>OX387280.1:60000-10060000 GCA_947562105.1 Shargacucullia verbasci | reverse complement strand
TTTCTGTAAACCGGCTTGCAATAAATCCAATATTGCAACCCATTGTATTTACTACTGTAGTTCTATTTTGAAGAAAAATAGGACTAGGAACATTTTTATTCAAATTTTGCAGAAATGCTATACAATTTGATAAGAAAAACACAAGCAAATTGAACCGCGATATTGGAATACGCGTATTCATTCCACTGTAAAAATACATATAAATGATTATTTATTGAATATTTTTATCTTCTTTATGACTGATGTACAGTCAGCATCACAAAATATGTATACACTTAATGAAATTCAAAAGCGATTTTTATAGGACATAGTGATTGAAATCTTGCCCAATTTTACATACAGTATCTGCGGATACATAAAAATACATCATCATTGACATTTTATGATTTTAACCAATAGTTTACCAAGAATAAGCGTTTGAATATCGCTACTTGTATACATATGTTTGATGTTGACTGTACACCAATCATAAACGAGATAAATATATTTTTAATGTCTTATTGCACGTAGATTTTTGTTGGTCTCTGATTCGTCTCACAAGAATATTGCATGATATTCGTCTCGGGAGAATAAACCATTTCTTTGGGGAGTCGGACATCTTTTCTCAGGAATACAAACGGATCTTATTCTCAAAATAATAATAGTCGTTGCTCATATAGTTCTTGTTTCAATAAATCTGAATACGCTTCTCCCTCTTATACCCTCGTCATGTCTCCAAATCCTCACAGAGCTTGTCATAAGCCAACCCGTGTAAGTCATGTCATGTTTGTGTTTTCAGTCATGTTGCCGTATTTTTTTTTTATATAAAATTCAATATTTTGTTTTATATGTGAATATGGCATTTGCCCAGCCGTGGGATGTGACAGGCTAACAGTAGCAGTAGTAGTAGTATGTGAATATACATAGTTCGGATTATGCAGTTCAACCGACTTTATCCAATCGTAAAAGAGCGTTTGCGAGCAACTAATGCTTGTATGGGTTTTAGACGCATGCCATCCATTGAGATTCTTAGTACATCTGCCTAACGTTTTTCCAACTATACTAGGGTCGGTTCCCACTCTAACCGGTTGCGACTGATGCGGTATTTTTGCGCTTAGAAGTGGTCAGAAATTAATATTAATTGTGGAAAAAACATAGCGTCACGCGCATATTTGCCGAAGGGTTAGGCAAAAGTGTAATTTTTGTACACCCACATTTCGAGCCTATCTTTCAGACATAATTCCATTCAACTCCGGGCGGATACGAATTAGAAAATGCAATATGTCTTTGCCCGACCTGGGAGCCTAACGTAGGACGTCATGTTCGGCAGCCGCGAATGTGACCACTAAACAAATGAGGCAGTTTATATTGTGGAAAAATCAAACTTTAATTAATTGTATTTCCATAATAATGAATAATGGGAAAATGTCACTTGTTTCATCAAAATTGCTCAATATATATTTTGCGATTCCCCTATATTACAGATTAAATTAGTCACGAACGCACTAGATTACACGCAATACACAAGATTACGTCTCGCTGTCGACGTTGTTCGAAATTCACCGTCTTTTTATTTTTATTTGAAGCGTGAAATATTATGTCACTCGTTAAAAATTGCCCCTTATATGTTTCAAGCTTCCACTAGAGATTGAACACTCCATTCCACAACAGATTGATTCTAGGCACATCAATACACTAGATTACGTCTCGCTGTCGACGGTAACACCGTTTTTTCTTATTTGTATTTTGATCCAAGTGTGAAAGATTTCTTTGCAGTAAATTCTGTGTATCTAGAGCAAGCGAATGAAAGGAGACGGCAGATCCTACTTTTTCATTGCTGGATTTAAGGATTACAGCCGATATTACACTCTTCAAGATATTTGTGTCACTGCTGTATTAATAATTTATTTTGCTGTATTCAATTTAAAAATGCCGATCATTTATACTTATTATTAAACAATATCCATATTAGACCCGGATAAGTCTTAAAACTGCAGCCAGACACCGGAGGACGGGCAGCAGCGTCCTCTCACTAATCGGTAAGCCACAGCGATCCCCAAGCCACCTATCAAGCGTGGGGATTACGCCCCCCCCCCTCCTTGGGGGAGGCCTTCGTTCAGCAGTGGAGGTCTACTGGCTGATGAAGATGATCCATATTAGCTAAAATAAGGTAACACCCGTGCTTGTTCCGTTAATGTATTTAAAACGAGGGCATGGTTGGCGCAATGGCTCAACGATTAGCTTTCTCCACTTCGTGTTTTTAATTTTTATGATCTACAGATGGTTCTTTCGAGTCTGGTCGTTTATGTATGTGAGACGTATGTTTGTAAACTCTACCCACGATACAGGAGAAATGCTCGAAATTTTACGTTTAAAAAGAAATCTCCGAGCTTTGATCATTATCAACAAAGCCTAGGTAGAGCATTTTTTAGTCCGCTGCTAACATACCAAGGGTTTACAAGTAGCGCCGTAACACTCGGATACCGTTAGCATCACGAAATGCTTTAATACAGGTTGTTCCGTAATGTATTTATTGCCCATAAAGTTCTCATTGGTTCCTTTATTATACTACCCCACCGTCCACTACTATGGTATTTTACTATTTACCCTACGTAACGTCATACTATAGGAAAGATAATAAAAGACTGAAAATATAATTCTATTTAGAAAATACTTTTTTGAATAGACGTTTCTTTTATCTATCTATATTCAGAGATTGATATTTCCCAACTATATTGGGCTCGGCTTCCAGTCTAACCGGTTGCAGCTGAATATCAGTATTTTACATGGAGCGACTGCCATCTGACCTCCACAACCCAGTTACTGAGATACACTGATATTCTAAGATTGAACTGGTTGTCAGATTTTTGGGCTGTTTACACCCGTAACGACTGCTATAGGACTGTTATATATGACACCCGGGATCAACTGTTTAACGTGCTTTCCGAGGCACGGAGGGGTCTCGATGTGTGAAAAATGGTCACCCATCCAAGGCAAGCGCTGCTTAACCTCGAAGATCGACCGATCAGCGCAGTAGCTATGTAGCTATTAGCCCCTCAGGGATTGATATATACAATTATTATTAATTGCTGAATTAAAATCTTCAACATTTTTCTTTGTCTATTAATTCACAAGCTTCTGTTTTTATTTTACAATTCTTCTTTATTTTACATGTAAGTCTGTGCATGAGAGTTAATTGAGTGATCTATATGATTGTCTCGTTTTAAAACAGGAATTTCCGTTGTTCATAATTCCCCCACATTTTGGTAACTGTCAAACTCCGGAACACAACATTTATCAAAGTGAAAAGCGTTTCAAAACTTTTCAGTTCGTCCCTTCAGATATTCTCGTAGTTAATTGAATTAAAAAATAAATTTGCATTTCCTCGCGAAGGAAACAGTTCTGTTCAAGTATCATTATAAATACCTCAATTAGCAACTAATTGGGTTGCAACGAATGTTCGTTAGTTGCAGATATTTTGTTGATTTTACCGGTAATTAACAGGTTGCCTACAACGAAATATAATGACTTTAAGTCATGAAGCGCCATCAGGACACGGGGCAAAAAATAACTATTCTCTCATGAGTACTAAATAGGGATCTTTGAATGAAACTGCAATTATAATCTTAAACTCTGTAATATTTGCAACGAGCGAACCACCGAACCAAGATCCAAAATACAATTCTTATTAGTCCAATTCCAATTTTAATTTAATGGCTCCATCGTGGTGTGACAATTGTTATTAGTCAAGATCCATCTCTGAATTGTCCATCGAAATAATATGTCCAACATACTATTTCAATGGAATTGTCACACCCAATGACATCCCGTCAAATATTTGTTCTTTGTATCCATAGACTTAGATATCACTCAGCAGTGCTCATACCACAGACCGTATTCTGTTGCATGAAACCTCTACAGTACTTACGTCACGTTAATAAAACTGATTGGGCTAAGTGTATCGAAATGTTTTATAGTTACATATGTACTAAATGTTTTGTTTTTGGGTTGTTACGATCAGATAGTACATCGTTCTGTAACACTGATATTCATCTACTGGTGGGGTCCATCAATGACAATCATTTTTTGGATAATGACAAACTATGTTCTACATTTCACCAGGTAATTAAAAGGACACTGGACCCGCAAGCCATTTTTTTTCTTTTCTTTTTTTTTTTTGATCGTATGTTTCCCTACACTAGGATTTCTCCTGTATCGTGGCTACAGTTTACAAGCATACATGTCACGTGCACACACAACCAGACCCGAAACAACTATCTGTAGATCATACAAATATTTGTTCTGGGCGGGGATCGAACCCGCGACATGTAGCGCAGAAAGCTAGTTACTGCTAGTTACTGCGCCAACCGCGTCGTCAATTGATTTTCTATTATTTTCTTTACGCATGTTTGAAGTCTATTCAACAGTAAGGAATCTCCACTTTCCTTCAAGCTAATAAGTATTTAGTTTGTAGGTTTTAGTTGATGGAGCGATTCCTATACGCTTACATGTATACCTATAAGTGGTGTTCTAGCAAACTAATAGAATAGTTTACTCGCTGCAAACTTGTAGTACTCTAGTAGACGGAAATCCGCTACATATTGATAACTTTGGTAATGTTAGTTTAAGTCATATATGCCACAGAACTATTTTAATTGTATTCATATTTAGAACTAGCTTCCGCCTGCGGTTTTGCCCGCGTGGTCTACGAACCCTTACATTTTCCCGGGATAAAAAGTAACCTATGTGTTATTCCAGACTATAATCTATCTCTGTGCCAAATTTCATCCAGATCCGTTCAGCCGTTCTTGCGTGAAAGAGTAACAAAGATCCATCCATCCATCCATCCGTAGCAGCATTCATCCTCACAAACTTTCACATTTATAATATTAGTAGGATAGGATAGTAGGATAGGATAAATGTACTGGAGTGATCAATACGCTTTTATGTTTCAAATTAAAGTTTAGTTTAGTACAACCAATCTAACTATTGCATATGATTTTGGTGATGCTACCAACCTATGTAGAGGTAAACATTTTGGCCACCATGCAGCAGCTGGAGACTGGATGCTATTACTCGTAGATAATAACATACCTATACATGCACTGAAATTCAACAAACATCATCTACCTAGCCTTTTGCCAACTATGTTGGGATCAGTTCCCAGTCTAATCAAATCCGGCTGTGAATATCGGTATTTTACGCGGAGGTACTGACATCTGGCCTTCACCATGCAACTACTGACACCCTAATACTCTAAGGTTAGACCGGTTGTCAGACATTTCGGACTGCTGATACCTGTAACGATTGTTTTAGGTATCCGTATTACAACCACGACAAATTACAATTAATTAGCGTGCTTTACGAGACACGTCATCAAACAAACATAAATATAAAACTGAAACAATACTATACTGCATAGAAATATACCTTTGCAGCGCTCAAATGGGCCGTGTCATGTGTTCTGAAGCATAGGCTACACTTTAACGACTCTATATATTGTTGGTTCAGTTTAGACGCAGCAATGCATCACAAAAAGGAAACAAAACGTATGTTTTACGAATACCCGTCTATCGTCCTATTCTTTCACACAAAGCTTTTCGATTCAACTCAAAAGGTGCGTTATTTTAATTAATAATGTACGTTTTTGTTCCATTATTTTACCAAATTGAACCTGAATCGACCGAGAACGATACTTAGGTAGCATCAATATAATTCGAGGAACTTAAATCGTTTACTCGAAGTTATACCTACTAAAATCGAAAATCTTAGGGTTAATTCTAATAATAATATGTATTATGGTTTAATTAATCATCCGAGACTTGTGTTTATGTGAATTATTGGAACTCATTCATATTAGTTGGATTTATTTTATTATCCATTATGATCTAACGTGTTCGTGACGTTAAATAATTTTTAGGTTTCTCTTTTTCTATTTAGCGGATTGGGCTGTTATTTTTGTGATTTTAAAATATAATTGATTTTTTTTTTGTGAATTAGAAATATGAAAATAAAGCTGTTAATACCAGGTTTATGTAATGACCCGGGTACGTCTATGACCCGGGTACGTCTTAAAACTGCGGCCAGATACCGGAGGACGGGCAGCAGCGTCTTCTCACTAATTGGTGAGCCACTGCGATCCCCAAGCCTGCCAAGCGTGGGGATTATGGCAAACCCATGGAGGCATTCGTCCAGCAGTGGACGTCTTCTGGCTGATGATGATGATGATGATGAATACCAGGTTATTATAAATATCGGCCTCCTTTAAAAACGCTATCATATCAGTTTAGAAATACGAGAATATTATGTCTTGCTCTAATGACTATAAGTTAATAAAGCCTTTAGGGAAACAACATTTTCATTGCTTATAATCTAGTCTCTTAGATCTTACGCTTCCCTAATTTAGACCAGGATCACATTGCTTAAGCTATCACTATAGCCAGCTATATAGAATGATCTCTTAATCGTGTCAGAGTCCGCATGATACTCTCTTGGAATTTAATCAAATCATCACACAATTATCGTACTAAGTATTTCCTTAAAGCTATTTCACAAAAATTGAGATATAAAAACCAAGGGAATATGAAACGAGATGGCAATAGGGAGTTTTAGTTAAAGACTATGACTTCTCTTAACTTTAATTAACCTTTTTAATTTGATTGACAAATACTAACTATATACTAACAAATACTGCTACGATTATTAGTTGTTGTTCCATCTAATTTCCCACTAAAGTCATCTGTTTCAGGAGTTAATTAAAAATTAAGTTATCAGCACAATTCCTAATAATCAGAAATTGTATTTGTAGTCTGTAGTGACACTTCTCGTAAAATAAGTTACAATTGAAGTAGAAAAGTTAGGTACTATAGACTTTTATAGCATCGGCGATGGAATAAAAGTCTGTAAAGTCCTGCATGTTTGACGAAACAACAATTCGTTACAGCCAAATTTGAATATTTACTAAACGAATTCCGACTTTAATATATCTACCCGTAATACGACTGTAGGAAAGAAAATAATCACACAAAGTTTAAATAAACGTTATGGCTTTGCGTAAACGATTTAGTGAGTGCTCGTAAACCCTCCATAACATTAGATTTTTTTGATGTCCTGCTAGTCTTACTTGAGCTTCGCGATTCATTCCTATGTATTCATAGGAAGTCAAAAGAAGTTCCAGCACGACTAAAATAAGTCATGGTGTTCATATCGCCCGGGCCATGACTGGGCATGGATTGTGGCTTTGGCGAGTGCAGTGTATATTTGAATATTCTTGCCGATAAAATTACGAGAAATACCTTAATGCCTCCATGAAAATAAAGAAGGTACGGTGTATTAATTAAAAAGTAAATTACTTTTCTTTTTTTTATCCGTCGTAAGTTTGTTTTACTCGGAGAATGTAAGTTTATAGGTAAGCACTTACAGAACAGTAACAAGTCATAAATATAAATGTTTTTAATGAAAATCTTAATATATCTTTTCTTGGTTAATAAAAATACCTTCGAGAGTTGACAATCACACTCATATATAAACCATATTTATTCAAATCCGTATATAAGCAAAGAAGAATGTGTAGTTCCGCTACTAGTGAAGTGTCCGCAAATAATCAAATAAGTCCTAAGATTTTGAAAGTTATGTACCTACAGTGAGTGCATTGTAATTATAAATTCGTTTCCAGTGTGGAGGGAGTAAATAGTAGTATCTCCCTTGAATTTATGGAACATGGAGCTATTAGGACTATATATACTAGGCTTTTACCATGGAGGTACTTACTTTATTGAACCCATGAAAATGTTAGAAATTTTAATTGCATGGAATAATTAAGATACGTAGGTTGGTACCGGGTATTAGTATAATTAATTCAAATGGTTGAACATCCTGTGAGTACCGTCGTGTTAACTTTAATTGTTCAATAAATCAGTTACCAAACACTTTGGAAGTGCGAAGGACCTAAATAGTTGGTCCAAGATAGCGTTATCAAACTTGAAACTATGCCGAGTGTATTTACAACTATTATGTTCTGGAGAGACCGGTCTGCCTGTATGCTGTGAACGATGATAGGAGTGATATTTATGATGCTGAATATACAATCAATTTAATATAATTTACCCTAAAGGCTGTCTATGATCGAAGACACGAGCCCCAAAGGACTATTTTTAGAGTGATTTCTAATATTAGTCAAAAATGTGTTTTCTCACGTCGGTTAAAAATGTTCATTTTTCTAATACTGAAAGTTTGTTTAATTGACTCTCATAGTTCACTTTTAATGAGAACAACGAGATGCGATTTGTTATAAACCTGGATGCAAATGTATCATTTGCTGTTCCGAATTTCCCCTGGTGTTGACACAGATCAAGTCATTAGTTCAATATTCAATCAAGTTGATTAGCTCATGTCGTACTTAAAAGATTAGCCACGTCAGCAGGTTGGTTGGGTTGACGGCTTAGGATGCTATTATTAATATCGATATTTATAATATCGTAAGTCGTAGAAGCCTAATCTAACCTTTTTGCTAATAGACACATTTCGTATTGTCCAAAATATCATTTATTTTATAAGTAACATCAATAATGTGTTGAGTAGCCATGTAGTAAACCCACGGCCACGTAAAGATTTTTGCTCGCGGCCTCAATTGAGGAATCGTATACAGATAAAAGATACATGTATAGAAATACATACAAACTAAAAATACTTATTAAATAAAAGTAGGTATAGATGATAACATCATAGTTACATCCACCAATCTGTTTACTATGGTGAGTTTGAGATTATCTTGTTAGAATCTTTTATTGTGGTAGTACGGAAATGTGCGAGGGAAGTCAGTATTAAGTACAATCGAATAAAGAGATAAGTATTCAGGGACGCCAGATGTCGTAGATGAAGTTTTCTAAGGATATAATGATGGATATTTCAAAATGAAGATATATGTACATAAATATAGTTCAAATATGTCATGTAATATATGTATTACAAGAATCTATCCTTCATGATTTCATGAGAAAACTTCATTATGTATCTGATGACCCCACATACTCATGTCTTTGTTCGATTGTACATAATATCTGCTATTGACGATACTTAAGAATGTTTATGCTTCTTTCATTGTTGGACAACTGGAAAAACAAAGTTCTCGCAATACCTATCTGTGTTGACATCACTTAGTTAATCGATAACAACTTATTTGTCGCTACTTCATCATCATAGTCCAGTTTCCAAGTTGGTCCTTAGTTACGCGAAGATTAACAGTTGACAACACACCTATTTTTCTTGTAAGAGTATTATAACTCAAGATTAGCGTAGGTAGGAACAAAAATTTACACTCACATGACGTAAGACATTCATTCTGTACTCTTCTATAACACCTAGGACATGTGAAGGCATATAGAAATTTTTCTAAAATAAATCCTTAAGAAAACTACACAGAATATTTTATAACTTTATATGCGAAATTACGCAGGTGAAGGCAAGTGTACCTTGTAGATATGTAGCACAAAATTATTGTGTAAAGTGGTATATATGTTGGCGTCAGAAATGTGGTTCGCCACATTTGTGAGATCTAACAAGTGGGTTTCAAGTCGAACCAAACACCCTCACGGTGGATTAAAATCACTGCAAATATTGCCGATGACATTCGTGTTCGCACACAGTCGCACAATAGAGTATCAGTTGAACTATACCTGCAAATTGTGTGCAGGGAATTTACAAAAATTGCACGAAAGTCCGTAGTGACACGGTTGTTAAAAATATGAATGTCAAATATGAAGTTTGTTTAGAAAAATAACTTGTTTTTTTTTACTTTATGTATACCTACAAATATTACACATATTTATCTAATAATATTAAAAAATAATCCTACATACTGAATTATCAAGTTATATTTTAAGAAACTTATTCCATTGTTTTACATTTAATTACTGTTTATATTTAAATGAAGTATAAAAGCTAACCCCTCGACATTTCAGCGCATCACAATCTTCATTCGGTTTAGTAATTTGCACCGACCCGAGCTGTGGGACAATTAGCATCTGCGCTTGACGTCACAAGTGAAAATAAAGCGCTTTACGCTTTATGGGCCGGAACAAAATATACCAGCACCGTTAGATAGAAACATTTTTATTTCGTTGTAAACATGTGTTTTGTAACTACGCATCATAAAATGAACATGAAAATGTGATATTTTCAAGTTTACTGTTTATAAAATGAGGTTAAGGGTGTTATTCGGCTTCAACATCATAGGTTTATTGCAAATATTGTAAAGCTTCTATCTGAGTTTGTACTGATTATTATACTTTTGCTATGAAGGTTGTTTGTATGAATGGGTGGGTGGTTTTTAGACTATTTGATAGTTGCAAAAGTCACTCAGAGTAAAACTAGATACTGGTAATTATCATAGATGGAGGATTTAAGGAAAACAGACGGGAATGAATGCTTTGTAAAATCTGGGATTAAGAATAAAAAGTTTATATTAATGCTAATCTGTTGAAAGGTCGGATAGATATTGTTCCCAAATAACAGAATGTCAAGATCTTGTCTCAAGAAAATGAATGATCTAAGTAGACGGGAAGGAACTCGGTGGTCAGACATTTGAAAGTTTGACGATTAATGTCAGAGGAAAGGAGACTTTATAATTGAAAACTTTTGAGGTTTATGAAGATTTATCACGATTACGTCACCGAATATTGATTTGAACCTTTATATTCAAATATTATATTTTGTGTAAACAATAGGATTTATCCTGTATCTTTTTTTTTTTTTTTTTTTTTTTTTTTTTTTTTTTTTTATTATAATTCACAAAACTGATGTACAATCTCAAATACAATATAAAAAAACTTCTTTAACATAATACGTCTGATTGACATCTACTAGATGTGAATCCAGCATGCATGTTTAAGTAAGACATCTTAAGTACTAATTTTGCTAAGTATTAATATTTTGTTTAACTGTATTTTGTGATACTATGATCATTACATGAAAAAAGATAAAAAAATAATAATAATAATAATTTCAAACAATGTTTAACTAATTAGGTCTCCGAATTTAAACCTGACTGAGGCTACAGAACCAGCAAAGATATCCACTTCTCCACGAATATAGTTGGCAAAAGAAAGCATGCGGGTTATCGGTGAAAATTGACCTATGTTAGTTCGGTTTTGAGGCAGAACAAAGGTTTTTCGATTTATCAGGCGACTGTTTACACGTGGAATACAAAATTGCACTTTTTCTAAAAGCTCAGGAGAATCTATTAAGCCATGAATCAATTTGAATAAAAACATAATATCTAAAGTTTTCCTACGTGCGCTTAAAGTTTTCATTTTATAGTGGTGCAGCCTAGATTTATACGAGTTTAAAATACGGCAATTGTTATCTGAGTAACATAAATGGTATACAAATTTTTTTTGAACGCGCTCTATCCTGTCAGAATGCACTTGATAATACGGGCTCCAAACCGTACTACAATACTCCAATATACTTCGAATAACGCTGTTGAAAATAGAAATTGTGAGTATCGGTTCTTTAAAAATTTTCATTTCCCTGACGATGAAACCTGACAATTTTGATGACTTACTAATTATCATATCAAAGTGACTTTTAAAGTTCAAACTGCTGTCCACCATAACACCCAGGTCCCTTATAGTATCAACTTCTTGGAGCACACTGTTATTGATCGAGTAACGAGCTACACACGGATTTCTTTTCCTACTGAACTTGATGAAGTAACATTTATCCTGATTAAGTGCCATGTTATTTTTTACACACCAATTATATACATTATTTATATCTAATTGAAGTTGAATAATATCAGATTCACTGTGTATGGTTTGATATATTTTTAGATCATCAGCAAAAAGTTTAAATTTTGATATAATTTTGCTACCCAAATCGTTTATGAAAACTAAAAAGAATAATGGACCCAGATGCGACCCCTGAGGCACCCCTGAAGGTATACCACACTGTTTGGATTTAAACCCCTTAAGATACACTAATTGTGATCGGTTTCTTAAGTATGATTCACACCATCGCAGCAACGAACCATGAATTCCCATGCATTCCAATTTAGCAAGTAGTAAATCGTGATCCACCAAATCAAAGGCTTTTCTAAAGTCTGTGTATATTGCATGAACTTCCCTGCCAGCATCTAGTGCAGTTGATATATAAGAAATATACTCAACTAGATTGGTCATTGTCGATTTTTTAGGACGGAACCCGTGCTGGTTATCATCCAGCGCATTTTTAAGTTGAAAAAACATTTTCTTTTGAACAAGGGATTCAATCATTTTACCACACGCCGAAAGAATGGATACTGGTCTGTAATTTGCAACATTATTGACACAACCGGATTTAAATATCGGTGTGATGTGCGCCATATTCCATTTGTCTGGGAAAATACCTTGTGATAAAGAACAATTAAACAACACAGTCAGTGGACCAGCTAGGTTTGCTGCACATTTTTTAAGGAAAAGTGGAGGAATCGAGTCAGGCCCCGGCCCCTTTTCGCAGTTTAAACATGACAAGTGATCAAAAACTTCTTTTATGTTAAGTGTACAACTGCTCAATGTGTTATTATAACAGGGAGTTGATGACACTGAGCCTGAAGAACGAGTGAGACTATTTACTCTATATATAGATTGAAAATGTTCGGAGAACAAGTCACAAATCTCCTGACCGCCTTTGGCGCAGCGAGTATCATTTAAGGTCATTTTGTTTGGGATATAGCTATTACTTGCCCTTTTGCTTTTAAAGTACCTCCAGACATACTTAGGATTGCGGCGCAGATGTACTGCTATGTTCTTTTTAAAATTTGCATAACTTTCTTTTATTAACACATTGCAACGCGTCCTAAGGCATGCAAACGTGATTTTATCTCTAGGGTTTCCATACCTTTTGTACAGACTGTGATATTTAGCTTTCTCTTTAATGACTTTTAATAAAGCCCGACTGTACCATACAGGGTAATGTTCATCACGTGGTTTGGTAATTGGTGTATGTTGTTTAATAATTGGCATGAGAATATCGTAAAATCGGAGTAGCATTTCGTTGATATTAGTTATATTTCTCCATTCATTACACCAATCAATTTTCGACAGTTCGTCATTAACAGCATTGTAATTGCAAAGGTAAAAGTTTAAGCGCGGGATTTTATTTTGTGCCAGGGGATTACTTTGATTAGTCGAAAAAGAGATTTCCAGTGCTGGATGATGTGGATCAGTAGGTACAAGTGGACTAGTGGACCGAGATACCAAAACTGTAGCATTACTATTACTAAGAACTAGATCTAAAATACGGTTGGAAGCATTGAGTATTGTGTTACATTGATGGAGATCATTAAAAGCAAGCATGTCTAAGAAATCGTTTTCTTGGGAACTACTAGATCCTTTGGAGGCCAAAAGACCAGAATCCACATTATATTCCCATTTTATACTTCCCATATTGAAGTCGCCAATTAGTAAATTAATAGAGTTACTTTTTGCCTTTTTATTTATTACTTCTGTAAAGTTATTAAAAAGAGAATCGATATATTCCTGCTTGATTGGAGGTGGAATATAAACTGCGCAAATATTAATATTCAAGCCGTTCTCGCATTTGATTGAGATCCACAGTTCCTCGCATTGAGACTCCCAATTTAATCTTCTTAAGACCTCATATTTTGCAAGAATTGCAACAACCACCCCCCCACCATCTTTTTTAGTAATCGAAGATACCGTAGATGATCTATCGCGCCTAAACACTCGGTAACGGTTATCTAAAATTTCATGGTCCAATACCGTATCATTAAGCCAACTTTCAGTGGTGATAATTAAATCATAATCAGCATTTAAAGCAGCAATATGAAATTCCTCAGTTTTGGTTCTTAAGCCTCTTACATTTTGGTAGTAAATTTTAAAGTTGAATTTTTATTGTAGTTACATCTGATCGTTCATGATTTAAATGTTTTACAAGGAGCCCAAACAATCTACAGTTTTAATTAGCAGAGATTTGGTTGCTACATCTTTTCTTACAAATATGCGACCATTCCGAACCCATACGAAGGCGTATTTTTTTTCCTTCGCAGCGATTCTTGTCGCTGCGTGAAGTTTTTTATTAGTCGGAGTTAAATTTTCTGTAACAAAAATCGGCTGCTTAACTCCACCAATGCCAATATGGCTGCTGTTCAATTTATCAGACTCATTTTTTTTATTAAAGTTTCTGACTGCAGCAAGTAGATTATCACGAATGCGGGGACTGGCCAACTTAACAACTATGCTTCGTGCACGATTTGTGTCTTCGTTTATTTTGGCCACTCTATGAAAAGACTGGACTTCATTGCCATGCAGTTCATTTCCCACAACTCGACCCAGTTGTTGAATAACTGTTAGCAAATTTTCAGTTTTATGTTCAGGAACGCACTGTATCTCGATATTGCTCTCTTAACTATAATTTACAGGCATAAACCTTAAATAACTATCTGTAGACCATAAAAGTATTTGTTACGTGCGGAACCGAAAAAAATAAAATAATCAGAGCGCATTTTTTGAAAACCTATCCTAATCCTAACCTAACCTAACACATAACCTAACTTTTGACGTCCCGCTCTTAGACAAAGGTCCCCATATTCTTTCAAAGCTCTTGTTGTATTGCTTATTGTATTGTATTTGGCGTGATGACTTAGATGCCTTTACAATGAACTGGCCGCGCATAATTTATGAAAAATAAAATTGTATGTTTCTTTATATTTGGATGCCTTTGCCTTACCTAAGAATTTTACTTTTTTATAATTCTTATTGCTCAAAACGTTATGCAAATGTCTGTTCCCCATTAAAAGATAATTTGATGCTGGTTTTCTTATATATTTTGTAGATCAAAGGTATGGAAATGTACATTTTTGGTCTTTCGTTGTTAGCAGATAAATATGGTCACAAAAATCGAACTGGTTCTAAACAAAACACAATCCAGAAGATATCCTAGTGTGGGGCAATGTTAAAAAAAAAAAGATGAAAAAGGCTTCCCTTTATGGGAATACAACCAGCTGATATAACGATATAGATGTTATGGGATCAAATTGAGTCAGAATCCATTTGAAGAAAAAATAGATTGTTGTGTAAATTATAAGGGAACATCAACTCTGCGGTGGGATACGATGGAAAATAAAATATTAATATATATTTTTCTACCACAAATGAAACATATCAAAAGAGGAACCTGTTTTGTTTATTTTTTTTGTTTCTAAACGGTCATTAATCGTTTTAGTTATTTTTTTTTTTTCAATACCAACAAAATTACCTACACTAACGAAAACCAATAGAACTTTTTGTTTTTTCGGATACCTCATAGGTATCGGGTTTAGTGACTAGAAGTACCTACGTCAGATGCCATTTATAAGTGATATGGCTAGAGACATAAATAATGTATGTTCTGGGAATAGATTTCAGTGGTGTTCACCAGTTACCACCTATATTCCTCACGCATCGCACCTCTTCGCTCACGGGACATGTCAATTAAATGGTCCGTCTATAGTGACAGCCCGATAATTGGAATATGCTGAAGGATTTTTAGATAACTTTATGTTTTATTTTTACGGTTTTAATCTACGAGTTAGAGCTTTTTCTTGGCATGGATTTTATCTTAGAACCAATAGCGTGATAATACTAGGTACAATAGGTTAACTATACTTATACCTTATTATAAAAGTAGCCTTCAAAAGCCGATTTTTTAAAATATTATTTAATCCTAGTAAAAAGTTAATGATTTTGACGTGTTTTAAAAATATACTCAATTAAACAGTAGGTACACTCCAATAGACCTTGACATATTTGGTCTTTTCAGCCGCGAATTTTTGTTTTTAGTGTTGCATAACAGGACTGGGAAAATGGAACACATACCAAATGACCTCGTTTGTCATGTCTGTCTATCAGACATTTGTTTACCCAAGTACAATGCAGATAAACAATTTGATTGATTATTATTTCAAGTCTTTTTGCTTCATGATATCACGATAATCAGGATACACCCTCATTCTGCCGATGTCACTATTAATTTTATATAGGTTTGCCTATTGCCATGTACCTAGCTGTTATTGACAAATTCATAACAGACAAACCGACAAGTCGGATCCAGCAGCTCAAGCTCAGCAGTTGCGCGTACGAATAAATAAATAACGATGAAGAATAAATACTACAGGTACTTGATATTACAGTCAAGTATATATCTCTGCACTGCATTAAGGCCAGTTCAAGTGGAGCTGTGGTACAGGCGGAGTAGGTAACAGTTGTAAGCCTGCGTAATCCGTTAGCGATTTCAAGCGTAAATCTGAGTTTATACACATATTTTTCAACAGGCTCGTTATGATTGTTAAATATTTTATAGTCTGCGTATTTACTGCTTGAAATTGTAAAAATATTTATAAAATCAAGCATGTCCTTTTTTATTTGTGTTATTTATATTAAACAGGTTTTAGCTACTAATCTCTTAGAGTTTAGACCGATCACTGTAGCGGTTACGTTTTGCGGTAGCGGACATTAGCTAGTATTATAATGATGGTTTCAACGAAATTCGGTTGGGTCAAACTCAAACGTTCCTGCATGGAAGGCAAGCATTCCCTCGCTAGGCTATGACCAGCTTTATTCTTAGACGAAAAACAAAACTACACACACAAACTAAAAATATTTAGTTAATAGCAATCAAATACTACTGCCTCATTGGTCTAGTAGACTGCAGAGCGAGTCCCGGGTCGGGTAAAGTATTTGGGTTTTTCAGTACCCTGTAGATTGCAATAGGTCCTATTACATATGACTTATAATGACATCGGTGAAATGTGAGTGTACAATAGTGCAGCTCTGCCCTTAGAGGAATGTATAGTAATAAGAGGTGTGATGCTATGTTATGTATGTCAAATATAAATTGATTAAATAATAATGATGATATCTTGTACGCAGGTGCCGCGTGTTGCGACGAGGAGTACCGGTTGGTGCGTCATCTGATGACGAAGTATGACGCTTCCGTGAGGCCCGTGGAGAACTCCTCACAGCCACTCCTGGTCACCTTCGGGGTATCACTGCATCACATCATCGACGTTGTAAGTATAGTTTCTTAATTATGTTCAGAGTTACCATACCCGTATAAATTATGAAACCTCCTTCTCTGTTGACATTGATCTGTGTGAAATGGAATGAAATGATTTATTTTGCAATTAGGATTTTTCAATCACTTTTACACGTCTCTTTTAAACTAGATGGCGTCGGCATTTCTGATGACTATCTCCGAGAAGAAATGCCGATACAAATTCAGGGGTCAAGGTCTATTTTAAAGTCCAGATAGATTATAGTAAGGATTTATGCGAGACAAATATAGGGTGGAATGGCCTTTTGAAGAAAGTGCCATAGCTATTTAGCTGACCTGTCTGTAGTTTAAACTACTTTTGAGATGCTGATTTAAGGAGCAAACAGACTTATGTTACGCAACGCCACGATACGCCACGTAGGTATTTTACGAAACACTTAGGCCAAGCAGTCAGTCAGAAATAGTTACTTTTGTACTGTTTGGACTGACACTTGATCTCAGATAGCTTGTATTATGCGAGCGGACACGTAAATGGAATTGAAAAGTGCTATTTCGTGTATTATACTTGAAAGCTGACTTCTGGCTTCTGATGAACATAAAATTATATTCGTAAGTACAAGAATTTTATTTCAACTGGGCCTTACTGTGGGCTTTTGAAACGTTATTCTAGTTGCATTAGTTAGTTATTGGTTGTTAGGTCGTATTAGCCCAATCTGTTTGCCTTTATTAAGAAACTTAAAACCTTTGATGATAGTGACATTTTCATAGTTACTCTTGTAGCATTACTCCCATTTAAGTTATAGGACTCGGTTTAGTAATACAATCCTATGTACCCAGTAAATCCCAATGCGGTTACACCTAGTTCTAGCTGGTTAGAGCTTGGTGCAACCACAGTGCGAGTCGAGCGCCCGTCTGAATGCAAAACAATCAGGTCTCGTTGGTTGATTGGTTGACAGCTGCCCATTTCCTGCTGTCATATCAACCTAACACAAAGTCCGAACCGTCAAGGTTTTCGATCTAGAACCATCCGAGTCAGCATTTCTAATACCAGAAATCTTACTTATCAGATTGAACATTATGCTTTAAACATTCTTATATTAATTAATCGAGAGTATTTCAGCTATTGAAAAATTGGCCGTAAGAAAAAAAATATTCACAAAAAGTTATCTCATAAGCCACATCCGCACACACCGCGTCGATAAAAGTCTGCCGGTCCCTGAGAAAATTAAAACTGTCTTGAAACTCTTCAACCAATTAAATAGAGAAAAATATGAGGTTATGAAATGTGACGGTGGCTTTTCACATGGAAGAAGTTCGTAATTGTATTTCTGAGAACATTTTGAATATACATACAGTTAGCGAAAATACGAAGAAAAGAAAATAATTGGGTATTTATGAAACGTAATAAAAAATAACACTGTTCCTTTTGTCGTACTCCTGCTAAAATAATTTATTTATTTATTTATAGTTAATCAAAACGGTGATACACCAATTACAATGATTGATGAATAAGTAAACAAGTTCCTAAGTTTTAGTTTTGAAACCGTTACTTTTATGACTAATGAGTGATTTCCAATGGCAATTTCTTTGTTTCCTTTAACAGAAGTGTTATACCAAAACTGAATGTCTTAACTTAATCTATATAATTAGAAGGGGACCTTTTTACCGAATGTAATCCATGTAAGGCACCCTTTGAAGCCCTTGCCTCGGTTTGATTTATGTGTATACAGCATCTTGTATCAATTCAAGATGATACAAGATCTACTATACAAAGAACCAGTCCTTTGAGTATATTTCATGCTTGAATAACTTAATAATCTTGGTCAAATCTGAAAAGGAAACCTAACGTCGCGATATCGAGGCTGTCTGTATATTTTACCTAAAATCCCTCCCGTACACATTATAATTCCTCAGAGAATAAACTTGAGAAATGAGAACGTTTTGAAGGTTTTAATCTTAGACATTATCTTGGATTATAGGAATTTGTCTTATCAAGTGAATAATATGGCGGAGTCTTAGAGAACTTAACCAGACGAAGAAAAAAGATTTTCTAATAAGATTAGGTACGAACAGTTTTTTTTTTACCGAAATGAATGGAAAACAGAATGTATCGGATACTTATCAGCCAGATGTGAAAGATCGACTGAAAATAGTTCATTGTGGTGGCCATCGACAAAGTGCTGTATTTTTTTTTCTCAATTATTTTCATAGTATGATTTATCTGGCTTTCGGTCTAACTACTTGCCAGTATCATAATATTATTAACACTTGTCGGTGAATGGATTCTGTTCAAAAATAATCTGAACTGTCTAATCAAACTTTGAATATTTAAAAGTAATAAATGATATAATTATTTCCTGCTATTACATTCTTCACTGACTGACTCATTTGCAATTGCGACTGCTGAGTGTGAATCGGGAATCGAACCCGTCCTGGGTTGGTTCCGGGTCGGGAAAATTGTTATTGGGTTTTTCTATCTGAAAATTTCTCGGAGTCCGGAATTGTGCCTTGTAAATGGCAATAGGCTCCCCCCTATTACATTGGACTCAATAACGGCATCGGTGAAGTTTGTGTGTACAATAGTACACCTCTGCCTAACCCTTCGGGGAATACAGGCGTGATGCTATGTTATGTTATCTCATGCTACGTTTAAAATTGATTGAACTGGATTTATTGAACGAGACGTCAGCAACGGATTAGTGACTTCTCTTGTGCTGTAGGTGTCCGTTCATAGGTAGCAGGGATTAATTACCACCAGGAGACTACATAAGCCTAGTGGACTACTGCTGCGATAATCTTAGCTTGTTCCTGACGTTACCATTACAGAACGGTTTTGAATAGATCACACATAATATTCCCAGAAATGGGAGCAATTACCAGTAGAACAAAAACAATAAAGCTTAGATCGCTGATATAATTTCGAGAAAGGCCCGGAACGAGCTACATGTTTTTTTTTGTAATTTCTTATATAAATTCAGACCATTACTGTCCCACTGCTGGGCTAAGGCCTGGTGCGGGTTGGTTTACTACTCACTATCCTCTCAAGTATGTTGGAGGTTACACGAAATTCACGAAAATTAAATATGATCCACACACTACATCAAAAACAGAACAAATTCAAGTCCAGGCTGGCTTTGAACGCTTCTGCATGTAAAGCAAGCATTCATATACATATATCTTATAATATGTATGAAAAAGTTACTTCGCATGACATTCGGTATACTGAAGATAATTCTTCAGACTTATAAAAAAGTGCTTTAATTCAAGGAAGCGTTTCGTCTCCACAAAAGTAAGTCAATCAGTCTTAATCACACACATTGGATGTTACATTCACTTTCAATTGCGTGGAAACGCATTGTCCAACTGAGTCTTTGTTAGAACTATTCCATTCTTATTTAATTTCATTTAGTACGTCTTAGACAAGTATACTAATGAAGATTTCTTTCTAGGTTAGGCAAATAAAAAGTAAACGACTTTTATTCTCTCGCTAATTGTTTCAAATTGGTATAATAAAAAATAATTACGATTTGTGGCTAATCTTCCCCTTCTTAGACTTAACAGCTTGATTAAGGATTAATTTACTTTTGACTTATTTATTTTTTTCGGTTTGCAGTATTTTGACTTCACATAACTTCGGGTGTATATGTGAAAGTTCTTATCACATTACTTGCACTTAGTTACCTTTCAAGCTTCATGTGGAGTCTTGGTGCTGTTTCGAATTTTAAAGATTGGATTTATTTTGGATAAAACTTCATATGTTCTGTAACTAATACATGATATACGAGTACTAGATAGTCGATATGCAACAAATAATTTTACATTTAAATTCCGTGAGAATAACATAACATACATAACACTTCTCCAATCGATCATCAGAAGTAAACACTGCAGGAAATGATGAATAAATAGTCACAAAAATGGCGATAGTAAATACATTTGGAAGGAACTGGCGAATTTCCTAACGTCTTATCAAATTTCAGAGGCAGGTGAATTCGGAACGAAGTCAGTCTCCTGTCACGCCCACTATTAAATATCGTTACAAGAATATCAACAAATTTGATTTTGCCTAAATCCCTAAACAAGGTTATACTAAATTTAAATTACCAGATAATTAAGGGTTCATATATAATAGAATAACTAATATTTCCATATTAGCTAACCCTTAAAATTTTCCCTTTATAATGTTTTATGGATTATTCTGTTTTAAAATAATCCATAGAATATTACATAGCCTAGCAAATAAATTTATTTAAATGAAGAAGTCACATTAATTTCATCAGTCACCTGTCACAAAATAAAACCTTTCTGTGCGAAATCACTTGACAGAACGTGTAACTTGCACAGAAGACAACAAAAACTTCCTGTGTTCTTATTCTATTTTTTTATACCTACCATTACGCCTATTCCCCGAAGGGTGAGGCAGAATTGTACTGTTGTACGCACACATTTAATGACCTTCGTGTAATAGAGGGTGAGCCTATTTTCCTGTACCGAACACAATTCAAAAGAACGGGGTGCTGCTGAGAAATTCCATATAGAAAAACTCAATAACAATTCACTCAACCCGGGAATCAGAACCAAGACCCCACGATCAGCAGTCCAGCCTACCGCTACTAAGCAATTAATTAAATACTTCTACTGGTCCTAATTAACTTTACCCATATCATCGAAGGAAACAATTAATCGTTGTAAAACAGTTTTTCCCTTAAGCAAAGTAACCGCAAGTTGTTGTTGATGTGGTTAAAGCCCTCCAAAGCCCTTGGGGTTTTGGGCCTTGGATTATGTATTTGAATTTCATGACAGGGTTGTATACTTGTTTGATTTTCACTAACCATCGATTAGAAATTAGGCAATTATTTTGTTTATGTTTGAAAATGGCTGGAAAAATAAGCATTTAAAATATGCACTGGACTGCCGCATTGGTCTAGTGGTCGCAAGCGTTAGGTCCTGGGTTCGATTCCCAGCTCGGGCAAAGTGTTATTTGGTTTTTCTGTATGGAAATTCTCAGTAGCAGCACGGAGTCTGGAACTGTGCCCGGTGGATGGTAATAGGATCGCCACCTATTACATGGGAGTCAATAATGGGATCGGCAAAATGTGTCTGTACAATAGTACACCTCTATCTTACCCTTCGGGGAATACAAGCGTGATGCTATGGTATGCTAAAAATGTGCATAAGAATACTTATCAATATTTAGCGGTTCTTCAGTTGTATAAGTAGATACAGTTTAAACAGTATATAGGTATATATTTAATGTTAATATACATAATATTTGTGATACCTACATTGTCCTCCGTTCCGCAAAACATTCCGAGCCGCAGTTTTAATGTCGAAAAACAAAAAGGTTCATTTTGCTATTTTAATTTCCAACGTGGAATTTCTTTCTTCGCGTTTCAAGCATAACAGTGCTTAAATCTGGTGTTTAAAAATAAAACAAGAGAGGAAAATTGTACTATTATGAACTGGTTGTAAACAAATCGCGAACTTAAGCCCGCTACGTGAAAAGCTTATTCAAATAGATTTTCAAACAAAACCTGTAAATGCTAGACTATGTGAAAGTGAATGTGCAGTTCACATTTGTATGTTAATTTACTTTGGTAATACTTATTTTGCACGTAGGTATAGCTGACAGAAACGAGTATAAAGTGTAAACGAGTATAAAGTATAATAAGGGGTAAATATGCCACAGATTTGATATTAGCACTTGGAGGACACACACTTCACACAAACTTCTTAAATAATAATTATAAATTATAAGGTAATTTAGTCGTTACCTAAACGCAGATTAAAGAAAAACCTTCCAAATAATAATGTAAATAAAATCGATTCCCGGGACGGGCAAAGTGTTATTGGGTTTTCCTGTATGAAAATTCTGAGTACCAGGACGCAGTTTGGAACTGTGCCCGGTAGATGGCAATAAGTTCGATTCCTATTACATGGGACTCATTGAAGCATCGGCGAAAAGTGGGGGGAAAGTGTAGATACACCTCTGCCTAACCTTTCGGGGAATACAGGCGTGATGCTATGTGAATGCACCTAGACCTACCTACGACGTACCTACTCAACGTACTTACACGTCTCTCGTTACATCACACATTATAATATTTTACAAACTATTATTATCTTGCAAACTTTGCTTTTCTCATAATAAATTCGTGTTTCGTAACTAGAGTAAATAGTTAACGGTTTTATTTGACGACAAGAACCAAACTCGATAATTCTGACGCCGAAGTGAGCCGTAAAGTTAGCCGTCGCATGAAATTTTAATGTTCTACTTACTTATAATATTAGAAAAGTGTTAAGAAATGGTACGGTAGATTTCAGGGGATCATAAACAATCTACGGATTTTTTTATCATCATCATCATCAGCCAGAAGACGTCCACTGCTGAACGAAGGCCTCCTCCTTAGACCACCACATCGAACGACATTGCGCCACTTGCATCCATCGGTTGCCTGCGACTTCTTATATTAAACATATTTTATTATTTTATCAAAATGTATGGACGAAAGATAATTACGTTGGAATCGTTTTGATGGTCACCCTAATTATGCCAGCTTATTAATTATCGTGTTGTGGTCACCGCCAGACTGGCAACCCGTGTTAGATTATTATTACAAAAAGTGTAAGTACATGATTTGTTTATTTTAATAGGATAGGATAAATAGAGAGAAAAAAGTACAAAACAATTAACGGAAATATCTATTAACGATACAGAACCAAGAAAACGTGTTTGCTGATGAATGGATGACGATAATGTTTGCGGTTCTGTGAGAAGAAATTGATTGAGATTGGTCTACTTATCAAGGGTTATTAAGTTGTAATGGCTTATCGCTGTACTAAATAAATTTATAAATAAATAAAAAATAAAATTGCGCACTGGCTAATTTTTTTTTACTGTACTTAACGTGTATATATACTTAACATGTATACTCATGTTTCTTATACGTGCGTATAAACAGTATATCTTGGAAATGGTCCGTGAAGTCACGATTAATGATGTCAATTGTTTACTTCCTTTCAGATAAATTTCAGATTGTCTACTATTTAATAAGAGAAAATGAAATTGCGCGTAATATTTTGGTACGTTTGTATATAATGGTTTTATCGAACATTACGTTATATGGAATTACACAGAGACTTGGCACCGTGACCAATTCATGCATTAGCGGTCAGTGATTGAACTTATTTCGGTGTCAAACATTTATCAAGCATACACGGTATTATATTAACTAACTACATTATTATATGTATAGATAGATAGAATATTCTTTATTGTATACTAACTTAAATACAAATTAAAATTATATACACAGAAGGAATTAATGGCGGTCTTATCGATAAAAGCAATTTCTTCCAGACAATCAATGCAAGGAAAATAATCTGAAGAAATATACCCCTATTTATTCAGTGAAAGTCATTCATGGTTTTAATAGACCGGACAAAATGTACTTTAATGATTACATACTACTGATTTATGTTCACTAAACGTACCTATAACACGTTAATATGTGGCTGACCACAAACAGGGCAGTTGCTATGACGACAGTAGATACATTTTAACCCGAGCCACTCTATTTGTGTACTTTTTCAGTATTACGAGCTTAAATTCTGCAGCATTGTTTTTATTTACAAAAGTCCATTATTTCATGTTTAAAAGCTGTAGCTGTTAACTTTACCGTTTATTATAGCGGTTAGGTACAAAAATATTTTAATTACAACATCAGCGCAAGCTCTTAAAGCAATTCCAATTTCAGAATAAAGGACCATTTTTACCAATAATTTCTTAAAGTTAAGTAATAATATCATTAACGCATTATTAATTTTAATTGGTTTTGCACGGTGACTAATGGTCTTCGTGAAACCCTGAAGTTTTGAACTTTTAGTAATGTTCTTTTTTCTGGTTCATTTAAAGATAACTCAGATATCCAAGATCAAAGAGCGGATAATATGTTTTTTATTTCGAACCAGTGGGCCGATTAATCTTTGCTTTCTGGTGAATTATAAAACAAGGTACCCACTTCAAAATTTCTGCTTTGCATAGGTAAAGGTGTACATTATATACAAAGTAGATAATATTCTAGTGCTAACAAATGGTATACCTGCAGCCAAATTATTATTTAGGTGTAAGCCGAAAATCTGGTTGGCCAGTTGTTATTTGTTAGTCTCCAATCGAAAATAAGGATTCATACAGTTCGCGTTGTTTTATGTAGTTTGTTTGAAAATTTGTCAAGTTACAGACACGTCAATTTTTCAGTCGAATTAATGAATACCTCGCACACGTAACTCCGCGTTGAGCAGAGAAACTAACTTTTCAACAGTGTTGTGTCGAATGAGGGTTCTATAAATTCATATGTCCGAAGTTGTGTACGGTGCTCGTTTTGTGATGTCACAAAATATAGTTTTGTAAAATAAAGCACATATTTTTAATCTATAACCCGAAACAATTTTTCAAAAATACATATCGCTTGAAAAGCTTGTACCGCAAAGTAATATATAAACAAGAAGATATTTTCAAACATGGAAACGATTTCTCATAATATGAATAATGTATTCGTTCTGACATGAGTTTGTCGTTAGGAGACCATGCACTTATCCAAAAAGATATTTATTGATAACAACCTTACTTGCTTAGTAAATATAAAGTGTAGATAAATATAATTAAGTAATAATATATGTATTGTATGCTTTTTATTATTACGTCGCTTATTATGTTAGATTTTTCATATTTTCATATAAGACTTTCGAAAAATCTTCTTTGCGTATATATAAAAGACTTGTAAAGGTTTAATGGGGCTTGAAAAAGTGTCAATTAACTTTTTTAATTCGCAAGGCCCTTCATCCATGCGTTTTCCCTTTAAAACAGGGGTCATCTCTTGAATGAGCTGGAGTGCTGTTTAAGTATTTGTTTTAATGAAAAAACAAAATGATTCACGTTTTAAGTACTTGAAGAAAACCAGTATGACTTTCGCAACGTTTTCATTCTATAGTTTGACATAAGTATACTTTATACGAATCTACCTTTTTAATAACATTATGTTTCATCATAACGTTACTTACTTGGTTAAGTATTATTCATAGAATTGTTCATAATATGTAGAAAAGATTAGCTTGTTGGCAATGTTCGTAACGGGGCTGATTGCGCAGGGTGCCACAGACTAAACCACAGAATAAATAATGGTATCCGGAGGTAGTAGTGATAGTCGTTTCGGCGAAGTTCTTAATAGGCAAAAGCCGCCATGAAAACCTTTGGAGGCTCTCGTTGACTGGACAAAGGGGAACTTAATACAAAAGGCGGTACTCCTCGAAACGGCTCGCATTTTCAGGAGACTCTTCCCTCTGAAGCCAAACACCAGTAGCTTGGACCCAGTAAAAATATTATAATCACATTGTTCGAAGGCCTAACATTTTTGAGTCTCTTAAGTTGAGAATTATAGTGATCCATTTTATTTCTCGCTATATATATATATAATATGACGCCCAAGTATTCGTTTATGATAGGTTTTTTTTTTTTTTTTGTTTTTGATACCTTAGTATAAGTAGTTAGTTTTAAAAATAGTTAAGTTATTTTTTTATTTACGATAATTATATAAGTTTGGAGTAAAAATATTAGTAAATAAAATCATTAAAAAATATAATATTGGTAAGAGAATTTGAAAAGCGACCGCAAATTAAATTTTTACGTCGTTTCAGCCGTATAAACTTAAACGCTTTGATATTTCTTTTTATATATTATCTTCCTTTTATTTTAAATACAAAATGAGAATATTATCGAAGCCTTTTTTATAGACGCCTCACTAATGCAAGATGTCAGCTTACTTGAACAATATTTTACTTTGCTCAATAAATCAGCAATGAGCCATTTTTCGCGCATAAAAATTGAATGCGTAGACGTAGTTGTAAAATCTAAATAAATAAATTCAACCCATTACTGTCCCACTGCTGGGCAAGGGTCTAATCTCAGAACGAGAAGGGTTAGGCCTTAGTCCACCACGCTGGCCCGGTGCGGGTTGGCGGACTACACACACCGTCAAGAACTTTATGGAGCCCTCTCAGGTGTGCAGGTTTCCTCACGACGTTTTCCTTCACCGTAAACGCAAGTGATAATCAAATTCTGATCCGCACATGATTCCGAAAGTCAGAGGTGCAAGCCGGGTTTGAACTCAGACCCTCCTGCATGGAAGGCAAGCGTTCAATCGCTAGGCTATCATTGCTCATAGTTGTAAAATCTACAAAAATAAAAACTATGATAATTTAATTATAATAGAAAATTTAATTTGCATTTTTATGATATCCAGATTTAGCGCGTATAAGTAGGAAGAAAATAACGAGTGAATTAAGTGTGCGAGAGATAAATAAAAAGTCACAATCATTCGAAGCACAGGAGAAAGTACAGTATATTTCACTTCACAATGGGAAGAAAGGCATAAAAGTCACAGAGATAGTAAGATAGATTATAACAGTCAGAAACACACTAAGAACAAGTAAAACAGAAGGAGAAAGCATAGATTTAACAAGCCGTATGCGCAAGCGTCGGACATGCATTTCGCGCCGAAGGTAGCAACTCACTGTCCCCCGGTCCGAGGACGGACCCAATGCTCACGCGCACCTTCACCGCGCACAAGGTCGAGTGACGTTGCAATGCCATCAGCTGTGCATTGATCACTACTAATAACAAATATTGTAAGTTGTACATAAATGTTTTAATATTTTTAGTTTTTTTATTATTTGATATAATGCTATTTATTTTTAATATTAAGGCTACGCCACACCATAGATTAAATATTAATGCTACGCCACATCACCCCCCCCTTGAGACCGTCCTAAGGGCGATAATAGTCAGGAAAATGGACTCTACGGCCTGATCGCGTCTTTCTAACACTATCTCCTTCGGGATCAGGTGAGCTGGAAGTCTGTGTTGGTGGTATATGTAGTGGCGTGAATGATGTATGTGGACTTTTAGTATGCGGATCATGTAGAATGTATGCTGGTTTGACGCGGTCTACGGTCACAGTAACTTTTTTCCCGTGTAGAAGAATCGTTAGTACCTTGTCATTTCTTTTAACTACTTCGTGGGGGCCGGTGTAAACAGGTTTGAAAGAACCACGATTTACCTCCTCCCTAACAAACACGTGAGATGCTGTTTCGAGATCCTTGAAAACGAAGATTGGTCGATTTCCGTGACGCAAAACCGGTGATGGACGGATATTTTGTGCGAACTTGCGAATCCGTGACAAATAATTAGTCACGTCGGTAAAGTCGTCCGCATGGGAATGGAAAAACTCACCGGGCAATCTGAGCGGCTCGCCATAAACGAGCTCAGCGGAAGAAGCTTTAAGGTCTTCCTTATATGCGCTCCGTATGCCTAAGAGTACCAGGGGAAGAGATTCCACCCAATTGTTGTCGCTGTGGCAAGTGATGGCGGCTTTCAACTGTCTGTGGAATCTTTCTACCAGTCCGTTGCATGCCGGATGGTACGCCGTTGTGCTCTTATGTTGAAATCCAATTATCTCTGACAAGCGCTTGAAAAGGGCAGATTGGAATTGCATGCCGCGATCGGTGACGATGTCAAAAGGACAACCATAGCGTGCAATCCATCCATGCACTAACGCGCTGGCCACCGTTTCCGCTGTTATGTCGCGTAGAGGTATTACCTCAGGCCACCGAGTAAAACGGTCGACGGCAGTGAGGCAATACCTATATCCGTGAGATATCGGTAGTGGTCCGATTAGATCAATATGGATGTGTGCAAACCTCGATTGTGGCAGCTTATATGTTCCAACTGGTGGCGAAGCGTGACGGGAAATTTTGGATCTCTGGCATGCCAAACAGGCCTGCGTCCACTTTCTGCAGTCTTTCTTAATACCTGGCCAGATGTACCTTTCCGCTACAAGTCTGGCGGTTGCCTTGGCTCCTGGGTGACTCAAGGAATGCAGGCTCTCAAAAACTTTGTGACGCAGATCCTGTGGGACATATGGTCGTAAAGTGCTATCTTTATCGTCACAGTACAGTTCAGAGTCTGTCCCAGGCATTTTTATTTTCTTCAGGCATAAAGACGTATTGCTGCCTAGTAGTTGGCTCAGCTCAGCGTCAGTGACTTGCAGTCTCGCTAACTGCTCAAAGCTAATCGGTTTAGCTATTTCCTCAATCCTGGATAAGGTATCAGCCACTACGTTATCTTTACCAGATATATGTCTGATATCAGTAGTAAACTGGGATATGAAGTCCAGATGTCTGAACTGTCTGGGCGAACAGTTCTCTTTGCGGGATTGGAAGGCGTAGCACAGAGGTTTGTGATCCGTGTAGACCACGAAATCTCTAGCCTCGACCATATGTCTAAAGTGCTTGATCGCCTCGTATATTGCCAGTAGTTCCCGGTCGTATGGTGAATATTTCTGCTGGGAGGGGCTGAGTTTACGAGAAAAGAACGCGAGAGGCTGCCACGCTCTGTCTTCTCCTAGCTGCTGCAACGCTGCACCTATCGCCACATCGGATGCATCAGCTACTACGGCCAATTTTGACTGGCTGTTTGGGTGCGCCAGCAATGTAGCCTTACATAAGCCCTCCTTACAGGCATTAAAGGCTTCCTGTTCAGCTTTGTTGAATGCGACGGGATGCGAACCTTTCACGGAACCTTCCAGAAGTACGTTTAGAGGAGCCTGGTTCTGCGCTGCATCTGGAATAAATCTCCTATAAAAATTGAGCATACCCAAAAATCGCCTAAGTTCTCGAACTGTTTTCGGCGCTGGGAAATCCTGGATCGACTGGACCTTAGCTGGTAAGGGTTTACTGCCTTCAGATGAAATGCGATAGCCTAAAAAAGTTACCTCTGAAGCTCCGAAAATACACTTAGAAGTGTTTATAACCATCCCATATTCCTTCAGACGGGTAAAAATTTGGCTCAGGTGAATTTTATGAAGCTCCTCATTTTGAGAAAATACTAGAAAGTCATCTAGATACGCGTAGCAAAAATCCAGTCCGCGCAGCATCTCATCCACAAACCGCTGAAATGTCTGTGCGGCATTGCGAAGCCCGAACGTCATGAACGGGAATTCGTAAAGCCCGAATGGCGTTGCTATTGCGGTTTTAGGGATATCTTCTGGATTCACTGGCACCTGATTGTAGGCCTTCACTAGGTCTATTGTAGAAAAGACTTTGCACCCCGAAAGGCTGTGGGTGAAATCGTGTATATGGCGTATAGGATACCTGTCCGGAATAGTCTTGGCATTGAGCATCCTATAGTCGCCGCACGGACGCCAACCATTATCTTTTTTAGGAGCAAGATGAAGTGGAGAAGACCAAGGCGAGTCGGAAGGTCTGGCTATGCCCATTTGTAGCATAGAAGCAAATTCTTCCTTCGCTATTTTTAATTTGTCTGGTGCCAGCCTACGTGGTGTACATGACACAGGCGGCCCCGGTATAGTACGTATATAGTGTACTGTATTGTGTGTAGGTGTGCGATGTGTACCGGATGGGCGAGTAATTTCGGGGTATTCCCCTAGTATGTTGTGATATACAGACTCACCAGTAATCACCTTTACCGAAGAAATAATGTCCGAAGGGTACGCAGGCAAAGCCCCGGCAGCCAGGCTAGTATTATTATCAATTAATCGTTGGTTTCTGCAATCGACCACAAGATTATAATGACATAAAAAATCAACACCTATTATAGCCTTAGTGACGTCTGCAATAATAAATCGCCAAACAAAGTCGCGGCGTAGCCCTAGGTTAAGTATTAAATTAATGTAACCGTAGGTGTTTATTTTAGTTCCATTAGCAGCACACAAATCAAACTCGGTTTTGACCAGCCGTTCTCTAACTTTGGTAATGGGAAAAACACAAAGATCGCTACCGGTATCGACTAAAAACTGCAGTTTGGACCTTACATCGGTAATAAATAGGCGACCGGCACTAGGGCAATCGTTTGTCGCCATTATCGACCGCCCGTCGCGTTTTCCGAGAAATCGCACGGCTTTACGCACCTCTTGGCTTTCATTCCGAATTTAGCATGATACCAGCATTGGGGGTACCTTCGGTAACTGGATTGTGACCTCGTTGAACTAGAACGACGCCGATAACTGTCCACACGGTTCCGTTGAGTTGACCGAGACGCTCTCTTAACTTCTGTAGACAGCGCTTTTACCTCTTGAGTGAGCGCCGAAATTTGACGTTCCATAGCCTCCACGACGCTGCCGGGAGGCACTGCACTGGACGTTGAAGCAACTTGAAGGTTTGGCATGACGACATCGTGTACCCTATCGGCAAGGTCTGCCAATTCCTCCAGCGAGGCTTTTGGTTGAGATGCGATGATTGACTGCGTACTTTGTGGCAATCGGCTAGTCCAAATAGTCTTGAGAAAGTCTTCAGGAATATCGGGGCCCGCCAAATTCCGTAAATGGCGTACGAATTGCGACGGTTTTCGGTCTCCTAATTCTTCATGGACGAGCAGCTGCCTCACCTTTTTTTCTCGGGAAGCCGACAGACGTTTTACAAGCTCCGCTTTCAGTTTGTCGTACTTGTTGCTCGCTGGTGGTGAGGTGATGACGTCTTCAACTTCCGTGGCATACTGGGGCTCCAGTTGAGCAATTGTATGGTAAAATTTTGTAGAATCGCTCGAAATGTTTGCCAGTACAAATTGTCCTTCAAGTTGAGCGAACCAAAGCGCCGGTTTTTCCGGGTAAAATGGTGGTACCCGTACTCCAACGCGGCATGACTCCGCAAAACTCCGCGCGCCATCTTGTTTATCTTTGTCCGGCATTTTTCTTGTTATATATAATGCTCTCGTGCACTATTCGGGGTCACCAATTTAGCGCGTATAAGTAGGAAGAAAATAACGAGTGAATTAAGTGTGCGAGAGATAAATAAAAAGTCACAATCATTCGAAGCACAGGAGAAAGTACAGTATATTTCACTTCACAATGGGAAGAAAGGCATAAAAGTCACAGAGATAGTAAGATAGATTATAACAGTCAGAAACACACTAAGAACAAGTAAAACAGAAGGAGAAAGCATAGATTTAACAAGCCGTATGCGCAAGCGTCGGACATGCATTTCGCGCCGAAGGTAGCAACTCACTGTCCCCCGGTCCGAGGACGGACCCAATGCTCACGCGCACCTTCACCGCGCACAAGGTCGAGTGACGTTGCAATGCCATCAGCTGTGCATTGATCACTACTAATAACAAATATTGTAAGTTGTACATAAATGTTTTAATATTTTTAGTTTTTTTATTATTTGATATAATGCTATTTATTTTTAATATTAAGGCTACGCCACACCATAGATTAAATATTAATGCTACGCCACACCAGAATATCGGATTTGTAGTTCTATAAACTTTTGTAGTAGAATTAAGATGAATACGACTTATAATTGCATTGGACATAATTACTGATAATCAGTTCTAGGTTTCAATTATTATTTTTCAATTAACTTGGTTTCTTTCGTTACTTCATTTGTTGCGGTTTTTATTTTACATTTCGAATTGTGACAGAAAGCCATTAATTTGCAACAGGTTTAACATATTCAACCACAATGATAGCTGTGAGTGGCTTTCGATTGACATTACACATGCAAAGCACAATAATTAAATATTATTAATAAATAGTACATATTTCGTTTGGCTTTTGTTGTTTACTATATCTTGTTCCTTTAGTGAAATTTTGACGTTCATTTTCTCTTTTCATCACGCCTTTTCCCCATGCTGTTAGCGATAGAATGCCACGTGCTACAACTGAGTTTGTCTAATGTCTACATGGAAAGGGTATAAACAGACGAAAGGCGTGAAAAGTTTCCATATATTCTTCCGCTCTTACAACTCAACCAGTTAAACCACATAATATGTATGGTAAGTATCCACAGTTAGGTATTTGAACTCATTATGAATTCACAATCTGCGAATACAGAAACAAATACAATAGGACTGTGGATGCAACAATGCATGCATTCAGCCAACCATACATTTTATTGTTCCCGTTTCTTTCGCCACATATTCGTTCTCATTCAATTAATTTAATCATTAGAGCGTTTTAGAACTCTTAATGTTACTTCATTGTGGGCTGAAAGGTTGTGTGATTTCATTATAAAAGCCTATTTGAGCGTATATTGCTTAATAAGGTTATCGTAACATAGATAACCAATTTATATCGATATGATCGGTAGAGATTGTTTTGTACTAATAAATATTGTGAAAAAAAACTTACACAAAAAAGTGAATTAGTTGTTGTTGCTTTTTTTAAAATTTTTACTTTTTATTTTTACATGTTATATTTATAATTTTTATTAATTGGTCATTATTTTATCCCTTATTTGTATTGTTACGAGGCCAAGCGTTAAAAATAATTTTCCTTTTATAATTTTATTTTTATGAAATTGTCTGAAGTCTTTTAGTTTATACGTTGGAGGTCTAAACTTAATCTGATTATTTCTTTCTCCGTCAAAGTGATATTAAATATTGGATATATTTAAGTTCTGTTGCATCTGAAAACGAAATAATTAAATAATTTGCTACAGATACACATCAATAATTCACACCCGATTTCATGTGAAAGTTCTACCTGTAATACATAGTTATGGCAAAATTTCTGCCATTTTCATTTTAATATCGCCGTGTCATATTGCGAAAGAAGCTACAACAGCAAGTCACCTGCGTAACGTGATTGATTTTATGCGTAAGTTTTCTATCGGTAGATATAATTTCCGTCAGACGCGTAAAATATCATTTTATGAATTCCGCCTATGTTTACGAACAGTCTATAAAAAGGTATGTTTTAACTACGACTTTCGGTTGTAAACTCTATCTAGATGAATCTGTTATAAAAGTTACAAAGTTATGGGTTTATGAAGAGACAGGTATTTTGATGCAATACAGAATATTAAAATATACAAAGTGTGTAGCTTAGGCAAATATATGTGAAGTTAAATAGTTTTCAAAGCTATCAGAAAGTTGAAAGGGATGTTTTAGAAAGGGAAATAGGCCGGTCCCGTCGGTCATGAAACATCATTCATCATGATTATCATATAAGTAGGAAAACTTTCGATGTTGAATCGTACATACAACCTTTTCCCAAGATTTTCATGAGGGATGATTTCGCAACTGCATCCAACGTGTCCCGACCCTTTTCAGAATGTATGAAGGTTACTCAAGAAAAGGTTTTGTGATCGTTACTATAAAAACTTTCTTACCTTTTGTTTTACGTTACTTTTCAAGCCATTGTACGAAAAGGAACAGCGGAGGATGATGAAAAGGTCAAACAGCTGAAAGCAGTCGCTTCTTAGCGAGTCAATGCCAATCATAATCATCCCAATCTAGAAATTAGCTACCAGAATTACGCTATCAGTGGCATCCATAGACTTAGAATTTCGCTTAAATCTATGGTGGCATCATAAATTCTAAGTCTATGGGTGGCATCTATTACAATTTTGGCGAATGGCTGTCACTGGAAAAAAAAAAAAGGTACTCAATCCATATGATGAACTGTTATAAATAAATGGTTTGAATTAAGTTATCAGCCAGATTGGTCTCGTGGACACAAGTGAGGGCTTAGATCAGATTTTCAAGTCCGGCAACGTGTTGTTGAGTATTCTGTTAGAAAATACTCGGTAGCAGTCCAGAGTTTGTTTCCGGCAATTGGCTCGTCCCCTTCTACTTATATGGTACTAAATATCAGTATTGCGAAATATACTACAACATCTTATGTTGAAACCTTTGGAGAATACAGGCGTAATGCTATGTTTATGATACGTATCTACCATCAAATAATAACGTTTTGTAGGTATAGTTATATCATACGGTACACGGTATATCGCCGGAAAGAAAATGATTGATTTCTAGAATTTTGTGTTTATAATATTATTTTTTGGTCAAGACATAAGTCATATATCATCGTGCTATGTCAACCCGGGGTCGGCTAGTACAGAGTTAAGCTGCGGACGGCTGTTATGATTTATATGACATGTTGAATTATTGTATAAAATATCGCTGCAATCTGTCGATAGGTCTATGAAATGGTCGCTTTTCCCTTTTTGAAGTACTTAATATTTTCTGTTGGATTAGAAATACAAAGCTTTATATTCACTGCATCAATCTTATTTTGTTTGAAATAAAAGGTCGTGTTTCTTGCTTAGTCTCGAATTAATATTTTTATGACTCACTTCGAAGTCATAATTATGTACTCTTGTATATAGTGTGCTTTCGCCTTGCAAAGAAACAAAAATGTGGAAAACTCATGCACATTTTTATTGCGGGTTAATGCTCCATGTTAAAATATAACGGCCTGCAAAATACATTTCAGTGTCTCAAGTATTTCCAAGGGTTGTACTCTCTTGAGGAACATGTTATTTCGTTTGAAAGTTAAACGTTGCTTAAAGCTGGGTACACTCTTTCATATAATATTCGTTGAGATTTTTTCTTCATGAATGTTACTCGTAGGCATGATTTGATTTCGGCGATTCGATAAACCCGCGGGTACTCGTTTAGGTGAAAATCTCAAATTATGGTGTTGTGAATTTGTGATTCATGAGAAGAAAACCCAATAGAGATATGCTACGATTTTATTTTATTGTGATGGGAAGCGAATAATGTGTTTATATTTTTGTACAGACGTCCTTATATGGACATGCACTACGGCATCGATTTACAGACCCCTTTTGTTTATTCTATTTGATGTCTTAGTATTATGCCGAAGACTTCTGTACCGCTATCACGAGTTTTCTTACTATTTACTATCATAGTAAAGTAAATTTTCCTGATAGCGATTTGCGATTTTTACATTAGGGATTAGAGTCGTTTTTATGTGGTATATGTGTCATAGTAAAGTTTTGTTTTACTATTTACTATATTATAGAGATGTCATGTTAGCGACTCTAATCCCTAATGTAACCAAGTTAAGAATTAAAATCGCTGTCATGAAAATTTACATTTACTATGAAAGTAAATAGTAAAAAACTCATAATAGAGGTACTGATTATTCCTCAGGCAATTTCTATTTCGTCGTGTAGGTATTTTTTTAAAGATAAAGATAAAGATAAAGATAAATTTATTTGTTTAAAAACATATGTTATATAAGATGGTACAATATTATTTACAGTTTCAATATGTTTTGCCATATCAGGCGTACAAATATACATTTATTACACTTAAAATCTACATTCGGATACTTAATCTAAACAAATAGCATAATATGTGGAATAGAGTAACAATTTTAATTTTAAATATTATCTTTTAAGAAATCGTCTACCTTATAGTAAGCTCTTTTACATAAAAGTTCTTTAAGTTTCTTTTTAAATAGGTTATTATTTAATATTTTGTATGCATCTGGTACTTTATTATAAATTTTAGGAGCCATACAGAATAAACTTCTCCACATGAGGGTAGTTTTGGCGCTGTGCAAACAAAGTCTATTATTATTACGTCTGTTACGTTGAGATACACTTGACTGAAGAGGAAACAATTGCGGATTCTTTTTGACAAACAGACAAATTTCTAAAATATACAAAGATGGTAATGTTAGGATATTGTATTTTATAAAGAGCGGTTTGCAGCTATCTGTGACTTGTAGACCAAACATACCACGGATACATCGCTTTTGTATCTTAAAAGCAAACTCTTTGTCTACCGAGTTCCCCCAGAAAATAATTCCATATCGTAGTACAGACGCAACCAAACCGTGGTAGGCAATTATTAGGGTATCTGTATTTACTGTTGGTGCGAGTTTATACAGTGCGTAGGATGATTGACTTACTTTTTTGCAGATATTCTCAATGTGTGCTTTCCAATTGAGTTTTTTATCTATTGTTAGCCCGAGAAATCTAGTATTATCCACTTCTTGTATTATCTGATTGTTATAGCTTATGTTAATATGTGAAGTTTCTTTGCGTTGACTAAAATGTATTACGTTAGTTTTAGATAAATTTATTTTTAAATTATTATTTATTAGCCAGAGTATTACAGACGAGATGGATGAATTTATATCATTTTGATATGAGTTCGGATTATTTTTTGCAATTACTATTGAACTATCGTCGGCAAAAAGGGACATTGGTTGTGAAACTGAATTAGGTAAATCATTAATATATAATATAAATAATAGTGGTCCCAAAACGCTACCTTGGGGAACTCCAAATGCAACACAACATTCGCAAGACAGATAGACTCTTTGGTTTTTTGTATTAGTATCTAATTTAGTGATTGCAGTAACTTGTTTTCTATTAGATAGGTAAGAATTGATAAGTTTTAAGATGTTTCCTCTTAGACCGTAGCGTTCCAATTTGCCTATTAATATTTTATGATCAACATAATCAAAAGCCTGGGTCATATCACAAAGAACTGAGCATACAGGCGTACATTTATCGACTTTTAACATTATATTTCTTAAAAAATCATAGATTGCTAGATTTATGCTCATATTTTGTCTAAAACCTTTTTGTTCGTTGCATAGTATTTTATTTTTTTCCAAATATTGATATATTTGGTTTTATAAGAAATTTTGTTACTAGTTCCATCCATTTACTTAATTTATTTTGCTCATGAATTTAGGTAATTTATTAAAGACTTAATATTGTATCAAGTTCGTTGTAGCAAAATGTCAAATCCAATAAACCTTTTATCTGGAAGAACTTATTATTAGAGCATGACAAAAAATTCGCTCGACGACAACCATTTAATTATGCAAATAAATTTTTCATAACTCGATTATGAATGTTCTGATTTTAATTTATACATAGCAATTTTATTTAATTTTTGACTACGTTTTATATTTCGGACACTTGGGCGATTTTTTGACTGTCTGTAACTATTTTTGTGCGTAACTGAGTTTTAGTATCAGTGAGGCTAATATCATGAATATTTCATAGAATTAAGTTATGATTGACCGTTTAATAGGTCTATTGTCGAAAAACAAGTGGGTGAAGAAACTTATCAAAATTTTTTACTGAGTAAACAAAACTTTAAGCAATTAAGGTCCTCTAAGAGAAACATCACCCTATTTATAAGAGTAAGATTGTGTAGGTACAAATAAAAAATGCTTTGTAACTGAGGTAATCTTTCAGAATATCATGAATGTTTTGTTGGCAGGACGCTTTGACGTGGGCGCATGGGGCACAAAAGGGCAACGTCGATATTTCTTTATGCTGTCAGTTTTCCCTTTATTATTCCCCTGTTTTTTTAGCCCATTGACCAGCTCGATTCTGTTTGAAACAGCTCCTATTAACTTAACATTGTGACCGCGATGAATATCTCCTGTGCAGAGCTTATAGAAAATCCTGGTCTTTGAAGAAACAATTATATCTTAATGGTGCTTTAAGACGGATTCCAATGGGGTGACGATATTTGGTAGGTGACGAAACCGGGTTATTAGCTCGTCTAGTGATGCAAATAGAAAATCAATCATTTCTTCTTGTCGGGCGCCACCGCCGCCTGTGTCGTAATGAAATAATCTTTCCATCAGCGATTAGAAGATGAAGATTGACGACAACGCAGGTGACTTTGATATGTAGTGCAGTAATTACAAAAACAATAGTTATACGTTACAAATATTGTACCAATAGCTACTATCCTTATATATTAATTAGGGGAAATTTTATTTGTGAGGTCTTAAGCCTTACATCCATAAAATTCCCGTCGAATAAGAAGAACAACGAAAATATTAATAAGGAGATCAATGAATTTGCGTTTTGTGTCTTGTTCGGCAATTTTATAGCGGTGGATTCGTTTTTAAAGGAAAAGAGCGTACAGCCAAAGGGTATCGTTGATGAGCAGATACAGTTAGGGATATTTTAAGCTTAAGCCCCGGGCGTCAGTTAGCGCGCATGCTTGTTAGAAATTTAATCTGATATTACGTGGGTCCCATAACTGTAATACGATCCACATGTAAATTCCATACCTTATGATATTTACTGAGCTTTCTGTTCGTGCTTTCATTATAAATAGGAAACCTTGCTTAGGAAACATATTTTATCATCGATTTTCCCTAATATTGAGAACTAATTATATCCGTGACTTCGTTCGCGTAGGTATAAAAAAATTATATTAACTTCAGACCCTGTTTCATCTCCTTAAGTGTTGATTTTTTGAAAATTCAACGCTTCTTTTGTTTGAAAGTGAATTCTCTACTTAGCCGACACCTACCGAAACACGTGTCAAATAGATTCATTTATAGAATCTGATAAACACCTTACAAAGTTACAAGTTTGTTTTGTTGCCTTATTTTCTTCCCATAAACATGGTCATCCCTAGTTTCCGGGCGGCTAGAGCGGCGTGGGGTAACGGGGTGAGTGCGCTGGCGCATGCCGCTGTGTCACGTGTTTGGCCAAGCGCCGATGAAAGTTCAGTCTGTTAAAGAATTTTTAAATATTATTTAGACAAAATATAACACGGTATAAAATTACTACAATCGGTTCTGTTACTGATTCTGAACAAAGTGCTTTCAGGTATAGTACTGAAATGTACCAGGAATAAAACTGACGTCTTTTTCAAATACTTATTCTTTTTTATCGTTTACCAGTCTTTGTACCAAAGGCTGTATTCTGATATATAAAACCTCTACAGTATCTGTATACTAAAAATAATGTTGTATAAGAAACGTTATTGCCAAGTTATAAGTTTATAGGATTTAGTTTCTGAGATTTTGTGACTATTCAGTGAACGAGTGGCATTTCACTTTTATGTACTTATATAAAGAATACTACCAATCTTTTATAATTTTGCTTTCCATTTCCGCCACCTGAGACATTGTGATTATGTATACTTTTCATATTTTTGAGCTAAGTGTCAGCACCACCAGATGTGACGAAGTGTTTTTCATGTTGAACAGGCGGAAATTTAATTGTATTTTTAATAAAAGATGCCTAAAAAATATTGCTAAAACAATATTTTGTAAATAATTTTAAAATATTGCTGTACTTTGTACCAAAAGAAAGCCACGGTGTCGGAAAACATAATTTATTTCAAGCATTACTCATTTATCTCAAGAAAACGTTTAAGGAAAACTGCCTCAACGTTACACGCGATTTTCGTTAATCTTTTGCAGCACTTTTGCAACAGTAATTCTGTTTAAACTTTGATTGCTTTTACAAGTTCACGAGTACAAAAGATGTACTTTTCAGTTCTTGACAATTGCTTTTGTATTGTATTATATCGATCGTGTTCTTTTAATAGGAAAAGCAGGGTTCCAATTTCATGGGTGAATTGAATTACAGATTGAAATTTTACATGGAAACACATGTTTTCCTCATGAAGTATGAGAATACTCATAAATTGTTTTCCTCGAATAAGTCCCTTATATCTAAGCTAGCAAGCTAAAGTGATTTCATCACTTGTCAGAAAAACTGGTTGACTAAAAGACTAATTAAAATAAACTAAACCAATTTTATCAGGTACATCAGCCTGCAGAGATCGGAGATCATCATATAAAATCCATTTGAACATTATACAGTAATTGATATTTTTTTCCAAAGTAAAATGCAGAATCTTTACTATTACATAAAGCTAAATATAAATTGTATTTTTTCGTAGGAGGAGAAAGACCAGCTACTAACGACAAACTGCTGGATCACACAGATCTGGACGGATTATCACTTGAGGTGGAACACCAGTGACTTCGATGGCATCGGCGTCATCAGAATACCGTATGAAAGGGTCTGGAGACCAGACATCATACTTTACAACAAGTAAGTACCTATTAAAAAAACTGATATTATTAATATTACACTTTGTTCCTGAAGAGTCCCAATTTCAATTATTATTATAATGTCGAAATCAAAACACTTTTTAGAAATTTCATGCGGTTTTGACCAATAGACAGAGTGATTCTTAAGGAAGGTTTAGTTGTATATTAGTTATGGTTTTGTGTAAATTGGCTGAAATATGACGATGATAATTGAAAATGTCGGAAAAAATCATGCCGACTGGGAGCTTTACTGGCGTGCGCCGAGTGAATGCTCGACGTAACAGGCTGATACGACACTACAACAGAAAAAAAAATGAAGGCGTGTGTACTCTGCTGCCCGTGCGAAGCCGAGGCGAGTCGCTAGTTACTCATAATTTACAATTAACTTTATGATTTCTTTGAACAAAGCCTTAGCTCTAAGTCTAACAACTAAAGAACTAAAATATAAATCAAAAAGAAAAATTCCAACTGCAATCAGTTATTATTACTGCAGAAACTTTATATTAACTGTACCATGAAAGAATTAGAAAGGAAAGAAAAGAGAAATGTCCTCACTAATGACGCGAAAAAAATTAAGTGTTCTTTCTACGAATTGTGGATCATTACGTATCAGGGCATTAACAGCTCAGTGCGCAATCCCTGAACACGGTTTCCAGATAAATTGCTCATATTTATTAAATTAATAGGGTCTTCACGCCTTGTGCCTGAAGGAATAATGTTATTGGACCGATACTTGATGTTTGTTTTGTAAGGTGAGTGAAGTAGGGCTGCTAATGTTGGAGTGAACTGGCTGTTGGATGTTGAATGCTGGTAAAATAATATTTTGGTGCGAATTGGTCCTATGGTCCGTAAGAATAGAATAGAAATATAAAGTTGTTTAGAATAAATATTGTACGTACAAATGAGGTGTTCAACAGTCGCCGGTGACCGCAACGAAAGATTTTCTAATGTGTCTATTTTGTCACAGGATAAAATATGGTAATTCAATGTATACATATGACACCGTTTGGCAAGCCTGAGTTGATTGATTGAAGGGATTATGTTAATATAATTATGGTGGCTAAACTATATTTCTGTGAACTACTAACATCATTCTACAATCAGAAATCCGTTGGCGAGCCATGACGATTCAAAATAATAAAGGGATATTAAGGTGCAAAAATATTGTAAAATGATTTTTTGTCTTGGTTCGTGTTCCATGTGGAGCCCTATCCTCAGTAAGTATAGGTCGTTTAGAAGCTGATATTTTATGTCACCTGTACAACAGTTTCTTCTGTAGCTGCTTGACATTTTGTATGGATTACCATTGATTTCGGTGCCGCCCAGAGGGTCTTCGTATTTGGGATAAGATATTTGCAGTCCTTTATAAACAAAATTATGTATCCTTTTAGTTGTTGAGGCCTTTTGACCCTTGAGGCATATAACTTTAGGGATTAGTACTCACATTTTTTGAATAGGTAACTACTATTTCGTTTTTTTTTTAAACTTTTGTGAATATATTTTGATGGAAGCGTATTATTACATATTTTACCTACATAAATATTCTGAATATATACCTGGTATACATTTTGAGGCACTAATCGTCGGGCACATTCATCGTAGTTTCTTATTCCAAATCATACGTATTTCGCCAGGCTTGCTTAATCGGTGGAAAATTAAACATTTACATTCTATTAGTATTCGTAGGCGATAATATTGAATGGCTTCAAATAAATGGTGCGTTTAAATTAGGCGTTTACTCCAGTACATGCTATTAAGTCTCTTCGGGGGTAAATACATAATGTAAATGTGCCATTACTGACATAAACTGCCAAAACATTTGCAGCTTCTGTTTCTTGCCAAATAAACGTAGCTTTGAGGAACACAATTTAGTGAAATTGAACTGTCAGTTGAATTTATTACACGTCAAGTGGTACACCTGAAGCATCGGTTTCCTTTCGCTTCGGACCGTTGCCACATTGAGATGGATTTCGCCTTGTTTCACACTATTATAATATACATATTTGATGTGGTATTATGTGTGTGCCGTTTATTATTGTCTGAATTAATGAGTGCATAGTTGTTGGACTTATATAAATCTACTTACTCTATTGTGATAGTCTTCCATTGTCGGTCTAAAGATTTAAGTGACCTCTAGGTTTTTCTTGGAGCGACTGCCATCTGACCTTCGCAGCCTAAAGGTTGCCCCGGGCTGATGTTATCAGTGTACTGATAAATGTTACTGCCCATTCATCTCACTTACCTCGCCTCAGGCATAGATAAGGTAACCTATTTTATTACCCAGCCAAAACATACCTTTGAAATTGTTAATAACCTACGTGAAATTATTAGCTAGAGATAAACTCGGCGTTTAAAGCCAAAATAGGTACCAGGCATATAATTTATAATGGAATAAGTGTGTAGACCCAGATGTCTTTATTTGAATTTAAATAGACACTTAATTTCCCATTTCGTACAAATCTTAATTTAAATGCTTTTCTCTTAGAACAATCCCTAATTTAGTACATGAATAGATATCTTTACAGTCGGTTCTGCACAATTTATTAGTTGAATGAACAAAAGAGAATTTTATCAACCTTTAGAGAAATTGAGATCGGAGCAAGCCTGGGGCCATACCATCGACCCTTCCGAGTACAATAACATCTACTAAAGTCGATGTGAATTTCAGTAGATAATATTTAAATAATATGACATGGTTATTTTAAAATTATTCAGGTCATCATCATCAGTCATGTTCATTTTTGTGTTTGAAATTGATTCTTGAAAATGCATATTCAGTTCAGGAATTTCCTAAAGTTCTGATGTTTTCTTATAATTATTTTGTACTTACTAAAGAGCATATCCATTCCAACATGCCATATACAGTATTATTTAAAAGCTGTTAATATAATGAGATGCTAGTTGATCTTTTGCTGCTTCTTGATCAATCTTTGTACAGTGTTCTATGAACTAAACCTTATCTATTATGTTTTTGTTTGTAACTGTCAGAGAATAGCGAAACTTTATCATCTAGTATTTTATATGATTGTAAGGATAGGATAATTAGCTTCTTTGATAATAAATATATTTTTCATCACTAATGGGCTTGCGTTAGGCCATTGCCACATTAAGTAAGCGATAATGCCGTAGACGATAGGGTATTTCTCAACAAAAATCAATCCAATCAAGGCTTCAACAGACGCTGAAAGGAGTTACGCACATTCTATCAAAAATCTACCTACTAATAAACCTACGTACTCACGTTTTTGTTGATTCAGCCCTTAATCATTAGCCTTATAATTAATATTCGTTTTGCTAATAGGATTCAAACCTTTCAGCAAGGGATCGATCCAAACCTCACTAAGTATATTTTTGTAAACTTAACCTTTTAGTTAGCCGTTAACAGTTTGACAAACTTTATGTATTGGGATTTTAGGCGCTTCACGCTTGGTTTACCTAAGACCCTTTTGGCCTCCAACCTTATCCTCTCGTATGGATTGAACTGACCTAATTGCGAAGATTGTATAGCTGGAGGGCAACTCTTGTCATATAATAGAGTGTACTCTTTTCCAAGTTTCGTTATACTAATTTGATAATATGATACGATTCGGTTTCGGTGCTTTCGGTTACTCATTATATTTCTCGTTGCTAATTCAACAATGTGTGTTTGAATAGGAATTGTTGATCAACGATTCCATTTGCGTGGAATGAAAAGAATTCAGATGTTGACCTGGCAAGAATAATAAAGGAACCTGAGTTTAATCTATTCCAGATCACGTCGGATTTCCAATTTGCTGTCTATAACGATTTTTAGTACTATAAACACTTGTATCGTAACGCAGTAATTTGTCCAAATCGATTTAGCCGTTTATACTTTAAATTACATTTACATAATGTTTTAACAATTTAACGTTTGGTGCACCACAACATTTATTACATGACCAAATTTACATATTTCCTCGATGAAATTAGGAGGTCTGCCTCATTGGTCTAGGTCGCAGGCGCGACTGTTGAGCGTGAGGTCCTGGGTTCGATTCTCGGGTCGGGCAAAGTTTTATTGAGTTTTTCCGTATGGAAATTCTCAGTAGCAGCACGGAGTCCGGAGCTTTGCCCGGTAGATGATAATAGGCTCGCCCCCTATTACATAGGACTTAATAACAGCATCGGCGAAATGTGGGTGTACAATAGTACACCTCTGCCTAAATCTTCGGGGAATACAGTCGTGATGCTATGTTATGTGTTATGAAATTAGGAGGGTATAGAGTATGTACATTATTTTAACGTTTGTGGCGCCTAATAGGGTGAGCAGAGATATAAATACTGGCAAAAGCTACTTGATATCACGTTTGGTACACACGAATGTCCGTGTTTGGTTTGGCAAGCGTAACTACTATCTAGAAACGGAGCAGCTAATCCTATTAAACCCTCTGCAGTTACCAAAGACTGCACGCACTTTAGCAATTTCTATATACAATATATTCATAGGTATATGTACTTACTGCACTCTATTTAACAGTACGGAGAGGCATCTGACGAACTTAGGCACAGTGGCTAAGCGATTTGCTTTCTGCGCTACGTGTTGAGGAATTCCATTCGATTCTCGCATGGGCATAAATATATAATAATATACCTTACATATAGTTGTTAGTAAAAGAAGAAAGCGTGGTGCAAATAAAAAAACTAATGGAAATACTGGTTCTGCGACCGTAACGCTATCTTTCAAGCGATGGTTAGAGCTTGTGACCTATAAATCCGATTTTCTGACATCGAGAACAACCGTATCACCTGACATATCCCCGTTATCTCCCCGTGTTGGTATTGCGCTAACACAATCAAAAGCTAAGTTTCGTTTTCGAGTTAAAAGGCTGAGTTTTGTTTCAAGTTTCAGTCTCTTTTTATGCGAAATATACTTTGTTTATTGTTATTCTTCAAAAGTTGGTACAAGCTATCTTGAGCTAGAATATCTCACTCACTAAAAGCTTTAACTTGAACCCATAGTTTGCTAAGCAAGTATGCATAGTAAAAATCTTCCATCACACAAAGTCGTATAAAAGTTTATATTATATTTTCTCTCAAAATGTTCTATTATACGATGTATGGGATACTTACCCTCTCATCTTTCTTGTTTATTCACTATGCCATAACATACTGGCTCTATTTGTATAAAAACCCAAGTTATATTCTTGTACGATAAAAATAGAAGCCAACTGCCTACCTATAAAATCTTGAAAGTATAAAAATACACAAATTTCAAAGAAACTTCTATTGACACCTTTACTTTACTCTAGATTAGGAGTCTAGAGTAAAGTAAAGGTGTCATGAAATCGGCCACCGATCGGCGGGATCACCGAAATCGAAAAAAATAAGTCATTAGAAATGGTAAAGTGTCGCTGCGTATGCAAATTATGAATATGAGTATTGCATAACACATATTTATTGGATGCGATGTCTTTTGCGACCCGGCAACACGCGTCCCGCAGCGTAATTACGTAAAAAAAGCGATAGCAACGCGACAGCCACGCTATAGCGATCTCACTGTCAGCCAATCCTACTAATATTATAAATGTGAAAGTTTGTGAGGATAGATGGATGGAGATAGATTATAGTCTGGAATAGCACATAGGCTACTTTTTAAATTTTGTATATTATTCTGGAATTGCAGGACCATACGCTCAGTATTGGTGCTTGTTACCACTAAACCAATGAGACCCATTTGTATTTAAAGTCGGTCGAATTATGTATTCGGGGTAAGTGGTCGATTGTTTGCGTGTTTCGAATGTCGAGTGTCGTGCATAATATAGGCAACAGGAATCCTCCATTAGTCTGGAACTATCAAACTATCGAAAGTCACAAATGCACATATATAAGTCGGAGCTTTTATTAGTTTTCAAGCTTTTTTATGTGATCGAGAACGAGTGAAGTACCTATAAATATAGACCTGTTATTAAGGGTGTGAAAGTATGAAAAAAGAAAATACGACTGCAAAATTCAACCCCAAAAAAAATATACACAGCGAAATTCAAAAAAGAATTTTAGAACTAGTTCGTGAAATCTTTGGAAATTTTTACACAAGTTATCTGCTAATATAGTGTGTAAGAATGATTGGCTAAGATTTTGTTATAAAATTCACTTTTGAATTTCTCTTGTTGTATACATCTTTTTGAGGCTGACTGTATCTATTAGTTTTAATTAAAATTATTTTATTTTTTCATCTAACATCTGAACCTCTCCCCTATACAGACCTATGGTTTAAAGGCAGAGTGAAAAAAAAAAAGGGTGTTTTTACTTATGTACGCACGTAAGAAGTTATACTTCTTTTTTATCCACTGATATGAAACACGTTTTACGGGTGCACAAATATTTCAATAATTACGTTGAATATAGCTATCAATTTCCAAGAAAATTTTGGAGACATTTTACCAGCCAACTTCATGGTGTCGCTTTTATATATCGGTGTGCGCGCGCATCCTAAGAATTCACTCTCATCAAGCGCGCCAAAAGAAGAATAACTTCAAAAAATGAATATAAATTAAACATACCTGTTTATTATTTACCTACTAACTTTTGAATTGAGATAAATCGTCTCAATAACTTCTGGTAGTTATTTAAGAAAGAGACCAATGTTGTCTTGATCTACTCCATCCCACTGCTGGAAAAAGACCTGTAATAAGTGTCACCACCACAATTCTGCTACGGTTCCTTTACGAGCACGAAACAGTTTATACTTTTCTTCAAAACGGAGATCTCAGTCACAAATATAGCGTCCTTTTTTGGCTCGGAAACAACATGTGTTCTATACACTTAACTAGTAATAACCCATCTGCCTATACAAAGATATTCATCAGCTGGATGAGTTTCTTCTGGACCCCAACTATAGGTCGTAAAATAAATTCTGAAAAGGTTTTATGTAGGTAAACAATTTATTATAATATAAAAGTTCTATGAGCCTTTACTTTTACCTTACAGTATGAAATTCTAGCATGGAATTTAAAAAGAATAAAATTTAATTAGATAGGAAGATAGATTGCTCACTAGTTTCGGAACGCGCGCAGCCGTGTTTTGCGGCCAGTATGCATTGTATTGAATTATGCGATTTGACACATAATTTTTGGATTGCATGCGTGAAATTGCATGGTGCATTGCATAAGGCCCTTCAGACTGACACGCGACTGAACTAAAAATATAACGTAGTCCAACAACTTGATGTTTTTTTTAAATAAAAAGAATATGATACCAAGTCCGACGAAATATGCAATTAGAATATTAAGTGTTAATTCCACCAAACGTTAGTAAAGATTTTTTTTGTTTTGTTAAGTTTGGCAGAATTAACAAAATGTTCTATAAGCATGTTTTGTATAAGTATCGCAGATTTCCGCAAAGTAAGTCCTGATTACATATGTAACACCAAGTTTTCTTCCAGCGCCGACCCCAACTACCGGTCAGCGGTGATCAACACCAACGTGATAGTGAAACACACGGGGGAAGTGACGTGGCTCAGCCACGGCATATACGTCTCCGTGTGTGACATCAACGTGGAGCAGTTCCCGTTCGACGTCCAGCTGTGCACCATGAAGTGGGCTTCGTGGACCTATGATGGATTTCAGGTATGGAATGTTTTATTACTATGATTCTGTTATACCCTGAGAGATACATTTGCGTCCAATCTAGACCATCCACTCAACATAATCAAGAATGTAGTGACTAGTCTTACAAAAATAAGTTTTCATAAAAGACATCATCATCTGCCTAGCCTTTTCCCAACTATGTACATTGGGGTCGGTTTCCAGTCTAACCAGTTGCCGCTGAATATCAGTATTTTACACGGAGCGACTGCCTTCTGACCTCCGCCACCCAATTACTGGGAGACACTGATACTCTAAGGTTAGACTGGTTATCAGACTTTTGGGCTACTGACATCCGTAACAACTATCATAGGTCTTCGTATGAGACCCGGGACAAACTGCTTAACGTGCTTTCCGAGGCACGGAGGGGTATCTCGTATATATATGTGAAAAATGGTCAACCATCCAAGGTCTGACCGCGGCAAGCGCTGCTTAACCTCGCAGATCGATTGATCTGCGTGGTAGCGATGTGGCTACGAGACCCTCAAGTTTGCATAATAGACGTCTCTTCTAAATTTTCATAGAATTTCTACTCGTCCCAATAGGCTTGGTGTAGTGTGATAGTCGGATGTTTGTGAAGGATATCCGCAAAGAAGCGGGTGTATGTTAAATCCTCTTAGGGTTCTCGTCAGCCATATCCAACACCCTGTTGCTTACATTTTATTACCATATTTATCGTAGGATATAATATTGGTTGCTTTCAAAGTCAATCCAGATAGTTCAAGTCATAACATACTGAAATATCTATTATAAGTACTGAAAATATTTAGCTTAGTTTGTTTAAATTTGATACTTGTAGAAATCCTATTGAATAGACTAGCTCTAGAGTTTTACCCGACTCAGTTTGATATATTAAAATTCGAACTGATCTTTAATAATAATTAGATAAAATTGTATTTTGAAGCAATTTTGAGGCCATTTAGAATATTATAGATACCAAAAAGTTAAAGAACCGTTTGTTTTTTAATTAGATAAATTACTCCCAAAAGTATCTACGTACATTACCTATAAATGTAGACTGTTGTTTGGTATATAAAATCGAAAAAAAAAACTTCCTGAAATATGTAAAACGTATCTCAAAACTCAATTATCTCAACATTCTCCCTGAAAATAAATATCTAAAAATAGAACATCTGCTCTCCGGTACAGTTAATGAAATCCAAATTATTTCCCAATCTCATGTTTAACAAGATTTTCATTGGGATATTATACCATCATATTCCATCGGAAAGGTAGATGACATGTATGGAAATGATACAATTATGCCTGCGACACGTGAACCGAGAGGCGGCTGTCAAAACGGAAGTAACTCGATAAGTCGGAACCGGAGCAATCCGGATTTAGATTATAAACGTTAGTTTCATTGACCAACTGTTGCTTGATGTTGAATTAACTCGTAGTCTCCAATTTAATTTCAGGTAATAGTAGCATTAGAATACAAATGACAACGTAGAATCGTTTCTGAGAAGTATTACTGTATTTATTTAAAAACTAGAAGGAAAATGAAAGGAAAGATTCTTTACATTTGACGAAACCTGACTGGCGTTCGTCTGGCGCACCCGGGCAGTCAGCGTCGATATTACTATAGTATTGCCCTCTGGCTGATCTTTCAATTAAGCCATCAGCGATTCCCAAATGACAGTTCGTTAACACAAAGGAAGGCAAAGGAAGATAATACAGTCTGCTATTATTATGTTCTGTGTTGTAAATAAATACAATTACTATTGTCGTGTTAGTATCAGCTCTCAAAAGAATTGCCCGGGCCAACGGGCCGTGCTGGAGCTGAGTGTACAGGTTGCGCTGGACGTGCCTACAATAGGTTTGATCACTGATCATAGTAACCGAAAATACTTAAGTATATGGAGTTTCCAAAGATCGCTCTATCGCATCAAATTAAGGCATGCAGTTTCATATATTTCCAGTTTCGAAATTGGCTTCTGAAATCGGTCTTATAAATTTCGAAATTTCGAAATTTCGATGTTGTGGGCAATCTTCATTAATAAAAATTCGATAATCAGATTATTACTTTTAATTTAATTGAAAATGTTAAAAAAGCTTAGCCTAGCGTAACAAAACTGAAACCAATAAGTTTTCTGCCGTATATTTCGTTCCCGCGTCGACCCAACGCGACAACGCAAATTGGTGAGAAAAGTATCTAAGTGATGAAACATATTACATGTTGTATTGTATGTGTGGATCTAATAACATTTACACTGGCCTACAAAACTAAGTATCACACTTTTAAAATTGGAATAACTTTTTAAGTACAAAAGATATACTTTCGAAATAAAAAGGACTCGAAAAAGAGTTTAATTTTGTATATAATAACTTCATAGTCGAGAACCTTTTTTTTAGAAATGGCTGAAAAAAAGCTTCAAAAACAAAAATTATCCTTTTCGAATTACAATTTTACCATTAATTTTTTTGTTTCTGTTTTTATTATTATTCTCTTTATTATCTTAAACACACATATAAATTACAATTTTTAAATATTAGTATAAAAAATATAAAAACATTTAAAAATATAAAAAATAGTAGCCCACCGGTATCTGGAACAGGGTCCAAGCTACCGGCGGTCAGAGCTCCAGAGAGAGGAATCTCCTAACAATGCGAGCCGTGTCAAGAAGTACCGCTCTCTGAATCAGGCCCTTGACGCAGCCGCCCAGCGAGAGCCTCTTCAGATGTTGGTGGAGGCTCTTGGCTATCAAGCCATTGGCTGAAACGACTATCGGCACAATGATCGCTGAGTTCACATCCCACATGTCGACAATCTCGCGAGCCAAGTCAAGATACTTGATTTGTTTATCTTTCTCGGCTTTCACGAGGTTCCCGTCATGCGGGACTGTTATGTCAACGATCATTGCGCGCCGCTCTAGTCGATCCACCACCACTATATCAGGCTTATTGGCTACAATAGTCCTGTCAGTGATGATGGATCGATCCCAGTACAGTGTGATATGTCCATTTTCGAGAACTGGGTCGGGCACATACCTATAGTACGGCACATCCGATTCCATAAGGCTGTATTTCAGAGCAAGTTGTTTGTGGATAATCCTGGCTACGAGATTATGCCTATGCAAGTATTCTTCGTTAGCTAGACGAGAACACCCGGAGATAATGTGTCTGATGGATTCTCCCGGACGGTGGCATGCCCGACATATGTCAACCGTACCGTCTTTCACAATAAATCTCCGGTAATTGTTCGTCATCATAACTTCGTCCATAATTGCACAGACAAAACCTTCGGTTTCCCCAAAGAGGTCACCGAAACGCAGCCAGGCTACGGACGCTGATAAATCTACATCGGGTCCATGTAGGGCCCGGAAAAAGCGTCCGTGAAGCTCCTTACTCTGCCATACCTCCATGCGATCATTAGTGTCAAGCACTACAGGTTTGCGCCAGTTCTCTTTAGCCAAGGAGAGCGGGGTGAGGCCCTTGTCTACCGCAACCACATCTCTATGCATCCCCACGTCGTCTCGTAGGAAATATTCCCTGAGACTGCATATCTCGCGATTGTGGAGAGTCTTAGCGTTTAAGAAGCCTCGACCTCCGCACTTTCGCGGGATATACAGTCTCATTACCGATGATCGTGGGTGATGCATTCGATATGCAGTCAGCAGCGTACGGACCCTCCTATCCAGGGCATCCAGTTCGGTCTGAGTCCATTTGAGTATGTCCAAAGAGTACATCAAAACCGGCATGATCCAACCGTTGAAGGCGCGCACCTTATTTCCGCCTGATAAAAGACTATTAAATACTTTCTTCAGACGGCCAAAGAAGCGCTCCTTCAACGATTGCTTCATGTCAGTAACATTGATGCCCAGTGCTTCCGACATACCCAAATACTTATAGGTTTCGGCTGCGGAGAGGGTTCGAAGGTTTATGGAATCCGAGAGTTGGGTTCCCACGGATTCCACAATCTCCCCTCGCTTTACATGCATGACCGCACATTTGTCCACACCAAAATCCATCCTGATGGCGCTACTGAAGGTTTCTGTTACTTTCAGTAGCTCCATCAGTTGCAAATTGTTGGGCGCAAAGAGTTTTAGGTCATCCATGTAAAGGAGGTGAGATATAATCTGACCACCTCTCCTCAGCCGATAGCCTATACCTGAACCCTCCAGCAGTTTGCTTAGGGGATTCAGGGCCAGGCAGAACCAAAGCGGACTCAAACTATCGCCCTGAAATATTCCTCGCTCGATCCTTATCGGCTCGCTATACCTCTGGATATTTCGACATCCTGGATATCGAAGGACCGTCCTTCATTGCCCCATACATGACATCAGGAAGGTGCGTAGTGTTGTATCTACTTTATGCAATTCCAGCACCCTTATGAGCCATGTATGTGGCACCGAGTCATAGGCCTTCTTGTAATCTATCCAACATGTCGAAAGATCCTTTCGGGAACGACGAACCTGTTGGCTAATGGCCATATCAATGAGGAGCAGCTCCTTAGTACCGCGGGACCCGTTCCGACATCCATTTTGAGAGACAGACATGATGGCGTTAGTCTCTATATGATTGTATATTTTAGCTCTCAAAATGGATGTAAGAACTTTATAGACCGTCGGTAGACAAGTGATCGGTCTATAATTCTTGGGATCCGCGGTACTACCTGATTTATGGAGCAGCTGGGTAACTCCTGTCGTTAGGAACTCGGGTAGCGAACCAGACTCCAAAGCAACCTGGTACTGAGCCGCATAGCGAGCGTGCGACCCTTGAAACCATTTAATCCAGAAGTTGTGCAGCCCGTCCGGCCCTGGAGACTTCTGACGGACTGCACGGGCTACATCTTGGGGGCAAATGGTAATTGCCCCCATTTCTGGTAAAACATCGCAGGCTCGCTCGACTTCCCGAGCCCAATCACCTTCGGTGTGACTACATTATCAGTCAGAGATATTAAAAAAAAGAAATGTCCGAAAATTGCAATAATTTAACTCAAGGGTAATATTATATTATCTGTGCCCAAGGTATCATAAATTAGCTTATAAGTCATTATTTGTGAGGATGTATGTTTGATACTCTTTCAAACAAAAATAATCAAATTTAAAATTTATTATTTCGAAATTTCGAAACTAGGGGTTTCAATTTCGAAATTAAATATCATGCAAATATGGTCCGAAATTTCGAATTTATGAAATTTCGAAATTTCGAAATGCATGCCCTACATCAAATACATTTCTGGCGTTTCTTTATACCGTGCATGAAACAAGGTATTTTAACAACTAAAAGTAATTAAATACGGGAGTTATTAACGCGGCACTAAAACAAACAGTTTTTCTATTAATTGATATTAAACTTTTTACTATACCCCGGACACATCGTGTGCCTGCTTGTGACGTGTATTCATGAAGCTTTGTTACTGTTCAGTTACCCCTATGTAGGTATGTATATTTTTTATTTGCTATTATTATTATCATCACAGTTTAATATATTTACCAGGCATTTTATGCACACTGTATAATCCCTACTAAAAATACAATTGAAAGATGTTATATTTTTTTTAATAAAATAAGTACATATTTTGCTGAACATTTTTCCGCTCCGGAAACATGTTTCGAATAAACAATGAGTTATATAAACAAAAGGCTTTATGAGCTATTTCGATTTCAGCAAAAACATGACGTTCGTTTTACAATAAACATGTTGCTTTTTGTTATGAAACAAAAGAAATCTTCTCATTACTTCAAAAGTTCGGATGGGGTTGATACTCTACTGATGTAAATTCACTTCGCTGGCGTGAAACAACGGTCCGTTTCTGCGACACTTGCTTTAAACAATCGCTATTTGGGTGTAAAATAATTCGGTCTCGGTATTTACTAAAAGGTTTTTTAAATCAACTTTTGAAACGAGAATAAAACAAATGTTTGGACTTGGACATTTTATAAGAAAGCAAAAATAAATTTGTTTAGATTGCTGTTAAGCAAACGGTTACAATAAAATATGTTAATATTTAATATATATATATATATATATATATATAAATAGGTTCCTATTACAAATATAACAAATAGGGCAATATTAACAACTTAATAAAAATACTAAAATATATTATTATAATTTACCTACTTTACTTAATCCTCTATTGAAACTTTAAATAATAATTGTTTACAGAAATAATATAAATATGGGAATTTACATTACATAAACATAAAACAGTGCAATAATTTAATAATGAAAATTAACTACAAATATTAAATATACAATCGTCAAATTAGTATAAATACATAACTAATTAGCAATATATACATACTAGATACTAGAAAATAATAAATGTACTATATTTAAGGTTACTTTAAAATTATTATCGAATAAAATAATTTACTGAAACCGCATTCAAACACATTAGCGCTCTTCCTTCTCTCTTCTACTATGCTGTGCCCAAAAAGGTCCGTAATTGATACCATTACTTAAGCCTATCAACTATTGTAATAGCACAAACTATTCTGTCATTACCAACCTCAAATGCAGCAAGGATGTTATGTTACATAGCAACAGTGTTTCGGCATTGACCCTCTTTCTGAGAATAATAATATTGATGGTCACAATGGGGTTGACATGTTCAATTATGGATAAAAACCCCTAACTAATAAAAGAATAAAAAAAAAACTATTGTAATACATTATGGAATGTAATAAAGAATTGAGAATGAACTATAACATCTTTTTTATTCCTTACAATATACTAAACACTTTTCAAAACAAGTTCGATGGCTCAGTTGGAAGATTTACATAACTTAGATTATTCATTTCACGCATATATATAATTGGAAAGCAATAGTTTATTTTATTGCTTTCGTAAACCCGTCTCATTTGTGTTACTGGGTATAATATGTGGATTTTTTACAGATTTTCCTACCGAATAAAAGTATACCGAAACAAATCATATTTATTGCCGAATGTAAATTGGTCTTACACAGCGTTATGGCAGAAAGATAAAAGATAAAAAATTACAGTCTCTGATCGAATAGCAGAATTATTTCCATTAGTCATAGTCACTTACATAGCAATTTATTTACTTTTTAACGATTAATCAAAACGAGTAAAGAAGAATGGACTCTTATTATTTTTTTTTAGCTGTCTACGACCGTAGCACTGAAGATTAGTGGGAACAAAAATATTTTACTCGTAATTTTTCTACAATGAAGATTACAGACTATAGATACTAAATGATTCATACAGGTATAAAAAACTTCATAGTAGTTTTTACGTACAATAAGAAGTAACGTTATCTAGTTGGTCTTTAATTGTATTAATGTAAGGGCAACTGAAAGAGAAATTACCGTAATAAAAGTACCAAAATATAAAGTTATAATATGAAAAGAAAACTAATTTACGTAGACAAAAGAAATTAATTTCCGTACAAAATGAGAGAAGTTAATTTGCGATCTTCCTGCGGTCAGAATGAAATCATATAATTGACAGTATTTTTGTTTTTGGCCGTGTTACGATTGCCTAGCGAGTTACGCAAGAAAGGAAACAAAAGCCATACGACGTAACTTCGAAGAGTGAGAGCCCGTTCACACGGGCGGGCGCGGAGTGCTAGGAAAAACGTTAGCTCTGACGCAGTTACGTTTTTAAGTATGAAAAGTTAGCGTCGCGTTGAATTGAAATAAAAAAAGGTGCCAATCCCTAAAATAAAAATAACGTTATTCGTAAAAGCATTTATTAATACATTCGTACTTATTATGTAAATTTCTAAGCCCAAAACTTTGCCCAAGTTATTGATGCCCAAATTAGTTGATTATACCTCATTTGAAATGTTGAAAGATACCCTTGAATTCACAGTCTCTTGGTAACTTTTGGCAACTGTAATTTGGAGTCTAACACATTTATTATGTATTCATCATTGTTTATTTACACAGTATTTCACACAGAATTTGCAAGTCGTTTGTAATATTTCCTTAGCTCAATGTTATTATGGTCGTGAAAAATGTTGATGCCATCATTCTCAACTGTGTTGGAGTCGACTTTAATTTAATTACTAAATGTGGCTAAGTATATTTTATAGTATTTTACAAGAGGATCTGCCGGTTGGCCTCTGCAAGCCAAGCATATCATTATAGCTTACGGATCGATTGAGGTTAGATCGATAATTTGACTTTAAGGCTTCTAGCGCACTAGTAGTCCAAATCTAACACCTCAGGGTACGTGTACACTAATACCAAAACCAATAGCGTTCCTATAAATGGCTGTCATAGTTATTATGTTCATCAATCAGGATCGTATAGAGAAACAAAGGGATCTCAGTGGGTGTATCAATGTAAGCCTCGGCAATGGGGTAATTTCAGTAGTATTCATATTTTATATATTTCAGTTTAACATCATCCGAATAAACACAAGAAAAACCACAAGCGAGGCCTTGTTTAACAAAGGTACGCATTTTAAATTACGCATCCGAAGAAACGCGGAGGCTTTGTAGCGGGAAAACAGATTTCAAATCAAGATAGCAATCCGGTAATTTACGTCGATGTCACCAAATTCACGATTCTTTTGTAGAAATAAAAAAAAGTCTTATATGGAGGGCGTTTATCGTAACAAAAATGAGAAAGAATGTCATTGTACTTAATGTGAAAGCCCGGCGGCGCGGCGAAGAGAGTTCTTTGAATACAATGGCTGAAGCCCGTATATTACTACATTTTTCATTAGGTATTCACCATTCAAAAAAAAAAAAAAAAACACATACTACCCAGTAATTAAGCTGTTTTATTGCTCATTTGCCAGTGGCGTATAAAAAGACCAAACGAATGGTACGTAAAATATTTTGTTTGTTTTAATATTTAAATAACTAGATACTAAGGGTCATCGTTGCTTAATTAATCAAAGAATATACCGTAAAGTAATGCTTTTGAAATTAATGGCACAGTAATAAACACAAATATTAATTTATCAGCCGAGACGAGACCTTAAATATTACAGTATCTTTTCTTGCAAACTTTAGGTATCAGTATAAAGAAAAAGCAGTATTTTGGAATATTCGAGCCGTATTCAAAATTGCGTTCGGAATTATTTTGGAAGTAAGGTATATGTAAGAAGGATTACCAAAAGTACCACCACCACCAGAGGTACAAATGTCGTGTGATATATAGACACGTAACTTTTAAAATCGTTTCCATTCTGTATAAGTATCTGTCTGTACTTAATTATATGGATTCTTATTTTTTGGTCTAAACACCAGAAATCTTTTATCAAAGATGACCCGGGATTTCTCGAAATTTCTTTGAACTTAGCAGCTCAAAGGCCTCACAAGCTACTATCGTTACTGTAAATACTCAAGTTACGCGTTTCATAAACGTTTTAATGGTTCACAACCAGCGTTGTCTAGTGAATATAGGTACTTTTCCTGATGTATGTAGATTTGCTCGCATATTTCATTTAAAGGCAAAAAGTAGAAACGCCAAGAATTTTATTTGACATACCAGCCTTTCAGATGATACGTGTGAATGAACCTACATATAGCTTAAGGAATTTGGACCGTATGTATTAACGTTATTGGATTAAGATTTTACCTCTTTAGCTTCGGGAATATTGTATCTAATTTTCGTCGTAAGTAGTAAGCAATTGACCATTTTGATTTCAATAACAAATATTTTAATCAAAATAATCAATTAGGGAATATCATTTTTTTAAATTTTGGTTGCGCACTTTTCTTTAGTAAGTACCTTAATAAACACACACACACACCCACCTACGCACACGCACACAATAAACAGTTAGTTTTGGTAGCGCATTTTATTTTTGTAGGTATTCACTGAAAATTAAGTTCGCCACCAAAACTTACAAAAAACTACATATATTCACCCAATTGCTTAGGTACTACACATTATTTTACCAATAATGATTACGAAATTTATGTTACAAAATTTTATAATTTTAAATTGCGCTTTAAATGTGGCTGTGAGAATTTAAAAATATTCATAATTTCTAGTTAAGCAATCAAAGTCAAAATTAAATACATTTAAACTTTTTACAAACTTTGATTCTTAACAAAGTAAGTAGGTACTTTTGAAATAAGATGCGTTTTCTTTAAATATTTGCAAACAACTTAAGGAATGTTTATTATTTAGCTTTAAATCCACGTTTAATTTCTTATCGAAATATTTGAAGTTTCAAAAGATAGGAATTTGTCTATAAAAGCTATCCATCTCTTTCTTCGAGGTCCCTCGAGCTCATGTTATTTGACTTTCAAATTGTGAGGCTATCTCTTATAAAATTGATTTTTCTTGAATGGTTAGAGAGAATGAATTTACGATCTAACAATTCATAAAGTCTTGAATACATCCAGCCGACACCGTCTAGTTTAAAAAAGACGTGTAAAAATGATTGAAAAATCCTAATTGCAAAATAAATCATTTCATTTCATTTCATTACACATTGGTACCTATATCTTTAAAATCTACGTGAATATTATAAATATGTCTTTAAAGTCTCCGTGAATATAAATTAGACGAGCTTATTGCATTATTGCTTATCCATAGGTTTTCCATAATAATTATCTTGCCATTTTTTTAACCTACTCATACCTCTTGTTCGATATCCTTTAGCTGGATCTCAAGAAACAGTTTGACGAAGGAGACACAACGAATTACCAGACGAACGGCGAGTTTGACCTGGTGAGCTTTGAAGCCATCCGCCACGACCAGTACTACTCGTGCTGTGTGGAGCCCTACCCTGACATCACATACATCATCAAGTTAAGAAGACGTCCTATGTTTTACGTCTTCAATCTTATTCTTCCCTGCCTGCTTATCAACGGCATTGGTAAGTGATAGGAATTTAGGCCTTATTTTTTCCATAACATTAATGCTGTTTGTGTAAGAAATTTTACGCATGTCGATATATGTATCGTTTTGCAAAAATAGTCCCTAAATGTATAGGTATTTGTAATATCAGTTTCCGCATTAGATAATAAATTTATACTTTGAAATATATTGCAAAAACAGTTCAAATATTACGATTGATTATTACAGTCTGGTGTTGATTATGTGTTCCGTGTCGAATGTTATTCTGAGAAATCTCTGTAAGTTACGGGACTAACCAATTAAATGCGACTTTAATTTGCGGAAGCTCAAAATTTGTTATTCTCGTTGGGAGCTGTAGTTACTAAAGTTACAAAAATATGGCTGTAACTTGATGCTTATACGTGCTATGAAAATAAACATCCAATTAGAACTTGACTTTTAGAAAACTTTGTGAGTCAAATAACATTTTTTACTCTACTTTCATGTTATTGGTAGTGACGTATCCAAATGGTTTATATGATTACGTTCTTTATTCAAAGTTGTACAACTCGACATTCGAAGGAAACTAAAACTAAATTGGGAGACGTTTTTAATCTTCTAAGGATAAAACGAGCCGTGATTAAGCTCAGTAACATCGTTTACAACAACAGGCTTTACGTGGATTGCCTTCATTACATATTTTAAAAAGACCAACTCCTGATTTCCGAACGAACTTTACGGAAGTTTGGTCTTTATACTGCCAACTCATATTTCCATGACATATGTAAATATGATGATGGAAGTAATATATGGTACGAAATAAGAATATATTAGAGGTAATCAGAGACACATTCAAATAGAATAATAAAATCGAAATACAAAGACTTGCTTGTTATTATTAATTTAATTACATTTACACACACGAAACGTTTGACGCCTTTGATAACCATAATTTAATATTATTACACATCTAAATTATTTATGTATGGACCATTTTTTTGCCGTCTTATAATGTATGCTATATTTTTGCTAATAAAAAGGCACTTCAAAAGTTTTGCCAGTAAAATGTATTTTAAAAGGAATAATATAATTCTCTCCTTTATGCTGATAAGTATAGTTATATGTATAGATATTAGAAACCTAACAAAGATAAGGCGGGCATTATGATACAGCTAAAAACAGACGATAACTAATACACGATTCTTAAAATAAACGATGTACTACACATAACAACGAAAGATTGTCAACTAAACTAAACTTTTCATATTTTTCCACTAGCTCTTCTAGTGTTCTACGTGCCGTCGGAATCAGGTGAAAAGGTGACCCTGGGCATAAGTGCACTTCTGTCTATGACGGTGTTCTTAATGACTATAAGGGACACATTGCCACCAACTGAGAAAACGCCTCTTATTAGTAAGTTATTTTTAGTAATTTATTTTAGGCTCCACTTTTTGTTATACTGATTTTTAATCGGTAGTTATTCACTTTTAAAAAATACTTTAGTTTAGTAGTTGTTACGAAAAACTATACATAAAAGTGGATTTTAAGAACGTAAACTTGAATGTAATTATTATATAGATAGTATCTATTTTTGTACCCAATATCCATTATAAATAAATAAGTTAAGCTTCCTCTGTCTAATCAGCAATATGGAAACTCTTGAAAATTTGCTAAACTTATTTCAACTTTTTTTCCTGTTTGTGTCGATACTCGATATTCAATTGGGTTGCTAAACGAGGCACACAGGCTGTGCCTCGTTTAGCAATCAGTGTTGGCTCGAAGAAAAATATACAGGTAGGTATAGACAATCAAAATTACAACGACACAAAAAATCTAGACTGACTTTGTTCATCTAATTTCTTTTCAGGTTTATATTATGGAGTAAGTACATGCTTAGTGTCGTTCTCAGCGTCTCTATCAGTCGTCACGCTCAACATATCTTACAGGCGAGTTTTATCACATTTCCAGTTTATAGGTATATTCATGAATCTGACTTTATTTTCCTAAATATGTATTTTTCTCAATCAATCGAACAGGCAATTTGCCAGGCAGCACAAAATAATAGCAAATTGTTCAATTTAAACGCACAATATCTGTTTTATGATGAAAAATTTCGTGTTGGTATTGGAGATTGAACAAATTGAATTAATTAAAGCCCGTTTTTCGACCAACAAATTAGATATGCAAATAAAGGCGCCGATGAACGCTGAATTATGTTGGATATTGGATTAAAATATACTTTTCACAGTAAAGTTTATATAAGTACTAAGTTATTTAACTGTGGCTCAAATGAACTGTGTGTTCGTCTGGTGCGTCATATTAATAAGCTATCTAGAATGTAAATGAATAATTTTGATTAATCTTGTGGTCGCGATAGCCCCATACGTACGCAAATAATAGAAGGATATTATTATTTTAAAGTTATTTTTACGCTGGAATATGGATCAAATCTATTATATTAGTAATATGACCAGGATTGGTGATTTATTAGAATTTTCGATATAAAACTCATTTCAATTGTGTGAACGTGTGGTGTTGCTCGTAGAGGAGTGAGAGGGCAGCCGGTGCCGGCGGTGCTGCGCGAGCTCGTGCTGCAGCGCCTCGCGCGCCTGCTCTTCATCAACCTCGACACTGACGCTCCAAAGGTAACAGTGGTGTATATATTTAATTGAGGGTATGTTGGTCGTGGAGGATTGAGAGGGCAGCCGGCGCCGGCGGTACTGCGCGAGCTTGTCGTGCAGCGCCTCGTGCGCCTGCTCTTTATGAACCTCGAAACTGACGCTGCAAAGGTAACAGTGTTGTATACCTAAATCTATGTAAGTGTATCTTGCTCTTCTAAGAGTGAAAGGGCAACAGATGACGGTGGTACAGTGCCAGCTCGAGCTGGAGCGCCTCGTCCGCCTGCTCCTCGTCAACTTCGACACTTTGACGCCAACTCGGCGACGGGGCAATCACTCACTTCAGCTGATTTAAATGCACTGACCCGGGCTTTCATTCATGTCAAGGATAATGAATCAGTGAATGAAGTAGATACCACACTACCAGTACCGACGTCGTAGCCAATATACACTAACAGATAGGATTACTAAGTTAATTTGATGGACGCTTCTGGTTTGCAAACCGAATAAACGGTATATCTAATTTAGCACGGAAAGCTTAACGTGTATTTTAGCCAAATATCATTAGTTGTCAAGAATGGTATCGAATTTTACAATTTATGTTTACAACGTCTATAAACTCTCCAGTCTAATCTGAGAATACCTTAAATAACAAACACCAAATAAGTACAAAGTTGTATTATATCGATATCGATTATTCCATTATATTATCGATTATTATATAGTTGTGTGCGTATTGATTTACTTTCTGTAAATATCAAAAGCCTGTGACTCAAAGGAATGGCCGACGGCTATTTATCTATGAGCTCACCAAAAATAGAAGTAAATCTCAATGTGGCATGGCGCTCAACGCCGTTTAATCAAGTACTTGTAGATTCCCAGTCAACAAAAATTAGGAAACCTTATGGACGGTTCGGTTATATTATTTTGTACCATTATTAAACCAATGATACTGAAAGAACCTATTGAAATTATTCAATTAATAATCAAGATAATTTTGTTCAAACACTGCAAGAGCGGCTTTACAAAAACCGAAAGCCCAGAGTTAATTAAGTACCTACCATGTACCAATTAAATATTATAATCATTGACGGTTAGAATTATACGCGTGATTATTCAAAATTAGGATCCAATATTAATTGTTGATAAATTTCGGCTTTTCATTATGAATTCAGTTCTGAATTAAATTTGTTAAATGAATTCAACTTTTCTGCTCTCTAGGTAACGTACAAGCGGCAACACACTTTTATTAGCTTTGACTCTGCTTATTAACCTAAAAACGCGGTTGGATAGCTAAACTTCTTATATATGGTCATTGTAACATATAGAAGCATGATATACCAGCTACCGGATATCGTACAAAACTTATAGGTATTTTTATCTAATCCAGTCATAGCCTTAGGCAGTGATCTTCTCCGAACCTACATTATTTATGCAGGTATATGTATGTATATCTCCTCTTCCATGTATCACCATTGTAAATGCTGTCAAGAGACCGAAACGCTGAGTAAAAATATTGTTTTGTTCGGCATTGTCCTTTGAGGAATAGTTTTTGGTTCACGTAAGGCCGCTTTGTACTTTTAGCTCTGATATCGTTTTTATTTGCTATAATTTATTGCCGTAAATTTATATCGTGCTACTTTTGTAGCATTGACAGTAAATAATGACTCCTGTTCTGTTACCTGCATTAGTGGCAAGGTTTGTATTGATTGGAAAATCAAATAAATAATAATAATAAAATTTAAATTGAATTAATAATAATTTATTTATTTAACACTCAGAATCTCATTAAATATTACGTTTTGCTACCTACAGTAAAGACCAAAACAAATAAATAAAAACAAATGCCTAGTTAGACACTTATTATAATAAATTGCCCTATATCTTAGGCACAGTTGTATTTGTTATTACACAACTAGTTAAAAACTATCAATAGATTGGCAAATTTCTAGATAAATTAAGTGACTGTCGTCCTCCTAAAATGTTTAATAACAGTTAAATTATTTTTAAGGAGATGTACAATAACTATTTGGTTACTGTTCTGATTCGGAGATAGAGGATTTGAATTATTGGTAACGTAAAAAGATAATGATTAAATCAATTCTCCTACAATAAAATGTTGTTCGGTTGTGAATTATCAGGGCGACGTACAAATCAAATATTATAGCAATCAATTGCTGCGTTGGCTCGATTGTTATAAATCCAATACCTACGTTATTGCTGTTCACGGTTGGAAACATCTCATATTAGGTATCGCAACCGCTTGGGGAAGAATCGTAACATAATTCACGTGTGTGTGGGGACAATTATATTTCATTCATCATAACTCCCATTAGACTTGCGATGGATGCTTAACAATGTACTTATTCGTAAATTATATTACCTTCACACGTGTTATATTTAAAGGGTTAGGGGATGTTGTGCTATAGAGTAGGTAACACTGTAGATGTATCTACTATTATATATTTATTTAGTTTACTGATGCCTGTGGGCGTTGTGATAATAGCTCATAATTGCCATTTATCTGGCACATATATAATCCCGGGCTTTTTTTGAATTGCTCTTTATATGGATACAAGTAACAGTGGCGTTTCATTTTTAGACTTTACCTATACCTTTTACTAAACCATAGAAGTAAATATTTTTAAATTATCTGTATCGAAGTATTGGAAATATGGAAATGAGTTTCAAACTGAATCTTTACGATTCAGTTTGATGAAAGTACGAACATTAATTTTCTAATTTGGTTTCGCAAATGCGAGACCATTAAAAGTTTTTATAAGAAAAATGTCAAAGCTCATTTTCTCGTTAACTTAACATTGAACTTAGAATGTCACTGATGTGAGATCAACATTAAAATGTTAAGTATATTACTGGGAAGTGTCTGTTAAGAAAATGTAATGTCGCATATTTACACATATATACCGCTCGGATCCAACGAACTAATGCTGCCATCGATGACTGTACCTACAAAGTTAATCGGTATAACTGTGGTCAACCTTTCGATTGATAACCGATATCAACACAATTTCAGAGCCAGTCCAGTTACATAAAAATAGCATAAACGGTGTGCCTTCAAAAATACAGAAATATATTGTTGCAATACAATACTTTGAAAATCCGTTGCGCGGATAGCGCACGGGCGGATTCCTATCGGTTTGAACGCGGCTTAAACGCCCGTAGCGCCGCCGCCGCCGCCTTTCGTGTTGAACAAAGCACCTGTATCCCTCGCACGAACATTTCAATTCTGCGTAATGTTATTTCTATAGAAACAGCCATAGCCCCGGCGGATTCGCGTCAGTTTGAACGCAGCTTTTACTACACGCCGCCGAGCGTAAAAATAAGTTTAAAATTATTTAAGACTCAGATAGCTACCTTTATTGTGATTCCTTATTTATAATTAATTTTATATTGCTTTGAAATCAAAATATTTTAATGAGTTTGAGATCGTAATTTTCTTTAAGCCTGTAAATAGAGAGACGAATGCCTAAAATAGTTTCATTAATTTGTTACTATATAAACATTTAGGCTTTTAATTCCGTAATTAAAAGCCCAAATATATCAACATATCAATTTAGCTACGATACGTGAAAAGTGAGTTTTATTATTGGCATAGACTAATGGTATAGGAATTGTAGTGTAGGAAATGTGGAATGCAGCAGGCGACAATGGTAGAGTTGTCTACTGACTGTATACTAAGCACGAAAACTTCAGACCTCTGTAACTTTTTTTTTTAACGTTGAAATCCTATGGTGGTGCCCTAGGATTTCTCCTGTATGTTGGGTACAGTTTACAAAACATACATGTCAAGCACACAAAACCAGACTCGAAACAATTATTTGTAGGTCATACAAATATTTGTTCCGTGCGGGGATCGAACCCGCGACACGTAGCGCAGAAAGCTAATCCCTTAGCCGCTGCGCCAACTGTGTCGTCAAATCGTAACTTGGTTACTTAGAATAGAAACATTCCGTTTTCCGGATACTGTACCTTGAGCAAGCTTGAGCACGAACATTTAACACGATCGGATAACGCACGATTGAAATGTTCGTGCGAGGGGTACTGGATTTTTGCGTAGTAGGTCATCATATTTTTATTCTGATCCTGTGTAGGGTGACGGCGGCACGGTGACTTCGGGCGGCGTGCAGGTGAACCCACGCACGGGGTCACGGCTCAAAGCAGAGGTGCGCTGCGATGGAGCACCGCTAGCGCCTGCCTCACCGCGCTTCGCACGTCACAACCACAATCATCTCGGTAAGATATGTCATCGGGATCACGAGGCGTGCACGTGCAGTTATCCTAACTTCCGATGCTAAAAGTTCTTAGTTTTAGTCTGATCTATATTTTGAACAACAGGTTCATGAAGCTTATCTAATAGATGTTAGGATAAGTACCTATGTGATTTTTGTTTCATAACAGTAAAATATTTTTAACATATAAAAATTAAGGACAGTTTCTGTTTGAATGCTGTGCATTGAACGTGCTTCACTGGAATTTTTATCTAAGATTCTTTGTCTGCAATACTAAAAAAAACATACGTTTGCATTTGATTTATTTGCGAAATTAGATAAAGCATCGGTCACACCCACGTCATAACCACAAACATCTCGAAAAGATTTATACGAGTGTCGTAAATGTCAGGTTTTTGCTTGCGTCACATTTTTGTTTCTGCTAATCTTTCTTTATTTAGGTATTGTACATAATATGTATACATGAAATCATAATCATTATACGTGTTCATAAGCTTTATAACCACAATGGAGGCTTAAAATTTTCGTAATACGACAAAACCATTATAAAATTACCTAGCATAGATAGGCATTAATCAATGTGTGCACCAAAAGGTGCTAATTTTTTTTTATTATTATTACAACGATATTATATTAAATTCAGCTACTTAATACTAAAAAGAAAATTATAAAAGAGCAAAGCATAAAAATTTTCTTCGATGTCGCTTTCAACTATTCGTATCTTAAAGTTGAACAGCAATGTTGCACTAATAGAATAAACATATCTTACTTAAGCAATTTAATTTAACTCTCTTCTTAACATCTATTTACTTTAGCAGCATTAGTTTTCATAAGTTTCTGTGGAATATTCATTTCCGTTGGTAAAGCATTACGCATGTGCTCACATTCACCTGTTGAGATTGCTTCCTCACTGCAAAATTAATATTTACTATGTGGTAGCGTTTGCTTTCTATTTTCTGTTCGTAGTGCTGTTTAGAATTTCTTAATATGTTTTAAAAGCTGTCGTCTAGCCTATATTGATGTCCAATTTTGAATTCAATTATTATCTTTACGTTGTTTTTATACTTCGCTGTTTCCGTCACAGCTGGATATTAAAAAAGATCTCCAATATCGAGACGCGATTCTTGAAATGATATTTTATCGTTCTTAAAGGATTTTCAAATCCGCACATTTTGGTAAAAATCTTTTTTAGAGCCTTTTTAGAACAAAGTTTCATAATTTACTTTATTGTTCCCATTGGATGTTCGGATAAACAGTCAACTTTCGCATTTCTGATGCCATTACTTACATAAGCCTCAGGGACACTGGTATGTAATTTATATTCAGCGATAAACTAAATTGCTGGAATAATTGATGGTGTTGACCTTTTACAACGAGCTTGAGCGATTTGTCAACATCATCTTACAAAAAGTACAATTTGATACTTGTATCCTATAAAAATAAATCATCTCATAATTATATACGTTGACTGAATCAACTGATATAGACAATTTCGAGTTCAACTGTTTATGTGCACCAAGATCTAGCTTGAGCACCCTGGCAGAGTAAATCGCATGTACAGACAACAGCAAGCAGAGATAAGTACAATAAGCAGAATACTAAAGAGCATTTAAAAAACGTGCTTAGAAAAAGTACTGTGTTGTTTTAATTACTACTTTTTCTAAAATTCAATTATGAATTAAAGCTAAACTAACATATATTATATATATTTTCGAGGCTAATTTTACAATCTATACGTCAGGGCTAAGTTTACTACCATACTCATTATATCTTCTTGTAAATAATTTAATAAAAAATGTCATCACGTTCTTAACTCTATTGGTCATGGTCACCAGTAAATCATAAAATAAAGATCACTTTCTGCAAAGTGTACGTGACTTTCAATTGATTAGATGTAATCTTGAGATAGGCCAAATAAAGAACTTTGTAGGTAGCTGTTCTTTTAATTGAAACGTGACTTAATTTTAGCTTGTGAGTACCAAAAAATATAAAGCCTTTAAAACTTTTGGCATCATTTTTTTACGGAAGATCTTGACTGGTGTTTTTATTTTCGGAAAATCTTCAGGTTAATAAGTAATAAAATTGGCACGTGTTTGAGTTGTAATTTTTATATGTAGGAATGAGATGGAGGCAACATCATTTTTACATAATCATGTTTTTCTATGAGAATCTCTCAGCCGACGGCTGTATCTAAGATGAGAATATCCAGTACTATATAGTTCACAGTAAGTACCTCTAATCCGTTATGACTTAATTTTAGTTTATATTAGATCCGAAGCTTTCCAACTCCAGTCACGTTTGTGTTCTTAGGCGTAGCTGACACCGTTTAAAACGAATAAGGATTAAATTGCTAATCTTGGAGACACGTCGCTATGACGAGGACGCTGTAATGTAACTGTCTCTGACATCCATTCAACCTTAAGAGGACGTACTTTACATTAACAGTATGATGTTAGATATACCTAATGTACTTTCACTGTACTGAAAATTTACGTTTCCCTTATCTTTATCTTAATATATATAATTTTTCTGTACGTGTGTTTGTCACCTAACTCCTCCTAAACGGCTAGACCGATTTGGATGAAATGTTGTGTGTATATTTCAATGGGTTCTTTGATTGGTTGAAAACACAATTGGGCCCGGTAGGTGGCGCTGCGATCGAGTTCTAAAACAGGTTCGAGCAGGACAACGTCCGTCGGGTCCGATAGTACTATATATATATATATAGATATATAAAATTTCAGTCTGTGTGTTTTAAACGACCTTAGCGATCTTAATGATTTTTTTTGTACGACAAGTACAAAATAGTATTGAAAATGTTTGATGATATTTTTTTTTATCGTAAATAAATTGCCATACTTTACATACTTTACTATTTAGCATAGATTAGCAAAACCTTCCAAATAAAATTGTTACGAGTTATTATTTTATCATGTAGCTTGTGTCGTGGGCATCGACATTTTAACGCATACAGCCTATAAAAAGTATTCGATGAGTCATCGATTTTGCTGACGCAGGCGATATACGCCCGCATCACGAGCACCCACGGAGTTCGAACCATATTTTTTTGGAGGCGCCAGCTAATTCAAATACGCTTCAAGTAGAAATATACCTAAGTCAATAGATGGGGATTTAATTTAGGACTTCCTGCTCACTAGTCTGATGTTATAAGCGGACTACAACCGCTTAAAAAAGGTTTAAACTTTAAGCTACAGAAGTAGCTTAAAGTCTTATGATTGGGTATGTTTGTTAGGTGGTACAAACACGGGGACAGTACCAGCGAGCTGCGGCGTAGTAAACGCAGGCGGCGAGTCAGGATGCGCAAACGCGTGCTCCCGGTGCGCGTGTTGCGGCTGCACGCTGCGCGAGGCTGCTGCGCGACACGAGCAGAGGGTCGCCGCCAACGAGCGCTTGGAACGCGCTAATCTGGAGTGGAAACAGGTAAAATAACAAGAAATCATGGGCTCCAAATCCTGATACGTCAAGCTGATGACTTAAGACTGTTTTAATTAAGATTTTCCTTTGAGTGTCGGAGTCACGCTTCATTGACTCGGGTTTTCCGAAAAATCTATGTATACATGTTCCTAAATTCCTCGTACCTATTTACTGCTATTTTTAATTAATTAACGATTGCTCTGTTTTCTAACAGTATTATTTAACTTTTTTCATGATCATCATCAATAATACCTATTTAACTAAGAAGGTCCTTCGTTTTGTAGCCAAAACTAAATTCCGTTCAGTTTTACAACTTTCAAAACAATATAACTGAACATCGAAATAAAAACGGTTAGCTACAGAAGGATAAACAGTAAAGCACGCGTTCCGGTATAATTCAATTTCGTAACTTTTTAATTAGCTTAACCCTTAAATAGTCACCGCATTAAAGTGCCCGTTTATAGTCGTTGTAAAATGAACGCTTTATGACATAGAGTTCATTTATCGAAAATTTAATTACTGTGTTTCCGGAATGAATGTAGGTTAAATTAATAAAATCTATTTTTTGCAAGAATAATGAATTAAAAATGATACGGTTTTGGATTGCAAAAAGGCGCAAAAGAAAACCAATTTTAGTTTGATGTAGTTATATTAGGTACTTTTATCTCATTCGTTCAATTGGCAATTGAGTATCAGAGTTTGATTGATCATTTTCGATAATTACACTGATTTAATGTTTATGATAACTTAAATGTAAGTGGCAGAACGTCGTCGAAGTAGATATAATATGTATCGGCGCGGACGTTTAAGTTGAGGAAAATATTATTTTTATTATTGACTAGCTGTGCCCGCGACTTCGTTCGCGTGGATGTCGGAACTTAACAATGTATTTTTTAATGAGACCAAATGCACTTAACCCTATTTTTTCTAAAATAAAAGAATTTTTCTAAAATAAAAGTAGCCTAAGTTACTCCTTATTACATCAGCTACCTGCCAATAAAAGTCCCGTCAAAATCGGTCCAGCCATTTCGGAGATTAGCCAATACAAACAGACAGACAGACAGACAAAAATTGTAAAAAATGATATTTTGGTGTATGTACCGTATATATATTCATATGCATGTAGTAAAAAACGGTTATTTCAATATTACAAACAGACACTCCAATTTTATTTATATGTATAGATGTATAGATTTATTTTAAATAGAACGGCCGGAAACAATTACACTATTTAAACGTTTGTGTTTAACGTAATAAATTGTTAGTGCATAAATTAAATATAAATCAATTCACACTCTTCTTAAAATACTTCATGGATTCAGACAGAACCTTCTTCCATGCATCCACAAATAAATCAAAGTCTGGGTTTGAATTCTGGAGAGCGTTAAGCACAGCCAGTGATTGTTAGTATATTTATTACGGGACTCTTGAAATTCGTTAATATAAAATGATTATATTAAAAAAAACCATGGTGTATGCAAATTTGATTCTCGGAGATGTTACTTTGAATTATTTTACCTTTTTTTGTTGACATATTTTATTTCTTGTAAGGTTAAACTTCTCACATTTAAATTATTGGTTTACTCTCAAATTACCACCTCACAAAATTATACTTACTTAAAACATATTTCCGTCAATTATACGCTGAAAAGACTTGAATCTCAATTAAATACTCTGCTAAAACTTTTCAATATGAGTACGCTGTAGTATAATTTAATGACAAAGTATGTATGTATGAAAGAATTTTTTTTGGAAAATCCACCGGAAACGTCGTCAATTTGCATGGTATTTTTGTATGATAATCTAAATATTATCTTTATTATTAAATTCCACCCGTGCGAAGACGGAGTGGGTCTCTAGTATTTACATAAAATACTATATAAAAAACCATCATCAGTTCTTTAGAAAACTTAATCTAAATCTATTAACTCTGTACGTGTACATTGTTATAAAGGCCTGTACAATTTTTAACCGTTATATTATAACGTAGATGATATACATACATAGATGAAAAATAAATGTAAATAACACAACGAAACAATGACGAAGCGCCTTGTTCATTACAAACAATTAAATTACAAATGAAATATAGTACTTAATTACATAATTATATGGTACATCCAATATACGTAGATAATTTAATTTTAGAAGTCAGTATTTATTATTCTTATTTTGTAAAACTTTCATAATCTAGCGGTATAGAAATATTTGTCTATTCACTGAAATAATAGATTAAGATATTACAATTCATATTCATATTACTCTAAATATTTACCCACCTTATATTGAAATGGCATACATATATTCATATTTTTAATAACAGTCGACACGCCACTTCAAGTATTCTCATACCTACGACATAACTCTAAGTTATTTGTGGCGTTTCTTTAATATGTTTGCAAGCAAATAAAAGGGAGGATACGCAGTTTTGTTATTCATGTGTAACAAAACTTGCTACTTATTTTCTACAAAACTCACGTTTGTTGAAGTACCTATAATACAAAGATCTTTATAAAACTCACGTTTGAACTTAGATTTTAATTGTAGAACATAAACTTCCAATGAATGCATTTCATTTGCAATGCTAGCTTTTGACGGTGTAACATAGGTACAATTTCAATATAATAATTATGTATTTATAAAATCTCGAAAAATATACAGATTATTTTATTCTAAGCATTGAACACATTGCTTTGAAAGTTATATCACAAACGTCATTTGTGAAAATTAAACCAGATTAATATAGATTAAAACGTATGTTAATTGGTAATAATTAAAATGTAATGCAAATCGTTCGATCACGTGATGTTCTAATAATTTTGAGCATTTGTTTTTGATTCTTGACTCGAATGGATCTTCGAGCAAGCTTCTCCGCTACGCTATTCAGTGATGTTTGAAACCGTTTGGTCCTATTATCATTTTTATTTGAATTTCCAAAAGTTGTACCTAAAATGCATATAGACGGAAGAAATAAGTGATATGATTGGCAGTTTAAAATATGAATTGCAAAAGTATTAATCAGCACCTTGAGACAACTGACTGTGATACTGTTATGAAACGAGCGAGTCGATTAATCGATTGATAATTCGCAGGTGGCAGTGGTTGCTGACCGGGCACTCCTCGCAGTCTTCGTGCTCGTCACCGCCATATCAACCGCGGCCATCTTGTTGCCCCAGCTGAACAACCTACACGTTGGCAACACGCCTCTCAAACCACCCATTTAGAGGCACAAGCACCAAACTAGGGTTACGAGAAACAAAGTCTTCTGCCAACGAATGTGTCAATAAATAAAATATGTGCCAAAAACTGAGTGCCGCAACTTATACATGATAACATTATTTCTGTAAAAAGATTATCTCTATTACAGGTTTTAATCACACTAATGGTTGCGAAAGCGAGCAATTGGTAAATGTACGGACAAAACTTTTAGTTTTTGGATTCAATCGCTAGTGTGAAAGACCTGTTGGAATTGGATAGTGAGTAATATAATAATATACGTAAGCGGCAGAATGATATAGAGTTTGAGATATGAAGAGAGCAGATAGAAGATACATCAGCTACCACAAAGTTTAAATGAGCCGACTTTTTGAATGAAACGGCGGCATGCGCTGCCTTTGAGCTACAACTAGCAGCAATGTTGGCCGTGAATGAACTTTTAGAAACGCTACAACTACATTATACGACCACTTCAGTTTTCAATGTAAAGGAAATGCAGAAGCTAGAGCAGTTTACCTTATCTTACTTAAATGTTGACTGTAAGTGAAAACAGGTAGATATAACTGAAGTTACTTAGGTTTAAGGATGTTTTATAATGTATGGAATACCTGTGGTATTATGAAAATAAAGGATTAATAGTATAGAAATTCAAAATTTGGTTAACTTTCCTTATTAAATTTCCCGGTTACTTAGTGATGTCTCTTGCTCTCTGAACATGCTCGAAATTTTCTTGGTCTTACGAAGATAAATATTATTTGCTTTTTTAGACACTTAATCTAGACAAGGGTGACCGATAGATATATTGTTTATTATTAATGTGTTATTCCATGAATAGCTGTGATAACCTAGCGGTTGAACGTTTGCCTTCCATGCAGGAGGGTCTGAGTTCAAACCCGGCCCGCATCTCTGACTTTTCGGAATCATGTGCGGATCAGAATTTGATTATCACTTGCGTTTACGGTGAAGGAAAACATCGTGAGGAAACCTGCACAACTGAGAAGTCTCCATAAACTTCCTGATGGTGTGTGTAGTTCGCCAACCCGCACCGGGCCAGCGTGGTAGACTAAAGCCTAACCCTTCTCATTCTGAGAAGAGACCCTTGCCCAACAGTGGGACAGTAATGGGTAAAATTTATTTATTTATCCCATGAATATAATTATGGTTCGAAACAATTTATTGTATTTTTCGGTTACAAACTGGCTTACCTGTCGTGTAAAATAATCTACATATGTGAGTGCTAGTTTTGATTGAACTGTATTAAAAATTTAATGATTAGCCTACTAATTCTTTTCAAACGTGTTTTATTTAAGAGTAGGTATTTTTTATGCATGTCTGTACAGTGGTACCACTACCCCTTGTTTTATTGGGACATCGAAAATAATTGTAGGCGATACCCGACTCACACAAAAAGATTTCAGGTATGAGGACGAAAGTTTCTAGGAATGTCAATGTACTTTGTCTTTACATAAAATTACAGTTTTTTTTAGAACTAAAAGGGAGGAAACCCTATAAAATTAATAGACAAAGAGAAAAAGTTTTAATCTCAACTATTTCTCAAGTACTTTTTTGTGTGGGTTGTACAAATGCAGGTTTTTATCATCAATTGTTTGTATTCCCGGATTGTTAGCCAGATATGTAGGTACGATGCCGTTATTAAGTCCCCTATATCACAATTCCAAACTTCAGGAGGTGAATCCTCAGAATCAGGATTGGTGCCTCAGTGTTGACATAGGATGTTTGATGTTGTTGTTTATGTACCTTTATTTCAATAATGACTAAAATCTTCATGTATTCGTTCGAAGTAAAAAGGTATAGTAATTTATTTGTGCCAAATGATTGATAATGTCAATTAAGGTGTTAAATAATTCAGCATGATATTAGATGACATAGAATATGTTTGTTAATGATAGATATTAATAAATTAAATTGAATGTTATCATGTGAAGCATGTATAATTGTATAATGTTCTATACCATTATGACATAAAGTCAGGAACACACTTGTAACACGCTAAGCGACGTGAGTATCGCGTATTTGGCTGTATTCAGTTGTATCGAGTTGAATTTCACATACCGGTCAATGTCCTCGCGTCAGGTGTGATAAGTGTCTGGCCCTTAAACATATTTTTCTTGTACCTAATATATCTTTACCAGACATTTTTCAAGCTATCGCAACATGGCGAATTGAGCAGAAATTGACGTATCGAGTCGTAAGTATTGTCACCATTATCGCTACCAATACCCATGGATTTATGTATTTTAAATACAAGAAAATATAAAAAACAAAAATACGATATATTTTACTACATACCTGGCGATGAATTGGGCGATAAGATTGACTAGAAAAATATAAAATTTCAAACAGTTTAACAAAATAATCCGTGAAATAAATACAAATCTTTTACCTTCTATGCTAATCTTAGGTATGTAGGTAGACATAAAATACATGTTTACAATAATATTAAATTAAGATTAAGCTCAAGGTTGTTGGAAATTGAGTTAAAAACTTGTAAATATTAAAAATAAAATTATTAACGTCAAGTTGTTAAATTATAAGCATTGATAATACTGTACAAAATAAGAATAAAGTTGGCAAAACTATTTTTTGTTATTTTATTATATGTATGTCAAACCCAAAAAATATATACCTACCACTATCATCATCATCATTATCAGCCAGAAGACGTCCACTGCTAAACGAAGGCCTTCCTCAAGGGGGGGGTTTGCCATAATCCCCGCGCTTGGCAGGCGGCTTGGGGATCGCAGTGGCTCACCGATTAGTGAGAGGACGCTGCTGCCCGTCCACCGGTGTCTGGCCGCAGTTTTAAGACGTACCCGGGTCAAACCTACCACTATAGTTATGTTAATCTATATAATAATGTACCTATTATTATTGTAGGTAGACATAAAAGCTATAAATTAACATAGCTATTTCATACCCTATAAGCAGTGCCGGATTAAGCAAGCGCGGGGCCCGTAGCAATTTATATCGAGGGGCCCTTGATCTGCTACGGGCTCTTAAGTATAAAGTGACTTTTTGTAGAACTTGTGCGTTTACCGTATGAAATGTTATGTTCTTAGTAGGAAAACAGGTGTAACGTTTCACGTTTTTGTGACATCAAGTAAATTCAATAGACCACGTCTTAATAAGTTTCACTCAAAAAATTACGCTCAGGCGGAGGTGGGCGGGTTAGGTAACGTGGACCCCCTTTTGCGCGGGGCCCGTAGCAATTGATACTCTTACTACGTAGTTAATCCGGCACTGGCTATAAGCATAAATAACGTAATATAACATTGCATCATGCCTGTATTCCCCGAAGGATTAGGCAGAGATGTACGGAGTATACACCGATTTCGCCGATGCCGTTATTGAGTCCCATGTTATAAGTAGCTTCACATTCTGTACTGCTATTTGAGTTTTACCATACGGAAAACCCACTACACTCCATACACTACACTTTGCTTGAGAATCTCAATCTCAGTCAGCAGTCGCGCTTTTGACCACTAGACCAATGATAAAGTATAAGCAAAAATAAGGTCTACTTTATCAATCTTAACGGTGAATCATAATGAGCTGAAACTATTTGAAAAAAAGAGTTCAACAGGTATTCGTGCATTGGTTGGTCGCTTTTGTGACTTATTATAATGTAAATAGGGCATAAATTTGGAAACCCCGTAGTTTTTACTCTCATAACGGTTCTTGGTGTGACATATATAATTAAATATTAATCTGGCAAACATAGTTTCTTGACACTGATGATGTTTCTTTCTTCTTTGAAAGTAAATGTTGAACTACTGACTGAAGAAACGGTTAGCACATTGGCTAAGCAATACGCTTTCTAAGCTATGTGTTGCGGGTTCGATTCCCACACGGAACAAATATTCGTTTGATCTACAAATAGTTGTTTCGGGTTTGAGTGTATGTTTATGTGAAGTGTATGTTTGTACCCGCCATACAAGAGAAACCATAGTAGTATGGGGGTAAAGTTATAAAAAAGTCTCTAAGTGCAAAATTACTTAGATTAAGTTCAAAACAATCACAGAGAATGTTAAGCTGACATATTCCACCTTTATTTTGATACAAGTAATGAGCCTGTTCATTTTTTATTTTCGGCAATATAAAAAGCTTTCGCAGAAAATACACTTAATTTTATTAATAAGTAAATAGGTACTTATATCACGAAAGCTTTTGTACAAATATGACAGTCTTTCCAGGAAATTTGTTTTTTAAAATAAGATTTGAAAGCTTTGGAACTTAAAAAAGTTATAAATCCATTTCTAAAACAGGAAACTGACGTTTCAATGTTCAGTCTATTTCTTCTTTTCAAATCAACCAGTGATTTTAGTGTTATTACCCAATAATATTCCAATTACTCAATTATCTATGTTCCAATTATACATATATACCAAATGTCACCTTTTTTTTTTATAAAACGTTGCCTCACACTAGGAATAATTCCTGTATCGTGGGTGCGTATACAAACACAAACACCCAGACCCGAAACAATTATCTGTAGATCATACAAATATTTCTACCGTGCGGGGATCGAACTCGCGACACTAAGCGCAGAAAGCTAATCGCTTAGCCACTGTGCCAATCGTGTCGTCACTATCGTATTGTTACTAAGTTCATAATTGAAAACCGAACATGAAGCCTTCGTATGCCAGTAACTTTCAAAGACCACATTTTTGACGACACTAAGGCTAAACAACTAGCTTTCTGTGCTTCATGTCGCGGGTTCAATTCCCGCACGGAACAAATATTTGTATGAACTACAGGATAGTTGTTTCGGGTCTAGCTGTGATTGCATGTGAAGTATACGTTTGTAAACTGTACACACAATACAGGAGGAATCCTAATGGGGCTATGTTTTATACAAAAAAGGTTTACGAAAATCTGAGTAAACTATGTGCCTAAAGTTTTTTCTGCTATATGTACCTATTGTTATTATTACAAACAAACATTTGATACATATAAATGGGAGGCTAAAATGCTCCAGGAATAGATTAGTCGTGATTTCTATTAATTCAAATTGTAATAGAAAATGTATTTGGGCCGGATAATTGGATCATGCACATCACTGGACCCCACGGTCTTATGCTTCACTGCTTTTCCAGGTAGTGCTCGTGACAAATTCGTTTACATCTAAAATTTGCGCCGCACCGTATGTAAACAGTAAATGAAAACATAGAAGAACGAGGGTAATAGTTTATGAGTGAGAGCTGCCAGACAGGTGCCAGTGTCGTACTAATGTTGCACTAAGGCAAAGTCCGGCTTCGTGACGTGTTTCAATCTATCTATCTCACAAAACATATCTCTCCATCTCAAGGAAGAGGAAATGCTCGCAGTCGACATGCTGAGCAGATTGATTGGTCCGTAGAATTGTGTGTATCCCAATACACAGAGTTCTGTGCGGTCTGACAACACTATAGCAGCCAATACCAAATTAGTTTCGGATAGCAATACAACCGACTGGTTTCTTGAAAAAACAGAGTGTAAACAGAACTTTACTATGTCTACCTCTCCGTTTACATTGTCATGTCAACCCATTGTCTTATGCCTAAGGCCAAGGCTATTCGAAAATTCTATCGACCCACTTTTAGCCCCTCCAAACGAACAAGGGTGTCTCGTGCCCGCATCGAAATTTGTATGAAGCAAAACGGTCGGAAATCTGGATATTATTGTTCTTAGTTACTGTAATTAGCGGATTTAGGGTTTCAGTTTAACAATTTGTTGGAACTTGACATTATAAATGGTTATTGGAATTGACTTTGAAACCAATAAGCTGGATCGGAACAACGGGAAATACGTGTGGCTTTAACACGCTGGGTTTAAAGTTAAGGTAACTCGTAAAAAGAAATAGTTTATAGTCTTTTTATTAAGAGCGCATGCTTTGTTTTCCTCCATTTTCTTTCGCTCCTGTAAAAGGTTTATGTAAGGTTAAAATTCAATTTAATATTTTAAAGTAGAATGGACCTTGAAATGTGATCAATAAGCTAGATGAGCTAACACGAATATGAATATTATATTATTTTAAACTTAAACAAACGTAGTAAGGAAAATATCATTATTGAAAAGCAAATAATTTTGAGTCTCCGCTATAACATTTCTAAGTAAGAACTAAGTTTCCATGAAGTAAAACAATGATATTCAATTCTCACAATTTTTTTTAATTACAGTTTTAAAAGGGTTTAGAGTTCGCATTAACCTTCTTAAAATTTTGTTGGAAATAGGTGTGATAAGCAACTACTTTTCTTCTTTATTTACGACTAATTACCTATATTTATGTAATTAATTAATTGAATAAATAAATAAATAAATTATATTTTGTTAATTAACTTAATTTAATGTATAAAAATTATTATTATTATATTTTGTTAATTAACTTAATTTAATGTATAAATTATTTTTTACCTGCCTTATGTTTATAGTGGGTAGAGGTATGGCAATGCTGAGCGAGAGGTCCTATATTCAACCGAGCAGTTTTATTGAGTTTATTTGTTAGAAAATTCTCAGTAGCAGCTCGGAGTTTGGAATTGTACTCAGTTAGATGGTAAAAGGCTCGCTTCCTCTAACATGGTACTCAATAACGGCATCGTTGAAATGTGGGCGTACAATATTATCTACGTATTTGCTTAACCCTTAAGGGAATAAAGATGTTACAACGTCTCAATACTGCGGCATTCTATAGAAAACTAGCTTCCGCCCGCGGCTTCGCCCGCGTGGTTTACGAACCCGTACATTTTCCGGGATAAAAGTAGCTTATGTGCTATTCCAGACTATAATCTATCTCTGTTCCAAATTTTATCCAGATCCGTTCAGACGTTCTGGCGTGATTTAATAACAAATTTTGTTACTCATGGATGGATATTTAATATCCGTCCATCCATCCATCCTCACAAACTTTCACATTTATAATATTTGTAGGATAGGATATGATAGAATAGGATAGGATGCGTCTATCAGTCGAACTTGTTTTTTGTTAATGTGTTTTTATCACAATACACCTCTGTCTAACGCTTCGGGGAATACAGAAGTGATACTATGCAATATACAAATAAAAAAAATAGATCAGATACCTGATACCTATATGTATAATTATTTTTACAAATTTCATCAGTCATCAGAATCTTATCTGAATAATAACTCTTTGATTCTGCGATCTACAACAGACTACTACGACAGACTGTTTTATCATCTGAGAATACTCAAACTAGGATTAATCATCAATTATAGACCGCAAAAAGCACTACCAACTTCACGAAAGTACCTCCAAAGACTGAGTGGAATCCTATCAATTATAAGTTTCTTTCTAGGTTCAATCTGAATTGCTTTTATTTTAAATGGTGGTATCAACTTTCAATTTACATTATTTAAGCTTCTATCTATATCTCTTCAGTTACCTATTTAATCTTAAATTCAGCCTAAAGTAGCCTAAACAAAACATGAATCATCTTTACATCAGAATCGCTTATCCCGTAGTGGAAAGGTTAGCTAGTCAGCAATGTTGGATCAAAAATACAATCAGTCGTAAAAATGAATAAAACAAAGAGGGTGAAAAGAACAACACGAAGAAATCATAAAAGTGTACTGAAGATTAGATCCTGTTATTCCATGAAATTCGTAGGTGATATACAATCTTCCAACCACTTGAAACAAGGAAATAGACTCGTGTGACCAGTCTCCCTCACGGTTTGGTACTAAATTTTCTATTCAAGTAATTTTTCCAACTATAAAATGGATAAAGCTTTCACAATAAGATTTCAATTCAATTTGTATAATGGTCACTGAAATGAAGTCTAATTGTTCCGTCTGACCTATTTGATTGTAAAATAATACAGTAACTATGACGAATATGTACTGATTTATCTAGTTACTACTTTCGTTTGTTGTGTTGTGATGATAAAAAAACATACAGCCGAACTTAGAACCTCCTCCTATTTTCAAAGTCGTTTATAAATTTACTGTACTCACGGATTTTTCCAATAATGACTATTTTACCTAGTTTATTTTAACTTTTTGACATTCTGTTCTGCGATTAACCGGTAGAGAGCTCGGAGCAGGAGTCTTTGATCTTTTTAAACATTTTCTCAATACGACCTCTGCTTATCTTATACCTGCATGGATGATAGTGTCGCATGCAGAAGGATGTCTCCAGATTCATCATCATCATCTATACATATAAATAAAATTGGAGTGTCTGTTTGTAATATTGAAATAACCGTTTTTTACTACATGCATATGAAAATATATACGGTACATACACCAAAATAACATTTTTTACAATTTTTGTCTGTCTGTCTGTCTGTTTGTATAGGCTAATCTCTGAAATGGCTGGACCGATTTTGACGGGACTTTTATTGGCAGGTAGCTGATGTAATAAGGAGTAACTAAGGCTACTTTTATTTTAGAAAAATTCTTTTATTTTAGAAAAAATAGGGTTAAGTGCATTTGGTCTTCTTAACTTCACGTAACTTTTATAATTTTTTTATTTTTATATGGCATTTCGCACTAAAATATACATTGTTAAGTTTCGACATCCACGCGAACGAAGTCGCGGGCACAGCTAGTTTTTCAATATAAGAGACGGACATAAATCATTTAAAATTTCAAATTTTCTAAATAATATCGTTGCACGGCCATTTCAGTGCAGAAAAATATTGTCGTATTTGATTAAAAATAATGATTGATTGTCCCAAATTCCGTCCTGTCTTTGAAAGACGGATAAGGGGGAAGAATTAGACGACACGGTTGGCGCAATGGCGCGCAATTATCTTTCTGCGCTACGTGTACGCACGGAACAAATATTTGTATGATCTACAGATAGTTGTTTCGGGTCTGGTTGTGTGTGCATGTGACATGTATGTTTGTAAACCGTACCCACGATACAGGAGAAATACAAGAGTGGGGCAACGTTTTAAAATATATATATATAATTGAAAGGGAACTCAATAGCTGCAGCTAAGTATCGGGTACAAACATAATAACACCTAAAGATAGACGGAAGTAGAATGATTAAAGTTAACGATATGTTATGCCGTTCAAGTGTTTGCTGCAATACATGTGCGAAAAACCAAACATTTCTAATTATTATAATTTCTATTAATCCATCTCTTGCATAGTTGGGTACATACAAACTAATTTACAAAGGTCAATAAGAGCTCAAATAAAATCTGAGTATGTGTTTCCTAATGTTGTTCAATTCAATTGCAATTTTAGGTGATCTGCAAACACAACGTGATGAAAACGTAGTCAGGAAGACATTAAGGATACATATCCGTAAGAGCAAATATGTAACATATAAAAATGCTTAAGTAAGTGCATTTTTCATAATGCAAGTGACACTGAGGTATCAGTTATTGACGTCATGCAGATTGTTAAAATCGAACAATAGTTATTGAAGATTTTGGAGCTACCCCGATCATTGATGAGAAACTCGAATTTACCTATGGAAATTGGTACCAAAGCGCCGATGAAACATACTAATATGAGATTACCATAGCTGAGGCCGTTGGTATAGTTAGTCTGGTCTAACGATAAGGACGTCACACGCCTTATCTATCACATGCCCCATACTTGAGATAGTTTCGTGTCCTATTTTATTCCAAGTGAACGTATCTCCATCGTTTTCATAAAGCGGTTGTCCGTCTACCTTTAGTTTATATCATAAATAAAATATATTATTATTCATGTAGACCAGTTAAAGGAACTTATGAATAGTCAGGCTCTAGTTGCCACGTTCCAAAGGGTTTATTTCCTATGCAGAAGAACGGGCAAGAAACTCCATGGTTACTCTTTTAAATTTTGATTGTTTAACATTTCATGTTAATTAATATATTGTTCCCTAAACGTTATGTGAAGAAAATGTAGTAGGTACCAGGTCGAGACTAAGCACACTGATAGTTATATCTGGAAATTTCTGATAGTACTGCCATGACAGTTATGAGCTGACCAGTTTTTGTAAAACCATGGACTATTCGGCCTGTTAGAAATAAAAATATGTTTAAATCTATTGTCGTATATATATTTGGGTATCTTCTTATCCGGTTTAAGCCTTCGTAATTCCATATAGACAACAATTTACATTACGTATCATATTCCTCGGAAATGAAATGAATTTGATCCTGGAACCAATAATGTCAAGAGTTGTATGATTGATACGAAACCGTCAGTCGAAATAAAAATAATACATTTGGTATGTAAATATATAACGAAGCTTCTTGCGAAAGAAGTTTTAAGGTTTTTACTATAGGCAGTTAGCAGTTAAAACTTTTTAAATGGTCAGTTCAAATAAGTACTTGTTGTTAGGTATTCTAGTTTCTTTTCAAGTGTTTTTCAGTCAGCTTCCTGGTAATTGGAAGCTGACTGAAAAACACTTGTATAGTATATAGTATTTTTTTTATTCTACTCTGTGAAAAATATCTAATCTGCCTCATTGGTCTCGTGGTCGTAAGCGTGACTGCCGAGGGTATGGTCCTGGGTTCGATTCCCGGGTCGGGCAAACTGTTATTGGGTTTTTCTGTATGGAAATTCTCAGTAGCAGCACGGAGTCTGGATCTGTGCCCGGTAGATGGGAATAGGCTCGCTCCCTATTACATGGGACTCAATAACGGAATCGGCGAAATGTGGGTGTACAATAGTACCTACACCTCTTCGTAACCCTTCGGGGAGTACAAGCGTGATGCTATGTTAATATTAATCCTACTCTGTTCTCTAAACCACACTATTAAAGAAAAAAAGAACTGTTTTAAAATCAGCTCGTGTTAACTTTTCTTTGCTAACTTCTATTGTTACGTGATGTTACGTCACGACACAGCACTGTCACGCGACGTAGCGGTTTCATTAACTCGCAGGTGGTAATGCGTAGGCACGAAATAGAAGTGCTGCTATTTTCCAGTCTGCACCAGACGCCCGCATACAACGTAGTCGTATTCTGGCATAAACAAGGCCCACGGCCACCCCTCCATTCTACATCTGTCGAGACAAATATGTCACTTTAGTGATGGGGTTTAAAACTATCGATGTTTCACTGGTATAAATTCTGATGGATTTGAAGATTTTTAAACCAAGACTCTGAGTTATGTAAGGATTCGTGATTAGATTTATACGTGCCGCAGCCTGCGGTTAAGGGTTCTAGGGTCTTGAATCGGCATGGAATTTGTCAGCCAGCGGCGGGTTTAGTAGAAATTAAGCTACATAATTAATTAACTGTGTGAATGAATACACTTTTGATGAAAATCAAACTGCTTTGATTAATATTATGGTTTCAAATCATTGTTTTGATTATACGTAAAGACATTGCCTTTTACAAAACTTTTTAATTAGACTTTGTTATCTCTGCTGTCATTTATTATCCTTTTGAGGACCTCATATTAGTTTTTAATAAATTCAACACGAATAGAGGGGTGGAAGGCTATGGAGGAAAAGTTTGCCCAACTATGAGACGGAACAGTAAATAAAATAATGCGAAGAAATTATAATATAGACATTGAATATTTTAATATGCAGCGTTGGATAAGGGAACATCACTAAAACCGATTACAATTGCGAGGCCACACGCTTTGTGCCGGCGACGAAGCTCATGCCTAAGTACATTTCCCATACATTCCTTTGGACAGTAAGTTCATGTCCATACATGGGAACATGAATTATGACTTATGCAATGAATAGCCGCTGTGATCAATTTAATATAATCATAATGTTTTTAAATTTTCAGCTAGTTGAAGGTTATTTTGGAGATATTGTGGCCTTTGCCCATCAGTGGGCGACACAGTAAATGTGAAATACCTACCTTTAATTCATTCACTCACTAACCACGAAAACTCAAGAACTAAAAACCTCACAAATATTAAGTTTGGAAGAAGGATTAAAGAAAGAATTTTCGAAAATTCAGCCCCTAAAGGGTAAAATATGCGATCAAAGTTTGAATGAAAAATCTTTTTTGATTCCACCTATAGTGAAAAATATGATGAAAAGATGTATTATGTACCTACTACTATTACGTATCTGTACCTATTATAGACTACATTATTGTAAGAACATTGTAAATATTACGTATAGAGACATGGTCACAGGGTCAAAAAATTATGTAGTTAGGTACTTTTTATCAATGTTTTTTTTATAAATCTTATTGAAGATCTACAAGTAACAAGCTATCTAATTTCTTCTTTAAAAAATACAAACTACTCTCTCGAATATATCGAAAATAAATGTATACCATAATCAAAATCTCTAAACCCTCATAAGAAGCGTGATGATAGTTATAACAGCTTTGACAGCATGATTAAATATCGGTACAGATTTCCAAAACAAGTTGAAATAGTTGACAAAGCCGCAGGTGTGTGGTCTGTCAACTTCAAAGTGCGTTAATATTTCAACAAGATTGATTGGTCGGTCCGCAATGTAACGTCAATAATAATATCCCTCAGATTGGTACACTAACCACTAAAGTTAAGCGAGGAACAAACTTGTAACACCCCACACCACTCCACGCAATGTGAAAAACGCGTGCAAATTGCCTGTAGTCTATCGTGTCCGCTGAATTTTGGCTAGTGCTAATAAAAACGCGTGAGATGTCGTCGCGTGTGTTAAGTGTGTCGAGTCTTTTAACCTTCATGCTTTCGTTAAGGTCTCGCCCTTTCATCCTTTAAATTAGATTACAAAAAAAAAAAAACATATTGTATTCTTTGATAACGCATGCAGTAAAAAAGGGTCTAGAAAAATGCTTTGATGTTTAAATTAATTGGTTGAATGTTAGAAACCGCCGCGTATTTTCTCACGTAGAAGGGGTTTTTGAATTCTTACTAAAAGGTTTAGAAATTTAAAAACACTTACAAAAAATTATCTTGCGATGAAATTTAAGTCCATTCCCTTCATTAAAATAAAGCAGCTGTGAGGGTTGTCTGGGAGCCTAATGCTGAAATTAAACTTACTCTTTATGTAAAGGCGAGTGCCCATATCTTTTTGAGAACAATAATTCTTAGATAATCTGGATGGTATTTAAGTTGACTGTATGCTATAGATAGAGATTACGATTTCTATAGAATGAAATCCTAAACCATTTTTCTGTATAACCACTTAAATAGTAATAAGTGGCATTCGATGAAATTCAATGAAATATAAATAGTATATTAAACCTCACAAGTCTATTTTTTTTTAATTGAAATCAAAATTTTGTCTACGACCTTTTCATGTTAACATGATTTCATTACGTTGTCTGTAGATAGTCTAATTTGCATATATTCATGACTGCTTTAGGTCTTATCGTTATAGACAATTCCTATCTGTATATAGAATTCGTCGTGGAGGCGATAGTTTATCAAATAATTTTCTATTAAATAATATTCAGTGCAGCGGACAAAGTTTTTCAATTTATATAGGAGTTCATCTAAACTTTCTTATGTAACAACTCAATAACACTATGATACTCTTATACATATTGAACACATAACAACAAGTTAGACCGACAATATTATTATCTTATTTTAAATTAGTTGATTAAGGCCCAGTCTCTATCACAGAGGGGAGGAGGCAGTGTGAACATTAATAGTCAAATATTTATGGTAATGACATTAAATAAAGACTTTAAAGAAATATTTTCCATTACCATAAAGTTTAAATCTGCTCAACCTTTTTAATTACATCTATTAATCTTGCGTAATTGCAATTTATTTAGGAAATCGTATTTTCTAGACAAATTAAATTAATACCGACATAGTTAGCCCGTGGGAGTACTGGCTAAGTTTCTAGTCGACCGATTTATTTAACGTTATTGAATTATATGCTCAATTGCTTTAAAATATATTATATAATCGTAGAGTATTTTGCTCGTGACAATATGCTGTGCAGTTCCAACCGAAACGATGGTATCATAAAATGGTGACTGAATTGAGAGTAGCTAGTGATCACCGGAACAGCCTTAAGACCTTCTGCTACACATGTGCCCTTCTAATAAACTGATACAGTAAATAGTAAATTGTTCAGTTTGAAGACTTTAACAGTGTGTTCGTATTAATAATAATTTTAGGTTACCTTTATTTATAGAAACATCATATACCTTTTTTTTTGTAGAAACATCATAATCAGATCATGGTATTGGTGTTTCGAAGTGTTTTGTCGGGGTGCAAGGAAAAAGCCTCCACTAGTGCCGTCACTCGTGGAGATCACGAGATCGTCTGGCGTACCCAGGGCAGTCAGCCTCGATTCCACCATTGCTGACAGGCTTATCATTCCACTACGGTATCAGCTCGAGCCGAAACGATAGATAAAGATTAGTGTTTTGATGACAACAGATTCAGCGTAGTCTTATTATAGAGTGTATTGGTAACAAAGAGTTTGTAGTGTACTGACTCAACGCCACAAACAATAATTCACGAAATAAATGTTCGTGGGTAAAAATTGCCTTTGTCACCACGCACGGGTGAATGGATTGATGCCATCAGAACTTGTTATTCACACATAGAATCCTGCTACCTACACTCTAGAAAAAATAAAATAAAGAAATACCCACGTGCGTAATAAAAAACCGTCATTAAAGCATGAAAATCTCCAGCTATTTAGGTATGTACACATCAAAGTATGTATACAAACTTCGATATTTTAAGTCACAAACAAGCGACCCATACTATTTCCAAAACTATTTGAAAATATGTGAGTGAAAAAAGTGCCTCTTAAGCTATCGAATACAATACCGTTAGGTGAAAACGAAACGAAACGAACCGTTCACCACAACCGGAAATAACAGTGTCTCCACTTTACTCCGATTGCTTTTTTCTCTCGTAGACGAAATATGTAGGCTAAACGCTCCAGAAAAGAAATAAAAATATCAGGCAGCGAGCTTATCGTAATTCTGTCAATCATAACATAATCTGAGTGATTTACATGTGAATAGAAAAATTAAATGACTTTCCTAGCTGATTGTAAAAAGCGACTGAAAGATACAGAAATTATATATAGGTTCAAAAGGTACAGTCTAACAAAGAGATAAGTAGGTATATGGGTTCACCAGATTTAGATGAAGTTTTGTAAAGAAGAGATTCTTCTTCTGTCGTGTCGACACAAGCTACCACATGGGTATCGCTAGTCATAGTGGAAAGATTAACGAGTCAGCAATGGCGGTATCGAGGCTGCCTGCCCAGGGTGCGCCAGACGATCTCAGGGTTTGTCACTCATGGAGGCTGTTTCCTTGCACGCCAAGAAGAGATTAGAAGATATAACATTTAAAATAAATATATTTCAACTAGGTGTCCCCCCCTCCCCCTTCCCAGCGCCGTTGGATAGCCCATGACGAGCACACACCGCGCTTATAAAAAAATCAGAGGTCTATTAAATAATATATTACTCAAAATTGCATTCTTATAATTATGTGACAAAATATAGGCTATATGTAAAAGATGACCCGAAATACTTATTTCTTTATTTTACTGCAGACATGTAACCTTTAACCACCGAAAGCAATGCAAATAAGCACGATTCGTAATCGCTCTACGAGTAGACATGGGAATTTTAAGAACGAGTGTAACTTTGCCGCCTTGTGTGCCACGAGTGCGCTTTATGTGGATGACACACGAAAACCGAGGCCTTATACCAAGAAAGTGGGCAATAAAGAAAACGTACATATCCCTCCAGGGTCCTGAACAGTAGCAGTTTATGGGAACTCTCCCATAGACTGCTACTATTCCCCATCTGTGAATATTTACGTAGAGATATTCATAACGATACGAACTCCCGTCGGTATAGTTTTATATTTATTCCCTACTCATAATTTGAATAGAAACATGAGAAAAATAAGCGTCGGTACCAAGAGACGGTACGACAGAATTAATAATGATTTGCGGTGCAAAATTGTTAACCTACCATTAATCTTTGACCAAAATTAATGATTGTTCACCAAAGATTGATTTGAATTAGACCAAATTATATTTTATAGTCTGTGGATTAAATCTGTTTTTTAAACATGAGTTATGTGTAATTGAGAGCCTTCATAATATATTTAATTTAAATTAAGCTTGCCCATGAATTATGCTATCGTTTTTAGTTATTTATTCACGCCCTATTGGAATTCTTCTATAGTTTTTTATTGAATTATTCTAGAGCACGATGTATTTCAGTGCTAGATAGATGGAATTGTTTTTATTTCAAATAAACCTAATACAGGCACTTAGAAATGTTAAAGGACTCTAGTTGCACGGTTCCAAAAAGTTGGTCCTATGGAGAAGAACTGACAAGAAACTCCATGGAAACTCTTTTAAAGTCTCTTTTAACAATCTTGCTATGTACATAATATGAAAGAACATAACCTCAACGTCTTATATAAAATTTTAATATTATAATATATAAAACACATTTCATTGAAAGGATCGAAATAAAGCAGTCGATTTGATTATCAATTTCCTCGGTAAGGAAAATTCAATTAACTTTGCCTGCCCGCACAATTTATAATTTCATATCCGGCTGTTAGCTGCTGCCGTGTAACTAGTACAAATCGCTTAAAGTATTATCGTTTCAATGAATATTTTTTCTTAATTTACTCAACCGTCCGGAATATTTTGTACTAAATTACAACAAAAAATGACGTGGACCCCCCGCCGACCCCAATTTAATTAGGAGATGGCTAGACAGATTATGATGACCCTTTAAAATCTATGGAAACACTCATCAAAAAAGAAGCCTATGAAGAATTTTTGCCTAAGCGATTGTAACAGTATTAAACAAGCTTCAAACGACAAAAAAATCATCTTAGAACTATTTGATTTATTGTTATTGGATGTTTCTGAATGGAAATTCTCAGTAGCAGCAGGGAGTCTAGAACTGTATGGTAATAGGCTCGCCTATTATATGGGCTCAATAACATTATCGGCGAAATGTGGTGTACTCGTATAATGCTGCCCCTCTGTCTAAACCCTTCGGAGAAACAAGGCGTGATGTTGTGATGCTACGTAACCATTTGATTACTCACGCATCAGATAATTAGTGTGGCTTACTCAATAATAATAATAATAATAATACGTTGTTTTTGTTTGAATTAAACAGGAAGTTTATATCAGAATTCATTAAACACTCCGCTAGTCCACTGTCACCACTAGTGAAATGATTCATGGGTAACAAATGTTTGGCCGCACGGTTAAGTTGCTATTTACTTAGGAGTAGTTAAACAAATGCGTTCCCGACGTGTAAAATCTGACATAATAGGTATTCCAGAAAATACTCATTGGTCTTGTGGCAAGCACGACTTCTAAGCGTAAGGTTCTGGGTTCGATTCCCGGGTCGGACAGTGTTGTTGGGTTTTCCTGTATGAAAATTCTCAATAGCAGCACGTAGTCTAGAACTTTGCTCGTTAGATGGCAATAGGCTCGCCTCCTAGTACATGGGATTCAATAAAGGTATCGGCGAAATGTGGGTGTATACTAGTACTCCTCTGCTTAACCCTTCGGGGAATACAGGCGTGATGCTATGTTATGTTTAAAGCTAAGTTTCAAAGGGTCAGGTCCTGTTAAGAGTGTATTTTCCTTAGCTGCTGCTGATAAGGCGTAGAACGTTAAAAAAATCGAAAGAAGAAATATACGGCGTCTCTAATAATGGATTCGAAGACTGAGCTGACTAAAAGAGGTTAAAAGCTCGCCTTCCATACAAGTGGGCCTGGGGTCGAAACGACCTGAAAATCTTCCTTTTCAATTTTGTGTATTGATACGGTCAGCTTCGCGTCGCGTCGTCAATATTTAGTACTAGCTTCCGTCCGCGGCTTTGCCCGCGTGGATTACGAATCCGTGTATTTTCCCGGGATAAAAAGTAGCCTATGTGCTATTCCAGACTATATTCTATCTTTGTGCCAAATTTCACCCAGATCCGTTCAGCCGTTCTGGCGTGTAAGAGTAACAGAGATCCATCCATCCACCCTCACAAACTTCGCATTCATATTAAATAAAGTAGGAAGTAGGATACCTATTGACACTAAAAAACACATTCCATGCATGAAAGAGTTTCGCAATGGGCGAGCTCAGCAAAACCTGGCAAGTATAGGCATCAATATTACAGTTTACAATCAACATATCAATGAAAAAAAATACAATGTTTTTATAGACACAGTATCTCTTCTTGTTGTGGACAGATGGGTTCAGTATTTCAGATTAAAACTAAGTCATGTGCACTCTGTGATTGTTCAGAACATGTTAATTAACAAGCGAAAGCGGATGTTTTGCTTACACAAACCACACAATTATATTGTTTCTGTTTTCCAAGCACACAACTTGACGTCTATCATTATGAGGATGAAAGTAGATACAGTATGCGAAACGGGAAATTACTGTAAGTAATCCTTGTTGACGCCGGCGGACCTATAATAGTAGGGAGTTACGAGGCAATATTGGGTTCTCGTATCGACTATGTATACATACCTGTATAATATAAAATATTACTAAAACTGCCTCTTTGCTCCAGTGGTCGCAAGCGCGATTGCTGAGTGTGAGGTTCCTGGTTCGATACCCAGATTGGGTAGAATTTTATTAGCTTTTTTTTGTATAGAAATCTCAGTAGTAGCACGGAGTTTGGAACTGTGCCTGATTATTACATCGGACTTAATAACAGCATCGGCGAAATGTCGATGCACAATTATAATCGTACATCTCTGCCTAACTCTTCGGGGCTACAAGTATGATGCTATGTTATGTTATATCCATCAAATACATAAGTATAATTTTTCTGTAAGTTTCATGATCTTCATCAATTCATCATAAACATAATGTCCTCCTGACCGATTTCGGTCACGGCGGCCAATCTCACCGGAGATTAGCCAACTACGCAGGAGATATTATAGAGGTGCTCTCTGTTCCTTCACTCTCATAGTCCGATGGGACGGCAATCCGACACGACCGGAGAGGGATCAGGCGCAGGACCAACAGCTTTTACGTGCTTTCCGAGGCACGGTGTGTATTCACATACACAAAAACCCAGACCCGAAACAAATATCTGTAGATCGTACAAATATTTGTTCCGTGCGGGAATCGAACCCTCGACACGTTGCTCAGCAGTCGATCTCTCAACCACTGCGCTAACCGTGCCGTCATCCGTGCATCATAAACATAAGCATAATATGTATTTACAACAACCAAATAATATTAAAGGAGATAGGAATATTTAGTGTATAATAAATATTGTACGTGCATACCCAAGTGTTGCCTCTTCAACGTGTTTTCACAAAAACTACCTCGTGTGTCACATAAAATACATAGTTGCGTTACTTTTATTACTTCAGGGATATCGCTTCAACCCTAAACTCACAAGCATACGAAACACGTGTTCATTCAATATGCATCAGTAGTAATATATTGTAGTTATCAATTACAAAAAGGAAGTTATTTATATTAAACTGTGGCGTAGGGGATGACTTTTAATATGAAACTGCAATTATGATGTACATAGGTACTCTCTGAATCGTTCGCTTGGACTAACACAATCAAATTTTCAATAATAATTCAAAACAACGAAATATGCAAGCATTCGTAGTATTATTAGTATTATGACTTTGACCCAGTCCACTACCATCCCATCACAATAGCCCAAACAGATTTTCTCCACGTTCTACAATAGTCATATAAATCCAGGGATTGTCCTTGGGTGCATTTCTATAGTGCATACAGGGATAATCGCTGGGTATGTCACCAAAACTTTTTCATTAAAGCTGTCTTAAAGAGCCTCTAAGTGTTGGCTTCGGCCCCACGCACGCCTTCCAAAAGTGGGAAAAGACATACTAATAATAAAATAATACACCTTAAGAGGCTCTTGTTGGGGGACTGGATCAAGGGCTTGATACAGAAGGCGGTACTCCTCGATACGGCTCGCATTGTAAGGAGGTTCCTTTCTCTGGAGCCCTAACCACCGGTAGCTTGGACCCTATTCCCGATACCGGTTGGTCCCTATTTTTTTTTTATTTATAAATGTTTTTTTATTTTTATTAATCATGTATATAATTTTTTTAAATATGTATTAGTATAAATAAAGAAAATAATACTGAAAAAACTAGGTACTAGTTTTTTATCACTGGGTCACGATAAACATATCCTTACGTGAGCATACACACAATTTTTATATTTTTTATATAAAATATAAAAAATATAAAAATTTTTAGGCTACCCTAACATTTTTAGTACCTGCTTTTGGAAGAATATTTAGTTTTTAGACGACACGGTTGGCGTAGTGGCTAAGCGATTAGCTTTCTGCGCTAAGTGTCGCGGGTTCGATCCCCGCACGGAACAAATATTTGTATGATCTACAGATAATTGTTTCGGGTCTGGGTGTTTGTGTGTATGTGAATATATGTGTTTGTAAACGCACCCACGATACAGGAATTATTCATAGTGTGGGGCAAGGTTTAAAAAAAAAAAAATCGTTACCAGTGCTTAACTAATACAGTAACTTGCGGTCATATTTGCAGATAAAATAAAAAAATGTAACAAGTAAAAACAATTTCAAATAAAAAATCGGTAATGTGATGTGATCTGGATTTTTATTATTATATAATCTATATAGAGAGTTGTGATAATATTACGACAATAAATTAAAACACGATGTGTTATTGGGTTTTTCTGTATGAAAATTCTCAGTAGCAGAACAGAGTCTGGAACTGTGCCCGGTAGATGGCCCCCTACTAACTGGGACTCAATAACGGCATCGGTTAAATGTGGATGTACAATAGGTAGAATCACCTCTGCGTCTTATGTTTTTGTTATGTGTTGTTTATAAAATTTGTTATACTTACTCATTGTGAGTGAAAAGTAAAGCATTGAATGTATGTTAAAATGCTATTGTATAAATAAGTATAAGATAAGCTGATAAAAATAAATCTTTAAAAAGCTAGTCGCTTACTTGCAAGACCGCAGCTCATACAGCACTAGAATAACAATAGGCATCACAAATGAAACTACAATATCACCTCATCGGTACAATCTTCTACCCAATGCAATCTCTAGGTCTCCAGATTGAAAGAACTTCATACTAGAATGAAATACCAATGGATTTTGATTGAATGCTCCAATATTGTTATTTTAAAATGGAATGGTTCTGATTACATAAGGCAGCCAAAAAGGTTTTCTTTAGCTTTATACATTCACTGATATTCCGATCTATTGCGAACTTGTATTAAATTAGCATCATATTTATCGGAATCCTACTTTGATTTTGTGAAAATCACTGTTTTGTACAAAAACTTCTATAATCTTAGTAGAAAATGTTTCTAACCTAACCTCGAATCCCTTCGCGCGGGAATTAATTCACATTTCGTTCGTTCGTTCGTTTTGCCCTTCATTGGGTTTTTCTTTCAACGGATCAATCATTCTCTTTAACAAAGCCTACCCTGCATTATTATATTATGTTGTACTACTTTCTGAGGTGGAAAAACCGCCACATATCACCTGCCACAACAAAATATACAGGGAGTATTTTTCAGACAGAATAATAGCTGTCAGAGGAGCTTGTGAAATATGTTCGCTTTTCTCACAGCTAGTGGTCGTAATCTATTCCATCGGTAATAATGCTATATTGTGGCCTGCGATCTCGTCCTAAACGATAACATTAACACAGTTATTTCTTTATCTTGAAAGCAGAATGACATATTGTAAAATAAATAATATCTGTAAATATTAATAAATAATCAAAAAATATTAATAACTCAGCCTATTACTATTCTTCCGTTGAGCATGCTGAGCAATAGATCCAATGCAGTTGTTTTGCTATAAAACTATATTACTAATTAAAGAAATAAATTAAGTAATATATGAAATATGTTGCTGTCCAAACAAATCCGTTCATTCTTGATACCTTCGTATAATGTTAACCAAGCTTCTTCTATGGCAATACGAGGAGTGTTAAAATACTTTGAACAACTTTTGACAGTCTAAAAATACGTTGATTCTGCAAGAGCCCTTTTTGTCTAACTTGTTTGAAGTAGATCTTGAATTTTTAGTTTTCAAATTTAAATGAAGTGAACTTCAACTGTCTAGTTTTAAGTTTTAATGTTTTGAAACATTATAAAATCTTTTTCGTTCTTTAGTGTCACTTTTATTTACACTTTCCTTTTTGCCTTGTGTGTGTGCCTTTTAAGTTCCACCACATAGCTCATTTGCCATTGTAGATAAGTATTATATAAATAAATTAACTATTTATTTATTTATTGCGTTATGTTGTTACAGAAAACAATTAAGCTAATCTAAACACACATAGACCCTGTGAGGGGTAGCAACTAGTTTTATTGCTATCTTAGAGCTAGCTATAATATCTTATTTTACTTAAAATTAAATAGTAATAAAAAAAAAACTTTTTTTTACATTGTCCCACACTCGGATTTCTCTTGTGTCGTGGGTACATTTTTACAAACATATATGGCACATGCACACACAACCAGACCCGAAACAACTATCTGTAGATCATACAAATATTTGTTCCGTGCGGGAATCGAAACCGCGTCACTAAGCGCAGAAAGCTAATCACTTAATCAATCACCAATTAATATCCTGCATGTTGCATGTATGCAAAAATCCACATTAAATAGTAGGACGTACTCTCGGCAGTCGATACCACTATTAACTGGCTCATCTTTTTACCACGGCATGAGCGATTATTATAGCGATAGCTCATGCCGAATGCCGACTCAACAGAAGAAGCATGTATTCATAGCGTTAATTTGTATAGTCTTTCTTTTTTCTAAATCATGAAAGGGGTTTAAGTAAGAGTTATCATGCTGTAATCTGACGCTGGAAAATATTTTATGAATCTTCTCAAAGAATTTGGTTGTGATGTGAAATTGCTATAAATTTAGTTTTATTACTAGTACCTATACCGTGTACAGAGACAATTCCGAATATTTAATCTTATTAACTTCTTAATTTCAGTATCGAGACTGTTGCAGGTGTATGAAGTTGTCTAAGCGGTGATGTAAGGAGCACACAAAGAACATGCTGAGACAAACTTGTTCGACATAAATACTTCGCTTTTTCTTAGAATATCCGTTAAAATTATAAGGTTGCGCATAGTTCTTTTTTGTCGTCGACGTCAAATTTCTAAAGTATATCTCATGTAGCCACACAAATATAAATAGGTACAGTACTATGTGTTTTACCAATACACATACCCATTTATTTGAGAAATTATTTACACCGTCGTATATCACTATAATTAATTAACAATAATATTAATTGCTAATTAATATGTGTAATGCGTCAATTATAATTAATGGCCTATTGTTTGGTAAGCATTGAAGGCATTCTGTAGCTTTTGTATTAATATTCCGAACAGCCAACATGACCGGTGTTAGCTTTTGTCCTTAGTTAGTACGCACAATAAAAACCTAATAAAACAAACAAAATTAATTGTTTCCGACCTAGTTACACAAGGGTTGATAAATAAGATTTTGATGGATTTGTTCGACTATCAGTCATTTATAGAAGCCCTTCATCGGTTCGTGCAAATATTTATATTTAAAATTAGTCTCTTTCCTATTTAAATTCTAAAATTGAAATATTACTAATAAAATTGCGCTGCTGCATTCATGATAAAGCTAGTTCGTTCCTACATTGAGGATAAGAACTATTAATTCGTATTTTTTCAACGTCTGGTAGACTGTTGAGCGTGAGGTCCTGGGTTCGATTCCCGTGTCGGGCAAAGTATTACTGGGTTTTCGTGTATGGAAATTCTCAGTAGCAGCACGGAGTCTGGAACTGTGCTCGGCAGATGGCAATAGGCTCGCTCCCTATTACATGGGACTCAATAACGGCATCGGCGAAATCTGGGTGTACAATAGTACACCTCTGCTTAACCCTTCGAGGAATACAGGCGTGATGCTGTTATGTTCTTCAACGTATCCGGCCATTGGTGGTATGTATGGTGGACGCAGTTCCATGAGGATCTACAAAGCAAGATGGAATCCGTTGCGTGGCGTGCGTGCGTTGCATCTGCTGCCGCGAATAGCGGATCGGACGCGAGCTGCTGATTCAAGAATAAGTATTGTCATAATAATATGTACCAATTAGTTAACTACTAGCGACCCGCCCCAGCTTCGCACGGGTCGCAGAGCATATACGCCTTCATTTTTTTCTATCAATGTTTCGTCGCAGCCTGTCAAGCATTTACTCGGCACACGGCAGTAAAGCTCCCAGTCCATATGATTTTTTCCGACATCTTCAACTATCATCGTCATATTTCAGCCAATTGACACAAAACCTTAACGAATTATACGCTTAAACCTTCCTCATGAATCACTCTGTCTGTTGGTGAAAAACGCATGAAAATCCGTTCAGTAGTTTTTGAGTTTATCGCGAACAGACAGACAGACAGACAAATTCGGCGAGGTACTTTGTTTTATAATATGAAGTGATTCATCATTTAAATATGCATCATGATTATATTAAGCATATATTTGTAAACAAGTGTCTTCGAGGTGACTGTATGATTACAGATAGTATTTAAGACACGGAAGAATCAGTGCGGTGGCAGTTCGAGCTATTATTTTAGCAGTGTATAACATGAATTATTTAAATCAACACATATTAAAAACCTATTTAATACTACTCACAGGTGAGTACGTTTGACTCTTCGACTCTGAATCGGCTAAACAGCACGCTGTTCCTTCGGACGCATTCACGTTGAGTTTTTTTTTTAAATGCTGCCTGCTCCTGGATTAATTCATGTATCGTGTGCGTTTACAAATATTCACATGGAAATACACCGAGACCCGAAACAACTATTTGTAGATCATACAAATATTTGTTACGTGTGGGAAGCGATCCGGCGATACGTAGCGCAGCAGTCGATCGCTCAACCACTGCCCCAACCGTGTCGACAAGTTAAATTGGCGATCCCATCCCCCAAAAACGCGAGATCGCGAATATTAAATAATATTTACATAACGAGGTAAATGGTTACTTTCTTCCAGTTACTTCTGGCTCAAGTTGGCAGTTTTTTACGTCTTTGATAGACTATACTCTCTCCAACTCGCTTCCTGATGTCGGTATGTTTGTTGGTTATATTGTTATATTAACTTTTTTAAATAATATTAATCTAGTATGCCTGTATGTTAATAATAGGTAAATAAATATGTTAAGGTAAAAGTTTTGTAGTGCAATATCAAAATAAGAAAACTTTGAAGACATTACTCAATTTCAGTTAGGCATCACTTTATAACTGTGACTCATATTATTTTTATAACTTAACATAGCATCACGCCTGTATTTCCCAAAGGATTAGGCTGAGGTGTACTATTGTACACCCACATTTCGCGGATAGTGTTAATGAGTTAGAATGTATAGGGGGCGAGCCTATCATATTTTAATCGCCAAATTGCTGCCAAAAACGTTAAAAAGTCGAAACTTAAATTTTACGTCTTTTTTAGAACACGCCCACAGTGAATACTATTTTGGTGACTGCAAAACGCTAAGCAAGAAGTTCTATGCTCATGTCCATCTGGATCACATGGACGTGCTGGGAAAAATTATTATACGAGTAAGTGTTTGAGGGAAAGAGAGGAAGGGGAAGACCTAATTACATAAAAATATTTTTAAATATTAAAAAAAATAACACCTAAATTATTATCTACTACAATAGATTGATGTGTGTAGTTGTGATTGATACTTTTGTATATCGAAAACCTGGTTTGAAGTATGTAGGGAAAACGAAAATTCCTTCAGGTGCCTTATCAAAGCTCGTTCACTGTTAAACTTTTTCTTTTTCTTTACAGGGCTGGTTGAATATACAGAGAATCCCTACTTGTATTATTCTGAGAGGTTCGTCATATGCATACGACATGTTCCGAAGTACTGCGTACAACTTTCAGATGTGTGTGCCACGTATAACTTATTGCCACACACACCGCAGGTATAAATACTACTATTACGAATGGTATCTACCCACGTCAATGATTGGTGGTATGAACTGGGATATATATTTCTTTGGACCCCCAAGTCTAGACTGGCAATAAGTTTTCACGACAATTTTAAGTGGATATGAATACAAATTCACGGAGATAGTTAAATAGAAAAAAAACGTCAACATAAAACTGCCAGAGGAATAAAGAAACTAATTCCTTGTGGTACACCCAGGTGAACAAACTGGTGTACGACGAGAAAGTACTCCAGATTTCGAAGTTATCTTCGGAATACTAGATCTTTGGTTACCAGATATAGATGAAGTTTTTCAAATGATGACTGATTAAGGATAATAAATAGAATTTTAGAAACACAAAGTTTCATTAAATAATATGTTATTTCTATGCATCCGTAATTTCCTGATAAACCTTCATCTATATTCAGTGGCACTGTATATTTATCTCTTTGTTGAACTGTACCTGTTGGTTGTAACCATAAGAGACATGTTGGTACTTTAAAAAATATTGTCCTGTTAAACCATAATTCACACTGTTTCAAGTGTGTTCAACAAGAAATACGATGTTTTTGAAAATAAAATAAATGTTGCATTTATTGTAAGTATTTTACTTATTTGCTTCCAATTCATTCCATTTAAATGTCGTAGTGGTTATAAAAGCGAGAAATATTTCGCAGCACCAGAGTAAGGGAGACCGGGTATAGTTGACTAGTTTTTTTACTAAATACTACATATTTTTTGTGTTTTAATATACATATATAGACAATAAAACCACATTAATTGATAGAAAATCTATTAACCTAATAAAAATATGTAATATCTAGTTCGCAGTTTAGTAAATGGTGATGATTTAATGCATATAAGAGAACACTTAGGTACATCTTAGTCAATCTACCCCTAGTCCGGGGTAGGTAGATCATATGCCAGGGGTAAGGTGACCTACGTACCAATAGCAGTCAAATCGTGAGAAGGGGCAAATAATATATTTTTTAAATATATTTGAGGCCAATCCCGATTGAGATTATTAAATAAAAACAACTTTAATCAGGTACAGACATTCGTTAGAGCGTCTTTAACAAAATTATCAACTCTTGTTTTAATTAAACTCTTTTTTTTTCTTTTTTAATTTAAGTAGGTACTCTTCTTATGATATTAATTAAATGCACAGTCAGTTACAACTTCTTTAACACAAAATATTAACCTCTAAATTCAAAGGTTTTTGTATTTTTTATTATACTTTTAATTTGGCCACGTAACGATGTAATGATTAGATTAGAAATTTTATACTGTTTCGATGTTGCATTAATGCTTTTTTCGTTAAAAATGACCAGTGCCCGTATTTGTCGTATCAAAAAATTAAAAATACAATATGTAATATGGTAGTAGGCGGCTGTAGATGGTATGATAAAATGTATGGGATTTTGAAGTGTCATATCATGACATTTGCAAATAGTCAAGTGTCGGAACGTGTTAACATATGAAAAACGTGTCACTAGGTACTCGCGACCGCGATGTAACGCTTCGGACGCATGAGCGGGACACGAAGTGTAATACTCTGCTGTGATCGGATATCGCAACATTCGTACTGCTGACGAGTTTTTGGCAGTTAGTCTATACCCCTATAGTCAACTATCCCCGGTCTTCCCTAATATCTAGTATATAGTTAGTAGCTAGAATATAGTTTACTAGCTGGTACCTATCCGGCGCCTTGCTGCCGCAGAAGAAATAATTATGGAATTGAAGAAATGCTCTTTCAAAAACATTTGCCTGTACGACACGCGCGCCACCTACTGTAAGTTACAGTACGAATATTATAACTTTGCCCATGTGAAGTACGCAACAAGGCGCTGCGCAGTTGTCACTTTTGCGGTCTAAATGGTGACGAGTATGATAGCGGGGGACGCGGGAGACGAGCGCTTACGGAAACACCCGAAGCACTCGAATGACAGCCAGTTTAGGGTAGTTTACCCTAGATTTAAAGTAAAACTTAAAGTAGATAAATACAAATATATTTTAAATATCTTTCATAAATCATGTGCATAGTTCAATCAATGAAAAACGCTGTCAGATAAATTCAATAAAAGCATTTATGGGGAAAAAAGACAGCGAGGTGGGAAGAAACATTAATTATTTAAGTGCCAATAGTAAGTACTTAAAAAATAACTCACTAATAATACTTAAATATTCTAATTGTTTTCGTTATACAATTACCAAACAGAGACTTAAGGGTATTTTATTCAGAATAACTCACAATTTAGGGAAAATTAGATCAAAGATGGGGTATAGGGGAAACAAGACCTGACAACACTGATGTGAGCAGTTATAGTCGTTCATCTTTGTTCTGTCTATATGCGCGTCTTTCTCTCTAGTTAGTTGTCGCCAAAAGTGTTTCGTTAATTTTGTGTTGTTGTTTTCTTGGAATCGTTATTTCGTTTTTGTTTGTTTATTGTTATTCTTGTTTAGTTCTTGTTGAAACTATAAATTGGAATTGGCTATTCATTAGCTTTCATTTAATATTCATAATGTTAATTTATACTTAATTTTCTTTTTAAATAATCGCTCTAATTATTTTTTCGCTGGCGCCGTCTTGTCTCTTAATGTCACTCCCACAACTGAGACGAATCTAATGACACCTCATATTTTGAAACCGTTCCGTGAAACGGTTTAGGCTGTAGAACGTGCCAAAGAATTAAACATACATATATACATACGGTCTAAAAACACCTTCTTTGACAGTAAAAAAAGGTAGGTAGAGGCAGGTAAAAATTAAACATTATTGTGACTATTAAGTTATTTTTATTTGCGAATATGTACCTGCGCGAACTTCACCGATGGCTAACTTCAGATGGGCAAAGTTATAATATTCGTACTGTAATTGTATTATGTCTAAACCTTCGCGCAAGTGCAAGCAATAAGTTGACAAAGTTTTATCCCAATCAGATGAACGGTGTGGCATCACATAAAATACGAACAAACAAACATTGATTTTTATATTTTAGAAGACAGATTTTTTTTTTCGAGATAACTATTATGAAGATACTGTAGGAATACAGTAAATTAGACATACAAAAGAGCTTTGTGGACTGTTACGAATATTGATAGATCTTCGAACATAGCCTTCCTATAAACCTACATACTACATCGATGTTAGGTAGTATAGGATTCGGAATTTTATTATTATTAGTATAGGAGTATGAAACTACAATCATAATATTAAACTCTGTATTTTTCGCAACGAGTGAACCCAACGAAAATCCCAAATACAAATAATAAAATTGAACTATTAAACTAATCAAGATCCATCGTTGAATGATGACACACATTGACATCCTTTCAAATACCTACTTGTTCTTTTATTACTCAACAGTGTTTTACCAAGACCCTGTTACATGAAACCTCTACAGTACCCAGATGGGCTCGAATACTAATCTAGACAATTCCTTTATATGACATTAGTACATAACAGCGTTAGCATAATCAGCATATATGTATAGCGATTTCTAGAAACCATGTTCATTCGAGCTAGATATTCGTACACAAAGCTAATACGCATGAATCCGTTTATTAGCGTATGTGTATGCCTGCGTATGCACCATTTTATATATATTTTATCCTACTAATTCCTGTTCCTACTATATCCTACTTCCTACTTAATCCTATCCTACTAATATTATAAATATGAAAGTTTGTGAGGATGGATGGGTGGATGGATGGATCTTTGTTACTCTTTCACGCCAGAACGGCTGAACGATTCTGGATGACATTTAGCACAGAGATAGATTATAGTCTGGAATAGCACATAGGCTACTATTTATCCCGGGGAAATGTACGGGTTCGTAAACCACGCGGGCGAAGCCGCGAAAGCTAGTCTATAATATGAATAAAGTTTAACAGAATAGAGGTATTCCTAATCGTAATTACTATAGCCCAAGATAGCGAATTACTTCCTGGGTATGTTGTAACTGAGTATTTGTGTAAAGAAATTCTCAGTAGCAGCACAGACTTTGGAACTGAGCCCGGTAGATGACAATAGGCTTGCATCCTAACATATGAGACACAATAACAGCATCGGCGAAATGTGGATATAGCTCTGCCTAATCCTTCGGGCGAACACAGACATGATTCTATGCTATGCAACAGAATTTTGAGGTGCTTAACATGGTTAAAAAAAACGTGTTTAGAAAATAATTATGATTATTAATGGAATCAGGCATTACTTTGCAGAAATCAATGATATACAAGATATAAGTACAACTAGACTATTTAGTTGAATTCCGCCAAACTAGTTCAAGCTTGGGTGCATGCCCGCAAATACATATATGCACATGCAGAAGGTGCGATTGCAACCCAAACCGATCCTCGACACGTGTTTCGCCCCTCCACGGGGCATCCTGAGGCCTGAACTAGTTTGGCGGAATTAAAACTAAATATTCTAGTTGTATATCTTGTATGTTAAATGATAAAAAAAAAACATAATTGCAATAAATAAACATCTTTATATTATACTTATATCTATACTGCAATTCAGAACGAAATTATCCAATGCCAAAATCCAGTAGGTAAAAATAAAAAAGATTAACTTAAAACGTTTCATGGTGATTATCTGTAGCGTAACTATCAGTAGGTACCGTACCTACTCAAGTGTTGCTAGCCTTATGCTTCACACTTCAGTTCCGAGAACCGATAGCTTCATACCCAATATTAAAACCTTAGCATTCAGACAGAAAACAATTTCTATTCATAAAATTCGAGACATAAGCACGAAGTTGATTGTTACATTCGCGCAATCAGAGACGATTAAATCTCTAGAGCATTGAATTGCTCGGGCGGAACATTGCTCATAAGACCGAACAGGCGCAGCTGACTCGTTTCATATAACCTAAAATACGATCAATTATTCATAATTGTCATATTACTGGCTTATGTATGGCTGGCATAGTCGAACAAAGACAAAAGTGTACTCGTCACCATATATAGAAGAAATTTTTGAAAGAACGAGCTGTTACATTGGGGAACTCATATCGTAGTAGTATAATCTTTCCAAGATTAGCCAGACAGTAATGGTGTTATCGAGCTGACTGCCCAGGATACGTCGGAGGATTTTACTTATCATTAGACGAGGATGCTCTTTCCTTGCACTAATATTGGTTATAGGTTTTGTACCGTATTTGTTTTTTATACACAGGGACAGGCGCGAAGGCTGTGTTGTGGTCACATTTCTTACCTAATATAACTAGCTATCAATAAGTGATGTATATTGTATGACACTTATGATTCGCACTATAATAGTACGAATCGTGAGTTTTGAGGATTCGAGCTCGCAGGTAACACAGCCTATTTAACAGGAATAAAAGAGATTCTCACTATATACTCATACGGACTACTTGGCCTCACTCCGAAGAAGATGCCCAACAGTGGGACAGTTGTCTGAGTTTTTATCGCATTATCGATTCATATTTCGCGTAAAATACCTAATGTGGGTAATGTAGGCTTCATAGTCAAACAAAAGAAAAAGGGTCGAGTGAACACGAGATTCTATCTCATATTTGAATGTATATATACATATATAATGTATATAGGTATGTGCTGAAATCCGCTAGTGATGCGGTTATAAGCCTCTTTCATATTTTCTTGTTGGAAGTTTGGAGCTGTGGCACAGAATTTTTAATAACACGTTACTTGTACATAGCAGACGAAGCTTTGTTGTACTTTTCGTTTATTACCTTTGGGTATACCTATAGTTATTGTTGTTTATCCCTCATATAGCTGCAAGAAAAGAAGCAGTTTTACTGGCAGTTTTCTAGGGCGCGTGGCAAATAGATTCTTATCTCTTCGCCATACCAATAGTGCAAAGATTAACTTTTCAACTTTAGCTATAGACATGAACATTCTCGCTAAAACAACTTGAAACTACTAATCGTAGAAGTTTATATTTGTCTTGATAATAGTCACGTACGTGCTAAAATGTAGGTGATATAGGCGTTATAAAGATAAAGAGCAGAGACAAGATTAGATTATGGGCCAGAGCGTAAACCATCCAGTACTCAGGTACTTGCATATTTACGTGGTATAAAAATAGAATGGATTTTCTTGTTGATCCAGGATTGAATGAAACGAATGTTCCCAATAAGCTTTTTAAGGCTTGGGTTGTTTAAGGCCTGGATTAAGGGTCTGATAGACGTGAGTGTAAGTACGCGTATTTAGGGCTCGACAACCTTCTCGCCCTTGTTTCACTCGCACGGTTTTAAAATGGTGACACACGATCGAATAAGCATCATTATTACTATCAGCACAATTATTCTATGTTTTTTCCTATTTCTTCCAATCTTATGAATGTATAAAATTCGTTCTGTGGCGAGGATTGACCCCGTTTTAATGTCCCCGCATCGTAGTTTAGAAATATATGAGCCCCCAGATCTTTTGTCATACAGCAGACATATCTTGACCAATCCAAAAATAGATGTCGACCTATAGAAGTCGGTCCTTTAGTACGTGTTTTCATATTTTAATCATAATCGATTGAACGATAATGCATATTGAGAACAAAAACCGACAACACAAATAAAAGTTCATTCACTGCAGCCAACAAACATTTTCAGTAATAATAAATCGTCGATCAAAGCTAAAAGTAAATTAATTTTAGGTGTATATGTCGGGTCAATTGCACCATTATAAGCGGGCATCTCGGCCGCTACAAAGGAACACTCAACGCCTCTTCGATGCCAGAAAGCCGTGTCAGATAACCACTTTTTCCATCGATTTTCTAATAGAACAATAGCCACTTGGATTTGGATTCATACTGTGCTTAATTTTTAAGATGCAGGCTCATGCATTATGATTTTATAACTCATGCTATAAGTCTGACTATGATGGTTACCTTTAGTGTTAATGGTGTTAGTTTAGGGTTACCTACTGCTCATAGTAATAACACCAATTTGTAAGTCCCTTTGTGTCACAAAACTTGAAGGGCACTTACAATCGTCAGTGTTTGGATGGGTGACCAGTTTTCGCACATCAAGACGATTCCGTGCTTCGGAAAGCATGTTAAGCAGTTGACCCATGGCATATGAAAACTAGTGATAATCGTTACGGGTGTCAGCAGCCCTGAAAATCCGACAAGCGGTTTAATCTTAGAGTATCAGCGTCCCTCAGTAAGTCAGATCGCAGTCGTTTTGTGTAAATACCGATATTCAGCAGCAACCGGGTAAACTGTGAGCCGAACCCAATATCGCTGGGAAAAGGCTAGGTAGATGATGTGTTACAAACTATTAGGAATAAAGCTATGAATGCGCTAAAGAAATAAATAAACATTTGAATGCGCAAAAGGAATGATGTACCTGATATTTATGAATCCGCAGTCTGACACCGGCAACCAATAGGAAATAGATTTTCTATTGTTTACTTTTGGTCACTTGACAGGTTCAGTAGTAAGTATAGGCATGATACATATTATTTCTTAATTTCCAAATGAAATAATCAACCCAATATCACGTGCACACGTTCAATCCAGCAAGAGTTAACACTCACCGCTGCTTATAATACCCAGATCTGGAACAACTATCTGTACATTATACAAATACTTGTTCCGTGCGGAACTCGAACCCGTGACACGTCGCGGAGCAGTCAATCGCTCAACCACTGCGCCATCCGTGCCGTCGATTATAATATTCTAACATTTTACGGGTTTACTTTTTTTTAGGTTCTTAGTGTGTGTGTAAACTATACTCAAAGCACAGAAAACAATCTTAGTGTGCACTTAGTGAGACATCAACAGGTTCAATAATTTTGCCGGAGTAATGAGACTCAATAAAAAATCTATTGTTTCTCGTTGCTGCCAGGCGCCGCGTGTGACTTTGAGTTAGAAACATATAATAAAGTCTACTACTGGTGCCACACGGTGATATTACGATACGAGAGAAAAGATAATGCTTTGATGAACTTCATTTCACCTCATTTAATTGATATAAACAAAACTAACCGTGTCAAGTGTAGGTGCATCTATAATAATACTGATAGTCCAAGCCACATGTCGCTGTAACGTGACCGATCTTTAATGTGGATCATTATTATTAAACAGTTAGGTATGTATCACGTATTGTAAATTATATCCATCCTAATTACCGGGACAACAAACAATATATTTTCTACTGCTTTCTGCTGCGTAATAATTAATTTAAACCATTTTGAAAGAAAGCCCCATCGTTTCTTTTTCTTTGTTTAAACATTTGTAAACCAAAAAAAAGTAACGATGGGGCTAGAATTTTATGTATCTCATAGTATGAAGTTTTAAGTATTCCGTAATATAAATTTACCACGTGGACTTCACAGTAGTTGCAGATAACATCAAAGGCAATAGGTTATCACAACAATGGAAAATTTCGGTTACCACTACTCCGTTTATATTTTGTGACTCTATTATGGTAAATAACCTGTGTATATGTTGCAGGCAAATAAGAATATTTAGAAATGATTATTTATTTTTATTTTCACGGAAATGTTGGTTAGTTTTGAGCTGATGTAGTTCGAATGCAGTCTGCCCAATTACTGTTTTTGAAGTGCACTTTTATTTTGACTGGCAGCTCGTTTACTGCTTCCAAAATTTTTGTAATCGATAACATCGTTTCGTTTAAGCTCAAATATTGAGTAAAAATGTATGTTAGTCAAAACGCCGTTTTCTTTGTCAAACGACAAAATATTGATTAAATATGGTATTAGTCATTATTACATAACTCAACTATAAATTATCAATAACGCAGCATCATCTAAAACAATACAGACTTTTCTAGGACAAGTACTGATTATAATTAATTGTCTTCTCTTTTTAGGTCAAGGTCCTTGTTTACTTTCAAGCTATTAACAATTCCATTACTGTTATCTTGTTATTTAGATGTAAAATTTGATTGTCTTCTCATGTTAATTGATACTCTTTGAGTTGTTTTATGTAAAACATTTTACATTTAAATTAAATCCACTTGAAATTGGCACTTTCAAATGCATTGTCAAGAAAATATCTATAGATCGCGAGGAAGCAGCAAGGAGTGCCCACGAACAACCATAAAAATTGTCTTGTGTTCTGTGTTGTCAAATATATTGCACAAAAATGTTTTGTATGACAAAGATTCAGTATTCGGTATTCAGTTTTATTCAGCCACGGCCTGATGAAGTTCGTGTTATACAATATATCTCTTCAGAGCACCTGACTAGAAAATCACGACCTTGTCATCCCCTGGCACATACAAATGTTTTGCCAGTGACGATATATTTTTAAACCCTGCGTGCAATCAAAACGATTTTTCTTATTTCGTTTTCCATTTGCTTTACAAGATATTTCTATGAACTGTAGTCTATCCGAGAAATGACTATGAAATAAATCTTTAAAATTTTAAAAACCATATACTCTGCGGGCTTTAGTCAATTTTTATTGTTATTATCAGAGACTGCTCCTGCCAGACCAATAAAAATAAAATCACGCATTGTAATTTTGTATTCACATTTGTTGATTCAATATTTATGAAAATTCAATTCAGGAAGAGGCTATACCGAGAAGTATTTTTATTGACTTAAGATAGTGATGGCGGGTGTATCTACATTATTGGAAATCTAGAATGATTCATAATTACTGAATAAAATAAAATCAGCACAATAATTCCATAAATTACGTTAACACTCTATTCTCTCTCGCTCTCACTCATAAAATTCCATCTTTAAAAATATGAAATGATTCTATATCATACACATATTTCAAAAAGACAATATGTTGATTACAGAAACGATCAATGTATATAACGATATTAAAATTTTGATTTCAATACTAACAATATTCCTAAACAAAGGCAGTATTGAGATGCAAATAAAATAAACTTTAAATGTAATGAGGGCTGTGCTATCAAAACTATTGTTTGTAACAATGCTGGTGATTTTGTTAACATTATTTATAACAAACGATCTATTTGTTTTCAGCAATATTATAGTTAAGATACCGATGTTAGAGTCTCTGTATCTTCTTTATAGGACCTACTTCCATTTTCGAATGGTGTTAAATATAAATAAAATAAACAGAATCAAACCATCAAATATCAATGCGAATGAAAAAGTGATAGTGGTTACAAGATTTCAGTATAGTATTGTAGTCCTCGATTTATATATTTATATGTAAAAGATGTAGAAGGGTACAATGGCTACTGATCTACAAACAACAATAAAATAATTCTGTGGTTTATTAAGGGTTTTTAATTGACTATTGACCAACAGTACAATAAGCGTTAAAAGTATGAATATGATCATACAAAATATTCTACTTTTTACACTGAAATTATATGTAATAGAAAAAAAAGTATAATAAAATAGCTGTCTATATTTTTTTTATTTATTCCGATATTATTCCAAGACAACTGTAAATATTAAATCTAATGATAATAATTATTTACAGCTAATAAACTTAAGGAGGAGGTATTTGAACTGTTTTATTACGTGTCTACGTGAACGCAATGTCCATTCGTGATAAGAAAACTGTACACAAGATATGTGGCACATCACACACAATTTTACACGCCTAAGATCCTTATTATGAGAGTAAAGTTTACAGTTGTTTTGGTTATCTTCTTTACCAATGTACTATCTATCCTAAAGTAAAATGATCTAAACCTCAGGAACTCTTGATGGGTATCTTTTTGGGATACAGTCTGGATTATTAGGATTATACTCCCATATGAGGTATTCAGGTTCATTAAGGTACAGCGGTGGAATCTCTTCGCTCGGCTCTGTCTCCTGTCCTATCAGGCTCTTGTTGCGACGGAGTAATTCTTCCACTTTAGCTTGAGTCTCTTCCGAGATTTCTAGAGTTGCATCATAATTCATTCATTAACCGTACTTGGTTTTGTTGGAATTCTGTGATATATCTAAATATCTAAATAAGTCTTTGGCAAGAAAACGTATAAAAAATTGAGAACAATAGGAGGCGAGAACTGGACCTATTTTTTGATGGTGACGTGTCCACAGAGGACATTGACTTTATTAGCCAAAAAAGAGTATATCAGCCACATGAGAATAGAATACCCATGCTCTCAAATTTAGAATTAGGAGCCTGGTTTAGAATTAGAGCCTTAGAGTACATAGACTACTGCAACGAACCTCTTAATCAAAATATATACCAAATCGCAACAAAATAATTAGATGACGTCTATACTTAATAAAACTTACTAGTTCTACGCAGATCAATTGTGAGCACCTTCTTGTTCTGTTCAAGAGCCCGGATTAGAGTCACCTCCGCCTCACCAGACAAATCGTTAGCCGCCATATCCAGCCTAGTGAGACCTCGGTTCAAGCTGAGCAGGCCCGCCATCTAAACAGGCAATAAACAAACACAGGTGTCAAACCCATAAATCAGAAAGCCATTAATTCATGAATGGTATTGACAATGCATAATTTATAAAGTTGGTTTTACGCCACCAATAACGTAGTAAGCGATAATTTTGCTGTATTGACTTACGATAGGTGAAACGCAAAGTTTTTGTAGTACAAAATTTTTTAAATCCTAATATTATGGTCGGTATAGACAAGTACAACATGCAGATTATCACCTGAACCTATTGTAACAAACGTCGCTTTGTACGAATGCATTGTTGCGCCTTTAATTTATTGCCATCCATTGTGTTCGTTACCTAAACGACTATAATAGATACCTACCACGTTGCATTACACATGTGATTACATTGCATGGTACACACCTGCCTTTGTAAAAAAACCGTTAGATAACAAAAGATTAGCACACCTTCTCGGCTGATGCTCCTCTGAAACCGCAAGAATTAACAATCAAAGTTTGTGGTTTCTCCTTGCACCTGACAAAAGCTGCCGCGAACATGGTTGCACATTCTAGAGACATCGGGTTCAAGCTGAAATCTTAAAAATATAACATTAACTCAATTAGAAAAAAATCAGAATGTTTCGTCATAATGGCCGCGTGATGTTCTCTCTACATGTTTTACCAGTCAAAGGTATTTTTTATTGCCCCACGATAGGAGTAATTTTTGTATCGTGGGTTCGTTTAGAAACACAAATATTTACGTGCATAAACAACCTGACCCTTGAATTGAACCCGTGACACGTAGCACAGCAGTTGGATTGCTTAGCCACTGAGCCAACCGTGCCGTCAAAGTTTCATTTCACTATCATCATAAATACATTATTTTTAAGTGCATCGATAAATAAATTGTTAAGGGTGTACTGCAGTAAGACTAGAAATTTTCTGCTTAGAATTTTATGTACCTAGAAGTTCGATGGGAGCAGCTGGCTTCATTTGCAAGGCATATGCTATTCCCTGAATACCGGTTTCCTTGAACCTGTTATTGGCGATCCTTACTACTTTCACGTTATTGTGAATGTAAATAAAACCGCCAAGTGCCTTCATTCCGTAATCTCCGATCTTACAATGGTTGAAATCTAGCTCCTCAATGCTTTCCTTCTTGACAAGATTTTGAAGGATTACTTTTACTTTAGAACAATCTAAGTTACTGCGATTAATGCGAAATATTTTCAAATGTCTCAAATCTTCAAGTCCTCGGCAGAGAGACTCACAATCACCCATCGAAAATTCAAAATATCTTGTCAAATATCTATCCTGCAGATTGTTTATTCCAAAGACTAGAGATATTTCTTGAAGGTTGTACAATTTGACCAAAACTGGTTCTAGAGGAATGTGATCATAGACTTTCGGAACACTGTATTCACAAGTATCTTCTACCATGTCGGATGGTAGAGGTGGTTCTGGTTGTCGAACAATTTGTAGTTGATTTAACGAGAAGAAGTAAATGTATGGACTGACCTAGAATTAAAAATATATACATATAAGCAAATAGGAAAAGTTATCAGAAAAGGCATAGATATCTACTATTTAGTGTTTGATCTACGAATGAGAATGAGTTAGCATCACTGAGGAAATGGATTAAAAAGACAAAAACACACAAAAACTTTGTTTAGTTAGCATTGGTAGTATCAGATGGCAGTTACTCTGACCAGTTCAAAATTGTACGTAGGACGCTAAAGTAAAATTCTACTTTCTTTCTTCTACATCTAAAATTCTACTTAAGAGTAACAAACTATGTTAATCTAAAGTAAAATTTTAGATGGGATTCATATACTCCGCGTAAAATATAGAAATTAAAAATCCTAACATATTTAATTCTTTATGAACCTAAACATGTGTGTATACCAGAGTAGCAAGTTCGACGGCTTCATCTTCTCTAAAAACATCAGGATTAACGGATTCTAAATAATCCTGTAGACATGATGATAAATATTTGCCTTTCCAGAAAATCTGCCCCAGCTCCTTTCTTGAGGGGAACTTTGAATAGAATGATCTCTTCCAATATTGCTCATCCTAAAATAATTTTTCATAGCTTTCAATGTATATCATAAATAAAATAAATTCAGTTTATTTCTGTGTACACTACTGCGCAAGGGCGTCTTCTCAAAAATTCTCATGCATATGGGTTAGATCTTAGTCTACCACGCTGGCCCGTTGCGGGTTGGCGAACTACACAAACCATCGTGAACTTTACGGAACCCTCTCAGATATGCAGGTTTTCTCATGATGCTATCCTTCCCCGTTAACGCAAGTGATAATCAAATTCTGATCCGCACATGATTCCGAAAAGTCAGAGGAGCGGGCTAGGCTCAGACCTTCTTGCACGGAAGGCAACCTAGTGATTGCTGCTAGAGTCTGAGGGCTGTCACTGCTTATATAATCATAATTATTATAATCGGACGTAATTCGAGAGGTAATTCGACGTGACACTTTCTAAATAAACTATATCTTTCTACATTTTAAATTTTACTGTCAGACGGCACGGATTCTTTATTCATCTACAAAATAGTCTTCTACATAACTAAAGGATACCTATCATTTTATGAAAATCACCTTTATATAAGGAACGCTGTGTTTTAATGGAATATCTGAAGGGTACAAGTCCATCAATATATCGATATCTTTCTGAAGGATTTTCTCAAGTGGATTGATCCTATCAAACATTCTGGATAAGACAAGTGCTGCGTAGTAAGTAAGTGGTGCAGGAGTCACATTATCGTCCCAGGCGAAATCCTCGGCAATGATTTTTCGAGATGCCTCGCCAATCGAATTTTTCATAACAGTTGTGGTGGCATACGCCTCACAGGTATTTGAACTCACTAGGTACGGTACCTTCATGGTGTGATTTCGCTTTTAACTTTACAACAAAAATCGGTAAACGTATAATATTGATATAAATTGTCTTTTATATTATTAATGTCGTTTTGATTTGCTTGTCAAAAAATTTTTTCGCCTTCTCAAAATACGGCATTTTCTCTCAATATATTTTTTTTTAATATAAAACAAGTTTTTATTCTCTCTTCTTTTGTGGCTTGGTTAACTTTTGGGGATGAAAATACGAAAAATAATATAACAAACCACTTTGTTTATCTTTGACTCGTATTTGAAGTTACCTAGTCAATGAAAATCACGCCGTACGTACCTATACCTAATGTTAACAACAAAATCAAATGTACTACGACTATAAAAATTATTTGATACATTTAATAATATGACGCATATTTCATCAAAAGTTTACTGGTTTGTATGTATATTAATAGTACAAAGTTCATCAAAACACAAAATTAATATAGTGTCGGGTGTTTCCGCGTCTCTTCGTGAGAGATCGGACCAAAACAAAGTTGAGCAGTACGCCCGCGCCGCATTCACTGTTTAGTTTGTTACCGTGTCATATCATATTGTATTATCGGCCGGCGTGCGCGACTCTATCATTGCTTAAAACATTATTACTTTAAAGAAAAATTTATTCAAGTTTTATTTCTGTACTGTTATTAAAATTGCACTGTAAAATGGAATCTGAAACCAAAAATTCGTCCAAAAATCGGGGAACTGCATCGCAAGGTACAAGCTACAACCCGTGGAATTTGTTATTCAGCCCAAGAAATCGCACCAATAGCGAAACCAGTGTTGGTTCCACCAGTTCTCAAAGTAGCCAATCAGGTAAGTCTTATTACATTCTTAAATATAAAATAAATTTAGTATATTTCAATGTATACGTAGGCTAACGCGTTTTCCCTTCACAATGTATATCAAGCACACATAGTCCAGTTTCACACGCGTCTTTAAATTATAAGTTTATTCCCATTCTTTTTCGTGGGCCTATTATATTGAATCCATCTTCTGCAAGCCACATGCGGACAACAACAAAAAAAGCTTGTGGTGCGGTGTTGACGTCTGAGTCGCGTCACGTAGTATGCATATAAAAGTAAGGTTACCAGCAGGAGAATGGAAACCGGTTACCTTGTTTGACAACTATGCGTAGATTTTAATGTTGAGGACAATCTAAGAGCCTACACTCAATTTATTATAATAATATGTATATTATTATAATAAATTGAGTGTAGGCTCTTAGATTATACATTTCCTGGCCTTCATTGTAATGAAGGCCAGGAAATGTATATTTATTAACAACGTGTTTGCTTCCAGCAAAGATTTAACATAGTAAAAACATTAGCTTTTATAAACCTTATCGGTCAACCAAGACGAGACGAAACTTCACTTGATGAAATGGTTCATAAGATATTCTTATTTCAGTAGTCAACTTTTGTCTATTTTTATAATACTCATAACACATGGAGTATAAGTAGATACGGGTTTATTTGTTAAAATCAATGAAGTTTCATTTATGTAATACTTGTAATATCTCTACATTCATTTTGAGTCACTTTCTAATCTGGTGAATGAAGTTCAACGAGGTTATTATATTGAAGATAACGAGTCTGGTTTTGGACTGATAATAATAAGTAAAACTTATACTTGCGACATAAGTAATTCAATGCATGTAAAATTCTTCTTTACTTTAATTACAAGTCTTCCGTCGTTGTTAAAAACACAAAATCACAGTCATAATAAAGTAAAGAATTTTCTAAAATTAAATAATTTTGTCTTGCATTGTACGTACATGTTCATAAAATGGTAATATCACGTGCAACCATATTGACGTCATGATTGTATTCCATTGGCACGTCTTTGTGCCAAGGTTTTAATTATAATGATACTAATACCCCTCTCTGTTCCATAAGAATTCTTTATGCAAATATACATAGATAATATTATTCAACGTACGCAGATTGGATTCTCAACGTAGTATGCCAGCAAAATAGTATAATGACTCGTGTTTTTTATTAATTACTTATGACGTCACCATCAAATTATTCTATAGTTTGCAACAAAACTTGTCTTCCGCATCAATTTGTTGATATTATAATTTTTTTTGTTACAACTCGTTGTTTGAGTTTATTTCGCAATCATTTATTTATAACAAAGAACAAGAAACCTATAGTCTAAAAGTTAAAAATCATCACTCATAACAATTCAGCGAAGAAATAAATCTTATAATTAAAACAATAATATAAGCAGTTTGTTTTGATGGCATAAACTAACAAACACGTGTTAAATCGCCAAGCAGTTCGTCTAAAAATAACTTCCTGGACGATTGTTATGGACTAATATTTCCTGTAACAGACATACGGTAGACGAAAACGTGTATTACTGCGCATTTAACGTAGACAAAACGAATGATAACAAAGGTTTATCTCGAGTTTACAAACCAGTTGGTGGAGCGGTAGGTAGAGTATCATAAAAATTCAATGTCACGAATGCAATAGCTGCGCCTATGGTTGAGGTCATAGCAAATACTCAAATAGACGTAACCAATGAATAACGAATTTCGTGAGATTCGTTATTCGTGTAAAAAAATGTTGTATTTATTGCTAAAACGGCTGAATTGGTTACTTCTTGTGGCTAAACTAGAACAAAAATAACTTTTTTTATGAATATTAACTCTCAATATCTATTACTCCTTCTGTTGCTTCCTTAACCTCACCCAACCTTCACCATGTCTCAGAAAGCACGTAAAGTCGTTGGTCCTGCGCCTAATCTCTATCCGGTCGTATCAGATTGCCGTTCCATCGGACTATGAGAGTGAAGGAATAAAGAGTGCACCTGTGTTTGCGCACAGACTTGTGCTGTATAATATCTCCTGCGTAGTTGGCTAATGACCGGAGAGGTTGGCCGCCGTGACCGAGGAGACCGATTCGGTCAGGAGGACATTATTATTTCCTTAAGTAATTCTACAGTATTAGACAAAATGTTTTAAATAGCTTACAAATTCCAGGCTGTAAATAGTATGTATATACATACTGTTTACAGTTTCAACTTCTCTCTTTATACTAACTAATACCAGATACTAAGAATAAAAATAAAACTGTAAACACACCATTGACAAGCGAAATTCTAAGTCTATGCCATTGACTGTTTTACATTCCAAACATATTTGAATTCAGAGATGCTTCTCGAAGTTTAAATATTTATAGCATCTGGCAAAGAGTCATACCTACTATATATTTCTAAACTACGTTATTGTTCTGTAATAAGTTTAAATTTCACCGATATTTCACTCATTTTATTTCTAAAACAGACGCATGAAATTTATTTTATATTAGATTTTGCATTGTTTGGTAACTGTTTATTAGTTGCATAATAACGATGATGATACAGCAAAAGAGTTTATAATATTGTCTGCTCACGTACTACAAGTTTAATATTTGTGCATGAATTTATTATCCGTTTATGATGAAGGAAATGAGTTAGACACATTTGCATTTAAAACGTAAAACAAGGGATTATGTGCATCCAAGCGAGAGGTTGGAGATGTGACTACGTGGCTTGGGTCAGGTAGGATGTCCCCAAATGGTCAAAATCTCGCCATCCTGCTCACACATAGCAGGCAAAGTTTTGGGATTTTTCATACTTATATTGGAAGGACTCAAAATAACAGTATATTTGTAAACATTGTAAAAGTGCGTTATTTTAACATTATAAGTAATTACTATACAATATAAATTTACACTGAAACACATTCTTGTTTAATTTCATGGAAAATAAAATTGATACCATCGGTCGCTATACACGATGCATTTAAAAATAAATGGTCTGCTCCATAGCGATCATCACTCAAGTCTACATTTTCTTAGTAACTAGATTAAGCGCTTGCGATCAAAATCTATGCCAATCTTCAATTTCTTCAGATAGATTGACTCTGATAAATGAACATTGAATGTCTTCATATTTTTTGTTACGATAGTAGGTAACATTATCTCAAGATTATACCTCGTTCAATGCTTTGGTTTCAGGCGAGTCAAATTACAGCCATTATTATTTTTACCTACTATCGGAAATTGACTTAACACTGGACGGTTTTCATGGAACGTTATGATTCAATATTTATTCTAGGAATCGTTCACGTACACTTCTTGTACAAAATGTTTGCTAATAGCATTAAATTGTTGCTAATAAAACTGTTATTACACGTCGAAGCAACAAACGTTACTAACCGAAGATTGCTATTCTACATTATTTTTGGTGATATTATCCATGACTAGCGACCCACCCCGGCTTCGCACGGGTAGCAGATCATATACGCCTTCATTTTTTTTCTGTCGTAGTGTCGTATCAGCCTTTTACGTCGAGCATTTACTCGGCGCACGCCAGCAAAGCTCCCAGTCGGCATGATTTTTTCCAACAGTATGATTTATCATTGCAGGTACTCAATATGGGGCTCTTCAGAGGCAAACGAGCAAGAATGAAGAATATCTGTGGATGATGTACGTATCGATTTTTTGTTTTGATTTGAATCGTACAGTTACGTTGCATTAGGTTGAATCTTTGATTGTGACAATGAAGTAGGACGGCAATACTCAGCTATGAGCTCTAATTGCGCAGAGATTTCAGTGTGACATTTCATACAAATACGTAACTTAAACGCTATTTAAGCAGAGATCACCGCTGACCATTGTTCAGTAATACTAATCTAAGTACCTATTTCAAGTATTTTTAATCATCAGGGCCGCAGAATACAATATTTTGATGTATGAATACTATTTTGCGCCACTTAAGGTTAATCTTCGATAAAAATAAATATAACTTACTTATAACAAGTTTAAAGACCAGTCTTATCGATATATGACCCGTGGCTCAACCTAATATATAGTAATAATATACATCTAATAGCGTGACCAATCTCAAAAATATAATATTATAATGTATTTCCTTGAGTCACTCTTATCAAATTACGCCGAATCGAAACCGTCGTACGCTTGTGGAAACCGAATATTTTAAATTGATTCCCATATTAGCACAGAAATATTTAGGACCGTTTTTACCAATACTGTAACAAATGTTTAAAATGAAAACGGCCGTTAACCTTATAAAAGATTATGCTCAACGGTTGATTTTGTCCCTCAACGTCTGGTATTGTCAATGAACTTGGCATTAGACGAATGAACGAAAAAAATTGGAATTGGGAAGTCGCCATGCTTGCTCATGCAATAGTAGAAAGATGGTGTCGATTTTGTCTGCCCCAGGGTCCACCAGGCGGCTCCACCACCACCTTTACGGCTCCTACATGATGGTGACATATTCATTGGCGGATGATCCACGACCAACACATGACTACCCACTGCAAATGGTATATAATATTTGGTTATAACGATTCTTTCCCAAGTAAAGTTTCGTAAACCAATTTTACTGCAGAAAGCTATCAGAGATTGGGGGTTAAACGGCGTTATGCTATAGAGGTTACGCTTCATTATTGGTAAAGTTACACGGGTCTTCAGTCTTCAAGTTTTAACCCAATAACGCTCTGTAAGACATAGGAACAAATATTAAAACCTGTTAAAGCTGAATAGTTAAACGCGTTTCAACTTAAAATGCTCTTAAATGTTATTCTTTTGAGTTTTTATAGTTTCTTAACCGCAAAGTAACGTTAAGTCGACACAATAGAATATCTAATGTTTGTGGTCGCCAGTGACCGACTGCGGATAAATTAAATAATGAATATAATGAATTAAAATGCGTTTATGTATGTATATATTCAGCTGTAAGTCTGACTTATTTAAATTACCAATCAATGTTTCCCATGATTGCCCAACTATGGTCAATACATTCAAAGATATCAAATAAAACGCGCAACATTTACTTATGCAACTTTACTTTCAAGGTGAGAAAATCGTTAATGACTGCATGCCACCAGAGCGTTTAAAAGTGAATTATGTGTTTTTAAGGCTGAGTCTTAACTGATAAAGAAGATGTCTGCTCTAGAGTTCGCTTCTCGGCTGCTAATATTATGATTATGGGACTCTGAAGTACATATATGAAAATGATATACCTTCTGTAGTGTTAGGAGGAGGTGTACATATGTAAAATGGCATAATTATTCATACCTAAACTCAAAAATCATGTCGAGAGTCATGCAATCCACCTCAATTTGCTAGATTTACAAAAAGCCCGTGGCATTGAGATCTTACAAGAAAACCCTATAATACTTTGTCAACCTGGAGATCAAACCCAGAACTATGAGACTGAGGTAGTTTTCCGAACAGTGCGGTAGGCTGATGTTATAGATTAGGTATCAGTTTTAACTAGATTGCACAACTTCAACACACTCACGCCCAGAGGCGGTCACGACGACATTTATTGAAAAGTAGTAAACAAAAAAATAAATCGTATATTTTACGGGCTGGTAAAATAATACAGTATATATCATCATCAGACCAGAGATGTCTTATAACGGTATAGTGAATAAAATAAAAATAGAGGAACATCAGTACTATATTCATGTAAACTCTCGTGTGCAACGGCGCGGTACGCTAATGTAATTATGACGTGAAGATATAACCCCCTTTTTATGCATGTTGGCATGTTTTGTAAAAACAATGTTGATAACACGATCACTTACTGTAAAGTACGTAGGTTATATATGTATTTCTCCACAAAAAGGGCTTTTCCTTAGTTTTTTTCTATATGAAAAGTATAAACAGTATTTTTTTAAACCTGTCCCCACTTGGAATAATTCCTGTATCGTTGGTGCATTTACAAACACAAATATTCACTTGTACAGGCCCGGGACATCTATTTGTAGGTCATACAAATATTTGTTCCGTGCAGGACTCGAACCAGCGACACGTAACGCAGCAGTCTATCGCTCAACTACTGCGCCAACCGGTCCGTCTTTAGTACTGTTATCCGATATTGAAAATGGCACAATACTTATATTGTTTTACTTCATTTATTTCGAATTTTTCATAAACGTTACTTAACAATTACTTTTCATGAAGAAATAAAAACGTGAGTGCATTCATTTTCATTCTTACCTAATTGATTCTAAATGTAAATGAGTGTAATTGTTCACACAATTCAGTAGAATTGAACACGAATCGTTAGTCAGCAGTTTAAACAATGACACTTATTCGTGAGTGCATAATAAACATTCGTGACATTTATTCCAAAGAATCGTAACATTTATTTTGCATTTCCGTGGAAATCGCAAGAAGTCCTTTTCGTGGGTACCTGCGTCATAAAAGGATTCTAGTGTCAAAATTTCAAGTTACTAACCTCAGTAGTTATGTCAATGCGTTTATAAAATTCGGGCAAGGTCTCTTTATATACATAATGATATAAGATTAGGGGTTGGCTTGTCGATTGCACGAAGAAATGGGCTTTAATTAAAATAAATATTAGTCTTATACTTAGCTACGAATGACCTATTGTCAAAACGACCTTAACGCTGATAGACTTCCTGACCTAAATATCACCTGCCTGCGCACTTCATAAATATTCCATCTTAAAAGTAAACCTAAAAGAAAAATCACGGATTGCAAAAGACGAGCTTATTAGCAATAATGGTAGGTCTCGAAGGTCGTCCACTTGCGGCGGAGGTATTTCTGCAGCTAATATACCTGTCTCACGCGGTTATAGAAGCCTCCATGTGTTGAAATGAGACGCCATTAACAGCCGGTCCGCTTCCCCTCTCGCTGATGTCGAAACCTTCGGTTGCATGCGCCCGCGCTGGGCGCCGCTGCGTCGTAGCATTGACGACGGCACGCAAACGCCGAACGAACAGTTGGACCATACAAAGAATAGTGCTCTTGTTAAAAAAGTGACAGTGAAATGAGAGAAACACGTGTCCCGAGGTAGCCGGTGACACAACCTGCGCTGGCTCCTGACTTCGGTTAGTTTTCGAGATTTTTGACCAACTTCATCATCAATATTAATGTGTTATTCCAGTTTTTGTAGCTCTAAATAACGAAGTTTATAATTTCAAAACAAAGAAACATGAAGTATTAACTTAAGATACATCACCATAACCGGTTTGAGTGACGTATATGGATAATATGTTTGTTCATAGTTTTTTGCCGGCTTCTTGATCCGCTTTGTGTGTTAAAACAGGTATACTGTTTGTGTATTTTGAGTCATTTATAAAGGATATGTTGTAATAGGTACACGTGTGTACCTAGTGTTTAAAAGTGTTGTTTAAAGTAAATTATTTGAATATTCGTGATTTATATTTCAAGACAGCGAATAGTACAGTAACATTGTTCTTTGTTGATGGTTTTTGCTCTAAAAGGCTGTGGCAATATTACACCGGTTTGAAACGTTTCCACATATTCCTCGTTCACGGGTGTGTGTCTCAAGGTAACATTGATTCATATTATATTACCTTCGCATGTTGTTTCTTACATTATTTACTTATTAGATTCTTCTGTTTATGCTACTCGCGTTTTTATATCTATCTGGTATAAACATAAATTGATTTGGTATTCCTCTCATGAGGGTAAAAAGTTCGACGAAAATGTTTGCTGAATTTGTATTTTAGTAGATTTTGTTAGTGACACTTAAATTAAACCAAGCGAATAACTCAGGCTTACCTCGAGTTTGATTTGGATAAGGGATAACTTAAAACTTCAGTAAAGTCTATCTATTAATAAAATTCTAAATTTAATTTTTTATTAATGTCAAGTGAAATTCCCAAAGCTTTAAAAGATATTTCATTTATCTAAAGTTAGTATTTATAAAACCAACATTAACAACAAGGGTTCAATTATTTAACAGCCCATAGTGGGTTAGGTGTAGGTCACTCCTATGCTCATTAGGAGGTAATAAAGCATATATAAAATAAAGTAGAAGGAAACGAAGTGAAGGGCATATCAGTAAGTAGGTAGTTTACAAATATGGTTACTTAGTGCATTAAATTTTGAGCCAACCTTACACGATATTGTAATTATTTTGTAATAGTCTTTATTTGTATGAAATAAGGCCTATAGAGCTATAAAGGATACAGAATAAAAACTTGTTCATGTACCTACTATCTGCAACCAGGTTTTCCTGCCAACGACAACACTTTTTTATGTTATATTGAATGGTTTCATCAGGTTCAGATGAAACTTTTGCTGTCGGTTAAGTGGATACACTTAAACTGATCTCTTTCTTACTAAGTTTTATAGCTGTAATAATTTTAGTATCTAATTTTAATTACTTAGCATTAATTTTCATGCTATAACGTGTCCCTCTTTAATCAATAGCCTCTTCATTATTTAAACGAGCTCAAAGTACAAATGTCAGCGTCGTATATAAGTGATCCGTTTGAGGTTATAGAAATATAATTATTTATTGAGTCTTAATTCTCGTTTAAAAAGATCTTGAAACAGACTTATTATTATCTTTACTTAAAAATATTAATACTTACCATTAGCCATAGTGATATACTTTTTAAATCTATGTGTTTTGACTGCCTCTTTGGTCTAGTGGTAGCAAACGCGACTGCTAAGCGTGAGGTCCTCGGTTCGATTCCCGGGCCAGACAGTGTTATTGAGTTTTTTGTATGTAAATTCACTGTAGCAGCACGGAGTCTGGAACTGTGGCCGGTAGTTAACAATAGGCTCGCCACCTTTTACATGGGACTCAATAACAGCATCGCACAGTATTCAATAATCCTTTGTGACCGGACATTTTGAGTGAAGCTAAGCAAGTAATGCGTCATACTATTGTAGAAACCGGAGTAGAACTCCCGAATGCCAATTCTGTATAGTTGTTGAGAAAAATAACTTGAAAGTTTGTCAACTTTAGATATTTAGAAAGTCAAAAACCGTTTTTTTTTTTCGATAAGTAAAATACTTTCTGTAAATTTCATAGCATCATGTTATGAAATCTGTAAAACAATATTTATTAAGCTTTACCGCATTGCCGAAACACGGACCTAACATGAGTAAATGCAACATTTCATTCAAATTGTTTTTTTCTTTTCTTGACTATTCTACATTTGTAGCACCCAGAAATAGTTTGATAATATAATAATGTAATAAATATTTTATTAGTACAAATAAAATAGGAAGATAAGAAGTGTTGTATTTAAATTTTTAAAGACAGCAATACGTTGGTGGAATATTGGTAAGTGTTTATGATAAGATAAGAATGATAATGTTTAGATACAATTGCGAGTATGCATACAGTAAGTTCTTGTCATATTTGCTACATATACATAGCATTACGGTTTTAATCCCCGAAGGGTTAGGCAGATGAGTACTATTTTACACCCACATTTTGCCGGTGCCGTTCATAAGTTTCGTATTGGGGTGGTGGCGTACAAATCTGAACTCCGTCCTGCAACTGAGAAATTCCATACAGAAAAATTCATTATAACACTTTGCTTGATCCGGGAATTTAACTCAAGACCTCACGCTCAGCATTCGCGCATATGATCACTAGACTAATGAGGCAGTGAATTTTATCTCGTACAAAGTTATAACTCGTTAAACCATAGGGATTATTATTGTTTTACAATACCTCTATCACGAGTTTTCTCACTATTTACTATCGTAGTAAAGTAAATTTTCATGATAGCAACTTTAGTTCTTAACTTGGTTACATTAGGGATTAGAGTCGCTAACATAACATATGTGTCATAGTAAAGTTTTGATTAACTATTTACTACATTATAGAGATGTCATGTTAGCGACTCTAATCCCTAATGTAACCAAGTTAAGAACTAAAATCACTTGCATGAAAATTTACATTTACTATGAAAGTAAATAATAAAAAACTCATAATAGAGGTACAGAACACAACAAAATATGTTCTGGTATCGACTCCACAATATGCGTTTATTATGACGTAATAGCCGATGAGATAAGGCCAAGCAGTTTAAGCTATGCATATTAACTTTGAGAAGTCATGTCGACCAAGCGATTGCACAAACATGACCTTAACCCCCGACCTCCATGATCAACGGCCTTAAGTAAAAGCAAGACCTGTGACATGTTGAGCGTCTCTAATTATCATAGTGCTATTTATGAGTACACTTGAGCAAATTTACCTTGAGAGTTTGAAAAATACATTGAAGTATAAATGGAATGAAATATTGGTGTCATTGAAGCAATGGCATAGCGTGGGTTTCAGCCGCCCGGGCGCAGGCAAATTTCGCCGCCCCCTTATTTAGGTCTTTAAATTCAATGACTCTAAAATATACAGTAATCCTAAAGAACTTTTCGGCAAGAATAAACAGTCAGAATTGTAGGTGCGACATAAAAATGAAATGAAATGGTTCAAATATTTACTTATAAGAAATATCGTCTGCTTACTGCTAAAAAGTAATAAGTGCATTTTAAGTCTAAATGCGATTATTGCTTTTAAGCCGTAAGCAATCCGCCAAATTGTTGATCTTATCGTTGTCAATAGGTACAAAATACACAAAAATGTGCATGCAATATCACTATCACTACATATCGTCTGGTTACGGCTTAAAAGCAATAATTGCATTTAGAGTCAAAATGCACTTATTACTTTTGAGCAGTAAGCAGACGATATTATTATTATTTATTGTGAAATTTTACCGTCCCCTAAAAGTGCAGCCTCTGCCGCCACCGCCACGCTACGCCACTGCATTGAGGGTGTATTTTTATCATAAGCATGACTAATTATTCCTTTCTGTCGATTTGGCAGTAGTATGGAATGCCTCATGCTGTAGTAGAAAGATAAGCGCATCAATGGATAAGCCAGTCAGCAATGCTCATATCAAGGCTGTCTTCCCAGGATGCGCGAGACGATCTTAGACTCCGTCATCAGTTGAGGTTCTTCTCTTGTTCCCCTTGATACTTGACTAATGTATGACACCATTTTAAACCAAGAACATTAAAAATCAGACAAAAGTACCCAATCAGTCAGACATCTCAATCGATCAGTCTTTTGTTTAAAGCACTAATGGAATGTGGTGCATTTTATAACTTCAAAAAATCTGTAATCCCCGAAGTGTTAGGCAGAGGTAGGTATACCTATATTACCCTAAATATCCCATGTAATAGAGGCTTACCTTGTTGCCATCTACCGGGCACAATTTTAAACTCCTGCGATCTACTGAGACTAAAAAAACTTTAATAACACTGTCCGACACAGAGTTCGAATCGATCTCAAGACTTTATGCTCAGCAGCTGCTCTTGCGACCACTGGGCCAATGAGGCAGTCGTATATGGTTATTACAAATGTATGATATATGCGTGATTACCTTTTAATACCTTGTGTTACATATTACGTGAAATAATTAATGGAATCAGGCGTTACTTTGCGGAAATCCATGATATATAAGATATACAACTAGAATATTTAGTTTTAATTCCGCTAAACTACTGCAAGTTTGGGTGCATGCACAGGACCGCCCTCCCGCCCGCAAAAATATGCACATGCAGGAGGTGTGATAGAAATAATGTAACATGCAACCAAAATGGTGAGGATCGGTTTGGTTGCATGTTACATTGTATCTTATACATATTACGTGATAATAATGTGTGTGTAATTTTAAAACGGTGACTAACTTGAATTGTAAAGTAAATAAACATCATGTTACTCATTTGTGTGTGTGTATATGTGAGGGTGTGTTTGTGTGTGATATCTTAATAACAGCCAAAGTTAACAACATTTACTTTACGCGTAGGTATAATTCCTACTTTTTGTATGTGTTTTTGTGTTTTTTTACTAATGTAACTGTTCTAAAAACAAGTATTAATCAGGTTAATGTAACTTGCACAGTTTGAAACTGTTGTGCTAGAAAGGATAGCACAAACTAAACATGTTATATCGTAACATACGAGTAGCATCACGCCTGTATTCCGCGAATAGTTAGGCAGAGGTGTACTATTGTACACCCACATTTTGCCGATGCCGTTATTGATTCCCATGCAATAAGGGGCGAGCCTATTGTTATCTACCGGGCACAGTTCCAGACTCCGTGCTGCTACTGAGAACTTCCATACAGAAAAACCCAATAACACCGGGAAATCGAAACCAGGACTTTATGCTTAACAGTCGCGCTTGCGATCACTAAACTAATGAGAAAGTCAACATGCAATAGCAATATTTTAGTTAATAAAAAATAAAAATTAAAAAAAAAAATATTTCTTAATTAAGCAGGAATACTTTCCATATTTTGTTCAATCGTTCTTCTTCCGTCACATCATTATCAAATACGACTTTAAGGCTGGTACGTAAGCAGGAATAACAAACAATAAGATTCTTTAGATTATCTTTTATATCTAATCCATAAAAATATAATTCATAAAGCTACACCATCTATATTCTAGTTAGGCTCTCGCTTTGTTAGTCTTGCAACACTTCAATATTTTTTCAGCGATGATAAAAGACATTGAAGTCTTATGAACGATGTTTATAACCCCTGTACCACTATCACGAGTTTACTTACTATTTACTATCGTAGTAAAGTAAATTTTCATGATAGTTCTTAACTTGGTTACATTAGGGATTAGAGTCGCTTATGTGTCATATGTGTCATAGTAAAGTTTTGATTTACTATTTACTATATTATAGAGATGTCATGTTAGCGACTCTAATCCCTAATGTAACCAAGTTAAGAACTAAAATCGCTTACATGAAAATTTACATTTACTATTTAAATAGTAAAAAACTCATAATAGAGGTAAAAGCTGGTATTAAACGAACTTCTCATAATCCATTTTGAAATAAATGATACTTTGCTCCACATAAATTGATAAGTATAAATTATGTCAAGCCTGTTATACGAGTTGTATCATATCAAGCCTCACGAACAAATTACCAATAATATCAGTTTTCAAATGTTATGAAATTGATTATGGCTATGGCATTGAATTTTCAACGTTATGCGTCTCGGTGTGACAAATCAATTTTGATTTCAAGCTTCATACAAAATGTAAACAAACAAGAAATGAAAGGAACTGTGCCGGCTTTAAAGATCTGAGGCTATGACTGATATAAATATATTAGTATCATAAAATAATATACAGTCTAGATAATATTTTCATCATACTCAACAACCATCTATTTTAAAATGTGAAACGGTTTTTCTTTCGAATCTTAGCAAGTTCATGCCCTCAACGATTGCCCCAATTACATTTCGGTTCTAATAACTAACATTGTTAATTAAAACTAAAATGTCCCAAATCCGAAAGCAAGCTTCAAGTAATCCGTAAACTAGATCATGCTACACAATCCATTGTAAATATTCTACTAAGTTACTTAGAAACCTGCAATATCTAGTCCTGTTGCACAAGTCTACATTCTAAATGATTTTTTTAACGTACTTTTTGCTGAGTTGTTATAAAGATTGTGGTTCCCAATTTCAACCATATAAATGCTATTCCTCATTAAACACTGCGTTGAAGTATCTGAAATAGATGGTTTCTATAAACCCTACACACTCTACATACTATACACTTAGATATATATGTATCGCAACAACATTACACGCGTTAATAAACACGCCAAGTAAATTACTGTTTCGTACAAAATAGAACGTAAAAAATAAATCTTTGACGGTATCGCATCGATCGTAATACCATTTCGTTCACGCATTTTCCGTTAATGCAGTTAGTCGCGTTACTAAAACAAAAAACGCAAGAAAAAACGCTCCGTGAAGTTTGTGACAAATGGCATTACTTTTGCAACGACCGCGACCTTTAAAGTTCAGTTCAAATTGCTAACTGGGTGAACCACCGATTTAAAGGTCTTCTTACCCGGAATAGCACGAATAAATGATACTATGTTCAATGAACTTGCGCAATTAGAGGACGATTGATTCCTTAGATTTGGCATAAGTCCACTCCTCGTGTTACTGACGTGATTGATTGTCAATTCATTGCCAAACATTTTATCGTATATCTAATTGTTTGTCCAGAAACTATTTCTCTTTATCCGATATTTCTATCGACAGTTACATGGTTCCGGTATAATTTATAATGCATACATCATCATACATCATCAGCCAGAAGACGTCCACTGCTGAACGAAGGCCTCCCTAAAGGGGGGGTTTGCCATAATCCCCACGCTTGGTAGGCGGCTTGGGGATCGCAGTGGCTCACCGATTAGTGAGAGGACGCTGCTGCCCATCCTCCGGTGTCTGGCCGCAGTTTTAAGACATACCCGGGTCTATTATAATGCATATCCTACTTATATTGCAATACTCCTAAATATATTTAATGATGCAGTTATAAAAAGTTATTATCGCCTCGACAATAGCTGTTGAAGAATGTTCACGTGTACCATGTAGATATGCGTGCGTTTTAAACTTCGCATAAAGTCATAAAACAGCACGATTTCTATGAATCAACTAGCATAATGCATATCAAGTAGTTTGTTTGTCCATAATTGTTGTCTAAGTTGCATTTGTTTATACGTGTTAATGTATATATATATATACGGGTACACAGGCTCACAGCTTGGAAAAACCACGTATAAAAAATATTGTAATTTTTGGCATTAAAACGTCTGCCTACGCCATAGTCATACTACGTAGCCTTGTGCAATTAGAATTTCTTAAGTGTGTAGTTGTTTTGTAGTTTTTTATTGCTAGTAGCACGTGAACACTAAAACTAAATGTTAAATGGCGCGTATTAACGCTCTAAATAATCATTAGTATTATCTACCAAAACTTAAAACTATTTAAATTATATTCCAGCTTTGTACTTAATTTTGCAAAAGAAATAAATCTAGTAGACGAAAGCAAAGCTGATGAAAACGATACATAACGACGAACGAACGAAAAACGAACACACTTTAAAATACGACACCAGTTTTACATTTTCATGAATTTTACATCGAGCCTGTGAAGGTCGAATAAGATGAAACTGCCATCTTCTTTTTCTTAAATTTAAAGATGTCGTCCTTTTTTTTAAAAGAACTCTCTAAACCTATCTGGACAAAGATTTCGACGGCAAGAAATCCAACTCAGGGCCTCATGCACAGTACAGCTACAGTGGCATGAGGGTTCAATTCAATTGTGCTAGGTAGATGGAATACGCTCACCCCCATTCCAGGGGTCTTAGAAACAGCATCGTCGGAAGTTTTATAGTACTTATATCTCTGCCTAACCCTTCGGTGCATACAGGCACGATGCTGCCCAACGCGTGTTCTCAAACATGTTGAGGTATTTAAGCGTATTATTTTCCTTGATCCTGTTATATTTTTGTACCCTTTCCAATTTCCAGTTCCTATGGAATATGAGAGGGAAATTTATTTTAAGCCACAGGGTTCAATCATTTTTAATGAATCTCAATATATAATAAACAAATTTTGTATCAAATATAATATTCGTCCTGCCTAATTAGGGACGTAATGATCAAACCCTCTCGCATCTGTTTACCTTTCATGTTGGTATAGATAAGAGCGATCGAATTAATCCAATGATCCGAGATACAAAATTACCAAACATTGTTTAGGATAATGAGATATTGGTGTTATTATAGCCTAGGGAATAAGCTGAATTGCCTTATTGACTCCATAATTTTTGTTAGGTTTAGTAATTAATAAACAGAATGTTAGGGCGCTATTTGTAAGGCATTGGGAGAGAGTTGAGTTGAGTTAGTACATTCGAAGTGATTTTTGTCACCCTAAAATAGACACATTAAGTTACATAAAATTTCTTTCATACCTCATTTTGTGTGTGAGGGGACCTCGTTAATACATAGCTAGCGCGCTGATCAATGGATCTGCTACGTTAAGCAGCGCTTGGTGCGGTTATTCCTTGGATGGGTGACGGTTTTTCACACATCAAGTCCCTGAGAAGTGTATCTACATAAAACAAATACAAACATATAATGTTTGTTTTGTTTGTTTTTTGTTTTGTTTTCTATAAAACGTTGCCCTACACTAGGAATAATTCCTGTATCGTGGGTGCGTTTACAAAGACATATATTCACATACACAAGGACTCAGCCCCGAAACAGTTATCTGTAGATCATACACATATTTGTACCCGCGGGGATCGTACCCGCGTCACTTAGCGCTATGTTAATCGCTTAGCCACTGCGCCAACCGTGTCGTCAAAATATATATCATAATTATCTACTTTGAATTATTTAAATTGAAGTGACCTTATGAACTTTTACTTTTTCTTGCTATCGGCCAATTATATATCCAGCTGAATAATCATAGGTAATCATTTTATTATTTATTACTGATATACCGCAAATACTTGAGCGTGTTATCAGTAATTGGCCAAATTTTATTCGAATTAGGTTGTCTTAGTAACAGTGATGATTGTGATTTGATTGATGTTCCATACATACAGCATGGAACATCAATCCAATCACATTTGTAGGTATGTACCTACCTACGAATATACATAAGCATTACGTCTATATTCCCCTAGGGTCAGGCAGGGATGTACTTAATCACCTACATTTCAATGAGGCCGTTCTTGAATCCCATGGAATAGTGATCGAGCTTATTGTCATCTACCTGGTGCAAAGCCAAATACTGGACCGGTAAATCATAGTGCCCACTAGCCAACCAATTAGGCAACGAGATGTTGATGTGTATACTTTTAAACAAAATAACGCGATATTATCTTGTTGTACATTACAAAGGTACAACAATTTTATCATTATATTATTGTACCTAATATTGATCACGTATTCCAATTATCAATGCACCAAAATCATATACAAACCTAACTCTGTCATTAAAGTATTGATAGCAATCCGTTTTACGTTTTTTAAGTAGTGATTAAATAAATTAACGCGATAATCATTTTAAATATCAGTTTAACAACACAATAACAGGATACAAACATTACTATTTATATTGCAGAACAATAAATTTTCGCGCAAAATAATTGTGAAATACCATATTTTTCTATTTTTGGCTGTTAAATCTTCTCGAGAGTTCTATTAACATATCAATGCTAAGAACATTTCATTCAAATGCAAAACCGGTCCTGACCTTCGATTTGGAATATCGAATTCTCACCATCGTAAGCAAATCATCTTTTTATTGTTCCAAGTTCAAAGATTTCATCGATATTTTTAATGGAGTTTGAAATGGTAGTGAAGTTTTGATTTCGAATGGCACTGAAGAATTCTTTATCTCTTTTTTTGTTTATTTTTTTCTGTTTATTTTTATATTCTGTTTAGACTTCCGGCGGTCATCATTAGGCATTCCTTTTCATTTTTTTTGTAATTATATTAATACTAGCTGTTGCCCACAACTTCGTGTGTACGTTGTTTATTAGATCTCGACAACAGTTGAGACCTAACGGGTCCAACTATAGCTAAGAACCATCAAGATGACGTGATAAGAACAAAAAAAAATCATCAAAGTAAATCAAACCGTTTATGAGGAGAAGAATCAAGGATTACGAATACACGCACACCGGAATTGTATATACAATTAAAAGATAAACATGCCACATTAAAATAATTACTTAAGATTTGCGAAGTTATTATGAAGATAATTTTATAAATGGTAACTGATAGTTTAGGTACGCAACAATCATAAATAGTACCTATTTACATTTATAATTTGCTTAAGATATCAGTGATAGATAACCTATAACTTATTATATCCATAACATACAGTTTTGTAAAGAAAACCTGTTCACAAAGCGATAAATGGATATGGACAATGATATTTCAATGACTCGAGTACTTCAATGTAGATGAACTTTTATTATTAGAAAGAGATGGTAGATAGTGATCATACGCAGGCCTATCTGAAATAATAAATACATGACAAAATCTTATCGAAAATCGGAAGCCTACCCTTTAAAAAGATGTAGAGGTAGATGAACCACAAAATGCGACTGTATTCTTTACTATAAAAACTATTTTTTGTAAGTTACATTCCAAATCAAAGCTATTAAGACATCATTGCTAGTGGCCCAATGATGCCATTAGCAGTTTGGTCTGAATTGAGAGACTTAAAAATGTGCTGAGGATTTTCTATAAAGCTCTACGTAAAAGGCCTACTATACGGCTATTTGAACCTCTAAAATCCCTTAAATCTGCCCAAAGTCTAAATCCAGTTAATAGATTTCTCAAAGCCGGAATAGTTTAAATCGCATTACAATCTTTCAGCTAGTTTCACTTAAAACATTTGCAGGCATCCCTGGACAATTTGATTCACTTGGAGATCTGATCCAGTAATGTAACTATCTTTTGTTACAAAGTTAAATTTACTTGTTTGTTAATGTTCTACCGTAGACCTACGAGTATTTTGAAGCTATCCCAATATTATCGGTTGCCAAATATTCACTTTTCGCTGTTACTAAAAACGGCTTACTTTGTGTTGTAATTAAAAGTACTGCATGGATGAGTAATCGACATTAATTGCTGCGCTGTGCTGCAGATTCATTTACTTACTAGTCTAATCTCGATAGATATCTGTGATGTATACTTCGAATCGATAAAATCTATATATAATCAATTACAGTCTCGCTGCTGGTCACGAGCCATGGTTCTATGCATTTTCTTGAAAGAAATAAGTCCAATTCCATTTCTTTGGGTTCGACGTAAAGTTCGATAATACACAAAGCGTACCTATTATACCGTGTTAAAACTAAATATTTAAAATGTTCTCAGTCAAAACGAAAAACTACATAATTTTGTTAATCAAAATGCATGAAATTGCAAATCGGCATTCCAACTCCCAACGTTTCAGCGATACATAAAAACAAGACATTCTCAAACTACAAATTGAAAAGTTCTGCTGCGAAGTAAAGTGATTGCTAACATATTTTTCTTCTTGTTCTAGGTGGCGTTCTTAAGTGCACGCGTACCGAGAGTGGAGTCTATGAACAGCATCAGCGAACTTGGACTATTTTAGCTGTTACATTTACTTGATATTGCAATATAATTATGCGTTGGGAAACGCCTACATAATACGTTTTGTAGCGTAGATAATGATTGAACACGTTGCGTTCGTACCCACGTGGTTTCTGATGGCGTGGCTGGGCGCTTGTCTTCTCTTCAGCCCTTTCGCAATCTTTTTTGTTATGTGTTTACCGCAATTGCCCCTTCTAGTCGTTAGGAGGGCCTGCCATATACCATTCGAGTATATTTGACAAATGAATGAGTGAAATGAGTGTGATAGTCATGTATTGTAGAATAATGGATATTAATAAGTTTGTAAAAAGTGTAAATATGTTATAATGAATAAATTTTTATTTTGTCAAGAATTTTGTTGTTGAACTTTATTTGATAATTTGTGAGCTTGGTACTGAGCCAAACCTTAAAGCAACTTAAAATATGAAGCATTTACTGAGTCCTCGGGGAAAAAGACCCACAACTTTAATATATTTAAATCCCCTTACTTGTGATCTTATTTATGTCTGTAACATAATTAACTTGAAATATTATGGCATAGAGTGATGTGGATCCGATAATGATACAGACAATAAGCCGTATACAAAGCAATTTTCAGTATCACGTGAAAGGATTGGACTTGATTGGAGGCTCTGCGTGTAAAATACTGAAGACAACCTATATTTGGATAGAATGGAAGCAGACTCCCAAAATACCTACGTACTTGGGAAAAGGTTTAGTAGTGAGATTAACTATGTGTTAGTACTTATGGTTTGATGATAATGACAAAGAAAGAAATCCAGCAAAGGCAGATATACTTCAAGAGAACGTCGTTGATATGATGTTCATAGGCTAACAAATAAGAAATCACCGAACGACAAAAATAGTAACAATGAATCTTAATGTGTATTGGAAAGAGGGCGAGGTTTTTATAGAAAAAAATATTTTGAAAAATTTCTGAATGCTCTAAAGTTCTAAAGATATTCAAAAAGTCAAACAAAACTTATTCTATATATATCTCTAACAGTTAGTATAGAAGCCATAACAATCCATAAAACATAACTCAGTCTGTATTAATAAATATTCATTCTAGAAGTTGATTTCACTCTATATAAAGACATTGCTCAGCCAATGCCAATTATAGTAATTAAAAGCATTACTTTTGTCTTGCTAATAAACACAATTGTAGTTGTTATTGTAACAGCCTAGTAGATAGCCTACTGCTAAAGGATTTCTCATGGAGCTAATAATAAAATGAATGAGTTTTATTGAAATGACCGGCCATGACTCGATGTTCTAGAAGCTGGCTCACATTTGATCGTAAAGTAATATGAGACTAGCGACCTGCCCCGGCTTCCGTAGTTAGTTAGTTAGTTGTATTTGGTAAATAATACAAACGTTGGTTTAGGAATAAAAGCATCATTAGGTACATAAACAACATTATCAAAACGGGTTGAGTGGCCTTTAATGTGGTAATAATTAAAACGAACTTGGTCTTTTATAAAATAATTGGGCCAGGTTCCTGATAAATATTCAAACAGAACACCTATAAAGTAAAATTTAACACAACAGCATAGGCCACACATGTGCATTTCCCTAAGAGTTAGGCAGAGATATATTTAAACTGTTTGGGAACATAATTCGAAACTGTCTGCTACTGAGAATTCAGTATATCCCACTAATATTTTCCTTGACCTGGGATTTAAAGTCAACTTCAGTCTAGCAGCAATGCTTGCGAGGACGACCAAATGAGACAGGAAAAAACACCATGAAGACATGAAAATAAAACATAATACGACAAGTTTGCAACTCACTAACAATTGCTTCATTACGGTATGACTTCAATTACTATAATGTCCCTTAATTGACCTTATTCTAACCATTAAAGTACATAAAATACAAAGTCCAAGGCACACATGTAATTTGTTTATAAAAACAGTTTTAGATATTAACGTGATAGAAATAACAATAAAGAAATAAGTTTTTAATTTGTTTACCCAAGTAAGATTTTCAAAGGCTTTTTGGAATTCAAAACAATTGTTACTGTACGCACAAATTCTTGGTTAAATCCGTTCCTGTATACCGAAGTATGTTTTAGTGTTTACCGATAAAAAATAAGATATTAATATTAAATTATAGCATAGTGAATGTTCCTTTGGGACTCACTTTGCAAAATTTGAGATAGATATTATTTTTGTAGGTATATGATGACTATTTATAAATAATCGCAAAATGAATAACAGTGGACGAAAAAGAAAACAAAAGACCATTTGAAGCTTATTTTTTAAATTTGTCGTACCAGCGTATGAAAAATACAAAACAAAACTCCAGATCCTGACAATTATAGTTCAATCTAACAATTAAAATGTATTGATATACAAACCTTTTATATATTGTTCGTGGTTTTCTATGTCTGTTACACAATCGTTGTTTCTTCAAACCTTCGATCTTGATTGAATTTCTCGGTAAATTGCTTTTAGTATGCCGAAAGCAAACAGAGAGACACCAAATGAACCAATAATAACATTTGGAACACTTTGCAGTGGGAACATGAAATCAGGATACAAGCCTTACATTCTAATTCAAGTATCTAGACACTTTAGAATTACATATTTTGTTATCAAATTTACCTACATTGTTTAAAGGTATAGTATAGTCATCTAAAAGTCAAATGAATTTAACAAAATTCAATAAAAAATATGTCTTAAATGGATAAAATCTACTTGTTATTACCTTGAAATCTACTTGTGGAAATTTGAGTACATACTTACAAAAAACGATTTTGCGGGTTATTCAAGATGATTACTTTTGGACAATTGCGAGAAATACATTACAGTTTTGACCTAGATTTCAGCACTTAGGTAGAATTCTAAGTTTCGTAAAATCTAGGGACTGCGAAATATAATCGTGATATGAACCTGAAATAATCAAGCTTATTTCATTCAAAATAAAGATACCTTGAATGCACTTGGTTGTTTTTATTTAATCACTTCCCCTTAAACAGACTTCCTATTCGACTGACTTTCGAAAGTATGATTTATGACTCAACCTACCTACCAAGCTGCAATCCTACTAACTGACATTATCCTGAAGTTATCTTTCACCATATACAAGGTAACAGCTGAATTGGCCTACTTAGCCGCGGACCACAGGACCAAAAGCTACAAATTTAAAGTAATCATCATAATAAAAGTTGGAGTTCCCCTAGTAAGGAAACATAAGAGCGGAACTACATAGCCAGGTCTATAACAGAAATGTATTTTTAATCATCAATTTTTTTACCAATTCCTTAGTGAGCGCCATCTACGTAGAATTTGTAGAACTAAGGTGTGAACAGTTAAAGTTGTTCTACACAACTTCAAGAATACAAATTCGTGTGCGTTTCGAAATTTAGGTAGTCTTTGAATAAGGCAGTAGGTGGCGCTAAATAAAGATTTACTTCATAATGTAACTTCCTAAAAGCTTTAAACACCCATTTACATCAGTCTACAATTGGTGCACAAAAGCAGCATTGATTACTAGGGAAGTTACCTACATTTTAAAAGAAGAAATATTTTATCTTTCTGTTCTGTTAATGTTCTTAATTTTTTTTCCATTGTTTTTAAAATTTAGCCCCACACTAGCATTATTCCTGTGTCGTGGGTACAGTTTACAAACATACATGTCAGATACACATACAACCAGATCCGTAACAGCTATATGTAGATCATACAAATAATTGTTCCGTCGGGAATCGAACCCGCGATATCTAGCGCGGAAAGCTAATCACTTAGCCTCTACGCGAACCTTGTCGTCAAAACGTCAATGTTGTACTTCTATTAGCTTATTATGCTACAAATAAGTTAACACCGACAACTTTCTTAAAATAGGTATTCTATAATTCATAGCATTGCTAATTTGGTTCATGAAAATGGAACAATCCCAGAAATAAATTATAATCCCAAATATAACATCACACACAGCATTATGCCTGTATTTCCCGAAGGGCTAGAGGTGTACCATTGTACACCCATATTTCGCCGATGCCTTTATTAAGTCTCATGTAATAGAGAGCGAGCCCTCTGCCTTCTACCGGAGACAGTTCCAGACTCCGTGCTGCGGCTGATAATTCCAGTATAGAAAAACCCAATAACACTTCGCCCGACCCGGGAATCGAACCCAGGAACTCACGCTCAGCACTCGCGCTTGCGATCACTAGACTAATGAGGAAGGCATAAAGCTATATGCACTTAATAAACCAAAAATAACTTACTACTATGAATAATAAAGATGTACTGTGAAAATCTTGTCTTACAGCGTAGGACCCTACTTTCTGTACTTTTGACCTTTTCGTGTGATAAAATCAGATGAAGAATAAAAGTATATACTTTTCAATTATTCATATAACTGATTTTTCCTTCGGACAGCTTCAAGTTGTGCATATAGCTACATACTCACGTAAACTGTTAACATAAAACCTCTGCAGTACCCACCTAAATACTCAGGCGTTAAACCATTTCTTTATCGTCTCATTAAGTACGAACAATGCTGTGAGATAACTGTAACCGCTTTTGTAACCGTTCATATAAGACCTTGATCTAAACTTTAAACTCCTTTTAGACGTTTCTAAATTGTAACTGCAGAGATAAGAATGAAATCAAGCTTTATCCTTGCTCATAATATCTGAGATTACGATCGTCCAAAAACCTCGCGGCTATATAAGGATTACTTAATGAACTACTTACGGCTGCCAACTGTTAATTCTATGTACTTACAGGGTTTAATAACTTTAAAAGTCCATTAAAAGTAGCTGTTAGTATAAGTGCGGAATTTAGGACCAATTTTAAAGTCACAAAAAATATACGTAGCGCTTTATGTTCTATAGATTATTATTAGCTACATTTAAATCAGGCGTTAACAACAGTCTGGCGCTATACAGAAAAAATGCTACCTAATAAAGAAAATAAAAAGTTATGACTACCGAATTCTTTCAAATGATGCCCATTCAAAAGTTAATTTGTTGTCTCATGGTTTTTTAACTTATGATACAGAATTGCTGCGCTTAACTAATTTATTTTCAACTTTTCTAGGCTACTGGAATACTCAAATGACTTAAATGAGATATTAATCCAATAAATTTTCAATTTTGAAATGTATTTTTGCAGTATCATGTCGCACAAAGCTTTAAAGGATGTTGCCATACAACCTGTATATTTAATGGTACCACCAAATTGTCTAAAAGGGGCTAATTATAGGTATATTAAAGCTTATCAGTTTGCGCAGTGGGACAAAGCACAGTCGTTGCATTCGCCAGCAAGGACAAGCACAAAGATACAACACAACTAGAAATGGCATTACCTAACATTTATTGCACTGTAAACTAAGAAAGATATTACAAATTCTATCATCATCATCATCATCATCATCATCAGCCAGAAGACGTCCACTGCTGAACAAAGGCCTCCCCCAAGTGGGTGCCATAATCCCCACGCTTGGCAGGCGGCTTGGGGATCGCAGTGGCTCACCGATTAGTGAGAGGATGCTGCTGCCCGTCCTCCGGTGCTACAAATTCTATGATAGTATAAAAATACTATTAAAAGGGTGGATTATAAACAAAAGCTTTTATTTATATTGTGTGTTTCTAAACAGTCTCTAGTGAAAGAAATAATTGTAAGAACAGTTTACTTCTATTGATAAATACCTACAAATAGAAATATCAAATTAAACAATCCGTTGAATTCGGACAAGTAGTACTCTTATTCCAAGACCGCCAGACCTGACCTGCCTTAGTTAAATATGAACTAGACTCAAAGTTTACGGTCAGGTCTTGACACAAACTAATCTCATCCACAGCAACGAGAATAGAATCTGCAAACAGCTATTCATTTGCCCACGATGTATAAGTAAGTAACAATTTGAATAAAATCGGTCACGGCCAACCTGTTAGATGTATGCAATCAATGAATGTGGAGAATTTCATATTTTAATATTCATCGCTTTTGCTTTGAACTACCAAATGTGTCAAATTTGACGTATACCATTCATAAAAGTAGTATAGTAATAATTATATACTTACTAATTTATTAATAATATAAACAATAGTATTTTATTAATTGCACTTTAAAATAGGTCTGTATAACTTTATTCTCATTTCAGACCAGTTATTAGATTATTTAAAAACAAAGAACACATTTTTATCATATACTACCCCTCAAACGGCTACAATGAACACAGACTTCATAATATGCATTAAAATGAATATTCATTAGAAAGTATTGCTGTTGTCGCTACGCTTGGCGGTCGGACAGTGGTCGGAGGCCCATTTCCTTATATCGCCTTTTACGGCACCCACGGAAAGAGATTGATGACAATATTGTCATCCCAAAATCACAAGGGCATTCCTCCAGAATTGTTTGGAAATATATTTTGTGTTACCAGTACATAAGTTGAGTTTACGCTTATTATACAAAATTAATCGACCCTAGTAGGATGAACAATTACGCAAGTTAATCTTCCATTTTACTTATTCACGTCTTACCATGAGATGAATGTGAACAGGTAATTAGCTCCGTAACGTAAACAATCAATGCATGCAATGTCACTTCCATACATCGTGTAGTTCGTTGTCCGCAACCAAGGTGCGCGTGCGCAACCACTGCGCCGCCACTCCACCACCACTCGCCGAAGCGCGCGCAACATGGCGACCCAGCTTCTCACTCTGCTCGTGAGTATTCCTTATTACATTTGCATTTTATTACTTAAACATTTATCCATTACCTAATATTTATCTATTTATTAAGTTGAACTTTGATTGCGGGGCATTTGGTAATTGAAGAAGTGTATTAACATCTGAGCTAGTGTGGACATCGGTGTAGGGTTTGATTCCGTGAAAGTAAAGTCATTGAATAAAAATGTCCATCTTAAAGGCTTTTCTGGCATCTGTAAGGCTTCTGATCTTTATTTAGTAAGCGAGTTATAAGTTTGGTTTAACGATGGTACAGTTTTCGTCATTAACAAAAGGTTTTAGGAGGTATAATGATTGGACCGAAAACAGGACTTAATGAAACTCGAATATTTTTACTGCAGACTATTTTGCGTACTCTAATTACTCTAAGACCAAGAAATAACATTATGACCTATATTAATTGTATTGACCTATATTTGACATCTCCTTTTTATTATATGTGTTGCTATACGTACAAGGCATTGCATAGAACCTGGTGACTAACAATTCTCACAGTGCCTACGACATTTGCATAATCAGCTCCCAATAAGTTAGATAGACAGTAATCTAGACCTAGCCGAACATACGCAGTGATCTAGATAACCAATTAAGAAGCAAATCATGCGTTGCCCTTTACATGCTCTTGCGCATAACCGTATTCATTTAAACGAATATATGTGACTAATAAACTGAAGGATATACTTTAATCTACGTGTGAAAGTTATATAGATGTTTAAGACAAAAACAGTTGAATATGAATTTTGATATTGAAATGACTGTTTTTATTATAAACATTTGTTTATTCATTGTTAATGAACATGCCTCGTTAGTATGAAAGTTGTTTAGCTTTTGTACAACTTTCGTCCTTATTTGGACAAAGACTTGAAGTCCAAACTAAACTACTGAATGTTGAGCTTTATAACATTTTAAAATATCTTTCACCACTACCTACAAGAACGATTTGGTACACACGTGCAAATATGAATACAACATTATGCGTGAATGAACTAAAATTTTGAACGAACATACGTATTCAATTCCATAGCGTAGTGTCAGATTTTAATAATTATAATTATTTATTACCTCGGTCAGTATCATCTAAGTCTGTTACTCTGCTTGCCAATAACTCGTCAATGAATAATTTGTTGATTTTGTAATGCTTAGCCCAGAAATTTTGTACCTAGATACCCTTCTAAGAGTTATTAATTATGACAACAGACAATTTTACACTGATTCACCTATACATACGTAAGTTAAATAAAGGCACTCGTATAACCTACAACGCAATACGAGTATTGTGAATGGATACAGTAAGCGACAAAAGTAGCTGAAGTTTTTTACGTTTCAAAAGTATTTTACGTATGCATATGTACCTAGTTTTTGTAACAATTCATTATGAAATAGCGTAATTTTATAGATAGGTGTGTTTTTAATACAATATGTATCTACTTATTTTTAATATATGATTTAATGATCATTACGAAAACGTAACTGTATGTTACAGACAAAATTCTGGTGTTTGACCGTAGCAAATATCCACTACAATAAAAGTATGAAATTTTTCGCTGTACAGCTTTGGCAGAATTTCCAAGTTTGAACGTAGTATTTGAATCTCCTCAATATTTCTGCTTCCTATCTGACTGTACTGGGCGATCCTGGTCACCGCGACTTCGCAATTGGATAAACAATGGCAGATTACTGTTTCATCTACGGGCACTTATAATCAATTCTCTCAATTGTCGACGTGCAAGATGCACATGGCAAAAACACCTGATATATGTACTCAGATATACATATATATTTGGTTGCAGTTAACAAACATTCGTGATGTAACACACCTAACACCTAGGTACATAATATACTGTACAGGGTCTCCTTCTCGAGTATGCAAAGTTTAAGTGCTTTTATAAGTAGCTATTACTTCCGTATTTTAAGTTAGTTAATCTGGGCACCCTCCCAATTGGCAGCAAAAGGAACCATGATTTTGTATATAGGCTTTATGTGTTTATAGAATTTCACATGTATTGCGAATGACGTTGCATAAGAGACGGATGTCTTGAATTATAATGAAAGGGCAAAGGAAATGTACAAAGACAAAAAAGCTCCTAAAGGTATATGCTCACGATCTACTTTTGATCGATCATCCTTAAATGGTTAATAATATACACGCGTACGATCGACTTGACGGCTCGAAAAATCGATAAACCTTGGATAGGTATTCGCAAAACAATAAAAACGCTTAGTTTATTATAATATATGCTGTCCCGATGGCTATATCTTATTATGGGAGAATGCACAAGTGTCGTGGTTTAAACTGTCAATTAAAACTAAGATCAGGCATCGTATGACCCAGTGAAGCTTCCTATTTAGTATGGCTGTCTATCTCAGCCTCAAGCAGGGCTGTTCCGTTAATAAACGAAATATTTTCGCGAACCATTCTGTGAAGCGAAATGCATAAAAAATTCAGCATATAATATAGGTATATAGTTCGTTCTGTATCAAAGTCATACTTTCTACTGTGAAGTTGTTCGTTCCTTGATTGGGAACTGATGATTAATATTGAAAATAAATCATTTTTCTGGACTTTAGAGTCATTACATTAATCGCGAGCAACCTTCCATCCGAGACGACAAAACCCTCAATTACTTCTTGCCACATCGGTGAAGTACAAAGAGAACTAGGATCGTAAACATTATATGATTTGCGATCAAACTATACGTTACAGTATTGGAATGGAACGGAATAAATCACTACAAGTCCTTGTTTGCAATCTTTACATACCTACTAGTCAAATTATAGCCTAGCCTTAGGAAGCTTCAAACCTTTGATACCTATTCTTTTTTGCCTTTAATTGCTGCTCTGATTATCTAATCAATAGGTTAAGATAGGTTAAGATCAATAGGTAGATCAGAGAAATTGATTATTGATTATCTAATCAATAATCAATTTCTCTGATTATATAATCAAAGGTTGGCGGTTAATAAATTCACAACATCAGTCCACCGCTAAACGTTCAGACGTATTAAAATTCAAATCAAAAAATGTTCTAAAGACCACCATTTAACAGAATGTTAAATTAAAGTGCCTAAGTCGTTACAAGAAATAATGAACTATCTTATAAAACTTATACAATCAACTTAAGCAATCTTACTAAGAACAAATTAAATAAACTGTATAAACTTTGAACATAAAAAAAATTACGAAGCAAAACTTAAGGCGAATAATCTCTAAAGTAAACTTACCTATAGTGATACTAATAACGTAAAAACCATAGATTTAAATGTAAGCGAAATCCTAAGTCTATGGTAAAACGTACGTATAGTTTTTAACGTCAATTTAACAGATTTAGGTCACCACATGCGGTATAATGCACAAAAGCAATATTAGGGTAATGGTGGCACTTGACAACATGATTGCATAAGCAGGTATGGTATGATGAATCCAATTGAATAACATTCATTCTTGTACCAGTGTATGTATGAATTATATCAAATGAAACCGATTTCAAACAATATTTTAATTATTTTTTTAAATTACACGTTTTTATTTTTACCTTACATTTTACCATCGAGCTACAAAATAATTCTACTATATTTTATAAGCTAAACAACGTAAAAATAACAGAATCACAAAAGTCCCGTGTGTACAGTGTACACTACTCAAAATATTCTTCCACACCGCCCGCTATCAAATGGCTACGAGCCCCGAAGACTAGAAGCCTCACTCAATGCAAGTTTCTTAGGACAAAGAACACGCCAGCCCCTGGTATCCCGTAGTGTAGACGATGCTTTGCAATTTTTTACATGTCAAAAACTTATTCGAGGGTTGGATATGGTGCAATGGACTCTTAGTTGAGCTGGTTGATTAATTGATTATGTCCAGATTTTATGTAGATAGACTTTAAGAGCTCGTTAAAAGTAGGAAGGAAATTTCTTTTATGGGGTACTTTTTGTAAATCTCCGTAATCATCAAGTATCTACACATTCTACACCACAAATTTACTTGTCATTGGCAAAAAGTTGTCAAAAATTGCTAATGCGATTTTTTTTTACAGTGAGACAAATTACAAAGTCCAATATGACCATTTTAGGTCCAAAACTGTTTATATTTGCACTTTATGTCCATTTATCAATACGCCTGGCAGTGGGACATACGGGTTTACGAAGTTCTCATAGAAAAACCGACTCCAAAAAACTCAAAAACAAAACTAATAACTAAAAAGCAAAAAATAAATCTTTTATTATACAATATAGTAGTTGAAGAATATTGAAATCGGTGCCAAGTAAAACATAAAAGTAATATACCTTGCTGCTATAATAGCGATATTGAAACAACGAGTTCACGTAGAAATTGTCGAGTGCGGAGCGAATTATGCGTCGGACACGACAAATGCACTTCGCCAATCGTGTCGGTTTATCATTGCATGTTTTACTTGGCACCGACTTCAATATTCTTCAACTACTATATTGTATAATAAAAGATTTATTTTTTGCTTTTTAGTTATTAGTTTTGTTTTTGAGTTTTTTGGAGTCGGTTTTTATTTTTTTGTTAAAAAATTTAATTATTTTACAATTTTGAGTGATGGGTAGACCTAGTAAAGACGATTCTCTTGAAAAACTTTACAAAGGTCAAATGTATGTTGCCCCAAGTCGAGTGAAAACCTTAAACGGTATTGCACTATGTGATTTTAAAATGAAATAAATTACTTAGCCGACCACATGATGAAAACGCATTACGAGAAATTCACTATCGAATCTGCAATATTACCCATTTCGGCTTAAAGTGCGCATCAATACGAATAAAATAAGCCCAAACACTATGTAGCTGCTATCAACCATTAAGGAGTTCCCTAAACTGTACTGCACCTGCATCACGGACCTTGCAGTGGCAGTCATTACCCATCTCGGTGTAAAGATCTTGTCAACACGAATAAAATAAGCCCAAACACGAGGTAGTTAAGATGTACCGTTGAGGAGTTCCCTCGATCCTCTGTCGTCTCCATCATAGATCTGCCCTAAACCTCCATATTATTGTAGTCTCATCAGATATACACATAAATATCAAGTTTTTACCCCATGCTCGCCTACAATTTTCAAGAGATGCCCTCGATTTCTCAGGGTTTCCACCATCAGGTCCTGACCTGATGACAATGGGACCAAATGACAAGCATACCCTTTCAAATAAAAAAAGAATTTTTGAAATCGGTCTAGGCGTCTTCGAGAAATCGAGTAACAAACATAAAAAAAAAAAAAAAAAAAAAAAAAAAAAAATACAGCCGAATTGAGAACCTCCTCCTTTTTTTGAAGTCGGTTGAAAATAAAAAAAGGAGAGGATAACTAATAAATATTCTAAGCACTCCATTCGTGAGGCATGCGATAAAGATAAGTTATTTTAAGCCCTTTATTGAGAATTTTTGCTTTGCCTAGAAGTTGAGGCTTTTAGATTCAGCCCTACGCGCGCCTCGGCGTCGGCGCGGGGTCGTTGACCCCGGGCTGCATGAGAATGCACAATGATGTACAAACCTCTTTGGAAATGTCGCACCATTTATCGTTCTTTCACTTCAAAAGGTGGCTTTGATTTCCTTATTTCTGTCTCTTGTTAATTAAAATAATGTAAATGAGATGGCAAGTTGACGGCCTTTTAGGGTTCAGATACGCGTTTTCATAATATAAAATAATATCCTGTTCAGGTGTTGACGATCTGTTCAAGTGACAGCTAGCATATCATTCCATTGTTTTATCACTATTTATCAGTATACACTACAGTATATGCTTTACGTTATCTATATTATCTAGGTTTATTAATAAAAACACACCCAAAGCTTTCAAAATGGTCAAAGCGAATAGATAAAAAAACTAGACCACTGATAAGCGTTATACTCGGCTAGAATCAAATATTCACACATAGCCTAATGTACATTAAAAAGAAATTACGTTCTTACGAAAAAATATCCCGTACCAGAACTTTAACCGGGATTCGTAAAAAACATCCTCAACAACCTCCCTGTAGGACGTTTTTATATTCACCTAACGATTACTATAATTGGAATAGATAAATAAAAATATAAAAATACTTTCAAAACGTCATACTTTTTATTTTTTAACTGAAGTTTTTACAACATAAGTGTTCATTAAAACTAGAAAAAGCATTTTGAGTGCTTTTTCTAGTTTTAATGAACACTTATGTCATCCATGCATCCATACTGATACTGGTTTACACAATAAAGTTACTATGAGGCTAGATTTTAACCGATAAGATATTAAATATTATAATTAGTGTCTATTTGTCTACCTTCGAAATGTTAAAGTGTCTACTAATACATTCTACAATTTACTATTATGCAGTTCCTACTATATTGTTGGGCACAAAATCTAGGTACCTACTGTGTTCTTAATAACATGACATCCCTTGAACTTTATAAAAGTAGAATTCCAAATACATTCCTTACAGCAAAATTCGGTATTCGATAAAAAAATCCAAAAATGATTAATTTATTCCGTTATAATAATTATCTTAACACTTAAAGTTATTAGATTCAGTCTCACAAAAACAACGGAAATCTATTGTGTCTGTGCTGATATGAATAATCATGTTGCTTATTCGACAACCTTAGTGGGGACCAGTTTTTTTCACGTTTCATTTCTTAGACCTTGAAGCTGGGCGTGGTCAAGGCGGCCGGCATTGTGGCTGCCTTCGATTTCCGGATCGCAAGCGGACACAACCGCAGGCCATTCTTCTATCGCATATTGTACTGACGACCATGACACGGAATTAGGGATACGGTGAAACTTTGTATGTGGATTTGGGAGTATTTAACATAAACAAATTTACATGGAGAAAATTCACCACTCTATCTCATCTCACACCACACCACCAAACCATACGCAAAAACACCACTTCTTGGACAAGTATAGGTAGATATTGCAGGTAGGTAAACCCAAAGTACGTATACAATACAAATAATGTTCTCAGAACACAAGTACTTTGTGTTATTATTATCTACTATTTGACAGTATGCAAGTACGCGAATGATATTAATTTAAAAATGCCCTTGACTTAACTAAAAATAATATATATTTTTAATGACTAGCAGAACTGAACGGCAATTGTTACAAAGACACCAACGCTTCAGATTATAAGAATGATATAATGATCATTATTACAGCATTATACTTAGGGCTGGCACTTCACTTGTAAATAGCAAGTACCTACGTTAGTCATCTAAAATATCCCAGTCGCGTTTCTAGACAATTTGATAGACACCTCATCATCAACCTAATTATGTCCACATTAATGAAAAAAACAAGGACTGGGTCTTTATACACAACGCGCTGTCCGGCTTGGTGGATGTCAAAAAAAGACTGAATATTCTTTCCCGGGGAATTGCGACTAGAACCAAAAATTCAGTTTTATTAATCTGTTTTATAATTTTTATTTATAATGACGTTTTCCATTAACGATAGAACAGTGGAAAAATGCGCACATATTTCTTATATATTTGCACCTCGGTAGTTGAAACCCAGTCTGTATGTAATTTACGACGCACAGTAAACAAACAATGGAAAATGTTTTTTTTTTATCATTCGCTTTTACCGAGGGCACTTAACTACACTGGGCAGACAACACTTACTTTCAACGTAATATTATTCGATCCTAAACCACTAAGTATAGTAGAATTCAATATTTTTCTGTGTTTTTATTTTAAATTAGAGCAGTAGTACCCAAAGTGGTCCAGGGGTCTACGCAAGAATCGACGGGGGTCTACGTTGGCGTGACAAAAAATTGGGGTTTACAATTCAATTTAAAATATGTTAGAAATGTAGCTGGAGGGGGTCCACCGGAACCAGCTAAATTTTGAAAGTGGTCTATGAGAAAAAAAGTCTGGGAACCTCTGAATTAGAGTATACTTTATTATTGGTTGGTACCCCTAATAGCACCAGTCTTTGTATGTCACTTGCGCAAGAGTTACGCACTGGTGTATGTGAAATATCAAATGACATGGGTGTGGGCACCATTGAATAGTGAGAGATTAATTGTCTAATCTTAAAGCATAAACTTAATATCCATACAAATATACTTAATAACAAAATCCTTACGTCTCTGAACACTGAAAGAGTAAGTAGTGACGTTCTAATGGACGTGCGAAGGAATATCACTACTTACTAGGAATTGATTCCTCGATCACAATCTAGATATCTTGGCGAAACTAGAGTACAATTCCTGGTACTGATAGGGACTGAAGATTACCCTACACCTATACTCTATGGGGACTAGTCTACAACTAGACTTGAAACGATGTAGTGATTTTATCAATTTGTGACATCGTGATATTACGTATACTCGGATACCCAAAATTCTCATATGCTACCCCGTTGTTAATGTTTGGATTAATTACCCTTTAAAATAATTATTGTGTTTCCATCAATTTCAAAGTACAACAAGCAAATTTACACGTAGTCGGTTGACTGTCATGCACTAAAATCTGCATTTACGGGAGCTTGCTGCACACAAACGGCGCGATCTAAATATAATTATCATGTATACCTTCATACATACCTTCTGTAAGAAGGTACGAGAAGGTACAATCGTGATAATTATTGGAAATAAGTCTCCAATAGCGTATTTGCTATGTACAATTAGCGGCAGATACGCTGGTATAGCTGGAGTATCCGAATAGACACTATTATTGAATAATTACGGTGAGCCAAAGATAATGAGTACATGCCTAAGAAGTTTTATCTATAAAGCGATGCTCAACAGTTAAGTTCAAACGTATAAAATGGGATAGATCAATTTATTATATCAACCAATTATTATCAATACATATTTGTAATAGTGACATAATAATGTATCACAACAGTGGGTGCAGTCTTGCCTCAGTCATTATGTATCACAATTATAATCATTGGTCTGCGATAAGTTTTCCTCATTTAGATGCATGCAATTTATGGCTTATCACAAACGCTCTTTTAATTTTATCCAGATTTAAACAATCATAAATTTCTTATAACAAGCATCCGTCACGGCCAATATTGTGACGTTGTTTTTAATTATTCTATTTAGTGATTTCGTTAATACGATCGATATATTTTCTGTGAGATACAATTTATTGCCAGGTATAGTATTAAGACTTTAATGTAAGTTTTTAATCTATAAAACATTTCCTTTTTCTAGACAGGCATGTAACCTGTCAAATTAATGTCGTTATCCTTCGCTGAAAAAATTAGAACGCCAATATAATAATTATAATTTTATGACATGTTTAATACGGGTCTGACGTATAATTTAGAACTTACATACGAAATTATATATAAAGCGTGGTACGAAATATATATAAGCTTATTATTGATATATCTATTTGAAAGTTAATGTAGGGTGACCAACAAGTTTTGTTTTTATATTTATTTTTTATTTTTATTAAAAGTTTTTATAATCTAGGTACAATAGTTTGACTGAAAAGATTTGGTACCTACCAGTTGATGATTGATTGGTTACTCTAAAATTATTCATTTACTTAAGTAATTTACATCAATTGCAAATACAAAATTAAACGCTATAAAGTTGTATATTGTGATAATTAAAATTCAAAATGGCGTTTATTCTTGAAATTGACGCCTCCGAATTCCTGGTGCTTAGTCTATGTCACCCTATTTATATTTAGGTACACAAAAACTGGTAGTGGGTGAACGTATCAGGTATGTAGCTTATGTATGAGAGTGCTATGTACTTATATGAATCATTAATATAGCGTTCAAGGCAATACCTAATTGCTATCTTTGCAGTAGACACATAAAGTAAATCATAAACTGGTTTCAGATATAATAATAGAGGGAAAATTATAGCTTTGGCTGAAGTAGCTGCATAAAAATATCCGCGTGGTACTAATATTGTACGTGTAGGTATTTAACACACATAATATCTGTACCTCTATCACGAGTTTTCTCACTATTTACTATCGTAGTAAAGTAAATTTTCATGATAGCGACTTTAGTTCTTAACTTGGTTACATTAGGGATTAGAGTCGCTAACATGACATATGTGTCATAGTAAAGTTTTGATTAACTATTTACTACATTATAGAGATGTCATGTTAGCGACTCTAATCCCTAATGTAACCAAGTTACGAACTAAAATCACTTGCATAAAAATTTACATTTACTATGAGAGTAAATAGTAAAAAACTCATAATAGAGGTACTGATATATTAATTTTTTTTGTGATCTAACCATTTGTTTGCTACATGCGAACAATTATTGTGCTAAGGTAATAAGTTTAACAGAGGCCCTAGTGTAAGTTTCTTTTGGCAAATTCGATTTACTACATCGAACGCGTTCGGCGCTCCGATTGTTGGAGAGCACGAAACGGATAAATCGGAGCGCCGAGCGCGTTCGATGTAGTAAATCGAATTTGCCAAAAGAAACTTACACACAGTACAGTATCTATTACAAAATATTGTTCTGAGACTGTAACAAACATGTCGTTTGATGGTCAATCTTTCAAACTAACCAGGTATAATAAAATACATAGCTTCACGCCTATATCCCCCGAACGGTTGGACAAAGTTGTACTTTTTTACAAGCACATTTCACCGTTATTTAGTCCTTTGTAATAGGGGGCGAGCCTATTGCCGTGTGCCTACTCCGTGCTGCTACTAAGAATTTCCATACAAAACAACTTGATAACACTTTGCCTAACCAAGGAATCGAAACCAGGACCTCATGCTCAGCTGTCACGCTTGTGACCACTAGACCAATGAGGCATTTCAACTACTTAATTAGTATTATTTTATACAAAAATGACAACCGAAAACAGTAGTGGTGACATTGTTTTCGTAAAATTCATATTAACTCAGGACACTAGGAGCTTTTCAAAGAAGACTCTATAATCGCCTGCAGGGGATCAAGTTAGTACCTATTTAAATCAACATACGTATTAACTAATATATTTTAATAAACTCAAAACAACCGGGGAACGCAGAATACATATTGACTGGATACCTAAATCTAAAAGGTATAGGTAAAGATTTCGGCATTTCTAGTTTCTATAAAAGTCTTGACTATTATTCTACAAGACTGTTTTTTAAATCCGAACCTAAAACATTATTAAATTTCTTTCGCGGTCAATTTCAGGTGCTGAGCGTGCTTTGGTTAAATGCGATCGCCGACCCAGCCCCCGAGCCTGGTCGTATTCCTAAGGTGTACAATGCGCTGATCACGTCGAACCAGAACCTGGAACCCAGTAAGGCGTACCCGGTGTACCAACCAGTGCTCCATGATGCCTTCGCTTTCTCGTACCAACCCGCCATCTTTTACGGAGGAGATTTACTTGGCAATGTAAGTTTCTAAATACAAATATAATACCAAGTTTCAAGTCATACGTTGTGAGGATTCTGTTCAACATGAATTGCTTGATGTGAGCAAGATTGGACAGGAGATTATTATTTCCGATTCTAAATATCTTTATACATATAGGTATAAAATTCCGGTGTGTGTAATTTTTCTCCTCGGTGGCTAAATGGATTATGATTGTAAAAAAATGTACTTTTGGGGTCACCTGGATGGTTTTTAGCTGTAGTTGGATCCGGTAGGTGGCGCTAAGGTCGAGATCCAGAAAAGGGTCCGTTAGTTATGTATAAATATGAACGAACACTGGACAAAACTTACAAATGTAAATTGTGGACTTTGTCCATTAATGGGATAGCATGGGTTATTATATAAGATATATATATATATATATATATAGCATGGATTGTTATAATAAAATATGTTCTAGGGACGCTTTTCTTTACTGAACTGTTTAGTATTTCAACTCGACCTATTTTTGAACTGACAACATACAGGATTCGAATAAATAAGTACTCGTATATTCGATTCTGCAACTCGCCGGCTGTCGCGAACACGCTTAAATGGGAGCCTTATAGGTAGATTATAGCAATTTGACTTTCACAACAATAATTTTAATAGATTATTTAATAGCCTAGCGGTTTAACGCTTGTTTTCCATGCAGAAGGCTGAGTTTAAACTTAGCCCGCACCTCTGACTTTTTGATTATCACTTACGTTTACAGTGACGGAAAACATCATAAGGAAATCTGTCCGAAAGGGCTCCATAAAGGTCTTGATGGTGTTTATATTCCGTCAACTCACACTGGGCTGGCGCTGGAATGATGCTTTAATTCTTATCATTTTGAGAATTCCGCGCCCACCCATGGGACAGTAATTATAATGGACTAAATTTATTATTATTATATTTTCGTAGGAAGTAATTGAGGTTATTCATTTTATTAGATAAACACAATAAGTCTTCTATTCTATAGAAAAAATATACTTAATATGGATACTTCATAAGTTGGTTATTCATTTATTACAACAAACGCTAAAAACTGAAGTATTTGAGTCATCAGTTGACCCCTCAGAAACTACATCATGCTACTATTTCTGGTATATCCTTCTTAATATCCCACTAACTGTTTTCGGTTTCATTTTATTTCAGGGCTTGCTGCCTGCTCCCGCTTTGCCGCCGAGAGAACCTCAGCCATCAGAAGCAAAACCAATATCAACACCTGATACGCCTGCTGAACCGTCGCCTTCTACAGAATCTCCACCTACAACTCCTGAACCAGCAAAGCCCGAAGCAGATAGTGGTACTTCCACTCCGGCTCCTCCTCCACCTAACACGCAGTCTCCCATACCACTCAACGAATTTGGTCTCCCACCACAAATTCTGCCCTTAAGCCACATAGATCCTCTGTACAATGCTCTGCCACAATTCAACCCCTTCACCTACAGATATCCCGGAGTGAGATTCTATGATCCATACGATCCGTTCAGTTTTAGTCCATACGCGAGCCTTCCTATATACCGTCCCTTACCAAATGTGCTAGGACATAGTCTCCCTGTTGTCTCTGAAAAAGAAGTTGCTAATGTCCCTGTTCAATCCGAACAGTCTGCCCAAACTCCCCCTCCTGAACCTAGTGATCTCAATATTCTGAACTATTCCTCAAAGGATCCTTCTATTCCCAACGTGCCCCCACCTCCCCTCCCTCAAGGCGGTCTCAAGTCGGATAAATCTGAATAGTCATAATTATTAAATAATAAGTGCTGTATTATATGGATTGTATTGTTTACTATATAAGTTTGTGTCACCACCTGTTAATCAGACAAAAAAGACAAAGTTCCTGGTGATTTATTTATTACTTCAGTCTTACATAGTTCAATGTTCAATATCTACAGTGATGGTTATACAAAATTTTTAAAATATTTTTTGCATAATTTGCTGTTTGTTTTTTGTAATATGTAATTGATAATAGTCTATAATAATATTATCAGATAGTATTGAAAAATCCTTTAAAATTTACAACAAAGTTGTTGCTAACAGTGTGTACGTTTTTCCGTGTAGTATTCCTTGTTTATTTTGTTTTAAAAATTAAGAAGTATAGAAAAATAAGTCCCAATCAATTCCTGGTTGCATTTCTACTGGAAAGTACCATTCATAAAAGTAATAAATATATTTGATTGCAAAATAATTGTATACGATACGACTCATGCAGAAGGTGAATTTGTGTGAGTTGTACTTAACCATGTCGCCCAAAGCAGACCTGGCTCTTACGTAAACGCAGTTGGGTATTTTCGTCACATTAATGTAAGCCTGAAAAAATAAATAGTAGTATAACGTATAAGCTTTTCATATAGAAACTAGCGACACGCCCCGGCTTCGCACGGGTAGCACACAAAATTGCCAAAAAAGCAAAAAAAAAATCTGTTGATAGTATCGCTACCAAACTTCACAAGATCTCCCGCTGGACTATCTGAAAATTACCTAAAAATTTCATTAAAATCGCTTCAGCCAGTCCATAGGGGGGAATATACGTACACACATTTATATAATATATATATACTAGCTTCCGCTCGCGGCTTCGCCCACGTAGTTTACGAACCCGTACATTTTCCCGATAGACTATAATCTATCTCTGTGCCAAATTTCATCCAGATCCGTTCAGCCGTTCTGGCGTGAAGTTCAAGTTATCAACGTACCTACATATATCTAAAACCAACAGTATTGACGTCGCACACATACTAAATTTTTCTTTTCGCCAGATATGAAACCTAACCTAACCTATAATTTATAACCTTACGGAAAAGACCTAGGTCTTTAAGCCGTAACATAAATAAGACTAACATTAACATAACATCACACCTGTATTCCCCGAAGGGTTAGGCAAAGGTGTACTATTGTACACCCACATTTCGCCGATACTGTTATTCAGTCCCATGTAATAGGGGGCGAGCCTATTGTCATCTACCGGGCACAATTCCAGACTACGTGCTGCTACTGAGAATTTCCATACAGAAAAATCCAATAACACTGCCCGACCCGGGAATCGAACCCAGGACCTCACGCTTAGCAGTCGTTGCTTGCGACCACTAGGCCAATGAGACAGTCTAACAAAACATACCCGGGGTAAAATGAGTTAAATAGGTACCTAGTTGCTTGTAATTAATGAATTCAGACATTTTCTTAGAATAAAAATGAAAATTAAATGATACTTCGTGTGTTGCCACTCTTGCATCGTCTTATGTCGATTACATTTCATGAGTGCGCGTAAATAAACCAATTTGAATCTTATAACATTTACACGCGTTCGTGAAGTTATTTTTTTTCTTTTTTGTCTATAACAAGAATCCTAAGTTAGTAAAGATCCTAAGAAAACTATATTAGGTGTTTTAATCGTGTATCTATAGTGAATTTTGACGGCACGGTTAGCGCAGTGGTTGAGAGATCGACTGCTGCGCTACGTATCGCGGTTTCGATCCCCGCACGGAGCAAATATTTGTATGATCTACAGATAGTTGTTTCGGGTCTGGGTCCTTGTGTATGTGAATATATGTATTTGTAAAACGCACCTACGATAGAGGAATTATTCCTAGTGTTAAAAAAAAAAAAAAAATTTTTTTTCAGTCGATTTCTAATACCGACACAATATCATACGAATAGGTACGATATAGGTGTCGATATTGTTATCGGGAAATTGTAAATCGCTTAAGACGAACGATCTAAGTATTTACCTGAATACGGATATTTCCTTCAATCTGTTCATAGAAAATACGTTCATGCATAATTAGTTCCTTATATCTGCTCGCACATTTCCCATAGTAATATTCAGCCACAACATCATCTGAAAACAGAAGATAACATAACATAGCATCACGCTTGTATTTCGCGAAGGGCTAGGCAGAGGTGAACCTACTATTATACACCCACATTTCGCTGATACCGTTATTGAGTCCGATGTGATAGGGGCGAGCCTATTCCCATCAACTGGGCACAGTTCCAGACTCCGTGTTGTTACTGAGAATTTCCATACAAAAAATAAAAAAAATATATATTGCCCGACTCAGGAATCGAACTCAGGACCTAACGTTCAGCAGTCGCGTTTGTAACCACGTCAGAAAACATAATACCGTCAAATAACATTAAATACCATTACAAAATGTATTTTCTTAGTAGAGACGAATATTCTTTAAATTATTGATTCGTATGTTAATAATGTCTCCTATGTACCTAGGTATCATTTTCCAATCGTGGTAGGGTTAGATTGCAGTCAACCCAGAGAGACTGGGTATCAGCACTTGGCTCGGAGCACCTGCTGTCGGCTTCTTATTGCAAACCTGATGGCAGGCGAAGTTGATATTCAGCTGCAACCGGTTAGATTGGAACTCGATCCCAATGTAGTTGGAAAAAGACTATGCAGATAATGATAATATTGAAACAATAACGTTCTCCGAAGCCAACAACCAACAATATCCTAGAATAAACAAAAACAAAGCAAAATCTTACCTGTAGCATCAGGAATATTTGTAAATACTATACTGTTCAGAGCTGTAAGCGTCTTGTAACATGATGCTGCAATCACTGTAACATATAAAATGATTAGCAGTCAAACTTTAATTATTTAAGGTTTAGGCAGACATGTACTTTTATACACCCACATTTCGCCGATGCTATTATTAAGTCCCATGTAATAGGTGGCGAGCCTATTACCATCTACCTGGCACAGTTCCAGACATCGAGAATTTCTAAACAGAAGAACCCAATAACACTCCCCGACCCGGGAATCGAACCCAGGACCTCACGCTTAGCATTCAGCTCTCAGCGTATTTGATCACTAGACAAATGAGGCAGTCACTGAAATGAATATAAAAATTAAAGACATTAAAAATAATAATAAGAAAAATGTCTTACCTAATACGCATATTATTAATACTGAAGAGGCGTACGAATGCTTCATTTATACAAAACAATTAAAAAATGCACGTCTATATCGTAATTTGAGTAAGAAACCTATGATATATCGAGTGTATGGAATGAAATTCTGGCGTCTGAAGGAAATCCTGCGCATTCGTGTTTTCAAAACAGAAAACACACACAGCTAACAAACATACATGTATCTTAGAACATTCGACTGTACGCACACACCTACATACGCAATTTTTGTTTACAGGGAATTTCGTAGAACTTGAGTGTTGATTTTTTGTGTTTTGCGGATTCTGTGGATGGTCGTTTGAGAAGAATCTTTTATTTGCAGTTGCGCATAATGGCATATCATATAAGAAAAATAATACACATATGATAAAAAAAAGCATAACAACAATCACGTGTATGTTACATGTAGCAAAAAATAATAACCAAAACTGTTACACCATTATCTTGATGCGAAAATCTGGTACTTAGATAAAATATTGGTTCCACAAAACACATAATTATGATAGATATCAGAATAAAAGATTTTACGGAAACAACTTCCAATTGGAAACATTTATATGTATAACAGTGACGCTGGTATTGTATTGACTCAGCTAAAAGCAATGCTCAATGGTTCTTCAACAAGATAAGGATTTCAGTTGTTGTTATCCAATGCGATCCACACAAATAAAGGCAAGTACTCATGTACACCGTGGCGTAAAATCAATGAATACATAAAGATACCATATCGATGTGTACTTGGCACGTTTAATGACACTGACGTTAATATATCCCGATTACAGCTGTATTTACAGGCTGAGGTTAAAATTTAATCCCACTCATAATTTGGCGGGCCATAAAAATACAAATCCCAGTCCATACCGCTAATCATGTCGTATGGAATATACCATTCATAATAGTAATATTTAAATCTTCTTTGAGAGTGACAGAAAGTGACCCGCGGTATGCAAAACTGAAAACTGTAAGCTGTGCTTCGAAACACGTCCTCGTGAGATTCTACCGTCGATACTCCTTTTAAGATGATACAAGTAGGTATTCTTTTTATGTCCAACCAGCCCTGAAAGATAATATAATATATTAATGCAGGTTTTGCTGTACAATTTACACAAAATAAACGTTAAAAATAGGCTGTCGAATTCTTCACCGTTTTCGATAGTTTTCACGTCTAATGGTGGAGTAGGCTCTTAGACAATGTTAGATTTAAATTATTAAATTATCATTATCTACATTCACCTGGTGATGGCTTATGGATTCATAGGACAACTTCATAAAACTTACTCGTAATATAATCTTTCCTGTAACTTGTGCGCTGTCTAGATGGACATGAGTATAAAAATTCTTGTCTCGCCTCCTGCAGTCCCCGAATATATATTCGTTCTTGTCGAGATCTAGAAATTAAAAATTGAATCTTCATAAATCCATGTTACTGTAGTTTTATTGCAACTACTTATGCAATCTACTACATTTGCAAACCAAGCAAATTAAAAATGACAGAAAATATTGTATTCACTTCATTACTAGGTAATAATTTAAACAAAAAACCGTAGACAAAACGCTACAGATCATACAGACGAATTACAGGAATTGCAATAAAATTCCTTGCAATAAATTTGTCATTATTTTATTATTATTAAAAGCCTATGCTGTTCCACTCCTGGGAAAGGCCTCATCCCTTTTCTCCATTTCTCGCGATTCCGTGCTGTATCTGGCCAGTTTTCACCGAAGGCATCCAGTTCGTCCCGCCATCTCCTACGTGGTCTGCCACGACCCCGTCTCGCTGTCTCAGGACACCAGTTTTGTGCTTTGTAGGCCCACAGTTCGAACGGCATGCGGCAAATATGTCCTGCCCAGTCCCATTTAAGCTGGGCGGCTTTTGCAGCCACGTCAGTTATCTGAGTTCTGGAGCGCAGTATGGTGTTTCGAACCCGATCGCAGTATGGTGATCCGAACCTTGAGTTTGGACTTTTGGACGTTAGTCAGTGACCAAGTCTGTGCTCCATAGGTTAGTACGGGGAGAATACACATGTCCACGAGCTTACGTTTAAGAGGCATAGGTAAATCACCCTTGAATAGCTCTTTCATGAACCAGTAGCTCTTCCAGGCGTTTTCGGTACGTCGTGCAATTTCCTTGTCTTGCCGACCCTAGAAGGAGACTACTTGACCCAAGTAGATATATTCTTGGACATGCTGTACGGTAAAATTGTCATGATAGGGAAAAAATAAAAATCATACCGACATCAGGAACGGAGTCGAATAGAGAATAGTCGATCATGGATGGATAAAGATCCCAACTTGAGCATGAAGTAGCTGGAACAGGTGAGGATGTCATTCACTAATATTATGCATTGACTACAAAAGAGAAGTACATACACCAATACAAAATCCACAATTGGAATACAAACTAATGAAAAACCAGATAGACCTTTTGTACATGCCTAGGTCGAGCATACGTTTGACATGGGTCTTTATTTAAAGGAATAGTCACTTCTTTCATTAACCCTTCGAAATATATCTTTATTAGACCATTTTAAGTTTTATAAATTTATCATAATTACAGGCAGTGGCCAATAACAACAGTGACTTCAAACTCACCTATAAGAATTATGATGTACGTCTTCATTAGAGTAATATGACTTGAATATTTCATGCTATAATCGTCTACTAGTCGTGAGCTAAAAGTAAGATATGCATCCGAACTCGCATTATCGGTGACTTAAATACTACTAGTTATTGTATTTATATTAATCACTCGCTTGTTGGCTTTACAAATATGCTTATAAAATCCAATTAATAACAAACGACATTTTGTTCGCCTCATCATAACAATACTGAATCATTGGGATATTATGATTTGATTTATAATAACAATTTCCTGAAGAGCTTGCCAGAGGCGGACTATTGTAAACCCACATTCTGTCGATACCGCTATTACGACCTATTTAATAGGGGGCTAGCCTATTGCTCTCTGCCGGACACAGTTCTAAACCCCGTGCTGCTACCGAGAACATTCTATACCGAAAAACCGAACGATTCTTTGCTTGACTGTTAATCGAACCGAGGATTTCACGCTCAATAGTACTTACGACCACCTAACTAATAAGGACAGTTATATTTAATGTAATAATTGCAATCCTAACTATTTTTTTTAATATTATAAATGCGAAAGTAAGTTTGTTTGTTTGTTACCTTTTCACGCCTAAACCACTGAACCGATCATCATGAAATTTTGCATGTACGTTGTCCGGGGTACAAAACAGGACATAGGGTACCTTTCATCCAGAAAAAAGTACTGTTCTCAAGGGAAGAACAATAACTTTCGGACGCTACAATTGCTTTAGGACGCTAGATGGCGCTACGTGTATTTCGAATCAACTAGCTAATTTACTGTTTGTTTAGTAACTTGATTTAAATACTTAAGTAACCGTATTAACGTTAATACTTCCTATATCGACCAACAACCTTAATTGATTGTCAAAATCTAAATTAACGCGAGTGAAGCCGTGAGCGAAAGCTAGTTATTAATAAATCTGTATCAATAACCTTTACTGCTCTTGATTGGTGCTATTTTTGGCACTAAATGTCGTTTTTTATTGGCACATTTAACGTTCATTTTATTTGTTAGCAAACTGAGAAACGGTTTATTTCTAGAATATTTGAAATCCATAATGCGTAATTAGTAAATACGAAAAAAGAACTGTTATTTTTTGAAACACCATGTTTAGTTAACAAAGGACGTAATCTGTGCCATAACGCTGAAGCAAAATGTTTCAAAGCGTGGTCGGATCCCGGGAGAAGTGCGCGAACTTATGCTACCTGCATATATAGAGAGATACAAGTCGTTTCCAAAGGCATTATGAAAATTATTGTGTTTCGTGTAATACTCGTAGTCCTTGTCGTTTTTCATTTTACGTTACAGGTAAATGTGATTCTAAATTATATTTATTATGATTTGGACCATGTAAAAATATATTCACTAGAATATTATAATAAATCATCTTAAAAACTAAAGTAACTAATTTTAACTTAAATATTTAAATTCACAGAATTGTCCTGAAGAAGTCACTAATGAAGGAATCAGTGTAACTTGGCATCAAACATCAACAGCAAACAACATTGAGTCGGACCCGCTTTGTTACTTCAATGACACCTTGATAACGAGGAATTGTTCCAATTCAACCTGGACACCCATCCTTGATGAAATTGGACCATGTTCAAAAGTTGTTAAGTATTTTGACGTTACTTCATGTCCCCCCGGATATTACAAAATATCTGAAAATAACAATGACTACTGTTATCAAACTGGTGAACCTGCAGCTTGGGATTATCCTTGTTTTGCAAGCGGTGGCGCCTCAGTAATTACCGATTTCACAGCCGCAGAAATTGAGCAACTACTCAATGCTCTCAAAGCCACAAATATATCCAGATATTTCTGGCTACCAGCTCAAAGACAAAAAGTATTTAATCCCGTAGTGTGGTCCATCCCAGGTCCTAATTGGGGCCAACGTGTTTTAGCTAGTAATTTTTTGCGACTATACGCACCCTTCTCTAAAAATTGTTTATTACTAGATGTAGAACAAGGTGTTCTTATAACAGAAAGCTGTTATAAGAACTACCCAAGTTTATGTTTCTACATAAATGATATTCACTATCCAACAAAATGCCCTTACGGATATCACTCTTTTAGATTCAAATTTGATATTGGCACATGTTTTGGTATTGAAAAATCTGACGAAGGAATGTCATTTAATGGCTTTCTTCAGGAAAAGTGTAAGAAACCTATGATCACCAGTAAATATGATATAACTAGATTTATTTTTAAGAAAATTTCTGAATTACATAATTTGCCAAGTGATGTGTGGTGTTGGATAAAGACACCGCCCTACAATGAAACTGACGACGACACACAATACATATCTATTAACGATTCTTTAGAAATTAGGGGTTCTTCGTCTTTTGAGGGTGTTGTAAATAACCTCGGAGCTTTAGATTACGTAAATTCTAGCACGCTACTACCATGCATGGCATGTGAAGTTGAAGTCATTAGCGAGCAAACTGAGTTTATGTTTGAATATAATGATATACAAAATATAATTTATCTTACAGTATATTATCCCTCCGGATTATGGAAATACAATAATAATGACAAAGGCATTCAGTGTTTCTCAGATGCAAAAGGCTTCGTTAGTGTAGTAAATGTAAATGATATTCCCCTTATTGACATAAAATCCACTCGGAAAGATGAGGTGGAATTATGTCACGTTGAAAAAATTGTATATGCTATTGATCTGGTTACCGACAGTTCTGCTCAGTATTGGTGCGAAGGACACACAGTTGACTTTTCATTTATAGCTACAGACAAAATTATTGCCAATCCTAAGGGAAATAGAGTTCATGTATTTTCACTTGTTATAAAATATTATGTATTACCAGCGGACGTGGAAAATATAGCAAATCTTACCGAGTTATTGAACAACATAACAAATATATATTTAGCTAAAAAAGTATTGCTCATGGATATTTTTGATTATTCTTTGAACCACATGGTTATTTTATTACATTTGCATATTGCTGTTGAAGATGTCTTTGAAGACGAAGCGCTTAATATACAAGCAACATTTAATACGCTAAAAAATAAATCTGAGGTAGAATTATCAAAATATAATTATACTTTTTTAAACTTATCGAGTTCAGTTTACTGCTTACCGACTACTTCAATCGATGTCATTACGCTCGACTGGGAGATGACTTTAATTGGTCACATTACTGCACCGAAACAGTTTTGCCTTCAAGCTAACGGCTTACCAGTAAAGAGACGCTGCCTAGGGTCTTATATGCTTGGTAGTTTCTGGGGTGAAGTAGAAGGTCATTGTGATAATACTTACGAGCCATCTCAAACCACAACATTTCTATACAATTTTGTAAAAAAACAAATACCTAACAATTACAGTTCTCGATTTCTTACCGATGGCCTTAATTTTGTACTTGGTGATACCGATATAATCATTCCAGCTGATATTTATTACTTATCTGTGTCCTTACAACAGATTCTAGATCTAGCTCAAGAAAATGCATCATCTATAGATACTGGTGACATTGAAAATATGGCCTGGGTTATGGATAGAATGATGATCCTCGATTGCAAGTATTTATATTTAGCTCAAACACTGAATTCAACCAATGTAATATTAGATTCGGTAAGTGATATTATAGAAATTATAGCACAAAAACAAATTAATGAGTCTACTCAGTTAAGCGATGTGGCATACGAGATTGCTGTACAACCTCAATTTGTAGTACAAATAACATACCCACAACACAATAATATCACAGGAATAGCCATAATTAAGGATACAGCTTCATATGATTTTACAGACATGATGATTCAACCCTTGTACAAAAATACTAGCCTGGAAGAAGTTCTTTCTATAAAAAACCTAGAAATTGCTACCTGGTTGCCCAAAGAAATTTTAGATACAATGCAAATTAACAGTAACGATACCGAAGAAAATACAACTAACAAAGAAAATTTTCATATAATAATCACGATATTTCATAATAATGCTATTTTCCAAGAATTAAGTACCAATAAACACGAGATTAACAGTAGGATTGTAGGAGTATCCATCCCTGAATACATGTCAAATTTAGAATATCCAATCCCACTTGTATTTAAACAAATCAATCACACAACAAACTCTTTTTGCGGGTATTGGGACTTTCAACCTCAACAGCTTAATCGTATTCCGGGTTCCTGGAAAAAAGAAGGGTGTTTTATAGTTAAAATAATTAATGATACTACCGTATGTGAATGCTACCATCTTACTCATTTTGGTCAATTACTTACTATGCCAGATATTCATAAAAATGAAGAATTTCTAATTGATAAAAATCACACGATGGCGTTAAATATAATAACTTTGGTCGGGAGCTTCATGTCATTATTAGGTATAGTTGGTATTTGGATAACAGCTTTTGTATTTAGTAATTGGAGAAAAAAAGCTGGCACTAAAGTTCTTCTGCAGTTATCTACTGCTATAGCATTACCATTAGTGTTCATTTTAGTTTTTAATTTAGATTATACTATGTTTAAACATGTAGACGGTATGTACGTCATTGTTGAACATATGAAACCTACATGTATAGTTCTAGGGTCCCTGTTACATTTTTCAATATTAGCTAGTTTTATGTGGATGCTTATAACGGCTATTTTACAATTCATTAGATATGTGAGGGTTTTAGGAGTTCGAAGACCGGCCAGATTTATGTTTAAATTTACATTAATAGGCTGGGGTATTCCATTATTACCGGTTATTATCACTTTAGCTCTTGACGCTGAAAACTATATACCTAGTACTTCAACAATAAAAACGATTTGTTACCCGAATGGGTACTATTTAATTATAGGTGTATTATTGCCAATATGTATTATACTTTTCATAAACATTACTTTATTCATTCTTGTACTCCACGCTATATCGAGAGGTTCCGACCAAAAAATGAAATCCACGGACATGGACCTGGTCGGTGCACAGCTTAGGGTTTCTATATTCTTGTTTTTCTTATTAGGTCTAACATGGATTTTTGGAATATTTTCATTTTCAAATCATTTGCTTTGGTCTTATCTTTTCTGTTTAACTTCTACACTACAAGGATTTGTATTATTTATTTATTTTGTGATATGCGATCCAAAAACTAGAAGTTTGTGGATTTCATTAATGAAACCGCAATTTATATCAACTTCATCTAGAAATAGTATAACGAGTATAACTAATGGATAAAATTAAAGGGGAAAAAATATACGCTTTTGTAAACTTATAACCTAGATAGTTTTAATCCTACCAAATATTGTTATAAATAATCATAATAATTATTTAATTATCAATAAAATAGTTTACTATTGGTTGCTTATTTTATTTATATTTTTTTACAAAAAGCGTTGTCTACTTCATGGCTTGCCACTGAAGGAATTTGGAATGCTAGTAAACAAAAATGTTTACAAACCTACAAAGAATTCGGATAATTACCAAATATTAAACAATATGGCCGTTATATTAAGAAAGACTACTCATAGTCTTAGACAAGTCTGCATAGAATACAAGTCTGCGTAGTACTACCTACAGCAATTAATTCGCTAGTGCATTATCGCTTAAAGTTTTTGAAGTTTCCTGTTATAGAATCTATGATGCATAGTAGTGTACATTTTATAGCGTTATTGCTGCTATTATTTGGTAAGTTCCAGATTCAAGTTCACTACTAATAAAAATGTTTATGTAAAAATACTTGTTTATAGTGTGAAATAATTCTACATTCGTAAAATAATTTCTCTGTAATAAATAAATCAATGGCGATCTGTCTATGGAGACTAAGCCTGAAATTAAACCACATTGAATCATTAGCAAAAACCTAGACATTTTTTATTAAGTATATAATTGAGGGGCTCATAGCTAGATAGATTACACTCAATTTACATACGAGTGACCGTTTCTCACACACATCGAAACCCCTTCGTGCCTTAAAATCCACGTTAAGCTTTTGGTTTCGGGTGTCCTACAAATTCTTATGACAGACCCAGTTATTGGGTGGCGGAGGTCAGATGGCATTTAGTCTGTCTAAAATACTGATAAACAACCCGAACCGATTACACTGGGAGCCGACCCATAGTGTAGTTAGTAGGAAGAGGTTAGGCAGATGATGAATTTGAGTGCTCTTGGCACCACTTCACATGATAGTAAGGATTATCTCATAACCCTTCACAAATGTATGAATGATAATTCATACATTTGTGAAGGGGGACCTGCTAGCCGTAGCGTTTCGGGTGTGTCTATTTTACGCTACTAAAAGGGTTAAAAATACTGGAGTTTCCCTACAATCTTCTTATGGATAGGATAAATAATTCACTTTAGGTAGTCTGTAAATAAAAGGTTTATTCAGCAGAATACTGATTATATAACGCTTTTATAAAGCTATTGCTGCGTCTGGATGGAAAGCAGTTCCGGCCAGCCAAGCAATGTACGCGCTACGCTCAAAACACTATGGTCCAACGACTGGGCTAGTGGAAGACGAAGCACTTCCGAGGAGTAAGTGTCCCACCGAGTCTAAAACGTCAAAGTGTCCCACACATTTTGACGTTTTAGAACAATAATAAGTGTCGTGGGTTCGATTCCCACACGAAACAAATATGTATTACACATTAGGGTGTCCCAAATATGACCAAAAAAAAATTTTTTTCGAATTTTGAAATGCATACCCTCTATATCTTTTATAAATGCAAAACCATACTCAAATATGAAATTTTATCATTCTAGCATGATTGCAACCCGTGCCGACCGAGCCACAAAGTTTATCAAATCTCATGTTTAATGTTAATATTTGGTTCTCCTATAAAATTAATAAAAATGCAATAAATGAAGTAAATAAAAGACAAAATCAAATTAGAGAAATATTTACCTTTATTTAAACACATAAAATAAAAACAATCAGCCAGGGTAATTTCTCTTTAGGGTATGTTTTTTTCAGTCTGTATAAAAATTTCTATGTTCCTGGATACAACGCAACAGGAATTATTTTTGCTCTTCTTTAGCCGTGATAAGTCCGTAAAATCTTGCATTAATTTGACAGTTCTTTCAGCAGTGTCATTTAAAATCTTCAAACGAGTTATTCTTCTTTTAGTTTCCAGAAAAGCAGCATTATCTTCCCAAGGCACATATTCCTGAAGAAAAATGTCGTCGATTTTCAATCGAGATTTTTATTTTTCTTCTTTTCTATCTGAATTTCCCCCTCAAAAACACTACGCATAATTCGACCGAATCGTGATAATCGTCTCTTATTAAAGCTTTGTTCAGTTGTGCTATAAAAAACATTAACAAAGATGTAATGTTTGTCTCAGCAACATGGTATTTTACGAAATCAAGGCATTTTTCAATGTTATTTGAATCGATGTTTTTCCAATTGTATCTGAACTTTTTAAAGATCGGAATATCTGGAGTGCTAGTAATTTGCTTTATCTTGTTACAGTTTTATGAACCAACTCATAAACATGATGACGACAAGCGAAAAGTAACAATTCTCTTTCTAAAGTCTGCTCCAAAAGAGCATAAGCTCCATTGAAACGTCCAATATTCGAAGATGTTGTGTCGCAACACATTATTTGTACCTTGACATTAACATTCCAGTTATAGAGGGCAGTTGAGATGGTTTTAGCAAATTGGCGAATTTGCTGAATCTAGGATTTGTTAATGGAGATGTAATCGATGTTCAGACCAAGCGCTTCTACGAGCGCATGAAGAATGTAAACGGAGTCTCATATGCTTAGCTGGCATCGATCTAAAGCTACGACGAGTTTAGGTGTTATCAGATTCTTTCCGCTGGCAATCTGACTTCGTTTGAATCATGTGGATATTCCAAGTTATGTGTAGTATAAGTCCATGCAAGAGCCGTTAACTCTTTTTGTCATAGTTTTCTTTCCTTCTCCTCTCTTCTCCTCTCTTTTGTGTTTGTCCGCCAAGTTTTTGTGTACCGGTCGACCAGGCTCTCTCTGATTCTTCAAAAATACTTTGTCTTCCTCTATTTTCATTCTTTCAAAGGCATCAGCATGTGCAATATCAAATAAGTTATCAAGGTGTCTTTCACAATTATTTTCTGAGTTCTTTTACAATTTTTTGCAGCTCTCTCCAGACGTGGTTTTTGTAGGAATTCTTATGTTTTTCCAAAATATAATGCACTTCCTAATCACAAGATTAGCACTTTCACTAAAAGTCGTTTGACTTCGCGAATATTGTCAAACAAGACAGCGAGAACTTGTCGATTAGATGGTAATTTTACACCATTTATTAAATGGTTTTGGAAGTCTGGTAAGAAAAATACTTTGTTTATCACTCCGTAATTCAACTGACATCTTTATGCAAGAAATAACAGCGTACTAATATTCTAAAAAATCACGTATGAAATGACAAATAAAACACGTAGTTACAGGTCGCAGTGCAGTACCCGCGCAATTTGTATGGGCGAGTTTAAATCGCAAGTCGGCACGGGTTATCGTTCATAAAATGGACTAATCTTTTGTTTTTAGACTATATTGGTGTGGCAGAACCAATGCAATAAGGTATAAAAGAAACGAACTTGGGTGTTGGTTTGCCGCGTCTGGGGACTAGACAGATCTAGTTAACGAATATCTAAAGAGCGCCACGGTTCGGAATCGGTCAAACAACGAATATTTGCGAATCTTACCTGGTCCGCCGTCTCCGGACGCTTGACTTCTTGACCTTTTCTTGTTAACCGGCCGGCGTGGTAAGCAGATGGGTCCAACCGAAGAGTAGGTAACGTTCACACGTAAAAGTCTGGTATTACGTTTTGATTAGAAAGGTAGGGAAGGCACACTTAGTTCAGGACGATTGGTAAACTAGCAAAGTTTTTTGAGAGCACGGAGTTTGAAACGCGTTGTGCGCTCACGCAGAGGTCGATCTGAAGTTAGACGCGTTACGGCCCCGGTTTTGATGAGTAAGATTCGCATGCGCGGAATCACGCTTCGCTATTCGCCGAAATCCATACCGTGAACGCTCTGAAGTTACCTTTTTGACAGCCCAGTGTTGCCATATAAAAATGAATGTTGTAACATATGAAATTAACTATCGGATACGATACATACCGCCCACCAAAATACAACCAAGTATTTTCAAATTAAAATTAAGTACGATAGCGAAAACGTATATGAGCAATGTAAACTGACAAAGAATTGAATTAAGAAACTTAAAACTAATAAATTTGAAAACGCATGAGAACTAATTAAATTTGTTGGGCAATGGACAAAGTTTAGTTAAAGGTCTCGTTAGGCAATTCCCGTTTGACAATCGAACGGTAGCTATGCGCACAACCCCATCAGGACTTGTGTGTAATTCTTGTACGCGAGCTAACAGCCAATGCAAAGGCAAGGTAGAGTCAGTTTTGATAATTACCACAGAACCTACGTCTAACGGTTTCTCCTTAGATGTCCATTTAGCGCGTTGCATTAGTGATTGGAGATATTCGTTCTTCCAACGATTCCAAAAGCTATGTTGGAAGCGCTGTATGAGCTGCCAACGTCCTAATCGATTTATATTGAGGGTTGAGAAATCCTCATCAGGAACGGATGTAAGAGGCTCTAACGTTAAGAAGTGACCGGGGGTTAACACACTGAGATCGTTTGGATCGCTACTAATCGGGTACAAAGGTCGAGAGTTTAACATGGATTCTATTTGGACAAAAAGTGTGGTTAACTCCTCGAAAGTTAATGCTTGCGTTCCAACGATGCGGTATAATTGCGTCTTAACAGCTTTTATTTGTATTTCCCAAACTCCACCGAAGTGTGGGGACGAGGGTGGGTTAAATTTAAAGTCGATCTTGTTCTCGACTGCAGCGTTCTGCATGTAGGAAGAAAGTTGGTTACTCGCTCCCACGAAATTTGTCCCACAATCAGAATATATAGTAGCAACGCGGCCTCGTCTTCCAACGAAACGACGGAGAGCAGCGATAAAAGCATCGGTGCTGAGGTCAGAAACAGCTTCGAGGTGCACCGCCTTGGTGGTAAAGCAAACGAATAAGCAGAGATATGCTTTACCTATCTTTGCGCCGCGATGAGATCCGATTTTGATGCGGAAAGGGCCGCCATAATCGACACCCACAACAGAGAATGGTTTTACTTGGTTGACACGAACAGCAGGTAGGTCACTCATGTAGGGTTCAAGCGGAGCGGGCTTCGTACGATAGCATTTCAAGCATTTGGATAGACAATGCCGAATGGCACGTTTGGGTGAGAGAAGCCAAAACTGTTGCGTCAAGAGATACCATAAAGTGTTAACTCCTGGGTGACTATTCTCTGAATGTAATTTTTCGATAATCATGTGTGTTAGTCGAGAATTTCTGGGCAATAAGGCTGGATGTTTATGCTCAAATTCGAGACCGGAACGTGAAAGCCTGCCGCCCACCCTGAGGACTCCATGATTGTCTAAAAATGGAGTGAGTTTCCGAAACTGTTTTGAAATTAGTTTTCCTTCCTTCAATTGACTTATTTCCTTGTCAAAGTATAAAGCTTGAACACGGGTAACGATATTTAACAGCGAATGATGAAGTTCAGCTTGACTCAAAGGAAGTTTCAGGATATCTTGTTTCTTGCGTTTAAGGTAATGTGCGAAGCGAATCCAATAGCACAAGATACGTTGAACCTTTCGAATTGAAGAATATTTTTCCAATAGGTGATCAATAAAATGAGGTTCTTCTTCTACGAGTAGCACCTGGGTTTTCTCTTCCTCGCGAACGACGTCATCACAAGGGTGGGTAATACTATTCGGCCACTGATTAGTATTTTCAGCGAGCCAGGGTGGTCCCGCCCACCATAAGGAATTGTTGACAAGGTCAGAGGGAAATTGGCCGCGAGAAGCAATATCTGCTGGATTGTCACCGGAGGGTACGTGATTCCACTTGGCTTCAGGTAAAGTGTCTTGAATGTGGCTCACCCTGTTGGCAACAAATGTCTTCCACCTGCTAGATGGCGAAAGAATCCAGGCCAAGGTAACGGTAGAATCCGACCACGCAAAAGTATCGGTGATGGGAAGCAATGGTACGTATTTTTCTTTTATTACATTAAGAAAGTCCGCGAGGAGTACAGCAGCGCATAGTTCGAGGCGAGGGAGAGAAACCCTTTTAGTAGGAGCGACACGGGACTTGGCAGCTACGAGAAAAACCTGCACACTTCCATCGAAGTTCATACAGCGTAAGTAAACAACCGCTCCATAACCTGCTTCAGAACTATCTGCGAATCCATGTAGTTGACACGCTTGAGCTGGGAAGGTAGCGAGACAGCGAGGGATTTTAATTTGCTTGACGGTAGGTAGCTGACTGAGAATGCGTTCCCACTGCTGGACGATTTCGTCGGGAGGGTCATCATCCCATGATACATTTAACATCCATAGCTTCTGAACTAAGATTTTTGATGACAGTGTTATTGGCGATAGAAAGCCGAGTGGATCAAAGATCCGAGCTAGTTCGCTAAGTATCGTGCGACGAGTGCATTTGCGTGCTTGAGGCTTCACTTCAAAGGAAAAGGTATCGTTTTGAGGGTCCCATATTAACCCCAGAACCTTCAACGTGTTGGACTTCTCGACATCCATCGAAATTTGATTACTAGTGAGACAATAGTCTGAAGGTAAATCTGCGAGAAGCTCTGGCTTATTACTCGCCCACTTGCGCAGTTCCATTTGGCCTCTACTCAGAAGTTCGACTATCTCGGATTTAGCTTGAGAGGCTTCTTGGAGATCGGTACAACCGGTAACAATGTCGTCGATATACATATCCGATTGAACTATTGAACGTGCAAGAGGGAGATCCTTTTCATCTTCAGCTAGCTGTTGCATAGCGCGACACGCGAGAAATGGGGCTGATGACACGCCGTAAGTAACGGTATTTAAACGATACTCTTGGATTGCCTGCGTTGGATCGAAACTGGAACGCCAGAAAATTCGTTGAAATTCCCGATCTTCTTCTTTGATATAAATCTGACGATACATTTGACGAATATCCGCTGTGAAGACTACAGGGTGAATACGAAAGCGAAGGAGTATTTCCAAGATATTTGCCTGCAATCTTGGACCGATTAGCAACGTTTCGTTTAGCGATTTGCCTGTGAGATCTTTAGTCGACGCGTCAAACACGACGCGCAACTTTGTTGTAGCGCTATCGGGGCGAAGAACACAGTGATGAGGTATGTAATACCTTCCATTTGATAACTCGCGAGTTGGTACGAGGCTCATGTGACCACAACGTACATAATCGGTCATAAATTCAGAATACTGTTCTTTAAGAACCGGATCACTAGCGAGTTTTCGTTCGAGAGAATGATAGCGACGCAATGCCATATCACGTGATCCTGGGAACGTAAGATTATTATTCCCTTCTTTGAAAGGTAAGACGACAATGTATCTTCCAGATTCATTACGAGAGTGCTGGGTCACAAAAATGTCTTCACACCGATGTTCTTCAGGTGACAGCTGAGGGGGTCGCAGAATAGCATCAAGCTCCCATAGCTTCTTTACTTCAGTATAGAGTTGCTCATTGGTTACGACAAACGAGTTGACTTCCTTATCGTCATGACAGTCAACACTACCAAGAAGAATCCAGCCAAAGACCGTGTTAAGTGCCGAAGGCTGCTGAGGGCTTCCATTCACCTTTCCAGGGAGTAGAAGTGATGAAAAGATTTCAGCACCAAGAAGAACGTCTATAGGTCCAGGCTTGTGACAATTGGGATCGGCCAGTGGTCGTCCACGCAGGTGGTGCCAAGAAGATTTATTTAAACGGACGCTAGGCACGTAACCGCAAATGTTGGGTATAGTTAGCGCTTTAACGTTAAAAAGAATTTTGTTGTTCAAGCCGATTTCCAACTTGAGAACTCCAGATGCAGATGCCGATGATTTACCTAGTCCACTGATAGTACGAACTGATGGTGTGCAGCTAAGTCCTAGGCGAGACGCAGCGCGCTCGGTGATAAAATGAGCTTGGCTGCCACAGTCGATTAAAGCTCGTAGAGTGCGAAATTGACCAGATGAATCTCTGACATGTATGACCGCAGTTGAGAGAAGAACCACAGAATTTACGCCGATACTGGTGAGTACACGAACAGGAGGATGTGTTTCGACGGATGAGGTCTTCACTTCTTCACTTGGTCGCTCTTCATCATTATGAAGGAGCGTGTGGTGTTTTTGACGACATTTTTGACATCTGAAGAATGATCTACAGTCTTTAGCTCCATGAGAGGTTTTTAAACAGTTAAAACACCAACGGTGTGTCTTGGTGTAGTCAACACGCTCTGGCACAGAAAGAGATGCGAAAGTAACACAGTGAGCAATGGAATGTTCCGCGTCACAATAAACACATTTTAGAGCAGCAGGGGCGGGTTGAGAAGTCGAAGCTGCGGGTTTAGTATTCTGCTGTTTTTGCTTGGATTGCATAACAATTTGCTTTTCAGACTGTTTATCGGACTTTGATAGAAAAACTGACGGCGAATGCTTTTTACATTGACTCGACTTGCTTTGTGCGAGGTTTCGTGATTTGTCATTACTATTACTCGATTGTGAAGAAGAAAAATGTTTGTCACGAACAAGAGCTTCGGATTTGGAATATAGAAAATCTTTCAACGTCGTGTAGCACGGCAACTCGCATGTAGGATGAGCTTGTTCAAACTCACATCGCGTTTTCGAATCGAGTTTCGATAGTAATAGGTAGCACAGAATAAAATCCCATTTTTCAGTTGGTAAATCGAGTCCCTTTAAAATAGTCAGGTTTTCATTGAAGGTGTCAAGGACGCGGCGAAAGTCGAGTGGTGTGTTTGTCTTTATGGTAATGCTCTGCATCTCTTGCCAGCAGGTGAACGCAAGTTCGCGCTTATCACGGTAGCGTGCGACGAGCGTTCGGTACGCGTCCTCGTAGTATATGCCTTGGGCGGGAAATGTACGGATAAGTCCCAGGGCATCGCCGGATAACGTGGACACGAGATAATGCATCTTCTCAGTATCGGAGAGTGACTCGTTTTTATGAATGAGTTCGTTAAAAACATCATAATACTCAGGCCAAGACTTAATGGATCCTGAGAACTTCGGAATTTCGATTTTAGGTAGTTTCACAGATGTCGAATGCACAGAACGTTTAGAATCAGATGTAGGGTCACACGCAATACCGCGGGTTAATTGGCGATGGATAGCTACGACATCATAATAAATCTTGTCGAACTCTTCACGGCAGCTGTCTTCCTTTTCGCTATGTTCAACTTCGATCACAGCAAGGATATCCGCATGAGCTTCTTCGAAACAATCAACATGTTTGGTAACGGATGAATAGTGCGCAAAGAACAGATCTATCGCGTCAGAATTATTTGTTGACTTTGCTTCCAGGGCCACCTCTAACATTTTCTTCATGCGATTAATCGCTAAAGTACGCTTGCGTCTCAGTAAAGGTAAGTCGTGTACACTAGGATACTCCATTTCGATTGATTTTGCAAAAGCTTTCGATTTAGTAACACTGCTTCGCTTAGTACGATACGCTGCCATCGTTTGTAGAAATGAAACGCAATCACCAACGATCGAGAAAATTAACGGACTACGGATGGGAAAATGTGTAAGTTAATATGCAACGTAACGCCACCAAATTATGTCCTAAAACAATTTTAAATACGAATATCGCAGAGAAATAAACATTAAAACGAACTATGACAATATACCTACGCGAGAAGCCTACCACTATGTTCGGCGATAGGTGAACGAATTGAGATAGGTATAAACTGTCAGAGAAACTAATAACGACTGTGTAGTAGGCTAAGAATTATTTGTTGTGACGAGTTATGACAAGTAGAATTAAAGTGTACCGAATTATAAGAGAATTTACACATAAAACTAACCTGTCGGAACAACAATCTTCTATTATCACCTGTTACATACGTATTTCACTAAATAAATGTTTATTTCACCACTACGAACGATACTTTGTTACTAGAACACTAATAAAACGCATTTTTATTGATCTGAGATCGCAATCCTTTGTTTTGTTTACCTACAACGAATACGAAATTCGCGGTGAACTGAACTAAGTATTTGAATGTGTACGAACGAAGTATAACGCTACAAAATGACGAAGTCGATTGAACGAGTGAGTTTTGAGCGCAACTTATGTACCTTTCTAATGCGGACGGATTATACAAAACGAAGATTAATTTAACAGAAATTTCGCTAATCCTTGTAAGAAATTAGTTTAAAACATTGCTAAAATATCAATTTAAGCAATAAAATGCCTGCCAACCAGTAAATTGCTCATATACGAATAATAATTTGCAAAATTTATTTCGATCGTAATTACGATAAAATTATGTGAAATATCAAATATGGCGGATTTAACAAATGAATTGTACTGATGTAAATTATGAATGTAACGACTCAATTTTACTAATTGGAAACTAATACTGTTTGAAATGAGTAGGAACCACTAGTTCCCGGGTTTCGGCACCAAAAAGATGTGGCAGAACCAATGCAATAAGGTATAAAAGAAACGAACTTGGGTGTTGGTTTGCCGCGTCTGGGGACTAGACAGATCTAGTTAACGAATATCTAAAGAGCGCCACGGTTCGGAATCGGTCAAACAACGAATATTTGCGAATCTTACCTGGTCCGCCGTCTCCGGACGCTTGACTTCTTGACCTTTTCTTGTTAACCGGCCGGCGTGGTAAGCAGATGGGTCCAACCGAAGAGTAGGTAACGTTCACACGTAAAAGTCTGGTATTACGTTTTGATTAGAAAGGTAGGGAAGGCACACTTAGTTCAGGACGATTGGTAAACTAGCAAAGTTTTTTGAGAGCACGGAGTTTGAAACGCGTTGTGCGCTCACGCAGAGGTCGATCTGAAGTTAGACGCGTTACGGCCCCGGTTTTGATGAGTAAGATTCGCATGCGCGGAATCACGCTTCGCTATTCGCCGAAATCCATACCGTGAACGCTCTGAAGTTACCTTTTTGACAGCCCAGTGTTGCCATATAAAAATGAATGTTGTAACATATGAAATTAACTATCGGATACGATACAATTGGGTTATTACGAAAGTTTTTAGAAGGTATGCGTAAAAAAAAATCGCACTTGAAATTTATGGGACACCCTATTACACATGTATGTTTGTAAACTGTACCTATGATGCAGGGGAAATCCTAGTATGGGGCAATGATGTATAAATAATATTGGAACTACGAGTACAACAAAATACAAAAAGACATTTTAATAGTTTTAGCCATGTTGTTAGTAATTTATTAAATATGTATAGGTATATTCTTTTGTCACCTCATAGCTAATGAGCATGATGATAAAGAACATGTGGATGAAAAAATAATAATGTCCTTGTTGCGCAATTCTACAATTTTTATTCGCTTTTTAATCTACCTGGGTTATAGGCGCAGTTTGCATTTATTTTAATTATAGAATAAGCTGAATACCACAAAACATATCATACCTATGAACTCTAGATAGGACCGACAGAAAATTTGACTTTAAGCCAATATTAGGGCACATCATAGGCACAGAAGGAGCCTCGTCAAATGACGATGCAACCGACACTCCCAGGACCAGTCACTTACTTTTTTGTCAGACTAAACTTTTGACTAGGTCAGACGCAATTTTTATGCGAGAGCTCATACTGACAAGTAAGATGTCCTTTAGTTATATTTTTTATAATATGAATGAGGCGCGAAAACACTCAGAGACTGCAGAAAAATACTGCAGACAAAAACAGCAATTATTTTAAATATTTTTTTCAGCATTCATCCACAGTATCTACAAATTTGGATGGTGCACTCCTGACGTAATACAAAAACAGTTCCTACGCAAAACTACCAACATAACCCTGTCGGATTGGCAATCGACTCAGGCAAACTATATTTACGTAAGTATGTTACATACTTTAAGGTGTTTAAGTACTATGTGTGGTGTTTGGAGAACTTCATATGCATGCGGTGCATCTTCTGACGATCGAGTCTTTGTAAGCTAAATCAGACGACAAAATAAAGATAGATACAACTGTTGAGTCGTAATGAAAAACTTCGTGGTGCGGATTCTCATACTGATTGTATTCTAAAAGTTATCATTACGACTTTACTGATGTTGATTATTGGTGGAGTGGAGTGATAGCAAAAATCCTTAGGTGTGAGAAGGTTGTCTTGTCGGTGACCCACCTTACGTAGGAACAGATCTGGCTTCTGGGATTAGCCTATCTAAATTACGACAGTCGGTACTGACTGAAGTGCCCGACACTCCTAAGGGATTAAGGGCGAACGAAAGGGAAAAGTTTAAGAGTGAACTAGCTTTCCCAGAAATCTTGATAAAGCTATGTAAACCTTTACATACTTCATGCGACATCAACAAGTTGCAGTAAACAATTGCTTGTATATTGACATTCAGGAATCACGGGACTATTTGGCTTTTCTATTCTCAAGCTACTGTCAAAGTCAAAGTTTTTTATTTCAAGTAGGCCTTTTCAGGCACTTTTAAAAAGTCGAATCTCTAGGCGCACGTTTCCAAAGGGGGTAGGTCCTATGGAGAAGAGACCGGCAAGAAACTCCATGGATACTCTTTTCGAAAACAAAAAGTTAATTTACAATTAAAATCTTAAATTAACATTCATTATATAAGAAAAATACAAACTTAATAGAACGCTACTTACATAATGAGGCAATACAATATGAGTTAAACAAGTGTTTCGAATATAAAATAAAAACGAGATAAACAGATCAAAGCCGATAAAAAAGAAAAAAAAAAAAAAAAAAAAGAATACAAAATATTAAAACATCAAGAATGTCCAGAAATGTGAAGTAAATCTAATGTAAAATAGAACTAGTAGATACATACAATGGATAACCAGGGAAGCCATATGTGCAGAAGATATTTACCGCCACACGTCTCTATCGTCAACATATTCTTTGATCCTATATAGAATCCTATTGAATTAACGTGAGTTTTAAACTTCTTACCGGTAAGATCGCTTACAGTTTTCGTTAGCTTGTTATAGAAGCGTACTCCGTGTCCTAAAAATGATTTATTCGTTTTAGTCAATCTAAATTTTGGCACCACTATTTTATGTTTATTTCTAGTATTAATGTTGTGAACGTTACTGATGCTAAACATGTGCAAGTTCTTTCGAACGAACATTATATTTTCTAAAATGTAGAGTATCGTTAATAAATAATAATGTTAAAATATCGATTTCTTTAAAAAAACTCGTAAAGACTCGCGTGGGCCTATGTCGCACGGAATGTAAATTGTACACCTGTCTACAGGTAAATTCCACACCCATATGGTGAAGCAGGAAGTGCATATCAGTTAGGTAAGTTAAACACTTTGCTATTAATTTAAAAAATATTTTTAACATTTTTTGTTACTGCTTTCAGTTACTGGAGGATGAGGGTACAGAACAATTTCGGCTCCAATGCGCTGTGATGACGACTTACGTCCCCAGGGCACATCTGTTCCGAAAAAGTCGTTTACCATTGTACTATTGTCAAGGGCAATTGTTCCTTGTTATGAAGGTGACGTATCAACGAATAGAAATTCACGAATTTTATCTCTACCAAAGTTTAAATCTTCCCGCTAATTTTGTTTTTGAATTTTATCACCCAATTCCATTATAATACAAAATATTTTTTATAATTGTTTATAATTATAGATAATAATATAATGTGAATGATAATAATACTGTATGTACCTAATGTTCCATAATGTACGCACACATTTTCTGCTAACGAAGAGAAATAGGTAGCACTAAAAATTATAATAATTTGTAGAAAAGTTTATAATAGTAAATAAAACAATTTTCATAAAACATGCTTAGTCATTCATTACTTTGAAGTTTAAAAAAATACGAATCTATTTACACTATATAACACTTAGTTAGACAAAAATGCTATTAAGCAATGAATATAGAAACTGTTTCTTCAAGTAGAATTTCATTTTTAAAGTTCATTTTTAAAGTACGTAAAACTGTAATACTCTAATGCAACCGTTCTCAAACTTTTTTTGGAGACGGAACCCTTTTAGAAAACAAAATACTTGACGGAGCCCTAAATAATAATCAAAAACTGGTGTACTCTTTATTAATAATCATATTACTTGACAATAACATTTGCATCTAATGTGAGGTATGAAATTGTTTTTTGCTTTTCATCAATTGTTTGATATCAGCCTTGATAAATGACAGTTAACTGTGAAAAGAGTGATCACTATTTTCGCGGAGATCCACAGAGACTTTGCGGAGCCTTAGAGTACCGCAGAGGTCACTTTGGGGTATATGGCTCATCTAATGAATCTGGAATTGGACTCTGGACTCTGAAACTGGAATGCTATAAGCACACGGCCATGTTTATCTTTTGCTATTATAAATTATAACTTCATTAACTGTAGCTATGAGTTCTGAGTATTAGAGTTTTAGAGTTTCCTGCGAGTTGACGACGAATTCGCATGGATTTATTCATTTTATGGTTGACCAACAGTGCATTCATTCCTTCAGTATGGTGCCGAGTTATGGGGACACGCTGCTGATAGATTAAGCGCATTTAGAATGCAGAAACGAGCAGTAAGAGCAAGACTTAGCGAAGATATCAAGGGAAACATCAGCAAAACCATTCTTTGCACCACTTGGAATTTTAACCTTACCAAGTATAGTAATAATGTAGATCGCTATGTATACATGGGATAATCTGCATGATTACCAAAGGCGGCGGTATAGGCATAACTACAACATTACAATAGGCTGATGTCTGTAATTTTTGGGAATTCAATGCAGTTTTCACCGATGTATGGTTAGAGATCTAACTTAAAATATAGGCTCCATTTTACCGCAGGAAAATATCAGATTCTAAATTCCACGCGTACGAAGTCGCGGACAAAAGCTAGTTATTATTAATGTAGGTACAATATCTCCCGAGTTCGGCGCTATCATTCCGAAGCAGAAACGGACAGGTATATATATAGATATGGATCTTTTTAAGAAGTGGTAAGTACCTTTAATGAATTCCGATAAGCCTGAAAAGGTAAGATGATGAAAAACACAGTAAGAGCTGGAGAGAGATATACATAATTATTTAACAAGTTCTAATATTTAAGGTTTCTTGAGATTTGATATTCCATTTATTCACTTACTCATACAATTGCATGATCAAAAGAATAACTGCGCATGTATTCCCAGAACCAATGTTATTACATTCCATTACTAGGATCAACAATCAACTGAACAACACAATAATATAAAATATCCATCAGTTTGATTTAATACGGAGAGGATGTACGTTTGGACGACTATCGCTGTTTTAACGATATGTTCGTATCAACAAGTTTTGTTTATATTTAATGAGAATTGCCTTTGCATTATTAATTGAATAATTTTTAATTATTCCTCGGTGATCAGCCTAGGTTATAAGGTACTGTAATCAGTCATCAAGTTTTACTGAAGACTTACGTCTGAATGCCAAAATTAGATTGAGTGTCACCATTTTTATGAAGAATAAGTTGCAATAAAATTCCTTCAAATATTTATGTCGTGTTCCTAGTATGTGTGCGTCTGATGGTGTGCTTAATACGCGACTTCTCAATTTGCCACGATGACTTCACGTCGGACCCGGCGGATGGCATGCTGAAGCAAAACTCATTCACCTGGCTCGGCTTCGTGCAATATATACATGGTCAGATCCTTTTTTTTTATTCTGCTGTCACAATTTTACACTGGCTCAAAATTAGAGGAAATTATGTTGTTTTTTTATAAGCAAGTTCAAACAGTTCCAGCAAAGTTTCATATACACTGCTCTCAATTCTGAGTTTATTACCGTCATCCTCGCGAGCACTAGCAGCAGTTTCTGAAAACTAAAATATGCTTAATATCTTTTAAACGTCTTAAAATGTGAAGTTCAGAACTTATTGTTATATGTTTGAAATGTAGTAATGTTGTTGTTTGCTAGTAACAACGGGGCTGCCTCACCATAGCAAGGCACCGCGCGTCGTCTTGCTACACAAGCAGTTCGTTATCGGAACAGCTACGGATATGCTGCATCTCCCCAAGAACTATAAACTGTATGTAAAATAAAGCCTTAGAACCTATTTCACCATGTCCAAGTAGAGGTTACAATCGTCATGTAGACATTTTATTCTTCTATAATATAATTAACATGTAGAGTCTGTCTCTCTGTCTGAAAACTTATTACTTAAAAACCAAAATATTGATTTTGATAGAACTATTACTGTATCGCTATTGTTGTAATACCATATTAATACGTATGTATTATTACGACCCGGGTACGTCTTAAATCTGCGACCAGACACCGGAGGACGGGCAGCAGCGTCCTCTCACTAATCGGTGAGCCACTGCGATCCCCAAGCCGCCTGCCAAGCGTGGGGATTATGGCAAACCCCCCCACTTGGGGGAGGCCTTCGTTCAGCAGTGGACGTCTTCTGGCTGATGATGATGATGATGATCATTACGCCATCGATCATAGGATTTTAATGACGTTTCTGAATCCATAAGGACGAAGTCGCGCGGGTATCCGCTGTTTCAAAGTTAATCTCTATTAACACTACAATGCGATTATAAAACACAAATATTAATTCGAATTTTGTACCTTCTAATTAACTTGGGCAAGAACCTTAGCCTTGTTAGTCTACCGTCGACGAAAATTCGCACTTGGAATACGATATTCGTGGAGATTATTTCGACTTGTAAAAGTGCACTGTAGAACTTCAATGTTATACTATGGGGAGACCAATTAGTGTTCCCAGTATGTAAAATTCAAATATTACTTACAGGACACGGGGAAGAGTACTACACATTTAACGACACTAACCTCGACCTCCTCCTGTTAGTGCATATTATTTGTGGTGGACATCGTTTTTACCTTCGTCTTCTTCGTCGTCTTATCTTCTATCGTCTTGTGTCTCTTTTGTTTCACGCTAACCTCCATAGGTTGCTAAACAAGCAATGATAAACCGACACGATTGGCGAAGCCGCACTCGACAATTTCTACGTGAACTCGTTGTTTCAATGTCGCTATTATAGCAGCAAGGTATATTACTTTTATGTTTTACTTGGCACCGATTCCAATATTCTTCAACTGCTATATTGTATAATAAAAGATTTATTTTTTGCTTTTTAGTTATTAGTTTTGTTTTTGAGTTTTTTGGAGTCGGTTTTTATGTATTCTAATATCATTTTTCTCTGTATAGTGTTATAGGTACTTTTTTTGAAATGTGTTTTCAAAACCAAATTAGTACATCCGAACTCTATGTGAACGGAGTCGCGGCCACTGCTTGTAGATAATAATTAATATACGTTACCTACTTATTTTATTCATATTAAGTAACCTAAAAAATTGATTGTATTTTTTAGTGGAAATGTTATATTTGGTGAATATGAACGCGATGAAGAGGACTGTGGTTTAACTCGTCAACAAATTAAGATTGGCGTTGAGTGCCCACGCGCATATATAGAAATACCACTACTTGAAATTATACCTCATCCAGAATTTACTAGGTAACATTTGGTCTTAGATGAAAAGGGTTTTATTAATAATAATTTAATAGGTAAGCGTTCTTGATATTTAGTAAAAAAGATAAACGAAGCAGTGACAATGTATTTATGGATCATTTTTTTATTTGTTGATGGTGGTGTTTCTGAATACAGGAAGTCTTATTATGCGTAGTATCATCCAAGTGAACTTTGCTTCCTTAGTCTTACAGTACCACACACCAAATGAGGACTAAGATATTTTTTATTTGTAGGCAAACTGATGTCTCTTAAGCGAGGTGCAATCTCTGGCGACCAATATTGAATCCTACTTCGTACTTTCCCCCGCCATCAGAAGAAATCTCACCTAGACATGAACTACCGTGGCCGACTTGGAAATCCCTTAACAGACTATGAACTCAAGTCGGCCGATGCAAAAATAACCTCCACAAGTAGTGGAGGTTATTTTTGGCGTCATAAAAGTCAAAGTCAATCATAATTTCAGATTCGGTGTGGGCAACAGCCTTGCTCTGGTGAAACTGCTTCGACCGATGAAATCACGTAAGTCCATTGTTATATTTGTCTTCTTAGATTATTTAAATGGCTCTTAATTTTATCAGTTAACACCAAATTTTACCGGTGAAAGTGATGTTAGACTCATTATACGACACAGCAAAGGCCTCTTCTACCCTCTCTTTGCGTGGTTATTAAACAACAGGTTGGGTTGCCATATTCTTTTATTTACTCATAACAAATCACTTTATTTGAGATTGTGGCAATAATCTCATCCTACCATAGCAGCCTTAGCAAGCTAGATAGTTTATAAATTCAACCCATTACTGTCCCACTGCTGGGCAAGGGTCTCTTCTCAGAATGAGAAGAGTTAGGCCTTAGTCCACCACGCTGGCCCGGTGCGGATTGGCAGACTACACACACCGTCAAGAACTTTATGGAGCCCTCTCAGGTGTGCAGGTTTCCTCACGATGTTTTCCTTCACCGTAAACGCAAGTGATAATCAAATTCTGATCAGCTAGACAGTTTGTTTAGTCTAAACCTAGCACTACATTTTCCTAACATAACGTTGAAGAAACAATGTATTTATGAATATGATATGTTAAAAATCAGAAATTAAAGAGTAACCACAGAGTTTCTTGCCCGTTCTTCTCCAAAGGAAAACAACACTTTAGAACGTGGCAACTAGAGTCTAATTACTCATAGGTGCCTTTAACTGGTCTAAATGAATAAAAATTCATTTTATTATTAATTATAACAAAAAACGACTTCAAACAAAAAAAACTCAAAAGCAACACTAACTCAATAGCAAAAAATACCTAAGTGTTTTATGTTACAATATAGTATTTGAAGAATATTGAAGCCAGTGCCTAGTAAAACATAAAAGTAATATACCTTGCTGCTATAATAGCGACCTTGAAACAACGAGTTCACATAAAAATTGTTGAATGCGAAGCTGATTGTGCGTCGGACTACACGACAAATGCACTTCGCCAATCGCGTCGGTTTATTGCATGTTTTACCTGGCACCGACTTCAATATTCTTCAATATTGTAACATAAAACATTTATTTTTTGCTTTTTACTTTTTTGTTTGAAGTCGGTTTTCTTTTTTGTTATAAAATTTAATTATTATACAATTTTGAGTGATAGGTAGACGTAGTTAGGATGCTACTTGAATGCGAAAACGGCGGCTAGATGAAACCGAAAATAAAAGACGAAAACGTTTAGAAAAAACATAGTACAAGAAATACTAAAACAATTAAGAAAGAAAGTCAACAGGAGCGCATAAATAGATTGTCGAGTATATCAATTAATTTAAGAAACTAAAGTCAAGAAGATCGAGAAATTCAGGGTTTACCATCTACCTACAATAATATAAAAGTAACACTGTCTATTTATGTTGCTTTTCACGACTAAGCCGCTGAACCGATCGTGATGAAATTTGGCATTGATTGATCGATTGAGCTCTGGGAAAGGACATGGGCTATTTTTTTATTCCAATGGTGGCTACAGGTCTCCATCCTTAATACGAGTATGGGTAAAACACAAAAATTTGAAAAAAAGTTTTCGCTTGTTGTAAAATCATTTAGTAAAAACCTTACCCGTTTGAATTATTTTTTTAAATTTAGACTGTTTATAAATTGGATTACTCTATGCAAAGATAACGGTGTTTTCGTTACGTTTTAATTATTTTTATTCTAAGCTATTAGCGATCTTATCTGTAAACATAGAACATTAAAAAACGCGATTTTTTTCGAAAATAATCATGACTGATCTGTTTTGATATTTTTGTAAGGCTTTTAACGATTATTTTTAAAGAAATACCAAATTTCAAATCAATAACGAACTTTAATTTTTTTTTTACTTTTTGTGTCTCGATTTTGTGTATGACCCGTATATATGTAGACTACACAAGCGAAGTCGCGGGAGGAAAGCACATAGCATCATGCGTGTATTTCCCGAAGGGTTAGGCAGAAGTGTACCTCGTACCTCCACATTTCGCCGATGCCGTTATTGAGTCCCATGTAATAGGGAGCGAGCCTATTGCCATCTACCCGGCACATTTCCAGACTCCGTGCTGCTACTGAATATTTCCATAGAGAAAAACACAATAAAACATTTCCCGGCCCGGGAACCCAGTACCCCACGCTCAGCAGTCGCGCTTGCAAACACTAGACTAATGAAGCAGTCAACACCGCGGGCGGAAAGCTCATCAGGAGTCCCGTTATGTGCTTTCGTAGTCCTTGACGATAGTTTAATAAATAACTATCTTGTTTTGGGATCGTCATAAACTTAACAATAACTCAATTGCTATACATTTCCTATTCGATTTTGAAGAGTTCCTTCCTGTATTTTCCAAGTCCAAAGTCAAATAACAATGAAATTTAAATGGGACCACTTGAAAGCTGTACTAAATCCAATACAAAAAGAATCATTAAAATCGGTTCATAAACAAAGAAGTTATGCCCAAACATACATACAAATAAGTCCAATATAAAATTTCTTCTCCTATTTTTTCACTCTTAGGGATGGTATTTTTTCTAATTGAAATGGGACTAGACTGAAAGTATACCTTCCCAAACAAAAGAAGAATGCTCCAAATCGCTTAATAAATGACGGAGTTCTGAGATAATAAACATAAAAAAGAACAAGCGAATTAAGAACCTTCTCCTTTTTGTGAAGTCGGTTAAAAAAGATAAAGTCACAAGACCTCATATATGCAGCTCGAATTATAAATTCAGCAAACGGAGCAATTACAGGTTGATTAAATATTTCAGAAATCATATGTTATTTTAATTTCAGACTACATGGTGCCAGTATGTTTACCGACAGTAGGAGAACGGGCGAAAAAGAGAAAACATAAAATCGTGTTCTTGATTGACTACATAAGCAGTATGTTTATTTTATAATATCGAAAATACAGCTGTATGGGCATTAGGTACATATATACTTTATATGTATATAACCGACTGTGATTTCTTATTGCTTTGTTACCACAGCTGTGCCCAGGGACTTCGATTCAGAAAGACTGGCAAAAAAGACACTAAGATTATACATTCACAGAGATTGTAAAAGACACCGGATGAGAGAGGTAATGTTGTATTATTATTATTATGTCTTATAATATCCTTTAAGCAAAAACTGGAAGGCTTCTATAAAACTTTAAACAGAAAATCCAATAAAACTTTTCGCAAATGACGAATCGGTCAGAAGACCTCATACTCAAGGTTGGGAAATATCATTTATTTGCAGAAACTAGGCAGTGAAGGCGTAACGCACGTACTATGTAGCTCCGGTTGCGGCGTCCGTCCAGGCGCGCCCATCATCAGCCACTCTATAAACGGGCCTTACGAACTGATCGGTTTGACAGCCGGTGGAGCGCCCTGTGATCACCGCGCCATGCGCGGACGCCTCAACAACGATCCGCCCCTCTATATCGACGTATACCCATACAACGCGTGGATTATAAACGTCATCACCGCGCACAACCTCCCCAAACCTTACCCGCAGAATTTCAAGCTAGTTGATGCAGGCTCTAGTAAGTTTTAAAATTAATTTTGAATGGAATATTTGGAAGAGGAGGAGAATGGTCTGAGTAGCTAACAAATTTTTGACTTCATAAAAGAAATCGGTATTCATAAGTTAAGTTTGTGAAACGAGGACATAATGAGGGGAGAGTCTGGTATATTGTACCGCTTGATAAATTGTACCACTTCAAAATTTCCTAATCCTAATTGTTATAATTTTTCGTTGGTGGTATCACGAAACTAAGCACTGATAGCGCCCTAAACTACTTGTGGCATTAGGCAAGCAGTCTCAGTTTGAGCGATATAAAACGTTTTAGTCAGAAATTTTGGATGCGTGTATCTAAGGACTTTACTCATTAAAAAGGGAAGTTATAAATTTATTAAAATGTTGTATTGGATAAGTCTCTAATCACCTTTCAAACTGCAAAGAAACGAAATAATTCGATTTTGAGCTTATTTTGTGACAATTTTGTTTTTAATCAATCTGTTTCGTATATCGTACCACCAGTTGTCTTAATTGTACTGGTGCAATTTACCCGATCAGATACGTGAATTATTTCAGACTAGCTTGCGCCCGCAGCTTCACCCGCATGGATTACGAATTCTTGTATTTTTTTCGAGATAAACAGCAGCCTACATTTTCAATAAATAGGCTATAAAATGCAAGGAGAATTTTTCAAATCGGACTTGTAGTCATTATTGTATTACATTATCCACGCAATGATTTTTTTTGCTTGCGATAAATTTTGAATCTATCATACCTTCTTAAGTATTCATTTGAATAATATAGTGTAACATAGGGCTAGTGCTGAATAATATATATAATAACAATTTTAATCTACATTATATGCCCAAGCTAACTAATGTATTTATCTGGATAAGGGTCGATACTAAGTTGGAGAAAAGGGCTTCGCAAATAACATAATAATGTTAATTAATATCTTGAAGATAAAAGTGGTTATTGTGAGTCAACTGTAGGAGATAGAGATATGTCATATGTGATCTGTCATCGGACTTTTCCGTAGGGTTTTTGAAGAACTATAATTCTCTCATACATTATTTTAATGTATACCTATTGGTTTACTCAGCACACGCCAGTAAAGCTCCCAATCGGCATGATTATTTCCGACATCTTCATCATTTATCGTCATATTACATGCAATTTACGTAAAACCATAATAAATTATAGGTACACTTAAACCTTCCTCGTGAATCACTCTGTCTATTGGTGAAAACCGTATGAAAATCCGTTCAGTAGTATTTGCGTTTATCGCGAACAGACAGACGCGGCGGGGGACTTTGTTTTATAATATGTAGTGATGGATGGTACTCAAAGAAAATATTACAAATTGAACAACGAGGACATAGATAGAAAAGGCGTTGTCAGCTTTAGAAAATATGGAGATTAGTTTAAACCAGATATCTGCAACGTATTACGTTCCAATGATAATGAATATTTCACCAAATAATAATATTATTGTAAGTTAAAATGATTCATTTTGTTTTTATAAAAGAATTTATTTAATTTTATAAGTTAATTTTTTATTACTTTTGTTTAATTGGTTTCATAAATATGAATATTACTTAATTACAAAATATTAATTCAACTTTTGTTACCACTTTTTTTTAATAATAATTAAAACATTACCATTTAAAGTATTGTGTATATTTAAACCATACGTTTTTCAAATAATTAATCAATCATGTCTTAAAGTCCCTTATCTCTTAGTGGTACAATTTACCTTAGCCGTGGTACAATATAACCGACTGGTCGGGTAAATTGTACCAATGGAAAACCTCTGGAAAAGCGCATATTTTGAGAAATGTATAAAGGGTATGATACTGGCATTGCGGTATAAGTTTAACGAGATTCTAAACTATGTGTCATTGGATAAAAAGTTTGTTTTAATCAATATCAAAACGAGCTAGCTGTCTGAAAGTAAAAAGACGTACAATATATCCGAATCTCTCCTATAGTAGCTTATTTAAGATATCAATAAAGAAATATGGACTTTTTAAATAATTTAAACGATTGAGAATTGTTCCAGGTATGGGTATCAACAAAGGGTATCTGATGAGAACGAAGGCGCAAAAGTCTGAATGGAAAGCTCGGACTTTTATGATGGGAAATTCCTGCTTCAAATCTACAAGGCAGAGACAAAACACAGCGTTTTTCTACTCCGAGAAGTTTGAAGTAAATGCCGAACCTCCCGCCAAACTTAACGTGATAATAAAGGTACGCCATAATAATAGAACCAAATTTATAAGTTCTTTAATACATGATGATTTTGCAAACCCTTTTGTAATTAAACATTTCCATTGCTTATTAGTGAATGTTATAAAGAACCAAATTGTTTGTATGTATATGCTTTTATAGCACCGCACCACCTTCACTTTCTTTTACCGTGTTATAGGTATTTAAACATGAAACCCAAAATTCGCGTAGGACTACTGGCAGTCGATTCTTTAGGCGAAACACATCCATTTTGCTTTATTTTTTTTACATCAACTCAACTGGTATCAATCAATAATATGGTATACGTATATTTATCACTTTTACCTAAATTCTAGATATATCGCGGGTAATTTATTAATACTAAGTAACCGGGTTTATTCCATATCCCTTAACATATGCGTAGACTATAATGTTACAATAAATGTGATAAATACATACAGAATACTAGTATAGAGACTATTGCCTGCGTAATGCATAAAACATTACAACATTAAACTGTTCTTGTAGATATCTGCGGGCATTGAATGCACAATAGTGTGTGCTCGCCTGATGATGCCCAATCGTCTATCCAGGCCGGATATAAGAGGCGTGGGTGGGTACAATATAACCGTAATATTTGACACCGATTGGTTCCCTTACACATTCTACTTCTCTTTAGCTCTTGATGGTATCAACACTACTGAAAGCGATATGGCAAATTGGATAAAAGACCGTTCATTTGGCCATTGGTAAATCTGGAATGTTATTTATACTATATATAGACATTATATAAATATATACATATTACGTAGATTTGTTTAATTTTACCATATTCTAAATTTAATATAATTTTATAATTGCGTAATTTTATAAATCGACAGAAGAGAACGGTGTTTTATTTATTGTTCATCAAACCACATAGAATCATTAGCAAATACCTAGACATTTTTTATTAAGTATATAATTGAGAGGCTCATAGCTAGATAGATTACACTCAATTTACATACGAGTGACCGTTTCTCACACACATCGAAACCCCTTCGTGCCTTAAAATCCACGTTAAGCTGTTGGTTTCGGGTGTCCTACAAATACCTATGACAGACCCAGTAATTGGGTGTAAACTACTACAGATGGCATTTACTCTGTGTAAAATACTGATAAACAACCCGAACCGATTAGACTGGGAGCCGACCCATAGTGTAGTTAGTAGGAAGAGGCAGATGATGAATTTGAGTTCTCTTGGCACCACTTCAGATTCACATAATCATTCATACATTTGTAAAGTGGGACCTAGCCGTAGCTTTTCGAGTGTGTCTATTTTACAGTACTAAAAGGGTTAAAAATAGCCCAAAAACGAACTGGAGTTTCCTTACAACCTTCTTATGGATAGGATAAATAATTCACCACAGATAGTCTGTAAATAAAAGGTTTATTCAGCAGAATACTGATTATATAACGCTTTTATAAAGTTATTGCTGCGTCTGGATGGTAAGCAGTTCCAGCCAGCCAAGCAATGTACGCGCTACGCTCAAAACACTATGGTCCAACGACTGGGCTAGTGGAAGACGAAGCACTTCCGAGGAGTAAGTGTCCCACCGAGGTGGTTCATGGAAAAATGTTTTCAAAGAGCTGACACATTTTGACGTTTTAGAACAATAATAAGTGTCGTGGGTTCGATTCCCGCACGAAACAAATGTTACACATATATGTTTGTAAACTGTACCCATGATGCAGGGGAAATACTAGTATGGGGCAATGATGTATAAAAAAAAAATGGAACTACGAGTACAACAAAATACAAAAAGACATTTTAATAGTTTTAGCCATGTTTTTAGTAATTTATTAAATATGTATAGGTATGTTCTTTTGTCACCTAATAGTTAATGAGCCAGAACATGTGTGGATGAAAAAAAAAATAATGTCCTTGTTGCGCAATTCTACAATTTTTATTCGCTTTTTAATCTACCTGGGTTTTAGGCGCAGTTTAAATTTATTTTAATTATAGCATAAGCTGAATACCACAAAATATATCCTACTTATGAACTCTAGATAGGACCGACAGAAAATTTGACTTTAAGCCAATATTAGGGCACATCATAGGCACAGAAGGAGCCTCGTCAAAAATGACGATACAACCGAGACGCCTAGGACCAGTCACTAACTTTTTCGTCAGGCTAAACTTTTGACTAGGTCAGACGCAATTTTTATGCGAGTGCTCATACTGACAAGTAAGATGTCCTTTAGTTATATTTATTATAACATGAATGTTGCGACTCCGCATAATAGTTTTTAATACTTTTAATTATTATCGAAATTATATGCGTAACAAATAGAATGTTCTGGAATAATATTTATGTATGGAACACTATTTGGAAAATTCCAGAACATTAGTCAGGAACATTCTGGAACCAGGGCAGCGCTCTGATTGGTCGAGCGCTAGCCAATCACATTTCGCCGTTTGTCCTATATAAGCGGCGCACTTTAGAGATATGCATGCATTCCTATTCAGTATTCGGCATTGAAACGTTCTTATTCGTATGGTGATCATTAGAAAATAATTTGTAGTCGATCGTCGTGGAACTGAAATAAAAGGAGAGCGAAAAAGGCGAGTTTAATTTCAACCCAGTCCCGCCAGTGCAACTGTTAAGGTTACCCGAGCGCGGCCTCACCGACACCCCTCACAGTAACAATGAATGAAGCGCGAAAACACTCAGAGACTGCAAAAAAATACTGCAGACAAAAACAGCAATTGTTTTAAATATTTTTTTCACCATTCATCCACAGTATCTACAAATTTGGATGGTGCACTCCTGACGTAATACAAAAACAGTTCCTACGCAAAACTACCAACATAACCCTGTCGGATTGGCAATCGACTCAGGCAAACTATATTTACGTAAGTATGTTACATACTTTAAGGTGTTTAAGTACTATGTGTGGTGTTTGGAGAACTTCATATGCATGCGGTGCATCTTCTGACGATCGAGTCTTTGTAAGCTAAATCAGACGACAAAATAAAGACAGATACAACTGTTGAGTCGTAATGAAAAACTTCGTAGTGCGGATTCTCATACTGATTGTATTTTAAAAGTTATCATTACGACTTTACTGATGTTGATTATTGGTGGAGTGGAGTGATAGCAAAAATCCTTAGGTGCGAGAAGGTTGTCTTGTCGGTGACCCACCTTACGTAGGAACAGATCTGGCTTCTGGGATTAGCCTATTACGACATTATCTAAATTACGACAGTCGGTACTGACTGAAGTGCCTGACACTCCTAAGGGATTAAGGGCGAACGAAAGGGAAGAGTTTAAGAGTGAACTAGCTTTCCCAGAAATCTTGATAAAGCTATGTAAACCTTTACCTACTTCATGCCACATCAACAAGTCGCAATATACAAGTGCTTGTATATTGACATCAATCACGGGACTATTTGGCTTTTCTATTCTCAAGCTACTGTCGACGATAAGTCAAAGATTTTTATGTCAAGTAGGCTTTTTCAGGCACTTTTAAAAAGTCTAAACTCTAGGCGCACGGTTCCAAAGGGGGTAGGTCCTATGGAGAAGAGACCGGCAAGAAATTCCATGGATAATCTTTTCAAAAACAATTGGTTAATTTACAATTAAAATCTTAAAATAACATGAGGCAATACAATATAAGTTAAACAAGTGTTTCGAATATAAAATAAAGAGAAAAAAAAAATACAAAAAAGAATACAAAAAAGAATACAAAATATTGAAACGTTAGGAATGTCCAGACATATGAAGCGAATCTAATGTAAAATAGAACTAGTAGATACAATGGATAACCAGGGAAGCCACATGTGCAGAAGATATTTACCGCCACACGTCTCTATCGTCAATATAGTCTTTGATCCTATATAGAATCCTATTGAATTAACGTGGGTTTTACACTTCTTACCGGTAAGATCGGTTACAGTTTTTGGTAGCTTGTTATAGAAGCGTACTCCGTGTCCTAAAAATGATTTATTCGTTTTAGTCAATCTAAATTTTGGCACGACTATTTTATGTTTATTTCTAGTATTAATCTTGTGAACGTCGCTACTGATACTAAACATGTGAAAGATCTTCCGAACGAACATTATATATTCTAAGATGTAAAGAGACGATAATGTTAAAATATCGATTTCTTTAAAAAAAATGTCGTAATGACTCGCGTGGGCCCATGTTATTGATCGCACGGACTGTAAATTGTACACCTGTCTACAGGTAAGTCCCACACCCATATGGTGAAGCAGAAAGTGCATATCAGTTAGGTAACTTAAACATTTTGCTATTAATTTAAAAAATATTTTTAACATTTTCTTGTTACTGCTTTCAGTTACTGGAGGATGAGGGTAGAGAACAATTTCGGCTCCAATGCGCTGTGATGACGACTTACGTCCCCAGGGCACATCTGTCCAAAATCGCGGACAAAGGCTAGTTATTATTAATATAGGTACAATATCTCCCGAGTTCGGCGTTATCATTCCGAAGCAGAAACAGACAGGTATATACATATATAGATATGGATCTTTTAAGAAGTGGTAGGTACCTTTAATGAATTCCGATAAGCCTGAAAAGGTAAAGGAAAAACACAGTAAGAGCAGGTAGTCAATTCTAAAAGATCCGTTCGGCGATTTCGCCTGCGATTTCACTTGTCCCCGTGTCACACGCTCGCGCGGGAGAGAGAGAGATGCAGTATTGTTCTCATAGACTTAGAATTCCGTTGTTCTAGAACCTAAGGAAGTGACAAACTTTTCTAAACACAATCGAGATTAATAAATTATGTGATTATTTTATTAATAAGGCGCTTTTAAAAGCAGAATATTGTTTTTTCGAGTGTAATCTTATTGAATCTCTTCCTAAAAGATATGACAACAATTATACTGGATCTAGATTTAAAGTTTTAAAATACTTTAGTTAGTCTGTGATCATCGACTAATAAAAATTGACGTGTATAAAAAAAAGCAGAGGCCTTTCTTTTAGGCCGAGTGCATATGTCCGATTTATATCGTAATACCCACTACCTACTCAGTTTAGTTGGTTTCATGCTATTTTTGGTTCAGTTGCTAAAATGTCTTTTGCGATAGTTGTACGCAATGTTTGTCGCTTAATCAAAATGTAGGTGTTCCCAGGTTTTTGAAAATAAGAACGGAAATGTTAATTTTGAGTAGTCCAACTGTATGACCATACTAAAAGGACTCATTATTCAACGTGATTGTCGCCAGTAAAGTGATTACAACATGTGATTTTTCGCGAAAATTCTATGCATTTTATTTTCGATCTTTGACTATTAAGCACCTACCGTATAAGTTTGTGACCAAACGGCGACCAGAGGCCTAAGTTTCTTTTGACAAACTCGATTTAACGCATCGAACGCGTTCGGCGCTCTGATTGGTCCGTTTCGTGCTCTCCACCAATTGGAGTTCCAAACGCGCTCGATACGTTAAATCGAGTTTGTCAAAAGAAACTTACACTAGGGCCTGTGAACCGATCATATTTTTTAAGCTAGTAGCTCTAACAGAACCATCTAGTATCTCTGGTTTAGACTATTATCGATGAGTTCGACCGCGGTTATATTATTTTAGAATAATTCCTGCATTGTAGCTGCGTTTATAAAGATAAATATTCACATGGATAAACACCCAAACCTGGGATTACGATCTGTATATCATATCTGCAAATATTTGTTCCGTACGGCTATCGAAACCGTGACTCATAGCGCTGCAGTGGACCGCTCAACCACTGCCCCGACCGTGTCGTTTTAATGCATTTATACATATATGTTCCGGTGTATGTAACTGTTAGAAAAGCCGTGATCACATCTTTTCTAAAATAGAGCATTTATAACATGTAGATTTAATACTGGCTCTAACCAGGCAAAGGCAAGGGTGCTTTCAATGTGCGTAAAAATTATATAGAATTAAATGTTTTTGTTATACAGTTTACAAACATACATGTCACATACATACACAACCAGACCCGAAACAACTATCTGTAGATCATACAAATATTTGTTCCGTGCGGGAATCGAACCCACGACACTTAGCGCAGAAAGCTAATCACTTAGCCACTGCGCCAACTGTTTCGTCATTGCGATGCGGTGAGCGCGCGGGCCGCGCGGCTTGGATGAAGTTGTACCCCAAACTGTAAGCTTCCTAAATGAAAATAAGAGAGAGGGTTTATGACATATAAATCGTTGTTTTTTGACAATTTGCGGTATTCTGAAACAAATTCCGCGCAAATTTTGACATAATTTTGACTTGTCAAGCACGCCGCACTCGATGATTTATGACAAACCAAAAGTTACTATATTTTTTGTGAGAAGCGATTTCGCTCCGCGGATTTCAAAATTTCATCTACTTTTAAAATTATTTTACGAGAAAAAAGCAAATATGAGGTTTGTGGGCAATTATGTCTATCATTTTAACAAGTAAGCACATCTTATTGTACTTATACATATTTACTTGTAGTAGTATTATGTCGTAAATAATTTAATAGAAGTTTTGCGAAGCGTAGATTATTGTTAACAAGTGATTAAACGAGTAAAAATAAGTTACAAAACTTATTATATATAAACGGGGTGAGGTAAATATAGAAAATCCTCAATAATACTAACCTCTTTTTATATTAACTTTAAATAAATAAGATAGCAACTATATATTCGGTCTCTTTAAAAAGGGAATCTAATGACGTCTTGTGTCAGTATTCTCATTGTCAGAAAAACAAATATGATATTTATGTAATTCAAGAACAAAATAAGATTATCCCGCTTTGTATTGGTGCGATAACATTAGTAGATTTATTATTATTGTATGTCATACAAAGTCCCGGACCCTTGGATGGCGTGCGTGGGGCCGAAGCCAACTCGTAGAGGTTCTCTAAGACAAGTTTAATAAATTATAATGGTGACATACCCAGAAATTATCCCCACCCAAGGACAAACCCTGTTATTGTTATTTAATAATACAATATTATCAAGGTCAAAACCAAATTGTCCGCTGTGTTATACATGATCACCAAAAAGAAGCAAACGAGATATTTTACTAAAAACCGCCAAGTTTCAAAATGCCGATGGTTACATTTCGACACTGACACACGCGCGGGCTAGTCACTTATACTTTCAGAATAGCACCCGAGAGATACACAATTATTTAACAAGTTCTAAGATTTAAGGTTTCTTGAGATTTTAGATTCCATTTATTCACTTATTCATACAATTGCACGATCAAAAGAATAACTGCGCATATATTCCCAGAACCAATGTTATTACATTCCATTACTAGGATCAACACTCAACTGAAACAACAACACAACACTTTAAAAAATCCATCAGTTTGATTTCTTACCCAGAGGATGTACGTTTGGACGACCATCACTGTTTTAACGATATGTTGGTATCAACTAGTTTTGCTTATATTTAATGAGAATTGCCTTTGCATTATTAATTGAATAATTTTTAATTATTCCTCGGTGATCAGCCTAGGTCATAAGGTACTGTAATCAGTCATCAAGTTTTAATGAAGATTTACGTCTTAATGCCAAAATTAGACTGAAAGTGTCACCATTTTTATGAAGAAGAAGTTGCAATAAAATTCCTTCAAATATTTATGTCGTGTTCCTAGTATGTGTGCGTCTGATGGTGTGCTTAATACGCGACTTCTCAATTTGCCACGATGACTTCATGACGGACCCGGCGGATGGCATGCTGAAGAAAAACTCATTCACCTGGCTCGGCTTCGTGCAATATATACATGGTCAGATCATTTTATATTTTTTTAATTCTGCTATCACAATTTTACATTGTTTCAAAATAAGAGGAAGTTATGTTGTTTTTTTATAAGCAAGTTGAAACAGTTCCAGCAAAGTTTCATATACACTGCTCTCATATCTGAGTTTACTACCGTCATCCTGATACCTCTTCGCGAGCACTAGCAGCAGTTTCTGAAAACTAAAATATGCCTAGTATCTTATAAACGTCTTAAAATGTGAAGTTCAGAACTTATTGTTATATGTTTGAAATGTAGTAATGTTGTTGTTTGCTAGTAACAACGGGGCTGCCTCACCATAGCAAGGCACCGCGCGTCGTCTTGCTACACAAACAGTTCGTTATCGGAACAGCTACGGATATGCTGCATCTCCCCAAGAACTATAAACTGTATGTAAAATAAAGCCTTAGAACCTATTTCACCATGTGCAAGTAGAGGTTACAATCGTCATGTACACATTTTTTTCTTCTATAATATAATTAACATGTACGTAGAGTCTGTCTCTCTGTCTGAAAACTTATTACTTAAAAACCAAAAGACTGATTTTGATAGAACTATCACTGTATCGCTATTGTTGTAATACCATATTAATACGTATGTATCATTACGCCTTCGATCATAGGATTTTAATGACGTTTCTGAATCCACAAGGACGAAGTCGCGCGGGCATCCGCTGTTTCAAAATTAATCTCTAGTAACATTACAATGCGATTATAAAACACAAATATTAATTCGAATTTTGTACCTTCTAATTAACTTGGGTATGTTGAAAAAGAACCTTAGCCTTGTTAGTCTACCGTCGACGAAAATTCGCATTTGGAATACGATATTCGTGGAGATTATTTCGACTTGTAAAAGTGCACTGTAGAATTTCAATGTTTTACTATGGGGAGACCAATTAGTGTTCCCAGTATGTGAAATTCAAATATTACTTACAGGACACGGGGAAGACTACTACACACTTAACGACACTAACGACCTCCTCCTGTTAGTGCATATTATTTGTGGTGGACATCGTTTTTTACCTTCGTCTTCTTCGTCGTCTTATCTTTTATCGTCTTGTATCTCTTTTGTTTCAAACTAACCTCCATAGGTAGAAGGCACCCGGCCTTGCAAAGATTTCGCGAATACACGAGTCTAGTACGAAGAGCCCTTTCGAGAACTTATAACTAATTATTTTGTGACCCTAACCGAATATAAGTAATTTGCTTTTCTTTGACACGATCAACTGTAGTTATTTAAATAAATTCAACTTCTTATCATATTCCTTGAATAGAAATGAGCATAAATTAAAGTTAGAATGTCTGAGTGAATCATACGATTACGGGACTTTTCTATAATTATAAAAACCATATGAGTATAATTACAATCTATAGTTGAGTTTACCCCCGAGTTTGTTTCGGCGTTTCTTCTCAGGGATAGTCAAAGAAAACGCCTACGCCATCTAGTAAAAAGACGCGTAAAAGTGATTGAAAAATCCGAATTGTAAAATAAACAGTTGCATTTCATTCATTATAATAAATATCTTCTATATATACAGCAAGAATTTTTAATCACCATACACATTTAAATATGTTTTCTTAATATTACAAAGTGGTCTAACAAAGGTTTAGTGGATACCGTACACGTTAGGCGGCTAAGCGACGCGCACTGCCCTTTCCTCATTGTGTACAGGCGCGACAAGCGTAGTATTTAATGAGTAAATACGCTACATTCATATTATTTTTGTGAAAAATATTTTAATGTGAAAATTTGGCCTACCAATTATTTTTTCAAAATGTAGTCTTTGAATGATATGTAATGAATAAAACAATTTTGATGGTGGTTAAAAAAACATCTTCTATAATGAATCCGTAGTAACAGTTTGTAGAGATTAGGAAAATATTTCGAAAAAGAGTCTGTGTAGTAAGGGAAAGAGAAGCCATTTAGTATCATTTATGTCTGTTTATCTGTTTAATGTTTCTTTGTGCACACGTCACGAGAAGTCGATCGCATTGTTCTTGTACTTTTTAGAAGAACAATGCGGTCGGCTTCTATGGACAAATATTTTGCGAAACTCCGAGTATCTAACATTTAGTTTTAGTTTCATCTCAGTCGGTTCACTGCATCAAAAGGTATCAGTTTAAATTTCACCAATAAATAATTTTTCTAACAAAATATACGGTACTCCGTCACCACCTTTAATTGCGATATATTTCGAATCAAGAAATGGACGTTGTATTTGGTAATAAATGGAGTTTTAAATAACAAAATACGCGCGCAAAATAAGTGACGATACCTCGTCTCTGGAGGAAATCAAAGATTATCACTATAGTCAAACCAGGGAAACCATCTGATGTTACTAAAAACTTCCGTCCTATCTCGTTATTATGCCAAACTTACAAACTCTCTGAAAGGACTCAAAATTAATCCAGAGCAAACTGGATTTAGACCTGGTAAGTCCTGTTGCAGCCAGACCTTAAAGCTCACCTAACATATAGAGAAAAGAAGAAGAAAGAAAGAAAGAAAGAAAATCTATTTATTTCAGCCATGATGTGACGCATACAATAAACACACAAAAAAATAAATAAGAAGAACAAATGAGGAAAATATGAGAACGGATTCGAAACCAGGAAAGTGATGGGCGTAGTATTTGTTGACACATCAGCTGCGCTTGAAACGGTTAACTTGAAACGATTGTTATGGAAGATGGGTGGGCTGACAGGAGACTCAAAATTCACAAGTATTCTCGGTGAATTATTGAGAAACCAGCGATTTCAGGTCCATCTTCTCGACGATAAAAACAGATGGCGTGCACAAAAAATGGCCTGCCACAAGGAAGTGTATTGACTCCTCTCTTGTTCAAAATTTATACAAATGATCAACCAACATGTCCAAACACGACCAGCTTTCTTTATGCAAACGACCTGGCATCAACCTGCCAAACCACTCGTTTTGAGGAGGTTGAGGAGAAGCTATCTTCGGCCCTTATTGACCTCGGTCATTATTACGCTGAAAACGGCCTAAAACTGAACCCCTCGAAAACTCAATCTTGTGTATTCAATCTTCGCAACAGACAAGGGGGCCGAAAACTTGACATCTCTTGGAAAGGGGTATCAATTGCCAATAGTAGTAACCCTAAATATCTGGATATTACCTTGGACCGATCGCTGACATACAGGACACATTGCGAAAGTATCAAACAAAACCTGCACGCCCTCAACAACCTTTTGCTCCGCCTTACTTCCACCAAATGGGGGGTAATGCCTCGAATCCTGGGAAAAACTTGATTAACGCTCTGTTTTTCTGCTGGTGAATACGCTTGCCCAGTGTGGAGTCGCTCCGCCCACGCGAGGTTAGTGGATACAGATCTAAATAGAACGTGCAGGATTATTACTGGCTGTCTAAAACCGACCCCCAGTACGAATGCTGTACCAACTGACTGGCATTGCACCTCCGTAAGCACGTAGGACTATAACAAGCCGAACTGAGAGAGCAAAAGTAAAATATGACAAACGTCACCCAATGCACAATTTTACTAGAGTGCCCCATAGGCTACGAAGTCGCAAAAACTTCATAAAGTGCGTTGATGCGGTTGATACCGATGTCTCTTAAGCGAGGTGCAATCTCTGGCGACCAATATTGAATCCACCTTCGTACTTTGCCCCGCCATCAGAAAAAATCTCACCTGGACATGAACTACCGTGGCCGACTTGGAAATCCCTTAATAGACTGTGAACCCAAATCGGCCGATGCAAAAATAACCTCCACAAGTAGGGGTTCACAGACGGCTCAGATCTCCAGTGCAAGTGCGGCGTCTCCCCGCAGACAATGGTCCACCTTCTATCCTGCTCTGCGTGTCCTAATAATATCTGCTCGCGGGAGGAGTTAATGACCGCTACGGAAAGCGCAGTCCATGTGGTGGAATTTTGGGCCAAACTAATTTAATTTGCCATTGACACGCTAAGTAGAAGTAACAAAATATTAGAAAAAATTAAAACAGATTTAAAAAACACAAATTTAATACAATAAAATTAAGAATTGACTTCATGGTACACTTGAAGAATAAAAGTTAATGGAAGGACTGCAATTGACGATATCGAGTTCAACACTCATACACTTTTTGTATTCTAATATCATTTTTCTCTGTAAGTGTTATAGGTACTATTTTTGAAATGTGTTTTCAAAACCAAATTAGTACATCTGAACTCTATGTGAACGGAGTCGCGGGCACTGCTTGTACATAATAATTAATATACGTTACCTACTTATTTTATTTATATGAAGTAACCTACAAAATTGATTGTATTTTTCAGTGGAAATGTTGTATTTGGTGAATATGAACGCGATGAAGAGGACTGTGGTTTAACTCGTCAACAAATTAAGTTCGGCGTTAAGTGCCCACGCGCATATATAGAAATACCACTACTTGAAATTACACCTCATCCAGAATTTACTAGGTAACATTTGGTCTTAGATGAAAAGGGTTTTATTAATAATAATTTAATAGGTAAGCGTTCTTAATATTTAGTAAAAAAGATTAACGAAGCAGTGACAATGTATTTATGGATCATTTTTTTATTTGTTGATGGTGGTGTTTCTGAATACAAGAAGTCTTATTATGCGTAGTATCATCCAAGTGAACTTTGCTTCCTTATTCTTACAGTACCACACACCAAATAAGGGCTAAGATATTTTTTATTTGTAGGCAAACCGACAATTTGGCGTCATAAAAGTCAAAGTCAATCATAATTTCAGATTCGGTGTGGGCAACAGCCTTGCTCTGGTGAAACTGCTTCGACCGATGAAATCACGTAAGTCCATTGTTATATTTGTCTTCTTAGATTATTTAAATGGCTCTTAATTTTATCAGTTAACACCAAATTTTACCGGTGAAAGTAATGTTAGACTCATGCATGATATAGGAACATGTTAAATGAAATTTATACGACACAGCAAAGGCCTCTTTTACCCTCTCTTTGCGTGTTTATTAAACAACAGGTTGAATTGCAACATCCTTTTATTTACTCATAATAAAACACTTTATTTGTGATTGTGGCAATAATCTCATCCAACCATAGCAGCCTTAGCAAGCTAGACAGTTTGTTTAGTCTAAACCTAGCACTACATTTTCCTAACATAACGTTGAAGAAACAATGTATTTATAAATATGAAATGTTAAAAATGAGAAATTAAAGAGTTACCACAGAGTTTCTTGCCCGTTCTTCTCCAAAGAAAAACAACACTTTGGAACGTGGCATAGTTGCCAGAGTCTGATTATTCATAAGTGCTTTTAACTGGTCTAGATGAATAAAAATAAATTTTATTATTGATTATATAAAAAAAAACTAATTCAAACAAAAAACTCAAAAGCAACACTAACTCAAAAGCAAAAAATACCTAAGTGTTTTATGTTACAATATAGTATCTATTTGAAGAATATTGAAGTCGGTGCCAAGTAAAACATAAAAGTAATATACTTTGCTGCTATAACAACGACCTTGAAACAACGAGTTCACATAAAATTGTTAAATGCGAAGCGAATTGTACGTCGGACTAGACGATAAATGCACTTCGCCAATCGAGTCGGTTTATTGCATGTTTTACCTGGCACCGACTTCAATATTCTTCAACTACTAAGTATATTATAAAACTACTAGCTGTGCCCGCGACTTCGTTCGCGTGGTTGTCGGAACTTAACAATGTATTTTTTTGTGAGACCAAATGCACTTAACCCTATTTTTTTCTAAAATAAAAGAATTTTCTAAAATAAAAGTAGCCTTAGTTACTCCTTATTACATCAGCTACCTGATAATTAATGGAATCAGGCGTTACTTTGCGGAAATCCATGATATATAAGATATACAACTAGAATATTTAGTTTTAATTCCGCTAAACTACTGCAAGTTTGGGTGATGATGGAAGATGTTGACTCGTCGACCGCTTGGACGCAAGCGGTCGACGAGTCAACATCTCCTGAGGATGCTCCGTGGAGAAGCGAAACACGTGTCGAGGATCGGTTTGGTTGCATGTTACATTATTTCTATCACACCTTCCGCATGTGCATATATTTGCGGGCGGGAGGGCGGTGCTGTGCATGCGCCCAAACTTGCAGTAGTTTAGCGGAATTAAAACTAAATATTCTAGTTATATATCTTATATATCAGCTACCTGCCAATAAAAGTCCCGTCAAAATCGGTCCAGCCATTTCAGAGATTAGCCTATACAAACAGACAGACAGACAGACAAAAATTGTAAAAAATGTTATTTTGGTGTATGTACCGTATATATATTCATATGCATGTAGTAAAAAACGGTTATTGCAATATTACAAACAGACACTCCAATTTTGTTTATATGTAAATATATAGATAAAACATTTATTTTTTGCTTTTTAGTTAGTGTTGATTTTGAGCTTTATGTTTAAAGTCGGTTTTCTATTTTGTTATAAAATTTAATTATTTTACAATTTTGAGTGCTGGGTAGACCTAGGTAGGACGCTTCTTGAATGAGAAAACAGCGGCTAGGTGAAACCGAAGCTAAAAGACGAAAACACTTAGAAAAAACATAGTACAAGAAATACTAAAACAATTAAGACAGAAAGTCAACAGGAGCGCATGAATAGATTGTCGGGTAAGAGGGCTTATGTGTCAATTAATTTAAGAAACTAAAGTCAAGAAAATCAAGAGATTCAGGGTTACCATCTACCTGCACTAATACAAAAGTAACACTGTCTATCTATGTTGCATATTCACGAATAAACCACTGAACCGATCGTGATGAAATTTGGCATTGATTGAACGATTGAGCTCTGGGGATGGACATAGGCTATTTTGATTCCAATGGTGGGTAAAGGTCTCCATCTGTAATACGAGTATATAATATGTAGACTACGCGAGCAAAGCCGCGGGCGGAAAGCACATAGTATCACGCGTGTATTTCCCGAAGGGTTAGGCAGAGGTGTACATTGTACCGCCACATTTCGCCGATGCCGTTATTGAGTCCCATGTAATAGGGGGCGGGCCTATTGCCATCTACCCAGTTCATTGCCAGACTCCGTGCCGCTACTGAATATTTCCATACAGAAAAACACAATAACACTTTGCCCGACCCGGGAATAGAACCCAAGACCCCACATTCAGCAGTCGCGCTTGCAACGACTAGACCAATGAGTTAGTCAACACCGCGGGCGGAAAGCTCGTACTGTTTCTTGTTAAGGAGTCTCGTTGTGTGCCTTCGTAGTCCTTGACGATAGTTTAATAAGTAACTACCTTGTTTTGGGATCCTCATTAATTTAACAATAACTCAATTAATATATCACATCTCCTATTCGATTTTGAAGAGTTCCCTCATGTATTTTCCAAGTCCAACGTCAAATACCAATGAAATTTAAATGGGACCACTTGAAAGCTGTACTAAATCCAATACAAAAAGAATCATTAAAATCGGTTCATAAACAAAGAAGTTATGCCCAAACATACATACAAATAAGTCCAATATAAAATTTCTTCTCCTATTTTTTCACTCTTAGGGATGGTATTTTTTCTTGTAATGGGACTAGACTGAAAGTATACCTTCCCAAACAAAAAAAGAATTCTCCAAATCGCTTAATAAATGACGGAGTTCTGAGATAATAAACAAAAAAAAAAAACAAGCGAATTAAGAACCTTCTCCTTTTTGTGAAGTCAGTTAAAAAAGATAAAGTCACAAGACCTCATATACACAGCTCGAATTATAAATTCAGCAAACGGAGCAATTACAGGTTGATTAAATATTTCAGAAATCATATGTTATTTTAATTTCAGACTACATGGTGCCAGTATGTTTACCGACAGTAGGAGAACGGGCGAAAAAGAGAAAACATAAAATCGTGTTCTTGATTGACTACATAAGCAGTATGTTTATTTATTTTATAATATAGAAAATGCAACTGTATGCATTAGGTATATCCTTTATATGTATATAACCGACTGTGATTTCTTATTGCTTTGTTACCACAGCTGTGCCCAGGGACTTCGATTCAGAAAGACTGGCAAAAAAGACACTAAGATTATACACTCATAGAGATTGTAAAAGACACCGGATGAGAGGGGTAATGTTGTATTATTATGTCTTATAATATCCTTTAAGCAAAACTGGAAGGTTTCTATAAAACTTTAAACAGAAAATTCAATAAAACTTTTCGTAAATGACGAATCGGTCAGAAGACCTCATGTTCAGGGTTGGGAAATATCATTTATTTGCAGAAACTAGGCAGTGAAGGCGTAACGCACGTACTATGTAGCTCCGGTTGCGGCGTCCGTCCAGGCGCGCCCATCATCAGCCACGCTATAGACGGGCCTTACGAACTGATCGGGTTGGCAGCCGGTGGAGCGCCCTGTAATCGCCGCGCTATGCGCGGGCGCCTCAACAACGAGCCGCCCCTCTACATCGATGTATATCCATACAACGCGTGGATTATAAACGTTATCACTGCGCACAGCCTCCCCAAACCTTACCCGCAGAATTTCAAGCTAGTTGATGCAGGCTCTAGTAAGTTTTAAAATTAATTTTCATTGCAATATTTGAAAGAGGAGGAGAATGGTTGGAAGGTTTAGTAAATTTTTGACTTCGTAAAAGAAATCGGGATTCATAAGTTAAGTTTGTGAAACGAGGACATAATTAGGTATAGTAGCTTATTTTCGAAATAAAAAAAAAAAGAAATATAGAGTTTTAAGTAATTTCAACGATTGAGAATTCTTCCAGGTATGGGTATCAACAAAGGATACCTGAGGAGGAGGAAGGCGCAAAAGGCTGAATGGAGTGCTCGGACTTTTATGACGGGAAATTTCTGTTTCAAATCTGTAAAGCAGAGAAAAAAAGCATCTTTTTTTTACTCCGAGAAGTTTGAAGTAAATGCCGACCCTCCTGCCAAACTTAACGTGATAATGAAGGTACGCCATAATAACAGAACCAAATTTATAAGTTCTTCTCATGATGATTCTGCAAACCCTTTAGTTATCTAGACACGCGGCAACGTGTCAAACCAAGTTCAAGCAAAGGAACTGGCTAGCCAGCGCCGTGTGTAATATTACACGAACCACTTGGTGCCACTTTTGACCCTTCTATAACTCAAAACCTCTTTAACGTAAATACATAAAACTACGTGTGTTTAATTATATCCATAAGGACATGTAGAAGCCCAAATTTCATGAAGCTAGCTCAAACGGTTATAAAGATATGAAGGTCAAAAAGTCGTAAATTTTAGCACTGACTGACTGACTGACATATAGTACCTAAATCTAACCTACTTCCAGATGACCTAGAAGGATGAAATTTGGAATCCAGCTCGGTAATTGTGTGTAAGTGTAGGAAAAAAAAAAAAAACAAAAATAAGAGGTGTCCCCATAAAAAAAACTTGTAATATGCGCTAAACAACCGGCCAACGGTGTGTCGTCGTGGCGGCGCGCGGCACCACATAATTATTCACAGAACAGTAGTAAATCTACATAAAAGCGCTCCCGAGCAACACATAAACATAGGCGCCGCTTACGAATACCGATTTAGTTATTTATTGTTTTATTACATTTATGTTCATCCTGCTTCTTTATCAACGATGAATTAAATGATTGTCATACTATAACCACAAACGTTCTTCGTGCATAAACCAGTAACAGTATAAAAGTGAAGTACATATATGAGATTCAATGAATAAATAAATACTTTATACAACCCGTTCGCTATAAGTTTGCCGCTGTCAACTGTCACGCGTTTAGCGTTGTCTCACTCACTCAGTTCTAGTTCCAGTGAGAAAAAGCTATACTGACGTCATTTGACAGCAGCAAACTTATGTTGTAGCGACGCGGTCGGTCCACCGTCGCCCCAGCCAATCAGTGTCATTTAATTTAACATTTAAATTCTGATAAAAACTGTTCAATTAAAATGTTGAATAACTTTATAAAATGTAATGAAAACTGGCCAAGTCAAATCTAACCTACTTTAAGATCTCACATTTTTAAATAACAGCAATTGTTATAGGTATCCAATAAAGCAAAGAAACAGAGTAATAATGTTATTTTGTTCCTATAAATACATATTTCGATTTTGCATAGAACTTGGCACTCATTTAGATCTCCATTCTTTTTGCGGCGAAGCCCACAGCCAAGCATAATTTTTATATTGAATTTGGCTCTGCTTTTTTACATTTATGTTTTTGGTGGGATTAAACATTTATATTGCTTATTAGTGAATATTATAAAGAAGAAAATTGTTTGAATATGCTTTTAAAGCACCGCACCACCTTCACGTGGGCAGAACCTTTCCTATTGTGTTATATTTAAACATGAAACCCAAAATTCACGTAGGACGACTGACAGTCGAGTCTTTAGGCGAAACACATATTTTTTCTTTTTTTACATCAACTTAAATGCATCAATCAATCATATGCTATAGTTATCACTTTTACCTAAATTCTAGATAATGTTATTAATAATCGCCCGTAATTTATTAATACTAAGTGACCGGGTTTATTCCATATCCCTTAACATATACATATAGAGACTATAATGTTACAATAAATGTGATAAATACATACAGAATACTAATATAGAGACTATTGCCTGCGTAATGCATAAAATATTACAACATTAAACTGTTCTTGTAGATATCTGCGGGCATTGAATGCACAATAGTGTGTGCTCGTCTGATGATGCCCAATCGTCTATCGAGGCCGGATATAAGAGGCGTGGGTGGGTACAATATAACCATAATATTCGACACCGATTGGTTCCCTTACACATTCTACTTCTCTTTAGCTCTTGATGGTAAAAACACTACTGAGGCCGACGTAGCAGATTGGGTACACGAACGTTCACCTGGCCATTGGTAAATCTGGAATGTTATTTATACTATATATAGACATTATATAAATATATACATATTACATAAATTTGTTTAATTTTACCATATTCTAAATTTAATATAATTTTATCATTGCATAATTTTATAAATCGACAGAAGAGAACGGTGTTTTCTTTATTGTTATTGGTATAAAGAAGAAAATGGAAAATAAAGATCACAATTTTCAACCCTATAAGGTGCTTGTCATAGATAACACACGCATTCACACCAATATGATTCTCTATAATAGCGACATTGAAACAACGAGTTCACGTAGAAATTGTCGAGTGCGGAGCGGATTATGCGTCGGACACGACAAATGCACTTCGCCAATAGTGTCGGTTTATCATTGCATGTTTTACTTGGCACCGATTTCAATATTCTTCAACTACTATATTGTATAATAAAAGATTTATTTTTTTGCTTTTTAGTTATCAGTTTTGTTTTTGAGTTTTTTGGAGTCGGTTTTTTTTTTGTTAAAAAATTTAATTATTGGATATAAAGTACCTAGGACAATAAAGATAGTAATAGTAAATTAAGGACAATATTTGAATATTTTTAATGACATTTAAATATATTTTTTGATAAATAAAAAAGGTGTAATTCAGAATAGACAAATGTTCATGTGAGAGGCTCATTTTATTTTAAATTAGTATGTACATGGTTATGTAATAATTAGGCTGACTCAACGGATACCGTGTCTTCATCGCTCAAACCCTTCTCTTCATTGATTGGTGCCGGGAAGTTTGAAGGGGGAGACTGGGGTGGTGCCTGGGGGAAAGGAATTTGAGGAAACTGTGGTAAACCTGGTATTTGAGGGATTTGTGGGAACGAAGGAATCTGTCCAGATTCCTGTGGAAATTGAGGAATAGTTGGTAAATTGGGGAAAATGTTAGAACTATCAGGACGAGATGGCTCTTGTGCCGTTGGCTGGATAGGCACAGCAGTTGCAGATTCTGATTCTTGTTGCTTTTGCTGATCAGAAACAAAATCTGCTGAGTCTATTACAGCTGAGTCCGAATCACCAGCAGACTGTGTAGGAGGTGCAGTCGGTGACCCTTCGGAATAAGATGGAGCACTAGGACTAGGAACGCTCGGAGGAGCGGAGGCGGTTGGATAACCAGGAACAACGGGAGCAGATGGGAATCCAGCACTTAATACTGGAGCAAAGGAAGGTATTGCCGGGTAAAATATATTAGCTGCTGGGATAAACGAGTGGCCAGCTATGGGGTAATATGCAGGTTGCAGGGAAGCGAAACTGTTCACTTGTGGCCCTTGGTGATATGCAAACTGTGGATGAGCACCAAACGGGAAGGATGACGGCACCTATCAAACAAAATAACTATTTTAAACAACGATAATTTAATTTTTTATGTAAAATAATAAACCCATACTCTGAAAGTAGGTTAATAAGAATTTTTACCCAATAAAATTAAAACTAAGTAAACCGTCAACGATAATGGAATGTAAGTCAAAATAAAAATTACATCGGATTTAATAACAGTGAAATATGTGTGATATAACATACACACAGGCGTGCTATGGTATGTTACAATTAATGTTTCTGAAGAGTGGGTATGAGTTATATCTATCAGGTTACAGTGGGAAATGCCTCTTACCGCATTAATGTACTGTGTGGTGGAATAAGCAGTGGTCTTCGTCTCCCCTGGGATGAAGGTCTTCAGGAGTGGTGAGGAAACCGCAATGGCACCAGGCCAGGCAATCGCCCCTCCCGCCGCGCAGCCCGCAAACGCGCATAGTACTGTTATGACTAACACCTGTAATTTAGTAATTACTCATTTACTCTAATAATAATAATAATAAGGGGCTCGTAGCCAGGGGCTACAGCTAGGGGGCGCTCAATCCTTGGATAGGTGACCGTTTTTTCACACATTGAGACTTCTCCATGCTTCAGAAAGCACTTATGACACAGCGTACGGGTATCAGCAACCCAAAAAGTCTGACAACCACTCTAACCTTCGAGTATCACTGTTAGGTGGTGGAGGTCCGATGGCAGTCGCTCCTTGTAAAATAGGTACTGATATTCAGCAGCAAATAGTTAAACTGGAATCCGACCCCATTGTGGTTGGGGAAAGGCTAGAGATCATAAATTATGATAATATGTTTAACTTCTCCTTCGCATACTCTCACATATTATTCTTATTCTTACATCGAAATAATTAAATGCTACTACTAATAATGATGATATAATAATGATTATAAGATATTCATAGTATATTCTCGCCGATCTCTTTCCTGTCACAAGCAGTGATGCACAAGTAAATATTATTAAATCGTATAATACAATAAATAAGCAAACATACGTAAAATCAATGGTATTTATATTGGTCTCGTTACAAACTAAATTAATTATGGTTCCAATTTTGCTTACGTATGATCTATATACTGTGTATGTCATTTGATAATCACTTGTGTTTACGGTGAAGGAAAACATCGTGAGGAATCCTGCACACCTGAGAGGGCTCCACAAAGTTCTTGATGGAGTATGTAGTCAGGCAACCCGCACCGGGCCAGCGTGGTGGACTAAGGTCTAATCCTTCTCATTCTGAATGAATTTTTATACAGTATGTACATGGCATACAATAAACAGGTTAACGATAATGAAATTCCCAGTACTCTAGGTCAGTATGCAGACAGTATTTTTTAATGTATGCATTTGAATATTGCATAAATTGGTATTATAATTTTATTAAGACTAGAAAACTTTTTTCTATAATATTTATGACTAATATCATCTAATAAACTATCCTAAACGAACACTGAGGCGTCAAAGTACTTCTCCACATCATTGTCAAATGGTAGCGTGCCCGGAATAACAGGTCATTCCTTTAGACAGCGCCGGCTTTAGGATGGCGCGGCCTGGGCGGTCGCCCGGGGCACCAAGGCTAAAGGGCGCCGCGCCGCGTGCGCCAGCTTATCTTAACCACTTTAATTAAAGCCGGCGCTGCCTTTAGATACAACAATATCATTTTCAAACTGCATTTCACAGATTTCTTTCCTTTCCTTATTTTGTGCATGCAGTTGACAAACAAACCAAACCAGAAACTATTACAAACATTATCTGTTAATACTGTGCTAATCCGGGAATCGGTACTAGCAAAACGTGTCGCTGAAAGACACTAGCAAATGCCCCAGTCGTAGCGTTGATTAAAAAATAATATATTGTGTTAATATGAAGCCTTCATGATAGATCTTTCTAGTACAATCTCTACCTACACTCATTTCTAAAATAAGCCAAGTCAAGGCTTAAACCCGAGATCAATGATTTCTCAATATTTCATAGAATTTTTCAATTTTAATTATTTTTTTAAAGTTTAACACAACATATGGAATGTTAAAATAAAACAATTTATAATCGAAACATGGAAAAGGATGATAAATTCAAGTAAAATTACTTATAGCTTTTTTAACATTTATGTTATTCTATTTCCCGCGAAAAGAAAACTTATGGACATGTGCATGCTTCCCATCCTCACCTATGGCGCACAGGCGAGGAAGCGAACTTAACAATCTACGATAAATTTATCGAAAATATAATAAATTTGATGAAGTTACAAGTCGCTTAAATATCAATTTCTGAATTAATTGTCACATTATCCTGACATCATAACTTTCATTCCTCTGACAACATGTCATTTCCTTACTATTAAACTAGCGCTGGATAGTAAATACACAATCCCTTATTCACAGTTCAATGTATCACTTTAATAGTTCAGTCGTGTACGTTTTGTTATACAAGGGTCCACCTTCTTTTATAAGAGATAGTATTTTCTAATTTTACTCGGAACGATTTATATCCCGCCTTTTGGAACTGTGCTCGGTAGATGTATCTATTGAATTCTATTGCATCGGACTTATTAACGGCATTAGCTAAATCTGAGTGTACAATAGTACAGCTGACTTCCCTTTGAGACATGTAATTTAACATTCTAAGCATGTACACTATGTTCTCGTTTAGGGTTTTACTACTGAGAATTATAATATACAAGGGGACCCTTTATGAATCTCGACAAAAGCGCCACCTGCCGGGTCCAACTATAGCTAAGAACCAACCAGGTGATAAGAACGAATTTTTTTTTTATCAATATCGATCAAGTTGTTAAGGAGGTGAATAATTAACACACGCACACCGGAATTTTACATATAAATATAATCGACTTTTATGTTAAATCATGCCTTAACCTAACCAATCAAACCTAATCACAAGCCGAAACCGGACAGAAAGCTGACAATGAACCAGAACAAAGACATGTGATTCCATAAACAAAAAGAACACAAGGAAACACGATAACCTCAACACTAAATTACGGTACGGTAAAACAAAGAATGAATAATCACTAAAAATCCACTACAGAAATTAACACAAGTCGAATTAACACGAAATCACTTGACACTCATACGTATAGTGTAAACCAAGGTTAACACGTACCTTCATACTGGAGGCACAAAAGTGTTCTCTGTAATACGCGTGTTGATCTCCTGACGAGGCTTTTATACATAGGCAGTACCCCGCCCACAAACACAAAAAGAAAGTCGCATACTAGATACGTCTCGCATAATTATCTGAAGCACTCAAAACTTACTGTAGCTATGAGTGTACTGAAAAACTTAATATGTGCTTTCAATTTTCCACATCGGGATCTTCACTAAACGGCGTACAAATTCTTATTAATTTTAATGAAGTCACGAACATCACGCATAAAAACTTTGTGTTTACAATTTTACCGAAAGGAAGTCCGGAGTGACGTTTACCATTTTTTTGTAAATCTCAATTTATAAAAATAAAACTGTTTGTTTTCCTTTTCGTCGGAAGTTTATACTGATGTGGAATCTTTACATAATGACGACGTTTATCGTTTCAACATTTTCTACTATCCGTCCTATTGTCTATGTTTATTGTAAGTAAGGTTAGCAAAAAAAATTCGTGCATATTTTTTATACACTAGGCAGTAAGTGTAGCAATAAATTGTGAAACGAGATCTATTTCCTTGTTATTTGAACACCAACTCGAAGGTGGAGACTGTCTATAAGAACTTTATTCACAGGCATTTATTACAGTCCTTCAAAACATCAATACTGGAACAACTGAAAAGCTTGTTTCATTTGTGGACCATTTAATAAATTAGTAGTCTAAATATCACTAACAATTACTTTAGTATAATTAAAAATAAAAATATAATCATGTAAAAAAAAAAAAAACTTAGATAGGTACTTATTAATTAAGTAATTAATCTCCATGGAGTTTCGAGAACCCAAGCATAATTCTAAAGTTATCATACTTAACTTTAAGTATTATTATACTTACCTATTGAACTTTATAAGTAGTCGGTATAAAGTATAAAATATTGCGCTCATTTTGAATTTTCTCCCATATCCTTTTTTTTATTCTAATTAAAGTAGTTATAAAAAAAATAACAATGAGATTAATTCTTCCAGGTACATTTTATCATCGCAACAAACCATTCAACTTATATAAAAATGTTTTACAACCATCCCATACAAACTTTTTAGTTCGTATCATCGGAACTGCTTATATAAAAATGTTTTACAACCATCCCATACAAACTTTTTAGTTCGTATCATCGGAACTGTAACAATGACTATAATCCAAAAAAATATTTACACATGCTGAAGAACTACTAATTATTGTACATTTACAAAATTAATAAATATAAACAACTTGCTGTCCAATTTGACCGAAAACGAATGCAAAAAAACATTGACCAATATCATCATGTCCGATTGTAATAGCCGGTTAAACTTTACTATCACCAACTTCAGGGAAGAAGAATCCAACAATTCTATGCTTGAACAGTTTTACAACGGGTTTAACGGATTCAGGGCTCATGGGATGTCTGCCGCCGATAGGAGATTTTGATACTAAGTTCTTGAACATCTGCAGATATAGTCGCATCACTTTTGTCGCTGACATCTTAGAAGCGTCCGCAAATTTACCTAGAAATAACAATAATAATTCAATTCTAGTTTAAGTTTCGTACGGTCATATTATGTACCTTGGATTTCTTGTTGGTAGGAAAGGTTACTGAGTTATAAAATATACCCCATTATACAGCTAATAAATCTACGAAAGAAAAAAATATCTACATTTCGTCACTTGACTGGATTCTCCTTATCGTGTTTTAAGATAAAATTTAGAGAATTAACAATTTATTTTTCATACTTGTTTTGGTGAACGAAATATGTTTCGAAAATTGACAAATATGAATATTTATTTTTATTGAAATAAAAAATAAAAACCGACTTCAAAAAACTAAAAAACAACACTAACTAAAAATCAAAAAATAAATGTTTTATTATACAAAATAGTAGTTGAAGAATATTTTTGAGTTTTTTGAAGTCGGATTTTATTTTATATTAAAAAAATTAATTATTTTACAATTTTGAGTCATGGGTAGACTTAGAAAGGACGCTTCTTTTAAAAAAAATTAAAAAGGTCAAATGTATGTTGCCCCAAGTCGAGTGAAAACCTTAGACGGTATTGCACTTTGTGATTTAGAACCAAATAAATTACTTAGACGACCACTTGATGAAAAGGCATTACGAGAAATGGAAAGATTAAGACCTCGATTGTAACTAATACAGTTATAGTCGTGCCATTTAACGATTAAAATGAGCCCAAATTCGAGTTCCACTATCTATCTCGTGGCTCCATCATCAGATCCTCTATACCAAATGTTATATACGGGACTCATCAAAATATGTATATCGAGTGATCCCAATCTCGGAAGTTTCATTCCCTAACTCCTTACCGTTAAGGAGGACTATGGCGTCCATCATCAGCTCAGCATCATGAAATGATGATTTTCAGACGCCAACACCTGACTTATTAAGAAAGATAAGCTCAAACGCGCTATTCGTCCTACAGTATCCCATCATCAGATCCTGACTTGGTGACAAATGGACCAACTTGGGAGCATACTCTTTCAAACAATAAAAAGGATTTTTAAGATCGGTCCATAATTGAGAACCTCCTCCTTTTTTGAAGTCGGTTAAAAATATAGTTTAACCTCTCCCAGTAAGGACAGACAAGGAGTCTACAGGAAGACGCGACGGTCTTCGAGGGCATAGAGAACACATGAACATAAGATGACATAGCATCACGCCTGTATTCCCCGAAGTGTTAGGCATAGATGAAGATTTATCTTATAGAAAATTCCAATTATACTTTGCCCGACCCAGGAATCGAACCCAGTCCCCACGATCAGCAGTCGCCATTGTGACCACTGGACCAATGAGGTAGTCACAGAACAAATAATAACAAACAAATAACAATCAAACCAACTATTATATTATTTATACTTTTTATGTTTCACCGTAGAGAACAGCATGTTTTTGGATAATTTGAGAAAACTCTGTAACCAATTACCTATCCTATTATATTTTGTACTGAAAACTTTGGCGTACCAACGCTAAAGTTCGAAGAAATAAATTCAGCAATAAACTGGTTGAGTGTGTGTTACTCAATTTGTTTTGTTATAGCAAATTAACATTCATACGTCCTAAGGTCCATGGATCACATAGACTATCCATAAACGCAAGAAAAATGCCCGCTTACAAATAAAACTCGGGTTTTATAACCTTGATTTCAAATAAATATATGTATGTTTTAAGATCAGAATTATTAAGAGTGACATGCACCTCCTAAGTTTTCAAAATCTAATAAAAATATGCACGTCTGGGAGGACTCCATGAGCTTCAACGAAGTGTGCCAACCCGCACCCGGCTAGAATATTGGACTAGGTAAGACTTAACCCTTCTCATTCTATGAAGAGGCTCGTGCCCAGGGATGCGACAGTATTATTTATTTAAGAAAACGCATAATTTTTGCGAAATTGTCCAAAATGGATGCTGCAGACGACAAAATGAATGTTGTGGCGCAGTTGGGAAAGGCTTACGTCCAGCGGTGGACCACAATAGGCCGAGTTGATGTAAAAGAAAAGAAAGGATCACATAGGTATCGTTCATAGAAAGATTAACCAGTCAGCTATATTGGTGTCGAGGCTGACTGCCCAGGATATGTTAGACGATCTCACGATTCGGACATTGTCTGTTCAGAGAATATATAGAGAATGAAGCAAGAAGAATATCTACAGTTTCAAAATTTTACCTGCGCCTCCTTGTCTTTTAACTCTGCGTAAGGTTTCTCCATCGTTTTTACTTTCATCACGATAAGGTTGAAATATCACCATCATCACGTACACGTTATCATCAGCCTGAAAAAAGAAATGTGTTAGAGCTCTACATGTGCATATTTATCTCTTATGAAGGAGTAATAACCGTTGGAGTAGAGTCCGAGAATCGGCAATTGTAGTTAGGATGGCCACCGAGAGCCTTGGCCTCGGTGGCCAGGTATGAAGTCACTGACTTGCTATATGTTTAAGTGAAACAAACGGCACGGCATTCTTTGGAAAATTAACATTTAGGTAAAGAGATAAGATTACCTAAAACATGGCATATTGTACACAATGCAGTTATAGAGTCCTATGGGGCGACGCCATTGCCATCTGTCTGCCACTCAACTGAACCCTGGTGTGCTACCGAGAATTTCCGAACTGACAAGTCCAATAACACTTTGTCTAACCCGGGAATTGATCCCAGAAGCACGCTCAGTAGTCGATGCTATGTATATTTAACAAATAACTTTAATATCAAACCTTCAAAACGGCCGCAGTGCCTATAGGCGCAGCAAATGATTTAGAACAAAAACTTAAACACGTAAAGATCACTGAGATTAATACAACAGTATTTTGCGATAATGACATTATGAGTTAGTGAACTGCTCCTCGTAGGCTCGAGAGGAAATGAGTTATGAGATCACAGTCACACTTGAACTCTAATATATGGCTGGATAATACTAATTTGTTTATACGTTTACACATAATATTGAAAAAGTTTTTCTAAACACGAGAAAAAAACAATAGGTTTTTTACAATCGGAACTAGGGGAGTTTACGGAAACTCACGTTTCACAATAATAACGTGACCGAGTTAATTGTTTCCTTATTTCTGATTAATTCTATAGCCACACATAGCCTAAACAGATATCAGCATCCAACGCTTCATGAAAATATATATTAGGGACTGCATCACTGGTCTAGCGCGACTTCAAAGCGTGAGGTCCTAGGTTCGATACCCGGGTAGAGCTAAGTGTTATTGAATTTTTCTGTGAGGAAATTCTTAGTAGCAGCACGAAGAAGGAACTGTGCCCGATAGATGGCAATAGGCCCGCCCCCTATTACATAGGACTCAATAACAGCATCTGCGAAATGTGGGTGTACAATATTACACCTCTGCCTTACCCTTCAGGGAATACAGACGTGATGCTATGTTATGTCATGTTAGGGACTACGTACACTTGAACGACATTACTAAAGGTCAGAATACCGACATCAACAAATGATGCTACTTGCTCTAGTTTCCGATCAATGCTTGCAACAAAGCTGACATTTACGTCCAGCTACTGGCCTCCGTCTTATCTCTCACTGACATTTCTAACTCACCAAACTTGTACTTGACATATGAAAGCAAGTGTGTAATTACGATTTAAATAAATAAATAATAATCCTAAATATACTGTTAAAACAAATTTAAATATATTCAACCTCCTTGGTGTTAAAAGTAACAAAAACTTTTTACTCGACGTACTGGCAGGTACAGCAACATAAAAGTCAATGAAAAGCAATAAGGCTCCCACATTTTTAAGGTTATAAACTGACAAAAATTTCCAATCTGCTTCAAAAACTTTAAAAGATAATTTAAATCAGAAATGAAATGCAATGTTACTACTAAAAAGATAGCTGTTATATATAACCAAATCAAAGTTTTCTGTAATGAATGAGAAATGTCAGGTGAGAATAAAATTATAACAGGCAATGTCATTTGTAAAGCGAGTTGCAACGTGCATATTTTAAACTTTATATATTTATTATTCAATAATTTTATATATTTTTGTATATTTTTTTTTTTTGTGTTCAGCAACTGATTCTTCTGCACAAACTCAAGATTCTGGCAAACCTAAAAGAAAAAGTGAGTACCTCAAATTGTAATTGCTTTCCACAAAATAATTTGATCCAACTACTCGTACCTACGCTATTATTTACTAATGGATATACAGTACAACGACTGTAAAATAAAAGTTTACATGACAAATTAAAGTTTAAAATCAAATTAGCGATAAAGGTTTCAAACCAACCCCTCAGGTGACCAAAGACGTGGTATTTTATTTGTATTGTTATATCCGCGGAATATGCGACGCCTATTAATTATGCTCTAATTAATAAGCGTCGCCAGAAATCATTTGATTAGGCAATTCTAAGATAAGAAGGACCTAATAAATAAAATTGTTTTCAGACTATACTACCAAAACTGATGTGATATTAGCCCTTAGCTGGCAAATAAGCATATTAATTAGTAAAATATTCACAAAGATAAATAACAGTTTCAATTAGATTAAATGATTAAATTCAATTACATAGATTAATAATGTCAAGATCATGTATCGTCGCCTACTATGTGATTAACACTTTGCTAATTTGTGGCGACGGAAGAGAATAAAATATGCCATTAATCGATCAACGGATATATTTACAATGGCTGCCTAACATCAGTTTTAAAAAGGGCTTTATTATTAATGGGTGCGTAGAGGAAAATTATTTCCCAGTGTGCAGCGTAGTCGCCCCGCGCGCCTCAGCGCTTTTCCCTTCCATCGCGTTCGGTCCGTCAGTCGGCCGGCAACCGCCGCGGAGCGACGAACCCGCGACCCGACAAACGTTCGCACACCACACACTGTTTATTTACCATTAGACCGTCACTTTGACAACAGCAGGGACAACACGCATTCACGTACGTTCGTTGTAGTAACTTTCATTGTTTTAAATCACCTCTCAATATAGAATATACCACACAATTTCAAACAGTGTCAACACAAACACATTGTTGTTCAGCCTACATTCATGATAATGCCGATTTTGTGTTTGCTCTTAATCTCATATCTTTGAAGTGTTACTAGCGTATATTTTAATTAAATTACACACCATGAAACCCATATAGGTAGTAAGCAATATAAGTTTGAATCTAACCTTAGACATTGTAGACTAGTAAAACGGTACACTCTAATAGCACATTACAAGATTAAGTAATAGCGTTCAGACGTTACTAAGAGCAATAAATCGTTTGAAACAAAAGCAAGTGATTAACTGTGTACATGCAAAAATACACTGTGCAAACATGTGCCAAACATTCGCTACAGTTTTTTATGCCTATTGGTATAAAAGCATTTTACCGTCGGATTAAATAAGATTTAGTTTGTAAATATTCTGGTGTTATGTTTCTCAGATGCTACAGATTAATTAAAATTATACTAGCGTCATATTCCACATGTTTTCGATGTTTTTAAAGTTTATCATCTAGACGCTTGCAAATTTGATTACAACTGCTCATTTCAGTTTAATATTTGTGTTGAGCTGCCAGCAAACATACAAATCCATTAATGTGCTCATCCGTTTTGTCCCCAATTTGTTAACGCTTGATGCACTGCGCCCTGTACGCATCGATGTAAATTCCTTGAACGATTATACCATAGTCATAAATTCAATGCATTTCAAGGACAGATTGGGTCATGTGTTATAATTCTCTGCTGACCAACTAACTAAATTCTTATTGGTTGGATGGTTAATTTTCTCAATTAACCATTCTTAACCATAAATAACAACATGTGTTTTCTTCATTATATTTCCGTCACACAACTAATGTTGTCTGTATAATTTTTAATAGTTTAACGAGTATCGGTTTCCGAAGCATAAAAGCGACCTTGAGCTAGTTGCACACTGAATCTCTCAAACTTAATCGCTCCACTAAAACCTGGCTTACATGAGCGCACTAATGAATTCAGGCCCATCTATATCTATTATAAAAGCTGACACCTAGTATTTAATCTCATTTAGCTTGTCTTTATGATTGTACCTATATAAAGATACTGTAAAATTGATGGATGAGGATATGAAAGATGACATGGTTAAGAGTGTAACCACACGACTGTTAATAAAAATGAATGGGAGAAGAAGTCACATAATTTCGTAGATATTTAGAATAATTTGACAAAGGCTGGTAATAGAGGGAGAACTAACAACAGTGATACAAACTTGATATTGTATTTATTAGAAAGCATCATCGCTATTTTTTCCAATAAACAAAACTCAATATTAAAATCATTTTTCGCCAGCGGATCTGGGCTCAGTTGGATGATTAATTACATTCCCCTTTAAGGCTGAGCTATTCCTATGAAGCCTCCTACTGTCTTATGTATTTCTAGTTCATAGTTAATACTATGAACGAATAAAAACATATTTATTTAAACCCCATTCATAAAAACTGTCATTCTATTAACGCTTCATGAATTAGGTAAACCTGTCATTTTCAGCCTGGCAGGTGGATTGTTGACCACAAAATCAATCTCCACGCAGCGCGCAAACGTATACACAACCGGCCTGGGATCATAATTTACAAAGTCCGGTTCACCCTAAAATTGTAGTGTTTAGATATGTTTAGGGAAGCTTCTATACTCTGACCTTTTCCATCCAACCCTACTTGCTTACTATATTATACTAACAGTCGCAGCTGTGTGCTTATAATATTTTCTGATATGATTGTACAGCGTTTCGCATGGCGGACGAGGCGGCGGCCGACTGCCTGTTCGAGCGCCTACGGGTGCATCAGCAGCGAGCGCCCGACTCCACCGAGGTGGCGCGTGCCATCACCGCGAGGATCAACTCGCGGCTTACCTCACACGGTCAGTAGTCATCACCATATCACCCTGTAGACCTGCACCTAGAGTGACTTGTGTGCTACCTATAGCATCGTAAAATAAGCAATAGTCAGGCTCAAAGTCAAAGATTTTTATTTCAACTAGGACTTTGCCGTTTCGTCGTTCTTCTACTATTACTCAATCTACAAAATTACAGAACTGCCTAAATAAACACTTTCGAAACTTGTTCTATACGTAAGTATCATATAACAGACATCATTTGATAGATACATTACATACACGATCTGGAAATGACACTAAATATTTCCTTCAAATATCATACCTAAGCGTAATCTTGATTAAACTAACACTCGACCAAAAAAATAGAGTGATGTTAATTTTATAAAAAAAAAACTCAATATTCCACCTTCCAAAATACCTACCATCGTTTCACACACGTATTAGCTACAATACATATTTCAGTATTTGCCGTAAACTAATCCTCATTGTGATAGAAAATAACTTGAAAACAAGGTTTCGCACAAGGCTTTTGAGCCGCAATCAATACCAAGTGTCTGGAAAGTAACGATAATAGTTAACACAATTAAAAAGCGCCTTAATAACTGGAGCATTACCCTTTTGAGAACGGTGTGTTTAGATAGTATAAATCATATTATCCATATTACCATATAATCCATATTATCATGTTAATACATTGCAGAGTTCCCAGATAATAATAAGGAGCACGTACGAACGCCTTTCGTATAAATACAAATCTAATTAAGTATTTAAACCGATATCTTCCGTACAACTAGAAATATCTTCATTCTCTTTTTCTTTAAAATACATAGTAAGTAAACTAAACCAGATGTTACCAGGGATGTTACTTAGGTACCAGTTCATTGCGCCCAATCACGATGTTTAGTTGTAAGAGGTGAAAATTGCAGAATGTTTCCGAAGTATTCGAGTAATATTTTTGTGATTATTCTTGAACTCCCAGTTGCCAGTAACATTGGAAGTAGAGGTTTTTCGTCAATAATGGATACGTTAACAACCGTCAGCTTTATTCGTAGTCCTATAGACAGGTTTACATAAAGCTAAATGGCTTCCTAATCTACGCTTTTTTATTCCACCTTAATAATTACATAACTCCCTTCGTACAACCGAATACTTACACTAACTTAAAGATGATATTCATGTCTTAAACCTTAAATTAACAAACACAACATAAATAATGAATTTTTAAAAACAAAATTACGTTATAGAATGTGGTGGTCTTTGAAAAAAAAAAAACTAATACATAAAGTTTATCTTAACATTTTTATTACATATAAAACCTCCATAATCTGAGCGTTATTTGTCTGTAAAATTGATCAGCAAACGTAGTAAAAAAGCCGCGAGAGTATTTATATCTTCGCGCATTCATTCTGTCCATGTATGGAGAAGTAAATAAAATAAAATGACTTCCACATCGGGTAATTTTATCTTGAAAATATGCATCTGTATTCTGTAGTGTAAATTTCAACAATCACAAGATCACAGAAAGTTTTTATTTTTGAATTTTGCAATGATAACAAAGAAGCGACTTCAGTCTGTTTATTATTAGTTACGTTTAACATAGCATCAGGCTTGTTTACCTGGTTAGGTAACGCAGAAGTGTAGATACCACTTTACACACACACATCCAAATTTCACTGATATTGAGCCCCATGTTACGGGGGTCGTGTGATCTGCTGGATACAATATAACTATACTAAGACCCATATAACACCCAAAAAACAGTTTGCCGGCCCAAGAATCGAGCCCCCCTCGCGCTTAGCAGTCGCACTTCCGCTCATAAAACCAATGACGCAGTTACTTGTGAAGTACAATTGCATCATTATGATGAAAATAGGAAAAGTATCTTGAATAGATCTAACAACGTGATAAGAACTTTGGAAGACCAATATTGTATCCATTTAAATTTGTTAATTCAACATAATTCTACCTGTAAAGACTTGTAACCACTTATTACAAAGCTTAATAACGCAAATAAAACAGTCCCAACTAGGTATAACGATCCTGCCCAACAGTCATAACATTATCGCTACTGCAATCGGTTGTTATCACCTCCATAATTATTAACATCAAAGGCAACAAACTAATCAACTTACAACCGTCGCTGGAAAATTGTATTGACATGGTAGTATGCTTTTGGCAACAGTCACATATCTTAACAAGAATAACCCATTTCGTACTAAAATTCAAATTTGAGAATGACATAAATACTTATGGAATGATTCTGAGTCACGATATGTTGTAAACAATGATTCTAATCAGAACCTATTCATAATTACTAACTTGAACTTTATCCGTAGGCTACGCAAGAACATTTCAATTGTGCGTAAGAGTATCGTAATGAGTTAGCAGGATTTAAAAGTATGTGCTTAAAATAGTGTATTCTAAGCACATCGCACCACAAAAGCATCACGAAAAATAAGAATACGAACATATAAATCCTACGTAAACAATTTATGATAACGTTATGCAGTAATTAAATTATTTTCGTGCAAGTTGTAGGTACAGTATGTATAAACCAATCGACGCGTGGTCGTTCTATAAATTGTGAATTTATTCGCTTCCTGATCACTATTTTCAAGGTTTCCGTTACATTTATAAATGAATAATGTACCGTTGAATCTGTCAAACTTTGAATTATTCGCGTATTCCAATTATTTACTTAATATTCAATGGTCACGCTTCCGAATAACCAGAGGGTGAAATGGAGTCCAAGCATCAACATTCGCTTATGTAAATTTAAGGGTTATTTACTTTTACGGGGGGAAACTGACCGCATCATCTAAACAGGAAATATACATAGATAGTATCATATGTATCTCCTATTTGTATTCCCAAATTGTATTTATGGTGTACAATATATAATTTTACACCCACATTTCGCCGTCATCCATCGGGCAGTTTACCAAACTTCTTAGAATGTTTTACTTCAAAACAGAAAAACCGTATACCTATTTACCGACTCAGGAATAAAACCTAGGACCTCACGCTCAGTAGCCCCGCCCCACAATAAGAGAGAATATTTTTAATTATAATTATAATTATTCTCTCTCTAAGATTATAATACTCACTGTTTTTAGCTTCAAATCCTTTCCTCCTTTTTAATGATATTAAAAAGAAATTGTCCATGTTTCCCTGATGTTTCCACAATTTTCAATCATGTAGATACATGCTCAATTTCTCATGGTAATTTCCGTACATGTTCCATATATTGCAACATGTCCTTTAGGATGAATCAATGCATATCATTTGAATACATATGTACCTATCTGACGTTTAATCTCGAACAGCATACTTACAGTTAGACTGTTCATGTGTATAACAGATGTTTAAAATGATAACGATCGTTTACCCATACAAAAGTTGTTGTTAAATGGCTGATTTGAGTTTAAGCATCGGTTATGTTGTTGGTGAACATGGTCCTTATTCATTGACCGAAATGACTGCTTTTCAAATAGCAGAGCTCGCAAAACAATTCTAGCCGAATCGATAAAATGTATTAAACTACTCTCTCTGTCTAGACAAAGCTACGCATACACACATTATGTACAGTTGAACAACAGATACTGTATACAGGGTCACAAAATATGAGTTTTTTCAAGAAATTATGGATGCATTCAAATAATAGAAATATATTGTCTTCATAATTTATTTTTATTTATTAAATAAATAAAATAAATTCAGCCGATTAATTTACCACTGCTGGGCAAGGGCCTCTTCTCAGATTGAGAAGAGTAAGACCTTAGTCCACCACGCTGGCCTGGTGCAGGTTGGCGAACTACACACTCCATCAAGAACTTTATGAAGCCCTCTAAGGTGTACAGGTTTCCTCACGATGTTATCCTTCACCGATAACGCAAATTCTGATCCGCATATGATTCCGAAAAGTTAGAGATGCGGGCTGTGTTTGAACTCGGACCCTCTTGCATGGAACGCAAGCGTTCAACCACTAGGCTATCACTGCTTTATTATTATTTATAATATTTATTTAAAACCTTAATTTCAAAAATCCGCAATGATCCCTGGAGCGTTTCAGGCTAGGCATCCTTTGTAGATCGGGTACATAGGTACCTTTAGGCATACTTTTACAGGGGCTTTTTAATAGGCAGGGTCACTTGGCAAGGCGGGATGACGAAAGGTGGGACAAGGCACTATCTGTGTGGGGGCCAAGGAAAGGACGTAAAATACCTGGAAGACCCACAGTACAATAGTCGGACGACCTCGTAAAGATCGAGGGGTGACAGTGGATGAGATTAGCTCAAGACCAGCAAAAGTGGTGTAAAAAGGGAGGACTAGACTCATCAATGGGTGGACGTGGGCCGAATAGATAGATCAAATTCTTTCGAAATTTTGTAGTTGGACCCTGTGTACATATCCCTTTGTTGGACTGTACTACGTGTAGTTGTGTAGGATTATTAGATCTCATTCAGTCAGTGTATTGCACACATACATAAACTGCATTTTGGCAATCTGCCCACCGTTGGATTTTGATCTTTCGTTAATACCTACGAAAAGAACACGCAAGTGATAATTGAGGCACACTCGGTAATTGACGAACAAAAAAGTTAAAAGATTCACTCATTTGTATGTCAGAACACGACATTTTGAGTAAGTTACTAATACTTCATACAAGAATAAAAGGAGATTGGAGTAATTCTATATTAGATTTTTTGTTATTCAAACTTTATCAGAACCGTGTTAGTCGGTTGGAATAATTTTGCTATCTCATTCTCTAAACACAGTTGTCCGATTTCCGCTATGCTTTTTTTTTATTTGCGCATCACTAAAAATATAAGTATGATGGTTTACAACACTCTTACAAAATTCTATTATACGCGCGGCCCTTAATTGCTTCCTTAGGTTGGCATACTATTTCAATATAATCTTGGCCCTCCGTTTCGTTTGACCTGTGCTTACATCTCGAACGTGTTTTTATATATACGTACGCGCCCACACCCATATTTGGGGGTTTAGGTTTTAGGTTAGGGTTAGTATACACATTCACCTTTTGTGTAAAATATGGGGTTCATGACCAATTCTGAGAGAATATTCACATAATTGGTCAGTTAAGAGTTTTATCAAAATTTAAAGGACTGTCAGGTGACAGCGGACAAAGGTCAAAGGGTGCAGACATTTCTATCGATTCAGAAAAAACACGTTCGACATGTAAGCACAGGTCAAACGAAACGGAGGGCCAAGATTATATTGAAATAGTATGACAACCTAAGGAAGCAATTAAGGGCCGCGCGTTTAACAAGTTCTGTAATAGACAAAATTATAAAAAAGAGACAAGAGAGAAAAGCAAAATTATTAGGAACTGCCTTAAGTGTGCGGCATTTATTAAGGAAGATGTTTGATAGCCCATTGTGATAGACTATTAGACAGAATATTTTTCTAAAACTAGTCGGCCTAACTATAAGTCTTGAATATGAACGCACGCGCTCTTAAACATTTTATATAGCTACAAAATCTACAAATCGAACAAGAATTCCGATCTATATAACTACACATACAGGTATGTGCTTGGAACTTTCACTAAAACTTGTGACAAAATTAAACTTTAACACTTTCATGTATTTGCGTGACAACCAGAGTTAATAGCTTTTCCTTTAACAGAAACACTTTAACTTTGTTCCTGTTACATTATAACTAGTCAATAGGTCCATCCAAAGTTCTTTAATGTGTTTAAAGATTACGTTTCAACCTAATTTCCCGTTAATATTGTTTGAAAGTTACACACAAACTTGTAACTGGTACGGCCGTGCGTTAAGAAAGTGTCTTATATTTCGATTATTTACGAAATGGGTCGCATAAAACTTCCTTTTGAAAACAATAACGCAAGGGGCCTTTTCACAAACTGATTCAAACGAAAGATTGTAAAAAATATGCCTTAATTGCTGAAGTTTAATCTTTTCAAAGATTAATTGATAAGTCGTATTTCAAGGCTGTTATTCTGGGCGGCCTGAATATCAATTTCAGGTCGGCTAGCAATCACAGCTCACGTAATAATGGCTTACACTTTGTTACCTTCACAAGAGTGACGTAGAAGGTTAAGTATATTTAAAAAAAAATACTTAGTGCTACATTTTTGTTACGTGTTCCATCTTATTTAGAGTTCTTGAACTCATGTATTGTAATTTAAGACTGAATGTATATACACGTTCTACTAAGTCCGGAATGGATCAACTTCTTTTTATAATCGTCACTATAAACAACTTTTGCGACTTGTGCACGTGATTTAACAATGTGAAACATTAATGGGGTACGATAGGCACCTCTTATTTAGATTTACGCTACGTATAAATAATAATCCGACATTATTTAAATTTGTGATCTATAAGATTTTCAAGACAAAGAAGGTATTTTCTAGTTATATAAAATAATCAAAATATTACACATCCGCTTTTACGTAGTGCCAATAATTACGCACAAGTTTCTGATGGTTTTATTTAAAACGAGGTTGACATGATAAATCTGTCCTCCACTATCATAAATAAAATTACAGTCAAAGTGGTCTGGAAATTAAAACTTGTCAGCAATCCAAATACTTATTTTTAATCATTAAAAAGTTTTTCTATCAGATGTTATTGTAAATAATAATAAATTAGATGAAGAAAATTGAATGCATTATCGTTTTATCTTTTATTTATTATTCCCCGGACGGTTAGACAGCGATGTACTATCATACACCCACAAAATGCCATCGAGGATATTCCCATCTACCAGACACAAACTCCTTATTGCTTCTGATAAATTTCCACACAGAACAACCCAAAGCACTTTGCGCGACTTGGAAATCGAACCCAGAATCTCACGCTCAGCAGTCGCGCTTTGCCCACTAGACCAATATTATAGTTTATATAATAGATTTATTAATATCTTAATATTTTACGTGGGAAATAAATTGTATCGTATAATCTTAAAACCGTTTAAAAAAAAAGTCTAGCTGTAGTGCGCATGAAATATCATTTTACAAACTAATTAATTTAAATTCACATCCTACTTGAATATCACAAAATAAAAATAAAACTTCTCACTGGTGTAACAGCATAAAAACATCGTTCAACTTTATTACGATAAGCAATCTTTCGATTTTATGGCGTCAAGGTAAATCCACGTCGCGTGAGCACCTGAACTCACATGACTTATTTAGAAAACTTACTTATAGGGTGAATGGGAGTAATGGCGTGTACTTATGGCCCGTAACCCGTAGCGTACGCGCAAGGCCATCTCAAGGCCTTCCCAGCCACTCTTTCAGAAATTTTTGCTGCATTACATTTTCAATAATTCTTATTTTCCTTTTTGCCTCACTACCGTTAAGTAAGGTAATGTTTTTTTTTTCTTATATTCATAGTCAAGTTACCTTTTGTCGTGGCTGTACTATTTATCCAACATTGTTAACTTGAATTCAAAAGTACCTTTTAGGTGCAACTTTTATGCTAATTAAATTATTACCAATTGAACAAGTATTTGTAAAGGAACAGTGTTACACGAAAACGCTTGGCGTGTTCTTAAACCTATAAAACCAGAGCCTCAAAATGAAGAGTCGTGAAACAGCCACAAGGTGTCATCACTGCAGTAAGATCGCGTGAGAGTCGTGTATAAAATAAGGGTTTGGTGCAGTCGGCCCTCGGCCAAGCGCCATCGCCACCTGGGCGGCGTGCCCCTACACCAATTGTTACCGTTAATTTATTCAACGATATACGAAACTTATCAGCCTGTGCTCAATTATCCACAACTGGTACAAACAGTACCAGGGGCAAGTTCCCACACTCCATACCGTTTGTTCACCGAATACAAGTGTTAGTTTGGAACCAATAAATAACTATTACAATGTTTGTGTTACATCGAGTTTCTGCGACCTTAAATCAAAATAAGACATTTTTATGTGGTTATACTACTTTCAAACTATTTGCATGTTTTGACGTCACAATCACTCACTTCCTCACTTCATAAACAGCTAGCATTAAAAGTAAGATAATATGATAAAGATGTTGAAACGGTAACAATGAAAGCGATGCTCGCGCAAGCAGATCTATTTCTGTGGTGACGTAAATCAAGTTTCGCCTTGACATTGGTCAGACGCCCGGCACTCCCCGACAAACAAACTGTTTGTATATATTGCACCAGACACGAGGCAAGAACTTCAACTGAGTATCCACCGTCTGGAAACAAATTGTGGTAAACTTCTTTATTTAGGTATTTATTGTCTACGCCCTATGTACGGAGGCTAAGGCATTAAGCCATTTTTTAACAACGGATCTTAGGGCGATGCAGATAAAAAGTGGTAGGGTAATCTAAAATGTTGTATTGCAATAACTTCTTCAAATAACCTCGTAGAAGAAGAAGTTTGAAGATGTGCTAGCTATCAGTAAAATAGAGTTTTTTTATACGCTGAAAACTATGTTTTTTTTAATAATTAAAATATATAGATATGAATGAGGTGATTTGTACTGCTTTATCAAACCAAATACAAACTCAATCATTGATAAGTACTTAATTTATCGTGATAGTCTTTAATCATGCCATTTGACCATTCAAAGCTCAATTCTACACCTTATGTATGAATATTTATAACGTTGATATTCAATGCAATATTTTTCATTAGAAACATGCTGTGATAATAAATTCTAGGTACACTTTTAATGATCCCACTAATAGCTCATAAATCTTAATCAATTCCAAATAATGAAGACTATTGTTTCTACAACCTCTACACACAAATTAGCAATAAATACACGAGTGTTGAATGGAAGCCAACATTTACGACAAATGCGACCAATTATCGGCGTCCAGGATTTGGACATCGTTGAGTATTTTTATCATGTCAGTAATAAATAATTGCTATCAGTCACTATGAACTATTTGGCAATGATATGGAAGCTTATAATGGAATCGGATGAGCAGTCGACTTCCGGATCTGGGGGTTTTGATACGGAAACTAGACCCAGCCAGATATATCAACGTTTGTTACGGACACGTTTAAAATATATGCAAAGAAAAACGAACATTTTGATAGGCTTGTGTTGAGAAATATGACGTGTACAACACTCAGAGGTGTTTTGAAAAATAATAATCTTAAATAGGATCCTACACAACTGTAGGATCTGCAAAACTCTATGATTGAGCTATCGAAACAAACAGGATTGGCTTTTCCTAAGTCGCTGGGACGAGTAAGCTAATTTGACTAGGCAGGTACGGCGCTTTTAAACCTTAATTTTTACGGAGAAAAAGACCAATAATTACCGTTTAAATTTAGATTTAGCACCTACTACTGGTCTTGGTCCGTGTTTATGTGTCTGCATGTGAATATTTGTGTTGTAAACACACGATACATTAATTAATCAAAGAAAATTCAGAAAGAATAGAAAAATACGAGCTTTCAATAAATATTCCGTGTCGTATAAACGAAAATAATTTAAAAGAGTTGTAAAAAAGAGTAAATAAAAATTAAACTAATCTCGGTGTGTATAAAAATAATTTTAAAAAAGCGAACGAATAAATATCCTGTGTCGTGTTAATAACATACACCATTTGCTTTTATAATATAAATAAAATTGAACATACCTACGGAAGTTTATTTTTCTCTGACAAAGACTGACAAAGCACTTTAGTGCAATTCGTTCTAAACTTTTTGGATTGAATCTATGAACACGTATTATTACTCCGCCATTCATTTACACATTTTTTTTTCATCTTTTATGTTCTATTCGTACCATAGTTTTAAATAATAACATTTATTCATTTTTTACTAAGAGAAGTTTTGGGATACAAAATTGACGTAAGTATCTGAAATTATCATTATGAGTTATGCCTATTTTGATATTATTAAATATCTGCCAGCTGTAGACAGGGACACGCTTATAATTTTGTTATTGGCACCGTACGCCATTAGTAGTGTAACGATCGTAAATGACCGCATGTTAATACTATGTACACCAATTTCAATATATCCTATTTATCTCCCTTAATTATTCCTTCAGTGACCAGCAATTTCCATTGAAGATTACTGAAGGTATTTTTAAAGCAACCATGTCAGTGTCAAGGGGTCTTTACATTCTATAGTGATCACTGATGCCAATACCTGTCAATGCGCTTAATGAAGTGTGCTGGCGTTTATTGGCATATTGGCGTTTTGATGGATCTGTCCAATTTGAAATCGTAAATGTCTGTCAAGAAGTAATTCATCATCGCGTGTAAACATTGACTGCGTGAACGCACTTAGTGACGTCAATAAAAATTGACAGAATTATCTAGGTATAGGTACATTACTTCAATGAGGTTAAGAGTAATAGTAATAAAGTCGGAGTGTATGAGATAATAAACAAAAGGTAAATGAGTATTTTGTTCGGACCCCTGACCCATCAGCGACCACTAACGAAACTAGTCGGAGTATGTTAAAGACCATGAATGCTACCCAATGAGATGAGTTGCATTCCTCAAAAGTATGGGAAAGATTTTTTACCAGAACAAGAATTAATATATATAAAATGCTTATCTTGCCATATCTTTCTAAATATATAAAATACTTACAAAAATGCACAAAGATCTTCCTAAAAAGGTACAAGAATGTTTAGTAGCTTTTCTATCTTGTTCCCTGCAGTTTCTCCAGCATAATTCCAAGCACCCATTTACAAAAATACTAGTTTGAGTAATTCCCGAACAAACCTGAAAATGGTTACCTAGCTACATTATTTTTAGAGAGTTCAGTAGGTTAATGAGAAGTAAAACAATGTGGACTGCGCCTTGCGAGCGCCAGAGAGCGTATCACAGTTAGTAGTAATGATTGAAAATCCATAATTGGGAAATATATACGTTTTGCGTTGAACCACATAACTTTTTTCCCCATACCAATCCAAATGATTAAAATAAATACATTCCGTGAAATGTTAACCCAAAACCTTCAAAACAAACCGCCTTTATTCAAACGTGCAATCAAAACTACGTTCTACTGGGACGTCCGGTGCGCTCCGTTTTGTTACTATGGCATCTGTGTATTCTAGAAATGTTCGCGTCCCGCGTATTTAGAGTCGTGCCGGCTGGACGCGGCCACTCGGTTGTCGTCGCTGTGACGTCGCTGCCATGCGCGTGCCCCGCTGGCGACCCGCCAGCAGCGCCAAGAGACGGCATGTCATTGTCATTACTGCCGCACTAGGCCATCATGCCTGCATATTTCGATACGATATAAACAAGGATGTACTTGAATCGTTTTGAACAAATTATGTGCTTCCGTAGTCATCGGTCAAGATTGCTCCATGGAAATAAAAATTTTTAGTAGGTCGTATTACCATTTTATATGATGTTTAATCCAAAAGGGGCATTAATTGAGTGATTATCATATTTTATGGTGTAATATTTGTTGCTACGAATGTAAATATACTGTGGAAAGTGACCTCTAAAGCCATAGTACCAATAAACACCATCTCCTCCGTCATAGTTGAGGTTTTTGCCAGTTAGTTAGTTGGTATAAGAAACGCATTTTTACCTTTAGAACTTGATGTCCGCCATGTTTTGCCACACTCAAAACCACCTCAACATACTTACACCTGACCAAGGACGACGAAGACCAATTTGATCTTTACAAATCTGTTAAAACTTGTTCTGTTAAATACGTACAATGAATGTCCAAATAAAAATGTCACAAACATGATATAAATAACTGTTTATACAACTTTTAAATATCAGTAATCATACCGAAATATTCAATAAAATTTACATAGTAGTTAAAAAGGACATTTGAAATGATTGCAAATTAATAGTTTGCTGGTTCAATTAAATTTGATAACGATACAACTGAAAAAATTGATTAATCTACATATGTATACCAAGTTACTTTTAGTGCAATTATACCGGAATGGTGATCTTTACTACCCATTATATTATTACTTTAAAAGACCACTTGTCGACCTCGGGTACCGATGCTCTGCTCCAGTTGTTAGTGTAAGAACAAAAAGACTCGCGGAAGTGGTGTGGTAGCAGCCAGTCGGCCCAGGCGCACGGTCACCGCGCTCGCACCGACAATACGAGGACGCCCTCTCCACGCACCGGCGACGACCCTACATTCTGGCATTCGCACCAATAATAAAATGTCACTGCAATATAAACACGATCGAAAATACTTGACTCGTATATTAATTTTCTTCCACTTTTATTTTCAGATAAACATGTTCGCCAAAGCACACTGGATAAACTATGGAACAAACAGTCAGGAGCCATACAGATGCTACTTGCCATCCTGGAAGTAAGAATCATGTAATAAAAATACTAAACAATGAAGATTTATAATACTTGATTCAATTTACTATGTGTTTTGCAGAGCTCCAGAGATACTGCTACTGCCACATACATTACATCAATACTAAGGGAAGTTTTATGTTTGAAACAAGGGAAAGGAAAAAAATGTTCAGGTAAATATTTTTATAAAACAAACACCAAGATATTTTAATGTCAAGAGAGGCGGACGCAATTAATGCCGACAACTTATATCTGCCTTCGTCTGTCTTCATATCCATTCTTGCGGACAGATTACATCACGATCGCCATCAAGTTTCGTCATAAATCTGTTCAAAGGACAACCGAATAAATTAGATCACATAGATCTTTATCATATATTATTTTAATTAAATATCATAAAGGGTTATTTATGCGGAGTATAAAAACACGCGCAAATTAAAAACGAAATGGTTTATTCAACATTATTTTTGATAAATTAGTTCCCATTGAGACATCGGGGAACAAGAAGAAAGAAATCAAAAAAGCAGGCAAAGAAAATAAAGTGCCCGCCGTTAAAAAGGGTATGTTTAGTGTGTGCCGCTTATAATGTAAATACGATGAAATTTATTGCAAATTATTAAAATAAGTTGTATAAAGCAAACTAATCAATATAATACAAAAATATTTTAGCACTGCATGCATTAATCGTATGTGTAAATTAATTAACAAAAGTCGAGTTGCCCAATTAAAATGCTGAGATTAACCGATTCATTTTTATTGCACTTTTAAACTTTAATTTAAAATGTATATCGATGACCGCACGTAATTTATTACGCAACACTGGCATTTCAACGATTGCTTTGCTAGTACCCTTTCTACTTGGCATCTCCTTTTCGGCCTAACTACTGACATTTACGAAGTTCTCACTAACATAGATGACATTGGAACAGTTGACAACACGGCCTTGTAACGTGTAATATTGGAGCCATTGTTAATTCAATTGTCATTTCACTGCACTGCTGTGTTCGATCAAATTAACATAGATATTTCAACGTTGAATTATTTATGAGTTACCAATAATAAAATAAACAAAAGCAATATTTTGAATGTCACGAATACTATATCTAGCATAATAAACATACAGAATATTAAACTACATTACTTATCCACCTAATTATTCCCAGTGAAAAATATAAACCAATGAAAAATAAAATAAAATCCCTTCCTGCTCAAAATTTTATTACAAACGTGGTCGATATCGGCAATTTCAGCGAACAACCTCGCGAGGCAGCAGTGCTCACAGCACTTCATATCGATAAACGGCACGGAGGTGGTGATCCGCACGATGATAACTACGCACGGCAAACGGGACGGCAACGTCGGCACCGAGCTGATGCTGCAGGACCTCGTGTGGATCCTCGCCTCGCTAGCGCCGAGAGGTACGGACCCTAACATACGCGGTTGATTCCAGCTAACAACTTGGCTCGGCACCAGTGCGCACAGGACTTCATACAGATAAAGGGCACACAAGTAATCATACGCAGGGTTATCGGCACCATGCACGACAAGAGAGACCGACACGCCGGCACAGAGTTGGTGCTACAAGATCTACTCTGGATACTTGCACCTCTTAGCTCACGAGGTTACCAATATTGATTTTAAAATGAGTACTACTTTTTTCTTAATATTTTGGTGATATTATATTGCTAAGTTCTAAAACATAATAAGAAATACTGCTTTACAATTATTTTCAGATCCAAAGTTTGCAATGAAAGTAAGGATGCTAGGATGCGTAAGAACTATGCATCTAATATTGAAGGGACACTTTACAGACAATAAACTGATTTTCCCTTTACTCGTTATTATGAAACAACTGGCCAAAAACGGTAAGTTTAATACTTTGTTCTACCTTTTTATATACAAGCCGTATAAGCTGCTATTAACAATATGCTTTAATTGTATAATTTGAGCTTTGGAACTGAAATATTTTATTTACTTCTAAACTGGAACTAATTTTCAAACGATCACGGATCGCAAGAAAGATTTTATTTTATTAAAGTTAGATTTACGCTTTCAGCCGTTACTACCTCCATATTGATCCGTGATGGTGTAACTGCGACTTACGAGCGAGTCTTAGTCAGCCTCGGCTTCATCCCGACGGCAAGACTGCGGCTTTGTCTCGACGCCGTTGACTATTTCAGTAAAAATAGTTAAGTGGACAGTCATTTATATTTTATCTATGTTAAAGTTTATCTTGGTCATTTATGTGATTAATTGTTTAAAATTTTATGTGTACCGAAGACAATAGATCGAGAATAGCATTGACGACATCTCAGTAAAAAACGATTTGTCATAGTCGAATGATTCCACAAAAACTATACTGTTACGTGACACTCCTACACGCAACATAGCTTTAACGTACAAACTCGGCTATGTTTGTCTCTAATTCTTTTTTGTTTTGTTTGATATTTATGTTTGCATGTTCAATGCGCTATGTGTTTGTCACTTGATCACACGTGCGTAACTCACACAGAGGTGTGCTGCATGCAGATCGTGAAGACAGGCCTCTGTAGCGTGCTCCTCAGGGTGTTCGACCGGTGGGACCGCTACGAGGGACGCATGAGGCTCAAAATATGCGCACACATCCTTCAAACTCTGCAGCATCTATGTAATATTAGTACGTATCTCGTATTTGCAAATATTATTATACATAGGCGTTTCAAGATTATATATTATGCAGCCTACATAACAAGATAAAAATGTTTACAGCCAAACTCGCATTTACAGAGGCAGCTTTTTCAAAGTTTGCACCGAATCATTAGTAATATCCATTATATTCGTAAGAATAAGAAGCACTAGATCGTTGAAAACATAAAACATTGCCCCTTTTATAAAACCTAGTAACTAATAAAACTTATTGATTTTCCAGAGGCTGGGCGACGAGCCTTGTGTACCAAGAAGCACGTTCAAACTCTACACAGGTTCTGCTCGCAGTGCCCGGATGAACCAGAGTTTGATGGCCTGTTAGCGAGAGTGTGTTCAGTTATAACATTGTGTTTGAAGCACCAAGCGTTGCCAGTGCCAGTTTCGAGCCCAGCATCATTTAATCTCAATCCAATACTAAAAGGTAATCAATTAAATTCTCCTAAAACTGTTTGCATAATTAAAAAACCTTATGAAAGTTTGATATTTCAAATGTTATCTTCTCTTGTTTTATAGGCACAAATGCATCATGGCCATGTCACGAGGACGAAGAAGATGCGGCAAACTCGGATTCTAAAACTATTAATTCAGATTTAGATGATGATGGTCCAGATACAGATATAGAAGGCATTGATGAGTTCCCAGACATAGAGTTCGATGATAATGATCTAAAAACTGAAAGTGCCGAAGAAGCAGACAAACCGCATATAAAAAGCGGTGACAGTTTGCAAAGTTCCCTTTGGATCAATCCTAATGAGAGAGAAATAGAAGACTTAAAAAAGTATATAGAAATTGTTTTGATTTTTTATTTTATTTGTTGACTATTAAATTAATACATGTATGATTTACGAGCCGGTATTATGATGATAATGATTATGTAATACACTACAAACTTCAATTAATGAACAATTTTTTTTAGTAAAATCCAATACAAATGTACTATAGTTTTGGCATGGCTTCATTTTAACTTTTTCTCAAATTTCGCAAATCATTTAATAAATACACAATATTCCTTTCCTTGTTTATACTTAACAATAAATACATAGTATACATATATAGTACCATATAAAAACAAATACATAATGCCAGTTGGGTTTTCAAACATATTTTAGTTTTCTGACATAAGTACAGTGTTAAGTACACTGTCATATTACGGAGTTGATTTGAAAAACAATCGCCTAGATGGCTAATACATTTTTTTGTTGTTTCAGATATTTTATTTTCTTTAAGGAATTTGGTTCGTATAACAAGCAAATTAGACTTGTTAAGAGTCGGTCTAATTCCCGAGGTTCAATATTGGAAGACTTTCTGTTCTCGCAAGCTGGTGGCAACAGGAACGTACCTTCAAATTTGAACGTGTCACTTTCTGCCGTTTTAGGCAATACTGATTATGAGAACGTGATGGGTCCATCTCAGACACCTTCGTTTTTACAATACCACAAAATCCATGAAACTACTTGTAAGTTCTATTTCTTTTTTAATTGAGGAACATTGCATCATAACAACGAAAAATGCAAACGCTACCAATATTTCAAGTATTTTTTCTGGGCAATTGCCAATTATCTAAAACCCTAAAACAATATTTTCTGTTTCAGCTACAACATCATATTCATCACTGAAGATACATAAAGACATTACTAAGTACACTTCGTTTGCCAACGTTTATTGCACAATATCGACCAGGGTCAGAAGTGTGATACCCTTCGTGAAAGTAGCGTACCCTGACATGATGGGTGGCCAAAGTTTGAATCATCCTGAACCCTTGAACAAGATGGAGCGAAGTGCGTGCAGGTTCGTATTCAGAATATATGAACTTAACATTTTATGTCTATAAATTTCGAGATATCGTGACAAATGTTACTTTAAAGCTAGAATATTATGGCCGGAAAGAATTTAAATGGGCATCAGTTTTAAAGTAGAGGTACCTATAGATACCTATACAGGTACCATAAACGACGAAGGTTAAAAAAAAATGTGTGAAGCAAAATTACAAGCGGGATTAGAACTAAATTTATTGTTACAAAACCTTATCTAGGTGACCTAAAATTGATTTATTTAATTCACATACTAAACAACGTTTTCAGAATGAAACTACTTTCATGTGTAGACAGGGCAATAAACCCTGAAGCATACATGAACGAGACAGTATATGATTTGGATCAGCTATGCAATGCAGCCGTCAATCCTGATCCATCTGCTCAAAAGAGGTAACTATCACTTAACAATGACCCAAGAAAAATGCCCAAGGGATTATATACTTTCTAACAGCATGGGAAGACTGATATCAAGTTAACTTCGTTAGCATTTTAATGTATAGCTCACACTAACATCCATTGGTCCTTTATTTGACGTTTACACGACTATCACACTAGAATAGTAGTATAGTATGTCATGCTGCTTTGATGCGGATGAAGAAGGGAGTCGACTCATATAATAATATAATAATAATAATAATAATAATAATTTATTCAAAAATCATTACAAGATAAAATTATACAGAGGTGCTTAAATGTTAATTATATTCCTAATTCTTACGTGCCTGAACTAGGTAAATCCTGTGTTTCAGGCAAGAAGAGCTAAAACAGTCTAAAGTAATTAATAAACAATCAAAGAGTTATTACATAATGTTCAAAAAGAAAATAATCCTAAATTATACAGATTATAATTTTAAATAGGCTAATTTTTAGTTCCTAAATTAACTAAATGCTTAGTGTAGGTGAAAATTTGTATACTTAAATATATTTACTTCGGCACAACTAGTAGATTCTCTGTATCTTCGTAGGACATACTTTGAAGAGAATCCTTGAGAATTCTCTTACAATTAGTGTGATTCAGGGAATAAATATTCGCTATAGAGTTTAATCTATTATAGAGGAGAGGACCCAGGAACATGTAAAATTTTGATGTAAAAGCATGTTTTGTTTGATTTTGAGGACAGACTAGATCTTTACGTCTTTTATTAGTATGTTCAGTGCTGTATGGTAGAGCTGCGTGTTGTTTTAATACAATGCCCATTATAAATAGCTGTCTAACTGTTAATACTTCACAATATTTGTATAGGAGGTTAGTGGGAAAAAGGAAAGGTCGGAAAGTAGACACTTTGAGAATCGCCCTCTGAGCTCTCTCAATGGTTAGTAATAGTGTTTTACCCGCTCCTCCCCATGTGGTAATACAGTAAGTTAGTAAAGATTGGCATAGAGCAAAGTAGACTTGTCTAATTATTTTTGGGTCTGCAATATTGCGTAACTTTTTAAAAACAAATATCAACTTCCGAATTTTGTTATTTAAGGCTTCTATATGTTGTTTGAATGAAAGTGTTTGATCAATTATAATACCAAGATATTTTATCGTATTTGACATTTTAATGTTGGGACAAACACATTGGTTATTTGTGGGACCTGTGCAGTGATGAGCAGACAATTTTGACTTAGTGCCACTTGATTTTTGCTTGTGCATCGAAAACTTAATGTAATTTGTTTTGTCACTATTTAGGGTTAGTGAATTTTGATGAAGCCATTCATTAACAACATTGAATCCGTGTTGTGCAAGCCTGTAGACATTATTTTCTGAGTCAGCCGAAAATAAAAGAGCAGTGTCGTCAGCATAACAAACGATTTGGCCCTGATCTAGATTTAGATTACAAAGATCGTTTATGTATATCAAAAATAGTGTAGATGCTAAAATACTTCCTTGAGGCAGGCCGTAAGACGTGTTTTTCTTATCATCGCTGAGAACATTATCAATCCTTACACATTGCGTACGGTCTTCTAAGTAGCTCTTAAATAGTTTCAGCTGGGTGTCTCTAATACCTATGGCTTCAAGCTTGTGCAACAGGATAGGAATCGAAACCGTGTCAAACGCTTTGGCGAGGTCCAGGAAGATTCCCACTGTGTGGTTACCTTTATCAATTTCTTGTGCTATATAGTCAGTCAGATGGTGTACGGCGTCTTCTGTTGACATTTTAGGCCTAAATCCAAACTGCCGTTTAGATAAAATAGATTTATCCTCCAAATATTGATAAAGTCTTTTATTTATAAGTTTTTCTAATATTTTAGACATAGAAGGCAATAAGGAAATAGGTCTATAATTAGTCACTTGATCTTTACTGCCTGATTTATAAACAGGGACAACAACAGCTTTTTTCAGGCACTCGGGAAAAACACCTGTAGATAAACATTTTTGGAAAATATAAGTCAGTGGCGGAACCAAAATATGCCTGAACTGTTTGATAATTTTATTTGATATATTATCCCAGCCAACTGCGCAGTCATCTTTCAAGCTTATAATTATCCGTTCAACCTCAGTCTCGTCAGTATCGAGCAGTGCAAAGGATGATAAGCTAGTGCTACACACAAACGGAGAACTTGTTAGATACCGTGATCGGCCCCGAACTTTTTCAGCCAGACACTTTCCTACATTAATAAAGATTAATTATTTGCAATGTTAGCAGATGTTAACTGTGATGAAATATAGATTACAGAATATTAAGTTATCCATAATAATTCAATATTCTTGTCCCAAAGTTTCAGTACAGAAAGCATATGCCTCAACAACACTGATGAGCAAGAAATTACTAAAGTCAACAGTTTCTCATCAAGGCTCGGCTTTGAATCGAGATTTGAGTCTGGAAATCTCAGGAAAGTCATTCAGGTAATCATTATAATAAATAAATATATTTTACATAATACGTAAGAAGAGGGCCGTGACCACATGCGTACAAAACCAATTTATAAATATTATTCATACTACAAAATGAGTAACTTTAGGTAGGTCCGAGAGAATACGAGCTGATCCTCATGCCGGACGTAAACTCGACGAAGCGTCACCAGTGGTTCTACTTTGAAGTCCGCAACATGCAGCAGGGTCGTCCCTACATCTTCAATATCGTCAACTGTGAGAAGTCAGACAGCCAGTTCAACTTCGGCATGAAGCCAGTCATGTATTCAGTCAAGGAAGCTGTTATGGGAAGACCAGGTACTAGATATGACTTTACATGATGCGAACTGTAGCTGATAAGTTACTTATATTCCTGTATAAAAAATTCTCAGTAGCAGTGCGGCGTTTGTTGTTTGAACCATTGAACCAGTTGATAGCAATAGACTCGCCACCGCTTCAGGGAAATGTGGATGTACAACAGTACACCTCTGCGTAACCCTTTGTGGAATACAGGCGTGACTATTTTATGCGTTATTTATCTCCTTACACTTTACTTGTTCATTTTCTTCCATGACGTTGTATTCCTCATTTCATAAGTTTGCTAAGCTTGGTTTTATATCATATAGTGTTTCTCACCAGGTTGGGTGCGGTCCGGCTCGGACATATGCTACTACCGAAACAGCTACCACTACGCGAATCAGAAGAACCACAACAAGTGTTACCTGACCGTGACGTTTAACATCGAGTTCCCGCACACCAACGATGTCGTTTACATCGCTTACCACTTCCCTTTTACATATTCTATGATGATGGTAAGATGCTTTTTTCTTTCTTTCAAAAGGAGGTTTTAGGAATCCAATAAAAAACAGATATCAATTTAACAAAACCTTGTAATCTCACTTTTCAACCAACTAGTATTATGATTGTTCTTAACAATAGACTTATAAGCCATAAAGGATGAAAGATTTCAGTTCTGAAAAAATGTCGGATCGGTAGCTTCTTAGACAAACTTTGTTAGTTTTTCTTTATGTTGATCAAATAGTAGCAATGTCTGGTAATAGTTAATTTAGATATTCATGTTAATATTAAATCTATTGGTCGGTTAATTAAAGGTAATACAAGTACTTACTTGCCAATCACAATGTATAACTGAAATACGCTTCTTTGTTACTCTAGCGGCTTCTGGCGGCTTTAACTTAATTCAAGTTACATAAAAAATACCATACATGCGCAGCAGTAGAATATTAGCTATGTTAACTCTTTTTCTCTGTAAAACCATATATTTGTAGCACGATATTATATATTTAAACTCTCTTAAAAGGAAGCAACTCTTCATATTATATTACACAAAACATATAATAGAATACATTACAACATTAAAAACGATCCAATTTAGATTTTCTTAACGTTCAATTACAGTCTAGAAAAGTAATTGCAATAGTTCATTTTCCGACAAAGCAACTAATTATCTGGCATCAATAGTGACAGAATCAATTACATCGACACATTCTATACAAAAGATTCCGATTTCCATTAAGAATCTTCCTTTAAGGATACCTATAAGCGGTTCGAAGCTATTTAATGCATTTTATTTTTAATTTCCTTTTAAAGTAAATCGTTTGAAATGTTGTATAGGTCGTAAAAGTTAAATGAAGGAAATGAAATCACTGGCGGCTGTAAAATCATGGGTACTATATATACCGGTAATCTAATCCCAATGAACGACTCAGATGTGCATAGTCTTACTTATAGCATATTCAATTCAATTCAAATATATTTTTATTCATGTAAACCATTTACAGGCACTTATGAATAGTCAGGCTCTAGTTGCCACGTTCCAAAGTGTTGATTTCCAATGGAGAAGAACGGGCAAGAAACTCCATGGTTACTCTTTTAAACTCGGAATTAAATATACAATATTAATTTATACATTGATCTCGAACAACAATTATGTGAGTACAATGTAGCTTAAAAGAGTCTAACTTATGTAAGTCTGAAACTCAAGCCTGATAGTTGTGAAAAATATATTTACTTTTGATAAAATTGCCATGGCAGCTATGAGCCGACCAGTCCCAATAGACGGCACCCGTTCACGAGTATAACGCGTGCATCAGCGTCGCTTTGCTCAACCATATTGCAGGGAACCCAACGACCCGATGCACAACGCCACCATCATCAGGACAATTAAGTGAGCATGACAAACTCAAACTGCCAGACAGCTATCACGTCTATTAGATATAAAATTTAAAATTTACGGCTACGTAGTGCTCACATATAACAATGGTAATTTTTAATAATACAAAACAAAATGTAGGTACCAATGAGATGAATGAGAGTCACGTTGTTGTCAACACAAATTTACAATCAAAAGTAGCCGCACTTAACATATATTTTTAAACACTTCATATTGCTACGGATATTTTCAAGTAACTTCTCCGACAATTTTTTTAACATTTTTAGGGCCAAAATAATTATATTATAAACATAATATTTCGATTAATAATTATTCGATTCGATTATTCGATTCGTTTATGTACATGTTTTTGGAGTGCCTTATTAACTATTAAGGGTTGCCCCGCTGCCAACCCTTCTCCTATTGATAATATTAATCTCAGCCAGTTTTTCTGACATACGCTGAATGCTAATAAACTGATATAAAACGCGGTTTTCAATAAAAATACTTATGCGAACGAGTTTTATAACAAAAACGTATAAAGTTTTTTTTTTTTAATAAATTAATAATTCCTGTATCTGTGGTGCGTTTACAAACACATATATGGACATACTCCCAAACCCGAAACAACTATCTGTAGATCATACGAATATTTGTTCCGTGTGGGAATCGACCCGCGACATGTAGCGCAGCATTTGATTTCTCAACCACTGCGTCCACCGTGCCGTTTTATAAATACGAATAACAGAAATCTTTACAAAAAAATCCTTATTACGGACCGACTCTGCAAATTTTGTCGATGCAGTCAGAAAAGAGTAAAGAATAATATACCTCCCTAAAAAATTGTGCTTTGCAATTTAAGTTTTACGTGTAACCTTTATTGGATTTTGTTTAATATCTTTGTTCGATATATGTATTTTTACTAGATTCTTTCAATATTATTTATTACAAAATACAAAAAGTAAATACAAATAAATAAATTATAGTTCTTCGGCATAACCCTGCAAAGGCGTGTAATCGGTTTGAGAATAAAGGGTACGTAACGTTATATATTGGTATTGTTTACTAGACCCGCATATGGCAGTGGAGCTTGCAGATGCCGTCAGGATCGTACCTGCGCGCGGAACCTCTCTGCTACTCCCTCAACAACAACGAGGTCCCGTTGCTTACGGTCTCGGCTGAGGATACGCCTTCTAATCCTATAGTGGTATGTTGTTTTTCTCCATAAAAAAGCTTTAGAATCCACATGCTTAAAATTCTTGTACTGGTACAAGATGTTCCACGTACTTGAAGCTTGCTATGTGCATCTTAATGGGAAATTCTTGCTAATTTTATCTATCAATTAACTCATCCTTGCGTGGTGAAGATATTTTCGCTACAACGTTGCGTGGAACTTGAAAAACGCGGCTAGGCAAATTGAGTCTTTACACTTTAGAAAGCATGGTAAATTCTAAAGGTTAACTAGTCTTGATGTTCATGTCCTTGGCTACCCATATCCTTAAAGCTCTGGATTCCTAGCGGATCCAGGAATGCAGACTTAGTTCTGGTTTGCAAATATTATTTTTTACTATTATTCCTCATAGAACGTCATTATTTTGCAATCATGAGGATTTATTGATGTTGGTGATACGATACTAGGTTTTCCATAACATTTCCGTTAGAATGTCGTTTGGTTTAATATATCCTGTCTGCGTGGGTTTCGTAAGAGGCGACCATTGAATTATTATCATATGAGTGGGTAGTAACATTTACCTGTAAACTGATAGCGTCATACTAGTACAATTAATAGTTGCGACAATAATGTACATAAATTTAGAGCAACTGTAAGGCAATTAATAAAGAAACAAGTACTGCCAAAATTCCGTCACTTGACAGTTTGCAAAATTCAATCATCAGTTGCTTTGTTTCCAAAGCGAAAGTTACTATTTCTCAAGGAACATCTCTATGTTTGGTACCGTTACTCCCTTAAGATCGTTCATCGCCACTATTGGACGATAATGAACGGTCGATACATGCGCAACATTTTCAACAGGGAGCGTTTACTGACAATGATTGGTCGACAAAGATCAGCTGTGCAGATTCGATTACCCGTTACAGAAATCGTTGCTGACCCAGAGGAGAAAATCTCGATATCAGATTTTAATTTGGTAGAACAATTCAAATAAGCTTGCGGGTCAAATGATTACCGTCACTAATGCATGTGATCCGGAACTTCGTGTCGCTGACATAAATTTAAAGTATCTTTACTTGGAAGGAGTATAGATTTAAGGCAACTTGACAACAGCCTCAACTTGACTGTCCAAATTCTGTTAACCATCACCGGTACACCAACAGGATCGTGAGATAGTATTCCTGACGGCGCGGGTTCACCCAGGCGAGAGTAACGCATCGTGGGTGATGGACGGTACTCTGGACTGCTTGCTGGGCGGTTCCATCGCCGCTGCCGCCCTACGAGCCAAGTACGTGTTCAAGATCGTACCCATGCTCAATGTGGAGGGCGTTGTCAATGGCTGGTAAGTACTTTACTATATTTTTGGTTTAATGTTTGTGAACGAGCATCCACCTTGCGCGTGAAGCTTATGTTAACACTCTGACGGTCGACAGAATTCGAGATTGCGGTAAAGCTACAGTTTCCTAAGAGAGCTACAGCCTCCAAGGCTGTAAAATACTCTTTTCTGCAAAATACGACATACCTACTAATCGGTGACTAGAGATTCTCAACTCACTTGTTTGTCACTTACTAGCATGCATTACTGTTATGTTTTTAAAATGTCGTATATCCAGATTTGAACTACGATAGGGCGATAAAAAAGACCATTTTTATATTATAATAGAATACATGGAATAAAATCTTCAAAGGTACAGGAGCTCTCAGGCATTCGTACATGATTTGAAATTAAACATTTCTTTTCTTATTAAGTATAAACTTTATTAACTTCGCTACATCACTATTCTTTAAATTCTTGAGTTTCAACTTAATATACTTAACTAGGTACGTCACGTATATAAACACTATCTTATATCACTATGTATTTCAAATGATATGTCCAGACAATCAACATTCACTTAATTTTCTTATATTAAATTAATACATTTTACGGTTTATCATCAAAATACCGGAGATCTAACGCTTCTACGTTATTTACCTTAGCGAAGTGTAGGTACCTAACCGTGGAACACTCATTTTGTGATATTCGACATTACGAAGACGGAGGCAAGTCGCACGCAAGCGAGTCGCCAGCACCTTCAACCTAGTTTAATAAATCATATTGCCCCTTAATATACCTTCGAAATCCCCATAATTATTCATGTATAAGCTGGAAAAATTACGATACTAGAAATCTCATTTACATTACGTGATATCGATATAACAAGGCGTAGAGTACACCCTCAACACGCAAGCTTCTAAAGTAAAACACCTTAAAAATACGTATAAATGCCTCAAATTATTGAAATAATACTTTTGGTAGACTCAATATCTAATTGACACGAAAAGATAGATATGGACCGCTCAGCCGGATCCTAGTAGGCGGGGGGCGCCAGCATGCCGCTGGCGTGGACGGAGTGCTCGGTGGCGTCCGGCTCGGCGGTGGAGGGCGCGTCTTCGGCCAGCGCGTGCGCCTCGTGGCTCAGATACGCGGCCGGGTCGTCGCCCGCCATGCCCTGGTCGTCGTCATACGGGCCCTGCGTCGCCTCCTCCTTCTGCTCCTGCTCGTGGTCGTGCGCGTGCGCGTCGGATGCACGCGAGTAGTGTGAGTCGATCTGCGGCGACGACGGCAGGATCCCGAGTTTCTTAATGTGCGGCGACTGCAGACCATCCAGGGAGGTTGGTCGCAGTTTGCCAATGAGGTCGTTGAGGGTGAAATGAGTCGGCAGGTGTTCGGAGCGCGGAGGCGGCGGCGACGACGACGTCAGAGGGTGAGCGGTCGTCGTCGTCGTCATCGACAGCGGCTTCCTGTCAGAACATACCGACCCTCGTGTTAGAGAGCCGCTTGTAAAATGCACACATGCTACATCTACGCATCGATTGTATCGAACGATGTTAATCTTGTTAGAGAAACAGTAACACAGACTTTATTATTTAAATAATAATGACCAATTATGTTAATGTTATTAGTATTTTTTTAAACAACAAAGATGTTAAACACACATTAATAATCTAAAGATAAATGTATCACTTGAACAAGAGATACCAAGCAAAGCCCCCTTCACCCACCCACCAAATGATTTTGTCAATTTTGAAATTCTTTATATGACCATCATAAAATATATTGTAATAGTAAGAGACGAGACCGTCAGAATAGCCAAATATTGTCTGCTGGGTGTAGGGCTCTTGTTTGGTGGTTGGGTTGGCGCAGAGGCCTGATCCCGCGGGCCCGCGCGCTACAAACAAACATTGAGGTAGAACCAAGGTTTACACTTGGACTAAAATGTTAGCACACTGACTACATCGTAAACTAGTGTCCCAAAAGTTATTACAGTTAATCATGTCGTCCTTTAGACACGTTAAATACCAGTTGGTGAAATTCATGAACTCGGAACTCGGAACCTGTGTATAGAAGCCGCTAAATGTGAGAGGGGGAGCGCGCGGCTAGTCGGGGAGCGGGCCTCCGGAGACGGCTGGCATCTCACCTGGCATTACCCCTGCGAGGAGGACACGGGGATGGAGCCGTAGTTGTAGTAGTAGCAGCGCGTCTGCTCGCAGATGAAGTCCTTGATCTCGCCGCAGTGCTGCGGCTCCCAGTGGAAGGTCGGCGCCTTCAGCGACACGCAGCCATTCGTCATCACATGCTCCGTTCTGGAATACCGACTAGTTTTTATGCAATATTGCATTGTAGAACCGGTACAGGGTATTTAAAAAGCATTGCCCTTTAATGCTACGCTATTTATAAACAAGTTACCGTAGCCAGCAGAGCGTATCGTGGGAAAAATGCATAACCGACAATTTTCAAGAAAATTTTCTTACACCGGTTCCTTATTAACATTGGAGCTCAGACTTTCTATGAATTTACTTATGTCATAATATAAAAAAACTTTTCGAAGTATTTTCTTTGCATCATTGTTAAGCGATGCTTTTAATTATAAATGTGTATGGTGTTCTCTACACTTGTAACAACGTACCCGTGCCTAGCGGTGCGCTGCGGCGCAGTGCTGCCCTGTGGCACGTCAAGAGGGTCAATGCTGTCGTCAGCTTGCTGGCTGGGCGCGTCCACTGGCAGTCGCCGCATGTAGTTGAACGTCGCGTTGAATGGCAGACCCGTACTCATCCACAGGTACATATCAGTGCCCAGGTTATTGCCTGATGTCCAGAAGTCGTACTTGTTGTACCCTGTAAATGTATAAATATAACATATTACAATTTAATCGCATAAATGTTAATTAATATTGTTTCTAAAATGTACCTATTCATCTTCTATGATGCAAATATATTAGTTCGATATAGCATGATTTTTTATTCTTACCAGCATTCGTAAGGTATGTAGTTATGGAATCAGCCTTTTCCTTCGTTTCAAAAGACGCAAGCTGCAGGCCTAATGATCTGCAAAAAGAAATATTACCGTTTAATTAATAAGTTAAATACTTTTCATACAAAAGGAAGACCTCATTAGTGTCTACTGTCAACAGTTTTACGACTTGTGCACAAGTTTTATTCAACAAAACGAAAAAGCATTGTACATTATACGCGTAAAGCTATACGAGTAAAGATTATATCTGAGCGAAGTTTTTTTTTTATTAGGTTTACCTACAGTTGTATATACTTTTTCATGCACAAAAATAAAAACACTAAAACAGAACTTTAGCATACAACTACTTATAGATAAACACCACATGTACAAAAAAGACAGTTGATATAAAAGCTTACTACACAATATACTATAGATATAGTAACTTATATTATAACATATAATAATCATAACAACTTTGGCAGAGATACTTACGCCAGTGTTTTTTGATTAAGTAATTAATTTTACAATATATTGTTAGAAATCATATGGTTTACAGACACCGTGTGTAAAGATAATTTTCTCCAAATAGGCAACTGTCTAAGCTATATTAACAATTATTTGAATACTCTTGCCCAATCATGCAATAAATCTAACATTCACTATATTGTTCCGCGTAATACAAGACGGTAATGTCGACAGTACAATTAACCTGCACTAACCATAAATGCGATTCCGCTTAAGAACTGTCGTAGGGAACTATCGTTGCTAATCGTATTCAGCTATTAGCCTGAACAGAGTACAAGATGCACCAAAGCCTGTTTATCGAGAAGCAATTTATTCGCTAAAGACAGGCCGTACAGGCCGCGGCCTTGCCACGATGGGACCACATTCCAAGTCCAAGTTCAGAAAACTCTGAGAGATTAAGAACCTTTACGACATCATATAACTGAAATTTGAGATTTCCTCTTAATGTTTACGTATGCCAGACGCAATATTCAGAGTACTTTTTCAATGCTATTCAATAAACCAAATGCATTTTAATAACTGATACCTAGTTAAATTAATAAATAAAAACAAAAGTAATAGAACATATAAAAGTCGTGTCTTAATATCTGCTCTATGATCGGGCCAGTTATAATGAACTAACGGAAACAGGAATCAAAGGCGATTGTAAATTGTAACTAGCTTTTCACTGAATTGCTCTAATAAATGTTCAAACGGTACCAGTATCTACAGCTCATAATGAATACCGTGAGAATCGTTCAGCCTGTGAAGAAATGCGATGACCGGTAATGATTAAACGTGCTCAGTAATTTATTGCAAAGCTATTCAATAAAACTATATCATCAATGACATACAACACGTAATGCAACCGCTCGCCAAAAACAATTCACAATTGGAAGGCGAAACACGTTTTAACTCAAGACTTTTTATTATGAATTAAAACATCATAAATTATACAGCACTTGAATTTATCATGAACTTCTGCTAAATATTTGCCTGAGTCCATTAAGGCACCTTCAGCATACTTTAATGCCATATTTCTTTTTGCCCCCGTCTTGTTTTGTATCTTGATGGATCCAGTTTTAAAATCGGTCATAATGTATAAATACTTTTATTTTTATCCCTTACATCGTCAAGTTTAATTTTAAGTTCCTAAGTAATTTAATTTTATTTCCATTTTACTATTATAGCCTCTATAGGCTGATAAATTAATAGAATTTTAATAAAAACTCGAATCTTACTATTTTTTGTCAAAAGAAATATTTAGACGAAGCACAAAAAATCAGCGACAATCACGCGACTTCGTCACTTCGGTACCGTTAGTTTCTTTTTGTCGTCGCGATCAAAGCGAACCGTAACACGACTCGGAGCAGTTTGTAAATTATCCACGGGTCCGGTGTTATTGCGACCGAGACGCATCACCATAAAACTTGTCGTCACACAGCACCTGCTCTTGAACTGCATCTCGACACGCTTGTCATGCCGCGAATTCAAGTCATATTTTACGACGGGTTTATCGCGACCTTAATCGATTTCTCACTTCCATTATTTTCCTTATAGCTTCCGTTTACTTAGAGATACAAATATCACGGGCGAGCTTTAACATCATTAACAATAGGAACCGTAAATAGGTCGTGACTGCGACGCGTTGGAAGGACATCGTGACCGAGCTACGGGGCTACTGACCTCTCATAGCAATTTGAGCGTGCACGTGGTCGGATCTAGATCGCGATATATGGCACCTCTATAGTGGCGCTTGCGGCACAATACCATTTTCAAACAAATGGAATCATTTTCTCAGATAGGACATCATTATTTCATAGAAATGGAGTAACGGGACTATTCGATTTATAATTCATCAAATGGTGGAGAAAATGGATACTTAAGGTAACATTTGCTTCCAAATGTCTGTCTATTGATGAAGTAGAAGCAATAGGTACTCCGACTAACTTTTCTAGTTCATGACCGTGAGATTGAAACCAAATTTGTTTAATAAAAGCTAAGCGAGTATTCGTTTACTAGGCTATTATTATTGTTTTGAATTTGAACTTTACATGCAATATGTATTGCATGCAATACATTTTTATGTAACTGACAAAACACATGAACGAATGATTTTATAGTTCACATGTGCAACATCTTTTTCGTCCATTTTCTTACACTGTATTTATCATTGCCAAGGGTTCGTGGAAGTGGATAGCAATGGTACCAATATTGTTCTAGACTTTTCTCTGAACTTCGTAATGTAAATGACCCTGCACTTCCTGGTGGGTGAGGCGTTGGAGCACACCTAGGCGCTTGTTAACACCGAACTAACTCTACTTATGCTCTTGAACCACAGGAACACGACACACCAGATAAGACCATACGAAGTCACGATTAAGGAATATTTATCTCACGAGAAACGCCTTGGGAGATGCAAATCTTGTATCGGACTCTCAATACGGTATAAATATAAAAGATTGTTAACATACCTGCAGTACTGATAAGCAAGGAAATAGTTAAGTTCCGGGCTGTAGGGATTCATCCTTGAGATGAAATATTGGACGCCATCTAGCTGTATAGTTGTTATCCTTTGAGCTGAAACAATGGAGAAATAGACATCATATAATGTTTTTAAAATATATATATACAAATGTTACTTACAATAAAAGCGAATACAATCAGATTGTATAAGATCATAATAATAATTCTTGGATGAGACGTAATAAATCTAGACTCCACCAAGAGAACCTGTGTTACTGACAAAGATACTTCTCTGATTGCAAATCCCTTTTCAGACAATATCGTTTACACTTAGTATTCCATTTCTGAGAGAGATAAGTGACAATGGATCTGACACAAAATGAACATAGCCGGGATAATGGCGCGCCCCTCATTCGGTTCATTCATTGCTTTAATGCGACGGTTATGAGACGCCTCCGCAGCTCGCCTGCATTAACGCGTGATTTACATCACACGTCACATGCCCTGACATTGACACTATACTTAGCCGGATTATCATTGGAATATTTCAAAAGACACTTTCGTAATAACGATGCTGATATTCATCCTTAAAGAGACAATAACGCTGCGCTCTGAGCGTGGTCAGGACCTTCTCTTTTTTCGTTCAGTAATGTATTCCCACACCTCTTTTCACCTCTACTTAATATGTTTGCCGTGATGTCTGAACTTCATTGTTATAAGTTCACAGTTTTGCACGTCATTTTCGTACTACGATTGCAGTATAATGCAGGGACGTGCAACACATACGAGACAAAGTGTTTTGCGGTCGGACCCCCGCTGCGTTGTGACGCCGCTAATTTAATTCAATGTCCACTTCTTGCGGTTGACCGCAAAAATTTTATTACTTCCTAATGTGGTGTGAAATGAAAGCGATGCAACTGATTCACTGTTATGTCTTAATTAGCCCTAACTAAAAAATGATTATATGCAAATAAAAAGAAATATCTCCAATAAAATGTTTTCATAGATACGTGTGTCAGTGCCAGAAATAGACCAATTATTCACAATGATTTGCGTTACCGCATTCGTAAGCACTAGTCATCAGATTCGCATCTAAGCAAGAAATCAAGCAGCTTCATAGTATAACTGAATATTAACACCGAGTGATCTTGCCAACTACACGCAAAGCGTAGATACCGGTCAATACTCCAAGATAATAGATTAGAACTGCAGTGTCATCCACTTTAAGAAGCATCGACGCGAATCTCACGCTCAGTCGAGCACGAAATACTCCGGACTGCATCTTTACAACCACGACCATATTAAACAAGACCACGACTGCCTGCCTACAAACAAAAACAAGATTTTGTTTTCTTAAGAAAGGAACGACATAGCATTCAATGGTCCTATACATTATATAGCTTGTCGTACCGTACCCCGCGAAATGCAATTGTAAACCCATCCCGAACAATCCACGAAGAAAACAAAGATTAACATGCCGTCTTGGACCACGCACGCTTTATTCAACCATCAAGGAGGTGATTAATAATACGTAATTAAATGTATCCTGCTTCGCTTCGGATGGTAGAACAGACTAAAGAAGCTTCACATCGTTGATCTGATTTGCATACAAGTTGTAATGGTAGCCCATTAATTGGTCGAAGATCGATAGACGCCTTGTCACTCGTTCTCACGAACACTTGCAAAGATATAGCGAAATTATTCCCAAGCGTTCATACTACATTATTAGATGCATCTTGCTTTTAATCGTTGCATTATTTAACATGACAGATTTCGAAACTGACATAATAGGCGTCTTTAAAAGGAAATTATAATTGCCAGACATAAATCACCTATATATGCTAAAATAATTCAACACTTAAATCTAAAAGTACACGGAAACGCATGCGGACACATGACCGTAAATATCCTTATTGCTTTCCAACAGTTTATTGAGAAACTCAATGGTATATTGTGCACGTTGTTAAGAAACCTGAGTTCTACAACTCAGCTTTACTCGGTTATTAGAGGTCCTGAGCCTGCTATTGGAATCCATGCATAATGTAACCTCATGCATAAACGATGTCGCGCATTACTTGCTTACTTCGCTTTTACTTCTTGTTCGACCTTTTCCTTGATGAATGCCGCATTCTGCAGTCACTGCAATAGCTGCAGCAATTTATCTTTGTTCACAACTTTGTTGCTATTCTTTTCACGATTTGTTTTATTCTGCAATTTATTCGATACAAGTAATCTCTATTGTCGAAGTATATTCAGTCTACAGGATGACAAATCAATAGAACCTTCCATTTATACAAATAGAGTTTGATATCATTTACCATTTAGTATCAGCTAGAGGTTTATTCAGAAACTGCAAGTTGATTTTATGTTCCTGGATAGTAATGGGAATGAACTTAGACCATGACAGCCTGATATTTCCGCTTATGGTTGCATTAATGAACCTATTCAATCCAAATAATCGTAGACGTATGTGATTACAAAGCAATATATGGACATAAAAGGCGATAGTTAGGGACGTTTAGAAAGTGCTGGCTGACAGCGAGACGAGTGTACACGAGCAACAATGAGCGACGGGGAGGCGGGTCACGTCGCGTGAGTCATGCGCGCGCGCCGCATACTGATGAAGAGCATCGGCACTCCCGTCCCGTCCACGTAGCGTCATCGGAACCACCAAGACGAGGATGGCACTGTTCCATAAGTACAGCGCTAGTTTTGTAGGTGCGATAATATGGCCTGAACAGGGCTGTCGATTGGCCACTTCCTTAATACATTATGAAGCTGCGCTTTCACCATACTAATGACTTATAATTTCAAGTTATTTTTTATTTTTTATCAATCAAACAAATTGTAGTTTTCACCCTTCTTAAAATGTGACACCCCTAATGTGTGTAGGGGTGAGTGCACTCGCTCGCTTCGCCGGCGCCGCATATATCCGGCGATATCCGGCGGGCTCATCCACCGGACGCTAACGGACCGTTGTCCAAAACCTGGCCGCAAATGTCACGCCCGCGATGCGCGCACGCCTCCATCACTAACCAACGTTGCGATTTATACTTGCCGACTTTAAACTGATCGCGAATCATGATAGCCTATTTTAGCTGAAGAATTTTTACGTGCACTCTCTGAAGATACCGTAAGCTTTAAAGCGCTTTAGGTCATGCAAAAGATTGCAGCAGCAAAAAAATGAAAGGTTATCAGAAGATCTGTATGGTTGTGAATTCCCTGAAAACAAAACTTAGGAACTGTTAAGAATCGATGGGTGATTAAGATAAAAGCTTCATAAATGTCTTCCAACAACATTTTAAATGTTTATAGTAAATAACAATGAAGACCATTAAACTAGAGCTGACGTTAAGGACAAGGAGAACAAAGAAATAAATCGGGATACAAAAGAGAGAATATGAAAACTAATTTACATTCAAACTACTTCGTCGTAAACCTGTATCTTAACATTCAGTTATTTAAGTATTACGTGTTTTTCTTAATAAATTCAGTGTACGTCTGTAGATACAATATCGCGGATATCGTTAGTCAATCACCTATCAACGGCTGGACGGTCGGAAGTTAGCAGATGTAACCGTCGCGTGCGCATTCGCATACAGAACGCGATTCAAGTCACATTAGTATCTCTCCACGATCCTTTCGGCCAGTGTCTCATTAAAATTCGTTTATGAACTATCTTGTGGAAGTATCTCACGTCTCATATAATAATAACAACTTCCTCCCATTCATTTGTATCGATGTAACATGGGTATAAAAAGTAAGACTATGATAATTTTTATTGTTTTAGTCATTGTAGAGTGAGCAATGCGTGTTTCACAAATTGTAAGCAACACCATTGTAACTTTATCGATCCTGTGTTTGAATTTAGAACTGAATTGCAATTGGTGTGGCCTATTGCCGATATATTGTTAGAGCTGACTACTCTGATCTATTAATTACAATAATACATACTGATTATAAATTAGCTCTTAACAAATACCATATAAAGAAAGAATTCGTGCGTAGACAACCTATTAATTATTTCTGTAAAGGTACAGAAATAATTTATAGGTTTTCTGACAAATATGAATGTATAATTCATTAATAAAAAGCTTTATACGCCTGAATAACATCGGGGGAATTTTCTTTATGTAGAATTGATCGTTCTTGTACCCTATTCTGACATTGTAATTATATTACTTATACTGTATTCATGGAATTCTGTAAAAGGTCGTGTAATTATCATTAGAATGCTATTACTATTATTAACAGTGCAAATCGAATACCTATCTGCCGGAATATTATCATCGATAACATAAGAATTACACCGAAACCAAGTTTAAACGTAACAATTTTACTAACTTGGGCACCGTCATAGCCATAACCGTATGAAGATTTATCTAACTAGCTTACCAACTGAAATGAAATCACTATTTATAATATCTGGAAATCATGAGAGGAGGCCTTTGCCCAGCAGTGGGATGATGCAGGCTAACAGTAGGTAATATATATTTGATATTACCCAAACATACTTTCAATTGACTTAACAAGGCATTAATTTTCGGTCCAGTGCAAAAATATTGTACGAAACGTAGCGAATATTTAACTATTATACATCAATATACTATTATTATTGTGCAAATCTACCATCTTAGATTGACGCGATTCTGTCTCAATTTTATTTTAAAACGAGTAATATATATATACATATTATTATGCCTTAGAAATAAGTCTTAACATATTATATTGAGCAACAGAAAATTAAACGAAATGCATTTTCCATTTAAAAACAGTTTTCATGCCATATATAATATCACCCGACACAGCACTTAAACCAGTTTAAACCGGTTGAAAGACGTTGCAAATTATGCATTATCAGCATCTAAAAATAACGCCAAGTCGTCCACGTAAGACGTACGCTGTATACGGCAGAAAAATTGATCATTATTCTAACGGGCTCCAGCCCCACGGGATATGAGCTCCTCTTAGTTTTTATGGCAACATTATTTATTGAGTTAATGAATTAATTGGATAAAAACACCTAAGATCAATGCAAGGATAAATGCTCCAATATGTAAGGCTGCGTTTATGTAGAGACCTGCTTGAAAATTCGTTCCTTATAAAGTACTCTCTAAATGGTAAAAGAATACAAAAAACGCAAATGATAAATGGTCAAGTGCAAGTGAGAATTAAAAATAAGTCTCGTTTATGTATCCTATCTATCCTACTGTAAACGTATCGTGCTGCTAGACTCCAAGAACTGCATAGGTACTGAACGGATTGTGATAATTATTTCTAAATGTAAAAGGATTTAAGCTATGCTCTTTACTGACACTACCGAGTAAAGTAGGAACGTGATGAGACGTTGGTCGTAATTCCCTAAAGGATCCATAACTCAAGCTTAACTACAGATTTTTTCAAATAAAATAACCACTTTAATATCTCCAGGAATTTTAAAGTAGGATCATAAAAATATCACATTTTAAATAAAAGTGAATTTGAGCTGAATTATAAAGACATTTGAATAGTTTAATAGCCCTCATCCCCCAAACGTAACAGGTACACGTAACAGGCTCTACATTCCAAGTAATGTAAAATATCATGTTACTTCTCACGACATCGTTAGAAATAGTTGTAAACTAAAGCTATAAAAAGATAAATATTATGATCAAATCGTTTACAGTATTCATCGAAAAGTAGCAAATAAAACTTCAGATACAAAGCAGATCTTCTATCACTTAAACGTTGATTAAAAGCTGTGTAATCGTGTAACCGCAAACCGTTGGCGCCGGCGGCGGCGCGATGCAGCAGTACGGCGGCTGCGCGGTGCAATGCGTGCGTGAGCGCAATGCAATGCATTACATAACGCGAACCAGTTGGCGGATCGAGCGCAACCACCCGGCCCTCGCGGCGCACGCTCCATCTACTCCATGCATTACAAGACGTGTATTTCACGGCCGCGCCAAGTTCAATGTTAAATATTATACCTTTATCGGATATTGTAAGTCCCCGTCCTCGATTAGATAAAGTCAGTGAGAACATTTTAATGTAGGTATATCTCCGCATAGATCACGCAATACTTACAAGTCGTTGAACTCTACCAGGAAAATTGGTTTACGTCAATCCTTATTACAAATCTATTCGTGATGATTGATGATTTGAACACCTGAAGCCACAAAATAGTAATTACCAATTCTAAATTAATGTATAGTAAAAAGTGCAATTTTGGTGTCTATCAAAATTTTTTGATTGGTGTTGTGCGTGGGAACATCGATCGGATTGTTCGTGGTCGGATAACGATCGGAAGGCAAAAAAGGGATCGAGATAATGGCGAAAGAACGATGCGCAAGAGACGCCCAAGGACGGCGCGCGCGACTCCTCTCTCGCGCCCGCTACGGAATGCACCTACCAGACTATTTTTAGTAATCAAACCCGATGCCGACCCGGTCCTGGTCCCGGCCAACGAGACAAACAAATGTCCACGAATACTAGTGAATCCACTGAAATTATATTGCTAACGAGCAACAAGCCCCCACTGCCGTGCAATTACAAAAACATAGAGCAAAACAAAAACCATCAACGTAGCACGAAATGGTATCGGCAGCCAGTTTTTTACTGAAACATTTGGTGACTAAACCTCTAAGCTACTTTTTCTTTGAGTAGGTAACCAAAGCTCACGTCCGATAAGTAATTTGATACAATCATACCACCTGGTGTTGCGGCCACATAAGTCTTGAATTATAGGGACAAAAAATGTAAAAGGCAGAAGATCACAATAAAGTATCACTTAAAGAGGTTTCGGCACCCGACTGTTGGAGATTAACCTTATTTAATGTTCAAAATCTTCGATCCCATTTTAGCCACGGACAGGATGGAATGTAGTCTAAATCTTATTTTAATGTTCATTTCAAATATTTCATACTATAAAAGATGAGACAAAGCAGGTACCTACATCTTAAATATTATGTAAATGCGTTAGTTATATAGCAAGTTCGGAAACGTGATTCAAATGTTAGAAATGTAAATTATAATATTAAGATCCTCGAGTGTTTATCAATATACGAAGACAATGGATAAACTTAGCATATTCCAAAATGGGTTATTATCCAATTAGTACTATACATATATTGACAATTCGCTGTAATAACAATTAATAATATCTTCAAGTCAAATTAACATTGGATTGAAGTCCCTTGCGTTTATGAGCAATAAAGCAATCTAAGAAAATGATAGCCGTAATTCTATCTCAGCCGTCTTCAATAATCGATTAGCGAGGAAAATTTAGAATCAATGCGAAGCACTGCCCCACATAATAGCAGTTAAATACAAGATAAATTAGTTTTAGTGGTCAATAAAAAATATTTCGGTATACGCATATCTGGTTACAATAATAAAATGAATTCGATATGGGCAGTGCGGCCCATAGTTACAGATTAAGAAAATGGATGAGTCTGACAGGGCAATGACTATCTGTGTATAATCTGGAGTCATTTACGGTACCGGTGCGAGCGCTACAAGTACTAGGCGAGGCGGACTCGCGGCGCACCATAACATTATTCCATGGAACTGCAGAGCTAGATGTCCTGGCCACGCGGCAGCTAGACGAGGGCCGATGAACCCCGCACCTGTCGCCGCTCCCTCCGCATCCCCGCACTATTTTTTCCCAACACCGACTTCCGTCGAAGAGTTTTTGCCGACCTGTCGATAACCTGTCTGATAGCTGCGGACACGCCTCATTAGCGGAATCACTCCCTACTATGTTGATTGGTTTAAATCGTGAACTTTTCTCACAGTCACTGCAGAAACGGAGACATCCTTGATGAAGTAATTCGCTGCATTCTGATAAATGGTTACCTACGTTGACAAATGTCATTGACTTGAGATGAAAAAGGCAGACAATCTCTACGGTTGTGCACATGACACTATTTCTTTTCGTTTTCGCAAAACTTACATTTATTTTAACTCTCCTCTTCTGAAGATGGTGTTTTGACAGTTATTTTTATTTATAGGTACTTCTACATAAAGTTATTAATGGGACACGTTAACCGGTTAAAATAAACAATATAGGATATTATACCACACAATTAAATCTGGTTCCCATAGCGTGCCTGTTCTAATACATTGGATCCGTATATTTGTGACAGGAGCATGGTAGCCGCGAGCGCAGTGTCGCATTGTTCAGCACGCATGCGTGTGTGCGTTAGTCGCAGACGCACTTGAGTCAACACGCGAAACGCGCCGATCTGCTCCCGGCTTTATGGCTCACCTCTGTGTCGTAAGCTTTGTTGATATTAGCCACCGGTTACGACGGATTATACGAATTTTATTGCGTGTAACAAGCTGTAGAACACGAGCAATTTGTTTTTAGCATTTTTGGTTCTCATGAACTAGGATTTCCTTGAATGGTCATTGCTCTACATAATGTCTATTACTTTTTCATTTTCAGTTGAGTTCATTCCTTTTCTTGTAAAGTCACACTGGCTGAGTGTATATTAGTCGGATTTACAATATCTATTTAAAGTTTATCTTAGACATAATAGGTATAGGAATAAAATACGAGGTAGGGGTAAAATGTAATAGAAGTTATTTAGAAGGAGTAATGGTGGGACTAGCTATTGTACTCTAATGAAACTCGAACAATGAAGGTCGAAGACCCGTAGGTCACAGCAACCACCTTGCTGCCACCACACCACGCCATTGTGGCTCTTACATAACTTATTACAACATCTTATAATGCTAATCTAATATAAATTTTGGATTTAATTCTTTTACTTCTCGAATTACACGACTTTATGAACTTAATTTATTTTGGAATAAGCTCTTATTTGTTGATTTAATAAGAATAAGATGTGGGTACAGTCAATAATATAGCAAGACTTAAGTAAATAATAAGTGATAATAAAACATTATTTTCTGACTTCGGACCAGATATTATATGTACGCTTCAGTATCGTAATATTGAAGCGTGTGGCACGCTTTACAAATACATAACGAAATTGAAACTTAAATTACCAAAAATTTTAAGATGATCACATTACGTAACATGTCCACAATGTCCTGTGATCTAATTCTTCAACTTCACACACACATTTTAAGTGGTTTCATATACAATAAATAAAATTTGTAAGCATTCCATGTTCCATTTCGGGCTGAAATTGAAACTTCCTAATTAGGTGTTTGAATGTTTCAGCTTTTCATGATAAAAAAATATTATCATACAAAATCTTACTTCCTTATTTTTGGATAAGCAATTTAGGTATTGCACAAATTGTAAATAGAACGTGATCGACATACCTGCTGCGGGACCGAGGGTGGCTGCAAACAGCAAGAAGCAGGTGGCCAAAACAAGCTGCATGTTGATAAGTCGAGCGATATCTGCGGGAAAGCGATCTAAGCACACGCAGGAGTGCGCACGCGCTACACGGGACACTCGGGGCACACTGAACGCGCGCTGCCCGGGACCCCCCCTTATAACACAGACGCGTCCCGCGCGCACCACCGCATGGGACCGCTATTGCGACTGCAGCCTCTAGCCTCACGTACAATACCACTTCGCTTACGTAGCACTCCAGTATGGATACAGAAAAGCAGCAATGGAGTGGCCCTATAGATCCGATTCACACAGCTGGTGGTGTGGTGTCGTCAGCCACGGACGTCCGGCGGCGGGCGGACGCTCGGCTCGGCGGCGCCCGCGCGCCTCGACACGGGAGTTATCTCAGCAAATCGTACCGCACAATAGTTCGCGCTCAATTTGTTCTTGTTGCGGTCGACGCGAATTCTTCGCTTGTCCAAAGGGTTGTCGACGTTGTCGTAGTTTTTTCTCTGCTCACGATGCGATGCGGTGCTCTTCAAGAGTGTACCTTTGTTATCTCCCATTGAGCATCGGCCGCGGAACCCTCCCGCAATTATTGTAGCCTGATAATCTATTCTTACTACCCAAATACGTGATCAACTAAGTATGAAAAGAGCCCGACAATATACATAAGTTCACCAACCGAGAGACCACCATCTAACTCGTCGCGTTTGTTCCTCAAGATACGGCTTTTTCATAATTTCACGCTCAAGATATGAAATGATTGTCTGTAAAATATCAAATTACAATTATTAGTTTTCTCTTGCTGATGCCATAGCATTAAATACTTTTCCCTTTTTTACTTTTATACTACCAGCGCGAGCGGCTTCTACTTGGAGGTATTCCCATAAAAGTGGACATGTCCACGAGTTAATATTAATTAAGTGTATATTTGACCTTGCGGTGGACACAAACAAGCGCGCGCGCTGAGTTCAATATTAGATCTTTGCTGAAATAAAAGCAAATGGGGGAGACGCAGGCACTTGAAAGCCGCCGCCGCTACTTCACCACTTTAAACATGTTGCTTTGAAAGCCACGTTAATTGGTGGGACGCTATTTGCTTTGCACGCCATGCGGCCCTCCCAGCTTTGACATTGCCATACATATGCTATATCTAGTGTTGCAGTACACCATTACATTCCTCATTTACCTCTATAATAAAAATCTAGGCCAACAAAACAAACGTGGATATTTAAATGTTCATCTCAATATAAGACACTGCACTTAAATGATCCAGCAAAAGTTGAATTGCTCTAAAGCCTGCAGAAACACTTTTAAAATTTCTTTTTTATCGCATTCAAGCGATACCTATCAGTATTGTTTTACATCCGATGAATTACATTCGAGGGCGATACCCGTCGATAAAATAAAATTCACGGTTTTATTTCATAAAAAATATGAAGGTATTACTTTAATAGCTGCAAAATGAAAAAAGCTTTGAGATTGGAGCGATACAATGTTTTTTGATCCGAAGATGTTACTCCGCTTCGGGGAGTATTTAATTGACCGGGAGCATGACTCCGATGTTTTGAATAATAGTAGTAATAGACCGCACATGCCGCTCAAACAAAACTATTTGTGCGCCATTCACAATGCGCGATCGCCGTGCGCTAACGCACGACACGATCACACGACATTAATTGACATAATTACCATCAAATGCAGACGAAATGATTACCTAAATTTCTTCCAAAAGTAGGTTGCTGGTAGCTAGACGGATAATTTTTAATTTCATACAAAAATACTATTCAAATAGTTAAAAGTAAAAGAGGTTCCTATATATTGGAGCTTCCAAAGTCAAGACTCCATATTTATTGACGTGTAATCATCAGATTTTAAATGCTTGTAGGGTTGAAAATAAATATAGTGAGTTCAACAAACATCAGGTTTCTTTTGATAGGCTAGTGTGGGATTAAAAATGTAAGGCAAATTATAAAAAAAAAAAACTATGTTCGCAAAATTATCCACCAAAAATAGCAAATACAGTTAGAAATTATGATCAATGCCGGTTCTCAATCATAGCATCTGTCACCGTTGTTATTATTGTAATGTTTACGAGTAGCGTGCGATGCGCCTGCGGTGGTCGCCGCGACTACTCTGATTACCGCGATTACGATAAAAATGCCGCCCGCTATCGTTTAAATGCCGTTTTAAAAATAACCACGTAATAGTCAACCGCAATAGCAATGAACACTAAAAATAAAATATTACGTCGATGGTCCCCTTAGCCTGTCCCTGAATAACATTCGGAATATTGCCCGATCATTATGCTGGGTGCACGTCGCTAGTGGTCCGACATTTACATAGAACGTACTATTAAATTATCCATTACGATCTGAATCTTCACTTATAAAGTTTACTGTACTTGATGACTCATGGACAAACGTCTACCTGAAACGACTAAAGTTTATATTTTATTTGGAACATTATGGAGTGTCTTTATTGGCTAAACGTCTAATATCTACAACGGACTGTGTGATGCTGCATGTAGAATTGTAGACATTGAATCCAACCCACGTCGCGTCGTGCTCAAGACGTTTTATATGTAGCTATAAACGTTGTCGTGTTCGTACAACATAATATTTGAAAATATTTTTACGAAATCTTAGGACCTTATGGGACCCATGTCTTGGCTAAGCTTATGTACTTACACTGTAGCCGGACTAAAATCTGCTTGATACTTATACATTAATTTCGCTCCTTAAACACTTTTTTTATTATTTTTAAATATGCTTCTAATTTGATTAATAGCTGATTCATTATTTCATTTCGAATCGAAGTCCAGTTTTAGATAAATGCTTTGTCCTTTTTGTGAGTTGCGTATTACTTCGTTTAATCAATCACTGCACGCCATTACATAAACATTTGAATAGTTTTGTGGAGGTCCATACCGTAATCATATTGAACGACTCCTGTAGATAATAAATTAAGTTATAAATGCAATTCAATAACAATGAAAGATGTAGCAGAAATGATTTAACTGAATTCAAATATTAACACTTAAGAGATAAAAGTAAGACGATTAAACGAACTAATAAGAATATTTCTAGTATTTTCTTTGTTTTTTTTTTATTTACCATACTAAACCTTACTTACTTTGTTACCATAGAGGCTTATTATGTGTTTTAAGTTGTACGCAAGTATTTTTCCGTCCTAAGGGGATCTAAAAATAAGCACATCGCGTGGCTCGCGCTCGGAACTTAGGACCAAAAATAATAATACAAAAGATGGCACCTATAAAGGTGTATAAGTGGATCCGTAACTAAATTGCATGATTGGCGCGGTTTGCTACTTATTTGCACAATTTCTATTACATAATCAAATTATTACGTGCTAGCCGATCGTTCCGCGAAGCTGCCCGCGGTTTTTCTTGTTCCCGTGGGATTCTCAGGTTTTCTAACGATTTAGTTCGTACTTATCTGTAGGAAATGAGCTTTTGAATAGTGTGATCCATTTTTTTTATTCTTGTCTCCTAGTCTCGTCTAGCTTTGAAAAGGCAGGTATTTTCTTTGTATGTTCAATGTTAATCTATTGTAATTCCTATGCCTGTTCTAAGCGCATATTGGCTATTTATGTAAATGATAATTATAAAATTTATACTTGAAATAAACCCTGCTAATATATAAATGAACCTTATAATAATAATTAAACATACGCGTGAATCTCCTTTACTTAAAAGTATGATTCATACATAAGTGGCATCCAATCGTATTCATTCTTGTTAAAAGTTTGGTACCGCACTAATCAAAATCAATTACGTAACATAAATACCTAGCCAGATTCATAAATAATCTTATATTTTTCATAGCTTTGCTAAAGAAGTTTTCGGTAGGTTTTTTTTTCTTATAATGAAAAATAGGTAGTTAAGGGTATCATAAAAATAGTTCAATGTTCTTCATGTCTCACATCAATTATCAAGAACACTGAAAAAAAAATATTAATAATTTATATACCTCTACTACTAACTATAAACCACAAAATACAATACGTTTCATCCCTCAGCTGAAGCATCTTTATTATCAATATAAATAGAGATGATAGTAATAGATCTTACTTATGCGAGGCATGACTAAAGAGCCCATGACTTGATATATAACATAATACAAGTTTTTTCCGAAGTAAGCAGCGCTGATTATAATAAAATGGCCTATTATACGCCCGTCTACGGATATCCTTGGCACAATAATGTATTTATTCTATAAGTCATTATCGCTTCACGATGAAGCACTAGATCTCTCGTGAAAAGTTGAACGAACTAAATCTCATTTGCTCTTTTTTTGTTTCCTACCGATGTTTATTACCATCCTCTAGTTTGGTAAAGCGTAAAATTGACAAAACGAATCGGCATAATGTTGTCAGGAGGATTTAAAGCGTGTTTTTATTATTGTAATTTTAGACTTGGTTATTCCACAATAATTGACTAGTAAAACCTAATGTGATCAAGTAAATATTTATTGACCACATCATATTACAAAATATTTTAGAATAGTAAACCATTTTCTACGAAGCCTGAAGCGGTTTTCCTGCTTTTTGGTTGAAAGAAAGAAACTTAAAGCGCAAATTAAGTTCAGTACCTGCAGATAAAATCAAGCAAGGCACGGTCGTCTTTGATATTTAAATTAATGTATCAGTGGAATTTGATTGATTTGGCTTGTTAGTGGTCGGAATCTTAATCACTCATGACGTCGCTACAAAGGGTACCGGTCCGAGACGCAATTAGAGTTTTTTGGCCCCAGTATGTGTCGCTATTAACTCCGTAACATTTGCATCGCTGCGCAGGCTCGACTCGACTCCCGCGCAACGTGCCTTGTGCGCTGTGCCTTATGATGACACTTGGTATTTTATAACTGTGAAGCATGCAACTTGCACTGTAAAGAAATTACTTTTAGCGCTACACGTAATGATTTTAATAAAAATACTGTTGGTGTTTATTTTTTGGTCTTTATAGTTTTACAACTCTATCGATGGTAGAGTCGCCTGTAAATTTAAGGTTGCCATTCCTCCGAAATTGGTAAATATTATTTTCACGTAGAAATTTCCTGAGTACCTATAATCTCCGGTATCCTGGGATTCGGAATTCATCGTCCTGGATTCATGATTTTGTGAACGGCAACCAGTAAGTCATTGGTTAGACTACAAAACTAGCTAAACAAACGTTTTCTTTTTGTCATATTTTGTGATAATACTGTCACCTTGATTTCCTGCATGGGATAAACCTTAGATAATAATTTACTAAAGTATTAAAACAGTTATAAAATAATGTGCGCCATGTATTTTCTATTATGAAGACGGCACCACGTGCAGCTAATAGGTTAGATAGCCAGCGATAGGCGTAATGCTATATTGATTCGCCTCGCACCGTCATGTCCTGACATCAGTGCTTATGTGTTTAAGCAATTACTCCCTAGAGATTGAAGGTACATCAGTCTTGGTCCGTAAGATCGCTTCCCGTTATAATTGACGTGCACACGAGGGCCTGGCCGAGGTGTCAGACGAGCGGAGGCCCGTGGAGGCACGCCTCACACCTCCACTATAATTTACCCCGGCCGTGGACCCGACAACCCCTAATCACGACTGTGTTTAGTAAAATCATTATTTTCAACACATTCGTACAAATCGCGATAAATTATACTCAGATCCTAACAGGAATGCTTGATTCTATTTATAAAGTTACTGTAAACATTAAAATAATAACAATTTGCGTTAAGTATGATATTTTTTTACAATTATTGTTCATGTTGTCAGGGGTAAGGGCCTCTTAGTAATATTACGTTGTGCCTTGCTGTAATTAATTAAGCCGAGGCCGTTGGTGCTGCCCGCAGCGAAGGACAACTTGGCTGCGAAAATATGAAAAGAGGTTTATTGCACTCGGCTAAGTGAATCTTCAAGCTAGAACATGGTATAACGCTCAAAGTTGCCGCAGATTGAAATAGAAATGATAACTATAACAATTTGTTAAACGAACCGTAGATAATATCAACAACAATCTTTATTAAGCAAAACATTTTTTAAGTTGTATTAAGAAAGTAATTTTGGGATTGCAATAATTTAACTTCCATGGAGTTTCTTGCCGGTTTTTCTCCATTGGACCAACTTTTTAAAACCGTTTAACTAGAATCCAATAACGTTTCAAATTTCCCTATAATAAGTTTATTTGAAATAAAAACAGTTGTATATACCTATCTAAGCCTGAGTCTAAACATTTACCAGTGTTTTTTTAAGTTTTAATTTGAGTGCGTTTGGCAGCACTTCACCGGTAAGTACTTAAGTTTTCGTTCTTCATAAAACTTACGTATGTAAGAACGAAATAATATTCAATATACCATTGAAAATAGCAGGTGGTATCGTAATTATTAAAGTGTTGACGTGTGATTTCCTTCCCAAAGGTTCAAGGTTATGAACGTGATTTTGAAATATCGTAAAACCAATCTCAATGGCTCATCTACGGCGCCGATCACTGCTTTCTCACGACCGAATAGCACTACCTGATACTCTTCTATCATCTTCCTTATGGTCAAGGGTATAAAGGACATTATTCTATGTTTATTGAAATTGGGAGGTTTTTTATGTATTTTATATTTAAGTGTTTTGTTTGAAGGTCGTGTTTAGCATCCAGTTGTGCCGTTCTTTGTTATCTGTGTTGACTCTCAAAATATTGACACAAGATCTACTCAGTTGTGCCGTTCTTTGTTATCTGTGTTGACTCTCAAAATATTGACACAAGATCTACTCGTATAGAGGGATTTGTTTGCTGTATCGAATATACTTACAACCAAACGGAAACACGGGAGTATAGTGCGGTTCCTAAGCACTCGATAATATCATAATGTGATTTCATAAGACCCTTTATGGTCAGCGTTGTTCGTACTTTTGCAAAGATCCGTTTTCGTAGGTAGTGAACTTGGATCATTTCCTAGTCTCGTCACATAAATACAATAATATCTGCTGTTTACTATAATATTATAATTCGTGTTATGTAGTGCTTCCAGTTTCTATAAACCCTTGGATAGAGGACTTCATTGTTTCAAATAAATAACGAATTATGTAATTTGTACTAGTATTACGAATTATTATTATTAAGAATCGAAGCTAAAACTAAACCTAATCATTATTATGCAACCAATTCCACTTGCAATATTTTCACATCATTTCAAAGCTACAAAGAAAAACAAGCTTGCTTAAAATTTAAATTGTATGAAGGCTTAAAATTGTTTCCGTTAGAATTGTTCACAAATAGTCATTGTGGAAAATTCATGGCGTATCATGGTGTTCTCATCGGTGCACGATGCGCCGACGCAACCGCGCGCGGCGTATCTAAAGCTCAATTGCACAATTAGTGTTGCCTCCATTGTGCTTCCGGATTCCCTCGGGATTGCGCTCACCTCCGCAACATACATTTTCTTCACCGACACTGCACCTCCCATTATATTCTAAGACCGTCCCGTCGTAGCTTTTCATACAATTCGTACACGATGACGATAAATTCCCGTGGTAAAATATTACACGGCGTCATTAATAATAGTTGCGAATTGATAGCGGTCAACTATAAAACGGACGCTTCCGCAAGTAATGCGCAAACACGTCCGTGCCGCGATTTATATGCACATCAGCGAGGTATCACCTTGAGTTATTAACCAAGGATACAAGCATCAACACCCGGCAATTAAAACATAATCCAGAACCTTCCGGGAAACGGAGCGCGCGATCCGCCGACGCCTCCCGCTGCCGTCAATATTGCCGCGCCGCGACCTATAACCACTTATCTATATTCATAATACCTACTATTTTATATGAGCCTATCTCGCGTTTTTTATAGCTCAAGGAACTTAGGAACCAAATTTCAACGACCTTATATTTCAAACATAAATAAAAAACCTTAATTATTATATATATCTATATTCAATAGTAATTATTGTGGATCGTATCTACAATCATTACTACACTACAAACCTAAGATTGTAAGAACTTCATCAAGCCGCGAGATTTCACACAATCCCAACGACCTGGTGTAATAGCTATGTTAACCCATAATGCTCCTCCTATAACTATGTATAAGAATTTATGTGTACACCTATGTAAAAATAACATCTTGCAACTTTCAATGTGAATGCAGAAAAATAGTGGCTTTGAATGTGTCCGTTTAAATAGGTACTTGGAACCTATTTTATGAACCCTCACTTACGTGCGCACAAATACTTGAAGTGTAATAAATCACGAACATTGAGCACTAAACCTATGAAAAAGAGCTGTGAAAAGAACATTGTATCATGCAAATCCTTGACCTCGGATGTTCTATTCAGATGTTATTATTATTCCTGACTCGTATCACCATTAAGGGAGTACCTACAAGGAAAGTATTCGCGTACAAAACCTAAGCGGTCATAAATAATACGAGGCGAGCGGAGTCAGCTAATGAATTACGAGTGCGAGGCTCATAATAGCGGGTCGCGCGCGGCGCTAAATGCTGCGCACGCGGTCGCTGCCGCGCCGCTCGCCGCGGGCAATGTACGCACCGCTGCTCTGAGCCCGCGAAGCCTGCGACCGCGCCGCGTAAAGCCAACCCTCAGCTCACCTTCGTGGACCGCCGCGCAGCTAACAAAGAACGCCGATCTCGTGCGAATAGTTCACGCTCTGACTCTTGCATCATTGCAATAGACGGATGGTCGGATGGTCGGTCAACGACACGCGTCGCCGTGTCATCGCCGTCATCATTCAACTCGAACTGTCTTCGAAACGTAGCTGTGCACAAGCATAATGAATCATTACGAGTACTACGATGCACGTTCCGAGTTGATACTGATATAATGCGATAAGCTGAACAACGTGAACTGGAAGAGGAGAATTTATAGGAGGCTGCGATGCGCCAAGGCCGCCCAGTCGTTGCTATTATGTAAATAATGCACTCCTATGTCGTGCCCTCTGTGGCACTCGCTTACTGGCTGCGTCTGCTCATCATAGCGACCCCTCCACATGCCACAAGTAAACTTTCATTAGATATATTCGGTGCTTGCATTTATTTCAAATAATTTAAAATATATGGTACCCATACCTACAGAACTTAATATTTAGTATTACATCTAGTTATCATGTCGGAAATCCAGATGCCTTAATTAAAACACTCTTAAATTATGCAGTCTTCAGTTCTACATCTGAATTGATAGAACACGTATTAATTGCATACTGGTCTAGAGTGCAGATAAAGAAGCGAGAAGGCAAAGGTTTTCTCGAGCAAATTGTAACACTTAACTGAGGGAAATAATGAGTCACCGTGCAGTAATCACGACCTGTCACTGGTTAACGGTATGGCAATTTAATAATTCAGTGCGTCATCGTCATTGCGGACTATGTTGGTAGGCCTTCAAATTTATTTAGATTGAAGTTAAGTTTGCAAAAAAAGCATAGGACCGACAGGTTTTCGGTGTACGGAGGAATAGGTATTTTTGTGTTTTAAATAATGTGAACAAAAAACCTAAAACTTGTTAGAAAATCCTTGAACTCGTATCATAAAATAAAAATCGTTTTTAATTTCCAATGGTATTCTTGCTCGTTATTTCCTACAAAGGAATAAATAACTAGCTTGATACACGAGTTGTTTATTTTATTTGTGAATATCAGCAACAGTCGTGAGGCACGTCAAACTGATCACACTCGCGGCTCCTAAATCAATAGGAGCGGATCGGCGCGGAAGCGTTGAGTGGAGTCCTGTTGAGGTGCCCCTTCATGTGGGCTTATCAAGTTCATCACTGTCGCTGCAGACACGATCCACACCTGAACACGTGGAATGAATTATATTTCGATGAAATATAAACACAGATCTCAGATTAAACAAATCTTACACAAATCGCTATGTAAAACCTCGGCAATATGGAATTCGCAATTTTAAACGGTTCCAGTTAAAGCACCTATGGTGGGCACTTAAAACATTTTTGGCCTTAATCAGAGCTGTGAAAATAATAAATACTCTCGCAGGAGTGCTTCTTGGCTAATGGTGACTGCATTCCGACAGTGAGGATTGTCGCCGGAGAAAAGCGCCGTGTCATTGAACTGTCCTGTGGTGAATTGCTCTGCTTCCGACAACACCCGGCAAATAAAATCAATTACAGAGATGCCGTTACTCGGGTCGATTAACTTAAAACCCGTAGACACAACAACAAAGAATGCTATACCATTGGAACGCCATACCCATGAACATATAACAAAGGTAACACCATAAATATATCAACATTCTCTTGCATCTAATGGATGTACCTGTCATTCTTGGTAACTGATTCAGCAAGGCTATAAATACAAGCTAGGCACGTGTGTTAATTCCATAGAACGCTATTTAATAAAGATAACCACGTCATGTTATTGTCGCGGTGGCACCGGATAAGCGCTGCGGCCGATTGTCTCGCGACTATCGTAAATAACTCGCACCGTGTCCGGTGTCGACCACGAATACAGAGTTGCCGACGACGGCTGGCGAATCCTGGCGTCGTCGCGCAGCCCTCCGCGTCCCCTAACACGGACCACTCGACGACGCTTTCTAACGTTAGAAGTAAGCAATCGTTGCGTTTCGCGATCGATATGTACTAGTCGAGAACCCGTAGTAGACCGTGCTCTCGGAGCGCTCACAGGAAACAGCCTCCGCGCCAGGAATACGGATGAGCATGACGTGTGCCGTGGGCCCGCCGACTTATCTAAACTGAACCCTAGTCGGCCGGTATCTACCGACGTTAAATTATTACTGTCTCTAGGTGTCCATTTACAAAGCGTACAGTATCCCTATTTATCGACGACGTGCAATTTGAGCAATATAACGACGATCTCGAGCCAAGGACTGGAATTGGCCGTCGGCTATGAATTCCAGCTGAGGCAGAAACAATGGACATATGATATAAATAGGTGGAATAAATATAAAATGGTAGAGTTTATTTGGTCTATTTTACTGGCTGAACGATATGCGAAGGGTGCATAGAGGGCGGGCAGGGATCGAGCGAGCCCGAAGTATTGCAGAGGTCCGATAGCATCGGTGCGCAGCGTGCTATAAATAGATGAGCAGGCGGACCCTTGAACCAGCCGCGGTCGTCACTACGCGCCTCGAAAGGTCTTAATAACGTTGATAATACATACAAGTATAGCACATATAAAACATATTACAAGCACAAATTGAATGTGAATCACTTCTCGCTAGAAAGCACTAACACTCAAAACTGTGCTAGTCAGGAGGCTTTATATTAAAGCTAATCTAGAATTGACATTGATTACATGAAGACGCTGTTCCCTGTTTACTTTTTGTTATTTTACACAGTGAAGGCTTCATTGTGTAAAATAACAAAAAGTTCAAACAATGCAGGGAGCAAAATAACTTAGTTAGAGGTGATTAAATACTGGCACTCTACATCCCTGTTCGTTGCTCCGGTACCGCAACAATCCACCATAAAACACAGCAGACGGGGTGCAGCTTCTCGCTTGTTCGCTTTCATTCGCGCATGCGGACGACGCTTATTTTTTTCCCTGATTAGAGTAAAAGATGCACAACCGGTCGCGGAGCGAAGGCCGCTGCCAGGGACGGGCGTGAGTCGCGCTGCGCCTGCGTCGCGCCGCGCGCCGCCTCCGCGCCCGCTAATGATGCGCCTCCACTGAACCACTCCTAATTGGACGAACGACCGCTCCAGGAAAAAATATCCACCAACCATGCGCACAACACAGAATAATCAGAATTGCAAAACATCTCCACTTTGAATCATATCGTATTATTAAATTCCAGCTAAAATAACTAACGTGCAATATACAAAGTTGTAATACCCGAGGGCAATTATAAAATGGTGTCCTTACCTGGAAACGTTTTATACCTAATCTTTGCTTATTATCACTTATCAAGATATGTGAGGTGTGAATATAAAATGATTCAGTTCTGGGATTTATTAAGTTTCCGAGTTACATCACACGGACACTTTAATGACGTAATAATTATAAAATACATTACTGTTACTTGTATTCTTTTCTTGGCGTACTTTAGCGAGTACGATTATGTCAGAGGCACGTACTCTATAAGAATTGCCCTTTAATAACGGTAGAAGTATAGTGAACAGTCGTAGATTGCAGACTTTCTAAGTTTATCTAGCTGTAAGTAATGATACAATTGACGTTTGTTATTTTTCATTTACCAGCAGCTGGGATCCCTGCGAGTCTGTAAGGAGGAAGTTAGAAACTTAGATTACGAGTATATTGCCGATCTATAAATAGTAAAATCAATTTCTCCGCGACATTTATATTATTTTAAACTAGTTTTGCCGAAGGCCTAGCCCGTTAGATTGATATTTATTTGCCGTACAATTAAACAATGATTTTCTTCCATTAAAAATAAACTCAGAACTGGCTTGCCTTTTTAATTAAAACAGATATGTAAAAATAGACACAAAAAACCTGTATGGACATCTGAATTGAACCCGAGATGTAAATTTTTAACCCCTAGCGCAAAAAGAAAAGGTTGTAGTCTTGGACGCTTGTTTGTACGAACTGGTATTGGTACGAGTTTATCTGTTAATCTGTGACTTTGGAGAACTTCGTGGTGTGAACCGAATCTAATACTGTTTCCTGATAGCACCGCGAAATGTGTTCTCACCTCAAATTCTGAAAGAAATCCTTATGTCTGAATTCTTTGAACATATCCAGAGATTAGCTTTCACGAATGATGATATTGTAATGTTAGATGCATATCTATATCGATATATTATTAAACTCATAATTCCCGGTAACGCTTAAAGGGGAAGATCAGCCAAGACTTTGTTGTCCCTAATCATAATAAATATAAGTACAAATAGCGATTACGTAACTTTTACCAATAGAGAATCAAGTAACTTGGGATACGCCTGACTCCAGTAGTAGACTTGTCAAGAAGATCGCACTGGCGATTGCCAATTCGCCTGCCAGATACACCTCCCAGAACACCTCATTATTTAGTGGTCTACGAGGAAATACCCATAAACAGCTCTGGACATGTACGGGCTGAGAAATCACGAGGTAAATTTAAGCGAACTTGTAGCTAGAGGTTATGTTCTGTAAAACCCTCTTATGGTACAGAATTATATTAACTTGAACCTTGCTTCGTGATCTAGCGGAGTTTTTTACCACGCAAACGACTCTTAAATCGTTAACGTCAACGTGGTGTACCGGTAGTTTCAGGTTATGAAAATGTTCACCTATCGTTCAATTGCAAGATTTGCCGTTAAGTGTTCAGACAATTAAGATGTACCGGTGTAAACACTTTTACAGCATCATAAATATAATTATAAAATCCCTTTTACAGGAAGTATTATTTTTTATAATGCGTGCCTTTCTCAAAATGCACAAGTGCCTGCCATTAACACATTCATAGGAACTGTCGCTTGTCGTCAACGAGATATGTTCTTTCGACAGCATTGCTGTGCGGAGGCGCGTGCTCTCAGCTGCGCGCGCGCACGCACCGGACAACATGTCACTACGAATTCCTACGTGGTCACCCATTTCATTTCATTTAATAGCTTGTCATATTAAACTGTCCCCGTAAAGTTTTCTTTGTCTTGTGCGACAGCCTTAAGTGCCTGAATCAATTATAATTTTATATATCCGTACCTACGTGTATAGTTTTCCATGCGTTCGTGTCCCGCATCTAATGAAATATAACCGCTACGATCGAAGTGTTTGTATGAAGTTGTAAAATAAACGTATTCGATGCGGCCTTTATGTCCGACACTGAAATGACGAGTGACTCTACCCAATCAACCCACGAACGTGTCACTTTAATTCAACGGACATGTCTCGGCGCCTTATCGGCGCTAACTTGTCGCTCATAAGATTTCCTGGTTATCTCGTCCTGTAAATTGTCATTTCTTATTGCAGCCATCGATGCGGCTTGACTAATGAAGATTTAAATCGACGGTGGTGCAAACCGAGTCCCGTTTTGCATCCTACTATTTATCATACTAAGGTGAGATAACGTTACAGTATAATAGATATATAATTTCCGGAATAAAAGATATATTAATCATTGATAGGCCTAGCTACTGCTGTGGTCATTGGTTTGGACAAGGTGTTTCCCGTATTGAGTTTCCCGTTAAGAAAAATTCTGGTGTAACCCGAGTCAAAGTGTTATATGATGATAAGCGATGAGATTTTTACACTTCTTTACACACGGAACCTCTGCCCAAAACAACTCTACTAACTTCGGGCACAACAGGCGTAACGCATATAGATATAAATCTAGGTTGAATCAACTGCTGTATTTCAGGGACTAATAGAGTATCTGGTCCGAGTGTGGAAGAAACCGCCGTTGGTATACTGTGACTACCACGGACACTCTCGCAAAAAGAACGTGTTCTTCTACGGCTGCGCGGGTGCAGAGAGCTGGTGCAGCAACGACCGGATAGTGCCAGACGAACCTGTTAAATACTTAGTAAGCTAACACGCAACTACGTACCATTATATTCTAACATGCAAATGTTTTAAAATCTTATCGAAACAAAATATAAAATTTCTTACAAATATATATTTTTATATTTCAACTTTAATGAAATGCACTATCAGTCCTTACTCTCTTTTCGTCTGTGCATCGAATCCATTTAACTGTATTCGCCTGTATATTGGCCTATTTCGCCTATTGAACACCATTTAAGATACACACTAGGAATGGAAATCGCTGTTATAAGGCCAGTCACCACGCTTGACTGTCAGATAAGGGTTGACAGTTAAAGCCGTAAGATTTTATCAGTTCAGCTACTGACGATACTTAGATATTATCATTACCATTCTTAAGGACTAGGAAAAGTATTGGCCACATTATCAGAGTCCACATAGCCAAATAATATGAAGTTACACCTACTTAATATTTTAGATGCTGCCGGCGCTAATGCATCGGATATCGCCGGCATTCGCACTTGGATCCTGCTCCTTTCGGGTGGAACGGGAACGAGAGAGTACCGCGAGGGTCACTATATGGAGACATCTTGGCGTCACCAGATCGTACACCATGGAAGCATCCTTCTGTGGATTTGATAGAGGACCTTTTAAGGTATCGTGCTAAACGTTTGACGTATTATTTTATTGACCAATTTCCTGATTACTTTATATTTAAAGTTATTATACATCACCCAATTACACCTTATTATTTTATCACGCAAGATTTGTGTGTATTGGAAAATGTCATTTTCTACTGTCAAACTGTCTTTGAGATTTTGGTTCGATATTTTCCTTCACAGTTAGAGCAGTGATGATGAATAATGCACATAGTCATGAATAAAGCCGAAATATTGTTGTGCACCCAACGACCACTTTAAACATTGCCTGAAATACGAAACAGGTTCTTCGATAAAATATAATAATTACGATAATCACTAGGAGGGGAAGCCTGAGTGCCTACAGTGGGACATTAATAGGCTGATGATCGAACTGAAAATGCAACGAGTACATACAGCAGTTGGCGTTAGCTTGTTCGCGTATGACCAACTTGATGACTTAATTACTGGGATCAATTAAAGTAAATTATAAGGCTCGCAACATATGATCGTCGCGACAGCGGCAAGTAAAATAGTCCTGGTAGAATGATTGAGAGGGTTAGCAACATATTTTAAAAGATTAACCATAGAGTTTCTCACTTCATTCTTCTACATGGAATAACTAAATGAACCCGATCGTTTGTCAAGCAATTCAAATCAATACTGATTGTCAATTGTTACTTAAGTACTTACGAATAAATGCTTTGTTTGAGAATATATTACTACTGAATATGTTAACACCTGTGTAACCAATCAACCGTTGTTTTAAATGTCTATTATAAAATTAGTCAACAAATTAATGTCAAAACTGATTCATTAATGATCATGCATGCGTGCTGGGTGCATCAGACAAAAAGAAGTATAATATGGTGCAGACGTATGTAAACCAGCAGGTTATAAAATGTCGCAAAAGTCGTAAGTGTCGACAATAGTCAAGAACGAAGTTGTTTATGCGTTTGATCTAAAAACACAAACATAAACGCCTGAAATACGGAACTTGGACTTCCATAAAATATGAAAATTACGATACTCATGTAAATCCTACCGTTAGATTCCATACGAAGTGCTTACCTAGTAATGATTTGTAGCAGTTGCGTTACATGTCCACTATAAACTTCTCTAATATGCCATGATACTTATTACAGAAAAAATATATAGGTAAGTTATTCTGAAGCCGTTCAATAATGATACGCATCCTGTCTCACTTATACTCCAATTAGAAATGACAGCTTATCTTCAGATTAATGATAACGATACTTAGTTATCCGACATGTGGGCTAATACATCTAGCAGTGTCCATTCCATACGGGATACTAGATTCGCCTGATAAGGGCTACACTCGCTACAAATCTCCTATCTGCTTTATGTGGGAAGACAGCTCGTTCGTTGTTTTAATAATGAATCATCCTGAGCCGGGCGAACATTTCCTAACGATATGTTGATTGTAAATTGTTTTGGGTAATTTACACAATATTGAATTATTTGCTGCAGTTGAACTAAATTCTAAACAGCGAGCAATAATTATAATCGTGCGATTAGACAAATAGACTTGCCGAATTATAATTTTAGTAGCTACTTTATGTTAGTGTTAAGTAATTCGCTAGAAAGTAAAAATAATATAATTATATCTACAGAATTTATAGTGCACCAAAAATAATTAAAATTTGGAAAAAATAAAATAATGTTTCTACAGCATAGGGAAAACGGACGGTGCTAAAATGATAATCCCATCAATGAGTATCCAATCCGTGATGCAGCGTGACTCAACGCTAGTCATAATCCATTCGCTAATTCGTGACACGAAGCGACAATATGACATGAATGACGTAGACTTGAACTCATGAATAATACCGGTAAGTCTAGATGTCAGTTACAGTCCCAAGCTTGGAATTTACAATAATGAAGAGGTTCAACTCATACCTATCACTACTCTGATGGACTGGAGTAGTCCAGACTTTATAGGTACTTATTTCATTAGATTAGATTTGAAGAACATTTACATGGAGTATACTGCATCCCACATCCTAGTTGGATGTAATAATTTGTGACGAGACCTTCCGTCACTTTCCGTCCGAAAAGCTAATCGAAATATACCATGATTATCGGTTGTATTTTTTATTATCACCAGGGCTTCCACTTGAACACTCAGCACCTGCAGAGCGTGGGCAGCGACTTCTGCGAGGCTCTCAACGGTCTCAACGACTCCGCCACCAATGTAGATATACAGCTCACCAAGGACCTTAACGGGTGAGTTGCCATCACTTACTCTTTATAAGGTACCTATATTGGGGCCGTCCATTACTCACGTGATGATTTTTTAGCATTTTTAACCCCTCCCTCCCCCTTGGTTATACGTGGTGAGGTTTGAAACTATCCCTCCCCCCCATCCAAAATCACGTGTATTTTTTTAAGTACCAATTTGTCTTGTCTTAAGGCTTGTCAACTGTACAGCCGAGTATTACATATTCCCAAAATTCTACGAGTCACTGTAATTCCAAAGTAACGACTTCGCCCATGTCTGTTAGCAAGAGAAAAAATAAATACACGTGATATTACTCCCCGATATTACCCCCTTGTGATATTTCGTGATTTTTGCAAAACGGACCATGGACGGACCCTTTCCAGAAGCGATTGTGACCCACAGACAACTGTCACTCTAGCTACAGATAAATCGAGAGTAGAAACCAAATAAAATAGAAGTCCCGTTTTTACCGGCTTACTACAATAAAGTAAACCAAAAAAAAAGCAAGCAAATATCTCTCGAACGACTTAGTAGCCTCACAGGCTTAAGTTTATCGTTGTTGACAAGCGGTTTTCAATAATTTAACACCAGTAAGGCCTTAACCACACTCGTTTGTGGTTTCAACATACGTTTACATAGTTGAACTTGAATTTCCGTATAAATTGTACGTTCTACCTATGTAGGTATCTATCGAGATTGTCTTTCAACCTGTTATACTTATTTTATTCCTATATAGGTAGGACGTTGTTAGATAGGTTTGAAACGAATTATTTTTAAATACCTATATTTATGCATAACTATTTGTTCTACAGAAATATCATTGAGATAAATTTGAACGTTGCAGCAAACGACAGGCAAGTTACACCAACAATCGACACAAATACAACTAACCATTAATCTGTTACACTTATCAGTCATTTACTTAAATGATCAACGCCCTAACACTACTACATTTATCAAAGTATTCGCATGATAATATTTTACGTGGGTTCATACAAGAACGAACTACATATATGTTTTGAAATAGCAAGGACTGTTATTTTTGTTAAAGCTATTTGGTGGAATTCTGCATCAAACAATTTGGAAACAGCGTAAAATTTTTGGGAGAAAAAAAAATCCTCGAATGTTTCTCACATTCCGAAGGCCCCACCAACAGGGTTCAACTGTAAGTAAGAAACATACAGGTGAACCTTATGTACAAAAAAATCATCAAAATCGATCAAGCCGTTTAGGAGAAGCATTACGAACACACGCTCTCCGGAATCTTATATTACTATTTTGGAACGTAGCAACTAGTTTTGTTTCAAAATTACCTTTAATTCATTACGACACACGCGGAGCTCAACAACAAGGCACACAATAGAATTATTTTATATTGTGTCTCATTAGCATCACTTGAGGGGTGAAATTGTGTACCTACTTGAAATAAATCCATTTGAATTTGAAGGCTGTGTTCGCTTCCGCCCTTCTGTGTTATGAAAAAGCGGCGATCATTGAACCTTAACCCATGCTGTCGCTCAAAAATAACTGTATAATCTCCACTGCAATTCTTACTTAATAAACTCTCATGCCTATATAAAGCATCCCAATAATCGGGTTTAGTGTTGACTGAAAATTATGAACTAGTGTAATTTTTATTGCTATATCAGGTTAATTAACGATATACTCAATAACTTAAAGCCCGATTTTCCAATGACTAACAAAGCGGTAACAGTTATGTAAAAAATTGGCTGAGACTTAGTCATAAATTTTATTGCACTTTTCTCCTAATCGCTATTGATGGTACTATCCAGTATAGCCTTATGCATTGCATGGACGCATAACTAAAGCTTGTTTACACAAGCCCAAGGTATGAGAACAAGATACACAAACTCGTATACGCGAGGATAATAATCATATACGAGTTTCGCAACTATCTACCTGCTTTATGTTAGTCATAAGTGTATCCCTTACAAACTGAAGAATGTACGAAATTATCGGCTGTGCGTTAAGAAAGGCTAGAGCTCTATCTGATGTCCATCATTATGAGCTTAACACACTAATTCAGGAGTGCCAGATACATATTTTATCACTTTTTTATTGGATACGAAAGTAACTCAAAATTTTTTCTTTGAAATATCGTCGATAAGTGAACAGCGTCAGAATTTGAAAGCCAGTTTTTATTTATAGGCATCATTTTATGTTCTTTTTTTTGTCTGATTTCGTATCATGCTTGAAGTTACTTCGTTTGTATGCCATTTTTATATTCCATTTTATTATTTACACGTGGTTTTTAATGAATACGTTTTGTCAACAGTGAAATTGCGGTGGACAGTGAGCCCGGCTCCGGTTCGGACAGTGTTTTGAAGACAGACTCTGATGAGGACTTCGACTAATTAAAATTTATATATAACCTTAGGCTAAGCGCTTGCTAAAATATTAAAGCCAGGTGCGGTCTGTATCACGAACTTATGTAAACCTAACGTTATGTGTAGTTGGTGTGACCGGTCCAAGTGTTCGTGATGATATAGCAGATCTACTTGCGTGTCTAAAAAGAGTAATAGTTACAAAATTAGGGAGTTCATAAACAAATCGACTGTATACCAAACATGAAACTTAGTTTGTTAAGTTTTCAATCCCTCGTATTTCACCAGAACTCTTTAATGAAGAACTAAATAGACGGTTGCTATTTTAGAAGTTCAACTCGTTTTTTTATTTATTTACGTGACATTCGTATAGTCATTTGAATGTTGACCTAAGATATGTTGTGTACAAAATTTGATCGTACGGCCGTGACCCTACAGATTGTTTAGTTCGTTTGATGTGATATAAGTTAAATTTTAAGTGGCTTGTGATCTCAGTTACAAATAAATTATGAAATCACTTTTATTTTTTTATTGTCCGTGTCTTTATGACAAATATGTCGATTTCTTAGTACACTGCAACTACTTTTTTTCACTTCGATATTCTAGAGTAAGTAAAATATACGAAAAAAAATAATATTAAAAATTCCAAAACTATATTGTCATCATCAACAATAAATTACAATTTACACTTAAAATTAAATAAATAATTTGCACTGTTTTGCATAAATACTTTCACTCATTGTACTGGAGTCACCAGTAAAATGTATGAAAAAGTTTATATTTCTCACTAAAGATTTATTGTGATATTATACATATACTGATAAAATAATTGGCGTCTCTGCATAATGTGATAATAATAGTTTAAAAAAAATTAACAAATAATAAATTCTAGTTAGACAAGACATTGGTTACAACATTTATAAATATTAACAAAATACTGATATAAAACGACGTTATAAAATTATGATTATTATCTTAAAATAATAATGTAATGCACAAAGCTTATCTAGTTTTTGTTCTAGGATCACACATACTTTATAAGTCTAACCTAAAACAAGGTACCTATATCAACAAAAAATATGTCATAATTGAAGAAAAGTATTACATTTCTTAAGGAGAGAACTACTTATTATGAACCTTTGCGGCGTTAGGTTTACGTCTCAATGGGACGGAAAGGCGCGAGCTGATGGGTCTTACCATAAGGTTTAATTTCACGCTTAAACTGAACAATTTGTTATTTCTTTTGCTGCATCTCGCGTGAGCAAAGTGCCCTCATTATTTTCTTCTTCCTCGTCGTGTTTACGTTTTTCAAACAGCACGGTTAGAATTAGCATTTTATGACGCTTATGGTAGGCCTTAAGCTTAAGTAAGTAAAATTACGTCCATAGAATATGAGTTTCGGATGACATTCATAAGGTATTTTCCACAATATCTAGTGACAAAGCACCGCGATACTTTTCTGTACCGAAAGGCAGATTTTCTTACATTTCAAACGAGCCAAACAGATTATTTTTAATTGCTTTAGCGATAGTTAAATCTGAACAATAATATTAATATAGTAAGGATTAAGATCACAAAGGTTACTAAATTAAACGGCATTGAAGGATTAAGAACCTAACGTTAACAATTAATTAAACCAGGTGGTTATTTTTCGTGCTTTCTAAGTAAATCTAAGATTTATAAACATATATAATAATGTGAGCAAAATTAGAAAACAAATGTCTTGTTCCTACATATAGACATTATTAATTAGATAGTAATTGTAATAAAGTGTCTACTTAAGTCACATAACATATTGTATTTTACAAAATGGTCTTTTTAAATGATTTTTATATAATTTTAAACTAACACCCATTAACTTCGGGCTCCCATGATTTTTCGGATACGGATATTAACACAATACAAATCATACGTAATTTCAACCGACGTAGAAATTACTTAAGGAAGGAGTCGCTCTGCTAACGACCAATCACAATAGCGTAAACGCAGTTACACATAAATATTATTTACAAGAACTAGTACTCATGTCGCCAATAGTAAATCTACGTAATCGTTTGTACACTCAAACCGATGGGAAATGGAACGTGTCGTGGATTTTATAAATTCCACTTTTTCGTTCCTCCCTGAACACTTAGGTGTCAGTCCTAGTCCCCGACCACTATAGCCGAATACACCGACAGTCAATCTCACGGCAAGGATTTAGATACAGATTTCATACTATTCCATGCGAGACTCAACACATTAATCGCAACACATTGTTCGTTTGCACGAAATATAATGATGTACATCGATAAAGTAACAAAAGATCACCACGTGTTGTTTCTTGAATGAGCATAGAGCACTCGAGTAGTGTTCACGTAGGTCACGCGGAAAGTGTTAGAAATAAGGAGTTTAACTCACATGTGTTCTTTCTATGCATGTACCCAAAAAAGAGCGAAAATGACGAGTGTAAGGAATCAAATATCTGAATAGTGTGGTCTGTGGTCCAACCTGCACGTTATTCGATCGCTAGCGTGGCCTGGGCGGGCGTATAGCGCACCGTGAGGGCGCGTCAGGCAGGCGGGCGTCATTGCGCAGGCGCAGCAGGCGTGGGCGGCGCGGGCGAGGCGTGCGGCGCGCGTGCGCGGGGCGCCTGGCGCCGCTGGCGTGCCAGGAACGAGTGCCCCGCCGACAGCAGCGTGAACCGCGTGTCCACGGCGTCACGGTGGCAGCGCGCGCCCAGCTGGTACCACGCCGTGGCCAGCAGGCGCTGCTCACTGGCGCCAGCGCGCCCGCTCTCCTCCGTGCCGCCGCTCCATCTAAGAAAAACACTCAGGCTTCAACATTGCAGTCTCGATCATTGTCATTCTCTTGACCAAAAATCTCTACAACATTAACAAACTCTTTCGACCTGACCAGAAAACACAGCTACGAACATGTTGATTGCCATTTTAATAACGCTTAGCTGTACATTTACTATTTGGTGCAGCTATTGAGGCACACAATGCAGCTCTAAAACTGAAGAGGTATTATTATTAAGTATGTCTTCTCCTTCCACAGGACTATAGAATTTCGGACGTTTGGAAGGTGTGTGTGTGTTGGGCCGAAGACAACATTATCATCATTACTGTTTATCTTTTTTTATCCTTTCCTGTTGTTTTGTGAGTCTTACTGCAAGAATACACAACTATACAAGCCACAAAATAAGACTAGATACATAAAGAAATGACTGACTCGTTCCTATTAGTGGCTGCGGGTGCGGCGTCAGGCCGCGATGGTCCGGCCACCGTACCTGCGGCCCGCGAATATCCCAGCGTTATGTCTGACAGTGACTGTTGAGCTGTAAACAAAACACAATATATTACATTACACAGGTCTTTGGTCATTTAAGGGCTATTAAAATGTTCAACGTAAAAGCATAGTATCGGGGGTGCTTCTAGCGAGAGATGAGTAACAACGGTTCTTTTATTTATTATTATCGAATGTCGCTGTAGTAATACTTGCCAGAGGCCCTAGGGTCGAGCGACTTGATGACGTCTTTAGCCTTCTCGAGACACTTCTTATACTTGTCCTCCGTAGCCAGAAGATCCGCATCTCTGGCTGCGAGAGCCTCTTGTAGTTTGGTAGCTCGCCGCCGTTCTTCCGCAAGGGCCGCTTGTAATTCTTCTACTTGTAATGCTGGAGGACGATTGGAAAACAAAAGTGAATTGAAAGATTTTTGTGGTCACGGTACTTGCCACGTCTTTAAGTGGACTAAGATAATACTGAATAGGATGAATACAGAGCCTTATGCAAATAGAATGACAGTCGGCAATAGCAAGTACATAACTAAACTAATTGTGCTCGCGGATCGGATCTTGGTTTCAAGTTATATTTCATTTGCGTGAAGGAAATCAGAAGAGGATAGAAACACTTACATTTCCTCTGGCTGTCCTCGATAGCGGACGCTAGTCTTGGATGCGGCGCCTCGAGCGTGGCCTCCAACTGCATGATGCGCTGGTTCGCCTCTCGATTAATCGCGCGCTGCTTCTCTAGCCGAGCCACGTAATCCTCTAAGAGAGCCTGAATGAGTGAAAATTCTTGTATAAAATGTTATGTGAGAGATCCAAAGAGTAAGTTTTTTTTTAAACCTTGACCCACACTAAGAATAATTCCTGTATCGTGGGTGTGTTTAAAAAAAATATATATTCACATACACAAAGACCCAGACCCGAAACAACTAACTGTAGATCATACAAATATTTGTTCCATGCGGGAATCGAACCCGCGACACTTCGTCTTAGATAATAATAAATCCCATTATGCTACAGGATATTTTGCAAGGCATTTAATAAACAAATTGAATGGTCACATAATACCAGATGTCTGCAGAAACATGGGTATCTCGGTCCGCCTTTATATTCTCACTCCATTTTATTATTACTCCGTGAATAACGTGAATAACGTCCATCATATTCGGGTAGCAATGCGTCATGCAATTTTAATACAGGTTCAATTAAAATGTAAATAGCGGTGCTGATTTATGTTCTAAAACAAACCTGTACAGACGCCTGATCAGCCTGCGCGCCTTGATTCTGTCGTAGCAGCTTGTTCTCGTGTTCCAGCCGGATCAACTGCTCCTTCAGATCATTCGGAATCAACTCCCGGGAAACGTTGTCTTCATTCGCACCTGTAGCATTAATGTTATTGTGAAGTGTTAGCAGTTAGAAGGCTTAGGGAATTAAGTGTACACCTTGCTAACTGAATCATCTTTCCATCATTGGATGGGCAAAACCAATTTGGAGACCTCATCTCGACACAACAGAAATATTGGGGATGCAAGTAGGTATGGCACACAATGGCACCTTACTAATAAATGCGGAATAAAGTTTTGTATTACTTATAGGTCAACAAATTCCTGGTTATACTGAATTAATTCATGATATAGTTTTATTCTGCCTTTATTAAGGTGATCATATATGGCTACCGGCAGTGATGGTGGAGCAGCGCAGCTCGTCGACAGTGTCGCGCAGCGTGTCGCGCTCGTGTAGCAGCGCGTCACGCTCGCGCTGCACCGATGCAGCTCGACTGCTCAGCTTCTTATTTTCTATTTCCAGCTTGTCTGCTTTCGTTATCTCGCCGTCTAATTTTTCGTTTAGATCCATTACCTGGAAGATCGAAAAATATATGTTTAAAATCTCTGCTAATTTCCGCTTTTCGGATTGCAACGATGCTGCCCGTACTGCGTACGCCATACTTAAAATTAGTTGCTCATGCGCACATTTAAAAATAATTTTCATTTTATTTTAACTAAGCTTTAACAGGCTCTTTCACAACGTCGAGACAGTGCCACTGACCTGTTTCTTATAAATATCGAGTTGTGCTCTAATAGCGTTGGCCTTAGCGGCGGCTTGCTCGTGCTCGATTGCTCGCTGCACGTGCTCGGTGTTGGCGCGCTCGAGCAGTTTCACCTGCCGTCGTAAATCTACGTGCTCTTCCATCCGTTTCTTATACGAAGCTACGGTGGCTTCTAAAGCGACTGCCTTTGCGGCCGTCTCTCGTAGTGCGTCCAATTCGTCTTTTAATGCTACGTTCTCAGAAGCTGCCATCTGAAATGTAACATACATAAATGAATGCATAAAATCGAAAGACCTTTAAACAGCAGTAGCCAGGAAGCAACACGCCGGGAACACGCACGCAGGACCTCAAAAAGCCAGGAATAACCCGAATGCTATATAAGACTGTTTATGTAACGCAACCAATTTTAACGTCCGATTACCTCATATCCTGCAAGATGTCATCACGATACAGTTGTGCCAACTGCATTCACCAATAAAAAAGCGATTTTCCCTGATAAAATTTACATGTTTTTCTTTTAATCCCAGATTAATATCAAAGCAGTAACAATGAATGTGTCACTAATTCCAAAAGATGTAAGTAGTATGTAGTTGCGTGGTATGATTTCCGTTTATCCACACAGTCGTTGATTATTCAATTAACACAAGTAATTAACACGCACTATTACCCAAACCAAGGTCTACAACAGTGCGCTATGCAAGCATTCAGAACATTTCAAATATTTAGCAAATCAAAAGGAATTTAGGACAAAACCTACTAAAGCATACAAAAACAGAAATAACAATGCCACGGGCCACGGTTTTGTCCTGATTTTGTAATATTGTACTTTATCCGATTACTGGGAGCAGTATTTCAGAAAGACCTTCAACAGTGTTTTTACTTGAAGACAGATCAGATTTGAGAGGTCACACATTTACGTCACTAAAACGCTTCTCAAGTAGAGATCACAACTGAGCGTCATGCAGTCATATGGACGTAAATGCTCGTTGCAATGCATGTCAATATCAACATAATACCAGCCGTAAGAAGTTGACTACATAACTTACTCTAGGAGCATTGATAAGGGAAAGGAAAATGCCTTTTTCTGAAACTAAGCTGACACCTTAAGAGCAAGATGACAAATAAGGCTGGATTACGTGGTCTAGACTTTACCAGTGCATATTACAGTTATACACCGACGTAGCCATGAAGTGTCCACTAACCTGCAGTTCCTCATTCCTAAGCTTCAGTAACGCCAACTCCCGCTCCAGGGCATCAGCTCGCGCGTGCTGATCATCGCGCTGTAGCTCGACCTTGTCCAATTCATCTTTCAACGCGTCCAGTTGCGCGCGCATTGTGGTGTACCGCAACGTGCCGGCGTGCGCAGGCCCTAGTGATGCGCCGGCGTCATCTAACTCGGCGTCGCCCGCTTCGGCCGCGGCGTCCCGCGCCGCTGTTAGCCGAGCCACCTCGCTCAGCAACGTCATCTTCTCTTCTTGGAGAATTTTCACCTGGAAATTCATTGTATTGCATGTATACATATTATCAAGATCACAGAAACAAGAGCAGTCCGAAGGTGTACTAAACGATGTTCAAAACCCTGTTCCACCCAACGTTTGACTCAACTGCGTGTGTATCACCATAAATTGTTAAACAACCAAAAAACAATCGACAAACGATACGCAATATTATTTTAAATAACGTGATTAATTCTTTGTTTCAATTTTGGTGAATTTTATAAACATACAAATTCACGGTTGTGTAGTTACTTACCTATAGGCTATATTTAATTGAGTTGTATTCACAAGCTACCGCGTTCCGCAGTTGGACAAAGGGTCCTCCCAATAATTGAGATAACACCCGTGGTGATAGTGACAACACTGGGCAAACAGATTGGTGACTCGAGTTTAAAAAAGGTAAATAATTGGACTAACAATAACGCTCGCTACACCGGTTTATTTTGTTGGTCGCACTTTTTTAATGTTATTAGTGGACGATGCTGCAATATTTATATTAATACACAATTAGAAAGTCAGAAACCGCAGTAACACGAGAATCCGTCCGAAAACGTTCTTATTTTATTTTCACGTACAAATAATATGAATCATTACCTAACAAATAAATAAACTCGCAGCACTCGAATGCATTAAATTAATTACGTGTTCGACACGCTAGTGCCTACCAAAAGTGCATTACCGATTACAAAAACACCATAAAAATAATAAAAACAAACAAACCTGTGTGTCGAGTTCATGGCACCTCTGCGCGAGGGCTTCTCTCATGTCCGCATCAGACTGCTCCACCACCGGCGGCTCCAAGTGCACACTGCCACGATTCACGCCCAGCGTTAACGTCTGCAGTTCCTAACACAAAATAATAACGTTCTAAACAAACCACACGCTCACTATATCAAACTTTTACTTTTAGGTAAACACCGGTGTCAGCGCCGCCACATTCTACAACTGACAGAGCAAAACATAACGTATAGTCGTATCCACCACCAACTATATCGTGCCCCAAGGACATTAAATATAAGCGTAACTAAAAAATTCAATTTCTTTGCCACTCCAAGTAACGAGCATGCAACTTTGAAAACATTAAGCAAGAATATATGCTTACTAAACTCTTGCGACGATGAACATTACATTATAACAGCGTCCATATAATGTAATGCCTTTAGAGTTCAATGTATGAAAAGGCGGTCGACTGAACTAAATTACACATTACATAAGAAAAAGTTAGACTAATTGGTTACGGATGGATAAGATGATAAAGTGTTTTAGATTTATTTTATTACTTATTATGAGGGGGATTGGTACGTTTCTCGTTTTTTCTGAGCGATACGTATGGTTTAGAATGCAAGAATAAGTCTCAACTATTTGTTAGAATTGCCAAGATAGGGAATTCTGATACAGTTAGAAAGTATTGTAGACCTATAATAATAACCATACTTAAATGCAATAAACTAGTGGGTAATAAATACATATTCAAATAGTTTAGATTGATCCTGGTATCAATAATTTAGGAGGATTCCTACCATCCTTTATCTACACAGCATTTTAAAGTTATAACATTGGACTTGTGTCTGAAAGAAATTAATTTGGCATTCAGAAACCACTCACGTGGGAGTAATTGTGTTCTTACAGTAATTGTGAACGTATAATTAGATTGCAAATATATGTACAAGGTCAATCTTAATATAAATTCACATTATCCAAATACAAATTATGTACCTATTAAAAGTTTTGAACTGCTGAAAACTGAATTTGAATTGAAATTGATTTAATATACTAAATGCCATCTAATCTCAAATAAAAGCGATACTGACAATAATTTACTTACATATTATAGGTACGTTGCCAGACATAAAAATAAATAAATAAAACATTTGAAAAATAAGCATTACTTATAAGGAAGCTTGATTGAGGTGTTGTATTGAATCTAGAAACAACAACAACAACAACAAAAAAACGATCTAACGGAGGTTGAGTTCTATTACGCTTAATACTCCACCTCAAGTAGTATTAAGCGCTCCTGTGGGAGCTACCCACTTGCATGATACTAAACAACGCGCTCTTTTTTGGAATGCCAGTCAACCGATGGAAACGACCAACTGATTTGATATCAAACAACGAGCATACAAGCGCCAGCACAGTGCAACTTCTATTTGATTAGGAACTAGATATCTTTTATTAGTTAGCTTGGGCTCAAGAATACATTCAGTAAATATAAATAAAATCGAACTACAACTATGCCTGATTATATTAATAATACTAATATTTATAAATTAATAAAGATCCTCATTACATATTCATGCAAGAAATAAACTTTTAATCTATATACAGGTGGAAAAAGCAGTCTAAACTTTCTTGACTACCCCCCATGAAACTGAGAAAGCCATAATATAATTAAATAATACAAATAGTTACTTTCACAACCTCAATTTCAATTTCTACAGTCCCAAAGGAATTATAATAACTTCGTTGTGTGAATGCATAATTATGATTTCATATCGTACCTGTATGGCTTGCATTATCGATCTCTGACATGACAGCTCCATTTCCATAATTCGCGTGATGTACTCCTCTTTTTTTACGCAATTGACTGCAGAACCTAATTCCAAAAGTGTGGGGTTTAGATCTTGCTATCAAAATTATTTTAACAATTTTTTGACATATTTGGAACATCAACCACTTATTTTTTACTGCACTTTTTATTTAATTATCCTAGGAGGATTTTTATAGTTTTACTCAAATAAACTGTTATTTAAGTCTATGAAATATGAAATAGTGATATGGTTGATAAGAAAACACGGCCAGATCATTCTTCCGCTAGTTTTAATGAGACTGTTCCATCTAAACCTTAATTCACTTGTTTTGTTGATCAATGCATAACATTTGACTGTCAATTAGTTGATCTATATACAACCTATGTATATTGGACGGACTTTTTTACTTTGGTCATCTTAATCATCTTGAGCAGATGTTACTGTTGACAATTCTCTAAAGAGTATGGTGGTCTGTTCTAAACCAGGACCCACATAATAAGGAATAAACAAATTAAAAGATTTCTTCTTAATCTTTGCCCCACACTATGATTTCTCCTGTATCATGGGTACAGTTTACAAACATACATGTCATGTGCACACAAAACCAGACCTGAAACAACTATCTGTAGATCATACAAAAATGTGTTCTGTGCGGGGGTCGAACCCGCGACACATACCACAGAAAGCTAATGGCTTAGCCCCAGTGCCAACCGTGTTGTTAAATCATTTAATTTAACCTAAACATTTGCAAACAGCTAGCTAAATGTATTAAAAATATCTAATATCAGACTCCAGATATATTATAAATTGAGATGAGATAAGTTTTAAAGTTAACTAGAAACATGCCTATAAAATCTTTTTTGAAGAACTAACAAAATAAACTTACTTAAAACAAGTTGAAGCAATCTCCCCAAGTCTGAGGGATCGGCCGTCTCAGCTATATTTACTACATCTGGCCTTGAAAACTCTTGTAAACTTAAATTTAGAATATCCTGATGATAATCTGAAACACAAATTATTTCTTATTACAATGGCAATGAGTTAAGAATATGAAACAATAGCTTACACAACAGCAAATGATGTCATTTTTCAAACTAGATTTTATTCTCAATGAATGAAATTTATCTTTATAGTCTACAAAACTAACAAACAATTATGCTGTTTGCACATTTTGTAAGCATGTTTGAACATACATTCCAATAAAAATGTGCAAATAGAACTATTTATATGCTAATTTAGGAGTAAAGAGACATGAAGTTGTTCAAGATTAATATATAACTAAACCTATTCATTAAAAACTCTTTAACTTCATTTATATTATGTCTTCATAATTACAAAGTCATACCAAGTGTGTATACTTTTCAATATATTACATATTGATAAAAACTGACATAAGTTAAAAAAATATTAATTAAAACATACCAACAACACCTTCCAGTATTTTTTTCAAGTTGCTAACTTTTAGCCTCCAGTTGTGTCCCACATCTGTTTTAATTTTAGAATTCCACACCGATGTGAAATATTCTGGTGCAATTTGTGTGAGAGCCTCGGCTATTGCCACACCATCTGAGAGTTCTAAAATAGAAACAATATGTTAATAATGAATACTTATCAAAATATAATACACAAGTTTACATCTCACTTCAGATACTAACAAATAAATATATACTATCCAAGAATTTATAACATTTGTATCATCGCATAAAATCAAGAAAAATACATACAATAAGATTTCATTTAAGTGTTCAAAGTTCATAACAGTTATATTTAAATTAATGAAGGCTGTGAAAACCTGAGTACTTTCAATTCACTTCAGTATAATTACACTTACTGCCGTCTGAGACATTGGACAATATTAAATGTATTCTAAAACATTCAAGGTAGTATTAGTCATGAGTTCAGGACCAATCATTAAAACCCTCTTTCCTCTACACTATTTGTTACTGGAAACAAAATCTTTTACAATCACTATAAAAACTTTTGTTTCTAACATAGAATTTCACTATAGGTGTCACTGTGTATGCAAATTTACAATAACCACTGTAGATAGTCACTTCTTTGTTTGTCTACTGATAAACATTTCCCAGTACCAGAAAATTGCATCTAGACTTCATATGAACCTTGTATGGAGTAAATTTTAGCCATTCGAGACTACAATGCCAAAATGATTGCATATTAAGCAATAGCACAAACGAAAGAGTGATGTCTCAATGAAATAAAAGCTAGAACGGAGTGACGAAATTATCCACTTAGTGGTCGACGCCTAATAGGGATGTGGGCCGGGAACTACCGGATTCATAGCTTACATTCTAATCCCGCTATAACAAATACTAATTTAATGCAAAATTATTATTCACCTGATGGATTCCCATGTTTTGCCTTTAGATCTAGAGTCTGCAACCACTTTATTAAATTGTCACATAAAACCGCACCATTTGCCTCCATTCTGGAGAAAATAATAATTTCACACTGTGAACTCAATAAATAATTCTCACTTCTTATATTTAAACATTATATTACTTGACAAATAAAGACAAATAGAGCCAAAATTATTAGAAATACAAAAATGTTTTTCGTGATCCGTAACGCGTGACGTCTGCTTGTGCGTTTACAGAGTGAGTCAAGATTAAACTTGAAAGTTTGACTTTGAGCAGTTTGAATTGATTCCCGTTAGAGATTATTTCTTTATTAGAGAGATTATTTCTTAATTTATTTTATATTTTAGTAATTAATTTATCGATATAATATTACGACGCAAAATTGTAACTGATATTATTTAAAGTAATAATCACGTTTATAAAGAGCGCTTCCTGAAACTAAACTATGATATGATGAAGACTAAACTAAACTATGAGATGGCTTTGAAATTTATTTCTCCTTTGAAAAATTATAATTTTAAAAGTAATCAAATTACGTACATAGTTTATTTATATTAATATATAAATTGATTAAGAATAAAATAGAATATTGAAAATTGCTGATGTATCATGTCATCACAGCCCTTACATGCATGCTTGTCATTCCCAAAGGGGCTAAGCAGAGGGCATCTAATTTCTAATTAGGATATCATTAAGTCTCGGTAAACTTTTCTCAGCTCATGTCAACTAAATATTTTTCCATTACACTCTTCATAACTATTCTTTTCGATGTGAAGATGTCCTCGTCAAGTTTTTCGTTTATCATGCCTTAATAATAAATTAAGACCGACCCCAAAAGAGGCTGTTACAGATAGCCGCCTTAGTTATTTTGAAACTTCAGTAGTATTCTCAGCTTGAACAAGTAATATTCGGCATTCACATTGGAGTTTTATCGTTTGCTGAAAGTTTCTATGCTGGTTCGATATTTGATCACAACATGATTTCCTTTGCCTAACGTTTTTCTCATTGGAAATAGTTCCACCAAATAAGACTTAGTACTTGCCCCTTCTTGGAAAAAGATGGCTCACTTTTCACGCGAATGATTAGCAGTTTTGAAATTGAATGTGAATCTATATTTGGTGAAAACATTTTTTTCTTATAAGTAGCTGAATTTTTAGACTATTGTGTAGACTTGTAGAGGATGTGAACATGTGAACCTACCGGTGATCACCTACTAGTCGATATCTACTCTTGGTTTACAGCGTAGATTTAAGTAGGTACTTACATGGAACAAATTCCGGCGGCAACACACCGACGCAACAAAGGTTAGTGAAAAATGTTCCAACTTAAATCGTTGCTTGACAACCCTAAATAGACGAATTTGCGTATAATTATTTAAAAGACTAACAAATATTAGTATCACCCTATGTTTAGATATTGTTACAAATATTCCGAGTCCCGTATTTTGCAAATGGTTTGACCGTGCCGTGTGTCACTAAATTCTCATTTAGCTTTATTTCGTTATTTTAATCTGGGCCCCCACGGGCCACGGCGCTGCGTGTTTACCCTCCATCTATATTTATTCAAGCAGGGTTTCTAAAACTGAGGTACGCGAACCCTTAGGGGTTCACCATTTAATGGTAGGGGGTTCGCGACAAAATTTACGTAATTACTACTGGATAGCTGGCAAGCGCCTACAACACAAATGATGGCGCGTGCGCGACATAGATAAGAGTAGGTATAAAGTAAGATTAAAATTATCTAAGTATAGTCTATATTTTTTATACATACAAGGGGAGAGGGGCCAGGGGTTCACAGTAATTTACGTACCTTAACAGGGGTACGTGGGGCCATAAGTTTGAGAAACCCTGTACTAATGAAACATTGACTCACATACATAATAACAGAATACAAATATTTATTTCATACGGGAATCGAACTCGCGATACGAAGCGCAGAAAGCTAATTCGTCTTGGCAAACTGTTAATTGGAGCTAGATTTCTATGTAAAATTTCATATTGTATTGCATTTGCTTGACTTAACAAAACAGTGGCCCCAACTTGTGAGTCAAATCTTTGAATTCAATCGAGCGCTCATGATGGGCATGATTTATTTTTGACATAAGCCCCTTAATTAAATTTACTGCTCTAACGGTAAAGAAAAACATCATGTGGTTTCCGATATATCTTACTTAGGGATATAATATAAATTCCGTAGACTTGATTCCATCAATCCCCACTGGACCTGCGTATTGCATTACCTAGTTACACCTGTCCAGTCTAAACAACAAGTATTTTTTATTTCTATAAAAATCTTCTATAATTGGGATAGTCCTATCGTAGGGATAGTATAAAAAAAAGGTCATACAAAGATCATGTTTTATTGAAACATTTTTTTTACTCTGTACACAATATTACAGCACTGGTGTCAAAATTATAATAAAATTCATCAATATCTTGAGACTTTGAAAGAGCCATCAATCGAATGGACAGCTGATGCAGAAGTAAATAAAGGGATTATAAAACCAATTATCACACTGCCTATCTAATTCCGATATTAATTTAATAGCTTTGTGGTAACATAACAATGATAACATATGACATTTGACAATGGCTTACCCTTTGCATTCACTTCTATCACAGGTTTAAAAGTCTTACAGCAACTTAATCTAATGTTTGCAACCCCATTTCAAACTATTAAAACACACTGAATGTTTTCAGTGTGTTTTAATCTGAAGCATATTTTTATTGCAAATTAAAAGTGCCTGTAATAGTTTTTTTGAAATAAAACTTTTCTATTCTATTCTGTTGTATAGGTAGTACAAGTGACAGATCATATTCCACATATTAATCAACAAAAGTTAAAGTTCCTTAAATTCTAAACTAAAATATTATTCTAAATTATCACTATTTTGAGCATTACTCTCAACAGAAACTCGTGACAAATCACATCCCATATATTTGTTTTCTTTGATAGCATGACATATAACATTGTTCCATGATGGGTCAGTCATGAGCAAATGCGGGTCACAGAACAAGAGTACAGCAACTTGGGCTCTTGTCAAGCCGACATTTAACCTCTTTGGACTTTTTACAAATCCTAATGAGTGTTTCTGGTCTTCAGCAACATAGGCCTCAGTAGATCTCACTGTTGATATGATTATAAGTGGTCTTTCTTGGCCTTGAAATTCTTCGACTGTGCCAATTTTTGGACGCTTCAATTTCATGTGGTCAAATAGACGCCGTAGGTGTTTTATCTGAAATAATTGGAACGATAAGTAAATTACAATATATTTCAATATAAGTTGTACAGCATAAATATCATCTTCAATTTAATTAGAAAACGGAAAGTGGATGATACTTAACAGACAAGACCAAATACTTAATTGACATACAAATCAGTAATTGATTATTTCAACAAAAGTTGTATAGTCATGAACCTTCTTTTTGAATAAAAATCAACAAAATAGAATAAATTGTAAAATATTGTAAAGAAACAGGATCCTACCTGAGCTAAATATGGAGTAATGATACCTAGTTCATCAGGAGATATATTCTTCTTGTAAAGTCTACATACTGTCAATGCAATCATAGAAGCTTCTTGAGGATTATACCAGGAGGGACTGTCCACCGCTCTCGCATTGTTACCCTTAACACCGTGCACAAATATACCGCCACTTTTATGATCGTCCTCCAATTCATATATCTCAGAAACAACATCTAGAATTCTTGATATAAAGGGTGCACTTCGGTCTATTTTAGCAACTAAAGATGTATCATAGAACATTGCACTAGGCAATGTTAAAACTTCCTGCAAAGATCTGTAATTATCAGTTAATTGCGTAACCAATTTGTTATTAAAACCATCTTCGAAAGCAGCAACATCCTTTTGATACGGGAATGTTTCCAGAATTCGAGCTAAAAATGATACATCCATTCCATATTCGACACAATATTTTGATAAAACAACTGGCCCAAGCTGCATAGGGTCACCAGCAATAATAATTTGACCACTTGTTTTATTAACAAAGGTCATAGGGATCATAATTTCTGGCTCTATTGCTTGTCCTGCTTCATCTACTATTAAGTGTGTAAAATGTCCCTTAGGCAATTCCATCATCGCCAATGTGCCGAGACAATGACACGTTCCAATAGTTACTCTATATCTACCAACATATGATGCTGGGACATTCATGTTAATACCATCTTGAACCATATGACTTGACCTTACCGTTCTTTCTTTAGCTATATTTAGTGTTGCACAAAAAGGCTTTATAACATCTGGAATGTTTTCAGAGTCAACCATATGGTTTGCAATAAGTCTAAGAATAGAATTGGAAAATAGATTTCTGTATTGTAAAAGTCTTTCTGTGATTAAATTGGCTGCGCTATTAGACGGAGTGGCTACTAATATCCTACTGTCAGGCAGAAGTGTAAGTATTTGTAACAAAGTTTCTACTACAGTTACTGTTTTGCCTGTACCAGGTGGTCCGTATATGCAGTAAGGCATCGGACGACATTCTCCCAGTAAAATATTGGTCACAGCCGCTTTTTGGCGCACATTTAAATCTTGATTGAACCATTTTATGTTTTTCACTTTTTCTAATGGTATTTGAGGTGCACGTGTTACAATACGAGATGGAAATAAGACATCCGGTCCCAATGTAGACAAAGCTAAATTAATAGCATGATGTGATTTTCTGAATGTGGTCCTATTAAAATTAAATTCGACAGAAACATCACTCCCTTGATATGATTCATGAAATCGAGGATGAAATTTTATTAATACTAAATTGCCTCTAATCACATGCACATACCCCTCATATGAAGGAGCTTTATCATCCCATATGTCTGTTACTGTAACTTTATCCCCTACAATTATAGACGGCCTCTTCTCTGCTAATCTTTTTACTTCAATACCAAGATACTCCTGACATCTGATTAAAAATGCTGATGGCATATTATAAGACTTCATATTTATTGTTGCTTGAATCTCTTCTAAATATAACAATGTGTGCCACCTATCTATGTAATTATTAATATTCAGACTTTGTAACAGACATGGCAAATGTGTCTCGATCCTATCTAGCATTTGGTTGTAATTCAAAATGTGTACATTTTCATAAGAATTGCCTAAAACTGCAGACCAAACTTTTTCTGGTATGGAAAACATACCCATTTTCACAGAAATAAAATTAGGGGATTTTTTTAACTTCACACCAGGTATGAGAGGTTTTTCAGTGCCATTTCTGATTGTTTTCATCATCTCTGTGATATCGTTTTTATTCTTATAACCGGTGTTAACATCCTCACTGGGATTCATTGTAATAACATCACTTAAAATATTTATTTCAATCAATCTTTCAATTTTGAATCCTCTAAATGTTATAATCATGTGTTCCTTAGACTTTCCATAAAACTTTGGATTGCAAGTGATTGTTAAGTTAAATGTTTCATTAGGGTATAACTTTTTAGATGTATTTAAAAATGGACTGATATAAAGTTGAGAATCTCTTTTTTTGCAAAGTAGCATCCATTTATACATTGTGAGTGGTTGATCACTATTATTAGTTATATTCAAAGTTATCTGTGGGTTCTCATAAAAATGGATATTTTCAAACTTGAGTGGATGTGTCACTTTGATGTTATTTTTTATTTCTGTTTCTAAACTGATTTCTTCTATATCATCAAGTTGGGAAGTGTTACTCTCCTTAATTTTTGCATTTTCTGTTATATCCATTTTTATCACCCTCCATGTGCATTCACCTTGATTGCTTTCAACAACTTCAATGAAAACCTGTAACCGAAAAAACAAAATTTCTTACAACAATATTTGGAGGATTAGGCAATTAAAAAAAAGGGTAACAGACTGTTGGCTACCCGTTTTAAAGATGGCTGATGGTGCCATTGTAAGTGGATGGACTTACCCAAGTTTTTAAGAAAATTATGTTCTTATAATATTTTTATATTACAAACTTATTGCCTCATTCAAGAACTATACTAAAATTGTGTTTAATTCCTTACCTTGGCTCCAACATGTGGTTCACCACCAGTTAAATTACAATGTTTATCAAAAAATATTTGTTTATCACAAGTTCCATATTCTCCAGTCCATTTAGTTATTACTGTAGATATCACTTTACTCCTCAAGGGTCGGAATGACATAACTTCTAAAACCTGCATAAATAAAAACATTTTATTTAATACAATGGTTTATTGAAGATTAAGGCTGGCAGTTTTTGTTTCAAGCATCCATTGGGGGTATTTTGATCTATATCCAAAATCAACTTGCAAGCTGCAATCCATGGCAGTTGCATTATCCACAAATATCTAAGGAAAGTGCGAAGGTGCTGGCATAGCCCATTTGACACAAAAACTAGCTAAATGATAAAGTATGTAACAAAATAGGAGTAAATTAAATGAAACTCACCATATTGGAAGAGATATCCATTGGGTTATCTTCATCAAACTGTACCTTACATGTCATTTCTAATAAGTCTCCTTGTATAGGAACAAATGTGGCAGTTACATGATCAAGATTAAATTTTAGGTCACTTTCTTTTATAATAACCAAACGTTCTTGTCGCGATGCAACTTCACCTATGATAACATGTTCTATTGCTTTGAAACTATTCTCATCAACGTCTACATCAACTTCACCCCAATGCATTCCTTGGTTTTCAAGAATTCTAACCACAACAATTGACTCTGATTTTTTGTAACATAGATATACAACCTTGTCATTTAGGTTTATTTGAATAGAGCAAGCTGTAGTATCAAAATACAGCATTCCATCAATAAGAATATAACCACCATCCTCACTTATGTATGTAATTACCCCTGAAAAATTATGTTAATATTATTAAAATATTACAAAAAAAAACTAAGTATCTACAGAGATATTAATTAATATGTCGGAGCTTTGTATGCTAGATTAAACACTTAAAATTGAAAGGAAGTGATGTAGTTCTTGCCTGTCCTCTGAAAGCAATCGGAGTATCTGGGTATGTCCTGTGTATTTGTAGTGACATATTTGTCCTCATCCAAATCCAGTTTTAAAAGTTCTTCAGCTAAATATTCTTCCATTTCATTATCATATTCTTCCATTGAATTGTAGGAAAATAAATAATTAAAAAATGACTTAATATAAGATAACATTTTGAAGGAGTCTTATGTTTCATATATTTTAATAATTGTTGTTATTGGACAAATCCTTTATCATATTCAAACTCCCATTCTGTAGACTTCAAATAGTCAAGTTCTTTTCTCAATGCTTGAATCCGTTTTTGGTGCATTTCTTTTTGAGCATTTTTCATTGATTGCTCAATACTGAGTCCTAGGTCAGCGTGGTTTAGTGATTGGTCAAAATTTTGGATTCTGCTTTGTGTTGTATTCTGAAATCAAAACAAAAATTACATTAGATCGCAATCATATCGCCGCTTATTCCGGGGCATATGAATGTAGTCGACTCCTCGCTCCATAGTACTCCATTCCAACCGGCATGTATTCCCCTTGGATGAGGCTGTATGGGGTCTTTTCAACCAATGATAACTTACTTGAGGTGTTTCCGGTTCTGATGGTGAATAAGTTGACTGCGAAATGTTGCTTGAAGTAGACATTATACAGTTACAGCTAGAAAACAAATAATGTTACATTGCTATTTTTACTACCAAACACGTGTGTTGTAATCTTTTATAAACCGACTGATAATGATTAAAAACGGCTTTATAATACTATAAGGCCGGCTTTAAAGTCTGAAATGAAATCCTCGAAAACGAAGCGTACCAATCTGTATCAACCACAAATTGATAAAAAAATTATCAATGTCAACTTCTGTCAAACTCAGTCAAACATGACCATAGAAATACTACTTAAAGAATGAGCGTAACTGACGTCACGGCAAGTTAAACAAGGAACGTTTATTACGAAACACATATGAAAGAAGGAGATGCAATCTTAATTTTTTGTCCTTTTCTGCGTAACCGGTATTTTTAGCCACAAATTGTCAAATTTGACACTCGCGTGGTCAAACAAACATGCTTAAGTAAATACGAGATATAAATTTCGCGTAAATTTCAGTTTTCTGTAGTAAGTAAAGTAGCAAGTGTGTCTCCAGAGTGTGTGTGGTGTATGCGCTATGGGATATTGCACTGTTTTAGGCTGCAAAAACTGGAGCATACGAAAAGATGCCGGGCGTACCATTTCACTCGTAAGTAGACATCATTCAATTTATTAGAGTTTCAATAACGTCGGAGATATCATTACAGATATCATGGATAGGAACTGACTACTTGTTGTTGAATATACTGTGAAATTAATGCGTCATTTTGCTTATTGTTTGTAACCTAACCTAACACGTGAAATATTAAGTGTTGCTACTGTATTCTTTTATTTACCTCACTATCAATTCCAAGTAGTTTATACAAATTGAATATTAAAATTTAGGAATGTGTATTTTACAGGAATTGTACTGGTTTACAGTAGATCTTGAGATGACAAAAAATAAATTCACGCTACCGGGTGGCAAAATTGCTATTTATAAATAACCAATACGTAATTTTCATGAACCGTTAAGGGACACTGACATCTCAAATTATTTTAGTTTACAAATAAAAACCAAAAAACCAGAATGTGCTTACTGAGTTTCCTTAGCCCGCCTACCTTTATGTAAATAAAACCTGAATAATATGAATCACTGTCAGTTAAATATTATGAATCTTAAACATTAATTAAATTTATACACATTTACCTGACAATAAAAGAAAATTTATTTAATATAAATAATAAGGTTAATTATAATAAATACATTCTCATTATTATATAAAACAATCAGGGTAAAATTAAATTTACGTTCAAAATAAGGGACATTGATTTTCCTGGCCAACACCTATTGTCCGAGCGAGAGAGACTATAGTGGTTACGGTGACTACTTATCTATAGGTAGTTAATCTATGAACATGACAAAGTGACAAACAGTGTTACCAGTTACCAGTTACAGCTCTCATTATTTTAGAATAAGTATCTTAGTATAGATAGAGTACTCCACCTTTTTTCCATAAGGGCCACAAAAACGTATTCGTTAAGATGCCGCGGGCCACAACACAAAATTTAGGTGTTAATAAAAAACGTTATATTTAAGTACTGAAAAAAAAAAATGCAAAAATAAGAAAAATTGTTCACAATTCTTCTGATTGGATGGTTGTATGATCTTATAAGTCTTATAATGTGAGGTTATCACGCGATCTTGACAAAATTCTGAAAGAGCTTTCACAATCTTAAACTTTATTTTTAATGAGATCTCTGAATCCCTCTATTACTCACTGCAACGCAATGAGCGGTAGGGTTATCTAGGTACCTATAATACTCAGCGCACCCACACTCACCCTCTGGATCTGCGCGAAATTTAAAGTGGTTGATAACTTGACTACTATGCCAGATGGGCCACTCACAAGAGCTCGGCGGGCCGCCGGCGCCGGTTGAGTATGACTGGTGTAATTGTTGCTGTTTTTTATTTATGAGACCACGCTATCGCACTGGGTACTAACCTGTTAGGTATGATAGTTTTAATGGAGAATAAATAAATACCTACATATCGGTCGGTAGACTTTGTTTCCCAGGTCACCCAGGTGGTTTCATTAATATGCCTTTGTATCGGTTTTATCGGTATATTAGATCCGATATAGTGTCGGTTAATGTAAACAAGAACTGAAAACGAGCCCTAAGTTATGAAGGTATGTTGGTAGACTTAAGTTAAGGTATCAATTATGGACCCTGTCGGGCACAGCATAGCTAGTAGGAGAGAAGAGGAATAAATTATTTTCGGTGCAATAAATTATTTTATATGATAATGCGTGGCATCGGCATCATGGTGTGTCGGCACTGGTATCGATAACAAAAGGCACTAATGCGGGCTAAAGCTATTTCTTGCAGGGCAATGTTGCGTATTTGTAGACATCAATTCTTCCTATCGTGTACAGAATCCATATTTTCATTTTGTCTGTCTACACCTCCACAATATTTCCATGGTCTACATGCAAGCAAAATTATAACTCCCCTGGGCTCGTCTGAATACTGTCTAATGTAAGGTAAGCGAAATTCTAAGTTTATGGTCTAATGTGTCTACATGAGGTCTAGGGTCTACAGTCTACATGTCTACACGACATGACATGACAGAAAGACTTGACATGACAGTAAATTGAACTTGACAAGTGACATGTGTTTGTTGCAGATGAGATGGGGTGCATGTTTTTTTGTAAATAAAAAGTAGAGAAGAAGAAAAAGACTATTATTTTGAAAATATTTTTAAGTAGAAATAACAGTGACCTGTTTTGAAGCTTATTTTCATATATTTACAATGACTGAAAAGAAGCTTGTATTTAACAAACAGGGAGATGATGAGTATTTTGGTGTACAATGTTTTCAAGTGGACCCGAATTTGGAGGAAAAGGAAATCCCAACTAGTGGCGAAGAGTATCTATTAAAAGTTATGAAAGAACGTGCTAGATATGCTACAATATCTAAGTGTAAACTAGATAATTCTGAAATTTATAAAAAACACTGCAATAGCTTTAATGAGGTAAACATTGTTACATAAATATACTATATTACCTATATTCTAAAGATTTTCATATTTTTGTAGGTACATGAAACCTTTCTGGTTTTAAATAATCTTATGTTTCAGACCACAAGTCCTTTTAAACCAGATAAACTTAAACCAACCATAGAATGGCAAAACATACAAATAGCGGACTTCTCAGACCTCCACATGTATGTAATCCGTATGGCTGCAAGAAAAAAAGATTCATTGCCATCTATTTTTCAAGAAACATACAAAGACTTTATCAATGATGGTATTCAATGGAGACAGTTGTTTGAAGCTATGGATCCAACATTGTCTCATGTAGTTGGATTGACACATCCTTTGGTTGAATCAGGCTTAGAAGCAATACTTTCAATGCTACAAGAGGTTAAACCCGGACACTCAATTGACCGTAGAACAGGTACATAACATTTTTAAATAATAGTGAAAACCAAACTTCCTTACATTTTTGATGAACTCAAATGTTCCTGTATGCTATTCTCGATTCAGGTCCCCTTTTCTGTTATCGCTCCATAATTTTACTACACTTCTGTGACTACACTGGTACTGGCAGATGTGTGTCTTGAAGTTTGTTGTATGTACTTCCATAATTAAAACGAGTAATGCCGGTCTGTGGATTCATATCCATCCGGACCTACACATCATCACCCAGAACTGCTCAAAACCACATTCATTAAAGGAGGGTCGAAGCAGTATTGCCATAAAAAAAAAAAGATTGAAATAATAATAATTTATTCATGATTTTATTAAGATTTTACTTTGGCTTTATTACTATTTTTAGTACCTCAGGAAATCAGACCTGTTGCTAACCTGTGAAAAACCCTAAATATTTTCTTTTATTTATAGGCTTATGGCTCCATGCACTTCTCACCGTTACAAGACATCCACCACAATCTGATGACAGTTTCCTATTAAGAAATCTTTGCAGAAAATGTGTAGAAATAAGGTAATAGAACATGAATCTTATCAGTTACTTCCAATGCCACAATGTTTTGCATTGTTATTTGTGGCAAACAATATGCTACCCAACTTGACTTGTACATATCAAAGAGGCATTAAAAGAATTTTGGCATGAAGTTCAGAGATCTATTTAGCATTTGTTTTATTTCATTTAATTTGTTTGAGATCTCTCCATACCCAGGGAAATAACATAATATGTTTATGCTGAAAATCCTTATTGCACATTTTAATTTTTCCTTTGGTCCATGATTTTGATTGAAAACATTTTTTTTTCAGATCTCATATAAATCTGAATGATGAGAATGCAAGGGAACTTGCTACACCACTGAATATATTCATTTGTATAATAGCGAAGTATTTTGGACAGCATGACTTGGGTGACTATGAACTTCAAGATTCTAAAGTAGCTCAAATATATTATGATTCAAAAGTAGCTCAAATACATTACTGAATTAAAATCACAAGAAAAGTCACTTACGAAGTGGGCACATTCAAATTCAATTTGAGTGATAAATACGAATTTAATTCAGAGATGGAACCTACCACTTTCTACCAATTTACACTTAAAGATATTGGTGCTTCCAATATTATTAGATTAAGGTATTAATGTTTTATGGTATAGGTGGTATAGTGGACCGCATGTCTACACATATGCCACTCATATTCTTAGATATGTACGATTGTAAAAAACTTACTAAACATATAATCAATTTAATTATTTTCTGATGTGCAATCAAAATGATTTGTATTGTATTTTCAATTATTGATCAACTACGAATTGAGTGGGGTGCCTAATACTATCACTTTTGAAATACCCTCTCGTCGTAAATGACTTTTCTCTTCGCATTACGTGTTCATGTATTTATTTGATAACTATTTTTATTAAATGACTGCTCTGCCATCATATTGGTGCAAAAAAGTCTTTTATTTGCTACAGCTTTGTTCGTAAAACCTTTTTACATAAGTTCTTAGTTGTATTACGCTTTGATAATGTCGCTTCTACATCTTTACAGCATTATTATAACAATTGCTACTGATTTCAAATTGATACCCTTTTGAAATTTTTCAAATGTTATGCTAAGTTGGTCAGTACTGCTTAGAGGTTGAAAAAATTTAAGCATCATCTCATTGTACCTACATTTACCTACCTAGATATTTTATAGTTAACTGCCACCTTCTGTCCTAGGTGAGATGGCTGTGTCCCCGTATCTATAATATTTCCATGTTCAGATGCATCGGGTGGAAATTTGCCCACAGAATTAAATTAAATAGATGTCGAGGAAAATAAATAAAAACATTTGTACATATATTTATGATTATTATATTTAAACAATCAATTACCACAATTATAAATTGATGATATGTTCCTATCTATAATAAAATAATAAGCCTTTTCGAACGATTAGAAAATTACAATAGCTACTTAATTACAATCATTGCGATAATTAAGAGTCAGATGATTTATCACTCGTTAAAACGCGAGCGAATATCGAAAATACACTGATTTTCTAACAAACATGTATTGCAAAAGTAGATTAAAAAATAACAGTTGGGTGCAAGATGTTTTGTAGGGATAAACCTAAAATGACGGAACTGATCAAATCGTCACTGTTATTTTTTAATCTTGTTTTACATTTACTACATAAGAGTTCTAAATAACAATTTAGTAACGATACTTGAATTTATCATCTATCTACGAGTGACGCAACTGGTCAGAGCAATCAATGCATGCGAAGATCAAGCATCAAATATCATATTTAATACAAATAAAAATCACTGGAAAACAACTTGTGCAACTTTAACACCTTGATAATACGAAAAATAATATATATATATATATATATATATATATATATATATATATATATATATATATATATATATATATATATAATCATTCGTCAATTTATGGTTTTTAAAATATATTAGATACTTTAGAACTCTACACGAAAGCTCAGTCTAAAGAGCTTTTTACTATACGGTAGAACAGTGTAATACAACGTTGAAACAGTCAACATTTAGCAAAAAAAATGCAATTAAATACAATTTCATCAAATTATTGGTGGTTTGGCATATAATAATCATTCTACAATATAGCCCAAGCTCGAATCAAAGTTAACTAAATAATTTCATTAAAATAAACTATCACAGTAGACAGATCATTACTTCAAGTGCATTTCTACTTTTAACAATAGCCGATATAATCTTATTGCACGTAATATATAAATACATTTATATTTAAATTTAATTTTAAAGTCTACGACGATATATTGACCGAAGGCGTAAGTCACTAGATTTTTAGAAAATTGATCGATTTCTGTCTAAAAATTAACATCTAAAGGTACCTAGATATCTACACGAAATAGTTTCTTATCTAACACATTTAAAACGTAGATAGGAAAATCTATTGATTCAGAAATACCTAATTCTTATCTTTGGATTTCTAAGTAGGTATCCACTAGGTTTGAGCGTAGTAAAATTAAAGAAAAATTGAAAAAATTAAAGTCAGGTACAGATTTTATTCAGAACAGATTTAGCAAGATTCTTGTTAACCTAAGTGAAAGCGTACCTATAATGTGCAACTACATTTAAATGGCACATTCAAAGACAGATACTTTACAATTTAAATGATGTGAGAAACAGTTCGATTATACCCATGAAGTATTAATTTCATTTCATGACGGAGCTGTTCACACTACAAAATATTTTTAAACATGAATCTACGCGATTTTTGATAAAGGTAGTGTAATAAAAATGGTTCATTAAACCCTTTAAAAAATTGATTGCTTCATTGCTATTTTATAGCAATTCTATATTATATTTGTAATGTGAATATTATTGGAACCAACGGTGCTCATGCAGTACCTATATAAACCGATTAATAGAAATACAACATGCAAAAGTAGTATTCATGCATATGCTATGTACAATAAACATTCTTCAGATGAAGATCTTTATCTTCCAGTTCACTCGTCGTCATTGAGAAGGTCTGTGCACGATTTAGCTTTGGTAGATCTGAAAATGGCAAAAGGAAAAGAAATTTGTATGTGGACATGCCGAATAGTTGATTTCAGAAGGTAAATAAGAAATACTTAGGTAAGGCAGGGTGCCTCTCCCGGTTTCAAAAGGACTGGTCAAATTACTGATAATTTCAAACATTATCTGTGGTCTTAGATATAGCATTATCAAAAAGGAGGTATTGAATTTAGTCCCTACGCGAATCATGCCTTAGGTGACAACATCTCATCAGAAGATAGATGCATCCCATCCCATTACCTATATTGAACACACTAGTATATAACTACCTAACTAATACCTAACTACTGCACGGTTGGCGCAGTACTTAGTTAAGAGATCGATTGCTGCGTATATATATATATATATGATCTACAGAGAGTTGTTTCGGGTCTGGGTCTTTGTGTATGTGAATACACATCGTGCCTCGAAAAGCACGTAAAGCCGTTGGTCCTGCGCCTGATCTCTCTCCGGTCGTGTCGGATTGCCGTCTCATCGGACTATGAGAGTGAAGGAATAGAGAGTGCACCTGTGTTAGCGCACACGCTTGTGCTCTATAATATCTCCTGCGTAGTTGGCTAATCTCCGGTGAGATTGGTTGCCGTGCCCGAAATTCGGTCAGGAGGAAATTATTATTATATAAGCAGCCACACAGTAATTGTGCAAATATATCAACGTGGATCTAGTCAGAGAATAGGATTAGTGGTTACTTCTACTTCGAGCTCATTTCAAGAGGATAAGCGGTATCCTTACGTAGGTCTAGTTACATAACAAACTACTGCGGTCACCAATCGGTTTGCGTTTGTTTCCTTCCGCCATAGCTCTACGTATGGAGCCGTACTCTCTATGACAATAACATGTCTCGCCATGGTTAAACCAAGGTTCTACGTCATTCTCATACAAAATTTGACAAATGTGAAAAAGCTATGATTTTGGTGGCGTCTACATCGTGATATTATCGTGGTGGTTAAGATTAGAAAATTATACTGACTGTGGGTTCTTGACTCTTCGACAGACCCTGAGTTCGATAGGTCCGCTGCGCACCGACTTGAAGAGCGCAAGCGCCTCCACGTGCGCAAGCTCATGGCACGCGTGTCCGTTGACCGCTAGCACCTCGTCGCCTGAAAAATACAACATATAATTTTTGATTAGGAATAGGTGGTGATAGCTTTTGACATGTGATAAGTTCATGTGAAACTTTAACGGACACGGTAGAAATGATGAATAAATATATATGGGGTAAAACCCATTCATTATTGGATTTCCCAAACCTAACTCTTATTAAATTAGTATTCTATTTAGTTTTTAAATTTGCTTATTTTAAGATATCCATGCAAAGGAGGACTGATGACTCTAATTTTTCAGGATTAAGTTGACCTTTAGGATCTAGTACCACCTATATAATAATATCTGTAGGTAGATACCTACGTCTTGCTACCGAATTGGTGCTTCAACTAAGTTATAACCGTGACCATGGATCAATCATTTTAGAATACCAAAATTTTACTTCATACAGACTACAATAATGCCATCTAAATACGTTAAAGCATTGCATCTATTGCCGGTAATGTTCTATGGAAATTAAAATGGCATTGAAACCAATTTATTTTTTTATTTATCCATCTAATTAGGTTTTAAATGTGGCGCATTTCGCTACGGGTCTGAAGGTCAAAGTTCATGTCTTTATTTAGTAGCGTCTTTTGATAACATTTGATCCTACATGTCAATAATATAGTTATATCAAAAATCATTATTAACAAAAACATTCGTATCGTTCACTATTGTTTCGGGTTACAATAGCCCGGGCAGTTGATATTAAACGTTTTGTTATTATGCTATTTCCTGGAACGAACACAACGCGGTATCCTATTCTTATCAAATTGCATTCCTCGATGCTTATTGAAATTATAGTAGTTTATTACAACGTATAAAATTCTGTTAACCGAGGTCAGTATTGAAATAAAATTAAAAATACGAATGCACTTAACGTACCTGCTTTAAGTCTTCCATCCTCAACTGCTTGCCCTTGTGGAAGGATGCTTTTGATAAAGATGCCGAGTGGACCTCGCGGTGAATCGCGTCCTCCCACAATGGTGAAGCCGAGAGGTTTCTTTCCGTGGCCCTTTTCGAAGGTGATCGTGTGGTACGTATGCGTCGGTGCTTTCGGTCTCCGGGGTAACGTACAAAAGTTAGCCGCGTTTGGCGTTTGTGTTTCACTCTCACTGTCGTCTTTACATTTTGTCCGTTCGACACCGTCGGGCGTATCAACGTTGACGATGTCGCTGGCACAACTGAGCGCGAGAGCGTCCTTATTGGCGCCACCGTAGCTAACAACCTGGCGGCGCAGCAGCTTGTTGTTCATGCTGCTGTAGCTCGCGTTATGGCCCTTGAGGAAGTGCGAGTGCGCCGCCGCCGTGCTGTCGGCTGACTCGTCCGCCGCTGATAGCGCTGTATGATTACACGCCGACTCATCCTGCGACCGACGTCGGTCTATTTTGACGTCACTTTTATCTGCACGTTTTTCCTTTCCCAATATTATTGCGTTTTCGTAATCTACGGAGCTTTCTCTCATCAATATAATGCTTCGCTGAGATGTTTCTCTTTGTCTGGGGTCTGATGGTTTGTCCCGTTGCCTACAAATAACTATATCGATATCTGCGGCACCTGATTTGAGAGCATCTTTGGCTTCAGACATGGTCAAGTCGCGAAGTCTTCGACCATTTACATTGAGCAATTCGTCTCCTATGCGTAGAGTACCTTCCCTGTAAAGAAATTAAATTATTTGAATTATTATATACATATATTATTAACAATATTTGAATTATTTACACACTAGTAATTTATAGTTTGGAAAAACTCTACTTACTTCTCTGCTAATCCACCTGGAACAACGTGTGCGACCAAGTATCCCACGTGCCCTTCATCAGATAGTTTAGTTTTGGCTATAAATATTCCGAGTTCATCGGTAGGATTATTCCTCATTATCCTGACTACTTTAAACTCTGATTGTGATTTTTCTGACTTATTACCCCTGGTTGGTTTCCTACATGGAGGAATGGGGGGAATGCCACAATCTCGACTAGCATCCCTCTGTCGCATTCTCTGCTTTTCGGTTAGTTGTAGGTATTGAGGTTCCTCGTATTCATTTTCCCGTTTTGGCATGCGTCTAAGGATTTCCTTACGATCAAGTGATAGAGCTCTTTGGTTATGCCTAGGCCTAGGCCTGGGACAATCCTTTCTTTCTCTACTCATTCGACCTGATGTTCTTGCTTTCATGTAGCTTTGATCACCGGATATACTCCTACCATGACAAGGAATAAGAGTGTTTGCCTGTGAAGCAGAACTTTCACAGCGAGATGATATTCTGTCGCTATCGAAAATAGAAGAGGCCGCAGATTCGTTAACAAGAATGCCCGAATCCGCATCTTCACAGTCTTGAATTAAGACGTTTTCATCATCACACGATATTTGATATACGTCATCATGGAATACTGAATGACCTTTCTGGAACTCTTCTAGGCCAGGCAAAGCACCGTACGAGAAACTACGTAGTTTTGCTTTAACGCCACCCCTTTTCTTACGACTTTTACTGACTACACTGGTTGATTTTAAAATATTATCACTACTAGCATTTACTTCCTCATCAGTTTCACCCGCTTGTTTATAAAGTTTTGAAAGAAATTTGTTTGTAGATGATTTCAGATATCTATCGGACATAGCTCTAAGTTTTGCCGATAGACAAGAACTGGGGCCAACAGAATCTTTTCCATCTTTAATCTTAAGTTTATCAGTCTTTTTTTGAGGGTTGAGTGCGATAGGTGCATCGTCATATGTTTCATAGTCATCGTTAAAGATTTGATCACTTGATTTAGAAAGCTTTCCACCAGCTTTTGGTATTGAATGATATCGATCACACTCTGAGCCGGAGCTATAACATCGGGTACCCCTGTTGGTGAAAGATTTTCCTTCTCGCCAGTGGCACTCAACAGGACTAGTCATACTTGACTTGACGAAAAAGACATCATCGTCATAATTAGGCATTTTGACCCAAGGGTTAAGATTTTCGAATTCTATGTGAGTGTCAGCGTAATTGTTCATATAACGACAATTAGTGACATCCTCTACGTGTCCGAATCCACTGCAGTCACTTCCAGATGTGGATGCAGCGTCATCTCCATGCCGCAGTGGGCCGTTTGATTTGAAGCAAGACAGTTTAGTGTTCTTTACTTTATCGAGCAACGGGTTTCTCTTTTCCCGACACACCATGAACTCTTTCTCGAGCGAGCCTCCGCGGTTTTTACGCGATGTATTATAACTTTCCTGCGGTGAAGTGGGGCCGTTTTGTAGCGATATGCGCCGGCTAACTGGAGTCTCGCCACCGCGGTGGCATCGATGCGGAGATTTTTCCACAATTATGATTTGGTCGCTTAGATTGTAGAAGTTAGTTTCCACTGAGCTGGTGCTATTTTTACGATTAGGGTAGCGCACTGGGGATAAATCTGAAAACAAAGAATAAGGTAGAAGCTATTACTTCCAATACTGATTCAAACCTAATGTACAACCATCATCCATCTAGTATTTTTTTATTTGTATTTAATATAGTCGGCAAGATGTTTAAATAGAAAAGTTCTAGCGAGGTCATGTTTGTAACCCTCGAACAATAGAAAGACTATCACAGACAGACCAAACTTGTAAATTGAAATATATAGTTCCAACTTTCAAGTAAACAGAGACGGTAATACATATTCATGTTATTGAGTAGGCTCTAGGGAAAGTTACACTCCCTTTCCCTTAGATAGAATAGCTTTCCAGTGTCAACTTAATGTATCAAGTGGCGAGTACGTTAGACGTGTCAATTACGTACTAATTGCGGCAGGAATGCGGCCTGTAAATTCCAGCCAAAGTTCTAATGACGTCATTCGTTATTTTCCTTACGGTAAAGCCAACTATCCTATTAGGATGAAATTCTAGCATTTCTAGCCTCTATTCAAGTGTCAACTAGTCACTTCCTATTTTCTCCGTTTCTTTAACTGTCTCTTACATAACCGAACCTTTGCGTGATTACGCAACGAAAAGGCTATTGACTGTTAATTATTATCCAGTGACAAATCGTGCTGTACGTAAATAGTGGGTGCATGCCGATTGCCGATGATACTTATTAGATTTGAATACAAATGAATTGAACAAATCACCTTATACGCTAATTATGATTCCATTATGATTTACAAATGACATTTTAATAGAGGATAAAGCAGATTAATAGTAATTTGGTTAAATATTAGGTATTATGTGAAACGTTTTCCTGCGAGTGGCATGAATAAATTCGAATTTACTGTTAAGTTAGGTTAGGTAAATTTTAGACCGTTTTTATTAATATAATTTTCGATGGATTCTATTTATTAATTCAAACCACTTCTTAGGCTGATAAATATTTAAGTGTTCATAAAAGCTGATTTCTAAGAGGAAAATATGATCACTCACGACTCTAATGGCTAGCAAAATAACAACAAGGTTGTTGAAGAGTTTAATGCACTGCTGTGTGTGCATCACATGGTTGCATCATCAACCTCAATCTGAGACATAATAATTATTATAAATATTTATTAAATGCATAATTAGTTGTAAATAAACAACCACTAAATTAGTTCTAATCTTGTATAAATATTATTGTTGCTTACTGGCTTAGTAACCTCTTAATCTAATATTTATACAGTGATGCAACTGATAGTTTATTTAATCGATCTAAATGGTGTCTAATATCGTAAAATACGATTAGTCGGTCAAGAGGAAATAAGACAATTTGTAGGACAAAGATTTTAGATATCGTGGGACGTAACAAATAGGACAATTAGTTAGCCCACACAATGCAATTCTTGACTCTCACAGTGTGGGTTTTATGCACTTTATAAACACCCTGTGCACTTTTTTGCAGTTTTTATGTGCTTTCGTGGGCAAAGGCTGAGTTGAACAATGTCTCTATTAAATCGATGATTCGCATTCGTGTAAAGACAAAGAGTTTTAAATTGATGATTCAAAAACCACCGGATACTTATGTATTTACCTTTGTAAGTACATATCTACTTACTATATATATCTACATGCCCGGTGAATTATAATACATACAACGTAACTCATATAGGTAGATATTTAGATTATAACTTGGACTTGAAATAAAACCCTGAAAAGCTTTCAGTTTCTACTTAGAATTCTCATGCTAATTAAAAATTTTCACAGTACTAATGAGTTTCGATTGACTATGACGGTGACGATGATGTAAGAGAAATACATAATGTAAAACTCGGACATTACATAATATCCCTGACCTTAGCTACATTTCTTCGCGTTTCCGATGAATTATCTTTCGCAATTTAAGAGAAAACACGACAGCACGTTGATTTGTATGTTTACCTACGTATCTTACTTACATCGTTTACGTAATGTAGGTCATAATACGACATTACCAAAATGATATAAGAATACGTTTCAATAAATAAGTACAAATAAATTTTAATGTATTCCCAAAATGCCTATAACATTATAATCTATTCTTAGACAATAGTGTTCTATGTTTGTTACTTTAAAAACACAGGATAAAACTTATGTGTTCTTGCCATAAGTGCACAATGTCACACTTTTTTCCCGTGGGAGTAGGCAGAAACTTCAGGACCCCACCCTCAAGGTGCTTAGATTCCTTACATTCCTTAGATTTCTACATGTAAATTCATGCAAAGACACACTGGTTGTGAGTACAGCGAACCTGACTTTTTTGACAGACATCAGGTCCGTATAAGTGTTCTTTATAGAAATATGATTAAGATTAAGACGATTCAGATGGTCTCAAAAATTCTACTTCGAAACCTCGATTATAGCGTCCAAATAAAGAGTTTCAAAGGAAATGCCATCTAACTCACCGATTCTTGACCTGCGCGCAGGCCGCGGTTCATCGGGCGTGACGGCGAGAAGCCGCGGCGGCTCGCCCTTCTTGAACCACCGCATTTCTTTATTTTACTCCATCATGGTGTCACTGGAACAAGAAATGGTACATTATGAAACGTTACGCTTGTGCACGACGGGAGTAGGTAAACTTGCTATGCCAAGGGCTCGACTGGGGAAGACAGTCTTACCCGCGATGAGAACTAAATCTAAAACTTATATCATTATTCAGAAGAAAAGCCTGCTAAAGTAACAGCATTGGACATAATTTTGATGTCGGGTTATAACTAAGAATGTTGTTACAGGAAATTCCAATTAACAGTACGTCCCGCCTAGAACATAGTGCTGTGAAGGCTATCTAGTCACTAACTAATCTGTGGTGCCCTTCACTGCAATTTACTACTAGTCTTGTATATGCCAAAATTAATTATCTACCAGTACTATTTCATCTATATAAAGTAGAGCCCGCACATACCTACATATGTATTGTAGGATTGAATATAGCTAATAGATGTAGGCTATTAATTTAACAACCTACCAAAAGGGTTTGTATAAACAAAGGTATCAAATTACGAATCTAAAAAGCTAATGCTCGGGAATAAATCGATGAGCCATCAGCCGTGAATTTGAAAAATGACAATGACAAAGGAAAAAATTGAATACCAGCTTACTTTAATAGACAGAAAGAAAACAGTCGCGGTTTAAACGCTGAAAACTAAACTGCGCTAAATAAATGTTAATTGTATACGTACCTTTCTTTCTTGTAGATTTAATGAAAAAATATTTATAATATTATTATATGTAATTAATGTAATTAACTTTATTGTTATACTAGCTCGCGGCTTCGCCCGCGTGAATTACGAACCCGTAGCCTGTGTGCTATTCCAGACTTAATCTATCTCTGTGCCAAATTTCATACAGATCCGTTCAGCCGTTCTGGCGTGAAAGAGTAACAAAGATCCATCTATCCATACGCACAAACTTTCACATTTATAATATTAGTAGGATTAGTAGGATATTCCCTCATTGGCCTAGATGTTGCAATCTTGGCGATTGGACCGTTGGACCTGAGCTTGTTCTGGGCTGCGAGCCCCAATACGGGGCAGTGTTATTGGATTTACTGTAAGGAAATTTCCTGAAGCGCTCCGAATTTTCCGCCCGGTGAATAGCAAAAAGCTGGCTCCCTACTATAAAGGATATTTTATAACGTTTTCAACACATCGCTACTTAACTCATCGGGGAAATCAGGTATTACTATTTGACAGCAATGAAACTAGTATTATTGTTAAGTAAAAGGTGGTTCGTGGTCCGGTCACTGCATAACCTGATGATGTTGCAATCTGAACTCAAAGTAGCCCTTATCCATTGGACACTTCAAAGTCATTAAGTCTCAACAGGTTTCTTAACTTGTTCGTCTCCTTTTACGATACTATTTGCACATACCTACCTATTTCTACATGCAACCGTGTGTGTGATTGCGTAAGTGAAAAAAAAGAATATTAATTACTAAGCGAAGGTGACCATAGCTCAAGTTGTCATTGACGGTTGAAGTTATTTAGGCGTAACCATATTTCTTGTTCTTGCGAATCATGAATTAAAAGTTATAAGCTTCAGCTTAAACTTCTTCGTTTTAGAGGAAAAACATTACTTAATATAATACGACATACAACTAAATTATTTTTCAAAACGTCTACGGTAAAATCCACTTAAGGAAGGACGCCGACAACCTGTTCATTAAATTACATATGTAGAACTTGAGTTTTCGAACCACGAAATAATCCTGTCTCCTCTTAGGTTACCCACAAAAAATCTATGTAGTAGTATTGTACATGAAATACAGCTAGAGACGACAAACCAACGTTTGAAGAAGCATGCCCTTTTTGTCATACCACATCCAACCGCCGATCTGCAACTACTCGTATGTTATATTTTGTCGTAATGATACTACATACACCAACAAAAAGCTCACACAATTTCTACACCAACAGATCACAACGCTAAGCATCACATTACACATTTAGCGTCGATACATCACATTCACAGATCATTAGATTATCTCACATCCATCAGAGCAGTCATAACACAGTTACCGATTCGTTACGGCGGGCGACGGCGAGCGTCGCGACAAGGCATCCATCAACGAATGATATCGTAAGAATCGAAACCAAATTTGATTCGATAACCACGTAATGTAACCTTGCTAGTGGCAACTATACCAGCTAGTGTTGTGTAACAATTTGACACTTTTTGTTGCAATCGGTTATTTAAACTTAATCTCAGTTTAACCGGTGTCAGTTTAAAAGTTTTTCAACGCCTATCAATTACTGTAGGTAATTGATAGGATTAAGAGCAATTAAGTCCGTTAATTGATATTTTTGTCCATGTCAAACTTTGATTTATTTAGGATAAGTGATATTGCTTCGATAACCTTCTGATCCTGAGTGGGCGGAGATAAATGGGTAATGATTTATTATTATTAGGTAAAAGTAGGTTGAGCCAGTATCAGTTATGTGTCGTACAAATACATGAGATATGAAATGATTAATTAAGTACAAATTAATGTTTCTTTAGTCTGTTCTCGGTACTACCATTTGACCCGGCTGGTAAGGGTCAGCGATACGCTCGTGTTTTTAGTAGGTCTAAAAGAAAATGGATTTTATATGATTAACAGTAATTAATGAAAGATAGATAAATATACCTAATAATCTATGTTGTACACCGGTAAAAAATTGGATACAACCTATGTATCTATCAATATTTTACCTTCAATGAAGTAGACCCACAATTAATTCTAAATAAATATAGTATAGTAAATCATTACCTACTTGCTTATAGATTCAAAACACGCCTAAAATTGCACTAGTAAAACTTTTAAGTAACTAGCTACTAATATAGGTAAAAACAAACAATAAACGAAACGGAATCGATGATGCTACACTACATGTCTACAGTGCGTCATTCAACCTATACTTATTACCTGATCAAAATACAATTTCCGATAAAATCGCATTTTATATTCGACGACGTACTCTTACTGGTAACGACGCCTTTACAAGGTTTCCGCGCACAAATTATGCAGGAAGTAAGCAAAGGAACCGAGGGGAATATGGACGCATTACTAATGCGTTTGCAGAATTATTTGTTTCACATACACGACATTATGGTATCGAGACGGATAAAATATACATAATAATTGCGTCTTTTTACCAATGTTAGTTTGGCAGACGCGTAGACTGTAGAAAATACTATTGATCATCCCGTGGTGTATTAGGTTTGCCTATCACTAGGCGTAATTATTTACACCTGAAGATTTTGTAAATAAACCAAGCTCAACTTTCGGACCAAGTAACTCGTGATCTACAATATCGTTTTGATCCATAATATATATACATTTTTTTTTTTTTTTTTAATTAATCGTTTCCCCACACTAGGATTTCTCCTGTGTCGTGGGTACAGTTTACAAACATACATGTCACATACACACACAACCAGACCCGAAACAACTATCTGTAGATCATACAAATATTTGTTCCGTGCGGGGATCGAACCCGCGACACATAGCGCAGAAAGCTAGTCGCTTAACCACTGCGCCAACCGTGTCTATCTTTATCATGTGTGTTATCTTTTCATTTATAGATGTTTTTTCTTAATCTCTGTTCATTTATTGAAGTTTGTTTACTTAGTGAACCTTTTTATTGCCGTAGTAAATTCGCATTTTAAATTTCATATTCTTACAAACTAAGAACTTTTCTTTTATCATGAACATTTAAATTCTATAATCAATACTTAGCAAATACTCCTAGAGAAACTCGGCTGAAGATAACTTAAACAGTTAGTTGAACTTAAGTTATTCAATAAGAACATTGCAATCATAGAGATAAAATCTATTGAAGATTCTTTTTTATCGTTTTGTGCCTACGGTGATTCCAAATTAGTTTGAAATTGAAGGCACGAAACGTATAAAGAAAAGTGAAGATCGGTGTAATCATTACATTGACGGAACAATGGATTCCATACGATACTTGCTATTATCCGTATTACAGAATGGTACTCCGTGGAACTTTCCCATCTAACTTTGTAATAAAGTTATGCAAGCAAGAAAGAGTTTATTTCATTGCAAGTTCAATAGGAGGAATGAAATCCATGTCGGAAATGAATCGTACGAATGTACTTACTTTAGAACTAAGAAATGGTACCTACTTATGCCTTAAAAAGGAACACTATGTAGGATCCTCTCGTATACGAGTATAGGTACTAAGGCACATGTAGGTATTGTAAATATACCACTATGCTAACAATGTTTAACAGGAAAATACTAGTTCGAATACAACTAGTGCCAAAGTGTTTGGTATCAACTCGATGTGCTGATTTGAGTTTTGATCGGAATTCTAAGCAGAAACTGATATATGGGCTGGGGGCAGGTTCATTCTCATCAAGAACTCCTTGGGTGAAATTACGTGGTGTTTTTAAACATTTTGAGATGGTATTTGTTATTTTAGAAACTATTAGTCCTGGATTATACGACGGCGATGTTGTCAATTTATAACAAGATCATTGTAATCCAATTAAGAATTTTGGACATTGGAACACTGCCGTCTTCCAATTTTTAAATTTTAATCAAGCCAAGCAGTTGTATGAAAACTATTACACTTATTTGTCTCAAATCAAATAGAGCATTACGAGTAGATTCTTAAACATAAATACTCACTAACCAACAGACCAAATACAAAATGTCTTAATTAGAGATTCCCGTGATGTGCAAACAGGCGGTAAATAAAAATCGTATTGGGTATGTTTACCCAGTTCACATAGAGCGCACGTATAACTTTGAACAGTCGTAAAGCGTGTATGATTCATGTACCTGTGGTATATGTACTGTATAACTTCGTAGTAGGTGATGTCAGCCAGGATGACATTTTAGTTTACGAACCTTAACAAGTAATGTGCTTTGCACGTATGACGTCACTATTTGGCAACCGAGCGAAGTCACGTAAGTGGAACGACGAATGTTTTGGTAAACTTGATCTTGAATTTACGCGATAAGCTGGAGAATTTCCTTTATTTGCCTTAGGCAAAAAGGCAAAACTCGGAATTTTTAGAACAATGAAAATGGAAATAAATTTAACCGCAGTAGGTATTTGGCAAGTGTTTTCTAAGACTTTTTTTTTGTTTGCTTTCCGGGGCGGTAGGAAGGATGATGGAATCGCCATAAAACACAAGGTTGCTTTGTTTTTAGAAAAGTGTAAACATACAACAGTCGTTACTATCAGGATTAAGGAACAAACGTGCTCAATAAAGTAATTACTTAGGTAGATACTTGAAATATTTTCCGTTCCAACGGCAGATCACTTTTGACAATTTAACTTTATGAAAATGTAAAGCAATACTACTTCTATTCAACAGTTATTGCCTTTTTAATTAATGCTTACTCATTTAGGCTCTACCAGCCACACAGTACACCTCAGTTTTTACCTAAAACCATTCCTACTGTCCGCTACACGATTCTTAACAGGACTAAACGTGAAAACAGTTCCAGAAAATATATCATTAGTAGTGTCTTTGTAGTGCGACACGTTTCGAGGACACCTTTCAGGAGTCAGTCGTGCGTGACAAATGTGTTCTGATATTTATTTTTACTATCAAGACTGAAAAACAGTATCAACAGTTCCATTGTGTTTTTATCGTAGATCATGCCAGTAATCTTAAATTGAATTGAAGTACGTACTTCTTTTTTAATTTCTAGTAATACCGTTTGTCTAATAAAAGTTCTCAACTTCAACTGCAAACGTTGTTTTCTTTGGAAAGAAAAGAAGTATTCATTCAACCCTCTCAGAAGCTTTGATAAAATTGTCGTTATTAAATAAAATGGTAGCATATAGCCTGTCGACGATGTTAAAATCATATTGTTTGTATGTTTATCTATTGTTTATTTTTAGTGTTTATTTTTTAATCATTTTTCTTGTTTATGTTTTAACTGTTAAAAACTGTATTATGATTTTATTAAATATTCTCCAAACAATTTTTTATTACTGTTACTAGATACAACGGTAACATCCAGCCTACCAACGATCTCTAAATCATTTTGTTTGGATGTTTATCTTTTAATTGTGTCTTGTCATTTATACTAATCTCTTCATCGTTGGTGGTCTTTTAATGATTTCATCAATCTATTTTACATCAGGTTATTCTGGGTTAAATACTTTACTTTTGAGATCGTAATGATTTTAAGCATATATGGTAAACACTTGGTGTATGGTTGCGTGCTTGTTACCAGCACATTGCAAGTGTTTATGAATATTAACTGTCATCTTGAACGACGCGTGGGCAGCGCGCGAAAATTCACACATAACCTGTATGACGTTTACGCACATAAGAGTTCGGCACACAGACGTCGAAGGTGTGGTGAACCCAAGGCATCGCAAAGAGTATTTCATATTATATCATCATTAGAGCCTACACTTCTGTGTGAGCAAACCTAAGACCTACGCGTTCCTTCGTGCTTACAAGACAGGCGAAGAGGCTCAGTGAAATCCTGTGATGTAAATAGGCCTCTTACTGATTGCTAAAATAATAATAGGTGATGGAATATTGCCGTAATCACAAAACTTGGCAAACCGATACGAGATCCGATTGCACTTCTTAGTAGGGTGTTTTGTAGATCTACGCTTTCGCCTTATTTACTGTTGCTGTGTTAAAACAAAATAATCTCCGCTTGGCAAGTTCAAAATGTTACTTTAGTCACACCACGCCTTCAGTATACTGTCTATATGGCAATAACTTTAGGGTTCGCAATCATAAAACACGAGCAGTTTCTTTCAAATTAACATTCCTTCAAACTAAATCGTAAAGAGCATGCTTTATTGAAGATCATTTAAAACTTCGACATTTTACTGCTTGGCGAAGTCGGTCATGCTTGCAGTAGATCATTTAAAATTGCTTGCTTTGTTTCAACTAATAATTCACGACCATATTTTTACGAGTTAGGTTAGCAACATAACGCGAAAAGCTGGGATCAAAAATAATTACTGATAAGCAGTATTAAACGGTGTTACTTATATTTTATGTCGAGACTTTAAAAGACATTACCCGACGCGACATACTAATGAATACGTAATAAATGCATGAAAATGTTCGATGTATAACGATTAAAACCATTCTGAGAAATGATCATTAAGTAATGTGCAGTATAAATTAAGTGAAAACAACTTCCTAGGCACGCCTGGTTTTGTTGAAATGAGCGATAAAATGAAACGCATTTCAGCCAGAGACATGCCTTTTTCTATGGCTCCCTACGAGTATTTAGTAATGGTCCAAGCTGTTTATTTGAGGGAGTATTTCATTTTCGATTGTAACCGGCTGTCCTGCCAAAACTTTCGGTAGAAACAGAAAAATAAACTGATTATTTACCAACATACATTCGAAGGCACGTTTTCATGTTATTCTCGCTGAACGAATTCCTAAGTTACACAAAAACCAATCTTCTCGAAAATGGCGTATCAACAACTTTTTCGTCGAAGTAAGGGAATACTATTTCTCCGACAATAAGCGAGCTTGAGCGAAGACCAAGCGAAGCAAAAAGAGAATTGTGTTTAGTGAATTGTTCGATAAAGGACTGAACGTACTAAGTAGTTTTACTTTATTACAAACGCTTTTTTATTCGTTAGTACTTTTCCTATATCAATGTTACGGGCAAAGTCCGTAGGGCGTGTAAACTCTACACCCAGGTGTTACCGCGATTTTACTGGGAAATATTGTTATACTGTGCTAATAATATTACCCTTTCTGTTTGAAGTTTTGGACAGTTGCTAAGTAAAGCAGAATAGTACCACGTCTAGTACCTACAGCTCTGTAAAGTGTAAACACTATTTGAACAAAGGGATGAGGGGGAGGAGGAGGAGTTGATGACTATATTATATATAACGAAAATATAACAGTAATCGAACTCTAGCCAGGCTTTGTTGACATAGCACTTTATAGACTGTCTGTAACATCAATCTCAAACAAATAATCTGTAGGAAATCACGTAATCAGGTAATTAATTCAAGATTCAACAAATCGACCTACATCCAAGCTATTCGTAGAAACCGAACCATACTATAAATGACTGCTAATAGAGTTCCTGTTTTAAGAACTTGAACACTGATAAATGTTTAAAAATGGTGTTATTTGCACATAAAACATTTGATTTACGGATATTATTAAACAATATGGAAAACTAAAAATCTTAACTTTGGTTTGTGATTCGTGACGTTACTAAATAACCATAAATGATAATATACATTTACGAATATAGATTGGTACAATGGTGGGAGGGTTTTATAAGGAAAATTTATTTACAAGGATATATAAGAGAAGGAAAAAACAAACCGGGGAAATTTTCATTCAAAAAAATATGCGAGAATTATTTGTGGACCATTATTATGCGCTTTCAATATTATTATACACTATTAATATTACTATTACTAAACCGAATTCGTTTAAAAATATTACGATAAACTACAAGACAATAGATAAGATCATAATATTGTACAAATAAAAAAATACCAAACAATCTTAATAATATTCAATACAGCGTTACACAAAGTTATACAAAACAATATGTCGACGGACATTTAACACTTATTCGGTACACTGGACGAGAAGATAATATCATGAATACACATTTATCCGGATCTATCCGCACCACTATCTTTCCTGTCCACTCCGCCTCGCTGACTCCTTTTTGTTTCAGCGGGTGAACGCCGTTGTTTTAGGATACAATTTCATCTATATGTAAATAACAATACATTTAATGTGGAAGAATATGAGTCCTTCACATCCGTATTTGGCATGATATCAAAAATATTTAACTGTTAAGAACAATTGTATGGTTTTTGCGCAGACATTACGTTGAAGAGATAATAAATAATATGTTGTAAGCTCTTTTGTTATTAAGTGTATTTAAATGTTAATTTAAACCTGGATAAGAAATTATGTATATGGAAAAATGATACCTGACTTTTAATGATTGCAGAAGTAGTTCAGTTCTGCCACAAAAATAGCTAATACTGATAGTCTTTGCTGATGCAAAAAGACGTCAAACATTAGAGGAATGATACAGCTACCGAAGATTTTTGATCTAATTGTTTATACTGAAACTGGCTCATTGATTGGTCACAACCGCAATTGCTAAGCGTGAGGCTCTGGGTTTGATTCCCGGGTCAGGCAAAGTGTTATTGGTTTTTTCTGTACCTATGGAAATTCTCAGTAGCAACACGAAGTCCGGAAATGTGCCCGGTAGATGGCAATAACCTCGCCCCCTATTACATGTGACTTAATAGCATTGGCGAAATGTGGGTGTACAATAGAGTACACCTCTGCCTAACCCTTCGGGGAATACTGGCGTGATGCTATGCTATGACGTTGTTACTGCGCTATAATACTGAAACTGCGCCTTAAATAAATTAAGACGTTAGTATTCTGGAATCACAGCTAATTAATTCTTAGTTCCCTTTCAATCGTTCTGTTAAACAAAGCACCAACATTATAAAGACACTGTTGGTGCTAGATTTTACTGGATCCTAATTAGAGGCACGTTGGATTGCAGCCATGTTGTTGCGCCAAGATATTGCCGTCATAATGAAAGGATGTCTTTCCCAGACATGAAAGACGAAAGTGGCATTCATAATTAAAAAAAAAAAAAAAAATTACTGTAATGAAAACGTACAATAATTGGCATTTCTAACAACCACGTATAGATAGTTAAAATTACTATTGCATTATTCGTGCAATAATCCGCCAGTTATGACACAAAGTAAATGGCGAGCCTTTAACATTTCTAGAATTTTCAATTGTTTTTATAAAATTGTTGACGTCTACATCAAATGATTATTTTACGGCTTTGGATGTCATTGCGTATGAAGTTCCAATGTTTAAGTACTTATATCATACGTCAATAACGTAATTTTATTCAGTCAAATTCAAAATTCGAATAGAAAGAAAAGAATCGAAAGTCCAACCTTGTCATTAAGCGAAATTCAAGTTTATGAACCTTGTCCCCCAAGATATCAAACGTTTTTTTAGTTTTAACTGCTGTAAAAAGTAGGTTTACAAAGTAGGCTGTAGACATAATGATACTTTTTGTTAGTGACCGGAGCCAAGGCCGTGTGATCCTTGTAAAATTATAATTTTAGTACGTCAGGCATCGTGACAATGCTCGCTAATGTTCTTAGAACTAACTTTGTTCTAGAAAACTTTAAAACCTATTTTTTTACTTGGTCATCAGTTGAAGTGGCTCGTGGTTCCCGACAAGAAATAAGCTACCCGTGGGTGTCGTAGACTGTTGCTGGGATACCAGTAATGTCAAGAGGAGACTTCAGCAGCGTCGTGCCTAGTCACTATAAAACTTAGAATTCCTATGAACACAAATTCAAATAATTGCCAAATAGAAAACAAGTGAATGAGTGGAAACAAAAACGCAAAGAAATTGTTTTCGAGCTAATACTAATTTCGAATCATGTGCGAATTGTAATGCCTAATGTAAAACTTTCATCAACACCTGAGTTAAAGATAGTTGGCATTCACAGTAAACTATCGATTATTCAGGGTCTAGTACCGATGCACGATGTCAATCGAAAGGTTTCGAGTGAAAACTCCTTAAGAGACGTGTATCACGTACACGGTACAACTGATCAGTATTGAGGTCGCGATCACAGAGGTTGTATTTGAATACAAACGCCATGTTACGGATGTGAAGATTCCGTAGTGACGGACTCTTGAAACGACTTACGAAAATTGGATTTTATGTTGATCAAAGTTTGGGATTGGTTTATTTATTTAGGTAGTACATGAACATTTTGTGTTGCTTTGCTCTTTCAGACTATGAAGGAAACTTCTAACTACTATAAGAAAAATACTCAGAAAAAGAATGTAAGTATACTCACAAAAATAACAGAATGCGGCCTTTTACCCAAATAGTATGAAAGAGATAAGACAAAAGAATTTCTGTTAATACATTAGATAACATGGCGATATCAATAAATCTCTTTTAGGACAACAATATTATCTATGACAACAGAATGAATGTGTTTGCACTGCACTATAGAGGGCGGTGTGTCAGATCGATTTATTGATAACACTAGATATCGCATGACCCATATTTTTTACAAGGGCATACATACATACATACCCGTGTTTATATTTTCGATAACCATTTTAAAAGTTGCAAATAGAATGGGGTTCCTATATACAGCACTTACGCTTTCAGCAAACGTTAATGGTTGGTAAACATGGGAGTTATTTAAATATGCAAACAGCGGTGATATAATCTGGTAATGGGCCTATTATTTAAACCCACGGACCTACCCTAATGGTTGAACAACACACCTTTTTTGTACATAGCGTGATTGATTTTAATGTTTCGTTTTTTAAATAAATCTCAAGCAACATGAGGAATCCATTGATAAAAAAAAACAAACAAAACTATTTTTGTCATTGTCCAAAAATAAAAATCAACGCACTTATTAATGTTTGTCCAAACAAAACCGAAAATATTTTTAAATGTAAAAAATATTATAAACTTCATTTGTTATTTATGCATCTAGACAATTTAGCATGCAGGTCGTAAGCCCCGTTAGGTTGAGAAGTCCAAGAGGCATGGAAATCAATGCTAAATGCGTACTCATACATTCGTGTTTACGCATTTTTGGTGTCAAATACGACTATATTTTTGGTAAATAGCCACTCGTTTACACGTTTAGCCAGTTATTCTGCGATGTTGCAACAAAAACGGGATCAAAACAAGTCCTTTTACCTATACCTACTGAGATGCTATCTCATTCTTTTAATCAAATCGGTAAATAAAATTCAGTATCGAATTGCATACATATCTGTTATGATTTAGAATTGATATTCTAGGAATGCGAAATAAAATATCAACACGAAATATTTAATTGAAAAAAAAAATTGAGTCTTATCCCTATAATTCAATTAAACTAACAATCGTAAAAACATGGAAAATGATTGAAACACCGCTCGTAATTCGACTTGATTACGAGATAATCACTGTTCTAATGATCGTCTTATTATGAGTCAGTTGGAGGTCAAGGTGCGTCATTCCAACGTGTTGGAGATTGCTAAGATTAGAAGTGACGCATTAGAGGATAGGCCCGGTCACTACCCTCAATGGAAATAGCGTAGTCAACCTTCTTACGTATACAGCTGCTATGCGGCAAAAGGACGGGTGTGAAAAAAAGTAAACGTGGGCCTTAAGGAAATGTACAAGGGTTTTTTTAGGATGAAGAAATCCCGTGTTGTTTACCATATATGTGTAAGTATTTTTCCCATTTTATTTTTCATAGAGTAAAGACGGCTTTAAGAAGTAAATCGAATTAAAAAAATCCTTTGTTTCAACTAGTGTTTGTTAATTTAAAGTTGAGCTAATAAATCTAACAAGACATCTCAATAACAACATCAATCATCTGTACACACCCTCATAGAATGGCACATAAAGAATCCAACAAAGCCACAATCGCTCACAATCTTTAAAAGGTCCCTTCCCCACTTTATAAACGAGAAAAGCGTATATTTTTCAATAGCAGTACCGACACATAGGCTATTTTATGTCGGCAAAGTCGACTGCACTCTTTAGAGCTGAACCGGCTTAGGCTTTCACGCGACGGAACAGGGCCTTTTCTTACTTCACATCGTGGGGCAATTCTATTGAGTGTCGGGACGCACATTGTGGCTTTACTTCAATGAACTGCACTCTGCCAGTCAATAAAGTTGGAGCAAGCTCGGAAACACACAGCGTTACTATGAATACAACTTCCTGCAACTGTGTTTCAACGTTATTTTAACACGCAGCATAATTTTTGCAGCAGAAATATCTGCAAGTCTGTAGCCAACTAAGTCACCATTTCTCTGGACTGAAATAATGGACGTAACAAATAAGATTTCCACGTTCCATGTTAACACTGAGATTGACTTACGTGACCGAAAACCATTTTATGTGTTGTTTGGTTGTTTCCCCCATTTATGACGTGCAGAAAAATCCCTGTTTATTTTGTTCCAAGAGTACGTGTAACACAATTCGGTGTTACATCACAAACATTACTACTACAACGCACGTTGCCGCGAAAACTCTTTTACGAATGGTCTTTTGTTGTTGTTTAATCGTGGTCTTACTTTTATATTTCTGGGATCTTTTTGTTGGCATGGCATTGCGTAATTATAATTAACTGTTGTTGTTGACATCAAAAAGAAAAGAATCACAACTTGAGCAAATGTAATTACAACTTTGTTTGCCGTTGACCGAGAATTTGTGGTATGTAATTTCCTTTTTGTTGCGTTTGTACCGACTGTATTTATACACATAAAACGACTGTAAATGTCTATGCACATACGTAGCCGTAGGATAATTAACGTAAACTAACTTATTTAGATTGAAAACTTACCGAGTGTACCTACTTATATCAGTAGAGGTACAGTCAGGAAAAAATATAGTTGAAGATTTTGTAAATTTCAAATGTGTTTAAAACTATCTAAGTATACTTAAACTAAAACAATTTGTCATTATAAATTGTTTGCAAAAATATTTTAACTTAATCTATACCTAGACTGTTATGAAGATTTGTTAAAACAATAATTAGGTTCTTTCTCTTCAAAAGTCTTCATTTATGTAAGAAGCTGACTGTACCAACTGATGATTCTCGTTGGAGAATAAGTGGCTGCTAATACTCATGAATATTCATCGCACGCTTGCTATGTAAAGTTTTTGTTTAGGAAATAATTCTTTGACTCCCGACGAATATCATTTGGAACAAAAACATGAAATATTCACAAGGTTCTTTGTTTTAAAAATTGTGAAACTTGACGGCAAACTTCAAGATTTACAAGATAAAGGAGGCAGTGTTCGTAGGTAATGAAATTTGTTTGAGTTACACCATTGGAGCTCGCTTTCAGTCCTGTTGAATAGTTAAATAATTCAAACGCTAACCGAGCCTAACGTACGACAAAAATTAAATTTAAAAGAGCCTTATTAACATTTAAGTTACATGATAAGTGGTGTGGGAATATTCGTTGTGTTTAATGAAATATATTTTCACATCTTAACTTTATCTTATTCGAAAGATCATAAGCTTAATGTGTTCATTATTATTGTGGTTAAAAACTTTTTAATTTCTTTCTGTATTACTTAACTCAATAATACGACATTTGAGGCGGTTAAAAAAAGTTTTCCACAACTTTAAAATTTGTTTGTTTATACTTATTGCTCTTATATTATGTTGGTAAACTTATTTGTTTCCTGTCGTTTAATAAATCTTTGATAACACATAGCGTCACGCCTGTATTCCCTGAAGGGTTAGTTAGGAAAATGTAGACTATCATACACCCACATTTCACCGAGGCCGTTATTGTGTCCCATGTAGGGGTAGGCGATTCAAATCGTATATAGATACAATATCTATATATCGGCACAATATCCAATATCTATATATCGAACGGCGCACAAACTATGTACAATATCGCTCGACTCGAGTGACACTGCACAGAACCACACAATAATAATAACGTAAAATATCTATGATACTTAGATACGACCGAACCGCTGAACCACTTTCGTTTCGGAATATCATAGATTCAACCAATACGCCAATACGCCATACCGCATACGTTCCATAAAATCGAAACTTTAAAAAATATCAGTAACGTGTGGTACTACTTCGGTTTCCGAGTACCATAGATTTTGACCAATATATAGATATTGAAATATATAGATTCGATATCTGATATTCAAAAACGATATATAGATACGATTCAATACAGCGTAAAGACGATACTACCCAAGCCTAGTCCCATGTAATACTTGTAAGCGTAATGTCATCTAACGGGAAAGATTCCAAAATCCGAGCTGTTAACTTGAATTTATAACAGAAAACTTCAATCAGCATCCGCATTTGTCAGTAGATCAATGGGGCAGATTAATTTTGGATACAACCTTCAATCTATGACAGATTCGTAATTAAGCCTGGGCTTGTTTGACTAACCAAACCTAAAGCTAACTAGTTTCGGGTTGGCTGAGTTCCCAACTTAGTTAATCCTGAGGTCTTACTGGTCCAACTTAGGTTTCGATAAGATAGGTAGGCATAGAAAGACAAATATATACAGAGCGATATTCCCTCAAATCTAGTTATAATAGAAACTGACCTTAACATTTTGGAAGGTAAGGTTGATTTAAAAAAGTGAGAAACAAGTAGCTGTCGCAAAAGGCGACTAATGAATGATGGTTGGAAGAAATAGTTAAGGCTACCATAGCCGTTTCAATAGGACCTCCTGATGAACTAGTCGAAGATGATTATTTTTACGGTTTGGGACAATAACGATTTATAAAATAGACTGGCTAAAAATATTGCTCTGGAGATACAAAGCGTCGATTCCAAAATATTAAAAAATAAAACCTCTTAGAAACTACAAGACAGATAACCCGTTTCCACAGTTTAACTTTTCTAACACGCTCAGGATGAGAAACAGTGAGCACACCAACTCTCACGATTTCCTTTTCATAATAACTAACGCTAACGTTTATATAAATGTATAATTTGTTTAATAACAGCTACAACCCCACATTCACAACACAGACCATAGAGTAGTAATGAATAGAGAACAGTTAAGGACGACACGGTTGGTGCAGTGGATCAAACCAAATATTAATTAATAAAATCTACAGATAGTTCTGGGTCATGGTTTTTGTGCATCTGAGATTTGTCTATAAACTGTAGCCACAATACAGGAGAAATCCTAGTGTCGAATCGATTTTTAAAGAAGATCAGTAAGTTTAGAGCTGATTAACAATCTGAATTTAATTAATGGTTTGGTTTGAGAATATTCCGTATTCGTATAGTGTAATCGTATTTTGTTGAAAGTGAGTGAAGTTTGAAGATACCGGTTGTTAGATTTACAGTGGCATCGCAACAGTAAAACGTCAAAAGTCAAAGATTTGACTGACCACCCAAAATTATAGTAGATACTTAAGATGCATATCAAAAATCAAGTACATACATACATAGTTCTACAAGATTTTAAAAGAACGATTGCCACTTTTCATCTCATAGTTATACGCGATACTGATCAGTGTTTGCCTTAAGAACTCCAAGATAGAGAACCCCTTTCTCCATAAGTATTAACTTTTTCGACATGCTCGAGTTGAGAAACAGCGGGAAAATAAACTCTCACGATTTTCTTATTATATTATTTACAAACGTATAATAATTAATGTAGGTATTAAAAGCGTTGAGATAAAAACAATAATCCCACATCAACATTCAACAACCCGGAACAAATGAAGTGAATGAATGATGAAAACAGATCAGTGAACAGCGAAGTAAGTTCAGTGCACTTTCCACTGCATCAAAACACAGGTAATAAACGCCAGATAACAACTCACTTGTTTACCACAGGAAATTAATTTAAATTCTGTTATCTAGGTAGTTATCCTATAAACAGGAACAATCTACTACTTGTTGTTCTTATTAGTTTAGTTAGGTTTATGATTTGGCCTCTTGTATAGTAAGTAATAATAAATAATAATGTCCTCCTGACCGAATTTCGGTCACGGCGGCCAATCTCACCGGAGATTAGCCAACTACGCAGGAAATATTATAGTGCACAAGTGTGCGCGCAAACACAGGTGCACTCTCTATTCCTTCACTCTCATAGTCCGATGGGACGGCAATCCGACACGACCGGAGAGAGATCAGGCGCAGGACCAACGGCTTTACGTGCTTTCCGAGGCACGGTGTTTATTCACATACACAAAGACCCAGACCCGAAACAACTATCTGTAGATCATACAAATATTAGTTCCGTGCGGGAATCGAACCCGCGACACGTAGACCAGCAGTCGATCTTTCAACCAATGCGCCAACCTCGCCGTCATATAGTATAGTAAGTAATAAGATGGTGATAGGGAAAATAGAAAATAAACAGCAGAGGTAGGTACTGTTTACTGACTGGGTAGATTTTATGACAACCCTCACTCTATCTACAGACTATGGCAAGACTAGAAGTAAGTGAAATGTGAAACCAAGTCAAACTTAGACCTTGCCAAGTCATACGAATTACATATAGTAACAAATTACAACACTTTAAATGATCCGTGTTTTTTTATTAATTAGAGTACACATACAATTCAGTACTGTGATATTAAATTCAGTTTAAAAAATGAACATAATCGAGAATCAAAGAAAACAAAGTATACTTAGACTTCGCTGGTACGTGTATTATAACAAAATGTGAAAGAAAATGATTCGTTAAAAGATGTTTGTTTGTAACTGACTGATTTTTTCTACAGCCAGTATTTCTTCTTGGTCCTTTGTGGTAAGGCACGTCTTTAATGCAAATTCTAACTCAATTTGATTATGCAGGCTTGGCGTTGATCCAAATTGATTCCATGATATAACGAAGTTTTATTTTCTGTTTTAATTTACTTTATTTTTTGTCTTCACTTAACTGTATAATGTTATGAACAGTAGGAAACACTTATGTATTTTTGAATTTTCGGTAAATACAGTTAGTAGGACTTGTGTGTAGGTCGTTCACCAGCATAATTAATACAATAATGAATTATGCATAAAATACTCGTATAAATATCTAAGTAATTGAAAACAAGCGGCATCTCAAATAAGAACAAACTTGTGTTAAAGTAAACTTCTTTACTTTTGTTCTAACACCTGATTACACAAAGACAAGTTTCTTTTAAACTAACAACATAAACATACATTTAATTTTTTTCAGTATCATAGATACCTATTTTAAATACCAGTTTTAATAAGTTCATAAGCATATCTAACTAGAGCAGAAATGCGAGCACGTATTAGTTTTTGCGGTCCAGGGCCACTATCATCCACCTTTGTCTTGTGATCGTTAAAATGCTATCAATGATCATAATTAATAATAATATTAAACATAAATATTTGTGCTATTTTAGTCATTACATTTCAGAATTATTTAACGATTAAACGCTCTTTGCTATTTACCTTATCCAGCAGACATTCAAACAACTGTTCAGTGACTGTTTCATCCAGCTAATGAAATTTTAACGTATAGAATAAAAGTCTCGGTATGATACGGATTAAGGAAAATTAGAAGGGGAAGTCGCCTAATTTACCGTACTTTATAAGGGTTGTGATCGTAGATTATGCCACGATACATAATCAACTTCCTTCGTATCCTTAAACCCGGAATACAGCTTATATTCACTGAAGGAATGATATCATTAATTAAAACAGAGCGAAACCTCAAATATATAATTATGGTTATAAATGTCACACTTTATTGGTATGCAATATTTTAGAAATATGACATTAAGTGCGAAACAAAACACCATTAATCAATTTCTATAAACGAAGTAAGGGTATAAACAATTGAATAATAAACATTGTTATCAAGAAAATATCGAAGTCAGTAAATACACCGGAATAAGATTAGATACCTAACGAGAATGAAAGTAAAGAAATAAATACTAGGGTTCCAGTAATGATAAACTGGGTAAATGTTACGTCTGTTAAAGATAATATCGATAATATACCTAAACGTGACGATGTAGCTGTTTTGATCGACATTAAATTATCTGGTAACAATAAATTGCGTAGTTTGAGAAGAACCTTATATGCAGATAGCAAACGATCTCGAATGTGATTAGATTATGGCATGCTGCAGTCGATATAAGCAGTTTGTCGTGACAATATTGTGAAAGTAAGAGCAGTCATCATCACGGATTAAATTTCTTTGACATCTCTGTTGATGAGAAGTGACTGGATATAACAGTCAAGAATGAATGATAGGTGACGTATAAATAATAAAATTGCTATCACGTACATTCTACCAATTGTAAAATCCTTTGACAAAAGGCAGGGCGATAAAGGAATGCGTGCTAAAGAATATTTCATTATAGAAGATACCTCTAAGAAAATAATAAAAAGCGGTTAAGAATTTTAAGATAACAAGACGACAGAATGACCTATTTTAAATTTAGATCGAAAGAAAGGTTGTTATCGTACCATCTATAAAGTCGACATTAGAAACGTAATAACAAGATCGTTTAACTATAATATGAGGAATATTATAAAAGTTATTTGATAATAACTAAGTTATAACCAACTGAGATGTAATTATTTTATACATAATGGTAGTGATAAATATTTTAAAAACGTTTTGAACGTATATTTGTGTCCGTTACAAAGCATAAGTACTCAATAAAGATTTTCAACTTGTAAAACCTTTTTGTACAGCCAGGTTTATTAAATACGCGTTAGTGTAAAACTGTTTTCTTATGCGGGGCGATCAAAGGGTGACTTACTGGAATTGACGGAACTGGAATGACTTCTGTTCATCTCAGAGAGAAAGATGCATAAATCCATATACACAAAATAATAGGTTCTTGTAACGTCCTTTGTGAAACCGAGAATAGTACATACTTGTAAAACGTAAATCATACATTTCCCGACAACATAGCCGTACCACCGGAGAGCGAGGTCGTAAATATAAGCGAAGATATTAAAGCTATTTTAATAGTTATAAAGGCACAAAGTGACAAAATAATAGTAACTATTTGTCCCAGTTCACAACAATGAACTAATGACGGAAACACAAATGTAAGTAAAGTGTTAAAGCAACTCGACCTCAAAAGCCTATTTTTGTAAAAAAGTTTCGATTACCTCTCTAAGGTATTGCGTTACATAAAAGTGGGAGTTCAAAAAGTAATTTGGAACGAATTATGGTTGTGTGACAAAGGGTGACCTTTCTCCGTTGCCAGATTCAAAAATGTTTTTATATCACGCGCCTCGTGGGTCTCTTGTTGTGGTAAAGTAGTTCAAAGTCTCAGAGGTGGACCCCTGGGTCAGATATGGAGTTGAAGGATGAATAGGTCTTCTCTAAAGGTGTGAAAAGGCTTTACAAGGTTGCCACCGCATCAATGACTCTTCGAGTGTAAGGCGTTTCAACGATACTTTACATTTTCTAGTGATACTTGAAACTAACGCGTAAGTTTAGTCTATTTAAAATCAAGTGGGTTAAAAGGTAACATTTAAAATATTTTCTGCATGAAATTAGATCTTGTCTGCGTATTGCATGATATTTCGCTAGAGTAAAAGGGGATGGTAATATTCTTTATAATAGTGCAAACACAGAAAATAGATATTATAATCTTTTAAACGAAATTTAAGATAACGGTTTCTTCAAACAATTAACATAAAAGTCTATTGGATCAGTTAAGTATGTTCTAGTACCTGTTGAGCACGAGTATGAAGGAAAGATTTTACGTAAATGGATGTTACTTTGAATTTCAAAATTCATAATAATTTTTGAATAAAATGTAGTCCGTACGATCATAATATTTCAAGAATACTTCAGGAGTTCTCAGTTCAAAATGAACTCAGGTTTTTATTCAATAACCTCTCTAAAAAAGTCTGTTCAATTTTGGATCTCTCACACAACCCGACGCAGGAGGTTATTTTTTTTTTTTTTTACTGCTTAAGGCCCAGTAACGTTACAGTAAAACTGCAAATCATATAATTATAACAGCAAAGTTTAAAAACGGTACACTGCATTTTGAACCGACATCCAAAAGTTCCTGTTAAAACCGTAATCACTCGATCATTACCTAAATCCGTATAAATAAATTCCAATAACATGAGTATTGATGTAAAACTACCTGATTACTGATTACTACCGATTTGTCATCGCATGCCTGTGTGTTGTAAACCTGTAGTAATATTGATATAGTATAAAATGATAAAGAATTTGGTGTGGGAAATATTGTCATTTAAAGTAAAATACTACGTAACTATGAGTTAATCTGTGGTTGTTAGTAGCTCTTATAGCATATTGGTTTTATAATATAAAATCGTAAATTTATATATACAATATATATGATGTACGTTTTAATGATAATGGATTATTCATATGATATCATAACAGCTTTGATGTGGAGGCAGTCTTTCGCAAAGGAACTAAGGCATATAAGTATGCTAAACCTGGAACGGAACATGCCGTTTCAGGAGAAGCTTTAAACACAATTAAAGGGCTGAGAATTAATGGGACTAACTTGAACTACACTGGTTCATAAATATATGTATCAAATTATGCAGACAGGTTTGGGAAGATGCTTATTATGACTGAATTATTTCGTTTGTATACCAATCTAGTTTGTTAATTTAATTATCATATTGTTAGTTATCTATAGATACCAATCAATTTCTACTTTTATTTTTATGATAACTTAACACCGTACATTTTATAACAACATGATTTTAATGCTTATCCCAATAAGAACCTAAAGACAGAAAATAATACTCTCAAGACAGTCATTTGACATGTTAAGATAACTTGTCAACAAAGTCAAAGATTTTATTTCAGCGAGGCCTTTTCGGATACTTTTAAAAAGTCGAGACTCTAGGTGCAGGGTTCCAAAGGGGCACCAGAGACCGGTAAGAAATTCCATGCATACTTTTTTCAAAGATGAAATGGTAATTTACAATAAATCAATTACAAACATTTAACAGACTCTACCCAAGTAATACATAGAGGTATACACACAGTACAGTAACAAGCAAACACACATAACTAAGCGTTTTTATTCTTGCGCAAAAAGACTGCGATGCACTTTTTGCGGTTGGTTACTTGACACGATGGTTAGATTATCATGTAATAAGTATTATATGCTAACCAGATACACATAATCATTGATTAATCACGATATAGGTAATGTAATTGAAATTATTCACGCCATAGAGCGCATAATACTCCACAAACTTGATTTCGCACGAAAGTTTTGATTACGATTTGTAAAACAAAGTAATTCGTAAAACTGCTTTTAGCAATCAGTAAAGGGAACTGGTTTATTGATTAAAATGAATTAATCATTAGTTTTTTAAGCATAACTTATAAACATAGTGACTCTATTGGTTGATACGTTAAGTTTTACTTACTTGTAACTAACAGTAAAAAGATGTCGTCACCGGAAATATGAATTAACGTAACGTAATTAACGTAAGGGACAAATTGTCGAAATTGAGTTAAATATACAGTTTTACTCAGAAATTCGCTCTATCGAATGGTATATTTAACTTTTAGAAGTCTATAAAAAATGTATGGCATGATAATAAATACTGATGCAGAGATACAACAATTTCAACCTCAAACCAAAATAAAATAGTTATACAAAGGTATATAATTACAAAATACTGTATACCCTAAATAATTACAAAACTTAACAGCCTTTACATTAAATTTAAACATGACTTAAAGATTTTTCTGATAAAAAAAATTACCTTAAGGGACACTGATGAAAATAATTTTTTCGTTACAGTAATGGCTATCTCTGAAACTAAAAGAGTTATCGAAATTCTGTTTCATAGGAAAAATAGAGCGCATAAATATAAGAATAATTGTATATTTATTATTATGATACCATTAAATTTGATAGATTTTATCCATTTTTTTTAGTATTTTGCGATTTCTCAAAACTTGCATTTTGTCCCTTACAGTAATTCATATTTCCGGTGGCGATGTGTTCGTACCCACCATTTCGTACGTATTATTACATTCGTTGATTTCCAATAGCTATTTAATGAATATTCAGTCAAATTTCATTGTAAATAAATGAGAATATCTAAATAAATATTATAAGTAATTAATGATAAAATTATAAAAAGCATAGTTGTACTCAACTTAATACTAGTTTACATACCTCAAAGTATCTTGAAGTTCCACAAGATATGTTCTCACTTAACAATTTCTTAAAGGCACAAGATGATAACCATGTGATCACTTAAAATTATACTAGAGTAATATTTTGACTTAAAACGTATTATCGTTTAACAGATCACTTGAAAGAATGTATGCAATATCACCAAAAAGCTTCACCTCAGTCCAAACGTTCACTTCGATGGGAACTCTCCGCGGAACTAAAGTTATTTTGTCGACGCTGCGGTCGGACGGACGTTGTACGATGCCGAGTATCTAGATAACATCGATAAACTCGTCGTACATCGCTGTCTTACTTCACGTTTACAAACTAAAAAGGCGGGGATGAAACGAAATGGATAACGTTATGGTAAATACTTCGGGTGATAAATTAAACATTAGTAAAGTAAACGTCGTCTGAGTTGAGATACGTTGTCAGGCGGGATTTCTCGCACGTGAACAAATTTGATCCAAGAATGAGATTATAATATAATATCCAGGTGATATTGAGGGAGCCGGGAATCTTTTTAATCTTTTTCGTAGACGTGTCGTCAATGAAAAAATATGGGAAAATAATACCATAACGATTTGATGGTTCATTAACAGACCGTAAATGTATAAAAATAAAAAGGAATCCTAGATAGTGCCCGCAAGTAGTTTAATATATCCTATGTTTACTTGTAGTAAGTTTATAATTGCTTCTTTAATGAGGCAATGACATTTATTCTCTTCAATTCAAAAATACTATCTAAGTTCAAAATGGATTTTTATATCCCACTTAGGTATTAGAGACATTTTATATTTCATTATCTACACAGTGTAAAATTATCATAGTGATAAATGGCAGAAGATGAATAGAAAGTAATCGGGGGAAGTAACAAATAAAGTAATTAATTCTATATTAGGACAGAGAAGAACATTCATTAGCAGTAAAGCCGAAAGCCGATAATCCCAGTAGGTACTGCCGACGAAATGTTGACATTTAAAATACATAAGAACAAGTTAGAATAAAGATGTGATAGGTACGGTTATATTAAGGCTATTTACAATTTTAAGATTTTAAACAAAATCGTGCCGTTTCAAGTTACATTAATCCAGCGATGACGCCTTCAGTACAGCATTTGCATTACAACGTTTTGTTTACAAAGATTTCCATTAAGGAATCACGAAACCATTAAGGCATGTGACACAATGTTTCGTTAACACATCAATCCATGTACTTCGTTAGCACTGCACTGTCATTCGAACGTGTCCAGTTTCGTGAGAATTGCACTCACACATTTCCAAGTCGTAAATTGTTCCAAGCATACCGTAAAAGATTTTGTTATTGTATTAAACAATTAACACATACCATATTTAGGTCCGGTTCTATAACGAACAATGTGTATTTCTCACCAATTTTTTTGTAATCGACATGGTTTGTAATGGACATCTTACTGGAAGTTGCAAAAAAATGATGACCATTCTTTGCTTTTATGATGTCCATACAAAATTAGGGCTGGTTGAACACGTGACGCTGATGTCATTCAGTGTTTTATATATTTTTAACAACCATCTTAAGAATGCACATCGTTATACCGAAACAAAAATTATGGCAAAAAAAATTAATATTAAAAGTTCTATGGAGCCCATTAATTACCACCAAATATTACTCAACATCAATCATCTCCAAAGAGAATGTCAAACATAGAAACTGGCCCTTACAATCTGTTACACAACCTAGTAACCCAAATTAAAAGGTTATTTAATTACTATTAACAGAAATGGAAGACAGAATCAATTTTCACACGTTACCACCACGTTGTCTGTGGAACGACGCGTACATTTCCCTTGGAGAAATATGGGACAAATAAAGGGAGAAAATAAAGGCTTATTGAGTTCACTCTTCCGTTGAGTGGGGTCACTTCCTGGAGTGTCAGGGGAACGGCCAGCAAATCCGATTACCTGAATATCGATCGAGCTTATTCTGCCTTTAGCACTTTACGTACACGTACGCTTTATTTTTAGTCAAATTTCATAATGTGTTATGAAATAGTACGTTGTGTAAACAATTGGGCGTGTTTCAGATTAAATATTCTGGTTTTCAGCAGGTGCAGATTTTGTAAGCGGTTTGTTTATAGTGGAAGGAGTAGGTGTTACATTTGTGTAAGTACGTAAAATTGTATAGATATTGGCATTTCGTAATCAGTTCAAGCTATTCGATTTATTACCTACTTAATTCTAGTGTAATCGAAAACGTGTTACCTACATTATAATTGGACATAAGATTTCGTTTTATTGACATTTTATTTCTGCCATTATAACACACCCGACCTGCATTTCTAACTTTATGCCTTCATTTGATTACGATCTGTTGACAAGTTACTCACATGAAACATTTTTAGAATTTAATACCTCTCCCGAATTTATAGTCAAAAGTACTTAAAGAAACCGTTCCATGGGTTCCGAGCCATCTGCCGCTATTGTTTTGACACCTGTTACGCGCTTAAACGCACTTTGTTCTTTAGTCATTTGTATCCATATCTACAGACATACCGTCCATGTATGTAGGCATATCAGACCATATGCGTATAAAATATGATTCCACTTATAACTTTTGGATGTGTCGTAATAATTCTGATATGTTTATGAGGACAATCATTTGTCTAGTCCAAAATACATATTTTTACTGTTCGGTATTGTTGGAGGTTTCGTGATCACAAGCTATAAAACGTAGCCGTAACTTCATGGTAACCCTGAACTAAGTTTAAGCATTTAGCTTTTAATAAAAATGCACGAAATATACTTTAATCTTTATGGAAGATCATCTCCGTTGAATATTTTTTTAAAGTTGCAGTTTTTGTTACTTTTATTTGTCTCTTGTGCCCGATGAGACTACTTAATTGCAGTTTAACGATTTTGAATACGAATACAACGACCGTCTAGAGATACTAGGTAATATCAAGTTTTTACGTTTATTAGCAAATCGTATTGAATTTTTGTTTAATTAGATTTTAAAAAATATGTATAAATGCAGACTATGGGATTTTTATTTTCTCCGTTAACAGTAAATTATCAGTCGAGATAGTCGTGTCTGCAGTCGATTTTTGCTTGACAAACTGTCCTTCAAACTTCAGTGCGACAAATATTCCATTGCGTGTCCGAGCGCCATCAGTGATTTAGAACAAATTTATGCAAAGCAACTCACTTTTGATTAGTAAATTCATAATACGTGTTTTACTATGAACATTAAACAAGATCATTAATCTTTTATAAATCTCGAACATAATTAGTAAGTTCGAGAATTAAATTACGAACTAAACATGACCGCGACTAGTACCTGAAATTGGTTTTTGCAATACAATACGTTGCATATAGTCAATTAAACTAATGTCATATATGAAGAAACCACGGCTCGACCACCAACTCGCTCGGTCCTTGACATATCAAGGCTATGCCTTTGTGTGCAGGACAACCGCCACATTATATTCAAATGCAATACTGTTGTATTAGGACCGAAGAATGTGATTGTTTTGTTGTAATCGTACGTTTGTAGACGGCCTTATTTGGTATGTATTGGTATCGTAATTAAAAATGTATTGGTATGAGGACTTTCAATAAAACTATGAGTATGCTTGCATTTTACGATTTTGATTTTGGTTACGATAAAGGGATAAAGTATATGCTTATTGGAAATATTTTTGTTTCAGTTGCGATCACAGATGTCGATGTTATAAGATCTGTGGCTTTATTAGCAGGTATTATGAAGTGAAAACTGAATGGTGTTATAACTTCAGGCGTTCTCGTCCAGATTAGTATGAAACAACACGAATGAATACAACTTCTGCGGCGTCGTTTGATTGGCAGCATTAACATGCAAAATAAGTCTTTTGCGTTAGCGTTTGTGGTAATGCTAATGCCCGTATGAATAGGCTATAATAGGCAAATGGCAAGCTCGATGATGCGTTTCCCTCCATTAACAATTGGCGCTGTAAAATGTAGGCATGCTTTTTTCTTTTCTTTCTACGACTAATACGGAAATTACTTATAGCAGATCTATTAGCATGTCTACATTGCCTTTTTTATAGTAGTAAGTAATACAGTGCACTCTAAAAAAACGAAATTTTGTCAATCCTGAGGAACTTTATTATATGTAGTACCTAGTACGTTTTTTTTTTATTAGCGTGCTGATAACTCATCATGGTCTATCCTCCGCCTTGGGGGCGAAGGGGTGATGTTGATGTTAGAACTTTAGGATATTGAAAATATTTTTAGCCATTTTTACTAGACTATTGAACGACAACAACGAAAAAGAAAACTGACAAAGTTAAATCTTGAATTTTTATGTTATCCAATACGAGTAACCTGAGGTTTTCTTGATATTTTTCTCATACACGCTAGAACCACAAAAAAAAGTATTTTTTTTTATGGATTTTGACAGTTAATGTGAGGGAAGAAGGGTGAGGAAATGGTCATGCTTTGAGGCAGGTTTATGAAAAGGCAGCAATGCAAGGTAATATTTTCTGTCAAATGAGAGCTACCTAGCTCTCATTTTCCTAAGACAACTTGTACCTAGGTTCGGTCGTCACTAAGGTAAGTTAAAGATGCATTATACTGCAATTTATGCTAAAGAGCTTTCACCAAGCAACAGAAATAAGCATGATATAAACTTCTATTCATTCAAACACATTTTAATTTCAAATCGTTTTGCATACAACACTGACTGCAGTTTTCATCACATAGCAGTGAATATTATGACTTAGCGAGAGGATGTTTTAAAATTTAACATCAATGCGATATAACATAATAGCACATGCGATACCACGTACAGTCGAACAAAAAGATGGTATACATGGAAACTAGATATAGACAAAGTTTTCAAAGGATATTATGGATGCATTTGAGTAATTTATTGAATTATATTTATTTTACCCTATTTTATAACATCCATCAGCAGTTCTACAGGAAAGTTTTGTGGACTGTACCGAGTAATTAGTGATAAAAACCTGTAAAAAGGCTGTAAGAGTTGTTACAAAGGTCCTTGGAGCGGTGGAGCGTTAGTCTGTTGGTACCGGTGACATAATAGCCCTTGCTGAGGCCCTAACGACGACTATTTATTGTGAAGCGCCCCGCAATTATACAAAACACGGCCTCAGGGAACAATTTTGACATAAAAAGTATTGTGAAAAAGTTTTGATGTTATATAACTGTTTTGAACATTGTTTTAGTTATTTCGAATATTATCTTTGGGACATTTTTGAGTCTTTCGGCAGTCTGGCTAACTAGAGATTTGAAAGAAGCTGAAACATTGAAGTAACTTCAAGTAGCCTAATTCTGTGGTAAGATTATTTTGTGTTAGGTAATTTGTCATACTGTGTAGAAAGATTAGTCCATCATTAAATATATTGAAAAGAAGAAGATTAGGAACATCGCTGTGTATTGATTTTTATACTTCTACATACAAACTAAAGTACTTAACCCTGTTACCTGACGTAGAAGAACCAATTAATATCGTGATGCGACTCGAGTAACAAGTTATAGTTCATTTCCTACAGATGGAGCTACGTAACATTCAGGTGTTAAGTCTGTAAAGTAATATACTTGTGTTAAACTGTCGACCATAACGAAAAGCAATACCATATAACTCTCACCTGTATCAACTTAATATACTTATGGATATTAATATTTTTATGTTTTCCATTAATATTTTAAATGTAGTTTATGCTTTTTGTTTTAGAAGATTTTGATCACAGTCTTTACGAAATCATGTGCGGATCAAAAATTGTTTACCACTTGCATTAGCAGTGATAACTTGACTTCCATGCAGGAGGGTCTGATTTCAAACCCAGTATGCATCTCTGAATTTTTTGAAACATTAGAATTTGATTATCATATTTATTTACATCACATGCATTAACAGTGAAAGATAACATCGCAAGGAAACCTACACGCCCAAGAGGGCTCCATAAAGTTAGCATCAGTCCAGCGTTCATTTTGAGTAGAGGCCCGTATTCAGCCATGGGACAGTAATAGGCTGCATTTATAATATACTAGCTTCCGCCCGCGGCTTCGCCCGCGTGGTTTACAATCCCGTACAGTTTTCCGCGATAAAAAAACTATGTGCTATTCCAGACTATAATCTATCTCTGTACCAAATTTCATCTAGAATCGTTCAGCCGTTCTGGCATGATTGAGTAACAAATATTCATCCATCCATCCATCCATCCTCACAAACTTTCACATTTATAATATTAAAGTAGGATGATTTTAATTATGCCTTTCGTAAGTCATAGGGCACATTGAATGTAGGTTTATGTTGTGTCGGTACCTACGTTTTATAGCCAATCCTCAACCACCTGCTCGCCCCATTATTGCGAACAACAAGTCACCTAGTATTGGCCAACAATACACCAGAATTATTAAACCGTTATGCAGTGCATAATTGCACTACTTACAGTTTGCTGGCTCTTGTAAGTTATTCCGTTAAGGTACGCAGGTATTGCCTTTGCCAAGATGTAAATTACCTTGTAGGTATATCTATGTTAATTTTTATAGAGGATGAGTGGTTAAACAAGACAGGGTAGGTACTTTATACCTGTGATAAATAAAAACAAAAAACTTATATTTTAATCGCAATACAAATCTTAACGATAATATTGTAGTTGTACCTATACATGTTTTGTGATACAGGTAAAATGTGAAAAAACCCTTACGCACACAATTGGACTTGGCGAAAGGCCTTTGATTAGACAAGAGGAATTTTAATACTTATAACATGGACTAGGACTTGCAAAAATACCTATGATGTAACTTCAAAAATAAATAGGTGAAATGTTATCTAAGCTCCTATTTTTAATATATTAGGAACGAGAATCGAATACTGAAAACCCTAATTCAATACCCTCGTCTTTAATTTAACCAATCACTCTGTATAAAATAAGTGTATTTTATACTGTTTTTCGTGATGGTTATTAATCACCAAAACTTGAAAAACTGAAACATGAATCGTGTATTACGATTATTAATGAAAGGTAGATTGTTTATATTATATACAACTACAATCTCGAAACAACAAACAGTCTAACTTAAATATTCATTCGACCAATGACTGTTAACATAAATATTATATTGAACATTACGATTAAATTGATGCGTTAAAAGTTTGAGGTAAATCTCTGTATAAACTAATTCAACTGTAGAACTAATTTGTTAATTATCCAGCGGCAAGTGAAGCGTCGGTTCGTCACGAGGATGCCGTGGCCGCTGCCATGACGGGAGCACTTAAAATAGTCGCTCACTTCGCCGTAAAAGTCCACTCGCTTACCAGAAATAAATTACTTACACACGCAAATGTACAAGTTACCAACATCTATCAAAATTGTTCACACAGTAACATGAACGCAATATTAAAATTGTTTTCTGACTCAAATGAAGTTACACATTCTTGTGAGAAAATACAAATTGACTTAATTATCTATTAAATTAAAAAACAGTAATTAAGAATTTAGGTCGCGGTAATTATAAATTTGAACTCATTATTACGCCAATCAATCATGGATGTGCTTGAACCCTATTATAATTTGTTTTCTCATCGGAATCCAATTACAATGCAATTTTTCAGTTTATTGCTTGGATGACTTGTTGGAAACCTTTTAAAATATAAGTACTTATACAAATAATGCTTTTCGTAAGTGCCTACATTTTGTTTGGAATGACTATGAGGAATAAGACAGATTGCGTCATTAGTTTTTGTCGTAATAGCTTCATTAGAGTGAGAGTATTAAGCGTTCTCATCCTTTTCGTCGAGTTAATAATGTCGTCATTAAGTTTCCACGTCCACTAAATGTGTGATAAGCACGTGATATCTATCTTGAAACTTTAAATTGTCGGAACTAATGGCTGTGCGAGTGAACCTCAGGTGTGGAAGAGCCTCGACACTCCGCAAAGTTCACTGCTCCTTCAGTCAACGCGCTTGTGGTTACATTCGTGACAAAGTAAAATCTACTCTATTATTAAACTCATTCGAGTTAACTTACATTGACAACAATCAGTTTATCCTGGTAAACCATTACATTATTCTTTATTGACGAAAGGAAATGAGACCACCGTCGAAGATTGAAAAGCAATAAGGAGAGGAGGATTATGTCTATTGACTGATAAAATAATATAAGCGTGAGATCGGATGGTTGATGAAATATTGGTTGATAGAACTGACGTTGTGGACATGTTTATTAGTTGAGACAGAGACAAATGAAGCGTTAGAATAAAAGAGGGCGACACTTTGCCACGGTTGCGTACTGTGGTGTTGAGTTGTGTCGCAAGCAGCATAAATTTGACTCGCCAGAATTCCGGTCTTGCCGAATATCACACTAGTACAGTATGCTAACGACCAGTATTGCACGTCCCACCTGTTATACTAGTATCGCGATGACTGGGTTTTACGTGATTTCACAGTATCCTTGTGGTAATGGCGTCATTGCTTTGTTTCAAACATTGACTAGCTCATTACTGTCAGAAAATAAGCCGAATATGACTTACCATGGAAGTTTGAGTACATACAGTTTGTTTTTGTTGTTTCCAAATTGCCAATTTTATCATCCTACACAATTAATCATGACTGATGTTGACTTGTTTTTTTTTTTATATTTATGTGCGTATGACATTGTGCCAATTTCTTAGCATTGAAATTTTAATTTGTATGTGGCATACATAAAAATCGAATATTAAACGGTCATTATCATTACAGGCCTACAGAGATGGCTGTTAAGAGAACAGTAAAATATTTATAGATTTCAACAGAGTTGTTTTTTGTTATAAAGTATCATTTTGTTGTGCGGTTAAGTTAAATATTACACAAAAGCGAAATCTTATTATGTCTCACTACGGACAAAAAAGGTAAGTATCATTGTTATTTTTTCTATTTGGGATTGTAATATAAAACACACAAATTTTATAGAAGACTCGTCATATTCTAAACGTATATTATTTGTTTGTTGATGTTTCACACCCACGATGATAATAGCTGGTCCAAGGCTTTCAATTCTTCCGATATCCGATACTACAGTTTCCACAATTTGGCGAACATTCAACGCAGCATTATTTCGAGAACATTTCATTTGGTGGACGTGGCAATGTACTGCAAGTCGGTCGACAAAGCTGGCCAGTGGAATTAGCACATTATTTATATCTGAACCACCCCCGCGTCAGGTGGGCCAGTTCTGGACGTTCCCATTGCTTTTAAATAGTACTTCCGTTACTCGGTCACTCTATCGATTAGCATCTATTTCTGTTTGCGAAGGTAGCATCTGTTGGATTTCACTGGTTGGTATATTGCTTTCAATTTTAATATTGGTACCATTTTATCTACTAAGAGCTTCAAAATGCGAGTGAACGGTACATTTTTGATCAGTACGCAAATAACGTTTCCAACAAGATTAAATTATTCTAGGAGCGTCCAAATTGTAAACATGATGAATTAGAAGTTACTGTCTATTACGTAATTAGTTATATTAGTAATTATGTAACTTTTACTACTAAAATCTATGTTATGTTATGAATTACTAATTACTGACATAAAAACCTTGTTAAAATTCATAATATTGATTTGAATATTCAAATTATTGATCTGAGGAAATTCATTAAAACTATTTTATGAGTTCGTTGTCGTTTGCTTTCAACTAATATTTATGTATGTAATAGTGCTTCCTGGTGAATTTGTTTGTATTCATCCATCCGTTTTTTGTGCACAAAAAAGTATGTTGTAATTTTTTTGTTGGGACGTCCCCCGTCTTTCTTATGCAGATGTTTTAACGGTCTGTAACTAAAATCGTTTAATGTATTGAGGGGAACATATACCTTAATGGGCAAATGATGCGGTTAAATAATTTAGGGGATGTTAATATTTTATTCAAGCTAGGTATCTAATACTTCCGTCGAGTTAAATAATTGCTCGATGAAAACTTTAATGTTTTTTATTTATATGAGTTTCTTGTTTAGGATTAATCGAATGATTGTAAATCATATTCATAGTTGAAGAAATATAATATTTGATAAAGTATACGATACTATATTATATTTGTGACCCTTACTTTTGAACAACGTTCTCAATCAATATTGGATTAATGTCAAATTGCAGTCTTTTTGGGACGATTAGCGGACATTTATTGAACTAAAAGACAAAGAACTTGGATTGAGATTGACATTATTTTTGTTACTATGGGGGCTGGATTTCACAGAAAACAAAGAAAATGCTACGAAGAAGAAGAAATATCACTTGTGTGGCTTAAAACATGCGAGTTCTATGATAATGGATGTGGATAAAAATATGATTGCAAAATTTACTTTAATTACATACAATAAAAAAGGGAGGTGTTTATTACAACCGTAAAGGAGAAACAACTTGAACTTTTAAGTACCGAGAACCACCTATCATTATAACAATAATTTCTTCACGATATCCCAATTACGTAACACTCGTTACTCAATCTAGGCAATTAATTTTGATCTTTAACACTGCGCTATAAAGTTTATTTTCATCATCAGTGGCAGTTGTTGTGAAATTTTACTCCTTGGCTGTTATCATATGCTTGCATACGTGATCTGGGCAGGCTGGCTTTGTCTTCGCCGGATGTCTCCAGGACATTTACCCTGTGTTATCACTGACGTCTGAAGATAGGTTCAACGTAATGTTATGATTAGTTTCTTCGTCTTGACTCACGAATGCGACAGGATATGATAATAAATGAGTTCACAAGAAATCGAATGTTATTTATGCATAGAAAATTTTATATAATTGTGTAGTATCAAATTAATAAATTGGATCCTTTTCTGAGAGTATTGTAAGTGAGACAATCAACTCTTGGCTGTTAGATATTTATTCGTCATCTACAGAACTTGGGGCTAATGGCGGCTAACAGATTATACAATCTTTGTTTTCACCATGATTCGGGTTCGACTGAGAAAGTACATAGATTAGCTAGGCTCATGAAATAAGAAGGAGAGACCTAAACTTTACCAGAAAAAATATATTAAGTGTTAATCAATAAATTCTTCAATAAATGTTCCAAGAAAACGTTAGAATATAGAATGGAAAATGAAAACACTGTTCAAAGATTTATTTCGTGAATAATATCATCACTTTCGGATATATTTCAATCCATTACCGTACCTCATTGATCCTTTTCCGTCTTCAAGTGTTATCCATTTTCATATAATACAATTTCGTAATACGATGAGTATATACAAGCATTGTATTCTAAATGTGTGTGCGATATATTTAATACAACAAAGGCTATTGAATGGACGACGATAATCTATGATAATAATGTGTTATTGAATATAGACATAGAAACTGTTAAAGATAATAATCGCATATTCGATGTGGCAAAAGTTATTAATAAAAATGTTGTAACGAATGAAGCCCTAAATTATGTAAATACAAGCAGTTTAATAAAATTGCAAGTGATACATTTTGCTCTAAAAGTGGGTCAAGTCAAATATTCGCAATTTAATCAAGTATGAATGTATGATTTAACACCAAATAAATGAGGTTCATGTTGAGTTTCTTAAAGCGATTATTGATGTAGGGAGGAAACATCACATTCCGGTGGCAACGTTCATAAATATCTGTAAGTGTTTGCTCATTAAATAATTATTATATGGTTAGTGTTGCTACATAGGTAAATATATAAAATAAACAATGTTTAACCCATAAAGTTTGTACAAAACTATGTATTGAAAACATTACTTTACAAAGAATATTTAGGTTTGAGTAGAGCCAAATGATTTGTGCAAATTTGAAAAATTTACTGTGTCAAAATACTTTAATAGAAGTTTTGGTAAAATTACTTTTAAAAGTAGTGATCAAAAGCAAAGTTTCCACTATTCATTTAATCTAAAGATTTGACTTTTCTAAATAATGCAGACTTGTTATGATTTATCATTCGGCGACTAGAAATCTATTTTAACAACATACCTTAACTACTATCAAATTACATAATTAAAGTCTGGTTTCGGTATTATTTGTTAAACCTAAGTGAAGCTAGATTCGATATCTTAAGTAAAACCAATCACTAGAGCGAAGACAGAATTTTAATTAATACGAGAGAACCGATCGCCTTGACTGTTGTAATTAATTCACGCTGTCGGACATTTCTAGGGTATCTGTATAGCTAGAACATAACATAGCACCACGAATGATTTCCCAAAGGTTTACGCAGAGGTATACGTAGGTACTGCTGTCCACCCACATTTCACTGATGTCTGTATCAGGTCCCATGTACTAGAAGGCGTACACCGGGCTGCTGAGATTTTTCTGACAGAAAAACCTAATAACACTTGAATCGAAGCCACACTCAGTAGCCGCACTTAAAAATACGACCCCAAAGAGGCTTTGGTCAAATACTAAAAGGCAACAGAAAGGCCACTCAAAGGCGATTTTAAATAATTCCATCGCTACAGGCCGCCTCAAAGTGACAGTGACAGCATTAGCCTTAATGACTACTTAAAATTCAGAAGTTTGGGTAATTGTTAGTTAAGGAATACGATATAAGGAGATAAGTTTCGAGATTGTAATATTTTCTCTCATGAATTCTGCTGGCGCCGCGGTACCTGTGACGATGCAAACTTAATTTTCATTTACAGTGACATGAATTTACTAGAATAAGTCGAGGGATTTGCTTCACTGTTTGTTCATTTATACTTACATATAAATTGCATACTTACATATGTATATAGTGCAGTGATAGCCTAGTGGTTGAACGCTTGCCTTCCATGCGAGAGGGTTCGAGTTCAAACCCGGCCCGCACCTCTGACTTTTCGGAATCATGTGCGGATCAGAATTTGATTATCATTTGCGTTAACGCTGAAGAAAAACATCGTGAGGAAACCTGCACACCTGAGAGGGCTCCATAAAGTTCTTGATGGTGTGTGTAGTTCGCCAACCCGCACTAGGCCAGCGTGGTGGACTAAGGCCTTACCCTCCTCAATCTGAGAAGAGGCCCTTGCCCGGCAGTGGGACAGTAATGGGTTGAATTTATAAATTGCATGTTGCTATCTTGAGAGGTCAATTTAAGGTCAATATTTAATTAAATTATGCTTTGTCAAGTAAAATTCCGTCAACTTGAAAATAGGTTTAAGACATTTTTAATTAACCAATGTAGCGATTGTGTTTTTACGTGTGTCTAGAACGCAAAATAAGCCTATGTAGGTAGGTAGGGCATTCAGTTAGACATTTTGAACTATTACCACGTTGGAACGTTGAAGTCATTAAAAAACGTATTAAACGCGTAGTTATGATTTTGTACTAGAAAACGGTTACAAGAACGATATTCACACAAAGCCAAGAAACTTAAATATTAACCCAAGTTATTCGGTTTTGAAATGTCAAAACAATTTTCTCTGAACTCAAATTAGCTTTGTTATCAAAGTAAAACATAACCCTCGTAAACTAGGCCGAAACGTCTAAATATTGTCAAAATGACTTAAGTCCTTTGACTTAAATCTGAGGTTTAATCTTTCCAAACACCCTCTTCATATAAGATAATTCGCATACATGCCAGAACATATTTCATACGGAGGCTCATTAACGACGTACCCAATTCATATTCTTATTGTGACGGCGATGGCGTAAGATGGTAGTTTTTCCTTTGATACCGGACCACTGAGATACCCGCTCGGGGCAAAAAATAATAACAAACTATCATCTGGCCGAGAACTGGTTCCAGTCGGCGGATGAGCCGGCCCCGTTGATATAAACACGCAAAAGGTAGTTTTTTTATAGCCCCTGCAACGTGGTATGAATGATTTGTGACTAAATGATATAAGTGTATAATAACTGATTCGAAGGAATATAACTTTAGATGTAGAATAAAAATGAGTAAAAAAAAATGCATCAGGTTCTTTTATAGCAATAATTACAAAGAAGACGTCGCCATTGGAGGTATTCGAGTTTTATTTGCTTTCGTTTCTTCTTCATATTAAGTGAACCTGTTCTTTGTGAACTAATTCCAAAATAATTGAATAAAGAACGTCTGCTAATGAACCGAACTCCAACTATATCCATTAACAAATACAACAAAAAATCTTGCTTACCTCCGCAACAGCAATTAGTGCACCGGCTTAAACCGCGCAAACAAAAACAATTTTCGTGGCGCGAACGTCCACCGTAATGTGTCAGAAAAATACACTGAACAATCTCCTTCAATAAAGTAACACTAAACCGCTATGTTTTATAACAATTTCTTTAGATTTTCATAAGTTTCACTCCACTTACAGTCACAAGTGTGTGACGAAGAGAATAACTTGGGTTCGCGTGCGCGCGGGCGACTGAGACGTACTAATACGACGATATTTCGTTTCAGACTGGTTCACAATGTTCGTATTCGGTTCGTCTGTTTGTGCGTCGTTGTTCGCCTGGGTTCGGGGCTTCGCTGTATCATCGTGCAAGTTCGGCTTACAGACTCAAAGCTCGAAAGGGTCTCTCGGTGCTTCTGCTTTATCTACCCAAACCTACTTAAAAGTTTGATTGATGGGGATTGATAATGTTCGGTAATGAGAATAAAGTCCGCGTTTGCATTTAAATTGAGATTGTGAGATAGCAAGTGAGAGACGCTATCGACACTTAGAGGTTATTGTAGTGAAATAATTTTTCGGAAATAAATTCTGTCAGTATTGTAGATATTAATATCTAGTGAAGGTGGATTTCACAATGTTCTTGGCAAGAAATTGTTGTATATAAAACAAAACTTTCTGAATTCCAAATTGATATACCTAGGTACAGAAAAAAGAAACGTTAATTTAGACATGACAGCTATAGTGATCATCAAAGAAAAAAGGTGTCTGTATCTATAATAGGTTTCTATCCACCAAGTATGATAAGAGACCTTAAGAATTGGAATCTTTATTTAAGTATGTTGCTATTACTATATTAGGCTAGATGCTGTCAACTGTCCTTCCATCTAAAGCCATTATTCCGTTAGTTATATTTCCTTAGCCTTAGGAAATATTTAAGTGCTAGGCACTTGTCGGTGTAGCATTTTCCATTTTGTTCCGTCCAAAGCTAGCTCCTTCACTTCTTTATGTCACTGCATTTGCCTTTTCCTTCAGTTGGTCTATATACTTCACTCTTGGCCTACCTCTCTTTCCTTTCGCAATTAAATTGAAAAGAGAAGGAAAGATTTACTTGAACCTGAACCTATATATTACTGTTATCCTGTTGCATTCCACTGCTGGCCTTCTGCTAGATTTACAGTCTCTTCTATTATGAGCCAATGATGACCAGTCTTTGCTAAATGTGTCTAGTAGGTTCTCAAACCGTCTCATTTGAGGTCTGTCGAGACCGCATGGCATGTAGGGCTTCTAATGCGTGGTGGTTCGTACAAATATGGCCAGCCTAATCTCACTTTAGCTTATCAGCTGTTCGAGAGTCAGGACACTACGTTCCATTGCGTTGCACAATAGTGTGCGAACGACTATCTGAGTTGCACCGTAACACTTGGTTCTCTATCTTGGTTCTGTGGTCCATATCCGCAGAAGACAAAGTACCGAGTGTTGTGAGAGTTATGCCGAGTAGAATCTGGAATACATATATATTCTAGATTTTTGTGGATATAACATTAAGAGGTAATGTAACTAATATATTTGTTTGGTATAACAGCAAAGTTATAGTTATTAATGGTATTTGCGAGTATTACTACTCTTTATGAGAACTAATTCCTTTTTGTCTGAAATCTGTACAAAATTAGAAATTCGCAGCAGGCACGTATGTTGCACCGTGAGACATACAGAGTAGAGTATTTTTTAAAACGTATGCAGTGAATACAGGAATGTATACTTTTGCAAATGTAAGTGCGCGATGACCGAAACATATTATGAGTTCATTCAACGGTATACATCTTAAGGCTAGGTGACTTCGCGTGTGATGATCGCATGTTTTCTTCGCATGTGCAACAATGACGCAAATGATCTTATTTCAATGAGTTTACTGTGCACGTGTTACCCTGCAATTTTATTCTTCTATTCATGTCTAAATAACATTTGGAATAGGAGAACGTATAATTAGAAAATAGAAAACGTACATACGTAAATGATAAACTGAATGATTATAAGACATTATTCAATATGTATCTTACTTACATACATTTTAAATTTGTCCGTTGAAATTTATCAGAACTTATCAGTGATTTTTATTTATGTCATAATTATGTAAGTAACCCTATAAGTCACAATACATATTTGGTTCTTAACACGCATGCGGAAGAAGCCCCCACATGGCTTGACCATAGCAAGTAAAAAAATCTGATAATATTTAAATAATAATCAATGTCTTTGAATTGTGCTAATAAATTTCCAATAACTGTCCACAAATTCAATAAATTTCACACATATACGGCATGATACAAAAGCCAATAATGGCTTGTATAATAGACCCGGTCAGTTTTGTTTAAACATAAACTCACACAAATAGAGAGAACATTTTTCATTTCACAACTTCATATTTCTGTTTAATGAACGCTGAATGAAACATAAAGCGCTAAAAAGCAGCAACAGTAAGCCGTGAGCGAGAAATAATTTAAAAATTCTTCACTGTGAAATCCAATATGGCTGGAGTTGCGATACCAACGACGCCGGCTATGAAAACCATGAAAAGAAAATCTTTAATGGATATTTCGCCATTCACGACACCTAAATGACTGATGGAGCTTTCCTGTTACCCACTTTGTGCTTTGAACTTATACTACCCATTGTTGTGGTAAATTCAAAATAAGTTTGTAACAACAAACAAAAGATTGTCCGACATTCTATGGAGTTATTTTTGTTTTACTCGGTGATTGATTCAAATAAAACCAAGAAAAAAAACTATATCAATCACGATTACGAAAGTAATAAATATAAAAGCCGCAAATTTTGTGATTGCTAACTTATTTCATAATAAAAATAAAGGAAAGTTACTCACGACTTAATTTCGCAAAAACGGTATTGACGTGAACAAATAGTTTGGGAAACAAGTAGATACTTATTACTTAGTAGATGGCTATAAATACATAACTTTTTACTTCAGTTTCGAGGGAACTGGTTTGTTTTACAAAGGAACCCATCAAAGAGCTCAAGAAAGAACGTTTAACCTCTGCCGCGTCTCACCAAGGACAATAGGCAATAGTCTCTTCCATGAATGGCGACGCAACAAAAACGCGGATGCTACACGAACTATTCACTGGGGTTTAATACGTAATTAGTTAACGCATTGATACATATATCATGCGGATTATCGTATCGAGTGTAAAGTTTTAGATGATTATACTCGTTTTGTTTAGGTATTTAACTAAAGGTAAACAATCTTGATGTGTCTTTTTAATATTTTTTGTTTAAAAACTCAGTTTAAAGATAAAACGCGACTAATAACCAATGTAAAACAACAATAATGATTACCAAATCAATTGAACCACTAGTTTAAGCAGTATTTTATTTGTTTAATATGTGTTTATGTAAAAAGTCACATCAAGATTGTTTACCTTTATTTAAATACCTAAACAAAACGAGTATAAAAACAAGGAAGGAATTTCGATGTTTAACCAACCTATAAATTGTCGGTATCATCGGAAAGATCCCACTACATATATCTAATAAATATCCGTTGATTGGTTCGTATGAAACTTTAAACATTTTAATCGATCATTCGTCGTCTTACGAATTCACGATAATCCGGTTTTACCTAATATCCTGCGACATAAAACGACGTATAGTACAAATCCCATCATCGTCCTTGTTTAACGCCAGACTAGACTTAATAACTGTGGAAGATGGAGCCATAATTTTGTAGACTTCATTTGAAAGTTGACTTAACTTAGTTAAGCCCTTTTAATTTAAGATCATACTTTTGAGAGAAAAGATAATTTATTGCATAATTTCCGTTATTACAGGCCTACATTAAAGTTCAAGTTGTTAAATCAGTTAATTCGCGAAGCCTATTTCTAAGACACTGATTACTGGGTGCAACCATTAATGACCATTACCAGTAACGACTGGTAACAGATATTGGATTAACGGTTACATTAACTCTAATGTTACCATGAGGTATATTAATATGAATGCTATAAGATACTCGTAGTAAGATTTCTATTCGTGTCTACTATATGTTTACAAAATCAATGCTGCACTCGAACCAATTGAAATCGATTTAATTACTCTTCGAACTATCTCAATCAAGCAACTTGAATAGATGACTCGATGCAAATGGTATCGTATTAACGTAACCACTCGACCGCGAGAATGGAAACAACATCATTCACTGCCATAGTGCTGCCAGATCACGTGTTTTTTTTTTTGGTATAATTATTCTGTTTTACTTGGGACACGTCTAATGGATATTCTGAAAACTTTTTATCTAGAATGATGTATTTACATTGCCTAAGATTCAGGACAAGCTTAGATTGAATTTTAAGTAGGTACTAGATTGAATAAAAGAGACATTTTGGTCGTAAGTACCTATTGGTAAAGGTTTTTAAACGTAGACTTTTTCTTCACCTAATAAAATATAGAATTTACGTTGTATGATGTAGATAACGTAATCAACGACTTTTGTTCCGAAGCTTGAGAATTATTTGTTTTCGAAGTCTGATCAAATTGATTCGCGCCGGAAATAATTGCGTTTGGATTGTAAATATTAGTCTCACAATTAACATGGCTCAATTATCGAGGAGATGGTTATTTGTTTGGCTATGACGAACTATGACAAATACGTTGTCGTATTGCGCAATATATCCATTGGTGGCCTCATTTAACAGCCATAGTTGTAAGCTATAAATTCATAACTCAGATTAGATGTTGCACATTAATAAACTCCATATGTGTAATGGCCTTAAATGGGTGTAGGTGGCGCCCCTGTCATGCTAGACAAATGTTTCCACGAAATGATGGGAGATTGTTACTACATTTTGTGCATCGTTAATACATTGAAGACAGGTTGTTATCGCAACTGAAGGTACTTAGTTTAATGTATTGTTTACATTATGAGACTTCGTGATGAGGTCCACTGTTGTTTACACTACTATGTAGTTCTATTCGTTTAGGTTGGGTTGTTTTCAATTAACTTGATTGCTATTCAGTACGTACTTACTATGTATTGGTTTCATTCATAGCACTTTATTATTGAATAAAGTACTGACAATTCTAGTATCGATTTACACAACACCCTAGGATTATATCTCTCGATTTATTTTAGCAGTGAACACAATATTATAATTAATAAAAATATTTTCTTTGTATACGTATATTACTATATTTTGCCCGCGACTTCGTCCGCGTAACCTACGTGCAATATATAATTTACTTCACTCAGGAATAATATAGCTTTCAACCAGTGAAATAATTTTTAGAATCGAATCATTAGTTCCGGAGATCCCCCGGAGTACCCCCTGAATACAAACAAATTTTACCTCTATAATATTAGTATAGAGTTTATATTAGTAAAGAATATAGATAGGAAATGAAATTTATCCTCAAATAAAAACATCATTTAAATAACATCACGAATTAATAAAGATCGGTAAAGTCGTACTGTTTAGAACTTATTTAAAACATCTATTCCTCTTCTAGTACTTCTACAGATGATTAAGAATAATCATCATACAATACTGTTTTGTTATACTATGTTTCTATTACAAAGTAGCTACAACAACACCGAAACAAAAATGTAGGAAAGTGTTTTTGTGCAGTAAAACTTTTTCCTCCCTAAGCTTTACTTTTTGTTTCGTTGCTCCAAGAATTTTTATTTGAGGGTTCCGTGGTTTACGACGACACGTAAAACAGTCATTAATTCTGTATTGTGCTTCCAACAAAAATAGGATGAATACTGCACGTGGAAGCTGTTACGTAGACTTAACACTTTTATCATAACATAAATTATAATCACCGTGTTTATTACGTCTAGCGTATAAATCTGATCATGTTTTATAACTTTCTCAACGTCGATATTAGATTTATGTTTAGTAAAACCATGTAACGTTATGCTCGTACAATTTTTGTAATGTATTTTTATAATAAAGGTCGAGATTTTTTCAACATATCGTAGGATGTCGGTAACGAGTTTAACATATCTTCTCGTAATACATGACTTCTACTTTATTTATCTCAAAAAAGGAATAAGTAATAATTTATCCTTAGATTCTAAATCTAAGGCTTTTGTAGGGCTTACAAAAAGTAAATGATCGAAGACCTTCAAAGCGACACGTATAGATATCCCACAGTCATATCTTTTACTGTATGACCTTTTTAAAGTGGATTGCTTAGTCGTCTGCTATCAGAATACATAAGCCGAGTCATGAGTCAAGCCGACCCAAATAAGAGCTAGCGCCCGATATCTACGCGGAGAAAGTGATGTATCGTTACAGCAGCCTTTACGCAATCTTATGTAGCCTCTTAAGGCTCAAGTGACGTAAGAACAAAGACTCCCAAACATAATGCAATTAGATCAGAATTTACGCTTTTGTGTGTGAAATTGATAGCTTGTGTGCGGTTATCACTTTTGTTGTATAATGCTTTTGTAATGGAAAATTGAAAATTTTGAATACTAATGGTTTGAAGTCTATGCTTACCTATGTAACTATTACGGCTTGTGTTTGCAGACTGTGTAGGATTGTGATTGATGACTTTGTCCTACTTATAGACGATTTTAGGCTCACTAGAATTTGGTTCATTTTGGTTCTCATTGTAAGGTTTTCTCAACGAGCTCAGACCATTAGCAAAATTATGAGTAGCACTTTCGTCATTAGTAAAACTAGAAAATAGGAAATTTTCATTTTTTTCAGTATATAAACCTTTATCTGTTTAAGACAATCTTTTTATATACGTACTTATATGTGCAGAACATATCATATGAACATGTATTATTTGCTTCATTGGTTTAGTAGTCCCAAGCGCGACTGAGCGTGAGGTCCTAGGTTCGATTCCCGTATCGGGCTAAGTGTTATTGGGTTTTTTATAAAGAAATTCTCAGTAGCAACAGCATGGAGTTTGGAACTGTGTCCGGTTGATGGCAATAGGCTCGTCCACCATTACATGGGACTTAATAATAGCATCGGCGAAATATGGATGGACAATACCTCTGCCTAATCCTTCAAGGATATAGGCGTGATGCTATGTACGTGTATTGTTTTATCTGTGTACAGGTGTTCGGTATCGTCTCCATTCAGCTGATATTACTAGTGCCTGTCACAGAACCCACAGGTAGGGATATTCTCGACGACTATACTGCTGTTAAACCTAGTAACATACATAGAAATTATGGAATGGTAAAGGCTATATTTCCTAATTGATACCGTAAAACTTCTCTAAGGTTTAATCGTTGGTAAACGCCCAGTCACACCTATGTCAACTTAATAGCTTATAGACATTCTCGACGTCAAAGCTGAAGCCGGTACTTGTACTGTACAAACAGCAGAACATAGAAACCCCAGTTGAGTCAATATTGTCCCCACAACGGCGGCACTGTAAGGCTTCAGGGACAAAGGTAACACAAAACTGCTGGCGCTTTGAAAATAAATACTAAGAGTTCCTAAATGGGGATTATAACTACTTATGTCCACTCACTTTTAGGGAGGCACCCTGTCGTGAACGCAGGGCAAAGTCTGTGTCGCGTTGTTACAGACTAGGTATACACAATACAGTTACGTAACTCTATGAAGGAGTGACTGCATATGTACGTATATTTGCAATACCTACCTAACTTGTTGGCGGTTACAAAATAAGTATGGTAATTTTAGTGGTTGAGTAAGTCCTAACGTACATTATAATGGTTAGTGCTTCAGATGAACGTTTCCTAAGTAACAAAGAAGTTTCTTTTACTATAAGGGAATTTCTCAACTACTGCGATAGTATACTTTGTTTAGTTTACGCTTTTTGATCCGGCTTCAAAGGCAATTTCTGACATCGGATTTGTACTAGGAAATCACCATAAGGCTTCATTTCGATAAGCTACGTAATTTTCCTGACCAATAAATCACGAATTACAAATTAAGGTTTGTAGCCAAAATGTGACATTGTTTCATCTGTTTAGAACTTCTGGCACAACCTTATATCACTTATTTCGAATGACTTAGCAATTTAATTACACGAATACATTTCGCAATTATTCTTGGTTACGAGAAATTTAATTTATGGACCCTCAGTGTGAATTGTTGGTCTAAATACGGACCTTATTAAAGGCCAGTCAACATATTTAAGGTTACGGTTGTGTAGTATATAATTTTTGGGGGCGTGCCTCTGATTTTTCTGCAGGCGAAATGCAATCTGATCAATTTTCGGAGGTCAAACGATAGCGTCTTGTGTTCATTTATCTGGGGTATCTTAATCGGTTGGCTTGTTGACCCGAGTAACAGGAATTCGGGTGTCCGTTACGATTGGGTACGTTGTAAAATGATTGTGTTGGTGGCGGCGAACCGTGCTTGCCAGGCAAAGCCCGCCACTTACACGCCATTACACGCCCGGTTATGTAATCTACCTTAATGTTATTGGGTTCATATGTAACCGCTCTCTACATGGAATGCATACGCATGGATCACGTAGACATCTTCAAACATGGAGACGGATTACGTTTCAATGTCGAAGGTCGTTGCTTTTTTATTTCTGGTTTTCATTTGACCTTCAACATTTTCTTTCACTATTTCTCCGTTTGTTTTGTTTTTCTTCTGTTTCTAGACATTTAAGTTGTTGAATGTTTTTTATTGCGAACTTTTGTAATTAGTTCTACGAATAGTACGATTCATTTGTTTATTTTAGTAGTTTTTCAACCGACTTCAAAAAAAAGGAGGAGAGGCGAGCATGGGGTAAAAACTTGATATTTGTGTGTATATCTGATGAGACTACAATACTATGGAGGTTTAGGGCAGATCTGATGATGGAGACGACAGAGGATCGAGGGAACTCCTCAACGGTACATCTTAACTACCTCGTGTTTGGGCTTATTTTACTCGTGTTGACAAGATCTTTATACCGAGACGGGTAATGACTTCCACTGCAAGGTCCGTGATGCAGGTGCAGTACAGTTTAGGGAACTCCTTAATGGTTGATAGCAGCTACATAGTATTTGGGCTTATTTTATTCGTATTGATGCGCACTTTAAGCCGACATGGGTAATATTGCAGATTCGATGGTCGGGTAAGTAATTTATTTGATTTTAAAATCACATAGTGCAATACCGTCTAAGGTTTTCACTCGACTTGGGGCAACATAAATTTGACCTTTGTAAAGTTTTTCAAGAGAATCGTCTTTACTAGGTCTACCCATCACTCAAAATTGTAAAATGGCACCGATTTCAATATTCTTCAACTACTATATTGTATAATAAAAGATTTATTTTTTGCTTTTTAGTTATTAGTTTTGTTTTTGAGTTTTTTGGAGTCGGTTTTTATTTTTTGTTAAAAAATTTAATGTCCTTTAAACTCGAATTCGGTTTATATGCTCATCTAGTTGGAATAGTGAAAGAAAATTATAAAGTTCCTATTTAACAGCTATTTGTGTGCTGGTTTAAATTTAACTCTACATAAATAAACGGGTCATTGGATGTTGCTTTAAACAGGTATTACCTATTGCACGGTATTGCAATCTTTAAATCCAATACATTAATGCCGTACGTGGCTCAAGCGATAGTGAAGCGAGGGAAGAAGTTGTGAGCGATACATAAATTTATATTACAAGTACCAAGAACTTAGGTAAGAAATGTACCTATAACATTACATCTAACGGTACTACTACACATATTTCATGGCGGAATTTTGTCCTTTTGAATGAGCAAACTCATGTAGATGTTCATTAATATGCATAAAGGCGTTATTACGCGGCACAGGTTGAAAATGATGTAATAGCGTGTTTACGTGGGGGAGCGGTCGTTCCCGGTTCCCGTATCGTGGTCGTCACGCATCACCGCTCAGCAGACGTTTGGGAGCCGTTACATGCGCCAGCTTGCACGCGTGACACATGTGGTAACAATTTTAAAATTTTAGATGTATGCCTCCTTTTTGGAGCCCTTCCGAAAGTGAACTGTGGATATGTACTCTAATATTTTTGTGCGGTTGTGAACTTTGCCCTATATTTTTTGGAATGTGGAAATAATCGTGCTGTTTTCTGTTACTCATTCCTTTGTGATTCATCCCTTGGGTTAGACATGGTAAATTAAGTACAGGGATTATTTATAAATAGGTATTTAATATAGTAATAATCAGAACTGCATAAAATATTACAGGTGCATTTCAACGGTTGAACAGATAGAAAGCGACTTTAAGGTAAATATGATATTTATCACACACATGCGGTGAAATTGAATATTGAGCTAGATCGTCAAGTGCCATGACCGATAACATGATTTACTTACAATATATTATATGATAGAAATGCCTACATTATATGTGAAAGTTTGAATGCATTTCATCTAACATATCTAAGAAATAGTAAGTAAGTAGTAAGTTTAAGTTAGAAAAGTTAAATTACTGTGTAAGTCTTAGTTGGAAAGCTTTTCTAAGTACTAAATTGCATCGCTTTATTTCTTATTAAATGGAACTTCTACATACATACATAGGTACATTGCTCCATACGTGCATTTATTGGGAGTGTTCACTATATGTTCGCATCATTAGTGCGACGAGTAAGGGTCAGTTCCAACAGGCTCCTAAATATGATTGCTGACTGGGTGGATCGCCGTTTTTTTAACTGTTACTTACCTTTATGAGTCTGAGACTTGAAATAAGGTTTATTCTATTCTATAGCTATTGGTATGGATAGTGTATAGAGTATCCTTCTTTTAAGCCTATCCATTAAGGCTGTCGTTGACTCCTTTATAACGGTATACAACTAACACTTCATAACTAGGTATTAAAATATTACGATGACATTATATTACAAAACGACTATGTAAGTTCGTGCAAGAGATGATGTTAAATTCCTGTCTGAATATTTCTCAGTGTTGCGCCGGCGACGGAAGAGAGAGACGGCGATAGTGATCTTGATTCGCGGTATGCGGCGCGTGCACAACCTTGATCAAGGCATCGTGGCAACGCGCCGGCTATACGGCTTACGGCTTAGCTGAGAGGGACAGCTGATTGTTGACAATGCAGGAAAATTGTGGAAGTATGACTTCGGAGTAATTTTCATGATTGTTGTACAATAGTAACTGCGTCTAGGCCAGCAATACCCGAACGCCCCCTCCACAGGACAGGACGGAGATCAGCAGCATTTGGAACGTTTCCTTCTTGAAAAACAAAAATTTCTACGCCGTCAGGAATGAACAGTCGTACTCCATCACATCTCCAACGAAACATAAAATACTTAATAACTAAGTATAAAGTGTCAAGAAAGATGACTTTGGAAACTTGTCACCACAACATCTTAAGTACGGTCAAACCATGATTACTAATTCGCCTTCCAAGCGCGGTAGTTTATCTGCAGCTACCGTTTGTTGTATAACTTTAGGAAGTCTGTCTTCGTACATCAATAGATCTATCCTCTTTGTCACTAAATGCTGGTCCGTGAATGCGGGAGGCATTCGATCCGTTGTTTTAGCGCAACCTGGGATAGGTTTAGAGTTCAGCAGTGGACCATGAAAGGCTGTGTGTCAAACATGCAAGATATACAAAGGCCAGACAGGCATCTATCTAGTTTACCATTGTACCTTAGGATTTGATTCTCGATTTCAAGATTGCTGCGTAAATTTGACTGATTACAACTCTAGTTTGTTGCGTACCGTGCGTTGTTTTACTATCTAGTACGTTAACTAGCTAAGGTTAACCAGTGTTGTCACAAGTTTAATGATTTATATTCCTATTTTGCAAATATCCTTCATTTCATGCAAATTTTTATAATGTCGTTTCTCTTGATCGATGTGATGTCATAGCTTTATTTTGTTCGAAATGAAACTACTATTGTAGAGCAAAGTTTACTGAACATTTTACGTGTGTAGTCGTGTCCTGGATTTTAGTGTCCTTTATCTGGATAGAGATTTGTTTGGAATACTAGTTATAAAGTCGTGCATGCTCGCAGTATCAGTTGGGACTCCGTGGTCGTTAGTTTCTTATCTTACAAAATAATTTTAAAGAGCTGACAGCAATTATTTTTAAGATAAGTAAGGTGCCTGATGTATGATAGATGGATAGAATTGTTTTTATTTCAAATAAATCTAATACAGGCACTTACGACAACATTAAAGTACTCTGGTTGGGCTGGCATGGTTCCAAAAAGTTATCCTATGGAAAAGAAAGGACAAGAAACTCCATGGATACTCTTTTAAAAGTCTTGCTATGTACATAATGTGGAAGAATTATGAGAGAACAATGTATAATATATGGTCCTGAGCTTAGAACATAAGACATTTCTTTGGGTGGTGTTCGGTTCTTACCGGGTGAAGGTAAAAAACAAGTATGACGTTATTTTAGTGTCTATAATCAATGAGTAGGTACATCTGGTAACTGGATAGCAGCTGATGAAATACTACGGGAAAGTTTCGTTTCTTTAAAGAGTTTGGCAATCGAAACACCGTCTCCAGCGGAAAATGTAGGTACAAATGTAGGTACAACTAATTAATTGGTCTTACACACGTCACGATTTCTTTACCTACGCTACTTAAAGCATGCCCTAGAACCAATTATATGTAGGTAGGTAGGTAGGTAACTATGTATGTGGGAAGAAATTGCGCAAGTATCTTGGTAAGTGTGAAAAAAAGATACCTATAATTTTTAATTCCGATCCCTTTGCGAAAGCGTTTGTTTGATCCCTACGTTTATGCTTTTAAGTTTCGAGCGCTGTGCAATGTTTCACTTCTGCCCTCTCCATTGACTTTAAACCACAAAACACGTCACGAGTAATTTCTTGGTATTTATCATTCATGTAACCAGATATAAGATATTTTATGAAGCCTTATCTTAGGATTTCTCACAATGACTAATTAACCGAATGGGATAATGACACCAGGATGGAGAATCCTATTTAATGAATATCTGCCATAACTGTAAATATTAGTTTCTCTTACTACTTAATTTTGATTATATTCTTGATATTTTTGATTGTACTCTTGATACTAATGTGGGCGTGAAGTATCAAGAATATACTCAAAATTAAGAAAATTATTAAACTTTGATTGTTCGATGTTTAATATTACTTGGTAGAAAAGTATGCAGCAGTTAGCTTTGTTGAAAAATATCTATCAAAATAAATAATACCTAGACAATGATCTCGTTCCAAGATCATTAAATCCCAAGAACATTGTGTCTGCTAAAATAGCTGATCGAGTTCTACTTATGGCTCCCTCATGAGGCTCCCTTCGGGAGGCAAGTGAGCTAAGTAGGATAAGTGATAATGATGATAAATTATCCTGATCAGCAAATTTTTAGCACCTATGCATATTTTTATACTATGTAAAAGTAACTACCCTAACACGTACGTATATTGATTTACGACCCCAATAAAAACAAAACTTAACTTGGATTTATTGTTTCATTTAAGACATCGACGAGTGACTGTCGTATTTAAAATGTATGGCATCGCGTCCGTGGCACATACATTTTTTACTCAGAAGCCTGCATTCTCCCAAAGAGTAATAAGCAAATGGAGTGATCATAAGCCGACAAACCGCGCATAATACATTACGTATGTAGGTATCAGTGATGATTGAATGACAGTTATTTCCATCACCACTTACAAACCCGGTGCATAGATAGATAATGTAAGAATCTAATACAATACATTCATTTTTGGATTTCGTACTATAGACATGTAATATTTCTTTCAGATAAACGACGGATAAGGTAAAAACAACAGATAAGATTCATCGTGTAACAAGCGCTTGACATCTATTTACTTACTACTCCTTCTTCAATTCTACGCCTGTCTTTAAATAGATTCCAATTAAAATATCTTCCATCCAGGACAGGAGGCAAGTTTGATAAATGATAAGGCACGTTAATGTCTGGCGATGCGAACTTTTTGAAGCTCACGATTGCGATCAAAGTGGTAGCTTAAGTTTAATAGAAAATACCTGACGTAGTGGTTTGTAATTATAACTTTATGACGACGTTATTAAACGAAACGATTACCGTAGAGTTATTTTAAGCTGTAAGGAATTATGTATTTTTACATTTGTATTATATGAAATGCAGTTTTATGAGCGGCTTACTTTGAATAATAGTTTATATTGGGAAAATGGCTGTAGTATATATAAAAAATAATCTTGTTAGATAGGTGTTTAATTCTTGAAACATGCGTCTACAGAAACCGTATATATTCAATAATAGTTACTCACGGAATACTTTTTGCACAACCTCGAACCATCAAACGCCAATCAATCACGAACTAAACTAGATTCAATTCAATTCTCTGTGTATTCTCTGACCGGTGCAACTGTTGCAAGCCTGTTTATTCAAGAACTCTTCAATTACATTGCTCTAGTGACAAATGCCGTTAGGCATTGTACATACAGATTCACCCAATGTCCCTGGTGGACGGAGAATACGACTGCGCGATGCGATGCTACAAAGCGCAAAAATCCATTTCGTAGCTGCGCTTACCATAATCGCTATGTGTTTTTTACACACTTTACAGGAGACGCATAAAACTGATTTTCTCGGAAAATACCCAGATATAGATACCAAGATACGTTCCGTAACTCTTTAAATATTCTACTAATAACATAGCTGTTTTTACAGTACCAGTGCGTAATGAAATAACAATTAAATCTGCATGAAAAACCGAAAATAACACATAGTGACTTTTGCACGCGGAACGACGATTTCTTAGATTTATTTCTCTTCAATAAAATTAAATTACATATAAGCTATGTGATATTGGCAAATGGTAAGGTTTGAGATGGCAGTCACCACCCACGATTCCCCTGACTTGCTTATCATTTTACCACAGCATGCGCGATTCTTACTGACAGTGGTGTGCGGTCCATAAAGACAAAAAACACTATATATATTATCTTGTTTCATTTTCTGATATTTTAGGATTTTTTGTTTATCGATAGTTTTAAATTACTCGTAGATAAAATATTAGATATTAGGTAATAAAACAAGATAATAAATATTTATCTGAGTTATGTAGGGTAGGCAGTGTCTTTTTGTCTTTATGGACCGCCCACCACTGCTTACTGAGCTCATACACGATTAATGAACAAGTCTTCGAATTCTGAGAATAACCGACGGAACATGTTTAATTAATTTGTTTCAATTATTTATTGACCTAGATTTTTTGCAATATTCCTGTCAGAAATAATCAAAGGCCGTTTTGCTCTTTTTATTGAACACACCTCACTTCGAATATGGAATACACCTCAAACACCTAAGATTAAGATAATATTAAGGACACTCATTACGTACATTTTTTATTAACTTGCGTCGCGTAATATCGTCTTAATTTGCTCGCCTGGGACGTAGTCCTTAGAGGTTAATAGAACAGGTAAACAAGGCTAGACGCAGTGTAACCCGATGCATCCGTTAATGGGGACGTGACAGGCCAGCTCCCTTTATCTCTAGACAAAAGTGCACGACCACAGTATATTGAGGTTGTTATACTGTTGTCTCAGATAACCTGACTTATTATCTGCACTTTATTGCGGAAACTTTCTAAAGTAAATAGGTTCAGAATTTACTTTTGTTTCTTTGTAAACAATTTTATATGTATTTTTATTAAATACCTAAGTAGGCATATATACAGGTTCTATTTGTTTTGAAAGCAATCGGAATAAGGACGATCAGAATATAAATATAGATTTGGAGACAAAATTTTACTTTTCTTTGTCTTCAATATTCTTGACTGTAGGCTGAAGAAAGTGCTTTCAGACAGGGGTTTAACAGCGGTAAGAGGGTCCGTCCCAGTTAAACCCTCTTCCAGGTCGAATCTTCAAAACACCTTTCTTAACCAGAGGTCTATTAACCGTACTTAGGCTGAGAGCTATCGAGTGCGTCCGTAGGTACTACTTTTTTCAAACCGTAATTATGTAAAAACTTCGCTAAGTTTTTACTTAGCATAATCTTTGAATTGGAATTTAAGACACACCCTATCATTTTGAAATTGACTGAACTTACGGTACGTTATCGTACGCTAACACGTTTGTTTCCTACACATTCTTGATTTTCTTTATAAAAGTTAAACAATAATCATAATTTATATGCTGGGTTGTTGATAATGTCAATCAGTCACTGAATAATCTGTTAATTTGCATCTTAATGCAAACTAATTGGTATGTATCGGTCTCTTTTACCGACCCCTATAATAAAAGTACGTCAATCCGTAGGTCGATGGAATTGTAGGTAGATTCCTTTCGAACCTATTGTTCTTTCATAGCAGTTAGGTTCAAGGTTACATCAATGCCAATATTGTCGCGAAATGTGTCCCGAACACGAAACCATTCATAAAATACTTTCAGCGAAATTTTCTTTTAGTGGATAAGTCAAGGGCACTCGGTTGTTTTTAATTAGAAAGGTAGGCAATGTACGTGACAGGCTCGCCTTGACTGCATTCTCTTGATTTTGTATTTTTGTAGATAAGTAAAAAGTAGGTACCTATCTACCTAGTTGTTAATTAATATGGATGATATGACATTGAAAACGTTATCAAGGTTAGGTTAGCTTGTAACATGTGTGTTTCAAGGGCTTTTAATAGGTTTCATATTAGTTTTTGTTATGGGTATGATATTATAGGTTTTATATTAGTTTAAAATGAAGCAGACTAGCGGCGGTTGAACGCTTGCATTTTATGCATGCGGGTATGACTTCAAACTTGATCTGCACCTCTGATTTTTAAAATGTTAGTTTTTCACCAATTATGTAAATTTGATGATCATAATATTGTAAATCTATTATTTCAAAAGTTTGTTTTTACAAGAAGCAACAAAAAAATCCAAATTTTCGGAAACTTGCACTTTGAATCTCGTCTCTTGCAGACACTTTTTGATGCAAGAGAATGTGCAGTGTGCATGTACGGTTAACGAATTGATTATCACTTTAACTGTTAGAAGAGCAAGCAACAAATAATCATAGGTCATCATCAGGCATCACGCCAATATTCCTCGAAGGGTAAGGCAGAAGTGCACTATGTACCCACCGACATTTAGCCGATACAATTACTAATAAGGGGCAAGTCTATTTCCACTAAAAATACTTGTAAAGTAATTTTAATTTCGTTCTTGCGTTTTTCCATTTTCATTAATCGTAAGTACAATATGGTACGCGTAACTCTGCGTAAATTTTTTCGCGAATCGGAAAACAGAATACATATAAATTATGGTTAATCATGTATTGTCGTTAACTCAGTCTTAATTTCCGACTTCCGTATGATGTTTTCCGCATTCATCAACACCTTTAGCGGTCTTTGTCTGACTTCCGAGTTCTACTCGTTTGCATAACAAGTAAAGAATGTTTAAAAGGGAATTATTTCTTATCACAACTGTAGATAACTGCATCATAAGTCTAGTGGTCGCAGTCTGGTAAAGTGTCAGTTCATCTACGGGAATGAAGGTGGCATCAGGGCCGTAAATCAACTATTTTGTCTTTGAATCGGACACTAATAATGCGTAGGATGGAACGACGGCTAGTTATTGTTCTGAGGCAAAGAATGATTTTTTGTGGGCAGGCCGGAGCCCCCGTCGATCGCGGGACCCTGGGCACTTGCCCAGAGTGCCCAATGGAAAAGAGAGGCCATATAAGTGTTTTGCCGGGCGCAATAAAAAATGTCTTGCTATTGGGATAATGAAAGGAAAAACAATATTTAACATCAATTTTAATTAGCGTATAGCCGCTGTTTTTGCTTATTAGTCGGGAAAGAAAATATACAGCATAACAGAAAATTTAAAAATTAAATTATTTAATTTTTGCCTGACACTAATATCGACTGAAACAAAAACCTACACATCTGACTTATTCTTGACCACACCTCAAATACGAAGCCGTAAAACATCGACACCGAACCGGATGCCCATTACTTAATTAGGTATACAGTTTAGAGCAAAGGAAACAGCTGTGAGGAGTAAAAAGTAGCTGGTGAACACTTAATGGTATGACTGGCTACCGTATATGGATGCCTGGCATCTGGAGGCTGCATACTGCACGAAGGATGCTCTTCCCGTCAATTTTATTGAAGATCATAAAGAAATGAGCATAAATATCATAGAAAAAATGTACTTTCAACTTTGGAATGTTAAAAATTAATAAGATTCTTTGATTTTTGAAAAATGAAACTGTCAGATATTGTACAAAAATCTGACAATTAAAAAGCGAGTCTTAGAGGAAATAGTGATTGAAATCTTGATCAATTTCATACATAGTATCTGCATATACATAAAAATAGATGGTCATTTAAATTTAACAATTTTAACCAATACCTTTCCAAGAATAAGCGTTTGAATTTCGATGGTGACTGTACATCATAGATAACATTACCTATATAGCCGTATCTTTGCCTTATAATAATCTAATTATGAACTCGGTAGTTTAATTAACAACGTTAGGTCCTGAGGCAAAATTAAGTTGCGAAGTTTAATTGTATCTTAGGATTAGGATATAATATATTACAACACGCACGTGGCAATTAGACGTGACTCGTTTTTCTAAAAAGAAAATATTGATGTAGATAGATTCATTATTTTTGTACGCATTGTTAGCACAGTGGTGCTTTAAATTAATAGGTACATATCGATATATCATAAACTTTTATTTCATATAACCATTTTGTTAATAAACGTTTACATAGGTAGGTAGATATGAGAATCACATGACACCTTGTCTTGCAAAAGATTCTCAGAAAACGAGTTGCTGCTGTAATAAGCAGCCGGGGGATATGAAATGACATTGGTTTCTACCTATCTAATATAAATTCGTAAATTTTATAGCCACACTAACAGTGACCGCGGTTCCGTGCGTAGCTATGAAATCATTTTCCACCCAAATTTTGAATCTCATTACACCGCCTAAGGGGATGAATTAAAATATATATAATCGTTGTTTTTCTCCAACTAGCTCTCTCTAATCAGCTTATACTTACAGCCATGGGCCATCTCCGAAAGGATAGGAAATCTTGTGTCACTTCAGTGACTAAGTTAAGCTTCCCATTAACGATTTATTTTAGATGGTGATGGCGCCATCTGTTTTTATTAAAGTAGTAACCAAGGGCCCGACCCTTGAACTGGTTGAGAAACTGTGCATTTCGTTTTCATGTCGCGCGTCCTTCGAAATAGTATGTGTTGTTAAGGGACTGGACATATTATTTCGATGCGCGCGTCTAACCTTACCACGCCATCTATCGCATAGTTTAAGAACTGCGTACTATTCAGTAACAGACTAACAATATACAAATAACAGGAATGAAACAAAATATTATTTTAACAAAAACAATAAAATAAATGATTTTATAAAATCAAAACTACATTTAAATAAAGTTAAAACAGTGCCATCTGTTATTACAGTCAGAAAATTGTTATACAGCTCACGCTACATAGGTAGTTAGAAGCTTATTTGCCATCTCAGTAGGTGGCGCTGTTCGAAGTTTCTTGAAATGTCAAACGGAAAGTAAATTAATAATATAATAAATATTGTATAACTTTGTACCTAAGACTTATTTAAAATCAGTCTCTATTCCCCTATCTAGTAGTACACTCTATATAGCAACTTATAATTAGAGTTTTCTATTTTATTTGTGTAAAAAGTATGAAATAAGTATAAAATACTTAGGGTGGGTATCTCGTTACCGACGGGTGTAGGTACCAACTTCTATAAAGGTTTTTGGAGCTCAGTACGACCCTAATCATCTCAGGACAGTTGACTTATAATAAAATCTCCTGAGGTCACTACACTTTCTGAAAATACATTCCAATAAGACCCTATGACATTATTTATATACCGTCTAATCACAAGAATAGTTACAAAATATTTAAGTCATAAACGTCCCGTAAATTGTGGTAATGAAGCGAATCTCACAAGACGTTTTTCCTTAATCATTAATCAAACTGAAAAGACATATAGATGAGAGCCACTTACGTAAATTGGGGCTGTAAAAAAATCACACACACGCAGCTAATTGGCCAAAAAGGATAGAATCCCAATCAATAAACATGATACTGAACAAAACATTTCTAAGGAGATAAGAAAAATAAGAGCAATTTTTCGCGTCATTGGCATTCGCTCCACCCAAGGCTAGACGGGTCGAGACTTCGCTGCGTTCTCGCCCATTTATCACGTCACAAAACACGAAAAAAAAATCACGGGCTTACTGACCCGTTACTTTTCCATTTACAGAGTGTTTTCGCTTATCTCATCCGTGTAATATCCTTTAGCCTCATCCAGTTCGGAAGCGGTGACTTAGTGTTCGAGGGTTAGTCTTAGTCATTAATATTCTCTCGGCGGCTATTGTGGCTAGTGGCTAGTCATGTTTTGATGTTTACCGCCTAGAGAGGAGTCGTTTTCTCAAAGAGAATGTCCGCAGCTTATCGATTCCGTTCAGTATAAGCCACATTGGTCATCGCAGAAGATTCGTTGGATAGTTGATGAAGTTGCGGAAAAGATCTATGAAAAAGCTTAAATATCCTATCCTAATTGATCCAATATCCAGAGTTTAATATATACCTGTATAAAACTTATTTTAAATATAACTTAAACCGGTAATTTTAATTTTAATAACATAAGGTAGGTATGTCTTTTTTTTGCTAGTCTATAATAAATATTTTTTTCTTTCTTTTTGTATTAACTAATGTTGCTTTTTCCCCAGTTACTTATCCCATTTAATAAGTAGTCACAACCAACTCTTGGAACGTTGAATTAATATTTCAAAACAGTGTGGCCACCTGCAATGCACAAACAAGCATCTATAATTTAAGAGTACCATTTTTCTATGCAGGTTATCTAAATAGACAAGTAAAACCTCCAGAAAGTTGAGTTGTACGAGCACCTACAAAAAGTTATTTTGGGAGGCACTAGATACTTATCCAGAAAAGAAATAACTAAGTATAAATTACCTAAAACCAGATGTCCTGTCGCAATTTGTGAGGTTTAGGCTATTTTTGCTTTTGGATTTCTGGCTGTAGATTTGACGAAGACAGAATATTATAGCGTTGATTGATAAACAAAGTTAAAATTATATAATCTAGAGAAAATATTCCTAAATTACATCGATTACCCATTAGAATACAAATTTCATCAAGCCCGTTGATTTATTTTACAAATGTCTCCGAACCGACTGCCGAAGCCAAATGCGGAAATTGAAAAAACGTTTCGAGGGGATGTTGTGATAATTCAATTCACGGCACAGTTAACAGCTGTTTACGGGGTTTTACATCGCACTGACAGTCTCGCTTTTAACTGTGATTAATTTGGCGACGGCTACCTATTTAGTGGTACTGAGTTTTATATTGAGCGTGAAAATCCCCGCCATTGTGAATATTTTCCACCGAATCACATTATATTCACCTGCAGGGAGTTTTGGGGTTGGCTATATCTATGTGGCGAATAGTTATTATTATTACTAGTCGGGAATAAATTGTGTGGAATTTCAATACCTCAACAAACCAATGAAAAGATGTATTTATATGAAAAATAAAATATTAAAATCTTTAAGGTAAGAACATCTTTCAAATATTGTAATTCTATCTATATTTCGTCTTGAAACTTGGTTGAACATTAAATTCTTGAAATCGGTCTAGATTCCTCACCGCATTTTATTTATAAAGAATTATCTATCCCCACAGCCGCTCGAGATGAGATTTTTTGAATTTTAATAAATCCATCTCATTTTAATATTTTTACGAGTCTCAGGAATATCAGGAATGTATACTAAAAATTCCTTCGTGTTGTCAGCACACGTTATAAAGCTGTATTACGTTTGCCTAGCGTCTTTATAAATATACGAAAATCAAAACTCAGAACGCGTAGAAATGAAATCTAATTTATAATCCGCGTGTTGCCGTGAACTCTACCTTGCCGGGGTGTGGAAATACCTCACGTATTGGAAGTAATGCTGAATAAATATTTATTAAAAATTACATAGAAATGGCGAATACGTTTGTAGGAGCTGCTGGTGAAAGTGGAAGTATTTTATTTAGCAAAATACATTTTTAATAAACTTTGCTCATGATATGTTTTATGCTTATGTTTTGTTTTGGCAATTTTATGATCGCGTATGTGTATGTTATCAAATTGTTCAGATAAGATATGTAGATATATTTGTAGTTAGTATAGCCAACTAGAATTATTTTCCTCTATATTTCTTTAGTCTTAGCGCCGTTTGAAGCTTCAAGAGATTGTAAGAAATTGTAGTACAATCATTTACCTACATGCACCAGAGCATCGTGTAGGTAAATGAAACAGCAAGAAGCACTACACAGAGACCACATTTGCGAACTATCGTTTGTCCACATATAAACCCTACATTTTAACGCATGTAACAATTTATTCCGACTCAGTTCTTAGTAGTGTATGCTTCAGCACAATGATACTCCACCGTGGTTTTTGAGACCATTTCTTTAAGCAAATCAGATGCGGTAAAAACAGCGGCTTTTCTTTTCTCTCTGCGGAGGCTACAGACAAAAGTGTATTGCCATTATCAAAGCTTCACATTTGCATTTAATGTACGAATCTGGCAACATAAAGAGATAGTTTTGGGTAAGTACTCCGTGAAATCCTTTCGTGCGTGCACTTTCTTATAAGCTCATGAGGAATTTTGCGCTTCATACGAGCGTAAAGGAAATATTTCTTTTGCTCTGCGATCCAGTAAAGCTTGTGATCCTTTTTATGAGTTCTTATGTTGCGTATGAGCAATGAATGTCGTACCGTGACGGGAGCTTACCAACCACATTAATAAATAGCCAGTTCCCAGTTCACCCGTAATGCTGGTGATAGCCCTGTTTTTCGCTTGCTGATTTAATTGCGATAATTAGGTTGTTGTACAAATACTGTGAATTTGTACTGAAGAGTAATACTCAACTATATCATACATATGTATTAGGTGTAATATTAAGTATATAATATTACATAACATAGCATCACGCCTGTATCCCCGAAGGATTAGGCACAGGTGTATTATTACCTTATTGTATCTACACCCACATTTCACCGATGCTGTTATTAAGTCCCACGAAATAGGGGAGCGAGCCATCAACCGGGCATAGTTCCAAACTCCGTGCTGCTACTGAGAATTTATATACAGCACAACTTAGCTCGACCCGGGAATCAAACCCAGGACCTCACGCTCAGTAGTCACGCTTGCGACCACTAGACAAATGAGGGCAGTGATGTATTTGGAATATACTTTATTCTGGCAAATATGAGGTGGATTTGGCATCTCATCAACAAACGAGTTCATAGATTTTGTACAATGCTAGTGCATCGCTTTATTTATTTGACGGGGAGTTTGTCACTTGTACCCTGCCCAGGTTGCTCCTGTTTTGAACAATGGATAATTTTCTTTATACCACGTCATGCAGCCGTTGAACGTGTCGCTATCGCTTAATAGCTAAGTTTGAGCTATTAATTGATTTCACATCTATAAAGAAAAATATTCCCAGCCAAAAGTTATGAATAAAATATACTTTGCCTACCCAAACTTCAATACTCACCGAACGAGCTTACATAAAACATGGCTCAAGATTACGTTTCAAAAATAATATCGAAAGTAAAAAGTTTGCAATTCTTTATTTTCTAAAACAATACCGATGGTAAGAGAAATAATTCTCAGCCTTAACATAAGAAATCCATTTCTGAGTGTGTTCTATTTATCAAGTGTGACAGAGAGGACATACCTATACATAGATGAGATTGATTCTGTGCGGTTCTGTCACTGAATAACCAGTAATTCTGCTGATGGAATTGACCTGGAGAAGGTATTAAGAATGTGGCAGCTTTAAAGATCGGTAGCATCACGTTTTTAGTGAACGACTTATTTTTTTAGTTATAGTTGCAAATTATCAGCGTTTTCAAAGTATCATCGTAAGAATAAAGTATAAATGGTTCCAATTGTGACAAAATTTAAAAAAACAAAAATTAAATAAAAAGAAGTAGTTTCAGAACATTGCTATTATTATATCCACCTATATTAAAACTTTTTTGATATTGAACCATTACAATAAACATAAGTAAAAAAGCCCGATTGGTTCTTCCAAAATCGTACAAACTTCCTGTTTTCTTTCCGTTTACCTTTTACGCAATTCTAAATCACAAAGCTGTGCCTTTGAAGTTTTCCTAAACTTTTATTAATCTATAAAATAATAGTCTCTATCTCTTACAGAGAGGGGATGTAATTTTCCGCGCGAGGGGCTTCTGAACCAATAGAGAACAGGATAAACCTACTTACACAGGATAAAGTTACTATACTGATGCTTTAGATCTGCTTCCAGGAGCTTTAGTTAGGCTTTGGAAATCCTTATAATTTACCGTTGATAGTTCTTTTAAACTTTATTTGATGTTTTCCTGTTTCATTGCTTTCCTGTTTAAGCGTGAGGCTATCGGTTCCATTGGTTTTTTTATGTCAAAATTCTCAATAGCAGCACGGAGTTTGGAACTGTGCATGATTGATGGCAATAGGCTTGCATGGGAGTCAGTGCCGGTATTGACGAAATCGAGGTGAACAAATATGCCACCTCTGCTTTACCTTCAAACAGTGATTATATGTTTCTTAATTAATCGTTTATGGTTCATGTTTTTGTTCGAACATCACCTTGTAAATTATGTTCACTTATAGGACCTCACTTTCAAAATGATGTATTTATGGAATTTTAATCATCATAATTATCATCAAAGATCCTAGGAAAGAGCCTCCACGAGTGACTAAACCTGAGATCGTGTGGCGCACTTTGGACACTCAGCCTCGATAACACCACTGCTGACTGGCAAATCTTTCCACTGCATGAGCGATTCTCAATTTTAGCTTATGAAGTCATGAAAAATAATCTAAAACTTGTGTTTAAGATGAAAAAGAAGAATCATCCACTCGACGGTGGAAAGGAAAAATTGACCAAGCGACAATGTGGTTGACAAAAAAATCAGAAAAGGAATCTCAGTCGAACTGCTTACTTATGTCCCCCATAATATTCTGTAGAAAACATCAATATTAGCTGTAATAGACTAGCAGTTGAACGTTTGCCTTACACGCAAGAAGGTCTGTGTTCAAACCTGGCTCGTACATTTGACTTTTCGGAATCGTGTGCGGATCAGAATTCGATTATCACTTGCGTTATCGGCGAAGCAAAATATCTTGAGGAAACCTGCACGCCTGAAAGGGCTTCATAAAGTTCTCGATGGTGTGTGTAGTCTAACAACCCATATCAGGCCACAGCGTGGTCCACTAATGCCTAAAGCTTCTCATCCTGAGAAGAGACTTGCTCAGCAGTGGGACGGTAATGGTCTGAATTTATTTATAACATCAATATCCCTTTTACGCGAATCAACCCTAAAATACCCTCAGTTGGTTATAATAGAAAATTAAGAATTACGTTCACGACCAACCTTAAGCTTTCATCATCGTTCGATGCCTTTATTTTATTACAGACTCTCTCAATCCACTTTATTGCCACGTAATTAATTTCACACGTCTTCCGTGCCTCTTGATTTCGTTCCTTAACGGTTACATATAAATTGTAAGGGAACAATTTCGTCGTCTTATTGGCACATGCGAGCGTTATCGTTCTCGCGGGCATCGTAATTGTCTGCCCGGTAGATTTAGTTTTAATATTGTAGTGGATTGAGTTTAGTGTTGTCGATAGAAGCTAATTTAGTTTATTCTTGTGGTGTGAGGTGAAAGAACAACCGTTCGGTTTTTCGAGGAGCTAGGTAATTATCATTGACGCTCGTAATCAGAATCGATTTAGTTTTGACAGGTCAACAATGCATATTGCGCAGTATGCTGTGTGCAAGGAAAGCTAGAAGAAATATTGCGCACCCTGGGTAGTCAGCCTCGATACCATAATTGTTGTCTGATATTTTTACTATGGCATGAGCGATTTCCATGTGAGGATACCAACCAAATGTACCAACTTGACACAAGATATATGATTAAAAATCATACCGCTTTACAACGCAGTGTACAATTGTTCTTCAGTAATATATTTTAGTATTAATCCTATTAACTCAGCAATCTATCTTTTCTCAAATGAGAGTCGCTTTGAAATCAGCGCAAAAAAGCAAACTCTAATATTATTCATAGATAGAGCTTTACAAAATATCCTCGGAAAAGCTGGTTAGACGGTAAAAAATGTTGTCTAAAAGTTTCCTTACCGAATTTATTATTGTATACCTTATAAAAAAGTTTGTAAAATTACCTATTACGTGATTTTTACGCTACAAATGTAGCAGAAGTTTGTCAAAGTCAATTTTCTCGAAGCGAGTGCCAGTCAAACAGAACAAAAGTTGTTTCAATCTTCAAATCGTGTTGCTTTATTAAATGGAGATGAAATACAGCATCAATAATCTCAATGATGCTTTGAATATTTGATCTTGTGTCAGTGTTGATGAGTTCATCCCCGGAGATTGCTTTGTTGTGCAAAAGTGTCGCTATCGAGGGTTTAGTAAACACGCCGTCATTCGTCCCCATGCCCTCAACAGGCATGATTTGTAGTCGACCCTCCGCGTTTATCGCTTTTTCGGAACTCGCAAAAAATAGATTTAACCCTATTTATAATGGATGTTCTATTACCATTTATATAAACGTTATATTACGATACGTAATGATCATGATGATATCGTTATCAATATATTTAGTTGTTATAAATATAAAACACACAAAGCTTATAAAATGGTAATTGTTATTGAATAAAATATGTATAAATTTCTCAACACAAAATTATTTTTGAATATATTATCAGACTTCTAAAGTTTGTCTACAAAAAATATAAGAAACATTTTTAGTAAGCACAACAGCTGTCTTAGTACCGCAAATGAAAATTTGGCACACGTTCTAAAACTTGATATTTTCGTCGTGGTATCACTAGCCGGGTTGACTTGATATGACAGAGATATTTTTCTTTTACCTGACATTTTTTGTAAGTAGGTTGTAAAGAAACTGCTCATGAATTTGACATAGCCCCACATTGCCCCGTACGATGTTGCGAAGCTTACTTCTAGGTACGGTTCCTGAATACTTATTACTGTTAAGTAAAAATCGAAGTCATGCCGCGTACCATCAAGGGTTTTTAGTCAAATACGGTGAAATATTGCTTTCGGAACGGGAATGTTATACGATGTAGCAATATAGGCCTTTTCCGTTAGTTGACAACATACGGTAGTGTAGGGCACTAACTATAAATAATGTTTGTAGCTGAAAATAACTTTCACTAAAAAAATAAGTTGTTGGTAGTTGCTTTACCCATCTTAGATGTGTCTAATCGTTCTCTTATAATTGAACGACGTAAAACGACCTTTGATGAGTTCGAGTCCAGACTGCACCTTATAACTTTTGCACAGTTCATGTGCTGATTTATACAAAAATCGAAAGGCGAAAGGAGTAGGACATTGATAGGATTTTTATTATTATTATAATGTCTTTTTTACATTACGTAAGTTCATACACATAGAACGTAATTCTCAACGGATTTTTCGATAAATCTCCAATGAGTTCAACTTTTCGCTAACACGCAAAAACTTCTTTTAAAAGAAGTCAATATCAATTTTCTAGATAGAAATATTAAGATTTCACTTATTTATGTATTAGTAATAGATACAAGCTTCTAACTTTTATCCCTGAGGTAGTGAAATGAAATAACTTTATTAACTTCTGTAATATAATATTGTACGACTTGGCAAGAGTGGATGAAATTAAATTTCCACTCCACAATTTTTTCTTAAAACATCTTCACAAGTATTTCAATAAGGGCAATAGAATATTACTTTGACCTGCAATTTTAAGATTTAGTGCAAATCAAAATTAAATCTTGAATCATCATCTGCCTAGCCTATTCCTAAATATATTGGAGTCGGCTTCCAATCTAACCGGTTGCGGCTGAATATCAGTATTTTATACGGAGCGATTGTCATCTGACCTCCGCCACCCAGTAACTGGAAGACACTCATACTCTAAGGTTAGATTGGTTATCTTTTACTACTCACTATTACTTTTTGGGCTACTGACACCCGTAACGACTGTCATAGGTCTTCTTATGACATCCGTGACCAACTGTTTAACGTGCTTTCCGAGGCACGGAGGGGTCTCGATACCCCATCCAAGGACTAACCGCGTCAAACGCTGTTTAACCTCGCTGATCGCCTTAACGTCGCAGATCGAAATTAAATGCTGAAAGTAAAAAAAAAAGAATGTAGTATCCAATCCTTTACTCGTATTCGCTGGCCTTTTGCTAGAAAAAATGAAAATTATTATTAATAGTTGTTAAATGACATAACAGATAATGCGGCTCAGTGACAGATCATGATTGTTTTTGTGCAACCACAAAGTAAGATATCCTCGGGTACAACTTTGACTATGAATGTATAATTATGTATATATTATATATTACTGTCCACATCAATGAATCTTTTCACCAAGCCACTGACAGCCTATAATCAAAGACTTACACACTTGTCTAGCTTCCTCAAATTTGTTCAAAGGGGTCGGAAAATGATACACAAGTATAGAACGCTTATTTTCCTGTTATAAATGTCAACGGAGTGAGTTGGGTCACTTTCACTACACTGCTTATACGTGATCGACGAGTGACTTGTCATTATTTAGGGATTTCATCTTAGACCTTGTCGAACGATAAATTTTTTTCTCTATTGCAGACAAAAAATTTAGATGAATCGATAAAGAAATCTACGACACTCAAAATATTCAATGAGGTATATTTTTCCGACAAATAGCCCTACTACTTTTGTCCACTTTTGAGTGTCGTCAAATTATTGCACGGATATTAAAGCATGGATTATCAACCGATAGAATAATGTATCTAAATTTAAGCTTATTAATTAATTTAGATGCGCAATACGGTCGCGTCTTCTAACAATTGATTTGCGTCGCCTGACATTCATCATCAGCCAAAAGACGTCCACTGCTGAACGAAGACCTCCCCCAAGGGCGGGTTTGCCATAATCCCCACGCTTGGCAGGCGGCTTGGGGATCGCAGTGGCTCACCGATTAGTGAGAGGACGCTGCTGCCCGTCCTCCGGTGTCTGGTCGCAGTTTTAAGACGTACCCGGGTCGCCTGACATTATGCTAGATATAAGTTATGACTCATAATATAATATAAATGGTATTGTCACTTAATTGGATTATTTTGGCAGATAAAAACCATAGTTAAATCAATGTTAATATTAAATCGTAGAAAATTAAATGCCAACTAAGATAGCAACTCAAAGTACTGAGCGGACCGTTGCCGCTACACTTTTCCGGTCCTTATTATAAAAGATGTTAAACTTTAAACGCACATTTTACAGTAAATCTGTCCAGTTAATAATTGTCCTCCTTTTCCGTGCTCTAGTCCCAAAGCTGCTTAGTTAAAATACTAAAACTTTTTAGTATGCTCCAAAGAAAATCTCAAGTTGTTAGTTAAATTCAAATTGGAAAACTTTTAAAATTTATGTTCGCAGTTTTAAGACACCTATTATGTCTCCTCTAGTCTTTACATGTGTAGGGCAATGTTTTTTGTAGAGGGGGGAGCTCTAGTTAGACTGGTAACTCGATACTGTCGCAAAGCAGTTTCATTACATATTTAATATGTTAGAGGGGAGCTAAGGTTTTTTGTCCGACAGTACATACTCTTACGTGAGAATTGTCCATGCACGCTGACTCTCAGGCTATAAAATGTCCTTTAGGACGAATCCTATGGTCCATATAATAAATTATTTCATTATTTTTATCGACTGTTTACGAGAAGCTGTGTACTTTATGTCGGCCACTACTTGAGATTATTTCTGTTCCAGGGTTAGACTTAAAAGAGGTGAAGGAAACTCACAAGGGTAGAAGTTCTTTGGATGTTTATAAATGTTAAGAGTTTATTTATTTATTTACGGCTTGGAAAACCAACAGCTATACAAAAGTGGGTTAATAACTAACATAGGTTATATTTAGCCAATTACAGGTATCCATAGTATATTACAGGAAAGCCGTAGAAAAAAAAAGATGATTTTTTTACGATCATAAGCACAAAGATGTTCATCAGAATTAATGTAATATTAATTAATTAATTAATTAATGTAATAACCTAAGTATTATCGGAAAATGTCAAGATTGAGCCGATTGCGTCAAGATTAAGCTTTTAGCACTAAATGGGTCTAATGAGAAATCTATACATAACTTAATGTCCTCCTGACCGAATTTCGGTCACGGCGGCCAATCTCACCGGAGATTAGCCAACTACGCAGGAGATATTATAGTGCACAAGTGTGCGCGCAAACACAGGTACACTCTCTATTCCTTCACTCTCATAGTCCGATGGGACGACAATCCGACACGACCGGAGAGAGATCAGGCGCAGGATGAACGGCTTTACGTGCTTTCCGAGGCACGGTGTTTATTCACAAACACAAAGACCCAGACCCGAAACAACTATCTGTAGATCATACATAATTTTTTTCTGTGCGGGAGTCGAACCCGCAACACGTAGACCAGCAGTCGATCTCTCAACCACTGCACCAACCGTGCCGTCATATACATAACTTATTAAAGTCTTTGCTCACTTGCACAATATATGAATTTTGCCTATAGTCTGAACAGAGGGGATGGAAATAGGCGGCCTAATCAATTTTTCGGGAACATTAAAAAGTAGTTTACGCAGAAGATCCGAACAATCAATCTCATTAGGTATTATTTTTAATAAAAATATGCAGTCGGCTAGTCGAACGGCGATTTATGAGTGGCTGTAAATGAAATTATTTGCATAGATCTATATAGTTTAACGTTATATCGTTGACACGAGATAGAATTTGATTTTACAAATGTAATGCCTAACTTGGTTAGGATTATTTGATGGATAATCCGCACCTTCTAATGAAAAACATTAAGTTTTTTGTGCACATAAGAACAAGTAGATATAGGCAGATCCGTTCAACTAAATTAATCAATACAAAATAAATTGCGCTTTAATTTGTAGCTTATCCACGATACAACCATGCAGTAGGTAAGTTATTTTTGACACAGCACCTATAGAGGGAAAGTTTTCCAGTTTTGGAACGTCGAGAACTGGAAGATTGGGTTAATTTTTCCTTTTCAAACGGTGAGTCTGGGTGAGCAATATATTTAAAATAGCGTATGGTCAGTAAGAACGATCACGTCTATGTGAGTTATAAAAAAGTAGGATCGAGGCACGATGTTGTAAGGTCTTCATTGAAAAGCCTGGCGCGCCGAAGTCCGACAGTTGATATCAGGAATTCGTATGTTTGACATCATTCGTGTTAGAATCATTGTAAACTTTAACAATGCAATTCAGTATTTTCTGTTGTCACTTCACCACGATAGATGGCGCTGTACTTTTTACCATGTTGCGTGGTCACTATAAAGATAATTGAAATTGATTCAATAGTAAAGAAACCACAAGCAGAACCCACGTTACTTGGATATACATATATAGAGTGTATATGTGATACACAAAACCTGCATTAAAGTTGTTTCAAAAAAGCTAATTATACAAAGTCCATCCAGTCAACCCGAAGTTGTTGTAGTAAGCCAGAATTAATTAACATTTTTTTACATTGGAGAAGCCAAAAATAAAGAAAACTGAGTGCATGGTAATTGTAGATATAGCTCAGTTTAATTTTGTTTATCACTTTCTATGCGAGACGCTTTCCCTGGTTTACAGGAGAGAATCAAATACCTCAATGCCTTAGAAAGCACGTTAAGCAGTTGGTGCCAGGTGTCATACGAAGAACTATGATATTACGGGTGTCAGCATTCGTAGTATTCCATCTCTGTATAACTACTTAACTCTTTGCTCTAATAAACAGCATGTTCCACAACGGCCTTTAGCTCTTCATTTCATGATGGTATTCTTGTATTTTTATACGAATAAAAGGCACGAAAACTAAAAATCTGAAAAGACCATTATATTATTTCTAAACACCATTATAATTGAGTATAGAACGTCGTTCTGCGGTAAAAGCGTTGTAGTATTAGGTATGAGAGATATTTTAAAGTGAGGAGTGCTCGCAACAGAGGGAGATAATGCGTCGGTTAATGGAGTGTCGTTGGTGCAGCCATGTTGGCACGCTAAGCGACTTTCACCATTACTGGATTTGTAAACGCGAAAAATAAACGTGTTTATATCGAACGTGACACTTTTAGTGTTAACTGAAGAGATGGTCTGGAACTAAATGATGTATAGAACTTTCAAAGTGCATTTAGAAGTACCTACCTTAAGGAACAGTAGAAAACTACGTGAGTGCTTACACGAGTGGTCAGTTTTTTTAACTAGTGTAGATATTCAATTTGTCGCGTCGCCTTTCCATTCCTTGAGCACATTAGGAGACCATGCCTACCTTCTTCTTCGTTCTATTATGAAAAGAAGTATAACTTGATTTACTTTATAATCGAGTACTTTTGCTTTGCTGCAAAGTATGAAGATATTTTACTTCAAAACTTGAACGGTGAATAATATAGTTTGTATAAAGGCTTTCACAATTTCGAGCTCTACAGAATATGGCACAATTAATTTGACCTCGCTTCCGTCGTAAAGCCACTTAGAATTTCTCTTATCGAATTAAGTATTCCAATCTTCCTCTTCTCCAATAAATTGTCCTAGTTGTAAGAAACATTAATAGGGCTTTATGTAGTTTTAGTTTGCAAACAACTTTGAAGCCATTAAAATGTAGTATTAGGTTAAGTCAACATCAAAAGTAAGAAATAATTTAAGCTTATTAGAAAATGCCTCATGATTTACCAATTTTGACATTAAACTATCTATTGATGTTCTTTGTATCGATAAAAATCGTATTTAATCGTATAAGTTTATTGGAATTAGCTAACTTCTGTGTAAGGAAAAGTTATAAACCATGGTTATAATAATAATAATAATAATCTTTTATTTCAGATTTACAATAACAATTCATATACAGAACCAAAAAAAAAACATACTAAATAAATAGTAACGCAATTAAACTAAAAAATATACAATTCAGGCAACAAATTATGTTATGCTTGGTTGCCTTGCTATAAACCCAAATATGAATTGGGTTTAGAAATTGAAATCTTGCGTGAAAGGCGCCAAGTTGGCTTCCAAGATTTTTAAGTATATCTTTATACAAATTATGCGTGGGAAGTCTTATCTAACAAAATGTCTAGTTATTTTTATATTTTCTTTAACCTTATTGAATAGGCTATGAATAGATAAAGCACTTGTTTCTTTCACAAGGCGATATTGAAGAATTTAAGGAGCAAATGATATTAATAAGACTATCCCTGGCCTGCCTTTTATGCGGGCTGCTATCATTTGTCATGTCCATGTAATAATAGCCAAGTATTCCCTGAAGTGCAACGATTAATGGTTTAATACAGACAAATCAACCGATATAATAATAAAACTCATCTTCTTTAAACTCAACATTAAACACAGATTGTTTTTCATCTATCCCATTAACCAGTCTAGACAAAAACACTTTTTTTGTTAGTGACCGATTGCCTAACATTTTCAAAATGTTTTTTCTCCTAGTTATTAATGCTGCAAGCTTTTGACACGTCCTAACGACGCGTTCAATCAAACGGCGGCTTAAAGTGCTCTCCGAATGGTACAAGCTCGCTACAAGAGCTCGAACATATTGAAACAGTCAACCTTTTCAATGACTATGCTGTTACAGTTGTTCTTTTGCAGTTGTATATTAAGGTACGAACAGACGTGCTCATTACTAGCACGAAAGCATGCTTGTGCTATGCTATTGAGCAAGTGCTCATCAGTAGCACGTGTGTAATGTAATGAGCATGCTTATTTAGAGCGTGCTCAAAAATCAACCGACGTTTGATTTTCGAGCATGCTACCTGAGGCGCGGGTAGAAGGGGGCGTGCTCCGAGCGCGTCTGAATAGGTTTGCTTATTAGCATGCTATTATCGATTCGATCTCGATCCGAGGCGGGCGACTGTTTTTGCGTCAAATTAAAATAAAAACGAACATTGAACCCTCAATATGTCGCGTTGGGGAGAAAAAAAACTTTGCTTTTTGTGTCACATTATCGAAGTTACGAATGATCGATGATTATGAGTATGCTTCAAGTAAGCATGCTTATTGCTGGCAAATGTGAACAGTGGCATGAGCATGCTAACTTTAAGCAAGCATAAAAGCACGCTTTTTTTGAGCACGTCTGTCCGTACCTTTAGCCTTTACCTGCGATTCTTGAAGGACGGGATTCATGCGTGTATATACATTCATATTCATGCACAAAGATTCTATAGCGATTGGTATTAATATTTGGTGTATTTCTAAAAAAGTTATTATTTTTAAGTCTTTTACAAAAAGGCGCACAACGAACCTAGTTTCATAGAAGCATATAGTTTTATTTTAAATAAAAGATGAAAAAATGTCGTAGTGTCGTGTGATCTATTATGAAAATTGGATTTAAAGCAATTTATAGTTTTAGAGTGTTGGTGATTTACCCTGCCACTCCCCGCAATTTGTTTTTAAGTAAGAACGTTTGTTTTCTATTGTTTTACAAAGATAAGTTTGATACCTGAGATAATTTTCATAGATATAGAAAAAAAAAGTTTAAAATATCACTCTGTTCAGATTTTATGGTAGGTAATCAATCTTGTGGGTAGGTTACGAATTGTGATAGCCTGTGTTTTTTGTACAGATGTTTGTTTCTGTACAGATGTACAGTTTTGATGGCACGGTTGGCGCAGTGTTTGAGCGATCGACTACTGCGCTAGGTGTCACGGGTTCAGTTCCCGTACGGAAAAAAATATTTGTATGACCTATAGATAATTGTTCCGGGTGGTCCAAATAGTCATAAGCATGACTGCTGAGCGTGAGGTTCTGGTTTCGTGGTTAAGTTTGGTTTCCGATTCAGCTAGCATACCCGGTAGATATCCACAGGTTCCCTATTATATGGGACTTAATAACGGACATTGGCAAAATTCAGGTGAACAATAATAGGTACACCTATATTATTTAATAACATTTTAGCAATGGACGCTGTACTCAAAGCGAATTCTCTGAAATATAAGCCATAGTGACCGAACAGGTAACTAGAGGAGGTAACCATATACGGGAGAGGAGAGCAAATGGGACGAAAATGAACAGTACTGTGCTATTGAATTTGGAGGATTCGCAACATCGTAATTCTGAATATTGCGTACACTATTCATCGATATTTTAATATGGCTCTTTGTCATTCAATCACTCATTACAATTTCATCGGGTAGGCTACATTGCTTCATTTAAGGTAATATTAAATTTTAAACCGTGGATATAATCAATTTTATTAACGTAGGTTAATAACATTATATCCGTGTGCACATCGAGAATATCGATAGTAATTTTATTTTTTGTACAGACTTTTTCGCATTACAATAATGTCGAGCAAATAATTGTTCCAATAATCATTATCAGCTAGTCTTTTTCCAACTACACTGGGGTCGGCTCCTGGTCTTAGCGGTTGCAGCTGAATATCAGTGCCGACATATTTTACACGGAGCGACTGCCATCTAACCTCCGCCACCCGATTACTAAAAGATACTGACACTCTAAGTTAAGACTGATATCACACTTTCTTTTTTGGGTTGCTGACACTTTTCATGACTAACGGTTAATGGCTAACGATTGTCATAGATATTCGTATGACACCCGGATTCCAATGCTTAACGTAGTTTCTGAGGCAGGGAGGGGTCTCGGTGTGCGAAAAACGGTCACTCATCCAACGAATAACCGCAGCAAGACCTGCTTATTCTTGCAGAAAGAGATTCTCTATTTTTGACTCACTAATAGTGTTTGTATAGCTTTTATTTAAAAAGTGAAATAAAGTGATATGTGTGTTATATGTAATTTCTTTCTTTTATCTTATGGCCCATTTTTCAGTATAAAAGGTATCTAGCTGTTAATTTGAAATTAGACTTGTCACAGGGAAAACTTATCTGTGGATTATCCTGCTATAGAAAAATCTGGCATTCGAAAAGTTGGCTGAGAAATATTTTATAGGTAAATCGTTTTTTTTTTGCGGTTAAGATTGGGAGGACGTTGGTAGTTGAGACATCTTTCTAGGAAATATCTTGAGATATGTACTTCCATAATGGTACTTATATTAACACTACGTCAGTTGGAGTTAAAGTGATTGATAAAAGGTATTTATTTTTTTATTTTGCGTTCCGAACTTGATATGTGACTTTGTTTGAGCTTTTTCTTGTTTATTTCAGCTATTCTTTACCCAAAGTTGCCTCCTTTGTTTAAGCTAACGCTTTAAAATTAACCTGACCTGATTTAAGACCTGAAACTAATCATCACATGTTGAAACTTAACGGTTCAGATATGCTAGATGAATATGGGTTTCTTAGACCACTAATGTTAGTAATAAACTGCTCCATCGTGAAGATACTGCCGGTGACTACCTATTTGATAAAAACGAATCAGTCAGTTAATCATATTTTGTAGGGAATTAACTCTATTCAATGGGGTAGATTACTGATGGGTATAATATTCACACTGTTTAATAATATTGTAAATATATACACAACTGCGCCAAAGTTGTAAACATAAGTTACATGTTAGAGATATTTGCTCACAATGTTAAGTGGTCAACGCAATCTTGGGAGCTTTCGGAGCCATACAAACTTTAAAGGGGAGGGGGACTGAGACCTTATTCGGTTAATGGGGTTGGTTTGGCAAAGATTTATACATGATTTCAGGGTGCCGCAGTAAAACATGGACCCATAAAAGAAATAATAGGGTTTGTTTGTCAAAGAAATGTATTCCTCTGTAACTTTCAAAGAAGGAACTAAAAAATTACATCTGTATTCTGAACAGTTTTCAATTTAGTTTATACATTCTAAAAGTATATTATGTGATATGCACACACATCATCAGCAGTCAAAAGACGTCCACTGCTGAACGAAGGTTGCCATAATCCCCACGTTGCACGATGCACGTACAACCAGACCTGAAACAACTATCTGTAGATCATACAAATATTTATTCCATACGGGAATCGAACTCACGACATGAAGCACAGAAAGCTAGTCGCTTAGTTACTACCCCAACCATGTCGTCAATTATACTAAATTATAACTTAATTTGACGTACACATTAGCTTTATTCGCGTGAAGATTGGGTTCCTAACACGTATCGAAAATTAATTTATGCTAGTGTCATATCTAAAGGTTCTAATGATTCAGTAGGTATATCTAAAATGGACCGTTGAAAACAATTGAATTTGAGATGTGCTGAACTGTGAACAACGATATAATTTGCTTTCCACGCGGAAGGGTTTGAGTTTAAACCCGCTCCGCAACACTGAATTTTCGTAATCATGTGCGGATCAAAATTTGATTATTACCACTTGCATTAACGGAATGCACACCTGAGAGGGTTCCATAGAGCTCTTGACGGTTAGTGTAGTCCGCCAATCTGCATAAAGCCAGATGTGGTGAACTATGGCCTAATCCTTCTCATTATGCAGTTCACTATGGCCTAATCCTTCTCGCAGAAGCTCTTCGCAGTTGGACAGTAATGGGCTGATATTTTTTTAATATCATTCCCATATCATTAAAGTAATGGTTAGCTAGATATATCTTCAGGCGTTTTAAAAGCGTGAACGCTAGCGTTTATATACCTACCACTAAATGTACATAATACACAGTGATGTTATATAATTCCATATCGCTTTTTCTTTGGTAAATAGTTTGAGCCGTTCAATAGGCTGTATACGATAAATACATACGCATCACGCTTCAAACACATTACGTTTTTGCCTCGTTACTGAAGCAAATGTTCTGCTCACTTATTATAACAGTTATTCGCCAGTAGTTTGTGGTAACGGTACACAAGATGTTCAATGCGTATTTTACGGGGGTTCCTAATGTAGCGTGAGCCAAAATTGTCTTTTTAAGGGCCATAAGGAAAGCGGGTGCGCCTGGGCCGCCACATGAGCTGTTATTTACGATAGACGGACACACTTTCTTGGTCCTTTTCCGCTTATCCATTCTGTAAATAGATTACGGTGGAATCAAAACAAACGGTAATGGATTTATTTTTTTACTTTGTCCGTGTTTGGTTCTTCTAAGTAAGTTCATAGATACTTTTTAGCATGTAGAGACATGTATAAATATTTTTAGTTTTTATGCCTCGGGAATTGCCTGTTTCTTCAGGACGCATTTCGTTTCCCATACATTCTCAGTATTAAGTAGATCTAGATCAATCAGGTCAGAACATTTAATCTACTCTAATATTTGCCTATTAATTAATATCATTAACGGTCTCATATCTCGAATTGGCAATTAGCAATATCAAATCCTATATAGTACTTGATCCTATAATCTTAAATAGTATAAAACTTCCTCGCATATATAAATATGCGAGGAAGTTTTATACTGCCTGCAATGTTCATATTTAAGGCCTAACTAGATTCCATCTAAGCCCTTTTAAACGCGAGATGTCACAGCCACAAGAGATAGAACTGCTGGTTTTGGGGTCAACATTAACCAGGGCCGGACCGTGAATTTGTGGGGCCCTGGGCTAATACTACTTAGGGGCCTACTAAATTACTCAACTAATTGTCGATTTTTTATAAAACTGTTTTATATAGTGATATAATACGGTATAGGAAAAAAAATAGGACAATAAAATATTTTATTTATATAATATGACTTAGTATATACAAACATCAACTGTACGACATTATTGTAAAATAAATTGACAGGTTATGTGTGGTTATGCTATATCAATTATAAAGCAACCTTTCTGCATTTTTGTGCTGCAAATTCCTTTATTTGCTCATCACATTGTAAGTCATTTGTTAAATCGCAATTTATGGAAAGAACTGATAAATGATTTAGTCGACAGTTCGAAATTGTTGTCCTATATTTGTTTTCTATATACGACATCCTGGAGAAAGAGCGCTCCGCTTCACAGCTAGTGATTGGCAACGTTAAAAAAATCTTTAAGATGGTATAGCAATTTGGGAAAACATCAATAAGTTTTTTTTCATAAATTAGCATAAAAATTTTACTGCAGGAGGTGCAAGACTCTGGCTTAGACTGTAGTAGGTAAGATTTTAACTGAATGCACTCATTCACTAAATGTTCGTCTACGTCATCTGGATAATAATCAATAATATTACGTATACTTTCCAGATCTATGTGTTCCATACTTTTATCTTGCAAATCCATTAAAAATTTAAATTTTTTGCTACATGTCTCATAAACTTGGCTTCTTTTGTTTAAATCCATAATCAGCTTATCCAACGCAACGTTTAGCGTGTCTCTTTTAAATTTTTCTGCACCGTATACTAAGTTTTTCTCTGTAGACTTATCTGAACATTTTGAAGTAATGCGTCTCTTATATTTGTCAGTGTAGTCTATTCTCACACTAGTACTTAATATTTTTGCTTTCTCTTCGTATTCCTTTAGCTTCTGTTCTGATTGTTGCCTAATGTTGTTCACGAACTCTTTTAATGACACAATTAACTTATTGCCTTCACAAATATCTAAACCAGGGCTCTGTATTTTTTTATGAACTAAATTAAATCTCTCTAATATTTCTTCCCAAAAAATAATCAAAATTGCAGTTTCGAGTTTCGCCAGTTTATTAAATAAATTTCGCGCTTCTTTTCGGAAATCAACTTTTTCATCTTCATTTTCGCTGAAACTTTTTAATTTTTTCATAACGTCATCATAATTATTTTTTAAAGCTTTGACAGCATCATAGTGGCAAGACCATCTGGTCTGGCTTAAACTTTTTAACGTAAATGTTAGTTTTGTTTCACGATTTAACAGTTCCCACCTATGGGTCGAAGAAGAAAAGAAAACGTATATTTTTTGCACTACTCCAAAAAAGTTTACAATTTCGGTTGCAACCTTAACGGATTCTTCACCGACTAGGTTAAGGGAATGCGCAGCACATGGCACATAATCCGCGGATTTATTTTTTTGTTTTAGTAGTGCTTGTACACCGTTATAGTGACCGGCCATATTAGCAGCGTTGTCATATGACTGTCCCCTACAATTATCGAGTAGCAGTCCATTCGTTTCTAAAAAGTCTTGTAGAATATTAAATAAATGTAAGCCAGTATGACTACTAATTTTAATGAACGATACACATATTTCATACACTTTTCCCCGAAAACAGTATCGTAATACAATAGCTAGTTGGTCATTGTGAGACAGATCTGGGGTTGAATCCATCACAATTGAATAATACTTTGTGTCGTCGTTATTTATTTGTGTTATAATTTGTTTAATTATCTGTTTACCCATAATCTCAATTATTTCCTCATATACTGTTTTTGATAAGTAAGATATTGTCGGTTTTGGTCGCAGCTCTCGTTGTTCAATATGTTCACGAATAAATGGGTCAAACTCTGCCAATAGCTCCAGAGCACCCACATACATAAAGGTAGGCGGGCTAAGGAAACTCAGTAAGCACATTCTGGTTTTTTGGTTTTTATTTGTAAACTAAAATAATTTGAGATGTCAGTGTCCCTTAACAGTTCATGAAAATTACGTATTGGTTATTTATAAATAGCAATTTTGCCACCCGGTAGCGTGAATTTATTTTTTTGTCATCTCAAGATCTACTGTAAACCAGTACAATTCCTGTAAAATACACATTCCTTAATTTTAATATTCAATTTGTATAAACTAGGTACTTGGAATTGATAATGAGGTAAATAAAAGAATACAGTAGCAACACTTAATATTTCACGTGTTAGGTTAGGTTACAAACAATAAGCAAAATGACGCATTAATTTCACAGTATATTCAACAACAAGTAGTCAGTTCCTATCCATGATATCTGTAATGATATCTCCGACGTTATTGAAACTCTAATAAATTGAATTATGTCTACTTACGAGTGAAATGGTACGCACGGCATCTTTTCGTATGCTACAGTTTTTTTTTTTTTTTTTTATTTAAAACTTTATTTCAAGTAACATAGACTCATATTTTGTTAGTAACACACATTACACTTACAAACTAAGGTTAGTATATTACATATATGGAAGCCTAAAACAGTGCAATATCCCATAGCGCATACACCACACATTCTCTGGAGACACACTTGCTACTTTATATGAACTTATTTAATAAAGAAAACTAAAATTTAAGCGAAATTTATATGTCGTGTTAACTTTAGCATATTTGTTTGACCACGCAAGTGTCAAATCTGACAATCTGTGGCTAAAAATACCGACTACGCAGATAAGGACAAAAAATAAAGATTGCATCTCCTTCTTTCATATGTGTTTCGTAATAAACGTTCCTTGTTTAACTTGCCGTGACGTCAGTTACGCTCATTCTTTAAGTAGTAATTCTATGTTTCCTATGGAGGCTGGGGGCCTTTTGTATCCACGGGGCCCTGGGCTGCAGCCCAAAAAGCCCTTAAGTAGATCCGCCCCTGACATTAACACTGACTTTAACTTAACCAGGGTACTTTACCATATAATAAACATTTTGTAATGAATCCACATATTACATTTTTAAATGATCCGAATATTTTATACCATAATATATTAACGGATAATATTTCTCATCAATAAACTGGCAGTCGATTCTCATTTCAAAAAATAAAATAAAAAACATATGACTTTATTTTTTTTTCAACTGTAAACTTCAAAGTTATACTGTTTTACTTTAAAATAAATTACAAATATGTACCAATCGTCGGATATGATGCGCTTACGGCAGCTAAGGGAATACGCTGTGCTGTAACTACCCCCCTTGGATGTGAGTCACCCCAGACGTCGCGCGTGACGGCGAAGCATTGCATGTTACGTGTTTATTCATTAATTTGAAGCAAAACATAATTAATGTCATTTTTATTCTTCGAAGGTACGCACAGTCCACTATCATGTTTCCTACAATTAATCGATCGTTCAAAAAGTCACCCTAAGTAATAATATTCTCTATTTAGGTAGTTGGTACAAATATTTTGATGATCGCTGATAGCTGCGGTTTTTGGACTTGGTTACAGAATTTCGAGTCGATTTTGTGGTTGTGGAGAATTTGAATGGCCTTCAGGACTGTGTGTGGTTTCAGTTACAAATCGACCGTCTCGGTACTTCATAGTAAGTGGTCAGAGGCGAAGGTAATAGTAGTACTTTAGTATGTGATGGAGGGCAAAAGCATCTATGATTATATGATCGAATTATATTTTGGTACGGACAGCTCATAATCCCTCAGCCTCAGCGCTTTTAAGGAAAGGAAAAGCGAGAAAAGTTCCATGCCATGGCCCACAGTCAAATCCATCGTTAGACGAAGTACTCAATAGCCAATTGGTTCGTAATACAACCAATGCGTCTGTTGCTAATACTTTTCTGCTTGTATTCAAAGTCTGCTCTCAATATTTATATAATTACTTAACAAATCTATAGTATACCGGAGAGAAACTCAACCAAACATTCGATATGTTTGCACATAAGTTCTGTTCTTCTCCAAGAGTAAATATCATTGTTCAAGCAGCGGTACCAAGATAAATTATGATTATTTAATATTGCGTTCTTTAATTATTTAAGCGTCCGCATATGTTATGTGTTAAAGGGGGATTCATTAACTGGTAATTATATTCTAACCCTATGAGAATTTTCCATCTGTAACACCTAATTATAATTATATACTTCATGTGACCCATTACTTAAAACCAAAAAGTAGTAGAATATAGTCATGTTTGAAAATTTTTATTGTACTAAAAACATTAATTTAATATTTTAGACACAAAATCCCAGACATTTGAATGTCTATGTACGCAAATGTGCATTGTCTTATTCAGTTACTTGAAAAAAGTAGTTAAGTAGGTTTCATGGAATTTTATAATGCCGAATATTAAAGAGGCACTTTTCATATGAACCCCATTTCTATGAAACATTGTTGAACAAGTATGTAAGAAGGTACACGCTCCACTAAAGAACAATTTAAGTAATAAGATAATAAATAGTAGAGAACATTTTAATAAAAGTGTTTCAAAGAAAAACTCACTAAGCGAAAGTAATGATACTTTATTACATGTTTTACATTTATTAAATTGAAAGTACCTAACATAATCAAGAATTTATTTTGATATTTGTTGTAGAAAAAATGTTTCCCAACAATATACAATTTATTAGTATGCAAAATAAGTACTCAATTCAATATCATTTAAAAGTTACTATTATTTTTAATTTTTTGCTGAAAATCGGAAAAAGAAAATAAATTAATGATCCTGATCCAAAAAAACCTATACGAATTTGAAAATTAATTGAATTCAAAATCTTAGGTGCTCATAAATATCAAAGTGTATATTCTGTTACAACCACTTAGGACCATTTTAATGCAAATTGTCGCTTAACAATCACACTAGATTACGTTTAAGTAGACAGTTTAGTAAGCGGCAAGGGAATTTAAAAAAAGGTAAGGTGATGACAATGATAGAAGTCCCGATGTATGTTTAAGTAAATAACAAAGAAAGCCTATGGGTTACCTATAATAATATTCTTGAAACAATATTTAACAAATATCGTTGTTTTCCATCCATCGTGGCTTTACAGAATTCATTGAAAATGCCATACAGTCGCGGTGCGAGCGCCTATTGTAACAGAGAGAAAAAACAATAGAAAACCCGCTTTTTACTGCCGGCTGTATGTGCAAAACAAATGTTTGTTTAAGCTGCAAAATAGTGCGCGAGGGCCAGTGCCTATTAAGTGGAGAGGTGAACAAATAAACCAGTTAGCAATCGAATATATATGTTGTTCGTTTTTGTATAAAGAATAGGGCGTTGCCGTCTGAGAATTTTTGATAATACTCAGCGCGAGACACCTACGGTGTTTTTATGTAGTTTTTTTATGTGTGAAATTCTAATGTGAATTTTGTTTGCTATTTTTCTGTAGTTTTCCTCATGAACCCTGATTATTTGATATAGAAATAAAATGTAGATACTAAAACCGATTAAAAAATACTTAAAAGAACCTCTTAAAAGGATGTAAATAACGTATGAAGAATATAAAGAAACTAAATAAACGATTGTAAAATTTTTGTTCACGTTCTAAGTCTACAAATATAATTTTATTTAAACATTACTTTCCCAAAAGAAAGAAGGACCGATGGAAGCTTTTATAGAAAAACCAATTAATTTACCCATTTTTTTCGTGTTATTTATATACTCACTAGGTTATCTGACGAGAAATAGACGAAAAATATGGAGATGTAATACACACACATTGCGGTTCTTTGAATTATATCTTGTTGAGTTTGTTACGAATAAGACTTGGCAAAGAGTTCATGAAACATACGAACGAAATAATACTAAGAGCACAAAAGGAGTCTTGTATAACAAGTTTTATGAACGAAAAGGTCTGACGTCATACTGTTTGATGTGTGCGGGCATTTCAGTGTATGGTGATCATATTTCGGCGAACGCTAGTTTCAAAGCGAGCAGTCTGCTGGGACAGATAACGTTGTAAATGTCAATCTCTGTAGGTCTGCTCCATTTTGAGGGGATCAAAGTTCCGGGTGGGGATTATAAGGGTCTAAGATAAGCTTATTTTCTAAAGCCTAATTTTGTACCCACCTACTTCCTTTGTTGAAACGTTGATGAGTCGAGTTTTTGTGGATGTATCTGAGTCGGAGTTCGGCCTCGTTCCTTAAAATGAAATTTTACAAATTAGAGATTCTCTTTTGTTTTCATTCATTCTCGTTATATTTTTGAACTGGACAGCTAAATGGTTGTGATTAAAAATCATAAAAGATATTTTATTGTTTCATGTCTCCTTAGAAGATAGCGACGTTATGAAAAGTCGCCGGAGCGAGTGAAAATATGATTGGATTTTTATATTTAGACGGTGATATTAATTTATATCCCGTTGCGGATCTTTTCCAGTTGTGTTCTATATTTTTGGCTTAGGAAATATGTGCCCCGTGCACATATAAGTAAACGAGATTTTGCCCGATGGTATAAGAACACACACAAACAATCGCAGTGACAACGTACTTATCCGACAGTCTACTTTATAAATATTCAAGACAAGACAGAATACGCAATATCATCTGATAAAATTGCATTGTTCACTGTATCTAGGGCAGCACCGTCTTTTTTTCATAAAAAGGAAAGGGTTGAATCTTCTAGTTTCTTGTAATCTTTATGAGCTAAATATTCTTTTCATAAATATTTATTACCTGTTTTAGTGAGACAAACACATGTATTTTGAGATATTATTTAAGAATTCAGTCTTACCAGATAAGAAAATAAACAGTCTTAAATTCATAGTTTTATATTTTTAGCATGTGTGCAACACTAATTCTGTCTCTCTATAAGATGAAGACGATCAATTTGTGACGTAAAAAGCACGCTTCGGTTTGAGCCCGCCTGGCTAGTGAAAATATAAATTAATTAGTTCGTAACGAAATTACCCGTGACGAGGGTCACAGAAAAACAATGTGCTCTTGCAAACCAAAAACCTTTTAACGAGGACGCTGATGTTAAGCTCCAGTGTAATAATTTGTAACATGTTATGATGCGCGGAATTGCTGTTCGTTCCTTTATTCTTTTTTTGAAAACTCTACAAAATAGCTTTTATACAGGGTGAATTTTTCAAGTGCCCACTTGAAAAATTCACCCTGGCCAAATCTGTAATTATAATTCATACTCCTTTGAGTATTTTTCGATATTCCTTATAAGGAATATCGAAAAATACTCAAAGGAGTCTCGAATGGAGTCTGACAACACGGTTGGCGCAGTGGCTAAGCGATTAGTTTTCTGCGCTACGTGTCGCGGGTTCGATCCTCGCACGGAACAAATATTTGTATGATCTACAGATAGTTGTTTCGGGTCTGGTTGTTTGTGCATGTGACATGTATGTTTGTGAACTGTACCCACGATAAAGGAGAAATCCTAGTGTGGGGCAATGTTTCTTTAAAAAAAAAGTCTGGAGCCCGATTTTGATAAAAACTAAAACTGCATCATTGGATTTTTGAAAAAATAATATACGTAGCTAGGAATCTTGAAAAATTCACCTGTATATTGTTTTTCTTTTTTTTTCATAAAATCCTTACAAATGTCCATAAACACTGGACTCAAATTAAATATCTACTAACCATAGAAATATAAGTGTCCTGAAAACGTCATCATCATAAACCGTAGAAAATTAACAGCCCGGAGTTTTGAATTGTGCCCGGCAGATGGCAATAGCTGTCCCTATTGCATGGGTTTCAATAACGGTATCGGCAAAAATTAACATTAACATGCGTGATATTATGCTTGTTTATATTATTATAATACCATATTATTAAGGTAAATGATGTTGTGCATTATCAAAATAGATATTAATAAAAATAAATCTTTGTATATCAATCTATCCCACCAAAAACATTTCATGTAAAATGTTGCCAAGACGACCACATAAGGTTTGCCCTGTGAAAAAGCATTTTACATGAAATGTTTTTGGTGGGATTTCAGTTGTTTTTGTAAGTTGCTAGGCAGTCTTTTTAGTGTTTATTTTTTTCTTCAGCAGTGCCGGTTTTCATAGCCCATTCTGTCTTTGCCTTTTTTCTTTGATGATTTACTGATTACCATAAGCGATAAATCAGGGCGATATTTCGCTCTTAAGCGATTATATTCAACTATAGCTGACGTCCTAATTCATAAAATTGGTGAGTCTCATTCAAACTTCCACCCCCCCCCCCCCCCCCCCATTTTATCTGGGGGCACGGTAGTGTTTTTTGTATACTGAACTTTGTTTACATACCAAATTTCGGCTTTCTAGCACTTCAGGGAGTACCCTAACATTTTGAAGTCTCATACAAACTTCCACCCCTCCCCCCCATTTTAGGGGATGGGGGCGAAAGTTATAAGTTTATGATTTTTTTGTTGGTTGTATACTAAACTTAGATTACATACCAAATTTCAGCTTTCTAGCACCTCAGGAAGTAGCCAAACATTTTGATGATCATCAGTGTGTCAGTGTATCAGTGAGTGTGTCAGTGACGAAATCGGTGTATTTTAGATATCAATAAAATCTAAAGTATTAGAGCTATTCAATTGAGACTTTGTATGTTTAATAAGTTTAGTTTACTCAGGATATGATGTCAATAATAATTGACATCATATCCTGAATATAACCAAACAAAGTAAACCAACTCTGTACTAATAGCGCTTCGACAACTTCAGAATATAGGCCACGAATTCGTTACCCAGTTGGCGCAGTTTTAATAACTTTTTGTGTAAGCAAAAAGCTCCGGTTGCACTTCTTCATTAAGAACTTATTATTTTAAGTAATTTTTAATAGAAATAAAATATCAACATTTTCTAAATGGCTGTATAAAGGAGCCGTTTCAAAGTTTTAATGGAAAAGTTTTTAGTTCAAAACAACACGGTTGGAGTGCACTGTTAAATTGTTAAAGTATGTTTTTTGTAGCGGTTTAAATGCTGGTTTCCTTTAAGAATCGGAGGAAACTAGGCGACGGTATTGTTAGGAATTTGTCATGTAATGTTTCTATTAGAATGTCAGTTATCTTTCCGAAAGTCATTTGTCATTCCGTGGAATAGTGATGTCATGTTTAAAGACTGTTTAGCAATAAAAGTTTTTATGAATATCGCGGATACTTGGGAAGTATCGATAAAAATTATATAAAATATATAATAGGGAAATAACTAATTACCTTTAATTACGTAAAAACATACATGAAAGTAATTATCATAATCGCTTTGGCTTTAATTATCGACTTTACAGCAAAAAGAGTAGTTTACAAAACGTTACGTTTACAATATTGGCTGTATGTCATTATTGACAATTGCCTAACCAAAAGTTGTGAGTGTTACAAGTCACAGAAAAAAGAAGGAAAAGTGAAAACAAAATAGTGACATTATAAATTTTAAAAGAATGTTGGCCAGAATTGTGGCGGCCTATAATAAGAATGGTAGAAAATTAAAGGAATAGAGGAGTGTGGCAAATACCACGCAGAGTGGCGCCATCTGTGAGAAACAAAAGAGGTTTTGAGAAACAGGTGCGTGGTGTGAGAAACACGAATTACTTCGATAGTGTTTATTTGGTGGTCTTTTAAAGGACTACCTGCACACATCAGAGGAGTGTCAGTGACGTAGAAAGGCCGTGCTCGTGCCGAGACCAAACACTAAAGCTTTTGCGCTGGCACTGACACTGACACTGATGTGTGAACAAGTTCTCATGAAATATATGTCAAGATATCTTTTTGAGCCTATGACACTGCACTGTAATAACTATTATTAATACTTTCTATATATATAATTAGAAAATATTAATTATAGAATTGGTTTAGTAATCGCAAGCGCGGCTGCAGAGGATGAGGTCCTGGGTTCGATTCTCAGGTCGAGCAAAGTGTTATTGAGGTTTTCTGAAATTCTCAATAGCTGCCCGGAGTTTGGAATCGTTTGGAATCGTAATCGGTACCGGGCCGCTAATACGTGGGACTTAATAAGGGCATTAATGTGAAAAAAATGAAAATTTATAAATTAGCGATGATTAATTTATTTGAATTTTTTACGTATTTTACACAATAATTAAAATGAATGTATGATGATTTATTTGCTAGCGAATTATTATAGAATTTTTAAACGAAATTTTAATCGGTAGCCAATGGCACTCACGTATGTGTATTGTGCTTTAATTAATATGAAAATTATTGAAACCTGAAACGAATGAAAAGTTCCGTGCAGTCAAAATAAAAAAGATACCTCAAATATCAATGAAGTTAACAATAAATTAAGTAGCGGTATAATTTACTATTCACTCTATTGCTATTTCATCAAGCATCAGTCCCGGGACAAGTTAACCATACAATTTTATCAAATTTACATTGCTTTAAAGATTTACTTAAAGTACTAAGTTTGCTGCAGGCAAATACAATGCCAGAAAATACGCTAGTGTGCATTTAAAATTAAAAGCAAAAAAGGGGAATATTGCCAAAAATCTAAACAAAAGTAGTCGGGTACTGCCAGCCTATAAAAATGTACCTAATCGGATCTTCCAATAGTTTTTCACTACACAACAAAAATCTGTTTGCTAGTGTCCATATTCACTAACTCGTACTTAGGTAACATATGCAAAGCCTCTCCAAATACTCAGGTAATAAACTTTCCCCTGACATCTGACGGACTGGCGTTACGTAAACGTTGTCGCGTAGTGTGGAGGCACCTTTAAATAAATCCGACCACAAGATAATAAAATGTAAATTACTGTGCCGTAACCTTTTTTTACCGAAAAATCCTTGTTACGTCGTGAACTTAACATAGATCGTTAGGAGTTTTCAATCTGCTATTTAAATGCTCCCGCTTCTTTTATTACGAGGAACAAAAATTTACTCTTCACGCCACCCCGACGTCCCTTCGTTTCTTAATTGTCTCATAAAACAAAGGGAATGAACCGTTTTGCGTCCCCAGTACTCCCATTTTGCAAGAGAGTTTCGTAACCAGTTCAGTCCCCGAATAATGTTTCAAGATTTTTTTTTATTTGAATAGAGCTCGGGATATTGTAGAGTTTTACTTTTACTATCGCAGTTGCTAAGAAAGTACAAGTTGGTTCATATTGCTTTTTCTTTGTCACATTAGAATAGCTAGACTGAAAACTACAGTTTTATCTGTATTCATAATATTTTAAGGACACACTTGTGTATTCCTTTTAAAAATTTATTTTATCATAGATAAGTGTAGCTACAAAACAAGTTTGCGAAACGGGAGCAGTAACTGCGTCCATTGGAGAGCTTCTGATGTCGAGGCTCATTCAGAGGATTCCCTTTCATTGCCTCAGTTTAATCCCTAACATAAATTATTTCACCCTGGATTTGAACTTCCTTTTGAACTCAACAAAATATGGATTTAGAGGAAATTCGAGGTCACATAATACTAAAGAATTCTTTTTACTAGTTTTCTAAATCCTCAAATACCAAGTCGCTATCGCAGCGGTACTAAGCCACCGTAAACATTTTCCCGGAATAGAATTCGCTTCAAGTAAGACTCTCATACCAATTCAATTCAGTTATTCAGTTGACTTTAACATTCTTTATTTTGTTTTTCTTTGTGATGATAGATACTGAAGGGTCCTTTTTCAGTAAGAAAAACAAATTACTGTAAACAAATCGTTTTCGGTCCATCACAATGAAATCGTGTGTTTAATACAAGGTGGCTTGATGTTATTTTTTATTATTAAAAGTTATTAATGTATGCACGGTATACATTCGGTCTTATTTAGATTTTCAGTCCAAAACCGTAGTTTCAGGAATAATTAGCAAGTCAGTAGTGTAGGTAATAACTACTAATACCTATGTGGTATGCTCTTAGTACGTCGAGCTTTGAAGCTCTCTCCAACACAAGTAGCCATCAAGCTAGTGTTGTTCAAGTGTGCCGTCTGTATATAATAGTTACAGCTAAGTGGAACACTGCATCACTACTTAAGGGGAATTCTCCCTAAATTCGGGTAAAGTTAATTCTTGAGGATAACAAATGATTTCCTGAGGCACCTTCATTTAAAATTCAGTTGTAAGTCTGTACAATAAAGGCAATTTGACAACACTTAAGAATATACGGTGTGTCTAGTTTATATACGAGTATATAGGTAGGTGTATTTATATTTTGAACGCCATCCAGCTCTTTCGAGCGATTAGTGATTGATGCGATATAATGATGTACCGTATATGTTTACAAAAATGAACATACATAATCGACATTATCATAATATGAACAGAATTTGAAGTCATCCTATAACTTATATGATATATTGAGTAATTTTGAACATAACGTTCAACGGTAGCAATGTTTTTAATTATATAAATAAATGTTGGTTACGTGTTCAAAAATGTCTTACTGGTCTTTTGGCAACATTAAAGCCAATTCAAACCTAATCTAAGGATCAAAGTTTTTTTGGCAAAAGCCTATTTTCAGCAGTGGAATCTCATGACCTCTGAGTAACTAATGGCTTTGACGAATATACTCCAATCCATTGAATTCAAAATTATAGTGCTATGCAGTTATCGTTGTAGTTTCTATCGAACTCGTAACTAAAGATAAATCTATCTCGTAAAAAAAATGTGATACATACCAATTGGGACACAGAACATAATTATGTAGATATTAATTTGTGTGAGTGTACTGGGGTGCTTTTGATAGCCCACCTGGTAACTAATGCCGGTTTAGTAGCTCGGTGTGGGTGCGTCTAGTCGCCGGTCGGACAGATTGACATTATCCTACCTCGAGCCGTGGCATTCTGCTCGAAATGTCGCAGTAAACATGCAAACTATTATTCAGTACGAACGTCGTTACTTTTAGCAAAACATTGTATCATTGTTTTTGTATATTCGGCGAAAGAGATAGAAAAATATATTTTTATATACATTTTGTACCAATATAATTCTTTTTAAGGGTTCGTAGGTATATAACTGTACTGCACCGTTAAGTAACGCTTGCCGAGGTCAGTCCTTGGATGCATGACCATTTTTTACACATCTAGACTCCTCCGTGTCTCGGAAAGCATTAAACAGTTGATCCTGGATGTTATACGAAGACCTATGACAGTCGTTACGAGTGTCAGTAGCTCAAAAAGTCTGACAACCTATTTTACTTTAGAGTATCAGTGTTTCCCAGTAATTGGGTGGCGGAGGCCAGATGGCAGTGTAAAAAGTATATCCCAATATAGTTGGGAAAAGGCGGGGCAGGTGATGATGATGGTAATAACTGGTGGTGTTTGTTTTGATCTATGGCTAACCGTGCCATTGATCTTACCAACTGAGCAACCGGGTCGCTCCACTATTAACAAATTCTAGGTTCTTTAAGGTGTCATTGCCTGTCATCATTTTATGTTGGCTCCACATACCCTACGATTTAATTTTGATATCTACAAGATATAATATGCTATCTATAAATATAAAATGACTTAAATGTACTATATAGAATCGGTTTGTAATTAGTTACCAATTTTTCAGGGATTATCTATGTACTTTCTTTTATTTATAACATTTGGCTTGTTTTTCTTCTGTAATATCCAAGTTTTAAAGATAGATAACTCCAATAAAAGTTGGTTGACAAGACTTTATCTCCGTCTACGCTAAGAGATTACATAATGTAGATGAAGCGAAACAATAAGGGTTAAAAGGATTCCTTAATTTTTGTTTCAAACTTTATTCAAAAAGCGAGTTCAAGAAAAACTTAAGTCTATTTAACACTGGTTTTGCTAAGTCACGTTTAAATTTATCCGAGTCCGACTTTATGATTTAAGTACACCGAATCTTTTTACTTAACTTGATAAAAAAGAGACGTTCTATAAGCGAATTGCGGCGTTTCGTGAAAATGAAAATACCACACTTTCCTTTACACCGAAAAGGTCCTATATTTGCTTTTACTTAGAGAAATTTTCTTTTCTACACTTGTCTTTTTACGCTGACCGTCTTTAAGTTTGGTAGAGAGCAGTATGTAATTTTCTTAATAAAACATTCCACGAGGTAATATTCTAGGTATTTTTGCTTTATTTAGTAGGATACTGAATACCTGCTACCTTTTACCAACAGAAACATAGAAACTTAAGAATAAAGATTATGGGTGGAACAATTCTTTATGAAAAAAATAAAAGATAATTTATGTGAATCGAAAATCAGGAATTCGAATTTGCAATTCCGCACATAAAAAATTGTTCTAAATATTTTTTAAGAAAACGCTCATTTGAATATTCTTGATTCAGAAGTTAGGCAGACGTGTTAACGAATCACCGACTCACTGGTTGCGTTTAAAATTGGCGTTGAATATTTTTGTCGCTCGATTGAAAGTCGATTCAATCTAACGAACGAACGCCACCGCAGTCAACAAGAAATTAAATTTGCCGTTTAAATTTTAGCCTTGATTTTCCCGAAGCATTTGGTAAGGTAAGCAATAACTTTATTATTGACTAGTGTGGGTTAATGGATTATGATGTTTTTATTTATTGGTTATATTTATACAAATAATAATAAAAGGATAAGTATACACTTATCCTTTTATCATTATATTGTATAGCTTCTTTTTCTTCTGTCGTGTCGACACGAGCTATCCCATTGGAAAGATAAATAAGCGAGTCAGCAATCGTATAGCGCATTTTTTAGCTTCTAAGATTTGTGAGAATTTAGATTACGGGGTATAAACGATAATCCTAATCCTAAATTGTGCATAAACATAAATACATGTCGACTTTTAACCTGTCAGATAACAAAATACATAATTAGTAAGAACGGTTGCATATGCTTTTTATCATTATTTAAGTCTTCCTTTTCAAGTAATACACATATTTTCAGTATGTTCAGATCTGTCTGCGATCCTGGCTTATGTTCTGTTTATGTGTTGTCGTACAGTATGTATGGCCTGTAGGAGATCCTGCCGAGTTGGCTTTACGTTTATGACCCCTAACGTGAAGTTCATGAATAATAAATTTGTCAACAAAACTTATGTAACCAAAAATATTGTTCTGAAGTTATTTTCTTATTAAGTACACGTACCCGTGTATAAAGCCACATGAAGCACGAGTACGATTTCCTTACCTTCATACATAACGTAGGTACACGACGAGAACAGCTTAGTTACACGTGCCACCGATACGTGTGTGGAAAGCGATACACTACCATTTGACAAGTGTTCATAGGTACAGGGGTCACCGGGTTACCACGATAAACATCATTTACGATGTTGAAATTGCCTCAGATATCTGCTTTCTCGGCGAAATGCTATAAGGTCAATATCGTACCCAAGATATTCGCCTCGAGCGGTTTTATGGCAATGAACCCCGATATTGCATCCAGGGAATATTAGTGCCTACTAGCCTTGATCCGGCAACTGCCATCTTTTACCATCTTTTTCCAATATCCGTTAATATTGGGCGGGGTAACAACTTTTAGTTTGTTGGAATCACTTTCCTCAATGTTTTCTTGTGGCGTTACGAACTTGCCCCAACATTTGGGGGGGCAATATTTAGAATATTTCGTACATTAGTTTGTGACATCGCTTTATGGCATCGTCGGGATGGTTTCCTAAATTTTAATAATAGTTTTTGAAATTCCCGTCTATTTAGGGCGGAAGCAAAACGGCAGCTGGCTGATTTCTGTTGTAAGTTATTTTTTATGCCAATGTTTGTGCCAAAAAAGGCGTACAATAAAAAATAAAATACAAAACATTACAAAACGCTCTTTGATGTATGACAGTTCTAGAGAAAAAAAATGTCACACACATGTCATTGATACAGTGACCTCAAAAATTTACGAGAGAATTTCTTATAAAATGTCTCTACTTGTGAATAATATTTTGAAATTGAGGACCTCTCTACCAAATGTACGTAATACAGGTTGTAATATAAAAAAGTCTTTCTAGCGCAAAGGATTGAGTAAGGTATCTTTACATGAGATTCGATAGAAAATACGATTACTTAGATGGTACCTATTTATATTGAACTATTATGCATGATATCTCAAAGGATCCAATTTGAAATGACTGAATATTCGTCTGAAATTAGATTTTTTCATAAAAATATAAAAATTGTATCTTATTTTTTTCTTTGAATTATCTCGGCGTATATTCCCTAGATTGTATAATATTATATGCCTCCGTAAACTGCGCATAGGCTTCTCTAATATTTTTCAATGCATCAAATAAACGAAATCAGTTACGTTTCTAGTAAAATATTTATATTTTATATTTTTTCAGGTTGTTCGTTTCAGGCCTTTTCTTGGTACTCCAAAACTTTATTCCGATGAGTTAGTGGTCCACAGAGATAGTCTAGAAAATAACCCTAATACTCCATTTCAGTTTACTGAAGCCAATATGAAGGTAAATATTATGTTATTCAATTATATATTTTTTTCTATAGTGACATTGCTACATGATTTAAAAATCATAGCTAGACCACGTATGAGACACTGTAAGTACTGTCTCATTGGTCTGGCAATCGAAAGCACGACTGCTGAGCGTAACGTCCTGGGTTCGCTTCCCGAGCCGGGAAAATTCTCAATAGCACTCCCGGATTTTAGAATTGTGCCCGGTAGTTGGCGATGGGTCCGTCCCCTATTATATAGAACTTCATAACGGCATCAGCGAAATTTGGGTGTCAAATAGTACACATCTGCCTAACCCTACAGGGAATACAGGCGTCATGCTATGTAATGTAACGTTACGATTCTTATGAATAAAATTCACATACATCCCTTCTCTATACTTTGTATTAGACCTGCTATCGTGTATATTCACAATTAGATGATAATGAGTTTCACGAATCGCAAATATCACAATAATTATGGTCTACTTTTGTTCGTAGGACTGTCCTGTAAAGTGAAAGTGCCCTGGGATTTTTTTTTTAAACATTCTTTTTACACAATTATTCTGTTTCGTACACTGCGCACTGTAGACCAGTAAACCTTAGTTACCTTTTCGGGGAATACAGATGGTATGTCAAATAATGCAAAGCTTTGCAATAATATTATAGTATTGCAGTCGCAAGTCAATGTTCCTAATTCCATAGGTATATGCATATTGTACGCGCAACAATTGTTATTAATTATTCATATTAGGTACCTACTATGCTATTATTGTCGGTGCATAATTTAGTTTATCGCTAACATGTTATAGTAAATGTCAATTTAACACCCACTAAAACAAAGTGCAGACAGATTGGTTCACACCGAATACCAAATATTTACACTTTACGCCGTAATAAAAAAATTGGATGATTTATTAACTTACACCGATATTGAAATAATCAGTGTGTAATCGTAAATTATAATGAGCTGCTATATTGGTATTGCCATTGACATGACATGTTACTTAATGATGAGTGGCAATATATAAAATTGAGTTCCCTTATATGAAGACGAGGGTGAAATCTACTGATGAGTTTGTCGTTCCAATTATTTTAATTACGTTGGGGTTGAACTTTCTCGTTTGCAGATCGTCATAATGTATTGGTTAGATATTGACTGTTGATATGATATAAACTTTTACATTTTATGAAAATTTTAACGTAATGGAAGAGTTGTTTATCTTTGTTGTTGTTGAAGAGCTGCATATTAAATCATTTCTTTTCATTTCAAAATGCCGCGATAAGTATTTATGGACATTTTTGGTCCTTCATGCTAAATATGGTCCTTTCAGAAATTGATAACGCTGCGCGTTCTCTTGCCCATATTCCTTTCTTCTTTCTTTTTCCTTCAGATCACTAAACGTGCACTAATAATAATAAGTTTGTCTCACTGCTGGTCATAGACTTTTTCGCAAAAGATTTTCCTTTTCTACCACGCTGGCCTGGTGCGGGTTGGCCGTTTATACAATAAAAAACTTTTTGGAGCCCCCTCAGGTGTGCAAGTTACCTTACAGAATTTTCCTGCACCGTTAAAGCAAGTGAACCCACATGAATTTGAAACGTCAGAGGCTTACCAAATCTGAACTCAGACTCTCCTGCACGGAAGATAACCGTTCGCCCGCTAGGCTATCACAGCCCAAATATATGATAATAATTAAAACCGTCAAAGCTTTGGGTTTTCAAACACAATCATGTTTTTATCTTTATCAAATGAAGCGGCGCCCTAAGCGACACTAGCGCGCTGAAGTTATATATAGCGAAACGACCCAAGTTGGAAGTTTTGATAGTCTATTAAATAGTGCCGAGTTCACAGAGTCAGGTCTTAGAACTTACGAAGGCAGCAGCTGCAACGCTCTGTATTTTCCTATTCAGGCTATATTGTCTTCTATTCTACAATCAATATAATGTTGCTTAGTATCATTCCTATACAGTAATTTGTTGTCTTTTAATTCAAGTTTTTGGTTGAGATTGCTCATTTTCTGTCCACTTTTGATGTAAACAATAAAAAACAGGCTCTCAGGGTATGATTTATAAACAATGTCTTTTTTTACTATGGTGCCTTTCATACCATTACATGCTGTTTTATTCCCTAAAAATAGGTTAAGTTATACCTACCACTGTACACCTACATTTTGGTCATTCCGTTATGGGGTTCCATGCAATAGGAGGCGCGTATGTTGCCATCTACCGGGCACAATTCCAAAGTCTGGGCTACTGTGAATGTTCATACAGAAAAATCCAGTAAAACTTTGTTAGACCCGGGAATCGAACCCAGTACCTCACGCTCAGCAGCTTGCGACTCCTATACCATTGAGGCAGTTCTTTCCTGCCCATGCACGAGCGTTGTTAAACTCCTTGCAACCTCTTCAATGAATGATCATGGCGATATTCCCATCAAAATCACGCTTAGAAGGTGGATCAATAATCACCATATTATTTATTACCGCAACAGAGATCACTCTTGCCCATTCTAGACGTAATTTTTCATGGGAATGACATGCGCAGCTCCTCGTCATCATTTTAATGTATGATGGCTATAAATAGCAACAAATATGGGACCAATTACATATAGATTTCTAAGCGTGATAGGACGGTGTTTCTCCAGATTCTTTCATTTTTTCTTCACACAGCTAATATATTAATTGTATGTTCCAATAACAATTATTCGCGAATACAAGATGGTATACACAAGCGACCAGTCCAACAAGAAACTCAAATTAATAAATATTAATTATTCACAGAGAATTAGGGCGCTTGTACAGAATTATCCCGAAGGTTCGCAAAGGTCTGCCATATCCATGGCGATGGACATTGTCCAGAGGCAGATGGGCTGGATCCCGATATCCGCCATGCATAAAGTAGCAGAACTCCTGAGCATTCCGCGAATAAGAGTCTATGAGTGGGTTACTTTTTATTCAATGTGCAAAAGGTATGTTTCTGTCACCACCATCATTATATCTGCATAGCATTTATTCCATAGATATTGCCATAGATTTTTAGATTGGACTTTTCGCCGTTTGAATTCAAAAACTCCCCACTACCTTTATGATGTCATTCGTTCATGTAGCGGGAGAGCCGCCTACCACAAAATGTATGTATGTATGTGTAAGGTGCAGAAGGCCGGCTCCCTATAACGATGGAAAATACACACCCACACGCATAGAAGTACTGAAATTACTGCGAATCTCTTTGTAGCATATTTCTAAGTTTCATTAATGTGACACATTATCTAATCCAGTGAGACTAAATCAATTTTTATCAGTAATTGACCATGTCAATTGACCATTGCCATCTAAGATTTTGTGCATCTACTGAGAATTTCCATAAAGAATAACCAATAACACTTTGCCCGGCTTGGGAATCGAACCCAAGACCTCACACTCAGCAGTTGCGCTTGTGACCACTATATGAATCTTATATATTATAGTCTCGAAGATATTGTAACAGATTGGGCCTTACGGTATACCTTATATTTTCGCAGGCGTTACAGGGGGAAGTTCCACATAAAAGTGTGTAAGACCCTGCCTTGTATGTTGCGAGGGTCTGACATTATACTTTCTGCCGTCGAAGAGGCAACTTGCTGCTGTACGGGTAGTGTATCTCATGACAAAATGTTTGGGGTAGACGTCGTGGAGTGTCAGGGCGCATGTGCCAATGCACCTGTAATCGTTGTGGATGATGACTATTATGTAAGTTATCCTTACATATAATTAATTATTAAACAAAGTCCCTCCGCTGCGTCTGTCTGTCTGAACGCGATAAACTATTCTTTTTTCTTTTTTTTTTTAAAACGTTGCCCCACCCTAGGAATATTTCCTGTATCGTGGGTGCGTTTACAAACACGTATATTCACATACACAAATATGATAATCCTCCTTTAACACTCAAGTAAAATGGAGGAGGAAGGGGAATGGCTTTTATTTTGGTACCTTTTCTAGTAGTGTTATGCGGTAAAGGATATATTTGAACATAGTAAATACAATGGCGTTCTAGGTTAATTCCATGACAAAAATAAAATACAGTCCCTTTGAAAAATCAGGCGGACTCAGGGCCGGATTAACCACGAAGCAAGAGTAGCAATTGCTACGGACCCCGCGCAAAAGGGGGCCTCGCGTATCCAAGCCCACCTGAGTGTAATTTTTTGAGTGGTATATTGAATTTACGTGATGGCACGTGCAACATTACACCTGTTTTACGACTAAGACAATCCACGTCAGAAAATCGGTAACTGATTATTTTGTTGGCCAAAATGAAAACACAGAATTTCATACGGTGAAAGCACAAGTTCTACAAAAAGTCACTTTATACATAAGAGGCCGAAGATTAAGGGCCCGTCGATAGAATTTTCTACGGGCCCCGCTCTTGCTTAATCCGGCACTGGGCGGACTGCATGTTTGATTTTCACCTTAGTAACCATTATAAAGTGCAAGGAAAGAGCCTCCACGAGTGACAAAATATAAGACTGTCTAGCGCATTTTAGGTGGTCAGCCTTGATATCTAACACCGTTGCGGGCTGGCTAATCTTTTAGGTACGGTACGATTCCCGTGTGCCGATGCGCGACGACGGAAAAAGTGGAAAGTTACAAACATCGAACTTCGTAAAAGTTAGAGGAAATATAAGTCCTTTATCTTATTTTTTTAGGAGGATGTAACTATTAGTGACGTGTACAACATTATCCAGATGTTAAAATGTGGAGGTATACCGCCAGCTGGCCCGCAGTAAGTATTTCATAATGATGTTTATTTTTTATGACATCGTGAAACTAGCTTCGCGCGTATTTCCAACCAGGTTTATAATTTTCTCGTATACTATCTCGTTTAATAGGTTTTATAAAAATAAAATTAATTAGAATAAAAAACCATAAAATAGCATCACGCCTGTAAGCCTCGAAGGGTTATGCAGAGGTATATTATTTACACCTACATTTCTCCAATGCTGTTATTGAGTTTCATGTAATAGGGGGCGAGCCTATTGTCATTTTCTGCGTTGCTACTGAGAATTAAATATAGAATAACCCAATAACAATTTGCCCGACCCGTGAATCGAATCCAGAACCTCACGCTTAGCTGCGCTTGCGACCACTAGAGCAACGAGACAGTCTTTTAATATTATTAGCATGTAGTATTACTTAGTATCACGCCTGTATTCCCCAAAGGGTTAGGCAGTGGTGTATCAACCTTTTCAAGCCACCAACATTTTACCGATAAGTACCGTTATTAAGTTCCATGTTATAGAGTTCCAGGTTTAGAACAGGACCTCATACTCAGTCGCGATTGAAACTACTAGACCAGTGTGGTATATTATTATTGTTTTGATTATATAAACACATACATATGTTGTCATTCCAGGAACGGAAGATTTGCAGCGGAGCCTATAGGCGGTCAGACGACCTTGTTGATGTGCCCTCCACCTCCAGGGTATTGTGTCCAGGAATCATTATATTATAAACCGTGTGAACCGAAATAACACGTTTGTTCGTTTGTTTCATGTGATTGTTTAGTAGAACAGGAAATGAAGCCGGTTTCGCAGTTTCTTCGACATTTTGATTTTATTGACATTTTCGACTTAGGATTTTTGTCTTGTATTAGTTAATTCAAATGATCTGTTTTTTAATAAGAACTAGGTCTTTTTAAATTATTCAATAAATTATTAGCTTGACAATTACTGTCATTCATTTGAAGTTAAATTTAGTTTACTTACCATGAATAAACCTGTAGACATCAAGTTCTTGGATTTTAAGAGGAATACTACTTTCAATTTATGACAAATTCACTACTTAGGATTATGGCGAGAAACAGTAGAATAAAATAGAGTATTATTATTATTTATTTGTTGCAACAAGGCACTTATACATAATATACGTATTATTAATAATAAGAAAATAAATCTTAAATGCCTCAGTTGCATCAAATGGGTACTGTTAACATTACGCTGGTGTTTACACTAGCGCAGATTTTTAACTGGGTCCTAGAAAGCGATGAAAACGTTACAGGATAACGAAGAGTAAATACCTCTCTTTTACTCTCTTTATACTGAAACTTGCGAGAAGCCATCAACCTATGTTAAATTTCCTTGCCCGCCGTACGTCAAGGTGAACGAATAAAACACCTTTTACTCAGAATTAATAAAAACGAAGGCCAAAAACAATATCAATAAAACACGCGATACGGCTCTGAAAATTTCAATTTTAAATGTTTTGTGCACATTTTAATATCCTGTCACAAAAACGACAGTATAAAATTCCAATTTTCCAGTGGAGGCGTCTGAGACGTGGAAGACGACGAACGAATGTATAATTAGTTTAGAAAGTCGCCGAAATTACCCGACGAACAATCGCTATGACAAACATTACTGGGGTGTATTACTCTTTTGTGGCCATTAAAGCGCGGGTCATCAATTGTGAAACTCGTAAAGCGAGACAAACATTATTGGTTTATTAAACTTGGTAATTGTTACAGTGATTGTAATCGATGTTATAATTACAAGTTGTTCGAGACTTGGATCAAGTGAGGTCAAGAGCAGTAACTCTTCGGAGGCGCTCGTGATCCGATCGCCTCCCTAGAGATTGCCCCGTTGTGTAATTAAGTAGTTGCCTGCAATCAGAACCAATATAATCCGTACCGCAAACTTTAATTACAGGTGAAAACTATCTGTTGCGAAGAACAATAGGAAGTGTTTGGAGTGTGGCCGCCTTTGTTTTAGAATTGCTTAGGTTGAAGTGGTAAATAATTATAACTTTGTTTTAACAGCTGCCTCTGTAACTACGTGTGTACCAAGTTTGTAACAAGATAGTGCTAATCCATTTAATTGTTGTCTGCAGTTTCTATTAATTGGGAAAACTCGCGCAGTTGTTTAAAAAAATACGTATCTTTTGTTTAGACACTCACCGCTTCTTCTCCCACAGGTAAAAGGTTACCAAGGCCAAATGTTTTGTCGCTAATATCAAGAGGACTCGCATCAGCAACTTTTTGTGTTATTGAAACATTATTTTGGAATCCAACTTGTTTCCCAGTTTGCCTGTCATCATCCCTCATCCGTCAGCCATTTCATTAGAAAGGTTCCCTTTTCAATAATTCTCTAAATATTTTTATTTCATTTATGATTAAATATATTACTGTATCCTACGTCGTACGTTTCGGTTTTCACCCGGAGACAATCATTTCCGTTAATAGCCCTGGAGCATACTGAGTGAGTCAATGTTAAATAAAGTCATATTTACTCGATTTAAAATCCTACGGGGAAATGCGTGTTTCAGACGGGACTCGTTATTCAACATAATTGGATTCCTTTACATATTAAATGATTTTCAACATACATAATTTTTTCTCGCCTGTTTTGTAAAGGCGTTAATAATGTTTCCGATTTTTCATACATAAAATTACCATTATATGAATAAAGTACTTACCTTTCCAATTTATTATTATTATTATTTTTGTTTCGTAAAAACGTTTCGGCAACATTAAAACAAATGACATATTACTATAATTTAATGTAAAATTATATGAAATACGAGTCCTATATACATACTTATAAATCAAATGATACACACTTTTTGTTAAAATAAGAGGAAAGTGTGTTCCGGCTCAATAATGAACAAGCTTCGGAGTATCGAGTGACATATTTATCAAATTGAATCGTGTCGCGGGGCGAGATGACAAAATTTTATCATTTTATCTTTTGCGAAACACGAGCAGCCCACGTCGAGGGCAAATAAAATGTCCAAATATTTGAAAAGAGCAGCAACGAGATAATGCTGTAGTTAATGGCGCCACCGGACGTCGTGGCCGAGTTGTTATTGCTTTAGGAAACTGTCTCACACACCGTCACGTAATATCTGGCACACTTGTATAACGATGTCATTTGAGAAAATTACGAGGGTTGAGTTGCATGACACAAGACGATACTTAAGTCGAAAACCGGCCGCTGATAAACAATAAATTTTCTGACAGCTGCATTAACTGGATATATATGTACTTATTAAGTTATTGCGTGAGAGGGGTAAACAATTAATGGAGCTTTTCTTGGCCTGCGCGTATGTACTCTAGCAGTCAGCTCCATTCTGAATCGTGATGACTGCTTAATTTTCCACCACGGTATGAGTTTCGTTACATTTTACAGTAAAAATCAGAATCAGAAAAACGTTTACGTATAAGTTTTGTTAAACGTTAGGGGTGTATTGGTAATGTAAAGTATTAAGTTGTGGCGGTATATCAATGCGTTCAAGGGTGGCAAACTATAGTTCATAATAATGTAACTTCTAATTTGACAATATAAAACGAAATATTATTGAAATATGAAATAGCCATTTAACCTCCATAACGATTCTAAGCAATTAAGTGAAACCGAATTTGATAAATTGCAATATTATTTGAGCTCGCAATTAGCGTAATAATATTAAATTATCTACGGCAAAAAATATATTTTTTGCCGTTCCATTTCACTATTTTAGATTTATCCTAAAACTAATGAACACTTTTTAAATTTATGTTTGAACTTTGTTGTTTAAATAATGATTATAAGTTAAAACAAGATGTAATCATATTATAAAGATTTCGGTTTTATGAATGTCATTACGAGGCTCTTCAAAAATTCATAAAATACATTTCAAGGGTACCTTTAGTACCATTTAGAGACCGAGCGCCTTATACTTTCAACAACCCGAGGATATTTTCAGAAATATTAAACAAACAGTGATGGTCAAAATGTATAAATAAATGAACGTTTTTTGGTTGATGTTGAACAATATTGTTCCTCCTATTACACCGCATTGTAACTGTACGCTATCTTCTGTAGCCTGGGGCGAGCATCCGAGCAGGCCGTAACCGTAAAATGTACAAATAGAAAACAAAAACGCAATAATGCTTCCAACGTGTTGTTATTCTGCTGCTTTGATGGAAAATTATTACATTTTGCTTTAGATTTATATTAAATAAAAAATTGTATTTGATATGCTTAGGTTATATTGGTTTAAGCTTAACGAGAAAGGCTAGCTCAGGGTGAATTTTATCTAAAAATCCGCTCGCATCACTTAACATGAAACTGCCTCCATACCAGACGGGCCGCCACGGTTTCTTCTGGAATTTTTGCTGTCACTGTGATACGAAGTGCTGTCCACTGTCTTACTCCACTGTCTACTGATTCTTAACTTTAATTTTTATAACATTTTTAAACTCGATAATATTTATTGTTATTTCATTGAATGTTATTGCAGAAGTTTCACTATAGTGTTTCAACATCCCATATTGTCTTGTGTGTCTCCCCATACTTTTATTGACTGTCATTGTTTTTTACTGAGAACAATGCTAAAATCTGCTACGCGAAAGTTTGTGAGGATGGATAGATGGATGGATGGATCTTTATTACTCTTTCCCGCCCAAACGGCTCTGGATGAAATTTGGCATAGACATAGATTATAGTCTGGAATAGCACATATTCTACTTTTTATCCCGGAAAAATGTACGGGTTCGTAAACCACGTGGCCGAAGCCGCGAGCGGAAGCTAGTAATTATATATGTCTTCCTCTATGGAAAAAAAAGTGTGACTATAATTATGTGGTATATTATAATTATGTCGGATATTACTGGACGAACCTATAAAAAATATAGTCCTATACATATTCTCGATTTACATATTTCACTGTTGAATTAGTGAATATTGTAGGGAATGTTAATAATTATAACACAGTACAGTCGACATAGTCACGCGAGTTGCTTACGTAATTTAATTGCCTCGCTATGAACAATGTGTGCAGTGGTATTTTATGAATTGTAGTAGAAATAGCCTGTAGCGTATCCGGCTCAGACTAAACCATGGCATCTGTTATCATATCATTGGAGGATAAAAAAGTGGTATATGTATAGCAGCTTAATCATTCATCTACCTTATAGGTTTTCCCAACTGTTGAGATCGGTTTCCAATTAAGAACTAGGTGCTTAGGAATAAACATATTATCTTTATTCAATACTAGCTGCCACCCGCGGCTTCGACCGCTTGGTTTACGAACCCGTACATTTTTGCGGGATAAAAAGCCTATGTGCTGTTCCGGACTGTAATCTATCTCTGTGTCAAATTTCATCCAGGTCCGTTCGTACTTTCTGGCGTGATTGAGTAACTCATATCCATCCATCGATCCATCCACCCATCCTCATAAACTTTACGCTCTAGCCAAAAGAGCATAATTATATCAAAAGAAATTTAATGTTCGATAACAAAACATAACACAAAGGAAAATTCAGGCATGATAACTTTAGACGTTCACGTCTGTATTCCCCGAAGGGATAGGTAAAGGTGTACTGTTGTACAACTACATTCCGTTCCGTTACGTCCGTTCCGGAAAAACGAGCCTACAGCCATCTACCGGACACAATTCTAAACTGCAGGCTGCTACGCCTAGCTTGATATTATAGTAAAATTATTGGTTTCTTACAACCTCCCTGTTCAGGGGCATCGACTCCGTGTGCTTGAGGGCTCCAGCACCCACGAAAGGTAAATAGTGGGTGCGGAGTACCCATGACCATCAGTGGCGTGCGGTTCATAAAGACAAAAAGACACTGCCTACCCTACATAACTCAGATAAATATTGATTATAAGATATTTGAGGTGGCAAATTATATACATCATTATTTAATCGACGAGACGAACCAATACCAACATGCAGTAGGAATTACTGGTAAGGAAGCTTTTAAAAATTTTCTACCTACCCCGTCTAAAAACTGTGCACGCCGCTGATGACCATAGGCATAAAAATTGACCAGTAAACGGCTAGTTTTCTCCCCGCACTTCGCCAGTTATTTTAAATGGGTCATCAAATGGGCATGAGCACCCATGGGATTTTGTTAAAGGCACCTCTGTCCCTGTTATCTGCGCCTAGAATCACAACTTTTTAAAAACGCCTGAAAAGGCCTAGTTGAACTAAAAACGGACTTTGAGTTTGATCTATAAAGATATTAATAACGAATGCTTTACCTAACTAACTAAGTGCTTTACCTGTGTTGTATCTCAGTTTGTAGCAGGATGCCGCTTTATTTCACTTGTTAGTCGTGATAAAACGGAACACGATAAATATTTACTCTTTTTTCATAAGAGTAACAAAAACAGATTTAGGAATACCTTTACTTTTACTATATTTTTCTGTGTTTATTCAAATTGTACCTAGTGTTTTATTGAGTATTTTTTTGGAAAAAACGTCTTGTTTATCTTTTTTAATAAAAGATGAAATTATATAAGCAACTATCTTGACTTAAAAAAATCTGGGCATAGAAAAATATAATTTCCTTTTAAATTTATTTCTAAAATATAATTAACAAATTAGCTACAAAAAAAAAATAACCAAAATGAAACTGGGAAAGGAAAATGGGTTTCTTAATACAAAAATTATCTAGCATTCATAAAAACATTCAACCACAAAAATATATTTCATATATAAATGGCTCCGAATTCGCGTCAAGGAGTAAACATAATAAAATTATGGCGCGGTTCACGGGATCTTCCCCAGTCAGCTCTACTTGGCCGGAAAGATAAGCAGCATACACATTTCACATTTTCTCTCATTCCCCACACCGAGGTGAAGAAAAACTATTACTTAGGCCTGGAATACACAGTGATTTTTATTGTTACATGTATTTTTTAGCAAAACATAATAAGCACGTGTAAAGAGAGCGGCGATAGCCTAGCAGTTGAACGCTTGCTTGAGTTTCCAATTTATGTGAGGATCAGAATTTGATTATAACTTGCGTTTATAGACGGCAAAACAAATCATTGTGAGAGAATCTGCACTCCTAAAAGAGCTCCATAAAGTTCTTGATGGTGTGTGTAGTCCGCTTACCCAGCGCCTTATTATTAATTATTACATGCAAAATCCCAAGAGTGGGATTTTTGTAAATATAACCTCACGGCTGTTTATTGTTTTTTATGGCATGTGTATCTCAGGCCTTATAGTGAACATGAATAGTTCGCCATGATTATTCTGAGCCAGAAATATGATCAGACATAAAGTTTTCAATCTTATGGCTTTGCTTGTGGTTTTAAGTACTTGAAATAATACTGAAAGTTTGGACCCTTTGGAATACGTGGAGCGTTCCTTCAGAGTTACTTCTATTAGGATTAAGTTTCTTGATAATGCCGACCCGAAAATACCGAGTGTTTATTTCGAAGTTGTCGGATATTCTGGCTGATAATTTTAATATGCCGTGTTTACTGAGGAATTTAATTGACTGAATGACTTGAAATGTTTTGATTCAACAGTTCCGCTGACTAATTTACATGGGAAACACGATTGACGTAATAAACTTTACTAGTATTTTAAACTGGTGTTTAACTTGTTTAACATGCATAACTACGACAAAATGAAATATTTATGCTGATTAATAAAAATGACTGTATTAATTTGCATTCATAGAACGTAGATAGGTACTAATAACATAAACAGTAATAAGTAATTTCAGAAACTAATACTGAAATATTTAGAGGACCTTTGTAGGCATCTACACTAGAGATAAAAACATATGAATTCAATAAAAAATTCATTAAAGTGATAACATTTCGTAAGCAAAATATATTTTTACTTAGGCATAATACGCCTAAGTAAAAATGTACTTATAATAGAACTTAAAAATGTCTCACAAAGATGTAAACATATTATGATTACATTTATCTTTGTGATACATTTTCAAGTTCTATTATAATATCAGTAAGTAGGTACAAATTTTATGAGGTCATAAAGTTCTAAATTGTTTGGAACGGAGGAGCTTAAAGTACCGAAACGAAAAGTTGTGCGTAAATAATTTATTTAATACCACCACTTACTATGTCGGTGTCTGTGCCGTAAAACAGAGGTCTGAAGGTCCCTCTTCTAAAGCCCTAACGGTTAAGTGGTTAGATCGGCCTTGTTGTACCATCTTATCCTATACGGCGAACATTTGCAATCTATGCCCACCATCTAACTTTGTTTATCTCCAACCTTTATAGGCGAGAATGGATAAGGGATTATTGTTTTTCTTCCAAGATTGTTCTGATTTCTCTTATGTAACTTTTTGTTAGTAAAACGGTGGAATGATAGGATTGTGTCGAGTGTATCGGAAAACTAGGTTGCCGTCTCGAAAGCTGTTTTATTTGTTCGTAGTTTAGACGACATTAAATATGAAAGAAGATTCTGCAAAATAATATATTTATTAGAAAAGCCCGGTGTCAGATTAAATGCAAACTCTTTTTATAACATGCTAATGTAGAGTGGATTTTTATTACCGCAGTTTCACGTCCCATCTTATTTATTACAGATTGAACCCACAAGTAGTTAATAAACATCAAGGAAAGAAAACGAAAGTCATAAAAGGGCTGTATCATTATTTACATAAACGCTATAAAACCGAACAAAGAAAATTTATGCGGTAAACTTTTGGGCAATATCCGTTTTCTGTGACACGTTTTTTCGAGGGCCGTTGTTCATCGTTAATCTTGGAAACAAAAACAGCAAGTTTGGTCGCGGCGCGTCTGCGCCACCCATAATTTACGTGGAACAAGTGCGCGCGACATGCGGTGTTGTACCTACCTATATCTATACAAAAATTAGCTTCCGAATTCTTGCCGTGGTTTCTTTCATGTTAGCTTATTATACGTGGCAACTAACTGCTATTAGTTGGCAAAGTTCTGCGCACTGTCTATATGCGATGTCGGATTTCGGGGTGCTACGAAATTACAACTAGTTACGTTAGTACGTCCCCCTTTCGTTTTATGTATTTATAATACCAGTACTTACTATACATACATTATGTATAGTGTGAAGTCTATCTAAGTAAGTATATAAAAGCGTAATATTACTCACACACTCACTGACTAATAACGAAATTTCAGGATCTCAGGGAAATACATAAAGCCGATAAGGTTGAAATTTGGCAAGTAGGTTTCCAGCAGGACGCTAATAAAGGATTTTTTAAAATCCAACCACTAATGGTGTGAATTGGAGGTTCTTAGTTCGTATAAAAGACGTGTACTCTCACATTTCGCCGATGCCGTTATTAAGTCTCATGCAATAGGGGGCGAGTCTATTGTCATCTATCGGACATAATAAGTATTGGTATCATAGCCTAGCCTCAATTCCATGCAAAAAGAGCATGGTTAGCCGTTGTTGACGTCACAGAAAACTTTCTCAGCAATCACATATAACTGGATTTCCATGAAAAAATTAAATTGATGCTTATCATAAACTAGGATGCAATGTCGTTGAAAAACTATTTCCTAAATTTCTATTTGAGTTTCTTTCCGAAAATCATGGGTTATTTAGCGATTAACACGGAGAACGCTTAAATCAAGAAATAAAAGAGCTTGAGAAGCGTTAGAAAGGTAAATGGGAACTAGCCATGCTTGTGAACTACTGTTGGGGCTTCCAGGGGGATACTGCAACTACTGACTACAAAATGAAAGCTAATCGCTCAAAAAATATGATTTTTTTTTATAAAAAATAATGAGTTTTGTGGCTAATTCATGTAATTTAAATAAAAATCAATTATTGCTTGTCACTACGAAATCTGACGTGATATGACAGTTTTATATAAAAACCTCAATTGACTTTAAGGTGAGGAATCATAATTACATACAGTAAGTCCAGTGAAAAAGAAAAGTATTAAATTTCGACCAGTCAATACGGCTTTAAAAAAAATAAATCAATAAATGTTAAAATGTTTAACTTTCTTTGTAAAGTTATGTTTAATTTGGACAAGGGTCTTTCTGCTGTAGCATTATTATATATGGATATGTCGAATGCTTTCGACTGTGTCGACCACAATATATTTATGAAGAAAATGTATGCATCTGGCGTGTGAGGAAATGTGTACAATTTTATAAAATCATACCTCTTCAACAGGCAACACTTCTAGTACTAAAATGGATAAATCCTCCAACAAAAACAGTAGAAGTTGACGCTTCAGAAACTGGAACTGTTATGTTCGGTGTTCCACAAGGGAGTATCAGTTGATCACTGTGTTCAAATAAAAACATTTGTTCTCTGTACCTATCTATGATATGAAGTTTTCTGTAATCATCCAAATCTTTATCATTAACCTTGTTAATATAAGACATTATTCTGTTGCTAACATTATATCTAATACCTATAGTTGTTCAGAATAGATTAAGTTTCGCAAAACTGTTATTAATATCAGATATAATTGGGAAAAGTTACGTAATGTGTAGGTATAGACGGACATAATATAACATTTATAAAATATGGTATCAAACATATTTATCTTCATATAATTTTATTGACGTGCTGTTATTATATTAGAGATTCTGAAGGATATCAATTATCTGGGGTACAAATTTAAGGGTATTACATTTTACCTATATTTAGTAAGGTAATTTTTGGACAATAATAACAAGTTAAGAACAAGAAACAAGTAATTATAAAATATTTTCACTACTTATATATTTAATTAATTATCTTCGTACGCAGCATCGTCAGTTCCCATTAAGAGAGATGCGGGCTGGATTGAAATAAGTATACAGGGTGAAAATTAGCTCTTTCCTTTAGTTTGTCGTATGCCATTACTTCCCAGAATTTGATCCTTATTAGTGACACTATCAGGTGGTGTATTAATACAGCATGTATTTTATTTTCTAAAATCGATGTGTTTAATGCCTGGCAAGGGATATTGCTTTTTTAAAAATGCAATGATTTAGTTTTAGTTTTCGTCAAAATCGGGCTCGAGACTCCATTGAGTATTTTTCGCTTTTCCTTATAGTTTCGGATTTGGTCATTCACGTGCATTTGAAGAATTGACCAAAAATACAAAAACAAAAGGGTTTTTCCGTATAATATTGGGTTTTACTGTATGGAAATTCTCCGTAGCAGCTCGGAGTCTGGAACTGTGCCCGGTAGATGGCAATAGGCCCGTCCTCTATTACATGGGACTCAATAACGGCATCGGCGAAATGTGTGTGTACAATACTACATCTCTGCCTACCCCTTCGGGGAATACAGTCATGTTGCTATGTTATGTCCTATCTACCTATATACAATCTTTATTCTAGGGTTATTTAAGGGACGATAATATGACCACGTTGACAATAATACGATTTAAATATTTCACTGAGTTTGAATACTTTTACTGAGCCAAAGATAATGAATGAATTCACTCCATTACCTGATATTTGGTTCCATTTGGTCACCTTAACCATTCCAGTGTGTCTCACTCTAACTGGACTGCACACAGACCACGGTTACATATTTTGGTGTGGTTTCCGAGTTTAAAGTACACAATATTCGCACAAACAAAGTCACGGCGAGTAAGCAGTAGTCTTCAATTGTTTGGAAGTCGTATTTCGAAATTAAAGAAAAACATAGTGACAGCTGCCTGTCTTCGCGTTCAATTTGTTAAAGTCAACTTGTCGGGGCTGCTATTGTAGTTGTGGTTGCTAAGTTACAATTTACGGTAATACGACCGTTTAAGGCCCGATTTTGCGATGCCCGGATAAAAGATATCTAGCTGTTAATTTAAAATAAGAATAAAATTTGTATGGACTTAAGTTCTGCTAAAAAAAACGAACCCTAAGAGATATAGAAGTATAGATTTTATAGCTTCTTATCATCACTTCTACACACTATTACCCCAAGGAATTTCAAATTTCGGCGATGTTGTAAGTCGTGTGTAATGGCGCACATATGGCCATCGACCGGGTAGAATTCAACACTAAAACCCAATACACTGTCCAGCCATCACTAGATGAATAAGACATTTTTTTCTCCAAGAATAAGAATGTGTTAAATCATCTATCTCTAGAAAATGTACGAGTCTACGTCACAGGTATTCCACACACGTTTTAAGATCGCTTGTAACCTGCCAATGTTACTTAGGCACCTTCGCATGTAGCTCATATTTAATGAGAGGGACGGGTTGCCTGTCTCAAGCTTCGTGGAACAAACGACGTCAAATGGCATTGTTTAGTTTAGTATTAGCCTGCTCAGCCTTGCGACAGAATTCCTAATTAACTCTGAATTAACTGTAGGCTTTTCTTCGACCTCATAAGTCAGCTATGGCGACGGAATTATGAATAATTTGCACAGTGTATATTAAATAATATTTAATGTTAACTTTACTAACAAAAGGGGTGGGCCTATTCCCATCTACTCGGCACAGTTTCAATGTCCGTACCACTATTTACTAAGAATTCTACGCAAAACAACCTAATAACATAGCCCGACATAAGAATAGAACCCAGGACCTCACGCTTAGTAGTTGCGCTTGCGATCACAAAAGTTCGTTAATATTATTTTTGTTTTAACACTTCATTATGTTTTATGCTCACAAAAATCTTATCTCCAAAGTATTTAGTTCAAGTACCCAGTCTAGACTAAATAACAAAAGAATAATACACAAAGCCCCGGATTATTTCAGCGTTTCAGATACAGCTTATCGGGGAATTCTCACCAAATCACATCGCATACTATAATCCATCTTAATTAAGCGGATTAAGTAAATATAACCTAGATGACAAACAATTAATCTTACGTATCAACGCGTATGCGAATCGAGAATCCCTAAGTCATCTGTTCGCCTGATAAAGACATAAGACCCTACTAAATCAGGTAAAAGCCTGGTGTGATGACTACGTGAATATTTTAAGCTTGGTATTAGCTAAGTCATAGCATCACGCCTGAATCCTTCAAAGGGTTAGGCAGAGGTGTAGATACTATTGTACATCTATACTGATGCCTCATTAGTTTAGGTGTTTAACTAAAGGTTCTTGGTTAAATCTTCGGGTCGGGTAACGCTAATAGATTTTTCTTTCAGTAGCAGTCTTTAGATATATTTTTTTTACTGTTGATAGGCACTCGTTTGACCACTATCTCACCTGATGGTAAGTGATAATGTGGTCGAAGATGCCAATAGGCCCTTATTACATCGGACTTAATTACAGCGAAATGTGGGTATAGGTACTTTATAGATCTCTGCTTCTTCATCGGGGAATACATGCGTGATGCTATATTTCGCCTATGCCATTATTAAATCCCATGTATAAATAGGGATTGAACCTATTGATATTAGGTAAGACTGCCTATTGATTTATAATATAAATCTGTGAAGGCACCTACTTGTACCCATTAAAGTGCAAATGCGGCTTTTGGCTGAAATTGATGGGCTCTCGTACTAGCTATCCATCAAGATTTACACCCAAAATTCCTGAAAAGTTGAGTAAGCCCAGTAAATTTAATAAAAACAATCATTACATGGACTTTAGCGCGGCGTTGACGAATGGTACTGACATTGATGATAATGACCTAACAGAGTATATATACCCATAGACTTAGAATTTCTAAGACTACTAAATATTATTATATAACATGAATTGAGGCCATGAGATATACTGAAATGAAAATATTTTATTATAATGAAATGAAAATGAAAATATTTATTTGCTTAAATATGGTTACAATCGAGACCATGAGAACCACAGTGGCCTAACTAAATTTTGTACAATATCGAGTTTATGATTTCTTACAGTTAAAATTGAAATCAAAATTGAAAATATAAATCAATTAACAATTCACTGAATATTTATTGAATCACTATTACGCCACCCTGGAGAAACCATTTTGGTACAAACCAAAATGATTAATTTTAACTGTAAGAAATCATAAACTCAATATTGTAAAAAAATGTAGTTAGGCCACTGCGGTTCTCATGGTCTTAATAGTAACCATATTTAAGCAAATAAATATTTTGAATTTTGAATCAATTTCCATTTACACTGACTAGTGCCTTATTTAGAAACAGATTCGTCTTATTGTGACGTCACTGATAGCAATTCTCGTTACTCGACATACGTGTGTGTCAGCTCACGTACTATATTAAGTGAAGAGTCAGTCCGTTCGTAACTCTCGCCCTTAGTATTTCATGTTACGTCTTACAATGTATGTATATATTGTATGACGGAATTTCCGTCACTGACAAAACTGAGTAGTACCGTGGCATTAAATTTGTGTGTTTCTAATGTAGCTTCATAAAACGTGGAGTAAGATAAACCCAGTCTGAGTCTTGATGTACAGCACTATTTGCCGTGTAATCCCAGTATGGACGCATTTAGATCATAAATATGTTAACACTGACAAAGTTTTCAGATATATTTGTACGAAGTCAAAAATACGTTCGGATACAACGCTAAACTTACATTGTAGTTTATAGATTATTTTTCCTTTTGACAGATTTTATTGACTTGTTGTGCAAGTACTTTTGAAAGCTCGGCACGGGTATCGTTTGTACCGAATAGATTGTGAGGGCATGTGTCTTTACTTGTTCGTAGTCTTATACTTATTTGAAATTTCAAGTATGTTTCTCCTAGTTCAGTAGCTTTACAATGTTACGCTTGTATAAACTTGGTATATTTATTGAGATCAATTTGTTTGATACTTACTTTCAAACTTTGAAACATCTCAAAAGTTTCCTTAAGTGCGGGTCTCTTGTGCCAATAATGGTGCTCAGCAAAAATTTCAGTCAATTTCGTAAAGTGATATAGGCGCTGGAGACGTTGCCGGCTCAGGCCGTGATTGATCGTGGTAAATGGTTTGTGATGCTACGAGGCTCCCGTTCCTCGCCTGACAGCCGGAGGCGGCGTGCCGTGAAACTTTACGAGCTCCACCATTCGTTCGTTTAAATGGAACGAAGGGATGTAGCGACCAAAAAAAGCAGCTGTCCGTGTAATAGTCACTCTTCTTTTACGTTATGAGTACAAATATTGATGCGACGCGCTTGAGCTGAATGTAAACAGGACACGCCGATAAACTTTGATGTATTCTCCTCGAGTATGATGGACGGAGTCAGAATGACGGGCACTATTATATGTTATTGTATGGGTGCCCACCTATGTGGTATCTAACTATATTTTGCTTTTGAGCGGTATATATTTTTACTCGGAATCTGGTTTATCATGTCCTGGTACAAAGCGCGTATTATGCTTTTTCAGCCAGTTAAAATTGAATGCTTCATAAAATATTAAAAGGTTGAAATTATGTGGACACTTACGTCTTATTTCTGAATGTTAAGTAAATTATAAGTGCCGTCTCGTGTTCTCGGGTACCACTTTTATTCCCCGAAGAAATAGGCGGGGATAAAAATAGAGTAGGTAGTCTGTATTCTAAGTTAAAATACTTTTATATATAATAATATTTAGAAGCAGTTTCAGAAATCGGTTTGCTTTCATAAATTTTGTAAGTAGGGATATTTTAAGAAAGCAAAATTGTGGTACAGTCAACGTCAAAAGTAGGTGTTCCTTGTACAAAGATTTCAAACTATCATTTTTATTACGAAAGGTTCGGTTTCACTGGACCATCGTAAAACACGTACTTATGATCGTTAAAGCCGTAAAAGAGGTTTCAGTATAGAATAAGCGCAATATATGAGTCTATAAAAACCACGGAAACATAAAATTTTCCAGTAATATATTAGCAATTTCCGTTATGGTAGCTTACAGCACTTAATGCTATGGCACCGACAGTTTTTCAGCGGTTTAATATAGTTAAAAGTTTATACGGAATAACTGGAAACTATTTTCGATCGAGCTGATAAAATTTTCATTGGCGCTGTTGTGTACACCCAATAGAATATATAACAAACATTTCCACCGACTGAATATCAGGATAAGTGTTAAAGCAAATCTTATTTAAAAATGTTATATGTATGAACTGAATGTTGTAAAAAAGGCATCTCCTGTTATGATGACATGACGAGGACGAATGTTACGAGATGCAACCCATCAACATGTTTTCATTTGCAATAAAATTCGGGAATGCCCCCGGGTGTGCCGATGAAATTTCTGAAATATACATTCCAATAAAAAGAAAAGTGTTCTGGGAGACGTCGAAAATGTGTCCGCATTTGGACAAATTTGGGTCGAATATAACCTCGAATGGAGAGACTGAACGATCACTTACAACCGTAATATAAAATACAGTGAATACCTCTTTTACATTATTGAATACAAGAATAAGTGGACGGGGTTCATTATGACGGATTTACATTAGTCTGTAGTTAGGATTTTTACTATACATACTTTATAGTTAAATGGACGATAGTAGCATGTTCATTTTAAATATAATTATTCTTCATACTATTCACTATAACTAATAAGTTAGACTTTTCATGACGTTTACTTCTCCGCGACGGTTGTACAACAAATGAAGGAGAACCAAGCAGCAATTTAACTCAGTAATGGAGTTGCGTGTCTATTCTATTTTGCTGTTCATTTTTTATGTGCATAATGATTTTGAATTTCTAACCGAGTCTTTATCTAATGCTTTTAGCAGATTTCAGTCAAAAAAGTTAAATGCCTCCGGTCAATTTAATCCGGTAATTTAAATCTGTCCTCTCACACAATTACCAGTAACGACTCGGCGAGCATTGGCGACTTTTTGTTCGCAAGATTAACGACAAAGTATGGGTCACAAAAAAAGCGTCGCCAAGTACGGAAATTGCCAAAACTTCGTGTCGAAGCCTGAAAATTTCTTGTTCTAAATGTCGTCGTAAATGAAAGATGGCTCTTTTAAAATCGGAAAAGAAATTAGGAACAGACGTTTTTAGGATTACGAGTTTTGTAACAACTCAAAAGTTGCGTTTTATTTTTCCGCAAGTATATTAGAATGTCCCTTTTGATGTTTCTATAGATTAGTATCGTCGTAACAAGACCGCGAAGAGTTGTATCCATTATAATAAAGATAGCTACCCGAATGACACTCAAAACAAGTAATTGTTCAGAGCATTAAGTTTAGATAAAAATCTGCATTTTAACTGGAGTTCTTTGTTCATCGGCTTATGGCGTTTTAATGTGATAATAACATCAAATAGGTACATTCAGGAATCTTGAAGTCTCGTTGGTCTTTTTGGCATTTCATTTGCATATTGTGGTTCCTGTAATAGAACAGGTTGCTGATTGATTTGAAAGTACTAAAATTATTTGATAATAAATTGCAGTTTAGTTTATAATGTCGCGGTTATTAGATTAGTGAGAGGTACCACAGCCCTTTCAATTCATCCGGGCACGCGCCGGTTACGTGCCGGGCCTGACAACCGTGCAGACATTACCACCCCTATAAATATGTATATAACACGTCCTTGCGCATGCCGTAACGACGACATTATAATATGAGCGAAACTGTTACACTCGATGTGATAAACGCTTATCGTTATTCGATGGCGAAATATTTAAAACGACAATCTCATCATGAAACAGTGCCGCTCGCTCACTATTCTGTATTCAAATAATAGAATGAATGAAGTACAAAAAGGCCGAGAAGGATTTAATTGAATTTTTACTGAAGAATGACAAAAGAAAAAGTAGGGTGTATTGATTTAAATTTTTCTCTGAAGGGAAATAAAATTGCCTAGGCCGTCTTAATTAAACGGCGCGCGATTAAAAAAGATCAGGGTAACAGGCCCCTAATTGCGATATAAACAAGTGGAAAAATGCGGAGGGGAGTGATGCCGGACGTTAAATCAGGCTTACATATGAAAAGTTACGCAGAGGTTATTTGGTAGAATTTCCTACCGCTGTGGCCCAATGCGGCGTTTCGCAGCTAATGACGAGTCCCGGCCCACAATATATCTCTCGTAGTTAGGCGCAGAAATCACGGCGACTCGTGCGCTTGATTGAGTTTTCTTTTCCATTGTACTTCCATTAACAGAATAGCTTTCTCGTATATGCTCCCCGGGGGACGCCATGTGTTCGGGGAAAATTATATCGGCAATTTTTCTTGCGTCTTGAGATAGACAGCTGACAACGATATTCGGTCTCTTTTTTGTTGTTATATTTATTATACCATCTTTCATAGTTTTGACATAATATCAATGTTTTAAAGTTATAGATAAGGTATATCAAACGTTTTCTGACGATTTTGCCTTTATTATAGCAACTTTACAATAGTATTCGAATCGAATCGAAATAGTATTCGAAGAATCTTTTGTGTTGTTATTATTGGCTCATAAAACAAGTAGCTATCAGTAGCCAGCTCGGTAGCCAGTTTCATTGTCTGCTGTTTGAAGTGCCTACAACTAAAGTTGATTTAATTTTAGCCGCTGGCAAAGAAGGGTTCGTTGCCTAGTTCTTGTAGGAAAGTAAACGAAAGCGGCCCCTGAGTGCTCTTGTGGAGCTACCGTCTAATTAACGACGTATCTAATTATACCATCGTGGAGCAGCTCCCAGCGAAGAGAATTTCCCAAATTACGTATTACGAAACGCAATTACACTTAAGGGAAATGCTATGAGACAAATTGAGTTATATTGTAATTGAAATAAAAAAAGGGTTAATAGGCATGTAGTTAGGTAATTGCTGTATGTAATTCTGATTACATTTGATGATGGGAAAGCGCTTTTTGATGTTTCAAGTGACACACGCTCTTCTGTGAAGTGGGTAAAGTTATTTCTGATTGTTTTTATAAGTTAAGGTTGTTTTGTGATAGTTAGTACAAGTATTCTAATACGTTGATTACCTATTATTAAACTTATAGTTAAAACTGCCGATTCAAGTTTATATTACAGAGTCTAAATGGAATATACCGTAGTTACACATGTCGATCAGTACAATATTATGCACGGACAATCACCGGCAGCCTAATTACGTAAAAAAGCGACGGCAGCATGACAGCCACACGACGGCAATCTCACTGTCAGCCAATACATTATATGACACAAAAATGACGTTTGACAGAAGCTATCGCGCGATCTACGCCTGTCGCTACATCGGTAATTAGGCTGCGGGACTGCGGCCGCGGCTTGCGTAATTCCACGTATTCCAGAAGCGGTTTAATGAACAACAATACACCTTCATTTCAGAGAAATATTACCTCAATTTCCAATTCAATTAATCTGCCGAATGAGTATAAAATACATAATAATTAGTACACTAGAATGTTTCATCGATCGGCGCCTGCGATGTGGAATGCGACAATTTGTCTAGCAATTGGTTCCTACACCTCACCGCTATGTAGATATAGGTGCAAGTTAAGCTTAGCATACAACGTAAGGCTAATAGTTCAATGACGTATTTTATATGCAGGTGTTTTAACGGCATTCAATGTTTTGATGGTTTAATACTGTTAGCCTGCAGACGGCTAAATACTTGAGATAGGTGAGGTGTTGCAAAACGCATTTTAGGCACTTACGTATAGTTTATGTATTTTATTGTATTTACATTCAAGGCTCAAAAACCATTAAAAAGCAAAAAGTGATTGCATATACGACGCGCTAATAAATCCTCTACTTTACTCTCTTGTATATTCTAAATATTATATAAAAAAAAATACAAGAGCGAGATAAGGCACATAAAATTATTTAAATGTTTGTTTGTTCCAGTTCGCCGAACTAATTACGTTCATACAAGGTTTATGAGCGGCAGTTGAGCGTCATAAGCTGATGATACCATGGTCCTACAGTGACCCTTGTTTTTTCATGTAAGCTTGAAAATCTCATTATCACTTTATTTTTTATTTCCATCGTCCTAATCCACCTTTTCCTTTAGTACCATCATATATTATTTCTTTCCCTTATGTTGTTTTGACATGTCCGAAATTTGAATTATATCATGGAAACGTTTTACTTCATTTAGGGCTGAACTTTGGGCTTCATTCAGGTCCATTAAAGAACATATTTGTATGTGGACTTAACGTGGGGAGTACAATCAACCTCAATTTAATGTTTACACTTATGGAGGAACGAGATATGGTGTTCCTCCATTGAAAAGGGAGGATCCTCCGACCAGGCAAGGTGGTAAGCCTGGTGGACCGAAGCTCGACGGTTAATGTCAGACATTCGTATATGTGTTAGAATCGTTGTAAACTCTCACAGTGCGATTCAGGGTTTGTTATCGTAGCTTCACTCCGATAGATGGCGCTTTACTTTTTGCCATTTTGCGAGTAATAGTCGCGACACACTCTGCAAAGTTGTGACGGCACGGTTGGCGCAGTGGCTAAGAGATCAACTGCGGAACAAATATTTTTATGATCTACAGATAGTTATTTCGGGTCTGGGTCTTTGTGTATGTGAATATATGTTTGTAAGCGCACCCACGATACAGGAATTATTCCAAGTGAGGGGCAAAGTTTTAAAAAAAAAGGTACTGAAATGCAAATTAGAAAAAGTACAAATAGAATTGACTAAGTATTTGATATCAAGATTTCAATTAAGATTATGCTTTTATGTAAATTTTTTGGTAAGTTGCAAAGATGTATACCTACTGTGCCTACATCTTTAGATCTCGAATATACCCATGTATATTTAAGTTTTACAGACTGGTATTTCGTATAATTTAATGTTATCATAAAATGTCTCTTCAAAATGCTAACGGCTCTTCAATTTTAAGTAGATATGGCTACGTGGCCTGTGTACACGATGCTATAATTCCTACCTTCTTGAATATATTATTAACATATTTCTGCTTCTTTATTTATTACGAGTGTCGTTCGCATCTGACCATTTCAGCTGTCTCGTACAAATGCTGGAGTATGGAATTGTGACTTTTATATTAAAAGGTTTAGTCTATAAAGGTTTATTAGATTGTATATTGACCTGTCAGATGGTCAAAGTAAGTTCTGTTTAGTTGGAACTCTGATTGATACTTTAAGGCCCTTGTGAATTGGAAAGTTTGTTGAAGGACCTAGGGGCGAAATGGTTGTTACCTAGTGATATTAATGATCGGGTGTTAATTATGTCTGGATTTGGTTATTTACCTGAGATTCTCTTAACATATACATTATATAGTATCAAGCTTTAACTCCCCGGCGGGTTAGGCAGAGATATGCTTTTTACGGTGTATGGTTAAATTGTAGGAACACCCGTATTTCACAGACGCCATAATTAAGTTTAATGGCACAATTTCAATCTCCGGATTTCTTCTGAATATTTTCTAACAAAAAACACTGCTCGATTCAGGCATTGAATCCAGGACTTCACGTTCAGCAGCCACGCTTGCGATCACTAGACTAAAGAGCCAGTCCTAGATAATATACTACGTAATATTTTTTCTACATTTCCTTATGTCAGTTACAGGCTCTTAACTAAATAAATCGGAACCTAAAAAACTTTACAAAGGCTCCGAATCCGAATTCCAGAGCTAATTAAATTAGTAATACAAGGATATTTTGTAGCGCAAACGATTAAAAGGGGAAAGCTTGTTATTTAAAAGAAAAAAAAAAAAACTTTGTGTAAAACGCATGTAGCTCAACCCTAGGTAGCAGTGCTCCCCGCTGATTTGCATGATAAAAACACAATGTGTCTTTGAACCGCCGTTGGCACATTAATCAACCATGAGGGGAGATTTCAATACATTTCCAATTGTCATCATGCAATCGTGCGAACTATGCATTATTGATTAGAACGCGTACACCAGTTGAAAGACTATAAAGCTGGTACATACATGCTTGTGGCTTCGAAATCGGAGTGAAATTATAAATGGATGTCATTATGCTCTGGGACTGTTGAATGCAATTAGTCATAAGTACACAGAAGTCAAAGTCAAAGTCAAGTCTTTTTTAGGCACTTTTAAAAAGTTGGGACTCTAAGTGCACGGTTCCAAAGGGCGGTAGGTCCTATGGATACTCCGTGGATACTCTTCACAAAAAATTAAAGGTTCATTTACAATTAATAATCTTAAATTAACATGCATTATATAAGAGAAATACAAACATATCCAAACGTTACATTAAATAATGAGGTAATACAGTACAAGTTATACAAGTGTTTCGAATAAAAAAATAACAGACGACGAACGTCATAAACAGTTCAAAAGGGATAAAAAAAATAAAAAAACGAACTGGACACTTTATGTAATTTTACCTTTGTATTAGAGGAATTGTTCATCCAGAATAATTCTTTGTTCTAGCGTACCATGAAACAGGTTAATTAAGTTAAATTAATGTTCCTAGCGTTGGTTGTTACTCAAACATTAGAAAATTAAATAAAATTTTCGACGGACCGCGTAAGGCTTAATTCGGATTCCAAATGGCTAACATTCAGGAGTATGCGGATACCCCTTCCTGCTATTTGCCTCTCTAATTGTTACATAAACCAAATGAAACGAGCCAGTCGAGGTCGGTGGCCGAATACGATGGGGTTTTTAAAAAAACAATATGATTGCAGCAATTGTTAGGGTATTTAACATGCTGCCCGAGATTAACATACTGCTTTTCGTTATGCATGTGAAGAAAGTTAAAATTGAGAGTAATATTAGGAGTTTTACATAAATAAAAAAAAATACATTGCCCCAGAAAACGATGAGAAGTTAAAAAAAAAAGAATTCGACATTAGACAGAGTAAAATCTAAGTTCGATTTTCAAAATTAAGTCTCTCGAAATGAGGCACTTTCTATCCATTTTTTGTATGCAAAAAATGACACACTCTCAGAGCATGAGTGGTGTCATACAATAACTTTTAGTTTATTAATCTCTTTTGGTTTGAAAATGGAATATTTTTTCAGCCAATCTCATATGTATATCGTACGAAAACACTAGAATGCAGGGAAAAAATAACACGGAAGGTATTACTCGCAATGCTTATAAAGACAAGTAGGCCGTCTACACTATCGACTCCTAATTTAAGTTAAGCAAGTGTAGACAAGCGCACACATGGTCCTGTGAAAACTTATAGTGTTATACCTAATTATGCTTACTGGGAAGTTGATGTTGATATTAGACTTTTTGGTAACCAACTGCTGGAATGACGAGTACCACAGTTTCAGTGGTCTACCACCTGCTTTATTCAGGATATCGTGTCTTGTGCCGATACACCTGGCTGCAGGTAAATAGTATATAAAATGTTAGTAATTGTTGTAGGTATTACAACGACTTATCATGTATTTTGGACAAGCAAACAATGCATTTGAATGAAATAACGGGACAGAAATTCAATGCTAAACTGATGAGTGCAATTAAAATTATTAATTCTATAAAGCTTTTAAGCAATTTCATGGTAATTCAGTCACGATTGCATAATAAAAGCACGAAAAAAATATAGCGAACTATTTCGAAAATATTAAAATTGTTCTAGAATCTTTTATTAGGGGTATATTATGTATACGAGAATACTACACTTTGCCCACCGCTTCACTCAGATGAGACATGGTTGTGGACTATTTAAATGTGGATTATAGAGAAAAAAACATACAGTTATGGTTAAGATTGTGCAATTTATGACGCTCGTTAGTGGAAGGGCCTAGAGTATGACTGTTGCCTGACGATTTAATTAAGTTGAAGCCGTATAGGCTATACGGCTGGGGCTCATAAAATCAGTGTTTGCCCACACTACTTATCCATCGTGAATTTAGACGTTCGGCTTAAGCAGTAACTGCATGTTATAATAATTTAATCCGTGGTGCATGCACCTTAAATGCAATCTAGGCAATGCTCAGGTTAAAATGGGGTATTTTGTGTGCCGAGCCTTATATCTAAAGACAAGAAGTGTGTTGGCCAATTTGTCATCCAGATATTAAACGCTATAATGAACGCTTTCTCTTTAGTGACGACTAAGAAGAAGACTGAGTAAGAGCTACATCATATCTATCGTTTTCATACGAGTTTTCCTTGACAACGATCGTAGTTACCGTTAAGCCAGAATTGTTGAAAAAAATTGTGCGCGCGCAGTGTATGAACTCCTATCGTAAAAGCACGCACCTTATTTTTCATACATTTGGTGTATCCTCCGCCAGGTAACACAAGATAGGTCTGTCGAGCTGACTTGTAGCCACCCGGCCTGTTGTTCTCAAATTTGGCAAACAGAATGATCTTCTCAAAGTTCTCTGGTGTTTTACGGTTCCGTAGTATATTTTATACAATAATTGCTGATAGTAAATTGGTGATCTTAGTACCTACGTAATACATTTTAAAAACCCTTTATAATATTAAATTCTTGGATATTTTGTCACGATAGCTTAGCGGTTGAACGTTTGCCTTCCATGGAGGGTCTGAATAAGAATCCAGCCTGCACCACATACAGCATAAAATTCTGAATTTGACTATCTATTGCGTTAAGGAAAACTTCATGAGGATACCTGCAAACCTAAGAGAACTCCATAAAGTTTTCGATGCTGTATGTAGCCTATCAACCAGCACCAGACCAGTGTGTTGGATTAAGATCATCCTGGGAAGAGGCCCGTTCCCAAGAGTAGGACAGTAATAGCTTAGATTACTTGTATTATTAATATTGAACTATTAATTTACTTCGTGTAACACTTGCACGACACAAAGCAAATTAATAACATAAAACTTGTTGACGTGTTTGTTTTACAGAAGGCTCATTCTCTGTTGAATTTAGTGATTGATGAGAGTTTATAATGGGATTTGTTCTGATTCCTATTTAATTTCCTGTTCGGATATTTAGCTGTCGTTTTATAATAAATTCAACGAAATCGTTTACGTTCGTGTATAACCTTCGTTTTTGGCGTTAGTTGCGGTAGGATTTATGTTTGTCGTTTACTTAAGTTTCCAATACAATTACAGATTATCAATAAGTTGGATTTGTGTCGTTAGATTATTAAAGAGTCACTCTTATTAACGTATATGATTTTGCTTACCGAATTTATTTGAAAAATAGCTTGTGTTATCAAGGTTATATTTAGAATCCAGGTTTATTGCCCATTTCCCAGAAAATATGTTTTATTAAAGTATTCGAACATATTCACTTATAATTTGGAGGATAAATAGGTACACATTCTCTTTATAATTTTGCTTAATAAAGAGTTAGCTAGGCATTGCCAATCAGGTTATAGAGTTTATTGGAAATAACGAAATCCGTTGAATAAAACTCGTGATAAACAATGTGCAATCACCCCTATAATTTATTAACCACTAAAAAGGATGATTAAAAACGACGATAACAGAAAATAAATATGTTTCATTTTATTGTTACCGAAATTGATTTAAAGAAAGGATTGATTTTAATTAACAGATATCGAAACTCGACGCATTGTGTTTTTCGCTGGCTTGATTAGATTTTCGTGAAACAATGTGTAAAGGGACAGATAACAAATTGAATCGGGAGTTTATTAAAATTTGCTCGTGTTTACGGCAACATAATTCTTTGGTCCCTATTCGAACACAATGAACAGAATTGTCAACAAAATATCAAGTCAATAACGAATGTAATGAAAAACAATATCAATGAAATGAAATAAAAATATCACGGAGCGTATCACATGTGATCATACGTCGCTGCCCATCGATTCGATATTGTTGTTTTGTTATCTTTAATATTATATCAGGCACAGTGTTCCATCTTGTGGCCGCGAAATACTTACAGATTATTTAATTTTAAGTCAAGAGCTTTTAAATTTCCATTTCGTAGACAAAACCTACTTAAAATAAATTAGCAAGATAAGTTTCCACATGAAATGAAAACATAAACGAACGCATAATAACACAAAGTCGTACCTGTTTAAAGCACAAATATTTACGAGTACTTTTAAAATTAAAACACAAAAAATTCGTTTCATGAATTCATGATACGGAACAGAACAGAGGCAGGTATGCAAAAACTCCCACATTCTAAAAAAAAAGTTTATAATAAAACAATCTGAAGCTCCGAGTGTAATACGGTGAAAAATGAGATGAAAGAATTTAAAATGGCCAACATTTACGAAATATTTCGAGCAGTAAAAATAGAATAAAAGACTCAGATATGTTACGAGAGTGTTGTTCATAATTATTCCATTACATTAAAAGAGATGTAAAAGGAGGAATAAAATGCAAAAAATTACTTTGTTGTGTCTATCTTTTGAATGGTTGGTGTTTGGCAAAAATACTGCAGTTGAATATTCTTAATATTTACGTGCCACGTTCACAGCAACAGGCGAGTTACAGCGAAAACATAGCGTTGCGAACGCAAGCCACAAACCCCCAGAGATTCAGACGACTCGCTTGGAATAGCTTTGTGTCGTATTCCTTTGTCTTTAACTGAGCATTCTACTATCTCTCTAGACCTGCTTATATATTCTCAACTTAGCCCCAAGCCCCTCTCTACTACTCCATGCATATGTTCTCCCAGTTGATTGTTTCGATAAACACGCTCATGTTTCTTCGTGTAGAAAAAAATGTTGCTAGAATGTATTACGAAAGTTGAAAGAGAATTCATTTTTTATATTCCATTTTAATCTTCTTATGGTTTACTTTATTACTAAACATATTAATGTTATAAAATACGTCCATTGAGCGTTATATGTGGATATCATAAAGTTATCGAAGGCATTCTCTATTGAACTTTCATAAAATGAAATTCTTTTATGAAAAATATTATTCGTAAGCATCAAAATTTATTAAATAAAATTCCCTATCACAAAATGCTAAATGCTATTTTGGAATTGGGAAAGTTTAAAGCAAGTAAACAATTCGTTAGGAAAGATTTGCTTGAATAATTTCACGTAAATACAATCTTTCGCTCGATTTGCAATTCACATAACGACCAGCGGCCTAAATTATTCATTTTATTTTTAGCGTTCCGTATTCAGGTAAGCGGTTTTAACTCAATTTTCCCACAAACAATGTTCAATTAAATTGATTGATGTTTGACTGCACATAATAATGTGTGGAAAAGATAAAATTAATGGGATTCAGTTATATCGATGCATATTTACATTTTGTGGTGGCATATATTCAAATAATGCACCCGTTTTATTTAGTGTGATTAAATAAAACTAAAATTTTCTTCATTTTAACCTCAAACTCATATTTATATATATTTTATTTTCAAACTTATATTCATAATTTGTTCCCTTGCGTAAAAACTATTCATTCAAACTCTAAATGCATATTTTGTTATTATGAAATTACTAAACACTCCCACTTGAGCTGTGTTAATTAGCCGTAGCCATTTGTATCGTAGTATATTTCATGCATTTGTAGTGTTCTCGAAATGAGATTAATGCCGCAATCAGATTTAGTGGGGCTTTGCCAATTTTGTAAACAGGCTTTTGAATTTATAATATTAATTAAATTGATTGAAAATAAGATTCGATAAAATACCTTAAATTACCATAGTATGGAGGGTTAAGGAAATGAGGGAATCCAAAAGTGAATAGGGACAAAGGTTTAAAGGATTTCAACGTCGAATTAACACGGATCCCCTGGATCCCGATTCCCCGTCTTTTTTACAGTTTTAGAAAATTACGATTCATACCAAACTGTGGAACCATGTTTTTCAGAAACTGTAGTTCGTTTGAATTTTTTACTGTACTGTGGCGATCATCGGCAAGTCTAAATTGCATTTATGAGAAAAAAAATTGAAACCGTGTGCAACAGAAGTCTGTTAGTCCAAAAACAAACTAAATTAATTAAGCCTTTAATATTTTCCTTATTGTCAAGGAAAACGTACAAATCCACCGGCTTTTCTGTGGCCAACTAAACCGTATCGCAACAGCATTTCTACACAATGAACGTTAATTAATTAAGGTTGTTGAATAGAAAAATATCAAGAAGGAAATCTCGACACAAACAGTCATGTTCAATATTGTTTTCTCCTTTTTTGTGTGCCATGAAAACATGTTTACTTTGGTAATGTTTAGGCTCGTGCGCACTATAATTCGGTCATAAGCGGGATTATGTGTGAATTAACCCGTTAATATGTATTCGCTGTACCGTGGACACTAATTAGTTACTAATTTGTATGTCATGTATTCACTTGCTATTGGCATTTTCCAATGATATTAATTGAACAATGTGTTACAAAAAAAATCTAATTGACTAAAAAACTAACTACCGATTGAGGAAACATAAAACTTATTTCAAAGTCTAAGTAAATTTGTCATCTGACTTACCGATATTTAAAATGTTCCTTCGAAACTCCTACGAAAACGTTCAAAAATCTCGTTACTTCTTTATTGATAACTATGCATCAGATATAAGTGTCTTGCGTACTCACCTTCCTGACTAGTTCATGTTTCTACAACCGATAAACAATCCTTAAGTTAATGAATTTTGCTCTGCATCAAACTGTAGTTTTGGGAAAACTACTTTATAAACAAATTGCAATTAACAGATAGCAAAGTACATAATCTCTTTTAACTCAAGCTATGAAATACAAAAAGGAACCTGTAACTGAATATTAAATAAAAGTAAATTAAAACCATCATCCGTGGCCCTGAATATTGGTAATCCTGTTGCCTAGCAGAATTAGACCCTTATAATCCCACCCTTCAGTTTCATCCTTAGTTCAACCCTCGTGTGATTGACGTTTCGGTAGCGATTATTACGGGGGCCTCTCAGACCCCTCTTCGCGGAACCCCAGATTATAACCACAGAGTTTTTCGACTGTATGTATGTATATCTGTGACAACGCAGTGGTCATAAGAGATTTTGTCCAGTATTATTTTGATACTGTTTTAGACAGGCGGCGGTGGTGGTGGCAACTTAAGCTCATTGTGGATTGCTTTGTAGCGGGTTTATTTATTTATATTTAATCTTCAAATCTCCTCTCTGTTGATATGTACTTGATACTTGGATGTCCAATAAAAATAGAGTTTTATTGCTTTCAATGGGCGACGTGAGAGGTTATTAGGGAATTATAGCCGGAAGATCCCTGTACGTCAGCTACCCTTTTATAGTAAAATGCAATATAAAAATCCGGTACATATTTAAATTAGCTTTTTGATTAAAATGAGGTGGAGTACTTTGAGAACATTTTAATATTATCATGGAGTAGAATGAAACCTAATTAAAAATATTATATTTTTCATGGAGTAGTTTGGGAACCCTTTTTGGAGTACTTTGGCAATAGTAATACTACTTAAATAAACGATAAAAAAAATTGTTATTGACATGGTAACATACACAAATCAATTAATATTTTTAGGCAATTCACAAGAAAATACTAAGTAGATATTACAATCAATAGTGTCATCAAAAATTGACAGAATTAAAAAAGAAAGCTTTCATGTATAGACAAATTACGAATTCAGAAATCTTAATTCGATTTTCAAATTGCTTAAACTAACTTGCAATGAGGCACTTTCGGTCGATATATGACAACAATGACATACTTTCAGAGCCTAATCTTACCTAAAAAGTACCAGGCGCCCATAACGCCAATGCTTAAGGAATAACATGTACCTATTTTATGATTTGTGCTTGAAGACTTTCTCACCTGAAACCTCACATAGTAATCGAATGAAAGGACTTTCTTATCAAACACACACGTGCTTCCAATATCAGTCAAATCTTACCTACAAAGTACCAGGCGGCCATAACGCTAACGCAGCTAGCCATAGTGTGTACACTGTATAGTGTGACCTCCCGCTGGGTCGTTAAAGGAGGAGGGAATAAGCAAACATGCGTAGTCTGCAAACCTACTGAGGATCACGACACGGTGAAGTTAGTTTTGCATTGGAAGCGCTGCAAAACATGGATATAGTACAACAAGATGTGCCTTTAGTACAAGCGAAGAGACTAATTATGCTAGCTTGGTATTTTTTTAAACTCAGCTGTTGATTATAAGGTTTTCATTTGCTGCCGCAATTGCCAACATGTGGTGTACATATTATAGATTTTAAATATTAGATAGGTCTCTGCATATTTTGTTAACTATCCTTGCTATCCTACTTATTAATATTATAAATGTGAAACTTGGTGAGGATGGATGGATGGATGGATAGATGGATATTTATTACTCAATCACGCCAGAACGGCTGAACGGATCTGGATGAAATTTGGCAGAGATAGATTATATAATAGTCTGGAATAGCACATAGGCTACTTTTTATCCCGGAGAAATATACGGGTTCATAAACCACGTGGGTGAAGCCGTGGGCGGCAGCTAGTATTGGATAAAGTTACTTAGGTTTTCTGTTAGAAAGTTTTCAGTATTAGCTCAATAGAAAAGAAATTCGACACAAGGCGAGTATCATTTATCAATTTACTTAGGAAGATACTTACCATGATTGGCTATATTGATGCCTCTCATATGCAAGTTATAACTCATACCCTATTAATGAAAACCCTTAATCGAATTGCGTATAAATAAAGCGATTGTTTTAAAACGGCGCGACGCGTAATACCCTCCACGTGCAGTCTGGTCGTGGGATATTTTGACGTAGACGCGATCAGTTAATTACAACTAATTACGGTAATGGACGCTACACGCTTTCATACTCAGAAATGGCGCTTTAAATACAACAGAGTTCGTCTGCAATATTACTGAGACCATATTACCGCATAGGAATATATGTCATTGTATGTATTGTCATAATTTAAATGTTAGAGATCATTCTACGTAAAGTATTTCTTCTATATTATTATTAATCCGAGTGACGGAGAGTAGTCATGATAGAAAATCTATCGAGCGTCACCGATCTCGATAGTGGATTCATAAGGAATTTTAAGACCATTGCAGATGACACAAAGTTTCCTTACGACAATATACACGTACAGGAAAATATATTATCCAATACTCATAACGGTAACCGGCAGACATAATGTAAGAAGCTAAATCTGCGGCGCCGCAGTAATATCAGTTCATGTCGCTTCACGGAAGCCACAAAACAGTAATCTCTAATCGCACATTGTCAAGAAAGAGCAAAATATTCATAAGACTACATATTCTTATTACGTGCGGATGAGAGCGTTAGGTCGGCGGCGCGTCGGCGCATAATGTGCTACAATGTGTTCCGAGGTAACAACCTGGGCTTATGAGGCTCTTGTGGTACCACAGATAAGGCACGCCGGAGGCTTTGTGAAGGTACTTGTACAATGTAATAAGGCGGCCACGGTAATACGGGGACGCCCGTCTATTTCGCACCTTTTATAAACAATGTTTACGTGGAGCTAGGCTCGTTGTATCAAGGACGCAATTAGTTTTCACGTTCATTGTTGTTTTTCTAGGAACGTATGAATTCAACGTAACAAAACACTCTCGACAGTCGCATGCACCCCGTGTCGCATGACTCACGACTATCACAATGTTAGCTGTTCAAACTGTTGTTATTTTTTACTATGCTTTGTGTTTTTCGCATCACTCGTTGAGCTACTGAGATAATATGAATTATTCATCCAAAAAATTTCGTAATTATTTATTTTAAAGCTTCAGTCGTAGATTTTCTTTTGCGCTGATAAATAAATGATGCCCTTCTTGTATGTTATAAGTGGCATCCATGAGTTTATTATATATGACAGTAAGTACTTACTGATAGTGCATAACATGACGTGGCTCGGCTTAAGAAGACTCGTGCGTGATGGAACGACGTACACACGTGAAGCCTAACGAGGTCGTTTGAGCTCTTCAGATATAATAAAATTGGCCTAAAATGTTTGCCAGTCCAAACTAGAAACGTGAAACTAGTGCTTGAGCTAGGAAATTCGTCCACGAGATAAAATCTCAACCTCTCCAATTTTCACTGTGATGTTTTTTTTATAAACGAAATTATTTCAAGTCTATTCGAGATGCGCGATTCATTATGCTCGCAGTTGCAAGAGTGGAGCGCGGTGGAGTAAGAGGCAAGTTTTAATAATGTAGGGCGGTTGGCAAGGCTGCTGCCGTTTCCTTCCATTCATCTCTCCCCTTTCCGGTTGGCGCAATTAAAACGGCGGCTTGTTCCGGCACTTAAAAAACTTTTAAAGTATAGGCACAGACAATTTGAACAGTACCTACCGGCACATTGTTGCAAATTACACAATAAATTTAATTTAGGGATTGTATTAATTTCAGCTTGTTAAGGTGATAATTATTGTGTTGTTGTAACTTGTTTTGCTTTAATTTGTGTTTCTCACTAGGGTTATATATTGTTGGGAACGTGCAATTTTATATAAAATTTTATTAGTACCTATTTTATCGTCACATTGGAATAGAATAGAATGAGGTTCATTTCAAATATATTTATCTAGCATTGACATAACTCGAGTTTTATTTGTGGTTTATTCACGAAAAGGGGCGCGTCAGCAAAAACTTTCGTTTTCAATTCAGCCATCTGTCATCTGACGTCATATGACAAATTCGACCCACGCGCCATTTCATATGAATTCAATACATAACGTCACAGGGTTCAATCAGCGGGGAGGTCGGCATGTCGCGACCCGCGGCGGCGACTCGCCTTCGATCGGGCCAGCAAAACGTCTGAATCATTCGCGTGTGGTTGAAGCTATTCACCGCTGTGCTGAAGTTCCGCTACGCGTGATTAATGGTCTCGCGTTCCCCCGACATTGTGTTTTTGTGATGCAAATAACTCGAGCCGTCGGAACAAGGAAAATTGAGTGGGAGGACCGAGCACCACCGCAGTTTCAATTGCTTCGCCGCTGAATACTGATGAACCGTTTCGGTTAAAGGCATTATCTCAGTTGCAATGTTTAAGGTGGAAAACAGTTGACATAAGAGATGCGATTTCTAACAAGACGGGTTCACCTTCAATCAGTTGAAGCTGGCATGTCTAGGGATTTGTAATGTTAAAGCTCGTCATTTTGTTTTATCCGATTACGGTGGACGTGACACTACGATCGTGTACTGTCAAAACGCAAAAAAGCGAAAGTTATTGTATTTAAAATCAAGGTACAATCGAGGTATAAATTATTTTATAAACTATTTAAAATATGTAAGAAAGTTCCTAATTGTTGTTATAGGACCTAACAGCTAAACCTAATCGTAAACTAAATTCAGAATTAATCCTACTGTTGTAATATTAGTTTGCTTAAACTTGGTATGTTACGGAAACTGCATTTAGGAGTCAATGTCCGCTTTAAGTTATGTACCGAAGTCAGAGGAAACACATTATGTAAAGTTGAAGTTCTAAGTACTGGCTCAATGTCGAAGAAGTTCGTGTATAATTTTCTCGTGTGTATTCTTACAATTCCAGTATGAGTCATTAATATATCCATTGAAAAACTAAATACGGCTGAAGAATTCGATGTTCTGGGTCTAATTAACAGGTAAAGAAAATATGTATATTTTTTTCTGCTAAAAATCTTATTGTTTTTGGGCTTGGGCCTACTTACAGCAGGGTTCCACTAAAGCCAAAGTCAAAGTTTGAGTAGGCCTTCGCAGACTCTTTCAAAACATCGTGATTCAAAATGCGCGGTTTTGGGTTGATGATACGGAGTTTTTTAAGTTTAATCTTCGGCAGCAAATACTATGCGAGAAAAATACAAGCCAATGTGCGCAAAACCACAAAAGAGCAGATTTATTAAAGTTGAGTAGCCACCTAGCGGGTCCAATTATATCTAAGAAGCATCCAGGTAAACCCATAAGTATAAAAAAATCATCAAAATCGTTCAAGCCGTTTAGGAGTAGAAGAATTACTTACACACACACACATCGGAATTTTATATATAAAGATAATAATTTAGTACATAAAGGCTCAACCTCAATCGTTGGGAACCCAGCAATGCAGCATTTTAAACCACGATCTGATATCAGGAGGATATAATTATTACTTACTGTCCCGAGTGAGTGCAACAACCCAGACTGTCCAGAGGCCCTAGTGTAAGTTTCTTTTGACAAATTCGATTTACTACATCGAACGCGTTCGGCGCTGCGATTGGTGGAGAGCACGAAACGGACCAATCGGAGCACCGAACGCGTTCGATGTAGTAAATCGAGTTTGTCAAAAGAAACTTACACTAGGGCCTCAGAAGTAAACTGTCTAACAAATAGTGATAAATGAGAATTAAAAATAAAAATGTATTGTTACTAAAACAGAAAATTATAATTATATAAAATAAGTAAAACAAAACATATTATCAAGATTTTTGAAAGACCACGTAAGTAAAGGCTCAGCTGAAATAAAAAAACTTTGACTCAAGTGTCTGCCTTCACTAAGCGGAGCGATCTCCGTCAAGTGAAGGCGGACGCTTAGTCAAAGTCGTGATTCTAGATGCATGGTTGATTCTAAATCTAATCCACCTCGGGATGTGCGAGGTGATTCCCACATGTATAAAAAAAGTACCCCATACTTCAATCAGTCCATTGGCAGTTTAATCTAAATATTTTTTAGCAAAAAATAGAAAAATTAAATATTAAAATAACATTTGGAAGAGATCGTGCATTGTTGTTGGTAATACTTTGAACCACTTTATTCGAAGTGCAGAGTTATTCATGAAGCAGATTCAAAGCTTCAGGGATGTGGTTTATTAAACGTATTTACTATTCAGCTATTTTAATCTTACAAGCTTTAACGAGACAATGCTCTCGGTGCGATATTCACTTTGCGTTTTGTTTTTTGACTCCATTGTGTTTGTTCATTTTGCGTTTTGTATCTGTTTCTAGAATAATGGTAGGATATATCATGTTGATGTTAGACATACAGCTTTTATAAAGAAACCATAAATACTCCAGTAGATGGCCGACTTAAATGGAAATATTGGCTTTGTAAAAATTTACGGGAAATTTACAAAATGTTCCGTCAATCGGACTATCTACATATATATGTCCCTTCTCTTTCATTCACGGCACAACATTTAAATCATAATGAAAAATTAAATTCCTTTGTTATTGTGTGCGCATTCTCATAATTATAACTAAATTTTTAAATTATCTTAATGGGTACTATATAGTAGACACCTAATAGAATTCAATAATTTAACAAGCTACTTCCACGTGGAGTGTGGGTATAACTGTTTTCCTACTCAAATGTTAATAACATGGTGTGAAATGTACCCACTGCTTTATGTTTGTTAGTAGCAGTGTGCCATTGAAAGGATGTCTGGAATTCTCCGCTATCGGTCTTGGAGCGGATTCGCGTTTATTTTGTCATTCGTTTGGTTTATGCACACGCGTTGATAGTACATAATATATTGTAATCGACTCACGCAAGTTTTTGGTTGCGCATTACCCGTTAGTGTTAGTGTCAAAGACAATGTTTCGACTTAGAAAGAGAACAATACTTTGCACTGATCACTTCACGTGTTCAGCGTCACATGGAAGTTCAGGTAAATGTTTCAGTAAATATCCTTTTGTAGGAGCTGTGTCGTCGGATTACCAATTTACACATTTCTTTGGCTAAGAAATGTGTGCTGCACTAAACGTATCTGAAAATACCATCATGTTCTGACAAACTGCCTCACTGGTTTTGTGTTCACAAGCGCGACTGCTGAGTGTGAGGTCTTGGGTTCAATACCCAGATCGGTCAGTGTTATTGGGTTTTTCCATATGAAAATTCTCAGTAGCAGCACGCAGTATGTAACTGTGGTCGGCAGATGGCAAAAGTTTCGCCCTCTATTACATGGGACTCAATAACGGCATTGGCGGAATATGGGTGTCAAATAGTACATCTTTGCCTAATCCTACGTATATATCGACCACTATCGTTCACGTATAGTTATGAACACACACGCACATGAACTTTGCCGCTACCGTATCTAGGTTACAGTTACACGGTACAACACCTCCGCTGATACGAATTAGATCAAACAAGATTAAAGAAGTTTGAACGAGATAATAATATCATTCTCCAGCGAAAACATCTCGACAAACTTTCATGTTAAAGTTTTTGCAGCCAACGTTAACTATGCAAACTTCCCCTGTCGTTCTTCCACTTTGAAATGTGAAAACAATTCGTGTCTACCCCTGGTAAGGCGGTCGCAACAAAAAACCCTTCGTAAGTAATTAAGAAGTTTCAGAACACCGGCTCATTGGCATACTTTCGGCTTGTAATACGCAGTTAATCTCGGCGCAAAAACTTGGCGTTCTATGTTATAATTCACGAGGGCCCGCCCGATGCCACCGACAAGGGTGAATTTCTTATGAGCACGACGTGTATTTGTCACAAAAATCTATATGTATATTAGAAGTGGCTACGTGCCTCGCGACCTCACCAGGATAACACAAAACTGACGTAGTTCTTTATTGCTCATCGTCCGACTACATTACCATTCGTTATTTCTTTCGCCATATACTTTCGCCGAATATAGAGTAATTTGGGCTCTCTCACAGCCCTTAAATTGTGATAAAGTTGGTAATATTGTCTCCGCCGCCTGTCGCAGCTGGGTCACGGAGAACATTTCATTACGATTATTGTCGAGTTAATGATGTCTTACTAACTTCACTCGACGCGGGGTGTGGTATGCTGCGAATTTAAATAAATTCGGGTTCACACACGGTTTGGTATTCTCGTTGTGACAGACGGAGTCGGGCCGATGTCGTACAAAGAAGCGTTGGTAATTCACCCGCTTAGCGCGATCCACTCTTATCTCTTTCAGCTCTGCAAGCGACGACGCTCTTAAATCTTGCCGAGGCTCGAATACTACTCAAGAATACTTACAAGCCTTTAATTCGAGACAAATTATTGCATAATTTAGGAGCGCCTATTTAAATCCCTAGTTGCGCGCTTCGACTGTGACAGTTGTCACAGCTTAGCTTTCTGTTGGATTCAATTATATTTTTAGGAAAAGACTTTCGTGATCACAATGGTTTGGAGTATTTTAAAGCAGGCTAGAGAGTATTATGATGGAATTTGAAGATTGAGGGAATGAGAAAGAGATATATTTTTCTATGACTTAGGTAATTTGAATTTTGTAAGATCAAAAATTATTGTAATCTGTTATAAAATAAAGCTTGGTTATTTAACTTTAACGCCATTTACGCTGAATTTTATTTACTTCACATAACAAACAACAATTTTATCTTAATGGACTTGCTACTTTCCATAGTTTAGGAGAAAAAATATAAATATAATGTATCGAATATCAAGTAACATGATTCAGAAGTGCAAGTGCTCTTGTTCTCATTGTAACAGCCAAACCTGTTACCGATCGTAGCGTGATATCGCGTATCTACAAAAACTAATTACCGCCCGGATATTAAGTTGTACATTGTTTCGGTTTCACATTTAATTTCAGCGACAATTATTCGGGTGCGTTACAAAGGCAGGTTTTGCGAGCTAGTAACCTGAGTTATAAAAAGGGTCTCGACTCGACCCGACTAATACCCTTGTCATGTCGAGATGAAATTAGTTCAACTTGTGCAGCTGCGCCGAAACCCGCTGTTTGTCCAAAATTTATGTAATCTGATAATATAACGTCAATGTACCTACGGGCATTGCCTCAAAAACCGCAACATTGCGTTTCCTCTGTTTGTTTAATTAATAGATGACTATTAACACGAGGCTCATAAAGTGATTTGGTAGATACGGGATGTGTGTGTGTGAAACTTTGTTAGTAACGACTTCTGGATTTACTTTGAAGTATTAATGTCAAGAAGACGGAAAGTTTATTGTCATTATCGCTGAGTATATTCGTTTGAAGGATGCCATTTTCATTAATAATTTCAGCTCATTGCTGTTCCCAATGCTGGCCACAGGTCTTTTCTCGGAATAAGTATGGTAAATCCTTAGTTCTCAACGCTGGCCTAGTTGATGGGCACACGTTTCCTCGAACAACACAGTGATAATTATTTGATTTCCCATTTCCCATACTTACCAAATAAAATATCTTTCTTTTATGTTTATAATCAAATTCTAATCCACACATGAGTTTGAAAAGTCAGAAGCCAAAACCAGTGCGGGGCTGGTTCGAACTTAGATGTTCCTGCATGGAAGGCAAGCGTATACCTGGTTGGCTATCACTATCTTCATTAGAGGTATCAAATTAGTTTTTAGTCCGCAGTCACGACCCCGCTATCGGGCACAGTAACTGTGGCAAAAGAAACTCATCATTGTTACTCTCACAGCAACTGGTTAACTAAGCTCTGGGAAAGTATATCATACATCTCTTCTCTTATCTTCTTCTATGGTGTCATTGGTTAAACCCTATACTTATATTACTTATATAATACCCTTGCTTTAAAAAGGTGCGTGGCCAGCTGGTTTGCATTTGGTGTGGCCACGTTAAGGTCATCCATTATGATACATAAAATATACAAAAATGGAACTTAAAACTCAATCAAACATTCAGCTACTTTAATAATTTAAGCTAAATCTCACAGAAAGGCTGTAAAAAATTAAAAAAAATCACAACTCCGCTAGCAATCAGAAAAATATTAATGTCACCGTCCTTGTAAATTATTACCAAAACAGATGTTACAGGCAAACAAGAGGTATTCGTAACAAAGATTAACGAGAGAGAAGTTGTATAAAAAGCGGAGCAGTGAACGCGGGTGGCAATAAACTTATTTTATGACAAATATACCACCATTTACAATAACGAGTACTTAAATGTACATAGATTGTGGAGTAAACAGCCGTTGTTAAGTGAGTATCGTTAATCAAGAGAACATAAAACGGTCACGTACAACGTTTACTTACGGTGAAAACCGCAATTCAATTGAAATCGCGGTCGATGGACGTTTAAAAAATTGTTTTGGATTGTTCTGGAATTTGAGAAATTGAGATTATGCGCTTGCATTGGAAGCGGTCGATTTTAAGTTGAAATATTGCGTTGTCCACAGCCTGATAGATTTACTCTTTATAATCCGCTTAATAATTTAAATTAATTTGTAGATTTATGTATCTAAGTTACTATATATTTTTCAGTGTAAATACTTCAGTATCGTGACGTGTAAAAGATTCATCGTAGCGCCAAGGCTGGCTTTGCATTAATTAATTCCACTCGCCCGTCGTGGTGACTTTCGGCTTTATGATACTTATGTCCAGCTCTCACTGCTACTATACCATATATCTTCTTTAAAAACCATGTTCAACGATATAACAGACGTTTTAAAGGTAAACAAAACAAAATAATTATTATTTAACTGTTAATTTTGTCATACATGTCTGGTAGGACTGAACATATTATTTCGATGGTCTGGTATTATAGAAACAGCGAATACAAGATGAAGTTAATTTAAAAAATAGAATATTCTGTTCCCTTTTGAATATTTACCATCAAAAAGTTGAAAATACAAAGGGGCCGATTGAATATTAAAAACAAAAGCAAAACGATCAATGTTTCAATAAAGAACTTAATTTGAAATAACAACGATAAATCGGAATCAAACAAATGACTCAAACAGTAATCAAACAAGTTGAAATAGCATACCATTTATATGTGTACCGTATAATTTTGCATTTAAAATCGTGTTCGGTTGACGTGACATGAATTTATTATAAAACTAGCTCACTGTGTTGCCTACCCGTGCACTGGTTCTCAGCTAAGGAAAGGCATTCCCCTCCATAAGCTTTTTAATACTTTATTTCTTGACTTCTTGTTTTTAATTATTTACTGAAAATGGGCTTGCGTTGGGCTTTAAGGCGTGCTTCCAAATAACGCTGATATAATATTGTAAAGTAGCTATTGCCATTGGTTGTTAGATCAGGTACATTGATGAAACTTATTAGTCGTGTTGCATGACTCACGACATTGATGGAAAGTGTCTGTGTATGGTTTTGATTATTGAAAACTTCCAGCACGTATCGTAAGAGGATACTAAACGTCATAGACTCTGGCCTGTTTCCCCGCATGGTTATCCAGAGGTGGACATTTGTACATTCACATTTTGCCGATACTTTTACTCGGTCCCTTTTGCCATCTCTCAGGTACAATTGCAAATTCCGGGTTGCTACTGAGAATAACCTAACAGAAATCCCAATAACACTCTGTCCTACCACAGAATCGAATCTTTACACTTAGCAGCCAATAGACCAATGAGGCAGTCTAAGAGGAAAGCTAAAGAATTGTTAAAGAAACATAGAGAATTAAAAACTAAACAGCCTGATAAGTTTAGTGATTTGTCATAATTACGAGTACCACGTTTTTTGCAAAGAAAAAGAACGAACACGCAAAGTTACAAATAATTCTTTAACTGAAGACACAATGGAGATTTTTTGATGACACGTGATTAAACGTTTAGGGTTATCAAGACAAGAGCTACGGACTTGACTTCGGACGGATCCGATCTCCAAGCTATTTAAGAGACAGACGCCTTAATACAATTTGCTTTCGTGTACCGATACAAAGTAATAGGTATTAATGTGGAATACTGGTTAAATTATTTACTGGCTTCCTAGTAACTGCTACAGGAGTCTTAAGCAGTAGATGTCTTCCCGTATTATGTATGTACGTTACTCCTTGTAGATTTATGTGTTACTTTGAGTAATGAACGACAACTATTTAGCGCGCTCTCAATAAATACGCCCAGGAAGAGCTCGGATGTAAATTGCATCTTCCTAACGACGCAGATACATCGTCGTAGAGACATTCGCACTGAATTATAGATCTGTGGTCTGGGATTATGTGTCTTGCTTAAATTTATTAACTGACACTATGTAGTACCTAAGTTGTTGATACAATTTGATATTAACAAAACATCGAATAGGTTAAAGTAATATAAATGTTCTATTTATATATAACTTAAGTAATTATCATCTGTTTAGCCTTTTCCCAACTACATTAGGGTCGGCTTTTAGTATAAACGGTTGCGGTTGAATATCAGTATTTTACACACATTGTCTGCCATCTGACCTCCACCATCCAATTACTAAGAGACACTGATACTCTAAGTATACACTCTTTGTCAGGTCGTAACGACTGGTCATTGGTATTCATATAACACCCGGCACTAACTGTTTAATGTGCAAGTTGATGTGTGAAAAACGGTCACCCATCCTAGCACCGTCTGCAGCATGCGCTGCTTAACCTCACAGATCGCTTAATCTGTGGAGTAGCTATATATCTACGAGCCTAACAAGGTAAAGATGCAACATAAGCATGTAATTTTTGTATACTAACAATATTACATCTCTGCCTTACCCTTCAAGCAATACAGGCATGACACTATATTAGTGCGATCTATGAATAAGTCTTTATAATATTCACGTTTTCTACTTCTATTAGTGCAAATAATATTGCTGGATTTTTATTACATCTTATTATATTATACATAAGTGAGTGCCTAACATATTAAACTCGCGCGCATTCAAATAACACTGACACACAAATACACAAACACAGAAGGATTACATATCTACAGAAAAAAAATCTGTAGGGAAATGGCAGCGTTCGCTTCCGTCGTTATTAATATCATCTGAGAAGTATGCCTCCCCCGGGAAACATTACAGCAATGGCCATATAAAAGACAAATGAGCCAAGAATACGATCGTGAAAACCCTATAATTTTTTAAATTATATTTTCTTATTGTCGGTTACTTCCATTTTTTATCCATTATTATACTCTTTAACTCTAATAATCTTTTGTTTAAAAACATAATAAAAACGTTTTACTCCATCTTATCTTAATCGCAGTGTCTACAGAGCCGCCCTATATCTTCGCTATTCAAAAACGTTCTTATTCAAAAAAGGCTGCTTATCTCCGAGCCCAAATGATTTGAAAGTATGATTGATGATACATAGAAATGAGATGGCTCCCTACACTTTACTGATATTTAAAAGTATGATACTCGTCGGCAGATTTATATGGGTAATTTAGAATTAAATACATCAAACGAAGATGGACAAGTTTTTATTCCTGAAATGTTATATCACGCGGATTTAAAAAAATCTGTCTCGTTGTTGGTGAAACCTGAGTTCACTCCTGGGTAGGGCAGGTTATTGGGTTTTACAGTTGGAATAATTCTCAGTAGTCTTCCGAAATTCCGAAGTGTCGCTAGTAGATGGCAATAGGCTCTCGACTTACTGCTGGGACTTAATATTTACGGCTTTTGCTAATCCTAGGGGTAAAAGAGGCGTGATACTACGAGTATAGTATTTTATTTATTTTCAACCTTGAAATTGCTTATTTAGCATCAAAAATATGGATATGAACGCAATCTATTATTATAAATTTCATTGCGACCTCCAAAGTAAGAATTAATCTTCCGTAATTAATCATAATCTCGTGGCTTTTCATAATCCTTGTTAGGGTTAATATAAGTGTCTCCTTCACTTTGCTTTAAAGATTGGTGAATTGTGAAAATTTCCCTTCATGATTTATTGAAAAAGCAATTCAACGAAACTCTTTATTAGAAGAAGTATGGGCTCATCGCCTTTATTGTTCGGAAAAGTGTTTCTAAGAGATAAATGACTTTCTGGAGAAATGGTTAGTACAAAAATGTATTTTTTGTGTAAAGCTAACTGGATGGGAGATGATGATAACTCATAAATAAGATTTCCTTCATTAAAAAATGTGGTTATTTTGAATAATCAACAAAGGCACATACATAGTATTAAATGGAAGTAAATATAACACTAGGATTTCTTCGTGTATTGAGGAGAGAGGTAGAATATAACTCAGTTAATTAAAAAGTCATTTTCTGGTTGTATCTATCTATTAAAATCTCGTTTGAATACTTATTAAGTATACACGCAGACACAGAAATTCATATTACCGTATATGAAGTTCTCAGCAAAAGTCTACACTATTTCCCTTTTTTAGTGGGTTACATTTTACGAAGCGACCGTTCATTACCGATTCAAACAAATGAAAATCACGCAAAGGGGTCCTCCTTTCTACCCTCCCACAGACTGACTTACCAACGACTAATTGAAGAGTGCCTATACAAACACTTAGGGGGAGCAACAATGGCAGCTTACTACCTAACTCGCTCTGTATATAGTCAGTCCAGTCTGTCTGACTATAACTTTAGTATTATCCATTTCTCATAGTTGAATTTTTAATTTGTGTATCGTGTTATATCGATGTAATGGTATAATATCCTCCTGACCAAATTTCGGTCACGGCGGCCAATCTCACCGGAGATTAGTCAACTACGCAGAAGATATTATAGAGCACAAGTGTGTGCGCAAACACAGGTGCACTTTCTATTCCTTCACTCTCATAGTCCGATAGGATGGCAATCCGACACGACCGGAGAGAGATCAGGTGCAGGACCAACGGCTTTACGTGTTTTCCGAGGTACGATGTGTATTCACATACACGAAGACCGAGATCCGAAACAACTATCTGTAGATCATACAAATATTTATTCCGTACGGGAATCGAACCCGCGACACGTAGCACATCAGTAGATCTCTCGCTCACTGCGCCAATCGTACCGTCAAGTTTATTGGTATAGTGGTATAGCACCGCAATAAATAAAACACACTCGTACTTAAGTCCGATAAACACTTGTGCCTTTTACTCCAGCAATTCATTCGATATACACATTCATCATCGTACAAACGAAAGATTCCGCAGTTCCGGGTTCCGTGAAATCAGTCCATATAAATATTTTAGTTCCCCTTGCTGTAGTCCTTTAGGAAAAATAAAGCTCGAAACTACGAACCGTAGTATAAAGATTACAAGATGCTAACTTATGTACATATGTAGGCAGGTACATCCGTTGCCTTGGGACGGCTGTACGCAAGTATCTTGTGATGCCGCTATATGGAACCCGCGTCGGGACCAACGTTTTTTAATGGAAACTTTTGGCACAACGAGGCCATCCCAGAGCACTATCTCTGTTAAATTGGAATATATTTTTCTTGGCGAGACTTTACTTTGGCGCGCAAATAGAAAGAACATCCACCGACTTTCCAAGATTTGAGACATTCACCCCACAGCTATTTGTACTGTGTCACAGAATCACAGAAATATGTTACAGCCTTGCATTTTTCATGCACGAAATACACGTTCAACGGCTTTGTATCATCGAATTCGCACACACTCACGCGGAAATACCCATTTTGGCACTTTTATGCACGTGTGGTTATTTATTCTTTACCTTTTGTGACGTCATCACAAATTTTACGTTCGATGAATCGCAATTTCATTTGCAGCGTGCGTAATGTAATTTAAAAGTAACGAAAATACTTTTTCGCGCAAATGTTTACAGATTTTATAAATAGCTGACGACTTTTTTAATTAAAAGTTTTTAAGGAGAAATAAATAAAAGGGAGTTTGGAGAATCAACGGAAAGAAAGAATGTTTACATAGGGCACAGAACCTATATAAACATTCTGATTATGGCGATATTCCCTTACCGGTCGCAACCGTTTGTTGTAGCGGACTACTTCGGGGCCCACGATCAGCAGTTAATGTTTACGTTTACAAGATGATGATCATTAAGATACATTTTCCAAAATCCTGATAATTGTATACACTACTTATTGGAATATTGTTTTCAAATTCCGGTTATGCAGATGATGCTCGCTGATAACATAGCGAGAAACTTTATTAAAAAGATTTTTTCTAGGTTCAATAATAATGCATTAGCTGTTTTATTTGTTCGTAAAATAATATGTTTAATTGAATTCTAAAAAGTGCTTCCAGATCGCAGATTCTAATTATACTTTAAGATAAAATATAGATATAGCAATGGTCCCAGTATTTTAGTTAATATTTTTTTCTTTTTATAATATAATCGTTATACACAACCTAATAATAACATTAACACATAACATAGCATCACGCCTGTATTCCCTGGAGGGTTAGGCAGAGGAGTATCTTCTATTGTACACACATATTTCGCTGATGCTGTTATTGAGTCCCATGTACCTAATAGGGGGCGAGCTTATCGCTATCTACCGGGCACAGATCCAAACACCGCGCTGCTACTGAGAACTTCCTTACAGAAACACCCAATAACACTTTGCCCGACCCAGGAATCGAACCCAAAACCTCACGCTCAGGAGTCGCTAATAGCTACAAGCTAATAATATATTTATCGAATAACACCGTGTAAGAATATAAATCACGTGATCTACATAAAAGCATGGGAGCAAACCCATAAAGAGTATTACAGCCATTAACTTCTAATTTAGTTCTCATCGTTCCCCGAACAAAGGTATTACACCTTGTTTGTGTGTAAATATCAATTTAGATTACACAAAACAAGGGAATACGGTCGCAATGGCCTCTGGCCACCAGCGGCGAGTATTAAGAAGAAATATGTAGTACGTGCCTACGTGTGCTGAAACTCTAATGTAAGTGAAAGTTACAGTTGAAGCTAGCGCAATTATACGACGCCTGTTTGGCACCCGGAAACGTAACGTGTACCTTTTGTTACCGGTTTTAATCGCGTAAAAGTTTATTCTTTTTCTTGTATAGTGCGAAGTCCTAACAACTATTAGGAAATTTGGTAATTGTTAAAAGTTTTTTAAGCTCTAGACTAGCAGGTATATGGATTAAAGACATGTTTTCTTCTATTTCCTTTAAAGTATCATAAAAACAGTATCACGCCTGCATTTCCTGAAATATTAGGCAGAAGTCTACCTTTGTACACCTACGTTTCGCTCGACTGTCACATTATTATTGAGTCCCATGTAATAGGCAGCCAGCCTATTGCTGTCTACCGGGCAAAATTTCTATGTTACTGAGATTTTTAGACCAGAACTGGGAATTGAACCTAGGACCTCAGCAGCTGCGTTATAAGTTATTAAACTAATGAGGCATACTCTAAAATGAATAACTATTTCTTAATTAAACTTCAGATTCAATCAAACAAAAATACTTGAATCGAAATGACAACAGACATGCCTGAACAAATTAACCAAGAAATCGAAATTGCTGCAATTTTCCGTCGTACAGTTAATTAAATAAACGCCTAGTTCGTTGCTTTCAATAGCAAAATAGAGCGTTCAACATAAAGCTGGCTAGCTTGTAGCTACATTTCAAGACAATAGATGCCACGGCCTATGAATCAATCAGTATGAAAACCGATCTCCCGCTTCGACTTACCTTGCCTTGTTTGATTAGCATTAAACACTCCAATCGGTAATCTTGTGAGCTGGCTTAAACACCTACCACAATTTTAATGGACCATTCGGACTGTGCAAATACATTGTATAATCAGGCTTCTTAAATACATGACTTGTAATGCAATTAAAACGAAAGCTCTTTTGTTTTAGCACAATTGGGTTTAATTTTCATTAAAAATACGAGTTTGAAAGACTTAAGATAAAGGGAATCACTTGCTTTTGTTTCTTTTTAAAAGTGGTTTAGTAAGTATTTTTTAGTCTGTATTTTTATTTAGCAAATAAAAGAAGTATGACCTAAATTACACTCACAAAGATATAGGTAGGTATGCATAGTTTCTATAATATATATAGAGTTTTATACAAAGTGGTGACGAAACCGTAGATCAAAAAATATCAAACTTATTCAAGCGTATAGCTACAGGTTTTGTTTTTTAATTTAACAATTTATACGAATTCTCTAGATCGGTTCAATAGCTAATTTACCTATATGAACTGAAACAATTTAGGTTTACCTATATGCGTAAAATACGACCAAATATCATCTACGGCTCAGAAATTAATAATAATAATGTCCTCCTGATCGAATTTCGGTCACGGCGGCCAATCTCACCGGGGATTAGTCAACTAGAGAGATCAGGCGCAAGACGGCTTTACGTGCTCTCCGAGACACGTTGTGTATTCACATACACAAAGACCCAGACCAAGGGCGGATCCAGCTTTCAAGTCACATAGTTGAAGTCTAGTCAAGACAGACTTTCGATTACAATAATAAATTCATAGAAAGTATTTATTTTATTAAATTTATCAATGCTGAAAATGATTAGAAAAATTATCAGTGGTCGGCCTAGACCCAGCCCAGGGGGGGGTCATGACCCCAATGACCCCCCCTGGACCCGAAACAGCTATCTGTAGATCATACAAATATTTGTTCCGTGCGGGAATCGAGCCCGCCATACATAGCACAGCAGTCGACTTCTCCACCACTGCGCCAACCTCAAGAATTATTAGCTACTTAGAAGTAAAACAATACTGATGATTGTAGTTTTGATTTTTGAATCTCTATACAATGTCCAACTTTAAGTTTTTCTTGATTGACTGTTAGTGGACGTGTTTTAATTTAGTGGCGTTATGTTGTCACCACTATGTGTAGAGATGATGTATTTTTTTTAAGTTTTTAAGAACAATGTAGTTTAACTATTTACAATATCGTCGCTGCGCCTGCCAAGTTCCATTTGTGATTTTTGATAGGTTTTGGGAAACAACATAAAAAATAATATTTTATTAAACAATAGGTATATTAAATAAAAAAACTGACAATATAATATTGAAACATTAATTAGATACATAACTCTATATAATTATATCAAATTATAAAAGTTACTTATTACAGAGATTTTTACAGATTCTTACGGAGATTTTTTTGTTAAAAAATGCACATTTGGAACTTGGCAGGCGCAGCGACGATATATGAATTAAATAATACTCGAATGAATTCATAACGTTTTGGGTACACATATTACAACTCTTACCTTTATTTAAATATAATTAATGTGAAATAAAAAACATTTACATCAAAACAAAGATCTAGTACTTTAGTTGTAAATTAGTTTTTTTATGAATATAAAAAAAAACCCATTAAAATTTGATTTGACGTGACATTAAAATCCACATTGAGTTTGAAATTGCTTTTAAAAATATAAAATTACTGCTTTCATTCGCCAACGATAAAAGTGTTCGGTGATTTTTTTCTAAAAGGCCACAGAAATTTTATCCCGACCGTTGACAGCCTCTGCTTACAGTGTACACGACAAAAATGCCAAGCGCAATTTTTCAATAAATTCAGTTAAGGACTAAAATCATTTATGTACCTTTGTTACAAAAGCATTTTGTAGAAACAAATCTACGTATAGTAACTACATAACAGGCAACAACTTTTTAATTTTATGGGGTCTATAAAATTATAAAGTATTTAACCTGCACATCTAAACGGGCTTCTTAATCTTGTTGCTGGGGTCCGCCAACTAGCACCAGGCCAGCGTAGTAGACTAATTCCTTACTCCTTGAAACCTGTGGGACAAGCCCAATAATTGGCTGAATTTATTATTAATTTTCTCAAAGAAACCAATATCAATTCCTGTCTAATGGGAGTTAATGAAAGCGAGCGACGCTAATTAAAAAGAATCCGTACCAAGAATAATTAATTAAGTATTATTTGTTCCTACAGCATGATTTCCAAAATAATTAGTTTCTGTGAGTAGGTATCGTGAAGGGCGATAAAGCTAACGTACGTAGCGTACTAAAAACATATTACGAAATGTGATTAGGAAATATTGATTATCATAGTACTTACATAGGTGATAAAGTTTGTGAATAAACTAATCCCATCCACCTTAGGGTCAAATCAACCTTAAATATATATTATCTACTTCTGAATTTAGACTTCTCATAGACCGTAAGGGTGTAAGCATAAGTACGGGGAGAGTATTTCCTTAAACACTTAGCAAACGAGTTGTTGATGGTTGATGATTGTTATAAGACCACAAGGATAAAATTACGATCTGAATTCTTAATTAAATCTTGTGACCACAGTTAATTATAATACCCATGACATGCGAGTACCAATAAACTAAGTTTCAAAGAAGATGATAACAATTTAGTTTGAAATTACTTTATGTTTTTAAATAGGTACTTAATATTTATGTAACCAGAAACTATACATACTATTTAAAAAAAAAGACGTTGCACCATATAAATAATTTTTGTATCGTGGGTGCGTTTGCAAACACAAATATTCACTTGCACAAACATCCAGACCCGGATCCACTATCTACAGGTCATAGAAATTCAGTGCGGGAATCGAGTCCGCGACACGTAGCGCAGCAGTTGATCGCTATATCACTGCGCCAATCGTGCCGTTATTCTGGATATGATCATTATGAACAGTAACAAGACTCAATGATCCTTGAGGCGATAACAAACCTTTGGCGATCGAGTGCATATATACAGTATAATACTGTACGCATATACGGTTCTAATCCGCCGCCAACGCGTAATATAATAACCCGCTTAACCTAGATAGCTCGTACAAATTGGACGGAACGGTAAGCAACCCACACAGCATTTTATATGTCTATAGGTAAACAATATCCTTGTCCCTTTTCGTGGGTGTCAAGAGGTTGCCAAGCGCCACTATTTTGTGTTATAGGTACTAGCTCTGCGGTTGCCAAAATGCTGGCGTAACTATGGGTATTATGTCCATAATTATGCTTGGCGAACTGCGATTGGCTAAGAAGGTTTCGCCAAAGCTTTTAATTCACTCAATTTTTATGTCAACGAACGTACTAAAACAGATGAACAATACTTCTGATACAGAAAATTAGTCATCAACATAGGAAACGAGCTTTTTGTGGAGCATCGATAACGTTGGATAATGTTGTTGTGTGTTAAAAAAATTCGTCGTTGAAACTGAGACCAACTGTCACATATCAGCCGGTGTTTCAAGTGTCCACGTGAACTTTTTCAAAGTTAATACGCCAGAAAATTCAAGCTATCTTTACTCCAAGTACAGTTGCATACCTTACTTAATTAAAGGATACCTCAGTAAACAGCGTGTCTCGATCACAGGGTTGAGCGTTGGGCAAACAATGGTTTAGCCAGCAAAGCTGTAGCGTCAGAAACGCCTCATCAGGTACACGCCACTGCGACGCGGTGAAAGCCCTCTGCTGCGTCCAATCATTGTGAGGTTTGTGGCCGTGCATCACACCGATGCGTAATGTTGAACCGGTGTATATGCTATAGGATTATTAATATTTTAAAAGAAACGCGAACAACTAAGTTAGAACTATTTCAATGTCATTTTCAGAACAAAACTACTCTTATTTAATTAAATCTTTAACTTCTATAATAATTAACCGCCAGCCTGAAACAAAATGGCTCCTATAACCTCTTTTGTATGGGATTTACACATGCGTTGATTTATTACCACTATTTATAATACTGAATATCAGTAAAAGTAAAAAATAAATGGGTTTGGTGAATGTAGCAAAAAAGTAACAAACATAAAATTCAATGTATCTACAAAAACATGCCGTAATTTTCAAACCTCTTGTTAAAATTTAATTTTAGTTCAAAGTAAAATATTCTTTTACCTAGTTGAACGCTTGATTATCTAAAATATAATTTGTTTTGTGAAGCAATATATTCTGTATTTTGTAAACTATTATTCTCATAATTTAACGATGTTTACATATTATACAATAAATAATAATTTTTAAACAAGTTTGTACCTTGATCAAGATAATAATGAAATAAAACAGAAACTCGGATATTAATTTTTATATTGGAAAAAGGCAGAATCAGATATTAATATTTTTGTTAATTAAATACCTAATTTAAAGTAAAAATAATTTATTTGGGTACCTAATTCCCAATTGTTGGAACTCTGTTTGTAAGGAGAAGATAAATAATTCTGATGTCTTCCGAGAAGGATGTATTAAAAACCCACGTTTGTTTTAGGAGCACAAAATTTACTCAATAGGAATATAATTATACTTTGTTAAATACTAATTTTTTTAGTATCATCTAGATTCTATTAAATCAATGGATTTATAAAAAGATAATATTATATGTTATAGGAAAGTGGGGTATTATATAGTATATAGGAAAGCTGAACCATAAGATTCACAAAAATAATCCGCAGCCTAACTACGTAAAAAAACGACAGCAACGCGACAGCAATCTCACTGTCAGTCAATAGATTATATGACACAAAGATGACGTTTGACAGAAGTTATCGCGCGATCTACGCCTGTTGCTACATCGGTAATTAGGCTGCCGGAAATTATGTACCAAGAAATTTACATATGCCAAAAAATTAGCTATTATATTTGTTTTCTGCCTATACTACTCTCGGTTTATTTTAAGTAACATTTTGTTGTTATATTTTTGTGACGTCAATGGTGTGACAAAATCCTGACGTCAGCAATATGTAGGCTAGTCATCACAGGGTTTGACTCAAGTCATTTGCATCACAACGTCACATCAAGGCTGCATTCATTAATCACGTGACGGAGATGTTCGCTTGTTTATAACCGAACACCCATAACTTGTCCAAAACGTCACTACTAAAACTTAATACTTAGGATCTACTGAAAAATTAGTGAATTTAGATTTATTTTATTTCGTAAGATAGATTACGTGTCGGACGCGGTTCTAAATACAATAATTTCTGTTTATTGTATGAGTTATATACAATACAACTCAATATTATACTAATTAAAATGAACTTAAACATAACATAGCTTCACGCCTGTATTCCCCGAAAGGTTAGGCAGAGGTGTACTTTTTGTACACCCACATTTCGCGGATACCGTTATTAAGTCCCAAGTATTAGGGGGCGAGCCTATTGCCATCTACCGGGCACAATTCCAAGCTCAGATACATTTTGCCCGACCTGGGAATCGAACCCAGGACCTCATGCTCAGTAGCCGCGCTACTACTAAATCAATGAGTCATTAAAATGAATATGGTTTATTGTTGAAACCGTCCTTTTTTTAAAGATAATCTCATATAGTGTTAGCTCCCGTTAAACAAGTCGATTTATGTCTTATTTAGCTCGACTTTAACATATTCTATTGGAAAGCTACGGCGAAGGTAATATATTACAGCTTTAAGTGAGTCTGAATAAAATGCGAAGGTCGATCACATAAGGGTGTATAATGTATATTTATAAGCGGATCTCACCGACCGTAACCTGTGGACCGGTGTGACTAATTTTGGGTAAGTGCCCACGTAGGCACGACTTACGATGTAAGGGGTACGAGGTATGGGTAAGAGGTTTAAGTGAAAATCATAGTACAATTTCTCTCCGAGGCTTGTCAATAAAACTTTATCTCCCGAAAAAATACTACTGTACCACTATATAATTTTCAACTTTTCTCACAAAGAATTCTCCCTAAAATTACTCGTTGCCGGGTAGGAATTTGAATGTGTCTATTAGTATATTTTTCTTTTAAACATGAGCTTGTTCGCCCTTCGGCTAAATTCTGCTAATTAAGCCTTTGTTTCTTCGGATCTTTTTATTTCCGCTTTTTGATAATTAAAGCAACAATGCGCGTCATGACAAATCCCAGGCGAGCGGAAAAATAATTTGCTGTTGCGTTAAATACGCTGGACCTTCTAGGAGGAAATTCAGTGTTTGTTTGTGTTATTATTATATACTGGAAGCTTGAAATTTTTGTAGTATAATGTGTATTGCAGATATTGTACATAATTAATACGTACAATACTTCATTTCGGTATAACTGAGACATCATTTTCAACATTCAAATACATACGATACAATAAATCATTAATTTATATAAAACGATTTCGCTTTCAAATGTTCCCACACCCATTTATCTGCCGTATTCAAGCGTGCAATCTGTCAGAAATTCCTTTGTAGTAGTATTTAACATTATTTGGTGCGCTACCGTGATGAATTATTGGTTTTCGCCAAAAAGTTCGTAAACGATTTTCAATAAAAATATTTTAATAGCCCTTTGAAAATGTCAATAATGGCTTCCGAGTATAACAATAGGGTTCCGTCCACCGACAGACAGCATTGTCATCGGCTCTCAATAGGTGCCCTGCCAGTGGAAAATGGCTCCTAGAATCATTTGCCTTTATGCATTGAAGAGTGACAACTCTCTTTTAAATATACGAAGTAATTGAAATCCCATTGTAAAACAGACTCGGGATTACGATATTATAATTTTATGACTTTGGCATTCCTTTACATATAATTGTTTTCTCTAATGCTTGCCTTATTTATAATGTTCGCTTTAATTCTAAAGTAATTACATATTAATCTCACTTCCACCGGTAAAGCCGAAGCTAAGTAAATTTTAAACACATCGAAGCATAAATTTCCACTGAAGGCAGGTACATTTTTTAGCTCTAGGTTTTAAAATGCCAACGGACGACTGTGACTTCTTACCTACTAAAGCTTTAATCTTTATTGATTTTCATCAATAGGTAATCTATTTATCGGTTTTAAAAGATCCTCCTCTGTGTTTAGGTATGAAGTGAATGTTTCGGAATTCATGTTTTATGTTCTGGAGAGTTTTCGTAGTGCAGGAATTTTGCTATAAAAAATAAGGTGTTGAAGTATTCGCACGGGATTTGCATGGACTCTGAAGCGTAATTTCAAATGCTTTGCTCACTGAAAGCATCCCGGTAGACAACAATAAACTCACACAGCGAGTGCATCTGTGCCAGATAAAAGTTTTAATGACTCGGAGCATTCGAGTATAAAGGATGCGATTTGAACAGTTCCCCTCTTCTTCATCTAGATGACAGTAACGTCGCCGAAGAGCTAATCGATAAAAGTTCTCGATTGAAAAATTTTTATATACCTCACGTATTAATCGATTTAATTTTATTCTTTTGTTTTTTAAAGTTGTCCCAGCAACTGTAATTACACACGAGACATGGAGAGTTCACGAATAGAAATCTTCACATGAAATTATCTAGACCATATAAATATTTGTTTCGTGCGGGGATCGAACTCCCGATATGTAGCGCAGTAGTCGACTGCTCAACCACTACGCTATCCATGCTGGAAATTAAATGAAACATCGGATTGCGCCGTGCGCTCAATCAATTAATAACTTCGAACTGTTTTGATTGTAGATTTTTATAATTAGAATTTCTATTGCGAGTTCGCAGCTAAATGGAAAATTACTGTATTTTTCCGTTAATAAAATACTGTGGAAATACAATTTTCCAGTGGATAATTTTGTATGCAGCGCTGTTAGTGTTTGCTTGTAGTAATTAGTGCAAATGTGTAATTTAAACGTGCCAGGTATATTTATTTACATTCTACTGTTGTTTAGACTATGTGTTATTTGTTGTGACGCTGTAGAGAACTTAAATGTATTCATAAAAATTCTAAAATGGTGTGATAAAATGTCTTAATGTGGAAATGATGATAGTCGTCATCCGATATCTTACGAGCATTATTTACTCCTCTGTGACCCTCCATTGATTTTTACAATCGTCACGAGACATTAAACTATTTAAATACTCTGTGGATATTTTATCTCACGATTAGCATAGCAAAAGGAAAATAAAATCCCCCAAAAACTTAATATAATGTAAAACTTTATATAAAGATTTAGTACGCTTTTTTATTTTCTAGGTATAAAATCTTGGGTTAGGTATTTCCTGCAAACTATAGAAGATCCACCGATGCGGAGGGGCACGAGCCAAATCTTTCTCAGCAAAAGATTTCCCAAGTTAACAGGAAGCAAACAATATCGGCCTCCACCTTCTAAACTTTTGGGGAGTTTATATCAGTTCTATGTTCAAATAAAAAGAATGAACGATTTATCCTTACCTGTTAAATTGAAAAAGTTGCCGGGACCACTGTAAGGGCAGATTTACGTGCAACGGCTGCTGAGTAATATCAAAAAAGTTTATAGCGAACGGTTAGCGTTCCCAACGTGCGACATCGGGCTCACTCGCAGATTTTAATAATTTGAAACGAATTGAAAAATATAGGTAGCGTATACCGCCGATATCGGCATCGAACGGACCGTACTAGGAATTGTGTAGCGTATAAATGTTTTCGGCGATCGAGCTATGAAATGTCTGCCTACGCTTGCGAATTGTCATAAAAAAAGTAATTTCAGCGTTTGGTATTTGTTTGCTACGAGTTCTTTGTCAGTCTTGACACCTAGCTCCGACTTTGCCTGGTATATGTGTCTCCCTTTTAGTCGTCCTCTTCCTCTCTTTCCTTCTTGCAATCATAATGTTTTTATAAAATTATCGTAACGTATTTGACGTCCTTTAATTTTTTCTCGTCCGGTCTCAATATTATTTAGAAGTACGATTTTCTTGTAATCTAAGCAGCACTTGTAAGACATAGGTATATTATTAGTATTGTAATTATCTTCTGCGAGTATGTAGATAGAGGTTCGATATAGTTGATCATTTCAAGGAAATCAGCCTATTAGTGCTTTTGACTAAATTCTACCACAAGCAAAGAGATTGTAGCCACACGAACACATATGTAAACCATGTCCCTACTGTTTACATAGATGTAGTCAAACATAGGAGTGCCTTTAGGGCAAATCCGTGCACGCCAAGTCAGCACTGGCTGACCAGTCAGCGTTTACGTACGTAGGCCACAGTCCATTAAACCGTATCGTCATAGATACGTACTACATATTTCACGTTCGCAAGTTTTATCTATGTCTTCGACCTAGTTTTGTCATGCGGAATAAGTAAAATTGAAGAACTAAAAATTTGAACCATGGTAAGTTTAAAAACATAACGAAGCTCCGTGGTTAAAGAACAGTATGGGCCTGTAACTATTAGATTAAGATTGACTTTTATAACTTACTAGCTTTCACCCGCGGTTTCGCCCGCATTGATTACGAACCCGTGCATTTTTTCGGGTCACACGTAGCGCCATCTAGCGTCCTAAAGCAATTGTGACCATCGAAAGTTATTGTTCTTTCCCTCAGGAACAGTATTTTTTTTCTAAATGAAAGGTACTTTATGTCCCTTTCTGTACTCCTGACAACGTATATATAAAATTGCATGATGATCGATTCAGTGATTTAGGCATGAAAAGGTAACAAACAAACTTACTTTCGCTTTTATAATATTAGTTAGAATTTGTAATAGAGTTTAAGTAAATTGTAAGTAATAGTTACTATTGAATCTCGAATCAACCAAACGAAACATAAAGGTGCGTCCTATATGTATGTATACTATTTTATTTGAATTTATATCAGCTGTCTTGTCCCAAGCGTGTGATAAAAGTCGTTGACGGAATTTTTTTCGTATTACTGCAAAATATAGTGTGTGTCAACAATCTGTGAATTCCTAAATGTAGGGCGTGTCATGTTCTAAGTATAACACAAATGTTTTGTACTAGAGTATGAGACGCAGACTATATTAGATTTATTTCTGCCAAATTTTGGATGATTTAAATGTTGACTATATAATACTGAATATATGACTAATAGACTCATGTAAAAATTGATTGATCTTATCTTTTTCGTATGTTTTTCTTAGCAGTAATGATACAAAAATAATATAATTATTTTTTAATTTTTCAGTGGTAATGTTTCTTGTCTAGATGTACTTTTTAGATTAAATGCACATCCAATTATTTTAGCCAATATTTGTCATTACAAAGCCTGTTGTCGAGTGTTCAGTTATTTGTTAATCTCGATTTATGGCAACAAAATTCCAATTCCGGTTAATTTCCATATGGCAACCTTAATCACCTAACGGTGACATTAATTTTGGCTTTGTTATGCCGCGTAATTGGTGTGCACTCATTAAAAATAAAGCGAACGACAAATTACTGTGGTCAGCGACACATAAAAATTGTATCTCATGTTTAATACCTCTTTTACTTATAATTATAATAATGGAGTTTGATGTTATAAAGTCGAAATAGACAAAAGTTGTGAGACGAACGCGAGGGTGTATCTGTATGGCACGTCATTTCTTCAGATATAATCTTGATGGTGGGCGATATCAATTAAACTTGCCCATATTCAGTTTTATGCTACTACAAGGCAGCACACATTATCTGACTAGAGGAAAGATTTCGAACAAAATAAGTGTATGCTTTACGGGTGAAACTCATTTAAAGACAGAAGAGAGTTAAATAATAATGATATGTTTATATATGTGTCTCTTAGAAAGCTGTTCAAAATAACAGTTAAAAATAACGTAATCCATAAAATATTTTTCCCGTAACTACCAAACTTAACTGAAGAGCTACGTAAATGTTTGTTCAAGTCTGAACGTAGTGCTACGTCTCCGTAGCGCTACGGCGAGCTACGGCTCGTAGCAGCTCTACGCGACGTGTCCGAGCCATTGGTTTGGAAACATTTACTCGATTAGACGGAAGGCATACGCTTTAGTGGTGACGGAATTCTCTTGCTCGGCCAGCGCGCGCTTGATTTGTGTACCTACTTCATTTATGGAAGGGGTTTTTCACACCACTGGATTGTTTTATTGGGAGCTCTTTATCGATGTAGCGTTAGCGTAGGGGTAAATGGGTTCAGTAACGATGGCTAATGTAGGTCATAATTTAGGAAGATTAGATAAAAGACAGATACTTTATCCTTAAATGTTTATGTAGGAAAATATTAAAATTAGAAGTTTATATACCGAAACCAAATTCATGATTATATTTTCATATACGGCTGAGAGGAGCATGCAACAAAAGGTTTTCCTCACTAAAACCATTTCAAACGTAATCACAAGCTATCTCTAGACAGTCTAGACTTTAATGTAACATTGTGCAGCCTGTGGTTTTAGGTTTACGCTAGAAATTTACAAATGTGGTACTTCCATAAAGGCGTACCTAAGTAAAAACATAATTGTATTAATAATATTTTCAATGTGATGAGCATATAACAATTTTTGTGTCATAAAAATTTATATAACGCAGCACAGTTGACCACAGAACTATACAAAGTGTCGGGACATCAAAAATAATGACGGACAGTCGCGAACAGAAGCGGTACATTAAGTATTCCGAATTCATACGAAGGCAATATTGAGGTTAGTTTCCTGAGTTATTTTAGTTGTTATCTCGCATTCGGTTCGAATAGAGACGTGTCGCATCGAACACTTATCAACGTCGGTTTACGGTCGCCCGAGCTAAAACGAAATGTAACAGTTGGACCGCCCCTCACATTAGTCACGGGCCCAACTTGGAAGAATTTGCGGTAACGTTTGAACAATGGACACATTAAGAGCCTTAATTTTTATTATTGTTAATAGTGGATTTAGAATATCCCAAAGTTTGGTTGCTATAATTATCTGAATTAAACTGGGTCCTAACAAGAACGCTAGATTTGGGGAAATACGTCATCCAATTGTATGTAGGACCGTGATGGGATCCCTTGTGTTTTTGCATACTTTTCCTACTTCAAGAGGTCCTCCATTTTTGTGAATAACTGTGATAGCATTCCCATTTGCCAATTAATGGCGACGAGAAGAACGACGTCTGGCATTAATTGGCAATAGTCCGTCAAAACCTCTTCTCTTTCCACCTGTTTATATTTATCTAGTATTTTTTGCTCCGACTAATCAACGAATGATTTCCATACCATCAAACCTATTTTTATGACGAGACGGTTGGCGCAGTGGTTCAGCGATCGACGCTGCGATATATATAGCGGATTCGATTCCGACACGTAACAAATATTTTTATGGTCTACATACAGATAGTGGTTCCGGGTCTGGGTGTGTCCATGTATTTGTCATAACTCGTTAAATAATTCTTATACTAAAAGAATACACATAATTCGTTAAGTATTTGTGTTTGTAAACACCAAGATATAGGTATTATTCATAGAGCGGAAAAACGTTTTTTTTAGTACTAGTTGAAGAACTTTCTGTATCTAACTCAATTAACGTAACTTAATATAACGTTAATATTTTATACATTTCGGTAAAACCATGTTATATTATTATCCCAAGCCGCCTGCCAAGCGTGGGGATTATGGCAAACCCCCCCCTTGATGGAGGCCTTCGTTCAGCAGTGGACGTCTTCTGGCTGATGATGATGTTATATTATTAGCGAACTCTCTTTTCAAATAAATGGTAATAAATTATAAACAATATCACCCACAATACCATTCTGTAAGCTTAAATGGTTATACATTTACTAGGTATCCTGCATCTAGGCTTTCAGCTGAGAGACCAATTGCATATAATTTGCAGAGTACATTCTGTGTTCTTTGTGAGCCAAATCAGATAGAACATTGTTGCTCTCCTTACAATGGATGGCAGAGCGGAATAATATTGTCAAGTTTACTAGCTCATAGGAGTACTAATTAAAAATTGCCGGTCGTGTATTTCCACATACAAAATTTAGGTATGTATTTTATCAAGCATCTAAGAGTTAACATATAAGGGATACCAGGAATTGTGTACTGGCATGTGACCCTAGTTCATGGGGTACATGAGGCCCTTAGGGTTGTCGTTGTTGTCGATGAATACGTCGAGAAGGATGTCACTTAAAAGATATGGGCCTAAATATTCCAACTATGGTTTAAGCTTATACAATCTTTTTTCACATAAAAACATTACTGTTCACATAAACGAGATAAACAATAAAATATAAACTTAATTATTGTCGTCTAGTTCAAAAGAATGCAACAAATTAATGTGTATTTAACAAAGAAAAACAAGTAATTAGACATAATTTTTTTTCAAAAAAATAAACAACTTAATGTAATTAGGTATAAAGGTTTTCTTTTTCATTACATATTACTATAGTAAATAAGAGGATCGTGTTTCTGTTCATGCTACGGTGACGAGGCCAGCTGCCTAAATGAATTCAGTGTAATAAAATACCTATATTCATACCAGAGCTTGTTAGAAACATGCTATGAGTGTGATAGATGTACCGTAGGTCAGACCGCAAAGGTTTCCCCGTAGAAAGGACCATTTTGTAATTACAGTTCGCCTATGTACTACCGAACATTATTCATGTATGCTCAGTACTGAGTCAACATAATATTATAAACTATCCATTGTGAACTAATATTGAATCAAGTAAATATTTGTGGTTCCAGAGAATCGATGCTTAATTTACAATATTACATCGGATGATTTGGGTGGGTATATGTATAGTTAGAGTAGGTATTTATGAAGTTAACTGCCGCAAGCGCAGCTGTTAAATGTGCGGTCTTAGGTTTCATCCCCGTCAGTACCTGCCAATTACTCTGAAGCGTAATAATCTATAGCTATTGTGTAAATCAAAAATTGTGTTGATTTTTTTTTAAATTAAAAATGTTGATTTCTTCCTCGGATGACTACAGACGTGTTCAAACAAATTAAAAGTTGAGTATTCGCAAATTTTATTCTTTGAAAGTTAACGCAAAAAAATGTGCCAATATACACTTACCGACGAAAAGTAATATGTAAAAGCCTGAGTCTGGAAGAATCTACGCGCATCATTCTTTTATGCTTCATTGAGTTTTGTGTTTTAGGCGTGTCTCTTACAATAGTGTGGTTTGAAGCACGTTCTAGATTTGAACTGAGCTTCTTTTGTTTGGATATTGCTTAGGTTTTTATAAATCGGTTTATATTTACTCGCTTATCGACATGTGTGAACTCAATGTACTGAGAAAGAAAATAAGTGTGTATTTGGGACATTACTTTTTTATTGAATGAAATATTAAAGCTATTAAAATAATTATTAAGGTACTTGGTATGTAAAATTGTACATTCAGTTGTTACTATTTTACTTTTTCTGGGTGTTAATTTATATGAAATTGAGAACATATGATAATGCGGACTTTTCTCGGTTGAAATCCTGAACAATAAATTATTGTGAATTTTCATTTAAAACGTAGCGTTGATTGTTTCAAATATGGCCTGTAGTTATTGCCTAGCCGGTAGTATTTTACGAATAATATGTTTCAATGGATTGAGATATGTTATTGTATGAACCATATATGATAATTTGTGCAAATATCAAGCGGTGAGATACTATAAGAGCTGTTACCGCAATTGAAGCCAGATGCCGAGGCATTTAATAAAAAATAAACGAGAGTGGCAGGCGCGGGGTGGTCGGCAATCTATCACGCTCTCAGTCATAAGCTGACTTTAATGCTGGGTCACTTCAGACCTTTTTGTTGACGTTAATATTACTTAAAAATTACAAAGTCATCGGCCGCTCTTTAAATGAAACGTCAACGTCGGGATAAACGTCTGAATATTCATAGCGACCCATGGGTTGACGTCACTCGCTTTTAATCAACGTTGAAATATTACAACACACCTATTTTGTTGCTTTTCAGCCACGTTAATTAGCTTTCGTTCTAAAAATTCTATGCTCGTGGCGCGATCGGGATGAAAGCCATTGTTTTCATATCGGGTTTTACTGTTACTGCTTGCGCTTAAATAAAGGTTCGCCTGTGAGGTCGGAGCTCACACGTACGGTCAATACCGCCCATTTGTCGTCGTATTTTATGTTTATACAAAGCATTAAATTTGTGTTTGTGATTTCAACATTATCCAGTGAAAAATCCCTTTTAGCGAAAAAGCAAAAAGTTAGTTGAACGAGATATTATGTAACGTGTGCCCGCAGTGCCCTCGACTGCGGTCAACGTACAAGAGAGAACGACTGTAGAATGCATGCTTCCCCGGGCAATTTCACCCTTTGTTTTAAATGACGAGAAGTCGTCTTCGCCAGTCAAGAACGCTAAGTGGAGATGTCACTGTTCCGTTGCTCCCCTACATACTCTAAAAGTCGAGCATTCTTCACGACTCCTGATGCAAGCAGAGTGCAGATTTCAACAGCCTTTTGTTGTTACGCAGCTGTGTGTAAAGATGGTTTCAAGAGATAGCACAGTGCACGACAGATGTAATATTTCATACTTTGTTATTTTATGTGCATAAAGAACATGAACATTTTATTATACATAGCATTTTTGTGAGCTTGCGTTGTTATATAAATGCGATCGTACTGTTGATGGAATGAGCTATTAGAAATAGTGGTGTGTTTGCTTTACCGCTCGATATGTAACAATGTAAGTAACCAGTACGTTCCAGTTCCACTACAAACGCAAATGAGGATCGTTCTCCGGAGGCTTCGCGCAAATGAGTTTCTCAAATGAATCGTTACCAAGTGTCGGCAAACGAGAAATCATTCTGCGGAACTCGTTTGAGCGCTTTCCAATTTCGTACATTGAGTTTTTTCCAGTTACACGCGTCGATGTCACCCTTGACCCAAATCGTCTATGCGTAATTCACAAACGGCTTTACACTAATCGACCACATTTATAGCGATAAGAAATAAAACTATAAATTTACCCACTTCGAACCCAATTTAAGCGGTATAGTACCATAAAAAAATAAACTATCGAGATACGGAATGAAACAAATAAAGAAAATATACTGTGAAAGCTCTAAAGATAGTGAAAAATGTATTTTCTTTCACAAAGCGCATAACGTAGAGAACATGAAATATGGTACGGATTCCGTTTGGCTCAGCGTGCGTTGGGGAGTCTACCTATCGGTTTTCGCGACTGGAAAAGCATCGAACTTATTTGGTATTTGTTTCCTATTCGTTGCTGGACCATATTTTATTTATGTCACAAGCTTCATATTTAAACGTGAAATTATTACTGAACTTACAGCGCCATTAAAGTCTCCATATTCGGGATAACAATAGTACCTAATTAAATTGTCTGTATGGAAACATCACACGTTTCGAAAGATATCAACACTAAATGAACGTTAGGTGATTACAGTAACGAGATACATGCCTCAGACAGGCGCGCAGTAGAAATTACAACCACCGTTGACAAGCCTCGAATTAATTAAACTCAAACAACGCAACCATTCTGCAAAATTATCTCCTTTGCAAACAGAATGAATAATTTCATTTAGCGTATGCGCGCGTGCAATATTCAAATTAGCATTGTGCTATCAATTCTACAACAAGTAGGTGTGTTCGATTTTATTGATAAAAAAATAACAGAATTTGATGCAGAAACATGAAAACCTTACTGGCATGCCATCACTCACTCGTCTGTCCGTCTGTCACAATCGATTTTCTCCGGGATGGGTACAAGTATCGAACTGACACTCGGCACTGATATAAAGACTTTCTGACAGTGTTTTGAATGACACCATTTTTTTTTTGCTTCGTTTGCATTGCTTTTTATTGATCTTCGGATTTTTTATCGGTTTTGCTTTAGCTAACGTACATTCTTACATATGCACACAGATTGTTTGTAAAAAAATCCTATATTTAGATTTTAAAAGTTTCTATTTTTGAGGTGTGTTGCAGTTACTTTTAGCCTCAGAATATTAAAGAACTTTGTTGCAAAGTTTATTGCAGATACTTATTTAAGTATACGAAGGTTTTTGGGCTTGACATAAGGAACCCAAAAATACATTTTATTTATAGGTTACACTTTTTCCTTGGAAGTGCAATGCTGTAAGCGGTACGGATATTACGATCATAAGTACTGACTTATTTATTTTTATACTCTTTCCCTCTGAGTGGACGGGTGGAATTGAGTTTCAGGGGAAATTGATAAAATACTGCTACTCAAACGTAAGAAGTGTGTAGCAGTACGTACTTATGCTTGTAATAAGCGGACTGCTTCATCGGTCGCGAGTCTAATAGCTGAAAGTGAAGTACTAGTTTCGATTCCCGGGTCGAAAAAGTATTATTTGGGATTTCCCTTATGTATTTCTTAATAGCAACTGGAAATTTAGAATATTGCTCGGCATTTTACTTAATAACAGCATCGGAAAAATATGGGTTTATTAGTTTATGTAATTTCACTTACAATACTGGCATCATTTTTTAATTAAAATATTTTATAATCACTCTTTCTTGATATTGAGGAATAGGGTGGGTGCATATTAAAACATAATAGGTATGCGCCGTATTTAAACAAAATCTATGAAATTAAATGAAATAATTTATTTTGAAATTAGGATTTTTTAATCACTTTTACACGTCTTTTTGAACTAGATGATCTCTGGGAAGAAACGCCGAATCAAACTCAGGAGTCAAGGTCTATTTTACAAAAACACAAAAATAAATAAAGATAAATATGAACGTTGAGATCTTCAGACAATTCCATACTCAAATACTTCATTCATCAGAACGACGCACTTTGCCTTGCTTGAGTAATCCAGGATGTCCACTTGGACTTCCATACAATTTGAAACGGACTTTCACTATATTTCTTCGCGTAAATCGAGCACGAGCTATCATATGAGAATAAAATTGCTCTTCTCGTAGTGGAATGTTTAGCCAGTCAGCTATGAAATGAAATTGTTTATTTTGCAATTAGGATTTTTCAATCACTTTTACACGTCTTTTTTTTTAAATAGATGGCGTCGACATTTCCTTTCCCTGAGGAACGCCGAAACAAACTCAGGGGTCAAGGTATATTTTAAAGTCCAGACAGATTATAGTAAAGATTTATGTGAGACAAATGCAGAGTATTGTCTGGAATGGCGTTTTGAAGGAATTGCCATAACTATTTGAATAACTACAATCTATAAAAAAATAAAGGTGTAAATAATCCCTTGAAACAATTTATTGGAATATATGGTTGGGTAGCTTAGAAAATAGAATCACAATTCGTTTTCCGCGTACAGCGATGTACAAGCTGCAAAATCCGTTGAAAGCCTTTCAATGTTTGATTGAAACAAACGCTTTTCTCCTGAAATATGACGGATGTAAAACCAATATGCTTTTTTAAACTGCACATAGTTTGCCATTTTATGCTTTTAGGTGAAATTTGTAATATTCCTTTAGTGTCGTCAATAATTGTAATACTCGTTTTAAACTAGAAAATATTATTTGAAACTTGTTTGACTGTTTTCACGTGATGAGGTAAGAAACATATAGACAAACAGACAACATTTCTAAAACCGATTAATTTGTGTTCTATTGCTTCTAGGCAAAATCATAGCATCACGACTTTATTCCGCGAGGGTGTAGGTACTATTTTACACCCACATTTCGCCGATGCTGTTATTGAGTCCCTTGTAATAGGCGGCGAGCCTATTACCATCTATAAGGTCACAGTTCCAGACTCCGCGCTGCTACTAAGAATTTTTATACATTTTATATTTTCCCCGGAAATCGAACCCAGGAGCTCACGCACATAAATCGCGCTCGCAACCACTAGACCAATGAGGCAGTCAAAATCAGCTAACCTAAATACATATTTTCGTTGTACCTACATACTCTTCCAACATTACGATTTTATCATAGTAGGTACCTACATACATTGTTTTATTCAACCGGTAACAATTCGAGAACATTTTGAACGAAAGGAGCTACAGTAAAATTCTGTTAGGAGATGTTTGCTTATGTTAAATAAAACCAATTTGGCTTGGTAAATTTGTTTGGTCAAGCGAGAACTTTTTACTCGTAGGTACACAACTTTTATTTGTTTAAGTAGACCCTGAACTATGAGTTTTGAATCGTATCAAGATTTTACTATGCAAGTTATCATTAATCAAGAATCGATATACCAATGCTACTTAAATTAAGTTTAGATATCACTTCTAAAGTTTATTTCATCAACATCATCATCAGTCAAAAGACGTCCACTGCTGAACGAAGGCCTCCCCTAGGGGGGTTTGCCATAATCCCCACGCTTGGCAGGCGGCTTGGGGATCGCAGTGGCTCACCGATTAGTGAGAGGATGTTGCTGCCCGTCCTCCGGTGTCTGGCCGCAGTTTTAAGACGTACCCGGGTCCCGTTTATTTATAAAACACTTATTCGATAAATAAACTATCGATAATAATCAACGAAGATGTCGCAGAACTATCGGAAGCAAAAGCATATAGTTTAAAAAAAGTTTCCCTTCCTTAGCGCCAGCTTGGTCTGTAGTTCAAATGGCAAAGTTTTGGTTTCAGACAAGCCGACCTAAGTGCACTTTGTCACTTAAATTGGAAAATATTGTTCTCCAAGAAGAAACGGGAAGTAACGGTTTTCAACTAAAAGAATGTCATTGTTATTTTATACAATTTAAAAAGCGCGGAGTTAGGGTGGGCGTAATATATTGCCGCGTTTTTAGTGTAGGAACGAATTTGTATTTTGTTTTGTAGAGTTGCGAAAACGGTAGGTATAAGAAATCTGTAAAGGAATTGACAATGCATTCTATCTCTATATCTAATGTGTATTCCTGTAGATACTTATATTAAATTATGGTTTCGGCAGGTAGTGTACTAAAGCTATGATAAAAGATCGAGATTTAATTATTTATTTCAGTTTAATTAGAACTGCTGGAGGCCAATAACACTAATTAAATCAGTATATAAGTATAAAAATATAAAAACTAAAATTTTTACAACCAGTCATACATCTCTCTCACACAACCACAAACATTGATGAAAACATTAGCTAGCCATTCATTGAATATTATTAAAATCCCTCTTCCTAGTAAATGCTGAATAAACCCTATTACTGAACACCAATAAGTGGTTCAATCGTATAGAACATATTGCATGTGAAAGATTAATAAACTACATAAGTCGTTCAATGTTCATTTTGTCATCATTATCCTGCCCTCGTCTAACTTTACCTCTTCCATCCATCTCTATGAAAGGTCATTCAATTTTCTCTTTATAAAAAAAGAAGAAGGATTTTTGTATGTTAAAAGGTCAATCGGATTTATTCTGATTTAATCCGTGATTGGTATGATATTAAAGGTATTTCAGTACAAACATCTCAATGAATTTTGTCGATATGTCAGAGTAGGGATGGCGCAAAAACGGATTTTATCTTGACATACTGACATATACAACGAAATTAAAGTTATTTATTATATTACACTACATTGCAAACACAGCAAAAGAGATAAGTAAACAGAGAACTAGGACATCTGCACATAAAATATTTACATAACTTCCCATTGTTGCTTTCATCTATAAAAGTCATATTAATAAAAAGTAAATTGTGACTATTATCATAGACCAAATCTTGGTAAGGCAACCACTGAAGGTCAACCAATGACTGTCACATGTATTAATGATAAGAAAATATACATAGAATGACTATATCACTATATCGTATATATTACCTATACCTGTATAGGTAATATATACGTTACGTTCGTTATTCCTTATAGTTTCGGATTCGGCCATTCACGCCTACTTGAAAAATTCACTCTGTATACACATTCGTTAACTAGTAAACTTCGGTCTAGTCAGATTAGATTCTTTGTCTGCGATTGCGCACACAAAAATACGAATATATAGCTTAGTTATATACCCAAAATATTTGTTGTATGTTGTTAGTGTCGATATGTTACATATAGCAATCACTAAGCTAACTTTACCATGGCAAGACATGTAAAACAGAGTTTGTCAATTACATATGACAGATTGTGGTCCCTGGGTCTTATGCACTGTATTTTCAATTACACTATATAAGTATACTAGAATACTAGATATATGAAAATAAAAGAATGTCTAGGATACCCCTTTTTTCCTTCACAAAGCCTTCGAAAGTTCGGTATTGTGTTGGAAAACATTTTTAGTCTTGAGATATAAAATTATCATAGAAAAGTGAGAATGCTAGACACAGTTACCTTCATTTTCACACCTGTTTATTTTATTACTCTTCGCTGAAATAATACACAGGATTTTTTTGTTACGAGATAAAGCATTAGCTTTTTTATTTATTGATTGAATGAATTAGAAAGTTAAGTAAATACTTATATTTGATTTAAAAATATTCCCTATCATATATAAATCTAACTTCTACACTTTAAAAAGTTATGATGCTTACAATCATTATCGCTACAGAAAAGTGTTCGTTTAAAAATGTACAAAAGCATATCAAGTTCATATTTTCAGTGTCTATACCTATACTTAGGCAATGACTTTCCAAGCTCCGCTAAAAAGCTCGTGAAATCCCGGCTATTGCTTGTTTGTAATTTACAAGACTAACAACCAAACTTAATAGACGAGATAAGGGTCAAATTCCAATATTGGATTTAGTTTAGCGATGAGACCGCAACTGCAACAATTTACTGAGCTCTAACTGAGCGGGTGCTGCAAAGTTTCACATTATTAAAGTTTTATCTACGTTAGCAGCACTTACAACGTGTAAAACTGTACACATAACACAGGTAATGTATTTAGCATGCTTGCCTCAGTAATCTGTGCTGTTTTCTTTGCGCGCGCCCCCGGGAAGTTTCCCTCGATATTTTTGTGTTACTAACTTTATGTAGGGGTGTTTCGCGATGTTGTAACACCATTTTTATTTATTAACAAAGAAGAACTCGCGCTGTCTACATAGTCTAGAAATGAAATATTTTTCAGACGTGTCTCCATTGACCTTACGTCTGTTAGAATAAAAGAAACGTTTCGTTTCAAAGCAACAGGCAGTCTGTCTCAAATTTTAATTAAAAGTCGGTAAAACTTAAAAAAAGTTCAAATAACATTTTTCCTTTAAACCAATTAAAGGCGAGTTAGAAGTGTACAATCAGTATAATGCAGCTTAATATCACGCGCAAGTAAACAAACAGACCTAAAATAATATTTTCTCCTAGTCTTGTTATGTTCGTCCAAAATTAATAAAGAAGTTAGATAATATTTGCAATAAAAGATGTAATAAAGCCACATTTTCGTACCATAAACGATATGAATACATCTATCATAAACTTTTGTTCACACGTACACCTAATGTTTACAAAACACGAACACAATCTTTTGAAAACTTTGAAAATCTTAGTTAAAAAAAAAAAAACAAAAGAAGTTATCAGCAAAACGAATCCATTTTGTCTTTAAACATTTCTTTAACCGTACGGAACCAATTTGATCAACTCGAAATCATTCCGTTTCGGGAATTGCTGGCAGCAAGAAATGAGAGAGGCATTTTAAAAAAGGTCCGAGCCATTGTCCCCGCTGCGCCGCGACGCTTAACCCGCCAGTCTGCGAACACAAAGCCACTACAAAAGGTAAATGGGCTTTCTGCTTCTGAAACTACGTTCACATTATGCTTTACAGCAGACGTTGTAGGTACGCCGAGCATTGTTGCTGCGTCTTATTACAGTATGCATAATAACATAACATTCATAACTGACACCGCTAGCGGTGCTCGGTTTATTAAAACCAAGCTGAGTGTATACTGGGCTCTTTTGAATGTGTAATCGAGCCGCTTATTCGTTTTGCGGATGGTATTTATTTTGTTAAATTAAATGTAGAGGTATTGTTTATTTTGTTCGTTGATATGCCAGATGTGATAATTATCCTTTCGCACATAATATATTTGAACGGTTAGGTTATTATATTTTCTTTGGCTTTTCATTAGAGACGGAAAACTTCCATTAGGAAAATTGACTAACTGACTAACTAGGTATTCTGTTATTTCTTCCTTTAAGATACCGGGTATGCCTATATGCATATAACATATGTGAGCCAATATGGGATCTCATAATAAGATCCTGATATTCTCGTCTTGACCCTCGTTCTCTAGATCACCATCTTCAACCAAAAATTCATCCTAAGACGACACTACAACAAAGTGTTATATCGCGGTCCGACCAAATCTCGTATTGTGAATAACAAAATCCTAGCTTATCCGAAATATCGATATTCTGGCACCCCACTATGGCAAAGGCTTTATTCGCACGCGTATTTCCGTCGATAAATTTATAACACGTTTTGTTCAGCGAAAATGTTTGAATATGAATAATGAGCCTGTTTGAAACCGTCATTGCACGTCATTTTACAAGAGCAGTATATTTAACAATTAGATTTATTTAATACTGTGTAAATATTTCTAGAACGAATTGGTGTTGCTATTAATAGTGGTTTTGAAATTCTAATAGAATTATAATATTGTATGGAAACAGATTTTATCAGTTCGGTACCTAGTTTTAAATACAATAATAATTGAATTGATATAGCTAAAATAATTCAACCGTTTTCAATTGGACTTATGTATTATACATAATTAAAAAATTGAAGGAGTATTATACCTATACAGTTTGTTTTTATTAAAAGGGTTAAAACCTTTATATAGATCATAGCGCATTATACGACATCACGTAATGTTTATGCCACACCCATGCGTAAGTTGCGGGGTACATAAAACAGAACGAGCCAAACCGACCCCCATTATATGGACGATAACTACTGCTTTCTGCATCAGTATCCCTCTAAATCCCGCTGAAAGAGCGTTCTAAATGTTGGTCAACACGATATCATACTGTTGGGAATAAGTAACGCGATACGTCTTCGCGCCGCCTGCACTTGAGACTGATGGATTACGAGCGCCGAACAAATTCATCAGCGGGACTAATAGAATTAGTTTATTTAATTGTTAAGATACACTGATAGATTGGTTTTTAAATATTACCTATGATTTACAGATGTATTACCTATGATTTCTTAGTCTTTGATTTTTGTAGCTTTTTTATTAAGTATAATTATCTGCTGCTTGATACGTAAACGTAAAATTCCACAGTATACTTCAAAAATGTTTATAATAAGAAAAAAAATACGATTTTTTGAACATTAAAAGGAGTTTTCAACATTCGAATACCTCTTAAAACCTTACCTATTTTTTTTTGTAAGAAATATCGTGAACTTCTTGTAATCCACGTTATGTATATACCTACCGATAACCATATCAGTTTTATAAAATCCCCCATAATAAAACATATACCCAAGATTGTACCATAAAAGGAAGATGCTACATTATGTGTATATGGTTCCGTACGTATATTTCCACTAATCCCTAAGTATATGCTTCCCCTGAGCCCTGGGCAAAGAGAAGACGAGCTCTAATCGCTAAGTATACGCTCCCCTAGAGAATGGTGAGAACATCAAAACTTATTCAGTACCTAATAACTTTGGGCAAAGTTCTGCACATTCGAAAGCCTTTACAACCACGAGGCTTAAAACTGTGTGTATGAATGACGATCAGCGACCAAAACATAGGGACGGCTTTGTTTAGAATGTGACGTAATTCACGTTTATATACTGAATAGGCAAGTATGAGGTTTACCTAATATAGCGGTCTCATAGTTTTTAATGGTATTATTAGATTGTAGGTTTTGGATGTAAGAAAATATCGATTGTCAATCAAACTGTATAATAATATAATGGTCACTAGACAAAGACCAAGTTGGTAGAAAAAGGTTAGCAGTGCACTTCAGAACGCCGGAAACAATTGAGCTGTGTGACAGGACTTGTGTCCTCTCCCCGCACTTCACTCGTTTGCCCCTCGCTTGCCTGTGTGTAGTGATGGGCGCTGCATTGGCTAGTACTGCGCACTATAAAATCTGAGTGCAAGTGTGAAAGGAGAAGAGTCTCGTTTTGTTTATTCGAATATCTTTCCTGTTCACCTGTGACGCATCATAACTTAAGAGCAGTTGATATGTAAAAGAAACTGGTGTACGGAATAAACAGAACGAATTTTGGCCCTCGTGATTGAATTGCGGATCTTAAAACCATTCGTATTACAATAGCAATGAGATTTCGTAGAATCGATTAGTAAGTTTACTTGAAACTGTAAATAATATAGAGTATTTGAAAAGATTGTAAACACTTGTAGTTCCCCTAGGACCGTGAAAAATTCACGCTCCATCTGGACAGAGCTGGTGGCAAAAGCGAGTGAAATATTTAAACAGCCACTAGTTGTCGTGAGGTATTTGTAAATAGTTCAGACTTATCTATTGTATTATATATTTGCCTACTATGTGAATGTTATGTGGTAGGTATAGAGTTGATAATTATATGTTTATGAACACCATGACAGTTTGTTTACCTTCTTCAGACGTTTTTTTATAAATAAAGAGTACTTTCTACGTCAAATTTCAAAGAAAGATTAATAATTGCTGTTGTAGTATTATTTTTTTAAACCTTGCCTCTCATTAGGATTTCTCCTGTATCGTGGGTACAATTTATAGACATACATGTCACATGCACACACAACCAGATCCGAAACAATTATCTGTATATCTAACAAATATTTGTTCCATGCGGAAATTGAACCCACAACACCTACCTACAAAAGGCTTTTGTTCATCCAATTTTACAAACACATCGTTGATACTTCGTCTCTCTCTTAACAATACAAAAAATCTGAGATCAAATCCAGTACAAAATAACAATGTTTTTAACCTCTTTGTAACCAAAACGTTTTCTTCAAATATTTTCTTTATTTACGTAGATCAAACAAAATACGTTTGTAATGTGATAGTAATGTATTCAGCATTCGCACCACGTCCATACCACATGCAAAGTTTTCCGTACATATTTTCATACATTTCTGGATTTTAATAAAACCGATGGTACACGGTGTGATCTCGCTTTTAGTTTGGTAAATATTGTTCAGTTTGTGTTGTAATATGTAATAAGCACTCGGTTATAGGCAGCGTTCGGGGACTACTGAGACACTTCCGAGAATAATTCTGTAAGTGTGTATGTAAGTATTTATCGCACACCATACGCTGAAATTTCTTGTTATTCAATGGCAGCAATGCCCAGTGCCCACAAACCATAATAATTTTTGTTTCAATGTCATCAGTCATCATACTTTACAAACTATTTTTTTTTAATGTAAAATCTTTACCTGATTTATTTGTCTTTGACTATCATGTGCCTTAATATTTTTCTCGCTCAAAAATTTACAACTTACATATAGTCACAATTCGTAAATGGGCCATGAGGAACAACAACGTTGTTGGTTAGTTGCTAAAACAACTGATCCTTTGGAATATTGCCGTACGCTAGAGTGCATGGCAATATCACTGGAGTACACTCTAACCGAGCGGATCTATGATCACAGTAGATTCTTAGCTACACAACAAGATTTCCTTTCCCATCCTTTAGCGCGTTTCCATCTCAAATTGTTGTCATTGTAATCTGAGACTACTTCAAAATAAATTCGAATCAAAAAGTTTGATTTAAATAACGTACATTGTAAAATTTGCATGTATCGCAATCATGTATCGAATATATGGCTGTCTAATAGACAAAATGATTTTATATTGCAATCTATTTTCAAATTAGCATTCAGTAAGCTTAATACGCAAATCCGAGCTGAATTTCAGCGTACAAAACTGTCATGCGCGAATCTAATATGATATAAATAGGTCAGCCATTAAATCGTTTATTAACTGTAATAATGCTCACTGGCGTAGAGTTAATTTGTTTGGAACGCGGAAAATTACGGCGTGCCCTACCTGTGGCTTATTAGTCGTCATTCATTCTATAAAAAAAAGTCATAATAACATCAGTGCCGCAGGAAATTGAGTTTCGTGAAAGGATTTGAATGTGCCCGGACAAATTGCATGTTTATCGCGCCTTTAGTTTGCTTTGAACACGAAAGGTATCTTACAAAGCTATTCTTGGAAAAAATAAACCGTAATTTTGAAAAAGATTACTTATCAAACCCATTTCGAGTTTTAAAGTAGGAATTGGTATCACAGACAGTGCGCAGCGGGACCGTAAACAAAAGCAAATTAGGTACATTTTAGTATTAGTGCACCAAATATTTTACGTATAAATTATGAACACAGCTCCCGAACTTTAGTGCGGCAAAGGACGGCTACTCCATAAGGTATAAAAGTTAGTGTGGCGCTTGCACTTTAACCTTTGCGGCGAACATGTCACCCCGAAACCAAACCCGCCATACATATTAAATTATAAATACTTAAACACGACGCGGAACATACAAAATAAAACATCTTGTGACATAACTTACATTGGATGCGGGGGGCGTGTATATTTTTACTGCTTATCGATAAAGTGTCTATAATGGAAACCGGCTGGGATTGTGGGCTGAGCTCTAAACAAATGACAATCGGGCGCGGCGACTCGGCACCGTCATCCAATCCGATCGGAGGCAATTTCCTCAGACAAGGATTTTCTATCCCTTGAGCAAATATGCACTCATGAGTCTACGAACTACGATGAAAGTCGTACAGAAAATTGAATTGTACCTTCGGAAAGGGTCTTGTTTATTTTGATATAGCGACGAATGGCGTAGGTATGTTGCAATTGCCGTTTGCCGGCCACTTTATGTGTTTAAACGTTTTTGTTTATGTTTCCCGATAAAATAGTAAAGTGCCTCCATTACAGGGACACGGCTCGTGTAGCAGTCAGAACGGTGACATCGTAGATTGTTGAGTGAGATAAGTAATGTTCCAGTCATTGCGGATGCGATATTTGTCCCAATCTGTATTTATGCTGACCAATCTGAATTATCTGAACTATAAATCCAGTGACGCTAAATTATTGTGCTTAATATTAGCATTAACTATCTAAAACCTTTTGTTACAATTATTTTTAAATAGCTTTGACCGCGCCAGAGAAATATTTTTAAACCGAGAAGGAAAATAACAGAACCTCTATTATGAGTTTTTTACTATTTACTTTCACAGTAGGTAAATGCGTAAGAGTCGCTAACATGACATCTCTATAATATAGTAAATAGTAAATCAAAACTTTATTATGACTAGATGTCACGTAAGCGACTCTAATCCTTAATGTAACCAAGTTAAGAACTAAAATCGCTATCATGAAAATTTACTTTATTAAGATAGTAAATAGTAAGAAAACTCGTGATAGCGGTACAGTCACACACAATCACTGTAATTTACTTAAAAGCTAGGCTACATGTTTTTTTGAATTCACTGACAATACTTAAATTATGTTGTCTTTATTGGTGGTCGAATAAAAAAACGTATTAGTTATGTTATTAAGTTTCACGGGCTGCGTTTAAAACGTCTTATTTAGAGGAACCTCCTAAACAGTAAGATAGTAAAATCTCTTAAAATAAATCCTCTGAAAATATTATTGTAATCAGTCACTCGAATTTTGCGTTATATAAGTACAAATATGAATTCAGACTGACAAAAAATTACATGAACTGCTATAAAAATGAGGGACCTTATATTTTGTTTAAATTTCACATAAACCCTTACATAGCATAACGCCTTTATAGCCCGATGGGTACATACTTCGTGCTGATACTGAGAATTTCATACATAACATAACATCACGCCTGTATTCCCCGAAGGGTTAGGCAGAGGTGCACCATTGTACACCCACATTTCGCCGATGCCGTTATTGAGTCCCATGTAATAGGTGGCGAGCCTATTGCCATCTACCGGGCACAATTCCAGACTCCGTGCAGCTACTGAAAATTTCCAGACAGAAAATCTCAATAACACTTTGCCCGACCCGGGAATCGAACCCAGGACCTCAAGCTAAGCAAAACAAAGTAATCACGATGAGAGAATACATACAAACCAACCAAGCTGATATAATTTTAGTATATTTACTTACTACGTTATAAATGTAACTGAAACTATAAAGCAACACGGCTCGCATTGTTAGTTCTGTTTATCTTTTCTACATCAGTAAATCCCGAAAAGGGACAAAGTCCGAGCTTTCCGCTTTCCTCATCCTCCTAATTTTGTCAGGTAACCTCCTATAAGGGATTTTATTGTACTCAACTAAATTATAAACTCTTTTATTCATGTGTCGTACATGTAACGTACTTTAAGTTTGTCTGTCTGTCTTTCAGATTTAACTATAAACACTGATGCCTGTCTTGTCATTTTGCCTTTGTTACACCTGCACCGATTTATATGAAATTTGATAGAAATATAAATGCTATTTCTGACTAATAATGTCCCCACTGGTGGAATTCAAACGTCCTTCCTGAAAGAAGGAGTTGCTTTTACATGTTCTTGAACATGCCCATTTTTCTTCAGTGTTCACTAGTAATCACCCTATTAGTTTGAACCCATGACTCGTGGGCCAGTACCACGACCCCGCTACCACTTGATGAAAAGTAACTCGAAATCTGAAATAAGACAAAGGGAACTTTCATCCCGGAAAATTGAAAACTATTCACGCAAGCGTAGCCGCTCGCTTAGCTAGTTTTTTTTTATTATAAATAAGCTAGATCGATAGTGCCACATGTGTTGGTAACATCGTCAGACTATATTTTTCCGCTAGGCCGAGATTCGCTAACGACATGAAAAAGTTTTGATGGATTTTTCATAGCCCTACTAAAAAATACAACAGTGTGTGGTCATTCAATAACGAAACTTCCGCCTTTTCTTTTCGCATTAGAAGATTTGGAAAAATTGGTTAAAGTTAAAGCATTATTTTGAAAGCCATTGAATCATCACATTGACTTTCGGTTTTGCTAGACTTTGTTCAGGGAATAAGTCAATTTATTCAATATAAGGTCCATTAAGACATACCGAGAAACAAGCGAATTTCTTATCAAATAAATACCTATACAATTGCTTTCTTCGTGAAAAAATTAAAAACTGTTTTTACGGTTCTGCAAATCATTATTCGTGGTACCGACCAAATTACTACCTGTACTGTAAAACTTGGGAGGGCTAAGTTATTTACTTGGCTATTTCAGAACGTTGCCTCCGCCTTCACATTATAATTTAATAGCTTCACATTAAACATTTCGCTGTTCAATCTCCCGTGTATTATTATTTTTCATTGTGGTCCGTTATTGCGAACGCGAGTTGGAAACAGAACAAAATAAAAAAAATCAATTTATTTCCCTTGTGAGCGAACATGTCCCGAGCTAATCCAGTTTGTTCGACCGCGCAAGGGTTGAATCGCCAATGAGGAACGCAGTCCAAATGTAAAAGTGTGCCACTCGGGGAAAAAGTATCGAATATTGGCTCTTCGCAATGAAAACCCTGGCTGAATGAGATCAGTATCTATTTGTAATTCTCCTTACTCGTAGAAACGACCCTCTGACTTAAGGTTTAGATAGTTGCTTAAGTAAGTTGAAAAGATAATATTACGTTTGTTTTACGCAAACAATTGACTGCTGCATGCTGTATCCCGTTATTACGTTAAACTGGAGATAATCCATTCCAACTTGCTGTGCTTTTGTAGATGTGTTCACCATGACAATGTTTAGGAAAAATGGGATGTAAAAGTGGTAAAAAATTTGAGTACTACCGTTTGCGCAAAATATACTTTATAAAATCATTTTACTAATACAAACTTATCTGGCAATACGAGTTCATCGTTCGGTTAAGAAAACCACACGACATTCCATTTTTAAAGTATTTACAGTTGGTTGAACATAAAATGTTTCATTTTTACATCGCTTACACCAGAATCCACAAAGGCATTCACTTTTTAAATTAATTATCTCACATTAATTTGTTTTGCAAACATTCCCTGTAAAGTCTTCTATTTGCTGCGTTCTTTTAATTTCAGCTTTGAAAGCAATTAAAAGAAGTTGGTATAGTTTTCACTTTACTGGGTAATATAAAGCTTTGTTAATAAATCTTTTTATCATAGAATTGGATTCTGAAAAGAATGTAATTATTCTTTTTATAAGAAGCACTCACTAAAAGTAAAATTAAAACATTAATAACAACAGAATGAGTGGACTGAATAGTTACTCCATTTATTGATAAAAGTGTTACTTTACTTCTGACTATTTTTATAATTATAACAATAGAGTACCAGGCACCAAGGCCCGAATATCTTAAGAACCATTCTTATTAGTATGTTTATTGACCGTGAATGTTCATCAAATCATTACCCTGTATTGAAGTCGTGCTGAAAGCAAACATTCACACGTATTTTTCTCGAATTATGTTACATAAGTAATAAAATATTTATTTTTTTAATTACAACTAAAATTTTAAGGGCGTATTCAGAAAGTGACAAATTACCTATTCAATCATTTATTTTTTATTTATTTACGACCATTTACATATATTCATTAAAGTCACAATTATCGGTACATAAAATACAAATAAAACAACATAAAAATGAAATTGAAATCTAAACATAACCTACAGCTTTATCCATTTATCCGCAAACAGATCGAACAACAAACAGAGTAGCACGTATAGCCTTGTCAAAGTCAAAGTCAAATATTTTTATTTCGAGTAGGCCTTTACAGGCTCTTTCAAAACGTTGTGATTCTAGGTGCACGGTTCCAAAGTGGGAGTAGGTGCTATGGAGAAGAGACCGGCAAGGAACTCCATGGATACTCTTTTAAAATAATAGTTTTAAACTAGTTACAATCTTTAACGGCAAAGACTATGCGAGTACAATGCAAGCCAATGTGCGCAAACTTGCGAATTTTACTTGTTGTAGGTTGTTGGTTAAAGTACCCTACAACAATATCAATCAAGGAAAAAGACGGAGTAAATCAATTGTGAATAACTGCGTCAAGTTTAATTAAATTTAATTTCTAATTTGATTTGCGTCTTAAGAAGATAAACTATTCTAAATAAGCCGTTGTTTTTGTTTCTGGTATTTAAAATGTTGCTGTGTTTGTTTTGAATTTATAAAAGAAGTTTCCGCACGCGTCTTCGCCCGCATTGATAACGAACCCGTGCATTTTTTCGGGTCACATGTAGCGCCATCTAGCGATCTAAAGCAATTTTGACCGTCGAAAGTTATCGTTCTTTCCCTCGGGAAGAGTACATTTTTTCTGGATGAAAGGTACCCTATGTCCTTCTCTGTATCCCTGATAACGTATAGGTATGCAAAATTGCATGATGATCGGTTCAGAGGTTTAGGCGTTTAAAGGTAACTAACAAACAAACTTACTTTCGCATTTATAATATTAGTTAGGATAGAATTATTATTCATAACTAATCATTAAACTAGTTGACAAAGATACGTTATTCTTTATTAATTAATTATATAAATTAATAAAATTTTCATGTTTACATTCATAAAAATATTATACTTTGTACAATGATCAACTACCTTGGGCACTTACTGTACACACATATGTATTCCAGATTTACACCAAGGCTTATGCTTATTTCGAAGCAGGGAAAAACGTACCTACAAACAAAGGCAATTACGAAATAGTTGACACGCACAGTGTTAATAACTAATGGTATAATTGATTTCTTGAGGGACATTTTACTTGTCCCTGACATAATATCGTAGATAATAATTATGTGTAATTAAAAGTATAGTATATTTATTTGGTGTCACAATTGATTTCAGACTCGTAGACAAAACAAGCAATTAATTTGTTTCAATTTTCCAATTAACCTATAATTTAATGTTATTTGTCATATATGTGATTAATTATTTAGGTTTTTTTAACAACATTTCCGCATTCTTTCAAAGTTTATGTTAAAATTAATATTCATTATCTATAGTATTGATTGTTTAATTGTTTAAAATCTCAATATTTTCTAAACCATCTAAGTTAATAAGTTATTGTTAGCTAAGTTGTTGGCGAAATATACATATACAAATACAAAAATATGTTCTGCGCAATTCTGAAATTCTTGATGATACCGCAATTTATTAATTACTAACTCATGTTCACGGCTTTAAACCTGAGGTTTGCTGCATTTATTGTATCTACCATTTGAATCGGAAACCAATTAAAACTCAGTAAGCCCTCGTGTATTTCCAGGAAACTAACCGATATAACAGCATCGACGCTAATAAAATCTATCGAGTTTATATATTATTATGGTATACAATTACCTGACACATCAATGGTTAAAATGGTCAAGTTTCTTTACTATGTGTGTATAATAGTAGGTATATAGTATCTACTCTCCTATAGATATATTTCAGGGTTGTGATTTCTGTTTTATACTCAATAAAAAACCCTTTCCTTTATATTTTTAGTTTTGGAAAATACATTGAATCCTTCAATTGCTTGTTGTCGATGAAAAACGATGAGCTGAGTACTCGTACAAATTATTGCAATTTTTCATATTGACTGCTTTCCTCTGATCGAAAATATATACATGCTCTCCATACACATAAATCTGAAACGCCGACGTTGACGAAGTAACGTCGTTCGCTTTAATAAATACCAAGCGAGCTCATGTTAACCCGCTTTTAAAACAAGCACATCTACAAAGCATTTTATATGAATTTTATTTTTTAACTTCAAAACTCATCACAAACGAGTAGGATGCTCCGACTGCTGGCTTTAGAGCAGAAAAACTTATGAATAAAAAATGAATTCCTTGGTTTTTAAATTAGCATTACAAAGAGAGGGTAATTCTCGTACCTTTGCGCCTGCAAAAGAAATGTATAAACGAGGTCTTTGTCGTTTTATTTTAAGTGAAAAATCAACGTTTTGCGATAACTTTGGAGTGACGGAAGGTTGAAGATGTCAATATAAATAAAAAATTGACACTTGTATCGACGTCACAGTTAACATGTCTACAACATTTTTAAGCCATGAAAGATTCTTAATAATTATTCACGTTTTACTTATTGGTATTGGTATTTCGCTCACAATATCTGTGCGAAAATGAAAAATATTTGTAATTAATTTATTTTACATAAAATGCAAGTGCAAAACAATTATTTACGCTTTGTTTTTTTTTATATTTAGTTTATATTAAGGATTTTTGAACGTAAGTTAAATAAAATTGCAAAAAAAAACTGTTATACCGATGAAATAATTTATGGTTCGATTTCAAGATTGATATTTAATAATGTAATGCAACTTCACGTATTAATTATGGAGTTATTTCATACTCATTACATTCTTCGCAAGCAGTGTACATTACAAACAAATATGTATATAAATACATTAATATCGACAGGATAAATATTTTAAATATTTATGAATGAAAAAGCAAGAGTGGTGAATGATTAATTATTTATTATTATAAATGCGAAAGCAACTCTGTCGGTCTGTTTGTAACCTTATCACGACTAAACTACTGAACCGAACGTATTGAAATTTTACAAAGAGGTAGCTTGGAACTTGGAGAAGGATATTGACTATTTTTATCGTGCAGCAAAGCACTTAATTAGATAATAGGGTCAAAATCAAAATAATTGACCTTTTTGTAACCATTGCATGTCTTTCTTCTTATTTTAATTCGTACTGAAATTCTATTACGGCAATGTTATTACAATACTGAACATTACACAGGAAAAAATCTTTAGATTTAATAATAAGTGTTGTTGTTAGTGGTTGGTACCACCCTGTTTTATATATTACTGCAATTTTAAAAGAGTGTACCACGATCGACACTGATAATTAAGTGTCTAAGCATTATATTGATTTTCATAGTAAGTAGTTATCCTTTCAAGGAATACTACGAAATGTGCGTAAAAAACTAAATTTATTTCTAGTGAGATATTAAATTGAATAAAAAATATATTTATTAACTAAAAAAAGAAATCTTGTCTCAAAACCATTTCATGGGCGTTATTTCATTTGCGTAACCCAATATTTAGTAGTGAAAACAGTAATTTGTAAAAATTATAATACGTGCAACATTACCTGCTAATGTTCAGACTTCATGCGACTAATCTAAATTCTGCCGCGTTTGCTGTCAAAAAAATTCGGCACTTAACTGATGTGGATACAGCCAGAATAGTTTATTTCAGTTATTTTCATAGCGTTATGACTTACGGCATCCTCCTCTGGGGAAACTCTGCAGACATCAATACTATATTCGTCTTGCAGAAAAGGGCTGTCCGAGCTATTTATAATCTTGGTCCAAGGGTGTCGCTGAGACACAGATTTAAGGAAATTAATATTCTAACTGTAGCGTCACAATATATTTTTGAAAATTTAATATATGTTTATAAAAATATTTCGAACTTTGTCAAACTGTCTGATACTCATTCTTTGAACACTAGGAATAAACACAACCTTGCTGTACATGCTACGCGCCTCCACAGAATAAGCAACTCGTTCATGGGACAATGTATACGCTTTTACAATAAGCTTCCCAATGATATACGTAATTTAACATTAAAGAAGTTCAAAATTGTAATTAAATCTAAACTTTGTAAAAAAGGATACTATAAAATTTCGGACTATTTAGATGACAAAAACGCTTGGGATTGAGCCGCTCTTTAGCCTTTCCTTTTTTTTTTTTATATACAAATTTTGCCATTAATTATTATATTATTTACTTCATTATTTTGTTATTGTAATGTCGTTTAAATTGAAATTATTTCTTATATATAACCGCTATACATTGTAAATGTGAGTGAGATCTAGGCTGAGCGCTCTTCATTTCATTAATTCTCACGATAACTGATGCATGCTTGCACTCTGTTGCGACAGGTTAGCTCAAATAGTTATGGCACTTTCTTCAAAAGGCTATTCCACCCTATATTTGTCTCACATAAACCTTTACATCAATACAATCTGTCTGGACTTTAAAATAGACTTTGACCCCTGAGTTTGTTTCGGCGTTTCTTCTCAGGGATAGTCATAGGAAATGCCGACGCCATCTAGTTTAAAAAAGACGTGTAAAAGTGATTGAAAAATCCTAATTGCAAAATAAATAATTTCATTTCATTTCATTTCATTTCATTTCATTTCATAATTTCATTTCATTTCATTTCATTTCATTTCATTTCATTTCATTTCATTTCATTTCATTTCATTTCATTTCATTTCATTTCAATCATTGGGCAGCGCCCATTTTGTTCCTGACAAATAAGTTGGATATGTTGTTTGCGGAGAAGTTCCAAATGTTTATTACATTTGGATTTCCTTTATAAATAGGCAAAAATACGTAAGGTAATACGTATATTTAAAGTACATATATCTTATTATCTGAAAACTTTTAAGCTTGTGTTATTCAATCGCTTAATAATCGTAACGAGCGAGTGAATTATGTTTAAATTGTAATTTGAGTTGAAAACATGCTATTTTCTTCTTTGATGTTACATTTATGTAATATTTTTTTAAGTTACGTTACATAAAACTGGCTTGAGAGAAAAATAATAATCATAATAAATTAAAAGTATTTGCAAATTTCTTTCGCATTCATTTTCATTATGAAAAGAGTAGAGTATTTGTAGGTAAACTTAAAACGGAACCTACCATATCACTTGTTGGTGCGTCTACTTGCATATTAATATTCCTTTTTATTACACGATTGTCCAGTACCTACCTATATTATAAAATTTAATGATTATAATATTAAAGTCACAGACTGTTTTTCTTTGCAACTGTGAACTCAGCCCTTATTTTCCTTTATGTTACTTTTATGTTATTATTACATAAAAGTAACATTTAAAAACTGGTCAGTTATTTTGATTTTCACTCAATAAATATAAAATACACCGAAACGAAGTCGCGGGCAACGCTAATACAAAATAAATAAGTAGGTAATGGAAAATTGTTCCGTATCATGTTTACCTATATTTATGATTACTTATATAAATATATGTATATTTATTATAGGTTTACATAGCGGAGTAGCTTCTGAAGAAACTGATTTTGTGCTTAGTAGTATATTTGGGACGAAGGGACGAGATCGCAATTAATCGAATTCATAGTCGAATCGCTCGCGTCCAAAACGAAATAGAGGGCAAAGAAGTGTATGACTTGGAGAACCCAGGACTTCGAAAAATGTTCAAACTTGCAGTCAGTTTATCGATAAAACAGCTACGAATATTATCGAAAGTAACAAAGTATCACTTTCAATGTATGTTCCGGTTACGTGAAGCTGAGAGCTCTGAAAAACTCACAATATAAATCGAATTGTTCCGCCGCATTTAACCCTCCAGTTTCGTGAGAGTCGGCCGTGTGATTGATCCCGCTAAATGCCACGTGCCGGGTTACCTCTAAAAAACATTTTTTCGCTATTTTATAAATATTCGCAAAAAAAAGTGTTCTGACTACGTTTTTTATTCCAAATACAAAAATAAAAATACCTGCAAATGTTTTATCTTGCAAGAGGTATTGGTAACACTACGCTTGTTTTGTTTTTGATTTATGTATTGATGTATTTGAACTAATTCTTATTGTTATTGTTCTTGCTTGCCTTTTTAAATTGTTTACTATTTATTTTTGTATTATAGTGTTGCGTGTTCGCCGACTGCAATTAACTGCTAGTACAACACTTTAGTTTTTAATGCTCAGTTGAATGGTAGTAATTAAATTCACAGTGTGAAACATAATAACCACTCAATGACATAATATATTATATAGATAACATATTGGTGCCAGGAAGATCGCAAGTGTTGCGATGAAGCCTGGTTCAAAGTTCTCAATGTTAGAAGACAAAAACGATATCAAGGAAGCTCGGCATCAACCTTCACAAACTTCTTGTGTCAGGACTATAGTAAGGTATGTCATTCTCAATCTCGCGTTTGATTAACCGTCCCTTAGACATTATCAAATAAATTGTCTGGAATAGATGAAAAAGCCTTGACGATGATGATGATGGTGTCATAACAGTCAAGGAAACATTTTTTTTGGAGTAAACATCAGCGCTCAATTGCGTATCTATTATGCAATGAGTTTTTAAACTAATCTTAAATATATTGGCTTACTGGAAAACACTCCATTCATTTGGACATTGTTGTTCTCATAAGCTTTCTTGGCTTCCACTCACTGAAGACAGGGTTGGACCCCATGCTATCCCATTGGCAAACAAAAGATTTGTACTTATTCTTAAGACCACTAGTTCACTATTAAGATAATTCAATATACCCACTTAATTTTTTCTGGCCGATGCCGGGGAAAAAAAGCAGCCTGTCGCGAAAGGGTTAGTTCTGCGTTGCCGCGCTAACGGAGCGAAAGGCTTATGTCTGGAGGAGGACTACGATAGCAGAACAAAAACAAATGTTATTTGTAATACAGTAGAAATATTCTGTAAATACATTAGTGAAGGAAATAATACACCGTTATAGTCTATATTGTTTTTACTTACACAGCACCTCTAAACACTACCACTCCAATTTACATTCAGGAAACGACTGTTTTCCCTGCTGATTTACTCGATATAATTTTTAACAATTTACCAGATAAGGTGGAGTCGCGTGACTTTTAGTCAAATGATGTACTAGTATCATAACAAATAATATTATAAACAAACTGATTAATTTACAATAACCACATTTACAATTAATTACAATATTTTTAATATCTATCAATTGCTACATAATTGTTAAATTAATTAAATTCAGCCCATTACTGTCCCACTGCTGGGCAAGGGCCTTTTCTCAGATTGAGAAGGGGTAAAGCCTTAGTCCACCACGCTGGCCGAGTGCGAGTTGGCGAACTACACACACCATCAAGAACTTTATGGAGCCCTCTCAAGTGTGCAGGTTTCCTCACGATGTTTTCCTTCACCGTTAACGCAAATTCTGATCCGCACATGATTCCGAAAAGTCAGAGGTGCGGGCCGGGTTTGAACTCGAACCCTCTCACATGGAGGGCAAGCGTTCAACCACTAGGCTATCATTGCTTATTACATAATTGTATTTCTTAAATATTCATTAATTTATCAGCAACCGAAAGTCGGTTTTACATTAAATACTTTTTAATTCTTATATTGTTTACAGTAGTAATAGCAGTAGGTATGAAGCAGCATTCATTTATGTACGTGTCTCTTTTTTTTTTCATATAAACAAAGAAAACTGTGTCGCCGATTAACAAATAAATGTAACCATTTCTAAAATTAAAAATTATAAAGTTCTTTGTGATTAGGGTCACGCGACCTCACCGCTGCTTACGCCCCGTTGCGTGTCGCGAAACGGTTACACTGTATAATTTTTGCGTTACAGCCACACTGGTTTCTGGGTTCCGTTCCGTATTGTGTTATAATTATACCCCACGCATTTGTAATTATTTTGGTACATTTTTAAATAATAATTTTGGTCCTTTTACCACAGTTTTGTGTATAATATATGCATTTCTATAAAATAGTAGAATATATTTTACTTTTGAAATCATTTTCTACGTGAGATTAAAATTAAAATTAAAAAAATACACACCTCGTCATAAGAAGTTATGAAGAAAAAACATTTAATTTACTTACCAAATAATTATTGCTTTCATGGTCATCATATTTTTTTACTAAACAATATAATTGGTTAGTTTTCGTACATGAAATCACTCTTGTAACTTTAAAAATCTTCAGCTACTTTCGACGCTGACTGTACTCTTCACTATTGTAAGAAAATTTAGTCAGTGTCACTTTCTTTCCTTTGGGAAAAGAAAGCTTCTCGCATCAAGCTCTTATTGTAGTGCCCAAGTTATTCCGCGAAAGGGCTCAATTTTGCGTGAAGTGATAACATTTTCATGGTAACACGCTGAAGATAGGTACCTCTTTTTATATAAAATCACGACTATCCACTTACACACACGCTTTGACGGCATAACAAAATATGAGATTCTATGCATAACTAGTAGACTCATAAAATATGTGATATTGTACAGGTTATATTTTATATGAACTTGTTTACACATAAAATGAAGGCAACTTTGAATTTTTTATGTCGTCTTTGTAAGACCCTGTATTTTTTTTAAACTTTACAGTACTGTTGGGTTGCTTGCCGTACAATCGAATAATGAGACAAGTGTACAGAGTGAAATGTGAGCACTACGTATCTGTTGGGCCATATAAGCTGTTTTTTATTAATCAACAGACATTAGGTATTATTTTACATATTCTGTACACGCCTTCCATGATTTTGTTTCGATATTAAGAAAATTCCTAAATGTTTGGAAGTATTTATAAATTATTTTAATTATACTATTCTTTCGATATCTTTTAAAATAGATCATTCTGGTGATAAATCAACAGTCAATCTATATAATAGGAGCCTGCAACGTGATGAGATTAAAGGAAAATTAATTTTTAAATAAATAAAACATTAAACACAGTACACTTGTAAGCGTAGTAATCTTTTACTTAAAATTTCAGTTATACTAACATATCTATTACGAGGTTGGTCAATGGAAACGAATCAACGTTAAGACCCTTTGAAATCGAATACGAGTATCGATGCAACGTTGCAATGTTAAATAAAATCCAACGTGTTATTGTCGTACGTGTTTCACATAGAACCGACTCCCCTCGACCTCCCACTTCTAAGGGAAATAGGTTCAATAGCACCAATAAATAGAATCGTTTACGTCACGCAAAACTGCTACGTCATAATTTTGACCTCACGTCACCGCTTGACGAGCTCACTATTTGTATCAAAACACACGTTCAAAAATGTCGCCACGTACAGAAAGCAGTGACATCGGAATTTCTCATTACAGCCAGCAAGATTCCCATACATCACGATGGGAAAATATCGCTTTTAACTTCCCCCTCATCCATTAATGGTCGCGAGTACTTATGTTTATACGGCGTCCAATAAAAAGCGCACATGCGTCACGGAAGAGTTACGCGACAAGTGAAATAACATTCCATCCGCTATTTGTGTTACTGAACGAAGATCCCATATATCCTGGTAAGTAAACGAACAATTTCCAAGGTTTCAATTACCAGCATCTAGTTCTTGATTAAAAAATAATATAAGTTAATGATCTCCAATCGACGTAAAGTAATTTCTAGCAAGCGCCCGGAGTATCGCTAAACCTTTGGTTTAATTAAGACGGGAAAACATGACCTTCTTAGGTCGAGCAGTAACAGCTACAGAGATACAGAAATGACATCTACTTAACGTTGAAATATATTTACTGCACTGTACCTACCGTCTTTGTTGGTGTTATTAAGATAATGGACTTACTGCAACTTGGGGACGAATTCTTTTGACGTTTATTTTTATTTCGGTTACTTAACTTCTGTTTGTTTTCCTGAATGTAGAAAAAAGTGGTTAATACAAACCAACACTTGGTTGCCACATAAAATTTCCGCGATCTCTTGGCACAGTTAACTTATAGCGGTTCCGTTTTCGAGAAATTTAATTAGTTTAGAGATAATGAGAGATAGTAAGATCAAGAATCATTTATTTTAGGTCTATAAGATTAAGTTACGTTATTAGATAGAAACGTAATATTAAACTCTTAATTATTTATATAAATTGATCTACTTGTTTCAAAATTATTAAAACTGTAGATTATAAATGTTTTGAAACCATTTTTCTTCGGCAAGTAAGGTACTAACCTATATTCAGTCATATTTTTTGTGAATTTAGAGTCACAACGCGTGCTCCAAAAATTCTATTCACAAGGATTTTAAGTTTTGACAAATTTATTGAACCTTCGAGACGAGTCTAGAGTAACAAAAAGAAATAATATTTCACTCTGTCTTAAGGGTACAATCCCATCTAAACCCATCTAGTCGAGCTAAAAACTTAGGTCCTTTTGCGACACAAGTTTAGTCTGAGTAAACAGTTTCATGGTCGTCTGTTGTTTTGTCTAAGTGATGGAGTAGCAATTGTCACATTTGCCTCAGGGTAAATAAACGGCCGCTAATATACGTGGAAAGTAAAAACGTTTGAAAGGGTTATGAAAACCTTTCAAATGAAATACATTTTTTTTTAGAATAAACCTGAATATATAGACAAAGGTTTAAAGGGATTTATTTAATAATATCTGCACATAATATAACATAACGCATGCATTTCCACATTTCGGCAATGCTGTTCTAGGTTTGATTTCCGAGTCGAGCTATATGAAAGTTCTCAGCAGCACCACAAAGTTTCGAATTCTGCCCGGTAGATGGCAATAAGTTCACTTCTCCTACATGGGAACGGCAAGTAATAGTATGACTTTAATCACTTTACATGATGAATAGCTGTGGAGAATATTTAAATATAACTTGGCATAATAGGTAAGGTTAGTTAAAGCCTGTAAATCGTATTACAGGACACAACCACATGGTAGTTGTTATTAAAGAACCACATTAGCTTCCATTGAGTAAAATTACGCCATTGTAGAACAGCCAAATTATAAGAAAACAGTTAGACAACTTTATTTTTCCAGCAATCCTGACTTTTCCATTTAACCTAAGTTCCAAAGTATCGATGTTTCCACTACAGTCTACAGCTAATATCAACTGTGTCACCATAATAGAATCCCGGAGCGGCTCCAAATTACATAGTAGCATGTCTCTCCATTAGCCCAGTCTTAATTAGGAGCTATCAGAGAAGATCTCTAAAGCCAAGTTGGTCGCACGGGGACGCCTTAATCCGCCCATCAAAATTCTGATCACGCGTCCACAGTTTCTATGAGTGCGCCGAATGTCAGCACTGCCCTCAAATTTATAATCGAAAGGGATCGGAATGCCTCAATAGAGGGTTTTGGTGAGCTGTTTTGGTAAATAGGGTCGTCTATTTCGGTAAGCTATAAGGTTTAAAAGCTAGTTATGTAGTTCATGTACTCAAAGCTAGATAGCAGTATAACGTTTGTTCTATTCTTCTTTAAATGGTGTATACCTACTCAATTGAGTGGAAAGAATGAGCGTACAAACAGAGATATGGCACATTGTATGACGTCATGCGTATTTCAGTAGATGTCACGGTTTTGCGCGAAAAGGGGCAGAAAATGTCTCTAGATTTTTATAAAGCATATTTTATTACCTACCCTATTCCTGCCTATTTGTCTATACAATTTTGTTTTTTCAATTACTTACGTTCAATCTTTACACTAGTTAAATAAACAATCTCCCAAATCATCCCATCTCAGTCTTCTGTTGGGCTTGAATATTTTAATATATAGACAGGCAATATTTGCTAAACAGATCAGAGTGGTTGATGTAATTAAATTTAAAGTTATACTGACCAGATTTCAAATTAGTAACGTGGTTTCGTACTTAGGTTATCAAAAATGGCTCGACGCCAAATCGCATTTTAGTTTAACATACCGCTTACCAAAGCTCTAATTATTGTGCATGCTATAATAGGTTATGCCTAGCTAGTAAATCTTTGTAAAGTATGTAATTTTATTAAAAGTTAGCATCCTCGGTTATTTTCTTTAGATTAGTGATTAAAATGATTTAAGTATCTTCGGTGCCCTATGTTATGTCAATTTGACAATTTAATGACAAAATTGGGTATTTCAAATACAATTTTGTGCGTACATCAAGATTTAAGATTTCAGCCGGTAAAAATATTTTTATATACAATAGTTTAGACTGCCAAGTTCGTAATTAAATTACAAATAGATACAGACCCAATGTAAGTGAAGTGTTGCGCTCAATGTTGTCTAGTCTTATTATTTTCCTAGCTAGGAAACTGAATCCTACGCGCTTAAACCGGATCAGAACGAACCGAGCGTAGCATTAAACGGATCTCTGCTACAACGAGCCCTGTAATACTCTACAAATTCAACTGACTGTACAAAATCTTTAAAAATAACCTACTTATAACAAAATAACGCTGTATTTCGCCATATACGTTTTTATTATATTTGTTACAAGCGACTTACCTTTAGAAGTCGTGCTCTAATATGGGTATGCGAGGAACAAATAGGTTACACGTTTCATTTTCGAAGTTCGAGATCGGAATAAAAACATTGTATTTTATTTCAACTTTTTAAATATCGTACGTAACATCTGCGTTCCATTTTCCTAACTATTGGTCGGGTGAGACGTTTTGTTCCACCAGTTCAGTTTCCAATATTTATCGTCGTGTGACAATATTGTTTGTTTGCCGTAACTTCTAAGCCAATTAAGGGAATTCGTGAGCGTCTTCAAGTGGCAGTTTCAGTACAAATTAACTACGAGCCAAGTCCGTCGGCTGGCTTTCTAGTCACGAACGAACTGAATTTAGATGAGTGTATCAATGTGTATGGTCAGGCCAAGCTGGGGTGCGTAGGTTTGCGCAAAAAGTTTTCTGTTTGATGAAATTGGGTCTATAAATAAAAAGCTCGAGCCGTCATTGCGTATACATCAACTTCTGCGGGCTTCGTCAATATATTCCTAGGCCTATGTAGTTTTTCCTTGTTCAGAAAAAAGTATGCATACATGTACCCATATTGTCCCATCTGTAACTTTATGGCTTCTAGCTTCAAGTAGTTCTTGCAATCACATTTGATTCGATTCTTTTTCACTTAAGTGTCAACTTTTATCTTGAGATAAAATGCATCCCGATTGTCACATAAGGCAGGCTGTAAGAACTCGATTTCATGGAAAACTCAACAAAATCCAAATCGAAGTCTGTTATCTCTGTATGTAGCATTCTGTACGCTGAGCTGGAGTAGATACTGTCTGATAACGGAACGTAGCACGGCGGCGCATAGAAATGGGCTCGCTTCCAGCAGACTACACCGATGTGTATAGAATAATACGTATTTTTACTTAGATGCACTTTAAACGGATTTCGTACTAGGTGTTTATTTTTAAAGAAGATTCTGAAATACTCGCGCTTGAAACTCATGGATATTAAGAATTTTAGATGTTATAGTCAAGTACATTTGATGTGGTTGAGTAACTCTATTGTACTCGTGGGTAGTTTATAACAACAGTAAAAGTTACTGAAAATTTGTACAAACATAAAATTCTTTGTTTAGTTTTGTGATGCAACTAAAATTTTATAGTGTCATATATCAGCCATGTTTTATAACAATAACAACCCGGAAAAGCTGGTTTATGTTTGTTTAAACCCACTTATTTTCTTTAGTCTTACCTTTTTGTTCTGATAACTTTTATTACGGACCGAACATAAAGGTAATCCTCATTAAAATTTAAATTTTATTAATATTTCAATAAGGGTCTAAATCCTGCGACAGTAATGGACACAGAGCGGAAAGTTTCATAATTTCGCAACAGAAACTAACGATAACGGGTGGGCTTGAGCGAAAGGCATATTTTATCAGTTTTGGCGGATAAAGGCTATCAACCACACCTGAGACTTATTTTACGCCCAACGTGCCAATATCCATATCCGCGACATAGGTACGTACTAAGCGGTAGATAGAGTGCTACAGGATTTCACGAACGTGCTCAATATCGGAACCGACTCTGCTTCTACTCTTCATGTTATCATATGTTTTTGTTCGTAAGTCCCATTAATATACCTATTGTTAAAATTTTTATCAAATTTCATTTCCATTATAACAAAAATCTTTAAAGTATCTATAAAATCTATTTGTTCTACAATATTAAACGCATTTTACTGCTTAATATTAAGCCGTCTAATACCTAAATCTTTTTACTTTTGAAGCTCGAAACAACCAATTGTCATTGAAGTGACATCCACGTTCAATCGGCCTTGTAGGTCTGTAGGTACGCAGGTACGTACCTACGGGCCCACTCGTCCGGGTGAGTTTCAACGGATAAATCATAAAAGTCGCGCGCAGGCCAACCGGACGGAATTAGCTTTGTTAATTCTAATTTGTTTTGTTACCTCGGCTGTTTGAATTATGGTCGTTTATTGTTTCATGTACGAGTATGTACATAATAAATGTGTAACGTACAGGCCAAAAACTGTTTTGCTTTTGTTGTTACAATTGTACTATTTCTATTGTTTTAGTTTAAACAATGTTTTGTTGGAATTTAGTAGCAGTCAGAAAAAAATGACAAAAGATTTTTTACAACGTGCAAATATATCTATAAAATGTAGGTTCTTTCATTTTACCGCCTAACTAAACATGATATTACCCATGTATTCTCCTAAGGGTTTAGTAGAGATGTATTTGAGTACACCGACATTTCACCTTTATTGAGTACCATGAAATACGTAGCGAGCATATTACCATCCACCGGGCACCAAAACTGTCAGCTGCTATTGAGAATCTCTATAAAAAAAAATACAAAAACACTTTACTTTATCCACGGATCGAACACAACAGTCCCGCTTGCTGCCACTTGACTAACGAGGAGCCCAACAAAAGTTTATCGAAAAATAATACCAACATACAGTTAATGAAAACACAACAAGACCGTTACCTAATATCTCAAACACGTACTAAGAGGCTCGTGGCCATATGAGGTCGGATCATTCGATCAGCAAGGTTAAGCTACAGTAGACCCGGTTGCCAGCCGGATTACCTTGCGGATGTGACGTCGGCCGCCCGTTATCATAACCCGTCCGTGTCCAAATCCCTAATACAGAAAGTTACCCTTGGCATACAAGACCAAGTTGAAGAGTGGGACTCGTCGGTCATCCATAAACGATGGGAAACTTTGTGAGTATATCGGTTTTTAATCAACTACTATGAAGCCAACGCCGGGGTTATGATTTTGTAACCGTATATGTACACGTCTGGTTGAAGCTACCTACTTCATACAGTTTATAGCTGAACTATTTAGAGTGTTTATTTAGCACGATTGATATTTTGTCAAACATAAGTTGTGTGAAATGTAAACACGTTGCAAAAAGTACTCATTATGTTCTGTGAGCTCAACACGGGCGCAGGAGTTAACTACTGTTGTAATTGCACGGCAATTCCATTTGGCTAAATACCTTATCTAGATAGTTTAAGGAAGTGTTTAGGTTTGATGGTTGATATTAAAAGAAGAAAGAATGGTCTAGATCAGTGGTTCTAAAACTTTTTGTCGACAGAACCCTTATGGAAAACGAAATATTTGACGGAGCCCTAAGTAGTTTATGTGTATACTTTATTATTAATCATATTACTTGACATTAACATTTGCATCTCATGGGAGGTATGAAATTATTTTTTACTTTTCATCAAAAAAAATTGCGGAGCCACTATGATTTTGCGGCCCCTAGGGCTCCGTGGAGCACACTTTGAATATGGCTGGTCTAGGTCTACATGCAATATAGTATATTGTTCCATCTATTAAAGCCTCATAGATCTAATGGTCACATGCGCAGCTGCTGATCATCAGGTTCTACATTCGATTCTCAATTCGGGAAAAATATTATATACTTATATGATTAGAATTTGAGCCCGACAGATAACAAACAACTGGGTCGCCTGACTTAACTACATCGGTAAAATATTTGTGAACATTACTAACTCTGTCGTACCCTTAAGGGAATATAGGTATAATATTATGTTATAAAAGAAAAGCCAAAGTTTTATGATAGGAATGGCTTTTGATATCGAGTAAAAATTGGCCGTTACGTATTGCACGACCCGAGTGCTTTGATCCGGTTTTTCACTAAACTTTGGCCACCTTGATTAAATAAACAGCCCCCTAAAATTGGCAGCATCAGCGACTATGGCAGCGTTTATATCCAAAGCTTCTTGAACGGCGCACCTGAACATTCGGCGTACATTTGTATTCCATCAATTCGCACATCTCGTATGCGCCACGGCGCAGGCGATCGTTTGCGTTATATGTGCCCCGCATAACTCATTGGACACGGCTCTACCCAAATGCTACCCATGCTTTGTGATATGTAGAATATACTTTAATCGGATTATGATAGTCTACTGTGGATATAGTTATTGTTAGTTTAGTTTAAATTGTCAGTAATAATGGTTCTGCTGTTTAGTAAGTAAACCAATTTAATCTAACTATATTTCTTTGTAACAAAAAATATTTGAAAAGGATATAAGATATTTATTTGCCTGCTAACAACGTGGTTTTAGTGTCTATCTAAGTCATATTTATTTTTCCGTAAACGTCAAGACTATAGACTAATTTGACAGTTCGAAATATTAAGTGTCTCCTCTCTGAGGCTTCTAGTTCCTTAGTACAGTACATACGCCATTTTTCGGATTTATGACTACATAGTTCAAAAATTAAATATATTTTTTTTAGCCATTTTAATATCAGATGCATGTTTTGGAGATATCTAGCCATCAAAGAACCTTTCTTATTTATCTCATTGAATCTATCTTTAGAAAGTACATGATTCAACTATAAGAAAATACTGTCTTTAGAAAACCGAACTTCATTACCATCGCAAAATATTCACCTTTAGGAAAAGCAAAAGACATTAAAAGGACAAGTAAATATATTTTCCTCTCAATTGCACACTGAAATCCTATTTGCTTATCTTGCTTCATTTTATTTCCCAATAGTGATTGCAGGCACCTGGATTCTACCATTACTCTTTTAAAATTGCAAACTTTATAGCGTCAATATTTCAGTGAAATTGCGGAGCTGTTCACAGAAATCATTTATATCAGAAAATACAACGTTATTTTTTCTTCGATGTTTAAGAAAGATGTCTGTTAGTATTTAAATCGGTTGTAAGTAATTATTTCTTGAAATTGGTGCGAGCACTTTGTACGAGAAAAATATCAGCTTGATAGCGAAGTCTTTTATTCTAATAGCAAATAGAATTTAAATAAGTGATACTATTGCTTTTGGAATTGTCTCATACAAAACGCGATACGTGATGTGTTTACAAATATAGTAGGTACATCAATCTTTCAAGTAACAAATATTCCGATATAGTCCCGACGAAAATTAAAGTCACCAAATATACGAACTAATTTCGGCCGTTGAAATGCTAGTAGCACTTTTTGGGAACGGTAAATTAGATCGGCAAGGCACGTGACCGGTTTAATAATACTCTACGTTCTACAGGCGTAGGTATTAGACACAGTATTTACTTTTCAATAGTGTGTCTCCCTCACACCCTCGGCGATAGTAAGGGATGGTATAAACCCGGGTACTATTAGTGGGTAATACGCCGTAGAAAATTCACTGACGCAGCAACCTTCATTACTAGCCCTCGAAAGGGAAACAAACGGGCCGGTTGCCGAACATTATTACCAAATAATCCGTGGTTACATAGAAAGACGTTACAAATTTTGTAGAGGTGAAAAAGTGTTCAATTTACTCGGATGGCCGAGGTTTTATCTACCTTTCCCGTTTATTAATGCCACAGCCGATGTTCAGGGATATAAATAAAGAAGGAACTTCCCTGTTCTGTTTATATTTTGTACACGTTTAAGTAGAAAAGTTTTAAGTAAGATTGTAAATTAGTTCAGGGAACATAGGACGTCCGGATGTAAAGCTTTGTGATATAGTTTGGTTAAAAATAGGAAACAGATATTTTCTACAAAAACATAACCAAAATATGAAACGTTTTCAGAATTACATGGAATATTTATTATATTTTGTTAATTTTAACGTCCATTCGTTACAAAATTGTTCATACAAAAATATTAATATCAATATTATATACAACATTCATGTTACTCTCCTTAATAATATTGTAACCACTGACCATTTCAACGATAATAATTCTTGGGTAAAAATACAAAGTAAAAAGATATATATTTTATCAGAGACCTTAAATTAGATCCACACAGACGTTACCCGCATCGATAAAAAGGTTGAGCTTAGCTTTTTCTGATTGCAAAAAGAGCGGGCTTCTTTCAATACTGCAATATAAAGAATATGGAGTGTGCTAATATGCGCTGCTGTCCGAAATGTCCTTTGATAAATAAGAGATACATTTCTAAAAGAAGAAAAAAATATGGCACTGAAAAATATTGTGTAGAACAGTCAGTATTAGATACACTGGAATAGCTAGGGTTTCTAAACATTGCGAAATATCTCAGATGCTCATTATCTTCGGCTGAGCAACAGTATTCAAATATATTGGAAGAACCGTCGTCATCATAAGTGATTAAATTATCGTAACAATGTTGCTCAGAAGTACAAATTTTACTGTACACCCACATTTTACCCACATTTTACCCATGCCGTTATTGAGTCCCGTATAATTGAGCGCTGAGCGTGAGGGCGTGGTAAGGAATTGTGCCCAAACACTATCAAACTCCTGGCTACTACTCACAATGTCTATACAGAAAACCCAATATTTTGCCTGACCCGGGAATTATACCCAAGCCCTCACACTTAGCAGTCGCGGACTCATAGATTAGTCTGAACACGAATCTATGAGGCAGTTAAAACAAGTTGTGGGTTATGACTCACTAGAATATTGTCACAGTCAATCGACCTTATCTTCCATAACAGCCTTATTAATAATAAGTTACAAAAGATCAAATAAACAATTAGCCAAGCAATTAAGAACTTAGACAAAATACAAGACAGAAACCACTTCATAACTCGTTTCAGAAATGTTATAATAAATTTTTCATAACAAGCGATACCGCTGTGTAACGCGAGAGACCCGGCTAGTTGGACGATTAATTAACAGCACTGGCCTCCAGGGGGCGCTGCTCTCAGAAATATTCACTATCCCGTACTTACCCTTCTGCGAAATAATAATTAACAGTAAACCTAATTAATTTGCTCCTTCAAGTCGCCACATTATTGAAACTGAATTCTAACATTTTTGTTTAACGATTCCATTTTTCGGGTGAATTCTGAGCCAACTGTCAAGTTAGTGAGTTTTAATGTTTACCAGCTCATAGGTAGACAAACACGCTGCGTTCTAAAGCTTTTATGTACTTATACAGACCTCTTAGACCTTTTCACTGAAAATTTTTATACAGGATTTTACTTAAGTCAGCAGTAACTCAAAGTATCATTACAAAAGTATCGTAAATCTCAACCAAAGTTTAAGAATCCGTAGCAATCAAAGAATCCCAACAATTCGTTAAGTTAACTAAGTCCATTAGTAAATAGTACCGGTCCATTTCTATTTGATTAAAGACCGTCACAATCATTCGGGTACGTATCAAAAGAATTCCTAAAAATAAAGTTGTATAGGCAGGCTTCTCGTATTGTGCGCGTCCTGATAATTTGAGACCAACCCTGTACCATGAGACGTGATAAAATCTCCCACGGGCTTCCATTCGTTCCCGTTTCACGTATTTGCAAATGAGCGATAGAGGAAAAAGGCGTGAGTGAGATTTCGGCGCATTCCAATGTTACGGAGCCCGTGGAAGCTTTACAAAGCAGATAAATACCGCAGATGCCCTCTTTGTCAAGAGAAATCCCTCCGATTTCTTTGTACGTTGCGTACAGATGAATGTGGGAAATCTTACCTCGTGTCGTATTAGTTGATGGCATTGGAAGAATACGACATACCTTTGTGTCATAATATTTTTACAATTTATTTAAGGGTTTGTTTACGACCGTTTGAAGTTAATGAAAATGTTATGCTTGTCTTACTCTTGGAGTAAGGATTCTGGCTGAGGTACGTTAGTAACGCGCAAAGCTACGTATGTTAATAACTTGTTAGGCGGAATATTGCTACCGTGCATAAACAAGGACAGTTTATTAATCCTCCGCCTACAAGCATTGTTCGCTGCCCACTACTCTCAGATCTCTTGTACAAGGAGCTAAGCTTTGACATAGAGCCTTTCGTTCAATGAGTCACTGGCTATCTTTAATTTGAATAAAAAAAATATAGTAAGTGATATTTTCCATGCAAATAATCTTTAACGAACTTCCAATTACCATGACTCAGGTGAAGCACAAAAGGAGTCTACAAAATCGGTAATATTCCAGCCAACTTGCTGATTCTCAGCGTCAGTAAATGTTAATACTTAATCTTGGTATTGTAATCCCTTAATCACCTCTTACGTCTATTCTATTTCTAGTGACACTATACGACGAACGGCGAAGGATCTATTAATCATAACCCTCTACAGTTTCCTATTAGCAATATCAAAGGTATTATTAGTAGGTATATTGTAGGTAGATATCATTCTATACCAATATGTAATTAAAAGGATATTCTTTAAGATTTGATTGTGTTTAAAAAAAAATTGACAACAAAAATAAAATCGTTTTGTAATCTTGCGATATCATAAAATTCAAATTTTATAAGTTTGACACTTTCCTAATTAGTTGTTATATCTAGCTAAACATTGGTCTGATCAGCTTATTGACTATAATGATGATATCTTTCCTCAAGTATCTTACTTAGGTCGCTTTCTAGTATCACCACATTGGGTATCACTTATTCTTTGACTAAAATCACAGACATATTTCTATTGTACTAACAGTCGGGTACTGATTCTGTAAGTGTCTTATCTTTCAATCGTTCCGCCGGTAAAAAAAAGAAAACTATTATTAGGTGCTAGTCGGCCTTCTGGCTGAACCTACATTTTCTGTTCAAGTTTAAAATATGGAATGTACGTTTTTGGCCATATTACGGCCTATTGTGTGACACCTGCGCTCTAGATTATAGATTATAAAACTATCATCTATATAAATAAAAAAATATGCGTAAGCGCATTTTTTTACATTCATAATCGAAAAGAAAGGTTGGAAAGGTTGCCTGGAAAATTGGACACACAAACGAAGTTGCGGCCAACAGCTACTTTCTAATAATTATAAATCGTTTATGTACTTAAAGATAAATTTTTCGTGTTATTATATTCTATACCTGCTTTTAGATAACATTCGTATGTGTAATGATGATTGGGTGTATACCGTCGTTGGCTATTCTAAGCTTATCATTGTGTTTGTGTGGGCCTGCGATGCCGTCATTTAGTAACGATCCTTGATTACGTGCCGGCTCGGCTAATCATGGACTCGCTCCTCTGCGTAGAGCGTAATTATGCAGTGGTTTAGTTACGATAGCAACACACCCTGTATACTATAGCTACGTTCTATTATTAGTTATGATGCAATGAATTATTATCGGTTTTGGTAATATTAGTAGGTACTAATTCGGAATTGGGAATTTTACCTTTTGAAAATATACACTTTGTTACTTTTTAATCTCAGATTGTAAGAATTTCCTGACTGGTCCAGTGGTTTGAAACGGGACTGAGATCCTGGATTTGGGTCAAATTTTACGGGAATCTCAATGCGGCATTAATTTACATTATTTCCATTTCACTATTTTCCTTCTTTATTTTCATATAAATACATTAATTAATGTGTACATTTTATATTTGTACAGTTAAGCCAAATAATGTTCCGAAAATTTCCAAGACGTTGTCACTTCTGTCACAAATATGTCGTAAACTTTCACCTGGAAGACGCAAATTACAGCAATCTAAACAATACAGCCTGCCAAAGAATTGACAATGCGAACGTCGAATAATTTCATGAACTTCGTTATAATTAAATTAGCAAAATGAAACTCCTCTAATTAATTAAAAGTTCTAATTTGTATGCAAAAGGTGAGAATAAGTTTGTCGAAAGTAGGTACCAACATCTGTACAGTAGAACATTGTTGTTAGCATTGATTCTTGCTTCATTTCTGGTAAATAAATAAAGGCTAAATTATCGGCTAAAGCGTCCCGTGGCCGCTTGTTTGCGGAGTAAATTGAATCACTCCCTCAGATTGTTTCATCTAGACCTACTTATACTTATAAATACAGCTAAAGTACCTGTTTGTAATCATAAAATAAATGACTATCTACAAGGTTTTTGAAACTCACGCATACTGTACATCGAACCAAGAAAAGGGCTTTTATTTTTCTATACCTACTCATTCAAAAACACCTGTAATCTAACAGACTGCCTACTTGCGTGTAGTATGAATGGGCGAAAGGCCGTCTGGTTAAAGGTTACGGACCTTTAGAAAGTTTAGAAAAAATACAAATTTTGCTTTCATAAAAAATATTTGAGACTTTTACCTTCAATGTCCATAACCAATGGATTCCGAGCTATAGTAAAATACAAGAAAATCATTGTATTGCAAAGAAGGCAATTTCGTTCGCGAATTTGATTTCGATGGGGTGGGGTCTATGTACACCCGTTAAACCAAAAGTTCATTCCAAAATACCTGTTTATTTACAACTTATTTCAAACTAGAAGGAATATATATTTCATGCAGTATCTAGTACGAGTAAATTATCTGCTTAAGGAATGAGCTCCGCGCATCTGATCCTGCTCCAATAGTTGATACGTTTCCCTCTCAGAGTGTGCAACATAATTTGCGCGAACGTTCCAAAGGATCTATATATGTAAGTACCTAAGTAGTACAAATGACCAAAACCAAAAGTTATCACACTACTGTGCAAGAACCTCTCCTCAGAATGAGAAGAATATTGCCTAAGTCACACCACGCTGGGATTGGCGAACTACACACACCATCGAGAACTTTATGGAGACCTCTCAAGTGTGCAGGTTTCCTCACGACGTTTTCCTTCACCTTTAACGCAAAAGACAATCAAATTCTAATGCGCAAATGATTCCGAAAACTCAGAGGTGCAGGCCGAGTTTTATCTCAAACCCTCCTGCATGGAAGCCAAGCCTTCAACCGCTAGGCTATCACTGCTTCTAAAGATATCTGTAGTCAAATAATATTATTAATTTCAACTACTATAAGATGTCCAAGCCTGGTAATAACGATAAGATAAATTAGATGCCTTTGAATTCTTGATTTCCTGAAATATAATATTGTAGTTATCTGAAATGGAAATCACAAGTCTGAACCTAGCCACTGGCTAATTTGTGACTAGTTAATCTGACTTTAGATCGTTGAAATGCGAATGGAATATTCTATTGTACAATAATTTGATGTCTACTGAAATTAATATTAAGCTGGGCTCGGTTTGGGGGTAGTCGTAGTTCAACATCTGTAACTCTTCTAAAATGTCACTTAGTTTGTATTTAATAGGATACCGACTGTTGACCTTTACAACTTTAGGTTTTAAGTTTATTTTAAGTGAAACCTACATTGATATTTTAATCCTAATATGAGAGTTGTACACAAGTTTGTTACTCTGTGGCTATTACACTTTTATGTCCAACAGCGTCGTCAAGTGGTTCGATTGGCTGAAGACCTATTTTACCAATTTATAATATATCTAATTGTAAGTCTAATAATTTTCTCTTTCGAAACTACATATTTTATTCGTTCGAAATTTCAAAAAAATAATTACCCAATAAACCTAAAAGAGGAAAAAGAAAACTAAAAGGTAAAATTTCTACGAAATTAATTCTGCCAGTCTCGTTACATTTATAACAGCTGCGATGTTTCTCAAAAAACGAAACAATTATTTGTTAGAACAGCAACAATCCGGTCCCGGCCCGGGGGTGTATTTTGTGAACGCTGCGGTGGTGCAGATTATTTCCAGCACTTGTATTAATAAAGCAATTTCAATTCATACAACCTTAAGCCATTACAGCAGGGCGTAGTGTAACAGTCAAGTTTATGAGGCCCGGGCGATTCCACGAATATCTGAAATATCTCTACACAGTTTACCCCGAGATATTTTTGTGAATATATCTGGCAGATACAAACAACGTGACTTAACATTTAATATCTCCACTGTCCCAGCTCCAGCCGTTGTCGCTGAAAAAATAGCCTCGTAACTCACGACAGAGTTTTTGAAATGTATAAAATGAAAACATTGTTGAATATTGATATGCATAACATACATACATAATATATTATTTTTAAACCAAAAACAAAAACGTAGATTATTATTTTAATGTGGTAAAACAATGGATTTTTTCATCTTTATTTATTTTAAATATAGGTATGTATGTAGTTTATCTATCATTCATTTTTTTGTGATTTAATACGTTGACGGCACGGTTGGCGCAGTGTGTTGAGAAATCGACTGCTGCGCTAGGTGTCGCGGGTTCGATTCCCGCACGGAACAAATATTTTGTGTGATCTACAGATAGTTGTTTCGGGTCTGGTTGTGTGTGTATGTGACATGTATGTTTGTAAACTGTACCCACGACACAGGAGAAATCCTAGTGTGGGGCAATGTTTTAAAAAAAAAAAAAAAAAAAAAAAAAAAATATGATTACTGTTCATTTAAGCTTCCATCCACACATGTCACAACTCCGCGTACCCGAGCACCAATCATGTCGTCGTTATAAAAGCGTATTTGCAATGATCTCGGCGCGCTTCACCTCAAACCCGGATACTTTGAGGCGTTAATTACGACGCCTCACAGAAATTGCCCCGGGCAATTGGCGAGGCCCCACATTTACAGGGATACCGGCGGAACGCCACGAACCAACCTAATAGCCACAACATAGCATTGAACAAAGAAAACAGAAAAATAACTAATTACTTCGCTACTCACTTCGTAAATGCGTTGTACGTTCTCGCGTTTTTACAAGCTTTTTATTTAACAAGATTTGAGACTCTTTATAGGATTTACCCTTTTTATATAATTAAATTTATTAAAACAAAAGAATTGTAACGTGAACGACTTAGTGAACTTGCCTAAAGAACTCGTACTAATTGTTAAAGTAAATATAAAATTATTTCGATTGTTTGTTTGATTGTTTTTGGAGCACGAACTACTAACGTATATTCTGGGTATCGCCTAAAATATGGTTTAAATTATTGTCGTTATAACGTCAATAGTTTTTTGGTTTAATGATACAGTACAGGTGATAATTAATGAATTACCAAAGCAAAGCAATGAAATAGAATTCATAATTTTAAAACAGATAAAAATACAATTGATTCAAAAATGAATCTATTCCAGATTACATTATTTCCATATTTTATAAATGAATAATGTACCACAATTGCTATTCGGCTATTACTATTAATACTTATACTATTGGAAAAAGTTTACTTAATGTAAAATATTAAATCAATTATCTAAAACCAAAAAAAAAGTAAAAGCTACGTAACTGAATTATTGAAGTTGAAGTATACTTAATCATTTTTCAACGAAATTCGCATCAAGACGAAAAAGCACCAAGTACTCAAGAGAGTACGGGTTACCATTACTTAGATAAACCGAAGGTTAAAAGTTTTCAACACCACTCGGAATTATCAAACTGGCACTCATCCTGAATATTTGGCTCCTTATTGGAGAGGAAAAACCTTTGAGAGTTTCGCGCTTTCCTCAAATCGCTTACGACAGGAGACCTTTTTACGAGGACCGCAAGCAAAATTTCCTACTCCGGTAAAAAGCAACATTTTTCTTTCGTTATAACTTTTGTGAATTATTTTATTAAAACGCACGAACAATTTATTACTTCGTAGATTTAGATCCAGCGGTTTGGAAAGATGTTTTTTGTTTTTCCTTTACTTCATAAACAGACTTATTATTTTTCGAAAATGATAATAATATTAATCATAAGACTCATAGCTAAAGGGTAATGTGAAAAATCGTAAGCAAAGATACAACACAGCCGGGACATAATCCTTACGTTTGAATATGATGACTTTCAAAAAAGGACTACTGCGTAGCACTCGTAACCGGCGCACACGTACAAAACGATGCATGGAAAAAGCGTAAATGTGTGTAAGGATCGTAGCACGGATCGTAGCACTAGTCGTAGTCTCTGCCTACGAGATTTGCATCACTGTTAGTATGTATCTTATACTATCATAATATAGAATCACGCCTGTATTCCCCCGAAGGATAAGGAATAGGGGCGAACCTATCGCCATCGACCGGGCACAGTTCCAGATTCCGAGCTGCTACTGAGAATTTCGATACCTACAGAAAAACCCAATACTTATCACTTTGCCTGACCCGGAAATCGATTCCAGGACGTCACGCTTAGCAATCGCATTTGCAAATACTAGACTAATGAGGCAATCAATATGTTTTAATATGGTAATATAGACATACAGTTATTGTTTTGGTAACTTATGTAAGACATATAACTTATGGAAGCCGACCCAATGTAGTTAAGAAAAGGCTAGGTATATGTAAGACATGTCTTACATTCTAAACAGGGTAAATAACACCCTAAACCCATGTTCACCGACACCATAACAAATGTTCAAAATGTTTGAAATAAAAACGGGCGATGACTCATACAAAATTCGCTGTCAAACGGTTGAATTGTGCCTTAACCGTCCGTTATATACACGGTGAAATTAGGCCTAATTGTGATAACACTGTCCATCCACATTCACAACTATTTATAGTATTATTTGGTCACAATTGTTCACGACACACGGATATAAAACGTTTATATCTGCAACATCTGTTTTCTCTAATATTTACCGCCGACGGAAGAACTTGCTTCATGGGAAAATTAAAAACAAGTTTATATTTTTGCTCTGCGCTTCATTTGAAGGTTTTCTTAAGTAGTAAAATAAAAAAGCAACTTGCTTTTAATAAAGCAAGCACTGGTTACTAGGGATGTTACGGAGCTTCGACTCCGAATCCGATATGTCGGAACCTCCGATTAAAATTACACCTCCGAATCCGGCTCCGGTTCCGATATATCAAAACGGAGGTATATATCGGAGTTACAAGTTATGACTTGCTATCGCTGCAGCGCTACCGAGCGCTTTCTATGTGACACTGACAACTGACTGAGTACCAATATGTGTTCTGTGCAACTGATGAACGAAGAGTAAACGAGTTGCAACAAGTTTTTTCTTTTTTATTTATTGACATTTTACATTCGTAGATTTGCTCCGACTCCGACTCCGATTCACCTCCGACTCCGCGGAGGTGACTACGAGAACCTCCGACTCCGATTCCGCCTCCGATAACTCCACCTCCGTAACATCCCTACTGGTTACTTGCATAAGTTCCTTCTTGTTAACTAGCGCAACGTCAGAGGGTGTGATATAGAATATTATATGTATAGTAAGTGATGTGCGTGTCTCGGCTATGTATCCTGTAATACCTTAATAATTACATCTCTGATACCTAAGATGGAAATTGCGGCTTCAGTAAATGGAAACCTTTTAAGCCAGTTACTTTCATGTCATGTGGATTTAGTAATCTATAGGTACGTATATTATATTAAAACACCTTTAGCAGTAACAAGAACTCTTGAGTAATTAGTTCGCGTCACAAAACTATAGGTCCTCGCCGGTTAAACTTTGTGATTTAGTTCACTCATTGCGACTGTTCGAATGTCGTAAAACACTCGCTCGAAAGTGCTCTCAATCTGGAAACAATTCGAGCATCGCTAAAAACTGTGGCGCGGACACACTTGGTTTCACTAGTGTTTATACAACATCAATATTCAAAGCCGGTAGAAAAATCTGGCGGTGCATCGCGTGGCGGGTGGTGCCGAGGAGCTTAGCTTCGGTTCTAGGCATGTGTTTATGCAGCGGGCACGCTTCACTGGTTTCTTCGACGACAAAATGCACTCACGTCCCGTCCCGCGTGCACTCAACTAGGAATTCAAGATGTACTTATTGATCACGGGATCAATCTGTTTTGGATGCCCTACTTTCAAGGATGTATCGTTAAAGTTTTCAATTTATGTAATGACTATCAACATCTTTGTCGACACTTTAACAGTCATAGGTGCCCAATCTCTTGACTAATGATGGATAAGAACTCCAGATTTTCCTGTAGATGTCAGGAAAGACACCCGGTGACCCGTTCACTGATAAAATCTTAATACAAGCAATAAAAACCTAACAAGGGTGTCCTCATTAGCAAGCCCACGATTAGTTCCAGTGAAGCAAACTCAGCCAATAGCCTGGAAACCGTTACAATGAAATCGTGGAGGATCACAGGATAGGAATCGTTTTAGAAACCAGCCATTTCATTGTAGCAAGTGATCAATGCCGATAGAGAACTAGATAGTGCGTATTTACCGCAAACGTAATTTGTCGTAGGGTGCGTCGAAGCTCGGTACTTCAAAGGTATTTTCCATTCGTAGCTGAATCGTTGAGCTCGGTACGTGAGCACTTATCCTAAATTAGTAGGGGCTCCATTCGGCGCGGATCCACCGGGCGTTACGCGATGGAGCGTGTGATCCGCTTGCGCTAAGTTATACCGATGCTTCTAAACGAACCCGCTTAGACATCCGTCGTGGGTCGTAAATGAACATTATTTTGATATACGCCAGCAGTACGCCTTGTAAAATTACGAATCGAATACCTATATTATATATCCATGAAATAAGTGAGTACATTGTAACAAAGTCGGTACCTAGCTTGGAGATGAGCGCTATTCAAATCTTTCGCATAAATACTGCCTCGATTTGTCCAATTCTATGAAAAGACAACATTCAGAACATTTATAAAAAGGAATACCTACAATAAGTACCTAAAGCAAGTGAATTGATAGTCATTCAACTTCTTACTCAATACACGTTCCATTCCGAAGCTCGTATTGTTACGCTATGTAAGGATAATGAGAGATCGGAAATACTTTTTCATCAATGAATCGTTTGTTGTTACGAACAATAGTCTTTAACGTTGCGAACTCTAAAACCCTGTTGTGAGCTCCCGGAGCGTTAAAAATAAAACGGATCCGACTGACAACGCTCTACAATAGCTCATTCTGGGCCCCTAATGCTGCAATTAGAACGAGCAATACTAGAGAAAGGATTTGTCTTTCGCTAATGAAGGACGAGTAATTGTACTCAGGCCATTGTTTCTTTCCGAGAAAACATCGGAATACTTAATTGATATTTACTGTCGGCCCCAAGAGACCTTTTTACGAAATTAAAACAAATATTGAAACTTTTTATTTCCGTCCTAATGTCACCTAGACATTTTTTCTCATTGTTATTGTTATTTGAAGCGTTCATATAACGTTAGGGACATAAGAATATATTTTTATGTTTATTATAGACTAAATTTTTTCAGGAAGGTTTTTGTACTAACATAATGTTTACGCGAGTAATAACAGACATTTTCCTCTTTTAGTTTTAAGGGTATCTTAACGAATTTGTTTCCTTCGCGCATTTTCTTCAAAATTGTTTTCTTTAATAATAATTTATTTTTATTTTTTGGTGTTGGTACACAAGGAATCGGGTCAAACATTAGCGCAGTCAGACACATGGGTTGTGCCCGCATGTTTCACGGGCACCAGCTAATTCGAGCACAGTGCACTGCGCTTACACATGCACGGCAGCATATAATTATGATAGACATAAATGAATACACATGCGTTTGTATATTATGTTTCAGGAGTGAAATGTACGTTCTGTTAACATACAATGACATGTGTGCTACTGAAAATTAAGCCATATGTGTCGGCTTTGATCACCATTCGTAACCGTATGCAACATGTCTTAATCAAGAATACCGTACCTATCCTATCAATTTCTGTCGTTATTGATATTGGTGAGGAAGTAGGGTTATGTTAGGGCCACCAATTTAGAATCCCAAATATTACGTGATGTTCTCCAGATCTTTTTTCATGTGCAGGTGTTGTTTGAAAGTGATATTTATTGCTAACTATCTTTTTCTGATATGATGACAAGATAGGATCTGATATCGGACATAATAGGACGTTTGGATCGTTTTACTTTGTATAAAAAATACTGTAAACATGGATATCATATATTATTAACACTTGTAAAAATATACTTTATAGCCCACTCACATGTGTACAAAATAAAAAAAAAGTAGTAAAGCTAATAAATATGTATGTCCCGCCTACAAACGAATAAATTCCCGCATTAATGTAAATAAGTTTGCGGCGGGACGACAAAGCCACTAGCAAAAACTGAACTTTGCATTTAATTAAAAGTCTTAGCAATTTATTTGCTTATTCAATAATGGAAACAGCGGAAAGGATGCGAAAAAGACAACCATTATTAACCTATTTCTGAAAGTGGAGAAAAGCGACGGGTAGGATGATTAATTAACAGGGAGCTGGCCGCAAGCGAAGCTCTACGAAGGAAAACTTAATTACTTTTCTCGGCGGAATCATAAAGCTGAATAATTCATACACTAGCTGCAAGGACAGTCTTGAATGTGTGACATAGGAGCACTTCCCGCCACTCGGCTAAAATTGAATTGCCTCTTACGCCGCGCGACTTACTTTAAAGATTATACCTATTTGTGTCACTACGTAAACGCAACGGAACTGTTGTTACGTTTTGTGCTGACTAGAGCAACCGTTTTAAGTTAGTCCAATTTCTGCAAGCATAATGTTATTCGAAGAAATTTACTGTATTTCTGCGACAAAAGTGGATGAATTATTCGTAATGTTAAAATTAATTTATCAAGAAAGTAATTATTGTTTATATCTAACCTTTGTATTACTCAATACAATAATGCTAGTCTATAATAACTAATTACAAAAAGTAATGAAACTTGCAAAATGCAGTGACAACGTGAGGCAGTAGTTATTTAAAGCAACATGATCTTACGTGCTAGTGTGTGACCAATAATTTATTCCCCATTGAAAAAATCAATAGAATAACCATATCCAGTCTGACATAATTATGTGACAAAAATAACACCATTGTTTAGGCCGAAAGTGCTACTTTTCTAAGGAAAATCTTAGCAACTGTTTGAGAAAACGTTAGCGAGGAAATTCTGAATCTTAGTCGAGTCAGTGCGCTAACTATGCAACTACTGTTTAAGCTCAACAAATCTAACTTGCATTTAGTACAGGAGCAACTTGTAGGAGAAGCTCTAAACGTTATCCATCACCTTGTCGAGTTACTTATACTTACGTCTAACAAAGTTAAACTAATTTGTCATAACGTCCATTTACTTACTTACGTCGAGAAAGTTATACAACAACATCAAACAAGTCTTTTACAATAAAGTCATTAATTACTATCATCGTCAACGTCAGTTAGCTTAGTGGATGTGCATTAAAAGTTTATCGTAGAAAAAATATTTTAGTTCGTTTTAGGTATCTAAAGTTGGAACAGACTTTCGGAAACAGTCACATTATCAACGGCCTGTCAACACCAACTTTTGGTCAGAAGCAGCACCACAATAGACATAGACTATGTTTCCATAATAAACCACGCTCGGCGAATGGATGATGGCAGATTTCTGTAGTTAGATTTTTTAAATCCGTTTTTTAACGTTGGCCGCTCTCTACCTCGTCGTGAATTCAATTTGCAAATATACATCTCTCATACACACGCACCCAGACCTGAAACAATCATACGCAAGTCATATATTCATATAGATATATAGTGCGAGACTGGAAACCGCGATACGTAGCGTACAAAGCCAATTTCTTAGACGTTAGCCGCTGCGCCAGCCATGCCGTCAACTCACTGTAAGACATTGCAATCCATCCCCGTGCACCCACGAGTAGATCGTGAACTACTCTTTACCTGTACCTGTTAAAAGCTGACCTATAAAAGAGAGTGAGTATCGTATATAGGTATTAACGAGTCTAAAATCTAGCATGACAACAACAACTTGTGTGTCGACTTGTAAAATCATAACAGAGGTACATGTACCAATCGGCCACTGATACTGAAAATAGAACATTGTAAAACTGTTTCTTTTTTTTTTTTTTCATCCACCCTATATTTGGCTTGTGTATTTTCAGATCAGTGGAATAGCCATCAAGTTATTTTTGTTCAGTGGCTTCGACCGGCCGTCGCTACATTGTACATAGGTACTAGATAACTATTTTTTGTTGCATTTGAATTTATTTTGCCACAGGGCGTAGAATCCAAGATTAGAAAACTCTGGCGGCGAATTTTATATTTAGCCGATCATCGTTCAAAATTAAAATATTTAATCAGTCGAAAGTATTTCTGATTACAAATAATATTAACACCTTTATAAGGAAATGGAATTTTCTTTATACTATGGAAAACGCGTCAAAGTGTTATTGAGTTTTTCAGTATGTAAATTCTCAGTAGCAGCACGCAGTCTGGAACTGTGCCAAGTAGATGACAATAGGCTGGCCCCCTATTACATGGGACTCACTAACAGAATCGACAAAATTTGGGTGTACAATAGTATACCTCTGTCTAACCCTTCGGGGAATACAGGCTTCATGCTATGTTATGGAAAACGCGAATAATGTTATGGCACACGCCAGAAGTCAATGTTTTTCGTTATCAATTATTTTGGATAATTTAGATAGTTCAGGTTACAGATGCCATTTAGTTGAGTAATTATAAACTGTGTATAACTATGTAGGTACTCGGTATGTTTATTGATTAATAATAGCATTCGTAATATTATACCTACTCATAGTCACCGTGACAGCCTAAAATAAACCGTATAACAAAGTATAATAATAATTAAGAAAGCCAATAAAACATGATTATGCTCAAAAAAGGGCTGCGTAATTTAACGCCTAAGTACAAAAGTAAACGCCGGAGGACAAAACTTCTTGAATCGACTTTTTGAATCGATGCTAATAAGCTAACAAAGTTTGAGGGACACATACCTTCCAGTGCGTTTCGTGTTACTAATTAATAACAAAGATTATTTATTGCAAGAAGAACTCTTAATAGTGCTCTAGATATGCTCCACTGCTGAATTAATAATAATTTAGTAAGTGTCAGCTTTTGTGCTGAGGATTGAATGATTCTTGAGTTCTTTACAGAGAATTCGGTTTTATATGAAGAAGGTCCGTTGGCACTCAGTCATTATCAATAGGAAATGTCGCTGAAGAATGAACCTCTATGCTAGTAACAACAAAGTGCTACCATTTATGATAATATTGGTATTAGATTGGTCTTGCAACCCACTAGTGTCAAATTTGTCAAGTTTTGAGAGGATCTATTGAAGTAAGAGACATTGGGCATAGACATTGAGATGGAAATATTTTTTGAGAGTAATCCGTTAAATTCTTTCAGGAAAAGTTATTAACAGTATGAAAAGACATAAATTCCCCATTACTGTTTTTTTTTTGAGCGAAATTGTACTTATATTCCGAGGTGTACTATATATATAAGTACTAAGTACATATCTAGAATACCTAAAACATTTATTATACTTCTTTATTTTTACACTTACACATTTCAAAGGTGCAATTTCTCTACAAAAGTTGGTAGCACAACATAATAAAATTGATGACGTGGCTGAAAAGGAGCAACAGAGAACATAGAGCGAATTGGTGACGTTGCTGGAAGGAACAAAAGAGTAAATAAAGTGAATTTTGTGTCTCGTGAACTAAAATTGTATAAGTCTAGACGTGTGTTCATATAGTGGTGCAGAAGCGTAGTCTTTAAATTTTATACGATACCGCTGTAAGCGCCCCGAGCGGACCTATCACATCAAGTGATGACATGTCCAGGTATTTTGAAAATTCTAGCATTTCTATGAAAAGGTGTTAAGTTCAAGAATAAAACAAATTGTTCATAATATTTTTTACATACACATTTTGATAATATATTGTAGTTATTAAGAACAATGAAATCGGGGCGTATAAGAACACTTTTCTGAGAATCAAATCCAAGGACTTAAAACATTGGCGCTAGCAGCTACCAGTATTTTAATGAATTAGGTGAAAAAAATAAATTCCTAATTTTCATTTGTTCTTTAAATTAATTTAAAAATATCTACGTAGAAACAAAAGCAATAATTGGAATACTGTGATATAATTAAAACAAATCTTTGAATTGTTTAATAACTGTGTACACAACATTTGTGAATAGATGTCTATCATTTCTGCTCTAATATATATTTTCTGAGGACTTTTTCATAAAACACGATTAATTTACTACTAATTACTGAAGCTCAACTGTTATTACGCGACGCTTAGATGGGTTTCGTATATTGAATTAATTTTCTCGAAGTATATTAATATAATTACCCGAAAGATTCTAATTTTAATTAGAATTCTGGATTTTATTTGACAAAGAGTGGGAGACAATTTGGTTCGAAATGTTTTATGTTAAAAACACATTTTTATATTCATATGTCTAATTAATTAAGCTTCGAACGCAAACACTAGATTTTCTGCTATTCGACCAAAAAACAACCTGCAACGTCTAACATCAACGCAGTGTTAGAGTAGGCAGTGAGATTTTTTAAAATTATAAATTCGTTTCTCTTTTTATTATATGAACTTACACGTGGAAAATAAACTGTGTGATTGCCTCATCGATCTGATAGTCGCAAGCGCGACTGCTGAGTGTGAGGTCATTGCTAACTTTGATTCCCGGGTCGGGCAGTGTTGTAATTCTTAGAAGCAGCATATAGTACTATGTGTAGTGTTGTAATTCTTAGAAGCAGCATATAGTAATATCCCACGATACAGAATAATCTAGTGTGGGTGTCACCGTTAAACTTTTGTTTTTTAATTCTCTATCAACCATACAGGAAGAAAAACTATATCGTTTCTACATATATGGAACCCTTTAATGATAATAAACTTTCTACTTGTAATTTCTGTAGAATGTATTATAACCTACTGTTACCTGTTTGTTTGATTAATAAAATTTTTTGTATTTTTGTATTTTTTTTTATGCCCGGTAGATGGCATTAGGCTCGCCTTTTATTACATAGGATTTAATCATAGCATCGGCGAAATGTGGGTGTACACTAGTACTCCTCTGCCTAACCCTTCGTGGAATACAGGCGTGATGTTTACTTGTTTTGAATTACGTACAATTAAGTAAACAGAGATGTTGTACATAAATAGTTAGATAGCGTGTCGAATACTTGTACCTACATAATATATTTAGCAGTGCCTTTTGCACTCGCGGAACCCCTATAAACTCTTCAGAAATAACTTCTATTCGTATACCACATCAACCTATAACTAATGAGCGGCAACCCATGAAGTGCAACTTGATGAACTTTCATTCTACTACACAGAATGAAATTGTGAGTTAAAGTTTCTAGGGCAGTAACTGTTACTAACAAAGTTTAACGATATTTACCAAGACCGTTTATTAAAGAAATGTATACTTACTTACCATGTTACGATGTATTGCTCAAAACTCGCGAAAATTAAGTAAAAACGGATTTAAAGCAGTTTAAAGAACTTTAGAATGAATATTTAACGCCATTTATATCACACGTAGTAGTGTCAAAAGGTTTATTTAACACCAATAACATACTTGGAAGGATACGGCCAAGAATAAATGATACATGGCAAGTCGTTAAACCGAACTTGGCGGGAATGTAACCGGTTAAGCGTCTCTGGCTCAATCCCGTGGGATCTCAGAGACACGTAGCGTTCACTCAGCACTCGAGTTTCTCCTATTCTCAAAGACAATTTCACTGTTCTTTTCCCGGCTCAAGAGCTTGCGATATAGCTGACATAATACTTAATTTTGTACCGATATTGCCGTCATAATACGAATGGGATAGTGGGATTTGAGTGTTTGATGTTTTAAAGTTGTTTGTCGACGGTTTTCATATTGTTTTTTGTGTTTTGTTTTTCGAATTGAGTATGAATTTGTAATACTACGTTTATTAAATACTAGTATGATGTATTTATGATCTGTTTTAGGTACTTTGATGCAATTAATTTAAAACCAAGTAAACTTGAACCAAACTTGAATATTGTTAAATTAAAGTTAGTACGGTAGCTTGAAAACGTAGTAATACAACAGTACTTTTACAATTACTTTTATTACGTAAGCACTTCAACTTTTTGCATATGAGTAAGTTTTGTGTTGTGGCTTAAACTAAGATAAAGCGTGAACGTAGTGATTTATTTCCTGAAAAATGCATTTATTCTGTAACAAGACCACGTTGCAGAGTTTTCCCAACTCATATATCTCAAACTCTTTTGAGATTACAAAGTTATGCCTTCTCCACGTTTTTACAGGAAAAGTGGATTAAGATTTTCTATATCTACCAAATATATTACGGTACGTTCGTATGATTTATAGGCCAAGTTGAAGAACTTCTGCATGTCATCCACTGGCTCTTTGCGAAATTTTCTAAAGAAACTTTTAAGTTTTTACATTAGCACGATGATCGTGACTAACCTAGAATGGTAGGTATTTTATTTTACACTTAACTTTTTACAATTATAACGAAAGAAAGTAAGTAAAAAATTTAACTTAATTTCACACTTTTAAGTGCTTATTTCATAAAGAGGTAAGTGCCTATTACGACTTTGAATCTGTATTGTAAGAGATATTTTTTTACTTTTTGGTTAAGTGTGCATAAATAAAATCACGACTGTAAAACCCCTACCAAAGACAGAGTTCATTTTGTACAATAAGTGCATTCTGCTATTTACCTGGCACAAATTCGAAAAGACTAGTACCTAGGTACGAATTCAACCCAATAACACTTTTACTGACTGCACATCACATGGAACCCTTATCGGATTCTGAATTTAAAACAAATAAATCAATAATGATTTTTAAAACCTCTACGAACACAAAGCAAGGAGTAGAGAACTAATGATATTTGTCTGCGCGGTGATTAATGGCAACCGACTCGCGGATTGTTCGAGCGAGATGAGTTCTGAAGAAGCATTCACAACCCGTGAAATTAACTTTCGTCGCCTTTCGAACACCCGTCAGTTTATTTCCAGAGAAGCGTTTCACTTTTGTGACCAAACGTTGCAGAAGTTATTGGAACGTTTGATTATTGCCTCTTAAGGTACACGTAATGAGATCCTCTTGGCAATTTCGTCGCACCATCGCGCTAACTCGCGTGCAAAATTATTTATAATATTGTTACATAAATAAGGTACATAATATTATAATGTCGTTGCATTTAAAATGTAGCTTATTTTATAACATAGGCTTTTTGAAATATATTTTCAATTTAATCAATGTACTATATACTTATTTATATTTCTAAACATATTAGAATAATTATGATATAGTATCGCTTCTGTTTCACGCGGGAAATGAACCCGCGACATTTAGCGCAAAGTGCCGTCGTACTGTACCAAATTTCTATCTAGTCTCTTCTTTGTCCTTTTGTACGCGTCCCACCACTTTAACAACACATTTTGAACTTTTATAATAAAGATATCTCTAATGTGATGATAAGAGAATTCGGTAAAAGGTAGGCGAGCAATTTAAGGCATTTTTTACGATAAATCTTTATTTCGACATCATATCTACTTGCACCTGAGAATTGCCCCCTGATCTTGCGTCCCTCAACAAATTTGAGACCAGCGCTTTTATCTATTTCACATCTTCACGAAAACCTAACCTACTTGAATAGTACTCTGATGGATGACACATGCCACATGGTTCTATGTCATATTGCTTTTTGTGCAGTTAAATCATTAGAGATCTAAATTACTTATTATAATAATAACAACAAAATATAAAAAATATGGAATAAAGAAATCCTTCTTTATTCAATTTTTTTTTTAATTATAATATACTTTTTGTTTTAGTATTTTTTAAGCATAATGATGATATTGACAGTTCTGAATACTTCTGTGCACCCGTATCGAACTTCTATAATATTATTATTAAGGTTGCCGGCTCCGGCAACGGTAGCAGGCTTTTTTTTTTCAGGTTTATAATTATTATGTCGTATTGAGGTCGTATCATAATATTTATGTCAAATCCTTGTCAACCTGAAAGCGTCGAATATAACAAAGATAAAGTTAAGATTACGACTGTTGCGACTAGTGTTGAAATATTCAAAAATATTCAATAATAATAAACCTATGTATAAAAGAAATAAACAAATATAGACAGTAATATTATAATAGTGTATCTTATTTCCTTCGTGAATTACAGGCAAAAAAAGCATTTTTCAAAACGTTAACATTGATGGCTGTATGTCAAAATGACCATTGCCTTTAAAAAAGTAAGCGTTTATGGTCAGAGGAAGAGAACAAAAAAGAGCGGGTAGTTGGTTTGTGAAAAAAAATACAGATTTTAACTGAGGTGAATTAGAGCTAAAAATATTTTAGTTTGTGAATTTGTAAATAGATATAAAAGAATGCGGGCCAGAGTTACTGCGGCGGATCCAAATAATGGATGCACGGTCGATATTGTGTGCACAACGAGTGAAAGGATATTAGAGATGCACGCACGCGGGAAAAATTATTTCTTCAAAGCGATTATTTGGTAAGTCCCTTTTACAGTAATATCTTTAATAAATATTACGGTTGTAATCAAATGATTACTACAAACATAATAAATCAATCAGAGGTATAGTGACTTCAGATCAGTTGACAAAATATACTGTAAGGATAGGGATGGCTATTAGGCCAGACCTATCCTGATATTAGTGGCCGTATAATTAATTTTTCTGTGGCCTGGTGCACTCCACAAATTAGGGACATTACGGGCGCGCGCGTTTGAGTAAAAGAAGCTCTCGCGGGTAGTTATTCAGTACATTGTCGTTTGCACGCGCGCCTGATGCCTGATTGCTATTTATTTAAGTCTGCAAGTTTCACGATGTAAGTATTGTAGGTATCTGTGCAGTGTGATTCTTCTGTAACGAGGTACGTTAAGTACCTATTCTGTGGCGATACTACAAAATACTAAAAAAAACAAATAGTGCAAGCCACTTGCGGATTAATTACTTAGGTAAGTAGTTGTTGCGGATATTGTTGATTCTCAATTTACCGTTCGGATCGTTATTGTGTGTTTACTTTAATAGACTGATGATATGTGATTGTAGGAATAGTCGATACGAAAAAGGGTCAATAGTATTAGAATATCAAGCAGTGTAGATATGTGTACACCTGGTGATGTAGTTCTTGAACCAGATGGGTTTTCAGACTTGATTTAATTTATGGCACGTTTAAGCAGGTACATAGTAGAGATTGACATTATCAAAGAGAGGCTTTTGTCCAGAAGTGAGTGTCGTCGGGCTGTGGATGATGATAATATGTAGGTAGATACAAAAAAAAAATATGTGGTTGTGTATTATTATGTGATAGTCTATAGTTATAAAATGATATATCACAATAGATCACTATGCAGGTAATAGTCTTAACAATATCATATTGGCGACAACAATCAAAAGTGATACAAAAACTGTAATTTCAAACTACTGTGTAATTTCAAATAAATTAAGTTGAAACATGAGCTTTACATTAACCAGAAGACAATTCCATAATTGCATAACTTTATAATTATAATAATCAAAGTTGCGTCACGCAAACATCCCGGTTTTCCTGTGGAACGACATTGCGTTGTGTAATTCTACCGAACATGAAATTTTGCGGTTGATAACAATTATGTTCCGCGAGCTCGCGAGAGTACCTACGCTATACTATCATGCTGTAATAACGTATTGCTAAACATTACCGTTTAAACGTTACTCTCCGTAGATTCGAAATCTCATTTATTAACAGTGTCTGTCTGTCTTTTTTTCGCGTTGTTCCAAATGTAGCGAGTTCTTTTTGGTGTAACACACATTAAACACACATTAAACACACACTGGCATTTGTTAAATAATAAGTTCTTGTTTAAATAAAAATAAGAATCCGATCAGATTTTACCATTTATGAAAAACGCCTTAACCAGCATTTGAGCAATAAATCTTACGATAAGCTTACCTTTTGTCCTGAAAGGTTTTTTATCGTCAGCTGAAATAGGTTTAAGAAATCCTGAGTACAAAGTCTCTGATTATCTCTAAATGTTTCAAGTCTAATTTGCTAAAAGACTAGAAATCGACTGACGGGCCGAGCCAGGATATTTACAATCCCGACGCTTATAGACCGCTCGATGAGATCACTACCTAACTTACGGAAGTAACCGAATTCAGGTTTGTTTTGACAGTTCTATTGTCCAAGTTTCGCGATGTAAGTTTACTGGATTATGAGATTTAAGTAGCTCTTGATTTAAGTTACAAAGAATATTGCAACATTGTATAGTGCAAGGTACACACTGTTCAATGCAAGGGATGGGCATACGGACCACTAATGGATCGGCGTGCGTCATGCTCTATGTCAATAAATGCTCTGGCTTTTAATGTTGCCTTTGTTGAAGTAGGCCAATTACTATCAGTGATGGCAATTACGGTCGTGTTGGTGCAATATGGCTTTCATGCCCCAAGCGGCCTGTTCTGGAAACAGTTTTGTGATTGATTTTAACAATAAGCCACATAATTACTTTAAATGAACCGAAAACGTTCATCGGAAACTTTACCCCTGTATTCAAAAGTGGATTAAAAGTTTGATCCGATTTACAATTAATTCGATTTCCTGGAACGGAAACAATACACATTTAAATAATGATTTCGAGTCACAGTTGAATAAGACGTCTAAATTATCCAATTGTAAACTTCAAAGCGTTTCTATATTGTTGCAAAATAAGCTGAAGTCCACTCGTCTAAGGTTGCTTTCAACATAAGCAAGCAAGCCGTCCTGATTGAATTTTAAGGTGCATCTAGGAAACCGTTACGATAGTTAAAACGCGAAGTGGTCATTTCGCTTCACTTGTGATTGAAAAATAAAAGCTCTCGTAAATTACAGCACAGGTTGGAACTTGGGGAAAGAAAGATTTGAAAATCAGCGTTGTAGACGCAAATATGCATTTTATTTGCGATTCAGACAGCTAGTGTGATTTGGAGATCAATATGTAAATGCATTCGTGAGTGCACGCGGCTCGACTGAGGCGTGAGTGCATTTTGTCGTAGAGGAAAAGGCAGCCAGCCGTGGCGCCGCGACCTACTGTTTCTGACTTTGTGAGACCAACCTTACTCAGTGGGATTTAAATGTAATATTCTTTCACATTTTGTAACACTTCGTTTCAGTGAAGCTTAGGTTTGGAAGTAGATTTTTATTATGTACAGTCTTCTACATACCTAGCTACATATTTGGTGCGTCGCTTAATTTTATTCATATCATCAGCAATTACTTATTTCCCTTACCGCAGTCTTATAATTTTTTCGCTATCCAATTCCGATCGCGATGAAATCTCTCGAGGGCATTTAGATCAATTTATTTCATATTCGTTCCCCTAATCAGTTTTATTTCAGACAACATGAATTGATAAGGTTTTGTCTACAGAGGATTGAAGCTAATTAATTATTACGCTCTCTTAATACTTTTGTTTTTTAGCTGCTTAGTTAATGTTTTAAGCTGCGTATAAGAGAAAAAATAAAGCCAACATTTTTAACAAAAATCAATAGGTATTAACATTTTAAGCCTCAATAAAAACGTGTACCAGGAATTTTTTAAATCCACACTGTTAATAATTCAGCTTCAGATTTTCAATAAGTGATCTCCTTTTAGTAGTACACTGACAATAAACACATTTTGAATAAATAGAAATAACCACTTGCTTTATAAGAATATTACACGTAGGGACTAGATATAAAAAGGCCTTAAAGATACGCACAACATTGAGATTTTCCCGTCCGAGTCATCCAACATTATTCTCATTTACGAAAGCGTTTTATCAAAACAAAGATTAATGATGGCATTTTCTTAAATAGGCGACCTATTAACAACAGAAACACGGTCCGTGGCGGTAGTGATTGAATAGTTGCATGCTAAGCGGTATTAAAAGCCCCCAGCGCTGTCGTGGTTCAAAGTCGTAAGTTCGACTTAATTTTCGCTCCGTAATGACTTGAGAAAATCACTACTGATTTGATAGGCGTGTAGTGTTGATCGTTACGCGTTAACGAGACGTAATTAATATCGGCCTACAGATAACCTAATCTGATTTGACGGAGGCGTTCCGTAGATATTTTCGTCAGGATAAGACGAGATCCGCCGTTATAGCCGTACATACCGTTGTTATGTATTAGTGTTGTAGGTACCTATGTAAACTTTCAAAAGAATAGTGTTTTATAGTATTTAATCAAGTAAATTACCTTACTTGGCTATCAAAAACACGGTACACAAAAACAAAACGTCAAACATAATTTTCTGAAAGCAAAATTTTGAGTACCGAAGCGATTAAATTTATTAGTATTTATGTATTACCTAGCCTTTCCTAGTGGCTAGGTTATACATGAATACTAATAAATTTAATCGCCTTATTATAATATTTATGTAAGTAGGTAAAACTATGGGTGTTGAATAATTCAAAGTACAGTAATAAATCTTTTTAATACTAGCCTGTCTGGATGTCGGGTAAGTGTTTGTACGCTCCGTAATACATGTTTGCCGGTTTTCCAACAAGCAAAACTTTAATTACGAAGCAGATTCCAAAATCCGATAAGCAAACCGTTTGATTCCAACTGTACAGTACAGAGTACAGATAAGTCGAAAGTAAATTAAAGTAACCACACTGCTTAGTTTGCTGACTGTTCGCGATTATACTTACTTAAGTATACGGTGTCAAAATTTGTTGGTATGCGGTTGCAACACAAGCTGCTCACCGAAGTTAAATACGACTTAGGTGAACTTGTGCGACATACCGAACCAGACTAAGACGCTAGTTTTGGCTGGAAACTACTTGACTTTGTTTCAGCCGTACTACCTGATATAAGTCCAACTACGTCGGTAAGTGGGTTAGAACTTACAATTTTGGGGTTAAGACTAATACATGAATTGATATTCAGGAGCGAGATACGTAGTTCAAAGTAGGCTTTACATTTATGTTTGAATTACTAGTTTCACCGCATCGCGAGATCAAATAAACATACACGATATTTCAGTGAGGTATCTTAAAGTTAAAGTTGTAACTTGTAAGATTTAGTCGAGATTACGGGCGGACTTTCCAGGAAAACCCCAGATAGTTTTCACAGGTTCGCCATTCAATAATGAGAACAGAAAGCTCTCAGACGAACAGACAAAGTGAGACTAACCTCGGACAGAATTCGGTCTTGAGAAGTTATTGAAGCAAAATTATTGAGTTCCCGAGTTCTAAGTTTCCAAATGATTGAACAACGGCATGTGAATTAAAACCGAACTATTTAAATGTTCAAACTCGTCACGGTGGTACGTGCTAGTACATGGGTTCGGGAGATATAAACGGTCGTGTCAATGCCGTTCGGAAATCACGTCACATAGAAAGGAAGAAAGCTATTGCACGTTCGAATGCTAGCTTATACAATGAAATATAAGATATCAAAACACGAAAGGAAAAAAAAACTTTATATTAGGACAGCATTTTTCCATTAATACAACTTATATCTTTATCTTTGAAGACAAATATCCTTTTTTCTATTTTTATAACTGCGGTTCTATATTCAAATCCTTCTGATAGGCACAACTCTCCATATAAAGAGCTAAAGAGATAAGCTAAAATACTTTTTTGTATAAAACTAAAATAACGAGTCAGCCACGAATGTCTGCAAAGTTTTTTTGTTTCCACGCCAAATGAAATATCATGTGGTTTATTTCCTTCCTTTTGTACCTAAATGTCGTCTTTCCCGTTCTTGGTTCCCTTTTTATCATATTTACAATCTGATTATTTCTTATCTGGTAACTTTATCGCCTTAATATTTTTTTGACGTCATAATTTTCGCTGGAGAGTATTCTTTATTTGATTTTCATTATTCTTGTTGGTCATCCTTTTTTATTCTTTTCTTAAATTAGCTTTTTTATTTTCAGAGGAGAAGAAATGCAGGCAATGAACTTACAGGATGCACGGGCATCTAAAAAACCTCCCTTGATTTAGAGGATAATCTTTGAGCTCATCCATAATTTAAAAGGTAATATTTTAACGACTATTTTAACGAGCACTATAGAGTAGTAGCTATTAGGTACAATTAGGTTATTATTAAACTTCTATCAAAATAAATCATAATTACTGTATATGTGAGATAAAATACTAAAGTTTCGCCTGTCATTCTATATTCGGAATATGTGAAAACCGTTGTGAAAAACATTTTGTAAAAACCCTGAACTGGTGTCAGATTTTCACAGAAATTTTTTGTAATGAAAACAGAAGGGATATTATGTCAAAAATACAAAATGAGCAAAACAATACCACAATAGTAAAACGAAGAAAAAATTTTTCAATATCCATGGAAAATATAACTGCCTCATTAGTCTAGTGGTCGCAAGTGCCACTGCTAAGCGTGAAGTCCTGGGTTCGATCCTCGGGTCGCGCAAAGTGTTATTGGGTTTTCTGCATGGAATTTCTTAGCAGCAGCACGAAGTCTGGAACTTTGTTAGCGTAGCAAGAGTAGCAATTGATACGGGCCCCGCGTATCCAAACCCATCCACGTCAGGCAATCGATAACCGATTATTTTTTCGGCGAAAATAAAACACAGAATTTCATACGGTAAACGCACAAGTTCTACAAAAAGTCACTTTATACTTAAGAGCCCATAGCAGATCAAGGGCCCCGATATATCGATAGAATTTGCTACGTGCCTCGCGCTTGCTTAATCCGGCACTGGCTTACCTATATGTGTCACTTGTTATTCAGCTTCTTTATTTCCATAGTCTTTTTTCAGACAATCGAGTAACAAAATGAAGAATGATTTGATCAGAATATATGCAGTCCTATGTCTAAAACGTATGGGTCGAATATTACTGCAGAAGATGTAAGTTTTTCTAAAAAAACATTTCATTATTTGTTTTTGTGCCAAACATAAGTAATCGGTTCCATGTTAGTTAATTATATAAGGTGTATAATTAATCAGTAATAAATTATTTTAATGGTTTTATGTCAAAAAATTATAACCAATTTAAAAATATAAGGTCATAAGTGATGTAAATACGTGATACGAGGTTCTATTTTTGTTGTCAATTCCAATATTTTACATATAATTTTGTGAATCAAGTTTCGCTTTAGAGTTGGATTCAAAATAATGACACCAAAACAAACAAATGTTAGTGCACAAATAGAACGACAGTGTATTTTTGATATTAATACTAAATAAAGTCGGTAAATATTGATTTAATGGTCGCAAGTGCGGCTGTACAAGATTCTGGGTTCGAAACCCGGGTCGATGTAGATGGCAATAGGCTCGCCATTACATAGGACTTAATAACGGCATCGCCAAAATTTATGTGTACAGGCGTGATGCTATGTTATGTTTTATATCAAATATTACATTATACAATAATACAATTCTACATTCTGTAAAGTTAAAGAATATTTTAAATGGTGTAATCTCGCCCACATTTTTAAGCGTAGCTTCACATTTTTCAAAAAAGGAAAACACGCTTTCTTTCGACCCTTAAATAAAGTCCACAATTTTCTCAAGAGTGGCCGAACTGATTTGAATGAAACCTTTTGCACAGTCATTCTAGGTCAACCGAGAAAAGTTTTAACATAGCATACTTCTCTTTATTTCGGATTCAAATCCGGTTTTATTCACAGAAATAAAATCCAACAAAAAGCACCAAAAGTGCTCGTATATTAATCAATAACTGCTACGATTATTACCGTCAAGAACTTAGTCGCCATAAGAAAATATAATACGATACTTACAATATTATATCGTTCACGTTTTCCTCATTACGGTAAACGTGCCGTAACGTACGGGCTTCAAGCCATACACTGTGATATATTAGTGATTACATGCCGTTACGATTGCGATAAATCGCAAATTGACTTTAGCCAAGCTTCTGAATACATATCAGGTCTCGCTCATATCGACTGTGAACTGGCAACTGGTACTATCTCATTTTTGACAACAATATAGCATTAAGAAGAAACTATCGACCACCTTGTGCGCGGTCGAAAGTTACTTTATAGTTTTTAAAATATATATTGGCGTCTAATTTTGATCGAAGTAAAATATACTTTTTGCGGCGCTGCCGGGTATGAAATAATTTAGAATGGTATAACCAAGTAAAATCCTCATAAAATCGAGATAGGACATGTTGCCAGTTCACAGTCAATATGTTGTTTGTAGAATCTGAAACACGGACCTTGCAAATGTTTTGTAGCGTTTTGTGATTCCTTTTTCACGTTAATTTCATTAACAAGTGGTATTCAAGCGTTTGTCCTGGTACAAAGCTTTAAACATTCTTGAAACGCTCGAGTTTTGCTGAGGTTTTGCATATAATAACTCAAGCGTGATAATCTCTGCCCCGGGGCCTTAGGTACGAAATGGAAATTCTATTTATGTTACCTAACATAGCTATCTCGCAACGTCCACATTAGCATTTGTTTACACACGAACGTGAATGTACCTATATTAATTACCTGCATATTGATTGATCGAGGGTTCTACTGTGGGCGCTCCTCACAAATGTACAAATAAAAGCAAAACAGGCGTAGACGGCAGCTCTGTTCGAACTGTAATGGACGCGACGTAATTCCTATTGGTATCTACTTATACGATCGATCGACTATTAAGTCCATTCAAAGTAAACAATTGTTGTCGAAGCAGCAGGTAGGGTTATTTCTAGCACGCTGGGACTGGATCGCAGTAAATTGTGATGGCGTTTTGGCCTTTCGCAATCGGCCGAGTCACCGGGGTGGAATTAAACGATTTATCGTAGTCACGGAGTACGACTTCCACGGATCCCTGTCACGGCTGCCAATATTGGTATACGAGTCGATCTAAATGTACCTAGGTATCATTTTCAAAGTAAGATTTAATAACGGTACATATATTTTGGTAAGGTTATCAAACTATCTGGCCTATGTGATTAATGCCTGAATATACTGTTTTATTCAGATATTGTTGTGTGGTTATGTCTAGCTAGATGTTTACTTGATGTGAACATAACATCACATCTGTAACTGCTACCAAGTGTTATCCTGTACAGCAGAATACGACGTACTTTATAATGTAGGTACCGGAGCAAGAAGAGGAAATTCATTTTCATTAATCTTTTACCTATATGTCTACACAAGGACATATTAACATAGTATTATTCTATTGCTTATATCTTTACAACTTACGGTAGTAATACATCATAGCGCCACATATCTTGTGGACCTCCACGGGGACAATATATCAACCCAAATTTATTTTCCCTCCAAACTTTCGAAGCTTTCTTTTTTATTCCATGTCATTATACTTATACCAAAGGCAAAGAGATTATCTTAAATTCCTTTTCAGAACCATACATATCTCCAGCAGCTATACGTAGTATTACTTACGTAGTATTACTTACTAAGATAGTGTAGTTTTTTTGTGTACGTTTGCTTTGTCCATATTCAAAGACACCACAAAACATGTGCATTTACGTAATAAAATCTGGGCTAAAGCCAGTGTCCTATGCGAGTAACGCGGACATAGCTATATGATAAAAAGCCACGATAAAATTCTAGGTTGCGAGCCAACACGGTGTGGACTCGCTTTGCACCCTCCAACCGATGGGCGGTATGAATTAATTTAATTTAAGGTGTAAATGATGATGATCGAAGAGTAGGCGATGATATTATCACTGTAATAAAACATTCATAATTAATGATATATTCTAAACTGAATAATAAAGTATGGGTGTGGCTTTATAATTACTTGGATATTAATGATGAGTTTATATATTTATAGCTGAAATACCTATATGGTACGCAGAATCGCATTGATTATGCATCGCATGGTGTGTGTTATTGGCGTGAGACAATCATACAGATATGTCCACAGTAACGTTTGGATTTCTTTCAGCGAGTTCTCAAACGGGAGGTCTGCCGGGTGGCGCGTATCACCAAGCGTCGCGTCCGTATTCACGACACGTCTCGCGCTGCGGGGAGACGCGATACAAATCCCGGGAGACGGTAGGAATCTGTATACCTTCATGTTCACCTTAGCCTTATTTATACACGATTGAAAGAAAAATACGTGCATCGTTGTGAGCCATACGAAAGCGCTTCGCAGTTTCGTTCCATCGCTCTATTACGAAATATTATTTCTAGGTTTCAAACATATTTTAGCAGAATAAAATATTTTGTTACTGCATTTTGTCACTGATTGTACAAACGCGACACACAGAATAAGCGATAAGGTATGTGAATCTAAAATAAATATAAATTCGTAACTCTATAAATCAATTTCCACTTTCATCACTAATTTATTAATCTATTGAATAATATTTTGATTTATTAACCAATTTCATCGCAGTTGACACGGTATTTACCAACCATGACAACACCGATAGGGGTGCTACAAATCATGTTGAATATGAATCACTAACGAAACTTGCTGCATCGAGTGCCAAGCTTTCACTAAAATGTTGGACGCAAAATTCTAAACCGAGGAAGACAATCGAGTTTGGTCATCCATTGCAGACAGAAACCGAGTCAGAAACGTGTATTAATTATCCGTCAAAGCAAATAGTTAAAATGTCGACGTTTAGGAGTCAATTCTTCATCAACATTCATAAGTTTAATGTCCCACAGTATGCCTCGTATCTTTCCATTCCCGTTTATATCGAAGAACTAATGAGAACCAATTACGCAGCCACTTAAAGTAACCAATGTAATCGATTGCAATCTGTGAGCCAAGCAGTCTGAAATTCTAAAAGTAACATAAAGAAGAAATGGAACTTTGTTTGTGTTTTCCTATTCATAGCGTGAAAACTTATGTGTTACGGTAGTAAAATTTAACTCTCCAGCTACAAAGAAAACATGATGAAAATAGAATTGTTCATACAATTAACGTCTAGTGTAGATGTTTTAAATTAGCCGATACAAGTGTAATAAAGTTGCGATTATTGCCTCTTATCATGCAACTGCAGTCTTGTAACATGGCTAGAATGGACTTCTTTTACACCTAGAAAAGCTTTCTACCTGCTCAAACGACCCAAACATTTAATAAAGTGATAAAACGCTTGCGCCAAACACGCGATGTTTTTATGATTCCATTTCGTTACCTTTTATTGCCTTTTTCGTATACCCATACTTTTAACCTTAATAAACTTGAAACTTCTGGGAATAAATAAAATGTGTATCCGATTTTCCGATTCTATCGAGGGACAAAAAGTTGAAAGCAACTAAATGAAAATGAGCTGAAATACGGTCGTGTAATTTATATATTGGCTTTATACTCTATAAAATTTTAGGTAGATATATATACCACTTTTCTACGTCTCAGTCTCGTAGGAGTTACATTTAAAACTTTTCTTTTGTGAAATTATATTTCAGGCAGGTATTTAAATTGTTTTGTAACTGTATATATGTATATATTCAAATCTTATCCACACATTAGATAATAAGTATATGAAAATATTCGCGGCGTATTCTAAATTTGCCGCTCACCGAGGCTATTTTCTTTCTCACATGTTTCACAAATCCACCCTAAGCGGCATTTCACTTTTTTGTTAATATCTACCTATTGCTTATTTTCCTCGTTCATAATGCCTCTAGGGATTCCGGTGGCTCACGTGATTTATGGCTTATGCAAAGAATGAGAGGATATTTTCTACACCATAATTCAGGCTAGTTGAGATTAGAGGCGGGTTCTGTGCTGAGGATGATATATCAATCTGTTCGTTCCGCCTTTTTATGCCGTCGTATATTACGCACTATTGTCAAATAAATAGAGAAATGTTGATACCTCGGCTACTTACCGAATTTATGTGATACTTACTTTGTTACGACTAACCTACCTAATAGACTTAGATATAGACTATAAATATTAACCCAGACATAGGTGTTAAATATTTAAAATTGGTTAATGGTCTATTCAATAAATAACACCTGAAATATTAATGTTTACTCTCTGTAAACAAATAATCATTATCAATTAGATATTATCGTAAACAATGCTTTGTATGTATACAATATAAAATAAATCATTTACGATTGGATAATTACTTCAATAAAAATAGTTCAACAACAGTTAATCATGGAATTAAATGTACATGAGCATACAGCTTGTTGCGGACTGTTGGTTGTGTTACTAGCTAGTACCTAGCGCATTGGTAGTTAGGCCACGCAACGATACGCTACACAGCGCAAATTCACCGCTACGTGCATCTATGCTGTGGCAGTGCTATATCTTTACAGGTACATTCACAAATTTCCTACCGAGATGATACAAAGTGCATTAGTCGTTTTATTTCCTCGAATTCCCACCAGGCTCATACGATGACAAAATGGCGATTAATATAAACAAAGCTACAGATCCCAACAAATTACAATCGATAACAATAGTTTATTCGGTCGAATGCAGATATCTTAAAATTCGGTATATTATGAAAAAAATAAAAATAAATTATTAATAGTACTTGGCAAAGTTAAGCATTAATTTTCACCCAGGCAATCATATAATAATTTAAATTATGTGTTTATGTCCTCTTCTACATATTTTTCAAACACAGAAGATTTACCACTGGCGCGATCTATTTGAAAATGCTGTAGGCTAAAGGCTCTTTCAATCTGACTACTGGATATAGATTTTCTAATGCTTATGCTCCTCATTCTTATGCTCCTTTCTCGTAGTAGAATGAATACATTAATAGTGCTATGCATCAAGGCGTAACTTTACGAATCAATTCCAAGCACCAAACAATGGGACCTATCTCTGTAAATAAAGTTGTAGCATCATGCATCGAAGCGTACTTCTATGTATCACGTGGTAGCACCAAACATTGGGGCGTACCTCTTTGAGTCAAGTCGTAGCATCAAACATTGGGGCGTACCTCTATGATTCAAGTAGTAGCATCGAGGTGTACTCCTACGATCAAGTCGTCGCACTCATAAATATGGGGCGATCTTCTTTGATCAAGTTGTATCACCAAGCATCGAGGCGTACTTCTACGAGTCAAGTGGTAGCACCAAACATTGTGCGTACCTCTATGGGTCAAGTCGTAGCACCAATTGGGGCGTACCACTACGAGCCAAGTCGTAGCATCGAGGTGTACCACTGTGAATCGAGTCGTCGCACTCAGTAATTTGGGGCGTGTTTCTTTGATTCACCTTGTTGCACCAAGCATTGAAGCGTATTTCTTTCATTCACATTGTAGCACCATCGTTTGGAGCTTATCTATAGGTGCATAGGAATTCAATCGTAGCACCATTCATCGCAATGTAGATTTATGAATCTAGTCTTAAAACCATAAATCGCCGCGTACTTTTATGAATCCAGTCGTAGTTTCATTCATATATTGAGGTGTAGCTCTACAAATGAAGTCTTTTAGTCACGTATTAATTCTTTAAAATGTCTGTATTTCATTAATTTATTTTTGCCTGATACAACTAATATTTTTAAAGTTATCATTGTTAACGTTGGTAGTATAATATTAATAGTATATAATATTCTTATATCAATGTTAAGGTACCTATTTAACTTTTGATTTAGACTTTAAAGACTTGAGCTTCTTTAACTCTATGGTTGACAGAAAGAAAATGTCTCACGGCATTAAGTCCGCCTAGTGTAACACTTGTATGCATAAAAGTAAAATAAATAATATGCTCATTATGAAGAACGGGAACGTTGCCCATTAAGACATCGTAACATGCCTGGTGGGGATTCGGTGGAGATTTTGGGAATACGTTATATTCCATTGCATAGAGCTTTTTTGCCGTAGACTACTTGCCGTTTAAACTGCAAGATTAAGAATATTTTATGAAAACATAATCAGTCTGTGTCACGTTTCTAACAAGACTTGAGCCTAGATATGCATAGAAACGTTACGGCACGCAATAAACTGAACCTTGAATTTTTTTATTAATACATAATGTATAATAATACAATATTTCTGTCAATTCTATCTCTAAATTTTGTGCATGTTAGTGACCGTTAATTTCTCTGCACTTTTTTTCTACTTCTATCCGTGAAAACCTGTAATTGGCTTAATGTCACCTATGTTGTTTATCTGTTCACTTTGTATAGCTGTTGGTTTTCCTATCTATAAATATATAAATATTATGCAGTTGTGCCCCCGGTGCTGTTCTCACGTAACAACTTTTTTTTTTCATATTTTCAAACATAACACCCAGTAGGCACGACACGCTTTAATTCCGAAAAACTGATAAGCACCTTAAAGTTTAAAAATAAGGACCTCATACTAGCAAATTCATCTTGCCTATTCCTAAGGAATACGTTGTTAAGTCCTTCTTTGGTCAATAAAAGAATCGTGAAGGTTGTCAAAACAGAAGTAAACGAGTTCTGCTCATCAATTCAGTTCCATAATAGCTTTCGAAGGGTGTAATATTATATAAACTTGATATTAGAGGCGGGTTCTTTGTTCAGGATATATCGTCGATAGCTGTTCGTTCCACCTTTTAATACCGTCGTACATTAAGCACCATTCTGATACCACCACCACTAACCAAATGTATGTGATACTTACTTTGTTACAACTAACCTATATGTATAGGTGAGTATAAATATTAACCCAGATATTATAGGGATTAAAATAATGTTTAACGTTCATAAATGATTTATTCAATAAATATCTCCTGATATTTTAATGTTTACTCGCTATAAACAAGTAAGCGTTATCAATTGGATATTATTTGTAAACAACGCTTTGTGTACACGATTCGGTAATGACTTCAATAAAAATAGGTCAATAAGAGTGAATCACGGAATGAAATGTATATGAACACAGCTTGTTGCTGGCTGTTGGTGGTGGCACCTTACCTATTTATTTCACCTAGTTCTTATGGTCAGCGCAGATAGTAGCTATAGTTAAGCCACACATTGAGAGTTGCACAGCGCAAATGCACGGCTGCGTGCATTTATGCTAATCCTTACGAAATAATACGAGGGGCATTGTTCGATTTATATCCACAAATTCCCACCAGGCTCCTACGACGACTGAACGGCGTTTTGTAAACAAAATAACTACAAATTGATATCAATCATTTATTCGGTCAATCGTTTTACAATGCTTATATTACGTAGAATTTAAAAATGGTAACAGTATGTACTTGACAAAACATAAATATTATTTTTTAAAGACCCGGACACGTGTTTTTGTGTTCCTATACATATTTTTTCAACACAAAACATCATCCACTGCCGCGGACTGTTTGAAAATGCTGTGGCTGTGGCAACAGGCTAAGCATAGAATTATCTTCTTCAGTCTGACTGCTAGATATACATATACTTTCTAATGCTCATGCTCCCTATTTCGCGGATTAACTATATAGGTTGCATGTATTGATGAAGACGAAGACGAAGTTTGATCATATTAGTATGAATACAGTATTTTATAGCGCCATACGTAGGATCATGAATCAAGTCCAAGCCCCAAACAATAGGGCCTACTTCTGTGAATAAAGTTGTAGCATCATGCATCGAAGCGTACTTCTATGTATCACGTGGTAGCACCAAACATTGGGGCGTACCTCTTTGAGTCAAGTCGTAGCATCAAACATTGGGGCGTACCTCTATGAGTCAAGTAGTAGCATCGAGGTGTACCTTTACGATCAAGTCGTCGCACTCATAAATATGGGGCGATCTTCTTTGACCAAATCGTATCACCAAGCATCGAGGCGTACTTCTACGAGTCAAGTGGTAGCACCAAACATTGTGCTTACCTCTATGGGTCAAGTCGTAGCACCAATTGGGGCGTACCACTACGAGCCAAGTCGTAGCATCGAGGTGTACCACTGTGAATCCAGTCGTCGCACTCAGTAATTTGGGGCGTGTTTCTTTGATTCACCTTGTTGCACCAAGCATTGAAGCGTACTTCTTTAATTCACATTGTTGCACTAAAGTATGGGACTTAATTACTCGTATTAACTTGTAGAAAGGAGGACAGAAGAAATAATGATGATCTGTGCACTGTCCGGGTCTTTAAAATTTCAGTATTTTGTGAATTTATTTTTGCTTGATAAGTACTACTAATAATTTTAGTAGTGTCTAATTTATATAATTAATATATCTGTTTTATTGTATAGTATTTTTTATTATAGTTATGCATATAATATGCTTCATATGATAAACTTGGGTGGAGATTCCGTTCTTCATTATAATATATCTTTATTATTTTATAATTATTTTATTAATTTGTCTTGTATTCCAAGTATGCCTGGTGGAAATAATTCGGTGGGGATTTAGAGAATATATCCCACTGCTCGAAGCACTTTTAGCGTAGGCCACTTGCCGTTTAAAGTTGTAAAATAATGCTTTTTTTAAAAATAATGGCTTATTAGACGCTTATGCACACCTTGGGCCTAGATATTGTGTAGTTGTGCCCTTAGTACAGTCCTCACTAGGTACCAATTTATCAGTTCCCGAGGCCCACCATATGGTGTCGAGGCGGACCACCGTGGTGAGTTTAGCCGGTAGGAGTCCGGCACACCCCTCCGCCCCCCCTAGGGGGAGGATAGCCCATGATGGGTTCTAAACAAGCAAACCAAAAAAAAAAAAAACAATTTATCAGCCTCGCCAATTGCGTAATAGGCTTTTCAAAATTTCAAACATAACCATGCCACGTTCACAAATCAAATAAAAATACTGAAAAGTACGCTTGAAGTAATAAAATAATCTTGCCTATACAGTATACCTACTATTTTGTTAAGTCCGTTTTCGGTCAATAAAACAATCGTGAAGCATGTCGAAACATAAGTAAACAAGTCCTGCTCATCAATCCAATCGCCTAATAGCTATCAGAGGGTGGTACATTGTATAAACTTGTGGCCAGTCCCACAATTGTCTATATCATTAAATTAAAAGCTTTCGTGTTTGAAGGCCATTAGTAATATTCGCGGCACCTATAGCCCCATCGGTACAAGGGCACGGTTGGCTAAACAGTTAACTAATTTATTATCCATAAATTCCCGATCAAGACTTTGATAAGACACGTCCTCAGGGTTTTACGAGTTCAGCCTGCGCTTAATCGGGTTGTAGATTGAAAATGGTTGAATTAAGGTATTTATGTTGAGGTAGCAGTAAGTCCTAGTGATTTGGTTCACAGCGTAAATCGAATCACTCTTTACCCATAAGCCAGAAATACATTCAAATAATTACAATCACCATCGTTCTGCTTTCATTGGATAGCACTCACATGTTTCTATTATAGGACAATTACATTTCGGGGTTCAAAAATAAACACAAATTACGGATTGCAGTCTCATTTAATTTTATGGTTTTGTATTTATTAAACTAAGATAAGTTACATCAAAACACACATTGCGTAACAAACTGGACTGGAAGATATGTAAGAACCAGTGACAATAGTACCTAAACGTAGGTTATTGCTGAAAACCCTAAGTTGCGTTCATTCGGATACAATATTTTATTAATATTAAAATTTCCATCTGTTTTAAGTACGTTTTAATAAGTACAATAATGGAATGTACTCCTTCATCAATAACTCCGAATCAACAGCAATAGGGTTGTCCTAAATATCATCTAAAAAGTGAATTCTGTTTCGTTCGACCACGAAGCATGTCTAACACGAAAAACGTAACTCTAAATGCCATTTTGATATATATTTTAATATTGTCATTGTTTTACTTTAATTAGTATTAAGTATTAATACTTTACAAGTAGTTCGCTAGACGAAATGTAGAAAAACGAACTTAGCTTTTAATAAGGAGCGTAATTTTGCGTTAGCGTAACATGAAAAGAATGAACTTAAACTTACCTTAGGTAATTGATTCTAGGCTATTATACCAATTTTCTATAAATAACATTACGTATGTAGTTACTTTAAAATGTACAGGCTTAGAAATAAAATTGAAATTCGTTATTTATTTAGTTCGTAACGTAACTAGCCTACAGGCCTTACATTAAGTAGTTGATTTTGCAGCAAGAGTAATTGTTCTTAAAGTTAAAAAGTTTGATTACTTATGCCACGTGAAGAGTGTTCTGGAATGTTGAACTGAAATTCAATGCTGTAGAGAAAAGCAGATTTAGACAAGTCACAATTGTAGGTCAAGTGTCGAAACTTCCCGTAAGCCTTTGTGACATTCATACCTACAACTCCGAACATTAACCCCCTGAGGGGTTTACTTAGAACGTACTCACTCGGGTTACACTAACTCACAGATTACTCAGAAATTCATAATCTAATATAACGGACATTTCGTAACATTTATTAGATATCTCGATTAAAACAGTAAAGCGGCATGTAAAAATGTTTCTAATCTAAAGTTGTTGTTTCATATGTACATATATTACAAAATGTCAGTATTTATATAAAACTATAAAAATAATCTCGGGTGATACAAAAAAAAAATACAATTACTGAAATATCATATCGGTGTTCAACGCATAACAAAAAGAAACACGACAGTATTTATTTCTTCATTATCTACAGCACCTACAACTATAAGGGAAAGGTTTTAGGTATAAAAAAAACATTTTATGGCACAGGAAAGTAAAATAAAGATACTTGCGATGGTTCTTTGTTATAAATTAAAATCAAAGGTAACAATGTATTAAACTGCGCTCAAACTGACGCCAATTAGGCTGTGTGCCACCCGCGCTGCGCCTCTTTCTATGGGAAGTGAATATAGGACACATTTCTAAAGAAATAGTCAATGCGTAGGCGCCACGCAAGTTATTTCGCATCGGTTTTAACGCAGTTTTACTCACATTATTAATAAGCTGCTGGTTTCCTACTAGAGTATAAATCGTACATAGTAAAATAGGATGCCAATACCTTAAGTAGGTACATATTGACTGAAGTAATAACGCAAATAATACTAAAAATAAATACTATTCGAGGGAAAAATACAAACACAACCTAGTATTATGATAAACACTGAGTATATAAAAATTCTAAAACAGCTACTGTACAATTACTATGGCACTGTCATTTATAAATAATTGCTAAATATCATTATTCACATTATAAAAGGAATGGCAAAATTGGAATCAAAATGATAATTTAATTATCAAATAAAAGTAGTCCGAAAGTTAGTCAAAATATTATTATACGATTGCTTATTCTTGATATAATTATAAATGAAATATTATGTCATGTAGACACAATCGTCAACTTATAGAAGCTGGAATGTCACCGTTAGAGCCCGATCATCATAATTTTCTACATCGATTAAGTTTTAGAAACTTTTTTATAATTCTCACAGGATATTTTGCTCTCACTTATAATAAAAACTATTCTTATGTATTACTGACTAATCTATAAACTAGATTATATATTTCTGCTAATTTTAACAACAAAATATCAAGAGTCTTTTTTTATTAATTCAGTACTTTCACATAATTAATATTTCATTTCTTCTTTATACCTCTGATGTGTAATCCGAGCACCGATTTAAAAAGATAGTAATTGATATAATTCCTATTCGATCTAAAACTATAACATAACGTATTATGGCAACGAACTCTTTTGGTTAAATAGATATGAATACTTTGCTATTCGAAGCGATATGAAATCTTTATCTCTTTAGAGACCTTTGACTTTTCAAAACTCTGAAAAGTTGATTTAATAAGAACAAAATATCGGAACGGATATGTATCGGTAGGTACATTATTAGACAGGTACATTAAAACACTATTCAACACAACGATTACAAAATAATACTTTTATAAATCTCACAATCCACTTGGCAATAAATTTACACTGGAAATCGTGCGTGTGTAGCACGATTTAGTCGTATCGTCAGTCGCAATGTCGTACTGCGGTCGTTGGTCGTATAGGTGAGCTGAGATCAATGTGTCGTCCGTTCGCCTTTATACTGGCGACGCAGCCTCGTAGGCCCGTGTAAAGAGCCGCTGGCAAGCCCAGTGGAAGTGATGGAGAACCCCCTATGAACACCAAATTAATTTATTACTTTTATTGGATAAAAAGTTAAAAAGGGTTTTTTGGTAGTAACTATACAATATAATTCACTGTTTTGTTTCATTCCATAATATTGATGTTACAGTTCACGAATTGAAAATAAATACAGGTACTTTGAACGAAAATATTGGTGTTATATATGTAGGGTGTATAAAATAACCGTATAACGCTTATTCAAGTAAGGAAATCAAAACGTACCAATCCACAGCTTGGGGTTTGACTTCGAGGGCACCAGCAGTGACTGCGAGTACCCCCTAACTGGCGGCGTATCGTCCACCTGCAACATGGCCAGCCTCTTCCTCCGCCGCACGGTAGCCGTGTGCCACCTCCCATCATCCACTCTGACCTTGGACTCTATGCACTGGAACCAGTCTTCATGAGTCGCCAGGTTCATCTCCTTTATGTCAGTGTCGGTATATATGAGCTGAAGCTTTCCTTCGCTCAAGCCTAGTCCGATGAAGTCTCGAGGCCGTATACCAATTTTCCTTCTCCACATGAGGAGACCAGAATCGTTGTATGTTCGGAATTTTATTTCATATCTAATGCCGCGGGCGCCGCTGTTCCTAAAATTGTTTTTTATTGAGTATTATGCGAATCTCCTTCTGTGTTGTTAGTAAACAAGATATTGAAATTATTAGATTAAGAATAAAAATATGCATGCATTTTGTATCGTGTTTTAGATTATGTAATATAGTTAGAAAGTGGAGATGCATTTCGAAGATCGTTGAAAGTTTTCCCATCTGTGATTCTGTAATCACGGATGGATTGGTATTACATTAATCCTTCACATGTTGTAAGTATTCCATTTAGCCATTATAATGAGAATATTACTTCTGAGAATGGGGTATACTTATTAATAGCTTTATCGTTCATCCCTTCCGCCTTTGTGACGTATGTCAATAAGCAAAAATAATAATCTGCCTTGCTTGAAAGGCCAGCAAGAATTAGTTGCCCTTATTTATTTTTTCCTACGCATTCTGTTATAGGTACATATTGTACTTGTGCTGCATAAGGGAACTGCTCAAATATTAAACATAGGTATAATGCTACTAGGTAAAGGCTTTTAATTCCGTGGGACATACAAGAGAATATGTCCCACGGAATTAAGAGCCTTTTATTATAATCTCGCACCTATTAAAGATAATTCATAGGCTTCTTAGTTGTAAAATTATGTTTTAACTTAAACCTTCAGACCGAAGTTTAGGATTATTTTACATTGAAAGTTGTAGATAGATAATTGTAGGATGGGGTAGGATAGACTGTTACTCATTTTAGGCAATCATAAAATAAGTGACCACTATCTAAATAAATTATTAATATTGTCTACCTAATAACGAACTTAGTATATATATTCCGCCAATTTCTATGCTGTATAATCCATTTAGGAACTACTTTTTTAGATTAGCCCAAACCTAATCTCGAAACTTGTTAAGCAGATAGGTATTGGTTCAGTTTCCTCATCTCATAACCGTGGGAACTGGGAAGCATGGAATGTTAAAAGCACCTAATTACTTATCCTTTACGTATTTTAGGAGTAAGTGTGTTGAATCACAATACACCTTGATACCCCGAATATCCTCAACGGCACGTTCGTGTTTTACCGTTGCCGAAAAATAAACATTTAAGATACTTTTAAGAAACCCCCGTGGGCGAACCCCTTAGACGTCAGACGTTCCTACTATGAACACGTTCCACTAACTTAGAGGTAACTTTGATTTAAATTGAAGAGAAGTACGAAATTCGAGCATATTCCGCAAAGAATACATCGGTTGTAGGTTACTCAAAATGAATTTAAACTAAAAATGAAAGTAATTTTCCACAGTAAAAATATATGATAGAATTATATTAAATAGGTAGTGGCTAGTGGTCGCAAGTGCGACTGCTAAATGTGAGGTCTTAGATTCGATTCCCAAGTCGATCAAAGTGTTATTAGCAGTAGCATGCGGTTCATAAAGACAAAAAGACACTGCCTACCCTACATAACTCAGATAAATATTTATTATAACATATTTGAGGTGGCAAATCATATACATTATTATTTAATCGACAAGACGACGAACCAATACCAACATGCAGTAGGTATTATTGGTAAGTAAGCTTTTAAAATTTTCTGTCTACCCTGTCTAAAAACTCTGTGCACGCCGCTGGTTATTAGGTTGTTCTGTATGGAAATTCTCAGTAGTATTGAAACTGTGCCCCGCAGATGCCAATAACCAAACCAAGTTTAAATACATAATAGTGGTAACTATTATATACGTAGATAATAAATAAAGATAAATTCTGAAGTCTTATTTGGTAAATAGATTTCCTTCTAAAATTTTTAATATCTTGTTTATTTATGGCGTTTTAAATTTTTAATTTATCAAAACCACTCAATTTGTATATCAATGGCAATGAAAACCTATGACGTTAATGACGTGTGACGCCTTGCTATTCTAAATATTTTTAGAAAAAATATCATTTTTGACAGTTAATAAAAAACACCTAACTCAGATAACTAGTAGTTAACTTCCTTATTATATTGTTTGTTTGGCAATGACATCAACACAAAAACAATACAACGTTAAATATCCGATCAGTCCGATATCCGATTAAAACAAAATTCAGGAAGTACAAAAACGAATCTGGATTCTCTATTTCCAAACTACGTTGCTTTGCCACCAAATACAAAAGGATAAAGCCTTGAACAAAACATTTGCTCTAGAAATAACTTAAATCCAACAAAAGTTTCGATAATTTTAAGATGCAAATACGAGAACAAATAAAATAGCAAGTTGTAAGTACACAAAGACACTATCTGGAAGCAGTATTTACAATCTACGTTGTTAGGTTAACGTGTTTATGTAAATGCGTAAACTTCGACGTAACTTATTTGACTTCCCGTGAATTTATACATTCGGAGCGGAGGCCAAGAAAAGCTCTGTGATGCGTATTACTATGGCACTTCACAATAAACTTAAGACAAATAAGAATTCGAACTTGTTAAAAGCTTTTAGAGAATCATAGTTTTAGCTATAAATACAACGTCAAACGGAAAATCTACAATAATGACTAACTTAACATTGCATCACGCCTGTGGGTTAGGCAAATGTACAAGTTCTGCTGTACACCCACATTTCTTCGAGCCTATTATCACACCGGGCACTATTTCAAACTTCGGTCGGCTACTAAAGAAATCCGACGCGACTCGGCAATCGAACCCAGAATCTCTCGTCCAGCAAGCAGGTGCGTCTACTAGACCAATACGGTTGCTTTTAGGTTTCTAGGCCCTAAATAGTATCTAAGAATAACATACGGATACCATGTGCAGAGACCATAGCCAAGACTATCATTAGATAGAGGCTCCAAGAAAGCAATAACTAACCGAGGTAAAGAACACGTCTACCTATAAAACAGACTTGTTTGTGTAAGTCTTGTGTGACTAGTGAGTTGACTTGACTGGTATAGTAACTATCACCTACTATTAATAGATGTGTCACTATTATATCATTACATCAGTAGCAACGAAAATAGATCCTAACCGAAACTTTCCAACATAATATCGGTTCTAGGAAATGCCAACTATATAATAAATAATTTACAAATGGGAACATTAGGAATATTAATAATTACGTTGAAACTAAACTAGAAAAGTTTAATGAGTCACTTGTACTTCCAAAATGAAATTAACCAGTAATTTTCCAGTAATTATTAAAATGTTTGAAAATAAATTCTGGTAAAAAAAAATTTCGACATTGGAAAGTAGGTACACAGAGCTCTCACTACAATTGGCAGTAATAAGGTATCACAGAATTCAGGCAACTATTCGAATTACACTTTAAGGGAGGTATTTTCCATGTCGCCATTAAGTATTCATGTTTCTGAACCACTCGGGTGCCTAATGTCCCCACTTTAACTACAATTACGAGGAAAATGCTAAGTACGTAATAAATATATAAGGTTTTACCTAAACTAATTGCTGTGACGTTACGACTAATATATTATTTGGCGATTCCTTCAAATGTTATCTTACACCATAGTGTCCCTCACCGACGTCTTTGTTAGTATGTAAGCTAGAAAGATAGAAAATTAGTATCAGTTAAAATTAACATCACTTAGCATATAAATCATAAATTATTACTTTTGGTATACAATATACGATACCGTGTCCTTCACAAATTAAAATAAAACTGAAGACATTATTAGTAGATAGAGTAATAAAATGCTTATACAACAACAACTGTAAGTAAGTCAGACAAGAAAGTCAAGGCGTACACCCATATTCGTAAACTGGAGAATCTACAACTCGGCAATGCCTGTTAAGTTTTGTTAACTAATACGAACTTTGCGCATGAAGGTATTTTATATAGACATTACGAATAATTTGTAAGAATATTACAACGATAATTTGAAAAATGATTGAAATACGAGCGGGGCTAAACCTCTGGTCTAACGTGTCATCGGTCTTCCAACTGAGCTATCGCGTCTCTGGGTATATCAATCAGATTCAAGCTTTCTGTATTGTATCTTCTTCTTCTGAGATAAAAATATTTATAAAACAAATTTACTATGATTTATATTGAATGATATATTATTCTCTTACCTGCGACTGCCCCTACTTCTGTAGGAAAAGTAATTGTTTCCGTCGAAATTGACTGGGGTCCGCTCGTTCAGCATTTCCACATTGATCTGAACCTCACAGTTCCTGCCTTGGTACCCATCGCGACAAGTACACTTGTATTCGTTCAGTAGAGGTATGCATGAGCCGTTATTTTTGCATGGAGTCAGACCTATTACAAATGAGTGGGAGTGTTATATAACTAGAAGAGAAGGCACCTAATCACCAGTTTTCTTAGTAGGGTATAGTTTTATGATAAAATATATATAAAATTTAAGATATTTAAAATGAACATTTATAATTATCAAAACAGTCATCACCCAGCTATATCCTTTTATAACAAAACCAGAGATAATAAATAACATAAGGACATAAAGGAGACTTAAAAAACCTAAAGAAAAGTTCTGCATTTCTGTTTTTTTGCTTATTACTTTTAGATTGAATTATTGTATCGGCCTATTTAGGCACTATCTGACGGATATTTTTAAACATAGAAACGTGACTAATTATTATCTTTTGACTCACCTTCCCCACATGGTGGTCCCGTGTACTTGGTAACGCCAGTAGTAGCACAAGGCAGCCGATCTTCGTCTTGCACTATGGCACACTTGGCCGTCTCAGCCCCGTATAGGGACAAAGGATTGCCATTCACAAATACCTGTTGCACGGAGCCTATGAAACTGCTGGTCACGCCTGACATCTTGTGCGGACGAATGTACGATCTATGAAAGAAGGGAGTGAAATTGGAAACATAGTAAGGATGAAACTGCAAAAGCTTGATCGACGTGTCGATAGTTCGATCTCCGAAAAAGTCACTTCGGTTTAATTAAAAATAAAACAAAAAATAATATTCTGGAAAATAACTATGGAAATCCTTTTAAAAATAATCCACTTTTATAACGAAAAATGTCACTTTGCATCACAGCTTAAAGCTTATAGGTATACTCACGGCAGCGAACCAATGAAGAGAGGTAGTGTGAGTTCTAGATGCGTTAAAGGAGGTAATGAGTGTCCTCTCTGAGTGGGATGGTGGTCCAACTGCAGGCTCCCGTGACGTCCTGATCGAGACACACGAGCCCTGTGCCAGCGACCCTTCGTTATCGGTACTGGGGACCTACAGACAACAACAAAATAATACAATACATCCTAACCAGTTTGCACTTAAAACATTCGAAGCGTTTAGCTTTCTGCGTAAAATAAATTTCTCCTTAAATTAAAACACGGTACTTACGTTATATTAGCAATACCGCTCCCCAAATTGTACCTAAACTGAAGGTAACCATTAACCAGGTTAATCGCTATAAAATCCCCCTTGGCTTTATTAGACTGGCCGGTGTAAAGGAGCATTCCGGAAAATCGGTTCGTTAAAAACCAAATTTCAATGCGGAACGCTTTGCCTAACCCTTCGAGTGGTGGCAATTCCACGTAGCTCGTCCCATTGAACTGGGGGGACCACGTTTCCTGAACAACATTTACATCTGTAAACAAATTGAGTATGTTACAATTTGAACATAAATTATCCTTAATAAATGATAGCTCGAGAAGCGGATATGTCTATATAATACACTGACCATTGTTGCAAGTATTTCCATTGGAGCCAATTTCACCTCCAAACAAACAGCGACAGACGTGTCCACCCTCGGGTCCGATGTCGCACAATAGCCCCTCATCATATCCGCAGGGATTCGACTCGCACGGATCTAATCTCTCGTCACAATTGGCTCCTTGAAATCCGATAGGGCAGCTACAAGTATATTCAGTTGCCGACCCGTCTATAGATTTACACGTGGCGCCATTCTTGCATGGCATACTCATACACGGGTTAGATTGGCACTCTTGAACATTTTCTATAGCAACGACTAATGAGTCTGGACGACCCAATTTCTTTGTCACTTGGTGACGTATTATCCTTAAGTATTTTACGCAACCGATGAAGCTGCTCCGCGTTCCGATATTATCGAAGACTCTGGATAAAGACATTTATTACTTAAGAAGGCATAATGGAACGGTAATAAAGTGTTCACTGATATAAAAGAATTTATTATACCTTGAAAAATTTGTAGGCACGCTGCCTATGTAAGCGTCTTCATTCAGATCCAGTGCTTTTAAATGGCCACTAGATTGGCCGACCACGTCTTCCATATCGTCGACTGATAAAATCCCGTCTCGATGGTATCGCTTCGCTGACACCTTGTGGTACTCGTTTAACGTTATCTTTTCTAGTGAAGTAAGTATTAACACTCCGTTTCCAAGATTATACCTGTATTGGGAACGAGATTAAATTATGTAAGCGAAAACCAAAAGCAGTTCGTCGTTTTATCGAATCCAATAATCTTTGCATTTTATTACATCACTGATGCAAGGAAATATTGCTCACCTAAACTCTAAATATCCGTTGACTAAGGCGAGTGAAACAAAATCACCGGTGCCGTCGGGTTTCTGCTGATTGTACAATATAACGCCGTTCTCGGAAAAGGCTTTAAATTCGATATCGATATTCAACTTGTGGTAAGCTTTCAAGGGTTTTAGTCGTATATAAGAAGTGCCGTCGAACGATGGAGTCTCTATGTAGGTGCCCAGAAGTCCGTCCTTTGCAAGGGACTCACAGTTCAATCCGGTATAAGGGCCGGCACACAAGCACGTGTAAGTGGATCCAGGCAAATCAATACATGTACCGAGGTTGTAACATGGCTCTGACAAACAGGCGCTATATTCCTCTGTCGTCTCTTGTGGTGTTTGTTCTGTGAAAAGAAAAATGGTCCATTGTTCTCTTGAAGCAAACGAGGCGTTTTAAGTATTGAGAATAATTATCTTGGAATACCAATAAAAGCGAGAAAGTGAGCAAGAAACCGTTTTAAGCACAATCGGACACGTATGTCGGCGCCTATTCATAAACTTTTTTCTGATAAGAAGTTGTAAAAGCAATTGTAAACATGGTTTTACAAAGTATTTGCAGCAAATAAGGTGTTTACAACCTTTACAAAAATAAGTAGGTGGCCTGCTCCTAGTAAAGAACCACACAGTGAAAGCGCATTGAAATCTCTAAGCAGCTTATCATTCAGTTAGTAACGATCACGCAACTTCATTGACATATCTAGGTATTATTTCAGAGGATTGCCGTTCGAGCAAAACGCGGCAAGTCATGCGGCACTTATCGTCCTAAGAGAGCTAATCAGCCAATAGTCTTAAATCGCCGGAAAGGAGTTTATTTTCCAAGTCACATGACTTAGTGAGATAAGCTTTCATGCGAGAATGTTTCCAGGCCAACAGACGCAACCCACTCCAACTTGACAAGTTTGTAATTATGTTAGAAAGAGCTGCTTTACAACTTAAGTTGAGATTATGCTGCCACACAAGTTGAAATTATTACCTTCTTCATGCCATACAAAATTTAGTTCAAAGATATATAAAATACAGTGAGTATATCAATTCAGATCAGTTAACGGGCGACCCACCCCGGCTACGCAGGGCTAGCACACAAAATTAACAAAAATAAATTTTGTTGATCTAGTCGCTACCAAACTTCACAGGAGTTAACCAAACTTCACACCCGCTAAGCTACTCTGAAGATTAGCTAAAAATTTCATTAAAATTGCTCCAGCCGTTTTGGAGTCCATAGGGAACATACATACACACATTTATTTTTATATATATAGATAGATAGATTTGCTTAGAACTTACCAACACATGCCTTCCGATGCAATGTAGGGACATGTCCTACGCGGCACACGCAAGCTGCACGCGCGCACTCTGCTCCGGGCAACGCGGCGCAGTCTGCGTCGTCCGCGCACAAGTCGCCTAACAACGCACCCACTGCACCAGAACCGACTGTTGCCGTGGTGGCTACAAGAGAACCTTGTATTGTGAAACTTGTTGGCACTATAGCATACAGTACATTACTAAGAACTGTACAAGCTAAAGTTAGGTACTTATACTTAGTTTTGCTGTACATTTTGGGCATCTTTGGGCTTTGTAAAAGACCGCGAGTCTTACCAAGTGACGAAAGACTGGGGATAAACATCTTATAAAAGGACTGAAGTCTAGATGTATTTATTTTAACGTTCTGAATTCGTTGTTCAAAATGAAAGAACATGAAAAATTCATTCATGTAACGTTATTTAATAGATTTATAGTAAATCTAAACTATAGTCTTCTTAAATCATAATTTTGGGCTTGTTATACCCATTGATATCTTAAGTGGAAAACACAACACAATTCCTCCCCAAACTCAGTAATACCTGCGATGTTACCATTTAAAAAAATATTTCACAGCGCATTTGTACCAATTTATAAAGTACTTACTAAAATATGAATTCAAAGTACCAGAGAGAGTGTTATTGAGGTCACTCATTCATCACGGACTTTTCATAATACTTAGCATGTAAAAATTATATTGATGTTAAGTTGTTGACGAAATAAATAAATAATGAGATAAAATGATTACGAGTGCTAACAAAAATAAATATGAAAATAAAATATACGTATAAAAAAATATTATATACCGATTGAATGATAGACATTCCAGGAATTGTGTAAGTCTTAATAATTGGAACAAATAGATCTATTTTCATAAAAATTAAAAACATGTGGGCAAAAATGTAATAAATAATATCTAGTAGAATGGGAAATGTACCCAATAGCATTTTAAACATTTACGTTTAAAAATCTAAAATCAACCCTCATGACGAACGCGAGAGTAAAATCAAATATTGACGATCCAATATTGGCATAATAATAACACAGGATGAAAAAGCGGATACCGTTCGATAAAATTGTTTGTTTGTAAAAATTATTAATAAAACAAATTCTTACATAAAAATAATTATAGCTCACCTTTGAATTTTTGTCCGGATAAAATGCTGTCAAAATCACTGGGCGTTTCCTTCCTAGTCCAGTCGTATTTGTTGTAGTATTTGTCTGGGTTGAGGAGGTGTCTGGTAGATTTGGACGCAGCGCCGTCATCTTGCTGTGTGAACTGTATGGGCGAGGATGGCCTGGGCGGGCCTGCTGTGCCAGCCACTTCACCCAACTTGCACGGCCCGAACGCCTGTACCACGATGTCCTCTTGCGTGCGACACGCTTGCAATTTGAGGTGACACTCAGACTCGTAAGTTTTCCCGTCGCTACCGCATACCTGTTGGTTTTGGTTAAACTTAGTTACGTTTACGTTTCACCAACAAGTTACAAGGTCGGGTACTTCGATGTGAATATAGATTGGCAATTTAGAAGTTACAGCGGAACTCTTTGTCATCGTAAAATGTTGACAAATTTCTGCAGTTTTTTCAACTGAATCAAATTAAGTAATTTATAATATTGATTGTACCTAAAATTGTGCAAAGCAAAAAAAATGCATTTATCTGTTAAAATTCACGATTACAAAGTAGTAAAACGTAACCAAAATACCGCAGTGTACTCACCAACATATTTGTGTCACTATCTGAACAAGGAGCGGCTGCGCACTCGCACAGAGCACCACCCGTTCGTTCAGTACACACTGCGCCGAAATAACACGAAAGCTCCGCGCATGAAGATACCACTCCCCCAGTTTCAGCTATAGAAGAGAACATTTTGACGGTAAAACTACTTGGTTCATTTGATAGAAACAGTGGGTGGAGCGGGCGTAACAATAGTTTAGACGAATTATTGAATCCCATTCTTAACAACTGGCTCGACACATCGCAGGACCGCGCGAAGTGAAGGAACAATGAAGATCCATGTAAATCATATTTAACCGTTTGCATGATATTGCGTAAACAGATGCTAGTTATCATTGAAAACATAACAGTAATTTACAATAACTAATTATGGCATATTCTTGACCTACATTGTTAAACTTTACTCTGTTACTTTGATTAACATGTACAAATGGAGGTATGAATGCCAAAGGATCGTTACCTTGCCCTTTTGTGTAATAGAGCCGTAGGAATGTGCGGTATGTAGTCTAATTTTGCATAGTTTGTGTGTTAACCTTATGTGGTTACGTAAATTGGGAACGTTAAGCTCTAGTTACAAATTGATAACACATATTAGATACCTACTTGAAATTTCTCATCTTACACGACTCATTTTAGTATGCTTAGAGTAACTGATTACTTATTGATACGTATATAATATTGTGAAATTTATAATACCTACAGTAAATCGCCATAAGCATTATTTAAAATTAAATAAATTTAAAAAATCACGAAAAAAAATAAGTACGTACATCCCATCGTACTTAAGTAACTACCTACCCACAAAAAAGAAAAACGGTTAATTCGAAAACATCTTGACATGGGTCAGGCTTGGCATTGTTGTAAGTACCTTTGTAATGAGGACCCTAAATCTCAGTGAGGAGTGGGGTTGGTATTTTTTTAAAGAAAATACGGACTTACGGTCGGAGCACCCGTTGGGTCCTAATCTGCGTCTGTGGTCGGCACACACGGTACACTTCTGTCCTTGAACCCCGGTCCGGCAAACACATCGGCCGGTCATTTGTTCGCAATCTTCTCGAACCGACCCAAATGCTGAACATCCACAAGCTAAAATAGAACAATAGAAATATAACTTTTCCCTAAAAGTTAGGATGTTTATTCTACGTAATAGCAAACTTTAGCAAAAGCACATTTGTTCATAAATATCTAAAGTTTTATAACATTTATTGTCCAGTACCAAATTGCCAAACAACAACTGCAAGCAAAATAAACTCTTATCGAATGTTGATGTGTATTATGTATCTCCAATGTTCCCGTGGCGTCAAAATGTATTTCTTTTAATTATGTAGCCTCAATTTATATTAACTGTATAATACCACTTAATTATATAATTCAAATTAGACGAAAAATGAAAAGTATACATACGAATACATCCCGTGTGACCGGAGCCGATCCTCGGCAGCCCCCAATAGCCGGGCTCGCATCGGTCGCACTTAAGGCCGCCCACACCCGGCCGACAAACACACTGTCCGTCCTCATCGCATCGATCCGACACCGACCCGAGCCGGTTACAACCGCAAGTCGAACTCGTGATTGGACACCCCTCCTCATTAGGACCCGCGGCTGCGGTCGAACCGTCCAAACAACACCCATACGACGACTCCGAACAGTGAGATATCTTCTTTTCCTCAAGTTGTCTCGAATCGTCTAAACAATAATATAGTATCGAAGTTATTACCGAAATTTCCCTTGCATGTACCACACACGAGTGAATAAAATACCCTATTTTATAAGATGGGGACAAAGGATCCAAGCGACGACGGCTAGCGTGAGTGTATCCAATTTACTGTTGGTGCCGTGTACCGTTAGTATCTTCACTCTGACAAATCACCAGTTAGGTTCATATTATATGCATGAAAGCAAAGTCTGCTCCATGAAAATATCAAAGTTATAGAATCCAGTGAAAATTGTTACTATAACAAAATATAATAACTAAAACAAATCAGCTTTAATATAATGAATAGTGATTCATTGTAAATGTACAAATAGCTAAAATCAACTGACTAACTAAATGGAATATTTGTCTGACGCAGATATAATTATAACAGCTGTACATTTGTACCGTACCACTGCTGCACTGTATAATACAAATGGTTATTACACTTGTTGGATGTTAGATGTTAGAAAGTTTAGTCAAAATAGACAGTGTATTCAATTGGTTTAATGGACACTGAGTCTGAATAGATCTTAGTTTAATAGAATACGAATCGCGATAGAAAAGTAAAAGCATCTCTTTATAGTTATATAGAATTTACGGTGAAAAGCTTTTGTAAATACGATAGGTGTGATATAAAATGAGACCGTTTTGTTGCCATTCATTGTAATATTTCTATGAGAATATGTACTACTTACTTTTAGGGCAGCACCTCGCCGCCGTCAGCGTGATATGACAATAGCTGCCAACAGGGCAATCCTGTCGGTGCGGTCCGTTACCACAGTCTATTTCGAGGCCGGTCGTAGGATCAACCATTGCCTTATTATTACCGCAGGGTCTTACTTCCATACCTGTGGTTTACAACAATATATTGCCGAAAACTAAATAAGGATTCTGTTCCACTAATAATATTATTTATAAGAAATTGTTAGTTAATGTTAGTAAGAAGACGAACCTTTACAAAGATCCAACGGTCGGAGTCGCAACTCAAGTTGTTTCTGACAGCCCTCTTTGCGCATAGCACAGAGACTGGGATAAAGTCTGAAGTCAGAGGCGCAGACAGGGAAGTATTCGTTGTCGGGGGGACAATCGAAGAGGCACGAACATCTTGGATAACCGTCAGAGCCGATTTCGCAGCTGGCACCGAAGTCACAGCGTATGTCGCGACATGCTGAGGGGTTGGCCGTCCCGTCCTGATCTGTCGCACCCCAGGCGTCCGTCGAGCCATCCTCCGCCTCAGTCGTGGTCATGGCGGTCGTAGCTACCCCACCCAAATATTTGCGTGTTAGTCGAGCGATAAAGCGGAAAATTAGTTCATTGATCAACGACGGGTCGCTTTATTGAAATTACTGCTAACAACTGAGTTGATGACGGTCTGATAGTAAACATGTTCAGTATGACCAACAATTTTTACGGAGACCTGCCCCAATGATTTAATAGACTACAATTTGGTCGTCTAATTACGTTTGGAACATTTAGAGTTATCAGTTAGTGATGTTAAATTGAAGAAGCATAGAATAATTTTAGTGTGAAATAAGACTGGTGATACGTACTCATTGCTATTGGTGGGACGACAGCCAATCTATCTTTGCAGTCTCCATAAAAGATGACGTGTAGTGTGGCTGGTGGAGGTAATCTACATGCTGCCTTTTGAAGTTCACACTCATTGGGAAAAGTCTGCATGGTGCTGCCACAAACTGGCTCTCGAGCAGCCCCCGTGCAGTCCGTCGGACAAATACATTCGCCAGCAGCGCAATGAGCTCCAAAAGCACATTGGACACCTTCACACAGAGCTGTTAAAAAACACAATTTGTAGTATTTATTCAACTTACAACGTACGTCAAATTTAATTAAATCTATAAAAAGTCAATACAAGCGAGTAGCAATAATAAATAACAATACAAGCACGAGTTTTATTTCGTCTGCGCTGGCAAGGTTACGACTTTGTAAGCACACCGGCTGAAGTTTTCCGAGAAACGAATGGCTGAACAGATAATGTCATTACGTTGGACAATTGTGTGCTTCCTATAGTACTTTCTCATTCTACCGCCAAGGAAAATTAGTCTTCCTCGTTCTCTCATTGAGGGATGAGGCAAGACACCCGTACAAATTTAATAACGATTGTTTACCACTTCGCCGCAAAATGAAAGACTTGTGAAAGCGGTCGATTAATGCCGGACGGAAAGTGGTAGATGTTTTGTAATAAAATTTTAAATTAAAACCTTGTAGACACAACAATTCTGCCGCCAAAATTGGTTAGAACTAAGTTTTGTAATCTTTTACAAGGACCCCCAAATTAAAGGGCTGCTTAGGAAGTACAGGAAATATTTAACTTGTATCGTATCTTGAAATCATTTGAACATTTAACTTTTATCACAGTGTTTAATGAAATTAAAAATGCTGTAATAAGTTAATAACCGAAACAAATCGTTACATTGCAATTTTTTGTTGATTGCAATCGCGTTGCAATTTGTTTTTTTTATTGTTGAACAAAACGTTAAAAAAATATAAGTTTCAAACATGTGCCTTGCTTAATGCATTTTTTTATTTACCTATATTTATTCGTAGTCTGGTGGTCAGTCAAGCAAATTGTTATTGGGTAATAAAGGAAGTTTATGAAAATTCGACATACGCGGTCTTAAACTGTGCCCGGTACATGGTGGTGAAATATTGATGTACAATAGTACACTGCCTAACCCTTCAGAGAATACAGGTGTTTTGAATGACGTACAATTAAGTAACCTAAATTACATTCTTGCTACCAACTTCCCTACAAGAAAAAAATATTAAAATAATTTCGTCGAAATAGAAGATTAGTGAAGAAAATAATGTAACAATTTAATCTTAAAATCCAAACTAGCAATTGTTGAAGGCAATTTTATTAAATAGGAAGGAACCTTAGCAAATTTAAGGAAAATACTTATAATACAAATATAAAATCAACACAGACCACATAACAATAAATACATGGATATCTTTAATGTCGAAATTTGAAGCCATTTAGATTTGCTGAGTCATATTAAAGTTGCCTCCGGAAATTAAATTTAACAATAGAGCCGAAGTCTCCTTGTTCCCAATATCTTTCTCATAGATATCGGTTTAACTTTTTTCTAAATTTCATAAGATAAAGTACTCAGCCAGAGGAAGGATCAGTATGATTATTTTGAATACTTTAATATATGGTAATGTTGGGACGTATAAAGGACTTAACGACTTACCAGTTCGATCTTACCAGTTTTTAATAAAATTTCGCAACGTAAAATATAAATTAAATAAAGAGTTCAATGGGTAAGCAATTCATTTAAAAAAAAAACGCACAATGCATAATTTCATGATTCTCCTCTCTCTCCTTCCAAATTAAGTTAAATATAGTCAACATACATATTCCGCGGTCTTCTGTGAAAGTATTTTCAACAGACTTATCCAAGGACAAAAACTTTTTTTATATAAATCGGTCGGATTAAAGTTTTAAATCTGACGCAGACATCACCTCCCGCGATTAATAAAGTAACCCGAGGATGCACATCACAAAGGCGATTTACTTAATCTCACTCTGTTTCGGGTACGCTCGTTATGGGACGACTTTAATCCGTTATCGATCTCTAATCCCCGAGCGACCTAAGCCTATCACGGGTTTATAAAAAAACTCTTTGTTCCAATAAAGCGCCTACACTTCATGAATTTTTTCCGTACTGAAATCGAAAGTATAACACCTGAATATACCTTTATAAAAATAGACACGTGTAACTTAGGTTATTGTAATAAAAGCGTTGTAATAAAACCATCTAGTAATATGCACATACTAACTGTTGATTAAAACAAAGCGCCGGTTACCTTAGCAACTAACTAAGGTAACAAGGAAGCTCCCATCAATCTTCTGAACTTACCTTTATATCTACAACTTTCTAACAAACAAGTGATTAATTAAATTTTCCGAGCTGGCATGTTCCATATATGAAGATAAAGGCATTGTTGCTTTGACCTTATTCAAACTGTAAAGGTTTATTTTCCGAATATTCTAATCCAAAAACCTATAGCTTAGTACTCAGCTCGTTTTGTCATGTACCTACTCGTTAACCTTTTGTGTGCCGTTGAAACCGATATACCTGTATAATTTCTACATAGTCAAATTAATTAGTTTTCAAAATTATTTATGAGCTTTTTTTAATTTTAAAATATAACCACTTGTTTATGTTTTATTTTATACTAACTTGGGATTTGCGTTCAGAGAAGAGGCTAAGAATGCAATTCTCGCGACATTAGAAATGATGTCAAAATCGAGATCTATCAGCAAAAATAATGACGGATATCACATGCTTATCATTTTCCGAATTTTATTTTAGAGATATCTTTACTTTAAACGCGGTAAATGCAACAACGGTTCAAAAAATTACTGACTCAATGATAAGACTGTTTGAAAATCGTGCTCTCCACCAATCGGAGCGCCGAACGCGTTCGATGTAGTAAATCGAATTTGCCAAAATAAACTTACACTAGGCCTAAAGAACAATAGATTAATATTAAGTTCTTTGATAAATTAATTTTAAAATAACGAAAACTTCATCTACTTTAGTAGCTGACTGTACCAGTGTACAGATTATCGTAAATTGACCAGATAGAAGATTAAATAAATAGATAAGTAAATAAGGTGTCGTAAACAAGAACAAGGAAGGGCAGGAGGATTTGATTACGGAGGGGGAGGTAAGTTGAAAGATATATTTTTGGACGTAATCTTGAAGAAACAATACTGGACTTACGTTATAACTTACAAGTACAAAAAATAGCAGCTGATATTGTTATTTATCATATTAATAGCCAGGGAAAGAAATCAAAGAACTGGCGAATACCTTACTTCACAAAATAAACACATATATTTTGATTACTTCTGTGTCTTAGATACCGTTATAAAAATGCATGTCACACAGCACTAAACATAACTATGAAAATTAAGTTCATACCAATATTTGTCATGTGCGAGAATCGAACATGCTAAACTTAGCAGGGAAGGCTAATGGCATAACCATGCGGTCAAATCAAATTAACCAGTATTGATAGTCAAACGAATCTGGCCGTGAGACTCACCACAATCTCCTTTGTAGGCGAGCCGCAGATCGCTTTGCTCGCGACACGCTGTCGAGTCCAGCTCACATTGCGAAGGATATGTCTGCCCGTCGCTCCCGCAGACCACATCTGTTTCCTGCCATCACAACACCTGATAAGCTTGGAGGCAGCATTTCTTTTAGCTGCATGTATTTAATAGATATTATCACTTTAATTATATTACATATGTATGTATACCGGTTACTAAGAACTAAGCTTTCAATATAATTTTCCAAATACTTGTATTCCTTTTTATACTTATTCAACCTCTGATAAAGGCCTTCTCTGAATCCATGATAGACGACATAAATCATGGACGATTTACTAGACAATTTACCACTAAGCATAACTTATTTCATTTGTAAAGCAAGAGTAATATTTTTTCCAGTAGTATTTTCTGTAACGGATGTATAATTTTCACGAAAAAGACGACAAAGAAAAACCAGGCCTTAATATTCGCTACGACATTAATTTTCGTAATGTAAGGCGCGTCGGCCACGACATACTAAAGTCACCAAAAGCGTAACTTATAAGGCAATTTAGTACAGAAACCAAGATCACCCATCTGAGCATCTTCACGTAGAAATAAGAAAATAAGCTAGAATAATCTCACGGCTCACAAATCTATTATTTATCGCGGACAGCGCCTGACTTCATTTATCTTCTTGAGAAGGTTTTAGTTAAGCTTGTACTTATGATTTCCCTGAAGCATTATTTGTCATAACATCAAAGAATTAATTGGCATCTTAAAACAAGAACAAGGTGAGGATCACAATCAACAAATTATGCAGATGTCTAAGATATTATTGTTAAACATATTATCAGCCTGCTCGATAAACAGCCCATTATATCGCAGCCTCTCTTTCTGCACCAATTATGTATTGTTCGGTAGCTTATTTCGGTTTATTGTTCAAAATCGGCTTAACTTGATTGTTTTGAAACTGTAGCTTTAACAAATTATTAGAATGAGGAATAATAAATTTATGAATGCGTTGTAAATTATAATTTTAAAATTCTCATTATTGATGATCTAGAAATTATTTTCAAAATGTCCACAAAATGGATTATTGTAAAATATGTACGCACCATAAAATTTTTATTAATAGTTGCGCGTTACTTGTCTATTATTCACACTTTTTGGTCATAAAGGTTTCATGAGTTTAAGTTATATTCAGAAATTCACACATTACATCGCACCCAGCATCTAAAGGTAGCAACTTGAGCTGATAACTGCCATAACTTGATACATAATTGCTCAATATATTGTGTCTTAATACCTTTCGAAACGTCGTTCAGCTATGAAATACTGAAGGAGCTTTTACATATTAATTATAATAGATTACCCGAAGTTACCCACGTGAGGAAGCTTGGAATTCCTTGCCATCACGATCTCACCACTAGCCGTTGAGGCTACATAGGCATTGCATTGGTGAGGCGACGGGAATTTCACCGGAATGCTTTATGAATTTATGCAACCCTGTTAACATAACTTTATGGGAATATTAATCCATTTTACTTACCTGACGTGCTAACCTAACCGTCCTGACCTAACTAAGGCACAGGTGGCCAGCTTATAACTCATAGTTAAGAAATTCTAATGGTATTTATGTACTTTAAATTATGTCTGTTCAGTTTGTCAATAGTTACGAAGTTAGAAAGGGAGGCGTGGGTAAGGCGTACATAAGTATCGACATTTTACTAACCATTTCTTCCTACGCAGGAGGCTAAACATCATTTACGAGAAATAAGGTGTGTTCCGCTAAATGTTGCACAAAGCATAGTGATAATTATTTATTCCTTTTGATCCATGAAAGAAACCTTGGGGGGACCTTGCTCAGCAAGAGGACAGTATAAGCTAACAAAAAGCCTCTTACTTCCAAATTTAGGACAAAGTAAATGACAAATCTTCACTTTCCTCTTGCTAAGCGTTGCGTTTCTAATACCACTATTTTATCGACAACAAACTAAATTGTACGGCAATTTCCCTTGTCCCATCTAACAAAGCTACGTACTAATATCTAGTCGAAGGAGTAATAAATATGGGTATAGTAAATTTAGTGTGTACAATACCTGTGCCTCAGTGCAATTGTGGTTGCAGCGACATGTAGGCCGGCCAGAGTCTGCGTCCACGACGCAGTCGCCGCCGCCCTTGCACACGGTGTCCGAGCAAGTCTCTGTACAATACACATTTAATAACAATGTTGGTCTTTAATACCTGGTTAAGATCGAAAGGAAGCTGGTTGGTGTCGTAACATGACTAAGTTTGCAGGTAGGTACTGCTGAACATAAACTAAATGACCCAGAGCTTTGCGTAAATACCTGTAATATTATAGACTATGTTGACGATAAAGACGTGTGGCGTAAATTTTCTTCTGCACATGTGGCTTCCCTGGTAACTGTAACATCGTGTCTAAACCCTACGACTCGGTTGTCGTGATTTCGCATTTTTTTTGTATTTGTTTGTATTTTAGATAACTTTATTGTATAACTGTTTTTCTTTTTATTTTATTATTTCTTTTGTGTCCAGTTATTTATATTGTAAAATTTGTGTATTGAAGAACATTGTAAAACAGATTTTTGAAAAGAGTATCCATGCAGTTTCTTGCCGGTCTCTTCTCCATAGGACCAACCCACTTTTGGAACCGCGTAACTAGAATCCATAACGTTTTAAAAGCACCCGTAAAGGCCAGGTTGAAATAAAAACATTTGAGTTTGAGTTTGACTTTGACTTATATATCCGGCAAGTGTGTTTTCAGTCAAGTAATAATTATTTGCATTAATCTATCAATTTAATGATAAGTAATGAACACTACAGTATCTAAAAATTTTATTACTATGCGGACATAGGATTTTAATTTTTTTTAGTTCATTCCAATGTGATGAAATTTTAATAACACTCCCGAATTCCCGATACTTTTGAATATATTTTTTTAATGTTGCCCCACACTAGGATTTCTCCTGTATCGTGGGTACAGTTTACAAACGTACATGTCACATGCACACACGACCAGACCCGAAACAACTACCTGTAGATCATACAAATATTTGTTCCGTGCGGAAATCGAACCTGCGACACTAAGCGCAGAAAGCTAATCACTTAGCCACTGCGCCAACGGTGTCAAACGTTTATTCATGTATGTTTCAGTAAACCGTAAATCAAACAAAATCCACTTTCACAATAACGTAATTTTGTAACATTGAATGATTAGCTGTTCTTAATTTCGTTTAAAGTAGCCTTTGTGATTTATCGACAAGTGGTAGCTCGAAATCCTTTGAAAGAAATTCCATTAAACTGTGACTAAGCGCCGGTGAACAGCTCTATCAAATATTGTTTCAATAATTAATAGTCGAGCTCGGGCGACTTTAAATAATATAATTAATCCGTATTCTCCGTTCATCAATCCGCGTCGCGTTCAATTTCCATTGAGCCATTTTAATCTCTAATTGACATTTCAGTGCGCAATGATAGAGTTACGTACAATTTATTACTGTGTTGAGTCCCGCGAACAAATTGAACTGAATGAGTTTCAGCGGGAATAAATGAGTGTTCATGTTAAAGTACGTGGGTTTATTAAATGTTGAGTACGATGCCGCAAGCGCAGCGCGGACTTCTTTTCAATTGAATGATTCAATATCAACAAGAAGTCTTGTTCCTGCTAAGAATATAATGATGATTTGAGGTACATTTTGTGACTTATAATAATTACAAATGTTAGCATATCTTTTAAGAAACGGAATGAACTACGCCATGCGCCATCGATTTCCACACGGTATCTTTGTTGAGAAGCTTTTATTTAATTAAATTGAACTTGCTCCCTGCCTCCTGGAAGCTTTACTGACCGTATAAACTTGTTCAAGCAAAGTCTATCACTTTATTTCCTTGTGTTTTATTATTATATAAATTTTTAGCAAAGTTCTAAAAAAGACGAAACATTTTTATTGGAAAAAAAATTGAGCGCCTTTAATTGACAATTTCATAAAGGAAAAGATTTTCATCACGGGAAATTGATAGCGATTTTTCTCCAAGACATTTCGAATTATATTTCATCTCCGGATTCGGCGACGTCGCGGTGAAGAGACTTTAATTTCAATGACCTATGAAAGAATTTCGTGGTCCTTTGGATCGTAAACATTAAAGGAATAAATTAGCGGCGAACATATAACTTGTTAAATCGTAAATATTATACTTTGAAAAGATAAGCTTTGTTCTCAACAACATTTACCAAGTTTCATTTAGGTTGTCTTTATTTAATTAGCAAAGTTCTTCTAATAAATTAGTTCGCAGAAGCGTTCGTTTCTGTGCCCAGGGAGTAAGACACTGCTTTAGTAGGGTAACTATACATTAAGATGTACACTGAGTATACCTAGCAATTAGTTTTGTTATCAGGCTCTTTGATACAATTATATAGCATCAGATTTTCAGGATAACATCAATTGTGATAATAAAAAAAACCTTTCTATATTGGTTCATACTTCACGTATTTCAAATACTGGCTTTCTATACCTGAGTCACACAAGGACCACGTAACACGAAACTTAAATAACTTGGTAGTTTTAGAAGCACACACCATCTGGCTTCCTCAACCCTCTACCTTAGGTGGAGTGGCGCAATCAACAAATCTCTTACAACAGACACACGGGATAGCTTTCACAAAAATAGTCCAGAAGATTAACCCGGCATTAATCTGCGATCAAGGTAAATTTCTGAAATATTTGTATGTAGGTATGTAAATTTCTGTGTCTTGGTTGCAACTTTAAATAAGCTATATATTAAAAAAAAAAATGAATCTCACGGCAAGTTCCATTGTACAGCACCCTCAGCTCTCCATCAGTGACGCCTTCCTGGCAGGCGTGCATACGCATCTTGCATTCAGAGCCGTATGTGTTGCGATCGGATGCGCACACGGGCGTCAATGTCGCGTCACAAACGGGACACGCGCACTGCGCCGCGCCGCCCCGCGCCACGCACGCGCCACCCCACGGACATGACGCGCGAGCGCATGGGTTTTCTACCCCTGTTGGAAAATTATTACGTAAGTATGGTTTTTCCTCCTGTTACTCAAGAATTTGATGTTTTAAAATTGAAATGTGGACAAAAAAAAAATCAAATGATTACTGGTTATTCATTAACTATATTTTTGATCTTCAGACATTGTTTTCGATTCAAAGTTAGATTATAAAATGAAATTCTCATCGTTATTAAGTAAAAATTTAGTGGTCAATGTTTAAGCCACATATTGAAACCAAAGCTCATACCAAGTCAAAGCTTTAACCACGTACTTGGACAAACTGCTCCACCCAGACAGAAGTCCGATTTTACGTTTGAAAACATTCAACTCACCGCAAGGTCCTGTGTAAGCAACTCGTACGTCTCGATTATCTAGACACGAGGCACGGTCCAAGTGACAGCGGCTGTCATACGTGCGGCCGTCCGAGCCGCACACGGGCCGCACCACCGGCTCGCACTCCACCCCGCACCCGCACACTGCCACCCCACGAGCGTCCAGCGAACAGTGCTCTCGAGAACCGCACTTGACCGAGTCACACGGATGTTGTGCTGTTACAAATTGAAGAAAACATTTCTTACAATAAATTTAAACACGCCGTGACAGCTTTCAAATCTATTAAATCTCAAAGACTGACATAAATTTATTACGAACAATTTAACACAAAAGTTAGTTAACGGTGATGGATAGAAAGCGACAGAAAGGCACTCCTATTATTAAAACTGTAATACTAAATAATGAAATTATTCCATTCCTGCCACAATTTCTTTCAGGTCGACTTGACGCTTCGATGCTCGTACCCAATTACTTTTCTAAGGACAAAATGTCTCCTCAACACGGGATACAAATAAGCCGCCTCTTTACATTTCCGAATAAAGATTTAATTTTAGATTAGAAGGCTAGGTTTTGGGGCGAACGACTATTTAATATAAAATAAGGTTTTCAAAAACATACGGAGCAAGTTTCAGCGTTTTGTTTGGGAATAGATAGGGAAATTACCTGAAGCGCATTCTCCTCTGTAGGCGATAGTGAGTTGCTGTCGTGTTCGACACGATTCTCGACGCAAAGCACATTCGCTTGGATAGTCTCTGTAGTCGGAGCCGCACACAGCGCTGCCGGGTCGCACCAACAGATCGCATGGTGGACCACATCTGCAGACTGGCGCGCGCGCTTCATTTAGCTGGCACACTCCGCCGTCAGCGCATTCGTGTTCGGAACAGGGATCTGTGATCAAAATGCATTTCAAAGGGCGAAGAACTAAAGAAATAGCTTTTCCATTACCCAATGTAAACTTGAGAATAAGGTTGATTTTTATATAGCTTTAAGCAAATTTAAGAACTCTACATAAGAAGACTTTGTCAGCGGTAGAGTGCGCATCTTAGGTTCAGCAATTCTGTCTTATAAAAAAGTACAGACTATGTTGGAACAATCTAATAAAAGCGCCAAAGCAAGCTACAGTAATGTAAATAAAGAATCTCACAAAGGATGTTGGAATGTGCGGGCATTCGGTCTTGTACAAATTTAGTTCAGATCGAATATTCTGGGACAAGTTCAGTAAAAAGGGTTAGCGAAATTTAAGTACATAAAGTAAAAGAGATTAAATTACTTTTATGAAAAAGAAAATAGGCAACCCAATTTACGTATTGTATGAGGAAAAATATTTTGAGTTTCCTAAAAGTTTGCCTAACTTTTAGGAGAGTAGGTAATTTGTTGCTTACATTATATAATGTATTTTCAGAGCTTTAGGAAAATTTTCTTAACCTCCATAGTAAATTGTCGGAAGAAATAATAACACATTTAAATTTAGGTAGGTGCTGGGCAGTTAATGTCAGTCACAGTAACATCAAATACATCGAATGATATCTTACTAGGTGGATCTTTTTCAATAAAAGGAGAGTGACAGAAGGCGTGTCACCTTTCTACGCACTGTTATAACCCTTATTTCTTAGCTAACATTAATGCAATCAGCACTTCACTCTCACGTGTTTTCCATTGTACTTAAAAGTGCAAGCTGACATTTTTACCTAACTTGATTACTTCATACTCAATAATTATTCAGTTAGAATCTGGAACCAGTGCACAACGGTACTCGCACTCGGAACTATAAATCGGGAAGTCAGTGATATCAAACTTGTAGTTTTTTATAATAAATTAAGTGTTTGTGAATTGTAGTTTATTTTTTAAAAAGACTAACGGGGTCGGTCTCCTAACAATTGGTGTCAGAAGTGGGATACCAGAGAAGTCTAACGAAGTAGACACTGGTATCCAAAACCCGAGACACCCGTGATTGTCTTGTGACCGACAATAAGCCTTAGCCAAGTGCTAAGCCTGCGTCAGCTACACCTCAGGACGACGGTCAGCCTCCGCTGTATAGCGTGAGCCCGCTCCACAAACACAGGACGACGGTCAGCCTCCGCTGTATAGCGTGAGCCCGCTCCGCAAGCACAGGACGACGATCAGCCTCCGCTGTATAGCGTGAGCCCGCTCCTAAAGCATCACTGATCTACCATCTTCCCAGTTGGTCGACGATAAGTCTCAGCGTCAATACGAGCCCGCACCAGCAGCAGATCTAACTCAAACATCGAAGAGTACCAGACACGTGGAGGTTTATACACGGACAGCGGTCAGATTTCACAAAAGCATTTGCCACGTCACACCGTCTGACCGTGAAACCGAGTTCCAGTAATGCAAGCACATCAAGTGATTCTCGTGTTACTGTGAGTGTTTTGTGATTTTTATTTTACTTCTTTTATGAACTTTTGTATTTTATGAACCTTACTATTTCTTTCTAAATCCGTACTATCTTTGACTAGACATATTTTACACTGTTTTCATATTTCATTAGTCCAACACTTATAGCAATCTAATGCCGCCTAAATTTGAGTCTTTAAAAAACGAGCAAGAAAAAACAGAAATGTCTGAAAAAATTACCTTGTCAGTTTTAACTAAATTTATTAAACCCTATGATGGGGATAGGGAATCACTTCCTGCATTTTTAACAGATTGCGATAATGCAATGTCCCTAGCTACCCCAGATCAACAGATTGTACTTAGCAAATACGTCACGTCACAGCTTCAGGGAAAAGCCCGAGTAGCTTGTAGCCTAAAATCTTTCTCTGGGTGGACTGAATTAAAAACTTTCCTTAGGGCCACTTTTGGCGAGAAAAAACATGCGACGCATTTATTAGCGGATCTACAAAACTGTAAGCAGGCCACTTCTGAAGACGTTACTAAATATTCTATTAGGGTAGAATCTCTACTTACAAGAATACAGTCAGACATACATCATAGCTGTAGGGACGAAAAGGAACTTCCCGGTAGGATTGCAGCCATGGAAGATTTGGCACTTAATACTTTTATTTTAGGGATCAATTCATCTATTTCTACCATTGTAAGGTGTAAGAACCCGTCTACTCTTAATGAAGCAGTACAGTATGCTATTGATGAGGAGAAGTTATATAATTTAAGTAACAGATCTAAAAAGCATTGTTCTATTTGTAACCGAAGCGGTCATATTGCATCTGAATGTTTTAAGAATAAAACCTCAAATAATTCGCAATCTCGAAACGTATATCATGCTAATTCGAATCCTTATTATCAAGCTAATCCTAATTCTAATGTAATAACTTGTAATTATTGTAAACGTGTAGGTCACACGATTCAACAGTGTCGTAAGCGACAATATAATATGCAACGACGCGAAAATGCGAATCAAGCACAACGTGACTCTAACTCGCCACGTGAGAATCCTAACACTGCAGTGCATATGTGTGATATTAATGAGTTAGACTGTCCCGATCCTAATAATGATAATTTAAACTAAATAACATTTCGGTCTCGTGTCTGCCGAAATGCTATAATACTAACGACACGCAATGTTTTACTATTTCTCATAAATTCTCTAAATCTCAACCTAATCAGTTGAGTCTTACTAACTCTAAATCTCAACCTAATCAGTTGAGTCTTACTAAATCTAAATCTCAACCTAATCAGTTGAGTCCTACTAACTCTCAATCTCAACCTGATCAGTTGAGTCCTACTAACTCTAAATCTCAACCTAATCAGTTGAGTCTTACTAAATCTAAATCTCAACCTAATCAGTTGAGTCTTACTAAATCTAAATCTCAACTCAATCAGTTGAGTCTTACTAAATCCAAATCTCAACCTAATCAGTTGAGTCCTACTAAATCTAAACCTCAACCTAATCAGTTGAGTCCTACTAACTCTAAATCTCAACCTGATCAGTTGAGTCCTTCTAAATCCAAACCTCAACCTCTGTTGAGTCATACTAACTCTAAACCTCAACCTCTGTTGAGTCATACTAACTCTAAACCTCAACCTCTGTTGAGTCCTACTAATTCTAAACCTCAACCTCTGTTGAGTTCTACTAACTCTAAACCTCAACCTCTGTTGAGTCCTACTAGCAATACTAATTCCTCCTATGATTCTACTATTTCTCGTAACAAAATCGATCATCAAGTATCATCAAATAATCTACCAATTCCTTATTCTAAATCATTAAACACTAGTGTTTACGAAACTTCTATACCTATATTCGAAATAAATAATTACAATAAAAAGGTGTCCTTACCGCATACTTACTTAACCACACCCTATGCTCTGGAACAATTGTGTTTCCTTATTGACACAGGATCAAGTATCAGTCTTATAAAAAAATCTAGCTTATTGCAAATACCAAGCCTCTCTTCCGAGATAGTAAAATTAAAGGGCATTAATAACTCAGAACATCCAGTTGAAACACTAGGTACATTCCAAATGGAATTCAATTTACCAAATCAAACACTTAAATATAAATTTCACGTTACGAATGATGACGTTAACTTACAAAATTATGACGGCATTATAGGTAGTAATTTCTTAAGTCATTTTAAATCAAGTATCAATTATTCGTCTAAATCTATGTCCATAAATAATTGTTCAATTCCAATTATCTATACGGAACCAATTTACATTATTCCTGCTCGTTCTGAAGCAGTTATCGAATGCACGGTATCTAATTACTCGCCCGACTTTTATCACAACAATGAAGCTCTCGTACTAGATCATACCTTAGGTGATAGTATTTATGTCGCAAATTGTATTGTTTCAATAAAACCTAATAGGAGAATTAATGTCACTGTTTTAAATACTACCGACTCTAACATAGAAGTTAAAGATTATCATGTCGAATTGACACCTTTTGAACATAACCATTCAAGCTCTGATTTTTGTCAAATTAATTCTATTTCTACTACTAAATCTGATCGAATCAATGAAGTTCTTAATCTAATTCGCTGTTCTCATCTAAATGACGAAGAGAGAAAATCTCTCATTGAATGTTGCTCTCAATATACGGATATTTTTCATATCGAAGGTGAACCTCTTTCCTTTACAAGTGCAATTGAACATTCCATTAATACGGGTGATGCCCCGCCAATCCATGTAAAATCGTATCGCTTCCCTGAGTGTCACAAGGAAGAAGTTGATTCTCAAATTAGTAAAATGTTAGAACAAAATATTATTCGTCCTTCTAATTCGCCTTGGAGCGCCCCAGTATGGGTAGTCCCAAAGAAATTGGATGCTTCTGGCAAAAGAAAGTGGAGATTAGTTATCGATTATCGCCGTCTCAATGATGTCACCGTTTCTGAAAGCTATCCACTGCCTCTTATCAATGATATTCTTGACCAGTTAGGTCACTCCAAATACTTCAGTACTCTTGACCTTGCTAGTGGTTTTCACCAATTAAAAATGAACGCCATGGACGCGTCGAAAACAGGATTCACAATTAGTACTAATTCAAAAATGTCTGGGCACTACGAGTTCAATAGAATGCCTTTCGGGTTGAAAAACGCCCCTTCTACCTTCCAACGACTTATGAACACCGCATTATCAGGTTTACAAGGTATACATTGTTATATATATTTAGATGATTGCATAATATACAGCCAAAATTTACAAGATCATATGCAAAAATTACGATTAGTCTTTGATAAATTTCGTCAGTTCAATTTAAAGTTACAACCCGACAAATGCGAATTCCTAAGACGTGAAGTTACTTATTTAGGTCATATCATCACCGATAAAGGTGTTTCTCCAAATCCTGACAAAGTCAAGGCCGTATCAGAGTTTCCAATTCCCAAAAACCCAAAAGACATAAAATCTTTTCTAGGCCTCACAGGTTATTATCGCCGATTTATCGAAAACTTTTCAAAAATCACTAAACCACTCACTGCTTTATTAAAAAAGGATGCTATATTCGTTTGGAGTTCTGAACAGCAGATCGCATTCGATATCCTTAAGAATAAATTAATAACCGCACCGCTTCTTCAGTACCCTGATTTTTCGCAACCATTCATAGTCACTACAGATGCTAGTAACTACGCTGTAGGCGCAGTCCTATCCCAAGGGATTGTTGGAAAAGATAAACCGATTGCATATGCATCTCGAACCCTTAATAAGGCCGAAGGAAATTATTCTACCACCGAGAAGGAATTATTAGCCATTATATTTGCCGTAAAAACCTTTCGACCTTACCTGTACGGTACTAAATTCAGAATAGTTACAGACCACCGGCCACTTGTTTGGCTTTTTAATTCAAAGGACCCAGGTGGCAGACTCATTCGCTGGCGTCTCAAACTTGAGGAGTATGACTATGAAATTATTCACAAACAGGGTCGTCTCAATTCTAACGCTGATGCACTATCGCGTTGTCCAGTTAACGCTATTGATGTTAATAACTTAAATAATTCTACCTATGAAAATTACTTTAAAGATCAATTTACCAAACAACTTTCTACTTCAAATACTTTGATTGAAGAATTTACTGAAGCTTTACATTTATCCAAATCCAATTCAATTGCAATTCCAGTCTCTTTAGACTTTGATTATTCTATGCCTCACTGTGAGGAAATATTATCACGCCTCGATAATTCCGCTGACTTACTAAATTCCGAACGCGAGCCTTTAACTATTCAATGTATAAACGACAAAAATAAATCTTACTATTTCTTATATACTAAAGTTCATCATTACGAGGAGACTAAATTTAGAGATGTTTATAACTTATTAATTAAACTTAGAGATATGCTTTTAACCAATGACTCAAATGTTACAGATCTCGCGTTACCCGATTTCTCTGATTCATTCTCGAAACTAACTTACATTAAGATTTATAATATGATTTCCTACATTTTCCATAATACTAATATAAAAATTCTTATATATAGAAATCAATTAATTTATCCAACTCCTGTCGAAGTTCCTAAAATATTAAAAGAAAACCATGATTCCGCTATCGCAGGACATCTAGGATCCAGACGAATGTATAAACGAATTAAAGATGCCTATTATTGGAAAGGAATGCGCTCTGACATAGAAGAGTATGTGAAAAAATGCAAATTATGTCAAATTAATAAGCCATTAAGAAAATCGAATAAAGCTCCAATGGAGATAACTTCTACTTCTACTAAACCATTTGAACGGCTAGCTCTCGATATCGTAGGCCCATTACCCGAAGCCGGTTTTCAAAATTTCAAATTTATACTAACTTTACAAGATGACTTAACTAAATTTACTAGTGCTTATCCTATGGTCTCGGCTACAAGTGAGGAAATAGCCAGAAATCTCGTCCATTTTATGTCTCTTTTCGGTTTCCCAAGATCTATCTTAACTGATTTAGGTACTTGTTTTACATCGGATCTATTTAAACAGCTAACAGAAATTCTAAAGATTAAAGCTCTTTTCACTACTCCTTATCATCCCCAAACTAATGGAGCACTTGAACGCTCACATGCTACGTTAAAGGAATATTTAAAATCCTTTGTTAATGAAAACCAAAATGATTGGCATTGTTATCTATTTACTGCAATATTAACCTACAATACTACTCCTCATTGTACTACTGATTATACACCTTATGAATTATTATATGGATACAAACCAAATATTCCAAATTCCTTATACGAAACCACTGGTAATACCACTTATAATGAATATATTCGAGCTCTACAATATAGGATGCGATTTAGTCGAGAAAAAGCTTTACAAAATATAATCAACAGTAAGGAGAGGTCTAAGCAATATTATGATTCTAATTCCCGCGAAATAACGTATAAAACTGGCGATATGGTGTATTTAAAACACCATCATAGACTCCGCAAAGCCTTATCACCCATATGGAAAGGTCCTTACAAAATAGTTAAAGTACACAATAAACATAACGTGACCCTACAAGTAGGTCGTAAACATATTAAGTATCACATCAATGAAATCAAACCTGCTACATCTTAACCTTTGCCATATGTTTATTTTCAGAACGTTAAGTTATGGCTGCCGCGCTGAATCCAGTATCATTCCTATTTTACATAGTCCTGGAATTTATTTTGAACCGACAACTAATATTAATTTTTATAACGATTACTGGAAGGTTATTACCCATGTAGATTTAATATCTTTAGAACCATATCTCGATAAAGTTGAGAAACTGCTGCACGAAACCTTATCTCTCTGTACTAAACTTCATTCACAGGACTTAATCCAATGTAAAGACATTTCTAGTCCAATAGAAGTGCTCATACAATCTAGCTATATCAAATTGCAATCTCTTTCTCATATTATAACTAACCAGCCTATAGATAGAGTCAAACGGTCTCTTGAATTTGGTGGCGAAATCCTAAAGTTTTTCTTTGGCACATTAGATGCAGATGATGCAAGGCAATATGATGCCGCAATTGAATCTTGTCGTAAAAGTGAAACAGAAATGTTCCACTTAATGAAAGATAATATACACGTTATCAAATCAACTATAAATAATTTCAACTCAACTATTTACAAATTAAATCAAAATGAAATGAAATTAAACACTCAAATCAATAATATGAATGAAATCTTAACTCAAATTACGAAAACTGATAATTTACTTCTTTATTCTGCCAAGATAAATAATTTACTAAACATAATCGAAGGTTCTTTACTTGCCATTTCTAACCTACTAGATACTACTCTTAATGCTATCTTATTTTCTAAAGTAAATGTCCTACATCCTAGTGTGATAAGTCCTTCAAATCTTTATAGTGAATTATCTAAGCATAGTACTCAAGTAAACAGAAGGCTAGATTTCCCAGTTCCTTTAAATATAAATAATATTAATTCTTTAATTGACGTATCCCGTCTTAACTCTTATTATTATAATAATAAAATTATATTTGTGCTGCAAATCCCGCTAATAACGCCCAGTAAATTCATTGTTTACAAAAGTATACCATTACCGACTCCTCACGATGAGTCACATTTTAAGACATTCGCCTTAATTCAACCTTCAAGTACTTACATTGCTATAAGTGATGACAGGATGCATTATTCTATGTTAAATAATTTAGATAACTGTAAGGTAATTAATTATAACTATTCTATTTGTGAATTAATATCAATATTTTCTAGCTTAGGTAACCCAAATTGTGAATCAAAATTGTTAACAGAAGTAACCTTGTCTCTACCTCCTGAATGTAATGCTAAATTGTTATATGGTCAAATTGATATTTGGCAAAAATTGCAAAATAATAAGTGGATTTATGTTCAATCTGCCACAACTAAACTAACTATTAAATGCGATGAAGATATGAAAGATTACTCTGTTGTTGGCACAGGAATTGTTAAGTTAACAAAAAATTGTATCGGTTTCTCTAAGACTATTCATTTATTGCCTACTACTACTAACTCCTTTTTAATTAAGTCTCCTTTAGAAATAAGTTTTGATATAACTAATGACGATTGTTGTAAGAAGGACATATTTAATAATAAAACTTTGCCACATTTGTCGCCAATTAATTTAAGTAACATTAATCTGGACTCTCTAAAATACGCAACACATAAGATGGATAATTTAGAAAATGAACTAAATAATTTTCAACAAGAATCTCATTTTATTAAATATGCTCCTTATTATTCCACATTTACTTGTTTTTTAATTACATGTTTATTTTTATACATAGCTTATAGGTTATACAGATGTTTTAAAAATCAGAGATCTAGTCATTCTGGATGTTGTGTACAAATTTTCAATCAGTGTAATAATCAAAGAACAGTCAGATACCAATCTAAAGTGTCAGACTCTGTAGAAATGACTAACTCTATTCCAGTATCTGAAGATGATAAGAAATCTATAAAATCTTTGCCCGCATTATGCTCTTCTAACAGAAATCTAAACTATTGATTTACATAACTATCTTGTTCTTTTACTAATTTAGAACTTAAGACTTTTGTCAACTAACTATAAATTCTATATCTAATTTTAAGTTATATTTTACTAATTCTAGATCTTATATTCTATATTTTAATAATGTACTTAATTTCTATTTTATTATTGTGAATGACTTCCTGATTTTTCAATTTAACTTCGCTTTCTAATTCGGATAAGCTTCGTTTTAAAGGGGGAGCTGTTATAACCCTTATTTCTTAGCTAACATTAATGCAATCAGCACTTCACTCTCACGTGTTTTCCATTGTACTTAAAAGTGCAAGCTGACATTTTTACCTAACTTGATTACTTCATACTCAATAATTATTCAGTTAGAATCTGGAACCAGTGCACAACGGTACTCGCACTCGGAACTATAAATCGGGAAGTCAGTGATATCAAACTTGTAGTTTTTTATAATAAATTAAGTGTTTGTGAATTGTAGTTTATTTTTTAAAAAGACTAACGGGGTCGGTCTCCTAACAGCACGTTTCCTTGGAAAGCCCGATTTCATTCCGAGCCAGTCACGTCATCTGACACGGGCAAAATGAAATGTTGACCCTTTTTGTGTGTTCCGCGTCTATTATTAAGAAAAGACCTCCTCTTAACGAGTTCCTTTTATGCTCTCAAAGATAGACACTAACAATACGAGGCCATTATATTTTAATTAATAATCCCTCATTAAAATTACTGTGGCTTGCAGAGTATTAAAAATCATTTTTATTTTTTATTACGTCTCCTCAGCGACTATACCTACAACTACTGCTTTTATGGTTATAAAAATGATGTTTGAAATTTAACAACCTGCAATTTTGATAAAGTTAGTAGACACGATTTAATTATTCAAGAACTGACGTAACATTACTCTATAAACTGAACTCAGATTTCGCTTAAAGTAACATAACAAAACAAAAGGTATTCATAAAATTATAAAAGAAAATGAATGTGTAATTTACCGCATTTTCCATGGTACTTGATGGTGATATTAAGCTGGTTGTCGCAGGCATGTTTGTCAAGATGGCACACGGATGGGTACTCCCGGCCATCGGTTCCACACACTGGCTTGCGTCGTTGGCAACTACGCGGACATCTACATTCCGGCTGGCCATAAGCCGCGATGCATCGAGCCCCTACTGGGCACGATACGCCCGTGCATGGGTCTCCTGCGTCTGTGTAAAACAATGGAAAATATACGAACTCTTTAAATATTTTATTGAATAATCGCAACTTGTGATCACAAAAGTATTAGACAGACCTATCGGATATCTTGGATTTTCCAGTACAAACTGTAATTAAGAATTTTAAAGACCCAATTTACACTTGAGACTTTGAAGTCCCAACGAAAACTTTGAGGTCAAGTTGACTTCTTCTATAGGTGTAATTTTAGATATCGTAACTTTTATTTACTTATAGTTACAAAATCCAACATAAAAAAAGGTAACAACATAAGTTACAGGTCTCAATCATACCTACTTATTTTATTTTAAAAATATCGATCTTTACTAACGATTGAATCAATCCAGCGTATTCGAGGGAAATATACTGAATATAGACAAATTACGTGTAAAAGGACCAAATTGGATAGGTATACATAGAAAGTTGTGTGACGATTTGAAAGTAGTGTTGACATATTGAAAGTGTGATGAGATTAAGCACTGAAAGTCGTTGCATCGAATATGTTCATAGTAAATGGTTGACACTGTTCATACTCAATGTGACAGGTATCTACATATACTCATGATGCGATGGACCTCGAGTACGTATGCACTACCTATATTATTTACTGGTGACTTTAATAGTTCTGTTTGCAATAAAGTGTACTTGTACCATAAGGTACCTATGAAAAGAAAACAAATAGCTTGAACAAGTCGTCTCTCTTTTATACCCAAGTTTACATTATGAGACCATTGTCGTGAAAAGAGCTTCTATAAATTAGTTTTATCAGGTACGTATGAGTATCATCTAGTTTCGCAGAGAAACCAGTATGACTGCTTCAATGACTAGGCGAGGGTGTTCATAACAATGTAAGTTCATCGCGCTGAGGCCGGAAAAGGGGTATATTTATGTATGTAGTCGTGGAAAAAGGTTACATAGTGACAGGTAGAAAATTAAATACCTGAAATAGAGTATCTACGAGTATGATATTCCTATAATACATTTTGGTAAGGTATTTTCGAAAAAAAAAATCACTATATATACACTATGTACGTTTGTGTAATTTCAAATGCCATTAATCCATCAAAATCCGTTAAATATAAAAAATAAGCTATCCTGAGCGTGATATTAACTCAGTCGTCATTATTTTATGAAACAGTCAATAGTCACACATACCTTATAAATTAATTTAACTGTACTTTGTGCTTTGAAATGCATAAATGAATATTCATTACTGTAGTTGACTAGCTGGAAAATGTCACAAATCTTCGTGATTAATTGGAAGAGCTCGGTTTAATATTAGTCATATCAACGTTTCGCACATTGCAATTTCATAATTATTTATTTAATAAATAAATTAATAATAGCATGCTACTTTCAATTTACTTGAAAACAAACATAAAGATAATACCAACGCAGTCAACTGTAATCAATTAATGCATTATTAATGCGATTTCAATTCAAAACCTCAGCCTGAAGTTGAATTTCGCATTTATTTAAACGACTAACATTTTATCATCGTTAAATAAGTAAAGTTGGAAGAGCGCGTCACTTACCGCATTCACCTTCATGCTTAACGCGTAGGTTGAGCCGGCGCTCGCAGGCTTCCTTACGCAAGTAGCAATGGTTGCGGTACGTACGCCCTGCAGTCGAGCACACGGGTGCCGGTGATGTGGGGCACGTCGCGGGGCAGGCGCAGTGGGCACGCCCGTCCCCAAGGGACACACACTCCGCGCCCCAACGACAAAATGTTTTTTCACACGCTTCTGAAAAATTAAAAGTTATTCAGAATTCATGTTCGTGACACTTAAACTGAAAAGGGAATTAATAAAAAAAGAGATATATCATTTTTTATGTATACCTAGGTATGTGATTTAATTCCACATAAATGCCAACAACTGAAATTCCACACAATAGGTAAGCACATTATGCAGTTGGTCTACGGTGTCTTAAAAATACCTATGACAGTCGTAGAAACGCGCGTAAAAAAAGTCTGATAACCAGTCGGACCTCAGCGTATCAGGGTCTCCCAGTCATTGGGTGGCGGAGGCCAGATGGTAGTCGCCCCGTATAAAATACTGATATTCAACCGCAGCCGGATTGGAAGCCGCATGATTCACTTTACCTATTTGATGAAAAGTGAACTTTTCAACTAACAACAACTAACTTTTCAAATAACTACAGGTTTTAATACTGTACACTTTTTTTATTATGAAACGGAGTGAAATAAATCGTTACATATTCAAAAGGTTCCAGAGTGACGGAATTGATAAAGGTACGTCTTCGGGCTTAAACGTGAATAGCACTAATAAAACTGATATCCCCGTCGCAAGCTAGCGGCGAATTCTTTGAACAAGATATAATTCTTTAGCGAACTCCGCTATGGATGACACAATTTCCAATTTTCTACCTGGGGAGTCAGAGGCGTGACTAAATTATTAAGGATGACTAAAATAAGATGCGAATTGCCGTTTCGCCACAGCATTTTGTTAGAACAAGCTTTAAAGATTACCGATTTCTATCGGCTTGTTAAAATTCTAAGCAGATATTGGGCACCAAGCCAGACAGCGGCCTACTAAAAGTTAATTTACAATTTTCTTCCCGATCTCAAACTTTCAAGTGTCGGCAGTTGTAGGCCAATAATACTTGAAGTTTACAATGAACACAATATTGATGCTCCGCAGTTATTAGATAACAAATTGTACAGGTTTTTTTTTTTTTTTTTCACTCAATCTAATCACATATGTCCGAACGGATGAGAAAGCCATAAAAATGACCACTCGAAAAGGTTTCAATTTCTCTACATTCAACAATCTTTAACAGGATTTACGAAAATTGACCGAACCAAATTTTTTATATAAATAAATCATTCATACAAACCAAGTTGATTCTACTCCATTTTTTTCGAGCGTTTCGCAACGAAATGCTATTAGGATTTTTAATAACGGCAAGAAATAGAGCAGACATCTGAACACCTGCGCCGATAAGAGCGTGCGAATGCTTGAAAATCTTTAGACTAGACACCAGCTGAGTCAAACTCATTGATTTTAATAAGCGCCTTCGTTGCTGCAGCTTACTGTTAGTTTAGTCTATTCAGCGCTCTGTAAGCAACTGTACAGCAACTTCAGTTGTTCTCATTCTAACTAACAAAATGAACTTTGTGCGCGAAGCTAAACCTAACTCACAATTAATTATACACGACTTACAACGCGACGACTACGAATATAATAAAGTTCGTTGAAATGCACAAGTACTTCCACTGAATTGTAAAACTCTGACGTGTTTATGTTATAACACGATAATTGACTTTATAATTTATCGCATTTATTTAAATCTCGCTTATCCTTTGTCGTGAGATTAATTAAAATGGGATTGAAATGCCTGACTTTTAATAAGATTCTCATATTAAACATCAGACGTGAAAAACAAAACTTATGTCCAAGAACATTTCCTTGTGAATTATAAACAACCTGTAACTTTGAAGATGACAAATTGCTTCTATTATTGTATTTGTCTCTTATAAAAGAGGTCAAGTATCAAAATTCAGCCGCGAACTCATTTCCTTGGCTTTCGTATAAAGGTTGCAGACGAATCCGCTTAAGAAAAGAAAGCAGTCGGAAATAACAATTTTGTAAGAAACAAACAAAATGTTAGAACGCGAATCGCTGTTGGAGAAGCCCGAGATAAATGGAGACAGGGAAGGGGAGATAAAAATGATGGCGGATGCTTCGTGAATGGAAGAAAATTAGGAAATTCACCGCGGCGCTTTTTCAGGCGGGAGAGCTGTTTAAATTATCCATATTATCTTTGTATAAATAAAATTCTACTCATGCGGGTTGAATTTATAATCAGAGAAAGTTAGATTCTTGTTTACGTAAGAAGATACATACATATGTACATATATAAATCTTAAATTTCGAAGTGAGTATGGTATTTGATAAGGTTCAAACTTTTGAGTTTGAACCTTTATAGTGATAAGGTACACCAAAATCATGTTTTATCACAATTTACAGTCATTTGGTACCTACTTAATAGAATAATACATATGAAATTCTCAACGATTTCTGTCTTACATCGTAGTGGATTGGCAATCATCATCAATACCTACAGTCAATTAAACAAATATATACTAATACTATACAGATATTCAGTAGACCCATATATGGAAAGATATAAGCCGAATATACTCGTAATAATACTAAATAATGTCGGAGCACACTCTCACCCACATATTTCGGGACGCGCCCTCCTAAAGTCTCGGGGACAAAGCAATTTTGTTGGCTCCAGACACCGGCGTAGTTGGCATGTCACTCGCACAGTACCTACACATGTGGATTGTGAACTCAAGATAAGCTTTGAAGACGTACCGACGCATATAATACTTAGAAGATAATATACCAACCTAATTAAAAGGGTAAAGTTGACGAAGAAAATAATTTCAGAGCAAATTTTATCACAACCTAAATGTGTTCAGTTCTTAGAATCGCATTTGTGAAATATGAATTACTTATACTTAGAAAATGTAATAGAAAACATCCAGTTTTGTGAAGACTTATTATACCGCGATTTATCTGTGAAATGTAAACAATCAGTGGAAAAGTAATTGAGTATACGCGATCCGCACATTGAACATAAAATACACATTGCAGATTATTCGTTACATTGCCTACCTACGTATTACGCACAGGTAAAGCCCATAATATTATTTTTACGTAATCCAGGTTTACAATTAATTAATTTTATTGATTGTTGGACTTTCAGAAGTTACAAGTCTGTAAAAAACTATAAATTTAATAAAATTGAAAAGCTTTCATAACGGTCGATTAACGTGAATCCATTATAACGATTTTATGAACGAGGCATTCATTTGCTTTAGTTCCAAAGTTCAGTATCCCTGTTAAAGATTTTTTCTAGATTTATTAAAACAGTATAACCAGCTATTTAATCTCACGTCAGCTGATACTAAGATGTTGGTCAACCAATCACAACAGTTAACATGAGGTTTAAGATGATCAGAGATTAGATCAGCCTTTAAAAAACTCGTTATTACGATGATGATGTTTATCAGTTTGATAATGAACAAGTACATTTTTACAATGCACCAACTGTATCGCGGTTATATTTGTTTATATTAAATTACCTAGTATACTAAGAGCTTGTTTCACCACTTACTGAACTATCCACAACTTATCTGATAGACATAACATAGCATCACGCCAGTATTCCCCGAAGGGTTAGGCAAAGTTGTACTATTTACACCCATGTTATTAGGGGCGAACTTATTGCCATCTACCGGGCACATTTTCGAATTCCATGCTGCTGCTAATCTACATGCAGGAAAACCCAATAATACTTTGCCCGACCTGAACCGAACCTAAGACCTCACGCTCAGCAGCTACACTTGCAACCACTAGACTAATGAGGCAGTCTTATCAGATAGAATGCGTTGAAATGTTGTTTCACAAGTATCTCAAGTAAATCTAGTTGATAAACTCTCTGATTAATTTACGTACAATTTACATATGTAAAATATCAGTTAGATGAAAATCACTCTATTTACTAGTTTATCAGTAAATTGTAAAACATACCCAAATCTATTTACAGTAATACTTAATATTATTTTGCTAAATATAAGTAGCTATGGGAATCCCAGCGCTTCACGGGAACTTATAGGAACCATCTTCTCTCTCAGTCTTAAAAGACAACTTAGGGCTTTGTCAAGAGACTGGGCATCACCTGATCACAAGTTCCGTGATTTACCTTACATTAGTGATTCCCGTGGTAGACTGATCTATCCATACAAATTACATTCGGTGTTCAAACCGAACAGTCAATCTGTGGCAGCCTTAAGTCAGGCGTATACAGTAGACGCAGGCTGGAAGTCCTGCTCAGCTTTGAAACTCACATAGTGACGTGGCTGTATGGCAGTATACGTACTGCATAAAAATGTACCGTGCCCGAAAATCTAAATACTGTACCTACTCCACCAGGTAGCCTCACTTGGCAAGGGACTTCCAATTAAATTATTTCAAATAAAAGGTAGTTACTAAAGATAATAATTTGAGTGTTTTCTTACCTTCCGGAGCCGGGGGTCTAGGCTGATAGTGTAAATCTGAAACAAATAAAAATCCGATAAGTGATTTGGGACTTTAGAAGTAGCTTAAAATTCACAATTGTGTTTCTCGGAGGGCTAGACGCAGGTGTAATGATGTACCGTTAAGACTCATGTAATAACGACCGAGCGTACGTCATCCACGACACAAAATTCTAAACTCCACTAGTGAGAATTTTTTAACAAGATTACATAATAACACATTGCCCGAACCGGCATTAAACCCAAGATCTCACGCAAGAGCCGCGCTTGTGACCGATATCAACTATGAGGCAGTCCAAATAAAACCCACAATTGGTTGACTTTTCACGATATTTGAATTGTATTTCTAAACCCACATGCAATATATCATTGTTACCAACATAGCTCATTTCAAGCCACTAAGCTGCTTAATATCCGAAAACTACGCACCAATTTGGTTCACAAAACTAAATAATGTAATTGTAAAACCAGAGTAATGCCTCACCGCAACAAGTTTAGCTGCATAATGCCGGTCACTATGTTTAATTATGTGTTTAATTTTAAATAGAACGATTAAATTAATTGAGACCTGACAAAACATAAACTGTAATACAACTGCAGTCCAAACTCTAAACACGGATTAATTTTTAATCACAGAATAATCAGCGAGCGCTATTTTTGTTTAGTGTCAACGAAAATGACAAAAAATATTTCATTTACCCGCCTATTTATAACTTTTTTGACAAGTGTTGTTTTTGTAACAGCCTTGTTGCACGGAGTAACGCCAATAAAAAAAAAATATATGTGAATTCTATTTTTAATTTATGGCGTCATTCGGAACAATCTATTCAACCTATAAACCTATACAAGATAGTGTACTAAGTTTATGAGTCTACCATACAAAGGGAAATTAAAAATATGTGGCATATTTTTTGAAGATTTAAAAAATTCGACATTCAAATAATTCTAAATTCAACAGCCAATATTCAAAATTCTATTATTTTATTTGAAATACCATAACTAATCCATTTCTGAAACCAATTTAATTAATAATATTACAATAACCTCAATATTATTTCATATACAAAGTGTTGACGACATACGAGATAACTGAAACCATATTCTGAGTATCGCGTTAGTAGTTCGTACACAAAAAATAGTAAATATATGAAAATGTAAAATAAATACAAAGGTATAGGACCAGGATTTCAATATTCAAACTTGTAAGCTTTATTTCAATCTATGGGTAAATTAAATTATTCCTGCACGCAGTGACAGATGAATGACATTTTTTTTTTTTTAAATTGCCAGACCATCGCCCATTGCTATTATTATTTTTAATTGTTTTGCACGATGATATTCGAAAGTAATCCATTTGAAAATGGAGTAACTATTTGGCACGTCCGCGTCTGTCTTTTTGAGTATATTAGTCATCAAAATGATATACATATATTATTTTGATGATATTAGTACATATATTCATAACATTGGTTTGCATGAACTGAAAAATTAGTTTTATTAAAAAAATTTGATTAAAATGAATCTTCCTTTCTTGGAACAACACATTTAGACAAATATGTTTTTTCAAGAAATAAAGATTCATCTTTCCATTATTATCATGTTCGTAGATATATACAAATATATTAACCAATTTAGTAACTAAATACATTGTTTTGTTTTCAAACAGCTATCACGTAATAGGCATTTTATTAGGAACTCCAAGACGAATATATTCAGGTTTCTACCCAGTGAAAATGCTAACCAAAATTTCAGTATATTTTTATGCAAAACACGTCTACGGTAGTGACGTCTGCATTGCAAAGCTAGTGAAATATACTATTTATTTTGACAGACGTACCTTCACGTGAATCAATACATTTATGAATACAAAAATGTTAAATATTTCCACTTGCTAATGGTTCGAGTAAATCATTTAATATAAAATTTTTAAAAGAAATGCGTACCTACACTGGCTAACTTGTAATCGTTACCGGTTTCTTAAATGTGATTTTTTTGGTTGGACATCCACTTATCGCTAAGGATAATAAACCTAGCCAAAGAGCTACTCACGTACCTAGAACTTGAACGAAGTAAAACTTGATATATTGGATCTCTATTCACAGAAAATTTCAAAACTATTGTTTTTTTAACGTTCTTTAAATGTCCCATACGCTTTACTGCCCACAAAAAAAGACACGTAGCTCGTTGGTACTCTTACTTTGAAATCCAATTCAGAACGGAAAGCGGCAGTTATACGGGTTTACTTTGTTTTTATTGATTTTACAAAACTTTGTGAAGTTATTTGAACAGATATCTTTCATCAATATTTAGGAGCATTGGACGCCGATACTAGGCATATACCTACGTACAGTAACCAATTAAAGACATAAAAGTAATATTGCAAAAAGCTTATATTGATAGCTCAAACATACTCGAGAAATTGGATTTCAAAGGGATTGCTCGGCAAACATGACGTCGCCGTAACAGAATTTTCGGTGTTCAAGCCGTTGATAAGACTCTTCAACCTATTCTCGGAGTTGTCCTTGGATATTCTTCGAAAATACGATACACAATTGATAATACGATTCACGTGTAGTGAGCTAGGACACACAGAATAACGCCACTATAAAATTTGCACTGAAATATATGCAAAAACTTTATAGACTTTGTAGATCAAATTTGTATGCACCTAAATTTCCCAATCATTTGTTACATAGGAACTAACTTGTATTTACCTGTCAACCGCTTAACGTTTTGAGCAACAGAACAACGAGATCACTCTATTTGTGATTTTCATTCGTCTACGCATACCCCCGGTTTCTTCTTTATTCTTGTTAAGCCCGCGATACACTACACTCACCATATTCGTATTCAGTTTACCGACTGCAAATTTCGATATTGTAGTGAAAATGTCAAGCGATTGATAACCAAACGTATAAATTTCTTTATTATACCTACACTTTATTGCAGACCAATCCAAAAAAGAAAAAACACAGATTATATATTATTGAATACTTATAAGAACAATGGGCCGCTTTATCGCGTTTCGTTTAATATACATACAATATTATTCATCATTATGAAACGCGATAGTGTAAAAGTTCCGTGGTGTATACATTTTTTCCATAAAAAATAATAATATCGGAATTAAAAAATGTTATTAAAAATTATAGGCATAATATTTTAGAGTCAGATTACTTGTTCCTTACAGCATAAAGCGAGGATCAAGGCTGTTATATCGAAAATCTCTGGCTAACATTAAATATTATAAGTACTAAAATCTTAACGAGCAGTGAGATTTAGCTTTCAATGATACCTACCTATAGAAGATTATTTTAAATTATTTAAATATACAAAAAGCGAGAAAGTATTAATTAATACTCTACTGAGACGTCATTTATTAAGTAGGTACCTTAGGTACGTTTTCATGAATATTAAAGGATAGAGGTTCATTAAAAGTTATTTTAATCCGATTTCCCGCCGTTGCATGTTAATTAGTTTATCTTGCTTTCTTCCGACGGACTTGTAACGAAGACGTCGCAAAAAATATCAAAAGGTAAAAGAGTAATGGATTCAAAGAAGCATATTAGCCTCCTCTGATTAATTTCGCCTCAAAAGAAGACGGGACATTGGTAATGTGACACAAAGAGGTCGCGACTAATGGGACCAGGATAAATATAAAATACAACAAGAGGCTGGCAGAACGCTCGGCCACAAGCCGGGGTGTGCTGGGGCGGCGCGCCATATTGTTTTATTGCAAATTGGTTGGACGTAGACCGCGCCTGTCCTTTACATATACGAGGCTATTAAACTACCGCCGGTGTCCAGTCACGTGTTAAACGAATTCGATCGCTGCATACAATGTTAGGAGACCGGTGTTCGTGACGTGGAACCGAGGCTTAGAAGCCGACGTTATACAAATCGCTGCCTTACTTATATACTAAATTAAATAGATGTCAAACTTTTAGTCGCAATTATTTAAGTCCGTCTATGCTAATCGTCGCCTTAACGGCTTTGTTTTTCATAGTCATATTAAATGATCTCTCGGTGTACAACTTTCTTTGCAACTTGCACTAGCGACCCAGTGTCTACTTGTCGTTCCATTTAAGTAGGTATTTGTAGGTACTATCTATGTAACTTTTTGTAGACAGAACTGCCTCATTAGTCTCTACTCACCAGCGCGACTACTCAGCGTGATATTCTGGATTCGATTGTCGGTTGTGACAGTGTTATTGGATTTTATACCCTAATATGTATTCTATTTTATAATAATAATGTCCTCCTGACCGAATTTCTGTCACGACGGCCAATCTCACCGGAAATTGGCCAACTACGCAGGAGAGATTATAGATCACAACTGTGTGCGCAAACACAAGTGCTCTCTCTATTCCTTCATTCTCATAGTCCGATGGGACGGCAATCCGACACGACCGGAGAGAGATCAGGCACAAGACTAACGGCTTTACGTGCTTTCCGAGGCACGGCATGTATTCACATACACAAAGACCCAGACCCGAAACAACTAGCAGTAGATCATACAAATATTTGTTCCTTGCGGGAATCGAACCCGCGACACGTAGCACGGCAGTCGATCTGTCCAGCACTGCGCCAATCGTGCCGCTACGTTTATTTTATAATGCTGTCTCAAACCCAAGCGATGATTTGATCGGTCGTAGTTAGAATGAGCCTGTAGGTAGGTCTACTAAGCATCCTAGCGCCTGCGCATGAAGTAGATATCAAATCCCGCCGCCCTTCACGATACGCCAATAAGTTTGCATTATCGCGTAATTTTTTGCTGGTACGAATTGATAAACGATTCATTTACTTTTCATGAGATTAGTACTCCCCCGATTGAGCGATTAAAGCTCCATCCTATATTAGGAATTCCTTTGTATTGTGGCTGTGTTTACTAACACAACAACTAGTCTAAAGTACATTTACTGATGGCGAGGTAGCCAGGTGTTATCATGGATCTTGCTCTTGCAGACAATAGATCAATAGAACCTATGTTTGACGTTGCAGGGTTTCACGCCCCAATCGCATACAAGATGTCCGACATAATGGCCGTAATAGCTGTAAGGCGTCACAAACCTATATTATTATGGCTATATGAAAGAGAAAGAGAATAAAGAAGAAAAAAGTAGAAAGTGGTTTATTTTTTTAATTCACTGAAAAAGTGGTAAACAGTTCTGACATTTTTCTTTATCAAAATCATTTTAACACGTTCAATTTATTATTATTCTGAAATCCATACAAAATCAGATTTCTAAAGGCAAATCTGTAATAAAATCTGTCTGGGTCGTTTCAGATATCGTCCTATAAGGATTCAGCATCTCTACCTTTCTACAAAACCCAATATTAGGTACAGTTGGACTGACAAGAGATAAGTATACAGGGTCCCTAGATATGAGTTTTCTCAAGAAACTATGGATGCATCGGAGTAATATATTCATCCGAATTATATTTACACATAACATCACGCCTGTATTCTCCGAAGCGTAAACAGAGATGTACTAGGTATTGTACACCCACATTTCACCAATGCAGTTATTTAGTCCCATATAATAGAGAACCAGACACGATGTAGAGTTCAAGTACCTTTTTTCATAAACCCTATTTAAAAAAATCCTGCCTCAGTTATTTAGACATTGTCATATTTATACCAGTAGTCTATCTCTTTGTATGACTGTACTAATTTACTTTTCATTATCTACAGCTGAAATCATTTCGTGAAAAGACGCATTTTCTGAAATAATTTTGCAGACATTAGGATATTATTAGCCCGCTCCATTATCTCTAGAAAAGCTATATCTCTGAAAGCAGAACATTCAATTCGTGTTCTAACTTTCTCGATTAAAATCCAATTCACCGTAGGTATCATTACCTACCTGCACAAACTGTCGACGGTCCAGCCAAACTAAATTATTCAATTAATAAAACACAATTCATTGAGTTTATGTCCTATAGTTTGTCTCCTAGTAACTGCGTCATAGATCTAGTCGCTAGCACTACAGCTGACTGTGAAGTCCTGGGTTTGATTCCCGGTTTTTTCTGTACAGAAATTCTCAATAGCAGTGCTAGGAAAGGCTCGAAGGCAGCACCAGCGAAATGTGAGTGAACAATTAGTACACCTCTGGCTAACCCTTCGGGGATACAGGCATAATGTAATATATCTCCAAGTTTATATTTTTGTTTGGTCTTTTACAAACCAATCATATACATTTAAATCAAATTTGGAACAGCCAACTACGTAGCAAATCACAAAACAACACAGTAATTCACTAATTAGATAGCGGTTAAACACGGAATGAGATTCCAAACCTAATTATAAACCACGAAACCTTTTTAATCGAAGACATTTCGTTCAAAATAGCATTAATCAACAAAATGGAAATTAGTAAGGTAAAATCACTGCAATGTCATTAGGCAGTAGATTGTCAAACGTCACTCACAGACCATTTACCTTTTATGGATCACGAACTAAGCTTGTATCCCGAACTATACAATAACTGTGTATGAGGGTATAATTTATACGACGATAATGAATATGACTAACGGTTTGTTATCACGAAGGTTTTCATCGTAATAAGTACCACGAGTCACAAAAAAAAGTTGCACAAAAGGTATTGAATTATGCCTCGAGAGAAGCCTTTCGTGAACTCGTGCGCCGTAATGACTCATTCATGTAATAACACAAAGAAAATAATAAGTATAAATGCTGACTTTAATACTTTCCCTGTGATACAAAAAGGCGCAACGTTTTATAAAAAAATAACACCTGTAGTTTATCTATGTTAGGTTGAATAAGTTTTACTTTGTCATCGTTGAATCTAGAGTTATCATATCCTAAGTTTGATTTGATTATGCTTATTAAATTATCTATTCGATTTGACCGATACGGATCATACAATGACGACACGGTTGGCGCAGTGGCTAAACGATTAGCTTTCTGCGCTAAGTATCGCAGGTTCGGTCCCCGCACGGAACTAATGTTTGTATGATCTATAGATAATTGTTTCGGGTCTGGGTGTTTGTGTATGTGAATATATGTGTTTGTAAACGCACCCACGATACAGGAATTATTCCTAGTGTGGGGCAAAGTTTTATTAAAAGACAATAAAAATATATAATAATTTCCTACCCAACAACAACAAATCCTAATTATAAAAATTGGTACCACCTAGTTATAAATTAGAAATTTCGGCATATTTTCTAGACATAATCGTTAATTCCTTTGCTATTGATGTTATACTATACTACCACTTATTGAAAGCAGGTAATCCTTAGGAGAAGTTTACCTAAATATTACTTTACTAAAACCCAATTAGCCCCGAAGTTCCCAAACAGCCACATTTTACGGTAACAACTATTCAGCAAATCAATCATCAAATAAAGTTCTATCCAAAAATAATTATTAAATTTTTGAAGTTCTTAATTAACCCAATTAACCGAAATAAATTCACTGCGTTCGGATTATTGAGTGAAATAGAAACTAAAGCAGACAATGTCAGACTAAGTGGATTCATGAACACGTATTGGCAGCACCGACTGCCAAATTCGAGTGAATGACGCAATTACGTACGAACAACACCGGATCCCAGCACAGATCTAACAAAGTGTTAGATACGGCGTCCACCTAGCCCGTGCTCGCAGGCAAGTGCGTGATTGCGCTTGACACCCGTAATATCCGGCCGCTCGCTACTGCCCACCGATGGTATCAATTTCAATTTGTTGCGGCGCCATAACAGCCGCCTCTGCTCGATTCGTTGTATGAATCGATTTCGCTCCAGTTTCCTGTTGCGTTCGCATCGGACTTAATCTCGTATCGGTCGATTGAAATGCTCACCGAGAATCATTCGTGTTTATAGCTGATATCTATTTAATTTCGTGTTCGTTGAAATTCAATAAAACCCAGATTTATGATAGGCTATTTGATGAAATAATCTGTTCTAAAATGGCAATAAACTGTTACGGTTTTATCTTTCATCTGCTGGTATGGTTGTAATGGTCTCTCGGAATATGTAGTTGTAAAATGTAATACAAATCCCTATGAAACTATTAAATAGCTGTTCTGGAGTGATTCACTTGTCACAACTACGAGTTATTTAATAAAGTAGGTAACTGTACCTACATTCTATAAGGGGGTGTATTCTGGGGTAGGTACTAGAGATTCCAATCCTTGCATTTCCCGAGAATTTCGTGTTCAAACGGCGTGAAAATTAATCGATCGATTAGCCATTCGCGCTCGGCTTCAAAAGCTAAAGTTGAACGTGACTCGTAGACCAGTCCCCTGCCGCACCGGCGCCGGTGGAAATTAATTCTGCCTTTAAAAAACGAACGATCCGTTCCGAGTTTTCGACAATATATTGCATAGAGTTTCAACTAACTACGCAGTTATTGCAACACGTAAAACGTTTGGTAACGCTAGGGACGTACTCGAACATACATATGTCGACATGTGAATATTAAATACTGCACTCAGAGCGTGTGTGGTAGCAAGAAATAACTGTCGAGACTTAAGTATTATTATTAATAATGGTATTTTGATATTGTATACATGTTGAAATTGAAATACTCGCGTATGATGACATTTTATTCATTTATTTGACAATTGTTTTATAGTCAATTATAGTAAAGTTAATCACCAACGCATACATCAAAGCAACATTGTATTTAACTAAACAAGATAATGCATACATACATTATGCATAGATTTCAAATTACATAAGAAAATGTCGATGTTATGTTTCTGAGCAAATTTGGCTATAATGTGATATATTGAGCAATATGCGGAGGTAAGTAGCTGCGGACATTTGATGGACCATAGATACTGTCATTTTTATAAACTCGACTTTTGAATTACATACGTACATCATCACATATGTTTTATTCAATTATTAATTATAGATGACACACATAGACGCGTTATAAAAAAATATTGTCAATGAATATTATTTGAGCTCTCCTATCATTAGATGAGGTACCAAACGCAATCAACATCATTATAATAAACTAGCTTCAGCCCGCGACTTCGTCTGCGTGATCTACATATATAATTTATATCCTATAGTACTCGGGGATAATGTAGCTATACATCGGTGAAAGAATTTTCAGATCGGATCATTAGTTCCGGAGATTATCCCCTACATACAAACAAACAAATTTTATCTCTTTATAATATTAATATAGATAAAAAATACATTCTGTTGTCACTGCATTGACAAATCACGTTATGCATCTCACTTAGCAGTTAGCAATACAAAACAGTCTCCCGGCAGTGCCTGAAACCATAAACTTGGCCTTCCTCTATGAATATCTAATAGCAGTTCTGGAATACTTAGGTAAGCTGTCGCCAGTTCTATGTCCTAACTATAATTTATCTAACGTCGAACATTGCTAATTATTGTTCCATACCGAATTAGGTATCCCTAACAATAGGACGGGTACGTCTATGACCCGAGTACCTCTTAAAACTGCGGCCAGATACCGGAAGACAGGCAGCAGCGTCCTCTCACTAATCGGTGGGCCACTGCGATCCCCAAGCCGCCTGCCAAGCGTGGGGATTATGGCAAACCCCCCCTTGGAGGAGGCCTTCGTTCAGCAGTGGACGTCTTCTGGCTGATGATTATGATGATGATGATGATAAACACTTGAACACCCACACATGAACCTAATCTACCAACATATAGAGTACGTACGATTAAATGTCAAAGAATTTTAAGTACATATAAAGAAAATGTGCTCTAATGGAACAAAAAGATAATTATTTTCATTCATTTTTATGTCAATTGTTTTTCTTTTTTATTGACACATAAATATTTGACATATCATCACGCCAAAGGGTTTGGCAGATCTGTGTTATTGTACACCTATATTTTGCCAATGCCTCTATCGAGGCTTTTGTAATAAGGGACGAGCCTATTGCCATCTACCGGGCACGGTTCCAAACTCCGTGCTAAAAAATCCCAATAACCCTGCCTTGACCCGGGAAACGAACGCAGAACCTCACGCTCAGCAGGCCTACTTGCGACAGTAGACAAAGAAGCGGTCGGAAGTTATTATAATTTCTTTTTTACTTTCACTGTACAGAGATATTCATTTTCTATAATTCTCCAGCATAACTAACCAGTTACGTTAAACCACGAAACAGTATACTTAAATATTGGTACAGATGAATCAAATACAGGCACGTTAAGCAGTTCGTTCCAGATTTCAGCAGCCCAAAAAAGTCTGACAAACAGGCTAAACTTAGAGTATCAGTGTCTTCCAGTAATTGGGTGGCGGAGGTGAGGCAATCTCTCTGTGTAACATACTAATATTCAGCCGCAACCGGTTAGACTGAAAGCTGATCCCAATGTAGTTGGGAAAAGGCTAGGCAGATGATAGTAGAGAGGAACCAAATTAATATCGATATTAAAAAGTTTATTTAAATTGATATCCTCAAGAATATGTATGATGATTTATTAAAACATCCTACACATGATTATCTAGAATTAATCTCACTCAATTTACAAACAAATGTGATTAGTACCGAGGATCGATAAGTTTTAATAATAAATGACGCACTACGCCAAATGATTCAATGACAGACCTCCACATGACTATCTATTATCTATTCCTGTTAGTAGTAAGTAGTGTGTTTATATCATACTACGGTAATGTTAAGTATAGTATAAAATGACGAGTGAAGCCGTTAGTAATATTTTTTTTAAGTAGTGATTCAGCAATAAGTAATTTTCAAATGGTCTAAGTATGTGGCCCGTTATTGTTACTATTGTATGTACTCTATGTAAAAAACCTTATTTATTCCAAATAAAGAACATTCTGATTTTCGATTTATTTTTTCTTACATGTCAAAAACGAAACGGAGCTGTGACTCTTCCCGGATCGAACGCGATCGAGAAGCTCGCCCTACCACCTTCACAAGGAATAATATCAACAAAGCCTCGGACATTATTATAGAAATGACAACATTGAATGTTGGTGCGCAGTACGTACGATGCTCAAAAGCAACAAATTTGACTCCAAGAAACTTAATTTTATGTACAATTAAGTACAAGTTGAATGGAGACCATACTACCAGTACTTTTTTATAAATTTGGAATTAAACGTCAAATTCTGGTAAAATATCAAAAAACCATTAAAAGTAAGACTACTAAACTTCAGCCATACATATGGGGAGTTAAATTTGTTGCTTTTGAGCCTCCCTATTAGCTCCTGCCGGACATACGTCGAATTACCAGTAACCCTGTATATACTACTTGTCTATAGATATAGACAGACGTATTAATGCCAGATGATAAGCTGGAGAACCTTTACAATGCCATAAGCCTCATACTGGCCAATAACAGTATTAGATCTCAGTTATGTGGCAGGACAGCGTGTCTCCGTTTATCGGCAACAGTTCCAAGGCCAATAACTAGGAAGTGTAAATCACTATCACAATATAGAATCAGTCCGATAGACGAATTATGGGGTATATTGTACTATACCTAGTTTATGCTAAGTAGCACTTTCAACCTTTTATTATGTAAACGATTAGTTACTAGAAACAATTTAATGTACTAAGTAATCTAATATTTACTTATAAATATATAGTGTGTTTATTAATTACATACAATATAACAAAAATAAATCCCGTAATTTAATTAACCAAACTAAAAAAGCCTTTTCTTTAAATCCTTTGATCATTTTTTTGATTTATTTAATAACGCAATAGAAAATATGTAGAATGGGCTAGAGCTCTAAAAAAATAACTGGTCTGGTAAAACTTTTCCAACTTATCTATTAGATAAATGTTACCGTTGATTTTATCAATAACTATAAAACGTCCGCGAACAAAACTCCGCTTTCATTAATTAAAAGTTAATCGGCGACTTTCAAAGTTGGACGGCAACTTTTTGTGCCACACGTCCTTTATTCAAGTTTATACAGGAATAAAATTTGCTTCATGAAAAGCGTCGAAGGCAATACTTTACAGGTATAAGTGAGCAACTTTAGTCGCTAAACTTCAAAGATTTGCGAAAAATATTACCGGAAAGTATATAGGTTATATTTATATTTTTCTTTTTTATTCCACTTCTAAATTGTAATGTTTAATGAATTTATTACACCGCGTGACGTTATTCGTCATACTTGTGTAAGGTTTTCAAAAGAAAGAAAGAACCCTAAAGAGCTGACGACACTAAACTGCTCTTTGATGTCAAAACGCTTTCATAAAAAATATTTAAAATGGAATTTTAAGAACATTCTTAAACTATATTTTGGGAGCTGTTTGTTATGCTTTAATTATTTTTCGCAAGCTATGGGAATGAAATGTTAAAATTTCCATCACAAACCAGCACCAATATTGTTAGACAGATGTGATTTTTTTAACGACTCCCCTTCATTCCATGAATATTTAAGTTACTTCCTTAATTCCAATGGTTTCACCGCAATTTGAAAATCCGACTGTGTGCGCCCAGAGTGCCACTAAAATTAATGTTCTGCCAGAGAGAAAAACGAGCGGAACGGAATGGAACCCGGTATTCATATACCCAGCAATATAACTGTAAATGTCTTTCGATTTAGTTAAATCGAGGCTTAAAATTTTGTCCCAAAAGTCCACATTATTCAGTTATGTCTATTTACTCTTAGTTAAAAGGAAATAATTACAAGGAGATAAAAAAATCACATTTCATGACGATATTGCTTTCTTTTCTGATTTAAATTATATAATAACTAGAACATTAGTGTTTGAAGTCTTTCCTAGATTTCGTGTTAACGAATAAAGCGATGAATATGCCAAGAGAAGTTAAAAATATTAACGTGTATATTAATATGAATAAATTCAGTGAAACGCGGCATCAACACAACGTTCCAGTGAATGTTTTGTAAATCAAGACATTATTTCTTTGAAACGAATGTATATTTTCGTATACGTATAAGGTATTCAATATTTAGAGTAGGTTAAAACTCAATTTATGGACTAATTTAAACTATATTGAAACAATATCAATCATAAATAGATTTTAGATAGTCACAAAATAGAATATTTTAACATCAAACGGAATTAAATAACTGGTACAGATATCCGATGAAATCTTACAAAATAAAATAGTTTATCCGAATCCCTTTCCTCGGATATAAACTCGGTCTCGTTGAATTTAATTTTACTACTTGTTACCAGTTTTTATTTAAACACCGAACATTTGTTGACGTTTAAGTGGTGTTTGTAAGCTCGCGTCGAGGATTTCAGTGCAGGTGCAACTTCACAACTCCGTCTCGAAATCATAATTTGTTCAACATCTGAAAACTCGAATACTTAAAACTTTTTAATATCTTCGGTATTAAATGTTTGCTTTATGTTTTCGTTATTTTAGAGTTAAGTATTTAAAACTTTACTATCTACCAAGTTGTGACTTGAAAACTTTTAAAATGTCGACCAAACAGGTCAAGATAATATTGAACCTATTGAACGTGAAACAGAAATAAATAAACCATTTAACGCTAAAATAAAAAGCCAGGAATGCATACTATTGATTTACAATGGCGGTCGTAAAATGTGCAGTAGTTTGTTTCTAGTAAGCAAAAACAATTGCTTGCGGATTTGATTGGTAAGCACTATAGTTCCTGGTTGCACAGGAATTTCTGCCACAGGAGCGTTTGGACTTGTTAGCCTCAATAAAAAAGGAGAAAATAATTTATTTTTATACCAATTGTATTGGTGGAATGGAAATAAAATCTAAAATATCGTCGGGCGTGAATCGAGTGCCACTACATGCAGTGTCGACGGGATTTATCAATGGACGGCAATGATCAAGCTGATCGAATTAATCGGGTTAGCGAGGAGTGACTGCAGTTGTCAATGCACCAATCGACGTATTTCCAGACGCGTCCACTAAAACATGAAATGGGTTTTCTAACAATAGAATTTACTTCACTGATGGACAGAAAAGTTTATTTTTACTACCTTTGCCCGTAGTAAGTTTAATGGTGTCTATTTTGAAATTGAAACGAATGAGCCTTTAATCCTGTAAATGTTGATATCTATATCCAAACCTATATTTGTAATTTATATTTATACATGCAGTTATGGCCCTATACCTATAAATTTGTTAAAATATAGGTTGATAACATATTGCATCAATACATAGCAAGTATTTTATAAAAGAAAACGATGTCAAACAAGAGTATTTAATAAACCGCAATGCGGCGGTCATTACCACCTTTTACAACAAGGTCAATATGAACTAAATAGGTTGATTAAAATATTTATACTCACAGTTATTCGTCAGTAAGAAACCAGTAGAAACGCCCAACAAGACTAGAAAAAATAATAGTAGTAAAACTATTAACGCGGGGCGGCAGTAGTGTATCCAGCAGTAGTCTTCGGAGTTGGCGGCGGGTGGGCTGGAGGACCACGAGCAGCACCGACCGCACGCAGCCTGCGTCGGCGACGCCGCGCGCACCACCGCACTGTTACCCTGCTGGTTCACTATCACACCCTGCACCGGAGCATCGCTCCCTTGTCCGTACACAGCACTTTTCTCCGACAACCGAGCAAACCCTGAACTTTCATCGTCCCTCGGGTTCCCATACACGCCGTAGGACGCCACCATGTCAACGCCCGACAACGACCTCGTCGTTTCATTCCCTGTACTATCTTGCACGATATTATTGTCAGTACTCGGCCAACACTCACACGAGCACCGGTCCTCTTTTCGCCTCTGTCGGGGCTGCCCCGCATCAGAGCGTCTGATTGGTACTTCACTTTTCTTCTCCTCTTCCTTCTTAACTTTGGCATCTTGAGGTATAGCGTCACTGACTTCATAATTCGGTTGTAAATTTTTATGGTTTTCTATATACCAGTGCCTCTCTTCGGCCCTGAGAGTGGTATCATTGTTGCCCTCATATACATCTGCGTAATTAGAGAGCGGATGGGAGGAGGGGCTGTAAAGCGGACCGGCTGTGAGCTGTCCGTAGCCGCGCTCGTATTGCGGTGGCCGGTTATTACTCGGGTAATAGGTGGTGGATGCAGGCACGGTATAATCGTAGCCCGGCCTGTTCATCTTCAACGCTTAATCGCCTCATTTGAGCTTATGTTTCACTGAAGAAAACATCATTAATGACGCTGTAAATGAATTAGACGACCATTAAGAGATGGCAGATACGCTGATGCTATTCAAGTTAAGGAGTGATATAATCTGCGAGAACAGCTAATGATATTATAAAAGGTTAATCGGATTGTGTCCCCGGCGGTAACGTCCGTAAATCAAAACAAAAAGCAAGTAAGTTAGTGGGGAAACTTAGTTGATTTTATTATGCGTTACATCCGAAGGCAAAAAGTTATGTAGTAGAATACACGTCTGTTTATCTCAATTACCCGTCTTGTTCGACGGTGGTATTTATCTTTTGTGTTACTAAAAGCACCCGCGCGCCGCACCACTCGCCCGCTACACAGAAAGGTAGACAAAGAAGTAACGACGTGGGTAAATAAACTCTCCTAACTTAAATTAACCGTATTTATTTCTGTGATTTTGACACGTGTGAGTTGTATAACTTTATTACCAAACTACCTATAAGGATGTATAACAACGAAGTATCGTAAGAGGGGTCTTGATTTAATTTATCGGCTCTCTTTGTTACATATACCTACCTACAGATGTTTCGATCCAAACACGAAATAGGTTCGTCGACCTTTCAACAGAGTCAATAACAAACTTTTCTGTGAATCCCAGCGATAACTAGGATAATCCGTTTAAATTAATTAAATTAAAAACAAACAAAAGTCATTACATAAAAGTTGAGGGACAGCAAGTTACGACTCGTGACTGTCGACCCGGCTGGAGTTAGGGAGCTTTCACTAATTTTGAATACTTACTGTTCTCTTTTTCATTATTAACCCTTTGAATGCCATGTCAGTCACCCTCGAAGAAAAAAGACATATTAGGGTTTCTTCTTTTGTAACAACACCAACAATGGTAATATATGTATATATTTGGCAACAACAGTTGTTCGTAATGAATGAATATTCCGTTAGCCCAATCATTATGAACTTTTAGTACAAATTAATAACAATCATTTTAATTGCTATGTTTACATTGCCTGAATAATTGCCGAAAATTTAGGTAAAATGTACGTAGGTAGGTATATTAATAGTTATACTAAAAACATTGTACGATTTATTATTTACACTAGGGTCTTTTTACATACTAGCCGCGTAAACCGACTATGGGCCGCGTGGCCCACATTATGTCATCTATAAATAACTCTTATTGTCCGATGCTTAAGGTTCACTTAAGATACACAGGATCTGTCATTATTTCTGACCTTGGGAGCCAAAAAGCTAGACTAATTTCACAACACTGGTTTTTGCTTACCACCAGGCGGCCCGTACATTTGTTAGCCACTTTAGTGGTATAAAAATATATATCAATAAACAATTCATAACTTATCGTGTCTTTTTTCTTTTCCACTTTATTTCATCACCCTATTCCGAAACTGTGCAAAATCAGCAAATATTTACGAGGTCCAATTCAAATCGCCTATCGCTAGTTACGGATAAATGGAATTCTGTGAAATTGTTCGAACCGAATAGATCCGACGCGACGTAGGTAAACTAAGACTGAACTATTAGACCTAGGCTTGCCTTACTGTCAGAAGATATTTTGATATTATGATGCTCTAACAGATTCGACAGAATATGTAACGAATTTCGTTATAATTCGTTCAAAATATCCCGTCGTATGACGCAAACTGGACACAATATAAAATCTATTGTTTGTCAGTCGCCGGTGTCAGATATCTCCATATTTTGACGTCATAGAAAATCAGCCGAATGTTATTTTGTTCTAGCTTACACTGTAATAAGGGAACTTAATAAATCCAACTAGGGATAGAGACTGTTGACGTAAATGAAAAAAGGCTGAAACCCAGTAGCGAGTAATGTGAGACCACATAATGATGATGTTGATGTGAAAAAAAATAAAAAAAAAAAACGCTAAAGAATACTTAGTAGTTTTTTAAACGCATAGGCTTTTTGACACCATGTCAAAAAGCACTTGGTCACTCTGACTTTTTGTAGAATATTTCGTTTAAAAATCTTTTTAAAATCTCTAAGTGTTAGGAGTTTCTTGGTAATAACGGGCGTCAATATTCTATTTTCATTATCTAAGCATATTTTATGTGTAAAAAAATTAACTAGACAAAAAACCTAAACTCGTAATATAGGTATTCAAATAGAATCCAAAAGCAAAACCATGACTACTCCGTTGTTCATAAAAGTCTAGGCTGTCATCGATAGGACGTAAAATGTAGGCGTCCTAACAGATGGCACAAGCAAAAAAGTCTAGCATTTTTGCCATCGATGCAAAGTGTGAGCTCTGCAAACTTTACTGAGTGGATGTTATTTGATTTCAGTGAGCTGGTTTTATTTAATTTTTATGGTGATTTATTGGGTACGTCAAAACTGAGTACAATTGAAAAGTAATAATAATTTATTGCTCTTTTGAATGAACACCTGTATCTACAATAACTTTTCTTTTAACTAAAGTGTTTCGGACGATAGTTCCTAAGTTAAGTTCTTGTTTATAAGTTTCATGAGTATTATGTTACAGTCTTCTTCTTCTGCCGTGTCAACAATAGCCACCACGAAGTTATTGTAGTAATAGAAAGATTAGCCAATCAGCACTGATGGTATCGAGTTTGATTCCCCAGGGCGTGCTAGATGTCAACTTATGATGAGAATTCGTCACTAGTGGAATCCTTTCCTTCCATGTATGCTAGTGAATTATAATAATCAATAATATGTTAACTGATTTAATTAAATTATAGCATCCCTATGCAATAGAATAACATACATTAAAAAAAAATTGGTTCCTAAAAGTAAAACCAAATGTCAGTTTTTTAAATTTTCATTGTCTACTTATAAAATACAATAGTTAAACAATCGTATGAATATATGTTGGTAACTGGACATGAAAAGAGTTTAGTTGTTCGTCTAAATATCTTCGCTTCGTTGCGTTTACTATCAAAAATCCAATTTTTCACTGCAAACACTTTGGTAAGTGTAATTTATGTTAGAGAAATAAAAGATGGTGACTGTTTTCCGTAAGACATAATTCCTGAAATCTTTACGAGCCTTGGAACACAGTAGAGCTGTTAGAATTTTAAGACCACTTTAAATCTTCAAGCATAATCTAACGACTGACGTGTTCTAGCGACATTAGTTTCGTAATGTGTTTTTGAAAATGCAAAGGAGAATCTAACTCAGTTCATTGTTATCGGTGAACCAACTTCTAATAGGAGTTATGTTTACTTCTAGAGATTTAAAGTTTTAGGATTGTTGGAGGAGTTAGTAAAAACATGAGCAACATACTGTTAATATTCTATTGTTAAGCATAGGAAAAGTGAATTGCTTTTGGTGGCTCTTGTAGTTTTATATACAGTGGCTACTTCTTATTGTTGTACTTGGACACGTAGCCACTTAACGTTTAACTCAATTTAGCCGTATTATCGAAAATCGAAAAAATTGATTTTCGATATTGAAATCGTTTGGTCAAAAGAGAAGATTAGCTGTCTTTGGCATTTCGTGCATGATGTCAGTGACTTGTATCTTGTTTTCTTTGAAACCCTATATTTCAAAATCTATCATCTTAATTAGTGGCTACATTATTATTATATATTTCTTATTTATAGAATTTTGCTGGACGCTTTTTATCACGAAATCACAGTAATGTTAATACTTATTTGATTTGTTTTGAACACTACAATATCATAGCTAAAGTAAGGAGATTACATTGAATTGAGAACTTTAAGGTTTTGAACTAATCCGTCCAAAACTATTTCTAATGTTTTGATAGCAAAGACTGTGATTTTGTCACAGTTTAAATATCTCTGTTCTGTATGAAACGGCTAAATTTATTCGAAAATCAATGGCCACTATACTAGTACAACAAAATGTCGTGTTATTCTACCACCTCCTTTATCGAATTTAGTATCAACAGCCTACCTAATCATAAAAAAATAACTAAAAGAGAAAATGCTAATACTGCAAAATGACTTAGAATACACTAAATTAAAATTTGCCAAAATATTCATTCGGAGTATAAAATACATTTTGAATTAACCACATTTTTGAAAGTCCCTCAAATGACTTACAATCATTTTTTTTATATCTACCGGTAAGTAGGTAAGTACTCGTACAGCTGTAACGTAAGTACTCTTATAGTAAATCATATTATTTATATTTGGCAAGGTTACATTATATTTATATTTACTACGTATTTGGTTTAGAATCACGAATAAGATTAAAAAAATTTAATGTAATTTTAAAAATAGACGGAGCTCTATTATGTAAATACAAGTCAATGTGGGGAAACTTATTTTCTTTTTTTTTTTGTTAAAATAATATAGTTTTTGTTGTTTATTTGTTAAAAAAAGTTTCCTAAGTGAGTCACTAGGATCCATTATGGATCTTAGTGACAGTGTTTTGCATATTGTAGATGCGTATGCGTACACATTTCTTTTGCAGAGTAAGTGAAGATTGAGTCTCATAAGAATTCCCCCAGTATATGACTCCGTAGCATAAAAGAGGGTACAAATATCCAAAATATGTAGACTTCGCAGTACAATTTTAAGTTGGAATCTTTGGAAAAAAAAAATTACATCAACTTTTCTTTATACAAACACATGTAAAAAACCGATGGATGAATTGAAAAAACTAACACTTCTGCAGTTAAAAAAATACATTGTTTTATTTGACTGCGAATGTGTGAAGTTTGGTGAGTGTAGGAATGGTGTCAACTACATAACGTAACATTCAGTAGCCAGCGTAAAATATTACAGTGGTCAGGTATACACGAACGTTTTCGTTCCTCATTGTACGCAAATAATGTTGAATAGATTGGGAAGTTAGATGCGCCGTTGTAGTCAGTTAAAAACGTCCCGACCATAAAATTTGAGCGTTAGAACTTTCGCAACGTAACGTCACATTTCGTTTCAGTGGGCCGCGTAACAATTATTACAGCGGTCAATTGCGCACGCACTTATTCGTACGGTGTCGTATGCAAAGAGGTTTCGACCTGAATAAATGTAGTCAATGACTGTTGATGCAACTGTAAGTTGAGCGTCAGGGTGGCGTTTACAATATATTGTAACGCTCTGTTTCAGTAGATCGCGTTACATATTAGGTATAGCAGTCAGGCACGCCCTTTATTGCACGCTTACGCTTAGGATCAGTATATTTTTGTTGTATCCAATGAAAACTATCACAATTTTACACTGAAGCGAAACAATGACATTGACAACGTAACGTAACGCTTAATATCAGACATGAGTGGGCCGGTACGCACGTGTTAATACGCTGTCGTAAGCAACTAGGTTACGACCTGTCAATGTACTTAGTCAATGAAAATGCTTCTAAATATAACACTTGAGCAGACTCCGATCTATTTTAGAAACAAAGTAGAATTATGGGTTATTATTTTTATCTTTACTGCGAAGTCAAAAATTTATATCATTAAAATATGTACATATATCAAATATAGATACACACCATTCATTCCAAAATTCTCTATGAAACCTTATATTTAAGTAGCTTTACAAAAACAGCAAAAAAACACGGATCAGCTATTTCACCTTACTTTATAATTTGTTTTATATCGGTTTTTATTTCGTTTCAAATGCCCAAAGAAGCAGTGAAATTAAGGAAGCCGGATACATAAAGCCCGGAGAGAGTTTAGGTTAACTACATTACTCTTGTTAAGTGTTTAAAAAGGTACGCTGGAACATTAAACATGGCAAGGAGAAATCATGTGTAGTCCGTAGATGTTCACCCACCCAAGTAACGACCGGCCCTACTAATGCTTAACCAACCAATATTGAGCCATCAGTGCGAGTGTATGGTTTACCTACCGCTCCTAAACTAATTGTTTCTGCGTATTAATAAATGCTACCTACGCTTAGTACGTATATACGTGTAATCAAATCGCGCTAAAACGTTTGGGCCCGTTCGGTTAACGCGATGACGTCACACGAAACAAGGTGAGCAATAACAATTAGATTTAGCTATCAACACCAGACATATAATATGTTGTTCTACGATTTATGGTATTGAAAATTACAAAGATGATTGGGTTTAATGTTAATGCTATTAGACAAATTTCGAGCATAAGTGTTTATTGTAATGATATGTGATACTTAAAGATAATGTATAAAGAAATAAAAGATATTTTTATTAGAAATCGTGATTTGTTCTTACTTTTACTTTCCTTTTTCGTGACTTTTCCTTTCTGTCTAAGAGATTTGGAAATCATGGGACGAGATCTTTGCTTACCAGTGGATTAATATGAGCTGATAATCTTGTTATTAATTAAAAATGGAACTTTACACTATATCCTATTTTATTTTACTTTTGGCATACGACCAGCTAGGTCGTATGCCATTTACTGATGTTCACCATTTGTTCGTTCAGCTACGATCATGATATACATATATTCTGCGAATGACTGCTGTTGATGTTATTTGTTTTGGATACCTGAAAGTAAACAGGAAATCCAAACCGAACTAATTTCAGTTCAATGTATTTTAAAGTGAAACAAATATTCAATGAAAATGGTATAATACAGAATATCTCATGCATTTGGCAAAATCTCTATCTCTGTCAGAGTTTACTGAGTTACTGTAGCTATTAAATCTATCAATTCAGTTAAAATATTATAAGAAAAAAATACAAAAACCAAAATATTGAACATAATGCTCCTGCTACGGCGTAGGTAAATGCTACGAAATTTTATGTAGGTCATTAAAGTCTACGGTATTTTCTTTTTCGTGTGCCACAATTATTTTCAAGCAAAGCAAACTTCGTATATTTACATGTGTCACGTGTTTCACTCAGTTGGCAGAGGAAAATAAGGAAAATCATTCTCCTGTTCGTAGGCTTTGAGCAACTCGTAGCAATCGAATGCTTGCATGTTCGAAACTGTCTCTTTCATTCAATCGACGTGCCCGTTTTTACTGCCATTCGAATTTCTACACACCATTTGAAAGGAAAGCACTAGCGTTATAACTGGAGTAAAACATTTACTGCCAATCAAGAGCGAGGTAAGATATTTTAGTGCTAGCAGCGATAAAATGCACTTGAGTGCATTTCGCCGTCCGACTGACGTCTTACGCGATAACATCTTAAACTGAATGAATCTCTATTCTAGAATAAACTTAAGTCCTGTCTAAGATTACAGAATGAGCTATTAAAAATAATTGATGGAATACCTCATGATAGGTTGAATGTGTTATTTTTATAGCCTAGTTATTTATTTGTCTACCAATAAACTTTTATGTTTGTTCAGTTATTTTCTCTTGACACTAAGAAGTCCATATCTTCATCATGTGTAACTGCCCAATTCAAACATTAATTGAACATGTTTAATGAAAATATCGTGAAGCAAGTCTGACATATTTAGATACGTAACAAACTGTACATAGAAGACGGTTATATGTACGTACAAATTTCTTTTATAACTTTTGCATCTTTGGCAATAGTACTAGCAGCTTATTCGCAACTATTTATAAAAATATTTTTATTTTTACTGAGAGGCTAGAAATAATTTACGCTTTTTCAAAAAAGGGATTTGTGGGAAACGGCGGTAGAGGCGCTTGGCAGTGGGACAAGCCAAGCTAAAAATAAATATAAAGGTACTAATATATTCCAAAATATAAATGATATGGAAAATAAAAGTATATTAAAGAATATAATTATATTAATGGCTACTTAGCTCTCATGTTTTTTATACATTAATAATTGGCAATAATTATTATCTAATTTGCAATTAGTATTTCTTATAAAATAAACTTAAATAAATAGATAGAATAGATATTTGGTCAGTATTCATAAACTTTTAGCGCGTCAATTTATCCCTACATTAAAAAACCGTGAACCTAAAAACTTGTGTCTAACATAAATACAGGTTAATGCAATATGTAGAAAAACAAAGTTGTTCTCCAACATCTATTTAAGTTTACTCTTCCACGGTAGGCAAGCCGTAAGTAGTTCTAAACATAAAACAAAGTTTAATTATTTTGATAAATACTTTTCTCTGTACTTTGTTACTTAAGAGAAACTAAAATCACGTGGAGGACTCTATGCTATACCCTATAGACCTATAAATCGTATGTTTAAAATAATAATATTTAAAAAATTCTGAACAGTAACAAAACTAGTTATTAAAATAAATAAATTGCTACGTTCCGTAACTTTTAATTTAAATTTACCTAGAACCAGTATTTATTTTCTTATTGTAATAATCGAGTTTCTTAATTTTTTTGTTATTAGTTGAATAAAGTATAAAGAGTTTTAGTCTGCCGGATCTTAATTTATAAAACTTAATAATACCAATATCTCACATCAAACGCTGTCGAATAGCACGAAGGATATGTCAATAACTGTTCATTTGACAAGAATAGCATCATAGTACTGCCATCATCTGGACGGTGCGTCACAAACTAGTTCATTCTAATCATCAGAAGTGGGTGACAGACCGCGTAGGGCGACGAACCAGTGCACCCATATAAACGGAACTCGCCTTCAGCACATGTTACATGAAACAAAAACACATCCAAACGGTACACTGAACACATTCGTAGGCCTCTCTGTTCCCAAGAGGGTGGAAGTCCCCATCATCGTACGTGTATAGTTCGCGGCATAAACAGTCTGAAATATTGGGGTTCGCGATCGCGAGTGTTCGTTGAGTGAGCGTCGCGGCGACGTAACGTCGGCAGTGTGGCGCGGCGCGGACTGGCACATCCACCCGGTGGACCCCGCCCGCCCTGCGTCTCGCCCGCCTCTGTCACCGCCACTCTTCGCCCAAATCCAGACGAGTTTTCATTAATGTTGTTATCGGTGTAAAAGTTCCACCAAGTCAAACTAAGAACGTACAGCTTTAATTAACTGTCCGTAAAATAACACTAAACAAACCTGGGAGGTCTGACAGCCTTCAACTGTAGTTATCAATAGTCCAACTTCTTGAATGGTGCGGGATGTTGATTGACTTTGTAATACAAATACAAAACCGGGATACAAAGTCACCTTCAGTTAGACAAGTAAGAGATACCTACATTACGCACTTCCATTTAAATGAATCTTAATTGAACTAAACTTTATGAAAACCATTTTCCAGAAATATCTGGTCGTCTTACTGCCTCACTGGTCTAGTGGTCGTAAACGCGGCTGCTAGGCATGAGATCCTAATTTCGATTCCCGGGTCGGGCAAAGTGTTGTTGGGTTTTTCTGTATGGAAATTCTTAGTTGCAACATGAAATTTGGAACTGTGCCCGATAGATGGCAATAGGCTCTCCCCCTATTAATGGGCAAAATGTGAGTGTACAATTAATATACCTCTGCCTAACCTTTCGGGGAATACAGGCATGATGATATGTTATCTGGTGGTCCTATTTTATATTATAATAATTCTCGCTCCTTATTTTAACTTGAAAACAGAGTGTGTTCAATTACGTATGTATACCACGTTTCCAGTCAATTAAGTATGGTAACAGCAGTTGTTGGCCTTCACTTTACTGAACTCTACAAAAAAGTATGAAGGGCAAGCCTCATTAATTAGTATGACGCACCTTTGACATTATTATTTTGAAAGCAATATCAAGCTGAATAATCACGAATGTCAACGTCACGGCTTACAATTCTTATCGCGGTTGATTAATAGTGGAAATTATATTTTCATACTAGCGCCGATTCCAAGTTGAGACGTTTATCGTTTCGTAGTCGAAAGTCGGCAGGCAACTTCCATCGATTGAATACGAACACAAATTGTAAGAATTATTGATATCGCGCCGGTGGCGGCTCATACAAAAAGTTTATAAAAGGAAGTGGAGCGAACAAACTGGCGGGGAACAAACTTTTATGCGGGGACGCGACGCGAACGCGAACGTTACTTATCTGCTGCCGCCGAGCTGACAGCTGCAGATGAAAAATTGAAATTGTGTGAGATAAAACTACCTAACTGCCGCTGCAATGCCGACTGAACAATGTGACGACAACAACGACACTACGTTTATTTAAAGCCTCATATATTAAAGTGTTTATTTTGCCAACAAACTGTATGTCCATTTAATTGAACAGAAAAGGATTAAAAAATAAAACAATTTTTATATTCACTATCTTAACGGTTAACAAGCTTGCAACATTTTGTTATTCTTGTTAATAAAATGGATTTCATATTTATTGCGTGTACATTTATTATTTTAAGCACCAAAACTAGGTAAAATATTTAACTTAAGCGCACTAAATCATGATAACTACCAAACGGTCTGTTCCAGTAACAGGATTTTCTCGTATTTTGTTATACCTAGCTTAATCTCTCTCGACCCGCTCCATACCCACAAGCGCGGTCGAGTGTATATCATAATCGTTTAAAAAGGTGAGAAATAATCAAGTCAATATGCTAATAAGATCCGTTTTCTGTATCACTTCAGTGCGGGTGATAGTAGTTGAATGGTTGACAGTGACAAGCGCCTTACCATGCAATAATAACGTGCCTCCCAAACGTCAGCCGGGGACCCTTCTCTATTTATGGACGAACTACGGCGTCGAGGGCGCCACGTGAAAAGTCTCGCGTAAATCAAAGTCATAAATTCTCCTATCGTGAATGAACATTTCTCTTCGCGGACGTCTACACCGGCTGAATGGATAACGTCGACCCACCCTCACAGGATCACCTCTACCGAGTCATTTGCTTTTGTTCGTGGGGCAATTAATAACGACCAGAAGGGCGTTTTCGAACCGCAAGCGCCATTCGCATATCAGTAATGATCTAGCGGTGCGCTACGGCCAACCTCCGGTTCCGCTCAACTATCGATCATATTCACTTAATGAACGACACATTTGAAATGGCCTGGAGCAAGCCATGCCAATGCGGGTTTAGCTTCTACACTCAAAATTCGTTTAATTAATTTCTGTATATAGAGTACTATTTGCTATAGCATTTATCGCTTACACTTTCTTCAGCGAACGAAAGAAGAAAGGTATCCGCGTAAAATGAATGAGTAGAGCTTCAAGCCACAAAAATGCGACATCTTTTGTAGCTAGGTATGAGACTATACAGTGCAGAAATGAACATTCATACATACATACATACACATACATAAAGTCACGCCTTTTTCCCATGGGGGTAGGCAGAAACTACAGAACGCTACGTGCTACGATCCTTACATAACCCTTGATGCGGCATCTACATTCATGCATCGTTTCATACATGAACGCCGGTTGTGGGTACTGCGCACCTGACCTTTTTGAAGGACATCACCAATAAGGTCCGTATACGTCCATACATACGTCGTTTCCACTAACAACCGCGTTATAAATCTTTTACGTTAATCGCCTTTCATCCATCTTCTCTACATGACCAAACCAACGGAGCATACTTTTCTGTCATTGTTAGTCTATCCTTGTCACTACATCTTCTTTCAGACCGCAACGATCTCTTATCACGGTATTCTGTCATTCAAAGTTAAACCGCACATACTTCGTAAGGAATGCATTTCCACAGCATTAATTCTACTTTCATGCCTCTTCTGCCACACCCAACATTCACTTCCATACATAAGCGTTGGAACCAGCACCCCATTGTGGACAGCCAGCCGTCCGTCTTTTGACATAGACTTGTTGGCCACAACGGCATGAACATTCAACAAGGATATAAAAAACCAGTGAGGTAGCCTCCAAAAATCAGTGTTTAATTTTATTATTAACTACAATTTGACCTATAAAGCAAACAGTAAACTTAAGCATACTAATAAAAAATGAAAATCATTTTAATAAAGATAAGAAAAAGTTAAAGGTTAAAGAATAATCTGCAATTTTTAATGATTAATTATTAAATAATTGATAACATGTTACGTACTAAATGCCCTTAAAATGACTGTTACAACTTGATAATTATGTTATTGCGTGATGTATAACGTTAAAAGCTTTTCAGACTAGACGTAAAGGGATTCACCTAACAATGAATTACATGTACATATTATATTACAAAGTAATATTAAATATGTTCTACATAAGAATTATACTTATATTATTTTTTGTACTTTCAGTGCTTTTAATCTTCCATTAGACGAGTGAATTACTAAAGCATTGTATTCTGACGAAACTTTTACTCTAATATTATCGCACAACGAGCCAAGTTACAAATTAACTAATAAAGTCTCATAATACAGCTGTACACAAATTTTTCAGCGAGGATTTCTTTCCATTTCGTGCGTCACATTACACTGGCGCCGACCAAACATTGGCTAACTTCTATATTGTTGTTTACGGCAAACTTGGAACTTAGCAGAGGCAATTCACCTCATAAATTTTGGTGTAATAACAGCTCACAGTTTCCCTAGATACTTGTAAGAGCGCTATAAGGTACGACGGTAAGGACCGCTAAGTAACCGGGTCACCTCGCCGCCGATACCTCACTTACTCACATATTGTACTAATATTCATAACACGACCAATATGTGTAGCAAGCTAATTTGACGGCTTTGACGATGGAGCCTAAACCCACTAAATCAACGATGGTCTTCTGACGCTACTCATCACAATCCACTTCAACAATATTACTTTATACATATTAAATTTGTACAGAAACTAGATATTTATATTTGTTAGGTATAACAAATATAAATATCTAGCTCCCGTACAAATTTATTCAAAGTAAATAACATCCTTGTTAACATTTACTGTACCCTTAATCTCTGGAACTATTCAATCGATTTGGATATTACATTCTCTATTGAAAGGTACGTGTCCCAAGGGCGGAATAAACTGTAATATTTCATTCTGGAGAGCGAAGTGGTTCCTACGGGTAAACCCGAAAAATCTCTAGAGCAATAGGCTATTTATAAATAGTTATCCCTACTGAAAGCAGTTTCAGAGGCCGTATAGCGGCTATCAGTTCCATATTCAAATACTATTAATCCTTTAAATACGACAAGGGGTGTGTTTATCTTGAATCAATTTATTAAGTCTGTTTGTAACGAGGGATTCGATCTCGTTTAAGGCCTTCTGTCAATATTTAGATAACGATCTCCGAACCATCAGGCGTCTTAAAGATGTTGACCGTTTTCAATGGATTTCGATTGGTTTGTTTTAGTAATGTTTTTAGGTTACTGTACTTTGAGAATTCAAATTATTATAGCCTTATTTAAAAATCTGACATACTTTTCACTAAATTTTGGCTTATAGGCTTACTTATCTTCCAATAGCATCCCATAAAAACATTTAACGCATGCATTACACCGACCTCCACAATCGTATTGTCCCGATAACGGCAAAATATATGGAAACCGGCTTTCTTATCTGTGTGAATCGTTTTATTTGCACACCAGCTAAGAAAACTTGCAAAAAGTAAAGGTGGGAAGCTAATCCACCATATTATCCCAACTCGTTATAAATTTGCACGGAACTTTTTGAGCAAACTGCACGCTAGAGTGTCCCAGTTAGGTAACTTTCCTGCCACCGTTGTTACAACTGTAAAAAATATCGAACAGAGTTCAATTGAGACCTCTGACTGATACAGCTCCCTGTTTACAAATCTAGCGGATATTGATGTTTTACTTAGGTAATAACTAGATCACGTAGAATTTTTTTAGTTTTTTTAGGAGTATTTATCCCGCAAAAAAGTTAACTATTTTTTGTTCTCGTTCTATATTCTCACATCTAGTGGGAATTCGGCAACAAACGAAACGTTAATGAACCTCAGCTAAACTTATGTTATGAATTCTTTTTAAACCTTGCGGCACGTGTGGGTTTTGCGTATAAAATAAGTAATTTTTTCTTCTTAATATTATTATTATTGTATGACTTAAGGGAGTTAAAAAATGTATCGTTTATTAGCTGATGCGTTCAATTATTTTTACCTGCCTTTATCACTTGAACAGAAACGACTCGTTTCTCACAACTATGATATCGACATGCAATAAAAGCGCATAAAAATGACTGTTTACGTTCAACATGACTAAAATACAAAAAAGAACTTAATCTGATTAGCAAAATATACCGTTTATCAGTCGTCTGATTAGCAAATTGTAATTTATAAGATATGCTTCCCATAGGTCTTAAATTGCCTTCTTAATATGCACTGCGTCTATAATATATTCAGATACAGTTTGGAGTAGAATCCTCCTCTCGGCCACAGTACGCCAAACCGCCATCCGGACGGCCGCAGCCCGCAGCGTAATTAGCTAAATATGACTTTTAAACTAAGAGCTCCCAGTTAGAAGCCTCTCCATATTCCCGCCAACCTTTTTGCTAAACGAGCACATTTCCATACGTACATCCTATTCCTGGCTTGATATTTAATTTGGGACTGAAGAAAACACCGTCCCATTAAAATGTTGTTATGTGAGATTAATGTGTTATGAATTTACGCCGCACGCGGTGCAAAACGCCCGTGTGAATATTTTAAAAGTACTGTTTTCCAGTAAATATCATTCTCTCATATTTAAATGGGACGTTTTATTAGGAGACAATATTACGAAATCTACATACAATAATAAGTATAAAATGGTACAGAGTTGGTTGGTTCATACGGAGTGAAAGAAATGTTAATTTGTGTTGAATTGTTGAAGTTCACGTCACGTTCGTGTCGGAAGCTGGTAGTAATACCCACTCGTGAAGTCCCACTATAAATCATAACGCCGTTTCAATTTACCAAGTGTAACACGGCTGTAATAGGCCAGCCGCTGCCCGCCGTGTGCTGAAAGACCTGTATTTGTATTCAAGAAACGATATGATCATTAGTTAGTGCAATTTTCTTCGCATCCACTACACGAATGCTATCGTCCGGTACGATATGCTTCGAATGAATAATACTTTGTAATTGCTTTCGGGATCTGACTTTGAAATGAACTGGAGTTTGATAATTTGTATGGATATCTGCGGTAATGTGGTCTCATTACGTACCCAACTATGGGACTCGTTAACATTTACCGACTATTTGCATAATATACTTTGCATTCTATCAAATTGTAATTACGTTGCATTTTTGTAGAGCATGCAACTTTTATCAAGTCGTTTTCATTTAAATGCGATCAAGTAAGTAAGTGCATCGTTTAAAACGGACGTAGGCTGCGAGGATTGTCACTTCATTTACACTTTACAGATAACCAAAGTCAGCTTTTACGCGTTCTCGTGTGAGTTGTTCTATGAATAAACAAGACTCTTAAGAGGTTATTACTGAGAGGTTCGACTGCAGTATTATTAATAATATTATGTTTCATTGCTCTGAGAATAGAAAGTTTGTTTCAATAAAATTCTAATTACGTTAATTGATGTTTATTAGATAGCAGCACAATAAAGAGTCTCAATGGTAGGTATATCGATTTCGTAGTCATAGAGACAAATTCTCGGATATCGTACAGCGACTAGATTAAAATGCGGTCTTTAGTATGGTATCCCTATGTCGGTGAAGCGGTCTTAGAGCGGGGACTTCAGGAAGCACGTACATGTAATATTATTGATTACAGGGTGCGGCGGTCCAGCGCCATTTGAATTTCCAATGAGCTCGTTAGAATCGGCCCGAACACGAGCTTCGGACGACCGATAAAAAATTTCGTTCCTTTCAAGCTGATTTTGCACGATTGCCGAATTTGCAGAATTATTGTAAACGCTGCTCTACAAGATCTGTTAATAAGCAATTTCTTGGTTCGTTGCTGACACGATATAGGGTTATGTCGCTCGTGACTTTATAATTTGCAACTTTTTGATTTTTCTCTTTTTTCGAACATGCTGTGATGTAAACAGTAATATTGGGGCAAATATTTACCTTCACCGCATATCCTTGTTGTTTATTCAAGGTATGTTTAATTAGTACAACATTTTGGTCAAACTAATACTGGTAGTAAACTGCCTCATTGGTCTAATGATCGCAAGCGCGACTACTAAGCGTGAGATCCTGGGTTCGATTCCCAGGCAAAGTGTTATTGGGTTTTTCTGTATGGAAATTCTCAGTAGCAATACGGAGTCTAGAACTGTGCCCGGTAGATGGCAATAGGCTCGCGCCCTATTACATGCGACTCAATAACAGTATCGGCGAAATGTCTGCCTAACCCTTCGAGGAATATAGGTGTGATGCTATGTTATGTTACAGTACCGGTGGCGCTATAAATTTCTCGATACTGTCGATGTGTAGGTGTCTCGAAATGTTTGCCTTCACCTTTTAAGCTGCCCAGTAAATAATTGTATCTACAAAGTCCTTTAACCAACAGTTAACAAATTACAGATTGTATCAAACCCTCAACTTCCAAGTTACAATTTCTTGTCTCTATTTAGCTTCAATAAAACTAAAGGTATAATTCTAGTGCCTACCTTAATATAAGCCACGTTCATTTTCTTTTATGGTAGCGGTATAATGTCGTACTGTAGGCATAATAAACCTTATCACACTTAGCCCAACTGAAATATCGAACTTACGGCCATAAGAGCGGGCGTTGCTGCATAACCCATGGGGTCAGCTCTCATTACATAAACAAAAGTAAAATGTTCACAGAATAATATGTGTAGGAGGTATAAATGTGTCAGGACCAATTAAAGTATCAATGAAGTTTGCGTGTAATAGCATAAAGTAACCGACAATTCCTCGGTTGCGCAGCGGAGCTCGGATACGTAGCAATTGGAGTTTGTACCAGCTCTTAATTAAACCCGGCGGCAAGGCCTAGCGGCAAACTTCGATTGCGCTGTCAAAAATCCGAAGAATTATTCCAGCAGTAAAATAACTTCTGCGATTTTAGGCTTTATCGTGCGAGTTCAGGCATATTAGCGAATTTATACTGTTCGGATGCAATATGGTGCCCGATCGCGTCGCGCCGCTCCGCGCTAGTTGGACGCAGCACTTTTATTAAAAACTGTTTTTATTTATTGACGGTTCGAGGTGGCCGACGATTTTTCTTGCTATATGTTTCTGAAATTGTTTTACGATATTGATTTTAGTTTGAATTTATTACTACAGGCGGTGCTTTTGACGGATATCAGCCAATAATACTCTGGCCGAACTTCACCTAATATAGTCTTTGTCTAGGTAAACCTCCCTTCCCTTGTGACGATATCGTCAGTAGTACAGTGCTCGCTGGGTTATCAGCACCGAGGGAAGCTTGCTGGTAGGCAAATCTTTCCAACACCATACCGATTCCCAGTCGGAAGCTCATACCAACACGATAGAAGAAAATATCTAAACTGGAATGATGAAGCTGGATAACATAGATAGGACTTATTTCATCATTATCACTCGGTACCACCAGGAAGATCACTACATGCAGGTCCTTTGAAAGTTTAGTGAGCCCAAACGTACCTACTATCACTTTAATATTAACAAGTTACTATCTAATACTCCCTTTAAATTCAACACTACTAAGCGTCGGTCGTAATCCGATCAGCTTGTATGAAGCCAGTCTCAGAGCTGTATCAGGATTCGAGAAAAACGATTTACAAGGTTCCTTTTACGAATTTTACGTCAAAATTATTCATTTTGTACAGCACTATGTTATTCCGTTATTTGTATCAGAACTAGATCTACTAAAATGACTTTAGGATTACCGTTGAAGCACTAAAAACCAACGGTCCTCCTCATTTTACTGTTTTAATTCAGTCCCAATAACATCATGGTCCCAGTAGTATCAACAGCACGCACTGCTCTTATTTTACAACTATAGCGTAACCATTTTCCCCTGAACCCCCATACATGCAAAGATCCGGTACAAAACATGCACATAATAATTGAAAAGATAACGATAGAGAAGTTCGTTTTATACTGGGCGATATAACGAACCCCACAGCCCTACGGTAATTAGACCAGGATTGAACCGCGACACGCTACGAAATTGCGAAAGGAATTTGTTCAGCACTATTATTTGAACGTTTACGAAATTTCCTCTGTGATTGGATAGTATTTGAAATGTTTTTCTGTGATAACCTTTTGTATTTTGTACCTAATCGATAGTTTGTACTGCCCACTTGCAGCAGATCCTTCAACTAAATTATCTAGTCGCGTGACGCAACGACTTCTGGGCGGGATAATAATACAGAACTATCTATTATTAACTACAATGAACATGATATTTAAGAGCCCCTGAACTGATTGTTATTATTGAGACAGTACAAAAAAGAAGTATTCTGTATAGACATAATAACTCCACGTTAGGGCCTCAACCCACGAACATTTATATACCTACCTACGCAGTATTTATATTAATATCATTATTCATTTTAAGTGTAGCATTCGATACCTTTGAAATTATATACCTTTGAGCCATTAACATCGAAGATTTTTATTTGTCGAGGTACTCGTTTGAATTTATTAAAGGAGCAGCATCTGAATGCAAAAGTCGGTATTTATAACGGCTCAATTAGCAACCGGTTCTCAATGGGTACGCTATGATGCCTCAAGTTGCTTGTACATTGGAAATTTATGAAAATCCTTGACAATTTACGATGAGTTTGTACACGAAGTAATCTTGTACGGATTTAAATTGTGAATTAAGTTTAATATGTTTCGATAAGGTCAATGGAATTCCGATTTGGGATTCGGTGAAGGATCTCCGGAGTGGGTTGCGGTTGGGTCGTAAGTACTCGTAACATGTGCACTTTACTGTTTGGGCTGAAAGACCGGCGACACATTAGATATAGGTGGCCGACTACACGCCTACGGTCGCGCCGTCGCCCAAACGGAGGAATTCCCTTCCCAATTTTATTACCACAACCACTGCTCTACTTGGCTGAGACCTTATTGTCAAATCGGCATTCTATCGTGAGGCGTGCCTACTGCGTACTACACTATTTTATTGTTGACTCACAGATATTATAATTCGGTAGATAGGTTATTCAATTATTTGTGGTATCAATACTGTAAATCTTTAGAAGAAGCAGGTGTTCCTATTACTTTAGGTATAATAACATACATACTTCATAGTATCTACTCCCATAGGACGAATATGCAAATTTGATACATCATTATAATGACCTAAGTTTAACATGCAAACTTTCCACCCTACTGGCTGATGCAATTACCTGGCCAAACCCTCCACGTGCAGAAGGGTATCTCATAGCGGGGCGCATCGTGTTCATTTAATTGTTAATGCCATAGTGATCTAAGTGGGCGCGGGCTCATGTGGGTGAATGAGCTTGCTACTAATTCATGGAGACACGGAACAGCCCCCCTAGTTATGAAAACTTCGGTCCGGCAGATAGGGGAAGTTTTATGGCCGCTCTGTCGTTTACCCACCTTTGCTTTTAGGGTATAACTAACTTAACCTCTTACATTAAGTCCACGCTTGCGAAAATTGCGATTAATTAAAACTACTTTTATCTTAAAATTCTTTGAGGTTTAGCCGCGAAGCCAGCTTTACGACTTGAAAAATAGCAGAACAAAGCATCACGGTTATATTCAACGAAGGGTAAAGCAGAGATGAACTATGAATAATTGTATATCCGCAGTACTGCTACTTAGAATATCCTAACAAAAATCTTTAAACACTGCCCGTCCCAAGACTCGAAACCCAGGACTTTTAAATTATCCCCTTTAATAATTAAGACGAAAAAATTAAACGTCAGTTTTATACCTGAAAATGACTGACATTATTCAAGACATAACTTTATTTAGTACCTAATTGGTCTAGTGGTAGCTGCTGATTGTGGGGTCTTGGTTTGGAGTCCTAGGCCAGGCAAAGAATTACTGAGTTTTTCTGTAAGAAAATTCTTAATACCAGACCTTTTACGGGCTTCACTCAATGATAAACTATGCAATGGGTAACCACAAGCTTAACAAAAAAGCAAAGTTTTGCAGCTATCATTTAATTAAGAACTTTTATTGTATACCCATACCTAAGTACCTAGTTTGCTGCATGCACACTAGATATACAGATACCGAAACTTCGAATTCTAGTTATTTCGAGAAACGTGCACCTTCAACGTGACCTGACATCGTTGGAAATAAGTTAAAGTTTTAAAATGTGTATCCAAGACCGAACAGAAGTACAGGCGACCCCGACTAAGATATCTCACATACATACATACCTACACACATCCTAACGTACGTATATTAAAGTAAATATGTGCACTAAAATCGGAGTGAGCGCGGCCCGCTTTGGTAATTCAATATGAAACTACTGAACAGTTAGTGTCCAAACAACATATTTAATTAAAATTAGTTCATTCGCCTGTCCACTTTGTTTCCTACATTAGTAAGCAGGCTCCCAATGACACTGAACACAACAAAGTAATTCTAGATAGTCATTGACTGCACTGCAACACAAAGGGTAAATAAATACAAACGAACCAACGACGAATACTGAAAGCATTACCAAAGTGGTATCTTTTGTGAACACAAAGCCGCTCGAATACCAGTAGGTGCAGCCGCAAAGAATTGCAACACAATATGGAGTTGTAAAGCCACATAATCCGATGTGATATAACACTTGTCCACTATTGCAAGAATGGAACAATGTTTTATATCGGCGGAAGAGCTTCGGAAGCACTCCAATAAAACATCATTTCTTCCAGCTGCCGCGCACCGAACACGACATTATCGTAACAGCAATCATCTAGTGAGAGATGTGTTTTATATTTTATTATGGGAATATAAAAATAGCAAAGTGTATTGAAGGCTAAAGAAATAAGTAGATGGAAACTTTTTACGACGACCGTCTTAAAATTATTTTCCTTATAAACAACGTGGTATCGTAAAAACACGTCATTAACAAGCGCTCTTGGGTTAATTTAAATAAGAAGAACGACCACGCCGCCGCCGCCGCCGCCTAGATAAGACACGGTCAGGGAAAAACATTTCCCTAGACTAATAAATGCGACGTCATCAACTAGAGAGCAATAAGCAAATGAATGCGCTTTATCTGCTATTCAGACATTCTGTTATCGGAGGGCGGACGAGCGGGCGTTGCAGTAGGCAAGATACCATCGCGCACCCGACCTAATTCGATTCGCTAAGCCGACACAGTCCGCCAACCCGCCTACCGCACGCGCCGCCAAGTCCACGGACTTATTATGTAACCAGCGACCGACACTACGCTGCTCAACGGTAACTAAATTGGTTTGTCAACATGTGAATATATTTTATTAGGTTTACGACTGCTGTGACACTTGATTCAAGTTTAAGAACATAAAGCGACAGCGCCATGTTGTGGTGAGCGAGTGACTGACCTGTTACGTAACAATCCAGACGCGCGCAACCCTTGGTCAACTCGTGTCCAACGGGAAATGTTACAACCCTTATCTAGGGTTACATGCAAACTTGACTGCGGATCACGACAATCAATTCGCAATTTCGTTTTAAAGCAATCCCTGTATTTATGTTCTATTTTTCCTGCACGAACTAGAGGCGGTAGAGTCACACTTTTCATCTGATAAGTAAAACCTGCAGGAATACAAAGTGGGCTTGGGACATTTTTATTATTTTTATACGAAATGCAATAAAAATACCAGTCACACTAAAAAGAAGTATTGTAAGTAAGGTGCTCACGTATATTTTTGCACAGCATGGATTCCGTCACCTATTAAGTGAATTGCAGCTATATATTAAGGTTGGTACGGTGTACTTTATAGTCTCAATAGACATTTATAACCTCTATCCAAATGAAATTGAAAATATATTTTGTAACCACAACATTTATATCCATAGTTTGTGACTCTCCAACGATCTATAAAACTTTTATCTACGTTTTTGAAGAGACAAAAATTTACATAGCTTTCATATGAATATGTTGTTATGGATTTGATAAAACTGTGAATACGTGGAAAATGCATATGAAACAAAAACAAATGTAAAAAGTAAATTCATCAGCAGCGTAGCGCATGTATTGTGAAGCGGGTGGAGGACACGACGTCGACGCGACGCGACGCGGCGCGACCTAGCGACGAGACTCCACAACACTTCCGCTCTCGTGGCGGCCGCGTAATTAATTCAATGATCGTCCGCATAATGACTTGCATGTGGCTACCCTCTTGCGAGTGCGCCTCAAACTAACGCTCTCTAATTTCCACAGCGTTAATGAAGGAGATTCTCCTCAGAGACGTTTTTGTTCAGCTCACATACGGTGCGGCGAGGATTTTTGGCACTGTCACCGTCGACCGTTTAAACGTTCCTACCATTAATCTTTCACTTCCGCAAAGATTGCATTTTAAAGTTCCTGTTTGTGTAACATTTGCCTTCAATGTTTCATTTTGGCCATCCTACTGAGACTTCGGAATTAAAATTGGAAACAGGGGCGCATCGGGAATAAACAGAATTGTTTTAGTTGGCGCCGCTGCCCCATCGCGTGGAGTGGTCAAGTTTGCGGCCCGTGTCGACCGTCAGGTATAACCCGTTAGTCCTCATTATGCAGAAGGGATTTTCATAACAACGTTTGAGAGTTGTAGGGGGCCGACACTGCTTTAGGCTACTTAGAGAGCCATTTGCAGAGAGATTGGTCCGACCTACGAGGTAGATTGCGGAACTTTAGAGATAACTTGCCCGAACTTGGAACATTTTGACGCTGCAATACTTGGATAAGGTAAACTGACTGTCTTAATTAAGTTAGAGATGTTCAAACACAACTTAGATTCATATTAATTGCGAATTTGATAAAGCTAATAGCGTCACAGAAGTCACGGAGTTAGTGTTAAGTGTCGGTCTGTGTGCCGCTATCTTTTCAATTATACGTATTAAATAATTCATACCCGCCTTAATTTACTCAAGTGGATAGGTACATATATAATAACACTAGATTACTGCTATGAATAAAATTAAATACTACAAATTTCGTAGGCGTATTAGTAGTCTCAAGGGGACGACAAAACTAGGGTTATATTACTTACGTCAAACGATAACTTTATTTTCATCTTCCAGTAGACTTATGGCAATATTTTGACATACAACAAGCCCCTAACTCAGCTGCCTTAATGTTTGTTTTATAAGTACACCACAGTATAGTCACCACACTTAAGTAATTATTTGAGTGCGTATAAGCTGGTAAGAAATATGTTTATATAAACATCCCTTACCTAATTATATTACTTTGTGAAGGACACAACTTTTCTATTTAATAGCTTAGTAGCTTACCTACTTTAAAGCTTGCAGCTTAAAAGATATTGCGCAGATCAGTCGATCTGCGAGGCTTAGCAACGCTCACTTCGGTAAGTTCTTGGATGGGTGACCGTTTTTAATACATTTTCATGGAAACAGGCGGCTCGACGTCTTTCATGTGTCAGAAAGTACGTTAAGAAGTTGATTCCGAGTGTCATACGAATACATAGACCGTCATTACGGGTGTCAGCATGCTAAACGATCGAACAAATCTTAGTGTCCTAAGTAATTAGCTGGCAGAGTCGCTCCGTGTAAAATACTGTTATTCAGCCGCATTTGGTTAGACTGTCAGCATTTGCCTAGCCTTTTTCCAACTAAGTTATAGTTGGGAGAAGACTAAGCAAATGATAATGGCTTACAGTCTCCCGAGCCGAAAAACGAAACGTAGATCTGAGTACGTTTCGTTTCTTGGCTCGGGTTTCTAAAAACATATAATTCATTTATTTTTCTGATAATTCAAATATAAATTATTGAATAATCTCAGCCAACGCAGGTCTTCATTTGGATATTTTGTATGCGTTGAAAGTTCAAACCAAACGCGAATTCAGAGTCAAAATAAAAAAGGAACAAAAATCACGAACACCAAAGCGCGAGTAATCTTTTTAATAAAACTTAATGAGCATACAGCGTTGCCAATAACCGATTATGGAAATGTTCAAACAATACACGAACCTTTGTAGTTTAATATTCAAGTTGATGACGCCCTAATGATAGGGTTGGACACTTGGCCGTATAATGATGTACAATTTCCGTAAGAGCATTGTATTAAGTCATTACTTCTTGGACCTGCAATCAGTAAAGTTGCCATATTCGAGTTGCTTAACAACGCCTATATTTAGTTGATAGTCATATTCATATTTCCATCAGACGTAGTAGATACAGAAATCAAAATCACAAGGCTGAGAAAAAAAGGCGGATGCATGATAAAGATAAAGCACATAATCAAAACGGATTGGAATTCATTAAGATACGACCTGTTCCATTTTGTATACTTTCAGTACCTTCTTGAGGTGTTAAGAGAGGAAGCTTATCATAATATCATATCGCAAGCATAACACTTAATGCGATTAGTACAAAAAAAAAACAAAAGAAAATCTATACGCAACGTAATTAAGTCCATGTGAGTTAAAAAATTAGCTCTCAGTTACCCAATTCTGTTTACTTTCCGGTGTACGTCACTAAGGTAATTTTCAAATGTAATTATTGTAAATTAAATAACATTGCTCATACAAATACATATTTTCTGTGAATGTTCCAATAACTCATATGGTATGTAACTTGAACAATAATTGAATTCACGGAATGTTTCGAGGATCGACATTGTGAAGCTTCTTTTCCACGCCCACATTACCGTCGTTACGTTTCAACAAACAAAATTATTTTCCCATTTCCATTAGCATTTCCATCTTTGTTGTAATTTACAGTTACGTTTGTTGAAAGAAAACAAGAAATAAACAACATGTGCGATCATACAGTGTAACCACGTTTCGAAGTAAATATACCTGCATATGTATATAGAAAATCGGTAGACAACTATCGTATTTTAATTTAACTATTCAAGTTGTATTGTTTTAGCACTAAAATAAGGTGACATTCAAACCATCATCAGAATTTTTACTATAATTAACATTTTTGACATAACTTCTTAAGATACTAAGGTAAGGTACAGACGGAGACATTGGTTTCTCCACTTATTAACTATGAATGTGAGAGTTTAACCAATTCATGCAGCTGTCTGTATACAATTTCTAAACACTTATAAATGAAAGATATTACAGTGGCTACTAGGATACAATATATAAATCCGTGTAAGCGAGGAAACACCCAGATCTCGACACAATGCTTCGGGAGCGTATTGTATTGTAAAGCATTTCGAGAAATCGCTTTCTCAAAAGCGGGGTTCGCCTTTTTGCAATTTATAACGGCTCTCATCCGGATTGCATGAATACAAACAGTATGTCTTTTGTGTGAGTCTGTGTCTCCTTTGATTAAGATGTTTGTTTCGAGTTGGAACATATTTAATTTCACGTTACCTAGATAAAGACAACCTTTTATTCAACGTAACGATCTTTTTACTGAATATGGTTCCCTATCTAGTAAGAATGCGACCTTTTATATAAAAAGTGATAGTTTATAGCAAAGGACTGATTTTTTTCTGTTTACAAAAAAAAACGTTGCCCCGCACTAAGATTTCTCCTGTATCGTGGGTATAGTTCCCTAAACAATACCCGAAACAATTATCTGTAGATCATACAAATATTTACACGTAGCGCAGAAAGTTAATCGCTCAGCCACTGTGCCAACCGTATCGTCAAATTCGAACTCTTAATAAAATACTCTTAATAGAATACACACGACTAACACAAATGTTTAACAAGTGCTAGGTGTATATCCTCCAAAAGACTTGTTGGGGAACGAGATATGGTGTTCCTGCATTGAAAAGAGACGATCTTCCGACTAGGCAAGGTGGTTAGCCTGGCGGGCCGAAGCCCAACGATTGATATCGGACATTTGTATGTTTATTAGAATCGTTGTAAACTGTCCTATTCCGATTCAGGGTTTGCTGTTGTAACTTCTCTCCAATAGATGGCGCTTTACTTTTTGCCATGTTGGGAGTAGTAGTCGCTACAGACTTCTAATTATAAAATAAATTCGTCTACATTTAGGTAATCATATTCACAAGTAGCAATATTAGAAAAATATCCGTGATACTATATTGAGTAGGTACCAAGTTCGTTGAAAAAGTAATTAATTTATTTTACTGACTGCGCAAGTGTTCGTAAACCATTTCATAATAGTTACATAAAATACAATTTCGCAACCGTATTTCCATAATTGGGAGGAACACATTCGTTATTTGGAGTGTTAGTAGATAAAACTGCACATAAAATTATACTTCATCATAGTTCCAATTTTTCTTTTCTAAGTTCGATTTGATACCAAAATTGAATCATACATCACCGACACAAAGTACCGTTGTTGGTACCAAAAACAGTCTCGGCTCGATACATTAATCTTGTGAGTTTACAATCGATCTATGTACAAATAGGTCAACAGTTTACCGAAGTACAAAAATCAATAAGTCACTTTCCTTACAACAATTACGATCCGATTGATATCTAGTGATCATTAATATTTGTTTTGTTATCGCAGCGGTGCCGAACGTCCAGCTGCGTTCGTATCTCTAATGGAATGTTCTTACCGAGTCCTTTATAGGCTTTATAAGTAATTAGAGAGATAAACGAGTGTGTATTATGTAATAGGCGAATCTATGCCGACTATGTGTGCTTTTGTCTGTAACTCAGATTAGTTGATTTACTAAACTAATGGTATTTCTTTTCAATACAATAAATTAAGATATTTCGATATATGAATATAATAATTTTACACGAGCAAGCCCTGAAGAGCCAACATGATTGCGTGAGCCATAATGTCTTTATATCATATTTATATTGATTGCATACCTTTTAAATTCACAATATGAATAAAACTTAATAACTGGCCGAATGTAAGTGGTGCATTGATGTGGGGCCTTCGTCTGAGTGGCGCCACTTGCGAGCTCGCGTGGGCGAACCTGGCCGGACTGTGGACGGCGCTGATTAACTGTGCATTGCAACGACGCCTTAAAACTATAAAATTAATAAGTATTTATCAACAAACTGCAACTCTTAGCGCGCACAACTTAAAGCTCCAATTGAAAGGCAGTAGTTAGCGAACACCCACGAACAGGTGATATCATTCCTAAGCAATCGTTTCTCGAAGACCACATGCCAATTAGACATTCTAAAAGTTATATCCTTCGCTGAAGAGTATTTAACACCGCTATTTCTACCTGTTATAGCCAATTATTAAATAGCATAATAAATGTCATAATAAATAGCATACATTTACTTTTATGTTACATTGTATACCTACCAACATTAAGCTTAAACATGAAAGTCGTTAACAATTTTCATTCACTGACAGAAACATTTTTAGAATTCATAGGTCGTAACTTAAACCTCGTAGATAGTCAAACAATTGTCTTCGTGGAACAATACGCTATTTTCTTAAGTTAGTTTTACAGTTTTAACGGAATAACACTCGTTGTTATACGTTTATAGGTAATAACAATAATTATTTCTCCGCTATTTTCAGATTGTGACATTGAAGCAACAAGGTAGGCCCTCTAAATCGTTTAGCTTATTACAGAGAAGTTTGCTAATACTAAAACAGTTACGAATGGCGTATTCAAATCTGCGTCCGTCTTTCAGTATTTACGTGGAGATAACTCAGGCACTGGCGCCGGCGCCTATCGCCCAGCACCAATAAACTTCACGAATTATTTCGCTGGAGATGTAACTAATGACTGCTTTGCTTAATTAAGTTTTATACAAAACAATCGTTTAGCAACACATTACAGAGAAATATGGAGACATATAAACACAACAGAGTGTTTTATATCACTGTTGTGGATACAAAGTTACTTTTCTACGAGCTTTGCGCTGTTGATTTTATAATACTTGATGATACTGCCAATCGATGTAAACCGGCTGTTTGCTTTCATTCATAATCAATTACGAAGTTAAATTGCATTATCTCAATTGAATTGTTGACACGAAGCAGCGTTCTACATCATTATGTTATAACTTAAGTATTCATCCTAGTATATACAGGATGTCGCTTTAATCATCTGCATTACTTTAACGGGGTAGAGTACAGTATCTAATATTCTTTAACTCGAACCTGTAAAAAATCTTGTGATTATGCAATTGAAGAACGCCAAGATGCGTGGTAGACCTATTAGTAGGTATGCTTACTGTACTTACAAGCCAATAATTTCGTTGTCTTCAGGTCAACAATCTGTGGACTGTTTAAGATTGTGACTGCTTTAGAAAATAATTTCGATGATTGGGTAAAAAATAAGGCATTTACTATTAATTTTTTATTGATTCGGGTAGAATACCTTTGTCTGATTTATTGATCTCTTTGTGTAGTGCAGGGGTGTACTTTTATTCGTTACATACGAACATGTTTTTGACTGTCTATCAGTCACCCTGTATTGTTCATACTTTTTCCGAGCGCATTGCAACGGAGCACTACCACCGGCTACTCTGTAGGATAGATAGCACCATGTTCCTCATATACTATCCGCCTACCTAGCTTTGTGATTGTGACAATATTGCTCTTCTCCTGAAGCGTTTGTAGTTAAACTATGGGACCCGTATGTTGTAGTAAAATAATGATGATAAGCACGGCATTTAATTAGGTAGGTACATGTGATTTTAATTTTAAAGCTTTGCCCGGACTATGGCCAAGAGCAGTTAAATGCCTACCAATGTCTACGTTTTGTCATGTCATTTTAAATACTGGGCCTAATGGTCGCAAATGTACTCAGGATAAAGTTCTGGGTGCAATTCTCGGGTCGGGTACAGTTTTATCGGGTTTTCTGGATAAAAATGCTCAGTAGTAGCACAGAGTTTGGAACTGTGTCTGGTAGAAGGAACTAGGGTCCCCGCTGTTACATAATGAAATGTGGGTGTACATGGTATAAACATCCCTAAACCTTCGGGAAATATAGGCTTAATGCTATGTTTAAGTACAGGGAAGTTTTTATTTACCTAGACCATAGTTATACCTAACATAACTTCTCATCACGCTTGTATTCCTCGAAGGGTTAGGTAGAGGTGAATTACAGTGTTGTACTCCCACATTTGGCCGATGTTATTGAGTCCCATGTAATTATAGGAGGCGAGTCCATTGTCATGTAACGGGCACAATTCAAAAATCCAAGCTGCTACTAAATAATTCCATACAGAAAACCTAGTAACACTTTCCCCGAACAATGAGGCAAACGTTATTGATAGCAGCATTTAATGTACTGAAAATACGAAAATTAATAGAATACCTAAAACTTATGTTTTTACCGAGAAAGCTTTAAGTTTTCCAATCAAGAATAAAAGCAATATGAAAACAAAATAATACAGCATTGATTTCAACAACAAACTTTGTTATGAAACCTAAAAACTTAAGCGAAATTGTTAGTTTGTAATCTTACAGAAAACATGAATTATGAAGAGTTTGTGGCGCACGTAGTGACGGGGTTGAGGCGGTATCTGCGCCGAGATCTGCGCACGTCCCAGCCTATTGCATGTTCGCAGCCATGAAGGACTTGACAACGTGAACATACTATGGCATTATACACCATAAAATTAATACGTGACACCTAACCTCACTGTAGAAACGTTCCCAGTTACCCCACGTTATGGGGCGCATCAGAGAGCTATAAGTACTTGTTTGTTTGTCTTTATCGTCATACAATTATGAATGTTAATGTTGTTGTGAATGTGAACTTTTGTTCTTTTCAAACGACACAATTTGTTTTAACCAACGATTCTTTCGGATTGCATACTGTTTTTCTTTGAATATTACTATCGCTTGTTTTTTTTATGCCCAATTTCTACCTTCTCCCGATAACGTCGAAGGCCAACACTAAGCCACTATGCACGGTAATTACGAGGGCTCTCGAAATATTCTCTTGCATCAATAAAACTACATTACGTAACTACTGATACCGAATGAGCTTACTCTATCAATCACTTTAATACCTCAAAAGATAACAGTTGAGTTGACGGCGAGTAGCTAAAAAGCTTATCGCATACATTTCGTATGCAAGTTCGATGTCGAGTAAACATCACCTATGCAAGGAATGTACTCAGTACACACTAGAACTTGCTCACATACTTACTGCTACTAATAATTGAATATAAAGATACGTTGTTACATCCATAGATGGATCTTCTGTTCACACAAGTTGCGATACATTGACAAGTCAACTCGCTCTAACCGACGCATAACATTGTTGGCACCTAAATACATGTAATTATTTGAACAACTTAAAGTCAATACGTATTCTCGTTTATTTACATGTTCACTTATAGAGTAGCGCTCACCTATTTAATATTAAATGCCATTACACATAAGAGAAACAGTGTTGATAGAAATTATATGCAAAGTTCCAGGTACGTAAACAAAGTGTAGAGTTGAATTTAACCAGGTCAAAATAGAGGCCTAGTATACATAAGTATATATAAGGAATAAGTAAATAATATGTGTTCAAACGAACACAACGATCGAAACAAACTTCCGCAAACCTTTTTCGGTCAAGGTTAAGGTTACAAGCAGACAAGGTATCCTTTTTACTTGGTTTTGAATTCCAAAACAAACACCTAAACGTGAAGTTTAAAGTGACCTATTATAGAACACCACCCTGTATTCAAAGAAAGCATTTATAGCTTCGAGTTATTTCAAATAGATTTTCACGATTAGCGAGCGCTCCTCAAATAAAACTTCACAAGTCATAACTTCACATCAAATATAAGTGTAATTTGTTTGAAAATTCGTCACCCAACAAATGAGAATTTAATATTCCCGTTAATGTATTCTCGTTTTGATGTACGTTCTCGTATGTAGCCGGCATAATTTAGTTAAAGTGGGCAGCGCAAATACTAGAAGTGAACTCCAAACGCGCCAAACAGAATTAAATATGCAAACCAGAGTCGGTTGTGAGGTTTCTACACAAATTTTGATTTCACTAAAACCTGTCATATTTACGTACGGCACGCAGCAGGTCATGTCGACAGTGGCGCCACTGCCTGCTGTGGCTGCGTGTGTAAACAAGAGTTGGCGAAAGCCAGCCCCCGGGCATAAGTTATGTTATTTGCCGAGTGAAGATGTGACTGCAGACTAAACCAGCTAACTTCTGAACTCGACGGCTCCGTTCACTTTACTGCACACACAAAGCACTTATACAATAATTACTATCCTACAATTGGTTGAGTTATCCTTTTAAATAAAAATAACACCATGAAAATGTAAATACAAAACAAACAGCATGGTATAAAATAATACAATTAACAGCTATAATTTATTCATATACTACTTAAATATTTCTTTTTTAAGGAATGTTGAACTTGGATTCTGTCAAAATTATTCTGTTGTTTTCCTGTAGCTGTTTTGATTAAAATTTCCCCCATACTTTTCCAGTTACCAGTTAAATTAAAACACTCTATATTGTTACCTATATGGTTGCTCTACGCTACGTCTGTACTCATGGAGTTAGGGCACATTGCGACTGCACTGACACAAATATTTGTATGACCTGCAAACATTCATACGTCGTAATGTTTGCTCTTGAGGTTTGTTTAATAGGTAGTAACCAAATCCAAGGGCTATTACCATCTGAAATATTATTAGCTCAACCACTGTAAACTTGACGTAGCTACGTTCTTGTTTTTCTTGTTTTGTTCATAAACGGATCATGATTGGGTAAGTATTGTAAACGAATAGATTTGCTATAGCAAGGAGCTTCCGGGAAGAAGCAACCTTATGAACAATTAAACATCAAAAGCAAAATGATGAACAGTAAGATATCAAAATTGATAACTTCAATGAATAGATCGGCTGTTTGGAAATTCGATTTATCATCACTTCCAATTGACGGTGACGGTAAATCTGGCGCACCCAGGTTTTGTTACGTATTACAATAAATGATCCTGATAAGATTACATTGACAGGAATTGTTCTTTGACAAGCATTTAAAATACAGCTAAGGATTTAGCACATCTCACTGTAACTGGTAATTAATTCCTCAGTCGAACAGCCTGTACCGTGAAGGATTTCCTAATGTAGCTTGTGCTTGTACAACGGAGAAAAAATGCCAATGCATTCCGTATTGGCATTTTTATCGTCAAATTCTCTGATGATTGTAGAGAGTATCATGTAGAAGTATCATGGAGAAACTCAAAACGTTGTTTAAGATAGCAGGGGGTAAAAGGATTAAATAGGATATTGTATAGAAAATGAAGAATACGAGTATTCCGACGAAGGCGTATTAGAAGCCACTTGCCGACGCCATTTAGATAAAAAAACGTGAAAAAGTGATTGAAAAATCTTAATTGCAAAATTAATAATCTCATTTCATTTCATTGATATTAGTGCGAAACTCTAAGACATGATCATATTTGCGCAGACCAAATATGAATCTGATATAAACATTTATACTTTGCTGGCTGGCAATTCTTCTACCCAGTCATAAGCATGTCATTTGAGAACTCGTGACACGATAGAAGCTATATCGATAAAAAACATCGATACCTATTTGATGTAAAAGTTGACATAAACAACAAGCGTCTAACCAAACCCAACTGTTAATTTCACTTTTAGTTCAACGAGGAAATTAACATTCAAGCCGTTGTTGGCGAAGGCATGGTTTCCAAAGGCTAATGAATATCTGTCAGTACCCTAAACAGACAGAATGTTGGACTTCATTGACATTCAGGCGGATTAATTGTCAGAAAGTGCAAAGTTTTTCGTGATAATTCGCACGAATCACCTACCTATTCATTCACATGGACAACCACATTTTCGCTTCTAAATATCTAAAATTTCAATTCGAATAAAGTCCTGGTTTAATGCAAGATCAATTCGTACGTTTGTAAAACCATAAAATGCTCTTAAAAAAATATTAATTCTTATACAAATTATCATGAAAACAGGCATTGCTTGAGATGCCTTATTTAGATTGCAAATTTTAATTCTTCATATAAGAGATAAATCTCATTAAGGATAATGCCACAATAATTTAAATTCCAAAACAAGTTGTAAGTAGCTTATCTGACATGTTGACTCCGCTCCAAAATGTCGCCGCGAGACGTGAAATTAAAAGGCTTTTATGTACCGCAATTAGCGGGTTTCGGTCTCAAAAATAACTAACACTGTACCTGTATAGCCGACTGGTTTATTCCATGAGTTAATACACAGTTAAAGCTCCATCCGACCTTGTCGAACGTGACACTACCATACCTGTAACAATAAGGAATAAAAACAATTAGTAAGCAGCTGTGTTACCTCATCTGACTGTATAACAATATATCAATGCCCCCGCATCATTGTTGTGAGTAAATCAAAGTGGGTGTCGCCCCGATGTAAGGGCGAGGACTCACGACACTCCGACAATCATTATGTAACTCTGAACCGCAAGATATTACACCCACAACCGGAACGAACCCGGGTGCTTTATTTATATTATATTGTGTCTTTAACGGACGGTTCAGTGATAAAGTTAATGTTTATTTGAAAAAACCAACTGGCAAACCACTGGGTTTGGAAATTCAGTCAGCAAAAATGACTAATATTTTTTATGATATTACTGTTTATGGAATTGTGTTATGATTTGAACATGTGTAAAATGTATGCAAATGAGAATAAAAGGAATAAACTTATAGCCATAAAGTTTCCAATATTATTCCGAACACGAGAATCCACTTGATTTCTTATATGTACTTACTTACCTACGCTTCAAATGGAGTTTATTTTTATTCATACTTAGGTGTTGAAACATTCCTTTGACGATTGTTATTATAACATTGCGTATGCTTTACCGCAGGAGTAAACTTCATTTTGTGGTAACAAAATGTAATTCGATCTTAATTTCAATTGTTAACATTTGCCAACCAAAACCAATAGTTAAGCAATAACTTGCTATTATTAAACATTTTAACTTATATATCGATAGAAAATTAAATCGTTATTACTTCTTCGGATAAGATCTCTTTAAGATATTATAAAAGTACCTATTTTCTGAGAAATGTACATGGAAGAAAATTAATAACATGTTGACGATATTTTAAGTTGAAGCTTTCTTTATAATTAATGTCATACTCTATTTAAAATGAAGGCTTATTAAAAATAAATTGATCGGAACACCCGAGGCGAGGGTGCCTACTAGAAGCAAAATAAAAACCACTACTGTAAGTCATATATCATCGTAGTTGATGAATGGTGCACGCCATTACAGTTGTCTCGTGTTGACAGTTAAAAAAACATTAATTATCTACCTACGGCACGGTAAACATCTCTTAACTAGCTATTAGGTAGACAATGATGCAAGAAACTCGTTAATCGATAACCATTAGTTTTTAATTCTCAAACACTGCTCATTAAAATTAAAGAAATGGAATTGTAAATGGCATATACGACATATAATAAGCAATGCCAGGTTAATTAAATATAGAAAATTAATATGAACGTAGATAGGGAACTAATGACGATATTTTATAAAAACGAATGGATATTGCTATTTAATGAACTAGGGGAAGTTTCCTCTATTCAGCATTATCTAGTAGATATTTTCTCTGATATTATGTTTTTGCTTTCTTCAAAGGCCCTTGGAAACATTAACTAGATATCTTCTCTGAATTTGTCATCATGACAGAAATAACGACCAATAAGATTTAAGTGTAATGGATTCAACTGTTAAGATTTGTACCGCATCCGGAAGTGTGTGGGCGCATCGTCATCGGACAAAGCGGAGGAATGTCGGTCGGATCCTACCTGCGTATGAGTTAATTTTGGGATCCCTACAACTGTTAAATTAACATTATAATTTATAGCCTATACCTTAAGTTTCACAATCGAATACTTGCAGTTTCAAGAAAATAGATGATAAAATTGTAACCTCGGATGATTAATGCGAAATAAAAAAGGCTCTGAATGGATTCATACAAACCTTTTCTTTAAAAAAATACATATTATGGAATGTGTCAAAATATTCATGTCTATAAATAGAAAGGAACTATCAATCATATTAGTATTTCTGTATAAAATATTAATATATAATTTTCAGAACAATAAATTAATTTATAATATGTTTTATATTACCTAAAGTCTGTGTTAGTAACTTAATGCCTGGATTAATCTAGTACTTTGAATGTTTGAAGAGCCGCTTTTAACAGTCCCATGATAAATTTGATGGATCACGGCAATCCTTTAGTATGTAAAGAGAATAATTTTATGATTAATTTATCATATCAATCTCGTAATTGTTGTACAACAGAATTTCATTACGCTATTGCTGTTACAGTAGTATACATAAGTTTAGGTATCATTATATTTTAGGGGTGCGTTAACCAGCTTTCTCTGGTTGATATGACTGCGGATGTTTTCGCACAGCTGTTCTAAGTATAGCTATGGGCGTTTTGAATAAAATTCACTCGGCTACTAAAGCATCCGGCACCGTTTCGATTCAAATTGAGCTTTCTAAAGCGACTGGTGTCGGCGGAGTCGGTCTCTTTTATGACGCCAGCACCCGCCGTAACACGGCTTTACGAGCACCGCATCCCCTCTTTCTATCGTCTGGTTGGAAAGCGAATCAGTTAGAGTCCTTACACCATAATGAATGTTATGTAACTTTCAAAAATATGCTGTGAATCAAATTTTAATGTTCTCCTTTTATAATTCTGTTGATTTTTATCAAAGTCACACACTTTTCCATTGCTTTCTATCACATTATCTTCCTAAGCTTCTTAATTTTAACGCAATAAATAAGTGTCTATACATCATAATTCTTCGTAAGGAGGTAGGTACGATCTCGAAAGCGATTATATGCCTTCGAAAAATAAGCCGATTATTTTTTCATTACTCATCTTTGTATTCTTTCTCGGAAAAAAGCTTGACGCCAACGTGTCAAATAACTTATTTGTAGTAATTTAAAAGGTTGCTATGAGCAACATTTATTGTAGGTTTAATTTTTCCGCCAGGCTTGTCGTGTGTGAAATTATCTGCTACACTTTTGACACGCGCCGCAATGAAAGTCATAAAGTTCGTTATTGAAGCAATAAACCTTTGTTAAGAATTTCTCATTGCTTTATAACATCTCGTAACATTGACAAATAAAATGAGTTTCGCCGTCAGATAAACCGACAGCTCCTTTGAAAGCAAAATATTAGTGTAAGTTAATGAAGGTGGTATTACCTTAGGACTCCCGACTGTTTCCACAATTGTTTTGATATAACTCTCGACTGACTGAGGTATCTCTCTGCTTTGTTATCCTAACCTAACTAAATTAGCACTAATTAAGTTTAGCAATCTCTCTTAGATAAAATAACATTATTTTATAACCAATCTCGTACCTTATAATGTTTAATATAAATATGTATACGATTACGGTTTTGTATCCCTATTGCCAATGTATAGAAATTAAATTAATATTTAGTACCTATTGTACCCAACAACTTTCGATATGTACAAAGGGACAATAGACAAAAGAATCACGGCCTAAAACAGATTACCGAAGTAATTTCAACTGATATTATCAGATTTTATTTCAACACAGCGTTTCCATTATACCTAACAGACTAATATGCTCGCCTAATGTAAGCTATATGAGAACTTTCGAAATACACATTTTGTTACCTGAAAGGGGTTTCATAAAACTGAATTATAGCCATAACCTTAACTTGGTCTTGAGAATCGTCGTAAAGTAGCATCTTGGGTGCTCAAAGGACACGTGAAGTCGAGTGTTGTTAAATTTTATGGAAACTCGAGTGGATACAATGGAGATATGTAAATTAAGGAAACGTGTAAAGTTACCGGACCCAGTGTGACGCTTTTGAAATTCGCCGGTTAGTAGGGAACCGATGCGGCGATGGCCGACATCATAGATTTTATTCCCAGCTATAAGATTGTAACATTTGCAACGTATCCCGCTTTGAAGATGGTAGGAACGTGGACCATCGTCAAATTGAAATTCATGTCGTGATGTTAACATTTACAATATTCTATTCAACTAAAAGCAAGCAAATACCGTGAGTACTCCTCCTTCCTATATAATGTAAATTTTACAGCAACGTTGAACTCAGCTTCTGGAATAAAAGTTCGATACAATGTAGGTTTTTAGAATCATTCAAGTACAACTTCTACGTGAGAAATACGAGAAGTAAGTTGTTCGATTTCATTGTCTGATGGCAAGCCTTGGGCCCGTTGACCCGCCTGCGCGTACAAACTCAATGTCAAGGCGCGGTTCCAGGAACCACTCGCACGGCGTGTGTTATTCGACTCCCAAAACAATGCGTCAGCAAAAAAAAATCTCATTCTTGTGTCACGTCCCCAAGGAGATTATCTTCGTCGCCCTGATCTTCCTCAACGCGTACAAAAACAATAACGTTTCGAAATCTCTCGAGAAATGATAATACATTTCTAACAAAGACGTGTTATTTTATTGATTCTTTGATTATCTAAGCTTGCATTATAACGACAAGAAGCAACTATAAGTAGTGTGGGTGTACCTTTATGACGTTAATATTGCCTACGTTTATTTCCTATTATGAATTTATAGTTCTGAGAACGATCTTACTACCTCTAAAATATATAACGGAAAACGTATAAAATTATCATAATTTATTGTTTATATATATAGGGCTCATTAAGATAATGGTAGAGTCCCAAAAATATATGTGATTTTTATTGGACGATAACATATAAGTCTTTTTAGCAATAAAGAATAGCTATAAATAAATGTTATTTATTCACAAAGCAATAGTTACCGAGTGCCATTATATTCAACGCCATGAGTATACAAACTATACAAAGACCGTTATTAATATAACAATGCAACAAAATATAACCGGTAATCTCCGAATGACAAACGTTCAATAAATTATCCGTTTGACCCTATTAGTACAGTTACATCGGTTTACATAAAAATCGGAGAAGTTCGCGACACAGCGTCGCAGTCGGCGCTGGTTGTGGCGCCGAAGAATTTCCTCTTCACCCACACGCGGCGGCTTATCTAGTGAGTTCTCACATTGGAAATTTACACGTGCTTGCGAGTGGCGGCGGTGGTGTGCGGCGGGTCGTAATAACGCACTCGTCGCATTTTATCAGGCAGCGTGGCAGCTGCGGCTCGTCCCGGGCCTGATATGCAGCGCCGCGCATGAACATCCGACAACACCCGAGGGACGTGGGCGAGAGCGGCCGCAACCGTCGCATTTTATAACCTTTTTATTCCATTGTCACTCCGTCGGAGCGGCGTATCCGAGGGAAAAATAAATTTTACTCTTTATCTAAATGTCAAATCGTTCGGTTTCGATCGAATCAGTTTCCAAATAGTTTTAATAAATCTCCTTTTACGGCGGTCGGAACGGGCAGCGGTCGATATGGGAACGCATTACGAATACATGCGGCGAGTTATCGTGTTTTATTCTGTTATGACCGCTGTGTCTGTTCCCGGCAACAATAGGTTTAATTGAAAGAGTGTCAATAAATTTGTCGGGAGTTGTCCAGCGGTGGTGAGCATCGCCGGTGGTCCCGATAAACTTGATGGTCCCGAGCGCGACATCCCGGAGGATCCGACCCTTGTTCCTGGGACAAATCTTGTTTTTATCTGCCGCCGACCTTGTCTCCATTAAAATATATCTTTCTAAGAACCTAACTATCGGAATTGATTGGTGATCTCTTAGTTATCGTGTTCTACTTGTAGTTAAGCTTGTAGTTTCCTACTTTTAATTTACAACAAGTTTCCTGTCATAAACAAAACATTGTACACTTCACTGAGCATTATTTTTTAAGTATAATAAAAATAAGGATAATGATTCAGAACGCCTTATCCATACAGTGAAACGTTTCATTTTCTCGCTTGTATATCAAGTATCAAAGTGGCAAACTGACAGACAGACCGACACCCACAATTTAAGTAAATGCCAGATCATTAAAATAAAAACAAAGGATATCACTAATTGTGTTGAATACTACGGAACCCATTTCCTGTCAGTTATAAAGCTAAAACGTACAATTTTGGGATATGTTTTCTCACGATAAACGTCACCCACGCCCATCGTTTCTACGAATACATTTGGGAACAGGGGAGTGGAACTTTGTGTTCATTATTTAGCTATAACACAGATAATCAAATTATCACGTCATATCCAATGTCATATTACCGTCGGAAGAAATCACAAGTTTCAGAATAGGTACAGTAAAAATTTATATACATAAATAATTATGGGTTGAAAATGTGTAATGTAAACATCAAAAAAGTTTGCAGAACCACTAAAGTTATATAAAATATAGACATGAAACTTGGGTTTTATTGCTACGTCATTAGCTCTGCAAATTACTTTAAATTTAGAGTTTAATTGCTAAAACTGATACCACTATTTTGTAATGACGAAAGTGTAATTACTGAAACAACCTGTTCACACGTAGTAAATCATTCTTGAACAAATACTTACTTTTTTAACTAGTTATAATAAAAAAATACCTAGAAATTACAAGCTCTTTTTTTATGGAAGATACAGTTCCTTTCACTATTACACATTTGAAAACATATAAATACCAACTCTAAAATTTCTTGGCTCCTCGGATTTACAACTGCAGTCCACCTCCGGGCCATACAATTCACACCCGATAATCATCTGAGATAAAAGGCCGCCGGTACGACACCATCAAATCACCATAAATATTTCCGACTAGGATACATCCTGCGATTCAAATCCGTAGAATGTGTGTGTGTGTGTCTGTGAATAGGCAAAAAAGACACCACTTTTCACCACATAGGTTCGTTATGGGCAGAGTTTGCAACAAGAGGAAAGGAAGCATTCCCATGTGCATATTACTGCCTTAAACGACTTTGTCTTCGTAGGCGTATAGTCCGAATGAGAGTATGACCATTACACAACGACTAGCGAAATCAAGCTTGGACTTAAATTCGTCTAAATTCGTAATTACATCATAAATAAATAGTAGTATAAATTAAATGTTACTGGAAAAATTCTCCAATTGAACCACTTCGGTACTCTAACTCTAAGAAGACGCCCCTCAAACCGATTTATGAAGGTTTTCGTAATGTAAACAAAACTTTACAGTGACTGTACAATGTATATACATTTGCGGTTGCGGCTCACTATTAACGAGTGTTTTGATATGTTACTTTAATGACATTTGAACTGGCATCATTTTGATACAAATGGTTCAACCAGCATTTAGTATGAATTATTTTTTTTGGCTCTTCTTGTCTAACTAGGACACTTTTTTGATGACCCGATGGTCCCAATTAGCTAATCATGGACATCCATGATTAGCTAATTAACTCTGTGCAGTCTGTTTAATGTCTCTAGTTATAGCAAATTTGACGATGTTTTTATACTGTAGTAGTATTACAACACATATTTATTTCTGCATCTCTGCAATACTCAATTCTAACTTTAAATATTATTGTATTTTCTTTTTTATGTTCAAAATTGTGTGATTTCGAAGAGAATATTTTACCACAATTTTTAATAGATTATAATGAAGTTATTTTAAATAAGCATGTATAATTATATATATAGGGCAACATTTTTGAATAATTCCATGGAAAACATATAAAATATGAATAAATGGCGAAAAACATATTTTATATGAATTACACTGAAATTAATTGATTTACTTTATATACTGATTTTTTATGCAAAAGCTCGCATACAAAGAGTCAAATCTATAACACCTTCTTCAGAATGTGTCTGAATTATTCTCAAAATTAAAACATGCTACATATAGATCGTAGGAGCCTATACACAATACTTATGTATTTAATTTACATAAAGGTCTAGAACCACGTGTTAAGCGCGGAGAGTCATGTTCTGACTAAAATGTGATTTTGTTTTTGTAGATATACAAGAACGTGGGATTATCTATTGTTTAGTAAATGTTACACTTTTAAAAACATGTTCTGGTTTGGAAGAAACATGAAAAACCAGTATAGGACAGATAACAGATGTCAAATGATCACTGATACTAACTGTTAAATCTGGCGATGTAATTGTTGGTGATTATTATCATCCATTAATCATTGTAAATAAATATGAGAGAAATTGTGAAAGTAGGTATCTATCGTAGGCGTTTAGGGTTAAAATAACAAACAATACCATTTTCAAATCATGTTGTCGCATAATTACTTATAATTGATTGATTCTATCATTTTACGTTGGTATTACTTCCCGCTAACACTTAATTTTACGATCGTATTTACCTTTGATCAGCGCTTTCACCCGCCGGACGCTATCGAGATTGGAAGGCACGGGATCAATCAACAGTTTCAGGGGAGAGGCAAACTCTGGTCCGCTGAAGAGCAGCGCCGCCCATCCCTGCGAGTTCCCCACACAGCCTCGACTACTCTCTGCCAGTAAGTACGCACGATTTGACGAATTAAACGTTCTAGTTTCAAAATTCAATATCTCACTCAACGCCCCAACATCACCTTTCAGTATTCGCCGCACAAACACTTTGAATATGATTCGTTTATATTTTCCACGCTTCCGTTTTTGCTCACTCGAAATTTTCCCAGTAAAAATATACTTGGACGCAAATACAATCCGTTTCAATGTATCATTGTTTCTAAATACTGTATTGTTGTTAAAACATCTCGGTGGATAATGGTCGTTTATTTTTATAACCGTGTTCCGCTTTTTGACATTGCCTTTTATATTAAAGTCCGCTTCCGTTATGAAAATTAACACGAACACTATGATTAGAATTGGTTTTAACATTTTGTAACACAATATTTTTCAGCACTTTATACATGCGAACATAATTTTATTTTTAGTATTGCGATGATTAAAACATGAAGAATTTCAATTGGTAATAGTAGGACAAACATCGCGTTATGAAGATGCACAGAAATCGTAAGGTGTGCAAGAGTGTTGTGGTCGAATGCGCGCGCGCCGCATGCCGTGCCAACCTCGACTGGAGGCTTTATCGGATCCGCTGCAACTTGCAACCTGTTGTATTTTAATCCTTAAGCCCGCTACTACAGCTTTTGTAAACACATTACTACAAATACGTTCGCGATATTTCAAAATGATATTGCTAGTTCTTTTTTTATAATCAAAGAACAGGCGCCGTAATACAATTTTATTCACACGATGAAGATGTTTAAATATAGTATATTGCATTTACAAGATTTTAATATCAAGCAATTTCACATATACCTATGAGAACGATAACTTTGTTAAAATATTAGCGCCAATAACATTTGTGTGAAAAGTTTATGTCCAATATTGGACCCGCAGGGAATTTTTATGGAGATTTTAAAAATAGAATTAAGAAAACATAAATTCCAATTTATAAGTTGGTCTAAGAAAAATAGGTTGATATTTGTCTCGTAACTTAGGTGACGAGTGTGGATGCAGTAGAAGGTACTATGTACGAGCATATTAAAACGTAAGCTACCTACTTATTATACAATTCTATATGTATGTGGGAATGCTGTTTGATTATGCGAATAAGTGAAATCATGTACAAGTTGTTCATGTACATATATTAGGTAGCAAGTTTAGGTAGTCTAAGAGATACATAGTAAATGTTATGTGGTGATAGAACCTTAGGTACTCGAATACCTGTTGCGTGTGATCTAAGAACAGATTACTAACATTGTGTTTAAGTTAAGGTGCTAATTGGTCAGTTGAAAGGTTGTATGAGTAGATAAACATATCTCTAAGTAAATATACCCACACTATCATTATCGTATACAAGCAATTAGACTATTAAGGAATGTGGAGCTACTAGTTCTTAAGTGCTGCCTCTTTAAGAAAAAGTGAAATAATAATAATCCACACTCGAGTGGTTTACTAGAAGCTGTTGAAGAGTTCCACTATCCACCTCCTGGTTCCATCATCAGATCACCTCGATGGAACCAAATTATTGTATTGTCATCGGTATTACATACATTTGAAAAGTTTCAAATTGATACGAATATTAGAAATTGGTTTAATTCAACTTCCAGGGTTTGTTTACTTACTTACAAACTTTGAACCCCTATTTTGCCACCAAAGGTTAAGTTTAGCCGACAAGACTCCGGCACATCGTTTCATCTACCCCAGGCAGAGAATAGTCCTTAAGAATTCTCTAATAAAAATTATTTTAAATTATCTCTAAAAAAAGGTATCGTTACGGGGGAGGCTTATTTTGCAAACAAACATATTTACTGTCAACTTTAAACATGAAACTATTTCAATGTTATGTCAATGAGATACAAGGAAAGAGCCTCCACAACTGAAGAATCCTGATATCATCTGACGCACCTTGGGCAATCAGCTTCTATAGCATGAATACTGACTTAAAAGACAAAACAAGTTCAGGTAGGTACCTATTCTTACTTTTCAAATAACAGTTATTTGAAAAATCGAGTCACATTAAACTTTCACCTACCACCTACCAAAGGTCCTTTTTACGAAAATCCCAACCATTTTATGTGGCCTTGTTGATCTTCGGTAATCAAGTTGCAATACACTCGCCGTGCATCGTTGCACGTGGCTTAGCGTGGGCGGACCAGTCCCGACTGGCCTATGCCATCGCTGTGACGGCCAACATGCTCCACAACGAGTGGAATTTACGCACTTCGTGTTGTTCGCGTGTCCCTGCCAACCAACACTGAGCTACGAGGCGCAAATTGAATATTTAGTTACTTCGTCGTAAATATGTTAGCGTAACAAAGCTCTGAGATGCTGGGCGGAGAATTAAAGAGAGCGTCGGATAAGCACTTATAAGCTAGAGTTGATGGCATGATACCATAGTGTTTAAACACTTGGCTTAGTTCGCTACGTGCAAGTTCGACTCTTCCACGGAACCAATATTTTTATGATCCACAGATTCATGATCAGAGTTTGTTTGTCGTAAAACACGATACATAATTCCAATAGGAAATAATGAAAGTAAGTATGAGGTACTCATAAATATGTTAACCAGGCAGTGTTGATTGACTTCGGGTCATAAATGAATGAATTCATTTTCAATGCAATGTTTCGCCGCAAATATTGGCTTTATTGGTACACGATTTAAACCAGCTCAAAAAGCTTGTTTTATAGGTAAATAAACCAAAACAAACATCAAAACCCTGTCCAGTTGTAGATAGAATAACAAATGTATAAATATTTGACGGCAAGGTTGGCACAGTGGTTGAGAGATCTACTGCTACGCTACATGTCGCGGGTTCGATTTCTGCACGAAAAAAATATTTGTATGATCTACAGATAGTTATTTCGAGTCTGGGTTTTTGTGTATGTAATTATATGTGTTTGGAAATACAGTCACGATACACGAATTATCCAGTGACGTCATACAACGTCTTAAAATTATAAAAAAAAAACTATTCGGATTTGATGCATGCAATACTTACTTAATACGAATTAACACGTGAAACATTAACAGCGAGGAGGAGGAGAGCGAATATCATAAGAGTAATCGGGCTGACACTGGGCTGGGTATTCGTGGATTATTGAGATCAAATAAGAAAAACATCTTGAAAACACAGCTACACTCACACAAATAAATAATTCGACATTTAATAATTACCTTTAAATATTACTTAAAACAACGGTCATTCAGAATACTTTACTTATTCCAACAAAACCAAAAGTTAGCTGATAAACACGAGGCGAGCTTGCGCGAACATTTCCTCGTTACATTCATGTCTAAATAGCCACACTGAGAACGCGGGAACTTATTAAAACTACTACACACTCATAAAATATAAGCACATGATGTAATATTTATGTAAATTGCAACGATTCGTCGGACAATTAAAGCAAACGTTTAGTTATCCTTGCACTAATTACATGCTTTCAACGATATCCTACGGTTCCTTTAGAATAAGGCATTGAATATCCGCCGTTTACATAAAGGTAATATCGATTCTAAAATACGCGTATGAGATCCTAATCTACCAATATAATCTAAGTGCCTTCTACGGATGATATTGCGAAAGTTGCAGGGTAAGAGCGTCGTGTGTGCAATAAGCTGAGTATGAGAATATTAACAAGCAGATATGCCCGTAAACACAATGCTTATATGGAAATCAAGTAATCAAATTGATTTTACTATGGGAGACGACTATAAATTCATACGATGTTTCCCAAGATAGTTATGAAAGGGAAAATATATTGGAGATATTACCTTTAGGAGGGCTAAAGGCTATGTTAAGATGTCAATGTGAGCCGCGTGCCACCTGCCCGGTCGCGATAGTCGGGCCGCGGCCCGCGGGTTCGGCTCATACTTGGCTTGAACATTGGAATGCAATTCGAGCATAGCTGCGGCAGACAGCGGTCGATAATTGCATTTTGTGGTCGCGCCGCTCCACTTGGCGAAGAACACGAGCGATCGAACGGAACGCAAACAAACTTCGGGTTTCTTACAGAAATTTCAGTTGGATAAACAAGAACAAGTTGAGCTGCGAAACGTTTTCTCTCTAATGTAATCAAAATTCTCAATTAGATAGGTATTGAGTTAATGAAATTGAATGAAAAGATTCTGTTTTTTTTTTTTTTTTTCAGTTTTCTTACCTACGTATAGACAGATTATATCTTATAGATATTAAGATAAACGTGATTAATGAATAATATGTTGTTTTTATAAGTCGCTACTCCGCAAGTCCGCATACGGATTCCAAAATCATAAATTTTTAATATGTTATTGACTCATGAACGCATTAGAAATAATAAGATTTATTTACAAAAATATCTATTTTCTTACAAACGATGCAACTAAGTACTTAATAAAATTATATAATTGATCTTATTCCAAAAACCCAAAAAATAGGTCTTGAAATTGAATTAAAACTGTTTTTGTTAAGAGTATATGAAAACACATCGCAAAATCACACACTTTTCATTTACGAGGACCGGAAACATCAAAGTGTGCACAAAATGTCGTTTGAAACCATTCGGAGAAATTGCATATTGAATTTTAAGATGGAAATAGTGCATAAACAATAGCATACCGCAGTCAGACTCCTGCAAAAGCTACCGCAACCGGTTGCCGTCTCTAATATTGCAACTGTTTTACACCTAGATCAGCTATATCTGGCTATAATAGGTAGGTATTATATAACGGCACTGTTACCGATTGCATTTCTGAACTACCTGTCGCGGGTTCAGTTCCCACACGCAACAAATATTTTGTATGACTTACAGATCGTATTTTCGAGGCCTAGTATTTGTACATGTGAGATGTATAGTCAGCCTCAAAATGATTACACGTGGCGAACGAGACACGTAGCGAAATTCAGACGCTTATTCTTTGAAAAGTATTGATTAAAATCATAAAACTTAAATGACCATGTATTTTTGGGTATCCCCAGATACTACATACATATGTGTAAAATTGGTCAAGATTTCAATAACTATTTTCTCTAAAATTCGCTTTTGAATATCGTTATGTGTATATATTTTTTGGAGGCTAAGTCTAAAGGATGGGTACCGTCTTTGTGATGACAAACATGTAAGTACGATGCATGTGAACGCTAGCTTGAGCTGAATTCCCTGAGATGCACCCATGGATGCACGTAAACCTTTTAATCTTATAGAACATATAGTATATTCTTGTTAGTCTAGCAGCCGTAACAGCTGCGGAACGTTACACTGAAAATACTCTTATGATGACGTCACGCACATTAATCGCGTAAGCAGTAAACACCTTATATTATCAGACTTATTTGAAGTACAACTATGCTACGCTATGTTCGCATAGCATTTTATTGATACGTGCGACCTATGTTCCTGTATTTTACTCCTTGGTCACAAAAAAAAATCAATTTTCTCGTTATAAAATCTTCCTAATTAATATTATGGTAATAAGCTCTGCTCCTCAGACATAGGTTCTGATATCGGCTTAACACAGATGTTACAGGTACCTGTTTAACCCTTCACCTTTATTATTACATTAGGTATACCGGTGAATAGGCATTATTTATAATTATATTATTACTAGCTTCCGCCCGCGGCTTCGCCCGCGTTTTTTACGAACCTGTACATTTTTACGGGATAAAGATACGAGGAATACAAGATAAAGTAGCCTATGTGCAATTCCAGACTATAATCTATCTCTGTGCCAAATTTCATCCAGATCCGTTCAGCCATTCTGGCGTGAAAGAGTAACAAAGATCCATCCATCCATCCATCCTCACAAACTTTCACATTTATATTATATATATATCAGTAGGAAGTAGGATAGGATAGGAAGCAGGAAAGGATAGGATGGGATTTATTTTAATATTTATCCTTCGCAGTGAGCTACTGCCGAACGCACTCAAATTATATATTTTAAAAAACACAATGTTATTCTTATACCTAATACTATTGAATAATAGTTTCTCATGACACACAAAAGCCCTACCGCACACAAACAAAAAGCTTTTAATACAGTTTTCAATAAGAATAAAGTTATACAGTTTAGATTCAGCTTGAACATCTCATGGTAACTTAGTTGTAAAGTGTCAAGTTTATGGTAGCCGCAAGTGTCTCCACGGGGTCGCGCGTTCAACTCCGTTTAACAACTCAACTGGTTACTGAACTAACAGATTTGCGAATTGTATACATAATTACATTTAACTATGGAGCCGTTAGGAGGTTTAACAGATGTTTTGCAGGTGAGGAAGGTCACTGTTTGATATTTTGTATTACGTCATTAGTTTAGTGATTGCAAGCAGTCTGTAGTCCTGGGTTTGGATCTTAGGCAGGGAAACGGGTTATTGGGTTTTTTTGGATTAAAAATTCTCAAGAGCTGCCCCTAGTCTGAAATTGAACCCGGGTATATTTTTTACGTCTCCCCATATCAGGATTTCTCGATTTTATTCCGAGTACAGTTTACATTAGACCCGACACGACTATCTGTAGATCATACAAATATTCAAGCCGTTAATCGAACCAATGATAGGCTTATTCAATTAAATGGCACTTAATAACCCCATCGAGGAAACATGGGTACCTTAACAACTAACAGAGTGACCTGTGTCCACTCTCCAGGGAACAGCACCTGTGATGCTATACTTTTTGTTTCCCATTTGATATAAGTTTATTAATTCTCAACCTTCTATATACATTATTTTCTAAAGAAACTAAATAACAGGTAATATACTGTTTTTTGTCTTTTTTTAAAACGTTTCCCCACCCTATTAATTATTACTGTATCGTGGGTGCGTTTACAAACACATATATTCATTCAAAGACCCAGACCAGAAACGACTATCTGTAAATCATACAAATATTTGTTCCGTGCGGGAATCGAACCCGTGACACGTAGCGCAGCAGTCGATCTCTCACCCACTGCTACAACAGTGCCGTCTACTGTGGCTAAAATAAAAAAAAAAACAATACAAAAAACAAAAATTAAAAACTATATTACAAGCACTTAGGCGTCACAGTACAATAAATTTATTATAAAACAAATAAAATAGATAATTGGTATCACCTGAGTGTGATTGTAAAAACCAGCTCATTTCGACGTGTTAACGATGAACTGGTGCCTCATCACTATAAATACGAGTATAGGATCGTAAAACTCGATGCGCTATGTCCGTGTGTGGATGCGATTAATACAGGATGGGAATCGCGGCAAAATCAAAGTGATTTGAACTCCGCCGAGGATTGATTCAGACTGTGAATGTTGGATAATGATGACGGTTAAACGACAAACGACACATGTTATCAACACAGTTAAAGCGTTCTCACATTAGACAATAGGTACAGTTAGTGACATGTAAAATTGATTTAATCAAAGAAATAAACCCTGTATAGCTCGGCCTGTCTTTAGATGTGTTTGTTTGAATAGTTTAATATAAAAAAAAAACCGACTCTAGCAATAATTCCTTCTTGTATCGTAGGTACATTTAAAAAAACAAATATTCACATGCACAAATACCCAGACCCGGAACAACTATCATTAGTTCATAAATCTATTTTTCGTACGGGAATCGAACTCACGACACGTAGCGCCGCAGTCGATCCTTCAACCACAGCGCCAACCGTGCCGTCAACGATATATCTTTGCAGTCGCCTTATCGACTTCAAAGTAGGGAGTATAATATGTAATAATAATAATATATTAGTTTAGACTGCTAGGTAAAAAAGCCTGTTTTCAGAATGAGAAGAGGTTAATTAGGCATCCACGATGCTGGCTTAGTACGGATTAGCGGACTACACACACCAATGAAAACTTTATGGAGCCCTCTCAGTAGGTAATGTTTTTACTGTTAACACAAGTGACAGTCAAATTCTGATCTGTATGAAAATTCAGAGGTGCCAGGCGGGTTCGAACTCATATTCTACGCACGAAAAGCCAGCTTTCAACTGTCACTGCGTTATCGTTGCGTTCTTAGGAATGTATTAGAAAGTTATGTGCGGTGTTAATTAATTAATTGACTTTTCACGCTAACTTTAACTTCAAGTGATCTAGAAAGAAACAGCTAGGGTGACGTACCTAAGTATATTTGTTTTAATATTAAAGGTAATAGTGAAAGCCTCGTTAAAATTCGGCCATTAGCTTTTAAGAGAAGCGCTTCTCTGTTTGTATGCGTATAACTTAAAAGCTCCCCGTCTGTTTAAACAACTAGATAAACGGAATAACGAGCAAACATACGGAAATTAAAGAAAAGTGTTATGGCTTTAATACATTTACTTACTTTACATAATGTAGGAACATTTAAAAAGTGTCGGAATAAAAATACTTTGTCCACAATTTGATAATCGGACATTGTAACAATTAGCAAGGCATTGCGGCAGGCCATGAAATTACCACACGACTAAGAAGATCTAATATCGTTAAAAGTTCGCACATCTGTGGCAGTTAGGGCCCACAAAAGCTCTTCTATTGCAGCAAAAATGAGATGCCCACGCCCAACGGCAAGATTAAACTCCGCCGGTCGTCTGCCACTGCCATGCGCTAACATATTAGACTACATTGAAACGACACTAAAATAAAATACCAGCTTTCATATAAAATTTCCTGGGCTATGAGCAAGGAACTATTTCGTAATCCGAATATTTTTCTTACAAAAACTAAACCCAATTGTGTTCAAGCGGGTAAAGTCGAATATTTCAACCGCCCGTTTATCGAGTTAAGCCAACTAGACAATTTTCCTAGTGCGCTTGTTATAGTTATTCTTCAACGAAATGTGTAGGAAAAAAGCTGGGCAGGTGGAAGGGACAATAAGAACAAAAGCACTAATTCCGCACGGAGTTATCGATAGTTTCGCGTCAGCTCGATTCGTAGCTTTGTTACGGCGACACAAGAGAAACACCCGACAAATTGCTTCGTACGAGTAGCGCCGGACACAATGGCCAGTCGCATCAATTGTTATTTTATGCACAACTGGAGGCAACAACAAAATGCCATCTGTGTAACCAGAAAAAAATAACAATAGTTAACTGTTTTAGCTAGCAAATAAGCTAAGTGATTTTACTTAGCACGTTTCACATTTACGCTGCTTCTCTGCTATTGTTCGCTGAATTTTATTAATTTTTGTTCGCTTGTAGGTATATAGCCTACCTATTGTGAAATATGTATGACACTTATTTAAAACTTTTAAATGTTTCATAATTGTTCATTCAAAAAGCTTCTTTAACTTTAATTACTTGCTAATAAGTGCTTTCAAGCATAAATACTGCTAACGTTAATATCCACTCAAGAAATTCAACACGGTGAAATGAATATGTGCAGCCACACTAGCTTGTGTACTAGTGAAATATTATCTACACAAAATATTATGATTATTTTGAGAAAGATAAATGGAGATATGTTTTCTGTATAGTTAAATATATTTGCCTCGCCCGCATATTTGTTTACAGCACTAGTAGCAAAGGGATGGGCTGCAGAACGAATGTAAACATTTATATGCGTAAATAATCTCAAACAGCTGTATCTACATTTTCCTTTCGCTCTAATCTGCAGAAGTGTCGCGCGGCATGCAAGAGAAATGGTCTACAAATTGCGTTCGCCTGACTGCGCCGGCCGCGCCGCACGCCTGCCCCGCGCACCCGCGCAAAAATATATAACAATAACTAAAATATATCAACCAGGTGTCTGTTCTGAGCGTACTTTAACCCCAGCACTCCCAAGGTTGTCTTGAAGCATCTACATCTGTACTCCTAATAAAGTACTAACTTTTATCCTGATACATACCAGAGTGTCTCAAGATTGTCCTAAGACCTGTTCACAGGTAATAAACTAGGTGACGCTATTCGTTAGAGTCTCCCGGGCTGAATAATATAATATGCTGAATACAGAAGCAGTATGTCTAGATACTGCACGTCGGTTACAATGTTTTAATAATATAGAACAAATTGCCGAATAGCTTTAATAGACGAAAGCGGTTTGATTAAATTCTTTACAGAACAATAGAATTTAGATTGCTGCATAGTTAGTATTATTGAGTTCATGTAAACGATCAAGAATTTCAAAAATTCTGATATATATAAGCTGAATGATTTTTTTTTTCTTATCATCTATATATCTAGCTGCTTATTAGTGTTCAGAAGAGAAAGAAAAGGAGTTAATTGTTTCGTGAAATCAGAAAATTTAACGAGTTGCTAAAATAGACAAGAACTTAAATAACAATGGCTCAAACAATTTGCAGCACCAGAGACTTATGATTCAAAGAAAACCTGGACTTTATATTTACTTATCTTATATACATATATCTTACAAACAACAATAAAAACATGTATTTCCATAAAAAATACTATTCAAATATCTCTTTTGGTCAAAATTGCAATCGTTAGGTCCTTATCAAATATCAAAGGACGGAACATTTTAAATGGAGCACTTAAGGTTGGAATTGCCAGCGACAATATTACGACGTCATAAAAAGTGAATTTTCTTTTAATTCGCAATTTTGTGTCAGGCAACAGCTACTCACAATAAAACATGGCCGACACTCGTGTCTCGAGTCGCGATCGAATCGTTCACGGGAGACATTAAAGTTTGTTTAATGTGTTCCGAGAGAATTAATGTGACACCTAAGCTAGGTGCCAAACATAAAAAATAATTATAGGTCAATAAACCGATTCTTTTACATAAGAAAGCACTTGGATCCTTTTTTTTTTATTTAACACGATTCACCACAAATGTTACAACGATTTATGAGCAGTGAAAGAAAGTCACATGAATCACGAATTAAATTACTGCCGTGAGATTCGCTCGATATTAAAATCTATCACCAAAAGAGAGAACATTTTAAATATAATAAGTCAGTATCCATTTTTTTATCTACATAACGGAACTGGCAGGGTGGAAATTCTGTCAATAACGTTTACGTTGAAAGAGTTAGTATAATGTAAACCCCATAAGCATATGTAAGTAAGATTAATCATTAAAGTACAGCCACGAGAAATGATAAAGTAACTTACCTAACTGAAATACTGACTTACTAAACAACTTCCTATACCTATGTAAACGTACCTTTCACACCGAGCACATTGACGAGTACCTACCCATAGTAACGAGACATGAGCATGCGTAGTACACTCATAAACAAGTTAAGAGAAACGCCAGAAAAAATGTATGAGATTGTCATTTATGAATCACATGACCGTTCGACAGACTACTTAGTACAGTAGTGCTGGCGTTTCTGTTCTGCAGTGATTGTAGATAGGATACTTGTTTACAAATACGAATTTCACACTTAATTCGCATAGAAAAACGTGTACAACCGACCTCTGCTGCTATCCTTTCTGTCACTCTCTGCTGACAAAACTGTGTAACACGCCAGAATTTATAAAAATAAATTAAATTTATTTCATTTTAAGTTTCATATTATTACACTTTAAAAATTATGTAATTTAGTTAATACGCATTACGTTTATATTCTGCGAAAGATAGTTCCAAAGGTGTATTATTGAACACCGAAATTTTGCTGAAGCCTTTGTAGATTCCTTTTAGAAATTGCGAGCCTATTGCTCTCAACGGGGCACAATCCCAGGCTTCGCTACTGAGAGATCTTGGTAGCCAAGCTTGGCTCTTAAAGAAAAACTCAATACCACTTTCCATTCTGAAAATCAAACCCGAATACAGCTAGCGACCACTACATCAATGTTGCGGTTAACTACTTGGAATAATAAAGCAAATTATGAAACGCCTATCGTGGGAAAACTCCTTGTAACAAGGAATAACAATTACTTTACTTAATTCAGAACCACGACATTAAAATAGACACGAAATATTTGCGGAGAGGTAAAAGGGCAAGTGGCACTTATTTGTAAATAAAAGCCGCCTCACTCAATGTTACGAGCGAAATCACGGCCACTTAAAAATATACTTGTTGTTCCGAAGCCAGTACAATTTGCAGAGTACCTATTCAGCGCTGGCATTTTCTCCAAATAAATGTTTCACTGAGCAACGAGTGAGTGTTTGCTATTATTCTTATGATCGTTATTTATGTACTGGCTTTTATATATTAGCGTGAAATTATCCTTTAAGGACTGTTCTTTTCAACATATTATTTCGTAGTTGTTCTCGTCGCCAATTGCATAAAATGTTCTTTTACGACTCTTTTCATTGCATGAGTCTTTATTTGCAATTACTTGTCTGCAGTCTTGCTGCAGTCACTTTTACGGATTATTAACATTATGTTATCAAAGTTTAGTGTGTGGTATCTGCTAATAAACTTAAATGCCTTTTTCGGTTTTAAGCTTCATGTAATCTTTTCCTAACGTTTTATGGGCTCTAACATTTTACAGGTACCGTTTTATTCGTTTCTGCAAAACTCTAAGCGAGCGCGGCATTGAAAAGGGACTTGTGCGGTGACCGCGTCCGTTTTGTGTAAAATGTCAAAGTGAGGGGGAAAAGCAAGAGGCAGGCGCGAAATTGTGTTGACGCAGTGACCGCAGCGGGAGCGTGTAAGCGACGCGACGACGATGCTACGAGGACGCGGCGACGCGACGCCGGCGCCGAGTGAACGAGTGGCCCGGTGGTCCGCGTGCAGACCCACTCAAGAACAATTCTACTGAAGCCGTCATCCGCCGGGATAAGCGGCTCATTATTCACTAAAAGCCCACGGCGTGCCCGCTCGGGTAATTGGAGGCTTTGTTCCTTTGCGCTCGGCTTTGACGCTCTCGTGAACTATACGAGACTCCGCTCCGTCGGATTATTATTCGCACAATCAACGATGCACGCCGAGCCTTAGATTAATCTGACAGTTGAGGTATGAATTGTTGGTAGAGCGAGGATAAACGTCGCATTACTTTTTGCAGTATCATTATTTTTGTTGTGTAATCCTGCGTAAAGTTTTTACAGTCCACAAATAAAACATCGCATCGCGGAATCCCTTTATACATAAACGACTTTATGTACAAAGGCATTCTGTTGGAACGATACAATGTTAAAAAATGAAATATTACACTATTGTCAAAACCAGTTTTAGTTCGATCTAAAGCGTTATAGATTTGCGTGAGCGTGGGAAAAACAAGAAGAAGCTATAAGAGTTTATTGCATGAGGAAATACTTGCTACAACAGAGAGCGATTCTAACTCCGCCCGTGAAATATTACTGTCCAATGACATATCGTGGGAGTTACACATATTCAATAGCGACCAAATAACATTACTATTAAAATAGAGGCTGTGATGCAACCAAAGAATTCCACCATATAACTGCACGGCTGTATTACTTGCATAAATATGTAGAATATACTATTACTGTTTTTCTTGAACTTTGCAAGAAAGATCTTTTGCTTTAAAGCCTGTAATTTTCATTAGTCTGCGTCTCGTCGAACTGTATCTGTATACGGTAAGATACTTTCTAATCTACGTTGCCTCCAGCCTCTTCCAACCTAACTCATCTCTCACTCGTTGCGCCGTTATTGCAGTGCTCAGTTAACTCTAATTAATTGTTACTTGCGAATATATCGTCAGTTTAATTATAACTTGCTAACCAAGCCATATACACGCACATTATATACCTAACTATAGATAAGGATATAGACACTTGAAACATCATAAATTAGATACTTTGCGCAGAGCGTGCCTAACAACGCAATAACCGGGATAAACTAACAAGAACACACATATCAGACGTCTATTAATTGCAAACTTGTACTTGTGTATTAACCAAGTTACTATAAAACTCGTAAAAATATATGTATAATCTAGAACTTATATTGCTAGTACTATTAAATATTACTGAGAAGCACACCGTTTGTCTGGTTATTTAAGTAGTCCGAGCTAAACCAGTTAGAAAGAAACACCGTAGTCGGAAAACGCAACGGAAAGTCCTTACTTTCTTGATGTTCCTTAGCTGTAGCAGTGGTACTCGTATTTTTAGTAATTTTGTTTCGTAAAAGATCTATGGATGCAACTCCATAAAAGATAGCAGCCTTTTAAGTTAAAATTCAAGAGCTAATTTTTAAAAGAGGTTCACTCGAAGTCGGTGTGTCGCGATCGCCGGCGCCCCGTCAACGCAGGGCGCTCGTTATAGCGAACCCCGCGGCGCCGGGGACACAATCGCAAACTTACATTATACACCTGCAACCAGCATTCTACGAACGATTATCAACCTTATGATCTGCCCAATGACGTCCAAAAAGAGTTTGTTGCACTCTAGGTGAACGTGGCGAGGGTTTACAACCAGGCTTCCTCATTACGTCTGTCGGCGTTATTGCCATCTCCTCGCAACATCAGTAAGCGCCGCTCAGAAAAATATTTACATACATCTCTCGCACAAATATTGGAAGGGAAGGAAACATGCAGTGTACACGTAATTATGTTTAACTTGTATGTGTATTAATAACGTTGTTACCTTTCGAAGAAGCTTATTGCACAGGCTTTTCGCAGTTCACTTGTGAGATTGTTCACACACAAACCGTGTTTACTTTGCCCCTTTATAACACCTATTTCTAAGTTAATGGAATTCGCGCCATGGATGAATGCCAGTGATCTCAAGCTTCTTTACTGGCGTTTTAAAGACTACCACGAATGGCAATTCCATGATTAGTTTAGCTCTAAAAGGTAGTGATGTGTCACTACAAACAAATGATGGTGCTTCGCTGCCAACATTACGAGATTCAATCTCATACACTAGTTTTGCGGTAGTTTACAACACACTTTGTTATCAAACGGTAGGTATTGATTATTTTATATAAAAATACTTGCAAAATTGCAGGCGTACTATTAAGCTGCGCTCAAGCTCCGCGAACCGCCTGCGTAGCTGCTATTTTTATAGAAATGTAGGAGAGATTTGTATAAAAACAATAACATTATGCGGGACACACACACACAAACACGATTACTGAGCGTAAGGTTATAAGTTCGATCCCGGGTCTTTCAATGTGTTGTTAGATTTTGAGGGGCAAGGAAAGAGCTCCACGAGTGACGAATCTTGAGATCGTGTAGCGCACCCTTGGCAGTCAGCCTCGATACCTTGCTGACTGGCTAATCTTTCCACTACGGCATAAGTGACCTCCATATGATAGCTCGTGCCGACTCTATAGAAGAATTAGATTTTTCTATAAAAAATCCTCAGCAGCAGGCCGAATTTTGGCACTGAGTCAGGTAAATGGGAATAGGCCCGCCCCTATTACATTGGTGACTTAATAACAGCATCAGCAAACAGTGTGTTTACAATAGTAGGTACGCCTCTGCTTAACGTGATGCTATGTACTTGAAGTGATGTTCTTTTGCTAAAATAAATGTACTTTGAATGACTTGCATCGTTTAGAGATAAGTGGGCGTCCCCGATGTATACGAACAAGATAGTCATAAAAGTTACGATTTCTATGAATCCATTGAATATGGATAGCATTTGTCAATTTGGGCATTGGTTTGCGAATTAGCACTTTCGTATTATCCCACCTTTGTATCGAAGCATATAAGGATAGAATTGAAAAAAAGAACCGCCTACAACGATATAAAGATTTACGTAACTTCCATTTATATTGAAATGTTTGGAGCAAAGCTGTGGTAAAATCTATATATTACATATATATTATATTAGTGTCTTGAATACGATTCCCACACGGTATTTAATTTATATGATCTAAAGATATGCGAGATTTGTCTGTAAACTCTATAAATGATACAGAAGGTACAGGAGAGTGGGACTACCTTTAAAAAAAATGTTTGAGAAGCAGCAGTCCGACCATAAAACGACATAATTCTACAATAATAAACTTTCTACGTACTTAATGCTTCATCGCGTCTTTTGATAGCAATTTCTTACTAGCATTGTACGTAATTTCCACGCCCATGTGCGGCACCGTTTACTCAACAAACGATAAATCTCGATAACTGCCATTTTCTCCATTATTTACTGTTAAAAGTAGCACACTTAACGTTTCATTTGCCTAATTTGTTGCAATGTGTAGGTACACTTTTATTATAATTACTTTAAAGCAGATACTTAGTGAACACTTAACGAAGTAAAGAGTTTACAGACTGTAAAATGTATCGTTAAAACGTTAGATGCTTTCTGAATACCCATCATGACGCCGCTAATTGGTTGCCATTTAAAGCTTAAGTACTACAATACAGGAAACTAATGTCGGATGTTATAAAGTAAATTGGTTGACACCGATCACAGACTCCAGCAGATTCTTTCAATGATGAGATGTTTGAAATTAAAATGTCATGTTAACCGGTCGATTGTGTCGTAAATCGTCTGTTACTCGTATGTTGTCCGTGTTTTGGACCCTAAGACCTTGTTCATACGGGTGGTAGCATTAATGCTATATTAAAAATAGTTCATTGTGTGTTTACGCTTAAAATCATTCGAACGTTAATGCAATAATAAAGCGATTTCGTTTCGTTTTGGAAGCCCGCTTTGGCGCCAACGCTCGTGTTACTGTGTTATTATGATTCATTGTGTGATTGTATGCATTCTACCCGCTGCGATGATACATTTACTGTAGCAAGAAAATGTATGACTAGTACCTTAAATACTTTATGTTCTTGTAAAACCTGAACCAAAGATACGCAATACAAAAGACAAGCAAAAAATCTCTTAGATCTAGTTCCAAGTCCTATCTATACATTAAAAATGTATGCAGGTCAGGCGTCAAGCACTCTAGTGGCTTCATATTCCTAGACGCGATACTAAATTTTTTCCGTCATGTTGCTTGGATTTACTTACCTAGGTTTCGTAAAAGTACCGTTGACTTATGCCTAAATAAACTATGGCGTTTGGCCGCCTGAGGTTTTGCTTAACGGGCTGTTGACGGATATCGGAATGATTGGAAAGATTAATGATGTGGTACACGGAGTATGATGTTATTTGGCTTAAGTGAATACTTCGCCTACATATTGGTCCTATATTTCTAATACTTAATTTCTTTCGTAAAAAGAAGCAATGTCTTTTTTGGTTAATAATATACAGGCAAAATGTATTCATGAATATGCTTGAATCAACCGTTAGGGCTCCAGTAGACGGCTGACCGATCACACAACAGTTTAATAGCTTTAAAAAACTTCAGAAACTTAGCTGGTGTCGTGTGAAGGAAAGTCTAGCGGGCACATTTATCGCCTCGATCTTTCAAACTTATAACTGTCAAACGACACCAAAGATGATGACACACAATGTGCAAGATATGGCTCAGATTTGTCACCTCTAGTAAAGTAACACCCTCTCTAAGAACGAGATCCTTTAGAGCAGGATAACAGCAAGCTGTGGAGTAAAACGGTATTTCATTTTATCCGTAAGTATCTTGGCTATTTTTAGCGCCACCGATCTGATTTGTGAATAGAAAGCAAATAATTATGTACCTAGGTAAAATATTATCTGAACACATAATTTTCAAATTAGAAGAAATACATATCTACGACAATAAGGGCTGAAATGTTGCATTTAAAAATAAAATATATCTTTATTTTTGCTCATTCCAACCCACTTATCCACAAAAAACCTTTAAAAATATTTGACATGTAGGCCGACTGACAGCCGTTCCATTTGCTGGCAGTAGGATAAAAATAGACATTACTAAACGAAGGAAAATTGCCGAAATGTCTGATATGACACTAGTCACAACCACAGTAGGTAGGGTTGGCAGCTAAAGCAGATTTTCATAGAGCCGAGGTGCCGCTTTAATATCATGAAAACAAATCTGAATTATTCAAGCAATATTCTATATTAAAATAATCACATTACAAACTTAACTGCCTTTTTGATCTAATGGTCGCAAACGCGACTGCTAAGCGTGAAGTCCTGGGTTCTATTTCCGAGTCAGGCAAAATTTTATTCTCAGTAGTAACACGGAATTTGGAACTGTAACCGGTTGATGGCAATAGGCTCGCTCTATTACAAAGGACTTAATAACAGCGTCGGCGAAAGTGCACAATAGTACACCTATGCCTAACCCTTATTGAGTACCTATCGACAAGTTTTTCATCATCTGTGAAAAACAATATAATATCGTTATGAATGTAACAAACAACGTACACCCTTCCTCTAAGCCTATATACAATTTAATTATATTACTGTACTTACAGTTGACGTCCCTTGAACAATGGCGAGCTTATGCCATCAAACAATACACTATATTGATTTCATACACTGATTTGAAACTAAAAGGATAAAATATTAAGTAAGTGTAGTTAGGAAACCTGTTGCATTGATTGTAATTTTATGTTATTACCTTTAAGTTTAATTTTGATTCTTCGTTTCAGAATCTTAACCCATTTGCCGGGCACCGCGTGTATCCTTATGGATTAAAGAAGTAGCAGGTTTTATTGAGAACTTTTTTACATCTAAATCCATTTCGTATGATATTTTCAGTTTAAAATCAGTGCACAGGAACAGTCTGTACCATAGATTAGAATTTCGCTTACGCTGTCTGTACAGCAGTGTTATAAGCATAGATTTAGCGAAATTCTTAGTCTATGGTTTTAAGCAACTAGTATTTTGTCTATGGCATTATTATGTGATATTTTTATATCATGGACAAAATATGTCGCTGGTGACATAAACATCAAGTCCAATTGTACGTACGCTGCGTTCATCATATCTAGTCTCCTATCAAAGATCTTATGTCATTGCAATAGTGACTGGTTTAGCTTGGCCCAGGGAAATATTTTAAATGAACAGAATGTCAGATCACATGTAGACACAGGCCTCTCTCATGTTACGTCACAAAGAACTCCACTTTATTAAAACAAAATGGATGTACGAAGCATTTTGTTTTATTAAAGTGGAGTTTGTGATAAATTGCCTTTTTTTGCGAATCGATAGCTTTCTAGATTGTTGACAATTGGATGACTGGATTAGTAGCTTTGTACACACCGACCTTCATCGGTCTTAACACATAGCATAATGCTGTATTCCCCGAAGGATAAGGCACATTTCGCCGATGCCGTTATTAAGTCCCACGTAATAAGAGAGCGAGCCTATTGCCAGCGGGCACAATTCTAAACTTCGGGCTGCTACTGAGAATTTTTGAAAAGCCCAATAACATTAAACGACCTGGGCATCGAACCTAGGTTCTCATGCTCAGCAGCCGCACGTACGACTAGACCGATTAGGCAGTTCTCCTTATGAATAAAGGTTTAATTATTTCAATTTCTCACATCCATATCCATATATAACAGCCATTTATTATTGAATACAATGAATAATTAATAGAAAATGGTATATTAACTGTAAGTGATGTTTTCGCGAAACGTCAATCAAAAGTACCGTAGAATCAATTAATCAAGAAGGTCTACAATGTTATAATTAATCGTAGGAAGCTAAAGTTCTGATCGAAACGTATTTCATTAGTCATCAGCATCACCGATGCTAGTTGTGATAGCTATACCTACTATAGCACGTGAGATCCTAACACCAATATAAATATAACCATACAAAGAGCTTCGGTTTTTTCACGGCAAGTACTAAATAGTTATAAACAAACAACTTATCAAAAATTGAAAAAACAATACCTACATTAGCTTTAAATTAACCTATCTTTTTAATCAGGTAGTTCTTTTGACATTATTAAAAAGAAGAACAAAATAAATAGGTATGTATTTATTTCATTTTTCATTTAATTATTTTCAGTTTTGATTAATAAACTTGATGATTTGAGTTATAAGTAATTAAACAGCGAAAGAAACCAATAAACTTTACGACTTTTCAATTTTAAAGAAAACAGCTCGTCATCGCCTCCCTAAAAAGAGAACTCATTATTTCTTTTTGTTTCGTACAGGTACGTCCAAATTCAAAGCCTAGTAACTTATTGACCATTTTGTTGAATGAATATCGTAATTATCCGAGGTCGGATTTGTGGCGGGACAATAGCCAGGTCCTTTAGAAGAGGACATAGACAGAAAAAAAAAAAACAAATCACGGTCAGAACACGGTCACGAACTCGTGTAATCCGAACAGATAGATCTGACTGTCAGTGTCGCATTGTCTGCGGACGGGGCGTGTCGCTACACACTTACAACCTTTAGAGGTTACATCGCTTTTAGAGATTAGATCACGTAGTTCGGAAAAGAAGAAGAAAAGCAATCTATTTTAGCGAAAATAATAATCAAAAATTCACTAAATAATTCCTAAAACCCGCCAAACGATTTTCAAATAGCTCAAAATCTGTACAGTTACTCAAAAATATAAGTTCTCTCAGCAATATTTATTCGCACAAATCAACTCGGAATACTTTCGAATGTTCGATGTAACTTCTAGCTATAGTTGTTCCGTCCTGTTGTCCTTACGCTCGTGGACTGGTACTAAGTACAGATTCCAGTACGAGACGTCACTTATCACTTCACTAATGATTTTCTTGGTGGGAGTTAATTAATCGCTCGCAGATGTATCTAAGGAATGACTATTTAAATGGACGTGGGTGTAAATACGACTGTAATTGCTTCTAATGTATTGCATTAGAAGAAAGATTCCCCTTAACAGAATAGAAATATAGGCAATTTAAGGGATTTTTTTATCGTATTAAAATGTTAATTTTAATAAACATTGCTTTTAATTTTTCAGATAAAACATGGTTCCATATTTTCTCGTCGAGGTATACGAAAAAGTATTTATTAAAAAGAAATAGATGCTTAAAATAGTTTCCGATTTTAAAATAATTTATACCTATTTCTACCAGCCCTAAATGTCAAAACAATAAAAGTTCAATAACGCACGTTTTATGGTAAACAGTCTCCGGTTTAAAACAAATCTGATTTTCGAAACAATAAAGGCCATTTTATTTTCAACTATAAAATAAGAACGGTGAGAATAAATCTTCTAAATATTTACATTTGCGTGAAATTGGAACGTAAAATAAATACTGTATGTCAATAGAGTTTAATACTCACTACGAGTGAAAATTATTGCGGTCGTATTTGTAAAGTTCAATAATTGTTAACACTAAAGCTCTTATTCTTTTATGGCGTCTATAAAGCATGTTCACATAGCAAGTGGGACGTGTTTGCGACGATCTGTGGGTGCCCCCATAAACACGCGTCCCGTAGGCGGCTGGGTGTGTACTCCCATACGGATAATGCTAACGGTACATAGGTACAGTTGGCGAAACACTTTTGTTACTCCTATAACGGGGTCATCATCAGTATTCCTAGCTTGTTTGCACAATTCAGCTATAGATAATTGTATCAACACAACAAATTAGCTTACAGACAGTTGAAACATAATATCACTGAAAGGCCCATAGATTTAGAATGTAAAGATGAACAATGACAGCTTGTAGGAGATACCGAAAAATAATATGCATATGTGTTAGTGACTGATATGTCAGATGAAAATAGGGTTGTGTATTTGCATTGTCAATATAGTATAGTATCGATAGATTAAATCTTGCCCTAATGAATAGAGGTATATACGCTACTAATTAAATCCTCTTATTGTAAATTAATAAACGGATAAAATAATTTTATTTATGAAAATACAAAGAGTATTAAAAAATATAATAATAATTTTAAGATGATGTTGTATGTAGCATACAGATAAGTATAGTACAAAGATTTAACCTTGTGCTATCCACTAGTCACAGTTTTGTGCACTGATAATGATAAAGAAATGTATGATATTACCATAGCTAGTTCCCTTAGGCCCGAATACTTAATAATCAGATAAAAATCTATCGACATTTTATCGATATCCGTGAAGTCATTTCTACAGTCAACCCTAGCGTAAACATACATTTTATTATTTACACTAAATATTATTTATTTCTTGTTTTATCTACAAAATATTACCACGTATCGGAAGAAAATCTAATATACTTGGTAAAATTTGTTTTCTCGGCGAATTAATACTAGTACGTACACAAAATATGGTTTCAAAACGTACGATGAAAAAATCACATTTACCTGTGAAACGTGTAATTATTTGGATTATTTCTCTATGTTACGTTACAATTGGCAAAAGAAACATGACATTATGACTGCCTAAATATCACTTATCGCCAATAATTGCACGATTATTTTATAAATTAATAAAATATATTTGACACTTAAGCAAGGGAAAGGATAGGTACCGATCCTTCAAAAAAAATGGTATCATACTGACATTAACATCTGTCTCTTTCTTTCTCGGGTAGTGTGCTATATTAAAATGATATCTCTTTTCCACGCTTTGTTGGTCTTTAAGCGTAAGCGAAATTCTAAGTCTATGGAAAGGCCCGAATTCTTCTGCTTCTGGCTGATATGAAAATGATGCCGGCACTTAAAGAACAATATATCTTTGGTCGATATCATAACTGAACCAGTTTTCGTCCCCGATGTCAAAAATACGTACAAATAGTCAAAATCAAGTTTACCTTTTTCTTACATTCATTTTATTAAATTAGCATTGCCTGTTTCAAGTTTCTACATATTAACAAACGTATTCCCGAAATGGATTTAGCAACGCATCGCTCACAATCAAGGCTTTTCCAAAGCTCAAAGCCAACCCGCGCAAATAACATAATTTTATAATGTTGGTAAACAGCTGCTCACCTCGGAACGGGGGGGCAATAAAGAGCTAGAAATACAGTAGTTACCGCAAAATAAAAATAGAAAGGACTGGAAAATACGCGTATAGAGCTTTTCAATAAAACCATTCGCGTGAAACTGGGGTATTGGTTTTCTTTGCAAGCGCCGCGTTGTAATTCGAACTGAACCGACCCGTGGCCAAACTACCATGCAAATATGAAATACTTGTTTATACATCGATTTATTGATTTCGATTGAATAGATAAACATAACATAGCAATACGCCTCCACTCACATTTCGCCGGTGCCGTTATTGGGTCCAATGTAAAAGGGGGCGAGCCTATTGCCATCTACCGGGCACAGTTCCAGACTCTAGCTGCTACTGAGAATTTCCATACAGAAACACCCAATAACACATTGCCCGACCAGGGAATTGAACCCAGGACCTCACGCTCACCACTAGACCAATGAGGCAGTCCAGGCAGACAGAGACAGAGTAGATAAAGTCGTTATTTATTTATTTTATCATCTCAGTCCGCCCACTGTAGAGACTGGCTGTATATGAAAGAAGATTCTGATTGTGTCATCGTTCGCATTTTTATCTGTTTGATCTACTATTTTGTGTTCCGTTTCTTCATCCATCAACTCGTCAGAGTCCTCCTCTTCAACTTACAAACCTTCACTATTCTTAAGTATTCATAAATTGAAATCAATATTTGGAGTGTCTTACATATGAAACACAAACTAATTTACCGTAAGCATTCGAAATTATAATTAAATCTCATTAAAACGATCTTCTTTTTTGATTCTTATCAAATATCAAAGTTGTCACTTATTGGAGAAGATTTCAATTTAAAGGCTATAAAAAATTGTAATTATCATTTTATATCTTATAAATTGATACGTAAATGTATGGACAAACAATTCAAATCATTAATTTATTGAGCATTAATTATAGATTTCTGAGAGAAGGCGCCATTTAAAGTATGATCGATGAAATTTCTCAACATGTATGTATCTAATTATAATAAAAGTAGATAGGACCGTGGAGGTCGGTTTTTACTGTTCAAATTGAGGACAAATTCTTCATATTGACGTAATATAATTTTCTCGTTTATAATTTAAGATACATTAACGAGGTCTAGAAGTAATAAAGAGATTCGTTACAATAGTTTATAACACGATTCCATCTTGACGCCCACGACTCGTTAAATTATGAAGACAGCAAAACTTATTATGGGATAAAACATAATTTATAGATGAGAAACTTTAATATCAAGGTCTATCTATGCCTTTGCGAATTATGTCATGTGTATTGTTTTGGTAAGATCATTAATATGAAAATTTAAATTAATATTTTCAACATAGTTTGCCCGAAATAGATATTTGTAAATAAAACAATAACGCTCTGATTTTTGTTGCAGGTTTTCGCAAAAAATAAGAATATCATATACCTAATATAATATCATATTATAAATAAAGCTAGGTTATTTTTTATCATACATTAGACAAAAAATTCGGTACTTTTTGTCAGAAACATCCAAAACTTAGAACTAACCCGAATCACATTCAGTTTCTCGCAGAAGTGAATCGAGCTTTACTACCACTAAACCAAGAGGATACTTTGTCTTAAGCATAATTTTATGAGAATTTCGTATCTTTCATACATTGAGGTGTTCTCATGAATATTCTTGTTATTTGTACCAACCGCCAAATATTCGCTGCATCACGGTTGTCAGTACACCGGTTACACGGGCGGGGTGCACGCCACACGCCACACGCCGCCGCGCGCCGCTCCAATGCTCACTACGACCATGACTCCACAATTTCTGCTCCATTTATGTTAAATTTTACATTATCATATTCATTCACATAGCCAGCTTGTGAGATAAACGCTTCGTTCTTATTATCGGACCTAATTATTGGTCTTTGTGTTCAAATTCGAAGAGATTTTTTATTTAAATCGAGTTACGTGTGCGTCGGCGTTGTGGCGAAACAATCGAAAAGTTTGTCATTTCTATTGAGAAGTTAATCATTGTCTTATATGCCTATAGAAGGGAACTCAAACTAAAGTAATACGGATAGGAATGGAAACGATATTTGGGAACACACATATTTTATTTTCACTAACGGAATACATTAGAAAGAACGGCCGGAGTCACATAAATCTAGCTATGGCAGGGGACGTCACATAAACTTGATTTATCTTTTGTGACGTAAGTTAACTCTTATCAAAACCGTAGGTTACAAATTCAACTCAACGAAAATATTTTTATAGGAAAATTTTATAAAAGTACATAGTTATTTTGGAAGATAACTGTTTATACGCAAATATCTTTGTGATTTTTCTGACCAATCCATAAATTGAATTATATGATAAATGTACTACCAATTATCATTAGTTATTAATGCAGTGGCTATACAAGTGTCTTCCTAGGGGTCTCGGATTCGAATTCCGCATGATGCGAAATATATGACCTACAGCTGGTAACTAGAGATAGGTACGAGTTTGTATGTGGGATGTATGTCTGAGAGAATTAAAATGTGTGACAAGACTTTATGAACTATGTAATTTAACTGACAAGTATCTACTAGAAAAGTAAATACGAGTATTGTATCACTATTGCTTGCTGTTGCCACAACCTGTTGTTGTTACACAGTAACGTTTTTTTTTTTTCTGAAATAAAAATAAAATTAAAATAAAATACTTCTAGTACCTACCTACTTTAGCAAATAGTTATTATTTTTATTTGAATTGCAAAACGCATTGAAGTCCTTTTTACAGAAAAAAAAGCACATTCCAACCCATTGGCGATAGTTTTAAAAAACAAAACAATATGCGTAAACAATCAACTCTCGATATTTGCGCTATGTTTGCCGTCTCATATTTGCACTGCTAAGTATTTCAAATAAATAGTCATTGAATATAAAAGCTGTAAGAAAGTAAAATATTATTCAATAAATCGAACGATATGAAAACGGTTAGGATATTTTAGTAAGTACCCAATAAAAACTTTCTTCGAGAGGTTTTCATTCTAAGTTTACTTGTTGACGTAGTCTTGTTCGAAATCTTTGGAAACTTTTGCATGACTTTCATTTATTTTATATTCCATTAGCAGTTATTTACCTCATTGGTCTAGTGGTCACGCGGCTGCTGAGCGTGAGGTCCTGGGTGCGGTCCCCGGGTCAATCACACCATGGGCAAAATTTGGGTGTACATTGACCTACATCTCTGCTATCTATGTATGTTTATATTGTTCTTGTTATTTTGAAAGGCCGCTTTTCTATTTAAGTTTTCGTATCGTTTGGTGCTAGCTCTATCCACTTTTAACGTTGAAATTACTTTTCATTCTATAAATAGCATTTATTAATCTTAGTAGAAAATGCTGGTTGATTTCCGAAACCCACGTTTACACCTTGCTTATAAAATTAAAATACAGGAAACAATTATTATGCCAATACCTACTCAACAAGAATGCTTTGAACACGCAATATTCCAATCTCATATGTAAGGGAAAGTATCAATTAATTGAAATTACATGCAAATGATCCGGTACGCAGGTGAATAGCAATAGTTTGAATTTAATTGCATTAGAAGTTCACGAAGCCGTCGCAGCTTCAATTTGCTGAAAGCCATAAAATTGCAATTAAACGCAAATACGTTTCTCGGTTAGAGACCTGATCACCGACTCTAATTAGCCAGTTAACTTGTAAACAATAAGACCGTCACTGCCGCCACCGCGGTGGAGGGTTATATAAAACATTCAAGTTTACAGCTACCAATTTGAATAAATATTTTTAAAAGTACGTAACTTGTTCTCATTACAACGTTTTAATGTGTAGCTTAACTGTTATTAGGTATTATAAATGCATATTGTAATTACTGTACCTACCTTTATTAATAAATGGTTGGATTTTGATATTAATAAAAGTGTCACGAGGTCGACTTCATACATTGTTCATAATGTCACGCAAGATTATACTTTGAATTGTGTTGTGACAAGCTTACACGGATATTACGTTTTCATTCCGATCTTAAAGTTTAAAAAACGCAAGGATAGAAGCATCATAATATAGCACCAGTCGCCTCTTCTTCTATGGTGTTGACACGGGCTATTATTGACAACCGCTTATGCCGTAATGGAAAGATTAATCCATCAGAAGTCTCGTGACCAAGCCAGACGATCTCTGGTTTCGTCACTCCTCACTCTTTCCTTGCACCAGTCACTAAATATAAGTAGTTTCATAACTTTTAGAGCGTGCTAAACATACTTCAAAAGTTCAAAAGGTCTACAGTGCATTGGCATTTTGGTGACCACCGTCTTCGCATTAACACGGAACCAAAATGAAACTAATTCAGTAAACCAGCCTAATGTTTGTTTTCCTTGCTTCACAACCCCGGAATACAATGTATACGTTAATTGACACTGCTTACTTTGTGTACCAAGCCTAACACTTGAATATTCATGCGATATACGCTTCGTCGGTGGCGCGACTTACCCTGCCTGTTATTGAGACATTGTTTTCAATTTATTATAATCCGTATAGAGATGTGATCTGATTAATGATATTAGTATGATAATGGAGTGGGATTTGAATATATTGATGGCATTTGCAAATTGGGTTGAGTGATTTGTTGGGAAATAATGTTGTTACTCATAACAGCGAATCATTTTTAGTCCTTGCTTAGTTTTGAAATGAGAAAAAGAAATTTAACATTCTGCAATAGTAGGTTTATAGATATGTTATACCTAATAGATTCGTCATAAATGCTAATGATATACTAAATTGACACTTAGAAAGTATGTGCTGGCAAAGAGTGGAATTATCGGCTAGCGTCTGTGTTCTCCACATTCGTATAATATAGGAATCTGGCGTGAATAGGCGTTATTTGAGCTTGCTTTATCCATCCTCGGCAGCATCATCACTTACCATCAGGCTATCAAACTCACTCAAATATATATAAAAATTTAGCAGAAATTATTTAAACCTTTTCTGTATTTTGGTGTTTACTTTACACGTAAACCTCATTATTAGGCCTCTTAACATCTCGATAATAAAAAATATTTGCATTTAAATAGACTGATTACACTTCAGTAGGAAATAGTACCAATATTGAAACACTACATTAAATTATTTAAAAGTCAAATATAGTCCCAACTACATCTACAACTAGTATCTCTCACGTATTAATTTCTAATCGAAATTCAGCAGTCTTGCTGCGTGTTTAAGCGAGCTTACTAAGGATTTAATACATCACAAGAACTTTAACAGGACTTATGAAACTTTCCAAGTAAGGATATAGCTTGGTGTTCGGTTTATTTGAAATACTTTATTGAATGACTTTATTCTATACAGTTAAATGTGAAACTTTTTTGAACATTTCGACGTAAAATCCAACAGAGCTTCAATAAGAGAGTGAGCGCACTATCGTCAAAATTATCGTCGACGTCGTGTTCCAGGTATGCACACCTTCATTGTGACGACACGGTTGGCGCAGTGGCTAAGCGATTAGCTTTCTGTGCTACGTGTCGCGGGTTCGATCCCCGCACGGAACAAATATTTGTATGATCTACAGATAGTTGTTTCGGGTCTGGTTGTTTGTGCATGTGACATGTATGTTTGTAAACTGTACCCACGATACAGGAGAAATCCTAGTGTGGGGCAATGTTTAAAAAAAAAATGTTTTCTAAGAGCACTAGTTTGTTTAAACGATGGTTTGCACAGAACCTGAACCAGTTCAAAAGTCCAGCATATTATTAGGAGGATTTGTAATTTGATTTGATTTAACAACAACTGACAATGGCTCGATAACCATCCAACTCGCTTGTCTGAACAGGCAGATGACGAGTTGCACTAATTACAAGTCAGACTTTGCAGAGGCAAAACTGCTTTAGAGCGTATTAAATGGTGGTATTACTTACTTAATGGAGAAGACTATGTGTATCAGTGGAATTCAATGTGAGAGGCTAAACAAATGGCTCGATAAACTCAATGCAACTTACGAGCATGTCACAATACATAATGAAACATGCAACATTATGCGTCCAGCCGTTGAAGATATGAATCACAGTCAAAGGCTAGTTGGTCATTAGTTATGAGTCATGGGATCTAGAATAATTTAAGTTGAAGATACTTGCGTAATTGCTACGCACGTTGGTTCTAACTCCTTGCCTATGTATACTATGCACGCAGAACGGTAATTTTGTATGGTACTTTTAGTAAGCTTTCAAAATTCTTGGCAAATTGGAGATGGCCGATTGTTGGCCACTCTAATCAAAGTATGTGCTCTGAGAATCTAGAACAAGATGCCTTCGCTGTCAACCATAGTAAACGTAAGCCAAAAATTTCACGCAAATACGCTTTTGTCATACAATTTTCACTAAACGGCAACGACGACCGAGGTCAGGTCGAGGAAAACTTGAAATAGACCCTCTGAACTTAATCATTTTAATAATTTTATATTGTCAGAGCCATAAATAATGCTAGATTACTTGAACCAACAATAGACATTGTAACTGTTTATTAGGTGTTAGTGTAGGTAAGTAATCAAATATCAAAATATGTGAGCAGTTATCAATTTTAAAACGTTGTTAATGCAATCTATTTTTGTTTCGTAACCTAAAACATATATACAGCATAAAGGTATGCACGATCACAAAAAAAAAAATGAAAAATATGACGGTGTTTTTGGATATGCGACAGGAAGTGATGCGCGCTGACACGAGGCGACCGGGATCCGACTTCCGACCTGCATCCGGAGCGGATTATGTATACTTGCATATTTGTACGTGTGTGTTTGACAAATAAAACCGACTCGATATGAGCCGATGTGAAATTAATTTTCGTTAGTTTAACATTCGAAATTAAACCTCATTATTATTTTAACTGATAAATACCATGTTTTATGCAAATAAATATTATTTTATTAATGTTAAACTATGATTAATATTTTTCATTAATAAAAAAAATTTATTCTGACCTACTGCGCAGCACGGGACTCTTCTCAGAGGAGATTAGAGGTAAATACAGGGTTTTTCTTGAAAAGTTGAAACTGTTGAAACTTATAAAAAAAATATGGTGTACATTTTTTTTATGACGAGACTTCGAGAAAATTCATTTCAAGACAGTCATAATAATCATGATACATTTTTTTTTTCAATATCCTTACCTATATCTGTCAAAGCAAATACTAAAAGATAATAAATGAAAATGTTGCTACAGTAGATGGGTGACAATTGTATACGTACCTACTCGTACCTACTACAACCTACAACCTATTGTTGTGAAATCAGAGCATAATAATATCTTATGCCTTACAAACTATCTACTTGGCTTCAATCCTGAGCAAAATTGTGGTAATTAGACTTATTTGAATGAAGTTCCAACGTTGCAGCCGCTAAAGATGAGTATTTCCACAGTAAGAGCGGAAGCCACGAAAATTAATTCCCATTGTAGCTCCAACACGTCTCAATGAATGAATGGTTTTGTCAAAATAATTTAAATTGGAAGCACTAACAATTTATTCGAAATTATATGAATATTAAAAAAGCTATTTTTGACTCTAAAGGCATTCCTGTAATAGTCCTCCTAATACTTAGACTTATAACATCACGCCTGTATCCCTCAATGGGTTAGATAGAGATGTACAGTAGGTACATTCACATTCCGCCAATGCCTTCATTACCTAATACATACCTAGATTCATACGCTCATGACATATTTTGCCACTGCCCAAATATGATATTTAGGTATTAAGCGTCTGGTTAAACTAACAGCCCACCCTGTATAGTTTACCTGTGATACCCATGCTTTGCCGATTCTACGCATCTTGTAGATAGGTACCAAGACATCATCTTACTTAATGAATCGTTAACGATATTTGTTGAACAATTTTATATTAAAAAATCATACCTTGCAGTTACCAAACACAAAATGAAAAATTGTATAATTCATATTACAATTTTTATATTCAGTCATTTTACGTTTGGAAGAGTTTATAAAATTATTTGGCAGAAAATAGAGGCTTTGACACAAAATTTTCTATATCGCCTTTATAAGTATAGAGATTATATAAATTGAAATGATTTCTTATATATAACCGCTATACATTGTAAATATGAGTAAGATCTAGGCTGAACGCTCTTAATTTCATTAATTCTCACGATAACTGATCCATGCGTGCACTCTGTTCCGACAGGTTAGCTCAAATAGTTATGGCACTTTCTTCAAAAGGCTATTCCACCCTATATTTGTCTCACATAAACCGTTACATCATTACAATCTGTCTGGACTTTAAAATAGATTTTGACCCCTGAGTTTGTTTCGGCGTTTCTTCTCAGGGATAGTCATAGGAAATGCCGACGCCATCTAGTTTAAAAAAGACGTGTAAAAATGATTGAAAAATCCTAATTGCATAAATAAATAATTTCATTTCAATTTCATTTAATTTCATTTCAATTTCATTTAATTTCATTTCATTTCATTAAAGGACAATTATACCATATTTTTTATGAATTTGAATCAGTCCTAATTAAAGAAATAATATAGCCGTGCCATTATCGTTTAACATCGTCAATATATTCCGTCTAGCCCTAGAGTGTCCCCGTCATGCGTACACTATAATTTTTTAATCACGTTTCACAAAAATCCGAACCATTAAAACCTTTCTCAACTATACATCTGTCTTAATTAATGAGAAGTCTCGTCGGCTCCATTATCTTAATGAAAAGCCGTCAGATTGTCTGTCAATCATCAGTTGGACGGATCCTGACATTCCTGGCCATACGGCACGCAGGCCGCGCCGCAGGACAGCCGAAACAATATTAATTATGAATGTAATCAGCCCCACGGATTACCGACACATTATAATAACACGTCAGGGTTGGACCCTGACGGACCCGTGTCTATTCATAACATAGATATTATTTTAGCGGCAAATGTTTGAACATATTTGAATTGGTATTGTAACGGCACTGAATAATACATAATCCTACCTACAATCCTGAAATATTATATAATTTTTGATTCCAAAGTATCTATTTCATAATTTTTAATAGAAATCAAATGTAAACATACTAAAGTACATTGAGTTACACACGCACATATAGCCTACTTATGTTACGTAAGGCAAAATTGTCGGCAATATACTCGTTTAAATAAGGCTGTAGTCACATGATCTAGGTGCTTAGTTAAGTAATTTATCGGCCAACTGGACTCGGCACGAGCCATAAAGCAGCGTACACAACCCCGCGTAGTCATAACATAATCGAACACAGCATTCTGACTGATATATAGATGGCGCCACAACGCGAAACTAGGCTCAAGCTCGTAAAGATTTCATTTCGCATTTAATCGATCATAAAATATGGTATAAACACATCTCAGGCCAATAAATAATTAAACATGTCAACCAAACATGCGGCGACGTGTTGAACGAATAATAAAAATGATACCGAATCATTAATCTCACGATTTATAATTTCTACTCGTATAAACTGATAGTGTAGAAACACCTATTAAGCGGATTATTCAAACAAGACGTCTGCATCAATAATTCTGATATATACTAGCTTATACAGACTCCGATTAAAGATTACAGAATTACCAAATTCCCTCGGAATCACTGGAATCACGGAGCTTAATTAACTTGGCGCGGAGTATAATACTACTGCATCTATGTAGGTATTATACTGTTATCAGCGCGGCTTTAGAATCCACAAAATCTGCCACAAACCGACATTGGAGAGCCCCTTAAATCCAATCATTAAGCTAATGATTGCAGCTTATATACCGATACGGTGTTATTATTCTTAACTAACTCAATTAATAGGGAACGTGCAATTACTTACAATCGTATAACCGGTGTTACACAAAGAACATTAAGCTTTGGATCCCTGATCCCACGTGAGGATTTTGCATGCAGCACTAACTTTCAAACCAGTTCTTAAATTGAATATTTAAACGCAACGGAAAGTGTATTATGATAAGGTAGTTTGCGTGATACTGAAACATACACCGTGCTAAGGAGCGTTCTCATCTAGCAAAACTTTAAGATACGAGCGAACCTCATGGAACACTAAGCCACAGACTAAATAATAATACTCAAAACTTTGCGAGTAGGCACTTCATCGTTTGCCTAACCTTATCTTTTTTTAGTTTCGATTCTAATTTAACCAGATGCGGCTGAATATCGGTATTTTATCCAGAGCTATCGGACCTCCGTAACACAATTATTGGGCGATACCGTACCGATATTGTAGTAACAAGCGGCTGCGTCGGCCAGCTATCAGATTTCTGGCGGACTACCCATAATAACTGACACTGCGGCGTGGGTACCACAAAAAAACACCATTACGTATTTTCACTGACCACACCCAAACATTTTGACGCTAGCAATAACAGTTGAAATAACATGATTGTAAGTAACATTTGTCTGGGTCAAGTATTGTTAGAGGTATGGTGAATTTACAACATACTGCAAATTTCACAATTTCTCACGTAGGAGAAAATAACACAACGCAATAAAATACCGCTTCGTGTAATTACAATAACGCGCCTAATTACTTAAAGATCATAAACTTTATGGACCACACGAGTTTAATCGATGTTGTTGTGCAAAGAAAAATATTAGTTTCCCGGCAAATTTTATCCTACGGCCCACAGTGGATCGAAACGGCAATTTTGCGGACTTAGAGGTCAACTTCCAATTTTCACTTATTTTTTTATGCCGTTGGATAGATCTAATTAATCCTAACAAAAGTGGTCCCTTGTCATTTTTTCCTAAACCTTATAGTTTGGGTAAAAAAAAAAATTACTTTTTTTTTGTATGAAACGGATCAATTAAATCAAAATTTTAGCCAAGTCCTGATAGATCCCGCTTTGAAACCTTTTTATTCTTATTTTTGGTGTTCTCCACCATCGTTGTACACTGCTAATGTCTGCATAAACTTGCAACTTTGCCAGATAAATGGATCGGAAAAATGACAGAAACGAAATCATTAAAAGCTTGTCTTTATTTCTTTTTTATATTATTGTAAACATAATTTTACATAAATCGTTAATTTTAAAGCAACCATAGACTATTTCGATGGTAACTCCCCGAATATTACTAATGTATTCAGTATTAAAACATAATACGAAGTAATTAGTTAACTATCAATTGTTTGTTTATGGACTTTAATTAACCGGATTAATATCAATTGCAAAAAGTTAAAAGTTTGTAGATAGGAATAATAAAAATACAAAAAAAATTTCACCCGTAGTATTATTAATAATTTTATTCACTATGTTGTAAACTTTTACCATCAATATATTCTGTTTCTATCGGAAAATTCAGCAAAAGCTCCCTGGCTCTTGAAGAGAGAGCCATCACGTTCTGTTTTGCCATTTGAAGTCGAAGACCAGTGATCTTAGGATCAGACGACAAAAGAAAATTGTGCAAAATATGCTCATTTGTCGCTATCCTATTTACTTTTCTGGAATGGTGCTCTCTATAATTCCGAAAGTCTTTATTGAGAGCTTCTGCTGCTTCTTCTAACAGCTTACCGATAGGTATAACACCAAAATGTTTAATTGTATCTGTCCCATGTACTACCAGCTTATGAATGCTGCAAGGCATATAATACCAGGGATATAAATTTATGTACAATTCTGCAGTCTCTCTGCAAAATTTATAGAATATAGTAAGATTCACTCGTTCTCCAGACGCAATGGCCTGGAGAATCACGTGTAATCTTTCTATTAAATCTTTACTAATGCCAGTGATACGGATGTTGTGTCTGCATCTCTAAAAAATCTTCTGGCAATATTCCCGTCATTTGTGGTGCCTACTCCTTGTTTGACTACGTCAATAAGCAAGCCGCGCTCCGTTTTAAATGCTTGTTGTATTGCGCCTCGTCTTCATTGTATATTTGTCGTCACCCCTACAACTCCACTTCTGGATATCCAAACGATAAGCTGCAACAAAGACATGATGTTACTTAAATAATTAAATCTTCATCACAATAAAATCTTAAAGAAAACATAATCACTATTCATCATGAAAAAAAATGTATTAAAATAAAAAAAAATAAGTTTACCAATGTGAAGTAGGCACTCCATGCATCTTATCCAAGCGTGTAAAGATGATAGTCCGTACTGGTATATGTCTTTATTCTTCTTTTTTCGGTCAAGGGCTTCCAAATTATTCAATTCGGACGGCTTTGCTGTGCATATGTCAGACAGCAGAAGATGTCTCTGACATATATGAAGATATTTTACCGTCAATCATTGTCATCCAAACGTCTTCGTTTCTGCCTGCAGCATAATTAATTAAAAGGTATTCTTGGAGTAAATGTAGGTGTTGAAGCTTCTGATGTAGACGGCAGGTTTTCATTGTTATCAGTATCATAAATCTCAACCTCTCCTTGTTCAATGTTCATAACTTCGGGAACTATTCCTTCAAGCCAGTTTATTAAAGTGTCCAACCAATCTCCATTTTTTCTTATAAACTGGGTTAATATGCGACTACATATTTCCCATCTAGAACGAACGTTTGAGCAAAACCGACTGCAAAACTTTTGAAGCACATCACTGTTCTCTTCGGTCACGTTTATCTTCTGCTGCAGAAAATCGAAAAGTTTTTTACTGTCTGACAACGATCCTAGCTGTTCTTTTAGAATCATAAACAAATCTAAATTATTAACTACATATGTATACTCTCCATTATAGCAGCAAGAATGACAATCACAGGATGTAAGTAGTAGTACGTATACACGAACACTAATTATAATTTAAATAATACGGTTAATTTATACCCTCAGTAAAAACAACAATAATCTGTTAATTTACCAGACTGTGACCGTAAAAGTAGCAGCTTTTTCAATTGAAATTAATCTGGTTAGTTAAAGTTCATAAACAAACAATTGATAGTTACTAATGACTTCGTAAAATATTGATAGTCTAATCACTTCATACAAAATTGATAGTTAACTAATTACTTCGTATTATGTCCTAAAACTGAATACATTAGTATTATTCGGGGAGTTGCCTTCAAAATAGTTTGTGGATGCTTTAAAATTAACCATTAATGTAAAATTATGTTTACAAAAACATAAAAAAGCAAAAAAAAAACAAGCCTTTAATGATTTTGTTTTTGTCATTTTTCCGATCCATTTATCTGGCAAAGTTGCAAGTTTATGCAGACATTAGCGGTGTACAACGATGGTGGAGAACACCAAAAATAAGAATAAAAAGGTTTCAAAGCGGGATCTATCAGGACTTGGCTAAAATTTTGATTTAATTGATCCGTTTCATACAAAAAAAAAGTAAATATTTTTTTTAACCCAAACTATAAGGTTTAGGAAAAAATGACAAGGGACCACTTTTGTTAGGATTAATTAGATCTATCCAACGGCATAAAAAAATAAGTGAAAATTGGAAGTTGACCTCTAAGTCCGCAAAATTGCCGTTTCGATCCACTGTGCGGCCAATGCAATTATAAGTACATATTATAATGTGCCCACAAAGGATCTAGTATCTATCATTCTTTAAGAAATTCATAATTACAAGAAGAATAGCGTACAAAAGCTTTTTTTAGGTAAACATGAAGACATTTTACAAGAAATCATTCCTATTGTTTCTAACGAATGAAGCTTATAAAATTATATGGTCGTTTTACTGATAGGGGTTTGGATGTAACTTGTAAAAACGCAGACTACTCTATAGAACTCAATAACGGCATCAGCGAAGCTCAGCCTCGCCCCCGCGGAATACAGGCGTTATGCTGCGTTATTTTATTATGAATATTTTATAATATATTAATGCGAACTGTCACCACAGTACTTCTGTATATATCTATATCTGTGTGTACATAAATATGGAAGAAATACCTGGGTATATACAGAAACGCAAGGAGCGCAAAGCGCAGGAGGCTAAGTCCATAAATTCGTATGTAGGTACATAATTTCGGTTTTAGGGACCAAAGTCTCCGCAACCGAAATTATATCGACTGTACTAGTCGCATTAAGTCATCTTTAAATACCAACTCTATTCGTGAAGTCTAAGTAAATAAATCAAATAAAGCCTCAGACGAACCCTCAAATCAATGTTAAGTAAGCTTGTTTACAAGATAAGTTTACAGAGCCTTTTCACTCAATCACCTACGTAATTAATTACGCGTCTACGAAGCAGAATGACGGACCAATCCCATTTTATTGAAGGAATGCCCGATAACTAGAACATTGAATAAACTCTACTAATTACGAAACTCGCCTCTACTATGTGTTACAGTTTGCTTAACACATTTATGCGAATCTAGACTTTGAGGTTTTCGATTGAAAATAGATAATTTCCCGACCTTTCACCTTGGCATGAGTTATTTCAATGTGGTCAAACAAAAAATACTAGATATTTTTAAGAGCTGACGATTATATTGTTATAGTTATGGATACTTTCTTGGGCTTAAATGTTCACTTCATATCTACAGTATGTTTCAGATGAATCGACTGCTGCGGTACCGTTCGTGGGTTAAATACCCGGACGAATCAAATATTTGTATGATCTAAAGAGTCTTCCGGGTTCCGATTTTCGGGTCTTCATATGCAAGTGTGTCAAAATTTGTGTATGTAAAAGCACCCACGATACAGGAGTGATTACTAGTGTGGGGCAACGTTTTAAATAACAAAACTATACTCACACCTGATTTTTTACTTACCTACAATCAAATAATAATCGATTAAGAGTCAGCTATTATAAGATCGTCATAATAGCTATCAATTTCACACCTAGATGGTGACGTCTGTCGAGACCATAGACTTAGAATTTCGCTTACGCTAAGTCGAGACCTATTAATTGCAATTAGTCGTCAATATAATAGTGAGTTTGGAGCGTTTGATTTTCAGCAGCTGGACATATCTGCTACGAAAAAAATACCTACCTACATGTATCCTTACAATTTAAGTTATGTATTTTGTTGCATAAACATTTGCATAAACATAAGTCATACTTTAATAAAATTAACTAATGAATATAATGTATTTTTTTTGTTTTTCAAACCAATTTCAAAAGGGTTTAATAACAGAACTAGTTTTAAAAAACACGCTTTGCTATCTCGATGAAAAAGTTCGAATGGCGATCAAATAAGATTGGATTTACGAGAAAAGGGCTTAAAAAACCTATCTTTGATCGCGTTGCATATCGATAGGGAAGCTGTGGGCTCAATATTACGTTGCCGGTATGTAAATAGATCATTACACGAGTATTTACACCTCCGACCGTTGGGAACGCACCACATTTATATAATATTATGTAGGTATACGTATGTTTATGCGTAAAACAGCAATCTTAATTCTATGATCGACGCAACAGATAAAAGAAGGCTTGAAAACCTATTCTGGATTATAGCTCCTTGTGAATTATGCTAACGCGTGGGATTTTTATATTGTCTCTTTTTTAGTACCGCGTCTGAATTGGAAAAACGATGCTTATTTGGTTGGTGATAATTTATGTTAAACATTCTATGACAATAGGAGAACAGTTTAGAATAGCTCCTAAATATGGCTAAGACCTAAGGCTGCGCAATACTAATGCGAAAAGTCATATTTCGCTGTGATTTTCTCTGATCGGTGTACTCATTATGAACATTGAAAAAGATTAAAAGGTTCAGTCAAAATATTGATATTGTAATGTCGTTTAAATTGAAATTATTTCTTATATATAACCGTTATACATTGTAAATGTGAGTGAGATCTAGGCTGAACGCTCTTAATTTCATTAATTCTCACGATAACTGATGCATGCTTGCACTCTGTTGCGACAGGTTAGCTCAAATAGTATGGCACTTTCTTCAAAAGGCTATTCCATCCTATATTTGTCTCACATAAACCCTTAAATCATTACAATCTGTCTGGACTTTAAAATAGACTTTGACCCCTGAGTTTGTTTCGGCGTTTCTTCTCAGGGATAGTCATAGGAAATGCCGACCCCTTCTAGTTTTAAAAAGACGTGTAAAAGTGATTGAAAAATCCTAATTGCAAAATAAATAAATAATTTCATTTCATATTCGTATCTCACTGTCATATTTTTTATAACTTAGATTCGTTTGACGACCCGTTTGGCGCAGTGGTTGAGAGATCGACTGCTGCGCTTCGTGTCGCGGGTTTGATTCTCGCACGGAACAAATATTTTTATGATTTAGGTACAGATAGTTGTCCCGGGTTTGAGTATAAGTCCATGTTAATATGTATTTGTAAACGCACTCGATTTAAAAATAGATAAATATCTTTAAATAGAATAAGTAGGTATGGATATGTTAATTTTCAAAACCTTAAGGAAACTAAGTCTTGAACATCTGTTGTCTGAATCACTGTCTTACTAAATAACATTTAAGTAGTGAGGCAATGTCGTGTTATAAATCACGCGTAACGATCGTGTACAATCATTAGAGTTTTGCCCACGATTTCCACGAACTTTCTATCAAGAACAGAATATAATCGTTTTATTTGCATACAATATAGGTTACATATAGGTATACGATGAAGAAAATCATTACATAGGTACATTATGTCGCAAGGCGATATGCAGTTTTTTTTCCTGAATTTATATATGGTAGGTATATAGGTTTTTATAATGCAATAGTTTGACCAAGACATATTCCATCTACTTCAAAGGTATGCATGTATGTGTGTACATATTTACATGTATACATAGCTTTAAACTTAAACAAGGTTTTTAAGCAGTTGTTGATCACAATAATATTGCTGAATTAATAATCATCAAACACAAACAAGGCAGAACCTTTGAACATTCTAATAATGCTTATTGCTATCGCATTATTTTTAAATCGGTTTTAGAGCTTAAAGTAATTTAATACATAGAGAGTAGCTGCATATAGCGTAGTAAAAACTAGTAAAATTAGCCAGTCAGCAAGTTTCGTAACTAAAGCTACTAAATCAAGTACTCAAACATATTTTTAAATCTGTTTGCTATACCGAGTAGAATTTATATGTTTAATACCATAATCAATCTCTCTTAAAATAATTACCATTCAGAATGGAATAAGAACTAAAACATTTACTGATCAACCAGCGGAGCTTTATAAATCGCATTATATAAATTAATCGACCTTGGGAGTCAATTAATTTATATAATGCGCTTTAAAGATAGGCCACCATCAACGTCGGTTTCAAGCCGGGCCTCATTTACACGGGTGATTTACGAGTTCACACACCGGACCCGATCTCACTTAGCAATGATTTATGCGCAACATCTCCCCCTGCCGAGTTAAGCGCATTATCGGACCACATGCCCTATCAACTTTGTAAACCGTTTAAACATTAGTCTAATGCTCGCCAGCTGGCTACGGTGTGATAGGTGGTCGCGGCATAAAAAAAAATGTCATACTGAGTTGTTGTAGTAAAACAGTGATTTAAACGAGGCGTAATTTTATTTAAAAAAAAAAAACTCAAGTTGTCGTAAAATGTAAAGCTTTGCTACACTATAGATAGCGAAAGAGGCAGTACTTATTTGAATTTCAGAGCAAGTTATTTGAAGTATTGTGCCTGTACGTAGAATGCGTGCCACTTGACGCAGTGCCGGCTCCCTCGAGACGCCCTCGAGACGGTTTGACGCGGACCATCAAAAAAACATGTTTTTGGCCGATTTTAAAACGCTTGTTGACTTCCTTATTTTCTCAAGTGTTTGCAGATTACTCAACATATTTTCCATGTATTGTTAATTTATGTATACTTCCTATTTCTTTTTTAATTTTATGTTTTGAATGTCGATTGTAACAAAAAAGTAAACCTCTATGTAATATTTACGTTATATCGTTTATTGTATTTTTAAATTTATGTTATTATTAAGTGAAAATATAGCAATAGACCTAGACAAAACACAACGAAATGAGATTAACAGACAATAATTTTACTAAATAAAAGTAATCTAAATATAAAACGTCATCTTGAAATAACCTTCTCACCGTCGGCACTATTTATAAAAAATCCCGCACAGTTCGACTCTTACGCCCAAGGGTTATAATAGCCGACGACAATTTCGCCCGCTCCGAAATATTGCACTCATAACTAACCTACGACAAATAGACGCAAAATCACGTACACATTCGCCCGCACACGAGTAAATTAAGTCTATCAAGGCGTGAACATAATTCAGAAAGTTCACAGCAATCATACTTAGTGTGTATTGAAGCGAATTGAGAAAGACTTTCGTATTGACACTGCAGTCGTGCAAAGGAGACATAAACTGCGATATATAAGCGCCTTTCAATTTATGAACAAGCCGTTTGCTTTGACTGTAAAGCAAAGAAGTGAAAGAACGCAAGCCGACGTGCAGGTGACAAATGTCCTAACCAAGTAACGAAGCCGAACGTACAACTTTGAGGAATTACTGTCATCATTGACATGTATTAGGAGCTAGGACGCTTTGCTAGACTTAATTACGAAAGTTACTTTATGTACATACCTTAATTAACATTTTTAATTAGGTTACGAAGTAACTAGCGTATGTAACTGTGTAGTAGTCGACTGCTTTTGTTTGTTTGACTAATTATGAATGCATTCATATTTATATAAGTTTTGCTTTGTGAATGTAAATAGTGCCAAATTTGAACCATGTATATGTTTTGGTCAAGTAATAAGTAGAACATTATTCATTATATATATTATCCTCATAACTCACTAAGTCTATGACAAAATATATATACATGTTTCCATTAAGGAATGAAGTCATATTATAAGTACACATGCTTGGTAAACATCATCCACCTGAGGTTATAAAAAAATATTGCAATTAATGCTGGGTATTTGGTACGGCAATTTTCCCTCACGACCGCTAATAATAGTGCCTAACTTCAGCAGTGCCCGTTTGCGAGCTAACATGATCATGATTAAACATAACATACAAACCAAATTTAATAATTAAACGAGAATCAACAACACAATCCGATTAAGTTTTTAAATACATATAAATATAAAATTGCATTTTTAACGACACACTCGATAGAATAATTGAACAATTTCCGCTACAGTTTCCGATAGAGCCCCGTTTTCCATTATAACTCGTACATCTCGATACACGTACACAGTAGCATTAACTTTACACTTAATAATGAAACGGTAATAAAGGCAACGAGCTATCAATTACGAACAATTATGTACAACATCAGAAACAATAATCCGTACAGTCGTTTTAAATTGGATAACGTAAATCCTCATGGTGTTAATTGGTTTATTTATGCCACTAATAAAAACACACGGATTTCACTGGACCTCTGATGCACCGCCGGATTATGGAGGCCTTGTAAAAGTATTACTTTACGAAGTTTCCTTGTGTTTTATGCTTCTCCTTTTTTATGATGAAGCGTCGGTTCGCTCACATTTCACTTAATTTTACTGCTCCTGTTTACCCTCCAGGTACTGTCGTGAACAGATTGCCGAGCGGTTGATTAAACCAAATTACTTTTGTTGAGCTTTACTTTCGCGTGGTTATGTTAAGAACACGCAAGACAAAGACATGTCATGTTATGTGAGTATATATTATGCATTTGCATACGACAAAACAAGGTACGTAGAAACTCAGTGAAGAACAAAGGCCTTAAGACGAGATTTTCATAACGCATTTCAATTCTGTTTTGGTAATATTTTTAAGTGAGACAATAATACGAAACCGTTAACAAGGCATGAGTCGTCGTGTGATTCTGGTAACCACTTGACACATATCGGCATTTATCTCGCCGGGTTAATTTTCCGGGTCAGGCGGGCGCGGCGGGCGGCCATCGCGTCGTCGGATGAATTCAATCAGAAGCAACAGCCTAAGCAATCTCGACGCCAGCGAAAACGATTGCGGACGAGTGTGTATTGAGTTGACCGCCACACGAGAGCCGTCGAGGGCCCTTACCTCAACCGCCAACGTGCACCGACAAAACTATTTATTCTCAACGAATATCTAGTTCAGGAATATTGAAATATAATTTTCTTACTGCTAACCGAAATCCGAAATTTAATTCCGTACTCACTTAAAGTCCATTCAACGTAAGTACTTGGCAAACTTCAATATACAAAGAGCCGTCGTAAAGTACAATACGAATCTGTGAAGTCAGCGTTTCGTTTTTGTTTTGTCTCGGTTAAACCGCGGGTTTGCCGTCATAATAATATAATGTTGTGAATACAAGTGGCGGCCACCGTTTACTTCAGGGCTGCGGGCAACGGTTTAAGTGAAACAGACAGCGAACCACTTAACCTTCGTCTTGTGTTTAAAGGGAAGGCTAGACGTTGAACCCGGCCTACAGTAGCCGTGAATATGAGGTGAATCAAGAAGGGCCTCCAATTGTCTACCTTTATATTTTCACGTCGAAGTTTTGTTACGTATGTAGTAAACTAAACATAGACATATGTGCAAAATACAATATTGTATGCGATAATTTGGTGTTTGGTCTACTTGAATAGTGTACGTTTCTAGTAGTAAAACTACGTATTAATCACCGACAGCGAATCTATGCGATGTAGCATCATCAAGTAAGTTGTCCTGGAAATACTGGTCGGTACACACTCCGTACATAGCATGCTCAGTAATCGCTCAGAACTTAATGGTAATCAATGCCCGCTAAAGTGTCACCGATCCTTGTAGACTCGGAGACGCTCGATAAATTGACTCAATTATTTTACTTTAGAAAGTGTCTGCCTGTCTGTGACCTTAATATAACTTCCATTCATGTTAGTGGGCGCGTGCGTACAATATTGTGACTGTTACATTTATCTAAATTATTTATTACAGAATGCAGTGCGAGTTCCAAAGGTTTTTAACAAACCAATTGTGTGGAGCTAAAAATTGCTAACAAGAAGTATTCATCCCACACGCTAGTTGAATACATGTTGCAAAGAAATGGCGCAAAAATCTGTCTAGAATACACTTGATATGTTTGCAGGGCAGGAGAATGGATCATAAAGCGAGACCGTGCTAAATAAGTAGCTTTATATCTCAGCACTTTGACGTCGTTCTAGGAATGCAAGATATACAGCAAAGGCAAAGCAAAATAAATAAAAGCAACGTTTACTAAAATGTATTATGTATGCATATATAAATCAGTTGAACCGAAAAATGAAGAAACAAAAGATATTTGTTACCTTTTGTTGTATCTACTGATGTTTTACGATGGTATCAACTTACAATTGCCACAAAATAAATCTAAAACGTTCCACTATTGATTGCACAATATTATTATGCTTTCGAGAAAAGATTTGATGTTTGGCACCATAAAGATTTGTTGGATGGAGCAGTAAAACCTTATACAATTCAATAAAAATATGTTTGTGTGTCTCACAGTGTGCGACCACCTACGATATGGGTTTATTGTCATCACAGAGTAGCTCCGCCAGACGATAATAACAAATGAAACAGAATACCATACAGTTGCAATATCAAAATTATGTAACCTCGCCTTTATGTTACGCGATCTGATTTTGTTTAAATTTCTTTTTTAAGTTTCATTTTATGGCCCGTATCCACCGATATCAACTCTTAATAACAACTTTCCAGGGCAGTATATGGAGGTAGTATTTCCAGTTAGTGGTAATTTTCCTCGCAGTAGAACATCATCTCTCGGATATGTCGCAAATCTCCTTAAACATCTTTACTTTCTCTTTTAAGTTGCAAAATGGTTTCTTAAATTCATATTCTCCATAGTTATTGATATCTAAAATTCAACCACAGATGTAATTTATTCCATTCGTTGGCATAACGACCGAGATCCGGCTAGTTCACGGGACGGATTAAAGCTAACTAATTTGGTTAATGTTAGTGATGGAAATTTGTGCCAGGAACGTTTTCGCTGGCGCTAATATATGGAACTGACTAGTCGGATTTCAGTTGGAAATGGGTTTAAACGTTTTGCACGTTACGCTCATTAATCTTGTCCAGTTATCTTGAGGGGGAAAGCAATTTAGTCACGCTAGCTTTATAGATCTTTAATGCAGTCCTTCGACTGGCAACAATCTTTCACGGTCCTTAGAAATTGTTAACTCATGTGAGAAGAATTATATATTATTTCAGTGTATTTATTGTAATAATAATACTTCCTTTTTTCAGTGTTCCATTTTGTTCAAACTCTTATACTTTTTGTGGCTGTCTTCGGCGCCTGTCTTCAATATCATCAATCGAAAGTTTATTGGCCCTATCAATACCCTTCATCATTTTAGGTCAACACTCCTTGTATGGATTGTTATTCTTGTTGAATATTATGAAAGCATTGTCCATAATAAAAAAATATATATAAACATACTATTACACGCGACTTAACTGACAAATACTTGGACTTTAAGCACTGGCACTTACAATACAACTAATGGTGCAATTCAACAGATTTAACACTCGAACATAAACTTCAATGTAAAACAATTGTTCATACAGCACATAAAATCATAAAACACATCATATTACATTTGTCTGCAGTTATATCTATCGGAAGTTAGTCAGATGGCTATACATTCCATGGAAATGCCAAGTCTTGCTGCATCTTTTATAGCCTACTGTTCGTTTGGTACTAATTTTAAGTATGCGGAACAAATTTTCATAAGATTTTACATCAATGTTTTAACTGTAACGAAAATTGTATTGTTAAAGTTACACGTGTAACTTTTTAATGAGAATTGATGACTATGAGTACCTTTCACTTGTTGTGAAATCACGATTTCAATTTCCTACCTTGCGCATTTTTGATTAATGGTCCGCGATACTAAATTAAGAGTGATAGCGGTACTCTGCGCTCCACTCATTGCGTAAAATATCGCAACCAACTCGAACGCCCTGCAGTTATTGAAAATATACAGTTTTACTTAAATATTATATTCGAACACGATATTACTACGAATGCAATAAAATACCAGAACTCAGTTTCAGAAATACAGGGTGGCGGTGACAATAATAATATATATAATAAAGTCTTTATTGACTTAAAAATGTTATAATAGTAATACTACGGTACATAAAGTCTTGCTTAGATCCTAGTAGCAAGCAGTGGCGTGCAGTCCATAAAGACAAAAAGACACTGCCTACCCTACATAACTCAGATAAATATTTATTATCTTGTTATATTTTATTCTGATATCTAATATTTTATCTTCGAGTAATTATTATCAATAAACAAAAAATTCGAAAATCTTAAGTATAACAAGATAATAAATATTTATCTGGGTTATTTAGGGTAGGCAGTGTCTTTTTGTCTTTGTGGACCGCACGCCACTGTTAGCACGTGTACTTGAACTAGGTTATTCTGTGTTTCAGGCAATCAATGAAACTACCTAATTGGTTAGAATCATTAATATGGCCGTTTACAAAAAAAAAACTATCTGATCTAATCAGTAGTTTAGCTACAGGAACGTATTAAAATTTTCTTAATATTGCGAAGTTTTAAAAGTTTCTAAGCTGTTCTAACCAAAATATTATTATTTTACACGTGTAGAACAGATAAAGGTGACATATCTTTCTACTGTGTCACTGGACGAATGAGAACAGCAAAAAAATAAATTGCGTGATAATTATAGAATACGTGATTTAATTTAATGTCGTTTCATCGTCTCTATACACATTGTGATTCTACAAATAAATTGCAGCGGCAAAAATAAACATTAACAAGGAAATAAACAAAAAGAGTAAGTAAAGTATATAAACCGGGAAAACAATTTATTTAAGCCCTGCCACGCTTGATAAAAGTATCCTTCCAAGCTCGTCAATATTTCAACGCCAAAGTACCTATAAGTGCTGTAAAACTCCATAACGACACGCGACAAGTAATAAATTGTGATTGCCTAAAAGCAATTATAACAGCAGTCTGGTCGCCAGTAGATGGGGTCCAATTCTTCATAGGTTGAAGGGGGCCGTGGACGCGACACCAGTTATTTGTTTCTCACGCTCACACCCGCCCACTGCGGGTCGGCGCTGTGCAAACGTGCATCTTGTAAAACTTGTAAACCATGGAGATGGGAGATAACGACACTTGTTATTGATATACTTATCTTAACGATATGTTCTGAAATTGATGCACCCAGCTATCTACATAAATATCATGATTAAATTTAAATTTGATGAATATTTTCTATTGTCTTATTTTATAGCTATGAGAGTAAAATTGTATACCAAATTTATCTTAGCACCTTTTATCAGTAGTATTAAAGGATGTTTTATTAAAGGTCAAAACGAACCCGCGCCAAATATTTGCCTAACCCTCATTAAGAGGCAGGAAAACCTAATAATTGTTTTCATAATTATACACTAAGCCACGAAGGTAAATGTAGGCAATATATCTTGGGTTGGAATTCTTTGTGATTGTTAGTCAATGAAGGCACCGCTATCGCGTGTTGGTGTGACCGTCGCCCACGTCTTTTCCATTTCTAACTAAGGCACTAATTTCTATTACCATTATTGACACGTAATAATGGCGCGATCGCGGTGTGTTTCGTGCCGGCCCGCTGTAAAACAACGTCGTTACAATGTTTGGGCTTACACTTGTGCGCTTGTGGCGTGTGTGACCACCATAAGTGGCCGACCACTTAGATGCACATTAATAAATTATGTCGCATCGGTAGAAGTTGTTAATATATTCTTTAAACATTGTTAAGTGACTCGTATTCTTGCTTTACTAGATTTCTGTATATGGATGTGCCTCGCCCAATCAGGAAAGCTAGCTGTATATGTTACGGTGAATTTTTCAGTGTAACCGTATGTTTAGCTATAAGCTAGCATACGCTTAAAATAAACTCAAGAAAGTATACACTTTCTTGAGTTTATACGACAACATATGTACAGTTAGGTACAGGCATATAAGGTACATACAATTGATGGATAAAGAAATTACATTATTGATACTTAAATTGCCATAAAAGGGTGGAACTAATTCCCACGAATGGTGAAACATAAAATCGTCTGTCACCCTGGGCGGTCAGTTTCTATAACATCACTACTGGCTCAAAAGGAGAAGAACTACACAAATACGTATTATAATAATCATCTCAAATAGCAATCAAATCAAATTAATATAAATACGAAAAAAATTATGAAACCAACATTTTAAAACTGTAACATAAATAATGAAAAACTAAAATCAGTACCAGTACGTTTTAAGCGTAAAACTTTTAACAAGCCTCTGTTACGCGAAATTGATAATTTGTTAGTTAACGCCGCACGCTTGCGGATTTCTCTTTTTTACCTCTTTCTATACCATAGGTAGACTATACTTATATTATAGAGCTATTTGTAGATCAAATATATTTTTAATCCATTTCAGAATGAAGTTGGAATGGAACGACAGCTCAAAGTATTACATTTGTTGGTTCCCACAACACATGAAACTGCTGAAAAGACAGTCTGATTTAAAATCTAAAGTACCTTTCATCTTCATCAGTTACGTAGAAATTGAAATACAACTTGATCTCTCAATAATAACATGACACTTGTATTGCCGTGAAGTGTAAAGCAGAGACCACACAATTCCAAACTCAGGTCTGCTACTGAGAATCTTCTAATAGAAAAATCTCCTAACATTTTGCCCGATCGAGGGATCTAACTCAAAATCTCACACAGCCACGCTTGCGACCTCTATACTAATGAGGTAGATATGTAAGATTCAACTAATTTAGAGAGTTCTAAATTAGTTGAACCTTACTACATGATATATTCCAAATTTCATGTGAGCAGAGCCGCGGGTACAGCTAGTTAAGTATACATTTTCACTCTAAACTTTGTATGAAAGTGTGTGCGAACTATGTGTCCTAGCGAGACCGTCATTAGTCATTTTCCGCGAACTAGCAGGTAAACCGTATAGTTGGTCGTTTACGTCATTCTCCATTTCGTCTAGACGGTAAGTAAACCTACTCATAATTGATTTAAAAGGGAGGATAACATGTTGTTTTTATGTATGGAAATTTATATCTATACATATAAATAAAATTTAAGTGTCTGTTTGTAATATTGAAATAACCGTTTTTTACTACATGCTTATGAATATATATACGGTACATACACCAAAATAACATTTTTTACAATTTTTGTCTGTCTGTCTGTCTGTTTGTCTGTTTGTATAGGCTAATCTCTGAAATGGCTGGACCGATTTTGACGGGACTTTTATTGGCAGGTAGCTGATGTAATAAGGAGTAACTTAGGCTACTTTTATTTTAGAATTTGGGGGAGGCCTTTGTCCAGCAGTGGGACAGTTTAAGCTAAATAAAAAAAATAGTATCGGTAACCACAGAGAAAATTACATTAATGTCGGAATCGGATCGCGTAACATCATATACAAGAAATCCCGCGCGAAACTACGGATGCTTCGCGAATTCTGCGCGGGATTTCTTGTTTGATACATGTCTAGGAATGCAGTACCTACTAATTTGTTGGATGTGACCCTATTGGAGCTACTAGCATACGAAATAATATCATTGATTCTGATGGCCGAAGAAAACGCTTCACCCGCTCCTGGCCTACATATTGTCTATAGGTATTACTAGACAAACTTAATTAATATAATTTCACGGAGCCACTAGACTCAGTCTAATTCTCCAAATTACAACATCTAGATACAAGTAAGATCGGGTTACTGGCTTTCCGCTATAGGTATTCCCAGTTTCCGTGAAACTCCTCGCATTTTCATGACGTATTTATAAATTGCTGTTTTTTAGAAACTAGTATGAAAAAATACTTTTCGCTAACGCTTCATCGCACTTACAATTCTGATAAATGCTGATCATCATTTAAAATACTATATTTTTAAGACCCGCAGTAAATTATTGATTTTTAAAATGCAATATATATTTTACAATCGCTGCATGTGTCGTTATCGTATAAGCCATAGATGAGCATGAATAATTAAGGACGTGTTTATACATGATGTTCCCAAACGAGCTCCAACCGGCCGTGTAAGCGATACTTTGTTAAAATCACGATAAGTTAATCTCATTGTTATATTAACGGCGTCAAACAATAGCTTCGATTTGATTTAAATCATCAATATACTCCGAGCTATTATATTGAGGCATTAACTGAACTAATATCTGCCTAATATCTACGGAACGCGGGAGGTAATTATGACGTAATCGACTATCGATGCCATGAACACCCACAATATATTCTATATTTATCGCGTCAGCGAAACCTTATTATATTCTGCTTCAGTAGTTTAACAACTTCATGATATTTATCTTCTAAACTAGAATGTTCGTAAATAAGTGTTGCGCAGTTATTTTTAGATTGACCCTTGATATCGGATTTATTGTCGATACGTAACATTTTGAAATTGTCAACAAATTCGCAGCTCCATTTTCGACATCCCCACAGGGCTGATACAGCATTTGATAAATATAAAACTCATAAAAAAAACTCAAGAGAAAATCTATTTATTCGCTCACAGTAATCGAATAACACGAAAAACTATATATATATTTTTCATCTCCAATGCAATGAATGCTCACCCATCGTCTAAATACATCGGAGTCATTACTTTGTGAGTAGCGACCACCGCAGTGTAATCTTCCGATAGCTTAATGAATCAGGACATTATGTTGGAGGAGTCGACCGGTCTTTGGACATTACCATGAATTGTCCCATCACTACAGGGGGTCATTTTATTGAGTAAACGTGGAGCCATCTTAGCGGGATTGACCTCAAATATAGGCAAGAGATCACCAACTATTAACGGTCGTAAAATAGTACCCTGTTGTACCCACTAGGTAGCAGTTGGTACAAAAATGTACATGCAATAAAAATTGTATAAACAGGTAGCTGTTTACTTGGTTATTTTAATCTCAGATTATTTTAAGATAGTAAAGAGTTAGCCGACACACAAAATAATACTGTCGAAATAAAATACATAATTTTGTTGAACAGCGCAGAAGCTTTAACATACGTCGATTTCAGTTAGACAATATCTAAATTCGTTTATTTCTCAGATAAAGGTCTCACGAACGAAGCATTGACTTTTCCTCATAATAATATTGTATTTAAATGAGCAGTAAGATGTTTTATAGAAGTTGGGTCGCTTATCGATATTTATAAGGTACAAAATAATCACGGCGTATGAGTCACTCCGTGAGAAGAGTCGTCGAGCGTCGCTGCCGCAGAGCGTGGGCGAGCCAGTCCTGCGCACACGCAGGCGTACTAACAAATTACGTTTACCCACTCCCAACCACAACAATCCGAGTCCACGAGTAACTTAATGTACCGTGCATCTAGTGGAGCGGTAGATACACTCAAAATTATAATATTATACGGATAATGCGGACATTTGAATGCGTGAGAAATGTTTAACTAGACATCTGCTGAACGTTCAAAAAGCATAGCTGGAACATCCGTGGTTCCTTAGTAAGGGACAAAAAGTAATACCAATATAATAAAAAAAAATTGTCTTTCCGGTTCTTCTCCATAGGACCAACTTTTTGGAACCGTCTAACTAGTACTAGTAGTAGAGTTCTATAACGTTTCAAAATTGTCTGTAAATAGGTTTATTTGAAATAAAAACAATTCTATCTATCTAATGGCATAGGTATAACATACTGTTACTAAAACGTTGTTACTAAACGTTGGCACTTTGCAAATATTGTAAGTAACCGAAAAACAAAAACAGTGCTTATCAATGTTTTCGTCTTTCGGCGTATCTTATCAGATTAACTAGGTACATGTTGATTAAATTGTTTATGTACTTTACGTAGATAGATAAAATTCTGTCATTTAGTACCCCCTAACAAACACAATAAATAAAATGATTATTATCTCGCTAGATAATACCTACTTACAAATCAGTTATCTAGATACGTGGAATGTTCAATGTCAGTCTTTTAATATCTATAAATCAATGAAGTATATATATTTGTTTATTGATTGTTTTTATAACAAAACAGAGATAACGAAAATATATGCCATTTCATTGTATGTCAGAATATCAAAGTAAAGTTGGTAACCTTGGTAACCTTGGTAAAGCAAGAACGGAGCCATTAAAGTAACATCATCTGCCTAGGCTTTTTCCCAACTATCTTGGGGTCGGCTCCCAGTCTAATCAAGGCTGAATATCAGTATTTTATTCAGAGCAACTGCCATCTAATATATTACTTGGGCTGCTGACGTCCGTAACGACTGTCATTGTATTTATATGTATTGTATCTGTATAAAATCGGGAACTACTTCGGGGGCACGAGAGGTCTCGATGTGTGAAGAACGGTTATCCATCCAAGGCCTGACCCCAGCAAACCCTTATCTAAATTGGGATAGGACACTAACCTAGAATTCTCCACGCATGCACTACATATTAATTTTATCATTACTATGGTACGAAAAAGTTTAATTACAAAAGAAATAACTGACTGTCTCATTGATCTAGTGGTCGCAAGCGCGAGGTCTTGGTTCGATTCCCGAGTCAGGCAAAGTGTTATTGGGTTTTTCTATCTGGAAATTCTCAGTAGCAGTACGGAGTTTGGAACTGTGCCTGTTAAATGGCAATAGGCTCGCCCCCTATGACATGGGACTCAATAACGGCTTCGGCGAAATGTGGGTGTACAATAGTACACCTCTGCCTAACCCTTCAGGGAATAAAGGCGTGATGCTATGTTAAGATTGAAATAACTGAAAAAAAAATTGAATTGTAGAAGCGAATGGAGAAAATGGCTTCATCTCTAACAGCCGTATCGAACCCTGATGAGGTACATACATATATGTAGCGATATGCAGCGCGGGTACAATTGAATACCCAATCACACTAATCGCCGAGTTTTGTTCCGACGCTACTGTTACTCCTACAATTACATCAACGAATTTTACTGTTAAGGTACTTCATTTACGGAAACTGGATTTTGTAGATTACCTTGAATTGTTATTTATTTAGTGGGTAATTTCTTCTGCAAATCACCCAAGAACGATAGTAACAATGAAGACTATTAGGTAATCCCGTTAATATGTAAAACTGCATAATATAAATTCTTTTGGACCGATATTATAGAATTCTTTATGTGATATGCAAAACTAAAATGAGTCTGAAGGTTTTCCGAAAAAATTTGGTCATATGAATTCTTTCAGACTAGCGTTCTTTATGAAACGAATATAATGAATATTCTTGTAGGTACAATAAATAATGTACATATTTTATGGACCGCCTACGCAGCTCAAGGACCACTCGTCCTCAAGGACCAGTTTAGTTTAATCGAATAAAGAAGAATAAGTGGTGTAAGGACTATCAAAACCCGTGATCATCTTGCGCACCCTGGCCAGTCAGGCTCGATACTGTTGCTGAGTGGCTAATTTTTCCGGACTGGTAAGAACGATTCCGCATGATAGTGCCGATTTTACAGAAGAAGAAAAAGAGGTATCAATCACAGACCGAGGATTCGATACTGGAGTATCTGAGAACCCTCATCAGTGAACTGTCAGTTGCGAATAACTTAACCTGCATAGATAAAGCAGATAGGTTGCCGGAAAGTATAAACTTACTTAGACAAGATTTAGTACTAATCCTTATTTCGCTATCGGATCTTACTAAGAAATCCTTGTATCTAGTTTCTATAACCACGCGTGAATAATTAATGGGCGCATGCGTGGCTCATAGCTCTAGAACAAGGATTATAATCATACGCACGTGTGCACATTCAGACTTACAAGAGTGTAGATCAGATATTATAACTAGATCTCGTGACATGAACATTAAATGTTTTTATCGGTCTAATTAATATTTATCTACCAGTATAGTAAATAAGTCACGTGATGTGAAATACTAGGTATTAAAAAATCCAAAATGTAGGAGTGCAACAAAAAAAGTTATCTCGCAGAAGGGAATCGCAGTATTATCTACAGGATGCATTAAAATTGCAATTAAAAAAGAAACAGAATAAATCGTTAGTTTGAAATCAACTTGTAGTAGTTAGCGCGGTAAGTGTGCCCTTGTCTTTATCAGTTTTTCTTTAATCAATTGGAATTGCCCAAATAAAGAAAAAAAAGGTATCGTATTTACCTAATGCTTACGCCATTCCAGATAATACTTATCACTCTGAAACTATGTACCGTTTTTGTTAATAATAATAATTTTAATATAGATATTACAAAAATACTTGTTATAATTCAAACAAAAACGTTATTACAAGGAAACAAAGAACATTTTCGTGACGAAACTAACTACCAACGTCATAAACTTCATTCGGTATGTAAATGTAAATATTAATTCATCCTATAACTGTCCCACTGCTGATGCTTAGTTCACCACACTAGCCTGTTTTAGATTGACTGACCACACATATACCACCAAAAATTATTATGTAGTATCCTACTTCCTACTAATATTATAAATGTAAAAGTTTGTGAGGATGGATGGATGGATGGATCTTTGTTACTCTTTCACGCCAGAACGGCTGAATGGATTTGGATTAAATTTGGCACAGACATAGATTATAGTCTGGAGTTGCACATACATATATCCCGGAAAAAATGTATGGGTTTCTTAAACCAAGCGGGCGAAGCCGCGAGCGGAAGCTAGTTATATATACGATGACGGAAGGTAAGTACAACCTTTACCGTTCACAAGTACCTAATAATCAAATTCTAATCCGCAGATGAATTTTTAAAAGTCAGTTGTGCGAGCTGGTTTCGAATTTAGACCCTTCTGCATGGAAGACAAGCGTTCAACCGTTATCAGTGCTTCAGCAGTTGGTTAATATTATTTATCAAATAAGTATTTATTTTATAAATTACGTGTACACCAACAGTGGTATTACGACATGCGATAAGCTTGATCAACAAACTCAGTGTCATACTTATCGCAAATTAGGGTCTTGGTACAGTCAAATATCAAAAAGATGTATAGATTTGATGAAATTCTAAAGCCATTTTTAGAGAAAATAGTGATAGAAATCTTGAAGAATTTTAAACATAGTATCTGCGGATACATAGAAATACATAGACATTTAAATTTTATGATTTTAATCAACGGTTTTTCAAGAATAAGCGTTTGAATTCGCTACGTGTATACATATTTTTGATACTGACTATACCTACGTGAATTTCTTATCATTACAGTGATGTAATAATAGTGTGTGTGAAGATGTATAGCGAAAACAACATGTTAAATGCGATCACCGATCCATCATCTGCAAGCAAAGAGCCGTCTGCGTCTTATTATAACTCGAACGTCGAACTTATTATAACGCCTGTAACTAGGTGATACCATGGTCCAGCCATTTTGATGTCAGAATGGCTAGCTACTTTCCTAGTAGTAATCTTCCCCTTTAACGAACCAATTATTTGATGTCTTTACCATACAGGTACAAAAACTTGGTATTGCTCAAACTTCCAAAATCTCTTTTGTCCAGTCATCTTGACGCAAACAAATAGCCTGCTCGAGTGATGAAACCTGAGATCACAATTGCCCACCATAGGCAGTTCATGCGTGACGTTTAAATGTTTAACACCTTTGCAATAACTTGCACGTTATAAAACAAGTTAAATGCTAACATTAAAATATACACATTATACAACTCTTTAGATTTACTCCTTTTGATCAACCTATTGCGCTTACGAAGGGCCGCTGTCCAAAAACATCAAATAATGTAATACTTTGGTTTTATGATAAATAAATAAATAGATATAGATTTTTTTTGTAGACCATTTAAACTTTATGTCATGTCAAAATAAATTCGCGATTGCAGTCCATACGATATCCATGTCAGAAATTACCTATCCATTACCTAGTTCGGTGGGATATGGAACATGACTTGGAAGGTGTCTTACAGGAAACAGAGAAGTTAGCAATACTATGAGTTGATTGGTTCAAAGCATTCCACATTTCCATAATATATTTAGAATTACCGTTAGTAAAATATTAATTGCACCCAGTAAGATATAAATTAATATTCATATGTATAATATAATATAATACATGCATACTTATACGAAAAATACTAAATAAAAATATACATACTAATATACACATCACGAAAAATAAAAAAGTACTCAAAATGAAATTAAGGCATGAACAAGACATAAAACTATATGCACCGCGGACTAACTACGGCAAAAAAAATATTATGTACGAAGGATCCAGATTATATAACAAATTACCAAAACAGTTAGAAGAAACTAAATTTATGACCACTTTTAAAAAACTACTCAAACAATACATCATTAAAAATTCGCACACACTACTTTAAGTACAAGCCACTTCCAGTTACGTTTGATCAGTGTAATTTGTTTACTTATATTCGAACTCGAGTGTCAAACGAACATTTTGCTTTTGTTTTTGGAGACTACCTTACTATACATTTATTGTTGACGTTTTGGTATTGTAATAAGCCCAACAAAATAAACATTTAGTTTTTAGCTATTAATATTTCTCATGTAAGTGAATTAATGTATTCTTATGAGAATAAAGTTATCTGTACCTCTATTATGAGTTTTTCACTATTTACTTTCGTAGTAAATGTAAATTTTCATGCAAGCGATTTTAGTTCTTAACTTGGTTACATTAGGGATTAGAGTCGCTAACATGACATATCTATAATATCGTAAATAGTAAATCAAAACTTAACTATGACACATATGTCACATAAGCGACTCTAATCCCTAATGTAACCAAGTTAAGAACTAAAATCGCTTGCATGAAAATTTACTTTACTACGATAGTAAATAGTTAGAAAACTCGTGATAGAGGTACCTACTGAACCCAAAATTTGAACAGTTACGGAAACTTGAACTTTGCCTATCGTATTTAAAATATGTTTTTTATAAACAAAACAAACGTAAATTTATTTATTGTAGGTATAGATACTAAACACTGTTAAGAAACTAACTTATTTATCTATAAAATGTAACTCATATTTAAATCTCAATGACATTACATATTCAAACTGTGCTTTTTACCTACTAGAAATCCTCGAGGCAAAAACAACATACCGTATTTCAAAAGGACTTAACTTTATTCTAGAACATGTTGCATAAAATACACTAAGATTTCTAAGATATGACAACTTATACGGCTGTTTACCAAGTCGATGTGCATTTAGATCTGGTTTAACCAGCTAGGGTTCGATGCAGATTAACCTTTGTTCGGTTAACCTGACCTGGTACAGACATAAACAAATATATCTATGTACCTATTTAACTAGAGTATTTGGCCGGTTACCACGTGCTGTTTTTTGAATTAAAACCGAACAGCAGATCTCTTCGGTCCGTGATAGACCCGATATTTACTGTAGAGGCTGTACAATGGATTATCTCCAAGGGCCACCTTCACCGACAATATAACACGTTTAAGACAAAATCACCCGTTAGACATGAACGATGTATGGGTGAACAGCAGTTTTATTTTAAACATGTGTTATGTTGTCGGTGAACATGGTCCTAAGTATAGTACAAATAATAGCTGTTCCCTTATGTAATGTTGCAGAAACATTCATTTAGTTTTAAACGAATTGTGGTTAGATAGCTACGCCGTGTAGTATAATTTCAGGTATGAAAATATCGTACAATGATTAAGATTAAGTAAACACTAGAACTACTAAACTGCCTCATTTGTCTAGTGGTCGTAAACCGACTGCTGAGCTTGAGTTCCTGGGTTCCATTCATCCGTCCAGAAAATCTCAGTAGCCGCATGGAGTCCGGAATTGTACCCGGTAAATGGCAATAGGCTCGCCCCCTGAGACTCAATAACAGCATCGGCGAAATGTGGTTGTTATTGGACAATAGTACACCTCTGCCTAACCCTTCGGGGAATACAGGCGTGATACTATGTTATGTTAAACACTAGAATTGGTCAATATCCCCATTAATGTTTACAATTAGTTAATTATCATGTCTGATAATTCTATTCGTATGTCCCTAGTTCTTTCATTATTTGAATATAAAATTCTCACAATTGTATATATTTTAATTTGCTTATACTTACATAAAATCCACGTTATTACAAGTCAACTTTTTTTATCTCCACTAACATTAAATTCATTAGCTATATATTATAAATATACATGAACTTCACGTCACAAGTCAGTATGTTCGCGACTTTGATATCGAATACACAGATAACCAAAATGACACAAGACTCGCGTGGTATAATTTACGGAGATCTAAGATTTTCAATACCATCTCATATGAATTTCGGGCAAATGGTAATAGATGAAATGTTAAAGTCAAAAGATAAAGTGGCTTTGGTAAGGTCCGAGTTTGTTTTGTTTAAGATTCGCTATGATTTAAATGTGTTGTTAATTAATATTGTTCCGGATTTTGAAGATCAATGGATTAACAGGGGAAAACACAACGTATGGTGAGCTGGTTCAATTGATAGTGAATGCGGCTACATCCCTAATACGCTTGGGTGTGAAACGTGATGAAGTGGTCGCCGTATGCAGTGAGAACAGAACTGAATTCTTAATTGCTGCAATCGCTGGATGGTGTAGTGGTGCTACGGTAACTTTTCTAAACTCCGCCTACAGCCAAAGTGAGTTACTCTTAAGATGCCAGTTTACTGGTTGTTTTTATTTCATTGATAATTTTACCTTTATGTATTATTTATTTTGAAAGATTCATATGGGCAGACGGTTTTTTATTAAAATAGATGGTTGTTTTTACCCAATTTAATTCAGTCTCATTATGTTTCTTTCTAATAAAAACATGAGAAACGATTGAAGATATTTTTCCCTTCAGATAAATCCTTGCCAAACTCGCTTATAAACCTATGGCGACAGCAATTAAATTCACAATGAGAGAATTTAACGATTTCGTTTATTTTTCACTGATTTGACGGCACGGTTGGCGCAGTGGTTGAGAGATCGACTGCTGCGCTAGGGGTCGCGGGTTCGATTCTCGCACGGAACGCAAATATTTGAATGATCTACAGATAGTTGTTTCGGGTCTGGTTGTGTGTGCATGTGACATGTATGTTTGTAAACTGTACCCACGACTCAGGAGAAATCCTAGTATGGGGCAATGTTTAAAAATATATATATATGCGTACTAATAGACTATTTTAAGTATCAAAATATTTTGCGTCCTTTTTCAAATAATGTGTAAGAAAGGTATGTGAAAAAAAATGGTTTAGGACGATTTACAACAGAATCAGGGCTAAAACACAAATCAGAATCGTATAAGTAAAATAGTTGGTATTTATTTATTTGTTTCTAATTCTTTGCTTTATTTGCAGATGAGTTGGTGCATACGATGAAAATCTCAAAGCCAAAATATATTTTTCTTTCTCCTGATACTTACAAAAGTTTTTATGAAACCATGACTAGAACGAACATGGTAGATCAATTCTTTATATTTGGAGACAGTGTCAACAATTCTAAACTATCAAAGTTTAACGATCTTACCAAAACACACGTAAATGTAGACACTTTTTATCCAGTGACAGATATTAATGGTAAGAATATGTACTTATAATATAATATTAATTGAATAATTTATTCAAATAATATTAAGCTAATAACAGAGGGTTAAAATGGAACTATAAAACCTGATTGTACTCTTACAGTTTACACATAAAATACTCTATTATAAGTGCAAAAGTAAGTCCGTCTGTTTGTTACCTCATCACGACCAAACCACTGAACCGATCGTTATGACATTTTACAAGAAGGTAGCGATCAGGAGAAGGACATAGGCTTATTTATATTATGAAGATGCAACAAAACACTGATTTGATAATTAAAAAATGCGCTGACAGAATCGCGGGCAACATATATTAGTTTATATTACGATCAATGAACACCATACTTACTTAACATGACAGTCTTAAAAGTCCAAGTGTACTAGCCAAACCAATCAAACCCATAAATTAACCTATAACAACGGCACCTCACTGAGTGATGATACTGATCATTACCTAACTTCATGACAAATTATAAAGACTAGAACCGAAGATTCATTCCCAACTAAAAAGTAAAGTCAAACATTACTATCATCATGAAACTTTTCCGACAAAGCATAATTTTTGTTCATCATCTACTATACATATATTGGGGTCGACACTCAGTCTCAGTATCAGTATTTCACACACAGTGACTGTCATCTGACCTCAACCACCCGGTTAGTGGGAAACATTGATACTCAAAGGCTAGTCCAGTTCTCAGTCTTGCGCTGTTAACTTTCGTTACGACTGTCATAGGTACTCGTATTACACCCGTGACCGGGTAATAAAGTGCTTTCCGACGCACGGCGCAATACCAAATTTTGTTAAACTACTGATTTTATAGGGTTGACACGGACGGCTTTGATACTGTACTCATCCGGTACAACGGGGTTGCCGAAAGGAGCGAAGTTGACACACCTTAATTTAATCACTTCTACGAGACAGCCCTGGTAAACTTATTTTTTATGCGTAACAAATTTTTATTTGATTTTAAGATACTTAAAAGTGTTCAGTGATAAAACAGTTGTTAGATTATTTATGAGTTATTGATTATTCAACTTAATCTCATGAGTTCACATAATATCAAAATAATATCATAAGAAACATCAAAAACAATGATTTTCACATTAAAGGTTGGATATTTTACTACCTGCTGGCACTTTAATTCATAGTCGAGATCAAGCCAAAAATTTCTAAAAACATCTTTTTTTTTTCTTTCTCCAGCAACGTCTCTAAAGATCTAATAACTCTGTCGATAGCACCATGGTCCAACACCGTTGGAATCATTTTAACGATGGATGAACTCGCTCACAACAGAACAGTTGTATATTTATCTAGATTCAAGGAAGAACAGTACCTGTCATGTATCCAAAAATATAAGGTTAGTGTTTGAATTGGCTTGCAGAAAATACATATATAGGTATCAGTTAGTTATTCGCAATTTTAATCGTCCATTAATTTTCAGGTTGGAACGTTATTGGTAGTCCCCCCACTTGTAGTAATGTTAACAAAATCAACAATTTTAAAAGATTACGATGTGAGTTCGGTTGAAATAATATACAGTGGCGGGGCGCCATTAGATTTATGTGTTATGACTGACATCAAGAAAAGGTATAATCAAGAGATTTAATATGTATTTCCTTTTACAATTAATACTCTCTCGTTTCGTTTTATTGTACCTTTAATTAATATTTTCAGATTCCCCGGTTTGCGTCACGTATTACAAGGCTATGGCATGACAGAAACTTCAGGTGGTTTAACTGAAGAATCAGACACTGCGTTTAGACCGGGAAGTATTGGAAAAGTTCTACTTGGCAATATCGTTAAGGTACCAATAATTTTGCTTATCACTACATATTATAAAACAAAGTCCCCCCCTGCCGCGCCTGTGTAAACGCGATAAATTTTAAAACTACTGACCGGATAATCATACTGTTATCACCAATGGACGGAGTGATTCATGAAGAAGGCTTAAAAATATAATTCATAAAGATTTTGTGTAAATTGGCTGAAATATGACGATGATTGTTGAAGATCTCAGAAAAACTCATGTCGACTGGGACTTTTACTGGCGTGCGCCGCGTAATCCAATATATCCTTATTAAAATAAATTAGACCACCAGAAAAAAAGTAGGCGTATATGCTCTGCTACCCGTGTGAAGCCGGGCTGGTTGCTAGTTAGATATAAAGTCAACTGTGTTAGACTGGATGTGAAGGCAGAGAAGCATCTCCGAAGTGAACTGCAATAGGACGACTGCATTGATTAGTTGATTAGCTTTCTGCGCTACGTATCGCGAGCCCGATTACCGCACGGAAAAAATGTTTTTGTATGATATACAGATAGTTGTTTCGGGTCTGAGTGTGTGTGTATGTGACATGTATGTTTGTAATCTATACCCACGATACAAGAGATGTCCTACGTACAATGCAACGTTATATAAAAATGCAATAATTGAATTGACTGATTTCAGATAGTCGACGTTGAAACGGGAAAGACTTTGGGACCCAATCAAGAAGGTGAACTTTACGTTAAAGGCTCTTCATTATTCGCTGGTTATATTGGAAAGAACTTGAAAGACGAACAAGACGAAGATGGCTTCTTTAAAACTGGAGACATTTGCTATTATGATAAGGATGGATTCTTTTACTTTGTAGACAGAATTAAAGAGCTAATTAAATATAAAGCTGGACAAGTAAGTACCTATCCAGTAAAATGATAAATTTTCTGTAGAATATATGTACATATGTGATTTGTAATCAATATAAGTTACTAGGTCGCTCCATCAGAATTGGAAGCGATTTTGCTTCAGCACCCTGATGTAAAAGATGTTGGAGTAGTTGGTAAGCCAGATCCCCTTGTTGGTGAACTGCCAACAGCCTTCGTGGTGAAAAATCCGGGATCAAGAATCACTGAACAAGAACTAATTGATTTTGTAGCACCAAAGGTAAGCAAAAGATTCATTTTAAAAAAAGAACTGTGAATTATGTCTTTCGTATTATTACTCTAGCTTATAATCATTAAAAATATAACAATAATTGAGTAAAAGTATGTCTTATTAAAAGTTGCACAGAAAATCGTCTACCAAACACGATTTTAAGTGCCACTTTTAGTGCCTAACTACTTCACGGTACACTTTTTCCAATTTCCTTCTAAATTGTAAGTATGATTCGGTACTTTCCTTTGGCAGTCGATTTCAATAACCCCTTAAATGCTTAATCACATTCGATTCTGATATCCTATTTAACATATCAACTCATTGTAGTTGATATGTCAAATCTATTTATCAAAAATATATAAACAAACATAAATTGATATACTACATTATAATATAATATATATATATCATATAAACAAAGCTATAAAACAATCGATCGCTATTGATGTTACGCACGTTCCGATACTAAATGTTATTATAAGATTAAAATTCCGTCGAGATACGATGACCAAGCGATATATATAGCAAGCGATAGGGTATGAGTAAGTACTTCATAAATTTATTTCGCCCGAATTTATCTTTATTTAAACACAAACATCATATAAAAATTTTGAAGTAATTACGTTTTTATGTATACATAAGTACGTACCAACTCCTAAAAAAATAATGACGGAATGCACAACAGAATTTTAGCCACTGGTAACTGGACTACATATATAAAGTACAAATAATCGAAGTCTGACTACATAAGTAATGATAGCTCCTAATGATGACTCCACATCTTGTATGTCTAATAACTGCAATATTGTTTTCTTTTTTAAGGTGTCGTCTTGGAAACAGCTGCGAGGCGGTGTTTATTTCATAGCAGATATCCCAAAGACTCCCAGTGGCAAAATTTTGAGAAGAATCTTGCGAGATTACTTAAAGAAACCTGTTAGTAAACTGTAGTCTGATTTACTTTAGGCCGAAAAAAAACTTAATACATAAAGCTCTACAGTGAACAAAATAATTGAATCATTCCAGCATATAAGACAACTTATCAAGAAATCTTTAATCTATTCGTTTAATATTGTTGAGCGAAAATAAATTCTGTGTTTATAATCTACTACAAGTTCGAAAACAGAACTGAGTGAAACGAGTTGCTGATTGTAGTGGGCGAAAGGCTTGTAAATAAAATTATATATTTCACATTTCTACGACTTTCCTTATCTGTGTCCTTATAGAATATTGATTATTATTAAATGCATAGTAATATTAAGTTAAGTAATGTGATTAAAATAATGAAACATTGCACAAAGATGTCAATACTCAACACAAAAACACAGAGACAGCGCAGGTTAAAATCTCAAAAAACATATTCTCACATAAAAATTCTCTATATCCCAAATATCTGGAGCAATATTCTATGCCACTGCCAAGATAATAAGGCACCTTCTTCTTACGTGAGACAGTTATTTTGGCCTCAATAAGAAGCGCGATTTTTAAGGTATAAGACATACCTTCGATTTTATGGCAAATCACCAAGTAAGCCACAAAACCTCACACGAATAAACACCTAAATGTATTTCGGTATGCAAGTACATCCTGCTTGATTGTTTACAATGCCCGTTTAGGAACGCTTATAAGCGTTCAAACGTAGGTAGACATGTTATAGTATCTAATGGACCAAAAGACATTACGGCTTCGTCCTCGAGTGAGTAAATTGCATGGTGCTGTGCGTTCCGACCCCCGCCCACGGCTGTATGAAGCCATAATGACACTGCAAATGGCCTATTTAAAATTTTTACTTTTGTCTAACCGCAGCTCGAATGGCGCGCTTGATTTTATTTCTTTGCGTCGTTAAATGTAATTTAAAATTATATTACAACACCTATTTTTTTTTTTTCAAACTGAAATTATTGGGTAAACCTAGACTGAATTCTGGTCTGTGCAGACAATCGTTAACAAAGGGCCTTATTGCTAACGTTAATTGCATTTAAAACATATTCTTCATAGATCAGAAATAAAGTTGTCTCATATAAAAACACTCAGCGAAGTTAAGGAAACATAAGTTAGAGTTCTTTTTTAGGACGCATTTACTAGCATGATGTTTTGAAATATTCTATGGGAGGTTTTCAATGTTGCATTCTCAACTAACGTAACGTAAGTTAAAAGACAAAGAAGTTTGCAAAGCCACTGAGGACACAACGGATTCGTGTCGAAATCCCAGCTCCGACCTACAGCAAAAAGTGTTCAACAAAATATTATACCCACAGAAAAGAACACCCTTGTGTTGTACCATGACGTAATATAACAAAAAGTATGAAGTTACAAATTAAAAACAAAATAGAAATCGGAATCACGTATGGTGATGTGTAATCCCACGATCCGGCTAGTAGGTATATGCGCGCGCACGTCAACAAACAAATGTATAATATATGCCGATTCGTAAACTCCGATAAAAACTGCGCTGTCAAACATTTTCAAAAGTATCTGTCAGGCTTTTGTTTCCTCTTGTACGTTAAATACACAATTTTATTTTCCCTATCTACCGTCAGCGTTAATCATGAGCGAGACAGTTGCCACGATGTTATGCATAAATGTAAAAGCTTTTACCAGTTTTTACAAAAATAACCTCAGACCAGTTGTTTAATTTTGAAGCAGTATAAAATACAGATACATATTTAATGGACTTCCAAATATTTCTAGAGCATCAACATATAAGAATTCACATAGACATAAAACCATAGAGAAGATGTATAAAGTTAAGTGCACACAAGAGAACAATAAAAGCACATAAGTTTTATAAGTTGTGTGCATACGTAGTCGTCTCAAATGCCGACACCTTACAAAACAGTAAACATTTACCTTTCAACGCGGCATTCACTCTATCCAAATCATAAAGTGACAGTGGAAGAGGCTCGTTCAACAGCCGCAGCCGAGGCTTGTTCCCGTTGTTTGAGTCTTCGAAAAAACCGTCACTCAAAAATATACCCGAAGAATGCCTATACAGTTTATAAGCACACTTGTTCGTCCGAAGCCAGTCGACAAACACTATCGCGCCGTTTAAAGTGCGCTCGTCTCCTGAAACGACGTGATTCCTCAAATCCTCGATGTTTCCCTTTATAACTAGCCGGATATATAGTTTGTAAAACATAAACACTTTTCCATAGGGCTTCGTGCCGCGTTTTATCTTCTTCACGCTCAGGACCCTGGCGGTGAAAATGTATTTAGATTCAGACACGGCTGACGACAGAATCTCGTAGTCATTAGTTATCGTCTCGTTTAAAACACATTTGGAGCCGTTTATGTCTTTCTTGCGGTAAACCGTATCCCGTTTCCTCACTTCACCCCTCATACGGAAATGGGCATGAATTATCGTGAAGCAGTAAAGTAATAACACTAAAATCTGTAGCTTCATATTTGTTGTTATATTGTTCGATGTCATATGTATATCGGAGCCATTTCAGCGGCTTATTACTTATAAACTGTTGATGTGGATCGTAAACTCACGGTAAAGACAAAGTTGCGCAAGCTGTCGCCGTGGCGCCACCGAGACGCGTGCGCTAGCGCAGCCTCGCGCGCTGACTGGGAGACCTCGCAATTCGATACAACCTTCATCAACGTAAACAAACATGGACTTACGTTACGTTAAACTATGAATGTATACCCTGTACTAATTACCTAACCAACTCGAATCATAGTAACGTGCTAATTAGCGTCATGGTTTAGAATGGAAAGTAAACGTGTATATATTCCTGTAATAGAGCTGTGTGAGCAGAAAAGCTTTCCCTTTTTACTAGTGGTGACTGTTAGTTGAGCAATCTGACACCAAAAGAATTTGAATATCCGTTTGAAACTGCGCTGTCAGCGATAGAGAGCTCGTGGTTCCAGATAACAGATAGGATAGAGCAATACGAGGCACGAGTTAACAGTTATTGCTGAACGCGCCGCAGTGGCGCCCGACTACGCCTCTGAATATTCATGTACAAATTTGGGGGTGAACTAGCAGAGAAACTTTGCCTGTGTTTCATACTGCATACTAAAAATTTTAACAACAAATGTGCTCTATAATATAATTTGGATGAAATGTTTCTTTTTGTTTCACATAAAATTGCATCTGTGTATTTATGTGTACATATTATTTTTATAAATGACATGCTGAAAAAGCACTTGGAAACCTGCACATTACTTTCTACTGAATTTCATTTTCTGAGTATGCAGATTAAGTAAAAATGCCACTCATTTAGGCTAACGACGCGACATCACATTGAGTGGCTGTTCCAATTTGTTACGTCATAATATATGTCAAGCATCCTGAAAAGTATTTTATTATAGCGGCTTAAGTTGTGTAAACGAGATTTAAAAAATGTTGTTAGTCGTCGTCGCACGTACATAGGTGATTGCAAGCGCTTACACGAGGAATTTGGAAAGTGGTACGAGCGTGGGCGGGCGAGTCGGTCCGCTCGCTTTCTTGACGAATCTTCAACGTCGCACTTTATATTTTGTACCATTTTTCACAGACAATTTACGTGTTTGCTTTATAGTTCCACTCGAAACATATTCAAGAATCACGGCATCGTCTCTTTCCAATGATTGTAAATTACCATTATATTGAAACGAAAGCTCGTTCAAAATATGAATCAGTTGCATTTTATTTTGTTAAACACAATTGACGCGCCTTAGATCAATATCTAACTCCTAATCGAGAGTTAAGTAAGTAGCCGTGTTTATAACAAGATAATAATTGAATATTCCCAACAGATTACAAGCGTAAGATATTTTAATGTAACAGCCATTACAGGCGCGCAGTATGCAATCAGTTGGACGCTTCGTGTGTGGTACATTGCTATCGTGACGAATATACTCAGTCATTACTTTCTCTGCAGTCTATAACGCCTCCTGCGATGATAGTTTTAGATATGAAACCGCCCGGTAAAGTATCGTCGTATCGAAGCGATGGCATTCCTTAACACATTGCCTCACTGATCATGTAAAATATCTTTAAAAAGTCTCCATTGTCGCGGGTTCACTTGGAGTCACGCGAGCTTCTTTAGTATGCGAGTCCTTAAATGTCTAATGAAGTAGATTCAATCGCGTACGTCTGTGGGACCCCTAGTTTATCTGGAAGGATTCTCACGGATCGTGCGGCCTCCGGACTGATACGGATCGTTCGGTCGCAGGAGACGTCGCAGCCACTAACTAAGCCGGCGCTAAAGTGATACATAACAACAAAGAGCCACATGTCAGAGGCTCTACGATGGAGTGTCAGATAGGGCCTTGCGATTCCATATACCTACCAAGAACGTGCGGCCAACAGGAGGCCGAGGACAAAACGTCGCGATACTCATCTCATCGCCGGATTATGCGAGGCTTAAATTGGATCTTCTTGGAATTTTTAGGTTAAAATGGCTTTCGCAATAAAATTTATTGCAGAGTATTTGACTCGGAATAAAGTCTATTCGTGACCCACTGCGAATTCAATTAAAGAGCATCTCAGCGTAATATTATTTACATTCTTTCCTACTGGGCAACCCGCTTTTATAAAAGGTATAAAAGATATTAGAGTAACAAATAAAAGAGGAATTTGCAGCATTTCATGAACGTTGAGTAATATTGCAGATTTACAAATGAATGAACATGAAATTGTTGACAATAGATTAATAAATAAAGTAATGATATTATATGCGTATTTGGACAAGGTGAGTTTACACTATTATTACACCATTGTTATTTTACAATTAACATTGGCATTTGGGGTGTTTGGTTAGTTAATTAGAATACGATTGTGTTAACAATCATCTGGTGCGGTATACATTGATTGATCATCGTCGGTCTAAAGCTATGTTTATGTTAAGCGGGCGGCGGCGCGGCGGAGCAAACGTTCCGATTGCATTCACTCCATTAAGTTAACGAACAGTTGTCAAGATGTCGATCAAAATCGACTTTTAATACCTTCACGATGTTGTGTACGCTATGGATACAACACCCACACGTTATTGTAATTTGTATGAAGTTAAACCGATTGCATTGCATTACTTTGCTTGAATTTGTTTTATTTATGTTGCATAGTGTATAAATGAATTTTATTGCGTTTATTTAAGTTATGTGAACAATAATTCAAGAATTTTACTAGATTGTAGGTGTTATCTGAATATGGTATCAAAAAAACTTACATTAATTTAAATTTATAATAAAATTAAATCCTTACCTTTGACAGCAGCATTGACTCTATCCAAATGATAAAGAGTTAACGGCACCGGGTCAGTCAATATCCGAAGCCGAGGAGAGGGTCCTCTACCTGCATCTGCGTACGCACCATCGCTGAGGAAGATCGCGGAGAGGCGAGGCCGCGGTGCCGGCGCACACGACTCCCGCGCACGTGGCCGCTCCACCATCAGCGTAGAACCACTCAAAGTCTCCTCCGACCCTTCCAACTTCACAAACGTCCTCAACTCACTCATATTTCCCTTCAATAATCTCCGTAAATACACTGTGTACAAGTTAGACTTCTTTCTAGACGACTCATCTTGCGATCGAAACTTCTTCACATTCAAAACTTTTCCCGTAAAAATATACTTAGATTTCCCTATCGCTTCCATCAAGGACCACTCATCGTTGATAATGGTCTCATTGAAATTACACGGCGGCAGCACAGCCCGGTGCCGCCGGTGTGAGGTGTATCTTTTCCTTACTTTGCCGCGGATCCTGATCTCGCCACCGACGACGATCGCCAGCGCGATAACATAAACAATAACTATCGAGGGCTTCATATTGCAAAATTGTTGGTTAACACTCTTAAATGCGGTCGCAACAAATGTATCTGTCACATTATGCACGTTATTTATGTCCACAGAAGCGTATAAAGTGGCGGCGACGACTTATTAAAGGGTCGAGGCGTTGACATCTCACTAACAGAAAGTCATCAAATCGAATATTTAAATCCTTGATAAGATCAGTTTATAATGAGAGAAAAAAAGGTATTTATTCAAGACATGAGCATTCTAAGTATGGCAGGTGTTTCTCACGGTCGATCGATCGGGTTGTTGGTAAACAAACAGAGTTGTATTGGTCGGTGTGTGCGAGAAACGCGTGCGCGCGCGCAGCTTGCCGGCGCTGACTGAAGCCTGTCACACGCAGCCTCCCGCCACAAAATAAGGGAAGCCTCTATACTCGCTTCGATCGTAAATAGGTAATTAGTTCCTAATTGATCTATCGATTAATTACAATTGATGGAGTAATTAAAAAGTTTATCAGCTTCATGAACGTTCTTGTACAGAAATTAAGTTCTTTTACACAATTTTATCACTTAATTATACCTACCGTGTCTTTTAGTAAGTATTATTTTTTCTCACTAAAAATAAAATATTAAACATAATTCACTGTGGCATTTCTTCTTGAAGCTATATCACCACGACACCTAACAATGAGCTCACAAATCAGGTCCAAAGTCTAAACGGACGGGTGAAACAGCATTTTCGCCATGCCAAATGACTAGCATGCCCTGGAAGGCACTCGAAGGCGAATAAATCCGTCTGGAGTGAGCTAGATAGTGTTGTGCATAACTCGCCAGCGACCGACCGGCGCAAGAGTCCGTGGTACGCAAGCGTGGTTGTGAAAGCCTGCGATCGCGATGCGTGAGCGCGTGGGCGAACGGGATGTGGCGCCGCGAACACCGCTCGCTACAGAATGGTGCAAGATATAAGCGACAATTGTTATGAAGACAGAATGAAATGAATTCTGAACATAATCTGTTCCATCACCAACCATTCTGGAAAACCTTAAAGAGAGGATTCAGATCAGGGAGAATCAGAGTCACAATTAAGAAATGAAAGTTTCTAAAGTCAGAAAAAAAAATGTCCTCGAGACCAAATAACTTGGAAGTATTTGTGATAGACATACTTAATTCTAGAAAAATCTAGACATATTTAATTCACACGGGCTAGTAATGGAAAATACATCTCAAACCATTTTCGTTCAACATGTAACTCGATCAGAACACACTATATTCTGGCGCAATTCTCCCTAAAGCAAAGCCTAACGAAACAGCGTTACAAATATGTTTCATAGTTCGTACTATGTACCACATCTGTAGTCGATGCTAACAAATCTTTGAGGTGTAATTGCAGTATACCTACGTTGATACAGAAACTGTGAGCAAAACGGGAATGTTATCTGCGCCGCAACAAACTACAACACTAATGGCAGAACGCTGTACCCCAGCCCGATCCGATAATTTATGTTAATATTTTATACGTATAATTTTTATAACTACGCTATAATCTTCATTGCTGTCTGTTTTGCTAAAATACTGGCATTAATAGTGTTCTGTAGATATACTAAACTAAAAGTTGTATAAAATTATCAATTGCATATCAAAATAGAAGTTACGTAGCCATATCAACAAAAATACGATGGTAATTCAATAATAACAAACCGAGACCATTGTCGAAAGAATAAAAAGTAGGCACAATGCACATCTTCCCACACATGCAGCTTTGTTTGTGTTAATAACTGCACGCGGTCCTCTGAGAGAACGACGAGTCGTTCGGCCTGTTGGCATGCTTTTGTTTCGCCGATCTACCACCCGTACACTCGTACTCGTGTAATTGATGTGCTTGTGAACCACTTACCGTGTGTGGGTATTCAACAGCTATTTCGAATTGAACTACGGAATATTTCTCGCTGATTCTATTTTACTCATATATGAATCCCTGCCTGCCTCATTAGTCTAGTGATCGCAAGCGCCACTGCTGGGCGTGTGGTCCTGGGTTCGATTCCCGGGTCGAGCAGTGTTATTGGGTTTTTCTTTATGGAAATTATCAGTAGCAGCACTGAGCCTGGAACTGTGCCCGGTAGATAGCAATAGGCCCGCCCCCTATTACATGGGACTTAATAAAGGGAATCGACGAAATGTGGGTGTATATAAGCACACCTCTGCTTAACCCTTGGGGGAATACAGGCGTGATATTATGTAATGTTATGATTATTACGGAAGGTCTGTGGATTTTGTTATAATATTAATGTTATTATAGTGAAGTCATTGTCGGACTTAAAAATGACTCAGAGGTCCGACTTGACGACAATAAGCAAACAGATTCTAGTTCGCAGATTTGCTAAGTTTTCCATAGCAACACAATTACGTAATATTATGACAGCGATAAATATTTGTAGAAATACATTTGATACGGTCAACCACACACCAATTGTACAATTTGCTTAAACTCTACAATCTAAAATCGCTTTTGTTGCTTAAGTGCAGAGTCGGTAATTGTGCGTCGTGAGGCAAAAGCCGAAAGCAATCGACGTAGCTGATTGTACACATGTGATATTGACGCAGAATATAATTTCGGTACCGTTAACGCGGCATATTCCCGCAATAATTCACGCTTCGGACTCACCCCAAACTAATCCCGATTTACTGAAACGATCACGCCGCGATATTAAATCACTCTGTCAAACTGCAACAAGCCGCTCATTAAGCCCGCCCCGGTTAGTAAACACCGATACACCCCTATTACGGCTGACTAACTCAATTAATATACCGATGAAAGTAAGAAAAACGCCATAACTTTGTTATAAAAATGCATACGACTATATCCCTTCTAGCTACCAGGAATAGAACAAAAAATTGATTAAACGCAGGCATTAAATTGAAAATGCAAATCAATGCCAGCACTGGGCTTATTAAGATTACTTTCTTGTTAAAAATATTCTTTATGGAATAGACAACATATAGTCAGGGGCGTATCCTAACTTAATAGCTATTTCTACTGGAATTACCTTGAAATGATGTTGTCAATGTTAATACCTACCTATTAACGTATGTAAAGATGGGAGGTCTAAGAACCGTTAAAAAAATTACTTAAAAATTAACGATAAATATAAAATGTAGGTATATCTACATTGTACATATTAATATATTAATAGATGTCTAATATGTGTAATATTTTATACAGAGTATCACACATGTTTTTTCCGAAGGGTTGGGCAGAGGTGTACAAGTGTACACCCACATTTAGCCAATGCCGTTATTACATTCCATGTAATAGGGAACCTAGCGAGCCTATTGCTATCTTCCGGGCACAGTTCCAGACTCTGTGCTGCTACTGAGAATTTCAATATAGAAATCCCAATAATACTTCGCCCGACCCGAAATCTAATGACTAAACCAATGCGGTGGTCATGTTATTAATTATTAATATTTTATACAATAATACACAATGTACAGTAGACTGTACAAAGACTGACGCACATTCGTGCATGTGAATGCGGAAACTGCAATTAAGGTCACCACTATCAAAACCAATGTTGAAGCTTCAAATGCTCAAAAGTAATTTCGGCGAAGCAGCCATTTCCACCAAATTTACTATGTATAATGTACATGTCGTATGCACACCCACAACTTTGAAAAGTCGTCACACTCAGAACAGTATTGTGAACGAAATATGCATATGTATTGTAAAACTTTCGCTGTGTGGTCGCGAGCTAAGAAAAGGCTGCAATTTCCGTGGGTGTCGCAAAATCCTCTTACTGACTTTATTAGCTTAATGGCCAGTTGAATCCCCTTGACTCTTTATTACATCTCACTGCAACCAAACCAGCTGCCATGTCACTATAGTGTTATCCTCCACAAGTCAGTTTGTTAGCGTGGTGGATGAGGACAAATTTCAGCAGTTGAGGCTTTCGAGTTGATAATGAAAATGCTATGAATAAATGAAATACTTAATTGTTTTGTCGCATCGGTCATGCGAACCATTAATAAATTAACGTCAGTTATGGCACATTTTAAAGTGCTAGGCTGAAATGGTCACAGTTATAGAATGTGTTTGGATAGATGCGGATAGATAGGGCGGCATCAGATTGAAGGTCTAGAAACTAAAACGAACTTAACTGAAGAAGGCAACACAAAGAGAGGTGTGGAAAGAAATGGTACATACATTTTCCCAACGATAAGGCACTATAAGTTATTAAAAAAACACATATTCCCAATATAACGGGCTCGTTTATTCCTGTTTGTATTTTAAAGCCAAATTTTAGTAAGAATTGAAAGCTAACAAATTCTGGTTAAATTCAGTGAGTGATAAAACAGCCCTTATTTTCACAAACAAAAAAAACACCTTAAAATGGGACACCATTAGTCTTTTACGAATCACGGTTCAACAGACCAGAAGTTTCTTAGAGCACAAAGGTGTTGAGCTCTGAAGGACGGCCTTCGTTCGTTTGAGCGGGAGCACCGATGCGGACCAAATGTACTGTTCCGTAATGTCCGATAGACCTCCCCTTTTTGTTATAAAACGCCTCGATCCACAGTTTATTGCCTACACTAAACACTCCAGTTCCACTCCACTAAGTCGTGCGTTTATGAGCTGCTGACATAGTTTGATGACGATCCGGAATTTAGTATGAGCTATACTGCGACGGCGAATGCGGAAAACAGGTTACTGCGGTACTCATTGCCGATGGGCCACCAGTGCTATTAATACGGTATACGATTCTGTCTGTTTACCATAGACCTAGTTGCCTCTAGTTATAGCTAGTCAGTACATACTGTACGACACTACATATAGGTACGTCAATAACGATCATACTCCGTCGTGCAATAGTCGTCCTAATAGGGCACTAAAATGGCGTAGACAGAATAATTATTATGTACATGTATACATAGTTATTAGTACACACACAAATTCAATTTATATTCCCAAACTCCTTAAAGTAATTATTAAACATAACCCACAATGTCAGCTCGCCTTCGATAGTTAGACAGGCTCTCAGCTTATCCTTCTCGGAATGTAATTAACGTCAACTGATCAGGGAGTGGATGGATTAGTTACAAATTTGTACTAAATTGGTCGCGTCAATCTGAAACTTAACCACGGACGGAACTTACATTGACGGGGCCGGAACTTCCGGTCGGTTCGACGACACCCCATCAATGATTCAATTTATCTGCCCACCACGGCCATTTCCGGAAGATTCGACTACTCGACGGTATGTATATTTTATCTGATTCACCATTCCATAAGGATTTATTACGAATGCGGTATATCTACATTTATGTTTAATTAGTTATCTGTATACGTTATTTCCCGTTTTAATCTCCGCTTCAAGACAGTGCTATGATTTTCGTAGGCGACTGTCTACGATGTTTTGTAACGATTTTCTCTCATAAACCAACCATTTTGTATGATTAATTCATCTTTGTGTTCCTTGAAAGAAAGCTCCTAACAATTTAATCTGTCAAAATCATATCTTACCATGTAACGTACTTATCTCAAAAAAACAATGGAGCATTTTCATACGAGCAAAGATTCAGTACTTTACAGATTAACATTGGTTGTTAAATTTATTTTTAAGCAATTACATAGATAGTTATTGTAACAATTGGTGACTATTATTAGTTCTCTCTAGAGATCCAAGTCCAGCTCCCCGATTGGACGGAGGTGACATTCAGACACTGCTTTCTACTTTAGCACTTGACTGTTGAGTCAACACTTATTTCGAGACGATGATAGATACAATATTACCCCATCACCATTACCGAAATAGGGTTTCTACCCTCTATTAAAACAAGAAATAAATTTCACAAACAATTCAAAGTAAAACTAAAAAAAGAAACGTGAAAATCATTTTTTCCCGATCATGCTAGTGCGACATTCGCATAATATGCATGAACTGGTTTTAAATATTTATTTCGGATTGGGAACAAAAATTGCATAAAACATCAGTATTGAACGAATAAAGGAGTAATGACACTGATACACGCCGCTGGGCTTTTAGATTATGTATGAAGCCTACATTTAGACTATTTGGCATCGCTGTCCTGCGTAAACTGCGATAAATGACATTGGTTCAATAGCGAATGGTATAAACTGATATCAAAAGTAGGCATTCAGAACAAATTGTATACAACACAACAGTAGAGGAAAGGTACCAATTATGGAATATTTCCCTAATATGGAATACCGTATTATTTCTAAAATTAAGCGCCACGAATATTCCAAACATGTGTCATGTTACCCCTCCCGCTACCCGCATTCGACGGCCAGTGCGCGTGCGGCGTTCGGCGGCACTAGATTCGAGTGAGAGAACGCAACGTTGTTGACGCAACATCAATGGGATATTTACGTAAGTTTTACGTATGTGTTCTCTTATTATTCTTACATGAATATCTCAAATAAGTTGATAAGTATCTAACCAAAGTATGTAGTTTTTAAATGGTATTGTTATTTTACGAATATTTAATAATAATAAAAAGTTACTTTTATTTTCCTTCCGCCATTATATTGTTCGTAATATGAAATATTGTTGAGGTCCTAATATGGAATACTATTCCTAGGACCTCAACGTAACGAAGTTTTTAATGTGGTGCAGAAACATTTTCACAGATGCCGACTTTATAACTGAAGAAGATGACTGTAAAGTTCACGAGATATCTACACCACAAGAGCCAACTCTTGGCATAGAAAATGTGTCACCCAATAGCCACACCCACCAAGAATGAAAATATTTCCCAAGTAATGCATATTACCCCTGAAGCCATTTCACCTTACCCTCAAAAAGAAAACTGTCCAACCGTGGCAGAAAAGCTGGCAAAGCTTGCAAAATTACAGCATCTCCCTGTAAAGCTCAATTAGAAGTTAGCTTGTCGTCAAAACAGCACAAGCAGAAAAAACAAAGTGTTCCCGAGCCACAGCCATCAACAAGCGGCTGTCAGAAAAACAAGCGAAAGAAAAAACCAGTGTTGGAGTCTGAATCATCTTCTGTTTATCAGAAGATGATTCAGACTCCAACACTGGTTTTTTCTTTCTTGTGATATCATATCTTTATCTAGTGATTATAGTGACGATAAACCCTCTGTTCTTCAACCTAACGATCCAAACGCTGACGCTGATTGCTCTGGTCTTTTCAGTGAAGACAAAAAGGGAGAAGAGTGGATTCAGTGCATTGCCTGTAGACAATGGTGTCACGTTGAGTGTTCCGGAGCAGAATATGTAGATTTTATTTGTGATTTTTGCTTGCAGGGTTAATTTTATTATTTTGCTTTGATTAAGAAGACGTTACCCTATTATGGAATACCCTATTCCATAATAAGATCACATTTTTGAGAGGCATATTTTTGGTTGATTTATTTTAGTTAATAATATTACGGAAAGTGTTTATTATTTGTTGATTTAATTATTATTTATCAAGAGTGATTATGACTACATTTAATTGTAACCCATGAGACTGATTAAAATAAGACTTTTGTACTGATTTTTTTAAGAATTTGTTTACGTATTCCATATTCGGTCCTTTTCCTCTACTTTTGGTTATATATACTGAAACATATATTTATACAAAGCGGTAACGTAATAACGACAATAAAACGATATTCTGGGTATATACCACTTTTTTTTCTAATTTCGAGTACGACAATTTATACGAGTTCTCTCGGCAAATTCACTAGGTAATTTACCTAGAGAGACTGAAACAATTTTAATTGACCTATATGCGTAAAATACAACTGACATGTACGGCTCAGATTTAATAGCTGTTGAGAAGTAATACAATATTTAAGATTATAATTTTGATTTTTTTTATTTGGATTACACCTAATTTAATCGTATATCCCTAAGTGTTCCGACAGGTGTAGAGTTGTACACCCACTTTGCTGATGCCAATATTGACTCCACGTAAAATGTGGTGAGCCAACGCCATCTGCCCAATAACACGTCAATCTGGGAATCGAACACAAAATACGTTCAAGAGTCCTGCGACCAATGGACCTAAGCAGATAAGTGAGCATGGCCCTAAAAAACTACTAAAAATAAAATTCTCTATTTTTAAGAATGCTGTTGTTCTATTTCCTTTGGGGTGAACAGAGATATAAAGATAAGCTATATATAAAGCAGTCACCGGTGAACGGTTTGGTCTCGATAGCGGCACTAATTCATGCCCAACATGACGGCTAGCGCTGTTCCCGAGGCATTAGAAATGTTTAGAACTTACTAATAACATTTAGTTTCACATGACGTTGCTACGTTTCAGCTTTGGCTGGTTTTAATTAACTTTTGACATATAAATAATGTTGTATTCGATACGATTAGACTATACTATACTTCCGTAATGCTTTTACCGTAGAATTTTAAAGAATGACGAAGGGATTAAAATGCAAGGGAAGGAATTAAGTTTCTATATAAATCAACTACTAACTACTACTACCAAAGGGCTGGCCTATTTTTTGGCCAAAGAATCAGCGTTGCCATACAGCGTGGCAACGCTGCCAGTCTTCTGGGCACACTGCCGGTTGACAGCGATGCGGAGGAGTATTTTGATGCGTAATGTTTTTATAATTTTTACTTTTCTAACTTGATTAATGTGTAAATATAGTGAATATAATTTTAATTGTTAAATAAATAGTCCATTCACTACTAGCACAAACTGGAGATTCCTAGGTCGGGCATAAGAGCAAATTGTTTGTTTCTGGGAAAATTGAGTAAATTAGGGGCACTGTTACCATAGTGGTGAGGCGATAGACTATTGTGCTACGTCTCGCGGTGATAGTATGACGTACAGATAGTTGTGCCTTCGGGATGTGTGCACATGGGAATATTTGTGTTTGACATCACAGTATTATATTTGTACGCAAACATTTACATGTATTGCAACATTTTAAATCTTCAAAAGGGCGTGAAACAATTTTTACATGACCTACACCGCGCCGGTGTATGACCCTGCCCTGGCGTCGCAAGTGTCTAGGTTCTATAGGTTACGGTAACCACAGACCATCAAGAGCAAGTTTTACTAATGGTAAAAATAAAATTATAATAGTTAATATAAGGTAAGGTAAGGTAAGGTTAATATAAAATTAATTATATAAGGTTTTTATTATTTACAGTTTCTAGTACCTAAACACTTAAGTAAAGTCGTTGTGGAATATCTTCGCTTGAATTCGTATCAATGAAAATGAAATTAGAATTTTTATTCTGCAATATAAAAGTGTTCACCAAAAATAATATAGCTAAACCCGGCGGCGATTCATACCGTGACTTCAAAAGCGCAAAACAATCCTCTAAAATATGATGTTCATAAACATGAAGCTAGCATAGAAGAGGTACAGTCTAACACAAAGGTGCACGAATACTTTCGTCGTACCATATTTATTTTACCAACAAAGGGAATCAAATGTGACGTGCATTCCGTCTGACTTACTAATATCATGAATATAAATTGAAACATCATGGATATTTATGCGGGGTTGCCCGCGGATATTGCTCACAGCAGCGATACGCGACCGGCAGGTGTTCAGACAATGTGCCCGCCAGCAATAGATTCCTGATATCAATATTTATGCCTATTACCGACCCGTTCAGAAGAAATACAATAGGTATCATAATTTTGACCAACTCTTATTCATTGCGACTTCGGACGTTACGAAAACTTTACTCGCTTTTTTGTGTGAACCGGAATGGACTGTTTATGTTTTTATTTAGAATGATTTGTGATAGTGAAGCCCAATTTCTTCATTTTATTGTTATGTCTTCGTACAAAATCGAATAGGAAGAATATATTTTAGTCTGAAATGCATCATTTGATAACTTTTAAATATCTTTTTTACAAGAGACATACAAAGATCTCGCCTGAGATATTTGTTCGCAAAAACAAAATACTAAGAAACTTAAGAAGAATATCATAAAAATATTTTACTGAAATAAGTTTTAACTTCAATAAAATCACGGCACCAATTAAGGCACGCCAGCAATTTCAATACGTCGGAATCGTAATGGTGAAATTAAAAATATATTTTAATTAAATTAATAAAATCGAAGCGTAGCGTCGCGCGATGATAACCGCATCGAATGCAATTACAGTAATCCCGTAACGTGGGTATGTATAAAATGTATGTGACAACGTAATACGGCTTTTGAGGTTTCCGTATACGGCTTACTGGCACTCATAAATGAATTTAATTTTGCCGTAACGGTCTTGCCTACTCGCAACACTGGCTGAAACGAAAACTCGAGAAGCGAAAAAAATGTTGTAAAATTTAATTAAAATGGAGGAAATTATACAAAACAGAGGGAAAATAAAAAGAAATACTTTGTTCGTCCATACTTTTGTATGCATAATAATATCATACCTAGATGAAAAAACATTAATTACTTTTATGTTCTATTACAAAACTGTTGAATCAACAATCTTAATCCGAACCTCAAATCCCCGCCGTGAAGAATTTACGAACATAGATTTATAGACAACAGCGTTGGTACAAGAGCTGGGCATGCCTACACGGAGAGGCTTCGATGGCAGATATGCGAGCGATTCCCGACGGACGGCACCTAGGCGAGATTGCATACCGCTCTGAGATATTGACTACCAGGCTAATGTGGGCGGTAATGGATGGAAAGTGCCCCAAAACTAGTGTAGGGTTGGCGTCCAATGCGCGCCATTTGAATATACATGGAAATGATTTGGTGTTATCATAAATCTGAGGAGCTGTTTATACTACGACGCTTATTGCGCCACGATATATGACTGCATTTATGATACAATTGCTTCACCTTCCATGTGAAGATATTGTATAATGTTCTGATCTTTCTCATCGGTGGTTGAAACTTATTGTTTTTAAAAGTAGAACACATAAAAGAACACAATACTCTTTGATTAAAATTTTAGCGTTTATATGCATCAGCAACCTTACATCAGAGAATCCGCTACTACGATCAACTATTTGCATCGACTAAGGATGCGCTGAAAATCAAAGGCGTTCGCTACTCGGAAGCGACAGGGAGGATATAATAGACCCTCGGGCGTACTAAGGTTCGGGTCCAACCATTGTGAGTGAAGCTTGAAGCGAATCTGCGCCTCTGCCGTCTCGGCCGAATATAGATTCCATTAATTAGCCACCGACTGGGGCCCACTCTACGAACAAACAGACAATGAAGTATCACAGCACACATATTTGCATAACAATTGTATCTTAATCGAATCATAGCTAATTGAATCGTATAACTTCGCAATTCCTTGTACATTAATTGGTGTAGCCAGTGTTGTGCCGGTCATTCATCCCAAGTATATGTTCAACGACAAGAAAATTGTTATATATATATTTTTGAATGTACCAACGGTTTTGTAATAAACCACACAATAAAATAACTATTTAATAGTAGGTACAATGTAAAATCATTGCACATTTAGGTAGGTATACTTAGCGTTTGCAGTACCGATAATAAAAAAGAAGCTATGAAAGCGCTTTGAATAATGAGACTGCAACTTTTATTATCAATTTTTTAACCTGTGTCTGGACAAGTGAGTCAAGGCACAAATGTCAGGTTCTTAAGAAATCTATGACAAAGTACTAATAGCTAGGACTAGGACCTATATTAGTCAAAAAATGTGTGTGGTGTACAATCTCAATCTCACTATCTCTCGTAACTATACTAGTACCATAAATATATTTACAACAAATAGCCTGTTCAGTATATTCTACCTTCTATTATCCTGGCTAACAGCCGCGTTCCACTTTTAGACTGCTCAAACGTGTACTTAAGTTTATTTACCACTTAAGTCAAAGCATTGTCACACAAGTCTATTGTTGTTTCAATTACAATTCATTAATTTTAACGGCATATATTCATAGTAAGAGCTTATTTTATATTCTCCTTACTTAGTGTACGCGTCAAGTTTTCAATTATGTTAATTGAAGATGGGCCGAGCTGCATTTCTTGCCGACGACGCATGGCCGTCTCTCAGCTAACTGCAAATAAATTAGGCGCCGACTCATTTCGGCGGGCAGTTCGACACTTTACAACTTCATTAGTGGTCATTATAATATATTTCATCAGCTGACGTAAATGAATTATAGTGCTTGTATAAATTCAGCCCATTAGTGTCCCAATGCTGGGCGGGGCTTTTCTCGGAAAGGTTAGGCACTTAGTCCACCAGACTGGCCCGTTGTGGGTTGACGGACTACACACAACATCGAAAACATTTTGGCACCTACTCAGGTGTGCAGGTTTCTTCACGATGTTTTCCCTCATCGGTAACGCAAGTGATAAAAATCTAATTTCGATCCCGCACATGAATACCGAAAAGTTAGATGGACCGTGATCGAACTCAGACCTTCCTGTAGGAAGGCATATTTATTTTGCTTTTTATTGTCTACAGTGTAGTAGTAGCAGCGTCTGTCTGAATTATGTAGGTACTATTAACGTTCTCCCAAATACTCTACAATAATTGACTCGGGTGTTCTGCATTCATGTTAGGAACAAGATACCTAGTAACTCTGGATAGTATTATGTAGATTAAACAGCAAAATGTTCCATTTGCATGTAAATTATGATGAGAAGCTAAAAATACCCTTACATAAAATAGCCTAGTTAAAGAAGTTGATTAAGAATGTCACAGAATACATTACAAAAACGATAAAAATTGCATAAATTCATGTCTCTAGTGACATTTATATAGTGTTAGCTTACATGCGTTACAAAATGTTGCCTGGTAGCCTGCTCGTGATAATTCAATAATAATAAAAATGTTAGTACCTACACCATTGAGCATACAAAATAATGTTCTTACTCGACTTACACTTTTATTGCTAGAAAAAGCAAACAACTAGTTTTAAAAGGAAAAACGGCTATCGAAAGCTGCTTTACAACACTGTTCATTAAGTTGACGTTTGTATTTGCACAGCGAGTCCTCCCGCGCGACAGACGTTGCGCTGGTCGCTCGTCGTTGTTTTAATAGCGTTCAACTAAAACAACTGTGGCTCTACATGCAAACTTCATTTACTTTACGACGCATTACATCAATGTAAGCGTACAAATTCATTAGAGCCCATAAGTTAGCCGAACTGAGCGATAAAATCCATCATGCTCTTTTGTAAGATGTTGGCGCGGGTGACAGTGAGTGTGCGGCTTTTCGTGTTAAAATATTTGTTTGGTCTTGTAATTATAAAATATTAGTTACGGTAAACATCTAGTCATCAAGTTATTATAAAATGTTTGGAAATATTTATTATATCTGAATTTTTGTTGGACATTCTATAGCGCTGGCTGCGCAACCGCGACAGTAAATAACAAAATAAGATTGGTTCACGTCCGCACAATATTTTTATTCTTAAACAAATGTCACTTGGAGAAGATCAGAAGAGGGCCCAACAAAAATGTATAAGTAATTCAGCATAAACGGTCCCACATCCCCTTATTCTGTTGGTACGAAATCCCGTAAATCCATTCCAGGCGGGCCCTGCCGTTGGCGTCGCCGGCGCGCGCATTGACTGAGACGTATGCAAAGGGATCAATGAGATAAATTGCTCGCCGCTGTCACTTATTTCACGGCGAAATGGATGGAGGGGAAAAAGGGGGACCAGGGACGGGGTGCAGGGAATCTGCCGAGCTAATGGTGCGCGTGGGCATTACGCTCCGCTCGGTTTAATTACACTTTAGACAAAGGCAAATGGTCGCTACCCGCTCCACTATAATTACGTACTACGCAAGTAATCTTTCGATAATAAAGTTATTTTGCTTAATGATTGTCTGTTGTAAAGTAGAAACTATCGCAATAAGCACTGAGATGACGATAGCGCCTCCTTGTCAATTAAGTTCCATGATCGAAAACATTGCCACAAACTCGTTTGCAACAAAATCTGGGCCGTCGAGCGCTACTTTGTCGATCTTGGACCAATTTATATTCCGAAAAAAGAACCTTATTATCACCGCTACACTTATCAAAAATCGTTTTATAGGCAGAGCCATCAACAGTGTTCACCTCCGTTAAGCCCTTGATTATATTGCCGGAATACAACATCAAGCGAATGGGAGCACTTGGGACGTTGTTCCCGCAAATTACACCGTTATGAGACTACAAATAACCGCAAATTTATGTAGATAGCTATCGAGTGCTCGGCGTTACGTAAAACGTGTTTAAGACGGTGGCGAGGGCGATAACACGACACTAGTGTTAACATCTGGGCCTCGCTCCCGACTCCCGCTGCCGAGCATAAACATCCCGGTGTCGGCGTCATGTCTTCATTTGCATGTTTCAGACGCGGCAACATCGGCTGCCGTGCCGACAATGTCAATGGGATCGTTACCAGAATTTATTCAAAGTAGGCGCCCTAGATTAGGCGAGGCGGATTTATGTCACTACAGATTAACAAGAGTCACTGAGGATGTTAACATATAAGTTCTAATAACAATTATAACTGGGTTCAAAAGCGCAATCAACTTAGGTAGGTTTCTTCTACGATATTGCATTGTTAAATCGATATCGCCCGCACAATGGGCGCTCGTTTGCCTGCCCCATAAAAGTAAAATTCAACAATATCCCCGAGCCGTATTCTTGTCTCCTTTTATGTAATACTCGTACCTACAATTAAGCAGCATTGTGGGACTAAATCCGAAATCTATTAGTTTCTGAGACATTAAAGTAATAATAAATTGGAATCAAACTAACTCTGTTCTGACTTCTTCAGGGCTTATTAGCAAGCTATATTGCCCACGTTAAAAGAAAATTGGCTAATTTTGGAGTCAAATCCCGTCTGCGAGCCAACGTAACACGCCCATTTTAGTGTTTGCTAGTACCTATCTATTGTACAATGTCCTAACACCTACGATTGCAAAATTTTCCTATGTAACCGTCGTGGAACGCAGATTATTTAAGAACTTTATTACACAAACAAGTAAACAGCGTTAAGTAAAGCTCCATATTTTAGTTCACACAACAGTGTGGTCTCGTAATAAGTTATCAGCATCCATAACGACACGACATGCATAAAAATAACTTTAATCACCGAAAAACAAAACAAACAGCCGTCGGAGTGAGGATATATGCAATAATCCTGTAGGATACTAGTAGGTCCTGTAAAATATTACTCGTGAAAAAGCGTTTAACGATGCACTGTGAAAGCACGCATACTGGGGGTTCTGCCGCCCAACATTTTACGGTCGTATTTTTTCAATAACTATGGGCTTTTTTCCCGCTATAGGACCATTCCATCGTTCCCGTGGGTGTCGTAAGGAGACTAAAGGATTATATCAGAAGGAAGAGCGGAAACAACCACCTGGGTTCTAATAATAAATACTGTGATTACTTTTTGGAGATGATTATTTATTTTATATAAATGATAATGATTTTATCGTGAAACATTATATCGAAATAATGTAATTTTGTAGTAAATCAATTAGAAATCAACTTAAAAAAATTTGAATTCATCTTTTATAAAATGACTGCCTTGTAATTTTTCAGACAAACACAAACATATAGACTAATAGTTAGGTAGTTTGCATCAAGTGTTAGTTTTATGATATGAATCAGTTTGTCTGGCTGTACATTGTCCTCAACGGGACGTCCCATCGCTTGAAGTCCCGCAAAACAAGGAAATGAAAACGAGCGGAAAAAGATAATGAAAAAACTCCACAAATACGCTATAAGGATAAACAACTGATTGATAACCAAGTACTTATATAAGGGAGTGTTGTCGAATTTATTTACTCACAAATCTACCAAGCAATATAAAAAGTGAATACATTACGCAAATGTATATAAGTAAAATTCGTAGACAGAAATGAAAAATGTTTTTCCATCATTAATGTTTATCGCTTACGAATAAAACATTCATTAATACTTTTTAAATTGAGATAGATTCAATCAGTTACACATTTAACATACTAATCGTGTATCTGCATCATTTATTTGTAATCTACGTGATATTTATTTTCATTCCTAAAATAAAACAAAAGCATTGGTTGTTTCATACATGTGGATCTATTTGTGTGTGCATGTGACATAGATAACCTCTGTGTCTGTTCTCACGATACAGGAGAAGTAGTAGTAGTAGGTAACGATTCAAAAAACAAATTGTTGACTTTAAAATTGATTGAAGTTAATAGCTAGGTACTGTAGGACTGATTACTGAATAAAAAAAAAAAAATAAAAAAAATTACTAAGTACACTATTGCAGTTTGCGTAGATACGTATAAAAACGTAATTATATCATCTGTCGAGCCTTTTCCCAACTATGATGATGATGATGATGCGTCTAATCTTATCTTACTACTATTATAAATGCGAAAGTTTGGATAGATGAATGTTTGTTACTCAATCACGCCGGAACCGCTGAATGGATCTGGATGAAATTTGGCACAGAGATAGATTATAGTCTGGAATAGTACATATGCTACTTTTTATCCCGGAGAAATGTACGGGTTCGTAAACCACGCGGGCGAAGCTGCGGGCGAAGCTAGTCAGTACATACCTATTAGTCAAAATACGGTAGCAGCCCAGCTTCCGTAATGACCGTCATTGGTACTCGTATGACACCAGGGACCAACTGCTTATTTTGCTTTACGAAGCACGGAGGCGACTCGATGTATGAAGAACGGTCACCCAACCGAAACTTGACCTCAGATCGATCGATAGATTTGCGGACTCCTATGTAACTTTGAGTCCGTCTCAAAAGCATGAATTTTCCGCTAATAAAAACAAAAGAATAAAGCTCTTTTATTACAAAAAGTTCGGCTAACATGTTTGTAATAGCCTTTTTTAACTTGTTAGTGATCTTGTACTAAGATATTTATACCAAAATAGCAACGCTGTTTACGTGTTCTTTGCATTCCCATGAGACACTGAAGATGGGACTGGTTGTGGATACTCTGCAACCATTGGCCAGCACGCAAACCGCTCGTTAGCCGGACAATAAGTAAATAGGTGGATACTCTAAATAATAAATGCTTCACGCACGTAAGGTTCGAACCCAAGGACCAACTTCCGTAATTAGGAAACTTTGTGTATCTGTTGGTGACTGCAACTGTCTAATGTAAATTATTTTGCTCGTTTCATCCTTTTGTATGTAACAAATAAAAAACCTATTTTACTTGTTGTGTACATTTCAGGAGCAGACCTAAATAATATAGTGATTTTAGTGTTTGTATTGTACTTTTGTATTCATTGTTAGTAATTTATCTTATCCATTTCGAATAGTATTTTTTCCTAATCGATCCAGTGGTTACCTGAGCGGCTGGTGAGCACGAAGTTCTGGGTTCGATTCCCAGGTGGGGCAAAGTGATGAATACATGAAATACACAGTTTCTGGTAGACGGCAATAGGTTTGCCTCCCATTCCGTGGGCCTTAATAATAGCATCGGCTTCACCTCTGCTTAACTCTTCGAGGAATATGGGCGTGATGCTCTGATGTATACCTATATATACATATATCATAAGTACCTATAGCAACTGAGTGAGAATGTAAAATAAATAGTTAATTCCTGCGTCAAACCCATCGATATGTATTTAAGTGGCTATAATTAGTAAAGTTACACAATGACATGCCTTTCACAGAACATTGAGCGTCGTGATTCAGCCTCTCAAATGAGACATTATTAGCCGGAGTGCACATGTAAATATAAATAAAGCTAATAAAACTGATAGCCTCAATGGTGAGTTGGCCTTGCCTTGTAAATGGGCTGCCGGCAATGACATTACGACCACTTTCGACGACATAATCTTAATTGTGCCGTTTAAGATAATTTAAGCTCTTAATATTTAATATAAAGTCATCAGAGACCATACATTTGCTGTGCGCTCTGCTTTGAAATACCGAATGTCGTATTACGAAATTCCCAATGGAAAGTATGGAAATAAAATTGTTGAGTTTGAATGTAGAACACGGTGTAGTTAAGTCATAATCCTTAAAATTGTAACCAAATCTATATGTATTCTAGTTTTTACTCGCAACTTCGTCCGGGAGTCATAACCTACCAGGTTCAACTATAGCTAAGAACTAATCAGGTGACCCCATAAGTACAAAATCATCAAAATCGATTAAGCCATTTAAGAGAATTACGAACACACGCATACCGGAATTTTATATGTGTATAAATATAAAAAGCGCCACCCACTGCTGCCTGACAGACTAATCACGTAGTCTCAGGAACTATAAAACTTGCAATTAGTGTGAACATTGACAACATCGTTTTCCAAGTCTTACTGTGTTCAAAGTATATAAAACTAGCTTTTGCCCGCGACTTCGTCCGCGTAACCTACATGCAATATAATATATAGCCTATAAGCACTCAGGAATAATGTAGCTTTCTATCAGTGAAAGAATTTTTAGAATCGGATCTTTAGTTCCGGAGATTATCCCCTACATACAAACAAATTTTACCTCTTTGTAATATTAGTATAGGTAAAGTTACATTATAAATAATTCATCATTATTATGAGGTCGGTGCTATTATTCCTGCGTTATTTTAAAATCATAAAATAAAAACTCATTCAACCAAAAGTGCTTGGTAAACCCATATACTTTGCATACGTACCTACGTACGTTGGTATCATTAAAATTATAATAATTTAACATGCGCGGCTGGAACAGGCACATGCGAAATGGGAACTGCCACTGTATCATAAAAGGTTTTAATGGAAGCCATAACAGGAGCTGATTTCAATTTATGCGTGCACGCTGCGACGCGCGACGCCTGGCTCCAAACTAACTTATTAAATTAAGAAACTAATGAGCTGCTGCCGCGTTTCAAGTTCGGTTACCTGCGAAATCCAATTTTATTGTTATATTTAACACCGTATACCTACATATAAATATTTATATTTCTAAGGTTGCCAATTCGGTGACATATGTTAAAGTAACATAGCTTTACGCCTGTATTCCCCGAAGATTGAGACAGACTTGTACTATTGTAAACCCACATTTCACCGATGCTGTTTGAGTCTCATGTTATAGGGGGCGAGCCTATTGTCATCTACCGAGAACAGTTCCAGATTCCGTGCTGCTACGGAGAATTTCCATACAGAAAAACCCAATAACACTTTGCCCGACCCGGGAATCGACCACACAATCTTAGGCGATAAGTAAAACAGCTGTCTCTGAAGAATTGCTCATGACGAGGTGGAAAGTAATAAAAGTTACACTTAAATTTTGAAACCACACCATGTTTACAAAACAATTCCACAAGGCATTATAAACGAACTATGGAAACAACGGTAGGTCGGATTTTAACACTAGATTCGTAACGGAAAAATAAACAAATCCTAAACAATCACACGCACGCGTTAACGGATATTTATTAAAATCCTTCGTTAAATAAATCTATTTCAATATTTATTTATTTATTTAGTATTCAGCGATTAGCCATTAAAACTAAATAACCATTGATAAGTAAGTAAACCTATGTATAATATGTAATTTTAATATTACTAACTAGCTTCCGCCCGCGGCTTCGCTCGCGAGGTTTACGACCCGTAAATTTTTCCGGGATAAAAAGTAGCCTATGTGCTATTCCAGACTATAATCTATCTCTGTGCCAAATTTCATCCAGATCAGCCGTTCTGGCGTGATTGAGTAACAAATATCCATCCATCCATCCATCCTCACAAACTTCCACATTTATAATATTAGTAGGATGTGTGTTATATACAAGCCATCGAGTAAGCAGCTTCATCACTCTGAACCCCTGTTATCAGTTTTTCCACGAGTGACGGTATACAATTCTGTTATATTATTATTATTTTATAACATCACGCCTGTATTCTACGAACGCTTACACAGAGGTATACTATTGTAAACCCTCATTTCGACGATGCCTTATAGAGTCTGCCACTGAGAATTTCCATACAGAAAAATGCAATAACATTTTCGCCCGACCCGGGAATCGAAACCAAGACCTCACGCTCAGCAGATACGCTTGCGACCACTACACCAATGAGGCAGTCGAATTCATATTATTGCAGATTTTAATTATAATTAATTTTATAAAATATGTTATTTGGCTCATGTAACTTATCCTTGATCTTCCTCTCCCTCTCGTTCCTTCTATCTTTCCTTCAATTATGTTTTTAATGAAACTGTCATGTCGTATAAAGCCAAATAAAGGAAAATGTTGCCGTCATGTCATATAAAGAGGTAAAGGACACTACACTGGAGAGAGAAAAATGGAAAAAACTTCATCAGTTACACCGACAACAGCCAGGCTTAAATAAGAAGAAGAAAATAGTTAGTTTTTTCTTGAATCGGCAGTCATACACTGGCAACTGTACCCGGGTACGTCCTAAAACTGCGGTCAGACATCGGAGGACGGGCAGCAGCGTCCTCTCACTAATCGGTGAGCCACTGCGATCCCCTAGCCGCCTGCCAAGCGTGGGGATTATGGCAAACCCCCCCTTGGGGGAGGCCTTCATTCAGCAGTGGACGTCTTCTGGCTGATGATGATGACACTGGCAACTGACAATTAATATATTTTCTTTTACGTCACTTGACGGCATTCTAAATTAAAATTAAATACCTCTGTTGCTCTATTCGATTTCCCAGTGATATTTTTATAATGTGTTTGGTATTAAACATTGACTGGTGAAAATAACTCCAACTCCCGTAGACAGCGCTACATAGCAACTCCATCCACGTTTGAACTACTTACTGCAATGTCTAAAACCGATATTTTATTCGCGTACGTGGCTCAAATCGATATCAACACAACCGCACCTTAATTTTCTATGAGGGCATGATTAAATTGGTGTGAGTGGTTTAATCCTAACTATCCCGATAAAAGTGTAAAATTTAAGCCAGGCCAACCAAGTTTACTTTTTATTAAAAGGAAAACTTGTATTTAAGGAAAGCAGAATGGTAAAGAATCATGATAATGAACCTATTAATAATATGCTACTAACATCCAAACAACTGTATTCTTTTTTCTATGAAAATGATGTTCTAGCTTAGGTACTGTGACACAACTGCAGTGTACGGTGCAATAACACTGCAATAGATATTCTATAGGTTGTATTGATTTATAAGCCTTGAAGTCATCGTCTAAAGATTAAACGCTTGCCTTCCATCCAGGGTCTAACCTCAAACCCGGCCTGCAACCGAATTGAGATTCGATTAGAATTGTTTACATTTATAGTCAGGTCACTTCACTCCTGAAATACTCTGGTTCTTCAAACTGTACACAGTGGACACAGGTCCGTGCCATGCGTAACAGTGGGATAGTAATGATAAAATTCAATACCTACATAGTAAAATAATAAGTACCTTTATGACAGTCAATGCGAGTGTCCTTTAGGTATGTATTAACAGTTTTTAGAATAGTCTTTTCACACTCCGTTCACGTAGATTTTCTCCGTGGCAAACACTGCAAATATCGACACAGTTTGCATAATACGGCGGCAGGCGAGAACACCGATACACTGCACAGACCAAATATTCAAAATGTTGTTTTAGGACAATGTCAACAATGTTGTACCAAGACAACATATTAATTGCAAATAACCAAACCCTACTTATGCTGTTTCTTAAGGTCAGTCAAAGGAGTTCGCAATAGGAGAACCGAGGAAACACGGTAAACATCAAACAGAAGCTAATTTTGTACGAGATGTTGGCAATAAATTAAGGAGTAAAACAATAGTGATTCAAGGATACTTTTGTTTATAGAATTACGAGGGTCTAATAATGCTTTACTTGTTGGCAATATAGATATCTAAAGGATACTAAACCTCTAATTCTCGTAAGAGATTAAACTGAAATAGCAGACACATTTAGGTCGGTAGGGACATTGGAGAGATAAATATATTTTTAATATGTATGTAATATTGACCCATCATAGGTATAGGACTACCTCATTGGTCTAGTCGTCTTTAGTGTAGCTGCTGAGCATGATGTCTTAGCAGTGCCGGATTAAGCAAGCGCGGGGCCCATAGCAAATTCTATCGAGGGGGCCTGTGATCTGCTATGGGCTCAGAATAAAGTTACTTTTTGTAGAACTTGTGCGTTTACCGTATGAAATTCTGTTTTATTTTCGCCAACAAAATAATCGGTTACCGATTGTCTGACGTGGATTGTCTTAGTCGGAAATCAGATGTAAAGTTTCACGTTTTTGTGACATCATGTAAATTCAATATACCATATATATTGAATTTCACTTAATAAGTTTCACTCAAAAAATTACGCTCAGGCGGAGATGGGTTGGTTTGGATACACGGGGCCCCCTTTTGCGCGCGGGGCCCGTAGCAATTGCTACTCTTGCTACGTGGTTAATCCGGCACTTAAGTAGCTTGAAGCTACTGGTATACTACTATTGGTAGCATGAAGAAGTGAGTGGATTGTGCCCGCTAGATTACAATAAGCTCGCCCCCTATTTAATGAGACTTGTACAGCAAAATAGTAAACCTCTGCCTGACACTTCGGGGAATACGGCCGTGACGCTATAGTGTGTATATGTACAACTATAAAAAAAGAAAACTGTGTTGACGTCATATTTCAAAACGAAGTTGTTGATATGACACATCAGACTGAAAGTTAAACACGACACGAACAGTTAATATTAAACATGTGGCAGCTAAATACACAAGTTGGTCGGCTGCCGTAAACACGTTCAGTAAACTCTGTATCGGACTAATCGAATCGACCTATAACTTGGCTACGAGCTCGTCGTAAATACGGTCCACTTTATTATCTGCGCCAGATTTAACAGCGCCCTCTACCGGATGAGACGTTAACGCTACACTCGGTAACTTGCTATCATACAGTTTGACACTTAATTGAAACACATGGTATATAGTTAATAATGTTGGTCTTGTCTTCTTCTGTAATGTATGAACAGTCATTGGTTGCACATGTCGTTGTGGAGACTTTATAAGGGTTGATTGCCTAGGGTACATAAGTATCATCACTCTGGGGGGTTCTTTCGAACCAATAAGATATACCTGAATTTTTATCCGTTTGTTTTGTCGAAGTTTACGCAAATCCTCTCTAAATACAGAAAAGTATTGCCTTATTACTGTATTATTACCAGCTGCTTTACCTATAGTGCAGGGTGTGCAGTGCACACGGGCGCAGGTTCTCAAGGGGCGCCGAGCATCACTCGCTCGACTCGGATACAAAAACAGCGCATTGTTCTAATTTAGAAAATAAACTGTGTGGGTTCGTAATCCACACGGGCGGAAGGTAGTCATTTATAATTGCACCATTTGCACCTGAATTTTTATAACATTTTGATTGCACGCCTACTAGAGCACCCGCTACGCAGCAGGCGCTACGTGAGCTAGAGCCGTCCCTAATTATTACTGTAATATTCAAAGAATTCTATTAAGCAATTATATAACCGAGTAACCAATGAATGGTCTTCAGAACTACTACTAATCTAACCTGCGTATATAACATAAAATTCAAGTGACTAGCGGAATTACTTCGACGAGGATCTTCGACGAAATCTAGCAGCATAATAAAATATATTTTTATTCATGTAGACCAGGTAAAGGCACTTATGAATAGTCAGACTCTAGTTGCCACGTTCCGAAGAGTTGTTTTCCTATGGAGAAGAACAGACAAGAAACTGCGTACCAAGCAAGGACGAATCATCACCTGCGCGATACAGATCTAAGAATAGCACAAATAATGTAAAATATACAAGCAACGACCTATTTCATATATCAACTGATAAACACCAAACACCAAGTTGAATATTAACTTAAAGTACCAAAACAACAACGATGACCAAAACCAAAAAAGAACTCAAAATAATACGACAGAACTTTAAACTTGTTGATTAAACAGTTATTTATGCAAGATTAAAAACCCCTTTAGTGCGTTGAGTGACGGCCATGCAAATCGCACGTACGACTGTATGAAGGAGCATGTAAGTTCCTTTTATGAATTTTATGCGTTTGACCATCGTCTGTCAGTCCGTGGTTTAATTGAATCGCGAGGTTAGTGATATACGAGAAGCGAACCGCCCGCCGCCGACGGCAAACCGACCCACGCGGAACAATTAATCCCACATAAACAATTATGGAAGACCGATCTATATTCGATATGTTCGTCGAATCGAACACTCAAGTGAGTCCTTTTCGATGGTATGAATACGAGTTAATTATGTAACGAGAATATAGACGATATCATTTAAAACAGCCTCAAGGTGTTTCAATTTACTTAATAATAAAAGTGGCCGCGCCTTCGGGGAAGTACGCGATTTGGCCTGAGTTTATAGTTGGCCTTGTTTTCCCAAAGGATTTGAAGTTAGTTGGAGGTGGAGCGAACTCGATCATCAACTTTAACGACCTGGAAGTTCACACATTAAGCTTTCTACTTTTACGGTGTTACTTAATTTTGATAACCACTTAACTATCTGAATAATTATAGAACAACATCTTTTTTTTAATTCACCTTATCCCTTCGTAGCTGAAAATAAAAAATAATCTTGATAAACTTATTTATTATTATTATATCATGAATAATAATATATATTATAACGAAGTAACTAAATGTTTGCTTAAATCATTCAGCTAAAATACACGCAACAACAGACAAGTAATTATTACTAGTTCCAGGAAAGTCTTTAGTGCCGTAGGAGTGGATAGATTATGAACGAACAAACGATTGTCTTCCTGAGTGTTGGTAACCTCTGGAGACGTCGCTTTATTGTCCTTATAAGCCTATCATTTGAATGTATGGATGAAATCTATAAACTCTGAACGCTCATATTTGGAAATCGCAATAAACCCAATATCGAACAAACATACTAATGTTCATATTGAACATGAAGTAATATTTAATGTTTAAAATATGATCACTTTAAATTTGAACTATTCTAAGGTCTAAAGTTGGCAACAACTATCGGCTTCGCCGCAGCGGCTGGCCGGCCGCAATCAGACAGTCGCCTGCGCCGACATAAAACATCGCCCGTCAAACTTTATGTTTTCTTATAATCTTAACAACGACGATGTGTGAAATATAATACTGAAATGAACATAAAACCCTCACGAACCACGTTTTTATAACTGGATAAATAAGTCACTGTCGGAACACCAGTTATTCATAATCACAGTAAACAGGACAAAGGGTTTGTTTTTATTTTACTGAAACTTTTTTTTTATTGGGCTTCTTAACTTCCGTGACTGCCGAGAGTGAGGTCCCGGGTTCGATTCCCGAGTCGGGCAAAGCGTTATTAGGTTTTACTGTATGGAAATTCTGAGTAGCAGCACGGAGTCTAGAGATGTACCCGGTAGATGGCAATAGGCTCCCCCCTATTACATGGCACTCAATAACGGCATCGGCGAAATGTGGGTGTAAAAGAACACCTCTCCCTAATCCTTCGAGGAATACAGATGTGATGCTATGTTATGTTTTGTATTTACATGTCATTTTGCCTTTGTCGCTTAATGAACATTCTGCCCAGTGTGAAAATCTATGTATATAAGTGTATATAAAAGCGAAATATCACTCACTGACTAATTACAAAATCTCAGGAACTAAAAAACCGAGAATCTTAAATCTTGTAGGTATGCTTCTTTTAGGCTGTAGGCATACCCCATGATGGCCTTAGGCGTCACGAGCGCGCAGAGTGGGGACTCTGCTAGCGCTCTCGTCTAGCGACCCCCGAGAAGACGGCGGCGACACGGTGTGGTCCCGTGTCGCCGTGCACACAGCACCCAGCGAGGATAACGGTCTCCCCCGGGACTAGCACGAGGGGGTGGCCTCTTTACAGTCACCCCCTCCGGGAAGTGCCGTTCGGCATGACACCGTGGTGGGCTTCGATGCGGTCTTCTAAGAGTTCCCGAGGCCCACCATATGGTGTCGAGGCAGATCACCGTGGTGAGTTTAGACGGTAGGGGTTCGGCACACTCCTCCCCCCAGGCGGAGGATAGCCCATGAAGGGTTCTCGCCACGCTAATAAAAAAAGGCATCCACCCAGAATGGGATTTTGCACAATTCACAAGCGTGAATTCAAATTCAAAATTTGTATTAAAAATCTTATTACGCGAACGGAGACGCGGCCACAGGTAGTACAATATAAAAAAAAAAAACTTATCACTATATTCAAAACTACTATAAAATGCACAAGTTACTCAGTAAATAAATAAAGTGTAACTTGTGTCCCAGCCAAAAGTTTGCGCAAGCGGCACTACGTAGTCAAATTCATCTATTTGCTGACAGAAGTTCACTGTTGAGTTGAGGTTTTCGTAATATTAATATCTCGTGGTGCAGCGGGCAGGTAAACGAAACTTCAAAACATGAGGAAGTTTGTGGAGACATGCAGGGAGAAAATTTAATATTCCTGTAGTTACCTGCATTACACGCCGCGAGGAAATTGATTTTAAATTTATTAAAAATGCAATCATGTTTTTTTATGATTTTTAGAAAGGATAGTTTGGAAGTCATTTCGACAGCACTTTCACACAAGATCTTTTAGTAATAAATGATTAATGATTTACCGCTATTTACTAGCCATAAACAGGTTTAGTATATATACCTACCTACCTTTTATTACACCCACGGTACTATTTATTCCTAAAGAATTAAGTACTTAGTTAAGAATTGATGTAAAGAAACAAGGTACGGTCAGCAAGCAAGTCAACAGCATAAATATTTTTTTAGAATTTTTGATCTTTTTTTATCAATGAAGTTTAGCTTTAGAAGTTAAGTTTCGATACAGTAACCCAATATTATTATAATTAATTACAAAAAATACGTGCAAATTTCATACATAAAATATAACATAAAATTTTGCACAATGATCAGCTACTTTTGACGCTGACTACCTACCTATAGTGGTGTCCGTGGGCGATAAGCTAGCGACCTTTCACCGTGCACTACCGTGATATTCAACCTTTTGATAACCACAATATACAAAGCCTCCCGGACTACCTACGCCAAATACTTTGAATCAGTGAATAACATTTCTATAAAATATAGTCACAATTTCGTATGTGAATAGAAGTTTTGAATGTCTTCATCGGACTCATCTCATGAACTGCTTGGGATAAACGAGGGGTGCTCTTGTCGGTTAAACTCGCCAGATCCACTTCAGGAAAATCGGCCAGGAGGAACCCCACCACGGTGCTACGCTTAATAAAAGAGACACATCCCGGGGGAGACTGTGAAAAGTTCCCCCCACTACCCACTCACTCACTCAAACCTATCATCAATCATCGATAATTATTTCTAAATGGAGCTGGCAGTCAAGAATCCAGACTAATGTTAACTAATCCTCACATTTAATGGTGAGAAGACTTAAGACAATGTACAATTGTACTGGTACCGCTTAGAGTTCAATTCAGCGAACACAGACTGCCAATAACGGGAAACGAAGATAAACGATATGTAGCTCTTAAAACCTAATCACACAAAGACAATTAAAATTTTCATTTAGTGTGTAGACTCAGCCGTTTAAGTTCCATTGCCTTCCGAAAATATACTTAGCTTCATCTTGGTTTACAAACATGTCTGAAGTTATAGACGCGTTTGATACCTAGACATATAAAAACGAAGTACCGTTCACTCAAAGAATCACAGAATTCACTCAAAACTTATATAGTTTTTTGTGTTATCGTACCCTCAGGCGATTATGCGTCAACTTAGATTTTTATATTTCACAAATGGCATGTCACCTAAAATTTAACAACTTATACAATTGTATTTTTCATTGTATTTTTCACTCGTTATAACAAAATAAATAATATATATCAATAATATCATTACAGAATAATCAAAATGACAAATTTGAAATTCTGCATGTAGGTTTCTTAAAGAATAGGGACTCTGCTTAGTAAGGATTTTCCAAAATTCAACTCTTATAAGGGTTCAAAGTTAAATTATAGTATGAAAAACTTTACCCACGCTGCTGCAGCTACTCATGCTATAATACTAGAAAATTTCTTACTCAATTCAACATCTACACCAGTAAACAACTTTTAATAGCTGGACAATTAGCGTTATGATATTACCGTACCCCTTAAGCTCTTATAACGGGAGGTGATCAAGAAGGAAACGCAGCTTAGCTTGATTGACTTAAAAATTGCAGGCAATATCGATATCGCCGTCTTGGCTCGAGGTAACAGGTAGCAATAAGTTGCCAGTCGCGTCGCGGTCGCGCTGACACTCGCCCCGCCCTACGACTAATTGCCGCCTACTTGTTTATTTACACACCACTATTAAAGCAACTGCATAAACTGGTCGCTGATTTACGTAGCCTCGTGTAAGTAACGAGGCAATTCATGGAATTAGCGTTTTGTATTGACCACTACTCTACGTATCATTATTTTCTATATTATTACGAGATACATAATAGAGTAACGCTGTAATATTTCACTGGTTAACAATAAAAAGCATAGCATAAATCTTACCTTTGACAACCGCTTCAATTATCTCGATACTCCTCAGCGTCAACACCAAAGGTTCTATCACTAAACTTAACCACAAAGTACCTCTGTCCCGCTTATTTTCAGTTAAAAATATACCGTATGTGCGCACACGTAGAGGTGGACACGAAATACTAGGACTCTCCACGAAAACCGTGGCGTCGCTGAAGCGTAAAGACTTTGCGGTTCCAAACTTCACCAGTACACCTATATCATTTAAATCACCTTTCAATACTCGACGTATGTTCACTTTGTATATTCTCGTTCCATTATAACCGGTTTTTACACCAAACACTTTGCCCGTGAACACGTACTTCGACAGCAACGTGACGTGTTTCAGCAGGACTTTGTCGTAACTGACACTTGTGTTGCACGCAGAGATCGCGTGACGTTGGCGAGTGCGCGGTCGAAGCCCATCCTGCAAAAACGGCACGTCTGTCGAGACCATGTCCAGAGCAAACATCAACAATATAAATGAACCGAGGGCCATCGCGAATGATAAATAAACAATTACTCGGATGAACGTACCAATAAGTCAACACATATATTTCCCGAGCTTCCGATCACATTTATCAGATAAGGATAGCACGACACTGAGGGATTTGCAACGTTAGAAGTGGTGCTATAAACGTGCGCACGAGCGCAGGGCGCGCCGGAGGCTGTGGCGGCGCGCAGGGCCTCTGCCCACTCACTCCAGAACGTTCACCTACCCTACATATTTACATACTGATTGGTCCCGCGTAAATAACACCACGCACCTGGTAATAGGACACCAGGTGATTGGATGCGACGTTTATCGCGACACTATCTTGATTTGTCGAGTCAGAAAACGAACTAATGTTTTCCTATCCACGTCTTTATAGAAAGCCCATTTGTTACCCAAATGTCTCAATAAAATATAATGTAGTGTACAAAACATGCATCGTGATATACTATTACCATAATATAAAATAGGACAGGTGATTGTGATTCGAAATCTATAAAAATGTCATTAATAAAAGAATTTAATGCAACCGTTTTAATGGATTACTGGCCCATGTAAAAGTTTAATAAAGTTTCGAATTTAGAAAGGACTTTCACTATTTTTGACATAAATTATGAGTGGCTGAAAAGAGATTTTATAACCATATAAATTAAGTATTTCAAAATATAATGAGAGAGTCCTGCACTCAACCAGTATAGTCACTGTAGACACTAATTGATGTAAAGTACACCATACACGCAGTCAATGAACCACACTCATTAAATTGGAACCAACTCATCATACAGAGAGAGTATGGCAGAGGTGCGATGAAATAAATTATAATTAAACTATCAGCTAACGGCGAACTTAATTCAATCAATCACAGATAATGACGGTTCGGTAAAAGATCCTTTTACACAGAGCTGTTATTAAATTTTATCGATAAATAAAGTTTTTTGTCAGTCAATCAGGTGGCAATGTGCCGCAGAAAATCATTATCACGAGCGAGCCGGCGACATCAAAAATCAATTTGTTTTCTTGCCTCCCGAGGGCCGTACTCTCTTCGCCGTTTTTACTGCAAAACAAATCTACCGCAATATAATTTGTAAGAGTCAATTACGGGCAATTTGTATAAGTAGTGTAGGAATCGTGCGTTTCCAAGAATTCTATAATGTACATAAGTAACGTAACTTTGGTTTAAAATATGTGAAAATGACGGCAGCAAATAATCCACTTCAATCAGGCAAAGTAAAAATTTCATATTTCAGCGTAAATATGTAGTGGGAGTTTGTGTAAATTCAATATTGATGTTAAATATCATCAGAGGCATTTTTCATTTCTGTCAACATATAAGATATTTTTAAAAAGTTCTATGTAAACAAGGTTTATACAATTAAAATTCATGCCTACAGAGGTGCTCTAGTGGAGTTGCAATTAATATGAAAATCTCTGGACAATATTTATGACACTGACACAAGCGAAATTATTGCAGAGTTTAATATTTACTGACGCGCCGTATTTTACACGTCGAGCGGATTACGTGCGAAATATAAACGTAAGCTGCGTTATCCAAATTTAATGGTCGCTATTTGACACCTTGATCATTTGCATTTCCTGTAAATACTCATTTGGTACGTAGTTATGGCCACCGTTTATTATTGCCGATAGGCTATACTAGTGCCAAGCTTATTTATGATTACGACGACAACCTTCGATTTGCTTTTGTTGTTTATGTATTTCCCAACACAGTTACCATCGATTTCTAATAACGAGCAATACTGCTTTATGATATAATCCAAATAATGAAGGCTACACCATCTCCATTTAGTAATACGTAGATTCAATCACAAAACCAGTCAGTTAACGAACTTACCAACTGGGTTGAAACAAATCCGTATTCCATTATGCATTCTGTCAGTGCATTACAAATGAGGGCGCGCTAACCTCTCCTCTAAGCGTGCAGTGGGGATAATTTTCGACATGTTTGTAGTGATTACTTTCACAACTGCCACCCGACAGCGGCTGCGGCGTGAAATATGGGCGCACCTACGTTTACGTTTTCAAATAATCCTCTCCGCCGAGGAATTATAACCCGTGAATAAACATAAAAGGCCGCGGTGGCGCGGCAGGCAGTAATTCCGCACTGGAAACGTCGTAAATAATTGTCGTGGCTTTTGCGCTAATTCCTCGCCAAGAGTGAAATCTATGAGAACGCTCGCGTTGCGCTCTTATGAAAAATTGCTCGCGACTTCATAACCTGTTGCTTTTGAACGTATTTAGAATTTTTATTGCTTTTTAAAAATGGTACACGCGAATTAAAAACTTTGTTGAAATTGTTAACACAGACTGTTTACAGAACAAATAATTTATTCATAGTAGAAACTTCAAGCATAGCTGAACCAGGTATTGCAAACAAGGGTTGTATAAATATTATCTACCTAGTTATGTCACACATTTGCAAGACGTGCGTTGAAAAGCCATACCTATAGGCATGCGGCTGGCTATGTTAGCGCCGACTGTCTCGCGCTCGCTCGCAGGATGTCACAGCGGTAATTAAACATTCCTTCGCCGCTCTTGATATTAACCCGTTTGAAAATTCTAACAATGTCGTGTACTAGGCGCTTCCTATGAAAACGTTATGTAGTAAACAACGCACTATACAGCGCCAGCGCCGACTAAAGAAGCGTTTTAAATACATTCATGTCTTTACATTAAATTCCCGTAGCTAATATCGGCTTTAGTTATTAAGCCTTCATAATTATGAATTTAAATTCACCTTTTATGGAAAACTGAGAACAAGGAACTCGGTGCCGCTAAGTAAGTAGTTATTTACTAACAAGAGCTTGGGCGCAATTAAACAAGAGATTAACAAACATACATATTTTTCCGGAAACAGCTCAAATACAGAAAAACTCATGATTTAAACTGAAACAAATAATTACTCTAACAGCATATAGCCTTGTATTTACTCTGTGAGCCGTATAACGTTTTTAATCAGCAAATGTAATTTGATCTACCAACCGATCTAATGGAATTTGCATTGAGGAGAAATTTAAACAAGCGTAATTAAAATAAAAGGAAGGGCCGTTTAGGGAATCTGGCGATCCTAAATAATAATAAAGAGTAGACACAGATAAGCCTATAATCACTAAAGGGCGCCAGGTTTCACTAACACCACTTATAAACTCCCCTTTGTTACGCCGTTTGAACCGGCCGACCCTCGACCCCGACCCTTTCTTAAAACCATTCGGTACTAAATAGGCATCTATTCTGTTGTCATTCTTAACAAATACTCCATAAGCACTTAACCGGTAACGTCATACAGACGAAGGTTCCCGGAGCAAGGAGCACCGGCGAGCGCTTTTACCTTTTGTGACAGTCTGAGGCGCATTAATTATTCAAACTAATGAACGTGTGACAAATAGCTCTATTTTCTTGGTCATTAATGCTTCATTATCGGAAAAATCTACTCGCATCTAAAAGCATTACACATCATATCTATATACGACGTAAGTAGCGCAACGCATTACGAACAGAAAGCTGACAACAAAAGGAAATCTTATTAATATATTCCCGAAGGAAAACGTACGTTTCGGATTACATACGGGATAGTAACTACGTCGGCTTACGGGAGATAATATCAAAATCTGTCTCAAACGGCACCTTAATTTCCATCATACCATTTGGCGCAGAAAGTCACATCAATACGACGTTTAAGCGATGGAGGGGGAATAATGAATAGAGGCTTTTAGCTATATTACTGCGGCGCAGGCGGTGGCCAAGCAACTGTTATGACGAAATTAATGTCTCCCGCTTAAGTGAGTGCTCATATGGTTCACCTCAATCTTAATGACTTTGGGACGACACTCGCAAGTTAACATTTTATATTTCTCACTATAACTCATCGCGATGACTGCAACCTTTCTCTTGTAATAAATGGAGGATAATTTGCAGCAGAAATAAAATAACATATTTTTATAAAATAAATAATAAATTCAACCCACTATCCCACTGCTGATCAAGGGTCTCTTCTCAGAATAAGAAGGCCAGGTGCGGGTTGGTACACTACACACAGCATCGAGAACTTTATGGAGCCCTCTCCGGTGTGCAGATTTCTTCATGATGGTTTTCTTCACCGTAAACGCAAGTGGTAATGAAATTATGATCCGCACATGATTTCGAAAAGTCACAGGTGCAGGCTGGGTTGGAACTCACACCCATGGAAGGCAAGCATTTAACTGGTAAGCTATCACTGCTATTATCTACAGTAGGTAGGGTTTTTTTTATTTTAGAACTTAATTGTGGTCCAACAACTTAATGGAAATGCAACCTCTTATGGGAACTTACATAGTACAAATAGCTTAAGCCGCCCGAATTTAGTGAATTTATTTTTATAACATCACTTTAGTATCTATAACCCCGCCAAAGGCGATCTGAACAATCCAACATTTGTCAACATGGCCTGAAAGGGTGAGTGCGTGAGCGAAGACAATAAGATCACGTCAGTTTAGTCTCCTAAGGCTGAATGTCTATGTAAAACTGGATACAAGGTACAGTTCCTGCTTTGAAAATCTTTTGCCAGGAACTTGCAAGGCGTAATCTAATGATATTGCGTTTAGCTTAGATATGGGAAGATCTCTATGCATTATTGCCGTCTGGATTAGGATAGGAAGTTAGTTTGCATTTTCGCTAATTAAGTGTTAATTAAAAGAGACTTAATCAGTTCACGGTTCTAAAGTTAATAAAATGGTACAAACCTCCACAAGTGAAACCTGAATTCGTCTGGAACACCGTGATCAGCTAGCCTTGAAACCATGGTGGTTTCTCGATAATGTTTCTACTATGAACAGCAAAATCCCTCGTACCGACTCATCAGAAGGTGGCTGCAATGTACATAAGTCATGAGATGATAATATCAAACACCCATTAAAACTATAACATCGTTAAAAAACTTATAAAAAGAGTTAACGACTTTCACTTGTTCGTGCAACAGAATAATGGTTTAAAATTTTGAAGTCCCGGCTTTTATGAAGTAGACAGCGATAAGAGGGATTATAAAAGGGAAGTGGGGATGAAACCCTGATAAGAAAATAATGGGCCGGCAATGAAACTGAGGAAGGCTGAGCATTATAGCTCGAATAACATAGTATAGTTCTATCCTTTTGATTGTGATCGACTATTGTTTTGTTTGGGTATTTAACTACTTGATGTGTCTTTTTAATATTTTTTTGTTTAAAAACTCAGTTTAAAAATAAAACGCGACTAAAACCAATGTAAAACAACAATAACGAATACCAAATCAATTGAACCACTAGTTTAAGCAGTAGTTTATTTGTTTAATATGTGTTTGTGTAAAAAGTCACATCAAGATTGTTTACCTTTATTTAAATACCTAAACAAAACGAATATAGGTATCATCTACATTTCGTTGAATGTTTCTTTCATTTAAAATGCACAATAATTTAGTGAGAGTTATATTAAAGTATAGTTCTATCGACCTATAATACATTTCTGTTCGTATTTCATTGCAATTTAATTAAAGAATGCACTTACACATTTGGCATCCAGTACTCGGAAAAATCTTAATTTATTAGACGTGTCAATACGATTGCGGATTGTGATACACTCGCGTGAATTAGGGCGAATGCAACTTTTATTCAATGAATGTTTCGGCCATGTTGCACCTCATCACAAGCAGACTGACGCAGAGTGATCACGTCGCTAGTGCAGTAGGTTTCTCTGCATCTACCCCCGTTTGATTTATAATACTGTATCCAAGGCACAGATTAAATAGTATTGTAATATTTGATTACAAAGAAAGTCTATTTCAATATTTTTTTGAGAGAAAGATATGATAAAATATTACAAAATTTGTAATACCTATGTATTACAAAATTTGTAATACCTATGCATTACAAAATTTGTAATACCTATGTATTACAAAAACTCGAAAAATAATCGACACGAGCGGCATAAGTCACTAATAATGAAGTTGATAAAAAAAAAACCACTGTTTTATTTCTAGGGATTTGTTTTTTATCTATAAAGTTGCCAACATTTGGTATCAAAGAAGGTTTACATGATTTTCAGCAATAAACTTTTATCGTATAGTTTTTCCCATAAATACGATTATTTCAGAATAGATTTGATATTCTACTGTCTAGTTATCTGATGGTCCCTTAAGGTTCTCGTGCTCTACCTACACCAAGACCTACTGACCGCATAGTCCAGACGTTTCACAAATATAACATCTCCATAAGGCGCTAGACACTCCGGACAGATAAGTCTCTGCGACCAGACATGAAGTTTTCAAGCTAAAGGGACTCCACCTACATCCAGACTTGTTAAGTGTTCCTTCAGTAACAAGACAGAAACTATGCATTGTGTAGGTACTTTTGTTGTTGGAGCTGAATTTTATTGGACTACTGGAAGAAAGACTTCGAAAGAAAACTAATTAATAGCTGCCTTTTATAAAAAACACAAGATATCAAGATCGTTTACTAAATGAAACACACTAAACATTTCAAATAACTGTATTATAAAAGGAGATAATTTATTATAAAATGCATAGAATTAGATATGTTAAAGATAACAATATGTTACATTTGGTATTAGAAACCGTTACAAGGTTAAGTTACACGAATATCACATTGCAAGGTATAGCATAGGTAATAGTTTAATTATATTTAGTTTCTTTACTACAGCTGGAGTTGTTTATATATTATATAGTTACGCTATTATTGCAACGATCACGTTAATTTTTGTAAAATATGAAAGTCCATTATGTTTATTGAGTATCTGATTGGTGACTACAAATGGAGTTCTTTACATCAAATATATAGAACATAAATATTGGTACTACACAGTTATTGCAACAAATTGATCACTATTATATAATTTTGCACTGTTATATGGATCGTTACGGACATACCAGCTGAGCCAAATTGTGTGGTGTGCAAGACCGTAGCCCGAATGAAGTGATGGTCAGTCCTTGCGAGGGCGGTATCAAGTCTCGGCCACTCACGCGCAGCCGGTGGACGCAACCCACGAAGCCGGGTATGCCTGACGCGCCAGACAATCTGCGCCAATGTACATATATTTTCATATGTCTCCAAAAAATGTATTGTTATATAAAGGTAAGTACATAAGATGCTAACTTTGTAACGTTTTCCGGAGGATGACCAATGTAAATGTAGGGATCGACATCCAGGGAGCTCATGCGTCCCTGTGCCGACCCCCTCGCCACCGAAGATCCAAGCTTCAAAACACCATCTTTCTTATATCTCCTCGCAGATATTTTAGATTTGCCATCAGTTTTAGCCTTTCCAGTGTGCAGCTCAAACGGTCCACTGCCAGCGTCCCAACGTAGTACGGCCCTATCTTCCACAAATCCCAGCCACAAATGGTCCCTTGTCCCGGAAGCACTCACTAATGCGCCTTTACCGCATACGGTAGAGACCTCAGCCCAAATATCGAAGCGTTTAGCCGGAAACCTCGCACGGGCCGTCATTCTCGCGTTACCATCAAACAATGGCACTTCGTACATATTATTTCTATTCTCCTCGAAATATTCCTCATACATTGAATAATCTTCTACTTCATTAGAGTCAAATTCTTCTTCAACGTCATCAATAAAAGTTTGGCTTTTATCCTTATTTTTGCTTAATCTGGCACATTTCCCATCGAAATCACTTTCTAAGACACTACTAGAGTGAGTGCGAACTTTTTCTGCGAATTATTATTTGAAGAGTATTAAATCTGAATTATATCAAATCAACGATTCTACTACGAAAATGAATTCTACATAGTATCTAGCTTACAATTCTAGCGATATCCAACTGGTGGGAGAATGTCGATACATGTCAGCTCTGGCTCAGGACTATCGGGTTTGCCGCTGTCACTCGTGTCTACGGAAGCGTCTGTGAACTGCAGTGAGTTTGGGCTTTGGTATTTGATGTAGTCGAAATCTTTGAGCGATTTTTTGTCGGGGTCCAGTTGCGTGTTTTTATGTAGGTCACTATTTTGGCGAGTGAGAGACGAGCGGTTTGACCTACTGGAACGACTACCTCGGCGCACGTGGGGTGCCTCCTCGCTGCACGGTCCGAATGCCTGCACCACCACGTCTGACTGGGTCCTGCAAGCGTGGGTGCGCAGGTGACAAGCAGAGAGGTACGTGCGTCCGTCACTACCGCAAACAGAAGGTCCGTCTGTCGGCGGACACTCTGTTGTACCACATTCGCAAGTCGCGAGTCCACTGCGAACCATGCAGTGAGCCCCGAAGTAGCACGTCATATGATCGCAGTTAGTGGCTGGTAGCTGGGTAGATTCGGCTGTTGAAAAAATATATGAATTAAACTTCAGAACTTTTACAGTTGTCTTCAGTTTAAATCAGTTCTACTTACGGTCGAAACATCCATTCGGGCCCAGAGTATGCTCGTGGTTCGAACAAACCGTGCACTTTTGTCCTTGTATGCCAGGCTTACAGACACAGCGACCAGTCATCTGCTCACAGTCCTCTCGTACCGAACCGAAAGCCGAGCAACCGCACGCTAAAAACACAACCTCATGTTAATACCACATCACACCTTATTGAAACCACACACATCAACACCACCCGCTCTACGGAGTCCTGACTCGTCTTACGTTAAAAAGTGTAATATTTGCTGTTGTTAATAAACATGCTATTTCGTATCTTCTTATGAAAAAATATATAAGTGAGAAAAGCAGTTTTGTTGGTTGCTGTGGTAGTCAGCTTTTTTTACGTAATCAAAGCGCCGAGCGTTAAAATGTCATGTACTTACGTATACAACCAGAGTGTACAGTGCCTATTCTTGGAAGACCCCAGTATCCAGGCTCGCAGCGGTCGCATTTGAGGCCACCAACACCAGGGCGACAGGCGCATTGCCCTGCTTCATCACACTGCTCCGTGACAGAGCCGAGCCGATGGCAGCCGCACACTGCCGGACATCCGGCACCACCCGGCCCTCGCGCCGGTGTAACGCCATCCGCACAGCAACCATGCCACGACTCCTGACAGCCTTTTTTCTCGACTACTGCTTTGTCTGATGTGATAAATGTAATATTAGCTAAACATTACCAATTGACCATAAAAAGCTTAGTTATGTGATAGTTAGTTGTAAGTGCAACTGCCAAGCTTGTAGTCCTGTATTTGACCCCTAGGTTTGATTAACCGTTAATGGTTAAATCCACAAACCAAAACCGTCATCATTTGTAAATTCTGGATGTAAAATACTTCTTTTCTTGCCATTTTCTGGATACAGACGTAACCAATTCGGAAATTTATATTACTTGCAGTGACACTGGATGGAAACTCTTCTGCACACAAAATGCGCTAGCGCATATCCAGGGACAAGCTCGTATCGACTTTTTAACATCGATCATTCGATGTAAAGAAGGAGATACGAACACGAGCTTAAATAATTATAAACTTTTCCAATGGATTTATTAATAGAACATTGTCATTAAATTATTATAAATTATTCCCTCAGCGAGCCGAGATGTGTGGAACCACAATTAACGTAAGAAAACACAACGTAACTTCATTATAACATAATGTGTGATTTCTAAACATCCGGCCCAGTCACTATCGGTAATGTAATGTCTTTCACTTCGTACCATAAATAGATCATACAAATATGTAAATAAGTGGTATTTGTTTTTGTGAGCAATGCAACTTTCTAAATAAATTATGCAAACAAGTATGTTACTTCGGTGGGCCCATGTTTACTTTGCGTACTTTATGCGGTGTTCGTTGTTCGACAAACGGGCCTTGATTTAATTAAGACATATCTGCATGCATTTACTAGTTAGTTTTAGTGTATGTATCGTCTTTCTCTTATGCATGTACGCCAACCTCAATAAATTAATGTTCAAGTAGAAAATCTTGAAAATCAAGTAGAAAGCGAAAGTACATTTACTGATTATACAAATCAAACTGTGTAAATATGTACCTTACACATAAGAAAATTAGCTGATATCAAATAAAGGCAAGTCGCGCAAAGTTGAGTTCGCCGATTGTTATTCTTTCTTGGAGCAAATAACTAACATCTAATGTGCAATTATTTTATATCCATGAACGTCCTAAAGTGTATCCAGAAAATGTGGTTTATGGAACGAACAATATTAAGATTCAAATAAATCAATTATTCTTCAAAGTTAATTACGCACTACGCACTGATAAATTAGATTTTAGCAGGCCGCATAAAAAAGTTTCCTAAAACGAAAACTTCAAAAATATAATTCCTGACCTGGAGTTTGTCCCCATAAACTCAAACTCGACAGCCAGTTTGCTTTTATTTGATACATGTAAAATTAAGGCCCGATTCTTCAACTGCCACATCCGAAATATTTAGCAGTTAACCTTTCGATGCCGCCCATCGGCGTCCGAAATATTTTTATTCACATGCCGAGGCCGCCCATCGGCGTCTAGATTTATAATTTATTAATTATTTCGGCCACAAAACAAACAAACTTTTTTTGATTTGATTTATAATATATGATTCATTATATTGTTGTCATATTGTTTTTTTTAAAAAAAGCTAATTCAAATAATTATTTCTAGGATGTCAATGGATGGGTTAATTTTAAATTGGAATTGATATTTTATTTCTGGTCTTATCCAGAGTAGTAAATAATCTGACATATATCGAGTGTGCTATTGAAAAATCAGCCCTAAGAACGATTAAGTAACCTTTTCGACAGCACCGAGCCGCTTTAGCAGTATGGTGGCAATAGCTTCCAACTGGACAATCCTTTCTATGAGGGCCTCCTCCACAGTCAATAGGTCTCCCTTCAGCGTCGGTTAGCGGCTCATCATCACCACACGGCCTAAACTGTGAAGGAAGAAATGTTGATATTATATTGTTTTATATACATATGTGTTTGGATTACTCTTATGGTGTTTCTGTCAAACACAACTGAGCAAAGGCATCCTACTATGATTTCCGGACCTTCCGGGTCCAAAGTCAAAGTCAAAGTTTTTTATTTCAATCAGGCCTTTTAAAAAGTCGAGAAAATATTCTGTATAAATGTTATTATTAATCCCATAATCATCTCTCCTAAAATGCTCTACTGTGTAAACATACCTACTCTACGCATAAAGAACAACCAAGAAGTTTAGTCAGATCGTAAAAACCTCTAATCCTCGACAGAGCGGGAGAGGCCTGAGCCTCAGGTCTTCCTGTCTCCGACACGCCTCCAGCTTCATGTGACACAGCGTGGGGTACAGCCTCAAGTCTGAGGCACAAACTGGCGCGGACGATGTAGCTGCCGCAGCTGCAGCAGCGCAGTCAAATAGACATGCGCACCTACGAGACACAATTGGGTTGTATCTTTGTATCCATACATTTGTAGCGAATTATCTCGTATATATTGTGTATATCTATACATATAATAAAATTATTACAGGCCGATGTCTTTACATTATAGATATTGGAGAAAAACGAATGGGGGGTCTTTATTACAGCAACAGAAGCCAAAACAACAGTTTTTAGAACTTTTGTCTGTCTATCTGTCTGTATGTTTGTACTCGCATCACGCAAAAACTACTGCATGGAATTGAATGCAGTTTTCACTTATGTATTACTAGAGGTCTAACTTAAAATATAGGCTCCATTTTACCGCAGGAAAATATCAGATTCTATATTCCACGCGTACGAGGTCGCGGGCAAAAACTAGTAATAAATAAATAAACCCAAAATTCTGACAACCGATCTAAAGTTATGCTATCATTTCTATGAATATTTCAGGATAATTGATTTAGGGAGGCTACAGTTGACCTCCCAAATAAAAGTTTTCACACGGCAGCTTCTAAATGCAAAATAAGGGATCAAAAAAGTTATTTGTAACAATTTCGGTCTGTGTGTCCTTTCTAAAAAAAACTGCCTACATTTTATAATTTATGAATCTTGGATTGACGTTGTACAGCGCAAGCATACCATTTGACTCAAAGTTGCCGATCGAGTTCTTGCCTTCGGCGATAAAGATAACGTAAAGCAGTTTTTCATGGAGTTTTTTGGCGGCTTTGGTCCAGAGAATCGTCGAACAAACTAAAATTTCGTGTGCGCATATTCATTAGAATAACTTTACTGTTACCTAGGTTGTCCGTTAGAGTCAACAGCGCACGTAGCTTCGTAAGCGCATTGCACACGCGCACATACGGCTGTACCCGAGACTGCGTCGCTAGAGTTTTCGTTTTCATCGCCCGCGCGGATCTCGTTGCTCAGGTCTGTTAACTTAGCTGATCTGTTGCCATCTACAAAAACATAACATAGCATGAACAAAGAAAATTTTACATAACATAGCATCACGCCTGTGTTTTGAGAGTGCAGAAAATGTATATCGACAAAAATGTATAAACGATAATTAGAACTTATAAATTTTCGTAAAGATATTGGCATATGTCGACTTACCAGCCCTCGGTACGCCCGACTACTGATTGACAAAGTACCCCCTACTACTAACGACAAATAAGAGGAAGTGGATCAAGTCACCAACACGAGAATCGCAGTAGTGACGGTCAAATGTGTGAAGTGTATGACGGTAAATACCGAAGGAATTTCTTATAAAACTTGTACTGAATCTTATGTCGGTCTCACTCCCACATTTTATAACCTCACCTCACCACACTACAAACGATCGCGTTTAGTTAGTATAAGAGCCTTGTCTCAAGATTACCGCCTTATTCAAGAACGCCCAGCGTCTACGGCAGACTGCGAAAGACTGACAATGAGTATAGTCGGAAAATATTCCGAAAAGGTCCGGTACCATGAAAACGAAACATGTCAATAGTTTATCTCAGTGCGCAGTGGTAAAGCGTCGGATGTTTTCACTAAACAGATAGGTAGCTCACCTGCAGTACTGTTCTCATCTTGGTCGGTACACTCGCCATAGTAAGCGACTCTGGGCGGCGGTTCTCCCCGCGCCTTGGCCTCGCACGCGCTCCGTCTGAGTGCGCAATGATGTGGATATGTTCGTCTGTTGTCGCCACAGACGGGCTCGCGTGCTGCCTCGGCACACGCAGCTTGACAGCCGCATGCGCCGCGAGCGCACCACGTGCCTGCTGGGCAGACTATCTCTGCACACGACTCTGGAAGACAAAAAAGGATATTTTTGGAGCCTCTTAGATTATCTTTGAAAAACCTAAGATATGATGCCGATATTCAAAATGGCTAAGATCATGTTAATCAAAGTCAGAGTCAAAGTTTTTTATTTCAAGTAGGCCTTTTCAGGCACTTTTAAAAAGTCGAGACTCTAAGCGCACGGTTCCAAAGGGGGTAGGTCCCATGGAGAAGAGACCGGCAAGAAACTCCGTGGTTACTCTTTTCAAAAACAAAAAGTTAATTTACAATTAAAATATTAAATTAACATGCATTATATAAGAAAAAATACAAACTTAATAGAACGCTACTTACATAATGAGGCAATACAACATGAGTTAAACAAGTGTTTCGAATATAAAATAAAAACGGCATAAACAGATCAAAGCGGATAAAACAGAAATAAAAAAAAAATACAAGAAAGAATACAAAATATTGAAATATCCAGACATGTGAAGCGAATCTAATGTAAAATAGAATTAGTGGCGACCGAAAGTGGCATTATGGTGAATAAAAATATAATAATCTTCATCTTCTTTTATAATTCTCTTCTATAGTCTAATATTATAATATAATTTAATATAATTTATCCTTGCGGAAATCAATTCAAACTCGCGACACGTAGCGCAGAAAGCAAATAAATCTTACCGCACGATCCCATATGCTTGATATGAAGGCGCCTCTTCTCCCTGCAAGCCGTGTCACGCAGTGCGCATACGCTGCTATATGTTTTATTGTCCGTACCGCAAACTTCCTCGGTTTCCTAATAATACAAAAATTATTATGTATATCTTAAGGTTTGTAAGGCAAATAAATTATCACCTGAGCCGGCCTATAAGATACTCATGGTGGGTAAAGTTATAGCCTGGCTTATTCTTTACTCTTTGCCATAAACAAAAATTAATATTGAGTAGGTACTAACAGTTCCCTCTTCACAATGCTTGGGGCACACACAGCTGGCTTCGGAAACGCCGTCACTCTCGCAAACCGCGTAGAACTCGCACTTCTTGTTTTCGCACCCGTCTGTAAAAAGATTATTTAACATAATTCATATAATCTAATATGATAATGATTTAACAACTCATGAGGAAGTGTTTCGTATTATGGTGTTACACGCAAACTTAATACTGCATGCGTACAAACAACGGTTTACATTTACCGTATGACAAGCCGTACAATTCGCAAACGGACTGTTAAAATCCCCAAGTCACTTACTGCAGGGTCCGTCGTAGAGCACCTGCACGTCGCGACGGTGACGACACGCTTCTAGCTGCAGCTTGCAGCGGTTGCCGTACGAGATGCCGTCGGAGCCACACACGGGCGCGAACTCGTTGGAGCAGCGCGGACAGCGGCACACGCCCCGGCCGCCGGTCGCCACACACTCGCCGCCGTGAGGACACACCCGATCCGCGCATACACCGTTGGAACCTAGTTAAAATAATTGTTGTTACAATGTGTATGCCATAAAAATGTAACTCCAAGAAGCGCTGGGAGGTATGTTAAGAAAGCAAGCAGGTAAGCCACCAAAAGCCGCCGTCTTGCGTGCGAAAGTCATAGCCGCAATTCGCGTGGTGTTTGATGTTTGTTTGTAATATCATATGTTTAACGCTTACCACAAGCTCCGGCGTGTAGCACCCTTAGCTCTCTTCCGAGTAGGCAAGCCGCCCGCCTCAGTTCACACTCACTGTCGTGCGTGCGCGAGTCAGAGCCGCACACGGGCCGTAACACCGGCTCGCACAGCGGGGGACACGCACACACGGCACCGCCGCCTTCCACGCGACACTCCGCGCCGTGCCGGCACTCCACCTCCGCGCACGGGTTCACACCTGATATAACGTCATTATTGTACATCCTGAAGACGGAAGACTTACTAACTCGGTTGAACTTAATATTTAACGTTTAACTTTGCATGTCGCACAAGACTGAGTGAAGCTGCTTAAACAATAAAGGATCCTAAACAGTGAATAAAACCGACCATTAGTAAATATGCTATTTTCCAGTCCCAATATATGCTGGTTGAACTTATCTTAAATGTAGGTAATATTTCTTACCTGAACTACACTGTCCTTTAAAAATAATCTTCAATTGTTTCCTGGCACGACAGGACTCCCGATGCATCTGGCACTCGTTGGAGTAAGTCTTGCCGTCAGAGGCACACACTGGTGAGAACTCTAGCGGACAAGGCTCAGCACAACGGCAGGATGGAGCGCGGCGATCGTCCAGCTGACACACTTCAGGATCTGGACAGGTAACTCCAGAGCAAGGATCTGCAACCGTGACAAAACGGATGTAGGATAGCCCCTGCTTTTCTAATTGATGAGAACGATATAAATAGGACAGCTAGATGCTTAGGTACCTAACAAATTGGTGTTGATATCTACAATTACTAATATGATACAATATTTTCCATCAATCATCTTGAAAAATCTAACTAGCTCAAACGCCAACTGGTTTCATTACTTGAGAAAGAGGTACCTATGTTCATCTTGCGGCAAACCGATGCGGTTCGAATATGCGACTGACTACAGGATGAACATACAACATAACCGCTAGGCGAATTTCTTTAGTAATTGCTATTGGAAAATGCCTGTCTTGCAATATGTAGGTACTTACCACATTTACCGTAGTACTTGAAAGTTATATTAGTGTTAGACTCGCAAGCAGCTCTTCGCATCTCACAGTCGCCGGAGTAGTCGCGAGCGTCGCTTGCGCAGAGGGGCCGCGAACCTTCGTGGTCCCCGTAGCTCGGACACGAGGTCGGACATTCGCAGTTGTACGCGTGGCCATCGGAAGTGGGCCGGCACAGCGCACCCGGCCCGCAGGTCACTCCACGACACGGATCCGGAACGTCTAACACAATCACCTCTAATTTAGTGCTTTCAACCAATTAAGTAAGTCAACTGACGCAAAATAGACACAATAGAAATTAAAATGTATCTCGCCGCTGCGCGCTTCTTGTCTTAATGAATTAAACATCGTAGATATATGAAACTTCTTATATATAACTATATATCTCGCTGAAAATTGTCTCTGCTATGTTCATTTCAAAAGTCGCATCATGTTAAGAGGACTCTGTACCAATATAGCATCCCGTCTTTTCCTGTGGCAATTCAGACAGGCTAGTGACTTTTTCTACAGTAAGCAGTAAACACTTGTTTAAACATTTTACCACCTAGTCCCTGGTCACCAAACCACATTTAAAGAATGATCATTATAAGTAATATCTATTATCCAATTATAAAACATGTATAATAATAATGGTTACCAATATCGCTTAACTCGTCCTTTGTTAGCGGTCAGCTGTTCACCTGTAATTAAAGAAGTCGTACTCGCTAGTCGGTGTACCTACTAATAATTGTAGTTACCTATAGATAGATATGATAGCATACCACTAGGGAACAGGTAACAGCAGTCAGCAGCCGCCACCAGCACCAACAGCGCCGGCAGCGTCACGCTCACCATTGTCCAACTCGCTCGCCGCACTTGGCTCTTCTTGTTTCCACCATCACACATCATATATTCGCATTGCACTTTTTTCTACAAAAACAAATTCCCAATAGCACTTCAAATACATTTTTTTTTATTTAACAGTCTACTTTGAATTTTCGTGACCGAAAGTACTCACACCTTAGCATTCATAATTTGTCCCATGTACCATAACAATAAGCGATCAATAACATTAGGTCTGCTTACAAGTAAACTTAATTATATAGATATTTTGATCAAAACGCAATTGTAAGTCATAAGTCGTAGTGACGAGCTGTGGGTAACTCACCAAATAATCGCTTTCTGTTTTTAAGCTGCCAACGGATGTGCAACAACGAAATAACACATTTAAATAACTAATTATTAAGTATAAACCTATTTTGTTTCGGCGCACAGAGCGTCATCGTTGGCGCGGCGTTTACCCTAATCGACGGAGGGCCACTGAATCTAAGCTGCGAAGCACTTGTCTGAATGAACTCCTTTCGAGCATGCGCACTATGACAATCGGTAGAGACTAATATAAGAGGACTTGTTACAGTCAATGATTAGAAATTTACTTACTGTCAGTGCCATAAATAAAATAATTTCCATGTTTTCTTGAAATGATGCACAAGATTCCACGTAGTCCGTTACGCTACAAGTGAAAACAAGTAGGTAGGTATTATTGTGTAATTAAAAACATAGCATAGGCATAGGTTTTTCAATGTACGTGCGGTACAACTGCATGTGTGAAATGTTGGGCAATTTAGGTATAGGTAAAGCACACCACGCCGATGCGACCATATACAAACCTAGCCGCTCAGGGTGAAAGCTCTCGACTTTAATTGCACGGTTGACGCTGTGGTTGGTGGATCGACTGCTGCGCTACGTGTCGCCGATTCGATTCCCACGCAGAACAAATATTTGTATGATCTACAGATAGTTGTTTCGGGTCTTTATGTATGTAAATGTGTTTGTAAACCCACTCACGAAAAACAAAACAAAATACTGGTCTGCCGCTGAACGAAGACCTGAGGCAAGTTGAGAACCAAGATGTACCTGCGTCCTTAAGAACGCATACGACCCTCGGTCATAAGAACCAAGAGCACAAAGTCTAACTTCATCTCCACTAACATAAAACATTGACTGAGTGCAAAGAATACAAAGCGCAGTTTAGCGCGAAGACTTGCGTTTGCTATTGGTGGCGCAATGTAGTGTGGGGCAACGATAGCGAGGTAGAAAAAAAAGAATAATAATAAGCCAGGCTACACGAAACGACTGACGCCTCGTTTCGACTCTAGGCCAAAACATTCTTTCATGACGTAATTTATCTGTAGGTAAGTAGCTTATTACAGTTTTGGCTTCTCATCCAATAAATTGCGGTCGATATTATTTAAGGGTAAATTGATGTATGACACGTTTTCTAACTTGACTAACCATAGGCTGACCATGAGTGTCCAAAGACAACAAATAATGAGTTAGCAGACGAGTCTGATTGGAGACCGCAAATCGGCAAACGGAGTCTTGGATATTCTAACCAGCACCGACGATCTGAAGAAGGCATCCAAGTTATGAGTATATCGGTAGGAAGGGTCGGTAGACTACAGAAATTAAGTCAACCGACCGATACGTAGTGAAAACTATCTACTAACACGACACATTTTATTGATTTTAAATAATTTGTGTACTTACAGTGGCCTACATTCGCTTCATTATAAATACAATAGAAACAAGTTTTCAACTTTAATATGTTTATTTATTATCATGGTATATACCATTTAAGACGTTTTCACTCTTATTACATTCACAATTGCATGTAACAGAGAATAATAAGACTTTACATAATGTATAAAAATAGGATTGTACGAGCCATATCAGGACTCAGAAATGCACGCAAAATGAGAAATGAATTTACAAATAAAACTCTTTTCTGTCCACTGCTAAAATGCAATGACAAAGTTATGTGCCCCTTCTGCTAAGCTATACACAATTTATTGAAATTGCACATGATTTTAAATTACATGCAAACCTACTAACAATTGCTAAATTTTGTACATTTACTACGACCTATTTATATCACTTGTATCTGTCAAGGTAAATACATAAATCATGATATGAGGCATGAAATAAATAGAAAATTGGATTAGACATTAAAAAAACATTAAAACGGCGACTAAATTGGAACAATATAAAAATTAGTGGTATTTTTTTCTAAATTCTGTACATTAACAATTAATCGACAGATTCGGCAATAAATAAATTTACTATACAGTCTTACTTCTAAAAGTCACTATTAACGTTTCATTTCAAGTCGATGCGCTTTCGCTTATCACATAGATAAAAACCACAGCACTTTTTGTCACTTAAACTTTACACTTTCACGGTTTAACCAGCGTTCACATTCTCGGAGAGAGATCCCTATAGGCTATCTATTTACAAAGTAAAATACAATAATATTTACAAGAGGCGAGGGAACTTCGGTATTATGTGGGAGGTGCGCGGCGATCGTAATCTCTCCGGTACACCTCCCGTTCGTAGTCCCGCTCGTCGTACGCGTACTCGGGCTGCGTGTAGCCGCGCCACTCTTCAGGGTAGGACCGCACGGGCGGGAAGCCCATGCCGCCCGGCATCGTGGCGTTGTCGTAGTAGCCGCTGTACGGGCCCGGCATGCCACCGAAGCCGCTACTGTACCTGCTGAACACGGAAAACACGGTAAAATCGGAATAAGCAGCAAGATAAGGCGAAACAAGGAACCAGTAAGCGTGCTCACCTCCTCTTGTCGTGCGGGCGCGGCGTGCGCTCGGCACGGTACTGGCGCGGTCCGGGGTAGGCGGGCGGCGTCCAGCCAGGGTGCGCGGGGTGTGTGGGGTGCTCGGGGTGCGCATGGGACATGCCGTAGGCCGGAGGTCGCGAGCGAGCCGCGCTCACGCCACCGCTGTCCCGACGCGTACGAGACCGTTCTCGATCCCGGTCGCGGTCACGCTCGCGGTCCCGATCACGCTCCCTGTCCCGATCGCGCTCCCTGTCTCGATCCCGCTCTCGCTCCCGCTCCGACCGGCTCCGCTCTCTGTACATCAAATCGTCCCGCTTCAGGCTCCTATCCCTATCCTTGCGATCCTTGTGCTTGTGTTTATGTCTGCAGGGATGGAAGAAGCGATAATGGTGGTGAGCGACACAGGAGAGGTTAGCCATTTGATGAGAAGATAAAATGATGAATGAAGAAGCAGGCGAGCAAATGGAATGAGTCAGACGGTTAGTAACTAATTGAATGTTAACCAAATCCAAGTCTGTATTGCATATTATTATAGTGGTGATATTTACCTTTCGTGTCGTTTATTTTCGTTGGGCTCCGGGTCACACTCTCCTTCTTCTAGTTTTCTCTTTATTCCAGATGTCTGTGGATTTTTGTCATTGATTTTATCGAATTTATCTCGATCTGTTTTGGGCCTCTTTTCTTTTTTATCATTATTAGCATTATCAGTTTTTGATAACTTTTTGTATGACTTCAAATGATTACTATTGTGATTGTTTTTATTATTCTGCAAAATAAATAAGTATTTTTAATATACATCAAAAACATTTACAACTATTATATAATTAATTGATGCAATAAAAACACAAACCTTAACATTTTCTTTGTGTTTTCCAGCTTTTTTGCTGGATGATTCATTTTTCTTCAGACCATATTTGTACAACCTATAAAGCTGTTTTGCATCAAAATTTGTAAATTTGGAAACAAAATACCAGAGATTACTTCTCCACTCAACTTTTTTCTCAGGGTCAGGGTATGCATCTACACAAATGTCTATTTGGTTCCCTATCTGCGTGAGACAAGCTCTCGTTCTCGCAACTTGGTCGGTTTCAGACAATGTTTGATCTGGATTGTCAAGTGCTCGTAGGGCTTTCTTGACTGGTCTCATTTTTTCCTTGCACTACAAAAAAATATGATTTAGTTAAAAAAAAAGATATTCAATTTTTATGGCACAATTAATATATTTTTACTTTTTTACCTCTTCAAAAACTGACGGGTCGAGGTCACCGAGGACCTCCAAGGCTCTTGGTTCGTTGTTAGCAGTAAAATGCATGGGCCCAGCAGGCTTCTTGTTGCGTGGCTTCAATTTGTCACCTTTCCTGTTACCATCTCTCTTTGCTCGTTTTTTATCTTTCTCTTTCCTATCATTTGATGTTTCATCGTGTGTAGATATATCTTCTAGTTTGGATTTATTCTAAAAATTATGTTTTTTTTTATATCACGACTTGACCACTTAATAATATAAACACAATTTCAGTAAAGCAAACAAAGTACAAACCTTATCCGTTTTATCATTTTTACCAGTCTTATTCGATTTCTTATTTTCATCTGCAGAGCTAGCGTCATCTTCTACGATATCCTTTGTAACTGGCTCTTTATTGCCTCGTTTTGTTCGAGGTTTTTTCTGTTTTTGCTTCCCGTTCTTCTGATCGAGTAGTTTTTTTATAAGTTTTAACAAATACTCGGCACGAGATTGCAAATGCTTGGCTTGAGGTTTCTTATCCTCGTTGGTGAGAATTTTATCTCCTATTTCGAAGGATGAGTCCATTTTAATGGCTTCCCACGAACCCATACCATATTGATAAATTCCCGCAAGTAGTTTAGAGTCGTCTGGGACACCCCACTCGACATCGAAGTTTGCAGGCCTTGTCCTGTAGAAATAAAAATATGTTGAATTTGAAAATACGGTATTCCAGACTTACCCCATTTACAAATGTTCTCAGCAAGGCCTATTTCCAATAATGTTTAGTTTACGCACCTGAAATCTAGTTGCCACTTGAGCCTCTCTTCCTTGGTGTCTGGCAGGAACACGTCCAGCGGCGCCAGTTCATCCTGGCACGCCGCCAACGTCTTAGCATTCACCGGTACACCACCAAGCTTGAACGTCTTTCTCATGTTTTTGCGACCTTCTATTTGTTCATCTGTAAATATTCACTTACCATTAGTACCACTTCAGAAGATCGTAATGGAACTCTACAAATAATGGTTGTGAGGAAATATCAATAATGGGATAGGTGATCGTCCAGTTGATATTGCTGTTACCGATCCTCCTAACGTATACGTACATTAGCTTCTACAATGCCCAATAAAGGAAAGAAGGGATACGAAAGAAACTTTGAATATACTATACTTAAAGAACAATTTGTAACTTACTCGCTATTTCTGAGGTGTCATTCAGTACTGCTTTACATCTCTCTTGCAGAATTTCTCCCAACTTCTTGAGTTCAGCTAGTGGTTTCTCTTGTAATTCCGCATCGCACGCGATGCTGTCCAGATGTTTCAAAGGCGCCGAGAATTTCTTGAAACTCTTAACGAATCTTCGAATCTGGAATTGAAATTAAACCAGTGGGTAATCATTGGCCGAGACTCTTACGACCATACTACTCGGCGGAAAAATCTCTTTTCTGATCAGGACTAAAGTTCTGCTATTTTCAGGCCTAATGATTATTTAATTTCGTAATGTTTACCATAAAGTGCACAAGTGCCGTTAGTGATTACAAAGTTATTTTTCAAAGCACAATTAAATTTATTAAGTTTTCTTACCTCTTGGTCCGTGAAGCCTTTGATCTTCTCCCTGTGCGAGGCGGGCGGGCGGCCTCGCTTGCGCGGCCTGTCGTCGTCAGAGCCACCGTCGGTCGCGTCACTCTCAGCGTCGCCGTCCAAGTCTGCTCCGTCGCCGCCCTCGGCCGAACTGCGACCTCGACGCTTCCGACCTTCAGCTACAACAAAATAATTATTACTATTAGTCATTGTATCATGTATAGGCACATTTTTTATTCGCCAAAATATCGTTACTAAAATCCTTAGTTTTACGTAACTAAAAGCAAATGTATCTTACCGAAAACCCACTTAAAATAAAATGGCTGTTATGTGTGAATATTCCGGCCAATGAACACTATTGATTGAATTTAGTTCGTCAACCACTACCTAGTATGAAAATAAGGTAACTCACAGCCATCAGCATTATTTGCTTGCAGATTCTTTCTCCTCGGTGGTAGATACAAGTCTTCCATTTCTTTGCTTTTTTCCTGTTCGGCGATTGTCTTACGAACATGATCAGGTATGATATCATCCTAAAAGCATAAAATATTTCTGTTATTACCTTGCTATAAGCGTGTTTAGTATTATCCAATAAAAATTAAATTAACAACACACATACCCAATCTTTACTTTCTTCTTCTGTATTTTCCTTTTTAACCTCCATTACAGCCTTATCTTCATCGAAGGCAAAACTGGCAACTTTGAAAGCGGAGAGCAGCTCGTCTCCCGCCATCGCTGGGCCTTCATCGCGGGTCTCAGCTCGTTGCAGGATTTCATCAATATCACACTATGGAATAAACAAAATGTTATTCACAGCAATAAATACTACATTGTAGCTTATTGTAAAAATTTGTATAGTAAGACTTACGACGGGATCCTCATCATTTTCATCGTCGTCCTTGAACAATTCTTCAGCACCAAATTTTAATATTGCGTTTAAATCTTCTTTATTGAACGGGTTATTAGCGCTCGTTGCTGAAGCATCTCGTTTATTGAGAACGGTCCGCCCAGTTGTGTCCATTCGCTGAATAACGAGATGATCAAGCACCATTTTTCTTTTAGCCCTCTCAACAATATCTTCCTCTACAGATCTAGCAGTAACTAATCTATAAATGTTGACCTGTAAAATATTAAATATGTACAGATAACTGTATTCATTGGTTACGTAATTATTTAATACGATAGGGAGAGGTAACCCATTAATGCAGCTATAGTGAATCTATCTTATATAAAAAAAAGATGACTAAAACACTGACTCAAACACCAACACCCCACTATCTTTTAATATAAGAGGGTCAAAAAGTCCGTCTAGCCACGCAACCGTAATTACGAGTCACAGCTAGTACGACATAAATACAAAATCATAATTACCTGGTTCTTTTGTCCAATACGATGTGCTCGAGCTTGAGCTTGCAAATCGTTTTGAGGATTCCAATCAGAGTCAAATATGATCACAGTGTCAGCGGTGGCTAAGTTTATACCTAGACCCCCAGCGCGTGTCGACAATAGGAAGCAGAAATCCGTAGAGCCCTCGGCATTAAAGTGGTCTAAAGCTTGCTTCCTAATTTCACCCTTTATACTGCCATCAAGGCGTTGAAACGGAAAATGTCTCCTTTGTAAATATTCAGCCAAAATGTCCAACATTCTGACCATTTGAGAAAATATGAGAACTCTATGCCCTGTTTCTTTTAACCTACATAACAGCTTATCTAATAGGAGTAATTTACCAGAGCCTCTTAATAATTTCTGAAATAACAAACAATTGTTTAATATTGCTTAATAAAATAAAAATATAAATAAATTAACCTTGTAATAAAATTACCTCTACAGCATCAGTTGTCGCAAGTGACGCTCTAGACTCAAAATCTTCAGGCTTGGTTAATAAGGCGTGATTGCAACATTTCTTTAATTCTATAACTATATTTATAAATGTATTTATAGATCCCTTAACGCCCTTCCGTAGAGCGCTATAATTTTTGGTAAGGATCCATTTATAATATTGCTTTTGAATCGAAGTCATTTCTACTCTTAATATTTGTTCTACTTTAGCAGGCAATGACTTTTCTACGTCTTTCTTTTGCCTTCTTAAAATAAATGGCTCTAATTGCTTGTGAAGTTTCTCATAACCCTTAGTGGCAGCATCTTCATGGTCTTTCTCAAATTCTTCCCACGATTCAAACCTAGAATAATGATAATATAAGTATGGATGGAAACCACTGCATCAATAAATCAGTTAGATATAAAATAATGTAGTAACACTTACTTGTAAGGCATAATAAAATGTAATAAGGCCCATAACTCTTTCAAGGAGTTCTGCAAAGGAGTACCAGTGACTAATAATCTATGATTCGTATCAAATTCCTTAAGTGCTTTATACAATAAAGAATCATCGTTTTTTAACCTGTGCGCCTCGTCAACTAATAAGCACGCCCAACTAAAAGATCTAAGAAATTGTCTATCTTTCAGTAAAATCTCATATGTGGTTAAGATAGCATTGAATTTCAGTCTTTTCGAGCTAGCAAAACTCCATTCATATTGCCTGAGCTAAAACAAGTACACAGTAGGTTTAGTTATTTTATAAAATCAAAATATATAACATTGGCATAAATATGTTCATAGATAACTTACAATTTCTCTACTACTGAGATCACCAATATAAGTAACAACATTAATATCAGGCGCCCACTGCTCAAACTCTCTTTGCCACGCCGTCATTGTACTTAAAGGCACAACACATAGGAATGGTCCATAGAGCTGTTGTGATTTGAAGAGGTAGTATAGGAAACAAATGGTCTGAAAAAAATAAAATAAATTAAAATAACTGTACATGTTAAATAGAAGCATAAAGCTTCTATTTAACATTATCATTATCATCTTGCCACAATTGCCCCACTGCAGGACAAAGGACTTGCTTTTATTATAAAAAATATTTCAAAACCCACCTGTATAGTTTTACCCAAACCCATTTCATCGGCAAGAATAACAGAGTTATCTTTACACCAGGAATGTATTAACCAATTCAATCCATCCATTTGATAATCTCTCAATATATAAGTCTGTAAAAAATTAAAAACATTTATTACTAGCAGCACTGGCGAAAACTGAGTATACAATAATATGCCTCTGCTGAACTCTTCGGGTAATACAGCCGTGATGCTATGGTGTACCATCAGTGTAAAAAGACCCCTTCTTATAGGTACTCATACTGGCTCATAAAATGGCTAAGTCTTACTTTGATGTGAGTTCCAAAGTGGGAGTATTTACGTAATAAATAAACTTTTTTCTATATATGTATATACTTATTCATAGAACATGTTACGATACTATAACTATTCAATGCCTCCATATGATTATCATTCTAGGTCTTACCAGTACTACTAATAGTAAAGCGACATCTGTCTAACATCATTCGACGTAAGTTAACGTCTTATTTCAAGTCTAGACCCATAGATGGCGTTGTAGCAAATGTTGAGACAATAGAACCGTGCCATTGCACCAAAATATTTATTTCATATAGTTCATAATTTTAATTTTTTTTTTTTTTTTTATTTACGTGATATAATCTAAAATTACGTGATGAACTTTAATAATCACGAATTCTAGAAAATATGAAGCAGGTAAACTCATTACACACATTTGCATAACCTATTAAAACTACCACGTCGAGTATAATTTGCATAAAAATATTGACAACAGAAAATAGTTTTTATTTAATCTAAATTATTAATTAGGTAGTATATAACAATGTGAAATACCTAATTTGTCAGGTAGGCTCTATGACGGACCAAGGCGTACGAACAGAAAAGTGTCAATAATTCAACCCTAACGTGAATAGAAGTCGCGGGCACGCATAAATTTATTATACATACCGAATCTTTACCCATATACTCTGGCTGTTCTTTGACATGATGGAACTTTGGCCTACGCCTCAAGACAGGGCAATGTCTCGAAGGCGTTGTTTTAGCAGCTTCTCTATATTTAAAATGTTCTACTTCACGTGGCCATCTTCTTTCTATTAAAATGGCATCTTCCCAAGTAGCATCAGCATACGGAAGTGATTCCCACTTGCAAAAGTATTCATGTGCTGTACCGCCACCTTCTAATTCTCGTGTTTGTTCCGCTAGTAAAGCAAACAGTTGGTAACTTTCATAAGTAAACTTACAATAATATAGAAATATTTGTCTTGAATCACATAAATAATTAAAATAGTCACCTATTATCCTTTCAACATTGTTGTAGGTTTTCACCAATTCCTGCTGCAGCTCATTTTGGCATTCAAAGTAATCAATATCCTCAGGGCCTGCCTGCTGCCTCCACCATGACAATTCCGCTTCTTTTTTAATATAATTTTCTAATTTCTTAAGACCCTTAACCTTTTGTTCATTTAATGACCTCTCTGACTCCCATGTGTTATGAATATGAGACCAGCCTTTCCATTTGATCATGTACTGAGGTTCAGTTGCTTCAACATCAGTAGGATCACAGCCTTCATTAAGATCTCCATGCTCCTCTATATAGTAAAGTGTAGTCACATTTCCAGTGACTGCATAATGATAAGAAGACATTAGCTAAAATTTAACAGTGTATTTGCACCAAAATGCAAAAATAAATGAACAACTATTGTCGAAAAATAATGGATTAATATTATATTAAATTAAATATTCAATTTAGTTAGTCGTGATAAACATCAGTAATAGAGAAAATGATAACTCAAAAAACCTACACTAATATAATTACCTCCCTTCTTCCCTCGCCGGATGCCTAAGACCCTTTCAATAGTCTCACTATGGTCTTCCGGTTCTGGTTCTGCCTCAGCTTCCCCATCCACACCTTCGACTTCCAAAAGATCGGAAGAGTCAGTTTGTTCATCACTCGCTTCTTTATAGCTGACTGCTGCGCCGGTACGTCGCGTTGCTGTCCTGTTAGAATAACAAAAACACTCAAAGGTTGCAGTAATCGCATAACGAGCGACATCTCTTATGTATTGACTAAACAAAATGGCCGTGACGTCATCCTCAGACGTAAGCATCTCGGTCAAGTACGCGCGGTGATAGTCATTAAACATCGCCGCCATTTTGTTCATTTGAAACAACATGAGCTGGCACGAAAATACATGATCTTTACAGGATAATTGTTCAGCTTTACGTTTAAAAGACTGCCGAATACTATCAAATTACCGTTTTTTTTTTACACTTAAGCGATAGAGAACGTTTAAGCGAAAATAAAAGGGTATGGTTACGAAATAATTTACATAGGCCGAACTAAGCTATGCCGAATGCCGAATATTTTAAAATGAAAGTAGCCGAGTATCCGAGAAAAATCTCGTACGGTGGCGGTGGCTTTTGCGCAATTAAATGTGGCTCGTTCTTTTTCTACACTCGCCAACTCGATATTCAGTGAATGATTTTTTTTCGGTGGCACATAATATCTTCGATAAACATAACCAACTCATTCAAAACTAGAATCAACACCCATATTAAGGGTGGGATAGTACTCTCATGTAGATATATTAGAGTACTGTCCCACCCACCCTTAGTCATTATAATATTGTAAAGGGTGGAATAGTACTCAAATATTTCTAATTTCATTATTCTCTCTTGTACTTAGGTATATTGATAATTAATATCGTTGCGCGTGTGCATACCGTGTTGATGTAGACCGTCGTTGTGGCAATGCCAAGTGCTGGTTATTTTGGAAATAGTAATACCTATATATGATTTAAACATAATGGGCTACATAAAAATAAGATTGAGAATAAAGTAGTGAACATAACATTTTATAATGCACCTTTTCAAAATTCAGTATATTGTCAAATAACAGGTCCACCCAAAAATTAAAGAATTGGTCTAATCTATGTCATGGTGGTAATAATCCGCCTTAAACCTTTCAAATCGGAATATTCGGTTTTATAGAATGTTTGGGCGACGGCCAGAAAATAAAATGGTTTATATTCCACAAGAATTATCAGAGGAGTACCCTGAAAAGCCGAATATTAGGCAACTTTAGTTTTATTTCAAACATAATTGGTTTGTCAATTATTCGGCAGCCTTCATGGCCGAATTTCAGCAGCTAACTAATATTTTATTTTAATCAAAATATATAATTTGATAAATATTTGGTAGCCTTCAAAGCCAAATATTAAGTGATTACTATTTTATTTCGACCAATTATTTATTTAACAATAGAATAATGTGTTTTGCGGCGAAAATTCCTTTCCTGTGCTGCCGAATATTCGTCAAACTACATACTTATTAGTTCGACTAATATTCGGCAGCTATAAACTTGTATCTACTTATAAAATTACTTTAATATTGTCCAAATTAATTTACTGGTTTACTGAATACTAACTTCAAAATATTAAATGTCTAGAATTTCCACTATTATCATGATGAAATTTGGAAAATACTAATTACCAACATCCAACAACATTATAATGTATTACAGTATGATTCAGTTTGCTGTTTCATCACCCCAAATTTATGTGGGGAGTCATCATTTGCAACTTAAATACATATACATAATGACAAGTGACTATTTTAATTAAAAATTGTATTAATACATATAGTAGCCATGTGTAACTCGAAGACTGAAGAGTTTAAGTATTATCCGATTCAGCCAAATTTAACAGGGTTTTTTACCATTACTTCATTAGGTGAAAGTTTTTAATTTATATTTTTGGAAATGATTTATTTTAAAAATAAATCATTTCCAAAAATATACTATTAATAAGTTTCCTGATTCCATCAAGATAAATCAAGTATAAATAATCAAATATAAATAATCTTGGGTTTTATAAAATAAATAAATAAGTACAATGGTATTGGGAGTTTATGAGCAGAACATTAAAAATATGTAACCACCAGTAGCACGTTTTCCTTTGATCTACTGTAAAATAAGAATTATACATAAAATTCTGACCTTTTGGTGTCATCATCGGTGCCTTCTGAACTTTCATCTTCATCACTGGTAAATCTTCTTCGTGTTGGTTTTCTTTTTCTGAGAGGTACACTTCTTTGGCCTGGTCGTTTTGAAGGTGGAGGTGGTGAACCTTTCAAGTCACTATCACTATCTGAAGAGTCTGAATTCCATGAATCACTAAAACATTTAGTTTATGTTAAAAACAAATAATTAATAATCATATTGTAATTGCTAATATTTGATTTTTATTTACTACCTTTTTTTCCTACTTTTTCTACTGTGTGTCCTGCCTCTTTCACTAGAATCACTGTCTGCTAATTTAAGTCTATCTGGCTCTTTTCGGGACCTAGCTGATCTTCTGATTCCATATATGTCAGGATTGTCCTCCCATAGGTCTGATTTTAATTTGCCATGACTATTCCGTGATTTTGATTTAGAAGGAGAGTCTTCATCTGAAGAATTTTTGTCAGTATGGTGGTCAGATTTTGATGAGTTGGCATTACTATGCTTTGGAGATGATTTTGTGTCATAACTGTGATGTGATCGGTCCACAGATTTCTCAGACCCTGACCTTTCAGATCCAGAACCAGATGAACTAGATCCGCTTTCACTGTTAGAAAAGTTGTTGATATTAGAATAAAGGTAATTAATGACTTCAAACAGAGACATCACTAAAAAGCTAATATACCTTTCACTACCCGAACCTGATCCACTGGAATCACTCTTCTCACCTTTCTCACTATTTGAATCACTTCCAGATTCATTCATGGATCCCTTCTGAAACAAATTTTAGAGTTACTATTGGCTATGAATATTATATAAAAATAATACATGGTTGAATAACAATGTAATTATTTATATTCTTGTAAAAGAAAATACAAAAATACTAATCATAGTATGTTGCAAATTTAGTACTGGCAAAATATATGAAAATATATATAATACTGAATGGAATCACAAATAAAATCAATAAGCATTTAAAAAAACATGATTTTTTTAAGTATATTATGAATTCTAATTTTTAAATCACTACTCACTTTCAGAAACAGATTATATAAATAATTATTATAAAGTATTTCTCAGTTAGTTATGCAGTTAATCTGCAACCATAGAAGAGGTTAACGGCACAGGTAATTTAAAAAAAAATAGATATCCAAATATCCATGTAATATTTTTAACTTTTAATTATATTAGGCAACAACAATAGTCTTGCCTCTTCTAGTACCTAGTAAGCAATGAAAACACTACAAACAAGAAACCTAACCTCAAACCAGTGCGCTTGCAGACTGAAAACAACCATAACTTTGAAAAATAAAATATAATAAAAAATACTCATGGAGAGGTGCAATGTCTAAGGAAGTATACCAGATTTTCCACTTAAATTACATGGAATTTAAATAAAATATCGCCACATAACCTCAAAAGCTAGTGTCTTCATAGGCAGTGCTTAGCAAGACCAATTTTCAAAGCTAAATTGCAAAAATGGGTCCCTTTTCAAAATCATTTTCACAGTGTTCTATGGAAAGATTACGTAACAAAGAATCATCGCAAACACTTTCTTGCGTGGGACAAGAATGTTTTCATACATAAAAACAGCAAAATGTATTGTAAACAATCACAAAAACCCTTAAAATCACTATTACGTCTTAAAATTTCACCCTCTTTCGGGGCCACACCCAAGACTTCCAGAACGTTCCATGAATATTTTCAATCATTATACTATAATAAAACAAACAAATACACAAAAACAATGAAGAAAGAAGCTCTAAAATCACTTACCAAGTGCATTTTGTAGTAAATTCAAGGAATACACGGTTTCTTATATAATTAACAACCGAAAGGAAGAAAAACCAGATAATTCATTGAGAAAAACGTTAAGAAATCACACGGTATAAAATTTTTCTGCATATTTTTATGATAAGCGAATAAAATGCGAAAAAATATTTTGCAGTAAAATCTTGTCAAGCGACGCCATTTTGTCGTCGAATAAATTCTGGTGACGACGGAAATGAAAGAACAGTAATTTTGCCACAAAACTTTAGTTAATTTAGGGTAAACAGAGACAATAACGACTAAAAAAATTAAAAACGAAACTTTAGAGCCGTCAGAAATACTACTTCTGTACTGGAAATGATGCGAGCACCGCGCACTGCCAGCGAAACTCGAAAGCTACAGCCATATTGCCATCTGCCAGCTGCCTGACGAAATATAGCGTAGATAGAGATGTCAAGCATACATACTTCAGAGTCATAAAATATCATACCGGAACGTTTTAGTTTCAAAAAAATATTATTACTATTTTAAAAAGAAATTGTGGTATATATGATTATACTTAACGTAAAAAATATTTGAATTGATAAGATAACCATATCAGATAATTTCTATAGTAAATATTGGCTAATAAAACAAACCACCGTCTATATAAGTTTCACAATAAATGGTAAGATACATGGTCTTAGGTCAGTGTTTAGATTTATGCAAATCTATATAATGAAAATGTGATTACAATAGCTACTTGCTTGCTACTTGATTAAATTTCAGAAACCATTATGTATGTTTATCTTTTTCGAATCCTTTTACATAATTTCAGTATTACAGACTGTCCTCAAGCTAAATCCACAGACAGGATTTCATCAAGTTATATCCACTGCTTTGGCATCATATGTTTCGCTAGTGTTTTAATATACTTCGTGGTAAACAATTAAGCAGCTTTTTCATAAATTATATTATGTAAGTAATAGCCGTCATGCGTCATCAGATACCATTTGCTTCAGGAAAACATATTATTTTACGTCTAGATTGGTATTTATAAATACAGTTACATCACTAGCGAACGTCTTATCAGTGCTACCAACTACAGTTAGCGTAACTTCCGCTTTATTATGAACTAACATTATTTGGAATGATATGCTCGGTTACCCAACTGATATAAAAAAATCCGACATGTTAACCGGGCAGTACGAATATTATTCAAATTATAGAAAAAATACTTCTTGGCAAAAATCTTTATATTCGGAACTATGTTTTTTCTTTTCTGGCAGCTGTACACGTAAGCGCGAGAAGGTAGGCGTAAATATATTCGGTGATACGTGTATTGCGAGTTAGCGAGTGAGTCCAGTGATCATTTTTTTTTAAATCTACCTTTTGAATCAAACGCGATAGCGCGAACATTTAAATTATTTTAAACCATGCTTAGGTTTAAAATAATTTAAATGTTCGCGCTCCGGGTACAGTTGAGCGCAGTTTTTGGACATAGAAACATCAACACAATATTATGAATATATTCAATTAGTAACTTAGTATTTTACCTTGATAAATGTTCAAAATATCAAATTATTTTTTATAAATTGAAAGATTGCAAGGACAGAGCTTCCATGAGTATAAAGAAAAACAAGATTATATTGATTATCATCACTAACATTTAAGGCTTGAGTCCTTCACCGGAGACAAGTAGCAACGACAGGCAACAATGATAAGCGACACTACTGGTTCCTTTATACATGTTCTATAAATTTGTATGAAGATACATATAGCACCGGCGACAAGCCTATCGCTGTTGCTAGTCGCCGGTGACGGACTCATGCCTTAAACATTACATAGCATCAAGCCGACATTTGGCTGACGGCGACCGCCGCTGTTAAGTGGGGGTGAGCCTATTGCCATCTACTGGACACAATTTCAAAATATAACACTTCCCGTCTCAAGATTTTAACCCACCATTGCGATCATACCCAAATTGACCTTTTAAAATAAAAATTATAAAACAAACTTTATATTTTGTTATAATAATAAAACTATTGTGATGACAAGCCTGGTCGTCTATCTCCATGTGGTAGCGCTGGGGTGCAGCGGCTTTCTTGGATAACAAAACGGAACCGTCTACTGAATATCAGTAGCGGTTGTTAAAACACGCTGTTTTAGTAGCGACCAATAGCGGAATTTACGTCACTCAACTACAGGTCGCGCGAGACCGATAGTGTAGGTGTAACGAAAATTTCCAAACGTTGTATGCGTTGTGTTCGAGTGCAACGCGATAGAGTTAGATGTAGATATGATGCGGATAGATCTTAGCAGGTTATTTCAGCACGGTGAAACGAGCTATCCGCTATAGTGGCATTAGCTAATTTCGATAACCTTTACGTCGCGCAACGACGACCGCTATTATGTGTTGTATAGTATATCTATTCGATACACCACCACACGCACATATGATTTAGAAGACGAGAAACAATCGATGACTTCCTCTGAGCACTTAAAAAGCGTAGGTCTCAAGAAAGATAATTTTTGTAAATTTTATTATTACGTCAGCAATACAATCTTCATAATGTCTTTAGCCATCTGTCATTGCGTGCATACATAATTTCTTATGGAACAATTGATCGAGTAAATAAAATGATCTTAAACTAGAAGATAAAATTAACAAAACATGTGGAAGGACTTCTAATACACGATATTATTTTTGTCATAATAAACCATAATTTTGTATAAAATGTAGGCAGATATATCAACTTTAAACGTAAACATTAATAGAAAATGAAAGGAGTACATAGATGACATGATTATTATTATGTTTTTAATTTAGTTTTGTTTACATGAAAAGTTTGGAACATATTGGAACGGCTCGATCGTTCTGAAATGTACATGCGTATGCAATGCGTATGTGAACACCCCAAATGTCAAAACGCTAAATAGACACAATTATGACAAATGTCAAAAAAAAAAATGTGGAGTGCACTCGAAAAAAATATTTATTATTGTCGATACAACCGAGTTTGTGGTCATTATTAGTGGAAATAATATTTGCCATAGATTTTTTAATCTAAGCAATAATTAAAAGAATTTCATATTATTCTGGTAAACTGTATAAGGTATATATGATATATTTATATCCCGTTTCGCTTCTCCCAATCAGTGAAGTTCACTGAGTGAACTTAATTTGTGAAACTATTTACACGTTTATCATACAAAAGTAACTAGGCCATATCGACTGTGAACTGGCAACTGGTACTATCTCATTTTTGACAACATTACAGGATTAAGAAAAATATACTTTATACTTTTTTAAATATATATTTGCGTCTTGTATTGATTCAAGTAAAATATGCTTTTTGCAGCGCTGCCGGGTATGAAATAATTTAGAATGTAACCAAGTAAAATCCTCATATAATCGAGATAGGACATGTTGCCAGTTCACAGTTGATATATTCACAATTTTGTTTACAGTGTAGCAACGATGATGCAGTTATTTGATTTGCCAGAAGAACTTATCATTATGATTATCAGAGAACTGGATCTCTGGTCACTGCAGAGCATGTACAATACTTGTACGAGAATGAGAAATATAGTTTGTATGCATGGTGTTATTAAAGAATGCCACATGTCAATGAATGCTATGGCTACAGTAACCACACTGAAGTTAAACTTTTTTAAGGATATATCAAATCATCTAGTAGAACTCAATATGTGTGGTGTTCCCGACCTGTATAAAACAAAAGTTTTACCAGCCTTCAAGAAGATGAAGAGTCTTAAAACTCTAGATATCTCATACACAAATCTAAATGTTTTAGATTTTATAGAAATACATGGTGTATGTCCAACTCTGAAAGATATTTCACTTAATTTTGTGTTTGGCCAACCTGGTATCTTCAAGATATCACAGGAGATTTTGCTGCAATGCCAAGCAGTGTTTGAACATTTAGAAAATGTACATTTTGTTGGTTCTCTAAATAATTTATTGGTTTCAAAGACAGTACTCAATATACTGATTAATTCTAGGTTACATAATTTTAAACTTAGTGCTGTAGAAGTAGATAATGTGCATCTCACAATTTCGGAACCTCAACATTCCGACTGTAAAATACCACCCTTCAACCATTTTGCTGTCTATTTACTGAATTGGAAATCAACAATTACATATGAATGTATCAATAATTTTCCAGTTTTATCAATGATAGAGTTTAAGAACTATGAATTCTTTATAATTTACATGTTAAATATGTATGTTTTCACAGTGTATGCAACACCAATGTTCAAGAAATTCTTTAGTGAAAATTTTAATGTGCCTGTTGAATGTGTCACAGATTATAACAAAAACATTCTGGGAAACTTTGCTTTAATGATATGGAATAAAGAAACAACCCATTTTGATAATATATTTTTTTGGAAATTGAAAAGACGTATCAAGCAATATTTCCCAGTGTTTTATAAATCTGTTACTGAAACCCCAGTTTCAGATAAGTTTGATTGGTTCTATACAGAACCAAGAGCTCCTAATGAGTTGATAAGACATGGAGATGCAGACAAGTATGAAGCTAAAATAAAAAAAAGAAGAATTGCAATGCCAAACTTTGTGTTAAATTATGATAATGTATTTAAAGAAAAACACAAGGTTCAGTTAAGTTTAGTTTTTAATACTCACATAACAGCTGCAGTCACTCTGTCAGCAAATTGTGACTATTTAAGGAAACTAACATTTTTTAGTGTATGTGGTTCTGTGTGTTACAGTTCAGAATTTTTCAACATATTATTTCGCTGCTGTGATAATCTAGTCACATTAAATGTAGAAGCCCCTACTATTTCACCATGTGCATCCCGAATTTCGCGATCTTTGCCGCTAAGTAGGTCGTTGAAAAATATACGTTTAGCAGATAAACGACTTGATTTTAAAACCATATTTTCATCATTCAGCCAGTGCCGAAGTTTAGAAAATATTCATATTATAGATCACAGATTATGGGAACATTGTCAAATAGCTGATCCTAATATATTATTACAGAAATGTGTTAATTTATATAGTGTTTTCATAGAAGCACCATTCTCTGAAACAGCTCAGGTAAAACAGCTGCAAATGTTTAATAAGGCGAAAGCAAGATGTCAGAAGCATAATCTTAAGGTTGTCATAAATCAGGAGTCTATTCTTAATACATTTCAATATAACTATGATCCGTTTGTCGCTGTATTCAAATTGAATCCAATAAAACCAGTCTAAATAATATTTCAGGTTTATTTTAAAAACAGCCCTGTAAAAGTAAATACATATTTTTATGTAAGGAGATCATCCATAGAAAAAAAGCCATGTATAACGCAAACGTAATACATATGATTACAGAGTATTAGTATTGTTATTAATTCTAATTAACACCATTTCTGAATTAGGACGCTTACACGCTTTTTTAGCCCTGAGAAGTTTTGTGAATGACCACCTTCATTTCAAAACAGATTAATATAATTATAGAAATAATATAGGTAATATAAATTGTTATGTTTGTAAGTCTGTTTTATTTGGTACCTGCTAATGATAGAAAATAAATCTATACTCTGTTTGTTTAGGTACTTAACTGAAGGTAAACAATCTTGATGTGACTTTTTACACAAACACATATTAAACAAATAAACTACTGCTTAAACTAGTGGTTCAATTGATTTGGTAATCGTTATTGTTGTTTTACATCGGTTTTTAGTCGCCTTTTATTTATAAACTGAGTTTTTAAACAAAACATATTAAAAAGACACATCAAGATTATTTACCTTTAGTTAAGTATCTAAACAAACCGAGTAGGTATACGTTGTTACAACTCTGTTCGTTATAGAGGAATTCACTATCCGAAAAAATAAGGTTATATAAAATTTAAGACATGTTTCGTTTGCTCCGAGCCTTGGCTTTTTGCGTCATCTCCCTTTTATTGCATAAAAATATGTAACTTCGATTCGTAATTAATAAATAATGAAGTACCTAACTACTATAAATGACTTGTCTGGATATTTTAGTTATGCTACGTCAGTGTATTTAAAAAAATACTTTTTATATGTATACAATTCAAGCGTATGAAATACATGTGTGAGAATTTTATAAATCCGTTTCAGTTTTATGCCTCGGTGTAAATTTCGCGAACGACAATGAGAGCATCCCCAGGAGTGCGCTTCCACCGCAGGCGTAGGTTAACACCCCTCTGTAGTATTGTGGACAGTTTGCTTGATCGTCACATTTGCTGTAACAAAAGCAACATTGTTTAGAACATTTTGTAGCAGGTTATAAAATAATATTTGACTTGTCGTACGAATATAAATATGTATGTGCTTGTAAGATGTATGTTAGTAAACGGTACCCAAGATACAGGACAAATACTAGTGTGAGGCAACGTTTTAAGAAAGGTTACAGGCCATTGAAAAATGTATTAATTTACCCTTAACTTGTATTTTTCCTGTGTCGTGGGTAAAGTTTACAGCCATAAATCTTAGACACAATTAAATTCTGTTCCGTGTGGGAATCGAACCCGCGACAGGCTGCGCAGAAAACTCCCTTATCTACGCATTTAGTTTCTCATAAATATACACTTCAACCACATGTCAGTAATTTCTGCAAATTGTGAAATCAAGTTGATATGTGAGAGCCATAGCAATAAGTGGTTCAGTGTACGAGTCGTAGCTCGTGAGTTCGAATCCAGTAGGGCACGCTGGTACGCATGTGATCTATTAAACCGGCTGAAGTAGACCATCAATCTATCATTTAGTGAAGATCATTATCATAATATCAACTCACAAAATGTCTAATTGGTCTACGGGTTCGCGCAATAAGACGGTTATTCATGATGCTTGGCAGACTAACCGCGAGTCTCAGAACCTGCAAGCGCGCCTTGATTTAGTGGTGACTCCGATCCCTAAGAGCCTAGACAAAAGGCTGGTAAACAACCAGCGTCCTCCTAGGCTGTAATAAATAAGGCTCTAAAATAGTTAACTAACTAATTTTCAATGGCGACCACTGCAATCCCTGTTACTAGTTTATCAGCGAAGGTGACGATGGAGTAGATAGCGGCGCCTTGGTGGGAGTGGGGACCGATCAAGTCCGCAGTCACGCACAAACTGGACACCAGCGTTATTGAACTACCCGCACCTGAAAATGCACAGATTGTAGTGATGAAGAACAATTCATATTTTAGTATCGGAGATTTTGTGCCATCCTGGGATATTACCTGAAGCACAGTATCACTAGTAGGTATTACTTATAGTGGAATGGCGGCACTAGTTTTTTGTATAAATATACTGTATCGATGTTTGAAGTGGACTTATAATGAGAGTAATATCTAATGAGTATTTAGAAAAACCTATAGACATATCTTAATAAAGCATGTAGGTACTATTAACGGTACAATTCACTTACCAATTAAAGTTGCAACCATATATATCTGTACTATGTTAGCATGTGGGTCTATAGCTAAAGCTATCCATAGACAACTAACCAGACTCAGTAAACTTCCTATTAAATACGCCATCTGTGGAGAATATTTCCTGATTTAGTAAATAAAAATAGGAGGCTAGGTTTCGAATTACAAGTAGATAACAATGGATTTTGCTAAACTCCATTTATTATCACAATAGACAAAAATCACACGAGGCACCTATATCTTTTGAACTATGCATAGACAATCTACTGTATTTTATTAAGCCTCAGACGGAAGCATAATATACGGAGTTCATTTCGATACATTGCTAAAATGTCTTATTTGCCTGTTTAATAAGTGGAATAAAGTAAAATCGTAAAGGCAGATTAATTAATTCTTAGCCTCAACAATGCTCCTGCTTATAATATCAGAGTAAAAAATATATTTAACCCAACAACGAAAATTAACTATTTGTTTTATCATGAATAGAATAAATAATGAGATTCGTAATTACCTGATTCCCACATCTATTTATCTTACTTTTCAAAAGTAGTGAGAAGAAGAATGAAGATATGTAAAGGACTAGTGGAACACTAGCCACAAGTTCGGATCCCGCACTCGGGTTGACTGACAGACGCTCTTCTAGGAACAATGGTACGTAGACCAAACTGAGAGCCCAATACAATCTCGAGAATACGTATCTGAAACAGAAAACATAACGTTGGTACATATTTTATTTTATACCTGTTCTCTGTGCGAAACTTTATATCAAATCTATGTTTGGCAAGAAAGGGCGAAAGGATTGATTAAAAAAAATTCTAAATTCACTCTATTGCGATAGAATAGACAAGATGATACTATTCCAGTATATTTTTTTTTTAATCTAATGCCTGTCCCTAAATGTTCATAATTAAGCCATCAAGCGACGGTACCCCAACGGCTCACGTGCCACTCAAGTGACTTAGATGTGGTAATGCACTATTTGTGTTCACAATAGTTTGGAAGTGTGTGAAAGCCCTCCATATCAAATAATTCAAATTAAACTGGGTACTTACAATAAACTAGTTTGATACAAAAGTGGCATACGTAAGAAATACATAATTTTTGATTTGGCGAGTTCTCCAAGAGTTTCTGCTTCTTCACTGAATACAGGTGGAGACACTCCATTATTTACAGCGTGGCCATTGGCTTTTAGCTCTTTCTTCTTTGGTTTTATTTTGAAGAATATTTGAAATAGCAGGAATGATAATATCCCGATTCCAGAAATTATTAATGACACATCCTGAAAGATATAATAACGTTTGTATTTAGAATGCGCAGTTATTTTGATATATTAGGATAGTTTCGGTTGGATCCGAGGAATGACTTTTTCTGGACACAACAAGCTATTGAAAAATAGTTAGTTATATTCTTCATTAGTTAGTAGTATTAAAAAACTTATACACCTAATATGTAAACTGTCATTGGACACAAAGTATTAAAAATATAATGTGTATGGTTAAGTTGCTGTTTTAATAGATGTTTTTGTGTTTTAGACAACTCTGTGCCGATCACAAATAACACAAGTTCAGTTGGTATGGACAATCAGTAGCTAGTAAGTCAGACAATTGGTCGAACTTTAAGATCATCGGCCGATCAAATAGGTAGATCAGTGCATGCTAGCATGTTATTAAATGGATAACTGTATTAAACGATTATCAAGATTACATCGGTAATGATAGTGAAAGCGAATATTATTATCTCGAAAGTATCCAATTTACCCGGAATTTGTAGTCATCCATGGGTCCAATGAACGTGCTGTAGTTGCTGGCTCTCAACACAACCCAAGTTATAAGGTAAACAGCCAAACTTGACGTTACAGAAGCCATATATCTGAAATAAGAAACATGACCTTAGTAATGTAGAGTTTGTGTACAGATGCCTGAAACATCACTACATACATTTTATAAAACAAAGTCCCTCCCCCCCCGTCTGTCCGTCTGTCTGTTCGCAATATACTCAAAAACTACTGTACCCCTAGTGTAAGTTTCTTTTGACAAATTCGATTTAGTACATCGAACGCGTTCGGCGCTCCGATTGGTCCGTTTCGTGCTCTCCACCAATCGGAACGCCGAACGCGTTCGTTCGATGTAGTAAATCGAATTTGTCGAAAGAAACTTACACTAGGGTTTCTGAACGGATTTTCATGCGGTTTCCACCAATAGACAGAGTGATTCATGAGAAAGGTTTAAGTGTATAATTCGTTAAGGTTTTGTGTAAATTCGCTGAAATATGACGATGATTGTTGAAGATGTCGGAAAAAATCATGCCGACTGGGAGCTTTACTGGCGCGCGTCGAGTAAAATGCTCGACGTAACAGGCTGATACGACACAACGACAGAAAAAAAATTAAGGCTTATATGCTTTGCTACCCGTGCGAAACCGGGGCGGATCGCTAGTTGATTATAATATTGAGCAGATAGCATTTTAAGATTTTCATATAGACTGTTCTACAAAAGGTACGTTAAAACATTATTAACCGTGAATAATATATACATCACAGTGTGTTTTAATAAAGAACTACCTACATAGTATTAACAATCCTTCGTGTTCCACGGTTTCTATCAATAGATACCTACGTACGTATAACATTAAATAATTGATAACATAATAAAAATTATTACAATAAATTCACATGCTATGTTGATCCTCGATCATTGAAGGCTGTTAGTAATAAAGGTTTTTCCCATAAGAAGGTTTCAATGAATGTCGATGTAAGTACTAGATAGGTATTTGCCTACTCTTTGTTAATATAGACTCAAGTGGTTTTTTTTTTTTTCAGCAGACCTGTGGCGCTAACTATCTTCTGCACATGTGGCTTCCCTGGTTATCCATTGTATCTATTAGTTCTATATTACATTAGATTCGCTGCACATGTCTCGACATTCTTGTTATTTCATTATTTTGTATTCTTTCTTTCTTTTTTATCCGCTTTGAACTGTTTATGCCATTTTTATTTTTTATTCAAAAGACTTGTATAACTTGTATTGATTACCTCATTATGTAATGAAAACTTTTAATATAATAGTATTTTTCTTTATATTGCATGTTAATTAACTTATTTTTTTTTTTAAAGAATATCAATGTAGTTTCTTTCCGGTCTTTTCTCCATAGAGCCTACCCCCTGTTTTTTCAAAATTCCATTTGTTAAAATCTTTACCTTATTGAAGTCAAATCAGCGCGTACTTGTAAATTGTCAGAAATGGCGGGGATCATGGCTAGGTGAGATATTTGTACGACAGCCCAGCCAATCTGGAAGACCACGATGAGCACTCCATAGTAAAAGGGCATCCACCACAGCAAGTAGTCGGGGTCTTCTGTTAGCCAGCAGCCCCAACATCTTACGAAGAGCAGGGGAAACGTACACGTTACTAAGGCGCAACCTGGAACATAACAACATTATTTTGAATGATGACTTGAATTATTAAAAACATGAAGGCGGGTAGTCTATATAACAGAGATAAATAATAAACAAATATAACGTAGTATCACGCCTGTATGGCGTTATATTTATTAATAGCCCATAATGGGCGTGACTAATAGTCTACTGCAGGGTAAAGGCCTCCCTACTCTCCTTCCACTTTTCTCTAAATGATAATAAAAATGATAATTATTTTTAGTATCATTTCTTTAAGCGTCTAAATGGGTTTGTTATTTATTTGTGAACTTGCTAACATTAATATAAGTATCTATACCTACCGACGTATCGAATATTTTAATTTGTTTTCCCCCCCCGTCGAGACACAATCGCGAGCAGACGTGTTTTTGAACGCTCCGTAGATTTTATTCCTAAAAAGTGGTTTTAATAACTTTAAACAATCCAAAACCTATAGTATACTTTTAAGTAGTCAGTGTTAAACATAACTGTGTGAAAACAAATCCATAATCAAAGTAATTCTAACAAAAGTGAACAAAACACATTTTAAAATTTGTTGTTTTGCAAGTGTGACCTTCAAAACACAATAAGGTTAAACACTGCACCTGCGTGTCAGTTTGATTTGGAAACGGAACGTTTATTTTGAACTATATCCTACAGAATATTTGGTACCGAGGCAAAAGCTCTGGTTAGAATAGTAAACACTGACGAGTAGCAGTTCGAACCCGGAGTGAAGTGAATCTTTTTGAACTTTAAAAAAAAAAAAAAAAAAAAATTTTAGACATTTATTAAAGGATTAAAACAAAATAATCAACTAATTTAATAGTAATTTACTGCCCAGAGCAATTTATCTACGAATAGTTACTCCAGTTACCATGCCACTTGATCGAACACCACCTGTCTCGCCTAACACAATAAAAAAAAGCTATGATTCTGATGCTCATCTGAGCTCAGCGGCAGCGACGGATACTGAAAATGAAGATACTCGAAACTTAACTTACCGTCAGCGATCCCGAAAACGAGCCCATGACGACCAGTTAAATAACTCTATGTCGGAAATTAGGAAAATAATAACTGAATTAAAGGAAGAGCAGAATAACAAACTGGACGAATTACAAGCTACCATCAATGACATTAGAAAGCAGAACGCAGGGATAATTGACTCAGTTGAACACTTGTCAAATGAGTATAAGGACCTAAAGAAACAGCTGGAAGATATGGAAAAGGAAAGAAAAGGCAATCTGGAATATATACAGGTATTAGAAAACAGAATTGAACTCATTGAGAAATCGCAAAAAAACTCCTGTATCGAAATTAAAAATATTCCGCATAAAAAAGGGGAGTCCAAACAAGACCTTTTAGATATGGTTAATAAAGTCGGTACTGCGCTAAATTTGTCCATTCAAAATACCAATATTAGAGATGTCTTTCGAATCCATACTAAAACCGAAGACAATAAGCCCATCATAGTGGATTTTACTTCTATTATCACAAAAGAATGCGTAATTGAGAACTGTAGAAAGTTCAACAACCAACATAGAAATAATAAACTAAACACGACACATCTACGTATTAGTGGCCCACCAAAAAATATTTATATCTCTGAACATCTTACACCTAAAACTAGAAGATTATTTTTCCTCGCACGTGACTTCGCGAATTCCAACGAGTACAAATACTGTTGGACGGCTGGCGGTAAGATTTTTATTCGTAAACGAGAAGGAGACCGTCACCTACGTGTTAATACCGAGGCTGATCTAAATAAGTTAAAAGCTGAACAGAAAATATGACTAGCTATTTTCCTTGTATTTGATTTTATTGCTACATTTCATATGTTTTTGATATCTGTTTTTAAAAATTATTTTTCTTTTAAACATTTATTTACGTTGGTTTGGTCTAAAACTTTCAATCCTGAACAATATCACTCACACACTACACACAACAACCACTTAGGTTACCAATTACAACACACACACATTCATGAATACACAAAATACATGCATCAAAATATATACTGTAACAAACATGCGTTTTATCGTTACATGTTGGGTTTAGTCGTTGCTAAGATATTTGTAAGCGAAACAACAATAATTTACTGGCGTATACTTACGTGCACATTGATGAACCATACATCTAATTATGGCTGAATTTACCATGAATTTTAATTATGATCTGGATTCTGTGGCTGTAGCGAAATCAGCGACATGTGAAGTAGAGGACTGCAATAATCTTTTACAAAATCCTGAAAGTTCTCTTAAGATTCTTATGCAAAATATACGGAGCATTCACCGTAACTTACCAAGTTTTCAAACGTTATTGACTAGAACTAATATTGAGTGGGATATTATAGTTTTGACTGAGTGTTGGCTGACGCATAATTCTATCATTCCTATTATCGACGGCTATAGATCCTTTTCCACTACCAACAATCAAACGCAAAATGAAGGTGTGGTGATTTATTGTAAAAATATTGATCTGTTTACGGTTAATGAACCAGAATTTTCAGATGCAAACATTCTTATATTAAAAACCAATCCAGACACCATTTTAATTGCCATTTACCGTCCACCAAGCAACAGAAACATAGACAATTTCTTAGTCTCTCTCAATGAATGCCTTTGTAAATATTCATCGTTTAAGAATATAATTTTAGTTGGTGATATCAACATTGATATTGTACCCAGTACTCAAGATCAAAGATCTTCCGCCTATCTTGATATGATTGCGTTTCATGGTATGCTTCCAGCCCATACAATCCCCACTCACAGTCGCACGTGCTTAGATCATATATTATTGAAAACACGACTGACTGCTCATTGCTACATTGCGCACACATCTATTACTGATCATGATTCCGTTATACTGTTCATGGATACTAAATCCAAGCAACGAATAAAAAAAACCTTCACTCGTGTTGATTTTGATGGATTAAAGGAAAACGTGAAAAGTATTGATTTTAGTCCTATATATAACATGACTGATGTTAACATGGCTACAGATTTTTTCACAGGATCACTTTCACAAGCCATAGATAAAAACACGAATATCATAGCAACAACTGGACGCCAAAGAATTCTAAAACCCTGGATAACAAAAGGACTCTTAAGATGTATGCGAAACCGTGATAAACTTTATATAAAATCAAAGAAAAATCCTGACAATGAAATAATTCAATGTACATATCGGAGATACAGGAACTTCTGTAATAAAATTCTAAAGGAAATTAAGATTAATTATGAAAAAGATATGATTAGGAAAGCCGGAAAAAATAACAAAAAGCTGTGGGAAACTATTAAAAACATAACACACACCTCAAAGAATAAGGACAAATCCACACAACTAATTTGCCCCAAGAATCCTTCCATTTCTGTCAACAATATAAACTCGTTCTATGCAAATGTTGGTAAATTATTGGCAGAAAAAATTACATTTAATAAAACGAATACACCATACACCACTAGTTCAACTCATTCTAAGAATTCCTTCGATAAATCGATTGTATTATTACCTACAGACGAAATCGAAATAAAAAAATTAGTATCAAACCTCAAGAATGATTGTGCAGTGGGAGTTGATAAAATTTCAGGGAATTTCTTAAAACAATTCATTGACGTCATTGTCCCACCTCTAACTTTTATATGTAATTTATCACTAACCACGGGGATATTCCCCTCTGCTTTTAAAAAATCTAAAATAGTCCCAATTTTCAAGAGTGGAGATAGATGCTGTGTCAACAATTATAGACCTATTTCAATCCTTCCAACATTATCTAAAATATTGGAACGCTTGATGAACAGCAGACTTGTTAAGTTTCTGGAAACAAATCAGCTTTTATCTTCAGCGCAATATGGATTCCGCGCTAATAAATCAACCTCTGATGCTGTTCATCAATTAACGGAATTTATAATTTCTAAACTAGATGATAAGAAGAAAACTCTGGCCATCTATCTGGATCTAGCGAAAGCTTTTGACACAGTATCTATCCCTATCTTGATCAATAAACTAGAACACTTGGGAGTAAGAGGTTTACCACTGGAATTGTTTACAGATTACCTAAAGGATAGAACACAGGTTGTTACAGTAGATGGTTGGGAAAGTGATGAACTACCGATTGAATATGGCGTCCCACAAGGCAGTATCCTCGGCCCAACCTTATTTTTGGTGTATATAAATAACTTATGTAATACAGAATTGACCAATGGGAAAATAATAACATTCGCCGATGATACTGCACTACTTTTTTATGCTAACACCTGGGAAGAAGTTTATATCCACGCCCAAAATGGATTTAATCAAGTGTCTAAATGGCTTAATGACAACATCCTAACACTGAATATAGACAAAACAAAGTTCATGACCTATTCACTTAGAAAACAAGACCAACCACACCTTCCCATCATCTCACATAATTGTAACTTACGACCCCTCGATTCATGTAATTGTCCTGGTTTATCAATAACTAACACTATCAAATATTTGGGTGTTTTAATTGATAACCGACTTAATTTCCAACAACACGTTGAAGCCCTTGTTCCTAGAATTCGTAAGCTTATTTATATATTTAAATCTCTTCGTCATATTGCCGACATTTCCGTTATTAAAACTGTCTATTTTGCTTTGTGCCAATCGTTGTTGATCTATTGTATAACTACTTGGGGTGGGGTTGCTAAAACTTGCCTACTGAAACTAGAGAGAGCCCAAAGAGCTATACTAAAAGTAAGTTATTTCCTTCCGATACGACACCCTACGTTTGATCTCTACCAACGCTGTAAGGTGCTGACAGTTAGACAACTTTTTATTTTGATGACAGTTACTAAGAAGCACGCGGAACTATCCTACGATCCCATAAAAGCCTCAGGTAAAAGAAGAACCACCACTGTATGCCCGAAAACTAGATTTAAAAACAGTCGAGCACATAATTTTTACGGTTTCCTGGGTCCTCATTTATATAATAATATGAACAAGCAATTGTTAATCTATTCTCTTTCTAGGTTGGAGTGCAAGAAAAAAGTTTATTTGTGGCTTCTAGGTATTGATTACAATTCAACAGAATGTTTATTAAAACCCCTGAAGTAAAGTTACTTAGTATGAAACGAAATACAACTAACACACATACCAATCGGACACAAACATTCTCATTTACACACTTACTCATACACTCTCCACGCTCACACTCACACATACTCACTCCCTACTCAAACATAACCTACCAAACAACGTTTAGTTAGTATTATACTACTGTCATAAGAATTGTCTAATTTGTTCATTTTAATTTTAATTTTTTATGTTTTAGTTTGATTTATTTTATTTTATATAGATATAGTGTTTAATTTTGTTAATTTTGTACAAACTGTACGTTCAATTACTACAGCAAATAGGTCATAAGTGAGTTGTCCGCCGGAGGGTAAGCCTGGTGATCTGTAATACAGGTTTTACCTACAACAGACACCAGTCTCTATGTAATTGTTCCTTTGACTGTACACTGTGTTTGTGATGAAGAGAGAATAAATACATATTATTATTATTATTATTATTATTGTTTAAAACATTGCCGGCAAATTAATATGTTTCTTTCTAAATGTCTATCTAAAATAAAAAGGACACAACATGATTATGAGCTACAGAACATTTATTATATAATTTTGTTCATGTTAACATTTTCAATACTTTTTATCGGCACACGTACAGTCCGGGACTTAAAATGTTTACCGCTAAGGTCTATAATTGCTTGCGCATTGCTTTTGCCCCACTCGTTCGCTCGCAGACTTGACAGGGATTTTTTTAATTGTCACAAAAAAAAATTAAGGAGGATATATTATGACATATTAAGTAGCATAGAAAAAATCAAACTATTTAGTAAATTCAAGCGAATTAGGTATCAAGCTTTTATATTATATCTTTATGCAACTTTTGACTAGATACACTGGATACACATAATATGTTTTGAACTAAAAAATAAAAATCGATATCTGGTATAGCGTATAGCCTCTGAAACCTATTGTGTTCTGATATTTTTAATAAAATAATTAATAACATCAAGAAGTGTACAATAGGCTTTTTGCAATAACCAAGGCTACACAATTAAAAAAAAAACATTGCGAACTGTGTGAGATAGGTATAATGGAATTTTAAATCTGGTAATCATTTTAAGACCGCGACTGTATCGAGGTTAGCCTTACCAGTTAAGTGCCAGGACTTTAAGTTTCCGTATTTGTCAGCCAGTACACCCACTATTGGAGTAGCCAAAGCATCTATCACTTGTCCTGAAAAAAAAAAAAACAAAGTAATATACAATCAAAACTAAAATCCAGATTCTACGCAGTTTCTCTGTTTTTCGTATGTCTAAGATATAAAATAGGAAAAGGACTAAAGGTTTATGAATCCAATTAAAATTAACAGTGGGTATATCAAGTTATTTACACAATATTCTATTAATCGCTATTTATTTATCGTCTTACACGTATAGAATTAAAAACAAATGGTCATCTACGCTTTAATTTTACAATAGCCAGCAATAAATTCAATGAACAACGTTATTGTTATCAAATAAAAGTATAAACACAATAAATGAAAGTCGAAAGAACCCACACAGACACAGCTATATTTTAGCGAACACCGATATCTTTAGAAGATAATACATTAATAATACCTAAAGAGCTAAAAAGTGCAAAGTTCAGTTAATCTACTTATTAACCCTTTTCAGACCTACGAGTACTTCGACGTAGTTATCTATTAGGGACGTAGCGGATGTCGTTACATCAATCAATACTCATGATCATTACAGTACCTCCCACCCTGAGGAAGCCCTTAGCAATGTTAATAAGGGCTTCACTGTAAATGGCGTATTTATTAATAACATCCGTTCTACATGACTTGATAGACACTGTTTTATAAGAGCGTTGCGCCTCATTTAAAAGACGTCCCAAAAATTATAGAACAGTGTAGGTAGGTATAGTGCATCAGCGTTTCATGCTCTGAGTTCGTTTCTTTATAATGAGAGAAGTGTCTAGTCTGTTGCACAGAAATGCAGAAGGAAGTGGTAATTCGACGTCGAACTTCGTACCTACTGGACTTGTTCTCCTTTATGCGTGAATACCGTATAGGTGAGGAATGAAGAGCCCACAACCGTAACCATAAGACTAGGAAAGATATCATGTAGAGGCAAATGGCAACCTTCATTGAACAGTTATTACGGGCACTGGATACTGGGCGATTACAGCTCAAGTGCAAAAATGCAGGATGCAGGATGCGGGAGATAGCTCAGACCAACAAAGACTTGTGCGCAAAGAGTAATAATCACTTTGCGGGAGAGATGCGATCTTTATATCTTTACTAAAAAGTAGGTACCTAAAGGTTGAAATACTTTGAAGAATGTTCATAAATCATTGATTGGCCTTCAGGGTAAGTAATACATGTCAGCAAAATTTTTTATTGTTTAAATATATAATACTCCGTCGATTATACGTGAGTCTGTTGATTACATGTAATACTTATCTACTTACTGTTATTTTTACTCACTTTTATCACAATATACTTTAATGTTAGGTAGCTGGTAGGTTATAGTTTAAATATTTGTTGATATAATATGTTATGTTACGGTCAATATGTGAAATCAGTGGAAATGTCACTTTGGTTCGTGAATTCTTTTCCAACGCAAAGTACACATTATTGTATGGACACCACTCGGAGACAGGCCATAACATTAGATATGTTATATTATATTATTATTATAATCCGCTCGAAACATTAGCATTAAGCTATTCAATATCTAGTTGATCTGCGCATTTTCAGTTTTCTGCACTTTAACGATACCTAACACATGTAAATCAGCCAGTCCACAGCAACCATATTTAAATTTAAATATCTCCGTCCCAAAGTTGTGTGGTCGACAAACAGTAATTTAGAGAGGCATTGTTATCATTGTATAAATATATAGCTATTTATATTTTTATGTGTAGGTAGGTTTACTTTATATTAATGGGGCAATATTGTGGGTCATTTGTTTAATACAAATATGTTTTTACCTAAGAGTAGCATAGCGCCCGCCACGGCAGCTCTCATGTTGAGCACGGCTTGGAGAAACAGCATCATATATGAGAACCACATGGCCGCACATAGGTCGTTGTACATGTGGCCCAGGCCATACAACACGTTCTGGCTGACCTGCCACCATTTTCTCTTGTAGGACCCCCTGCAAAGTCAGAGTTTATTATGAAAACTTGAATCTAGGATAATTAAACAATAAGACGATGTTTATTCAGACTAAATTTTTCCCATATCGATGATTCAGACAGATGTTCAGTAGTCTATACATTGTAACGTCATAATCTCATGATAATATTTAAACTACCATTGGATCAGTAGATCAGATACACATAGAAAGATAACTGAGGGATCATTATGTTTATTTTGGTTGTGTTACATTTACAGAGGTCACCAGTTCACAAGAAATAAATATTAATTTAGTATTGAAACAATTTTCCAACATTTAGGTTTATTTCAACACTGATTAAAGATATTTGCAAAATAAATGATCGCAGCGAATTCATGAACAAAATAACATATTACTTATATGTACGAGTATCTAATTTAGCTACAAACAGTCAATCTAAAGCATAAAAAAATATAATTCGGTGACTTCACGCGTAAAAGCTACTGCGGTATACAAAACAAATCAAAAGTAAAACAGAAAGTACAAATAAAAATAAATAGAAGGGAAGGTCAAACTTTGCATGTACAGTAAAGGTATATCTATACAAAAATATTTTTTTACTATTATATGTAAAAATTGCAAACCATTTACCTACATTACATATAACCAAGGCAATACATATTTTTCTTATAAATATTTTTCTTTGCAAATTGATTGGAAGCGGAACTGACATACACAAGGCAAGATTATGCAAAGTGTATAAGAAATTATTTTTTGACATCTTCGTAAATTGTAACTATGTAATTATGTATGATGACACTATAAAGGTCAGGCAATTTCCTAATTCACTTTAGTTCCTTTTCACATGTCACTACATAATTGAATAAACTGCATTAAACAGAATTTGCACGGAATTAGATAAACGCTTTCGGGTGAGGAATGGTAACAGGTAAATTAACTACCTCACGTGAATTTCTACTTCAGTCGCTGCTTCTTTGTCGTTCTCCTCTATTTTTTTGTCCACATCCGTCGCTCCATATTTTACACTCATTTTTTAATTTATTTAGGATATGCAGTTTGCGTATGCGACGCTCAAAGAAAACGGCAATAAATTGTAAGATTCGCTTGTCACCCACGGTAAATCACCTCACATACAATGTTTTATAAAATAATACACATTCACATCTGTTTACACAAGACACTGTTTTAATACTTAGATAAATATATTTATTGTTAAATATTTGTTGCGTATTGTGCGCGAGGGAGTGCGCGTGTGCTATGAATGGAGCCCTCTACTTGTGTGACATCAAATTAGCCCCTATTCCGAAGAGAATCGTTAGCCATCTAGTCTTAGGTATATAGCTAATGTTCAATTCTCAAAGGATAATCAAATGATAGACTGCTTTCTATTGGTTGTCTAATAATTGAACTACACATATTTAACTACTGTTTGTGGTACGCTTACAAATACACGAACATGGCCATTAGCATTCAAGTTGTAGTTAATTGCAAATTAATTTATTGATCAATTGATATTGCATAAAATTATTAAAAATGTGTAATAAATTCTATTTTAAAATATGAATCTAGGTAGCCGAAAAACTATTGTTTTATTTCATTCAGAGACATAATTTTCTCAACATATATGTATTTAATATTTATTTTATCAATACAGAACACATGGCGCCGCGCGCCGGTGCGGTGGGTGTGTAGACAAACAAGAAACAGTAATTAGAAATAGTAATATTAGTTGCGAAACTCATCTAGACACCTGGATTCAACTGTAGGTGGTGGTACAGTTTCAAAGAAGACAAAAATTATCAGTAAAAGGATGCATAATATTTAGGGAAATTGGATTTCCGGCAGAATTATTGTGGGCTGAGTGAAACATTAAATTGGTATTACACAGTACCCACCTACGTATACTTATAGCCTATGTGAGTGTGTGTAATATGTGAGTATGTGTGTAATATGTAGGAGATTTGACATGGCAGTGGCTTCCGTGGGTATTAGGTTTCCTTTCCATCCGCGGTTCATGCCTCACTAACTTTGAGTATAGTGACCCTAATGTTATTTTATTTTGTTATTTAAGTATTTATTTTTTTCTATAAACATATCGACATTTTATGTACGGCATTTACGTTTTATTCAAAGGTCTAGGCGCGACTTCCCTTTAAACTAAAATCTGATTGCCTATCGCCGACTTCTGGATAGGCATTTCAAGATTTGTTACAACACAATATTATATTGCACTTAGTGTAAAAAATAATCGTTCATTGCTCTCATGTCACATTTTATATCTAATTATAAAATCGACGCAGTAATTTCATTAATACAACACGTGTGGTTAAAAATAGGTCCAACGACGATTTGACGACCAAAGTGTAGAAAGCCGTGTTATGTTGCAATTTTGCGATCTATTATCTCAAACAAATTGGCCTACTGTAAACAAGATCGGAGCGTTAATGCGTAATCATAATTTTTTTATTTGAATATCCTTGATTACAAATCATTTTATAAATATGATTTTACGTCATTCGGATTTATAACGTCATTCAAACATTAAATCCATTTTTTTCTACGATTACGTCGTTTGCTTTTCTAATAAATATTATTCTATATTTGTACCTAATAAAGTATATAGGTATACAAGAAAAAAAAAAATACCTACTACACTATCTATAGACAAGAACCGGCATCGGCATCTCGGTAACTGGGTAAACGCTGTACGCAGTAGGTAAATGTAGATAACTTTAAAAAAGGTTATCCTCACAGTAACGGTCTTCGAAAGAGTAGGTTATTATCTCGCTTTTATCAGAAGTCCAGTCAATCTATTATGGAAACTGGCGCAGTGGTTGAGCGGTTGACTGTTGCACTACGTGACACGGGTTCGATTTCCGCGCTGAACAAATTTGATGCAGGGAGTTTTTCCGAGTTCGGTGTAAGATTTGTGTTTGGAAACGCACCATACAGGAATAATTCCTAGTGTGGGCCAACGTTTCTCGTTCAACCACACCACTGTCATTGGTTACTTGCTGTCACGCACATAACCGCTATCGTAAGATATTGCGGTTTCCATTTTGGACGGGTTCGTGTTTATCGATGTTATCTCGAGCTACATTAATGTTATAGTAATAAATGTTTAGAATAATGTACTTATGTGTAAAGAGAGTGAGGTTTTCCCGAGAGAAACATTGAAAACATCTTCAGGTTCGGGAACGGCGATTGATGCTCCTCGTATTGCAAGCGTTCATAGGTTCCAGTAACCACTTACCATCAGGCGGGCTGTATACTTGTTTGCCACCTTAATATCTGATAATAAACAGAAAAAAAAACAAGAAATGGGGAAATTTCAGGTACTACTTTACAACACCCAGGTAGCATTCTGACGTCTTTTGGACAAGGAGGTAATCTACTACCGCCAGAAAATCGAAGTTCAGCGCTATCACAGAAATGTAACGTACATTAGTCTCAGAAATTTTGCTGTCAATGACGTTTTTATTATTTTACGATCGGAGATTGTAATCTAAATTTTAAATTATTCTTGAAACCACATCACATTTCGTAAAGATTCTTGTTAATTAGATTACATAAAACTACTTCTGTTCAACTATGCGTTCAATGAAATTTAATAGACTCGCATAATTAGTATATAGCAGCGCCATCTATGTTATGCGCCACAAATCCTAACCACTTCGTAGAGTCGTATTCGAATGGCGAATCGGAAGGTCTGCGCAGCAGTCATTTGTTGGCTTGTTTAGTAAGCAGGAAAGCCAGCTAATGAGTTAAATGTAATCCGTAAGAGGGCGCCAGGTGTATGTTTAACAAATCTTATAAACAATACCTAACACCATTGCATTGTATCTACTTTGTAAAGACAAGGTATCTCAGTAAAAATATATAGCGGAATGTACCTATCTTTCACGAACTGTTAAATAAGTAAAGCCACGGCGTAATGCTAACTAATTCATATATTAATTAGGATTATCCTTGAACTGCTACCGTATAGACTATATATATGTTATTCTAATTAATGTCCAAATTGCAAGAGGTCATAATTTGCTTATTTAAGTTGCAAAAGAAAAAAAACAACTTTAGATTTGTATTCATCGCATCGAAATACACAAAAAATATACTTTATCTAGTTCGTAAAAAAAAAATCTCGCTTGCATAACTGCATTTTTTTTCTATTTTTGGCGGTATTTAGCTCAAATTTACTCAAAATTTTCAGGGTGTACGGGTTAAACCGACCTCAAATTTGGATTCAGCGCATCGAAATACATAACTCTAGATGGGTCTGGTCAAAAGTAAGGACCACTTTTTTATTTTGTGTGCCGGTGTTATTACCTATATACCTATACATAAATTCGTGTTTAACCCATAGATTACTTAATTATAGCTTTTTAATATCGATATTTTATATAAACTATAAAATTCAATTATAAAATGGACGTAATTAAAATGTTGTGGGTAACTTCGATCCCATCGCATCATCGCAGCGATAAAATATTTTGCGTTGTATGCCGTTTTCAGCACGCTCATGTGATAATTAAATTCTGAGGCATAACATACTTTGGAGTATGGTACAAAAACTACATAATTATTTATTTATTTATTATAAATTGGTTACAACTACTAATAACTGACGGCCCGGTTGGCGCAGTGGGTAAGCGATTGGCTTTTTGCGCTTCGTGTCGCTGGTTCGATTCTCGGACGGTACAAATATTAGTTATAGTTGTTTCGGGTCTAGTAGTAAATATGACAATGTATGTTTGTAAACTTTATCCACGATACAGGATTTTTTTAATGTGGAATGAATTTAATAAATTGACTTAAAAAACTAGATTGATATGAAAACAGCATCTCGCCTGTATTCACCTAAATGGTTGGGCAGACGTGTAGTAGGTACTGTTGTACACTTTTGCAAGAGGGATCGAGTCTTTTGCCATATACCTATGTACTGTTTCTACCGAAAATTTCCGTACCCAAAAACAGTTTACCTGATCCGGGAATCCAACCCAGGACTTGCTTGATTGCGCAAAGATGATTAATGAGTCCGGTAGAATTAAAAACAAACTTCTAGCAGCTGGACATTCTCCGTTCTGTCCGCTCAATTTCTATAATGATTATCACGGCACCCTTCTATACCTTCCCGAGGAACATTCAATAATTCGATATTAAGATATCACCATAATTATCCACAGCGGCTAAAAAGAGAAGAAATGTCAACATTAAATGCCGTTAAAGTTTCTCTATTCACGGCTTAATGAAAATGCCCTTAAATACAAGCTGTTACTACGCTTGATAGACGGGCGGCAGCCATATTGATCGATTTAATGATGTTATATTATGTCCTACTATATGCCCGTCGTCCGGATCGCTTATTAAAACCGGTCTATAAAAAGTGCCGAACTGTGTACCCGATCTATAATATGTGGTTTAGCAGCGTTTGTGTTGTCATGGTCCTGTCTGTAATTTTCTGTTCACACTTCAGCATTTTTCATAGGCCCCGGATACCTTACAACAATATCTATTCATGACCGTTTACAGATATTATCAACGTCACCTGTTTAAATGCATAGGTAAAGATTAATTTATAGAGACTAGAGACACACTGAATTGACAATAGAACAGAGAAGCAACCTGATTGCGAATCTTGCGGTCCTGAATTCGATACTGAAGGCGAGCAATATAAATTATGAACTTATAACGTATGCTTTGACCCGGGTACGTCTTAAAACTGCGGCCAGTCACCGGAGGACGGGCAGCAGCGACCTCTCACTAATCGGTGAACCACTGCGATCCCCAAGCCGCCTGCCAAGCGTGGGGATTATGGCAAACCCCCCCTTGAGGGAGGCCTTCGTTCAGCAGTGGACGTCTTCTGGCTGATGATGATGAACGTATGCTTCTCAGTTATAGCCCATGATTACACCTGTTTCTAATAAACGGCGATTTATAATGTATCTTATATGACACTTGAAAATTTACATAACATACCATAGCAATACGCTTGTGTTTTCCGAAGAGTTATGCAGAGGTGTACCTACTATTAGTGCGTACACCCACATTTCGCCGATGCCGTATGCGTCTCGTGTAATAGGGGGCAAACTTATTGCCATCTACCACACACAGTTCCAGACTCCGTGCTGGTACTGCGAATTTCCATACATAAAACCAAATAACATTTTCCCCGACCCCGGGATCGAACCAGGACGCTTACGACCATTAGACCAATGAGGCAGGCTTGAAAAATTTATTCAATCGCGTCTAAGTATGCGTTTTTTCCACTGTCTTTTAATATCCATTTAATTGTATAAGTGAGTCTTAACTGACTCGCAAGTATTTCTTGAAGCTATACTCGTAAATGAAAAGAATGAAAAAAATCAAAAGACAAATCACAAGAACTGTTTTGTTTAAATCTCCAACCATTAGAGCAGCTCGGAGAAAACGAAAAAAAAAATGTAAAGATTATATCTTCAAACACACAAATAGTCTCTGCCCATTTTGGACCACGTGACGTGCTATTGTTAAACATTGTGTTCTCAGAATTTTGTGATAATGTGTACGAATAAAAGTTTAATATGACGACAGAGCCTAGAATCTTTGATGGAGAAGAAGGCTAAGGTATTTCATTATTTTTAAAGACACAGACAAGCGTCTCCTGATGAGTTAAATAAACGTATATGAACCAAAACTCGTAGGTATCCTATCGTATTTCTATCTGTAGGTAACAGTATCAATAACGTGTATTTTCATCCCGTAAATAAGCGGCATAGCTATCCGTATGTCCGGCTCAGTGTTTATTTTTTAAAATTCTAGCTAAATGTGGCCGACACACTTCTTCACCCGCTTGATTCTTTCAAAATAACTACAATTTCCATTTAAATCAGGGAAACCGATGAAAAATGCGCGAGAGTAACCTACTACCATGCAGCATTAATGTCTGAAATCAAAGTGCAAAGGCATGTTAGTTCGAGCCTTTTGTTCCAACGTTGAAGTAGATTAAAAACAGTCTGATCACGATTGGTCACAATCGATTGCGCAGTCGTATGTCCTAGGTGCACACAGCCGAACTATGCCCGTGATTTATGACCGGGCGGCCCTATCTACTCTGCCTAGACAGCCGTGGTCTGCAGTCGCGATAATTAAATCCAACATTAATTGATATGGCGGCACTAATAGCAATTACGATTTATTATGCCTGCCTCACGATTGTCGTGGTGGTGAATCTAGCACGCGTATGTTCTGCAGTCAGTATAAGTATTTTAATAGTCTGGGGGGCTGTCTATAAGCTGTATAAAATTAAACCGTGTAATAGCTCTATTTAAGCTAACATAGTCATAGTTATTCCATTACCATTTATTAAGTGACCGTAATTAGAGGTCCGAGGAGCTTTTTACCTATTTTGCTGTTTTACCTCAGCCGATAGTTCGTTATTATTATTATAGATGGCGTTACCTGTAAGTTCAAGTGATTTAAATGTGTGAACATTACTATTTTTTGGTTGACATAAGCGTAAGTTTACCACATAAGCTTGTATTATGAAATGCAATAAATATATTGAATTACTTGTACCGAGTTTCAAACAATAAAAAAAAAAATACAAACTGAGACAATAAACTGACATTTTGAACTTTAGCAGCTTTTGTTCGTTTTAATGTAATTAACCTTTCTTGAAACTGAGTATCAACCTAAATAACACTTCGCAGACTTTTTTTACCGCTTTAATTTTCTATTGTAATGTTAAAAGTGTTTGAGTGAGTGGCTGTTTACATTTTCTGATAACATTCACTGTGCCACAGGATAATGCAGCCAAGGTTATAAAAAGGAGCAGGTACTTGTACTTGTTAAAAGGCAGTGACGCGGCTGTCGTTCAGAAAAGGTCACAGCGAAAGCCGGCTAACTTTAAACTGGTTCCAAAGAAAGCCTTCAGAAGCGCCCAATAAGATTGTTGTTACGATCTCAACTTATAAACGTATCCATTTATAAGTAAATGTATTTGTTTTATATTAAAGGTTCCGGAAGATATTGGATTTGAGCTTCGATATTAAAATCTTTTATTGGTCAAATATTTGATATTTGTTTCTAAATTAATCATTATCCTCCCTAAATTTCTACTTAAATGTTAATCGAAGAATTAAATGTTGATAATTGAGGATGATTTTCTTTATTATATATCATTTTTATTTTACACAGTATTTCTTTGAGGTTTAGAACAATGAATTTTGATCGTGACGAGAATACAATTTGGCTTCAGCATTAATAATTACCAGTGCCTAATTATAATTATCTCGCCGTAAACTGGATTTATATTGCTTTAAAAGAAAGTGGTCTTAAAATTAGACTCTATATTATGGTAACAATTAATTTCACTAACTATTCTGGTTTCGAATTATTATTAGGTAGTTAAATAATTATATTAATTACCTACAGAATATAATCATTTATTCAGCTACGAATAATTAATACAATTTTAGATAGTCATAGTAGACAATGATCTGTCAAGATGTTGCGTTTTATACTAACTATTTATTCTGGGACCGAGGAGGATGCGTTGTTACACGGAGGATATTCACATGAGACAATACTCGTGATTTTTCATGTTACTTTGCTAAAATGATCATAATGGTTGCATTAGTGTCGTAACTCAGTTTCAGCGGATACGCACGCGTGGGAGGACGTGTTAAATTATAGCATTTGACGCTATTATGTATTTAGGTCTATTGTATGAATAATTTATGACATTTTGTAATATAAATCAAAGTTTAGAGCAAACAATGGTCATACACATTAATAACTACATGAGTAAAAAATATCTTTTAAGTAGCATATGCAAACTGTAGCTGTAGGCTTTGCGTAGATACGCTTTAATAAGTACCGCAATAATAAATTCCGACATAGGCATCTTTCATAAAATTTTATCCCAACCGAATGGCGTTGATGCGAAAGACTTGTTCCAATTTATGGCCAATATTTAAAAATAGTGTTAATGAAATTGGTTAAGGGTACGATGGGACTGACATACGTTTTGCGTAAAAGTCCCTTTAAATAAAGCTAGAATAAAAAAAAGTAAGTGTATGGATGAGACTGGCGTAGGGGCGTGAAGACTGGCACTTTTAAAGAAAGGCCTATTCCCTATGCCCAGTCGGGTAAAGTCGGGCTGTAGATGATGATGATGATAAAGTGTATTATAAAAAGTATTGTGACAATTGCAAAGAAGAAAAGGCAAAAATATATTTAACGTATGATCCAACTGTTTAAATCCAAAAGAGAACGAAGAAGTAAATAGTGTATTGGAATAATACATAGGTACATATATGAGAAGACAATTTGAATACACCTGAAAATATCAAATGACAAATCCGTATGTAACGTATATCTATACCACACCTAATACCAATGTTAGCAACATTAGATTGGCGGCTTAAGCTGTGTGTAGAGCCTTAATGCGATTTATGGTACGTCTGGGGGAACTTGTCTCCGACGACAATCCGCGTGTGCACGGCTCAACACGACCTACGCTTTCAATTCGAACATGTTCTTATATAGATATGCAGTGTACGCACCTTGAATGACACACTAACATAATTACAAATAATTTTTAACCTTATTCACTTTAGTGAAGGTCATTAAATAGTTTACACAGCTACAAGTGCTTCCTGAAATTACTAAACATACATGAAACTATAGTAAATTATTTGTAAAGCTTACAGAAGCAACCCCTCAGGGCAGTGTTACACGGCTCGTTTCAGACGACGTTTATAACGGAAAATTGACGTAACGCATTTATTATTCAAATTAGTTAGATTTATACACCTTACATAAATATTGGGTGCGCAGTGGCGCGTGTCCTGGCATACATGAAGCGATATTACTACAAACGACTAACGCAAGACGTGGGGCTTCGTGATAACAATTTGATTATCTTACGCCCTCACTGTTAGGCCGTATAACGTTTTAAGGTAATCTTAGCTAATGATTCTAGCCTTACCCTTCGCTAAAACAACATCGCACCCTAACAATTTACAGGCAAATTAGTTTCTAGATAGGCATACCTACCTACATTACATGTACGACGCGACTGTTGATCAACGTACATGAACATAGCTATAATGTTGATGAGTCTACGTCGTGTTTTGAACATGTTAAGGTATAAAAACATGAGAATATTATGATCGTTAAAGTAGATCCCAAAGTATTAAATGTAGGTCATAATCCAAGGGAGGTAATATCGTCAACGTTGCTATTGCCAACTGCCGCGCGATCCCGTGCAAAAACGCTGTAGACGCTGGATTAAAACAATTTTTATTTTTATTTTTAGTACAAGCGTGACCCGGTTTACACGTGATAGGTCTATAAACTCGTTAAGGATACCAGCAGCGTGTTTTGTAAGTGCGGGAGATGAACAGATGTACCTCGTACTCGAGCGAAATACACACTTGATGTATGAATCTGATTATTTTGAACTTGATTTATTTACATGGTAGGCTCATGGCGATCAAAGCAAAAAAATACCCAGACACATTAAGATTGTTAATATTTCATAGCCAACATTATGTTAATACAGTGTCACTGTTATTAACATAAGAACGGCCTTTTTATGAATTTTTCGTGTATAATTTTGTTCGTATTGAGGAAATGTCGGTTTTAAATATATTTTATATTTATATCGTTGAAATTATTGGCTATTTGTTACGTATACAAATTAAATCCTTGTTAGATACATAGCAATAATATTAACAATTGTGTAGTTTACTATGTACCTATGCTTTAGTTAAAATCAAATAAATAACAAGTCAATGTGACAATGTTAGGTACTATATTTTTCACGTGGTAATGTTTATTTTATTTTAAAGTTGCACCTACTTTACCTGGCATAATATTATATATTACGCATTGGAATGGCTAAACATGCCTTCAATCAGAAATAATATCTCATTAAACCCAAGAAGTATGTATGTCTTCAGGATAGCAATTTACGGATGAGAAAGGTTAGGCTATTGAAAAGTGCTGCTGGAGAAAATTGGAAAAGATCAATTGGACGGAAAATAAAACTAATGAGGAAGTGTTACTAATGGTTAATGAGAAAAGACATTTGTTGAGAACCATAGAAAACAAGAGATGATAAGACAGGATCACTTCATCAATTTTAAAAAAGGGATAGTTCTAGGCTAAGTTTTGACGATAAGAGAAGGAGAAGGTAAGGGTCGAATCGTATCAAGAGGTGAAAACGAAGGCAGATAATAGAGATCAGTGGTGATTGCTCCATCGGTAACTTAAATTAAAGGAGAAGAATACCTACTTTATAATGAAATATAATGTTGTTATCAAAATTATATCTTTACAAAACGTCTACCTAAATATATCACCACAATAGCCTATCTTATGTCTTCAGAAAACTTTATCAGAACATCGCCCACTAAGCCGAGTACATGAATGAAGGCCTTTTTGAAAGAATACTTAGGTATATCTAACCTTTACAAAGTATATATTGTACCGTTATCGGTGTACTAATTCGGGTGTCTAAAAACGATAGGCAACTTAGTTACAGTGGTTGTTTCGCATGTGGGTCACGCACTCGCGATGTCGCGACTATCCGTTCCAATTCGCATAAGGCCAAGAACGCACATGTATTATTCGCAGCTAAGATGACAAAACAACTGGGTGCTTGGATAAATTGTAAACTATTGTTTGGAGCTGCAACTTGCGATCGCGAGGTTGCGAATTCTAACTACGCCCGTTGCTCTTTGGACGCGAATCCGTTCGTACACCTTCCACATTCAGCAAGTTGGATAGAAAGCAATGTTTCAGCAGGCAACTACGTTACCGAAAGAATGCGGCGAGGATCTCATGATGGCATGTTGCGCACAGAGGTATACATTATTATTGTGCTTGAAAAATCGCTAATGCGTGCGTATTGAATATGGTATGCTACATTTTGCAAGATAATAATATGTCGTGCGATTGCGATGGTTTCTAACAGCCAGCTATTGCGTGACCTTAAAAGACGCACGCGATTAACTCGAAGCAGCCATCTGTTATCATCACTTCGCACACGCGTTTAGAATTTGAGTGGTCTCAAATAATATGTAAAATAGATGTCTACTTTATTCAAAATGCTTTACACAAGCTGCGTATGACCGTTTACTGATATTCATATTAAAATAGCTAGCAATTAAGCGGAATGAGGGCGCGGAATATCTCGTAACATTACACGCTTAATTACCCTGTGTGATTCCAATCCAGTTTCAGATTTAATTTTAAGGTCACGATAAATTACAAAGTACCAGTTTACCTACCGCGCACTTTGAATGCGGTAGTTTCTAAAACGATAACTTTTAATTATAAAATGGGCATTTTAGATAATAATATACGCTGCAATCGGATTAGGTACTTGGGCCGGAAAAAGCAAGTCAGTAATATCATCAAATTAATTTTACTGAGTTAGTTTTTGCTGTAAGTTACTGTGGATTCGAGGATTTGGAAGTGGTAAAAACTAACTTACCACATATTTCATTGAGCTATAACTTTTGTAATATGAATGTCACGCCTCTCGGGAAACTTGGTTGGGTTCGGCGGTGTTTGCCGACGCTGGGGCCGACACGAGAATTACTAAGAGAAATTGGAGACTTTCGTACAAGTTTATTAAGTCCTGTAATCCTTGCTTAGTTTTCGTTTATTTAAATTGATTTATTTCAGGGGCTGTCCAAAGCTAGTAAAATTTTAGAATATATGTATTACTCTCTAGCTATATATATTATATCTCTAGCTGTATCGAATGTATTATTGCGAATGTGATTCGACCTGAGAGTTGACCCGAACTTTCGTTGTGATATATCGATACATCCTCCGAACACATTCCGGTCTCTGTAGGCTTCTGTCCTCCTTTCCTCATCGAGCAGGATATATACGCAATCGCGGTATCGTATCGAGTAAGCGGTTGATTCACGAGGGAAAAGTTAAAATACCTCATCCACTTTCTGCTAAATTGGCAAATTTTTCAATCCAGGTACGCGTGCAACGACCGTGGCGGGAATGACGTGGTGTTCGCGGAATACCTTTTTTTTTACCAAACCATGAATTTGTAAACGTGCTAACAATAAGTGAATTTTGTATTAGCTAGGAACTTGCTACACCTGGCGCTCATCTCAGAACGTGCCGATCTCTACATACCCTGTAACTTTTCAAAATCACGATAGATCGTGATGTTGTGCGAACTCAGTACCTGATTTGACGTCAGATGAGCAAGCAATATAAATGTGAATCGTGAAATTTTTCATAGGGTGTCCCAGTTTTTCTACGGTAGGTACACTTTTTGCTTTTTCCATTGCATGAGCTTTAATACGAAATATCTTGGAAATTTTAACTTTAATTAAAAGTTCGTCTTGGACTGGCTCTGCCGACAAAGATTACAATCATTTATTGGCCGAAGTTAAAACAATGGCGTATCCTGTTTACCTTCGCCATTGTGAAGTTTTGCGAATGTTAGTTTGTTTGAAACACCCAAGTTTAGTGTGGGTGAGGATATTAGTATTGTCTTGGAACAGAGTTGCGTGGGCTGGTCTGACTATCCTTCAGAGAATAAGATATTTATTCGGGCCGACTCCTTATTTGCATAGTAAATAATTGGTATAATTTTAAACTTTACAATTACGTTCAGGTAACTGCAGTAATTTGTACTAAGGGGATCGAACATGAATGAGACTGGCGAAGGAGCGTAGAAACTGGCACTTTCAAAGAGAGGCCTATGCTCAGCAGTGGGCGAAGTCGGGCTGTGGATGATGATGATGATGATGATAAAGTTAAATAATTAGTTAATATTCCATTTATGAATTAATAAGAAATCGAATCACTCTTAAGAACGCACGAAACAGATATTATTCGCGTACTAATTTGTATGTGGAGATAAAAGCTCCAAAATTGCAAGATAAGACATGCCCTACGAAGCCGAGCATGGTTCCTTTTGCCTATGAAGACACCTACCTAATGTACTTTTAATTTCTTTGATAGACTGTTTTTCTTATCAGCCCTCTTCCACTTCGCGTCCTCTTCAAAAACACGAGCATCAACCGAGTCTTCTGATTACATCTATGAACGGGGCTTTTAATAGTCTTTTTAAAATGAAGACTTTGCTGGAACAAACAGGTTTTCTTAAAAAAAAATGAACTTCTGACAATAATAATTAGGGACCTGTAATTCATCACGCAAATTGTATGAGAATGTTGTAGATAGAAAAAGGCAGTTTGGTGGCACGCAAATGATATTGAGAGTGCGTTCAAGTACCTACAGTAAACCATGGTTGGTTCAGTGTTCGGTGGTCGCAAGTACACAACAGTTATATTTTACTACGTATTGATGTCGCACGCGAATCGCGACGCTAATGTTTAACCAATTTACAACTAGTTGCTAGTCGCGTTCAATGTACACCAATAAAATTCTAGACTGGAGTTTTATTGAAGTTGTTGCTTAAGTCTTCTTATACGAATTATTACAACTTTTAGTCATGATATGTCTACAGCTGTTAAGTTTAAGTATAAAATCGGCAGTTGCTAAGTGTCACTTATTTTTGAATTACACCATAGAACTTCAGCTAATCAGCAATGAAAGTTTTGACATGTTAAAATGAAATCGACACGAAGAGCGAGGTATGTTTTCAATTAACTTTATACGCCTAAGTTGATTACACCATGGTATTACATAGATACTACTCCAAACATACCATATATTTATTAGCCGGTACATTAGAAAGCAGTAACATTATTCACTGGAGCTATAAAGCTGAGCTGTTTTGATTAGTAAGCTATCAATTACGATTTATTTTCAAGGTAGTAGTTGTACGGCAGGTGCAATGGACTGCATTCCCGAGTGCTAGAAAAACTGGATCCAAACACCGCTCCTGCAACCGGGGCCGGCCATTGCCGAGATTAGATATATAGATACAAAATATATTTTACTATTGACGTTAACGACGTGGGAAACTATTGTAAATACGATTACTGCGCATCTGCCTTCATCGTTATTATTAACACAATCTGTTGCCTCATGAACAGTAATAATACACTACATAAGATATTAAAGAATATAAAAGTTCGTCTTTACGATTCCAAGATTTACATATTTCGCGAAAGATATTTTTATTATTAAGGAAAAGTTTGACAAGTCATGAATAAGGTTTATTTCCTTCAAGCTACGGTTCATAATAAGAGCTTTATAGTCCTCTACATAGCGCAAACTTATGAGGCGATTATGATGCCAATTACATTAGTAATTAGGTGGAAACGGACAATATAAAGTTAGTGCAATTAGGCTTTGCACTCTGTCATGAATTGTAATCTCATTATGTAAATGTTGTATGGACGGCGCGGTCGGACGAGGGATGCCGGGAGGCAGGCGACGTCGCGCCGCAGTGATTAGCACAGCTCATACCTGTCAATTTACCTCGACATACGAGATTTGCTGTCAACCTCATATATAATACTATTCGCATTCTGTAATACCACGTCCAATTTATAGGTACAATTTCCTGGAACATCAATGCGACTCAATTTAGGTAGAAACTTGGAGACCAAAATTTGCGCCGCGCCGTAAAAATCAATATTACCTGTTACAGTTTTACTAAATAAAGTACGTTTTCTAAGCTTTATGTTCTATTTAGATTAAATGTTAATATTTTTCCTTTCATAATCAATCATTCTAATATTTTTTTCTACGATTGTCACTTTCGAAATGTCTTGTTGGATTGTAATTACTTAGCTCCGTGTTATTTCATTACGCGCATGTCTAAATAAGTAGCCACGTCGCACCTGTTAATAAAATTGTGCCCATTGTGGGTGAAAGTCGTTGGTTTTTTCACACATATCGTGCCAGACATCTATAATTCATATGGCCCGAGGACATTGTCATAGTTACGCCATCGCCATCGGCGTGAATGTCTCGTGTTCGCATTAAAAAGGCTCAATTGGTCGAATCACAGTACTAGGCTCATAACCAGAACATTTAAACGTTAGGCAGCCAGGTTACAGGTACACATAAATTAGTGAGCGCGGTGGGGCCATCGCACTTTCATTAGTGAAATTATTTGCTAATTTGTGCCGAACACGACCGCAGCTACAGTAAGGGGTAACAGGGGGCTTAATCTACTTCATTACTCGGGCTTTAGTGATAATTAACATAGACTATAATACAATTTTACACGATTAAAACTGTCATTACTTACACGCGTGAGATTTTATTTTCTGTGGGTTATATTAACACGCTCATAGAGATACCGATGCAAAAAAAAGACCTAGATCAAACACCGCAAACTAAACAACACAGTTTCATACAAGCGAATATATTTGTGGAGCGGTAGTGAGTACAAATGTAGTAGTAGGTATATGGTATAAATAAGTTTGCGTTCATGAAACTGAAGGTATAACCTGATGTGCCACTGTTGATTCTATACGAGTCATTGACCGCAGTACGCGGCTATTTTTCTAAACTCTGTGTAAACGTTTATAACCAGTTCATCCACGATAATCACACAACATAAACTATGACACGTATTCCCATTCTACTGTTGATTTTTGTTATTGTCTAAGGGTTGATAATTGTCTCGCCAGCGGCTAGATTTCGCATTATAATGTTAACTATAAAATAAACGCACGTGTCCCCTTTGTCGGAGGCCGAACACTGTGACCTCTTTGAAGTAAATGAAATGCCTCCAGAGTCCAATTTCTGTTTAAAAAGGGTGTTATTTGCTCAAGTGTGGAGTGTGCCCGTACGCACAAATGAGCATATTACGTACTATAATAACAGTTAGCTGAAACTAATTTCGTTTCAGTGTTACTGTTTTTTTTTTTTTTTTTTTTTTTTTTTTTTTTTTTTTTTTTCGATCGCTTCAAGGTAAACACAAGATACAATTTAAAATCAATTAAATTAAATAGATCTTCAAATAAGTACTGATCTGAGTCTATTTTAATGGCCCTCAGTTGCTATGATTTCTTTAATTGACACTTATTTCGAATTTAGTATCTTTTATTATTATGGTAGACCATAATTTAGTTGCCGGTATATTCTATACCTGTCATTTTGAACTGAAAATTCATAATTATTAACGATGGTTTTATATTGTGCAGTATGGCTTTAGTCGTACCGTAACAAAATTCATAATAGTGGTTATTTAAAAAGATCTCTGAATAATTGCGCAAGTTTAAAAGTGCGAGCAATCGACACGACATGATCAATGGGTGTCTGAGCGCTGACATTTCCGTTGTTTTGCATAACCTGACATTAAGACTGATTGTAGTGCCGTCTTCGTTCCCACAGAGGACACCAACGACGTTTTTAGTCGTTCTCTTTATAGCCTTCTTATTCCATATCTCATTAAGACACCTGGCATTAGCATCGAGGAACAAATTTCTAATTGTTTCTTTTGCATCACTTGACGAAATATTATATCCATGTAACCTCAAAAGATATAATTTTCAAGAGTAAATAAAATTTAAATATCGTTTGGCTGTATTTTGCCAGTAAGAAAAAAGGAAAAATAAAGAGCTATGTTGACCATAGACTTAGAATTTCGCTTACGCTAAATGTTGATTCGATTTCTCGGTTCAGTCTGTACTATAGTTTTTGTATGTAGTGAAGCGATTGAATCATAGACTGCCAGTTTTTATCAGACGCAAAGTTTATAAAATATATATTTATGATCCAATAAAAATATGATTTTAACAGGAAAATGTATTTTGTTCATTGTAAATTAGCGTCAAATTATGAAGCAGTCTTCATAATTCGACAGGAGACATGAAGCGACTGGCTCATACTTTATGATTTTGATGACTGTCATAACATAATAATAACCTAGTATTGTTCCGTACATTATTAACTGTTTTTAAGCTCCTGTATCAATCATATAATGTAGTTACTTGGTGCCGGCTGAATGCTTGCACAACTATGCATTGATGGTATGTAAGTAGATGAAAGGCATGATAGTCCACGCACGAGAGACCATACTGACGTGTTTCGTAATATAATTTCTTTGTAATTATCATCATAAAAACGCGTATTGTATCGATCATGAAAAATCAAAGAACTTTAATGAACAGTATCGGAAATATATCATTGTGACAGCTGCAATCGAGTTTTAGATGGGTGTACAGAGTTGCGTTCACTGTACGGATGCAATAAGATTTATAGTTTTATATTATATGAAGGAGGAAATATTTAAGTGATTGGAGCTGTTGAGAATTTCTAGAAATTAACATGGCTGACGAGGAAGCGATGACAGAAGTAATTACGGAATTATGGTGACTGATCTTTTATGACAACCGCGCGAAAGGTTACTGATTCATATCGTTAATAACATATAATCTGTGCGCTCGTAACTTAGAAGCCATAAAATAAAATGTATATTGACACTTTTATATGACGATGTCAGTATCTAATTTTACTTATGTTTTCAAATTATCATAAATGTTCCAAGAGCATGTAAATTTAACAACGCAGTCTTCGTGTTCTATCGCACAGAAATGTTTAAATAAACGATAATTACTTACTTATATTTTCATACAATATTTCTCACAGTAAAAGCGTAGGTATACTTAATATTAGTTCGTGTGTATGTCATACATTAACTCCTGAGACTCATAAACTTGCGAATGTACAATTACATGACGTCACTCTTCGCATTATTTACAATCTTGATTGTTTTCACGGTTTACGAAACAGAAACATCTAAAACAATTAAGTAATTTGCGTTGGCTGCAATTAACATGGTGACCGCAGATATAATAACTTCCTCGACTTTCAACAGATAGGTTATTTTAAAATTTATTGAACGTGTTTGATTGTCTTTTATATGTATTGAGGATAAATTTGAATTTACTCATCATTTTGATAGTGATTTCTCTAAGATAGAGAGAACAATAATTCTCTAGATATATAGAGTATTTTATATTGTACCTACACAAAAAGAAACAGTACAAAGTGAAATAGTTAGAAGTTATAAAAACTTTAGAGTTAAACAATCGTAAACTCTGAAACGATTCACATATAAATGTATTTTTCACCTGAGTTTTGTGTCAGTTGTCTGTAAGAATTACTTCCTTATAACATTAAGATAAGCTCTGGTATTTGGCTATTCATATATTTATCAATTGTTGGATTTGTAACACTTGGATCTGCCACCCAGATAAGTTCATGCAAAAATGCATTCGCTGGGTGCATTTCCATATAAAAAGTACACTGTAGAAACAAAAACACTATGCACTAATACAGGTGTACAGATGTAGTTGAACACTGGTACCCAAGGTAAGATTTAACTTGTGTTTTGAGTATCAGAGCCCTCGCAGCTGAATTATTAAATAATATTGGATACAGGTCATGTGAGTTTCTATAAAGTAGTAGAACGGTATGCTATATATGAAATTTAATTAAGTACCTACCTAAGTTCCATAAGAACATTTAGTTCATATGGAAAAGAAAAAGAAAAAAAAAATGTGCCTGCATATTGCTGCCTATTTGTGGCATAGGGATACTATTAAAGGGTTTAAGTACATTAATATGTGTGAGGATATGTGTTGCGTGTAGTGTAGGACTGTAAAGGTGTGTATATGTCTGTATGTGTGGTAACATGTGTGTACGTGTGAGATAATATATCGACTGTGAACTGGCAACTGGTACTCATGGATCTCATTTTTGACATTACAGGATTAAGAAGAAACTATCGACCGCGTCGTGCATACAACGCGGTCTATGTTAGTACAAATTGAATGAATTCAATTGTGGCGTCTAATTTTGATCGAAGTAAAATATGCTTGTTGCAGCGCTGCCGGGTATGAAAAAGTTTACAATAGTATAACCAAGTAAAATCCTCATAAAATCGAGATAGGACATATTGTCAGTTCACAGTCGATATATATATTTATTATTTCCGCTAACTTTGACGTCATTATAAACCCCGCAGTTTGCCAGGGTCGTGTGAATATTACCTAACCTTGATGCGTAAAACAAAGTTTATAAAAAACCCTTTTTATTTGACAGAATATTTACTCATGAGAATTTTCTGTCTTTTGTTTTTATATTCATTATGTCGAGCTGTGGAGCAAGCGAATTTCCCACGACTTAGCCACTTTCTTTCATCAACATCCTATGTTGAGTTGAGACGCCATATTTATCGCTGCTGTTGGGCTGCGATTCATATCGTGTTCGATAAAATCTAATATCATAATCATTAGTAGATATGCATAAACGGACGATACTGAGGCTGCTGTGTCTCGCCATACGGCAACAATCAAATCTCAGCAATGACCGGTAGAAAGTCGAAGCGATTTTTAGTTTAATCAAATGGCATTAAAAGAACTAAGCAGCTTGGCATTCGAAAGTAGGTCCTTATGTTTAAATTGATCACGAAGAAGTTTAACACTAATTGCCACAAGAAATTGAAGAACGAGTATTGTAGGACAGATAATTAAACTTCACAACAACACGCAATTTTCATCAAAACGATGTCGAGTTGTAGGAACGTGATTACAATACAATAGTGTGATAAATACTTAGTTAACCCGTCTAGATTGGTTTGTCGCTACATGAACAAGTCACTAAGTAAGGGCACGATCAATTCCGACAGAAGTAAAAATAAGCCAACCACCGCCTCCGTGGCCCGTGACAGTAAAATTAGCAACTGTACTAAATAAAGGACTTTGCAAACAATCTAAATAAATTGGAGTTTGCCAATTAAGGACTCATTTATTTTAAAGTACCTACACCAATGGGTCTCGAGCATGTCATCAGTCGGTTAAACCAGTTAAACGCAAATCGTTCCCTTATAAAGCGTAGCGCGGCGTTAAGGCGCGGTTTACCAGCGCGTGATGCCGCGAGCAAATACGAACCGACCCTCATCGAAATCGCCCAACTACAAATAATTCTCTTCATTCCCGCTCTATTTAACATTTACCAGTACTTCGCTTTAAACGGTTCTAAGCTAAGTACAATTCAATGTTATTCTGGATAATGTGAGCCTGCAAGCGACGAAATGTATGGCACTTATTAAAGATAAATACACTGGTACTTGTTGCTTAAACATTGAATTTAGCACAAGTCACGTCCCACCTAATGTTAGAAAATAATCCCTTTTGAATATCACGTGCAGATTTGCTTGTGCTGTAATCACATTAACTGATACACATAGAGAGGAGCGTGCGTGCGTGTTATGTACACGTAGAGTGCAGACATAATCAACGTTAGGGGCTAAGTACGGGGGTGTTGGCTTCAATTAATATTATGGGGCATCGGTTCAAAGAACTTCTCGACAACTAGGTCATTATTCAAGACTATAAATGTGCCTAAGTTGTCACTATACTGCAAGTATCTGTGATAACTCTTCATGGAACGTGACAGTGTAGATCGAGGAAAAAACGAACTTCAATAAATCGTCTCGTTAGTGACATGAGCGTCATTTATCCAAGATGCGTCAGGAGCTTGAGCTTAATCATTGATAAAATTGTGCAGTTCACGTATGTAGAGGTGTGTGTATGCAAATGAGGTATTGTGTGCGGGTTGATTCAGTCCGCGGTGCAGTTCGCAATCAGTCGCATTGACACGGGCCCCCACCCGCACCGCACCGATGTCGCGCCGTCACCGCGCCGCCGACCGTCGCGTTGCCGTCGTCGCGACTACATTTTTCATCTCCTGACATTCGCTCTGTTAACGTGAACGCACTCGGAAATTTATGTACCTGTAACCGATGCGTTGGAAGTCAATATGTCTGTGTCTGTGTATAAATTGGCGAGCCTAAGTATTTTTCGTAGCAAGCCTGAATCAGGCGTAGGCCGTTAGACTTGTTTTATTTATCTTTATTAACTCCATTTTTATCATTTTTATATTTAAGTGGGAGGTTTTCATATTTCTAAGAGAACTAAACTGAAGTATATAAAATATGTTTTTTTTTGCCTAATGCCAATCTACAAACACATGTCCCTATAATTAGCTACCGTCTTTCATTAGCTATATCGGTCTTAGGCACTTAATATTTTCCAGGCACTATCATCTCCTAACAAGTCGTAAGTTAACAGCAGTTATTAACGTTCTGCCGAGATGCTCCCTGCGTCTGCTTAAGAAGTGAAACACCACGGATGTTATAAATTGCACATGCAATTGCAATTGCTAAGGAAGCCCTGTTTTATAGTCGTGATAGTTTAGCGTGATAATGCGTTCAGAAAGTGGCTTTCAATGAGAGTGTATGAGAGGAAATCGGTTCCCATTGAGCGTAGTCGTAATCACGAGCGCGCACAAATGATCGCGGGTCGCCGCCAGCCGCGCCGCAGCCGCGCCGCAGCGCCGCACCGCGCCGGTTGCAACGCCGATAATGAATTACAGAGCCATTGCTCGCTTGCAAAATCTAGTCGGAGTCGTATCGGTAAGTAACGAGGTTAGCTGCTCTCCCTGGAGCCGAGCGATCGCGTCGTGACTTGGGATGCCTTCGGGAGCGTTCATGGGCGAATTATCTTCTAAAATGGGCGATATAAATTATCCTTAATGGGTTTTATTGCTGTAAATTATTGTATTTGATTCAGATTATTTATCAACTTATTGAATGTTAAGTACGGAGCCTTTTGTAAAAATCGTTTTACCTTAAGCTGATATGAATGTTAGGTAATCATGACAGAATTACAAAACGAAAAAGGAAGCAATCGCTGAAGTGTGGACGCGATAAAAGCGCTTTTATCGAGGATTTTACGATTCTTTTCGCACTATCCCAGCTATAAACGCCGAATCAGATGGAGTGAGAGACCGCGGGTGGCATAGCAAAAAATAACTCTATTTACTTCGCACACATAAAGTCAAATCTTTTATATTGCTCGCGGCCAAATAAAGTTCGATGATTCTATACATTTCAGATTTTTTTATTATATGTTTTCAATAATCTGATATTTGGTTATTCAAGTAGGTACCTACTGTGTCGTTATAGACTGAATATAAAATTGATTTGATTCAGTATTTTGTAGTTTATCATATGAAAACCTCGAATCGAGAGTCAAGAGTACTACTCTGTACGTTCGCTTAAATTTATTTTATTAGAAGTTTACCTGATGTTTCTTCAACTATTAGTAGTTAACATCTAGAATTCCTTCACCGATTTACTTGCTTTGCATAACTTGGCTGCTTCTATAACTTAAAAATATTCTCAACACAGTTTGACTGCTTAGATCATAATTTACAATTACCTCTGAACAATTTCGCAGAAATATGAAGGTTACACGTGTCACCAAATGAAAAATTTGATATCCATTTAGAATAAACTTTTTCCTTAGTTTCCTCTCACAATTCATAGTTATGCCAAAAAAAGTATAAAAACGGACGGGTTGAGGTTTACGTTGAAGGAAATGCGGTGACCAGAATTACAAAATATCAATTTCTTGACACAGAAAAAACATTCCATTGCGAACTCGGCGTTGCTTATCAAATTCGTATAAAAATAAGGATTGTATTTCCTTTTTTTACATAAGTAGATCAAAATTATGTCCAATGTTAGTTTGGGGTTATCTGACTATTTATTTTATAATGTTACCTCAGTAATTTAACCATACCCTGTGATCTGCAGGTAGTAAAAATGATATCGCACCGTCTTGGCCGGCAGGGTCGCGAGAGCCGTAAAACTGGGAATTTACGAAGCTCTCCGTAAGTTCAGAGAGCATCGAAGCTAGTCAGTAAAACATATGGTCTGCCTCTGAGGGTGACACTGAATTACCAGGATTCTCTGATAGAGATTGTCTGCCGCGGACATATCGACTTTATATTGACTATTTATGGCTGAACATTTCTAAGATTTCTCTAAAATACGATAGCTACGCTTTGTGTTTAATGCAACGGTTTTCAAGATACCAGTAGGTACCTATCTTGTTTAATATTGCTGTTTTACTCATAAAGGGAACCATGCTATAAAGTTACTGCAAATAAAACAAAGTGCAGATAACGGTTAAACAAGGAAATTAACTTGTTTACGAAATAAAAATAAAACGTTTTTTGCATAATGCAAAATACGGAATATGATCCTTTGTTTTTATTTTTCAGCATGGCTAATTATACTCTCGTGCTGATTACGTGACATTTAAGATTATTAAGTTGTTTAACGTGCAAGGTTTTCTCAAATTGAAACTATTTTCGAAGGCTGCGGTTCTCGGTGTCGCAGTGGTGTAGTAATTTTATATAAAAAAAATCTACATTCACTGGGATTTAAAAAAAAGTTCTTTCGTAGCATGTTAGCATGAGTGCATGCAGGTAGCCCAATTAAATCGATTTCATTTTTATCCCACTTTCATATTAATAAAATTAATAGTTATGATGATGAAGATCATCAAATTCGATTCAAGTTGAAGAAACAAGCTCGAGTAAGAGACAGACGGGCATTAAAATATTGGGGACTATTAATAAAATGAAATATAAACACAAAATATGATAGAACTAAAAGTTTTTAATTTCGTAATAACGAATGTAGATCATTGCATACACCAGTAAAGTAAAGTTGGTCAACATCTTTCAGGTACATTACACATGTATATTTATGCAAACGACGGTCAGTTGTTATACAGAACCGTTCACTTTTTCAGAACGGTAATAAGCGGCTACTTACAGCTAACGGTAAGTCCCGGTAAGCGAACTCTGAGCTCGCTTTATTAGCCTGAGCAAATTGAAACCTAATTAATGCAGAGTAGAAACTTAGCGGCTCGTGACGGTCGATCGTTGCTCAATAATCGACCCCCACGACTATGGAAATCCAGTTAACCGTTGTATCACGATGCTGACGGTCAAATTTCTGTCAACACTCCAATTTTGGACTTAATGGCTATGAATGATAGTGAAACTGTGGGCAAAGGTCAGCTCAAGAACTGTCGTCGTGGGAGTTTGAAAATTATACCGATGAGCTGTTTAGATGCACTTTTTATGGAATTTAATAATAATTTGGCGGCATGCAGTGCTTGTATAAAGAAAAAAAGGTAAACAGGACTCGTCACGTCGCGCCGCGACCGGCGCTGAGCGAAAAGTATTATATCATCGAGCCGCTGGCATTATGTAAACATGGGTGGCAGTAAGACAATGCCGTTATACTACACTATTTACATATACGTCGTCGTAACACTTAACCGTAGGTACCGGTGTATGTAGAGCAGAAAGTTACGTGTGATAACAATTATTTGCTCCCGCCGTGATACTGTCTCCACGAACATTCAATTTCGGAGATAACTGTGATAACTGCCTATTCAAATATAAAGCTTTTCTTGTAATAACTAGTTATTGAAATTATACTATTGCTATATACGTAAAATCCGAATTGAACGTCGTAAAATATCAATAGATAAACGTTGAAAAACGATGGACTTCGTATTGGCAGTTGTTATTGAAACGTAACACATATTGACAGTGTTGCTTCTTTAGATATATTTCCCGACGTTTGAAGTGTAGCAATACTAGCAATACGTAATAGGTTTAAAGATTGCAATAACACACCAGTAATGACAGGTTGTAAACTGTTAGTCCATCGACTTACAAACACTATATCTACTCCTTTCCCTTAATTGTTTGCGCGTGACTTTGAGTTGTTGGTGGACTCTAGTTTTTCGTAAAGAAGCACGAATACCGATTTTATTCACAGACATAAAAGTTATTCTCTTTTGTATTTTGAATAATATAGAGTTGTATATACTTAAAGATGTTAGAATATCAATAAATCTATTCATTCAATGTTGGCTGGCTCACATCACGCTAAACAGATAAATGAAATTTTCATATATTTTTCTCCAGTATAATTCTTTAGGTCCAGATAGAAGGTTTTTTTCCATAGTAACTAAAAGCTAGTTACAAAATATATTATTTTTCATTCTTGATTATATCTCAAATAGGTACGTACTCGTTAAATCGATTTGCACTAGTAACAGGTATGTCGAAAAGTATTTGTATTGTATCGTTTGCTAATCGAATGTTCAATAAAAGTCAGTTTCGCAAACACCACATAATAAGGTACTAATAAAATAAGACATGCTCTACATTTTCAAGAAAAAAAAAACTAAATGTAGGCACATACAATTTGACTGGACTTTAAGACAGGTTGTACTTTCACTTCCATTCGTATTAGTGTATGTAGCAAGTTAATTATTTTAAAAGTACTTATTTACAAGAGATTAATCGTGCCAAATACTGTCACGTAACTATGGCTGTGACATGTAATTTGAGTGGGTCGTAGACGTTGTTGTACACTACGGCGTGTCAGAGCAAAAACACAGTTACCATGTAATCTGTAATTGAAGTCCCCTCACTCACTCCTGAATCACGAAATAACTATGATATGAATAATGAAATTATAGGTAGGTTCCTCATAGGGTTTCACAAAATTCAACCATTGCGAAAAAACCTTTCTACGCCAAGTCGTGGACGGAGTCACGGATTTAAATATTGATTAAAATATATTGTAATTTGTATAATAAAATAGCTTATGTTTACGAGTATCGGTGAAAACTGTAGTTATCATATTTGATTCTCTGTTCCTCGCACATTACGGTACCTATGCATTTGCATATTCTTTGCATTCTCCAAGATGATGTTCTTTGAGGATGACGCCGATTTCTGAGCTTTTTACTTCGGCGTTTTCCTTATATTATATACCTATATTCGGTGATTGGTGATGGATAGCTTGACGACTTTAACTTTAAGTAATGTTTTTTTTTAAATATTTCTGATCAATAGGTATTTGTATAACAAAAGTTGTTTGTTATAACGAGCATTAATCACCCCTGAAACTTTTCTGAGGCACTCAAAGGGTGCGGTGAATACTTTAATTATGCTTTAACTAAACTTCTTACAAGTCAAAGTTACGCCGCAGTTGAAGGCAGTCCTAACTTTCAAAGATTATGTAGCTGTTAAATGCAACATGAAAAATATGATAGGTATAATACAAGTGTTCATTACGTAATCCTCGCTTAGGATTGCACATCGGTAATCAGAGGCACGATACTTGACTATCTTTTGTTTGTATCCTTACGTAACGAAGTTTTATGGTCATGCTAAGTTACAAATGCTTGTCGTTTCAAATGAGCAAATAAAACTATACCAGCGTAAGGATGATAAACACTGTATAAAGTTATGTCAAACTCATATATGTCAAAAATGGTTCTTAAACTTAAATAACTTTTGAATCCTACATACACCTACCCTACATACTGAACCCTAACAAAGTTGAATGAAAAACCTAGAAACAATTTCCTCTACATTTTACATACCAAATAAGTTAAATAAAATAGAATTAACTTTATTTTATAGATATTACAATGGATATATACAAATAGTTTATTTTCAGTCAACAGTTAAGACCTAACCGAATAAAATTCACTAGATTTCTGCTTGAGTTGCAAAAATACTTACACTATTATTTTACTACCAATAATATTTCGTATACAGGAATAAAGCATGACCTGAAAATATTATTCAGAATAAATATCTCATAATTACTTCTAAATTTTAAAAATGCATCAAAATTTTCGTCTACTGTTTGTATATTTAATACCTACTTATATCAAAAAAATTGCACCAAAATTCAATAAGAAGTTATTTTAACGTATAGGCGCATAATCTATAGAAAACTCGCAATTGTGCTCAACATACAAAAAATAATCTTGGTTTCTTAAAGGTACTTTCTGTAAAACATCACTTTTAATAAGACGCTTTAGGTTTGCCCCGAAAAGAGCGCTAAGCCCCTAAATATATTTCCATCTTTATTCGGCTGCCGTACTTTTTTCACAAAACAAGCTTTAAGCTTACACATTTGTAAAGCTAATAACAAACCAAAGCCTCTTAAAACGCAACAAAAGAATACCGCCCCGTGTTCAACTACATTATCCTATTACTAAACCACGGAGTAACCAAAATAGGTGAGTAATTCAAAAAATCTGAATCCTCATTTAATACAGTAATGATTTATAGTCCATAAATAGTGTTCATACAACTAACTCCACTAAATCACTAATTTACATATGAACACAAACAAGCTTATCTTGATTTGACTCGTATATAATAGGTATCCTATTTTAGAGTTTCCTAATAATGCTAATATTAATAAAAAACACGCAGGTGTCATGGCATACTAATTAGACCGGTTCGCCAAATCAACACTAACCAAGCAGGTATCAGATGCAAATCTTATAAAAATAGAGAGACTGAATTGAATAAATTTACTGTTTAAAAATCAGGTGCACACAGAAACCGGGGCGACAAGTTTACGAGACTCGCTGAGACCGGTTCTGATTCCCTGGAAAAAAATACGTATCACTTCACACTTCAAGTCGCGTTTCAAAAATAATCTATTAACTTATCTGCTCACTCGAAACTTTGGAGGTGTAAAGTGTTTACGAGAAGAGATAAGAGTTTTGTAATAAATCCTCCGCTAAGCTTCAAGATAAACTTTGATTCTTCTCGTTGATTTTTATTGTTTCCATTCACGGTTGTTAATACCTCTCTTTATATTATCAAAAGAGAAAGAATAAGAAGTCTTTCTCATGGGTATTTATTTAAAATAATTATAGGTAATACGCATAAGAAGGCAGGTTTGTAGAGCATTGTGAACGGTCTGTCAATTACACTTCGAGCTTTTAAGATCACTTCATTACACATAAGCGCTAATTATGAACCAACTTAATATAAAAAAAAGGAAATCAATCAATAGTGAATGTATGACATAGTTATTTGGGAACTATCGCGGTTATTAAACTCCACTTTTTCCATTTGGCACGTTGTCAAGGCAGATGTGAGGCATAGTTTCCAGATAACGGCTAAGTTGGTAACTTTTCACATTTCCTCGGCAGCGTGTCCCATGGCAATGTCAACATTGTCGCACGATGTGAATTTGTTATCCGCGACCCGCGATTAACGAGATGCATGTACTCTAACTTTGTACAACAGATGATACAATTTAATTGTATGTCTCGCCGCGGCACAAGTTAAATCGTTAACGCGGTACGATGATAGTGGCTTTATACATTAATTTCCATAGTAACATTATAATTACCCCGGTCATTACTTACGCTAAAAGCTATTTATTTTGCATAATGGTGTTTGGGTGAGCACAACAATGGTGAGTCGCAATGCGGCGGTGCATGGCGTGGAGATATGGCGGGCTCGGGTAGTTGCCTGTGAATCGCCAAACTTGACCGCGCTACCCTTTGTTTGCTCACTCTGGACGCGTACTTTCCACCGCTCTCTTCAATTATCCGCGGAATGAATACGGGAGCATAGCGACCATTACATTATGCCTTTGATATTTTATGAATATACATTATTCTACGCTCTACTGTTGTTCTTAAGTTTGTGAATGTTGTCGGGAACATAAAAAGTTTCAGGAAAAATTTGGTAACGTTTATGACACGCTTTCAGTTCTGCTGACAGTCGTTACTTGAAACACGGCTCGTCAGCGGAAAGGTTCGTGCGTCTATGGCTGCGGGCGACCGGAACACTGGAGGTTCTGTCACGTCATTTGTGCGAGAGAATACGTCATTTTTTCGTGCAGGACGGGACAAGAACGCTTACTCGTCGAGATAAAAATGTCACTTTCTCATCAAGCTTTTTGCTATCTCCGACGTTTTTACCGAACTTATTTGTGAGTGTCGTTAATATACGTGGTTGAAGTTAACACGTTTCTTGTTGGTCTTTCCGAGCCGGATTTAATGTTACTTTCGGCGTGGAAGTTGTATGTAACCAATAAATACTAGCTAGATCAATATTTCAGTAGGACAACAGCGTGTACTTGTTATATTACATGAGTTGACAGTATCGTAACCTCTAATAAAGTTTTGATGTGAGCTCGGCGTACGAAACAGGTGATTGAGTGTAAGATGAATATTGGTTTGCGTGTTGGATTATATTCATAACGGTAACCTTTAGTGACCTGAAACTTTCTCCTGTTTTGCGTCGCCCGCGCCGATGCAGGTTGTTTCGATCATTAATCACCTTAATGATGTCAAATGAATTAAACATTACCTCGTTGTCGACTTCACAACAAAACCTAATATCCAATTAATGTTAAGTACTAGAGCCTAGAGGTATTACGTGGCCACTCATGTGTCGTCACAAAGTAACATGCAAAGTAAGTAATGTAGGAACAAAGAGGAACGAGTCATTGATGGCGCCATGCTTTTGCTTATATGGCAAAAGACATATATTATATTGACTAGCAGAAATGGGCAGGATACTTATCTAAGTGTCCTGTTCATCTGTATAATGTGGACTAATTAATTGAAACCGATTGTTGGTGTAGTCAACGACCATAACACATTCAGTTATGCATGAAGATTCCTTTGAAATATACTGGTTCAGGATAAAATAAGTTATTCAGCAATAGATGCATTCAGCAACAAAATATGAGGGATGGAAATCAAACTGTTTGCTTCCCTGTTTCTTTCTTCTTTATTGCATTAAAATGAAGCCCACACCAAGATGATGTCATGACACATGAAAGAGCAGAATCATGACACTATTAGGATAAACGAGGCCACGGCCGCTCCTGTGGGACGGAGGCGTTCTAATCTAGTCTTGAATAAGGACCCACTTGCCCCGCACTAACATCGACTCTCATGAATTCTTATATCACGTATAAAACTTATTTTATGGACTATTCCGCCAGTTTCGGATAAATTATGTTTTCGACAGCGATTCCAAATATATGATGAACAATTGGAGCGTTATGATGTCGAACCTTGATAGGCAGACATGTTTTCTGAGGAACATAATATTAAATCGAGTTTTCTTTCATACATCCTAAACTGAAATAAATATACGACTCACATTTTGAAAGTTATGTCAGATCATACTTAGCTCGGCTGTGTTGAATTACAAAGCTTAGTGGATATTCTTGTAAAAAATCATTTCGCAAATTCAAGCACGCCACAGCGCTCTACCGAAACCACAGTAACCTACATTATTTTGTGCGCGTCATTTTGCTGAACAAATTCGCTCACTTCCTTCACCAATATGGGCAGAGTCAGACTAAAACAAAGAACCATTGAACACTATTGGGCCTTGCCTTGTACACATAACATACGCACCTATTAATTAATATTCATAAAACTAACAATCTGTGTTCGGCGAATTGCATATGAATTCTATATGGATTTGCTGTAGCTCATGCATTTTATAGTAGGTGTTGTACGAGGAAACTCATTGTTAAGTCTTGCCGACTTATGTGCACCTACTTCAGAATGCCATTGACGTACCTGTACTTATATACGCTGCCTACATACCTACAACCTCATTAATAGTACTACGCCATAATTTGGTACCAAAGGAAACTCGCATGCCTTGTTGAAACAATATAAGTAATATACATTTTATACATATACTACATTATATTATATATGCGCGGTCGTTGTGTCTTTAGATGGACTCCTTGTTAACAGGGTCAGTCAAACGTTAGGTCCAGGAAGGGGTCAGTAGGACGAAATAAAGACAACATGCAAAAGGTTGTGGATCGATTACGCCAGTTCACTACAAGACAGTACCTACTTAAATAGTTTTTAATGCTATATAGTTAACATGCATTTACTTACTGAAACTATAGAAAAATACACAAAATACATTGAGAATACCAAGATATAAAAACATAAAGTTAACAAAAAAGCTTCAAAGCAATAAAACTGATATAAGCTGTGTTACTACAAACGAATGGAAAATTAGCATACGATTTTATTATGGTTACGAAATAGTTAATGCGTTGTCAAGCATTCGACGATTTTATAAATGTATTTAATATTTTATTATTATCAGCTATAAAGCAGAGCTTTATGTTAAGCCAACACGGAAGTTTACAGCCACGAAACATAAATTTAACATTAAATTCAGTAGGTAACACCGGTACAGATGTAGTATGACCTAAAACATTTAAGACCTTGTTGCGTTTCAGCGCACTTTAGGTAATAGACGTCCTAGCTTAACGAGCACCATGCACAAATTACACATTAAGGTAATGGACACTGATAGAATAATTTGCTAACGGTCCATGAAATATGATGTTCTAGCCAGTCACATCGCTTCGTGGTCGTCGTGTAATAATGTGGCCTAGTTGCGTTGATTTGCTCAAATTGCTCATACTTATTATAGCGTATGTACATTTGTTTGACCTAGTTATATGAACTTCAAAATTTTTGTCTCACAGATTTGACCTCTTGGCACGTGGTAGACGTTACTGGATATAGCTTAATAGATACATATTTTTGTGTCACAAAAGTAAACGAGATATTGAAGACGCCTCTTTAACTATTTTAGTATTATATTTTTTGTTACAACTCGGTAAGTTCGTCGTACCTACTGCCTGTCGGGAATTAATTATGCAGCAGATAAACAAGTCGCATTCGCGGCGTCCCTGGACTTCCATTTAAATTAACTTCAATACTGTTTCCTTAAAGTTGCTTCTTAGAATGTCTCCGTTTCTAGTGGTTTGGATGCTATTCGGGTCAGCAGGTAATCATCGACTGCTAGAAAAATAATCGTTCATGTGGCATAGTTTCCTTGTATTAAAAATACCTTCCTCAAAATGTACAATGTTTCAAACGGTAAAAGTTCTATGAACGCTACTACAATATGTAAAGTATGAATAAATATACAGTATCATACGAAAAATTACACTGTCAAACCGAAAAAGTGCTTCAGTTCCGTAGTTGAAACTGAAATATATGAGAACCCATCTGTGTTGTTTGTTTCCAGTGGAATTTTATTTACTGCCTTTGATTTTTCAAATATTTATGAGTTTGTTTTTCAAGTTTCATATTTTAGAGAGCATGTAAAATATTGGTGTGGATTGATGTATAATATTTATTGCATCAATTTCAACCAATTAGCCTGTATGTCAAGGAACACGGGATCTTGCAGTCGCAGTGATCAAGGATTTCCAAGATGTCTTCGTCTCTTAGAAATCCAAATATCCTGCATCTTTCTTTGGTATAATTCGAATTATGAATCATTCGTAACAATTTCAACAACAGACAGGCGACAATAAGTCACTCTGACCATCTCTGACTTTGAATCCACAGCTGTTAGACGACGAGGACGGGTGAAGTTTTCAACTAACTTGAAGTCCCAAACTCCAATATGTTAACATTATTTATATATTACAAAAGACGCGATACTCACTCATATTTAGTAACGTGCTCTATATTTGTAAGACGCGGTGCCAAATCGACACAAGTTCGGAGCAACTTATTCGTAGGTGCCCTAATTTAAACGAGCTCTTAAACGTCTGGCACTGCAGCCAAACGCTTCTGGCTAAGTGATAAATACAGTTATACACGAAATCATAGGTTTCAGGAGTTTAATTACGAATATAGGAATTGAATCACAGTTATTTCTTATCTCAGACTATTTAAATGAAATAAACTAGTTTGATAAAAATATGGTGTTACATTGTGAAAGACCATCTACCAATCCAGAAGCAATCTGTTTTAGTCTATTATGTGCCAGCGCCGAGGATGTAAACAGTAACATTAACATTGAAGAATACAAAGGTAAAATCAACTGCTAAAGTTTCATAAGTCGACATGAGGCAAGATTATAAAATGAGATAATAAGTTAGTAAGCTGCCGTTAGAGAGTAATCCTCCGTGATGTTGCAACTAGCAAGTAATAGAACAATATCATGAATTTCAGGCTTTACAGAAAACACACAAATCTCTTTTCAAATGAGCACGTGTTATGTTCACAGAACGATGCGTAGCAAGGTTTCTTTTTCATTGCTTCACATGTTGGTTTTAAACTGTAGATGTAATACACAAGTACCTGTTGATGATCACTGCTTGTTCTAGACTTGACGTAAAATAAATTTAAATACTAATTTATGAGCTGACGTCTACAGTATCGTATGTATGATTGCTACAATATATGTTCTACATACATATATGCATGTTTATACATGGAAAGCAAGTCCATCGAGAAGAGGGTTGACATATTTTCAATTTTGTATATTTGTCATCCACAATATGTCTATAGAATTATTTATAGTTTCGAGACACTTCGTACCTACGTATTGTTGAAATATTCATTGTCAAATATTTGGGTACAAAATAATCTAAAATCACTACAGCGCCGTCGGCCACGAGTAGTGGTCTGCAAAGGTTAAGTTTAATCTGATTGTCGCTTAACAATGCACCGGGGACCAACAGACCGGCAATGGCGGCGATACAAACTTTTAGCCTTCCAGAGGACATATTTATACGGCAAGTGACCGCGAACGAGGCTACGACAGTTTTTTCGAAATAGCGTACAAAATTAATCCGAACCATATTTTTCCCGACTTGTAATTTGGACTCAATTACACTCCTCGTTTCACTTGTTGGTTCACCGGGCTCAGGAATCGTTTGTTTTACTAAGTAATTCTCGCCTTTGTTTGTGATGCGTAAAGATGTCGAGAGTTCTATTCCAAGTAGTGTTTGGAGTAAATAACAAATGGATACCTTTATTTGTTCTTACTTATTTCAAGTTACACAATGTTTGTTTCTTGTTTAATGGTTGTAGGTACACTTGAGTAAATCAAACATTTCAGTACAAAATCACAGGTCTTATGATAGTCGTCGTTGTCTCGTTCACGTGTCGTTACGATGTAAATCGATCGTGTCTGATGGAACCTATGGCCGAAATGAATTATAAACAAATGGGGCTGCACTGACCGGCGGTGGCGGCGGGCGCAGCAGCGGCGGGTATGCTTCGAATCGCACGTGAAATGTGGCGATGCAACACTCTCAAATAAATCCATTCGCACGTACCTATTGCTATGAATATTTTTACACCAATCTATTCGAGTCTGTCCTAAAGTTAATTAACGTTCGGAATATTTTATAGCTCCATTTATCAACACTAACATCACTAACATTAATGCACGATGTTGCGCAAGACAGTAGAGATGCGATAACAGTTGTGTCGCTTTAACACGTTTTGGTTTATGGCAGCACGTAAATAAAGCACAAGACGTTAATATGTCCCATCTGTAATTGATATGTATATAACCAGACTGCATTAGATAGAAAAAAAACGAAAGCATGGGTTAAACAACTGCGTGTGGGAGCGGAAGAGTGCGCAGGCGGCGTGTAGGCGTCATAGCGTGTAATGATATTACACCTAATAGAAAAATATAATGGTATCGCGTTCAAAAGATGCGCTTTATCACGGTTAAGTAACTCGCAGCCCAATTAATTACGTTTATCTTATTAATTTAAACTTCAAAGACCGCCCAGGTTAACAGTTAATGTATAACATCCACTTAGTGTGTAATCTGTGTTTCGATTTTGTGATCGTTTCCCGGATGCAGCGCAATTATTATTTGGTTACGAGTGCCATATTTCAAGTCCGTCCGTTTATCTTAAACACTGCTTCTCTCATCTATTTGTGGAATTTAAACAATGTTGTTCGAATAGCAAGCATAATATTTGACGATGATTGACGAAGGTATAAATGTTATCAAAATATTTATCCAGTGAGAACTGTAATTGGACGCTGATGTTACCTATATCATTGAAACTAACATTCTGCTTCATACCGCTATGAATTGTTACTCAAACGTTGACTTAACTTGGTTACAAAGTAACTAGGCGTCACTTTCACTTCAACAGACGAACAATCTGTGTAATTACAATATGTGCGTGTTGACTTTACTTTCTATACCATTCTGTATTAATGGTTCGATGTTATAAAAAAGACAATAGTACAAAGGTTTACTTACCGTCTTATTAAGGCCCTCAGCAATCGCATGTCATCGAGTTAACTTTCTTGTAGTTTTATATCTGAAATGAAAAAAAAAGAGATTAGTGATGACTGGATTTAGTAAAACTCAACTAGTAGCCAAAATATTAGTCATACGGACAGTGAATCACGAAAATGAGTTACAATAAAGTTCAGTTCAGTGTTAGTGGAGCCAGTTTCCCAGAACGTGGCGACACGAACGGAAGTCGCGCCACTGACTCAGACAAATCGACTTACACCGCAATTTTATTGTTTTCCAAATGGCGGCTCAAATATCACACAGACGTTTTATACGTATTTTGCAATAGTTTTGTTTGTCATGAAATAAACTATCTATTTTCTTCTTCATGCATAGTTGGTACTTTTTCTAAACGTCATGCTGTTACTTACCACGTCTAATAGATGGCGATAGTGTGACGAATAAGCTTTAGTTCTAAGTTTCATAAAAATATATACAAATGGTTGTTTACAATTCTACGAAATTAAAATTAAAAATAGATCGCTATTATGAATAAATAATACACAAGTTGACACGCGAGATAATTGTCATACTGAATAACTCAACAAGGCAACTTTTCTCAAGCCAAATCTACGTCAAACAATAGAGCATTCTCACAAAGTTTTTATAATTTTTCGTGCGAAACGTCAGACTGGACTTAGTATTTTTTATTTAATTTAAAATGCAGGGTCAAAGCGCGGTGTGTTGTTCATTTGAACGATGCTCCATTCCAACGCATTAAATTATTCAGGTAGTTTGTGTTATCGTCTGACCTTTGTTTAGAAGGGCTGACGGGCAGGGATCTAACCTGTAGGCATGACAGGTGAACCTTATACATATGCCGCCTTATACATAGTTACTCGCAACTGTTGCTTTTTTTAACTTGTAATACTGAATGTCTCCTTTTCTGAGTAAAGAAATAAAAATAAGTAGGTGCTTTTGTGTTTTTAAATTAATATTGTTAAATAATTTGGAGGTAAATTCAATCATTTAAGCCCTTAAAATACTATACGTACATTATAAAGTAGATATTCTTTTTGGTTTTATCCTGCAGGACCAATAAAACGTCAATTGCGCTCACAGTATACGCGCCGTAGCCACAATATTCCATTACACATGGCTACCTTTGCCTCCACGGAGGTGTAACGTAGGGTGGTCACACAAGTCCGGTAAGAAACTCAACCCTTTTTTCTTTTTTCTCGTTGCACTCCGGCTTCAACCACTGGACCGCAAAGCTTATTTTTTTTAAACCAAAATTCTCGTTCTCCCGCTCGCTCCCGATTATATTGCTCCCACTTTAAGATTCTGGTCCCAATCGCTCTCTTCTAAAACTAATTGAAGATAACAAGCTTGTTTTTTCGCCTCTCCACTTGTTCATTTTGGAATCGCAGCCGATGATATTGTTTTCTTTAGACGAGTTTTCTTATATAAAACTGGGCAAGAAATTCTCGACTGTGGAAAGCGTCGTGAATGTTTAATTTTTTTTTTGTTCTATAGTGTTTAAATTACTTTTATGACACGTAACGCATAAGAACGATATTTATACAATGTGTTTCAGACCCAAGTAAACATTTGCAAATCAATTGTATAGCATGCCGAATACTAATTGATATACTTAAAATCTTAATTTAGATTATGTTTTTTTTTCTTTGGTAGTCCTGGTCTGTTTATCCTCTAGTCTCAGCTGACGTCTATGATCCTTACTCTGTCTGTCTCATAGACTTAGAATTTCGCTTACATTCTAAATCTATGGTCTGTCTGGATATTAAACAATGTGAAGAAGCTTACAAGTTGACTTAGATTTAAATCAGAGCGCGTGACCGATTGATAAGTAAACCTACCATTAAGATTTCAGAAGGAATCCATATTTTATTCCGAACTAGCTGTGCCCGCGACTTCGTTCGCTTGGATGTCGGAACTTAACAATGTATTTTTTAGTGAGACCAAATGCACTTAACCCTATTTTTTTCTAAAATAAAAGAATTTTTCTAAAATAAAAGTAGCCTAAATTACTCCTTATTACATCAGCTACCAGCCAATAAAAGTCCCGTCAAAATCGGTCCGGCCATTTCAGAGATTTGCCTATACAAACAGACAGACAGACAGACAGACAGAAATTGTAAAAAATGTTATTTTGGTGTATGTACCTTATATCATATGCATGTAGTAAAAAACGGTTATATCAATATTACAAACAGACACTCCAATTTTATATATATGTATAGATAAATAAGTATGGATGCTGTAAATAAAATCCATACACACACAAAATGAGAACCTCGCTCGGGACTACGAAATTAACTTGAAATTAAAATCTACGCGTTCATTGTCATCGCTTTCAGATTTGTAAATTGTTTTTAAATAATACCAAGAATCTATAAATCACAGCACCAGTCAATTCCAACATCAAACATTGGTTTGGTCACAGTTAAGGTGACTGCTGAGTGACGACGAGACGAGACGCTAATCTTGCCTCAACGTGCGTGACCGCTTCGGCCAAGCCTTTTATAAATATAAATAACAAATTTCATGCATATATAAATTTAACTTATTATTCAGCTAACGTTTAAAATTGCAGGCAAGATTATATATTTTGTATTTGCATAAAAGAGCCAATATTAATATAAAATATTTTTTATTTTTTATTCTCTATGTTAGTTCAATATGTTTTATATTTTTCACATCCATCATTTCTATTCTTTTATTCTTCTATTGTATGGCAGAACTTTTAAGAAACCATACCTATTACATTTTAATCAATTTTAGGATAATATCGAATGTCAAAATGTACATATTGTGTTTATCAATGTTCTAAAACCTTAAAACAAACAAATAATCAATAGCCTGGCCCGGAGGCGGTCGACGACCGAATAATATTGGCGTGAATTATCGTCACGATAGCGTGTTGATTTTGGTAAAAGACCGCCATCGCCACCTCAGGTCAACTACCCACAAAGTTTTAACTTTGTAACTTTACCTTGAAATAAATATAAAAAATTCAGGTTATTTTTAGATGTCTACCTCCGAGTATGGGTTCAGTTCATTCAGTCGGCAAGACTTAAAATCAAATTATTGTTCAAGACGATGACGAAGACGAACCTTTTAGATACGCCAAAAATTTCATGGGGAAGCAAATAATTGCCCTTTCGCTTTCTATCTTCATCGTGAGTCTGAAAAGTTGTATTTATTGTTGCGAAAACTTGCCGTGCGTATTTTGGAGAAAGCATTTAGTTGAATAAAATGCACAGACTTTTGATAGTATCGATTACATTGTTAAAAAAATTTTAGAGCTACACGATAGAGTAGTACTAACTACAGTATTAATACAAGGCTCACAACATGCAGTGAACAGGCGGACCATTGCTCGGCCAACACTTAATCGCGCCCATTATCTGTCAACAACGATTTCCTGCTCCGACCACAACCGAAAGTCTATATTTTGTTACTGGGCCTTTCACTCAAACCTTCAATTCACTCAAACCTTCAATACACTTTGGACTGTACAGTCGGTTTCTCGGACAAGTTTTATGCCTTCATTTAAGTTTATCATTGGCCAATAGACCCCCCTGCGTGTGGTTTGGTGGGTTTTTATTGTTGTTATGTACCTGTCCCTACTCACATTATTGTGTCAATTTGTCTAAAACTATACACAAAAGTAATAGTAGATATTTTGTACAGTTTTTAACCAAAAAAGTCAGTGTGATTATAAGTTTTTTTTTTAAACGTTGCCCTCAACTAGGAACCGAACCGAAACAACTATCTGTAGATCATACAAAAATTTGTTTCGTGCGGGGATCGAACCCGCGACACCTAGCGCAGAAAGCTAATCGCTTAACCACTGCGCCAGCCGTGTCGTCAGATTACAATGTTCATATTTCCAAATCTTCATTTGGAAATATGAACATTGTTTGTTATTTTAAAACAGTTAAAAATATAAATATTAAATCATAAAGGACTTCGTACTTTACGAACACACGCTTGAAAAGAATTTACACTTACGTCTCACTACATTAATGTACTCCAATGTTAAGTAAGTAGTCCATTTTGTACAAAAAAAAAACTAACACCAATTGCTTATGTACTTGAGAGCTAAATTAACCTTCCAAAGACAACGAGCACATTATGCACGTTACAATAAACAGCGGTATTTACTTAGTATAATACTTTCAACCACGAGTACTTCAAGTATATTAGAAGGAAATAAATACTATACTTCAATGTCATACCGCGATAATGATAGAGCACCGAATTATTTGCTTGTCAATGTTATCTGTTAAACATCTAGGAGTCAATATAAATGTGTAGTACACAATCGAGATTGTAGATTTTATTGTCCATTTATAAACGGTGAGCAGTAACGTTTTGGACCGATACAGAGATAAGTGAACGGGTCGGACAAATTCGGCGGCGCAAGGGTTAAGAATCAGCGATTTGGATGATCAATCCGGATGATCCGCAGCGGTAATTTCTTTTTACATGATGTAGATTAAGTATCTGTATGGACATTAAAATAGACCTTGACCCCTGAGTTTGTTTCGGCGTTTCTTCTGAGGGATAGTCATAAGAAATGCCAACGCTATCTAATTTAAAAAAAGACATAAGTGACTGAAAAATAAACAATTTCGTTTCATTACTAAGTGGCAAGGAATTCATATTTTTGTAGCAAATAACTACTCTACCATGGACTAGTTGAAAACGGTCTAGACTCTCTTTTGATACGGTAATGTAACTGAAATATATTGAATTTATAATTACATATATTAAGTAAAATCTTATCATACTAACTGGACCATAATCTGTACCACAACAAATAACATAATTATTATCACTTATTTTACGTATTGTAGGTAATAAGATTATAAACATTAATTAATTTGTATGAAATATAATGATATGCTTGTCTTGTACGATATCAATTTATTTAATCGAGATTTTCCTTATCGCGTACAAATTATGGCATAGGTACGCGTGGCTGTCCGTTTGCAGTCCAAGGTTAATGAAGAAATCGGCGCGGGCGCAGGCGGGTGCAATACGTCACGAGTTACACAACCCACGCGTCTTGTCAAGACTAACTGACCGCCAGCCAAATTAATTACTAACCAACATTTTAGACAGATTAAAATGATGAAATATTAGTTTTTTAGCTAAGTATTAAATAGCTTATTGAACTTTAACCGCATTGGGCAATCAAATAAACGAGAGAGTTTTGAGCATCTATTCTGCAATTTTATTATTTTTGACAGTTCTGATAGATTGCGTTTAAATTGCTATCTAAGCTTTACGTAACATAAGTACAGGTGACTGTATAAATACATTCTTAGATAGCTGCCATAATTCTTGCATATCTTTTATGAACATGGAATGAATACAGCATGGTAATTTTCTTCTACTTCAGAAACTGGATCTTAATATTAGATTTTCACTACAGTAATGGGACGTTTATGCAGATTTAGTTCGTGAACGTTTTGCTCAAGTTATGAATGAGCGTCCTAGATTTGCGTCTGTAATCATCTGGTGTGTAGGGGTGCGAACCTCGCAGCGCAGCGCGGCGACGACGACAGGCGCGCAATCCGCGCGTCCCGTCCGCGCGCCTCGGAAACATCTAACTGCCACTAACGGCGCCTCCATTCCTATGTAAATCCTGATGCCGCATCCGACGCCAGATAATACAGCTGCAATTTGCATGTTCCCTTGCCCTTTGTGGTCGCAAAACCGGCACTCGGTCGCCACTACCCTCGAATGGGTATCGATTGTCGAACAGGTCGTACAGATCGTCACATGAATAACAAGCATTCACTAATAGACAATGGTTATTGAACAAGATGTAGTGATTTGGCATTCATTGGAGCTGAGCGAGCGCATTGATGGTTCAGAGGATGTGGGATAGGCAGTGTCGAGCTACACGTGAGTTGAATAATTTAATCCGGGGCGACGCGATCCATTGTTACCTTGGAACATTTGTAACCTGATATCTTTCATATTAATTAATTACTTAAAATTCAATACGTGTATCTAATCCGCAATATAATTAATTTTATGTTGGCGAGCCCTTGTTTATTAAGTTAGCAAAACAACTCCTGTAAGTATGACTACTGAACTAAAATGAAATTATTACGAGGATAAAACTGAATAATAATCCAATTAGTAGCGCTCAGCTAGCTCTATCAACGAAATTAGTCTGTATCACTTAATTTTACTTCCATTACCTTTATTTTATTTTGCGTTCTGTTAGCATTTCAAATGCAGTAATATCTGTTAGGTCATTTAATTATTTTTCCGGTGATTAAATCCATACAAAAACTTGTTTAATTTCCAATAGGTATGTGTACACTGACACATGATACATAATATCCGTACGTTTGGTGTGCTATTTTAATTGATACGTCAATCAGGATGTCATTCGTCCACGACAAGCATATTTTTTATTTGAAGGTACGTTGCATGCTATTTCCTCTAATGGTGTACAGAGGGCGCGCAAGCGATGCGGCCGCGCGTGGAGCCTCGGCAACGATACGATACGCAGAACCAATTATGAGTTTTTCCCTCCGGCACATCGGCATCCGGTGCCATCTCTGTGTAGATTGTTGCCGGTTCTTATTACTTATCTCGCAGATTCCGAGCGTATGCACACAACCACACATCCTGCTTTCTATAAACGTCTCTTTTAATTGCCCATAAAGCCGGGAGCTCAACTTTTAATCGTTCGTATTAAAGTTGTTTGCGAACATTACACTCGCGAGCATCGGAATATTCAAAGGGTTTCAATATGTCCGCGACTTATATATATTTTTGTGATTCTTGTCTATTTAATTCTAAATATATCACCCTGTCATGTTAGTGTCATTACCAAAACAACAGTAGTCTAACAGCGGTAGTATAAGTATATAGTATAATACCAAGGTTACATTTTAATGTAGGTACCTGAAGTGAAATCTTGCTTGAAAGTATTTCTCGTCTGCTTGGAACAGTAACACAATTTTTTATTATTAAAATTCCCAATAGTTTTATTACACGGCCGAGGCGCGGCAGTCGACGTGGCGGGTGTCTACCAACCTTAATGGTCTATGTAGAGTAATTTGTTTTCGGCTTCTGATACGGCTCATTTAGATTATAGTCACGATAGGAATGCTGTAACGACTTATCAATTCGTTACGGACGTTTTTTCATTCTCATACTGCATAGAAACATAAAAACGGCCATACAATAAGGCGTAATGAACCAGAATGGGACTCTCACAACAATTTAGAGGATATTTATAAAGCAATAGTAATAGCAACATTTAGCAGCGCTAACTAGTTTCCTAGATCATTTGTTACGTCTTAATTGAACGGGGGCACGAGGGTGTCAAGGGAGCTTTTGCCGGCGAAAAGCGTCATGCGTGTAGCGCACAAGCGTGAAATTAGAACTTCCTTTTTTGATGTGGTAACCAACTAAACTATGTGAATAATGCGATATATTTTTAGAGTGCTGACGCTGCAACTCCGGGTGTACCTACTTAATAATCACCAAATTAAGCCACGTTAATAATCATACTAAGGGACGATTATTCAATAGTCAGATAACTTTTATCTGAAGAATAAATATGGCGTTTTGACATATTTTCTGTACAATAGCTGTCAAATCGCTAAATTGATTTATCAGATAATATGTAATGATCTGACGATTGAAAAATCATCTTTAAAAAACATGTTCGAGTCGTCCGACTACCATGAAAGTATGTAAAGTTTGAGATGGTTTGACCGTATCTTTAAATCAGATAAACGTAAAAACATATAGTATTTGAGACATTATCATTGGGTTGTCGTTATTTTAACGTCTGAGAAAAGCGTGTGTACCGTTGTAAATCAGAAAGATGTCAACTCGCGGGTTATCTGAAGCAAGATATACGTGGGACCGAACGTGCTGGCTTGTTTCCTCGTCTCAAATGTCTGCGCTATCGCACACCTGAGCTTGTTCCATGGCTTCATGCTCTATTAACTGATACATCATTATATTTACATACGCCAGCGAAAAGTTTTGCAAGTTCCATTTGTAAACATGGGAAACACAACACAAACTCAATTATGGCCGAGATATTCCGTACTAAGAACTTTTAAGAAAAAATAACTTAAGTAGTAGAAAACAGAATTTTGCAACATAAAAATAGTTGTATGTTTGTGTCGTATTCCTCAAAACCATCTGCGTGTCGCCTTCCCATATCTCGTTTTAGGTTTACTTATCTATGAGGTATACGCTCGTAAATTTCTTTAATATTATTGACAGAAATCCGTCCCCGAATGCTATAAAGCTGAAGTGGTTAGTGCAAATAAACGAAAATAGAAAAGTGTTACGTGAGGAGCGCGCCGACAAACGTGCTGCGTGTCCTATAAGTATTCGAGTGTCAACCCACGAAATTACTCTTTCTGTGTACCTTCCATATATGTGGTACAGGGTTATTAATAAAGAAAGGAGCAAATGCTAAAAGATATTCCGACATTATGAATAGCAGCACACATGGCAACGGAATTTTTGTCTTTTTTCACTTCGTTTCAAAACCTTTGCACAAGCCTTTAGACATCATAAAAGGTAGGTACAGAAAACTAAAAACTATAGCCTTTTACTGATGGTAAAGATGTATTTAATATCCAACTGTAACATGTTGTTTATGTTCCAATCTTTTATTTATTTCACTAGTATTACATACACGGAGAAATAGATCCTACATAATTCTCTACAGCCGCTTACATCCTAGAATAGATGGGCTATGTACGCAAGGCTTAGAATAGTGTCTGTCGGGTTAAGCTCTCAGTTTCAGCTCGATCTACATACCACAGAGGCAGAAGCAAACATTTGTTAAGCACAACAGAATTCCTACCTAGAGCCGTTGTCGTTGATCGCCAAATAACTGGAATATCTTTCGAAGATCTATTTGGGCTGTTGACTGCCAGCAAAGCTATTAACGTCTAGTTTACTTAACCGAAATATAACACGTTTTCGCGTTGTGTACAATATTGTGTTAATAAACCTCGTGTAACTCGTTACAACAATCCTACAAAACAAAAGGCAAACAGTACGGCAAAGTAGTAGGTATAGAAATGATTATACACACATACCTACGCACAGATACAAGAGCATATACATATATATATATATATATATATATGTACATATTTCCTAGAAAAAATGCTTTCATGATACCAAAAACAAGTTATTAACACCAACATTACGAATACGGTACTTTACTCGGAAAAACAATAACATGATTTGTGATAATAATCTCTCCTTTTTAAATTGAATGAAGCTTTATATTACGATTCCAGATACATTTTACCGCCGAGTTTTCATTTTATATTAAATGTTCAATGTAGTTTGATTAATATCGACGTTTCTTTATTAACTTGTAGGTATTTTCTCTCTCATATTCTGCGGTATACATACATAGCCATAGAGTAGCAAGCACAGCTGCTGAGCTTAAGGTCCTGGTTCGATCCCAGAATCGTGCAAATATGATCAGTTTTTAGAAAAGTTTAAAATTGTGTCCGGTAAATGCCAATGGACGAAATTACCACCTATTACACGGAACTTAATAACAGCATCGGTGAAATGTGGTTGTACACAACTAGATCTCTGCCTTATCCTTCAGGGAACACGGGCGTGATGGTATGATATATTATCTTTACGTCTTATTTGAAACAAATTTGAAGAATATTTTTTTAAGGACAACATCATCAAGCCGTTTCAATGGAACTTAGTACAATTATAATCTAACCAAAGCTTTCCATTGACAAACTGTTAACAGAACCACCAAGATAACTCTTAACTCGACCTGGGAACTTAACCCAGACAACAAAGTGCAATACGGTATTTCCCGTCCTAAGTACTTTAGACCAATGGGGCGGTTAGTCGATATATATATGTAGGTATATTATACGCTTGTCTGAGATTTTGCAAACAGTTGCAGTTTGTATGGCACATTGCCTACAAACATAGTTGCTTGGTTTGATTCGGCTGACGCTTCTTATTATTATTATTAACTAGCGACCCGCCCCGGTTTCGCACGGGTAGCAGAATACATACGCCTTCATTTTTTTTCTGTCGTAGTTTCGTATCAGCCTGTTACGTCGAGCATTTAGGTACTCGGCGCACGCCAGTAAAGCTCCCAGTTGGCATGATTTTTTCCGACTTCTTCAACTATCATCGTCATATTTCAGCCAATTTACACAAAACCTTAACGAATTATACGCCTAAACCTTCCTCATGAATCACTGTCTATTGGTGAAAACCACATGAAAATCCGTTCAGTAGTTTTTGAGTATACGCGGCGGCGAACTTTGTTTTATAATACGTAGTGATAGCCCGTAATGTCCCACTGCAGGGCAAAGGCCTTCCTACCCTCGTATTTGAATATAAACAAATAGTACCACTTATTTTATTTTAACTTACGCTACCGCACCATAAACATACCTAATATTCAATAAATTAACCTTTTTGTATTAGAAGAAATCGATTGGCCTAAACTTACGCTTCATGTACAATCATTAACCGATAATGAACGCGTAAAGGCTTCGCCAATCGAAAACTTGTTTAACTTATCCATATATTATAAACCATTGAAATATAGGTGATTGACATTGTTGAAACACGTGACTCTACGAAAGGTTAAGTCGATCCCGTACGTTTCATTGACTTATCTGGGAACGTTTGCAGAAAGTGACATTGTCTACGAAGATTGTTTTAGTTACCTAACTAGAAAACCTATTCACGAATAAACTTAAAATAATTTCAACAAGTTATTGTTTTCTATAACGAGTTTTAGGTCATAGAGGAGTTCAGTCAACTTTGACCGTATCGAACTAATCAAATTTCTAACCATTTCGTAATAAAGCGTAATTACACACGAGTGCTCGAGTCCCTCTAGAAATAAAACTGTATTTATTCAACAAACATTCAACACGATTGAAATGTAATAATGTCACTAAACAGAAAGAAAGTCACTTCGTTGCCGTGAACTTTTCGCAAGGGCGGGCGGGCGGCCACGCCACGCTGGCATAGCGACCGCCGTCCGCCCGCCCAGTATCGCGCTAGCCGCCCAACGCGACGAACGCTCACAACCCCCGAAAATTCATTATTATCGTGAATATTGTCGAAGATCGTGTACTTTAGTGAGTGATATCAGTGGATGCAAATAGAAAAAGACTAATGTTGATCGAAGACTACATTTCACTGAGTACCTCAATCACTTTAGAGTTGTTTATTGTTTTCTAATTAGACACATCGGAGACTTTTCAGAGAACTGATTGAGTTTTCATACTATGAATTCACATTTACTTATTCCAAGAAAATGTAATATATAAAGGAAAATACCAGTTTCTACACTTAAGCATTAAAGTTTTACGGAGTCAGTGTAAATTTGAGTTGTTTTTTCGCCTGAATACTGGTTATTTATTTTGCATCATTAAAATGGACATTTGAGAAGGCACATTAAAGACATAAGTGGATAGAAACTCTTTGAACACAACTTCTCGGATCCGTAAGTTTGTGACTAAATTGGAAGTTGGAGAATCATCTGAATAAGGTATGGATATAATATTATTACTAAAGGTCAATAATACCTTTTTTTAACAAATTGTTAATAATGAAAATACCATTGTTCACTAATTTGTTCATTTTCCTACCTAGTCACTTGAGTCTTCATTTAATATAATATCTCCATTAAAGAAAATTAGGCTCATTTTTACGCAGGACGTACCGCACGAATTCATATTTTTATGTTAATAGCATTTTATTAAAACTCTTAAAGTGGCTCGAGTGTATTTGTATTGAGTGCCTCGGCACGTAGTTTACTCTGTAAGTTCAGTTGGTTGGTCAAACAAATTCAGTTATTACCGTAAACAAATTGTTCGTCAGTTGGTGATGGTCAACAATTTGGTCGCGGTTCCGACTTGTTGTCAAGACTCTAAAGGCGTGGGAAAACAAACAACCGCTGCTCTCGTTAACGGGCTCTTGTCCTATACTGGAACCAGAGTACCGCTGCGGATGCTGCCCCCGTAAACATTCGAAATTCAACTCTACGCTGATGTTTCACGGAGTAATGACTCCGAATTAATAGGAAGAGTAGATCCTCGTAATATTTGTTCGGCACTGTAAAATCAAGCGACAATAAGGACTCGGGAAATTCTGGAAAATCTATTTATAATGCATTTGGGAAATGGATGCCGGCTATTATTTTAAAGGACTATACAATTTTTGAAGGGGATGAATTAAGTAACATAAAATGTTAAAACCGACTCCAAAAAACTCAAAAACAAAATTAATAACTAAAAAGCAAAAAATAAATCTTTTATTATACAATATAGTAGTTGAAGAATATTGAAGTCGGTGCCAAGTAAAACATAAAAGTAATATACCTTGCTGCTATAATAGCGACATTAAAACAACGAGTTCACGTAGAAATTGTCGAGTGCGGAGTGAATTATGTGTCGGACACGACAAATGCACTTCGCCAATCGTGTCGGTTTATCATTGCATGTTTTACTTGGCACCGACTTCAATATTCTTCAACTACTATATTGTATAATAAAAGATTTATTTTTTGCTTTTTAGTTATTAATTTTGTTTTTGAGTTTTTTGGAGTCGGTTTTTATTTTTTGTTAAAAAATTTAATTATTTTACAATTTTGAGTGATGGGTAGACCTAGTAAAGACGATTCTCTTGAAAAACTTTACAAAGGTCAAATGTATGTTGCCCCAAGTCGAGTGAAAACCTTAGACGGTATTGCACTATGTGATTTTAAAATCAAATAAATTACTTAGCCGACCACATGATGAAAACGCATTACGAGAAATGAAAAGATTAAGACGACTATTGTAACTAATACTGTGATAGTTTTGACTTTTAGAGGTTTAAAATGAGCCCAAACTCGAGGGGTTTACTAGTAGCTACTGAAGAGTTCCACCATCTATCTCCTGGCTCCATCATCAGACCCTCTATACCAAATGTTCTATATACGGGACTCATCAAAATATATCGAGTGATCCCAAACTCAGAAGTTTTATTCCCTAACTCTTTACCGTTGAGGAGTACTATGACATCCATCATCAGCTCAGCATCATGAAATTATGATTTTCAGACGCCAATACCTATCTTATTAAGAAAAAAAGCTCAAACGGGCTATTTGTCTTACAATATTTGAGGGTATCCCTCGATTTCCCTAGGATCCCATCATCAGATCCTGACTTGGTGATAATGGGACCAAATGGGAAGCATGCTCTTTCAAACAAAACAAGAATTTTTAAAATCGGTCCGTAATAGACCGAATAGTCGCCCAAACACTATGTAGCTGCTATCAACCATTAAGGAGTTCCCTAAACTGTACTGCACCTGCATCACGGACCTTGCAGTGGCAATCATTACCCATCTCGGTGTAAAGATCTTGTCAACACGAATAAAATAAGCCCAAACACGAGGTAGTTAAGATGTACCGTTGAGGAGTTCCCTCGATCCTCTGTCGTCTCCATCATCAGATCTGCCCTAAACCTCCATAGTATTGTAGTCTCATCAGATATACACATAAATATCAAGTTTTTACCCCATGTTCGCCTACAATTTTCAAGAGATGCCCTCGATTTCTCAGGGTTTCCACCATCAGGTCCTGACCTGATGACAATGGGACCAAATGACAAGCATACCCTTTCAAATAAAAAAAGAATTTTTGAAATCGGTCCAGGCGTCTTCGAGAAATCGAGTAACAAACACAAAAAAAAAAAAAAAAAAAATACAGCCGAATTGAGAACCTCCTCCTTTTTTTTGAAGTCGGTTGAAAATGACAACGTTTGCTGATATCCTTTTCAATTTATAGCCATTTTAAAATTAATATCTTCCGACTCCCACGCATATCAAATTATATTTAATTTATGGTGGTATTTATGAGGTTGTAGAGCGGAAATCAAACTATACAAAATATATACCTAAACACACACTTTAATTAAGCTCCGGCGGCGTACTATAAGTCCTACTCGTATGTAAATGGTTCCACCGCTCTGGCGTCCATTTCCGTTCGGTAACAGTTTCCTTCCATCACATAATACTCTGTCCCTACGTAAAGCTCCCTACGAGTGTTGTACGATTATCTATGCATGACTTTTTATTCGTAAGGACTAAAAAGCTACAATACAAAACCGGTTCTTAACGTCGACGCCAACCGGACGAACGACAAAGTTTCTGTTTCTTTTTAGTTCAGTGATCTAATCTAAAGTCTCCGCAGCCCTCCTGAGTAGGAGTGAGAGAGGAAAGTTGTTTTCTTATGTACGCGCACGTTAAGCCGAAGCTAGCCGAGTGTTCCCGAGGCGCCCGCGCCGCTTGTCGAGTACTACGCCTACACTATATTCCGTGTGACGTTTCTGTTCTATGACGTGAATTCATTGATATTTTTGTTACTATTGTGTAGAATTTGTCGTGTTGTTGCGTATGTGTATTATGCTATTACGAGAGAACACAATTCATTATGTCATAATGCTATTATAACATGTAAGTAAATAGACGTACAGTGCTGGTAATTAAAACCGCCCCACCTGACTTGGTTCAGATGGAAACTGTTAATTTTAACTACTAATAAGCGCTTATACTATATATTCATTTTAATTAAACACTCGTTTTGTTATATTAGTGCATTGTATTAAGAAACTGTTGACTCTTTGTTCGGACCGGTTCGTATGATTGAAAGTGGGTGACTGTCAGTATAATTCAGTGGTAGGAATAAGGCTGAGTGCCGCAACAAAGGTGAGCGTTGCACGAGCCAAGTTAACATTGAAATTTGAACGTGAAGGTAAGGCCAATTAACTTAATATTATAATAGCGCAAAGGTTTTATAAAGGACTTGTAATTATTCACCTTTTACTTACGTAATCCATTAATTTTAGGCACACTTACAGCACCCAAATTAATGAATTGTAGTTCAGGTTTATTATGAAAAGAGATTGTGTAATTATTAAAATGTCAGTAAGTAATTATTTGTTGAAACTACATATGAACGTGAAAGAAACATTTAAATGTTTAACAGTAAATAAGCTGGACCGTGTGTTAACAGCAAGATAATCTAGGTAAAATATATAAGTAAAACAATGTTAAACAAATACACCAAAGAACAAATTGTTCTTATAATCACAAAGTTTGTAAAAAAGCTCAGCGCGGTACAAATTGTAACGCTCAGTTTCATAAAGGTCTCCTAGAAAATGAAACGGAATACGAAACTAAAAATTATTCTGAGAATAAACGAAAGTATATTTTGTCAGTTTTCTGAAAGCCAGAACACAATGAATAATGCATAATAATTTACCTTTGAAGTCATACTGAATGCTCTAAAGTATCTCGACAAACTATCTCGGCCATCTTCATCTAGGACTAAATGTACGGTTGATGTCTCAGATAAGTTGACGGTAACGTCATTGGATGGGTAGACGACTAGACGTTACCGGGGTCGCGCGTCGTTACCGTAACTCAGTGAGACTCATCAGGGTTCATCGCAACTTGCGAGTCTCTGCGCTCACTTATCCTGCACTCATCTGACCCCGCGGGAAAGCGGATGACGTCACATTTTACCATACTTCATATATTATTTATATGAACTTATGAATTGTACAGTCAAGAGGGAAAAGGTTTATTGAAGTTAGAGAAATTAATGTAAACTGGCATATTTTAATATACTATTTAGTTTATCGATACTTCTAAATTGTTCTTTGTTTACGAAAGCGTAACTTCATCTCAACAGAAAATAAATCTGAATTTATTTAATAAGGTTATCTCAACTTGCCTTTTATGCATAAAGCTATTAAAAGAAAGCTAGTAGTGGTAAGTAACCCATTGCTGTAAAATAAGAAAATGTTCTAGCTAGAGGATGAATTTACCTAATTAAGTAACGAAATAATGCCAAGATCAAAATTAAATTTTATCATGGTATTAATATTCATTTTATGATACAAAGCTGAATACTAAGTACTCATTCAAAAACTTAAGATGAATACCAAATGCTTACTTTGTAATGTTCTTAAAGAAAATGTTTTTCTTAATCTTTTAGTAGCTTCTCTTCAAAGTTAAAAACAATGACATTGTTTTAATGTGTGAACAAACCAATATCAAGATCAGTTCATTATTGTAAATGGAATTGGTGTTAATCGCAAATGTAACTTGTTAATATTGAATAGGTACTCGATAATAAAAGTGGTTGAACTTGGCCCGTAACCTTTTAATGTAGCAACCGCGCTGCCTACTAAATAGCTACATAATTTTATACGATCAAACCTGACAACGCTGTCTACAAATACTTAATTTTATTGAATATCGATTCTGAACTTAGTTTCAAATTTGCCCTTCAAATAAATATATACTTTTGTTTTAACTTATACTTACGAAATTTGATAAACTGTAAATAAAAATAAAACTTTGGATGAATATTGAAAGCACAAAACATGTCTTCAGAAAGTTTTTAGTTGAATAAACTATCTGGAATAAATTTTGTACATGTTTACTGCATTTTATCTAAACCTTAAAGGAATTTATAAAGCATTTCGTATTCAAGTTAGTTGGAGCCCACGACTTATAAATTAATACGAGCTGTCAGGCAGGTAAGAGCCTATGAAGCGCAAGTAGGGCAACAAATCATTGAATTTAACGAGACTCAATGCCATTCCTAATGTTTCTGGGAGGCCGCACAAGTGTCACTTGCCGAATAACACAATTGGATCCTGGCTCGGTTTTCATACAATATTTTCCCCTTGACTTGCTTAAAAACAAAAGAACGGGTATTCATTACAGCTACGTGATTGTTGGAGTTAATTAAGTCAGTATTGTTACCAAATTCTCACATAATGCGATATAGCACTGTTCATATTTTCACAAACAAAGGCTAACAATTTAGGCATACATTTATTCTGGATGTTCAATCAGCACTTATTTTAGGGCAGTGGAGTGTAAAACTGAGGCCCAAATCTTCGTGCGTTGAATACCATTTTGCAATCGATTGGCATCTATAGTCTATTGTTACATTGATGGAGATCAATTCGTGGCAATTGCAATAAATGGGTCACGTAACTGACGTTACTTGACCGACATTCAATCGGTCAGAAAACAGCGCTGACAATTATACTGATTGTTCAAACACCGCGGTCGCTTCCACCCATTCAATTCCATTTGTGCACCCTGTTTGTACTTTTAACACTTTTTAAACGTCTCAGTAGGGTTAGTCTCATTTGATTTTTGGATTTTTTTGTGAGGACCATTTATTAATTTAGACGTAAAAATGAGGGAATTATTTCTTCTCTCCATGTCTCTACGTAGATCAATTTCCATATCTTCGAGATATCACGTTTCGTTATGGGATACACGATTATCTGTAGTTATAGGTGTGATCAAACTGAACAGAAAATATTCTATTGATTTTCAATGTTTTTTATGTAGAATGCAACAAAAGCTTTGCATATTATTGTGATCATGGACAAAACTATTCAAAGCTAGTATTGTATAGGTACATATTGTTAGCAGTCAATATCCTTTTCTTATTGTTAGTTAAACAAGAGGGAAACGCGAAAATATATGCGTTTAATTCTTTTATCTGGAGCTCATCGTTATACGTCTTTTCTCGGTAAGAGGTCACTTTGGGAAAGAAAGTTGGTCTTTTGTATTCTAATAGACTCTTTTAAAGTAAAAGATTTAATTCATTGTTAACTTCTATTAAAGCGACGTGACTAAGACACTAAGTTAGCATTTCAGCAAACTTTTAAGAATGGGACAAAAGAATCGAAGCAACGTCATAGACAAGGCGCGAAACTTTTAATAAAACACTTTAAATTGTCTTACGTACCGACGCCAGTGCCGGCTAATTGAATTAACTGGCGGTAATGAGTACATTTTGTAGAGGTTTTAATTGAAATAGACTAGTCAACTATAACGATAGCTATCGCATATATGTAGCTACAGCAGTCAACCGTGAAGCGAATCGTTTGAGAAGTACATAGGCGTACACCCACTGTACTTATACGTATGCATACGTATTATTATAGAATCCTTGTCGTGTCTGCCGTTTTATGGAGCAATCAATAACAGGCATTTATTCATTTTACATTTTCTAAAATAAAAACCCATCCGTGCTTTTGTCGGATCTGGGTTAGGTTCTTCGTGAGGACATTATTCAGTCTGCTCATTTTGTGAAGATAAAAAGCTCGCGACAGCGAGTGCACTAACGCAATCATGTAAAAAGCAAATTATTCACTGACATTTTATAGCCACAATGAAATTAGTAGTGTACAAAAAAGCACTTTGAATAATCAGTTCACAAACGGTCTGAATAAGACGGCTATTGTCAACGAAACGAAACTCGGAGATACTTTCTCACGATAAACGAGAGAGAGCGGGCTATCAAGCAAATTGTCACTCCATTCTTTACTTACGATATTCACCCGCGTTCAATATCGTAATTATCTCCATAATGCATCAATGTCTAGTTGAGTGATGTTCGTGCAATATAAACAAAAGATTGTTTGTTTTTACTGTTGATTATTTTTTGCTGTTTTTGCTCACAATGGCATCGGGAACTCGTGAAACCTAAGCGAGCTCATTGAAAAAGTACCACAGACACGCAACAGCAATGTTTTAACTGTGCTGTCTCATTAATTTGCAAACGGCCAGTTGGTCACGGGTGTGCAAAAAGTTAATCTGTGGCCGCCATTATTTTGATGTAGTATCGACGAGAACAATGGACCATGTCGCGTGACGTGATTACGTTTTGAAAATAGTATTCGGAGATTAAATCGGTGTTATAGTAATACGTGAATGTTTTATATTATAATATTTGTGTACCTGATTGGAAAATTAATGTGTTAGCAGGCAGTTTTAGAAACTTGATGCGTGTGATTTTGGCTAACTGACTACTGATGTGTGTTTTATTACATCCAGCAATGGTCTGATTAGATTAGACACGCATACATATGAAGGTAAAGACTCTCAGTGACGTCGAGATTTTGTGTTCTATTACAATGATAGTACAACAGAACACAATTCGCAAAGCCTTGTTAGTTGAATATGAAAAGCTGTAGAGTTGCAGTGTTACAGCAATGAAGGCGGGCGGCGGGCGGCTCGGCGCACAGAGCGAGATGTCGTTTAGAGGAAGTGGTCTCATCCAATTAAGAGCATGCCTGCTGGATTGCTTCCAGCGTTTTTGTCGTTTTTGTAATTGTCTTCCCGCACATTTCTTTCTATAAAGTGCCATCGGAAACGCCTACTTTCTCACATCTTCGATTTGTAGGTTTTTAAAGTCACACGCTTTTAGCAAAACTATTATAAAACATATAAACAGTTCGGTTACCTTATTCTATAAAATATATAGATTTGTAGCTGTTAATATATATGTCAGACTCTGAATTTTTTGTAGATTGTGCGCGTGGGTTTACTTTCAGTAGCGCCAATTGTCACCGAACACTTTATAATCCTAAAGGCTTTTCGTATTTTCCTTTTTCTGATTTTCGTGGTTATAGGTAAGGATCCAAAATAATACTAACACTACGCTCGAGACCGTATATTAATTTATTTCGTGTATTGCTGTATTCGTATCGCAGATACTCGAACAACTCACGCCGAATACTGATTTGTTACATTTAAACTCCTTACTGAAAAGTCACTAAGACACAAGTTGTTTAGGAAGTCATTTGCGTGTTTAAGTTCAGTGTACAGCAGTCTTCACGTACGGCATGATACAGCTCAAAGAGACATGTCGGAGTAGAATAGACGTGCATCGACGGGAGGAGTATGCAAATGACGAATATTGGGAGTACGGTGAGGCGGTCGGCGCGCCATTGTCGCCGAACCCATTGTGTGGCACGAGCGTAGATAGGTACACAAAATGTGTGCGGGCTCGGCAATCCGCGTCGTCCACAGCATGACAAAACGGTACCGCCTAAGTATTTGTTTCGAGTCGTGATCGAAGCTCGCCCGGTTTCTTGCACTTGACGCTGATGCATTTCTTCGTTATATGTTCTTATATGGCACCGGTCCTCATAACCGATTGACGTATAATGTACGAGCATGAATGAAATATTTAACATTTGTTTAAGTTACAATGCATTGAAAAATCTCGAATGCCTACCACCTGCCTGCTTGTATTAGAATACAAATTGGGCAACTGAATAATAATGTTGACGTTTACATAAAGCCGTGTTTATATGGTGTGCCATAATAAACGCGTTTATCTAGCCGAGAGACACCGTTAAAGCTCGTGCAGTCGCAGTCGTGCCAAATCTCTTCATTAAACTGGTTGGAGGTGGGCCGATAGCGGTTCATCCCGCAGTACATTTTACATGTAGCTGTAGAGTGGAGTGGAGCTATTACAACGACGACAGCCTATATTATCTAACTCTCGCATTGTATTGTACGGCTATATGAAGTTCTATCTACCTATGTAGATTTTTATCACAACTGTGACCACATTTGCATGTCTTGTACGATTTAAGTTTATTACTAAGACTATCTTTAAGTAGAAATGTACTTATGTAAGATTAGTTGTGTAATAAATAGAGATGGTATTTATTTATCCATTACTAAGTACATGTATTGTTGGGTAACAACAGCTATATAAATCAATTTATTTATAGCTAAAATAAGTACTTACAAATATACCTCATACATATTTATTTACAGTGGCAGAATACTTATTTTAGTTTAATATTGTTATCACTCAACGGACTGGAAGTAGATATATTAAGTTATTTATACCTTCCAAGATAATGTTTTGGCATGAAATTACCAAATTTTGTATTTAATCAAGCAGTTTCGGAGACTTAAGCAAGTTACTGAAGCGTGCTGCACTCAACCTCAATATGTTGCCAGTGAAGTTGAACTTCGGGTCCAAGTTCTGGCAACCACTACCAACACAGATAACGTAGATACTAATAACATATCGGAACGACCAATATCAACAATCAGTGATCCGAAATAGAGATCATGAGCACAGATTAGAGCGCGGTCGCGTTTTAGCTGAGCCCCAATTTATTATTCAGCCGGTGTCGCGACTACGTAATTTATATAGGCGCAGTTATCGCAGACGAATGCGGCTGTGGCGCTTTGAAAGCTGATTACAGCTTAAAGCGGCTAGATAACGCTGTAGGTGTTTGGAGTGTCCTGTGTCGCAAGCGCGGCGCGGCGCCCTGACACAGTTTCTATTTATCTAACGACGTGCGATAATTGCAAAAAGCTAAATATAATTGCACATTGTGATTCGCCGTGCTCGCCGGCCGCTCTGACGGCGCTGCGCATCCTCGTACGCATCCAAATCAGCAGCCGACACTCCCGCCGCCTACGAATGAGGATTTAATTTAATGTTCTGGATAGTAATTCGTTTCAAAACAATAGCATCAGACGCAGCATTGAATACATATGCAGCGTTTTAGTCGTTTATACTTAACATATTTTAAAAAATAGGCAGCTTGTTTTGTTCGAGGCCGAGCTTTACGGTATAAGTATTATAATTATGTAAATATTTAGCTACCGAAAAACCGATTGTGACACACATATAATTAAAATACGTATCTGATAGAATACATAATAGGATAAAGATAAATATAGTTTATTTGTCCAAAACATGAGTATGCAGTACAAACAGGTTTGCAAAGCAAGGTTTTATATAAAAAATCACGTTCTTGCATGTTTTGCCGACAAGGGCGTACAAAATTTTAAAAACTGATAACGCCGTGCATTACCGGTATAAACTTTAGAAAACTTACATTTCTAATAAAAATTTAAGGTCCAAAAAAGAACAGAAAAGAGCATGTTAGTACATATATCAAAATAATGTCCAAGGAAAACAAAATATTTGCAATAAAATTGTATTATTAAGGTTTTATTGGTTTCCTAGCCAAAAATGAGTATATTTTGCCAGCTATTGAGTAACGTTCGTAAAAATCACTACAAAATGCTGATCAGGTACAATAAATTTCTTGTAACGAAATAAAATATATATGAAATATAGTATTTTGGCATCAAAATATTGTTGTAATGTTAGTGTGTTCGTGGGGTTTGGCAGACGTCCATTAGTAACTATCGGAACGCTAAGAGTAGCCGCAGTCGGTATGAACATCCCTGACTTTATGGCTTGATCTCAAACACTGATGCATTTCAATATCGGTCTCTACATTAAATCACTAATAATTTGTGTTATTCTACTGGTATCGCAGTTGCATTTCAGTTCACGTTAAAATATAATATACTTAAAGATGTGCTAAAAGAGAAGGCCTCACAGATTTTACAAGAACGGGGGCAAAATATAAATCTATCTCAGTATTTATTCGTTTTATTTGTTACAAATCGAATCTTTTTAGGTAATTTCTATGACCTAGTCTGCAATAATTTGATTACATTGCCATTTTGATAGCACGACCATTATATTATTTGAAATATACAGTAATTTCCTCTTTTGTTGAAATCGATAACAAATCAGTTTATATCTCCAAAATCCAAAAAGTAGTGCGAATAGTTCTTATTCCTAAAGTTATCTGGATAGACTCTACTCAAATACACTTTGATTTGGTCTCTCTATTTCGTTCAACCATATGAAAGCGCAATAGATCATTGCCGTAGTTGTTGCATTAAGTACCTAGATTTTTAAGTACATCGATGATCGAAATTGTGAAGTCATTCTTAATGAAGAGAAAGTTTATTCATAATGTATGCGCACTTACAATTTACTCGTAGCTGGCACTGTAACGTTATCCTTACAAGTCAGTGCGTTAAGCATGAAAGCCTTCGAAGCGGTCAGAGGGACGCGGGTGGCGCGGCGCGCGCGCTGCATACTGATATACCGAGCGAGACACCAGATAGTCTTTCTGCTCCAGACTTGGAACCAACGAGGCGACGACCAACTACGACTATGCTAACCCCACAGGCAACTATAGTGTAAACACCAACAGCTCCAGGGCTCAGCCGGGTTTAACGTTCGTGCGTGGAACACAGCCAAGCAATAAAACTTGATGTTTATACAACGAGTCTGCAACATGCTAGTTTATGTATCGAACTTAAACTCCACACAGACACAGATATAGCACACACCAACTTAATAGACCGGTTGTGACAACGCGAAATGTCGCTCCAACAAAATGGACCACAAATAAACGGTATCGGGTCATAGGCATCTATTTGAAAGGGGTTTGATTCATTTTTTTCATCGATTATAACCGAGAGTCAGACGAGCAGAGCTGGGGCGCAGGTGAACTGTTATTGTTGCAGTTAACGAGGCTATTGTTCCAGGGGGTGGGTTGGTCGACGTGTCATCCGAGCCACATTGTCCGTCCAGCAAGTGTTTTAATATCATCGCACCATTGTTATTACCTTCTGTAGATTATTTGGACCTCTATTCGTTTGTGTCTGCTAGTTATGAACACATTGCGTCTATCTAATGTTTAACAACGTTTATAAGGAAATTGTTATTATTTGAAAATCTATTCCCAACAGATTTGTTTATCAGATGTGTTTGAATATCGGAGCGACACAAACAACAGTAACAGAACAAGCTGTATTTACATACCGCTCGGAGAAAGTAAAATATACGAACTGTGGACCCAGATTGAACTACAATTGATTCCATAATGGGTCCGGAGAGAACGCCACAAAGAAATAAATCCTAATGTAGAGTATTACCATACTGGGTTTGATTCTTTAATCTCAGAGCAAAAGTATGTAGGTAATGTGATTGGAAAATACAAGTAAGTCACGACTTTCAAGTCCAACACATGAATGTAAGAAGGTAAAACGTGGAGTACCTCAATTGTAGGTTTTTTTGTTACATTAATTATGTTCTTTGTGTGATTACTCGAGTAAAAAATATACAAGGTCCATATTAATGTGTGAATAATCACGAACATGGCAAGGTTTTATCTATTATTACGAAGCACCCTTGATTATTCATCTCTGTGTTGCGTGTTGTGTGGAGCGAAGTCGGGAGTATAACCACGATTAATCAACGTTAACCTTGGAACTTCGTGCTCTACATCTTAAGTTCAAAATTAATTTTCATATAGTACACAGATTTAGCAATTAGTTATATCGGGAGTGGGGCTGATGTACTCCTATTGTGTTACAACTACTGAATTGTAATTTATCAGCTTCTAAATTGAACTTCATTATATACTAACATATTTTTAATGTCAAAATTAGGGTTCTAAAAAATAATAACATTATAATTATATTATGTTACTATTAAAATTAGGTGGTCATTGTTGTTTGTTATTATCAATTTCATTGATGGATTTTTGTAAATTAACGGTACCTAACCTAAAAACTTCCAAGAAACACTTATACTCGTACATATATTATTCGAGATCTGTATGCACATAAACAATGTAATTCGTAGTCGCAAGAACTAACTCGGATAAGTGTGGAGTTCTTTCCACTCAACTAAGTCGAGTAAATAATTCATTTGTGTTCGAATGGATAGGGCTAAAAGTAACACCTTCTGCTTGGATAGCGACGACTTTGGAGGTGCTAAACTTTGGATAACACACTACAGCGTTCGGTCCGATGTTTAGCCAAGCGATTAGCCCGGGCGCGTAGGTGGTCATTTGCTGTAATTTGCTTCAACGAACAGAACATCGTGGCATATTTTATATACGATTAGATATACTGAATGCAGCGGTTCTGTTGACATTCATTCAACGGTGATCCTATTTACGTTGCTGAACAAACGCTGTAAGTAAATAGACATTTCATTTTCATAATCTTATATTTTTTTCATGTAGAAAAAAGGAAATTGCGGTATGACGCAAAACTAACCGTAAAATATAACGTTTCACAGTGCAACTAACTTATAATTCAATATTGGCAATCGATTAGTGTCGAGCCAAGCCTTTATCGGTGTCAGTTTTCCTTTAGATCGATTCGTTACGACTTACGATAACCCGAAAAAGTGTCTAGTTTCTCAAACATGGTGAAAAACTTTTAAGGCAAAAACCAGTCTGTTTTGTAACTTGTGTAAAAAAGTTGATCGTTTTGACATTGAGCTTATATACACCGTAATTAAATCTGGTAGTAGATACGACGTAGTATCAATCAAATGAATTTGATCAGAGTTAATCGCGTCAGTTTTTTAGGTCGTCGCAGGACATTTAAGGTCAACGAGTTTAACATGACAGTGATTGTAAAAACCCATCCCATTGTGAGTAAGCAGCATGTACCCATCGTTAAACGGGCTTGGTCCTCATGCATGTGCGTCTAATTTGTGTAGATATTGCATGTTTATTTAAGGCATATCTACATCAGCTCATGTCATCGTTCGGATGGGGCCAGGCTGTCTGTGAACTCAAGGTTAATAGACTTCCACGGTTTGTCAAACGGATCATATATTTGTGTGCTTACTAATATTGTGCAATGGACCTATTGCAACTGTACAAATAACTCCGTCACTACTCAGACAAAATCAAATGTCAATACGTAGATATTGTTATTGTATTTCTGCCCACGGGTTTTCATCTACGAATAAGTCATAATATATGTATTATATCATGTTATATTAAAACACCTACGTTGTATGATGTATTGCGTTACGATAACTGAATTGTTATTGTTATACTGAAACGTCAATAACACGACTTTTAACTGGAAAATTAGAGGACCAAACAAATATTTATAAACGGAAATAGATTTCCAACTGTTGACGTTGTTGATGTATTCTTTGACTAAAAGTAAGTTGGGTATTACTATCAAATACTTTATGAATATCTACCGTATGGAAATGACGTATATTTATTTATTCTATATGCTATGAGATAATGAGAGTGTCAAGGAAGAATTGTTTGAGATCATTACGACAAGCGTTCACAAACAAAAACTCCTCATTACAGCAATATTAAGATGAATAATCAATCATTAAAAAAATTGAAGGCAGTTGTTATTAACTAATTTGTTAAACCTCATTACAACTACAGAATTCATACTGAATAGATAATTTTGGAATAATTATTGTACAATGAAGAATATACCTATCTATAGCTTTTAGTGTTAGTACAACAGGTAATAAGTACACGTAATCATATATTATAGCATAGGTACCGATATACTTGAATAGATAATAGGTACCAAAGATGAGACGAGTTCCTGGAAAGGTGACTAGTCTTTACCGTAGAGCTGTAAATCAATGAGTTCACGATGCTACCTCAAGATATTTTGCAACGAATCACTAGGACCTACACCATCTCATTATAATTGACTGTTGTATTTGTGTAGAAAGTTTTACCATTGTTATTTGACAGATCAAAATATTTTTGAAAATTAGTAGGTATGGACACTCTTACTCACTCACTGACTGATCAAGAAATCTCATGAACTTTACAGCCGAAATGGGTAAGCATCAAATAAGAAAAGATCTTCCAAAACTAAACCCCCATAGGGGTGAATTGGGAGATCAAAGTTTATATGAGCCGCGGATAAAAAAAAGCTATGTAATCTAACATTTTTTCGTATGTCATATCATATGTATGATGATTGGCACGTACCTACGTGGTCAATAGTAATTAAGGTAATTGTAAATACGACCTTCGTTACGCTGCGCAATATTAACTTTATTATAATCAACAGTTAGCAAATAACAAGTAGGTACATCAGTATAGATAAGTAAGCAGTATTAAACGGAAATAAAAACCTGATATTTTAAAATTTCAACAAAACATAAGACGAGAAAAAGAAAACGCTGCCAACATCGAAATGTCAGTTAATGGGGGCAAAATCTAAATTCCATGTAAAAAGTAAGCCTCTAATGAAATTAACTAATCAAAGGTTAATTAATTAGCTTCATTAACTTGATATTATGTAAGTCTGGTTGTCACGCTGCCTTAAAACGTCGCTGTAAGACTAGAAATCCCAACAAATGGCCACCCTAAGCTTGAGGAATGCGCGCGAGTGTTATGCAACGCGACATAGAACACACCTGCGCGTGAGTCGCCAAGCGGTCTTTTGATGGCTTTTAATCTCACGTCAAGAATTTTATTACGATCTTACAGACCTGTACTTAAGTACTTATGTGACATAAAAATAGCATGGTTAGGTACAAAGATTGGTGCTTCATTGTCCCTCAGTTAAAAGTGCAACGAGTTCAGTTCCCATTTCGATCAAAATGTGCTTGAACCACGTGGTTGGATTTGTTTATCTAGAAAAGTTCCTCGATATATCTTACTAGGAAGCTACATTATGACGTCATACCATAGCAACGCGACTTTATGACATTGGAACGACCCTTGGGTCCTAATGCAGCCATGCAAGACAGACAACAGAATAAACGTCAACCCACCCTCTGGCGGTTTATTATATATATTCATTTTGTGATAATTACCAGTTATTTATCTTAAGTGCCACTGATTAATATACAGTCAGATCGTATAATGACATTTAAAGTTCTATTTACGTTCGTTTGTGTTAAGCCGTTATTACTAAGCCGTTAATTAGTACTTATGGTTAATTAACAATAAATGCTTTGCAAATAACATAAACCACTTAAAGGTATTTATTATTCAATGTACGTTTTGTATTGTTTCTCTCAACAATATTCTAATTTTAAACGATTCAACACGGCATTGAATGCTTTTAAATAATTATAATAAATTGTATCTAAAGACAGTCAATGTATTTCTTCGGAGCTTCAGCTATTACAGTGCCAATTAGCGTTTAATGATTCATCATCAGCCGTAAGACGTCCACTCCTGAACGAAGGCCTACCTCAAGAGGGGGTTTGCCATAATCCCCACGCTTGGCAGGCGGCTTGGGGATCGCACTGGCTCACCGATTAGTGAGAGGACGCTGCTGCCCGTCCTCCGGCGTCTGGCCGCAGTTTTAAGACGTACCCGGGTCCCGTCAGCGTTTAATGATTAATAATGTTTTATTAAACGATATGCGCATAAGTAGAGTGATTAATAGTGTACGATATGCCCTTCAACAAAGCATTCCGTAAGTCGCTATAGTACTTTGCGTCATGGCACATATTGTATTCTTGGAGGACGAGTTCTATCTGACTATACGTACTGTGCTGCCTGTATTAATGTGGTTTCAGGGCGCAGGGTGGTACCTATAATAGGGTGAGCTATTTGTACTCCATTTCTTTTGTTATTCCATATAAAAATAAAAGCTAATGGTTGGTCATGGATTAAATAATTGATTAAGGTTATTAGGAGCGACTACCATAAACGAAAGAGTGAGACCTGACATGAGGGCTAAATTTCATTGGTCGATAACTCAGTCGATATACAGCATGCGGAGACTCCCCGCAGGCGGGCTAACGAATAATTAAAGTCATAAGTACATAGATAACGCGGTCCATACACCGTCTGCGGGGGAATCCCCGTAGCGGGCGTACCGACCAATGAAATTCATCGGTCGGTATAAAGCGTGCACACCTTTGACTTCAGTCACGAGTGTTTCTTAGACGTGAATTGATACTGCGCGGGAGCAAAATCGCTGATTGTTTTACTGATTCACAAATGCTAAAACTAGTACAAATGTATCAAGACTATGAAAATGGTTCTCAAAGTAACTGCCAAACGTGCAGTGAAGTTTCTCAGTATACCACAATCGTTCTCTATCGACTGATGAAAACGGTTCCCCGAATACGGGCACTATGGCATGCTGTACAGGAATCTTCAGCACACCACATGCGGGCGCTATCGACTAATGAAAACGGTTGCCGGCTTGCGGGCCCTATGGCATGCGTTACAAAAATCTACCGCATCCCGCATACGAGCCCTATCGACCAAATAAAAAGGTTCCATGGGTGATTCGAAGACAAAATACTGTTTTGGATTATCATGATCATTCTCCTTTCGTTAATGTACCTATATTATTCGAAGTCGGCGTAACACTTTTATTTGGTTATGCATGTATGTAAAACCTTATATCCGAGTTAATTTTCTTGTTTATATTTCACACAACTATTTCCATACAAAGCAACGTTTCTTTGGTCTGCCTGTTCTTAAATCTAGCAACGTTCATATTTAAAATTAAACTTGTAAAATACTTGTCATATAGGTAATAAATTATATATAATATATTTCAACTTTTCTTTGGTCTGCCTGTTCTTAAATCTAGCAACGTTCATATTTAAAAATAAACTTGTAAAATACTTGTCATATAGATAATCATTTATTATTATACTTCTGAGTAAAGAGCGGTCTCCTCCATTTCTCCCGTTCCGAGATGTATCTAGCTAGGAAGGCAACCAATTCATCCCGTCATCTATATAATTTTACATTCTATTAAAAATAATACGGATTTATTTTTCCTCTTTTCCGCTAGAGTTTCGTATATAGAGCCTTCAGCCACGATCTTTAAACGGGTCTAATATTTTATCTTCATAATATAAATCTATACTTTACTTGCACTGCTTTTATCGTTGACAATCATAAAATAAATAGCAGATAATGTAAATATATACCACAACATTACTGTTACCGTCGACAGCCGATTTATGCATATTTTGATCTTTATCTCAGTCACGATAAAGTCAAAAATAGCGTGTGATTATTTTACAGATGGTTATAATTCACCATCTTACTGTTCAGATACGGCCTATTGCAGCCACATTAAGCATTATCGAGTATCGATATCAAGTGATTTACTTATGCTTGCCTGTGCGCACGACCGTATGCCACTGAAGTTATTTTATGTCGTCAATGACCGAAGCGAGGTACAGTTTCAATTCAATTGAGTAGCCACAACACACTGGTTTATCAGTATGTTGCAGTAAACTCATAATACATTGATTTTGAGTAAATATCTTCTTGTGGATAAAATAAATATTTTAAATATCGAACGAATAAACTTTTTTGTCACGAACTAAGGAGATGAAATTGTTGAGTTAATCATAAACAAACAGGAGGGGATTTATAATCTTCTTTAAAAAAAATATTTTTCTATATATAAACACTACATAAATTACATTTAGGAGCTCTTTTGTAATTACCAGCACGGCTTGTATCTTTCAAGAGTTCTTCACTTACAAGAATCTGTTTTATTGTTTGAAGTTTCCAAGAAAATTCCATTTAAACTTTGTTCGCACATTGTATTTGTTATTCCACTTTAAATAAAGCATGGTGTAAATAATGTAAAGATACGAAGGCACGCCAAAGTAAACTGGGCAGAGCTAAGAACAACACACGTATTCGAAGAAAATATTTTAACCACAGTTAAACTCGCAAATAAATGTGATGATTTACTTCATAAATATGCAATATAAACCCGGCCGTTATTCTAATCTTTATCTGTTTTAGAGCTTTACGCCAATTAATTTTGCCTGCAGATAATTCTATGAGACTATAATAGCTTTACCGAGGCATAATCTCGAAAGAAAACTTAGACTAATAACAAGATTATGATATATTTTATGAAACAAATTTCATAAGCACATATTTATACAACGAAATCTTAAATATATGAGTACACAGTAAACAAGTCTTCTCTGTATTGTTGTAAGTAATTTTATATAAGTAACGCATTGAGTTTTTTTTTTCCCATTTGATTACTTATCTAAAACTCAAAATATTTTGTCCATAAAATGAATAATAAATCCATTGTTGTAGAACGAAAATAATTTTCGAAGTCCTTTTGTGATAACCGAGAGATAAGTTCACTGTGCCAGTGTACTTCATGATCACAATGGAAGGATGAATTAATTCAAAAATCTTAAGATTAGTCTGCTCACAAAATTTGAAACAAGCTATTATGAAGCATAAAAACAGTCCAGAATATCTTCTATGAAAGCTTCGTTCCTTTTTACTGCTGATTGTGCGGCGAAAACACCTGAGCAACAACGTCGGATGAACAATACCGCGATTGCTGCCGGATAGCCGTTTTATATATAACTACTACGAGTAAGGCGTTCAGACAACAGGACTTTTGTAACGTTATAATACACCCAAAGTATTATTTCACAGTTATAATGATATAAATGAAGATCGCTAGATTGATCATCTAACTCATCCGAAAGACGATTCAACAGTCGAGTTGAGATGTAAAACTGGCATTAAACTTAATTACTCCAAATAAAAGTCGGTGGAACTCTGACCGGACTGAGAAGTAATTACATTTCTACAGGCTTTGAATTTTAATCGTTTGCGAGTCTGCAGTGGCGGCGCACCGCACACATGCCCCTTGGATTGGATCTAAAGGTGTATTTGCACCGAGTGAACATAGAGCAAGAATAGAGCTAGACGTAAGAGCATATTCAACAACGGAAAGTGTAAGGAACATTAGAACCAAACGATGCGTGTATCCTACATCCAAATGGCGCAATACGTGTAATGGTCATGAATCATAATACGATAACGTTTTAAAAATATCTTTTAAGAGCAAAAATAATGGGAATTTACATATATTGACGACACGGTTGGCGCAATGGCTAAGTGATAGCTTTCTGCGCTTAATGTCGCGGATTCGATTCCCGCACGGAACAAATATTTGTATGATCTACAGATAGTTGTTTCCGGTCTGGTCGTGTGTGTATGTAACATGTATGTTTGTAAAAATGTACCCACGACACAGGAGAAATCCAAGTGTGGAGCAAAGTTAATTTAAAAAAAAAAAGTTTCATTATACACATACATATCTGTACACATTTTCATAAAAAAAATTCTATCGTGTCAATGGTTTGACATTATATTGTTTACTTCCATTTGAAATAATGTTTTAATTAGATCAAAACAACCTTTAGCAAAGTTCAAGTTCTTACGCTATGCACATTTAGTCTAAACGCTCCTTTATTTTCCGTTTATACGTGGCGAGTGAGTAAATTATTAAATTCATTGAAAGGAACGGGAGAACTCCATTAAGAAATATGTATAGATTTGCAAGATCTCTGCTTGGATTTTGAATTATCCATCACGTTGAAACAATATCCAAGGTTAATGGAATCTAAGATTATAATTCTTTAGGAATTGTACGCCTAAACATACTTGATTGAAAATCTAATAAGTTGGTTTTACTAATATCCAGAGAAACTGTTTAAAAAGCACATATGTTATAGCGTCTCGATAACACTTTTATTCTATAACATACTTATTTAATCAACGGAAACGTGTGAGTCAACGTTAATTATAACTCCAACATGGAATAAACTATAAATAGGCAAGATTATTGCTAATGTGATGATATACAGTTTCTGTTGCACTATCAGTGATTCAAGTCAAGATGCATCGGGCTTCATTAGAGCTTCCTCTTAGCGGCAGGTGTAAATGACGGCGTGTTAGCGACGCGGCCCACCATTGGCTGATGCCCGGGCGCTGATTTACGAGAGCCGGCTTCACGCAGCTGCCTTACTACAGTTGCCACTACATTACAGTTATAGGAAGCCGATGTTTAGACACGATGCACCGAAAAGGAAGTCGCGAAACCAGATCTCTCAAGCAATATGGTACACCTTGCCATATTTGAGCCTTTTTATGGATAAAATACATTTTAATGCACTTGTTGAAGTTATAGTAGAAAAATATACATAAAAATCTGCTTCCAACTCACAAATAGACGCAAGGCACAGTACTTTAATAATATAATAACAGGATACAAATCCTCATAAACGTTTTTAGCCTGGCAATAATCTGGCACATACCTTCCGCATAGCGGCGCAGTGGTGCGGGCGGTGGTGGCGGGCTGGCGTGACCAGAGACATGACAGCGGCGACGGCAGGCGCGCCGGGACACAGGCAGAGCCAGGCACGGCGCTAGGTTCCGTCACGCGATGTCAGCACACTAAATTGAACTAAAAAAAAATGGAAACAATATGAAAATTATAGTTCCGAAACTTCGAAAGTATTAGTTTCTTCTGAGTGATATAACAACATGATCTAGATTGATCATCAAATGTCTCGTTTCACGCTCATATTTATATCTCGCACACCGATACTGGTTAATTAGTCGTGAAGATAAAAGACTAGCGCTGCAGCCCGTCTCTGCTTAACAGTGTACGGCTATTTGTCAGCGTCATCTGCAGCGCGTTTCTTTTGTCACAACGTCATTCATAACCAGAGCCCGGCGCGGGCGCTGCGCCGCACATCAGTGGTCATGACCGGACCGGCTGACGTCGGCAAGGAGTGATGTTCACAATTAGTCCTCGGAGCCCACATCTCTATGATTAATGTTAATTACACCTCGATTTTCACGCGGATAGCGATTAAGACCGCCATTAGACTATATCCCAAGGCGATCATTACTCGTACTTTTCAAAGATCTGAACGTTTTCTCTGATAATATTTCTAACGATGATTTCGAAAGAATAAGTGTCGTTTACGTGTAATAATCGCACTGCGTGATTATATTACAAATATTGACTAATAATGTGTAAAGAAGAAATTATTGCAAATAGTAAATAACATGATTAGCATTTTGTAGACATTTTCTGTATCTCAACAAATCGAGCTCCTATTTGTTGGGTAATTGAGCCGTCACAGCTCGACATTGAAGCATCAAGAGGCGCTGATGAAGGTTCGTGTTTCATAACGGACTCGATCAAATATAGCAGATAAATATATAATCTATTATATATTTATCTGCTATATTTAAACAAGTCTAGGCACTTGTGTGTATAATCGTTGCTTTTGAAACGCACCTTTTACTTTCGTATCACCTACATAAACTATCAAATGGACCATATACCATCGCCATATCTACGTTATTACGCTACAACACCCATTTGTAAGTACTTTATGGATTAGACTGCAGAGCACTTGCATAATATCGTGGCTGGAATATTTTATTCAGTTAATGCTCTTACTTATTTCCTTGGGCAACGTTGGTTAAGGTTGGGTTCCCTTCAGTGTTGACTAATGGCAAACCTATCAAACCACTCGCTGGCCCATATCGTGAAATTACATAAAATAAATGATTAGAAATATAATAATCAGTTCGTTCGTCCTGCTACGGTTCACCAGTCCGTCACAATTGGTCGCTGCTAACATTTTTTATCGGCTTCAATAACCGTTAAATTTGATTACAACGTGTATCGAGATGAAAACGACAGTTGCCTAACGCGATACTGCAATCTGTTCTGTATGAGTACCTACTAGCAGGTACTTACCTACTACTTTTGCTGGTCGTAATTACTGTTAACAATAGTCTGTTACATAAGTATCTATTGTCAATTCATAATAAGACATTTCTTTTTATCGTTCTTTATCCCAGTCAGCGTAACACGCAATTCATAGAATAAGTAATATTTAATTGAGTGTAGCTAATTACAATGATTGATCAGCTATTTAACATTTCTATCATACCGAGCGAGACCATTTGGAAGGTTTTCTTACAATTCAGATAGGTAGGTGCCTGCTAGATTCTGTTGAAAAACAAACAATTAATATTTTACGATTTAAGTAAAACAGGCCGCAAATCCCCTGGATCTACAGCATTATTTAGATTGTGGGCAATTTTCTAGGAGGTTCCTTAGAAACAATTTACTAAAATTAGCTAACGGAAGAACAGGTTTACGAATGATTAAAATTGATTGAGTGGGAATAGCCAACAAAAACTTTTAATTACTTGCCACGTTGTGATTGTTATGCGAATTAACTAACGTTTAACTGCGACATACTTCGCGTTTGTGTTTATATTTTATACAAAGATATTGTGATCTATGGTGAAAAACAGGCGCGGTCAACCGGCCATCTACGCCGGCGACCTATTAGGTAATTGATTGCACAATAGCGGGAGTGTGAAGTCATCAATGACCCCTCGACATCACAGCGTTGGGCGCCCACGATTAGCGAATCATCATACCTTCGTATAAATATAACATCATTAAGACACGACGACACTCCGACCTCCATTTACGAACTTAAAATATTGCATAATAGCTATTACACAATTTTTTTTTTAAAGAATTTCTGAAAAGCGTGCTCGTCAATTTTCAACGGAGTTCAGTTTCGCCATGCTTGTCGCATCAGTTTGTCAATGTCGGTCGACAGGCGGCACGAGCGGCCATATTGCGACCAACACCAAACAATTCTACACTGCCAATTGGCTTTACGTCATGTGACATCTTGTACGATAACATATAGCTTACCTTATTGCTTATTCGCTAAAACCCGTAGGCGGCCAAGATAGAGCGTAATAAATACATTACAGCCATTATTATAATGCAGTAGTCACGATATCCGATTGTTGAATGGTGCCTACGCTAATAGGTTCTTGGTCAAACTAATTAACGAGTACACAGGCCCATGATAATTTTAATTTTCTCATTTGTTACAGTACAAGCAGAGCGATAGCGGCCAATAAATGCCACAACACCAATGCCCTGTTCACAAGTAATGGGTAAGTAGCAACACTAATTCTTACTTGTGGCCTCATTCACTTAGATTTCAAGTTTCAACTAAGTAATTTAAATGTTAATATTAATCTGTATAAGTACCCACTAAAACCAGCTAGAATTAGTTGTTTGGTGGAGACAAATAGACAATAGTATACTAATTAGGTTCTCCTATATTACATGACCTACTTTCTCTTATGAGCTTTCGAAGAAAATCATCGCTCCGTCATTTTTGCTAACAAAGAAAAATACTATTCCTCTCGTTTATGTCGGGGGAATTCCCTAATCTTGTGCTTTCAAGGGTCGTTTCTGTTATGACCTTGTTGTTTTATCCCATTATTCACTCTTCCGTTGCGATAAATAAATAAAAAAACCAGTAAACATATAACTCCAGATAGCAAAATTTGCATTGATTACATTCATAACACAACTAACGACATACCTACAACAAAACATAAATTAACGTATTATCTAAACTAAGGTAACATAAATGATGTAATCTCGATAGGAACCGATAAATGAATAACAGTGTCTGTGGGCGTAGCTGTACCTGGTCATTCATGAGCCCGCGGGAGGTAATCCGAAGGGTCCGAACCTCGCCCACGCTCAGCTAATCCACAGCGAGCCCAAAAAATAACACCACCTAAATACATTTTATTTCTCCACTTACGCTTCATCTAAGTAGATTATACGAGCTCGTCCATTACTTACACCTTGTTACGTCAATCTGTCGATAGAACCAACGAAAATATTTCAGTCTCGAACATTATGGATGGGTATCACGACAGCTTAAATAAATCTTAAATTTCGGGTGCTTGACAATATTTCTGCGAATCAAGCGTTAACACTTATCACTCACTCGGGTTTATTGTTTAGGAGATTAAAGTCTGTTGGCTGTTGTATTCGAGAAACTGGCTCCACGAGATGACGTCACATTAATAAGTTCACAACGCCAAGTGACAAATGTCAACAGCATAAAGGCTGTGTGGTGAGATAAAACTGTATTCGTTAAAAGGAAAATGACGTTATCTTAAGCTAGAACTAATTTTAAGTTGTCAGAACTGGTCTACCTATTATTTATGTTATTTATTCTTTTTGATTTTACAATTCTACTTAAAGCCAACGATTACCAATCGATTTTGATTTGGCAAAAAAGCCACTTTAATATTACAAATTTATACCCGGAAATGTAACAATTTCAATTTCTGCGATAGGTTTAGCAACAACAATAGAATAATGAACTAACGAACATTTTACGAAATTAATAGAGCAGCAGAGTCGTGGTGCCGCGCTCACTATTAAAGTTGATTGACGCATACGTTCAATTGCAGCAAATGTATAATTACACAGGTTTCCACGTGCACTCAGAATGAGGCGGAATGTCGACTCAAGGCGAACTTCTAACATCATTACCTAAGAAAATACTTAGTTAATGTTAAGGAAAATTGTTTATGATCACATTTTCTGGCAGACAAACTGGCGACACAGTTTAAAATGATTACGCATATTTACAACTTATAAATTATTTATATAATTTGAATTAAGATTAAATAAGGATTTATGCGTAAAATTATTGAAATCTGAATACCTAATATCAAATTCTAGTTCGAATTGCGAAATGGTGTCGCGCCACGTAACTTCGATTTAGAGTAAGAAATCAAAAGTAGAGGTCACATCAAATGTCGGAATTAGCATACGCATTGTTATAAGTGCTATTCAACAGATGGAACTTATTTTATAATAGCGAATTACTTGACAAGCTAAACAGCGATTGTAATACTTCATGTTTCACAGGCAAGTACTTTTAAAAATAGGTATGCATAATGAATACTGAGAAACCATACCTTTCTCTACGTAAGCACTTATTGTCCTTAAATTATAAGTAGGTAGGTATATAATCAAGGAAGTGGCAATATCATGCTGCATTCATAACTTAATCAATCATTCTAAAATATAAAACAACTCAATAAGTAATCAAATAACTCAACAATCAATTTTACAGTACTTACTGAGTTGTACAAATGACACAATAACGTCAAGTCCATAATGCAAATGACTGAAGGTACAAGAAGACTCAAGATAAGATTTTCAGCCCTTCAATTAAATAAAATTGATGATTGCCTAACACGGTTTTTCAATCTTGTCTCTAGCTAGATTTCTCTTAATAATTAAAATGTTTGCTTCCCTCTACAACATTTTGGTTTATAATTTTTATAGATAAACGATTTCTTCGTATCACATCTTAAATCACACTGAATACAGCCGAAATTATTTAAATTTCAGGTAGCTTGTAGTTGACTCTAAATATAGATGAAACAAACATTGTCAACAACATTTTATAGCTAATACAGATTAATGTGACGGTAAATAACGAGAAGGGCCATAAATCGAGGATTAGCATGTTATGTACGTAATACTTTTCTTAGAAACATGTATTTTGTGGGAGCACTCCGGCTGCTACTCGGTATACGGGTTCACAATGATTGATGACCCCGGGACGACCGACGAGTACTACCACGATAGATTATTCTGCAAATAACGTACGGAGAAAGACGAAGGAAATACTGAAGCTGCGACAATGTTATGATTAATAACTGCTAGTTAAAGGATACCTGATTTATAGGTATTAACCATCCTTCTTGTTCTGAATGACTCGATGGCAAATAAGATCTTTTTGGCATTTTGAACTTGCGTGATCCATCCGCGGCAGCATCGTCACTTGTCATCAGGTGAAATGCTGCCAAAAGAAATCAAATTTATATAATAAAATATAAAAAAACTATTACGATATTTCGTTACGCAGAGATAGGCCATCCTTATATCGTAAAAAAAATCGTTTATAAGTCGTTGACAAAAACTATAAATCCTCCTTGTCTTGGAGATGATGAAAAAAGTTGATAGCCGTTCGTTCGAGATTTACAAAAAAACTGCTTATTGTTGCTATAATTTTAATTAAGCCTTCACAATCGGATAACTTACAGTGTCAAGGTGGGGTGGCTGTAGGTGGAGCATGCGGTTTCGGAAAAGTGGAGCTAAGAGTTGGTCGAAGGCCATCATGTAGATCCATCACTTATATGCAGGATTTTAATATAACTTATCGTACAGGTCATAGTTTGTGACCGCCACCCATTCTACATAAAACGGTTTTATTATTGATTAATATTTTTACTTAAAAACATTGCTAAGCCTGTGTAAGTGTGTATATCTGTCTCGCTTTCTTTTAAGAAAAGTAATTTGATTTGTTTCCTGTAATCCGATTGTTCGTCCCTAATTATTCATCGATAAAACACTTTGATCACTTTGGGCTTCTTAATTTTTTCGAAGCTATAAGCTCTTAAGAACCTAATCGTACTTAATATAGAAGAAGAACGCCATTTCGATTTATAATACAATATAAAGGCTTTTGTGATGATCGTAATCAGATCATACATCAAGTAAAATCAAGAAGAATCAAGCTTCTCGTATATACATAATTTCTGGTTTATGACAATATTAATTAAAAATGTTACAACACTGAAATCTTTTTGAAATTGTCTGCTCGGGAGTCCTTTCTGAAATGTATCCATTTCGTTTTAACAACTAACAAAACAAAATTATCTCTACTGACATATTTATTTTTATCAGCAACATAATATTCACAATTAATAATTATTCCGGTGTGATACAATGGTGTATTGGTGTCTAATTATCGCGGGGCACAGCTGCCGGGCACCTGCAAACTTATCGCTCGTCCACTGAACTCCAATGACCTTTCATGTTTGTGGTGCAGTCCATACACACCTGACTTGTACCATTTAAAATGCAATAATAAAAAGCAGATGCTAGCACAAATAAATAATGTAACTGTTAACGGGATAATGGTAAAGCTGCATTACTTATGTTAAGTCTGTCTAACTGCCTCATTGGTCTAGTGATCGCAAAGCGAGACTGGTCCCAGGTTCGATTCCGGGTGGGGCAGTGTTTTCGGGTTTTTCTGTATGGAAATTCTCAGTAGCAGCACGGAGTCTGGAACTGTGCCCGATAGATGGCAATAGGCTCGCTCCCTATTACATGAAACTCAATAACAGCATCGGCGAAATTTGGGTGTACAATAGTACACCTCTGCCCTACCCTTTGGGGAATACAAACATGATGCTATGTTATGTTAAAGTTAAAGGAAGTAATGTTTAGTTATTGAGTATGACATTGTTTTAAAATAATTATTGTAAACTATTAGTTTAGAAGTCTTCCGCAGCTATTACAATATTTAAAATTGCTACATGCTAACCATATTGAGCACAGTGACGCTAATATCCCAAAAACACTAGTTGGAATTATCCAAGCTCAGGTAGCATATCTTTATAGGTAAAGGCTTGACTGCTAATATTAATAAGGAGCATACATAGTGATTTTGCTTACTGCTCTTTATGAGTAATGACGAACATTACATAACAGAATGTAAGAGATATTGCAGATTGCTATTAACAGGGAATATCTTCATAACACATCCGCAAGTAAATAACAGAGTAAACCCATTATTTGCCAAGCACTAAGATGTCAAAGACGTTATGAATACTCAGAGAATGTTAATAGCAGCAGTTACTATGCCGTTACAAGACCAGCTTTACGTAATGCGGATCATTACGGAGTTTTTCTAAACGCGCAATTAGACGCGGCGATTAGGGGCGGCGCGCAACGGTCGCCCGCGCCCGCGCCGCCATCCGGGGGTGTCGTGACCGTTACACGCCACAACTGTGTCGCCGTAATTAACCGCAACTAGATCTCCTACCTTAGTATACTCTGTGATTTCTAGCTCCTAGCTTCGACAAAATGAAGGACCCAAATGAACGTTTCAGCGGTTTTCTGAATGTACCATTATGAGGTTTAAACTGACCACAGACGCTACATTACAGCGTTGGACACTGTGAAAACCATTAGTATGTAGGTAATCCATTCTCTTTATCTGCAATGTTGTTAAAACATATATATTATTTATCATAAATTCACTTGATAGATACGTTGAATTAATTCTGTCAGTAGGTGCCTACCTACTCGTAAATAAGTGACCAGTCTGATACAATAGCACAAAAGTAGTGCAACTTTTGTTTTATTGTAATAATAGAGTTCGTACCTATATAAAACAGTCGGTACCGTTGGCAGTCAAGGATGGAATATAGTAAAAAACGCGAGCGCCATACGTGACGTAAGTGGAATTATGAGCAAATATGTAGTTGGGGGAAAAATTAATGTGTAACTACTTGAAATTCCAATTCCAACGTTAATATTTCGTCGCACACGTATGTTTGTATAGAAAATACATCCGAACCATAAATCAAGGTTAGTAAATAAGTAAATAATACCAACGCTGAAAGGAATTTCTCGTATGAAATTCATCGCTCCGTACTCATGAGCTTTACTTCATATGAAACAGATGCTCACATAAAAGCTCAATAAAATCCACTGTCTTTTATGATTATATGATACAAATACGTTCTAGAACGGGAATAACTATGCAGTTATAAATTTCAAGGGCGTTAGAAGTGTTCGCCGTCGGCCGCCCTCGGCCCGCGCGCCCGCCCACCGACTCGCGGCGCCTCTGATTTAGAACTTGCTAAAACAACAACTATAGTATTTAGTCGCCAGTGTATTTTAATGTGAACTTTTACATCTTCTCTTTGGCATTTAAGTTTAATGTCGTATACAAAGCAAATACAACCCTACTTAGCTAGTTAAATGTGGGTGGAAATGTTTTACTATACCTAATAAGAATTTCATTCGCTCTTTCTCATTTCATTTGAATTGTTAGTATCTTACAAAGTTGGTTAGCGCATAACGTTCATAAATTAAACGAACATTTTAAGACCAATCAAAACTTTTACTTCACATTAAAGATCCACTGAAAGGAAATTTGAGATTAACCCGTTATAATAAGTGACCTAAAGTATCCAAACGTGTTTTAAGTTGAAAGCCGATATTGTACGACGATAAAACGTTAAAAAACTTTTAAGTCATATGTTTATTAGTCTTAGTAAAAATCTCGAGCGCTCAGTAAACCTCGCACTATCGACTTGTCTGTAAGATGTGACTTTTTATGTTTGCTGTAAGAGTAAATATCCATTAGGGGGAAGCCAAGTAATGGCTCCGGCTACATTAGGCGGTGGAGGTCGTCTTGCCTTATTAAAGCTACACTTTTCTTGTGGATGATAACGAAACGACAATCGTCTTGCACGGCTCTTAGCTTGATGTTACGAAAGTCTGAAATACTTTTATTTTCCGCTTGAAAGAACAGGAAACCAAATTAAATTCAATAAACCCTCCATTTTTACAGGTAGAAAAAAGCCGTGCGTGAATGTCATTAACCTACGCCGTTCATAAGAAAAATCAATTCATAGAGCTCGAAGCGTTCTTTTGTATCCCCCTGTAGGAACTTTATTAACAAAGTGAAGTACAGAGTTCATACGAATACAAGTAGAATGTAAATGGAGCAGCAAGCCGCATCGAGCGCGGCTGCGAATGTCTCGCGCGATAAATCGTCGCCAGCGACAGCGACGCGGACGCCTGACTGCGCTCTTTATAGCCCTATATTTAGATACCACGGTTAATTCTTACATTGACGACTAAAAACTTGCATTTTCATATTTTTATATCTTCCCATGTTAACGTTAACTTGACGAGCACGAGCTCGTCAAGTTTATTGAACGGCTCTCAAGGTTTATTAGTTCAAATATAAAACGAAAGGTCAGTAAAATTAATCTTGTTCCATAATATCTGCCAGGGTACATAAATTGGAACACATCAATTTCACAAATCTTTAGAACTGTTTATTTTTTAAACTGTGAAACCTGTCAGAAATATAAATAAGCGTAATACATCAACTGCGTCGTTTCGAACTGAACTAAAACTACTGTTACAGCTATTTCTCACTGTTAGCTTGGACTGGGTGGCGGGCCATCGAACCGAGTGAAAGCTTCTTGAACGATACGAGCGCTGTGCTTGAACAAACACAACTTTGCCATGCGGTCGAAGCTGCCGTCGTCTTGACTTAAAGTTGTAAACATGTATAAGTCGGAGTTTATTGTTTACCCGCTACATACAAGTAGCGCAGACGTCGAACGTCGCGACGCGCCTCGCCCCGCCATGCGCCATGCGTCTGATTCGATTTTATTTGCGGCGCCTCGTCTATAAAAAACTCCTGCATGTACTGAGCGTGCGTCTGCCACACTGTCTCCTCCTAATTCCGTTTGCTGGCAACATTGGGTACATTAGTTATAATAGCAATGTTTGCACACTTTGGTACAGGATAGTTGCGGTAAATTATTTCGTGAAATGCGATCCACTGATTACTGAGATAATTATAAATATTCTGTAGTTATCAGTTCAATTTGTGAATGAAGTTATAATAAAATAACGAGACCAAGAAATATTTGCTGCAACAGTGAAGTACCTCAGAGACTTCAGGATTATCTAGTACAACGAGACATGCTCGGGCCAGCTCCCAGTGGTCACAGCGACCGCGTTGCCGCGTCAGCACCGCGCCGCGCCAGTATGACAGCTTGCGTCTTGCGTCGAGTGCCAAACCACGAGATGGCTGGTGCTGTATCGTGTAACATTATCCCGAAGTGCGGTCACAGCCGGCTCTCAGCTCCCGTCTGCCTCGTTGTTGGAAATTCAAAGTGAAATAAAATATTTTAAATCGTAGTTAGTCCGTATGGAAAGCTGCACAAACAATTCAAACTGTCGTTATTGGGTTTTGGTCTGCGAGCTATGTTTTATGCTTCGTACCCGTCCTTAGATAATAGATATTTAATTGGCAAGTTTGAAAATGTTGAAGTATTTGGTATCTGGGATACATGTTCGATTCCTACTAACATTTTGATAGGTACCTTCTGAGTCCTGACATATTAAACAAGCTAATAAAATTTTTCATACACCTGACTAATTTATGAACCCTATATATGCTAAATAGACTTCCGTCAGCGAAATAATAATTCAGGCATGTTATTGCATAGGTAGTACATATTGAAAGTGGCGAGGGGTTGGCAAGACAGTGCGTGGCGGGGCCTGGCGCCGTCTGGCCGCGTGGGCTGACTCACTGGGCTCTCCGAACTCCGCGCCGCAGTGCCACCGGCCACGTCCTGCACTCCCCTTTCATTTTACTCACGTTTTACTCCATAATGGATGTACACGACCAATAGAAATCATAAACTTAATGAGCTATGTTTTATTACATGTGAAGTGGTAATGACTCACAAGTTTATAATTGTTTTTATTAGCAGCCCGAAATAACGGCGTTTTGGTTTATAACTAACTATTTGATAGGTTTTTTAAATCCTTAAAACATTGGCGCATAAAATTAAAAATGGTCGTCACGTCTAGATGTATTTTTAACAATTACACCAACTGTCCAGTTTCGTGATTACTTTAAATGATAAAGCATGGTTGGTAACGTAATTCCAAGTATTAATATGCAGTGGTTGGGGCTGGGCCGTCCGTCGCGTGACTTGCACCCCTACTCGCTCCCCGCACGCACCAAATTGGCCTGTCTGTGGCCTGTTTATGGACTCGTCAGGACCCGGACGCTTTTTGATTTAATTATACTGTATAGGATATCACGTCGCCTTTACGGTTTAATTACGAAAATGAATGTATACAGTACTAACAGCAAAACCAAATCAGGGAGATTGCTTAGATTTGAAGAAGATAAATACATAATCTAGCTTACATTTATGAATACAACATTTATGAAAAAAAAAATACGAATTATTATTTGTTAATAAATTAGACAAATAAAGATAAAGTTGGCTGATAGTGGTGTCTTTAACTTGAAATACAGCTGGCTTATGGAGCATCCTGAATCCCTACAAACTTTTCTGTTTACAAACAGTGAAGCTAATAAAATCTTGCTTAAACGATGGGATGAGAAATACAATATTATTTGTATTCTTTATCTAATAATATTATGATCTCTTCGGAAACCTTTTTCGCAAGTTTTCCTAGATATATTTCAAGTGACTCACAACTAACGGAAGCGTTTTCCTGTCCGTGATATTTCCTTGGAGATGCAAAGCAATTTTCTGCAAGAGATAACCTCTCTAAACGAGTTTCCTTACACACTATATTTGTTGAAAAAAACTGTAGTGTGTGAAGTCTATATTCATAGATATTTTATTTTTTACGAATGCGTATTTTAAACTAAATATATATCTATATACATTTCAGTGTGATTAATATAAACAGATTTTCCAGTGCGCATATAAAACCAGAGATCTGACACTGAACATCTGGTCTAATAAAAAAGTAATCGAATCATTTAAAGTTTTTGAGAGGGGAATTTTACACGAGCCATTTACAGGCCGCCCGGCCAGCGCTTCTGCAAACATTTCAAATGGCTAAATCAAGCTTTCACAGAACAACAAATAAAAGTGTCCTGCTGAAATGGTTATAGTGAGAAATGGGCAGACGTTAAACGTGTTAGCACGCTATAAAGAAGAATGCAACCTCAGGCAGACATTTCGTTTTTACTATTACTAAGAGCGGCGAAAATTAAGTACACATACCATAGTCTTTAAGTTAATAGTTAGGTACACAAACATCAATACGACTGTAACCTTATTTGTACTTCATGCAGTTACTCCGTTTAAAGAGTTACTTTTTGATGTAATAGGAAAGACCACGTTGTTAGTTCCAGTACATAATGAGTGTCATTAAAATATAACTGAGCCCGTTGTTCTATGGACTTCGGTTACCCGTTCCATATAAGGAGTCGAAACTACGGACGGCGCCAGAGAAAGTACTGCCACAGTCTGCGCTACTTTCAAATGAGTCAATGCTAGTTTTAGTTTATTCACGAAATATATAATAATAAAGCCTTAGTGAATTTATTTACAAAGCGTCCTAATTGCTCTTTGTTGGAGTCTCTTTGTATAAAAGATTAGGTCTTTAGATATTCCGCTTTACATTCCAGACAGAATTCGTGAAAAGCTACTTTTTGAGATAAAAATCTTTAGATACAATTTATTCATTGCACCAGCTAACTAGTTACCTACTTTTTGCAGAAACGTGGAATATTACCTACACTGCTCACTTTGTAAGTCAGTTTTTCTTGAAACTACTTTTAGAAGTACGGCTGGCGAGTGTCGTGATGGAGATTTGCATGTCGATGTAAACCTGCGATAAGAAAGCTGTCCGCACACTATCACGATACTTGATTTGCTTCTGGATATGGTACACATGGTGGTTAATTTAATATTTTTTCGTATTACCTACAGTTGTCTGCTAAAAAGAAGTAGCCGTTTGTTTCAGGAATTTTCTGTTCATCAAAAAGTACGACTGTAATAAAAACTTTTTTATTTAACATTGTAACGGGTAGCAATGAATATTTTTGCATAAATTTACACATGTCTATCTCAGTGTATTTGGAACTTTGTACACACAGCAGCAAGAGAAATCACAGCAGTGTTTCAACAAGACGTTATTAAGATGTGTTTGAGTGAGGATTGGGAGCGAAAACCGGCCGACCGCAGGGCTCCTGTCGAAAACGAGATTAGTCGAATTAAGGTATTACACCCGCATCGGCAGCGACGGCCCCTCCAAGGTATTTCCCAGAAGGCGGGTAAATCACGCATTTCATGGCTATGTCTGGAACGAACTCGCTTGTTGTTCAAAATGTTTCAGGATTATTGTACTGCGCGAATAACGACACACTCAGGTAGCATTCGCCCGATAATGTAAACAAGAGTAATTCATGATTTCAACGGCCAATTTTACTTATTGAAATTTTTTGCCAATTGCATATTTTGTATGCTGAATATTTCGAATAGCTTTTATATTATATGCAACAACAAATTGATATTTCACTTAGAGTTTTTAATTCGACACAAGTAACGGTCTACTGTAACATTCTCTACAATTATTGTTTCATAGTAGTAACCCGAACAAAACGTACAGTCCGTTTACTCGTATGTTCCAACTTCCAACGTCTGACATAACAAAATCACACACCTGTGCTCGAGCACTATTTTGACCCCGGGCTATAAAATACCCAGCGTGGGTCTGATGAAGGACGAATTCGAACATTCAAGGGTCATTCCCTGGGGGTCTAGGCGCTTCTAAAATCTTGTATTACGTGCCACATCAGCGACTACTAACAGAATTACGAGCGAGTGCTTTCTCTTGACTTATGGGCTCATTTACGATTATAAAACTAAGGTCGGAACAAATAAGGTAAAAGGTAAAAAAGTGCAGATCTAGACGACTAAACTATTTAAATAAAGTTGAACGATATGAAATTTCTTAACGGTATTAACAAAAACCGTTTCTTGTTTATAAGAATGCATATCACAATCTTCTCACTTACCTAGTAATTTAAACAGAACACATAGCGCAATAAAAACATTTACTAATATATTTTTGATTGTTCGGTATCACAATTAAAATCGTAACAATCCAAATAACAAGTTTCATTCATTAAGGCATGTAAATTAATACCGTAGTATGGCTAAAGCCGTTTATTAAAATTAAACTCGGCCTGGCGTGGAACTAGGAAGATTAATGATCCCTTGAATACTGAGTTATGTAAAGAGCAAATGGAGTGGGGCTCCACGGGCCACGTCCTGGCATCATTCCAAAATCACTTATCTCTATACCTACTGTTAACATCATAGCTATAGCTAACGTTTTCAATTCCATCTATCACTGTAAACCCTCGGCCTTACACTTTTATTGCATATTGTATGAACTTTGTTACTTTGAGGATGTAAAAGGGAATTTTCTTTTTATTTTCAGCACATAATGATAATGAAGAGAACAAATGAATGTAGAGAGTACTTGAAACGACTGATCAATGATCATGAATAAAATGGTAATTAAATCGCTGGTAGTAAAGAAGGGAAGATTATGCGAAAGAGTTTAATGTCCCGCGAAGTTGTAAAAGTCATTAAAGAAAAACTTTACTGTGCCCGAAATCTATGTGAATACCTAAGTGACTAGTTATAAATATTCAAGCAGCTTATCCAACAAATATAATTTACTTTGGACTAAAATATGTACTTAAATCATTGCTCTACATACATTACCAATGTACAACGAGTCGGAGCCGCTACAATTAATAGTCGTACAACTATTCCACATGAATAAAGACATCCTCTTACAATATGCTGCAACACAATGGGTTTCGATTAACAAAGTGTACAGCATACTACACGGTACATAGAATGTTTCTCACGGGGCCCAAACAACTAAGTTAAAGAAAACATATTTAACATCGTCACGGACGCGTGCAAGGAGCCGGCGACGTGCAATTCACAATACACTTGTTCAGAGACAAGTTGGTTAGAGTTCGCAAGCTTCAAGTTATATTGTTCCCGATGGAATACAGAAAATAGGAAACAAGCAATAAAAATAGTTCCCAGCATCCGTCGGCCGGGGACAAATTCCGACCAAAATTACGTGAGCAAATTAGACATTCCGGGACAATGCTGGCGGAATAATTGAGGGCCCACAGCCGCTCGTTTGTCGAACGAAGAATGCGGCTCGTTGCGCGGTGCGCCGCACTCAACTCCGTACGCGCACCCCGCGCACCATATAATGTATTCCGATTATGAATTGAATATGGATTATATCCTACGCCGAGAATAGTTCCTCCGATTGGGACTGAATATACTTGCCTTCCTGATTTCCCCACTATTTGCATTATTATCATAGGCTACAGAAAACAGATGCTGAATAACTTTATTTGTGCTACGCGCTTTTTTCGTAGCCGGTGGACGTAACTGCACTTAACGCAGTATTAATGATTTTATAAATACGCATACGCGCATACGCAAATAATTTTGTATAGTGCTATAGTTAATTGTACAATTGTATTTTAATTTAATAAGTAAATCGCCTCAGTTGTACTGTGGATTATATAATCCTTGTTTTGATTTTCAGATACAGCTAAGTGTAATTAAATATTTAGGTAATTATCCGAACGGGTCGGTTTGAACCGATGCCCAGTAAATAGAATCCTGAGCCTATCTCTTTATTATTATCAAACATCACAATCTACTGTGAATCTGGATGTACAAATATTTACAGCATATTTACTTTGAATATAGAAAAAAATTATACTGAAGGAAACTAGATTTTTTAGGAAAAAATTATATTGTAATATAATTTAGTGAATACGGTCTAAACCCACTAAGTCGACAAATCTATGAAACAGTTCATATTTTATTAGTTCTTTTTCAGATGTTTAATCCCGTGCATAAATATAGTGAAATGCAGCCAATTTGGTTTAATACAGAAGAGTTCCATATAATTTAAAAAACCACTGATACCAGACACCTGCGTGAAAATGAATAGTTGCGATTTTCATTGCGAATAAACACGCAATGCGGTTATTTTTTTATACAAATTCATTATTATCAATGTAAACGAAACGGATAGTTTTTATTGCGACCTCATTTTACGGCAGCAAACAGTGGTTTAAATTTCTTTGAGTACAAAGCAAAGCAGTAATACTTTTTTAACTTAGGACGTTCAAGGTTTGCCTAAAGATACGGTTCTGATTCCAACTCCAAATGTGATGCGGTTGCAGTTATATAGTCGAGTGGTGACCACTATAAACTAAACAACATTTGCTAGTAAGCAGGGTTGACATAATAGACAATTGTGAATGAACTGTTAACGATTCTACGTCCAGCCTAACGGTTAAACCGTAAGCTATTGTTTTTATTCAGAACTGCTGCAATTCAATATGGCCGTTAAGTCCAAACATCAAACGGTAAATTCATGCTTGTAAAGCCGCATGCTTCACAAACATAATGCGCAAACGCACGTGACAATTTGCCTGCTTACACGCAACTACTTACGGGAAACCAATTCCCTCGCTTGAATTGTAGAAATAACCGAAAGACCTATGTAGTATATGTAGTATTTTCATATGTTAGTAATGTTTATTTTTAAGCTATCATATTAAAATTCGAAAACGTAAACATGTAAAAATTGGTATTTTCATTGCTTTCGTACGATTTCTCAGAATTAATTCATATTTCATTCGTCTTATTACTATGGCGAACACAAAATAGATTAATCATCCAGTCCTATTAGGTATTCATCCTTCGTACCTATAGACACAATTTGTTAGGTTAGGTACAAACCTACTGAAAAAAATATTCCGACTGGGATTTGATCGTAACAAACATGTGCTACGAAAAAAAGTAATTTATTATAGTAGCTGAATAAATATTGATTGAAAACTGGATGTTATATGAAAAAAAAATTTAGATCGTTTGTGGCTATTACCAAGATCTGCTTTGCAATATAAGGCGTTGGACAAAATCACTCAAGCGCACATCGTTCTATCGTACATAGGTTCTCGCAAGATTATCTGAAATATTTGGATGTCGCATCCGCCAAACATAATCGCCTTATAACAGGTAGTCTGTATAAGCATCTTAGACGCCTCTTACAAACGCGCAAGAGATAGGAGCGGCAATACTTACTTAGTACCCATCAAGGGTTCTACAGATTAATTTTCCAGATCTCCTGATTTTAATTATCAACAACAAACTTTACACATTATGCCGTGTCATCATTTATGTACAGGATACATTATGTACGTTCTACTTTAATATAATAGGTCATAACTTAAATATATGGTATACACATTATCGTTAGCCACGCAAGAGAGGGCACACGATCCACAGTTAACTATTAGGTACACAAATATCGTTATATAACACGATGTAAAAACCAAGAATGCATCAAAATATACGATAAAATATAAAACATGGTTTACGGATATTACATCTCCTTTATTTTTATTATTATAATAACAATCGTAAAAATGAATTCGATGAAACTATTCCTCGCTGTATCAATTCAGACATCAACAGGAAATGTCTGTGTATTGATTCACGGACCGATGCGGCTACGCAGTAAAGGTATTTTGGTATAAAAATGTAATAGGCGAGGATTTGCGGCTATTCATACGAGTTAAGTCTGACGTCCACGGCTATATTTCACGATTTTTCCGCTTTCAGCGCTTTGTATCCGGCACGCATGATCGCCCATAATGAAGACTATCTGATAGTGCGGGCTGCGCTCCAGCGGCGCTCCTCACATCAATAACAATCCTCACAGATCCCCCGCAGTCCGCAAAAGCCACGGCGACAATTTGTCCGGGATTTTACTCAACTGGATATCCTGGCTGAAATTTTCTTCCCGGGTCGCTTTTGAAACGTTTTTGTAATAAATAGCGCCGTCTCGGTTTTGTATTCTCTTTCTTTGTATGCAAATTACAATCTAGAAACGTTCCGTATATTAAGTGCTAAAAAGTGAGGCAAGCCTTTTTCGCTAAGTTAATTGTGGATGAATAATAATGACTCTATTAAAACAGAGCACAGTGGGTGGGGCAGGAAATCAAGGTTGTTATTTTGTTAGTACGCTTGTAATGTTGTATATTAATTATTAATGAATTCCCAAAGTTTTGGATTTAGAGCGCGCATTCCAATTAAGTATTTAATTCAGAATTCGTAGATTAGGTGTGAATTTATTTTTAAAATTTTCGTCTTGTAGTGGATGCGATCAATTTTTTATGTAATCTAATGAACTGACTCGCTTGCCCGAGGCGGTTATTACGGCATTATTCTCGCATATTGCTGTAGAGGCCCATGGGTAACAGAACATTTTAATTACGGCTTATATTCCTCATAATATTGTCTGTTTCTAGTCATTGTATACCAAAAGAGCCGATGCACCTTGCGAGGCCAGACCCATTCAAGTCTACGCATGCCGAAGGATGAATGTATGAAAAGTGTTCCTGGGAACAATATTTCATAATCATTATGATCTGGCGAAATCAGAGCAACATTTGGAAAAAAAAACCAGATAATTACTGTAAAAAAATAATCTAATAAGTATGTGAAAGATATTTTTTATTTACGAATGCATTCGGCCCCTATCCGACGCGTTAGGTTAGTTTGTTCAGTTAGGTACGATTACGCGGAAGCCTACCAGGCTCACGCGCTCGGGTCACGACTCCACTCCAAATTTAAAATTGATTACGGACAAAAAAGAACACTCAGCAGCGACCGGTCCCGGTTGAAAAACAAACCCACTCGCCATTAAACATAATTTATTCAACATTATTATTCCATTCGAATCTAAAAATTATTTTTCAAGGACAACACAAAAAAAAATGCTATGGGGTACTGCAAAAAACATTTCCGAATCTTAAATTGATAATTGCCGAAACACTGTGAATAATAAAACGGAGTCTAGTTTGGAATACGAATTCGGACATATGTATTACTTATTAACGCAGTAAATGGTGCGATAGATCAAAGCGGATTTTAAAGTTTCCTTAATTATTTATCACAATAACTACGATAAATAAACTTTTATGGAAATATGAGATTGTAAACTATAGTACCTAAGTACCTAAGTACCTACCTTATGAGCAAAAAACGAATTGTAAATTCAAAAATACATTTAAAATTTAACTTAAAACTGACTAATAATTTGGTTTGAATGATTGGATAGAGCCTGTTCAAATATTAACCTAATTAATATTATTTGTTTTGCATTTATTATTATTATTATTATCTAAAACCATCAGCTTTTATACACTATCAAATAGAACACATAAAAGACACGAATCTTTTTTAAAAACATCTTTTCCTTTGGCTATAAATTACTGCGAAACTTACAAATTGAATAGGTAGTTACTTAGATCAAAGTCAAATCATTTACATATATTAATCACAAAGTCCCGTACACATGTTGTGCGGAACATTGACCTCCTAGACCACTACGACGTGCGATCTTGATGGGATACTAAAGGTATAATAACGCTTGGCAAGTACCTTGTTATAGTAGAACAAAATAATACCATTCACCACTCAAATACTTACTGCAAGTTACAGAAAGATGACCACAATAATAGCCGTTATACACTTAAAGACAGTAGTAGTTTGGAATAGTTTGGAATAGCTTTTTAGTAAAATTAAAAACTCAGTCTCTGGTATTTTTGTCTTTTTTATCACGAACTATGTTAAAAGCATTTTCTTTAATGTGGTTACATGGTATGCGAGTACAACATTGCGTTTGAAGACCTTTGGCGGGCACGGACGCACAGTGGCGGCGGCGCAGGCGCGGGTGTGCGGTCTCACACAAGCTACGGCCACAAGAACGTCTATTCCTGAACCGGGCCTAACGGACACCCCGGCTTCCGCGTCTTGCGGTAGAGACAGTGTTCTGTGCTCAATCAACCACGACCATACTGGCAAGCACAAATTCAACATTAATTACACTTAAACCGACGAACGTTTAACTATATAATTATTATTCAATCTGTGGAAATTTCCATAGATTTTCTCATTCTTGTAGAAATTTTAATTTCACAAAAATGACATCATCTCCAAATAATTCACGAAGATGATCATAAGACTGCAATCGCGTAGACAAATTAATTGGTCCGCGTTAATAACCGAATGACTCAAGACGAATTACAATCAATTTTGACGATTGCTTAATATCGAGGTCAAAAATCTTTGTGCCCGTCTCTTCAAGTCGCAACACTGTCACGTATACCATCAAATTTTAATTACCGAATATTAAGTTATAATTATATGTAATATCGGAATATCTCAACGGTAATTTCACTGTCGGGAACTTATGCGTTTACACATACAATTTTCGTTCGGCGACTTTTTTTGTAAATTTCCAATGAATCCAAATCAATTACGTAGCTTATCTTCTCGGTGTTTTATGCAGTGTTGTTTGTTGTCGTGTTTATGTATTTCGAAGGCATTGTTAGTGCGCAATCATCATTATTCTCGGAACATCACGCCGCTAATAGACAGTCGGTTTAGCCATTTGAGCCGCATCTCTTGCGACCATCCTGAGACTAATGTAATTAGTTCATTACTTTGTCCCGGGGACGCTCCCCGCAGCTTTGTATGTCTCTGCAGATTTATGTGAGCCTCTGTTTTGCTGCGGTCGTGAATGCGAAATTGCGTTTTTTCCTCTTTAGAAATGGCTAAATGTGTTCCTGTTAATAGGACCGAATAAATAAGGATTTGAGATATTTTAAATCGGAAATAAAATTCATTTATTTTCATTTACCACCAATTCTCTGTTGTAAATGATTTAATTGAAATTTGTGGAATCTGAAATGAATGGTTTGAAAAACGATGTTAATAAATACAACCCACTTTGGCAAGTCATGCAAAGAACGAACAACGAGTCAAAGATGCGTTTTGTCGTTCTATGTGATTCGTTAACTAAACCTTGGCAAATGAAGGCAGTGAACCTTGAATTGCTATAGTAAACAGTTACAAAACTTAACAAAACAAAATACAAAAACAAACAGTTAGTTGGAGAACTATTGATTGATGGACCATTTGATTATACAAACAGTATTTAGTGTCCATATACTAAAAGACTATTTGTCTAATCCAACGATACGGGATTTTGTAACTAGTTACAAGCTCCGAGTCGAAGTTTATTGGTCAAATACGGGTTTTGTAAACGTATAAAAGCCGGACTGTCCCGTTAATAAGTTTATAATGCTAATGAAGGTTCCACCTGGCTGCGACGGGCGGCACTCGGGCGGCATCGGGCGACAGTCGGCTATGTTCGGTGCATCATATACATTCAAATTTCATCCACTCTTTATATTTTCTCGGTTCAAAATGTGTCACTTTATTTAACATCTGCACTAAATCGTATTTGTTTTACTACGCACAGTTCTGTAATAGAGGCGATTACTGTCTGCAAAGACACTTATTCATGATATTTGTTTTACGCGTGCTTGTTGGATAGGCTTTACCGTTGATTTGACCAACCAATATATATATAATATACCAACAGGATGATATTAACATTGAGGCTATATACATGCATAACACGAGCAGCGAACGTAGAGTTAAGGTTTAGCTAGATAGAAACAAACCAAATAAAATTTATGAGTACATAGTTATATACATTACTATTTGATTGCGGTAACTTTGTGAAAAAATCTCCGAATTTCCACGGCAAAAGCGTTAAAAGGACAGCGGCCCGCGTGAACGTGCATCGTCGTGAGCGATGTCTCCATTAACATTTCAGCTCACGTGTTCCACGCGTTTTGAAAACTTTTTGTTTATGTACACATATTTTATGCAAAACCTAAACCCAAATCCCACAATACACGCATAGTACTTTAATTTTATCACAAGCGCAGTGTCAGCTTGTAACCGTAAATCACTCAAACATGTTATAATTTTACATTTTCTAGATATATTCATTGCTTCTTGGTTAACCTTCACGTAGCGTCTTGTAGTTACTTAGTAACGTACATTGAGAGCCAGAATTCAAGTAGTAAAAACCTGTGTACACCAAAAATAACAAAATAAACGGTAGCCGCTACCTAAACTTAGTGAAGCAGATACTTAATAAGATTGACCTACCGTGCTAATTTGATTATCACGTTGGGAACTCGTGGTAGAGTGTTGGTAGTATGTAATCAGCTATGTAGGTAACGTACTTCAGCTATTCCCTAACCAATTCAATCAGGCGTCATTGTTTTGTTTTAGCCGCATGTCACCAGACGGGTCCGGGGCGTCAGTAAACCGTCTATGCCACTCAGCGTGCAATGAGAGCTATGTACAACCGGACTCATAGCTGACAGCCAATTAGCCCCATGCCTCCGTGCTCCCGTGCCCCTGCACCCTCATATTCCCCACACCCTTCTAGCCCGCACTCACAGACCCATTTATCTTTATTCGATGGAATCGAACAACTGACGCATTCGATCCCTGCGAGTAGCGATACGATACCGATCCCGATTGTGACCCGTACTATTCGCTAAATTCTGGTGGTTATAACTCTGAGATTGGCCGTGACACACGTACAATGGACTAGATTTATGTCTTTCGGAACAAGATTTATTAAAGTGACCAATAAAACCAATCTTAGATGTAAAAGATGTTGGTTAACATAACTCATTGTGTTTAAACGGCAACTTGAATAATATAATGAGTATTGGTACACATAGTATGTATTTTACGTTTATTTCGACAAACCACTTTAGTGTTTTGTATATTAATCTAGCTCCTAATCTATATAACGTACTTAGTTATCTATTTACTTACTTAGGTGGTACCTTAACAAATTCTTAGAATTTATTTACATAAATATCAGTGACCGATGTCCAAGGGAGGTGAGGAAAATTAAAGTATATAGGTACATTTATATGAAGACATGGCTCGGTGAACAATCTAGCTGCGATTGTCAAGGCTATTTGCTATTCCCAGAATATCTGTTAGCGCCGTCCGTGAGTCAGTAACAGGCTGAGTCACCGCCACCACATCACTCCTCGATTGTTTCCCGATAATTTGCTCTTTTACTGATCCATTTACGTCTATTCTCACACAATAAGATTCTATTGTTTTATTCAGACACAATAGTTTTGCGATGACGTTAATGTATGGGTGTTCTTTTAATCGTTTGCCGTAGATTATATCATACCGTTGATAAAATCAGAGGCGAGGAAATATTGGATTTATTTACAATTCATAAATGCCAGTAAGATACGGAGAGTTGTGATATGCGATGGTATTTGGCAAGACTTTATTGATACGCTACAGTAAAGGTCTACCTGCCTAGAGTTCCCGGCCGGATTGCAGTTGACATACATATTTCATTTTAAAATTACGTTTAAAATAATATTGTCTTTGCAATTAAGCTGCCGCTTACTCGTCATGTCGTTACAAGTCATTTATATCAGGAATATTTCATGACGTGACGTAAGGCCAGTCACTAAGTCTGGTCAGTGGCTCTTACAAAGTAACCACTATAGTTATGAGCTTTTATTCTTAAATTATAATAAGAACTATTTATTTTATACCATATGTAGCCCAATTAATATACTTAAATGACTTAGTTATATTTAATTAACAGGACAAAAGATAGGATCTCGTTTGTTATCTAAAATTACCAAAAAAATAAAAGAAATAAGATAAGTATAGATATTTTTCAAGTGCTGTTTTAACTTATGAATATTTATTAACCAAAACTCGTGTAATCGGATGTGATCTAGACATTAATAGCAAACCTGTAAATAACTGGATCGATTAAGTTTATTTGCGATTCATATTCAAAATGTCATGTATAAATGTCAGTAGAATGAAGATTATCAATAGCAAGGCAGCACGTGCGAGGCACATGCAAGCCTCTTTAAACATTGGCTATATACCTATGTTAGCCAATGTTTAAAGAGGCTTGCATGGAGGATTATTTCAAAACGTACTGTATTTATCTTAAATTAAACATTAATTTGGCTACAACATAGAGCTATTATTTGTGTTGTTTACATTAGGTTTATTTGCTTAGTCCATTGTTTATCTACCCACCCACCCCTATATATGTTCATATGTAAACATCAATCTCTAGCAACTTGACGATTCCAGGAAGCCCCAAAACACCGTTCTAAGTCACAATATTGACTTATACAAATGAACGCGAACTAAACGGAAACATAAATATTGAGAGTCGAATAAAGTATTTATAGGAATTCTTTTGTTTTCTCAACTATTAACAGTAAGCAAATATGAAACCAATATCGTGGGCAATTATAACATCTACATAAAAACTTTCCATAGTTACCTAAATATACATTAAGTGTCTCGTTTTATTAGCTTTATAATTTGAAATCATAAAGGGGAGACGCTATATCCATACATTATCATCGTCTATGTTGGGGGCGGAGCCGTTAGCATGTTTAGTATAGATAAATTCTCTACAAAGCATGTATCAGAGAGATTGGGCGTACCGTTTGACATTCAGCGCGGTTGCAAGTATTATGCAAAAATGGCAGTGTAGCAGTGATGCAAGTATGCAAGCGGAATGGATGGGAACATCTTCATTCGCGAATCGTAGCTCGACTCTCCTCACGCCATTCACGTCCCTAGCGGAGCCCCGGGCACACGTCTCTAATGATGGGATAGGGCTGGAAGTTTACTACGTAGACAAACTGATTACCTACCTAAATGAACCCCCTTATTTCAAATTTAGCGTTATTCAAAAGCTCTATTTTTATCTTGTTTTATTAATAATATAAATAAAATGACCAAGACACATTATCTTCATCCTTAAGAGCTTGGTATAACAACGAGCTTATAAGGTTGTCAAGTATTTTTATGAATTACTTTATCTTGACGCTCAAAAATGTACAAATATCACAAAGAGTGAACTACGTAAGAGATCGTGACTTGCGCTGTTAAAAAAACATCAAAATTAATGAGTCTTAATGACAGTCTATGCTAGCGTCCACGGGTAGGTACTCGACTTGGGAAGGCTCTAAATCAAATAAGAATTTTCTGTAACGCCCGAATTAATGTTCGGATTGTATAAATTGCTGAATTTATGTTATTCTATGTATTGAAATAATGTGGAATGGGGTGAATTTGATCAATTTTAAAATTAAAAGGTATTTTTCTCCTAAAATATGAGAGCTGAAAAGTCAATGTTATTCACACTACGTTATATTTAAGAAAAGTTTGCAAACTTCTTTTGAGCACAAACCTCGAAATAAAAAGTTTGAATCCTCTAAGGCCTAGGAAAATCTTGATTTAGTTCTCTACTTTTCATATTTTTATAGTTTATCGATATGATAATGTTCGCTTTCGCAAAAACAGGATTCTGTTACTTCGTCGCGTTCCCGTCGTCGTCAATGTAAATAGGTAGGTGTGGAAAACCACTTCGATCAGTTGACAACCCTACAAAGGGTTAAGCCGTCGTACCGGAGATTAGGTAAACGAAAATAGACTGGCTTGTTTACGTTTGATGAACACACTTTGCGCTTCTTTGACTTTCTGAATTTTAGATAAAGTCGACTTTTAGAAAACCACTAGATCGTGATCAGTTTAATATTGAAGCATAGCATAGTTGAGAAATATCACCAAGACATTGATATCTATTGCCTTTCTTGCAAACAGGGTAGGTACGTAAATATGTCTACCTTTCGGGGTAAATTGCTGATATTATGCTCCTTATAATTGTAACCAGGTAACCGATCATGACATTTCGGATAATCAATGACAAATAATCGTTTAGTCGACAGCGAATGTGACAGTAGCTCAGGCGAGCTCAAGCGCGGTAGCGAAGCGGGCGGAGAAGCGGGCGCGGGCGCAAGCGCGGGCGCGAGATAACAAATGGAGCAAGTCCGCAGGGACGACCGATACCCGCGTCACGGCCCCCAATCCTAGTTTGGCCCATCATTAATTTAATGGAATATTTTTGTCAATTTTTTTCTCGATAGATGTATTTTACTTGGAGAAAACTTGTTTTGCACATGCGACAAGATGCGCTTTGGTTTGATTATTTGTTAAATACCATTTTACCGTAAACTCTATTTGAATCAAATTAAAAATTATTCTATTTATAAAAGCACTACATCACATATCACACTTTAGTACCTATGTTATTGCAATAATGCTTTAATCCGTTTCCAGTCATGTGTGATGTTCTGTGTTCTTAACCCTGAGGGAAAAGATATGATAATACATGTTCAACCGTGGCAGTTCATTTATCCTCCACTGTCCGTTAAAGCTACATACCTACCACTTATCTAAATTGCACCGTGAGCCGTTGTGTGCGTCTGTATGTGTTATTATTATGTATTCTGATCACATTTCTCACGTGCATGGACACACAGTACAAATGCAGGTCGTATTGCGAACTATCACGTCGCTGGCTGTGCGTATCATAAATACGACACTAATACTTCCAATAATTACATAACCTTGTCGGCTCTCGTAACACACGCTAATTAATGAACTTATTAACACCAATACTTATTTAACTTTGGACATAGGACTGGCTTTTTTGCCTTCGATCAGTTTCACAATGTTGTAGTTGTCGAACAGTTGGCATTACACATGTTGTGTATGCACAGTGGGAGATGAAGCGCTTTGAATGTTAATCTATGTATAGAATTTAAATTTTTTAATATTATTGCCACCAAGAGGTCAGCAGAATAAAAACAAAAATGAATAGCTTGCGGATAACAGAATCATGATTCCAATATTAGCAGTTTTTTTTGTTTTTGTCCAAAAGCATGTTTCATTTTCCTGTTCGTAAGATCTCAGTTATATTTCAATTGCCTGTGTCAACGCCAAAGAAAAAAAAAAACATTTTTTATAAAGTTTGCTCGAGATGTTGTCTCCCAATGCGGATTCCTTCTTTTTGTAGCGGTTGATTGATGACTTTTCTTACATCGTGACGCTTCTTTGGAGCTTTTTCCACTGAGCTTGTCCTCTTAAATCCATCAAAAAGAGTCAATTACAGTTAACAAGATTTTAGTGTCAGTTTTAGTATTGAAAGGAATAAAATATATTATTACAAAACAAAATAAAATAACTGTAATCCGATTTCGTTTTGTTTTAATGAATTGTATACCAACATTAATAATAATCCTTATTTTTACCCGACTGTCGAAGGAGGGTAATGTTTTTTGTGAGGTTGTTACAATATGGGTCAATATTAGCATCTCAAGAGAATGAATCGTTTTTTAAGTTCCAAAAAAAGGTATCAACAAATGAATTCCTAACTTTTTGCTGTATTACGTTGGATGATGATTGAGTTTTTACACGGACGCCTCTATGTAAAGGAACATAGTGGTCGTGCGGCTCGTGACCTCACGCATCTCCGAATTCCGAGTCCATTTGCAGCCTACGTGCGTGAAAAAGCCGCCATGTCCAGATTAATATTATTTCCCGCGGGATCTGGTTGAATAATTGACTTATGTCAGCATTGATCTGTGCTGTACGGGTGGCCAAATGTTTAAATTTAAATTTAGCACGCCTGAGTCCGCTAATGTGCATATAAAACTGTTCATAACATAATGCAAATAACGTTATAAAGTAAATGTATTACTATGAATAAGTACTTTAGTATACATACATCGTGTAAAGTTGAATCTAACGAAGTGCATGTAAGTTTAATGCAATTGACCCCACACAAAGTTCAGTTCTGCTAGAATACTAAGGCAACGGACGATCCTGCGCAGTGATCCGGAGAGGGAAGTGGCACCAGACACGCTCTCTGCTCACTACCTAGCCATAAATATAGTCACAAAAACATGTATAACTATGTACACAATGTCTAGTGTATTTCCTCAAGAGTAAAAACCATAGGAATACCCTATTATACTATTGATGGTTGAGGTTGGATAGCATAGAACGTAAAGAGATCCTTGACATTTAGTGTATTGACGTAAACATCAAAGGTGTGAATCATTGAAAGCGCGCATCTTCAAATACATTGCATCAACAGTCTTCGTTATGTTAATAATTTGTAGAATCATTACCTACTACTGCATAGAAGTCTTTGCGCAAACAACATTAATTAATACAAACACTAGACCATTACCGAATAATTGTCACAAACAACTAAGTGTATTATGTCCCTTTAGAAATAAATTGCGCTCCGAAACGTATAAAGAGTACTGTAAACTAGTCAAGCCGACAGACAAGGATAAACAATTTATGGCCCACAAACAGTATTAAATCTGCAAGGGCAGCATTCTTGCACGCATTCACAAACCGTAAGCCATCAATTAACCTTAGAAGCAAGGTGCTTATGTTATAGGAATTCCCATAATGCGACAGACCTTTTTCATCTCACATCACCCGCATAGTGCACAAGAGTTTTTTTTTAAAAGGCATCGACCCTTGTACTTCTTGTGTCCACATGAGATGAAAAACCATCAAAGGAGCTTCACGAGCTTATTGAGCTTTTTGCACACCTTTTTGCCTATTTGTTGTCATAAGTAAAGTAAGTGGTAATTAACTCAGCCCTAGAAATCATTTTCGAGTCTTTTTATTTATTCCTGTTTTTTAAATCGATTTATATAAGAAAATATAACTTCCTAAACTGTCTTCTTTTTGAAGTAACGAGGACCCTATATTTCAGTTAATGACAAAAATGAAAATCAAAGCAAGAAGTGATTGATATACTGCTTGGATGTGTGGCACAGCCCGACCATTAAATTTGAAACGTTTTTGAACTTGGCTGGAACTATTAAAGCGTTATTATGTCGGTTGTATGATGGTACGAGGCTGTTATGGTGTCGGCCGCGGGAGGGAGAGTGTCGGAACGCGTTTGATGCATAAGTGATCAAATGGACTCCACTACGGGCGCGGGTCGATGTCCCATTGCGCAACAAACCGTTACCTATCTATTTAAATTAGGTTCGGATATATTTGATGTACTATCAAGAGCCTCCATCGCGGCGGCGGTGACCCTTTGGGCTACGACATGTTACCTCGACTTTAATTCAAGTACAATTACGAACAAATTACACAGTGCTACGTGACTAAAGAACACTTCTTGCAGACATGTCACTAGTTTGAACGACTTGTGATGTTATCGTATCGTGCACTCTACCTTCTGAGCCTGTGGAAGTGCACGAAAAGGTTGTAGGTACATTATTTTAGCCTGTGTATTTTATAAGTTTCTCTTGGACTTAAAGTTTTTACGGTTGCTTATTGTATAATATAAAATACATCAGCTTATAATATTGAACATTGAATATAAAATGTTATTTTTTATTATTATGGATAATCATTTTTATATTGGTCGAACTTAGAAACTAAATATGTTTAGCCGTTAGTCCCAATTCAAAAAGTTTTCTGCACTTGGGAGATCTACGGAAGAAATAAAAGTATTGGATAGATGAGTAACAATAACAACATCCGCTTGTTCAGCTTTGTACTGGCATCAGAGCAATGCTAGTAGTGGTGATTCAAACATTAACACCTTCGTCGTAACAGTCATTGTCGGCCCATATTCAGAAAATACCATTTTCGGGCTGTTATTTGCTTGTTACTTGTTGCCTTTGTGATAGGAACATCCAACACAATCACGTTTCTCTATCGGTTATAGCCCATTAGAAGACGAACTACACGTTCAAATATAACTTTGTACTATAATATATCGCAGATGGTGTGATACTCCATATTAATGTAGCTTGAAATAATTTAAAATGTTTTCCAGAGCTATCAATCTGGCCCGTTAATGAGATTCGTCCGGTCGTTGGCGACTGCGTCAGCCAATTTGTGCCACGTTGCACCTCACTAATGAAATACATAGGCACAAACTTCACAGCGCATAAAATAATCCCATCTCTAGCAGTTGCATCCGTTCGGTAAATGGATTTCCATAACGTGCATTCGGTCGGCCAAATATTTAACATTTTAGAGGAGTTCTGTTGATAGAAATCAAAACAAAACACTACAACGTTACATGTTAGTGGCCGTCATGAATATTTATGCTTATTTGGTAACAATATCTTAATTTTGTTTTGTCTTTTTTTAATGGAATGATGTCTATTTTTATCTTTGCATATATTTGTGACTTTTATGATATTTGTTTTAATCGTGGTTTTGATTATTAAAGATGACGCAGTACCATAATACTGTGAACACTAAATATTTCACAACAACAAAGTCTCGCGGTGTCATCGCGTTGTTCCGTACGGGTGATAGGGCCCGCGGGCTGCGGCCGCGACCTCCGACCGTACTTTCTCCCATCTGCCTACACCAACCACCACTCAGCGCTTTCCAATCTTCTATGAAATCATTCTTACATTATTCTACAGATTTTTTCACCACAGAGACATAAGACATAATAACAGCAAAACATTTTATTAAAATTACAACAGTTAGTGAGTCATTTGCAAACAATAGTACCTAAGTATACGCCGGAAATGATCCATACTAACCATTTACAAATACTTGCATGTAACTTTCTCTACAGATACGATTACATATTAGATATCATTGTTAAAAAATATTTGGTATGTCGGTATATTATAGCGACGTATTATCTGGTAAAATAATTTTCGTAACGCAATGCTACATCGTTATGTTCTCTAGTTATTTATAACGAGCCTGTTCTTAAACAATCTACTTATAAACTAGATGAGTAGTGATTGGCCGAGTTGCAATGCAGACATAAGTTTCAATCTGTTCGCTTCCTGCGCCTCTGACGTCTCAATTGCTGCTCTTTTGTAATCAACAATTTGTGCCGCCAGTCGGCGCGATGCTACCGTCGTTCTCATTCAATAACAACGTGAACGAATTCCAGACAATTTTAGTTCCCTCGTTATGATTATGTCACTTCTATATCTATTGTGAAACCGTCTTGTCACAAGAATAGCGAAACTAGTCTCAGTCGTAAATCTCACGATCAGACACGCTCATCAACGCATCATATATGTGAGAAATCATTTGGAGCATTTTATAATTATTCTCGCATTCCTAATTTATGTGTCGTCTGTCGCTATAATTACGTTGCTCTTCCACACATACCTATACCTATGTATAATATTCTAGTAAGTATGTATTTTTAGTCGAAAATTAATATTTTACTTTATTTTCGAAAACTTTTTCTCATTATCAAGCGTTTCTAAGAGTCCTATGTCTGTCTTAATCTTAATAAAAGTAAAAAGTTAAGACATGCTTGCTTAAGATTTAAACATGCTATTAAACTATAATCAGGGTTTAGTAATCGGTTCGTCCTACATAAAAATTGGCTTTAGATTGAAGATCTTTTTGCTCGTTTAATGCCAGGGGCCATTCCATTGTCTCTGCAAACAGCAATTTATATATCGCAATGCAAGCAACACGCGACGTTTGTGTGTATGGGTTCAAGCTAATCGGCTTCCCGCTTCACACCAAACATTAAAACTGCATTAAATTCTATTTAACGGTGGAGGGAACATGCCTAGTTAAGTAATTGAAAAATATGTTCGTGCTTCATGCAATGCAAAAAATCTTTAGCAACTAATCAGTACAAAAATTGTATAGTAGACATCAGAGATAAGTGTATTACTAATCGTAAATTTAACGCTGCCTAAGCTAAATCGTCCCCAGACAAAGTCTAAATTAAACATCAACAAACTCGAATATGATTTATGCAATATTGATTTTACCCCAGTTTACAATACTGCTGACGCTAATATATCTTTATCGTACGTAATAAAACACGTCCAACAAGCAATATTACATAACACGTCAGTAATTACAGTGAATAAGAAACTTTATAATATTAAACCGTGGATTACCCCTGGACTTATACGTTGTATAAGGCACAGAGATAAACTTCATCAGAGAACAAAGAGATATCCTGACAATCTAATACTTCAAATAACTTACAAAAGGTACAGAAATTTCTGCAACAATCTTCTGAAGAAAGTAAAAATTAACTACGATAAAAATGAATTAAATAGAGCAGGTAACAATAGTAAGCTACTTTGGAAGCATATTAAAAACGTCACATATATCACAAAACAGCGTGAATCAAATTCGAGTTTACTGCTTACTAATACCTCACTGCTTGCGTCGGCAAACAACGTTAACAACTTTTTTGTGAATGTAGGAAAAAACCTTGCCCAACAGATTCCGAAACAATCCTGTACCCAACCACTTATTCCTTCCCAAAAACTAAACAATAGCTGTAGTCTGAAATCGTTTGCTATGCTTGACACTGATGAGTACGAAATAGCTCAAATTATCTCAGGACTAAAGGATGATTGTGCTGTAGGATGGGATAGCATAAGTAATAAGATCCTAAAACTTTTCAAGCATATTTTGGTACCTCATTTAACGCATATATTTCGACTTTGTTTATCTAAAGGAACTTTTCCTAAATGTTTAAAAAAGGCAGTGGTAATACCTATCTTTAAATCAGGAAGCAAAGATGTAGTTAACAATTATAGACCAATATCGTTACTTCCCTCGATATCAAAAATACTAGAGAAAATTATAAATATTAGACTCGTTAACTACCTTGAAAAAAAATAATTTCCTTTCACCTGCACAATTTGGTTTTAGAGCCAAATTGTCAACAGCCGATGCGGTACTTAGCCTGACTAATTATGTCACTGAAGAACTTGGCAAAGGAAATCAATCCCTGGGAATTTTCCTTGATTTAGCCAAAGCTTTTGATGCTGTGCCTGTTTCTATACTTTTGAACAAATTAGAGACTCTAGGTATAAGAGGTACGCCCCTGAAACTCCTTGTTGACTACTTAAATGATCGATATCAATGTGTTAGAATTGATAATATTACGAGCGACGATCAGAAAAATACTGGTTTTGGTGTTCCACAGGGAAGCATTCTGGGCCCTACACTCTTCCTAATTTATATTAATGACTTGTATAATCTTAATATTAAACACGGCAAGATCATATCGTACGCTGACGACACGGCGTTAATATTTACCGCTAAAACTAGCAGCGAACTTTATGAGAACGCCCAACTAGGTTTTAATATTGTGAATAATTGGCTTCAGACTAACTTACTAACATTAAATGCTGACAAGACAAAATATATTCACTTCTGTATGCGCAAGCCTCAACTTAACTTTACTAACTACCATCTATACGCACATCAATGTGAAGATCGTTCAGTCAACATGTGTAACTGTCCAACTATTCTCAAAACTAGCAACATAAAATATCTCGGGGTTATAATCGACGAAACACTCTCCTTTAAATTACATATTGCCAGTCTGGTTAAAAGATTGCGTAAATTAATATATGTATTTAAAAACCTACGTATAATCGCAGATTCAAAATTAATCACCCAAATATATTTGGCTTTAGGCCAATCTATAATAAATTATTGTATTACCTCATGGGGTGGAGCACCAAAAACTAATATACTACCTATTGAACGAGCTCAGAGAGCAATTTTAAAGGTAGCTAACTTCCTTCCCTTTATCTATCCTACACAACAATTATATAAATCCTGCAATGTGCTGACTGTTCGACAACTTTTCATTATGCACATAATACTAAAACAGCATACAACGCTTACCTATAATGCTGACATTACAAATAAGAGACGGAATGATATAGTCTGCAGTTCAAATTCAACCTCAAAACACGTGTTTATAAACAGATTTTTTACGTTCCTAGGCCCGTTTCTGTATAATAGATTAAATAGAGAACTAAGTATTTATAAGTTAGATTATTTTAGCTGTAAAAAAATATTATGTAAATTTTTACAAAGTATTTCATACGAACAGACGGAAGACTTACTTGTAGTAGGCAAATAAATTTCTTAGATTATTACTATAACGCTGACCTAAATTATAATTAATAATTATGTTACCTTGCTATAATAAGTTTATAATTTTTATTGTTAATTTATAAAACTGCATGTATGCACTTTCTAGCCTGAAACACAGGTTCAACCTAGTTCAGGCAAATATGCAACTTAGCTTTATTTTAATTGTAAGATACTTATTGTAAACTGTATTGGACTTTTTCTTAATAAACAATTATTATTATTTATTATTATTATTATAAGGGAAAAACAGAGAAGGTGGTGATCAGACATTTTGCTCCGAATAATTATGAATGTCACGGTGAGGGAACAAAGGCGGCGGATAGGTCACGCAACAATAAATTGATCACGCGCACGTGTGCAGTCTCAGTCGTGGTCCGATATAGATCGAATGGAATCTTACTTTATTAAACTGTGTCTTTTTAATGGATACGAACTGCTGTTGTACATACAAGCTTGATAAATTTATAATTGATTAAATCTTAGTATCCGCACAAAAGTGTACGCTCTAACATTAAAAGGATACGGTCATGTTAGGCTTGAATGAAACTGTAACCGTATCATTCACTGACACACATTTATGCACGCTATGTATTGTCAGTTCATCAGAAAGATTTTAGGAATGCCCACAACCGGCTGGCACTTCCGATGGCGACCCGACGCAACCGCTCGAGATGACTCCGTGCCGCTTTAAATCTCGCGCGGGACGTTGCGGATCGCACTCCGACATGCTGCACGTTCCATTAACTATTTTGCAAATAACCCTCGTATGTTTTGAATAACTTTGAAAGCAAAGTTATTGTTACGTCAAAGCCATGTTTACAAAAAATGCCAACTCTTATTATGAATTTTATACTCACTCAATTCTGAAATGTGAAAAACATACCTGAAACAAAACACAGTAATGTTAAAAAGAGTGTTATTTTTAAATTACGGCTCGTTGCTCGTCATAATATGAGGCATGCCGGCACCAATACTCGCCGTTCAATAACGGATGCTGTCGATTGTGGATTATTTTGGTCTCGAGAAGCATATAAACTAGTGAATGCTGCGCAAGAGCCGCGCCATGCGCCGCCCACTAGTCTTAGCGTGCATAAGGAAATGTTACGATGCAGCTCCATGGGCTTATTTTAGATATTCCGCGAACAAGTGCAACGCTTGTTTACTTAGTAGTCAGTTGAAACGCGGATGGATTTTCCTCGATAGCCTATAGAGTGTAATCAAACGAGACGTGTTGAACAGCAAAACATATGAATCGTGCACTACCTAAAACAATGTGAGCCTATGCTCAGAACATGCGCATCGATGCGTATAGGCATAATTGTGTGTAATTTACGTCGTTATTTCGTCGTGTTGTCATGTTAGGTAAACCTCATTAAATAATGACTGGGCGGTGGCGTTATTCGCCGAATTCGCTTATGCAAATAACTTATCCGTTCGAGTGCAGAACCCGACTCGAGGCTAAACAGACATGTTTTATGTTATTGTTCTGAGAATATTTAAAAACGACAATCAAGAAAACGATAAATCTTGAGATAGACGTTTCAAATTATTATTATGAGGTATTTCAGTTTTCCTTTTATTCAGTTGAAAAGAATAACTGTCTCATTGCTCGTGCGGTTCTCGACAAGGAACATAAACTCATAAACGGTAGTGAACGTTATTGGACTGATATTATCATGTGACATTTGACTATGATAATTTATATGATGATGATGAAATTCTGTCATTCGGCATGAGTACTAGTACGTGAAGAACCAAACGAAAAACTAACCTAACCTAACCAAACGACATCATCGTTTGGTTCTTCACGTACTAGTACTCATACAACCGAAACTGAGTAGGTACTAACGTCGTCAGCACAGACCAAGATCGCAACTCATAGCCAATCAAACAATTAGGGCTAAAAGTACTACGCGAAATATGGACTTGAGTCGCGGCGAATATAACCACTTCGCATAACGTCGTAAAAAAACGAAAATAATAAAAAGTATATAGTACATAGAATAATATAATAACAAGCCACGCAATCCCTAAGTGGCAGGTAGAGTTTGACTTTGCTATACCACTGTTCGTCAATGATATATGATTATAATAAACCCTAACACAATTATCAGAATAATTTTCAAACCAAAAACCCAATAACACAGTCCGATGTAGAGTCAAATCTAGGACCTTGGGATTTAAAGAGACAGTTGTGCAAAATTGTGGTTACTCCATACTGTTGCGCCATTAAACGATTAGTTGGTTCTTATCTATTTTAAAGTGGTACAAAAATTATATCTACGATTTTATGATTTATGCACTTGACTAATCATCGACTGGTATTGTGACACGTAACACCTACATACCTGGCACTCAGCTAATTTACCAGTTCATTGCGCTACATATGTATAACATAATTACACGCCCGACTAATGTTATAATTACTTCACTACTCGTTTGGCAGCATTGTCAAGCAATTTCACAGGAAACTTGAATTTACACAAAGTGTTCTTATTTCGCACGACCACTTTCTACTCTTAATACTTACTTAGTGTTATTAATTCTTACTGCAAGTCGAGAGAGAGCTCTCGTTGAATCCCGAGTAGCGTGATATTGTCTTGTTAAATAATAAATGCGAATAATGCGAATAATATAGAGCAAAGATTTTGAAATCCAATTTGTGGAAATATTTATGTAGATATATTTTACATTTTAAATTGTAAACTCGATACGTACCTACGTATACAATTTTATCAAATCAATAATTCACTGAAATATAAAACGAATAAATTTGGATTGTATACATAGACCGTCCTACGTTACAAAAATTCTGTAAATCGAAGCAAACAGAGCGTACCTACATACATTCAGTCATTGGGTTGTTTACTGTAAAATGACCATGTGAACTAACATACTGATGAATGTTACAGAACTAGATTGCAAAATTACTGCCCGTTGTTCGGAAAATTTTAAAATAGCCAGTGGTTACATACTTGACGTCATTCGTCTGTTAATATTAATATATATGTATATGTAGTTGTAGGTACTACTGACTAGTTGGAGCAATCGTTAAACTTGTTCTTTGTGAAATTGAATCTACAATTTTTTACGCTGACTGGTCGGCGGATACTTAAGTTACGCCTAGGTTAACAGTTTACATCTTGTAGTCATTTGATACTCCGCTTGTAAATGGAAATTACAATTTGATATTATGCTAAAGGAGCGTGAGAATATAATTAACGAAGACGAGTGTATTTTATATTATTTTGGTTTGTATAATTGTGATATCTGCATCGCATCTCGCAATGTCCGCGCGCGGATGTCCGGTGTCCGCCACTCTGTACAAACACAAAACACGCGAAACTACGCTGTTCACAAAAAGGACAAGAGGACACAGGATGTAAAACATTGCGCCACTACATGACAAACGGTGTCTATTTTTGTTAAACGACCCGAAGTTAGTTCGCTGTAGCCCGCAACTATAGTGTGGTGAGCAGAAATTGTTTACATAAAAATTGTTACATTGTAATGTTATATTAGCTCGCATTTGGGATACCTAATCATATGGAGGGGTAACCTTTTTCTGTATTCCGTGGCAGTAAATATCAAAGATAGGCAAATCTTCTTCGTTTCATTTTCTACGTAGAGGAACTATTCGTGTCCTACATCCATACCGTGAGATATGTTGTAGTTATGCTCATGTCTCATCCCAAGCCCTGTACCAATCGCACTAACAATTCCAACTACTCCTTCTGGGATATTTTTTAACAGAAAAACGAATAAACTCTCCCCAACCGACCGATCGAACCTAGGATCTCACTATACCAATGGCAAACCATTTATGTAACTATTGAAAACCTAACTCTACCGAAGTTTTAAAACGTTTCATGAGGAATTATTTTACATGACACGACATAAGAAGATGAAGATTTCGTAATTTTTAAAATATAAATATCCTTCTCAATTCATAAAGACACAGATGGCCGCCGGCTCCAGGCTCAATAGATTTTCTATTGTGTCTACTTTGCATCACTTGACAGGATACTTCATAAAGAATTACATCGCAAAGTGGCGTCCTCGTTGTCTAAAGTATATCCTACCTTATAAATACTTATAATATTCTGAGTATAAATAAACTTCCCTTTTTTCGCTAACAATATTTTTCATAACTAATAAAATAACATGTAATTTGAATAATACCTATTAACAATGAAAAATATAATATTTTTATATTCCTTTGTTTGTTTCTAGTTAAAAACTTACGATATGTCTACTTTTTTACCGCAAATTTCCTAAATTTCCCTAAATAATAACCTTTTCATACACGCAAACAAATTATTTGTATGGGAAATTGCAAGGAAGTAATCGAAACAATCAAACAAAGGTTGGCGCAGTGACTAAACGTTCACCTTTCTTCGCTTCATGTCGCGGATTCGATTCTCGCACGGGATATTTATTGTACGATCTACAGATAGTTGTTTCAGGTATGACTGTGTGCATGTGACGTTTCTTTGTAAACTGTACACACGATACAGGAGCAATCCTAGTGTGGGGTTCGCTTTGTTAGCCCGCCTCACTCGCACACTAGACCACTGAACTGCTCGACCGCTCGCGCTCCGCCGGCCACTCACAAGTTATGAGTGACATAATTTTTGGATTGCCAAATACAAAGAAGAAAAATAAAGTTCGGTGTAGCATTCGATATTATAGAAAACGTAATTGTGACTTAGTCATTACTAAGTCATAATTACGTTATTTAAAGAAGAAAATGATAATGTACTTCTTTAATTATTTCGGACAATTACAGCCAAATAACAAGTTTTTCATAGAAAAACAACTTTAAAAAACACAACAAACAAGTTTAACGAAAAGCCACCAAGAGCCACGTATTTTAAGTAAAGTGACAAAATTTCGTCGTGAAAAGAGCCAAACAATGGTAGAACAACCCTGGGTGGGTTTCAAGCTCGCATTGCATATCGTGTGAAATCTTGTCGGCTGCATATGCACTGCGCTCCATTGTACTTACGTTGGGAATACGCGAGCAAAATTGCCCATTGTCCTTACACCTCATTCTTGTCCTGATTAGTAACTAACACTATGTTTTTATCGTTGACACAAAGCAATTCCCAACAAATATATATTGCCAATTGTGGGAATCGCATTTCGCGACGCCGCGCGCCGAGCTCCGGCGACTTTTGTTGTTCTACGATCTCACGAGTGCCGCTGCCGACTCATTTAGCTTTATTTTCTCACACTCAATACTTGAGATTAATTATACGCATTCTGTTCCTGTAGTGTCGGCGGCAGTAAACACAAGTACGATTGTGCCGCGGATATACGCGGAAGAGAACCCATACGATGTTAAAACACTTCCTTGTGTTGTAATTATGATTTGAGCATTAACCGTCCATCCGTAATAATGTTATGAGATTGAATATCGCCGAGCCGTGTTTAATTTAAAACATGGGAAATTGCTAACAACCGTCACACGCGTCTTACTTTTACCTGAGTACAGCAATGATAATGTCCATATTATAAAATGTAGGTTGCACATTTAGCTTAGAAAACCGTAAGTACGAGTATAGTAGTGTATTACAGTACGATACTCTACATTTTTAATTGAGAGTGCTCGTTGTGTGGTGTCAAGGGTCGTGCCAGTCGGGCAGTGCATGTCAGTGCGATTTAATTGTCGTGATAAGAGGGCGCGTTTCGCGTGGGAGTCGCCGACCGACCATGACGTCACGCTGCGTAATTACGGAGTCTTGCGCATATCCGGGCCCTCGCTACACACACCCCTTTCTTTTAGATCTAGACATCTAAATAGAGATCTAAATATAGCATCCAGACAATTATGCATTAGCCTTAGAATTTAAGTTAAGACTGGAAATGCTTGCATTAAAATATTTAAGCCGCATGCCATTTACGTCGAGTGCTTGAGTCGAAAAGCGATCGTAAATGACCGTATTGCAACGACGACTGGTCTTTGCTTCTCTCGTAATTTAATACATTAAATAAAAGATAAAAGCAAATCTGCCCTGCTGATAAAGACTCTATGAACTGTTATTGTATTGATTGATGATCGTTACGATGAACAGACGCTCATTCATATTTAGAAAATCAAGCCGTTCGATTAGGCAATTCTTAAACCTATAATTATAAACATACAATTAATTATATTTTCTTATGTAAACTTGAATAATGTAAGATTTCAAACTGCAAATGTCTTCAATCTGAGTAAAACTTGAAATTATATTCCAAGACATTCTAACATCTGTTATGTCCAACCTCACTCAAACTTTAGGCATTAGTTGTTGTTAAAGTTATTTATACAAGTATAGACAATCTTAACAAAGGCTAATAGTTGTTTTCACAATTTCATTGTAGCCGAATGTACATTAATTTCACTTCTCCACACGGAACGGCGTAGTTTTTGCGTGCACAATACTAATTCGTCGGCCTGTACTCGGTATTGCAGTGGTAGCATTTTTTTTTACAATATATTCGCTGTATTCTAAAAACGCTTTGCTTGTTCCTACTGTGAAATGTCACGTTTTGGAAACGTAACGAAAGACAAAGGAAGTAAACAACTTGCATGATGCATGGTAAGTATTATTTGTTGACGAAACAAAAATGTCAGCTGCCTACCTACTTACCCATCCATCGTTTGCGTCGTATAAATCGTATACGTAGATACGCAGTGAAATAGATAACCGCATACCTACGTATAATTAAGGCATACAAATCCAATTTGATATTGTTAATTGAATTTCAATTTCACAATGTGGCCCGTACAGTTACAGTGGGTGTAATGTTATCATTTGATATCGAGGTTGCGAGCTGTCCGGTGGGTTTGTGTCATGTAGTGGGTACTGAGCCGGTTCGGGCACGGGTGACGGGTCAGGACACAATGAGCCACTTCCTGCGGAGATCGGGCCAAACCGACCAGGCCGGCCGAACAAGGACACGCAGCTGACACTTAGTCCGTCACTTAGCCGTCATTATCCAATCCACCGGCCACATTCTGATATAATCTTTAAATGTAACGATAAATATAGAATAAGTGCTGCCAAATCCAAAAAAATATTCGTATTTGTTAGGCAATGATTATTTTTGCGATTAGGTAATTATAGAGATTCTATAACAGAGAACGGTCAGAGACAATATTGTTATGCAATGATAGATAGCAAATATGTATTCAAATAACACAGGTCTCGATAGCAAAAGATAAAAGAGAACATTCCAGGTGAAGCGGTCGTGTGGCCGCGATTAACCTCGTGCCAATTACGCGGCCATTAGCGCCCGAGCACAATACGCCTTCATTGAACGGATGTCCACTATACCAACTCGGCTAGTACTGACAGCACCGCCAGCACCGCCCAATTTGCATTTGTTTGGAATTAGAACGTCGGTGCGCATCCGCGGACCGCTTTATGTCACCTGCAACTATACCTAAGTCAAAGCCAGCATGATACCTGCCTCCACATAATACCGAGGCCAGTTTTAATGCTCTTATACGTGTGTGTAAGCGGTTAACCTAATCGTTTCTATTGTCGCGGATTCCACTATATGGACCTGACTGACCGTTTTTCACATTCATATAGTCATAAACTGGGACGGCTCTATAACAAAGGAGGAACGACAATAGCGTTGGTAATGATAAAAGAGTTGCGTTTTACTGATGGCCTCTGAAGTCAATTTGAATAAAATTTAGGACATATGTATGTCCTTGTTTGCTTCCCTATTCATATATTTAATAGATTAACGGACGAAAGGTGCATTATCTAGTTTTGTACATATAATTATATTTCTTTTGTTCTAATTTTCGGAGAAATCTGAAATAACACAAAGATAAGATTACATTCAACATAAACCCACATTGAACCTGGGTTAATTCAAGTTCATTCAAGTATGTACAATAGCGACATCCCAATAATTGAGACCGTGGATTTGATTACGACGGAATTCGAATGTCTTTGTAACAAATTACACAACTACCATTACCATACCAATCTAATTCTAGGGTCACGCAACTAAGCTATGGCCATATAATGAAGGAGGAACACACGCGGTCCCAAGCAGTCTAATTTTATCAGTTGATGTGCTCGAGATGAATTTAAAAAACTCAAGTGGATTACACGCCCAAGTTCCAGATTCATAGCTGCATTCAATCACGTAGATTTTTTTCTTTCCCGCAGTTCACAGTGAAGTCATTATTATTAAGAGTGGAGCGAGCGAATAGACAGGATATGGTAATGACAAATGGCGTCCTACGCTTATCTGCACAGTCTATGTAGAAGAGATGTGGCAGTTTTCTCGGCGAGTGAGATGTCGCGCGGCGTCGTTAGCGAAGCTCCATCTACTGATACTGCCGTGCTACCCTTCTTGGCTCACTGAATACCGGAGATAACTATTTTCGCCTTATCGAAGATATTGCAAACTGCACAACTTTTGTGTTTGTTTTGTAGTTATACGGCGTGCTTGCAAGTTGTAACAAACGCAATCAATTCTCCTTTAAAATCGAACTGAAGATTAATAGTACTCGTATGTGGCTTGGAATTTACCGTATGACTATACTATATAGAGTTTATAGAGTCTGCGGCTTAAATAGGAATAACAATTTTCCAGCTATAAAATCCATGCTCTAGCAAGGACCATACGATTTCTGGTTTTTGTCTGGCTGTGGCATAATGCCAGTGGCAAAGGTACTTTTCTCGGTCTCCTACACAATAGGCGGAGATAGCGCGTCTTACGCCGAAATATACTGTCCCTCACTTGCAACGACTCCACACTCCTCACCCACACCACCGGCACTGATATGCAAATAAGCGCCGCCGGGATCGTAAACCGTTTCAAATCTGATAAGGTAATTCGGAGCTAAAGTACACCAAGTTAATGTGACTGCATTTAATTTACCTAACCACAAGTTCTTTTAAATATATCGCGGGGATTATAGTAGATATATGTTAAGAAGTTGGTTGTATTTGCGGGTAGACCATTTTATCATAATGTTGAATAGCTTCGCTTGTGACAAATGTTCCCGATAACCCACCGCGTACCCGGCGCCTCCTCCACTACCTGCTCTGCCTATCAGACATCTTGGACCTCTTCTAGCTTATCTACCGTAATATGTTATTCAGGAGAAAGTCGGACGTTACGTAGCCATAGGCAAATATCGATTACTCCTACTATCTTTACCCTATTACCTACAGAAATGCGTCTACTGGTTTAGGTTTTTTATGACTTTACCTTCTAACTAAATAAAATTTTGATGTATGCATATGCAACTATAGCAATATGCATAAGTATCCACAATTTATCTGGATAAATCTACATCCGATAGATTTTGCCCTGAATCTTTTAGACAATTTATTTTTACTAAATCGTAGCGATCGGATTACAAATCGCACGTCTTTGTATAATAGTCCATGGAAGACTTCTATATAGGTACTGTCTACATCCATAATAAGCCAGCAAGTAAGCTCTAAGTAAGCAAGTAAAATAAAAGTAATAATGTCTGCAGTAATAGCTTTAGCTGAGCGGATGTATGTAACTCTTATCCGTGTCTGGTATTACCACACTATCTGTATCTTTGACAGCAAGTTGTGGCTGCATAATGGCATTACCGCAGGTACCAACCCAGGTAGCACCTGACACGTACAAATATGCCCACAATAAACGTACGACGTCCTGTGGCTATGCCTCAATTGCTCCATAATATCTCATGTTTGGTACCACACTTCTCTATTACCTAAAAGACTCCCCAGTGTTTTCTGAAATGCATTACCCATCTAATAAATTAGGAGAAAGTTACCATTACGTAAATTATAATTCACGGATTGTTAGTGGTCTAATAATTTAATCCCACGCCGAGTCGAGTCTATTTCTAAATGTACAAAGTTGACGCTAATTTCATTATTCCGTCTATTTCAAATTTCTGTGACACTGACTACCTCAATGGTCTAGTATTTGCAAGCAAAATCCTAGGTTCAATCCCCAGGTGGAGCACAGTGTTATACATTTTTTGTGGAAATAGTCAGTAGTAGCTCAGGGGTTGGAATTGTGCCCGGTAGATGGCAATAGTCTCGCCCTTATGAAATGGGATTCAATAACGACATCGATGAAATGTGGGTGTACCTACTGTGGTACACGTATGTCTAACTATTCGGGGAGTACAAGCGTGATGCTATGGTCAAATGCTATAATAAATTGAGACTATTCCCCATTAGCGTACTTTGTTATTCTATTCCCGTCAGGTACTGCCCTAAGGGGTACAAGAAAAGATTACAGATAATTGGTTAAATAAAGAAATTTCATACAATTTCTGATTCAACAGAATTATAAATATGTTAGTACAAAATTTAGATTCTTGGTAAAATTTATGGCAAATGGTTATAAATATTAAGACAAAAGTTGTTCGTAGCAGGCGAGGCGACCGAGGAGTCGTTGCGCTGTGGGTATTTTTTCAAGCGCTCGGTCTCTACCTGGCGCACAGCGAGGGGTGAGCCCAACGTATAATAAACTGAGACTGCCACATGTTTCTGTCCTTTCGTAAATTCAAATTGTAGAATTATTAATAATAGCAATAGCTGTAGTTGGGATCGCAAAATACCAGTTTTGTTTTCTTTCTTTCTAATATTGAACGTAGAGATTTAAAATAAATAATGTATAATCAAATTCTGCTCGTGGTTCCTAATATTTTAATAATCTCATAAGTACCCATAACTTATCATTAAAAGTTTTTAGTAAGCTCGCAGAATGATAAACATTATGATTCAATAGAAACAATATGCACTAAACAAATAGCTTTTACTAGTTGAGAGTAGATAGAACCAGTAACTAACTAATATAACCCTCCTAATTTTTTATTCGACGAACTACGTTTCTATTTTATGGCCCCTCATTTAGAAGCGTCAACACAAAACAAAAAAAAATTGTGGAGAACTGGCAACGTATCGGAGCGAAACGTGGCATCGTCGCAGCGCACGCGCATGTTCGGAAAAGAAGTATAGAAGCCTGTCGTGCAAGTTCGGGCGGCGAGATAGTGGGGCGCCTCTGTCGCGCCAGTGCCCCTGCCGAGTGCGTCGCGAGAACACGCCGAAGCGATACTCTACGCGCTGGCATCGTCAACGCGCCCACTGTAAACACACCACTTCTGTTACACTCTCCTACAAACCGGTTACTACCTTTGTGATCTTGAGTGCTGCATCTGTGATTTTTCGTGATCGTTGTGATTTATCTGACTACATGTCAGGCAATATTTATGAATGAGTGTAGTGTAATTAAACACAGTGTTTGAATTTTACTGTCTTAACAATGCGATGAACTGTGACTTGAAAACGAACCAAAATTGGATTACAAAGCCGGGAATATTTCAAATTGGTGAGTGTCCACGTATTTAATTAAACAAAAAGATATGCATAAAGTTTTAACTAACGGGCATAGGCCAGAGCATTGCGGAGGCGGCACAAACAAAACCCATAGGATAGGGGAGCGAAGGAGAGAGCGTGCTTTGTTGACACAGGGCAAGCGACTAGCGAGCGAGCGGGGCCGCTCTACCAACGACTCGTCGACTCAACTAGACACTCAACGCCAACGGCGTAAATTGTACACTCAAAAGCACACTGTTATGTCCTCTTTTGTTACTTACTGAACTAATTTAGAATGTCTTGCGATGGTACTCGCTAATTTTGAAACTCAACCAATTAGATCCATGACTAGAGTACTGGAGCTAATATTTCTAAGCTAACCTCTGTTCTGAAATAATGCAATAGCAGGTCGGCTACACTGTAATGTACGCATATACAGACCAATAAAACGATAAGGTGATATCTACTTACATAGTATGACTAATTAGATAAGCAGGGTTTTATATTGTCTTAGGACGCTAAAAAACGGTCCTGGGCGGATATTGTCACTGTCAGAATACCATAACCAACTTAGCTTAGTAGACGATTTAGTGATCACACTGTGAGGTTATTGTTAAAACGATAAATTCTTTAGTGCCCTGATATAATCCCTAAGAAACTTATAACTACTATTACAAGAAGTAATTAGCGGCGGCCCCATGATAATGTTTTTACTGCGTAGAAGTTGGATATAAAAAGATTTCTTGGAATATCTAGGTAGGAAACTTTTTTTCACACTTTATATTACCATAACTTACAAGAATACCGATCTCAACTTCCTCTTAAATCATCTGTAGCTTGCAAAATCCCAGGTTCTCAACCTACAAGTAAAAGTCTATGAACTATATTATGTTTATGTAACTAGATTATCCTAGATTTATATAAACAAATTCGCTAAAGTAAATTAGATAACCAAAAAACTAAATCAATACGATAATTACATTAGCTGAGTGCGTTTCCAGAACATGAATGGCTCCAAAAGGAGTTTCATTGACCTATCTAAGGATGATTTCCTGATTCATTGTATAACGTAAGATACTCCAACGTCTGATTTATACATAGAGTAAACAATTACTCTAGATCTAGTTTATAGTAATGAATGAAGAACATTATCAACATCCTGCGTAATTGCGTTCGCCTGCGTGTCATATGACGTGTCATAGTTTTGATAGTAGTACACGAAAATACCAGATGCGCCGGGGCACACCAAATGTTAACTAATTGTAACTGGGGCCAATGGGTCACTGCACAGTGCACAGCAACAGTCATAGCTTGAGCCCAATTGTCGAGTATTACTAATTTATAAAAAAATCTTTCCTCAGGAACCATGTGTTATGGTTGGACGAATTGTATAGTAAGTAAATATGTAGTATATGTCATAAGGAGCATTGTTGTTGTTAAACTGTAATATTTTAAATACAATAAGGAGTATTTTTAAATTTAACGATTTTAATTTCAACGAAGGTTACAAATTATACAAATTCTACAGGTAATTTAATTTTAACTCTTTATATAATCCAACCAATTAAAAGCACGTACTACGTTTGCAATACTGATCATTTAATTAACTTGATCCTATTTAAATAGCTCCAATGGATTTATCAAAATACAACATTGCTGCAACACGACATAATAGTCAGTTTATTAAAGTTCATTTACAAGTTAATTTACGTAACATATGCAAATGGTACGATAAATTTCAGTGTTACTAACTCAAAATTATTTGGTTACCAAGCCAAAGGTATAATGATATAGTTAGTCTTAGTACCATGAAACCCCAATAAGGTATAAACAGATAGCTAATCGAAATATTTGGTGTCTTGCTCTATATGTCTACTAATATTATATAATGATACGCTAACGGTTGAATACTTGCCTTCCATGCAGGAGGGTCTCGAGTTTCAAGCCCATCTAGCACCTCTGATTTTGCGAATTCATGTACGGATCAGAATTCGATTATATCAATCAAACCTCGTGAGGAAACCTTGATATCTGAGAGAACCTCATAAGTTTTCGATGATGGTGTTGTGTTGTTCGCCAAACTACACCAGGCCAGTGTGGCCTTATGACCTAAGCATTATTTTTCTAAGAAGAGGCCCGTGCTCAGCTGTGGCCACTGTGGGACAGTAATCGGCTAGATTTTTCATTATTATTATTATATTAATTAATGAGACGCTTCTATCTCCTCATGCAACCAATTGAGTATAGTTTTTATGACACTTGTTGACGTCTCCTTCACGCTACAGCTCTTGCAATGTTTTGAACAAAATTGCAATTCAAAATCTAGACCAGGGTTTCCCAACCTTTTTCTAGTGCGGACCCCTAGCGCCGCCGCCATACTGAGTACGCGGACCGAACAAAAAAAAAGTCGCTGTCATACTTTTATTAGTTCGACGATATTCGACTGTAGTATATATGGCAGTATTATAATTTTAATTTCAGATTTTAATTCCAAATTTAATAAATTTAATTGCGTTTATAATTTTCATTTTTCTTTCAATTTAAATTTTGTCTGCGGATCCTCTAGAATAGGTCCGCGGACCACTGGGGGTCCGAGGACCCCAGGTTGGGAAACCCTGATCTAGACGTATCTAGATCACGTGCACAAATTTCACAATGGGAGTTCTTGCAGCCACATTTTTTTTATTTCAGTTCCATGGGAACTACCATCTGCAACCATACAATGAATTTAAGTATATGCCTGGAATCGGTATATTCTAGAAAATTAAAATTAAGTATATAAACCCAACAGCAGAATTATTTTTTATGATGTTTACAGCCCTTGTAGCCAGATCTATGCTAACGTATCTGACGAAACGTCAGCAGTTCCTTATTTCATATAATTGAAATTTTAAGTCAAGAAAATTTGTAGAATCAGTATTTCTTCATGATACTTATATAATGAGTAGTAATTAATAACAAGAGTCATTGATGCTAATGTGGGTAGGAATACTCATCGGTGAATCAGTCATGACTAAAATATGTTATACATCCTTATAATGTATATGTACATGTACATATTACCACGTATCCACACTGCTGTACATAACATATAACTTTACATATTTTCCATAGTTGTCTTGGATTCCCACAGGAATAACCAAGTGACTATACACAGTATATTTTTTAATTATGCGTAATTAATGTGTACGTATAATAAGGTTTTCCTTTGAAACGTAGAGTCCACAGACATAATAGATTGTTTTATGCTTATGTAATTCTTCCTTGTATATCACAAATGCGTTGTTTTTGTTTACTTGTCTATGTAACATTAAGTACTACAAATAGAAACAAGTAGCTAACCAAACGTCTGCAAGCTCCATTAAGGAAGCCATTTCGCTGTTACACCTTACGCGAGCCGGGACACCGAACATATCTAAAAATAAGTGACCGATAAACTACCCACTGTACCTTCACTCGCAAAACATAAAATTTATAGGTGAATAAAAGTATATGTACAATAGATATAATACTTTGGAGAAATTTGTCACAATAATTCAAAATCTATAGTCATATAATTTACAACTAATGACTGAAAAACACGTTAAAACCCCACGAATAGTCAATATTACTATATAAGGACCATTTATTTCCTCATGATGGCAAAGAAAATACCGGTAGGTAAACCACAAAATCTATACATAACATTAACAATAACTAATAAAAAATACAATGTGTCACATCATCACGTAATAGGTATACTTTGATCCCTTCTGTGAAGCAGTCATGCTCCAGAAGGAGGCCGATGAGCGGGAACGGGAGAGGGCCGATCCCGCTCGACGGAGGAGGAGGCGCCGCACAGTGTGACGGCCAGAAGAAAATTTTTGACATTGACCAAAATACATACTTTTAGCTTTAATAATCTTTAATTATGTCTATTAATATTTCAGGCCTTGGGGTACATTGTGCTATTATTATTTTTATTCTATTTATATCCTAACATGTTTTTTGAAGGCTTCAAAGTGATATCGTAACGCGTACTTATTTCACACTTAAAAATTTGCACAAGCTTTGAATGCTTACTGTAATAAACGCTAATAATTTATTAATACTGTGTTTATTTTATACAAATGAGCATTTATTAAATCCTCAAAAAATAAAGGTTTCATGGTTGTAACTCATCACAGTTTTCTTTAGAATTGTTTTAATACACAGTAGTCCGATTAAAGGCAAATTAACAATTTGATCATTCATAAAGTAAAAAGTTTAACTTGGATCAATATGGGACATAGTACAATAAATAAAGTAATTATTCTTCTTTTAAACAAGGTATGTCACATTGTCGGATATTGTCGGATGTGAGAGTTATGATTTTTTTCCTGAAGGAAGTCGTTTACGCGTCAAACGAATAATGATGACTTTCAATCACAGAACTCGAAATATATATATATATGTATATTTACTACAAATATATATTATATAAATATAATATACATTTGTAGTTTTCATTATACTGTAGTGAATGATAGGACAAATAATAAATAATCCATAATAGTCGATAATAATAATAATTTCTTTGGGAGAATCTGAAACCTTCTTCAACTTGGTATTGTATTGTTTAATTTCACAAAAGAAACTGAACAAAATCTTTGCAATGAAATTAAAAATCAAGCGGAATCTTTGTCACTTTCCAATATCGATGGCAAAAATGTGACACACGAGCTCTTTTTTACTATGATCAACGGGAAAGTCTGTAACGCTTTATCAGATAATAGATCCACTTCTACCTGTTACATATGTGGAGCAACCCCAAAACTGATGAATGATCTGACTCGAGTTATCAATAGAGCCGTACAGCCAGAGTTTTATGCATTTGGGTTGTCTTAACTACATTGTTGGATTAAATTTTTCGAGTGTTTATTACATATACGTTATAAACTACCAATACAAAAGTGGTCTACTCGTAACACGGATGAAAAACATTTAGTCGAAGAAAGAAAGAAATTCAAGACGAGTTCAAAAAATTTTTTGACGACACGGTTGGCGCAGTGACTAAGCGATTAGCTTTCTGCGTTACGTGTCTCGGGTTCGATCCCCGCACGGAACAAATATTTGTATGATCTACAGATAGTTGTTTCGGGTCTGGTTGTTTGTGCATGTGACATGTATGTTTGTAAACTGTACCCACGATACAGGAGAAATCCTATTGTGGGGGTTCAAAAAAAAAAAGCTAAAAAAATAAAAAAAATGGGCCTCCTTACTATATCCACCGTCAAACAAGGAGCAGGAAACACCAATGACGGTAATACGGTAAGACGATTTTTTTTTAAATTGGTCATTATCTGCTACAATCACAGGGGTAGATGAAAATTTGATTAAAAGATTTTATATCATTTTACAGGCTTTATCTTCGGGTATCGAAATAAATTTTGACAAATTAGTTGAATTTAATAGAAGAACAGCAGCATTGTACGTACAAAATTATGCATGGTATTACATGCCTGTAACTGTGCACAAATTATTCATTCATGCAACAAAATTATTAAACATCATGCAATAATACCAATCGGAAAACTTTCCGAAGAACCTCAAGAGGCCAGGAATAAAGAATTTAGGAATGTCAGAAAATGGCACACTAGAAAATGCTCTAGAATCAAAACCAATGAAGATATTATTCATAATTTATTAATACGTTCCGATCCTTATATTTCCAGTCTAAGAATTGAGCATCAACGGAAAAAAGAAGAGCTGCTTCCAGAAGCAGTGGATATATTAATTTTGGCTGATGCTGATTCAGAAGACGTATAAAGCAGTGAATGTTCATAATTTACTTATCTACTTATCGTAAATAGTACTGTTTTATTATGTATAAAGAAAATTAAATAAATTTATTTTATGAATAGTATTAGTACTAAAATCGTAGATCATATCTATAAATTACATGTTTAAAATAATAATTTAACATAAGATTTACTAATTAAATGAAATAATGTCGGATTTTATGTATTTTCTTGAAATTAAAATTAATAAATAAATCTGTTTACTTAATAAATATCAAAATTAACAACAAACTTTTTTTTTTCTATAATACAAGTCACGATAATATAATTAAATATGACACAATTATATAGCTTGACTCTTTAACAAGCTGTGAAAAAAAAACCGTATTAATATCAGTACTACTTTCGGAGATATCAGACAATGTCCAGAAAAACACCATTTTCGTCACACTGTGCGCCGGGGAGCAACCGCCCCGGCGCGCAACACGCCGCAACCCCCCGCCTAACACACCTTAGCGGGGGGCCTTAGGGGTCGCGAGCGCGCAGAGTGGGGACTCTGCGCGCTCACTTAGCGACCCCCGAGAAGACGGCGACACGCTGTGGTCCGTGTCGCCGTGCACACAGCACCAGCGAGGGTAACGGGGGGACCTCTTTACAGTCTCCCCCGGGACGTGCACGAGGGGGTGGCCTCTTTACAGTCACCCCCTCCGGGAAGTGCCGTTTGGCATGGCACCGTGGTGGGCCTCGGTGCGGTCTTCTGAGAGTTCCCGGGGCCCATCATATGGTGTCGAGGCGGACCACACGCGGCACACCCCTCCGCCCCCCCCAGGCGGAGGATAGCCCATGATGGGTTCTCACCACGCAAATCAAAAAAAAAAAAAAAAAAAAAAAAAAAAAGGTATACTTTGATCGGAGCATTCGTAACACCAATCAATTGTTTACAAGAAGAACAACGGATATTGTCGCAAGTGTCTAACAATGTTGTATGACCCAATACTCATGCGCATATCGTCAAACATAAGTTCATATGAATGTACGGTACGGTGTGTAAATTCGTAAATAAATTGTATAATTAGTGATTATTTTTAGCCAGCTATCGCTACGTTATCAGTGGTCGCAAGCAAGTTGTTGATACATACTGGCGACGATATCAAAACTAGCGTTATCAGTACATACGTAGTAACGAACATTAATTAGCACAAATCATATTTTTATAGCGGTTATCATAAACATGAATCGTAAGAAACATGTTAATAAATAATAGGTAACTACTCTTACCTTGCCCTTTACTTCCTACTATATTAATTTTATATTATAAATGTGAAAGTTTGAGAGGATGGATGGATGGATGGTTGGATGGATGGATCTTTGTTACTCTTTCACGCCAGAACGACTGAACGGGTCTGGATGAAATTTGGCACAGAGATAGATTATAGTCTGGAATAGCACATAGGCACATACTTTTTATCCCGGAAAAATGTACGGGTTCGTAAACCACGCGGGCGAAGCCGCGAGCGGAAGCTAGTTATCTATAAAGTTGTCGTTTGGTTACGTAGAGAGTGACATTTTGGACGCTATATAGTATAGTAATAGAAAAGTAACGTCTACGGTACAAACTTCATAAAGATACAGATATTATATATCAATAAAAATCCATAGAAAACAGCAAATTAACTCCATAATTTTTCGTTAACTTTTACTATTCTAATATTTAGACCTTTTAAGTTAACAAACATAACAACAATAATTTAACTCAAACAATAACAAAGTACCAGATTTATTTTATTTTATTTCGTATGTGTATTTTAATTTCCATATATTTCAGGAAAATATGTATGGCAATGAAACGATTGTAATGATCTCGCTCTCCACAATATTATCAAAGAGCAAAGGTAATACCAGACATGTCCTCACTGTTTGTGGTCATGTTAGTGTATCAATACTGGGTAAGGTCCTAGACGTGGAGATCAACACCAATATAATCGAGTGTTGTAGTCGATAGTGAATGGTGTGTGTACAGCCAACCTCAAAAAGATGTGTACACGTAACGAAATTCAAAAGCGAGTTTTAGAGGAAATAGATTGAAATCTTGACCAATTTCATCTGTGGATACATAAAAATACACGGTAATATATTTTTTTTTTTAACCAATCCCTCTCCAAGAGTAAGCGTTTAAATTTCGCTACGTGTATACCTACATCTTTTTGAGGCTGACTTTCTTTTTAAATCCACAGTTGAATCAGAATATTACATGTCTGAATGTCAATCTGTTTATACTTTATATACATGCAGCTTTAGTATACATTTTTGACATCCCCGAATGAATGATATTCGCATTATTTAATTTAAAATGTAAGAAGAATAACATTTGTATCATTTTAATTTCTATTGAGATTTTGAATAAATAATTCAGTTAAGGATAAATTACCTAAATTTTAAACTCCTGCTAAGTCGTTAATGCACCGCAAAACTATTATATTATTAGAAGGTACCTACTTATTTATATTATGCTTCTACCTACTCTGTCATGAAATAAAAGCTAGGGGTTACTTATTATAAATATATAAACAAGATTTTACCCACTATTTTCATTTGCGTACAATTTTAATGCGTCAAGTAAGTTTCTAACATAAGTAATTAACTTACCATTAGTAATAATAATTAAAAGAACGGCCCTTCAAATCTAGATTACTGTAACGTCTTTGTTTCAAGTCCTAAGTTCTTACAGTAGAGTTTATCTAATAGGCAGAAAATTAATCTTTTTATTGCATTGCTGGTTAATACCAACCATAAGAACTGTTTTTATTATAATTGAGTGTTTCAAATAAAACTCTGCAATACAGGTAGTATTGCAGTTTTGTACACATGTAGTATTGAAATCTATGCAATACCACCTGTATTTAATTACTAAGAATAACTTTAAAATTGTGTTAAATTTTTGTACATACAATTCACCACGTGCCTAGTTATCGTTACATGACTATCAAATGTCGTTTAAATACATACATTTCAGGCATGACACCACCAGAAGCGGCAATAAATTGTGTGCTGATATGGAAAAATGGCGAGAAGCTGTCTTTTATCGAGTTAGCATAGTCCTTCAAGGCAAACGTTAAACCGCCCCGCGCTCCTTTGGATGGTTATTTATTGCGAGTGACAGTAAAGAACCGCAGCTTCCTGATCCGCGTGGGATCGTGTGGGACTTCAGCACGTCGCACCCGCTTCTCAAGGCTCAAGTGTCAACCGGCTCTGCGCAATTGCAGCCTTATCTTGTTTACCGCATATTGCCCGCGTAATCTGCCCGAAAGACTCTTTATAGTAATAAAATAACACAAGATAAAATAATATGCAAGATACCGACCGTACATGGACATGTTGTTTCATAAATTGAACACTAACGAGAAATACACATGAGAACTGACCGAGACACCTTACCTGTATACAGTGTGGCAACTAGTATTGCTGCTAACTCGTTCTATAAAATATTCATTCGAATACCTCCTTTACATTTTTATATCTTTCTTATTTCGTATTCGACGTTAGACGGTGCGATGTCATTATTTATTTCTTTGATATTTCGATGTCAGCAGATGGCGCAGATCTTCCAACTGTGTGAATTTCGCATTTTATATGCACAATACGTCTCGTTTATATTTGAACTAACGTAGGATTAACTAGTTTAGCCTACCTTATATCGGTAATCGCTCATTTGTTTACTCCAGTAATTGCTCCGGTACACCGGGCGCGCATAAATTCTACGTTCGAAGTGCAATATATCGTGTCGCGGGAACAGAATTTCATGCAAACCAGTTTAAATAGCATACATCAGTGAACAGTTGCTCCCAAAACAGCAACGCGGTGGCATAACAGACTCATGAAAATATCAAATGCATGTGTCGCCCTCCGCGCACTCAGTCCTCCGTGCATTTTGTGTCATGGCACATCTGTGCTCGTGTGCGTGCAACGGCCCAACATGTTACATCTATTCTCAACCCTTTTTACACAATGCAGAACATCTGACATCTGATTACTGCATTAATCCCATTAATCACTATCATTGTTCATTTTTTGCACGGTTTTGACATGACTACAAAAGCACATTCTCTATCCATATCTATTAATAAATTCATAAAGATTATGTATATTTTATACCACTTCAAATTTAAAGATTTTTTAAACCTCTATCGTAGTAAAATTCAATACATTGTTATTTATGCGTATCGAACGTGGTGACTTGGTGAGCGTTTGAATAGTAATATTATGTTAGATGACTTCACGTCTTTATTGTTGGAAATATATGCAAAGGATACGTTAAAGGCACAGAAATGCAACTGTTATCGTTAAAATTTTATTATTACTAAACCTTATTTCCCCGTAGCACTACGGCACGGTAGTAGGTATAAGCTACGGGCTACGAATTCGTTTTATAGTTATGCGGGGACATTGTTATTATTAAACTTTAATAACCACATTCGGACATCGATGATATAAATACTGTCATGCAAACCAATTAAATATTTATAAGATAGATTAAAATACGGTTTACGATGGCAATTCACTGTTATATTTGTCCATATAAAAAATGAAACGTCTTCAATAAACTGTATCGAGCAAGGCATAAAAGGTGGACTAAAAATAAGATATTGAAACAAGTGAACGGTGCTGAGATCACGGCTGGGACGAGACGATCGAGTTTTGTTTCTCACGATCGGCAAAGATAGTTGAAAAATGATGAAAAAAATAGTATGCGAATCCTGAGCAATGAGTGCGTGTGCGGATGCATGCTGCGTGCGTCAAACGACCGTCCCGTGTGACCGAGAACCAGACTCGCCACTAGATATGCGTGCGTTCAACGACATCACACGCTCTCATTAACATCAATAATTTAAATTATTCCAATCTACTTTTTATGTTTAAATAAAGCAACATAAATCTGACTGATGTATCCCGGAGGTTATTTATCTAATACATTATAACGTAAACAACCTTATAATATACCGACGTATGTTTTTTTTATCTGCAAAATGAGTGCGAGCTTTGAACGTTACTGTAATAACACACGATGCGAAAGTTAATCACGAATCTATGCTACTATGAGACTTCTAGATGCTAAAGATCCCTGAACTCTGTATGTTTGCAACGCGTGACGAAGATATAATGAATTTACTAACCAGCCTTATATTTTACAATGCACAGAAAAATGTAAACTTACAGTATTGATTAGCGAGCTTAATGCTTTGTCAATCCTTTCTTGCATTGGCAAAGCTGTTTAAGGACGCGTATTCAAAAAGTATCATAAATGATGTTTCTTTTATCTTTTGTTACAGGGAGCCCGAAGTGCGTAAAGATGACGCGCATAGAAAGGAGATATTAAGTTAAAATGGCCGTCGCGCGCGCGGTCCTTGTGCTCCTTGCGTCCACGGCTCAAGCCTGGATGCCGGATGCTAACGCACGCATACATATCAAATTTGGTAAGATATTACATAATGTATAATCAAGGGCTTCGGGAAGAAGATATACGCATGTTGTAAACTAAAACTTTGATAAATAATGCATCTGTCTGTATATTAGAGCAATTTGAAAACTAAAACTAACAGTTTCCTCAGCTTAGTCGAGGACATTTCAGAAATTTAATTGGTCTCTAATAACTTTATGTAGTCTGTTTCGGTGTGAAAACCGCTCACCTTTAATATTCTTATTTTTACAAGCGGATAATGAAAACATCCTAAAATTCCCATCCTGTGCATGCTACATGGCAGGTGCAAGAAACTTCTAAGAATTTCGGGGTATTATATAGTGACATGTGAGAATTTCCCAACCAATTGTTATGAAATCGCCAGCGTTCATTGTTGTTTAATCGCTGTACAATGGGAACATTGTTCGTTTGATCTGTGCAAAAAAAAAATCATATACACATTCAAATTTACTACAAAGGCGTGTAAAGATTCCTATTACTCGCCAGACTATATTATTTTTTTCTATCTCTATCTAAATAAAATGTGCGTAGCTTTGTTTTGTTGCTGAAAATAGTTTCATCAACAATATAGTATTCATCAAAGTACCTTTACGAGGAACAAATATTTTAGAGAGATGAAATGTACGCGTACTCTTTCTGAATAATTTACCAGCTCTGGTTTACTGTCTGCTGCTGAGAGTCTGACTGTATTATTCTTCCCAGATCAGTGTGATTGGTTCTAGCGGTTCTACTTTACATGTTGTACCTACTAATATAAGCCGACGTGACTGCATGTAACTTGAAAATTTATTTGTTTCAGGTGATGAAACTTCAGAACAATTCGTAGGCAACGCGACGGCGCCGGACCACTTTCGTATATTGGACAAAGATGACTTCTCCATTATAGTTGGCGGCAGGTAAACAGACACTTTATAACGATACTATATACAACTCCATTCACACCGCCCCCAATGTACCGATTATGCAAATGGACACCGATAAGCAATTTCCAAAAAAGGCACATTACAAAATAACACGTATTATTTAATCAAGTGTGATGATTCTCAGAACAAACCTGTTTTATTATACTTAACTTTGAGAAGATTTTACAAATGTCTAAAATAACATGCTTTTTTTACATTTTCAGAAATACAATTTACAATCTCAGCCTCTACGATCTGTCAGAAAATGTAGAACAGGTAATTATACTGAATTTACAACTATATTATTTGGTAAAAAACAATCATTTATAATGTACTGCTTGCCTGAACTTTAAAGTTTATTTAGAAGACAAATATTAAAACAAAGGTATTCAAAACACCGTGAATTCCGCTGCTGAACTGCTGAGGAGTAGGAAGGATAAACAAGGCCAAAACATCAATTGTACTGTACATTATTATATTACGGCTCCTTAGTGTAGACGTCCGTCCTCAGTTCGCCTTATATATTGTATTTGATTTAAATAAAAAACGCCTTGATAAGGGTTATCTCCAGAACAGTAACCAAATTGTCCAGTTTGATATGGCCATCAATTTTTTTTACCACTTTAATCAGCCAACAGTAGCAGACGTCGGTGAACGAACCAGCAACGAAAACCTTAATAGGTATCGTACTCCACTACAGGTTTATGTATCTAATCTTGCGCAAACAACTACACTAGCTATTCTGTTGCACTCACTGTTTATTCTTAGTTACGTTACGACCCATTTCGCGCGGCAGACTGTTTATTTTCTAAATCGTATAAGATTTTATTTACCGTAATACGTGTACCAAACTCGTAATAACTTTTTATAAGGCAAATGCATTTCAAGTAAAGTGTTTTACCAGTGAATCATAGAATTACGTAATTTTTGCAAACACATTCTCGGTTGCGTATGTTTGTAAAAATTACGTCAGAAAACAATTATACTGATCATTAAGCAATTACGTGAACACCAATTTCTATTCACAGTTGAGTAAGGATCATCAACTAAAACCAACATATCCCGAATAATAATATTTCCTTTGAACACTGTCCTTAGATTAAATATTAGTTACTACTCAGAAAAGTAAAAGAAATACAATTTCTATATGGACCTGTGTGAGGATGATGTATGTTATACTTCATGTAATTTACTGGGGGTTCCGATTGACGGCACCACACGGTGTGAAATAAAAATACGAAGCAATATGGACGAACGGACGTAGCGCGAGAGATTGTTTGGCACACAGCCAAAAATTACTAACATTTCACTCATGAAAAACAGTCCTGTGTTTATACACATGATTTTATGATGGCACATCAGACATCCGTTCAATGCCCTTACAAAGATAAATAAAATCAGGCACATAGTAACGCGAAGATAGATAAAACGTACAAACTTTATCTTTCAACTAACTAACCTAAACACTACAATTTCCATACCTACCTAACGAAAAACAAGCAGGCGTTTAACAGCTCAAGCTACTTCGCATTCAGCACAAGTTTTATTCAATCGACTGAAGGAAAGGGCTTAACTGAGATACTTGCAGGTGATAGAGTACCTTCTGTTGAAATTTATGGAGAATCGGTAACTGTTCCCTAATTTACCGAAAAAAATGGCCTCCCTCCCACACGCTGTATTGATGCAAGCGTACTTAAAGATTGAAACCGTATTCAATATTGTTTTAATAGGGTTTTATTCAATCGCCTTAAATCATTGCATTCATAGGTCCGACGACAATGTCATAGTTGGTATTTTAAATTACTCGTCACATATTAGAGTTGGCCGGTGCGGTGATGCGTTGAATTATTCACGGCAAGCGGCGCAGGGCGGCCATTCTGCCTCGCCCGAATACTAATCATATCTACGGTTACTTTTTCTTCTACCTGTGCAACTGACGCTCAATCTATACCAACATTTTAAATTTTGGAGGTAATTTAGCGCACCCTTTTTTTACAATTCCAATGCACAAACGAAAGTAGGTTTCAGTATTTTTACCAGTGACAACAATATAAATACCGTTATCTTGTCGCAACGATAACTGCACGCTTAGTCGATAACACCCAAAATTTTGATTTAGGTTGCACTGATTTTGACACCAAGCCCACAGTTTCTAATACCTAGTAGTCGCCCATAGAACTGGTAGAACGTGTGAAAGAAGGTCACCTTTTGGTGTCTATAGCCATCGGGCACAAAATGAATTTGTTACTACGTATAACCGGTTTGCGAAGCAAGTAAGGGGTCATTTACCAGCCGTTTTCAGTACAAATTGTGCAAATTTGGCGAAACATTTGCACCGCAACTTTATTTATTATTCTGAACGAATTAACAACTCCACGTCGGGCCTTTAACCCGGATTAAATTATTTGGTAATTAGGCAACTAGACATAAATACATTAATGTATTAAAGAAAATAAAAATTAGGCACATTACAACAACCTCTAAGATGAATCGTAACTGTTTAACGCAAGCAGGTTGCGGCCATCGAATTAATGGTTGTAGTCCGAGTTTAATGGTACATATTGCCTAAGTTAAAATTTCACGGTTCAAATCGTTTTAAAACAATCTAAATTTGTTATAAAGCACAAATATTAAACACAAATAAATACATTAGATAAAATCAATAAAATGTTAATATCATTAAATATAATTAAGTAAATTTGCTCACAGAGATTGGAGTGGCAATCAACGGACGCGCACAGAGAGCTGTGTCAATTGAAAGGCAAGTCTGCAGATGAATGCCAGAATTACCCGCGAGTAGCGGCGCGTGCACACGGGCGACTCCTAGTCTGTGGCACCAATGCATTCAAACCGTTATGTCGCCGGTACGCGAGGCACCCACCGAACCATCATCTAGAAGAAATCGACGGCTCAGGCCGCTGTCCTTACGATCCACAACATAATTCTACTGCCATTTTTGTTGGTAAGTTATTACATGATAATAAATAAGAATTTAATGAATTTACATATTAGGGTCACAGGTTAGATAAATCTCGGAAAATATAACATAAACAACGATCTGCCATGACACGTCTATTATTTACCATATTTAGATACTTATTACAATTTGCAGATACAAACAATTAACTAATATAACATAATTCTCGTTATTTTTCAGACGGCCAATTATATACAGCAACGGCAGCAGATTTTTCTGGAACAGATCCACTGATCTATCGCGAACCTGTGCGAACTGAACGTTCGGACCTCCGACTGCTAAACGACCCTTCGTTTGTGGGTGCTGTAGCGTCTACTAGCCATGTTTACTTCTTCTACCGCGAAACTGCTGTCGAATTCATGAACTGCGGCAAGGTCAGTGTTATAACTATCTTTGTGTATATATATTATATTTTACAGTGTCGTTTAACTATTTTACGTTTATTAATCCAGCTCATTACTGCTGGTCACAACGGACCTCTTCTTAGAATAAGAAGGGTTTAGGCCTTAGTCTACCAAGCTGGCCTATTGCGGGTTGGCGACCTGTGTTTAAACTTATAATTGATATAACACTTTTCATCTACAGGCAGTGTATTCAAGAGTAGCAAGGATCTGTTTAAATGATAAAGGAGGTCCCCATACATTCAGCGACCGATGGACTTCCTTTTTGAAAACCCGGCTTAATTGTTCCATGCCAGGAGAATATCCATTCTATTTTGACGAAATCCGTAAGTTACTTGACTTAAATAATGGAAATTTATACTAATATTTTACTTTTGACATAGCTGTTCAAAAATATCTATTATATTTTTCCAGAGGCAAATACTGAACTAATAAACGGAATTTATGGCAAAAGCAGTAGCAAAAACGATATAATATACGCTGTATTCACAACCCCCCAAAATGCCATAGGTGGTTCAGCTGTATGCGCATTTGCTATGAGAGACATCATAGACGCTTTTGAAGGATCATTCAAAGGCCAAGAAAGTATGAATTCCAACTGGCTACCCCTAGAAAAAGAAAAACTACCCGAAAACAGACCAGGATCATGCGTTGAAGATAGTAGAACTCTTTCCGATTCAGCGGTGAACTTTATTAAAACACATCCGTTAATGGACAAAGCTGTTCCGTCATTCTTAGCGCGGCCAGTTCTCGTTAGAGTAAGTTTACAATATAGGTTTTCATCTATTACGGTACATCCTCAAGTTCAAGCGATGAATGGAAACAAATATGACGTAATGTACATCGGTACCGACGACGGAAGAGTTATCAAAGCTGTAAACGTAGCCGCTAATGAAGGAGAATTCGATGCCAGTGTAGAAGAATATAGCAGGAATCCTGTAAGGACAGCCGTGATCTCAGAAGTCCAAGTATTACCTCAAGGCGTGCCTATCAAACAAATGCATGTCGCACTCACCACAGAAAAATTAATTGTTGCATCTGGCGATATTATTAAAGCAGTAACTCTGTCACATTGTGGAAACGTGCAATCGTGCAGGTATGGTATTACGTAATAATATTTACTTAGCCAGATTAACTATTTTAAAATTAATTTGGCGAAATTTAAATCAACATTAACTATTTGATGGTTTCAGGGAATGTGTTGCATTGCAAGATCCTCACTGTGCGTGGGATTCGAAGCAGCAAGTATGTTCTTGGGTTGGAAACAGACAATTTCCCAATCCCGAGAGGTTTCTACAAAATGTAGAACATGGAAAGACTGATATATGTAATAAGTTGCCAGCCCTCTTGCCGGGAGATCGACATAGCAATAGAAATCCAGGAACAAAGAAGCCAACACAATCAGAATCGGAGACGCGTCAAAAAACAGACGATATCCAAAATGAAATACTAATAGAAGTGGTTGAAACAAATGTGTTGTCGGAAGAGAAGAGTACTAATAATAACAAGCATGAGACAGGTAAACTAAACAACAGCAGTCTTCGATTAATAGCTTTACCAAAATAATGATTTTAAAGTAGATTGAGATAGATGGATTTGTTTCAATTTACTAACTAACATTTTTTATTCCGCAGACTTGCTGACGGTGGAGGCTGCTGACGGTAACATTTACAGCGCACAAGCATTGCTCACTGCCGTCGTAGCGTCTTGTCTGGTCACACTCATGGTTGGATTCGTTATTGGATATCTTTTCTCAAGGCGTTTTCGGCACCCATTTTTTACCGATACCTCGCCCTTCAATGAGCAACACAATCATTTAAACAGGTACCTCTTTTTACAAAATATTTGAGTAAACTTTAATCTAGAAATAGTTTAAGTAGCTGATTTTATTTAGTATAACTGACGGTACAGTTTTTCTTTACAGGCGAGTTTTTATGATTTCCAGAAGTGAGTCATAGTTATAATCTACAAATGCTCGCTGAAATTTTTTGCCACATCAAAGCCCTCGCACTACTTATTATTGTTTTTATTGACCTTGTACAGATCCGACATGCTTAGTCACAAATCGTTTTTGCACTACACAATATGTAACATATCTACATACAAATCAACCTTAATGAGAAACATGCTAATGATATAAACACATTAGCAAATCACTGTACAATAACGACTTTATACCGTAGGTGAATGTTAACGACAGTGCATCTATCTACCTACCATTAGTTAATAACCCTATGTCTTTCAGATTAAGCCCGTTGGAAACACCGTTGAACGCCAATACTGCGTATATACCTCGATCGAAAAACGTGAATATGGTGGCGAATGTGTGTCCTAAGCAGGACAACTTACATTTAGAGCTTGGCAAGGAGCGCACGCTTGACTTGCGAAACTCCACCGAATCCCTAGACAAGGACCTGAAGTGCGGCACGTTACAAAAGGTTAAAAAGACTTATATTTGAAAATTACCTAAACAAACCATGTATGGATCCATTGAAAAGTGATTAAGACGATATTATCGTGTCGCGTGTGCCAAGTCCTCCGAAAACATTCGGCTAAGACAGTGTTGTTTAGTGTGATCGACACAGTGTTGACTATGATTTGTGTAAATAATATATCTCGTCTCCTGCCTGTGTACAGTCTACTGGTTATACCCTAATAGTTAATGTTGTTATTTACTCAAGTTAAAACAGTGAATATTGCATTTAAAATATATAATATCAGGAAGACTGTAAACATTTACGGAGTGTGGTTAAATCTATTGGCACTGAATATATAATTGTTGTTTTTAAATGAAATCATAAAATGATATCGAATGTGGGTGACAATCTCTACAAGTATCATGAAAATGAAAGGACAACAATAAATCAGACTGATAGGACTCATTTATAATAAAATAGGTACACCGATGTAAATATTCGGCTTTAGTATTAGTTAGGTACAGTTTTTGTCACATTCCATAATCCTAAATACGTAGGAAATAATATCAAGGTGCAGCTATTGTAAATATAATTAAATGTGTATATAGCGTTGTATTGTTATTACTATCTACAGCCAAAGGGCTCAATGATTTATCATGACTTGACATGGTCAGCTCATGAATTTAGCGAAATGAAATCAATATACAAAATGTATGAATGTTATCAAAGTGGTATCACAGTATTTGTTAATTGAGTATCAATGTATTTTAATTTCGTTAGGCACATTTATTTTGCTGTACGGTACCTTATATTTACATAATGACCGAAAACACACCATATTTTTTTTATGATTACGCGATAATATAGCTAAGCTAAAGAAGCTATATCAGAAGAAGGGTTTTGTATCCATGAACTTCATTAAGTCGATCTTTGACGAGAAACTGCAAACTAGTAGTATGAACTGTAGTAAAATAATAGAGTTATAAATTGTGTTACAATATAAAATCATAATATAATTAATATAGCATATATTGCTGTGCTAAGTGCATAGTGCCTTGTAGGTTGCCAATTTAGTGCCTAATGTTATGTAGGATACATCGGGACGGAGAAAAAATATTTATTTGTAAACTATAGTATATAAAACAGGCTTATTTAGTATCTCACCTTCAGTATACCAATGTCTAAACCTTGCTATAAATAAATATATATATGCATATTCCGATGCAGAATTGTTTATATGCCGTGACCTTAATTTAATTACATATTTTTTTAATATATTATAAATAAACTTGACCTACAGTATTGATGTGGATTAAAATACTAATTATAATTAGGCTGAAATAACCACCAGACATCTAAAAAATGAGCTAGTATTCCCACCGTAAAACAATCAAAGTCTCATAAGTTAAGCAAAAATAAAATAACTATATATTTCTGTACATATGAGTATATAAGCAGTAGAGAGTATGAATATACTAAGTGATTTATCTATGTACGTATAAATAAAGTGAGTATCACAAAATGTTTCTTTTCAAATGGCTTAGTGTGTACTAAATAAATAATTATTAATACATTTTTGGATCATTTATATGAATACTGATGTTGTTATATGTTTATCAACTACATACTGTAATGTCATTGACACACGTCATTAGTACTCACTCAAAAATATGTTTTATTTATATTTTTTATATCATAATGCTGGCAATTATATAAATTTCAGTACTAGGGGAGAAAATATAAGTATTAAAACATTACAACATGGTTTTATTACTGATTTATTATAGATATTATTTCCTCTCAATATACATACATAAACATTCTAGACCCTCAAAACTACCAAAAAATGTGTATATTATTATCATGTTCACAATTTCATAATTTTTATTGTAATAAGAACTTTACAAATTTGGTAATTTTTGATATTCAAGTATCCTCTGTGTCAATATAATTAATGTAGTTACATAAAAACTGTCTTTTCTCATCTGCAGTTTGAACAATGCTTGTGTTGATAGAGACTCCATCATCACAAGCCACTACTTCCTCTTTTACTTCCGAACACCCCTCATGCATCAGTATAAAATTGTGCAATATACATGCAACAGATACAAGGAGGTGAACAGATTCTGGTTTGACTGAGTCAATATGATTCAACTTCCTAAACCTTTCCTTCATTAATTCAAATGCATGACCAATATAGCTGCGAGTCTTCCAATGAATCTCATTAAATTTCATCTCCTCGCTTGTCAACAACTCCTCACTTGAAAATGGTGTAATTAAGTTTTTCTTTAATTTATATTCAGAATCTCCCAAAATATGATTCTCAAACTCTACAAAATTCTTTAATTCGTGTGCTAATGGACTTTCTTTAAACACTCTATTTTTTTTTGTCTTTCCTATTTCACCTACGTGAATATCTATGAATATTAGAGACTCATCACAGACGCCTTGTAAGAGAACTATATCTGGTTTATCTCTTTTGTTTCTTTTTGATCCTACTTTGATACGGCAAGCATCAATGAAACCGACACAGTTGGGGAACTTAAATCTACTGTTCACCTTTATTCTTGTAATATGTTGTTCCTCTACTGATGGCCAGCTGATGAAATTATACCTTTGTTCGGTGAGGTGTGTTGCTATCTCATTAAATATATAGCTCACTGATGATTTGTGTAGACCAAATAATTTGCCTATTTCATTATAGGAAGAATCACTCACCAATAGCCAAAGAAATACATGAACTTTCTTTTCTACTGGAATATTTCCTGGTTTTACATGGTTCTTCAAAAAGTTGATGAGTGCCTGAAAATAAAAATAAATAACTATATCAGACACCTAACAACACAGTATACATATTTAAATTTAATTAGGAGCTTTGAGCTTTTTTTACAACATACAAGCCAAATGAGTTTGCTGTCACCCGATGGTCAATAATCACTGTTGCCAATGAGTAACTGCACCTTTACTGTAAGCATTAATTTATCAATATATATTACATATACAATACTAACCTAACGCTTAAGTTGGAAGGTGATAATTGTAGATATTTTTTTCTTATAAAACCCTTCCCCAACAGTATTCTTATATTGTGATGAATACAAATATTCCCATGCACTAACACAGACAACAACAAATTAGGTCATACATTTATTTTGTTCCTTGAGGTACTCAAACCCCCAAAACATAGTGCAAGAGTTGATCACACAACCAATGCACCATCTGTGTCTAAAAATGTAAGATTGTATTGTACAGTAGGGCTATAGCCCAGTCATGCCCATAACATGGAATTCAAGAATGATAAATATATAAAATCAAAACTAAATATAATAACACAAAAACATTCCTAACATTAAAAGACATCTTACAAATAGCAGACTGTAATTAAGTTTCGATTCTTCATAATGTTAACATGAAATTATATACAGACATATTTACCTGAACAGTACTTCTCTTCATTTTGAACCTAACAGCATAATCTTCATCGGTGAAATTTCGGACAGTGTTCTCATAAAAGCCTTTAATACGACGAGTAACCGGGGCAATGCCAGGACAAAGGTTTTCTACAGTCTGAGATGTTTGGTTGAACTCCTTCGTTAGTACATTACTAAACATATTCATATTGTCATTGTTTTCATTAACAATGTTGGCTACTGCCACTACTAATCTGTTCATTGTACAAACACTGTCATTATCTAAAAACATACTCATCATAAACTCTTTTTGAAAATTATTCATTTTACGGTTTTGTTTGTAAATATTTAGCTAAACAGAGATCACATCAGCCAACAGTCAGCAGCACTTTAATTAATCATAGATTAACTACCTATAGATAAGTAGTCACCGTAACCACTGGTAACCATTATAGTCTCTCTCGCTCGGATAATAGGTGTTGCCAGGAAAATCGATGTCCCTTATTTTGAACGTAAATTTATTTTTACCCTGAGTGTTTTATATAATAACAAGAATGTATTTATTATAATTAACATTATTATTTATATTAAATAAATTTTCTTTTATTGTCAGGTAAATATGTATAAATTTAATTAATGTTTAAGATTCATAATATTTAACTGACAGTGATTCATATATTTCAGGTTTTAGGGCTAAGGAAACTCAGTAAGCACATTCTGGTTTTTGGTTTTTATTTGTAAACTAAAATAATTTGAGATGTCAGTGTCCCTTAACTGTTCATGAAAATTACGTATGTATTGGTTATTTATAAATAGCAATTTTGCCACCCGGAAGCGTGAATTTATTTTTTTGTCATCTCAAGATCTACTGTAAACCAGTACAAATCCTGTAAAATACACATTCCTAAATTTTAATATTCAATTTGTATAAACTACTTGGAATTGATAGTGAGGTAAATAAAAGAATACAGTAGCAACACTTAATATTTCACGTGTTAGGTTAGGTTACAAACAATAAGCAAAATGACGCATTAATTTCACAGTATATCCAACAACAATTAGTCAGTTCCTATCCATGATATCTGTAATGATATCTCCGACGTTATTGAAACTCTATTATGTCTACTTACTTTCGTATGCTACAATTTTTGCAGCCTAAAACAGTGCAATATCCCATAAAGCATACACCACACACACTCTGGAGACACACTTGCTACTTTATATGAACTTATTTAATAAAGAAAACTAAAATTTAAGCGAAATTTATATCTCGTGTTTACTTTCGCATATTTGTTTGACCACCCAAGTGTAAAATTTGACAATTTGTGGCTAAAAATACCGGCCACACAGATAAGGACAAAAAATAAAGGTTGCATCTCCTTCTTTCATATGTGTTTCGTAATAAACGTTCCTTGTTTACCTTGCCGTGACGTCAGTTACGCTCTGTCTATAGGTGGTATGTCTATGGTACACCATATACTGTGTAAATCTAGGGTAAAATTCCCCCTCAGTTGGCATCACTGGACTTGTCAAACCACAGAATATGTACCTATTTATTTTTAACATAGATGAACTACCTATAGATAAGTAGTCACCGTAACCACTATAGTCTCTCTCGCTCGGACAATAGGTGTTGCCAGGAAAATCAATGTCCCTAATTTTGAACGTAAATTTATTTTTACCCTGATTGTTTTATATAATAATGAGAATGTATTTATTATAATTAACCTTATTATTCATATTAAATAATTTTTTTTTATTGTCAGGTAAATGTGTATAAATTAATGTTTAAGATTCATAATATTTAACTGACAGTGATTCATATTATTCAGGTTTTATTTACATAAAGGTAGGCGGGCTAAGGAAACTCAGTAAGCACATTCTGGTTTTTTGGTTTTTATTTGTAAACTAAAATAATTTGAGATGTCAGTGTCCCTTAACGGTTCATGAAAATTACGTATTGGTTATTTATAAATAGCAATTTTGCCACCTGGTTTATTTTTTTGTCATCTCAAGATCTACTGTAAACCAGTACAATTCCTGTAAAATACACATTCCTAAATTTTAATATTCAATTTGTGTAAACTACTTGGAATTGATAGTGAGGTAAATAAAAGAATACGGTAGCAACACTTAATATTTCACGTGTTAGGTTAGGTTACAAACAATAAGCAAAATGACGCATTAATTTCACAGTATATTCAACAACAAGTAGTCAGTTCCTATCCATGATATCTGTAATGATATCTCCGACGTTATTGAAACTCTAATAAATTGAATTATGTCTACTTACGAGTGAAATGGTACGCCCGGCATCTTTTCGTATGCTACAGTTTTTGCAGCCTAAAACAGTGCAATATCCCATAGCGCATACACCACACACACTCTGGAGACACACTTGCTACTTTACTTACTACAGAAAACTGAAATTTACGCGAAATTTATATCTCGTATTTACTTAAGCATGTTTGTTTGACCACGCGAGTGTCAAATTTGACAATTTGTGGCTAAATATACCGGTTACGCAGATAAGGACAAAAAATAAAGATTGCATCTCCTTCTTTCATATGTGTTTCGTAATAAACGTTCCTTGTTTAACTTGCCGTGACGTCAGTTACGCTCATTCTTTAAGTAGTATTTCTATGATTTTTAAAGTCAGATCCATTGACTATAGAACCATATTATCTCTATAGAAGATAGAAGAGTCAGGTCAGACCTCAGAACAATAACCAAGGTCAGACGGTCAGACCGGTCAGACTCAGAACAATAACGACGTATACTTTTTTTATTTTGTTTATGGCCACGAATAATTGGATGCAAATCCTTGACATTGACATGGAGCTTATAATATAATGTAAAGGATTTTTGTTGTATAAAAGATGTATTATATTTAACTTTAAGGAATATATAGTGTAAGACAATATATCAGAAAGTCTTATTTAATAAACAATGAAATTAAATAATGGAATGATCTTCACACATCACTACAAACGTCAAAATATTCGTCAAATGTCAATCTGCCAATTCTCAAATTCAATCACTGTTCACTGATTGTTCACTGCTAAGTGCCATTAGAACAGCTGATTTTTCAGATCTAACTTCTTAGTTAAGTTTTGTAGGAAAAGTTCTATGCTAAGTGGTTTATTTGATTGGATCGAAGTACACAGGATACATAGCTGAAGTTGGTGGTTACCCTAAAACAAGATTGTTAATTAAGTTGCAGATAGCAGAAACACTTCGTATCATATTACAACGAAAAAGAAAACCTTCAATCACCGATTAGTGAATCGCTAGTGTTTTTAATTCTATCAAAATTAATTTCCTACGATTTTTGGTCCGTAAAAGAAATCATTTAAAGCCAACTTCAATGGCTAAAGATGTTGCTTCCTACTTTTCTGGAGAAGAAAGGTATGTGTTTCTCACTCTTTATAAAATTAATTATTATTGGCTTTCGAATAGTATACCCAAAAGCTTTTTTATACAGGAGAGTTAATATAAATTTTGTTACAGCAAACTTTCATAAATTTTAGTTTATCATTACTACTTGGGCACTAATTAGTTGGTGCATTACTGAATAAAACTAAGTACTGTTAAAAATATTAAAAATAATCATCTTTATTTTCAGCATAAATAATCATAAACTGATATATCCTGCTGCAACAAGGAACCAGGATCCAATACTGCAGGTTTTAAAAAGATTTATCATCAGTGATGTTGATAATATTGAGGATGAAGAAAGCACATTATTCTTGGAGATAGCATCAGGCTCTGGCCAACATGTGGCACACTTTGCTCCTTATTTTCCAGGAGTTAAGTTTCAACCAACAGAAGTGGATGAAAGTTTGATTGGAAGTATATCTTACTATGCTCAACAATGTCCAACAAAGAACATACTCCCACCAAAACTTATTGACATATGCAATAAACTATCATTTTATGGATTTGAGGAAAACAGTATTGACTATATGTATAATGCAAACATGATTCATATCAGCCCTTATGCATGCACAGTTGGTTTATTTGAAAATGCAGGAAATTATTTAAAACCTGATGCTCTTATGATTACTTATGGGCCTTATAGCAAAGATGGTTTAATAACTCCTGAAAGCAATGTTCACTTTGATGCTTCTCTTAGAGCAAGGAATTCAGAGTGGGGTCTTAGAGACATTGCAGACTTAATAAAATTAGCAGAAAAGAATAATTTGGCCCTTATGGACACTGTAGAAATGCCTGCTAATAACAAAACTTTAATATGGAAAAAGAATGAATAGATGTCTGTATATAATTTTTATTTTTATGATACTACCTATGTGTATTCCTTATAATTATATAATAGACTTTGTATTGTTCCAAAAATTTCATTTATTTGCTACATGGCTACCCCTTCCTTCCACTGGAAAACACTGTTGTCACTAAATACGGAATATTGTTATGTATTATTTAATATCCGTATAAATTGCGACAACTAGTATTACTCTTGAATTACGGGGGCTAAATAGTCTTAACTTTGGAATATACAGAGAAATTAAGAATGTCACTGGAATAACGACTATGTATATGATAACTACACTAATAAATAAAGTATGAATAATTACAAAGCAGTAATATTATACCTAGTGTCAGAGTGAAAATTTTGCAATAAATAGAGCTTCTTATCACGGTAGTTTTGCGACCGTTCTATCAAAACTAGGAGTGGGCGATACAAATCGTATATAGATACAATATCTATATATCGGCACAATATCCAATATCTACATATATATATCGGACGGAGTACAAACTACGTATTACAATATCGCACGAGTGGCACTGCACAAAACCACACAATAATAATAACGTAAAATATCTATGATACTCTGAATACATAGATTCGACCGAACCGCTGCACAGTGGTTTGAATAGTGGACATTCGACGAAAAATTACATTTTGGTGTCGGAAAAAATTCATTCGATAAGTTTTTGTATGAGTAACAACAAATGTTCAACGACTTTTCTTAAAAAGTGGTATTTTATGCAGAAAAAAAATATTTCTGAAAAAATTTATGAAAGTAAACCTTTTTTTTTTTTCACGCATGTCCTAGTTACCACGTTTAGATTTACTTAGGACATGCGTGAAAAAAAATGTTAATGTTTACTTTCATATATTTTTTTCATAATTTTTTTTTTTTCAAAACCACTATTTTTCACTATTTTTCAAAACCGGACCACTGTGCGTTGCACCACTTACGTTTCAGAATATCATAGATTCAACCAATACGCCAGTAACATGTGGTACTACTTTAGTTTCCGAGTACCATAGATTCCGACCAATATATAGATATTGATATATATAGATTCGATATCTGATATTCAAAACCGATATATGTCGGCGCGGACCATGATTCGTGACCGTTAGTCCATTACGTCATCGAAAAAAAGTAGAATAAAGTGCACGTGCGCGCCGCGTCAACTCATCGCTCGCAAACAACACGTGATGCATCCCCACTACTACTGCAACGGAAGGCATAAAGGCAGCCGTTTCCCCTCCCCGAGCTCAGACGTGAGCGAGTCGCCGTATGAGACGGAACGCTCCTGCGTAATATAACGCTCTGAGTTCTTATTTATCTTTATTAAAATATTTCGTTCTCATTATATTATTAAAAGTGATTCTGTTTTGGTTCAATAAATTAATTATATAAAAACTACAGTGACTATTTAATGATGGCGCCACCTCCAAACCTCGGAAAGGATCTAACATCAGAAGATGGGACACCACGTGATGAGGGCCGCCAGAGTGATGTCATCCAGGTTATGGCAAACACATTTAAAGCTACAATGAATGACATGATGGCTCAATTATCTTACGATCATCGCACTACCTTGGCAGAAATGATGACTATTATGAAATCAGAAGAAAACAAGCGCGTACGTATTTCAGACGTTTACTTTCCAGCATATGATCCCGATACTGGAACCGATGTCCGGGACTGGGTTGATCTCATTACACGCACTCAAACTGAATACGGGCTTCGGGATCATGAAGTCCGACTTAAAGCAGCTAGTGTGTTAAAAGGACGCGCAAAGACATGGGCTGACAGTAGCCTTCTCAGAACAACAACTTGGACAGAGATGCGCGACGATATGCTGCAAACTTTTGAGCCAGAATCGAGATACTTTGCTGATGTTTTGCGCTATAGAAATTATACCCTAGATGATGCAGAAAATGTTCAAGATTATATCTCGAACGTTTGGAGAATGTTTAAAAGGATCGTCAAACCCAATCCAACGGAACAAGATGCTGTAGAATTCGTGATTGGAAGTATCGGTGATGAAAGAATTCGCACGGAACTTCTAAACAGTAAGTCAAATTCTGTTCCTGAATTGATTGCTATAGCGAAGACTTTTCGCAAACGAAGACATGCACCATCAAAAGATAGCGAGTATCCTAAACGACCTCGTTTGGACGCAAATCGAGATAGACCCAATCTTACCTGTTACGTTTGTGGCAAGACCGGACACTTTGCTCGATATTGCTCGGAGAACGCATTGCGACGTGGGACGTCTTTAGCAACGGTTTCATCAGCGTCTCCTTCGGTAAAAGATGCACCTAGGCAGACCATTAAGGAATGCTCTTACTGCAAGGGTACTCGGCACACTATCGAAACATGTTTCAAGAGGATTGCTGATGAACAGCGTAGTAAAAAAAATCAACCTTTGCCAGGACAATGAAATTAAATCGTTCAACACGATAATAATACAAATTGGAAAAAACTCGTTGGAATGTATTTTTGACAGCGGAGCGGACTGTTCTTTAATTCAAGAATCTGTGGCATCACGCATTCCTGGACAAAGAAAGAACATAGCAAAATGTTTGAAAGGAATTGGTCCAGTTCCAGTTTATTCTCATACACAAATAAGAACCGACTGCAAAATAGACGAGATTTTAATTGAAATGGACTTTTGTGTGGTGCTGGATCATCAATTACCCGCAAAGGTTTTGATTGGTAAAGATCTTCTTATGATTCCTGGAATTACAGTGGAGTTATCAATGAAAGGCACTGTTGTTAGCCGCACAACGGAACAAGTCGTTGTTCTTCAACTTAAAGAAATAAATACAACTGAAGTCAACATTAACACAGATCTAAGTAGTGAAGACCACGATACCCTGATGCAAATACTGAACAAATACCAGCATGCCTTCGTTGAAGGTACTTGTTCTAACCGAGTGACTACAGGTGAGCTCAATATCAGACTGAAAAACCCTAACAAAGTTGTGGAACGGCGACCCTACAGGATGGCTCCAGTTGAAAGGGAAAAAGTAAAACAGATTACTCAAGATCTTTTGGACAACGGAATTATACGAGAGAGCAACTCCCCCTTTGCAAGCCCGATAATTCTAGTTAAAAAGAAAAATGGACAAGATCGCCTTTGCGTTGATTATCGTGAGTTAAATGCTAATACAGTTCGAGATCATTATCCTTTACCACTTATCTCAGATCAACTTGATCAGCTAGCTGAGGCAAAATACTTTTGTTGCCTTGACATGGCAGCTGGATTTCACCAAATTCCTGTAGCTGAGGACTCAATCGAGAAAACTGCTTTCATTACCCCTGATGGGCAGTATGAATATTTGTCTATGCCATTTGGATTGACTAACGCCCCATCAGTATACCAAAGATGCATTAACAAGGCACTGGGATCGTTAAGAGGAGATGCAGCTCTTGTTTACATGGATGACGTTCTCGTGCCTGGAAGATCAATTGCTGAGACTCTGGAAAAGCTGGATTTGGTACTAAATGCACTCAGCGACTCAGGTTTCGCGATAAACTTAAAAAAATGCTCATTCTTGAAGGGGTCCATACAATACTTGGGATATGTCATAGCTGATGGACAAGTGAGACCTGATCCGGTAAAGGTAGATGCTTTAGCAAGATCCCCCGTCCCAGAAAATGTCAAGCAACTCAGACAGTTTAATGGATTAGCTGGATACTTCCGACGATTTGTGCCTAATTTCTCCTCAGAAATGGCACCACTGTATGAATTAACCAAAACAGGAACAAAATGGGAGTGGACTGATAGGCACGAAGCCGCAAGAATGAAAATAATCAACTATCTTACAAGTGCACCACTGCTCACTATCTTTCAAGAAGGTTTGCCAATCGAACTTCACACAGATGCAAGTGCATTAGGATTTGGAGGAGTCTTGATTCAAATTAAGGAAGGACGACAACATGTCATTGGATACTTTAGCCAGAGAACAACTAAAGCGGAAGCCAATTATCATTCATATGAGTTAGAAACGCTGGCTGTTGTAAGATCGGTAAAACATTTTCGACACTTTTTATACGGTAGAAAATACACAATCGTCACAGACTGCAATGCCCTGAAAGCATCAAGATATAAACAGGAACTGCTGCCACGTGTCCATCGTTGGTGGTCCTTTTTACAAAATTTTGATTTTGAGGTCGAATATCGCAAAGGAGAGAAACTGAAGCACGCAGACTTCTTTAGCAGAAATCCTGTGGTTCAGAATATCCTGAGTTTGACATCTGATAAAGGCTGGTTAATAATGGAACAACACCGAGACCCCGCTCTAAACAAGATAATTCAAACAATTAAACGAGGTGACTGCAAAGAAGAAGACTATTTGATCAAAGACGAAGTTCTATGCCAAAAAATCAAACTGGAAAGTGGAAACACCAAAATCCTGAAGATAGTACCGCAATCTTACCAATGGAGTATAATAAACCATTACCATGAAGCCTTAAAGCATTTCGGTTGGGAGAAAACTCTCCAAAAGCTCAAAGAACACTTCTGGTTCGAAAAAATGAGTTCGAAAGTTCGAAGCTTCATAGACAATTGTGTGGTGTGTAAAACAATGAAAGGAGCTTCGGGTGCGACACAAGCCGAATTGCATCCCATTGAAAAGATAGCTGAACCCTTTCACACACTTCACATTGACATCACTGGAAAACTTAGTGGGCCATCATCAGAAAAAGAGTACGTTTTCGTAGCGGTTGATGCATTCTCCAAATTTGTCATTTTAAAATATGCTACGAAGAAAAACCAAGAGTCCGCCTTGCAACACCTCAAAGAAGTAATATTTCTCTTCGGAGCTCCCAAAAGGATAATTGTTGATGGCGACGGTGCATTTGTGTCTCAATATGAAAACTTCTGTAAACAGTATGGCATTGAATTGCACCACACTGCAGCCTACACCAGCAGAGCGAATGGACAAGCAGAAAGAGTAATGCGTGTTATCAAAGATGGTCTCACAGTAATTAGCAACATTGAAAAAGACCACTGGGAATGTGCTCTAGGATCTCTACAACTCGCTATTAACTGCACAGTGTCAAAGGCAACTGGAAAAACGCCAATTGAACTTCTCACAGGACAAAAGGGATGCGTCCCTCCAGAACTAGTTTCAATCATCGACAAAGAAAATGAGAGAGTTGAACCTGAATCTTTACGGAAACTAGTTTATGAAAGGCTGGCCGAGCAGTCAAATAAATCTAAAGCAAGATTTGACAGCACTAAAGCTAAAGTGAGAAGATTTGAAAAAGGACAATACGTTTTAGTCAAAGAATCTGTTCGACTAGGAACCAAGTTAAGCCAAAAATTTGGAGGTCCTTATGAGATTAAGAAGGTATTGCCTTATGATCGTTATGAGGTTAAAAAAATAACAGGACGTGGGCGACCAAGAAAAGTAGCTCATGAGAATTTACGGGCTGCTCCAGACTTTGGAAAACAAAATGAAACTGCCGTGTCGGCGGAGGAGGCGTCCTCCGAAACGGAGAACACTTAAGCCGTATAATGTTTGGTGAGACAGATCTTGTACTATTTTTCATGTTTCGTTTGTTACCGCAAGGGAGTTTTCGTGAAGATTATAAAATCATGGAGACCAAATGTTTAAAAGTATAAAAAGGCGTCGAGGCCAAAATGAGAAAGCCAGCGTCGAGGTTTGATTGTTCAAATTTGAATGGCGTCGAGGCCAAACTGTGAATATCAGCGTTGAGGCTTGGTTGTTCATTTTGAATGGCGTCGAGGTCAAACTCTGAACACCAGCGTTGAGGCTTGGTTGTTAAATTTGAATGGCGTCGAGGCCAAACTGTGAGCACCAGCGTCAAGGCTTGGTTGTTCAATTTTAAAGGAGTTGAGATCAAATTGTGAGCACCAGTGTGGAGACTTAATTGTTTAAATATTAAACATGTTAAAGGTGTAAAGGTCATCCAGTGTCGTTGTACTTTTGATATTACAGAATTGACGCAGAGACGCGTCAAATGCAGTATGGCCGTGTCGGCGCGGACCATGATTCGTGACCGTTAGTCCATTACGTCATCGAAAAAAAGTAGAATAAAGTGCACGTGCGCGCCGCGTCAACTCATCGCTCGCAAACAACACGTGATGCATCCCCACTACTACTGCAACGGAAGGCATAAAGGCAGCCGTCAGCCGTCGAGCTCCCCGAGCTCAGACGTGAGCGAGTCGCCGTATGAGACGGAACGCTCCTGCGTAATATAACGCTCTGAGTTCTTATTTATCTTTATTAAAATATTTCGTTCTCATTATATTATTAAAAGTGATTCTGTTTTGGTTCAATAAATTAATTATATAAAAACTACAGTGACTATTTAATGATGGCGCCACCTCCAAACCTCGGAAAGGATCTAACATATATAGATACGATTCAATATAGCGTAAAGACGATATTACCCAAGCCTAATCAAAACTAGCTATTTGGTGCCTATATCCATAAGTCCAATGTTAAATCTTCAACGTTTGTTCAAGTTAAGTTTACAATCGTGTAATGACGATTGGAGACTAGAACTTTGCCTGCTGTCCCTTATTATTTCGTAATGTCACACTGAATATTTTTTTATACTGGTCAAACTTGTACTAAAATGTCATGTCGTTTTATGTTTATGTTCTAGTGTGGAACGTCGTACACCGTATTTGATTATATATGTACTGGTTATTTTAATTTATTTTTAAAATGGCTAAGCGACCGGCTTCAGAAGCCTTTCAGGTTTCAGAAGAAACAGTACAAAAGAAGGAAGGTAAAAAACATTCGCTGGATTCTGACGAAGAGGACAGTGGTGCCGAGGAGGAAAGAAATAATGTTCTCCATGCTGACGATATCGAAGGTGAAGAAGACGGAGTTGGTGGAATGGAAGGTGAAGTGAGTACTTAGAATACTATTTCATAGCATAATAATATTCTTTTCAATTAGCACCGTTACCCAGGTGTTGCGTTGGACTTTTCCATAAGTACTTAATTATTTAGTTGGGTTAGTGAAGTTTTTGATGAATTTCGTATCTATTGACCATATTTGAATTCTATCTGAAAGTAATATTTTGAAATCTGTACAGCGGTAATTACGTATTTGATAAAAAATTGCACCACTTTCCCGGGTTGTTGTCTGCAGGTCTACCTACCGACTAGCGCTTTGGTAATGGTGGTACTGAGGGCCTAGTGTAAGTTTCTTTCGACAAATTCGATTTACTACATCGAACGCGTTCGGCGCTCCGATTGGTGGAGAGCATGAAATGGACCAATCGGAGCGCCGAACGCGTTCCATTTAGTAAATCGAGTTTGTCGAAAGAAACTTACACTAGGGCCTCTGGATATCCATTTGGGCAGTGAATTGAACAACGAAATTTAGAAACACTTAGAGCTACCATGTTTTTATTTTTCATATAATGACGATATCCACTAAACAAGATCAGGAAAATTATTACTCTAGTAGCTCTTATTTAAGACTCTTAATTTCGTCTCTCAATTCATTGCCAGAATGAATATCCAGTACCACTGGTGGTACACAGTAGACCTGCTGATTTAGCAAAGTTTATTGCAATGAACTTCATTCTGATTCTAGCAGTAGATCCTATATATTGATCATGATAATATATATATCTGTTGATGGACTGGTTAAAACCATTTCTATTATAATTTATTAAGCAGTGAAAGCCCTAATGCAGCCAAAATATGTTTCCTATGATTGAAATAGTAAAATAAAATGGTACAGACCATTATAATATTATAAATGTACATTTTCTATTTAAAATTGGTGAAATTTATCATGTTCTTAATTTTATTCCTACAGATAACTATCACTCCATTCAACATGAAAGAAGAACTTGAAGAGGGTCACTTTGATAACCAGGGTCACTATCATTGGAAGAAAGAGAAAGAAATCAGAGATGGCTGGCTTGACAACATAGACTGGGTCAAAGTCAAGGGCAGACCAGAAGATAAGTACAAAGTCCACAAGGATGATGAAAATAAAGGGCTTGGTGATGAATCCAGTAGTGAAGATGAACAACCAGAAGAGAAATTTGATTTGTTGGAGAATTACAAAGAAATCATACAACATATGAAGCCCAAAGAAACAATTGCTAAAACCCTTCAACGCCTTGGTATGCTTAAAACTTACTTTGTTCATTTTTTTATTTATTATTTCCATATTTTCTATATATGTATATAGGTCCAATTCTAATACTGTACCATGAAATAATACTATATAATTTATTTGCAGGTAAAAGTTCAAAAATATCTAGTGCTGAGCGCTGGAAACGAAAAAAAGCTGGCATTGTGGATGAAAACAGTAATATTGTTACTCGAGTAACAGAATTGGCAAACCAAATTCTAACCAAATTGGGTAACATGGACATTTATCAAGAAACATATGAAAAAATAAGTGCTATCATAGCTAAACAAGGAGGTAAAAAAGATGATGCTGATTTAGATATGTATGCTGATGATTTTGATCAAAAGGAGAAGACTGTTTTGGATAAAAATAAACCTGAAAATAATGAAAGTGATAAAGATGAGGAAGAACAACAAGAAGTGAAATGGGAATTCAAGTGGAATCAAAATGATGAAGATATATCAGGACCTCACTCAACTGAGCAGATGCAAAAATGGTCATCAGAGGGCTACTTCAAAACTGGTGTTTGGGTTCGAAAACATGGTGAAGACAGTCAGTTCTACACTTCCAATAGAATCGATTTTGAATTATACATGTAAAAACCTTTTATATAGTTGGTATTTAAGACAGAATGAAGTAAAACTTATATTAAAAATAAAATAACTTCTGTTTTCTCTTAAACATATTTTTTTCGACTATTAAATATTTTATCTGCTACACTATGAATACTGATATCAGTTAACAATTTTGCTATTTGATTAATTATAACAATAAATAAAATTATCACTTGAACAATAACAAACTGAGATATAGACGTTCCAATTTCCAACCAACTTCCAGTATTTTTAACTTTGTATAATAACTGCATTCCCATTAAATTTGAATATATTAATACTATAATATGTAAGTAACCAGTGGGTGCCTGAAAGCAAAACAAATAACCTCATTGACTAATCAACAAACCTTCTTATTTCATAAAATATTCATTATAATCATCCATAGCCCGACTTAAGGGACATAAGCCTCTCATTGATTATGCCAATGCCCACAGTCCGACATGCGATGGCTACAATGTCGTCGTCCCGTCTCCTCACCATAAATATTACCTTAGTTAAGTGTTGTACTGCTCTAAAACTGCAAGCGACACTCAAAAATGGAGCTAGTGTTTTCAATAATATGAGTGTAGTTATTATAAATGGCTGGAATGATGTTATGAAGCATGTTACCCATCTGACTTCAAAAGAGTTCAATGATGCTATATTACCAGTTCCGAAAAAGGCTAGAATAATATACAACACCTGATATAAAAGTTAAGGAATAATTATGTGTAGGATAATAGAACAAATACTGAAAAGACATGATACTCTCTTTACTTCTGTTTAAAAAGGATACAAAAAAGAATGCTCTTCTGAAATCTTGACTACTTATTCCTCTCTCGATTGCTGTGAAAGTTCCTATGACCTCAATATTATCTTTTTCAAAACTGCTTTCAATCAGCTGTAACAGAAAGTGGTTCCCAGATATTTATGTAATGCTTTATAAAATAAATGCTCTTATTAATAGTAATTTTTTACCTTCATGTTTTGAATATGGAGCAGTCTAAATTCAATAAATATCCAACAAATCAAACTGAATACTAATGTAACTATAAAAAGCCCTTCATGAGAGACTGATAACAGAAGGTAGAAAGTTAAGATCGATGAATTTATCGCTAAGATACGACAAATCAGTCTTTTTGAAAACAGTAGAGGCAGAACTAATGAAATTCCTGAAAATAATTAATATCACGTAAATTATAATTGTTTTATGGTACCATGCTAAGAAATCAAGTCAGAAGTCTGCCTCATTGGTCTAGCGGTCGCAGGGGCGGCTAATGAACGTTAGTTCCTAAGTATGATTCCTGTGTTATTGGGTTTTTTTTTTTTAATTCTCTGTAACACCCCGAAATTTGATTTTGTGGTCAGTGCCGGTCGGAATAGGTTCGCCCTCTATTATATGAAACTTATTCATATTCAAAAATATGAATAAGTCTCATATTTGCACAGTGTACATATAATGCGGAAACAGTAATTAATAACAATTATGGACCCTTATAACGATTCTGGCTAAATACACCTAGTAAATACAACAGTACACCTCTGCCTTGCTAACCCCTTGGGGAATACATGTGTAATGCCATACTATGATATAAATTTTCTAGAATTTACCTGATGTAATCCATGATAAAGTTTGATAAAAATTTGAAACTGCTGTGCCTTCATCAAATCTTTTAGACTGCACATAAATATTTTGAAGGGACATAATTAATAATACTGCTTGTATTGCTGTTAATACAATTTCTTTCTTATTTTCATTATAGTTGGAACACAGTGGCAACAGTATTATACAGATGTACACTGTTATTGCTATTAACCAAATGATACCTGCAGTAATGCTGAAATAATAAAGTTATTTGATGGGTACACATAGTATGCAGTATGTCTCAGCTTTAACATAAAAATATCAATGAATAATAGGATATACTTACACTAGTTCAATAAAAACATTTTTTCCAACAACAGGCATGAAGGAAAACATACTAAGTAACAAACAGCCAACCAGCCAAGCTATGAGTATGGGTTTTGTTAAATGATGTTTTGTTGAAGAAAATAATGGCCACACACCCATACCCAAAAGTGGGACACTCAACATCCACCGGTGTGTAAAAGAGAGACCCTGAAAGTAACATAAATTTGCATCAGCTGAAGAATATTAAAACTAATGATACATAGATAATTTTTCTGGGTCTGGGTGTTTGAACATACCTATTGCGTGATTTATATCTATAAACTGTACCCGGGATAAAAAAATATCTATATCCATATTTATATTACTAAATTTAATGTCAATAAGTATTTAAATGAGTGAAAGAGAAAACTATGTTAAGTATACTTTTCTTTCTTTCTTTCTTTTCTTTTCTATACAAAGAGACAGGTAGATAGACCAAAACTTCCACACCAACAAGTTTTCCTTATACCTTAACTACAAAACCGTAAAAACAAAGCTAACAGATAATAATAATCTATACATACTTACTAAGGCAATGGAACCCAGGGTATAACTTAAAATCTCTACCATCAATAAAAAAATATTTCTGTTCTTCTTAAATTGGCTAAATCCTTGTTTCCAAAGGGATAGCGACGACAAAGCATACCACCATAAAAATAAAGGCATTAAGCAATACAAGTGATACTGATATGGTAAACTTTGTGCTGAAATAACAAATGGTTTCATTATTATCTATTCAATTGATTTGGCATAATATAAAAAAATAAAATGTATCATACCATAAACTAAATACACCAACAAGAAGCATAGAGATGCAAATACTATATTTAGGCATCTACACAGCATGTTACTTGAAGAACTTTTGTTTTTCAAATTAGTTTCTGCCTGTGTAATGAATTTTTGTTCTGATAATACTTTTAATAAACATGCTATCCACCCCAAAATAGACAATGTGACTAGAATGAGCAGCGGCTGCTGGTAGTAATTATGATAGTAATAGAGTCCAGAAAGGCTTAGGTGTATAATTTCTTCACTCAAAATTATCAACTTTTCATATTCTCCTTCAACAAGTAACTTCTCTGTAAATTCAATAAGTTCTTGATACTTTTCTTTGCTAAATGGTCTGTAAGGCTGATATAGATGTGATATAGCATTTTCTTCCACATCAAGTCTTTTCTTATTATATTGTGATGCTAATTGTCTACTATTGCTATATATAGCTTTGGCTTTGTTAGACAAGGTCATATCTAATAGTTCAGTTGTTAGTTTCCCCTGAAATGGAAGCAATTCAATTTTTCTATAAAATATGTTTTGTTTGTATGACTAAACAGCAAATTGAAACAAACTGGCAATTGAAATGTTTATTACAAATGACTGATGCTTTTCACTACCTCTAAAAATTTGCTTAATCAATAACAAAGAATGTTTTTGATTGCAAGCAATACCTTTTCAAATTTCCCTATAATATTAAGATGTCTCCTATGATGTAGCTTATTCAATTTCAAGGTAGACTGGGTAGTTTCATACTTACTTTGGAATTAACAGGTACAGGAATAGAAAGTATAGTAGACATAAGTGGAGATAAATCTACTTGATTAACATCCAGCCTGTGTTCTAAAGACATCCCATCTGTATTGGGGTCGAGTTGTCCTTTTTCTGCTTGTTTCACTCCTGAACCCCATATAACATAAGGTGTTTTAGTTTCATCATCATCTCCTGCTCCATGTGAACCTATAGTATAAAATATGTTATATGTTAGCTGATATTATATACCGTTATATATTAAACTTAATGTGTCAATCAATCTCAAATCCTATCTCCTTTAATCCTTCATAATTATTTAGAATAAACAGAAGAACAATTTAGAATTATTGAACTATCTGATAAAAATTATAGTAAATCACTACATAATGTTTTATCAATAGCCTCAATATTTGTGAAGGATAAATCTTACAAGAACAACATACCCCAATCTGTCATGCCATGATCCGAGGTCATCAAAAATGTTGTTTTACCATCATTATTGTAATAATCTCTTATAACTTTTTCTATTTCCCTTATGCCTTCATCAACATGCCTCAATGTAGTTAAAAAGTTCCTGTAATCAAGTACCACATTAATTCAATGTAGTATATAGATAACTGTCTGAACCTGATCAATGGGAGCATGAGCCATAGAGAACATTTTGGTCCTTCAGGGATTCTTGGTGTAATTAGACTTGGAACTATCAAGGTCAATTACATCAGTAATTAGCTACCCTCTTCTTCCATTCCAAACATGGAAAAATTTTGAAGCAATATGCTTTTGCACTCATAAAAACATCCTTGGATTACCAATATAATTAGGTTTAGGCTTTTGATAATTATATGTAATTTGTGATTATTTTCACAAACATTTTTATAAGACTTACACTGTTTTTGGTTTGTGGGTATGCCCTGCAGTATCAGTTCCCAGCAGATGTAAGAAGAATAGAATTTTATTCTGATGCAATTTCTCTTTAACTACATTATCATGTCTTGCTTTTTGAAAAAAAAGTTTAACATTGTCGAAGACCCATGTATCTAGTAGTGTTGTATTTTTATCTGTACTAAAGCTTTGGTCATAAGGGTCAAATTCATGGACAAGGATGTGTTCAACATCTGCTTTTGTGAATATGTTAACAATATCATAAGTACCCCAGCACCAGGTGAAGGATGTTTGGTTAAAAACAGAATCAAAATCAACAGGGTTTTCTTTCCATCCTTTAGCTACAGCAGAAGGGTCTTCATAGAATCCTGCAATCACGGCCACATGTCCTGGACGTGATTCAGTTGGAACTTGAGTACTTGATATGCCCCATCTTCCATACGAGTTAGCCACGGACCTGGAATGAACTACAGGTTAATTTATTGAAATCAATTACAATTTCAGAAATATTTGCACAGTTATACAAACCTCAGATAAGGCATTGTCGTATAGTTAACGAATGATTCCGCTCTTAATCCATCAACGATAAAGAGAACGAGACGTTCAGCAAGATGTTCATGTTGTGGCTGATATGGAGCCACATTCTTTACAATAGGTGATTTAAAATAAATGTCGAAAATAGAAAACAAGAAAGTTATGTGTATTAGAATTCCTACGACAAACATACCGATAAGCTTGGAAATGAAAACTCATAGAAATTCAAGAAATCTTTTTAAATTACAAACGCAAATTACTTCAAAAACTTTTTGAAATCCCGTTGACATTATGAGATATGACCAAATCAAAAGTGACAGTGACAAATTTCTTACCTCTATGAAATGTGTCATCTCTCCATCGAAAATGAAATAGGTGGTATGTCGTCATGCTCCAGGTTGGACTTGGGCTGGACTTGGGCTGGACATATCGGACATCGGTATTACGAGTGTCACAACACGTTCTAAGTATTTTTTCTTTTTTTTATAACTTATAATTCCAAAAGAAAATCTGAGAGAGTATATCGGAAAGCATGCCACCTCTCGGCGAGGAATCGCACTATAATTAGGACGTTTTTAGCAGATATAACCTTTGATTGCCTATCTCATGGGATACTTATCTCAACTTCATATTTTGTGTTGTGACTCGATGCATCTCTCATACTCATTGACAACATAAAGGCGGCTTCCCACGATGCGCGATATTGCGGACGGGTGCGGCTTACCCTGCACCGACGTACCATGGGAAGATCGTGTGTCGTCTATGGAAGCGCAGGCAAGTCTACAGCGGTGCGCTGAATCTACGGTGAGTCCGTAACCTCAAAGGTAAGGAGCTCATGTGGTGCGGTCCGTGGTCGTCGATTGTACGTGATATCCACAGAATCACGCACCATGGGAAGCCAGCTTAACATATTGTCCCACAGTTTCGGTTGCGTTCACTTTTTTTTTATGTACCATTATCTCATGTGTCAAACTAGGTAAAACATTTAAAGGGCCTCATGAAAAGCGATAACCGTAAGCTATGGACCCTTCCTCTTATACCCAACTTCGTTTATAATTATAAGTAGGTATTGTATTCTAGAAATTAGTGCCCACATTTATTCTGCAGATCGAGACGAAATTAAATTGATTACCGCGTAAATAAATCAAATCAATGATTATTATATTACAACTATTTATTAATTATAATAAAAAAAAAGAAATCAAATAATAAGAAATATTAAATAGTGGTAGTGGATTGAAATTCAATATCATTTTTTCCATCCATATTCATTCCAGCAGTCAATAATCCGAGCAGTTCACGCTCTTGTCTCGTTCGTAAGTCATTCAATACTACATCGGTAGGAATCCTTTCATCTAAAGTATCTTTTGGTGTTAGACCGAGCGTAATAAATGCTCTTCGGACTTGTCCAGCACTGAGCCACCCACGTTGGCCCGGATCAAAACTTTTGACAACTGCTTCTAAATGCCTATAAAATAAATATTATTAATAAATATACTTCAACTGCTGAACATAAGCCACCATCATATTTGCACACTAGCATGAATATTTTGACGTCTGGTATCGTAAGCGTACCGTTAAAGTTTGTAAATTTTGAATTGAAAACTTTATTCCTATTTAAGTTTGATACAAATTGTGCGTCACGAATAAAATTATAACAAAATCTTATAGAAAAGTTGTATTTTCGATTCAAAATTATTTCGATTTATGATACCGATACCCAGGTGCTACCCTAGCCCTTGATCGGAGCGCCGAACGCATTCGATGTAGTCAATCGAGTTTGTCGAAAGAAACTTACACTAGGCCCTCAGAGTAGAGGGAAATCCTCTTTCGGCACCCTTTGGTCGACGCATTCACATCACTTATATTGGTATTTCTGTTTATTTTAATAATATTTTTTCCAAAAATCAACTCTATTGCAAAAGTCACACATATTGAATATAAATTAAGTAGCTCAAATGATTAAACGACAGCTTTAATAACATATGCAGTCGCGTAGTGCCGCGCCTCTCAAAAGGCACCATTCAAAATGTATTCGAAATGGTTTTCACATTTCGTATTTTGGCGCCCCTTGCCACCTGGCTACTAGAGCGACCGCTCCACTTGCTCTATCCCATAGCCGGCGCTGGGGGTACCTTTCTATACGTCAAAATATTCGTTCTAAGCCTACTGATAGTGTTTTTGTACAATGTGTAGTGTTTATAAAAAACTCACTTGTTTTCGTACAACACTGGTGCATTCCCATACCCAGCACGAAATAACATACATTCATCTAAAAGTGTGCCTGCATAATTGACTGGAGTAATTGACTTATGAGCTATTATTTTGGTTAGAATAAACCTTAAAAGCTCAGGAATACGACGCTCGCGCAAGTATATTTCTGTTCTAGAAACAGAAGATAAAATCAATTTCTTGCGCTTTGGAATTACTACCTCTTCTGAGGACTCATTGCTTAATAGACATTTACAAACTGATATGGGCTCAGGAGATGGAACAGCGCGTATTGGTGCAAATGAAAGCGCACTATTTTCTTCTTCCACTGCCGTAGACATTATTGCAAATGACTTTAGAATATTCTTACGTATTATTCGATTGTTATTATTTATGTTAGGCGATACAACATTAGATTAGACTGGATTTACAAGATTTACATCGATGACGAGTAACCGAGTAACAACGACTGACGAGAGGAATAAGAAGAATAATTCAAGTATTATGTCACATCGTACTGTCAAGCAAGACTATCGAAAGAGTTCTTTGATATATTTTTGTTTTCTGTTTCTGTCGTATCCCTTGTCCTAGCTCGAGCGACGCGGCGCAGTGCGCTGTGGCTTTGCTGCTATACACATAAAATATATAACTAAGTTTTTCTATCTCAGCACCAGAGTGCGACGCAGTGCGCAAAGCAAATTCTGAAGCCCCAGCACGTACTCCCTTGATTTTCCGCACAAATGCTCTTGGCAAAATCTGCACACTACGTCGTAATACCTACCAATACAACATCGGGGCTCAGCGCAGCGTCTTCGAAATTGTGTGCTTTGAACTTTACGTCTCGCTGTCTTTGTTAGTCCGTCTCTGTCTTACAGCAGTACGGCCACTGAGGCACGCTCTGCCCAGAGCTCACGGCCGCGGCCAGTGACGTCAATACTTATAACCAGTAGGCTATATGTGTGATCATCATTCTCACTAAAATTTAAATAAACAATTACACGTAATAGGTTTTTTCATTAACACCTAAATAACAGATTTTGTGATTTATGTAGCCTGCGAGACACAGTTAAAACCTGAAAGGGGCCCAAGAAAAAAAAAGTTTGAGTATGGCTGATGGTCTGTATATAGTGGCTGTATGGGCTCAGCTTCCCCTGCCTTTCCTAAAAGGAATGAATGAATAAAATAAAGTCTGTGGTTAGTAATAGACTATAACTTGCTTAACTTCAAATGGTATGGATTTGTAACAGCCGTTTTGTTTTGAAACTTTACTGTTGGTTCGTTGGTTGTTTGAGATTGAATTGGTCTGAATGGTATACATTATTATATGAGTCAGTGAATTTTTATTTTCAGTATGTATGCATAATAAATGAATTAGAAATTGTGATAACACATGTTTGAAATATTCTCCGCCATGGGGAAGGACACTGACGAAATACGAATTGGGAAAATCGACGACTGTAAGTTGGTTTATAGCTGTGATTTAAAAAATATATGAAATTTAGCCGGTTATAAAATTAATTCGTAGTTATTTTACTGTTGTGATTATTATTGAAATATTACATTCATATTTTTTATTCTAGGCGACTCCGATATTCGCAAGACAGGGCAGGAAATGGATACTATAAGACAAAGAACTATTGCTTATGAATATCTTTGTCGCCTAGAAGAGGCTAAGACTTGGTTAGAAGCATGTTTAAGAGAAAAGCTCCCGCCAGCTACAGAGTTCGAAGAAAGTTTACGAAATGGCGTATATTTGGCAAAATTGGGAAATTTTATATCCCCTGACTTACTGCCTATCAATAAGATTTATGATATTGATCAAAAGCGGTACAAGGTATGTTTAATATCTAAATATCTGAAAAAGTACCCTATTTGTACCCTAATCACCTACATAAGCTGAATTTCTTAGTTATTATTTGCAATTTTCTAGAGAAATCTGGAAGATATCATGATAAGTAATGTCTGTATGTTTATCTAAGTACTGTCAAGCCAAATAGATTTTCTATTCTGCCTACTGAAATGTCCTATTGTTTATTAATTTGCAATGTACATCACAGATACACCCAATTAAACATTGATCAAAAGCGGTACAAGGTATGTTTAATATCTAAATATCTGAAAAAGTACCCTATTTGTACCCTAATCACCTACATAAGCTGAATTTCTTAGTTATTATTTGCAATTTTCTAGAGAAATCTGGAAGATATCATGATAAGTAATGTCTGTATGTTTATCTAAGTACTGTCAAGCCAAATAGATTTTCTATTCTGCCTACTGAAATGTCCTATTGTTTATTAATTTGCAATGTACATCACAGATACACCCAATTAAACATAGATATTCTGGAGGCAGTTACACTTCAAAACACATTATGAATTATAAATAAGTGTTTTGAAATGGCAAATCTTGTTTTTTATAGCTTGTAGTGAGTAGCCTGCGAGGATGTTGTATGTGATGACAAATATTACCAGCAGCATTGCCTACAAAGAAGAATATCCAAAAAGTTTCTTCAGATGCCAGACACTATCATAGTTATTAATTTATTACCTCATTTGTTAAATAGGTTCTACCTTCACACTCACTGATGAATCTAGGTGTACTATAGTACACTTCCTCCTAACCCTGTGGGGGGTACAGGCATGATGTTATGTTCCATTTTTGACTGGCTTCAAGAAAGTTTTTCTGGAAATAATACCTAATATTCATAGTGAAATAGTCTAAACTTAAAACTAGTAATATTTTTGATGTTTCAGATAATGGGACTACAGTTCAAGCACACTGATAATATAAATAAATTTCTACAAGTTCTCAAAAAGACAGAGCTACCAGTGGTAAATAACACATTTTAAAGTTTTTTATGCTTAGGTCCTAGGACCATTAGCATAATCATTGATAATAGCGATGGAAAAGAATATAAAATTAAAATAAGATATAGGATATCATCTCCCTTCTATTTCTGTTTATAATATTTTATTTTTACTACATTTTCCCAGAAGTGAAACAGTACAGGCTGAAAATATATAAACAATAATAATATTTATGTTGCAGACCTTTCAACCAGAAACAACTGATATTTATGACAAAAAGAATATGCCACGAGTAATATACTGTATTCATGCTCTTAGTTCCCATTTATTCAAACTTGGCAAAGCCCCACTTATACATGATGTATATGGGAAAGCTATTTTCACAGGTAAATTATTTTTTTTATTAATATATACTAGGGATGTTACGGAGCTTCGACTCCGAATCCGATATGTCGGAACCTCCGATTAAAATTACACTTCCGAATCCGGCTCCGGTTCCGATATATCAAAACGGAGGTATATATCGGAGTTACAAGTTATGACTTGCTATCGCTGCAGCGGTACTGAGCGCTTTCTATGTGACACTGACATCTGACTGAGTATATGTGTTCTGTGCAACTGATGAACGAAGAGTGAACGAGTTGCGACAAGTTTTTTCGTTTTTATTTATTTACATTTTAAATTCGTAGATTTGCTCCGACTCCGATTCACCTCCGACTCCGCGGAGGTCATTACGAGAACCTCCGACTCCGATTCCGCCTCCGATAAATCCACCTCCGTAACATCCCTAATATATACATATATTATTTTTTAAACTAAGACTAATTTGTTTGTATGTTTATCTTCTATTTAGATGAGGAATTGGACTCTGTCTCTAAAAATTTGCAACTATGTGAACACCCACTTCCAATGTTTCAAAAGATAGGAGGCATACTATCAAAAAATAACAGTGGTAATGATAGTACTGCTCTACATAATGCTGTTGTGGAGCTGAACAAACTTTTAGACATGGATAAATCTATAACAGCAGCTATACTCAACCCACAACTAAAATTAAAACATGTACAGAATAGACTTATAGACGAGTACAAAAAAGTTTTAAAAGTTGCAAAGTATGAAAAAGTCCAAGCAGCTCATAACCATTCTCTTAATGATAGTTATATACCTGATGAATATGATGAATTGCTCACTCATGTTGAAATACAAGGACATGTAACTGCTGTTAATTATAAATATTTATGGAAAAAAATGTGTAATGCATCTCAAAATGGTGATGTGAATACATTGCACAAAATATTTAATGAAGATTGGGTGAAGACAAAAGATTACAATGCTAACAACTTAGATTTTTATTGTGATGTCGTAAAAGAACTAAATGAATTCAATAAAGATGTTGATGTGGAGAGTATTACAAATTGGCATAAAATATTCCAAAACATTATCAATGAAGGGAATCATAAGTCACTTGAACATACAGATCATAAAACGGCCATTAATGATGTAAACAAAGCTTTAGATGAGGGTACACCTGAGGATTTATATGTTGCATTGAATAATCCTCATTTAGAAATAAACTTTAAAGTAGATAAGTATGCTGTACCACTATTGTATGAAGAAATGAAATTAGAGAAATTCGAATTAGAAAAGAATTTAAATGAAAGCGAAATAGCAGCATCTGTATCATATCTATTAGCTATAGCATCAATATCTGAAGCAGTTGAGCGAGGTGATGATACTGCTGTATGGAACTGTCTCAACTCTAAACAATTGCACCTGGAAGAATTGCGGCTGCATTGTCGCCGTCGATACTTATCCGCTTTAGCAACAGCATTGCAAGTTAAAATCAGAGAGCAATGTGCATGCCCATTGCTTACATTGGATGATATCAGAGATTCAATAGATATGGTCAACATGAAAGATGATGACAATGAGGAGTGTAAGTTTTTTTATTTGTTATGTGTTACATTGTAGTTAAATAAATAGAAGCTAATACAAATAATTTTTCATTACAGTGGTGTCAGTTATAGAACACATCAATAAAGCTGTTATTGAAGAAGATGCAGATACATTAATGATCCTGTTGAAACACTCATGCTTAAAATTATCTGCACCCTTACATAAAGAGGAAAGCCACCTCTATTTACGTATGCTCAAAAAAGTTCTTGTTCACAAAGAGTCTCAAAATCTTTGGTATGATGATATTGTTGAGACTATCAATGAAGTAAATTCAGAGTCACATAATGTTAAGGAACTGACAGAATCATTAGTTCAGTTGAACCTTGCTGTCATGAAAAGTAATGTAGAAGAATTTTGGACTGCTTTGATGCATCCTGTTCTGTCTGCTTCTAGGATGATTGAAAGCTCTTGCAAAGATGTTTATTTCCAAATGTTTTCTAAAGCTTTAAAGAAGAGGGGTCATCATATTTGTCCATGGATTGTATGCCATACAAATGCCGGTAATACAGTGTATATTGATGTTGAATCATACACATACTGTTGGTCTACACCAAAGGACTTTGTTCCTTATGCTCGATACCTGACCAGAAGAGATATTAATAGTATCATCGAGAAAACAAATAAACACCATGTTAATAAATATATGCAGATGGTAATAGAAAAGTCAATTGTTAAACTTCAAGCGTATTGTAGGGGGTATTTGTTTAGGACAGGTTTAAGGAACAGACTACAATTCTTTAAAGATAATGAAGAATGTGTAGTGAGAATTCAAGCATGGTGGAGGAGGATTATCATTGAAAGAAAATATGGGACCTTAATAAAAATGAAGGCCATAGAAGCCAAGCTGAAGAAGGAGAGAAAGGAAAATCCATTGGCATGGTATAAAGTACAGGTACGATTTTGTTAATAAATTATTTTATACTAGCTTCTGCCCGCGGCTTCGCCCGCGTGGTTTACGAACCCGTACGTTTTTCCGAGATAAAAAGTAGCCTATGTGCTATTCCAGACTAAATCTATCTCTGTGCCAGATTTCATTCAGATCCGTTCAGCCGTTCTGGCGTGATTGAGTAACAAATATCCATCCTCACAAACTTTCACATTTATAATATTAGTAGGATAGGAAAGGAAGTAGGATTATACTGATCTGATAGAATAAAAGTGTCTCTCATATTGTTATTGTATTTTTACAATTTCTAGGAGCACAAAATAATAAAAATTCAGGCGCATTGGAGAGGACGTCGTGCACGCGAAGCTTTCACATCTTTGTTTTACTCTTCCAATCCTCCCCTGAAGGTTGTCAAAAAGTTCATACCTATGTTGGACTTTTCTACTGAAGATTATGATAGAGAAATAGAATTACAAACACTGAAGTCGGAAGTTGTTCAGTCTATTAGAAAAAATCAAGAACTATCTAAACAATTAGATGACATGGATCTTAAAATTGGTCTTCTAGTTCAAAATCGGATCGCCTTGCAAGAAGTAGCTGCACATGGATTAAAGTTAAATAATTTGGTTAAACATAATTCTATGACAAAATTGGTATTAGAGAAACGTCCTGATGGAAAGGGGTCTTTGTTGACAGTTTCAACAGCTGTTAAAGGCTTGAAATCACTCACCAAAGAAAGTAAAAGATTATTAGATGGGTACCAACACCTTTTTTATGAACTACAAACAAATCCGACTTATTTGTCGAAGCTGCTTTTCTGTATACCCCAAAACAAAACTAATTTCTTTTTACAAAATGTGGTTTTAAGTTTATACAATTTTGGTGCATATGCAAGGGATGAATATTTATTACTGAAACTATTCAGATTTACTCTAGAAGAAGAAATTAGTTGCAAAGTGGTCAAACCCTTTGATATAATTGCATCAACTCCATTGGTACTAAAAATGGCTGTAAGCTTATCACGACAACTATCTGGACTAAACAGTTTGCAAACTATTATTGGTCCTCTTGTTAATAAGATGTTGCAAGACAGAGATCTGAATATAGAAACAGGACCTGTTGAAATTTATAAGGCATGGCGAAATGAAACTGAAATGAAAACTGGAAAAATTTCGTTAGTAATTTATTGTAAATGATTATAACTTGTCAACATTTTAAACATACTGTTTTTTTTTAATAAGTTTTCGTTATTCAGGAAACTGCCATATACAGTGAGTCAAGATGAAGCTCTGACTTATCCTGAAGTAAAATCACGATTAGAGAAGGCGCTAACGCAATTGAAAACAATTGTCACTATGTTTCTGGATGAAATAATCAATTCTACTGAACTCTTACCGTTTTGTATCACATACATGGCTCGGGTTTTACATAGAGCCCTCACTTCGAAATTCCCTCACACTCCTGAAAAAGATATTTTAAAGGTAAGTTCTTCTGGTATGGTCATTTTTAAGTATGTATGTTTAACGTACGTTTTCTTTTTCACAGTCTCTCCTAGGATTGACAGGCCTCTCCGAAATTTTGCGATACACCTAGTTCTCTACTTTTCTTTCATTTTTGTCCTAGCTATTTGATAACATATTTTTCAGGTTATAGGAAATCTTGTGTACTACCAATTTCTCAATGCTGCCATAGTAGCACCTGATGCATTTCACATAATCAATTTACCTAACGGCACTGGGCTAACGACAGACCAGCGTAAGAATCTCGCGTCAGTTGCCAAAATCTTGCATTTCTCAGCTGCGAAAAAAGGGGTAAGTTACACCTTCTCTAATGTTTTTTTGCTCTTGGTATTTTGTCGAAAATAGATTACATTATTATGTTAAAGAATTTTCATAGAGTACGTAAAAGACTGGTGCGTAGGTCCGATGTAATGTATCTGACTGTCAGCCTCATCTAGTTACTGAAAGCCGACCTTAACATAAAAGGCTCATCAAGCAAATCATCAAGGTGATCATGCGAATCCTGCGTTTGTCTTTATATATATATATATATAAGCCTTTATTGCTGAAGAACTAAACACAAGTATAATCTAATAGTATTAAAAAAACTTAAATCTAACACATCGGGTTTTCCGGTTTAGTGATCAGCGTGTCCTGTGACACATAGGCCTCTTCCAGCTGTTTCCACTCATTTCTGTCTCTAGCTTTTCTAGACCAGGTAGCGCCTCCAATTTTTCTTATGTCGTCTATCCATCTCTTTGCCTGTCTTCCCCTTTTCCTTTTACCATCGCGTGGTTGCCACTCTGTTATAATTTTTGTCCATTTTAACTTACTATCTCTCGTCATGTGTCCTGTCCATCTCCATTTCAACTGTCTTACTTTCTTTATTATATCTTCTATTTTGGTTCTGGATCGTATTTCAACTGCTCTTAACCGATCTTTTTTAGTGACACCAATTATGCTTCTCTCCATTCCCCGCTGACATGATCTCAGTTTTAAAAGATGTTTTTGATTTAGGGCCCACGTTTGGCTCCCATATGTCAGGCAAGGTAAGACGCACGAGTTGAGGACTTTTCTCTTAGCTGCCATGGAAAAGTATTTGCTTTTAAGTATCTCCTTGAGTGACCAATATCTTTTCCATGCACAAGCAACTCTTCTATCGATTTCCATACCCGTTTGATCTTTGAATGATATTAACTGTCCCAGGTATGTGTAGCTTTTCACATATTCAATGCTTTCGCCATCTATTGTTATGGCTATTTCTTTCTTGTTTGTCATTACGTTTGTTTTAGATTTATTCATGTTAAGACCTACGTTTCTACTAGCTTCTGTTAACTGTTGCAGCATGTGTCTCAATGTACTGGGGCTGTCAGTGAGTAGTACTAAGTCATCTTTTGTCTTTACCAACTTTTAAACATAATAACATAGCATGACGCAATAGTACACCCATATTTCTCTGATGCTGTTATTAAGTAAGTATCATGAAATGGGGTGCGAACTTATTGCCATTAACCGGGCACAGTTCCAAACTCCATGCTGCTATTCGATAGCAACATGGAGTTGGGAACTATACCCGATTTCTGGACTACCAAATAACCAAGATACTTTACGAAACGATTCAATAATATACGAATAACACTGCCCGACCAACGCTTGCGACCACTAGACTAATGAGGTATTTAACAAACTTAACATAATTCGAAATTTCATTTTTCAAGTTTGGAGAGGAATCAAGACATCTCCGTTGTCTCAATCCATTTATTGTGGAATGTCATGATAAAATGAAAGAACTATTCCGGCGATGCTGTCGCGGTCCCACTCTTGAGGAATATTTCGCAGTCGACGAGTACACAGAGGCCACGATGCTGCATCACCCACATATATACATCACAGTTCAGGTATTTATGATAGTCATTGATTAAGCAAGAAAAAAAAAATTAATAACCATATAATGAATTACAGAGTTCCGTTGTTAATTTATGATACCCTGCACGTCGCTTTATACCTATTTCTTTTTACCTGATTTCGCGATTTTAATTTAAAGACAAGTTACATTCTATTCTATACAACAATCGTGAGAAAGGAAGAATCTAATTTCTTCTTTTTAAGTATTAATTACATTGAAAACAGCTTTAACAAAATACTCAGTAAAATGGTAATAAAAACGAAATAACTGTAAAATTACTTTTAGGAAATCGTAGATACTCATGCACTCCTTATTGAATATCAAGACATAATAGCCCCCGATCCTCGAGATCGCCTTAACGACTTGTTGGATGATTTGGGGGATGTGCCATCAGTTGCCCAGCTTGCATCCAGAGATGTTGATACAGTAAGTCAAAACAATATATAAATTAATTTTGATATTTTCTTCCTCAACTAACAATATCGTTTCCTTCTTTTAGCAAATGGGAGACACTACGGAAGAAAACGCAAGGTTAGAGGTATGTTTGGCACTTACGAATAAGTTCCAAGCACCATCTGACGATATGACGGATTTAAACAAACTTTTCATCAAAACTAAAGAGTTGTGCGTGTCTATTATTCCATTTTTAAATGGTAAGTTTTTAAAAAGTACATTCCTTATTGTTATCTTAGGTTAGAACTCTGGTGGAACTGAGCGGAGCCGAAACGAATCGGTTGCGAACCCAATTGGATTGCTGACAGTCTTCACATCAGGCGGGCCTAACGCACACAAATAGGTGCTTCGCTTGGTTTGTAGCGTGGCTTGAAACACAGACTCACTAAGCGAATGTGCTTCGAGCATCAGTGTGCACATTTTGATTGTAAACTATATGCTGGTTCGCTAAGGTATACGTATGTTGCCGAGTAGGCAGCGCAGCTCTATACACCAAGCGAAGCTCCGGCAGCTTGGACAAGCCATGGACTACTATATTTATGTGTTATGGCCCGGTATTTTCAAAGCGGAAATTGTTTTGCAAGGGTAAGTGACGTTCGGCGTATGCAGGCTAGTTGGAGCACATATACTTGTAATCAGTATTTTGTCGGCTCACCTGGCCACGCCGCACGCCGTTCATCTTTCTCCGATTCGATCGCATGTACGAAAACATTAAACAACTCCTCGTCCCTGGTTGAACCATGACCACTCAAGCTAAGGAGAGAGATTCTCCAAAAATCTTACCTTTGGTGGATACTGCCCCAATGCGACTCTCCCATATAAGACGAATGTTACAAAGTGTTACGATTTTAAGGTGAACATCTTTTGGAGGCGTTATGTATTGGCACTACCAAAGACCAGCAAGAACAATACGCTGAAAAAATAAGAAGACGTATCTATTCTGGTCAGGCTCGACAAGACGAAGTAATGACCTTGCGAGAGCATATAACGAAACTACGTAAGAATCTTCAAATGCTTGAAGACGAAGGATATGTTACACGAGAAGATGGTTACCAAGCATTAGTGACTTCAATTGCCCTTGACCTATGCAATAAAGGCAAATACAGACAAGCTCAGAGAAGGGCACTGGCCACTCTGACGCGCACAAAACAAAGTTTACAGGAGAAAACAAAGTATTATGAAGAAAAATGCAAATCTTATGATCAGTACATAAAATCTTGCCTTGCAAATCTCCACACTGGCAAAAAGTACGTAGTTGTTTGTAATAACGTTAAAATAAAAGCTAATAAAAACTTATTTTCTATGATAATTCAATGTGTATTATTATTTACAGAAGTGTTCACGCGTGCTTACGTAGATCAGGGAAAGATATGCAAAAATTGAAATCCAAGTTAACTGTGAAATATTCCGGTGCCAAATTGCTGGAGAGAGGTGTTCTCCTAGAAATAGATGGACTGTCAACTTCTCAATTTAAAAACGTTCAATTCGACATCACGCCTACGGATCACAATGGAGTCTTCACCATAAAAGGCAAATTCATGGGTGTTGAGATGGAAACCATTGATGTAGATATTCAAGATCTACTCCAAAAACAATATGAAGGTTGTGCTGTTATGGACATGTTTGGAAAAGCAAAAATTAATCTTAACCTTTTAATATTCTTATTAAATAGTAAGTTTTATGGTAAGTCCTAACTGAACTTTTAAAATCTAAGCACTTATTGGTCTTACTTGTCTTTGAGTATCTATATTATGTTTATTCTATATTATAATAAGTTTAGGGGTTTCCATTTGGCGGGGAACTCGGAACATTAGACAAGTTTACTTGGTTTTGTTCGACGAAAATACGGTTCGGCTCCGGTTATGCTCCAGACTCGGTGAAATTTAATTCATTAACGAAACATGTACGACGCCCCACAGCGTGATACCATAGGTTTTCGGTCTCATTTGTATCACTTGATTGGTTACACCGGAATTAAATATATTTATGCTGGCGACTGTATTATTATTCCGACTAAGTCGGTTCTGCGTCAACATTCACAAACAGGAATGGGAGTCTTTAAAAAAATGACTTCACTGTTTGTTTCTTCCGCGTGCCACAAACCTGGACCAACTATTTGTAGTAACAGTTCTCCGTCATGTGAAAGCCCGACCTGATTAAATGCCAAAAGTTCAAAATTTTTATGAAGTATTATAACACCAAATATTCTATTAATATTTATTTAACCCTGATTATAAGGAAAATAATTTTCTTTATTAATGACACCTGATTTACCTCAAAAATCATTGGTTTGTTTTTGTGTTTCATAATGAAGTGTATTAGATTATGTAGTATAACCATTTTAAATTAACGTATTTCACTAATTTTTCATTTAATGTAAAAAATAACTGTGATAACATTTTTTATGTATGGATTTGGATTGAATTGATACAAGACTTGTATACTTGAAACCTACTGAAATTTACTTTTTCTGACAATATGGAATGCGACTGTAAATATTTATGAATCAATCAATTTCAGTATTTTGTAATCATGTTTTTTAAATAAATGAGGCTTACACTAATTTTGTTTTTCTCATATTTTTTAAACTAGCAACCTTTCATTTTTCAACTGTCATGTCAGTTTGAAACTTTAAAATTAATCTATCTGTACGATCTGTTTGTAATCTGTAATATTATTACATAGCACGACAGTTGATAAGATAAAAGCATTAAATATTTCTACCTTTACGAATATTTAACATATAATCATGTTGTGGGATCACAATGCGTCGAGTTACGAAAAATCTGTTGATTCTTATATCTGGTGTACTATTCACAGCTGTTTATTGTGAATTTCTTATTTATTATGTTGTAGCGATACAGGTAAAATAATTTATGTATTAACTACTCAATTTTTGGAAATCTGATAATATTTTATACTTCACTATGTTTATTTTAAAATATTTTTTTGAATAACTTACAGTGTTCTTGGCCAGTTTTAGACCAACAGTATGGCGATGACCAATTGCTTAAAGCATTTATTTTATCTGATACACATTTACTAGGTCCTCGAAAAGGACATTGGCTTGACAAATGGAGACGAGAATGGCAGATGCATCAGGCATTTCAAGCTATCATGATTTTACATAAACCAGATGTGGTATTTTTTCTGGGTAAAATAATATCTCATATTGTTTAGTATTTTGGCTTTCGTTTTATACTTTGTAAATTAGTCCAATTAGTAGGCAAGGTAAGATTACAATAAAACATGTAACCCTTGGAGTGTTATGTTGATCTGAATCATAAATTTGTCAAGAGTAGTAATATTAAAAAAAAAATTAATTGTATAAACAATTACTTCTTTACATCAACATTATTAAAATAATTTAAAAAAAATGAGACTTCATTTACAGGAGATCTTTTTGACGAAGGAGAGTGGAGCAACAATCAGCAGTTCAATGATTATGTGGATCGTTTCTACAAATTGTTTCCAATACCTAATGGTACTCTAATGCATGTTGTTCCTGGAAATCATGATATAGGTTTTCACAATCAGTAAGTCATAACATGATGTTTTTGTTTATATGAAAAATACAAAATATATAAGAAGTATAATTAAAAATTTCTTCAGACTTCTCATTTTTGTTCATCATTGGTTGATTCTTAAAACTTAAAAAGTAGCAGGCTTTCATCTTTCAAATTATTTTCAGCATAAGAAAAAGTTCTGCTCAAAGATTTTCAAAATTATTGAACTCTTCATCGGTTCAGTTCATAAGTTTGAAAGATAATCATTTTGTTCTCATTAATTCTATGGCAATGGAAGGCGACTCCTGCAATCTGTGCACCAAAGCTAGAAACGACATCGCTAGGGTTTCTGGTAACAATCCAAGTTATAAGTTATAATTAAATTAGTATCTCATATTACTGGTAACTTAATTCCATGTTGTTGTTTCCAGGCATTTTGAAATGTTCTGAAAATTCAATTTTTTGCTATGAAGGTATCAAGAAAGTTAAATATAACAGACCAATACTTCTGCAGGTACCCTCATTTTACAACTTGCTATTTTTATACAAGAAAAGTAATATCCAGTAAAACATGTTTAAACAACAAGTATATATATTTCAGCATTTTCCACTGTATAGACAGTCGGACGCAGTGTGTACCGAACCTGATGCTCCACCATTGCCTGAACGAAACAAGCCATTTAGGTTAAAGATAGATGCGTTATCTAAAGAGGCTACAGAATATCTTGTATCTAAATTCAAACCTAAAGCTGTGTTTGGGGGCCATACACACCATGGTTGCTTGCAGCATCATGTTTATCGTAATCCAGACACATTTGAATTTTATGAATATTCAGTGCCGTCTTTCTCGTGGAGGAATAGACCTGACCCCAAATATATGTTGGTGAGTTACCTATATCTACATGACTTCTTATTTTTTGACAAGAGAAGAAAAATAAACGATTTTTTTAAATTGTGCCCTCATTTTAGGTGACTTTCACACCAAGTGATTATTCAGTAAACAAATGTGAGCTGCCTAAGGAAACTTCTATAGTAATAACAGCTATATTAATGCTGTTTGCGGTGATATGGTGTACTACTCGAAGAAGAGCCATTGGTAGATAAGTGCAAAATAAAACGAAGCCATTGTAAATTAATCTCATGATTAAGTATATTTGACAATAAATATTTTTGACAAGATAGAGCACTTTGTACACATTGTACCTACATTGGCAACTGAGCATTCATTTTCAGTTGGCGTCATTACATACAATTATTTTATTTAACAAATTATCACAAATACTTACCTGCTAACATTAAAATAACATTACAATTAAGCTGTCCACAATAAGTTATAAATACATTATGAAAGCAAAATAGAGGTAGATAAAACATAGAGATTCTTTCATCAACTTAAAATAACGAATACTGATATTGGTAATGTAATGGGGAGGGAAAAATTGAGAATTAATCATTAACATTCAATACTGAAAAACTACTAATCACTGAAAAAACTAAGTAGATTATGAGCAACCTTAATTTACGTAGGTATATTGTACTTGAATTTTTCACGTAACAATGTTATAAACTATCGTCTCTGGAGTACCTAACACTTATAACTAAAATCAGTCTATGAAACTCTAAAATGAGTCTTGTATTATCAAAGGTACATAGTCTACTGAGCATTATCACCAATTACATTCTGCAGTCTATTACTCCTCAACTCCCACTCATTATCAATGTTACTAAGTAAAGGCACTTTTTGACAAATTTAATAGATATCGTAAGGCCGCGTGCGGGTCTGGAAATAGGTTTACATTTATATTGCAGTGTGGCAAACTTACATCATTATTAACTCTACAAGTACTTGATACCCATGAATTAAATGGCTTAGGTACAGTATGTCAATACTGGGTCACTTTTATAAAATAAAAATATTTAGTCTATTTTGTAGTTTCTCAGATCTAGAGTGTGGAGAAATAACTTAAACATACTGCTCAGCTTTGATTAAGAATACTAATAGAGGGCTAATATTTTTAGTCTTATTTGAGAAATGAATCTCACCCTTCATTACTTACTTTAAAGTTGTTTTCATAACAGCGCTTGGTAACTCAACAATAATAAAATTACATTCATACCAGAATCACACGCACAAACATACTCAAAAATGATAAGGACAACACCGTTACTGGCGATGCCCTTTATTAAATTCTATAAGAATATTATTTGTAATACTCTAGGTTGTTGCGTTGCATGCGCTGGGGCGGGTAAGTCGTGCGACCTGGATCGCGCGTGACGTGCGTGTGGCGCACGCGGCGGCCGCGGCATCTGAGACTGTTTCTGATGGTATCCGGTGTTTGCATGGCGGGCCGACGAACATATCACCGCATGGAGGTAACGGTCATACCTACATAAATGTGAATCGCCGCCGCTTGCTAGATCTAGGTATCCGTTGCCAGAATTCTCAGATTTCTTTTTTTGGAATGCATTCGTTGGCTTCTCACTAACAGTGTATGATCTATTCCGGAGCTTTTGATATTTTTTTATGATTTCTTCGTCATTACCGAACGATTCAAAGGGCTTTCTGTAACAAAGATAAACAAGATAAAGTCAGATATCAAATTTTTGAGAATCTTGATCTACATGTAGGTAGGTAATGCGAAAATTTAGATCTTTCAGAAATCCACTTTTGACTTGAAATTCTTAAGGATTGAGTATGAATTTGTCAGCGTACGGCCGCCCAAAAAAGCTAGCAAGTGTTACATCTATGAATTATTTGCATTATATCGATATAAAAGAAGTATATATCATACCTTGAGGTTTGAAAACTCAGATGGTTTTTTTCCATATTAGCTTGGATAATTTCCAGTAATTCACGTCTTTGTAAACTTCCGGAACGCTTTTTAGTGTGTTTGCGATCGCGATGTTCTCTGCGAGGTTGTCGGTGAGCTCGGGGTTGTATGAATGTGGTTTGCCTTTGAGCTGGTCTTCGGTCACCAGAGCATGACGATTTGGAGGAAACATCATCATCAGGTGACAATCTCTCTCTTTGTTCATCCTCGCTATGTTCCATACATTCTGGTGGTGCTGCGTTTACAGTTGACGCACATTCTCTGCGTCGACGTCTCCGTGCATCTCGCCTTTCTCGGTGACTTCTACCATTACTGTCTTCTGGCACTACTGTTAACCGCACTTGTATTGTTTTTGAGCCATAGTGTGGTACTGTCACTGATTTTCCTATTGATTCGTATATTGTAGACACGATGCCAGCTATGTCCTATAAAATAAACATTATTTAATTAGAATTAATAAATATCTTGGTTTCCTCCTCGTTCGCAACCGTCCGGTCTAAGGCGATTTGGTATCCCGTTAATTCCTTTCCAGGTGGACTTATCGAAAATACTTTCTTATTGTTATGATATTTCAGGTAATTAATTTTAATTGTTTAAATTAAGTATAAAAACTGTTTATGTTTATAATAATACTCACGTCCTTGGTCATACGTCCATGTCCATCAAGATCATAGAGGGTGAACGAGAACTGCACAGGCTGTTGTTTGGAAGGTTCTGGATGTTGCAGTTCTACATCACACGTCAGCTCCTAAAGTGAGAAAATATGAAGTCAGATAGGTACAAATTACATCGCGATAAATTTACTAATTAATAGACTTGTCATACAAGGTAATATTTTTCGCGGAATCATCAAGTCTTCATTCATTCATTTTCAAAAAGTCATTGAGCTCTGTAATCTACCTCGGAAATTGCTGCGATAGCTAGTTAGTATTCAGAGTAATCAGTGTTCCCTGTACCGTTTCCGTATTGGATTACAGTCGAAAGGTTATGCTGTAGTAGATAACCCAGTGGCGCCGGACATAACGCGCGTGGCGGACGGCGGGCGTCCTTCTTATCTCACGCTTTAAAAGGAAACTAGTAATGCCTTTACAAAAAGTAAAGGTAAAGTAGAGTCGACCGCGATAGCCTCTACGATGTAAAATGGATAATAACTGGTACAATAACGATATTTTTTATGCGAAACTGTAATTCAAATTAAATTTTATTCATCCACCTATACTATAGTGTAACATTAATTAAAGAAAACTATTTCTATACAAACATCTAACGATAGCGCCACTACACGCGCACAGCCGCGGTATTCTAAATTCTGTAGGAATTCATGATTATAATATGTAGATTGTAGACATGAATTTGATTAAATCTTTAGTCACGACTAGCATGGTTACTAATCGCCACTTTCTAATTCCCATGGCTGGATGGAGAGCGGGAAGATTAAAAATGTTTCCTTACATCGTTTTTAATACTTGGCGAATTTCAAGCTTACCTTTAAGCCATATTAACGCTCTTCGGCGAAGTTGTCACGACCGACAACGTGTTTGAAAACAATATTCTATTTAGGAGTACGACACGAATACATTTTTTTCTGATCATATACTCTACCCTAAGCATATTATAGATCCGAATATTTCCGTTGAATATTTCAGTTCAAAAAAACATCTATATGATGTGATAAAATGTTAACCACGGTGATTCACCCTTTCAAAAAATTGACAAGCAATTAAATAATATGATCATGAATGGGCCGAAATAGAAGATAAGAGCAATCTGAAAGTCTAGATAAAACCAGTATCGATGCGGAAATGCCACAGGATAATGAATGAAGCAAATTGTTAGAACACTTGTTTTCGAATGCATGTCACCGATGTCACTTTCAGGCGAGGACAAATGGCATAACTATTCAAATTACATTTAAAATAACACTGATCATTTTACCTCAAATCGTAATCGAGGATGTTTATCATCATTATTTTCCGCCGCCGGTGTAGGTGACGGTGGTGGTTTGTAGGATGGTTCGTGCGAGGTGCGCGGCGGAGGCGCCGGTGGTGAGTTCGGCTGCAGCAGGGCGCGAGCCTCGCTCGGCAGAAGGTCAGGGGGTGCAGAACACTGGGATACAGCTCGTCCCACCAACTCCTCGGTGTCCGTCCGTTCGCTTTCCGTTCCAACTGAAAAAATATATGACGCCGGTAAGTTTCTAAGTCAAAATACATAAGTTATAGTGAGTATGTACATTTATAAACTACAAAACTGGGCCAGAGACTACCAGGACTATGTTAACCAAGTATGCACTTGTATGTAACTACCAATTTAGATTAGTCATATTAAAATATATTCTAGTTAATGTGTGGTGCAAGAAAATTTGCACCAATATACTTATAATTTAACGAAAAAATATATTTATTATAACTCAACTTTCCTTATGAAGTGATCAAGTGACCTAAACTTCAAAAATTACAGAATTACTTTAAGCAATAACAAAAGAAGATTAAATTATTTAAAAAATGATGTTGAAATAAATTTTCTTAGGATACAGACATTGGAAATACTGAGTCGTAATAATTAAGTGTCATTAAAAAAATAAAAATGTACGGGTTCGTAATCCACGCGGGCGAAGCCGCGAGCGGAAGCTAATATATTATAAATGTGAAAGTTTGTGAGGATGGATGGATATTTGTTACTCAATCACGCCAGAACGGCTAAACGGATCTGGATGAAATTTGGCACAGACATAGATTAGTGTCTGGAATAGCACATAGGCTACTTTTTATCCCGGAAAAATGGACGGATTCGTAAACCACGCGGGCGAATCCGCGGGCGGAAGCTAGTATTAATATGCATTTCAATAAGTTTCCAAAATATTTGTGAAAAACCTGTGAAACTTATTCTTCTTAAAGCAATTTAAACGTGGGAAGAGAAATACCGTTTTTTGACTTACACACCAAGAATCTAAAATAAAATCTAAAGTAAAATTAAGCTACGAGTTAGGTCGTAACGCTATCGGCTCAGCAGAATGAGGAATTGTATAAACAAATATAAAAATAAATAATGGCAACTGACCGGGCTAAAAAGCTGAAAAGGTTTATGACAATTATTATTAGCTATGTGCATTCAACAGTGGCTTGGTCCACCCAACAGGTACAAAACTAAAAATAATCTAAAATCTGTATGTATCTTCAATACGTATTTCATGCTATTTTGGCCCTTGTAATCATTGCCAAGGGAATACAATAAGAGTAACACAATGGTAAGAAAAAAATAAAAGTTGTATTATATCCAACAGTTTGTCGGCGAAACTCAAAAAGTTGTCTGATGCGAACCGACGAGCAGAGAGATGTAAACGACACAAGGTTACGGGGAGCGTTGAGACATTTCCTGGAAGGCCCCGTGAGTGGGTCGGCCTTTAGAACGTTTGGGATCCACCGTGGCATCGCACATCTGCCGCTAATGTTATTTCTCTCAAAAGAGGCGGCATTTCTTTAACGTGCCTTACAACCTTTGGTTAGGATGCTTTTTTTTATTAATTACATTCAAGTCATATAATTATTTATCAACCAAAGCTTTTTCAAGGACGAGGAACTTTCAATGTTTTAACTATTGAATAAGCTATTTTAGCTGTATTTTTATTTTTTATTAGTGGTTTCCGCTACTCACGTTGACTAGGTATCTCAGACTATATTTCAAACGCTAAATTGTGGTGCCTGCACTTTACTTACGTTACCCTAATCATATCTACCTACTGTGTATGCAATGATTTAGTTAGATTACACAGACATTAAATGAACCCCGTTACATAACAACCTGCAACGAATCTGACGAAATCTTAGGTTCATTCTATACTTAATGGAGATAATACTATGTTTTCGATTTTAGAAGTGACACACGTTTCAAAAGAGACAAACAAATGAATTGAAATTTCAAGATCATTTTTTTATTTACTAAAATATTTCTAGACCTCTTTTTAGTGGTAGGTATTAAAGCGAAGCTGCTTTTGTAACAGGACTTCTTTTATACAGAGTCTGAACAAACAATATAATTCTCTCGATTTCTGTGAAGTACTTAGAGTTCGCTTTGAAGTTGTTGTAATGAGCGAAACGGTAGACTCCAAGTCTTTATTAACAAATTAAGTTTTAGAAATTTTAACTTATGGTACAAATTTATAATGAAAGACGTCTAAATGTAGTACTCTGTATTCAGCTTGCTCTATTTTATAACTAAACAGAGCAAGCAAGATCAAAGTGTTATTTCTATTTGTTTGCTTTGAAGTGGTATTAGTCAAGTAGGTGATCATATATTGTAGCCGAAGTTTTTCATTTCGTTTGTGTACGTTCTCAGTATCAGTAATAAAATGAATGGAACTGCAATAGGCATGATGACAGATTTTGAAATCCCCTTTTATAATGTAGGTACACATCTACTATTTCCGAAAAATACATTTTTTTCAGCAATAAACTAAGTTTTAGCGCAAATTATTGCATTTTATTCTATCTACTTTAAATTATGCGCGAAATCGCTCGTGGGTGTCATGGCGTGCGCTTGCGACGTCACGCCTAGGTAAATATTGCATTGTCTATGTTCAACGAAGAACGTCAACAAAATAATACATATTTCGTGTGTTAAAATGAATTCCAAAGTTTACAAGTGGTGTGCGGTTCCTCTGTGCTAAAACATATTATTAGCAACACCTAACAAAGTATTTGTATTTCCAAACAAGAAAATAGTGACAGATAAGTCGCTAAAGCGAAATCAAGCAGATGTATTTACGAATTCGCCAATTTATTTTTAACAAATCAACTAATTAAATGATCCAGGAATCGATTTAAACGCGTAATTACGACAAAAGTTCAAGCAACACGCAGGCGGTGATTGATATTTACTTAGGCGTGACGTCATTCGTTGTGATTGGTGTTTCAGTTAACATGGCCGATTGCAGTATTTTATACTTTTATTTTATTGAAAATCTTATTAATCATCATCATCATCATCATCAGCCAGAAGACGTCCACTGCTGAACGAAGGCCTCCTCCAAGGGAGGGATTTGCCATAATCCCCACGCTTGGCAGGCGGATTGGGGGATCGCAGTGGCTCACCGATTAGTGAGAGGACGCTGCTGCCCATCCTCCGGTGTCTGGCCGCAGTTTTAGGACGTACCCGGGTCTTATTAATCTCAATGTTAAAATAAAAACTAGGTCATTTTTTAGAATCCTTTCAACATATTTTGTGCTTTGAGTACATTCACTAGAATAGCTACATGTAGAATTAGCTACGGTATAAACAGTGGCACTATTTAAGGTAGTATTTAAGTTTAAAATAAGGGAACTACAATATCGCATTGGGTAAATTTTAGAAAAAAAAATCTGTCATCACGCCTGTTATATGGTTGTGAACTATGAAGACAAATACATGTTCAAGGTTATACTTCTGTTAAATATGAAATAATAATTTATAATTTGAAGAAAGCCGTAGGTTACCCAGCATCCTCAGGTCGACCTTAAACCTTTTATAAGTAATGACTTATTACTATGACATTGCTCAAGCCTATTCCATTTGATACGGCGAGATAAGGTATGTGGCCTCCAAGGTGGCAAATTCTCATGTGGTGTAGATACCTACTAATTTACACTCGCTTAAGATATTTGTTTCGTATTGCGCGACTCCTCTTTCTAGCGACAGCAGTGGTTTCACGTCTTTGTGTTTGCTTTTGTAGTTCAAAATTCTTTTAAAGTTTGATGCTTTGGTATCCATAAGGAATCAAATGGTGTTTTTAACAAAGTCAGAGTTCAGGCACCCGTCAATCAATAAATAGATGATCCTTTGACGCTCATTCCATCGTATTGCTAAGGTGTTTGAAACCCTACCTAAATTATTAGCAGTTGAACATGCCTAGCAAGTTTGAGGTCAATTTCACCCGAGACTTTAAAATTGAATGCCCCTTAGCTATGATTAAAATATGGTATATAGTTTTGCCGTATGTGAAAAATCGTCGTTAGATCGTCGTTTAAATAAACTACCATACTTTTATTGTAAAGTTGTTAACATTTTTAATAGTAATTCTTTAATGTACAGGGTCCACAGGTAACGTTTAGTTTGTGTATAACGTTGTTCTGCCGTGAAGCGGAAGACGACTCGATCTATTATTTTGTTTTACTTTTTTCCGTTCAATTCATGTTGCCGCGAACAAAATACGAATCGACCGGTCGACGGGTCGTCGCCGTGCACAGGCCGTAGCGTGCAGGCGTGTTTGATCTTACCGACTTTTGATAACATCGTGCGAGCGGGATCGTAAAATCTTATTATAAACGCGATATAGGTATGTAACCTTAACATTAGTTAGGTAAGTACCTATTCTACGCCAAATGGACATAAAGTAGTTGAATTGAAAAGATTTAAACTAACTTATGAGTTAATAAGTATAAGGACCCTTGTTTATATAATATGTATATGTCATGCAGATAAACAAATTCGGGTTGGAGTTAACATAGTTTGGAAAAGGCATTCAGTTGGCATAATGTGGGTATAAAACCTTCAATTACCTACCTTGTTACTTATAAATATGAAAATGCAAAAGAATCTGATTAGGTGCTGGGCCAATGGCCCAAAGCATTTTTTTTTCTTCTTTATATTATTCGACGCTTATTTAGAACTAGCTGTGCCCGCGACTTCGTTCGCGTGGATGTCGGAACTTAACAATGTATTTTTTAGTGAGACCAAATGCACTTAACCCTATTTTTTTCTAAAATAAAAGAATTTTTCTAAAATAAAAGTAGTCTAAGTTACTCCTTATTACATCAGCTACCTGCCAATAAAAGTCCCGTCAAAATCGGTCCAGCCATTTCAGAGATTAGCCTATACAAACAGACAGACAGACAAAAATTGTAAAAAATGTTATTTTGGTGTATGTACCGTATATATATTCATATGCATGTAGTAAAAAACGGTTATTTCAATATTACAACCAGACACTCCAATTTTATTTATATGTATAGATTTGCAGATATTTGGCACAACTTTTAGCAAACTCAGATAGTCATTTCAACGCTGCATGATTGGTTAGTCAATATATTATATTGGTTAAAAGAAAAAAAAAACTATGTTTTGGTAGTACGATAAGGCTTTGTTATGTCTTTTTATAAAATTTAAATTAATTGGTATTTATTGACGACTTTTATTGATGATTCATTGGTATTAATTAAATTTCGTTTTAAGGATCATCCTTAAAACGAAATTTAAGAAGGATTTAAAATATAAAATAATTATACATAAAAATAATTTATGAACTACAACAAGTCGATAGATGGCGTTGTTTTAAATGTAAACAAGATGATTTTTAGAACCCTTCTTGCTCTAATTTCAACTCGCCCTTGACCGGTTTTTATATTGTTATGAAGTTTCAAGTTTGCTATTCACAGCCATTCATAACACACCTATTTATATAGTGATGAATCTGTTTGTTTTGTAACGTACTTAACTATTTTAATGTTTATAGATACCTTCCTACAAACTATTATATTTATGTAATCATTATGAATCGTCTGATGTACAAATAAATTCACAACATAGGTGGACAATCGAAAGTATCAAAGAGCATTCATGTACCTACATTTTGTAGTCTTATATAGTAGTTTTTAATGACAACTTACTGCTAAATTTCTTGTATCCATTTCTAAACTTGTTGCGCCACCACTTGACGAAGTGGTGCGCCATGGGGGCGTCCGCGGCGGGTGCCGGAGCTCTCAACGTTTCGTAGCACGTCATGCGCTGCGCTCACGCACGCATCCCGTACACTTCAAAAGAGCCGCAGCTTTATTTAATTATATCACTTATAATTATAATTCACTTGCACTATAATGGGTCACAACACAGGAGGCAGAAGGATTCGATGTTAGCACGAAGCCTTTGACCCAGTTGTCCGCGTGAATGTTGGGTGGCGAGAGAATTCGAGCGACCGTCCCTCGCGCGTGCCGTAGAGTGACTGACTGATGGATGAGGGGAGTTCGGAGGGGCGGGTGAGGGCGCGGGATAGTGCGACGCGGCGCGTAGCACTGTGGCGGCACTGGCGGCGGCTGCTGTGTCGCGCTCGCGAAACAAATACTGCCTGCTAACGTAGTTACAATTTACAACCGTATGCGTGACGACTGGCTGACGACGATTAGCTTGATCGCGGTGCTGTGCTAATGATGTGCCGTAAAAGCCTCGGAAATATTTTCTGCTACGTTTTCCAAAAAACAATTAAGTAAATTAAGGTAATATAATGTACATAAAATCATCAAGTATACAGATGTAAGTTTTGGGTTAATAATATAAATAAATAATTGTAAGTAAGTACGGGTACGGTACTTAGGCCAAAGAATCTTTGTGTAAATTTTAAAGAAACAAAGATCCTTTGAAACTTTGATGTTGAAATCTATGACAAAAATTAATTCTTACGTACTTAATTAATTAATATGATATATTTCGTTTTCAAGTTAAGTTGTTTTAAGGCAAGTACGTACTTACATAAAAAACATCGATAGGTTACCTACCCATCGATGTAACTACATCATTTAATTTGAAAAACAATTATTTAGCACTATCTTTTGCCCGCGACTTCGTCCGCGTAACCTACGTGCAATATGAATATAATTTATAGCCTATAGCACTCGGGAATAATGTAGCTTTCTACCAGTGAAAGAATTTTTAGAATCGGATCATTAGTTCCGGAGATTACATACAAACAAATTTTACCTCTATAATATTAGTATAGATTATCATTTATATAATGCATGAATGAAAATCGTAGGTAACAAATAGTACTAACGACAATGTCAGATCAATTAATTGTCGCGCTGCCGAAACAGCTCGGTGTACAAAAGTAATTTATTCATCCCATTTATGATTTATTTCTCCCTGCAATTCTTTGCAGTCTTAGGATTTAGATAACTACACTATTAGTCATCATGTTTGATTGGTCGACTTTCCACGAATGATAACGACAGAGATATGAAAGCTTTGTTTCGATGTATTTACTCGTTTTTTTAGACGAAATTGATCCTTTTTTCTAGGAAGAAGACATTGAATATTGACCGAGCTGTTTTTCAGCTTCGTCCGTATTCACCATTAAGGTACTAAAGAAATACAACAACACGCAAGCAATACGGCTTCATAGCAAGTGTTTCCATTATCGAACCCATGCTAGGCACTGTGGTACATCACATTTTTGGACGAAAAACGCACCTGACCGAGTGACCGAGTTCCAATAGCAAGAGGTAATTGATGGCGACTTCGATTGAAAAATATAAACGGAAAATACATTTACATAATCCACATAAAAAAATAAAGATCCACGGAAAGTACCTACTAAATACTATACTTGTGTCCATTATCGTCTAGTAGTTACAACAGTATCAATGTCGGTTACCACCAAGGATCAGACCTTAATCAGATAATATTATAATCATAAAGTCCACGAAAGGCCAGGAGTTGAAAAAAAATTTCACCTCGATGGCACCAATTGCTTGCTAATGCACAGTCGTGGCATCATCGCCAGAAATGATATTATGTAGTTCAGGCCTTTCAGGGACGGCGCCATGATGGGATAAGAAAAAATAAAGGAGTGCAGTATGTAAGGAGAAAATAAATTCTTAAAGCCCCTTTTTTGATGGGCTTCCAAACGGGTCCGGAAGTTGCTGGATAAACTGGAAGTAGTAAACTACCTACACGGTCTACAACCAAATGATACATATATTTGATATACAAAACATTTTTTATATGATTTTTTAATTAATAGTAAATGCATTTTGAAATTTAAAGATTATAATCTTTCTTTCATATGCATGGTTTTCCGTTTATGCCAACTTTTACTTAGCAAAGAAAGTGAGCAGTAGGTAAATACCTATAGGGCAGTAATAGAGAGAAAGGTGAACGCGCATCCGCTACGTTGGCAATGGCAGCCTCCATGCGGTCGATGACCCTGAGTAAGCGATTACAAAAAAGATTAAGGTAGGTAGATAGTAGGTACTTGGTTAGTAGCAAGTCTCAATCCGAGCCGCTCAATGGTTCCACCTTTAAAATGTATACGAGTGACATAATAGCTTCTATTCATTTAATTCACAGACAGCTTCTTTTGTTACAAAATCAAAAATTACTGATTATTTTTTACAGATAATCTGTATTGTAAATTAATGTTTTAGGGCAATAATAAATTATATCGTTGCAATTAAACAAGTTAATTATCGTAGTAGGTACTCTTTATGTACCTGTATAATATCGGTCTTACCTTTATTGTTTACTTTTCTGGGAAGGCGAAGTGAAGCTATAACAGTTGTCCTGTGTTCGATATAGAGCCCACAGGGTGGAGACGCGGGCGCCGGCTCGTGGGGTGCCAGCCAGGGATGTGGCACAGCCAGAACGTTTCAAATTAGAATTTTACGGCCTCTTCGTGTTAGGTTTATTGTCGAAAAGTTATCGTCGACCAAGATGAGGTCGTATTCCAAAACTGACTTACAACAAACAGTGTTTTATGTAAGTTTTATGTCGGTAATAAAGAAATCTTCACGAAGACGTAAAATTGTATTCTCTCGTTCATTAGATATAATTTGATGAAATTTTACTTAGGTAGCTCTACGTATAACTTCTCAGTAATAACATTGTTATTTCGGTACAGCCAACCTTAGTTAGAAAAGCCCTTAAAAACTAATTTTAAAATTATACTTAATATGTTTAGGTTGTCACTAAAACATATCTATCGGATGACGTTACAATAAGATGACCATACACAGCGGTCGGGAGGGTCTCGCGCGAAGGTTCTACGTGGGTGGCGTATTCCACGAAATAGTGTTGATGGCAATGCCGGACGATTTTCAATATCATCGACGTATACATGAAATGCGACTTAAAAAATGTATCCCGCAACCAAGATCAAGTACTTAAGTAATAATAAATAGATTTAGGGTTTGTGTGGATTATCCTGCTATCATACAACAAGTAAAATCTACTAGTACTTACCTACCTATTACTTAAAATTTGGTACTTTTATATTTTTTCTAGGCATGTGCTCGTGTGCTACAATAGAATGTTTGTTTAGTAAGTATGTGTAAGGAGATCAAATCTTTGTATACGCATATAATAAAAAGATAATCTTACGAAGTGACCTGGAATGTTGATAGTGGCGTTATTTCTGCTATTCAGTCGGCTGGCACGTCGCCAGATGTGGTCGCTCGACTTCTATCGCGTCGCGTGGGCAATGCCCACTCACGTATTTCCATCACACTCCTCCAAACTTCAGCTTTTCTTGTAAAAGTGCCTACTTATTTTCATAAAGGTGTTGGTACGGTAGCTAGTTCTGCCAATCACTATTTCTACGATGACTGTTCTTACAGCTTTATTTTCGGCAATCCTGCTTTTGATTGCAAACGTTACTTCGCACATTGTAATTGTCACGGAAAAAGCGTATTACTCTATGTTCTGTGGTTTTATATTTTCTTAAATAGTGAAGGAAGTTACATATTCTTAATATTATTTTGTAGGTAGTAGGCAGGCATTCATTGTTTGGCTAAATAGACAAAACGGTGCGAAGGGAATGAGGGGCCTGCCCCGCCTGTTGGCTGAGCCGCCCGCGCCCGCGCATCGCCTCGGGCAGCAAAACACGGCAGATGCAATTTGTAGTAGACACGGTATCGTCTGTCGGCTCGGTACTTCAAAGAAATAATAACATACGATTACGTATCTCCTTTTATCCCTTTATACTTTACGGCGTGAACGCTTCTTTTTCTTTACATTCACCAACAACGAAACCTGTTCTCTCGTGTGTCGGACGCTTAAAAAGTGATCCCGAATTAATAGCTACAAAGTGTGATTATTAACTGGTACGTGTTAGAGATTATACCTATTTATTTATACATAGGTACAGTTAAAGGGAAATACAAGTTTGAAACAAAAATATCTACGGTCCAATATTTGTAAGAAATAGTTAGGTCCCTAATATCGACGAATAGGTAACACTTAGAAAAGTCGGTCATATCTTGAATGGGTGACGGCTATTTTCACATCTATGCCACTGGAATGATTCAAGGTCTCTGAGTTCTTCTGAGTTCCAGGGAGGCAAGCCCTCAGTCCTGATTGTCAATTGTTATATTTCGACTTTCTGATAGTGTTACGGATGGTCTAAACCCTGACTGAATCTCTAATAGTCGCTCTTAAGTTTGGAATTAGGATAATGGATTCGATATCAGTATTCCCTAGGTTGCGGATTCTCCCCTTAGACCGCCCGGTACACCTGGGCCTTTCCCACTTTCATACCTATATTTAGCCGGTTAATCATGACCAGGACGTGATCCGCCTACCTCAATATGCCATGTTTAAGAAAAGAATAGGCAATAAACAATAACATTGTGTATAAATTCTAAATTGCCTAGGTACCGTAGAATACTGTAACTATGCCTGCACTCCTAACTTTGGCTAAGAATAATTCACCAATGACTTACTACCTATATTACATAACATTTGCAATGCAAAATAATTTACGGGCTAAGATAAGATAAGATTTTATTAGTAGTTAAGTAAAGAATACAAACTTGTACTAATTTACAGATGTAATACAGACAGAGTTAGGAGTGCACGCAAAGTTACAGTATTCTACGTTACTAAAATTAAATAGAAAGTTTTAACAGTCTAGAACATTTTCTAATGGCATATAATGGTTTATTTACTCGGTACCTCGATGAGGTGATGTTACAGTACATAGTGCATAAGTTATGCACCAGTATTTAATTATAGCATGTAGTAGACATAATACGCATAAAAATGGCTTTATGCACAAGTAACTGGTAATGCATTGAGCTATTCCCAAAGGGATGAAACAGCGTCGGCGATAATCAAAGGGATTTAAATGATATCAATAGCTTTGTGCTACCGCGGGGCCCTTTGTCGGCGCGCTCTTGAGCGGCAACATCACAAGCGACAACTCAGCCTGCCCGCCGATCCATTACTGGATTTACTGGATACAAAGCGGACATCAAACGCGCCGCCGGCTATTGCGTCACGTGCCATCATCGTTTGGCAACCTCTTTGCAGCTGCAAATTGTTAGCAAAAAATGTTGCAGTTTTGATTTCCTCTTTTTGAGTTGCACGATCAAAGGGTATCTATCTGGTTGGATGGCTTTATGAACTGGTAATACAAAAAAAAATTCAAATTGAAAATTGTAGATACCGATCTAGCAACCAGCTGTGTAGGATTATAAGAAATGAAATATAGATAATAATTCCTGAACTGATTCATCACGTTGCGTCGCGGTTTTCATCCATGTTTCGTCATATCATACAAAATACATTACCAACATGCATAACCGGGCGGAGTGCCACAAACTCAAATAATAAAGTGGTTCAATAACTATTATGACATAAGGTAGAGCTTAGAGATAAAGGGGATATGAGGGATGCACGTAAACGGTAGTTTACAACCGTATACTGGATAGTTCATTAGGCAGTAGTACGCAGTCGCTGTGGCCGAAATCGGCTATAGCACATCACTTCTCTCACTATTAACTAATCCCTTTTCAAATGCAGATATTTTGTAACTGGAACTATGCGCTAAGCTGTTAAAAACATACAAAAAATAAAGGGCTCTGGGGTCCTCGCCGCCGGCCAGTGATACGATACTCATCTTTGTGGCTTTGATCCTTCCGCTGCAAAGTCGCGTGAGACGGCGCGGGGGGCCTCTACCTCTCATCTCATAATTATTATTATACTGACGTACCTACCAACATTATGTTATAAGTCGTTGTATAGGTACAAAGACCAACATTACTTTCGCCACCTGTGCTTTGAACTATCGAATCAGCGTTTGAGGTGGGTTATTGCAGTGATCTTGAAAATAAATATTTCCTTGTTTACAATTATACTTACGAATTTAGGTAGTGTAGTAGTATATTGTTAGGTATTATACCTTTGAATACTTTATCTATGTATGGAATCTGAAGAAGTTTGCAGCAACTTCTTCAGATTCTAATCAAGACGATGTGTTAGGTACTGAAAGACCCGAATTCCGTTTTATAAATAAACTAACGTAGGAGGTACGTCTCTTTATCTATAAGGAAATATTAATATCTAATTATACAATACTTAGCTTTAAACTTACTGGTCATGTAATTAAATACTTTAACCGACTTCATATTGTGGTATGTCGGATTAGAAGTCGGTAAAATTATATTGGTGGTCAAAAAGATAATCGTGTACTAAATTTATCGGTCAATCGTTTCAGTTACATGATACTAGATAACTTTATATTGAAGATAGCAGGCAAGTCTATTTATTTTAAATTAATTGTTTTTATAAACCTATCTGTCGGCCGCTTTTGTGTAAGATTACAATTACTTACCTATTTGTCTCATTGAGTTGACACCTAAGAAGGTGTAAATTAAATTTACATATTTACGTCAAACCTCCTATTATTATAGTACAGATAAATTATAAATAAGTATCTTGTGATGTTTGCCAGCGTGTAAAAGTACCACTTCGTTTTATGATGAAAAAACCAGCGACAAATTGACTATTTTGAGGCGTGGCCGGCGGAGGCGGCGGCAGTCAAAGGCTCGCCGTGATCAAAGGCGCCGCCATCGAACGGCCTCGGCTTTGATCTCGCCGCACGAAGTGCAAATTATGTTATAAAGACAGTGAGTGGCTCGGCCGCCGAGCACTGCACTACTAATTAATTCAACCCGTTGCGTTACGATGGCCGTCAGACACGCCATGGCGAACGCATGCCGCTTTGATTTTTAACTACTTACGTTTTATTTTTTGTTTCCTATTAATTAATGTTTCAAGGGGATAAGGGGGAGAGTAGCTTTTGAGTTAGGGGGAAGTTAATGGGTTTCACACATGAAAGTCGCATGTGCAGTAGTTGTAACATTGATTTATATTTATTAATTTTTAACTTTTCTAAGTTATGAACTGAGGTCACGTTAATATTTTTTTATTCAGGTCTGTAGCATTAGTAGCGGCATTGTAAATCTCTTCACTGCTGAGGGTTATGATAAAAAATATCCCATACGAATAAGGGTGGCAAATCTAACCAACCTTCAAATCTCATATCAATGGATTAGCTGGTTTGTAAAGACCAATGAACTTTTGAACATTTTTTGAACCATGCAGGACGGTCCAAGTTCGAACCCGGTTAGCACCGAGTTTTATTACTGAAAGAAGAGGCAGACCCGGATTTGCGGAAATTGCCGGCTATATCAATACCAAATGGTGACGAAAACATCGTGATGCACTTTGCCTAGAGCGTGATGGACTAAAGCCTTTGAGAAGAAGCCCGTACACCAGTGGGACTTTTATGTGTAAACATAATATTTATAATATTTATTCATATAACTGTGGCACCAGTAATCTGAAAACGTCTTAGCTGTTCCAGTATATCTGATGCAGTTGTTAAGTACCTACCTATGTTGCTTGTCATCTGAAATACTGCCTGCATTTCTGTAGTAATGTTTATTTCTTGTTTCGTTCGGCTCGGTTCCCGCTTTGTATAATAATAATACGGAAGGAACATGCTCACAGACTAACAAGGCCGCGATATTTCGTGCAAGCAATTTATGGCCATTAAACGCCGGTCGTTTGTAAACAATAACCGGTTCAAAGATGGTAGGTTTCTTTGAATGTTATTTTGCGCGCTGAGTGCCGATAGGGCGGCTTCTCGGACTCGGCCAAACGGACAAACGAATTGAGTTGAGGTCGTTGCTGAAGACGCAGGCAGGCGAGTCGGGGCGGCGCGGCGCGCGGGACGTGACGCGCACGCGGGACGATTGAGAGCCGCGTGCGTCGACCCGCGCAGAGCTTTGATCTCGCCGCGCTCCGAGCCGCCCCGCGCCCGACCAATGCCGCCGACGACGATGCGGACGCCCGCGCCGCCCGGTCGCCGCAAACCTCCGACGATCCCAATTTTACGTGTATGTAGGTAGTTCCTCTCGACGTATACTTACCTATCCCACGTACTTTTCGGGTAAGCAGATATCATAAATTCATGTAGTTGTGAGGACATTGTCAAACACACCATGATTTATTATAATTATAAGTATGTCATAATTATTTTGCCGTTCTGTTTTTTAGCAAGAAAAAGGTAAGCTGTATAGAAAAACCTTAATATATTCCTGAAACTATGTACTTTCATAACAAACTTTGATGTATTTAGGTATTTAAGCAACATTATTTTTTTATTAAGATGAGGCATGTAACCCACTTGATTCCCTTTTAAATTGTACCACCACAAAATATATACTATAGGTACAGGTAGTAAATATCTGTCTTTTTTGTGTAGATAAGTAAGATACCTACATATAGACTTGAAAGATACAGTGTGACCTTCTTTGATGTTAAAATAGTATTCTAGTCGTGAAGTGATACAATCGCAGTCGGCGGTCGCCATCAGATTACAGAAGTTGTATAAATAAACATGGGACGAGCGACAAGAGATCCGATGCAAGAGTTACTCGGAAGCGCTATTTCCGACATTCTACGAAAGTGTCCTATTCAATAACAACTATCCCGTTAATGTACTCGTCGCTTATAGCCGCGAAGGCAATTGTTTGATGTTTTAATTATGTAAGTAATCCAATGTGGCTGAATATTTCTCGTGTCGGATGACACAGTGCTATTTAATATACTAGTCCAGTCAACAATAAAGATTGAGATATGGATTTAGGGTATCCGTAGTATTTTGACACCTAAGGTGGCCATAATTTTGGACTTTATTTTTCTTTCTTTTTATTTTTCTACGTGTTACTATAATTATGACTAATTTGGCTGTATGGATACTGTGATCCGACACTGATTTTACCTATTACTTATAACTTTGATGACTAGTTTGCAAAAATGCAATCTAGCTCAATATCGTAAAGTACAACTAGCTACTTTCTTGGCCACGGACACGCAGTTAGCACTGTAATGATATTTAGATTCTTTAGATGACGAAATGTTGTAAGTAGGTACAATGTAGGTACAGTCACTTATAAACATTGGTACGGCAAAGTTTCTTAAAAATGTATGAATATTATATATATATTTTATTATAAGTATTACTCGTAGTGTGAACCCCGAACCATTTCAGAGCTCTGTTTAGTTAGGTACTGTGGTGAATTCTAGCATGGGTTACCTATTTCGCGTTTTGATAGTTTTTCTTAAGAAGAACCGTAGATACTGAAGTAAAAAGAGGATACAGAATAGTTATGTGAGGTGCTATATGTATGTATAGGTTAGGTTACAGTAATATTTACAATGTGAAGCATGGATACATTTTGATTGTACTAATTCAGTAATCCGTGACTGTACCAAATACCAACGGTACAATTTCCGAATAGGGCTAGTTTCACGTGGTTTATTTAATGAGGCAGCGTAGCAGCGAATCGCGGTCGCCGTGGCCGGCCTCGAAGCCAGCCGCACCGCCTTCCATATTCAAATTACAGGTTTGAATTTGTGCTCAGTCAGTCCTAGTCGTCTTGCGCACTGACCGACGTGAGACCACTTTCTAGGAAATTTCTAGTCTTACATTAACGACAATGTTGCAAAGATAATAATTATACAATATCGCTACCTGTCTGCCTGCCTCTTTGTATTTAGAAACATTGCTTTTAAATTCACTAAATGTTGAAAAACTTGTAAATAATCGTCTAAAATGTTGTTAGAAATGTTCAAGCCCTCAAATATTAAAGACCCTAATCTAATCTGATGAGTGACGACTAATATTATTATAACGTTTAAACAGAATCCTACTTTCAAGCGGCGACAAACAAAGCGGTATTTCAACGTTTGTACAAAGTAGATATCTAATTTTAGTATCTCGTTGTTTGCGTTATCAGAGCTACCCCTGGTGTTACACAGTCGACTCGAGAGCAGGATCTCTTTATTTGTTTAGTTTTCTTTCTCTTGACAAGAGCACCGCTTTCCTATCGCTCTTTATCTATCAACTCGTGTAAATAACTCGGAATCATTGCCATAGCGTAAACAAAAGAACGGCTGTTATCAGGCAAGCGTAAACTTTAAAGAAATTTTCTATCGGCAGAGTGTAAATAATTAATGCATAAAATTCTGTTAAATATGATAATATTTAAATTAGGAATTTTATATAAAAGCTTTCGGCCGTTTCACTCTATATTTTGTGGCACCAGCAGCTCTTATGCCTCTCCTAAGTAGGTAGTGCCACGGTTTGGTGAACGGTTAAGGATAGACATCGTGATCGTGAAGAACATTATTTTCTTAAGTTAGTAGGTAATTATTTATACGGTATAAATTAATTTTAATAGATTACACACTCATAAGGTACATGGTTGCAGGTACAGCTACAACAAAAATAAACATCGGATCGTGTTCAATAGCTTCGGGGTCGGATTGTGTTGCGGAAGTGCGTGATGTCGGTTCAATGTGAATTCGCTTGGGGCATACAAACTGCGCGGCTGCGGGGCTCGATATCCAATTCAATTCAATCGAATACGAGTCGACTAAAAAACTGTTTGTTGTGACAAGAGAACGCTGAGAACTGACGAGTTAACATGATTCCGTCGTATATCGCATCCTGTTCTTTACGTTATATTAGCGCCAATGAACGTATTCGCGTCCGGTCGGGTGTGTTATAATCATTTCTGTCCAAATATTGATCTTTTTTCGCTTCCGTTCCTTTCGATCGGTCGGAAAAGGGTGGATATTTGTCGACAACCTCGTAATCAATACACTTTGTATTTGAACGCCTCTGTAGGTATTACATTTCTGCCGTACATACCTACTCGGCATACTATAAACGCATAAATAAAGGACCATCAACACGCAATGCAACTCCGTCGCAATATACATTTCCGACCTGTAAATTGAGCTTCGCGTTGGAAGTTTCAGAGAAGTTTGTGTAGGTAGGCATTTTAGGTTACTATGTATATATATTTATCCATCTGTAATTAAAATACCAGCTAGATATATGTATTGTTATAATATTTGTTTAGTTTGGAATCGGTCAAGTTACGTTACTGGAAATAAGCGTTGCGTCCTGTTTTTGTGTAGGTATTTTAATGTGTACCATGAGTCCATGAAACATTCCTTTACGACGTTTATAAATCATGGATTTCTATAGCGTCCTTTGTTATTTCTTTGAAGAACATAAAACCGAAAACATTAAAATAGCGATTAGGGTCGGATGCCTCATCGATTATCAGAATCTACAATAATACAGTATACTTATAAAAATATACCATAAAACTAGCTTTGAATTCTTTTTATAGCTCATAAATTTATTTATGTAACTTATAAACAATGAATGCGCTATCATTGCAAAATTAATGAGAGTCCTGCTGAAAAGTACCTACGTATATATAATTTCAGGATCTACAGTTACCTACCCAGATGTTTTTGGATATTTTTTAACATTACTCGTAGGTAATTGTTTTTTTTTTTTTAAAAAAGGACCTACATACTATATGTAGGTCCTTTTTTCTTTCACTAAAGTTTCTAAGTAATTTGACCTACCCAATTGTGGAATTTCAGAAACTTCTGTGTTCTATACAATGAGGCGATTGTAACAGTCGGCGTGTTGTCAATGTTAAATGAAGCGGCCCACAACACGAGTTGGATGATAATGGAATTTCTGGGAACAACCCTTATGTCCGTGGGGTGTGCCGCGGGGTGGGGTGCGGAGTAGCGGGGAGAGGGTGTCGGACGGCCTGGCGCGGGCCATCCATCACGCTGCGGGGGTGCAATTAGGCGAAGTAGATGTGCTGACACGAGCGAGACCGCGCTGCTGATGCCGCGCCGCCCGCCGATGCGCATATACCACGCTCATCACTTGACGTTACACCAAATTATCTATTCATGCATACTAATTATAATGCATTTAACTGTGAGACTAAACTCGTAATTCATTGAGACACTGAACGCACTAGCGAGATAGTGTGCGGATGTCTCGGTGCACGCCTAGTGTCTAGGTATACCAACTATATTACCCAGATGCGTAGGGTAACGCGTATGTAAGTAAGCGTAACTGTGTATAAATTAAATATATGTTCAGGTAATGTCGTTGCGTAGATACCTACAACGACTTATTCCATGGCTTATGGCTGATGTTAGCAAATGTAATTGTATTAACGTGTTATGTTATGGCTACCCAGGCTACTGACTACTTATGAACAGTCTGTCGACTAAGTCATGACAACTATAATGACTGTGAGTATGAGTTATATTTTGGTCGATAAGAAATAATTCGTGCAATGTTATACCTTATAAGGCAGGCGGTCATGACAATATTAAATTGTACCTTCAGTAGGTACCTATAATCAGTGAGTTTTAATCTTATTAAACCTAAAATCATATAGCTTACCCAAATTCAAATTTTAAGACAAATAGTGAAATTGATAATCTTCAAAAATTATGGCCAAGTGACCAAGTCGCCAAGTTAAGCTAGCATAAGTAGTCCATGTCGCATTCCAAACTACTGGAGTCATGGTTTTCTATAGTTATTACCAAAGACTTAGAATTTCGGTTTTTACCCTTTCTTATCTGTTACACTAAAATCCTTTAATAGTTTCCATTTAGCAGGGCCCAAAACGATCGATAGTTGCAGAGAAACAAAAGATTATCGGTTCGTTATGTTTAATTCCCATTAAAATTCGACAAAAAGTTAATGTCCATCCGGGCGATAGCGGGTGGGGGGAGGGAGGTTGGGCGGCATCGGCAGCGCGGTAGCAGCCGCCGATTATCCGCCGATAAGACACAAAAACAACTTTTTGATTTATGAAGAAAGCTCGAGAGGCGGCTACCGGGCGCCGCGCGCCGCGGTCCCTTGCTGCACCCTAGTGAAGTCACTATGTATATCGTCTGCATCGACTTGTGTTTTCTTCGGACAGCGTTGATTTTTTATCCTTCTACTTTCACTAGACTAATGCTATTTTTATTGTAGGTTATTATATTATGTATCATGGAAATGGCTGTGTTTTATTTTTATAAACCTAACTAAGGGTGTTTAGTCAGTTTTTTGTCATATATGTAACTTATTGCAATTTCTTGGTATTTGTATGATCTAAGAGCAATTACTTAATCATAATTTAGGAAACGTACAAGTACTCATGAAGTGTATTCCATTATTGACCGAACCTTAGTGTTATAGCCACAGTAATTATTTGCTGAATAAGTGTCTGAGAAATAAATCATGAATTCTGTCACAAATAGGTATACAATTTTAGTTACATTTTGTGGTGCACACCATATTTATCAAACTTTGTTTTATGCAAAACAAAACAACTCATCAAAATCACTTGATTTAACTTTAATGGAAAAAATAATGAGGCAACAACGTAATGAGATTTATTTAAATTGAAATTGTCGACAGGTGTTAAGCCAGACAGCACTAGCGGGGAGTCGACAAGTCCGTCCCGCGGCCAGATTTTGAAACATATGTAAATGAGGCAGTCGGCGGCTCACAAAGACGCCGCCGCATCTGCCTCGCGCCCAACCCTTTTATTAGCTACGCTTTAATTTTACATTTATGTAAAATAAAAATTCCATCAGTGAGTTATTGCAGATTAAGATTGAACTATTGAATTTATTCAAGGCCTTCCATTATATAAGACCCGTACATTAAGTTGCGCTTCCTCTGAAATAAGTTTAAATCTACGATTCCATTAATTAATCATTTCTAATTATTGACATTTTTTTATAGAATTCCTTAAGGCCGCGGGATTCCGCAGGAGTAGGTTCTAGGTCTCACAAACGATACGGTGTGATGATACGACATTTCCGTCAGGACAGCAATGATAATGGGTAACCTATACAACACCTACTAGCACTATTCGTTGCCCAAAGGCATTTGTTGTGCTCTTAATTAAATCTTGGTGAAATTAACCAAAAAACTATAAATACTCAAAATAGCAAGAGGAAAAGCAAAACAAACAAAAATGGGCCGGTTCTATGCGATTAGTTCACTAGTTCCAAGGGTGATGGGAATAATTACAATTTACCTGCCCCTCCCCCCCCCCCCCCTCTCCAGGTAATCATTAAGTAAACACGTGTTGGACCATGCAAGAATTTTCTAACCACAAAAAAAGAAGAAAGTTTCTAACCACATAATCATTAGAACATTGTTATAGCTGACCATGGCTGACCACAGACTTTTCCTCCACAGTAAAAAATAGAATATCTAAGTACATACTTTACTATCACCTATTTTATCTGTAGCTTGTTGGAGAGTGTGTAGACCAACAATACAATTCAAAATGTTTTCAATGAACATAACATATTAGAAGTTCATAATCGGAAAACAAGTTTCTTAGATGATAGTTCTTGAGGGTGGGTTGGGGTGAGTATAACTCTCTGTATAGTGCGTTTCTAAGTTGGCTAAGTTGCACGGCGCCAAGCGGGCGGTACAATGTTTGCTCATCTTATTTCCTCCCTCTGGTGTTTGTATAACATCTATCAACTGGTTGGTAGGTACGCCTTTAGGCATGTTATATACGAAATGTGCATTCTGTCTAATACTAAAACTGTAATATTTTGGATTAATTAATAGTTAAGAAACGCAGGATCGAAGGCAATAGATGTCAAAGAACCTTTAATAAGGTAAAAAATAGCCATAATAACCCAGGTGGAAAAACAATTAATTAAATATTTACTAATTATTTTTATTTTAACAAGCTGTTTATACATTAAAATAAGCCTATTGCGTTTATGTGACAAAAAAGTACCTAATCCCATTATCTCAATGATTGATGATTGCACGCTAAAACTCAATTATCGTCGAAATTTCGCCATTCGCCACCCCTGCAGATCGAATCAATCAGCATTCACTTAACAAGATGGAGCGGGGAAGTGATTGTTTTCTGTTTACCGTAAATCTACCCAAACGGCTATGCTTCGGATTTTCATGAATAAACATGTTTCGCGACTGCCGAGCCTCGGGACTTGGATTCGATTCCCGGGTCGGGGTGTTATTGGGTCGTTCTATTAGAAAAAAATACCTTAGCAGCACGGAGTTTGAGTTCACCCTCTATTACATGGGACTTACAATGGATAGTACACCTGTGTCTAACCCTTCCGGGGAATAGATATAGGCGTGATGCTTTGTTATTTAATTATTATTATAAATTGCTAATAAGCAATAAAATGCAAAAGTTTTTGTGTTGGGGCCGGTACTGGACTCAGTATCCGAAAACTACTGTCATGGCTAGGTTAAGTGGAGTATCACTTTTACATTGATATAACTTTGGATATATTTTACTACAAATTTCAGAATTTGGCCTACAAAATTATTTGCTTTCCTACTAAATAAGGGGGTGAGTTTCCTTTTAAAATCGGAAGTGGCTCCTCAATCCATACGGACATGGCTAATTACGATAATTGATAAAAGTAATCTATTGATTAGTTCCTTTTAGCGTAATGTTTTTTTTTTATCACAAATGTTCAACCCATCTCTAATGTATCCAAAACCAAGAACATGTAGCACTACTCAGCTCCTTTGAGCCTATTGTGATGTTTAGTGAATTTCTTGGTAAGAAGTTAGAACGCGGAATTCAACCTAGCTTAATTAGTTACCTATAAATTATCTTCTTCTGACAATCGTCTTAACAGGACACAGAAAGAAATAAGATATTTTTTATTTTACCGGGATTCTGGGATTATATAGTAATTTTTTGGTGGTGAAATTACCATTTTTTTGGAAATGTTATAATGTTTTCATAGATATTAATTTAATTAGAATTTAATAATGACTTGCGTTGACTGTTAAGGAAAACATCACGAAGTACCTAATCAGTTAACCCACACTAGGCCAGTGTGGCAGATTAAGGCCTAAACAGATTAAGGATGAAAGTAAGATCTTCAATAGTTTTCTACAAATTCTTGATATCTATAAGTATTGTGGAAAAAAAAGAACCCATGTTTGGTTATCTTTGTCCGTGGATCAACCCGTTGATATATAATAAACGATAAACCAACTCGAATCTTGGTTTTAATTAACTAAAAGAATTATACATAGGCGAGATACATATGTAGAATGATTGGAAAGCTATTGACATTGACAATTAAGAATACATAATTGAGCATCCAACATAAAATATATTGCGGGAGATATGGAACTTCATATCATTCACCCCTCTTTTTAATCATCTTCACTATTAGGAATAGTCCCTCAAGTGAGCTGGGGGTCGTCTTTCTCTAGTGGATCTTCTAAGTGATGGTGTCTACTATAATTTCAGAGAACATAAATAAATGGTCTAGCTGCTTACAATAAAAAAGTTATTGATTTTATAAGATAAGTCATTTGAATCATCCAGTTGGACCTCTTATCGTGTAAAAGGGCTTATAGTATAATCTTGGAGTTTAAAAGGCTATGATACAAGTCTACGTTTATGTGTCATTAATTTAAATGACGTCTCAGTGACTTTGACGCCGTCACGCCTCACGTCACGCCGTCGTTGACTCCGTTCATCCGTTGACTTGACTTGACGGGCAGACAGGGCAACTTTACAATTTGCGGCGTGTAGATTGAAGGTTATAGATCTATTTTAAAATGGGTAAAGTAAGAAAATCAAAACCTACAAGAGCAAAGAGAAGCGTAGCAACAGATAACAGTGATGAAGAAGAACAACTTCCAGTGGATAGCAAGGAAAATGCAATGCAAACGATATTGGATCAATTGCAGGTTAGTGTTTGAAGCTTATGTTGAAGCTAGGTCTCTCAAAAATTTCTACCTGTGAATGGCAATTTTTTATTTTTATTCTTGATTTCAGGCCGCTGATGTGGAGGAGAAGTACTGTGGTCTACAAACCTTGGCTATTTTGATTGAAAGCCCAGAGAATGTGCCGCAGGTCATGAACCGAGGCTTGGTTAAGGCGGCAGCTCCGTTGTTGATGGACCAAGCCAGTTCCGTGCGGAACGCGGCTGCTGGAACTCTCAGGAATCTATCTACAATTGCCATGGACACCTGTGATGCTATGATGGAGCAAGATATTATGACTCCAGTTACATGCTATTTTCATGAGGTTTGTAGTCAAAGTTTGTAATGAGGTGGTTGATATTTTTTATCGGTATCAAAAGTTCTTTGACCTATGATTTTTTCAAACATCATGTTACAAGTAAGTGACCACTTTGACAAAAGTTTTGGTGCCATTTCCTTGATGACAATATGACTAATCAATATGGCATAAGAGTATAACAATAACGTAACCACAACAACGTGTACAATTATTTCAGCATGCTGAAAGTTGGGTGCCAGATTCAAATTCTAAAACTAAAGATGAAGATATTGATACATTTATTCAATGTGTTAACTTACTTTTGAACCTGTGTGAGAGTTCAGGTGATCTAACTGTTTTTTTAATATTTGGTATAAAAGCAGGTGAGGATAATATTGTGTTAATATTGCATTTTTATTTGCAGAGTTAGCAGTCAAATATTTGGGTCAGTCTAGAATTTTGGACATATTACCTCGCTATTTAGACCTTGGAACTTTCAGTAGTGATATTGTAACAGCTGTTTTACAGTGTCTGTTTGTTGTGGTGGAAGATAATCCTCCAGCAATGGCCAAGATAAAGTCCAATGCAGAGAGACAACTACAAAACCTCTTGAGTTTAGAAGGAACTGACCCTACTATTCTACTGTTAAAAACCTTGTCTGCGGGTGTGATTATAAATAGCTGTGGTGGTAACATAACTACACTGCCAACAGATGTGATTAACCAGATTATATCAATACTAGCTAATACCCTTTCAGTAGATCACAGGCTTGTCTGTAGTCAGTTATCAAGTACTGTGCCTTTAAAGGATGGAACAGGAAAAGCGGAGCCACCTAAAGGCAAGGCAGCAAAAGAATTGGAAAATCAGTTACAATCTGTATCACAAATGTTAACTGCCCAACAAAGTTCTATAGAAATAATTGCCAATATATGTTCAGGGGAAGGTGAGTAATGCTGCAAAAAAGTAATTTGTAGATATAAATATAAATAATGTTGATTGATTTGATTTATTTTGTAGATAGTGAAGAAATGCAAGGCAATGATTCATCTGAAAGTGATGAAGCTGATGAAGATATTAGTGAAACTGGTAATGAAACCATTCATGCTGAAGACAAGCTGCCTCCTGAAGTGATGGAAGCTTTTATATCTCTGGAAATATTTGCTAAAGTATGGGCAAGGACACAGTTGCCTGCACAGAATGTTATGTTAATATTAAAAGAATATGAAGGATCACAACTGATTTACAAGAGGTAAGCTAAATTAATTGATTTGTTAGAAATAGAAACATAGGAATTAGTGTGATTGTAAAAGCTAATTTAATTTTTTCAGACTCCTCAGTTTACAAACCCGAGCCCTATTATGCATAAATAATTTGTTAGCAACACTACCTATTGAAAATCTTGGTGGAGTTAACGGCGTGTATAAGATCTGGGTTGATACAGGAAAATTAGTTTTCAAACAAGATTCTGAGAATGTGAACCTATCGGAATCTGCAACAGCAGTCATGAGAGCAGCTTTGGACAAGATTAAGTTTAGAGAGAATGGCTGCTCTGGTGACTGTAGCTTATTTAGTGAGCTGGCCTTGTCAGATATTGAAGTAAGTCAATTATAGATTTTCTATTCTTTGTATTTCAAAGTTGTAAACAGAAGGAAGGTAGCCCTTTTTGTAAACATGATGCTCATCCATCTGTTTCCTTTTTTAAAAGCTCTTTATCATATGTATTTTTCTTTTATGTAGTGGCTAGATAAGCACAATATCACTTAGTTTCTGGAGATTTTTTTTGTCACTTCTCCGAGGGGATGATAGCATGTTAGAAATCAAGGCTAATCTTAAATATTCTTTCTTCTTTCTTTTTCTACATTTTAAAACCTGCTTCTCCAGCACGCTGACATATTACCTTCTTTTTGTCCTGATGAAGTTTAGGCAGTTGATTAATCTGTCCACATGTCAAGTATCATATGCTAAATCACTATTTTGTTTATAAACAGTATAGTAACAAATAATAATATATTGGCTTACCTAGAACTGCCTAAAGCATTTGACATGGTGTTGTGCCCAATTTGCTACATAACTGAAAACCGTAGTACAATTACTAGGAGAATTACCCTAGTAGCAAAATTGGGCATAACACCAGTGTAGAATGCTTTAAGAAGTGAGCAACACACCTGTCACATTTGAAAGATACTTATTTTTGCCCATACACATAACAGAACAAACTATAATCATATTAGTCCATAGCCTTCCTATTATTTTGGAAGTCCTCAGGGGAGTATCTTTTAAATCCTTACAGCAAAACCCATTGAGCAATGTAATAGTCCTGGAAATGTAATATAATGTATTTTTTCCAGCTAATGCTTACTGGAGTTAGAGAATGTCAAGTCCCTGAAATACGATCTAACCTAATAAGAATGGTTGGGATCCTTGCATCACTATTGGTTAATAGCTTGAATGACGTCACTTCCAATGTGATATGTACCATCACCGAATTTATATTAGAACAGGCACACAAAGAGAATGAAGTATGGGTTTTGGCTGAAGCAGTCGACACACTGGTAGATTTGTATACGGAAGATGAAACAGACTTGTTGGCTGTTAAAGTCAAGTTAGTGGATAAGCTGGCGATACTAGCGCCGATATTGAGAAACAAAGTAAGCATGGTTCAGTAAATATAATACATGTATTTTTGGATACATGCATTTGAATAATTCACTTTTTGGCTTTTTAGGCAAGACAGCAAAAAAGGCTTCCAAAAGAATTCAAGGTGCTCGTCAGTACTGCAACATCGAATTTGCCGAGATTTATAAAGTACAAGAGGGACAGAATAAGTAGATTATAAGCACAATTTATGTTACAGTTAAGTATCAGTTGTTAGTAATCTACATTTGCATTAATATTATAATATCAGCTGATATTATAGACATATATTTCCTAAACATATTTTGTTTCAATTATATTCCTTTACATAATCGAGCAATAATATAACACAATATCAATAGAATAATAATTTATTAAACAACAATGACTGAACTAACAAATATAACTAATCCCAATGCGAACATTTGTATAAATAATTAGGAATCTTGCACACAAAATCATTGTGCACTTATATCACCACTTAGTTGTATTTTCCCTTATTACAAAACAAGGTTTAGTTATTTTTAGACGAGCTTTAAGTATTATAAATCATTTTTGCATTATGAACCTTACTGTGGTCGAAATATAGTTTATTATTAAAAAACTGTCAACTAATAAGTTGACAATTTTGCATTATAATTTCTTACTAGACTAAAGTTTAAATACAAAAACTGTCTCAAAGGTTTAAAACTTGTCTCAAGGTTAACCTTATTTTGTAATGAAGTCGATTATACCTATGTATGTAGTCATAAATATTGCAGAAGCTGTTTTTCTACACTTTTGAACATAGTTACGGTACCCACTATGGTGCAATTTTCGAAGCTGGACAAACATACACTTGACAGTTTATTCACGTGGTGATTATTATAATGATACACAAAAGCATAAATTTAATATAATAAAATAGTTATCACAAATAAATTAAACTACGCCGCTAAATATTTAAAATATTTTATGGCAAAACAGTGTTCTTTCATACTAAGCGCTCATTTACGTATTTATGTTGTTGTTAGACATTATTACACTATATAATGAAGGCACTAGTGTTTTAATTAAGCATGTGCTATGAAACTCGATCGTTGCATGTTTCAAGTCCCTTTTACGCATGTCTGAGATCCGATTACATCTAAACCACGATATTTTTACCTAAAATCACATGTTACAACACATTTTACTTATTTATTATACTTTACTAGTGTACACTTGCTGGTATGCTATATATATAATAGAAATTACGAGTACCTACGACTTAAAAATGCTTTTTCGTATAATTTTCATTAATCGTAATTTTACAAATTATGTTTACGAACACAGCTAAATCGTTGTAATGTATTATTGTTTAATGGTATTATAATAAATATAAATTAGGCGCGCGTCCATATTATATTTTCTAATTTTGGAATCCAAATAAATTATTAAAAATATGTACGCCAATTATTGCGAACGGAAAATGTGGTTTCCAAAATAAACATAGCCGTAATTAAGTTATTTATAAGATTTCCTTTCATGGGGTGCTGGAGCCTCCACCATAGTGACTTCTTCTGGGTTTTGGTATAGGATTTGGTGATGATACATCATTCTTATCAAACCTTCTTTTGATTTCTGACACCGAAAGTCGTGCCTCCACACACGGAAGATCATCTTCTATTAAAGCAGAATTTAGTTTATTAATTTCTCTTTCGAGTTCTCTAGTAGCTTTGTCTATTTCTAAGAATTCTTTTTCTGTACTTGAAATAGTTTCAATACTCTTTTTCGTGTGTGTGTCATCGTAAAGTTTACATACAACTTTTTGCGGCTCGTTATTTCCGTTCGCGTCTATTTTTGTCGTGCTGTCATTTAAGTTTATATCGTATGTCGTGTACGATGTGTCCAATGCATTGGTGAGGCTCTTGCTTCTTTTATTTGATAGGGAGTGGAAATCTTCTAAATTACCCCGTCGTAATCGTATGTCGTCTTCATTCACACTTGAATTTCGCCTGTATTTTACAATATCTACTTTACGGAATGCTGATGAGTTAAGGATATCTTCTTCTGAAGAACTATTTCTGTAAGTAACTTCATTATCTTTAGGATCTTCAATATTTGTTTTATTTTCGGTATCTGTTTGTTCATTATCCTGTTTTTGTTCCGAAGTTGTAATTACGGTGACGTCAACTACTTCATTATTATTTACAGTAGTAGGGGTTGTCTGTTTATCTTCTACAGCTTCCATATTCTTGACGTTAACATCTTCATCTTCAACAATTTTAAGTTCGATGTTCAAGTTCATATCTTCTAATTCTAAGTCTCCATCAGTGTTGTTCAATTTCTTCTCTTCAGTTTCGCTTATTTGAAGTTCCGAGGTGACACTTGAAATCTGAAAAAGATATATAACGCTTTAAAATTCGTTAAATCTGAAATAAGTTTAAAATAAGTGACACTATACTTATTTAAAACTTAAAAGGTGAATTTCTTAGTTTCCAAAATGTTAGCAGAGTGTAGATAGGATACATACAACGTACAGCAGTGGCAGAGATAGTGTTAGTGCCCATTGTCGTGTTGTTTTTTCAAAGCCTTTTTACTGTACCCCTAGTGTAAGTTTCTTTTGACAAATTCGATTTACTACATCGAACGCGTTCGGCGCGCTCCGATTGGTGGAGAGCACGAAATGGACCAATCGGAGCGCCGAACGCGTTCGATGTAGTAAATCGGATTTGTCAAAAGAAACTTACACTAAGGCCTCTGTTTCGTTACGCGAGTGAATGTGTGAGCCAATAGCAGGTAGTGCACATGGGATAGTTTAGACGAATATCACCATAATACTGGTATAAAGAGGTCGTGTAGACAGACACCTTTGAGTATTCACCGATTTGTGTGGGTCTATCTATATTTCTTGGGGTGCCTGGCAGGATGTCTCCTAATTTTGACAAAACCAAAATACTAATTTATATTTACGAACAAAATTATTAATATTCATGTTTAGTATAAACCAAACTAGCTATATTAAATTAAATGGAACTAGCAATCCAAGTACATATTTTGTTTTCCAAGTGAAAAATATAAAGTAAACTTTATGACAATCCAGAATAATGTATGGATTGAATCAAGCTGGAAACAGATTTGTGCTCATTGCCAACTGGATGAAATTGATCGCTTTCAAGTCTGTTGCCAGCTAGAGTCGTTTTTTACGTGATTCTAGAAATTTTTGACTACTTCATTCTATTACATCTTTATATTATGTATAAGCATGATATCGATCTTACCGTAGTATCGGCGGTTTCGGGGGTAGTGAAGATCGGTCCCGGCGGCAGCGGCGCGCGCTTTTTCTTACGTCGAGAGGCCCGGACGGGCGGGACGGGGTCTTCATCGAATGGGTTTGTACTCTCCACGCTCAGACGTGACCCCGACACTTCGCTGCGGGCCATGCGAGGGGTTGCACTGTAAATATTCAATATCTTCGGTGAACCAAATACTAATACACTTATTTCTTTTAGAAGAGTTTAAAAAGACAGGATTTTTCTCAGTTAGGTTTTGGTATCTGTATAAACTTAATAAAACAGTTAGTAATAAAGGATACAATGTTATGGAATACAAGTAGAGAAAAACCAGAGATTTTCCTGTAGAAGTATCTACTTCCTTACTTGAGCTTTCCAATTTTAAACAGAATTGCGACACGTAGGTACCTTTGCCTAAAAGTTGACTTATGTGGACGATACATGGATGTTTACTATACTAAAATCTTTTTAGCAGCAGCAGATTTTAGCAGATAGAAAAAAATACGGGTCGTAGGATGATCAAAATTTTTTGGATGGTTGCAAAGATATCGCGTCATCCTAGGTATACGCTAGTCCATACTATATTTTCAGGATATATATCAGATAAATATCCTACCACATATTAGGGTAATTGGAAGTATATACGTCACTTTTCATAAATTCCAAGCGCTGATTGGCTGGAATGTATACCTTTCAAACTGATGATTACGATGTTTCTTTTACAATCGCCGCCTGTTTTCTCCGATCATATCGGTACATATATTTTATTAGAATGAGGCTATATAGTCATACCTAAGTGAGTGAACTTCGTTGTGGCTGGTGCTGCGCAGTCGCTCTTGAAATCGGGAGCGAGGTAGCGGAGTGATGGAGCCCCCGTACACGTAGCGGTCTGTTCTTTCGGGAGACCCCACCGTACTGCGCGCGCCGGTCATCGACCCCGTTGAATCTGCAAATTATAGTCCACAAATCTGATAAGAATATTTGTCTATATAAAAGGTAATTGCCTATGTAATACTTAGTAGTTGAAAAGTTACAAGAAATTACGTATTGATCTAACGAATTATATCACTACCGTTATAATTATGTAGGCTGTCATTGTTAGCTTACATTGCAACGCTCTTCGGTAGACAATAGGCGATGCGTCGCCATTTAAATTGTTGCTCGACTTCTCCGTCTGCTGCCCCTTCTTCCCCTTTCTCATAAAAGATCGTAGGGTCCTGGAAATAAGAAAATTAATTCTGTTAAGGAAGTAATAACCAACGTATCATAAATTAAGTATATACCTATTTGTTGCTTTTGTAACAAAACCGATCTTGATTATTATCAAAATGGCGTGGGAAACCGTATCTGGATATGAGTTCTCAAAGAAGCAAATATAGTGGTAGTTAATAGTTATTAAGGCAGGAGTTCTCACAATGCTGTTAACGGATGTCTGTAGGCGCTACACTGACAAAAGTAATGGGAGTTTAGTGCACTTGATTCCACTTGAACGGTAACAATTGTGCCGTGACGGACGGATGAGTGGACAACGTACGCCCACCGACTTAGGCTATTGTGCTATATGAATGCGACAATATATTATAATGTAGGGAAGTAAAAGTTTCTGTTGCCACAGAGGAAATCAATTTGGATTTTTGTCTTTACATCCACCGAGGGAGATAGTGAGCTCTTCCGCTCTGGGAAAGTGGGTCGGATCTTGGGGGCTCAGCAAGTATTTTTAAATAGTAGCCTGTGGGTAGCCAAGTTGTCGCGACTGATCGTGGGTTTGAAACCAAGCGGGTGCGCAACAAATGGGTCAGATTTATTCACGACATCATCATCACTGCTCTAACGGCGAAAGAAAACATCTTGAGGAAACCGGAATATCTTAGAACTAAAAATTCGAATCCAAATTAGTACTAGCAAATTAGCTGCACTAATTATGCATTAGCTACTTGTTTAGATCAGCCTACCTGTCTATACTTTTACTAAAGATAGATAAAAGATTTATAGTAAAATTTTATGGATATTTGCGACAAACAACCTCGACTCAGTCGGAGATTGTTAGTCTTTAACTTTATAAACAATCATTCGTTTGCTATCTCAGTTACCTACGTGTCGTAAACTGACAGTGTATCTGTATGACATTAAATCTCCTAGGTCGTCAAGATAAGGCGGGATTTGCATGACCTGTACTTGAACTGCAGCAAATTCCCTTGCCGTAACTCGCAATTACCATCTAATTACTTATAAAGCCAGTCATTTTTTGCTTGGCGTTAACAAGGCCTTAATCTGAGTATTTCCTTATTTATTTTACCCAAAGGGAAGGAGCAATATTCGCATTGTATCATCGACACAAAGTTGTTGTGTTTGCCTCGACACGTGCAACCGTAACGTGTTTGGGTTAAAGATACAAGTATCATTAATTTATTGACATCATTTATGTACTTTTACAAGCGATAAAGCGGGTTTCTAATCTTATTCTATTCCAATTTCTAATCTACTTATTCTTTTCTTTGTAACTAGCTCAACTGTGGACTTGACAGTAGTACTTGGCTTCAAAATGGCGAACCCATCATTATTTATCTTGTATTCGCTTCACATATCTGGACATTCTTGATGTTTCAATATCTTGTATTCTTTTTTGTATATTTTTTTTTTGTTTTATCCGCTTTGATCTGTTTATGGCGTTTTTATTTTATATTCGAAACACTTGTATAACTCATATTGTATTTCCTCATTATGCAAGTAGCGTTTTATTAAGTTTGTATGTTTCTTGTATAATGCTTGTTAATTTAAGATTTTTATTGTAAATTAAGTTTTTTTTTGAACTAGAATCCATCGAGTTTCTTGCCGGTCTCTTCTCCATAGGACCTACCCCCTTTGGAACGGTGCGCCTATAGGCGCCTAGAGTGCCTGAAGAGGCCTACTTGAAATAAAAAACTTTGACTTTGAAATAAAATGAGTTCAATGTTAGAATCCTTTTTTTTACAAACTTGGTTCTGAATTATTATTTTCTGTTTTCTTTTTCGTTTTCTTTATTTAACCGGCCACCCTTAAGATATCGTTTTAAAGGTCCTCCGGCCGAGGTCTCTACTGGCCTCGGAGAACATCGAAAATATACTTGGCTAGAGATGACCTTGACTAGACCCAGCACGGTGACGGAGGACTGACCGGCGACTCGTCTTGACTATTTGCAACATCTTTCAACATAATTGACAAACAATAGATTTCCCTTTTCGGGGAAGTATCCACATACGCGGCGTAGACTGGAGTTGGTTACTAAAAATATTTCAGATCCATATTATTCCTTCACTTACCTAATAACTAGTGTTCTCTATATTTAGATGGCTTCAATGAATTAATAAGATAGAGGAGGAAAAAGAAATTGAACCCAGCTATTTATTTAAAAGAAGACAGAAGCTGGAAGTTGCATGCAACAAAAAAAAACAACAATGTATATAAAAAACCGGCCAAGTGCGAGTCGGACTCGCGCACGAAGGGTTCCGTACCATTGACTAGGTAAACAACAGTAGGTATTTATTATTAAAGTAAAAATACAACTAAGTATTTTGTGAATATTTGAAGTGCCTACCTGTTGTCATTATGGATATCGAGCAAAAAAGGGCAAAAAAATCGCGTTTGTTGTATGGGAGCCCCCTTTAAATATTTATTTTATTTTATTTTTAGTATTTATTGTTTTCAACTGTCTAGCTATCGCGGTTCTTGAGATACAGCCTGGTGACAGACAGACGGACGGACAGACAGCGAAGTCTTAGTAATAGGGTCCCGTTTTTACTCTTTGGGTACGGAACCGTAAAAACACTTCTCAGTCCTCTTAGGACATGTCCTTGATCACTTCACGAACAGTGATCATATACCTAGGTAAGTAGTTAAGACTTTATAGTACTTATCATAAGAAGTAACTATCTTGGTTGGAAATAAGTAGGTGGGTATTCTTACTGCCAACAAGTTTTTGTTTATTTAAGTCCAAATTCTAAAGTAATGATTGGAATGAACCTAAGTTTTGTGTCTGGTCATTATAAATGACGCAAGTAGGTAACAAAGTCTAAGGTTGAATGAAGGTGAATTAATTCTCTTCGTAGAATATATTTCGTTGATTGTTAGCAGATGAATGTTTTACAACAACATTGGCTTGGAAAGATCAATAATAATTTTCAAAGTGCACCTAGGTGTTGCAGGACTATAATAATACACCTAATGCCAGGTAGGTATAGGCTTAGCGTTACCTATAACTCATGGTCACTGTTAAAAAAGTAGATATAGGTACTTACATGAAACTTATCAAATAAGAATAGTAGGTATTTCGGTATTCTACTACCTATTTATAATAAATACGCCAAGGCTTGTAATGGGCCAAAATATTTTGAACATTTTTTTATGTTTTACGAATCGTAACAAATTGGTTACCGCGCAGATCGATCATCTGCGAAGTGCAACGTTTGCCTCGGCCATGTTTAGGTTGACTGACCGTTCTTACCCTTCGTGCCTCAAAGCGTACGAAAACTTGACAGAAGAGCGTTGGTCTGATGACCGGTGTAAGTAATAATTTGTTTAGACTAGAATCTACAGAAATCTAAATAATAAGTTCCTCAATCTCTGTGCTAGAACCGTCTCGAACATACCTAGATCAGATTTGAGAATAGAATTGAACCTTCAGTGATAGCTTGTCCGAAGGTACACGCGGGCTATTTTAGGAGTTCACAGTCCGAAATAACATTCGCCTTACCCAGAGGTGAGGGTAGGCATTATCCATGCAGATATATGTACGTAAAAAGCTGATGAACTGGAACAGCAGAGGGCGATTGTTTTATCGCATGGAAAAATACAAATGAAATTGAATAAATGTATTTCGAGTCTAGTTAATGATATATGTAGAGGTCAAACATAATGATTGGATGCATCGACACAAAATATTATGGTACATTGATTTTACTATCTATCGGCGGTAGGTATTGGCCATCTTTCAGTTTCGGATTTGAACGCGATTAAGGTTTAGGGGAACGAGGTGTGTTGTTCCACCTGAGCAAAGGGGGGACCAGGCTCCGACCAACCTTGGTAATATCGCCTAAGGGTAACTTGATACATAGGTATCCTGAAGATTAATAATAATAATATTGCGATGATCATCATTCGTTCGTCGATCATTATCGATTAATTCTCAGAGTTGCATTTATAGCATGTGCATGTGTGCGCTCGGGCTTATTGAAGAGGAAAAATCTGTTTCTAAACTCGTTTATCTTCATAACACAGTAAAGTGAGGGCATTCAAAGTTAACATTAAAAATACATTACCTATACATCTTTATGTAGTTAGTTACTATATTTTGTTATTTTTTTAATGAATTGACCAAGTCGAGGATACCTCATTCTTTAGTACGTATCCCCTTCATATTTAATTGGTTTATGTTCAAACTTGCAAATGAACACTTAAGACATAAGATATTATCAGGCGTGAATAGGTTGTCAATCTTGTACTTCGGAAAAAATAAGTCACCTTCTCTCTTTCGGAGGGTGTTGTAGGTACGCCCATATATAAAAAAATGTAGCAGTATCCCCATACATAATGGTCGACAGGCGGTCTATTAGGTATGGTGTGCCACGGTAGTGAGCCATCTTCAGCAGTGGACATTTACTGGAAAATGAATTGTTAACTGATAGGTAATCCATTTGATTGTACAATCAATCCCGCGAATATTAGGTATCTTGAACATGCCAACTGAAATCGTCTCTTCAACATGATTTATGACGGCCACACCGATTGAGAGTGGTCACTTCTTTGTTGGCAACGACACAACCAATTATTTTGTAGGACTGTATCTTTTATTTGCCAGATTAATATTGTAGGTGCATGTTAGTGCTCCCTATTCCTGTCAAGGCTGTGACCTTCATAGGCACAGAGAAAATTAACGGCTCGGGTATTGCTCTAACTATCCTAACTGAGCTGAACGTGGCATGACCCACTTTTACGCTCTAAAGATGTTTTATCACACTTTTGTTTAACGAATGATTCACCTTAGCCTCTTTATCTTAAGTGTACAGGCATTCCATAACGCGATAAAACAATGGCAGTCTATACTTAATCCCATGTTAATATTGCCACTCATAACGTTAGTATTAAAATTAGTTTCAATTAACACTTTCGAAGGCTTAGCGTAGAGAGCTACTTTAAAATGCGACATCAATAATGAACTAACAAATAAATCTGTACAAAATGATTTTAAGAATTTTTAACAATCTGCGGAAACTGAAGTTCTTGCTAATTTAAATAATAAAGTGGGTCAATAACATCGAACAAATCACAATATGTACAAAACACACTTCATGTTTCATGATTTGCAATATCGTCGGATACGAAATATAATTTATTCGCTGCTAAAGTCACTGCCCATAGGTACACTTTCTGGGTTAGGAAATATCAATTAGCCAAGAATAGATTGACTGATTTAGTTTAGATTTGATCTTCCAAATACAGGAATCTTACTTTGTATTGTAAACTATAACCAAGGAATACATAATAATTGTGGATGTGAACTATCATCAACTATATCCACTAAAACTGTCTGAACCCGAAAACACGTGTATCACGAATGTGCAATACTTATAATATGATGATTTTGTCTTCTATACATATAAATAAAATTGGAGTGTCTGTTTGTAATATTGAAATAACCGTTTTTTACTACATGCATATGAATATATATACGATACATACACCAAAATAACATTTTACAATTTTTGTCTGTCTGTCTGTTTGTATAGGCTAATCTCTGAAATGGCTGGACCGATTTTGACGGGACGATTTTTTTTTTTTTTTTGGCAGGTAGCTGATGTAATAAGCAGTAACTTAGGCTACTTTTATTTTAGAAAAAAATAGGGTTAAGTGCATTTGGTCTCACTAAAAAATACATTGTTACGTTCCGACATCCACGCGAACGAAGTCGCGGGCACAGCTAGTCTTTAATAAAAAGGTCAATTGTAATCCTTTTGTGACATTTGGATATTAATTGATTTGTTCAAAATTGTTAAAATAATCTTGTATTAAGTATCATATTGGGTGATCTTTTAATATTATCTCTTCTACCTTTCTTTCTTTCTTTCTTTCTTTAGGAAGCAGTTACATTTATTTCAGTACAATTATAAAATACCACAATAAAACTTCAACTAACCGTGCAAATCAAGCTATTATAGTCTTAGGCATTAGAAATTTAATTGTCTATTAGAAACCTGTATTGTTTTGCAATGTGATACTTAGCAATTGAGAATTTGCGTCAGTAGATATTCGACAGTGAGGAATGCATAGACTTAGAACCGCTTACGAGGAATGCAAATCTTGTTTAATATTATTTGTCTCTCGTGTTCTACTTGGACTTAATTCAAAATGTTTGTTTCTTATAATTTTATTCTTGAACGTGACTGTGCTATTCTGCAGGTTTAATTATAGGTACTGTGACGTGGAAAAATAACGAGAAATGTCTTAAGATGAATTTGCACATAGCAGTTCACACGCCTGTAATCTAAAAAGGGTTAGGCAGAGGTATCTACATAGGTACTATTGTACACCCTTCGCTGAGGCTGTTATTAAGCTCTATGTTATAGAGGGTGACCCTAATGCCATAAACCGGGGACAATTCCAATGTCCAGGCCGTTACTGAGAAGCTTCATCCAGATACGACTTTCATCATAATCGTCACGATTATCATCATAAACTTCGAGAACTAAGAATTTTGGCGATCGTTTTCTAGTTGAACCATTATGGCTGAAAATGATATTTAAAAAGTAATAAGGTGAAAGAACCAATAAATTCAAACCTCATGGAACATACGTGGTTTACATAGGCTAAGTATACATTATATACGGCGATGTACGTAATTGCAGATGACTAGAAGCTTGTTTTATTCATCCAGAGTTGTGGCTTCGTGTTGAGCATACATTAGATAGATATTTCCTTCGTATTATATTACTAATAGCGTTTAACTAATAAAAATAAATTGCGGAGTATGCCATTCTAGTCATTACGAAGGTTATTGCGTATCTACCTACGATAACTTGTCTGATCATTAATTGTGAATTATTAATATCTTAACATTAATTATTAGTATATCCTTACATTCTCAAATTACAATTAATGGTACAACATGATCAACTTAACTTACGTAAAGATGACATTAGACGCAGCTATAATGCAACTAGAAGACAGGGAAGAACTCAGATTCCCTTTATTTATTTATTTACGTAACATCACCCTTTTATTCCCTGAAGGCAGAGGTGTACTATTCACCTAGATTTCGCTGAGGCTGTTATTGAGTCCCGTGTAATAGGGGGCGATCCTATTGCCATCTACCGGGCACAATTCCAGACTCTGTGCTGCTACTGAGAATTTCCATTCAGAAAAACCCAACAACACTTTGCCCGACCCATGAATCGAACCTAGAACCTCACACTTAGCAGTCACGCTTGCGAACTTTAGACCAATGGGGCATTTTTCACAGAAGTACAATAACTTAGGTGGATAGTAGGTTGATACTTAATATCCTTAGTTGAAAGCTGAAATTGGTAAAATAAGAGCTGAGTTTTCTGTAGCTAGATAAATCTGTATTATTTATCTGATAAGTTCATACCAAAAGTGTTCCAATGGCTACATAACTTTTATCTGGCAATTGGATTGTAAACGGCTGAATGGATCTCCAATATGTTCGCCCTGCAGTTTATTAGGTATTTTTCTAGTATTTGTGTAATAGTAGCTACTACCGCGTACGGCGTACGTACTCACCCCGTCTGGGAAAATTACTATACCTACAATGTAAAAAAAGAACAAAACAAAGAAAACACGTAGACTATTATGTCATTTTATATCATATCATTTAGCTTTAGGTGTTGGTATTACGTAGTCTTATGATAACATGACAAAATTAAGTTATTGTTTGCACAACAGCTTAGCACTTCTACAACTTCGGACAAAGAATACTCTGTAAAGTCACGATAAATGCCTGCTAGTAGAGCTACTGTACTGCTGTTGCTACAGCTGTTTTAGTACTGCTTATCAAATATCCTGTCCAAAATAATCACAGTGCAGTTAAATAAACCTAATCCAGCGATGAATACTTGGATGGGCGCCAATGCACGTATGAAACACTCGAGTACGACTTTGTTTTATGTTCTTTGTGACGTTTGGAGATTACATGGGGTTTTATTTTTAATTAGTTAAGTATTTCCGTTAAATTATTATGTAGGTATTAACATATTAGCGGGTATTCTTATGTTATATTGTTACAAGTGTCATCAACAGTCTGTGGTTGTCCGGCTTCATAATAATTCTCCATTTTAAGCCAAAGTTAAAAACAGTACCTACCTGCTTATTATTTGCAGTGTGCCCTGTTTACTGTTGCCAGTGCAAAGTGTAGTTAAAAAATAAAATGAACCTACTAGGTGGTAGTTAATAACAGTAATGTGTAAGCTGTAGTCTTGCAATATCCTTTTCGCTGTGATTTTTACGGTGATTGAGAACATTCTGAGTCTTATCGTGTCACTAATTGTCGTGATTCTAGACGAAATACGATATCACTATTTGTAGATCTACTTGGATAGTTATAGGTATGTAAACGTATCTATGTATAACTAATTTACCTATCATGTAGATCATACGCAAATCATAATTCAAAACCAATAAGTATTCAAATGCAAACAGAAGTTTTCTCATATCAACTTGCAGTATCACAGATATATGTGATAAAACGTACGTAATCTTTATTCTATATCTAATGACATCATTTATTTCTTGTATTCTTAGACCAGAATGAAATAATTCATGCAATAAGTAGATATGAAACAAGAGACGGTGCACTTGTAAAAGTGAATTTATAGATTTGATAGAACTATCTCATTCATCAGGCCTAAGTTTTTTCAATAAACTTATTTTCTTTAACCTTGCTGTTCCCAGCATAAACAAAACATCATATTTTATCGTCTTATTTACGATACGGGTATTCTTCACCATCTATTCATGAATAATTGAATATCCTACTGCTCTACAAGAACACACTATTGTCGTTTCGTATCAATAAAATCGCCGGACGTTGGCAAACAAAACTAGTAAATTAGATGTCAATCACGTATTACTCAATACCCAACAGCGAGAAGCAATAGTGACTTCAATCCTATAAATAAACATCTGACGACAATTGCATTATTCACACACCAGTTGATATGGTTAAACAAACAAGTGATGATGTTCTCAAGTTGAAATTTCTGTCGATAAGAGTCTTGAATATATGTTAAATTTATTGTTTTGCTGCTTTACATTTATACGGATAACTATAATTATTATCTCTTGATTTTTGATAAGGTACCTACTGAATAATGTAGATACTTATTCAAAATAACGCATGAACACCAATTATAATTCTGCAGATACTCTTTATATTTGCTTTCAATTTTTACGAGTCCATGGAAGTTATGATTGAATTTAAAGTTACAATTACATATTTTATTTTTCCATGAGACAGTCTTACCTTGTGGGGGAGCCGCCGTGTACTTGCGAATGTTTATGATCTTTGAATGAATAAACTTACATATATTGTTACTAAATTATTTGTTGGTATTAAGTAAGTGTATCAAAAGAGTACATACTCTACGCGAGCAAGATTGTTATGTAAATCAGTTTGTCCTTGATCTCTTAGCTACATGACACGAGCTATTAAAGAAAAACACTGAAAACATTGTACATAAATAATAATAATTATTATTATTATATGTAATTTGTTAACGTTGGATGAGTAAATCGTATTCAGCAATTATTGATGTTATATTATGTGTGCATGGCTTGATACTTCTTGCACTATTGATACCTACTATTTCTTATTACATGCACCTGAAGTTTTCGCAAACCTGCGTTACACATGAGTTTCGTAAGTGTTTATTCAATGATTCATAGAATGAACACCAATGAAATCCTACCACTTAAACTAACTCCAATGATAATAATTGTGTAGGTAAAATGTGGCATGTAGTTAACTCGTGGTTTATATTTTCTACAAAAAATATCTGGTATTTTAAATTATGCATTCTAAAAGGTCTCTATTTTTAGCACATGAAAAATATAATTATATATATAAGCTTATTATTATTCCATTCGATCTCAGATATCTGAAAAACGTGGTGTTCACCGATAAAATCAACTAACCTAGTCGTTGATCAGTATGATTGGTGTGTTGGGGAAAAAAATATAATAATTCATAATTATAAAAACATTACTGTACTGTAAATTTGAAACCATTTAATAATTATTATAAAACTATGTTTTGAACTCCATCACTCATGCATTGAAAGGTTTCGATCGGTATTTATAATACATGTTTAAATCTATGTAGCCTTATGCGGTAAACCAACCGATATTAAAATACAATGTATAACTAATTCCCAGATTTGTCTATCCGAAAACACACACATCACATTTGTGGTTCACATGATTCACCGGACCACTCTGTATTTAGTTATGGTACCTACCTATCTATCTAAATGGAAAACTATTAGTACTCAATCAGAATTTTAGGCATGGTCACCACATTTATTTATGGATCTTATTATCATCTGTAGGTGTTTTAATTGGTAGTTGTAACACTTGTAACAGTAGACCAGGTGTTTAGTAATTAAACTATTGTTACTCCGATTCACTCGACTAGCCTCAAGACACAACATGAAATCATTATTAAGAACACACCGTTAGAAATGTAATTACAATTTCAAAGTGAAAATATTTAATAGCCTGAAACAAATTCTCAAGGTTGGAGACCAGTAGGGGGATATCCGAGCAGGTTTTTTTACAAAGACATGTTATAGATATGAACTGAACTCACCATGAATTCTTAAGGTCCTTCAGTCCAGAGAAACTGATACTGTTGGATCGGCTGAGTCGTCTGCCAAGAGTCCAGAATCGGATCTTGTTGTGATTGTCCTCTTCGTGGAAAGGGTTCAAATGTTCCGGGTAGTCGTAGATAGAGACTGTCTTACGAGAATCAGTCGCAGCAGCCATAATTGCGTTTCCAGGAAATCCACTTTTTGGGTTTTACATAATACACAGTACGTTAGGCGTCAACCACTAACTTTATCAGTTATCACACTGGTGAGTTATCAAGAACTGATAGCGCGTTGTATGGTTTTATCGCGGGGAGATAATTACGGTGTTTGTTTTCGCGGCGGCTCGCGGCGTTGCGAGGAGAGAGATCGCCGGGCGTCGCGGCGCTCGGCGTCGCGAGCTGAAGCACACTACTCACCGCTACCGAGGCACACGAGGGCCGAGGCCCGCCGCTGCGGCCGACCGACGACGTTATCACACCGCGCCGGACACCAACGATCGAGCGCCGTCCGCGCTGCACCACCGACAACTGTGCTTCACTGCACACCCGTTAACTGAACATCAGCGAAAAGAAAGTTGACTCGTCACATTAATGAGCCAATTAATTTATTGTTATTTGCGTAATTACAAAACTATAACACCACTATTTAAACTTTCGGCCAAATAGGTAGCTCAAATTTCAAGATCCCTATATCCATCGTGTTTCATGCATGTCTTCATCATTAATTTGTATGATATTAAATTTGAAACTAATAATATTTTTATAACTAGTTAGTTACGACACGTGTCATAAAGGTTTACCGTAAACAGTGGAGTATATTTGCCGAAGATGACGCCATCCGTGCAGGAGCCGCGTCACCCGCAGAACATGAAGGTCGCGTCAACTTGGGAAAATTTAATAGCTCCTTGAAATATTTACTTTATTAACTAAGGCTGCTAGTTGTTTGCACATAGGTAATTATTAATAGTGGATAAAAAACATGAAAAATATCAGCATATTGAAAATAAATTAGGTATGTTTAATTTACTTCTCAAGAACTAATTGGTATTCGGCATAACCAACTAACTAATGAACTATTCAATTTGCGTCCTTATATTGAGAATAAAGTTCAAGATACAAGTGTTTATCTAGAATACACAAGTAATATACAATTACAATATTCACTATAAAGCCTAATCTAACTAAGTCTAATCTAACTAAGTATTAAATTGAAATAATTAAAGTCTTGATTTGATACTAGACATGAAGAACAATAACATTAGGTGCTCTATTGTGTGGTTTATGCGTCGTTATAATTAACTATAGTGCGATTTATTTCAGTGATAGACAGGCTGGTGAGTCGGATCGCGGCACGCAAGCATGGGGCCACCACAACTAAAATACCACCACCACTGGCCTGCTTGTGGTATTGATCCATTACGCCGCGAATACGAAAAAGAAAAGGTAGATTTATATGTACCTACCTATACTTGTAGATCATACATTTATTTATATATCATATGCTACGTTGACTTTCTTTGAAGTCGAGAATAGCAAGGCTATGGAGGGTTGCATATTTCACGCTAATAAAATTATTCTTGTTTAGCTTACTATTAATAAGCCAGCATGTTAGGACAACACGAATAGATTCTAGGCTTAGGTATAGACGAAATTATATAACCGCGTTTGCATATGAATAAACTCGTCACTGTAGATGTAGTTAACTTGTTTATTTTTGTATCGATCACCGGTACCTACATGTAAACAATAGCTAACTAATGACTTGGACGTTAGTATAGCTAGTAGTGTAATGTATGTTTTATTATTTATTAAGTAAAATGTAACAGTAGGTATTGGCTTAGTGCCTGCAATAAACATAAAACGAATTAGTCATCGGCTGCTTTTGTTCTTTGTACGTACCTATTGGTACTTGCACTTTGAACAAGGGTACAGGAAAATTATGATTTCTTCCGCAGAGTACAAAGACAATTACCTATACAGCTCTTTATGTACTGACCAGTTTTGGGAGGGATATACTTATTATTCTTCGTAAACATGTTCTTGCATTAACGCATGCAATTAATTGGATAATTTATCGATTGTTAGTCTTAAACCAGGATGTAGGACTGAAGAAGAATATTATCTTCTATTAGGAAATACCTAATTGTCTCTAGTATTGCAACATCGTGAACGATCGCTAACTAATTGACTAGGTCATTCGTTAACAAACGGTTATCTACTTTCTCGAAATCACACTGGAACTCTATATCAATTTGCGGTGTTACAGTAATGCAACAATGATTATTGTTTAATCTTCCTTTTATGAGGACTTACTACAGTTAGTAAGAATGCGGTTTTCTTATCAATGCTTCGCTTTTTTAATATTAAATATTTATATTGCACGTCAGCTTTGACTAATATTTTTCTTCATCATCATCATAGCTTTTCAAGATCTTATGGTAGTTGATACCTACTCACCGAATATGACTAGATTTTAACCAACCGTCTGCCACTCGGACTGAATCGCCTAACACAACCCAATGAAGAAGGATATTCTAATACCTATGAAAAATTGGTACATCCTGCCAAAAGACTTAAAATATTCGACTCATCACTCATGCTATTATCCGTAACAAGTAGATACAGCAAATGAAAAGAAACAAAGAGAAAGCAAAAACTTGCGAGTTGGTAAATCAGACCGCGAAATTAACATTCGGAGAAGTGTTTCGATCAACATCTCGCATTTTATTAGATCTAAGAATCATTCCACAGGAACATGGATGGTGTTTTTTTTTTCATTATCATGATAGTTTCGCATTTTGCATAAAGCTGTCTTCCTCATATAGATATTACGTTTCCCTATTTTCCGTAGATACTTATATTTTCTTGATTAAAGGCAAGATCGATTCATGGCTCTTAAGTTAGTATCGTCAAAAGGATCTAATTTAGCTAATTTATTGTTACTAACTAATGTAGTAGTTATGAAAATAAAATTAATGTCTTTAGACAATTAAAAATTTTTTTATGAATGTGTTGTTCGAATTAGTGTCTGTTACAATTTTAGTGCTGACTGAGGATTCATTTCGAAGAAAAGTGGAAAGTGCATTTAATTTTGATACCTTCATTGGCTTGCAGCCAACGCGACCATTACATGATATCGGACGATGAACCTTGCAGATGCTATTTCATTAATATAAAATTTTAAGTATTTGTCGAGTTTGGTCTTAAAAGTATTTTATAAAGATAAGGTAGGTCATTAAATTTCTAACTTTTCATTTTCACGAAATCTATTAGGCAATCAATTTTCTACAAATAAATTTCTCGCCAGGAAATGCTGTACCGACCTTCATAAGTAGGTACCATATACCCATAAGACTACACTTCAATAGATATCTTGAACTTGCCTGGTCACTACCCTAGCTTTAGTTTTGTCAGATATTTTGAAATAAGTAGTAATCGTTTTTTTTTATTTCATCATGAAATCACGTTTAAATTCCTAAATTATTGTTCTGTTTATAGATAGCAATGCTTCTCAATTGTCTTTTAGGTTGAGGTGCCACGCTAAAGCAACCTTCACTAAATCTTTACCGCTGCACGCAATGACAATGGATGCATTCAACATACTTCAAGTAGTTTTTGAAAATCAGACAGGTAATGGTGAGATATATATTTCCATAATGCAGGAAGATTGTGAATTTAAAATATCATCGCAAGTGAAAAAATGATTTGTATTGGCAGAGACGAACAGAGGAAGCAGCGACTTATCTCGGAAATTGCAGAGAGGATGCGCTACTACAGATGACATTGAGGACCAATCAGACGATCCTCAGCTAAACGGTGAATGCGCAGTTTCTTTTGTACGTAAACCTGTAAACATAACTATATTTCCATGCGTCCGTACCTCTCTAGAAGTTTCGAAGTATTAAACTGTAGCTCTGCTCTAGAGACATTATTTATAACTTAATAACTATAGAGACTTTTTATGAAAAAAAATCTGTCCTAAAATCCGTACACACCCTTTGCTACACCCGAACCGAATAAATTGTTAGATACCTATTTATTTCTGATGTCATAACTTCCATTTTAACAAAATAGGTCACATCATTGCGCATTTATTCAGTATCCATGACAACGGTAGAAGTTTGATTTACCTTTACTCGAAAGGGAATTTTGTCACGTTTGTAATCCAAGTTTATTTTAACGTGTGATTACAACATTGTTATTTTATTACGATATATATTTTTATCACTATATAAACTATGTCGGTTCAATCAACACCTCATATTTCGGCTCGTATATTTTACGGTCTCCGCACCGACATCCAGTAAGTACTTGCCTGCAAAAAACGGGGACGTACCACACTTCCCTATATAATTAGATAATCATTTATTAATATGACATAATAAGCACTAGATATTTGTTAGCATGTAGCAAGCTAAGATAAAAATAGATTCTTAGCACACACATCCGCAGTAGAGAGTAATGGCTTTTTAACTGCGCATTGTTTAATTTATTTTATTATTATTACCTACTTAAACATTAATAAATATACCTTACCTAATTAAAATGATTAAATACTTTTGTAGATGCACGCTAAAATTGAGGAAATATAAACGACACATAATTTTGTTTGGGTCGCTTCTTTAAAGTGTATATTATGATTTACGTGCAGGTACAATGCCCATTATTTGTCAGAATCGGAGATCATTTACCCAGCTGGCGGAGTCATCGTTATTCACAACCATCTCCAAAAAAAACAAAAGTTTATCAGACTCCAGGATAAACATAAACCTATCAAGTCATTGGTACTAGCACCAAATCGGTAAGTAATATAGCTATAATACATCGATACCGGACTACGTCATGTAAAACGGCATTTCCCAATAGGGTAAGATATGACGAGAACAGAACAGAACAGAACATCTATAAGTGGCGTCAAATAGGCAAATTGTGGGGCTATATAAAGCGTATCAACACCACAAATTTAAACATGATTGATATACATTCCAGACGATGGCTCGCACTAAACGAAATCGCCGAAGATGGTCAGAAACCCATAATAACAATCTACGACCTGACTACTTACAAAAGACGTAAGATTTTGACTGTACCCTTCGAACACTCTCAAGCGCGGGAGTTTGCGTGTGTGCAATTTACCTATGATTCCAAATACTTAGTGGCGATAACTGGAGAGCCAGACTGGTACTTGTATTATTACAACTGGGATAAGGGCAAGGTTGAGAGCCACGCCAAGGCGCAAAACCCGAGTGGCCAGGGCATCGTTCAAAACGTAAGTTCTTTCTTTGTGATAATTATTAAGCTACGTTTATTTGGTAATGATATGATAATTCCTTTTGCAGGTACAATGCAATCCTACGGACGCCACTTTGGTCGTCATAACAGGACCGTACACTTTCCGCATAATGAATGTCTCGGAAACCGTTTGGCGACAATGGGGCTGGTGCAAAGCTGAAAATGTAAGCTCAAAATATCTAACTCTAGGCAAAATTTGCTACATTTCACACATTATGTTTCTGTATTATAAGTACCTACGTAACATGATGTACTCAGTGCCAGATTAACTACGTAGCAAGAGTAGCAATTGCTACGGGCCCCGCGCAAAATGGAGCCCCGCGTATCTAAACCCGCCCACCTCCGCCTCAGCGTAATTTTTTAGGTGAAACATTAAGAAAATATAACACAGAAGTTCATACGGTAAACGCACAAGTTCTACAAAAAGTCACTTTATACTTAAGAGGCCATAGTAAATCAAGGGTTGTCGATAGAATTTGCTACGGGCCCCGCGCTTGTTTCTTCCTACACATTATATTCTAGATATTACTGACCCACTAAATAACATAATTGGTTTGTTCCACGTGCGGTAAGATCAACATAACTAGCTGCATGTGGCTGACGCCGGACCGCATCATGTTCGGGACGGACAACGGAGTCATCATGATGGTGGAAAATGGCGAACTCCGACAAAACTGCGTTTTTCAAGCCGCTGAAGTCACGGAAATGTCGCTGAAAAAAGTCGAATCTGAGTAAACGTCTAGTTTAAATACCGTAACATACCATCATGCCTTTATTTCCCGAAGAATGAGCAGAGGTGTAATATTGTTGAATTATTTTTCGTCGATGCTGTAATACGGTCCTGTCCGGGTGCCAGCATCTACTGGTTACAATCGCAAAATCCAATTTATGAGGTTTTTATACTTGAAAAACCCAATAATATTTTTAGCGACCCGGGAATTTTCTGATTTAGACATCTTTATTGGATTTTTTTAAACATGTTTTTTAATTATCTTTAAATGCTTGTGTCTAATATACAGGGCAGAGCATGAAGAAGGCGATAAAGGCAGTCTTACCAGTAAGCAAGACTCCACCAGCGAAACCAATGTCGTGGAAGAAAGTTATCCTGTAACCAGCTTCGTGAACTTCGCTAAAGGTGAAGAATTGAATTTAACAATGTCAAAAGTTTAGTGTTCCATAATAGAATAAAATTTGACTTTCTTGTACACAGGATTTGTTTTCGGTTGCGGACCAGGCTATGTTCACATGTTCGAAAGGGAGACACCTCATCACTGGAAGAAGAGAAACGTGTATAGAATTTCAAAAAAATCTTACAAGTGCGTACATATGATAAATTTACAATTTGTACCTATCACTATAAATAAGCGAAAACTGAAGCAGTGAATATTTAACTAAGAGCTGTTATCAAAAGTAAAGGTAGGCTATAAAAGACAACGGATGTGAACAGTCGGAACTTCGGATTGAGATCGCACCTCCGAATCAGACTTTAACACAAAAATAACAGCTGAAGAATCTTTGACTTCGATTTCAGTTCTGAGAAAACTTATTAAATTTCATTATAACTACTATATTATACTCATAATTAAGTTTAATATCTATATTTGATCCTGAAGGCATACTCGAGAACATCCGCTGTGGTCGACGCTTGATGAAATTCAGCACATCACAATAGATCCAAATCAAGAAACTCTGCTTATTACAACATTAAGGAAACAACTATATTATGTCAAGTTGTTTGGACAGCACATGTTACAGGTTTGAATACTAGCATATATTTTATATAAAATTTTTTCAGATCCGCTACGGTATTCATAATTATAATTAGTAACTAGGTCAGTGACCGTAAGCAAGCCACCTTATACCCTTTATCGATCTAAGGTATTTAGGGCCTGTTATAGCGCCATCTGCCCAGCACTATACACCGTGACCTGATGAGGTTGAATGTTGTTGAAAACAATTATTAAGCGCTTTCTAGCACACACTTCATTCAATTTCCCTCAAATATTAATAAACTTCTCGGTTTTAGAATCCAGAGATACCTTTCTGTGAGCTTGGACCAGCTATGCATTATGGCCGAATTAACTCTTTGTCAATGTGTGCCTGGAAGCCAATATTTATGACGTCAGGAGAACAAGACAAAAGTATAAGGATTTGGAATTACATGACGGATGATGTAGAGATGATCAAATTGTATCAGGAGGAAATCCACTGCGTGTCCTTACATCCTACTGGTAGGCAGCAGCTTAGAAGCATATAATAAAGCTTGTTACGTGTTTGCATGGATGTCTAATTTTGATTACTTGATTCAATGCAATTTGACAGAACAAATATTTGTATGATCTACAGATAGTTGATTCGGGTCTGGTTGTGTGTGCATGTGACATGTATGTTTGTAAAACTGTATCCACGATACAGGAGAAATCCTGTAGTGTGGAGTAAAGTTTAAAAAGAAAAATAAAAAATGTTCTCGTGATTACAATCAATATCAAGCAATAAGGTTTTGGAGCTAAATCAGGTTCAACTAAATTATAATTAGTACCTCATTTATTTATTTAAATGTAAGTGTACCATTAACATTATACACTACATAACATTGTACATAAGACGGACTTAATGCCATGAGGCAGTCCAAGCTATAAAACAGGCAAAATAGAATGAACTTAGATTTTTTTATTCCATCTTATTCACAAGTCTGACATTATAAATGTTTTCAATACATTATTTTTTTAACTTTTCAGGTCTGTTTGCTATAGTAGGATTCTCGGACAAACTGCGTTTCATGGTGGTGTTGATAGATGACTTTGAAGTGACGAGAGAGTTCCCTATAAGGAACTGTAAACAAGCCAAATTTAGTATCAACGGTCATATTTTTGCTGCAGTCAACGGTCAAGTTATACAAGTGTTTTCGTCGGTGTCATTTCAAAACGTTTTTAATTTGAAAGGACATAACGGGAAGGTTAGATTTTTATCGCTGTATTGATTTGTACCTGAATTATTATATTGAACTAAAAGTATATGTATATTTTCTGGTTAGATTACGTGTCTAGCATGGTCCGCAAGTGATTTAACTATGATATCTTGCGGCACCGAGGGCGCTGTTTACGAATGGAGCATGGTCACCGGACAACGTGTCGGAGAAGTCATACTGAAAACTAACCAGTTTAACTCATGCGCAGTTAATGGGTAAGAAAACATGTATTTTTATGGATAAGTATAAAGACATAACACAGTTCTAAATTACTATATTGATTCTAACAGACTGCGTTAAAAATTTTAGCATTGGGAAAACAACATACGCTGTTGGGTCCGATGGAGAAATTAAAGAAATTGGTGCTAATACTATCAGAAGAAACCTGGGTTTAATTGGCTGTGCACTAGACACTATTGTACTATCTCGTTCAGACTTGATGCTGTTCATCACGGGTGGGCTCGGAGGCGTCACTTCTGTACAGCTGCCATTGTTGGACAAAGCTATATTCAACGAATTTCACATGCACAATAAGAAAGTTACTTGTATTGCACTATCATACGACGACCAAACTTTAGTTTCCGTCGCCGAGGATGCTTCCATTTGCTTGTGGAGGTTGACGAACGCCGACGGAAGAGCTATTGCCCTAGACAAGGACTTCGCTTACGCTAAAGAAATATTGATAAGCAAAAGGGATTTACAAGAGAAAATAAATAGCATAAATGTAAGCAAATAAATTTACAAGTTTTCTATTCCTTTTTATTTTTGTGGCGATAATCCATCATGTGGGCTACCCTTCGGCTGGAGGGAAGGGTGTGGTTGACTCCTACCGGCTAAACTCTCCACGATGCGGTGGTCCACCTTGCCAGCATATGGTGACCTACGGAATCTCTTATAAGAGCACACCGAAACCCACCACAGTGCCACGCCTATTAGGGTACAAACTCGGGGGTGACTGTAGAGGCCACATCCTCATGCACGTTCTGATAGAGATTGTAAGATCCGCCCGTGATTCGCTGTGCTGTACACGGCGACACGTGACCACAAGGTATTGCCGTCTTTTTGGGGTCGCTTGCTAGGAGCGTGCAGCGTCTATTGTGCGCCCGCAACCCCCAGAGGCGCCCCGCCAAGATGCGCTAGGCGGGGATTCTATTCCTGCCTAGCCATTCTTCATTGATTATTTGTAGTTATTCGGTAGTAATAATATTATTACTCAATGAATATGACACATATTTCAGACCATTATTTTTGTACCCACTTGCTTATTCATAAGTGTAAAGAGTCACATACAAAGCCTTTGTATGTAAAATAGTCCCAGTAAATGTCTGTAATTAAGACCGCGTATCGCAATACAATTTTGTTAAGAAATAAAGCTATAAGTACCTACAACTTCTTACATAGGTATGTAATAAACTTTTTAATAAATTCTGTAAAATTGTTTGTTTAGTTGTTGAGCACTCGAATGAGTGAACTTGAGACGGAGCACACATATCAATTGCGTCAAGCCGAAGCGACGCAAGCAGAAAAACTGAAAGAAGTTCATGAAGGTTATTGCGCTGCTATTGAAGAACTCAAGGAAAAGAATGAGGTTTGAAATAGTTTCCAACTAAACCATTAGAAATGTAATTAATTGTTCAAACGTAATATACGTGCTAATTTATCTTCACAGTTAATGGAAAATGAGCATACTCATGAAATAGGCATGATTCAACAAGATATCGCCAAATTGCGGTCAAGCCACGAGAGAACGTTGCAATCTTTAGAAGCTGATTTCAATGTCAGACTTATTAGTGAGTACGACAGATATCAGGTAAGACATTCCGTTATGTTTCCTTATGCAAATTAATTATGATAATGAAAAAGTAACATGTAAGTCCATAAACGAATAATTTTTGCAGAGTCTCGAAGACAAGACGGCTAGGATGCGAAAAGACTACGAAGAAAGACTTGATGAACTTGCTGAAAGTAAGAGGCATGCTTTGAGAGAAATGAATAGCATGTTTGAAGCAAGATTAGAAGAAAAGGACCTTATGTTACAAGAGGTATCTACCGGACGACCAGGAACGTCTCGATTAAAGAGCGACTAGGGTGCACAGTGTATGTAGAGACTAGTAGTTTTGGGGGGCGTCATAACTATAAATCCTAGGCATTTTTGAACATATGTTAGTACTTACATAATTATAAGGATACATTATTTTCTAACCAAACTAAATTACATCTGTGGCTAAGGCAGAAAAAACAGTACAAAAACCAAAAAAAAAGCTATAATAAGGATATATTTTCACAACGAAATTTTATACACGATATACTAATAATGCAAACCGAGGACCGTGTTTAGGGTCAATTCAGTATTTATCAGTTCAAATCAAACGGAGGTTTGATTTAATTTCTAAATAGTCTGTTTAGTTAATTATTTTTTCAGTTTCATAAGTAGAGTATTTTAAATACAGTCGCCTTTTGTAAGTAGTACTTACCTTTACGAAACCACCCTGTACATTTTTCGTAATGGCGGCCCACTAACCTTTACACGCTAGCGTGCAGCGGTACGAGACTAGAAAAGGTGATAAACAAGGTAATTAATTAAATTTTATCCTTTAATTAATTTGTATCCAGTTACAAGAACAAGCTGACATGGAAAAACGAGAACATGAAACAATTAAAACCTCGATCGAAGAAGATGCAGACCGTGAAATTATTGAAATTCGAACAGCATACGAAGTTCAGTTGAAGGAAGAGAAAGACGCTAATGTAAGACTAAAGGGAGAAACTGGACTTATGAAAAAGAAACTGATAAGCGCACATAAAGATATTGATGAGTTCAAGCATCAAATATCGCAGTTGAAAGGTATATTATTATTGTTAGATGTCCGAACTTTATTTATATACTAGCTATTACCCGCGACTTCGTACGCGTGGAATTTAGAATCTGATATTTTCCTGTGGTAAAATGGAGCCTATATTTTAAATTAGACCTCTAGTAATACATCGGTGAAAACTGCATTCAATTCCATGCGGTCGTTTCTGCGTGATGCGTGTACAAACATACAAATAGACAGACAAAAATTCTAAAATCTGTTTTTGGTTTCTGTTGCTCTAAGAAAAACCCCCATATTAGTTTTTCTCCAATATCTATAATGTACAGACATCAGCCTGTTATAATTTTATTACATGAATAGATATAATACGACAAATAATTTTACTACTTACTTGATTTTCAGCTGAACACAAACAATTTCAAAAGGTAATTTCAACTTTGGAACGAGACGTTGCTGATTTGAAGAAAGAAATTGGGGAAAGAGATAATTCAATACAGGACAAAGAGAAGAGAATATATGAATTAAAAAGAAAGAAGCAAGAACTTGAGAAATATAAATTCGTATTAAATTTCAAGATAACAGAACTGAAAAATCAGGTGAGATACTTAATGTTTGTTACAACAAATACAATGATTATAAATATGAAACTGATAATATGCATTTAGATTGAGCCAAAAGAGCGACAAATAAGAGAGTTGACACATCAAATAGATGATATGGAAAATGAGGAATTGAAACTACTAAATGTGAAACATGATCTTGGTATGAATCATAGTCCTTCATTGGCCAGACATTAGTAGGCTAATTTTATTATATCCCACTCAATTAGAAAAAAGTTACAGCTGTAAGAAATACTGACACATTTAAAAAAAATATATTTTGTATAACAGATAGACCCGTTAGAACGCGAAATTAAAGCGAAAAAAGTGCGCATACTAGAATTGGAAGTTTCATTGGAGAGTCTACTTAAGAAAAAAGCATACCGCGGTAAAATTCCTTATGTATCTCCTTCAGTTGTAATTTTTTCGTCATTGCATTATTTTTATTTGTTTACGATATTACACCTAACATCGTAATGTATTCATTTTCACGCCTGTCTCGCTTGGTATTGTTACGAAATATTTCTGCTTAAAGTGTAGTACTGAATAAGATAAGTTAGATAGAATCCGTAGTTTTTTATAGCGATGTAGTCAACTTGCACAGTATCAAATTGAAAATAGGTACAGTAGGTATCTTGTTGATATCAGTAGGTTCGTTTTTTTTTATATTGCAGAACTCAAAATCACACAGCTCAACGAAAAGTTGGGGTCTGCCAAAAAAGATTTTTTCGCTGAGGCCGATAGAAATTTGACTTTAAGAAATACACTGAAGAAAATTAAAATCGATCTGCACAACATGACGGCAGAATTCCAAGATCCGTCTAAATTGAAACTGGCTGTGAAAGTGAGTATTTTTTGAGGCCTGACGCAATGTAGATGTGTTAACTAAGTTTCCTATCTAAATTGTTATGTATTGGCGGTTGGCGCAGTGGCTAAGCGATTAGCTTTCTGCGCTACGTGTCGCGGGTTCGATCCCCGCACGGAACAAATATTTGTATGATCTACAGATAGTTGTTTCGGGTCTGGTTGTTTGTGCATGTGACATGTATGTTTGTAAACTGTACCCACGATACAGGAGAAATCCTAGTGTGGGGCAATGTGTTTTTTAAAATAAAATAAATAAATAACAAAATGTATGTTTTCGGACATGGTTTTTTTCTTTTTTTTTAATAAACGTTGCTCCACACTAGGTATAATTCCTGCATCGTGGGTGCGTTTACAAATACATATATTCACATACACAAACACCCAGACCCGGAACAATTATCTGTAGATCATACAAACATTTGTTCCGTGCGGGAATCGAATCCGCGACACTTAGCGCAAAAAGCTAATCCCTTAGCCACTGCGCCAATCGTGTCGTCACATATAACAATAAGGTTTACCAGATATCAAGAATCCAGTGATTCGAAATTGAATGCGGTATTGGGTTTCAACACGGATGAAAATGGTACCCTAAAAAATTCCTTGCTGGGTACAAAAGGCGGAGAACCAGGTATTGTGGCTCAATAGAGGAATACTCAAGAATCTATCAATTGACTGCGATTGAGATTGAATAATCTTCTTTCATATTTTCTACCAGATCTTATTTACTTTGTCCTCCGTTGATGATTGAGGCTAACAGCTTCAATAATCCTACTAATACATATAAATGTGAAAGATTGATGAATGGATCTTTGTTACTCTTTCATGCCAGAACGGCTGAACGGATCTGGATGAAATTTGGCACATAGATAGATTAGAGTCTGGAATAGCACATAAGCCACTTTTTATCCCGGAAAAATGCACGGGTTCATAAACAACGCGGCCACAGCCGCGAGCGGAAGCTAGTATCATTCTATAATAGTAATAATACTTCTACACGCAGAACCTGTTCCATAAATATGTGGAGGATATAGACTTTGTTCGGAGTCGCATAGCGGACGATGAAGCAGTTCGTGAATTCAACCGACAGCGAGATCACCTGGAGAAGCAGGTGGCTGGCCTCAAGCACCAGCTCAACAAGGCTTTGGGCGGCTCTAAGAGCGACATCGGCAAAATTATGGACGTTAGTATTTATTATAAGAACGCAACATATTATATTATCTACATTTCATTTCAACACATCAATAAAAAAGTACCATTGATTCGTCGGTTTAATATGTACAACAGTATTCACTTCCCCACTCGACAAGGGCAGAATAGATGCCATTATAAAAAAAAAAACCACTTGCTACATTTTAAAATTATTTTGTTTATTTCTAGGAGAACTGTACACTGCTGTCGGAGATCAACAACCTGCGCACCGAGTTAAAGTCCACTCGGACGCGTTGCTTTCAAATGGAATCCATCCTTGGATTGTCCGCGCGGTACATACCGCCGGCCACTGCGCGCGCTAAGCTCAAACATGTCACTGAGGACCGGGAGAAACTTGAAGAGAAGTTCAAGCAGAAGATTGAGGCAAGACAATATATTAATAGATCTATACCAAACACTAACTTTTATCCGCTAGGTGATCAGCGTGGACCGACAAACCTATCACATCTTTGCTTCATATATTGTGGCGTACTATTGACGGCGCGGTTGGCGCAGTGGTTGAGGGATCGACTACTGAGCTACGTATCGCGGGTTCAATTCCCGCACGGAACAAATATTTGTATGATCTACAGATAGTTGTGTCGAGTCTAGGTCTTTGTATATGTGAATACACACCGTGCCTCGGAAAGCACGTAAAGCTGTTGGTCCTGCGCCTGATCTCTCTCCGGTCGTGTCGGATTCCCGTCCTATCGTACTATGAGAGTAAAAGAATAGAGAAAGCACCTGTGTTTGCGCACACACTTGAGCGCTATAATATCTCCTGTGATTGGCCGCCGTGACCGAAATCGATCAGGAGGACATTATTGTGCGCTACATAGAGGTCAAGTATCTGTATCTCTGGTTTTTTTATTCTTCTATGCGACTGAGGTTTTGTTTGATTCGAATTTAATGTGGTTAGCTATACCTAGAACTAAACTGTGAAAGTACCATCAAAAAGACCCCGTCGTCGGTCTCTTGTGTTACGCAAAGAAACAAGAAAAATAAAGTGATAACTGGAGTCAGTTCAGTATCTGCACATGTTGTAGGAAGGCGTGTCCTATAGTTCTATTATGAGTTTACAATCTATTCTTTAGTTTTGTGTAAGTAGTAGCCGCTAACCGCTAAACACTGCTATAAACGTGACGGAAAATAGCAAGCCAGGACTTATTTGGATGGACTAACGTGGACCGTGGTCAATCCAAATTGGATCACGTGGTGGATTAGGTACGGCCTTAGTCCCTCTCAGAGGAGAGCTATGAACAGCTTGACGATAATGATTAACCTTGAAAGCATATTATGCGGTGATTGCCTGGATTTAAAGCTACATCATTATTTTATCTACTCCTTTTATAGTGTACGTTAAAAATAAGACATTCATATTTCCAAGAATGATGAAAGTTGTTTTCATTGACATTGTTATCTAAGCGGTGTTTTTTTTTGCAGGATCGGGATGAAATTATTTACGCATTGAAGGAAGAAAATGATCGTCTACTTGTTAAAGTAAGGTGTATACAAGAAGCTGACCAACCGTTTTATGACGACGCTACAACAACCGATACCAAAGTTTAGATGTTTTATTATTAGGTTATATTATTGTTTATTATTGTTTCTTAACGTTCAATAAAGTATTTGGTAAAACCAAATTATTATTTTAAATTCGTAAGTAATATGGATTAGATGAGGTACAATCGAAAAAGAAAACGAATATATATTTTTTATTAAATGTCATCTATTTTTGGCGTCTTAAATTATAAAACAAGCATGTTATAAAAACTAAATTAGTCCTATTCGATAACATAAACACATTTGAAAAAAATATTGCTTTATATTTTTCCGAATGAAAAATATATCTTGATGCCACACATCCATGTCATACATTAAATACAAGCCATCACCCATATATCCCAATCTAATACCCAACCATATAAATAAGACGTAGGAGTATATTTGTGACTGATGAGTCCTCGTCTAATAGCATTGAGCGTTGAGTAGCTACTAGCATCAATAGTAAAATGCTTATAGAATAAAAGGCAAGATAGCTTTACGTCCCTTGGGGTAGTCGGCGAATTCCTTCTTGTAGTTGCGGTGCTTGCCGATCGCCCACACTGCCATCTGATAGAAGCCGGCTGCAGCAAACAGTCCAGCTACAAAATAATGAATAACAGTTAACTCGTAGCTCTTATAATTTGAATCTAAATTACAACAATTCGTGTGGAAATTGAAGGTTAGTTTAAGTATTCATAAATAATTATCATTCGTAATGGGTTTTATGCAAATTGTAAACGAAAACAAAGTAAAGTTCATGACGCGTCGCGTATTCATTAGATTTAATTTTTATAAACAGATTACGATATTGTGAAATACGATGTACTTAGTTATTTTAAAAAGAGGATAAGCAGTCCTATGTATTCTTTGGGATTTACTGTATGAGATGAAAGAAAAATTAACATAATCTTTACTCACCAGGAGCGCATTTAGTCATGATGGTGAAGAATAGCCATGATCCGAACTCGTAAGTGTAGTTAGGACAAGAGACAAAGTTGAAGAGTAGAGAGAAGGGGTTTCCATCGGGCACCGGGACGCGTCTCACTTTGGTGCCAGGAGGACGCAGGTTCTTCAACAGCAGGTGGATGCTTAGGTTACCAAGCTCACAGAACTGAAATTAAAGTATTTGTCTTGTAACTGTTCCTGCCCATACTAAGTTGATACACATACATTATTAATATATATTTATTGATTTTGCTGAGTCACTAAATGATGTAATTATAAACATACTACACAGCTATTATACAAGTATGCAATTGCATAACTATGTAGGTAAAATAAATTAAGTTTCCATGCTTTAACTAGAGGCCGGCTCGCGGCGTTCCCGCAATAGGATAAAAATCCTTTCTTATTGCTTTTGTATACGTAATGAATAATGTTTTATCTTTCATATTATTAAATTCATTGGTTTAAGCTATGCATTGTCTGTCAGTTAAATAAGGACCTCCATGGTATCGACGGAGGGCTTGTGGCGAACATCCGTTAGTCGCACGTAGATGACACAAAATCTTTTAGGAACGGGTTTTTCGGTTCGTTACTCGTAACTTAAAAACGAATGGTAGTTTTTGTACAATATCAATTCGTAGATATAGGAACCGTGCAATTAGTCATTGTACTGTTTTATAGGTATAGATAATGAAAGTCAAGGTTAATTATTTTTCTTGAAATCTGATATTAAAATCGTATGATTGTACTACATTCAATATACTACAATATACTCCAATAAAAATACATTACCAAAGCTGTTAATGTCGATAGTATGGACTTTGTAACTTTACAAGGCCAGAGGTTATTGTATTGGCAATGAGTTTAACAAAATATATCAATGCCACTGGCTTCTGCTCGCATCTTTACTAACGCGGATTTCGATGTTGAGGTGAAGCTTTACTTTCCAACACCAGTTAATAAACAGTATCAAAATCACCTACAAAGTAGTAGGTTCTAATTTCAGACAATCTCACATGCACTTGAAACAACTATTTATAGGCAATACGAATATGTATTTCTTCCATGTCAGGAATCGACGACGCGTACGACCTTGACGCTTATTATATCTTTATTTAACAAATAGACAAAGTTGAAAAAACTCTCAGTATTCCTATACATGTTTTTTTTAAAAGCTATAGTTCAGTTATTAAGAAACATATAAAAATAAAACAATTATTGTAGTTTTTTTTTTCATCCAAGTAGTTGCCAATATCCTTCAAGTATTAATAAGTCAATTTCGATTCTTTTTTCAATTAAATAACTGCTCCAACAAAAATACTAAATGTATACTCACGATAAATCCTCCAAATCCTACGTAGAAGCAGGTGTTGCAAGGTGCAGTGTATAGGGGATGGTTGATGTGGTATGCCACATAGAGAGTGAACAGCCAGTAGTATGCACAGTTTCTAAACAAGTTGCGCAGCGGCATCGTGCCATGAGAGAAGCGGTGGACAAATAGGGTCTCTAGCAGCCGTTTACCATAGTGAATTGACCAACATGCAGTTGCAACACTGAAATAGAAAAGATACAATAATTTATATTTAATTATTATGAGAAGTAGTTGAAGAAAGCTTATTCCACATGTTGTAATCCAATTAATAACATTTTTAATCAGGCACTAGTAGGTCACTGATTTGCCAGCTTAGAAATTGGTGAATTTCCCTGGAGTTTATTCCACATATGAACATTATGATTGTTCAGGGAATGATAGGGGCCTAATTATCTTATTAATATTCATTGATTGATATAAAAAAATGTTATTACATTAAATTCAGTTACAAATCATGAAAAATATAATGTGATATTAGTACCCTAGTGTATTTTTTTTCTTTCCTCTCCACTTTGGTGAATAGGATTAGCCATTATTTCACAAGGAAGTTCAATATGTGGAGTACTACACAGCCAATACAATACAATATTTAGGTATACAATACTTGAACCTAACACATCGGATATATAAGCCCTGTAAACAACTTAACAATACAGTATAATTTTATATAAGAAAAAAGATATAAATAATTCCAAAATACATACGTGGCAACTGTTCCGGGTGCTGCTGTTGAGGCTCCATATAGGATCCAAGGTCTTTGATAAACCCATAAGTAAATAAACAATGGTCCAGCATATTCAGCCAGAAACACATTTTTCCATGATACTTGGGGCCCTAGGTCTTTGACATACAATTTAGCTCCATCTTGGAGGTTGAGAGAACGCAGTGTTTCTTCATCTCTCAGCGTCTTTCCTTTGGCTTCCAATTTTATAGCCTGCCGGTCGGGGTATAAGGATTTTTTTACGCTCTGATAAATCTTTTCTTTTACATTCTTTACAGTGGAACTTTCAGTTACTTGTACCTTCCCTAAAGGCTTGGAACCGGAGGCATTCAGGATCTCAATCTATAAAAAAGGTTAATTTTATTACTAAATCTGTATAAACAGATTGATTCGGCTAATTCCACAGAAATGTTTTCTTACCTCCATGATATTTTTTTAGGTGTCGTAATTTTAAAGATTAGCACTGTCTGTTTGCCTTTTACGAAACTAGGCAAAATAAGAACATAAAACAATTTCAGAAAAGTTTAAAACCAGACAAATCTAAGACTATTAATCAACAAATCATTGAAAATTACTTCCACACAGAAACGACTTCAGACTGACGACCATACTGACGACAAGAACTTACTCATACATGACGTGAGACGTCAACCGCGTCAACGTCACCTGACGTTACGTTACTATAAATTTGTTTTTAATAAAAATAAAATAAGATTTTTTGATCGACTTACAAAATAGATTATAGGATGAAATTCTAAGTCTATGTATAGGATTATCTCAAGTCTGCTGTGGTCAAAAATGGTCATACTCTAAGCCCGTGGTGGATAGATTTATTTGCACATTTACCCCTTTTTCTCGTTCAGGAGTACGTTCACAGCGGTCGGTGTAAAACTGCGTTACCGCTGAAGGTTCACCTTCGGTTCGCCTGCATGCATGCACCATGCACGGCGAATCTTTGTGGGGAACTTTTATTTGACACGATGGCGCAAAGCCCTATGGCATCATTTAGGTCTTATAATAATTGTTCTGTGTTTAGAAATCAACTATCTATCTTTATTGATAATTTTTGTTTTTGTGAATCTTTCTTGGATGTGAACAATAATTTTATTATTGTAAAATATTAAAATCATAAAACTGAACGCATTCGTGTGACACCGTTTTTCATTATGTTGGCACCTAATTTATTAGTGTGTGTGTATGGGCAGTTTACTTTGTATAGCTATAATGCGAATTGTACTGGTGTGATGAATAACTTTGTACTTGTGTGAGTTTATAATTAAAATGGCGATTTGAGAATCGTATTCCTGAGTGTGATATATTGTTTCTGTGAAAATATCTAAGGAAAACTTGGAATAATCGTTTTTATACAGTGTTGAATATTTAACTGACTTTGCAATGCGTTCAGTTGTAGAAATCGGGGCCAGTGTGCCTGCTTTCCTTGGAAAACTATGGAAACTGGTCAATGATTCAGAGACGAACCATTTGATTTCCTGGAGTCCTGTGAGTATTCTTTAGTTTATATGAACCTCAAAAAGTCGTCTTACAAGATTTAATCATAATTGATGTAACCCCAAGGCGTAATAGCGCGAGATTTCTCAATAGAAAGTCATTACGAAAACAACCTAAAATGTTGCAAGTTGACAGACTGTGAAACTTGATAAATAAATAAATAGTTTACAGGTCACGTTTTCTACCATGCTCTCGGCCCCTGACAAGCATTCATTGATGCAACTTTAATAATTTGGACTAGGCAATCATGTTAGCCTTTGGCCATCTTACTTAGGTTTCACATTCAGTTGTTATTGATTACATTCTGAATGTTTTATTTATGCTTATAATACATATTATGTATTTTAGATAGTATCATGCAAAGATATTTATCTTTTAAAATATTTTTTATTACAAGCTGTATGTATGTAAGACGTAACAATAAGAGGAAAGGAGTGCCTATTATTATACATTCCATATACTTACCATTAAACATAAACAAATACAATATTACGTTTATTATAAATCATTGCTAAAGAATGTAACTATGGTAATATCAGTAATCATGGCAGTGCATATTAAGTATGTACAATTGTACATACCATGATCATTTACAGTTAATGTATATGTCTGTTTACATTGATTTTAGATCTATGTGGACCTTGACAAGAATCAGTTACCAAGCATTAATTCCCACCAATTTTGACTAATTTTCACAGTTTCTGTGCTTCCAGGGTGGGAAAACATTTGTTATCAAAAATCAGGCAGACTTTGCAAGAGAGCTTCTGCCTCTATATTACAAACACAACAATATGGCAAGCTTCATTCGGCAATTAAATATGTATGGATTTCATAAGATTACATCAGTCGAAAATGGTGGCTTGCGCTATGAGAAGGATGAAATTGAATTTTCTCATCCCTGTTTTATGAAAGGCCATGCCTATCTATTGGAACACATTAAAAGAAAGATTGCTAATCCAAAGTCCATCGTCACAAGTAATGAAAGTGGAGAGAAAGTTCTTCTAAAGCCAGAGCTGATGAACAAAGTACTGGCTGATGTGAAGCAGATGAAAGGCAAGCAGGAAAGCTTGGATGCTAAGTTCAGTGCCATGAAACAAGAAAATGAAGCTTTATGGAGAGAAGTGGCCATTCTTAGGCAGAAGCACATAAAACAGCAGCAAATTGTGAACAATGTTAGTATTAATAACCTTACAAATAAAAACAAACAAAATTATTTCAGAACTGGTACCTTGTATTTTTTCACCCTTCGTGCTAAAGGATTTGATTAATTGAATTTATGATTTTCACTTTTAGCTCATCCAATTCTTGATGTCACTAGTACAGCCAGCTAGGCCACCAAATGCTACTGGAAACAATGTTGGAGTGAAGAGGCCATACCAGTTGATGATAAACAGTGCAGCTCACAACTCTGGTACAGATAGCTCTTATCCTGGCAGGATAAAAAATATGAAATTGGATAAAGATACTTTATTGGATGAGATGAGTGAGGACAATCTGGTAAGTTGTATTTAAGAAATATTAATCTTAAATTTTACAGTATTATCAATTATATACATGTAATTGCATTTTCTTTTCAGGAGGATGGCCCTACTATACATGAGCTAGCACATGATGATATCTTGCATAATGAAGGCACTCAAGACTCCATGCCTGCAGATTTTAACACTGTTGACATACCCAGCTTGACTAATGCCTGTACTAGCCACAGTCCTGCAGATCCTACCACTTCCATATATCATGTCACTATGGAAGATGGAGATGATGGTGAAGGTATTATAAATATTACTTTCATTGAGTTTTATTCATCCTAGTTTTATTTTTATAGTAATATATATTGCTATATTCTTTTTCGGCAGGGAACAGAGTAATATACCCAGTAACACGCAGCAATGGGACACAGAGAGCAAACGAAAACCTGCCCATTATAACATCAGCATCTCCAACACCTGGAACCCCCACACTAGATCAGCCTGCCATAGACCTAGTAGTTAACAGAGTGATGGGCTCACCATCGCCTGTTGTTAAAGTTGAGGGACAGATGGCATCAAAATCAAAGGGACGTAACAATTCTACTAACAGGACAGCAACATCCATTGGAAAAAGTCTTACGCATGGGAATTTCAACAACTTAAACCCATCAGCTGATTTGAAATTGCCAGCTGAAATATTTGCCAGTGATGATTCAGTAAGTGATGCTGGTATTGCCACTGCCGATGATATAAATATGCAAAATGCACTGCAAGATCTTGTTGATGAATCACTTCTAACCACTTCAAAAGACAAAATGCTTGGTGGCATCAATATTAAAATAGAAAGACCAGGGGAAGCTCAAAAAGCCAATAGAAAATCAAAGAAAGGCAACAAAAGTACTGAACATACGTTGAACCTGGCTGATATTAAAACAGAGCTTCAGGATGATTTTGATTGGAACAACATGACACTAGCTACCGTAAACAATAACACCAATGTCAACAGGTTCCAAGCGAGGTAATATTTCCTCCTCATTTCATAATCTAATTATATCTTTTTGAATTCTTACCAATATTTTGAGATAAAAAAAAATGTCCATCAACATATATTTATATCATACAAAATGTAAAATGTATAGTTTGTATGATATAAAATATAGATTGTGGGTGTTGATAACAAATGTATAGTCAAGGGAGTACCTTTTTATTTGTATAATTTGTATGTGATTTCAATATTCAGGAATAGGAGAGATAACATCAGCAAAAATCTGGAGGAATATTCTTCCCTTTTTGGAACAAATTCAAACAAGTATGTGTTTAATATGTGTTAATTTTCTGAATAACAAGGATTGCAGAAATGGCCTTCTATAAATATTTATTGAAAGTCGATTCTTATACATCTAGTCTATACCATAATATTATTTTTATATTATATAGATGTCAGAAACTTTGATAAGTATCTATATTAGACAAGCAATTTAAATTGCTATAACTTACATTGCTAATTTATCAATTATGAAAAAATATTGTAGCATCCTGCAGATTAGAATATAATTATCATATTGTACTGCTGACAAATAACTATAAATTATATGCTTTGGTAAAGGTGTAAAGGATAAATATTTGTGCTTAACCATTCCAACTATCCAAGAAACAAGATAACTTGCATACATAATTATGTAGTCAAGTTATGTTACCATAGTAATTGTTAATATCTAATAATAGAGAGAGGAGTCGTAAATTTATCAAACTTTAATATAAATATTAACATTGGGACTTATAAAATGTTTCAGGAATGATATTGACGATCATTTGGATTCAATGCAAACAGATCTTGAATCATTAAGAGAACTGCTTCGAAGTGACAGCTACGCATTTGACACCAACACCTTATTGGGGGTATGTATATTTCATAATTCAAATAATAGGATTTGTTTCAACCTCTCATTGTATGGTTGCAAGTAATTATTTTGCTATTAAAATAAATATTGAAACAGATGCTTCAGCTTGAGTGTTTAACATGAAATAATAACTTTTTATTATTTAACTTTGATTACATCTAATTTTGATAATCTGAAAATGACATTGTATCGAATTTAATGGAATAATAAATTATGTTTTTGTTCAGCTTTTATTATCATTTGAAACAATATGTTTACAGGATATATTATAATAATCATATAACATCAATATATAAAATCCATATAATATTTAATATAATATTCATTTTCAAATAATTTTAAACAGCAATGTTATTATTTCATGAATTTATTAATTACAATGCAATAATTATGTCTGTCTTATGAATATCTAAGTTATATTCCAGATAGTATAAAAATCGATGTGAGGAGCTTGTAGAATAACCAAAAAAATCGAATTAATTTATTTAAATTTTATAAGTTTGACGATCCCCTCGAACAAATATTTGTATTACCTACAGATAGTTTTTTGGGTCTGAGTGTTTGTGCAGGTGAGATTTGTGTCTATAAACCCACAATATAGGCAATAACTAGTGGGGAATTGTTAAAAGAAAATTACATATCTCAGAGGATAGGGTCTCAGGGTTCGGTTCGCGACTTCGCCGCGTGACGAGCTCATGAATAAAGGCTCCGGTTAAACCCGAAACTAGTCGGGCATACCCGAAATATGCACGTGAGTAATCCCGTATATTTAAAGTTATAAATAGTTAGAGCCGAGGCCCTAACTGTACTTGTGAAAGTATTTTTAATGATCCATTGAAATTGCGAAAACAGCAGTATTATTGTTATCATAACATTTTATGTTGAAAGCAATGCAATAAGCACAATATAGTACTAAAACATCAGTTTGCCAGTTGTGCATGCTGGGTGAGCCAAGTTCTCGTCGTCTCGTCTACGTACTATACTTACACACCTATGTATATACCTATCTACCATTTCTTCGAAGTGATTGGACTTCGTTAAATACGAATGCACCCATAGTTATGAACACACACATGCAAAGGTTCGCTTTGCAACGCAGTTGTAAACATTGATATTTAGAATCGTTAGGTTGGTAGTACTGTCAAAGTCACGTTGCGGACAACGTGTTGAGACCGCGTGTAGAGCCTTGTGCCACACTTGCCGTTCTCACGCACACATACGTATAATTATACGTAATATAGATAGACCGGTTTACATAGAAACAATTCCAATTTTATGTAATTTCTTTGATTAGTAGCTTGGTAATGCTCAATGTGGGTTGTTTACCACTTTAGGTTGATAGATTACTAAAAATCGGATTCGTTATGTAATTTATTTATAAATGATGAAATACCATAATACTAGATTTAAACATATGAAAGATAAATGCATATACATAAATGATTTTTGTATTGTCCATAGACTGCTGATGCAAGATTATTACCTTCGATGTCTCTCGCTATTCCTTCCTGTCAGCCTACAACAAATAATTATGTAATAGTTATATTTAATCGACAGAACTGATGTGATAGATAATTATGATTATGATGATATTACAAAAAAAACATCTCTTTATAACCACTGTTAATTGGTGGTTTCAAACAATGTAAAAAATGAAAGACTCCAATACTTTTCACGAGAGCGACACATCCTTGTGCACGTCACAAAGAGTATTTTTGTTTTAAAATATTATATCCGTCAATATTATCTCGTATTATCATTATCATTTGTTATGTTATAATTATTTTGGAGATTATAATATTTGGATTATCAATAAATATTTTTGTGGTTTCAGTTATTTGGATCAGATGATCCATTCTACGGCCTGCCCTATAACTCGATGGATGACAGGGCAAAATCGGCCAATAATGGTAAGTTGCTATTCAAAGTGACACATTTTTCCTTTTACGTTATATTTCAAACAAACATTCCTATGATCAAAAGATACAGAGAAACTATTCCCAAATTCCCTGTTGTTATACTTTACTCCCCACATTGCTGTGTGGATCAGGAAGGTTGCTATTTCACCCATTATGCATAATAATCATTTGCACTACTAAACAGTACATAACGAGGTAACTTATTCGCTTACTCAACAACTACATATACCTATACTAATTGAGCTTGTAGGAACTAAGTAGTGCAGACAGTGGAAAATGAACTCATGTCACCGGTGTATGCCTGTTTCCTTCTAACATTATGTGTAAGATCAAGAGCATATACCTACCTACAACATCACTCAAACCAAAATGCACACGCACGACTTCCATCAACAAATCATTGCGATCTGAAAGGCCAGTACATGTCTGCATGTTTTCAGAGTTAAATTTCACGTTTATGTTAATTGTAGATACAACAAAACAGTATCCGATGATTGATTTTGATTGGCTGATCGGTAACAGCGAGGCCTCCCCTGCAAAGTAGCCAGTAGCTACTTCATCTTTCAAGATATTTTCAACGCTGACCGCGTCTTGGCCACATGACGTGTTGGATATTTTTGGTAAAGGGTTATATAGTCGTGGTGGTTCTGGTCAGTGCTACGGATAGGTAGATTGTGTCGCGACAAAACTGACTTATTTGGGAACTAGGACCCTTATCGGAATATATTACACCATTTCATAGTCATATAAAACATGAAGTTTTTGTGAAATTATTGCAGTTTAGGGATTATTGTTATTACAGAATTGTATTGCATATAAATGTTAAATATGAATGGAAACAGCATGTGAGAATGTTAAAATGATATTCTTAAAATAAGTACCTAATTAAATATAATTATTTATGTTTTATACAAACATGAAGAACGCACGAATCGCCACGAAGTGGTTTAATATTAACAGACATCATTTTTGCCGCGACATTTAATGAAGACAGTTTCTGCTGTGAGAATATTGTATGTCTAACTGGACTATCATCATGTTCTAGATTAAGGCACAATAGTTTATATTAAATGTTATTTGTTATGTTTAATTAAATTTTATTGTTAATTAAAGCCAAGAAGCAGAAAGGTGAGATTTCGAATGTAAGCAGTGACGACACTCGCGTCCAGCACCTGTTTACAGAGGATAATGGTAGTAATTCAGTTCTTTCATACTTTATGCAAAAGTAGAATATACAAAATATAATTTTGCACGAATGAACCGTAGATAACGATTTAGCTTGTCCGTCAAAGTGGAACCGATGATCTAACTATGTTGCTGTTTATTTTGAGTACATTTTAGTGCCCTTTTTTTCAGAGGCAATTATATTTTAATTCTGCATCATCGGTTTCTGAACTTAAGTTAGTACTATAATTATTATTGTTTTGTCACCTGAGAAAGCGCATCGCATTATGTTTATTTTAATTATTTCTGAAATTTTACGCGCTTAGAACACCTTTACTCCAAGGTTGGAAATCTTTTCTAGAATTTCTAGCCTGAAGCTGCATTTTCATAGCGTTTAACTTTAATGTTCCATGTTGTTTATAATCTCCGGGCATGGGTTGTATGTATATCGTACGTAGTGATTTACTATAAGTTAGACGTTATGTTATAGGTATGATATTGCTCTCAAAAATATACCTACCTATTATAATTAAGAATTGTTAAATATTATGTTTATGTATTATCTAGTTATCGATTGCTTTTAAAGTATTCGCATGTTAGACTATTATGACATTGTTTTATTACATTTATATCGTTACTGTAATACACTATTGATACAATAGATTTTCTTTAGTATTTTTAGGCTACGATTGTTTTTAATATTAGTATGTAGTTAACTGCAGTCGGCCTTTTAATTAATTGAACTTTAAAAATATTAATAATATTTTTTTGGGCAACTTTCAGTTGAAGGGAATCAGCTAATCTCGTATACAGGAAATATTCCAGACTTTGAGGATATAAACATGCCAGATCTGGAGTGCGATAATTCTCAGGAAGCATGCCCGTCGCCCGCGCCCAGCAGCTCCACGCTAAACACGCCACAGATGCAGGTGCACTCGCCTTCCTTTACATTGAGACCATGAGGAAAGCCTAAAAAAAAACGACGCCATAGCAAGAAGCGCTCGTCCATAAAAATGAAATTTTAAGCAATTTCGCTTTGACACTTCAGTACTTTGCCGTGTGAACTGATTTCAGAACTGATAAGTGTAGTCTATACATGTAACAAAGACAGATTAAAACATGACGATGTTCAAAGTTGACGATTAGTAACTATTATTAATACTATGTTTGTCTGTTCCAACAAAAATTGAACTTATTTTATAAAGATATGTTTTATTGCTTTCATATATAAATATTAAAGCTAAGGGAACATTACTATCGATTAAGGTGTATGTTAGATATGTTTTTCATTAACAATACTAAAATGATGCGAGTTTTTTTTACTGAGATGAATAGACTTTGCAAAATTTAACCAAAAATCTAGGCGTAAATTAATCGTCCATGTATTTAGTTACCCACACGAAAGAATCGCGTGCTAAGATAATAATATGTAGAAATATATTTATATATTGCTTTAGGTTCGTGTAAATAGCATCGTGTGAATTTTATAATATACAGCTTCGAAATCTATTGTTTTGTCGCGTTGTGGAAGTCTAACGAACTGAACTGTAATTATTAACATTGTGTGTATACTTTAATTTGTGACTTTATAAGCTCGCATATTGAAAAGTTTATTCAAACTGTTTGATTAAAGACTACTTTTATATATGGGTATTTTGTAAAGTAAGAGAATAGAGGTAACATGTAGGTATGTTAGCCGTGCGACTGAGGTTCTTTGCACTCGTTCGAATATTAATTAGACAACCAAATAAGATCAATAACAAATTAATGGAAGTCAACACCACAAAATTAGTAATAGATAGCATGTGATTGTCGCTACAATTGCTTTGGTGCCTTATAATAGATTAATAGTTACAGTGATTAAAATTATAATGCTAACGGCTCAGTGACATGGCTATTGTATGTTGTTTTTGTCAAACAACATTAGGGGAACAGGAGAAATGGTGGGATACATATAAAATTACCTACACAATGTTGCCACTGAATATTTTATCTTGCTTGTAGTATTAATATTTAGGTCCCATTTAAGCGATGGGATATTCATTTAGTGTTACAGAACATTCCCAGCATACCATATAAATGTTGGGGTATTTTAATAAACTTTCTTAGCATGTAAATGCGATTGCTATGTTGCACTCAATTAATTCTGATAAGTTATTTCTACCTATAGAATACATCATCTATACTGCATTATGTGTCGTCGATATATATCTCCGTCGACATTCATAATTATGAATGAAGCTTAATAACGAGAGGTGTAGGGTTAATTTTGGTGCAAACGAACCATTTTTTGTTATTTTTTTTTTAAATTAAGCAGTACAACTGCTTTTGTTGAATTCAATAAGGACAGGGATATTTAAATGATATTTACAAAATTAAACTATACTAAAAGATTCTAATGAGTCGCTCATATGTGTACTATAAAGCGTTTTTGTATTTCGTTAACAGATTATATACTTTGTATATATAAGTTCTAAGTATATAATCATATATGGATATATATAATGTTATGTAAGTCTTAGTTTAAGGGTGTAAAGTAACCTTATTTCCCGTTTGGCGCTGTCTTACATACATATTAGGAAAACCCCGAGAAATTAGAAAGTATTATAAAGTGCATTTTCCGACATGTTAAGCAGCAACATATGTTTTTGTTACATTAACATTTAACTATTGTTCAAAAGTTAAGCTTTATAAAATTGTACATCTTCAGTTTTAAAGACAATGTTCAGTGGGAATCCATTTCTTATTCGGTCACTGTAACTAAATCTCCCTCAAAAAGCTCATAAATATAAGCAATGCTGTCACTTAGTTATAAACTGCAGAACTACATATATTTACAAATTAATTATTATATAACTGGTATATATACAACCACAATAGTTTTAGTTACAATTATTTTATATACTACAGCCATTGTATTATAACATTAAAATATGTTTACGAACAAAGTTTGGTAAGTTTAAGGTAAATCAAGTATGTAAGAATACAATATCTATGTTTAATATAAGTTATTTTTAAATTCAATGTAATAAAATATTGAACTTTAGTTTTGTTTATTTTTCGTCTTTTTTCAGTAAGTAAGTGGGTAGTAGCGAGGAAGGTAATACAAAAATATATTTAATTGGTTAAAACTTTTTATTGCAAGGTATTTAACGAACTTGTACTTAATTAAAATATAATAAGATATAAAATGTTATCACAGCTGCTATAAATTCCTATAAGGGAACATTTCTAAATTTAATTTCAGTTGTAAATAATAATTAAATATGTATATAGATTTCATAACATATTAGAATATTAAATTAATTTAACATGAAACATAAGCCACATCAAGTCCAATAAATATATCCGTAAAATACACTTAAAAGTAAAGAGAACTGACAAGGTAAATGGTACTTTTACTATATACGTTTTCGTACAGTATCTGGCTCACAGTCGCGTATATTTTTGTATAATACGTAATTAATTGAACTACGACTCTGACAGATGTCTTGGCCTTGAAGCATAAAGTCGATAGTAAAAGTGATTCAATAGGTAATTACGTTTTTAAACTAGGTAATGCTACGTCATTAGTGAGGAGTGAACACAGTATTCATCATTTAGCTAGCCTTTAAATTCTCTAGAGATTGAAAATTTTTGCAGTTACCTATAATTGTAGCGTAATCACAGTTAATCCTACTTGACTGAATAAGCTTTTTCATCTCTCAAACTCTGAAAGAGTATCTATGTTGGAACAAGATTTTCAAATGTTTACTCTGGCATTTAATTATTTGTTGAGTCCCCAGTCGTAGTTTTCAATGACAAGGGTATTCTTCGTTATTTTTGTAAATCTATTATCCTAAGGCCTAACCCTTCTCGTTCTGAGAAGAGACTGTTGCCCAGCAGTGGGATAGTAATGGGTTAGATTTAATTTTTAATTGTCTTACTCTGTATTTTTACTTTCTTCACATCGATAAAATAATAAATGACAAAGTAACTCTTGTCTGTATTTTGTTAACTCATCACGACTTTTAAACCCAATGAACCGTAATGAAATTTTACATAGAGGTACCCTGGGATTGTAGTGAAACATTAATTTGATAATAATAAATACAAAATACACGCAGATGAAGTCGTGGGCAACAGTTAGTTTGTAATTACATCAGTGTGTTAATTAATCTCGGTTTAGTATCAATTTCGCAGTTGAAATAGGCGATTTCGATGCGCACGGTCGCCCTAAATGTTTTATTTTAATGCCGTCGATTATGAAATACTGCTTACTGGATAGATGAATGGCCAAGAAGTGCATAATGATATTTTATAAAGGTGCACACAACAATGTTGCTTTATTAGCCCCGAATGTTTTAATCAAGCTTAATGTAAGCGCAACTTTCTCATTAACGCCGGCAGAAAAGCTGGTGCAGGAGATCTATTCTTTTGGCCATCCTCTATATAAGGTCCTGGCTTGGACATCAATACAGTATGCAGCGATGGTAAAGTTCCAATTGAACATGCGAGTTCTGGTGACATGTTGCGACAACCTTGCACATCCAAAAACTGAAGCTTTCCACAATGCATCTGTACCGCTTCCAAGGTCTTATCTGTTAGCTGATTGCAACCCTGAAAGGAAAGTTTGGTTACTCAGGGAAGTAGAGCTTATTATCTGCTGTAAGAGGAATTAAAATGTTCACCTACCCTTAGTTCCAGATGTTTTAATCTTTTCAAGTCTTTGACTATTTCCTTCACAGCATCGTCTTTAAGATTATAGCAATCTGTTAGATTAAAATATTCAATACTGGGACAATTCTTGACTAAATGTTCTATCCCTTCATATGTAATTTGTTGACATCTACTTAGGTTCAGATTAATTAATTCCTTGAAGTTAAATGCATAGGTCAAGCTGACATCTGTTATTCTATTGCATCCACTAATATCCAACTCCTTTAGACTCCTCATACGTGCTAAGGAAAAACCGGTGTATGAATCCATGGATAGTTTTTCACACATAAGCATAACATCCCGTTTTCGCTTAGCATCTCGAACTATTTCTTCTTCTGCTCTGGATCCTAAATGTATTTTAGGAGGAATGTGTGCGTCATCATAACTAGACATTATGGGACCATCTTCACCACCTTCTGTTTCCACCTTCCCCATACCAGTTAATCCAGCATCAGATACCTTGTCGCAATGGCTCAATTTAAGAGTTTGTAGTAAAACTTGATTCTTAAAAATGACTTGTACAGATGTATCAGTTACTGCATTGAAGCAGTAGCTCAAGTTCAATACACGTAAGTTAGGAAGGCGTTCAGAAATCATAATAAGGCCAGACTGATCTAAATTCAATGAGTTAATGTCCAGTTCTTCAAGACTTTCATTCTCTCCAACACAAATGCCCTTTTCAAGGCCATCCTTTGTTAGTAGCTCACATTGTGATATATTTAAAGATTTTAATTTCTTCAAATTGTGTAGTTCTGCAATTCCCAAATCTGTGACAGCTCGACATCTCTGAATGTTGAGGTATTCCAAATTGACTAGATTTTTACATATATGTACAAGTGACTGGTCTGTAACACGTGTACACAAGCCTATATCAAGTTCTTTCAGAGAACTTTGATGAGTGGTTAGAGCTAATATGCCAGTATTGGTGAGTTGATCACAGGAGTGTACTTGTAATGTATGTAGGCTCAAATCTTTTACTTCTGATAGAGACTTAAGTGCTGCTCCATCAATAAGAGTAGAAGAAAAATGCAATCGTTTGATATTTTTTGCTCTTGATATAATCAGCTGTAGTATAAAGTAAAATGTCAATACACTTTCGGATGGATTTTGGAATATATCAGTAGTAGGAGGGTAGAATTTCTTAACTAAACCAAGATGGAACTGCAAGGAGCATGCAGATAAATTCAGCTCCTCCAAGGCTGGGGCAGCTGATACAAATCTATTGAATAATGCATCTGTCAAGTATTGATTTCCTGATAAGCTCAAAGATTTCAAATTTTCTAGGTTTTCTGTTAAAAACCCCTCTGTCTTCCCTTCTAGTAGGCGACCAGACATAAAAAGTTCTTTGCAACTTTGTATATTCAATGTTTCTAGATTTGTACATTTTTGTAACATGTAAACAAAGACTTTTTCACATATATCACAGTTCTTTAAGGTCAAACATTTAATGTGTTCACCCATTTTATTCCAAAATTCATTTTGTTTGCTTGATATTTCAACTTCACTGAACAAATAATTGTAATATGTAACAGAGGATTCCTCAAATATACTGAGGGGCGAGATTAATTCATCACTGAGTGCAGTTTTGTAAAATATGGCTACTTTATTCTTCAAAAAGGATTGATCATTTGCAGCCAAGTACCATGAGCGGCAAGTCTCACTGGCAGCTTTCCTGTCAGATTTGGGTAGGTACTTGAAAAGATAAACTAAAACCTGAAAGCAAGTTTATAATAATATTGAATAACACAAATAAAAACCCCGAAAATATACGAAAACATTCAATTATTACAGTCTAAAAAATATTCTTAAAAATGGATGTCACAAAGTATATTGTAACTGTATGGGAAATCACATACGAGAAATCACCTATATGATCGATAATCACGTGAAAAAAAATGATATAATGAACAAAGATAATCATAATAAAGCTGATAAAGACAAAGGGATATAAATACTTATGTACTGAAATTATACATACCTCAAATGGAAGCTCCATTTGTTTAACAATAATAGTTATATTACCACGAATAACAATTTATAACAATGAGGATATTTTTTAATTTGATAAGAATATATTTACTGAAATCCAAATTATTTCCGTGTTTTTGACTCTTTTGACATTGACATCTAGCTTGTGATCGGCTGATCGGGTGATTGACATGACACTGACAACTAACTATAAAAAATTTGGTAATGTGTCTTTTAAGTTTGAACGGTTACCGTAATCACAGATATGAACTTGATTTTAAGTGTCACCAATATTTAATATACTACTGCGACCGTTAAATTCTTCTAGATTATTATGTCGTGATTCTATTTCGAAAACAAATATTTATATATAACTTACGGTTATTTTTTATTTGAAGATTGAAAGTATTATATTTTTATTATGGTTATGGTTATGTAAATATTGACATTTCAAAAGTTACATTTTACACGATACAGATGAAATGCATTTAGTTATTATAATAGATATAAAATCAGCTGATTAGATAAAAGCAGTGATAGGGGAATTCTCGAATCCTTAAGCATAATTACCTACCTACTGTAATACTTACTAACGTATTATAACTCTAAAAAATAATAAAAATATATTCAATCCTTTACTGTCCCACTACTAGGCAAGGGTCTCGCTTTAGAGTCTTTCTGGTGCGGGTTTGAAGACGACAGTCACTATCGAGAACTTTATGGAGCCGTCAGGTGTGCAGGTTTCATCACGATGTTTTCTTTTACCATTAACGTAAGTAGTAATCAAATTTTGATCCATACATGATAATCAAAAGTCTAAGGTGCGCGTCGGGTTGAACTCAAACCTCCTGCATTGAAAGCAAGCTTTCAACCGCTAGACTATCTACTGCTTGTTGAAAATGAGATAAACCCATAGAAAGGCCGCCTTTTGCCGATTTTTTTTCTTTACTTTATATGCTGCAATGGTCCGACCATGTCCGCAGTTGAGATTTTAATAACTATTGTTATAAAGAGATAGTCTATCTCTAAAATAGACCTCAGCGAGAATAAAAACTTACTCCAAAAAACTCAAAAACAAAACTAATAACTAAAAAGCAAAAAATAAATCTTTTATTATACAATTTAGTAGTTGAAGAATATTGAAGTCGGTGCCATAAAAAACATAAAAGTAATATACCTTGCTGCTATAATAGCGACATTGAAACAACGAGTTCACGTAAAAATTGTCGAGTGCGAAGCGAATTATGCGTCGGACACGACAAATGCACTTCGCCAGTCGTGTCGGTTTATCATTGCATGTTTTACTTGGCTCCGACTTCAATATTCTTCAACTACTATATTGTATAATAAAAGATTTATTTTTTGCTTTTTAGTTATTAGTGTTGTTTTTGAGTTTTTTGGAGTCGGTTTTTATTCTTTGTTAAAAAATTTAATTATTTTACAATTTTGAGTGATGGGTAGACCTAGCAAAGACGCTTCTCTTGAAAAACTTTACAAAGGTCAAATGTATGTTGCCCCAAGTCGAGTGAAAACCTTAGCCGGTATTGCACTATATGATTTTAAAATCAAATAAATTACTTAGCCGATCACATGATGAAAACGCATTACGAGAAATGAAAAGATTAAGACGACTACTGTAACTAATACTGTGATAGTCTTGACTTTTAGAGGTTTAAAATGAGCCCAAACTCGAGGGGTTTACTAGTAGCTACTGAAGAGTTCCACCATCTATCTCCTGGCTCCATCATCAGACCCTCTATACCAAATGTACGGGACTCATCAAAATATATTGAGTGATCCCAAACTCGGAAGTTTTATTCCCTAACTCCTTACTGTTGAGGAGTACTATGACATCCATCATCAGCTCAGCATCATGAAATGATGATTTTTAGACGCCAACATCTGACTTCTTAAGAAAAAAGCTCAAACGGGCTATTTGTCCTACAATATTTGAAGGTTTCCCTCGATTTCCCTAGGATCCCATCATCAGATCCTGACTTGGACCAAATGGGAAGCATACTCTTTCAAACAAAAAAAGTTTTTTTAAAATCGGTCCATAATTGACGGAACAATCGAATAACAAACATAAAAAAAAATACAGTCGAATTGAAAACCTCCTCTTTTTTTGAAGTCGGTTAAAAATAGCGGTTGATTGTGCCGATCGTCCTCAGTGTTGCCGAAAGAACGGTAATTGCCACACATACGGCATGTATGCCGTACATCGTGTGATTTGGAGGCCATATTACCATAGGAAACGGCAATTACCGTTCTTTCGGCAACACTGAGGACGATACATCTACAGTACGGTACTATAAAATACGGCAATTAAAAAATCAAATGATGAAACGTTTTTCGTTTGTTATTTGTTTTTCTTGTAAAATGAAACTTATTATACTAAGTATTATAGTATCATATTTTTGCTTCTTGTCTTGCAACGAAATAACATAACAAATATAGCATCATGTATTCCCCGAAGGGTTAGGCACAGATGTACCATTGCACACTCACATTTTGCCGATGCTGTTATTGAGTCCCCTGTAATAGGAGGCGTGCTTATTGCCGTCTACCGTGCACAGTTCCAAACTCCGTGATGCTACTGAGAACCTCACGCTCAACAATCGCTCAAGTCGCTTGCGACCACTAAACTAATGAGGCAGTCAGACTGCCTCAACTAGATAATCTGTAGGTACTTTTTGCGTTTATCATAAACATTTATTGTCTTTCCCGCATTTATTGACCTTAGAATGAATTGAGGCCGGAAATCCCTCTAGTCCAATTCTTTCACATTCAATGGAACAAGAAGAGTAAAACTACTCTACTCAGTACACGTAATTTTATATCATTTTCTTTTTGTAAATATACTGTTTATTTTTAGAATACGGCAATTTTTACCCTGGTTTACGGCACCCCGAAATCTAGGCAGCGACAACACTGATCGTCCTTTTCTTCGGGCGCCTTCGCGTGGACATCACATCTATGGGAGCTTGCTACATCGCGGCGTGTCAAATCGCCTTTTTCAAGGCAGTTTCTTTGTTGGAGTGTCTTGAATGTACGGATGCTGGCGGTGTAACGTATGTACGCGCAGCTACACTGTAACGCCAAATATATTATTATTTTTTTATTAAATATCGAACTACATATAACACAGCCTTTAAGTACGCGACTAATTGTTACAAGCTCTTATTTAATTTGCAATATTTGTTTATTATAGGTCAAATATTGCCAGCTGAATTAGAACCACTTCTTATCTTACGTAGTAAAATTTTTACATGTTGGTTCAGTTCCAATGACAATGCATTATTATGTTAAGCATGACCTGAATCGATATCCAGGATTAGTTCCAGATAACGGAACTTTTCAACGGCCAACAGCACAGACACGAAATTTAGTGTAACTTCGTATTTTATTCTGATAGTCGGTTTTATGTTTTACCATGACATGGTTGTTGCACTCAGTGTTGGGTCCAGACTAGGGAACTCCTCAATGGTTAGCAGCACAGACATTAAATGTTGTATATTATACTCATTCAAATATAATAACCTATTCTAAGTGTCACCTGACATGGCTACTGCACTCAAAGTTGGCTCCTAACGAGGGATCTCCTAAACGGCTCAGAGTACAGACACGAAATAATTCTTTCCATGCACTGGTTTTCTGGAAGAAATTGCTTTTAGCGATAAGACCGCCATTTGTGCCCTATGGGTAAAATGTATTTTCGCTTTGTATTTTTTCCTTTGGTGTACAATAAAGAATACTTTATTCACATATCTATCTATCTATCTATACGCATTTGATTGTGAAAACCCATTCTAAGTTTCACCATGACATGGCTACTGCCCTCAGAGTTGGATTCCGAGTGACGAAGGAACCGTTCAACGATCAACAGCGACAAACATGTTCAGCGAAAACTAAAAAATAAATTAATAGTAAAAAAAAATACATTGTTAAAAACAATCATATATGTATTTAAATAATCTAAAAAGAACAAAATAAACTTTAAATTAAATAAAACACATCAATTTATTACTATATACAATTTATATGATATAAAAGTTTGTCGCGAGATTTACCTGTGTAAATAAACAAGAATACAATATGTATCTTGATCTTGACACGAGTAATTCAAAGAAAAAATGTAAGTAAGTATGTATTTCATAAAATAAATTCATATTTTATTGATGACTGACAAAATTGGATATACCTAATAAATTTTCATAATTAGTTTGTGAAGCAACCGTTTTTATTTCACATTTTCTGCGTTACGTAATACCTACAAGAAACCATACCTACCAAGTGCTTTGCTCTTGTATACCTATCTATTTATCTCTTGTATACCTATCTATGTATTTAGTTATTGCTAGTACTTTATAAAGATGTCTTCTAGAGATGTATCTGTTAGAGCTTCATCTCTTAGAAAGCTGTAGTCAAAGAAAAGACAAACATTCGTCGGGATGGCACATGTCTTATGAGTTTGCGCGCAAGGTTACAATATTGTTATTGCCACTTGTTGGGCGCCAGTTAGCTCAGTACGCGGGGAGATCCGCGCGTTCGGCACGTGTCCCATGCCGACTCCCGACGCCGCACACTCTTACTTTCCCGATAAACTTTACCGCCACTATCTAAGGAACATTCTGTATTGTATAGAGAAAGTTTTGAGTGATAATATTCGGTGAAATGGAGTGATAGTTGTGTTTTTTTGTCGCTGAAAGCGATAAGACTATGTCTCGAAGAAAACAAGCTAAACCAAGGTCCCTCAAGCGTAAGTTATGCTATAAATATTTTGAATTTTTTTCTTACTACAAGGCATTCCTTTTAAGTTTTAGTAGTATCTATTAATAGTAGATACAAATATGTATATATTTTTATTTCTTACCATGCATAAAAAAGTCTTTGAGTATGATTTTAAATAAATAATAAACTAAAAGAAATCATACCTGCTATCGTGCATTTTTTTCTTGTATCTATGTCATAAACGGAGGTGAGGTAGGTGAATGCCAATGTTGAAAAAATGCACTAGTTATTGTTATATAGGAGTGCCCCAAAAGTGCCTCCCCAAGTGATACTCCATAAAGAATTCTGGATAGCTCCGTTATGAACTTAACTAAAAGTTTATCTTTCGAAGAAGACACCTTTGTGATATGAACAATTTTTTATTTGTTTATTTATATATATTTTTATGAATATGTCCTAAGACAGAAATATAAGTGTTAAGTGTTATTTTTGAACAGGGCTAACTTAATAAGAAATTATAATAATAATATCAGATATGGCCCGAGTATAAGAAGAACCAAAATTAAGTTAATACACCACACAAATCGAAATAATAATTCAATATGCCTAATTGAGATTTTGGTCTGTAACACCAACGGTTATTATTGATGGAGCATTGATGGTCTGTTAAATAAAGGAAAAAAAATGATTACTAATTTAAAAAAAAAATGGCCCTGTTTCAATAACCCCATCTTTTGGTCCACCCTCCGTCTTGAATTGACAATGGGACTTGTGTATAAATTTTTCTGCATTTCCTCACTAATCTAATCTACTAATATCATGATATATTGCAGTCAAACGAAAGGCTTGAGATGAGGGAAGGCGATCAAACAGCAAAAAAACATTTTCAATTTTATATAAAGGATCAAATTCACAGAATACTCTATACAATACAGTCTACTAAAATAAAAATGCTAGGTGGATATTTAACACATAATTTTCTTTTAATGTTGTTTGGTTACGCTGATATTGTTTTGTTTTTTATGTCGAAGTCCAGAATTAATTATTAGATCATACGAATAATAAAGCTTGTCTGTCTTGGGTGTGATTTTGATACTTTTTGATTCTGACGAAAAACCTATGTTTCAAATAATAAAATCCGCACTCACTATCTCTATCCTTCGTTTGGAAAATCAAATTATAAAGTACCTATAAGTAAACAATTAATGGCTTGGCGTCAATGAGAGGGCGTCGGTCCAATGTGATGGACGCACCGCGGCGAGTTGCGGTCGCGGCGCCCTAATATCAGCGTTTTATCAGTGACCGGTCGCGGTCGGAGCTCGGCCAGCCGTCGCGCCAATGTATCTTCTGCATCCAGCCAGACTGCAGGCTTAAGGGATGACCCGTAATCATCACTGCCGCAATAGTGTCATACATTAATCGATGTAGCGCAATGTTGTAATACCTTTAAATAATCAAGCAATTATTAATAAAATATATAAAGGTTTGGAAGAAATTAAAGTTACAAATATTTGGATGTATCCCCGGAAACTAAGAATCTGCATTTGGGCTAAGCATGGTTTGCAATATTTAAACATCTAATCAAATCAATGCCTAGCCATTTCATGGTGAACAGGCGTTGTTGTCTATTAATCTTCAATGCTACAGAACAAACAAAGCTTAAATATCGAATAATACTAAAAAGAAATCAGGAAAAGACTGGTTTAGTAGGCTGAGTGGAGACCAATACTAGGCGCCTAACAGTTAGCCTACATTTTATTAGGTTTCAGTTTGCGTGTTATAAACGTGCCGCGTTGAATTACCAATATTGAGTTATGTTATTATAACACTTATACACTTCGTTAATAACTATTCTGATAAAGCATTAAACTGATGCTACGGCGTAGCCAACGGGATGATATCACTACAATGCATGCTACGCTTTTGTAGCGGATCACCGATGACCGATCCCCTATGTCCGAGGTCATAGCGGGCACAGCTGTCGTATCTTTGACATTTTGTTATACTTTGGTTGGCGAATGTGAAGGTCATTCAAACACTATTTTGAATGACATAACAAACAATAAAACGGGATTACTCGTATGAAAAATATAATAATATATGTTGTACATATAATGGTTTACTATCTATAAATAAAGCTATGTAGTTTTACAGTTCAGTAAGCAGAGAGAGAGAGAACAATGTTATTTGTTGCAGAACTAACAGCTATGTAATGTAGTAACTTTATGTATCGATCTAGTGGCGTCTAGTACTTTCGTAATGCGTCCCGTGGGGACCGCAAGGATGCTGCGACTCTCTGGCGGGCTCTAGGGATACCTAATGCAATACTAGCTCTTCAGTTCTTATACGTATAACGCACTATATATTACGGTTTTCATTGTTGCTTATCTACATTTACGCTGGTGTTGCCACTACAAAGTATGTTTGTCAATGTACCTATCTTCCTAGAGATACAGTGACTTTACCTGCATATCAGGTCGTTGTTTTTCCTTGGATATCTTTTGATTCGACCTGTGTATCGCGCGACCGTTGCCAGGTTACCCGCTGCCCTCGCTGGGGTCCAATAACACGTCAATTTCAGCGCACCGTCCCTCATGCGAAGGAATTAAAATTTTACATCCAGTGAAAATGTTAATCCTTCCCTGTCCCAGGCTTATAATAAAAACGAATTGCCGTATCTTGAATTGTTTACTCGACATCGTTTTCTACCTGCTCGAGTTTTGGAGAATCATAATGTGTACTTGGTTATAGATGATTAGGGAAAAGTTACGATTTTAACCTTCTTAGACAAACTGCAATCTACAATCGAAACGAATAGAAACGCCAACAAAATATATAATATTCAGTACATTTTGCTTGCGTTGCAATTATCTAGTGATTGCCTACAGGTACTTTTCAATGAACTATTTATTATGTTAATAAGAGTGTATTTATTTATGCACGAATGATACGTTAATGAACGTTTTTGAATAAACCTGAAACTTTTGAATTTTAGTTGCAATAATAAAGCTTAGCTAGTCTCATCTCATCTCTTCATTAGTAACCAAATTATACATGAAACTGCGCATTATTCGAGCAGCTTTACCTCTGTTTCCACAATACTAGGTAATGACTACTATACTAATAAATGTATAAAAAATGGAAATAGAAACTGGGGTATCCATTTTGCTCAATAGAAATACACACCTACTAAATTAAATCCCGAGTCTTGCTATGTGACGAAATTTACTACTGTCAATGTAAAAATATGCAGATCAAAAGTTAATCTAAAAAAAAAAAAAACAACGAAGTTCTTTATCAATTTCACAGACAGCTCCTTTACATAAAAACTGTTTGCTAAAGCTGAGATTTGTTTTATGTGATATGTTCATATCACTATAAAGCATATTTAAATTTTAATTCTAGTCAAAGAAGTAAGAAGAGCCAAATAATAAGTTCTCTCTCTGAGACTGGTCTTATTTTATGAAGTATAAAACGTATTGTTACAAGTTACTAGTATCTACAACTAGTCGTAGGTAAGTCACTTTCATACAAAATTCAAACGTCCAGATTCCTGAAATATTTAGGAGGGCTCATGCTGCCCATAGTATGCATAATTTGTAATTACATAATGTACGTAACATAACGGATTGATCGAGGGTGAGGTGTAAAGATCACAATAAAACGCATGAATGTTTTATTCGAGGTAAAAGCTTTGGATGGACGTATTTGTAAGCCTTTTGAAGAGGGTTAAGTCAATTTAGCTTTATACGTCAACTTTTTCACTGGGCTTATGTGCTCCGCTGTTTATACTAGTCTAATGCAGTTGGGGTTAAATACCTAAATAAAATAACTTGTTTTGTATCTTTGTTCTAAACATTCTTTATTTATTATTTAATTTAAAAGGAGAACTTGAACAGTTTGTAAAAGCACGCACATAAAATATAGAGTAATAGTATCTCAGACAAAAAATAATATAAATCTAAAACTAATTTGAAAAGTTAAAAAATAAAACTTATAAAGTCTATTTAATTTAGTAGTAAAATGTTGACTAAAATTAGTAGTGACCCAACGGGACGTTATTGCTATGGTCAATTGATATTATTTATTAAGATAGGTAGCTCTATGCCATTCCACACCACAGATCTGGACAATAAAGAATGTCGCATGAAACTACAGAGAATTGTATGAGATTTTACACTTAGGCATAGTTAATTATGCAAAGTTGTAAAAAAAAAAACGGTATAGCCAGTCTTGTTTTGCCAGTCATCATATTTTAGCAATTAACATAAAAAGACCGGTTTGGAATTAATCAGTTTCTAGTTCTCGGTACTTATTACCGTGGGCCCCATTATGTGTAACGATAAGAAGTTGATAGCCATGTCAGGGTGTGAGGCTGGCGCGGGGTACTTACAGGGCTGCCTGCTACCCTTTGAATCCATGGCTGCAATTTTTTTTATCCAGCCTTCTTTGTTTTTCGGATCAAATGATGAATGGAAATTACCGCTAAGAATATAGATTTTTGGGATTCTATTAAAAAAAAAGAATTTGCTCGATCGGTAGTCCACACACGTGTATCCAAGGTAGCGTCGAGTCTTCCAGCATAGTTTAGTTTTCAGTTCATCAAAAGTCAGTTTGTTGATTGGGGCAGCCCTAGGTGTTGCGCGTCCATAAAACTTGTAGAGGCCCCGCAGAGAGTCGCCGGGAAATTTCCCCTGGGTGGCGCGCACCTCCCCTGCGCGCCTCTGGGAAATACGCTAAAGCCATATCATAACAGTTTTATGTTGATGTTGACCTCTCATCTACTGCTAGCTATCGGTGAGATGCTTAATCGGTGTCATTTGCTGTGCTGCTCTGTGCATAAGTGCCTCCAGCCTCACAAGCTCAGACGCCGAATATGAATGACGTTTTATGCGATGATCGTCTACATTGATAACGATATTGGCCGGCTGTATAAGTCGGTAAAGTAACAGACGAGATTCGTAAATAAAACTGTTGGCGTGTTTACTATCGTATCCTTATCATAATTAAATTAAACTTACCTATGATGTAGTTATTAATGTTGCTATAATTCCATTCCACACGGAATTTGTTTGAAATTAAATGACACTGTCACCTATTACAAGTTTTATGTATAAGAGTACGCTCACTGGATAAGTAAAACAAAAAAAAAATGAAAAACATTAATGCAATCTGTTAACATGGCGAGGAATTCTTTTTTCAAATCCCAGTCGACTGTCATAAATCATTCACCTGTTTCGCGCAAAAATCCATAAAAGGTAACAATAATAATGTGGGCTAGGTATATTATTATGAATCACGTTATGATGGATTTTTAATATCATGTATTTTACTTCCAGTATGTTATGTTTAACTAGTCTGATAAGAAGAAGAAGGTTTTACTTTTTGTTGTATTAAAACGTCAATTAAGTTAGCTATGTATTTTGTTAATCGAATATGAAGTCGGTATTATACACAAAAAATAATACTAGTAATATGGCTTGCACGAAGGCCTGCACATTATTTTATGCTTGTAACCCGTACTCGTACCTAAATTTGATCATTAGGAAGTTAGAACGGATGATCAAAAAATATGGTACCTAAACCACCATAATCCGTTTTTTAGTTCAATAATATAGGACAAGAGATTGACATTGGGTTCGATGTCGAGGAAAACAATTTTCTAATTCAATTTATAAGCTTTGTTTAAGTACTTATTATGAAGCTTTATCAGTCTGAACCAGTCTTTACGTAGTAGGTACTTAGATAGAGGCTGATGTCAGAAGGTTTCAGGAATTATTTATAGTACTCGTGTGGTTTAACAATTTTCTGAGAGTCGCGCATAACAGTATCTGTTAAAAATATCACGGTGCCGTCGCTGTGAGTCGGGACTAGGTGGTGGGTAGTGGGGGCCGAGTCCCAATGGATGCGAAGTTCTCGCCCGCCGCCCACGCGCCGTCCCGCGAGGCCTGGCCCAGGCAGCCGCGTGCCGCCTGCTCCCCAGGGACTTCGCCCCCGCTACCTCCCGCCCGCATCGCCCCGCATGCCTCACTCTCTAAGGAAAACAGCAGCTGAGACGTTCGACTTTTAATTGATAGCTAACCCTTACCTATCTTTACTGTAAGTGTAAAGATGAAATGTTAAAAGTTTTCGTGAGGAGACTGAACAATTAACTGAAAGTCTTTGTACATAAATATTGTTATTTATTTAAAAGAATATGTGTATAAGTTATTATTTTAAATACCGTGAAACATTAATGAAAGGACTAGTTTCATCTCTACTAAAAACTAAGTTTCCGACCACTATATAATTATGTATGTTCTGACATATCTCTGTAACCAGACGACGGATTTTGTTACGATGTACATAATTGCGAGTATTTTTTTCGTAAACAGATAAATATAATAAAAAAGTGTGTATGCTGCTTCAGTATGCATATAAATATTCTTTTGTACTGGACTACTGGACATAACCATGGCTGAACAGACATTAACAGCCTTTACATGATCTACACAACAACAACCTCCAATATTTCGATTACGGAAATAGACATGCATAATACATAATGTATGGTAGGTACACATTGTACATGTCGAGAGTACATTAGTTAACGATGTTGCGACGGACGGTAGAGCGGGTAGGACAGGTCCTGCCGGCCGTCCACCTCCGGGACCCGGGCTACTCGGCTATTCCCACTCGGCATCATACGGACGCCTCCGAACACATTAAAATTACAGTTTCCAAGGATATACAACTGAGCGAAACTACAATGACTTACGCCGAGATGGGATTGTTATTATTCCTTTGTGTTCCCCGGGCACTTAATCAAAATTATTAGGTACGTACCTACAACATTTAGTGCCGCCTGTAGAGTAGCTTATGACTCGTGTGTTACTATTTATCTCAGAACAGTGTATTTTTACCTATTTTGGTACAGAAACAACTAGTATTTAAATTAATTGAGCTCTGTGTTGGAATTAATCTTACATAGGTTTCTCAATAATATTGTGGTTTCTAGTTTTGCATGCTAAGCAACAAATAGATTAGCAGTCTTGGACCCTTGCTACGTTGCCAATATGTGTTCTCAATGGTCAATCTGGGAGACATGGGTGATCTACGCTACTTTCGAAGTAGCGTAGATAATAAAAAAAACACACACACTGACATCCGGAATAAAAACGGACTCCGTTTACTTATCAGAAAATTTACTCAAGTCACAACAATCTTTAAAAAAACGAATCTGAAAATTTCCAGCAACTTGAAGTTCGTGTTGTTATAATAACCAATAGCAATACGGTTAGTAAGAAAATTGAATTGGCGGCAGTATCGGTGCGGCGCGGCACGAGGCGGCTCTTTGGTGTCGAATGGTACCCGCGCGGCACATTGCGGGTTCGAATTATGATGGGCTATCGCGATGGTGCTAAGATGGCTCCGCGGCCCACATGCCTCGCCATTCTATATGAAATTGGTGTGTGCTCTAGAGTTTGTAGAGCATGTAGTGTTGATATCATCATATTTTTTGAGAATTTTAATACAGGAAAGCTGTAAGTAAGGAATAATGTTCTGATTATAATTTAAAAATAACATCTTACGTCAGTATCAAGTGTTTGGAAAACCATCAAGGGAGTTCTTGGTTAGTCGATTTAGTACAAGGTAGAGTCTGTTTGCATCGTTGCAAGTGCAACTAGTAATTTGGTAAAAAAATAACAACCGGCAATTAGAGAGGCCGACCCCGTTAGGGAAACAACACTCACTGTAGTTCTGCCCTCTGTTTTTGGTCAAGTCTGAACACAGCAGTCAAAATTAAAAAGTTCACGAAGAGACGAGTAACCGAATTGTAGTTTAAGATAATAACATTTTTTATGACAGTTAACGGTACCTACCTACAAGTTTTAACTTGTGAAATTATAAAATAAATATTTTTTGTAGTGAGTAATTTTTATAAAAAATATTTACAAATAGCTGTTTGATTTACAAAAAACACGTAGATAACAATAGGTTCAACAAATATTAGGTTGGTAACGTCTGCAGCAAGTATTAACATTGCCTTAGGGACAGTGCGAGTTCCGTGGCATTGCTAGGATTTTGCCTCTGGCCTGCTTTTGATGAATCGATGGACATTCCCCCGGGCCACTAGGCCGGGCTGAGTCTCAGGGGACCCGGCTACTACGTTCCTCTGGCCTCAGCTCATCTAAATATGAACGTACCTGCACGACTGAGTTATTTATGCGATGACAAGGAAAAGGCTAAAATATTCATCATGATGAAACAAAAGATTTGTAAAAGACAGTTTCCAAATCATATGTAGATTCTAATATGCAGTATTAGACTTGCCGAAGTATCTAACTTTAAAGAACAATTTGTAACTTCCTGATTTCATGCTTAGTGTAGTTTACAGTGAAAACAAACCGGGAGTGACAATTTTTCCGTAATGTCCACAGCTTTGTGTTAATTGTATAATTCGAAGTGTTGTGTGCGGAGCGGCAGGGCGCGGTCGGTCAACGGGGCGCAATCACGCCACCGCTGCCCTGCCTCTGCCGCGCTCCCAGCTAATTATGTCACCAAACTAGTTCCTATTATGGATTTGTGTAACCTTATTAAAAGGCTATGTAAAAAAAAAAAAAGATTTAAGTTGTATCCAATCTAAGTTTTATCACCTCAATTTGACTATATTTTACGAAAGAAGAAAACTTAAATAAAAAATTACGACATCGTTATTTTGGGTTTAATTCTACAATAATATTGCGGCGGGTCTTGTTTTAACATTATTATTGCTATCACCCGAGTCGTTTACTGAAATTGGAGATACACTATAAGATTACCATAATTGTAGATAGAACCACGTGTAAGGGGATACACGTTCGCCCGGTGTCCGCTCCACACTCTTATTGTGTTCTGTGATACCGTCACAGAATTACAAGAAAATCCCTTCAAATTGTCAAAACTACTATTGCGTTTTGAAGTGGTCACTTTAGCGAAATGTAAGTAAAGGCAACACAAAAGAATTCAGATGTTACTGTAAAACGGTATAGATAATGCAGGCCACTGAAGCAAGCAAGGTAACAATTACCTAGAAATATTAACAATGCTAATGAGGCAAAGCAATCAATATTAAAAAAGCTTGAGTTTTATTTTTCTGTTGGTTGGAAATTACTAGTTAGGAATTCTGTAACGAGCAACGATTTTACTTCATTAGATTTGTGATTTTTTTCTTATGCGTTACATATTTACAGCGGAAGAAGAAGAGTGGAATGACGATGCTTCTGCTGCCGATAGAGACAAAAAGAGAACATACAATGAAGGTGAAGAAGAGGATGGTGATAATGATGGGGGTGAAGCTAACGACTTGCAAGATGAATCAGAATGCAACGATGAAAACAAAGCAGATGATAATGATGAATGTAATGCAGATGAAACTTTTGAAGGTCAGAAAAATAATTTTAATGTAGCTGTTGTAGTTTCACATATAAGTTTTTGGTTGGTTTCTTGGATTATATAATATATTGTAGATTTTGAATGTGAAACACTATTCTAAAGAATAATGCTTAAGATATTACTTACTCATGTAAAGTTACGTAACGAAATTTAAAAGCGATTTTTAGAGGAAATAGTGATTGAAATCATGGTCAATTTTATAACATATAATTTAAAAATAAAACATGGTCATTAAAATTTTATGATTTTAACCAAAACTTTTCCAAGCTTTTAAGAGTTTGAATTTCGCTCCGTGTATACATATTTTTGAGGCTTTCGTTACTTTAGTAAGTATTTTTTTAAACATTATTGTTTAAAAGCCATCACATCATAGAACTAATTTCGATCAGTTTTTATTATTAACTTCACTTTAAGAATATTTTTTTAGTCTTTTTCTTACTTCACTTTAAGATTTGTTTTTAAATTGTATTTATAAGGTTACCATTGATGCAATACCAACGTATAAGCGATTATACGAATAGGAGGAGTACGTTCGTCGGAATGGCAGGATATGGCGAGTGCGTGCAGTTTCGGCCGACACTGACGTAGAGGCGCAGATAACGGATGACATACGACCGGCGCATTGGGTGCACGACGTCCGTCTACGAATGACACACGACACAATTAAGCCGACGTGCAACGTTTGATTTAGGAACTTAAGGCTGGAAATGGTATTAGCTAATTAGGCAAAGGAATTATTGAAACCGCTCATTATTCTTTATACATCGTTTTAACACGAAGTTTGATTGAAGTCCATTAATACAATAATCTAGGTTTTAATTGAATTTGTCCTCTGAAACCTCATTTCATTTCATGTTAAGATATGATTAAAATGAATTAAGAAGATTTATGTATAGTTCTTACCTTATCCACAAAGGAGGGAATACAAAACTATTAAGACAAGTTTTCATAAATATCTTTCCTGTATAGATGTATAATTGTTCATCATAGAGCCTCCAGAGAAATATGTACTTATTATAATAAACATATATTCCCTAGCTATAATACAGTAATGAAATATCTCCACGTTGAAGTAATGGCTTCGTGAAATGTATTTAATGCTCAGTTGGCACACATGCAAATAATTTATAGTTGTGGTAGCGTCCGCACCCAGCACTTAGTCACATGTCAGATGCATTTGATGCGCCGCACTATTCACTGGTTGCGTTTATCGACTCCCATCCATCGTCAGATTAGTTAGCCGCTCGCCGTACCCGTAGATCAGTTAAAATTCTAAACAGGGATTCTCGAATATATTATGTTGTGATATTCAATAGAACCATTTGTTTGAAGCTTCCTCACGCTCCAAGACATCCGTCCTCGAGTGAATTGTAGGGAACGATGAAAAACCCTCGAGTTCGATGCATTTACATTATCGTCTTTACTTTTGGCTTGTCATATGTGGCCCCAGGTGACGGATCCGTCGCTCCATGCCGACGTGAAGGGTTTTATGATTGTTGAGTACATGTATAATGAATGGTTTACTTTAGAATTTTGAAAGATCGATCGTTGTGTGACGTACTCACGTCTTTTTTACGCTCAGTATGTTTGGTTTTCTTTTTTTCGTTTGTGCGCATACATATGTTTGTATCCTTTTATTTTGTCTCAATAAATGACAAATAACAAAAGATAATTTCGATGGCACGGTTGGCGCAGTGACGCGGTGACGCGGATTGAACGGAACCCGGTTGTCCCGAACGGAACAAATATTTGGGTGTGTATGCGTGTGAGATGTATGTTTGTACATTGTATCTATGATACAGAACAAATAAAAGAGTTTACAACGCTTAAAATAATTTCATTAGATTCATCTTATATAATATACATATATCTCAGTGATGATATAAACATTTTGCTTCAAGGGTGTCCTTGTTAAATGTAAGCTAAGGGAATTCGAAGTTTGCTAGCGTTTGTCGGCAAGTGCCTCCGTCAACACATGTACGAATTTCGCCTACGCACCCGACACGCTACGTCGACGTGTTTTGAAGAAATAAGCCCAGAAAGTATTACTTTTTCCCTTATACAGTAAGTATCTTCACTACCAGAATAAAGACCAATAGACAGTATATACAAATGGTAGGGATTGCTTCAGTGGATTATACGTATTGTAAGGGAAAGGATATTCGACAGATGCTGGCAATAGTGACCCATCTTTAATTGGTACTTTAAGGTCATCAAAGAGGTTTGTAACAGGTTCAAAATTCTATTTTACGCGCCAAGTCTTCTAATTTGTTATGGAGTTTATGATAGATAAATAAAAAAAATAATAAAATAAATTTTTATTCATGTAGACCAGTTAAAGGCACTTATGAATAGTCAGACTCTAGTTGCAACGTTCCAAAGTGTTGTTTTCCTATGGAGAAGAACGGGCAAGAAACTCCATGGTTACTCTTTTAAATTCTGATTATTTAACATTCAATATATTGATAAATACATTTTTTTCCTCAAAATTATGTGAGGAAAATGTAGTGCTAGGTCTAGACTAAACAAACATGAAACAAACTGATAACTGAAAATTTCTGACAGTACTGCCATGACGGCTATGAGCTGACCAGTCCCAGCAGACAGCACTCGTATACGAGTATGACGTATGTGTCAGCGTCACTCAACTCAACCATATTGCAGGGAACCAAATGACCCGACACACACCGCCACCATCAGAAGGACATTTGAGTGAGCATGACAAGCTCAAACCGCCAGACAGCTATCATGTCTATTAATATATAATTATGGCTACACGATTCTCACATAATAACAAATTATAAGTTATTTTATCATTATGTAAAACAAGTACCAATACGGTCTCACGATGGATGACAATCCCGTTAATAAAACATTGTAGATAAAGTGAATAATGTCAAAATGTATAAAAAAAAAAATAGAATAATTAAATTAATACAATGTCAAAAAAAAAAAAAAAAAGAATAACACATCTGGTACATTCAATAGAAATAAAAAATAAGTCAATTTTTATAAACAATGATTTAAAGTGCCAGCGGGTCGCTATGTGCAGGATGGAATCGTATGCCAGACATTTTTATCCTCAATATACTGATTTATACTATAATAAGCTCTGGACATCAAAATGCGTTTTATTAGTGGTTTGAACTTAATATCTGGTAAATTCGTTAGGCTATCAGGAATTTTATTATAGAACCTAACACAGTTACCCATAAATGATTTTCCAGATTTATGTTTATGAGATTTAGATATGGATATCTTGGCTTTCCTGCACTATATCCTGTCCGTATGTATGTGCAATAAATGTCCAGTGTATCTTCCCCTTCTCGATAGTACGTTAATTGGTAACATACCTATCTTGAATATTTACGTGAAACCTAAATAACCTACTAAATAAAAGTATCAGTAAAAACATAATATTAACAAAGTTTTAATTTTTGCAGACGGTGAAGATACAGAAGCTCATCAAACGAAAGCTGAACTGTACGAGGCTGAAGATATGGCAGGTGAGAATTGTACTTTGTATTATGTCTTTGATTAACACTGTCTTATTTATGTAGATCTTGATACGATGAAGATTAATGTAGGTAAATGAATAATTTATCTCTAACTTTCCAGAGTTAAGATAAGAGTTCACTATTTAATATCGCAGAGACCTGAGCGAGGCTCATTATGTCTAAATCTCATTGAAATTCATAAGGAGGCCACTAAAATTACGACCGGCCCCAAGCATCGCCCACGCGGCTGATGCGTTTTTACTGCGGTTTAATGCTCTTTTTACAACTTAGTCAAAGGGTGTGCTGTGTCGCGGAGCTGCGCGGCGGTTGATCGCGCCAGTTCTCGTCCCGGTGCTTTACGACTCCGGCCTCGCTTATCTCGCGCCATTCGCGATAAATCTCCACCCGGCTCCTTGGACCTTTAAATATTTACATGCTAATTCGTAGCCAATTCTGCACCAGAGATTATAAATAAATTGGCCACCGCGCCCCATCATCGAGCATCGCTACCTACACTTTATCTTTCATGACTTAAGAAGTTTTTAGACCAGTGGGCCGTACCGCAGCGTTGACGTTTTAATTTTATGCCACCCAGATAATTTAGGTTTTATGTTACCTAGTCGTAACAAAATCTTTGTAAAGAGTTACTGCGAGTTTTAAAACTTTGTATATTCTGGTTCTAGTTTATCATCGACAAAAGTATAAAATTCGCATTCGTTTATATGATATTTTTACAGTACAGCACGCTTGGTGTAATGGTTAAGCGATTAGCTTTCTGTGTTATTCAAATTCAATTCAAATTCAAATATATTTTTATTCATGTAAACCATTTACAGGCACTTATGAATAGTCAGGCTCTAGTTGCCACGTTCCAAAGTGTTGATTTCCAATGGAGAAGAACGGGCAAGAAACTCCATGGTATTATGTATCGCGGGTTCGTTTCCCCCACAGAACAAATATTTGTATAATTTACAGATAGTTGTTTTGGGTCTGGTTGTGTGTGCATATAATATCTATGTTTGTAAACTGTACCTACGATACAGGACCAATCCTAGAGTGGGGTAATGCTTTTTTATGAAAAAGAATACATCTGCATTAATATGAAACTACAAAAAAAAAAACCTTTATTGCCTTTTAGGGAAATGGTAATGTTTTAGACATTCAAGTTATGCACACATTCAGGTAAAACAATCGAATAATAAGAAAGTAATATATGACAAACAATGGGCTCTTCCTCCACTTCAAGGCACCCTTACAATAATAAGTAAATTACTCATTGTTCAAATTTATTGCAAATCCTTTACGACATGTTGCGGAACTGGACAAATGCGGTGCCGCACGAATAAACAGCTCTAGGATGCTTTGTGTCGCTAGCAGAGTCGCAAGCCATGAACTGTCTCCGGCAAGCAGTATTGGAAAATGAGTAATTTTTCCCAGTGAGTGGTTCCCGGTGTCGCAGTCGTTGTTAGGCCAACACTCGTGTTGCGCAAATGTATTCTCTGCGGGGGTGAGTGGTGGTGCGCGGGGAGCGCGCGGGGGGCGAGGCGCGCGGGGCCGCCGCCGCCGCTGAGCCCGAAGTTGGGCGCGCGGGCTCGCTCCCATGGGATACTGCCGCAGGGACCGTACTCCACAGTCGCATATTTTTAACTTTCCTCTTCTATCACGGAAACTTTGGGATTCTTTGTTGTACTTAATTGAAATTACTTAGATTATAGACTCGCGAACAAGTATTCAGCTGATATAGCGGCGAACTAATTCAAATACCTCCTTGGTTTTTGAAGTGATTTAGGTCGTATCGCCTAAATATGTCAGTTTAATCCTAAACATTTATGTAAGTTATTTCTGTCAACTTAGACGGTCAACAATGCGAGCTATGTTGGTCGGGTGTTGGACGGTGTCTCGGCCGGCATGTGGCTAATTAAATGCCGATGTTCGATATCGGGGGTGCATTCGGAATTCCACGCGGCTCCGAGGCGCGTGCCGGTAACACCGCGCCGCGTGCCACGCTGCTGTTGCGTCAACAATCCCGAATTGTTCACGAAGTTGGACCCAAATTGTGATTAACTTGTTACGTATCGCTAGATTCCAGTATTTAGTACCTATCTGAATAAGTAATTGTTCAGCGACAATTTGTGGCGAATGTAGGGACAAAAGTTTCATTAATTTGTAGATCTAGTTTTTAATTGATTAAACTGAAAATCACGAATTAGTGATCGTGTAACCCAACATAAGTAAGACCACTTTACTTAACTTAAAAATTTGATATTAAGTATATAAAAAAAATATATAATTTTCTATTAGAGTGCGTCTCTGCATGATCCCAGGTGGCGCGGCCGCAGCGTTTGGAATTATCACATAGTGGAGGAGCGGGCGGCGCGGGGGGCGCGGGGGGAGGGCCCGATACATTCGTCACAGGCCCAGCAGCCATTAGGCATTTAGATATTATCAACAGCCACGAGGGGATGACCCGCGACCTGAGCCCGTTGTTTCAATGCTTAATTACTAAAAGTGTTTGTTGTTTACACAGGGGACAAGATTTTAATCCACATCGTGGATATCGTTTCGTCATCGGCCAAGTTAGCTACTTTATTCGCTATGATGATACAAAGGCGTTCATCGTTACGTCTGTTGCTTGTCTCGGCTCCCCTCGCCCGAGCCCGGGTCCCAGGTGGCGTTCTCCGGCCACACTTCCTTCCGTCTCCTGGGAGTACTCCTCGGCCCGGCCGCACACACTCACGATCTGCATTTGTGTGAATCAAAACACAATCTGTATAATAGATATACCTAGATACCTATCTGTACCGATTTAGTTATAGTTACTTTAAGTGTCTGGTACACTCACATAAACTACTATTACTTAGTTACTTAGTTGAGGAAATAAATGGAAAATCATAAATGAGAAAAAAAGTCCGGCGCTGTAATTAAACTTTAATATAAAGTATAATTAATCAGAAGTACAGTATACTTGCATGTTGCTAATTAGCAATTAAACGCAGTTTAGTGTGTGGTGTATTGTGTATTTCGCGTAGCGCGTAGTCGGTGGCGCGATGGCGGCTCGGATCGTGATTAATGCAGCCTCCCGGGGCAGACGAACTGATTGCCGTTCTACCTCCCCCGGGCACCACTACATATACCTACCTATATTTCAGTTTTATTATAAAAATATTTTGGTAATCTCTTCATTTATGAGACAGTTCCATTAAGGGTTGAAACGCTTTTGTGAGGCGTACTTTTTTAAAAATCGGATATGCTCGCTTTCGATCTCAATCTTAAAACATAGTACCTACAATATAAAAAGGTAATGATTGGGACCCGGGTACGTCTTAAAACTGCGGCCAGACACCGGAGGTATAATAGGTGAGCCACTGCGATCCCCAAGCCGCCTGCCAAGCGTGGGGATTATGGCAAACCCCCCCTTGGGGGAGGCCTTCGTTCAGCAGTGGACGTCTTCTGGCTGATGATGATGATGATGAATGATTCAAAAAAGAGGAAATCAAAAAATGTAAACGTGTGCGATGTCCAATGCCCGTGAAACTAAAAGTTTGCATGTCAACGCATTGTTGCGTACACAAACATGTTGGAAAAACTTTTAATGATGTAGGCAACATAGTTCTCGCATATTTGCACGTGCCATCAATTTAAAAAACAAACTTTTGTCATAACATCAATGCAATGTTATAAAACACTGTCAGCATAATCACACCTAAATTACCTCTATTTTGCGTTAATGTGACATTTTCAGCCCTTACGTAAACATAAGAACACAACTTGAGCACTATCACGACCGTTATTTTTATTCAGTGCTACGTGAAAAAGTTTTCTCTTGAGAGGCATATCGGCATCAGTCCGCGGCGTTACCGGAATAACACCTTCAGTTTGAATGGCTACGCGAAAGGTAGCGCGCCCCCGGGGGGCACTATGCTCAAGGCGGCAGAAAATTAACGTGCCCCCGCGGGAAATCTACCGCCAGCCTTAGAGTCCGACCGGGCGCCCGGCCGCGCCCACTCCGCCGGGATGTATTTAATATCTTGCGCTCACGGTGACGACTAACGTCACGAACAACTTGCACTGTTGTCTGACTTACGAACTACCTAAGTATGTTTGTTGAAATGTTAAGCTATCAGTAACTGTATGCAAAAGACCCTTTCATGACATGATTTAAATTATGAGTGAGAAATTAGGCATCCAAGTGTTTGATACACTGCCTGTTACAACTTATCAAAAGTGAATGAATTCATTCACTTAGTGTATGTACCTACCCAAAGTGAAATAATGTCATATCCTTACACTGTATACTATGGTGAAGATCAGAGGATATAATCATTATCTCACAAAACTAATTATATTTGTGTGGATGAGGCTCATACTGAGCGGTTAACATTAATGTCATTGAAACGAATATATTTGCCAGAACATTAATTAATACATGATCCAATTAACCGCATGTCACAATAATAAGGTAATCGATCAATTACAGCGCAGCCTGGGGACACTTAGCGCTAGTTACACTCTCACGTAGATTAATTTAGCATCGGCAAGAAGACCACGTCCCGCACGGCCTTACTAATTCACTAGATCCAATCGCGGCTGTGAGCGGCGCCTCTGCCCATTAATGTTGCAAGCACCCCTGCGCTCCTCTATTATCTACTTACTAAGCTGACATACTACTTTGAGTGCCATTATGTTATCATTACACTGACAGTACCTATTCTAATGTTAACACACGTAACAGTCTCGTGTGGGACAACAACACCTAAAAGTTTTTGACTACAAACTGAGAGATTATTACGTCATATTCTCATAACAAAAATTGTTTCAAATACCTTGAGTTTATATAATAGTTGTAACATCTCTTATTAAGCTTCGACTCGTGTGGAGACTTAGTTCAGCAAACTATACCAGCTTCCTTTTAGAACCGATTTGTTTGTATAGTACATAGATCGACGAAATTCAATGGCACAGTGATTAATTACTTGGTAACGGAGCGGTTAGACACCGTTCGACTACCAATCGCCACCTACAATACGTTAAAAGAAGATTGAGAGAGTAAAAAAAAGTCAAAAGCACACCATTACCTACACTACACTATTTCTAGGTTGGATAATGAAAGGCCAAACGTATCATTTGGTGAGACTTTGTATCCCATTCTATTTAATTCGGTATAGTTGTTTCGTTACTATTTTCCGCTTATAGTAAGGTCAGTTTTATATATAGTGTGATTATAGAATATTATCATAGAATATATAGAATATATCATATTAATATGGGCGTATCTTATAGCTGGCCTGAAAATTCTTAGGTCCTTTCTGCACCCATACAAGTAACTGACTTTTTGAAAATTTTGATTTGCGTCCCCCCTCTCCTTCCAAGTCAATAAGACCCCCCATGGTAAAAACTAGGTACGCCCAGGGCCCCGTGAGCAGGCGCAGTCATCGTGTAAGGCTACATTATCTCGACTGTAACGAAGTCCCTCGGGCCGGACAACGCCAGGGGATGAACTTGTTTAGCTTCTCTGTAACATACAATATTATTTTTACAGTAGGTAGGTACATTTGTATTAGTAGTAAGAAATAGCAGGTTCTGTTATAGTGCTCATACATATTTGCAGTGGATAAATGAAAAATAAACTACTAACGTACAGCCTAGACTAAAAACAACGAATCAAAATTTGAGCTTCGAGTTTCATTACAAAAGTCTTGAGCAAAACAATATGTGTATAACGCGTACCTAAATGTGTACTAGTGTATCATATTCACACCAAAATATTTAAAGGGACTCCCAAACTACAAAATTAGACTAAAAGTTTAAACTGGATCACCTATCCTAATTTAAAACAAGGAAAAGTGTCTCGGGTTGGGTACCGGACTCGATACGGCGCCAAAGTGGATTAGAGCTTGCGACCGCGGCGCGTCCCATGGCCCGACCGCGCCTGGTGCACTGCCGCACCAACTTTACTGTGGTTATCACCCTCTAACTGAAAGAAAATCTTTTTTTAACTTTCATAACACCTCACATTTACTTTTGAGATCTTTACAGGTTGTATTGGCGTAAGATACTTAATTCATGAAAATAGTCACTTCAAAATTATATCACAATTGTTTAGAAGTACGTATTATATAATTGGGGCCTATGTTTTACAGTGTATTTTAAAATAATTTACGAGAAAAGTGTATTAGGTATAAATAAAAGCTATATGATCGATACCTAGTAAGCTTATTTCATATATTTATAGGTATGTTATAGAAAGGTTCATCTACTTATGACGTTGACTGCACATCAGGTTCGACTGTCAAATTCAGGAACAACAGCAACACGTGTATTGATCTCTAACATTGTTTCAGATGTGGCGGACATCAAATCCGAAAGCATGGACAGTTTTGAGTCAGGTAAGTTTAAAGTTACATAATTTTACTAAGCCTTAATATAAAAGTACGCCGAGCTCATAATAAACCTGTCGTAAGAATAAAATTAAACTTAGAAGACAACTACGAAATGGGGCTCCCATATTAATATTTGAATAGAGGACTGTAAAAAAGTGTTGAAGTCGGAGGTGATAGGGCCGGCCGCGGCGTTAACGGAGCCCTAGAGGGCCTTTGCCGAAGTCCCCGCTTCGCAATACAGCCGAAAAGATAAAATGAACATAAAGTTGAGGAGCAGATACTCTCGCTCAGAGGAATCGTAGTTTCCCTCCTGGCGACACTAAACCGGCTACGACTAGCGACGTACTCGCAACACGCAGTTTGCGGAAGCGGACCGACTTTATAGCGATGTGCTCTATCTGCAACATTCGCCTGTAATCTTTATCATTTGTATATCGCATTAACTGTTTACACTTGAGCTTGTTATGCGTATATTTCTATATTTAGGGTCGAATTAATTCATATCAGATTTCGGTATTGCGATATTTATTGCCCTAAACATTGTCCTTGTTAATTCCCGATTTTTTCATACAAATATCTATAACCAGTTGTACTCCAGGGTTGAGTTTTGAATCAAAATGTAGCGTATGTTTAAATGGAGACTATGTGCTGTAATATTGCGAAAGAATTTCCAAAACCGGTTTTACACTTCAACAGAAATTGCTAAAAAATCTGCAAATAATACAAGTCAAGAATACACTTCACTATCACGTAAAATTATCTGTCTCATAGGTTTTAATTTTTGTCACAAATTCAAAAAGACTTTTAGGTGTTTTAAAATAGGTCTAAAACTCAGAGTCTGTTAAGAGTAAATTCAATTCTAATGGAAAATGTGGAAGCTAAAATTGCATTGTGGACAGTGTCCGTTCCGAACTTACAATTAAAACGGACGCCTGAAATTGTGTACACCGTTCGTCACTTAGTACACGATGTATGGGGAGCCGCGCACGACAGCGAGGAAATCTTGCCATCCGATATGACGATTTATTTTAATAAATTCGCCATTTTTATATCAGAAGTTGTTTTGTTAAAGTTATAGAAATACTTTAGACGGCATAATAAAAAATATATTAGGAAATAACTTATGAAACTAAAAATGTAAAGAAATTGATGAGACTGGATGTGGACTTGGACAAGGAAAAGTTACTAAATATTGCTTATATTCAGCATTAGGTAGTTGAACTACGCAAATCTACTTTTGGCTACAATGAAAGAAAGAACATCCAAGACGTACGTTCGTATAGTTTTACCTTTTTATCCCTTAAAGAAGAGCTCTTCATTGCTCTATATATATTACGTTAACATATTCATCAACACCAACAACATTAATAGGCATATTTAAGTAAAACCCAAATATTCAAACCCTAGTTAGAATTCTTAATGCAGAAAGTATCATATCAATAAATCAGCAGCCAAAACCTTAATTATTTGACTAACCAATCAACCCATCGCTTTGACGTGGCGGGAGTTATAACTGGCCACTATAATAAAGTCAATTTTCGGTTTAAATAAAGCGACAGCACGACTTTTAGCCGAGGATAGTAACACGACTCTGCAATCAGGTGCAGTTTAAAATGTGCATTTGCGATGTGGCGTGGTGCAGCGGGCGCAGGGCGCGGACAGAAATGCATTTTCAATAATTGAGGGTCAGACGGGGAGGAGGGGTCGCATTAAAATGCTCGCTGCTAAACTTTCCGATTGGAGTAGCGACATCGAACAGCCGCACCGGATTTGGTAACTAATGGACCAGGTATCACATCCACTTAATTGTTGAAAACTCATTAGATATTTTTTTATTATTAAATAATCTTTTGAATTTTGGATACCAGTTAATCCAGGTATCATTACTAATACCCAAGGATTTAAACAGGTGTTTATGAAAAAAATCTATTTAAAACATCTGTTAGGTAGGGTTTGGCTTTTGGTTTACAGTAGTCTAGAGCTTATTACAAAAGATGTAGGTACTTTACTTTTCTCAATTAGGTACTTTCAAAATGTTCCATCGCTGGCACCACGTCCCACAACTTAACTTGGAAGTTTTAGAGGCTCTGGATGTGTGACGGTAGACGTGACAGACACGAAACAGAAACAACCAAATTAGTAATTAAACGAACTGAGTCGCAATTCGTAGTTACGTACAGTACGAGTGTTATCCATTGTGAGACATCTAATTAACAACCTCATTATTATTTAGGTAGAACTGTGTCGGTTCATGCTGAGCGATTTGAATTAAGATATTGCGGCATTGTTCGTAATATTAAGTTGAAGGAAAATTATTAGCTTTATAGATATTGAAATAATGTACAGTCAGATACAGATAAGTGAAAAGCTAAGGTGTCTGATATCAACAGTGCTAGTAAAACCGAACTTTCGGTCAACGTAGTAAGGTTTATTTTTCATAACTTTTACCAGAACTATAACCACTTGTTCATCTGTTTGAATAATTTTGTTGAGCAATGAGTAATAAGTAAGAACTTGAAATATTTCGGTCCATTCACACAACTTAGATGTTCCGGTGTATCTAACACTGAATGTACTTTCAGCTTCCCCAGATCATCTATTTCACTTTACAAAAAATAAAGGCGACAAACAAAAAGAAGTTTCCCTCGGTTATTTTCTCGGGGAGATCACGTAGGCGCGCACCTCATCTGCGGCGCTCCCCGTGCGGCGATAAAATTTAAAATTCAAGGCCGCGTTAACGAACCGGCCTCGCGAAGAAATAGATATTCAAATGTGAGAAGATCCCATATTAACATTTATGGCAAGTTTGCGGGGACGAGACAAAGGCGAGGCAGCGGAGGCCCCCGCGGAACCGCGCCGCAGCCAGCCCTCCGACTACTATGCATATCTCTACAATATGCAGTGACCGTTGTACCAGCCTGCCGTTTTGGGACACCTTTTATCTTCCATTTCAGTAACAATCTCTTAATACTAATACTTGCTTGACGGTTGAGACTTATCTTTGAAATATTTTTTTAAGTAAAGCATAATTACTAGCATATATGTAGTTTACCAATTTGTTATAGAATAACTTAGTTTTAAGGTTCTAGGTTTTAGTTTTTTTTTTCAGTATTTCGAACTATATCAATTCTAAATAATATAATTAATAAAGTCTCAATAAATACGCTGAAATATATAGTAGTTTATATATTATTATCTAGCTGATAGAAGCTGGTTACGACATAGAGCCATAATAACATAATAGGAAGGCTGTTGATTCTTATGACGTAATTGATTGATGTTGAGTGTGGATTCAAGACGTGTTATATTTACATTAATGTCTGTTTGATGAGATCGAATCTAACAATGAATAGGTACTCGTTTTACTTTTAAACCTGGCTAGTGTAAAAACGCACCTGTTTGCTCCTCTTCAAAGCAGTTGATGTTTTGTTAATAATCAAAATGTTGCCGTGCATTTTCGGGATTACCGTAATACATTATTTTGTGGGTCTACCTTGATATACAATCACCCCTTATTAAAACTCATTAAATTTTCCACTTCATAGAAGTTTAAGTTTGAAAGTAGAAAATATTCAGCGAAGGTGAACACTAAACCTTTGTCCTCCCCATTCGAGCTAAAGACAAATAAAAGTTAGGAAGAAAACAAATCAAAATCCCAATTTTGTTGGCTGCATTATTTATGTGATATTGCCTGGCACTGTCAGCGTCCCCCTTTCTTTGCTATGAACTTGTGGTCGTTGTAATTCACACTTTCATAACTTTTGCTATCAATACAAAATATAACGCTAGCTTTTGTTGGTTATTTGAAGGAACATGGGAGTATTATTCAGTACATTTCGTATTTTTTTAATTGTATGGTTCACGATGGCGCAATGTTTCCAGTTTCCAGAAAGGAAAATGAAATCGGAGTAGCATTTTCATTCAGCGATGGCTGTTATTCGGCAGCGGCACACACGTTTCTTATTAATATCAGGCGGTTGGAATGGCCGAAGACGTCCCCAGCGCCCGCTCTCTCCCAAATAAAATTGCCGCTATCTAAACAAAGAGCCCTAATTATTCGGCCGTGGCGGGCGGGGTCGCTCTCTTATGGGTGTTCTGGGGCCCATTTCGCTTCTCGTATAGGGCCCCGGGGAGTAGCGGGCGCCGCCTAGCCAATCGCCGGATGGAGGAGCGAGCGATCCGCAACCTTTTTATATGCGATATCGGCGTTGGCGCCGGACCCCCCGCCACCCCGCGCCTGCCGATCTCGGGGAATTAAAAGTTGGAAGGCTCACATCTGATTACCCAAACACACACATTACACAGGATCGCCAATCTCGATAAGCCCCCCTACAATTTATTAGCGGCTCTGACGAGTTGTTTTCGACTCTTATCTCATTAACCGTATAAAACAGGCGAAAACGAAATTGTGTTATGGCCAATATACAGAAAACAAATAGTTCTTACATTCTTCTTGGGCACCCTTTGTTTTTACATCCTTCCCATTTGTACTGAAAAAGTTCCACATCTGTTAATTCCTACTGTCTTTCCTCACCCTACCACAATCTATGTCAGTTTTATCTCTATTATTTATATTTAAAACATAAAGGACGGTTATAAAAACCTTGGCGATACCGGTCTTGTGGCTCAATACATATTTTAATTTGCACCCGATTTTATTTTGAGACAATAAATTGGATATAAAGGGTTTCCGAGCGGTTCCTACCTCCGGGATCATTGTCTTCGCCCTACGCCTTTGCAGCGATTCTATTGTATAGGAATTATGAAATAAAAAGGCGATATCGTATGTCGGTGGCAAGAGGTGCGGTGCGGCGGTGTGGGCGACGCGCGGCCGACATACGACACCTAGCCGCGGCAGCGGGCTGCTCCTCATTGTGCCGCCAGCATTCACCCCGCAACCCGCTACCGGCGGCGAGTATTCGATTGCAATGTTTTAAGCATTCGATTGCCCTCGCCAGTAATAAAGGGTTCCCAAGAAGTACGTACAAAATAAATGTTTTTTTTTTGCGTTTTGTAGTCTTTCAACCGGGCGCGGCGAAGGGTACGCTTATTGTTTCTATGGTGAATTGCGCGGATGAATGGGTCCCGGGCATTTATGCGTTCAGTGCTTGGAGATCGAAGGAAGATAATACAGAGCAGGCGGGTTCGGGCGGTCCAGGGACGTCTATCGTGGTACAAACAAACCTCCTACTAAGCATTCATTCAATTATTTATACGAATTTCTTCTAAAATTTAATAGATAACTCGTAAATCTATAAATTAAAGGCAAACTGAAGCGATGAGGTCATTCGTTAACTTAGTTTTTATTTTGATGGTGTAAACCTGCTATTTATATGCAGTTGATGATAAGATATGGTAATTCCAGTAGCCATAAAGCTAGATATTTTAACTTATTTGCAGTTATCAATAAATAGAGTGTATCAGGTCTGATAAGTTATCCTTATCAGCATTTCACCTAGAATTTATGTAGAGATGGCCTTACTTAACATTGTATCTCCATTCTACTTAACTTATAACTAAAATTTGAATCACCTTTCAGTAATCGGAAGAATGAATGTAAAGTGAATATGTACAGCAATCAATCTTCGAATTTAAATAAACTTACATTTAGCACTTTATTCTCAAAAACTCAAATTGCTTTGAGAACAAAACAAAAGTTTTTAGGAGCACGTGGCTCTCTGATCATAATGTAAAACTATGATATTTCTAAATGAAGCATTGCGCATTGAGCATAGCGATATTGATAATTGGTTATGCTAACATTGTATGCGTCAAGATTGCTGGAACAAATAATTCAATAATTATGAGATAGCTACATTTTTAACATAGTTCGCCTGTTATGTCGATATTTTTTGTTAAGATACATAAGTGTTAATTTAAATGGAAATCCATTTATTCAAGCTTTATTTAATAAAATGAGCGTGACAAGGATTTTGCTGTGTGAGCAGTCAGCACGCATCGCTGCGCAAACTCCACTCACACTCAGGTGTTGCAGATTAGGTGGTGTCACACTGGACATACGTTGTTACGTTTTTATTTTATTTTACTTTGATATGTCTCCTTTGTCTATTCAATAAAGATCGATTATTATATATTATATTATACTGAGATTCGTATTAGTGAAATTTATAGATTTTTTTTTAATATAGTGTCAAGCCAGCTGCAATAAACCGACCCATTGGCACATAATATGCAGAAAAGTCTTCAGAATGGTCATTAGTGAACAGCTTTTTGCTTGTGGAAATTTATGTCGAAAGGGATATTTTCAGTTTCAAATTCAACTAAGAAAAAAATTATATAATTGTGCTTCGTGCAATTTAAGCTGCTTTACCACAAAACCTGGCTTTGGGTGGTGGATGGAAGATTAATGAAAAAACCTGTACCAATCTAAAATGTTGATTTATGGGAAATGTACAGTCAATATTTGCAGATTAAACAGACAGGTCGGTTCGTCTCGTGGGCGGTTGACCAATCTAGGTGTGGACTGTGGGTCCCGGCTGGCCAGAGGTGTCTCATTTCAATTAAACTTCAACATGCTGTTGTTCATAGCACTAAGCCGTACCGGTCACCTCACCTATGTGCTGAGTAAATAGATTAGACTTAGCATTGATTGTATAAATAGAAGAAAAAGACATTCAACATTCAATGAATACATATTTGACATTGCAACTAGTGGTAATATAGATTGCGCTCTATCTAGAACATTTAGAGTTACTTCTTAATCAACCCCTGTTTGTGTAATGATATTAAATCACGAAATCGTTGCCCGGTGGTGTAATTTTTAGGTCACTTACTTTAGTGTGGTTTTTGGCCAAACGTCAAGTAAAAATATGTAGGTAAACGACCTTTTAGGTATAATGTTTTGCAGATTAAACTTTTACAAAAGAACACCACCGCTTCACCTAAAACTTGTCATGGCAGGGAAAGAAGTAATATCTCAAGACACGCGGCAGGCTCTAGGGAGCGGGTCCAGGCGACGCAACAGCCTCCTTATCTATGCATGAACAGCTCTGCAGCGTGTGAACATCACTGGCTCATGATTGTTTGTCCACCCAGTCAAGAAGTTAAATCGACAGCCTTCAGTCCCCTGGGCAACTCCGATATTGCGTCGACACTTGACACAGATGCACTTAACTATGCATGGACAGAGATACCGGACTCCCCAATACGGAACCTTGCCAAAGTTTCATAGTCAATTTTGAAGTTTATTTCATTAATACCTGTATACATTATTTATTGTGAAAACTGAGGTATTTTTGTTGTATTTCTAAAGATAACATTGATATGAGAAATAGCATGAATATTAATGTAATGGGATATGTCGTACTATTAACTATATGATGATAAAATATACGTTAGTGATTGTATTGTCATACAGGATGGTTTATCACTTCAGCCTACTACTTTTCTTTGTTTTAAATAGATATTAATGGACTACGAGTGTTTACTTACAGTCAACATAACAATGCATCATGCTGTATTCCTAATTTCAAAGTGTTAGGCGAAGGTGTAATATTGTACACCGACATTTCGCCGATGCCGTTATTGACTCCCATGTGGTTAAGCTATCTACCGGGCACAGTTCCAGACTCCTATTGAGATCTTTCATAAAGAAAACCCCAATAAGACTGCCCGATCCGGGAATCGAACTCACGCTTAGTAGCGCTTGCGACCACTAGAGGCAGTAGTCCGATAAGGCAGTAGTATTAACTTATGCTGCTTTTAACTCAAACAAAAACAAAATGTTTTTTATAATGATGGCAAAGGCATGAAATCGCAGCAGACATCAATTTTCACGTTGAGCGATCATTCGTTTGTTTGCATATTGTTTGGTCAAGAGCGGAACTCCAGTACCGATGATCATTCCATAAAACTCTGCTTGAGTGATCACAGCAGTATGCTAATATGCAAAAGCAATAACTGTTGAGTAGCCAGAGTGACTGACAATGGCGTCGCGGCGGGGTCGCTGGGGAAAGCGGCGGCGGCGGCGTGGGAATCGCGAGGTCGCGTCCGCATTAGTCACATTATTATTTACCGCTAATTAATATAAAAGAACTAATCGAAATTAAATACGTGGATTCCTGCAGATGAAATTAAAGATGTGCATAGTATTTTATCAGTTATTTGATGTAAGGCGCGTGGCGCGGCGGCGGCGGAGTGTTGCAAAGCCTCGCGATGGTATCGCCGCTGCTTCATCTCGCCGCGGCCTACCGCCGCTGCCGCACACCACTCGTGGATCTCGCCAGTTTACTAACTGAATTTACTTGATTATTATCACTTTATTTAAATCGTATTGCATTATCTTTATTGTTACGTATAACTACGTGGAATTACTAAACATTATTTTGCATTTCTTTCTATTACTTTGTTTGTTTTGTGGAAACTCAACGCCGATAATTTATGGATTAGGGAACGCGAATGTTATTTGTAGCGCACTCTATCGAAGGGAGAGAGAAAAGCGAAAATTGAGGGGTGGTTCTGAACAAGGGTGGAGCTTTCGGAAGCTCAAACATCGAATACTGACATCTACCGGAAAAGTATGGAATTAACTTACTAACAATGTGACTTTGAACTTACATAGTGTCGGGGAAAAGTTTCGGGTGTTTGACGGGAGTAGCAAAGAATACCGCTTGTTGAAAAAAATCTAGTGTTCGGAGATACCTGTTGTTTGCTTATGATAAATACACTATTATTGTGAATTCTTTTTTAAAATCTTCTTCTCAGTATGTCTTAGGATGGTTAAAGTTACGTCAACTATGTGAGTGAAAACAATGTTGTGGCATTGGAATTTTTTTGTTTAACCGAGTCCAATATTGCTACGCATCAGTGGCCACTACGTATAACCGTCATTTGGCGTTATTGTATATTATTTTGTATTATGGTTATGGTTTGGGTCACTCGGTTTAGAGAAATGTCGGTTGTATTACGAAACGAACACCGATTTACTTGGAGGTCATACTTAATCATACCACTAAAAAGCAACAGGCGGTTTAAAACTAACGGGGCGATTGAACAATGGTTTACGTGTCATAATTAACTACAAACTTTTTTTAATTTTACCAAGATATAAAACTATTAAAAAATATAAAAATCCTACTAATCCTACTAATATTATAAATGTGAAAGTTTGTGAGGATGGATGGATGGATGGATCTTTGTTACTCTTTCACACTAGAACGGCTGAACGGTTCTGGATGAAATTTGGCGCAGAGATAGATTGTGGTCCGGAATAGCACATAGGCTAAATTTTTATCTGGAAAAATGTACGGGTTCGTAAACCACGCGGGCGAAGCCGCGGAAGCTAGAAGTAATATAATAATAAATTAATAATAATAATAAATTAATTTAAAATCTTTTACAAAAGGAGTACAACTAGTCACAATAGTATTAATAGGAAAATCCTTAATAGTTAAATTAGTGGCTAAATAAACTAGTTTTTTACTAAAATATATTAATAACAAGTGAAATAAATGTTAACGGTAGATAGGAATTAAATGTAGCGCTGCCTGACTTAGGTTTATTCAAACTTGTGTTTCAGAGCATCACTTTACGATGTTGTTTATAATAGGAGAAAATATTTATGTTAAAAATAATATAAACATATTGTAAAAACTAGACCATACAAGTATACAAAATAAATACTTAAGTTGTAACATGATAATTTCTAAATTTCTAGCATTATTTCTTTTTCTGTGTAATTTAGTTTCACTAAGAAATCTGCTAAGATTAGACTTTTTTTTATATAATTAACGCTATATATGTTTAGTAATCTGTTTAGTTTGTTATACAAAAAAGGCTCTAAAAACATATGAAATCTATTAGCAAAAGCATGTCTAGTTTGGGGCTTTATGCAAACCAGATCATTCCTTCTCCTGCCTGAAGGTACTGGGTCAAAAGAAAGTTCAGTGTGCTGGAGTAGTACGATGTTCAAGATAAATAATTGACGTACTGTTAGGAACTCACATGTCATTAAAGCTGGTGTGTGGGAAATCTAAAAGGGCGATAAGTAGCAACCTTTAGGATTGCTCTTTGAGCACGTTCTAGAGGTAGTAATATTGATTTTGAACACCATCCCAAGAAGTTATACAATACACAAGAATAGATGGGCACAAAGCCAAATAAACCTGTTTAATTAATTTGTAGTTAGCTATGTTCGTAAATTCTTAAAAATATATATATCAATTTACGCACTCTAGTGCATAATGAATCGATATGTTTACGAAAATTCAGATTTATGACAATCGTGACACCTAGATATTTCATATGATCGGGCTTTAATTAAAGTGGGACAAGTCAATGCAATATCAGATTTTTTTGAAACAGGGATATTAGAAAAAGGTTTCATGTCACAGCACCGCACGGTTAGGAGTTCAGGATATTTTTTGTTTAGTAGGTATATCGGTATGTAGTAATGTTATGTAATCAGTGCTGGATTAAGCAAGCGCGGGGACCGTAGAAAATTCTATCGAGGGCCCGTAGATCTGCTATGGGGTTTTAAGTATAAAGTGAATTTTTTGTAGAACTTATGTGTTTACCGTATGAAATTCTGCGTTTTATTTTCGCGAACAAAGTAATCGGTTATCGATTGTCTGACGTGAATTTTCTTAAATTTGAATTGAATCTTAGTCGGAAAACAGGTGTAACGTTTCATGTTTTTGTTACATCAAGTGAATTCAATATACTACGTCTTAATAAGTTTCACCCAAAAAACGTTTGAATACGCGCAGCCCCCTTTTGCGCGGGGCCCGTAGCAATTGCTACTCTGGCTACGTGGTTAATCCGGCACTGTAGGTAATGTCCACTACATTACACAACACTAATATTAATAGTTAAGCGAGATTATTACGGCGTTTGGACTTTTACGATATACGATTATTATAGTGGACTATGTGTGGACGTTATCAATATTCATGACGATGGAATATATCAATATTTCAGACGTCGAGAATCATAAAAAATGTTATTGCTTACGCCAGACAGATATTTTTAAATTCGTTCTGTAATGTTGGGCAGTTGTAATTTAATTAACAATCATATTAAATTAATATATACTATTACTAGATACTAATACTATTGGTTCTGTATATTAGTCAGAAGTAGTCATGGCGTAGAAGCTAACCGCAAGCGATTTTGAAATTGGCTTCTTGTTAAAGTGCAGAAATGTGGTAATCCTAACTACAGGAGCTTTCGTTCGCTTTTGTTTTATAGGTTAAGAGCAGATTTACGTTTTTCTTACGACTCACGAGTATGTAGGCCTTGTAAATAAATAGTAAAACATTGTAGTATTATTAGTAGCAGGTTCTCGGGAGCAATGGTAATAAATAAAACAAGGTTGCGATTCTCTAAGTTTACATCCGGCGACGTTCTACAGTGCACTTGTACAAGCGTAACAAGCGTACAGCTACGTGCGTAACCGTATGGCTACTAGCGTAACCGCACTGCTACGAGCGTAACCGCACTGCTACGCCGTAGCCGTACGCGTAGTACAGAACAATAATTACTTTTAACATTTTTTACTTTTTGCAGTGAATCATTATATAATAAATAAATAAACAATACATTAAAGAAATACAAAATCCAACAAGATATACAGTTAAAAACTTTCATAAATCAGAATAAAGTTTTCTATTTTATATCGTACACTGTTGGTATGCAAGCTAACTAGAGGCTGGAAACTAGAAGAAACTGATGGGGTGCGAGTTACTGATTGGTTAATCTTTCCACAACAGCAGGAGCAATTTCTATGTGATAGGTCGTGCCGAATCGACAGCAGAACTAGTGGTATGTTGTTGCATCTGTGTGTAGTACAGATTACGGTGTGGACGCGCATATCTCCGAGTATCTATGTACGGCTGTGTGGGGGCAGATGCACGATCAAGTTTATATGTGTAAAAATAAGGCTGTCGCGATACCATGAAGGCCACGCCAGGTTTTAGGCACAAAGTTTGAATTGGGCATTGCAATTGCTTAACTATTTAGTTAAGCAATTGCACTATTTAGTGGAGTTAAAAGCACCTTTCATGTCCTACAAGGCAATTAAAGGGAAAATGTATACAAGATTGACAGCAACCTTTTCTACAACTGAGAACGAATCCATCTATGCGCCATAACCAGACATACCTCCCTGACAAGTAGGTACTCGTATGTCGCGATAATGGGTAGGTAGATAGAAAGATAATTAATAATATCAAATATCATATACATATATCAAAACCCTACGACTTGGTTTCCGTGATTTCGCATTTTTTGGTACTGTCTGTATTAATAATACTTTTATTGTATAAATGTTTATATTTATTCTTTTGTGTTAAGTGTTTTTACTTTGTATAATTTGCGAATTGACGGATATTGTAAAATAGTTTTTTGAAATGAAGATCCTTGGAGTTTCACTCCGGTCACTTTTGGAACCATGCAGCTAGAATCATAACGTTTTAAAAGCGCCTGTAAAGCTCCAACTGAAATAAAATATTTGACTTTGTCTTTGAAGCAGCGGCTGCCAAAACGGCAGAAGAAAAGCGTCCCTATTATTTATATTTTTATAGCTCTCTTGTTTTTTGTGAACAAACTACATAATTCCCAATATGGATATTACATTTACATATTACATACTACATGTGACTACACAAATATATTGCATCACATCAATAAGATTTTTAATAAATCATAGCTTCATTTATTCAAACTCTTAACTATAAATACCTTTGCTATGCTTTCTATACCGGCTGCACTAACATTTCTCGGGAAAACGTCATCGAGAACCGAAACAAATTTGTGTCTGAAATTGAGACCTTTTTGGAGAAAGTCTCAGATTGGGGTAGACTTAATTTGGTCCAATTTAACCCCACAAAGACACAAGTTTGCGTATTCACCGCAAAAAAACTGCCGTTGGTCGTATCTCTGCGTTTTGAAAGCACCCTTAACCACCTCAGCCAATATTGGAATACTTGGTGTCGACATATCGAGCGAAGTCCAGTTCCGCGGCCATTTAGAGGGTAAGGCTAAGTTAGCCTCGAAGAAGCTTGGCGTGCTCAATAGATCGAGACGGTATTTCACTCCGACCCACCGCCTACTAATTTCCAAGGCGCAGGTCCGACCCCATATGGAATATTGTTCTCATCTCTGGGCAGGGGCATCCCAGTACCAGCTTCTCCCTTTGGACCGCATCCAACGGAGAGCGATTCGAATCGTCGACTGCCAAGATATTTCAAACCGGCTTGACCCATTGGGGCTCCGTAGAGATGTGGCCTTGCTATGCATCTTTTATCGCCTATACTATGGGGAGTGCTCCGAGAAATTGTTCGGACTGATCCCTGCCGCCTCTTTCCGCCATCGTTCTACGTGACAGCAGTTTCATCACCATCATTTAGATGGTTGGCAGTCCACAACTGTGCGTTTCTCTAGAAACTTTCTGCCTTGCACAACAAAACTGTGGAATGAACTGTCGCCTGCGGTTTTTCCGGACCAATACGACCTTCAAACCTTCAAGAAAAGAGCGTACTCCTTTTTAAAAGGCCGGCAACGCACTTGTGACTCCTCCGGTGTTGCGGGTGTCCATGGGCGACGTTAATCGCTTACCATCAGGCGATCCGTCTGTTCGATTGCCGCCTATGCCATAAAAAAATATATATAATGAAATTCGGACTTAGCTTTGACTTTACGATCTTAGTTAAACCGTTTTTAAAATAAGTGAGGGTATAATTTCAAAAGACCCATCACATAATAGATTAGCTCTATAGCTGGACAATTTTCTTTACACTTGGGACCTCCAATTAGAACCAGGACCAAATATATTCAGGTTTCGATATTCTTCAGAAACATATTTACACGATACTTTTACAAAAATAAATTGTAAAATGTTTGTTTGACATGGTTTATCAATACCATGTCCTATGGCCATGGCCAATGGCAAGATATTCACTTTGTTATTTCTAGTTAATAGATATATAATAGAAAAAGAGATTTCTTTAGAAAATAATCTCCCCTAAGTCATTCTGGGTGAAAAAAAATGCGCTGTTGTTTTGTTTGAGTAATATACCACATTTAAGTTTGTCACAGTTCGACTGATATAATGAAAACCCCATCTGTATACTTGCCACGCTATTATCCCTTAGGGCAGAAAACAAAAATCATATCCAGTAACCTATTATTGTATTCACAATAGGTATTTCATATGTAGTAATTAAAACTTTGTTTAAAATAATACTAAAGTAGTTGCAGCTGGGCGTGGCGCGTTGGGCGTCGCAATGGGCGGTTCTCGCCCCGCCCCTTGCACCCACGCGAGCACCCACCCAGCACCCATGCGCCCAAACACTCGTGCACGTTGCACTCACTGACCACCTTCATGTGCCCTAAATCTTATCGACTTCATGCACTTACCATAATGTAAGTAGTCAATTTAAAAATCGATGCTTATTCGTAAGTAATGTATCTCGTGGCCATAACTGAATAGGATGCATCCTACACTGACGATTTCGGTATGAAAGAAAAATATACATGTATTTTATTTCTGCAACAATAACGACGCACACTAAAACAAAGATTAATAAAAAACATACAAATCAACAGAAATAACCAACTGTAAAGAACTTAAGAAAGAAGCATAAAGTCACTTTCTTTGTACGTATGAGGGATGTTCATTGCTCAACAGACAAAGACTAATACAATCCGAGCAAAGACAATGCTCCTCAATATAAATTTGATACATTTTAGAGGAAGTTAGGATTTTTCATCAAAAACTGTTTTTCGTAAAAAATAAAACACTCAATGATATTTTAGGAACTGCTTACCCAGTAAAAGTAATTTACTTTGCAGAAGTCATACCTATTAACTATCAGTACCTAATCTTAGTTATAATAATTGCGTTTATTTAGTTATGGTTACAGCTCGTAGGTCGGCCTTATAATGACCATCTAAAATGCGTGAAATGAACGGACGCAGGGGCGACCACCCAAAAGTAGGATGTTCATCCGCTGGGATTGAACCACTTGACTCGCGTGATCACTTGAAAGCATCTGTACCCATTATCAGCCGTTTTTAATAGTGAACACTATTTTATGAAATCCTCATCAGTTGAGTCTCATTTACATTTGCGTGCATATGTAGTCCATCCGTGATACTTTTGAGACATTCGATAGAATATTTTTCATATTATACATACATATACAAAACGTAGATTCATGTGTTAATATGTAAAATCGGCCTCCTAGTCCCCGCATTTACGCATTTAAGCAATTGTGGTAAAGTTAATAATATGAGCAAGTAAGCACCTCATAATGTTGCGGTTTTAGCAACATTGTGACGCACTAGTCATCAAATATGATGGCATTTGGGGAACGTTTTATGGGAACACATAATTACAGTGTTACGTGGTGCTGTGGCCAGCGCCAAACACTCAAGTCACGCTTCCATCGCTCACCAGTAGCAAATCAGCGCATTCATGCCTTTATAACTCATCAAGTATCCATATTATGGTTGAGATTACATTTTAAATAATAAATATTTCTTAGATTAAGTTATTTACTTTCGTAGCAATCCGTGGAACATTAAACACAATTTAAATTGAAGTAAATGTTAATAATTCACGCTTGGAGCGAGTTAGAGGCGAATTTCTCGGAATGGGAGACTGGTTTTTAAAATGATTATGTCTTTGATTACATGAGACCATAATGGGTGTGAGTCACAGTTTATGAGAACTTTTAGCTGTGACCATATTACGTGTACTCTACCGAGACGTCGACGTGTCGTGCTCTACAAACCACTTATCATCAATCAAAGCGTTTTGTTGTGTTGAGATTATAATATTAATATTTAAGTCACTGAATCTGAGTTTTCATAATGTAAACGGAACTTGAAATTCGGAACTTGATAAAAATGACAAGATTTTTAGTATAGATTCCATATTGGGCTGAACTTTGGAAATATTAATCGATTCTATCTCAGAATAATATCGCTCTTCAATATTTCTATTGGACGATATCCAAAATAATAAGCAATCATTTACTATTTTGGCTTTATAACCACAAATGTCTTAGCCAGGTGGAGGTGGTGCGCACAATCATCGGGCAGGTGATCGACTAAACGGTGTAGACGTCTTCATCGACGCGTGCGCAACTAATCTCCTTTCACCCCCAACTTATAGCACAGAGAAACAATTTAAATGTAATCAGTTATCGACTATCAAGCTATTATGTACTCTGTGTGGCAATCAAACTCACTTCCGCACTTTTTTCATGGCTACCGTCTCACAGTTAAATGGATGGTGTTAAATTGAGTATTTTGTGTCGGTAGTTTTTTTTTACCGCTGTAATAGTTACGATTTTATTGATGAAGGTTGTAGTCATTGAATGATATTAGGCAGTAGCTGTAATCGATTATTTTATTTAGTTTCGGATAATTACAAGCTGAGCGTCAGTCTGTAATATAAACAGGTAATTAACGAGAAGATGTTTACAGTTGGATCGTATGTGTATTATTTGATGTTGAGTCCTTTGTTTGTTATTGCTATTGTGCGTGCTAGTTTGCGGAGAGCGCTTCATCTTTGGCTCTCCCGGCATTTCCTGCCAGTGTGCCCTACGTCTATTGTTGTTATTGTTTGGGCGCATTCGCTCACCACTTCTGCCGGTTTTGAGTTAGTTTATAGTTTGAAATTCAATACCACGAACACGCAAATCGAACTATTAGCAAACAAAGCATAGTCTTGGTACTTATTAGAAAATATGAGGTTTAGAAAGAAATGGATTTAGGGATGCAGGGATTTCCTTTCTTTCAATTAAAAAGCGGTCAGATATTTTATGAATTTTTAATTTGCGATATTTTAGATTTGCTATTCTCGCGATATTTTAAAGTATGTACTTGTATTTTTTAACACTCTCTTCACGTCACATTATAACTTCCGACTTTCATCGAAATTAAAACTTTTTGCTCAAATTGCGGGTTTCACCTCGTTATTGTTAAATTATTAGCTGTTGAATAATGGTCAGCAATATAATAAATCAGGGGTGATTTATGCAGCTCTTCTACACAGTTAAATAAATGAATGAAACGACCCCGAGTCTCGTAAGAACAGTTAAAAGGCGGAAGTCCATCTAGTGGCGGTCCCGAGTGAACCGACTTCGGAACGGAGGGACGACCGGACGCACGGACCACTGCCGGCCAGTTACAAGGGCGAGGTTTCCTGTACGAATCGTAGGGAACGTAATTTAGCTGCCTCTTATGCAAATAATTGCTCTTAGAATGCTTTCTTAAGTTATTTTCCTTTTGTCTTGACTTTTATTGTCAGCTCTGTTTGATGTTTATGTCATCATGTATGTATTCATTTATCATTTTTTAAAAATATGCACTGTCTTTTTTATCTTATCAGTAAAATGTTGTGTACACCTTGACTTTTTGAAAATCGTATCAAATGCCGGTGATAGGTGTGTTGCGAGGAATCGGTGCGCACGGAGCGTGCAACGCAGGTGCTGGCGGCAACCGCAGCATCACTGCCACCTGCGCCTACGCAACGCGCCGGAACTACGTGCCGATTCGCCTGTCGCTCGCCCTAGCCACCGACCTAGTCATCAATTTTGAATAAATTTTCTTTACTGAGGTCATTCTTTCGTGATCTTTTGAGACTTAGGGATATCAAAATAATAAATTTAGGTGAAACTAATATGACACTGCTACATTGTTCTGTCTACAAAGAAATCAGAAAAAAAAAACATATAATAAAACTGCGGTAAACGATAGCCAGGTCGTGGTAATACCGAGGGTCGTGCAGTAACACGGCATAACTCACCAAAGGTGGTAAAAAGTCGCGCGACGCCGCGCGGCGTGACAATTGCAGATCACGAGCGCACCACGGCCGACCAGACAACTATATTGCTGTATTTGTCGCAGATTAGTTATTGTCACTACTGTGACTAAGCTCCAGATATTTTACAGACGGTCTGCTTCGTTTACAATGAAGTTGATTACTTGAAAAAAACGCCTATTGTTGTACAGAATAAAATGCAGTAAAATGCAACAAGGAACCTTTTCCTTAAACTTTAAAGGAAAAAGTTGAATATTTATTTTCTATTTATTCCCGCATTGAGAACTTCTTTAATAAATATTAAATTGCGGATTATTGGTCGTTTACATAATAATGGAAATGGATTGTTATTTTCTTGGTATGGAACTTTCTGGTACATAGTAATATATTCTCAGCAGTTAAAGATGGTCACAGTAGTTTCGGGCGCAGAGGTGACCTCGGCGTAGTAGGCGCAGAGGCCGTGCGGAATTGTCACCAAGCGGCGCATGCGCTTCGGTTCGTTCCACCGCGCTCACGCTCATGCCGACCGACTAAATGTCTTGTTGCAGTGTTACTGCGGAGCAGTTTCCCACGGAACACTACCTTATTTAAATCCAACACAAAATCGTTGCGGTTAAAAAATGTCACTACCAGTCAAATCACAAAAAGCGTGGCATTTGGCAACATTAAATGATTCGGATTTCTAATTTGGCTTAGTGCTCACAAAAGTAACATAAATATTAAGCAATTTCAAAAGGGCGATAGCGCAAATCGTTTTGCCATTGATTCCTTTCGGAATTGCAAGTGATTTGGCGTTCACGCCCAAACATACTCACTCTCCTTAGAGTTAATGGAGAAGAAGCGATTAAGTAAAGCACTTAACCGCCCTAATAAAATCGTTTAAATATCGTCGAATTTAATGTGCAGTATAGTTAATATCACGCGCAAACAACGCACGAGTAACAGATACGAGATCGTGGCAGCAGCAGTTTACGGTTGTAAGGGCGTGAAACGTAGCACTGCGCCGTATCGTGTGCGGAGATCAGGCGTTACGGTCACGTATGGCTCACTCCCACGTCTTAATTGACCCATTTCGTGTGAGATGTAGCGCTCACAGAGAGCCGCGTGTGGGATACCATCGCCGCAGGACGTGACTCCGCCTATCGTGTCACTATTCAACTGTCATTTCTAGATAGTCTTGTTACGCATATTTGACAGCTAGCTCGTCTATTTGTTGTTTGCTCACTGACTCACTACACTAAATCAAATTATTGTATCCACAGTGACATATTTCTTACAGGCATGATTCGCCCGAAGTCGGCGTCAAAACAACGTTAGTTTACGGAAAATCACGAATATACACATATTTTTTATGATCTCTCTTTAAGAAACGGTACCTATATCGCATTGGGAGTTTCATTTCATGATAGTTTATTATGACAATATTAAGAAGTGATTCACACTTTTTAATATTATAAGCAAGTAAAGTGTCATAAATGATGGTAGGGGATCACGACACTCTTGATGATATCACGGCGGTCATTTTTGTGTACGACAATGTTTATAACATATATTACACGCTCGTGTTGGAATCTCGACATTTTAGTGTTAACTTTTTGTGATTTCGTCACCCATGTAATGTTTAAATTTTATGACAAAAGTAAACATACTGTATGATTTGCACAAATTTCTGCACCTACTCTAAAATTGCAAATGTAATTTTTATCAACCAGAGTACTAGCCGAATAGTTATTTATCTTAGGTAAATTCTTATACGAATATTATATTGAAGGCTAATAATAATATGACATCAATTAACGAGGGGTATGTAAATTCCACTTGAGGCCACGTGCAGTATTTGGGTTCATAATTCAATATCAAGTTTCACTTCACTTTCCAAGCAAATCATTTCTCTTTATCAAAATTAGAAAAACTTATGTTATAGAGCGAACTTAGATAGTTAGAACTTAGATAGATATTTAATGTAACTAAACCAAAATGTTCTTATTTTACCATTTGAGAAAAAATGTGTGATGGGTGAAAAGGCATATCATGGTTGTAGACCACCCTGCGGTCGCTATCTCGGCGCAATCTACCAAAAAAGGTCACCCCCATCGATTTGTTTGTCCTGTGTGGCCTTCATTTTACGCCTCTCCATGACTGTGAACGGTTCCGAATTATCGCTAAAATACTCCGTGAACTTTCCTTTGTATTAAAATTAAGGGTTCAATAAAGGACGCGTGGATTTGGGACTTTATTATTTGATTGGGGTCCCTAAAACACTACTTTCACCCTTTTTAGGAAAAAATGGACATCTTATAGGATTACTTTGTTGTTAGTCTGTCCATGTGTTAAGGCTCTTTTTCTCGCAAACGGTATGAGTAATCAAGGCGAAATTAATATCTAATACTGCGATCTATTATATTTTCATACTGTTGTAAACAACAAATTTCAAGTTTAACGCAATTACAAGATACCGTATTTGTTAATCCCACTCGTTGTGAGTTCATCAAAACTCTATGGTACGGAATATATCCGAACATTTCAAATCTCATATGGTTTTATTACAAGACAAACTGCGCCGCAAAATTTATAAAATTAAATAGACATATAATGTATAACGTGCAATGGTACGGAACCCTCCCAGGGTTCTTGTGTAGTTCAACTGTTAATACTTAAGGACATCACCAAGTCCTAAGAAATCATATTGCCCATAATAAGTAGACACAACCTATATTTTTGAAATTTTAAAAGGGTAAAAGTCCTGTTGATGTATAATAATACTAAGAATAACATGAATTACATCATCCAGCAAAAAAAAAAAACTCAATCCCTGATACTAAATGCTTCCAAATGTCAAAAGTGTGGTACAAAAATAAAATCATTTTATCATCATTAACCAAAGCTATTATAGAAATAAGCTTGTGATAGAGTTGTACGAAAGTCGTATAACGCAAAAAGTGACGCAAAGGGGAGAATAGGGACGTGCCTAATCCATCGGAATGACGGCTGTCCCGTTGATTTATTAGGACGTGAACAGACGTATGTCCCAGTCCGTCGGGACCCAAGAGGCGCAGGTACGGACAAAAAATATTTGGGTGTTTGTTGACAACGCAACGTCACGGTCGGAAATAAATATTTAAATACAGATGTAAAAAAATATTTTTTCAGTTGTTTTGAGTGGTTGTGTCTACACAAATTGGCGTTTATGGCCCTCTCTTCAACATTTGTTATTGTGGTTTCGTTTCAACGTTATTTTAAAATGAGACCATAATGATAGATATAATATTTACTCATATAGGTACTATGAATTTCAAAGTCATAGTACCTACATGAGTTTCACGTTTGAAAAATTGAAGCTCTAGGCGCACGGTTCCAAAGGGGGGTAGGTCCTATGGAGAAGACACCGGAAAGAAACTCGATGTATACTCTTTTCAAAAAATATAAAGTTAATTTACAATTAATAATCTTAAGTTAACATGCATTATATAAGAAAAATACAAACATACCAAATAAATACTGGTATAGGAGTTAGAATGCAAAATATACAATTTTAATATAGTTAAAGTAACCTAAATTGTTCCCATCATTGAATAAACAAACGATGAAAGTTTAATGAGGCGATAGCAGATAGATTTCACGACACCTCGTAACGTCCAAATCAAGGGTTGAACATTAGAGTAAGTTCGGAAGAAGCAGGGGCGCAGTCAGTCGTTATCAAATATTCAAGATGATCGTGTTGCCGCGTTTAGTGCGGTACACTTCGGCATTGGGAATTTGGTAAATGACAGAATTATTATGATTGTACTACGAATAAGCTTTATATCGATTCCTATGAAAGGGTTTAAAAAGGTAATCGTAAAAAAGGTCAGTGTAGGTACGGTCTCGTCTATTATTTATTTTTCAGTATGTTATACCTACTAACTGCCAAATACACCTTCTTATATGTATATATCTACGTTGAGTAAATTAACCGCAATTTAATTACTGTCTTTTTGAATGCCGGAATTTTCTACACAGGCCTTTAAAGATTGTATTTACCTTAATTAAAATCTGGTATACGTACCACAAAACGTAAAAGGCAAGCAATAGCGACTGAAAATGATCAAACCCTCATCAAGCTGGACCGCGTTGGCAACGTCGCAACCGGAGATAAGAAGCACTTTTTCATAATACTTTATTCAGGCTCGGAGATTTAGCTCAGTGACAGTGTAATCGGGCGCGTCAGGAGTGAGGTGCCCGCTTAAGTATTAATGTTTAACCCTTTTGCAGGCAGGGCGGGACGGGCACCCGACAACTCGATGTCAATCCTGTTCCGCGAACGCCTCCTACATATTTGATGTTCATTAATTTGTCAAGTTTCTCTTATCCACATGAAATGCAGGATTTTATTGAATGGTGCGGAGAATGTTGCTAAGACATTTATTATCTTCTTTTAATTGTTATTGCAATATGATTGGCATTGCAGCATAAGTACATCCTATAGGTACTTAAATTTTCATTGAGACAAATTCTCAAAATATACAAATTTTGACCCATTTCACAGAATATCTATTAGTAACATTACCTAAAGTTAACTTGCTACAATAACGTAAATGCCTGTAAAGGATGTCCAGATATTTTTAAAATTCTAACGGCATGGTCAATTGGGCACTATTCTAGGACATGAGAACGGTGGGTCAGATGTACGTGACAAAAACAGTTGCCAAATTCGAAACCTTGGCTTTCTCCAGGACATTAGGAATTCTAAAAATATCTTATTAGAAGAATGAAGTGCCATTTCAATTGGTTCTTAAAACTACATAAAATAACAATTATTTTGAGCATTATCTCAATTTGTTGACGGTTGGCTTGATATTTACATCTACCTTCCTACGTTCCATGTTGCTTGAAACAAGAATAAGTAATTGCAACGTTTAGTATAATATTCGGTAACGCTTTTTGGAGTATACTATGGTACACATCCACATATACCTACTTCCATCTTCAGCTTCACCTGTATGTCATTCACATTATTTCAGTAAATGTGGGGATTGTAAGAACAAAATTATTTATTTCTCGCTTTTGAAACAATTTTGATAATGCTTACTTTATTTTAAATAAATGTTATTAAAATAAGTTAGTGGTACAGATAATCCTACCGTAATCATCTCTAACCATTTTTATTTTATCCTTTATGTTTTAGCTGAAAATAAAGATAATTCGATGATAAAACATTATTAATTTAAGAACAAAGTCACGATGAAACTAATACAAAACGTCATACAGAAAAATCTCATAAAGAATTGGTCACTTCATTCCAGTCTCAGCTGATTTCAGGCCGGTACAAATCTCGCGGTCTCCATGCATATACTTCTCGAGTTGATCCGCTAAATTACAACAGCTGTGGTGTGTGCTGTAATCCCACTAATATATGCACAACTAAAAGGCAACGACGGCCGCCGCCCGGCCGATATTGCCCCCTGAGGAGCGATCCGCGGACGCCCGGTGACCATCGCGAACTCTCGTTTTAAATCATATTTTAATCTACATTAGAATTACGTAACTGATCTAGGCTCCCGCAAAACATTACAAACTTAAGTATATCGTTCAGCTATTGCTATCTAAGCTACAAAGCTATAAGGCTTTAACAAAGAGGCCTTTTTCTAACAGAAGTCCGCGTGCGCAAAAAAGAAAAAAAAAAAATGAACACAGAGTAAAGTATTTGGCGGAGTGCATTGTGTTTAGCAAAGTTTAGTGGAGCGGAGCGGAGTGAAGAGCGCGCGGGGCGCCGGCGCCCATTGGCCGCGCCCACACCGTGGGTGGAACGAGGAAAATCTAAAACCAGTTTTCCTCGACGCTCTAGATTTGAAAAGCTTTTAGCGTCATCTTCCTGTCATTCCACTCATTACCCGAGCGTGTGGCGTATTTGCGACTGTCACACGAATGTATGATTCGTCAAATGTGACGCCTGATTACGCTAGGGACTTCTTGAACTTGTACGGAGATTGTCTGTTCATTTTTCGTTAGGTGTGGTAAAATATTACTAAAGTAGAAATCTATAATTGAATTGGCTAAATTAGAGTCCTATTTAGTTCAATCCATAGAAAAGGACCTTCAGCTACATTGATACTGTGGATACGAGCACTTCTTTTTATGTCAATGGTAATCTTGTAATATGAGTGGATGATAGTCCAAATATTTTATTAGTATTTACGACCGCAATGACCATTCTTATGTACAAAACTAGAAGGGGGAGTGGGTGCAAGTAGGGGGGAGGTCGTATGGGCGGGGCGGGCAGGCGGGGCGCAGGGTGCAGCACCTCGGTGCTGGCGGTCGGGCGCGACTCGCCCATCGGAGCTCGGGTCTTCGCAGTCGCGCACCACACGCCGCTCTCGGCGCGCGTTTCGTTGCATCACTGCACTCCGGCACGAGCACGTCGACAGCGTAACGCTACTCCCTCATTATACAATTTCACCGATACGGACGACATTCGCCTCGGGACTTAAAACCACCTGTAATCAGGAAATAAAGGTGCGTGCCACAAATGATTGTCGCTAATTAAACCGATCGGCAGCAGGCACCCAAATAATTGGCGTGGAGGAAGCGCACGAAGCGCAGCCCGCGACGGGCGCCCCTTCAATTAGTGGCACCTGTCGGACACGCGCCGCGCATTAATTCGCACTCGCATAAATGCACCCGCAAAAAATTCCAAAATAAACTGGAACTGATGCACCTGCGGCAATCAGCGGCCGACGCGGACCAGCCCGAGTGCGCGAGTTGGGTGAACGATCACCTCCGAGTAGGATCGAGAGACTCCGAGCTCCCAGAGATATGATCATGCTATTCAAGGGCAACAGCAGCAGGCTGGAACATCTCATCGAGAAGATTCAGGCAAATAAAGAAAACCACGACGTCACTTCAGAAGATTTAAAAGGTCAGCATATTACTTTTTACGAGATTATTCGGTAACCATTTAATTTGGTTTGAAATTAATTCCATTAAATTACTTTTACACCTTTTTTAATGTAATGTCTGTGTTTTGCAGTTGGTCTCACATTTGCCAAATGTAAATTAATCAGTCAAACCGTAACTAGAACAATATGTTTTAAGAAAAAAAAAAAAAACACTTGATTGAGTTATTTCTCCTTTTTACGCTTTATCGCAATCAGATAATGTCGGCCTGTTGAATATTTGCAATGCAATGCGGAGCAATGTTCTTTTGTTTTTTTGCTGGACCCCTATAATCATTAATGGGTATCATTTCACATTTGACCGATATCTAGTTTCAAAACTGGCTCTGGTAATTTGATATTCAACGGAATTGTTAACTTCAAGTTCAACTTGTCATACTTATTAATTCAATATTCATGATTAGCGGTAGATATGGTTATCATATTATTATGATTGTGAAAATGTCTCGTGGCGAATATAGATCTAATAACTTCGAACCATATAAATATTGTATTTATTTTAAACCATATTTGTATATTTTATGGAGCCCTAGTCCATAAACTAGGATAATCCTTGTATTTACTTACGTATCTACCTGATTATGTATCTACCTTTCACCTGGTTGCATTTCATTGATTTGATAGCACGGTTGGCGCAGTGACTAAGTGATTAGCTCTCTGTGCTAAGCTTCGCAGGTTCGATCCCCGCACGAAACAAGTATAAATTGTATGATCTACAGATAGTAGTTTCGCGTCTGGTTGTGTGTGCATGTGACATGTATGTTTGTAATAATGTACTCACGACACAGAAAAAATCCTAGTGTGAGGCAAGGTTAAAAAAAAAAACAAACAAAATCCTAAAATTATAAATCCTTAAAAATTTGACGACACGGTTGGCACAGTGGCTAAGTGTTAGCTTTCTGCGCTAAGTGTCGCGGGTTCGATCCCCGCACGAAACAAATATTTGCATGATCTGCAGATAATTGTTTCGGGTCTGGTTGCCATGTAAACATTCACATGTATAGGAATTTGCGAAAATTCCAACACTGTTATCGTTTTTCCTCATTACATATGAAATTGATTGCCCTCAAAAGTCGTACAAAAAAAAGGAATTGTTTAACACTGTTTGACCCCTAAACAAAGCAATAATTTGCTTATATGATTGCTTATATGCATCGTTTTATTTGATTCTGAATGTGACATTTATGTTTGTTACTGTACTTTACCATAACTACCCCATTGGTCTAGTGGTCGCAAGAGCAACTGCTGAGCGTGAGGTCTTGGGTTCGATTTCCGTTTGGCGTTTTTCTATATGGAAACTCTCAGTAGCAGCATGGAGTTTGGAGCTGTACCCGGTAGATGGCAATAGGGTCAACCCTTATTACATGGGACTTAATAACCGCATCGGCGAAATGTGGGTGTATAATTGTACACCTCTGCCTTCGGGGAATACAGTCGTGATGGTATGTTATGTTATGTAATTTACCACGATGAAGAAAAAGTCTTAATATTTTTCATGTGTGAAATTTGATTAACAGTTAAGAATATTACTTGGATATACGTATATTAGGGTGTCCCAAAAATGACAAAAAAAAATTTTTTTTCGAATTTTGAAATGCATACCCTCTATATCTTTTCTAAATGCAAAACCATATTCAAATATGAAATTTTATCATTCTAGCATGATTGCAACCCGTGCCGACCGAGCCACAAAGTTTATCAAATCTCATGTTTAATGTTAATATTTGGTTCTGCTATAAAATTAATAAAAATGCAATAAATGAAGTAAATAAAAGACAAAATTAAATTAGAGAAATATTTATCTTTATTTAAACACATAAAATAACAACAATCAGCCAGGGTAATTTCTCTTTAGGGTATGTTTTTTACAGTCTGGATAAAAATTTCTATGTTCCTGGATACAACGCAACAGGAATTATTTTTGCTCTTCTTTAGCCGTGATAAGTCCGTAAAATCTTGCATTAATTTGACAGTTCTTTCAGCAGTGTCATTTAAAATCTTCAAACGAGTTATTCTTCTTTTAGTTTCCAGAAAAGCAGCATTATCTTCCCAAGGCACATATTCCTGAAGAAAAATGTCGTCGATCTTCAGTCGTAATTTTTATTTTTCTTCTTTTCTATCTGAATTTCCCCCTCAAAAACACTACGCATAGTTCGACCGATTCGTGATAATCGTCTCTTATTAAAGCTTAGTTCAGTTGTGCTATAAAAAACATTAACAAAGATGTAATGTTTGTCTCAGCAACATGGTATTTTACGAAATCAAGGCATTTTTCAATGTTATTTGAATCGATGTTTTTCCAATTGTATCTGAACTTTTTAAAGATCGGAATATCTGGAGTGCTAGTAATTTGCTTCATCTTGTTACAGTTTTATGAACCAACTCATAAACATGATGACGACTAGCGAAAAGTAACAATTCTCTTTCTAAAATCTGCCCCAAAAGAGCACAAGCTCTATTGAAACGTTCAATATTCGAAGATGTTGTGTCGCAACACATTATTTGTACCTTGTCATTGACATTCCAGTTATAGTGGGCAGTTGAGATGGTTTTAGCGAATTGGCGAATTTGCTGAATCGAGGATTTGTTAATGGAGATGTAATTGATGTTCAGACCAAGCGCTTCTACGTGCGCATGAAGAATGTAAACGGATTCTCATATGCTTAGCTGGCATCGATCTAAAGCTACGACGAGTTTAGGTGTTATCAGATTCTTTCCGCTGGCAAGCTGACTTCGTCTGAATCATGTGGATATTCCAAGTTATGTGTAGTATAAGTCCATGCAAGAGCCAGTAACTCTTTTTGTCTTAGTTTTCTTTCCTTTTCCTCTGATCGTCTTAGTCTAGCTCTTTTGTCTTTGTCCGCCAAGTTTTTGTGTACATCAGGTAAGCATCCCGGTCGACCTGGCTCTCTCTGATTCTTCAAAAATACTTCGTCTTCCTCTATTTTCATTCTTTCAAAGGCATCAACATGTGCAATATCAAATAAGTTATCAAGGTGTCTTTCACAATTATTTTCTGAGTTCTTTTACAATTTTTTGCAGCTCTCTACAAACGTGGTTTTTGTAGGAATTCTTATGTTTTTCCAAAATATAATGCACTTCCTAATCACAAGATTAGCACTTTCACTAAAAGTCGTTTGACTTCGCGAATATTGTCAAACAAGACAGCGAGAACTTGTCGATTAGATGGTAATTTTACACCATTTATTAAATGGTTTTGGAAGTCCGGTAAGAAAAATACTTTGTTTATCACTCCGTAATTCAACTGATATCTTTATGCAAGAAATAACAGCGTACTAATATTCTAAAAAATCACGTATGAAATGACAAATAAAACACGTAGTTACAGGTCGCAGTGCAGTACCCGCGCAATTTGTATGGGCGAGTTTAAATCGCAAGTCGGCACGGGTTATCGTTCATAAAATGGACTAATCTTTTGTTTTTAGACTATATTGGGTTATTACGAAAGTTTTTAGAAGGTATGCGTAAAAAAAAATCGCACTTGAAATTTATGGGACACCCTAACGTATATATACGTTATTACGGCTCTCACCTACGCTTTACAACAATCATTAAGCAAATTATAATTCGTAGATAGTGAGAACACAACAGTTTCTTTTTTAAACTTTGCCCTACATTTGTAATTTTTCCTGTATCGTGGGTGCGTTAACAAACACATATACTGACATACACAAACACCTAGACCCGAAACAATTATCTGTAGATCATACAAATATTTGTTCCGTGCGGGGATCGAACCCGCGACACTTAGTGCAGAAAGCTAATTGCTTAGCCACTGCGCCAACCGTGTCGTTAACTTTCCTTGATGACTGTAGATAAGTATCGTCACTCTCGAGAGCTCTTTCTATGCACCTTATAAAAATAATGAACTAAAAAAGACCAGTGATTCCACAAGGCGACTTGACAGTGGGACCATTACATTGATCGTATCACTGCAACACACACTATGAATAACTGGTTTCCTTGATGAGTTGCAGAGCTGGCTAAGCATAAAACCAGACTCATTATTTGGTGGAATGAGGCTCATTGCCAAGGATATAATAATAAAAAATAAAAATTCAACCCATTACTGTCCCACTGCTGGCCTCTTCTCAGAATGAGAACTGTTAGGCCTTAGTTCACCACACTGGCCAGGTGCGGGTTGGCGGACTACATACACCGGAACTTTATGGAGTCCTCTCAGGTGTGCATATTTCCTCACTATGTTTTTCTTTTACCGTAAACGCAAGTGATTATCAAATATGAATCAATAACTTCTTTCAGTTTTCATAGCTTCATTCTCCTTATGTATGATTTCACTTTTTAACCATGTTTAATATTGCATAATCTTACTTACGAACACAATGTCATAATTAGCTATTTGCCATTCATTCATGGCCATAGTAATCAGTGACCGTTGTAGCTGTTCATCTACGAATCATCTACATATATATCTCTCTCTAGTATAAGGTAGTTGCCGAAAACCAGGGCTGCTGGCGTTCGTTCAAAGCTACAGAATTGTGCTGAGCAAGCTGTTTTCTTGCACAGATTCGATACACGGCTTACTTGTGATTTTATTAGGACAGTAGCCGTATAACACCTCTGTAGACTGTACCGTCTGCAGTCATGCAAATTTTTAGTTTTACTTTATTATTCATTGTTAAGTATAAAACACATGACTGCACCTCGAATCAGTGGATATTTTGACAAATAATAAGTAGGTAATGTGATCCATATAATGGAGTCTATCTAAAGCGGCCTTATTAAAATTCCTGGAAATTTTAGGTCTACTAGAAACCTTGTTTTTTTATGTCACAATCACTACCAATGTCACAATTATTTAACAAAAAAAATGTCATAATTAACAAAAACAGTTGTAAAGAAACGTCGTTCTCGTGATAAAATTAGACACTTTCCAAAAACTGTTCGTCGTGAAACAATTATTGTGGCACTATTATTAAAATTATGAAGATACATTTTAGTTATATTTTGGCTGCAATGTGCATCACTTAATCCGCGCGAGGATTCGATATCAGATTTATCACAATGAAAGTAATCATAAATTATTATTATTAAAAAACAAAAATTAAATAACCAACATTAAAAATATTACCGTTTTATTCACTTTTACACATTTTGGATCTTAATAAAAAACGACAGCAGCATTTGCGTATAATAAAGCAGTCGTTGCGTTTACGCGCAGTTCTGTACTCCATTTTGCCATAACTAATACTACACTTTTAATTTTTTTTATTTATAAACTATAGAAGTTAGTGATTTAAAATAAAAAACTAGCATAAAAAATAAGCAAATAAATAGCAAATTTTTTCTGCTTTCTTTGAAACTAGTAAATTATACGTTAGTAGCATTTTTAACTTAAAATAGCCAAATAGTATCAAAAAACTCAATTAACATTTATAAGTATGTTTTATATGTTATTTAATTTTTAATAACTGGTATTGCCTCCTAGGGCTCTGACCAGAGCTTCTAGCCGGTTTGGCATAATGAACACAAGGTTTCGGAGCTGATGTTGGGGAATATTCTCCCATTCTTCAATCAGGGCCTGTTTTAGTGCCCTGAGGGTGGTAGGTAGTGGTCTGCGGCTTCTGACTAGCTTCCCTAACTCATCCCAGGCGTGCTCAATCCGGTTGAGATCAGAACTTCTTGATGGCCAAGCCATCACGCTGATACCGACCTCCTGAATATACTCTTGCACGACCTGAGCCGTGTGTGGCCGGGCATTATCATGCATCAGCATCGATTCATCACCCATATTTGTTAAATACGGCCCTGCATATTCGTTGAGAATCTCTTGGGCATATCTTTCTCCCGTCAGAGTGCCATTTTCTATGGCCACTAACTCTGTGCGACCAACTGAAGATATGCCAGCCCATACATGTACACTGCCTCCATCTTACTGGGATCATCTTTCTGAGAAGCAGTCTTGAAGGTATCGCTCACCAGGCCGCCTGTAGACACTTCGCCTTCCATCAGAAGGGTAAAGTGAGAATCGAGACTCATCTGTGAACAAAATTCTTGACCACTCTTCTTCATCCCATTGTAGATATGTGTTCACGGGCGTATCGCAGTCTCGCTAATCGATGCTCTCTCTCGCGTTTGGGGCCACTCGCTGGTCTTCGGGGTTTCAGATTTGCTTCAGCAAATCTTCTTCTCACTGTACTGTCTCTAATGTAGTCCCTTCGGGTCTGAAGAAGCTGTTGCTGTATCAAAACTATAATTTTCCACTAGTGATATAGATAGGTAACAATTGCCTGCAGAGCAGTGTACATCTTCAATTCGGAGCTTTTTGGCGTAACTATCTGTCGGGTTTTATAATGAATATCATTAGTGTATGGCTCGCTGAAAGATTTATCTGAACCCGGATATTATTTGTACCTTCTTTCTGATGGAGACCTCATTGTAACGCCAACTACCTATACTTACATGAGTTCTAAGTGAATTTTATGTGCAGCAACAAACACATTATTTCTTCGGCTATAATATTTCATACGAGCAGTCATAAAATAAATGAAAACTATAATATTTATTAGTTTTAAAGACGAAAAGCCATAATATAAGTAACTTTTTCTCTTTTATTAATAAAGCCAAACCCAAGACCCGGCGGCGTGGAAAGCTTGTATTATGTTGGCCTTTTGCAATACAATATTTAAATCTGGACGGATGTTGTATCAATATAATACTTTTTTTTTTCTATGAATAGTCCTTGACTTACTTTACTTAAGATAATCGTAGACCGAAAGACACTAGTATCTTTATGAAGTGATTATATGTGACGTTTGACAGCTGAAACTAGAACAACGGAAGGTTTTAATATGATGGTAATAATCCTCGCATATGACGGTAGGCGTTCGATATTGAACACTGGATTGCCTCGCATAGTAAACGGCCGTGGAGAGCTAATATAATAGTCACTACGTTTGACAGGGAGATTCTGTTGCCATCCTACCGTTTAATTTTTTATCCTCTCTTAATCGTGGCAGAAATGTATGTTATTATAATTTTGGAAAGGCTGCAATAAATAAACATCTTGGCAATTATATGCGTTTTGTATCAATCAAATAATTTTGGACGACACGGTTGGCGCAGTCGTTAAGCGATTAGCTTCTGCGCTATGTGCCGCGGTTTCGATCCCCGCACGGAACAAATATTTGTATGATCTACAGATAGTTGTTCCGGGTCTGGTCGTGTGTGTATGTGACATGTATGTTTGTAAACTGTACCCACGACACAGGAGAAATCCTAGTGTGGGGCAACGTTTTAAAAAAAAAAAAAAAAATTACTTGATCGTAAATCACTACGTATTATAAAATAAAGTCCCCCGCCGCGTCTGTCTGTCTGTGTTCGCGTTAAACTCAAAAACTACTGAACGGATTTTCATGTGGTTTTCACCAATAGACAAAGCGATTCATGAGGAAGGTTTATGTGTATAATTCGATAAAGTTTTGTGTAAATTGGCTGAAATATAACGATGTTAGTTGAAGATGTCGGAAAAAAATCTGGGAGACTTACTGTCCGAGTAAATGCTCGACGTAACGACAGAAAAAAATGAAGGCGTATATGCTCAGCTAACCGTACGAAGCCGGGGCTGGTCGCTATTACAATATAAGTTATGGAAACAATGATGTTCTACTTAAACTATTAGCTACAGCTTATAAGTAGACCATTCCAATACTTCTATAATAAATGCTATATGTTATTACCGAATATCTAGTGTAGCCAAATTTTTGGTTTATTTACCTAACCATAGCATACAGTTTAAAATTATGAGGTGTATGAATTTATTTTCTGCTATCCATTCAATAAGGACATGGGAAATGGCGCGGCGCCACCTAGTGAGTTAACTACGTGGTATGAATTAGCGTATAGGTATTCAAGATCATTATGTGAAATCTATAATAGACGAATGGTCGAGGCGTCAACCGGTACCACCACATTTTATATATTTATTGTTAAAACCTCTGCTATCCGGGAAACACATTTACAGCCCATAAACTGAACAAAGCTTGATAATAAAGTAGAAGTTTTGCAGGTTTCATGAAAATATCTTTTGTCATTAAGAACCGTTGGTTAACAATAAAATTTGTGTTAATCGATAACGGATAAGTTTATAGGGAAATCAATATGTGTTTGAAGTTGTCGTTAAATACAGAATAGCGCATACAATAATGTGTTCACCCATTTGTACGAGTGCATACGTACTATTTTGAAATAACAAATGAACACACAAATTCCTGGCATGACTGAATGAGATGGGCATAACGGTGAGACTTTCATACCAGGGTCAGATTCCAAGGCTTAAATATGTAGAATATAAAAGAAAAATATACTTTTAACGTCGTTGAAATCAATTGTAAATTCGGTAAGTTGTAATTATTTGTTCTTTAACTTTAAATGTTTCAAGAATAAATATCTCAATGAATGAAGGTATCCTTTTCTGTGTGATACTGGTTAGCAAAAATGTACAGTATTCCATAATTAATAAAGGCAGTTGTTTATATCTGAATAAAAAACAAATATGGATGTTCAAAAAGTCTTCAATCGTAATAAATAAGAGCATGTACATCAAAATAAGAGCAAAAAGATAGTATTCGTAATATGCCTTTTTGAAACTATAAAATGCCAGCTGGCAAGGTGGCATTTATTGGAATTAAGTAATTAATTTATAGCACTTTAGTAAGGGATACCGAGCGTATTTTAATAATTATTTTTGAAGGTCTACAAACGTTGTAAACTTTTCATAATTTTAATATTATTTCATCACAGACATATTTATTTTATAGTAACTACTATACTATAAGTCGATGTATAGTATAATGTACATATATTATATGAAGATAAATATCTATTCTATAATAATTTATTACAATAAGTAATGATAATTGCCAGTTTTTATTCATTAAATGATCAGCTACATTTCATGCTGTATAAAACGTCTGTTAAACTTTAGAGATGATTAATATAATTAGGTAAGAGCCAAGATAAGCACTTTCGTCGGAGTTATTCAAAAATACTGAATCACTGTAAACTGTTACGTGTTTTGATGTTCGGGTCAAATCAAAGTAGTTTTATTTTTAATAAGTTTTGGTAAACTAAGTCTACTCGTATCAAATAAGCGAAAGGCAAATATAAACTTATCATTTTGAATAGTATATTTTGTTAAACATTGTTACCTTCTTGAACAATATCTTCTGCGCAGAGAGATTATACTCTGCGTTTATCCATCGGGTTCCAAGCTTTGCAAAACAAGATACGTTAGTCGGTCCTAGTTGTCATATGAATACCTGTCGTGACAGTAATTGAGTGCAGTTAGCAGCCCAAATTATCTGAATTCTTGATAACGGCGGCGGTCAAATAGAAGTCGGTTTTGGTAAAATATTGGCATTCTGGTATCGTATCTGGGTAACCAGGAATTCGACGCAAACATAATTTGCACAAGGCTAGACAACATAACCATAACCAAGGACATATCAAAATGACATTATAAAAGTGAAGCTATGGTAGGAACACATGGCGACCGTAGGTATAAGATATACAAAATGACTCATTAGAAATACTTCAATTTCTTTTAAACTATGTATGTATTTGGTGGTTAACAATTTAATAATTGTAAAAACAAAATGGAAGGGGGAATGTCCTACAGGGGGACTAAAAGCTTATAAAAAGTACAAATATAAATAAGTTAATAATTAGACAAATTGTTTGTACTTATTTTCAACAAGTTAATGACACACAGAACAATTAGGTATTACAAATATGAAAAATAAAACAAAACTATAATTATGTCTCTTCAAAGACCGTAAAAAAAATGAAATTTTTGTATACCTTTTTTATTATTTTTTATTTAACACAATATGAAAGGCTCGATTTTCGAGTAAGATAGTAAACTGTAAGTGCAACTTAGTCCATACAATATAGGTAACTATTTATTCGATAGTCAGACAATAGATAGAACAGAATGATAATAATGTAAGCAGTAATCATGCAAAAGTAGAGGAAGCTTGAATGATGTTTAACCGTCGTGTTAGTATATGCGTGCCATTCAATAATCTCTTGTTGAACAGGGCTGTTCATCATACTAGATATCATTGGCATAGTGTTATGATACGCTGCGTATGCGAGAATCATTTGATGGGATAATGATACGGATGTATATGAAACAACATCGCCATTATGTGCTTACTACTCGCAACATGACAAAAAGTAAAGCGCTATCTATCGGAGTGAAGCGACAACAGAGAATCCTGTATCGTAATAATGTCAGAGTTTACAACGATTCTAACAGATATACAAATGTTCAACATCAGCCGTAGGACTTCGGCACCCCAGGCTAACCATCTTACGTGGTCGGAAGATCCACCCTTTTCAATGGAGAATCACCAAACTAGGTACCCCAAACCCAACTTCCAAAATTTTTTGGAGTATCATCTAACCAGATTCCCTGTCTGCTAAGGAAACACAATAATTAAACAATGGCTGTGATCATATGTGATTCACAGGACAAGGAAAAGGTTATGTGGCGTATAATTAATGCCTACGTCCTTAGCATTTTAGTGTGTCTATTAAGTACAATATTTTACCTACTCATATCACTATCAGATCATAACCAGTCCCATCTTATCAATTATACAAGCATATACGTTACACGATGATCTTTCAATATGTAGTTAAAACTAGACCGGTTGCCTAAGATGCTGCACGATAGGATCATAAAAAAATCATTCGGCTATCTTAATGTAAATGAATGGTCGCCGTTCCACCGTCCACTTATGTAGCCGCAGCAATTAAACTTTAATCAACTCGTTAATCTCCTATCCGTGTCGTCGCAAGTAATCAGCCTGAAAATTGCGTGCAAACAAATCTGAATCAATCACGGTGCCAGGTGACTGGTGGACTGCGGAGAGGGTACTAGTATTTATTTTGTTCTGCAGCAGATTTAGAGGATGGTGAGAAGCTTTACGAATTTATTGTAGTATGACGACTTGACGAGGACTTCTTAGACATGAACTACGTTTACAAAGTCGGTAATGGTTGTCTGTTCTGTCCTGCAATTAAATAATCCTTTGAGCAACTTATTTTTTTGACGAAAGCGTCGTATTCTGTGAATTATATATATATATATATTTTCCTTTAGCTTTATATTTTTAACTAGGCTTTGTAAGTCTAACAATGGGGTAATAATATAAGATATTCTTTTTTTTCTTTTTTGAATTAACATGTGTCCAGGTAGGTAGGTATGACTTATAACAGATAAAACAGTATTCTCATTAGAACTTAACTTCGCATTAGCGAAATCAAGGTCTGCAAGCATTATAAAGTGGTTTGTCGGTTTTCCATGTCAGCTAGCGATTGGCGTTGATTGCCGAGGCGCCGGTCGAGGTGTCTCGTAGACGGCGCAATTAGGAAGTGTGCTTCCGCCGCCCACCGGTCGCCGGCGGCGGCGCCACCGTCACCCGGCGAGGAATTGCCTGCAATCGCTGCTAATTACGGCTATCCTCAGTGGCCGGCCACTTCCACCGAGCGCTGTTAAAATTGCACGAGTCCCGTTATGTGTTGTGCTTCGTGTTATTTGTGGCCAACTCGCCGCCCTGGCTTATTAGCCTTGTTGCTCGATGTACCTGTCATTAGTGTTGGGTCTGTTGTTATTCTAAATTCCTAGTTACACTTTGATGAATGTAGTATTAGGAGCAAAGAGAATATTCTTATTTGAATATAGAATCATACAATCTTGGATTAGAATATCATAGCTGCATTTTAAAGCATTTTTTTACCCTATTATAGGATTTTATAATATTGTGTATTGTAAGCTATCATTATTTTGACCATTAGTTGAAGTCGTTACGCGCGTCCGGGGCGTGCAGGGCGACAGATTGATATAAATAGTTCCTCTTATTAAATGTGCTCGCTAGAAGGGAAATAAGTCGTAAAAGAAATGTTATATTGCAGAAAAAGATTCCTCGTGAATAAACAGGAGCTGCTTCACTAATAATTTCAATTAATTTAAATAAGTTTGTGTCAACTTGTCATTAAATATTGTCATGCCATTAAATTGAAACCTGACTGACCGCAGGTACTTACCGTACCTGTGATTAATAGTGTTTAGTCACTAATCGGGTGGTAAAAATCCTACTTCCTACTAATCCTACTAATATTATAAATGTGAAAGTTAGTGAGGATGGATGGATGGATGAATGGATGGATGGATGTTTGTTACTCTTTCACGCAAAAACTACTGAACGGATCTGGATGAAATTTGGCACAGAGATAGATTATAGTCTGGAAAAACACATAGGCTACTTTTTATCTCGGAAAAATGTACGGGTTCGTAAACCACGCGGGCGAAGCCGCGGCTGGAAGCTAGTCTGTTGATAAAGCTAAAAAGGTAAGGCACAATTTCACCGACGATATACTCGTAACAGACGGTTAAGGTACAAAAAAGTCGCGGCAGGGATTTTTGTATTGGTAACCGGCCTTTTTCATATTAATCATCTATTATAGTGTCGGGGAACATGGCCCTAAGTAAAAAAAATAAGCTAACTATAGACAGTGATTATAGTGAAATATGAGTACATAGACTTCGTTATCTCCTAACTCGTCGGCCTCAGTGACATTGATATGTTATTCCTTCGCTTTTAAAATATATAAAGATAAGTTCAATCACACCTAATTAAATAAAAATCAAGTAAGAACTTCCCAGATCCAGCTAAGTTAATAAATAAAGTCAGGCCATTACGCGAAGGGTGGAACTCGCTTCGCTAGCTTCCGACATTACTCATCATTTGCGCTGACACCGCTCATCATCGCGGCCCATTCAATTTGTTTATATTTTACGCCACTCCGAGGTGCTCCGCAGACATATTGCCTCTAGCCCTAACACCGAAATATGGGGCCTTACCGATATTTATGATAGCTTTATCCGAGACCAGAGATGCGACTGTCTACCTTAATGTGCTTTACACTCCTTGGAAAATCTCGAAATTATTATCATTATTCTTTCAGTGTGACAGGTAACGACTTTTAGCATTTATAGGTACCTAAATAAACAGTGATAAATATTGGAAACACACCATTGGAAATACACCAATATCCCTGTTTGGTACACATCATTTTTGGGTTAAATTCGGTAAATGTGTGTAAATCCCCACCTCGTTGACTAATATATGAGTATGTTATTAAAGTAAGTATGTAAATGGGGATTTACACTAGCAACACTAATACTTTTGGCTATGATTGGTTTACGAACCCGTACATTTTTCCGGGATAAAAAGTAGCCTACGTGCTGTTCCAGACTATAATCTATCTCTGTGCTAAATTTCATCCAGATCCTTTCAGTAGTTTTTGCGTGAAAGAGTAACAAAGATCCATCCATCCATCCATCCATCCATCCTCACAAACTTTCACATTTATAATATTATTAGTAGGATAGGATATGTAGTGTTTACCAAAAACATTGTAGAAACATATGTATAAGAGTTAATTAAGAAGAAGTAGCTAACATAAAAGACCTACAATTTAGGAAATTGGACTCAAAAAGGTCTATTGATACGCTCACTGGTAAATTATACGGTCGTCAAACCATTAATAAATATTTACACGCTATAGTATAAAACAAAAAAAGTGAACTTAATTAGAAGAACTATTTTCATAAAAGAAATTTCAGTGCTATTGCCACCATTGATTGAGTTACGTGATCTGTAGACCAATTCTATATGATTAAATTCGCGTCACTTACAGCTTTAATAATAAAACTTCAGTGTAGTATTTTTATTATTTGGTCTGAAGCGGGTTAACTAAATCTTCGGGTGCTTTCATGGTACGATTTGGTAAGGTAGTGCTCCCTATATTTGTAAAAAGCTTAAAGTATTGTAACTTTACAGAGGCGCTGGGCAGCGTGGGCAGCACGGCGGGCAGCTCTTGGCCGTCATCGACGCCGGAGCCGTCGCCATCGCCCGCGTCCACGCCGACGTCGGCCGACGCAGCCGAAGTCGAGGCCGAGCCGCCTTTCACGCTAGGCGCCACAGAACATACCCCTTACCAATGCCAGTTCTGTGATAAAGCCTTCCCCAGGCTTTCTTATCTCAAGAAACATGAACAGGTATTTATTTTTTTAATATTACTTTTCCAGCTACTCTCATATCTTGAATTGGTCACCGACGCTTGCCATCCCACATTCATAATCTTGGTGAAACTCAACGAGACATAATCACAGAATTTCTAGTCCAACGCAAGTTACATTTGAAGTGGGTAATACACGTCTACGGCCTGTCCTCTCATTTCCATAAAGTAACGAAGCTAACTGCTTCACGGACAATGCGACTGGTACGTAGTCATATCTGTGAATCCACAGCCCAGTTTCGCCATGCATGCCCTCGCTTCATTAGCAAGTAGATACCCAAAACAGCCCATTTACAGAGCCGGTGCGTAGATATGTATCGCTCTCGGCCTGCAGCGCGCACTGGCGAGCTGAGGGCTGTGACGTGCGCGGCCATTATGCCGGCCGTACATCTCGGCTCCTTTGTGTCGCGCCGATCTCGCCGCGTTACGATTACGACACACGCCGAGACAGATCTAGCTGAGATAGGACAAATAGAAACGTCACTTTGCATGCTGCGGCCGCCGCGAGCAGCTCGCCTACATACGGATATAGATCGGCACGTACACTTCAAGTGGCAAAACCGTCACCTCGCTCAAAATTAAAATTAGGGGAGGTCTCACTCATATAAATTAGAGATATGAGAGACGAATATCTAGAAAGGATTTCATTAGATTATCGGTATGCCATTGACGTGTTGCGCTTGCGTTGATATCGATCAGCGCATCGCAGCGACCGTTGCTGGTGTCGGGTGTGTGCCGACAAATGTATCGCGCGATGATCGCGTCGCGGAGCAGCGACAGCAGCGCGGTGACGGCCGGAAATAGGCTCGCGATAACAACTCCCTAGCCTAGCTCGCCACACCTTTATCATCGCGCCGCTGCTTGGGAAAGGCGATCATTATAAGAATAAATCAATTACAGAGTCCACGCATACCCGCCATTCGTCTTGTTCTCGTTGCGCCTCCGGAGAAATCGTAAAGCAGTAAAACGTCTTGTGGAAAATATTACTTTAATGCTGAAATACAATCAATAGCTTGTAACAGTTCTTGGCCGTGCAGCTTAATTAACCAATTCGATACGTATTGTACTTGATAGAAGTAATCGGAATCGTAAAACTGTCCGAAGTAGCGTGGACACAGAACACAGTTGTTCGATTGCAATAGATAGACTACTATGAAAAACATAAAGAAAATCAGCTCCAATATAGGAAATATCTTTTATGTCTATTGTCTTTTAATGGCTTATTGGAAACATGAGGTTTTACGACATTCATAATACATATACATATGTCGTCGAGCCTACGTTCCCCGAACGTTTAGGCAGCGGTGTAATGTTGTACGCCCACAGTTAGGCGAAGACGTTTTTCTCAGTAACATTTCTTTTTAGTTCCACGTAACGTTATTGTTTTATTAGGTCATATGATCCCCATCAGTAGCAAGCCTTTTGCCCAACCCCAAATTCCAGGCTACTGCTATGTTTGAATGTTTTAAAATAAAATATTTTAGGTTTCAAGGTTTCCAAGTTTTGCCCGACCTTAAAATCAAACCCAGAACTTGACGATAGGCCACTAATCATTTTTAATATTGAAAACGAAATTGAAAAGTTCATATTGCGCTTGAGTTTGATCATAATCTGTACCGATCATGATAAAGACGTCGACAAACTTAGGTTGTTTCTTACTTCCAATCCATATCCAATCAATATCGGAATATTTTTTAAACTCGATTAATATGATTTTGGTTTTTGTTAGATAATTATAGTAAGAGAAAAATTAAGTTTTTAATAAAAAATAAAATACATATGAAATTTATAATAATTTTGACACACTTAGTAAACGCAGGTATATAATACTTAGCAGATATATTTAGGTAAATACCTGTGTTGTTATTATGGATGAATAAAAAAATTAGACCGCGCGGAGAGATTCACATCTTAATAACTGTAGGTACGAGCACCAACGAAGTAGAGCTACTGTTTCGGAGAACTTGTGATTCACAAGAATATTAAGATTTTTTATCATAAAGTCAAATATTTTTCTGCATGCGCACCGCGTAGTGAAGGGGTATATGTTTATTCTATTCATGTAGTATTTAATTTTTTTCTGGGTTGATGTAGCGTAGCTATGAATAACTTAGTTATATTAACAACGGTCCCAATGCAGGTGTTACTTATATTGTTGTGAACATTGAATATTACATTTTTAACTGTAACTTTCGCGAGGTATTGTCGGATAGAGCGATCTAGGTAGCTATGAGGGCAAGCGGCGCGGGAGTCACTTTGTTGACCTCGAGGACAGCCGCGACTGTCCATGTGAATCCGACGATATGTTATGTTATTTCATCCGAGAAAGTGGCTCAGTAGCCGCCTGCTGCCCATTCCCAAGCTTTTATTGGCTATCACGTTCACCTCAAACTAGTTTAAAATGTTTTTGGTGCGCTTTACTCGGAAAGCCCACCACCATTAGCGCATAATGTCGGCCGCTCTCACGGTATTTGTTAGCAGTTTAAATAACAAGCCGTGATACATACCAGTCGCGTGTCTTTTTACCATAAGCGCAGTGTAGTGTCGTGGTGGGAGCAGCACGCGGCAGAGCAGCAGGGCTTCGCGGTGCACCCAGGGGCCGAGCTCCTGCGGCGCCTCCGGCTTGTTTTGCTTATTGAATTCTCGCACGAAGTATCATGATGACAAGGACCAATATTTCGTGATAAAACAAAGGCTATTTTAAGAACTATAGATACTTTGTACACTAGAGGACAGACCTGTTTTGAACGATTGCAAACGGTAATATCGCAAATACAATAAAACATCGAATCGAACAAAAAGTCAGTTAACGATTAATCGATTTTCAATCTCGCGAGCGTCTAATTGGCCTACGGTGAGGGTAGCTTCCTCTTAAGTAAGTGCGTGGGCATGGGCGCTGGCCGGAGCGGGGCGCGATTTATCGTGCACGGACGATCAAATTTATTAATTCTGTCAGGGGCCGATTGCTCCAATTAAGTGAGTGGAGTAAACATGCCGCTGGTATGTTTATGTGTTGCCGTACCGATGCCGGTGCGCTGTGCGGCTTGCGCGGGCGCTTCGCGGTAAAATTCGCACGTCACTCAGCGCTAATCACAACATGTGATTTAAATATAACTTGTGAGTCGCGTCACATATTTATGCGAATGGAATTTAATTAGAAGTTAGTCAGTATAAGTGTTCTCAAGTTCTTCTGTTAGGTTAGGTTATATTCAGGGATTATGCTTGTAGTTCGTATTTCATGTAATTGCATCGAGAAATATGGGTGTATCTACCACATCAGGTATATATCCCGCTTACACTTCGGGTAAAAGAGGTGTGATGGTGTTTTATTAACTCCAGCTCTACTTCAATATACTATCATCTTCTATCCCTGACGAGATTACTAGATTAATACTTTCATATAGTACATTATGTCGACAAAACAGGTAGGTAGAGTTGTAGGTAGAGATGTATCTACAGAACAGTAAAGTAGAAGTTTTATTTGTCTAAAAATAATAGTAAAACACTGGGTACACGTAAGAAGAAAGCGCTGAGGCGGCGGAAGCGAGCCCACTTAGCCCAATTAGACCGGACTTCGTGCTCATAATTGCTGCTGGCTGCACCAGGATATGCGGCACTTATCAATCTGTGGATTACCAGTCATGATAGTCGTGTGGGTGCCCTGCCAATCGAGGCGTAAAAAAGCTTCAGTATTGCCGTACTGGCGGAGCGGAATAAAACAGTGATCAAGTACGAGTAATTGTATATTTGTGTTTGTAAAGGCACCCGAATACGGGAAATATCCCTAGTGTGGGGTAAAAGGTAAAAATTGTCAATTAACACGGTTGAGAAAGTGATCGTGTAATAGCTAACCTGATGTGGCCAGGATTTGCTTGCTAGGTGGGACAAAGGAAATGAGCATAGCGCGTTAACATTATCTTTTATAAATAGTCTATAAGTAGACAATTTCGATGTTGTGTGCAAATTTCTCAATTTTAGATACAGTATCGTGTCATACCTACTTACTCATTACTAGTTACTAACCTCCAGGAGGTGTGTCAGTAGCAAGGTAGCGCTAACAAATTCAGATATGACGCTAATAGCCTCGCCAGCCTCCCATGGTTATTGGGGGCGCATGCACACGATAAACCCTCACAAAAAAAATCACTCATGCAAGTTTTTCGTCAAGCTTTAGATGTTTTTATCAAGACAATCAATCAACAATCTCCTTATTTCTATAACTCGTAAAGCAAACAACAATCAAAAAGTTGTTTTTAATCAAAACCTGCACACCTAATCACCAGCGCAATTCAAACCACGCTGTATATTTTAGGAGGCAAAAATAATTTTTACGTGATGTAAATTCCTCAAAGTGACACGGAGATTTTGCTTCAAAAATGTTATTGTTTTGTTTAGTAGAGAACGTTAAACGTGTTAGCTAAAGTCGAATAGCGGCGAGTCAATCATTCGTAACGTTTGTTTAGCGTTGTTCTCAATGAACGTCGCGGAGGTGGTCAATTAGTAAAAGCGTGAACTGGCTGTCAGTTTGGGAGTCTATTATGTGACGGCCCAGCTCCAGTTCACGGTGGTGCGAAGGCCGACGACGCGGACGGCTCTCATTATCTCCCTGCCACAGCTATTCATAAGCGCGACATTAGCATTCTCATTATGTCCTAACTCATGAATATCTTTTGAGCGAGCCCAATAATAGTTGCTTTTTACAACTAAACGTATTTCGTCACGTAGATACAAGATATCTTTGAAGTTCTCAAATGGTCGCCTACGTTTTATGATTATGAGTTTTCCCATAATAAATCAATAAGCGTAGAATTTGCGGCATAACTTCACTTAGAAGTGTGTGTATAATATGTTGAGATAAGAACATGTAAAGGTGTTTCATACCGACACATGGAGTATTCGAATATACGATTTTAAATTATCTAATTATATTTTATCGAATGGAACTCATTAGGACTGCTACATTGGTCTAGTGGTCGCAAGCGCTGAGCGTGAGGTCCTGGGTTCTATTCTCGGGTCGGGTATAATGTTATTGGGTTTTTCTGTAAGGAAATTCTTAATAGCAGCACGGAGTCTGGAATTGTGTCCGGTAGATGGCAATAGGTTCGCCCCCTATTACATGGGACTCAATTACGGTATCGGCGAAGTATGGATGTACAATATTACTCCTCGGCTTAACCCTTCTGGGAATACAGGCGTAATGCTATGTTATGTTATGTGTGGAACCCACCCACATAAATATGTATTTTCGTATTTTCATGGAGTCATCTTCCTTCAGCCGGAAAATCTTAATTGCCTCCTCATTTCATATAGTTTTTGGCCACCTTTGATGACACTTACCGGACGAGATAGTATGCGCTAGAAGCGTTAGGTGTCAGCCGTTCTCAAACTTTTTTGGCGACGAAACCCTTTTGGAAAATAACATATTTGACTTGTGTACTCTTTATTAATAATCTAATCTCTTTATTAATAATCTAGTGTCTAATGTCTTTAGTCTAATGGGAGGTATGAAATTGTTTTTTTACTTTTCATCAATTGTTTGATGTCAGGCTTGATAGAAGAGAGTTAACTGTGATCAGTATTTTTCCGGAGACCCCACAGAGATTTTGTGGAGCCCTAGGGCCTCGCGGAGTACACTTTGAGTATGGCTCTGCTAGTGTATCCATTGGCAGAGGTCAATAACAATATTCAGTATAAAACATTCTCACTATTAGTTACCGTTACGACCACATCCTTTTGGCATAAACGAGAAATATTCTCGTATAATTTTAGGCAGGATTCCTCAAGGTTTTAATCTAGATAATAAATTTGTCTGTTGCAATTTGCTATACTATCTCATGACTCGTGCACGCCAATGTATCGTGTAAACTAGGTATGTACTAATTCTTATTAAAACAAAGTAGCACCTAAGTGACGAGGCTATTGTGTGTATGGTGTAATCTGCGAACTGCCTACACGTTTTAACGGTTGTAACACTGTAACATGTTTCATAACCTGTCTAACCCGGGCATTACTTTTTGTTCTCAACCACCGTTACAAGAAGATGTAACTCAAACTTGTTGTTCGCAACAAAGGCGTTCCGGTGAACATTACCGATCAAATCCATCTCATTGTGATAAGCTCGTTGCTCCCGCGCAGGAATGTTATCGGTTACACGTATCGATTCGTTATATCGTGGCTTCGGATTCGTTGTGTATCTACGATTTTAACAATAATAGGGATTTGTTTGTATTTTAAATCCTTTTTAACTTTTAAGCCGATTCTTAAACGAAATTGCAGCCATTTTTTTTTTTATTTAAACCCTATTAATTTCCTCGATCACATTATACCTATTGCATAATTACATACATATCTAGCTGTATTATACGTACCAAAGTAGATCAAAATAAGTGATAAGTGGATAATTAATTCAACAATTATCAGTCGTAATTGATCTGGGCGATGAAGCAGCGGTTCCCAGTGGTTGATATCTTACTAAACGTCACGACGAGCTTACTGGCTCCTTCGTGTTTTTTCTGTATATAGACACAAAACGCCGGCAGATCGTAAGCTGGCCAGCTCACGCAGGCGCAGCGGTAGTCAGTCATTGTTCACAGATGGTTCTCACGATAGTTTTTGTGATCAACGCACCCGGAGTTATTTCGATTCGATCACTGTGTGACGTAAACGTGTACGCATCTTAATCACTCCTCATATAATTGATTAATGTGTTATTCGTTTTGATTAGTTTAGTTGATCAAGAGAATCCGTGAAGTTGGAAAAGATGCAGAATTAGATTTGACTATAAAGATACTGTAAATATTGTATTAACATTGATAAGAACTGTTATCCTACATTTAATTAAATACATTTTGCGTAAAATTTGCTCGCTTGTGTAGCTACCACGCAGTTCTGGATTCGATTTCCAGCCAGTGTTTCTTGAGATTTAAGTAAATATAATTAAAAGGTTTTGGTAACGCTTAATAAAGGGATACAGGCTATGACATAATGTCCTCCTGACCAATTTCGGTCACGGCGGCCAATCTCACCGGAGATTAGCCAACTACGCAGGAGATATTATAGAGCATAAGTGTGTGCGCAAACACAGGTGCTCTCTCAATTCCTTCACTCTCATAGTCCGATGGGACGGCAATCCGACACGACCGGAGAAATATCAGGCGCAGGACCAACGGCTTTACGTGTTTTCCGAGGCACGGTGTGTATTCACATACACGAAGACCCAGACCCGAAACAAATATCTGTAGATCATACAAATATTTGTTCCGTGCGGGAATCGAACCCGCGACGCGTAGCTCAGCAGTCGATCTCTCAATCACTGCGCCAACCTATGACATAAGATGTAATAATAATAATATGCAATTATGGTTACACCTTGGCCTCATCTCTCCAAGATAAAAAGCGTGACTAAATCTAATAATATACTTAACTGAATTACTGTGAGACTGCCTTAGCACTCTAGTAGTTGCAAGCGCGGCTGCTGAGCGTGGATACTGGGTTCAATAATCGGTTCGAGCAAAGGATTAATGGGTGTTACTGTTGAAAATTCATAGGTTGGACTTGATCCCGATATTGCGAAATGTGGGTGTACATAGCACACCTAAATCTAGCTTTGGGGAATACAGGTTTATGTATCTATGTTATGTGGTAAATTTTGTTTCAGACGCATTCGGATCAAATGCCGTTCCGCTGCGAGTTTTGCTCGCGGCTATTCAAACACAAGCGTTCTCGCGACCGCCACGTCAAGCTGCATACCGGCGACCGCAAGTATCGCTGTGCACACTGCGAATCTGCCTTCTCCAGGAGGTGAGACATAATTAAAACTACCAACAATAATAAATAAAGACGACTCGTCTCTTTAATGGTCTGTAGGAGTTTTATACCAGTCGTATCACACGTCAAGTTACGCGCTTTATGCTTTTTTTTGAAGGAATTTCTATGACTATGTCTATAAGTTTTCTGACATTTAGTAAAAAGATTAAGAAGATATTGTCAAAATAAATTTAAACGAACGCGATGAAAATCCGGTTAGGTTTTTTTTTTTTTTTTACGTCGTAAATAAAAATATCTTCATAACTTCAACAGCTAAATCCTATTATCCCATCAAATATACGTACATCTACAAATGGTTGTGTGTACAAAGAGAATGCTAATGCGTCTAATCCGAAGCCATTGAAGATTAATACATAGTTAAAAGAATACTCAGGAGATGCGTGCGTGACAAAGGCCTCGGAGTAAGATTGATCACCGTAAGTCACGGGCACCGCGCGCTTCGGCCGTAAGGCGACGTGTCACCTTTTTCGTCACCTTACCGCGACCACGTGACTAATTCCATGCAATTTGTCGGCCGAACGAACCGCCGACTAGTGAAAAGAGATGATGTGCTGACAAATGACGTTGAGGGTCTCACAAAAATGAAATAATGGCCCATACCTAAACGGGCACGGCGAGTGCGGCCATTAGCGGAGGTGTTTGGGCGAACGCCTCTATTCTGTAGTTTGCGTGAAAAGCCTCTTTGTTAGTTCTGTTTGGTCCGTGCTTTATGTGGGTACTTATGTCTCATATGACAAATTGTCGTCTCAGCTTGGCCGCATAAAGACGATTTATCTCAATTTTAAAATCCTTATACGGATATTTTGAGGTAATATACGCACACCACACTTGAAAATATAATAAAGAGGACACCTCGATTAATATTCTGAAGTAAAACACCTTAGTATACTTATTCAGTGCCTTCGCTTTCGCAATCTTAAATTATATCATTCAGTGGATTAAGTAATTAAATTGTTCATTTAAGTTAATTTTGTATGTATATGTATATAGATATGGGTATATAGGTACATGCTAAAAAGGCTGACATTATTATTGTTAAAACTTGCGAACTATACCTAATGATACCTACTTCATGATCGTTTTAACACTTAACTGTTGACAGCTAGTTTGAGAACTACATATTTAATGCTAGGCCCATTGTTCTCCACCACTCAAATATTCGTTGTTCTAAAATTCTTGAAATGTCTCTAGATGACATTATTTAATATATTTGGTATAAAACCCGTGGCTATACAAACACAATTATGTAAATTCCAGCGACCACTTGAAGATCCACATGAAGACGCACGACAACCAGAAGCCATTCCAGTGCACGGTGTGCAACCGCGGGTACAATACGGCGGCGGCTCTGACGTCACACATGCAGGGGCACAAACGAGACCGCGAGGGCCGCGAGCCCGACCGACGCAGGGCTTTACGCTGTCTGCGCTGCGGGGACGCCTTCCGACGACCTGACCTGCTACAGGTATACTCCAGAACATATAATAATACATTTTTAATAGAACATAAATAGATTTCCTAGATGTTGTTTAAAATAATTTACAACCCAACTTAGGGCTTGCATTCCTAAAGCTATCATGTAATGTTATTCAGGCACACATGGTAAGTGCTCACGGCGTCGATGCTGCCGCGATGACGCCACCACGCCGAGTCGCTTCTCAACCTCCGCCCACGCTCCTCGCCTGCATTTACTGTACTCGTGACACCTTCACAAGCATGGAACAGCTACAACTCCATGTTCGCGCAGCACACTCAGCACTGCTGAATGGCGAAGGACCAGTACAGGTCGATCAACCTGCTCCAACTGATCTAAGTCGACGAGCAACTGAGGATGTGCCACCGGCTAAACGTCCACGCTCTGGCTCCGGCACACCACAGACAACTATGTCACCCAGTACATTACTCTGCAATCAATGCGACGCTGCGCTGCCCGATTTTGAAGCGTTCCGCGCTCATCTAAAAGGCCACCTCGAAGAAGGAGGTGAGATGGGTCGCTCAAGCCCTGCTCCTTGCGTTCACTGCGGAGCTACTTTCGCGGACGCTGCGGCTTCTGAGCGTCACCTCACAGCGCATTATTTAGCAGTCTCATGCGAGTACACCTGCCACAGCTGTGCTCGAAGCTTCTCGGCTCCAGACGACCTGCAAAAACATCTTTTGGAACTGCACTCACATCACCTGTATAGATGCGCCCTTTGTAAGGAGATCTTCGATTCGAAAGTGGCGATTCAGGTAAAAGGCAGCGTTTAAAAACATTGTTATTTTTCTAAACTTCAAAGTTATTGTTGATGTTTAGCACAATGTGTAACTCTGGTTTTAGGTGCACTTTGCAGTGGCACACAGCGGTGAGAACAAAGTCTGGGTATGTCGATCTTGCGGCGCAGGTGCGGGTGCTCTTCGCTCGGAAGCAGAAGGGGCGGCCCACGTGCGTTCTCGACATGCTGCTTCTGTACCGCGCTGTGCCTGCGGAGCCCTACTCGGTAGCAACATTGCCTCGAGGACCCCCAGGCCCCACCGTGCCTACCGCTGTCCTGTACCCGCCTGCAATGACGCCTTCGCCGTACAGTACCTGCTTGAACGACACATGCAGGCACATCACGCGATACAGCAGCAGGTTAGAAACTGGGTTAATATTGATTTTAGTTTTATTCCAACGATATAAGATAATACTGCGAAATTAAAAGCGATTTCTGTCTTAACCAGAATTTCCTGTTGCAGGTTCTTAATGGCGAATTACCCAGAACGAAAAGGATGGAAACCAGTAACGGTGGAGAGGGTGGTGATGATGCTCGGTCACCGTGCACTCCGGGGGCCGAGAGTGGTGGCGTTACTACCGCGGTGGTGGCAGCTGGTGAAGAGCGTCGTCGGAAGAACGGCGCCGTGGCCTTACAATGCGCTTACTGCGGGGAACGCACGCGCAGCCGTGCAGAACTCGAGGCACATACGCGAGCACACTCCGGTGCTGCTGCCGCTCGACATAAGTGTCTGATCTGCGATGAGGTGCTACCATCAGCAGCGGTGCTAGCTGAACACAAACTCACGCATTGCAAGGTACTTAGTCGTTTTCTACCCGAATGGAATAGTTTATTGTTTAAATATAAAATGTATTGTTTGATAAACCCGACTTGACCAATAGTAATGGAGCTTTTTCACTTTACAGGTGGTATCGGGCGATACATGTGCAAGATGTCGCGCTCGACTCTTATCAGAGGAGTCGTTCCTGAGTCATATGGCGCGGCATCATCCAGCACTGCCGGCACCGTGCGTTGTGTGCCGACAGACACTGGCCTCTGAGGCAGAAGCACGACTACACGCTCGCTTCCATTTGCGACCTGGGGAGGACGAACAAAGATGCGCCATATGTCTCCGTGCGTTGCCCGAAGGTGAAGCCGGTGAAGGTGCGCGGGCTTGTTCGGCTTGCTATGCACGTCATGCAGCCCCACGCCCCCCTCCTCCCGCTGACCACGACTGCCGCCTTTGTCGACGAACACTTGGATCTCCAACTCGACTTCAAGCGCATCTCATTGAGCACACGTTCGCAGGTATCGGAGCTTTTACCTGCTACCTGTGTTCAGCCGTGTTCACGAGCGCCGCTGGCCTGCAGCGCCATTTACCGGAACATGCGTCTGCGCCTCGACCTTATGATTGTGCGCGTTGTGGACTCAAATTTTTCTTCCGGGCAGAGCTGGATAACCACGCGTTCGTGCATCTTGAAGAGGCAGAGATTGCGCAAAGAGCTTTCTATGAAGCTTACGCGCGCGGAGCTGCTACTGCATGGGCTGCCTTAGCGCCGCCGGAACCGCGAGCATCTCCACCGCAAGTGGAAGTCAAGCGTGAGCCGGAAATTAAAGAGGAAAGAGGCAATGATGAGTATATAGAGGTGTCATCACCACCTCCTGCGCCACCCCCATCCGCACCTGCACAGCCTTCACCCGCTTCCGTAGTAAAGCAGGAAAAACCGGACGAGGAATGACTGATGTCACCTCGTTGCGCAGTGAATGTGTCGTCCCTGACGCGGGCCCGGGTCCCGCTGCAATACTAGATTACGTCCGTACGAGCTATTTTAAGTGGTTAGTTTCGTTAAAGGTTAGTCGTTAAAGTTTTGCGTTCAGAACGCTATATTTCCTGTAAGTAGTCCGTACCTATCGTTTATGTTGGCTAGGAGTATGTTTTATAATATTTACATGGCTATTTGTATAAACTGTTAACTTAATATATTGTGTTAAGCTTCAATAAAAACGTATTTGTTTTGTTTTGCTTATGACCGAGGTCATGAGCATAGCATGAATGTCACCAGAGTTTGATTCAGGTTCATTTCAGGTAGGCTTTCATTTATCTATATAAATCAAATTTTAAAAGCATATCTAATATTTCTCTAACTCTAATCAAGGTAGATAAATAGGTCAGGATTAATTCTCTATACTAATAAAATAACTTTAAAAAGTCGATGTCTCCGTCAGAAAGAAAACGTCTCAGACAAAGTTTAAAAAATGAAATATTGTTACAAAAAATAAAGTCCTATATTCATGCAGTGGCTATTTGCTGCTGTATCCAAGGCAGGAGACCTGCTACATTGACATAGGCCGCGGGCACGTTAGTGCTGGCACATCCGAGGCCCCACGCTACAAGACCAACTACCACCCACTGCCCGTTCACTTCACAAACCAGGCCTGAACCGCCGTCACCCTGGAAATAAAGAAAATACTACAACATACTTCCTAGTTTGTCTGTGAAAAAACACATAGGTAGGTTTCGGTGAAGATTTATTGCAATCAGGAGAAAAGTCTCGAATCGAGCAAGATTAATTTATTTTGCGTAATGGCGCTTGGATTATTTGTATTTTCTAGGATTTTTATCTTTCTAACTCTAATACTCAAAAGCTGCGACATTTTGCGAGGAACGTAGATTAGACCTTTATCTCGTTTAGGTATATTTTAAACGAACCAATTTTGCCTTTCTGCTGATTGCAATTAAGGTATTTGACCCTTTTTTGATAGTTAAACTCATAACAAAAAAAAAGGCATCCTATAATTTAAACAACATTATTGCTAGCTCTGGCTTATAATAGTTATAGCCCATGTTGATCGTAGCATAATTTCATATCAGTTAATGTAATGTGAATGATGTCAGTGTCATACGAGTTATAATGGAAACTATGTTATATATTTTATGTAATTCTAGCGTTATTTATCGCAATTCTTCACCTCGCTCAATAAATACTTAACTTTTAATAGAACTGGAGTCAACTTTATAGGCAAAGATTTTAGTGTAAGGCAGAATCGGATAAACAGAGATAAACTAATATAGCTGATAGCCATTGATAGAATAATAGTTATTACCATTTCATTGATTACAAGTTCATTGTAAACTAGCATAAGGTTTATATCACAAATGAACAGAATGTGTCATTTGAATTTCCGTGAAGTATGTAACACTTCAGGTAAATTAAAACACATCGGCCTCGACATCCTAACCAATCATTTTCGAAGGAAAGGAAACTATCCAATTCATAACTTTACTTTCAGGCCAGGCTGACGGAAAGCAGTATCACACAGACAAGAGCGTTATTTTTCCGAATACCAACTGTTGCCTAGAGCAGTGGTTACAAGTCATCTCTCAATTAGCACCTTATAAGCGGCAATTAGGCTGTGGACACGTACCGTACACGAGTCCTTGTTGGCCTCTCCTCCAGCGCACACAAAGGATGTAGTATCCAGCACATAGGAGGCTCCCAGACGCGCCGCCTGCAACTGAGTCTGGCAAGTCGCGGGGGCAACTATCGGCACGTCTATCTTCTTAAGGATCTGCTGGTACTGGCCTTGTATCCCGAACATGTTTTTACCCCACCCTGATACCCAACACCTATAGAGTTAGTTACGTTGATTAACATAACGAGAAGAAGAAAACATTTTTTTGCTAAATAAAAGCATAAACATTGGGAAAATTCCAAAAGAAAAAGGGAAATCACAGTTTGAAATCCTCATTACATACCTACAACTTACGACCTCACGCTCAGCAGCCGCACTTGCGAAACCTATTTATGTAAAAAAGGTGTGATGTGCACATTTTTTCAACAATTCAACAACAACAGTGCACATGTATGTAGCACTGTGATGCATGCATTGGTTGAATTATGTTAAATATGTTGTAATGATAGACTTCCGTGTCTATACGATAGAATATGTTCAAATTGTTGAAAAAATGTGCACATCACACCTTTTTTACATAAATAGGTTTCGCAAGTGCGGCTGCTGAGCGTGAGGTCGTAAGTTTGACCCCCGGGTAAAGTACTTTTGGGATTTTCTGTTATAAAATTCTCAGTAGGTACTAGTCTGGGTTACTGGATAACACTGCCTAAACCTTTTGAGAACACAAGCGTGGACACTAAGTAAAAAAAAAAATATAGGTATATCTTTTGCATCCATGGAGTAACAAACCAGTTCATATCCAAAATGTTTATGAACTCACCTTTGACCTGTGTAAGTCGTAGTTGCTGACGGTGGAAAGCATGCTCTATTGATTGTAACGGCAGCCCCAGCACTTGGCGTAAATGGCACAGCGGCAGACAACCTCAGTACCATGATGTCGAACTGTAGAGTATTAGCGCTGTACGATGGATGACTGAACACTTTGGTCACTGTATACTCTTGGAAAGGCACTGGTTCGTAAGTACCAGCGGCATCCCATTCACCCAGACGGACCTTGACGTTGGGAGCAGTACCTGTAACACTGTCATTGAAAGCATATATTTATATAACTGCTCGAAATATTACTGCACCTGCAAAAATAACTCGTAAAGATTTATTTAGTATGTTTAAGAAAATCTAAAATGTTTAGTGTCTATTATAGTAAAAGAATGACTACTTACACATATGGCAGTAGTCTATGAGTGACAGTTAAAACATTCAATTGGTCCACTAGAACACCTCCAGCAATGTAATCGTTTTGTTTTGTCAATATTATTGCCTGTAATGATAACAAAGCTTTTATTAGACTGGATTGTCAGTATTCTGAATGATACCAAAATTAAATATGAATACAGTAAAGTTATTACCTGCCATGGGAATTCTCCGAAATTAGCTTGTCCAGCGGCAGGAGCGATGGCTGTAGCTGGGACTGTTTGCCGCACACCGCAAGCGATAGGTGCAGGCGCCGGTGTCGTTGGGTTGCCACAGCAGTATTCTTGTCCTGCCGGACACTGAACAGGGACCTGGATATTTTCAGTCAGACCTTTTAATATGTTGGCTATAATATAACATTTAAATCATCAATAAATTCAGTTACATTCTCTTACCGGAGATACAATCCTGATGTCTATCATACCAGCGCCTGAAGTAGCTCGATTACAAGTTCCAGTGGGTACACATGAACAACTTTGTCTTTTTACAATGTTGTGTATTCCGCCCGACCTTATACTATTGAGATAATCTTTCAGGTTTACTGTATATTCTCGGTCCACACTTCTGCGTTGCCTGAGGAATTTAACAGCCGTGTCGTACGTTGGCAATTGTGCGCTATAGCCAGTTATAGGAGGCATATTTATCGCTGCCGATGGAGCCGGAGTGGTGCCAAGCCGAGGATCAATCGGGAGCGGGCCTGCGATTTCATCAGGATTAAATATACATACTACGTCAGGATCGGTACAAATCATGAGAGGTAAAAGCATTCCACCTAGAGTCGTAGCTGGAGCCGCTGTTGGGGCTGCTGTAGGTGCTGCAGTGGGGGCCGCTGTAGGTGCTGCGGTAGGAGCAGCCGTAGGGGCTGCAGTTGGCGCCACTGTCGGTGCCGCTGTAGGAGCCGCTGTTGGTGCTGCTGTAGGAGCTGCTGTTGGTGCTGCCGTGGGAGCCGCTGTCGGTGCTGCCGTAGGAGCCGCCGTCGGTGCTACGGTAGGAGCTACCGTAGGTGGTCGAGTGGTGGCTGCAGTAGTGGTGGTCGCCGCTGTTGTAGGAACAATGATCGGTGTAGGCACCCCGGGAACCACCACGATGGGCGGCGGATTGGTGGGTAGCAACCCCAGACATGCTGTTAGAATCCACAGACACATTCGGAATATACAGTGAGAGAAGTCCTAAGCAAGCACCGTCCACCGCGGCCGTACACTGTTTGATATAGTTGAAGGTGATGATGAGCTAAACATTAAATACGTCCTTAAAATTACGATTGGTATTTCCCTAACAATCGCAGCCTTCATGGTGTAATGCGCATGATCATATAGCGACAAATTGTTGCAATCAACGAAATGTGGATTACTAATCTTTTGTTGGAAGCCAAACGTTGTAATTATTGTCATCATTTGAAAGAGTAAATTATTGTAATCTCTTCGCACTTGAATCGTAATGGCCAGTATGGAACTGTAACAATGGATTATAAAAACATAATATAATGTAATACATTATTTTATGAACCCTCACCGCTGATTTAGGTATCTGATTTTCCCTTATTCTAACTAACCATAAAGTTAGAAAAATATCGATGTCTCTGCAATAGTGAAAGGAAAAAGGGAAATAAAGGTAAAAAAAAGAGAAATTGTTTTACTTTTTTTATTTAAATGAAGCACCATACGCAGGGACTTACATATTTTATATAGGTACAGCAATATTATATAGCTACTGCATATCCTTGTCTGGTGGACAATACCATGACATTAACAAAGCTATTGAGCATGCATAGTTATGAAACCGTAGTGTAGTCAAAATAAATAGACCGACATAATTCAGACAAGTCATTGCACTGGAGCTACACAATAGTTTTGTCATTAAAATGTCTGTAATAAAAGATTTCCTTAATTAATGGAGCCTTCAGCTAAAACAGAACTCGTGAAGTAACGATGCGCAGACAAATTAGTTCGGTTCCTGGCCGCAGGTCACTCGCCACTTTCTTTTTTAAACGTTGCCCCACCTTAGGATTTCTCCTGTATCGTGGGTACAGTTTACAAACATACATGTCACATGCACACACGACCACACCCGAAACAACTATCTGTAGATCATACAAATATTTGTTCCGTGCAGGGATTGAACTCGCGACAAGTAGCGCAGAAAGCTAATCGCTTAGCCACTGCACCAACCGTGTCGACTTATGAACGGTTTTAATTTGTTAGAATGAAATATTTCAGTGTATATTTTTTTTTTATATAAATGAATGACTTTTATTACACCCAGTCTGTTTTGTCACCACGTCTAAAATATACGAAAGCGTAGGTAGATTAAATTAATATTTTATCAGCCTGTACTGCACATGGCCATCTAAATTGACCATAAAATTATCAGACTCATAATAAAGCTATAATCACTAGGACAACACAGCAGGTAAGTTGTTTAACACACTAGAGTCAAACCCACAGAAGGAAAAGATGTGATCTATTCTTTACCACAAGAATCAAAAACAATTAGACGAGGAAAAATACTAAGGGAAAATGGATAGACAGTAATATTCAGGAGATAATGATGAAATATTAATGACCTCGAGTTTATTTTTATATATTGTATATTGTGGGAATTACGGACTTGAGTAGTTATTAGTTACACGTTAGTAGTGGAGTCGGACACCTGATGATTTAATAATACCGATATTTGCGCAATACATCGGATCATTGTACTGCTACACATGTAGATGAGACGCTCACGTAGTATAGTAGGAGACTGAGACTTTCCAGTATACTATCCATATACTTTCTCAGTCTTTGACTGAGACAATCATTGTAGATAACATCTGATACAGGTTGATAATGTCGACCTTTCATTGACAATTACAGCGTCAATAAAACTCGTTTCTGATTAATATTATGTTGTAAAGTCAACAGCTAGTTCGCTACAGTTTGTATCACTGCCACCTGACGTATATGTTCTGGGGGCCTACCATGAACATTTAAAATAATTGCCAAGTACAGGACAGCCCAACCTTGAACGTTAACCTGACAGGTTTTCTATTTGTACCATGAACAATTCTATCTGACCTGCATTAGACCGAATTCAAACCTGCAACATTATCGCTGACCGGTACGCCATATTATAAACAAACGTTTTGAAATACTTAATCGCAATATTATCGGTTTTACGGTTTTAAAGAACTAGGTTAAATTGTTTAAATAACAGTGTCTATTAATCAAGACAATTCTACAAAGAATATGTTTTATTGCAAAACATCTTATTTAGCGTGATTAAAATGTCGAAAAGCTTTTTAGACACTTAACAGGTACTTAAGATAACTAGTGCTATTTTCGAACGGCTCTTGAGTATCTAATATGTCAAAATCACAAAAATTTACGAGGTGATTTTGAATTTCGACAATATTATGAACCCACTTAAGTTCCTTTAATAATGTTATTTAGGAATACACGACATTTGAGTTGTATCCGTTGTTGTGAGTGGTAAGAAAGTGCATATTCTACAACTTCAGCAATATGACTACAAAGAGAGTTTCATATGAACAATTGGAAACATTGTGGGAATTTTTAAATAGTCATAAGGATATTGCAATGGGCTACAACAAAAGTGCTCAAGCTCGGGAAATGTCTCGCAGATTGTGGACGGAGGTGACAGAATCTTTGAATTCTATCGTTGGTGGTACTATCAAAGATTTTAAAGGCTGGGCAGCTGTAAGTTACTTTGTATTACTATTTAACTCTATATATCTACAGCATCTCCTTAAATTAAGTATTAATGTATTGTTCTTTTTAATTTTTAATAAGTATTGAACTTTATATTAAATTAGAATAAATTGGTGCAAACCCATTTATTTATTATTTATTAAAATTAAGCTTTTTCAATTTCAAAATTTCAGTACTGGATAGATTACAAAGGGAAACTGAAACGAAAATGTGCAGCTTTTAGAGCAGCACAATCTCGCACTGGTGGAGGACCAGCTGAAACAATTGTTCTGACAGATATCGAGAAGAAATATCTATCAATACTCGGTGATGATTATGGTTTGGGTTTACCAGAAGTCCAAGTAGACCCATTTGATGTGGAAATTACTCTGGTGTGTAGGATTTTTATAAATTTAAATAGGTTGAAGTTCTATTTTAGTCTTATGTTTTATTTATTCCTTTGTCAATTTACCATTTAAATTACAGTTAATTTAAACAACATGCAAATTGTAGTTAAAGCTTTGTTTATTATAATTTAATCTGACAACAACATAAATTAAATGTAAAATGAGAATAATTATTAATCTTTTATTGGTTTTTGCAGGCACCAACAATGTCAACTGATTCTACACTATCACAGGCATCACAATCAATATTAGTTGACTTAGCTGTGCCTGTGACTTCAGCTGTAGAAGAAGAAAATATAGTATTTTCTGTACCAAGCGTAGAAGCACCCACCATACCCCTACCCGTTCAGCCTGAACCAATGAGCTCTACGCAGCCTCCAAGGCGACGGCGTAGATCAGAAGCTATGTCTCGAGAGGCAGCAAGAAGAGCTCTTGCTGACTCTGGTCGTATGCGAGCCGAGGCTACACAAGAGGGTAGCACTACCTTAAAGGCAATGCTAAGTGAACTTTCTCGTATTGCAGCTACACTAGAAAGTATCAAAAATAGGTAAAAAAATAATAATTACATTCATAATAATTTTATTTAAAAATATGGATAATAAAAATAGAGTACTTTACTTTCTATGGAAAATATTAAAATTACCTAATTATTATTTTAACTAATAAATGATACAAATACACATTAATTTACAATAGAATAATAATATATTTCTTATGTTCTAATAGAAGTAGTATAAATCTAAAATAAGTGTAATATATTCTAATAATAATTCTAGGTTGAGCGGCTTGCCCACAAGTGAGCTATGAGCTGTCTTCTCGTAGCAACTCCATGTTGTAGTTCAACATTTCGAGTACTCCTAGAAGAATGCCCCATGCTGTCTACTACATGGTTATTTGGTTGCAATTCTGCTTCTCGTAACACTTCTTCAGATGTCATGTCTTGCACAGGAATATTGGCTCTAATACAAATATTGTGTAAAATTACACAAGCATTTACAATAGATGCCGCTACACAAGGTTCATAATGTAGAACTCTGTGTACAAGAAGACACCTAAAGCGTGCTTTAAGAAGCCCAATGGTTCTTTCAATTGTGTTCCGGGTTCTTACATGTATCGTTGTATAGTAGGCCTCAGGTGAATTTAGAGGAGCGTCTATGATAGGAGTCATCATGCTTTTTCTTAATGGATAGCCAGAATCACCTGTAACAGAAATATTTATGAAGTAGATAATTGAACATGCTTGTAAATATCTTATTAGAATCGTATTATCAATGGTTCCATAATTGGTAATACAAACCTAAAAACCACATATTATTTAAACTTTCCATATGAGTTTTGAGTGGGTGATTAGCCCATATGAAGGAATCGTGAGTAGCTCCCCCATTGCTGGCATCCACACTAATAATTTCTAAGTCTGAGTTGCATACCTAAAATGTTACCAGACCTTCATTAATATAGGTATATGCGCCACCTAGTTGGCCATTTCATGTTGTTCAGCAATTATTGTACATTATAAGTTAATAGGCTAGGCTTCATTGTATGTTTTCTTCAGCATTTAATTTGTAGATTTTTGTTGGTTATACCAAACTGTCCCACTGCTGGACAAAGGCTTCCCTCAAACATAAGTTTGTGATTTATTATTTTAGGTGAGTAATTATATTAAAATTGGTTATTATGTAGTTACACCTTAAGTATATAATAATTATTTACCAATTGAACGTTCAAGGAATGATAATGTTTTCTGCAATAAAATCTTTCTTCATGTTCCACCGGCCTTTTTATTGCTACATGAGTTCCATCAACGCATCCTAAAACCCCAGGCATACCAAATTTGCTATAAAATCTGAAAAAAAAAAAAACTTGTAAATCTAGACTTTAATATAAAATTTAAATAATGTTATATCCAGTACTTACCCAACTACAGTGCCTCTTCGTTCATTGACGCTATTTGGGAATTTAATATATTTACGACGGAAATACGGGCGATTTAGGCACTGAGTTACCTGCGCCATTACTGCTGACACAGTTTGTTGTGCAACAGAATGTGCAGCGATATCACCGATTGGTCTTTGGTACGAACCCGTAGCGTAAAAAGATAAAGCTATTAAAACCTGAAATGAAGAGTTTAAATTAACAAACTGCAATTAATTTTTCTTGTGATATAAGCGCAATAAATATATCTATTGATTAAGTACAAACCTTGATCTCTATCGACAAATCTGTTGATTTTTTAGGGCATGGCATGAAAGCTCGTAGCTCATTGCAAAGTTCAAGCACAAGCTCTTTAGGCAGCCTATATCGTTTAACAAACATGCCATCCGGCATGTCAAACGGTTTTATCAAACTTCTTAACATATATCGTTCGATTTTAGCGATTTGTTTGTCGCTATCGTCATCACTGTCTTCTTCCAGAAACTCAAAAATTTCATCTTCGTCACACATCTAAAATAAACGGCAAATATGATGGTTTTATTTTGTCTGTAATTCTTAATAACGCCACAATAATATTCTACTCAGAAATTTACATTTACTTACGTTTTTAATTTTATATTAAAGAAAACAGTTCAATAAAAGTTAGTTTTACACGCCTGTGTAATCTGACTGCAGGGCAGTTCAATTATCAGGTGTTTTAATGTCAAAAATGTGCTCATGGTACAGCTATTTGCAGGTCAGACCGCTGAACTGCTGTCACTCGTTCACTCGCCGGCTATAGTCACGTCATCGCTGGCTCGCCTGTTAGTTAACGTGCTCATGGTACAAAATAACCCGACAGTTCACTTTCCGTCCAAAATTGACCTGCTATAAGAGTTCATGGTAGGCCCCCTGTACTGTCTGATTAATCACTCACTCGCCGTTTATCGCTGTTAGTGTGTCAGCCCAGTTTATTGTACGAACTTGTATAGATGGCGCTGCTAAAGTTAGTCATAATATCCGCAGCTGTGTTGAGGGCACCACTGAAGCAGAGATCGCTTTTGCGCAAGCCGACCATACGTCAATACAAACAAGAAGTGTAGTGTCGAGAACGTCGCGTATATGTATAGCTTAGGATGATAGCGCCAGCCAGTAGTGCTCCGCTCTGTTTGCGTACACTGCTTGTGTAATTCGAGGCCGATTGTCAATGCAATCCATCCTATAAATTTAATATTGCCGCGAGTTTTAATTATGACAGATTTCTGTGATTATACGATTTATGATATAGGATTTAAGTTTATTTTTAGTTCAGTGAGTTAACGTTAAGAGACGATCAATTAACTGTGCCTAAATAAATCTGCAGTAAATATATATAAAAAAATTAGTGTATCATCCATGTTCATGAAAAAAATGTACGGATTATTTCTTATGTTATGTTTTGGTTCGCATGAGTGCCTGAACAAGACGTGCTCCGTTCGTGTCGTAAAATAAAAGCGATTCTTATTTTAAGTACCCTCAACGCCGATGCGGCATTTATTAAATTATAAATGAATTTTATTAACTGCCGATTTTTCAAAATGCCTTCGTATAATCAAGAAATTAACGTGGATCTGAATTCTAATGAAAATGGTGCCTTGAAGACTGATGCCAAAGACGGCAAAATCGATGAGAGTCGGTACGTGTCCGCCGAACAAGTGCCAAATAATGCACCGGTAGGACTTAATGCTGACCAGAGGCTAGCTTTCGCTCTTAGGGATTTCTTGAGTCCATCGAGCATAGAACTCAGTGATGGAGAACCATCCCCCTCCGCTCTGACGCAGGCACTGCCGTACATAGACGAGCAGATAGATGGGGAAGACGCAACACAATCTGAAGAAGAGCCACCACAATGCCGTGATACTGAAGACGTTTTGAACAACGCCGCTTGCCGCCTCAGGCGGTGGCGTGCTGCTTCGCGGAAGCTACGCCGGCCAAGGATTATAAACAACCTGTGTTCCAAAGATGATAAAGACGGCAATGTTAGCAAAGTTTGCAATGGTGGTCACACGGACTTGGCCGACAGGTTGCGTAGCCTGGCGGCGTCCGGCAGCATGTCTGCGTCGGCAGGGGAGCTGTTGTCGCTGGCGCCGCCGCCCCCGGCCGCCACCGCGCCCCCGTCTCCCGGCTGTCTACTCTCACCATCCCTCGCAGACCAGAGCTCCGCCGAATATTTTGTAAGTCCTCACAATTTTATTATTCTTTATCACCTCACTATAAAAAATACCACCTACCTGTAAGCGTTCTTATCAAAAATCATACATGTACCTACGCCGTTGAGGCTGATTATTTACATAACACCTAAGTACGTACACTAGTAAGTATTTACGTACCGAAGACGCACGCACCTCGGCGAAAACAAAGCATTTTTTCTTAACAGCAATATTTAATGTATACACACCTCGAATTGTTAAGTGGTCGTATATATTAATAAATTAATAAATGTAAACATACAGTATGTTTTGAAGTAACGCTTACATGATGTAGTAAAAAAACGTCAATATTAAATTCTATCGGACACGTGATACAAACGAACCGTAACACGGTTCGATTTACGCGGTTTTTCTAAACCACATTGCAAAGCCTTGTTGTAATATAACACAGATATCTTATATGTATATATTATTTACCTACATTAATTTTTAATGATAACGATTGTACTGTATCTGTTTGGTCTGTTGATAGATGACTTCACGTTTGGCAAACTTGCTTTATGAAATCCGACGTAGGTAAACATTCCCTAAGTAATTTTAAGTTTAGGTTAAACTCTGTAGGCTAGTGCTACGTAGGCCCTACGCCTCTACGAAAATTAACTCTCAGTAGCATACACTGTAATCATAAAAACACAAAAACCTGTTTTATACCTATTATATCTTTTCATAGGGTGAAGACTTTAATTTGTTTAACCTTCGCAATTATGTGAAAATGTTTATAGCGTCCCTAAAAATTTTTTGGAAATTAAATATCCGATAGGATTTATTTTATTGAAATATTTTATGCGTCTAATTGATTCGTTTGTTCGTTTCTCAGAAATATTGTGTACATACGTATTATAAGCCGGGATCGTATACGCGAAAGCACATATTCCACACTGATAGGGCTTCTAGCTGAGGAGAGCAGTGCATGCTTTGAAAAAGATTAAAAGTTAAGCTTGAAATTAATACTTTCGCCCGAAATTAACAGGTTTTCATTACATTGTTATACGAGAAATTTTATTAATAGTAGATATAGAATAGTAACATTTTCTATTGCAAAGTAAAAATATAACATTTTTAATTCCATTTTTAAAATAATATTGTTCGAAAAGATGTACTTTCAGTCCACTTTTTATACAAAAAAAAAAGACAACTGCAGACCATGAGTGATGAAAAAGGGACTTTATTGTTTATTATCAACATTATCATACCTTTCACCCATTTAGCCGTTCGTCATTAAAAGTCAGACATTATTGAATAAATCAAGTTGTTGACGTCATTCGAGTGTCGATAGTAGCTTCTTATATTTATGTATCAACGGCAACAGAACGCACAGCTGTTTCCGAATTCAAATCTTACGGTACCGACGTGGTTACAGGTTATTTTGGCAGATAGGAAATAAAGACCTGTGATGTAGCGCGAGCCAAATAAACACGGATGATCCATCATGCATGTAATCGTGAAAATGAATAGTGGTAATTTAGTGGGTTCGGTCCTAAAAAGTTTGTAAAGACGTGCCAAATATGTTATCATGACACAGACATCTCCTGTTATCTGGACAGATAATAAAATGATTGAGTCGATGTAATTCTGAGTTCGTAAACTCCTTAGATCAATGTAATTGGTAAAATTTGTATAGGTGATGGATTGTAATCAAATGTAAACGTGAATTATTTATTATGAACACAGAAATATTTACATGTGGTCTTCTTATCTAACAAGATTATTTATAGCGATAATTTATTACGAGTACAATACCTAAAACTTCGTATTGTTTTTATGTACAAGATACTTACACGTAGATTACACGATTTATAAGTTCCACAGCTCTCTTAGTAAAAAGAAAGAGGAGATAGTACTTCCTCAAAATCTTTCAATTACTTTAACCTTAATCCAGCTTCGGATAACATCATATCTGGGTAATAAATAGTAATCATAACCGGATTGATTGTCACATTATTGGCAAACTCTCAACTCAAGTCAGATCTCGATGTTTTTGAACGAAAAATCATGTTATATTTACCATTAGTAAAATATTTTTGAATATGATGAGTTTTATCAAATGTTAGTAAATTGTAAACAATACTGAAAGTGATGTTAATAGTATTGATGGTTTAAAACCGTCCCAAAACGTTTTTGAATACGTCTGTATCACAAACGCCAATATAGCTACATGTTTCAAAGGCTGAAACCACATTGTAATGAAACGTGTTCAGGTTAAAGATAACGTCTTGTGTGTAGTGATATGTTACGGGCCTCTCGCCTACTATGTATCGAAACTTACTACATGTATAGGCACCATCAGTCAAGTTATTCAACAAAATGAGTGAAACTTTCCTTTAAGACGTTTATTACATTAACGTAAGTAGGCACGTGAAGTTTATTTTTACTCAAGTGTTCTCTTTAATTACGCGACAATCGCCTTCACCCCCGAGTGGAACAACAGTTAGTTGGTCGTAGAGATGTGTAGCACGCGGTCACATCATGACCCGCACGCGGCGCCATGCGCCACAAGTAGCGTATTGTATCGATTGGTTCGACTAAACGAGTCACTTTAATCTTGACCAGTCATTTACGTCACCAAATCTGTACAAAGAAAGACCCAACTCAAATGTTTTTATTCAACATTCGATATATCATGCTAATTTAATGAGATGAAGAAGTAATAATATTTTATATAGTACGTAACTACATAACTGCCTATTTATCTTCCTTCGTTAGACTCCATTGAGAGGAATAAGTTGCTATAATGAGTTCGGATAGTAAATATGAGGGCCTTGTGGGTAGGAAATAAATTCATGTTATTCGCAACTGAAAGATCGACACTTTTGAATGTGGCAACTACAGTCTTAATATTTATATGTGCCTGAAAATGGTTTACATGAATAAAAATATATTTGATTTGATTTTAAAGCCCGAAACTGTTTTTTACAGATAGTAGGTATCTAAAACCTAGCTACAACTACGTTTTAATAGTTTAATTTATGCGTCTAATATGTTAATATTAAGTTGACGCGTTCTGCCCAAAGCTTCCCCTGATAATAAATCTTCAACACCAATTTTTGATTTGTGAAAATCTATTTTTACCATATATCAGTCGAAAAGGTGCTAATTTTATCCTTTTAAATAGAAGAGAAAACAAATATCTATTTGGTTATATAACAATATTGTTATTTGGTAATACAAACTTTTAACCGTAAACGCAACATTACTTGACAGTTACGAAAATACCGTTACATTAAAGGTTACCCGTTAATATTGATTTTTAAAGGCTATGGTGTTTCTAGGTACGTACCTTCTAGGTATTGATGGTACTACCTAAATACAATCACGGTAATGAATCGGTTATTCTATGTAATCAGTACATAAAGCACTTCCCAGTAAATTATATGAACTCCGTGGCATCACATGACTGCGGCCACAGAACCCCATTAGAAACTCATTTGGACTATTAATGATCAGTTACATATGATTCATTTTGTGTGTAAGTATGCTAAAGACGTCATAGAGGTGTGGAAGCAATCATAACAAGATGATCTAATTTCTAACAAGCAAGGTTGGGAAAATATTATGCGATTTACTGATCCAACAATCTATCACATCAAACACTTCCATTCAGATTCATCCAGACTATCGAATCGAACGTCGGGGACGAGGACAGCGAGTCCAAAAAGCCTGAAGTTAACCACCGGGAGAGTGTCTTTTGATCCGTCAATTGGATCAGTCAGATCAGATGAAGCAGCGACGGAATTAATAGTACCTACCTACTGGTAAGAAATGAGTTCATGGACGTTCAAATGCCTCGTCGGTATAGTCTTAGGTGGCGTACGAGATAGTCTTCCTTAGTCATATTTGGTTGAGCTGTAGGTATCTGTGTTAGTTGGTAATGTCATAACCTCACGTTGCTATGACAAATCACTTTCAAGTGAAACAGTGAAAGCCAATTGCGAATTCTTCGATTCACGTCATTTCTAGAAAGTTCATGTGAAACGTTAACGTTAGGTAGGTACCTACATACTCGCCTACTAAGCGATTTCCTTAAAATATAGTATTTGTTACGGTCAATGGGACAAGCTCTATCAGTGGAGGAGAAAAAGGGGTTAGATAAAAATGTTGAATCGTTATCATTATGTTATACTTATATAATATAAGATACAAAAATATGGATTCCGCATATTTAGATACACGTATTGCGATGTTTCAGCGTCACCAACAGAATATCTATACATATAAATAAAATTGAAGTGTCTGTTTGCAATATTGAAATAACCGTTTTTTACTACGTGCATATGAATATATATACGGTACATACACCAAAATAACATTTTTTACAATTTTGGTCTGTCTGTATGTATGTCTGTCTGTCTGTTTGTATAGGCTAATCTCTGAAATGACTGGACAGATTTTGACGGGACTTTTATTGGCAGGTAGCTGATGTAATAAGGAGTAACTTAGGCTACTTTTATTTTAGAAAAATTCTTTTATTTTAGAAAAAAATAGGGTTAATTGCATTTGGTCTCACTAAAAAATACATTGTTAAGTTCCGACATCCAAGTCGCGGGCACAGCTAGTTTTTAAATAAGATTAGACGGAATTTTCAATTTTGTTAACTTTAATGTTTTTAACCTTTATGTTGAAGGTAACTTTAAATTTTAAGGACAAAATTACTATAAATTTAATATTTTATTTTTAAGTATATCTAAGCATACCTTTTTCGTGTTGAACTCCGAATTAAACTATTTTTTTAGGATATTACCATTCTCCGCTGAAATTTATTTTGTGTTTTATGGTGATGTACTTACTTACTTTTATCACAGACGAATGGTACTTTAATAGCTCATTTAATTGACATTTGGCGAGTGGGTGCAATAGCAGACCAAAGGTTAATTCAGAATGAGGATCGTCATAATTTTCATATCTCGTAGATATGACTTCATAGAATGCGGACAACTGAATATAAATTCTAACAAATGTATGAAATACAGTATAAATACATTATTTAATAACCTTCAAAAACTACACATCGGTAGGGAAATTGTTAGATCAGATATATTTTGTAAAATAAGGACAGTTATTTACATTGCTGTTTAATACAGAGATAACTTAATAAACATTTCCAATTTTTAATTACCTAACTGCTAGAGAATTTTAACTTGTCGTTGTAAAATCAGGCCTATGTAACCTACATACTCGTATTATTTTATGTAGTTTAGTGTATATGACAACATGATTTGTTCTTTGCTTCAAGCGTCGATGCACAGTGTTCTCTATTCGGGTCGATCTCCTCATACGGAGGAGCGCGGTGGCGGTGTCGAGGAAAGCGCGCCCTCATGACCCAAATTTTCGCAATGACGTCATCGAACACCGACCACGATGTGGGTCATGCCATGCGGCAGCACCACCGACCCACTCTGCATTCGGATATTGCACCAGATAAGATAGCATCAATCAAACATTGTATTTTTCAGGCCAAGTCACTCCTTTCATTGTGATGCTATTCTGTAATACAGCTTTAATTTATAATAAAATTAATTTAAGAAAATTGAAAAATAAATGAGAAAAATTCAATTGCATTCATGCTAATTTAGGTTATTACAAAGATCGTCCCCTTATATTTATAGAGAGATTTATTATGAATATAATATGACCAGTAAATAATTACTAGATACGCATCGAGACACAGAACACGAAACACATTTTCTCATAGTTAAGCAAAATGTTCTTTAGATACAAGCTTTCAAAAACTTACACAGAGCAATGTCAGTGTACGTTTTTATCTTTTTCATAAAATTTAAACTGTATCTAAGTACCAGTTGTTAAATTTTTCACATGCAGATTTTTTTCTGAATCTGCTATTTTATCTTGAATAATATGGGACTTGAGAATTGTAACAGATAGGTAATTGGATTAATGGAGCCCCTTGTGTAAACATACAAAACTGTTGTTTGGAGCAGAATGCTCCAAATCGTCGGCTAAAATCGTGTAGCGTAAACATCTCTACACCGACCGAATAATTTATGGCACTATAAATTAATAGCTTTTGTATGGCATGAATGAAGTATCCAGTTTAAAAAAGAGTAAATACTATTTTTGTTTGCATAAATAGACTAAAAACCTCGGTATGCTTTCATTTTATATTTTTTATTATTTTTAGTAAACAATCTTTTGCTCAACCAACGATGCAAAAGATTGTTTACTAAAAATAAACGTACTTATACAGGTAGATTAATTATGTCAATGTGTATTAATTGTTATTTGTGAAACAAATAGTTGTGGTTTTGGAATAATATAATATAAATAACAAAACATCATTGTTTATTTCAATATTGAACCTCGATATCTATATCGGCATTTATTAGTTGTGATGTGAATCTAAAAATTCTCTAACATTGAATGATGACTATTTATTTCTATACTATGAAGTCGTATTTACCTATAGCACTATTTCGAGCCATTACCACCGTTTTAGTGTAACCGACAAAAATATTTTTTTACAGAAGAAGGTTGTTTTAAATATTTTATTGTTATATATATACTTTTTTTTAAATATACATAAATGTGCAATTAAATTGGAACTTAACATAGAATTTTGGAGGGAAATGTCAACAAGGCTTGGTCCGTTACAGTTTAAAAAGTTACTTATGATAAAAATCTAAATTTCAATAAAAGTGTCGCTTACGTTAAGTCGGCGGGAATGGCTCGATTTAATATTAGGCCAGATTGTTTCCGACCGCACATCGTGCTTTTATAGCATAGTACAGTTTTATACAACGTTATTATTAAAATGCAGATCGTTGCAACGGTAAGTTGTGTCAACATCCATTACAATGGCTGTTACGATATAAACATATATAGAAATGTATAAATAACGATTGAAGTCACTATTTTTAGAAATTTTATTTCATACGTCTGTAAATATAAATTGGAACCGCTATCCTTTAAACATTTACTTATCAGCATAAAATAATTAAAGTACAAGGTTCTAACTGGCGTCATCATAGTTAATGTACCTGTATCCTATAATAAATATAATTCTTATATAAAATGATTAACCGCATAGTATTGAACGTAGTGCACAATTAGAAACTTTGTTTTGAATGATTTCAAACCAAGGACCGTGTTTATTGAAATATATTATGACCAGTAAAATTATTTACAAAACTTGGATATTGATTTTATCAAAATAGACTTCTGTTTACTATTGCTCGTATATTGTTGGAAAACTCTAATTTCGTCATAAGGCTTACTTTTGCCAGAACCTATATGCGGCGTGCTATGGCAAAAAATATCACGCAAGTAACGGAGTCGCGTTTTAACAATGCTCATCAAGTCTCATAAGAGCCAAGGATAGGTAACATTTTTAAATCATCGAACGGATGTAAATAGGCCAGTAGCTAACCTAATGCGCCACATCAAGCTACCAAGGTAACAAAAGCGATACTTAACTTAAAATTTTGTTAAATATTCTCAAGTAATTTAGCTATTTTAAAATGAAACCGCGTTACTAAAATGTTATCGGTTTATTTTATGTTAATAGAATATTATAACTGTACGGAGAATCCTTGATCAAATGATTTGTCACAAATTTTAAGTTTATTATCTAGATTTCTAGAATCATCATCATCGTATATGCCTTTTCCCAACTACATTGGGGTCGACTCACAGTCTAACCGATTTCGGCGGATATTCAGTATTTTACACAGAGCGACTGCTATCCATCCTCCGCCACCAATCCACCAATTAGGTACTAGGAGACACTGATACTCTAAGGTTAGACTGGTTGACAGACTTTTTGGGCTGGTGACACCCTTTATGATTGTCAGGTCTTCGTATGACACCTGGGACCAACAGCTATATTGTGTTTTCCGAAGGGGAGGTCTCGATGTGTGAAAAATATTCACCCATCCAAGTACATACTGACCGCGGCTGCTGCTCGCAAATTGACCGATCTGCATGACACCAATAAAGCTACGAGCCGCTCAGATTTGTAGAATAACTATTTTACTTATCAAATAATAGATACATACTGTTGAACATTCAAAATTTGTTCTCGATTTATTCAGTTTATTAATTAGTATAAAAGACAGACAATGTCATTGCAGGTTAGCATTGTTTTAATATTTACGCCACAAATGCAAGCAATGACGTAAAACTTTCAATTACACAGGTCTGCAAAAAAAAATTTTTGGTCAGCTGCATGAGATATTTTTACTAAATTATATGTTTTAGAATGCGCTGATTTCAGAAGTGATGGCCATTTCTTTCTATCACGTAAGGGTTTTTTGCAAATTCAAACAGAAGAAATTGGTAAAAGCACTCGTTTATTAAAAATTATAATTTTGAATAATATTTTGTATAATATTTTTTACAACCCATAAATAATCTAAATATACTTATATACTTATTCATCTTTTTTATGAAACCTTTTCTTCTTTTCCTTGATACTTCGCCGAGTCCTTTTCTGATTTCGTTCGTTAGTTTCCCGCTTAAGCATCCAACAGTAATCTGCAAGCATAGTGACATCCCATCTTCCTTGGTACCGTCTCTCGATATCGCGGACATCCTGGTGAAACCGCTCCCCCTGTTCTTCACTGTAAGCTCCCAGGTTTTCAGGAAAATAGTCTATGTGGGAGTGTAAAAAATGGACCTTCAAGCTCATCTTGCAGCCTCGAGCTTCGTATGCTGCTACCATCCGTTGAACAATGGTTTTGTAGTCAGGATCCTTAGTATTTCCCAAAAACTTTCGCACTACATCCTTGAACGATACCCAAGCTTCTTTTTCCTTCTCATTCATACTTTCCACAAAGAGGGTGTCGGTTAAAAGCTTTCTTATGTCGGGGCCAGTGAAAACTCCCTCTTTCAACTTTGTTTGTGACAGCTTCGGGAATTTTGTACATAGATATTTAAAACAGTCTCTATCCTTTTGCAGTGATTTCACAAATTGTTTCATCAACCCCAATTTGTTGTCGCAACACGATAAAACTGAACAATAAGATTGTATGCCTTTGCTTCTAGCGCCCAGGAGTTCGTGTTACAACATGCTCAGTCCCACCAGCCAACTTCTCCATTTATCAATTAAAACCGCTTCAACGTGAATGATCACGATCTCTGAACTTCTTAACACAAAATCTACTGTACCGTATCCCCCCCGCCTTCTAGGAAGTGGTAACAAAGAATAGTTAACATTGTAAATTTTTTAAATATTTTTGTTATGTTGTTACTAATATCTATAAAAACCTATGTGATAGAATGTTTTGAATATTTTTCCTGTTTTTGGGAGGTCAAAATCTATAAGAAAATGTTAAAAAGTCCTATGCAGTTTTTTAGTCGCAGACCTGTGTTATGAAAGATAATAAACTAATAGCTTATCCTAAACAACAGTGTCTAAAGAACGTTTTCCTGACATTTCATTTTTAATTTTGTAGACCATTTAAATTTGCATATTTTCTTACTTTAAAATTTTAGGATAAAACTTTTTTTCTTTTATTTTTAAATTGCGACTGCTGAGCATGAGGTTTTGGGTTCGATTCCGGGGTCGAGTAAAGTGTTATTGGGTTTTTCTGTGTGGAAATCTCTCGCTCAGTAGCAGCACGGAGTTAGGAACTATGCCCGGTACATAGCAATAGGCTCGCCCCCTATTATATGGGACTCAATAACGACATTGGTGATATGTGGGCACGGTGTTCAATAGTACATCTCTGCCTTGTTACAGTTACGCACTCATAGTGTGGAATAATAAAGCAGGTAAAAGAGTCATACAACAGTTTCACATTTAATAAAGTTATTAACAATCAAAAAGCACATTGACTAACAAAATAATTTTCACCACAACTGACAGATTACTTTTTATAAAAAAACAACTGATATTAAAATTCAATTTAAGAAAAGACTGACCAAAGAGTCTCAACAATATGCCTAACCCTCCGGGAAATACAGGCGTGATGCTATATTATGTTTATTTTATTAATAACCATTATGGCAGTTAGTGCTATTCTTTTAAATTGTAGGTTTATCTGAGTTTCGCTAATTTTTAAATTAAGCATTGGTTGATCGTTAACATTCTTGTCTTCTAGGGCTCCAGTCCAGAGTGCTGTGCTGACAACGCAGGACTAGACTCTTCCAGTAGCGCTGGCACCCCAGCGCCGCCTCCAGGCCCACGATACAAGCTGGCCACGGAGGGGTCTCTCAGAGTGTGCTGCTTCCAGCACACCAGGACTGTAGTAGACAAGATACTCGCAGCCAAATTCCTAAGGCGATGGGAAACACACGTTCTGTGCCTAGAGGAACAACATATAATTTCTAAAACGGTAAGTTTTGCCTCTTTGTTTACAAACTATACCTACTTACGTAAAACTTCTTTGGAACAGTCACTTGCGCACTGGAATCAAATTCCAATCAATTGTTACGCAAGATATACGTCAGATTGGTGTCAAACTATGTCCCTCGAAAAATAATAAATCTATAATATTCATTTGATATTTTATTATAATCTTTTTTGACATTTAAAATTTTATCAATAATATAAAAAATGCAAAACATTAATTGGAATCTATACTTGCTTGTGTTTAGTTTTCTTATATGAGTCCCAAGCTAAACTCGAAATTGTTTTACCACCACCCACTTTTTAAACCAGAATTAGTTTGACGTGGTTAGACGGTTCCAACTAGGCGTATATCATACCGAGATTCATCGCCTAGAGTAGGTATTTGTCAAATATTTACGTAATTGAGTAAATGTTACATGACCGTGTCGTTCGGGCATAATGTTTAATTGCTTTGACGTACTTAAGGCCATTACTGTATTTGTCAAAGAATTTTTTGGTATTTCTCGATAAGACTGGCAGCAGTTATTTTTCCATGCATAGTTCGTAACAATCGGGTATCATGTTTAAATAGCTTGTAATCTTCTTCACATCTGTACAAACACTATTTTACGTCAACGATTACTCATCAGGCGTATTTATGCGTAATAATTAAGAAATTCTAATCGATTCACTAGCGTAGATAACATTCGTTTGTGACATCAGAACAGTGTGTATTTTTGCTGGAATGTTATTTATTACATTTCTATTTACGAACGAATAACGTGGAATTTTAAGTTATTTAGTTTATAGTGAATATTTAAAAAGTAGCGCAATAATAATGAATCCAAATTCTCATGATAAACAAATATATAATTTAAATTAAAGCACACAAACACAACACAAAAATTTAAAACAATTGAAACATTTGGTTGCGCACTAACTACCGCAAATCTAAACATCTTTCTACTTTTGTTAACTGAATTGTTCAGTTAATGCAAACAATATATATTTATTTAATTTATTAATTACTGTATTAACAACCTTTTAAAACAATATGATGTAAATAATTTACATGTAAGGTGTTACCAAAGATATGAATCCAACACATTTGAAACTATTTTTCACAGACTGAAAAACTGTTTGAAAATCTTTCACTTAGTCTAATTTCGACTGACAGGTATTTTTTATTCAGCAACAGTATTGCAGTTGCAGATTAATATAGGTGTTTAATAGGTACTCTACGTTTTCCCCTTTCCCGGTTTTGCCCATCCTTACGGGGAAAAATCCTGTTAATTACGGCTTTACATACAAAAATAGTAATATGTATTTGTATTAATTATAAACGATTTTACGTAGAACATTATCTATTTAGGAATAATGCAGTTCCATAAAATCTTGCTATAACCGTTTAATTAATTTCGATATAATTCTCTGCTGGGCATGTTTCTCTTAGTTCTGTTCTTAGATTGAGGGTTATGGACTTATCTAACACGCTGGCCTGGTGCATGTTGACGGACTACACACACCATCAATAACTTTTTAATGCCTCCTCAGTGTGCGATTTTTCTCACGATATTTTCCTTCACCATTAATGTAAGTGATACAAAAAAGACAGAGGGCTAAGCCGGTTCGATTCCGGGCCCTCCTGCTAGGAAGGGAAGACAGATCCAAGTGTTGACTCCATTCATCTCAGTCTTAACTTACAACATAAAAAAAAACTATTATCCTCTAGATCTAACATCGGAGGCATAAAAACACTTTCTTCTACATGAGTAAGATGTCTGATAAATATAATTTTACGTGTACACACATACGTGTAATTGATTACTTATTTCATTTGGCTTCATTCCATATGTAATTTATATTTGAATTACTGCTAAGACATTGACAATTAAACTAACAACTTCTTAGTAAAGTTTACTATGTCGCAGCAATACGTAAGCAGATTATTTTTCCTCAATAGTAACTCCAAATATAACGCCACACCCTTCATTATCTTGGTTCGATAACTATCAATCGTATCAGGTATGTATCGCGCCGCTACTCATCCACTTAGGACGGCTATATCTATGTACAACACGTATTTACCTTCACTATACAGATCATAAGTGTTCATTGTTCTCTATAATAACGAATATATACTGCTACATATGATAACATTGTTTGCAATCGATATATGTTTGCTATTTACAAAATACGTTTCGTAAAGTAAATATTTGACGCACCAGAATCTTCAACAACAACGTTCTGATGATGTTTCAAGTCGAATGACTGAATTATTGATACTTGTTATTATTTATAGATGAATTGTAAGTATCATAAATATATCCGTTCATATGGTTTTCAGGAATCAATTAATATACGTATTTTTATGTTATAGCTATGCCAGCGATTATTATAAACATTCCTATGTTGTCGGATTTAAAATGTTCTGTGTATATCCGGTATCCAGGTTTCAGATAAGCTCTTTTTCCAACATCAAAGGCGGGAGTTGCTGAAAACGTAACAAACACGTTATAAAGACTCACTCACTTTCTTTCATGGATATTTATTATTTAGTAACGGTCAACAAAAAAGGGTACCTACATTTTCTAATAAATCATGTCTAAAATATCTCGCGCTTAAATCGTACAAAAATCTCGTAACTACCTACATCATTATAACCATTAAAAAAAATAATCACTATTATGACGTTTGGTGTTTAAATTAGACGATTGCAGCGCGTCCCGAACCCTTCAACGAGGTCAATCGAAGATAAGAGAGCGTTCGTGCGTCACCACTTTTATATTATACGTCCGGCTACCGATATGTACGAATGATCACAGCATTATGTAATACACTGCGCTGCATTGTAACCCCGCGGATTATATTCATCTTTCACATATCTATAAAATCGCATGGAGCGCCAAACTTGCCCGAGAGAAAGAAAACATAAATGTTTACATTTACCTACATAAATGGCTTTTGGTGTTCAAAACAGTTCGTCATTGACGTCATGTATACGCGGAACACATTTGCATTTCGTATCCAAATTCGATAGTAAACGTTTTTGGTTTACCGCGATTTGTTATTAATGCTCCATAAATGTAGCACCAGGCCAGTTCCACACGTGTATAAATCTGTGACATTATTTGTAAAGAAATATCAACCTAAGTGCTTGTCCTTAGAGTCTTATGTCTGCAAACTAATATAATCTAGGGTACACGTGTTAAAAGTAACACTAGCCGAACGCCTTCTAAAGCCATAGCTGCGTAGAACTTTTGTTTTAGGTTAATTTACCAGACACATCCAGCATAATAAATTGACGCAATCTTTTATGTTGAACTTCTTTACCCAAACTGCATAAGGTTAGCAACTCCAATCCTTGCCTTATTTGTATGTACTCGCGTCATAAAGCACATCTGCAATTACTTCCGTCTCCCTTCGCACCGCCTGCGCATCTGATCTGTGGACGAAGTGTGGGAGGCCACACGGCTTGTCTACTTTAGTGTGTAAGAAGAAAACACTGATTTTGTCAAATGGTGAATATCCATTACTCGTTTCTGATGCTTGTGACATTCCAGGATATATATCTTAGTTTCTGATTCAGCTCTATGCTTAACAGAAAAAACAAAGACAATTAATATGACTTACGTATAACCTTTTATGGACTACGTGCATAAAGTTTGTCACTCCTTGTGCGGTTTCGTTAACGTGACATTTCCAGTTTCTTTTTACTGTATTGAAATGTTTGAGGGACTAATAGTTTCGCTACGGAATTGTTGGTTATAGAGAAACAGCTGTATTCGCCGTTCATCTGCAGTGAAGGCGGAACTGGCAGACGCGTGAGTGCTACGCTAATGTCAAGGGTCGACCATGGCTAGACTAAACATTTTAATACGATCATTAACGTCTAAAGAGCCCTATTCCACTAAGGAAATTAATAGTATTAATACATTATATGTTCGTTAAGAAAGTGACGTGTATTTAGGAATTAATAATCATGAATAACGTTGACGCGTAAATAAGGACTTCGCAGTAAGATTCGATTATAGCCATGCCATGCAGACTACAAACAACAATAGGCAATAAAAGTCTTTCAAACGCTTTCATCTTAAGCGTGCTCATGATATAATTATGTCCTTGCAGAATATTATTCCATTAGATACACTTCAACAGTATCAGTAAATAAGTATAGAAGCTACCAGCCACCGCTCTGGAGCCATATTAAAAGCAATTTGACGTTCATTTTACACGAGTGGTTTTCCCTAGCTAATATTTTTTAGATTTTATTTATAATACACGGATTAATAAAGAAGCTAAAAATATAATCGTTGATTATAACAGCCCTAATCATAGAACTATCGTCATGTGTAAATTTAAAGCATAAACAATGTTTTACCGCACATTGTAACTTACAATGTACCTACGTCGTACTTCAAAAATGTTAGGTCATTAGGAAGCGTAGGCACACTGTTATAGAAAACATGGGAAATCCATATTGTGAAAAGACTGCGTAGTAAATATAGTGGTACGCGGTTGCTTACATGTGCAAATTATGCGTATTCGTTGCGTATGAACGATCTTCAGCCTTTCGTCCTTGTACTTATTTATTAATACTTCACGCAGCGGTCGGGTCGGAAAGCGTCACGCGACCCCGTGCATTTTCTTACTATTACAAGTCATAGAAAAACGAGGCAGCGGTTTACGCACGTCATTGAGGAATCATACCTAATGATTCATGGTATCAGGAAGTAGCTCGATGCTTATCCTTCTTTTTGGGAAAATTATATGTCACGCCGTGTTAAGATCTACGTCTCAAAAACCTGCTCAACATATTTAAACGTTTCATGTTCTTTTTTATTTTTATATATAATACCCAATACTCTATACTTTATTTGCGTTCCACAATGTAATACTTATGATGGTAGACCATGAGAGACTATGAGATCGAATTGTGGACCCTGTCGGGTTATATTACAAAATAACAGTGGTTTATAAATTAAACATGAATTTAAAAACGGATATCAATTTACAATTTAAACATCTTTTTTGTCTAGATAAAGACTGACATTTATTTATCCACAGCTATTTGTCAAGAACCTAAAGTAAGGAAACAAAGAATACTTTCTAATTGGAACATTTTTAAAGCCGTTTTTATGACACGTAACGCTTATTTATTAATCAGTTGAAATACGTTTGGGTTTTAAATGTTAGGTGGAAGTTTTTGCTTAGGAGTTCTCGTTTATATAAGTATAGCGGTCTTCTCTTATTCGTTGCAACCATCGATGCTAAACATATGTAGCGTTATCTTGAATCTTTGCAAATGTTTGTAACTCTGGTGACAATCCAATATTTTCATACGAGTCGTCAATCCCTGAAGCCTTTGTACTCTGACTATTTATGTATAATAAGCTGAATCTTTGCACTATCTTCCGATGTTTTGTTGATAATGTAGGTATATTACGGAAACTGACAGATTGGTCTAGTAGTGGTAGCAAGCGCAGGTGTTAAGCGTGAGGTACTAGGTCAAGCCCGAATTTTTTTGACCCCCACCACCCCCCTCGGACGGCCAGTGGTAACACCCCAGTTTGGAATTGTGCAATTATGCTCTATTAAAAGGGTCTTAATAACGGTGAAATGTATAATACTAAACCTCTGCCTATCCGTTCGGGAAGTAGAGGCGTGATGACAGTATGATGATAGCAACACGCCTGTCACGCGTCACGTACCTACATATGTATATTAAGGATAACCACGTTTAACAGTGGGCGTATACATTTATATTATTATTCCATTTTCAAATAGAAACTATGATCATATTTGCATCTCACGACCACGTGTTCATGGTGACAAAACGCTGTGTTTATCCTACGGGAGAATCGTGTTTAGAAATATTAATTTTTAATATTAGTTTGGTAAGTATGCTTGGTAAACTACTGTGTTCAACATTATAAGCAAGATTTATTATCGTTACAATCGACGAAGACAATTATTTAAATTATACTCTTTAGTTGAAATTATTTATTTGCAATTAGGATTTTCAATCACTTTTACACGTCTTTTTTAAACTAGATGGCGTCGGCATTTCCTATGACTATCCCGCCGAAGAAACGCCGAAACAAACTCAGGACTTGACCCCTGAGTTTTTTTCGGCGTTTCTTTATTCGCTATTTTAAAGTCCAGACAGATTATAGTAGGATTTATGTGAGACAGAGGGTGGAATGGCCTTTAGAAGAAAGTACCATAGTTATTTGAGCTGACCTGTCGCAACAGAGGGCAAGCATCAATTATCGTGAGAATTAATTAAATTAAGAGTGTTCAGCCTAGATCTAACTCACATGTACAATGTATAGCGGCAATATATAAAAGATCATTTAAATTTAAACGACATTACAATATCAAAATAATGAAGTAAATAATATAATAATTAATGTCAAAAATTGTATATAAAAAGAAGGAAAGGCTCTTGATTATAACGGTTAATGTTTATGTGGATAGGTGCTAACATCCTATTTTATGCTCAAACAATACTGCGATAACCAATCCCTACAGCTGAAATTCGAATATTCCCTCGTGCCATTTAAAGAAGTGGTCTAGGCGGAGCCCTATTTTCTACAATGAGATGTGATGATGATGTGGCCGATAGGAACTACTTGTCGTTCTATTTGGGGATAATTCGTGACGGTTATTTTTTATCATCGTACGTTTTGTTATTGCTATCGTAAAGTTGGTCCTCAAATGTCATTAGTATGCTCTGACGTCAATGAGTTTAATAGTATACCTATTTTTCTGTTGCCAGTTTGTTTTCTATAACAAATGCAAATTTAGTTGATACTTACCAGTGTTAAATCCGTTCTCATTCTTTTTTCATAGTCAATTAATTATATTTAAAAAATGAACGATAAAGTTTAAGTCAAAGTGTGGTAGTTTAGACTTTTTTTATTTATAATTTTGTTGTAATATTATTTTTTTCATTTAATCGACAGTAGTGGTGCCCAAAATCGGTCTTGGTCTTGCAGTCTTGGTCTTGTTCTTGCATTTTTGCAAGACCAAGACCAAGACCAAGACCGCGTAATTTTAGCATGACCAATACCAAGACTGACCGTGCAAGATTTGAGCAAGAACAAGACTAAGCCTGCGAGACTCTTGCGTCTTGCACTTATTACTGAGTGTCGTTTCAGGGAGCGGATAGGCTTAATTTATAATACAAGAAATTGACACATAGTAAACAAACGAAACAAAATAAAAGAAAGTACTAGTACATACAATTTTGAAGAAGAAAATAGGCAGAAAATAGGAAGACGTAAAGTACAAATATAAATGACTATCAGTGCATTTTCGTTGAAAGGGGAATTTATGCAGTCCGAATAAGTAAATAAAAAATAATATATTAAATACAGGGTGACATAGAAAACATATGTTAAGCCGGCAACCCCATATTCTGTTGTGCATTATTAATCATTAAATGATATCCCTAACAATGTTTATTAAAGATTTTTAATACTTTCGACGTGTCAATGTTTTCTTTATATTTTTGATTGAGTCAACCCTAAAATTGGTTGAACTCTGTTGAACTTCTTTGATTTAGTGATGAATGCGACACACATGACGCAAAACACATCATAGTAAAAGGGATATCATGTTCTTGCATCAGAGAGGCAAGTTTTTTTTTTTTAAGGTTTAATTTGGTGTTGAATACGTCTATGGTATGCGAAATACCGATGCAGAGTAGAAGTAGATGTATGTACATACATCCGCATAAAACTTTAGTTAAAACCTAACTTTAAAGTAAAAATAATATTTTCTTACTATGAAAATAGATTCAAAAGCTGTGGGTAAACCTTTATTAATAAATAAATAAATTCCATTTGTTTAATAGGTACCTATCCATTCTTAAAAGTCACACACACATTTCTCATTAAATGTTTAGACATTCATTAATTTGGTTGGTCTTTAGTATGGCTATGTTAATTCAAGCTCAAAATGTACCTACTCTGTTACGTTGTTCTAAGATCTAAAGTAACGTTTAATAAATAGCAATAGGCTAATATATTGCGAGACTTGCGAGACTCTTGCTGCAAGACCAAGACCAAGACTGGGAGCGCAATACCAAGACCAAGACCAAGACCAGGTGTATTGGCGCAAGACCAAGACCAAGACTGGCTAAGTATCGTCTTGTTCTTGCATTTGGGCAACACTAATCGACAGAATAACAAATTTAAAATATCAATGCGTTGATAGGTTATTTCTAGTTTTCCCTCTATTCAATTACGCACATATTTATTATATCCGCAGCCTTCATTGTTTCATTGTACAATAGACCTATATTGGAAGCTATTGTAAGGCGGGTCAGGTAGCCTCACATCATTACTTAAATTAGATTTGTATGGGATCATTACGTTATGCGTGCCTCTTAACGTGTCGAATCGACGGCAGGCCTCTTATTATGTCAGACCTCTCAACACAGACATGCAATGCATATATAGTGCAACCGTTTTGAAAATTAAATTTATTATTTATTTATTTATTATATATCTGTGTGCCGTTTGGTCGCTGTATTGCAAATACGGGGTATAAATTCCAAATACTCCTACTGACTAACTTTTCATCAAATATTTTTTAATAGATACTGACACGGTTATTTCAATTAAAATGGTCAGAGTTGCAATGAAAATATACCTTCTATAATACCATTCTATAATACCATTATAGAATTCTCACCACCATTATAGTAGTATACCATTATAGAAAAAGACTCAACATATTTCATATAAAAGCGTTTTAAGTAGAATAACATAACACAATTTGGTTTTGCTTGAAATTAATGTCTTGTAATATATTTTACAGAACACAAATGTTGTTGACTTTCCGTTTTTTCTCTCCTCGAATAGGGTTATAGACGGTCTAGTAGAAGCAGCGAAGACGCCGCCGCACCATATTAAAAAATACTAATCGCGAAAATATCTTGATACATGTCTTTGAATAATAAAGTCAAGGTTTGTATCAAGGTTATCACAGATTAACGTACCAAGCTAGAGCCAGCTCTAAATTCTTGTTCTACATCTTTCAACCAACAATTAGAAGGACGATAAACCTTATTCGCGCACGAGGTGATGTGAAGTCAGCTAGGAGTCGGAGCTTGTGAGCTGTGCGGCGGCTAGGCGACTGGCAAGGATGACTTGTGACGTCATAAAGACCCGCGGCCTCGCTGGCCCGCGGTACGACTCGCGCAGGGGCAATGCTCCGCAACGTCATACATCGCCGTACACTCCCCCCCCCCCCCACGACCATTCTTCACACAAAGCGATGGCTGCGCCCTTCTCTGTAGTTGACCTAATTCCCTCTATCGAATCTCCACGAGATACGAAAATAGGTTGCTGACTATTTACGACTCGACTCAAAACGTCATCAAACTACGATGTTGAATATTTATGGAGGTACAGTAGGTGCATTTATATGGTCAGTGGAGTCCACAGCCAATGGTATAATCCCGCCAAATGACCATAAATGTTGCAAAAGCGTTGGCAGTTTTTATCATAAACTCCGCAAAAATATAAATACACCTTTTAATATTAGGAAACTAATTGTTACCTAAATATTTAAGGAAACCTAAATTCGTTTTGCGTCTCGTTTTGTGGTACTTTTGATCTACTGGTTATATAGAGAAGAATATATATGATGAAATATTGAAATGTCCAAAATAAGGACCCAGGAAAATGTATGTTTCAGTAGAATCGTTTTTTTTAAAATTTTTTAGGTATAATAAATAATGGTAAATCTTTTGTTCGGAAAATTCATCTTAATGATTGATATTTATTAATAATATTTTGTGGTCTCATAAAAAAAAAAAAAAAAAATTCAACCCATTACTGTCCCACTGCTGGGCAAGGGTCTCTTCTCAGAACGAGAAGGGTTAGGCTTTAGTCCACCACGCTGGCCCAGTGCGGGTTGGCGGACTACACACACCGTCAAGAACTTTATGGAGCCCTCTCAGGTGTGCAGGTTTCCTCACAATGTTTTCCTTCACCGTAAACGCAAGTGATAATCAAATTCTGATCCGCACATGATTCCGAAAAGTCAGAGGTGCGGGCCGGGTTCGAACTCAGACCCTCCTGCATGGAAGGCAAGCGTTCGACCGCTAGGCTATCAGTGCTATTGGTGGTGTCTCATAAATTTCAGAATTTAAATATTTATGAAATCTATATAAAAAACAATTGAATGCTGTTCTTTAGTAAGCACTTGAGAACGGCTGGACCGATTTGGCATTTTTTTAAATGTTCGTAATAGTCCGATAAAGGTTTTTAGGGAAAGAAAATTTGCACGGAAATTTGGACACGCAGAAGAAGCACCACGAGCAACAGTTAGTCAATAATTAAATACCGATGTGAGCAGAGTCCACATTTTATATCGTTAAAACTCAATTACGTATAATTGCACGATTTTGATGACCTTTTCATTAATTTCTATTTCTTTTTTTTTTAAAAAAACGTTGCCCCACACTACGATTTCTCCTGTGTCGTGGGTACAGTTTACAAACATACATGTCACATACACACACAACCAGACCCGAAACAACTATCTGTAGATCATACAAATATTTGTTCCGTCCGGGGATCGAACCCGCGACACATAGCGCAGAAAGCTAATCGCTTAACCACTGCGCCAACCGTGTCGTCATGACGTCATATTGTTTTTATAGAAATGTCCCACATGAATCCGTTACGCGGGCGGCATGCGAGCGGGTCCGCGTCCATTTTACAGCATGGCACAGCTTTATAACTCCATCGTCTGAATAACACACAATCCCAGGTGCCAGTGATAAATCCGCCTTAATGCATGTCTTTTAGAGTTTACTTTTACAACGCGTTTACGTACGTTTACCGATAAAGTTTAAAATTCAGCGAACCCGACCTTTTCAATGACTGCGAACAGTTCAACTTCAATCATTTTCCTGACATTATATTAAAAAAAAGAGTAAATAGTAACGTTACCGGAATTCATGATTCAGCGATTCACAGAACTATTTAATTGGGTCATAGACATTATAAACACATGGTCACATAGGTACCCAAACAAAGGAACATTTTACATAATAATTACTGTGGCCATAAACCATAAACCGCTAAGATCAACTAAATGATATTGCCGTAACCACTACGCTTTGCAAACGGATTTATTAGGACAGCAGGTTTGTTCTTGCTTCGTTTCGTGTTGATTTTGGAATGAAAGTAAAATATCGTATCTATATGTCTAAACGCAATGTTAGCCTAAGTTTACCCATCTACTAAGCAATATTAGCACTTCGTACACTTCATAGACTTTCCTGACATCTTTATGCTCTATACATTTCGTACCCCAATACACTACCACACTACACACCATATTTGTAATTTACGTCGTCTTTCACACGTGTCCTATTAATTGAACTTTCCCGAAATACGAGCAAATTGCGCTTTTTTCGCACCTGAAGATCATTTATAATTTAGGAATGTATTATTTTAAATACGTCAACTATTTAGGATAATAATAACTTGTCTCATTCAGAACTACAAAATAAGCTGGTGTCGTCGCTGCGCCTGCCAAGTTCCATATGTGCATTTTTGACAAAAAAATATCTCTGTAAGAATCTGTAAAAATCTCTGTAATGAGTAGTTTTTATAATTTGATATAATTTTATAGAGTTGTGTATCTAATGAGTATTTTCAATACTACACTGTCAGTTTTTTATTTAATATATTGTTTATTAAATACTTTTATGTTGTTTCCCGAAACCTATTAAAAATCACAAATGGAACTTGGCAAGCGCAGCGACGGTATGTGGTTTAGTACACAATATCATGGTTTGAGGTTTGCCATAACGGGTAATACGGGACGTCACCAAAGTAAATAATGGGGATTCCTACCTGCAAATATTACCTTAATGAACTTAGGTAGCTATATGAACTAGTTAATATTAACGAAATATACCGTAATGGTTTGGCAATTAATTTAATTCTTCTTTCAGCCTTCCGGATTGCTGGAGAATCCGCTATCGTATAGCTGTATGCAGGAGGTGTACTGCATCTCCCGTTGGGATCCTGCCAGGAAATACTGCCTCAGAATAGTCATGCCGCATGGATCGCTTCTGTTGCAGGTTGGTTATATTTATTAGTAACATAACATAATATAGCATCACGCTTGTATCCCCGAAGGGTTAGGCAGAGGTGTATTATTGTGCACCCACATTTCGCCGATGCTGTTATTAAGTCCTATATAATAAAGGCGAGCCTATGGCCATGAGGCACAGTTCCAAATCCGATGCTGCTACTGAGGATTTTTATATAGAAAACCACGATAACATTTTGCCCGACATCGGAATTGAAGCCAGGACCTCACGCACAGTAGTTGCTCTTGCGACCACTAGACCAAAGAGGCAATCAAATTTAATAGTAATATGGACAATTCCCATGCGGTATATTTATAGACTTGTAAACCCGGACACATGGTTATCGCCGTGGTTGAGCGATCGACTTCTGCTCTACGTGTCGGGGGTTTGTTCCCGCATCTAACAAATATTTGTATGTCTTCATATATAGATATTTGTGTTTGTAATCGCATCCACGATACAACAATTATTCCTAGATTGGGGCAGCGTTTATAAATAAAAAAAAAAACAAAAACGATACTAGATTAGTTATAGTAAATATAGGTAACTCATAATGTTACTTTGTATTTTCTAGGCGAACGACGCTTATACACGGGACCAGTGGTATCATTCTATTATATGGAGGGTGAGTACACGTGTAGTTATTTCCTTCCTCTTGTGCTAATACTTATTTACCTAGAGTAACTAATTATTTTACATATTCTCATAATTACATTTATTTTTCAGAGAAATATCATAAGGTATAGAAACTTCCTCACAAAGACTGTAAGAAAAGAAGTTGTTTTAAAGGAGTTGAAGGTAAATATACAACTTAAAAATTTATCAATGAAGAGATTAATTAAAATATAGTGAAATATTTTATAATATTTTTATTTTTCAGAATATGGTGGATTTCGTCATGACCACACCTTTGCAAGACGAAAGTGTGACGCGCGCGCCTCTACAGATTCTCACAGATTTACTCTCCGAGGTAAATTATAAGCGTTTACGTAAAATATGTTTTCGAAGAGTCTGTTTGTGTAGTTAAGCAGAGATATAGCCGTGAATAAACTTTAAACTTATATACAAGGTGAGAAATAGGTAACATACCTATGAAAATCTTCAATTTCCATGTGCACACAACATACGTGATTCGTGATCTCCTCATGTAATCAATTGACGTCGGAACTCTGTATCTAACATCAGATATGAACACCTACGTGTGCTGTTCAATCGGGCCGCCATAACTGTGCTCCTACCAAAATATTTATAAATAATCTGCTCAAAGAAGGAACGAATTTACCATTCATGACGGAAATGGATTGTTTCTACTTCTTATCAGAGATCATGCAAGCGACACGTGGTGACACTTTAAATATTTACAGTCGCATTACTGGTACGTTTGATACGCTCAAAGAGATGCAAAATTGCAATTCCTTGCATTATTTGTGTTTTTATTAACAAACAGTTACTAATGATAATGTCAGATTCTGGGACGCGACACCTGAATGACCTGTGGTAGGATGATCCAAAAATATAACAAATGCTTCTTTCGCTGTTTCGTCTCAGGAATACTTTGTATGTAGAAGAGAAATATTTAATCAATAATTGCAGCACAGCACTATGAAGGAATTCAATTTTATTCGAACACTTATTTATTCATTCACTGTATTTGAGTACCTACGTCATGCCACTAAACCATTGAAGTTTCAACATGTATAAGTGTATGTAATATGTACTCATAGACGTTTTGGCAAGGTTATGAGTTAACGTCATTGCAGACTTATTTACTGCACTTCTAAACAATTTATATTACAGATCGTAACCATAAATTGTCTAAAAAATACCTTTGCTGGTTGACTCAGAGTCTATAAGTAGAGTACTGATATTATCTTACTATTAGGACTGTTGGTTGCGAGATCTCCAACGTCTAGTGTTCTACAGAAACCATAGTGGTAGTATCAACAAGCATGAAAATATATAACTATTAGTAGTGCCGGATTAACCACGTAACAAGAGTACCAATTGCTACGGACCCCACGTAAAAGGGGGCCCGCAAATCCAAACCCGCCAAAAAATAACGCTCAAGCGGCACCACCGCTCATTTTATTGAGTGAAACTTATTAAAACGTGGTATATTGAATGTATTTGATGTCGCAAAAAGTGAAACGTTACACTTGTAATGTTGTCCGACTAAGACAATGCACATCAGACCATCGGTAACCGATTATTTTATTGGCGAAACTAAAACACAGAATTTCATACGGTAAACGCATAAGTTCCACAAAAAGTCACTTTATACTTAAGAGTCCATAGCAGATCAAGGCCCCCTCAACAGAATTTGCTACGGCCCTCGCGCTTGCTTAATCCGGCACTGACTATTAGGTACTTATACAGTTTTATCTAATTATTTGAGGTATGAACTGAAAAGTATAATCAAACAGACGTCAGCAGGAAGCAGGATGGAAAATTGTTCTGTTTAAATTGAGGATGTTTCCTCACTTCTAATAATCAAAATTACGATATTAAATTATTGGTTTTCCCACGGTGGGAATGTGAAAGACCCAAAAACGTCAGATTCTTTCACCTTGTTTTATCTATGACGCACGACATAAGGTAATATACGTAAACGAAAAATGAAGACTGCAATTGACTCATGAGTGATAACCGTATAATTGTTAACTACTTCAGAAAAAGGAAAGTGGTGATTGGGAGGAGTGGGCAGAGAATGCTACGAGCGTAGCGGCGCCGTTGTTAGCGGAGCGATGCGCCACTAGCGAATTGTGTGCGCTGCTGGCTCGACTGTGCCGACGAAGACCGCGGGCGGCCCCGCTGCCTGCGCTCGCGCCGCCCGTACGACGGGTGCTCACACGCAACGTCGATTTCGCAAGAGCTCCGAATGCTAGGCGGCTCGTTAGAGATTATATCAGGTATTTTCAAGAACAGCGTATCCATTATGCTAAATACATATTGCAATCACAAATCAATTTGCAAAGTGTGGTGATTAAGCATACCGCACTACTTCATTATTTAAGATTGTGTATACCCAGTGATACCTGTGTGTTACAAATAATAAATGACTTTATTCTGTTCTATGAAATCATGTAGCATGTAGTATATAAGTAGGTCCAAATTTAGGTTTATCACTTGCCGACGTCATTATTGAAATAACCGTAGAATTGAGATAATTAACAGAAATTAGATCTTGTATTATAATAACTTATAAAGTTATTTTCCATGAATTAAAATGAAGCGAGGTTTTCCAATTTAATTTTCTAAGGTATAATCATTTTTGAATGCAGAGAAGTCGCTAATAAGGTTCCGTTAATGAGCTAAATATTGCAGCTGTAGAAAGTTGTATAATATTACATCTCCTGAGTTTAAGAACTTTTTTAGGAGTACATAGGTACTTCATTTCTAAAAGGTCATGTTTGTCACCTGCGTAAGATCGTAGTAGCCTGGTAACCTCATTTGGTTACAATACAAACTATTAATTATTGTAAGCAAAGGCCAATCAATTCGAGTACTTAGTCGTAAATGACGTCAATTGTTTTACGATACTGTGATAAAGCTACAGGTGCTCAGCTAGGTTTACAAGGTTATTAAGGCTATTTAAATAGGATAGGATTAGACGATTTCATTTCTTATATATTTTTATCACACACATTTTGCCAATGATTTTCATTTGATTGGAGTCATTTGGTTTTTTCGATACAGAATGAGAATAGGTACCACTACATTTAAATATATAGCAAGAAATTCTCGAAGCATCCTCGTTTGAAAGCTCTTCGTTCATAATGAACCGTAATTAATGCATCTCTATGGTCTCTGCAGTGCCCTGAGCGCGCACAACTCGGGCAGTTCCCTGGTGCGGCGCTTCGTTGAGGTGACGCACGGGTCCCGCGCCACGTGCCCGTACCCCCGCGCAGCGCCCAACCTGGCGGCCGTGGCGCTGGCTGCTCTGGATGACCACTACCGTGACGCCGCCACCCCGCATGTCTGCAATGATGCTGAAGACGAAGTCCTGTGCTTCGCTGACATCCTAGCTCACATGTAAGTTTAAACATAACTCAATCTTCTACGAATCACTTAATTTTTGGATATTTATTGGTGAAGCTAGGAAAGTGGGTTGTGATCGTAGAAACTGATTTGATGGTACAAGCATTAATTGTTAAACCGATTTTAAACGAATGAAACTAGATTCTTATTTCAACTCTAGTTGAGTGCCTACTTTCGATAAACTGTATTTTATTATCATAAAATCTCTTGACAGGTGCGAGTACGAGGATTGGCTCATAGTAGTTGGCGCCGTACTTCAGCCGGTTCCGTTATGCTCGGGTGCAATGAGTTGCCCACGCGTGGCCAAGCGGCTGGGCAGCTTGCTGAATGCGCTGGCGCACGATCCACGTTGCGCCGCACATGCGTGCGTGGCTCCCGCTCGAGCTGCCCGGCTTTACCCACCGTCTTGGCTCAGAGCAGCCGCTCCCTCCGACCCTATGTTGGCCTTGTCACATGAAGATCTGTGCCAGATTTGGGGAGATATGGTAAACTTATAAACTGAGTCTAAGAAAAATACTTCATAATGATTTTCTATATTGATTTTAATGTATAAAAATGTTTCATTTTCAGCTTGGAAGTCTAATAAATTGTTGCTGTAAAAGAAAGAGTTTTCTCCAAAGTATGAGCAAGCAACTTCCCGATTTCTTTCTAGTCGCGTTAACTGCACACGTAAGTTTTTTCTCTTATCATAATAAGTCAAGTATCTTAATAAGACTTGTTAATTATAATAATTAGGTTCAAATCTTAAATGTGAGTATTTGCTTATTTCCAGCCAGCCGCTATAGAGGCTCTGTGTTTGTTCCTGGAATGGGAAGTCACTAGTGGGGAGCAGACCCAACTGGAAATTATCGCCGCACTGCAGGCCACTGAAGTTGGACAGAAGTATTACCAAGAATTGTGCGACAGACAGCAGAACCTTCAAAGACTGGTCAGTGTGCTAATCAGATACATTTGTATTCATAGATACTAAAATTAAGTTATAGTTATAATTACTTTGAGTTAATTTCCTTGTTTATATAAGTATTTTGTATAGAAAAGCAGCTCGGTCTAGGTTAACCTATAAACTGCTCGAATGTAACATTTTCTAGTTCGGTTGCATTTAATCAAATCTATGATTGCTAATGCTTTTTTCACATTTTTTGATGATGCGTAAATATTACAGCAAGCAGAGGGCGGTCCTCGGCGACTAGCGCTTCCAGTACGTGCAACGGACGCCGACGTGGCCGCGCTACTAGACGCCGGCGCGCTCGGTAACCTCGAGTGCCTCTCGCTCGCGTTCACCAGCGTCACCAGTGCCTGTGCGCATCATCTCATTAAGGTGTGTTAGTGTTACTTAATGATAATGCACTACCAGCAAGACAAAAAATATCGTCCTAAATGAATGCCATTTCAGTTAAAACAGGTTTTTGAAAGCTTTGTTTTGATATCCTGTAGCCTTAATTTTTTCTCCTTCGTGCTGAATCAATTTAAACCAATTAGGTAGGTACCTAATTTATATTTCTTTCACCTGAGATCACTGAAGGCAACTCAATTCCCATTGTTTCTGAAATAAGCCGTATTGGAAGACGAATAAAAGTCTCCAAAAGATGTATTTTTACTGATTTATTGATACCATCACGCCTGTATTTCTCGAAGAGTTAGGCAAAGGCACCTAATGAACACCTAGACATACTAATGTACACACACATTTCCGCGGTGCTGTTAAGTCCACGTAGGTTATAGGGGACGAGCGTATTGCCGTATACCGGGCACAAATCCAAACTTCAGGTGCTACGGAGAATTCTCTAACAGAAAAACCAAAAAATCACTTTGCCTGAGAAACGATTTTATACAAATCAATCATTTTAACAGTTGCCATCTCTACGCTATCTAAACCTGTGGGCCACAAAGTTCGGCGACAGCGGAGTGCAGCTAATCGCTGAACATCTTCCGAAGCTGCAGGTGCTCAACCTCTGCGAGACGCCCGTCTCCGACAAAGGAATAGAAGCATTGTCAGGTAAATCATTGATGCACAATTATCATCATTGATGAAAAATTGCCAGACGTTTCAATATTTGGAATTAAAAATTTTATGGATTGCCTTACCTACCAATATTCGTAATATATTCTTAAGTCAAAAAATATATAATCTGGTTATCGTTTCAGGTCTTTCGAACTTGCGTCGTCTAAATCTAAATAGCACCAAGTTATCGGCTGAAGCATTTCAGATACTCCGCCAGCGCCTGCCTCACCTCCAGGAGTACGATATCCGGTATACTGAGGCCTGGTGACAGTGGGCATCCGCTCGAAGTCCTTCTTCTACCACCATTTAAATTCACATACGATCTCAATTGCGCTTTATCCCAGTATTAATTGTTGAATTAAGTTTGCACGCGGATACCAAAAGTATCGACCCTCCCGAATATTGTTAAGTTTTACTTTTCCTCTTAGTAGATACCAATATAATTAATTTGTACATTTTTCAGGATAGTTTTAGATTAGAATCAGATCTATAGGTAGACTCATTATATCCTGGGCATTGATATTATCTTACTGTCATAAATTAACATTGCATTTTAAATATTGCCAAGACCATGTTGCCACAAAAATTAATAGTGGTGCATGTAACTATCGTGTTATTTACCGACTATTCCGTTCTTATACCAGCCTCTATAATAGGCGTGAGTAATATGATCTATTCGAATTATTATTAATTAAGTTTAGTGCATACTCGTACAAATATCTAAAGTCGCGGTCCAAATATGTTTTTTGTCAGCTTCGAGCATACCTACTTTATGTTACAGTTAATTTACCTTAGTTTAAGAACCTAATGTTATAAATAAACATTTAGGTCTGCCATGTAAACGCTTTAGGTCTTGCGACAGCCAACTATGTGTTATTTAAGATTATTTATTTATTAAACTTAAACACTAGCATTTTAGTCTCATAAGTACCTAAATGTACAGTTATTACCTAAGTAATTAAGTTAGAAAATAATGCTTAAACATTTAGTACGGTAGAATAAATAAATGTAAAGAGTCTATGGGCTGTGAGAACGCGAACCAACCGGTTTTAGTGTTTTAAAAGAGTTGGAATGTTTTTTATGAACTTGCATTATCTGTTTAAAGCATAGTACCCTCTACTTAAACCCATATTTAAAATTAATATTAGTGAAATCATTAAATATTTAAGCATTCATTGCGCAATGACAATGTCGCGTAACTTCTTTGTGAAATATTTTATTCTATTTGTTTTATTTCAGCTACCTCTGAATCCATAGCTAGATATTGTGATTTAGAGGGGATGTTTAAGTATATAAATAATGATTTCCGGCCTAACTTCGTAATAACATAACACTGTTTAAGCAAACACATTATGTAGGTAAGTAATGGCCATGAAATATTTTGAAATTTAAACAAAATGTAACCCAATTCACTTACCTAAACTAAATGTATTTAATTAACCAGTGTTGTATCTATCACCGGAATTTTTAGGCCGGAAACAGTAAGTTAGATAACACTTAACTATCATATAAAACACCAATTACTTATCATTAAACGCGTTGCTAGATACTTACAAAAATGTACCTATTTCACAAATTCACTATCATTATTTTTGCTCTGACAGATAATGTACCAAAATGCAAGATCTTGCACAAGTAAGCATAGTTTAAAGTGATGCGAACTGAATTACTGTAATTGAAATATATAAAGAGATACAAGACTTATCCACCGTGCGAAGGCAGAAGTGCGAGTTTTTAATAAAAAATATATTAAAATAATACCTTTTTCATTTTTACTGTTTACCTAAATTATATTACGTGATTACAAACCAAATTTAGAACGAATAAAAAGGGTCCGTTTTGATCACCTACCCTCCTTCTACTAGTAAATCGTCCTGACTTTTATACTTTGACAAGTTTTCTCTATTTCGTCTCCGATGATAGCATATAAAATGAAAACGTCTCACGGCTGTATTCCCCGTCGGGTACGCACAAGGGTACTGTGAACACCCACGTTATGCCAATGTCGTTAGGGGGTGAGCCTATTTTTATTTACCAGGAGCCATTCCGAACTCCGCCTGCTACTGAAAATTTAACATTACATAGCATTACACTTGTATTCCCCGAAGGGTTAGGCAAAGGTGTACGTACTATTGTACATCCACATTTCACTGATTTATCTAAATTTTATTATTGAGTCAATTAAATATTATTATTGAGTCCCACGTATTTATTACGAGGAGCGCCTATTGCCATCTACCGGGCACAGTTCCAATCTTCATGCTGCAGTGCTGTTCTTGAGAATTTCTTTGCAGAAAAGCCAATACCTAACACCGCCCGACCCGGGAATCAAGCGCAAGACTTAACTTTTCAGCAAACACGATGGTGACCCTATACCAGAGGTAGTTTTGTCTGATTTTAACTAACCACAACTATATTACTATTTTACAATATTGGAATATCGATACCCATTAAACTAACGGTCGATCGCGAAATATTTCCAAGTCGATCGCGGGAATATGTAGTCTTCATAAAAGTATAATTCAAAAACGCATTACGAAGTAAAGCCAAATTAAAATTTTATACTGTTTTTCGCTAACTATAGATCGATGACACACTATAAATTCATGGCAATAATATTCGTGATAATCACTTTCCTACTAGGTATATTTACAACTTTGTACTTAAACATACACTTAAAAATTAGAAGAATTATATGTAATTTTCAAAATAGTAATAGAGACGATAACGATTTATATGTTATCTTATCATTTTAGTAGGAAATTATTGCTAACGTAGTTATTGTTGCGATTACTATTTCGTATATAGTGTGTTATAGATCTACATTTTGGCAAAAAACCAAATCAAATTTTTTTGGCGGGGTAAGCTGGCGATACCATCTTAAATAGGTTGGGGAAGGCATTAGCTGCTTAAATATTTTGTCTATACTGAGTCTGTACCTCGATTCTACCTACAATAACAATGTACTTCGGTTCCATAAGCCATTCGCATCCTGAAAAAATTAACGGATGTGTTTGTAGATAAAATCATAAGATACCTAAGTGAATGGGTAATGGGCATTATTTGAGCTTGCGTGATCCATCCTCGACAGCATTGTCACTTACGATCAGATGAAGTGCTGCCTACCGCACTCAAATTTGTTGTAAAACTAAATAAAGGTTAATAAAAGCTTTTAATACAGGTTGGACCAAATAAAGGTAAGATTATGAAATTGAGAGCGAATTTAATATATTTCAGCAGATCATGACTTTAAGTTTGTCGCGACGTATTTTAAGGACGAGATTTTTAATACATCATTTATATGTATGAATGTCAAACATATTTATCCGTCTGACTATAGATATGTCGTTAGAAGATATTTTAGAGTTCTTCAGGGTATTATCAAACAACTCAAACTAAACTCATTTGGTACAAAACATACTTAACTGACTACAAACCGTTCTAATGCGAAGTCTAAAATAAATTCTAGAATGTCAAAAGTACCTATGTATTGAAGGTGCTAAAACAGGACCTTTATTGACGAAGGTATTTTGGAGGTATGGTATGAAAAGAGTTTTGATAATCATCAAAACTTTTTATCGTAAAACGTTTGCATTTTCGCAAAATCAAAAAATACTCATAATATTTACTAAGGAATATATTTGAGTAATTTTCTAAATTCTATAGTATGTGTATGATACATAGTTATTTACCTTAATTTTATACATGTCTCCATCACTTTTGAATTTATTTTCAACTTTTTATAGTTGCGGCTTTATGGTTATATACAAACCAAAATAATACCGTATTTATATACAAACCCAAATTTAATAGTAACTTAAGCATTAGAATTGATTATAAGGATCTTATGTGGAACATAAATAGTTTATGCATCAAAAACTGAACATAAACGTTATGGAGTGATCTGTAATGTATACCTACTTATAAATTACATTAAAATGACAACACAGTATAATTATATTTATCGCTTTTGTTATATTTTTTTACAAAACAGTGCTGTCTTATTTTGACAATAATGGAATATTAAACACAGACAATTTTACCGATTTTTACCGACAATTGTCACAAATGAAGATTATATTTGAATAACTCATTTTTCATTTATATCAAGCTTTATTAAAAATTTCGTTTCATTTTTATATTTTAACTCACGTATTGTAACTAAACTTTATTAATAGTAATCATAAAACAAACCGACTATTATCTTAAAGTATACTGGGCTATAAATCTCATGTGCTATTCAAATAACTATACGCGCAACCGTTATTTTAATTTGAACAATAATTAACCCAGTTATAATATTTTCATACTCCGCCAGTAGACAAATATTAAAGTTCCGCGCGTTGTGAAAACGCAATGTAGTGAACCGATTTTGGACAAACATACCATATTGCTCTATACTTATAAAAGACTTATTACATTACCCATAATAAATAATTTTGTGTGTAAAAAAATCTACCAAACGCACTCACGTGTCTCATGCTATAAGAAAACTGGTTCCGATTCATAGTATGAACCTCTCGCAGTTCAATAATATAAGCACTACACACACAATTTGAATAATTATAACATGTATAACAAAACACTAAAAACAATCATATAACACCAATTAAGGATATTTTATAATAAAAAACATATTAATATAATTTACATACTCAATAAACGGTACTTCAATGATTGTTATTGAAAAGCAGATCAACATACATATACAAAAACCTACTTATTAATTTTCTTAACAAACTTCTCATGTTCAATATAATATTTCAAAATAATACATAAGTATGTGTAAACTAGTACAGTTGGGTTAATAATCATTAAATCAATAATATGCTAATTGCTTTGTCGTGTCTTTGACAAATAAGATAGGTATTAACGATTAAGTAGGTACATTATTATTCTTGCAAGCAGCAGTTTATCACAGACGTTAGTAGTGAGAAGGTTCAGTAACTACCAGCACGCTAACTAAATAGAACATGTAAAATGTCTGAAATCGGGCCCCATATCTCCCAGCAGCCACCTGCCTCGCCAGCTCTTCGTTATAAATCAAATACTGGCTAAGCCTAATGATAGATTTCGTACCATTATAAAGACAAAAGACGAACATAAATAAAAATAGACAGACTAACGCTCTAAGAAAAAACTGAAGGAGCACATTTAGAATAAGACATCTAATAGGCATCTGAATCCGTCTCAATTGTGCGGCATGTGGTAGAGAAGACTTTGTAACGACCGACTCTTTTATAGGCAAGCTGTTTGTTTTGAGGCTCTGTTTTCTTTTATCACCCAGCTGTACAAGCTAATCCATATAACCTTTATTATTTTTCAAACATCAAAATAGATAGGTACACTTTTGTGCTATGTTAAAAGATAAAATAAATTTAAAACTACACTTACGGAAGTAAAATCATATGTTAATGTTATAAATGACTATGAATGAAAGGGGCCGTCCATAAAACATGTCAGATTTAATGCAGGCAATTGTTGGCCAATTTTCTCTCCCCTTGTCACTGTTCGTTACATTTTCGCAGACTCCCTTGCTATAATTACGTCACTATAGCCCAGTAACTCCCTCCCTTTTTCTGAAGATTGAAAAGTGACGAGAGGCGTTAGCGCAGTCTGCCTAGTTGCCTGGTTTTGATTTCCAGCTTGAGCAGTGTTGAGTTTTTGTGATAGGAATTTTGACACTTTTTGTAACATAATGCCGATTACCCCCTATTGTGTGCACTATCATTTTATGGACAGCCCCTTAGGAGCAGGGACGAATTGTTATGTCAAATTATACTACTCCCAATATGGCCGAAATCTTGCAAATGAGCTGGATGAAATAATTTAATACTGGTTATAATAAAATTTTATAGTAAATAATTATTTTATTGATTTTTTTTTGTACAATTTCATTTCGTCTGGAACACACGGCAATAATAAGGAATCTTTAAACCATTATTATTAAATTTCGACTTTTTTTGTGTAATTTACTGTTAACTTTTAATATAATTCAACAAAGAAGGTATCATGTTAACTTATATTCTTCAGAGATTTTATAAAATGAGCTAAAAAGTATTATTTTAATTCAACACAAATTTACCATTTTCTAGTTGCCAACAGTGATGACGAGACGCGTTACCGCTATTTAGTGAACGCCGCAAACACCGCCCACATAATTTCGCAGGCATCTGGTCGCATGGCTTCAGCCTCGAAATCTAGATCTAAAAGCGCGCGCACGCGTCGCGTTGCTAACTCATAATCTTCGTCTGAGAGGGGCGCAAAAGCATTTTCTAGGACATCAGCCGAATGCGCGAGCATTAACAGCGCCAGAGATCGCTTATCAGCATGAGCGACATCAGTAATTGAGCGCCTGAGGGCTGCTTCTTGAACCTGCAATCATGTTGTAATTATGTCAACACATAGTTATGTCTAATCTTTACTCTAAGTAGTTGTATATGTTTATGTAATGCAATCATGTTTACATGTTTCAGATACCAATAAATCCAACACTGACTTTGCTTTCATATTGAAATAAAGTTGTTGTGAAAAAAATCACCTGTTTGTCTTTTATGAAAATACCAATAGTATCAAACAGACATGTTTTTGTAAAGAAATAACATTATTGTAAAACAAAAAGTATGTATCTGTGTCATTAACTCATTATGTACACTACCCACCTTACCAAACTTAACATTATAAGTATAATTTATCAATTATATCTTTATACAAAATTATTTTATTAAAAGGTTTTATAAATCACCAATTAGACTTTACAACAATTTTTGATTACAGGAAGGATTTATTATCTAAAACTGATAACAAGTAGATATGTTGGCAGAAAGAAGTACAATTTTGTATAAAAATTACCTTTTTAACCAAGCGGCATTTAACAACATTGTCAGTCAGAGGATGTGTAGTCATATCAAAGAGCAAAAAGTTCTGTTTCTCTGTTGTTAAGACTCCTTTTTCCACCAGATTTTTAGCCAGCCTTTCACGGACATTTTTCAACTGATATTTTAATTTCATTGGATTCCATGTTTCACCTGCAAATAGTCCATGGAAAAGAATCATGAAAGAAAATATAAAGAACATAGTTCATTATTAGTAGGTATAAGATACCAAACTTGTAGTAGTTACTATATATAGTACATCCAGGATTAGGAATATTATGTCCTAATGGAACTAAATACCTAAAATTACTTGAATTTAAAGCAATCATCTGTTTAACATACATAGAACAGCGGGCAGTTCTATGGTGAATAATAGATTCCCAGTCTAACCTTGCTATCAATCTACCTGCACAGGTCATAAAAAAATGACTTAATTAGATAAACACATAGCATTGTGTACAAACAATGATAAAAGTTGATCAACAGTTGAGTTCCTAATATCAGTATCATAAAGAAATATTGCTTAGATTCAATAAAAATAACTATATCAATTATTATTATTCTTAATGCATTTCAGAGAATAAGTACATTAAATATTAGTTAATGTAAATCTAATTTTGTTGATGACCCTGCCAGAGCAATAATAACTATAGCTAAAACCAAACAGTGATTGTGATAGTGTTGAGAGATGCAGGCCAATGCCAACATGGAATAGTTCCATTAGGATCATTGGCTTGGACAGCTGGAAAAGTAGGGTCATGTTCTTTAAGATGACATTAAGCAACCTCAAAATGACAGAATAGTCCAGGAAATAGTGATTGAAATCAAAGATTTTTAAGCACCCTATAGGTTAAATTTCTCAATATGTGCAATAATTATTTCTATAGAAAATCATGTTTGAATTTCATTAAGTGTATAAATCTTTTTGGGACTGACTGTACATACATAAAGCTGTGTAAATAGTACTGACCACTAAGATACTCTATCCAGCTTTGCACCGACTCTGGTGGGTCAGTTTCTTTCATGTGTTTCAAGGCCTCATCTAGCAAAACATCACCTGTTGGTGTATCTGAAACAAGTTTGTATAGTTTAGATTGTTACATAATTTTACATAATACAAAATAATATAACACAATCTATTAAGCATTTAATTTTGCTCCACACCATTATACATTTTTTTCCTACTTTCATAAGGATAATACAAGTAGATATTTTATATGTAACAAAACATTTTTACCTTGGCCAAATAATACAATTAAAGATAAAATTTGAAGAAAAACATCACAATTAACATTTTATATGGTAATACAGGTATAGCCATGTAATTCGAATTAACACACACAACTCATGTTCAACTATGGCTGATTGTAGCATTACTAATCAAGGGCATTAATACATGTAATTAATGGGCAGTAATTTTGACTAATATACCTTTTATCACCTAAAAATGTCATTGAACTTTTTGAAAATGGATAGAGCAATTTGCACAAAATAACTTGAAACAGTTCGGTCAGAATAAAGAACGTAAATAATAAAGTGCGATAAAGCTAATTAAACCTTTCTCTTACCTGATTTAACTATTACTTTTCTAGATAACAATCCCTTTCTACGCATACCAGCTCTTTCTAATTCTACGCGGCCTCTCAGACCAAGTTCGATTAAAATACATCCTCTTAAGCCGCTGGATATGCAATCATTCCAAAATGATGTGTAACCCTGAAATGATGAGCATATGAGATGGAATAGTCACGACATTCATATTAATATACGTTTTCCTCAGACCGAAGTGAAATCTCTCTTACCTCTTTGTCCTTTAGTCCTAAAAGTAATACTTCTTCCATTAGCGTCAATCGTGTTTCCTTTGAATCCCCGTCATCATAACTTTTATCATTTTTCTTATCATCGACGTCGTGGTTTTCCTTTATTTCTGCACTGTCCTTAATTACGTTTACGTTTCTTCGTTGCACCAACCCCTCAGCTCGATTCATTTTAACATTTAATTAGTTTGCGAAATTAAAACAAATTGATTTAATAATAGCGAATATTTGGATATTTTCTGAAATTCGTAAACGAATCGTTGACGTTTGCTATGCGACGTGATGTTGTTGTGCAAAACATGGCCGACGAAGGAGACATTCCGTTCGTTCTGAAACCATTACCGAATGATAATAAACATAAATATACAAAATGTATCAAAATAAATAAGTAGGTATGTTTTTTATATTATTTACTAAAATCTTTAAATTTATATCGTGGAAATAGTCTATAATTACTTAAATTATATGTTTAAAACAGTTGTATGAATACTAGAGTCTGTAATGCTTGGAATGGAATGTATTATGTAAAGTGAAATGTTTTCGTTATGCAAATAGGCACCACATTACACCTATTTTCATCTCCACACACATTCATCTTATACGCAAATATGTATTAGAAAGGATAATTTTAGTCGACCTCCGATATTTATACATATACATATGAATAACATTAGATACGATTTGCAACTTTCCATAATCTACTTCAGACACGTTACCTACGTAAACAAGTCAATTTAGGTATATGGTACGTAGGTACTGGCCAGTTTGGATGTAGTGATTGGTTTGTAACACGAGGTCCTGGATTCGATTCTTCAGTCAGTACCTATGAGTTCAATATCTTCTGTAATCTACTTAATTAGTTGGGATATACTGCTTGGAAATTGATTGATTTCAGTTCCGGTATTAGATTAATTAGGTTCTCAGATATGTAGGTAATAACATAAATCCATAATTATTATGTTTGTGTAGGTAGTAATAAGTAGGTACTTACATATCGCACGGGTCATTATCTGTCTAGCCTATTCTCAACTACATATGTTGGAGTTGGTTAGACTGGGTCTAACCAGAAGTGGGTGAATGCACATATTTTTTTCACGGAGTGACTACCAACTGATCTACTTCACTCAATTACTGGGGAACACGCAGACTTGGGCTTTTACGCGCAACGACTGGATTGGTAGGTATTCGTATAACACCCGGTATCACCTGCTAAACTTCCTTTCCGAGGCACGAGAGGTTCTCAGTGTGAGACGACTGGTCACCCATCCAAATTCTGACTGCGGCACGTACTGCTTAACCTCTCAGATCGTGGCTGATGTAGCTACGAGCCGCTCGTGTAAAACGTGGCTTGGTTCATCGCGATAGACTCGCCTCCTGCACTGCACGTCCTACACAGGTTCCTTAGATCAAATCATAATACCAAAATCAGTGAAGTGGGAATAGTCTTTGCCGAATCTCGCCTCTAATGAAGACGATAAAGGGAATGTGAAAATGCATGTTTTGGGAAATCGCAAAAAACTAAAGAAAAATAGATAAAACCATGTATTTCTTTCAACTTTAATGGTATCATCATAGTAAATATACCATTATTCGTATATTTTTGCGCTCTATTTTTCCTATAAAACAGAATTTTGATAACTCTTTTAATTTCAGAGATAGCCATTACTGTAAGGGAAAAATTATTTTCATCAATGTCCCGGTAGGTAATTTTTTTACACATTTTTTTTTAAGTCATGTTTTAATTTAATGTACCTAAAGGCTGTTAAGTTTTGTAATTATTTAGTGTATAATACCTTTGTATAACTATTTTATTTCGGTTTGAGAGTTACGCTAAACGTATGTAATATACAAATTTGATGCCTGCTGTTTGGACTTAAGGTTGAATTTGTGTATCTCTGCATCAGTATTTATTATCATGCCATGCAATTGCTTAAAGATACCAAAAAGTTAAATATACCAATCGACAGAGCGGAATTTTCTGAGTAAAATTGTATATTTAACACATTTTCGACAATTTGTCCCTTACGTTAATTCATATTTCCGGTGACGACGGTGTAACGAGCGACGAAAATACTCGCTAAGGGAAGTAGCTGGTTGATTTGCCCTATGTCGTTGGCGGCTTGCTGTTCTAGGTAAACGGAGCTCAAAGTTCAAAGCCGTAGCAATTTCATCGGCATCTTTGCTTGCAGCGCTGTTAACGAGTAGGTAGAACGGGCACTTCGCACGATTTTTAAGAGTTGTATATTGTATTACGAATGGCGAAAAGTTCTTTTTCTTAACTTTTATCGACAAAAGTAGATAGTTAGTAGGGTCGTAAACAAAATTCAGGGGGGCAGCTGCCCCCCGCCTGCCCTCCCCTGGGTCATCATCATCATCATCATCAGCCAGAAGACGTCCACTGCTGAACGAAGGCCTCCCTCAAGGGGGGGTTTGCCATAATCCCCACGCTTGGCAGGCGGCTTGGGGATCGCAGTGGCTCACCGATTAGTGAGAGGACGCTGCTGCCCGCCCTCCGGTGACGTCCTGGCCGCAGTTTTAAGACATACCCCATACGCCCATGAATATAGACTTACAGGAGGTAACAGAGAAAGTTTCTTAGGTGTATTACAAAAGCACCTACCTAGGTAGGTACTAAGTACAAGTTTGTCTTGTCCCAAACCTAAATAACCGGTTATGAGCAATTCAGGCTACCGTAATCAGGATACCATACGAAATACCTTTACAGCAAATATAAGTCTATTTTGTTAAGACGACACATGGTGGTACTTATGAAAGCTCAGTGCAGTCCCCATTCTGTGTGCTCGCGACCCCACCACTGGATTGTAGGAACCTACAGCACACACCTGCTAGGTATAAATGTGAAACAGTGCACTCTTGTGCTTGGTTTGGTCGCTCACATCACGGCGTATAAATTTTAAAACTTTTTGTGGTAAATATATTCCAATATCACCAGTAAGCAAATGCTAGTCCATGATTTCTGCATTGTAAATGATTCAGAGTACAACAGTTTTGTATTGTTTTTTGTATTTTTTTTTAACTTTGCCCCACACAAGGATTTTCTCCTGTATCGTGGGTACAGTTTACAAATATACATGTCACATGCACCACACACAACCGGACCCGAAACAACTATCTGTAGATCATACAAATATTTGTTTTTTGCGGGGATCGAACCCGCGACACGTAGCGCAGAAAGCTAATCGCTTAGCCACTGCGCTAACCGTGTCGTCATAAGTCACAGTGTGAGCCCGACCAGTATTTTTAACAAGGTGAATTTTGTGCCATTATGATTGAAATCATGTGGACTATTGACTAATATAGTCATGCAAAAGATAATAAATAACGTTTATAATTAAAGGATTATCAAATGCATCACTATTATCAAACGATCCAGAAAGTTCAAAATTAAAATTTGAATCAAAGACATTTTAAGTTAGTCAATTTATATGTTTAATAATAACAGATAATATCGATATTAGGTTTCCATAGTCATAATGGGAAAACGGATCATTGTGGTCCGTGTTGGTCCTCGTGACGTTTTTCATGGAAACGGCTTGAATAATGTACCTAGTAAAATTTAATATCGAATACTTACTAAGGTTTATAGCAATGTTTTAAAGTTGTTGTTGCTCTAGTTTAATAAAAATATACAGCCTTCCATAGCGTATTTTCATATGTTAAAATTTAATTACACACTCACTTATCATTAAAAGCTACTTACTACCGGGTACTTGCCGAGGAAAAATATAGAATGAAATAATTATAAAAACACATAATTACTACACGGTGAAATTTTCAAGTGGGCGTGGATGGCCAAATCCTAAACTATAAGGAATATCGGAAAATACTCAAAGGAGCCCCGAGCCCGATTTTGATGAAAACTAAAACTGGATCATTGGATTTTTGAAAAAACAATATTCGTAGGCAGGAATCGAACCAGAAAAAAAACACGCCGTATTATTACACCATTCGATAGTTTTGCTAATGAGGATAAAATCTTGAGAAGTAATGACATATGGCAAATTAAAAAAAGAGCTAATTTTTAATAAAATAATATATATATACATAATATATATATTTGAATTGAAATAAATTAAAGGTATTTATCGGTAAATAATTTTTCGTTACAATGTGAGGATGTTTAACCAGTCGCTGTTGTATATGTTGTATATGTTAAAACAAATGTTTATAGAATAATATGTAAAGCGTGTCATGGTACGGAACCCTCTCGTGGTAATATTTATTTTAATACAGTTTATAACTATATCTTGACTTACTAATCATAATTTTGTATCAGTCGTACTCGTATTCATTAGTCATAATTCTCGTAATCACAGATTCATTTTTTGGTAATACAACAATGTTCTAATTATAAAACCGACGTAATAATCATACTAATCACCAATAATCTAATCATCGTCTAGTTTCTGGTCATTAGTCATTTATAATTATTAAAATAGATATCAATTGGACTTTAACCCAATTTAATAAATTACGGTTTATTAAGAACACTTATAGTTTTGTTTGAAAATCTGAGAATATTCGTCGTTATCGATAGGAGGCTAGAAAATGTCGAGTACCTATTCTCTTCGACACGAAAGTGCCGTGACTTCGAGGCACTAAAAGAGTTCAAGAGTTCGAGTTCGGATTCGAAATGACTTTTATATGAAGATAGTCATTTAAAATTTAATGAAGTGCATCTAACTCAATAAAGTTATACATTGTGACTAGATACCTGAACTGTATCCGAGATCGGTTGTATCATAGACGCTTGCAGACTTTAGTTTCACAAATAGATTTCTTGTAAAAATTCAGTAAATTGTGATTTTAGAATCAAAAATGGTAAATAAAGTACACTACAAGTCGCATTTTAAATTATGCTGTTTCGTCGAATACCTACGCCAATTTCGCTTGAAGGCTATTTTGTGCATTCTTGTAAATCCTATTCCACTTTGTACAGAAAAACCTTTTCACTTTACGAAGTGGAATAGGATTTAAAGGATTAGAAGTACTAGATGCTTTTAGTTTTTAATAACAGTTTTAGTAATAAAAATGGTCAAGCATCAGTGTTTCATTGATTTTTTTGCACGTCCAATGGAAACGCCATTATCATTAAATCCTTTTTTACCGGATTTAACTATCTGATCATGCGATATTTAGCCTGTTATATAATCCATACGACTATAATCTTTTTAATTCTATAATAAATGGCGATACAACTCCAGTACAGTCAGCGACACATCGAAAGCAACTGATTTTTAACAGACTTCAAAAAAGGAGGATGTTCTCAAAATTCCACAGTTTTTTTTTGGTATGTTTTTTACGCTATCATGCCGTCAATAATGGACCGATTTTACAATTTATTTTTTTTGTTTGAAATAGTATGCTCCCAAGTTGGTCCCATTGTCACCAAGTTAGGATCTGATGATGGGATCGTAGGGAAATCGAAGGATACCCTCAAATATTGTAGGACGAGTAGCGCGCTTGAGCTTTTTTTTATTAATAAGTATTGGCCACCTGCCAATTAGCGTCTAAAAATCATCATTTCATGATGCTCAGCTGATGATGGATGTCATAGTACTCCTCAACGGTAAGGAGTTAGGGAATGAAACTTCCGAGTTTGGGATCACTCGATATATTATATTTTGATGCGTCCTGTATATAACATTTGGTGTGAAGGGTCTGATAATGGAGCCAAGAGATACATAGTGGAACTCGTCAGTAGCTTCTTGTAAACCCCTCGATTTTGGGCTCGTTTTAAACCGCTAAAAGATAAGACTATCACTGTATTAGTTGCAATAGTCGTCTTAATCTGTCCATTTCTCATAATGCGTTTTTATCATGTGGTCGGCTAAGTAATTTATTTGGTTTTAAATCACAAAGTGCAATACCGTCTAAAGTTTTCACTCGACTTGGGGCTATATACATTTGACCTTTGTAAAGTTTTTCAAGAGAAGCGTCCTTACTTTACTTGGCACCGACTTCAATATTCATCAACTACTGTATTGTATAAAAAAACATTTAGTTTCTTTTTGCTTTTTAGTTAGTTTCGTTTTTGAGTTTTTTGGAGTCGGTTTTTATTTTTTGTTAAAAAATTTAATTGTTTTTAATAAATTGTATTTAAAATAACTAAAAGCTAAAAATAAAGATTTATTTGTTTATACAAATAAATTATCTTTGAACTCAAACTCTCTCTTCAAACTCAAAACTTTTTTATTCGTGTAGGCTATAAAAATGGCACTTACAAATCGTTTAGCTTGTTCAAATAGTCATTCCATGGAGAAGAACCAGCAAGAAGTTCCATGGTTACTCTTTTAATATAACTTTGTGATGTATATGAATATGTTTGTGATACAGTACATGGAAGATAATATATGTAAGTACAGTGTAAGTCAACGTCTGGACTAGCCTTTGGAAGAAAGTATAGATTTCAGCGGACCTGGTCCTTATAGACGGGACGCATGCATCAGTATTAGTGTAGTTCAACCATATTTTGGGGAGCTCAACGACCCGACGCACGACACCACCAGACCTACAGCGTTCGAATAGGCCACATAGAGTACTTAAACCGTCAGACAGTAAGATCAATCAATTATCTTTAACTTTGTATAGCACATAGCATAGCTTGCAAAGTATGTTGTTAAAGAGCCATTAATTAACTTACTAATTAAACGTTTCAAACCAGGTTTAATTTATTCTCTTATAATATTCAGAATCAAATACAAGTCACAGTCACTTCGTTGAACCTTGGTCGAGTTCAAATATACGTATACCGTGTACTTGTTGATTTACATAAGTACCTAGTCATACGACATAAGTACACAAACGTTCCGTCTGATGTGGCAGAATATTGACCTACGCAGCTACTAAGTACTTCAAGCAATTGTCCCATTGGGGTAAACAGAAACTTAAGAACGCTGTGCGTTGTAGGTAATCGTAACATATGGCGCCGTTTTGCTTCTTCCACATCTGTGTTTCTTTTTAAATGAGCCCGCCGTTTGCAACTAACGCCTACACACCTGATTTAAAAAATTATTATATTATAGAATGGCTGTAGGCTCGCCCCTTATTATATGCCAAATGTGAATATACAATGGTATACCTCTGCCTAACCCTACCGCAAATACGGGCGTGATGTTAAGTGTTATATTGTGGATATATACAATATTGTACAGGTAACATTTTGCCGCACTAATAATTTGACAATAAATGTCCTTGTTCATTTCTTTACAGGAAAATTTAAAAGCTCGATATCCTTGGCTAATTTCCATTCTAGAAGAAGTTTTCAATTTGTGGTAAGTAGGGCCTCCACGTTTTGACCATTTCCACAAAAGTATTTAAAAGAACCGGATATGTTTCACTCGGAAGATCAAATATGAAATCCTGAAAAATTTGATAGGATTTTAGAAAATAGGTCTAATTCAGGCAGAATATTCTCTATGATATCACTCTGTCGAAGAGGAAATAAAACTTTTTTTAAAAAGAATAGTAACTTCATCATGACTGCTTGATGTTAGTAATTTCTAAAAATTCTAAACTGCGAAATATGTAATGTCAGTTGGTGTAAGAAGTTTTATAAATAATAGTTCTTAAAGTTCAATAATGATTATTTAAGTTTGACGCTATTTACGGTCAATTGGTCTTACCTACCTAAAATGTATGCTTTGCAGGTTTATCGTCCCCCACTAAATTGATTACATAATCCAACGTGGGGTCTATTTATTATGATTACCAAGTAATCCATACAATTAATATCTCAAGATAGTATAGACTTTATATCCACCTTAAGTCTGATTACTACACGACCTTCATTTGAACTTGGTGAGTATAAAATGTATGTGATATCTGCTTACACAGAGTTTCTGTTATTAACTTTAGAAATGTTCTAAAGTATTGATATTATTCTATCTATCTATACTATAAATAGAACTTATAGAAGGTGAAAGGCGAAAAAAAAAATAATTATGCTTGTATATTAAAGCAATAATGAAGCAACTATACTTGTAGAATTATAAAATATATTTTCTCATATATTATTGGCTTTTGTTAACTTGTTAACTATGAATGAAGTCGAGGAAAACTCTTACTAGAGTTATACCACATATAAATTAAATTTTCTATAGGACTGAAGGTGGACTTTTCGCAGCTGGGTTTCGCAGCGTAAATGTGCTCAGCTCATAAGCTGACAGAATCGGCCACGACATTCAAATTTCACTGTATTTCTAATGAATAATCATTTGCTGCATTCAAAAAAGATTAGATACTCGTTCACGTTTTAATAGGAATATGTACATTACTAATAATGTGGCAATCACCTCTGATTAGCAAAAGCTTGTGTTGTTTATCAGAGCCGGTTGAAAAATACAGCACAGGCGTGTAAACGACGCGCACTCAGTCATCTGCGCGGCCGCTTCCAAGCACGTGCGCCGTGATATTACCAGTATGAGTGCGACCGAACTTCACGCCATGGATGTGCAACAAAAACACCATGTAGCCGTACGTATTCTTTTTTATTACTTACATCATGACCGAATCAACCAATTAGGTATTAGCATAAGCGCTGTGCATATTTCCGAATGTTGCGCGCGAAATCTGAAGGTGTTTATCATGTCTTCGCGAACAGTGAAGTGAACTTTATACTCGAGCTGTACGTAGTCGCGCAGTAGGGCAAGTCGCCAGTTGGCTGCGGCGCTCGCGTCACCTCGGTCGCTACATACAATCCATGTATTTTCCGTCTACACGACGACCTACACAGGGTCAGCTGTCGAACGCGACTATCACGATATTTTTTCAAAATTAAACACTATTAAAACCAATTATTCCATGTTCATAACGTGCCATGACCTTTCATTGTGGTAAAGCTATTTATAAAGTGCAGTGAAGGATTATTCAAAATACCAATTTGATTGTTAAGTTTCAGTCCCGATTCTTGTATAGGTAAGCTCTAAATTCCATGATTTTTAAGCTATGCTTTATAATTAATGCATTTCTTTATTTTGATAACACATACGGAAAACTATGTAGGTTACCAGGTTACGTTACCTTGGCATTTTTAAGTTTTCAGCAGCTGTTGACCATATTTCTCGATGTCGTTAGAATTTTTAACTCTTAGCAATGTTCAAACCAAACTATATGTACTTCAATAAAAATATGTTTAGTAGCACCGTATTTTGATTAAGTATAAGGCGTTCGAAGTTGTGACTTCACTCAAAACTCCCGCCGAGCAATAACCCGTTATTCCGTTAGTCGGTCGTCTGCCCAAATTTACATAGCCATGAGATGTTTTGCATATCTAATTATCATACTATATGTCGGAACAATCTACAATCAATATTTTACTGGATGTGATACTATATTTCCTGAAAATCCAGCAACCTGATATATCATTGTTTGTAGGTAGCTACCTACAATGCCGTTTGTCCATATTAGAGTACGTAATTATTTAGTTATACGCATGTAACATCAAACTATGAGAATATTTTCCTTAAACGCTTATGTGTGAAATTTGAGTCAACTCGGGATATAAAAATACACGTGATAAGTTAGACCGCTTGACTTAATAGTCAATCAATGGTTTTGAGATTAATTTTGGATATAAGAAAATGATATTTGTCTAGGAACTCTCTATATACACAGATCTTATTCATGCGTATAGTTTACCATTTAATTAAACAGTAGTAGTATATTTTGGCATGTAAGTACGCACGCAGCCAAGCCCGTATCACGCCATTTTGCTGATAAGTGATAACTGCTTTCATTATCACGCTGTTATCTACTCAGCATATATATACAGGGGTTACTAAAATATTTATAAACCTGGATCAACTGGCACTAAAATATGCATAGGTAAACAAATGTTTAAGAATAAATTAATTTCTCACTTGTATCAAAATTCAAAAAACATCCAATAGGTACGAATCGTTTGATAATTTCCTTTCCTGATTTTAATTTTCTTTGTTATTTTTAAAGAGTTAAATATAAACAAAATAAAAAATAACATCTAGGAATGACCAATCTGACATTGGAAGCAACTTAAAGTCAGACAATAAATTTTGGGATTCGATGTCACAAACTGAGAAAGTTATTAATGTACCAAAGGTTACTTAATGCGCTTTACCTTCTTACAAAATTTCCCTTGTGCAAAATTATAAGTTGAACAATTTTTTTTATACAAACTATATATTTCTTACGTAATAATATTGTTAAACTGTTAATGATAACGTTGAGATAGCGGTGACCCCATGTTCTTATCCGTGTTTTACGTTACATCTTTATAAACTTTCTACCATAATAACACGCATATTATATTAATTTACTTATGTACTCATACTAAAATGACATGGAATTTGTTTACTATTACGTTTTACGGTATCCAACTTGCAAAATGAAAAAAATCATTCATTCGTCATTTCATGAATCCTAGGTATCTTACTTTGACTAAATTGACTTAAATAATCCTAATTAAATATACAAATTTTTACATTAATTGCATGTGAAATTAAAAGCCCGTTCCAAAACCTTTTGTTTTATTATAAGAAGTAGGTAATAAAGCTGTTGTCACATTACTTTTTCCGCTTCTCACTTGCATAACGTTCGGTCGAGAGTTCTTAACACCCTGAACACGTGTCGGCTGCCTATTATTTGTAAATGTCTGCATCGACGGAAATGAAATGCTGAGCAGAATGTCATGGACACCACAAAATCATTTCCGTTATCAAATAGTCGCATAGGAACCTACCTGGGAATTCCGATATTAATATTAATATGACAGCATCGCAAAAAAACTTCACAAACACTTGCAATTGAAATAATTATATTTATCAGTTAATTTAATCCACAAAACATTATGTATAGTTGTTGCACCTATTTCTGTTATTTAATTTTGATTTGATTATTATTTGACGAATCCATACTCACACTACCTAACCCTATTTATTAATACATAAAACACTGGCTTACCATGAAATGAATAAAATCTTTAGAACCACTTCTTCATGTAAAATTTCAGATCATTTTGACTGATCTTTTACCAGCCTTATTTGAAAAGGAAGAATGAAGAACTGAAAGCGTGAGGTCCTGTGTTCAATTCCCGGATCGGGCAAAGTATTATTGAGTTTTTCTGTACGGAAATTCTCAGTAGCAGCACGGAATCTGGAATTGTGCCCGGTAGATGGCAATAGGCTCGCTCACATTACATGGTACTCAAAAACGGCATCAGCGAACGGTGGGTGTAAATAATCTCTGCCTAACCCTTCGGGGAATACAAGCGTTATGCTATGAATAAAGAAATAATATACCTTATTTAATCATTCTTACACTATTTGATATTATGGGTCTAAGTGGATTGTATAAAGGAAGAATTGTGTACCGTGTGCTTTACATAAATATACATACATTAATGTTAACCAGTTCTACACGATTTCGCTATGATATAATATATTGATACTGATTCTATAAAAGTACTTTTGAAAATATCCCATCTTTCAGAAAATAATATATTTGTCTCTTAGTCCCGTGTTCCTCAAATAGCTTTTATCAGTAGGAACCCATAACTGCTCTCAATCAGAATATTTCAGTAATACATATATCTCACCAAAAACGTAATAATGTAATCAAGTCCTTACTCAGCCATATTGAGTTCCTCGTCTCTCAACCAAGTTTCGGCTACAGAATCACATATAATATGGCACAAGTTTCGTAAATGATGTTTGTTTTTGCAAACCTGCATGTTTACTGAATTAAAACAATCGCATGACAAAAATGATGAAATCATACTCTTCATATTTTGAAGTTTCAATAGTAAACCAGTGTCATATAAAATAAAGGGTTCAATAAGAGCAGTAAGTAGTCCATTTGTGGAACTGTTTTGAGTGAGGCCGCTAGAGGTTGTGTTAAATCTTGAATTAAGTGATTTCTAAAAGGCCATAATGGGACTCAAGAAGGAGAGGATTATTCAGAGGGTTGTAAATGTTTTTTTTTATTTTTTTTTATTTACCGACTTAATAGTTTATGTTAAAATAAAAATACTTTATTAGTCTGTACTTAGGCTAGATAGATAGTAATAAAAATAATGTACATACGTACATAATAATTAATAAAAACAATGACTTTAAGAGCTCAATTTAAAGAGAAATGTCCATTTAATCTCACAGTATGTACTTTCTCAGCTCGTCCTGCAGTTTATTATTTTGTGCTATATTTCTATAGGTCTTTTCTGCAGTCTCTTCTAATAAAAAATACTACTTCTAATAATAGATATAAAATAGAATTAATATTTATTTTCTCGTCATCAAATTACAGAGTCACATTAAATAAAAACTTAAGTAGAGATTGAAACTTAAATAAACTAAAATTACAACAATAAAAACAAAAGAACACAGACTGGTTTAAAAATAATCATCATCAGTTAGACTGTTAGGTATTTTATTACGCAGCTGCAGAGTTTTACTTGAGAATGACCATTACTTGTACTTATAATTTAAGCATTGTTTAATAATAGTTAGCCATAAAAAAGAAAATAAATATCTAATTTATTTAATTTATCATTTGACGACACGGTTGGCTCAGTGGTTAAGCGATTAGCTTTCTGCGCTATGTGTTGCGGGTTCGATCCCCTCACGGAACAAATATTTGTATGATCTACAGATAGTTGTTTCGAGTCTCGTTGTGTGTGTATGTGACATGTATGTTTGTAAACTGTACCCACGACACAGGAGAAATCCTAGTGTGAGGCAACGTTTATTTAAGTCAAGAAAAAAAAATAGAAAATCTTTCGTATCTTTTCGTGTCTTAGTATTTCAAAATCACTTTCTGATCCAAGTTCTTAAACAAAGGTGGCAAACATAGAAACATTTGGCAGCTGTTTTATATTGTCATCTAAAATTCGATTTGAAATTGTTAGAATTAGAATGTTCTAATTATAATGGTTTACAATATAAGTTTAGTAATTAAAATGTCGCGTCACTGAAACTGTTTCATTAGGTTAATTAATTAGCGATATACGTGTCATTATACAGTGTCGTAAGAATGGGAAACAAATTGTGTTGCTAGCGAGGTCAGTGTACCAGGTGAAGTGTGAAATGGATGGGTTTCTGTTCATTTTCATAATGCGCTCATTTCTTCATGCGTAGTATGCACTATGATATAATTACCTACTTAGTGTTAATTTCTTTGTGCCGATATACCTATCGGTCTAAATAAAGGGTTTACATACAAACCGCAATGTAGCACTTTGAAAAACGTATCCATATATCCGTACGTCTAAATAACAAAAAGGTAGTCAGGTAACTTCATTACTCTGAACTCTGAACTCTTTACTATCGATGCATTAGCAGAAATGATAATTAGGTAATTTATCCATGCCGGTCGTTAATAATGTACTAATCTGTTCTGTTTTATAAAATATAGAAAATAATGCAAACTATCAAGCGCGTAGATACTATTATCTGATTAGGTACCTATTATTACCCAGATATGATCGTCTAAATATCTTAAGTCATTTATTCCGTGGCATTTAATGTTTATGTAATAATTTATTTGGAGAAGACAAAGATCTCCAAATTTATAAGAAATAAGATGTTAACAAATATTTTAGATTTTAAAAAACGATATTTAACTACTTACATCAGATTTTGTTCGTTCTGTCAGTATCCATATTATACGGTTATCTCTGTTAATAATTTAACTGACAGTTTTAGATGACTGACTACTTCTTGATCACTTTCATTCACACACATGAAATCAGTAACAGTGAAACATTTTATTCTTTTCAATCATCTTCGTCCTGAGTCGATACTTCCAGTCAAGGGGATCTTTCAATTGGAAGGCGATTGAAGCAACACGATAATTTTCCAATCTTCTGCAGCATGGAGGGTCTCGAGCAGTGATCTATGAGTCGCCTCTAGTAGTAGGTCGGTCCATCATACACATAAACAAGTTCCATATAGATATATGTAGATGTATAACTTATTAACTTCAGTTCTGAAGCAAATAAAAAAGCCTTATATTCATTTCTATGAAAATGTGAGCTGTTTAAATTCTTGTGGGAATGTAAAGCTGCAAATTGCACCAATTATCCAGTCTTCAACGATTATATAATCAATAGTAGGTAATACATTATTGAACTGAATACAAGCTCTACAACTTGCTATGTATGTTGTTATAAACGAAGAAATACTATTATATTATTATTCTGTTCAAAAGATCTATTATTGAGTAAAAAAAATAAGAAGTGTCATTAGAAAGTCGAGAGAGAAATGATGAAATCTGACAATATTGTGATTATAATACATTCTACACGACATTTTATAATTACTGAGGGGTCGTCATAATTTAAATATTAGACTTCCTAGTTAAAGATACACCCACATTTCGCCGATGCTGTTATTGAGTCCCATATAATAGGGGTCCCATGTAATAGCCTATTGTCATTTACCGGGCACAGTTTCAGACTCCTTGCTGCTACTGAGAATTTCCATACAAAAAACCCCAATACTACAAAAAAACCAACACTCTAATCGACTCGGGAATCGAAGCCAGAACCTCACGATTACAGTCTAACTTACTACTTTTTAACTAGTAAGTAGTTCTAACTCAAATTAAAAATAACCTGTCATTAATTATTTCGATCACGACCTATAATTATATACCTACCTTAAAATTTACTTTCAAGGTGCACCGGTTTATGTACATTTGCAAATTGCGAGTCAGTGTAATTATCCTAAATACTAAACTAAATAAGTCTTGTAAGGCAACTTGCTATAATTTAAAATAAAGATTGTAGAACTCTGAACATTTAAATACAGCAACAATTTCAATGAATAGGTACAGATTAGCTGAGTCTTTAAGCAAAATAATTGATAAACAACATAATTAAATTTAAATGCAACTAGTTGACTTAAATGATTGTAACCGTTTATTTATTATTAAACACATTTATTATAATTTAGTATATAAATTTATTCATATTAGGTCTCTACCCGAGTTTCAAAATGGTGATAATATTTTTTTTTTTGCCAATTTGCTTGTCGTTTCTACTCAATCAGGATCGCTACATAAACAATTTTCGCTCATGTATATTAGGTCACATGTTTTTACCAATGTCAAAAATAATTAGAAAAAATATAACAAAGATTAATCTTCGCTCCTTCAGTCCTGTGTATCCTTCAGTGCGTTTGCATTGTCTTCGCTAGATTCGCTATTATGTGTGATTTCGTTTGTATAGGTATCTACTCCTGGACTGGTTCATTTCATTCGTCTGTTACACCCACCTTGTTGCTGATGGTGTTATTTGTGCCATCTACTACGTGATCTTAGCGATCTCGTCCAGCACTCCGATACTTACTAGCATATTTTCTAAATAATGTCTCCCTTATACATATAGCCTAAGCCATTTTTAGAGTACTTAGATTCGTGTTCAATTGCTGCTGAAAATAACTAGGTAGGTTTATGCTTTTATCAAAGCTTAAAGGTCGGGTTAACAAACTAGGGTCAAACTTATTGCCAAAGTGTAACGAACCCTGCAGTTAGCCGCACCATGTCGTGATTCAGCATTCTATATCTTAACATTGACCTCTTGATTTATTAGGGCTACCATGGCAAGGCAGTTCGTTGCCACCATGCCGCATTAAGATAGGTACGATGATTGAATACAGCGAGCAATTGCAGCTATCAATTAAACTTGCCAAGTCACACTTACAGACGTTACAAATCTCTGGGCAATAAACAATCAAATTAAAGACCCAAATTTTGAAAATTATTCAAGTTCAATCAACATATTTCGTAATTATTATGAAGTTGAATTACCAAAGATGATAATTATGGTTCTTAGCTAACCATCTCACTAATCGTCAAGATATTCGACGGTAAAATTGATTACGGAAAGGAATGAAAATTGAAAGTAAAAAACTTATGAAACTTTGTACAATGATCTGCTACTTTTGTCGCTGAATGTACAACCAGTGCAAGTTATGTGAAAAAATTTGTAAAGCCGTTTAGTAAAGACAACAAGGTTGTCGTCGTACAAGAGACCTAAATATTAATATTACCTGTTTCGTAAGCCCACGTGAACTACAACAGTATCTACAACTAATTGTACATTCAGTCAAGTACTTAGCTAATTGTTAATAAATTACACGTTTAGTTTATTTCCTCTTCATTATCTACCATATTATTACCTAATAACTGTAATCCGGAAAATTGCAAACAAGAGTCACACGAGGAAAATGTTGGATGATGAAAACAAATGGTGACCCTCCTATTAATTGTCTACTAAGTACTACTACAACTGTATTTCGAACTAAGTCATTTAAACAAACAGAGGCGCGTTGTATGGTTGGAACGATATTATTTTATCATTAAATTATCTATTTTTTTTAGCTTGGAAACTAATAATGACATCATTTTCAGAGTAACACGACGGTCATCGTGGAAAAGGGCGAAGAAATAGTAAAAGTTAATAAAATGCAAGTGCCCAATGGAATTAACCACGAGAAATACACCAATGGTAATTATTTAAATTTAAATTAATGTATCATGGTAGTAAACTAAGTACTAACCTGAACCTTTTTTATTTTCTTTTTTGATATTGCTTTAAATTCGTATGGGCAATGTTCTACCTTAGCACTGTGTTATCGTTCGGGAAATAACTTGATTGTCATGTTAATTTAGTCAAAAATGTCATCCACAACAAGCTTCTTTAGGTTTAGAGTATCAGTTTATTTTTTAATGATTTTCAATGCCTGCTACCTGAATTACATATAAAAATGTAAGAACAAAAGATTAGTTTGTTGCTTAAATCAATTATTATCTTATGAAAAAGAAATTAATTATGGGGCTACAAAGGTAAGATGCGCTGTAGCATTCAGCTTAATGTTTTTGTTGTATTTTAGAAGGTAGGTAAAGAACATTACTTTTCAACCGACTTCAAAAAAAGGAGGAGGTTCTCAATTCGGCTGTATATTTTTTTTTTTTTTTTTTTTTTTTTTTTTTATGTTTGTTACTCGATTTCTCGAAGACGCCTGGACCGATTTCAAAAATTCTTTTTTTATTTGAAAGGGTATGCTTGTCATTTGGTCCCATTGTCATCAGGTCAGGACCTGATGGTGGAAACCCTGAGAAATCGAGGGCATCTCTTGAAAATTGTAGGCGAGCATGGGGTAAAAACTTGATATTTATGTGTATATCTGATGAGACTACAATACTATGGAGGTTTAGGGCAGATCTGATGATGGAGACGACAGAAGATCGAGGGAACTCGTCAACGGTACATCTTAACTACCTCGTGTTTGGGCTTATTTTATTCGTGTTGACAAGATCTTTACACCGAGATGGGTAATGACTGCCACTGCAAGGTCCGTGATGCAGGTGCAGTACAGTTTAGGGAACTCCTTAATGATTGATAGCAGCTACATAGTGTTTGGGCTTCTTTTATTCGTATTGATGCGCACTTTAAGCCGAGATGAGTAATATTGCAGATTCGATAGTGAAGACAAAAAACAGTTTAAGGATATCCTAAATGGAGATGTTTTCCGACGTTCAAGTATTGGAAGGAAGATTTCTTAACCTCGTTATTTCTGCCAACGCCCTATCGTCGTGTGGTCGATTAAGTAAAAAGTTTTTCAAGAAAATCGTCTTTACTAGGTCTACCCATCACTCAAAATTGTAAAATAATTAAATTTTTTAACAAAAAATAAAAACCGACTCCAAAAAAACTCAAAAACAAAACTAATAACTAAAAAGCAAAAAATAAATCTTTTATTATACAATATAGTAGTTGAAGAATATTGAAGTCGGTGCCAAGTAAAACATGCAATGATAAACCGACACGATTGGCGAAGTGCATTTGTCGTGTCCGACGCATAATTCGCTCCGCACTCGACAATTTCTACGTGAACTCGTTGTTTCAATGTCGCTATTATAGCAGCAAGGTATATTACTTTTATGTTTTACTTGGCACCGATTTCAATATTCTTCAACTACTATATTGTATAATAAAAGATTTATTTTTTGCTTTTTAGTTATTATAAAACTTAATAACTTTTAGTTTTTTCAATGTGTATCCGTCATTGTGGAGATAAAAAAACACTTATAATTTAACGAAGGACGAGAAGTATTTTTTTAAATTTAATTTACTGCAAGGTAAACCTGCAGGTAACTGAGGTAAAGTTGGATGTCGTCATTAAACGGCAATTATAAAGAGAAGATAACGATTTATTTGCTTAACATTTTATGAAGGATGACACGACAATTACCCTTCAGCAATGGGTTTCGTTACAAATGCAATGTATTGTTTGATTGTAGAACAAAGTCATATACAAGTCACTTTGGCATATTGAACTAATAATAAACATCCTCAATTATTGGGCACCATGGTACATTTGATATTCATCATGATCGATGTTTACATAATATAACAGTACGCCTGTACGGTTGAATACATTTGTAGGGCCGGACCAAGTGGTGCCGGCTGATAGTTACATCACCTCCGTACCGGGGGCCTACGTGAAGCTGCGCATGCAAGCGCGAGGGGTGGCCGCAGAGCCTCCCATCTCGGTGCCCGGCCTCCTCAACCGGACAGTAGCCAGATACCCCGACGCCACTGCGCTAGCCACAAAAAAAGCTGACGGAAAATGGCACAAAATAACTTACAAGTAAGTCTAAACGTCTAAACGTCCTTCCGCTGAATTATCTTTAAGATATAAATATATAAACCTACTAAGATATTGATTAAGTTTTTTATGTCCTGATTACAAACAGTGGATTAACTTTCAGTGCGCAAATAATGATCAGCAGATAGCTCATAATTCCTAGATAATAGTAACCAAGCAATGCATAATAATATTTATAATCTGACTAACATATTATAATTAGAATAAATTTTTACAGCATCGAGAATTATATAGGTACCTAAACGGTAGTTAATATCGACCCTTTTACCAACCGGAATATACCTATATTGTTTAACCAATATTCTTTTAACTAGTTGAGATTATTGTAAGATTGCTTCATATATTTTCAGACAATACCAGGAGCGCGTGCGCACAGTGGCGAAGGGTTTCTTAAAGCTAGGTCTGGAGCGGTACCACTCAGTCTGCATCCTTGGTTTTAACTCGGAACAATGGTTCGTTGCCGACCTAGCAGCCATACACGCTGGGTTAGTATGTTTATAACTCAGCAACTACTCATAATTATCAGCTATTCGAGAAAAGGTTTATTCCCGAAGTGCTTATTTGTATGAAAACAAAGATTTTTCCTGTAAGTATCTAGCAGAATCTGTCGTAACAATATGGAAATAGCAACAACAAAATCGCCAAGTTTGCCTCTATTCAACAGGACTTGTTTGACTATTAATAACAAGCTCATCAGTATCAAAATTACGGATATTTTTTATTGTAACATCTCAACACGAAATCTTGTTACGTCACAACAGTAGGTGCCTCTAACGTTTTGTAACTTTCTTATGTCTACGTAGGTAGTTCAAACATGCGAACCAATTGTTTCACAACTGTATCCTATACGAATGCATGTATACGTACGTACGTATTGGGTTTAAGATTAGAATGTCGCAATGTATAAATCAGCTATAAGCATTCTTACAACATTCCCAAGATAAGGAATCACTTTATTGATAGGTATACCCATTTATTATAATTTATTACCTTTATATTTTTTTATGCTCGTATTATAAATGACTAATATTCTTTTTATTACGGACCGCCAAAAGTGTGACATAGCCTTGGCTATTTTTAAACTCTTATTTGTGTTAGGAAAAATAAAACTATTAATATAAATAAAACTAAAGAAAAAGTTTTCAATAAAAATGTATTGACACAGTAACAAGGATCATTCAAATTCGAACAAGGCATATAAATACCGCACAAATATTGTAATTTTGCAATTCTCGTTACTTGACCTTACTACCATACCATAAAAAGCCACAACGCTTTTTTAGACTGAATTGAAATAACCAAAATGCAAAAGATGAAATTTCTAATTTAAAAATGAAATTGACTTTTTATTCTTAAAAAAAGCAATGTTTATAATACCTAGAAAGTAGATACTCATAGAACTAGCTTTCATAACTTTCATTTTCAATTCCCAGAGGTTACGCGGCGGGTATCTACACGACCAATTCAGCGGAAGCATGTTACCACTGCCTCACTTCATCACGCGCCAACATCTGCGCCGTTCAAGACAAAAAGCTGCTTGACAAGATCCTGTCAGTACGTCACAAGCTGCCGCATTTAAAAGCCCTCATACAATGGGAGGGCAGCGTCGACACCTCGGTGCCTGGCGTATACAGTGTAAGTTGCATTTAAATTACAAGAAGCTGCGTGACAAACTTCTGTCTGTACGCTACAAGCTGCTTCACTTGATGGGCATAAGAGTCGACACGGGGACTGGTCGACTAGGTCTTTTTGTATATTACATATAATTATGTATCATCCTACGCTGTATTCGAATCACAGAATTCGTCTACGTATAATCTGCGCAGCATCTGCGCATGGTCTACGCAACATCTACGCAGAGTCTACGCAACGTCTACGCAACGTCTACGCAGAATCTACGCAACGTCTATGCACAGTCTACATGTTTAGACGCAACTGTAATCGCTACGTGAATTTCAGGCGTCACAATACGCCATTAATGAAAGGAAGGTTACAAAATGGCAACCTTCAGCAGTGTTTAGAATGATTTGTCTATATAATTATGTATTTCAAGTTAATAAAAAACGTCATTTATTAACAATGGTGATTTTTTTTTATACACTACAGACTGTATACTTACTTTATTTATTGTTTCTAGTGGGACCAAGTATTGGAAATGGGTTCAAAGGAGCCCGACACGCAGCTCGATAATATCCTAAAGAACATAGCCGTCAACGAATGCTGCACATTAGTGTACACCGTAAGTTATCAATACTTGTGAAGTTTAAATAAACATAACATGCCACTTTGCCCGTGTTTCCTGAAGGGTTAAGTAGAGGTACTATAATACAACCAAATTTCGCCGATGCCGTTATTGAGTCCCATGTAATAGGATGCGAACCTGACGCCTATCCTCAGCAATCTTAAAGCCTGACTCGGTGCAGTCTATTCATGTAGGGCAAAAAGTATTATGCGTCATCTCATCATCACTATACACTACATAGATTTCTGTATTTTATTTATATACTTTTGATTTTTTTCGTAGTCGGGGACGGTTGGTCCTCCGAAGGCAGTGATGCTGTCCCACGACAACTTGACCTGGGATGCTTTTTCCATCAGTGAACGTGTCGCCGACATCAAGCCTATGCACGACCGGATTATCTCCTTCCTGCCACTCAGTCACGTTGCTGCACAGGTCTGAACACATTATGTCTAAAAATTCGCCTAAAATGAATGAAAATAAGTTTGATATAAACTGATAGAAATAAATTGACTACACGATTGGCGCAGTGGTTGAGCGATCGACTGATGCTTTACGTATCGCGAGGTTCGTTTCCCGCACGGAACAAATCTTGACTCGAAGTTGCCACCCGTCGAGGACCTTTCCTTCCACCCCATTGATAATAATGATGATTTTTCGTTCCAATTTCACATTGAAACCAGAATGTCAGGACTGGGAGCAACTTCCTCCCCAGATACGGTGATACTGTCTGCTGAACATGAATATATTATATTTTTATGCAGATGTGACGCTAATATAATTTCCGACACTGTTCGTTTTATTGCACAAACGGCCAAGATTAATAATGTTAGGACGTTCTCCTGATATAAGATTAATAATCTTCGGTAAACGAGATGCGGTGTAGTTTGTCTAATTTAGTTTGTTGATCAGGTGGTGGACGTATACACAACGCTGTCTAACGCGATCCCTGTGTTCTTCGCGCAACCGGACGCTCTCAAAGGCAGCCTCGTCGAAACGCTAAAGGAAGTCAGACCCACGAGGTAACATACGCCGAATATTAAACTACTGTTTTGTTACCTGTTTTATTTATTTTGGGAAATATTGCGATGAAATGGAAACAACATAATCATTTTTGCAATAGACAAAGTTTTTAGATGTCTGATGAAATACCTAACAGATGACTATGATTTTAAATTTTAACGAGCTTTTTTTTATAATAATGGCTGAGTTCATTATAAATAAAATATTATTTATTCAATACCTTTTGATGGGAAATTATTATTACAAACAATAGCGGTTCGTGTACGTAATCTCACGGTCTAGTGATAAATTACACTAGGTATGTACAAAGTTCAACATCAAAATTATGAAAAAGTGGGAATTATAATAAAAACAATATATTATTTTTGATATCTTTTGATTGTCATGATTATCTGACAGATTTGATCAGTAGTTACTTTAATGTCTAGTATACGTTTTTTCCAGTGGATTGTTAGAGTAAATTGCTTCTACCAAAAAGTTTATGCACCATTTATGGAAGCTAAATTATCTAAATTTAAAGCAGGTTAAGACAAATATTGTGTTATCGAAAATCCTGCTCTATGCACCTTTACTCATGGTATTGTGTATGGTCAGAAGTATCAGTATCCACTTGTAGAATGTCTCAGCGGGTACTTATAAGTTCAAACTTGATGCCACGATTCTTTTCATGACAAAATAATGATCCAACAGATTTTTGGGCGTACCTCGTGTTTGGGAGAAAATGTACGAGAAGATAATGGCCGTGGGTGCGTCCAGCGGCTACATCAAGAAACAGATCGCCTTGTGCGCCAAAGACAAGGGACTTAAGTACCATCTCGCCAGGATCAACGGGTGAGGCTTTAATTTCTGTACTACAATTAACTCGTCGTAGGCTTTTAACCAAGTGTGTTGGGGTCAGCTTACTCTTTAACGAGATGCGGTTGAATTATCCCAGTTTCTGTTCTTATAGCTATAAGTTTGCTCCCTCTACGAGCACCCATAGATAAGCCCGTAACCTCAACTTGTGTCGTAAGTGGTGATTGAGCAACTATCAGTAAGCAGGGATGAATGATGCTACCTAGCTAGCATCCGCCTGCTCACTGACACCAGACTGATACCTCCAAAGGATACCGTCGAGTTGACGGTTTTAACATCTCAACCAAAAGATAATAAGAAAAACCCTTCAAAATTCAGATATTGGGAGTACCTTTAGCAATATTAATAACAATGTTTTCCAATCAGTGCGCTATCAAGCAGCATGTACAGTTTGCCGATAGACTTCACCATCGGTGAATTGCTCAAATTTTGGTAAGATCAATGACTCCCCAGTAGCGCTTGGAGCATGTAAACTACGTAGTTAGCACCTATTTACCAAGTATGACGTGTTGAGCTTGAGTATCCTATTAGCTTGAATGCACATTAGTACAAACTGTTCTCTATTATACCTAATTATATAGCCGTAGTTAGTATTATAATATTGTTTTGAAAGGAAATTTCGCATTTGGTAATATGTAGTGAAAAGAATTTACTAATATAATATTGTTACCAAATACGAAATTGCCAGTATTTTCCCTATTAACTTGCGATTTCAGTATGACATTATCAGTAGAAAAATAAATATATAAAAGTAATGGAACATTGACAATTGTTTTAATATTTCATGTCCCACAATGCATGTGGTTGAATTATTCATTTCATAATAATTGAAAGTACAAATTAAGTCATTTCATTATTATTTACAAATAACAAATAAGCAGAGTCATGAATATTATAATTGATTATGAAGATAGATGTACTTGGTATTGTTTGTGAAAACAAAGCAAATGTGGGAAACACACCACTCCTCCTACTCGTTACAGTAAATATAATGATGAATACAACACACATTAATAACGCATGCATAAAGAAATCTGCAACTGAAATGACGTTCAAACACTGTGATATTAAAAATACTTACCTTGAAATAATTTAGCATCCATAAAACGCTCAAGGCAACAAAACACCAATTAGAAAAGAATCTTATCGAACTCTTATTTGGTTTTGGATTCTGTACCTACCGTATTGCAGTCTAAAACATATTAGGCACCTACTTACATAAATATCTACCTAATAGTTAAAATTTTCTCTATAAAGTAGGAATTAACAGTTGATCGCAAAATGTTATGAGAGCTGTCTAACTTCGCCAAAATTGCAGGATGGACGGTTCGTCGTTCGGCTATAAGATGGCCAAGTCACTGGTGTTCGACAAGGTGCACGAGTCTCTGGGCTTAGACCAGTGCTCCACATTCGTGACCGCCGCAGCGCCACTGTCGCCTGACATCAAGAAGTTCTTCCTCTCGCTCGACATGCCCATTGTGGATGCGTTCGGCATGAGCGAGGCTTCCGGAGCTCACACGCTCAGCATATACCCCAAGTGAGTAAAATTAATTCGCCCCTTCAAAAAATGCAAGTTCATATTATTGACGTCATTATCATTCTAAACTAATAGATTTTGTTCAAAATCGATTGATAACTATCAAGTTCTAATAAGAATGATTATTAGATTGATATATATAATCTTATCATAATTAATGTCAATAGCATATCTACATACATACATGAATGCAGTCTGGTTATGAATCGTAACACGATAAATTTATTGCCTAAGCACAATGCGTCAGACAACTGTAGGTACCGTCCAAGATATAAATCTTATAATCGAATTTCCGCCTTCTTTCCGTGACCTCGTATAGTTTCGGTGACATTTCAAATATCATCAAGTTGATAGTAGTCGGAAAGGAACTACTGATACCTTACTCCTCAAATCCCCAATCGTAGACTTTTGCCTAAATATTACCCTAAGGCATAAATATCTTCTGCACATGTGGCTTCCCTGGTTATCCATTGTGTCTACTAATTCTATTTTACATTAGATTCGCTTCACATGTCTTGATGTTTCAATATTTTGTATTTTTTTATTTCTGTTTTATCCGCTTTGATCTGTTTATGCCGTTTTTATTTTATATTCGAAACATTTGTTTAACTCATGTTGTATTGCCTCATTATGTAAGTAGCGTTCTATTAAATTTGTATTTTTTCTTATATAATGCATGTTAATTTAAGATTTTAATTGTAAATTAACTTTTTGTTTTTGAAAAGAGTATCCATGGAGTTTCTTGCCGGTCTCTTCTCCATAGGACCTACCCCCTTTGGAACCGTGCGCCTAGAGTCTCGACTTTTTAAAAGTACCTGAAAGGCCTACTTGAAATCAAAAACTTTGACTTTGAGACTTATTTACTCTTTGGCACTTCCAGATTTTCATTAGACTCAGCTGGTGAACTTCTAGATGGTACAGAAACCATGTTTGGAGGGTCCATCAGCCAAAACGGACCGGGAGAGATCATGATGCGCGGGCGCCATTTGTTCATGGGCTATCTCAACGACGAGGCCAAGACCAAAGAATCAATTGATGGTGAGGGCTGGTTACACTCTGGAGACGTCGGCAGGGTCGATAGCAATAACCTTCTGTACATCACAGGAAGAATAAAGGTACGATTTTAATTTCTGATTTTTGTAACAAGATTGAGAACATGTCATCTTCCGTTCATCTAATTTCAAAATAGTTAGTCATTTTGGCAAATGTTCTTGAATTCAGAGGATTGAGCTGGCCTATCATACTCATACAGGCAACTCGCCCGCGCAAACGCATCCTAATCTTAATTTTTATTATCCTTTATTTATTTACAGGACTTTTATCGCTTTTTCCTAATATTTTAGCGTTGCCATCTGACAGCACCATCATTGAGCGATTCTTTCTTTTTAACTACTCTATAAATGCCTAATAATAAATTACACTATTCTGTTTTTTTAAATTTAAAAATGTAACCCGTTGTTTTATGTGCAGGAGCTGTTGATCACTGCGGGCGGTGAGAATGTAGCTCCAGTGTTGATTGAGCAGGCGGTGCAGGCGGAGTTACTGCATGTCAGCTATGCGGTGCTCATCGGCGACCGACGCAAGTTCCTCGCTATACTACTTACTCTTAAGGTACTAACTGGATATGGGAATTATATATCTTGAGGCACTGCGATAGTCTAATCGCATGCATGGATTAATTGTATTTTCTTAATCATCAGGCTAAAGTGAATTCGGAGACTAGTGAAGCGCTTGATGATCTCGACTACGAGACCAAGAAATGGGTAGCAAGTCTCGGCAGCTCAGCAACCAAGATCAGCGAAATTGTCGCTACCAAGGATCCTGCGGTAATTTGTTATCTCCAGATTTATATTTCTTTAGAGAAAATGTTATTTTGATTCCGCCAAAATACTCATTTCACTAGTAACAGCATTTATACAATATTTTCATTTCGCCACCGAGAGAAACTAAATTCAATTGTTTTTACTACACCAATACTTTAAAAGTATCTTCAACCTTTTTAATTAGAATAATAATAATAAAATTTATGTCAATTTGTTTTTAGGTGCATAAAGCTATTGAAGCGGGAATTACTCGCGCCAACAAACACGCCATATCAAACGCACAGAAAATACAGAAATTCGCAATCCTTCCTAAAGACTTCTCAGTACATTCTGGAGAATTAGGTACGTAGAGGTTAAATTATCCAGTATGCAGACTGCACAAACGTCGAATATTGTTCGTTGGCCTTCCATGACTTCATGAGATAAACCCAGATTAATGAAACTTATTACATTATTTGTTTTCAGGGCCCACGTTGAAAATCAAGAGGAACGTCGTCTACGAAAAGTACAAAGACATCATAGAAGACTTTTATAAGGAGTAAAACATAAGCTTAGTGTTTAGGGCGAGGGACAACGTAAATAAATAATTGTTAACTTAATTTGTTATTGCTCAACTAGGGGCTAGTGCATCGGAATCAATGTGATTGATAGTACTTTACGCAAAGGTGTAAATAGGTTATACATATTTTTGTTACAAAAAATATATTTTATAAAATCTAACGTGGTTTTAATAAAACACAACTTCATTAATTAAATAAGTTTTATTTTATACCTTAATGAAATATAATGAATAAAAATTGGAATGGTCAATAAATGTAAAGGAAATGTATGAATTTAACAAGAACGATTAATTACAAATTCAGGTATATATTTATTATAATACTTTGCAACGATAAAGTTACATTATAATACTATGACTATGATAAAACTTTACTTAATGACCATAGAATTGATATTTGATAACGTATAAACGAGGTAATTTTATAACTGATTCTGAATTCCTCTTTTTTTGAAGTCGGTTAAGAACAAACCTTAATACTGTTAATCATTTTCAAAAGCGCTATTGTTATAATAATCGTTTCACGAGTCTTCACAATGCCTAATGCTTCATTTATATAAACTTATTTTTTTTTTCTTATATTATATTATTTTAATTTGGCCTTTTTGTAATCTAATCAGTGTCAGTAGTGATATTACTTCGTTTAAATGTTCAAAGGTCAATACACCGAGTCGATTAAATAATAATATTTATTGTTTACTTATATAATAAATTGACAAAACCCTTTCATCATGGACAAGTAAATATATCCTTATAATGTTCCGGAATGCATCACAGAATGTTTAGATTCATTTATTGCAAATGATTTGATATTTTCTATAAATATTTTGAATCACATTTGACGAGTATTTTATATATGGAATATAAATCAGATAGTCCCGCTTGTTTTATAATACTATGTCTTCATTTATTAATTAAAATAGGTATATTTGCAAGCTTTTTGTTGGAAAATCCACACAGTACTTTTGTTCACACAGAGAAGGGAACACACTCAATACGTTAAATAGGTACAAGTTCATTATTAAACAATATTGTCGCAATTACATTTTAGTCATGTTTTAATATTAGACCTTATGACCACGACATAGGAACAAGAAACAAACATGCTTGCGTTATCGGTTGTAAAGTATGTATACAACAATGATATGTGTATCAATATTTACTCGAAAGTAAAATATTAGGAAAGTAGGCTTCATTCAATGTAGTGGTCAAAAGGTTAATTACAACGGGGAAAGAACCGTGATTATACCATACCTTTTATATTCAATTCAACAAAATAGTTGACTATTTTTTTTTTCTATGTACTAATAAAATCTTTTAATTTCGAAATTTTTAATATATACAATTTTAAGTCTAAAGAAAACAGCAACAGCGTTCCGTCACAGGATTTAGCACGTCAAAAGTTAAACTTAATAATATATCGCAGTAAAATATAATAATACTAGATCTAATATCGCGTCGGTAGGGAGAGATGGAGCGAATGATTTGTTCAAGATGGCGTAATTCCAATTATTTCTGTATATTTTATATTAGTATACAAAGCGCGCACGGAAGGGTCTTGGTGTGCATATTAGTCACCCATCTACGTAAACATTATCGTCAGATTTAGAATGCAGAAGATAAAAAATGACAGCTTGTAGGAAATATCGAAAAATAATATGCAAATGTGTTAGTGACTGATATGTCAGTTGAAAACAGAGTTGTGTATTTGTCAATATAGCATATTATCGATAGATTAAATCTTACCCTAATAACCTACTAATTAATTCCTCTTATTATAAATTAATAAACAAATTAAAATCATGTTATTTGTGAAAACTTAATACAATGGGTATTACAATATAATATAATAATAATTTGTAATGTCTCTATTCACATATATGAAGACACCGATCTTTTTTATTTCAATTGAATCTGTATAAATTAAAGTAATTTATTTTTAGTAATACAAGTATTTTTTATATTCATATTAAGTAAATATAGAAGGAAAAATATAATTAGTAAATAAATGGCGGAGTAAGACGCTTTTTCTTAACTTCGAGCTGTTTTTAAATATTTCATAATTATATTTTTTCGGTGTTACCGTTGAAACTACAACAATATGACTAATAAATAATTGAAAATAACATACAATTACGTTATCATATTATTAATTAATGGACAGCACTAGAAATAACTTACGGGCACATGTAACGTAGGTCTGATGGTCATTGAGTCTTTCATTAGCAAACGTCGGTATTTTCTTTGTATGAAATACGTCTGCTCAAAATGTTTACTACAAAACATGAGTGCTTATGTGGAGTCCATCCCTGTCTATTAATGATCCGTATACATTTTTCACGTAATTCACGATTAAATGGAAGCCTAAATAAAATAGCCAAATTGCTGGAGATGCCGTGTCATGCATTAAAACGTTAAGAATTAGCTGGTGAAGCCGATATAAGCTGGTGATGAAATAATCGACATGCTTCAGTCAATATTTTATAATATTATGGACAGATAAGTATGGTACAAAGATTTAACCCTGTGCTATCCACTAGTTACAGTTTTGTGCACTGATGACCAGTAATGTATGATATTACTATAGCTAATTCTCTTGGACCCGGTTTTTAAATGCTCAGATAAAAATCTATCGACTTTTTATTGATATTCGTGAAGACATTTCTTCGGTCAACCCTAGCGTAAACATACATTTTAATATTTATACTAAATATTATTTATTTCTTGTTTTATCTACAAATTATTACCACGTATCGGAAGAAAATCTAATATACTACCGTAAAACTTGTTTTCTCGGCAAATTAATAATAATACGTACACAAAACATGGATTCAAAACGTACGATGAAAGAATCACATTTACGTGTGAAACGTGTAATTGTTTGGATTATTTCTCTTTGTCACGTTACATTTGGCAAAAGAACGTGACATTATGACAGTCTAAATTTCACTTATCGTCAATAGCTGCACGATTATTTTATAAATTAATGAGAATATATTTGACACTAAAGCAAGCGTAACTATCTGCAAATATCCTGGAAAAAAAAAATTGTATCATACTGACATTGACATCTGTCTCTTTCTTTCTCGGCTAGTGCTCATATTAAAATGATATCTCGTTTCCACGCTTAGTTGATCTTTTAGCGTAAGCGAAATTCTAAGTCTATGGTCACACCACACATTGACAGTTTGAAGTTCCCGGCAAAGAGACAAGACAGTAAGGCATTATGTCAAGTTAATTTGTAACAACATCCTCTGTTGCACTAACAGAAACATACTTTCATTACAGACAGTACGATCTTAGAGTGAGGCTGAAACACTGATACTTAGAACCACAAACTGTCTGTATTCCCACTAAAAGCTCTCCCTACCGACACTCCTAGTCGTAAGTACAGTCAGGATGGAATAAATCAAGTCAAGCCTAGGGCACAAAAATATAACGATGAGGGAGATCGACTTCAAACAATGCGCGATAACTTCACACCTAGATAGTAGACTCATTACATACAAAGATGCATTTATTTTTTATTTTTACGCGCTTATTGTTTCAACTAGAGCCAAGGTTAGTTTGCTAGCGCGCATTGTTAGGTAGTCTTCTACACCTTGTTGGAGTTGTGTGGTCTAGGGCTGGCTGGTGGGCGGCCCGGTGGGTGGCAGCGGGGGCGGCGCGTCGGCCAGCGGCAGCGGCTTGGCCACGCCGATACGCACCACGCCGCGGGGCGCGCCTTTCAGTGCCGCTACTGCTTGCTCTAAGCTTGCATCCTCCAGGTTCTATAAATGAATAAATATTTATTTCGAAAATCAATATCTGTTTCTTGGTTAAGTAATTCTTCCATAGAACAAAAGGCGTCAAAGACTGTAGTCCTTAAGCAGCGGGTGTTGTGGTACAGTACAACTAACGTTACTAACCTGATCGTTAACGAACAGTAGTCGGTCGCCGGGTATGAGCCGGCCGTCCTGCTGCGCCACGCCGCCCGGCACCAGCGAGCGGATCACCACCAGCGTGTGCGACGGACGCAGCGGGTCCTGATAGTCCAGGATCGAGAAGCCGAGACCACGCTCGCCTTTTACTAGTTCTGTAATGTACAAGGAGCCACTCATAGTGATCTGTAACATAATCATCGTGTAATTCTCCCCAAATTAACGGACTTTTGATTATTTCGTCGGAACAAACAACATTATGACTTTTTCCTATGGGAGTACAAGAAGGCAAAAATAACAAAATAAATAACATTCGTCCAAATTATCGGCTCGATAAAAATCTTGTGGAGATTATAGGTAAATTCGATTCCGCATTATTAGTGGACAACAAAGCCGTTTCATAGAAAGTAGGTACGCATTTATGTTATTTGTTGCTCAAGCGATTGCGGCCGATACGGCTTAAATTTATTAATTTATTTAGGTTTACCAACAATTATTTACACTAATAAAATAACAGTGTAATAATTACTTTAAGGTAAACACCACTTATGCTATAAAAGTAATTAAGAGAGTAAGCTCACGCATGTGTAACATGCTTGAGCTTACTCTCTTAATTCAATTACTCCAGTATAAGTAAAAAGTTGAGAAAAAATTTGTATAAAAAAAAATTAAGACAATGACAGAGAATTTGTTTCGGGAAACTATTATAGCTCTAAGCTTCCAAGTATGGATTTCAGTTTAGTGAGGGAATCAAAGTTCAGTTTAGTGAGGAATGATTCGGTACAGTAGAAAGAAAAATTTGCACCTTCAAGTCATGTTAGTCAAGTATAAAAAAACAATTATTTCAAAATGATGACTTACCTATAATTTGTGGTTCAGACGACCACATAGCGAGGCCAGTCAGCGGCTCAAGACTACGCGAGCGCACTTTACCACCTGCAGATAGAGATCCGCCCTCTTCTGCGCCTGCGCCTGCCAGGCTTCCATCCGACTTAGCCTATAAATTGTTTAATAAGAAAATATAATAGGAAAATGCCGAAGTAGAGTAGTCTCCACAGGGTGACATTTTTAGGGATCTATATGGCAGCTAGCCATCAGAAATAGGAGGATTTGTTCTTGGAAATCCATCTAGAGTTTTTAAACGCAGATGATTACCTGCAGTCTATTTTACTTGAGCTAGAAAAATTCTGACTTGCTAACCGTCTAAGATCGTCAAAGACTCAGGGCCACTGGCTTATTAACATATTCGGGAGACTAGTCCAACTGTGCTTGCTTCCGTCTGTAGTATCTTCAAAATACCTACTGTTTACGGAGTTAGGGTACAACTCAATCGCTAGCTACGTAGTTGCAATTGTTTGCATAATGGCCTGACTCATAATACTAAATATAATGCAAATCCAATTCATTGCACAACAATTTTTTTTTTAATTAATCACACGATAAATCTTAACACATTGTATCAAAAATTACTTGCCGAATTGATAACATTGCATCTATTCTGAGCCTTAATAATATAATTCGTCATGTTAGGTAATTAACTTAAAGACAGGGACACTGAATAGGCGATAGATAAGAGATTAAAAATCATTATAAATGTAAACGCGAATCAGTGTCGCATTTTTTTATCTACTGATATACGAGTGTTATGCTTTGATTAATATGATTAGATGTTGACTTTGACCAACTGATATAAACATGTTTTGGTCGATTTGAAATATTCCGTTGGTTAGATAGCCGACAATGGGAAATATCCACTGCACATACTAAGGCCATTAGCTAAATTTGTTCTATTATAAAATAGTTTGGAAGTCTTTACTAAAAAAAATTGTGTAAATATTTACTTTGTTCCACATCATTTACATTTTTAAATATCCGTGAGGAGGAGTAACGTATTCTGTATTAGGTCAAGAACTTAGCAAGAGCCTCTGCGAGGTAAGGTTTTGAATGAAACTCTTGGCAATTTAGACATTGACCGTAACGACTACTTACTTTAACTATTGAGTCAGTTATTATTATTATCCTATTGGTATCTCTGTTGGCTCACAGGTTACCTTCAAAGGAAAGAGGCGGGCCTTTCATCGTCATACAATGAAAGAAAAAGAAAAAGAAAGAAAGACATACCCCACCCCAAAATCATGCAAGCATGCAATACACGCAAGAGACTTCGTAGTTCCATTAAGGAAGAGCTTATTATTTACCTATGGTCTATTAAACGATATTGAGCACATGGCTAGATACCGTTGGCTATATTTAACATTTTAAAATGACGACAACATGCTCACCTTGACGAGTGTGGCAGAGGGCGGCGCCAAATCGATGGGAGGCGCGGGGCGAGGCCGCGCGCACACCATGCACACCTCGCTTGACAGCTCCTTCAGGATTGACACCACCTCCAGGTGGTTCATGCCCAGTAGCCGGTGTCCGTTCACCTCTGTAGGACAATATCTTTATATATAAAAATCCCGTGTCACGGTGTTCGTTTACGCTAATCTCCGAAACCGGTAAACCGATTTAAATGAAATTTTGTAAATGTGTATTGTTTGGCCCAACTTGAGAGATAGGATAGTTTTTATCCCGATAAGTCACCCTCAATATGTTTTATTTAAAAATTTAAGAAAAACAGAAATTTGAAGTTGTAAATTGCAACCGTGCGAAGCCGGAGCGGGTCGCTAGTATATTATTATTATCATATATAGGCAGTTGTATAGAGAGATGCTCATGCCAGCAATTATTGCAACTAGCCCGCAAGTGTTCTTACCTAGCAGCTCGTCTCCCGGTCGGTGCACGCCCGCTCGCCCCACGGGTCCCTCGGGCAGCACGGAGCGCACGTAGTGGTGCGGCCGCACTTCCCTCCCCCCCTCTACATCCACAGTGCCTTCGAGTGAGATCCCCAGTCCACCGCCTCCTCGAACAACCACTCCAACTACGATCTCCACTTCGTCGCCTGCAAAACAAAATAAATAAACGAAATAACAAAAAACAATGACAACCTTCACATACGAAACTACACAACTAAAATAATGTTGATGTTTAGTTATTGATGCTCGAATTATGTTAGTAAAATATTGATGTAAGTATAGAAAAAAATGAAGTAAAGTTACCGAGTATCGCTTGCCACTTCCTCTTGATGGCCTCCTTCTGCTCGTGCGTGCGCGGCATCTCGAACTGAGGCTGCGCGCGCAGCACGGCCGGCGGCGGCGGCGGTGACGCACTCACCACCTCTTCTACTGCATTCTCCACGGTAATACTTCAGAGGAAAAACTTGTATTTAATGCGAAACTTGTGATGATGTGTGATGAAGATGTATTTTATGCCCAGAACACATGACGACCCTTGTATTAAAATTCCAAAACAGATGTGTAATAAAATCCCACTACATACTGCCCAAAATTCAGACGGCGGATTAAAATCTTATAACGTGAAATGAGCTTAGTATCTATGGACGGCAAAAATGATGGGGGCAGGTCAGCGCCGATTGAATTCCTACAAACAGATTTAAACGGCTTATTCCATACGAGCTGTTTAAATCAGTTATCTTCTGGTTGCGAGGACTGCGTGTATAATGTTACTCACGAGTTGTTGAGCGGCGTCATCTGTATGTCGTGGTCGGGCGAGGCGAGCGCGTCGGGTCGGTGCATGTGTAGGAAGGGGTTGTGCGGCGGCGCGCTCGTGGCTGCCGACTCGCCCGCCGCGATCGCCTGCTGGAGCTGCTCGAACTTAGGACCACGCAGGTATCTGTGGCCGATTTAATGCAAATAAAAAAAAAAAAAAAATAGAGATAAAAGTAAAAATTACATTACTGCTTCATTATGACACTAGAGCTCGCAAGCGCGTCGGGCAGTGTTATTGGGTTTTTCGGTTATGAAATACTTAATAGCAACTCGGAGTTCGAAATTGTGCCTTAATGACAATAGGCTCATTTTTATCCCCCTGCCTGAACGTTCGTGGAATTCATGCGTGATGAAATGTAACGTAATGATATGTAAAAAATTCATTTTACTGCGATAGGAAAAACGATTCAAAATCAATAATTTTACCTCTCCAGTTCAAGTGTGACAATGTTGCCGCTCTGTTTGAGCGCGTCAACAGCGCGTTGGTTAGACTTGCCGGCGAGTGAGACGCCATCGACGGCCACGATGCGGTCATTCACGCGCACCTTTCCACTCAACGCCGCCGCACTGCCCGGGGTTACCGACTTCACGAATATACCTGATAGTTCCTCTTTTTCACACACGTAACCTGAGTGATAATAAAAAGAATTGCTTACATTTTAGGTGTACAGTTCTAAAATATGAGTTGGTCCTATAGAGATGAGACTGACAAAAAAAACTCAAAAACTTTTTGAAAGAACATACCCGCTATTGTGATTCCCAGTCCATTTTCGTCTTTCTTCAGTTGCACAGTGAATCTATCGACCTCAGGAGATTCCGCATCTATTGATAAGTTCAAATATAAAATAACTTTAGATTTACAATAACATAAATACGCTATTCCAAAAAAAGGACTTGTCGCGACCTAGTAACCGCGCAGCGCTTACTCAGGTCAGTCCTTGGAGAAATTACTGATTTTTACACATCGAGACCCTTCTGTGCATCGGATAGCATCTTAATCAGTTGACCCTAGGCATCATACAAATACCTATCACAGTCCTTACGAATGTCAACACTGCTGATATCCATCTGGAACCTTAACTGGTTCCGGATGGATATCAGATGACTGGGAGCCGGAACATTAAGCAGATGACACTATTTTAAAGAAAGTAACTATACCTGATTCAGGTGGTGGTGTAATAGAACGGTCGAAGATGAATCTGGAGGCATTGGAGTTATGTGGCACTGGCGTAGGCTGAGTGTGGAATACTTGCTCGAATCCAGCGTCCAACAGGTAGCGGTCTAGCGCTTCAGGATCCGATAGGAGTCTAAAAATAAAGATATAATTATTTTATAACGTGGATTTACAAAGTACGGACGATGACAGTCGGAAGATATTTTGATTGTTAATTTAGATTGATTTTTGCACATAAGAAAGAGACTGTTCGATGCGTCGTACCTACTCCTTGGAGTACACAAAACACAACTTGGAGACCAAGAAACCTATTGCTTTATGATACTGTACGCGTGACAATAGTTTCAACGCTTTATGCGTATGCATACCCGCCCAAGTAAAAGAGCGAAGTATCCTTAACAAATGGCTAATCAGTAAAGTAACCTGGCCGGCACGAGCGGCGCGGGGTGCCCGGGGTGCGCGTGCACCGGCGGCGCGGCGGGGTCGGCGGCGCGCGCCACCACCAGCCGCACGCGCGAGCCCGACGCGCGCAGCACGCCCGCCACCTGCTCCGACCCCATCTCCATCAGGTGCGCCTGACAAAACATTACTTCACGTTACCATACCAAACATACTCTTTGGCCAGATGGAAAGTGCAATGGTGCGCCACCAACGCAACCATCAGTTCTATCCAAGACGAAACCACCGCAAGCCCAACAAATAGTTGTTCTGTGCAGGACTCAAAGCGTCACGTAGTAATGGATGTTTAAACTTAAACAATGGATGAAATTATACACTCACATCTCCTATTTGCAAGATATGATCTCCGGATTTCAAACGGCCATCTCTGTCAGCGACGCCCCCTGCTAGTATCGTCTTAACGATGACACCACTCGTTCTTGCGCCGATTATACCTACAACATTCACACAGCTCATGAATTATTTACATTGTTTTTGTTTATTTCCTCTTTCGCTCATTGTCATATAGCGTGACCTTCGCAAAATTAACCAATAGCGCGCGATTTTTTTCGCAATGTTCAAATTACAATGCTAACATACACTTCCTATATTCCTTGTCCCATAGGATTACGGAAAGTTTCCTCAAGTTAGTCAAAATGATCTGACATATTTCACACTTCCATTCATGCAGAGTTATCAACTTTTTGGTCTTTATCAACTTGAGCTACAAAGTGTTGAGGTTACACATTTTATCATCAGCTGCAGCTTGAAAATTTTAATGATTAAAAGTTAATTACCAAAACCTAGTCCTGTGCCATCATGAAAATTTTAATGATTAAAAGTTAATTACCAAAACCTAGTCCTGTGCCATCATTAACCAAGTTGATGATTTCAACCTGTGCCCAGTCACTTCCTACTATGCTGTGGGACATGGACCCTATGGATTCATCAGCCCTCGACAAGTCCAGTAAGCCACGAGTCTGTGAAAAATTTGATATTATGAAAAAAAAAGGCTACCTTCATAAATTTCAAATAAATACTCCACTGCAGGGAAAATATTTCTATAATTGAAATTATACCTGTTTAGGAGACATGTTAGAGTCTACAGAACCACTGTCCAGACCTAAAATTCTCTCATTGTCAGAGCTGGACCCAAACTCCAGGCTATGTGGTGGTGAGACTTGGGGAACCCGCTGCTCTTCCTCTCCTTCATTGTTTCCATACAAATTTCTGGCTTGAAGAGCTAGGTCACCTAAAATGGGAAATAATGTCTTCAAGAAAAAATTCAAATTCCTTTTCTGTATTACTTCTACGGTTACATAGAAAGGTCTCTTGCTGAAATGGGGGTATTGTACTACTCACAAGACAAACAAATATGTTGCATGAGGATAGTATATAACATTTACATTCTTCAAAGTACATATATCATCAATACAGGTTAATCTTTCTAGATGCGAAAAGCATATAACAGGTTGTTTCTATTCTTGATTAAATAAAATCACTCTTATAAAAACCAAAAAAACATAGAGAGTTTTCAGTTATTTTAAAATATTACCTGCTGGAGTGATGTCAAAGTCTCCAGGAATTATTGAAGGGTGATGTGCTACCTGAGTTGCGAGCATACCAACTGAATCATGTAATGTTGCTATACTCTTCAGGATGGGACTTTCCAATAAGTTGATCAGCATATTTAAATCATCATTTGTAGCAGCCTGGACAGTTATAAAACAAAACATGAGTAAGTAATTTTTTTCTGTACTAATAGGCATGGTAGAAAAAAAAGGAGCTGTGTGTGTAACTTATACACAAATTGGTTAGTGTCATTCCATTTAAGGATATGTAATGTAAGATAAAGCAAACAATATTGTTAACCAATCAACCTAGTATTATAAGGTATAGTTGTTATAACACAGAAAAACCAAAAAAAAAAGATATTTACTAACAAATTGATGCTATCAAGAATTAAGTTCTTATAAATTAGGTTTTAAATGTAATTATGATCATTTTACCTTCAACTTGGGATCATCACTTTGATCTACAGCTGCCTTTACACTTTCTAATTGTTGTAAAGCATTTGATATATTTACTCCGAGATGCATTCTGGAGGAAAAAAAAGATATCTAAGATTAAAATAAACAATTGTTCATGAATGCAACACATCCAATGATTATAAAACAAGTCATACTTTGCTAATAACGTTGATTTACTATGGACAATTAATGTAATCGTAAGTTCAATGTTAATTTATTCAATATATAGATGAGATGTAATATTTGAATTTAATGTGTAATTCGCCACTGTTATATTTAAATTGAAAAACAATCGGGTAGTATATTTTGAGATTTTATACTCAAGGCTCAGCTCTTGAATTGAAACGTCAAAACCATGCTATGGCAACTTAGAACAAACCCCTTTTTAAATCAAAATAGCGCCATCTAGTCGTCAGATACACTTAAAAAAATCGAGAAAATGTTAAGTGTTGCAATACTTAAATATATTATTTCTATGCTGGAAATTTACGCTAAAAGAAATTATTGCAATATTTTTTTAAATTATTGATTCTAATATAGCTACATCAGAAATTAAAAGGATTTATTTATTATAGCTTATGAATATGCTCAGTTGCTTAAAAATAAAGAATTCGTTGAATAATTCCGATGCCTTTTCAAAGTTTGATAAGGTTCTAATTTCGTAATAGCAACACTAAATCACTTAATTGCAAATGGCTGCGCGCGAGTGTTTTCTACTCGTGTCGGTTTTGTTTTGCTATTATGTTTTGCCTTAATTGTTTCGCATGTACATCCACGTTGAGTGTATTATTTATTTAGGATGTCCTGAATTTTCCTCTAGTTAAAACAAAGAATTTGTTACATTATTTACTGTTTCTTATTAATAGTGATGTGTTATTTTATCTACACAAACATTCTTAAGTTACATAAATAATTATACTTTGAGATGCATTCATTTACATTATTAATAAGATGTGTAACAAATTTTCTTGCTTTAGCGCCACAAGAACAATAAAATGATATAATCATACATCATATAAAGATAGCAATTCCTACGTAAATATAGTATTCTATAGTCGTATAGCTATAGCTACGTAAATGTAGCATTCTATAGATAGCTGTATACCTACGTATAGCTATATGTCATGGAGAAGTTTACCCTATCTGGCGGCCAGAGAGCGCCACTCCTTTAAGCATTGATAATACTCGAGTTGCCAGTCTATTTCCAGTATACTATTGTAGTCTTTGGTCAAAACTTTAAAAGCAGACTGATTAATGAAGTGAAGTCAATCACAATTGAAAATAAATATTTCATCTGACAACATTTTGGACAATATGCGTAATTAAATTCCGCAAAGATATTTACATAGTTATATATTTGTATACGTTTTTCGCTTAGTTAAGTGGCATGTATATTTATTAAATAATCGAGTTAGGGCCATATTTACCAACAAGTGTTTAAAATAATATTAAAAAACATCCCTAGCAAACGGCTGATTTGGGTTTTATCTGTCTGTTATATCGTCGTCGGTGAAATTAGGCCTTAGAAATTAATGATATTTTATAAAACTTTTAATTGCTTGTAAATATTTTGAAATTAAATCCAGAATATCTCTAAATCCTTTCATAACCGACCACTCTGGAATCCATAGTGACAAACTTGTTGCAAAAATTGATGATTTTAGTATTACCCCCATCGTTGTTTTATTTAAAATCTTTTAAAGACGTGACAAATATTCTTTTGTAATAAAAAAATATTTTTGTTTAAATCAACATTTCAATCAACATACGTTATGTTGATTATGATGATACCTACATAATGAAATTATGTTAATGTAATTTAGAGCTACTTCAAAAATACAAAAATGGTCGATTTTGGACTAACTGGTGGCACAAATTTTTGGCAATTTGGAATTTTGGATTGCACTAGACTTGGCAACACTGATGGTTTGCTTCATACTGAAACTTTGAAGTCTCTGGTTGTTTGTCATTGTCATCGATAGGTAACGGTGAATTACCATTAGCTATTTGAATTTAAAGCTAAAAATTGTATCACTTGTTTTCCATCGCATTAGGGTTTTAAATAGTTACTAAACATGACGAGTTCAAGTGATGTTATAGATCTTACAAATTCTTTTACTTTAGCCGATCATTGCGGTTTGTCGGATATTGTAATAGACTTGGACACCGATGATTCTTTTTATAGTAAGTCGTGCTTTTGTGGTAGATTATAACGATAACTTACTGAAAATTGTTTTTTTTTCGTGAATCAGTCATTATAGCATCATCATTCTACATATGGTACCTAAGACGAGCGGAATTCGAAAAATATGTGTGTAAAGTGGGTACTTGAAATTACTTTCTTTACGTACTTTCAAGGACTTCTACCTATCTATATTATTGCAAATTTAAAGGACCCTGTAACATACAGAGTCCTTGTACTATAACTTTGACTATTGAACTGTAATTATTCAATAAATATATATTTATACTTACATTTTTTTTGCAGTTGATTTTAATTGCCCAACTGACTCATCAGGCATTAGTTCTATAACAGCTAGTGTAATACCAAGTGCAGTAACAATATCAGAAACACCCACCATTAAAAAGAAACTAAAGAGAAAAAAGTTATTGAACCAAAGAAAGGTAAATATGTTTATTTTCTATAGAAAGATTACATTGTCTGATTTTTATGCTAATTTTACTCAACATTTTAAACCCTCAAGTAGATAAATCAATTATTTGCAAGTGTAATATAGTCTATTTGCAGAGATGCTCATAGCTACATAGCTAGCATACATATCATTTAAACTGCAATGTTACATGTTAGAGATGAGTGAATTAATGTTAACACACTGTGCCTCAAAAAGCATGTTGGCCTCAAGTCCAAGGTGTCATTCCAAAGCGTTGACACCCCAAAACATCTGACAACCTCTCTAACCTTAGAATTTCAGGGTCCCCCTGTAATTAGATGGCAGAGTACAAATAGCAGTTGCTCAGTGTAGAATATTCAGCTGCATCTGGATAGACTGAAAGCTGACCCCAGGAATTGGGTGAACGCTAGGGAGATGATTAAATGCTTAGTTATTTACCCAACACTTAACTAATACTGAAAACATAAATGAAAATACTTACATACATAAGTATGTACTTGTATTCCCTGAAGGGTTAGGTAGAGGTGTACTATTGTACACCCACATTTCGCCAATGCTGTTATTGAGTCCCATGTAATAGTCTATTGCAATGGCAAAGTCTATTGCCATCAACCAGGCATAGTTCCAGACTCAGTGCTGCTACTGAGAATTTCTACACAGAAAAACTCAATAACACTTTGCATGACCCGGGAATCGAACCCAGGACCTCACGGTGAGCAGTTGCACTTGAGACCACAAGACCAACGAGGCAGTCATAGTCATAGTAAAATGAAAATACAATCCACTTCTGATGATATGTCATGTATCATAGGCCTCACATACATGTATTAGTGATCTGAGTAATTTATTATTAGTGTAGTATGAGGAGGATACTGGTGACCATCCGCTTAAATTTTTTGTAATCCCTTAGCTTTGTGGCATTCAGACGAAATAGGGTCTTATCCACCATTTTCTTAGCCAGAAGCTACAACTGTGTTCTATTGTGTTGTGATGATGAATTAGATGTGTTTCTCTCCACTGAGAATTCATATCCTTGTGTTCCTGCGTGAGAGATTTTGATGACACGCTTCACGCAGTTGCTAAGCCATTAGCTTTCTGCACTATGTGTTGTGGATTTGATCCCCGCATGGAACAAATATTTGTATTATCTACAGATAGTTGTTTGGGGTCTGGTTGTGTGTGCATGTGACATGTATGTTTGGAAACTGTACCTACAATACAGGAAAACTCCTAGTGTGGGGCAACATTAGATCTGTGCCAGCACAAATGCACTAAAGATACAAAAGAAATCCTAAAGTGGTATCAGATGTTAAATTATAAATAATAAGTTTACTTTACTCTTTTTATAAATGAGTACTGTATTCATATTTCAGAGTGATTCATCATCTCCACTAGAATCAGGCAGAAAAAAGAAGTTTGGTGGTTGTCCTATATGTTGGGATGAATTGGGTAAAAACCCTCTGGCTTCCACTAAATGTGGACATGTATACTGTATGAAATGTCTTCAGGAGTATCTAACTGTTCAGAAAAAATGTCCTACTTGCAGACGAAGCTTAAAAGGATCTTCTGCATATCATCCTCTTTACTTAAGTGGCGGTTAGAAACATAATCATTGACACACCCTAATACTAACTATTATTTTATGACTGATATAAATCCTGGTGAGCAGCATGATGTGAGATAAATTGTCAGTTTGCCATTTTTGCTGTGGGGTCCCAAGCTGGAGCTATATGACCCCAGATCATGCAAGTTATTTGTGACTAGTAACATTTTAACGATGTTATTAATATTTTAATTATGTTTAATGAATTGTTTTTTATAAAATGTATTGTTGCATTAGATAATGAATGGAAGTGAGCTGTTTCAACTTGTACATAAAGCCATTATTCAAACTTATCGGAAGTCTCAAGAATAAAAAAGCAGCATTTCAGTAATTAAAAAGCTTAGTTGCTCTATTTGTCAAACTTGTTAAGTTGAATGAGTTTGTTATATGAATATGTTTAGCTCTATTTGAACAACTTAGCTGTGTCAACATGTAAATAGTATATACAATAGTAAACTAGATAAAGAAGAGAAAATATTGTATTGTCGATGTTTAAAATTCTATAGGGTTATTAAAAATATTATAACTGCAACCTACTAGTACTAACTTTGTTTTATCACCTTGAAGACGTTTTTCTACAATGAAGCTGTTTAGTTTAACAATAACAAAATAATGATTTAGTAACCCTATACGTATAATACAGATAAATTTTGTGACAATGTATCTTGGACCGAGAATACACGTATTCACATCCAATAGCAACCGCTTGCAATATCTATTTCTAACATGAAGTTCTTGAATAATAAATAGGTAATAAAATCGATGTTGCAGGATACCTGGTAGTTAAATGCAGTTGGTCAGCTTTTTATGGTTTTATGTTAAGTAATTGAACAGAACAGAAATTGTTTGTGATAAATCGTAACAGCAAAGCAAATCATAACACAAACTTGTTTTTCAGAATTTATTTTACAAGTTTAATGATTTTCAAAATACTTAATTATATCTTTAGTAGTCTGAAGATTCTTAAATATATGAATTTAGTTATTATTTTTTGGATATAGTACTAAGTTATTATTTATTGCAGTCTTAAGTGTCGTGTTTCAAAATGTAAATATTATGAAGGTACATTTTCTAATAAAAATAAAATGTAAAATAAGTCAAAAATCTAAATAATTTTATTATTATAACTTGAATATCGGGACACTCAATGGCAAAGACTAGCCGGGTTTTTGAACTACCTACTTTGTTTAGTTTCTTAGGAAGCTAATAAATGTATTCCAGTAAAGTAATGCACATATGTGTAATTGAACTTTGAAAGCTTTATTTTAATTAATATTTGACATATGAATATATTTATGTAGTTTTCAAACATCCATTGCATCATAATTTCTTTATAAAACTGAATCTACCTATATCGTAATCCTGGTTACTGTTTCACTATATACCATATATACCACCATACCTCAGTGGCGTTACGTAGCGGGAGCGTCAAAATTTCACAATAAATAATACTAATAATAAAAACCAAGAAAAACCTATATCTTACAAATATTTGAACTATTTTATTTCATGTTTATGTCGCACCTATAATTCGGGCCGATCGGAACTTTTCTTAAAGACCTAAATAAGGGGCCGGCGAAACTGCGCCCCGGTCTGCTGAAACCCACGCTACGCCACTGACGTAACTATCATGTGAACCAAAGGAATTTATCATAGTACATATCCACGTCATGTTACTCACTCAGTGGATATATTATACCTACACAAAACCAAACATTTTAAAAATAGCGATATTCTAAATTATTTTTGTGTTATTTTTTTTTTAATAATGAAAGACTGACATTTTATTTGCGTTTATTTTATTTATAAGATACATAAATATAACATACATCAGTCATCAATACTGTCGTACCCACAGTAAGCCTCATAAATATCTAAACACAAAACGAATGCTTGTAACGCTTATTTTAAGAAAAGTAGTAATAAAATTTAAATGAATATATCTTAATTTGTAAAATTCCTCAAGAATTCAATCGAATTCTTTTTGAGGCTTACAGTACAAAATTAAATACGGTTTTGCTTATATATACCTACACTAATATTATAACATACTAATAGACGAAATAGTATTAGACTTTTAACTAAAGTCATTAATGCTCGGTCTCTCGAAGATTTGGGGTTCTTCAATCTGTCAAGTAGGTATATAATTAAAGTCCTCGTATGAGCTACTCATCTTCGCTTTAGCAAAATATTTGAAGTATACCTACTGGAATAAGTGTCGTATTCAGAGACTAAAGTAGATAGAAATTAGTTTCTAATAAAATTGAGTTCTTATTGGAGATAAAAAAATATTTTTGCACACTTTTCAAAGATCGAAATATTTGCATTAATTATGAATTTTAGTCGATGTATTTTTCAATAGGAATGCCATTCCATGAACTCTAAAATGTTTTTCCAAATCTTCAGGACCTTCAAATTCTTCCCGACAAATCTTACACTGATTTTCACCAACTGGCTCATTAGAAGTAACAATACCGTTTTGGTACTTCATCAGGGCGGTTTTATTGTAACATTGCTTACTAGTAATATAGTTTTCACTATCGGATATATTATGTTCCAACAGCAAATGTTTTGAAAATGAGGGCTTTACAACAAAACTTTGCCCACATTCCATACACTGATAAGCCATGCAAGGGTCCCGATGAAATATCAAATGTTTTTCTAATGAAAGTTTATTTTCATAGTTATTTCCGCACAAGTTGCATATGAACAGAGGGCCATCTACTTTGTTTGATTTGCTAGCATGACCCTTATAAACTTTAACATTTGGTAAAGTTCTTTTAGATATTGGAGGTTTATTGCTTTGGCGTTTCTTACTTTTCCTAGTAATTTTCTTATTGTGTGTTTTATTGCTAGATCTGGAACTTCTAATCTTACGCTGAGCTAGATATTTTGCCATATCAATTTTGGTAAGAACTATTTCAGGATCCATACACTTGTATGATTTGTGCAGAGCGGCATAATGTTTTTTAATTTCGTTCCAGTCTTCTGATATTGTTCTTTTACAAAGGTGACACGTAATATTGGTGTTACTATGCACGCTGTCAGGCATAACGTCCAATTCCATAGTGGAAGATGAACATTTATATGGACATTCATTAGGTAAAATATTTATATCGTCATATTTACATTTGTATGTAAAACTTCTTTTACATAGGTCACATCGTTTCACAACACGATATATTCTTTTCGGCTTAGTTGAATACATTTCATATTCATTCAGAATTTTAGCCAGTGTATCATTTATTGTATCATTTTTATTATGCTTTCGTTTGAAATGATAAAGGAGAACGGAGACGTCTGTGTAAACAGCACCACAAGGCCAACACGGATAAACCGAATTTGTGGTATGACTTCTTAAATGAATCTCCATATGAGTTTGCATCACAAATTTTCCTGGACACAGCTCACATTGATAAAATACAAGTGATTTCGTTTGTGTTTGATGACATTTCATATGCTTTTGCATAGTTACATCATTAAAACAAGCCACGACACAATATGGGCATTTAAAAACTTTTTTCATATGAAATTCTTTCATGTGATCTTTATAATCATTAGGATGAAAGAGTCGACAATTAGGCCCGGCGCAATTTAATCTGGCTGTTGCTCTCATCATCTTAAATCCTTCACAATCATGGTTATATGGATAGCTAACATTTTTGTTAGCCAGGTGAACACCACATTCTGGGCAATAATATGGTGGACATTTTAAATGTAAACGCAAATGTGATTTAAGTCCGCATGTACTCGGCAGAGCGAATAAACATATGGGACATGAATAAACTTCGTTTGTGTACTGCATATAGTGACCAGCTCTATCTTTATATGCAACCCCTGTTTTATTTAAATTCACTTTGCATTCTAAGCAACACACTGAGGTAGATGAAAGTTTTCGTGTTCCTGCTGGTGTTTCAGTTGCTATTATAGATGGAGAACTAATGTCTGACGGTTTAAGAAGATTCATTTTGAAAGCAGTTAACGGTAAAGGTTCTACTTTTAAGTCCGTAACGTTGATTGTAGCTGTTTTAAAAACATGAGATCTGATATGAAAAAGTAAATTGCATCTGTTAAAAAAAAATTTCAATCGGTTACAATGTCGGCACATGTAGCTAATTTTCAATGATTTGCGATTGACGTGTTCATTATAACTGGACTCAAAGACGAATCTGTAAACAATAAAATTAACATTTAGGTACCTACAGCGAAAGGGATATAGGCACTAGGAGTGCAAGTGTTTACAAAATACAGATGTCTATGGCAGTTACACTATCCAAGAGATATTTGCTATAGTAAGTACAAAGACTATTCCCCAATGGATTTTTCGATATCATTAGAAGTTGGTAAATTTAAACCAATTAAACACTTCGGTACTAACCCGGGAAACAACTGTATTATACGTATATAGGTACCTACGTCGGCGCCGGCGACTGTCCGCAGCTTAATGAATTAAATTTATATTCAGGGTATCACTAATGCTCATAACCATTAGAATATTAGAAATTTAACCGCTAGAAGTCAGAATCCATTAAGAGATTTTGTAACGTAATAAACTATTTTTTACGTTTTTCTGCCTTTTTCATTACATTAACTAATTGAAACTTATTAAATATATAACAGATACATCTTATGTTGCCACGAAACCATACTTATGAAACAATTAAACTTCTTGTTCATTATAAATGGGTAAAAAATATGTACTACCTATCTTAAATGCAGTTTTAATACATTTGAAAACCTCTAGACGGCTTATTAAGAACAATCACTTTTCAATTTTCTAACTGTGAGAGCTTAAAAACTTTGCCTGTATATTCGTTTAATCCCTTGTGTTAATTTGTTTGAATCTAATTATTATAAATGAACAATCATTTATTTAAATTTAGTCATTAATACCTATAATGCGTTGCGTCCAATCTAAGTGATTAAAAAATGCATAAGCCATCGGGGAATAATCACTTTATCTACCTACTTGAAGGCTAAATAATGACATAGATGGAATACAAACAAAAATAATGTCGATGCCGTGTCTAGAGCGTAGAATTCAATCGGGACAATGAGTCTACCTACCTGTACCTACAGTCAGTCATCAATTACTTTGATGCTAACTGTACCTAAGGTTCATCAGATTTATAGCTACTTAATTATGTTAAGACTGTTGTTTAAAATAAAACCCACGGTAGGCCAGAGCTCAGAGCCAAAAAAAAACAGTTCATTTGAAGTCTTTGTTCTGAAAATAACTTTTTATTATTTGTGCCATTATGTACTTTTACTTTTTCGCATTGTACTATGCGTTTCAAATAAGAAAATAGGTGATCGGGCGCCATTTTGTGCCTACACTTCAGTACATGCTTTCACGGAAGTGAGGTTACCTACTACACAAAATGGCGCGGGTTTATCTATTTTCTTAACTGAAACACATTGCTATCTAAGACATTGTTGAAATTAATATGAATGCTGATTTAAGTATAAAATAAGGAGAAGGGTGAAGGTTAATTAATTAAAGAACTTACTTGTCCCCACAATCAGTACATGTATATACTTTGTGGCCATTCACTGGTACTGGTATCACATAATTAGGCAAACTTTTAGTGAACAGAAGATTTTTAATGCTGAGTTTGTCATATAGCACTTCCATGGTTATATTTTGTTTTCCTAAAACAATAGACAACAATATTAAAAATTATTTATCTGATTGAAAGTGTAGGTAATAATTTTAAAAAGATTGTTGAGAAGAAGCTAGTGATGGTTATCAAAAGAATCAGGTTGTCTTTTTCAAGCCTAAAAACTTAAAATATTGTACTCAAGTCACTTGGACAGTGACATGCAACTATTTGCTACTACTACATGCACCCAAAAAAATTGCAATCATACAATCAACAATTATTTCATTATTATTATTACACTGATGCTTATTACATTCCAAACTTTATTTAGGCTTTAATTTTTTGTGACAGACTATGGGTAGCAGAATTTGAAATTTTATCCATAGATGAAAAGTGCATATGTTTTAAGTATCTTCAGAAAACATGGTGTTCCAGTTTCTCAAATTCTGATAACATATAATGCAGTCGAATCTCATATGACCTGAACATAATTGTTCATTAATTTATATACCTGATTTCTTTTTACAGAATCAAACCCAAATAAATGGTAATGATGATATTATTAACTACATAAGCACAAAATGGTGAAAGACCTAAAAAGTTAACTGCTTCCAATAATAAAAATATATTCACAAGTAATTTGTTTTCACAACATAGGGTCCTAAACACTAAATTACCACAGCTGTGATACATACAGGTCTAAGCAATTTGGTAATGAAGGTACTCTACAAGAGATTATCAGCAACACAAACGGCTGCTGATCTTTTTTGAGGACCTAGGGTGGGTTTGATATATTAAGTAGTCTTTCTTCCACCCATACGCAAAAGACGCGTCCTGACGTCGATTTGTGGAAATCAGCCTACCATAATATTATTTTGTTTCTATCATGGTGAAATAGTTTATAACAGGATGAGTTAAGTAGTAATGGGAATAGATTTTATAACTGCTTTAGGCAGCATGGAAATATGTAAATTGAATGTTTTTTATTACTTATTTTTAAGCAATAATACAACATTAATTAATGAAATTTTATCGGGTGGTTTCCAGTTCTGGTGTAGAAAAGGCCAACCCATCTCTTTGCGTGGGTATCATAAAATTAAATGATTAAGGTATAATCTCTAAATGGGCAGGAACATACAGGTAGCAACATACTGCAATAGCCAATCGTTTTCTCAAAAGTGTAGAATAATCACGACTGCTCCGTGGAGTGGTTTGTGGGGAGGCTCACATTTACAGTTAAAGCTGAAATGTTAAGCAAAACGATGCAAAGTAAACACAGGCTATCTAATATTCACAAACAGATATAAAGTAACTTACTTCTTTTATTTCTCAAATTGTTATCGCAATTTACGACGGCTGACCATTTTACATATTATAACTTGACAGAAACATTGGATCGCCCTCTGTTGATTAATTTCCGACTTAAGTATCGCCAGAATCGAAAAAAATGGTATTGCCAGTGAATGTATTTGTATGACCACAATTTCTTCCCTTAAATAAATATAATTCCTCAAAAGTAATTTAATACATAATAATTTCTCAATTATATAAATAAATACGCCAGTGAAACAAAAAAGTTCAAAAGAACTTTAAAAATTGAGAGTGAAATTGATAAATTAAAATAAATAAATTAATAAACTTGCGATTTTTTTAAAATGTTTTTCTTCCTTTCTTACCGAATATCGAGAGTAATAGGTATACTAATCTGGCTGTGGAGGAAGGGTATGTTATGGCCATTGAAAAGTGAGAATCATCCGACTGGGCAAGACGTTTAGCCTGGGGGGCCGAAGCCCGAGTGTTGATATCGAACATTCGTATGAGTTAAAAATATTAGAATCGTTGTAAATTCTCATAGTGCGATTCAGGAATTGTTGTTGTCGCTTCACTCCAATAGATGGCGCTTTACTTTTTGCTATGTTACGAGTAGTAGTCACTACATGGCTTATCCACTCCAGGGGAGCGGGTGGAGGATTAGTAATAAAATTTACACCTGTATACTAGGCATAAAATAAATGTCTAGAAGGCAAGAAGGGCCAGTGTGAACCGCTCACCGTTAGGTTCTATAACTGTTATACAAGGTAGCGTTACGGTTATAGTAAACCATTAATTAGGAGTTGTGATGACGACTTGTGAAATAATCGAATACAAACACGCCACAGATGTGACTGTACTCTATATTTAGCTGCGGTTAAAGTGGGTGATAGACTTAAGAAAGTACGCAAATTTTTTAGAACATATGCTGTGTCACCCTATAAAAGACTGAATATACATACTTTTTGTGATAATTAACCTCAGGCGATGTATGCGTCAACTCAAATTTTTGTATAGCTGTTACCTAAAATTTAACACCTTATAAAATTGTATTTTCACTCATGTTTTAATAGAAGAAATATATCATATAACTGTTCACAAACCTACGGGCTGGGTGACACATTGGGAGAAAAATACCGCAGAAGAGCAAGTTCGTGTACTTACTGGTACGTCTATACCCTACTTTATGGGTAATATGATACATGGTGTCCACACTATGCGTGGATGCAGAGATTTTTGGAGTCACCAATTGTAATAAATTACCTAGGAACATGGTACGTGGCCAACCACGTACACATGTAGCTTTCCTCTGCAAAGACATGTTTCTGTAGGGTCATGCCTTAGTGTGCGGCAACCGGTGGTGGTTGCATGAATAATGTACAGAATTGCAGCAGATAATTAAAGCACTCTGCTTTAATTATCTGCTGCAATTCTAGGCGACCTAAAATATAAACTAAAAGCACAGGGAGTTTAAAGGCTGAAAGGATGGTTGATAACCAGTTACTATTTGATGCATATCTGGTATCATTGTAACAAAGGATATTCAAAGTGGGTCATTGCATTGCATTAGCATATGTACAGGAGATAATAAATTTAAACAAATTTCTACATTAAAAGTTATAAAAATTTAATCAAAATATAAAATCTTTGGTCTTACATGTTAATAATATTACATTATGGCACTTCATTCAAATCATTGCATAAATTTATTCTTATGTTCTAAGGATTAGTTTTTTAGTGAATATTAATAACATTATTATTTTCACTAAAATATTTAAAAAAGAACACTTTAATTACATTGTACATTAAAAATGTTGTAAATTATCAAAATGCATTGGGGCTACAAATAGTTTTAGGAGTATCAATGCATTTAAACTTTTCTTAATCATTGATTATCATTAGTATTTGGTAAGGTATTCTTGCTGCTTATTTCAAAAACTTATAAGAGTTAAGAATGGAGTTAAAATCAGTGTCATGTTTATTTCCTTGGTGAAAAAAATTCAGTATATTCTTTTCATATGCATCACGTTTTAAGTAATGAATAACATCAGACCTCTGAATGAAAGCATTTTTGTCTACATGTTGGTTATAAAATTTCACATTTTCCAACATATCTTCATCATTAGGCATCAAGGCCAAATAACTTCCAACAGCTTTAGCAGCATCATCAAATTTTTCAAGGTGATAATATGACACTTGTAAATAATTAAGTACATCTGCAATAAATTCTACTCCAGAATCATATTTGAGGGATTTCAGTTTATCTTGGCATTGTTGCCGGCAGTGTAAGAGGGATGCTATGTTGTTTGACATGGTTATCACAAATTCTGAGGGCCATTCTTGTCCAGGTTGTCTTTCACATTCTACTCGACAGTTATTTTCTGATGCAAAGTAATCTCTCAAAACTTCTTCCATATTTGCAACTGTTTCTGCCCAGTTCTTCTGATTATATGACTTTCTACCAATATTATACAGCACCACATAGTCATCACTTTCCAGATCAATAACTTCTTTTGGATCTACTTCTGGTTGCTCCAAGTAATATTGTACATTGGCCTTCATTGTTTCATCATTGGGATTAGCAACTAGATAAGTATAGGCAGATGAAGCTGCTTTATGAAACATATGCATTTGAAAATAACATATATGAAGATATTCATAAGGCTTTTTAACTTGCATATCATTTAGTACAGACTCTTCTAGAGTTTTATTTAGGTTCACATTGTGAAATTCCTTCTCCTGACATTTATTGAGGCAATCTCTTTTGTTGAAGTACTTTTCATATATCTTAAGGTCATCAAAATCTTCTTTTACTTGAGATTCATATGTTTGTGCGTTACACTTAAGTCTACAATTAATCAGAATAGACTTATAAAGTTTATATAGATGTAATGCTTCTTCGAATTTATCAATGCACATGGACCATCTCTCATTTGAATACGCGTGAACTCCTTTTTGGAAAGTCTTTTCTAGTGAAGCGGGTTTGGCGCAGTCACCAAATTGATCAACAGAAATTAATAAAATAAAAATTAAATATATTTTCGTTGCAGTCATTTTTCCTTGATATACTTGCTTGTTTCTTTAAAAATGAGTTCACTGAGATTTAGATTTTATTATATGGCATACTATAATACAGCATGAACAAAAAAATATTGATATTATACTTTTTAAACCTTTGTTCAACTAAATCAGTTTAAAAGTTTTATGACAAAATAACGTGACGGATACAGGCGGATAGCGGCCGACGACCTTTAGTAAACTTTTGACATTGACATTTTTTTTCTTCTAAATTACATGATTAGGTATTAGTATTTTGATACATCTCATATTTATTTTCGAATAACAATCTTAATAAAATAATGTGCGTTTTGTAAGTTTCATGGCTTCCATAAATTAATCACGTGAAGCCACAGCGTGGCACTTCCTACTGAACATAAAGCCAAAAGTAAGGCGATGTCCTTACTGAGAAGAACGACGCGTTGCAACCTGCCAATGTAATTGACACATTGGCAGGCTACAAGGAGTCGTTATTCGGGAGTACGAAATAAAAAAAGCATTTAGTTAAAATTCACAAAAGGTGTATTTGGTATACATAGGACCTTTGCTCACTTATTACAAAACACGGTTTATATTTAAATCAGTTTTAAACCTTCAAGACTTTTTGTATTATGAGCCTTACTGTGCTAAAATACAGTTTTAAAATACAAAACTTACAACTTAGTTCTGTAATAAAGTGGTTGTTTTGATTTAAGAACTACATTCCGGTTAAAAGATTAAAAGAAGAGAATGAAGAGAATGAAGACAAAAAAGGTTAAAAGAAGTCTGAAATTTGAATATATGCTCTTAGCATAGGATTCATGTGTCCACAGTGAACTGCTTTTTATTTCTAATCGCCATTCATTTCACATTAAAAGGCATCACGATGCGTCGCGTTTTGTTGCCCTGCTAGGACACAGCCAGCGTGGATTGCAGCGATCGGCAAATGGTAGGCATTATGCATAAAAAGTTCTTTAAAAAAATATTTTTTGAAACACTGACCTAAAGCGTTGTAGTTTTATACTTTTTGCATCGACCTCTATATTACAGAGCCTACACTGTTGTGTGGTTGTGTGACATTTTCTTTTGACTAATCCACTGTTTAATTTTAGTTATCGTACCTTCATATTTTCGTATTTATTATAACTTAAATATCAAAACACTAACTTATAATAAATCTATATTGAAAATTAACATCAGTCGTTATGACATACAATAATTCAGTCCTTATAGGAAACTGGAGCGAGGAACGGCTTAAAAATGAGGTAAAGTATACTTAAGTCATGATTAACTGACAGATGTCAAGAACGCATTCTCTGAGCGGCCCACAGCTGAACTAGTAGATATGTTTAGGTAGCATTCGGTTTAACCATTTGTGTAAATTGGCTATTAGCTTGGAGTAATAGACCCTGAGTTGTTTCGGCGTTTCTTCTCAGGGATAGTCATAAAAAAGCCGACGCCATATAGTTAAAAAAAAAGTAAAAGCGATCGAAAAATCCTAATTGCAAAATGAACAATTTCAATAAATTCAGCTATATTTTGGAAAAACCGAAACCAAAATAAGCAAGTATTTAAATCTATTTCTAGTTGAGTTTTCCAATTTGCTTGTATGCTTAGTCGCCTCAATCAAAAAAAAAAAAGTAGGTAGTATCTAAATCTTTCATCGAAATATCAATTTGATTTCTAATGCAGTCCCAATCCTAAATAATCCACAGACCATTGACTCCAAACGGTCATATACTTACCTAATAATATGATCGAGTTATAGGTAGGTACCGTATGTAGGTAGGTCTAGCAAGCAGCCTAGCGCCCACGCATAACGACTTAAATCCCGCGCGCCGCCCTTCACGATGTGCCAATACTAAAACGTACCTATATGTACTTGACTAACTATTAATTTTATTGAACGGGTTGTTCACACGGTTTGCTATATATATAGGTACCTATAGTTACGATACAAAGCTGATTATTCTGTAGGTTCATGGATCATGAATGGTCAATTAAGATTAACATAATATCTCCGGCAGTTTTGAACTTATCTGCACTATATTATTACCATATGTATGCATCGAAAATTGACCAATCAAAACTTTGTTTCTTGCAGTATGAATTCAAACTTTTCTTAAGAAAACGCGATAGGCGAGAATTGTTGCTGCAGAGATCTAGGACATTATTCAGCAATTTGCTGAAGGAGGTACCTAGATTATTATTTTCTTGTAGTTTATAAAGTTAAATGAAATTGTTATCAATAGCTGTAACTGTTATTAAAATTACTCAGCCTCATATTATTACGTACAGCAGATGTTTTTGTTTTGGGTCGTAATTGCAGTAATAGATTACCCGCGCTTTGATAAATAACATAGCCTCACGCCTTTATTCCACTATTGTGTACCCACATTTCGACGAAGCCGTTATTGAGTCCCATGTATATAATAATAGGGGGCGAACCTATTGCCTGCCACCGGACATAGTTCCAGACTCCGTGCTGTTACTGAGAATTTCCATAGCCAATAACACTTTGCCCGACTCGGGAATTGAACCCAGGACCTCGCGCTCGGCAGTCACTCTTGCGACTATTAGATCAATGAGGCAGTCAATTTGAAAATTAAGTTTCGACTTTTAATTTCAGAGACCTCTCGCTATAAGTGGAACATATGTTTTGTACGGGTTTAATGTGCAATTGGTTGCATCTGATATGCCAGGTACTTACTCTTATGATTGAAGTTATCTTAACTTTATCCTAATCAACTTTGTATTTATTTGGTACAATAAGTGTACCTAATAGCTATCAGCTACATAAAATAAGCATAGGATAACATAGCAGGCGTACGAGGCTAGTGTCCGGAGCGCGTTGAAGTCAAAATGTAAGGTACTCTGAATTGCCGAGAGCACGTTATAGTTCAGTACATCTTTGTAACGAAATATGACAAGCGCTTGTCGTACATTTTGCCTTTCAACGCCATATACATAGATACGCTAGTTATATAATATCCCTTATTAGCAAAAGCAAAGTTGGCGGATGGCAAGCAACAGTACGGCTTGGCGATGTCGATACTGGTGCGGGAGCGGCAGGTGGACTACATGCAGAACATCACAGACGGCTGCCTCATGACATTGTCACCTATAACTACACCGTGCTGTCGGAATACATTTGTTATAATCAGGTTTAGTATCAGTCAAATCAGCTTTGCTAACGAGCCTAGTGAAAATAAATATTTGGATTTTGATTGTTTTGCAGTTCATTGGTGGAGGTAGGCCTTTCTTAAGATATGCGTCATCAATCCTCATCCTACATTTAGTTCATTCCTTTACAGCTACCTTGTTCGAGACCTCAGTTTATCTAGCTTGGAGACGATCCGAACTTCAAATGTTGTTATTGGTTTGAAATTCCTAGCTAACGGCCTTAATAAGAAGCTCCTCTTCTCGACAAAGCCCTTATCCAGCTAGAGAACTGAGACCATGTTTAGTAAGCATGAGTGATGTACACAGCTGGTTTTAGTCACCAACATTAAATCATTGTCATTGCTGCAAGCTAACCTACATCAGCTACATCTGAGTGTGTCTGTTTCATTATGATAATATTGCTTCATTTTAAGTTGCATTCGGTTTGCTTGCAGCGCGCGGAATGAAAGCCTTCGCGGAGATAAAATGAATTACGGTGATGAATTCCTGTTAAGAGCAGAGAATTATGGAGACCCTGAGGTAAATTTTACTTCAATTGTTTAGAGTTCTTAAAGCATTTTAGTATGATGAACCTAGTGAGATTTAGAGGTTTAAAGATAGTAGAGATTTCATAAATCTTTCGCGAGTTACCTTGGTAATATAACCAAAAGTGGTACAAACACACAGAGATGATGCTTTAATAGACATATTTAAGGCAAGTAGGTATAACCATCGTAAAAATCCACCAGTACTTAATTTACTGATTAAATAAAGATAGTGAAGTTATAGTTATAAGAAGTGAGAATTAGTAAGGAAGTGGCTCAGCTGTCGAATGCAGCTCGGGAAAGTAGAGATTACTTATCCTCAGATGATTACAAAGTAACTTAACTAACACGCACCAAACCCTTTAAGTTATTCTACCTATTTACGCTTCATATATTGGCCCGTTGAGTAGACAAAAGAAGACAAAGAGAATCCTCTCGGAGACTGTGTTCTTGTTGTTCTATGGTGTTGCAGATATGGTGGTCATTTACCACCGGGTGGGGTGCTCGATTATATTTATTTGTCACTTTATATACTAAAGTAAATAGAGTTATTTACATTTATAACAATATCACGGAGAATTGTCTGAATACACAGGCAGAACCCCTATACGTGCGGTACACGCCGTCTGGCACGCCAGCTCCCTCGGACCGCATGCCTATCCGCCTGAGCGCTGTCAAAGACAGCAACTGTCGGTGGACAACCACGCCACTACTGCCGTGTGACCGCCTTGAGGGCTTGGGCAGCCCAGTTAAGGTATTTTCAATCAGGAATGGTATTACACGTTAGTAGATAGGTAATGTCAGTCCACTCGTAATTAAATGTTTTAAGAAGAATTTATGACTACTTTACCTTACATCGGGCAATTTCTATAATTACATTATTGGTCAGATAATAAATGTTGCGGATGTAGTTCACATTGCATATATTAAATTGTTTATTGTAGCTAAATAAAACTTGGTTAATATCACATATGACCCACTCTATAACAAATTGTTATCACAATAAAATATTATTGCTAGCGAGAACTGACAATACGGTTCATTCGTTTTATCTCGTGTGTACATAAAAATTATACTATCACTGTGGCTTTTCTTGTTTCTAAACTAAAACTAATACAGGCCCCAAATATCAAATTGTGTCTGCGAAAAGTTATTTTAGCCTTAGGCAAAAAAACTCTTTCGTCTCCAGTAAATTGATGTATGTATTCATCGAATTGTTTAGGATCTTTTCTTAAACAATGTAGTCTCTTTTTTGCTCCTTTTATCAAGTTATTTATTATACATATACCGATGAACCAATTACATGCTGAAATAAAATGAACTAACAAGGAATATTTTGTTATTTGAGTGATTAGAATTTTTAATGTTTTCATAACGGCACGGTTGGCGCAGTGGCTAAGTTCGGGTTCGATTCCCGCACGGAACAAATATTTGTATGATCTACTGATAGTTGTTTCGGGATTGGTTGTGTGTGCATGTGACATGTATGTTTGTAAAAATATACCCATTATATAGGAGAACTCTAACCATAAAACTGTAATTTACTTGTAGTTTTAATTTATATTCGAGTAATTTCCAACAATTTTCAGACTGGTGCCAAGCTTATCATAAAAAATTGTGTCGCAGACAAGAGCTTGTGCGTCATGAATCAAAACTGGATGCAGACATTTTTTGGGCCAGTGAGTTGAAATTTTAAATCTTTAATTTTTATTTCGAGAGTTGCCGGAACGAGATTTTCTCTGCGATTAGTGGTAAAGAAAAGGCTACCTCTTCTTCCTGTGGGTGTTGTAAAAAGTGGCAAAAGGATTATTAATCATAATATTCTCTTTAATTATACTTTTAATTTCATAACATTAGATACGCTTTTATTCCCCGGAGGGTTAGGCAGGTTTAAAATTAAGAGGATGAGTCCAGTAGGCTCATTTTCAACAGAGGACTTTTATAGATGTGATGAACGAGATTTGAACCAATTGTTTCAATTTAAAATTTGACAGGAGTGCGGAGTGACTTGTCGTGACTACATCGATATCCACGGCAGATTCACAGCTGAAAATGTATTCACATTGGTTAGTGACGTCGAGACGAAGACCAAGGAGTGATGGACTATACTTAATACTATTACATTCATTTAATAAATGGTTGCGTAGTTATGTTTTATATTTATTCTTATTTTTGTATATTATGTCACCAAAATGTCACATCAATTATTAGGTATATATTGGTTAGTGAATGATTTTTCAATTGTCTTAGTTAAGTTTTTCCTCTGATAAATACATATATACAAAAACTGTTCCTAATTAAAAATTACAGCTAGATAACTATCTGGCCACTGAAAATTCTGGCATTTAGGCCATTTAGGAGAATTAATATTGTTTGTTAATAAACATTATATTCGAGTAAATGATTTCGACTCTTTATAAATTAAACACTAGTTAGCAGTTAATTCTTGTTTGATTTGATACAATAATAATCAACAACAATAGTAAATCCGTATGCTCTTGTAATATCAATCAACTTATAAGTGATTGAACATGATACATCAATTAATTTCGGGTAGGTATATATAATTATTACGTCCATTCTACTCTGACTAATGAGATAGATGGCTCATGGTTGCACAAGGGTGGAATCGGTAATACATATACTGACATAGATAAGTAATACTTGATCGAAGATGGATACTTGGGTAAAATTGGTACGTCTACAGGTAAATCATTAGCACAAATTATATTGATCCATTGGATAGTTATTGCCCGACTTGTGCTCCCATGTGTGATTAAAGAGTGACCGAAAATGTCATGCAATGCAGCAATTAAAAAACGAAAACTTTGAACCAAAATTCCGATTGGGATGAATATAATATATCCCAGGCCCACCATGCAACTTATAGACGAGTTGGTCTTTATTATGTTTGCATTATGGTCCATTTTGCTTTTGAATTTTTTCCTTACCCAGTTGCGTTTAAGACCGTGTCAATTTGCGGAGCTCGTAAAAAGTTACGAAGCAATATTATTTGTGTGAAAAGGTTAAAATTGCATTTATATTACCGCAAGTATTAGGTAGAACAGTAACCGTTCATAATTATAATAAATTAACAGCCGCAAACGACGTAACGCTCCGAGTATGTGCGTCCCTTTGCGTCCCAAATTTTTATGGCATCCTTGCCTTTTGGCAAATGCGTCTGTAGCGACTGTGGATCGTTATAGTTAACACCTATCATGGCTATCACAGTGTCTTTCTGTGACGAAATGCGTCTTAATTGACCGATAAAATGTTTTACGATAGTTTGTAGGTAAGTGACATTTTACAACTTCTATATTTCTTCATGTATGTATTCGTCAAGGGATAAGTATAGTACCTAGCTAGTCTAATGAAGGTGAACATAGTTTCTATAAAAGTGGGCTTTTCCGTATATTGTTTTTGTAACTATAGTAGAAAATGATGTATGTAGCGTCTACTACTCGCAATATGGCACTAAGTATAGAGTGTATAAGAGTTTTAAACGATTCTAACACATATACAAATGTCTAACATCAACCGTCGTGCTCCAGCCCGCCAGTCTAACCAGTAACCACCTTGCCAGATTCGAGATTCCTCCCTTTGCAATGGAAGAGCACAACACCTTGTTCCTCCATATGTACAATAATAAGAAGGAGAATGGGTAAATTGGTCCAATGCGCCAACAGAGTATGCATAGCGGACTTGATAGAGCACTTATAAGATATCTATAATTTTTTATTATGAAATTCAAAAATCTTCAAGCCTGCATGAAACTTATCTTGAGACGTAACGTGATGTTTCTGTTTGACTCAAATATAATAACAATAGCAAAGCTAACAAACAAAATTTCTCAGAAGCGCTAAATTGCTAGCCTTAAAATGTTATTTCAGGTTGATAAAATATTTGTTGATTATTCGGGCTGTTTAGGGACAGATGAAAATTTTCTTCTGTTCGTAAAACAGGCGTCGATTTTCCAGCGAATATATAAAACATTTATTTCTTTGTTACCTGAGCGTATATGAAACGTGCAAAAATATACTTTTTCATGAATTGATATCCATTAATTGAAAAGTTAACATCACTGATCGCTGGCTGACAGTTTACAGGCATATAGGTACATACAATATACTCCTAGATCTCGACTCCACTCCACTCCTAGGAAATATAATTTTCCATCCGGGAATCGAACCCGCGACAAGTCCGTAGTGTTAGAAGGTCTTAACTTCAACCAGTACCACAACCGTGGATTAAAAATAATCCGAAGTATTGAATTTTATTATATAAGTAAGTTGTTTAAAAAATTGTAATCTGCAGGATAGATTTTTTTAAATGAGAATATAGAATTCTAATCGAAGTATGTAGCTTATAACATTTTAAACCAGTGCACTGGTTTAAAATGTGTACTCTGCAGTGTCCATATTCCCATCCTCCTTTATGATATCTCAAAACAATATTTTATTCCCATACGAAGGCTAAAAACTGATTCTACATATTTATAATGGTAAGAGTTTTTAAAGTAGACAATAATCATGTTAAAAAAATAAAATATTTAAGCGGTATTATTGCCTTACAATCAATTGAATGGTACAAATTGCTGTGGAATCGGCTTTTAAATTGCTGAATAATGAAACCTCATTCTCTTTTAGTCTATTTTCGTTACTTTTTTTTTAGTTGTCTATGTGATTCAATTTTGAAAGTTCGTTGTGTGTTTTGGTGTTTTGTATTCGCTTTTTTACAGAAAAAGTCTATGATGGACGCAGATAAAGGTATTGTTTATTGTAATAGAGTTCGTCTCGGTAATTGGTATGAAGCTACAACCTTGGAAGAGGTAAACGTATTTACGTAACTAATGTACCAAAATATATGATGTTAATACTTTTCGTCTGCAATTAAATACTTTGTCTTGAAATTCAGTATAAGCTCAATAAATTCCTCGAGCAAATGAAAAAAGGTGATCTAATGCTGGCGAGGTACCGCAAGATGACTGAGAATCTGAACAGACCCACGGTTCTGACCCAGTCATCGGGCAGTATTGCCTTTGGGTCTAGAATATCTCTTTTTGCTCCACATGTATCAGGTAATCAGTATGTCTATATATGAAGTAGTAAATTAAAAGATAATGAACTATTCACCTCAGGTAGAGGATTAAAAGAGAAGTTGATATTCGTAATATTATTTACAATATTCCGCGTATCTAACATAACATAGCAGCACGCCTGTATTCCCCGAAGGATTAAGCAGAGCTGTACTTTTTGTACACCCACATTTCGCCGATGCCGCTATTAATCCCATATAGGTAATAGGGAGCTAGCCTATTGCCATCTACCGGGCACAACTCCAAACTCCGGGCTGCTATTGAGAATTTCAGAAAACCTTAATAACACTTTGCCCTACCTGGGAATCGAACTCAGGACCTCATATTCAGCAGCCGCGCTCGCGACTAGGCCAATGAGGCAGTCCGTGTGTCTATGAGTCAATATAAATGCATTTATCATCATATACTTACTAATTATAAAATATTGCTCGATATATCACTTCAAGGTATGGATGATGAGGAGTGATGAAAAACATGTTACAAGAAGGGATAGTTTGACCCAAGAAAAGGTGGGATGAATGGATGGATGCATATGTGACATGGCTAATAAGAAAGTGAACTCTGAGATTACGTCTGATAGAGGTGAATGAAAAAAAAAAAAGAATATGGGATAAGGTAGGAGAATGATAATGATTTCTATGTAATGTTATATCTAAAACAGAGCTTGATAAAATAATTTATATCCTAGCATCCGATCCGCCGGTTGAAAACAAGAAGGGTCTCCTGTTGGGCGGTCGTATCTCGTCAAACGACATCTCGTACTCTCAAGATCTAGAGGATGGTTGCTCGGTTGTGGGCCTCCCGTGTTTAGCGCCGGAAGAGAGACATACATTCGTCATCACCAGTGCTGACTACTGCAACCGAGAAGGTGAAGCTTTGAAATACAATCAAGAATTCCTTCTAACACTCTCGTCGTCGCTCAAAAAACAGGTTGTTATTTTTAAGTATGTTTGTCTTAAGGCAAAAATACTGGCTGCACGGTTGGTGCAGTGGGTAAGTGATTGGCTTTCTACGCATTTTCGATTTCGGGGAGGAATAAAATATGTGCAAAAAAATAAAAAAATTGCTTCGGTTCAAGGTATATTCATGTGAGATATAAATGTTCGTGATCGTGACCCGGGTACGTCTTTAAACTGCGGCCAGACACCGGAGGACGGGCAGCAGCGTCCTCTCACTAATCGGTGAGCCACTGCGATCCCCAAGCCGCCTGCCAAGCGTGGGGATTATGGCAAACCCCCCCCCTTGGGGGAGGCCTTCGTTCAGCAGTGGACGTCTTCTGGCTGGTGTGATAAATGTTCGTAAACCTTGATACAGGAAAATCACAAAGTGGGCCAATCTTTGTAAAAAAGTTCACCTTATCATCATCGAAACAAACATCTCAAAATACTCGATTAAAATAAATTCATCCAATAAGATAAAGCGCATAACAAAACACAAGGAAAACAAAATTGCTAGAATCCGGAAAAATTTAATCTTGAAAAGAGAATCATACATTTCGTAAGGGACGAAAATTCTATTCATGTCAATAAGCTCTGTCCCTTCTTATGTACCTGATACGCAGGTTTTTGTTACCGGTACGTTGTGTTTCAGCCCTTATACGTAAGGTATGATCCGAATCCTATCCCGGGGTTGTGCGGGATTTTTCCACTGTACCTGAGCAAGCATTTTGTTTCGAATACCCGTTGGAGAGTGCTACCGATTCAAAGTCCTAATATCACTAGGTTCGAACGGGAAGGATTACCCATTACTGTAAGGCCTTTTTAATTAATATATTTATTTATACAAGAAGTATTGCGAGAAGAAAAGTTTTCTGGAAATTAGTATTCATTACCTCAGAATCGACATAATTTACAAGTTTTATACAAGGTATTTTACCAAGAGTAATTCTGATTTATATTATTTCCTTTGATATTAAATACGTAATCCTCGAGAGTCGGAATTCAATTAACGTGACGTCTTTATTTTCAGGTCAACACAGATGTCGTCGTAAATCATTGTGCGACAAATCTTAATTTAGGCATTAAGGTTGGCTGCTTTGCAATGGGCTTCTATGGAAAAGTTAGTACAGGCTTGTACAGTTGTGTTTGACGTGAAAAGATTTAGAAGTAATTTCGTGGATTTAATTACAGATTTGTGCGCCCCTAATGCAGACATGTTTGGACGTGTACGGACGCGAATTGCCTAATAATATTTGGCAAGTTTACACACCGATTGCCAGCTAAAGCTAGGTGGTAAAGTTCCAAATGATATTAAAACTCTTTTCTATTTAAATGAAAATTATTAAGTTCATATTTTTTGTTAGTAGATATTCGATTTTCTTTGATTTTCTTAAATAAATAATTACTGTTTCATAATAATTATATCTGTTTAATTTAAAATGTTATTAAACGTTAGCAGTATGGTTGTGTTTGATGCCTCACTGTGATCAGTGGCGTGGCGCGTCGTCAGGGACACTCTGCGTTCGTTATTGTCTCGTTTATTATACAGCTCGCCATCTGAAGTCTTCGAACTTATTGCGTCTACCTTCCAGAACATGAATAAGTCATACCCTTCGTTATAAGAATTGCTCTAAAACGCCACCATCATGAAAACCGTACGCGAAAGGTTTCGAAGGAAATTCTACTTTTTATTATTTGGGTTAGACAAGACAGGTGTATTGAATTTGAGAGTATTCTATTATATACCTATCTATTTATCTATTGTTGGCAAAATAAGTTTCTCATTTATATGAACACTAAGTGATCCAGTTTAAAAACTCCTGCAAATAAGATCTCACTCAGATGTATGTACCGTTTCTTGTGTTATGCTTGCAATTTTAATAACTGAAGAAGTTTTAACACAAATCGACAATATTGTTTTATTAATTATATGTATTTATTAACAAAGTCACTGAGGTACCTAGATATTTTTTCCAATTTAATGATTTATATACCAGTATCCCCAAGTTTCCGTGACTACAATGAATTTATAAAATGCACTCTTCCAATAATGAGCGTATTTCATTGAATTTCAAGTTCTATTGAACCGCGGGACTTGGTTTTGATAAAAAAGGACTTCTCCCATTGAGCCTTCGGCGTATTCCTTTTCATTATCTAGTCTTTGGTTGTGAGCTTTTTCCATTTGAGAATTGAATTTGTTATTGATTCCAAATCTTTACTTCGTCGAAAACGTTTTTTTAGCAAGTTATATTTTTTACAATTTAATATTTAGTGAATTTATACGTATTGTAGCTCGTATTAGGTATGTAAATTCATTATTTAAATATTTACGTAAGATTACTTGAGGAGAGAATATTTGAGGGGATTGCGTTTTTTTGCTAATGGTATTATAAGATATTAGGTATGATGCTTTAGAAAATCAGTTTCGTATTTCTTATTCTTCACATTCTTTGTATGAGATAAACACGTCTTCGCGGAGGATATAAAATTGGAAGGGTATCTATAAAATAGGCTTATCGCAGAGCTTGGAGCGATATTTTTATACATTATCCCATCCACATGTCATTTGAATAAGTTACGAGTAGGTTTAGTCCGTCTTATTTACTTATTTCCAAATAGTTTGATATACCTACTAACGTTGACTAGGAATTAATAAACTGACAGGATTCAATGTTAAAAGCCTTTGTACTGATTCAATGTAGGCGCCGTAAATGCATAACATTTCCATATTTGCTGATGATACCTTTTTTCTTATTTAAATAATAACATTTCATATTTTAATAGGGTTCGTGTGTGTGGCGAGGGTGTCATGTATAAGTTCATTTAGTTTACTCGAGTAGAATGTTTGAGGTATTATGAAAATTTAATTAGTGTACCTCCACGTCGTCTGTAAGTTTACGCATGCGGAATTCGTAATGAACAAAATGCAGTTACGACATACGTTACTAATTACCTACGTCATTGTTAATATTTACGCGTAATATAAAATTATTTAGTCCATTATTTTCCAATGGCAGGAGCAAGCCTTTGCTTAAAAATTAGCATTTATTTCATTCATTAACCTGCGAAAGATAACCGGCGCCCGTTTACAATATACATATTTTCTATTGTGTGTACGTTGCGTCGCTTACCGGGCTAATTGGATTTAACTTGACTATCCGAAAGTTTTCTCGTTGCAGATACTTATGTCACTGTGAAACGGCAAAGGGGTGGGAACTAATCTCCTTTAAGAGCGGCGCCGTCCGGACAGGTCAGTCAGGTGGGATGCGAGGCACGTCTCGTAGCGCGACTGTTGCGTCGTTTGCGTGTACACATTACATGCCCTTTGTGGCACTTCGCTCTTGGGACGTTAGTATAGCGAGCCGTTTGAGTGGTCTGCCTCCTATTTCGTATTAGTGATAATGGTATTAGTTCGCCGCGGACCGAGAACACAAGAGGTTATCGGAGACGATGTTGTTGTCAACCGTTATCTTCTCGCAAAACGCACATTATTATTGATAGTACAATTCGGTGTGTTATATCTTTTAATTTAATTTGAATTTGTTGTTTTATTTGTTTCTCTATATTAAGTACTCCCAGAAAATAATTTTAACAAATAAGAACGTTTTCAGTTGCTGTTTTAGATAGTCTCTAGGTGTAGGTACATTACAAGGAATAACTGTGGTCGGAATACAAGAGAATTTTATCAAGGATTATTTCATTAGTATCGCAGCAGTGGTATCAGACCCTCGAGTATATTTACCGCTGGAAGTTATCTACCCTCCGACTGAATTATGGTTCACTACAATAACCAACCCCAAATGTAGCTGACTTTTCACTTTGTTTGGGTAAAGGGCCCTTTGTCTTATTTTATCGTACGTAATGTACACAATATTATATCCTTTCGAATGGGCAATGTTTTATTTTTATGAATTACAGTACCTATGTAATTTATTTTGTGTATTTCCGTAATGTGCGTGTACGTATACCAAACTGTTACCTCAGGCATCATGTTACATTTGTTCAGTTTTTTTTTTATGTTTGTTTGTTATTTTTAATATATACACGCGGAGGATATTGGACACGACTAGCTTTTTATGGTGGAATATTGTAGAATTTACAAAGTATAATATAATTATGTTTCAAGGAATAGGCTAGATGACTGCATCAAAAATAAATTCTGAAATCTTGTTTGGTAAATAGTTTTCTTTCTAAAAACTCAGTAAAACTTAATCTCTTGCTTATCTTTGGCGTTTTCAATTTTTTATTTATCAAAATCACACAATAAGTTTGTCAATGGCAATGAAAAACTACGAAGCCTTTGTATTCTAAACATTTTTAGAATAACAAAAAATAAAAACCGACTCCAAAAAACTCAAAAACAAAACTAATAACTAAAAAGAAAAAAATAAATGTTTTATTATAAAATATAATAGTTGAAGAATATTGAAGTCGGTGCCATGTAAAACATAAAAGTAATATACCTTGTTGCTATAATAGCGACATTGAAACAACGAGTTCACGTAAAAATTGTCGAGTGTCGAGTACGAGGCGAATTATGCGTCGGACACGACAAATGCACTTCGCCAATCGTGTCGGTTTATCGTTGCATGTTTTATTTGGCACCGACTTCAATATTCTTCGACTATTATATTGTATAATAAAACATTTATTTTTTGCTTTTTAGTTATTAGTTTTGTTTTTGAGTTTTTTGGAGTCGGGTTTTATTTTTTGTTAAATTTTTTAATTATTTTACAATTTTGAGTGATGGGTAGACCTAGTAAGGACGCTTCTCTTGAAAAACTTTACAAAAGTCAAATGTACATATCTTGCCCCAAGTCGAGTGAAAACCTAAGACGATATTGCACTTTGTGATTTAAAATCAAATAAATTACTTAGCCGACCACATGATGAAAACGCATTACGAGAAATGAAAAGATTAAGACGACTATTGTAACTAATACAGTGATAGTCTTGCCTTTTAGCGGTTTAAAATGAGCCCAAACTCGAGGGGTTTACTAGTAGCTACTGAAGAGTTCCACTATCTATCTCCTAGCTCCATCATCAGACCCGCTATACTAAATGCTATATACGGGACTCATCAAAATATATCGAGTGATCCCAAACTCGGAAGTTTCATTCCCTAACTCCTTACCATTGAGGGGTACTATTACATCCATCATCAGCTCAGCATCATGAAATGATTTTCAGACGCCAACACCTGAATTATTTAGAAAAAAGCTCAAACGCGCTATTCGTCCTACAATATTTGAGGGTATTCCTCGATTTCCCTAGGATCCCATCATCAGATCCTGACTTAGTGACAATGGAACCAACTTGGGATCATACTCCTTCATACAAAAAAAGAATTTTTAAAATCGGTCCATAATTGACGGAATGATCGCGTAACAAACAAACAAAAAAAAACATACAGTGGAATTGAGGACCTCCTCCTTTTTTGAAGTCGGTTAAAGAAAGGTCGTGTTTGACAGTTTATAGAAAGTAACTCAGATGACTAGTCTATAGATCTACCGTATTCGTTAGGAAATGTATACACTGTAGTAAATTAAATTTCTAACACTTTGTCACTATATGCTTGCTGTTGATTGTAAAAATCGCTGGAACACAACCGGGTGTTTTTATTATCGTCGTCAATATTCACCTCCGTAGTCTAGTTATCTTTGTTCAGCCAGTATTTCAGCGAAATGCCGTTCATTATCGCCCACAATAGACTCGATACTTAACAATCCTAAAAACTCGTCACCGGAGAACAAAGGTTTATCATTGCGACAGAGCACTTCAGGTTCGGATCGTTGGCATTCAGGTTCAGTCGGATTACGTACTTACATGTTACTTACTGCTTGAAATCTTGAGTAAGTGCCTCGCTTTTTTTTTTTATTAAATACGAGCTTTTAACCGTAGCTTTGCTCTCGTAGCGTGCCGCACCAATCAATTCACCACCACCACCACATCAGCGTTCGTGCTTTAGAGATCAAGTTGTATATCCGGTTATTATGGTTATTATCAACTGTTTGAGATGTAAAAGTAGATTTTACGTTGACTGATACTGTATTAAGAGTCACTGCTAACTAACAGCTGATTTAAGCATCGAATTTCTGTACCAATGCAAACTGCTACTTAAAAATTTGCCCGGGTTTCTTTTTTAATGTTAGGCTCACCTGTGATATGTATCTCACCTGGAAATTAGTAAAGATACGGTCGACGATGGTTCACGCCTGCCTTGATGTAATTTCACTAAACAGCAGTGTGAACCTTATCGCGAAAACAAAGATACAAAATCAAATAATCTGTAGCTTTAAACAAAATAACTGTTCAACATTTATAAGTCAAACCTTTATATGAAACTCCAGAAAGAAAATTACAAGTCTGTACAAACAGGACGCCCGACGAAATAAATTGAAATACACGTGTAAAGGATGTAACAGAGGAAAATATAAAGATTTACAAAATAATTTGCCATTAGGTTTCAGGGCCGTCATTTATTATTTGACAAGTTTCAGGCAAAATATACACTAAATAAGGATCAAAGCTTGAGACGTAGAGGGGTCGATTATGTCATGCTAGGTAGGCTCCATTTGAATACTGCCAATTCTTAGCTCAACGTAGGTATCAAGCCAATAAATGCCAATCTTATAAAAGGTCCTAAAAAGTTAATTCTATAAAGTCTAAGTTATAGAATAAACTTTTAAGTGTTATTTGGTTGAAGTCCACTTTACACTATTACAGGTACGTCATGGGCATAGGTGTGAAAAGCGTCATACTACGAACATGCGTCAAACAAGACAAATCTTCCTCTGAATGTTTTTGCTGTAGTGGGTGACATGACGGTATGTGTCGTTGATGTCGTAGAGAGTCTATGAAATTTTATATAAAAGTTTTAGCTTAGACGTGATCTCAGAGCATTTTGCTACGGTGGTACTCCTATCAATCATGGCGATTATATCTTTGCCGTAGCGGCCGTCGTAGATGTTCTGTTCGCTACGAGCTTTAAAAGCTTTGACTAAAATCTCTTCTTGTTATTGTTTCAGGTTAAGTTTAACACTGTCCTTTGGTTTAATTATAATGATGTTTAATTTATTTCAGATAAGTATTATGAGATATATGATAATGTTAATAATTGAAATACCTACTTGAAAACTAAACTATAAAACTGTGTTAGTATCCCACTGTAAGTAGGAACCATCATTGATACACTTGGACAGTATTTAAGTTAATGTAAAAGCCCATATATTGTTAAATCTTAGGTTTAACTAGTAAATCTTAGGAGTTACCAACATTCGTTGGTAAATGTAAGGATTTTATAAACAAGAGATATTTTTTATTAATATTACAGTTTGGTACATGCTGGGTTTTACCCATACCGGTTGGTACCTAAAAGTTGGTTATGGGAATAAAAAAATAAGTTAAAACCTTACATGTACTTATTTATTAATCGACGATGCACCGAACACGTCTATACCTACGTGTCTATTTTTCGACTTTCACCGTGTCTTTGGGGTAAAACCTTATATTATTCTTACCTATAGATTTATTTTAAGTAATTTGTGCCCTACAGGGTCTATGATTGTGTCTAGCTTTAAGCCTATAACACCTACTGTACCTACATTGTGGAACACAAATAAATAATATGAATATGAATATGAATATTTACTGAGTGGATGGTGGTAAAAGTTCGAATTGAACGATGATCACAGAACATTTCGAACGTAACCTTTACAGTTTTACTGGAAAATCTTAAGATTCACCGTAGTTTGGGCCTTTACAGTAACATATATAAAAATAGCAGCTCTTTTTCGCATTACTGTATTACAATCATCAGCGCGAGCGTCACATGTCAGATGCACTGCCGTGTGTACCTCAAGCCCAACAGTATACAGGCATTAAAATTTTGTTTTGTTTTTTTAAAAAACATTGCCCCACACTAGGATTTCTCCTGTATCGTGGGTACAGTTTACAAACATACATGTCACATGCACAAACAACCAGACCCAAAACAACTATCTGTAGATCATACAAATATTTGTTCCGTGCGGGGATCGAACCCGCGACACGTAGCGCAGAAAGCTAATCGCTTAGCCACTGCGCCAACCGTGTCGTCAAATATAATTAATATAGCTATAGCGTAGAATGATAGCAATATCTTGAGAGACCTGTGGCAGTTGTGATAGGAATCAGCAGCCCGAAGTCAGAACTTGTCGACTAATTGGGTTGCGGAGGTCAAATAACAGTTGTTCTAGCTTTCATCTGTCTTACCCAGGTTAGACAGGTGAGAGCTTAATAACAAAAGTAGAACTGAAAGCAAACTATTTATTCAGCAATAGAAGAGCGTTTTAATGTTTTAGGTTGGTTTATTCAGTTCTCGACATCATTTTTGTCAGATAACTAAATATAAAATAATTGTTTCAACGCAAAACTGCAAAGTTTTTGTTAGGAATCGTTGTTACAGTTGTTCGTTGTCAGTAACCTTTCCCACGTGAATAATTCATGGCATCGAGTTTCACAATAACATTTGTTAATAATGTACCTACGCTGAAATCATTGTGAAAGTTTATTTTTAAACAACGATAACTATGTATATAATGGCTATCGGCAAAAAATCGTTGGATCGGTACCATATCAGTTAGGTAGATATATTGTTTAATTATTGTAGTTAAAATGTTACTGGTATTACGTACTAAATATGGTTAATTAAAATCAACAATAGTCAATTAACTTTTTGTCCATACGCATTGCTCGTGCTACATGCCATACGCTATAGTTGCAGAATCCTAAGTCTGGTAGCTAAGTAATTATATAATTAGAGACAAATATTAATCTTCACAATTTAGGAAATGGAGGAACGCAAGAGAACATGAAGCCGGATTTTAAGTAGATACTCAGGAACCTAAAAAAGACGGAGCATTAAAAACACAAAATTAATTTATCTCCAAGCAAAGAGATATTTTAACTTTCTCTTTTCTTTACAGAAATTTGAGTTCCTCTTCGAATGAGAATTTACGAAAGACTTCGGAATAACATTTTAAATTAGTGAATAACGCTGATCATGTTTTGCATGCAGGTGATCATCTTTAGAATAATTTTAGACGTCATTAAAACTTAGTAAGCATGGACGTGGCCACGTGGCCCAAGAATGCGCAAGCTTTTAGACAGTATTTGTGGAGAATATTATAATAGGTAGGTAACGTGATTGTGTACAAATGAATGAGCAGACTTCCTTTAATCATTGCTTAGGTATAAAGATATGCACATTCTTACTAAAAATATAAGTGTTAAAATAAATATTGTAACTGTAAAATATTCAATAAAAAAGTCGGTTAACTAGACAACATAGTAAGCACAGTAGTTGCGTGATTGACTTTCTGCGCTAATACGTGTAGCGAGTGCGATCCTTGCACGGAACAATTATAAATATATGTTTCTGAACAGTCCAGTAAAGTAAAAATCCTAGTCCAATTTAGAATTTATAGAAATGTTTTAAAAACAAATCAAATACCAAATATGTTTACTATGTGTGTAAGTACATATGTATATACATTTAAATCATAATGCTTTAAAAATAACTATGAACTAAAAAAAAAGAACTCGTTGTGCAATTGTCCTAAAAATTGTCTACGTTAGCATGACAACATTGTAAATACACATCACTTTGATTTTAAAGAACCCATTTTCCTGGCGTAACTAAGATAAATGTATTCTTATTTTCTTCCTTGAAAAACGTCACAGGTAATCTCGTTGGTCTCATCATGGGCGTGTGCACTCCACCCGGCAATATTTTTAGATGTTAATAAAAGCAGGGCATTACTCACACAAGTAATTTTTGCTCCCAACGAAAGCTCAAATGCCGTACAATATTCTCGAAGATAACTGTTCTAGTCTTAGTGAATTCGTGTCTTGAGGCTGAACCTAAAAATTATTGCTATTAGAATACAATACACAGTAACGGCTTTAAATAAAATGTAAATTACGCTCTTAGCAAATGTTATTCATAGAACAAGGGAAACTTCATTTATATTCAGTAGAATTATTGTGGAGCGTTACGCAAAACAAAGTGAGGCAGAGCAAAATTAGACAAGTCTGCGAACATTATCGTGTAGGTTCCTACACGGGGATGAGGAATGCCTTTCAACGTCGATACCACGCTTCACAAAGGTGGCTTTTGCTTGGATTATATTGTACCAGACATCAACATTGGCGTTATTTCTGACCAAAAGTGAAAGAGCTTTTACGAGCTGTTTATTTTTGAGTCTTTATATTTTGTATATCGACTTTGATCACAATTATAAACACGTTATATGGTAAATTATTTACTCAGTAGCCAGATTATATTTATAGTATCTGTTGCTATATTGCAGCTATCTACGATCCAAACGATCTCATCCAATATTAATTTGGCGAAATTTGAACCGTAGCTGAAGCGGCTAACATTACAGCAGCGTTAGGATTGTTCAGTGCCGACAGTCTTTCCGATCATTATTTCCCTGGAGTGCGAACGTAAACACGCGGCGATTCTTTTGTGATATTCTATGCATGGGTTTTGTCTTATTCTATTATTTCGGTACGCACCTGTATTTCCTACAAGTCTGAAATGGTATTTTCATAATATTTGCTTCCACGAATTCAACACTAATTTGTGTGTATATAAGTAATAATTAAGAGAATTGTTGATATGCAATTTGAATCAGTATAATTTTGGCAATGTTATTCGATCGTATGGCTGAGTTTCAAAATATTTGCGTTAGGAGCTGTATAGATGAGAAGAGAGCCTCTGGCAAACAGCGGACTGTTACAATCTTGTGCGATAGGGGTGTATCCTGCAAATAACGTGGCAACTAGTCTGAATATATACTAGGCGAAATATGTGTGTAACAAGTTATAAATACCAAGATCTGTAAATCCACCATATTTCAGATAAAGATTATTATTATTTATGATAACTTTATATTTAAAACTGTATATTGCTTGTATATAGAATAATTTAATTGATCATGAAAAAGTATTATTTAATTGATATTTTTAGACTACTTCTTCATAAAATTTCGTATGATACAAATTGAATTGATAAATTTTGATATTTTTTGTAATTAGTATTTAATAGGATCAATTCGCTAAACCAGATTCCATATATGGTATTGGTAAATATAAATATCACGACGATTTTTTTTTTTTTTGCAAAGTTGTTGTTGACTGCCCTAGAGCTACTGCAAATATCGAACGTCTTGTCGGATGTTATTAGCAGTGTGCTTAGCTCAAAACATTGCCTCCAAGTTTCCCAATATCAACGATATTATTCGTTTCCGCGCCTTTTATGCAAATTGACTTTGAACTCATGGGCACAAGTCAGGTCTTCATTATAAACAAGTAAACTTTTCAGACAGATACATAATTATATTTATGAAAACCCTCTTACATGTTGCAAAATATCATCGTGATTTGAATTCTAAGAACTTGGTTTGAATCTTACGACCACAATTTCATCAACTGAGACTTTTTAGGGCAATTAATTGAAGACTCACAGCTCTTAAGTTAAAGCTTTCAAATTAGCCTTCATCGAATTTATCTTCTTCTTCATTTCTTAAATATGTAAACAAATACGTGTCTCTGATAATGTTAGCCGGACCTACTAAGTAAGAATAACAGATGAAAATAGTTAAGGTAAAGTGTAATAAATATTTTCCACTCGACAAACAAGCTCGGGGGTACGCTACATTAAATAATATCGACATATCCAAGCCAATTTCGTACTTTCCGCTAAGCTTATTTCAGACTTCCACACGCAAACATCCCCCCATGCGAAAATAGATTCGATTTGCATTTTAGGGTTATAAGACGAGTAGTAACACATTTTGCATTTTTGGATATTTCCATATGTTATTTAGAAAATGCTCTTGATGATAGTAACAGAATATTATTGTTAAGTATTATTCACTTTTTATTGAACGCAATACCTACCTCCCTTTACAAATTCAATATGTTTTGTTTCCCATGATCATGAATGTAAAGAGAAATATCCGAAGCGAATAGAATCCTGTTTACAACGCAGCCAACTTTCATGGAACATGGAGTAACAGTTGTAAAATTCGAAAAATTTAAATTGTGAACACGACCGTTTGAATCGATTGAATTTAAACAAATACGTGACGTCATTGCGACGATTTACGGCACGTTCGGGTGACGAGCGTGGCGTGATGAATGTCACCCAGGCTCCAGTCTATACGTATGTGACTCGTAAATTATACATGTTGGTGCCAAACATTGCCGATACGGGTACATATGGAACAAAGGAAGGGGTTAGTAATTTATTGTAGGCTTCGGAAAGGAATTGTATAAAACCTTGGCTGGTTGTCAGCCTCTTTTTGATCTTTATTTATGTGAATGTAATTTGTGCGGCTCTGTATTTTACGTGACTACTGATTTATATAAGCACTTGGACCACATTATCCATGATACATAATTCTTAGTATCTAATAAGATATAATTTTTATTGTAAGTATACAATATCAATATAACCTTTTTACTCTCAAGGTCACAAATCCTGGCAAATTCTGCAAATTTTTAGTGAACGATTAATATAAATATTTTATTGCTAACGACGCTGTTCAGGGCCGAATGAGCCAATTAAATATTGTAGTAACTGTAAATAATGCAACATGATATCGTGCAGCATCTATCTATAAATCTAAGTACCTGTTCACTAAAACGGTGCTCTGAAGAGGATCACTTCATTGCTCCATCTCCTCCCCTCAGAGGGGAGCTGTGTAAAAAATAATTAATAAGATCGCTGGAGGGGAAATAGAGGAAAAAAGCGAGCCTAAATCTTATACAGAAACGTCAAGCTCAGCTTACAAACACCCCAGGCATCACTAAGCATGGAAAATTACAATTATGAAGTTAACAGTCTGTTTGCTTACGAGTGGAAAATAATGTCTGTGTAGTGAATGTGTTCATAAAATACTTTATTTTTCTATTACATGCAATGGAGTAATTTTGATGGAGTTCTACCCTACAGCTTAGTGGCCATATATCATAATGGTTCAGTAATGTAGCATCATGCGCGTTATGTAATAAAACTGAAGGTTCGCCACGGGTGGCAGTGTAATATTGTAATAATAACTAAACTAGGGGTTTGTTTACAAGACATGGTTTAAAGTTAGCACAATTTTCCTTAGTTTTTTTTTAAATGATATACCCATAATATGGTAATAATAACTTGATTTGAGACAATGTCTACTGGCACTGTACCTAGTAATACTGTCAATTTTCTCAAAATGTTTAAATTACCACACTTTGTATATAGGCAAATGTTAGATGAGCGTGATTAAAAAAAATGTGTTAATGGTCGAACCCTCGGGAATGTAAACCTAATATTAGGTTTCATGCTATATTATGTGTATTACTGTGATAGTTTGGGACATTAAAGTGGTGGCCGCAATGAAATTAATCAAAACAGCTTACAGAATGTTGCCATGTGGAGACACTCGTGTAAATTAAGTTTAGGGTGAGATATTACATGCGTGTGTTTTGTAATTATCATTTTACTAAACAACTGTACCTAAAATTATTTATTTATACAGTGCAAATTACGCCTTCAAGGAATATTAATGTGATACAGAATTTAGGTCGCCTAAAATATCTTGAGAGGACGACTCTATACTAGAAACGAGCCGTAGATGACGATAACAAAGTTACACAGGTACCTATATAAAATCCTGTTAGAAACGTCAAACGGTTACGAAATATCAAATTTTTATTAGGCACAGAAGTTCAACAGAGTGCGAAATTTACCTGAAAATTATTTATGAAACAAGCCAATAAATATGTATATTGAATTTCTGAGCCCCCACATCAGGCTTTTCGGGGTTCTATAAGCTTAACGACCCTTATTAATCTCCGTTTAATGTATGCAAATACAGTCGGCAACAGAACTAGATTAGCAATCGCGTTTCTAATCTGTGTTTTATGTTTCATTTATTCTTACAACAAGATGATCACACATATGATCACACAGATCATATGTGTGATTTTATCACATAAATCTACTTAACAAATGATGAGCAATAGTTAGTATAGTTGTAAGTAACTGTAGAAATATCATAATATAAAACAATAATAAATGTTTTACCTGTTTGGAATTTTAAATAAATTTAGTAAAACAGAACGCCTTAACATTTAGAGGTAGAACTAAACAAATAATGAATTGTGCATATATAAGTAAAGTACCTAGTTGTTTATTAAAGGAGTTTTTAGAAATAACAATAAATTCATAGCCCTAATATATTTGCTTACTTATCGCTCCTGAAGGTTTTATAGGTCTCCACTTTGTGATAAAGTATTCGAATTGCCACGAAAACTCGACACGTCCGTTTGAATGAAAGCTACGGTACGTGGCCTGAATGAGGCCTGCAGTCGCGCTCAGAAGGGGAGTTGACTGATTTGAAGAAACTTTCGCAATATGTCTGCGGCAAGCAACACACCTCACCTAATTTTTTTTTTAAAGATCTTTAATATTTAGACTCCTAAATATTAAGAATATGAACTCCATCAAAATGACAAAACCGAGAAACAAAATGCCAATGTCATTATTAAGTTCCACGTAATAGGTTACGTGGATCTTAATAATGACATTGGCATTGTGGGTACCCACACTTGTGCCTTTGGGAAATACAGGCGTGATGATGTACTTATTATAATGACACTTCAAAAATATATATCATTTCAAAATCAACAATGCGATATCCGTTATCACTTTCGCTAGGTAGTCAGTGCTCGTATATATTACGAGTGGCGCATGGAGGCGTGCGAGACGCTGCACGCTGCAGCGAAGGCGAGCAGACAGCAACGTCAATTTTAAACTCTATGGGTGCTCGTATTCCTTTGAGTCTCTTTCACGCCACACTATTTCTCTGAATTATTCATATTGTCGGTAAATATCTATGAAATCGAACATGAGAGTTGAAACCGATATATACGAGCGCAAACATTAAACGGATTACAGTTTTGAAATACTAGATACGTGTCGGTATTCGCCAACTGACATTTGTATAGATAAATACAGTCGGACTTAATTTCATTAAGTGAACACCACGCGCCTCTACAGACAAGGATCTTAATGATAATTGTAAAACTCACAACAATAGTGCAAACAAAGGGTGAATGCGGGAAGAATGGGCACCATGAACAACCAGTTGACTGAGGGAAACCATCAATCTTGAGGAGGGACGACACAGGGGTCCACTCCGAAAACTCTTTCTACAAAACTTTTGTAACAACCGCGTGATAAATAGCCCGAACGGTTAAAGGTGGGCGCGACTAACTTTTATTGCGGGCTAATGAGTAAATAGTAACAGAGCCTACATATTGGGTAGTTTGCTGGTTTAGGCATTTTGCGTAAAGTTAAATGACTTTGGTTAAATTTATGAAGGTGAAACTCTAGTTTATTTATTTAATTCCTCTTTATTATAGCGTGTGTGACCTATTGCGAGGTTCCGCTAGCAATGAACTCTGTCAAACGTTTGTGGACTTATAATTTAATGCGCGATTAGCTTTTTTATGATCTCCGATGCTTTGAGCTCCGGGAATTGAACAACGCGTAGTCGTTCAACAAATATGTAGATAAGATGGTAGTCATGTAAAATATTGAAATATATCTATATTTGGTTAAGCAGAAGGAGGGAATGACGAGGACCTGAAAACTGTAGGAAAAGTTTTCCAACAGTGTTGAGATCTCTTTCCACTGGATGGATGGCTTGTGATGAATGTAGGCAGCCTATTGTTGTTCTCATGACGTGTAATGAGCTCTACTTAGGTAGTATAGTTTGTAAAATCTAATATATTATTGTATTGACGTATCTGCAACGTGGCGATGAAATAGGAATCGATTTAGTCCATCTATTTAAAACCCGTACATGCTTTGGTAGGCTTTTGAAAACTATTACACTCTATGGTGCTATTAGTATAATTGAATGATTTTTATTCACACTGTATATGATTGAAACGTTCTACCTTTTATGTATGGGTAATGTGTATTGATTGTAATATAGCACGACACAACATCACGCTTGTATTAGGCAAAGGTGTACTATTGTACTCTCATATTTCGTCGATGAGAGTTAAGAAGTCGTCATTAAGAAGTCCCATTTGGCCCCATCAGGGCACAATTCCAAACTCCGGGCTTCCAAACCCTGCCCGGGGATTGAACCCAGTACCTCACGCACAGCAACCGCGCTTGCGACTATTAAACAATGTGGCAGTATTGATAATATTAGTTCACGAAAAGAGAAGTTAAATCAAAATCTACATCCAAAAATGTCCCGTCTGCCAAACGTGGTGATTATGGCGACACTCCTCGAAGTATTAAAATAAAATCGTTATCATTTAATGTCGGTCACCATGAGAATCCTTATATAGAACTTTCTCTTTGTAATTGTAACCCTGTTTGTAATTCAATAGATCGCCTACTATTTAAGGCGATATTGGCAGTAGTTACAAAGGCTATTATTTGAGGCGTGCCATTAATAAATTCAACAGTTTAATTTCCTTTGCGGTTGATTGGATGCCGCAGGGGGCCCGACTGTCTCGGGCGTGCGCCCTGCACGGGGCTCAATGTCCAAGAAAATTGATTAACATGTTACATCGTGCTTTAACAAACCATGGTGCCTTGTTATTTTAAACGAAATTGAAATACCTGTTCGGTTAAGTGAAATTATGTTAAATGAACATGATTTACATTTTACAAAACTTAAAACGTTCTTTTTTTAATAAATAGATACTATTGAAGCAGATCAATGTTTCGAATAAAAAAACTGGATTTATTTTTCAATGAACTAAACGATATTTTTCACCATTCACTTTAACACAGACTGGGCGTGATCTATCTACATTTCCATTTTAAAGCTATTTTCTTTAGCTTTTAAATACCCTATTTGAATTTCTACTGGGTTGCTTGGTGGCTTTTTCATCATGCATTTAAATTGCTGTTAATTATTGCGTAAAGGGATTAATGTGGAGGGAACCTATGATATTTTTGTACGTTACGAACGTTTTCAAGAATTTCGGTGCCAACTTTCGATCGTATAAGGGACCACATGTGGTAAATAAGAAAGTAGGGGAATTTATTGCTGACAATGAAAGGAAATCGATCCTCAAGGGGCATGACTGTGTGGCCCCAAATCGAAAACCTTCAGTATGTGACTGAAGGTTTTCGATTTGGGGCCACTGCAAAGTCACAAGGTTTGTTTATGTTGACAGCTGTATAGAATCTATATAAATAAAAATGAATCGCCAAATGTGTTGCTAAGCGCATAACTTCCGAACGGCTGCACTTAGGTATTTGGCTAATTCTTTTTTTTTGTTGTGTTTGTAATTGTCAGTAGAAATTTTGGAAAATCCACCGGAAACGTCGGAAGTTTGAATGGTATTTTTGTATGAAATTTTTGATTTTGTTGATTGAAATCTCTGATACTCAAAGATTAGACTTTTTTGGTTGCTGACACCCGTAACGACTGACATAGGTCTTCTTATCGTGCTTTTCGACGTAGGGGTCTCGATGTGTATAAAATGGTTACCCATCCAAGGACTAACCGCGGCAAGCGCTGCTTGGCCTCGCAGATCGACCGATCTGCGCGGTAGCTACATATGTACGAGCCTATTAAGGTGATAATAAGTTAATTAATAGTATGATTAATAATGATTAATAGTTAATTAACACATCAGGTATCATCATCCACCATAGGTATTCTAAGACATATCTACATAACTCGTCTAAAACCTTCATACGAGCAAGGAACACGTAACAATAGTTAGTATAATAAGTAGTTAGAGTTAGCGTCGCATCTGCCTCCAGCGGATTCGGAGCCGACAATCAGTGCAGAGCAACTCTCGCGCCGAGTTAGCGCGTCGTCTGCGTTTGTATAAGCTTAGGTAATTTCTACGTCAACCGTGGAGACGACAAATGACGCTCTACGGTCTAGGAGAACGCTTTGTGCCAGCGTATCAAAGGACTAGAGTGAATAATAGCTAATCCGATTAGATATGAACTCTTATGGTATGCTAGTGACGTTCTAGAGTTAGAATTAACCATCATCATAGTTAGGTAAGTTTTTGGATTCGCTTATCGATCATACTTAATTCCTGATTTTGATTACAGGTAACATATAAATGTTTATTTTTTTTGACAGTTGTCTCTCGCTTAACCAGACTAATAGCGAGACTAGAAGGGCCTCCAGCAAAATAGCTGTTAGTCTCCCAATTAAATAGAATAAGGCTGTAGTCAGAAAAAGATAATTTAAAATCTTGTGGTTTATGGGTTGAGCATAGTTCTGTTAATTGGGTCGATTCCAAACCCAATGCTTCTCTTGTCAAGAATTAATCCCCGGTCAGACACATATCGCTGTAACGTTGCTTTGGACTCCTAGACTAATAGGGTCCTAGTTTCAAGAGTAACTCGATATCTACATAGAAACTAAACATTTCAACAAATCGTAACCACGACACATCTTCCAACTAGGATGAAAACAATTTGAGTGTCTGCCATTCCGTAAATAACTGTGTAGCATTAATATCAACAGAGAAGTAATAATCCAACAATTTTAAACTCCAAGGATCTAGATTTGGAACAGTATTGTGAATTGCGATATAAGATCCGAGTTTAAATTGCTCCACTTTATAATTGGAAAACTAGGGAACCATCTTCACTTGTGGCTTTCATTTTGTAATTCATTAAACAGTGGAATTGCGTAGGTATTCAATTCAAGGAGGAAATTCTAACTATTCAGTATTTTTTTTTGTAATTATGTTGTTAATGGTTTTGCTTCAGGCGTCGTGTTCGAGCAGTTTTTCTTTATTATTCAGCTGTTGCCATAGCGACTAGAGTTGTTATTTTATCTGTATCAAATGGTATTTGCTATTTGCTATATATGTATGTAGACGGTGACGCCCGACGGTATTTATCGGTTGCAATAACAACACTGTAACTATAAGTGAGGGTGGACCAACGTGTACCCAACACCGACGGGTGTTGGGTCACGGATTTGTTCGGTACATTCGAACATCCGTAATTAGCGAGTGCGCTAATGGCCTACCAGTCAGCTTTTACAATGCCTCCCGTTGCAAAAGTTCAGCTGAAAATCCGCGCAGGTTTGCACAGATGCAGAGCGAAACGCTTTGTAAATCGTCAGCACCGTTCGTTTTGTTGACGGGTTTAAATGTGGATATTGTCGATGTTAACTGAAAGTTGTTTATGGGTGGCTGGGGCGGATTAGTGTGTTTGGTGTAGCGGATATATCTATAGTCCATTATTAATCGGGCAAAACTTCTATCATTAAATGATACAGGGCTTTTTACTTGATATACTTGAATTCAAAAAGCCAAGAAACAGGTACTTAATTGTTTTCATATTTAATCGTATAATAATTTGTTATCTACGAAAAGCCTTAGGGAGAGACTAATCCAATATAATATTCCGCTGATATTTATCAAAATATCTAAGCTTGTTAAAGTAAGACATGCGGCGAAACTAAAATTATAAAGCAAGTAAGATCAAAGCGTACGACAAAGCGAGCTAGAAATCTAGGGCTGTTAGTTGAGGATAATCCTTTACCCGATATGTGTACACCATCCAAATACAACGTTCTTAATATATGAAAGCGATTTTATCTTACAATGAAAATATAGGTAACGAATTTTGGAAACAATGAATGTTGCGTACATATTGTGTTGCATTTCCCAAACGGGGCCTGCAGGTGTGCCGGGCGGGGCGCGGGGGGGCAACCATTGTACACGGATTTATTAGGGGCTTTGCACAAGTATTACGCTGTAGCACACAAATCGGACGACCACGTCCTATTTGCAACTCTGCATGAATTGCGTTAGTATTAAATTGTATCAGTAAACTTCAACGTTACGTAGAACATGTTTGCTTTATACATTGGGCTTGGAATACACCGAAACTCAATTACTGTATGGACAGGTCTATGGTTAGTACTCTGGGTTTATGAGTAAATCTCTGCGGAAATGTTGGAAATATGGCAGAGCATATGTGGTGTGTTTGCTCACGGTTGTTTACGATTGTATCACGTATCGCGTGGAACGTGTGTAGTGTGTCGCGCCTTTGTCACGCGTGCGACACAACACAATTTGCGTGATGCAGTCACGTTACTAGCGGGACAATGGTTGCGTCCCGCTCTCCGGATGAACGCTTCCTCTAATCAACGCATTTCACTATCCAAAATTTGTGTTCGGCAGGAACAATCAAAACTATTAGGTAGCAAGATGATTAGTTTTATACTCGGTTTGTTTAAGTACTTAAATAAAGGTAAACAATCTTGATGTGATTTTTACACAAACACATATTAAACAAATAAACTACTGCTTAAACTAGTGGTTCAATTGATTTGGTAATCGTTATTGTTGTTTTACATTGGTTTTTAGTGGCGTTTTATTTTTAAACTGAGTTTTTAAACAAAAAATATTAAAAAGACACATCAAGATTGTTTACCTTTAGTTAAGTACCTAAACAAACCTAGTATAGAATTCATAAATTTAATTCGTAGGCATAGCTCGTAGCACCTGCGTAGCGCTTAGATACAGAGAAAGCTAATCTCAAATGTTTAGTTTACTTACATTATATAATTTATATTTATATCATTATAACGTTGCTCACATAGAATAATTAATTCTACGAAACTTTACATTAATGCCGTAGACACCAATTTGAAACTACCTACACTGTATTTGAAAATGCTTTAGCTAGCAAGTCGTAAATACAGTGAAACCTCTTATAGGCAGGCGGTCACCGCAGAAGGCTTTCAAATAACTTTCAATAAACGACGCGTTGTTAGAGTCACTACCGCTGCTAACTGCGCCCCGCTGCCCTCATATTATTGAATTTTCTTAGCTCGGATTTTCCAATAAGTGAAGTGCTTTGTTGCTTGAAAAACGTAGCTTACTTATACTTGTGCATGTATACTACTCACCTACGTTCCACTTTAATTAAATTAATAAGAAAATCATTAAGGAGTACAATACTTCTGCTTGCTTACTGATGATCTCATTCATAATAATTATTCGTACTTGAAAAACTAATATATACAAAGTAAGTAACAATTAAAACTGGATTGAATACATAATAAACAAATATCTCAAACGTATTTGGTCCGGTAAACAAAATAGCCTTTCATGTGTCTTGACATCTCACAAAACAATTCATGAATTTGGAAAGAGATAAGGCAATCCTTTGTCTCCGAACGAAGGGCTTATAAATTGTCAGGGGGCGGCGGAAACAAGCGGCAATGCCTCAAACACCGATTGTCACCTGATCCTCTCGACACTCACACTATGACACCCACACAATGGCAGCACAGAAGTTCAGTCAGTACTTCCGGCTAACATTAATTATTCGCTAAGACGAACCGTCATGTGTATTTTATACAATATAATAATTAAAGCTGTTACCTGATTTATTTACGGAACTTGGAAATATCCAAACATAATTATATCATTTATTTATTTAACGTTATTAGTATATCCAATTACCATCCTCTTGACATAATTTTGGTCACCTTTAATAACACTCATTGGTGAACTAGCAGTATTCTTTGCCAGTATATTTTGTGTATCCACGCAGAACTAACCTCCTTCCTCTATAAAGACTGATATAATAGTTGATCTGATGAGTATGAATTGGTCTGAACTTGGCTCAAACGTGTGAATTATCACTTACGTTATCAGTGAAGCAACATTGTGAAGACAACTGCACTCCTGGAGGACTCCATAAAATTCTCAACCCACACGGCCAGCATGCTAGACTAAGTTCTATATATCAAGTCCTAATTCTCTTTCTGAGAAGAGGCCAGTGCCCAACAGTAGTACAGTAATGGACTGAATTATAATATAATAACATCGTATTTCGTTTTCATATTCTCATTAACAACAATTAGGTTCAGGAAAAATAATTAAGTCTCTCGTTGTTTGTGCTCTCGCCACCCGTGATCTAACCTGTGTCTGTAGACTGCTCGGAGTTACTGAAAGCGAAGCTTCCTTCCTACACCTGCCGTCTTACTAAACTTTATTGCGTGCCGTCTTCATTAACTTGAGTTTCTTTGAAGTTTGCATACTGCGCTTTCACTACCCACTTTGTCTGTCTCTGTAATTCTATTTTAAATAATGTTAATTTACATCTATTTTCATATAACTTGGCAATTACAAACCTAGATTAACCGCAAATTACTTTGATGAAACTTAGGTTCTAGTTTATTCGACAAAAGACGAATTACGCGAACAGAATTTTAAAGACCCAGTACTTTTTTAATCTGCTTCCGAAAAATAAATTGATATTATGTAAGTCAAGTGATTATATTGAATGACTGGCTTTGTCTGCAAAAAAGTATTTCTACGGAAAAACAACGAATATAGGAGAATAGTTACATACATACTCGTATATATACGTATTCGGTTCGTGTAGAACTGTAATGTAGAGAACCTAAAGTGGCCTGTGACGACCCGGGGGAAATCATCCGAAAAATCTGTGGAATCCTCGAATTCATGTTGCGATTCATAACTAAACATTAGCACGAGTGTTATCGGAACTTTAATACGGCTCATTACGGCGTCTAGACACTAGGTAAGCACATTTTCATATTTGTAGATATACTTTGGTTAAGGAAAATGTCTAGTTTCGTTTAAAATGCGCATCACGGTGTCTCGGTAACGATATTTTTGTTGTATTGATTTATTTAAGCTTCCATTAACTTTCCAAGACCATTCTGGCGTCTTATCCTACGCATAAACCTATTCTCTGATCCGCTTACCGAGTACCCGCGTCACGAGCTTAGCTAATGGACTCAAGTATACTTGTGAACATTATTATACCTACCAATAAGTACGTTTATCACATTGTTTATAACTTTATTTACTGATCAATACAATTTGAGACCTATTTAAAACATCTAAATAAGCATTAACTATACAAGGGGTGATGGTACTTAGTAACCTATGTATTGTTTACAATTTCAATAGCATGCTCGTGATTTATGGTAATCGGATAGCGATTGATTGTATATTGTTTAATGTACCTAGATGGCGTCCGAATTGGTAATAAAGTCATTATTAAAATGTTCACGCCACGCTACACTCCATATTGACAAAACTGATTCGGTTCACAATAATTCTCTGTGAATAATGTTCGCCAGATAAAAGTGATGTACAGCGCTGATACGAACAATTTTAATTAAGGTAAAATTTCAGTGTTTCAGTGTCTGTGACGCGCCCGCCATGAAACTTGTTGAAATATGCATCAAAGCAAGCTGGCAAATTGAACGCATGACGAACAAGCCCGATTGTCGATGGACCGTGAATTCACAGCTCACGTTATATATAATAGCACAAGCGAAAGCACTAACCAATCAATCAATCATCCGATCACCAAAATAGAAAGCAAAAAACTGCACTGTACCGACACTTGAAAGACTGGCGGGTGGAGTAATAAAATAATTTTTCATGGCTATATTTTACGAGAGCATTTATTTATATGGCACACGTAAAACTCGTACGGTACAAAAGGTTACGAAAGGTTGGTGTTTAACGTTCACGTTATCATAATAACGATACAAAAAGTACGGCACGGTGCACGGTTTTCGATCGCAGTCGGAGATGGCGTGCATCCGGTTCCGGGAGTGGAGCGACTATTTTCTGTGCGCCACGATACGGAACGCCAAACGACCTTCTCTCATTTCATACTTTACCATCTCATTATTTTTACACTGAAAGATAACAAACATTGAGTGACATGTATCTTGTATGAACATATTTCTATAAATAATCGTGGTTATATTTGCTCGTGGGCTTCATTTAAATATGTGTGGTTTCTGCATTTTTAGGTAGCCATACGTACTATTATTTTTTTTTTTCAATGTTGTTTACAAATACCAATCCCTAAAATTTACGCTAGAAATAGTTTAATTCATTAATTGAAATTAAATGACTAAATAAATCCTTAGTATGAAATGAAGATTAAGACTATCTTAATCTAATCATATAATTATATTCAAACGAAATAATTAACAATTGCAATGATAAATTAACAGTAATAATGAGGTTATGATATTAAAGTGTCACAAACAATACAAGTGAAACAGCACAGGTGCGCTTTAATATACACGAGAAAATAATTCTATGGAAATATTTCAAAACTTTCTCACTTAGGCAGCATTACAATATGTTTTGAAAGGAAGTTTCCGTAACTAAGTTATTATTACAATCACTATGGCAATGTGTGGGGTGTGCCGTGTCGCGAGCCGTACAGAACCGCGAGGGTTCATTCCTGTTATAATAACAACGAAATTGAGTTCAATTATTATCAGATTAAGAACGAAACGACAAAGGCTTTGTACCTCTAGGTCTATTATTGTGTACGGACTCCCCTATTATCCGTATTTTCGCATCTACAAAGTTTATTATTCCGTCGGTAGATAGCAATAGGGGTGCGCTATTAAAAGATTTTCAAAGGAGACAGTCTCTTTGTCCGTGTCAGCAGATAAAACGGTCATAGTTTAGTAATTAGCGATTGTATCTAAGAGTGTAGTACATCGGTAATTTTTCTTAACAAGCTCTAAATGAAATGCGGGATCACGCTCCGGCCGTCCAGCCGCGATTCATCGGCAGGATATCGACGCTATTCCAGCAAATAGGCCGGAATGAGCACGCATTCTCGTTTGTGAGCGCCTGCCTGGCGGCGAACTTCTCTCTATTACGTATTTCCCAAATAGGATAGCTCCGGTTATGATTGTGCCGACTATCGCCGGGATTTCAGAAAACTTGCTTCACCGCTCTACTACAAGTTCTAACAATATCATATTTTATTTAAATCCAAAAGGATACGAAAAGAAAATTTACTGTACGCAGAGCTAGCTAGCTTCGAGCACAGTTTCTCACTCAATTTTATGTCTAAATTTCAACTCCGGCCCGACTCGCTGATATGAGCGTCACGTTCTCAGCTATAAGCTAAGAATTTTGCAATTCAAACAAGTTTCATGTAGCTAACTTTATAACTTACCTACCAAAGTTTTAATTAGAATTTATTAGACGTCCAGTATTTTATTTTATCAGCTAACAGAAAAGTAATTTTAAACTTTCTTTGGTATACAAAGAAATGGTAGTCAGACTGTATAATATGCAAATTTAAAAGCAACGAGTGTATAAATTGAAGTGTCGGCAGATAGACATCGTGTCCGACATGACACAAAGATGTGGGTTTAGGGCGATCTTTTAGAGGCTCGTAGAGATAGCGGCGGCGAATTGAATGCTGCCCGCTTGCTGGCTTATCCCGGTGTAACAGATACTTTGTTATTTTTTATTTGCATTCTCCAGGCACTTGCTCGGTGATAAGACTATTTTCCTTAATACAACCTAGACACTCATGACTACAGAACTTTATATATAACTCTACTTTCTTTTTTTGCTAACACAAGCGTTTTGTGAAATGGAAACGTCACAAAGAGAATTATTACCTGGTAAGGTAAGCTCATTCGGAGTTTCTGATATATTATCTCATATACAAATATACATATAGTAAGAAAGATGTAATAAAGTAGTGTTTATAAGGAATGATATAATTAATGAGCGTCAATTTTATTTTCCTTTGATATATCAAACAGAAAATACTAATTATACTGACAGATCGTATCAGTGACGATAAAAACAAAACATTTAGAAGAGGAATTCTTTAATTTAATTTAGTCTTTGAAAGGACCGAAGTCTTTGATAGAGTAAACGCTGGATAGTTCGTCATTACGTAGGGGGCTACGGAGCGTAGTACGGTGAAATAACAACGTGCGCCTCTGTGGAACAGAACACCGCCCGATGGCACTCTCGTAGCCCGTAGCACTCGCAAAAACGCAAGGTAATGCGAGAATTTCCTCCAAGTGTTCCGCTTTTGTGTTTATAGCAAGGATTACATGTGTTGAGGACATACCCCTATACATATTAACAATGTTAATAGAAATATATATGATTATTAGTATTTCTTTTTTTCAAAGTATTACTTGAATTGGTTTACGTAATTACGTAGCGTGTCGCTACGAAACATTTTCGTAGCCTTTTATCTATTTTAGATCAATCCAAACACTACATAATTACAATAATGGTTGTTTCGAGTAATAAGGATAATAAAACGTTTTTGCTTAACCCCCGAAAAAGGAGATAACGATCTAATATAGGATTAAAAAGATTTTCGTCTTGTAGGTCGTCACGAACGATGTTGGAACAATAACATAAAAATTAATGAAGGTTCTACACGTGACCAGGACTAGCGTCGTTCTGGTTATTGGATGGCCATCATCACAAAATGACAATACAAAGTCATGAGCAGGCTATATTAAGACTGCTGAGTAATCCTCGTCATATAATAAGAAAGGGTCTTACGTAAAATGAATTTACTATCATATCAAGTATGAAGGTGGGTCATAAATTCTTATGAAAAGCCGCGTCTATTTATAAAGAGGACGGTTCCAGCTTTATTACTCAGCTTGTAACAGCTTAAACTGCTTTTAGCGAACTGACTACTACGTCGTGGAGTCCCGGGGGAGTTATGAAGGCTGTACGGCGTAGCTCACCGGTCTGCCTACTTATTTGTACAACAAACCGACAATGCCGCCGAGATCAAAGGTACAGGAATTAATTTGCGAACGCTATCTCTCGCCCCTCGGCATGCGAGTCCCCAGACCATGATAAACCCTAAAAAAATATTTTGCTTTTTCGTATTCCTCTCCGTGTACTGTGCTCGTTGGTTCGGTGGAAGGATTAACGAATATTTCGCAGCGGTGCGGTGACTATTACTTTCTGTAACCTAACCCTGATTCCAAAAGGCTTTTATATTTTGATATTTTGAAAGCGATTATAACAATTGCTCCGGTAAATCTTTGTTAAAATACTAAAGCTGTATTTTGGTGCCTTCTGATATGTGTATGTAATACTGATATCGAAAAATATTAACAGAGAATGTCTGAACGAGTACTTTAAATAACAGAAAGATCAATATGGTTTATTTACATTTACATTTCACATTAATCGAGTGAACAGATCTCATAAATACATAAGATATATTCAGTATATTTCACTGATAAGTAAATAAGTCAGAATGCCGTGTATGTTTCAATTAAACGTTAAAAGTTAAGCAAACATGTGAAATAAAAACGTTGGAACATTCAACCTAATATGTTCATCAATATGAATTACACCCAGACTCACAGTATGTACAAACAAGATGCATTTCATTACGAAAGTCAATATCAACATGTTCAGTATTCTGCATCATATAAAGAACTTTCAAGTCCACTTCTATGTATGCTAATATACATAAACAGGCCATAGAGGATTTAAAATACGAGTTCATGTGTGTATTCCTATGTAGAGTAAGTTTTGTAATAGAATCCGGCGTCTTTTGCATATTTGGCACGCATAACTGATGCAAATTTCTTGTTATCTTTCAGTTGCTGAAATCAAAATTGTAATCAATATATTGTAGTTGTTATTGTTATGTTAGAGGTAAATTAATCAAATTTTATTAGTTACCAACTTTCAGGGCTTGCGCACTCCGAACTAAACACTCATTATAACGTAAGCCTACTGAACTGTTTATAATTAGCGATAAATTCGCTACACTGGATATTTACATCAAAATAGATTCCCATTACCAATTTTACAGTAGCAAAAAGGTGTATCTTTCCTGAGATCTCACAAATTTGTCCTTATAAGTAAAATGTTACTCCATAAAGTACTAAACGAACCTAAAAGTAGAATTGTTTTATCAAACTAAAAGGTTTTCCAAAAAAGATTTCAGACTTTTTAGGGTCGGCAAACGAATGTAAGTTAACAGTGTGTTTTAGTGAGATCCCTTGATTACTAATCTAGTAGAGGAGATAAATAAGATAGGTAACAAATTACCTTTTACTTGGACGTAAAAGAGATAGTTAGTATAAGAGGGCTTACACACGAGTCACTCTGCTGATTAACGATGAAAAATTACTTTAATCATTTGTTTTGAAACGAATCTTGATAGGTACCACAAGTAACTTTGTTGAAAAAAAATATTTTAAGAGAGTATTTTAAGTGTCATTAACGTAATTTTAAGTGTACCTACATTTTGTTTGCCTTTATCCTATCCTACTATCCTACTAATATTATAATCCTTACTACTATAAAGTTTGTGAGGATGGATGGATGGATGGATGGATCTTTGTTACTCTTTCACGCCCATATGGCTGAACGGATCTGGATGAAATCTGACACAGAGATAGATTATAGTCTGGAATACCACATAGGCTATTTTTTTATCCCGGAAAAATGCAAGGTTTCGTAAACCACGCGGGCGAAGCTGCAAGCGGAATCTAGTATAAAGTAAAATAAAAATATACTTCCTTATTGACCAATCTTTTAGATATATCAAGACAATAGTAGAATGAAAACCAAAACAATGGCACCACGAACAGTTACCACGAAATAATTTTCACCAGAATTATCACATTTTTATCAAATAACCCCAACCTATTCGAGCTACTATCTTAACATCTTAACATAAGCGTGTGTGCAGTTCCTAAGCTGTTGAGGCGGAGCCAGCAGCGTCGCTCGATGGAGGCAATATGTTAAGGTAATGGACCGGTCCTCGGAGTGCACTTGATTAAGTCGAGCCGTGATAGCGACGCGATGAGCCTATCAACTATCTACTCAGCCGGACCGCTAACAAAAGTTACTATATGCACGAAACTGGAGCACTGCCCAGCAGCAATAGCAATTTATATATTAATTAGACATTTACATAATTACAGTTATATTCATTTTATGTTAACAAAGGAATAGGAGGATATCGATGGGAATTAATTAAGCTTCCAAACTTAGGACCAAGATTAATTAAGAGTTGTTAAGTTATATAATCCAGAGAAGATTGTTAGGCGTTGAGACCTCGTTACGAGACAGACTTAATTAGACAAATAATGCAAGAAACATACCTTAATAAAACACATTATAACCTTTTAACGGATCTTCTTTCGTGACAAAGGTTTACACTGTACGAACATGTTCTTTTTCCACTTTCACAGCATATTGTCCGTGGTTTTGTTGATATCTTCTTTTTACAGCGATGAAAAACATGCTAGTTGAGACATCATAAATGAGGTTAAAAGTTTTTTAAAAATGAAAGTTTATTTTCGAATAAAGTTCCAAGCCTGATAAGGTTTTTAATGAAAAATCGCGTCTTCCACTAGATCCCTTGGGTTAATCTGCGTAAATAGCCGGCCATCCTGTTAAATAGCGGAGCCGCATCGCGTGATGGCGCCGAGTGTTCTTCATTAAGTCGATATCCGGAGACCACTCCGCCGCGAAATGTACTTTAGCTAAATTTTATTTTCGTGTTTTACTTACTTTGAACTTAAAATAGGGGCTATAATACCGTCATACTTATAGCTATTTCGAGTAGTAGCTATTTTGTAGTAAATAGGACTCTAATCTCACAAAGTGCCACAAAGCAATTGCAGCACGTATATATGTACATATTGCATGCAGTATAAATCCCAGGTTTGCAGGGCTCGGCCATTGTAAATACGAATTAGGCCAGTTAGGACACGGCTTTGCCAAGAGATGTGGCCGATAGGGGCCGATTGAGATCCCTCTTGCTCAATACGATTGATTTAGGTTTATTGCTGGTAATAAATTTACCCCTCACTAGCCATTTTATTATTTGATTTAGACATATATTAGTTGGAAGCACGAGAGCTACTTCATTTTTATTAGATTTCTCTGATCTCGCCTACGATTAAATTTTCTTCGTAGCGTATTATACTTGGTCGGAGTAAAGCATTTGTAGTAAACTTTGATGGCTACCTCTGTTGTCTGGGGTTTATACTGTCCCCGGCGACATTGTTGCATGAAGAGACTTTTTATGATCATTCCGCTGTGCAGGCAAAATGTTCCTTTAGTGCCAATATAATCCCGTAAAAGTAAATAACGTTTCAGCGCACCGATAATAGGTCAGAGCAGTGGAACGATTCTGCGGAAGATTTACCTGTTTCAGTGCATTTTAATGGTTTTAACGTTTAACATTCTTCTGGCCGTGTGCCAGCTGCCTATTATTGTAGCTATTATTTTATTTTAGCTTCCGAGAGTAATGAATGTAAATTGTATTTATAGGGAGTAACCGTCCGCGGGCGTCTGTGAAGTTGTAGCAGAACAAAGGGCGTCGAAGACGGCGAGTAAACAAGTTGCAATAAGTTTCACGGCGAGTCTGACATTTACTCACTCCCTACCTTGCTGCAGCTCGCCGCCTTGCTAAATGCCATTATTGCAGTCTACTCCAACTGTTGAACACAGGACTTTATTCCTTGACTGGTTAAATATATTTTGTGTAGAAGAAGTCACTTCGCTGTCTCCTTTACAAAGAACTCCGGATAAAGTTTTGTTAAAATGTAATGGTACTTGTATATTTCAGTATTTATATACTTGGTACATAAATCATAAAGGGTCACGGTGAAACCGCGACCCTTCTTTCTTCTTTGATTCTAAATGTTATCTATGCGAAATACAAATGAAACCGCTTGAACCGAGGAAACCTTTTTTGAACTCCACAAATTCACGCTTTATATAATACACTTGAACATTGACTGTACTCTACATGGACGGACCTTTTGTGTTTGATACAAATAAAACAAGAAGCATTTAGGGTACGTGACGGAAAATTCCATAGGTGTTAGGGCAGCGGCAGCGGGGGCGGCAAGTCGCCGCGTCGAGATAAGGCCGACCGGCGAAGGTTACAATTCAATTTTCCGGTACAGCCGCGACGGCCGCGAAAGGGTTCTCACTCTCGTTACGCTCCGATAACAAGCTGCACCCATTGATTCCAAGCTAACCCTTTGCTTATCGCGAAACAGTAAACTTTGATGTATTAGCTACATACAAATCTGCACTGTGAATTGCGCTGATTAGTAAACATAACATTTTAGTTTAAAACACTTCAATATATCACTTTTTTTTTATTCTTAAACGTCTTATACGATAATTATAGGTACGCGAGCAAAGAAGCCTTGTCTTCTTGCGCAGGTAGACATCCGTAAAACTAGTAAAAATATACATTTGTTTACAAGATTATGTAGATATCGAATCGTTTTGCTCAGCAACCTGCGAAATGCGATTAAGGTGAAACCGACAGGACTTGCACGAAAACAAAATCTCTTTAATTTCACAATAGTGTAATGTAGTGGTCTAAATCCCTGAAATGGTTCTAATGCGAGACGATTTACTCGACCACAATATGGACCTGTTTACCTTATCGTACTAACTTTGCTGTACCTGTAGACAAGGTAGAATGTACAAACACTAGAGAATAGAAACACTACCAAAATGTACTGAATTGACTGACATAAGCTGTCGAAAAGTCACGGGATATAAGTCAATTCATTTAGTTTTGATGAGGTTTCTATTTCGAGTGAATGTAGCTTGCAACTTGTCTAAGAGGTAGGCGCACGCAGCTTATTTGCCGTTAAGTAGTCATAATTAAATGTAGATATAATAAGCTTCGACGCGTATAGTATGCGCGATAATGAAGGTCCATTAAGTACTCCCTATCCTTCACTATGATCTCTGTTATCGACATATTAATTCAGCTATCACAACTTACATCAAGAATGAAATCAAAGTGGTGTAATTAATCAAACAATGCAAACTGCGTACAATGTTGTACAGTCGCTTAAATTTCCAATTTCGTGTTTCATTAACGAAGGCCTTATGTAATTTGAAGCCTTTTCTCCCCATTTTATACGTTTATAAGGCTTGTTGGATAATTTGAAAATGTTATACATTTTAATTGGGCTGAGATACCTACGGAACGAGGCAAAAAACATAGTCTAGACGTCAGATTTCAGACTTGAGCACATCACTCGCGTCGACTTAATACATTATAAATATTATATTTACCAGATTTAAATTAAGTTTTCTTCAGAAACATGATTCTTCAGATGCATTCGAGTCAGTAATGTATTAATATATATATATATATAGTTATCTTTGTTCAGCTATACTATGTGTACAGCCAGTATAGCTTACTACTTAACGAAATCCAAACATTTAATAATTGTAATATTATACTTTCCTTTCATTTCTTTACATTTTTTCCTCTAATGGCAATTATTCTGTTCAAACTGGTGGTGAGACCGGCGGAAAATCAATGAGGTCCATTCCGCAACCGCTGTTGACTTTCTCTAATTGAAATCAAACTGCAATGGACTAATGAATTGAAACTGAATTTAATTACATGTCTCTGTGTACTTAATCAGTGTTATTTAATGTATTGTCGTCGCTATAACACACTTTCTATTTAACATGTAATTACCTTGTTTTCGCCATTGTGATAAACATCAACATTGTTGGCGGCCATTTTCATAAGTTCTTTATTATTACTTTTATGGCTTTATCTGAGCGCAAATTGCCGATAACTACTAAAGTTAATAGATATTGTAACATTACATTAATGTACGATATCATCACCGTCACACTGATGCTATAAATTCCGGTTACTATCAGATAAATTGACCAACTTTGAATATAAACTCTGCAACGGTAAAACTTTACTTGTCTATTTAACTAATGATGGACGCTTATGATGAAATAAAGGTAAAAAAATAAACGTATAAAATGAAACAAGGGAACTTTAACAGACTTAACATTGTTTGAAGCAGTAAGACTTATTATACATAGTACCTACATATTTGATGCTTACATCAGTATAGGCAAAAATAAACATCACGTACAAAATGCTACGCATGAATATTATGCGCTCCTATCCTTTTCGGAGGTAGAAAATTTCCAAGCGATATAAAAATAAATCTTCAAACCAACCGCAGTTCGGAGATTTGCTTTCATATCGCATGGTTTTATTTAATATGCGACTTCAGTTGTCGGTTCATCCAATGTATTCAAAAAATGGAAAATTAAATTTTTATTTAAAGCATCGTAGTAATATATTAGTTATTAACATTTTACATTCCGATATATTTCAATTTATTGTATGATTGATTTTAACGGTAAGTTTAAACTCTTGCGTGATCTGTACCAGAACCTTATACTATTTATTAATCCGTTCAAGCGTTTTAATCTCCGTTCAGAAAAATATTTTATCAAAAACTGGAATTTGGCTTTCATCAACTGAATTATTTCATAAGATGAGATATTTGTCCAAAATACCGGGGAGTAATTTATTATTTTCAACATGTGGCTACGAGTAGCTACGTAAGTAATATGTTTTATATTGCTGACATGAATTTATCGTAACAGGGTGTGTGTAAAGTGAAAGCCAGTAGGCCACAATGCACAGGGTGTATCGGTGTAGTGGGCTCCGGGCTCGGGGCGTTGCGTCGCGCCAGCAGACGGAGACGGGGCAATTACCACAATTTGCAATTAATTACAGCGCGGGAGTGACCGCCACCGGCCAGCCCCATACTCGCCTACCTTGTTTATCCGCACATAATAGCTAAATGTTATTAAATTTTGTCAAATATTGCGCTTTTTGTGAAAATAATGTAGAAGTATTTGACGTGAAAATTATTACACTCACGTTCTTGCACAATTTATATCAAAATCTAGGATATCGACATAATTTGGCAAAAACTGATTTATTTTATAAAAATAAATAGACGTAGGCTAAGCTCTATTACTTTGCAAAGGCAGAGAAAATACAATATCTTTTTCACGTATTATGGAACTACTTACAAAATAATTTAGATAAGAATGTAAGCTTCCAAATTTCAAATTGTATTCATGAAGCTCTCTTTCAGGTAAATCTGAGACTTGTTTGTGTAACAAGCCACCACGTTAGGTTGGTACGACCTCAAAACAATATTTGCGTGCCCTTTATTTCATCTGGCAGTACGCCTGGCTCTATACGAGTCGGTCTTGTTACTACAGCTCAATCTTGCATGTATTTGCTTTAGGCACAGATTCGTTGGTAGTCTCGAATGGTGCTGTAACAAATATCTCGCATATTAACATTTCAATAAGTCAGACATGTATCCCTACATGTTGTCAGCCTGTTTACTTAACTAAATAGGTAGGTAGCTGCGCCTTCAGGTAATACTCGAGGATTTACATAACATAGCAACACTTTTGTGTTCTCCAAAGGGTTAGGCACAGGTGTAATGCTTGACATACATTTCGCAGGATATTAAAAATGAAATAGCCGTCGAGCCTATTTCCACCTATGGGGGACAATTCCGAAATCCTAGCTGGTGTTGTGAATTTTCTGACAGAAAAACCCGATTGAACTTTACCCTACCGGGAATCGAGGGCAAAACTATGCTCTCAACCATGGCTACTAAACCAATGACGTAATTGAAGATTTAATTTTCAGTAAAATTCTCGCTAAGATCCTGACAGTACCTAGATGCCTTTTAAACTGTTCTTTGAAAATTATTGCTTCACTTAAATCCAATTAAATTTTCAAGTTAACGTTTATAAAGGCTTGCTCATATCTACTAGTCTAACTGGAAGGAAAATGGAATTATATAGCTATTGAAGATATAGAAGTATAAGAAGATTAATATAGAAGTTTTCGTTATATTTCGGTATAGTAGTAAATAGGGGTCTTCGAGTTGGTGACACCAGAACAACTAGTGGCAATGTATCTAGTGTCTCCGAAACCAGTTAACGTTACTCGCCAAGTTATTCGACCGGGAAAGTCATTAGCAATTCAAATACCTAACCACCGCATGGCTACCCCGCAGAGGAGGGGATCCTCTTTCACATGACCGCTTTTGTAAATTATTTATTACTGTTTGGCCAGTTCCAAAAACCGCTTTGTTTCATGGGCTAATACGAACTTCGCAAATGGAAATAACTCTCTTAATATTTGGCTCAGTTCCGCTATACACTGTTGTTCTATTTACGTCTCTTTCTCTCTTTATATTAGAAAATTCTTTGGTCCGGCGTTTCCCCGGTCTATTGCCGTAGTCCACTAAAAGAGCTGATCGTATCCTGAGTATCAAGCGCATGTTGAGTAGGTCTTTCATCTACTGTATGGTGACTAAATTGTAACTAAGCGTAACGTTATTATGGTGCTGAAGAAGTTGCCCGTGTCTTATATAAGTAATATTCCCTTGTATTTTAGATTCATCTTCACACGAGAGTACGAGACTGACAAATCTATTCTATTTTTAGACAAAAGCACCAATTGTTTTTATATACCTAGATAAATTATTTGGATATATAAATTGCTATAAATGTGCTACGTATGCTGGATATTATGCTAATTACAACATCTTGGGGCCCGAGTAAATGCAAGTTACCAGAATACAAGTTAAAAAGCTTTTGAAGGATATAACTATGGGAAAGTATGGTGTACTGTGTGGGCTCCGCGTTTTAACTTAAATATAAATTAATATTATAATCTTTCATTACTTGTTTCTCCTAAAGGAGTAAACAGAGGTGTGCTGTTGTACTCTGAATATATTAAATGTCTTACAGGTATAAGACCTAGGAATAGAGCTAAGAAAGAAAAGAAACCATTTTGGCTTCACCCGAGCACAATAATATATCTAATATTTAACTGAATTCAGTAACACATAATATTATATTTGCACCTTAAATGTGTCTGATTTTTTGAAAAACGTGAGCTATCTCTCGTCTTAATAATATCTCAGCTCTTGTTTAAAAGAACGATAAGAATTCCAATCATAACGCCGGAGGTTCCACGAGACAAATTGCAGACGACTTTGTTACGTTCGACGTACGCGTTCCTACCCACACCGATTGTGCTAATATGAGCTACAGTGCTGAGTTCCAGGGACGTAATGATTTACGGAATCACTTTCTTGAAGCAATCTTGGAATGAAACCAAAGTACGTTTGAACTACTACTGCGGTAGTTAAATTACGAAAGGTACATTAATCCTCACCGGCGACAAGCTGGTTAACCCAGCCGTCTCGTTAACCTTAACTAAAATGTGAGCTGTTGTAAAATTTGACCCAATTTTAGGACTGACTGACTTCTGGATTATGTGAGATCAAATCTTTGATATTTACCTAATGGTACAGCCTAATAAAGGCCTCCGACTTAATAAACAAAAAGAAAAAGTTTCAATATTGTTGAAAGCGCATAATACGTACGTTCAAAGTTCTCCGCCTTCTTATTTCTGAGTGCGGAAAGGTATCGTACATATGAGACTAAACAACGGCAATACCGGGGGCATATTACCTATACAGTTTTTAATATTTGCGAAACTCAATATGTAAGCCTTTTGCTACTTACTGTTACTGTTCTACTGTCGACTTTCAATGAAATTTTATGATCTCTTTCAGAACCGGAGACGTTGAGTGGGTGTGTGCTGTGTAATGCACCTCCTACATTACTTACGTAGGTACTTTACTTTTACTCAAGTCTGATAAAAAAGAACCTACTATATGGTTCTTATTTATGAAAATGAAATAGGATCGTGAATTCTACCTGTTTTTTTTTCTGTACTGTTTATACATACATATGCGATATCGTAATATATTGATACTTCATAAATACTCTCTTCAAGTTGAAGATGTTTATGACTGTAATTTACAACCTCTTAAAAACTTTACACCAAATTTTGGAGAGGAACCTTCATTATAAGTTTTAAAGATATCGCCGCGTGCTTTTCCCTAAGGAAACAAATCAATTTCATCTATCTATCTATCTACTGCTTTATATAGGTATGCTACGTAATAATGTATCGTATTACAATGGATGAAATTGGACTTTGATCACGGCAATGGTAATTAGAGGTTTAATATCACTTTTGGGAACTATTCACACATGAACGAACGGCGACGGGAATATATTAACTGTTGGTTATCACGTTCATTCAGCCGGGTGTCTATCCGTCACACCATGATTAATTTACCTGAGAATCTAATCCAATCTCAGCCTTAAACTAGACACGGAGCACGGCTATGAATTAATTGTTCTCATATATACTTGCATTGAATAGGTATGACGAGATTCTCACATACATACCTGTGTAGTTTACATTTAGATCCGCTGTTATATTTGTTTCAATTAAGTTAGTGATGGTAAACAGAAAGCCGTGCCGCCATTAAAGCCAGGCGAGCCTTGACGATATAATTGGAGATCCGTATAAGGGCATTAATAACAAAACAGATAACTATTAGACGCGGGGTTCCGGACCCCTGCCACTCGTTATGTAGGAAACAAGGAAATTGTAATAAAGTTACAGGATAGGCCCGTTGCCCGGTAATATTGTTAAGGAAAATCGTTACAGGTTGTGATTGAGACCCTTACCGTGTGACTGAGCCGGCCATGTCACAAACCAATTTGATTATGCTGCTAACGAATAGTTTTTCTTACTATGATGGAACCCAAATTATATTTTGTCGTTTGACGGAATTCGTTCTGAACCATTAGTAAAATAAAAGTAATTAATAAAGCGCGAATATTATATGGAGGTGATTTATAGATATATTGCATAGGTATGCATAATAATTATCAGCCAATGTTAAACAGAGGCCCACCTCTTAATGGATCTATACAAAAATCAACTGTACAGTACTGTCGTAATCATTGTTTGTGACATGGATTGGTGACCACAGCTTGTTGTTTACCAGCACCCAGACAACATACTGCAGGCCATTCTATTGACTTGCGCTTAAGTAAACCATTCACATTCACATGAGTCGCTCGGTCAACATTTAAGTGATAAAACGAAAGAAAAATTCCGAAAAAAAATTACCATCAATTTTACTAACAATATTTTCTCATGACTTATGTTACGATTGTCATTTAATTCACGTTCGAAGAAGAGATAATATTTAAATCGCCTCGTGAGAACGCTGTTTTTGCATTGGCGACTGAGGGACGAAAGACGCTTAGTCTTTTACAAAAACCACACGCAGCTTCACATAAAGGTTTATAACTATACTCGGTTTGTTTAGGTACTTAAATAAAGGTTCTTCTTGATGTGTCTTTTTAATACTTTTTGTTGTAAAACTCAGTTTAAAAATAAAACGCGACTAAAAACCAATGTAAAACAACAATAACGATTACCAAATCAATTGAACTACTAGTTTAAACAGTAGTTTATTTGTTTAATATGTGTTTGTGTAAAAAGTCACATCAAGATTGTTTACCTTTAGTTAAGTACCTAAACAAACCGAGTATAAGTTCATTTTGTTTTCATTTCTACTTTTTACGGCCTTTCATAGACGGGTATTATTTTGCCCAGTGTATATAACTGCGTAATTGGCACGAACAAAGGATAAAGTAATTTTGTCGCAGATTTGGACTCTTGAGACTAACTTTAATTTTTGACATAAAGTTTTTGACATATAACTTTATTTTTGCTATAAAGTTAGCATTGCGATTCACGTGAAGATTTTGTAACTTAACACCTGTGTTAAGTTAAGCGCCTGCGCTATAATAAGCTTATCAATGTTATATCTAATTAGTAGAATACCTATATTTGCTTCTGTGTGTGGAAAGGATAAAAAATTTACCTTGCTGTCTGTCTTACTTTCCAAGTGCGTGCAAAACACTAATAAACACTCTTCTTCTGTCTGACGTTATTCAACTCCTAGTATTCGTCATAATACATAAATTTCTCAAACTTCTTTCTGCTTTTATGCCTGCCTTCATATAGGTACTAAACAAAACACAGTTGCAAATAATTTTCCTTGTGACGTCAGACTTTGATAAAGCGTACAATACTAATCCAATAGGGAGCCTGTAACAGTTATATAGCAGTTATAGAGCGACTAGTCTCACGTTACGTTACGTGTTCGGTGCCACAAAGCTAAATCAAACGTCATTTCCACTGAAGCCCTTAATCACCAACGAGCCTTTGATAAACTGAGCTTGTTGCTGAAGCGAACGCGTAAGGCATGTATTGCAGGTATTAATGTTATTAAATTAAACAGACTATCTCTACGAAATTCATTCGTTCATATTTCATACTTATCTTAAATAATTCAGGTGTTTGTAGCGAAATAGCTAGATGAAAGTGCGAGATCTCATCAAGGGACGCAAAGTAGGCAGAATAGAAAATCTATTGTTTGATATACGACCGTACGTGTGTGGGAAGATTACGGGGTTAATCAGCGCTTGCTGCGGTAAGTCCTTGAATAGGAAATCGTTCTTTACATATATCTACCCCTCCTGTGATCGGGATAAGTTAAGGTTAGATCAACATCAGTGCATCGGTATCTCCCGGTTATTAGGTAAGTCAGTTTAAATTTACTCCATGTAAATAAAAGACGTGGAGATTCCACTGTTCACCGATAGGTTGTCAGCCTGTTATACTCCTACTAAGTACTACAACAATTTTTCCATTCAGCGGACAACTTTTCCAGCGAGGAGCAGCTGTCACTTTGTATGTTTACTCTCAGATCTACTTGTACTTACATGGAGGGTAAATGTTTCCAATTACTCTGACGTCATGGTAGCAAGACGTTCACTTGTAACTTTATCTTATCATTAGATTGTTATTTCTATAAAACACGATCCGATTTTATTATACGCTCCGTAATTAATTTAATAAAATCATATATTATAATTATGTGAGCTAAATTTTATTTCAAACGAATTTGTTTAAAGAAGCGTTAGTGGAATATTAATTTATTTATTTACTTAGGAAAGGGTATTGAAAATAATTGTAATAAAGTAAATAAACTGGAATATGTACGGTCGTTACGTGGCCGGACAAAAAATACAATTTCACATTTAGCTTCGACTCGTGGCTCCACAAGAATTTAATTAACTCAAACAAGGGCCAGTTTCAACGTTTGTGAAAAGAAAATATTAATTGAATTTAATTTTAGGTACGAGCGAGCGATCGATTGATAGATAAGAAATTCGTTTAACAGAATTTTGCGACGTCTGCTGTAGTATCCTGAACAACCAATGAGAAACTGTCACATTATAGATAAGTCCATAAATGGAAACCTACCACTCTAAGTACATGCATATATTGTTGCTCATTTAATTGTTTAAAAGCAGTTAAGTTTCGTAGATGCTCATAAATGTACACATAACGACTGTTTCGAAGTTGATCCTCGATTATAAAGTTTCAATTGTGTAGCTTATTTGCATGTACCTAATCGACATAATTTGCTGGCGTCGTCTACCAGGCTCTGATGCCGACGATTGGAACAAGAGTTGTTGTCTGCCAACTTCGTCCTCGGCCAAATTCATTGTATGCTATGATAACCGGCTCACGTCATTTTATTATTCAGTCGAATATTAATGGATATTGACTATTATTTATTCTGACTGTACGCGATACCCACTCTGAAGAGCCTTCAAAATAAAATTTTGAACAAAAATGTACGAATTTCACTATTCGATTTTATTTTACTGCGTAGCAACGGAAACGCTGGACTTAATGGCTCTTGACACTTTGGTTATCATGTTTTACGTTACGATAACACAAACTCACTATAATAACATAATAACTTTCTGTTTATTCCCTACATAGAGTAAATAATTTCTTCAGATACAAGCCAGATACCTACATGAAGATAAAGGGGATTAATTTATTGTTACATTAATTTTGACGATAAAATATTTTCCAAGGGGAGCAAGAGCTCGCTAATTGGATTAAAATTTTAGCACTTCTTGCGGCTCGTGTTATTGATTTTTGATTTTCTTTTCCACAAATAGCCGAAACGAGGGCCGTCAGATCTTTCTTGAGGCTTTCTCGTAATATTGGGATCAAAACAAAATTTACGCGTCACAAATTTTCTTTGTTTATATTTTTTACAGCAGAATGATTATTATTATTATAATGAAACTTGATTACTAAGATACTAAGTATTATTTATGAAACTTGAATTTAATAAACAAGCGTTTGTAACAACGATGTCATTTTCTTGACTAGAAGTCGTTATAAAGAAAAATAAAATGCTTAGATTTAGAACTCGGGCTCCTTCCAGTCCTTAAGGTCCAACGTTGCATATTAAGTTGTACGACTAAAACCTATAAAAAAAACGGCAGTTCCAGCATATTGTTTGTGAGTTTAATGTAAAAAAAAACCTATTCGTTTTACAGTAGCGTAAATGGAAGTTACATAAAACATACGTAACGATTGTTATATTGAACAGAATAGGTACAAAGTTGAGTACGTTACGTTTCACTGGACATCTTCAATGGGCATTGTCAACAGCCATGATTGGACAAGTTAGTGACGTTTGACCGCAGTTTGTATGTTCCACGGATTATTGATTACTGCAGCAAACTTACCATAAGGTTCATTTTTATTATCTCTGGGTCATGTAGATTTTTAATTGATTCTGGTAACTTAATAAAAGGATTAAGTAAACACCGATTATACTTAGGAACCGAACTTTAGCTTTAGGTTTATTGTCATCAAAAAGTAGTTCGTATGACGACGGAAAAATGAAACTAGGAATTCCGATGGGGACGGAGCCACTACGTTTCGTCAAAGGTTAGTTTTGGATTCTTAATAACAGCACGGAGTTTTAAATTGTATTCGCGCCTCCAAAGAGTAAGCAACTCGTTCATGGGACAATGTTTACGCTTTTACAATAAACTTCCCAATTATATACGTAATTTAATACTAAAGAAGTTCAAAATTGTAATTAAGTCTAAACTTTGCAAAAAAGGATACTATAAAATTTCGGACTATTTAGCTGACAAAAACGCTTGGGATTGAGCCGCTCTACAGCCCTTCCTTCTTTTTATATACAATTTTGCGATTAATTATTATATTATTTACTTCAGTATTTTGATATTGTAATGTCGTTTAAATTTAAATGGTTTCTTATATATAACCGCTATACATTGTAAATGTGAGTGAGATCTAGGCTGAAGGCTATTAATTCTCACGATAACTGACCATTTTTGCCCTCTGTTGCGACAAGTCAGCTCAAATAGTTAAGGCACTTTCTTTCTTTGTCTCACATAAATCCTTACATCATAACAATCTGTCTGGACTTTAAAATAGACTTTGACCCCTGAGTTTGTTTCGGCGTTTCTTTTCAGGGATAGTCATAGGAAATGCCGACGCCATCTAGTTTAAAAAAGACGTGTAAAAGTGATTGAAAAATCCTAATTGCGAAACAAATAATTTCATTTCATTTCATTTCATAAAAGACAATAGAGTCAGCACTACCGGACTTATGCGAGACCAATCACAAAAAACCAGTGATATTACATTGAATACATATCTAATTACTAGCTGTTCCCACGACTTCGTTCGCGTGGATGTCGGAACTTAACAATGTATTTTTTAGTGAGACCAAATGCACTTGACCCAATTTTTTTCTAAAATAAAAGTAGTCTAAGTTACTCCTTATTACATCAGCTACCTGCCAATAAAAGTTCCGTCAAAATCGGTCCAGCCATTTCAGAGATTAGCCTATACAAACAGACAGACAAAAATTGTAAAAAAAATATTTTGGTGTATGTACCGTATATATATTCATATGCATATAGTAAAAAACGGTTATTTCAATATTACAAACAGACACTCCAATTTTATTTATATTATAGATTATGTTATTAATACAAAAACATATATATATATATTTTATGTAAGTATAAAATTGAGTAAATAAAAATGAAATTGTTATCGAGAATTTTCTTGGTGCTAGTTTCGTAAAATCTACGTAATGCAATGATGTATCTAAACGGATTGCTATGAAGCATTTGTAGGAACAGCGAGCATTAAGTAAAGTAAAGCAACCTAAAAATAATATACTTATCTAGTAAAGTTTATAAGAATCTCATCATCCACAGCTGAATAAATTATAGAGAAGAGTATTATTCTCACCTCTATCACTTTCTTTGCTTATCGATATCACGTACGTGATTGATAAGGAATTACGTGTGTAAGCTCTACGAATTGTCTTAAGGCTTACAAAAGACCTGATAAATATTTTCAGACTTTTCGTGTGTTAGAAAATGTTCTACGATATCCGAGCACAAGGGTAGCTATTACAAAGCCGTAAATGCCACAACAGGAACGTGCCTGAAATATGGAAGTCGTCGTAACAGTTTATTGTCACATGAACGTTCGCCCAGATTGTATTATTATACCGACAAATCAAGTTGTCAGAACATATACAATGTAAAGTGTTATTGCGGGGCGAAATGCTCTCGTATCCGCCGTCTGCTCTATTTGCACACGTTTTGAATGTCATTGTCACGGTGCTAATTGCCGGCGACTGCACAAGCCCACGCTGTGCACCTCCCGCATCTACATACGTTTAGAATACCTGTCTATTTTCCGCTGAATATGCAATTTCGGCTTTTCATGCTACACCTCCAGCTGTTCTCATTAAAACTTTAATGAGGTATAAGGTAATATTTATTCGTACCTCGGCGAGATTATTGCAGTAATATTACAACGCGGGAGGAGGTGCCCCTCGGGTAAGGCGATACGAGTATGATATTTTAAAGTCTGTTTATTTCGTTTATGAGGAGCGAAAATGATCCTGTAAAGAGAAGGCCGCACGCAGTTGGTTCGGGGTGAGGGCGCCCTCGTCGCCGCCGCAGCTTCGAATTAATTTTTCCAGGCAGTTGAGTTCGAATGCGCTTCCGGCTTGAGTTGCTTCAACTCGAAAGCAAACTTTTCGTGTTTACATTACTTTAAATTCTTTTACCTCTTAGCTTTGCTTGCAATACTTTGCATAGTATCATTCGTAGTAAGTATAATTATTTCATGTTTCACAGAGAAACTTTCTCGTTTAATATACTGCGGATTTATATTTCTTTGAACGCACGTGCCGTTCTTAAAATTATTTAATATTCAAGGCTTTACCCTAACGCAGACTACACTTTGACGGCACGGTTGGCGCAGTGGCTAAGCGATTAGCTTTCTGCGCTACGTGTCGCGGGTTCGATCTCCGCACGGAACAAATATTTGTATGATCTACAGATAGTTGTTTCGGGTCTGGTTGTATGTGTGTATGTGACATGTATGTTTGTAAACTGTACCCACGACACAGGAGAAATCCTAGTGTGGGGCAACGTTTTTTAAAGAAAACAAGAAAACAGAAAACACTAGCATCTGCTGGGCCAATAATAAATGTATCTACTTAACCTTTAGTCTAATAAATTACTATTAAGTTTCAGAAACGGCTACTTAAATAAATTGCGAGAAGGTTGTAGATAGTTAGAGCTCCAGTTGCTTATATGTGTCTGGCAACTTTAATTTCGCATAATATTTGCACATGAATGAATTTTTATTGTTAAATGTTTTTATTCCCTTTTTATACCTATGCAAACCAAATAATGTTGCTCAATCTTTCAAGCCCAGGTAACTGATTGAAAATGCGTGAAAATGTTTGAAATTCACCTTTCAATATTGCCTGACTATATTGCTTTCAACAGAGGAAACGCCATGGCAAATATGATTTAGCGACGAGCTGTATCAAAGGCTAATTGTGCAATACTACCATGTCACATGTTTAATTTTATATGCAGAGATACTAACGTGTAGAGACAAACGTGATAAGCTGACAAATTTTGTTCAGTGTTTTTATATACCTATGAAAACTATCCAACTATCCAATATGCTGTCACAACAATTTAGAAGAAATAGCTTAATTTTATACGATATACTATTTAAAAATTACAAAAATTCTGTTCTTATGACACTGATTGTACCTATCAATCATAATATAGGGTTTGATTAATTCCTCTAATATGGGTGGGTGGCATTGGCAAATAGGTAAACCGTATTAGTCACATTTTTTATTATAAACTGATTTCGTGGCTGACCTTTTCAATTATGAATAGGCGTTTAAATTGTGCTTCAAAAAGGAATCATTTGGATGAAAGTGAAAACAAAAAAAAAAAGCACGTGGCTTATATTATTTTTCTTCTTATCCAAATTGGATAAACGCGTTTTGTCATGTAACCTAATAAAGCCATTAAAATTATTGTAACTGCCTGTAACTAACATAAGTACAAAACGCATTACGCGTAGGGAGTATAATATTTAAGGAAAATCCTTTCAAAAAGGCTATCGATAAGCCATCAAAGAGTTTAAGTGCAGCTATTAACTGCAGAGGCCATAAAAATGCTTTCATGGCGTTATGAGTTCGAGAAATGAAATATTAAAATTACACTTAAAGTACCAATAGTCAACATTCCGTGTATTTTAGAATATAGCTCACAGATAGATTTTTTTATAAATTATTCTGTAAAAATGTTATGTCTAATGATATATATTGTATGGCTGCAATTGACATACAGATCTGCTCCTGTACCTCTAAATGGGATGAATCCAATGTATGATGTATATGCTTTTAGTAATTGATGATTGGTCGAAATATGAAATTACTTTACATTAATTAAGACACAGCCGGCGCTCAGCAGTGGCAGTCAGACACAGTACGTTTTCTATTGTGATTACTTTGAATCGGAATAGATGGGTTAAAGTAATGAAATTGCTATGAACAACGTTCGATAAATCTGACTGATCGTCATATACCTACTTTTTATGTTCACTAAAATATATGAACCATTTTCACAACTGTAAGTATTAACTATATGTGACGTTTTACGTAGTAATAAAACAAATTTGAGTGTGTGAGCTTATTTCGAAATCCTGCCTGGAATGCTTTGAATACGGCTGGTAAATCCTCCCGCTGAACTTAATATATGGCGACAAGCACTCAGCGTGATTAGAGACGCTACCTCCACTATTACTTACATAAGTAAACACATCATATAGGAAAACAATGGCGTTTATATTTTCATGATAAATATGAGAATTATGACTTTTTCATAAAAAGTTAAAGATGTTCGAAAAAAAAAAGAAAAAAGATATAAAGTAATTTACCTAAACGTAGCGCCATTTTCTGAATGTTTTATAAACAATACTCTTAACTTACGCAATTCTTCATATGCAGACTATGCTTGATCTGAAGGTAATATTATCCCGTCACCCTTTGACTTTCCGCCTTCCAATTAACTAGTAATCATACACGCCCCGGGAACCCTTTCATTACTGGTAATGAGTTTTCGCCCTTCACCGAATAGTGGACATCGGAGCTTTGATAGACTGCGCCACCTTATTTTGTCTTTTGCTTTCATGCAGCCAAATTGGACCCGAGTGACGCGTCCACTCAATTAGGCGGATTTTAGATGCGGGGATCGTAGCCAATGTGTTGGAAGATATTTAATTTTACTCGTCGACGGGAAGCGACGTTGATAAAAGTTTTAGCTGTTTTGTTTTTAACTACGGTTGGATGAAAAACAAAAAGGCTTGACTTTTTACGGTAAAAGTGGAAACTTTTTGTAATTGGATCTTAATAGATTTTTTTACGGTTATTAGGGCTTTTGTACACTGTGCATTCTATGTGATAAAGGTTATGTCACATAGGTAAATTCGTATTTGTTTGGCAACTACCTATATAAAGTGGCTAATATATGTGTGTGTATGTTTACTTTCTCGTTATATTAAGCAGGTTAGGTATTCAATGTGCTAGTGACACATATTTTTATATCAAAAATACTGCGTTAGTAACGGTACCAGGGCAAGTCATCCTCATTAGTGTTAATGGCGGTCGGTAGCAGCCGATATCTGAGACAGAACGGCTTAATTAACGCCAAAGCCAGACTCTTTGGCAGATAATCGATAAATCATTTGTGATGCTGTATGGCACTCATTAATAATAAATGGATTAATAAACGGCCTTTATGACGTCATATTATGGGTTCATGGTAAGAAAGGAACAATTAAGGATCGTTATATATAAGTTTGCGTGAACAAAATAATACACCAATTGATATAGATCGTTTAATGTGAACAATCGAAACGATTTTGAAAAAATACATACAAACTGTTACAATCGGTTACAAAAATTGTGTGAGTAGCGGTACAGTCGCAATATTATCAGTCTTGACATTACACAATTTGACCGACAAATCGCATCGTTTGAAATTTCATATACAAATTAATAACTATTTCCGATTTCGGATAGATATTAGATTTCAAATATTCAGATTGACTGCAGTTACCAAATTAGTGTACAATTAGCTGCAGCTAACTAGTTTACGTCGTATCGAAATCTGAGCATATCGATGCATGGATTGCAAATTATTTACATTAAATTAGTCTAATGATATTTACAACGGGGCTCTACCTCTGGCTGAACACTCAGCGAGTAAAGCCTTTGGCATAACGTTCACAAATAATACGGTATATCTAATGTTTGGTTTTGTTTCCTCAAGTGAAACTTTTTATAGAGTATCTCATGTATACTATGGGTCCTAGAATCCTTCGAACCCTTCCCCTACTTTCCCATTCGCGTCCTTATGCGGCAGCCGATAGCAACTGCGGTAATGACTGCTCTACATGCGACATTTTGCAAAAAGGAAAAAAGTGCGAGTTTCAGTCTTGCCCGGAAAAAGTTTTTATGTTAAACGAACTATTCTGTAATATGGCAGAAATTAATATAAATTTTGTAACTATGTATTTTTTGCTGTAGCCGATATTTTAAAAATGGAACGGGCAGTTTTATTTGAATATTACGTGAATTTTACGTTATTACAGTTTGGATCATGAATTTATTTATGTTTGATGTTGATGTTCTGGTACTACAAACACATATTTTACCAACTAGAGCTAAATTACTTTGAATTTATTAACACTAAGCTACATAACAACTGTACAAGATTTTGTGTACGTAGATTTACTAACATTAATGAGAATGGTAAAATACTTTAATACCCGTCGTAAAGAATTGAATAAATAAATACCCAATAGGTATATTAATTTCAAAATAGTGGTAATTTTGTGACAATTATTTTCTTATCAAAGTGGAGGAAATTAAAACATTATATATACATATTTATGTCAAATGGTAAACATCCATGGAAATGATTCTCTTACATAGGGATATAATCAATAGATTTTTCTTCGCGAAATCTTTGGCACGAGATAATATTTTGTTATCTAAATGTCTGCTTCTTTTAAATTGTAATATTATGAAGACACAAATTCAAAGCTTTATTTACAAAAAATATTTACAAAATATAAAATATGAAATAAAATAACTGAAAACGATATAAATCCGCACTACCTACTGAATATAGCTACATCCTCTTTAAATGTAACTATTTGATATAAAAAAGAAATATTTCAGTAAAAACCTTGAATAATATAACGTACGTAGATTATTAATTAGGGCCAAAATGTTGGTTAATATACGTTTTATAAAAATACTGTAGAACTATTACATAGCCTAAGGTATGGGTTTTGGAAAAACCTTATTATACTATATAACAAACATAACTCGCGAAATAATAATTTAATATTACTGTGAGTATTTCTCAAACATAATAAGATTAAAATGAGTATAGCCCTTTAACAAAAAACAATTAAACTATAATGTTGTAACGGTTCAGAGTTCAGTGCTCATTTCGGCAGCTCCAGCCGGTTTGTTGCCGTTGCCAGATGTGGTACAAGCACCGCTCGCGACTCCAGATGTTGCTTCATTTGGCGCACTCAGTTGCTCTGCAGCCTGGGTTCATATACAAACGTCATGTTTTTTTAAAGATTGCCGGTGTGGAATATTTCTGAATGTAGTTATTTCATTTGGTATTTTTAAAATCACACATACATACTCATACGTAGTGTAAACATGGTTATCAAAAGATTTAATCACAACAAGGTGCAACACAAAAATTAAACACGAATCAGAAACACAATCGATCGAAATTAACACAAAACATAAGAGTTAGACGTGGGTTAGTCAAAGTGTTAGTCTACTTATCACTTACACACCACTAACCGTAACCAGCATGCAAAGACAAAACAAAACAAACAACAAACCAAGGGGTGCGTGCAGCTACTCATTCCGCTACGTGTTGCGACACAAACATGGTGGTTCGTCGGTGCGTGCCTTACTTACTGCGTGCTTTCTATGAGAGGTTTTAGAATAATGTCGAGGGTGTTGTCGTGTCGGTGGTGCGCGAGGCGCGAGTGCGTGCGCGCCAAGTTCGCGTTGTGGTCGCGAGACTCTCGCGTCGGCCGCGCGTACCGCCGCGCCAGCGACCCGCTCTCGCCCACCAATATGTTGTTGTTGCTAGCATGTCTCTGCATCCCAATAATCATACACGCTAGACAAACTACCTGTGCTCACCCTATAGCTTTATACATGGATTAAACAGTGGATAAATATGCGTATTTGCAAAGAAATAGAAATAAGACTTATTTCAAGTTCCCGAATGATAGGCGCGTACAATGTTCTAGAGTGGCAAGATTTGTATGTATTTTACTAATATTAAATATTTATTTTGACATCAACCGAAAAGCTTAAGGGATACTTGACGCCCCAAAGTTACGATTATATTTGACGGAAAATCACTGACCACTGTAGCACTTTGTAAAATCGTAAGCCCCTTAAGCAAGTAGAAGTCTTGAGAATATCTTTGAAATATAAGAAAATATATAAGTAGATCTACATATTTTCATAAGTTCGTCAGTGTCATTAGACTAGCCTACGCAAGTCTCTTCTAAGTATCTACGCCTTATTTAATTTGTCCTACAATATATTATCAACTAAACATTTGTCGAATAATTCTTTACACTATGAAAATATTCTCGAATTACAGCAGCCTGTACACGGTTAGCTTTTTCAGCGAGCCAGAAACAGGAGCTGCAGATTACTCCGATGGCCCTTGTGGTATTATTTAGCTCCGGTAACATTTATATTTTTATAAGATTTCTTCTTCGACTATAAAGTGTAAAAAAAAGTGGATCAGTACATAAAATTGGTGTGAATTTATTAATGTACAAAAATTTTAATTTCAACTTAATGCATCATTTTCATATCAGATAAAATTTGGGTATCGTTAAAGCGTACTTCCACACTTCATCTTGTGTCCACATGTAGATCATACACGTGTTCGCATAGCACAAACAGATGCCATCGGTGCGATGACGCGCGTAGGTGCGCGACTACGCGCGTAGTAATGCGTAGCAGCACTCAACTGTACTATCGTAGCTATGTCGTAGCCGTAGCTGACATACCGTAGCGCAGAAAATTGCCGTGAAAAAGGACGCTAAACGTATTTAAGTGTTCTTTGAAACAAGGGCCATCGGTGAGCGGAAGACATGTTAGAAAGCAAAGCGCCCACTCACGAAGAGAGAAAAGCCACCGTCGGCTGGGTGAGGATAGCGCGGCGCGAGGTCGCGGGGGCGGCGCGCGGTAGCGGAGTCGCTGGCTACGGACAGGAGTGAGCGCTGCGAGCCCGTCGCAGAGGCGCGCGCGCGTCCCGGCGCCGCCGGTGGCCGCCGCGTCAGCGCGCCCGCGCCACCCCCACCCGCGCCCCGCGCCTCCCTCGCACCCGCCTCGCCCGTCGCCCACAGCCTACTCACAGGCGCCGTCCGCGATGATCCACCCGCCCCGCACTTGGCGCTGTCACTCGACCTGCACCCGACAGACATGGGCCTTAGATCAGTTTCCACTCGCCTGCTGCCAATAAAGTTAACAATTGTCACTGATTGAATCATTCCTGGTAGTTCCGAAACCGATCCTTCAGCCGAATTAGGCAGTCCGACAAATTGTATCATTGCCGAGGGTAAAATTAATTTTACCACTAGGTTAGTCCAGAAGTCCAAACCCAACGGCTTCTAAAAACAACCAGTAAAAATAGACTAGGTACCCGAATTATGGGCATCCGACTATATGTATATGGAGTTGTCTATATGGTTGCATGACCGTGTCGAACGGTCTAAAGTGTTATTCAAAGCTTAAAGTGGGTTCAATGAGTCAAGGTTGCCCCATCCGATAATCGACCGTAGCATCATTGCCTGTTCATAATGGAATAAAACATTGTTTTCACTTTTGATAGACATTAATAAAATTATCTGTGAAACGAAAGCTTATTTATATCAAACGTTTAAATATAAAAAGTCCAATTTAGTTTCAACTCTTTTTTGTGAGACGATGATTACTCAATAACTCATTCCCCGAGAAAAATCATCAAGACAGAAAAGAAATCAGAAAAAAATTGCTGCTCAAGTCATAATTAAGATCAACAGCAACAGGAGTCACAATATAATCACCTCTCCGAAGAATACGCGTAATCCTGATCTGCCCCGAGTCCTGAGTCCGTGTGTTCGTGCGAGACGCGCGCACTGCCGATCAGTTCACCACTTGAACTGTTACTGTTGCTGTTGGTAACCGGGCTGTAAGGGTTGTTGTTGTTCAACACCGGTGTCACGTTGCCTTTGTATCCGTTATTCGTTAAGAAATCATCGCCTGTTCGTCCGACGGTTTCATCGTAGCTCGGATAAACACGTCTGCAAAAACCCATAACGTAAATCATCCATATTTGGGCAATAAATCATAGTTTATGGGTTGCTACGCGTACCTTCCATGTTTCTCGTGACCGGTCCGATGTGTGCTGAGTGTACTAGAACTAGATCGTAAAGATCCTTGGTTATGATTTTCATGGTTAATTTTGCCGTGAGATGAGGAATTTTTATCTCGCCTCGCTAATGATCCATGTTCGGCCCTACATAAAAAGGGATCGTAAATAACAGAAGAAAAATATCGGAAATAAACGATTTTGTGTAATAATTATGTTTTGTTCTTACTGCCTGTGTTTTGATGAAGTCCGGAGCTTAGTCTGCCGCGCATGGCTGGTTTGTACGACCGTGTACGGTATTTCTTTCAGTTGCTCCTCTGTCATACCCGTCGTGTCGACTAACGAAAACTCTAGGTGTTGTTTCAGTTCACTAGGCAGCCATTTCTTGTCGTTGGGAGAACCCGACCGAGATCTAATAATGATTTATACATACAAGTAAGACTGAGTGTTTCAGGTAATTCATTATCTTCGTTAACAAAAACAGTAATAACGAAAATAATGATTACCGATGTTTTCTGTGCCGTCTGTGCCTGTGGGAAGATCGATGCGTCCCAGTCTCGGGTTCCATTTGAGAACGGCGAACGTTTGCAACCTACAAATTTCGATTTATGTCATTCACGTAAATATCTCATAAGTTCATAACACTTACTTACTTAAACACTTACTTGAACCCCGCTTCCAACAGTGGTTTGTCGTAGCACTTCCTTCCATTGTGACTCAGAATCAACCAGTTCATATTCTCTGTAAATACAATGTTTCATTCAAATTATGTGCTGGATATCTACATAATTTCCGATCAGGGACGAATGTGATAGAATTTGTCCTTCCGATCAAGGACTTCGAGATTGCTTATTTTCTGATTTTGTACGTTGTTTTAGATAGTTATAATACTAATGTCTACTATTCTTAGATATTACTACTGACTTGGTATCTGGTTGCGAGTCGTCTCTCTCGGAGCCGGACTCGTGCTTGTGCCGGGACCGATGTCGTCGGTGTCGCCGTCCTGAGCGACCGGAACCACGCGAGAGTTCACTCTCCGCATCTGACTGTTGTCTTCGCGATCGATGCTTATGTCTACGGTACGAAAGACAAGAGAGTTATTTTTAGACTTATACTATACACAACATAATTCAAATAGTAAAATTGCCTTTAAATATCCTTCAAAATCAAGCGTGAGTGCAGTTTTAGAATCATGTATCAAAATGTCTTTTGACAGAAACACTGACGTAAAAAATGGGCACTGACAAAAGTTAGCGCGTTATATCAATGGGTTTTGAATTTTAGTTGGAAAGTTAAAGAGTGGCCACCATTATTCACCGCGTAAGAACTCTTGAAGTGGAAACAAAGTCGTAAGAGAGCAAAGTCGTCTATTTGCTACGTATCTACTAGAGGCGTTGTTCTGAGAAATACTGGGTTCAGTATACTGTTCTATAAAATATTGTGTTTAAGGCAGTAATAAGATTAAATATTTTGCGCACATGCATATACATGCGCACTGTGTACGCATTCGATTTGAACTTGTGGTTTAGTAGATTCTGTTGCTAGAAACTGACTTGCGATTAGATCGGGAGTCATTGGAGCTCTGTGAGTCGACAGACGCAGAGCGGTGTCGCGGCGCAGGCGGAGGCCTGGTAGCCGTCGGTGACGCCGAGTACAGGCCGCGGCGCGTTGGTGCTGAGCGCGTAGAGCGTGGCGACCCACCCACTGTGGGGCCCTCGCAACCGCCCATCACTTCGCCACTGATCCGTAGCCTATGAGAACTCGTTTTTATTGAATATAGGCTTTTACAACCATTTATGAAAGGTCAAGAGTTTCGTTTTACGGTTCCAAATCTTCGGACCTTTAATTAAAATTTGATATTATGTAACTAATATGTCCATTAAGTGAACAAACCCAAAACAGTTAATTTGCTTTGAAATAAGACAGATACGACAATAATGAACATCGCCATAAAATTAACTACAATGTTTTCTTCTGAAAATGTACTTTACAAATAGTAATTTTCTCAAGGAAAATTATTCACTAAGATTTTTCTCAAATGATGTTGATAAACATCTATACTTAATTTGGTAAAGTTAGCTAATATACTTACGAGTTTGGTCGATGTACTGAGGTAGGTTGTTTGGTTTCTGGGGGACAGTCTTTTATTCTCAAGTCTTCTAGTTTCGGCACTGAAACAAATAATTAAGTATCGTCTCCGTGTTATCATTAAATAGCGAACATATTAATCCACTCATGATAGAAACGTCGATAATCGACGTTAATTAGTCCCAAGTTCAAGAAAACAAATATTTTACCTTCCTAGTATCGACAAATGTTTAAGGCGTTACCATAAAAATACATTTCAATGTATGTGTACGCGTAAATCGATATATTGTGAAACTCGATATTTAAGAGTTTGTCAGAGAAATTATCATATCAATACCGTCATTTAGCGATGCGTGTGAGGCATGTGGCGGTCGAGCGATGCGCCGGGACGGGGTCCGCGTGAACGCGGGCGGCGGACGAGGTCGCGATCCCCTACCGCTAGATAACAAACACAACAATTAAGGCACGTTTACACTGCAAATAACATAAAATAAAAAAGAAAGAAACTGTATTTAACGGCAAATGGGGTCACAATTCCAGTTCAATATAAAGCTCTCGCACTAAATGTTTTCCAACATTTGCAAACATTTGTGGTGCCTCAAAGTTGAGCAACGTTTATTAAAGTTTGTTTGAAACCTTACAAGTATTTTCATAAGTAATAAAACAGTAACAGATTTACGTAACTAGCACTGCACCGTTTGGTTCGAAACATTTGTTAGTTAAAAAGTAATTTTATAGCATTACCTACTGTGGGGATTTCTGTTGGTTGTCAGGTCAATTTTATCTCCCAAATCTTAGTTTACGTACCTATTCCGCAACCTGGTTCCTAATGCGAAGATGTCAGCGGAAGCCGGCGACGTCTGCTGCATTCGGAAGAAGGTGTGATGGTCGGAGCAGCAGCGCCATAAGTGTCGACACGCCGACCTCGTTGGGGACTCGAACCCGTACGTTGACGTATCATTCTATACGGTTAATATTTGAAATATAAGAAAAGCGACAGGGAAATGTATTATTATGGGTACAACGCAAACCCATTACATTTATCTTATTCATAACAAGAGGCGGAATGAGTTGATGTAACTAGTACCAGAAAAATGACTGGTCGTGACAATATTTTTTAAAGTTTTCTTTGGATTAATTCTACAAGTTAGGGCTTGACATGACCACACATGTTTATATTGTAAAAAAACAAGTGATGTTATTCCTTTGCAACTATTCTTTTGATATTTACTGTGTCCTTGTTATGGGTCCAGATTTAGATTTAGTTAGAGAAGACAAACACAAAGGCCAAATCTTGATTTCTTTTAACATTATGTCCGCAATATTTCTAGCCTTACCTACCCTTGTTCAAGATAAGCTGGATTATGTCTAAAGTTTAGTAAGTGGCAGCAGTACACTCTTGTACAAAATAGTCCTAACAATTTCGTCTTTGACTAAAGCTACATCAAAAATATTCTCAAAATACGTGACTCCGACCGAAATAGAATATTTGAATATCGATTGTCGATTCCTTTAACTAACTTTTCAAGCGTATGTAATATTAAACATCTACAAAGTTTTATCCATCGCGGGTCTATTGTCGGAAGGTGCCTTTTATTAAGAAACTTATAATAATGGTTAATGTCAGAAATTATAACGAAGTACGTACAACCTGATACCTAATATTTTAAGCGTCTACTGCTTTTTTAATCGACGTTAAAAAGCGGTTCTCAATTCGAAGCGTATTTTACAACACGGAACAACAATAGTAAACCACAAGGGTTTTGTTACAGACAACTGAGGAATTATATTGGTGGAAGGGTATATTAGCTAGGCACTCGTAATATTATGCAATGAACACCAATTCGCCAGCCAAACTTAGTGATTACTGCCATAAGCTGCGAATATGTGACTAATATCCTTGCTAATGGCACCGTAGACCGTACTTCAAAGTCACATTTGAACCCGTGACCTTTTTATAGACTATAAATAACCCAACCATTAATATAAAGTCTTTTGCGAAATATTTTCTTTTTATTAAGACCTTTAACTAAAAACGTGTAGTGGTTTTGTAACATTAAAAATATATAATAAACCATCGTCTTAAGGACTTCAAATAAAAAGTAAACTAGTAGAGAGCGGTGGTGGTTGGTGTTGGTCGGCGGTAAATCAGCAGGCAGGCTGAGCGCGAGACTCCGGCCGTTATCGCCGCGCCCACAGCGCTGTAAATACTGCGCTCAGTTCTACGCGACTTATCTGTAATTGCCTGCCTACGAATGTCTTTCAAGGAAGCGACGCAAGGTGGACTCTATCTTGCACCACTATTCAAAGTGCGCTCACTATCAGTCCCTGCGATCCGAAACGAGAAATGGGTCAAGTGGAGCGCCCGATTTTAATGTTTACTTATTCGTCTAACTCATATTCTTTGTTATTTTTTGTAACAAGTTGTTCTTACATTTTTATCTGCTACACGAAGCATGAAGTAGCGTCCCTTGTAATAAAGTTTGGAGACGCGCGGCCAATAATAGTTTGCAACTGTGTGTTTTCCGCGTAACAGTAAAAGACCGCTCGGCGCCAGCCCGAGGAAATACTCGACACTGTCTTCACCCTGTCATACAAAAAGAAACATTTTGCTAACATTGATTAAAAGGAAAGTTCGACTTCACTCGACTTTGATAAATCATATAAGTATATATGATAAAACGAAATATTTACCAAAACTGGATGCAGATCAACACCATACATATCAAGCCATTTCACTTTATCTAAGTAGCTCAATTCAGCTTGGGCCGGCGAAATTCCCCTGTAAAGAGAACTGTTATTAATATTTCTTCAAAAGAAAGGAGAATTAAAAGTCAATTAAACTGTTATCCTTAATTAATAGGAGGCATTAAGGACAAAAGGCCACAAAAGGCTAAGCGACATTGAATAAACCCGGCGGCGTAGCGAGCCGGTGTCGCCGCCCTAAGCCACGGCTCACTTGGTGTTAAGTAGGTAGGTACACATAATTTGCATGTAATTGCGGCTTTGTGACGCGCCAGCGGCCGCAGACTGCATCTTTGCGCAGTTAAAAATTCATTCAATTAGGCGAGGAAGGCGACGAAGTTTAATTTCCGGGCGGACGGCGACGCTTTCGGCGTGAAACTGCGGCTCTGAAATCTTAATTTTTTTCAACTTGCCTTCTTTTTCTTGGTTAATTAAGACAATACTACGTATAACAGGAAGGACTTCATCGGGGTGGGCACATAAGTTCTTAATTAATATATCTATTCTCGGAGAAGGTGGTGGAAATCTAATATTATCAACGCAAACATCCGAATTCATTGAAGTTATTATTAATCTATAAGTACTAAGTACCTACCTATTCTAAAGACAGAATTTAAAAAATGTAACTGTCGGTTTTCTTAACTGGTATACCTAGTAAGTTTCATGTATTTAATAATATTATTTTGTGATGAAGACTTACGTTAATGTGCGGTGTATTTCTGCAGCGCGCGCCTCGAGCTCGGGGGTCTGGTGCGCCAGCAACCGGAACTCGGACACGTACCCGAGCCCGTGTCGCCTCGGGTCGTAGTCACCCAGCTCCGCTGCACAAATCAAACTAATAAGCTCAACAAACAATATACATTACATAAAGAACTTTATTATAAGCCCTACGGCAGATAGTAGAGCTATATAAAGTCTATAAAATAACATACGACAAACATTGTCACGGTGAACTCATTTAGCTGACAGGATACTTCAAACAGTAGGTGGAAATAAACCGAGAGAGCGGCGCTATTCCATTTTAGGAACAAACATCTCGTTTAGACGCGTGCAGTTGACCGAAAATATCTCGAACAAATTTTTCATGCGCGGGCGTATCGCTATTATAATACTCACCCAGTCTTTTACAATCGTAATTAACTTTGTAAAGGCGGGGGTTTGTGTCCTAACCAAATAAACGACGCAAAGTAAACACAATAAATGTATCTCTACGCGTTACGTGATTACAAAATTGAGGTTAGCCTGAGGATAATGTCGCTTTGGAGAGAAATCATACAGGTGTACATACTGGGCGAATATCTATATATATTTAAACTTACTTCTATAGGGAGGATCATGATAATATTTCTAAGAGGCATATAAAAGAAAATGCTTGCCCATTCCACGTAGTTTACTAGACACGTTATTCAGGGTGGGAAAGAAATATCCACATACGGAGCGGGCTCAGAAAAACTATGACTAGTGAACGAGGCTGACAGTCATTTCCCGTCGTATATCTTTTTTTTGTACTCGGAAATCGCAACATCTGGTACGCCAGCAGTATTATACACATAGATGTTTGGACCTTTCATACATTACGTTTACGGTTGTCTGAAGAATAAAACGTCACGACTAATATCACACGCTTCTAATATTTGATGCACATGTTTTTGGACAGCATGCCTAGTTATTACTGCTATCTATTAACAATAGACTGTAATCAATAAAATAGTTGGGCCTGTATTCATTCAATGAGTCATTAACACTTCCTACCCCTACAAAACTACATCTTCTTGAAAGTAATAGCTATATATTCATAAAAGTTATATGGCCTTGGTTAATCTGTGAATACATAAAATGCTATCAGTTTCATATTTCATCAAACATTCATAGTGTCGATTTTCCCTCAACTTAGATCATAGATCTATGTCTTCCACCTGTCACGATGATGTTATTGAAAAATATTGATTAGCTATCTTTTAAAGTATGATCTTGCGAAATGTAAATTATTTTCTTTCAGCATTAACTTCAGTCATTATGTACAATAGAAGCCCCTGTCTGTTGAGAGGGCCGCTCTTTTTATTTTCATTTAAGTACATATTTATGCCTGTCGTTTAATTTCCGAGCAAGTAGCTGGGGGCGGTCATAAATCTGATTATTTTTAAACTCACTCGCTACGGTTTATTTTATGGGTGCTTTGAAAGTTATGATACAAAGAGAATTACATATAATATATCTCTTTTAAAATAAGTTAAAGACGCAGTTGGTTAGTGATCAATTACAGATATTAGTTACACATAAGTCCTTTTGATTACTGTCTTATGTCACTACACTTGGTGTTCTAAAGAATAATGTATTAGTGAAGCGGTCACACATGCTAGGCCGCGATCACTGATGTGACTGACGGACTTTTTACAATAAACATTCGCGTACCTATGCATCCTGATATGTTATTTCGAAAGTTCAAAGAATTCACTGGCGATGGTTTTCATCAGCGAGCCGATCGGTCAGAGTCTGAATCTGTTTTTCGTTAGTAAGTGTGAGTGATGGTTGAAGAGACCATCTATCATTTGGCAAAGAGGCGAACCGCCCACACGTCCGGAACGATATATTAATGGTACTCTGGGACTGGTAACTAAACAAACGTTTGTGTAGCGCAATGTAAGTGTGCTCTTAGTATTACAAAGTTTATAAGTTTATGTCGAAGAATTTAGTTGAACTATTATGAATTCTAAGTCTTATGTTCTCACACTAAACTTTGATTTGAACAAGGAATGTAACAGATGTTTGCTATCATACAAAAACTGGCTCGCAATCACTTAATATTATTATAACCCGTGCCAACACATGTGCTGTTGCTAAGTGTTGGTAATACTATGGTGTTTAGCTGAAACGTCTGAAAAAATAATGATGGGAACTTTTCAATAGTTAACTCACGTTATTATAGATGCATTCGACTACTTATACGAATGCAGATGCTTTATATAAACGGTTTTTGGATATATGAAGGCCGGTGACAGTTTTCAGGATTGAGTAAAATTCAAAATAAATAATATATGGTGCCGGGTGCAATTTATCAATTTAGATATTTTAGTATAACTATATTTATTTAAAATCCATTTGAGTTCTTAAGAAAACTTTGTCTTTATTGTCTTGACGACACGGTTGACGCAGTTGTTGAGTGATCGAGTGTTGCGCTACGTGTCGCGAGTTCGATTCTCGCATAGAACAAATACATATTCTACAGATAGTTGTTTCGGGTGTGGGTGTATGTCTATGTGAATATTTGTGTTTGTAAACGCACCCACGATACAGGAATTATACCAAGGGTGGACCAAAGTTATAGAATTTAAAAAAAAGTGAATATATTCCCTTTGTTCAACTAGGTACAGTCGAACAAAGAGAAAGACTAATCATGACTTCAAAGTTAATGACGTTGTTTAATCGCTACGTAACTTCCTTAAAGTAGAGCAACATTTGTAGCATGGAGATTGAAATTAATTTACAGTAGACTTGAGCGTTTTAGAAATGATAATTCAGCATTATAATCCCGCAATGTGGTCACATCTCAGTTGGCGCGGCGCAGGCGCCTGTGCGATTGTCCATCTTGTTGATTAATGTGGGCGCGTTATACGAGTCCGTTAACTTGTTGCGAAGGACAGATTGTTTCGCTTCATTCGTCTCCCCCAAACCGAGGCTACAGACTAGACAAAATAAGAATACAGCGTGGCTTTGATTAATAGTATTTTAGTCTTGCTTGTAGCTTAAGTGTTACGTTTCGGATACTCTTTCTACAGAAAATTAACTCACTATCTTGCATCACAGTGGTTTATTCAAGACTTTATCCAAGTCGTCGCACATTTTAATTGTGAGTAGAGTACGATTGTTATTAAAATAATGGAAAAGTTTAATAAACATGTTGGAAGATGCACACACAACAACACACACGAAGTCACTAGATTTATCTGTTTGTTATTTGGCGTAGGTATTACTTGGAGTTCCCAACGTGCGAAATATTTTAATCATGGTTAGTGCTGTAATAGACTTTCTGTGCGAAACATCTGAATTCAGTAATTTTAATACAACGCACATGGAACTATTACAAAAAATACAAAATGTTGCAGAGGTGACGCAGCCTCCATTATAATAATATTTATGTATCAGAAGAAGGCTGAACATATAACAGTACTTTATTCTTTCCTGTTTGAAGAATCAAGTATATAAAGAGGAATGATTTCGTGTGTGCAATTTATTACAAGCCATATAATAGGCATACCTGTAACATAACGACGGTAATGGGAGTGGATCATTTGGGTGTAAAGAGGCGGAAAAACGCAATTTTTTACGTTCTTCTTTCATAATATACAAACGAGCGTTTAGAACGCTACTTATGAATATTTAGCTACACAATTGCGTATAAATTTTTATTGTACCTACTATTAAAGATTATTTTTATATTTTTCGAAAGTCATGTTTATAACTATTTATTGATACGATATAGGTCATAAAATTGTATAAACTTTTTACCAAATCCTACATGTGCTAGTGTAAACTTAGTTTTCGATTTGGTTATAAGCCAGCGATTCATAGTGTAAACTTTAGCTATGAAATAGTTTGAGCTACGATGAGGCTTGCAACTGTGGATAAAAGCCTCTTGTAAATTTAAACTTAAGGTTGAAGTTAACCGTTGAATATTTCAGTCATGAAAACAAAATAACCACATTTTTTTAGGTGTCTTCAGGGGCTATCGAAAATAATCACCCATACAAAAAGAACGTAACCGGTGATTACAAAGTTTGGTAACACGCAAAAATGTAAAAACAGACACTGACGGTTATAGCGCCGGGATATGTCCCCCGAGGTAGGACGCAAGGGCCGCTGATGTCGGAGATTAGATGCAAACGACGCTACAGCGCTGATGGCTCATTTGCCTCTTGAATAACGCATCGATATTAGACCTTCGCGCCCCCTAGTTACTGAGATAGATTGCCTTACCAGAACTAATGTTATTTAGATGGTTTTTTAAGTAATGTAAGTACAATAGTATGTGTACGTGTAGGTGCTTTGATTTTATAACCGTTCATTAATACTGGAGTTAAATTATATTATTAGTAGATAAGTTAGGTGGATGTAAGCTTAGAAGTTATTTAATGCGAAATATTTATGTATATTTTTTTATTTATGTCGGTATACTTTTATTAAATTAACACGTCTCATCTTTAATGAAAACATTATTACGATATAACGAAACCTTAAGAAAATAGCTATAAAATTAATTATGTTACAAAGTCAATTATAAATATTGGAGCGAATATCAAACTGGGAGTGTAATTAATTACACGGATCTTCAAAGGTAAGGTCGAGTCGGAATGTAATTATCTTCTAATGTTTGTAAAAATGAATTTGATTGCGTAAATTAGAGCATAATAAGACCCGTCTACACTTGCTAAATTTTAAATAAGCTCGTTATATTCTTCTGATAAATGATTTAATATTTAACAAAAACGGATTTATGGTAAACTTTCCATTGAATGTATTTCTATAATTCAAGCTATCGGGAGGGTGCAGTCTATCAGTCTGAGCCTGAAGTAGCGAAGCGGAATGTCTAATAAATTTTACTGCGTTTGCGGTAAGATAGCTCCTCGTCTCGCCGCTGCAGAACCTCAGAAGAATGGCACAAGCTATTACTGCCAGTGGAATGTAGTCTGAATAGAATTCTAGGTACCACTGAGGCAATGGAGTGAAATGTAAAGTAGATAGATTAAACAAACGCTTCGAAGTCGCCATTTCTGGAATTTATCTTTTGACGTCAACTTTAAGTTAGGAATAAAAATTTTGTTTTTAGAAAAAACGTTATATTACATACTGTGTTTCTCCTTGCATCGTAGGTAGGTACAGTTTATATACATATATTTTTTTCTTTTTTTATTAACTTTGTCTTACACGAAAAAATAAATCCTTTATGGTGGGTGCGTTTACAAACACATATGTATATGGACATACACCCAAACTCGGAACCACTATCTGCAGGACATACAAATATTTGTTCCGTGCGGGAATCGAACCCGCGATACGTAGCGCAGCAGTCATCTCCCAACCACTTCGACAACCGTGCCGTCATAAATCTCATATACGAGTACATGTGCTCTCAGATCCGGAACAGTTATCCGAACATCGCACAAATAGGTACTTATTCAGTGTGGGAATCGAACCTTTTGCGTAGAAATCCAATCGCTTAGCTACTGTACCAACTGTGCCGTCGTGTTTGCGTCATCACTTCTCATTACTGATTCTAGTCTAATTCAGTGTGGATAACAAAAGTACTGCAAAAATGACTATGACACATCATTTGAATAGCCAGGTAAGACAGTATACATTGTGCATTCTGAACCATGCGTTAGTTTTACATTTTCCATTTTTGCGTAAATATGTATAGAATATTGATTTGAAACAACCATTTTACCTAGATTTGTTTGGTGCTCCAAGACCGATAAATATTGAACTGTATGTTTACGCAGAAGGAATTAATTTGATATTGTTATATCGGGAATTAAGAGTCTACATTTTTCTTCTTGTTTATATTTTTATACTTGGCAAGACATTGTTTGTTATTGCGATATATATTTTGATTCATTCCTGGCAGTTTGTATGTAAGTGTTCATGTGTACAGTTTTGTCGGCTATCATTTGGCCCCTCTAGCGATGAGTCAACGGCCTCACATGATCGCACACGTTATTATTCCTTTGCGTGTACTAAACTATTTTATTACATGACGGAATATAGCGATTACTGCTTACACTAGATGTGTACTTATTTCAGCTTTATGTTAGGTTTGTCTACAGTTTTTACCTATTAACCGCTGCTAGGTACCCTTTTTCTGTAGTTTCATGATAATATATTGCATTTTAATAGCGGAAATTATAGATCAAGAAAATTATTCATATTTTTGAATGTTGAATTAATTAATGTAGAATAAAATACTATAATATATACGCAGTGGCGTGTGGTCCATAAAGACAAAAACATACTGCCTACCCTACATAACTCAGATAAATATTTATTATCTTAATTGTTTATTATGTGCAATCTAAATTATTAATATTTACAAACGGAAATGCAGACTTATTAAAATATATATGTATACAAGCTAAAAATATATAAATAAAAGTACAAACTGTTAAAAACGGGGAGGGGAAGAAATCATAGGGCATCGTAAAATTCATCCCCATCGCTATCAAAGGGAAAAGTGCCCAGAACGCTGGCAGCATTGCCACGTTGTATGGCAATGCTGATTCTCTGACCGAAGTAGAGGCCAGCCCTCTTGTTACGTGAAGAGTCGACTAACCGTTTGCTGATTTCACGGAAAACCCGATGAGCATTCGGACCCCACGGCCCTAGTGTTTCAACCCCAAACGGCTCGAACATATAATTTCCAATGAGGTTGTTGTATTTACGCCGATTGAGGTTTTCTGCTCCTGCAGCAGCCGCCCCAGCAAAACCCGCCGTACTTAGAAGGTGGGATGGCGCAAGGGTGTCGACACATGTCGCATCCCACACCAAAGGCTTACCCAACTTCCAAGGCATTATGGTCATCCCATCTGGTCTCTTCCCATCGTCGCGTGCCAAGCCATTGGGTTCTAAGACAGCAGGCCCCCCGGCGGTGGCAAGAGCACGACGGATGATGTCATTAATGCTAGCGTGACGTGCTATTCGACCAGCGCTTCTACTGCAGGATAGGCCATGGTGTCCGAGGCAGTCGACTGCTGATCACCACACCGCTAGGAGCACCCAGGTGGAGACATGTAGCGATCCGATTTATTATCTTGTTTTTTTTTTCTGATATCTATTATTTTAACTACGAGTAATTACTATCAATAAACAAAAAATTCTGAAATATCAGAAAATTAAACAAGATAATAAATATTTATCTGAGTTATGTAGGGTAGGCAGTGTTTTTTTGTCTTTATGGACCGCACGCCACTGTAGCGACGAATGTATTAAGTAAATAGTTATTAAGCAAGAAAAAATCTCAAAATCTACTCATATATTGCGTTCTGATAAGACAAAAACAGGGACAGAACTCTCAAGTTATTGCGAAAGGACATCATATATACAAGTACGAAGTGAAGTTAACTATGTTATCTATATAAAGTTCGTGAGGTACAAGATCATATTTCACAAAGTCGACCGTAAAACAGTGGTTTTCCGAGAATCTCGCTGTGTTCACAATCAGGTTATTAAAATAGGTGTGTTATTGCATGAAATAGTAAACGTGTGACGTGATGTACATAGTATAGCCTAGCTACCTCTATCAAGCGCTTAAAAAGCTCTCAATATCTAAGTATCTTTCAAATGTATTGAGTGAGAACGTCAGGTCAAACGAAAAAAAAACAAAAACAGCCGCCAATCACCATTTTAGTAGCCACTAAAAGATCTTTACCTGTTAATTTGAAATTGGAATAGTTTTTGTATTAAAACAAAACCGGTTCGAATTACAAATTGACGACTTTTCGAGTATGCAACTATCGAGTAATCGGCCATTAATCAAAATATTCGAACATTATAAAAAAAATTCATTATTAAACAATTGAACAGTAAAAGAATATCGAATTACATCGCAATCGGCCGAAAAGTTCAACATGATCATTATGACTGTTTCATAAAATTGCCATTTAAACTGAAATTGAACCGAGTTTCGAAAATGGTTTCATCTGCAGTCGCTAATAATATGACCGGGGGATACTGATACAATCAGGTCCCCAACACAATAGTTATTGTGATTACCTACTTTATTTTGGTCACAGAAGTATACCAATTCTACCAAAAAACAGAGCAAATATCAACATGATTAAGTAAGAGTTTATCTAAATTCGATTTGAGAGATTTTCACTGTCGTGTGTAGTGGAAAATCTGGCAAATTATATGACGTGAGCAACACATGAGTGAGGGTACTATTAGCTAGCAAATCCTAGGCTGGTTACACAATAAGCCGGCGGGTTAGTGGCCTCGCCGCCACTTTGTAACCGGAGCACGGGTCGCACTTGCGGATTTTACTGCCACTATTGCCGCTCCACAGCGAGAAACTCTAATTTGTCGCCGATGTTTACAACGAATATACTCCCCAAGTACCATCGGATTAAGTCCATGCCGCATTTCGTTATTGGTCGCCGCCAGAGTTTGAAGTCGTTTCCTTTAATGTACCGACTTGTTTATTTGTTCCAACCGACAAAGTAAGTTTGAATTGACAATAAAGTTTTATACATACTAAGTTCTTAGTAAAATAAAATATTTTTTTGGCTTATACATAGCATTATCTATAGTACCTACCTGTTTAAGATGACAATAACATACGGTTCTTGGGAGTAATTGATATAATCACCTTTGTTTCGCGAGTCGATTTTATTAATGTATCATGTTATATATACATGTATATACCTAGCCCTCATCTCGATAAACCCTTTGCTTGTCTTACTACACCCAAGGGAAATGTCTGTGAATATTAATGATACTTATTATTAGACTATTTAGTATAGCTACACATTGAATGTATAATTTATGTTATACACGCACATCTCTACCATACACAGACATTAGCTCCTACTTTAAAAAAACGTGAGGATCGTTAGAACTTCCCATGACACATGGTTGAGCCATGGCACATAATATTCGTAAGTACATAGAAAAAAAACATATTATAAGTTAAGTGATTAAGTGTGACTCACATTGCAGTACATATGCGGCGAGTTCAGCAGCGAGGTCGAAGTTGACGGGCAGCCGGCCGCGCAGCACGTCTTGCTTCAGTTGCAAGAACAACTGGTACCTGATACAAACATAATATTAGTTTAAAACACATTACGCGTTTAGCCGTTCAAAATTAACCCCCTCTCTCCCAATATGTAATTATCCTAAAACACAATGGCTCTATTCACCCATTTGATTTTCTTTAACTAGAAGGTATTGCATTACAAAAAGATTGCCCTTAAAGGGGAAATTAAATATTAAAAGATCATCAAGGAAAAGGTTTTCAAAGAATTTACGAGTATTAAACTGCGGCCCTTACCTAAAGGAAGACGTTTTCCCCGTGTTGTCTGATATAAGACGCGGATCGAGCGCGCACCCGCGCCGCCGGGCGCCGGGGGTGCACCGTCAACACCGTAATAACGAAATTTTAATAAAACATCCCCGTACCCGCCCAACATTCACAGCGAATAGAATAAAGAATAAATGGAAACTCTTCAAAATTCCACTTAACTGACTTCAATTGTAGCCTTTGTTGTAAACTTTAAAGGAAACACGAGTAGGCAAAAGTTTCTCTGCGGTTTTCAAAAGATATTTTAGGCTGAAATTAAATTGTAGCTCTATAGAAAAAAATTAGCGAACTCTTGTTTCAGTGAATGGCAAATATAACACCGAGGGGCCTATTTTATAAAAGGTGTCCAATTAAAATTGTCCGTGAAATGAAATTCCTGTGTTTATGTTTCACCATTGACAGTAGAGCGCAGCACGCCAGGCCTAGCCCCATTCATTTCATCAGTGCGACGTCGGTTTACGAGTTCACCGGTTTATAGCGAGAGCACTACACCTTTTGTGTACTCCTTACCAGACTTCACTCTTTTTTATGATTATAAAATTTTAATAGTTTTAAGTTACACCATATCATTTAAATTGACTTCTAGATTACTTCTTAATTCACTCTATCTTAGCGGTAGGTAACAGGTCCGTTTATTTCTGTACAATAGAGCTACTTGTAAACTGTTGCCGAGTCATTTTGTTATTATTACGGTTACCGTCGTTATTTAGTTGCGTCTCATACATAACACAAATGTACATAAAAGTCCCACTACCGTCCTTACAACGTTACACTAATTATGTCCCTTTATCTCTCAGCTTTATCTTGTTATATGCGAGAATAATGGACCACTCTACTAGCTCTATGCGCTTTATAATGTATGAAACTATTTTTATGGGGTTATAGTTACTGTCATAGTGAAGTAGACACGCTATAAAACATACGAGCTATCTAAAATTCTAAATCGACAAGTATAATAATAATGTTATTTGAAGCTGTTTATAGCATTTGTCTATAAATAAATCCGTGTCGTCATTTACGTGTTTGCTTCATTGAATATTAAAAAGGATATATCTGTGTCATTTTATTGCTTCAGTGCTAGTGACAGAAAGCGTCGGTCGGCACAAATGCGTCGGTGGTGAATCGCTGACACGACACACCGTAAGAACACAGATGTGTTTTATTATCACTTCCTATTTCATTCCTGCGCGCTCCTGAATTAATGCGCTTTAATATGAATGATGTTGTGAAAGCATTACTTACATTAGTAGGTACGTGTCGAGACACATACGATTTATATATCTACACACACACCGCACTCAACGCTTTGATGGAAAACCACATTAATAAATATCGCTCTGTATAATTTGTTAATGTTCAACCATTAATTTGATTTTCACATGCAGTTAGCGGTTTTGCTGGAACTCATTATAATAACAAATTTTGTAATACCAACATACCTATACAAAGATACATATGTGCATGACCGTTCGTTGGATTTGGATGCAGGTCAACTGTATAAATGTTCTTATTAAAACTTGAATATGCGAGTTCCAGAAACAGCGGAAGGCTGATAATAAAATCCACGTTATTGACAAAGTATTAACAAGCTTTATAAACTTTTAAATGAGGCAACATTCGAGTTGTAATGATGTATTTCAAAACATGTATAATTATGTCTTCGGTAAAAAACATGTTAGATTGATATTCTATCCAGATACTGACAGTATGTAATACGTATCATTTATTAATTTGTAGATACTAACAAGCCGATATGGTAAAAAGTTCAATACAGGAAACGTTAAGTGCCTACCTACTAACTATAATGTGTTGTAATTTAAATAAATTAGGTTTATAAAATGAAATACCCTGCTTACAATTCAGCATGATAATATTTTCAGATTTCTGAAATATACTCGGTTTCTAAGCGTGTTATTTATTATAGTGCACAATCCATAGATTGACAAACAATGACCTGACCATGATTGTTTTGCTCTAAAGCCAACAATGAACTCAGCTGAAACAATAGATGACTCATGAGTGCCGCACTTACCGGGTAATCTCTTCTAGCAGCTTGCATGGGTCCGCCGCGTAAAATTTCACTCCAAAATAGAAAGTATGAGGATCGGAGCCACGAAGCTGCCGACGCAGCCTCTTTCCGGCGTCCAACCAGTGCTGCACACAAGGACAAGATTTAGAGATAAAAATGAGATCAATACATAAAAGTAACGGATTTCCTCAATATATTTATTTATTATCTTCCGTACAAGTCGTACGTCGTTTAGGAGAAATTAATTACTGCATTAATCGTATTCAAATATGATGGGTCAGCAACCTGCCAATAGTTTTATTCAAATGGGTGATTCGCTGTTACTTCGTTTGGATGAAATTACCACATTATCTGAAGTGTTCATTTTTATTTTAACCAATCTAATGTTTTAAGTATATTTATAAAATATAGATTCTAACAGAACAACTACCATTTTATTATAAGTTTCCAAATCATTCATATAATCATTATATATGTATGTAATTCTTCTGTAGGTGTGTTTGTCACCTAACTCCTCCTAAACGGCTGGACCAATTTGGATTAAATTTTGTGTGTATATTTTAATTGGTTCCTGGATGGTTTGAAAATACAATTGGATCCGGTAGGTGGCGCTGCGATCGAGTTCTAAAACAGGTTCGGGCAGGACAACGTCTGTCAGGTCCGCTAGTATATTAGGTATATAATCTTTCATATAAAGTTGCTGCTTTGTTTGATTTGAAAAACGTTATAGTTTCGAATGATCGGCGAACTACGAGAATCAAAATGAATGTGTAATGTCATGTCATATATGAAAATCTGTTCAGTCTTTCATTTGTCCGTGCTCCAGCATTTGAACAATTAAATTAATTATGGAAATATGTACAACAGTGTATGAACAGTGTTATAGTGTCCAGGTATCCAATTTCCATATAGCCGTGGGGAAATTACTGGAAATGTATCAATTTGTATGAATTTATGCTTCAAAATATAAGTTTTCAACACTACAGTTTGAAATTTAAACATTGATAAAAGGGTTAAAAATTCCTTTACAAATGCGATATTCTTGTATTCTTTTAAACTACATTTCCACTTTTCAAATCCGCACTCGGAGACAAGTAAAAATATCTCGCAGATGGGATATAATCCTAATCCAATTTCGCTACGTCATTTTTGCAAAATAGCTCTATTCTGAAGACCAAAAAGTTTCTTTGGGAACCAATGCTTGTTTTTTATTTTTATTTTTTATGATTGCCTGTAAACGAACAAACGCTGCCACTGATAGATTTTCTTAATTCAAAAAGCACTTTGTTAAGGACATTTTTCTGTCGGTGTACAGTGTAATAAACGCCGATGCCGTTATTGAGTACCATGCAATAGGGAGCGAACCTATTACCATCTACCTACCACAATTCCAGACTTCGTGCTGCTACTGAGAACTTCCATATAAAAAAACCTAATAACACTTTGCCCGACACGGGAATTAAACACAGGACCTCACGCTCGCGATCATTAGACCAATAAGGTAGAAATGATACAATGATACTAACTACATTCAAAGTTTGAGACGAAAAGGAGTTACTGTTACTTAGGAAAAGGCAAAAACAGAACCATTATAATTAGTAGGTATTACGGACTGATTGACTAATTTACTTACAGTTTGATTGTCCTGGTCCACGTAGCGGAGTCCAAAATAAGCCGTCTCCAGAAGGTCCAAATGTCTAAACACTACGTCCAGTAACGCCTGACCAGTGTTGTTATCCTGAAACAAATATTCTTGCTTATGTTTTGTGAGCTTTTTATAATTTTGGTACCTCATGTCTATGAAGGAGGATGCTTAACTTTACCGCCGTCTAGGAATTATTATTATTGAGGATTCTCTCTGTCTGAGCAGGTTTTCCCCAAAATAAGTTGATGAATGATATTGTAAATTTATCCTTTAAAAACACATTAGAGACTGACTGGATTTAAATCTACTACAAAAGCCTTTGTGCCCGATTAACTGTAACCACAAATCGTCGACCAACGTGACCGCAAAACTATCTCCCCTTTTTAGTCACTTTATAGTTTACTGTGTAGTATGTACTTGCTGTTCCCGCGACCCCATCCATGTATTTTACATGCAAACATTGACTTAGATTTTGGAAGATTTTACGTGCTAAATTCCAAGTTTGTGATTAGTAAGTGTAAAAGTGAGTGGTATTTTGTTTTTATGGAGACATATTTCCAGTTTCGAGTATGTAGATATTTTAGATTAAATTAAAATTAAGAATACAGAATCTATAAAGTTTGGCACAAAATATACATGTATACATAGAATATGAAATTTCTATTTACTCCTTCTTTTCGTTTTCTTTCATATTTAAATTCGGGGTAAATTTAATGATACCTTCTAAGAACTTTTATACACAAATAAATATAACTTCTTGTCACAAAATTTAAATATTCCGTAAATATAAACAAAACCATCATATATTGCCATAATCTTAATCAATAGTTTCCATGTAGAAGACCCATTTGAACTTGGCATAATGGCGCAGTTACCTGAATTTATCGTCCTCCCTAATTTAATTTGGCGCAAATAAGCTCTCATTATTCGCTTATCGACTGAGGAATGCTTTTCTAGAAATTCTTGCCTACTTGTAATTTAATTTTGCTTAGCTACTCCCGTATCTTATGGAGTGCTTTGTTTTGATGTGCTCCTTAAATCAGTTTCAAAATACGGTCTAGATGTAAAGGGAACATTCTACTTTCTAATTTATAAGCGCGTAGAAAATTAAAAACAAACAAATCGATCGCAATAATTGTTCTACAAATTGATGATTTGCAATTCAAATTAATCCACCGATGTTGCGGAAATGCAATGCTTCCAAGAAGAAACAAGAAACTTATCGGAACCGGTAATCTAAAACAGTACTGTTAGAAATCAAACGCTATCACGAGCAATAATGCAGTCCGGCTATCTCTGATTAGCATTTCTTGATGCACAGGTTTCCACAATTAGGCTAATGCGCACGTGATGGGCTGAGGACCAGTAACACCAGTAGTCGGCGCGATTCGTATTGCTAACATAATGAATGGGTTGGCGGGGAGCAAGCGCAGCTCTCACGCGCACCACATCTCGCAGGGCTTGCGTGTGCATCCCGCGTGACGCGATAACTACATCCCAACTCCCAAGGTGCTAGTTTACATATTTCTCAAACAACTCAAAATGTAAAGGCCAATGCAATATAATTGCCTTTGTGATTGAGTTTTTGTTAGTCTCTAAATAGGTATATTATGTTCTCAAATTAATTGCAAATAATTTTGAGAATGAGTAGATATTTTGGATCTTTCGTCTTTTTTTTTAATGAGTGAGATTTACTGTTGTTGTTTAATTTACTCTATATAAAACGTAGATAGAATTTGATATTTAATATCTCAAGTATTTCATTTGTTTATAAAGTGGTAAACAATGAAATACTACCTTTTGTTTGTAGTTTGGGTGTAGCTGGTTTACTAACAAACAAACAACACAGAGCAATTTTATACTACGTCAAACAATGTAAATGCTATTTATTTATGATAATGGGTACGTATAAAATTATCTATAACTAAAATTACGGGCGCAGACTTAATTGATTCCTATTGTATGCAGAACCTAAATTGCGAAGTTGAATACTATACTAAGGACATTATTGGTTTTAATAATAACATTTTTAAGTACATATTATACCTTTTTTTACTATATGTATGTATTTAAAAATGTTAAGATAAAGTTAATACATAACCCATAAAGTGACGCAACGCAGTGGGCGCCGGCGGCGGCGTCCAACTGTACTTATATTTATGACTTGTGTAATAATTATCAACCAGCAAAATAAAGAAAACAGTACAAACCCACAATCGAGTAATTGAGTTAAAAATATCCAATTGTCAAATTAAGTCGCAATTAAGAGACCTACCTGCGTTTGAAACAACATATTACTATAAGTGTACCTACATTTGGCTATAGGAACCTCCGCCGGCTTGTGGGAAAATTGCGAAACAGTTCGTTGGTCTGAATAATAAATGATTTAATAACAGAGCGCGTTTGCTCCCAGCGTACGTGAAGCTCGAAAAATAACAAACGATTTGAAAATCTGGCAGCACGGTGTAGATGTAGCGAGCGACGTGCACGCGATGCCATACCATGCCGCCGCGGGCCGCCGAACCTCATCGCCGTCGTGCGTCGGTTGCGCGGGCTCGACCCAACACGATACTCCAATTTAATTTTCAGTTCGTTTTTAATAGACTTGGACCTACAATTCTATTTGTTCACTAAAACAGTTGTAAGTATTTAGTAGTGAATTATACTATCTATACTATCAGCCACAAAGTAACGATTATTTTTTTCTGAAAAAGTAACAAGCACAACAATTTAATGTTTTATTTTGGAACTAGCTGTGCCCACGACTTCGTTCGCGTGGATGTCGGAACTTAACAATGTATTTTTAAGTGCGAAAGGCCACTTAAAAAAAAATATTATAAAAGTTACGTGAAGTTAAGAAGACCAAATGCACTTAACCCTATTTTTTTCTAAAATAAAAGAATTTTTCTAAAATAAAAGTAGCCTAAGTTACTCCTTATTACATCAGCTACCTGCCAATAAAAGTCCCGTCAAAATCGGTCCAGCCATTTCAGAGATTAGCCTATACAAACAGACAGACAGAAAGACAGACAGACAGACAAAAATTGTAAAAAATGTTATTTTGGTGTATGTACCGTTTATATATTCATATGCATGTAGTAAAAAACGGTTATTTCAATATTACAAACAGACACTCCAATTTTATTTATATGTAATAGATGTATAGATGATACGATAATGTTCAAATTTTTTTATATAGATTTTTATTTATTAAGTGTGAAAACTCAATCAACTAATTTATGTATAAATTTGATCATAAATATTTATTTTGATATAATATCAATACTAATATATTGTAAGAGAAAGTCGTACAAGACTTACTTTGTGATTTTAATTCTAGAATAAATTAGTATATTTTTAGTAACGGCACTTTCTATTAACAAGTGATTAATATGTGAAAATGGATACAATTCTTTGTGCTAACTGATGTAACCCGTCTCGCCCAGACGGATATACACTTTATTATAGTATCACAATTCTATGATATTAAAACTAATACACATAGCTATTGCATTAACTCGAAAACACGACTAGAAGACACGTTAATAAACACGACAGCTACGAATGAACAGGTAATTGCTTGCTCCATTATGCCGGTTGATTGTCTAGGGACAGGCAATGAAGACGTCATCAATAAAGCAGAACTACCTCCTAGTTCTGCTTTAATGCTGCCGCATCAACGCAGTAGACCGTGAAATGCCGTCGAGTCAATTTACCGGCGCGACAATACACGTCGAAGCTCGCACCACTTGCCGCCGACACTAGGCCCGCTTCATAAATTGCTGTGCAATTCCTTGTCTTCTCCTTTACTATCTGAGCCAAATAAAACGCCGGGTCCGCGTCGCTCGACACTCAATTGTCTTGACAAAAGAAAAGCTTGTTGCTTTTAGAAATTCAACACTCAATATGATTTTCTCTTTTAAAATAAAGTTGATGCAAAAAATTATTGACTATTTGGTTTCAATAATTTCTACAAATTTGAATTTAAATATCATCATATATTTTTATTAATATCAACAAATGGAAAATATTAATATTTTATGAAACAGCAAATATTTTTCAGGCATCGGACGTAGTCTCGCGATGAGATCATCCGATCGACTCGTCTGCCTATAATTTTCTATAATAAACTTAAGTATGAGCCCAGCCAATTATGGGCTACGAGTGGAGAGCCTCGACATTTCACAAAATCTTAAAAGATCAGCCTCTATTAGGTTGTAAGTAATTGGTCATGTCTAAATGGATACGGGATAGTTGAATTTCGGATTCACTGAATCCAAATTCTGAGTCGTTGGCATTGCAACCATAAATTTTTGTGTTATGTTTATCTCTGGTGAGAATAAAGTCCTTACGTAGCTCCGTAAAGACAAATGTTCTTTTGTAGATAGGGGAAACTTACGAAAGGACGGTGATTTATCTAAAATATCCATACAATTTGCGAAAGCGTCGAACTCTCGTCGCTTCCACTTTACCCAAATTGGATGATTTTAGCCCAATATATCTCGAGAATTTGTTTGACGAGCAAGTTGCGGGTCTTCATACAGACCGAACAAAAGCATTTCTGGCATAAATTCCTTGGTTGTTTACGGTTACGATGGAGACTTATACGAGAATTATCTCAGTATGAGAGAGGCTTTAGTGACTGCCAAGATCTAATGTGTTTTTAAGTTTTAGAGATGTGTTTTTGAGATTACCATTGTGCTTAATGCTTACAAAAGGAGAGAGAGCATAATGGTTAGATGTGAATTGTTATTGATGTTGGTTTTAATGTTGTGATTAGTACAGTAATAGTGGCCTAGGTAAACATTAGGGACACGTTGATAGGGCCAGAGGTGGGCGCGGTCCGCTCGTCGCTCGCGAGCCACTCTCACATTCACCACGCGGCGACAATGCGAGTCAAATAGAATTTAATATTCATAGAGCCGACGTACGATTCAGTGAATTCATCGCCCGCACCTTGGACCCGAGCTTCGCATATAAAAGACCTTCCTTGAGCCCCTGGGTGTACTTGAAATAATTCGTCTCGGAATAGCTGCATTTCACGAGTGTGGGTTGAGAAATGGAAAATCCACGCGTTGTTTCATGTACAAGAGAAAATTGAAAAATACTATCTGTACCCGTCGAGAGTCGAGAATGTCGGAGCGTCCGTCGCGTCGCTTATAGTTGGATTTATAAAAAACTTCGTCAATCTTGATTACGGCTTAAAGCGTATTATCAAAATTGAATCGAAACAAAATATTGTGTGAGTTACCGCAGTAATACGAACGAAGAGAAGGACGCTACTTCCTGTGTCGTACATAAATGTATGTGATGTTATCAGCATAAAAGGTAGTGTACCTGTATTTCATGCAACAACTCCCGTTCGTCAAGCAGCACCACGCGGCAGGCCAGCGTGCGCGGCGCGGGGCACAGGCAGTCCATCATCCCGCCACCGCAGCCGCCGCACGGGCGGGTGCCTAGCCGCTACACGACTTCTGCAACAAATGACGTCACTTAACAAACTTTACGTTACATTACACTTGTGTTCATAAACTAGGGAACCACAGTTGCAACTTGTGCCGGGAGTGCTATTTCATCAACACCTAACTGACAAACATGTTTTACGTACAGCAACTAAATTTATTGAATTAGTTATTTAGGTTGCTATACTTGTAGTATTTACACGGTATAACAATTATTTCATATGCAGACCTTACTTTATTTTTATTGTACACCCAGATAAATGTGTTACGTGTTCCTGAGAGTTCGTATAATTGATTCGGTAATATTCAACACATTTCTTAAATGTCACCATAGTCATTAAAATTCCATAAAATCATTACCTAATTGTACACACGTAATTTGTTACATAATACGACCATTGTATTCGGTAAAGTCAGGTAGGCCGTAAATTCTAACACAAGAGGTACAGTAACCTCGGCATTCTATCCACAAAGCCAGAAGTTGTTTGAAGTCAATTAAGGAGTTATTTGCAGTCAGACTCAATAGTAAAATCACCAAAGGGTTGGTCGAAACCAAATATATCCTCGTTAAAAGTTAGTCTGGTGTGGGGAGAGCGCGCACCCGCTTCTGTGTTTTAACAATTTTATTTTAATTAGTGGCAGCGCCCGCCCTAATAGGCGGATTTGATTCGGCTGGATTTTTAACGTACACAAAAAGAAAATGGTCTGTTTTCGTCTGCGCACTGTATAGCTACGAGTATTTTACCTATGTTCATTAGTTGCCTACTGTTAGCAAAGTTGAAAAGTTTCTATAGGTATATCTACCATATTACCTGGTCTGTATTAAAGTATAAATATGAGACTATGTACCTATTTATAAGTATTTATTTATGTGGGTAATAATATAAAATAAACTTTTTCGTTTAATATATTGGTAATAGGCAGATCATACTGTCCACATAAGATAACGAAGGTTCCTTATCTAACTTTTAAATAATCAATTTCAATCATATCTAGCTACAAGACATAATTTAGCTTCTAAACTCTACGTAAATAAACAACGAAGCAGTTTAAATTTTTACTTCCACTTGTGTTAAATATAAATCAGTTTGCTGTAGAATAAATTCTCGGTTCCCGCGTTGCGCTCATTCCAAGTCGGTCAAGAGCGCTTGGTCCGCTCGATGGCTTTTCATTTTCATTGTTTTTCAATGTCGCAGTAAGTTTTCCCGGGAACCTCGTAAATTAAGTGCCTATCTCAACCTCTTTGTGGCCGTGATATGTAAACTCGTTCACAATCTTGGATATGATAAGGCTTGGTGTTCCTTTGCTTGTAATTTAAATTTATAAACACTTTAATTATGACTCCCTCTACTGTGAGAAGTTAAGTAATGTTTAAAATAGTTTTTTTAGTAATTCAAGAATCCAACTTTTGCGTGATTTTGGTTGACGGTTTCGCAAATCAATGAATTACTCTTTCCCTTGCTTGCGTTGATAATCATCATGATCAGCGTGAGAGCTCTTTATATTTCACATATTGTTATTTCCTGCTCAGATATGATATAGAAAGAATATTTAATACATATTTCAATTCAATCAACATAACCACAAAAAGCAAACAAAGTCATGTATGTATAAAAATAAATGCATCCTAACGCCACAAATAAAAGTTACGAAGAAACTTGTAATAACTAGAAGAAGAGGGACCAAGAAATTTTCCACAATTTCTTGGTCCCTCTTCTTCTAGTTACAACAAACAAACAACAGACACGGCAATACGAGCCATTAATCCGAACGATCCCGACAGAGATTAGTGCTCCCGCTATTGACCTCACACCCCGCGCCTCGTCCCCACACGTAGAAAACATTTTCCCGCCATTGTCTGACTGAGCAGGAAGTAAAAAGAGGAGTCGCGATTGACATCGTGGCTGCGCGCGGCGACACAGCCGGCACCCAGCGTGCACCCCGCTATATCGCGGTTGCACTCGATATTTGCGATTTTTCCTTTGTTTTCTTGAGAAAACACGAGATAGTGCGATAGCATCGGCGACGAACACTAGATGATATCTAAATAACAAGAGTCTCGGGCGATTATTCTCGCGCGCCCTGGTAATGTCTCTCTACAATAATCACTCACGTTCTCACGTATATTTCCCAAGTGCATCGAGGCAACGCGACTTAACAGTTCTCAACAAAAAATCTTCGAGTACAATTTTTTTCAACATTAACAGATACCTACTCACAGTCTTTTAGAAATATGCCTTGTTGTTACGCATAACAAGCGATTTATAAGAAACAGAATTTACAAGGCAGGGACAAAGGATTTATGAGACAAAGGAAGAGAGAATTTATTTGTTCTAAGAAATTCCTCTCGGCGTTATGTTTTCTATTTTTTAGAACGATTTTATTTCTGTAATTCCTGTGATTACGGAAATAAATATAATCTGAAGGACTTCAAAGGGCGCCTTTTTGTAAGTATCATGTAGCTTTTCATTCTGCGAATAGGACAAACGACAGGCGAGGCAATTACGAAGTCGTTAGTGGCACTGCGGGTTTATGTAATGCTAGTATTTAAATCCTTTTGAGCGGTAAGGGTCGGTAAGGTCTGTTAACGGAAGGTTAGAATATAGACCGTTATCGAAGTTATAATTCTAAAATAGTACATGGTTTGGAATTCGTTTGTATCAAAATGTTTCTTAGTTATTAGTGATATAAACAGTGTGGTGCGAGCGGACGGCGTCGCATGCCGACACGCATTCGCCGCGCGCATACTGATGGCGACGCGTGAGTCTTGTGACGCCTGCTACCCGCCGACACTATCTAAACTGCTTTATAATAGTAAATACTGCTTATCAATTCCACACTTGAAAAGTTTGTTGAGTCGACCTTGGATGTGTACGCAGTAGCTTCACAAGTCGCTTTAATTGCTTATTTCACTTTAAACTAAGTGACACACAGCATTTGCTTGATTAAAACACCGATTTCATTATGTGTACGTATAAAAAATGGCTACTGAAAGAATATTCAAATCGAATATAGGTGTGGGTAGTGACTACCTATATCATAGTATCACCATAATTCGGGCACAAAATCAATAACTTGACGAAAAGTCTTAATAATATTTTTCAAGTCTAAAATATGACTACAAGTAAAAAAGATTGTCTATCCCAAGACTTTGGATAAGAGTCGTGTCCTATGCTAAATTGCTGATCAAAAACTGGCAACACGCACATTGGCATGGCATCACGCATAGTCAATGTGTCCTAGGTATCCAAGGATCCTTAACTATTTGTCGATATCAATATCGACAAATAGTCAAGAAACTTGACGAATCACCTCAAGTGTTCTTCAAGGTACTATACTGGGGCTAATATTAATTTTGTAATATAGGACAGCGATTAATGCAGACTCGATGTGCACAGAGAGCAACTACTGGGAAATAATAGTTGCTTTCACTGATGACAGCCATATTAATATGAGTTTTAAGTGTTATGAATATAACCTTATGACGAAATAAGTTTGCTTTTATTAACCAAAAGCTTAAAATACCTGTTTATGTTATCCATCCATCAAAATCGTGTTATCAATACATATAATAAATTCCGTAATATATCTAAAAACCCGATTCATGTGTCATTAGCTCACATCACAGAAGCCTCGAAACAAATCTACTAATCATCTATGATTTAAAATTTAAAATATAAACAGACACGATAGTTACATTGAATTGGCCATCACGAGCAGGTAATCATCTACTCGTATCAATAAGTACTAAACAGGTAGGTAGGTACCTATGTATGTAGTAGTATTTCGTTTAACTAACGGAACGTGAATATTTCGTCCGGATTCACTGCATGAATGAGTGGCTTTGTACCAACTGCTACTAAATGACGCCCAAACTACCTACGTTTTATGAATTTCAATGGAATGCGTTTATAAAGTGCCTAGGTATTGAATGAGGTCCTCTCAAAATTACATTGGTGTACCTATCGATAATGTTTCAAACTGATTCAAATGGTCGATATTTTCGTGTTTTAGAGTCAGTAGCAAAGTGTTTTATTGGAAACTAAGGTCTGATTGAATTCAAGTTATTATTATAGAACTCATTACCTATAATAGCACAAAAAACCTTGTACGTTGTGTTGAACGGTTGAGAGCAAACGTGAAAAACAAATTACGTCTCTATCATTATTTTCTCAATTACGAAATTCAGCGGGATTATACGTATTCCTATTAAGTCAAATGACCCAGCTCGAATTTTATACGGCAATAACTCGCAAGCATTACTTGCGAGCTACATGTACGGTACGCGTCTGATGTAAAGCGTTAGGGAATAAATTGATCAGAGGCCGTATCTCGGCGGACGGACGTCGTAAAGTTTGCACAACACCGGCCGCACTTTTCGCGCTTCGATACGATAAACCTACAACACACGCAAAATTACCTCGATAAAACGAGTTATCGAGAGTTTTTCTCCAAACCACACTGTATACCGATCCATTCACGTAGGCTACGGACGGAAGCGATAATCTTAGATTCGGTTTATGTAGCTCGTTTTATTGTTAAGAATGCGGTTGCGGTTAAAACTACCAAAACCCATTATCAAACCAGCCAGTATTATTCAATAGCCAGTTCTGAACATAAAATGTAATGCATTAAGCACTATATCCTTGAAATAAACTTAACAGATGACTTGGATCCGAGTAGTTAGCTGGAAACTAGCCAAAAACACGGTCGCGAATAGAGTATAAGTAGAACGTACATATGTAAACCCTAAGACATGTCTGAGTACACTTTACTTCGTAAAAGCATGATTAAAGCTCTCCACTATTATGTTAACACACTAGCAATACAAAATAATCATATAATATACACTTCAGAACGCTCGAATTGGTCCTTAACATTGCTCGAGCCTGACTCATAGCGTAATATGTTCCAAGTACTCCCAGCCTCTTCAACGGAAGATTTTTTCTTTCTTTCGAAAATTAGTAGGTACATTTATTATTATGAGTAATTTCTGGAGTCTCAAATTAAGGCAGGTAGCCCGCGGCGGCCGCTCTCAGCAACAATCAGTGGAACGGCTTGGCGCAGAGCATCGCATCCCATATGAAGGCTCACCTCCGTTTGCCCGGCTCCGCCCACAGTTTAACATTTTTCAACTCGCCTGGGAATTAATACTAGTTCGTTGCATTGTTTATTATAGAGCACTCTAATTATACTGTCATTATTATTTTCGACTTAAGCCGAAGCGCGATACCGTGGTTTTATTTTGTACGTTCATAATGACTATGAAAGGGTCAATGTCTTTAAATTGTTATGTATAAAATTATCGGACCACTTGTGAAATGAAATGAAATGAAATGAAATGAAATGAAATGAAATGAAATGAAATGAAATGAAATGAAATGAAATGAAATGAAATGAAATGAAATGAAATGAAATGAAATGAAATGAAATGAAATGAAATGAAATGAAATTATTTATTTTGCAATTAGGATTTTTCAATCACTTTTACACGTCTTTTTTAAACTAGATGGCGTCGGCATTTCCTATGACTATCCCTGAGAAGAAACGCCGAAACAAACTCAGGGGTCAAAGTCTATTTTAAAGTCCAGACAGATTGTAATGATGTAAAGGTTTATGTGAGACAAATATAGGGTGGAATAGCCTTTTGAAGAAAGTGCCATAACTATTTGAGCTAACCTGTCGCAACAGAGTGCAAGCATGCATCAGTTATCGTGAGAATTAATGAAATGAAGAGCGCTCAGCCTAGATCTCACTCACATTTACAATGTATAGCGATTATATATAAGAAATCATTTCAATTTAAACGACATTACAATATCAAAATAATGAAGTAAATAATATAATAATTAATGGCAAAAATTGTATATAAAAAAAAGGAAAGGCTAAAGAGCGGTTCAATCCCAAGCGTTTTTGTCATCTAAATAGTCCGAAATTTTATAGTATCCTTTTTTACAAAGTTTAGATTTAATTACAATTTTGAACTTCTTTAATGTTAAATTACGTATATCATTGGGAAGTTTATTGTAAAAGCGTATACATTGTCCCATGAACGAGTTGCTTATTCTGTGGAGGCGCGTAGCATATACAGCAAGGTTGTGTTTATTCCTAGTGTTCAAAGAATGAGTATCAGACAGTTTGACAAAGTTCGAAATATTTTTATAAACATATATTAAATTTTCAAATATATATTGTGACGCTACAGTTAGAATATTAATTTCCTTAAATCTGTGTCTCAGCGACACCCTTGGACCAAGATTATAAATAGCTCGGACAGCCCTTTTCTGCAAGACGAATATAGTATTGATGTCTGCAGAGTTTCCCCAGAGGAGGATGCCGTAAGTCATCACGCTATGAAAATAACTGAAATAAACTATTCTGGCTGTATCCACATCAGTTAAGTGCCGAATTTTTTTGACAGCAAACGCGGCCGAACTAAGCTTACCCGATAATTTGTTTATTTGCGGGCCCCATTGCAGTTTGGCGTCTATAGTGATGCCTAGAAAAACAGTTGAATCCACAATGTCCAGTTCCACTCCATTCAATTTAACATTTATTGATACTTGTCGGACATTGGGCGTTGAAAATTTAAGACATTTGGTTTTTTTCTCATTAAGGAGAAGATTATTGACATTGAACCAATGAACTACATGAGATAGTGCAACGTTAACTTCGCGAAAATCTAGTAATTGTCGTCGAATTTTAAATATTAGAGAAGTATCATCCGCGAACAATACTACCTCGTGATTATCCCGTACGTAATATGGCAAGTCATTAATATAAACTAGAAACAAAAATGGACCTAGAATTGAACCCTGCGGGACGCCCATGGTGACCTCAGATCCCGAAGATCTCTTGCCATTAATATCGACCCTCTGAATTCTATTGCTTAAATACGAAGTCAAGAAGTCGAGAGCCTTGTTCCTTATGCCGTAGTGGTATAATTTCCTGATGAGTGTATAATGGTGTACGCAATCGAAAGCCTTTGACAAATCGCAGAATATGCCAAGAGCATCTTGCGAGTCTTCCCAGGCATCGAATATATGTTTCAGCAATTCCACGCCCGCATCTGTCGTTGAACGTCCCCTTGTGAAGCCAAACTGCTTTTTATGAAGTAGGTTACACATCACGTCAATACAAAAACTCAAACATATTCTTCGCACGGGTAGCTAAGCATATATTATATGTATGCTTTCATTTTTGTTCTGTCGTAGTGGCATATCAGCCTGTTATCGAGCATTTACTCGGCGCACCCCAGTAAAGCTCCCAGTCGGCATGATTTTTCCGACATCTTTAACTATCATCGTCATATTTCAGCCAATTTATACAAAACCTTAACAAATTATACACATAAACCTTCAAAGTCAAAGTCAAAGTTTTTTATTTCAAATGGGCCTTTGCAGGCACTTTTAAAACGTTATGAATCTAGGCGCACGGTTCCAAAGTGGGTGGGTCCTATGGAGAAGAGACCGGCAAGAAACTCCATGGATACTCTTTTCAAAATATTGGTTTACAATGAGTTGAAGCAATTTATAATAACAAAATAAAATAGAAAATACTCTTACAATGCAATATTACATTACATGACATACAAGGACTACTATATAAGATAATAAAATAAAATTAATTAACACACTCTGTCTATTGGTGGAAACCACATGAAAATCCGTTCAGTAGTGTTTGAGTTTATCGCGAACAGACAGACAGACGCAGCGGGGGACTTTGTTTTATAATATGTAGTGATAAACAACAATTATTTTACAATGAATAAAATGTATAAACAATTCTAATTTCAACTGATTCCTTATAGATCTCTGCAAACACAAAAATGTTGTAAGTATCCTACATTGAAAAGAAAACAAAACTTTTGGCCTGTTTCTGTTTACGTTATTCGTCGGTGACGTAGAGCGTGGTACATTAGCATTAAATACATATAAAATTCGCACGCTCATAACTGTGCGCCTCAACCCGTAAGCTCGGAAACCGTATGAACGAGGAAACTGTGCGATCGTTATTTTTTGTGACGTAATAATAGCGGCGTTAATTAAAAAGCTGCAGTTATCACATAAGGATTCTTAGAGGATTGCCTGCTCAGTGTCCTGCCCCGAGCGTGCCTGAGCATCGCAACTGACTCTTGCATTTTTAAGAAATAAACCTCTTTGATGAATAATTATCGCGTATCTGAGATATTTACTACGAATATGAATGGAGATCAATCTGAACCTTGTGAATATTGTTATATTCGTACTTGGCGGCACGGTTGGCGCAGTTACTAAGCGATTAGCTTTCTGCACTTCGTGTTGCTGGTTCGATTCCTGCACGGAACAAATATTTGTAAGTGTATCATTTACAGATAACTATTTCGTGTTTGGTTATGTGTACATGTGACATGTATGTACATATGTATACACGGTACTGGAGAAATCCTCGTGTGCCAAAGTTTAATAATAAAAATAAAATAAAAATTTGCTACAGGAAGCACAGGTATCGAATTGTTGAAGTATTCCGTTTTAGTATATTGATACTGCTATTGGCCGTAGGAAGATTCATAAATATGAGAGATGACATCGCTGAGTATAATATAAACGGCCCTCGAGCCCCGCCAGTCCCAATAATGTTACACCCTATCACAAAATCCTAATTTTATTCAGGCTATAAACATTTTAAGACTTACATGAACTTGTTAGAGCAATTCCTTATTGACGTGAATTGTAAATGTTTACATCACACAGAAATTGATTTGAATACTTAACTTTCGATTCAGGCAAGCTGAAATATTGAGGTACGTAATGTGTATGAACACTCGTCATGAATAATAAAAGATTGATTACATAAGGGCTTGAATACGGAATTTGCGGAATTTGCTCTGAGAGGAACTAGGTAAAGTTTGAACTCATAACACATATAGGCGGTACATAAGGAAGTTGAAACATGCTCACGATTAACATACTCAGTGCGTTTCGACGGGAGCGAGCGCGGCGCTTCTCCGCCTTGTATGAGTGAGCAACTAACGAAGAACCTCTCTAAAACTTTGTTTTACCTTCGCACCGCACTCGCTTTGTGAATTAAAACCGGTGCTCCTTTCGCACTAAAACGCCCTTAATGAAACGCGATCGTCGCAAATTCGTCTAAATTTCCGCAACAATGAGTACGCCAGGCGTCGTTTCGCAGACTGCGCGTTACTCATCCGCCCGCATAACGAGAGGTTAAATTAAATAACAACGAAACTTTGAGAATCCTTGGAGTCGAATGCTGTAGCGATGGAGCTATATTATTAGTTCGATTCCTATTGGAAGTTCCTGACCGCAAACAGCTCATGACGAGCTCGACTGTAAGTACGGGACGAACTAACCCTTCTACTGCTGTGCAACGCTTTTGCTAAACATTAAATCTACTAAGCAATTGTACATTCTTGGCTCTAACTTAACATTTTAGTCTGATTCAATTGAATTCAATGCGCATAACCTGCGTTTCCCGTACTTATAAACGGAATTAATCCAATCCCATATACCACGATTACATACCCTTGTACTAAATATATTCCCACCAACTTTCTGACCAGAAAGCAAACTTTTGTCGACGTGTTGTCTGTATTTTCAACCTATGTATCGAAAAACTATTACTTTCACTTTAATAAATTTTTATTTGATACTCAACTGAATGATTTTGCCTCCCCTACCTACCCCATCAACAAAATCCAACTTTTTCACTTTACGATTGTTCTGGCTCGTTCCGCTGTTGTTGTACCAACACAAGTATTCCGATTTTCCCGCTATACTGAACTGAACACTAAAAGTTCATACTTTTTTTATTAAATACAGGACGTTGCGAGCGGAGGTAAAATATTTAGTGCAGTTTAATATACTGTACAACGAAATATGTAAACAGTATCCACAGTACCTAACTTATGTAACAAGAGTTTCAAAAATTAAGTTAATTTCGCCGCTTATTGGAATGGGAGCGGAGCGCTTTGACAGACACGGTTCAATCTGGTAATCGGAAATAGGCATTGTTGCAACAAAGGTCCCATTGTCCTCCGGCAGAAGCGTCCACCCGCGCCCGCGCCGCCTGCCGCTCGCCGCATGCCCGCGAATATTCATGCAATAATACAACACCGCGCATTCAGATTCCGACATGTCCGTCACAATAAATAGAACCGATTTGAACCTATGTAGGTACAGCACGTGTACTATGTAGGTGTGGGAAGTTGAGTATCGAACGGGTGAACAACTGTTATTGGGACTCACGTTGATTAGAGATATTCTAATATAGTAAAACAGTGTTTAATATAGTAAAACAGTGTTTAATATAGTAAAACAGTGTTTAATATAGTAAAACAAACTAGTTTTTATGCGGAAAACCATTTTCGAAAACGTTTTTGTATAATCCAAAGCCTACACTAAACATTTTCTTACAGATTTAGAATTCATAATTATATTTTCTAGCTAAGACATTTAAAAAATGGCAATTTACCTTTTTATGATAGTATAAATAATACGAATATTTTTCGAATGAAAGTTTTTACTCTACATATACATATATATCATTAAGTCACTAAATTCAAACGGATATATTGTTGGCTAAGAATACCTAATATAGTATTGATAAGATCATTTAGAAATATTAAACGGTGAGAAAATCGGTCAGCAAATGTTTTGCGAAAACATCAAAACTAATTTGAGTTAAGAAACAATACAACCGGGAGATGAGAAAAAACAACAACTGATATCTATTTATGCATTGATGCTTATAGAACATGTTCATATTCAGACACATCTGGCAAAGAAGCCGACTCCGACATTCATACGAAAAGAAATATTGTATGAAATATTATTTCCAGACATTAAAAAAACTGTATATTTTCGTCAAGACCGCGATTTTATTTTTTTAAGAATACCCTCTTCGGGTAACCTATATTTATAGGTTACATCTCAAATGTGTATCATCTTAATTTGTTTAGCCATTCACAGTTTCTACATAATTGAGTAACAAATCAGCATTGCCATGTTCAATGGCAACGCTAATTCTTTAGCCAAAGAATAGGCACCCCTCTGGTTACACGTAGAGTCAACTAACGATTTGCGATATCTTTTAACAAGAAGCGAATACTCCGACCTCAGGACCCAACTGTTTCAAAATGTGTAACAAACAAACGCCTAAATATTATCCAACAAATAGCATGTCTGAAATTAGCAAGGAGTGGTCAAATCTTGTAAGAATAAGAAGAAATAACTATTCCTGGAGAGCGCTCATTGTTATTTTGTTTTCTTAAAGAGCTCCTTATAAAATAAGCCCTTTTTTGTTACCTGTTTTCTATCATTAAGTCATTCTTAACTTTAAATATAATCATTTTATATTCAAAAATAGATAAAAAACATGTTATGAGTACCTACAAAATATAACGATGAGAATTAACCTCAAAAATACCTCATTAGATCTATATGCTACTATTATATTACTCTATACATGTCTATATTTAGGTGTATATGTCTATATTTATATCCAAAATAGAACACTACATTATTTTGAAGGCAAGTAGGTTACCTTTCTGTAAAGTACCTAAAAGCAGCAAACACAATTTGGACTCTTAACAATCCGAGGACAAAAGAGAAGTAAGTATAAGTCGATGGGTCGATTTTGGATGGGTTTGAAGTGGGTGGTCCGTTGAGTGGACCGCGATTTACAAATCTCTGCCGAGGACAAGAGCCCTCTTGACCCTTTCGTAAGGTGCCCGACTTGCTACCGAATACCGACTTTCTTTAATTATTTATACATTACCTACAAAATAAAAAAGCAATGCATATATCATAAAATGAAAAAAATACGAAAAAATAATCAGAATATAGTTTGCATCGTTTTATACAAATTATTATTAAAATAAATGTTTAAAGTAGTCAATCTATTTTAATTGATATGTTATGTGATAGAAAGAGGAAGTCATAAAATATTGTTAGTGATTATGAGTATAATCAAGATTAATTAATTGTTAATGAATACTTAAGCAGGAAAAAAACATTGTTAAAACGTAACGATCTGAACACATTGGGACAAGATTCCACGGGAAAGCTATAAATGATATCAAGCTCGTTATCACTGACAGGCCAAGATAGAAAGAAAGAAAGATGGCAGTGTCCCAGGAGACCGTCTTCAACCGAAGATGCCAATATGTTACTCATAAGAAAATGCCAATATCGGGTATATCACATTAGATATAGTGTCTTCTTAAAATGGGTCAGGATAGTTTATTGGGAATAGCGAAGCGAAGTTAAATAGCAGTGTCTCCTTTTAATTTATTTTGTAAGTACTAAGTACAACGAAATGGTGACGCAAGTGCTAAAGCGCTTACGCCGTGCGGAAATAAGGTGTAAGAACTCCCAAAGTGGTGTCATCTCTGGTTCATTTAAAAGTATGTCGTAAATAGGCTCCAAAAGTACATGAGCCTACTGTATAATCAGTTCCGCTACGAAACAAATGAGATTATTGCCAAGGTGAGGTAAGTGCGGCCAGCGATGGATGCACGGCGCCGACGACCGCGGCCGCGCCGGCGGCCATTCAACTCAACCGTGGCCTCGCACTGTGCCGGCCTTCATGGAAAACACTACCGCTGGACAAATATCCCATACCACCACACCGTCCATAACATCATTTCACGAATGGATGTGATGATCTCAATGTTATGTCCGTTAAATTCGATAATTAACGTAAAACGAAAAGGAATGGTCACGCATCATAACATAATTAACTAAATGAAACTATGAGATTCAAGTTGACACGCTACCATTCATACTTGTCTCAACTATTGGATACTGTGTACCACCTGCATAGTAAGTTATTAAATACATAAACATCAAAGAAAGTTCACAAAATATGCTTACTAGTAACAAGTCCAAAGTTCTCCAGTTGAAGATTTATGCTGAACAGTAACATACGGTATTTGTGAACATCGTCAGTTAAAAGGCAAGATAATTTTTGCACTCAAATCGTACTTGACGACATGACTGACGGAGCCGGTATTTCTCCGAACACTTCACGACACTTTTATTAAGTTCACATTGTACAATGTTATAACTTAAACTTGTCTTAAACTCATCAGTTAATGAAGTTAACACCAAACGGAGATCACGAGACTGTTATATACAAAAGGGATGATATCGCGAGCGCAAGTTAGGAGCTTGTGTGGGGCAGCGTGCCACCTGCCACTGTTAGCGAACACGAATCTACTGCCGCCGTTCGCTGCCTGCCGGTCCCGCGTTCACAACTCCAGCTCACCACGACACTACCGGCTTACATGAGCCCACGATTATTTAGATTAAATTGTATACATTGCTGCCTTTACGCGAACTCATTGAAAATCAAACGAACACAACTGGCAATCTATCACTAAAACCTATATTCTCGCATCCAGATTCCCGTGTGGCGGCTGGAGCTTTGCGTGGGAGGGAAAGCTCTCTCGGATCACTTCCTCCGTATTGTTGAGGACAAGAGCAACGCCCTCTATGTCAGCTACGATGGAATACGACAGCGCCATCTAGTGAAAACATAAGATATTACTAACTTGATATGTTACTTGTGCTCTAGCTGGCTGGTGTCCGTGAAACTTACTTCGAACAGAGACTAGTCACCGTGCGGTAGCAGTAATTTTCAGATAGATGGCACTATAGGAGATCAGTGAAAACCATTACAGATTCAAAGAAGTTAGTTAAATCATATATATTGTTAAAAAATATCAGTACCTTCAGTGTCATTCACTAATTACACGATAGAGCAGCAGAGCTTAGAGATTAAACTAAATGAATATGCTCTCATTTATATGTAAATCAGGCTTGTTCGAGCAATCTCGTGGCTTTGTACTCCACGTAGATTGCAATAAGGGAGGTGCTCTATTTGAAATTAGTCTCTCGTGGATAAGAAATAAACTTTCCCAATACCTCGGATAGAATAGATAGCTTTAAAGTAGGTCTACAATGTGGTGAAGCACAATGAGGAACTGTAGAAGGCATCACAAAAATAACCCATAAAAGCCTTCAGTTAGATTTGTAGTTGATTAATCGCTAACAATATAGTTCCTTCCTTAGTTCAAAAAATATTTTTATTACTAGAATCAAATCCCAATCAAATCCGGAGTCCACTCCTCTACCAGAACCAACTACCAAGGAGCCGGATGAGACTAAACGAATGGTTACAAGTATGTAGTAGAGTTCCAAATTACGAGCTCGGCTGTGGCGGTACTAAAGTCCTATCTTTTTCACCGTCCTAATAACTGTGTAAGTATAGTTGTACAGGGTTTTGCTTAAAATATAAATTGCCTTTTCTATCTCTCTTTTTGTTTTTTTTTTTTAAACTTTGCCTACACTGTGAATAATTCCTGTATGGTGGGTCCTTTTACAAACACATATATTCACATACACAGAAACCCAGACCCGAAACAACTACCTGTAGATTAAAAAAATATCGATCTCGTGCAGGAATTCAACCCGCGACACGTAGCGTAGCAGTCGATCTCTCAACCACTGCGTCAACCATGGCAGTCTTAAAAGTTTTCACAGGGTCTTCTGTAAAGTTACATTTAATTGAATAACAATAATAATTATATTATATATCTTAGATTTATAACTTGCCCTGAATATACATAAAATAGACTCATAAAATAGACTGGAACCTAGTGGCTAATTCATTAATTTGGGATTATTGAATCCCAATCAAAGCCAAAATCCAACACTATTCATATAAACTATTCGAATTCAAACTCAAATGAAACAGTTAATTATGATTTTAAAAATAAGACTAGACTTTGTTGTATTATTGAATAATTATCTCTACGGAAAAAAATTGAATGTAAACAACATTTGACTAGGAACTCTTAGTAGATTTCTATTTGTATAAATCAATTAAAACATTAATTTCTAACAAAAAGGGAACTCTAACAAGCACACCTTCATGAAGTAAGTTTCGAATTTTTCATCGCCTAGTTTCATACATACGCCACAAAAGAACATGGAAAAATTGATATGTTGTTTTTTCCTTTCTTGAATAGGGCTTTATTATTATTTCGGTTATTTATTCTGAATATAAATCAAAGAGCAATATAATTCATGGTAAAATGCTGACTAAGCCATTTTCTTGATAAGTTTTTTTTTTTAAATAAATTTTCATCACTTATGTTCTGAAAGTTCGACATTGTTTGCATAAATAGTCGTCAAAGCCCCTCTTTTTAACTGACTTCAAAAAAGGAGGAGGTTCTCAATTCCACTTCCAATGTATGTTTTTTTTTTTGTATGTTTGGTACTCGATCATTCCATCAATTATGGACCGATTTTAAAAATTCCTTTTTTGTTTGAAAGAGTATGCTCCCAAGTTGGTCCCATTGTCACCAAGTTAGGATCTGATGATGAGATCCTAGAGAAATCGAGGGATAACCTCAAATATTGTAGGACAAATAGCGCGTTTGAGCTTTTTTTTTCGTTGGCGTCTGAAAATCATCATTTCATGATGCTGAGCTGATGATAGAGGTCATAGTACTCCTCAACGCTAAGGAGTTAGTGAATAAAACTTCCGAGTTTGGGATCACTCGATATATTTTGATGAGTCCCGTATATAACATTTGGTATAGAGGGCCTGATGATGGAGCCAGGAGATAGATGGTGGAAGTCTTCAATAGCTACTAGTAAACCCCTCGAGTTTGGGCGCATTTTAAACCGCTAAAAGGCAAGACTATCACTGTATTAGTTACAATAATCGTCTTAATCTTTTCATTTATCGTAATGCGTTTTTCGGTTGACTTTTTAACACTTCCAACCCTTGTTTAATAGTTTCCATATTAATACTAACTTGCTTATTTTGTTTTTACTGACAAAGATTAAGGGCCATATTACAAGAAAGGTATTTTGTACTGATTAAAAACGTCTTTAAATCTTATTATAATGACTAGCATCCAGTACTTACACACAAGTCCATAATAGCCATAAATTATTATTATACACTTTACACTAGCTAGTGTCTACTTAGTAACAAAACTTGTGACATCATCGCCAAAGGACTGATTTTGAAAAAGATCGTTACAAAGTGTGAAAAAAAGATGACCACGCGCATAATGCCCGCAAAATCTTTTTTATAATGGCTATCGTATACGTCCAGAATTCAAACCTTATTTTTAAAATGTATGCTCTAAGTTATATATAAAGTTTATATTTAAATACTCTTTTCAAAAATAATTGAAAACTTATTATTTTATTTACTGGCGTAAATAAATTTAAATTTGAATATGTAGAATTTCAAAGGTACTACTATTTCCTGTTTGTTTATATTTCCTGTATCACTTAAAGATGAAATTATCAGTAACAAATGCGCATCTTGAACCACAACACGGCATTGGTGTATGGTTACCTTATGACCGCAATACTCAGTCATGTTTTCAACGGTCTCTCATATTATTTATGTAAACGAATGAGTCATTTAAACGATTCAATAATTTAATATTCTATCAACGCTAAAACACTTCTGACTCACAGCTTGTTATTGGCAACGTGATAGTATTCTACGCTGTGTAGGTCCTATTTTCTGTACCAACCAGCCCTAACTGGAGTCATGTTTCTATTTTATACTTACAGATTTATGTTTCATTTGTTCGGTTTTTTTTTTCTAACATATTTCTGCATGATCGGTCACACGCGATTCACGGCACATTTGTTTATTTTCAAGGGGAGCAGCGGATATTACCAATCGAATTCAAAATGTAAAATCATCGAAGGGATTGGAAATATGTAGAATGACTTTGAAATTACATACCATCATAGCATCACGCCTTTATTCCCCGAAGGGTTAGGCAGAGGTGTACTATTATACACCCACATTTCACTGATGTAGTTATTAAGTCCCATGTAAGCCTATTGGAATTACATGGGACTATATATACTATTTTCAAGAATAATCGTTATTCAGAGTCATTTGGACATCATGTTACATGCACAGTACTTGGGTACATCTATCTCCACATCTGTTTAGGCCTACAAGCTATGCCCGCGAAACCAACCGCGTTGAAATATGTTAAGAAATCCTGAATTAGCTTGCCTGCCAAATTGCAGTGTAACTTCATTATGGCCATAAGACGATTAAACTACCATACGTGTATTTTACATATTATTATCTCATAAGCCATTTGTTTTAACTTGCATTCTGTCTATTCTCTTTGCTTCTGAAATAGGTACTGTAAAATAAAATCTATTTATGTAAGTATTTATAAAAAATATGCAAAACTGCAAAATCTGTTGAAATTCTTTGCAAAGATTTGTGGCGTATTTATTATAATTTATTAACATTTTTCAATAATAGTTAGGATAGTCACGCAAACTATTATTAAGGTAACATAAAAATTTCCTTGAATGCCCGGATGCACATTACGTTTACGCATCAGTGAGTCGCATTTACGCGATAGCTGCAGGGTTAAATCATCTGCTTCTTGGCTCCCCTAAGGGTTGCGGAAGGAAGCTCCCTAAGGGTAGTGCTGCAAGCACTAAAGTGAGGGAAACATAAGTTCCTCTTCAAAGTATGTTCGACTTTGATAATCAACCTTAGAATAATATATGGAAGTAGGTAGCATAGCATAATATTTTGTATAAAAAATGCGAATGCACTACCTATCTGAATTATTACTTTAAAACTTTCTTTATTATTTATCTACTTATTTCAGGGCTTTCAGAAACTTATTAAATACTATAATTATACCTAAGTTTTTAGATCGATGGACAAAAAAAGATGAGAAAACAAATGGAAGATCCTCTTGATCTTGATTTCTTTGACTGTTGAAAAGAAAGAAGAAAAAAACATCGGTCATTTGGCTTTTAACGACTGGGGTTAAAAGCCAAATGACCGATTTTTTTTTTTTTCAATGCTAATATCCTCAAGATATCTTTACTTACAATGTTTTGTGTTAAATATGAGTTATTGCGGCATTACTTACCACAATGATGACAGACTATGGCGCATCACCAATAATAGAATTAGGTATTCCTAACAACAAAATACTGGATCTTGCGGTTTGAGCTATATCGGTACCAAACTCAAGTAAAAATATATATTTTCCCATTTCTATAGGTACCTATACTCAATAAAAAGGTTAGGGAAAACCTAAAGATCCAGAAATAGGTTTAGTTACTAATTTAAAACCAATATGAGTAGAAAAATAATGGATGTAATCTTCTAAGGTTGTATCAACGCAAATGTATCATTTATCTTAATATATTTTGTTCATGTCACAATTAAACGCTTTGCGTAACGTTTAAGTACATGCAATCCGAGGGCGAAAGTATGTATGAGAACAATGAATAGGCAATATCCTTTATGGTCCAGAAACTGCGTCCGGCCTAGATGTGCGTGGTCCAAGCTGTAGTGAAAGTCAGCCATTGTTGTGGTGACATACGTACTCTACCTTTTTAGTGCAATACGCTGTAATTGCCGTTTCAACTCTACTGCAAATGTGTTGTTAGTGACGGAACAGACGCGTGTTGTACCAAATCTTTATGTAGGTACTTTTGAAATAATATTAGCAAATCATTCACAAGGTTATTACCAGCGGACAGGTAAACGAATGTCAGTTCTAATGGCACATGTTTGGCACTCAACATGCCCACGATACCTTGGTGGGATACGTGATAGGTAGTAAGTTGTTGTCTATTGTCCTTACGACATTAGAATACATTTAGCTTTTAATGTGTAGGCTTCATATTATTCTTCTAAGTTCGAAGTTATTGCCTACCTATACAGGGTGTCCCAAAACTCAACGTCAAGCCGAAACGGGGTGACAGGATTGATCATAACCATCACGAGAAAAATCTGAAAAAAAATCTATCCCATGCAGTTTGAAAATTATGGGCATTTTAAGAAAAACCTAGAAATTTGATCAAACTGTACCATTTTTCGGTTATTGTGGTTATTATTTTTTATTTTTGTTCATTTGAACTTTAGAAACGTAATCCTAAATAACATTTCTAGAATCCCAATAAAAAATAATGACACAATTGCCTTAAGTTCCCGAGAATTGAGACTATTTGTTAAACTACGAATTTAAAATTTTCAAGATTCGTCGACTTTGACAGGCCCTCCTATAAAAAAAATGTACTAGAGTGCCTTGGCAAGTAGCATTAAAAGTTGGCGCATTTAATCAGAATTCTAAAATGGTACAATACTTGTTAGTTCCATACAATAGAAAAGAGTAAAAAAATTAAAACCTCAAGTAACCCGATTTTTGCTATCAGATTTTACTCAGTTAAAATGTTTTTAATTCGCACAAGCTCTAGGTAGGTTCTTAATTTTAAGGCAAAATGATGAGAGAGATGGATAATGGGTATGTTTGCCATGAGTGAGCGAGACAGATAGTGACGCCACGCATTGAGACGGAGATGCGTCGTTTAAACGAGTGCGAATGAAACAGATAGATGCTATGGCATCTATCTGTTTCATTCGCACTAGTTTCAGCCAAGCAAATGGCTACGCTACCAGTCCGACACCAACCAGTTAGTACGTTTCGCTCATTCGTCTACTGCGCACGTTCGTATTCGCTTGTGTTGATTTAGTACTGACAACTTTGGCTTCTCTTTTTGGACTTGAATCTTTGTGAATTGGACTTGTTGATAACATACCGGCAACTTTGGCTTCTCTCTGGACTTTTGTGTTGGCATCCTTTTTATCTACCATGCCTACGCGCTACACTTCACAAGAATATGCGAACATGCACCTCATTTATGGGGAATGCAGATGCAACGCAAGTGCTGCCGCTAGACTTTATCGTGAAAGATATCCAAATTTAGAGCGCTACCCGGATCACCGCGTGTTTGTTAATGTGCACCGTTCACTCACAGAGGGCGGCCATTTCCCGAATCAAATACAGGCTGGAGGTAGACCTGTGTTTCCTTTCCAGGAAGAAGTATTGCAAGAGGTCGCACGTGACCGAAGTATTTCCGTACGTGGAATTGAAGAAAGAACGGGAATACCGAAAAGCACTGCTCATCGTATTTTACAAAGAGCCGAAATGCATCCGTTTCACGTACAACGAGTTCAAAGTCTTCTACCTCGAGATTATCAGGAAAGGATTTCTTTTTGTAGAACAATGCTACAGAGGCATAATGAGAATCCCCAATTCATCCAAAAAATTCTCTGGTCAGATGAATCGACATTTAAAAAAGATGGTTACATGAACTTGCACAATTATCACGAGTGGCATGTGGAGAATCCACATTTAATGCGAGAAGATAGATCCCAGTATCGTTTTAAAGTAAACCTGTGGACCGGAATTTTAAACGGTAAAATTATTGGGCCTATTGAACTGCCTGAGAACTTGAATGGAACTAATTACCTACATTTTTTAAGAGAAGATTTACCAACCCTGTTAGAGGACGTACCACTAGCAGATCTTCGCGACATGTGGTTTCAACAAGATGGCTGCCCAGCGCATTTCGCAGTGCAAGTAAGAGATTTCCTTGACCAGGAATATCCGGGAAGGTGGATTGGACGTTCGGGCACTATCTCGTGGCCCGCCCGTTCACCAGATTTAAATCCCCTGGATTTTTTCTATTGGGGAGTTCTCAAAGAAAAAGTTTACTCAAAGCCCATTGAGAACGTAGCCGACCTGCGTGAACGCATTTCTCAAGCAGCTGAGGCGATCAACTCTCGAAGATATGCCCGACTAATAAGTAGATCTTTTTTAAGAAGATGTAGGGCTTGTATTGAGGCTGATGGTAAACAATTTGAACATTTATTGTAATAAAAAACGTTATTTCTCTATCATCTGACTTTTATTCCAACAAACCTAATTATTTTACTAATTTTACTAACTTTTTTTCACTTTGGTAAAAGTGGCGTCACTATCTGTCTCGCTCACTCATGGCGAACATACCCATTATCCATCTCTCTCATCATTTTGTCTTAAAATTAAGAACCTACCTAGAGCTTGTGTGAATTAAAAACATTTTAACTGAGTAAAATGAGATAGCAAAAATCGGGTTACTTGAGGTTTTAATTTTTTTACTCTTTTCTATTGTATGGAACTAACAAGTATTGTACCATTTTAGAATTCTGATTAAATGCGCCAACTTTTAATGCCACTTGCCAAGGCACTCTAGTACATTTTTTTTATAGGAGGGCCTGTCAAAGTCGACGAATCTTGAAAATTTTAAATTCGTAGTTTAACAAATAGTCTCAATTCTCGGAAACTTGAGGCAATTGTGTCATTATTTTTTATTGGGATTCTAGAAATGTTATTTAGGATTACGTTTCCAAAGTTCAAATGAACAAAAATAAAAAAGAATAACCACAATAACCGAAAAATGGTACAGTTTGATCAAATTTCTAGGTTTTTCTTAAAATGCCCATAATTTTTAAACTGCATGGGATAGATTTTTTTTCAGATTTTTCTCGTGATGGTTATGATCAATCCTGTCACCCCGTTTCGGCTTGACGTTGAGTTTTGGGACACCCTGTATATCCGTGCAAAGTATGTAGTTAAGTAGTGAAATTTTGTAACTTTTTCTAGAAAATAAACTTAAAAATAATTGTTCAATCAATTATTTACTGTTAAAACGTTTAGTCTCGAAATATTGACTACGAATTAAATAACAGCTCTGGCAAATTAAGAAGAAAAGGAAGTCACAAGGTCAAGAAAATATAGCAATGATTATGTGAATCAAGCAATTCTTAATTCAGCAGATGGATGCGTATGAGATACTTACGGTAACTATGGCAGTTAGTTTTACAACTTAATATCTTTGTACAGTATAAACCCAATATTTGACAAGCAAGAATAATGAAAATAGGTTTCCTCTCGCAATTCGTGTGTCAAATAATTGCACATTATCGTTATAAAGTATCATCGACAAGTAGCGGTTGTACAATTGTCTCCGGGTGATAGTGGGCTTATTCGAGTGGAACAGCTCTCGGTTCCCATCATGAAACTGTATACGGTTGACAAGACTGACGCTGACGCCCGCGCCACTTTGTTTTCACGTGAGAATACGTGCTTTAAAATATTCTTGTAAAGAATTTATTATTCTATTTATTTTGTTATCTGGATAATTAATCAAATTAAAAGCTAAGAGAGGTAACAATTATGCGATCTCTGTGCAACAGTTTCTATAATATATCATAATATAACTCGTGTTATTGTTCTGTCTATCTCTAAAATCCTGTTAACACAGGCGTAAGAATTTACGCTAACTCTGACCCAAATAGTTAATTTTATAACGTTCCGACAATTTATGACAACGTGAATAGGCAACTGTGCGATACCCCAGCGATGTATGATCATACAAAATGATACATATCCGAGCGTTTGACGTTACGCACTAACGCTCAGTTGACTAGACTTTAAGAAAAACAAATCATTAAATTTAAAAAGCGTTAAATATCCTTTTCCAGCGACCAAGGTTGGGCAGTATTTGAATTACGAGTACTTGTAATTAAAATACGTAATTGAAATACAAATACATATTTGGTATTTGTAATTCAGTTACTTCTTAAAAAATGTAATTAGTAATTGGTATCTCAAATATCTGACGCTGAGGTATTTTGTAGTTAGTATTTCAAATACTTATGCAACACTGCACTGCACTTATACGTCAAATTTTCAAGTATGTACTTATCTTGTCAATTGTCATTTTCATTTCAGGCTGGGCTGAATTAGCTCTATTATATTTACCTGACTGTATTTTGTAATTTGTATTTTAAATAAAAATAGTGAAAATACTGTATTTTGTATTTTATATTTCAAATACACGACCTAAAAATATTTTGTTATTCGTATTTTAAATACATGCGAGATAGTATTTTGTAATTTGTATTTTAATTAAAGCAAAACATGTATTTTGTCTAGCTCTGCCAACGACCACAATTTTATTTTATTAGGGTTTTTTTACGGGGTCGACGCGTAAAAAGTGGTTTCTCTCGTGAGATGACGCAGGGATATTTATATTTATAGCGCTTTAGTATACTACTACTCTCTAATCATGTTTCGATACCCCATAATTTTTTATGTAAGTGATAAAAATAAATTATAGTAATTATTAATTAACTTAATTTCCGTGCTGATTAAAAACCCGCTTAATGGGTTTAAATTAACCATTTTATCACTTCCTTAAGCAACAGTTATAAATCCACCAGTGTACAAAAACAAGAATAAAAAAAACTGATTTTATAAAAAAAAAACGTTGACAATCTTCTAAATCATTTTTTGAACGTGTGCGAAAACTATAAAGATTGGCTTAAAATTTCATCAACAACATCAAAGTTTTGGTTTAATTCAAATTTAATATCCATGACATGTTCATAGCTACAAAAAGTTACGTGGGCGTATCGTCTCGGGCTCTCTGCAGACTGCATTAGCAATAAAATATTAAAAACATGTTTATTCTCTTTTAACATTTTGTCATTTAGTCTATCTACCAAATAACTTTCCAGCCAAGTCTGGAGAATGTTTGCGGATAACTACCGGAATAGGTACCGTTTGTTTTAATAATTTTCTACATGTTTCTCACGGAAGTGCAGACTTCACAGTAATTGAGTTGTTGCCTTCTTCACACGAATCATTCAGCGTAACGTTGAACCATCCAGCGGTAATGGAAAACTCTAGTTTTACAGCTACGAGCACAATGCGATGTCATTTTAAACGATGTTACGACCTACTAACTACGCATTACATACGACACGATTGCGCAAAATGTAGTTATTCGAAACTAAACATGAACATCCTTTTTGCACTTGAAAAGCTTTTGACATATCGATCTTAGATTTAGCTTCTTGATATTTAAATAGGAAAAAACGACATATCACTTGGTTGCTAAACTAATTATAGTTATACGATTATACGAACGTTTAAATTTAACGTTTAACAGTCAAGGAGACCCGGATCAAAAGCAATGATATCATCCAGATCTAGTCTAGTGATTACATAGCTCACTCTGACCGTGGGACTTCGTCTTTCCCGCGCGTAATTCGTTCTGATAACTCACATTGTTACTTTAACATTTTTAGTAATTAAAGTTATTTTGCATTTTCATTTTAACTTTTAATTAGGCTTGCCGAATATTCTTTGTATCCGGTGATATAATAATAACCGCTATACTTTAGTTTACATCGCAATGAACCACATTTATTACAAGTTTATTTCACACAAATTTTTTATCGTGTGTGAATCAGATTATTTCTTATTAATATATCTCGAAATTCTCGATCTATTCCTACTTTTACATTTCACACGACTGCCTTAGTTTTTTTTTTATTATCAGTAAGTAATATGGATTTCGGATATAACTACTCGGTGCACTAAAATTTGCCTGTCTTCTCCTTTGTTTCCTTATGAAGCAAACCAGTTGTTGTTTTCCATTCAGCTGATATATAATATCATTAGTTGCCACGAATCTAATATTATCCAAAAGATTCATTTTATTTTATTTTATGTGTAGTGTACTACTTTTAAACGGAAATCGAATGAAAAATTAGTGAAAGCGATATTTCGAAATGCGTATGGTAATTTGACCCTTTCCATTCACACAACACAACGAAACAGCCGAAGGCATGTGTAGTAAGTAGTAATTAATTAAACTTTTCAAAGCAAACGCTTTTCTTGGTGATAGTATTAGTAAACACTAATACTATCACCAAGAAATATGCGTTTTATCCGTCGATTATTTCATTCATTCATGTTTGAATGAGAAAAATAAAATGTCCTGTTAAAATCCTTGATCGGTACAAAGTTCATGTGACATAAATAGCATAATTGGACAATGTGTTGTAACCTTCACAGAGCCGCTCCTAGTCTGGACTACGCATTGTGCATTTACTAACCAGTCTAAAGGACACGTTTCATTATTTAAATTCGTGTAAATAATAGTATTTGAATGGTAATTGTTACATAACTAATATACATTCCATAGGAGTGGTAGAGAAATTCCAAGAAGTGCTTGAACTGAGTGATGTTTGTTGATGTATCTTTTGTTCAACTTACAACTGGAATGACGAGTGTGGGTGCTTGGACCAAAGAACGACCACCGAGCTTTTCCTGTTCTTTACAAATAAACTTAAATAAATCAATGCGGTAAAAAGCTTTTGAAGTTTCTTAAGATTTTTAGAACAGTGTGTTTCTCTTTTTCGGATATTTCAAAGTTAGTAAAGAGTTTAACATTACCTAACCTGTTGCGGCTACAAACTGATGATAATCATCATCAAATAGTTAGAAGCTATTACATATTTTGCGACATAAGACCCAAGTAAACCTGCGAAAATCATGTTTAGAGCTATTAACGATAGTTATCCGCCTAATCCAACAGGTATTACACGTTAAAGCTAATAATAATAAGCTTAGCAATGTTAACACACGTATGTTTGAAGTTTAGAACGCGTAATATGCTCCCCGGCCGTAATCGTGATTACAACCAAACGGCTTCCGTGCAACGCACCCGCCCGGAACAATAACACGACCGGCAACTCCGAATTAAAACAAAGGTGATTACTCACACATGCGACGTAGAAAATTATTTATCAAACGATGCTCTGTAGGTAGGCTCCTCTATTAGCGTCTAGTTCTGTAGATAAGTTTTAAAAACATTCCTTATCAGTTCAAACCACTCGCAACTGCTTAGGTGCAATGCCGCCGCCGTTTTTATTATACATGAAGCAATTTATATTCTTTTTTGTTTCGATAAACTATACAATTTATCTTTCATTGAATTTTAAGACGAAAATCACAAAGCTTTTCCGAGAAAATACATTATTTATTTTAATAAGCACGAATTTGTCGGCGTCATTTAGACTTCTGTTACGTCGCGGCGGCGGCAGCCATCGTGTTTGGAAGGGTCCAAACAAAATAAACTGCCCGCACCCATAGCCGGGTTGGAAACAACAACACCATACAGTGTGTTTACTATCTTCGATCTCACAATCATGTGGGTCTACGTAATCATGATCGATTCATAGTGTTCCGTAATTGACGTAAAGATCAATATTTGTCGAATTTCATTGGATGTGGATTGTAAATGAGCTTTTGTGTTCAAACCTTATGGAGTGCAAGTAATGTATCGGACGTGTTGTTTGGCATAACAGGACCTGTGTTTATATAAAATTTATATGTGTGTGTTATGGTATTGGAACATGCTATATTTGTGAAGTAACATGGCTAGGCAACGTTAACGACACGCATTCTGGGAGTCGTGCGCGTGCCCCCTCCAGCCAGACGTTGCGCGCACGCAGGAAACACGCGCCACCGCGACCGCTACGTTCCCCAGTCAACACACGATCGTTAAGCCCCTTACCTTTATGGACTTGACAAATGCCTTATAAAGGTCATTCAGGTCAAGGAGGCCTGCTAAATATTAAACGCTGTTAATTTTATATTAAGCATTCAATAAATATGTATGCATAGGTATACAGTCGTAAAGACAGAGATAACTGCAGGTAATTCAAAAGGTTTAAATGTAATACGGATGTCAGTAGATTAAATACTGATTAGAAATTAATTTATTCACATTCTTTCTTAATAAAATAAAGAAGACCACACCGATAATTCTAGCTAGAAAATAACTCAAATATGCGACTTAAGTGTGTACTATTTGATAATGAAGGGCCTAACCCGTTTTTAGAAATGAGCATTTGTTTGCACTTCGATAAAATATGATGACAGTGTCAGCCTTGCGGGCGCCAATGTGAGGTGCAAGACAGTGTGGTGTGGGCTCTCCTCCTACGAACTCCTAAGGCCTTGTCCTTATCTTTCACTCATTAATCGTTACTAAAATTATATATATATTTAAACATATTCTACATTATGTAATTGTAAGACAATAAGAAACGATTATTGTAGGAGATTAGCGCATCATGTCATGCTAAAAACGCTTTGGTCAAGTTCCTCACGAGATTTGAGCTTAGAGATGAATACAATAATAACAACAAGGTCAGGGTAGGAAATTTTAAGTCATGCTCTATAAAAATACTAGGAAAATAACCTTTTTACGGGCTTAATGCCTAGTAAGGCAAATAATAACACAAAGATATATTGTTCAAACAATATAAAAAGCCTTACAGATTACACGGAGTGGGAAGAATTTTAAGCAGGTATTTGTTAGCGGCTGTTTTAAATCATTCATTCCTCACGCTTCAATGGTTTCTATGGGATGGGAATGGGACCCCGGGGAGACGGCGCGCACTGCGCAGGTACACAAGTGCTACGCAATAAAAGATTTTTTGTCATCAACTTGTCTTCATGCTCAAGTGTCACTTGTCAAATATTGCCTGCACATGTTTTAAATCAGTTTTAACGGTTACGTATAAATAATATGCCGAAATTCTAAGTCTATGGTTTTATGCATAATTACCGAAGCGAAAATTTTCATCGATAGCTAAATTTATTAGATATTAATCATTTTAACGCTTTAAAAATGTACTTTTTTATCATTTATATAGTTACTGTCTCCTAAATCAATAAAAGATACCAATAGTGTCAGAATGAGATGTCAGATCCATGTTTACTAATAACGTTATTATTATATAAAATTTAAAGTATGTCCTTTAATTGATTATCTTTTTGAGAAATCCCTACTTCTATAACCTTAAAACTTTATAAAGTGTTAATGTTTTTGTTTAATAATAAAGGACGCCGCCGTTAACGAAAAACTCTATCCTAGTATAGTCAGCTCCCCCATCATAATACACCTTTGTCAATACGCTCTCTTTGTCTCTCATGGGTTTCGTCGTATTTCCTTCTTCTTCACAACTGAACCCCATTTATGGGTGTACAGACAGCATAAACAATTTCTCGAGCGGCGCGCGTAAATTTGAGGTTATGTTAGTATTAATTCGACATTCGCTTTAGACGAACGTGCGACGGTGCAGCGCGCGTACCGGCTTGTGATCGTGTGCATTCTCGTTACGTCACGATCGATATATTGTACAATCGAGTGCATTATTGCAGTGACTGTGCAGACAGTGCATGTATATATATTTTTTTACTTTAATAACCGCCATGTTAGCGGTTTTTAAATTAACGTGCCAACCGGACGTACACGATTTGGATAATTTCTGCTATATCTTTTAAGGTAAGTTTGAAAACTTAATATTTTATCTGTTCTATAATTACGTATTTAATTATTTACGTATTCTTTAACCATTTAAAAATAATATTATATCTTCAATGAAATTTCTTATTAGCAAAATTGAACCTGTGTTCCTGAACAATACAGAATTTTGTTTGTAGGTCATGTGGTATTTATTTGAAAGTCTGCAATCAAACACCGTTGTTTTTATTACTAGATAGGTATATGAGTTGAATCGCCGGGTCTAACAAATATGTTAGCTTAAAATACTGTTGCAATTTTGTGTTATTATTTGTATTTCTACTAAAATCATCATCGTCAATCATTTCAACGTATTTATTTTCATTCAATTCATTTCATTCAATGTAAACGGTTCTGCTTCATTTTTATTTTAAATTCTATGATAAATATTCCCAGTTCAGCCACCTGGAAAGAGATAAATAAATGCTTAAAAAATATTTGCACAAAAAATAACGTATCGTTCGTTGCTTCTCTATGTATACCCTCATAGTTTGAACCCTCGCCCGCCACACTCCAGCAGACAAACTAACCAAAATTTATATACAGTTTTCAAAGTCCTTATTGCGGTGAAATAAGAATTATTTTGTGTTGACTAAACGAATAAGTTATTTGTGCCCCGTCAGCGTCGTGCATTCATCCCGCACCCTCTTTTATTACCTATACCGTATGCATGTTGCGGTTCTTATTGTGACTTGCATCAATCCATTAGAGCGATTAATCTCTAGTACGTTTAATGATATTGTTGTGCAAATGATGTTACAGAGATTAGCTCGTGGTTAAGCTGCGAGTGTTTATAACATCTGGGCTCTCTCCAAGAACATTTCCAAGCTAACGTTAACTCAGTGAAGAAACGCAAGTAATAAAGCTTAACAACTTATAGCTTAAAAATCTTTTTTTCTTATAATCGTGGCACGGCTTTACAATTTAGCCAAGTTATTCAGTATCATCGACTGTAAACATTTCTGAATTAACTTAAATCAAATGATCAATCACAAACCCAATCAAATTGAAAACCGTTACTAAGATTAGCAGACACGGATGTCTCTCAAAACTCATTTGAGATTTCAAACAATATTGCATCTTTAAAACAGCAGTTATTTCAGTTTTATGCATCTCCTAAAAAGGAAACCGGGTTTATTATCGCGGACACAAACGAGATTCACCAATTATAGCCAGCGAGTGTGGGCTAAAGGATTAGTAATGAAACCAAAATTAGGTGGCTACTTAATAAATTTATTCTATTCTATTCCACTGATACTTTTACTGTAGAGCGAGTCGTAAAAGGTTAAAAGCTCACCGTAATGCAGGTACAAGATTATGTATCTAAAAGGGAAAATATAAAATATTAAAGAACAGAATATCACCCCATAGCCAATGACTTAACAGACTGAATTGGGTACGGTCAGCATAGAGAGATAACAGTTGAGTTTCTGATAACAATATTGAAAAGAGAACTACTTGGTTATTTATGATATTTTCACAATATTGCTGCACCTATACTTTACAACTGCCAACAAGCAAAATATATTTTTACTTTTACTAATCCTTTGTTAATCTTTATTATCTTGAAATATTAACTTACTTTTGTCGCTGATTGTACCAGTTAAACTGAAATTATTGGGACTAAATAACTGATAAAATCTCTAAAGTTTACTTCTGTTCGTATGTCACTTTAATAAATGCATTTATTAAAGCAATATACGAATTGAAGTAAATTTTAGTATTCCTTAAAATACAATAGACTTATTGGAACGTCATTGCACTTATTGGAATTCAAGCAATCAAATCATTTGATCGTTACTTCCACATTTCGAAAGTCCTTGATCTATACCAATCTTCGAGAGTGCACTGTGCAACATTTGACGCGCTTTATTATTCTGACATGAAGTATAACGTTCGTAACCTTTCCAAGCTAGTCACGGGTTTTGAAATGTATCTTCTATGTACTTACTTGTTATTGTATTTACTCCGTTCATTCAGAATATTAGATCAATCCGCAACCGCAATGAAGTAATAACTATTAATATTACCATTTATCCCCGTTTAATAAATAATGGAATAATAGTTAATCAAATTTATTTGTAATATGTAAATCGATCTACTAATACGCATGCAGCTGTCAAAACGTACACATTGAACTTTGATAACTATTGTATAGTACATACAAGTGTATTAATCAAATCAACACCTCAAAAGTGGATCACATTGTATCTGTATTATGATAAACCTCTCCCATGGCAGCATCAATAATACGAATTTCGAGAAGCAATAACCTAGAATTTAAAGTTTTATTCTAAGTTCCGTAACGACGCTCAACTTTGTACTTGAACACAAATTCGATCTAAATCCATAATTGCATGCAAATGCGTGACTCAAACGCTGCTTAATATCAAGTGATCATAGCTGAGCATCGGCCGAACGTAAATGCTATTACAATATATTAGTAAAATCTGTAAATATGGCCAGTTCTTATATGAGATAACGGGCAATAAGGAGTCTAACGTCAAAACAGTACACGCTCGTATATACCATGACGTAGTTCAGGATAATGATAACAGTAATTACTAATTACTTACGTATAACGCATATGTATATGGAGGTACAGTGATAAAGATTTTAAAAATAACGGCATTTTGATGACAGTGGTCATTCACAAAAAAAAAATCAAAATTAATAATGTATTTAATTTACGCGTGTAGTGTTTAAGCGTGCCTAAAATTATATGTAATGTGCGTCAGGCGTAATTGATTCGTTCTATGAAATTTGATTATTTTACGCAATAATGCGACTCACGTTGCCATGTATACTGCACGTTGAATACCTACTAAACAGACATTCACGGAGACATTTTTATAGAATTATTTTTTTGTCTTCGTTGTCCATATTTTTTGATGGAGATTCTTCTGAATCAGGATAAAATGTTAACATCATCGTGATGTATTAAAAGCAAGCGTTATTCCTAGTTGATGTTAAACAGTGCGTTTAATTTAAACTTTTAAAACTTTTGTGAATATTCAAAGTCACAATTTGTGATAATGAACACAAAGTACCTACTTATTTTGAAAACAAGTTGTTTGGGAAAAATGTGAGCGAAGTGTTTTTTTTTGTATTCGAAGTATAGATTGCAAAAATATCATCAAACAAACATTACGAAAAAAAACCTATGTGTCAACGTAATTGTCTATAGGTCTTTTATTCAATTGGTATTAAATGACATATATTACAGTCATCTTACTTGATCAAAGACTGCAGTGGCGACACAGTTATTGTACTACAACTGTCATAATCAAGTTTAATGACGTTATTATAGTGGCAGGTTTCGTAAGTGCAGACGATAGACCAGTGAGAGGACATTAATCCATTTAGTTGGACGTATTAACTTATACTACTCATTGGTCTGCAATGCCACAAGCGCGGCTGCTATACGTGAGGTCCTAGGTTTGATTCCCGGGTCGGGCAGTCAGTCTGGAAATTCTCCGTAGCGGCCCGCAGTTTGGAACTGAGTTTGGTAGGTAGCACCGTGACGCAATAAGTGCATCTGTGAAATGTGGGTGAACAATAATACACCTCTGCCTAACCCTTAAGGGAATAAAGCCGTTTATGTTACGTTGTTAAGTCTCTCGAGATAAGCGGCTGATATGAATGTAATGTATAGCGTATTGTGGATAAACACATCGCCTCATATTCCGGGTCTCCCACGCCGCTAATCAAGACAATGACGTCTTTGATTAGGAGTACATGTAAATATGGCTCTCATGCTCCAATTACACTGAAGAGATAAAAATTATAGATAACTGAATAGTAATTATATCTTCATTAATTTTAAATTAGGAATCCACTGGCAGCGGTTGACGAATGAGATTTATAAATGGATAAAACATCTGCTCCCTAAATTAGATTTAAATAAGTATAATGCATCTGGAGTTTTATATTACATATTTGTTCCACGATTTAAAGCTTTTATTTTAATTTATGAAACAGTACACTATAATGGATTTTTCAAATTTTTACAATCGGATATAGATTGAAATTTTCTAAATCATTTTTGATGTTTTTTTTAATGGTGGTTTACACAATTTACTTCAACCGTTATTTTCCAAGTAAACTTCATCTAAATCTGGTGACCCTGATTATCTATCTCTTTGTTTGACTGTCCTTAGGTACCTACATAATAATATAATGAACGAGTCTTGCGGCCGAACTTAAAATAGATTTCTTTGAATAACAAAACATGGTGATGTTTCTTAGTCACATCCTCTTGTTACTTATGTACTTTCTAAACTTATTTATTACCTTTCCTTTTCAATTTGCTGTTGCTGGGCAAGACCGCAAACAGCATTGAACATTAGGGTGGAGTGAAAAATATTATTTTCGTATATTTTTATTCCAGTATTATCAATTAATTATTGATCTATGGCCTAAGATGTATAAATCCAAAACATTCTACGTCAATATCCTCAGGTGGCGCACTTCACTTGAAGATTTAAAATTAAACAAAAATATGAGTTGCGGTAGGTAATAAAATCCTACTAATATGTGAAATTTTGTGAGGACGGATGGATCTTTGTTATCTACTCATTCACGCCAGAACGATCTGGATGAAATTTGGCACAGAGATAGATTATAGTCTGGAATAGCCACATAGGATACTTTTAATCCCGGAAAAATGTACGGATTCGTAAACCACGCGGGCGAAGCCGCGAGCGGAAGCTAGTATACAATATATTTATAAAAACTTTTTTTTTCATATTTTAGTACATAGTTTAATATTTTAGCATTAGTAAATATATTAAATCAGAAAACATGAATGTAATAAAATAATAATTGTGTAGTTTTAAGAGTCTCTATCAACAGTCTCCGGACCTTCTTTTTGGCGATAATATTGAAATTTTGTCTCAAAAAGTCTTGCCTATCTTTTATCGTGGTTCTTATGTAACCACGTCTTGCTTGTGAAAATTTTTTTCCTTAAAATTAAAAATGAAGCGTCTGTGATAGAACCGTGTTTATTTACTTCGGCTTCTTATCTCAGGCGCTGCTAAAATAAAAAATGGAACTCGTAATATTTCTTCTAACTTTAACCACGGGGATACTGTATAAAATATATAATACAACATCAAGTTCACAGTTTATTAAAATTGACTTTTACTGAGCTTTTACTCTTTCGAAACCCTGTACGTTGTCCCACATACGACATCGTTACCCGCGGCGAAAATTGCGGCCGTCAGTCATCCATCAATTGAAACTTGAAACGTACTGACATACTATATGAGCACCGTACCTACCTACATTATACGGTTTCGTATGTCCAATAAAAATATATTGATGTTTGTTTTTCTTCCATGTTTATCTAGGATAACGGAAAGTGAAGGTACTCTATATGTACCTATAATGAAAATATTATACACCTGTTTCTTGTGAACGCGCTGTATAGCACATTATATCACAAATATATAATAGTAAATTTGGATTAGCTACATAATTACTTCTGTCAGAAATAGATTCATTTCAATTGATTTGGAAAATGCATAGTTATATAAAGGAACTCGACAAAATTTCTACCTGCCGGTCAGACGAGATGAGCTCCGATCCTATATGTAGTCCGTCAACCCGCTGTAAGCCAAGCCTAACCTAACCCTTCTCATGCTAAGAAGAGGCCCAGGAATAGGATGGTAATAGGTTGAATTATTATAATCTATTTATCAAGGGTTCCACCCACTAGATACATATTTTTTTTAGTCCATTACTGTCGTAGCTTGTTCTGTTTAATGTGTGTTCGACCCACGTTAAGTATTCAATTCTAAACTATAGATTTAGCTTATTTGTTATTTTAATGATGCGGTTCCCATTCTATGAGTGTTTCATATTAGGAAGTTCATGCTTCTGTTGTGTTGTATTGTCATGTAGAATAGTACGAATAAATTACTCTAACAAATACACAAAAACTATGAAAAGGCACATTTCCTAACAAAACAGGAAAGCATATTTCTTCTATGCAAATATCTTTATGAATAGGCGAAAGAAAGCATTCTACCTTCTAACGCGCACACAAGCAATAATTTAATCAATGATCAAAATAGTATTGTTTCCAGACTCCCCGGTCCAATTCAAATTTACTGCAATTGGAATGTCATATCGCTTATTTAACTCGTGGTGATAATAAAATAGACCCGGGTACGACTTAAAACTGCGGCCAGACACAGGAGGACGGGCAGCAGCGTCCTCTCACTAATCGGTGAGCCACTGCGATCCGCAAGCCGCCTGCCAAGCATGGGGATTATGGTACCCCCCCCCCCCTTGGGGGAGGCCTTCGTTCAGCAGTGGACATTTTCTGGCTAATGATGATGATGATAATAAAATTAGCGAAAGATACACCTAAGTATACATAATTTACCATTTTCTTTCATTGATGTAAAACGGTTGCAAACAATGGCTTCAAAACATTTGCAAATCATACTTGATGAGATCATTCGTAAGGATTTTAAATATTTTCACACGCACTTATATTGTTCTTTCTACTTCACACACATCACAAATGTCTTTAATATAGTTGGTTATCTTTATGAATATTTCGCATACCGATTCCACAAACAATGAATATTCAATAACTACAAACGATACTATAATTAGTACCGGTTACAATAAGTCTCTAATTTGTGTACATTTGTTCTGCTTCTATTGTGATCATGATTTGAAGACTTACTTTAAGCACAACAATGAAATCAGAGCAGACCGATTTCTCCTGAGAAAAAAAATAATAATAGTAAATAACGATGAACATTATAATAGAATGAGCGAGAAGCAATTTCCCAGATTCATTCGATGAGGTGAGATGTAGAGCGCGGGTAGATTCTTAATTCAACTGCAAACAATGTTACGGCGAACAACAGAGATCCACCGTATTGCAATACCGTAGCCGGCCTACTTGTTCATACAAATTACAAATAACGTTATAATCTGTTTGTAAAGAATAACCATCATCGTTCCGTTTTATGCTTTAGTTGACTTCCAGAGTTTATGAGGTCATAATAACGTTTGTTTAAACAGCTTGACCGGGCGCTAAGTAATTTGTCACACCTTCCATATTTTTATAGATCTCTGTACCTTTACGATTTTGGTTAAAAGAACTAGTAAATTGTATTAATATAGGTATGTAGATTAATTACTAATGAGCTAAAAGTGCCAGGTTTTTGGAGGCTCTATTTTACTCAAATCTCACAAGTTCAGATAGTTTTCACTGAACCAATAACTCCATATCGTGTACTTTCTATGGTGGTAGTTTGTGTGTATACCTTTAATACCAGTTGAATAATACAAAATGCAAGTTTATAAAATGATATTTGATATTTCAGGTTATATGAAAGGGGCGACGCTGATGTAGGTAACAAACAAAACGGGGGTCACATTCCTTAGGGCCTATTGTGCCACTATCGCTCTCGTAGTTACGCATAAATCTCAGTTTGGTTAATAAGTGTGGGCGCAACATGGCCACCAAACAGTTACATTATACTTGCCATAAATTCCTACTGCAATATTATACAGCTGAGTGACTTGTCTCTGCCAATAAGTTGATAATCTGGGTCTAGAACAAAATAGGTATAGAACCATAACTTACAATAAAACTATAACGATATCAGGTTTGCCTTATGGTCTTAACCTTGATGATATTGCTGATACGCTGCTTATTTATTATTACATAGGTTCATGATAAAAATATATGTTTCACAGTGTAAGCCTTCAAGAAACAGACGAGACGTTCCAATCCACTTGCAGTCAAGTTTTTAATTTATGAGAGAGCTGTCATCTAGTTTTTAAATGAGTCTAACCGATCCCTTGATAACAGTTACAGACTGTTATTTTGCCGGTTCACACATCGCATTGTGCCGGTGGAACCCACTTAAACTCCCGTGGAATGAACAACTAATGGATTCAGGCTTTAATAGCGATCCACTTGAGTTCAAAGAAGAGCCGCAGGGGAACAATTGAGGCGCCCGCGCCCGCGTCACCCATCTGCTGTTGCATCGAATTCTGCTTTTGATTTTGTCACGTACACATCTGTGGACAAGTGCACATTTTTTTAATAATGTGTATTTTGGCTGCGAAAACAGAATGGCGTTTCTAATTGTTAATGATATCATTTGATACTATTGGTTCTATTTAGCTACGCATTTACCAATAACCGTTTTCCATTTTCAATTTTATATTGTGAACAAAATTGCAATATATGAGAGACTGCAATTTACTTCAATTTACTTATGGACTGCTATAGACTGATACCTACAGACACTTTTCTCTATACATATTATTGTTTAGTGAATAAATTAGAAATAAATCTATTACAGGCACTGCTAAAAAGTTAATAGGACTCTAGTTGCTCGATTCCAAAAAGTTGGTCCTATGGAGAAGAACCGACAAGAAACTCCATCGTATTTATTTAATACTTAAAAATAACACTCTGTACAAATTGAAAATTACGTCACACCATCAACTAATAGAACAATACAGGAAAACTTAGATTTAATAGATCTATTGTCGTTAGATGACAACGTGGTTGTTTTTATAACAACAAAAACTATACCAAACACGTCACCACAAAAGCGTGGGAGTAACCTGTTACTATTTCAACGCGTCTCCATTGATGTCTCTTTAACTATGTCAGACATAGACGCCATTATTAACGCTTAAAAAGATATACCGCTCGAATAAAGTACTAAGATTATTTTGTTAATTACTAACCATTTAAATGTTGTCGCTTCCATAACAGGCAGTGACAGTAGCGCGAGTCACCGGAAGATCAGTGACCAGCACGGCGCGAGCCCCGCCAAATTTGGCTCCAACGGTACTGCGCCGGCGAAATTAACGCCAATTTCCTCCACTCTACATAACTAGATAAACTAGAACGTTATTGTTTTGCACAAAAGAATTGCATTGAACAATACAAGTCTCATCCATCTCAGTTGTCTTCGGATCAGTTATTAAAATTAACTATTGCTTGTTACGCGAAAACAGTTTGTTTTGAAAATAAATTAGTCTTACAAGGAACATAATGAATCATTGTCTTAATTAATGAAATTAATTAATATAGTTTGTGTTTGTAGTTTGCTCAGTTTAATTAACTGAGTACTGTAGGTCCCTATTATTATTAAAAGAGCTTGTATTTGTTCTATGCAAATAGAACAAAATTGCTTTGTATTGTAATACGAGTAAACTCATCTCATGAATGAAATAACAGTTACGCATACCATTGTTCATTTGATATTCCAAATAAAATGTATATTTGAGAGAGAGTTGGTCAATAGAAATTCCTTCCCCTTGTTTTTTGTTCGACCGCAGAGCCCTTTATCGGTCGTAAAGTTCGCCCTGGGGTTCAGGACCCCGGAATTTAATTACTCACTAGTGTCCTCCACAGTGTCTACAATTCTACGCGATCCCCTGATATTAATGTTATCCTGCTGTCCACAAACTCGCCCCTTATGTAATATGTATGTACATAGAACAAAATTAAATTCGATCACAAAATAAATAAATCTAGAACAGCTCAGCTGTACCAATTTTTTTTCAAAAGTTTGCTCCTACAGGATTATATCTTTTGAACAGTACTCAAGTTAATTCAAAAGCTTTTCTGAGACAGGTATTTGTATAACAATATTAACAAAGTTAAGATTGCATGTTTGAAAATAAAGATCTTTCTGTAGAAGTTTATTGACATTTGTACAGCAGAGAGATTCCTTGAACTAATATATTGAGACAAGGAATTCCTTCACGTTCCTTTGATACCACACCCGGTGCGTAGCTGGAATAGTCTGTACATTTACTGTTTGACTGTACCTACTTGGATACCAATCATAACTAGTCGTTAAATAGCATACCGCACGCGAGCTCTACGCAGTGCCTACTCTATGACTTCAAATAAGTGGTTATAATTACTTCACGGTCATATAATACAGACGATAGTCCGCATAAAGTGCAGTAAGTGCGCGTTTACTATTTGGTATGAGTGGTGGGTGAGTGTGGCGGAGCGGATATCCGCAAGAGGTACCGGTCGGCTCCTACTTAGTCAGACAACGTTGTTTGGGTTGGATTCTAATTTCAATAACATCTGTCTACGATAGTAGACGGAGTATTGTGAGTTTATAATTAAGATGGAAGCTATGAGTAATGCAGTGTATAATTAGAATGAAACGTTGATTTGACAGTACACATGTTTCACAAAACCATTTCATTAAACAAAAACGTCACGTCACAGACGTTTTAAAAAATTGATGTCATAAGAATAAGTCGTGACATGGCCCTTCCTTTTGCCTTAGCCTAGTCGGTAACGAATATTTTACTACCTATGTAGGTCACGCCTAGACATAATTGTTCAAGTTATGCGACAGGGCTCTGGTGACCGGACGTCGTTGTTTGCCGACCTAAACCCACGCCGTGTGGGAGGCGCCGTGGTCAATGTTTATGGCTCCATAATCCTCAACTGCCAGTTTTATAATTTATTTAAACGTTCAATTCATATGCTGCATCTACTGGGACGTTCTTCTTTTCTACCGACAATCTGAGCGATAAATTTTTAGATTTGTCAAAAAAATAAATGTGTATTTTTTTTAATAGAATGAGTCTTAAAATACTGTCTAGTTATCCTAGATTTCAGAAACATAAAAAGCATCGAAGTATTACATAATGGTTTTTTATAATTTCAAGTTTGATTGGAATGGTAACCAAAAATAAACACCTCTGTCACAATGATATTTTAATTTAGTAGTGGTCATGTAAAATCAGATCTTCAGTTTTTAATTACTTTTCTTAACTAGAATACAAACATTTATTTTTATCTAGCTCGATACGACTGAATTCTTATTATAAACATTTTTAAAATGTTATTTATTACCACTCTGTCAAATTTTTCTTGTTAGGACAACAATCTTTAAAATATTGTGCTAGTCTTGAAATAAATTAAGTTGGAAATCTGGTTAACAACTTCTGTGTTCAGTATGTAATAGCGAAAAAGGTTATTTTAGTAAATATTACCAATAAACTGAATCATAAGCTACTTTGACGTTTAGTTTTAAGGGAGTCTTTCTCTCTCTTCTTCTTTCTCAAATTTGCGAATCAAAACTGTAATAGTAATTTTTCCCTTTTCTGCATCTTTCTTTTCTGAAATGTGACCGTCTCTTTTTTCCCTGCAGTAGCTCGTGAAACATCATCCCTAAGATAAAAATCATGGATTTTCTGTTTTAATAAGGTTTTTTTTGCAAAACAGTACTGTCTTTTGTAGCTCTCTTTCAACAATTCGAGTTTTAGTCTCGAATGTTCCGTTGTTGGGTCTTCAAACCTTTTCCTTTTCATTTTCCTTTCTACCGTCAGTTGTATTATTTTCTCTATTTTCTTTTTTCTTCTTATGCTGAAGTCTTGTCTTGTATTTCTGTACCTTTCTCTGTAATTCATGTATTTGTTCTTGAAGTTGAGTATTTTGTCTATAAAATTTTGATCTGTCCCGTCTTACTTGTTTTCTTCCCCTTGCGCTAGCAGTGGACAAGGCTGGAGTTAGTGAACGCAATCTAGGGCTAGAAGAAGGTGTAGAAACCAGAGTGTTAATTAAAACGTTCTGCAAAGCTTTCTTTTGTTCTCTTCTCTTCTTATTTCTAATTTGCCATTTTCTTTTATTTCTCTGTGTTCTCTTGCTGTCATATCTTTAACTAGCTTTTTACGAGCATGGTATCTTTCCAAATCCTTACGTTTCACTTCTACAACTTTTTCAGGACCTTTTTACCTTTTTTCACGACAACGTCGCTGTCTTTCCGCCGCCGGTAGTGGCATTCTTACCATCAGGTGAATGGTCACCTGATGGTAATACCTTAAATGAATAAAATAATTGATGATGTAATAACTAACACATTTTAAATAATAATTTACTATTGTGAAAATCAAGCAAGGCTCTAGATTCTATAGAAAAATTACGACTCCGTCACTAGTTGTACCACTCCGTCACAGTTTTAGTGACAGAGGTGTCTCGTGACAGAGGTGTAAAATAGCAGCGTTTAAGGTTCCCACCATTCACCTAATTATGAATTATTCATAAAATTGGGCGTTTAAGACAGGATTACTAGTAAACAATAAAATAATGTTAGAAAACAGAAATTACAATAATATTTTAAAGTAGTAACTTACGTGACAGAGCGGTTGCCGAATAAATACACGCACCTCCTTCCACTATCTTCGGGCGACTGACATGGCTCGCTAAGGCGTAAGGACATATGGCGTGGGGCCAAGGGGTAGAGGGAACCGTATTCTTGCCTAGCGTTCGAGGTCAAAATAGCTAATGCGCGTTATTTGTTTTGTAAAATGAGTGACAGAAGGTAGTAACAAAAATCATACACAGCGGGAGACAGTCAGTAAAATATTTTTTATTAAATAATATAAACCTTTATTTTTATTGTCTTCTTATTAATTTAATAACAACATTACAGAAGTTCAATAAATGCTTTTATATTAAAAGATTCTATATGATTTTTTTGCGGGATCACATTTTGTAACATTGCGCCGCGCATAGGGACACGATTTATTTGTATGTAAAACACCTCCGTCACACTTTTTGATTACTATGTCACAATTATTTTGTAAAAACCAGTAATAATAAAAACGGAAGTTTAAGATTATTTTAATGGTTGTACAGTTAAAAGAATTTTTGTGAAAAACAAAATTATGAATCTGTATATTTTGGAAGAAAAACGATTTTTTCCCGGAAGAGACATGTCATTGTCGATGAAAAAGAAGAACGTCCCTACTGCACGAATAAGAGTCTCTCGTAAGTGGTATAAAGTCATATCTAATTATATCGAGCTTCTAATAAGCACAAGTGGTTACTATATTTAGCGGTGCGTGATGGCTCAAGTTTATTAACTCCAACTACAGTAATCATGACTAGCATTACAACCTACTTATTCATAAAAGTTCAACTTTTACTATTCGTCCAAATAATTTAACCGACTTTACAGTAATTGATAGGCAATGAAAATTTAATCATAATTGAGAATACCAAAGAAAAACGTATGCCATGAAAACTGTTTATAGCCAGTCGGAACTAACATGTAAGTGTAGAAGTAAATACAAAAAATAAATATTATAATAAGGTTCCCTAAGCAGGAGAGCACTTTAGACACAAATATAGTCCAACAGCCGTTGTTCCCGAACAACCGTTTTAAGAGTACTTCTATATTGCTCTTTCAGACCTTGGAAGAAAATGGGCGCCCCGGCGTGGGGATCCCGCGGCGGTGGTGGCGACCGTCCGCGGCTGCTGCGCATGACACCGCTGCGCCACAGCTTCGCTGCGCCCGCGTCGCCTCCCGCGCCGCCCCCGCGCACGCACGACTACGCCTCCGACGCCGATACTAACAAGAAAGGTAACTTCCTTATTAGGGATGAGATATACTTGCAAAATTCAATACCAGGGCTTTTAAGTACGAGTACGTAAAAATACCAGGGTCGAAAACCAGGTTTTAAAATACTTGAAAGTATTTGTTAGTATTTAGTCTAGTTCCACAATCTCGTACGTTTTTTTGTAGATGAAATGAAATCTTTCCTTCCTACTTTTTAAATCACAGGCTTAGATAGGACTGTCTGCTAAGTGTATTCTATGTTTTTACGGTATTTTGTTATGAGGTAGTTTAAAAGCTTGGTATTAGCAGGCGTAGTTAAAAGATTTAATTGTATGTACACACATTTAGACTTTTTTTTTCTTTTGTAAGTTTTTAGTTTTTTTTAATAAAATATTTTGATTATTTTTTATTTTGTTGGAGAAACAACGACTGTTCTCTCTCTGTACATGATTTTTTTTCTTTTGTATGGTTTAAGTTTTTTTTTATATATTTTGATTTTGACTCGCGAAATAACTTAAGTACGCACAATTTTTAATTCCTAACTAATAAACACAAAATCAACATAATCATGTTCGGTTTTATTTATTTAGGTACACACTAATTGTTAAAAGTTCAAAATTATTAAAATCTTTAAATCCAATAAACACGCGAAATATCTTTTCAAAAATGAGGTCACGGTCATTAGGTGACGTAATTAGTTCACAATCACAAATCTCAAAGAATCAAAACAAAACTTTTATTTCCTTGAATACAAACATATTAACTATTATAATTTTAAATAAAATAATTTCATACGCACAATAATGTGTCTTTTGAACACAGATGTAAGGATGAATGTTGCAAACTAGTCAAAAGAAATTTGAAGCGATGTTACGAATAGCATAATATTTACGTAATTATGTTCCTTAATTTCATAAGTATATGTCAGCTTTTTTGATTGACGAGACCCCGACCCGATCGGGTGGCACGTACATTATGTACCTACACAGATTTCGGTTCAAGCATTCGGCCATCGCCGGAGTACTTCGGGCACGGCTACCGACCCCCGAACTTGCAACTCATGCGTCCCGCCCGCCAACGCCCCGAGCCCTTTCAAGTCTTCGAAGTTTTAAATACTTTCATAGGAAATCAATTCGTATTCCGTGTTGTCGTATGATGAATAAGGAGCACAATCGTATAAGCGAAAAAAATACTTGGAAGTTCAAAGTATTTTTTATTCGCAAATATGATTGTGTTCCTTATCCATATAACGATATGGATCGTTTTCCTATGCAAGTATTTACATGGTTGGTATTTCAAGTACTTCCCGCATCCGAACTTAATAGCACATACTTTCATACTTGCAAGTATTTTCTGCTCGTACCAGGGCGCCCTACTTCGTAGTGAAAACCTGGTTTTAAAACCTGGTAACGTAAATACGTCTCATCTTTATTCCTTATGTGTCACTACTTCATAAAACCATATATGGCATAAGTGTCGTTTACATAAGCTGTTTGGCTATTTTAGTTAGAACATTATCTCGCTGATGTTAGACCATCATAGTTACTATAGTAGCTGTTGTATTTCAGCGGATTTTGATAGCTGCAACCTGACAAGAAATATTACATATTCTTTTGTTAACTTTCAGAAGAGGGATGGAACGCCAACTTGTCACAGAGATGGCGAAAACTACGTCGTCGCTGTTCACGGTTACGGCCCGGCTCCGGTAACCGAGAGCCGAGCCCCGTACGCTGTTCACCGTCGCCTCCGAGGCCACCACCACACTGCTCCCCTGCACCACCTTCCAAGTTATCCTTCAGACATCGAGGAAAAGTCTACACAACAGCGTCTCTTCGTGTCACCAGTGGGGCTCCTGATTTACTTCGTGCTTTGGGTAAACTTGGTGGTGGACTTCGTCGTCGAGCATTATCCGCACACGATGTACTGGCACCACCTCAGCAACAACCATCCACTTTCTACGTTCCTAGTCCTACAGCAACACGCCACCCACCGTCTCCCTCGCCTCCACGGCAATCTGCTACAGTGCGCAGGCGGTGTAGTTCGCCAAACGTTTACAGAGCAGCTAAAGACGCTGCAGCACAAAGAGAACGGGCTCCTCTTATTAGTCATGAAGATGAAAGTCGGGACGTGGTTGACTACAATTACATTCCAGAAAGAAGGAAGAATAGTTCTGAGGGCAGAAGTCGTCGTCCCTATAGTGAAAATGTAGAATTAGATATCCCATACAGAAATGGGTACAACCGACTTCCGTGTGAAGCTTCCCAGCGATTATGGGAGGAACCGTATAGATTACCGCGAGTGCAATCTAGACAAGAGCCGATGCAACAGTTGCGCAACGGTGTTGCTGAATTGCGTGTGAGTGCAACTCCAAGATCTGCGCGGCCACCTCCCGCTCCACCTGCCACACAGACGGGCAAGCGACCTCCAGCACCTGAACCAAGAGATACACACACTTTTGAGGTATAATGAGACTTGTATCAAACCAAATGATATAATTACTATATTATTATTGTTTGATATTGATATTATTATTGTTTGTTATTTATTTCAGGTAAATAACCTATCCTTTAATTATATTGCAGGTGCGGTTTACAAAGTCAGCCGGCGGGAAGGGTCTCGGCTTCAGCATCGTGGGTGGGCGAGACTCACCGCGCGGAGACATGGGCATTTTTGTCAAAACCATTTTCAATAATGGCCAGGCAGCTGAATCCGCACTCAGAGAAGGTAAAAAATAATAAACATAAACTACATACATATATACTTGGCACAGTTTACAGCGATTGCCTTTGTGATATGGTTATCAAAACGCCTCATGACCTGCTTTGTTTTTCATGGACTTTCAATAGAATTGAACACATCTAATCAATAATGAAAAGGTGTGTTGATTTACGTTAATAGTTTGTTTGTAACTATACTCTCCAAAGATGGTATAAATATCAGATCCATTAATAAAATGGATACTCGTTTTAAAACGTATTCATCAAAACAAGCCGTAACCTTTTATGTATACCATCCATCATTATTAAACTTCATAGAAAGGTGCAGAAAATTCCTTAGCGACTGTTGCACGGCAGCTGCATGTATTACCTAACTGTTGCTTACACCTGCTACGTGTACGCTATAAAGATGGTATAAATAACAATTTAAAGGTTATACTTAGTTGAACAAACGGCACAGTTAATTAGCACTGGCACGTGGCAATTAGATCGCCCTTGTAGAATGCGAAGGTATTCCCTTCAAATAAAACAAAACATAAATTACGAAGCAAGTGTTAAATGTTCGATTTCCTGCTTGTTATGCGTATACGTTCTAAGAGGCTTTTAGTTGCATTTAATTGGCTTTATTTCGTAATATAGCATTACGCCTTTATCCCCGCAAGGTGAGCTAGAGATGTACCTACAGATCTACGCACACAGTTTGCCGTTGCCATTGTTACTCCCATCTACAAGGCCGAGCACGTGTCGCCATCCACCGGGGATATTTCCAAATTCTGAGCTTCGCTTGAACCTGAATAACACTTTTCCCAACCTAGGCATCGAACCTAGGAGGTCAGACTTAGCAGCCGCGCTTGTGACCACGTGCATTTTGTACCGATTACTCGCAAGAAAGTCTTAAAACATAAGACATAATATAAAATGTAATACTTCATCGTAAAGAACGAGGAAATAACGTTAAAGAGAAATAACGTGTTTTTAATGTGTGTTGAATGTTCATTATCCCATTAAGAACAGCAAAAACAAGTTTGTGTTTAAACAGAAAACACAGACAAAATATTGCTGCCTGTGCCCGCCAGTTTTTAAAAGGACAGATGGTTGTCGATTCCTCCATCTTTCTTTTAACTAAGAAAAGTTGAAACTATAACCCTTATTAATCCAGCTTACTTGATTATTTTTTATCCAATGTTACCAAACATGGCTCTCTTTCTGTTAAAAACACTTTACTTAGACTTATTTAGCAAAATACAGTTGACAAAGTTTTGGTAAAACGGCTGTTTAACACCTATGTATATTTTCTAGGTGACGAGATTCTATCAGTAAATGGCCGGGGAACGGCAGGGCTGACACACGGAGAAGCAATTCGCCTGTTCAAGGACGTGCGCGCGGGGCCCGTGCTGCTGCGGGTCACGCGCCGCCCGCCGCGCTGACTGCGCTGCGCCTGCTGCGAGCATACGCACGACCAGCAGGCGCTACCACGTGCGGCCGACATCTACTCCACCATGTAGCTGCTAAGTACACTCCAAATATGTCGGGAAAGGAATATAAACCATTCCCAACAGACATAAGCACGTGTTCCAAATAAGTCTATACACTAATAAACGGGGAGGTGGTCCGTCTAATCAAATATAGCACAGAAATTGTGTTGATATACGTGCCACGCTCACAGCGTTCAGATAAGAGAACACTTCGAGTGTCACAGAACTGTGGATAAACGCCCTGTATCTCAATCAGAGGTACACAGTAGCTGCGAGTACAAACTTGTTAGTCATCTTGAAGATTTCAATGTGCGTGTCGCAGATGTCTACTTCACTATAATTAGATCTGCTAAGTATCATAGAGCCTACTGTAAATGCAATGTTTCTTTACAGTAGGCTCTATGCTGAAGCTTGTTCATGCGCACTGAATATGAAGGATTCAGTTTATGGATCTTTATAACATAACAGCAAACGTGCACAAGCACATTCAAAGAGTATTCTATACTGCTTTATAATAAACGAACCACATTTCAGGTACCTAAAAAAACATACAGGTTCATGTGTCCAACCGAAATAAAAACGTCAGCTCCGTATCCAACAAAGATAATGATATCCTTTGTTTAACACAGATTTTATATTTACTCATTTTTGTATCAAAATGCTGCATCGATTTTGAAGAGAAAACAAACATAATAACTGCAACTACTTAACATAATTGAGACAAAATATGAGGACCGTACCCATCCTCGGAATGAATCGGATGAGGAAATCCCGATTTGTAAAGTGTTTTAAATTGATATTGCTTATACAAAATGTATTTTTGGAAACTATACTTAAAATTAATATTTATTCAACCAATAGTGTATTTAAAATTTGTATTAAATGCATTTAACTTTATCAAATATGCAATGTTGCATTTATGTATTAATACCTAAAACTCTTAACCGTGCCTAATTAGAACGGCTTCAGTATATGTATGTATTCAATGTTTATATTGAAAGATAAAGAAGTAGGTAACACTGTGAATGAGGTTATTCAAGTGGCGAAACCGGTCAAAGATATTTGGTAAATAATTTACATAAAGATATGTATGTAGATGACTAACCAAACTAACGAAAGCAAACGAAAAGTATTAGATACACACAGTTTGAAACAATTTGATTAAAATTGTCTGTGATATTGATATTCAAAGCTGAGTGACAAGATGTAGTATTGTAATTATCTTAATTATAAGGCAACTAACTTATTTTTAAATTCTGAAATGTATTTTACATAACATACAATTAATGTAGTATTTATTGTAAAGATTTATAGTACATATTAAACATGTATTTTAATAAGAACTTAATTATGCAATAAGTTAAAATAAGTCTACGTAAGTGCTAAGTGCTTTTCGGACATTAAATCCTGTTTGGTTGAATACAGGTCTTTATAAGGCCTTTTCATGATTACCTGATATAGGACACCAAAAAGTAAGGCTTTTATCAACGCACAAAATAAAAATGTTTACTCTCGGACATTCCTCTATTTACTTAGCATAAGCAAACGGTATTTATATAGTGAATCATCGCCTATATATTGACAGACTGCATATTGGTATTAAAAAAAACATATTTACATATTTTTATAATGTATAAAATATTGCATCACTTATACTTCAGTGAACATTGTAGCTTTACACGTAAATTAAACATTCGACCAATGAACTAAAAAATAATTATACGGTGGCTAACTGAGTATTTTTGCATTTTAATATAGCATTTTATTGTAGATACTTACGCGACAATATAAAAATTTCAAATGATCATGGTTTTTTACTTTCTGTCTACCGAAAAAACTGACTAATGATTGAAAGGCGGAGACGGATCATTTCCCGCGGTCTCTACAGTATACCTACTAACAATCATCATCAACCTATTAATGTCCCTGCTGAGCCTAATTCCGTCACATACTGAATTGAAGAGGAGAGAACGAATGGTGTTTGAATTGTACCTCTTACTCCCATATAGCTATTGTTTTGTAGTTGACTCAATGTTTGCTGCTGGGGAACATTACATGGAACAGTAGCTACTAAGAAAAAACCTGAATCTGGTAAGACAACGAGATACCAACTTACCTAGGACTTTATTAAAAACGATTGACAGTAGTAGCAATGACGGTAGAGGATATCCAAACCAAATTAGTGTTACATGCATTTTGAAACACTCAGGATGAAAATTATATAAAAGAGAAAGGTTTCAGACTTGAGACAAATTCTCTATTCTCCCAACCTGCAACATAGAGGGCGTGCGAGTGCTACTAGTTATTCTTGATGACTTAAGGAGTTACATGCATTTCTTCTTTATCTTGAGCGAATCATATAACTCGGCAACAAGTAAATAAATAGGTGTTTTAATATATAACACTTTTTACTATTCCCTTTCCGACTGGCAATAATAACAACAGCTTTTACAGATATTGTCCATTTAAGTTCATCCCAAATTATATTTACTTTCCACTCTGACTTTAATAAAAAGCACAATTGCATTCACACGACTGCGTGGATTTAATTAAAACTCTTACGAAACGACTCTAGCTAGCATCGGGCCCGATTACTTACAAGTATTACACACATATTTTAAAATGTCACCAAATGCAACTTCGCTCCAATTAAAAGGATTTCATTTGCATCCCAGACTGAGATGTAAGGACGACATTCCATATAAGCATACATCGAGTTTGTGAGTATATCTTGTATAATTATAGGTACCTCATACATACATTTGCGCTTCATTGGAACGAAGCGCTCGGAACGTACTCACAACCTCATTAACCCTTGAATGTCGTCAACGCCATGACATTAATGGCCTGTGAACGTGAACGATGTGATTACACGACGAAATTTATTTCTACTTAATTAACAATTGCACAGGTTAAAATACAGAGGGCGCTAATGGTTAGCTAGTTTAGCACGGGACTCCGTCCGTTATTGTTACTTTAATAGTTGATTAGTGGAAGATGATGAAAATTTTGCAAGGTTGCTTAAATGGAAATACCTTGTGTCGATCTACCTCGTCCAGAAACAAGAAAAATGTAGAAAGTGGTCCTTGTTGGAACCGGAACAGCAATTTAAAATCAGCTAAACATCTACTGCTGAACATGGGTTTCCTAAAAGACCGACTTGCAGGCTCTCTTGCTCAACCTCTTTACATAACGCATAAGGGCACTACAGAATATATTATGATGTCAATAGTCTGTGCAGAGGTTTGGCCACATTGCAGTGCCCAGTGAAAGTCACACTCAGGTTATTCATAATTATGACTCCTTAAATACACTTGAAACGCTTTCTTGTGAACTTGCTATTGAACCATGATAGAGCGCTCTTGGTCTAGAGACTAGCTTTAGGATAACACAGAGGCTTCGATTTCTTACCCAGCTAGAAAGGAGTTAAGTTTACGTAATATTTTCATATTTTTAAAGCACTTTGTAAAGAAAACAACATTCTTTATTACGGTGATTATATAATATAATATAGTAACATAAAAGATGAATAGTAACTAAGATAACGTATATCACCTAATAAGTAAGTAAAGAATATCGTGTATATTCATCGAAGGGTACTTAATCGGATGTTAATGACGAGAATAGTTACGTGTCGAATCCGCTTGTAAAACATATATTGCGAACTTGTAAGCCACTTCAAACTAAAAGTAATTATATATTTTTATGAAAATAGTTATCTATTTACCCTATTTTTTTAATGATAAAAAGAAACAAGTTACAACTGAAACTGTAGTTAATTTTCTCTCTCTCTTTGTCTCTGTTCATATTTTAAAGGCAATTTGTATATCGGCTTACTGAACACAAATAACTTACAAGCGGGGTACGTAACATTATCCGCTAAGTAAAAACAGTTATTAATAAATAACAAAAATATTTACAAGTTTTAGTCTAAGTAGTTCGATGCATTAAAACTAAGCAATGGTATGATAGGTACCGCTATTGGCAATAAGTATCATGGCAAGTAAAGTTTGTATAAGAATACATAATTTCAGCTTACGAAAACTTTTAGGTACTAATATGATGTATGATAAAGCATTTTCAAGAATATACTAGTACAATAAGTTATTGAAGAATATTACATGGAGATTACTTAACATCAGTTAAAAATAATTTGCAGATTAAGATTAAACATCATTTTATGAAGACAAAAAAATCGCATCCGATATTATTCGTCGAATACAATCCGTAGTGGTTTTATTGCATGAAAACAGTAAAAAATATAAAAGATCTCCAACGGAAACGCATGCGTTCTTATTATTATGTTTACGTACTTATTCTGAAAGCCAAGCTTTATTTATGACGCTTCACAAGCTTAGGATATATTATTATGTCAATTATGTACATCGCTGTGTGTGCATAATGATTCATGAAACTTAAAATGGCACTAATATTATCAATTTTGATCTTCGTTTTATAGCGCGAATGTACTTTAAGTACAAAGCCTAAAATTCCATTTGTCTGCAACATTTTTACAGTCCAGACTAGTTATTTAAACCGAATTAATAAATAAACGATTTCAACAAAAATGAGACACAGTCTTACAAAACCTATCTTTACGAGAATCCGTTACAGACAGATAACATAAATTACCTATTTACAATCTTATAGAAACAGTGACTAATGAATGAGGCAAATTGTAAATAAAAGAAGCAGGAATACCAAGTCTCGAAACCCTACACTTTCAACCCTCTTTTCTAAATTGAATGGTGTCAGTTAGCACCGTTTTACCGCTTCCTCCTTAGGTGAAAGCTCGCAGATAAATGGTTCTGTGAAGACGGATTCTCACCGGGTCCTGAGAACGTCACCAAACTCAATTATTGAAGGAGATCTTTTCAACCAATTTAGTATCACTGTTGCTTGTGCAGGTTGCCTTACTGTATTCAAACTCTTTTTATAATATTTGTATTCAAATATCCATATTGCCTTTAGGGTTCCTAAGTACAAGGGTAACCGGGCCAGCAGGCAAAGCCTTGAGAGCCGCCCAGGCTTGTGTGCGTGTGAATCCTTCCATCGACTGCCCTCCAGCTGACAGAAGTTCTGCACCGACTAGAACACGCCCGCTTTGTGCTGCTGCTCCACCTGCAATATAAATTTATAGATTTACAAACATATTTCATTTTCATTCTATGTCCATGCTAGCTCTAATTGGGGCTGGGTAAGTGAAATAAGGAGGAGCAAAGTGGTAAATATCAAGTTATACATGCATTAGATTAATTCTTTTGGTTTGGTAATTGCAAACAAATTTACGTATTTACTGCATTAAAACTCCTCTCGAAAGACACAGAAAGATGATAGATTGGCACATAAATTATGTCATTTATTAATTAATATCAATATATGTAACTTAATTAGAATATTTCCTAGGTGACCTATCTAGGAAATATTCTAATTAAATAATTCCAAGCTAACCTGCAAAAAGTTTTTTGATGGTCAGAGGACGATCGCCGCGTGGTGAATCACGGCCGCCGTCCAAGCCGAAGCCAAGCCCGGCTCCACCACCAGCCTTCTCCAACAATACTGACACAACAGCTCCGGTAGCTTTACTGTCGTCTCCCACATCCTTAGCTTCAACCTCATTTCTGACCTTCGACTCCGCTGTAGACCAAAATTAATCTTTAGTTAATTAGTGTCTGGCAAAGACGTCAATCACAGATCCTTTTAAACTTTAGTGATTAACATACCTTTTTCAGAGCCGCATCCTACACCATTTGCATTTTGTCGATTTTCGATCTCTATTTCGATTATAACTTCTGAACGTTGTTCCTGAAAGGAAAATTAATAACATATTTTATAAAATGCAATTAATTTTCCGAATAAACTTATAAAAGAATACATCTTATAAATTAAATTATAATTAAATATAAATTTCTTTTTTTAGTAATATTAGTAGCCTAATAATATATACTTTTTACCGTTTATAAAAATGGACTAGCCCTATTTCTAATCGTCTTGTATCATCTTATATTTGTGGCAAACCGTAGGCGAACCGCAGCATACATCCCTTCATGTATGCCCATTCCTTTTAGAGTATCGACCCGTTATAGGTATACAGTATATGGTATATATTATACATATATAGGTACTGTTCCTTACCTTAAGGATAGTGACAGATTGTGCATGCGTTAAGCCTGCCATATTGCAGCCGTTAATACTTCTGATTTTTGCTCCCCTCTTCAGTCCTGCCTTGGCCGCGACGCTGTCTGCTAAAACTCTATGAACCTGAAAAAAAAACATCAAGCCACATTACAACCTAATAACTGCCACAAAATCGTTATCAGCTATAAGTGTAGTGTATAAGTATATAGTGTATACTGACTACTATTGAATTTCCAATGCGTACTATTTATGGTTTCTCTGAAATACTACCGAAAAAAAGGATGAGCTATAAAAAGAAGAGATCTACTACTTTTAAAAAAATTGATTTATCTTAACATATTTATATATTTATATTAATGCTAAGTAATATTTTATGAAAATATACGCACCGTAACATCTTTCGCTTCACAATCAATTCCACCGGCCAAAATAACTCCTACACCTGTACCAGCTCCACGTCTAAGTCGAATGGTTTGGGTTGGTACTTTAACTTCCTCGGCAGAACTATTATCAGTTATATTGCTCGGTATTTCGTTTTCGCATTTTTTGCTTAGTTCTAATGTTTTTTCCTTATTTTGTGCATTGATAGAATTACTATCAATGATTTCAATAGCTTTATGGTTCTCGATAACTTCAGTTTTAATATTCTTCTCATGTTTATTAGCAGGCGTGCTATCAGTTTTCTTAATAACAAAATCATTTTTCTCGCTCAGACTTGCTGCTTTCTTATAGTTATCGAGTCCTGCTTTTTTGATCTCTTTAATAATTTTTTCTGATATTATCTTAGGCCCATCTTCAACTTTAGTACTTTCTAATTGAATATCACTTTGTTTGTTTTTATTAGCTGAACTGGAGTTTCGTTTCAGCCGCGTATTTTTGAAATCATTCTTCCTCTGCCACATGTTAACGTCGCTGTCACTATCTGAGTCAGTTTCGGCAATTATTTTGTTGCGTCGTCTGTTTTCGCCTTTATTCGACATAACACTCACCGATGGCGTGAGTGTAGAAAGGCGCTCAGACGTTTTGTGTACTGGACTCGGAGTTCTGTCGCAAGACTCTTGCGAGAACTTAGTTTCAATAACAGGTGATTTAAGTTTAGCATCTCTACCACTCCTGCATTTCGCTGATGCCAAAATATTTCGTCTGTTAATCGTATCGATATTATACGATTTCGAAACTTTTCTCTTGTCGGAGTCAGCGACAGAACTTTCAAGTGAACTACAACTTGCTTGCGATCCAGACGTTGCTGCCGACCCTGCCGATGAACTGAGTGATACATTTGTATCAGACGACACGGAGCGACAAACATTACGTTTTATATATTCTTCTGGATTCTTTTCCGTTGCATTTGATTTACTAGGAATCTCAGACTTGAATATCGAATAGGTTGCATAATGCGAACCTCGTGGTGACAAGCGTGAGCTGTCAGACTCTACATTTTCTATATTATGCATTGGAGAAGAAGCCGAAGACCTGTAACTAGACTGCGTTGAACTCATTGCAGAATCGTTATCACTATCAACTACGTCAGTAGCAGTGCAAATTTTAATATCAATATTTTTATAGTCTCGGGCATAATTTAAAATGTCTTTGTGCTCTTTTCTCGACGAATTAATAATATTTGTTGATATACTCTTGCTTGTTGTTAAAGTCGTCTGCGGTTGTCGACCTGTTAACCCATTCGTGTCCAAAGAAGTTCTAAAAGACTTAGTTCCATGAGTTTTATAATTTGCTTTGTGCATTGAGTCCAGTCTGTCACTGTAATTTGGTTCTGGGGTTGATTCTTTAGAAAGAGATGTAGGCGTATATACTTGTAGTGATTTACGTTTGAAAGCAGGAGAATATTTCGGTAAATTATTAGGCAACAGATCGGCTTTCCATTTTGTCTCATTCAAAGTTATCGGCTTTGAATTATTTGGTTTGTTAAGTTTCGTATTTGTATTACTTTGATTATTTTTCAAAAGATATGACTTAGATATGGCATCCTGAACTTTAATTTCGGGCAAATCCACAATTGGAGTTTGTACTTCGGGTATTACTAAACATCTTAATTTGGACATCGATTTCTTCCTTTGTTCAATTAAGTAGTCTAAATTCGATTTGTGTTTCGATATATTTTTGTTGCCATTGTCGTCGCTTACACTGCGCACATGATACACCGTCTTGGCAAATGAAGAATCTGTAGTTGAAGGTAATGTTGTTGTGCTACCATAAAATAAAGGTTTGCTCTCTGCATAAAGAGACGTGTTACTGCCCTTCGATGAACTATAAGTTGAAGCAGTTGAAGCACGTTCAATGCCTCCCAAAACCTCTGGTCTTTCTGATGGCCTCTTATGCGAACGAGGCAATTCATCAAGATTATCTTGAGATTTCGTCAAACGTCTATCCAAGGAAGATACATCGGTATAGCTGCTCGCATAAGAAGCTGTACTCTTTCTTATAGTTGAAGGGTTTCTAGCTGGCAAAGTGCCACATTTATCCAAGTGATCTGAAGATGTTGCACGATCATTTGAAAACATTGCAATTTTATCTTTGACACTAGCCTCACTGCGGGCATCTTGTGTTCTGGATGTGTAAGAAAAGCGTGGGCGCGTGCCGGGCCAGCCCGCTGACATCCGCAATGGGAGGCGTGACGTGGGCTCTGGTGCCTTCTCCACAGCGTCGCAAGGTGTCTCTACTCCATCTGGAGGTTGTCTGGGACACGATGGTAGTGGTGTTTCGTCATTAGACAGACTTTTGTCTTCGGCGTCGCTTTTGTTAACTCGGTCTGAAAATAAAAAGTTCAAATTAATGTTATTTTATGTATCAAAAAATTGACATTATTTTATTTATCAATATGTTATTACTGTATAAAAAGTATTGCTATAATATCACTTAATCAGATAAACCGTTTTAAATAACAGGGCTACCTTTAGCCACTACATTTTCCCTGCGCTATTATCAGCACGCGAACTCGTCTGCACGGTGTCTATAGAACAGCTGAGTCGATCGTGATAAGATACCACTATGTTATTGTAATAAATAATAAATGAGTAGAAATGCACGTTTCTATAAATTGCTGAATATACTAATGACAATGGTATGCAAAACTTGAATGAAATGTAGGTATTTACCAAAGTGTGCAATAAGCATCTTTATACATAAGTTTACGAACTGAATATTTGTATCCAGGTCAACTCTCGCCACTAGTGTTATCGTAAATACTTCAACTTATAGCAACTGCGTGGTAATAATACTAAAATTTATATGCACTTATTGATATAACAAGTTAAGGAAATATTTCAAGTGATGAAAATGTGATAAACTGGCAGATATCGTAAAAGGAAGTTACGAAAATAAGTGAACACTATGAATCACTGGCAGTGTCCTATTACAGTTGACCAACACACTGTGAGCTAAGATGGTGCGTCACCGTACTCCATCATAAGTGATACTTAGTCAGCGATACTTACCTACTGTAATACGCAAAGGATTTTAAGATAGGACATAAGTAATAAACAAAGTTTTGAATTTTCCACTGACGTAAAAAGCATCTACCTTACCATCTTAAGACAACTTCAAACTACATCAGGTATTACAGTTTACTGAAAAAAGTAAATACCTTCTTTCTCCTCCTCAATCCGATGTAAACAACGGGAGTGGCGAATTTTAACAACGCTGTATGTTTTCAAATCCAACACTACTACGTTTTGAGTATACATCGCGTTATGATTTACAAATATACACCAATTTAAAGACTCTAATTTGCTTATTAATTATTTAACAATCATTCTTGAACTTATCTAGTAGATTACCGTGACATTTATATTTTAATAAATACATATATTCAAAATGTGCAAACTTATAGAATTACGCGCGACAACTGCCGTTTTCCCAGCTCAGTATTCCTAGTAAACATTATGTACACATATTTTTCAGAGACGGCACGCTTCCACATATGTTATTTAAACAACTGTTATGTACTGAAATTCAGTGAAGTCTTAGAATGGAGAACTTAACATTACTTACAATATTATTAATTTCATATCGTCACTAAATTGGAACAAAGACATTGAATTAATTTATTCAGTTGCGTAAACTTTACGTCGTGGGCAACCTCTGTATACCGCATTACATAGAAATATTGTTGAAATTTTCTTTGTGTAAAAATTATGCTCGAGCTGGAAAGTATACAAAGTATATTATACAGTATATAGTAATACATATATATATTACACTCTGAGTGGTATCCTTCATAACTGTAAAATGTGTATTCAGGCTGTTATGATGCGCGCTTTTGTGTAAAGATAAAAATATGCAACACATACGTACCTACTTACCGTAGTATCAACATACATATAGTTGTACCTACTCATAATATCAACTTTATGCTTATTATTATATAGTATTATTTTCCATTTGAAGCAGGAAATCAGTTTTGTAACTTCCTGTTTTACTTTCTATCAAGTATATTATACTACTGTCTTTTAGATGACTAGAAAATATTTCAGGGGTAGTCCTAACTACTTGACCGAACAAATCACTTCACCGAAAAAATACCAGACGTTTAAAACAAAATTCAACTATTTAATGTAAGTTACGTTATTAGTTCTATGGGTAAACGTCCGTTTCCATTTTAAATATCTGTTATGGTGTTGGAGAACGTGGGCTTGAATTACTAATCAGCTGGTACGAGTATGTATAGGAACACCTTTTATTAATGTTATAATTTCCAAACAGTCCTAGAATAAAATAACATATTCAAACAGTTTGTATTGACTCCAAAAGAGCTCGATATTGTGTATAGATAATTGCACAAAACTTCTACTAAACGTATAGAGGCAGAAAAGTGCTACAGTATTTATTTTTTAAGTAGAAATACTGAAAAAGACAGTACAATACAGACAAAATCTCCTTTTGACCGAGAGTTCAAATATGAGGCTACCGAGCGACTAATATGTGAGTGTGGTTTCCAGATCGGCCAGTGTAACATTCCTACTAGCTGCCCAGGTTTCAGAAATATGCCTTTTCGGAAATATTAAATTTATAACTCAAAATGATGTCGTTTAAAATTATAAATCAAAATATTTTAGTTTCTTGTCTGGCGCTATTATTATAATATTAAAATTACGGATTAAAATCCGAGATGCTGCAAATATTTTACCGGCAGCGAACCCCTCTATGTAAATTTTATAATATAATTATGTTTCTTTCATATTTTGATTCTCGAAATAGGTTGTAGTCCCGCACTATGTTGTTTTGTCACATCAGAATGCTTTTTATAAAGAAGAGCTTGTTCGTCTCTGCGGTGCTAACCCTACTTATTTCGGGATAGGTAAGCACAAGTAATAATTTATTCGACATTTTTTAAAGAACATTAATATGATCAAACTATGTACGTAAGCTTACTTCATTGGATGAAAACGGGTTGTCGAATAAAGGCTATGTAACTTTATGTCCTAGGAAGCCGCCTGAAGAAGGTGACCGCTAGGTCAACTCTACATAAATACATATGTACAGGCTACAGCTTGGCTTGGCGCGGCCAATGTGAATTAATTCAACGTGGAGCTGTTTTCAGTATAATTATTAAAATTGCTTTAATATTATAAGCTAAACCAAACAACGAGTAGGATGAACAAATAATTCTCCAATACAAACCATGAAGCGACACCGATCGTCTCGGCAGTTTCCTCGTCTCCAACATTGTGAAAAAAAACAAAATGCCACTTCCAAGGTGATCGTCATTTGAACCAATTCATAACACTACACTTTCATTCGTCCAACCAGTTTTTGAATCCTGTTCAGTCTGAAAACTTACTTTCATTGTGCACTTCGGAAAAATTATAAGAAAAAACCATAAACCAGCCGAGAACGAAAACCCCTATCTACTTATTTGGCAACGGAACAATGTAATGGATCTCAAAAAGTCCGAAGAAAGAGGATCGAGTTAAGAATGCGGAACGTGTCCATTAACGACCGAAATAACAGTTATTTTACATAGGGCGGTGCGTGCAGCGGCGTGCGCCCACGGCGGTGAGCGAGCGGCGAGCGGCGAGCGCGGAGCCGCCGCGACATGGCGCGATGCACTGACTCGCGTTGGACTTGCAGAAATTTGCAGCGTCGCCGCCCTTGACGGGGGCGTTGCTCCGAGCCAGGGACGGACACCGAGCTGCGCACGCGACGCTCCCCCGCAGCTCACCGCACACCCGTCACCCGACACACGGACCCATCACCACCGACCAAAACTACCATTATTAAGAACCACCTCGAAATGACTGCTGTGACCCAGACATGCGCACAGTGAGACAAACACACAACATTTGCTTACGGAAACTCAGGTACTCACTGCAAGAACGCTAATTCTAGTGTTCTAACTTTAATCTCGATAAGCAATAAGCATCGATCGGAATCATGAGCTATTTTTAGCCAGAAGGCGCTGGAGGGCGGCGACCGTGAGCTCTCGCGTAGAGCAGACGGCGCCCGCGCACCACAGATGTCAGGGTCGCGGCGCCCCCGGTCCAACGTGATCTTTTATATCCGTCTATTTGAAATGTATACTTTTAATGTAACTTTTAAATTTTAATCTTTAATAATCTTTAAAAATGTAATATTTCTAAAGTATAGAGGGCTACCCTTTAATGACAAACGGGTCCACAATAGCCGCTTTCTTTTGCTTTCTTTTTCATATTTGCGGTGAAAGAACGAGTGGCATCGTGGAATGCGCCTTGTAGGTATATAGGAGTGACGTCGCCGTGGCCACGGGAGGCTGGAATGCTGGCTGTGCCCTCCGCCGCCGCCGCCCCTCGCAATCCGGACGCGGCCTTTAAACCGCTCCGACGTGTTTGCAGAGTTGTTTGCACATTTTTTTACATTCCCGTCCTTTTATTAAACCCTCCTGTAATACCTACCTCAATATAGGAATAGATATCTCCAGAGTCCTTGCTTGTTTGAGAATTTTTTATTTCTTTAATTTAAAAATATTTTATATGAAATACTTCCAAAGTAAGATTATTTTTACTTTAGAGAGGCACCGAGTCTTTATGTAAGAACTTTGCGGTACACGGAATGATGACACAACGAACTTTATTGAATACGGTCTTATTGTGCAGCAAATTTTCAGGGAACTGGGTTTCTTGTTCTTTGAATATTATCGATGGATCCACAGCGAAACTATGAAATGGATAAGTGAAAGAAAGTGCAATCGATTTCACTTTCAAAACTAAATTAACTTTCTCCAATGACATGTCTTACGTAATCTGAACAAAACAAGACAGTAATAACCGCAACATTTATATCTGTAAAGGTCGGCAGGCAGAATTTATTAACTAAATTATCTATATTAACGATTTTGACGCATTGAACCTGCTCCGTGTAACAACAATAAATATAAGTACTATAATTGATCTGTGTTATCCTAACATGTGTGAGAACATCTTTATATTACGGTCAATGAAGTAATATCAAAGATGCACATGCTTTGTAATATCTGAATAAGTTAGTCGCGTGTAAGGGAACTTAAAAGCCACTTACAAAGTTCAGTTACAAGGTTCAGTTACTTTTTGTGCCGAAACTTTCTTGCTGTGAATGGCCAGCATGTACACTTATACAGGGATCACTGAGTAGGTACCAATAGCACGGTGAATAAAATACTTATGTGTCGGTATGTGGTCAACTTTCTGTCAAGCCAAACTAGCCCAAGCACGTCCTGGGACCACTCAAAGATACATAACTATCCTATCTTATAAATAAAGACTTTATGCCCCTCATATTTAGACGTACATCACTTTAACGATTCAAAACATTTTTTGTTTAATTCTCAGAGGAAATGCCGAGACTTCCACATTAAATGGCGACCGGATAAATTAATGGCCCACAGAGTATTTTTGAGGGGAAATAACAGTGGATTTTTTTCCGATTACCAGAAAGTCTTTGGAAGGAGATCATCTTTAGTGGTGCAGTAGGTGTCGGTCAGTCAGGCGAATAAAATGCGGACCCTTTATCCTTAAACATAAACGAGATTGTGTCCGACCACCAATTGACAATCACTTTCAGTCATAAAATGATGGTGCTGAGACGATATGCAAAGTGGTGGCTAAACAATGAAAGCCGACGGGCAGGTCGTGGCCGTCACTTTAATGATCGTGCGGCGGGATTCCAGCCCACCTTACTTTCCTCGCGGGAATTCATTTGAAAGTACTTTTATGTGTATTGTTCAGACTTGAAAAAACAATTGTTCTTTGCTTCATCGAAAGTCGTGGTCATGCAGTTAAAATATTTTCGTACATATTTCACGTAGAGGTATTTCAAAGTTATACGCACGCAATTCATACTAAAGGCTAAGGAAACTTCGATTGAGCAGTATTCATAGCTGAGCCAATATTTACAGTTATAAAATTTGTTGTGTCATCAAACATAGATCTAAAATCAAGTTATGTATGCCTAGTAATAGGCATATAAAAATGATTTTGTGATAAGGTTAATAATTGCGCAATTTTATAACTAGTTGTCTTCTATACATCAGCTAAGCGGCGGTTATATTTGAAATCCAAGGAATTATGCTCAAGGAACTATGGATCTTTGCTATTGATTTTCGTCCCAATGCACAATAAACGATACTAAGTAGGTAACAATGAAACCAACACTCATATTATCCAAGTTCAGTTAAAGTTTGATGGCGCCATTTTTGCTAATATCATAAATTGGGTTGCTTTATGTGGTCAAAACTATGGTTAATAGTCTTGTTTAATAGTTAAAAGTCAACGAAAACAAACGTGATATAACAACCTAATAGCTTATCAAAATAACATTCCTTTTTTGTAATAGTTTTGTGTATCGGAATGTAAGCCAACCAAAAACCATCATTATGCAATCATAAATAAAGTTTAGTGTCTAAAAAACTTGATCTTCGCTGACCTTTTAAAATAAATGTTTACACCATATTTTCTAGTAAAGTTTATGTAATATTATAACGAAGAATGCAACAAGAAATATTGTATAACTGGAACACTTGAAAGGTTTTACCGGGTTGATATTCTATCGTGAGGCATGCCAGAAATGCAGTCCAAGCCTTGCACCGAAACTGCATTACGCCATGTGTTGAGCCTGAGCAGGTGCGACAACGGCCGCGCCTGCGCAAGGTGCACTTTCACGCCCCGAACAAGGATTCTGATATAACTATACTTAATACTATAATATTGTTACGACTTAAGGATGCGATAAATAACAAGTTTCTCTATAAGTTCAATAACACGCGATTGAGAAATTTAAATATATTTTGAAATGATTATGTTTTTCTAAAAGCCTTTAATAGAACGAGTTTCAGCACCATCGTGGGTATAAAATAATGATATGGGACCATAAAATTTACCTCTATATTATCTCTAAGTATTATTATTAGCAATAATTGTGAGCATTAAAATAAAATACTTAATAAAATTTCAACGAAACAATCTCTACTCCCTTAATTTAACCCGTCAAGTGACGCCAAGTAACCAATAGACAATCAATTTTTTTCTCAACGTCGAGCGCCTCCAATGAATTAAATTAATTTCTATAATGAATTAAACTCACTCGTTAACAAAACATGTGGAGCCTTACTATTTATACCTACCTACATCTTACTATTATTCCATTTGCGGTCCTGAATGAAGCGCCCAGAGTATCGCATGACGAGAAACAAGTGCGTTGAAATCACAGTAATTAAAACTCAATTATTTATAATTTTCCGATTAATTGAACAGCAACTGTGCGCTCGGGCAGCCTCCCTCTAAACGCGAGTATTTGATATGCGCCTGAGTGGCTCAAGCTTACGCGTGCTGCATTTACTACTGTATCACACAACTCTATCGGAATTCCTAATACTCGTTTATTCTTGTAACATTTTTGCTGATGATTAATCTTATTATGTAACACGGATTCTAAGAAATACTGCAGCTATGCAGGTCATTACTTTTTATGATTTAGATCCACGACGTATGGAATACGCACCGGAGGGTGTGCAATGGAAAACACAAATAAACCTTTACTAATTCACACTTTTACATTTATAAGCAAACAGAACTATCGCAGGTATCATCATATACCATTAGTATTTATTAAACCTACAGAATCCGATGAAACTGAACGTGACTTCTTTGACCTACTAGTCGAAAAGTTGCATAAGTTGTAAGAGGTTGCTGCTGGCCTATCACCTCATTGACTCACACGTCTCTTACAACAGCTACTCTCTGTGGCTTTATGAACCCGGATATCCTGTGACTAACCAAGGAGATTCAGAAGAATTCATTAACGGCGAGTTAAAATGCCAACCTTAACTCCTGCATCTGGGGCAAGGACTGGGAAAACTAAATCCGTGGTAGTTGCTCACCCATACTCATGTGCACCTAGGTGACTAAGGTCAAGTGACGAAGGGACAGCAATGAACTACATACATGAAAAAGATAGAGACAGTATTACTCACCTTCCCAAAAACTCCTTTCAAACGATGATTTTCGCTCCGTCTTTTTGATGACATCAACTGGTTTTCTGCAATGAAACATATTATAATGAGCATCGGAATCTAGAATAAGAGTGCAACACTTGCGTCGAGACGCTCTACCGCGGATTACATGATACTATGCTATTTCTCATAAAATATTAGATGATAGTGATAGCCAATCGCATAAAAATCAGGGTGAGTTACAGTCACGCTACGAAAAGTGGCCGGTATGCGGTACAATAATGAATAATAAAATGTTTTGCAAGAAAAGACGTGTGAGCGTACAGTTTATTTACAAAGCGAACGACTAATCGGATGAGCGTCGGTTGTGCACGCTTCGGGCCTACACAGCGGGTAGTGATTTATCGTAATTCAGTTTAAGTGACCAATTTGTGTAATAGTAACAATTAGCGGCGGCGGGTGGCGCTCGCTCCTGCCTTCAGCCTCGACACACCGCTGCACCGCCCCGCCATGCGCTAAGCGCCATTACATGCACTTTAACCGACACTGTTTCAAACCATTTATTAGTGTATACTTACACCATATTTTCTACATGTATTTTGCTACACTCGAAGACTGTATTAACAAAACGAATGAAATAAATGGATGGAAGAAACAATGAAATCTTAAAATTCATGTACTAGAATGCTCTTAAAAGATTTTTTGAAAGCTCATTTATAATTAGGTATCCTCCTTCTCCTTATGTGAATTATATACCTATATTGGGAGTTGTAGGTACTGAGAAACTGCAGGCTATCTCCATAAAATATGTAATGCAGTGTGATTGCAGCCCATATTCATAATATTTGTATCGCATAGATTCAGGAATATAATTAATTAAAACGATAATTTCTACACAATACTGCAAGTGGCAATGTTCAGTGTACGATAGAGACCTACTGAAAGCGTTCTCAAAAAGATGCTATAATTATGGCGGAACATTGCGAATACATAAATAATGCTTGATCTACATTGCTCAAAATGATATTCATGTTCATAGCCTAAATCAAGTTTAATTAGTCCAATTTGAATCAATTTCAATCGAGTGCAATCAAATAATTTGCAATGATTGAGAATATTTCAACATTATTGGTATTCATTCTAAACATTTGACAACGAATAACATCGAAAACAGGTCATCGGCTGCCTTCATCGAAATGTCAGGGTCCGTGGCGGCGACGAACAGAATCAGAATGCCAACAGATTGGCGAAGCTGTGTCATGAATGCGGCCGATATCATAGGACAAGAATTTCTTCAATAAAATTACATTTTAAATATATACTCAAGACAGGTTTTATTTTTGTTAAATGTTTATTGTCACGTGAAGGCTTCGCAATGCATTCCTGCATTTTTCAATTAGGTAAGTTATTTGTGACTATTATACACGAGGTCATACTCAATAATTATACATATGTCATACCTACTGGATTATTTGCATATGGGACTTATAACTTACTATTAAAGAGAATCATCGATCAGTAGAATACACCTCTCTGCACATTTTTTTCTTTTAGTATCTTTATTTAATAAAAAACTATAACATACACTGGTGAAATACAGAGCGATCGCGAAAGGCAAAATGGAATCGAGCCTAACCTAACGTAGGCTAGGCTAACCACGTCGTGACTCCCCCCGCACTCCCCGTCTTGCTCGGTGAGCCAGCGCAAGCGCAACTTGCACGTTCTCGTTCACCGGAAAACCTTCACGTTATTATTCAGTTACAAATATCGAACTACTTGATCACCTAAACCTTCTTTAGTTAAACCGGTACCTACTGTCCATAACAGCTTTTTTGCACTCTTAAATGTGCTTATATGGTTTAAAGTGTTAAGGTCATGTCAAACTGCATCTCTGACGTCATTGACTTTCTTTAAGAAAAAATTGATTGGATATAATTGGGTTGTACTGATTTAAAATGGTTGTACAAAATAATTTATTATTTATTACAGTAGTTATGCTAAAATGATTTCTTAATTAATTTTGGCAGTATAAATTGATTAGTTTTATCAATTAGACACAACTAATTTTAAATAAGAACCTAAATTACACTGGAACTGTCTTGTTTTAATTAGCTTGCGAGGAATTTCCAGCAAAAAATAATTTGAACCTGAAAATAAAATTTCTATTCCATAAAATACGTTTTCCTTTTTTAAAAGATCAGATTGTATAAATTCAATGTGTTTTTATATTTTTTACATTTTAAGTTACTGGGAGTGATCGCAATCAATTTGCATGGATTCTTGTATGGAATAAGAACAGTATTTAATAGGTCCCATTATAAAGTCGAAATTATCATATTAGCATAAACTGTTTTACAAAGTTATCTAATAGATACAATCGATATTATATTATATTAGGTAGGTAGGTATACGTGTACAGATATACAGATTTTTTATATTAAAGTCCCAGTCTTTCGGTCAGATGTTTTATTTCTTGTATTGAATTATCAAGTTCTGAGTTATACGTTACTTATTAACATATCCGGGTATGGGAATAGGTCTATAACGCCTTTTATTTGACCTATCTTAAAACGTACAATTGCTTAATTCGCAAAACATAATGAAGCATTACACCTGTATTCCCCGAACGGTTAAGTAGGATGTACTATTATACACCCACATTTGGCTAATAAAGCATTATAATAAATGTTAATAAATGTCACATTACAGAGTCACAGTAAATAACTACTTAAATAGAGATTGTTATAGGTAACTAGACACTGAATAGTTGTACCGTCTTTGTGCTGATTTGTTTGTCATATTAAAAACGGTAAACGTCTGTAAACAGCATTAGTCTACGAAATTCCTCAAAGTAGGCATTCTACGTGTACCACTACAAACAACGAATGCAAATTGTAAAGACTAATTAATACCTATACCTAATAAGTATAGTAATTAACAACTTATTGCTTGTTATAGTTTTAGACTGTTTAGTAAACATTTTTTATCTGCACTGTGGACTTTGAATACTAGGTACTGCTAACACTAAGTATTTTTTGATATCAATTGATATAATACCTATTATATATTTTATGTTATAATAGGTATTATAACAAATAATATATATAAAAAGGTTTAAAAACATTTGAGTTCGATAAGCAGGGTGGGCCGAGATCAGCCGACGAGGACGCGACGGCGACGGTGCCGGGTCGGTACCGTTAGCAGACCCGCGCTACACTTCGCGGAATCACTGCATCAGCATCCACTTCATTATCTGCAGATACATTACTAAGGGTTACTGTACCTGTATTCGATCAGACGTGATGAAATAAACTCACCTACATTTTGAAACTCGTGTTGGTATTTACATTCATTATTGGCAATCAAGATTGATGATCCTTCGTTACCTAACAATCTTACGATCAAGGTAAATAACTTGTAATTAGGCAAAATAATAAATCGAAAATTAAATTACATTTTCAAAAAAAAACGTCTATTGCACTTTAGATTCAGAACGCCTGAAGGCTAGTTTCGTTTAGCAAATTGAATCTCACAAAAATAAGAAGAAATGCGTGTTAAATTTTCAAGGACATAGCATAGCACGTTGGAATAAGATTGGCATCCGTGTCTATTTGTAGATTTGCATGAAATGATACAGCCACCGCACAAAAACTGAGTTCAATAAATTCTTGGTGCTTATTCTACAAAGAACTTTAAAATAAGTTAACTAAAAACAATTTATAACGTAGTAACGAAAAAAACGATTATGACATTCGCCACCATCCCGTTAACTTTCCACCAATATTAACTAGGTACATCATTATCATGCTCTAGCTCTCTTCCAATATTGAGGTCAGATTCCAGACTGCTCCGATGCTATTATACTCCAACAGGACACGAGAATATGATCAGAATTTATTATACCTACATATCTTAATTACGCGCCCCCGATATAGGTATATGTACAGACGCCTATACATGTAAATGACTAAATAGCCCCCTTATAAACGGGGCAGCGAACAAGTCGATAAATGGAAAGTGGGAGTAGCGTGCGAACAGGGTCGAACGTGCTATTGTCACCGCAACGTCACTTTGCGATATTTCCTACACATGAGCATAGAATACAGTGTATACCCGTTATACGTGGGTGTATATGAACAAGATCAAGGCGCCTCGTTCACCGCTTCCGCCTCTCCAGTTTGGAATTCCATACATTCGCCGCGTCGATACGGGTTAAATTAAATGACAAAGTTAGAATGCGGCGTTGTACGCTGAACGCCGAGCCGCGTTATTGCAAATATTTCATTTATTAAAACCTACTTTTGTAAAGAGAAAATAAGTCTTCTCTAATAGAACGATTTTAATTATAGTATATGAATGATAGATATATATTGAGATTTATGTTTTGCTGCCTGTATTATTATAGTAAGTAATTGATAAATATTGGCACGCGGATGTGTAGATAATTATTATAATCTTGAATTTATATTTATTGCCTGATACAGAATAGTCATAGCTTTTAAGTATTGCGATTCTAAATAATAACAACATAATTGGTTACCAATTTTTTTTTTTTTAAATGTATTTGCATACCTACCAGTCTAACTAACAAATAACATTTCTCCAATTGACGATTAGATTTACATGATTATTAAGAACGTGTAACTAGACTACTGGTAATATTGAGACGGCCTAAAAGACAACATTAATTTGGTGGTGATGGTCTTAAGTATCTTATACGTTAGGTGGGCGTAAATGCAAAGCGGATAAAAACAGAATGATGATAACATCGTCGTGATCGATGCCTATGATTATCATCACACATGAGAGAAAGTATGGTCAGATACAAACATAAATTTAATAACAGTATTAGATGTATTGGATTGCAGAGACGGTCTGAGAGTTGCAGGGCCAATCAGTGCGGGCGGCCACGGCGCCGGCGACGCGGGTACCGTTAGCGGCCGCATAGTACCGACATCAGACGATGCAGCCTACTTAATAACAGATAATGGACCAGTCATGTGAGATAATGTCTAAATGACAACATTAATAAATTTTACCGAACACGAAGCGCCATGAGCAAAAAGAAAATCGTGGAAGTAGGACACATTTTCGTTACGCTAAATCTCAATGAGCACTAACTGCGCTATTTGGAATTCAATGACAACAAAACCTAGTTGAAGACGGCGGCCAACATTTGCGACCAATAAGTGTTACACGTACAGACGCTTACTGAATACTGTAGTAAACCTGAGAAGACGGTCCGTTAGAGAGTACATGACTGAATGACCTCGAACGTTGTCTCGAGCTCAGCCGCGGTGACTTGCACATTGATGTAAAACAAAACTGTGCTCTAATAATACATTATATGCAGTGACCACGCCTAGTCGCATTCTAGGGCAAGTCAATATTGTATACCTACAACGAACAATTTACATTACACCTATCCATTATGAAGAGCGATCGAAAGCTCTGTAAGTTCTCATTATTATGGTATTCGTTATTGAGCATGTTTTCTCTTTCAAACTAGTATGTGGGTCATATCGTGATCGTTATTGCTTTGATTATCTATAAAAGAACATTGCCTTTACAAATATGTAGGACTGGGACCAATTCTGTCAGCGGTGTTTATTGCTTAATAGTTTAAAATTCGATTCAAATTATTTATTGACATCGATAAAGTATAATGAATAACGTTCTCGTAAATGCTGATGTATTCCACTAGCGAAATCTTTAAATTGCGGCACGAACGGAGGTTTAATACGTGAATTTGGAACATTACAAACTTGTAACGACAAAATCAGGAACACCGATTTCTCCTTTCTCGTACCACAGTATATTCCTTTAAGTATTACGTTATTACAGCATCTTACGCGATTCGTTATAGCTCTCGAATTATATGTATGTTCCGTGAAATATTCGATATCTTTTAATATATATCACAACTGTAAACTAAAACATGTTAAATTCAGTAAAAGCAATATTTCTTGATTTGGAACTGTACCGTCGATTACTAATATCGATGTTTGTGAATGACTATGCAGTTCGTGCCTAGGTAGGTAATTAGGTGCTATATATGCAAATACTAAAGGTATGTCGGAGTCAGAAACCTTAGTAGGTTTAATATCTCCCCATTGGAGTAAAAGAAAGTGCCTTAATTAGAAATTTTCTGTTATGTTTATTAAGCACCATTATAGCCTATACGGTCCTTATTAAAATAAAAGTATCAGAATTTAGAACTTACTTAAAAACAAATAAAGTTTTTTTTAATTACAGTTACTTGTAACGTAACTACAAAGTTTGAATGACTGATAACAATAACTAGTACTAAAGTTAGTATGTAATAAAGTAAGTTTGAAATAGAAGTTATGTGGTACGTAGTATTTATGCAGGTAGGAGCTGGCGCGTCTATACCGCGCAGGGCAGGCGGCAGGCGCAATGCGGTAATTATTTCTAAGGCCTTTTTTCTAAGGACCTATCATTTATTAATTATGCACTCGATGTAATAGATCACCGTCCTGGCTATAAAAGAAAATATTAAAGTGATAGCTACAGCTTCTAATTTCAAAGTTTTGATAAAGCCTCGATTGATGTAGTGTCGTTTCGTCTAGTATAGTAATATAATCATCTTTGTAGTGTCCTATAATAAACTATAGTAAGCTATGTATCATTACCGAGGGCCGCGTTTGGCATTTTTTCAAATTTCGATTCGACCCCGTTTTTAAACCATAAGTCCAACCTGACCCATATAAGAACTTGACCCAAATTTTCACCAAAGCAGTAAACATTCGAAAATTCGTCGATGTATGTCTTTTTAGCGGATTTGTACTCAAGGGGACAAAAGAAGTGGAACATTTAAACGTATGGGTGATTATGAATGTGTTGTATGAGGACATCCTTACCTTGAATAATAATTGCAAAAACACCTGCAACTGCACAAATTCGGAGCAGTAATGTATTGTAGCTTTGTAGCAGAATCTTATGTCGTGATCGTGATTAATAATGCTACGAAGAAAAATATTTATTATATATTGACCTGTGGGGCAATAATAAAGTCACATTTGATGAATCACATTTCTTTCATAACTGAAATAAATTCGTAACTTGTAATTGATAATATTTTCATTTCAAGGACATGTCATATTATGCATTTCATCGTCATATCATTGAAAAATGCACAAAAATACCAAATCACCAACATCAATCGATCAACACGCAACCTATGCCAATTAATTCCATCCAATAGTGGCCACCTTACGAAACAAAATTGACACTGGTATAATTATGTTCATCTATTTCGTCTTCAAATGAAGTAACTTTATTAGTGGTAACTTTTGAAACATTTCAATATTTAAAACTTTATCTCTATGTTTTTGCTGCATTTGTTGTCCGTTGGTACGGCCTATGACTCTGCTTATCCGGGAAAAGATAAGATCGTGAATAATGCATAGAAAAAGAGTGAGGTAGCGAAGCCAATTAAATTGTATGAATATGTAGAGTGCCCATTTATGGTGTTTGAATTTATTAAGTGCTAGCGTTAGGCCTCAGCTTCGCTTGCGAGGTTGGGACATAAATGTTTACTGCCTAGTTCCGTCTAGAAAGCGCCTGGTATGATGTATGTCCAGCCTTTGAATACACTTAAAACGCTATTAAAATTTGTTTAGGCCATGCAAGCAGTATGTAGATGAACAGACAGACGAAGCAAGCTAACATGACATTAAGACTCTAACATAACCTCAACACTTGGACACGAGTGCATTTTATTTACTGCAAAGCAGTAGGTTAGGTACTACATGTGGGACAAAGAACATCTGGAAAATCTTACCATGAACCCCTTTACCATGAACAATAAAGATTATATAGGCACCTATATCAACATTGTGGTTATCTGTAGAATATTGTTTTTATACAACCTACAAACCAATGTAAAAATATGTTTTACAGTACCTATCAAAACTCCCTCGTTAACTAGAGCCAATTAATTATTATAAAATATAATTATAATTAATTGACAGTATTCATGTCCTTCATTATAAAAATCAAACCGTACTTACTCTTGCGGTTATTTATGGCCCTATAAATTACTATAATCCCAACATTGCGTGGGAGGGCGACCGAATCTTTCTCATTCAAATTATAATAATACTAGTGAGCCAATAAACACATCAATAATTAGCGTAGCCCGGAAATGGGTTCCATTTAAATAAATCAGCGATTCTTTGTTATTAATGCAAAGGATACGGCCGTGACTTATTCTTCGTGACATCAGGTGATATAGAGGTAGGTACAATATATTTAATGATGTCACATCTTAAGTCTGCACATAGGAAACGTTCGTCGTAAAAGTAAATGATCATGAGTCATTACTAAGACTTTATTAATGTTTACCGTACTGACATTATTCTCAAAGAAAAAATACGTAAATAAGATTTGAGTGCAAACAGACGGCCATGCCCACTTTAAAGTATGACTTCATTGATGATCATACAATCGCAAAACAAAGGAAAATTTATAACTGCGTACAAAATCATCGTTTGGAAAACGTCGAGTGGGCACTCAGTCCTTGTCTATGGAGTGGTTCTTCACAATAGATTACCTAATCTGCATGTAGCTGGGACTTTACACACACATTCAAAAATAATAAAGACTGTTGCACACTGCATTCGTTGCACAAAACACTTCAAATGTAGACTTAAAACGTGAAATTCCAGTTAAATATTACGCAACGTGAACTCGCACGTATATTAAAACGCCGAATACACATTCAGATGTATGTTTAAATTTAATGATAATTATACCTCTCTGAATATAATAGGAATCTAAAGAACTTTGTCTTCCGTGTGAATTTTCTTAATTATGCACTTATAACAGCCGCGCTATCATATTTATTTATATTTAAAATGATAAGTTAATGAACACTATGTCTGTCTTCAATGGATTTGATTCGACTGAATATCAGAAAATATTAAGTAGTTGGAAGAAAGGATTTTTACAAAAACTTTTTAACACTATCCCACTTTAGGATTCCTCTCAGACCGGAAAACTGCCTATCTGTAGGTCCCACAAATATTTGCTATATGGGAATTGGACCGACGACCCGTAGCACTGAAAGCCAATAACTTAGCCATTGTAGAAACTGTGCTGTCGAAAACTGAGTAAACTGAACATTATACTGGTGATTTGTAGTATGCAATATGCATGCAACAATATCGTATATCCTAATCACGTACAGTTCATACGAGTTGGATTTCATAACAAGCCAAAGCTATGAAATGATTAACTCCTGGTAACGTGGTAATTCAATTCAATTTCAATGCAAGAAAGGTATGAACAGACTAAACAATATTAGTTGTTTCACATCTGCAGCACGTAAACGACAATAGCTAAACATAAGTTGTTCTCTGATTTGCAACTTATGTATCTATACCTTACCTTCGTAAAAGCGAATTACTGATTAATCAAGAAATTTCAGGAACTGTAAAGCCTACAAACTTGTTTTCCATTGTATTGCATCCTCTAAGAAAGGACGTTTCAATATTCAACCCCTAAAAGGAAGAAATTGGGGTTCAAATATTTAAAGTGATTTTTAAACTGCCCTCGAATTTACATTATATTTAAAAGGCCGCTTAATGTTAACGCAATGTTTGAGTTTGTTTGACCTTCGGAGTACTACTACAATAAAATATGCGTCACAAAAAATTTGCTTGTATTAAACCTATTAAACCATACACGTACCTACTCGTATGTTTTGTGAAGCCTGGGATCAGTCTCAGATGTATCAGCTGAGTGGTCAACAATGATTGCGATCTACTTTCTATTTCATGTTCTGAAGCCATGACGACTTCACTTTGATTAATATTCTTGAATGAGTCATTTTGTTATACAACACGAAAATTGGATTTTAACAATTTTACTTATCGTAATTGTTAAGCTCATTGTTATGTGACAATTTCTACGCATTAAAATATTACCCATTTTCGAAACGTAAACTCATCATTCAAGGAGAAATGATTATCCCATTTTGAAAATAAAAGTCAACAAGATCTGATAATTATAATATATGGTACGGTTAGGTGTAGCAGCCAAGGTATACATCTTTTATAACGAGTATAAAGTAAATCTCACTACAATTTTACAACTTTATGTTAGTGGTCGTTTAACTCACTACATACAATTTATTAAGATAGGTATTATTATAAAGAATTCCACCAGAAAAACAACTAAAACATGTTAATGACTAGACATTGAATACATGCACATACATAGTAGTTAAAATTTTCTGTTATTCAATTCCAAGTAAATTTTTGAATAGGAACTTGTAAATTACAGTTTTAATTTACGATTATTCTACGTAGAAAATAAACTATTGACTGTCTCTAGGTCAACAATCTCTTGACGTTAAAGAAACTGCAATTTAACATAATCGTTAAAGATCTTTAAGTTCCTGCCAAAAAATATTTTTTTAATAAAAAATGAATTAGCAAATAACCAAAAACATTTTGTGTGCACATCGTCTTAATTGGAAAAGTACTTAATTCGTAAACATACATCGGTTTTTTTTGTGTACATAATGCTCAAACATTGTTAAGTGGGTCACAAATATTTGACAGCGCTGTTCATTTCACTAATTTTACCGTTGACTGTGCAGTGTTTTCGTAAGATGTTAAAATAGCGAACATTCGGGTGTAACTATTATGTTCTGAGAAACTGAAACAGTAAGTAGTGTCCCGGGGTCTGGGGTTCTTGCAAGTAGAAATACATTTTCGTTGAGTATGGCAGTGATTGTGTTCGGTAGTGGTTCGTCACTAGCTATAGATACAAGTAGGTTGCTGGGTGCACTTGGAGCGCGTGGCGGGAGCGCGAGGGCGCAGCTGGCCGGCGGTGGCGCCCCCTACCACCCTCTATTGTTACCCGCTAGTTTGCATGAAAATAGAGAAAACTCTCCATGTGTGTCGCCGTTCCGAATAAAATATTCTTTTCTTTGTTTATAGCCGTTGTTCCTGTGCAACTAGTAAAAGTATTGTTTGCTGAGAAAACAATGAAGTTAGGTATTTTATCATTTAGCAGAATCTTCATGAAACAATTTCGCTGCTTACGTAAAAAGTTCACAGGAGTAGTTTTTGTCTTTTATAAAATTACATATTAAGTGCATAATGTCTTCCTGCTTCAATTTATCTTTCTTTACACCACGATAAAATGAAATTGTATTATGTTAATGTTTAAAATATGTAGATACATAAGGTAACTTACAAAATCAAAGTATTCTTGTGCATCTTTGCTAGCTAATGGGCCATAAAATTGTTTATGAAAGTAAATTAGTTTAACAATAAAATAGATATTCAGAATTCCATGAAAAATGGACCGTAATTAAAGTATATGTGAATCGCACATGCACATAGAGTTAACCGAGCGGAATAAATTAGAAGGAATCTAGTTCGCGTTTATCTACCTATGTACTTACATGAATCATTGTGTGCAAGCCAGTTTTCAGATATTCAGAGCACAAATGCGGTTCAACAAGGTACCTGTTTATTGTTACCTAATGCAAATATGGCGAGCCCACGTGCAAGCCTATGAAATAGACAAAGAACGAAATAATTTTGTTAGTGTGCAGCGTCAGTGTTGTCCGAATAATGTCAATAATACGCTACTGAACTGACGCGGACTAATTGTGAATTAACATGAGTGCTCAGAATCATGAACTAAGAATATTTTATGAATTCATAAATTACTTCTAATTACCACAGTGGTAGTGCGACTGCTGAGCATGAAGTCCTGGGTTCGATTCCCGGTTCAGGCAATGTTATTGAGGAAATGGCTGAGTGTCTGTTGCAAGGAACACAATAACGGCATCGACGTAATTTCTATGAACGTACAATAGTAGGTAAATCGCTGCATAACCCTTTGGGGAATACAGGCGTAATAGTATATTATGTTAGAAACGATATAATATTTAACCTGGATAAACTTCGCTTGCTATGAAATATAGATAACGTTTATACATTTATTGGTAATCCTATGAAATATTTACGTTTCTCCTATAACTTCCAGTCTAATAGATACATCGAAATTAAGATAAGTGCATATTAGAGATACACATCCTATTACAAGAGGTATCTGCAATGCCTCCAAGTAATCATGGCTGGCCCGTCATAGCACAGGTACCCGCCCATCACAAGAAACTAGAGAAAACATAAAACTCACTTCCAGTTCTGTTGGAAAACGTTAGCTTAATTTCTAACCATTCGCTCGGTTCACTTGTAAATGGATATTTTCAATTGCAACCAGTGATTACTTCCCCTTAGGTGAAAATTTACTTTCTTTCATTGATGACCGAGTTTCTGTGGATAGTTTTCCCTATTTATGATATGGTGTGGGCATGCACCTTACATATATTAATTACTAGCTTCGCCCACGTGGTTTACGAACCCGTACATTTTCAGAGAAAAAGTAGCCTGTGTGCTATTCCAGACTATAATCTATCTCTGTGCCAAATTTCATCCAGATCCATTCAGCAGTTCTAGCGTGATTGAGTAACAAATATCCATCCATCCATCCGTCCATCCATCCATCCTCACAAACTTTCACATTTATAATATTAGTAAGGAGTAGGATTTCAAAACTACGGATAATTTGATGACCACTCAAACATTTACATATAATATATGAGGAGCAATGTTTATACGTAAAGTTAATACTACACTACGTATAAAGTGTAAACTGTGTTGTGCACAAAACTTACAAATAGAAACTACATACAATATATAATTAGCAGAGGAAAAAACTAAAGAGAAATAAGTTTTCAAGCAGTAATCACTGGTTTTTGCAGACGCTTTATGTTAGAAACTTTCTATTTGGAAAATAAAGTTAAACTATACATGGAGTTGAGGTTATAAAATAAAATGGATATGTAAACTCTAATTCGCATTTTATATGTCCCTCACTAAAACTTATACACGTTGAGTATATTTTACGAGATAGACCATCAACTGACGACGACGAATAGCCAGGTTTACGTCCAAATGGCTCGTATTTATTTTAACAAGCAAGCGGAGCCGGTGACGGATACGCGGAACAAATCTTTTGATGGTGCATTTGTCGCGCCACGAAAGGTTATTGTTCACCGACAAAGCCGTTTGTACTATTTTCTTTCTTACAAGCTAATCTTCAATCTAAACCACCGCGTATTATTCAATAGTTTCGTATTATTCATGCAAATTAAACCTGCAACCTAGCGCCTTGTAATTTTAATATTCATAAATGGTTACTTAATCTAAATTTTCACCTTGATCTTATTGTTGCGTTGTCTAATTCTTAAAAACAGCCCAAGTATATTTCTACACAGTTAATTTAATTAAAAAATGCATATTTATAACAAAATTGTAATTGATTAATTTAGCTTTTCCGGTTATTCGCATGAATGTTCGCGTGTCAAACTTAGATTTGCCATGAAAATATCGCTTGGCAAATTATTTTGGCCTACACTACTCATACGTGAAAATTATTTTAGAAATGTACGATCTCATGTTTATAATGATTTTGCATGTATGGATTATTAAAGGATTTCTGTCCAGAATAGGATAGATACACGTTGCGTACAAAATTTGTTAACCTGGAAGAACTACTACAAACTGTAGACAAAGTAGTACTTACACATTATCCGTGACGTCTGCTGATTCATCCAGTTCGCCAATAGTGTCGAGGGATGCTCCGGAGCCATCTTCTCGCGTCTCGGTCGGCGGGGGAGGCGGTGCGGTTGTCGGCCGTGTCAGGGGTGACTCACTGTTACTCTCTTTATACTGGTGTTTAGGTACGAAGTCTATCAATCGTGGTAAAACCTCAGGTAAAGTGGTTTCCTCCAACTTTTCAATAGTTTTGTTACTCATTTCGGCTTCTGAACGCTGTAACCAGGTCTCTATGCAGTTCTTTTTCGTTGGAGTTAAAAGCGACTCTGGGACTGGCGGTGGTGGAATTTCTGGTACAGGAATCGGTCTTGGTTTTTTTTCGCTTACAGAACGCTCGACTTTGGTATTCCTTGGCATTGGCTTAGGTTTTTCAGTAACATTTTCAGATTTGTTATCAACTTTTTTTATTTGAGATAGCTGATTTATTTCTATGTTACTAGTTATATTTGAAACAATCGTGTTGTTATTATTTTTGTCATTATTAAGAAGTTTTTGAGTTGTATTTTCCTGATTATTATAACCATTTGTGAGGAAAGACCTCTCTGTTAATTTTGATTCTGTATTAATTTCAATTTGTTTTTCTAAAAACCTTTTGCTAGTCATGTCTTTCAGAATATTTGTATCAATATTTTCAATACAATTTAGTACTTTCTGTATATCGATAGTTTTAGGTTGCATAGTTGGGGTTGAAGGAATGCTATTCTCTACAGAACTTGTCATGGATCCCAATCTATCTACAACTGTAGATATAGAGCTGCTTGTATCGTCAGATTCAGCATCAGCTAGAACAAGACAGCGTTCCCACTCTGTTGACAGTAAGTCTATGTACACATCAGCGTCAGGAGGCATAGCTTTGCCATCTGATAAACGTCGCACTAACCGTCTTACTTCTTCTGGAGATCCTTTTTTCAAACAAGCGATGCTTTCTTTGCTTTGTCGAAGAATGTGGCTGTCAAATGAAGATTTTCTTGATAATTTTGTCATTGTGGAAATACCATTATGTTTTCCATTCATTTGACATTCGGATTGGCTATCGTTATTTGAGAGATTTTGTTCACCGACGGTTTGTAAAATCTGTTTATCTTTAAACGAATTTTTCTTCCCTAGTTTTCTAGGAGGCACGGGCGGTGGTAACGTTGTAGGTCGCACGATTTCTGATGATTGTTTTGAGTTCATAAGCGAATCAAGCATTTCCATATTACTTCGTTCGGTTTTGCTATCTTGTTCAAAATGTCTCACAAGCAAAGTTAACGTTTCATCTGAGTCTTTAAGTCGTCGAACACAATCTATTCTAGTTAAGTTTGACACTGATTCACCGTCGATTGCCAATATTTCATCTCCTGGAATGAGTTTTCCCCAAGGAGCACTAGCATTTGCTGCAGGACTATCCTCTGCACATGATTGTACAAGAAGTCTACGTACTCTCTCCGCAGCTGCAGATCCACCTTCAAATTTGAGTCCCAGACCAAGACGTTCCCCGCGTGGTCTGCGCACAATGACCTCCGCTGCACCAGCCGCCGCACCCACTGTGAGTACAGTGACGAAAGAAGGATCTCGGACGGAAGGTTGGCCCTCGCCAACCGGAACTATGGTGACGAAGTCCGCCGCAGACGCGTCCGTCGCCATGCCGCGCCGCGAGAAACGCGCCCTCGTAGTTTCAATCACTTTCAGATTTGAACCTGCAGACAAAAAATATTAATGAGCTTACGTAATAAAAATGCAATACTCAATGTTTTGAGTAGCGCGCGCGACGAACGGCACGCAAGAACTGCGCGCAGCCTCTCTCTTTCACCGTTGCGCTGCACTTGAACGCTCTGAGATGAGCCATGATCGGAAATGTCGATCTCCGTTATGCCTATTGATACAAACCACTCGACCAAATATGGACTATGGTGCCAAAATAAAAATTAAAACTCGAAGTCAAAAATAAAATGCTTGAGTCATTCCATATAGCAAAATCATTATGATAATCTCTTCATTAATGAGTATTACATTGGCTACCGTTTCCCAAACAAATTCTTTGATACTGAAGTACGTACTTCTTCGTTACCTATCTATGATCGCGTTAATCATTCTTGATAGTTAACAACGCACACCTACTTCCTACTCACGATTGGCCAAAACTTTCGTTGATCGATATGAAAGTATAACGAGCGTGTTCGTGGCGAGGGAACGTGTTGACCACAAACAGTCGCATCATTGGAATGGCCGAGATGTGGGTTAGTAGCACCAGAGGCAGTACAGGCGTTGTCGGCGGCATTTGCGGAGAATCGACACATTAGCATATTGCCTGGGGCTGCGGTGCGGCCCGTTATCCCGGGTCCCGTTCCGAAGGGCCACTCTTTCTCACGGCTCTCGACAATTTTCGAACGAAATTACTGTCTTCTTCTCACCCGACTACATAATTTTAGCGTGTTTACAATTACTACGGTTCCTTCGATCTTTACTTGTTACTCTTCTTATATTTGAGTAGTACGCAAAACTCATCGTATAATTAACTTATGTAGTCAAACATGTCATTAATTAATAATTATACCATATCATCAATAGGTACTGCCTCCGCCTCTAGTGTTATGACGTTGTAGTGTTCATAAAAAAATATCGTGAATGAGTCTGAAAACTGTAAATTGGTCTAACGAATTCCTTGTAAACTGTTAATAACACTTCGATATTTGGTACAAATTTAAATAGAAGCGATAATAGCGACGGAAATAACTGACTACAGAATATTTCCGTTTTCAATTACATTCCAGCTAGGCATCACAGTTTGTACCCCAAAATGGCGATAAACCAAGAAACAGGTTTTTAATTGACATTTTATAAAAATATAGAATTCGTAGCGGTGGAGCAGAGTTGTGACCTTGGGCAGCGAGACTCAAGTAGAATGGGAGCAAATACAAACACATCGGCAGAATCAGCTTCGTTTCACTTTGTTACCGCGTAAACAAAGAAAGGTTGCTGCATCGTATATGGTATTGTTTAACGATATCTCATAATTGAATCTTTACACCGCAACCTACAATACAAGAGGTTTTATTAGTTCTATTTAGAGATATTCAATGATCAGCTATAAAAAATACTCCTACGTATGGAAAGTAGATAAATCTTGTTTAATAGTTTTACGAGTCGAGTTTAGAGAACGTATCCAAAAACCGTTAGTCAGTCATGAACTTGGGATATTATAACACATGCCTAATCCATTCATAATTTTGTACTAATGGTGTTACACATGAATATTCATTGTGTTCACGACTCGCCGGTAACCTGGCGTAAGCGCGTGTTTTCGACGGAATTTTGAAGATCACTAATTACACAGCTTATGAACAAGTGGGTGAAACGTTACGTTTTGCTATTGTTTCATCGTTTGTACATGCGTATGTCGATAAATGTTCATCGTGAACGATATTAGGTAGTCAAGATTTCCTGATTTTTTATTTCATTGAACTCTGCTTTATGTATGTTAGAATGGTCATGCGTTTATTGCTTCACGAACCAATAGCACTAGAATGTATTTGTACTGCAACAACAAGAAGTGGGTCGTCGGTAAGCGCCCGGCTACACGCCTGCACACACTAAACAGACTTGTATTCCTAAGTAACTTTTACAAGATCTCAAATAAAAGTAATATTTTTAATACATTAAACTAATCCACTACAATGATTCGCACCGCATTGTAATTTTGAACTATATAAGGCGCGAAGTAATTTTTTTTAATCCATCAATGGAGATCACCGTAATTAAATGTTTGGTTTTAATAGGATGGTGCCTTGATAAAAAAAATAAGATACTTACGTAGAAATAGCATTCATGACTCGAGATGTTTTTAAATAAAATAGTAAACATAATGAAACTGCACTGAACGCAAAACTAAGGTGATGGAATTAATATCTTCAGATCACATCACCGAAAGTACAATAGGATGCCTACGGAAATTCCAACACAATAACCGACAAAAACATTAACATAGAATCGACAATATCACTCACAAACGGCAAGATCCGGCCGTTGAACAAGACTAATCTACCAAACAGTGATGGGATAAGATTGCCAGATCAGCGATAGCAACAGACGAGGCACAGAAACCCCAGCCAAGTCTAGTGACACATCTCCAAACAAAGAGAGCAGTCACTGCACCCATGCGATTTACAGGTAAATGTACCACTTATCAGTTATCAGACGCGCAAACATCGCTATCACTTTGCATAGCTATGCTCTTTATCACACAATCATGCCAGCAGAATCTAATTAACTGTAAGAGGCCGCAAACAAACCATGACGTAAGCATCACTATTCATCGATTGGACACAGTCATTATACTCAATGAACAGTAAGTCAATAGTCAGCCTATGACCACTGTGGTCATAAATTTATGGTGACTTGAATAGAAAATCTTGAAAGAAAATAATAGCATACTTATCAATGTTTACTTTGGATTAATAGGAATTCTTCATCGTGTTCTAGTGCATTAAAGTTGCACCAAGAAATCAACATCAGGATTTGGAATCCTTATCAGAACATGGAACGACCGACCTGATTGAACCATTGCAATGAACCTATTTATGTAATGTGGTAGTTACACGTAGGAATAATAAATAATCCGCAATCATAACTACATATATACCTTCATCCATATGTCGCAACAACTTTCAAAAAGCCACCACGTCTTAACTGTGATCGATTAGTGCGCAACACTATCAGCTATGCATATTAAGACATGAAAAATAAAAGGAAATGTGTAACGCAACGCAATATTGGTGGTCGTACCGAGCGAGCGATGCCCAATCGCACCAACTCATCTAATTAGAGGATCCCCGGGTTGTGCAAGCGCAGTGTGGTGGCATGCAACGCAACACTTGGAACGTTCACGCTACCGACACAATGCCAGCCTTATTTATTACTCCGCTCCGTATTAAGTACGTTGCTTCGCCATACATTTTGATCATATAAATGTAGGAGATTCTTGTGTGATACGTGAATAGTAAACAAATAACGAGGGAATTTCTGAATAGTAAGTAGGTACTTGGTAAGGTTTTGGGAGAAAACGAATGATTTGACAGCTTATCTAGATTCTGAACTGTCTCAATTGGAGGTATAGTGAGGTCTATTTAAAAAAATAGGAAATTAGATCATTAATATTCGAGTAGTCTGATCGTATTCTGCACATTCGCCATATCGAACGTGCAAAATTAGAATTCCAGAACCTTTCAAAAAACCCGACGAAATTCTTTTTTATATTCCACTTGCGACCCGCCCCAACTTCACACGGGTGCAATTTACTAATAAAGAAAATGATAAGTGCGCTGTCAAACTTTGAATGTCAAGCTGTGAACGTCACATTCCAACCCTTCCAGTGGATTTTCCAAAAATTATCTTCCATACCACCAACCAACCTTATCCTGACAATAAAGAACACAACAAAAACACAACAGCCAAATCGATTGAGCCATTCTCAAGTATCATACTTAAAGAAATTAATTTTTATTTATATAGAAGATAAACGAAGTAAGCACTGAGAAAATAAGAATTGGATAATTATATACCCAAACATAAACACATAAATATGCATTGATATAATCGAAGTCCAAAACCTGCTTTCCCTTAGAGACGAAAGGTCAATAGGCTATCATTAAGCGTAATACAAGAAACACACCATATCATTGATGAAAAGCCTCGCTGTGCGCTTAATTTAGCGCACTGGCCAAGTTTACTATGGTAGAATTTAGAATGCAGTCATGTTTTTAAAACAGCTAATACTTCCTATTTCAAACCTTGACACCTAATAGCAGTACACAGAGTTAAATGATAAGAGCCATTTGTATTAGACTCGGAATAAATGGAAAACAATCGTCGTATTCTAAAATATTATAGGTATGATAATCACCCACCCCAGGTATGAATAATGATTAATCCGTTATCGAATTTCTATACATATTTAAACTGATTCTTATGTTGAGTTCTTTTGTCACTAGGTTTAGATGTTATAAATCTACTACCACTAGGAAATTATTTACCTAATAAGAAGATTTTTGTTCAAAGTTTTCCTCCTACAAGCACCGTGTGACTTTTACAAACAGCTTTTCGATAGACAACTTATGTCAGTTGTCTCGTTTTATTTTATTCCAAAAGATCAGCGAAGCAATATCAATTCATAGTGTGCTCAGAAGTAGATAACTCTCGTTTCTCTGGTGCCTTTATTGTCAATTTCCAATATCCGTTATTATGTAAATCACCGTTTTCTAAACAATTTTGCAACAAATATATTGGTTTTTGAACCTATGACTCCATCGGCACGCGACATTTACATACCCAGCGGCGCGGCAAGCAATCGCGTCATAACAGTCAACAACTAGCGGCGTACATAAACAAGTATAGGAGGCATGTACAATTGTACATTATGTACAATATAGTCTATCACGAAGCGCCCTCCTTTACTTATCGTACACGAAATTGAAATAAGTTTGATAAAATCTCCGCTTATAAAGAAGAAGCGGGCCGCAAAAGGCGAGTGGTTTGGACATTATCTAGATATATGTCGCCAAAAACAGCGGCCAGAGAGGCGGAACAAACGAACACCGCGGATCACGAACTGTGATAGCCAAAACGAAATTCAAAAACATGCATTCGACGAAGCTATGCAAAAAAATATTTTAAATTAAACATTACATCAAAACAAATCATTTCAGCGAAAAATACATTGATTACTGAAATACCGCGAGTAATAAAATTAAATCCCGGTCTCATGTATTTTAATTGAATTTCAGCCACTGCATCAGATGAAACTTAAAATAATTCTCAATGTTGTTTTAATTTCAGCTATCTTATTTGTAAGGGCTTAATAAACCTGATGAACTTCGAACAATATCGAATGCATCAAAATCACATAGATATTCATCTTACTTCACCTAACTAGAGTAAGTTTTATTGTAGTGCGTTTAACAATGGAATTTATCACCAGCAATAACAAAAATTGAATCGACAATCATAACAAATGTAATGTTATTGATACATCATTGTCAGTACAATACTATGTCAACACAAAATAAATAAACGTTATAATTGCAAATACCCTCGGCGTCGAACACGGTTGAAATGGTAAAACGTGCAAATGTTCAGCACCTAAAAAGGTGAATGTTCCATTTTGGTCAGATACAAAACAAGAAACTTAATAAGTTGCTCTCCCGCTGGGCAATATCGCCCACCAGATTAAGCAGTAATTTATTTATTAAAAGCGTTTTCGGCTCGGTTGATGCGAAATTCTTGAAAAATTCTCATCACAAAGCACGTAGGAGCCTAGATAAAATTATTTGGAGAAAAATGTTTTGAGGAACAAACAAAAGTTCCAATATTAAATTAAACTGTGTCTGTAAATAATGAAGCTCGTCAAATTATATATCAAACTGTGTTCGTGATAAATTAAAGGATAATGTACATTTCATCGCATAATTTAAAGCTCGTTCGTCATTGAGATTGACATCAGAAAGAAAAATTGAAATTAGCGGAAAATATTGAAGAAAAAGAAGGCTGTTTAACAATTTACCCGTATACCAATATATGGCGAAATTTTATTAATGCGAGACTGTTTACTTGTTATGGTCCGTATTATGTAGATGACAACAAACATGATTTCTAACACCTTGCTTAAATTAGATGTTTTCAATGTTAGAAATCATTTTTATTAATGGACATATATTGAGCTGCAACTGCCGTTTTGAATCATAAAATATTGAATATAAATATAAAATAAGTATTAGATCGTAGGCGTTGTCAACAGCAGACATGACATCAGTCGCTCGCGGTATCGCAGCGGCCGGGCCACCGTCTAGAGGTGAACATCCTATGAGCGTCCGTGCCTAACCGATGGACCAATCAGCTCGCTTCTAAACCCGAATAATATAGAAAAGCCTGTTCAACATTAGGATTTTTATGGCCGTTTTATAACTCGTTGCAAGTTATCGCAGACACAAACAGCTAATCGCTCTCTACGATATGAATGAATCTGTTAAGACGATACGTTTTTTATACGTGCTATTATACATGATGTGTCTCGTTTTTTATAGCTTACGGATAAATAAATTAATCCCATAGTGTTAATATGTATAATTATTTATAACTTCCCCTGTAGATTCAATTATAACAGCATATATCTAAGCATAGCTACCAAAACATATCTATAATTTATACATACGGTATATTAATTATTCAGGCACACCCATTACTGTAGGTATGTCATATTGGATTCTGTTGCATTCTTACTTTAATTTGCCACGTCTACAAGTAATACTCTATGGCGTCTATCATTTTCACATTAGCCTGTGTTAGTGGTCGGTAGGTAGCAAATGTTTTTACTGAGAGTTTCGATTCCTAGAGTCGTGTTAAAAACATATAATAAGCAGCGTGAAATTTTTTATTGTGTCCGATACGGTATTCATTGATAGCAATGGAGGAAAGTGTGTAAACAGTACGCGTCTGCCTACACAAGAGTAGTACAGATCAGTCAAAGTCATTTAGGCTATGTTTATGTGTATCAAAACAGACATTTAATAAATGCGCGTAAAATTATACAACAAACGTGCGTAAATTTCATAAGGATGATGTATAATACATCTATTGTTTACTTCATTCATATAATATTTCATCGATATTATGTATAACTTACAAAGTTGTGCAGTATAGTAATAAGAGAAAGCCCTTACCGGTGTCTATGGTACGCTTATTATCATACTTTACGTAAAGTTCACTAACCAGTAGCTTACAGTTAACTTGATTTAACATCACTTTGAATCCAATCTTAATCAATTTAAAAAGATAAATAAAGTTAACTTGATTAAGAGACACGATTTCACTTTACCTATCTACAAATACAACATTTTTACGTAGATGCGTAAAAAATTGTATTTGTTTATATTCGTAGACAAGTACAGTTTCAAGTAAATAATGTTAGAAACATATTTTCCTCTTAACATTTTTATAACAATAAATAAAAAAGATGTATGCTAATGATTCTTCAAATATTACAAAATATTTATTAAAGTTACATGAATAAATTATTCAAAATATTCGATATCTAGCTTATCTTCAAGTTGAAATATTTTTGCTTTACAAAAAAGGCTCTAGTATGTATTTTCTTATTATAATATAATTTATAATTCATTAATTTGAACAACTACAGTTTAAAATATGTTTTACAATAGGATAGACAAATAGTTTTGAACGGAAACAGCAACTATTTAAGTGCGGCCATTAATGTATCCCTAAAGTTACATACGAGTAAAATATTCATGTTATTACGTGTTATAACAGTAAAAAATAATTATTCACTGATTCAAATAAAAAAGTGCAAATAATAATTAAGAAATAGATAACTTAAGCTTAAATATGTGCCATATCATTAGGGCGGGCGGGAAAATAGAACAAGGAGCGCGGCGGGCGGCGCACGCGGTGTGTGCGGGACGCGGGGCGCGGGGCGCCGGGACGCGGGAACGCAGCCTCGGCGGCCGTCCCTAATCTCATTACCGCGCACACGGCTGCTCCGCTGACCTTAGCCCGCTACCCGACATGGGAACCCGCATAGTAATTGTGCTCTACACACCATTGTTTATATTACCCACATCATTCGTTATAACACAAGCCCAAGGACACCCTCAACATCAAACAAATTCTGTAAAATCATACTCACCCTACTAATATTCCCTCCAATAAGCACCAATTTATATAAATTTTCGGACACTAAATTCAGTAAAGCAACAATCACTGTATTGTTAACGTCCCACGGCACATAACAACGTTCAAAACATCGTAACTTCTTGTGTGCGTGGGCTTCGCGATATTTGGTATAAAATCCTTTCGATTGCAACGATGTGGTTCGGGTGTAGCGCACACGGGCGCAGCGCGAGCGAGCGTCGCGACGTCGGCGGCGCAGAGCGGCGTGTGCGCCCGCGCACCAGGTGGGGCCGACCGGTCGCAACCGGGCCGCGCTCTCACCATGCCGCACGCCGGCCGCCCTGCCACAATGTTCGCTATAATCGCACTTGACACCGTGCCTCGTTCGATCTACAAGAAAGTTTCACATTTCTATGTCACTATGCATGAAAAGTCTCAGGAAGATCAATCCTACGTTATTTTCCTAAACACATCGCTCCCGGGGTGTCCGTAGAGACGGAGTCACCTCGACTGAAACACTTATCGACGTAACCGACTTAACACAGTTCTAATTGAATTAGGTAATTCTACGACATTCAGATATCGTGAACATTTAGTAGGTATATCGAATAGGCTTCACTTACAGACATAATCTGTGGGTTGGTCTTACACAACCAACGTAACTAAAACTTTTTCTTTGCTTCGATCAACATCACTCAGTTCGACTTTGACGAACTGAAAGACAGTGAAAGTAATTGCCAATTCTCTCCGCAAGATAACACGAGAGATAAGTTTGCAACCACTTTTCCTTCTTGTCATGCAGACAATCAACCGCTAATTCAATTATTCGGCGCTCTAAGTGCTAATTCCCGTAATGAAACAAAAACTATCATTTATCTATGAACTGTACGCACCAAAGCAAACCAAAACAATATGGTTTCGTAAATTGTAGGTAGGAACAACTGTCAGACATTTTAATTTAAAATTTCTCAAGCTTAATTGCCAAATGGGCGATTGATGAAATAGTTGTCGGCCAGTACCATCGTGACGAGGCACTTATTTCATAATTTTCAATAATAACCATAATTTTATTTGCGTTTTAATTTACAGTGCTCTATCCACACGGTGTGTCCCTAGTGCTAAGAATTGTAGCAATAAAGTCTCTATCACAATGCACTATTAAACGGTTGAACGTAGTGTTGAACGTAAGTCTTTCATAACAAAGCATCACTTCCTATGCCTTCTTTTCATTAAACTTTCATTATATAACAATTTCGGGAACCTTAAATTAGCAATAAATTCACAATAATCTCGTGCATTCAATTTATATTTTCGGTGTGTAGGTGTACTTTAGTCCATTAGTTTCGTAGGTTAAAAACTGAATATTCTTTGAAATTTCTCACTTTTAGTGTCACTGGTTACCGAGAAGCTTAAAGTTTTATAGCTTTAAAGCTTCTGAAAGGTGAAACTGCACCTTGCGGGTGGTAGCGGTAAAATCGTGAGAACATTTGTTTGTAAGCTCCAAAGGCGTAACATTATAACGTAACATAACAAATCACCAGTATTCTCTAGGGGGTTAGGGAGCGGTGTACTGTTGTACAGTCGATCAAAGAGAAAGGTACAAACGATCTCTAGATATGTATGGAGTTTTCTAAAGAACTGATGATTGGTTTATTTTTAAATGCTGAATGGGTTATCTTTTCAAACTGAGCACGAGCCACTATGACATGAGCGATCCTTAAATGATAGCGGACTCTGAAGAAATAGAACAAAAAAAAAAGCTTAACTACTCGTATATCTTTTTATATAAATGAGACCTATCTGTTTATTCGATTGCACTGTGAAATATCCCTAATGAGAGCACATGAGAGCAATAGCCAACATAGCCTACAAGATAATGCCATCATCAAAACACACTACAAAATTCCGGGCTGCTGCTGAAAATAATAATAGAAAATCCCGATATAAAAGTCCAAACTATAAATCCAGGACCTCACCGTTAGTAACTGTATTTGTGACATTGTAATATGAGACAGTCTAATACTGTAGGTGGTGCTACAATTCGCTGAATACAATTTAGGAGCTTATTTGTCGTCTCGTGGCGTACAAGCAACAAGAAGTGCATTGAACTTTAGTTGAAGCAAAATTGAGAGTAGGTATATTTCCAAAGGAACATTCTCAGAAATTATTCGTCCAATGGTCGTCCAACTCGCTCTCAGTCGCATTGGAATCCTGACACCATCATTGGCATTTAAAGTGTCTAATCAACGCAGACCTAATAAAAGACTGATATCGGCAAATTTAATTAGATACTGATCTTTCTCAAAACCCCAATAACTTTTCCAGAAATAAGTACCTAATATCCAATTCGATTTTAAGATGATTCTTGGTGTAGAAATAAACGAATTAGTTAATTATAGTCCAATGTTTATATTCTCAGCCGTTAATACTACAGCTAATTTCGTTTAGCTAACGGCTGTCCTAAATTATTGTGGCCGTCTTACATATAATCGCATCGCACAAACACAGGTATGTAGGTACCGAACTGTTAATTAGCTAAACACTGTGGGTGAAAATATAAATTATATGTGTAAATTCAATATCTTGGTGGCTCAGCCAAATTAACCGCAGCGAAAATGTTGATACCTCACAAAGATTTAATTAAAAATCCAGTCGAACGGAAATTGATCTTACTTACTTGTTCAATGTTCCTTAAGTGCGTATGTTATGGTCAAAACCTGCAGGGGTTATAAAGTTAGCACAACCCGGACAAAGTAGACATTGCCCATCTCTTGACAAAAATCGGTTTATTAGCGAAGCCAACTCTGCTGAACGAACGGTGGACGATTTCAAATTATACGAATCAATTTGCGAATTTAGGAACTTTCAAAGTTGGGCACGTTGATATAGTACGTCTGTGCAAAGTTGACTCTGCCTGAGCTGTACTAACTCTGTGGATTTTACCTGTAACATATACACTAACTACAGAACATAGAACGTCCGATTAAACCCAAAAACTAATCACAAAGTTCGGAATTTAATATCAAAAAATTTCAAATCAGCTGTCAAGAAGGGTTACCCGGAACAGATGAACACCGAAATAATTTATTCGCCGAAAGCCGAATTTAATGTTTATTATTAAATCCCAATTTTGATACCAACAAGGTCTGGTACCATCAGAAGTACGAACAAAACGCTTTTTAAATACAGAACTGTAGTATCAAAAGTTTCATCATCAAGAATATTCCGTAGTCGTTAAACAACACTCCTATCTGAGGAACAAACATGGCGGCGGCATTTTTCTCATTTGAGGTTAATGAAAATCGCGCCGACTTCTTCCATAGCTGGCGTGAGAGGCTCACCCAATTACACCCGGTAAGGCTCACAGCCGAGTCACCGAGGTACTCTCTACACGTGTGAGCTGATACCTACATACTTTAACAAACACTTAATTGTCATGAACATTCCACTCCTGACTTTGTTTTTAATTGAACTTTATCCACATTTTGGGTCTTGCGGGATCTTATAATTTCACACAATTGGATGTATCGATCGCGTTTCTCACTTGGATTATAAATCCTTTTACGTGGCAGTGTCAATATTTCAGGAATAATTGGACGACCTTGATTTTTTTAATAAACTGCGTAGGTACACTGTATTTATCTTAGTTCGCCGAAGTTGTAAAAGTCAAACGAGGAAAGCTGGTTTCCTTGCATGTAGCGACAGGTTAGTAATCATCATTACTTGTGACCCCATAACGAGCATATTATCGGTGTACATGGCTCATAAGGTACTCAGCATGACGTGTGGTTGCACACACGTCGTATTTGTTCCACAAGTGACTCTGCTTACCTACTTGCTTTAGAGAAAAATCAATAAGTCACAAAAGTATACAGCAACAAATCTTACCTACGACTGTTTTGTTGTCACATAATGGACTCTCAAAATGAAAGACTTGTGTTATAAAACCATATGTCACTGTCAGACACATAACATTCCACAATTTGTCACGAGTTTCATATCCGGAACTCAACGCTCTGAAGGCAAACATCCCAGTCACTTTACCGTTGCTTCTATAAATCTGTCCTTAAGATATTCTCTTGGCAAGTTGAATATATATGTATACCTAGGTAAACAATATTTCATAATCGAAGCTTTGTGCACCTCGGTGTTTTTGCTGGTATACACAGTAAGTGCACTTGGAAAATGTCGGTCGACTTTCAGACGTAGAAACGCCACGTTATAAATATCATCGTATCCCTTTCTGGCAATGTGCACCGTGCGGCCATTTCTAGCCGATGTACATTTGTGGGACTCGTCATAACATACGGGATAGCAGTCCATGGCCGTAGGTTTGTTTGACATTAGGAAACAGTCTTCAACTAATTTTAGATCAAAGCCATCTAGAGTTTTGGGAGGGGAGGAGGAGGAGAGCTTTAGAAATTTTGTTTTTAACCAACATAAATGGGTAAAGTTCTCACTTCGATTATTATTATTATTATTTTTTGTTTTTGTTTGTATAAACAAACAAAAATATCATAAAAATAAATATAAACGATATCGTGGCCAATTGTAAACCGATTTTAATTATTTTTCGAAAGATTATTCCCCCTATGTAGTTATTAAGTTTGATGAAGACTTTCGGAGTAAAACGATCTCCTCAATATAATATATAATAATATAGTAAGTTCAAAAACCCGCTGAAAAGATTAAAATAATGAAAATAATTATTAATCAACAAAATAAACGTAACAGTTTTTGAAGGCGATACCCAGGCAAACTGTAATCTGAGGATTTTGAAGATTTATGAATAATTCGTGGCAACATACTTATTATGTAGGTAGGTTCGAAATTATGCTATGCAACAACGAATTTTATGTTAGATGTCAGTAGCTCCATGTAAAATACCTACTGATAAATAGCCGCAACGAAAAAGCCCGAAAATCGACTCCAACATAATAGTGAAAAGGTAAGTTATTTCATTATTTTTTGTTTTAGTCAGAAAAATAAGTCGTGAATCAAATTGAGTTTCCAAATTTAGCAAAAATCTGATGTTTGTTTACTGACGATCAATTTGTTTCGGACAATATTTATCGGCGTCCGGGGTTTGGCAGGTCTGTGGCCATTAATAAGTAATCAGTGCGACCAACCCGTCGCCCTCGGTCTCCCACCAATACAAACACATAAATATAATTTCGTACATTACATAGTCCGTGCAATATTAACGACACCCTTTCTGTGTCGTGTTCATAAATCAAATGAAGCAATCATGAAAATGAAACACAATTTTTCTTCGACATATTTCATAACAGGAAGTATTTCCCAGAACAACTGCTGTGATTATTTATACAATCGTTCTTTACATCGTCTTTAATATTAATTATTTAAAGTATACGCCGCCGTTCGTTTACATGATTAAATACTTACTGTAATTTTATAATTGTAAAAGTAAGTGAGTGTTATTTCCAATAGAATGAATAAAACTGATACGATTTACGTATTGGCACTTCGTCACAAGCGATGGCTTTGATGACTCTGATTCAATATTTGACTGAAAAGGCTGTCCTTTTTACTCTAACGAATTGTGCAGCAACAGATGCTACACGTGTTTACAATTCTAGCTGCTCAGGCCTCTATAAAATTGATGAAAAATATAATATATACAATTTATATATCTACCACTAATCGAGAGGTATCAAATATTTTGTCATCTTGGTGGCAGTATCTTTCAAAACGGATTTATTTCGCTAGTCCATAAAAAATGTTACAGTTTAACATGGTCGGTTTCGCTATGAAGTAATCTGCGGGAATGCACTAATGGTCGGTTGCAGGCCGAACACGGCGTGTAATGTGCAATTTGCAGGCAGCCATTGAGCGGTCACGCGACGCCGTGACGCCCGCGCCGCACCACCACACCACTGCCACGCCAACACCACAACAATGCTACTTGCGATCTACACATAAAACAAAGATAGCAACTCTATATCGACTCAGGAAAACATTAAACTTGCGGATACGTTTAAAAAACATAGTTACTTGTTGTTATTAGTAACGGTATTCACCTTACAAATGGGTACTTATGTTTCGATCAATATTTTAGCATCAAAAGCTGTTTTATGCCGAAAAATTGGCAGTTGTAGGTATCCATTAAAATATGAAGTTAATTGTAAGAAGAAGAAATTGTACCAATAAGTTACCTTTTAGACATTTCCTATTTACGTACCCTTTCCAAAACCAACTGCTGCTTCAAACTCTAGGTAAACAGTTTAAACCTCATACGCGCATGAGACTAAACAATGGTTTTATCTCCTACGAACAGCGGTCTCACGCTGAGGTATGAGGTAGTTATATTTCATACACAGTTTCAAGCTTTATTTCCAGAAAGGAGGTTCTGTTTTTGGGTCAGTGTATGCTAATTATGTTTATTGTCTGTAAATCCTCAAACAGTTTTAGCAAAACTTGAACAATCGCCGTAGAACGCTAGAGTTAAAAAGTCTAAGGATTTATTTCACCGAGTTTCGGCTATACATTTGAACATCTGTGTGAAAATATAGGTAACATTAAGCTCATAAAAACTGTCAATGAACTGATGTAGGCAAATTCCATATGTAGGTCTGTGTGGGTGGCGATGAGTGCCTAATGCAGTCCAACCTCAAGCGCCCTGTACCTTGCGCTTATGTACCCTTAACTTTTAACCTTTACTTTTGACATTTCACTCAGGTATATGACGTTCATTATGTCGCCTAGTTTCTAGCAAATGAACTGCTTTTGTTCTTACTGCGCCATTCAACGGTACCTACTCCTTGGTCACTTTCTCCGAGTTTTGCAAACTTCCTAGTTCACACATTTGCCATTTACAAAACATATCCAACGCCTAATAAAGACCTGACTGGATCGTGAACTCCAAGTATAGCATTGTTCCAGTCCTTTACTTTGTTGTTGATAATTAATTGCCTGCACTACGCTACCAATTATCTGAAGGTACTAATTAATTCAAAGAGTGAATTAATGAGCTAGTAAATTATTTTATCTTGGATGGAAAGTTATAATCATTGCCGTTTACGTAATTTACGAAGATACCTAGATTAAAAGTTTGACTGAAGAGAACAAGTGAATAGCGGATAATAAATAATAATATAATAGATAATAAATGTTGAAGTTTTTCAATATCTGCGAAGTGTAAAGTGTCGGTGAGCGGTGAACAGTGAGCGCAGCCGCGTAGGAGCGTAAAGTGGTTGCGGTAATGAGCAAACACCCTTCATTATCAGGTTGTGCGACATTAGGCGCAGGCATGCCTCGGCGCTCTCTCTGCGACACGCGAGCCTCATTGTGTTCTGTCTACTTAATACTATAGTATGTACTGAGTTACTAATGTACTCACTTATGTTCGAGATGCTCGTTTAATTTCAGACGTTGTTCAAATTAAATCTACGTACCTAGGTGTAAAAAATTGGGATAGGACTTATATTTTCATTAAATAAACTGTTCAATATTCACCAATGAGTTGCGGTTTTAAAAATTTATGTATATTACCCAATGTAATTCATATTTAGTTATGTTCTAAAGATTCTTAGATGCTTTTTTTTAAACGTTGCCCCCCACCTTTATTTCTCCTGTATCGTGGGTACAGTTTACAAACATACATGTCAAATATACACACAACCAGACCCGAAACAACTATCTGTAGATCATACAAATATTTATTTCGTGCGGGAATCGAAGCCGCGAGACCTAGCGCAGCCACTGCGCCAACCTTTAACGATCAATTTCATTGTTTATGTTTTACATAAAGGCTCGTTGCCTTCATTTAAAATGTTTTGTAAGATTCTCTGCCAGGAATAGTATTCGCATAGAAAAGATTTGAAAGTGCAACCGTTTTTTTAATAAACAGTCTTCTCCGACTATTTTAAATTATAACACAAGCCATGGTCCGTTAACTGAAATAATAAAATGGGATTTAATGACTCTCCTGTTATCAAGATATCCCTTTTCAACATTAGATAATTCGGCACCGCAAAAAAAAGTGTGTCAGCTAATATTTTTAAATTAATGTTCGAATTGGAAGTGCCATAGTCACGGGATGAATTCAGCATGGTAAGGGGTAATGTGCGCGGTACGGGGAGGGTGCAGGGAGGCTGCGAGCAGGGAAGAGAGCGGCCTCATTGATCGCGCGCGGCCCCGCGCCTCTACCGCGCGCCGCTGCCACCGAGCCGCATCCCCGCACTGTCGCTGAGCCGCTCCACACAACACAGACTGACTTCAGCCGAAAAATATGCATTAAAATTAACACTATTTACTAGATTCATATCTGATTGCAATATTACAGACATAAGTTGTACCTTTCGAAAATTTGTAATAAAACAAAATAAACACTACCTATACACAACATTTGTGTCGAGTGCACAAAGTTGACCTATCAATTTGACGAACTTGCAAATACAACAATATAATATGTATTGTTACAAAAATATTTTCAGTAAGATCTAAAATTCTAAATCATACATTTACATGTAAAGACAATTTTAAAGAGATAACAAAAAAAAATTTGAGTAATAAGCATAAATAAGGGTCGTGCTGTAGCGCAGTGTTGCGTTGTGTCAGGGCTCAGAGCGAAGACCTCGTGCAGGCAAAGGCGCGAAGGAGACAAGGTCGGGGAGCAGCGCGCAGTGGCGTGGCGCGGCGCTTGAATGGGCGGCGGCGGCGACGCGGCTGCGCGCCCGGCGCTCCGTCAGTCCGCACACCGGCGGCTCCGCTGCCCCACGGTCGGCCGCACTCCGCTGAACAACAATGCTCAAAAACACGCCGTGACTCCACTCACATCCCCTCGGCGCAGTAGGCGATGCTTAAGGATCGGACGGCACGCGTGGCCGTCAGCGAACGGTCGTGAACAAGTTGCATACATATGAAAACCGTAAAAAGATTAAATTTTAAGCCGATCGTGTTCGATAGATCCTAATAGAAAAGCGGGAGTGCGGCGTTTGGGAGGCGGGGGTCGGGTCGCGCGGTCGGGGAGGAATGGCGCGGCGCGGGGCGGCGGCGGCGGCGGCGCGCGGCGCGGCGGCGTCGCGGCGCTGACATGGGCGGGCGGGCGCGCCGCTCGCTGTTGGCGGCGCCCGCGGGCCTGCTGCTGCTGCTGTGCCTGCTCTGGCTGAGGGGTAAGCCACATTATCAAAACATCCTCATACACATTGCCTAATTATCCGTTACACGTAGTTGTGACGCTCTGTTGTTAAGCTTACCTACTTGGATATACAACAACACAATAAAAGCACATAATATCACACATGTTGTCACACACACATAAAAATACCTTAATTTAAACTATAACCTACACAAAACCTAGGTTTCTAAATCTAAATCTAATCTAATCTAAATCTACAGACTGCTGAAAATATTATAAAAAAAAACATTTAACATTCTTTAAAATAAATCGTGCCGTCTGAACTCAAGTGACAACATTGTTCTTCAAAGGGCAAAGAAACGAGATGTGATCGCTAGCTCTTGAATAATCTCAAGGGTCATCAAGTTTCAGATAAAATGACTACACTTCAAGGTGTATAATCTTTTTACAAAGAATCGTAGATGGAAAACATACTAAATTAGCCAAATAAATTATTGATCATTCGTAAATACAAAATCAATTGTAATTTGAAAATGAATGAACTGAACTGTAAAATTCACCATGGAACAGTCAAATTCCCATCAAAAATCGTCGGTCCAATGTCCTGCGAAATGTACAATAACATGATAAAATAATGTTCTGAAATATATTATTGAACGGTTGCCTAGCAGAACAAATAATAGACATTACACGTGGAACACAAAATATAATCAAGACAAATTGCTTGCTGAATGGCAGTACCTAGGTACTTACGAAAATTATTTCATTTTTAGCCACCGTAACCACAATGTACTACGAAATAACATCGATAACGTTCATAAATGATGGGGCAAATATTATATTATAATATAATATATTATATGTAATTGGTTTTACAATTTACAATTTTCAATCAATAATTTCCCTTTTCCTGACTGTTCACCTATGGTAATGGCCAATTTTGAAATGGATGGCTCACTTTACATTGTTAAGCAAACACTAACAGGTATTAAAAATATTGGTAGTACTACTTTTATGACACGATATGCTACAATATATTGATGGATGACACCCACTCTTATTTTCAGCGATGATTAATTTTCTGATTTTAGTATGCTTTATTTTTCTCGGAATCGATGCTGAAATCGAACTCGAAAAGTAAAAATATATCAACGTTTAATGTTTCAGTTTTATCTCTACAGTATAATATCGTCTTTATTTTATTCAATAATTTAATAAATAGAGATACAGTGTTTGGAATTCTGACTTAATGTTTCTAAACAAATTAGATGCACTAAACCAAAAACAATTTTCAACAAATAATTCTCGTGGAATGAGAAAATTAAAAATTGTGGTTGGTTTATAAACCACATAAATATACGTTAACTTTAAAAAAAAAACATTTTAAGTCTCATAATAGAAACAGAATGATTGCAATGGAAGTGAGATTCTCTATGTCAATGTAAAATATAATGTGTCTATAGTAAAATGTGGCACTAATGTTTTCAGGAATAGGAGGTGACTATGGTTTAATGAATAAAAAGGATAAAACCGTATAACATTTATTCTTTTTCTACGTTGCGTTAATAGTCCGAATATATGTACTGAATTTGTTTAGAAACAATTTGATTGTGACACTATATTGTGTTGTTAATATTATGTTGCGGCAGGGGCACGCTGCGGCTACCACGAGAAGCGGCTGCTGCACCACCTACTGGACCATTACAACGTGCTGGAGAGGCCCGTCGTCAACGAGAGCGACCCGCTGCAGCTCTCCTTCGGCCTCACACTAATGCAGATCATCGACGTGGTCAGCATCTACCATTACAATTACACCAAATTACATTCAATCTTCGTTCGTTTCCCTAGACCTTTCTTTCCAAGTTCTATCCTTATTTTTATCCCAAAAGTTGGAATGCTACACTAATTTGCATTGATCGTGTACAGCATGATGCAGTTGAATTTTTTGCTGCAAATTATTCTGAACAAACTACACGTAACAACTACATACTTTCAGAACAAGATTAATGAGCTTCTCACGATTAGGCGAATGTACCGTTTTATTAAATAAACTACCACGATACAAGCCGCTGCGAAGACGATTAATCCAAGTTACCAATCAGGTCTTCTAAATATGTCCTCACGTTTTAAGTGCACACGAACACCGTACTACAGTCGTGTGCGTCAATACTTACACACATTATCTATAGTTTTTGTCTAAACGACGTCCTGAAACCTGTTTGAATACACGTTTTTCTATAATCCTTGTTGACCGACTCTCACAGTATAATAATGATTAATCTGAGTTCCAACTATGAAGAAACGGGACAGACTAGCAGTAATAAAATACAAATTTATGTTCACAGGACGAGAAGAACCAGCTATTAATAACAAACATCTGGCTTAAACTAGTGAGTATAAGTTTTATGCGTTCATGCATGTAGACAGACAAGAAAGTAATTAATGTGTTTTTACGTAGCAATGAGATTTAATAATTCTATTACGTTCGGTCTTGTGTGTGCATCACATTATCCATTACGCAAATGTATAGTTAAATCATTTGCTTGTTCAGGAGTGGAATGATATGAACTTGAGGTGGAACACTTCGGATTTCGGTGGGGTTAAAGATTTACGAGTACCACCCCATAGACTATGGAAGCCAGACGTCCTTATGTACAACAGGTATGTATCATTTTCACACACACACCTGATACTTTCTGAAAACGAGCGTAGAACCGAAGACTATACGATCGTGAGAACACACTATGACAACAATAAAGTTAGTTGAAAATTAACTGATGCATTGCAACCCCAGGTCATTAAAAGTGCGAAAATCAAAATTTATCAACATCAGTCATGACTATAACGTTATTAAAGAAATGACGTTTTCAATCAACGAAGACGCTATTCACACTTTTCTATATTTTCAATACTGTACAAGAACCAGCCACCAGGTTTTGAGCTGACTACTTTTTACGGGTTTTGGTATCTTTTATGCAGGTGTTTTTATCCTTAAATTATTTGTATCAGTGCTTATATATTTCATTACTTATATTTTAGAAACGTTGCTTGAAATTCATTAAATAGTGCGATAGTAAAAATCAAATAAATGATGTTTATGGCGATATAAACCAAATTATCTATTGGAGATTGGAAAGTGCCTATAAATTTAATTATTTCCAGCCGCTGATGTTAAAATAAAGATTATTATACATATGTTTATTACAGACTAGTTTATAGGGAAATATTAACTCAAGTTTTATGGTTGAAAAAGATTAATGTTTTAATTAAATCAACGTTTTATATAAAAATTGCAAATTAATTGACATGATAACAGGTCAGCATCTACTATTACAATTACACCAAATTACATTCAATCTTCATTTATATCATCATCTATCTATCTATCTTCATTCATATCATTCAATAGTTTATACTACACCTAATCTGGGTCCTTTGACTTATTTGCTTACAATGAGTCAAAGGTTCAAAAATAATCTAAATGATCATTATTAACTTAAAAATATATAAATTGTATTAATAGCTCGCCCCGATCCTCTACTATCAGACCATAAACCTACCATATGCTTCCACTGTGAACGGTCGTAGGCAGACATTGCCATGATCACCACGCTTGGCTGGTTAATTAATGATCGAAGTGTGGCGTTGTTATTACACCGGCGGAGACAGCAGCCCCTCCTCTTTATATAAATCATTATAAAAAGTTGGCTTCACTCAATAGTTGCAAAATAATTGTACGGTTTATTGGCCACGGCGCGTTTGACTAAATAAAGATCACATGACTCTTCTTACTCAATGTTTTTCAAATATTTTCCTTGTTTATATAAGGAAAATTTCAGATGATTTGAATTTTTATGTGAACTCTCACGTTATTTAAACACAAATATAAATATAAAATATCATTTAGATGACATAACAATACCCCGAAAACAACATAATAGGGAAACACCTTTACTTGTGCTTGTCCTGTACTTCTGGGTCTTGGGTCTTGGCTTTTTATTGGAGGTTTGTTTGTTTGTGAAGCGCGGACGAAGGGTTCGACAGCACGTATCCAACGAACGTGGTGGTGCGCAACAACGGCTCGTGCCTCTACGTGCCGCCTGGCATCTTCAAGAGCACCTGCAAGATCGACATCACCTGGTTTCCCTTCGATGACCAAAGATGTGAGATGAAGTTTGGCAGCTGGACTTATGACGGTTATCAGGTTTGAAAAATAAATATGAAGTCTTTATTTTTGACATACAGACAACTTATTATTATTAATATTTTTTTTGCTCTTGCAGTTGGATCTTCAATTACAAGATGAAGGGGGTGGAGATATAAGCAGTTTTGTCACGAATGGCGAATGGGAGCTAATAGGTTCAAACAACTTTTTTTTAATAGTTCTTTTCTTTTCAATGTAACTGTATTATATAAACTTGACTATTGTCACATAGGAGTCCCTGGCAAGCGAAATGAGATATACTACAACTGTTGTCCGGAGCCGTACATCGACATCACGTTCGCGGTAGTGATCCGACGGAAGACACTCTACTACTTCTTCAACCTGATCGTGCCCTGCGTGCTCATCGCATCCATGGCCTTGTTAGGATTCACCTTGCCTCCAGACTCCGGCGAAAAGTTGTCTTTAGGTACCAAATAACATTAAACTTTCATTAATGTACATACATTATTACGTTTAGTGATGTGATTCATCCCCATTCTGTTTATTTTCAAGTTATGAGTAGCTGTAAATGTTATTATTTTATAATACGGTTTTGCCAGTGTTTAAGTGACTTAGAAATAAAATAAATATAGTAAATAGTTCAACCGAACTTGAGCACTTGAAAGGTTAGTTACCACACTGATTTGAGTCAATAAAACTGGGATGTATGGGACCAGTCCAGCGAGTGTTGATTAGTGGAGCTATCTTCTGCTCTACAGTATACTTGCCCAAACACGGAAGACCAGCTTTATGGCAAAGGCTCAGTAGATAGATACATAGAACCGTAACACCAGCAGCTGTTGTACGCAGGTGTGACGATATTGTTGTCGCTGACGGTGTTCCTCAACATGGTGGCGGAGACGATGCCGGCGACGTCGGACGCCGTGCCGCTGCTGGGCACCTACTTTAACTGCATCATGTTCATGGTGGCCTCGTCCGTCGTGTCCACCATACTCATCCTCAACTACCACCATCGACACGCAGACACACACGAAATGAGTGATTGGGTGAGTGTTTTTAGTTCATTAATTAATTTCAGATTTTAATCTCAAAAATGAATTCAATTTGAAGCGTTTGTCGAAAATTTCCCAATAATGGATGCTTCTTTTATTTATGGTTGTTAAAAGAACATTATCAACATAGTTATTATATAAATTATATTGTACAGATTCGCTGCGTGTTTTTGTACTGGCTGCCGTGGGTCCTGCGCATGTCCCGACCGGGCTCGGCTACGACGCCTCCGCCGGCACGCGCACCGCCCCCTCCAGATCTGGAGCTGCGTGAGCGCTCCTCCAAGTCGCTCCTAGCGAACGTGCTTGACATCGACGACGACTTCCGCCACGCGCACTCGCAGCAGCCGCCCTGCTGCCGATACTACAGGTCCCTCGACGATCTACACGAACACTACTCGCCGTAAATAGCACGGTTACGATAATTCACCCCAGCCTCGAACGTTCCGCAGTAAACCCGACCCTAATAGCTAACTCACGAGTATTTAAAACATTCAACATTAACATACTCTTTCACGGGCCATTACATAGTTATCACTTTTCGACTAGATCTTCTACTTCTGGGTCTTGGGTCTTTAACATCTGATCGGCATAATTCCCGTAGCGCCCTTCGTTCCTCGGCTCCACCAGTAGCGTAGAGTTCACATGTAGCCGGTAACTACAGAGACGTACTTGTTGCAGGGGGGGTGAGGAGAATGGCGCGGGGCTGGCTGCACACAGTTGCTTCGGTGTCGACTACGAGCTCTCCCTCATTCTGAAGGAGATTCGAGTCATCACAGATCAGGTACCTCTACTAACATTTATGTTTTACGTCCAACGTTAGATGTGAATAAATTTTGAGAATTATAACATGTTGATCCATTTTCCAGATGCGCAAGGACGACGAAGATGCGGACATTTCGCGCGACTGGAAGTTCGCCGCCATGGTCGTGGACAGACTGTGCCTTATTATCTTTACCCTGTTCACAATCATCGCCACGCTAGCCGTGCTGCTGTCCGCGCCACACATCATGGTGTCGTAGCGACCCGCCCGCTTGCGGCTGCGCATGCGAAACGTTCTGTGATACCGCGAATACTTGTTAAGTTGTGATGTGCGAAGCGGCGCGGACGCTGACGCCGCGGCGCTGGAGTTGCCGCCGCCTGCCTCGACGCCCGCGCCCCCCTGTAGACATAAGTTACCGCTGACTGCCAACCCTGTACGCTCAAAAATCTACTACCTATCCGACTCACGTCTTCTAATCCCTTGAGAACTTCAGAGATTGTGTACTTTTTCTTCCAAGAATGCAATGACAAACGGTCGTCACGCTCAGTGGAATGAATCTCGTACTCTACAGCCCTAGAGTATGACAAGAGTTATTATCTCTTCGAAATGATGAGCGGTTCCGTACCACAGACGTTCCGTCCCCGGAACGGTCGCCGTAAGCGATAAAGTGGCAGTAGGTGCTATACAGGCACCAGAGTCGCCACGCCGCGCCGCGGTGCGCCAGCGCACCGGCGAGGTCTGCGCGAGAGTAGTCACCGCAAGTGGCCACCTACTAGACAAGACTGTGGCTAATGCAGAAAATTTTAGCACAAAAACGTCTTCCTTCTTACCGTTGAACGACCTGATTCGCATTTAAAATTTAAACTTTGTTAGAACTTCTTCGATTCTTGAAATCTATTGTACAGTTTAGAGTTTGGGCGGTGAAACAATGGCCCTTTGTTTCCTTCTTGTTCGATTCCATGAATCGTGGTTATAATCCCTAGTTTTATTTTCGGATATATTTGTGTCAGTAGCTAGTATAGAACTTTACAAACAATGTTGATTCAATTGGTACAGGTTGTGATATGCCTCGTTGTGAACGGGTCGATATTGTTATAAATGGTAAAATATCCATGGCTATAGCTTAATAAAACGATCGTTAAAAGTTGTAGTTAAACAAAAATATTATTTTAATAAAGTCATACCTGGGTCTTTCGGAACGACTTTTACAAATAATTAAATTACATATTAATATCACGTTTGTACTTCTTTCCATACAGTTACAGTAATTCATATGCTGAAAATAATATTAGCTTATAAAATTTTCTTCTTCGAAAATTAATTCAAAATACGACCATCGTTCAGCCATGTACATGTATAATATATAACTCATTTTATAAGATATACAACATTTTATAAGTACAAGAAGTTGTTGTAACATGAACCGGTTTTTCGTTACATAGAGGGTATTACACAATGGTGCCTATTTATTGACAGACGCGATGCACGCTCGGTTGATAAGTACCTCCACTATATCCTGAACATCTGACCAATCCTGCCGCTCGTCTGCCACACTCCAACAGATATCATCAAACGCAGTTATTTTCATGCTCCATCATGATCAATTATTTTGTTAGGTTATTGTAAGTCATCGATATTTATTTCATACAAAAACATTGTAAGCCTCTCAAGAGGAAAACGTGTAGAATACGGCGAGAATGTGCGGGTACATACGACAAGCGAATGTACCCTCGCAAAGCTCCCGTAATGTTTTCCTTTTCCGAGGTAATGCTGTAAGTAATTTTAGACGGTCCTTTGGAAGTTGCGGGCCGGATATGATTACGCGTCAATGTTTTCAGTCATCCGTTTGTTTACTGTTATATCTTCTTACCATTCGCTAGAGGTTGTGTGACGACCCGGACGGCGGAGGCCGCGCATGCCCACGCGGTCTTCTATCTTCTTATTAGATAGAACGATGTGCGGCGTCGCTCCGTCGGCAATGGGACGACCCGATGTCCCAAACATATGTTCAATTGTTAGGGTTAATACTCTGAATTGCACTTTGTTTATTAAATATAAACGAATGAAACAAAACACTTGTTTTATTTCTTTTAATTACAGACTCTTAACAGAGCAGAAAGCTTATTAAATAATGGCAAAAATATGTATAAACTCTATAAGTATAAAGATAAATACTAAAATAATATTACTGATTGACTCTGATCTTGTGATAAACAAAATTTCATTTATGTGTATCAGCCGAAGGTTTGAGAGTTATGTAAATCATTCCTGACCTACATAATATTCCCACGAAGGCGTTTGGCACGAGAGTGTTCGAGCAATCGATGCTATCCCACGGGATAACTGCACATGCGCACATCCCTAGCTAATATAAACGAAAGCTGAGTTCATCATACGTAATATAGAACCCTAAATTGAAGTATGACTTATGATGTGAATCACTGAAGGTAATGTATTGAGATACAGTTTTTATGACAAAATATAAAAATGGGAAGGCACTATTCCTTCGTTAACGAAAAGAATCATAAAACACAACTATAGATATGTGATATACATAACAAACATAAGTTTGTTTTCAGTTCTGAGGTCAATAACACTATTAAATCCAGCTAATAGAATACCAAATATACGATGCAGGCGGCATAAGTGCAATATGCATGTGCTATGATAATATAATAATGCATTGGACGGTGTTGGGCGGGCTGCATCGGGCGCGGAACTCGGGGACACCCGGGAGCGTAGCCGCGTAGCGGGGTGTAGCCGGCGTAGCGGGGTGTAGCAGGGTGTAGCGGGGTGTAGGCGCAGCGGGTTGCGCGGCGTACGGCAGTGCGCGCCGCCATGTCGGGCGGGATGCGCGCTTTTCTGCTTACTGCCGCGCTCCTCACACTCCTCTACTCAGGTACTACGAACGCCCCATATTTATTCTAAACATATTATCTTCAATCACATCTCATGCACCTATAAAATTCTACTTAAAAGAACAAAACAAAGTCATAATTTGTCCGATTTTTCCAATCCGTGTGTAACCGGCTAGCTATGTAAATAACAGATTGTTTCACATATAAACAAAACTAAAAAGTACACCTTATGCACTTCTCATACAATAAACACCCAAAGGAAATAACGTGTATTCATGCATCATATCTAAAGTGCATATTTAGAAATAATTTTTAACATATATATTTTAATATTATTACGCTTCGATTTACTGGGTTTACGCCGTTAATAAGTGTTTATTTTATTAAAGTAATTATACAATAAAACCATATGGTAAAATTCTAAAGCTTCGAGAAAAATGTGTTCCTAAACATCATTATCTCACGGTTCGCTCTTTATTGATCTGTCGTCGTAGCAGCATCTCTGCTACAGATACTCGAGGTGCACGATACTCTCGGGAAAACCATTAAAATTATTATTGTAAAGAGATGAACGATAGATAGAAACGAGCAGATTTGTAGACTTTATTCGAGCAAATAGAAATATAATATTAACGAGCTTTTAAAATTGCTATGAGCCTACTTAGAGATTGTTTTTTGATTTATCCAATTAAAAATATGGGCTAATAATTTTGCGCCAGACGAATTGGTTACACCTTTGCCTATCTTTTAACTCAATACAGATATATCTACTTGCAATTTATGTGGGAAATAATACATTTGATGCCAAAATGTTTTATTGCTAACACCTAGATTGTTTGTTCCTTGTATAATCGTACATAATTGATTCGTCAAAATTCATTCAATCAAGACGGTTATGTTGCGTCGAATGCCACACATCTATCTACATTCACCAGTAGGAAGTCAATTAACACGCTTTTTTTCTGGTAATAATGCCTGCTTTCATTTGGTATGGGAAGTTATATCGAAGGCAGCTGGCTGATATTGATTGTATTTGTCTCAGGATGGTGTTCAGAAGACGAGGAGCGTCTCGTCCGAGACCTGTTCCGTGGCTACAACAAACTTATCCGCCCAGTACAAAACATGACACAGAAAGTCGACGTGCGATTCGGACTAGCCTTCGTACAACTCATCAACGTTGTATGTGCTCTTGATTATGTTGATATGTATCTACATTTACGTAGATACATACGTTACCTATACTAAATTAACCGATTTTGGGTGTTTTGAAACAGTTTGAATTAATGCGATTCAAGGTTTTTATGACTTCAGAATTTTGTTTCATTTATTTAAAATCTTTTTTACAGAATGAGAAGAATCAAATTATGAAATCGAACGTGTGGCTGCGTTTAGTATGGATGGACTATCAGCTGATGTGGGATGAAGCAGACTACGGCGGCATAGGCGTGTTGCGTCTGCCGCCCGACAAGGTCTGGAAACCTGACATTGTACTTTTTAACAAGTAAGTATTATTCCACACGTGGTAAGTATTTATATTGATAAATAGGAATGAGTAGACACTAATTCCAATACATTTTTCAGTGCTGATGGTAACTATGAGGTGCGATATAAATCGAACGTTCTGATTTACCCCAACGGTGAAGTGCTGTGGGTGCCGCCTGCAATTTACCAAGCAAGTTGAATATAATTGATAAATTCAAGTCGAACTTATTTACTACCTTAAAAATTCTAAAAGTTAAACTTTATTTTTCAGAGTTCTTGCACGATTGATGTAACATATTTCCCCTTCGATCAACAAACCTGTATCATGAAATTTGGATCGTGGACCTTCAATGGAGACCAAGTGTCCCTTGCGCTATACAATAACAAAAACTTTGTCGATCTCTCAGACTACTGGAAGTCAGGAACGTGGGACATCATCGAAGTACCAGCATACTTGAATATTTATGAAGGGAACCACCCTACGGAAACAGATATCACATTCTATATTATAATTAGAAGGAAGACTTTGTTTTATACAGTCAACTTGATCCTGCCAACGGTTTTGATTTCATTCCTTTGCGTTTTGGTATTCTATTTACCTGCCGAAGCTGGTGAAAAGGTGGGATAATATTTTCTTTTACATTACTGTATAGTTCTTAGAGTTTGATTTAAAGTATTGTTGTTATTTGTTGCAGGTGACGTTAGGTATCAGCATTTTGCTGTCACTGGTTGTGTTCTTGCTCCTGGTGTCAAAAATTCTTCCACCGACATCCCTCGTGTTGCCGCTCATCGCCAAGTACTTACTCTTTACATTCATCATGAACACAGTCAGTATTCTAGTTACCGTCATCATCATCAACTGGAACTTCAGAGGGCCAAGAACACACAGGTAGATACTCTAATCTTTAATTGCATTGAACAAACGAATGAATTCAATCAAATTATATTGCAACTTTCTTTCAACAGAATGCCGCTTTGGATCCGAAGTGTCTTCTTACATTATCTGCCAGCAGCACTGTTAATGCGTCGTCCGCGCAAAACGAGACTGCGATGGATGATGGAAATGCCCGGCATGGGCGCTCCGCCGCACGCAGCTGCCCCACATGACTTACCCAAGCACATTAGGTACGTTCAGATTGAAAACTATCGCATGTGTAGATGATAGACATCTCTATCTAACCTGTGAACTTCGTGAATGTACTAACTTCTTAGTGCGATTGGTGCAAAACAAAGCAAAATGGAGGCGATGGAGATGTCGGACCTGCACCATCCGAACTGCAAGATCAACCGAGCGGCCGGCGGCGGCGAGGTGGGCGCGCTTGGCGGGCTCGGCGCACTCGGAGGCCTGGGGTTGGGAGGGGAGAGGAGAGAATCCGAGAGCTCTGATTCTCTTCTCCTGTCCCCGGAAGCAGCTAAGGCTACGGAAGCAGTAGAATTCATCGCAGAACATTTACGTAACGAAGATCTGTACATTCAGGTGAGTTTTGCAATAAAATTGCTTAACTACCTATTACCAATTTGTTCTAACATTTTTTTTATTAAATTATATAGTTATGTAAACATTACAACACCATTCTCCGAAAGTACCTAGTACCTAGGGGCTGTGAAGTTTGCTACAAGCAGGGTCCACCTAGGGGATACCTAATAAACCAATAAATTAGTACACTGTAATCTTATATTAGCCATAATGACGATAAGATACCTACTGTGGGTGGGCGAGCTACCATAATAAGTAAGTAGTAGTTGAGAATGCCTATCAGATAATTGAAAACCCTAGCCAATCATAATTTGTTCGACCTGGTTATTGGACAGCAGTCATACTATTGGCTACTGCATTAATGAGTCAATCTTTTTCTAATATAAAATAAATACCTAACAGAATGTTAATTGGACACATGTATAAACATAAATAGTACAAACCTTGTCTTATCCTCCTGCAGACACGTGAGGATTGGAAGTACGTAGCGATGGTGATCGACAGGCTACAGCTCTACATATTCTTCATCGTCACGACAGCTGGCACGGTCGGCATCCTAATGGACGCCCCACACATCTTCGAGTACGTCGACCAGGACCGTATTATAGAAATATATCGAGGAAAGTAGATACAATTTTAGTAATAAGTAATAACAGAAATGCTTCAAAACGGCTTCCATTCATTACCTATTTGCATTTTTCCTAGGTCATGTTTTATATAAATTTAATGTAAGGTGTGTAACTATTAAGTAGACCGGCCGATACAGCACTATCACACGGTAGATTATCATTTTATGTTTATTTACCTTGTTTATTCATATTTGAGGTATAGTGATCGGTGATCAAATTGTGTTGCGGCAAACATACTGTCAAGTTTTTATTATATAATTATCTATCTAGCGTAGTAAGTACACATATACATAGTTATAGTACATACATACCTATTTAGATAAATAATAAATTGTCAGTATGTACGCTTAGTATGTAAGTAATATAAAAAATATAAAATGGCTGTGTTCGAGATTTATAAAAGCACTATAGGTATTTAAATAGTATAAGTGGTTTGTATTTTGTAATTGTATTAAATATAAAGTACCTATAGAGAGTAGTTAAGTAGTAGGTATGTATCTAATAGCTTTCTTAATTTTCCATTTTTTATATTATTTTCCTATCAATGGCTTATTGAATGTATTAAATAGGAAGTACGTTTTTTTTCTTAAATAAATAATTTTCTATTCATTAATCTTAATTAGGTAATTATTATAACGTAATTTTTATAAACCCCAAATGTGAATGATTTGTTACCGTTACAAATTACAATGATTACTATTTGCGATTATTAACTTACTGTAGTATAATGATGAAACTGGGTCGTTATTAATAAAATAAAACTTCAACATATAGTTTAATTTTATTTTTCCACCACAAAATCCTTAACAAATGTTTCACCATGTAGGTAGTATCTACTTAATTTCTAAATTTGAATCAGTAAGGAGCATTTTACTAATTTTGTTGATGTTTTAGCGACAAACACTACAACATCACAAAAAAGGAAAACAGTACTAGAAAGTGATAAACCCGACCTTTAAATTGAAACTGGCCGGTGAAATACGAGCTTTGTATCATATATGCTTGATATAAACTTAATACTAGCCTTAAAGTACATGTTTTTTTTATTTTACTTTTTGTGGTAATAAATTCCCCATTTGAATGGGCTAAGAGAGAATATTTACAAATATGTTGCAGATAATTATAACATAGAAATACAAAAATAAATTTCATTAAATTAATCGTCGCTATCGTCATAATTAGGTGAAGTAGGTGAGTATGTGGGTGAAGTTGGGGAATATGTTGTTGGTCCCGCTGAGGAAGGGGAATACGCAGGAGATGACGGCGAATAATTGGGGGAGGTCGGGGTGTACGTCGGGGATGTTGGTGAATACTTTGTCGAAGACGGGGAGTATCCCGGTGACGACGGAGAATAATTTGGCGACGATGGAGAATAATTCGGTGAAGATGGTGAGTATCGTGTACTGGAGCCTCCGTGTTGTGGAGATGAAGGCGAATACGCCGGGCTCGTTGGGGAGTACTGAGAACTAGTGGGAGAATATTGTGGACTCGTCGGTGAATATGTGGGACTGCCGCCAGCCACGGACGGTGAAGTAGGGGAATAGTTAGGCGATGGGGAATATTTAGGAGACGATGGTGAATAACTGCGAGATGTCGGGGAGTACGCAGGCGAAGTCGGTGAGTACGAGGGGCTTGTAGGAGAATAGGCGGGCGATGTAGGCGTGTAATTCGGTGATGACGGCGAGTAGCTGGGAGATGCGGGACTGTAAACTGGACTAGTCGGGGAATAACTCGGTGAAGACGGCGAGTAGCCGGGCGACGTCGGTGAATATGCTGGGCTGGTCGGCGAGTACGACGGACTAGTTGGGGAATAAGATGGACTCGTTGGCGAGTAACTAGGTGATGTTGGGGAATAACTCGGTGACGTTGGCGAATACGCAGGACTTGTCGGCGAGTAGCTAGGCGACGTGGGAGAGTAGCTAGGTGACGTTGGCGAATATGAAGGCGACGTCGGGGAGTATCCAGGGGATGTAGGAGAGTAGCTCGGCGAAGTTGGCGAATATATAGGGGAAGTCGGCGAGTAGTTGGGTGACGTCGGCGAGTACGATGGACTGGTCGGAGAGTAGTGCGGCGAAGTCGGCGTGAGGCTGGGCGAGGCGGGCGCGTACACCGGGCTCGTGGGCGAGTAGGACGGGGACGCGCCGGCCGGGGACGTATAGGGGGAGAGCGGGGGGCCGGGGGAGCCGGGAGAGCCCGGCTGCGGCGACCACGCGCTGTACGCGGGCGACAGGCCCGACGCGTCCGACGCTCCTGATGGCGAGAACGATGGACCGCCTGGGGTCATGCTGCTGCCCACTGTAACAAAATATAAATCATTTTTAGAATATTTAGATAAACAAACATGTTTTCACCAGCTGTATATTTATACAGCAAGTGATTCAAAGATTTCGGCGGGATGTTTCATCATATATTATGCATATTAAAAAGTAGTCCTATAATCAATACTTCATGACATCGATTTAAGTACTCAACTGAGGGAGGAATAATCAAAAATGGCCTTATTATCTTGTGCCTTACCACTAAAGATATCTTAAATAACATAACAATTCTCACCTTGACCTGGAGACCACGCACTGCTGCCGTACCCAGGCGTGTTCTGCGTGGACCACGGAGTCATGAGCGGCGTCATGGAGGGAGTGCCGACGCCAAAGTACATGCCACCTCCCACTCCTCCAACACCCAGCCCACCCATCTCCATACCCAGCTTACATTTTTCGGCGTCAAGGAGCAAATCGAAGCAGCCTGTTACAAATAAAAATATGATTAATTAAATTGTACCAAATAAAAAAAAACAATAATGATCTCAATTAGGTATTCATATACAAAACTGAATTCGTCGTATGTATTGCTAAATTGGCACCATTTTGTTGTAATATGGCAGAACCCTAGAAAATTATAACTTTTTATGTGGTTGAAGACCCAAACATAGTAGTCAGAACAATGTGACTAGTTGCGTTTTATTTCTACAAAGAAATAAAAATCTTACCAGTTCCCATTCGCGGCAATTGACCCATGATAATATTTTCAGACACTCCTCTCATGGGGTCCACTTCTGCGTGACTAGCGGCATCCAGCAACACGTCGACAGTTTCTTCAAATGAGCATCTCATGAGAGCACCAGTGTCCTGTCTGTTGATGCCGTGACGAGTGATGGCCATGAGATGACCCTTAGCCGTCATCACGTCACAAAGCAAGGCTAGATGGCGGTAATTCACGTAAAGGCCGTAGAACTGCAATACAGCGTTCATTTCCTTCTCTACCGATTTACGCACGGCCTCGATACCAAGTACTTGGAATATTTCGCAAATGTCGTTACTGAATGTCCTTATGGGATCTACATCTCTTTCAGAGAGTACTTTCATCAATGAAGTACCATCCGTTTCCAACAACCATTCAGCAATAGCTTTGAATTCTCCTTGTTCTGTGATTATAATGCGCTTCTTAGCTTCAGTCTGTGGTAAATGCATGTATACCTTTGCAATAGCCTCTATACCTTGCAGCGTCATGTCTGACAGCATGTTCGCTTCGATACATCTCAAGAACATGTCATCTTCCATTTTATCAACTGTTTCTTCATCATTATCTTGGAATTTGCTTTCTTCATTATTCATGATCCTAATACGTAACACAAGTTTTTCAGCGTTGTCATCGTTGAAGATACAATTCAAATCGTCACCAAATCCAGCGTTAATCTTTTCGGCAATCTGTTCCATGGTAAGTTTCTTGTCTGTCATTCTCTTACGATCCAGTTCAATACGCAGCAACCACGGAGATATCTTTGTAGGGTCGAAATCCGGCATTTCATAATAAACATTAACGAATTCTTGATCTTCAGCAATAACTGTATTCTGTGGGTCAGGGTCGTAATAAATCGCAGTATTCGCAGTAACCTTACGCAATGTGGTATGTTCCAGTCTGCAGAGCACATTCTTAGCTTTTTCGGCATCTCTAGCCGCGCCACCAGTTAAGAACACGGTTAGGGACGGAGCTTTGGGTTTCTTAGAAATATTGATAATTTCCTTAAGACGTGGCACACCAAGAGTTACGTTTTTGGATGACACACCAGCGAAATGGAAAGTGTTCAGTGTCATCTGTGTGGCGGGCTCGCCGAGCGACTGCGCAGCTAGAGCGCCCACCATCTCGCCTGGGTTCACTTGCGCTTGTTGGAAGCGGGCTTCGATTTCTCCAATCAACCACTCAAAAGCTACAGTTGAAAGTCTATATTCTTCCGAAACGAATTTTGTGCAAAGAGTAGAACGAACCAAACATTGGAATAGTAGAGTAGCATTTTCATTAGCTTGCTTAGACAAGCGGTCCTCGCCTGCCACAATAACACATTTTTTAAGTAGTTCTTTAACACCTGATATAACTTTTATGGGACTGAGATCTGTTGGCCCTCTTTTGTTGATATGAAAGGTCTTCTGTGCATTCCAAATCAGCCTCTTGAAATTGCAAGGCAATACAACTTTGGATTCGCCACTAGGGAAAATTTGACGTAATACCTCTCTGTCCTTGTTAAGTTGGTCCCATTCACTCTCAAGATCGCTAATGACATAGCCAGATTCTGTCAACTCCTTGATAATGTCCTCACTAAAGATCCTCTTGAGATACCTCTCATTAGAAGGATCAAATTTGAATTTCTTTTCAAATGCCTTGTTGGATAGCTTGACTGTGGGCATATTCTGGAACTCTACTGTTTCTCCAGCTAGACCATCTTCACCATATCTCAATTGAATCAGTTGTCCGACTGAATTACGAACAGTCCCGTCATAGTGGACCATTACAGACTCCATAGCCTTTATCAAACGACGTTGGATGTATCCAGTCTCAGCAGTTTTTACGGCCGTATCAATAAGACCTTCACGTCCTCCCATGGCGTGAAAATAAAATTCTGAAGGGGTTAGACCGGCGAGATATGAGTTTTCTACGAAACCTCTCGACTCAGGACCGTAGTCGTCTTTAATGAAATGTGGTAATGTTCTTTTACGGAAACCGAATGGAATTCGTTTACCTTCAACGTTTTGTTGACCTACACATGCAATAACCTGAGAAATATTAATGTTGGAACCTTTGGAACCTGCTACCACCATGGCCTTTAGGTTATTGTACTCAGTGAGAGATTTCTTAGCTGATCCTCCAGTTTTGTCACGAGCGTCGTTCAGAATACGATTCACTTGATTTTCGAATGTCTGTCTGAGTGTGTTACCAGGAGTGGGCTCCAACTCCATGTTGTGAGCTTTTTGAATGACCTCTATGACATCCTCTTTGGCTTTTACGATGGCACGCTGAATTTCTTGGTAAGTCTGCGGATCAGCAATAGTATCTCCAATACCGATTGAGTGACCTTCCAAAAGCAACCAGTTGTTGATCACAGTCTGAATGTTACCATAAAAGCGACCAGCAGTTTCATGACCCAACTCTAACATGCAAATATGTAGCAAAGAACCTGCTGAAGCACCAAGTGACTTCTTACACAAGATACCCATGAGCAGTTCACCATGTTCCACAACTACTTTAGTATCTCCTGGAGAGATCCACTTGTATGGACCATCATCTTCTTCATCAGGATGTGTGGAATGAGTTCGAATCATGTTTACGGGGCCAGGAATTATCAGAGTAAATATTTGTTTGCCAGTCCACAGTGGCTGAGGCTTCAAAATGCAAGGTTGAGGGATTTTACCATCCCATGTTGGCAAGAACATAAGTAGATTCATGACTTGTTCTTTTGTGAGGAACACATCACGTTTTGTCATTTTTCTCACAGCTGTTAAAGTGTCCTGCACAATACCCATAACAGGTTTATTTGCCTGAGGAGTTATAATTTGTCTAGGTGTAATGTGAATATTCTCAACTTCTGCTCTTGTTTCCATTGACTGGGGTACATGCAAATTCATTTCATCACCATCAAAATCAGCATTGTAAGGAGATGTGCAACTTAAATTCATACGGAATGTTGACCATGGAAGTACTTTGACTCTGTGTCCCATCATACTCATCTTGTGAAGTGTAGGTTGTCGGTTGAAAATAACAAGATCGTCATCCCTCAAATGACGTTCGACCTTGTAACCATGTTGTAAATGCAAGTCTGATGGTTTTGGATGAAACCGTAAATCTATTCTTTCTCCATTATCGCGAACAATATACTTTGCGCCGGGATATTGAGCGTTACCCCTGCGGACAAGCTCTTGCATTCTGTCAATATTGAATGGTGTGACTAACTCAGGGAATGTCAAATTTTGTGCAATAGATCTAGGCACTCCTACTTGGTCAATACGCAAGTTAGGATCTGGCGTAATTACAGTACGTGCTGAGAAATCTACTCGCTTGCCCATGAGATTTCCTCTGATTCTTCCTTCCTTTCCTTTTAGACGAGCTTTGATGGCTTTGAGAGGCTTCCCTGATTTCTGCATGGCTCTAAAAATGAAACAAAGTATTAAAAAACATTTCATAAGCATTTCATGTGTGAAAAGTTTTCTTTTTACACAACTTCCCATAAAAGGAGTGTAATATTTTCAAGGTTCATGTATTTTAAATCATATTTTAATAAAATAGAATCCTAGTTCAGTCTACAGTCATATGTATGATAAATAAGAAACATTTGCACCTCTATCACACTTACGCAACCATCAAATAGTTTACTTACTTTGGCATACCAGGCATGTCATTATCTACAAATGTGGCAACATGAAACTGTAGCAGTCTAATATTTTCAGCGAGCACATGGGCAGCAGCACCAGACTGTTCATTTCTCATTAGTTCATTGTTCGCTTTGATGATGTCAGCAAGTTTGTGAGTCAAGTCATCCTGATTTTTGGCAGAACCAAACATCACCACAGCAGGTCTCACTGATAATGGTGGAACTGGTAGTACTGTCACGATCATCCAATCAGGTCTGGCAAACTTAGGATCCATACCCAGTATGAAGGATTCTTCATCTACAAGGAAAATTATGAAATAAATATACATCTCTGTGACTCACTACAATAAGACACTTTATCAATCTTCTTTTTTTATATCAGGGGTACAAAATTATTGTCTGAAGTAGATAGTGATGTAGACTGCAGGTTTTATTATCAATTTTGGCAGGCATCATTAACAAAGTAGGTACAAAAACCATTTTTTTTTTATTTCTTTTTTTATATTATTATTATTAGAAATTTGACATACAGAAATATTTGGTTTGTTTAACTTAGATTAGTATATTACCTAGCTATAAAACTGTAAAGGGGAAGCTTGGTCATAACTATACCTGTAATATGTTTAAGAATTTCCCACACCCTCTCTGCTGTAATAATAATTTTCTTTTCCTGTGTATCTTCATTAGCATGTTTCCACTCAGCTGTGAGATCAAGACCTTGTCTTCTAATAGAGGGCTGATAGTGACCACAACCACCATGCCCAGAACCTCTTTTGCCCTCTTCGCCTTCCTTTCCTATATCCATATCCTCACCACCTTCACAAATATTTTTGCCTTTACACAAGTCATACACATATGTCAATCTTTTACGAGGCTGTCCCTTTGATTTCATCACAACTTCTTTAATTTTTGGATTTGTCTAAAATATAAATTAAACATCATCAGTTCATCAAATACTACACTGGTGTCAGTATCAATATCAAAATGATTAGATAAATTTACCAAAACAACTTACTGGGCTAACAAGCAGCTTTGAACAGTAAAAACAAACACATCGAAGTATTTTTATTGTTTTTGTTATAAAACCAATGTGAAATACTGGTTTGGCCAGATCAATGTGTCCAAAATGTCCAGGACACTCTGTCATATTTCCAGCACAAGTCTGACATCTGGAACTTCTGTCTATTACCCCTTGTCGCGGATCCATAAGTCCGCCGAGCTTGGGCCTGCCACCCTCCATTGTTTCGGGAAACCTGATTCCCCCATCAGTGACTGACATCCGTCGCTAAAAGTAACATTTATAAATTAAGCATAAAAACACAGCCTATTCACTACAGAAACATTTTAGACGTAGGTATTAAACAAAACTCTGCCCCTAAGGCGACCCTCTGACCAAACATATTTCTGTAAATATTAGAAAGCAATAAATAAACAGCCTTGAATTTTGTATTTTATATGAAACCTACTATAAGAACAAGAAATGTTGGATAACTAAAAGTACATTAGCAATTTATTATAATTGAGTTATCTATCAAGCTCTAACTGTTCCTATGTTATGCACAATAACTGCATTGTATTTTGTTGTGCAACAATCAAATCATTTGATAGTTTAGTTTAAACTAAATTATGATTTTTTTATCTTACCAGGAGAACATTACGAATTCAAGATTCATTGAATAAACAACACATTAAAAAATATGGGATAAGGAAACTTATGGCAGATACAAAGCACAAACTGCGTGCCACTTTATCAACTACTAAGAAATAAGATGTTATGCCGTCGAAATTCACAGAATTTATGTAATATTTCAAGCTATACCCACAGTAAGGTTCGAAACACATTACTTACGATTTCATCTGGAGATAATATACCAAACTGTACTCTTTTTACTTGGCGCACGGGCGCCTTCGAGTCATTCGTGGTAGCCATTTTGTTGGCTACTACCACTAGTGCTGTACAACAATGTCATTATACTCAGCTCCGACTGTCTATGTCTTTTTAGCGACTAGAGAGTTGAAAATGTATATCGATATTTAATCCATAGTGGACTAAAAGTGGAAAAATTATCCGACGCGGCCGTAAGTCGCGACTGACAGCCCCGACTTTCAGTAATACAAATGTACTCTGTGGCCCCGACTTATTTGTATCTGGATAATACATTTACACTGCAAACTTTCAGTCATAAGTCATCGCGGACGTGTTCTTGGGGCGTCCTTAAGCGGTCGGACGTCCGTTATAGATCTGGCTCTCTGGGCGTTTTTATCAGTCGCTCGCAATCGCAAGCCTCCGTGGACTGTGTGCACGGGGCTTCGAAGACGTCCGCAAGGCGCGAGTCAGAAAGACATCGACTGCGGGCAAGTTAGCTCGTGCAAGATGGAAGACAATGTCATTTTTAATTAAACTAAGCAGAAAGTTAAATTGATTTTCCTCTATTCTCAAATACATTTTATAACGTTTCTCATCCCTTAATGACTCTGGATCTACTAATATAGTAATCTGTGTTTTGGATACAATGTGTGGAATTCTCCAAACTTAAGGAGTTTGGAAACGACCATCTCTTTTTTTTCTTAATGGACAAAGTAGAGCAGCCGCCTAGCCGCTGCTAATTAAAAAAAAAGAATTTATTCAAAATGGCCGTTCAGCACTAGTCTAGTAGACTAAGATAGAGAATTACTATATTGTGATGCATCTACTAGGTTTATCCTTTGTCTAAGCTAGTAGATGCATCACAATATTATTACATGGGGCGTACCAAAGACTACAATAGTATACTGGAAAACGTACCCCAGGGCCGCCGGGCAGGAAAGCGCCAGCTGCCCCCATCTAAACGCCCCCATTGCATCCTATGCTAGGGGTAGCATACAACATTTGACAGCATTGCATTGCAGGGGTGCAGTGCTGTCAAATGTACGATTTAAATAGTATTTGTAATGTTTTTTCAGAATATCATTTCTTTGCAATCGTAATACATAAATTGCACGGATAACGTACTACTTACTTTTAAAAACCTAGCTTTATTTTGATCAAAAGTATGAATATCCCAACGTCACCGTTGCGGGTAGCATGCCTATAACAGTAACTTTTCTGTATTTATATCGTTATATTACTGCTATACCTCTGTACTGAAATAGAATCGAATCATTTCTAGCGGTAATGTATGTCTCACTCCATTTAACATGAACTTACGGGACGTCCCCAATTCATAAGTATTCACATATTACTATATTCTGGTTAAACGGTATACTTCGGAATGAATGAATGAGGTAAGATGTGTTCATTTTAAACTAAATACTGACACGATTTTGCTAAGAAATAATATTCTCTAGGAAAAAATGATCCATTAAATCAATGTTTGTATAATAAAATTGAGTTCGATCAAAAAATTCAAGACAAGAGATTTTTGCAAATGGTTACATTTGTTTTTTTTGTCACCCAATTTTATTAAAACATGCTATTTTAGCAGTTTTATTTACACGCATGTATTCCCCAGAGTTAGGCAGAGGTGTACGTACTGAACATCCATATTTCGCCAATACCGTTGTAATGGGGCAATGTTGTCCACCATGCAGTTCCAGACTCCGGACTGCTACTGAGAATATCAGAATATCCCAATAACACCGCCCAAACTGATGATTGAACCCAGGACCTCATGCTCATAAGCCACGCATGTAATCACTAGCCCAATAAGGCAATTCTAAACTTATCTAGCTAATTAATGATGTAGGCACAGGGCCTAAGTAATGTTGTAAATTCATGTAACTGAGGCTGTAATACGAATTGTGTATTCATATTGGTATTATAATGCGCGAAAAAGATAATGGGTGGTGGGATGCCCAATAAGGGATTTTATAAATTATACGAATGCAGTAATTACGTTATGTGGATATAATAAAAGGAAATCGACAAACTAACGTGAAACCAGATTAGATAAGATTTCAGATGATTTTTGAATAATGCGTGCTGATATATTCGTTGCTACTTAAGGATAGGGAGGTTTTACAAGTTGAACTTAAAAATCATTTTTATTATTTCTATTTTTATTGCAAAGTCATGTTAATAAATATACTTTGGCAGAACAAAAAGATTCTAGCTTTCACAATTATTATACAAATGTGTCGACATAATAATAGTACCTATTTTTTAAAACATATTATCTTGAGGTTCGTGATTTATTATACTTTACTGCTTGAGGCGCTAGTGGTATGGAATTCAAGAAAATCTTTGAGTAACGTTGTTCGTCTTTTTTCTGCAATATCCATTTGATTTTCTAAGTCACCTCTATCAGTCGTTTCTGCCCTCTCTACCTTCCATGATAAATTCTCAATTTCAGCTTCCAACTGTGCCTAAAAGATTTTAAAAGTTTAGTTATTAATTTTATGTTTATTCCAATCATGTACATAAGTGATTATATATATACTAACTTGCTGGTACTCAAATAGCTCTTTTCGAGGTCCATTGTCCATGTAGTAAGCATAAGGATAGGTATACTGCAAGGTGTATCGACACCGCTTCAATAGCTTCGCTGAGTCCCAAAGATATTGCCAATCTATCCAGGTACCTTCCCCAGCCATTACCTATGCAAATAGAAATAAAGGTATAAGGATTAAAATACACATAATATGCATTTAAAGAAATGCAAATGATTTGTATCTCCATAAAATGCTTACCTTTTGATTAATACGTCTTTTTAAACTTGCTAGAGTCTGTTCTTCTAATTTTAAAGATCGAGCATGATTTTCCCATCTTTCATAGTAATGCAAATATTTCTTTAAAGCTTCTCTTGCCTGAAAATAAAAATCATAACATTAATAAAAGACACCACATTACTAACTATTGTTACGTTTTAAGTAATAAAAAGGGTAGACTGCAATCATTTAATTTTCAGTGTTACAATTTTATATTTAAGGGTCTTTTGTTTCTCAAGATAGAGGAAGATTGTTCTAATTATAAATTAATGTTAAACATATATTTCATATTTAACCAACGTATTTAAAGGACAATTACAACTCTTGGGAAAAAAACAGGATATTTTGTAACCTATATAATAGTAATAGTTTTTTATTTTATTTAACTAATATATGAATAGTCTTAATTACTTACAAGTGCATTCTGGCTCTGAGTGGACACGTTAGGATCCTCTTTATAACGACTACATTCATAATATTCAGAACCATGAGTTTTCCAATCTCCAAGGCATACCCAACAAAAATCATGTCTACATGCGCCACATTGCATGTGATTGCAGCCGCCATTTTTTTCTATGCAGATCTGACATCTAGGGCAATCCTGTAAAACACAGGTTGAAATTAAATGTAAAATAAAACGAGTGAAAGTAGATGGTTTATGAGAGCTTTGATATAACATACTATTTAATATAACATACAGATTGTTTCACCACTCAGAATGTAGCAGAGCACCTTTGCATAAATAAAGTTGCAAATTCCTGGTGAGCAGAATAAGCAATGACATGAAAAAAAAAATCTCTAAAAGTACTCTACCTTGGTATTGGCACTAATATAGTTAGCTGTTTCAGAATCATCAGCACATTTGGTAAGCCAGCGACGGATAGTATAGCAATCAGAGGGCGCATGGTGTGGAGTTCCACATGAGAAACAGGTCAAAAGCTCGCAGCCCTGGCACTCCACGCGACGTGCGCCTTCACGAGTCCATGCTCGAAATACCCACTAAAACAATATTATTTGCATTTTTAACACAAAATGTATTATTTCGTTATATGGACCAATTTTTACTTATCAAGGGTTTCAAGGAGTGATAACGATTTAATGCTCGCCTTACATGCAGAAGGGTCTGAGTTGAGACCTCGGCCTATACCTCTGACTTTAAAAATAACAGCACATCTGAGAGTGTGCAATGGTGGCACCAGGTCATTTTGGTTAGGCCATAGTCCACTTTGGTACTTCTTATTCTAAGAGGCCCATGCCCAGCATTAGGACAATTATGTGCTTATTTATTGTTAGGAGTTTCAAGACTCAAAATTTACCAACCTGACAATTGGGACCAGGACAGAATCTAAGTTCTGGGTGTGACTTCACATGATCCTTAAACATAAACTGCTGGTATCTTTCCCGCAACAAGGGCTTAGTTACATGGGACAAGACAAAGTCTTCAGGTGCTCTCACTTCACACTCCTGTGCCATACACTGAATAGTGTTTGAAACTCCTGAAATGAAATAGGTAACATTAAGAATTCATTGATCATGAAATAAGTGTTGAGCCACAACTATATAATACTTCTTTGTACACCAACAATGCACATGAAGGAATATTGTCATCATGCTTGGCATATATTCAATTGGTGATTGTGATATGTATTTTATTAGATTGTCTTCTACTTGATTTGTGTGGATTGACATTACTTGATTGTGGATACTGGTATGATTTGTTTCTTGTCAGAATCCTCATATACAATTAATTGTATAGTAAATTTCATTTCATTTGAATAACACTAAGTATTAGTTAGTATAACATTGACTTTAACAAAATGAAGCTTATTTGAAGTTATTATGTAACTTGTGGGGATCTATAATACAATATAGCTTCACTACACCAAAATTAATTACAATTTAATACAAAGCAGTTTAAATTTCAAAGCATATCATAATAAAATGTTCAGTCTATTTAGAACCGTAATAGCATGTGGTATTCTGTAGTTTCTTCCATTAGTGTTATGTTGTCTAAATGTACATTTGGCAGACAGTAATTAATAAAGAGCAGAGTGTAAGTAAATATCTCTGTCCTTATTTATTCATCAAGGGAAGTAAACATTTTCTCAGGTTCATAAGTATTATTTGAGTTAGAATTGTTTAGAGTTATCTATATTTTAAGTATTTTGGCCATTGAAGAATTTTTGTAACTACATCTAATAAGGGGGGTGTTCTTTTAACTGTAAGATGTTCTATGAAAGCTCATCAGTTATTGGAGGAAATAAGTATGCTTCTATGTCAATCTAAGTTCCAGAAGCATAGTTGTTGATGCACATTATTTAATCTCCACCCTTGAATCAACCCTCTGACCAACAACTCTTACTCGCTTATGGCTTTCTAATCACAATGATTGAATTCTTGAGAGGTTGTAGATATTATGATTGTATCATAGCAATTTTTTGAATTGATTAAAAACATCCAAACCTTGCATAATTTGTACTTCAAAATGCATTGTCCAGCAGTCATCGCAGAAGTAATGTCCACAAGCAAGGGCACTAAATTTAAGCATTTGAGGAGTGCTAGCACACACATCACAGCTGCTGCGGCTGGATGCAGCCTGCGCCACAGGCACGCGCGACTTCACGCGGCTGTACACCAACACCTCATTAGCATTCTCTTTATACTTATTAATAATCTCTTGAGCATTCCATTCATATGCATGAAGTGTCACCTGAAACAAACATCAAATTCAGGTCTATAGGTCTACTCTTTTCATAGCTAAATCCATCACAAACAATAAAAAAGACATACCTTGGCTAGTGAAGGCGTTATCTGAAGGCTATTGCTGAGCAATTCTATCGATTCATTCAACAACTTCTCTACTTCTTCAACCTTTAAGCAGGTATATAAAAAATATTCAGGGTCCGATTTAGTTCGATCCACTGCTTCCATGTCACAGTCATCTTGTCCTCCGTAGTAATCATAGTCGTCTCCGTCGTTGTCCGAATATTCCATATCAGATTCCGCAGACATTTTGTTGGTTGTATGGTTGCTGGATTTCAAGATGAAAATATGAAGATGACGAAAAACACTGTAAAAATTTATAATCAAAATCATGGGCCTAAAAATTATGAACTTGTCAATTATGGAGAAAATTCCCATACTTATTTAGAAATCAAAGGATCCTGCACACTAAAAACAACAACAACGTATGTACTAAAATACAACACCGTTTCGATTCCTTTCCTTAACTTATTTTTTTTATTCTTTTGATCTGTCTGTTCTCTGTTCACTGATTTGAGCAGTTTTTATCGATAGATAGATAGACAGACTTTTATCGATAAATAAAACGTTTAGGCGATTATTTAAAGGCTATGTAGGATACATCTAACGCGACTTTCACCCTAAGACACACTTATAACAGTCGCCGCGAGTTTGTACCATCGAAATAATGTGTTCAGTCCCTGAATTGTACAAACTACTTGATGCCGAGTCTTACTAGTAGAGAATACAAAAAGCGAATGAACACGAGGGAGGCAGGGCTTTAGTCAATTTATATATGTATAGGTATCAGGTATAGTCCTCCTCATCGGTTACGATGACGACGGCGCGGCGTCCCGTCCCTAGAAGTTTATTATCTTATACCGTGGGCCCGAATAATGCCACGCTAGCAGATAATTTCTTTAAGGATCGCCGTCATAAAAATGATCGACCTACAATTGGTTGAGAATAGTTAATAGATTTACTACATCGATTTATTAATGTGCACACTTTATGACCCTTAATTAACAGAATTTATACTGCCGTTACAGTCTTTGTAGTCCCAGATCGCTAATAACCGGGTCATAGAATAACATCAATCTTGGCAATTTGTTGCTCTTTTGGGAGATTTAGTTTAATAAAAAGTTGTCTTTCTCTTTCTCAGAAGCTGTTCATGATTGTATGGGATCAGCAAAAATTGGACAGCACACCACCGAAAAAAAAATTATGCTTATCTTGATCAAATTGACACTTGTCAAAATTGCCAAATGTCATGTCATTCACCAAAGGTCACCTTGGTGAAGTTCACGATTTTGAATTCGAGAAATTTTAATAATATTTTTTGGTAGGTAGATAATAATTTTAGTACCGGCAAAAATCAATGGATAATATTTGAAGTTATAAGATATGAATAGTGATACAATATATGTGTTGTGTTATGTAATATCAGTAAAATTGGCTTTATTGTGATTTGTAGGTGTTGGGACAAATAACTTTAAACTATGGACGCGGCTACGACTCAGAGATTTATCGGGCGCGGATCCCACAAGGGAAAAGGCCTGGCAGTGTTCACCAGCGGTGGTGACTCCCAGGGTATGAACGCCGCAGTGCGATCTGTGGTGCGAATGGGTATTTACCTGGGCTGCAAGGTATACTTCATCCGCGAAGGATATCAAGGCATGGTCGACGGAGGGGATAATATTGAAGAAGCTAACTGGTCTTCTGTCAGCTCGATCATACATAAAGGTGGAACTATTATTGGATCCGCTCGTTGCATGGAGTTCATGTAGGTTTTATTTATTTACTATCTGTAATATTTAAAATTTAATTTACACTTTGGCATGGAATATTATGCATTTCTATATTGAATACTGAAAAAATGCACTAAGAAAATATTTATACAAAGTTTCAGTCATCATTAATTAATATAACTTTAATACAAATAAAAACAATATTTTTGTTTGCTATAGAAAGAGAGAGGGTCGCCTTAAGGCTGCTTACAACTTGGTGACCCGAGGCATTACTAATTTAGTAGTGATTGGTGGTGATGGTTCCCTGACTGGAGCCAACTTATTCCGTCAAGAATGGTCAAGCTTGCTCGATGAACTGCTAGCAAACAACAAGATCACTAAAGACCAAAGGGAAAAATACAAGTACCTGCATATTGCTGGCATGGTAACTATTAATTATAATAACTTAAATAGTATAATGTATATAAGTTGAATTACCAAATATAAATCAATGTGGTGAAATTTTATGAAATTGCATAATTTATACTCATTTTGTCAAATTACTTAGGAAAAGTTATTCAAGTTAGATGACATAAATTCATACTTTGAACCTTGAGGAACCAGATAGAACCCTCATATATTGTCTCTTATTAAAAACAGTGCATGTCTTATAAGCTGAATAAGTCACCCTTGTACTTGCCTTGTCCTTTTTACTATTGAGGGGAGAGTGGTTACAATATTATGTTTTTTCTAGGTGGGTTCCATTGATAATGACTTCTGTGGGACTGACATGACAATAGGCACAGACTCTGCGTTGCATCGTATTATTGAAGCCATAGATGCTATTGTGAGCACTGCATACTCGCATCAAAGAACATTCATAATGGAGGTCATGGGGCGTCATTGTGGGTAAGATTTTCTTTGATTATTTAATTTTGTTCTAAAATTGAATAATTATGTCATTTAATGATAATAAACTTGCGCAGAAGGTAATTTATATATTTGTGTATCATTGGACCTTAGGTACATGCTTATTGTCCCAATGGTTATACTAGTTGTAATGGATGTGTGCCAATTCAATCTTACTTTGTTATACTCTAATGGTTGTTTATTCATTTAGATACCTCGCTGTGGTCACGTCTTTGGCTTCTGAAGCGGATTTTGTGTTTATCCCAGAAGCTCCACCATCAATTGACTGGAGAGATAAACTTTGTGATAAATTAGAACAGGCAAGCTCTGGCTCCATCTTTGTGTCCTTTCCTTATGTCAGTTAGAATGTATGCAACAACATTACATTTACTTTATCCTATTTATCAAATATCCCTTTAGTTTTCTTGCAGTTTACACGGCACTCTGTACGGACGCTACTTATAGTTTTATTTGCGAAGACCCAGCGCCTCTCAATTGGGATAAAAAGTTGTGTGCAAAAATAACCAAGGCAAGCACCTAATTTTTATTATCAATGGGAGCAGGATCACTTGCACTTTAAGGTTCTATCATTCATCTATATGAATTGGCAAACCCATTGGCGATAACGATATTTTAAATTCCAAATGATTTACATGATATCCATTTTTTGAGTATAACTTGGGAGCATTTGCATGAACCATTACGGGCACTGGTTGTTGCAGTTATCTGGCATTAGTGGCCGCTCTGGCGAGCGAGGCAGACCAAGTATTCATTCCTGAGGACCCTGTTCCCAATAATTGGGTTGAAAAGCTTTGCAAAAGATTGGCACAGGTATGCAGGCTTAATTGAGTGGCACTGTACATTGATAACACACAAGCTGTTAATAAGCTTTTCTAAATATTTTTTGGCAAAGAAAGTATATCAATGTCATTAGATGAAAATATTTTGAAGAGCACCTTGTAGACGTCATCGCAACAAAACTGCGAAATCGCGATGTAGGTAATTTATGTTTATTATTTTTTACTTAGATGTTCTACAAAATCAGCAAGGTCAAATTGATTAATCAACTTTTTGAAATTGGGTATAAATAAGTATATTAATTTGAATCTATGAGACGTAGGTTTAGGTAGAACTATAAGAAACCCATGGTACCTACAAAAAAATAAGATATTCGCCAAACTGTCGATTGAGCCAAAGAAAATTTAAACTTATTTCAATGTGAAGATTCCATTTTTAGTGCAGTAAATAATTCTAAACACTATTTTCTTAAAACTATAGTTAAGTAACTTTCAGTGTTGATATTTTGTTTTTTCGTTGTTTCATTTGTGGACACGGTTGATGTAGATATTGGTTGAGCGGTTGATTGCTACGCTTCGTTTCGCGAGTTCGATTCCCACACGTAACAAATAAATGTATTGTATGTTCGTCCATGTGAGTTTTTGTGTTTGTAAATGCACGCACGATACAGAAATTATTCTTGTGCAGCGAAACGTTTAAAAAAAATCAAATTGTATGATCATTTTTTTAACAAATAGGTAGGTATTCTAATAGGGACATGTGAGGGGGTGCTGTTATGCATACAATTATTTTCATTTAATTCATTGCAACTATATTTTTTAAAAGCTTTTATTGTTACTTGATTAATTCAAATTGACTAATTGAAGTTGATTTCAGCCATTTGCAGGGGCTAAAATGTAATTGGTTTAAATTAACTTTTTCATTATAGAGTGGTTCGGTTGTGTGTTATTTAGTCAGTATAAAAACATAGTACATTTAGAGTACCCACACACAATACTATACAGATTTCATATTAACGCTTGTAGCAGTCCTAAAACTATATGTTATATAATAATAGACAGATAAAGCTCATTTTAGCATAGCAAACAATGTGTTTGCTTCCAGTAGAGATGCAGCACTTTATAATGAATCTATGAACCTTATAATCAAATCCAATCAAGATAAGCTGAAATCTACTTGAAAAAATGTTTATAGGACACTCGTGTCCAGGTGAACACTTGGCCACTGTCTATTGTTATATTAATTGAGTATAATTATGCATGTTTCCTTGTAGTTTTGTAATTGCTTTCCTTTTTTTAAGAGTTGTGTTGGTAGTTGATATTGTTATACATACAGGATGGTCCAATGATGAAAATGAAATGCATCAATATCAGTAATAAAACATCATATATGTTATCAATCAGAAAACAGCTTTCTTTTCATTGACTACTGGCACTTATTATTTTTATATATGTATATATTTTAATTTTCCCACGCGCATTCATAATTTTTTATCAATAGAATTATTTAAAATGAAATTGTTGTACGCCATTGTACCACCCTGTATATGAATGTGTAGAATTGTGTATGAAATGTAGCTGACGTGATTTATTTGATAACAAATAGGAGAGGAAATCAGGACAACGTCTGAACATTATTATCGTGGCGGAAGGTGCTATTGACCGCGAAGGTCAGCCTATTACAGCCGAGCTGGTGAAGAAAGTGGTGGTGGAGAATCTTCAGCAGGATACTCGTATCACGGTGCTGGGTCATGTGCAGCGAGGAGGCTCGCCTTCCGCCTTCGATAGGATCCTGGTGAGAAACTGACTGGATGAACTTGTTATTGAACTATTAACCAGTACTTTTAAATTTAGAAGTCGAAGAATTTACAGCTAAGGCAGGCTGTTTAATTCTTTCTTTTGTAAAATCAATGTTAGATACTTCTCGTCTTCATCTTCCTCATCTTAAAATACAACATAAGATAATAGATATATACCCACCTGATATACCTTAGACACAACAATATAAACATACATACCCAATTCGATTCATAATCCTCTGTACCGTAGTCGGGTCAAAATTCTTAGTGTTTCTATTTCCTTGCGGAGATTATCTTGTCATCCCTAGCCGTAAGATGAATTATGTAGTATATGCCTATTTACAGAATACTAGTATCTCAAGCAAAGTTAATTTGAACAATTTAGCCTTGTACTTCATACATAACGTAAGGACATGCACGAGTATAAATAGACGAGTAATATTATAGGTTTGCGATCTTGTAATATTATGCTGTGGGCACTAAACCAAGGATGCAATACAAAACGAATCGAATATATGCGCCCATTAACTGCACAATGGACTGCCACATTGGTCTAGTGGTCGCAAGCGTGACTGCTAAGCGTGAGGTCTTAGGTTCGAATCCCGGGTCGGATAAAGTGTTTTTCTGTATGGAAATTCTCAGTTGCAGCACGGAGTCTGGAACAGATGACAATAGGCATCCGCGAAATGTGGGTGTACATATAGTATAATTCTGCCTAACCCTTCGAATATAGGCGTGATGCTAAGTAGCTGTACAGTCGGGTTTATTCGAAAAATCTGTACGTGTTATAGGTATTTTTTTATCTTTTTAGGGTTGTCGTATGGGTGCAGAGGCAGTAATGGCTTTGATGGAGGCCACGCCTGACACAGAGGCGTGTGTCGTGACCCTGGATGGCAACCAAGCCGTGCGTCTACCCCTCATGGAGTGTGTGCGACGCACCAAGGCCGTAGCTCAGGTAGAGAATGTTATAACGCTAAATAAGTAAAAAACGTAAAAAATTTAGACTTTCATTAAATATTTGTACTTTAATTAGGTATTGACGAATATTTCAAGAGTACATACTGCAAAAACTAAACTAAAATATTGCAAAAATTTTAGGCTATGGCTGACAAAAACTGGGATTTGGCAGTGCAATTGCGCGGGCGCAGTTTCGCACGCAACTTAGAAACTTACAAGATGTTGACCCGTTTGAAACCACCCAAGGAGGCTTTCGACGAATCTGGCAAACCTGCAGTGAGTATGACTTTCTACGAGAATTTCGACGTGCTTAGGCAGAAAACAATATATTTTATTGTTATTAATAAATCTGAGAATCCGTTAATATAAGACCTGACTTATATTTAATTATTTATCAGATATTTGAATAGGATTTAAGCACTGGCAGTATATCCATCTTTTATTCTAAATGTAGGAAGGTTTGACCCTGGCGGTGATGCACGTGGGCGCGCCCGCTTGCGGCATGAACGCTGCCGTGCGATCGTTCGTGCGTAACTGTATCTACCGCGGAGACACCGTGCTCGGCATCCACGACGGCGTCGAAGGGTTCATCAGCGGAAATATCATCAAAATGGACTGGTAAAAGTATTAACAGATATTATTACTCAATTATAGTATGACGGTCACGGTTTAAGTATATGTTCAAGGAAAGTAAATTAGCTGTAGTATGATTGGTGGTGTTCGCAATATGTTTTTATGAGCGTATAGGAGTATCCTGCTATCTGCTAGGCTGCTACCATATTATTTTCCGGGAAATAAACGGTCACTTCAGAGGAGTAACAAGGAGATAAAAAAAGTTAGCAGATAGCTGAAAACGTATCCTGCGTCTAAAACCTCATCTGTTCTCCAGGAGAAGAATTCCCACGCGATTAAAGATTATGTCAAAATCGAGTTAAATTGAAAGGATCGGATATCGATCGCCTTCGTTTTTACATTAGATTTTAGCGTCCGAGAATTCCTCCCCTGAGTTCTTAACAACACTTTTTGGTTTAGGTCTGATGTAACCGGATGGGTGGCTCAAGGAGGAGCGTTCTTGGGTACCAAACGTACGCTACCTGGTGACAAGAAAGGAGAAATAGCGGCACGTATCAAGCAGTTCAATATCCAAGGTCTACTTATCATCGGTGGATTCGAGGTATTTCATTGTGATTACTTATAAAGCACGCTTTTCAAGGCAGAATAGTTTTATATCGCTTAAATACCTATTGTGATTACAAAACAATATTTCTAGACAATCAGATTGAAAATTGTGACAAGAATACGAAATTTTATAACCAACTTTGATAAAAAAGAGTCTCATTTCTATGTGTTTTAGATTAGGCAATGTAGATGACAATATTGAGACGATCCACTGAGACAAGTATCTTTGTCAAGTCAATTTATAAGACAAAAATACTAATTTTCGCACATGGCTGAGTATTATTTTTAATATTATTTTATCTAAATAAACAATTTTCTATTCCACCAGGCTTATCAAGCCGGTCTCGAGATCTACGAGGGTCGCACCCAGTTCCCGGAGTTCTGCATCCCGCTGGTGGTGATCCCGTCCACCATCAGTAACAACGTGCCCGGCACTGACTTCTCGCTCGGCTCCGACACCGCGCTCAACGAAATCACCGAGATCTGCGACCGTATCCGCCAGTCCGCTCAGGTTTGTATAATATTTCATACGCCATAGTATGATGGCTTGTGACAGCTTACAGTTACAACAACAGCTTATAGTTCCGTTGTTTTTTTGTTAAATACTTAGCTACTTATTATACTCAGTGCCTCACTATTGTGAGTCCCACAACGATGAAGTATGGCATTTGTTCCCTCACACTTTATTATTATTATTATAAGCCTGTAGGGTCCCACTGCAGGGCAAAGGCCTCCCTTCCTGCTTTTCACTTTTCCCGGTCTATTGCGACTTAGGACCAACCCTTTAGGTGTAAGTCCAGCTCACCACGCCATCTTTTTCTGGGCCTGCCGCGATAGCCGTCGATTTTTACGGAATATATGAGTGTGTAAGCTGTCACAAGCTATCATACAGTGCCGCTAGTATAGTTGGAGTTGTGGAAGTCAGGTAACCACTTCTGAGGCCCTAGTGTAAGTTTCTTTCGACAAATTCGATTTATTACATCGAACGCGTTCGGCGCTCCGATTAGTGGAGAGCACGAAACGGACCAATCGGAGCGCCGAACGCTTTCGATGTAGCTAACTCTGACCGTTGTCTAAATACCGAAAGAAAAGATCGATTTACACTTAATACAAAATGTTTTACGTAATTTATGTTTCGTTTCTTTTTTCTTTCATCTTTCAAGGGGACCAAACGTCGTGTGTTTGTTATTGAAACCATGGGCGGGTACTGCGGCTACTTATCAACTTTAGCAGGTACGTGAGAGAATAACCAGGAATCGATTTACTATTGTTACAAGCTGGATCATGAATTTATTTTTCATGTTTGGAATGCCCTATGCTCCACTTATTATAACAATAGACAAATAAGGGATATTTTAGAAGAGATAGATCACAGCTCTCAACACATAACGCTTTTATGAACCTTAGTGGTCAATTTAGATGAATTGAAACTTTAGAGACGGTTCTAAATATATTAGTGCCTCGGTGGCCCATTTTTGTCTATTGTTTTTTTCATTGTAATTAGAGTATTTAATTAAATTTATTTATTTATGTCAGGATTGGCCGGCGGCGCTGACGCAGCTTACATCTACGAGGAGAAGTTCTCCATCAAGGATCTGCAACAGGATGTATATCACATGGCGTCCAAGATGACGGGCGGCATTCAGCGCGGTCTGATCCTACGTAACGAGAAGGCTAACGACAACTACAACACCGACTTCATCTATCGTCTGTACTCCGAAGAGGGAAAAGGGCTCTTCACTGCCAGGATGAACGTTCTGGGTATGTATAATAATAATAATAAATAATAATAATAAAACTTTATTAAAATTAAAATGTTACAATTAATACTAAGGTACATAAAATCTTAATACATAGAGACTACGTTACATGTGGGCTTGAACTAGGTAATCCTGTGTATAATTGTTATATTCTGTCATCGTAGTCAAATACAAATCAATGTCGAAATCTTGGAAATCAAAGTGGACGGTCTGCTAAAACATACGGTAAGTGGAGTTATATGGAGATTATACATTATTAGCATAAATATTAAACTCCGATACCGATACTGCTACACACAAAATGAACTGAAATATAATTTCACAGATCTAAATTTAATAATATCCTTTTTAATGTGATTAGTTGTAGAAAAAAGACTGTCTCATTGGTCTAGTGGTCGCAAGCGCGACTGCTGAGCGTGAGGTCCTGGTTTCGATTCCCGTGTCGAGCTAAGTTTTATATCAATACATTTAAAATTGATAACAGAAACTAATATTTATACATATAAATGTTCATAGGTCACATGCAACAAGGCGGTTCCCCAACGCCCTTCGACCGCAACATGGGCACGAAGATGGCGGCCAAGTGTCTGCACTGGCTGGTCGAGACCATCCAGAAGGGCCCCGCCAACACTCCCGACTCCGCCTGTCTGCTTGGCGTCGTCAAGAGACAGTACAAGTTCTCGCCCCTCGAGGACTTGAAGGCACAAACTAACTTCGCGTAAGTTGAACTATGAATAGCGAGATATTTGAATGTAGAAATAAAATGAAGATGTTTATATAACATCAGAAATTGGCTGGTTTAGCCAGTAGTTGACTACAGCTCGACTGAAGAAGTACCTCACGCCTTGCTATAATACTCTTCTATCGTGTCGGCACGAAGAATCACATGTGAATCGCTAATACCATAGTGCCATACTGCGCAAATTATCCAGTCGGCGATGGTGATATCGAGGCTGACTGCTCAATGTGCGCCAGACGATCTTATATTCAGTCATTTGCGGAAGCTCTTTCCTTCCAACAGATCGCTTTATCAAATTATTGCCGTAGATTGGACGATGAGTTATGACTACTGGAGCCTAAATTTTCCCTCCAATTTCTAAGGTCGTATTAGGTCGGCAACGCATCACCGATACCTATAATATTTCACGTAATCGCTAACTGAATAAATTTTTACTATTATTACAGTCAAAGAATACCAAAGCAGCAGTGGTGGATGAAAATGCGTCCATTGCTCCGTATCCTGGCGAAGCACGAGTCCACTTACGAGGAGGAAGGCATGTACATGACCGTGGAACAGGGAGAGATTGATTCTGAAAACGTTATATAAAATGCTGAAAGAATATGCGTCTATCAAAAGTATCGTTATAAGTAGCTAATTATAGTATCACCACGTTTATAACTACATATGTAGAAAATTATCATTGTCCTTAATTTCGGTGAATAGTTTTCCGAATGTGTACAGTTGTATAGTTTTACACCGAATATTAGTTACATCGGCTAGCTTTGTGGCGCAAAAAATGCTCAGTGCTGAAGATTTTTAATGTAACCTTTGAACGTGGTACTATTTTAATGTATTGTATTGAATTCACTTGCAGTTTATATTAGACGGAACGATTTATGACCTGGTTTTAGAACAGATTTTAATGTTCTATATGCTCTTCGATATATCAAGCTTTTACATTTATTTATCTTTTTTAAATCAACATCTTTAAATGTTACAAAGGTGCATAATGTATTGTTTATGATTTTGATAGATGTCGTTATTATTGTAATCTCTAGTAGTGGGGTGTTTTTATTAGTGACTGGCACAGTAGAATTTACGCTTGAAATTATTTTAAAATTATGTTTTTTTTATACTTGATTTTAGATAACGTATTAACAATTATTAGACTTTATATAAAAGACGAAAAAAAATATCTGCCATTTTAGTTTGTAGGGTAGCATTATGTTATTTGTTGTCATGACACTCACATGATTAATTGTAACACATAGGTTTATTATGTTAGCTTTTGCTATATATTTCCAACATCGTTGTGATTTAATTGCTTTACCAGTTACCACAACCACAGTACAATAATGTTTCTAATGCTGCACATAGATTACAACACAATTTGTGCTATTACTGTAACTTACGACCCATTATATACACATCCAATAACAGTGGCTTTGGGCTGACTGTTAATTTTGTGCTAATAATGGTGTTAATTAATTTTACTAGGAGCAATTTTTTAATTTATCTTGGTATGATGTATGAGAGATTTTTATTTTAAGAAAAAGGGCTAAAAAAATGTTTTTTTTTTTCGATTTACAAAGATGTATTTTATACTCCGAGATTATGTTGTAAGAATTTTAGACATATAAGCGTAAATTGGTAGAGATTATTATATGTTCAGTATTTTATGCGGAATCATTTCTTTAATAAAATCATATATATCAAGTGAATTATGAAATACTTATATAAATATACCTATGTAAAAACATATTGTTGAAAATGTATATGGAAAATTTTAATAAATTTTTTGTCTTCGTTTTTCGTCTTTTATACTATACTAGTTTTTGCCTTCGACTTCGTCCGCTGACTTCTGGATCTCGACAACAGCACCATCTACCGTGTCCAACTATAGCTAATAAAATCGATCAAGCCGTTTAGGAGGAGAAGAATTACGAACACATGCACTTTAGCCTAGACCCCTTATAGAACATCTCAATAAATTCATCAATTCAGCCCAATACTGTCCCACTTTTAGGCAATGGCCTCTTCTCAGAATGAGAAGGGGTCTTAGTTCACCACGCTGGCCCTGTACGAGTGTGTGGACTTCACACACCATCAAGAACTTTATGGATATTCTCAAGTGTGCAGGTTTCCTCACGATGTTTTCCTTCACCGTTAACGCGAGTGATAATCAAATTCTGATCCACACATGACTCTGAAGTGTAAAGGTGCGGGCTGAATTTGAACTCACGCCCTCCTACATGGAAGGCTATCACTGGGTCATAGAACATTCTACAATATAAAGTAATTATGTATGTACGTCTATATAGAACTACCACACTATAACTAGATTCTACCTGCTTTGCTTTTGCTTGCTTTTAAGTGCTTTTAAGTACCAATACAAGATTCTGTCTACTTTTTCTTAATTCCAAACAGTTTTAGTGGACACCGTAAACCCCATTACTTCACTTAAATAATTAAATCCTATAGTTGAAAAGTTCAGCACGTTCTTATGTTTCTTTTTTGTGGATCGTACAAATCTACTTAAAAATCAAAGGTACAAATCTACTATCTAGTACCTATATTAAGTTTATGGTATAAATAAAATACATAAAATACTAAGGTTTCCCTTTCCCATCATCAAATTGGTCATTCTCTTTTCAAATGTCACATTATGGATAAAATAGATTGGGCCGATAATGTCATCGAGAATACAAACCTATTTTTAGTTACACTACAATTGGTTTTGGATTTGTTTATGGTAATGCATTTCCTGTAGAAGAATCTATTTATACTTATTTCTAATAAATATAGTTTATATTAAATTAATTATAATTGAAAAAAATAATGAAGACTAACTTATTATTGGTCTCAATTTTATTTTCATTGAACAGAATAGTGAAGAATTTTGAACAGGTGACTGAACACCTCCAAGTGCCAACACAACAACTGTCGTATTTCCGTAATCAACAAACGACGTTGACGTTTCACCGCGTAGCAAGTGAAAGTGTCACGTCGATTAGATTCCTGTCAGAAATATTATTATTCTAGTTTATTTCGCTTCGTCTGCCTTGAGGTACGATATTTTTAACGTGTTGTAGTACTAATTTCATTTGTTATCAACTTTTAATTTATGAATTGTATCTTACATTCAGTTTTATCTTATATGTAATACATTTTCAGACAGGTTATCGCCGGGAAAAATGGGTGTTAAGCCTGCGATTGGAAGGAAAACTAACAAAAACCCACCTATTTTTAGTCATGAATTTGTGATTCAGAATCATGCCGACATAGTTTCGTGTGTGGTGATGGTGTTTTTGGTCGGGCTGATGGTACAGGTGAGTTTCGAGTAGGTGCCACGTAAGCCAGGTACCTCCATAAATAGGTTTTCCACCGATTAGTATTCGTATGACACTATTTATTTAACAGCTGTTGCATTTATTTTGCAGTCGACAAGTCCCATAGCGAGTTTATTCATCAGCCTGCATCACAATGTGAGTGGAGCTGAGCCCACTAGAGAGGTGCCAAAAGGAGAGCCATTCTTCTATGAAGCGGGATGGAAGGACGCTTGTGCAGTATTCTTTTACTCTTTGGTGTGCATTGTGATGCATGCCATTCTCCAGGAGTATTTCTTAGATGTGAGTGTGATATTGATAAAACATATGTTTGAGTCAGAAATAATCCCAACGTCTACAGTCACCAGAGAAATGTTGTCAAACTTCTTATAAAGATGTTTGGTATTGAACATAGTAATTATTTTCAGAAAATTTCAAAGAAGTTCCATCTGTCCAAATCAAGACTGAGTGCCCTGAATGAGTCTGGTCAGCTGGTTGTGTTCCATTTGGTCACGCTTGTGTGGGGTGGAGATGCCATCATCCGTGAAGGATTTGTCTTCAATGTTTCACAGCTGTGGGATGGTAAATATGGCACTTTAATTTGTAACCAATTTTTTCTACTAAAAATATAGTAAATACATTACATACATTACTAGTACATTAATTTTTAAAATGAAAGGGTTTTCTTTGTATGAATTTTATTTTATAAGTTTCTTTGGCATATATAGCATGAATTACACTTGTTGTTTGTGTTGTGTATAGGGCTTTGAAAAAGAGAAGAGAAAGAACTAACTACACAATTAGAACTTATTTGCTTTAATTTCCCATTGATAAACAACTTTTAATTTAATTTGATCATGTTAAATTCTTTATCAGTATGTTATTATTATGAAATTGATAATTATATAATGTGATAATGTTATCATTACAGTAATGTACTACCTCATTATTGCAACATACCATACTTTTCTCAATATCTGTTTTTTAATTACACACAGTTTAATGGTCTTATCAATTATTTTACAAATAAATGTTTGATTCACATTTTATTGAATTAAAAATATTAGGGATCTATGTATTTTATGAATATTTTAATGCTGTTGTTACTTTTATAGATTTATTATGTTGTCTTACTGAATAGTTAAAGAAATTTAATTTCTATTTATACTAAAAAAAAATTAAGTAACTCAATTCTATGTAAAATAACTAACATAGGTACTTGAAAAATGTGGTCAAAATTATTAGCATACTTTTAAAGGTAAAAGACTTTCACTTGTGTCAATAATCAATAATAAATAATTCACCATAAAAGTATTCAGGACAAGTATTTTATTTTGATACATCATTTTTTATCTTTGTAGGTTACCCCATCCATCCCATGAGTTTCCTGTTGAAGCTCTGGTGGATTGTGCAGGCTTCTTACTGGATTCACACTGTCCCTGAGTTGTACTTCCAACGCATCAAGAAAGACGAATGGGCCGCCCGTATTAGGCACGCCACTGCTGCCTTCGCGTTTGTCGCATTGGCTTATGGATTCAAGTGAGTGTCTGTTTTGTTAATTACGTTTTTAGACATTCATCATCAAAGAATATCATCTAGATTCCAACATGTAACTATTCCAATAAGACTTGAATTATGTTGACATATTAGATAATATGAGATATGATAATTTATCTCTCTATTACTATCTCAGGACATCAAATACTTGTCTTGTAAGATGAAACAATCATAATTGATAAAATCAATCACATTATAAAATTATGACATAATCACTAATAATCTACACTATCTTGTAGGGTAATCTCTGACTGTTCCATGTCTCACAAACCTGTTATTATCTAAAACTATATGTATGTAACTTTATCAACTGCTACTGGGTATTCTGAAAAAGAAGTGTGTTTTGGTTTTGCCAGCAATTTTTTTTTTTTGATTATGCTTAATATAAGTTCACTGTTTAATAAATCATTATTTAATACCATGTAACTGTAATAAAGCTACTAATAGGTATACTTTATTACACCACACCTAAATTCCCCGAAAGGTTAGGCAGAGGTGTACTGTTGTGCATACAGTTTAATAATGTTGTTAAAAACTCAGTAATACTTTACTCAAACAGAGAACCGAACCCAGATCGCACGTTCAGCGGTACTGCGCTTCCGACTTCTATCCCAGCTAGAGACAACTTGGTGTTATAATTTTGTTTTTATCCTATCAGGTTCCAGCGTGTGGGTGTATGCTTGGTAGTGTTGCACTCTTTGGCCGAGTTCGTGGCTCACAGCTACCGTCTCAACACCATCCTGAGGGGAGAACGCGAAGACTGGTTAGACAAATGTAAGTGCAACTGGAAAACACATATCCATTAAATAGTCACTCTCTATAAGTGCTGAAGTGTTTATTGTAACTCTTTTATAATTGGTATTTGTAGTGCCTACTCAATACTCGGACAAAAATACGAGGTCTATGAATTCCGCACAGATTTATTCAAATAATTATAGTCTTACTGGTTTCTTACTTTTTCCTTAATTCAGCTAGCTTATCGTGAAACAATTTTTGCGAGTAGATTTTTAAAAGGTCCGCAAATGGTGTTTGCTATCCTTTAGATTACTATAACCGCTTAGAATGAGGCCGATATAATCGTATAAAAATAAACAAATAGTTACTCTTGAATATAATTGTATGACTTGTTTCTTAACTAAATCTGCACCGCACTCGATACTAATAAACACAAACTTATAACATACGCCTGAAAACAAATACGCGCGCTACACCGTCAGATGTAACATTGCATTGTGGCGCAGGTCTCGACTCAAAACCCCCAGCTCTGAGGAGAACGACGTAAGGAGGAGTTATTTAATTTGCTTGTCTGTTGTAGTCCTGAGCGTGATCAACGGCTCAGTGTTCGTGGTAGTGCGTCTGTGCTCGCTGGTGCTGGGCGTGCTCACATTCTACTTCGGGCTGGCGGGTGCCGCGCAGCTCGTGCTCCGTGTCGCTGCACTGTCCGTCCTCGTGTCCTTCCAGGTGACGATCATGATTATTTAGCAATATTAAATTTACATTTACAATGAGTATGATATACCCATACGATATGGTATGTAAATATAGATGTACAACTTCAATAAACCTGTTTAACGTGTCAGGTATAAGCATGGTTTAATGTATGAATAGCAATAATACAAAACATGTACGTTAAGTTTCTAATTTTGCAGTTCTTATTTTAGCCCACATAAAATATTATTTTTTGATTTTTCAGTTTGGGAGTACTAATATAATGTTTGTATCTTAACAGGTATATCTGATGTTCAACTTTATATCTGAAGCAATCAAACAAAGGCAAGAGAGCCGTCAACAGGCGCAAGCCAAGCCTAAGAAAGAGAAGAAAGAAAAGCCTAAGAAGGAGAAAGGTAAATTGATATGTTTTATTTTAAGTTTTATGTACTTTACCGAGAATCTTTAGTAAATATGATATTCTGCCTTGTTTCTCGTAATTAATGAGGTGTTATATTGTTAACAGTGAAGAAGGCTCCGGTGGAGGAGTCGGACCTGCCCGAGGTGGACCAGAACACGAACAAGACGCTGCGGCAGCGACAGGCCGCCGTCAAGGCCAAGTGAACCACGCTCACATGTGACATTTTATTGTAATCTTAGGTTGTCCTCATCCTGATGGAACTGAGTGTTTAGTTTCACTTAATTACTTCATCCGAGTCTTAATCTTCTATAGTAATGTTAAAGCACAAACCGTACTTTTGTATTTCGAGATTCGTAACGGACTCTGATACATGTAATCGATGTCGATGTTAATTGATGTTAATTAAAATAGGTATCAAGCACGTACGTGACAAGACTTACTTTTATCGTAGTTAATAATATTGTATTTCATTTAATAAAACATTAATTTAGACTGTGGAACATATTATCGTCATTAAAAGTATAGTGGAAACAGGGTTGTAAAAATATCTCCTAAAGTGTAAAAATGAAGTCTAGGTTAAACTGTTGTTTATATGAATATATTGATAAGAATATTGAAGTACGTGTGTTCATACACATTAAAATGATGAAAATTCCATTTTTTTTTGCATTTCAATATTTAAAGAAATTATTTTTCGTTTTAATATGAGATTCCAATAAGAGTTTACCTTTTAAATTATATTTTTATATTTACAATATACTTTTACTATAATTTAACAGTTTTTATATTTTTAACAAGATGGATATTTTGCTTCAGTTGATCGTAATGTAAGATAGTAATCAGGTGCTGTTCGGTTATTATTCTTTCTACATATATTCATTGCATTTGGTATGAACGTTTTGCCTCGTTTGCGTTACACTTTGAGATTGAATCCGTAATTATTGTTATACTTTAATGTGAAGTAAAGAAATAATTAAATTATTCTTCCTAATGTGAAATTGTGCTCATAAATTATTATATAATTTTCATGAGAATTGTCAATTTTAAAAGCTTGATGTTATTTTTATTTCAAAATAAATTTTTGTACGAAGAAAGTCTTTAATTTTATCTGTCCATTGTATATTGAATCTTAAAAAGTATAAGGGTAACCCCTCTCCCTGTTCTGCCACCCCAGAGCTCAAGGCCATAATTGGGTACGCCCATAGACTTCGAATTTCACTTAGGGTACGTCTATTGGGAGTCTACAGTATTAGATTTATTAGGCGCCTCTATAAATTATAAAAGCAATGGTTTACTATTTCTTTCATTTGCTATGGTTTTGGATCTATGAGTCACATAAACGGTTTAACAAAATGAAATACTCCTAATTTCTCACACCCTATAGTACTAGTTCCCAACTTTTGCCAACTGGATACAGTCGGTAACAACTCACAGAGCGCTTGACTCTGATGAAGCTTATCGAGCGGTTGCCAAAGCATTTGTACAAGCAACTCACGTTGGAGAGTCTGGGTCAAGATTAGTTACGAGATTCTGTTAGATTATCAGGCATCGGTGAAATGTGAATGTGGTATTCTGCTGCCTATCACTTCAAGGAATGGATGTGTTGTTTTTATCAATTACTGCTTTATAACGGTACGAAAAGGCCTAGTGGGTCAAATGGTTAGAAATGCGAGGGCTAAGCTTAAAGTTTTGGGTTCGATAGCCGGGTATAACTAAGTATTATTGGGTTTTCCTGTATGGATATTCTCATGATCAGAACGGAGTTTAGAAATGTGTGCCCGGTGGATGGCAATAGGCTCACCCTTTAATCGTTTGACTCTATTATCCGGATGCTTAAGGTTCACTAAAAGTTTACAGGATTTGCCAGGATTTGTGACCTTGAGAGTACAAAGGTTAATACATGGGACTGGATAATTGTATCGGCGAAATGTGGGTGTACGATAGTAGATACATCTCCGCCTAAACCTTTGGGAAATACAGGGGTTATGAATTTTATATTATATTATCGGTACATTACGTGCTTTCGTATGTGAATCTTTGGTCATAAACTCTGACTAAGGACTACTGCGCTGCTGTCTCGGAATAAATACAACTCAATTCGATCATGCTCATCCATACGCTGGACCGTCAACAGATCTTTATTATATTAACCTTCGTAAAACCAATCAATGGCTGACGATATTGTTAGTTTACGGGCTAATTAAAAACGGCAGTAAAATTTAATACTTAATGTTTGTTGTCGTCTTACTTGTAATACATCAAACAGATATATCTGAAATGATCTAATATGGGAGATACTTAGCGTATTTTTAGTATCTACTTACATCATGGTACCCACAAGCAATAATATCTCGTTGTTTAATGACGCAAATATAGATATTAAGTGAATATCTAAGTACCTAATATATTTTAGTACTTACATCGTAAAAATAACAATATGTCAGAATAGTAACTTGTTGGAAACTATTAATGTCTTAAGTACGGAAATACCACGGTTTTCACGGTTTTGCACGGTTGGCACAGTGGTTGAGAGATTGACTGCTGAGCTACGTGTCGCGGGTTCGACTTTGCACAGAACAAATATTTGTACGATCTACAGATAGTTGTTTCGGGTCTGGGTCTTTGTGTATGTGAATACACACCATGCCTCGGAAAGCATGTAAAGCCGTTGGTCCTGCGCCTGATCTCTCTCCGGTCCTGTTTAGCCTATGTGCTATTCCTGACTATAATCTATCTCTGTGCCAAATTTCATCCAGATCCGTTCAGCCGTTCTGGCGTGATTGAGAAACAAATATCCATCCATCCATCCTCACAAACTTTCACATTTATAATATTAGTAGGATAAGAAGTAGTATAGGATAGGATTATAATATTAGTAGGATTAACCATCTTCGTCTATATATTGGCCAAGTGGTACCTAGCCTCGTTGCTTTTGAGGTCTAGATTTGCATAGTAAGTAACACATATAGTCTATGGCCCATTAAATTGCAATTTGCACTGTTAGTCTTACTGCATATTGTCTGAAGACCCCATTATGACTTTGCCCAACCTGCTGTAGTTCTCACCTGGTGTAGTAATCACTACACCAAAGCAGTTTAAATATTATTTTACAAGACTCTACCATCATACTTCACTATCGCGCATTGGTCGATAAGAAATAGCAAATTTCAAAACCTATCCATATGACACCAAAGCATTCAATTCACTATGGGCACACCTGTGTTCACAAGATGTTTTAAAGCAACACAATGCAGCAGACCGGAATACCTGTGTTTATTTCAATCATGTTGAGGCGAATTCGCGGTGATTTTATTGTTACTTGCTATTTGTATTCTGATTATTTTGTAGGTAAGTACCTAGATGGTTTGGATGATCTTTCTAACATCATTATAAGCCTAGCCCTTTCAAAATTACGTTGCCATCATCGAACTCTAAACAAATAAGACTGAATACCTCGCGATCTGCTACCTGTGTACCGGAGATAGCTACCTACTTTTCGTACTAATTACTATCTTATTATGAGTACCTATGTGTGAAAATTAATTCGCTACATGATTAACTTTTTTAGTGTTCTAATTAATTTCACGACATACTTTATACTTATAAACCTACATATAAAACAGCAACAGAACATCATCACATGTTTCTCACTCTATAAGTTTATGCATAATTTCTAGGTTACACGGTTTTGATATTAGAAGATGATGACAAACAGACGACGTTACGCCTAAGATTCGTAAGTGTTCCGCCCATGTCTGTGGAACCAGACACTAATGTTATAATATAAAAATTACATTTATCTACTGAAATCTAGCAATCATTATAATGGTTCTAAATAGGCCATGATTTGTAGGTGTTTGAATACCCTGAAACTAATTGGTATCTCTTTCTACTTACTTTCATTTCGCAACTGCTTTTTATCTATACAAATTGGTATTTTTTGGTATCTATTCAATTTGATGATAGGTTTTTGCCAGCCACGACCGTTATTGCGGCCCATGCATCAAGATGCGCGTGAGTTTCCGCCGAGACGCTTCCAATGTCGCGATACATAAGCCTTATAAATGTGTGAGCGAGTGAGGTGAAGCCAGTTCTTGCTCGACATCTGTGGAGTCTAGACGTTTAAAATGCATAAAATCACTTTGTTCATCTTGGCGGCAGTGTTTGCCGTAGCTCTCGCAGGTTAGTGCCCCCCAGTTTTTACCGCCACAGCATCCAACCTGACTCGTAATTTTCTTTCTAAGTGTCATTTTATGTAATTTTCGATTGGATCCGGGCAGAGATCACTGATCTTGTACATAATTGGTTTTACTTGGATGATTCAACTTTTTTTGTTTAATGAATCAGAAGGGGTGTTATTTATCAACCACCGAGGTTAGACAGATGTATTTAGTAGGCATTTTGCAATACATATTATCTATACAAAGTGAAAGTGAAAATATAATGATAAAGAATAGAGTTGCAAATTGCTTTTTATACCAAAAAAGTCCACTTGGGTGTAAAGTTTAGTCACTAGGAATATTGTTATTGTGTCTACCGTTAGTTTGGCTCAAAGTTATCAACTATCAATGAAATTCTCTCTTCTTCATCAACCTTACAGTAATCTGTAAACTTGGACAAAGTCCAATAGCTCAAATACCGTCGAAATTTGAAGTCCTAAAGCCATGACATCATTGACTCATTGAATTCTTCTTAAATCTTCATGTAGTGAGTCAGATCTACGTGTTAACAGAATAAGATATTTTTTTATGTTTTCCACGATAAATGTTCGAATCCTGTTGGTCACGATTTGTGGAGGTCATAGTTAAAAAGCAAGCGATTAGTGTATTTATTAACTACAACGATTAGTGATGATCTCAGCATGGTGAATAGCTTCCTTGTTAATTACCGATTTTCCTTTAATTGCACCCATTCAAGTTTCAAGGTTGACTGTATTGGCTAGCTAGAACTTTTGAGGTAGATGTGAAATGGCAGGAACTTCACTGAGTGGTAAGCAACTATAACAAGTATGTAAACATAAAGGTTGTTACAAAAAAAAAATTATAAAGAGACTTGGTAGCTAATTAATTATTTTTTTTTAATTATAAGTCATTCTTGTTCCGACATACATTTCGCGCGACTGTATATTGTGTGCAAACGTCTATCGTCATCTTATCAAGCCGGTGACAAATTATAATTAATTTTCCCGCAAATTGAAATTAAGTGGCTGCACCAATCGCATTCTCTTCATGTACCTACGTAATAAGGACTTGTTAGTGCGAGCATGAATGACATATATGTGCACTTTATTGCACATTCCAGAAGGACAGTACTATGTACCCCGCGCCTACTACACTATAGACGCGGAGGGGCACGAGTCTGCGCGGGTGCCGCTGCGTCGCCTGCGCCGCTCCCTGCAGCCCTACCCCTACGCGTCCGACGCCAATGCCAACGCTAACGCCAATGCTGAAGCATGTAAGTTACTTTATTGTTATTATGAAACTTGTATAAAACAATTGCCGGAAGCTGTCTCAACGTGCTCTGTTGAGGCACAGAGCTTATAAGTCGTAGTTTTTGCAGTCATTTTAATTAGATACAGGTATCAGTAACTAGGTCTTCGGTAGAAGTCTGACAACCAAGTTTTAGATATCACTGTATGTATAGCTTGATAAATCACTTTAAAACATCGAGAACCTAGGTGCACGGTTCCAAAAGTAGGTAGGTTGATCTAATGTAGAAAAGGTCAGTAACCATAAAGGCTATTAACAAATGTCTCGTTAGACGACCTTAACGGATTCAGAAAATAGATAAGCTACAGTGAAATTCAAAGCCGGTTACATACATATTTACATAATATAGTTACGATACTTACAAGACATATTTGTTTCTCAGTCCTTACTGAATTCAGAAATACGTTAGTACGAAAATTCCTCGCTCTGAGGCCCTAGTGTAAGTTTCTTTCGACAAATACGATTTACTACATCGAACGCGTTCGGCGCTCCGATTGGTGGAAAGCACGAAACTGACCAACCAGAGCGCCGAACGCGTTCGATGTAGTAAATCGAATTTGTCAAAAGAAACTTCCAATAGGGGTTCTGTACTGTAGTTGGCACCGGATAGTCACGTGAAGCAGTAAAGCTTTACGATCACAACTCTACATAATTTCTGAAAAGAAAAGTGCATAACTTACAACCGGCACCATAACAGAATAACCGAGCCTGTTACAACGTGAGTGGAATGCGGACTTGCGGAGTACCTACCTATAAACTCATTGTTTCCATATTTTGCGGGGTAGGTTGAAATCGATCTAGACTGAAGGCCGAGGCAGAACCAATACTTAAAATACTCACAGGGATATTGAAAGCGCAATCCTGTATTGTATTTAATGGATTATTTAATTTAAGACCCGCACAAACAGTACTCTGTACATTATCATTGTTCGTTCAATATGACAGACAGAAAAAAATAAGATTCTCATGTCTTGCTCATGTCTTAACTCATCAATAGGGCATGATAAGTTTGTTAATTATAATAATGGAGACAACGGTCACTCTATTAATTCTACTTGTCAATAACTACTAACTTTGAGTTCATATAATAAAGAATAAAATAATAAAATATCCTTAATTGAAAGAACTGCAAAACTATTATGGTAGTTACAAATCCGCAGTAGTGTTTGTTTAAAGAAGGTAGTAGCTCGTTCAATGTTGGAGAGATCTTTGTAAATCCATTAACATATTTACTAGAAGCCTTGTTCAGTCGCGCATCTTGTTTTATTAACTCGGTTGCATGTTGATCTAGCACTTGAAGAATGAATAGAATTTGCCAGTGATAAATAAAATACAGTTACATCTTAGGTAAGATGGCAAGAATAAGACAAAATAGGTACATAGTACATCAATGTGTAGTAAAACGAGATAATTAGTAGGTAATATAATTTGTGATAGAGGTGACAATTTGTATTTATGGCTAGTTCTAACAATGGTTCTTTACCGATGTTAAAGTGATGTTTCGTCATTACGTCATGTTCTTGAACAATTGAAGATTATTAAAAAAGCGAGAATATATTATAGAAGTGAAGGTTTTTCATAGACATGTTTACGAATGGCAAGGTTATATTAAATTTAAAGTAGTATTTTATATTATCTAATAACTCACACTCACACTTTAGCGTCAGTCACAAATAACAAGCGTAACAAGTTAAGCTTTAATTTCGCATTGTAACTTAAGTATTTATTTAAAGGTCCTTGAATTTAGCATAGAATTTATTTCATAGTCACGACTTTAAAGTTTTGTTATTGAGTATTAAGCCCGACCGTTTAATCAGATATCATATTGTTTGCATATACGTATAATAATTTGATGCATAAATATAGGACCAATTTTCCATGGTTGAACTTTTAATCCACTTATGACTGAAGTCCAATATAAATTGTTCCAATTTTAATTTTCTAGCTTTCTATGTTTTATGGATACAATCGTCGTGCCATGAAAAACTATTTTCAGGTGTTCCTAGACTTTTTTTAGTGCCATATTCGGTTTCCGCACTCCCAAAAACCTTCCAGAAGAACCTTAAAACGCTGGTCTGTAAGGGATATAGAAAAATCAAGCCTTAATTATTTTGAAAGTAGAACTTGAAGCACGAAGCTTTTACAACAGTATTTTATGTCGAACACCTTAACGATACGTTTGCTAGTTCCAGTTATTCCTCATTGTTATGTACTAACTGCATTTGCCGACATGGCGTGCATAACCACGGTACAGATACGCGGTACATATAATTATCGTCTTTGAATGTAGAACGGGTACGTGTAGAGTAAGCTTAAAAGCTGCGTCTGCGTCGCGTCCGCGTCGCCGTTCGTCTAACGGTCTCGAAATTCTTTAAGCGCCATTGGCGGTCAAGCGGTCATCTATACGCACAAAAAGTGATCGATAAACCTCACTCAGGCCGTTACGGTTCATTTCATAAATTTATTTTTACTCTATAGGTAATTGCGACCTAGATAATTTGAAGTGATTGATCATAGGATGTAATATATTCTATTAAAAGATTTGTGTTCGGCCCCCTAACTGTCTTTAACGTTAACCGTTAATTTTAATTGAGAGAAAAATTGATATGAAAATTCTTCGGTAATTATATATCTGGGCTTTTGTGTCTACGTGTAAAGTTACAATTTTATTGGATATTGCTGGATTATTATTTTATACAAAGTAACGAATAAATGTAAGTTTTGTATTTTTGAGAAAGTTAGACCAAGTATTAAAAAAAAATAAGATTCCGAAACTGCTTGTACCGACGAAGAATTACGAGCTTCGATGTCGACTCCAAGATAAATTTTGTATAACCGTGATCACTTGCATTATTACATCAGCACGAAGATGTCGACTACTGAAAATGGGCCTACTGCAACCCATCTTCTTAACCATCATACCGTATGTCAACCGCCATTTACGATACCTATGAAAAGCCATGGAGCCATATCCCATTCTTTGTCGGGAACGTAGCTGTCTGCCAGTTATCTTTAAACTCGTACACTACCGTTTTGTTTACTACTGTTAAATGTGGTATTGAATATTTTGTTTCTCTACGATATACCTAATTTCACATTATTTTACATATACATATATTTTTCGACACTCACTTATGATCTTAATCTTTTATTTTCAGATGGTGGTGGTACTGCAAACGCCAACGCGAACGCTCGCGCCTCTTCTGGAGGCTGGGGCTCTGGCGGCAACGGTGGATGGGGACTCCCCGCTGGCGGGTACGGCGCTTCCAACCCTGCTCTAAGGTAACATGTTACATATTATAATGGATACAGCACGAAAGAAAATTTACCTTGATAGCGATATATTTTCAAAGTATTTTTGTAGATACTAAATAAAAAAAATAAAAAATCTAAGCAACCTTTAAAAAAAAACTATATAACAATTCAGGTTGGTCTAAGTTCAAATTAGAAATTGATGATGACTTTAAACGTATTTAGAAATATCGTGAAAGGGCCTGCATACCTGAGAATACTCCATAAACTTCTAGATGGTGTGTTTAGTCAACCCTCACATGGCCAGAGTGGTAGACTAATATATCATTCTGAGAAGAAACTCGTGTCCAGCAGTGGGACAGTAGTGGGTTATTTTACTATTATACCGAGAGTATACTGTGAGGCGGGTCACTAATGGATTGAATTATATTAAACAGACTGTAAACTTTGAAAATACTGACTGTTTAGGACGTTATTGAGGACTGTAAGTTCTACACAAATACTAGGATTTCACTGTCAAAATAGCAACGGTTCTAAGATAAGTCATACAAATTTATGTTCCGATACTTAAATAATTATCAAGTCATAAAATACTCTCGTTTCTGGAATAATGTACAATAACCCCCATCAACAATAAATCACCGTTATATGTACTTTAAAGTTTAACATGTTATATGTCATCTTATTTGAAATCTTCTTCAAGTAACCTAATATTCTATAAGGAAACAAGATGTTAATCCTTTAAAATATTAATAACCAGTAACTAACTTGTATAATTTTGTGTGTTCTATAGGCATTAGTATGGCGGCAGTGACATAACTAGACTAACTCCATGGTGTCGGCCCATCCATCCTGAACGCGTATTTTCCACCAGTTGCACGCTCGCCGCGCTCTGCGCCCGCGCACATGCTGTGCAACTGCCGGAAGATTCAATTCCTATTTATTGTAATTAATAGCCTAATAAATGTTTTAAGCAATAATTATGTTATTAATACACACCTCAGAGTAAATGCATCCTGTGAGAGAAAATAAAATATAAATAATGTCACCTAACGTTATCATTCTACATTATAAACTTGGAAGTTATCTACTCTACTACTACATCTAATGACTTATATTTTAACATTTTGATCACATCATCTTAAAAAAACATATTTTTGCTGCACGTACAGTTTCAGTACAAAAGACATCAACGCACTGAAGCACCTTTAGAACAATTACGAGCATTATCCTCTGGCAAAATACATTGTTAATTTTACTACTAAACATTATCATTTATCATTGTAGAAGACTTCAAAGTTTAGTTTACTAGACGTTTATTAGATAATGCGTTGTCACTTCTGTTGGTAAGTATATTTTGCCTCAACATTTATATACCTACTATATTTCTAGGCGATCTCATCACTTACTTACTTATACTAATCACTCGTTTTTTCAATAGTTATTTGCTACTGTTTTAGTAGATACACTGGTGCATCTAAATTTAAAATCATTGTAGATTTACACCACCCGTGACTGAAACACAGCAGGTAAATTGTCAATGTTATCTATATTTCGAAGATGAACACACAGCACTGAACACTGAAACACACAAATATTACATTAAAATCATGTCATCGTTTAAAGTATTTGAAGAATACTTCGACCCGATATAATTAAGCTCCCTTACTCGTTTCTTTGCAAAAAAGAATGTCGAGCCGTTCTCAAGTGATGCTCCGACATACGTGTGGCAATTGATTTTCTATTTATATAGATAGATGATGTTCTTCATAGTCATTTTACGTGTTTGTATAATTTCTACAATGAGAATTGCTTTTGCAGCAAGGCAAAATTTTCAAAACAATTCATTTGTTCCGATTACAAGCGTTTATTATACTGTACTGCAGGCTGTACTTATCACTCCATGTACTTATGTCTAGTGCACTCAGACACACATACATAGCGTAAACCACAAACTGTAACTCTTACCGTTCTATGAGAGTATTCTGCTGTATTGAATTTTCCCCTGCATCCTCAACAATACTTATGTTTGTAAACTAATAACTTCAGTTAATCGAATCATTCAGCATTAATATGGACATGGTGCTGAATTCGAGGTGAGGATGCTGAGGTGACTGGGTGAGTCTATTAATATTATCATCCTTTGCAACTCGGTAAGTCTTAGCTAAGGGTGTTTGTCGCAATTATTTATTCGATCTGAACAAAGTCCAATTTTTATTCACTTAGTTTCATGAAGTGTTTTGCTTTTTGATAAAATGCAGTTACTAATGGGGAGATTTTAGAGTTTTATATGTGTATCGTTACACCATGGTATGTTCGAAACTGGGTACAGTTTCGTAACATTCTGTCTGACCCAATATATGTTTAAGTTACTTATGTAAACCAATTTGGATATTCAAATAATGTTATTATGTGATTTCAGTGCGGGCATGACGAGACGCCAGTCTGGTCCAGTGGTGGGACAGTCAGTCAGCGCCAGTACCTCCGTGGGACTCGACTCCTCCGGCCACGGGTACTACGACCAGTCTGCTTCGGTTAACTAACAATAAAGATTGCTGTACTAAAGTCAAACTACTGCATATGCTATAAGCACCATACGAACTTCCTAAAACAACCGTTCCGTGACCGTCTCATTTTGGAGTATACTAATACTTGATTAGATAGATAGTCACCATGGAGAATAAAACGTCAACAGAGTTATCCAACTATCTTCACATCATCCGTCCTTTTACAAACATTTGTCTTGTTAATATTCCTTACCAATCAAAGTTTGTCTGGACAGTTAAAAACATCGGAACTACAGTGTATTGATTTATCGATCTATACATATCGCGTAAGGTTCGGTCGTACTTTTAGTGTATGTAATGGTTATGAAATGCCAAAATGTATTAAATATATCCATGTAATGATTTCTATATACGTTGTATATTATTATATAAATTATTGTTATTTTTATAGGCAAACTTATGTGCATACACATAAGTTTGCGGTATTATAATTAAAATATGTTTGACAATAAATAGGAATAACTTTGCACCGATTCAGGATGGAATTAAAATAAAGTAAAACTTTTGACTAAATATATTTCTTTATTGCTTTTACAATCAAATTTTATAAAATATTACTTTATAAGAGAGCGTTTGTGTCGTGGTGTGGCGAGGTTATAGAGTAAAGTATGAAACCCGTATCTGTGAAGACAAGAAATAACAACACCAGCCGATATCTCATGGACATGCCCTAAAAATTTTATGATGATAGAATTCTATAGAACCAGGATGCTGTTGATGGTGACACTACCTACTGAAAGCGATTCCAGTGCTCGTTCTAGACCGGAACTTCGCTTGCTTCCATCAACAGGAGCCTCGCTTTATAGTGTATGTCTATGTATATCTTCAATGTGGGAACTGTCTAAGGCCAGGTGTGCGTGATTACTAGTAGGGCATGTTTCGAAACGCAGATGTACCATACGTTTAATGTGCCACTGTCTAATATCTCTTGGTTATTTATAAAGGTATAATGCAAACTAAACTGAATGTATTTTGACAAAAAAATACATAGTCAGACTTAAACCAGGTCACGATGTCAAAGTAGTGAGTACCTAAATATTAAACTTACAAGTTACAATATTTGGCAAGTATAAGTCTAAGTTGTTCTTCACATATCGTTTACAATAAAATAATAATAACATTTGGCGCAAAATATCCAAAAATTAATAGAACGAACACAATGCTTTAACTTACTTATTTACGGTCAGTCAGCGGAAAAGTTTCTGCTTATTTGTGGGGCAGTTCCAGCCTGTATTGAGGTTTGTTATACGTGTATCCGTTGTCCTGAGCAGGTCCAGGTGACGGCACCGGAACAGGTGCTGGTGCTGGCACGGGGGCTGGAAATGGAGCGGGCTGTACCGGTGGCACGAAAGGGGGTGTCACTATCACTGCGTCATCAGTTATGCCCACGTCGCGGGCCGAAGGAACGAATCGCTGCCCGAATTGCTGAGGAAACTGCTGAGGAACCTGCTGGTAGAACTGTTGTTGTTGACCCTGATAATACTGCGGCTGGTTGCCTGGAGCACCGTACTGCGTAGACACGTCGTACTGATTCGGCACACCGTATTCTGTGGGCAATTCCATTCGACCAAACATATTCCCCAGGAATGGGAACTTATTAGTCAGCGTGGCCCATAATCCAGTTCCTCCAACTTGATTGCTGCCTTGGCTGCCCCAGAAAAGTCGTTGCGATGGTTCTTGGACCGAGTTCTGGTTGACAACTGCAGAATATGGATCGTTTGGTCCACTGTAGTAGGGTGCTTCTCTTTGCGGGTAGTATGCTACACTACTACCTATAAACAGAAAAAATACTTGGTGAGATTTCTAATAAAAGAATGTCATTAACTATTAAATAATTTCACTGCACGTACCGACAAAAAAGCACATTACAAAACCGATGAACGCATACATTTTCGGACGAGTTGCTGAACTCCAACTGTGTGTTATTGTTGCTCGTCTTTGCATTTATACCTCCTCTATTTACTCCTAAACGAGGACCTTGAAGTAAAATTCTCGTAACCCAGTATTGAAAGTGTGAGGTAATGATTTTGTCGGTGGCTCACCCAGTGGTGGACGCGGCGTGGACAATAGGTGGGACATCTAGGTGACTCGTGCGCCACCGCCCGCTGGCCGCACGCACAGGTTGTAACTAAATCATTCCACATGTGTCATTGAAAAACAACAATGGAGATTTCGCAAGTATGTAAGTAGTTGAACTTAAATATAAAAGTGTTATAAAATTTTGTAGATTAGGCACTGCAACACAAAAATATTTATAATTTTTGGTTAAACCTACCGTTAGTATCCATTATTCTAGGAGGTAGCTGACATCCTAGAATAATTAAAATGCATTCATTATACATTACAGTTAAAATATTTAAGGGCGAGTAAAAGTTCGGCGATCATCTGATTTTTGCCTTTGTACAGCCCTCATTTTGAGTTGATATTCAACAATTTCTTACCCAGGGTGCAAGTTTTATACATAGATAAATGTTATAATTTATATACAGACGGCGTTATATACCTAAATATCTCCGAAAACTTAACTGAGGACCTAGATGAAATACGTACCTAGGTCTCGACTAACCCATAAAATAATAATATTAAAGATTAGCCAAAAGGAATACATACTGTATACGATAAAGATTCGTGAAAAATGCATTTGGTCGTGTGTGCGTGTGTTTACTCAACATAATCGGCATTATTCATAAGATAACAAGGTAGGTGTTTGTCTTCGCCGCTTGTCATGGTATTGTCGCCTGCAGAAGCGTTTTGCGAAACCTTGCTCAATACAGAGCTTCACACACCCGACGAATACAGACTTCATACGGAATAGATAAGGATGTTTACACGGTCGCACCTCACGATTTTCCACGTCCACGAAATTCGTGATGACTTATTCATAGTTTCCTGTATTTTGTTGGCTTAACATAGTCTAATTGTTCTAATTGATATTCTTCTTTAGATACGAGAACTTAGATATGATCTGAATACATATATTTCAATCAGTTATCCATTTAACTGATGGTCACAGCGCCTGTGTCAAAGGAACATATTATAATCGAATTCATACGATTGTTTTCGCCATATAAAATACTTGCTAGGCGCATGTATATGACAATAATTTGAGCTTTAATAATACTAATTAATTGGAGATAGAAATATATTGTAAGAATAAGTTTACTTATCTATCAGCTTTTAATTCCTTATATCTCAATTTTCCTAGTTTACGTTCAAAATGTGACAGCTTCATAAAATATTTTGAAACTTTATAATTTTATCTATTTGATTCATTCATCGTTATTAATCTTATCTTAAAATCTGCCCAGCTTAAAGTTCAATCATAGTGGGCATGAGGGAAAGTGGTCACTTGACCTGCGTCGAGTATCGCGACCCCACCGCGGCACCACTCTTCGTGTGCGGTCATTCATGTTATTGTTGACATAGATTAAGCTACTGGGTCTATTACGATGACTTCTTTTGTAATTTCTAATATAAAAAGAATAAAGTAATTTTTACTATCTGTTGTATTGCATCATATATTTCTGTGATTTTAACTTCAATGGGAACCAAATTAGCTAGGACAAGACACTGCTGATGATTATAATTAATTGTGATAAGCCGTTGTTAAATTCGGGCCACACAAATTTTAGATCTACTAAAACATAGCATAGCATCACGCCTGTATTCCCCGATTGGTTAGGCAGAGGTGTACTATTGTACATTCACATTATTGAGTTCCATAATTGCCGATCCCATTATTAAGTGCCATCTAATAGGCGGCGAGTCAAGGCACAATTCCAAACTCCGTGCTGATAATGAGAATTTACAAACACATAAATACATTCAAACCTATTTCTATTAATTGATAAGTCATTTCAGTAAAAAAAATACGGGAATCAATTTGGTTTCACAAGGAATCGTTAACTGAATCGGATGTCAATGTAGAGCTTTTTAGAAAATATTTGTATTTTAAAGCCCTGGAGCATTTACGTGAAGCATTTTAAGTATTTTTTGTAACTTGATTGATATCATGGTCGTTATTAGAATCAGGGTACCGGTACCTACTGGAATATAGAAGTTTAACAGGCAAAGGGCCAAGAATGGAACCCTGTGGAACCCTGATTACATCAAATTAAATTCAACCCATTACTGTCCCACTTTTGGGCAAGGGCCTCTTCTCAGAATGAGAAGGGTTAGGCCTTAGTCCACCACGCTGGCCTAATGCGGGTTGGTGGACTACACCCACCATCGATAACTCTATGGAATCCTATCAGGTGTGCAGGTTTCATCACAATGTTTTTCTTCACCGGTAACGCAAGTCAGAGGTGCGTGCCGGGTTTGAATTCACACCCTACTGCATGGAAGGCAAGCGTTCAACCGCTAGGCTATGACTGCAATATTACCTTATTCCTATATTACCTCGCTACTCATACATTATTTTAATATTGTAATGAGCAACGTCATATCATTAAGGATAATTTGTTTGAGTTAGTTGGTTACTAATGATGTAAACGAGAAAAAATATGATTAAATTATGAGGTACTTGACACCGAATATTGTGTCCGCACATGTGTACCGTGCAATGTAAAACTTTTTCATGGAAAATTAGCAGGGGAAACATTTGAAGAGATGCCAACACCGTTCCAGTGCAGCTGACATGCCAGTCGTACTATCACCAGTCACTTTGTCAGTCAAAACTTGCTATAATGCCAGTCAAGTTATTCCAATAGTGATTTCAGCAGTTATTTCAAAACAGCGGGTATTTATTAGAAATATAGAGAAAAATTGTTAATAACCCTTCGAGGAAGACAGGCGTGATGATATTATAAAATATCATTATAATATATAATTATTATTATATAAATAAAGTAATGAACATACAAATTAAAGATACACGTTTTGCTAATGGTCATCGAATCTTCATCTTTTGTCGTTAATATTTCTCACAGGTTGTTTTTTTGTCGATGTGCATCTCTTACAAGGAAAAAATATAGTTTTCTTCCAGCTTGTTACATTGACTCGTGTCTCTCAATATTTGTCTAGCTGTAAATAAAGATGAAATCATCAACCTCCCGCCACCCATTACATTTTATTGTAGAAACACCTAAATCTAACGTTTAGCAAATATTGACATTATTTTATTGTTTTTATTTTTATTATCAGTTTATGGATCTACAAAACTGCAATTCAAAGTACAATTATTTCTAGTTTTGTTATTTACTAACTTGACGAGTTGAAGACTTTCCCTAATTAGAGATTCTTAATTAAGGAAAGTCTCATAAAAGCGAATAAGTAAACACATTTTTTTTAAAACGTTGCCCCACTCTATGTAGGTATAATTCCTGTATCGTGGGTGCGTTTACAAATACATGCATATATTCACATACACAAAGACCCAGACCCGAAACAGTAAGGTATCTGTAGATTATACAAATATTTGCTTCGTGCGGGAATAGAACCAGCGACACGTAGCGCAGCAGTTGATCTTTCAACCACTGCGCCAACCGTGTCGTCAATTTGTCAATTGATATGATAGTATTCAACTAAAATTTTTGTTACTGGGATAACATCGTCTTTGTTTGTTAAATATTTATGTGAATAGTTTAAGGATGTTACTTTCCAGTCAATGTTATCTTACTTCTCTAGAATATAAATAACCTGTATGCAAAATTCGTGATATCTTTATACGACGCATGAATTTATGTAATTCATGTGATTATTAAATAAGTCAAAGCTAAGTAGTACCTAGGTAGTTGGATGCGGAAACGAAACTAGTTTCTATAGTTTAACCTGCGTATCACTATCTTATTCGAAATGTAATACCTGAGTATTTTAAAATACACCAAGTAATATCAAACTAATGAATTGCACCAATCGTACTGCAAGTCATTTTCATATATATTTTTTTTACCTTTGCCGCGCCTCATGTTAAATGATCTGCAGTCTTTTTTCGAATATTTGTGAAAATTAATGAAAAAGTCGGAGTACCCTAAGGATCTATTCTCGACCCGTTGCTGAGGCCCACGCAAGAGCAGGTGACTTTGCACACAAAGTTGTTGAATTCCAAGACAAACTCCTATAGGTGTCTGTTTATTTCATACTGTAAAATATTTTGTATGTTCAATTGTTTGCGTTTTCTTTGTGTAGATCTACTTGTATCTAACTACAACTATAAAAGTGTGTGAGAGTACATATATAGCTTCGTCGGTACCTCTGTATGGGTAGGTACTTACAGAACATTCAATTGTGGTAGTTATCAGATTTTATAGCGTCACTGACTTAATACCTACAATGAAGAACTCTATTAGGGCTGTCATTCATTTCAGGCCGTTTCATCACTGCTCGATGTAAGCATACTACAAGATTTTAATTGTCATGATCAAAACATCTACTATAATAGCAAATATATTATTGGTCGTAGAATAATTTTGTATATAGACGTATATTTATATACGTCTATATACTATATAGAATAAATAAGTATTGGCTGCTTCTCTTAAAAATGTTCAACTACAAAGACTTAATAAAACTTTGCCCGGCATTAGAATCGAAATCTGGCTCTTTCGTTCGGGAGTTTGTTTACGACCACTAGATACAGAGCCGGTTAAGTTGTGTAGATAACAAATTATAAATTGTATTTATAATTAATATTACTGAGTGATATAAACACATGTGCATAAATGGCGCCCGGTTAAACCCATGGCCTTAAAACATGCGTGGAATATAAAATAGTATATATGATATAACGAGTTTAAAAAATAATCTTTACCCGTAAATGATAAATATTTTCCCTGTATGGTATGGTAGAGGACTTCTTTAGAAGAAATCTAAAAGTTCCGTTTTCTCCTTTCGAGGACCAACCCTAATAACTATTTGCAAAGGTGCTATACACTTTATATGCTAATTTCGTTTTTATGTATATTATGTGTGTGGCAGAATAAATGGTTTAAATACATAAACATTATACAATGGTACAATATATTGTATATAACTTAGAATTTAGAAAAGCTTTCTTATAAGCGTTGCGTCATATGATTTTTAATATACTGGATGAGACCTTTGGCTGGGTTACAATATAAATCGATCGTTGCTACGTATATACCTAGTATATAAAAAATTACCTAATAGCTCTATTAATATAGGCATGAAACGGATTGCTGTAATTCGTTTTATAAAATCGAAATAAAAATATATTTCAAACTTGAGAACCTTGTACAATATCGATTATGAATAAAAAAATGAGCGGTCATTGTACAGTGACACAACGCAAGGTGACTTGTGAGATGATGAGTCCGGTATATTTTTTCTAGTAAATCCACCATAAAGTACTAGGCGACGTGGCTGGCGGCAAAAAAGTCGTTATTTATTCTACACGCACGTTTTTTAAAGGTTAACGAAATGCTATGCAATACTGTAGACGATAAATTTTCTAAAGTAGAATATTTTCGTCATTCAGTGTTAGATCGTCGATTGATTCCATCAGATGAAGTAAGTGATTACCTAGACTATATCTGACGATCATCAATTCATCGGCCATTGTAACGATTGTGGCATTATAATACCCCATACCATATCTCCAGTTTATTATTATTCAGATTTTACCTACCTTTAGGGTCCAAAGACCACATCTAATCATGAATACTTATCTTATAGGAGCCCATAGCTGTTGACAGTACGGTTGGCGCAGTGGTCGACTGGCACACAACGTGTAACAGGTTCGATTACCGCACGGAACAAATTTTTGTAAGATCTACAGATAGTTGGTCCGAGTTTGGGTGTGCGTCCATGTAAATATACGTATTAGAAAAAAAAAAGTTATGTCTTCAGTGCCATAACATGAGAGCTGGCAATGTATAAACTTTTCGCCTTCGCATCCCGAATTTACCTTAATTCTTATATTCGCAAGTTTGGCGAATTTGAAATCTGCACTGGTTTGCGGGAGCTCTATTGACCCGTTACGCCATGCGCCACTCTGTACTGTATTAAGTACTTACTTATATACCTACTGCTGCCCCACTAGTTAGTGCTTAAATATTATCTAATTATGATGTTAAAAAAAAACTGCGAGGTAATCTTAGTGATCACTGCAATATTGGTACGATGTAGACTTCGTTAAGTTGTTTTGAAATACATATGTACATATGTATATACAAAAAATGTGTATCTAACTGTTTATCTAACCCACACAGGCAGTCTTGTAATATGCACGGTATGTACAAATAAATGCGAGCTATGCATAATGTTACTTCTTGATTAATACTATTTATAAGAAATATAGTAGGTCCGCATTTTTTTATTCGTTTTGGTATAGTCAATTATTTGAATCAAAAGCGTAGAATGCTGCAAAAAATTATTCACTCTATGAATGCGTAATGTTTATTTACTGATACATACAGTACCTTTTAAAGATATAATGTTGCATGGCAGGATATGGCCCTGACCAACCTTAGTCGATATCGAGTGGGTGTGGAGCGTCGAATGAACTCAACAATACCAGTGAAGGTGTCGTTTTATTCTAAGGAATGTTGCAGGTGGCCGGGTGACTGTCAGCTAGGATACTAGTCCCGTACTATATAATATTTTTATGTATTTATTTATTTCTATTCGATTTAACCTTGTTCCTACAGCAATATTTTTGATGAGGTAGTGCTGAAATATCGTTGGTGAGTCAAAATAATCAGATTCGAACATTACCTGTTACGTTTTGATATCGGATATTTTGATCACGTTCTAAATATCTACGTAGCATTTACGAAGACAATAATCAAGATTAAATGTACATTGAACCATGGGATTTACATACGAAGTAACAATCGTCGATATATTTTTCTTAGAAATACATAGTATCCGATTACACTGCACGATTACAATTAACATCAGAAAACAGACATAGATTTAATACAAGTGAATAATAATAATTTTCTTTTTTTCTATGTTCAATGATACGATTTTTTTCATCATAAAGCAACAGTAACTTGAGATGAGTTGTTACCAAAGTTTTATTTATTCATGATCTAGGTATATGGCAATTCACTAAGAAAAAATGTATAAAATTCTGGGTAGGTAAAAAGGGTACATCCTAGTAGGTACCTCTCTATATTTACCTTACGATCATCACTATTTTATTTTTCAGCTTAGTAAGTAGGAACCTATGTAGGTATATTTTACGCTTGTATCAAGTTTCACATAACCATGTTAAGTATCTACTTTATTGTCGCGGTTCTCGGCTCTACCATATTTTATTGGTGGTAAGTATTGCTAAGATAAAATATTTACTTTAAAACTATTGCGGTTAGAAATGATTCTTATTATTAAAATGAACTCACATATGAAAGTTTACCGCTTGGAATTTAATAATACATACCTAATAGGTACCTACTAAAATCCATTCATCTGACATAAAGCTAAGCGATGATTGATGAGAGAATTAGGCAAGCTATGGTATATGTAGGAATGGGTGGATATGAATGTACCGTGATGCAGGTTTCGGGTATAATTTAATGTATCATGTATATGCGTGCTGAAACACAGGCTACAAACCTAGTTCGGCAGCAGATGCTAATACACAATTTTCAATTGAAAACAATTGTACGCAATAGACACAATTGTCACTGTTTTAATATTAACAACAATAATTATAGGTAGGTATGTAACCCATGGACAAATTGTAAACATGTATATATTCTCTGGTTTAATAATAAAAAAAACTGTGTACCACTTTTTTTTTTTAATATTTACATACGATATATAACATTGTATACTGGCAGACCAAAAACCACTGAGGTTTGTCCGGAATGCCAACCTATACTATCAGATTTATTAATATTAACTTTTGTTATTACGTAGGGATTTCCTAAATGTCTTAAATTCTTAACATTATCGTACAAAGAACATTATCTTCAGAAGTACCGACTATGTGCTGATATAGTAAATTGTTTTTACTAATCAGGGTCACCGCGTCACGCATGCCGCCCACGTAACTAGTGTGCTTACTGCAAGTCAACAGCATGTTCATAAATAATAATTTTAATTTCATGCATTTGAATGTAAGTAAGGACTTACGTGTTTATATGGATAATTTAAAACTTATTTGTTGAAATATATATCATATCTAAAGACGTAGATATCAATTCACTTGTTAAAGAACCGGGTTTGGAGAAATAATAAGAAAACGGGCTTAGAAAAAAAACGGAGATTTGGTGACTGTATCCACTTATTTGCACTGAGTTCCAGTTGAAGTGAAGCTTTGGTCCCTTCAGTTCCTGAGTCCAAGCAATGAGAATAATAATAAACTGGATTATGAACTAAATAAAACCATAAATATGAATTTATTTATTTATTTTCATCAATTATACTTAATTTATAACTTCTGACTCAACGGCTCATTAATCACAGAAAAGTCACATTGAATGTGAAGCATGGACAATTTACGGCAAAATTGTGCATAATAATAATGTCTCATTCATAAAAAGAAAAGAAAAACATTAGAAACACTAAGAAGATCCGCGTACATTATAAGTACTTACATACATAAGACTGACAAGTAGTATGTCGAACGTGTATGAATAATTTATTTGCACAGCATCCGTGAGGCGGTCGTGAACAATAGAGAGAAGTGGATGATTATATCAACAAACATCTGCCACGGTTCGAGTGATTTATGATCAGATTAAGACGAGTCCTCCGTTTAGGTCCTTAGAAGGCTACGCGTAATGATTGCAATCATTGTTATTCCCTCGTTTTATAGTATAATGATAGGATATAAATTAAAAATAATATTTATCGTATTAGAATCAACGTATCAATTTGTTAACCACATATTATCTAGGTACGTAGGTTAGATATCATTAATTCTTAGTTTAAATTATTGGTTGGGCGTGCCCGAGGAATATGTTGGTACCTACGTATTCTAAAAATAGTAAGAGTAAATCCTGCTTAGTCAGGTTTTTGTACATAGTCTGTTGGATAAATGTTTGAGCGTACATAAGATATGTCATTCAATGAATATTTGACATGATCTCGTCCTAAAAGAAATCCGAAAATCAGAGGTGCGGGCTGAATTTGAACAATCGCTAGGTTAACGCTTTGAAAATACATCGTGATAAGTTATATTTTGGAGAAAAATCTATGTAGGTATGCCAAGTCGCTCTATATTTCTAAATCTACTTACATGATATGTAAACACTCGTTGGAGTATCTATACTTACTTAAGTAACAACTTTATATGGACAAAAAAAAAAACTCGCCTCTTTTGGAATTTAAATAACGTGTTTGTTTACAAATAAAAACATTACCACAATGTTCGTGAGAATCTAAACCTAAAATATTGGATGAATCTTTAACTATTAAAACCGAAGCCAGAAAACAAGAAAAATAACAACAGAAATACAAAATAAAAAAACAAACTGCGATAATTACGTTTTTGACTGTTTAAAAAAGATGGAGTGACACAACACGTTTGTCTTTCATTATTTTTGCAAGTTCACGAGAATTAATGTTGATTTTACATCATTAATTAATTTTATAACAAACAGGAAATAATACAATTCGATTGACGCATAATATTATTAAATATAGCTATAGTTCTAATACTTCCTGCATTCATCTTATAGGTACTTATATATATATACCTATTGGGTATGTTACAATTATATCGAACAAACATACAATATAGAAACTAAATATAAAAATAAAGTATGTTATGTACCTATTTAAGTGCCTGTCTTATTAATTATTTTCATTCATTAATTACGTAAGGGTCCCGAGAGGGAAGGGGGTTCTCAAAATTTCTACATGCCCTTATTTCGGGAGGAGGGGGTAAAAGTCATTCTTACGTAATATTTTATAAGTCGAAATGCGATTTCTAACATAGAGTGATGGATATTTGAGAGCTAAGCGTTGGGAAAAACAACTCCGAGATCTATTTTTTCTTTTTTGATGTACACAACCTTGCTGTACATGCTACGCGCCTCCACAGAATAAGCAACTCGTTCATGGGACAATGTATACGCTTTTACAATAAGCTTCCCAATGATATACGTAATTTAACATTAAAGAAGTTCAAAATTGTAATTAAATCTAAACTTTGTAAAAAAGGATACTATAAAATTTCGGACTATTTAGATGACAAAAACGCTTGGGATTGAGCCGCTCTTTAGCCTTTCCTTTTTTTTTTTTTTATATATACAAATTTTGCCATTAATTATTATATTATTTACTTCATTATTTTGTTATTGTAATGTCGTTTAAATTGAAATTATTTCTTATATATAACCGCTATACATTGTAAATGTGAGTGAGATCTAGGCTGAGCGCTCTTCATTTCATTAATTCTCACGATAACTGATGCATGCTTGCACTCTGTTGCGACAGGTTAGCTCAAATAGTTATGGCACTTTCTTCAAAAGGCTATTCCACCCTATATTTGTCTCACATAAACCTTTACATCAATACAATCTGTCTGGACTTTAAAATAGACTTTGACCCCTGAGTTTGTTTCGGCGTTTCTTCTCAGGGATAGTCATAGGAAATGCCGACGCCATCTAGTTTAAAAAAGACGTGTAAAAGTGATTGAAAAATCCTAATTGCAAAATAAATAATTTCATTTCATTACAATTTAATTTATACTTTTTTTTTATATTGAAATTTTTGATAGCTTATTAAGTTTTCAAAACCAGATAAAATGATACGCAAGAAGGGGGAGGGGGAGTCCGAGAAATCTTATGTGCTCTTACGTGGGGGTAGGAGGAGTCAAAAATGGCCTTACGTTAAATCTAAGGTTATTTTTTTGTATCATAAAGTAAACGCACTCACGGTACAGGAATTATTCCTAGTGCGGAGCAAGGTTTTTTTTTTAATTTAAAAAACAACACAATTTATTTTAAAATATTTTTATTGGTTTTTAAAATAATGCTCTTTCAATTAATTAATATAAAATTGATGAGATTTGGGATACCGGTTTCATATCCCCGGTTGGGACTTATATTGTTTTATAATTGTAAGGATTCACAAATGTATGTTTCAATTCTTTAATACATAATATGTAATGACACCGATGACACAAACTAACTGTGTTGGACTTAATGAAATTGTGAAGATTTTATTTAAATCGTTGCTCGTTTGTTTCTATCACATTGTTATTACAATATCTATCGATTATATAATTATTATAGTACTTATAAGGTAGAAACTACATTAAATAAGTCTTCGTTTTTATAACAATACTAAATAGGTGTTTAATACCAATCGACGCCTTATCGTTTTCCGTAACCTGAAACAAATAAATGAAATAATTAGAACATAGAAGCCTGAGGTCCCGGTTGTTTTAATAAGTCGGGTAAGATTTACCTTATTAGTATTTTGGGAAATTCCATTATTAGGCGATAAAGGGCGATCATGTTGTTAGATGGTAATAATTTATTGGCAGTGGTGAATTAGGGGTGGTTTTCGTACACTTCTGCCTTTGTTATGATAAACTGCTTAGGATTTGTTTAAATGATTCTTACCTCCTTTCGTGTAGGCTCCAGCAGAAGCGTGTGCGCTTGCAGAGCTGCTGGCAAAGTTGCCTCCGACCCCAAAAGCATTAGCGCCTGCAAGACTCTTCGCTGTAGCGCTCGCTGTGCTTTTACTGTGTCCACCATCGAAATCGAAGATAGAGCCAGCGCCGCCGCCATTAGCACCACTAGTGCCACCACATCCGCCGCCACATGGACTCGCTCCCTGGGTATTTCCGCCTTGATTGTAGTGCGAGCCTTGGGCGTTATATCCATATGATGATGCGCCTGAAGCGGCACCGGCTGCAGCTCCTGAATATGCTGTAGAACCTGCTTGAGCAGCCGCATTTGCATGAGTTCCCGCTTGACCTGTATTACCACTGATGGCTCCAGGATTCATACCATGTGCGGAATGAATATTAGTATTAGGAGAACTATAATGCCCACCTATTGGAGATCCGTGTGATAATCCGCCATTAGTTGGTGGAGCTCCGATTTTGCCATCATCATAGGGTTTTAGGACACCAGGTGGTCCACCAAAACCTCCTGTGTATGCAACTGCATTGGCCTCGGCGGCTGCTGCTGCTGCGGCATGAACTGCGTTCTGTCCAGTAGGGTTCGGGTGTGAAGCAGAGCCGTGGGGCACTTGAGGGTTGCAATGTCCAGAAATGCAACTGGCAGGTTTAGAAACGTCTATTGGGATTGACGGGTTATGATGATTGTGGGGCGTTGGGCCAACAGCTGGGACTGAGTAGTCATTAGGTTTTAATAAACCAGAAGCCCCTCCAAAACCACCTGTATAAGTTGGAACCTTTTCGTTGGAAGGATTAACATAACCACTAGGTTTAGTTATACTGGAAGATCCAGATTGTAAGTTAATTGCAGAAGTCGCTCCACCAATGGCTGTAGGAGAATAAGCGCAGTTTGACCTTTTACAATCTGTTGGTGTATAACTGCCAGTAGAAGGCGTAGCGTATAAATTTTCATTAGGTTTTAAAGTACCAGAAGGACCACCAAAACTGCCTGTATATTGTGGAGTAGAGGGATTTTTGCCGCTATTTGGTTTGTTTATACCATAAGATCCGGATTGCAGATTAGTATTAGCAGCTGCACCACTGGTAGGGTAACCGGCACAATTAGCAGTTTTACAACCAGTCGAATAGCCTGGAGTATTTGCGAAGTTTGGCAATACAGCGGGAGCACTGGGCTGGCTTTCATTGGGCTTAGAAACTTCGGAAGGTTTATTGTAACCACTTGTATAAGCAGGCACTGTGACACTGGAGTGATGCGGGCCAATACCAGGTTTAGAGACACCAAAAGATCCAGCTTGTGCATTAGCTGCAGCGGACGCTCCCGCAATACCCGGATAACAGTTTGGTGTACCACATCCAGCAGAGTTACTGCTTGAAGGTCCGTTGTATGCTCCTGAAGGAATATGGCTACTAGGAACGGTCGTGTAAATATTATAATCATTAGGTTTTAATACTCCTCCAGGTCCGCCAAAACCACCGGTATACGCTGGAAGTTTTTCACTGGGAGAACTAATACCATTACTAGGTTTCGTAGTACCAAATGATCCAGTTGGTGCACTGGCGCCAGATGTACCTGTGGGATGTATCGCAGATGGTCTATTTGTAACCGTTGCATGAATATCATTTGGGATAAGCATTCCTGCGGGTCCACCGAAGCCACCAGTATATGTGCCACCAGTTTTATGAACGTCGGTTCCTGAATGTCCATTTGCCCCAGAGGAAGAAGGATAGCCAGAACAGCTTGGCGTACTGCAACCTGTGGCAATATTTTCAAACGATGGTCCATGCAGTTGCGTACTTGGATGTCCGTGGGGTGGATTACCAGTTGGTGTAACAGAAGCAAATTCATTGGGTTTGAATAATCCAGTGGGGCCGCCAAATCCTCCAGTGTAAGCTGGAAGTTTGTCATTCGAAGGCTTGGTTCCATCAATGGGTTTGGCGACACCAATATGTCCAGAGGGCACGTTTGATCCAGCCGTAGCTCCTGGATATGAAGGATACGGACTGCAGTTCGCCGTCTGGCAGCCTACGCTTAAAGAAGGAGCGTTAGATGGCGATTGTCCAAAATTAATAAAACCCGGACTTACAGTAAGGGAAGGAGCGGCAGTACTTGGATTGTACGAAGTTCCAGAACTTGGATTTCCAAATAGTTGTGAGGGTTCTTTTGTTGCGGAATTGCTGGAAGAAACTGAATGTTGACCATTATTTCCATCATAATGTACACGGACATTGTAACTTGAAGGTGAAGTTTCATATCTAGGCTCATTTGATTCAGAAATACAGCCTGGGGAGTTGCATATTGATTCTGCTTTGGGGGTTTCTAAATGTGTCGCCGGTTTATGATAATTTGAGGTTATTCCATCCTCCGAGCTCGATGAATGTTGTTTATTCGATGCATCTGAACCCTGGTAAGAATTTTCTGAATCATGACCATAATTAGGTTTTGAATTAAAAGATGCTGAAGGTCTACATTTTCCTTGGGAACAATCAGAACCAGCACCATTATATGCCGTTGAGGTTTTATCAAAATTAGAAGATTGATCTTTTGAATTATGCGCAGAATTCTTTGAATCAGACACAACACGGATGTCGTTAGAACCGTATTCTGTTGGAGATGCATCATTTTGTGAAGTAGATCCACATTGACCCGATGTACATTCGTTTGTGTCAGAATCAATTGAAGGAGTTTCAGTATGAGTATTTGGTTTACACTGTCCTGTTGCACATTTTTCTGAATTATTATCGCAACTATGTCCTTGACATCCAGATGCCGATATGGATCCTGCTCCCGCTATAGATGCAGCATTGGCAGTATTATGACTCGACGAGTCTTGCGATGCTGATAGTCCATTAGCTTCAGCAGTCTGGCAGTTTCCCAATGAACATCCTGAACTGCCTTTTGCTCCATTCAATCCAAATCCGGATAAGCCGCCAGCTCCGGAGCCGCTATAGCTAAATGCGCTAGAGCTAGAACTTGAGCTGGCACTTGAAGAAGAGGAACTAGAAGCGGATGATTTGGAAAAACTTCCCGAATAACCAGTTCCAAGTGGTACAGCAACCGGTATTTCACCTACGCCACCAAAGGCGCCAGCGGAGGCACTTGATTCCGCTGAAAAAAAAAAACACAACAATATTAAATATTTATTCATTACATTTACCAACCTATTATACTCGTATGTGAGAGCCTGTTTATATGGTTAACCTAAAGTTCTTTCAGCACTGTACACATCCGAGCATAAGATGAGTAGGTATAAACAATAACACGCCTGTTCACTGCTAAACATGAGCTGCTATGAAAACGATTGTGAGGTAAAATTGTCACAGTCCTACTCTCACACGGGCTGGTGATCGGAGTGTGGCGATGCCCTTTTCTATCAATTCATTTCTGAGTCACTTTTTTACGTCACTCGCGAGTCTGACATGCACCTACGCTAACCAAAATAAACAACAAGATAAAAAAAATCTAAAAAACATTTAAACTTTTTACATATCTCGATATAAATAAGTTAACATGTTAAGGAAAGCAATATGAACTCATTAAACCAGTGATTCATACAATCTCAAGAAAAATATTTATTATTGCATAAAACACTGCCTACAGTTATTTCTAATACTTTTATACATAGGATACCTATAAAGTTGACCGCCTGATTCCCAAACCGAATGCGATATTTTGCATTTATCATCAAAACAGGACCTATTCGTCGATGGTTAAAGATAGAGATGCAAACATGGTACCTACAAAACATCGCACTTTTTGCTGATTATTAAAATCTCTATGTATTACCAAGCCTATTGCTATATGGCTTCAACTTATTCACTATTTAAAACCACAGGTTTGCAAAAAAAATCGTAATAATAAAACCCAATAACGCTGCCTGAACTAAGTACCTCACACTCAGCAGCCGGGTATGTGATCATTTCACTAATGAGGCAATTAATACTTAATGTAATAAAAATATCAAACTGTAGCAATATGCATTTAAATTCAATATTTTACAAATTAGGTACTTGAAATAATAATTGAACTGAGGTGATAATATAGTTCTAATTCATTAAAATAACATTATAGGTATAAATTAGCTATTGACACTGCACATTACCTACTGACACTTGGATATTAGGTATTTGACTGCTTACTCTACAGCTGATGTATTTAATATTAGCTACGTTTTCTAATGTAAACTATAATAAAATAAAAAACACCTACCTCTTGCGGATGCACCACCCTTGACACCATATCCATGCGGGGTAGCAGACACTAAGCTCGTAAATATTAAAATGAAGGCACAGGTGAGCTCCATCATTGTGAAGCTTCTCACTCACAATGTTTTTGCTCTGATGCCGCTTGCTTTTATAAAGCGATACACAAATAGACACTGGTGTATTATAGCAAAAAACCTGTTGGTGATACCGCGAAACGGAGGCTGTATTAGCGTAGGCAGTGAGTATTGTTTTCCATGCTCTCAAAAGCGCTCTACAGCGCATTGTAATACAGATGTGAGCTCACAAAAATGTATTACTCATTCAATCATATGTCATCCAAAATCTAAACATAGTCGGGAAAACACGTTGACATAACCATAGCCATGCATTCTATCGCCTGGCTTGGTATTTTATTGTTGTGGTTATGTTTGCGATGTGAGTGAGATACTAATTGATGAATGAAGCTTTTGTTGTTAAGTGTAAAGAAAAATGTAAGCATAGGTAATGCTCATTGTTTAGTGATGAATTTTCACGTGTCTTAATATGTAACTATATATGGTGGATAATTAAGACGGGTTAGTAAGCGCATTGTATCTCAACCGTTATAGCTACAGGACTATCATTTACTTTTGGAAATACTTTGAATTGCAGTCACAGATTTGAAAAATGTACGGTCGGCAACAATTTACATAAAACTTTTTGGGAAAAGTTTTTAGTGATTTTTTCTAGGTAGGTACCTAACCTTACCTTAATTGGTCTGATAATATTTTGAAGCTCATTTTAAAATATCTCAAAAATTGAAGGAAAGTCCCCTAAAAATGTTTTCCTGTAGCTGATACTAACGTGTCTCAAAAATCCACCTACAATTTTTGTTACTGCGTTTTACCCTAAAATAATTGCAACTGTTTTGGTTTCTGTTATCTACATGTGTAATTTTATGAATAGGTACTAATTACTTTACTTAATAGTGACTAACCATGCTAAGAGTATCTACCATTTTATGAAGAATGATTTATTTAATCCTTGCCTACCATTCTTTGCTGTTGCAGTAGACAGTAGATTAACATTGAGGATGTTGAATTAGGTAAACTAGTTACCTATGTACTTGACTGGACATCGACTCGGTAATATTTGAATAAATAAATAGCAAAACGATAAAAAATTATGTTGTATAGGTACTAACTAATGCGAAGATTTTTTTACAGCACAGTTAGCTAATGTCATCATTATAATGTAACGTAGGGATCTACGTAATGGGCCTATAGGTTGTAACAGAAATTACCCATTACCTGGGTATTTTACAAATTGTGTGTTGTAGAAATAAGAAGAGATATTAGAAAATATCTATAGCCCTATAGGCCATGTTTTTCTAATATTTTCGAAACCGGATTAGTGACTTTAAAGGTCAGGTTTAGGTTGTAGAAGAATTCGATCAAGGGAGTTGATTGAAGCGGGCGTCTAGTAGAGATAAGACCGAAGGTACATTTTACTTTTCGTAGTTTGAGTCCCTGCGCACTGCATTGTAAATCTTGCTCAGTATTCTCAGCAGCCTTCCAGCTGATAGCATGTTCTGCACCTACTTGACTCTGAAAACAGTCCGCATCGGTACGGATACAACTATTCACTACTAAACACCGATCCTCTGACAAGCAGTGTCAGAGGGTTGGTGTTTTTGGGCTGGCAAGTAGGCTTAACGTCCGCCATCAGCCTGTATCATAATTCTTAGAACTTCGTCGGTAATTGTTGCTGGTATTTTAATAAAATTAAGTCTGTGCGAAACTTTTTTGCGACTGTACTATTCACTATCTTTAGGAATTACCATGGAGACCCTACAAGCACAAAGACTTATTGGAACCGGAGGTTCGACACTAAACGATAACAACCAATTATTAGGTACCTAATGAACTACTAACTAGGTATAAAAGTCTTGACTTTGATATTAATGTGGAATAAGTAGATGTCTACAGTGTAATCGCTAAGATTAGTTCGTGACAAAATGCCAGGGAAGACAAGCAGCGGTGAAGGTAGCCAGTCATCGTTTGTCGTGTGACCGCAAGCGTGCATCCCGCACACATCCGGGTGACGCGGACGAGTCGCATGTGTACATCATATGCTCACCGCAAATTCTCCACACATACTAGGTATATTTGTACCAATCATACAGACATATATGTCGTACACTCGACATTAACTTATGCGGAATATAGGAATACCAATCACGTAATAGACTGCGCTTTTATGGTTTAATTTATTTATATATCAGATGTCATACAAATATGATAACAATTTGTTAAAATATGTAGTTATGTGATCACTTATAGGAATATGTAAACAGTGCTGCAGCTTAATATACGACCAAAGGTAGCTTTAGAGGTCAAGGTTTATATAGTTTACCTTGTAGAGGATACGAGATTATTTATGCGATGATAACTTAGCAACATTTTAAATGGTTTTCTCATTATACAATTCTCATGTAAAACCATAAATATTTTCCTGTTCGGTCCTAATTTCGAAGAACCGCATAAAAGGTCATCGTAACAAGGAATGATTTCAATGCTATTAGAAAGAAGTCTTGTTTTTAATTCCGTATCCGCCCCGTACTTATGACATCATAATTTCAATACGTAATGCTAAGTAAGTAGTTGGTAATGCACATTTTAGTTATAGAGGTGTGAATAAAACCATTCATTGTGTCTTCCAGCTATCTGCATCAATTTTATTGTTATTATTCGATATGCAAGGCAAAGATTTTTAATATATTATTCATAAGCACTGTATCGCTACTCTGCGGTAGCTACATGGCAAAGAATAGGCCACGTTCGTCTCTTGCTGTGGGTTTCATAAAATGCCACTAAGAGATAATGTCAAGATGATAAACATCCTCGCGCTAAAATAAAAGATACTGCGAGTCATTGATCATCAAGCCGTTTACCAAGAGTGGTGATGTTTGTAAATATTTCTACACTACCAGTAAATTGTAGCAATACATCGTCCTTTATTAGAATTAGAATATAAAATGAACTCATTATCTGTCTGATTGTCTGCTTCATTGTTCTACTGCTCGTAAGCGGGACTGCTGAGCGTGAGGTCCTGGGTTTGATTCTCGGGTCGGGCAGTGTTATTACTTTTTTCTATATGGAAATTCTCAGTAGCAGTACGAAGTCTGGAACTGTGCCTGGTAGATGGCCATAGGCTCGCCCCCTATTACATAGGACTTAATAACGACATCGGCGAAATATGGGTGTACAATAGTACACCTCTGCCAACCCTTCGGGGAATGCAGGCGTGATGCTTGATGATTTTATGTATAGCTATGATGATTTGACCCAAACAAATCGATGATTTCTTTAAATTGTATTCTAGCCAATGAGTTGATTACTTTTTGAAGAGATTGTGGTCAACTATTAATTTCAGGTTTTGGTTAACGTATTTATATAGGATATGTGATCATATATATTATTTCAATAATAGTTCTATCCAAATAAAATATCAAATATAGAAAATAATTTATGTATTCGTAAAATACACTTAACTATGTGAAATACTTTTCTATAGCATTAGCTTACAACTAACAGGAATCGCATGCTGTACTGGTAAATGTCATAAAACTATTTACAGCGATCATATTTTGTAGTTTGTTTGAACACAGTGATATAATCAGAATGCTTTAGTGTGTCTGTATCCTTTGGCAAGTCGATGTTGCAAGGGTCCATGTTAAATGAACTCGTCGGGTTCGCGTGGGGCGTCCAAGTCGCGGTAGTGTATCACCGGACGGAATTCGGCGCCGCCGCCGCCCCTTTAACAATCAACCACATTAACTACGTTAGCGGCACCCAGCACACATTACAAAATGGAACTCACAAACACTAATATCTTACTACTTAAAATATCACACTGCAATAACTACGATGTTAACGATGTTACGATGGTAACAAATCTCAGCTTCCCGGGAGTATTTTTTTAAAAATAATTTTGCCGACAAAAGGATGTTTAAATTGAGGTTTTATACAGAGGAATTAAGAAAAGATTGCACGTTAGAATTTCGGACAGTTTATTAAAAAATCTTACAATAAATATTATGATAAAAGACAACATTTTAACATGGTTGTTAAACTTTTGGAAAAAGATACATAATATAATTTTAATATTTTATGGCGGTGATAAATGTCGTTGAGCAATTTATAATAAGCACTTTCGCTTTAACTCCTTTCTACGTTTTTCTGTTTTAAGAATGTTTATAGGTATGCAAAGTGAATAAAACATTCTGTATGTTAAAGAAAACTGCATGAAATTATGATACACTTAAAAATGGCATTGCATGTCCTATTGTCATAAATAGGTGTATGGTGATATCATACAATAAAGAAACTGTTATTATTGATAAATATCAGTAGGTATTGCTTGGTTCAAAATGAATTATAATTTATACAAAATGATATCTAGTAAGTACAACTTGTATTTATGAACAAAATATTGCCTTGAAGACTGTACAATATACATGTATGTATTACTTATTGACTAATAAAAATATTCAGAGACAACGGAATGCTTATTATAACAATATTATAATTATAGACATGATGTTTTGTCATGAACACATGTTTAGAATATGTCACCACTGTCCGGGAAGTCGAGATCGTTGTAGGCAATAATAGGCCGGGACCGGTCCACATTTTCCCTGGAAATTATTACTTACAACTTATGAATATGTTCTGAAATCGCAAATAAATCGTCATCGAATTTAAAGGATCCACAACAATGAGCATTGAGCAGTAATGGGATGCAAAAACTCAGCCATCAAATAAAGCCACTTTAATAATGAAGCAATAAATATTAATATTGCACGAAGGTACTTTTTAGACAGGCAACAATATGAATCAAAATGTTAAGGTCATGCAAAAAATATGGGTAAGATATATTGTTTTAATGCTGATCTAAATATGTAATATGATTTAAGTCATCTACACTAACATTACCTAGTCATAACATAAATTTGATGTACCTAAGATGTTTGTTTTGATTATAAAAGTGTATGCGATAATTATCGGTTTTTATAGTTACAAAAAAATACAGGTTTTCCTTTAGATAAAGTTGGACGGAATGTTTAATAATGCACAATTTGTTTCAAATTTAACACCTTAAGGTTTACTTATATTTTTAGATAACCGTTTCGAATGTATAAATTCCCAGTGTGGATACCAGCGGCAATATACCTACTTTTTTGATGCCTGTTTTTCATGCATGTATATTGTTAATCGTAACCGTATTAATCGATTCTAGATTTGTGTACTTTGTACTAAAATGGCTACGTGGTATATCGTTTTTAGTTTCCACCGCCACAGTTCTAGATACCTATTTATAAAATTTTAATAACGTTGCAAAATCTTTAATTGTTTATTTGTTGTAATATACCAAAAAGTAAATAGAGGACACAAGATCAATCGATGTTGGTTAATCAAGTCTACCAATGATCTAATACCTATCCTATTATCATTCTACGATGCGAATCGTTACACTGCATCTATGCAACGTGAATTTAAATCTGCATTTTTCACTTTTTGACGACAGGCTTAGCCAGTACTTGAAAAAGAATAGGTAGCTCAGTTCTTTTATACTGTTTATGACTGAATGTGCGAAACCCGAATTACTAGTTCGTGGCCAACGCCTATTTGTAACGAAAAATTGATAAAAATAAATAAATATGTAATTTCAGTATAAATTTTAGTCGAAAAGTTAGTTCGTCTTTATTCAAAAAGTACTTTATTTTTCATAAAAAAGTATTTATTCCCTTGCTCTCTTCCCAATTGCTAATTAGAAAATAATTTTACCTATATACAGCGATTTTCCTCTGAACTAAGATGCATAATCATTAAGATACTGCCAGTTACATAGTAAATTGTTCAACTTGTTTCCACTTGCTTTTGTGTAATTCATAAGTCGATCGGAAGATACCTTGAAGTGCAGATATATTCTTTTGATACATTCAATTAATCTTTAAGAATTTGGTAAATATTTAAGATTAATAAAAATTGGACGGTATAGCAAAAATCTAAAAGCGCAATCCATGCTAACAACAAGGCTTCTCAGTGAATAAACCTAGCACAGTACTCGTATAAATTTGATTCTAAAATCATGCTTAGAAATGAGACTAGGTATCTCATTTCTAAGCATGATTTTACAAGCTGCGTTCAATTAACCCTTCATACTAAGTAATATTGTAAAAACGCAACGTGCACACATTTTTAGAATAACATAAATATTTAAATTATTACAGATTATTAATAAATGTTTTTACAGACAACACTAAACTATCGTATACGTAAATATTATTATTTTGTATGAGTTTGACGAACCAACAAGAATAAAAATATAATTTTTTATGCAAGCAGGATGCAATGATTCTTAATGCTACGAGGAGTGATTTTCAATATTAGACTAATTTCCAAAACCATGTAATGTATCCAAAGAAGAAGCATATTATAATGAACTACTCGTACGCGCCGAGTTTGCACTTGATCTTGTTGACGTCATTTTTTTACATGCACATTTATCTATTAATTATTTTTTATTGGATAAGTATACGCTTTGAAAGGCCTGTGTTAAAACTTTAAATGAGGAAAAGAGTACATCTATACTAATAAATAAAATTGAAATGACTGTTTGTAATTTCAAAATTACTAAACTTATATAAAAGTATATACGGTACTTATAAAAAAAAACTATTTTTCTTAATGTTTGTCTGTCTGTTTGTTCCGGCTAATCTCCGAAACGGCTGGACCGATTTTGACGGGACTTTCACTAGCAGATAGCTGATGTTATAAGGAGTAACTTAGGCTATTTTTATTTCAGAAAAATAATTATGGTTCCGCGTAAAAAAAATGCACGGGTTCGTAATCCACGCGGGCGAAGCCGCGGATGGAAGGTAGTTGGCAGATTACCTGTCTATGTGTCTCTTTCTCCGTCTGACTGTTAGTAATTAGCGAATCACTAAAGAACGACTGGACGGATGTTGGAGGTACTTTCACTACACAGAAAAATGAAAATCGAATGTTTTATCTCGATTAGTCAAGTAGAACCTGAGATATAGCTTGACCCCTGATGAGTGGTTAGTTGTTGCGAAATGATATTATATTCAAAATTCCGCGCGAGAGAAATTACGGGGTGAAGTGGACTAGAAGCGGAAGGCAGAAGGCAGATTTTTGTGGCGCAACATGGTTGAGGCTTTCGTCCGACATTGGACAGCGATAGGTCGAGTTGATTGATCGATTGAAGCTAACGGAAAAGGCTGGTAAATAAAAAAAACATATCGATTGTATCGTCGACGGATGGCAGTGCGAACTCGGCGCGTAGTGTCAGTGCGTGCGTGGTGTTACCTGGGGCGTGTGAAGCGCGGATGGCGGGGCGCGTAGGCCGCGGGCGGGGCCCAGGCGCCCCAGCCCCAGCGCGCGCCCGGCCCGCCGCCCGGCGCGCCGCCGTACCTGCTGCGGGGCAACATCATAATACAGCGAGGATTCTTACATCGACATTATACTATTTTTTTTCTATCATGGGATGGGAGGCCACTTTCCAAGAAATTCCGAAACCTTTTACAGTTTCTTATAAGTTTGTGGTTAATATTCGTTTTCCACAAGTCGTGACGAAAGATGGTAAAACTGTCGTGGTTTGTTTATTTAAACGAAACTGTACACATATATATTAATAAATATCTACGTCGTTCATTTTGCCACGGTATTCTACCATGTTGTGAATTAGTGGCGTAGTATTTCCACGCACGAATGCCAGAAAGACGACACAATTATATAGGTAAAAATGGATGTTCCTAAAATCCTATCTATATGTACTTATATTAGACTACTTATTGATTAAAAAAAAATTTGATCATGATCTAAATACAGTGTCACGAGAAAGGGCATACAACGACAATTTTACCATCTGCGGCAGTCTTGAAGTGCCGTGGTCTAATAGGAGCTATAAGATTCGACCTAGTGGAATCAGTTTACATAGCAACTAAAAGTTGGAGAATTTCAGCAAGTTTCGGCTTTGCAGAACATCTCAAAGAACGACTACCGTAGCAATCGGCACTAGCGCTATTGTGTCTGATAATAATGCGACACCTGCGTAAGGGGACTGGTAACACTCGCAGTCACCATCCTGGTAGACATAATATACATATTCTTCATTTTGGGAGACCTCTAGAATCGGCTGTTACTTAGATTTAGGCGCGTAGTAGAAAGAAGGGCGATCAAACATGTACCCATAGTGCTCAATAACAGTACCATGGGTGCTCAAAAATATGAATTATTCTACTCTGGGAGTAACACAGTAGCAGTAATGTGATAATGTAGTACTGACGGTGCGGGCGGCGGCGCGTGCGCAGGCTGCGGCTGCGGGCGCGAGGCGGGCTCGGGCTGCTGTGGTCGCCGCACGTCACGCACGTACGCGTTGAAGTATGACACCTCGCGGCGCACCTCGTCCACCTGAATGCAATACCGACGAATTACTAAGTGACTATAGTTCGTATGCTAAGCTACATTATAAAGCGAATATTCGCTTTTTTATTATCATTTATAACAAATATTAGAAATAAAGGCAATTGAAAAATATATTTGCCATACACATCTTTGAAGAGCGATAATCCTGCACAAGAATCAAGACGATAACAAAAAATTTGGATATAATTTTTACCATATCTTGATAACTTATACTAATAACAATATTGCCATCTCGATAATTCTATAGCCATAGAAAATATTGAATTTACCTATAACATTTCAATTCGTTTTTCACAGCATGTTAATTTATAAACATACCTTATTTACGACGAACGACTACGGCACATACAGTTTACTGGACTGCTGCAGATGTTTTCGAAATTTATTGAAGACTAAGTTAATATTTTACCTTTTCACCATGTTTGTTGAATATGTGTTTTCTGATGAAGTCGGGGCCTTTGAATTTCTTGCCGCTAAGAGGACATAACCATTTGTCTTTCGCGAGCTCTTGCGTATTGGCCAAGATAAACTTTTCTACTTCCGCATCCGTATCCTGAATGAAAAAAATAACATTACAAAAAAAATATATATATTTAAATGTAAATCTTTGTAGTTCTATAAGGCATTTTGTAGGAATACTTTACCTTTATTCCAAGTTTGTGCAACTCCTCGTCAGAAAGAGGTTTAACGTCTTGCAGGAATGCAGACATTTTACCTTCAAAAGTTCTTACGTAGTCTTGTATTTCTTGCTGCGTGGGCTGAGGAGAAACACTTTATATTAATGATATTGCTATCTAAGTCTCGCCGTGGTGTTTGTTACACAGTTTCTTCTTCTTAAATACTAGGAAGTGAAGGTGAGCGTTTTAGAGATGCTTTCTGTCGAATTTGGATGTCATAAATAACTAAGATTACTGGTCTATTTTAAATAAACGCTGTTTGAAATTGCCTTTATATACGGGAATATTTATAAACTTTTATGTACCTTATTAGCTGGAGGTCCGGACCGTGCATGCATGATACCACAGCGGTTGGGCATCTCGTCTTCGTACGGATATTCGCAATGGTTGTAGTAATCGACCGAGTGCACGATACGCAGGTACAACACTAGACGATCTAACACTCGAATTAGGTCAGGATCCGTTTGTTCAGTTGCCGTAGGCTCCGATGAAGCTTCAAGACCTAGTAACTCTTCTTCCTCGGTCGAAGCCTCTTCTATTAAATGCTCCGTTATCTTATGCAGTACCGGGTTCTTGGAATTTAAGCTGAAGTTCTGTAAAAATTAAGAAAATGTTAATGAAATATAATATATATCCGATATTTGCTATTATTTTGAATAACTAAAGAACTATGTCACCTCATTCCGGTTAGGATGCTCGCCGTCATTAGTCTGGTCGTCTGAGGCATCTTGCCAAAGCTTGGTGCGAGTGTCCAGGAGATGTGCGAGTCGCGCCGCTAGCCGAGCGTCGGCGCGCAACACTGGCCGCTCCAGAGTGATGCCGGACACTGGGCGGATGCGACGCTGCAGGTCGCGGTTCACAATAGCGCCTAATTCACACTCCCGGAGCTAAAGGAAACAATTATATTAAGGTTACATAATAAAGGATTGTGTTTCATAATACTGGATATCTACCACTGCAGGACGACTATAAATAATTTAGACCGCGCTTTCCAATTCCATATATTTGTCATCTGTTAACTTGATTTATTTAGCGTCCAATCACACGCACATATGTATAACGCTGGGTAAGCAGTCTCCGAGTACGAGTGGGCGAGGACTAAGTAGGACGTTAAGCGAATGGTTATAGCTATGGAATAATCACCCGTTATACCGTCTGTGTGTGGTAAATTTACTCTTACCCTTATATTGTTAAGGTTCCAACAGATATCCTTGATGTTGACGTCGCGGCGAAACGTGACCCACCCGCGGCGGAACCAGCGACGCTCCGGCAGCGGATCAGCTAAAGCTACACGTAAGAAGCCGCCATAACGTTTGCACATCTAGAAAACGAAACATTACAATATTTCAATAACATAAAAGATCAAAAGATCACAAAGTCATATAATAAAAAATCAATATATTTATATATGTATTATTCTCTCTTGAGATAGGCCCCTCTCGGAAAGGAGATATCATATCATAACACTTATGGAATCGTATACAGGAAGCGTTTAGGTTTTATTTAACAGTGAGCTGTAATAAAGGTAAGAAATAGTTGTACTGGAATATTACAAGCTAGTTTGTACTTACAGCTTCAACTTCAGCCTTGGTAATAGTAGGTGCTAAGTTCCTTAAAAATATGGAAGTTGTTTTGTGTAAGGCACGAGTCTCTTTCTTCTCAATGACGACGTCACACACTGACTCGGCTTTCTCATCCCCACTCTTCTCCTTTTCTTTTTCGTTTTCTTCTCTTTCTTTCTCAACTACTTTTTCCACACTTGGAGACTTGGACTTTTCTTTAAGCTTAGGGGACTTGTCAGGCGTTTTAGATTTGGATTTAGATTTAGATTTGCGGCGAGTGGTGAGTTCACCTTCGTCTTCTGAACTGGATGATGAAGAACTGGAGGAAGACGAACTGGAAGATGAACCTGGTGGCGCTGTAAATAAATTAAATTAATTACTTTTCTCAACTTCCCTTCCTAAGACTACACATGTGTGACACTACATCTGTGATTAATTTTTGAGAAGCAAAGGTAAAGAGGTTCTGTAAAATAAATTATATTACTTGTCCATTATGTAAAGTTAATTGGAGACAAATAAGCATGTAGTTTGTATTTCCTAATTTAACTATCACACAGTGATACTTGTAATTTGAAGTTATATATTTGCTATTATTTGATTTGTAACTTCCAAGAATCTTTACTTAGGCAGAGAGAACTATAATAAATTAAACAAACAACAATAAAAAAAAATATCAGTTAGATGACACTCACGGGGTTCTTTCTCCTTCTCCTTAGTTTCCTCCTGTTCTGGCTCAGTCCCAGTAGAGTTGAAGCGGGAGAACAGTTTGGCCTGCTCCTGCAGATGACGCAAATGAGGATCAATCTCCATGGTCAGTGGCGCCGTCGGTTTTGGTGACTCTGCTTTTTTTTCCTGTATCATAACAAAAATGATTAACTCATAGAAAAGTAACACTTCAGGATATTAAGATAGGAAACATAAAAGCATAGATAAAAAGAAGATTTTATCAAATGTCGTAATCATGTTTTTTTTTTTCTAGACAGATTTAAACGAAGCCTCAGACAAACCTTCTTATCGTCTTCCTTTTCTTCTTTAACTTTTACTTCATCCACATCTATGACAACCGGTTTGTCAGCGTCAATTTTATCTAGAAAACCATTAAATGAGTATAACTTTTCATAGGCATATATTACGTATGACAGAATTTACGAAAACATATTTAACAAATTTGGCAGTACCTGGTTTGTCATTAGAATTGACAATTTCTGGTGGTGGCGGTTCATCCAGTTCCTTCAAATCTTCTTCAGTACCACCCTCTAGTTTAATGACTACAGTGTCAAGAAGCCTGATCAACTTCTCAGACTTATCAATATCTACAGACACCTTATCAAGTTCTCCTTTCTCCAATAACTCGAGGAACACATTAAGTCGATTCTGAAATATTTTGTGATGTGATGATAGATAACAAACTATATTTATGTTATAAGTTTAGATTTAATGTTTTATTTCTGTATACCTTTAAGGCACCAAGCTGTTCCTCTTTTCTTTTAACAGATTCTTCAGGGTGATATTTGATCTTGAACCTAAGAAACAAAATAGTTATATGAGTTTCAGGTAGTGCATATGTCGCAGGGAAATGACGATTTAGAGAAATCCCTGATGATATGAAAATCGTAATTAATAAAAAATTTGTTATTTTTTAAATGAACAATAACGATATATAATGAAGCATTCAACGGATTCGAAATCACCAGGGATTTTACGAAATACTCAATATCATCATTTCTCTGCAACACATAAGTCCATAATACATTAAAATAAAATAAAGTGAATAGGCCGATTTTTATACAGAAATTAGTTTAAATGCTGACAATAAATATAAATGTTTTATATGTATGCTGTTGGTATACTAATAAATAAATAAAATAATATGAAAACAGCAAATTAAAAATTGAGTACTACTTCTTTTTTTGAAGTAGGTTACCTATATAATTATCCAAAATGACTAAGCATGTTAAAAAAATACGATGCATATGTGTGTTTATGATAGGAGTTACACTAACTCCTAAAACATGTTGCAGCCCTTACACATAATTTAATAAATAAGCTTAGATGCATCAAACCCTAACAAAATAAGAAGATGATAGCGTCTAAAAATCGGCCTCCATTTGAGAAAATACATAAATTAACGACCTTTTATTACACATCCAGATTGGTTGAACTTCATCACAGAAAACTAATATTGCTTAGTATACATATATTTAAAAAATCTTCATAATCTCACCTGTTCCACACATGTGGAATATTTTAACCCTACCCCTAACAGAAACGAAACCTGTAGCATTGCGCGCTACGGGTCAACGCGAAAAATACTAGCTACACGCGTCATTTAATCATTTGCATAAAGTTTGATTAAATTTTTCTTAGTGATGTCCAGCAATCCACGCGAATACACTGTAGACTGTAGGAAAAAAGGTAATTGTTAACATTTGCATAGCATCATTGAAAAATTCTAAGCATAACTAGGTTATTCGGTATCTATCACATTTGTTTTAACAAATTCTAAAATTTATACTTAGAATTTCTCGATAACCAGCAAATCATAAAAAGAGCAAGTAATTGGTTCTTCAAGTTATAGAAGGTAGTCCAATCCCCAGTTTTAATTTATTCATGCAATAAGAGCCAATAAATGTTGTGTTCCCATAAATTTAAATGTACTAAGTTGTTTCTAGAGTTGTAACTATCTAAATCCAAAATATGCATACCATTCTTCATCTTTATGAGCAACGAAAAACTCATTAAGCTGTTGTCTCCTAAACTCCAGCTTGTATTCATTGTACTTCTGAATGGCATCATCAACAGTAATGGAGTCATCTTGTGCAGCCAGGAATGCCTTGAATGACATCATGGTGGGCGGCCCATCCGTTGCACCCATAGGTAATACTGTGTCCCTGGTAACATAAGGCTTTTGCATTTAAAGAATGTGTAAAATAAAAAAAAAAAGCAGGAAAAAGGAATTGCATGATTAAAAGATATTTAATGTCATGGTTTTAAAATAATAAACACTGTTTACCTTGCAGGCACTGGTGGCATGGGTTGTCCATAGCCTTGATGTGCAGGATGTGGTCCAAAATGATCATGACCCCAACCATAGCCATAAGAGTCATGTGGCATCCCCCCATATCTTCTCTCATCTATAGGCCAGTCAGGTCGGATCCTCTTGCTAGGTGGACCTTCTCTGACAGGAGAGTAACCTCGGCTAGCACTGGCTCCACCACGGTAATCCCTGTAGTCAGGACCAGAACGACCTCCACGAGATCTTCCAGCCCAAAAGTAGCTATTATTATTTATTTATTTACAATTTTACATAATCTGAATGACTAAGCAAAAAATGCTTTTGATTTCTTTACTTAGGATGTCTGAAGTAGCATAATGATTTACAAGAATTATAAAATAGTTATTATTATTTATAGAATCATAATCACTTAAAGATTTCCCTTATTGAAGTGTACTATTATGATGAATTCTAATAAAAAATCTCGTAAATTATGTATTGCAGTAATATTATGAGTTAACTTCTAACCTAGGTAGGTCTAAGGTAGGTGTATAAAATAACTTTAGGAAAAATGTACAATTTCATTTTAGTAGCTACACATTAAATGTACTTCAATGTACCTAACATTCTACTTCACTCAAATACAAATGTATAGTAGTATTGACCTACATTTCAGCGTTTTGTTACCTTAGAATAAGAGCTATGGAACGTTTTATTGGTTTTGGAACTTGGGTAGGAAGTTTTGGAGGTTCAAAGGATTGAGGTTGGGGTCTGTAAGTAATAAATATAACAACGATTAATATTATGAAGACAATTGAAAATCTAATTATCCTGGTGAGTTACCTCTCAGACCAATCTTCGCGACCACGACTTCTTTCCTCGCGTCGGTCACTGCTACGGTAACTGCTGCCCTCGGCGGTTCCCCGTTCTCCTCGGAATTTATCCCGCCTTTTACGATCATATTCATCATCACTATCAGCCATAATAACAAGTTATTGGTCCCTTTTAATTAGAATTAATACTTAATTATTATTTTTAGAATTTCGGACAGGAGTGTGAGAAAGTGAAGCAGCAACGAAAATACCATAGACTCAAGAGAGAAATTAGACAAGTAGACACTAAGTCATGTCACTTGTCAATAATCCATAGACTAGCGGATGATATAACCGAATATAATCTTTAGTAAGTGTGGGCGTGAGTTTTAGTCGATTTTAGGCGGGTTTATTTTAATAATACGTTTATTATAGTAATACGCAAAACCACAAAAAAAAAAACATACACACGCCACGATTATTTACACTGCGTCCTTTATTGTGGCAGCGTGTGACTTAGCATAATTACGTTAATTTTGTATATTTTTGGTGTCCTGCAAAAGCTGTGGTATTGTTTGATTGTGTTGCACTCAGTTGTAATGCCCAATGCCCATGCGTCACTCCGACAAATTCAAACTTCATTTACGTAGGTAGGTATTTGGTTTTTCGCAAATTGTAGATCAATAAAACTGTATGTAAATAATATTTTTTTATTAAAAACTGTACCTTTATGTAGTATTGTGTTATAATGGTGGTAACTTGACGTAAATCAACGAGACTTTGTGGCTTTATAACCGACTAATAAACAAACAATTGTGGCGAACCACTATATTTAAATGTCACCAGTGGTCGCCAGATTATAAACTGACAACACTGATTTTAATCTCTAGACCGGGGACTCTATGGTTTTTTGATTGTTTTTTTAAGTAGAGACATATTAAGTAGCTTTCTATCGATAGTGAAAAACTGCAACTATTTTCCTATGTGATCACCTTATGTTAAATGTGCCAAGTGTAGATATATATTACACTTATCATTCTGGAACCGTCGTTTCAGAATGATAAGTGTTGTTGTTTTTCACTATCGATAGAAAGCTACTTAATATGTCTCTACTTAACAAAACAATCAAAAAACCATAGAGTCCCCGGTCTAGAGATTAAAATCAGTGTTGTCAGTTTATAATCTGGCGACCACTGGTGACATTTAAATATAGTGGACCACTATTATTAGTGGTTCGCCACACAATGATAACTCTATTTAAGTTTTGACGCCAAAACGTAAAATTATCGAAATAACAAAGTAATTATGTTGGTAAACATTAATAAACGAAAATACTTATTTTATCCTCATTATTAGATAGGTACACTTATAATAATCGGCTGTCGTGTAGAGTTAGCGTGAAGGATTATAAGCTCCAAGCTAAATAACTCAGTCGGTCTATATCACAGAGTACATTTGTATAACTGAAAGTCTATATATGTCCACGAATCCACAAGTGCCTACTGTGCTACTTTTATCAAGGAACTCTAAAAAGGGGTAATATTAAAAAAGAAAAACAATACAATATAATAAAATCGATTTATATTTAAACATTTTCGTCTGGCATGTATTTTTACCGTAAAGATTGTCCACCTGAAATAGAGGATAAGACTTAAAATTATCCACGGTTGTATTATTTTGAACAATGCAGCTCGTCTGTGAGATCGCCGCAGTTATCATGCCCGTCGCATTGAACAGCGCGCGGTATGCATCGTTGATTCCTGCAACGCATTTCGTGCGCCCCGCAGTTTCCGCCACACCCGTCGGGTTCGTCGCTACCATCCGCACAATCTGCTAGCCCATCACAGAATCTCGAACTCAAAATGCACTGACCATTAGTGCATGTAAATTGGTCGGCGGGACATTCTATGAATAAAAATTATAAGTGTTGTAAACTGGTGTGAACAAGACGTGTTTTTAGGGTTCATTATCTCTATGTAGCAACTAGTCTAAACGTTAGAGATAGGAAGATTTGTTCTTAGAAATCCATCTTGTTTTTCAAACGTAAAGGAACCTACTAGGAACACTATTATTTATCGATTTTCCAAATTGTTTCTGTGTGAAATCGATGAAATGTTATAATATATTTCGTATTTTTTACCATACAGTCGTATGGACACATTTTCGTCAATTTTAGATACAAAAACACATATTTTCTAAAATCACAATCAAGGACCAAATTTTCCTATCTCTGGGTAACGGTAGTGGCTTTATCGAAAAAGTAAAACTTTTATTGGTAACTCGGTAAGTTCGTCATAAATAAAGTAATAAACGAGCAGAGTCATGTATTATTTTTCAAAGGATTCTCGTCTACCTAAATGTGTGTTCCCCCGTTATACAAATCATAACCTAATTTTGTATGTGGCGATAAAGTTTCAGATAGGTTTGTTTTTAAAGTAATCAAGTACCAAGGTAGTCAGTATATAATGTGGCTCGTAGTAAGAATTTTATAGGCATTTAGAAATTTAGCGAACTTACCAGTTGTGCAATTGACTTCGTCGTATCCATCCCAGCAATCGATAACTCCGTCGCATAATTTTGTGTGTGAGAAGCAAGATATGGAATGGCCGCATCGGAACTGTTTCGTTAAATCGCAATCTGTTGAGGTATACTAATGTTAATATTTTTATGACAAACTTTTTAGAGGACTAGATAATACGATATGTACCTAAGAACCCTTACCACAATACGTTTCATCAGATCGGTCATAGCATTGAACCGAACCATCACACCGGGCTTCTGCGGGCACACAGAGGCCATTACGGCATCGCCATTCATCTGGGGAACACGTCACAAGGGACAGCAACCGGCATACGCGTACTCCTCGGGCTTTATCCACTAGTTGACAAGCTTCAGTCTCAAGAGCGCACAGCCCTCCACAACCTGTGATTAAATTTAAATAAAAAACAATTGATATTGGTTTTATACTTTACATTATTTAAAATATATAATACAGAGATTTTAGAATGTTTATCTAACGTACCTGTAGGATCATCATCGTCTGCTGATTTTCGACATATGGACGTGCCACTGTTCTCGTCTAACATGCAGATTTCATTCTTTTGGCACGAGCAAAATCTTTGAGATAAATCTCTGTTATTGATTTCCTTAGGTTTCACGCTATCCTCTGTCTTTCTTGAAGCTTTAGGATATGTTCTTATATTTTTGCGAATTTTTGCTAAAACGTTTATAAATGAAGAATTCTCAGTGCTAAAAGCACTGACAGACTCTGTAGTAGTAAAATATTCTTCTGTTATATTGATCTCTGATACTGACGACAGGTCTGCATAAATATTAGTAATGGCTGACGCTGTTTCATTATTTTCTATAGTTTTTGTTGGCACTACGGTTGTACTATTTTTTTTGGTCACACCTTTTAAATTAGGATTAGTAAAATTGACCAAAATAAAACTTATTATTACGATAGCTACAATCATCACACTTATTGAGCAGGCTTGTATTTGAGTTCTCTTTTTCACAGAGCTATCAGTCGAAGCAAAATTAACTATACACCCAAAACCTCTCAGGCTTTTCCTCAGTCTCTGTCTACTAACATCATTAGAGTCCATTTCATAAGAAGTGTATTTTTGTCTAAAGCTGGAATCAATCTGTTGGGATATGGAAGGAATGCGTAGTTTATTTTCCACATTTGTGGATTCGGAGTCTCTTGTAAAGGTTTTATTTGAATCAACTGCTTGACTTGTTGTTGTTGTATCACTAGGCTGTTCTTGATGTTCATTTAAAAACGATTCATCATTTTCTATTGTTATGTCTTTGTTAGGAGTGGAATGATTATATGGTGTGAAGTTCCGTGGTGACTTTAGTTCATATTTTCTTATTTTACCTTTGCATGTATAACAGTATGTTATAACATTTCTATCTTTGCACGGTGCTGTTATTATTGCACTTCGTAAATGACTATTTGTCCAAAGGTGGGAACAATACAGTGAGTTTAAATTAACCGAACTTTCGGGGTTATCAGTAGCAGTCAATGAGTCATCGAAACTCTCTGATAATGTCATAATGTCCTATCTAGAGCTTGTTTGTCATATCATAATGATTACTTTGATTATAAATGTTGTTTACAAACCTGAAATAAAAAAAAAACGAATTAGATTGTCAATTCCTTATTTCTATTTAGAGTTTTATGTTTGTTCCGTAGATCATGCGAAGTGGCGTGCAAGAAAGCGTTATATAGGTATCATCTACAAAAATTTAATAGGTAATGATATTTAATTCGTGTCTTTTTAAGGCATTTATAACTGCTGAAAACTGTTGTCCTAACGGGAGGTTTGTCTTGTAGTTTGATAAAATACAGTGTCATAAAATATTATAATATATTTTTGGCATTACGTGTGTGTATTGTATTATGTATTCCTCGATGTATACATTTGTACACCTTTCGTCGATACCGTTATCTGGTCTAATGCGTACCCAAATCTAATGAGACCTTGGATAGAACCTGCTGCTCTCAATCCAGCAATGGCGCTTACCGTCATATGACACGAGAGGGGATGCTAAGTGCTAGGTACTGTTGGTCTTATAGTCGTCATAACTTGTGACCACTGGGAAACCAGCAGCAGAGTGATGTATTGAAAAGTATGAATTATATTTAGACGGCACGGTTGGCGTAGTGGTTGAGATCGAGAGATCGCTGCGCTACGTGTCGCGGGTTTCGATTCCCCCATGGAACAAATATTTGTATGATCTACAGACAGTTGTTTCGGGTCAGGATCTTTGTGTATATGAATATATGGGTTTGTAAACGCATCCACGATACAGAAATTATTCCAAGTGTAGCGCAGTTTTTATTTAAATAAATAAAATATGTATTTCTCTTTATATATAAAATTCTGGAGTGAGTCTGATTTTGATAAAAACATTTTTCGTACTCAGGGGGTAACCTGGATGGTCCTTAACTGTACTTGGAGTCGGTAGGTGGCGCTGTTGTCGAGATCCAGAAAAAATACACGCAGACGAAGTTATGGGGAAAAACTAGTATATACATATATATAAATGTGTGTGTGTGTGTGTGTGTGTGTGTGTGTGTGTGTGTGTGTGTGTGTGTGTGTGTGTGTGTGTGTGTGTGTGTGTGTGTGTGTGTGTGTGTGTGTGCGTGCGCGTGTGCGTGTGCGTGTGTGTGTGTGTGTGTGTACGTATTTATCGTGTAGTTGGCTTTGTTTGACTGTCGAGGCATATGACTTATTAAAATACAAGAATTCATAATAAAAGACTTGTTTTACCACGCCGAAGACCCGAACCGTTTATCCCACGGGTGGCCAACTTATTAAGACTCAAGATCTACTGTTTACTGACTAAGACTCTGTGCGATCTACCAATTACATAATCAGTACTCCTTCACATATATATATTCACATCACATATTAAAATTATATTTTTCTTTGCCTTGCCATGATTGACCGGTCGATCGCGATCGACTGGTTGGCCACCCCTGTTTTATCCTAAGGGGAAATGCTTAGGGTTCGATAAATTAGCTATAGGTAACATAATCCTTGTTACTGAACTGTGTAAATGATATCGTTTACAGTTTACCGAGCATATGAAGTCTTAATAAGTTGTTTCTTGCAATAGAGAAGTGAGACGGATCAGATGGTTTACAGTTTAATTTTAAATATTCGTTTAAATATATAATTATACGTTAAAATTTATCGTAAATAGTAAAATTCGAATGAATACATAAGTTCCTAAATTTAAAATAACTAGGTATACCAACTTTTGGTCCTAAATAGTTGGGCAGAAGTTATTATTGTTATACACTATATTGCTCATGACCGCAGTAGATTGAGTAAATGTATGTACAGGTAGGTACATAAAACCATCCTTTCGTTTAGAAAATTATACTTTACTCGAACCGTGGAGGCCACGATCAGAAGTTGCACTTCCAACCGCTGGATCAATGAGGCGGTCAGGGTATCTTATGTAAGTGCGTAGTCGATGCGCAGAAAATTGTATAACGGTTCTTGTAAATTTACTGGCTTCCTTTTATGGCGATATAAAGATTTACCTATGTTACGCATTGATCTCTGTAAGTATGGCGGAGTATATGACATACAGTGACAAAATTGATGGACCTCTTGTATTGTATGGATGCAATTATTGAGATTGAATGGCACAGAACGCTGTCGGGAGTAATTTCTGGCCTATATCGGACGTCCTGGTATAGTTTTTTCAGACAAGGGTCATACAATTGAGCGAAGTAGTAATTTATGAAGGTTTGCTTTTACTGTTAGAAAATATATTAATGAAAATATACTAACCTAACCTATAATGTCGTTGTACACGGACTGTTTAATAATTGTGAAGAATTTCAATTATCATTTGAGAATTTTTTTGGAGAAGAGTGATATAAGTGAAGAAGTACCTATTGATAACTATAATAATACTACAGAGATTTAAAAAATCGTATAATATAATTGCATTACGTAAATAAAATACTAAAATATGTCCTGACTCTAGTTACTCAAAAATACCTATATAAGGAAAAACTTTTAAACAAACGAGAAAATGTTTACGGCGTGCCTTAATATTACATGATGTTATAAATAACAGTTAAATGGTAGGTCAAGAACAATTTCTAGGTCAAATAACATTTCAATACTGTCGAAGTACTTCAACGTGCCTAGCGGACATCTCGTAAACACTGAAAAGTTTAAAAAATTAACTGACAAGTAAAACTCACGTGACGGGTTGCGGCACATGTTTTCTTTTAGGAACACTTCAATAGTTTACTATAAATTAACAATATTGTCAAGTGGAAGCTATTGAACACGTCAGGTCGCTATGCAGCCGCGTGCCGTGTATCGGACTACCGTTGCCGGTGACAACGTCTAACAACCTTACACCAACACCAGCACCCCGTATATCGTACCAGTGTGCGAAAGGGATTAATAATACAACTGCAAGGCCGGTAGAAAGGGATGAAATATTAGGGTTGGTGTCATATGGTGTACCAGTGGCCAAGGTCCGTGTTCGCTCAAGAGTGACACGTGCTAAGTTTGCAACAGAATGAACATCTGCTCTTTTAAACTGTCAATATTTTAACGGTACTGTTATATTTACTCAAGTTATAACTTTATTCTTGTTCAAGTTGTGATTTCTAATAAAAAAATAAACCCTCAATAACATAAACGTTTACGTGCTCTAAAAAAATTATAACAAAGTATGATAAATTGAAGAAAGCACCACAATATTACCTCACAAAGACTAGATTCATCAGTCCTAATTTATTGATTTATGTTACAGTTATGTAGTTAAAATAGCAACCATTATTAGCTTTCGATGTGGTTATAGAAGGCAGCTCTATAAAGTAACACACCTCATACTCTTGGTACCTATAACATATACCCTATTCCTTATCACTTGTTTATGTTTTATAAACGAATTATAAAAATATCCCAATGATAACATTCACTCGTTTTAAAATTACAGTCGATCACTGACCGGGAGGTCATTTGTATCATTCTGTATAAATTCAAAATAATTGAGTCAAAGGATTTGCGGATGGTGGCACGTTGCTAAAATGGTCGTGTCTGTATACAGCTCATCCGGCTGTGACAAATGCCGTCGGCTATGCTTCATATGTTCGTGCGACACCGCCGCAGCCGCGACGCGCTGACGCTGCCGATGGCGGGACACGAGTGCATGTGCAATGTGCAGCATCTCGCGGATGCAGCCGCGGCCTTCGATACTCAGCGTGTTGCCTGCGACACGCAACTGGAGGAAGGCAAGGCACAACTCTCACTGCGCGCGCCGCGTGCGGTTGTGGTCACTCGCCCACCTCTTCGCCTCGTTCGCTCGGACGTGCTGCGGCTCCGATCCAACAGACACCTCAGTGCTCTGTCATACACCTATCCGTATGCGCGTTATACCGCACGTCGCGCAGTTTCTCTCGAAAATTAATTAGTATGTGAATGCAACGTTTTTATTTGTTCAACACGAAAACGAGTGAAATGCTCGCTCACTGATCAGCACGATATCGCTTCGCCTTTGGACAGACTTCATGTGAGGGACTGACCACTTCTTTTCAAATACGGTAAGTTTGATACAAAACATTCTATCATTGTTAATTATTCACTAAGTTAGAGCAAACTTTCACAATTCGCAAGTAGATATTGGCAGTTAAGAATCTGTTAGCTTGTTTATTATTTAAATTGTTCCGTAATTCAAAAATAGAGTCGAACCAAGAATACCGTGTGTAGGTCAGAAAGTCAGATGACCCACTTCTCACCGAAACGACATCGAATTACCAAGTGGCGGACGGTTACTTATTTTGTCCGCTTATTGGTTACGATTTTCGCTACTGATCTAATTTGCTTGAGCCGCTTAAAATCGCATTTCTCAGATCTCCCTGTGTTTACTAGAGGCATTAATAACTTTCTTATGAAGTTCGTTAAACTGCATCCAAGTATCATACTCTATGTCATTCATTCATCGTGTACATAAATTATATGCCCAAACCAAAATAAATATTGATTTCACGCAAAAAATGGTTCAGGAGCTATGTAATGGCTGTTTTTTTTTTTGGCGGCAGACGTTATTATTGTTAGTGAAAGATTCATTCATCTTTCTTTTTCTATTTTAGCTTATACCTACTTATACCGAAAATAGAATCCAGTATAATTACTTTAATTGAATACTTAGATTTAACTAAAATGCAGAACGATGTATAGGTAACTTTTCCATAAATACAATATTTAATTAAATATATCGTTGCGTTATATATAGCGTTCAATAGAGTGTAACTCTGCATAGGTATTCAATTTATGATAAATATAAGAGTATATTTGATCTCATGGCGATGTAATAAGGTTCCATGTTTCCAAGAGTATAATAATAATACGGCATTTACATGTTTTGTTTTTTAAGAAGATTAAAGTTCCAAAATTTGGACTTTCATCATGTCAGTCAAATCCAAAAACTTCAGACTATTTATTATGTTTTCTTTTATTCATTAGATATATTACCATATGTTAGGTATATTATTATTAAATACTTTCTTAGCTTAATGAGTTATAGGTAAATTTAAATATTATATAGGTATAAGGTAGAACGAATTTTCTTAAATAATTATAAGTAAGATTTTATCTTTTAGGGTAATCAAAAAAATGAGTGCATCATATCAGCTGGAGCCACGTGTAGGCAATAGGCAAGGTTTATTTTCGTCTAAGACAAACACGGAAAACATTTTCAAACTTGTTAAAATACCACTAGAGAGAGCGTAGGTAATAGTCATGCTAGAGCCTATTGTTTTTGCCGTATCTATTTATCTTGGTTTAGTATCGAAAAAAGTGAAATCCATTTATGTATAGATATCCAGCGTTTCTCACAGTCACGTTTGTACTCAATTTACTTTGTTTGCAAATTATGATGCTGTGAATAATACTCTACAGTGAATCTATTTCCTTCTCCTTGGTGATAAAAACTGAGTCTCCTTAAAAAATGCTTCTTGGAATCACGCCTTTCTTAAGGAGACGCAGTTTTTCTTACATCACTCTTATTTAAGTAAGCGTTAAATTATTAACGTTGATTGATTGCTAAAAAGTCTACCTACTTATAATGATTTAACATCACATAAATCTACTACAGAAGAAGGCAAAATATATCGTTGACTGCAACAAGAAGTTTTAGTGATTCTGCTTATATTAAAGAGCTTTTGGGGTTTATGGGTTGGTAAAGAACCATAAAAACTATAAATTGATCAGTTCTGGGTAATTTAGTAGATTTTTATAGAAATAGAGACCGGTACATGAATTAACTGTTTGTTAATATAATTAGGTAGGTACATATTTATGTTACCATTAGGTTATCAATTCAAAAACGACCTCGCTTAGTATTATTTTGGCAAATCATGACATCGAAACCGAACTGTGATTGTGACTACTTTCTTTCTGGCAGGCCAAAGGAGGTTAACGGCAATTTTCGATGTGTTCAGAATTGCTAAGTGATATAGAACGTTTTGTATGTACCCCTATAGAATATAAATAGACGTAACAATTTCAATCATGTGTATTTTTTATTGTTATTCATTTAGTACGGACCTAAAATTGGTTAAAAAAAATCTGCAGTGTCACAGATATTATGACATCCACAGTCTACACCTACGTGCATTCTTAAATGTTTATTAAATTAACTTGATAAAATTTGGTCACAAAGAGAATCTAATTAGCTATAGTTAATCCTGCTAATCATTCAATATATTCATTCAGATCATTAATAATATGTTTTTTCAAAACAATTAAGTAATTTTAAAACCGTAATTTTTTAAACAATTTACTAAGTATGATATGCTTTTATATTAATCTTTTCCTGAACTTGTCATCTACTTATTAGTAAATAGCGTTACAATCGTTAGCAATGACCATGATATATGTATAGAGTTTCTGGTTTGGCACCGAGAGACCGCCGCTTGGCATTCGCCCTTTTGGAAACCAGATTTTCGCGCGATACTATTACCAGTGTATTAAATTATTGATAGTTAACTATAATATATAAGTAGATAGATATAAGTGAAATTGCAAGAGCAGATTGTGCAGATTTTTGCATATAGAATAGGTGTAGATTATATGTATATAGTAAAGTTTAATAGTGAAGTGATTATAGATAGTGAAGTTCTTAGCTACTGAATTAAACAAGTCGTAAATACGGCTGGGGGTTATCAACATCCTAGATTTCACCGGTTTTTAGAGTTTTAGGATGATCTATATTCTAGTTCTGATCTGATGTACAGTTAAATATGCATAACTAAGTATATGTAGCGTAATTATCTACCTAGCTTTTCCACAACTATGTTGGGTTCCCAGTTTATCCAGATGCGGTTAAATATCTAAGTGATTTATTAATTTTTGCTCACTAGTTTGATATACAAACTACCTATTTATGTGACGATGGCGCTGGATTATATCACAACAGATTCAGAAAGTTGTTTGTTTATGGATGCGTTTGCGTCATACATCGAAAGCAAGCTCGCCTTGGGTCAAACTATAATAAAAACACTTGTATGCAGTGGATCAGGGTGTCGCGAAATGATGGCGAAACGTGCACTTAAACCAGCTTCAATGGTTTTGTTCGTTGGCGCCATGCCGAAAGTGATTATTCTAATTGTTTTATGCATGAGATTGGCAGTGACACAACAAGCTAAACTATTTATTTAATATAGTAAGGTAACAAGTCCGCTGGTTCAGCTTATGATTACTGCTATACTACTATATAACCTGGGTTGTCCAGCGATGGACTTTTAGGTATAGGCCGTTGAAGAAGCAAACACCCATTTTCATGTTGTTTAGTTACTTTGTTATAAGGTAAATGAAGAGGAATATTATCAAAAGTTTATATTGTTATAACCACTTTTGTACTACTACACCGAAGTATATTCGACATACTAAGAATCATCATCCGCTTAGGCTATTCTCAACTACCTATATTGGGGTCGGCTTCCAATCCAACCGGTTGGGGCTGAACATCAGTACCTATTTTACACGGAGCGACTGCGTAGGATCTTGATGTGTGAAAAATGGTCTACCCATCCAAGGACTGAGCGCGCCACGCGCTAAATAACCACGCAGATCGACTGAACTGCGCGGTAGCCATGTAGCTACAAGCCCCTCATTCGAAATAACAAGTAGTAGTATTATAATGAATGTTTGCAAGTAAGTAGTTCGTGTTAAAAATAATTAAATAGATACGCATGAGTCCTATGTAGGTAAACAGTAAACACCGCGTCCTTGTTGCAAACAAAGGATTTAATTGAACAAAGCTTCCAGCTCAGTACAAGGGATTTATTGTTCAATCCGGTAATCATTCATATTTCCTGTCTCTTATTCTTTTATCAGTAGCTTCTCTGATAGAGGGACCTATATTGATCGTGTGTCTCTAAACTATGTTATGTATCGTATCTGTTAGTATAATAATAATTGCAGTCTATTTCATATTCTATATACAACTATATTATTTTAATTTATCTAATTATTGTGACACCCGGGTACGTCTTAAAACTGCGGCCAGACACCGGGGAACGGGCAGCAGCGTCCTCTTACTGATCGGTGAGCCACTGCGATCCCCAAGCCGCCTGCCAAGCGTGGGGATTATGGCATACCCCCCATCTTGGGAGAGGCCTTCGTTCAGCAGTGGACGTCTTCTGGCTGATGATGATGATGAATTATTGTGAAGGGTCATATTTCCTTAAAAGACGAAACAGAACAGCACATACCTGAATGCTTATCTACAGTACCTACTTACTTCCATACTTATATTTAGGCTAAAATGTTTTCAGGATCGATATTATATTCGAATATAAAATTTACAGAATTTACTTATATAAGTAGTAGTAGTAAATCGTAAAGTAGTAATAGTAACTGCTATCATTATCGACATCCTCCTAGCAGTCCTCGTAATTTTGCTCTTCTAGGTACTTGGCTCATGTTTTGGTGTGAAAATATGTACAAACATCCTATTTATGTCCAAGCAATACTAAACCAACATTATTCTGTTGATAGTTTTATAACGCGACTACTATCATGACAAAATATGAAATTCAAATTGTGTTTACAAAACAGTTTAAAATGGCTTAGGACGTTACATTACGATTCATTATTGCTAATTCCAAATAATACATTCATATTACATATTATCATAGAGGAAAACGAATAATATGTACCTATTATATTAATGGTTTATTTTCCTTGTGTAGGTATAGTGAGTGCAATTGATTAAAATAAAAAATTTTGGAATAACTATTCTATGTACTTAGAATGTGAATACATAATATGCATTATGATACACATACCTAATAATTATGTAAGTAAATGGAGTAGTATTCCCGCTGTCCCCATTGCCCGAGTCCCCATTAATAGGGACAGCGGGACTTGAATAAAATTATTAAAAATTGTTCCCGTTGTCCCCATTGCTCTGTCTCCGTTAATGGGGACAGCGGGACTTGAATAAAATAATTAAAAATTGTTCCCGTTGTCCCCATTGTTCTATGCCTATTAATGGGGACAGTGAGACTTGAATACAATAATTAAAACTTGTTCCCGTTGTACCCATTGATGCGGTGTAAAAAAAAAAAACGTGAGTAACAAATGTTATAACTACTTAACTATTATATTCGGTAGTTTAGTGATTATTGTTCATAAATAATGTTAAATTAAATAATCGCAATCATATTTACTTCTTTAAATACAACCTAATGCTACGTTGTTTATTTTCCACAAACAAAGCATCATAATCAATAAAAAGCATAACATTGTTTTCATTAATAAATTCTAACAATGCCTACCTAAACATAAGTGAATGTAATGTTTACGGAATATAGAGTTCCTAATTAGTTTTTGTTGGATATAAAATCTAATTTCTTACTCTGTTTTAATTAAAACTGTGTTAGCGTATGAAAATTATGTTAATTTGTAATGTACGATGTACGCAAAACACGTGAACATCGCGCGACTAGCATCGTATTAAGCGACATGTAACACTAGCCTGGATACGAGCGCACACTGGCTAAAGAATGAGACACGAAGTTCACCTGTGGGGCGCGCATTTTGCAGCAAGAGTTGAATGAAACTTTGTTTGAGATGTCAAATGTCATATTGAATCAAGTGTTTTAACAAAGAAAATCTGAGCCATGTAAGCACAGTCGTACAAATTAGTACCTATGTAACGCTTTGCTCTTCGTTTACTCTACCATATCCCTCTTATACAAGATCATCTACAACCTATGGCAGCCCACTGCTGAACATACATATCTACTGAAAGGTTGAAAGGCTGTAATCCTGTTACCTAATACAATTTACTGTATTTACTGTAGAAAAATAGATCAAAGAAGAAATCATTCGGTATCATAATTTTCGTAGGGACTTAATGATTTCTGTATAAAATTATTTTTGAAATATCATTGCGAATGTATTTGAAGCTATTTAGAGAAATTACTATTTAAATAAAAGAAATAACATACATATTTAAAAATAATGTAACATGCAACAACGACACGGTTGGCGCAGTGGCTAAGAGATTAGCTTTCTGCACTACGTTTCGCCGGTTCGAACCCCGCACGGAACAAATATTTGTAGGATCTACAGATAGTTGTTTCGGGTCTGGTTGTCTATGCATGTGACTTGTATGTTTGTAATCTGTACCCACGATACAGGAGAAATCCTAGTGTGGGACAAAGTTATAAAAAAAAAGAATAGAAAAAAGAAAAATGTGTAGGTGCTTCATATGGATAGTATACTGCATCCAATATTTGAACAACTTCTACCTTTTTTCCTATTTACATCGAAATTATTGAGCAATAGGTATGTTACGACATGGAGTGTCATCAGGAAGTGTTTTTCTACAAGTTTTCGTTTTTTAACAGTCAGTGATTTACGCTTAAAATTAAAATGTAGGTACGATGCACCATTCTATGATATTCATCATCTATCATGTATGTAGGTTATTTAAAGTGGTCCTTCTAATGGCTTTGTTTTAGATTAGAAGGCCACCCATTTGATAATTATTGATTGCTGTTATGTTATTTATTTTTAATGCGTATTCGTAAGATAGTGATGACCGCGTAATCGTACGAATCGACACAAGAGGTCAGTATTTTTATCAGAGCCGTCATACGGCACTGGGGTCAATTGTCGTCTGATTTTCGCAAGTACTTTATTAACGCAATAGACGCAACCGCTTCATTACGCTCCATTTATCAATATAAGTCCACCGAGTGTGTTTTAAGTAAATTAATATTTTGAATATAAGTACCTATAACTTGTAAACTAGTTTTCTTTAAACCGTTTCATTGACTTACGGGTACAGCTAAGTGTTGATATTTTACTTAACATATAAAAAACTTTTTTCAATTCTGCAACAAACATACATTGTTTTTGGATAACTTGAAGGTACGTAATTTTCCATCCATTAATTATGTAGCAAACAGTGGACATGAGCAATGCCATTCTCACGAGCCAATTACATTGTAGGTATTTGATTCGTAAGTTTTCCAGGTTATGAAGAATTTTGAAGTAGACCGTTTTGTATCTGTGTTGATGTTTTGATCTAGCTTAAATGTTTGCTGTTTATCTGTTAGGTACTAATGAAGCATTAGAGATAAAAATAACATATATTACTCACCCAAAAATCAAAACTGATTGAACAAAGATAACAATTAAATGTTAATTAAATTCACAGAGACATAATTATTAATCTGATTGTTTAGACAGCGTACACGTTTTCCGCCGTCAAGACCGGCAACTAACACTATTAATACTTCACTATAGATAGCTTGGGCAGCGCGACTCGGACGCTGAATAGCAAATGAGAAAAATCTGAGCAATGACCACGTCGCGCCTTCCTCCTCGTCCAGCAAACGCTTAACTCTACCAAATTTACATTTAATATTTTCTTCTTTATACGATTTTACCTTTATTGTTTCACGTAAATGAATTTAAGAATGAAAGTAAAATAACGTCAACATACTCAATCGCGCGAGTTGCGTGCCAAGAATTGAGAGAATTTTACCAATTAAAGCAGTTTCGGTCATTTGTTATACTTGACCATATTATGTGTCGGGATGCCCCGATCAACATACACGTCTTAATAAATTCCATTAGATATCGTACATTTTATAGATGTGTCAGGCGTAGAGAATTTTATAATAAAAGCTAATTTCCATTTCCAGCAAGTAGTACTAATATCTAATACATAACATACAATAGGTATTATATCTAATACGTGGGACGTGCTAACAAATATAATTGAAGTGCATTCCGATGAGAGCATGTGCTCACAATAGGTGAAAGTAAGTTCGATGAACCAAACGAAAGTTTTTACAAAGGGATTCTGGATGCCAGTCGGGACAGTGCGTGAGAACGCATGTTCCCAGAAAGTAAAATGTGCAATTGTTCATAGAATAATAATGGTATGTGGTGATATGGTAATCAAATTTTAAATACAGAATCAAACTTTAGTAATCATAAGTTTATGTTATAGTGGAAGTGTTTAAAGTACCTACTATTTTGATATTATCATAAAATTATATCTAATTTAAAATAATTTGCAATACGACAACAACAGCACAACAACGTACAACAACAAACAACAACAAACGAATGTAGCCCAGTTACTAGTAACAACTGTTACAAGCCAGCTACTGGCCAAACCCGGGTTTGGTACAGGATATTGAACTGTCAACCATTTTAGTACAATTATTAATTTTTTTAGGTTTATAATGATTGAGAAAGCGTAGTTTCCGTAGCGTGGCGTAGTAGACCTTCCCATCCGTTCGTAGCGTTACTAGATAACATTTGCCTACGATTATTTTTATGGCTGCTATTTCTATTTATGGTATGCAGTGCATTATCAATTTAAAAAAAAGCAATATATACCAAAACAATAAAGGCCTATGCACATTATCGCCTTTTCAGAAATATGTATTACCTATATCTTTACTGCTTCATTGGTCTAATGCTCGCAAGCATGGCTGCTAAGCGTGAGGTCCTGGGTTCGATTCCCGGGTTGAGCAAAGTGTTATTGGGTTTTCTGTATGGAAATTCTCAGTAACAGCACGGAGTCTGGAATTGAGCCCGGTAGATGGCAACAGGCTCGCCCCCTATTTTATGGGACTCAAAAACGGCATCGGCGAAATGTGGGTGTACAATAGTACACTTCTACCTATCCTTTAGGGGCGTAATACTATGTTATATTGTATATTACATATATACACAATTCGGAAATGCACGATTGCACGATCGTTGCGTACCTCCGGAGCTGGAGCTAACCAGGCAGTTGTAGCATTGTTGCTACTGGTGACAGTCGTGATGCCGTTGGCAATTTGCAACATGTAATGCATGGCGACGTTAGCCATTGAAGTGATAAGAGAAAGTATTGACGTTGCTGCTGCATTACGATTGTATCGCTTTTGCACAGCAGGTGAACCGCGTATCTATACTAATGTGTTACCAGTCCCACTGAAAGCTGCTTACAAAGGACGAGCACAGATAGGTAAAATGAATTGTTCAAGCTAAATTATATTCGACGCATGAATGGAGAAGATTTAATAAATAGATGGAGTAATTTAGAGAAAGCCTATCGAGAAAGCTTGGCCAGAACAGTCCTATATAAAAACACCTTGTTGTGTGCTCCGTATAAGCAATGATGCGATGGCATAAAACCTCCTTTGTGTATAGTGGGATTTAATTTATGATGCGGGATAGAACGCAGTTGCATAATAATAAACCCGCATGTTATTATCGGAATGGGTAACAATTTTATTTTGTATTCGGAGCATTTACCTGATATTGACGTGTGCGTGTGTTAGTTGAAGACATTGTATGTAACATGACAAACTATGTCACTCGGCTTTGGATCAGTGTACATCAGAGTTATAGTTAAAATATTAGATAAAAAGTAAGATTTGCGGAACCCAAGGAATTTAGTATTATTACAGATTACGTGGCTAATAAGAAAGTGTATAGTTACTTTCGTAATACATCTATTAGGTGAGTAGCTATATTGACTGTATGCTTGCTTGGCCTCCTTAACATGGCCTTCGGGATTAGGCAAAGATATGTAATGTTTAATGCCTTCTAAAATCACCTTAAAGAATTAGTTGAAATATGATAATGCATTTGGTAACCTAGGGCTGCTTTGACCAACATGTATCGGTGGCCTTACTAACTTACATCTACGTGCAGCAATAGATTTATGCTAAGTGGGATAGCTGTGGTTACCAATTCGTTTCTGCTATAGTGTCAGTTGAACCCTGTGAAACGGTTCTCGTAATTCTTTACGCAGGTCTCAAGTAATCTGTCACTAAGGGTATGGTCGTCTGTGGTGTGGTGGAGCCCTCGATCAACCTCTTCGTATTCAAAAGATCATAGTCTATGTGCTCTGAAGTCACGAGCTTGCTTCACTCCCTCCCGCCCTATATGTTTGCTGTTTGATTGGTATCATAAATGCGAAGATCAAACGCCAACTGCTTCGCATACACAGTAAAGTATCTAGAGTATCGCGGAAAGGACATACTGACATAGTTACCTACACTTGTAGAGCGGTCATAACCGAACATTCACCTTATATCCTAGACCACAGGCATCTAGATACATTTTTAAATTGACCATCACATTTGTCGATCGTTAAGTAGTTGTAGACCGCCTGAAGTCGCGGAAGCGCTATACTTAATGAAGAAAAATAGATTGATCCATAATAGATTCTTAGCTAGGTAAGTACTTATAAAACGTGAGCTTATAATTCATCCGTAGAGGATTCATTAAGAGTTTCGTAATCAGTAGGTATTATGTAGGTATAATTAAAACCCTACGGAAGGCTTTCGTTACGCAAGTGCAATGTTCCGTTCGTGCGACAGTAACGGTGTTGCAGAGTGAGACGGTGACTGTCCCTCCCTTCCACCACCCATGCCATCCGAAGAAAGACAGCATACAGGTTTTACTTAGTTACCTAAATAAGAAATCCAGACTGGTTTAAGAAACTAGAATGAAATAGAAAATTATAAAATATGCCTATATGGCTTGGTGATAGAATGGAAAATACATGTCTAAGTACCTATAGCAGATTCTCGATAGTTACGTAAATACAAATCTAATCTAATTTTTATTTTGGTATATTCATAATATTCTTTGATACCGGTTGAAAACCTTTGTAAAAAGTTATACTTGGTCGTAGAATGACCACAGAATACAGAACAAGAAATAAATTATTGTTTCAAAGTTGATTATCATATACGATTCGATAATCTTTCGAATATCCAAATTACAGCCACAAAGGGAGAGCACGCGGTGTCGCAGTGAAAGTGGACGCAAGTTGTGCTTGATGCCAGTCGAAAGAAAGTGGCCTGGATGAATAATCCTTTATTTGACTACCATCCGAGGAGAGTAAATTATGCAACAACATATATTTTTTAATGCAAATGCAATGCAAAAAAATGCAATTAAATTACTAAACTGTTATTCATTTTTATAAGGAAAGTTTATGTAGACGTTTATGTATAATTATAGATATTGTGAGATAAATACATTTTTACGCACGTTAAAAAGTTATCTTAGGAAGATAATATTTCTTTCTATTTCGCTAAAACTTATGTAACTTGTAAAGAAAAGATAGTGTATTCTCACCTTGGTGTTATAAAGATCAACTAATTTTTATTTTAATAATTATGTTGCAGAAAATTCAACGGCGTGTTTTCTATAAAATTAATCTATCTTTAAAATTTCATTACATAAAATTTATAAATTAGAATAGATAAGTAAATCGAATCATGACTTTTACGCCACCCGCTAGGTACATATGTATATTTTTTATTCGTGCTATCCATTATGTTACTACTTCTAGTTTAACAAGCCTATTAGATGTTTAGCATGAATGGAGGAAGTTGTATTTTTTACAACGGATCGTTCACGTTCAACCTCATTTCTAAACTAAGCGGATGAACTGATTTGAACCATTTTTAATCAAATTTTTAAAGTTATCCATGAATCTTCAGTACTCTTTCAAAAAAGAATTTCAATTCTAGAGGTTTAGTTACCTAGTCTATTTTATCGAATATTTTATCAGAGCCGACGCGTCTCGACACTGAACCTATATCCGCTATGCATTACTGCAGATTTGAGCAATAATGTAAATATTTTTATGGGCGTTGAGAGTAAATTTAAAGATAACAGTAGAAGTATAAATTGTTTTACAAATATATAAGCAGCTCGATTTCTGCTATATTTTGAATTTTAGAGCTTTTATCTAAACAACTGTAATATTTCAAAAACGAATTGAATTTCCATAATTCAATAATATTTTTTCCAAAAAGGTTATTTTGCTGCTATCAGGTTATTTTGCTTACTTTTCAAAGTATTTTAATTTATATTTTAACTGAATCTTTGCAGTCAGTCACTTTTAAACGTGGAAAATCTAGGTGCTTATATTTGATAATATTGCATGAACATTGTACGATTTTACACTATATGAGGGATTTGTTTGGCAATTTATTTTTCATAGAGTAAAATAAAATGTATTATTTGTCTACAAAAATAAACAAAGCTAATTAATATTTCTAAAACAATATTTTAATACATTGCATGTCAACAGATAATTTAAGTCGTTGTGTTCAGTCGTTTGTTGTGCACTTAGCGTGTGTAGACGTGATAGTGATCATGATATTGTCCGACTCACTACTGTTCCTATGTGAAATACATTGTATTGTTAAACAGCACTAGTTATATTCTAAGTTGCAAGGGGTAAGCGCATAAAATTCAGCTAGTCAAGCTTCAACATACATGCGGTGCAACAAGTACCTACCTGCATTTAACTGATTAGACTTTGCTGGCCGTCAGATGGTTGATTAGGTAGAACAATTAATATAAAAGAAAATCGATATTAAACAGGCTGGTTATAGATTTGTTCAGTGTGGTAGCTATGGGCATTCTCTTTATCAGAAATATATCAACGCCAGATAAGTAATAGGCCGCTTATGATCAGCAAGCAGTTTATCGTTTAAACTTTTTTTGCTAGCCCTTTGCTAGGCTAGGCTAAGCCTAAGGCCTCCTCCAACTTCTTCCATAAATCTTTTTCCTGCGCAACCAACCCTGGTATGCGTATAGGACATATCGCCACCTCTATCTGGTATCATCATCATCATCATCATCATCAGCCAGAAGACGTCCAGTGCTGAACGAAGGCCTCCCCCTTAGACCACCAACCAAATCAAATCAAATATATTTTTATTCATGTAAACCATTTTCAGGTACTTTTGAATAGTCAAACTCTATTTGCCACGTTCTAAAGTATTGATTTCCAATGGAGAAGAACGGACAAGAAACTCTTTACACGGGTTTAAATATTCCACGATTCTATAGCTGTCGACAAAACTCTAGAACACGCCACTACGAATATAATACGTAACAGTGTGTTAAGATGTATGAAGCTGATTACTATAACAACATGTATTGAGCAATTGCATTGTTGTCGAGGAGTTATGATAGGTGAGCAAACGCATCGTGCGATACGACCGTCACTTTCCAACAAAGTCAATGAAGCGCGGAGAAAGTGGCGTCCTCCACGTCCGTGTACTACCTGCCGTCTGTAAAATCCGCTGACTCATATAACATTCACACATCACGCGTGGCTGAAATTGTATTCTTAAATAATATTACGATCATATTACGCCTTTGCACATTGATTTGATGATAACGGACGGATAAGGCACGGTTAACGCAGTAGTTGAGAGATCGACTGCTGCGCTACGTGTCGCGGGTTCGATTCCCGCACGGAACAAATATTTGTATGATCTACAGATAGTTGTTTTGGGTCTGGGCCTTTGTGTATGTGAATACACACCGTGCCTCGGAAAGCACATAAAGCCGTTTGTCCTGCGCCTGATCTCTTTCCGGTCGTGTCGGATTGCCGTCCCATCGGACTATGAGAGTGAAGGAATGGAGAGAGCCCCTGTGTTTGCGCACACACTTGTGCTCTATAATATCTCCTGCGTAGTTGGCTAATCTCCGGTGAGATTGGCCGCCGTGACCGAAATTCGGTCAGGAGGATATGATTTTTTTTTTTTTTGTTGATAAAATTCTTGGTTTCCTCAGAACATCTCTACCGTTGCGGTTCCAACAGATTCGTAGGTAGATACTTATAGCTCGTGCTGTACGGTTTACTGTATTGTAAAACCGGATTTGTATCACTAAATAAACACAATAATATACATACCTAATACTAAATAAAGTAACTTGAAAACATGTCTATTGTTAACAAAAATCATTACATTCCTTTGCTATTGAGCAAGCAGTTAAAATAACACGCAAAATATTATTGTGAAAACGATAGTAAGTAGATATTATAATCCGCCAGCCGGCTTTAAAACTTATGTTTATTATTATCACCAACAGTGACAATATAAAAGTTGGCAATGCTTTTTGAGATATCTTTAGTACACTTCCACGAAGTGAAACTTTCGTATAAACTTGAAACGTTCGCGAACAAAATATTACGTAAAATATGATTTGTTCTAGAGACACACATCGAAAACCAAAGTATGTATTTGGATAATGGAGAGCTATGTAAGTGATTCTTGTACAAGTAGGTAACGACAAGTGTTTAAATGGGAATTATTTAATACTATATACATAAGTACTAGAAATAGACTCATACTTCCATATAATTATATTATTTACTACGTCACTTATGCCGAGATCGCCAGTCCCTGCCTTTATTTTTTTGTTGTCTAGAATTATGAGAGTACTAACAGTGATATCACAGTACATACGTTATACACTTATACTCTACAGTATTTTATTTTTTATGTACAAGAATCACGGTTTCAGGAGTAATGGACCGTTACGTAGGTATTAATTAGCATCAGTTAATAAAAATAATACATATTAATATACTTCATACAACAAACACTCAAGTGTTAGTTTTATGAAATGTAATTTTGATTCGAAAGTTTCCGTAAAAAAGATTAATTTGTGAATATGCTAACCATTACAATAACGGACCTTTATGGACAATTATACAGAGGATGTCGTATATAGAAAAAGAGAGAGCGCTTTTATGACTTTCACGATATAAACGAAGAATGCTTAGTCATATTCTAAAACTTCCTTAGTAGATACACATACAGGTTAACTTGTAAGTAGACGTTTTCCTTTAAAGATGTTGTCAAATACGCCGAATTCCGAGATACCCTGTCGATACCGTTAAAAATATAAAAACCTATTTGTTAGTAAGTATTTGAGTAAAAACCATCAATGGTAAGATATGTACCTACCGATAAGATGAGTACCTACCGGATATTATATTTTATTGTATTGATGAGTGTAGAAAATTCTGATTGGAGTGCAACGAGGGTTCATCGAGGTAATGATATTAAGGGAAAAGAAGTCACTCAATATAATTATTATCATTTTTATTAGATTTTAGTCAGGAAGAATATATAATTTATGGGCCGATGGTGCAATTCTATCTGCATTTTTTACTGGCTCGTTACATTATTTATTTATGTCATAGTACCTACATAAAGACGCCATAATAATACGTGTTAATGTTATTATAGTTACATCAATAATAATATGCTGCGTGATCCAGTTCACTCATTATTGCATAACTAAAATCATTGGATAAGGACTCGAGTATCGCAATGCGTGTCGCAATTTGGAATATAAATTTTTCTTTATGTTCGAAGGACATTCTAATCGTTTTGGGTGTACCAAACAGCACGAACAACGGGGGACAGTTTATTTATAGGTATTTAAACAACAACGAACAATTTAAAAGGTTGTTTTAAGGTGGGTCAATAATCTCTCTTTGTACATCGTCTGATTCGATCATTTAAAGATTTCTGAGTAAATAATAGGCTCACGGAAATACTTAATATATATACGTTGTTTACATTATAAAATAATTTAAAAAAAATAAAGAAACTTATATTATTTCCTGCTTTATTATGGTGTGAATATTCGATCCGACCGACTATAAATAGGAAATCCGAGTCTGATCCACGCAATTGAACTGGGAAAACACTGAAGCAAACTACCGGAAGTGAACAGTTTTTCGATATCCGACATTCAGACAAGCGAAACGAAAGTGCTCGTCCCTTGCGAAGATATAAAAAGCAGGAGTTTTTGTAAAACGGTTTAAAATAGTTATAGTTTTGAATCAGATATTTAAACCATGTAATTACAAGTTCGGCCGAATACCTAATCTTACAGAGACGATTTATAACAACCATGTTTTTCAATGCTTTGTTGTTTTTATGATACAAACTGATTCTGTAAATAGCATAAATCGATTTATAACTCGTACGTTTCCCCGATATCACGATAGGTACCTAACGATCTAAATCATAACTCAGTATCGCATACATGATCAATATTTTTTCAACTCCTTTATTTTTGTTTGTTTCAGATACTTCCTTCTTCTACAATTCTTAGTAATGATTATAAGGATACGATGGCTCATTCAATGGATAGCCACGCTTTCTTTAATTTTAATGACGTCAGGTAAGATTCTACTCTTATTTAAAATGTACCTACAGCTTCTGTCGTTAAAATGCATGCAGGATGCTCTGAGCAGTGCAACGTTTTTCTGTTATACAATTTTTTTTATAACTTTACAGGTAGCCCAATATTTTTGCAAACAGGAAGGAGTTATCGACCAATCATAAAATGGATGCCACCAACTGACGATTGGAATTGGACATTGACCCCTCGCAACGAGGAGCCATTCTTCCTTCCTTCCAATTTTAATCACACACTGCCGCCATCTGCGAATGAGACTGAACTGATAGCCCATATGACTGCTTTAAAACGAAATTACTCTCGTCTCCTATGGGATAACGATAAGAGCAGTAACTTACCAGTTTTTGTTGAAAAGGCTCTAAAACTTCTGAATTTGAAACAAGTTTACTATGAAGTAGAGCACTCTGTTATGTCTAAGGTGTCATGCACAGCATGCAAAGCTGGTGCTGGACTATTACAACATTACATCAGACTCGGTAAAAGCAAAGACGAAATTAATAAAATGATCTACCAATTCTGTGTATCGTTAAAAATTCAGTCGGCTCGCGTCTGCGAAGGCATCACGAGATTGTTTGGGGTAAGAAACTGCTGACGCATCGAGACAAACCATGAGATACCTAGATGACCTGTTATTCTCTGAAACTTCGTTATTTATCTTGTGGTTCTCAAATTTCAGAGTGAAGTAGTTTACGTATTGAAACGTATCACGATAGGCCCTGACGAGATCTGCAGTTTCGTTATCGGAGACGCGTGTGGTGACGTCTACAATCCTTACCACGAGTGGGAGGTGGCATTCCCTCCTGTGCCGAAACCTACAACGCGACCACTTGACGCTCCTGTCGATAAAGCTCCCACATTCAAAGTTCTGCAGATTTCTGATACACATTTTGACCCCTACTACGCTGAAGGTGAGAATACAAAATTTTAATAATTGAATAATTTTAATATTGAGCATACCAGAAGTTTAAAACAATCTATCATGTAGGTACTAGTACTAGCTATTTTCTTGGTTGGAATATATTTGTGATTTTTTTTTCCTGAGCAACGTCTTGTTTGACCCGCCCAGTGACACTCGAATACACACATATACAACAAACTTATTTTCTCATTTTACTGGATTATTGATACTGTTTGATATTAGTTTGCTGCATCAAGCTGTAACTATCAGTTTTTAAATTTCAGGTGCTAATGCAGAATGCAACGAGCCCCTTTGTTGCCGAGCATCAAGCGGACCAGCGCTGACACCGGGCGGAGGCGCCGGTCGGTGGGGAGACTACCGCAAGTGCGACACACCGAAACGGACTATCGACCACATGTTGAAACACATAGCAGACACTCACACTGTACGTATACCTCCGAATACTCAATAGAATGTTGATAGAGGCTTTGGCATAAAGCCAGGTAGAATAAGAAAGGGGGTTTAACTAAATGGTTACCACGTAGATAAATTGGCCAATGCGACAATGCAACGTCATGATTAGTTGACCGCGTTCCGCGAATCACTTTCGCGATCTTAGATATCTGGTATCAGTGTGAACTTGGTCCAGACAGACTGGGATCCGATTTCAGCACAATATATAAGATCGCGTAGTTCTGATATTTTAAATTAACACAATCACGAACCAAAATATATTGATTACTTTCTGTATTATTTCCAGGACATAGATTACATTTTATGGACGGGTGATTTACCACCGCATGATGTATGGAATCAAACAAAGGAGGAGAATTTGAAAGTACTCCAAGAAACTGTAGCTCAAATGTCAGATATGTTTCCTGGTGTCCCAATATTCCCCGCACTTGGGAACCACGAGTCTTCTCCAGTTAATAGGTATGAATACTCCATACATTTCCCAATTAATTTTGCTAATCGGGGTCATTTTAATTATAATCCCTTTTTAGACCATCTATTCTTGGAATGAAGGTATACAGCAAGGTATATAACATATGGAACATTACCAGTACTAGATGCGGATGTACATACTAACCTATTACTCATGGATTGCTTACTGGTCGGAAATGCCTGTCGTTAGGGTCTAACCGCAATTATGATTCTATTACGTATGATTGTCGCCAACTAAGCCGGTTCTATTGACCATTCATAACGACTAGGTTGGCTGCATTCTACGAGTACCTAAAATTGAATAGATTTAGGCAGTATGTTATTAGGTATGTCAATCCCCAATGCACTTGCTAACTAGGTGTAGTGACAATACATGGTCGATAGAGAAAGGACCTTGTAATGCCAGTACATTATAGTTCACCGCGTTAATTGGACACTTTAGATAGAGCGTTCAATTAACGTTGTGAACTCTAACCTATATGCAACATGAGTCATGACATAAATAACTATATCTTCGAAGCATTTAATCATATCAAATTCACACACCAGATTTTTTTCTGGGTACCCAGGATAGCAATTCTTCTCCGGTCGTGTCGGCATAAGGTTTCTATTAGAAATGGCTTGGTGAAAAGATTTGCCAGTTACCGGAGTTCGCAACAAGGCTGACTACCAGGGATGTGCTTTGTACAGGATGTAGATAGGTACCTAAATGTGTCATAGGGAAATACCTATCCCCGCAGAGTTACGACCAATGCAACAGGCTCGGTTTAAATAACATTATAGGTTAAAAGTAAAATCAATGATTCATTTGCTTACTTACAGCTTTCCACCGCCGTACATTGCCTCTTCGGAGCTGAACATCGCGTGGCTGTATGACGAGCTGGACGCTCAGTGGCGCCGCTGGCTTCCGGCGGGAGTGTCCCACACGGTGCGTCGCGGCGCCTTTTACTCCGTGCTCGTAAGGCCGGGTTTCCGTATCATATCTCTCAACATGAACTACTGCAATAATAAGAACTGGTAAGAATAATTGTTCCGTTGTTCTAAGATAATACAAGGTATTCCGAACATCAAACTCTGTACAGAGGTCCAATGGTCATCCCGTGTGACGTGTCCGACCGTGCGACGACATGCTCGTAAGAGTTGTCGGTCATGGTATCCATATATGGGATGCCAATAAGCACTAATAATTTATATTTTTCTGCATAATATTCATCACAAATGCTTTAGTGATGTAGGAGAATGTCCTGAGGATGAGGAAGACCTTAGAAATTATAGGACAAGAATTGGGCCTAAAAAGAATAAAGACATTGGCCAAATCTGGCACTCTGTAACTAATCCATCTTTGTGCTACCTTTTCAGGTGGCTGTTGATGAACAGTACAGATCCAGCAACGGAACTTCAGTGGTTGATTTACGAATTACAATCCGCGGAGTTCAGTGGCGAAAAAGTCCACATCATCGGTCACATACCGCCGGGCCATTCCGACTGTTTGAAAGTATGGAGCCGTAATTACTACGCCATAGTTAACCGATATGAAACCACGATAACGGCTCAATTTTTCGGACATACTCATTTCGATGAATTTGAAGTATTTTATGATCCGAACGACCTTGGTAAGTGAACCTTGTCAAGTTGATTGAGGCACATAAAAGTCGCGTGAAAATAATTCGGAATTGGAACCTTATGTAACATCATTTATTTTGTTTGCAGGTAGAGCCACAAGTATTGCTTACGTAGGGCCCTCCGTTACACCGTACTACGATTTGAATTTAGGTTATCGAATATATTATGTAGATGGTGACCATGAAGCCACGACTCGGGTGAATATAAACACGGATTTACTGTATAAGCAAACTAACTTGAATTAAATAACTTACCTGTATACTTTTTCAGCAAGTAGTTGACCATGAGACTTGGATTATGAACTTGAAGGAGGCCAATCTGTTCGGGTACCCGATATGGTACAAGTTGTACTCAGCTCGATCTTCGTACATGATGCCGGCGCTGCGGCCGCAGGACTGGGATAAGTTTATCGACGACATGACTACCAAAGAGGATGTTTTCAACCTATATTACAAGTAATAATTGTATTCCTGTATTCTGAATTATGTACATTGTGTATTACCTCCTTATCCAAGTCGATAGCCAAAACACCAAACAACGGGTTATATCATCTAGAATGTCCTTGCTTAGCAGTCAGCTAATTTCATACCTAATTTATTGACTACTGGCTCTTCCTTTCTGGTGGTCACTATGGCTAATATTCTGCGAAAGGTTGTTACCGAAACCTGAGATCTTCTAACAGACCCTGGGCAATCAACCTCGATACCACCATTGCAGACTGGCTAATCTGTCCGCGACAGGATGGGCGATTCTCATGTGATAGTACCAGCCGACACGATAGTAGAAGGCTAGGAATATTAAGTATTTGCGTACTAATCGTCTTTTCTTTAACATTTTCTACATGACGTTTCAGACACTATTGGAAGAACAGTCCTCGACGAGGCACTTGCGACGGCGAGTGTCGCAAGAGACTTGTGTGCGACGCACGCTCGGGTCGCTCGCACGACCGCCGCGCGCTTTGCGGCCTCATCGAGGCGCGCATCGACGGCGCGCAGCCCACCCCGCAAACGTGGCGCGCCTGGCTCTACAACGGCCTGTCAGTCTCGTGAGTTTCACGTTTAACCATCGCAAGCCAACTGCTTTGTACTATACGCATTAACATATTCAAAAGTTATCAAACAAGACTAATACTTTTGTAGCCTAAACATAGGCTCTCATATGAGCAGGGGATGCTGCAAGCGACGGTCCCAGATTTGGTATTTTCATGTCAACACAGTGTCAACATTAAAAGTTATAAACGGTGACATACAAAATGACACAACGGTGTCAACGTTTGCGTTGACTGAACGCTAACGTGACACCAGTATAAACAAGCCTTTAGTTTTCTACTTGATATTACAGAAACAACTGTGACTTTCGCAGATCGTAATTTCGCACTGCGCATAACTACCATAATTCAAATAGTCTAATAGTGTCTTCGAAATTTTGAATTCTCGTGAGGTCAAGTAAAAGTAAAACACTTCAAAATAAATTAATTACAGAATATTACAATAATACAGAATAGGCACAGTTTGTGAAACTGTTTATATAAATGTTGATAAAAATGACACCAGTTATTTTCAAAGGAATAACAAGTGACAATATGATATGCTCGACTGGCCTAAATGAAGCAAACGTTAGCCATAGAACTTAAGCATCTGAGTTCAGCAATGTATGCCATTGTTCACTATTTCCATCAAAGTGGAACATAGCGGTACAGCAGAACGATAAATGAACGAACGATGCTAACGCATTCCAACGGTGCTACCGACTTTCAACCACTGGTTTTTGCGTAGATAGCACCACTGTGTACTCCTTGTAAAGCTTGTTTTGTGCTTCATTTACAAATATCCAGTTTTGAGTGGACTGAACAACCTTTAACTACTTTAATAACTAATAAAACGGTTTGCATAGTTCTTGTAAATACTGGACACGTGTAAATGGAGTTTTAGCATATTCGCAATGTTCCACTTTATCAAATAGCTCTAACAGGTGGCCCAGCAATTGTGTGGGCGCCCATCTTATTTTTGCTCATGTGTAAATAGATAAGGAATGCACTATCGTATGCAGCTATTTTAACACTGTGAATGAATTATTTGTAAATATTTCTTATATTCAGAGATCCTCCTTCTGTACAGCAAGTATAACTGGTGGTGGATTTATCCTTAAATTACCTGCACAACTACGCTAAGGTTAGTATAAACTGTATTGTAAATATCGACAGCATGACATACATGATCACTCCCGATACCTACCTATTGTTATAACAATCAATATAACGATCTAACATAGTTACGAAGAATTACATACAGGTACACAATCACCTTAACAGGTGTTAAAAATCAGAAACCCTATCATCAACAAGTTGAAAACTTTTACTCAGGTAAGTTGTAACCACAGGGTAATTTAAATAAACGCTATGGGCGAATTTTCCATTTAGCCAGTAGTGAGAACCCCTCTCCATAACCTGTTTTCCAAAAGCTTCTTGAATTTGACTAACAGTAATATTTGAATTATAATTCCTCTATAATCCAAAGGGTGTACAGACACGAGCACAAATATGTAAACATTTGCACTATTTAAAATCCATATAAATAGTTATCTAAATATTATAGAAGTATTTATGTATATCTATATATAGAAGGGCTGGTTCTTCTATGTGTTACATACCTAATTATCTTAGTAGGTAATACACGTTAGAGATACTTTCGGTAAGTTTGTGTTTACACGTTTGTGCTTCTGGCTGAACATTTAATTGTCACTAATGAAAGCTAGAAGTTAGAATCTATGCCTACAGGCTAAAATGCCTTACACCTAACTCGTTGCAGGATCTCATCACCGGCAATCGCACATCTGACTTATGGCGTTATCAACAGACTTTCACTAATTTTATATACATCGACCTCTTTTTCTAATCATTTAAATTTAAATTCCTGTGCTAATCATTTAAATATTTCCATTTAATAAAACATTTCACTAAACAATAGAAAACTTAAATGTTATCTCGCATTATATTTTTTATGTTGTTAATTGTTATTTTATTTAATTTCAGGATGTCCATGATAATGCAATTACCTCAAGTGGCGTATCAAATACCAAAGTTTGTGATGGGACTCGGCTGAAACACTCCCTAAAATCTAGAAGTGCAATACCACCGGGCTTAGTCATGCGTGATGACGCAAATTTATTCAAAACGATCGCCTTGATTTTACCATTAATAGCTATTTATTTTCCAAATATCAGATAAATGATGTGCCTTAAGCGTAATATTTTATCAAAAAAAAAAAAACTATTTAAGCGGTCAAAATAAGTCAGAGGTTTTTAATAAAAACCCCAATAACTTCTTTTAAGTAATGATATAAAATATGTTTGTAAATATTAATTATAATTGTATAATAAATAGTACTGCTATAGCCGTTGTTTCATTAGTATGGAGATTAAGGATAATACTAACAGTTGTCGAATAAAAATAGTTATCGTTTTCAAAACGTATTTTTATTATCAATCAAAGACATAAATTGAAATAAAACTATTTACAAGATAAAAGAGGAATACTAATAATAAATGTCATGAATTTTGAAATTTAAAAAATTAATTAATCGACAATATCAGCATCAGTTGAATTATGGGTCGTCATAATTTTTAAATAAAATTTTGAGTATTACAAATTGTTGATAAAATTAACTTGTACATACTTGGTCCCTTAATATAGTACATAGTAAAATAGCTCACAATAAACTTTGAACACTGGTTTCAGAAATGTATTAAAATTATATAACTATGTATAGTTTTTAGCTGGCGTACCTTCTCATTAGTACTCTACAATACATATTTACAAAGCAAAATAATAAACTACACACTCCTCTTACATAGCTTATAAATTAAGAAGTTTGTTCATGTTATCTTAAATTATACAGTAAGTTGAAATAGTGAAAAGCAAGACAAAAATATGCCAAACACACACGACCACTAGCGTTGGTCACAAGTGGCGTAGTCTACTAATAATAAAATATGGCGTGTTTAGCCTGTTGCTGCCTTTTACACGCAGTGTATAACTACTGGCGCTCGCTCGCATCTTGTGGCTCATCACTTTTGGTGGTGGCATGTAACCCGTATGCGGATAACCAAATAATATATTGCTAGCAAAATCTACAGGATGTAGTTTGTTCTGAGTTCACAGGTTTAAGGCATGGAAGTATACATCATAATATTTTCTGATGGAAGTAAATATACATTTTATATTCTATGAGTGTTCTACTCTTTATTTCTATAGTTTAATGTTAAATGTCTGAAATACTATTTCCGTTTCAGATAGCTATTTACGAATTGTTTAAAAACCTAACATAGATGATTGTATTCAGTTTGTGATTGGCATAATCTGTGATAATCTTAATATTAAGGAGACTAGGAGTGTTCACAAGGATATTTCAATACCATAGTCATTTAGAAACGTAATTCAGGTCTTAGTAAATGCCATTTGATTGAAATTATGCGACAAATTTTAAGAAATGTAATCGCTTACATGCACATACTTTAATTTTAAAGTACGACGAGGAGTAAAATGTACAGCGTAGTAAAAATAATTTGTAAAGGCCCAATTAATTTTGGGGAACTTAAGTATGAGGAATATGCTTCTCACTAATAACAAAACTAAGCTATCAAACAATTTGGGCAAACTGTTTTACACGTAGCTTATATGTATGTACTGAGATTCCAATCAGATTTCTTGAATTTTTTTCATGTAGAGCGTGTATGTTTTGCGTCTGTTCGTCTCCAGTTTTGGTCAACAAAGTGACACCTTTTTAACTACACAGACTCCGATATTTATCTGACCACAAGACTTCCACAGAGTTAAAACTGTTAAGGATTTTACCCTTTATAGAGCGACACGGAAAATTTGGGTGGTGGTAGGTTCGTTCGATTGCGTACCAGAATCTTGGCTGACTCAGACAGAACCGTAAATAGAAGTACACATTGATCGCACATTAAATAAAAACAAACATTCAATTAACCATGGGCAGACCTCATTAAGATTTGTCGCAAAGTTCAATTTTACCAAAATATAAGGTACCAGACATCCAGAGTATTTAATGATTTTACAGATTAATACTATTATACGTAACGAAAACTTACTAATATTAGTGATGTATAAAAAACAGTCTTACTTGTGAGTAATTTCTATGCGAATGTCAGTAGTTTGATTTGATTTCTTCTAAACGGTAAAATCTGTGTGAAAACTGGAATACAGGCAGCCCGTTTCAATTATTGGTTACGAATCAGACTTGCGAGAACAGATAAATTGTTCCATTAATTAAAAATGTGTAATTATTTTTTTGTTCCGTTGAAGTATCCACATTATTCCATAAAATGCAGTAGTTCTACAATACAAGCATGTATATCGTCTAATCTAATGTCGCTTTAAAATTCCCTTAAATTAGCCTATATACTGTGCCTTCGACTTCGTCATGATTATCTTAAATTGTTCAATACTTTTCCTTTTCGCTTTCACTTACAGGAACCGTAAAAGCTGTCCGATAATAACTTGCAAATGTCAAATCACCAAACTTAATTAAAGTGGCAGATTTTATTTGCATATATGATTTTATTTGCGGATAGCCCGTTGGACATTTATTTTCTGTGAGAAGGTTTTTTGCAACTAGACAAGCATCAGCAGCAGCTTACGTTGCTATCGGTAAGAAAACTTCAAGATAAACGTATACGGTGTAAAGTTTACATCGTATACGTTTATCTTGAAGTTTTCTACGTTTACATTATAAATGTAGCCGAAGTACGTTTACACCTGAAAGTTTACGTTTACACAGGAGTTTGCAGTTTACATGTGCAAGTTATCATCAGAGAGTCTATCGCCTGTCACATTTCAAGCAGAAGTTACTAGCAGGTGGAAATTTATCTTAGATTTGAAAGGTAAATAAACTCAGCTGCATTGTATGACGCGCGTAGACTGCGGGCGCAGTAATGTCGTTGTGTAGTGTGTAGGTCCTTAGCTCTTAGATCGCGTGCTATTTTAAATACGACGACGCGATCATCTTGATTTGGCCTTTTTTTGCTTCAGTAAATTCTGTTTAAAATCTCTAAGCTAGGTTATTGGTCGTAAAGGTGCAGTGCGACGCGAGTGCGATGAGACGATATATCGCACCTGTATTGTGTGTGATGTCTTATTATGGCGAGAAACGAAACGGGAATCAAGCATGATAAACTGTATCTGGTGGTCTGGTTAATACTATAGTATCACTCATCTTTTTGTAAAACGCAAAATGATCTAATAGGAGGCTACCCGTATTCTATTTTAGTTAATAATAAATGAAGATGTTCTTAAAACAACAAATTATTGTCGATATAAAAATAAGCAAACCCGTAGAGATCCTTAATTAATAAAACCTAATTTAAAACTGCCAAACGTAATTTTAACTGACCTTGTGGTGAAATATTAATGCATACAATCGATAAAAAAATGGCACAATATCAGACATGGGTATAACCCCGATAATCTCAAATATCATTCAGATACTTTTTCTATTAATTTCAATGCACATGCATTCAAATTATTATTATTAATTTATATATGTGACTTCTCACAATCTTCAGATATGGAATGTAAATGAAACATAATATAAACACTGGTATAAACATCAAGTGTTGTTGAGAACAGATTATAGAAGTCTACGCAAGTTTTTCCTGCTTTTTTTTGTTCCAACAGCATAATCAGATTTCTTTCTTTTGGAGGGACTTGGAGCATTCAGATCATATTGAACACAACTCTTACCTGGATGTCTACTGCAATTGCAAGATCTGCAAAATTGATAAGAGCAAGTAGCATTGGTGCACTCCACCCATTCTTCTCCAGTAGGTTCTTCTGTTACTTTAGCAGGTTGTGAACACCTTACACATGACATCTGCAAACGTGAATCCAGTGATGCAGTCTGAAATGTAAAAAAATTGGTTGTGAGGCAAACAAACAAGGTCAAAATACTTTACTTGTGATATTAAGTTTATGGCACAGCAGTATTAATATATTCCAGAACACCAAAGACCAAATAAAAAAAATACCAATAAAAGCTAATAAAAAAAGTGATGTCAAGGATCAATCTCTTTCAGTATTCTGATAGTTCTGGGTAATTTTTAGTAATACATATAGTCACTAGGTTAGGGAATTGTGCTGTAGTGCATTTACAATTTGACAATTATGGGAACGCCTATGGTTTACCATGCATTATTAAAACTGGAAATGAAGCTGTAAATTTCTAAATAAAATTTTCTAATTGTATGGTAAATAATAATTTATAATAGTGATATAAGAATAAAATGGGCTATACCTTTATGAACTTCCGAAATCTATTTGTTCTTGGTGAATACTGAGGACTATTACTATTATTCACTGGATTGTCATTTATCTCATTATGAATCTCTTTGAGACATCCATCATAGAACTTGGCACTTTTTACTTTAGCTGTGCTGTCTTTTGCACAATTTTCTTGATTTGCTTTAGCAGATTTAAGATATTTTCTTATCTCATGTTTCTTATCATTGTTGTTATGCAAGTTCCATATGTCATTCCATGTAGCGCTAACAGAACAAAAGTTACAGATATCTTCATTACTTAGATATCGGAATATATTTTTTAAAGGTGGTATGGCACATTTCTGATTTAACAATCTAAGTATATCTATTTTTTGGTTAGGTCTGGCTAGAATAGGTTGTTGTTGTCCTATTTTAGTTTGTGATGTTTGCTTGGGTACTGGTTGTAGTTCATGTTTTTCACATGAAAGAGAATGAATGACAAAGTCAAGCTTTCTACCAGATTTCCTACATGGACTTGATCTACAGTTCCTCTTCACTGGTGTTATTGGATATGTAAATTTCTGTTCACATATGTTTAATCTGTAAATGTATCTTGTATTCCTGTCTGTGCTATGAGAGCTCTCTGATGGTATGGAAATAGTGGTATTTTCTTTGTCTTCATTTACTTCTAAACTCTGTATTTTACCAGCAATCCATGTTGTTGGAGTTGGTATTGATTTTGTTTGTTTTGTAGACTCAACACTCGAATGAGGCCGCTTGACACCACGTCTCGGAGGTGGCGTATCCGTACAATTGTCATTCCGTGGTTTTAGCTGGCTGTATCTATAGGTACCTTCAGGTGTAACATAATCCACTTGAATCTGATCAATGAAAGCTGTCGTTGCCACCACAGATTGATCGAGGAAACTACTCGATATCTCCGAACGTTCTAACGATCCTGGGGTAAACGATGTGTGGTATCCGCTGTCCTCAGACTTGTAATAGTTTATATTCTCAAAAGACAGAAGGGATTTCGCAGATTCAACGTAATCGGAATGCACATCCATTGTTAGTTGATATTTATTTTACGTATTTTACTTTATTCCCATGGTAGACGCCGAGGGTTACTTCCCTTCCAGTATAGAACACTGCCAAACTATTTCTACACATACTAAAACTTGTAATACATTATAACAGCGTAAATCAAACATTACTCACTCACTATTAAATAACGTTACTCAAATTAGAAACGTAGTTCGATTACAAATAAACAATAACGTCCATAAAATTCCGTTTATTTAGCATCGCATCGTATCACGCAAGTCAAGCAGCACATCGAACGAACGAATGAGAATTCAAAAGTTGAAGTTTGAAAACAATGATGTCGGCATGGCAACACCAAATAAAGATGATCATGTACCTCCATACACTGTATACAGATACACTCAGATATGCAGACAGTTCAAGAAGTTTAGTAGAAACTAGGAGGAGGCGATACAAATCGTATATAGATACAATATCTATATATCGGCACAATATCTAATATCTATATATCGGACGGCGTACAAACTATGTATTACAATATCGCTCGAGTGGCACTGCACAGAACCACCCAATAATAATAACGTAAAATATCTATGATACTCTGAATACATAGATTCGACCGAACCGCTGCACCACTTACGTTTCAGAATATTTATTTTAAAGATTCAACCAATACGCCAGTAACATTCGGTACTACTTAAGTTTCCGAGAACCATAGATTCCGACCAATATATAGATATTGAAATATATAGATTCGATATCTGATATTCAAACCCGTTATATAGATACGATTCAATATAGCGAAAAGACAATAGTGATACAGGTATTAAAACCAAGTATGTTAAGCTTAATCATCAATAAGACTGCTGAAAAAATGGGATGGTGTTGTGGATGACCATTTCGTTAGGGGCCATCCATTAATCACGTGATGTTTTTTTTAAGCATTTTTAACCCCTCCCTCCCCCTTGGTGATACGTGGTGAGGTACACACAAAATCACGTGTATTTTTTGAAGTACCTAATATCATATTTATTATATTATTAGATACTCAATGTTCACGCGAGGAGTCTGTAATTCCAACGTAACGACTTCACCAATGTCTCTTAAAAAATAAATACACGTCATACCTTACTACACCCTATTTGTTTATATTTGAGATACATTGTCTTCATTGTTTACACGTTGTCTCAAGCCCAAATGAATCGGGTTATATTATAGTTTCAGCAATCATTATCTCGCGCAACGACCACCGCTACTATTTTGGCCACAGAACAGATAAAATCTATCTGTTCTGTGATTTTGGCTGTCAGTTTGAATGGGTTGGCTGCTTTATCTTAGGTTGGCTGAGGTGGATATGAATTTGAAGATTGAATGATTGAAGCACTGAACTGATTGGTTGATTTCATTTCAGAATTTTCAGATTTAATAATCTGTGGGTTGTAGTTTTGCCAAATAAAATGTTTCGTCTATGTTGTATGAAATGTACAAAAAATAAATTCTGTTTGTGTTTATACCTATTTTTTAGTAAAATGTAATTCGTCAAACGTCTAAGTGATAATCACAAATTCAGTGACTTTTTTTGTTATAACCAAAGTATATGATTTGGTAGTTATTAACCACAAAATGGCAATGAGCGTGAAAGACTTGTGTAGACTTTGTGCAAAGAAAGATGAGTTCTCAAAAGATTTATTGGATGAAAGCAACAGAAATGTTTTAAAATTAATTCAAGATTTCATTCAAATTATCGTAAGTGTTGTAAATTGTCTATTTTCTTTAGACAAGTTCGTAAACTGGAAAGTTTATGAAATACTAATCATAAACCTATGAAAAAAATATTCTGAAATTAATACATCAAAGTAATACTTTACGACTATTGATTGTTTTTTGTTCAAGCTCTGTAATGAGAAAATGTAGTGTTATCAACATTTCATGATTGCATTTTCATTTAAGTTGTTTGTTTATATGTCAGCTGATAATCATTTAAAGTAGGCATTTCTGTTTGATATACTTACTTATTACTTTTTTAGATCTATGATAACGACAATTTGCCGACTAAGATTTGCATAAATTGTGAAGAAAAAATGGTTTCATTCCAATTATTCGTTCTTGAGTGTTATAAAGTTCAAGAGTCACTCAAAAAGATGTACAATGATGACAGCTATGATTCTCTGGATATAAAACTAGAAAGTACAACTGTTGACTTTTCAGTCCCAATTAAATCAGAGGTATAGTATTAAATTTTTTCATCATCATTCGCTGGAAAAAACTTATGACTACTCTCTAGATTTCCACCTTTGTGATATATCTAGTGCCTGATAGGGCCAGATTACAACTTAGTCACCAAAAGAGGTTTCCTGATATCCAGTAGTAGGAACAAAAGAAAACAAGTAAATGGCTAATAGTAATGAGTGTAAAAAAGCTGTATATTTTTTTATTGCAGGTTAAAGATGAAGTATCTGCAGAGGACATCGTTAGTGAGTATTGCTTAAAAACTTTTTCCATAATGCTCAATACAAAATAATAAAAATTCAAGTACAACTACATATTTTTACTCAATCATAATATATACCAGAGTACTGGATATTTTACTATACAATGTATGGTCTACATCAGCCATACTTAAACTGCTGCCTGCTAGGCTTTCGAAAGTGGCCCATCCATTGTAGCTTCAAATTCTATTTACAAAGTTACTAAGGCAATTACCTATTACCTATTTATAAGTAGTTGCAGGGCACTGATTGCAGATGTGAAACGACACATGATCATCATTCTCACAAAAATTTGAATAAACAATTAAACATAATAGGTTTTTTTCATTAACTCTTCTATAAATTGAAGCATATTTAATTAGACCAAAAACCACATCCAACATCCATGAGGTTGATATTTTGTAACCAGTAACAAATAAGCATTAACTCTTAAAGGCATAAAATGCAGGGTTATAAGTTGTCTGTGTCTTCATGTTACATTATTGAGTATATCTACATATATGTATACTCAATAATGTAACATAGTATGTACTATACTTTATAGTATGTGCTAAGTAGGCCTTAGGCTTATGTATTGGTATAATAATGCCAAGTTCTTGATCACTCTTATCTTGAAATTTAAAAGCATACAATAATGACAGTTGTCTGCTTAGGGTGTTGCCTGTATAACTTATTGCTAGTACCAGAATACTTCTCAAAATAAGCCTGCGCATGTGATGTACAGCCAGTATGATTGTAACATGTTTCTTATTATCATTAGATTGATTGGTGGTGCAATTTAATTGCTAAGAATAACTTTACAATATCTTTTTATATGGATTAATTTCAACAGCACTGTACATTCATAAGTAATATTTGTTATTAGTAACACAAAAAATATTTCCGATTATAATTTCAGGTGCATTGAATAATGATGCATCTTTGGCAGTGATAGACATGTATCCAGAGAGTCACAGTGACAATAATGATGCTGACATTCAGAATGATGATGATGATGACGATGATGATGATGATGACTATCTGGATGATATTGCTATTGCAGCATTAAAGCCAATGAAAAGTAAACGAATTAAAAAAAAAGAAATTACAGAACAAGAGGCAGAAGAATTCAATCAAGTTCTCAAGAAATCAAATTTAAAAGTAAAGGATTTTGTTAAGTAAGTGGCTTTATAAATTAACCTTAATCAAAGTAAGCTATTAACTTAATTAAGTGAACTGACAAAGATAGGCAACACATAGAAAATCAATTTGTTTGATTTCAGGTTACAGTGCAATTTTTGTGAAGAAAAACTAAAAACATGGAGTGGCTTACGTTTACATTATGCAAAGCAACACAAGAGTAAACCATTTGTTTTCTGTCTATGTGGCTTTGTTGTGAGATCTAAAAGTGTTCTTTATAAACATGTATCAGACCACAAGATAGAAAGTAGAAAACTAAAGAAGAATGCAGACACCGATGATGATGAAAAACAAGATGTAAAATATTCAAGTTTGAATGTGAAAGATTTTATAAGGTATTGTATTCATTCATGAAGGTATTGATAACCAAATGGTCTGCTTTAAACCCTGCCCACATGTCATATATTAAAAAAGAACATGTTGTGTTTAGACTACTACTTGCATTAACAGTAAAAGAAAACATCGTGAGGACACCTGTATACCTGACGGCTTTATAAAGTTTTTGATGGTTTATGTAGACCGTAATCCACATTAGGCCAGCATCTTAGACTGCAGCCTAATCTTTCTCATTCTAAGAAGAGGCCCATACCCACTGTGTCATAGTAGTGTGTTTAATTATTAACAGTACCTAATTTTAAAACTTTAATTATTATCAATAGATTAGATACTCAAACGGTTTTTATAAATTAATTAAATATTTCCAGATTTATATGCCCTCACTGTCAAAAGGAGTGTTCAAGTTGGTACCGTTTAAAAGCCCATTCTGAGTATACTCATAAAGTATCACCGGTGGTGACTTGTATCTGTGGTATTACGCTTAAGTCAAAGTCGGTCATGTATAAACATGTACAGGATCATAGAAATCCCAATGTGTTATCGTGAGTATTACGTTTGTTGTTTTATTTTATGTTATTTATAATATAATAGACTACACGCGGTCGATCGACAGAAGTGTAATTCTGTCAATAACATCGTTCAATCTAACTTATCAGTGGCGTAGCGTAGTGGGGGCGGCAGGGGCCCGGGCGGCCCGCTCAGGTCGGTACTTTTAAAGGGCGGCAAAATTTCAAAATAAATAATAATAATATATCTTATAAATATTTAATTTGTAACGTGTAATATAAATATTTAGCATAAATACGTATGTATACACAATAATAATGATTGTTCTTGTCGAAAAGTTGGCGCAGTTGTCGACACAGTTGGCGCAGTGGCTAAGCGATTAGCTTTCTGCGCTACGTGTCGCGGGTTCGATCCCCGCACGGAACAAATATTTGTATGATCTACAGATAGTTGTTTCGGGTCTGGTTGTTTGTGCATGTGACATGTATGTTTGTAAACCGTACCCACGATACAGGAGAAATCCTAGTGTGGGGCAATGTTTTAAAAAAAGAACAAAAAAAAAAAAAAAAAAAAGTTTTATATCTACATCCAAGTATTGACCGTCTTCGTGAACGCTTAGCAAATTTGTGTCCTTTTGATGATGTCGTCCAACTATCTCGTAACTGTTAATTGTTAGTCTCATAAAATTGTTACTCCAAAATTCGGTATTTTTCGGTTTAGATTTAGACTTGATTAGAGACACTGTTTTAGTGGTCAATTTTTGAACTTATTGTTGATTTTTTCCATTAGTAAACATGTTTATAATAATATGTTCCGTTTTCTTTTTTCAGGTGTGACAAGTGCCCTCGCATTACCAAAACCCTATCTGCCTTGAATAAACATAAGATGAGACATATACCAAAATCTGAAAGAAAGTTTTGTTGTGCCTCATGCGATAAAATATTTAATTCTAAGGACGCTTTAAAATCACACGAACGATCGCATATACCAATAGAAGATCGCAAAATATATCATTGTGAAACATGCAATATGAAGTAAGCTAAATTCAGCACTCATTATTTTAAATATTGCTCTATATTTAATTTATATTTAATGGGAAAATTACACTATATCGAGCTTATTAATGCTGTCGTTGAGCGCACGTCTCTGGGACAATAAATGCAAAATACCAGGGATCATCGAGTGCTTAAAAAGCGAATTTCTATGACACAACAGGTTTTGTATAAGAAAAAACAAAGGAGATTTGTCTTTCCATCAGGTTCACGACTCGTTCATCAGCGGCGTCGCACAAGCGCGTGGTGCACGACAAGATCAAGGGTTACGTGTGCGACCTGTGCGGGTACGCCTGCGGCACCAACGGCGAACTGCGCCAGCATCGCGCCATACATAGCGACGAGAAGCCCTTCGTGTGCAGGAAGTGCTCAAAATCGTTAGTTATATTATGTGTTAGGCTTATCTAGCATTTTTTATTTATTTTAAATCGAATTTTAATAATCCTTTTTGTCCCATTATCATGTCGAACACATTATTATCTCTATTGTTTACTGTCCTCTTACCTTATTTGTCTGATTGTAGTTTCAAGACATATTCAAACCTGAAGACGCACATGGACACGCACGAAGACACGTCGTATGAGTGTTACATCTGCAGACGAGTGCTAAACAGTCGGCGCACGCTGCGCAAACATCTGCTAGTGCACGAGGATAAGTGCAGGCATGTGTGCTCTTACTGCAACAAAGCCTTCAAGAGAAGACAGACTTTAAAGGTAGTATTATTGAGCAAGCTGCTTGAAAGAATTGTATAGAAGACGATGCGATCTTGCTATTAGAAGACACCTCCAACCCTAGATGCGTATTCAAATCACCGCAAACCTTTAGTCGTTCACACTTTCTTTTATGCTAAACGAGCTCAATTTAGCCTCTACATAGCGGCCGACGGCCTTATGACTGTGTTCGTTTGTATTAGGTTCACATGTACACACACACGGGTGACAAGCCGCTGACGTGCAAGTGGTGTGACGAGCGCTTCTCATATGCGTCCACGCTACGCTCGCACCGCCTACGCTGCCACCCTGAAAAGATGGCCGCGCAAGCGCACGACAACTATCCCGGCTACAACCACGTGACTATGCAAGAGGTGAGTGCCCAAGTATGGAGAAACAAAAAGATATAGAATTAATAGCGGGTTGAAAGGCCCGCATATAAAAAGCTCGTTTACATTTAGTAGAAAATATTGCAAAAAGTGTCGTGCCGTGGAAATGGTGAAAATCTGGTCAGTTTATTTACACAGACTCTCTCCTGGCTTTCTTTTTAACCTACCGACTGTCCCTTCAAAATAGAATAAACTGTTTTTTAAGAATTTTATTGACCTAAAATAATTACTCTTACTATTTTATGCAAACGTTTTTCATGTCTGTGTTGTGTAATTCTATATTACTCTCTTTTCTCAGGATTACATCAAGCATGATGTGGCAGCTGTTAGCGTTCCCGTAGCAAAGAACGAAGTTGAGGCTATGTAGTGAATAGAGTTAAGTGTTATGTACTATTTTATAGTGAACTGTTTGAATTCAAACAATGTTCTAGAAGAAAAAGTGTAGCTATTATCATATACAGTGTAGCTAATATTATAAAATATTAATATTTGTATTAATTTCAATGTTTTTGTTGAAATCATAATATTATTTTAAATAGGCGTGTAGATATTTATAGATTTAAGAAACGAATAGCAGTTTGGAAGAAATGTATAATAATTTTCTTATTCTAAACTCTATTGTTAATTCAATAAGGTTTAGGTGCTCTAAAGAAGAAGTTGGAAAGGTATATTAGCACTTGAAATAATCTCAGCTGACGAACTTCTGAAGCTGTAACTATTATAAAAGATTAGTGGCCCAAAGAAAATAGTGCCTATTTAATCATTTCCATTACATAATTTGTATATGATTGATTTTATGTAACAGATGAAACTTTATACCTGCATTCAAAAGAGCTAATAAATGAATCCCTGGCTATATCAAGCGCAGTTTATTTTGTGACCTACTACACCTTAGACGAGATTGTTTACTTATACCGGGTGGGACAGAACGAATTACTTCCCTCAACTGGCGATATCATGATAGCTTTTTTTATATTAATAAAAAATTTTGTTAAACAATAAATGATTTTAATTTTTGCACGAGATAAAATTGATTGTCTTTTGTTACGTCCTGGGCTCGATTCCCGGGTCGGGCAGTGTTATTGGTTTTTTAAGTATGGGATTTCTCAGTCAACACGGACACTGAAACTACCCGGTAGATGGCAATAGGCTTCTATTACGTGGATGAACTCAATAACGGCATCGGCGAAATGTATACATACAGGCGTGATTATGATGTTATGCACAAGGTAAAATTTAATTATTATTATTAAAAATTTATTTGAAACAAAAATTTTACCCTTTTAAGTTTTCAACCTATAATTGACACCCATTTTACATACCCTAAAATCGTATCAGTGTTGAATCGGACATTATGTATATTACTAAAACTGAATATTTTTATATCCAATAAATAGTGTTTTCTCAAAAATGTCGATTCTTGAAAATCTGACTTTTGGGGTATTTTCGTGAAAGTTTTGTCTCACCGGTATATTGCTTGCCACGGGTTTACGACAGATATTCTTACCACTCACGCGCTTAATCCTCAAGCAGCACACACACACACATTCAGCAGCTCGCGCACTACTCTTTTAGTCACTGGTCATTGTGATGACTACTTTGTTATCAGAACATCAGTTGGCTGTGGTTAACAGCGACTACGAATTTATGAGTCACAGGAAGTTGCGGGATGTATTTACATTCCATTAAGTGAAGGCAGTATAATATATGAGTGTACACGGTATAAGTGTCATACAAAGCTTTCACTATTATTTATATATATATAGCAGACATAAAGAAAAATTGCTAAAAGATTATGTTCAGAAATAACGACCGATCGCTACATGTTACTCGTACAGTCGACCATACAATTTATTTTATTTTGTCTTCGTAAAATATTGTCGACATGGATACGTTTCTAATTGTACTTCCACTCTATTTGTTTTTATATTTTGTCTTACTAAGTGCAAGTTGATGAGTAACAAATTGGCATAATAAAGCTATAAAATTAATAATAATACTCAATTCTACGTTACGATATTTAGTATTATCGAATCAATGTTCTGGTTTCTCCCAACATTATCAGACACATTCAATATCGATTATATGTTCAATACACATTATACCCTAATACACCGGTATATTTCCGGTACACTGATCACAGCGATCAATTCATCAGATTCAGTGATTAATAACAGTGGTGTTAATAGATTACTATAATATTAAGTATCGTCACGTGATCCCGTCGCTGGCTGAACGTGAGTGAGCATGTAGGTGGATCCGAGTGGAGATAAGGGTAGTCACTCACACACGTCAGAGCGTTGGCGCGACGCCAGCCACCCCGAGGCCGGCGCGTCACGGCCGGCCCCGCGCCCTCGCAGCTCGCTTCACTACTTATTATGTAACACTGGAAAAACTAAACACGTCTATTCAATACGTTTCAACTAGAACAAAGTAAAAAGTGACCCACATTCCATATTACATTCTTGACCTTTATACGACTATACATTGATAGATACATTGAGCGTCATCTGACACTTAAGCTGTTTCAGGGTATTTGTATATATCGAAACATCTCAAATATAGAGAATTAACCGTTATAGATAGCGTCATCCACAAAGACGCGCCCCACTCTTCTTCCTAATTGCTTACAGTACAAGTGTGCAACCTTCCGCTAATGTTTAAGTTCCGTCGATACACAATAATTACCTAAGAGTGCACACGCACACTACGAAATATTAACTGATTACGAAAAAGCATTACAGTCAGCTGGAAAACCTCGGCCAAAAATAGTGGTGCGCGTCTTCGTGGATGGCACATTATTTATCTATACATTTAGGAAAAATAAAACTTATCAAACGTATAAAGTGAAATAATACATTAACAGACTATATAACAGGTTTTTTTATCTAAGATAAATAATAATAAAATAAAAATAAAATAAAAATCGTTTATTTGGAACAGAAACAGATACAATTGTAAACAGATATAAACGATGGTAGCTGCAAAAGTTAAAAACTGCGGCGCAGTTGCCAAAGATATAACACGTCTTAGTCTGTTCACTCGAAATGTTGAAGATAACCGATACGCTACGACAGTGTAGCTTGCGCAACCCTAACTGCCACGTGTCGGCTACGTCGTAGCTGCACAACATTTCTACTAGAGGAAGCTTTTTTTTAATGAAATCTATATCCCCCTTTCGCAGTGTTATGTACATTGTAGAGTTGGTTATTTCAAAGTAAGGTAGAACGAGGTTATTTAGGAAACAGGGCTATTTGTGCTTACATTTGTTTTAGGGTCATACTTTCTAAACTAAATAAATCGAAAATATCATGTTTTCTAAAATTATAATATAATCTATATAAGAAGCATATAAAATTATTACTTTACTAATTCCCAATTAACCCTACGGTTCCCAAATTGCTCCATTTTACCCTAAATTATTTGTTTTATGTCATACCTATGTCAACCTTTGGTAAATTCTATTTCGATGACATAACAATTATGAGGAATTTTGTGGCACTAAAATGTTATAAAATCCCCAGCGATTCGTTTCAATAATAATAATAAATTTGCTCTAGCTAACTCGCGCAGAATGATAACCATCTGTATCTACGTGTAGCTTGTAGTCTTTATTAACCTTCAGTAACAGATCGGCGAGAATAGTTACGCCAAGCATACATAGTAGCTATAATCCGCCACTTCGCCCGAGAAAATCCTATAAAATGGCTAGGTTACCAAAATAAACCTAGACCTTGAAGATTTCTAACAGTAAATCTATGTTGACATTTTGGAATAATTAAAGTATCATGCATGGATATTTCTTTGGCGCGTCGACGCACCTGTCATATCCGCAAGCAAACGTTGCGTCTGCGTGCGATAAGTTGCTGCTACGCACGTAGCTGTGCTACGACACTCGTAGCGTTGCGCTGCGATATATAATGCAATATAATTTATAAGCAGCTTGCATTTAGACTATGTTAGAAGACCTGTGTCTTATACTAATGCACGATGCATTATTGTTAGGAAAAGCGCGTAGCCTTGCAAGATGTACCGTAGTATAAATCGGCTCAAATGTTAAAAATTCATGTTTTAGTCATTGCCACAGTAGCAAGCTTTTTCTCCAAATTCTATTTTTAAAGTATTCAATTGTACACACACCATATAGCTATAGGTATTTAAATTTTTCACTGTCACAAACGCTTTTCACCGTCCTGCCCGCGCAGTTTTCAATGTTTGTCTTCACTCTAAAAGTGTCGGCTGAAAGTCGGACCGGAACTCGTGTACCGTGCGCACGCGCTTTCTAAGTCCGGGTGTGTGTATAGTGTAATAATGGCTTCGGACGTTGTTAAATGTAATACGTGCAGCATTGTTTTAAATGAGGTGCTCGCATTCATATAAAATAAAATGGATGTAATGGATAACGTGAGCTTAATCCGTATTTGCACTAGTGCTTTTTTGGAGGAGGACATAGTTCTGCCTGCCAAAGACCTTTTGTTTGATTCTGTGAAAACAGACAAGCGAAAAATACTGAGGAAGAAAGGTGGCAAAGCTCAACGGGATGTTGAAGACATAATAAGCTTAAAAAACCAGATTAACCAGGACGAGATACCAATTTTTGTCGCACGTAATCTAACTAAGCTACCCCCAGTATCGTTCGACCATGTCGACGTTACTCGGCTTTTAAAAGACATTGTATTCTTATAACAGGAAGTTGCTACAATTAAACAAACGTACGCGAAGTTGGATGACTTAAGTGAAATAAAGAATGAAGTAGCAAGGCTTACTAACTCGGAAATAATTAAACCACGGCAGAACAGAAAAGTAACTGAGGCTAGTTTGTCTGACGAGCTAAGACACCATGATGAGCAGTCTGTCATACCACAGACTCCCTTGAACTCATCTGTATCTAAAAATAATAGTTTGATATGTGAACAACCGAGTCAAGTTAATATTATAACGCGTACAGAAAAAACAGGTCAGGAATGCGTGTATCACTCGGCGACTGATAAGCAAATACAAAACATAGGCACCCATCCGGGGAGGAAATCCTTCGCTGAAATGCTTAGTAATGGAGGAGTTTGGAAAAATGAAAATAAAAATGATGATTGGAAGCTAATACAAAGGAGGAGGTTAAAAAATAGATTTCGAAGTGAGAAGGGCGAGGAAAATGTTGAATCGGATGGTAATTTCAGAGCAGCGGATACGAAAATCTCTCTATTTATAAATAACATGTCTAAAAACACTTCTGCCGATGACATTTCGAGTTACATTTTGAATAAGACACAAGTACAAGTCTCCTTGGATAAATTACAAATGAAAGCGGAGAAAGATTATGATGCTTATAATTGTACCAAAGAGTAAGCTGAATATATTTATGGATGCTAAAATGGGATATCGTTTAGACGCTTTGTTTATTTCTCGAAGCGAAATATGTTTGAGAATAAAGTTCGTAAATGAATACAAAGTTAGTGACATTTAATTGCAAATCACTCAAGAGAAGTATTGATGGTCTTCGTGCGTTATGTGGATCAGCAGAAATTGTGGCCCTGCAGGAGACCTGGCTATTACCATATGACATTCCTCTGTTAGGCACAATTAATCCTAACTTTAGCCATACTGGGACATCAGCGGTAGACACTTTGGCTGGTCTTCTTCACGGCAAGCCCTATGGAGGGGTCGCCTTGCTTTGGAGGAAAAGTGTGTTTCAAACGGTGTGTGTAATTGAATGCAACTGTGTACGTTTATCTGCTATTAAAATAGTGATGTTTCAAAAGTCGATTCTGGTGTTTAGTGTGTACATACCTACTAACTGTACTGAAAACCTAAGCGAGTTTACGGAGTGTTTGAGCCGAATTAATGCCATTATTGAGGAACAAGAGGTAGAAGCTTGTTTTATTCTAGGTGACTTTAATTCTCACCCAAAGGAGTTATTTGGTAATGAGTTTCGTCAATTTTGTTTAGATCAATACTGGCAATGTGCCGACATTCAGATGTTAGGTACAAATTCGGATACTTTTACTTGTATTAGTGAAGCACATAACTGTAAAAGATGGCTTGACCATTGCGTGGTTACGGAGTCAGCGGGGAGGTCAATTGTCTGATAATTTTCCTTTGTGTGTATATTGTGACTTTGATATCATTAAACTCAAAGTATTTTTGAATAATATAGAGTATAATAAAATTTTATGGGGTAATAGACTTAAAGAACAATTAATCAAATATAATAAAATGTGTAACGATGGGTTAAAATGCATTGATTTTCCTGACCAGTTCTGTTATTGTGCTGATAGAAATTGTCGTAACTTGGAACACTGATCTGTCATTGATAATATGTACAAGCGTGTAATAACAATATTGAGTGATGTTAAACCTCGTTGTAGAAGTAAAGGGGGTTATGTCAGGGGCTGGAACAGGCATGTCAGTGCGGCGCATAGGGAGGCTAGATTTTGTTTGCAAATGTGGTTAGAGGCTGGTAAGCCACTAGGTGGATTGCTTTATGATAATATGGTGCAAACTAGAAAGCAATTTAAGTCAAAATTAAAATGGTGCCAGGACAATCAGGAACAAATAGGATAGCCAGTCTGCATAGTGCTCACAATTTCAAGGACTTTTGGAAAAGTACTAATAACTTGAACCCGCAGTCGGGCTTTTCTGTTAGCGTTGACGCTGAGATTTCAAAACTTTTTGTTGACTGAAACTGTTGAATCATCACTGGGTCCGTCATCTTCTGTTGACAGTGCGACTGAGCTACCTCCCTCAAAACACTTGACTATCAGGTATTCAGCAAAGGAGGTTAAAAATGTATTAGCTAATATGAAGCGTGGGAAGTCTCCTGGACACGACGGGCTCAGTGTGGAGCACTTAGGGCACGCTGGTGTACACCTGCCCAGGGTTATAGCTTTTTTTTTTAAATGTTGTGTGTCGCATGCTTATATGCCGAAGGATATAATGAGAACTGTTATAGTTCCTATTATGAAAAATAAAAGTAATGATATAGCTGATAAGACAAATTATAGGCCTATCTCCTTAGCCACAATGGTGGCTAAGGAGATAGGCCTATAATTTTTTTTTAAGGTTTTGATTGCTTGCTAAATAAAAACAACGTCGAGCTGCATGACGCTCAGCATGGTTTTAGAGGAGGCCTCTTTACGGAGACCGCAATTTGATGTCTTAAAAAGACTTTTAGGTATTACACTGACAACCAGACACCTTCTTTGCCTATTTTTTGGACATGTCAAAGGCCTTTGAGATGGTTTTGTATGACAAGTTGTGGTCTAAGCTCTTTAATACGAATATTCCATCTGAGTTGATATGCTGTTGGGGCTGCCACGCTTATGTAGCGCGTCAGGTAGGTTCGCGGACGCGCACACTGACTGCTTTTCTGCGATCAGACGCAAGCGTGTAGCGTCTTTACTACACAGAGTGCGTGCCAGCATGAACGGTCTCCTGTGTGTCATTGCTAACAAACTGGATTGTCCTATATTTCATTACTTAAGTCAACTCCATGTAAAATAAGTACTAACATAGAGAACTTTTTTTGTAAAATGGAATTTTTCTGAAATAAATGGTATATTATTATTATTAAAAGAAAATAATGGAATGTATTCAGTACAGTCTAAACAGATCTTGTTCACAAAACAGGCATAAGTATTAGTACATATATAGGAACTTAATTTAATTCAAGCAGAAGAACTTTAGGTAGTAGGTTGGTAAATTATAAATCGCGTGGATTTCTGGCTGACAGTTAATTAGCGACCGGATTAAGGCATGATTAAGGTAGAGAAAACCTGTAATACGTTAACTACCCATTTATCTAGGCAGCATTAAAATGGTAACATTCTATGATGAATAAGTCGATAATTTTTCAGATAGCTAAAAGAAAATCAGTGAAGTAAATATTTTTTCTTTTCATTTTCATATTTGGTTATAATATTATTTTTTTCTGCTAGTCTTAAATATTCTTTCATAATTAAGTACCACAAACAGTGGTCATGATGAAGTCCCATATTTACTACGTTATAATAAACTCGTGATGACGAATACACTTCAAAGTTCAACCTGATTATAAACGTGCAGATAATAATCCAACTTTAACTTCAATTAAGTACGCTCACTTAAATAAATGTAATAATTGAAAGTAGGTACTTAAATGTTATTAAAGCTTACACTACAGTTCACTTCATTACCCGGGGCCGGATATCAGAAATGGACGCAATTTCCTGTTTTGATTACCATACCAATCTATTTAATGACTAATTAACTTCTACGATATGGACCAACTCTGGGATATAGACATTTACATTTCTGAAGCGCAAGGCCACCCTCTCGGCCCGATAAATACGCCTCTGCATGAGATTAGTTGGACTAACTAATTGAGATGAACTGGGGGGTTTTGAAAGAAATAAAATATTAACGTCGGCAAGTCTTCAAACTTGTCCATTACGGAAATCATGGAGACAGTTTTATGAGTGCTTTTTCTTTCGTGTTTTAAGTGCCTATATTAATTAATTATCAAGTTCTAATTGATTTATTCAACTTTTTTATCGTCCCATTGCTTAAATTCCATTTATGAACTAATCTACCCATTGATTATGATAGTCAGAAACAGATCTATGTATGTAGAATCTTGAGAAAAAGATCATAACATTTTTATTGCACTAGAGTACACGTCATGATCCTGACTGAAAATAAAATATTTTCAACGTGCCTTAGGATATTGGATTGCGTTATTGGAACATTCCAAAAGAAATGTAATGCAATAAATATTGAGAGCAGGTAGCAGAGGTTCGTGGGAGGCTTCTGCTTACATGTTTACGTTACGTTCATGGTCCGGTGCGCCGCCCTTGGGCTCGCGCCACGGTTTTTTATCACCCGCACTACGACGAGACGTCCTTGAGACACTGAACATTCTTCAACACCAGAACTATGATCTAAATATAGAATTTTGAATAATCATCAAAAACATAGCAGTTAAAAATAAAAGTCAAATGCTAACTTAGAGAAAGAATTGCTCACAGCTTCGAGTCTTATAACGTTAAGGAAATCGTTGGCAATACAGGCGTGGAGTAAAATGAAGTAAAGATACAGGCGAGTGGAGGGTGCGCGTGAGGGGTGCAGGGCGCGGCGGCGGCGCCCCGAGTGCCCTCAGTGTCGCGGAGGCTGCGGCCGGTTGCGTCGTCCGCCTGTCCGCCCGCCCGCCCTGCCAAAACATTGCCTATAAATTAATCAGAGCTTGATTTGTTTTGACATTTGCTCAATCAAATTTATGCGAATTTACTAGGTTTCGGATTAGACTATTGAAGGGTTGTTACTCAAGTACCGGGCTATAATATAAGTTGGAATTATTATTTTAATTTGGTGATATCGTTAGATGAAATTAAACTGTTTATCTTTTTTGTGAATAAGTTGTGTAAAGCGCGTTTGCTTTAAACCCTTATAATATTATTATCATACCAGCGTTCTTACGTAAGTATATTATTTTTGTGCACGATCTTTAAAAAACATATATGGTTATTTAAAAATATAATATTTATATTACCCTGAATACGTTTGTTTATCTTATTTTAAGTCATAAATCGTATGTGAATTTTATTCAGATTGCGTAATATTATAACCGTGTCTTCAAAAATATTTTAGTTTATTACATTTGTTGTGTCTATAAGCTGGATGCCTGTCTAGTTTATAAATTCTGAAAGTTTATTTACTCACTGTCACAAGTAACACTTTCTAACAATGTAAAAGATAGTAAGTACTCTTCCTTAGTTATTTTTAATGGAAATAAGCTATCTTAAGTTCATCTGAGGACTGCACTCATTTTTGAAGAGGGTCGCCACTCTACACGAGGGCTTTACAGCTTGTCCAATTTAATTTTCATCAAGAGTTGTCTGCTTCTACGGGAAACGAAACTTTCAGAAATGAAAAGAAATTCTTAAAGTATTTCTTATAAACATTATGATATCAGCAAATTGTAACAGTGCACACAAGCTCTGCCTAGCTTGCAGATAGTTTTTAAGTTTAAGACAATGCTAGCGTAGGTGTGTAGTATGCATAAATAATCAGATCGATTGGAAGAAGCACATTATTTTGAGTGAATACAAACATGGGCCCGAAGTCGAACCTCTTAGAATGTAATCCGAACGCTATGGCTCAGCGCCATTTAGGTCAAGTTACCGTCATTGTTTCAGTCGAAATCTTTCTAGTTTTTACTGTATTTTTTTTTCACCAGGTCTCCTTGAGATTCCACAAGCTACAAATAAAGAAGTTGTGCCAAATAACACATAAAATAGTACATAGTATAAAGTACGGTAAACTTTAATTAACAATACCAACCACCATGAAACAGAGCAACATGAGCGTTCACAAAACAAAGGCCCGCTTTTGGTTAATGGCGACTGCGCTAATCCTATCATTAGCCGGCGCCTGTTACTGTGAGTTGACTTTATCGGCTAAAGACGACATTAAGACAGTATCAAGTTCCCAAGCCCCACCGACTTCACCACTTAAAAAACTTAACATGAAACCATTAGTGACTACAGTGGCGTCGACGACTACATCTTCAACTACAAAGAAAAGCTTTAAAACAACAAAAGCGTACGTGGCGACGGAGAGCCCCGCTACCTCGCGCCATTCAACAACTAAAGTGTACACAAGCACAAAGGGGGTAGTGAAAAGTGCAAGAAGGCAAAAGTTAAACACTAGTTCTAGTGCCCTCGGCGCGGCGCATTCACCAGCGCGGCTACAAGAGCGACTGGGGGCTATAGATTGCGATCTGGCCGTGCTGCCACGGGAGTCCCGGCTGTGGCGCGGCAACGAGACGCATGAACTCAATCTGCCAGTCACTGTAAGTATTTCAGTATTCTGCTCATAAATATTGTTTACTTCGGAATATTTTGTATATTGTTATGTTACTAGGCTGATAATAGACAAAATACGTAGTATAAGAGTATGTAGTTTAACAACTATGTTAAGTAAAACATAACTACACCGAATAGCGGTCGCCTCTCAGGTAATGCCATAATCCCTCGATTAGGTACAATTGTTGTTAGAAGGTATCGAAGGTTGATAGGTGCTTTTCAGATCCCGTTTTCGAGATATTTCACATGGCGCCCTGGAGAACTGACCTGATATGAAACACATATTACCCAAAAGTTGATAAATTGCTAACTGGGTGCAGAATCTGAATTTGATTTACTTGCCGCATTATGCTTGGCAGGCAAACTTATTTGTGTATTATCGGCCCAGCTTCCATCTCATATTGTTACGATATGGCCGTTACAGTTTTCGCAGGAAGAGCGGCGGTTTCCTTATTCTCGGAGAGGGATTGTTAATTATAAAGCGATGTTAAACCCGGGTACGTGTAGCGTGTTAATTAATTCGTCACACCAAATACACGCCTGACCTCCTGTAAACAATCAGTATTTTCGCATTTATGTGTCTATGTTTGCTAAAGGGTTGGGTACGGTTCTAGCAGGCAAATGTGTGTAACTTTCCTCCCGTGTTTGTTTACGACAGCAGGCCAAGCTTAGCTTTGGTTTTTCAAAGGAGGCCGTGGAACTTTTTGTGTCTGACGAACACACCCTTTGAAATCTCAGTTCGAAATGGTGACCAAAGATATAAAAAAATAAATGCATTGAACGATAACTGGGGTTGATATCTCTAGTTTACATTCAGAAAGCTGTTTTTTACGTAAGCCGCATTTCAAATGGATCTTTAGAGTGGTATAACAGAAAAGAGGCCTATACTCAGCAGAGGGTGGATGAAGGCTGCAATGGTGACAGTGTAAGTGTAAACCTACTTACACTTTTCTTTGAATAATATTTATTTATTTAAACATAATAATACACAATATTACAGTACTGACCAATACGTCGTATATATATATTTTACTTAAAATTAAAAGTTAAAAACACTACTACAATATAAAAACAATAAAAAAATACACAAAACAAAAGTGAAAATACTTTTATCTACTTATCTATATAAACAAATAAAATAACAATTTGGTTACACAAAATCTATATTTTCACAGAACTTAAACTCCGCAAAATCACACTCCGGTGCTGATGTCAGAAGAGCATTCAGCATCGACAGAACCCGAACGAGGGGAGGGTTTGCATGAGACACTGACGGCACGGCCAATAGCTTGTGTCTGCGCGGTCTGAGATAGTTTTTGGGCACGATATGTATAGAAAGCCTCATAAGCTGACCCACTAGTTCCGGATAGTCAGATTTGTTCCGAATAATCCGACAAGCAGTTCTAAATAATACATAATAATACGAATTATAACACAGTATTTACATAGGTACGATAAAGGCACGAAACTCGTTATTACTTGTGCATAGAGTAGAGGCGACGATGTTTTATTTTTGTCTACTTCTTGTTCGTTATCCGATACCTATATTAATCGAGTGTCACCCCTGGTTAATATTAGGTGTATCAAGCGACGATTACTTAGGTAGGTACTCCAATTTTAGTTGTGAAAGTAATGTATCGTTGTTATTACATTAACAATAGGTATACATTCTTATCACACAGACAGTACGGGCAATTATATGGACTTTTGATAATAAAGTGGAACACGAGCAAAATAATAATTATGAAAGTCAAAGGAATGTAATGTAATTAAATAAAAATACTCGTGTGCTGGATATCGACTATGCTTACGTATGGATTGCATTGTAAGCATAGTCTTCACTTAGCGTGATCAGGCACAGTTCGCCAGTTCCCTGATTATTTATTGTTATGGGAATTCGTCTACATCATTTGTTTTCAATGAGCATAACATAATTTCATTACTAAGAACCTATTTTTCATAATCAGGTAGCAATCAAATGACGCGCAGGTCGATCGATCTCTACGTTTCGGTGGTTGAGCTAAACAAATATCGTCGTCTACACATTTTGACTTGTATGTGCATATAGTTTATGCATAGATTGTCATGGAAATATTTAAAGCACTCGTGCTGGTGCCCGGATGCCCGAAAGTGTGGTAACTGGTCTAACCCGCAATACCAATTTCCTCACCTAGTTGACTTCTAAATCTCATGGAGTCTATGAAACATGGCAGACGATATCTGTTCTAATTACCCACTATGGCCACTAAAAAAAATAGAATTCTCGAGTTATCTTTCTCCTGGAAAGCCAAGTCTTACTTGAAACCGTCAGTTTCATCATCTTTAATTACTAGTCATATCATAATCCTAGTCTAACCTTATCCTCAATATATTAGGCCCAGCGTCTACTGTGGTGACAATACAATGCTAAGTGCATCCTATATTGTATTACTACAATTAACATTTTGGTTACTGGCGTTACCGTTGTGTACATCGTTACGATACAAATAACCAAGCCATTCGGATACTTTTATTTAAAAACACATTATACGCACGTAATGGGGTTATGGGGCTTGCAGAAGTGTCAGTAATAAATAAGCCATAAGAAATGGAAGTACTAAACTTAATCTCCGTGGGCAATTTATGCAATGTCTTTTCTTCCGCTCCCTTAATATTCTTGTTCGCACAACTTTGATCGTGACAGTAGCGAGCATACCGAGGTCAAATACATAAACCATAAATCGTCTTACTGAACGAGAAATAAGGAAAAAAGCTTTTTTTGCTATGGTTGAACTCTATTCATTACTTATGTTGCGAAAAATGTATAATCCATTATGTAAGATTGGACTGTTGTGGTCTGAGCGACAATAAACGTGGCTCTTGACTTGTTTTAATTTTATTCGATTTCACGCTAGATAGTCAGGCTCAATACCACTATTACTGACTACACACTAGAGACAGAAGAAGAATACATTAAAACTAATTATATTTATTACAAAAAAAATCATCCTCAGTGTTTGGATGTGGATAACGAAAAAATACAATAATTTTATTATGCTTAAGAGGCTCGTTGCGGACACGTATTTATATAAATTATAATATTACAATATGTTAACGTTTTTGACCTCTGTCCTTTACAACCATTCCATCGCGGGTAATATTTTGTAATGGTACCTATATGTCCGAGTAGAAAATCTAAAATTTATTCGTACTGAGTTGTAACTAAAAGCTTGCAGTAAAATGCCTCTTTGATGCATATTGAATGATTTAGTAAATATAACAGAGGACATTTGAATTAGTATTCACAGAGGTTGACTTGATAATTAATTAATGTGTGTGTGACTTTGTGGTACGGATGGCGGAGGAGTGCGGCGGCGGGGGCGCGGGCGCCCCGTCGGGTGCGGCCGAGGAGGAGTGCCCCCCGGTCATCGTATCGTGGGAGGGCTCCGCCGACATCCAGAGCGGAGACATCCTTATCGTCCGCATCGCCGACTCCCTGCTACTCGAAACCTTCGGACAGGTCGACGTGAAGAATGGCACTCCTGAGGCGAACATTTCACACGCCGATGGGGAAAGGTCAGTTATATTTAGAAAGGTAAAACTATGGGTGATCTATATTTATAGACAGCTAGGCCGTACCCGCTTGCCGTTTCAGACACAGATCGATTTTCCAGGGTACATCGCACGCTGTTGCAGCCGGCTGTGTACCAGGTTACGCGACAGGGACACGAGCACTGTGATGTCTCTGACGGCATGTTGTTGGACATCACGCCACTCGATGAGCATGGCGCTAAGCTCTTCACGTTGTACGATAAGGATTTAACTGAAGGAGTCAATTTACTTATAGGTATCGAAAACAGAGATCACTTTTTACAACGTAATGTAACATGAAAAACTTATATTTTACTTGTTATGTTAAAGGTGCTATTAAAAATTGAAGCGATGAAACGGTTGAGATATGTATATTATCGACCGGAAAACGGAAGGAACTGTGTGGGAAAAACGTCAACGACGACGGTTTTATTCTATGATCGCACAATAGGTGCGGAATTCCCGCCGTATAATACATTGCGTGCCTCGGGTAGCGGCTGTGAAAACTCAGTGACGCGATCTATTTGATATCTTTTCACGTTTTATTGCTGGAAAATGATTTGTGGACATAACGTTATACATTTTTATACTAATGGTTTCTTTCAGTTGTATCTGAAAACTGGAGATCTCAATGTGTGCGACTAAAAGTAACTGTGAAGTCTGACAACTGCGGAGAGTCTCAAGACTGTTCCGGAAAGGGCGTGTGTTACACTAACGTTTCAATGGTAGGTAGAAGTAGTTGTTGATATGGGTACGTGCGGCTGACAGTATAATCGATGTGGTATATTTGTAGGAAGGCTACGAGTGTCAGTGTTGCCCCGGCTTCGTGGGGCCGCACTGCGAGGAACGCGATGCGTGCAATCCATCACCGTGCCTGAATAACGGCATATGTGTCGACATCACGCAACCTCTCAATGGCGCCAACTACCGCTGTCTCTGCCCTTATGGTACACATACACATTTATTATGCTCTAAAATATAGGTTTCTTAATACTCTTCGCTATATTTTTCTTTGACTTTATGAATACTTACTATAGCAATCATGAGGTGAAAGTAGAATAGTAGGTATACGTTTCAATCTTGTAAAGTATAGACATTGATATTTTAATGTCATTATGTCAGTTAAGTTTACAAAAATGTAACTTATGATATCTTCTGATGCAAGCAGAACTACAATATGGGCTCAACTATAGTGATTTGAAGTGTTTAATCGAATGTCGCTATACTAGAAAACGACTGACTTTATTTCGAGATCAGCGAGGAATTTAGGTACGACAACTTTGTATGTATAATAAATAATGCCACAATGGTTAACGGACTATCTAGAATTCTAGATCAACCGCAAATAGAGCGCCTAAAGCTACCGTGCTTGTGGATACAGATAAAGGAAAGTAGAGGACACGAAAGATTGTGTATGATTGTAAACTTGGTTTTTTGCCCCGAGGGACTTAGCAGGATTTGTAATACGGTTTAAATTGTCGTAGGTATATATTTAGATATTTATCAATATCTAATATAAATAATCACGGTCACCTCAAAAATAAATCAGTGAAAGGAAAGACTAGTATCGCTGGAGGGCAAATATCTTCCCCTTCGATACAAACTGATCCGTTCACAATTTTATTCCGAAATAAATTTTGCTTTTGGTGAATTAAATGGCAATATGACGCAATATGGTGACCGCGTGGCGCACGATATTACGTAACTATGCATCGGTTTTTGCACTTTCATTTGACATACATTGTTTGAATATCTATTATAATAATTTATATAAACGTTTTGAAAAGCTGGTGATGACACAAATTACGAGCATTTTCTTCATTACTTTAATTCCAGGTTTGACTTCAATAATCGGAATAGATAAATCTTTACCATGTTATTCACTATTTTACTACAAACAAACGTTTTGCTGAAGCTTTTAAATTACTTCCGCTAAGCAGGTATTTAATTTTTCGAAGTATATTTTACTACCTATAACATGTCCGAGACACGAGAGAGGCGAGAGGTACACAGTTAGTACACAGTAATAAGGAGGTACTCTATTAATATTCATCTTTCCATTTAGGTTTTACCGGTAGGAAATGTGAGAGAGACCCGTGCTTCTCATCGCCATGTTTGAACGGCGGCTCCTGCATGAGCATGGCAATGAATGGCTCTACAACTTTCCACTGCGCGTGCGCAGATGGCTGGACAGGCGCTCACTGTGAGCTTTCCATAACCGGAGGCGCCTGCGCCTCCAGTCCTTGCGTTAAGGGAATTTGTATCGAGCAAACTGATAACGACGCTGAAGGACAAGATTATCGCTGTTTCTGTCAACCTGGTGAGAAATTTAAATGTTAATTTATAATAATAACATTACGAGAAATCAATGATATCAACTACATATCAACTTAGCAAGTAAAAATAAATTGAATTTTAAAACGATACAGATTACGATAACAGATTGAATTGTAAAACTTGCTAAATAGCCATTTCAATAGCATCGTACCGCTTAGTTGTCAAGTGAGATAAATTGTCTATTAGCGTCCGCCATATTTAAGTCGTCATATATCCTGGGACACGTACCTACCGGAACAATACGAATCTAATGACGTCCCATTTCCCCAAATTAGTTACGCCATTAATTCTCTAGTGGGAACTCATACCTATACACTATACATACAAGCTACGCAGTCATTAGTAAAACTAGTGTATTTCAGGAGAAATTAACGAGTCTCTAGCGGAATGAAATGGATTTCCTTGAATTATTTTTAAAGTCAAATGTATTGAGATTTGTTCTACTTTCACGTACAACAATATTTCTAGATCTCGGTAACAACTCATTCTATTTGGAATATTCGTTATGACTGCTTACATACTCCTTATTACAGTAGGAATACTTTCCTCTTCGGGTTTCTTCATAATCGGGAAAATTACAATGTTTTCGTAATTTATTCCTTCTTTTTTAACTTGCGTAACAATTTTAAACATTCTTAATTTTGCGGAGCTTAGTTAAAGGTCAAATTTTAGGAGCACGAGCTAGGGCAATTTATTAATGGTCGAAACTTTGTATGTGAATGCTGTAGAGCGAATTTTCGCTCGTGATTTATTGGAGCCGGAGTTGGAAAGCTGCCCACAGCAGCTCTGCGTCCTGTGGTTTTGTCCGCTCTGAACCCTGAAGGCTTCGCTTGAGACAGTTTTATTTGACATGGAATTATCAATAACCGAAAGAATTGAACTTATGTATTATTTTTATTTCTGACCTCCAAAAGAAACTAGATTGTCCACATTATTTTAGGTATTTTTTAATGCTATTAAAATCCATATGTAACCTTAACTTTTCTAAACCTAATATTTGTTTTTAAATAAGTCAGAGTGGACGATTGAATGGGCAGCAGTATTCTTTCAAATGTAACGGTAGTTCACTATTACTAAAACTAAAATAGAATGATCGTGTGAAGTTCCTATTACAAAATCTTCGATGTTTATAAAACCTCCCACCACATCGATATTACAATGGCAATTCTGACCTTACTATATGATATATAAATATAGAAGGTGTGCAAATTATCATGTTTCTGTAGCTTTTAACACGTTCATAAAACTTAAATAAGTTACTTAATTTTCTTAATTATATGGTATGATAAGCTCGTCTCAGGGCTATGTTAGTGTTTTGGGCCATTATAAATTAATGATTAAAATTTGCTCATTTTATAAGGATTTATTTTAAAATTGATAATTTGTTTATTCATAAAATAATACATCAAGATAATAAATCTTGTATTTGTAATTCAAATATATTCTGTTCCGTCTATTTATTTGATGACAAAAATATGTATAACTTCTGGAATAAACAAATAAGCTTTTACGACGCCAAACAAATCGGAGTGAATTAATCAAGAGTATTTTTCTTCATGGAACATTTCGTAGCGGACTGCAAGTAAACAGCCCTTGCGACAGATTGGATCTTATCATGAGGAAGACGTGACTTTTTTCCTCAGTGCTATTTTTTCTATCTCCCTTACGTAATAAATGTTGTCTTTAGATACCGTAGCATTTCCTATGCACTTGCCCTACCATACTTTTATAATGACAACAAAAATTATGTACCTATTTTAATTTTGCCATTGGGCTCGTGGCATCATACAGTATTCTATATACTTGCTCATAGGAAATTTAAAATCTAATAGACAAATCTAACAATCTATCCATTTTCAGGAACGATCTTAACTATCTTATCATTATAACGCGGTTGAGAGAACGACAGAAGCTTCCTCTTTTATAGTGTGTGTCATAATTTATAATCATTTGCAAAAGACATAAATAAATATATAACATTTTACTTCTACCCATTTCATACAGATAATGTAATTTTTGTGTGATATCCAGGGTACACGGGCGAGCATTGTGAATTAGAGTACAACGAGTGCGAGTCGTCTCCGTGCGCCAACGGAGGCACTTGCACGGACCGCGTCGGCGGGTTCGCGTGCTCGTGCGGCCGCGGCTACACCGGCAACACGTGCCAGCTCAAGGTCAACACACGAACGGCCCCTGCATGATAATTAGATATCACAGACCATAATCAAAACAGTCGCCGGTAGAGACGAATTCGCGAACAATATTATTTTTGATGTTGACCGACGAATTCGTGTATAGTGGTGAAAACGTGTGCTTATAAAAATATTCATGCTACAACACTGACGCAGAGACAAGACTGTGTCGAGCTATATTACCTACCTACAAATTAATGAATGAGTTTGTTAGCTGACACTCGATACATAATAATGAACCGTAGTCGCTGGTAAACCCGAAAGCAAACTTTATTGTTAAAACGAAGCATGTATAAAAAATGTTTTGCAATTTGTTGGTACTTGTGACCGTTCTATGCACGATCTTCATACTAATAAGATATCAACGTGTAGTTAAAATATCAAGATTCGGTATCCCAGACAATACAGACATAATAAGCGATTAGCAGCGTGAAAAAAAAGAACGTTCGTGTTTAGTCATTTTAAAGAATATATACTATATTTATAAAAGAATAGGCTTTAATATTGCAACGTTATATTGATAATTATAACAATGTGACAGCTGCACATGGAACCACGTGAGTCATTCATGTGACGATGGTACCCAGTACCACTATACTATGTACCTATATAAATTCGTTGCATTACTGTCGCAAAACATTTCAGAACCAAATCAATGCATGCATGACGACACGATTGGCGCGATGGTTAAATGATTAGCTTTCTGCGCTACATGTCGCGGGTTCGATCCCCGCACTGAACAAATTTGTATGGCCTACAGATAGTTTTTTCGGGTCTAGTTGTTTGCGCTTGTGAATATTTGTATCTGTAAACGTACTCATGGTCCGGGAATTATTCCTAGAGGCAATGTTTAAAAAAATGTATAATTCAATTCTTCCAAATCCAAAGTAATCTTTTATGACTTAGCGGGTAAATAAACTCCTAGTTTTTTTTTTTAGAGTGACAGTCTTTTCGTCTATTGTATGGTCTGCGTAAGCCCTTAAGGAGCGACCAAGGATCAACGTAATATGTACAGGAAGATTTTTTAATCACCATGCAAATTTAAATATTATGATCTTTGGGAAAATAGTGAAACATATGTGGTTTCGTTTAGTGTCACTTAGTATTACAATATTAAGATATAACATCACAAAGTTGTCTAATAAAGGTTTACGTTAGTGGATACCGTACACACTAGGCGGCTAAGCGGCTCGCACTGCCCTCTTCCTCATTGTGTAGGGGCAGGAGCGACATTTATAGTATTTAAAATTTGTTGAGTGAACTCACTAAATTTGAATTTTTCGGGAAAATATATTTTTTGTCAAATTTTTAAAAAACGTTGTCTTCGTATCATACATAAGGAAGGCATTGAAAAAATTTGGATGATGATTAAATTAATCATGCTGTATATCAAGAACGTTCATAATTTTAAAGTATTATCTCCATATATATGGGCCAAAGCAGCCTGAAATAAAGAGATTATTATTATTTTAAAGGATTTATTAATCTTCTGGGTGCAGGTAGACCTGTGTTCTCCAAACCCGTGTCCCGTGCACCGGTTCTGCGTGGATCGCGGCAACAGCTATGCGTGCGAATGTCCTCGAGGATTCGTGGGTGACGAGTGCCATATACCGACCAGATCTGTAATTATTAAACATAAAATATTGTATATGTACCCGGGTATGTCCTAAAACTGCGGCCAGACACCTGAGGACGGGCAGCAGCGTCCTCTCATTAATCGGTGAGCTACTACGATCCCCAAGCCGCCTGCCAAGCGTGGGGATTATGGCAACACCCCCCCCCCCCCTTGGGGGAGGCCTTCGTTCAGCAGTGGACGTCTTCTGGTTGATGATGATGATGATTGTATATGTTGCTTTATAAAAAAACTCTCGGCCGCGGGTGTCAAAATAAGGAGTTACCTCACGAGACCCGTCAGCAAGAGAAACGTTCAACAAGAGAAGAAGAGAAATGTTCCCTCGTGAGCACTGCTGAGCATGCTGTTTATGGCGAATTCAAAGTAACCATCATTATGTTCATACCCATAATTATATCGGTCATTGGAGGTCAACGTTCAGCAGTGAATTCGCTAAAAATTAAAGATTCTAATTGGTGCTGAAAATGGAATACCTTTCGACTTGAGTGATATGTGCATAAATGCACAGAGTAAAGATACATATACTGTAAAATAAATACGAGTTATCTTTACATAGTTAAATTACGGTGCTATTAAAAACAAAGCTCTATTCTCAAATAACATATTACACAACGTAGCTAAAAGATTAATTTTCTTTACAGATCCACTATAAAAATATGTAGATATCTTGAATAGTAAAAGAATAAAAGGCTGATATGTTATAATCTTATTTGTTTATGTCTTCAATGTACTTAAACTTACTACTGCATGTCTTCCAGGCTTGTGACAACAACCCTTGCGCCCACGGCGGCACATGTTGGAGCGGCATTGAGTCCTTCTACTGCTCCTGCCGACCAGGCTATACTGGCAAACTTTGTGAAGGTGGGTTTAACTGACCGAGAACTTACGTGTCTGCTTCAACTCAATCGGTACCGTACTGAAATAGTATAAATTAACCTTCCAATGTTACAATTTCGTGTACCTAAGTAGAGTGGGTTATATACAAATCTAGGTGTGAATATAAATAAATAAAAAGCATCTTAGCTATTGTGGCCATGCTTGGTGAAGGTAAACAGACAGATGTTATCGAAGCAGCGCTAAATTATCAGATCGTTTATCGTAGGGACTGTAGGGAGACCCTATTTTATTTTTTGTATTCTCTCCGAAAAGTTTGTTAATATAAAATTGTTTTAATATTTTTCCAGAGGACTTCATTCTCGAAGTGGTGGGGGGCGACAGTGGTATGGACGTTGAGCCTCGCGGAAGGGGGAGGATGGAGAACACTGGCGGTGGGTCAGTCCGGGAGGTGCGCATGCCGCTGGGGCTATACCACGACCGACTGCACAACGTGTACATCGCTGCGGGCACGCTAGGCGCCGCCATTGCTATCGTCGGAGTCGTTGTGAGTACATGCTTGTTGCTTACTTAACTAATATCAGAGACTAATATATAATAGATACATTCAAAACAATTGCAATCGTTCGAACAATTCCTCACATTGATGACGATCTCATAACCAGTGCAAGACATTTCATATTAAATCCCATCGGTGTAACTAATATCTTCCTTTTAAGAAGAGTCTATGACCAGGTAGTGAAATGCGCAGATTATTGAAGTCCACTTCTGGTGTTATTTATGTATCTTCAGAGCTGATACTACTTTTTACTTTTAAAAGTGCTACGGGCTACGATTTTCGTAGCTATTTGGCTATTGCACTAATAAATCAATCTACAACGTTGACTTTGACATAAACGTGAATAAAACTTGTGCCTAATTGAAATAAGAGTATACTGCTAAATGTACCTGTGCTTAGTGGTCACAGCTAAACTATCAGCCGATTTGGCGATGCCTGTGGAAGTCGTAGCGTGCAGTCCGTGGCACAAAAAAGGTTGACAACATGTCTTATCCGTTACATATTGGCGCCTTGACTCTAACTTTTAGATGTCAGACGACGGTCATATTCATCGTTTCAGATCACCTTGTAGCCATCCATTGCTTTATATTGACCCATTCATGGAGCAACGGCTATAATCAACGTAAGTGTGGTAATAATGCCACTATTAGCACCATGCTTGTCAAACGTTTTGACGGTAATAAATGTTCGCCTGTCATTATAGGAGTATATAAGCACCTTTATTTTACAGCAAAGGACGCATAAAGGCCATTATGTAAGCACCTTCTACCCTACTACGGGTCCACGATAACTTGAGACCCCTCACTGTACCGCGTTGTACCCCATTTCTAGAGACTCAGGTTTACTTACAAGTTATTGTGCACGCGTAGTACCCACATATGAATAGAATGTGTTTTCACTGACTCTCGTTTCAGGTGACAGCATGCCACTGTCGCGTGAACAAGACGTACTCTCGTCTGCTGTCTCGTTTGTCGCGCGTAACGGAGCCTGGCCCGCCACACCACTGGCTGCAGGACAAACGCGCGCCCCCCGCGGCGCCCTACCCGCCCACCTCAGCCCCCTTGGACACTACCGACATGTACTACACTCTTGACTTCAGCGACAGCCAAAGCTCACCTCTCATTCAATAGCAATCATTTCAGAACTGCTCCGAGGGGGAACGGTTCAAAATACAGATTTAAAGAGAAGAGGTGGCGATCTACCTTATCCTAACCTTATAGCTTCTACCTACCATCAAGTACGTAATAAGTAAAGCGTGTTACAAAATGTGTGTTTTAAAATCCGTTCAGACGATTAAGTAAAATGCATCGCATTCAATACCATTATAGAAAGTAAAGTATTTATAAATATTTATTTTGGAATGTGAAAGTATTAGCAATTACTGATCAATTTCAATAAACAAAGTTTTATGCTAAAGTATAATAATCGCGTGGGAGGTGGAAAAACTATCAATAACGCCAAGCCAATAAATTGTGGTTTCGTGATTCAAAAATACGTACGTATAATTTATGATTATAGCTGTAGTAAATTACCTAGTGTCCCGCTGTTCCTAGAATATTACAATATAAATAATTTTGTTGATTTTTAGTAATAACGTGTCATGTTACTGATGTAGTTCATTAAATTAATGTTTATTTGATCTATATGGACATCACCACAATCTTTAAATTTAATAATTCCGAATAGAGTGAAATCCAAGCCAAGTAATCTATAAATTAAATTAAAATCATCTAATAGACATGACTCCTATTTATACGTACTCTATATTAATTGTAATGTATAAGTGGATGTGATTTAATTTAGAATTTATTATATTCATATTCTTATGCTCAAATTAAGAACAAGTCCCTTAAATTTATTTTTTCCCTTATATAATTTATTTTCAAAATCACCTGAAAATATTAAAAAAATCGTAACGTAAGGCTTGTTAGTGAGTTCGAACATTAATCTGCTTTTGGCTAATATAATCGGAATTTGATTTAATTATTTGTGCTGTACTTGTACGTTTGGTCAATTTGGAAGTAACTTTTATTAATAATGTCCCTTATTTAATACGTGATGTTTCTGGTTTACTATATAGGCTATGGATAAAGCAATTTATTTTTATTTTCATAGATTTTGTTTCATCTTATTTCCCGAGCTTATCGAACATTTGGTTTTGTTCGTATTCACACTAAGTGCCTGTGGGAATGTTGGGAGATGCTTTTCATTCGTTTTTAATTTGTTTCATACTTATTACGGTAATAAAATATTCTTGAAAAATTTAACTTACGTAATGAAACTGGGTGTCGAAATTATGAATATTTGACTGATCTTCAGAATTAGATGATTCTCAAAACTTTCTTATAGCTTGCTTTTCATGTCTGTGAAGAATATTTTATGCCTAGAAGCGTTTCTTGACATTAAGCTATGTTCATAGAAAGAGAAAGGGTGTTCTCCTATTTTAACGATTAATAACTCAGCTAAGTATTAAAGGACATCAGAGACGCTATTTTAATAGTATATCTATTGCTATAATTGTGCGGTTTTAAGTAAATATTCTTAACAGATAATTATTCGCGAGTGTGTAGTCTTACTTCAAGTCTTTGTCTTGACGCTTTCGTGAACTTTGAAGCTTCTAAATGTACATAATATGAAAATTACCTATTGTTAACGTAAAGTAATAAGTATTCATTAAAAGTAACTTGAAAGTTGCAATACTGTTTCATTATATCTATACATATTATGAATAATCATTACTTAGCTGTTTTGGCGCAGTTTCGATAAACTTTGCAAGGAATAATTACTTATTCACAGGTTCCCACAAATATTTGCCTGACTGATGAAGCTAAAAAGAACACATTAGCCAAGGGTAAATAATATGACGCGCAACTATAAAGATATATAATTAACATTGAAACCAAAGTGATGTTTTCAAGAAAAACATTTTTATTTAGATTATAAACTTTGATAAAAATAATTATATTAATAATATTTTTATGACAACTTACAAATATTCATATAAAAGAATAACGTAACATCTATTCAATTAAACCTTAAGTACAGTACAATTTAATAACGAAAATGTGCTACCACTTTCGGGTTGTGTTTTAACTAGTGTGACTAATATCTCCGAGCCGTGCGTCCGCGCCGCGTCGCCATCGCTTGTGTCTCGCCCTACATTAATATTATATATCATTATCAATCCAATTGACGTAATAATCCACCATTTTTATATAATTATACAACTTTTATAGTAAAACTCTGATTATAAATTGCACAACCTTGTTGGGCGGAGACCGTGGCTGGCGACTCGCCGCGGACGCTAACATTTTAACTACTAGACTGTATTATTGCTACTGACGTTTGTGACTTATGACGAGATTCTGAATCACGAGCTAACATCATTGTAAGTAAACATTAAAGCTGCAAAATTTATATTAAAAAGTATATAAATAAATATTATTACTTGCATACGTATGAGTATAAAAACAATGCTGTTAGAGTCCGTCCGACAACCGCGGGAGCGGACATTGAGCAATGGATTCGTTACCAAACATAACATTATAAGGAAAATTAAATTCCAGTTGTGAAGATATAACAAGTGTACGAAAGCCAAAAGAATGGAAGATAAGAGTAATGCGAAGGACGGAACAAGTCACAACGCTATCGCAGCTAGTGCTGATTGAAACAAAAACAACACATTACATGATAATATATAGTACTATATCTTAATTAAAATTCGATGCCTACCTGCAAGTCACATGAGACACAGTAAAAAGAACTAACATTATGTTAAAGAATCTACGCCTAAGAACATTAAGTACTCTAAATTATGTCATAATATGGCAGTTAACCGAACCGTCCGCACTAGGCCCGCGGCCCGCCTCCTAACACATTGTCCTGCGACGACATGCAACACCTACTGATACACGCACAGAACCTTGTTCTGGATTTTGAATAATCGGTGGAGATAACTTAACTATAATTTGATGCTTTATTCTTGGCAAATGATTAATTATGAGCACGTATTTCCTGATATCAAATTATCACGATATTAATAAATTTTAATATTTTCGCTATGGAGAGCTTTTTCAAACAAAAAAAACTAAAGTCGCTACAGTAAGATATGGTTATTTCCGGCACGAAATCTTATAATATAAATAAGTCTTGGACATAAAATACTTCATAAACTAAATTGTTGTCATGGCCCGATAACCTACGTATCGAAATTCGTTTATTACCTATATCAAATATGAATTATTAATGAAAATCTTAAAATTATACACAAACCACTCTCATCGATGATAATGTTAATGTTGTTCAGATGGACGACTTTGTGACTATGTTTATATGACTATTATACATCCAACATTATTCGAAACCTCGGCTCTATCTCATTAAATTGTTGACGTCATTGCTTCCGTTTCAAATGGTCGTTATTTATTTATTTGTGGCAATGATCGCAGCTAATTAAGATACAAATGTCCGGTTAATTTATTACAATTCAAATAATTTTACATTTTTAATAAATAGTAATAATTAAACGGGACCTAGTCACTTGGTGGAAGCAATGCGCATGCTTGAACCTAAAACTAATATCAACTTCACTAATTGTAAGAATTGAGCGAGCTTATAAAGCAAACTTAGGCTTACAAAACTTAACAAAGTGGATGGCATTTAATTTGACTTAACTCACTTACATTAAGCTATTATAACATTAATTATTATGACGAAGGCACTTCATGCTTTTCAGTGTAGATATATTATACCTACGTATAGTTTGTGACAAGAATTTATTACTTTATCATCATGGCAAGAATAAAAGGTACCTGTTGAAATGTTAACTACATACCTATGATAACCGAGTGAATGGCACACACGTTCATATCCAGCAACAGATCATCGTCATTTACAAATACAATTACATTAAATAAACGAAACATTTTGCTTTCTGATAGCCAAACATCCTTTAATTTTCGCCATCACCGGGCAATCGAATCACTATGTAATTTCATAAGGCACTAAAATAGATATTTACACAACGGTCTCGACCCGATCGCTTAGCGTACAACGATAACCGAAAGATTCTGTGACATTCCGCTTCAAACAAAATACAGAGGATGTATCGCTTACGAGTAAATTTCAACCTGAGATCGACACTTTTGATACAACCTTATCCCATAAAGATTTTTCACGTAACGAGTGTAAATCGGGAACGCTTATAGTTAAAACTGCCGTATGGAAGGCACGCGGGCCCGGCTCGCTGCTGGCGCGGCTAGGCGTCGAGCGGCAGCTCCACGAACGTGATGTCGTACAGGCGCTCGTCCTCGCTGGCGCCCGCCGGCCGCACCTCCAGCAGGAACAGATCCTCGTTGCAGTAATATGCCAACATTTCATCGTCAATTTTGGCCGTAATCCTGAAATAAAATACACGTCAATATGGGCTAACGCGGTCTTTTGCTCGATTTGTGGAAGAACTACTCGACCCAACAAAAAACGTGCAAATTAATCAAATTATCCCTTAAAGGAGCTGAAGTATGACATAAACAACAAACATTTTAGCTGAAAATTATTATTATTTTAATTACATATGTGCTCATTAATTCGGTGCGAGTGCTTCCCAGCAATGCAATTAAGGTTCGGATCCAGATTATGGGGCCATACCGGACGGGGAGGCGATTAAGTGACTGGCACCTATTATGAAGCTCATTAGATAGTTATAGGGGAGTGTTCATATTGTAAAGCTTTGCGTAGTTATCAGTTAGTGGCGCGCCCTCGGAACAAGCGATGCTGCATTAACGCGAGGCGGCCGGTGCGTTTACGCTGTCAGATTTGTCAAAGGCCAATGAAAACCACTTACCCTTTCTTGTTCTTTCGATAAAGATTATTAATTGCCGAACTTGAAATTTTGTACTTATTCTCAATCTGAAAATAAGCAAAAAACAAAAGAGTTACAAAAGGGCCTTTCGCCATTTTGAACCGAGACGTCTCGTCTAACGGAACCGAAAGTTCAGTAACCGGTCTAGTGGTTTCTTAGGGACAATACGCGCGAGGACCCGCCGGAGGTCCGGTGCGGCGGCCGGCCGTGCGGATGTTAATTACAACATGCGGTTATGATGATCGTGTGTTTATTAGACGGGGTTATAAAGCGTCCGATCGGTTACAGCTGCGAGCGCCGGCCCGCCCGGCTAGCGGACCGGCGCCCGCGCCGACGAAGCGTCTCGATTTCTTGCGTTTACTTCACATACAAGTATACAAAGACATGTTCGTTGACGAACGACGAGAAACCGAGAAAGCGACGGAGACCACCTCGCTCGCTCGTGTTCTGTGGTTAGCTAACATCACCAAGGTTATTCTCGTGCTGGGGCACGGATCAGCGTGCACCTCGTGACGTCATTAGTTAGGGCGAGGTTATGGATTCGCTGGGCTTGACGTATCGAGGTGCACGTCGGTAGTCAATCAAAATGTGGTGTGTATGGATAACAAGTGTACTCACAGCATGCAGCAGGCCCTGCGTAGTAGGTGGCACGACGTGCAGCGCGGTGTACACGTCCTCGGTATCCTGGCGCACGTACAGCATGACGCGCTCGCTGAGCGGTGGCGTGCTGACGCGTGCGCGCTTACCCAGCACGCCCTCCAGCTCCAGCGAGTCCTTTCGGTCGCTGTACGGAGAGAGGCCTCCCACCTCCCGGTACCTGCTCGTACAAAACTTACATTTTAACCTTCAACGCAAGAAGAGGACTGTTTGGACGAAATTATTTTTTTTTAAGCTTTTATAAGTTATGTACGGTTTAATATTCCCACCCCAATGATGATAAATAACACAATCACAATCCTAAGCTACAGTAAAGTAATATTCGAAATCAGGAATAATTTGTGAAGACGTGACACAACATCACGGTGTTATCGTATATTTATTAAAGTGTTATTTATTTAAAACCTGTAAGAAGGACCACTTCGAATATAAAACAGCTCATAGAAAACTTTTAAAAATAACCAATTTAAAACGAATAATAATCGTTTTGACTACAGATGCAGCTCGTAAAAACAATTATATAGCCAAACATTGATTTTAGGGGTTAAATGACGATAATATTTAAGAGCCCGTAATCGTTATACCTCTGTAAATGTATGACATTCATTAATGTCTATCTATATTCCGATTGACTATTCCACGACATATTCTGGCATATATATTAATGTCATATCTTACATATGAATAAATGCGATAATATTAATAAATTGCCTTAGAATATAGAGACATAATTTGTTCAGAATTCAGAATAGCATATTTTAAGAGAACTCAATAACTTGATATCACCTACTGGTAAAAATTTTACTCCATCAGGATAGTTTCAGACCAAAGAAAATCTGTATGTAATATTTCGAAATTATACTGGCCTCTTTGATTTTAAATGGAATATTATCGTGAAATATTATGGGAAAATATGGATAACGAAAATTGTATTTTCCGGTCCTAAATCTAGAAATTCGATTAGATTCGAAATATTTAATTGGTTTAATATTTGGTTAGTGAGTGTATTTACCCTGGCGCGTCAGGCGGGAAGTGGTTGTGGAATTTGAGCGCGGGCGCCTGCGGCTTGGCAGCGTGCAGCAGGAAGGGCGACGCGCCTTTGAGGTGCGCCTCGGCCAGCGTGGACTCGTCGTGTCCGTAGAAACCCTGGATGTCCATCCCCGTGAGCTTGTCGATGTCCTCGGCCGGGCTGAACAGCACCGGGGGCTTGCCCAGGTCTGCCATTGTGTAGAATTCGCTGCGTTCCGTCACCGGGTGGTAGATTTCATCCAGCTTCTTCCTGTTCGTAGCTGACATTTTCCTTTTCGCCGCTCTTCTTTCTTCATCCCTTGTTTTTCTTTCCGCACCCTTCAATTGAAAAGTAAAGCAATTACATTATTGTACGCTGATTATTTGATATATTTATGAAATAGATAACGTGTAAATTGTATTGCTTTGCATCTTACCTTATCACAGAAAACTTTGATTTGACAGTAGCCCCTGTGATAAACTTGTGTGTCCCGGGGGTCTTCAAACGTATCGATCTGTATGTGTAGCGGTAAACCCTGTAAAGAAGTAATCAAAAAAATGAATTTGATAACGTTACTATACTTTCAAATGTTTGATTTCTAATTGCAAAATGACGCTCATCCATTTGTGTCAATTTTACCCAAATGGGGAGGAAAGAATATATAATTGACCAATTATATGAAGACACATCTCTCACGCTATTTTAGTATCCATATGATCTCATACATAGTCATATAAACAAATCGACTATATTTTGAGTCAAGCAATTTTACGCTTGAAGTCTACACTTATCTTAGAATAATAACAAAAAAAAAAAACAGTTTTAATAAACGTTCATAAGGGATAATTGCGATAAATTTACGAATAAGGAAAAAATATGCACGTGTCTGAATCGAATCGCGTTAAAACGTCTTAATTGCGTTCGTTCGAGGTCGATGTTGCGGCGGCGTCACTGCGCATTGGATAGGTAATTGAGAGGCTGATAGCGGACTGGTTTCATATCAACCAATGGACATGCGCGGCTCGAGAACGACGCTTACAGCGGATAACATATTACACGACCATCAGTCGCTGACGACTAATTTGCAGTAAGAAATGCCGTACGATCGCTAGCTTGTTATAAACTAGATGCTATCAGTGCTCGTCAATACCCAGGATCGTAGTGTATAAGTGAGGCAGCCGCGGCGCGACTGTCGCTTGCGCCGCCCGACGCCCATGCCCATGCATCGCTTCCATGGTTATCGAGGCGTCTCCGGCGACAACGCGGTTACCGACCTCATGCCTTGATGTCGACGTATCGTAACATTAATTTACATACTTTCAAAGTGGTAAGCTTAATTAACATTTTGCAATACAAAATAAAGTAAATGACATTTGTACACAGGTACCTAGTGCTAACTCGTCTTCGATTTCCCACGCCCATTAAAATGCTAGCTAACGACACATGTACCTCATATGAATAATATAAATTCAATGAACGCTAAGATGAAATAAAATGTGAAATTATTTACGATCGGCAATAATTAAGTAAAATTACCGTTTTCCTTAACAGACTCCCAGGAGGAATATGTAAACAGCTTTATTTATTTTCATTGCATTTACATATCTACATTATAATAATATATTATTTTAACAATCATGATTTATCTATTAAATTTTTACTACAGATTCATATCTATATATATTCTAAGTATTGATGATGGCATACCTTCACTCCCTTTTGACTGCTGAAATCTGTACTAAGGCACTGTACTGCAATGTTGATCTGTAATGAAATTATAATTGATAAGTGGTTACACAAAAATAACTTTAAAGTTTATGTGTGCATATAATATATGGTTACATTACATCTCAAATATAAACATAGGCGCCAAGGTAGTCGTGAGCAATTCACAACAACATACTTCAAAAATAATATGCGTAGAAAACTGTATTTATAAAAAGTGTACGTGGGGTTTCATTGAAATTCATTGAGTTTGTGGAGAGTGCAGGGCGTGCAGTGCACAGTGACATGTAGGGCGTCTTTAGCGCGGCAAGTAGCCGGCATGGCGGGGCGGGTCGCGCTAGGCCCCGCTCATTACTGCGGTCTATGCAAATGACTCTCGCGTTTTTACTCGCCGCCGACACCGTCATCGATGCCTGTCCGTACGCATATTAATTGTCGCAAACAACTCGCATCCGCTACGGTTGCACTAGCCAACAATCAATAATTACGGATATTGATAACTAACCAGTAGCCGCGAGTTCGTCCCAAGTCATTAACAGCAATAAAATAAATCAATGAAAAAACAACTTCAATTTTATTCGAAACGGTTTTAATACAGCAAGGTTAATTTTTACCTATCATCTTTATGATCAGAGTCGAAATTGTGATTCGATGTAGAAGTCGTTAAACGTTAATTGCTCCCTTGACTGGCATTAGCATACTGTCATAGAATTGAGGCTATTTCACGCGGACTTTTAATTGTTTGATGAATATTTAAAAGGCTATGTACATAACATTATCAATGAAGTATACGTTTTTGTGCCGCTACTAGTAGATACTGTATAATTTTATGTAAGCAATTAAAAACACAGTGTTGTTTATTATTCAACAATATAATGAGTGCTCATGGAGGAGCTCCCATCCGCGCTCCCGGTCGCCGCGCGCCCAAGCGCTTTTTGTTTCATTTGCCAAAGCCACTCGACCAAATAAGGTTGCAGGACTCTATTTAATTACACTTTAATAAGTGTAATAAAATCATGATCTGCGTTTTAATTCGGTACGTTTGTAATGGTCTCGATGCGTGCTAGCGATATATGCGCTTTAAATATGCACATATTTTTGCATTAGTGAGCTGAGCCGTCATTTGGCGCGCAGTCACTCTGACAGGAAGACACATTAGCCCATTAGCGTTTGTCCATTTACAGAGTTGATTCAATTTTTAAATGCGTGTTGGTAAAAATACTGATAAGGTGGCTCTGGTGTTGGGATATTATAATTAAGCCGGTGGTAAGGACGTACCTTCGCGGCGCTCTCGAGTGGATTCCAGTAGACAGCGATGGCGTTGTGCGCCACCTCCTCGATGCAGCCCGCCAGGCCGATGCTGTTCTTCGTGTCTGTAACAAAACAACAAATTGTCATTAATCTTGTCTTCGGGTAACTGTGCACTGTGCAGCAATGGCGGCGGAGATTTCGATTAAGATATCAACGCACAATACGTCATCGAGGACGGAAATTTATTTGCTGGGCGTGAATAATCACGTGATAGGATCAATTTATTGACGACTATGCAATGTTAACATTTCTGCCCTTCCTAGATTAAGGTTTATGCTCGGTAATTAGTAGATTTGCATGTTGTACTAATTGCACATGAACTAGATAAATACCTGTTGATACTTCGGAAGTCTTTTCACCTAACTATCTATAAGCTATCTTTGTCCTTAAATAAATCTTGTCTTATTCTAATTTTATTTCATCCTATTTCCATCATTATTTTATGCGTACAATGTCCTGTTATTTTACCCGAGGTAATCTGGTCATAAATATTATGTCTGTGTGTATTGTAATTGATCATTTCATATTCTCTACTACAAGAATTTAATAATAATACAAAATACATTCACAAGAAGTTTGCAAAGTTACTGCTATTAATATAATAATGTGTAGTTCTATCATCGTTAGTTAAATGTGTACAACAGCTACTCAATTATATTACGGTCATAGGCAACGTAAGATATTTATGAAGGTAATAGAACAATCTGAATGCATAACTATTAATTCTATACTGAGCTGTGGTGCAGTATTTGGTGCAGTATTATGAAGTGCTCTGTTTTGCGCGGGTGTTTGTTTGTTGGTGCGCGTGAGTGTCTGCCTGTCTGCGCGCGCGTGGGCGGCTGGCTATCAGTCGGGCGCTCGGGCGGCGATCTGTGCGGGCGCAGGCGACGTCGTCGCTGACGTGTTTATGAGCCGCCGGGGGACGCCGCCCTCCGACAACCTTATTGTTTTAACAGCCTCTTACAAATTTACGAGTCCACGCAACATCCTGCTATGTGCTAATAAATCCGCCCACACGAAAACTTCCTATGTACACAGAGCATGATTCAAGAATGGTTCCTTTTCTTTGTATGTATAATATGAGATTTCGTAGGTATCAAGAAGAAGAAACAGTTATTTTTTTCTCGAATCAGATCATCAGAACAGCGCCCTACAAAAAGCAGAGTTAATAGGAAGAGCGGAGGTTAATAGTTAATAGGTGGCGGCATTTGGTGTATGGAGGCCAAAATTATTTTTTGGTCGCTGCATAAAAAGGTAAAATAATGATTTATTTATTAATAAGAGTGTTTTAATAGTTTTTTTATAAACCACCATAAGATACTCACAAATAGCCAGCAGAATGATTGAAGACAATAAAAATGATAATAAGAAAAAACTTGTCAGTTATGATGACCATTGATGTATAAAATTACAAATGGATATTCCTTAATATCGTCAAAACAAAGACTTACTGGCGAGTAATCTGTCGAATCAGTGAGGCATGTTATATAAGAAAACTGTCAAAAGAAATAAGCGTGGAGGCAAAGAGGCTGCGCTGAACGTGGACACGCGATATACGAAGACATGTAGGTAATCGGAGAAGGCATTGTGCGGGCGCGCAGTGCGTTGCGACCCCCGTCGCACCCCTCGCCCCGCCGCGCTTTCACACGCCTGCGCACAGGTGTCCGGTGTCGCCCTTGACGCTCCCAAGTTCGTCGCATAAATTCATGGTGCACTACTTCTCTGCCTACCCTGCTTCTTACAACTGACTCATCCTAAATTCATTGCCTATACAAGCTGAAAATTGCTTATTTTTTAAGTAGTGGTCTTTAAACTTTAATGATATTAGCTTAAAAAATCTGAGACACATTTTGCTTACGGATATAATAAAACTAAAAACAAATACATAAACTTAGTCTTTTGTGAAATAAAATACAAAATTCCTTTGTGTTTAGACATTAATTCATTCTATGTAATAACGTCAACAAATGAAAAAATAAAACTTAACTAACATCGAGATAAGCTAAAAAACCTTGACATTAAACTTGGCTCGACCGCGCGAATTAATGGCTTCCATGTTTTTATTTTCCTTGAGATTTAATTTATAGGCAGTGCTTGTGGCCGCGGCGTCACTCATTACAAATGCTACAGACCTCAGTTAAGTAATGTTAGAATGTGTAAAGTGTCATATATCAGCGCTGTTTACTTCGAGTCAAGCGATTAATAACTAAGCGTTCCGTAGGTGACGTAACTCCCTAACTAATCGATAAGTATCGCATATCTATTGAATAAGAGTGTTTACGTTCAATTCACGTTGAAATTGTAAAAAAAAAAAACACCTTATACGATTTTCATCTAGATCAAAAGTTTAGTATTAAAATAAAAATGTTGGTACGTAAATTTATTAATATTGCGATGATAGGGAAATCGCAACTTTACAAAATAATCAAAACAATAATTTTCTAAGGCAGAGCGGGGCGGCAGCCGTTGCGCGGGCGCACGCCCGAGGCCCATCGCGCAATTAACATGCTAATGAGCGCGCTCCCCGATATCATCGCTGTAATTATGTCCGCGCGCGACTATATTATAAGATTGCTTATAAGTCCTATCCTTTTTGTAGACATTCGACACGCGTAGTCTAAGGTCTCGAAGACCTCCGTTTCATGCCTATCAAAATGATCACCGACAATACAAGCAGGTGTTTGTACTTTATCACTGGCTAAGAGATTTCTCACGAATTTTAACGATTTCCTGTTACTCGGCCTCATAGAGCTCATCTTGTCAGATATCTTTATTACATAGTTTCATTTGCCTGCGTCGGGGAAACTTCACATTTAGTTTTATATCTATAATCTGGTTAATGTCGGAATGTGTCATTACAAGTAGCGTAATATAAAGCTCGCAGCTGAGCGAGGCGCGTCGGACGCTGGCGATGCGGCGTAAGCTAGGCGGTACGGTGGTGCGGCGCCAGAGGTGTTTATTTTTAGTTGCAGCGATTGATAGGTTCACCGGTCGGTGTGGGCCGCGGCCGTCGTGCGCGTTATTTATGCAAATGTCCTAACGAGATATAATGGTGGTGCGGCGGGGTGTGCGCGGGTGCGTCTCCGCGATATCTGCCCGCAGCACGGTAATTAGGTCCTGCGTGCCGAGCGGGCGCCCGCCACCGCCCGCCGCCACCGCACGCAACCTCTCCGCCATGTTTCTGTGTCGCCTCGAGCACGACTCTGTTTTTGCACAAGTATCGTGTCTTAAACCCTTGTATGAGCTGCTATCCGGCGTATACTTAGCAAAAACTTACCAGTCATTGTTTTTCAATTATCATCTTCGTTTGATAATTATATATGTAAATACTCATCACTCATGCAAGATTTAAGGCGTTGATTGGGATTATATTAATACTAACACGAAACAATACTCACCGGCGTCTAATATCCTCTGTTTGACGGAGTGTTGCCTGCCGTGCCAAAACTGCCATGCTTTGATTTCATCTTCGGGAGATTTTTCTTCTCTGAACATCAACATTACTACACTCTGTAACAAACCAAAGATAAGTGCAAATTAGTTTTCAAGCAATACTATAAATCTAGAACTAGTTAAATAAGCAGTACCCACTGTAAATAAGACGGTATATAAATTAACACAGAGGGTGGCCATTAGAAACACCTGACATCGCGCAGCTATGCCTCTACTTTATTTATTGCCAACTTTTAATGGCGAAAGTACAGATGAAGCGCCGTGAGCATTTTGCGAATACGCAAAACGCGATTACCGGCGTGCATTTCTCAGCTATTACGTTAAACGAGTGCGATTACGTCGTTACGGCGGGTATCTTAATTTCATACGCATATAAATGCTGTTAAAAAGTAACGTGAAACCTTTCGACCGTTTCCGTTCCGATGAAAAAGTGAAATATGCTGTTAGGACGATTTCTATCGACGCGTTAGAAAATGAAGTGAAAAAGAAGTGGCTTGCGCGAGGCGTGGTACCGACCGTGCCTTATAGGGCTAACGACGAGAAAGCACCTCCGATCGTCGCCTCAGATTGATGGATCACCGCGACGAGACATCATGCCTCACCGCGCCTGCGCCTTCCTTCCTCCTTGTACCGTTGTCTTCAAATTGAACGCTTCATTAGCATTTACTTTTAGGGATATTTTGGCAGCGACGTAATACTAATAGTTAAGGAAACATAAGGCAGAAAGGCACCGTAATAGAAAACAATAATATTTTACTTAAAGTTAAGCAAATAACTTATAGTTTCAATTTTATCCTAAGATTATTATCAGTATTTAGTCATTCATGATCTTGTTGAACCGTTAAATGATGATGATTATATTCGGTCAGAAAAACATCAACTTCTAATCATAGATGGTACAGTCTGTTTCGTTCAAAGAAACTAAAGCGAAACTACAGGTATTCTTTCATGTAAATATAATAACACGTTTAACGAGATTCGTAAACCTGGCTCTATATTACTCCACAGGGTCACAACAACCTATTGGAATAGCTGACAAGTTCACCTGATTTAAAACCTATCGAGTATCTTGCGTGTCAATATTGATACAACGTACGTTGCATGGTGCGCCAATGTATGCACATAGGTAGGCTCAATTGACGCACCCTTCCTTTCGGTTAATTACAGCACTTTAAGAACTGACTCTATAACCGTCTCTAGCTCAAATAACTATTTACAACTTAACTGTGACTTAAACGTCATTATGGAATCATGAATATGCATAGGAAAAAGATAAGCTAAATAAGATGAAGTATTCGGCGTCCGCACACGGCAATTACGCTTGCATTGCAATTAAATACAGCAAGGACTCGGCTACACTGTTGGCTAGTAGTAATAAAAACACAATTTTACTGTAAGTCAATGAATTTACGAGTAATTTGTGTCGGCGAATAGTTCAGCGAGTCTATAAGCGGGACGCGGGCTTTCTCCGGAGATCGGGCGCGCGACGTAAACCCAACGGAACCGTGCATACTAATAGATAGCCCGTGTATAAAATTGTAACGGTTAACACCGCCTCTACTGACCGTCTCATCGCTTATAATAAATAAATATAAACATTTACTACTTTATTAGAATTCCCCGTGCCACTAAGCATTTGACGAAATACATAATGTTAACTGTAAACTTGAATTAGCTAATATATATCGCGTCAGTGGTATTCAAATGGGTACCTAATAGCACGAATTAAATTTGGAGTTTATAGGACCATTATAATTTTTAGTATTCTTTATGCTAACAGTTTATTTATGTGTTGTAGATAATCGCTGAGTTAACTGCCCACTTTTGTTTATTGTATTGGAACTAATGATTCATAAACACTTGCTAACTAATTTAGAGTCTAACTGGTAAAGTTTACGTAATTTAGTGCCTATTTTCTGGTTGCAATTGGTACTGAACAATGTTGGCTATTGTTGCATGACAAAGATACATTGTAATAACTGGCAATCATAATTGTTTGACTTACCGCACAATTTATCAGAGACAGCCTTTATTTTGATTTCATTAACGACTTTAATTTGACATTATGTACAAGTTTGTGGAGCTTATTGCGAAAATGTAGGACCCGGCAGGCGGCTACAATTGTATTAAGATTTAACTAATCGCTGCTTGTATGTTAATTCACTTGATAAGACAGTTTTCGTGGGATTGGAATGTAAGTGTATATTACTGAATACAAAATAGGACAACGGGAATTTACTTTATTATTTATTTTTAAATTTACGTAAGTGATGGAGAAAAAATAATTGAAAGCTAGGTGAGGAGAGAGTAAGTAGAGTTTTCTTCTGCAGTCGTATGTGTTTTGTATTGTGTGAAGGAAGTAAGTGCGCTCTTGGTAAATCATCGAATTTTGGTAAACTAGGTAAGAATCACTTGTAGTCATTTCTAGAATTCGGATACTCTTGCTCCAAATGATTTAACATGATACAGTTACTACCTTTGCCTATAGGAATATTTAATTATGTAACTTGGTACTTAAATTTTTTATGCAATTGTTTGTTTAAAATACAAAGCTAAGATAAATAAAAAAACCGTTTAAATCAGCTTTACCTTTAATAAATGTATATAAAAAGAATAACTAAATTTTGTATGAATTAATGACAATTAATGATACGAACTCATCTCACTCATCAAATAAGTAGCTTTTGTTGTTGATATGTTGTTGTGTAGTTTACGTATAATTTTGATTATACATAGGTATATAACAAATGTTTCAATCATACATTCGTAAAGCTTTAAAACTAATTTTTTTTATATGTTTTCTTCAAAACTTGATTTGTTTTGTACCTATTCCTACCTTGATTGTATGTATATTTTATGGATACTACTAATGAATTACGAAATTTATTTATGGCAGATTAAAGAATGTTTTATCATTTGCCACAAGAATTGTGAATTGGATATATTTGGACAGGTATCAGAATGATCGGATGCCTTCATCATGTCGTCGATTAGAGCTTGCTTCCTCGTGTTAGAGCGACAGTGTGGTGATGGCGGGGCGGGCGCATGCGTGGGCGCCGCGCTAGTTCCGCCCGTTAATTGGATTTTTAATCCGAAATGACAGAATTACGAGTATGTGTTCTTGTAACACCAACTAATATCACATTCAACTCTCAACTAACTAATATTTTATTACTATACAGATTACATTTTATTTGACTTTAAATAAAGTAAGATGATAATATCGTAGATACTAGTATTGATACAACGCATCATGGATATTAGAACTTATCGGATCATAAACTCTTTTACGACATAATTGTATATGGATGAGTAATTATTTATCTCACAGTCAGGTGCCATATACCTAGCTTAAAGGTATTGGTGTTATCACATTTTGTCATAAAGTTAATTATGTGCAATCATAAGTAAATCGGGTCTGAATATTGCATTAAGATAATGATGTAGTTACCGTTTTATTTGTATTCAAAGGCTCGAGTTTCACAAGAGCGTCTACGGTTTTGGCTTCTCGGCCCAGTTACTTCCAACTTTTCGGACCGTCAATTAATTAATCGAGTGTATCGACATTCGACCCGATTTCAGGAGCTCGGTTGACAATCTGAGTTATCTGATTAAGCACGCTTTCTCTTGAGTCGTGTGTCACACGCCTGGGGACTGTTGTGCGCATGTGTCGCTCGCCGTGAGTAGTGATTACGCTCCGACAACCACTCTGCATTAATTTCGTCACTCTATTTGAATAAATAGCTGACTGCATATTTATATCACTCGTAACTACGCAATCAGATGAACTGTAGAAAAAATTACATTTGACAGCTATTGGACACATAACTCTTATCGTGAATACTAGGTACTTGATAAACAATTCCCTTCGATGAATTCATATGAATATGGTTTCAATAAACAAAGTATCTGAATCACAGAAATGAACTCATTTTTATTAAGCATTTCGTAGATATTCATCCTGTACTTAGTTCTGTAGCGTTCACCTGGATGCCTGGCTGCACCTATATTAATCCCTACGATAGAATACTAATAGATAAAAACTATTGTCTATAATAATTAAGATGCTGATCTATAGGATGATACTAAATTAACTATTCTTTATCCTATTTATAAAATTCAGCAGAGACTTTAAGTTTATTTGTAATCAATCTAAATTCATAAAGATATTCGATACGAGTATTATATCTATCAAGGTTTCAATTTACTCATAATACCAAGCGACATAGCCCGCTCTGAACGTCTTGGAGATAAATGATCTAATTAAGTGTAGCGCCCGGACATGTATTCACTTTATTCCTATATCGACGCCTATTTCTCATTGATGCTGGTGTTATTGTCGTCGGCAAGTCCACAAGGGACACTCTCCCAGTAACTACACACCTGTCTTATTGTTACCTATAAATTGTGAGTTAATAGCATCGTTAACGTAACAATTACTTCAGATTTAATCTTGAGTTACGTTCTTGTATATAAACGCACAACTAGTGCATAGCGATAATCAGCGTAACGTAAGGCGCACTCATCATGTATCATCTGTTAAATAATGTAAACGCGCATTAGATACGTAAATTCGCAAGTGGGTGCGTAAGCATGCAGAAAACACGAGTCAGGGAGTTGGTGGCTTTTTGCTCGTCACAAATGCTTCCTCGTTAGGCGGCGGGCGCGGGCCGGGCGCGGCGTCATCCATCAGCTACTATCTATTTTATGACAATTATTTATGTTCACTGCGTGGCAAAACTATTTCGCTCACCGTTGAGCTTTATCGATAGCGCAGAAGTAATGTCCTGCCGTCTCGATAGGCTATATCTGATACGGATACGTCTGTTTGTTAAGTGCGCTAGTTGTCTGTGCTAGTTGTTTTAACGCCTAGGTTATTTGCTGTGAATGTTCTCCGTAGTGAATGTCGGTTTCGACATAAATTCTGAGCGAAACTGTGGGTGTAACTGCCGCGCAGTTGCCTACGTGTCGGTATTTATTTCACATCAGGTGAAATATATCAATGACCATTTTTGTCCCGTAAACAAAGCGATAACAGTATACGTATTTCCTTTTCTCGGACTTTTATTCAAACGGGCCTTCGTAGGCGCTAACTAGCAAAATATGCATGTAGGACTTTATGCCTTGCTTTCTAATCTAAATCTGAGATGAGAAGATAGGCCTCGCAATTTCTTATAGATGGACACTAGAAAAGCTCAAGAATATTCAAATTAAGTGTGATACCATGTAGTGAAAACGCTTTAAGTCTTGGACGGGCATTAAAGAGCACATTATGTTGTGCGTGCGTCTATTGCGCGGGCGCCCGAGCGTCCGCAGCGTGCCTCGAGCTACGGGAGATTGCTAGAGATGTGCAGCTTCCGCCGGCGGACAAATTGCCCAGTGTTCCTGCGCATCCGCTGTTACACACCTACTATAATTGAATATTAAGCACGTAAGACTATATTAGCTGCAATATCTCAATGTAAACGTGATATTATCATGATCGCGTGAGAACAGTTTATCCATAAAATCAATACCTAATGAAAGATTCGTGGCCGTATATACTTTCGAATCAAAGTAGTTACCCATTTAATATTGTAACGTAACAGAAGTAGCCTTTGCAAATAGATGGTTACAGAATGAATTGATAGCTTTAATAGTCGCGTTGCGCAGTGCTTGCTGACCGCTAAATCTCGATTAAATCGGAGCAATTCCCGCGACACGTCGGGCGTCGGATTAACATCCGAAGCCGCGTTGTAACACTAATCTGCTTAAATGTCGAAAGGAAATGTCAGATTGTAATGTGCAGGGCTCCAGACGAGGCGTGATGCGGCTTAAGATGCTGTACCTACCGCTGAGGGCACAGCTTTCAATCACGTATATTTCTCGCAATAACGGCGGCATTAATCGACTCATTAAATATGTGAATCTGTGTGAGAAAAACCGCATCAATATTAAACGTACTTTATACATCAAACGCATGAAGTAACTCGTACTACGTCATTTTGCTTATCCTTCAATTTTAATTTAATCAATTCCAAAATAAAACCATCCCATGGATACCCTACTGAACGACAACTTAAATAAGACACAACCCTTCCCTTAAAAGCCCTAATAGTTAAGACACCTACCGAAATAAGTATTGTTGTCAACAGCTGGACTTTAAAGCTTTGAGTCACTCTGGTGTTGCATAATCGTATCTTATATCACCCTAATGTCGCTGGCCGCTGATTACGGGCGGTTGTCAGCCGGCGATGGTATCAAGGATTGACGCTAAATACGCCCGCGCCGTGACAGCACCAATATCGGAACAATGACGGACCCCGGATTATGTAACGCTACTTACGACTAGCTCCACTGTCACAGACGTATCTTATTGTGAAAGTCACTCTAAACATAAATACCTACCCTTAAAATAATAGAGGCGATATCTTCATGTTACTTTCTTCTTTCAGCTAGTTCGCACGGGATAATATTACATATATATTTTTATTTAGTATGTGTTTTGATATAATTTAAAACTCGATTTGGACACTTGATCCCACACTTCTATTTGTTCATACAATCAATCATAATTAATTATTTCGATGCTTTAAACCCAATACATGCTTATTGGTATCTACTTCCAAGAAGTGCTCTATTATGAATGCAAAAAAAAATGTTACAGGGCTAATTACGACTAGTTATGTAGTTTCAGCAGTTACGTATAAAGATATTACCGAATAATACGTAATATTTCGAAAGTGTAATAGTTATCGAGTGGCGTTATGCGAACCTGAAACCGAACGTGGAAAATTCACGCTCGGTCGAGCGGCGCGCGCGTACCCGCCGCACCGTGGCCAAACTACGAGCGTACGCGTTGTTTTTTTATTGTTTGCTCGGATACTAGATATGTGCCATAATATCTACATGTGTTCATGATTATAATTAAAGTAACAAGTTTATAACACACCCATGCCAACCACGTGGTGTGTAGTCAACCGATTGGACCCGTTCAGCGTTACAGTCATTAAAAATTCCACTGATTGACAAAACGTATTTATTGCATTGTTTTTAATAAATGCCAGCTGAATTATTAATTAAAAGTATAATGGATGCAACATTCTCACATAATATTGTAGATACTAATTGAATTTCTGCCAGTAACGGGACTGTTCATTTGCAGACGATGCAATTATCCGTTTTTTAACTCAAAATGGAATTACCAAAATTTTTATTAGTATGAGAAACAAAAAAGGCGAAAAACGCAATTAGGTGCATTAAAATCCCATAAATTACTCTTAAAAAAATAAGGAACGGCAGAAAAAGTACATTAAGTTGAGAGGAGACCGCTCTGCTGATAAATAACCATATTGATACATCCCAGATGACGAGTATTTATTGAGTAGGTATCATTTTTATTTTCGTCTCACAGAGTAATGGTGTAATAATTAATTCAGTTACAAAAATTTTAACTCATTATTAAACAAATTATTTCTGTTAAAACGAACCCACCAAGAATTGTTTCTGATAAAAAATACTAAACTTAATTTGATAAATAATGTCTATCGCAAGTAATTTAAAGATTTAAAGAAATGCCGTTACCAAAAACTTTCCGTTGTATAATTCTGCAATTTATAATCATTAACGTTTTTCGGATTCGACAGGGCTGAGAGCAACGGGCGCGGGGTGCACCTCGCTCCGCCAAAACATGAGATGAGGGTGCAAGTTAAATTGAGACATCTCAACACGTGATTGATTGCGGCCATGATTGGCAACTTGCAACTATCAACGGAGCGCATGCAAATTTGTGCATAATTTTTTGTACAGCATTGCGGAACCTTTCTCATGAAGTTGAGTACGAAAATTTCATTACAGCCGAGTGCCTCTTGTGAGAAATATTCTCATATGTCTCATATGACAGCCCTTCACCCGTCTGTATCGATGCAGTCGGCCGAAAGGTGCGCGTCGGTAGGACATGCGCGTTCAGAATGTGAACCGTTATAATCCCTCATCAAGCGTAATATGTTCAGTGTAAAAGGCATCATTAACGATTGCCTTAAAAAGGCAAACGGGAGCAATCATTAAAGTCGCAAAATATTATAAAAAGAAAACAAACATCGACTTGTCTCGTTACGCGAGTTTCCGTTGCTACGAAAGTGAACACAATGATGTCAGTGCGCCGATAAAAAGTCGAGTAAAAAATACTCTGAATGAGTAGAAGCTCTTTGGACACGCAGACATGGCTTAATCGTAGTTTACAATAAACAGATCGAACAGAAGTATATCAGTAGCCTTCTAAACTTATGCATAATATCGAAATGTAAATTACATATTTATTGATCGTTAATTATTGCTGTTTTTATACATATTCCATTTTTTTATGGGATATGTTTAATTATATTTATTCTTTCGAGGTGAGGCTGATTTTAAAAACTTTAGAAACAGCATCTTTATTTGTGATTAATGATGACGGATGTTATTAAAACTACACCTTAAGATATTTGCTATGAGGATGTAGGGCGGCGCGCAACCCTTGCAGTGTTGCAGAATAACAAACAACGTCTTCCAGTTACTAGCGAGATGATTAATTGCCACCACGTTATGTGATTGATTGAGCTCTTTTCATAATATTTTTTGTACATAAACTATTTCTACGGAACGATATTTCAATCTATTCAACTGGGCTAACGTCTAAAGACAACATTTTAAAAATATATTTTTCATTAGATATTTATATGCAAATGCTATGGCCGTGGCGTGTGAACACTTCCAATATTAAGAGGAGATTAAGTCAATCGTGTATTTTGTACGGTGTTTAATTAGGTGCGGAATCTGGAATTCTTGTTGTGTCGTGTGTTCGTCGGTGGAAAGCCACGGGGCGATGGTATCGCGGACGAAGGCAAAGCTCCGCCGAAACAGGGGCGTGCCGGCCGTAATTACAATCCCGCCACGCACAACTCGCGGGCCAAATCTCTCTGTTTACTAAAATTTCTTACAATCTCTTAACCGCTTTTTGGCACGCAAAACGTATTCAATTCGCATCGCGTGTGGATTCAACTTTTTTAGTTACGGTTGATAACGCGATAAAATTGTTTCATAGATATAGTATAGGATTATCAATTTTGTGCTCGTTGATTTAAATACATCCATTAATATTCTTTATATGTATAAAATACGCCATGAAACTCAAAATGATAGAAAAATACTGTAGGTTTAAGGAAGATTTCACACGGGTTTCTCTAATTAAAAAATTAAGCTGAGTCGCCTCTCCACGGTCCATAGTTTCACCGGTACCTAACTACATGAGATTTTTCAGGCTTCGTTTTCTTTTTGGAAACATAAAAGAATTCTCGTTAAGAAAACACGATGTTTGCCGCATTGAAATTGTTTTATCATAATGCAGTATGGTTATTGTTTAAAGGGAGCGATATTATCCGAGCGGAGGCACGGACTCCCGGGGCGGTCATTGTATTCCTATATGGCGAATGTCAAAAGCGTCGTCTTAATTATCGGGCGCGGCTATACAATGCGGACTCGATTGCGGCGAGATAAGCTCTGTACACCTATCTGAGTCCGTATTGAATGCGATACGGCCGGGCCGCGGCCGGACTCGCGGCCCACTTACTGCCTTAATAATAACTTCAAACGTATGTCGCATTGTATCTCTGATTATTCCGATCTAAGCCCATTGAATAGAGATAAAACGTGTTTGAATATGTTAGGCGCTGTCAAAAAATGGAAAATTCAACTATTGAATAAAAACAAGATTGCGTAACTATGTCTACCTACGTTTCTTACTGTACTATGAGTAACGTTCCGTATTATTAATAACCAGTACAAACAATAACATTAAAATCAAAACAATACAAAAAACCAACTTCAATTATCTAAACCAGATTAACCAGATTACCAAATGTGGAATTTCTGGTTTAGCAAGATTACACAGTTAATGTGTATTATGGTGCAATTTTATTGTGTCAACCTTCTCTCAGTAAGTACAATACATCATCAGGTTTTTCAGGGAAGTGTCAGGAAACAATAATGATGGGATTTCCGATTTCCACGCTAACACGATACCGACGTGGGTATAATCGATGTGGTTAATCTTTTGTCTAGAACAGATTCTCACGAGTTAAATAGTTAACATAATCACATAATTGTGTCATTATTGAAATGTATTTAAACTGTAGCTATTATGATACGAAGACGTAATAATTAGAAGATGATCGCGAATGTTACCAATATTATACGAGACAGATTCACTTAGATTCACTTTAACAAATCAAAATGAAAAATACTGCCAGTTATTGTACTTAAAGAATATCATGAAATTTGAACAAAGAATATCTTAAGCTATCGAACTTTAACCAAGTCTTTATTTAGGGAAACGGGTTTTTTCTTATAAATTCAATTATCTGTGTTGACTACCAACACGTCATGAATCGCTTGTTTGTTTTGTATCTACTTATAAATAAATACTTGCTAAACTTATTTTGCATGATTGGTAATCTGAGTAGCAGGAGTAAAAAATAGAATGAAAGTGAATACTCGAAGGTGAACCAGGGGCAGTGGGCAGTGGGCAGCAGGGACAGGGTGAAACTGAGCCGAGATGCCTGCGGTCGCGGCTCCCGAGGCGCAAGTCCGACCGACACTTATCTCCTTGCCACCACTTACAGACAACTTACAGTAGCCCTTGTTACAATTACTTTGCAACATATTACAGACTATTACGTAAATTTACTTGTTAATTATGTTACATAAAAGTATCTTTATTTTATTTCTCCCTTTTATATGAAATTGCATAATGTGTTTAAATATGTATATACACAGGTATATATACAGCTTTACTAAACATTCAATAACGGTAAACAAAGTCAACGTTAGCTTCGTTTCAAACTCAAGATAGAGAGAGAGTATTGGGAAAGAATATTATGTTCATGTATAGGATTAGGTAGAGGATTGTTTGTGCGTTGTGACATAAGGAGGTGGGCGCGCGTAGGCTACCTAATAAAATTATACGTGTTACATTCCACTCGTAAATAGTGTACAAAGTACATCGATTACGTTTCCGCACGGGAGCAATAATTTTGTGCATTTTATTTCAGCAGTGTCGTAGCAGAGTTATAAATTGAGATGTTCGTTGAGCGGCGCAGTGGAGCGGCGACGAGGCGCGGCCATGTTTTACGATTCCCTATACGTTTAGTGACCACTGCCGCAGCTTTCTAAGGTCCACTACAAGTAAACATCCGGCCACTTAACCGTTAAAGTCGATAATTTCATTAAGTTTTTAAGTCTAAATGTCTTGCATTAGTTGAATCCTATTTTAGGACTTACCTTGACTGTTTGGTTTTTAAGTGGTTTGTCAGGGTCGTGGATGTACTCTAGCGTGATGCCGTAGAACTGGCCTTTGTTGATGTATGTGATCCGGTCATCTTCGCGTCTCTGCGAACTGCTACTCGCCGTCTCCAGGTGGTACTTGAATCCGTACGGGGAAAACCTGACACAAACAAGAATACGTGTTTATATCGCCATCGAGAAACGAGGGGTCGCTATGGCATGTACGACACCTGCGAATTTAAGATTTAAGATAAACACACAAAAACTTGCGCTTTACGGAGTAGCGCAGTAGGCGAGTTGTCGTAAATGTTTGTTGGAATATAAAATGCACAATAAGATCTGGTTTCTGTAACATTTAGAAAAAGTGCGATTTCTTTGAGATACTTATCTACGGATACACGTTCTCGACAATAAAGTTTCCATGAAGTAAAGTAATAAAAGTGTGCAAAAAGTGGAAATCTTAATTGCACCGCCGGTACGGCTTGTCAGCGGTGTCGTTACATAAAGGCGCGGAGATCCAGTTCGTAGTGCGCAATGAAAAACTGTGTTTTCTCGCGATTTCCTAAGTGCTGGACCAGCGGAAGGAAAACCCCGCTAATTTAGCGGCGATCGCGTGCCGCGGCTCGTTAGCGACACCGAGCGCATGAGTCGCACGCCACGCGGGCGCTCGGCTTGCGCAGGCTCTCCTCCGCGCTTGTCAGAGCTGATCTCGACGCGGCCCACGCTCGCCACTCTCGCACTTACAAACTGCACTACCCAACTAACTAGTCATTATCGACGCAGCCTATTGTGGCACAGACTTAACTTATGTAACATGATAAAAAGTAATAAATCGTTATGAAACATTTAATCCTTTAATTCTGGCGAGGAATGCGGATAGAGCAGTTTGTGTCTATTCAGTTCTACGGTTACACCATTACTTAAGCTTATTGAAAACAATTTGGTAAACAGCCCCGCTGATGTCTGCGATTTGAACCGAGCTTGTGAAGATAAAAGCCGTGTAATGCAAACGCAGGCCGACATTGACGGATCGGTCGCGACTTGCGGCGGCGCTCGCCTATCTGATGCTCTCTAAGTGATTCCGAACACAATTTACATTTGCAATGTTGCTTTGTATTGTCATTTCAACTACCCTTATCCTTTGTTTACTTACACTTGATGGACTGTTCGTACTACTGGCAATTGATTATAATTTTGCAAAACTTCCCGATCAATAAATACGCATTGCTCAAAAAGACAATGAGAATACTGATAGATATATGTTGGTAGCTACATTTAATTTGCACGAGTACATGAATTCTTTGTATTCAGTAATAAATAACACATTGTTTTCGAATGAGCCTCATTACAAATTTCAGTGAAGGAGCAGCCAAAAAAAGGCACTTCCTGAGTGGAGACAAGAGCCTTGCCTTTCATGAATAAATCAATCGGCGAGGCGCGGAAATTGATGAGTGCGCAAAAAGTCTTGGAACGTAGCGACAACAAAGTGCTCGCAATAAAAACGCATGCCGCGATAAGAGTTGGAGAGACGAATGTCCCGCAGAGACACCGAGTCCAGCCCAAATTAGATGCGCATAAATACGAAGCCCTCTATAACCATATACACTTGTGGTAAAAACGCCATTTATTGTATAGTAGAGATCTTTTTGCAGTTTTTCAGTAACAATATTTCAGAACTTAGGGAAATCAAAATTGTTTATCTCACGCAGTACACACGCAACTTGAAACAAACAAAGAAACCATGTTTCTTAATTGCTAAAATTGTACGTCTTCCATAGTGCAAGTAAGTGAAACGTTATAATGACACAGCGTCTTTAGTTTGTTTAACTTTCAGAAATAAATTGCTTGTTTTCAAACATACTTCATATCAAGCACCAAGTAATTCGCAGCAGGTTGCTTGGAATTAAAAACTCGTAAAAATGACTCGTTAGCCACCATTAACATTTTTACCCTTTTTACCTTGTCATCAGGTTCACGCATAAAATATGCAAGTGCCTATGTACTTATACGGATATTTCTTAATTATCGTATGTAGTCTACTGGTTTTGTTTCCCATACAAACATTAATAAAAAGTCTGTTTATATCTGAAACATCACATTGAGAGAACTTGAGCAAATTATAGAATGTAAATATAGTTTATTCACCACTATATATAAAACAGAGGCGCGCGGCGTCGCTCATCGTATCATTCTTTGATGGAAATTGAAGCACCATTGTGTGCTGAGATGAATACTGTGAAGGACACAAAGCTTTAAAAGCTTGCAAATCTCAAACGTCTCACTGGAATGCCACTTACAAGATTTTTCCTCAGAATTGCGCTATTCTCACATGGTTTACAAAAATATTAAGCTGGAGGACTCAATAAAAACAAACGCAATGTTCGATCCATGGATTGCTAGTGTATTTGTTAAGGTTTATTCGAAACTTCATTGAAATTAAAGATATTATCTTTTAATATTGGCGGCGGTATACAGGAGATAGGAAGTTTTACTCTACGAGGAGTGGAGGCCGCTGGTGACGTAGGCGCATCATAGCAGGCGGCCAGCGGCTGCTTAATGAAACGCTTAGCCAGCGTAATGGCGCCGAGCTTATTGCCGGGTGCGTCAGACAACCGACACACGCAGCGACACAACCCTATCATCATAGTTAAACTATAATCATTTGTTGCTACCATTTTCGCAAACGATTCATGGAACCTTTTCTACAGCTCACCAGAATTGCAACAAACACGCGCTTTGTATCTTTAAACTGAACTTAACAAATGCTAGGTATATTCGCAACTCAAAGTTTAAAAAATAAGATTTAGAGTTCAAGGTAAATATAATATAAGAGATAAGTAAACTGCAACCCTACAACTGATCGAACGGCGGAATGAAAACGTCGTCGTTTCAATATTTAACAGAAGCAGAGGAATGCCGTTTAAAGTATACATTCGTTTGGCTTAAAGCGGACAGATGTTAGGATCGCGTGTTCACCGCAATCCTGAAGCATTGCTGCGATATTGCACTCTACATTAAGCTCCGGTAATGAACTTGTGATATTAAGAATCATATTAAAAATAACGGCGTTTTTCATTAAATATTAACTTTACTACATTATGCGCATTAACTTTATCAAGCATAAAATGGAAATACATATTTATAGAGTTAAATACAAAAAGTCGCTATGTTACTATTTATGAGTTAATTAATTAATTCTGTGATACAGAAAAGTAGGTGTACCTTTTTGAAGTGATAATCAAATACACACACATTACTTGATTAAGCTACTATACCTTTTAAAAGCTCATTTCTGGGTTGAGAATTCAAGAAGTAAACAAAGTGTCTGTTTGATAGATCGAGAGGTGGGTATTGGTGGAGTACTTAACTGACCGGTAAGTAATAGAACAAACATTTGTGAGGGCGTCGGAATAGCTCCGCGCTGGCGAGGGCTGGTAATCGTACGGCGAGCCGGCGAGCGAGCGCGTATCGACATCGAAGGTAATTTAAGACGGTAGAAGCGACCGCGCTATTTGGGCCAAATGCAAGCAAGTAATTATCGAGATAATAATGCTAATGCACTTATCATGTCGACGAGTGCTTCCGCCGCGGTGACGCGATGTTTCTTTCCAACGATTTCATTTGAAGGGTGTTTCGATGTTTCTGTTTTAAGTTAAATAGGACAATTTATTTACAAATTTATTCTATTAAGTAAGTATTAAGCTTATGTATACTTATATTTACTTTTATTATGAACTTATCTACAAAGAAGCTGTTTGATGAAAGTAATTACCGTTTATATTAACGGATATCATTGTAATACTAAAAGTTAAATATGTGAATCTCAAAATACGATTAAAATGAAATTTTCCTGAATACGGAATTATAATAATCTACATGCACATGACTAAAATAACACTGTTCCATTCATTACAGTTACGAACACTTATGCAATTACACATAACACCATACCTATTACTTATGGCAAAGATACTCACATCCGCTCCTGTTCAATCCATCCAATTACGGGGTAGCGTGTAAATGAATATATTTTTGTATTCAATAGGATCATTAAAAAGAATTAAATAAGCTAATGCATATTGAGAGGAGTAGCATTAAGAGCAATGGACAAAGAAACATGCATATAAAGAGTTATCAAGTACTACGCGACACAACCTGGGACTTGGGTAAAACCGCTGACTCCTACAACTCATTGTTTTATGTGGGAATACATCTAGATCTATAAATGGAAGAAAACCATTCAGTATTTTGTTCAGTATCATATCAGTTGTTTATCATCCTTCGCAAATTGTGACTAAGGAAAACAAGTTGCTCCGGAGCTCGTAGGCGAGGAGCTAACAACTTGTGCTCTCTTGCGCAATGTAAAACCAAAATATTAGTTGCAGCAAATACAGCTTTCAGATAAACTCGTAAATATGGCGCGACACAATTCATGCACAGTACTGATCGTTGCGCGGTTATTATTAAAATAATTTAGAAACTGCAAACTTTGCAGTTTTAATAAATAGCTTTAATAAAAACCGCTCCATCTTCATTAAGTAAACTAAAAAGATGAAGGGACGAAGAATAATAATAGTATAAGCAAATTATTTAAAATCGATAAAGATGTTGTTTTAAAATTATATAAGATGAAAATGATATGCATTATTGTAAGTTATGGAATCGTATCAGTGCATTCTTAGAATTTTCATAGAAAAGAAACGGTATCACAAAGTATTCTAGGGAATAAGTAGTCTTAATGAAATGTATCAACTTTTGCTCAATGAGTCACTGTATGACAAATTTACAAATTCGTGAATAACACTTACAGATAGGTACTTCCTTTGATAACTCTGTAACATATACATATTAATGTATATTAAAACGATATATATTTTTGTATTTAGTAGAGGAAATCGAATTATCTTCATTATAATTCCAGTTTAACATTTATTATATATTTTATTTATGATACGCAAATAAATACAAGATTTCGTTTTAGATAACTTCAATAATTATGAAAAAGAAATAATATTGTATAGGTTACATGCACTGAGCAAAAAATCAACGGCTTTGATCCCTTAAGTAAAACCATTTAAACATTTTGGAGAACATAAAATTTAGACGAACCCTTTGAGTAAATTAACTTGTCAGTTAGGAAATTACCAATTTACACGTGCTTTTACTAGTCGTATTCAAAGATCACGGAATGCCAGTTAGCACCTCTTAAAAAACTATTCTGGTAACAACTTAACAACGCCTCGTATAGCGCCGCGCGGCGTGCTGCGTCGGTGCAGTAGTCATTGTAGACTTGATTGAATACCTCCTTTTTCAGTGCTGTTTTACGGACCAATATATGTATACAAAGAAGAAGTAAGCTACATCTTTGTGAATATACATATATTTATTGAAATATATTCTGATGTATTTTAAAAATGGAAGGATGGCCTTTGCCCTGCAGTAGCATGCAACAGGGTTGTAATAGTAATAATGTTCAAAATAACGATCGTAACGATTTCTCGTTGGCGTAGCACTAATAAAGGACAGCCAACTGTGTGAAAAACTTTATAAAAACTATGTGATATGATTAATATGTTACGTTCTATTTTATTTGCATGAAACATTGTAGTTACCGACACATGTTTGCTCTTTAGCGGTGTTTGAGCTTTTTAGGTACTTCGAAATCACACATCTTATTATTACTATTGGTTCCAGTAAATTATGAAGTGATTTAGAATGATGCTCAAAGTAAATAACGGTTGATAATATATTAAATTTTCTCAGGCTTTAATAACGCGACTGCCGTAACGTAATGCAGAACCACCGATCCGTGAAAACTACAAGATTCAATGAATTTTCATGTAGGTCTACAAAAAATCGGGTGTTGAACACATTTTTGTTATTTAATGATATCACATTTTGTTTATTAATTTTGAACACTTAAAAAATTTAAAACAGATATGTGTCGGCAGACCGGAGACCCAAGAACCGCAAACCGCAAGTTCTTTTTTATTTATCAAAAGCAAAAAAGCAAACAGTATGTGAAAGAAAATACTTATAAAAGTAAAAATATGCAACACAACAAGGTCTTTGCTGTTGTTATAGTTGTTTAATTTAAAATAAGTTTATATTGATGAAGCCAAAATAAAACAGAACATTTTTTATTTTCCGTTAGTAGAACTAAATTTTTTGAATGATTATTATTTTGTTGTTCTTTACGATTACAGGAGAGTAAAACAATAATAAAAGAGAAAAGAATTAAGAACAATCATTTTTCGTATAAATATTTTTTCCCTTTTATGTCTTTTGTAAGGAAGTGTTTTACTTAATGAGTTGAATGAGTACCTTAGCGTGTAGGTACTTGAAAATATGTGTTACCTTTTTAAGGCTAATGGTTTATTTTAACTGAAATCATTTAGATTGAGCTTATTTTGTTAGAGCTCAGTGAATATGTCTCCAAGTGTAATGTGCCATATTATATCACTTGTAACGGTGATAAACAGTAACAATGTAGAAGTTGAACATCTAAATTCTGTACTTCTAGAAGCTGTTACATTGTCTCGGACTCAATGTTTGTGTTCGCAGTAACCACAAAATGTTTCCTAGAAAGGGCCACATTATAACAGTCATGCGGGGAGGTGTAAAGTGCTCGGTCAATATTGTCTTTTGGGCCACTCACACCAGCAAATTACTTAATAACCAAAAAGGTTTGATCAAAACGAAACGAATGCTTACGTTACATGTTTTTTATCGGGTGTGGATTATTTGATCTTAAGCCTGTAGAGCCAATTTGTAACATCATCGATAAAATAGTCAAACTTAAAATACGCCTAGTATTTTAAGATTTTGTGCCAATATTTAATAAACTATACCTGTTAACAAAATACTATATTCAATTATTCATAATGAAGTTCAAAATAATGTAGTCTAAGTATTTGGACACACCAAATACTTAGACAAAAAAAAACACGCCGAGATGTAGTGCAATAATGTTTACACTTTCTACTGACCTATAGATGTTTCACTGTTTGATGCCCTCTTGTTAATACTCCTTATATAGAAGTCAAATTATAGGACCTATAGTGTAATTTTATTACTTTTAAGGAGAAACATCTGTATGTGGACGTCTGAGTTTGGGATCTTTATTAAGGGCATATAATGTAAATTGATATATGGTTGAGAACCTACTACTACAGTTTACTATCTACCATAGTAGATAGGTGTATATTATACATATTTAATGTTGAATTATTTAACATAATAATAAGCAATTTACACAAAGTATTTAAGGAGTTTTAGGTAAAAATAATAAAATCCGAATACATCGAACTCGTAAACGGTAGCCTGTTTTCGATACTGTGTACAAAAAATGACATTGCGGTTAAATATGAATGAATGCTGTATTTCTTTATATGAAATTTAGTCTTACATTCCGGTGCCTTTCGATCATACTTGCACATTCTAAAATCAACACCTTTGATGCTGCTGCGAGAACCCGAGTGCCAAACACGGAGGTATAAATTAGTACTTACAGTTTAGCGATTTGTATCTTATCGGCGTCATTTTGCCTGCCGAAGTCATGCCAGGGCCTGGTACGCGGCGCCTGCGCGGGCGAGTGGTGCGCGGATGGCGTCCCTCGGCCATCCTCGCCGACGCCTGGCTGCTGGCATATCACCGTGTAGTCAAACGACTGCACGGACAAAAACACACATTTTAGTCTTCAGTATAAACATAAAGATCTTTATGCCAATAGTTATCGCTATCAATGGCGATATGACACGTTGGAGATATTCTTTTTACCTGACGGCGTAAAGCAAAAATACTTTAAAAAATCACTTCTAACGTAACCTAAAACCTAACATGATAACATCTCTTTGGCATTTAACACATTCTTATTAGCATATCTTATTAGATTAGCACATTACTCCTAAATTTAATAAAATTATATTGATATACATAATGTTATTCTCTTTTTGTACAGAATCAATATGGTTTTAAATCGAAAATTCTACAGGTGATTTGCTTTTCAAATTATGATAGGTAGGTACAATCTCTGGACTTATGTCCAAAACAAAACTTGGAAAGAGATATTTTATGTCGCAATCTCCCATAAATTAAATCTAATTGGCAACTAATTTATGATAATGGTTACACATTAAAATATCATTGTAATTACGTCATCGTCACTACCTGTACACACAACATTGAAACTAATTACAGTTATTCCATGAAAACGTGAGCTTTCGATACTGATCACAAATAAAGCATTCAGTAATTTATTAAGAAAATGTAGACAACACAGTTGGAATTCAAGTTTGAAGTACTTAGATGGAAAAGTTAGGAACAATGTGCAGTAGCTAGGTGTCATGTTGAATTTATTGTGTGTCAGTCTAGTCGTTCTTTTACGTCGAGTTAACAAAAGGCGAAATAATAAATGTGCAATCTAGATCACTCGGGTTGTAAGTAGGTAGTTACAATGCTCGTGATAGCCACGCCCTGGAAACTGCTAAGTCCTTCAAAACCACTTAGCTCAACCAGATTACCGGTCATGTCAATTTGTTATTTTAATATGTAACCTCATAAATTTCAACTCAAATGCGAGGTGTTCGCAATTGTGTTGTTTGAAGGTCTCGCGTGGCGTAGACTCTATTGTTTGTGCATCGACGTACTTGCAATTAATGGACTTAGCTATTATATTTATCTTTTTAAGCAAATGACTAACTACTACCATTCTAATAAGACTTGTTGATTATACTAACATCTGTAAAGGAGTCCAATTACCGTGGGTTTGTTTATATAACTTCTACATATTTCATCCGAGTTTCGGTCCACAGTTTCATCCGAGCCTATATAACACGCAAACACGGAACCTGTATAACCTATGTATACCTGTAGCACGTAAGACGTATACTATTGTATTCGTCTTCTTAGTTATCTAATTATAACATTTGACAACCTCCACGTCGTTGTCAGTTGGTTTGTTGAGGTCGTCCCTTGAGCAGGTTGTAGGGCACAGGGAATAAGCGAGGAAATGTGGTCTGTTATATTAGGTTTGGAAAAATAAAGCACTATCTGAGAATCTGAACAATCTAATATATCGAATCAAATGTTTGTGATCTAATTATTAGAACAAAATTTACTGTTCTATATACGGTACATTGAGTTCTAGATGAAAACAAAACAAATCGAAAATTCATGCTAGACACAATAATTTTTATATAAAAAGGTAAGAAAATGGTGTAGAGCGCGGGTGGGCTTCGGCGATTGTGCAGATTACCACTCCGAGGAAATGGCTCAAGTTACAATTTTACTTTTATATTGTATATAACCTCGATTTTTACATGAAAATGTATAAATGTACCTAGAGTTAGTTTTATGGTGAGATGTAGAGGTCTCATAAAGAATGGCGTTTAATTTTCTATGTGAAGCCAGACAGAGACATGAGGAAGTGATTGAATGAATGAATGAGCCCTACGATAGTAATATCGCAGTTATCTGTAAAAATATCGATACATAAGTGTACAGTGTCAATGTCATTGGTGTATAATAATGTATGTGTAAGAAGCCCGCCCGCCCGCGCCCGTGTCGTAGCACCGACCTGCTGAACGGCGGATGCGTGGTCCCGGGGAGTCACCGCGTCTGCTCCTATGCCGCTATCTGGTGAAGGCAGGTCCACTGTTAGCCCAGCGGCCGCAATTACACTCTTGCTATGATAGCGTGGTGTCGCATATCGATCGCTAAAGGCAGAAGCAGATGCAGACTCCGCATCTGCATAAGGAGGTGCAGCCCTCTGCTGATAACCCTCGCCGACGAAGTACTCTCTGTAGTAGGGCTCGCCAGCAAAGGTGGCTGGCTGCCGCGAGTACTGGTCGCCGTAGGGGGTGGGACTGGGGGTGCCTGGCGGCGCAAACATCTGGGCTGCGTACATAGCCGCGTCCGGCAGCAGCGAGCCAGCCGAGGAGGCTCGCGACGGCACCGGGGACGGCGAGGCCGCTTCACCGGGCTCGCCCACCGCCACCTGCGGACACACGCGCCGGTTACACGCGCTCTCCCAAGACAATTGTCCGCTCCGTAATGTCGACGCGTACATGCCGCGTCAAAGCACAGTTCACAGCTTCACGTACACTAATCTTGTTCGATCGTATCACGTTCACGATAATCAATGTGTGTAATCCCGAAAAATATGATCGTTCCTTGGTAGTCACCGAGGTCGGCGTGCACTGGGCGGGCAGCGCTGGCCGGCCGGACTGGGCGCGGGCGGGCGCGGCTAGTGCGTCGCGAGCGCGGTGCTCGGCGCATCGTACGAAAACCGCGATAAATAATACATGAGTGACCGGTACAGTAAGTGTGTGAGTGCGTGCGCGCGCGGCGGCGGCGTGCGGACGTGTGACGCACCTTGTGTCGCGGCGGCTTGAGCGCGTGCGGCTCGGGCTCGTCGACCACCTTGCGGCTGAGGTCCTCGGGCTCGCGCTTCACGAGCCCCGCGTGCAGCAGCCCCGAGAGCTCCGCCAGCTCCGCCCCGTGCGCGCCATTGGCCGCCTTCAGTGCTCCGCCGGCCCTGCGGAGGGGAGACAAGCGTGATTGGCGACGGTGCGCGCGCGCCGCTACGAGTACGCCCGACCTCGCCATGCGCGCGCGAACTCGTCATACTATCATTCTCGCTCTAGGTGTAACACACTGTCAAATTGTCACATGGTATTTTCCTAGCAATCAAAATACAAATAAAATTATCATACTTGTTGCAGTTTGCAATGTTATTTACATGATTGCAAGGTTTACTTTATATTTCTTAGTAAATATCGAATCCTAGATAAAGTTATTTTACAGATATCTAGCCTGCACGCTCTACTCCTAATAAGGTATTTTAAGATAGAAGCCTACTTTCAAACTGTATAATTTAAAATTGTTAACATTTCTTGACACTTTATCACAACAACTATATATTTAAGCTGCATTTACTGTATCAATAAAATGCAAGAATTTATTCGTTTTATAAACATTTAATAAATAAATCATTGCTATTTAAAAGTGAATGTAACAATTGTAAAGTAGGTATATCTAATGCATATAATTATCATAAATAGTGGCAATAACTTCGGATCGTCAATTGTTTTTAAAAGGAGGAAAAATATTATAGTGTTATATTTTCCTATGAGTGCATATTTATTTACTAAACGCCTTAAAAATATATCTCCGGAAATGAAACAAAGGGATTATCACAAAAGGCAATATCTTTATGTGCGATAATAACAATAAAAGTAGGTCCCTATTTCACTGCGTTAAAATATGACCAAAACTGTAATTACAATTAAAAAAAGCTATCGTTTATGGGTTACATAGAAAAAATCACAAGTTAACCATGGGTTTAAATATGAATATTTTCATTTTGTTTACTGTTTTGAATATAAAGTATCTCAGTATATAAGCGTCATTTTCTAATTTTAACCAAATAACTGCTAATATATATTTTATCTCAGGTGTAAATACTGCCATCTATGTGTAAGCCTGGGAACTTTTTTGCAAGAGCGAACATGAATCATTGCCACAACAATACGTTTTGTTATAACGTGTAGAGAAAAACGGTGTCTCACTACTAGGTCAAGATACCTACGTTTTGTAGTTTTATACAGTCAAAATGTAGAATACGCGTTACTTATTATTTTTAATAATAAAAAAAAAACTTAAAATTTGATCAAAAATATTGGTTAAATAATAAATTCATTGGTTTTATTGTAGAAATGGTTGTAGAAAATGAACAGGTTTATTTATAGTAGATTAGTTAAAAATATGGTACATTTTGTAACTAATACATAAAATATCATAACGCTCGGGATAGCCAAAATTCCGTAGCCGTAAATAGGTCATCTGCTACGCCTGGATACCTAAGACTCCTAATATATAATTAACCTTAATTCGTTATAAAATTATGCTCATCAAATTCATTACTTACTCTTAAACAAAAAAAAGTTATTAATTTCTACCTCAACAAAACGAACCTAATTACATTCTACGAAGTGCTACGAATTTCGTAGAACTTCGTAGCACCGCAAATCCTGGGTAAATTGGTAACTAGATCATGTCGCGATGTTCGAGCTTGGTTGTGGCTATATTTTACAGAAAGTATAATTTATAATTCAACACAATCTTTATGGTTTCTATGCTAATTAATCTTGAGCAACGCAAAAAAAAACGTAACGTAAAAGTATCTCCTCAGGAGCATGTGAGTATGTTGGATTGCAAACAGTCTATAAGTGTTCTTTAAGAAAGATAGTTTAGATTGGAAAAAATGCAGCAGCGGATCATTGTACAAAATTTTATAAGATTTATTATTGAAAACTTTTAAATGTTTTTTTATTTTTTGTAACATTATTGCTAACACAGTATTTCTATAGAATAGTGTACCTTTATCGACTAGTATACTGGGTAGCAAAGAACAATCAGCAATGTATCTGTACTGATAAATCAATTTCAAAATTACGAATAGTTAAACTACTTTTATTTTAGATTTTACCCGTTGTTGGAATCATTAGTAGTCCCAAGAAGGAAGAAATATGTATATTAAACTGCCCAAGATACACAACATATAAGACTGTTGATGTCTACCGTTGGACATGAGCCTGCTGATCCGTTCCGTCTGCTACAATCATCATACGCTTGGGTTTGCTGTTTGCATAATCCCTTAGTTGCCTATTACCACCTGACCTGAGTGAGAAAGTAAAGTTGAGAAAGCTATCGGCAAAACAGTAGGATGAAGAAAATTCATGCATTCGTACAGTCAGCCCTAATTACTTAATTTCTGATTAGGCAACCTAGATAGGTTGCCTCATTAGAAATTATACATCTTTATAATAAACTATATCTATTTTTTATCTTTAAAATTTTTAGTTTCCAGCGTAAGTAAAAAGCACTGAGTTGAGATTTAGGAAACAAATGAATATAGCATTATGTAAAACTATTGCATTATTTAACAAGAATATCACAAGTACGACGGTTTACGTCTACTAGCGTTTGCAAGTTCATTTACATAAGAGCGTTTGATTTGTTTGCATGTAAGCGCGCACCTCGAGCGGCGCGGGCGCAGCTTTCGTCGGCCGTTGTCAGTGCGCGCCGATTTATGATAATTGAAGACATGTTTCACCGGCGCTCAGATGTTTATTTTAGATAAGAGACTCTCGCGGCACTATTTCATGCGTCCGAATTGGTCGGGACGCGCGACCTCCCGCGAGCCGGGCCGCGGACGCTCCTCGCCCGTGTCCGATTGCAATTCTCGCTTTGCTCATTCTTCACGATTTATGCACGCGATTTGTAAGAGAAACGCGACGAGTGTGAAATCGCTCATTCGATAAGATAAAGCTCTGCCGTATAAAATATTTCTGCCGGTATCGCCAAATTTTCGCGATGCGAATAACAAATAACGCGATACGCAAAAAGTGAAGAGAATTTGTAATTTCGAGAGACACAAAACTGTTCGTACAGTGGATATGTTGTGAAGTTTTAACCCGCCAACTTTTTTGCAACGCATGCAAATTGAATTATTGATATTAATCCGAGTTCGGTATGCCGGCGGCGGGACGTAGATATCGCTATTCATATGCGTAGAGTACACAATACGGTGTTTGCTTGTCGCTCATTGTTGACGCTTGTACAAACGAGACAAAGCGCGCTTCGTTGACAGCTGAGTTTCTTCGAGCCCTGTGGGTGCTACGAGTACCGACAGAAATTTCGTTTTCTGTATTTACCCTTAAATCTGATATTTGATGTAAATTTAAAACAATTTGACAAAATAAGTAATCAAATACTTAATTATAACTTTTACCAGAATCAGTGTCTTTATTTGTAGTGATTTTTAATATTTATTAAACTAATTAAAAAGCATAAATGTAATTTTCAATATTTGATTCTCTTACTAATTTATCTAATATCATTTTAATTGAATTAAAACATTTTATGGCTTTATATCTATTTCAGAAATTATATTTATTCCAAAGTCGTTTTGATTACTTCCGAATCAATTATAATAGTGATAAAACTTTATAATGCCAAAATGAAGTGCAACTTGGAATGGCGTCCAATTTCTAACAGATATTTAGTTAGTCAAATAGTCGTTAGTCGTTACAGAATCAACCAACATTACAGATATACACCTCTTACACGTGTTCCCCTAATTTTATCGGTATGTATAATTTCTCAATCTCTATCAGGTAGCGGAATAGATTTCCCAAACTGTTAATCTGATATCAGTGTCATGTTGCTTCCGATTAACATAACAGTAAACGTAATAAAAGACAAGAATGAACGTCATCTCTAGCGACTCTCTGCAACATTTTACATGCAAATATAAATTTTCTTATCAAAGCTGAATCGGTTCGGCGCTCGGATGCAATTGCCATTATAATTATTTGCAATGTTTACTTAACACCCTTTCACACATGATGAGATCTTGACAATACGATGCTTAGGGTGCGCGGTACCCTTACACTGCTCATACATGCATTGAATGCGTTTATCGAAATACCTCTTACGATATACAAAGGACACCATTCATATTTTTTTTATTTTTGATCTGCATTCTTTCTCAGAAAATCTTGATACCAAAATTGTATAAAAGCTGAGTCATAACATTTCTGTTGTTTTCTAGATTTATAATATTGTATAATAATATTATATTAGTTAATATTACTCTGTAGATATGAGCACTAGTTTATTTATTCTTGTTCAACAGCTTTATTCCGAATATGGTACAGTCTTTATCTTAAACATTGATGCTGAAAACTCTGATGCTATGCTACGGAACCTTTGATAATAACTTAATAAGCTAACATATGCGCAGCAGTCTCTATCTATATCAAAATCTGAAGCGGCGACAGTTTATCCATCGTTTGACGAATAGATTACAATCTACCGAACGATCAACGAGCCGAAGGAGGCGCTTGTAGCGGATGCGACCAACGTAATTTCATTCTATTTGAATATATCATTCGACAAAATGTAGGTTTATTGCTACTTTTCTCACGGAACTAATACATTATCAAAAACTAATTGAATACGATTTCGCCATTTGTCTATGTCATTAAATCGGGCGTTTGATTACACATAACTGTCTGAGGTGATTCATTCCCCGATAATCTATTCCCTTGAACGTAATTAACTAAGTCCCTAATAACGAATAAGTACTAATAATCCATAGCAAAACAATCGGCTAACACGTATCCTAAGCACCGTAATTGAATTTCATTGCGCAGCTGCTTCAATGGAAAATATTCGCATGATAAAGAATGGTCAAGTAAGAATGGTCAGTCCCCGTTTTAATATTTCGCTACGTGATGACCGCGACTGTCAGGGACATAACGATGTTACCATCTTTTTATGCATTATCCTCATAAGAGGGTCCGTTATATCCAAGGGAATTGAATGGTATTAACTACTATGTCTTTAACAATAACGACGCATCTTCAAGAGGAAACCGGTTCTAGTACTAAATGGGTCACACGGTTCCAACTCCCTGAGTTTTTGTTAAACCACCGCGACATTAACGACACATGTGCTGAACCCGCTTGCTAAATTATACTATTCATTTCTTATTTTTAGCATACACGTAGATAGGTTATTTGTTTTTGCATTAATCCAAGCCTACTACAAAATATCATTACAAGTACCTACCTACACATTACAAGACGAGTCTTTACTAAATATTACCTACATAGTAATTAAATACGTATATAATTTCTATCATTAGCTCGTAAAATAAGTTAGGTACATTAGTGTGGAGAAACCGACTTCCCGTTAGTACGGCAAGTGCGAACAGTGACAGGGTCAAGAGGGCGAGGCCCTCCCCAGAGGCATCCCGCCGCGCGTTTCTATGCTAATCTTAGTGTTAGCATTCGACAGCCTCCGACAACTATTAATGGTTATAGCCGCCGTTTCCATTTAATACCCGTAACATCCGCGTAGTCCTGTGCCTAGAACGTGGTTAGCTGCGCCCGCGCACTACGCAATGCGTTTACGAAACGCTTTCACGCCTACGTCAACAAATCTCGTAGGAATACAGACGGAACTAGTTCATTTCTACATCTATCGAGCATTCAATTCAAATAATACGAGCGATTTAGACAACAAATAGTGCTTCAAACCTGACGATGCACTGGCGCTGAACTATTAGCATACAAACGCATTCGTAGACACAGAACGCGCGTATGGGTGCGGGCGACTGAGAGCATTCGTTATAATTTTGAATGTATGAATGAGCAATAGCGGCGCGCGTTGAACCGAGCGCGTGGGACGCGTGCCGACAATGACTCGAGACAAGTCCTGGGCGTCCTTGTCAATGTGAGCCGCTTCCAGCCACATCCGTCTATTGTCATTATTTGTATTTATGCACTCCCGTAAACAGTGACGAGCATGACAGGCGGAATGGAGCGTACCAAGTGTCACATTCTAGAGCGCAGCTCTGGCAACAGTCATGAAACGGGACTGAATGTACGCTCAGCAGACCATCGGCCACGCCGACGTGTGTGGTGACACGTGGGAGGCTTTTACCACTTCACAATTCTCTATTCTTATGTGAACAGCCTACATAAAACACCAACATTTTCTCTAAAACAAATCATGTATACATGTATTATATTATGTAATATATTAAATTTAACATTAAATTTCTTTTTTTTGCTCTCAATTTAATACAAAAATTAACATTTTCACGGATTCTAAACTAGTTTCCTTTATAACTAGTGTTTATGGAACATAATAAAACATTCATAAAAGTTTAAATGGTCTGTATAGGGTCAAGTTAACATTATGCACTCCTGGTATTAAGAATGTGACACGGCGTTTGCTCATTTTTGCGTCGCTATTCAAAGGATGCTGTTAACAACCTCTTTCAAAGAGCGAGTATAATTTGATCGGGGTCGCATTTCTATGGGAATTCGTTGAATGCACCGACTTTATTCATAACCATTTAGTAAAACTCAAAAATTATGTATCTGTTCATTTTGATGTATATATTTTTCTTTAACATTTTATTAAATTCTGAATTATATTATCCATTTACGTATGAACTTTATAATAATGAAAAAGCAATCTATTTTATTTTTCATATTATGACAATGATAATTATTATTCTTTGGTTTAACCCGAAAAATACCTCTAACAAAAATAACACATGTTTTTTGTGAATCCAGTGAAATAGCAAAAATATGTTAATATCGGAATGATATACACACTACACAGGCAGCTACGAGGGACTGGGGGTGCGGGGGGTTCGCCAGAGTTGCGAACTGCTATTTCGTTAATCCCGCCATAGGTATTCAAATGAGCGCTCATGATTTATTGAGTGGAACATTAACATTTTTATTATTTGTTATTCTTACACCTTTCGTTGGGGCCGGAAGCCACGCGGCGTCTTGTCTCAGTGTACTCGTCCGTGAGACTTGAGCAACACACACAAACCCCGACCCCGCCTGCGACTTAACGTGCACAAAAACTCCACTACAAAAAGGTTGCATATTATCATAGTTTACATATAAATTTTACGCGAATTCATTCTGTATTCACCTCGCCACGAAATTCGGCGATTCTAATGATAATTGCTCCGATACACGAACGTTCAATTTGATGTACGGCCGTGAGAATCGACTATTGATTTTCCGCGATCTTCTGATTCCACTTGATTGTTAGATATCGATATTTGGGATTGGATTTGCATATTCGATTATGTTTCATATATTTATTCTGCTATATGTTATTATTTATGTGTAATTAATTACGCTCGATATTTATGTGTGTTTTTAAGTATTGTACATAGTTTTCAAGATTTTAAATCGTATTTCATATTTAATGTGACATACCTAATTCGTTAATTATTTTTTTATAAAATTTAGTTCAATGTTACCTAATGTGTGAAACACGCTAGAGCCAGTTAATAATATGACTACCTTGTTGTGTTATATGCTGGACGAGGAAATGATAGAAGTTGTGATTAGAACTCACGGCCAGACATCGACAAGTTTGGCGTCTTTGTGTAAAGTGAGATGCGTGTCCTGTCCCAGTGGCGGCAGCTTGTAGTATTCGATGGGCTGCTGGTCGTCGCCCACCGAGCTGAGCACGGCGGACGTAGCCGCGCTCAGCGGGTGCTCGCTGCTCGAGTAGTACGCGCGCCACGACTCCCCGCTCACCTCCATCACCTCTTTGCGTCTTCTGCAACAAAACAGTACAATTAGTCACTTCATCCTTTAAGAAGTATAATTATTATTCCTCACAAAATTACTCTAATACGTATGGCATTCATTCAGGTTGAAGAGCTAATCGAGTAAACATAGCGTAAAATACTGGTATTCAAAACCACTGTAGTTTTCGTATGAGTCTACTACAACTTACGAACCAGTTATTAGGCGTGACCATTTTGGTACGGATACTGACCTTTGATGGTACCCACCGGCGGTCATCGTATAATGTGACGCTACGTTTGCTAATTGTTGCGCACACAGAGCATGACTCAGCACTGCTGATGTCTGCTCCGAGAGTGAAATGACTAGTTATCGGAACGGGCTTTGAACACACACAGGGGCGTTGTCTAATTCGGGTGATTTTATGCAAGTTCGCCGTAGTACTCATACGTCACGCGGCCGGGTCGCCTGGTGCCGCACAACCTGATGTAGAACAGGTCTGAACCACTCGCAGAACCGGAAGGATACGAGGCAAATCCCTGCTCCCTCGCTAACCAGTTTAGGTCGTCTGACGTCACGCCCAGCGGTATCCGACGATGCAGACAAATAAATAAAAAATGTTGGAAGCACGCGTCGGACGGGTTTGACCGGATCGTAGTTCTACCTGATTCCTGTTCCTGGTGTGTTAATACATCTTGGCATTTGTTGTGTGAAATGTGACATACTTATGCGTGCCCACTCTCCTGGCTACAAGTACCACATTATGAACTTTCAGGGTTCATCTCATACGCAATCATATCTTAAGATTCTATCATGCTAAAAGAAATCACTCCTGGTAGCTAACACCAATTCAATTTTCATAGTTTCTTACTTTATTGTATTGACTAAACACTATTAATGTTTCAACAATAATGCTTTCCATGAAAATGAATGATTCAGATATTTCCAGTTATGAAAGCCAAGAGCTTTTTAATAAGTCACTATCGTATAATATATACCACACATACTATAATTACCTAATCATTGAGCTAACCTGGGCTACAGAATGCCGCGTTAGTGTCAAGCAAGAATAGAATGTGCGAATTGGATCAGAGAACTGGAAAAGCCAGCTTCTGGCATTTAACCAGCCGAAGCGTGAGTCATTTGACGAGTTAACTGGCAGGCGGTGGCGCAGGGGGTCGGGCGGTGCGGCGCGGCTGCACCACGTGAATGAGATTCCGGTAGGTGCGCACGTAAAAATCGTGCAACGAATCTAACAGGTTTGCTGGGGTCCTTGCGAGGCCACCGGGACTGGTCTAACCTGCCCTGTGCAGCCGAACCTCGAATTTCCGATCGTTTCCTATCACGTTTGCCTCGAATCGATACATGTAAACATACGAGCTTGTTTACATTAAAAGTTCATTCAATGACTTCTATTCTGGAAATATTCGGGGCATGGTTGGCGTTGTGCAACTATTTTGACAAAGCTTCGTTTGACTGGTCCCTCTATAAATAATTAATTGATAACTCTTTTCTGGCTGTCAATTGTTCGAGCCGTTTAAAGTTTCGCAAGTTGCCTACTCCTTGTGTATTTATTTGGTGTTGAGTATTCAATGGAGCGATTAGAAAGTATCGCGCACAGCTGTCACGACGACGTGACGTATGCTAGAGCGGAACGGATGACTTTGGCAAAGGGTTGAAGAAGCCTTGGCAACGCAAACAATACATTCGATACGGACATTACGTGCACGACTTTTCTCAGACATCTTACAAAATCATCCTATAGCTATGATCATCTTGTCGTTGTTCAATGTTTCGCTTTAAGTTGAAATAAGAGAATTTTTCCTAACATCTTTAATGTTTGTCACCAAAAGTACATTTATCATAGCCGATATACATATCCGGAGACACGCTTGAATGAAAGCTCGGCTATGAAGTTGTTTCAAAGAATATGAATTTTGTGCTCGGTCGAGTCGGAGATACTGCGGGATGGATTTATCGGAGGTGTACAGCGTACAGTGAAACGATCAGTCGGCGGGGCGGCGTGCGGCGAGTTTCGAAAGGCGGCACTCGTCCACGTCCACGTCCGGTGACGCGTCCAACTATCGATCATTCGGTTCGTTAATAAATAACACGTTGGCGTCGCTCGCCGCTTATCTGCTGCTCGGGCATGTGGAAAAATTTGGTGTAGGTGTCGTAACGGAGCGCACGCATGTCTCGTAGGGTTGCGTGCGCCCGCCTGCCGTGCTTATCCTCTTCGGTCGTTGCCACTCGCGGCTCTTGCTTAATTATTAATCTCTTAATTAAAATCCGAGAAGCCAAGATAAAGGAACTACTCAGTAGTTTCCTATTATGCTTGGTAAAATGTGTTTGTACCTAGGCGTAATTACTTATTGTCAACCGATCTACCTAGTGATGAGTATAATCCCGATTACTCCTTTGCTACGATGTAAACTTTCACGTAGATCCATTTAACCTGTCTCATATGCAATAACCTCACGTAGATACATATCCATAAACGTTCATGTCGCATTGCAGATATATTGAATCATGCGTTAGCGGCGGAACAGGCCGCGCAGCTTCACCTCGCTCACCCGGCAGGTGCAGTACCTACCTTCAAGGGAAAGTGCAGGGTGCGGCTCAAATCTACGCATGTTTTATCATCGATGATAAGAGAAACTAGTATCTATCGCAACTAACGACTCATTACCAGCACAGAGCCATTGAGCAAGACGTGAGAGAAAACGAAATTTTCAGTTGATCGTAAATAACATACGAGTACTTATGGTACCTACGTGGTGTTACATTAACAGGTAATAGTTTTGAGTAATATTTACTATACCTTAGAAAAGAAACTAATTAAATATATAAGTATTTACTAACACCGTACATACCTCAGATTGCCATAAAGAACTTAACGGTAATAAGATTGTATGCCTGCTGATATCGGAGTGCTAATAGCTTTTATGTAAAAACATAATAAGAATACCTGCACCGCATTATTGATTACTTTTTATATTACAGTTATATAATTACTTAAATATTACACAAATTATGGTGAATATAATACTAAATAGTTATAAATTAAGCTAATCACCGAAAATTTTACAGATTAACACAATTAAAAAAAACGGATATCCTTTCGCAAAGATAAGCAGTTAATGTTCGTACTTATCAAAAGTGAAAATGTGTCATTAATAATCCATTTCGTATTCCCACATTAAAGCTAACGATTCGAGGCGGAATGTGGCTTCGCTGCATTTTGTCAATTAAAGAATTCGCTGCCTCGGATTGTGGCAGCGCTGGACGCACACTGTTATGGCAGCACAAAAAATGTACATTCTTCATACCAGTATAAATAAATAAGGGATGAGTACAGGGAGCAGTCAGCGCGAACGCAGCCACACGGAGCAAAACTAAACGAGAAGCATTTTCGACAAACCTCTTTTTGCGCCCTGACGAGGAACGCATATGCGATGATTCATTTACGGAGTTCTTCACCGTACAAGTATGGCCAACATTATTACTTCTGTTTTCTTGGCAGCATTATGTACGGTCAACAAGAAATGTTTTCTCAGAAATATGCGCCCACGCAGATTAAAGATGGAAACGCAACATGGGCACTAAATAAGTCATGTCTCCTGTCTGCGTAACTAGTAGCATTCAAGTGTGAAACCTTAACGTCGCTCTATAATTACGCGCTGAAGCTTACAATACAATTGTTAGCACTAAACAAGAGACAATAGGCTTTGCATCTAATTACATTAATAACTTAGAATTTAGGTAACTATTAATTATAAGGTCTGCTGGTATTCAACAACACGTATTTGATCGAAAGTTTATAAATAAAAGGGGTGATACAGACACATCGATTATATTTACTTGGGGTTCTTTCTTTATAATCAAATGCCATAAATATACATTGTAATATGACGTCTGAATCATTGTCTATATTCTATTCAAAATATGAGACCGTTATTTTCATGAATATCGAATAACAAGAATGTTAGATACTGTTAAAGTATGGTTGACCGTCACTCATGGCATTTTATTTTAAATCTGACATTTGGCAGGAAATAAAATTTAATTCAGGGCGCATAAATTCTTATTCACAATTCTTTTTAGTAAAACCGTTGACTGACCGTTGAGTGACAACGCTCAGTAGGTTGACGCGGCGCGGCGGCTGATGAATACGGCGTTAACTCGCGTTTATAAGAAGTGTTCTTTGTATTGTGCGCGCCCGGTCGGCTGTGAGACACGCCGTAACACATGACGCCGTCACTATAGAGACATCGCGATCAATACCCACTTTATTTACAAAAGTGAATAATTGATGTAATTGAAAGTACATCACTTTTAAAAATGGTTGACTTATATGGAATATTCATAACAAAGTCACGTTTTAGTGTAGGTAGACCCAAAGTTTCGACTCAAATAAATTATTGAAAAAGTAAAATGTTTTTTGGTTTCTGTGTATCGTTTCGCATTTTTTTTATAAAATAGATTATATCGTTTCATGAAACCTTTTAAACAAAAGTTAGGCACGTGAGTTAACTTAAATTGCAAACCATGCAAAACCTGTGCCATTAGTCAAAAACAAACGATTAACATTTCCATTGAAACCGTACATATGTATATAGCATGCATGTTAAAGACAATTTCTGCCATTTAACAGTGAGGGGAAGTGCGGAAATAGAGACGGCATTGAAGGCCGCCTGCGTCTGCGCCTGTCTACGTCGCATAAGAATATGGTCGCAATTATTCCAACTCGTGAACACGACAAAAAACTTTACCAAGCACATATCATCGATCATTTTAAAACGAATTAACTTTAACTACCATTTAACAATAAATAAACATCCCGTTTTAACAGCATACGAGCTAAATGATAAATATTATGTTATCTGGGAATTATAAAGAAATAGACTGAGAATATTTCCAACCACGAATAGTCACACAAAAAATATTACACTAATCGTCTTAACGGTCAAAATACGGGACGTACAAATGTTTCGATATCACTACAAATCAAAATGATATATACAATCGAAGTTGCACGCATTAAGCTCTAGTTAAGCTCGCGTAAAGTGTCTTATTAGAAGAGTTACGAGCTTAGAAAGAAGGAACGCCCGCGGCGCCCGCTCCTCTCTAAACCCAAAATAAATGCTTCGTTTCCGTTTTGTCTGACTTTTCTAATTTGAATGCCGTGTGTGGTCCATGTTCATCGAGAAGGCGTTACCTAATAGCTTGTAGAGCCTTTATTATAAATCAGACCTACGAGTATTATAAATCTGTAAACAAATAAATTATGTAAACTAATAACTTAAATAGTTTCGTTAAGTAATAAGTTGGGATCGTTGTGTCGTTATCTCTAAAAAACAAACGACGCGCGACGTACAGTTCTCCTCCTCTCCAAGTGCAGTTCATTTCGCGCTGCAATTCTGTCAGTTAGTCATGTTTGGGCTGAGCGACTCGTATCGGCTGATTAAAGTCTGCACGTTTCAATGGAAATGTTAATGCTCTCGATTGTGTGCTAAACGTGATACTCACCGAACAGCCAACTGAACAAAGAGACCATATCTATAAATTCCATGATGCGAACTATACGAATAAAAAACCTATAAATGACACTACAAATGAATTTTATTCTTTAAAGCAGCAATAGTAAAAACTTTGATCCGTATTCTTGGATAGATTCGGCTGCTGTCGTTAAATCACCATGAAGGTATAAATTAGGAACGACGTGGTCCGCACAGGCGCACAATACGCCGAGCGCATTGTGCCGTGCGAATTGAAACAGGTTGTGGTTGGCAGGTATCTATATACAGTGATTTATGCCCGATTATGTTATACTCCTGCGACTATAATTAAACTGCGAAGCCATTATTCCCCAAAGATCTACAAGTTCTGCGACACTACCCACGGAAATATGGCAATGTTGATTTAATGCATTCAGATTTGTTATCGCATTGTTTAACTTAGATGAACTAGCGAAGCTATTAACACACCGAAGAATTGAGCAACTATTGGTCTGTAATAACTAATAACAGATAAAACACGACCACTGACGTCTTACTACATTACCAGTTACCAGCCAGAGACTTTAAGTTATTTACAAATTCCATTCTTAGCGCGGGACGTTCATCCGGACCGCTACGTAAACACCATCATTTAGCAGTTAATACGTAAAACCGTTCTAACCACTGCCTAAAAAATCTTATTTAAAACGATTAAGAAATACCTGTACGTACCTACAGATAGACGAGTCAATAAGCTTTGTAAAACGAATGTAAATATTTGTCGTATTAAGATAATTTATTGGGAATTCTGTACGAAAAAAGTGACACAAACAATAAAAAAAATGTGTACGAAGAAGTAAGTGGCGGTGTGAGGACAGCCGGCGGCGCCACACAGCGACGCAGCTTTTAAAAAATCGCAAACAACTCGTCAGCAACCTGACAATTGTGAGAACGCGATCAATTATCCTGTGCAAATAGTAATTGTCAACAATAAATAAAGTATGAATTAAACTGTGCAGCAACGTTTTCATTATCGGTACACTGTTAAAATAGCATGTCAATCATTTTACGAAGCAATCAGCGAGGCCACGATGGCAGGGCGCGAGATAAGCTTTTAATTACCTCGAACGCCTATTTACATATTGTAGGAGATACTCGTGGATATATCGCAATTAGGGGCGTATGCTTCTTCCTTTTACGCCTCAGAGTGGTTGGGTTTGTTGCAATGGATAACATCTGTTTGACGGAAAGATTAAATGCTCTCACGAGGAAAATTTGCAATAAGCTGCGCGCCACACATGCGAACCATCTGAATTGCGATTTCCATTTTGTAAAACATTTAGCAACGTCCACTGACACCATATTTTATGCACCGAGTTTCGATTAATATCTACGTTTGTCTGTAGGATACAATATGATTTGCATTTTATAATATAGCAGGCAAATCCTAAAAAGGACATGAGAATATATGCGTGTATTTATTAATAATATTGATAATGTACCTGCAAGTAATCAGTTTGTCATATTATATCAATTACTGCAAGGGCTTCCTTCAGTCAACTGTAAAAATAAGTTTCTAAAATATGCTATATTTTTTCAATAAAAACATAAAACCAATAGGCTGCTAAGTATCCATTTTTGTATTACGATGTTATCACTCTTATTTATATTTAACCACACTGTTTCAAGTGTTAAAATTCAGGCCTTAAATATTATTATTTAAAAAAAATATTTTTTTTCAAACTAGTAGCCATAAAAAACCTATTGGCACTATATAAAATTATTTATTAATGCTAGTACGTTTTATTTCATTATATCACAACTAAAATGAATTACTTCAAAGCTCTGTTGAGGGTGAAATATTTATACAGGTACCTACAGATAATATTAAGAAAATTATTATGTAGTAAAGGTGACTATTCAATATGGTCGATATTTGCTAGTCGGTGTAGGAAACTTATAATGCGCCAAATCGGCGCCTACTAATTGCGGAGGTAGATAATTTACGAGCGTCTGAATAACCTAGCCGTCATCGTCAGCCTTCCGCCAGCACTATGTAACAGCCCTAGTGGAATGTGTTAACTGAACTGTTAGATATTACAAGATTATGCTGACAAACAAAAACGATGAAATTAACTTATTAATTTGAATATTAATTTGCTCATATAATAAAGATAATTAGTTTATAACGATGCCTTGGAACAAGTTTCAAAGTAGTTTCGGAGGCACAAATTTATTAATTAAGTCGAGATACGCGGAAATAAGTCTTTCCCATTGGTTTTGTTAAATTTTCTCAAACTTTCTAAGGAAATTGTAACATAATTAACTGCCCTATTACAAGTACGAAGCTAGATGATAAAGCATCAACAGAGTACGTTTAAATCTTATTAGTGGGATGAATACCCGGTGTCGTTTTTTTGCAGAAACATAATTTTATAGTTAATTTACGTGCGATAGAGTAAAACTGCGTGTTGGTCGCCGGCGAGTCGGCCCCGCCCGCGCCCGCGCCGCCGCGCTATCTAAATGCAAATCGGATAGGTTCGGTGGATGTCCACGATAAATCAGCCTCACGGGCCGCGCTCCGTTATCCGTCCGAGTCGCCCTCGGGCGCGACCGTGCGACGCACCACTACCTATATACCATTTCACAATGCAATTATGCCAGCAGAAATTATATGGAGCATAATTAGGTACAGAGGAATTACACATGCTTCAGAGACGGATAAATATAGGTTTATAAATTCAAGAGAGCACTCCAAAACAATTCTCAAAATAAAATGAACACTCGCAAGCAAATAAATCCGAAAACTATGATATGAGCGAGATCAATTTGGAAGTGAATTTTCTTATATTCTACTGAGTTATTAGCTTAACTAATGATAACACTAATAGTGACAAGAGAATTATGTCCGATCTTAAGAGCCTTGAAGGGAACCTAAATGCAAAAGGTGCTTAAGGAAACGCAATCCCTAGAATCATTTATCATTAGTGTAGTACAAGCGCAAACGGACATTGGCGTTAGTATCCAGTGACTGTATCCATTACTGAGCCGCGTAAACATTAAACAAATACCTTGTTGCAATGCATCTACCAAACGATCTCGAATGTTACGCCAAATGCACGTGTACCAAGTATTCTGTTTTTGTTTGTACTACAATAGTTAATAAATTATAATCATATAGTAGGTATATTTAATATAAGTCTAAAATCAATTTAATACACATACATTACAATGTTATTTCCACAATTACATCATATTATCAAATTCGTAGTACAAGAACATATTATATACTCATGTTGCTTTCATTAAGTGTACAAATCAACAATTGCCTTTAACTAGACCTAATAAGCGGTATTTCTGTGTAGTTGTTTTAGTATCGAATCATAAAAGCTGTGTTCACTTGCAATCAGATATCTACACATAATTGTCGCTCAGTAGCTGCGTCCATTCCAACTTCATAACCGTTTTTATCGACTAGTTCTACTAGTTGGAATCTAATTAGATTAGCTGTGTTCAGGTCTCAAGATTAAAAATTATCTCCGATCGAACCGAACGGAAATGTCTCTGTAATAAAATTGTTTTCTGTTACACTTTTTTTCTATCTTCCGTTCTCGTTTACCGCCTGTCGTGTTTGTGATGTCATTGAACACATAATCTATAACTTATAATGCTGCATAATTATCTGTGGCACTTGAAATCAGATCGACAACAGAAACTGTTTTCTAGAAACATTTCAATTAACACATGTTTACTTGTAATGTTGTTTATTAAATTTTTCCCATACATGTACTAGGAGAGTTGCTAAATAATGACTATTCTGACGTAAATCTCAATTCAGCCTATTATAAATATTCATTTACACCCTGCTTACATCAATAACACCAAAATCAATATGCATGTGGAATGGAAACACGAAATATTTTAGCATAAAAGTTCAGTTTAAAGAAGCTTTTAACTTTATAGCACCGTTCCAATGTATTATTAGAAGTTAGTATTAACTTTTTGACGTTATGCGTCTAATTAGTTCGTCATTCAGAATTCAATAGGACCAATAAGATTAACTATCAGTAAAGCTAGCGCTACAGAACACTTAGTTAAGCATCCAATGGAAATACGTCATAATTAATAAGATTCGTATTTGATATTTAATATTCACAGAAATACTTCATAAAGTTAGAATTTTATGATACAAGCTGAATATAATAATACATATGTAAAATGACTAATGATATTATCAAGATCATTCCGTCATCATAAAATGTTTGTCGTGGAAATTTATACAAAATAAATATTAATTAAGAGCCACAGGTTCAGAGGAAATATTTTGATCGAAACGATTTTCATCATGGTTAAATATAGAGGAGTTATGAAAAAGATGCAATTTTATGGAGATACAGACACTTAGCGGGCACAATTATGCAAATATGCAACGTCGATTATTGCCTAGTAACCACCGACTAGTTGCGGGAATTTATCGCCGTACCCACTACCTACAGCTACTGTTACTGATGTATGTCCACGACTAAGAGCTGCTAATTGCTTATGCAATGTTTCAAACATAAAATACTTTTGCGACATTATGTAATGGCATAATTTTAAGTAAATTTATCGACACCTGTATCTGTAGCTGTCAGCATTCTATAATTCTCCACATAATTAATTATAGTCGATCGTTGGAACTATTGTATAAATTTAAAGATTTATTTTTGAATAGATTGCTAGAGGTACCTACAATCAACACCGATTTAACTTTTAACCCATCTTGTCTGACACCAAAAGGATAGGTTATGAGTTCGATAGCTTATTTTTTATACGTAGCTATACTTGAAAGAAAGCTTTTAATTGAATGCCTGATATATTAAAACCGAAAATAAAATTTAAACCGAAAATAAATGTTGCTTGCATGAATTTGTAATTGAAATATTTATAATGTTTGCGCACATCCTAGAGCGCTTTATATTTTTTATAAGACCAAAGACTAACAAGACGTGCATCTGAGTCATGAGTCTCACAGGTACATAATACCCGTCTTATTGAAACCCTCATAATATTTAGGATTATGTGGCAAAATTATTTGTTTTATTATACTTATATTAAATGCTATGTCATCTACTAAACTTTCATACGATTGTGTATAGAGGGCATTTTTGTATCTACTTGTTATCCAAGGTTCAGTAAGATCTCACACCCGACCCAATGAACATAAATAGATAGTTTTGCATGCTCAAATAGATCTTATAAGATACTTACTAAAATTAAGTTATTTACTAAACGTTTAATTGATTTACTCAAATATATAATTTATTTAAATATTTATTAACTACTACCTACTAACTAACTAACTAACTATGATAGAATGAGATACCAATCAGAATACATAGAATAAATTGTAATGGTAACGCATATTCGAGATTCATTCGAGTCTTTAAGAGTATCGTTTAGCTGCCGGCTTCTGACGAAATTTCCATGAAATACGCGCAAAATAGGTGTTTGGGCGTTAACGTTACTTACATCGAAATCTTAACGAATAAATTTGATTATTTTGGTCTCTATTGTTTTGTCAGATTTTTAAGCTAGGTCGACCCTTTGTGTCTTTCAAAATTTTGATTTATTTAATAATTTACACGAGATAATAAGTGAGATTGTTAATTAAAAAAGACGCATTTTTAGGGATAATTATTTCTCAATTTATAAACAATATCAAAAAATAAAAAACGTGACCACCTAGTTTTTACTTGTATCTATAACATATAAAATCAGCAAAATCAGCTTATATTTAGTGGGGTGAAAACGTTAACGCATTTTTTATGAAAACTTTTAGCTAATCTATAGTGTTAAGAGGCTCGCGACCGCAAATCTGGCGAATACTTTAGCCGTATTGTAACATTGGTATTGATTGTGGCAAAATAGAGGGCGCCCTTGACTCATAATAAGTATATGTTTATTAATGCAGTGTCAATAAATTAATTAATATAAGTACTTGAGCTCGATTGCAATCTATAAATCCAATACAATATTTTAACACCAACATACCTCGGATGTACGAGTATCATAGCATGCTACGAGTATGACTGAGTCTAATGTAATATTACATTAAGATCACTGAAAATGCAGTCAAAGTAGGAGAAACAAAACGCTTCCTTTCTGTCCCGTGGGAGAACCTCGCCGTAATACCATTACACATGATAATTTTTCACCAAAACTCTTTGTATAAGCAATTATAAGTGCATTTTGTCGGTGTGTCTGTCATTAACTTAAACGTACGATGTTATTTTAAGGGCCGTAATCGCCGTTCCAGCGAGCCTCTGCGCTTTTTTGCGTACGCTCACGAAAAGCTATGCATTTAAACGCTTGAATTATGAAATTACAGTATTAAGTGTAAACAAGAATTGTTGAGAAGCGAAACTTTACGTATGCACGCATCTATACTGTAAATACGGTATGTCCAATAAATAACATGTTGTGCGTACAAAACATTGGCCGTACAACCATCATATCGTCGCGTAAGTATGTTTAATTATAAATATACAGAGTGGTGACGACATAACAATAAAAAATTAAAACACGATCGCTACTAGTCAGTCAGAATACTTTAAAATTATTGAATTAACTGTTAAATCTAAATTCAAATGTCGAAATTGCAATCACCAATATTATATTACTTCTAGGTAGCTGATAATTTCTAAGCCGCACATATTATTTGGTTGTATTTTACGCATATGGGTAAACCAAAATTGTTGCGCATCGTCCACGTGAATGATCTCTAGTGTACTTGCCTAGAGATAGCTTCAATATAATTTGATAATTTTTGGTTTAGTAACCACTAACGAAGTACCAATAAAGTGGTTTAAATTACAGTCGTAATGTCATCACCAATTTGTACGTTTGTTTATCTATAATCTAAGAGTTCAGGTATTAAATGAAAAATTGGATCCATACTAGACTATCGCGTTGAAATCTGTCTGAAATTGTACTGCCTACTGATCTATTTTCAAATCGCTTAATATGAAAATAGATCAGTAGGCAGTAGTAGTGCTACCATTAGCAAGATGACGTATTAATATAATATACATACAATTCAGATTGTTTTAAACACACACGTGGGTCGATTTCAGGCTGAATAATACCTGTTTTAAAATAAAAATACCAAGCTCTCTGACCAATTAATTAATTATTGAGTATTCTAACAGGGTTGTTAGAATACTAAATAATTAATGTTATTAATGTTATTCATATTATTAATAATAATGATGAATACCTATAATTAATAAACAATATTTATTAATAATACCAACTCGACTACTTTTCGGTATAAGTAGGTATGAGGTAGGTATCTACATAGTCGTCGACACGCGAGTGCAGACTGCTTTCATAGCTGACGAGATTTATTATCACATTTATTGGCACAATATAAATGAGTAGCCATTGTCTCAACTAAAAGTATCCACTTACATATTACTGTTTGCTGACATATCCTAATACATTACGTAAGCTCGACACCCAGAAACAAAGGCTGTCTATTGATGAAATCACTGTATTGATTCACAATGCGTAAATTCATTCTGTTATGACAGGCGAGCATAAATTCACTGCGGGACCCTCGGATGCTGCGAAACAATGAGTGTCTCCCCATCGGGCGATTGTCAAAACTGTGAGATATTACCTCGGGCCGCCGTCACGCTCATGGACAGAGGGCAAAGAAAGGGTTGAAGATACAACAATGGCGTGGTTCGCAATTTTCTTTTTAATGATAGGGGAGACAATGGTCAGTGCACCGCTCACCGTGTGAAATCACCGAAGACAATTTACATGCGAGATGGCCTTATAAAATAACGGAATAAATTAATACTTTTTTTTCAACGAGATGAGCTTAAGCTTTGTCCCAATGGCGTACATTAAACTTGATTAATAGCTAAAAATATACAATCTTAATATTGAATTAAAGTTCAAGAGTTCATATGACGTTAGGATGACCGCTTCAAACTGTGCATAAAATATTCGCTATTTATATTCGGAAGGGTATATTTGTAGGACGCAGTACATAAAGAAAGCTTAACTGACGTGTCCTATACGGTTTATTCATTTCACTTAATCTCATGTCGCAGCTATAATATAATAAACACCTGCAAGTAACCGCAAAATTACAGGCTCCTGGTGTCAGCGTGGTGCACTACACAATAGCTCAGTGCGCGGGGCCAAATAACTGATTGCCAAATTACAGGGTAAAGTACCATAAGCACCGGTTGTGGACGCCCGGCGACGACGGGACAATGATTATTATTCATTATTGTTGTTTACCGCATTTGAGCTCTATTTAACACCAGGGAATTACCTAATTATGTGCAAAAGTTAGAGTCTGAAAACGGTGATAATTAATCAATGTTTGATTGAAAATAAAAATCATCCGACATAGTAATTATTTCGTGCTAGGTAAAAAAAAGATATATATTAATAAGTTTGTTATGGCTGACATTTACCCATTTTAGGTAACATGAGTTGGTATGATTAATTAATTATTGATATATTTTGTAACTATGAGGATATTATACATAAAGTTTAAAATAGAACATGAAGTACCTAATCAATTAATTCAAGTTGATGTAATAAAATTCGCATACAATTTTTAGTTTTAAAAGATGTTTAAAACGGTGCGACTAAATAATTAATTATTTTTCGCTTTAATGACAAAATACGCCGGTTACACAAAAACCCTAAAGCGTTGCGGGCCCTAATAAAGGGTCGGGCATAAGAAAGCTACAAAAAATTAAGAATCGCCCCGATGAGCCATTATCTTCGCCTGTTAAAAATAATATGGTCATAGGGTAATGTACATTCATGCGAGCCACGTCCAGGAGCGCATTTGAATATTCCATTGTAGCGAGCACCCCATGCCTGCGCCGGACTTCACACGCTCTCGGCAGGTACCGCACTACAACCCCAGGCCCGCCCTGCGACCACCGAGCGCTTGCCTACGTCGACCCAATAGTTTAGACACATTACAACTCATAAAATATTTTATTCCTACTGTTACAACTAATATTTTAGACTTTTATTGAGCACCGTCATTCAACATTTAAAATTCTACAATTAAATCGTGAAATACTTTTTAATATTATAGGTAACCGATCACTTTGCTAAAAAGCAACACCATTAAAAAAAGGCTAATAAAATATATTATTTACGATATACGGGAAAAGCGCTTTTGTATTAATTAGCTTTATTTTCCATATGGAATTCTTCATAAATTATTATGGATAGATGAAAAAATCAATCATGCGCGAGTTATTAAATGTAATTTTAATTAGAATACATGTTCATATACAAACTGATTAGATAGGAAATCTATAAAAAGCTTAATATATTTGGTGCTTACAGTATAGTCAATAAAAAAAGTATAGTAAATAAAAAATATAGTAAATAAAGAATAGTGTAGTAAATAAAAAATAAAAGTCACTTTAAATAATATTGTGAAATATTTAAAACACAAGTGTCACGATATTTTAAGCGTAGTATTTTGATGGACTCGCAATAACATTGTTCGTACAACGTGATTGCTAATAATATGATTATTATTAGTTGTGTACTAATGTTATAACATTTTATACAAATTGGCGATGATTTGTATAAATTAAAACTTAATAGGTACCTATATAATGAAATGGAGCTATAGCGATTGTTGACAACGTTTCGTGATTAATCCGTGTGCATAAATATCAGACATAAATATTTCATTTTATACCTATATATTTAATCGAGTTAAAAATATAAATACTATCTCAGTTTCAATATATATCTCTGCCCGCACCTCTGACGATTTCTTGAATTGCGGATCGGATCCGTACATGATTTCATCCTCATTGTCACTTTAGTTGAAGTTTTGGTTTAGGTGAATGAAAACATTGAAGAAACCTACATTTCTGAGAAGGATCTATAATCTTCTCGATGGCGTACTGTGGTCCACCTAAACGCACCGAGCTAGGCTGGTGGACTAAGGTCTCATCTAACTCTGACAAAAGGCCCGTGTCCAACAGTAGGTACCAACACAAATGGGCTGAAAATTATGTTAATTATTATAATTCGTCTCAAAATCAAAACATTTGGTGAAATAAAATAACAATCAGTTCTAACTTTTACTACATTTGTCCGAGATTTTAATTATCTCTCGAAGTAAATATGTCGCTATTTCAACTGTACCTATAATTTTGTCAAATCAAATGCCCCAAGTAACGGGAGACAATAATGTTTAAATCTCTAGCTGTGGAGTTCACATGTCGTATTTTAAGATTGAAAGTCGTTAAGTAAAAGAAAGCAATAAATTTAATGTTCCGTTATAAGAGCCGTATCATACCTACCTATATAAGTACCATTAAAATTATCTATTACTTTAAAATTAATTGTTACAAATGACTTCTTGTTTGTGTGAATAACTACAGCTATCACCATGGCAACGATAGCCATTCAAATTATTATACCAGCACGACCTTATGAGAATTTTCTCACTCAAAGCACCAAAAGAAATAATGAAATTCACTTTAACGTAACCCATGGTAGCCGATTATTCTTAATTAACTTCGATAAATGAGTAATGTTCAACAATAACTGCTATCGAACGTTTTACTAAAAAGGAAGTTCGTAATAAATCCAAACGTACACCTGCAGACCTGCCACTCAGGCTTATTCACATTTAGAATACGACGATAATGTTGACGATTCAAAGTTGCAATAAAATACATTGGATATAATATCGCGTGTCATTTGACATTCGTGAGTATTCAGCTTTACCGGCGCGGGATGGCGATGGCGCAGGGCTTTAGAAAGCGCGCGCACCAATAAATACTTTTCCGATTATGATCTACGGCGCGTAGCCCGTAGCCACACTTGCAGTGAGTACGTTTGTAACAGTATACCTATCGCGTATCCATTAGATGATTAGATCCTCCCGCCGCAAATTTGTGTTTAGTATAGAATTACAAAAATAGGTACTAACAGTTTATAATTTTAAGCCGAAAGCTCGGATGACTGTGTGCATCAATCCCTTTATATATTTTTCCTAAAGATCTATGAAGCATATTTCGAGCCTTTTCTACCCTTGAATGCAACCGAGAGAGCGCGGTCTTGTCGCCCGCATTCCGCGCTGCGCTCACGCATCATACCTAGAAAAGCTTACACAGCGCGCGTGGGATTCTCGGGAACACGCTAAATAAATACAAAAAACACGACGCTATGTTAGTATACAATGAACACCCACATAATTACATATACCCAGTTTATATACTTTAGAAATATGACGTTAAAGGACAGTCAATTGATAATTGAGTTGAGGAAGTTAGGACTTAGCAGGTTGCTACGCCGAAAACGACACACTTGATTTCACAATACAATATTCAATGAAACGGTATTATTTAATACTAGCTTTTGCCCGCGACTTCGTCCGCGTTTCAGTCGTTTTTCGTAAAAAAGTAGCGTATGTTCTTCCTCACGGTTCAATGGTTTTGATGTAACAGACAGATTAACTTTCGTATATGATTTCTATGTAGCTTTAACCATTAAGGCTGCACACGCGACGGAAGCTTAAAAAATGGAGTAACTTCTCCCGTTTTCCCAATATTTCCCTTCACTGCTCTGCTCCTATTGATTGTAGCGTGATGAAAAGTATACTATAACCTGCCCAGGAGTATGAAGAATAATTGTACCAAGTTTCGTTAAAATCCGTCGAGTAGTTTTTGTTTCTATAAGAAACATACAGACAGACAGACAATTTTACTCATTGCATTTTTGGCATCAGTATCGATCACTAATCACCCCCTGATAGTTATTTTGATATATTTCATGTACAGAATTGACCTCTCTACAGATTTATTATAAGTATAGATTGATGTAGGTTCTGTGCACGGAAACCTCCAATAATACCACAGATATTTTAATAATAATAAATGTTTTTTAAGATGAACAATTAAATGTTCCTCAAAACGACATGTAAATTGGATATTTAAAATCAGTTGCATACTTGACCGTTGTTTTATACACCTACATATTGTAGTGAAATTCCGTCAAGTGTAGCCGAGGCAACTAACCAACTAATAAAATGGTAATTGCATACCATGTGTACACTCTGTTACATACATAGAGCGACGCGCCCTGCCGCGCTCGCCGCCCGAGGCACATATTAGCATACACTCGGCTGGGGCTCCACTGTCGCCCAACGTTGCCATATTGAAATCACCGATATGCCAATATCGACATGTCGCTCATATGCGTAGGAGGCACTATCGCGAAATGTTTTAAATGTGGGTCAACCGAATATCAGCTCAACAAAGTAATTGGATATGGAAGTAATTGTACACCTATGCACAGTTTATGTTTTACTGCACCATAGCCTGTTATTATGATACCCACTTCATGATTTATTCTTTATTAGTCGCCATTTAGAAAGATAAATGCTTTCAATGTATGTACCATGTACTTACACTTCCACCTCGAGTTTACAGCTCATGTAGGTGGTTATAACTTCCGTATATGCTAACATGGGTTTATGTTGATCAGAGCGTTATCAGCTGCTGATCCGTACACAGAATTTGGAAGAAGTCACTGGAGATGTCGAAGGAGTCTACCATCAAAGCTTAGATTGTTATTTGTTACTTTTAACTACCTACTTACCATTATGCTATTTATGTATATTACTCGAGTTTTTAACAAAAATTCAAATTTAAACTCACTTGATCAATATGACAAGAAAGGGCAACAATAACATATTCTATCTAACACATAACTACTACTTGTACAGTAGCACTAGACCATAATAAATTCATATTCGGTAACTTTTACGATTGAGTATTACATAAACTTATAAAATATATTATTTATTGGTTAAGTACTAAAGTAAAACTCCTCCACAATATATACAATGTACATATTTCTATCAGAGGATTAACATAGTATGACAAATAATATATACCTCGCAATGCAATTTAGCTCCACCTACACGTACGTATGTGTCGTGTGCGCACCTATAATATTTACAATATAACAACGTGCACACGTCGGCGCGGGCGTTTCGTCCACGGTCCACACATGTGGTCCGCGTCTGCTACTTTCACGCGAGTCGGGCGCGCCCATATTAATTGCTCCCGTTCTTCGGCGAAGCTTTATTTATTGCCCTCACCGGTGATTGTGAAAAGCTTTGAGTTGAGTGTACATTAGTTTTAGTTTTATCTCGTGTATTTGATCTGACGTGTGACACACGAGCGCGCGCTCGGTCACTGAGGCGCCCCGCACGCCCGCTGCACGCAATATTCGCTCCGAGAGCTTTTCGCAAGAAAAGTATAACGGACATGGACAGTGATACTGCTTATCCGTGTTCCGTGAGAAAATGTGCCTAACGTTATTTGCCGTTGTCTTCGTGCAGCAACACTCAAGGAGTAAATAAAAAATCAATTATTATCTAAACAAAAATGTGAGCGGTCGCGCGCCGATGTTTTTAGAGAAATAAACATTAATTGTTTGCACAACGACCGCCGCCAAAACCAATATTTGATATTCGAAAATACTATTCTAATGTATGTCGTGGTACATGTGCACCACTCGAGGCATCTGGCTCTTTAGCGGCTCTTTTGGTCTTTGTAATAATATTACGTGACATTTTAACGTAAAACATCAATTGCCCAGCAAGACAAGTGCTGTGTACAAATGCTGACGATTATTATTGTAGATAGATATGTATGTCTTTTAGAAAATTTAATTAGGTAAAGGCAGCCTTAACAAAAACTCGTAATCAATTTTATTACTGACATAAAAAAATACATTGCTAAAACGGTAAGCCTAGACGCAAGTAATTACATTTATGATCAGCCTTCAGTCTCATTCACATCTGATATCGTAATTAGCTAAATTGAGGTCTCTTGTTATGAATAAACAAATATATTAACATTGCACATACATATTCATTAAGCACCCAATAGCTGACGATATTTATGTATTATATTCTAAATTTTGACACGACTCCAACTTATAAAATTAACTTCGGTTGTTTTATAATCAAATTTTAATAAATAACGCATTAGGCAAAAAACGGCTACGCTTGAGGTCTCACGGTCAAACTCGCTATAAATCTGTTGACGAGCGCGGAGTACGGCCGAGCGACGCGGAAGTGTTGCCGCGATATTACCACCTAATTATCTGCTATAGCCGAGAATAGGAATATATTTCAAATAATGCGTCACTACTAAATGGATACGCGGGTTTTTGTTACTTCCAGTAGTCGGTAATCTTCCTATCGGGCTAATCATTCAGAATTATTTGGAAGCATTGTAAAAAAAGATTTCCCGCAATTTTATTGAAGCCAAGTTAAAAAATGCAATTTCAAGCGGCACGTGCAAATTACACTAGATGTTTGACATTGCTATATTACATGTAAGCCTGCCCATAATACCCGGCGCGACACTTAGATGTAAGTAGGTGTGGTTTACTTTTCCACCGTTTCAAGAAAACTTTAACTGAACTACTAAACTATGCCACCGTAATCTGTCGAAGTTTAAATCTACCAACTCCTATTTATTGTTGGTTTCTGATTTCAATAAAACTAGATGTGAGAATGATGAATGACATGTTGGTCCTTCGAGCTGGATTCTAGAAACAGTAGCTTAGTAATTAAATAGTTTCTCTACTTTGCACTACGTCATCGCTAATTGAAGCATTAAGTAATATCTTAATTTCAAGTGTATCTTCTAGGTTTAATACCTGCTGTATACTGCAGTTCTAGTACAGACTGACCTGTTTGGAACCTGCAAACTAACCTTAATGCTAAAACTGAGGTAGGTTGGCAGCTTTCCCGAGTGACAAAATACGACTAATGTATAGTACAGTTTACACTGCAGATGAGTTCGTCTGTAGTGTGGAATGCTGTGTACATTATTAATGTGTGTGTTACAAAGATTAGCTAATATTTTTACCCTGGAAAGAGCATTTCTAATGAGACTTAAACGCTAACAGGACAGATGAAGGAGCTTGATTTGGGAATTCAGCTTTGTGCTGCGTTTAGATATATTTTCGGCTGCCATCTGTAAAAGAACTGTGAACGCACCAGTGAAGACCAGCATTACCAAATAAGACAGAACACACGTGGCGGAACTTAACGAAATTACCGGCGGCCGTGTTATGATTGTTTTTTGATTTGGTGCTTAGCTATAACAGTGGTATTTTACCCTGAAAACCCGGAGTCTAGTAAAAAATATATATAAATAATGTAAGTTTTTAGTGGGAGATAAATATGTATAGCAAACAAAATCTTTTTGTTGTAACAAAAAGATTTAGTAAACACAAATCTAAATCATATTATATTAACTTATAAAATGAATTCTTAGACATAATCCTACCCAGCTAAGTAGGTAGCATATCTTGAAGACATTTTGAGCCTAACACAAAATAAAACGCAGACGGCAAAAAATATTGAGTGGAATATTAAATATAACAAATGTTATCTTAATAAACAATTAAAATAAGTTATTAATCATGATTTCTGAAATAAGTCCATTAAATAGTTATATATTTTATCAAATCTTGTAGATATTAATTATATCAATACTGTGCAAAGTCAAGATTGTAAATTAAAAAAGCATGAACTAATTTTGGAAGCAGTACATAAACTAATCATCGGATCAGTACATAAACTAACGATCGTATTATAATACCAAATTACACTAAGAACAAGTATCTAGTAAACATTACACATTGAGAAGCAGGTTGCAGGAAATAAAAAAATAACAATTATTTACGTCTGATATCTCACATCGGTACGTTACGGCGATGTTATCATAATGATTCAATATGTTGTTTGAGCAATGGTCAAGAAGAACAGGTCACGACAATAATCGAAAATACCTGTGGAACAAGTCGAGAACTGGTCGCCGTCGGGGCAGCTGGGCAACCCCGCATCAACGTCCGAGGGCGTTTTGCATGACGCGGTCAGGTACCGGTCAGTTGTCACACTCGTTCAATAGGGGTCACTTGTGCACAATACAGTGTCCGGTCCACCCTGCCCCACGGTTTGCGTCGGTTGGGGTTCGATTTTGGAACAGGTTCGCGGCGCACAGTGATCGGTTGGTTCAGTGCGCGGTCGGCGGTGGTGCGGTCCGGGTGCGGCGTCGCTCGCTACTGCTGCGTCGCCGACCGCTCGCCCCACACGGCCGCTGAACGCTCACTCGACCCGCTCGGAGAAGGGTGACATCACAGCTCTTCCTATTTGTTCGTTGATAAAGGGTTGCCGATTGTTTAAACAGGGAGCTTTTGTACTACACTTTATTTGTAATGTCTTAGAACTCTAAAAAAACGATATGACGAACGAATTAACAGGAATCCAAAGGGAATCTACAAAAATAATATTTAAATCTGAGTCCATACACATAATTTTAGCATGAAAGCTATTCATTCATTAATACCTTATGGTTTTTACAAAATAGCTATCTTATAAATAACTGATAATTGAAAATTTGGTTGCTATTTACGCAAAAAAAAATGCATTTAAATTTGAGAACTATTATTTTGTAAGAAAACATGTAGAACAACTTTCAACATAACATAAGTAGTTTATGCATAACACAATTTTCTTAAATAGCAATCATCTAAATCAGTAGCTCATGCTAAAGTCAAATCTTCATATATTAGAGTTCAACGAGCTACGTGATACATATCATAGATTACACGTATCGACATTGAAAAGTAAAATGACAGTCGATAGTAAAATCATAACTCATCTAAATGACACAAGAACTTTCTTTTTTATTAGGCAGCTAGTACATTATTCAACAGTAAATATCTACATAATCGGAACCAATTGACAATACTTCAAAATATAAAGTCTCAAAGTTGTCTAAGAATGAAGTATTTTGTGTTTTTTTTTTTCTTTGCAATACATTTTTCAATGCAGAAACAATAACTTGCTCGTCTTTTAATGTAGGATAATGACTGTACAGAGTAAATACACTGTACAGATTTTAATATTTCAATCAAATGTCACTCTCACGATTATTAAACCATCGCAATGAAATACCATAGACTTCGAATTTAGCTTAAATACACACGGACAAAAAATCCAGCTGATTAATTCAAAATTTTCTTTACACTAACAAATCACCGTAAATATACACTTTTAGAGTAATAAAAGCTCCAATAAGCATCGAATTCGTGATATTTTAATATTTCTATGCCCTGGGGCCACATTAATTCTATGAGTGTTCTTAATTTTCCGCTTAGGTTCTAGGTGGCGGAAAATTAACGTGTAGTCGGCAATTAGCTCATTAATAATTAAAGTATAGCAAAAAATATAAGTTCTACTGAATTAAGTTGAATTTTAAAACTTGTCACAGGTTTTAATATGAAACTGTACTGATGCAATTTTGTAATCTATGACAAATTGCAAAATATATATAGATATCTAATTTGAAATCTAAATAAAATATTAAAATCCAGTAAGGATTTAAGCTACCAAATCAAATTATAATTTATAGAAATAATTGAATAGAAGAAACCTTAACACTACAATTTAATTACGATAATACAGCGTGAGAAAAGCTCGGACGATGTAAGAATTAATTAAAGTTATGGCCTAAGGAAACATAAAATGTCGGCAGTGGCCGAGTAATTAGAAGTCAAATTTGAGTGAAGCCGATAGGCGTGGAGGGTCTGCGACGCGGAAGTCGCCGGTACCTATAATTATACTTTAGCGCCACTACCTTATAACAAACCTCACAGATCTGAAAATGCAAATACCTAATTCACGTTCTCAGTTATACCACTCGTACTCGACATTATCATTACAAAACAATAAAAGATCTACACTTATCGTCAGCCGCTTACAAGACACAAAGTCCTTGGTGGATTGGAATGTCTCCTTCCGGCTTTATTCGTGGATTCATTTCGCGATTAAATATGAAACCTCGAATTTTATGGATCATTAATATAACTGAGAGAATGCACTTAAATATAATTAAAACCAATCACATTCTCATATATTGTAGAAATGTTTTAACCAAACTATAATTTTATATTCTACATATAATATTATTAATGAGTGATCATAATCTCATTAGATAATATTTTATATAGCTGCCTAATTAGCAGGCAATTCAGCGTGATTAGTCTCTACAACTGAAACAGTGCGAGTCTGCTACAACACAATAATTACGTCTAACAAGTCGAATATATATATTATAGTCTAATTTTAATTAAATGATAAAAGTAGAACACTTACATCAGTTGATTGGAACCAAAAATGCTTCAAACATTTGCCGTCTACGAATTTTATTATAACGGCCATTAATTTATATTGCGTTACAGATAGCAAACGATTTAGTCTTGGTTTTTTTTTACCGTTTTACATAATTACAAAATTATGCCTTATATTTATGAGTACGTATGTATACCGGACGGCCGCGACCGGCGCGCCCACTCTCAAGCGGCAAATAAGAGAATTAGAGAAGCACACTCCATCGAGATGGATTGCCGCAGATAATGTGTCATGTTCGTTTTTTAAGTAGCCAAATAACACTAACTAGTCAAGCAGATCGCTAATGGCCCGTCCGATATGATTCTTAATAGACTATATGGAGTCAAACTATTATATGACTGCGTTGTTTGGATAAAGTGAGGTGCAAACTAAACCTTATTACTTCGCAATAGCCTTACCATGTTTATTATTGTATATTTTCTAGTTAATGAAATTAGAAAACAATTCCAATTAAGTTTTTGTAGTTCGAACTTTCATATACCATTTTAATAATGAAATATACCTTCAACGTTTACCCATTTCGGATATTTTTTTACTTTATAGAAGCTCGTGATTGTTATTTGCAATAAAACAAACGTAATTAATAACTAGTGCATTATTTACATACCTGTAATATTCCAAGTAGACGTACGAACGCACTGTACATATCAAGTAGGTATGTGATTGGCGTAACGAGAACAAGTACCGATTTTGGTCAATAATCGCTATAAGTATACCGTGTACTTTCGCGTACCGAATGCAATAATAATTGGAGGGTCCGATTTATCACATTGCTGTTCTCCGAAATGCCTGAACAGTTCTTGTGCAAGCCCTTCACGTCGTGCGCACGAAAATATCTCGAGGAGTCCATGCCGAGTTCACGTAATTATAGGTGGAAAAATACATGCATGGGAAGTTCCAACGAGAGAAGCTTTTTTATCTGTTTTATTAATTTACTTCACCGTTTTAAGCTGTGCAAAAAATAAACAATCACAGTAGGTAACGAATATTCATTCTTTGAACTGACCCTTTGCTTTCGCACTATGAAACTTCATCTATAAATAGGTGACACAAAGAAAGGGTCAAGCTTTCACAGAGAAATAAACGTTTCTTCCCACACTGGTCATTCATGGGTACCGGTCATCGGTGGTCATCGAATGTTTTGTTTACGCATTGTCTGCCTCGTAAAAAACAACCCTTTTCAATTTGAATGGGTATATCTTTTGAAAGACAAATCTTTGGTGTGCGACACCCTTCAAATTGTGCAAACGGTCGCTATTCATCTTCTTGTAGGCAGGTACATACTGTGCATAGCGTCAACGGAATTATTTTTTAAATTCTGCCAAATCATAAGAATAACGGGATCGTCTTGAGGGTCTTATTTTATATACTTTACGTTATCAATCAATACTTGATTAAGTATGTACAACACTTAAGTGTTTTAGTACCGATCTTATTATTCTTATTGGTTCTGTATACCAGAATATCGAGTAAGAATTAAAATACTGGATATATAATTTCAAATATTCTCATTGATTAATATTTCAATACCTAAGTATAATCAGTAAGATAGAAATATCTTGGCTCTAATAAGGAATAGTACGAATACAAGCAATGTGCCTTCAATTTTAAAAGTTACATTTTATTAGACTTGAGTACAGACAACTGGCTTATAAATCCCGTGTAATTTTAGATACTCTATGATCAATGCAGCTTTCTGTGGCCCGATGCACCCGAGTAGCGGGTGCGGCGGCAGCGGCGGCGCGGGCGCGGAGCAGGGCGGGGCGCCGTGTGTGATGCTGCTATACTGCACGCCGGCTATATCGACACTCGGAGAAAGTCGACGTGATCATGATAAGCCACCAGCCACCGATAAATTTATGCGCCCTTTGTTTCTTTTCAACGATTTATCAAAAAAGACCCCTTTGTGTATACGTGACGATCTATGTTCTCTCGGGCAAAACTACAAGCGGGTCAAACGGTCACGGTTTGTGTATTGTTCAGCAGTATTTATAGTGAAATTATACGAGAAAACACCTACCATAGGATTAACACGACTAGCGCTCAGCAGATGAACTCAACTTCTGCAAGTATGGGACTAGTAACTAATAAGAGCAAGCAGTGTAAGATGCAAACTATTATTACCGTGAGGGACCCGGGCAACAAGATAAGCAACAGAGTAGAATAATAATAAAAACCGTAATGTATCGAGTGCCGTAAATTGCTTGTTTTGTTCACATAGGCCGCGGGCGGATCAATTTGACTCTTATCGAGAAAATAACCGACGAAAGCGCAGTCCTATTAACTGCGTCGAGAAAAAAATTAATTGTTCGTGATTATGGATTGTGGATAATTGATTGTCGGCGAGGACGGGATGTGTCGCGGCCATCCTCCATCGGTGTTAAATTGCGTCGAATGTCTACTTACAACCGCGTGTAAGCGCTTACTAACAAATGGACTATGTCAATGTAATATGTTAGTACTATTAATGTGGCCTGTTCGGCGCCATTCGAATTTGTAAAATACTAAATAAATTGCGATTACTATAAAAGGAAAACCTGTGTGACTCAGACACAGATGATAAACAGACTTAGCATAATTGTTGCAGCGTCATAAGAATGCAAAAACTGCGAATACCTGTGTACGTTTAAAAACGTATTTAAAAAAGATTTTGTGCGTAAACGGGCAAGACTGACTGATTCAAATACAAGTTCATTACGTGCATCCTATTTCTTATTGACGGATTATAAAGTTACTAATCGTTGTTGAGTAATAATGAATCCCACCAAAAACATTTTCATGTAAAATGTTGCCAAGACGAGACCATATGACTCGCACTGTCAAAAAGTTATCAGATCTCATGTAGAGCCAAGCTTCTAACTCTACACTCCCTAACTCTACAAGCCCTCTTCACAATCTCTTCACCTTAGTCAAAATATATGGCTTAGCCGTTTCATTACTATAAGAACTATTGTATAACAGTGAATATATTTTTCACCTTACGCCCATGTGACAGTACCAAAACAGACAAGCCAGGGAGTGCCCTTGCGCTTCGCTTGGCTCGTCTTGGCGGAGGCACTACCGTGCCCCCAGATACTCATTACTTATGCTTATAGGATGTTATATTTTAGAGTACCTACGAATACCTAACACAAATATTGATACCCACTATTATAATATAATTTCAATTATTATAAGTCCTATTACAATATCTCCTTATTATTTTTCTTTGTTTTTTATATATGTATATCTGTCGATAAATAAAAAAGAAGAATGAAAATAGCAGGCATTGCGTCGCTCCTTGTGGCTGACCTCTAGGAAAGTCACAATAGTACTAGACAAGCGCTTAGTAACTAGGTACTTACTTTCAAATAGTACGCACTCATTGTGCCACAACCAAGAACTACATAGCGCCATTAAAGTTAATTAACTCGTTATTTATTACTCTCTGATCACTCATAAGTACCTATTCAATACTATAGGTAAATGAACGGATTAATATAAATAGTGGATGAGGAAGATAAAAAATGACTGTCAAACCAAACACTTTGAATGATGATGATGAACTTCACTAAAAATATTAAATATAGCTTTTTGAAATCAGTTCTCTATTACAATGGAAAAGGAAAAGGTGTCGGACCCGTGAAACTTCGCTCGCTCAGGATAAAAGTTTTAGCGACACAGTAATCCAACACTAGTTTTATTTCAAATATCAAAGCACAGTCAAAGCTGTAGAGATTATAACATCATGGCGCGAAGGTGCATTGAAACTTTTAATAGATCTACGTGTATGCTAGGAATTTGTTTTATGTAGGCAATACACATATAGGTACTTGTAAACTACATATGTATACACGTGTACTAGGAGTGAACAACCCACATTATACGATAATTATCAACTAGCACACGGTCGATGTGCATAGAAACAATATCATTGACTACAACTTTACAAAATAATGGAATCATGGGAGGTGCCGATAAAATGTAATTTCGTGACTAAACCCCTGAAATGTTAAATCAGCATGATCGTATTTCAAAATTCAAAACAATATCAGACAGAATTTACTTTAATACAGACACTTGCACAAGCTATAAATCACACGTAATAATCATAATTAACGCAAGTTCAACTTATATACTATGGACCGAGTTTAATAAAGTGTAAAGCATAGATATTTGCAGGCGAGTACTCAACTCAACATAAATGTTATATTGATCCTATTTTATTAGCCTCGCCTGTCGTTGTACCTAAGTATACTAGTTATGCAGGCTTTGCTGCTATGTACAAAGAATGCAAAAGTCTAATATCTTTCTCGTAAACTTTGTTGCTAATGTTTTCGATATTCACAGAAATCATAAAGTTAATTTCCACACTAATAGTGTCATGAATTCTTAAACAGCTTCCTAACGGGCGACGTCGATAAACACGCGCACGTTTATGACAAAGTAATCGAAGTCGAATTGTTAATTGCGTACGTCGAATGAATTTAAAAATGCATGGCATTTAAATGCCAACCCGGTCGCCATTTTAGTTCGACGCGAGAGAGACTATCACCTTGAACACGACTTAAATCTGACAGCCTCGAATGTCACTCTCGCCCGAACCAATTAAAATAAAATTAAAGTATCGTTAGTTTATGCATCGTTTTTTTTTTTCACATAAGTATTATTGTTTTTTACTTGCCTGTCTAGCATCGTATTGTTTTACGTGTAAAACGTGTGTATATACAAATACCTTTATGAACCTAAGGCATAGGTAGTATGATACTATAATAGTAAATAATTAAACGGGAGCATTTATTTGCAAAAAAAAAAACATTACGTCGATAATTAATCAAAGTCAAAAAAAATATTGGATTACATTAGTCGTTCGCCATACTAATTCAAAGTTCCAGGTATGTTTTAAAATTACCCTACTGTCATGTCCCAGACGTGTAAAAGGAAGAAAATAAGTACATAACGTCATGATCGTGTCGTGTAACGAACAACAAAGTAATAATAATAAATTTATATATACACCTAGTAGTGGTACGCGAGTTGAGCATTGCGTACGAGTTGTATGTGTTACAAGTTGCGAAAGTTTTATGGAGCGAGAACAAGGCGGGCAGATCTGAAAAATAAGTTTATAACATACAGTTACGGCATGTGATTGAGAGATAAGTTTCCAGAACACCTTAACCAGTAAAAAAAAGTGTGACGGTGCACTAACACTGCTTCATTCATCTGAAGATAGCCATCATTTCTTTCTCAGTACCGCTAAATTACATTTCTAGTAGCCGTGTAGCGCGTTTACGAGGCACTTTGAAGATGCTACGGTGTGTCCGTAATGGCTATTGCAATATTATACGGTCAGATGCCCGAGTGATATCAACGTATTCTCTACTGTATAATTTTTGTCCTCAGAAGATACCATACACAGGGTCAAAGAAAATTGTGGAGGGTACATCTCATGATGCCTAACATTTACCGCGTATCAGACATCTACGTTTTCTTAGAAAACGGGGACATTATATGTTATACTGACGAGACCTGCTGTTTTTACAACTTTTTAGTGTTTATCGTTAATCATAAAAATCCTGTGATAGCGATAGGTGCCGTTACCATCGTATTCACTGCATACTCTTTTTATAATTTCGTTTTGTAAGTTTTGCACTCTTTTTTTTTGCCCTGACCAGCTTCCTTAGAATTCCATCTAACTGATAAGACTGTATGTAAGGATCGTAGCACGTGACGTTCCATAGTTTCTGCCTACCCCCATGGGAAAAAGGCGTGACTTTATGTATGTATGTATGATAAGACTGTAAATAAGTTAACGGCTATGAGCTAGGCTTCGTAATCTTTCCACTCATATTCTTCGGTAGCCGTCACTCATTCGAAAGCAGTCACGGAGCACGAGTATTAATATCTACTCGTACTTATATTCTACAGACCGATGCTTATCTCGGAAGCTATGTTTGAACTCAATTATTTATGACTTACATCCACGCATGACAGTTGCATTATGAAAGCCAGAATCTTAAAGTAAGCATTAATAATCTAAATGAATCAGAGACTAGATACCTACAACTAGCTACCTATTTAAATAATTCAAAAGTAGAACAAAGTTGAATTATAAGTCAATTTTCGTCTAACAAATGTAATGTAAATACAAGCTATTAATCTTACGTAACGTTAAACTCGATTTGCCATTTATGAGACACAATAGCAGAACAATAGCGCTTGGCCTAATTTGAAGTAACGAGTATCAACACATTGCTCCCGCCTCCTATACATGATACCGTAAGTACTGTCAATATCAGATCAAATCTGTGAATAATTATCTGATCAAACGACAATTTTAATTTCACGATGTCAATATCCTCAGGCAGTCATTTTAACATCATGCTCATAAACAGACAAATTATAGTCACTCTTAGACGTAGTCGAAATAAAATGTTTTGCAATCAGAAGAATAAGTGCGGAAGCGATCAACTTCGGGCTCACTGATTAATCAATCATAAATGCTATCGTAAAACTGTGATATCCAAATGAACGCCGGCGGCGACGCGGGTGCACGCAGCGGGCAGGGGCCGACGCTACATTACACCTCTATGTTGCTATAAAATTTATGAGGGCTCTATTTTGGAAGCTAATTAAAAAAAAATTGATGGCCGTTAGAAAAGTCCGATCGTGAGAGAGTGATAAAACTTCTGGAGAAGTAATTTGAACTGTAGGTATTAGATACACTGCACCGTAATTAGCATCGATATTACTTTACCACAAACATAACTCTATTATATTCTTATTATATGTATTTCTCAATTAGTTTTATAAACTACTAAATAATTCAAGTTCTAAATGGAAGGTAGTAGATGAATGTAGGTACATAAATAAATAAATAACGTAGATAAGCAGTTACTAGGTAAGTATTAATGAGGCGTATGACCAATCAATACTGAATTTAAACGGGACTCAACACTGCAATATTTAGTGACCCGGCGCGGGCGCCACACGGTCACCATCACGAACACCACCGCTCACGGAAACCTCGCGGTACTTAGTGCTGACTGCAAAATACGATCTACCTATGATGGGAGCTACATCTATTAGAAATAAACTTAAAAACATGTAAACACCTGTTTTGTTTCTTCCAAATTAAATTCGTACATTAAATTGCACCTAACATGTTTTGTGTCTGCATCACCCTAAGGTAGACTGGTAGAAAATGCCTAAGGCATTAAGTCCGCCTTCGTAGTTTTTTTTTAAACTAGTGCATAAAGTATTTAAAATAAAAATAAATAAATAAAAAGTACTAAGTATCTAAATTTAGAAAAAAACACTTTAATATCCTGGTCTCCTTACTATGACTGCTTCGAGTATTAAACTTATCAAAGCGTAAGTGTGTCATGTGTTTTCATCTATTGTGTTTTAAAAACTCTGCCCAACAAATTTTGATGTTTGACAGAATTAGCTTAAAACCCAGAAAAGAATATTGATAATGTGAATTTGGATTTTTAAATCACTTGATTTTAAATCACAATGTTTCTTTTTTAAAACATTAGATGGCGCCTTCAGGGCATGCAGGGCCTATATAGTACTTTATTCCCTAAAAATACAAACTATCAAGTATGTGGAACAGTCATCGGGCACAGATATAGCACGACTAATTATGAAGCTTTCAAAATGTTGTTATAAAAACTCTTTTTATAATATGACGATTTTTATATTATTTAGCCAAATTATTTCAAGAAAAATTTGCATAGCAAATTAGCTTTAATGATTAGACAACAAGCAAATAAAAATCATAACTGTCAATAAGATGATGAACTTTTATTCAATCAATAATTCCAATCAGGAATCCGAATACTTATATGGTATTGGCTCCTAGGATAACGTGTTCTCACAACTATAAACATAAGTCGAGCTTAACAACGTGAACCTTCATTATTCAAATTGTTCTCAAAAGTTGTCTACAGTAAGTTATGGTGTCGTTTAATTCACTCATTGCAACAATCTTTAGAAAACTTTAAGATATATTTTACATTAGTTATCGATCCAAAACGAATTCGTTTCTAATATATTGTCTCATTAATTACAGAGCCGCGTCGACATGAATGAATTGCGAGTCTGATACAGAACCTACGTCTCGGAATTTAGTCACGCAATTATTACGGGCGGACCTAAACGTGCGCCGATCATCGAACTTAAGATTTCTATTATACACTAAATAATTTGCATATAATCACTAGATACCTTGAACAAAATACTTGAACTTAGATAATGCTTACAAATTATAACATATTTACTCGAAAAACTCTCGTCGACACGAACCGCATTAATCAAACATCGTCCAACGGCGAACTTGCAATCGTATCGAATCACTATCGAATGGAATAAATTTATTTAATGAGCCGTCTAAGTGGTTCGTTTAGCGCTTTGTAATAACCGAATCACGTTCGTTTTTCTGTCCGCAGCCATACAACGGTGACGAATGGCGACAAGATACAGCACTCGATCTTCTGAGATTTATGCTCGAAGTAAATTAGCGAGAAGGGCGGAACGGGGCTTGAGCAGAACGCCATAGACGAGCGACAGTCGCGTGCTCGCTGTGACCTAGCACTACACAGTGATCTACTTGATACCCAACATGCGCCCGCGCATGCACTTTGCTCGACATTACAAATGGCACCTCCCATAATGTCATACAATTGGAGCCAAAGTCGTGTGTAGGACTGATAGTCATCGACTGACATACCAGTTGTTTGAAACAGAAATATTTACTAACAAAGCTGTAAATAATGTGTTCATAATTATTCGAACAGAACAAAGGTTAGATTAATACCTCTTCCAAATAAGATAAGACAAAGTTGTGTTTATCTGCTAATACTTATGTAGAATCCGTGTAATTTAGAAATCCATAGCAATCCATTATTGTTTTCAGTTTAGCAGTCGAGTTATGCAGCATACTGCAAACACCTAAAACGAACTTGGTGTTTCTGATATTACTAATTTATTTCTTTATTGCTAGCTTCCGCCCGCGGCTTTGCCCGCGTGGTTTAAGAACTCGTACATTTTCCGGGATAAAAAGTAGCCTATGCGCTATTCCAGACTATAATCTATCTCTGTGCCAAATTTTATCCAAATCCGTTCAGTCGTTCTGGCATGACTGAGTAACAATAACAAATATCCATCCATCCATCCTCACAAACTTTATTACAGTTATAATACTAGCTTCCTTTCGCGGCTTCGCCCGCGTGGATTACCAATGCTTGCCTTTTTCGGGATAAAAAGTAGCCGCTATGCTATTCCAGACTATAATCTATCTTTGTGCCAAATTCATCCAGATCCGTTCAGCCGTTCTGGCGTGGAAGAGTAACAAAGATCCATCCATCCATCCATCCTCACAAACTTTCGCATTTATAATATTAGTAGGATTCGTAGGAAGTAGGATAGGAAGTAGAATGTATCATATTTTGTCGTAAGATCCTATCATTTACTGTCGTGTAAAGCGATAGGATAGGATAGTAAATGCTCTACTCATATCGGAGACCATGGAAGAGAGAATGGCATAAAAATAATACTATCAAAGCAGGTAAAAACATTATTGTATTAAGTACCTATCTACGCACCAATTCTTATTAATATCACAGTGAGATTGGTCCGCGGTGGTTAGGAGCCATGTATTATTCGCCCTGCCCTTTTGAATTATTTTATGAGTGCTAATTAAGCTTCTTGTTTAGCGAGCTCACTCTCAATCCTGAAACTAATTATTAGTTCTCTGTGAACTTTTTATCTGCCGCCCACGAACAATGGAAACGTGACTGTACTGGCGATCTCGCCAATGTATTATTACTGTAGCCTCCTCTGAATTGACCACTACCAGTGAGATTCACATTAAGGTACATAGCGATCCATTTATAACATTCTCGCAAGTACATAAATACTACGTGTTTACAGAATAATACCCGTATGTATAATGTACATTCTCTTCGTTCGATAAGGAAATGCCACAAGCATATAAATATATAACTATTAAAAACAACACTTGAAACATGATATTCTCCTTGAGAACTTAAAATATCTTCAATATTGCAAGAGGCACTAAAACAACCGTCGCGTTAACTCTTTTTACAACGTTTACTTTGGAGTCGTTTGCCGAAATACCAAAAAAATCTTTGTTATCTTTGAAAAATAAATCATTATATCTTTAGCAATAAGATTCATTGTATCGAAAGGGATTGGCAATTCTGTCCTTTGTTTATAAGTAAACGTATTAATACTTATAGCGTGTTTTTACATTTCTGCTTTTGACTCTTGCAGAATCGTGCACTGGCGTTTTTTATTACTTACGTCAATAAGAAATGCAATCTCAAGCAAGCATAAATAAAGTTCTGGTGTTATGTAATTTAGTCTGTTTCAAGAGCTTTCGTGAGCATTTCTGCAGAATGCAGGACACATTTGAAGTGTAGTGAATATGTATGAAGAGGCCAGCGTCACTGCCACTGGCGTTAATAAAATATGAACAGCGAATCGCTATAAAACCGTCTTGGCCACGGGTTCAAATAACGACTGTCAATAAAACGTTTATGGTAGTGTGTACTGAATGACCATAAATTGTAAAGATTAAGGTCAATAACGCGATGGATATGATAACTGCTAAGAAAACGTAAAGCACGGTTTAGTTCGATAGGCAGCTTTGTACATTTTCAATTTGCGTCTAGCTCAGGTGTCGGCACGATATATACCTACGTTATTTACTTGCGTTTACAATTAAGTATCGTAGGTACTCGTTTATAAAATGATAATCAACGCCAATTATAGAGTTTCCGGTGCAATTTAATAGTCTAATAATATCGAACTACATAAGAACTTTGCATAATTGGTTACTGTAGATAGATAGATCGATTAAAAACGAAGTTAGAAGAGTACATGTATCAACATTATCAATTTTAAATACTAATAAATTAAACCACTATACTGTACTGTCAAGAAACATACGTACCTATCTACTTTTACGGTACAAATATGAAACATCGATGCAAGTACTATTTAATTCATTCCCTGAACCATCGCCAAAACACTAAGAATTGTACTTACCTAGTGTTAGTGATGTGATAGAGTTTTTTGTTTATTTGTACTATAACTGTAACCAATTTATCTATCTATCTAAAATACTACGACGCGATAATTACAAAAACCTAACTGGAATTGAATTAATGACATGTTATGTAATAAGTAATATTAGAATTATAATCTATATAAAATTATAATTACTTTATATTACTCACAAAAATATAAATGATCAGACTAAGCAAGTACGTATATAACACAAAATATAAATCCACTTAAGAAATGTGCTCCATAGCGCCATCTCTTGACGACTAGGGAAACTATACCGATGTCCATGCATACCAAGAGAGACATCTATACAGATTTAGTTGAAACTTTTACTTGTGATCTTTATAATGCGCCTACCTAGGAACATTTCGATTTTTGACTTCAATTCCAGATTCAATTACAATGTAAACACATACCTTAAAAATAATTATAGAATCCATAAAATCATTTCATTGAGTAATGTTATATATTATAAACATTACTCAATGAAATGATCTCAAATGAAACCATTAACTTCGGAACATACCTGTTATAGGTACCTACAGCTAGATTTTGTAATGAATTTCTTATTTGAACACAGATACATTCTAACTAGTAAGCAATAAAACTAAAATACCTTGTTACTGTCTTTACTTAGTCCGCGAAAATTGAACCGGCTATTGAGAAAATATCTATAGTTTAACGACTGTATCAATCAATCAGCTTCTTAGATTAACCGCTTATTGAGTAAATGCCTAGGTACTATATTATGCGGGGGCCTATATCCTCTAAGTATATAAAAATAAAGCCCACAAGGATTGTTAAATCGACCATTGATTGGCGGAGTAAGACAAGTCTGTCGCGATCGCCGCCGTAAATATGCTGACCACGTCCACTATTGTTTTAAATAAAATGCTATCTGTATGTACAAAAACGACTGAACTGACGACCGCACAATCTCGTTATAGGTACACCTTTAGTTCTCGTCGTCATTCAGCTTTTAAAAAGGACCCGTTCAAATAATAAAGTTATAACCAGCCAGTTGCATATTTGGATTCAATACTTATTATATAATTAATCATCTGACCCTTTAAAAGATAAAATCTATAAAAGTAGGTCAACAAAAAGTACCTAACATTGCAAATGAAAATAAATTTTATTACATGACTGCATAAATAAGAAATTATGTAGGTAGCACTTTAAAACGTTTATAGTGGTATCCAATATAGTGAATGGAAGAATATATCGATAACTTACAATCTTACTTGTAAAGATAACTCTACGAGATATCTGCGATCGATTCTCAGTTTAAACCACATCGATATTCAGTTTTTTTCTGTTCACCGTAGAACGAGTAGCCGTAATAGGGAGGGCGATGCTACTGAGGCACTATGAATATTTCGAGGAATACATGCACCTATTAATTCTAGAGCTGCATACTTGGATTTATGTTACTGGAACTTAACGAAATATATGAAATACTGATGCAGTTCTTCGTAATTGTGTCCCGATTAGTACTACCCGATACAATATGTGGGCAAAAACAATGATCCGAAAAAGGCGACAAAATTAATTGTCGCGAGAGCTGAGCCCTTGGAACCGGTGTCTTCATTCTTGATGGAGGTGCGTTTTTTGCCAATCTGGTAATCAGTCAATAGCGCATCTACCTACAGCATGCACAGATACCAGACTACGATCTCGACTGAGACCATGTAACCTACAGTTGGCTATATAAAGGAGAGAAAATAAGTTTTATTATTTAAAACCCTTACGAATGTAGTTTCTCAGGTTTAATATAGTTAAATACACATTCAATTCACGGGTACTCTTAAAATAGTCGTAAAATATTGATGCTAGGCAGTTAACATCTTTAAACTATCTGTGCACCGCAAGGACAGTAATAATTATACCATTCAAGTGTCGAATAAATCCTACTTTAACGGAACCTACCTGGTATTGAGATAGCATTACGCTATAATTATTTTCTTTAAAAGTAAACTGCATATTGCATAACACTTTGGGCTATAATATTAGAACGATTTATTTGTGAATAGTTAAATTTTTATTCTATAGTAATTTTAAATTAACTCTCAATATTAAATATTATATACAAGCTAAAAATATATAAATACAATAAACTAAAAATATATAAATACAATAAACTAAAAATATATAAATACAATAAACTAAAAATATATAAATACAATAAACTAAAAATATATAAATACAATAAACTAAAAATATATAAATACAATAAACTAAAAATATATAAATACAATAAACTGTTAAAAAAGGGGAGGGCAAGAAATCATAGGGCATCGTAAAATTCATCCACATCGCTGTCAACGGGAAAAGTGCCCAGAACGCTGGCGGCATTGCCACGTTGTATGGCAATACTGATTCTCTGACCGAAGTAGAGACCAGCCCTCTTGTAAAGAGTCGACTAACCGTTTGCTGATTTCACGAAAAACCCGATGAGCATTCGGACCCCACGGCCCTAGTGTTTCAACCCCAAACGAATAGTTAAATAATAAACGATAGCTAAATAATCAAGTTGCACCATCAATACGTACATCCGTTACACCAAACTCATCAGCGTAGGCTCCTAGTAGTACTGACAGCGAGTTAGTTCATGATTCATGTAAATCCCAGCTCGAACTAAGCCTTATGTCTATACCTGTAGGTACTATAAGAAGTTTCTTATATTATTCTCAAAGAACCAGTAGATAAGATGCCAGTCTGATAATTGGAGAATAAAAACGAAAAATATCATTTGATATCAGCTGTCGAACCGTCCATGATCTGTAAATGTCAAGCCTTACATTTTCAGTCGTACATCCTCGCAAGATGAAAGATTGTCATTTTATATATAGGGGCTGATGAACTAGCTGCTGCATCCTACACCTTGTTAACATCATAATACCTACTGTAAAAACTGGTAGTTTCATAATGCAGTATTTATTTGGATTGAACCACCTAACAAAGTATAAACCCGTATATTGAAAAGTTAATTAACGAAAATAAGAATACGTTCATTGGCGGTTCAGAACTATCAGCTATAAACTATTTTGGCATTACGTTAGGAGTGTCTAAGTGTTCGTTAAAAATCTAAAAGGAGAAGTAGGATAATATATTATACATATCTATTCTTTAGAGGGGCTTTACATAAGACAAGTCTGTTTCATGCGAATATCATCATTGTTTGATTCAAAGATGGTGAATAAACTATGATGCAGAAACATATTTACCGTCACTGAGACTCCTTAAACTATTGAACAAAAGTCGATTTTTATTTCGAAACTTATAAATACAATACCAACATTTAAGTAAATAACATAATATACACCTTATAACTTATAATTACTTCAAGTGTTTCAAAACTTCTGTCTCAGGGGAGTTAAACATTCTGGCTGCGCGTGCGTTGCAAAAGTCGCCTATTATACGTAATTATGCGGCCGCATAAACCGAGCACTTTGCTGCTCAAGCCCCAATTACACTTAGCGGGCCTCTTAATATTGTTCATTATGCTAAGGAAATGACAAGATTTTGCTAGAATCCATTATCCTTATAAAGACGTTGCGTACATATACGCTTCTTGCGATCGATGCGATTAAAACGCATTCAATCAATATTGCTGCTCCTATTATGGTAATTCTTAGTTCAAATCTCACCTTCTAAGGTTGATATGAAACTAAAGGAATATAAAATTAATTATTTTTAGCGGTTCTCATAAACTCATCAACTGTATAATTCATATATATATAGTTTGTAGTTTAAATATTTTTCATACATAATTAAGGCTAGAGGACTTATATTTTTTTTTTAACTTCACTTCTATGTTTCTTCCACCTCAGATAGTATTAATAAGAGTCGTGATAACTAAGACTATCACAACATAATGTACTTGAAAATTGGAAATAAACCTCATAAACTACAAGGAAATTCCAAATGAAAATATTTTCCTGCTAGATTCGCTAATAATTTAAATTTATTATAGCTAGCTAATACTTAGTACCTCTTTCGATGGCCGCAACAATGAGAAAACCAAATAAATGGATTATAGTTTTAAAAAAGTATATCTATTGTATTTGTGTTAATCGCACCGAAACTTATACCTACCCACGAACAAATTACGAGACATTCATCTGACTTGCTAGACTTGCTATGTGGACTGCTTCATTGGTCTAGTGGTCGCAAGGGCGACTGCTGAGCGTGAGGTCCTGGGTTCGATTCCCGGATCGGGCAACATGTTATTGGATTTTTCTGTATGCACTGTCAGCACGGAGTCTGGAACAGTGCCCGGTAGATAGCTATTAGCTCGCCTCCTATTACATGGGACTCAAAAACGGCATCGGCGAAATGTGGGTGTACAATAGTACACTTCTGCCTAACCCTTCGGGAAATACAGGCGTGATGCTGTTATGTTATGTCATCAGACTTATACCCTGCCAAAGAATTACGAAAAACAAGTTCTTTATATTGTATTATATTATTTCAAGTACTTTCCACTTTGCTACGTTTCACTCTTTATCCTGCTACATATTATTACTTTGATCTATTCAATTTTACCTACTAAACGTTTTCGAAGAGAAAACTTGGTCGTTAATTAAGACGGTGGATTTTTAACCGTTTAACTAGAAGAGAATTGTGTACGACAGTCACAGAGACGTACAGTCATGTAGTTTTCATGATCCACTGCACACATTAACGGTAAACTCTTTTTGTTCGTGCTATCGCCTATCAATACCATTTTATAAACTCATTTATTTATTATAAGACAAGCTTTATATTAAAACATTCTCAAAAGCTCTCGAACCTTTATTTGTTATCTGGTTGGCCTTTCTGCAAAACACATAATCATAAACCTTTCGATGTCTAAAAATACGTACGTTTAATAAAATATTGCAGTAGTGATAAATCAATAGGAATGTTTATTTATTTTTCACAACACATCTTACTCAAATATCATGATATTTGAACAGGTAACAAAATTAATTACTTATAATACAATGACGAATTTATAAGAAATATCATGAATGTTTTCCTCTCCATACCAAAACCTTCAGATTATTAACACGATGTGATCGATCAAACTTAGGTCAGATAAGTTTATTTGCTTGTAACCCAAACACGACATTGACAGCCAAATTTTGAAACATAATTAGATAATCATATTAGACGCAGTTTGGATATTCATTTAAAGTTACTTTCACTTGCATGATGATTTCATTAAACATATTATTTATCAAATCCATTACTTATCTAATATCGCAAATTGCATAGGTAAGTATATGTTGGATCAGGGTATAAATACAAAACCTGTTGCCTTTACATCTATGTATAAGTTTAAAAATAAAGTTTATCTTCGCACTCGGAGAAGGTTCTCTTAAAAGAGTATAGTTAAATGACGCAGGACGTCATTCGAGTCGACTACTGCGTCTCTAATCTCCATCAGCTACTGCTTTTGCGCTCCGTGGATTTAAAATTCCCACAGCGGATCGGAAATAACAAATAAATTTATATGTTTATTGCTCACGTCAATAAATAATTGAATACTTGGCAAAGGTCATATGAATTGGTAAAAATTACAATAGCACAAAGCGCTCTATTCCATTTTGAAAGAATGCATTGCAATGCATTTAAGTATCTTTTTCCTAATTAATATAATTTGAATAACTCATATTATTAACCTGAATTTCAGAGTTACGTAAATTGAAATATTAAAATAATAACTCTTGTTATGTTTACACCATAAAAAAATGTTACGATACAAATTACGGACTCATAAAACATTTTCAATAATTAAATAATTAATGTTTACGAAAATAATTCAGGGTCTCGGTAAAGTTGAGTGTAAACAAAAAACAGACGAAAAAACATCATAGTATACATAAGTACAAGTCACGTTTAATTTTTGGAAACAAAATTTGATATGAAATCTTTTTAGTTTTACATAGGTAAAGGTTACAAATCTTCAAAGTTTATAAATGTAAATTATAGAGTCATAAAGATTTCTCGAATTCGATATATTATTGACATAAAGCTTTGCTAGAATCAATTATACTCAGACAGTAGGAACATAAAAACAACTCCCGCGGCGCGAGCTCAATTAGTTATATGAATTGCACTAAATTATTTTTATGGGAATTGACTGCAAAAACTGTCAAAAATACTATGTACATATGTATACTTCAGCCTACCGTTATTTATAATAAATAAAAACAATTTAATATATTGTAACACATTTTTTACCACGCTCATCTTCGCATTGAACAAGAATACGTTTTAAGAAACTGCCACAGGTCTATGCTTCTCTGCCAAATGTTTCAATACAACCATCACTTCCTTACTTGGAGATAATACCAGTATTCAAGTTCAACTAGAGGGTGAAACATACATTTTATATCAATGTAAGTAATAAGTGGAAATTCCACTTTACTTGAAGATTTAACGGAACTAACCGGAATACTCGCATCTCGTGGGGTGCATCAGAAAAATTATCGACTTCATTATCGTATCAGAACCTGTTGAGTTCATCCAATCGAGCCAAGTTACATTCATGTACAAAACATACATCGTGGATATTATTTTAATCACATCAAATTACGTTTTTTTGAGCCTCTATCAGTGACTAGACATAATCCATGCATTTGTTTTAACAGCCCAACCGAAGCGAATTCATGATACTGATGCCCTTGAACTCTTGATAATTTGCAAAAGTTATGGAGTTAATCATTAATCAGGAATAATAATCATCGTATTTGCATAAAATACGTTTATATGAATAACATCAGATAAGAGATTCAATATTCTTTTAAATCGGCGTCTGCGAATGTCCCCATGATACAGCGCAATAAAAGTCGATGGCTTCGGTATTCTTCTACGTGGTGCAGATACAAATTGATGTTCCAGTATTTAATGAGGAACATTAGCGAGTGCAAGCTGTGGACGTGCCTCGGACCGATACCATTTGTGGCATTCATTACAACTTTTGACCAAGTAAGGCGGTAACGGTGAGCGATTTTCTTTCATGATTTACAAAACTCATTTGCAAAAGTATTTCGACATATATTTATGTTATGCTCTTTTTTGCCCTTATTTTTCTTTGTCAATAACAAAACACTATGGTATAATATAAACGGACCCGAAGTGATTACAAAATGACTAATTAAATAATTATTAGATATCTACATTTTCGATTCGAATCTTATCAGCAACGTTAATTTTGTTTTTTTTAATCTTAATTAATTAAGACTTAATTATGACTGGACATTTAAAAAAAAGCTCATGTACCTACATATATCACAAATATTACAATGCGAATATTACACATTATTTTGGCTTTTCAACGTTAGATTTTTGCATTTGTAAAGTTCAAGGTTTGAATATAAGTGTATCATGCAAATATTTGATTTTATTGCTTTTGTTGACGTTTAATTGCTTTTATTATGTGGCCATTATTTAAAATGACCACAAGCGTTCTATGTAGTTCTAAAAGTTTGTAAAACTTCTGAAGTTTTTAGTTCAAAGTTTTGTATTTTATATATTCTATCCACATAGATGGGTATCGTAAATGTCACTGCTCTACGAATTAAATTTAAGAGCAGATAGGGACGATTGCATGTGAACGACTTCCTCTTAAGAATGTCACATAACGTGATACATACGAAACTTCCTTCCACCTAATTCGTTTCGCACCGCACTTTGTGATTGCGAAACTAGTCGGTGTCTACTTATTTACTTAAAGATGACATCGACAACTAATAAAATATTTTAGCTATCAATTGAGTCATTTGTTTACATCAATATCTGTAAGTCGCAATTTTTTCTCCCAAATACTATAATTTAATATATTTTATAAAAAAATATCACAAATGACGTAAGTACATAGAAAAATTACTCATACTACGAACACTATTACGGTACCTTCAGATACCCGTGTGAGGTAACAGTCATGTTAACCAACGGATTATGATTCATTCATAAAGCTAGAAAATACCACAAACAAATATATATGTATAATACAAACATTGGAAAAATAAAATACCTCTCCCTTTCGATGTTATCAAAATTCCAATCCAACACATAATGAATGAAAGATACAACCAATTTAATTAATTGATAATCGTTTATAAGTCCCTCACGTTAACTGTACAGTTTAAAGGGTGCACCGACTCTCCGAGCGAGAGCCTCAGTTGGAGAAAGTGCGCAAAGCCCTGTTATGGCGGCATTTCTCATTCCTCCGCCAGAGCCTTTTCTCCTATTATTCGCGTAAATATGTCACTTCGGTAATACAAGTATAACTATAATTTCTTATAATACGAGTTAAATATCAGTAGCACCATTCTTCAGATATCTATACCTACTAAATATTACATTGTAAGGTAATCGACCCGGAACTGTTGTAAACAAAATTAATTGCAAATAATCACGGTAATTACGACAGTGTCTAGCCTCAAATTAATAAACTTATCATAGAAATCTAAGGTCCCTGATATAGCCTGATTTTCTACATAGTATCTACACGTTTACTTTACAATATGCATGTGTAATAACAATAAGCCCTCCATTCGCTGATTTTTATCACTGCTTGTGCACAAAATTCAAATACTACATTTTAGGTATAACACCAAGAAGATCATATCCTCAAGATTGCTTGCTGTTGTTACAAGTTGCGCTTAGAAATATGGAAAGCGTGGTGTGGAGCGCAAGCGCATCAACACAAGAGTGTGACCTCTGCGAGGCGCGCGCGGCAAGGTCACGAACGCGCGTGCGCGTCAGTCGTGACCCGCTCGCGCGCCTTGCCTTGCACACCACACTGCCATTTTCATACCAATGAAAATGACTATAAAGCACACAATCATTTGTTCTTAAAATCTCGGTACAATGTCTCGGCTGTATCTAATGCGACACCGGCGGTATTCTGGCCCGCTCCTAGGGCATATCGCCTCTTAATTCTAGACAAGCCAGACGCTTTTCTAAGGGCATCTGCATGTGTCATTTACATATAATCATTTCATATCTAAGTACAAAAGAAACTAAACATTTTTATCAAGAATTTCTTTTTTGAGCTTTAGAGTAACTTATCTTCGAGAGATAAGAATATTTAACTTAACTCTTTTAGAGATGACCAACGATTCTAAGAAAAGTTTAATTTATATGTTTTTGCAATATATATGTACAGATAAAATTAAAGTATATCTGTCCTATTCTATCCTGTATCTGTTACACACTAACATAATATTAGCGTGATGATTTGCCGTAGTAAAATTACGAATTCGTTTTCCGCAACCAAAAATGAGTCAGTCTTAACCTACACTGAATAGCGAGTCGCTGAGATCATAGACGGTTTTATTTGTTAAGTTTCATAACAACCTATATTGCTATTAGAATATTTATAAGCAACTAGCCTTTAAACTAACTTGATTTTATGTTATCAGCATGACTGCAGCAGAGCTTATATTCAACTCCATCATGTTATGTAAAACTCAATTTTAAGATCTTAAAAGTCATTCCATCCCTGCAGTCCACTTTAAAGTGACAATAACAGCATGAGATTTAACGACGCCTAATAATTTTGCTGCGTTTGAGTATCGCAATTATTACTTAGATAATTATGCCAACAATTAATTACAAGATTGTAAATGAAATGTCAATTATTCATAAAACATATCATATGAATTTCAGTTGGAATGGAGCAGAAATCTTGAATAACTAACTCACTTATCTTCCAAAGCAGAATCCAGAAACGGGAAGTCATTTCATTAATATCACTTGAAATGTTATACTATACTTTGTTAAGCATATGAGATAGATAGCATATGTATTTTTTATTAAGTCGAAAAACGGAATAAACGAAACTAAACAATTACAATGCGTGGTTTTGACAGACGACCACATAAAACAAGCATTGGAAGTCCCCGACGGCCATGAACTCGGTTCTATCGTAGACGACGCTAAATTATTGTAATGATACCTTTGCATTAACTCTTAGCTCATGTATAGGCATTGTTCTACCAACGTGTACCTTCATAAAAATGTACGTCTTTAAGTTTATGTAACTCAGCTGTTCTTATTGATAGAGAACTTTTCAGACTAAATACAACTGCTACAAATATTCGAGTAGATAGTTATTGTATTCACGTCGACAATTTGCTTATTTAATTATAAGATTATATAGCAGGAGAGCAGTTAGAAGTAACGGGTGATTGTCGTGTGCCTTATACGTTGGTGGTAGAACAGAGACGGCCGAGAAAGGGATACATTATTCAAGGGGATCATTTACATCGCGACGCAGCGGACGTGGCGGATCGCAACTCCATGTATGTGCGTCGGTGGCGCGTACGGAACCCACTACGCCACACAAAAAACCTTCCATATTGCTCCTTGAGGCTTTCGTTTTTTTAATGTACTCGAAGTATTCGCTTAATGATCCAACACAACGTCCATCCATAGATTGCATTCAATTTAAAAGATAAACTTTATCTTTACCATGTAGGCAGCCGATAAAAACTTAAAAATTCTTTCGCATTGGTGTTCTTTAAGGGATTTTTTATTTATTTAACAAATAACCGTATTCTTGCCGAATTATTTCTTTGAAAGATTTTTTGTCAATAATTCTTAATAATACATAACATACTGAAGAATAATATTCGTATATATTTTATATAATAAATCGGATTTAATTATTCGACAAACGAACTAAGTGCTTCCACAATCTCTACTTTATCATTAGAAGGAACACTAACTAACATTATAATAAATGTATTGCGTATTTTATGTCGCAGTTAGTGGAGAGTCTCCTAACAAAGTGCATTTAATTTATAATTTTCTACATTACTGAGTAAAGATAAAGTCTGTTCCAAGCAACTCATAAAGATCGAATTAATTAAATGTACAATGTACGACGTATGGGTTGACACTTATATATTAATAACTATAGAATTTTAAAGTACTATTATATTCATCACGTGAGGTTTTATTGGAAGAAATGTATTTAATAATCTTTATGTATATTATCAACGCAGTCTGTAAACCGACAACGACTCCGTATGTGCTTAAGTCATAAAACTATAACTAAAATAGTTAGAGTTTATATCTACTATTTAGAACCATCATAACACTTATGTATTAATAAAAGAAATCAACACATGTTTAAATGGCGTATCAACCATAAGTAATAAATTCAAATTCATCGATCAAGTTTATCTATGACTAGTAACCTGCTAGTGGCAGCCCTAGCGTCACAAATTTTGATTAACTATAATACATTATGTGTACTTCGGTACCCATATGAATATGAAACTCAACTTTTCTGAATAAAAATACATACTAAAAGTAATTTATTCTTCGCAATCCACCAGCAGGTATCGATTACTTTAATAATTACATTGGCATCCGAAAAACACTGACGTGCGTGCGTCTGCGTGAGTGAGAGGCGCGCCCTTGCATCGGTCCTTGCCACAATGTCGTCGCAAGTTCGGACCCCGGCCATACACCCTATTCTCGAGGTCGAGCTATCAGAGAGAACGTATAACCTTAAAGTCCTGCACACCCAACAATACGACATAAATCTGAAACGTAATTAAATATATTTGGCAGACTATTTTATTCACTTATTGAGTTTCACTGTACTTTCTGAGATTACGTACTAAGAAATAGGTACGAAGGGACTTCGTTTTAAAAATATGTCATATTTTAAAGAATAATTATAGTAGTTTGGCAGGTATATAACGAGTATAACATAACATAGCATCACGCCTGTATTCTCCGAAGGATTAGGCAAAAGTGTACTATTGTACACCCACATTTCGCCGATGGCGTTATTAAGTACCATGTAATAGGGAGCGAGCCTATTGCCATCTACCGGACACAGTGGAGTCTTGCATGCTGCTACTGAGAATTTCCATACAGAAAAACCCAGTAACACTTTGCCCGATCCGGGTATCGAACCCAGGACCTCACGCTCAGCAGTCGCGCTTGCGACTACTAGACCAATGAGGCAGTTTCGCATAAAGAGTATATACCTGAAAAACTAAGTAGTTAATAAGAAGGCGATGTATTCTTAAAACGAAATACTATCTCTGAAGATGCTATCTCAAAAAGTAAAATAACCTCATGCTTGATTAATGAACATTTCCTGATATGTATTGTTGGATGTCTAATATCAGTTCAATATCTCGATCGAACCAAAAGCTCCATATATGTACACTATACAAAGTATAATCTGAGCAGCAGTGTTTAACAGAAGGTTTGTTACAAAAATATTCCTACTGTATACAATTAACAGACATCGATCAACCATTAAATTGACCACGGCGCAACCACGGTATCATTAGTTCATATTTAGACATAATTACGTATACAATCGCCTACGCGTAGGTACTACGGTAAGATAAGGTTCATTGCTTTACCTTGTGTACGTTCATGAATCTTAACAATCTTCAACATTTCAGTTTGTCTTGCGAATTGTTTCTACGTGCATGTTTTACAAGACAGGAGAAATTGATTACATTATTTCGAAAATGTATTTAACGTGTGCTTATAAAATTCATAACGGCCTCAGGCGCTTCCAAGAAAACGATCATATCTCAAAATACGCTTGAGATACAAATTATTCTTATTTGTCATACATATATTTACGACGTAGACATTTACGACACAATTATAAAATGTGTTCTCCTGATTCTTTTTATCATTATAACTAACTATATGTCAATCCTAAACCTTAAAGCTCAGTTAAAGTATGAAGTCATTATACCCATACATTTTACCTGCGCCAACAATCTACATATATTTTTGCCGCCTTTATCGAGTTCCAATTACACAGATAACGAATAGTTTATGTTAGCTGTCCACGGGAATTGTAAAATAGGTACAAACGCAATAATTATGAATCGGTATCAGATATGCATTACATTACCATCAATTTACAGCTTAAATTTAGCATAACACGTGCTACAGGAAATGGAAATGGTCTAGTGTGTCCCAAGACATTATTTTCTATTCTCCCATCTTCAATCAATTTTACATAAAAGCTTTTATGTAATAGGTAACGTTTCAATACGCATGACTTAAAAAAAAAAAACAAGATTAACGGTTACTGCAATGTTCTCTTTACATTATTATTTTATTAAGAATATATTCGTCATTTTGAACTGCATCATTAATAGAGATTTCAATGTAATTTGTATTAAAATTAAATCTATGTATATAACGGTAAAAGTTAGAACAAGATACTAAGTATAGGTAGACGAGTCATTAACAAGATAAATCGATTATTCCATAAATATAAACCTCCCTTCTAAGGGCATGAGAAGATACGTATCAGTTCATTATTAGAACTTAATAGCTTGACCATCAGTCAGATCTCCAAGCGAAGTTATCTAATGACACATTCAGTGGCCGGCAGTAACTTTAAGTTCAACAACACTATTTTCTCTTCAGGTTGTAAATATGACGGATACTGAACAGAATTCTATTGTATTGGTTGTTTTGTATTCCTAAACTAGCTTTTACCACCGATTGATTTCGTCCGATTGGATTCATTGAAAAATGAGATACTTCATAACCTTCAAATGCAATTCAAAATTCAATAAAAGTATATAAGTTAACCTCGCAATTTACATCGCTTACAATATATAACTTATTAAATACGCTATTCAGTTTTATAGCGTACTACATTTTGGGTCACTATAACTGACGACTTATTAATTATATTATTGATGCCATACGAACATATATTTTTTACAAGTTTATACTGCACGTAACGTAACGTTTCAAATATTTCTCACCAATATTTACATACATTGAAAATGACAAAAGTGGCCCTTACTGTTTCTTTATTGTACATAAAATATGTGAGAGGTCAAAACTGTTGATACAATGACTTTTACGATGCGGATGTACAAATTGGGAATATACGTGTCTCTGTCTATATAACCGTTGAATAGTTTATACCGCGCTTTCCTAATTAACAGTTATTAAATACTTACTATCTTCGACAGATAAATATAATTTACTCCTACAGATGTTTTTTTTTTATATACACCTTTTGGGACTTTATTTTGTTAGTAAGGCACCGGCTGAATTAAAAATAGTGTTGTTTCCTAATTGGCGGTGGTACCTTAAAAAATCAACGGTAGTATATAATGGTGATGTGTAGGTTATAAGTCTTCCAACATGGGCGACAAATATTAACCTAACCAAAATAAAAAATTTAACCGACAAAAACTATTAGCATTGCCCTTTTGCCCACCATTATGCTCAATTGTACCTAATTATAAAAAACAATTTTACCTTTTCGTGTTACATTTATTATAAAAATGAAGAAAAGTCGCCTAATAAGGCAGACATATGTTTTTAATCATTATTCAAATACAGTTAAAGTTCATAATAGCATTTTAATACCGTTTTGAATCGCTGATGGAAGCTAACATGTTGTTTATTTCTATAAATTTTCGTGACAAAATGGGCCTTATTTGCCTATTGTTATATGAAAAAGGGTACCTATAACAACGTGAAACTTCTCTTCTTTACGTTGGTAACATTAATTACGAGGCGTAGTTTTAACCAATCACAGTCCATAAGATATAGGCCCCGCGCTTTGGACACGCATTAGATCATGTGAATAACTAATTGCATTCTTAAACTGTAGAAGTATTAGCATTATGTCTATTTGTAGTTGTCTTTGAAGTGCTCAAATCACTGGTGTATATGTAGTAGATATATAGTAAGTAAGATTACGTTATAAGTTAGAAACATATACCTACTAAGTATAAAATATACGAAATATATCAATATCAAGACAAGAATTCTTAAATATATAGTAAGATCCTGTAAAATATTCACATAGTACCTACTTATAGTTTAGTAAATAATTTTATATGAAAAAGGCGGGATGTAAATAAATTTTGTTTGTTATTTGTTGATAGTTTAGCACCCGGTAGTATGTTTTAATAAGGTACCGAATATGTGGAAAATTTGTTAGCAGTAGTATGTATAACATTTTTTTTAATTTATATCACGATTCCCTTCTAAACAGCTTTTCACATCCAGTCTATCCCAGCGGTCCCTGTATGGTCGTCGATACATTAACTTGCACGTTGTAGTGGAATATTAATAAAGTACTACAATTTTAACCGCAAAAAGAATGACAGTCTTTTGTTTCACTAAATTATGTTGCCCACCATGTAAATTATCCGTTATAAATGTTATTATGGCGATTACCATCTCTTTAATGATTTAAATATACATAAGTATATTTATAATGCATGATCTGTATCCGAGTCTAATAACTCTTTTTCTAGTTTAAAAGTAATACTTTGTTTATGTATTGAATTACATACGCATCTATCTGTCACTAAATTATTTTTATCATCAATTCATTCATTCAAAAGGCACTTTAAACACCCGCTAGCAACACAATCAATCCAAATTGTTAAAGAATGAAATTGTATTTTACATCAATACCAAATTAACAACGCCGAAATGCTAATATTACTTAATTACTTTGTGAATGCATTTACCATTTGTGGCATTTTATGTGACTCGTCTATGTTAGAACGTTAATCAAAACGTTTCTATGTAGAAGAAAATATATATATGTATTATAGAAGACCTCTTTTGTTTGCTTTCCGTCAGTTGGACGGCATGATGCCATGACGTCATAAAATGTTATAGAACATCCGAAAAAGAGATATTTTTCCCATATCTATGATACTACGGTTTATAATATACTAGTTACCTCGAATAATTTTATTAATAACCTAACAGTTTTAACGAGATATAAAAAAAAATACCAGAATTTCTAGAACCCAAAGAATCCAATTCTGTTTCATTATAATATATGTATGTATACAAAAAACACACGTTTTTTCCTTATAAGCTTTTTATTCTGTTTTGTTAAAAATTATAGCCAAAAAATAATATTATGCTTTTATTTTAAATAATTTCATATAAGACGGTAATCTTAAAATTGGACCGAATTGTGATTATATGTACCCATATATTATTATAATGGCAAGCCGTATAACGAATCAAGTTAATAAAAACGTACATTCATATACTTATAAGGTAAAGCTAGCCTTGTTGACGTCCGTTTCTCTCTGTCACGAAGATCAATACCATGCTCTGTCTTTATCACACTAATAAGCTACAACACACGCGCAGGTTCCTCACACTCAAGCACAATGTTTCATTGTGTGTGTACACCTGATGTCAATGTGATGAATAAACAGTTTCTCCGATTTTACGACTCAATGATTATAGATATCTATCTATGCAAAGTTGGTTAATGATTTTGAAATAGTTAAGTGGTCTTGAGAAAGAATTAAAAACAATACAGTCGATGTATTGACGCAACAATTAGAGAATTACTATTGTCAGTTGTTTTTATCAATAACATCTCGTAATTGTAACTCAACACCTAAAGATTAGTGAGAACAGCAACATTGGTTTGATTAACTTCTAATTCCTTAAACAAAGCCTCCCGTGATTAACTATTACATCAAAGTCGCCAACGAATGATATCGGATAATCTTAGTACACTACATTGTTTATACACAAGCGCAATAAAACAGTAAGAGTCGCGCGGCAATTTACACAAACATTCTAATTAACCGTGTACCACTCCTCGTAATTTCCCAGAATGTTGATGTAAAATAAAATTGTAATACATTGATCAATCGACCTCAAAGTCAAATACGCATTTTATTAGCGCTACAGGAGGCCCCATACAGCCTTAGCCCGTACCTAAATCATGACTGAGCAAAAATAATAACGACCGCATTATGAATATGCGATCCTCGAAGGCCAAAATAATAGAATATTTCCTTTGTAAAATTAATTCAAGCACGCTCCATTATTTAAATCTTAAGACGTTGAAAAGCGCTGTCTGTTAGTCCATAACAAAACATCTAAACTGTTTATTAGTGTTTATTATGTATTTTCTAATTCCAAGTCTGCAGCAAACAACATTGATTTCATTACGACTAAACTCTGTATAGATGTTAAACCAAGATTGTCACAAACAAACAGGTTTTAAATTAGTAACGATAAAAATAAAGAACGACCTTTAACTGAAATGTATTTAAATACGACTTTAGTATTAATTGGTCAGTCTTGAATAAATCCACGTTCAATTATCGGCACAATCATTGTGTACAAAGGGTAAACAACGGGACTGAATGTGGCCACGACCGACTGAGAGGCTACCCACAAAGGAATCCCCGAACTTCACAAAAAAAAGTTGCGTATCTCTATGAATATTTAACTTCCCTTCTCGGTTTGCTTTCATTTTCAATCGTAAACTCCGAAGCCATAGAAGTTGTTTTCAATCGGCGGCTACGCCCTACACTCGGTTGATGTTCGATTACAAACCTTGATGTAAGATAATAAAATCCTATAATGGATTTGCTGTTGTGTAGTAATGGTTACAAAAAAGAATGAATTTATCTACTTCTGCGTGTGGATGTGATGTTTCCCTTTCGAAAATATTATTGAATTTGTATTTTTTTTAATCAGTATTATTAAATTTTTTCGTTCACGTTCACTATCAACAAAATATTAAGACAAGAGTTTCAATTTTGTTACTTTACTAAGAAATCATTTGTAATCATTATTAAAATGGAATTCCATCTGAATATGACAATTATCATACCAAAAACAAACTTAATTATAAACGTAGCCACATCCATATAACATGCGTCATCATAAAAGCTGTGGAAATGTTTATACTCCATACGTACATTTTATTCCGGGTTACGTCATAATTCCATCTTTAGGCACCACAACAGCCGAAGTCATATCCACACATAAATATTTTCGATCGTCAATGTCCACAATGTTCTTTCGTTCCAAAGAAATTTTATCCCCCGTTGAGATTTCTGTCGGACGCTGCTGGCTCGTCGGTGCCTAAAGATACATAGCAACGTCTGCACATGTGTGTACCGGTGTCCGTGTGTGCGTGCGGGTACCTTCAACCTCGATGTGATGGGAAGTGAACCCTTTACGCGGGGAAACCGTTTTTTATTTGCACTCGGACAGCGGCATCAGGTAGAAACGATGATCGTTAATTTTTTAAGGACACACTAAACTTTAAGTTCATACAGTGACTATTCAATATAAGGTAGGTAAATTGTGTGTCTGTTATTTGTGCGTTTCGTCAGATATTATTTTACTCGGTACTTCTAAAAAATAAAGTAATAAATACAAAACCAATTGCTACGGTGTTATTATTTCTACAGATTGGAATCAATCAAAGACTAAATTCCTTTAGAATTAAGCATATCACTACACTGGTCCTCAAATTTAGGGTTCCTTGTTAAAACAAAGATCCCTTATAATTTCGTAATTCCTGTAGCTATCAGATAAATGTACCTCAATTCCAACACTTAAAACGGTGTATTGAAAAAATCTGAGTAAATTACAGGCGCTAATACTTAATATAAAATTGTCTATAAAAAGTATGCACCTGTTTGCTATGAATGTATAAATAACTTAGTAACATATAATATTTTTTATTACGGAACCCTATTTTATGAGTTTTCCAACTCGCACTTGGCAGGATTTTTTAACAACGTTAACTGACCAACACGTTCTATAGTTAGTATAAGATAAACAGAAAATAAGCAATGCAAACTTGTCACCAATAACTCGACTCCCAGATCGCTACGGAAGGAACGGAGCGCCCGTTGATGTCTTTTGCTAAGAGATTTAAACCCCGCGCTTTCACGAGTTTATTGACTTCTCTTGTCGCTCAACTTATGTTCGACTTCTCATTCTTCGCCAGCTATATCGTAAAGAATCCAAACTATTTAACATCATTGCATAATATTAAACATGGTGTGATATTTTGAAGCAACTTTATACGTCACTCGATTACGGCCAAGTGAAAAACTTTTTACTAACCAATTTTGAACATGTATTTAATCAACGACCACCGATCAGCAATGGCTTGCGATATGTAAAATAAGGATATTTTTTTACTTTAAGAACTACATAACATAGCTTACCGTGTTTTATGTGTGATATCTGGTTATGTACCAAACGGAATATACATACATACCTACTTATAATTGACTTCGGGGTATTAATTAAAAGTTTTTGATATTCACTGCGAATGTTGTAAAATGTTTTAGAAATAGTAAGAAAATATTAAGCATCAAATAAATCCCTTAAACAATAATATCGTACTCAATATTGAATTAATTTCCAATATAAGATGATCAATATATGTTATCCTGCGAGAAACCAGCAAAAGTCGAAGCCGCCCGATAAAAAGTGTACATAACTGTTACGATTTCCAAAAAAAAAAGCAGTTTACCAGCCAAATAATTACATTAAATAATGATTGGGGCGAGAACACGAGCGATGGTAAGCTCATCTCGAGGGCTCGCCGCAACGAGCGCGAGCGAGGCAATAAAATAAGGCTGTGGCGGGGCGCGGGGAACGTGGTCTGTCGCCTTACGGACTCCTCCAAGCCATAACATGAAGCGATTTTGAATATAGCACTGAAACTGGCGAAGAAATGATCGTTTTCTTTTGAAACTAGGTTATTTTAAAATAACTATGTGCAATAGATGACTAATCCGTATCATCGTCGAAAGGCAATTGGATAATGCATGATTTTTCCATAAAACTCTACAGGTCTAGGATCTTTAATATTTTATTGCCTATGAATAAACCTTGCACTTAAAACGTGTGCCTGAAATAGGTGTCTACGAAAACATAGAAATGTTAATGTAAGCTAGGTTATAGTATATATTATAGAGCCGCGCGCCGCTTTTGGCACGTACCGTGATGCAACAAAAAGTCATCATTAAAGTCTTGGAGGCGCGGCGGGTGAGACTCGCAGCCTCTCGCTCCGACCTAAACGATTCAGCCGAGTTTTTATCAGTTACCAATCCATATCGAGCTTATTTATTCATTTTTACTAAGAGCTCCCCCGTTTTAAAGTCCCTTATCAGCTTTAATTCTTTTGAAACTACATTATATAATAATAATATAAATTATATTTATAACATGCGATATTTTTTTTTCAGAAATCTGATACAGTGATACAGATCATATCGGATAAGTATTTGTTATTAACAATAATTCGATGAGTATCCAAATAATGAAGTTACGTTTTTTTTATAAAAACAACCAGGCGAGATGATGTGATTAAGTTTCTTTTTACAAAACTGATTCAAAGTAAATTAATGCTTGTTAAAAAACAAGAAAAAATAAAACCATTCTCGTTAATTCCATACGCTATTCTCACGCACGATATCAAATGAAATAGATTCCCTCCTCTTTTCAAGTCCATTTTCTTAATATATTCCGAAAACTGGTTGTAGAAAGAGATAACATATCTATAATTTATAGATTAGCTAGTGGAAGAGTTGATTATGGTAAGTGATTTTAGTTTGGAGACAGTTACGGAGAGCCGTTCGAATGCCTTACAATGTTGAAATAGTGACGTAGTGTAGCTTTAACGTTCCGTAAGCCAGAATCAAGATTTACTTACGTAACTAACTCTACTTTGTGAACTGTTTCCTTAGGCTTAGACCAGAAAAGTCTTAATTGAGTAAGTAATTTGAATGACTCATTCGGCTGTCGTGTGGTCGAGATCGAGATGTTATTTTATATAGTTAATCTCAGTACCCCTAAGTGTGGAATTGTTTACAGTGGATAAATATTTTCCAAACCGATTTCGGCTATGGCAATGAGGCTTCTAATTTTGAGAGCATGACTCTTGCTCTCAGTGTGGCTGACGTAAGCTATTTTGCTCAGAAAGTCCGTGTGAAATGTGGACACACCATCCACAATGATGTAGGACATGTAGGTACATTACCTTGAAAGGCGGTCGGGTTTTTAGCAGGTTTTTTCACCGGTGAATGATAATAAGCTCGTCCCTCATTACATAGGAATTAATTAGAGCCTCGACGAAATTTGGCTTTACAAAAGTACACCGCTGCCAACCCTTTGCGGAATAGTTGTGTAAAGTCTGCTTTACTGATAGGTTCCTATTCCTCATGCCGTAAGGTGTCATTAATAGTTATAATTTGTCTTACATCACTGCTGATCAATATTTTATACATGCTCTTAATTTTCCCGTTACCGTATTGCATCGTTACGGCATAACCACGTATTATTTTTGCATTAGAATTAACTAATACACAGGTGCCGTTTATAAAACTCGTCTCGAGCAGCAAACAGACGTAACTAATTTTACTACATGCGCCCGCGTCGCGTAGATGTAGACGAACGTCATGCGATATGAATGACATGCAAGCACATGGCGGAGGCTTTTTGCGACGGTTACGTTCAACTCAGTAACTGCCGTGTTTAATGACACCTCCACAAGTTACATTTTAGCCACCGACTCGACGAAAACAATATCGGATAATAACTTATTGTTTTCACTACTACTACTTCATATAAGTTCTGAATTAAAGCATTTCTATAGTCATATATCAAGAGCCAATTTAATTAAATTGAGTTTTATTTATGCTAAGTTCATATGTTGTTATGATTCGTAGAGATTTTATAGACTTAAGGCACATGTGTCTTGCGGCACAATAACGCCTTACCTCTCTGAAGGAATTGATTAAAACAAAGCACATGCATCCGATTTAGGACTAGAAGATTTTTTTAAAATAAATATACCTATATATAGTTATAAAGACAATCCAGAATGTTAAACAAGATTGTATGGTATTAATATAAAATGGCATGATGATGTCAATTCAATGGCAATTGGCGAGATCGCAGCATCGCAGTGTGTCGGGTCGGTGGCGAAGGTGGCGCGGGGCAGAGCGCTGGCCGGCGCAGTGCGGACGCAGCTCTCTCGGCAAGTTCAAGGTGAGCGCGTCGCTCCGCCCACACGCGCCGCTCCTAACGCGCACAACCGTTACACTGGACCTCCGACACAAACACCTCATTCTTTTAACTACACACCACTCACTTACACAAACAATCAATTGTTTCTAACTATCCAAATCTTCACGATGAGGTGCCAACATACAAATGAATTAATTAGATGAACTCGTTGTGATCGCGAATCCGTACCACCTCACCTTTCTACATCAAGTAAAATAGCAACTAATTAATCTGCGCTATTATTTAGCATAACTTAAATATACATTATGTATAAATTACCAAGATCATTATTAAAACTGACAAAAGTAGGTACCTATATTATTACAATATTTTATACAAAAAGATAATGCTAATATTTTATCCCCGTTGACGGAATTTCTATATTGGTCTGTAATGGAATTTCCCACTATCAAAGACACCTGGCAACTGTGGCAACACGATATTTCCATATCATCTCATAAATTCGAAGCTATAAAATACGATATGTTACATTGATGTTTATCGAATTAGGCATTAGACGAAATTCGATAAATAGTATAATAAATAGGTATACACGGTGTTAAATAATAGTACATACAAAAAATTGTAGAAATGTAACATGGGCACGTATAATAAGTAGTAAATTACCTGGGTATAGTGATGACCTGCCCGAGCTCATCGACAACGTGGTCGGCCAGCACCAGTACGGTGGGCGGCTGCCCCGGCGCTCCCACCACCACGGACACGCCGCCGTCCACCAGCTGCCCGCCTCCGCTCACCAGCTGGTGTCCGTCGTCCAGCTGCCCGCTGATCATCTCAACGCGCTTCTGGTCCGGAGTCGTCGTATATATAACAGTCTGCTTCTCATCTTCGTATATCAAATCTATTGGAGTCTTCTCGTCGATTGATTCCATTCCCTGATCGTAGACATCGGGCTGTACAGGCACTTTGCTATCGGTGGCGTAAGCTGCCAACTCGTGTGGTGAGTGACGATAGGAGTGTGCCTCCGGAGGATAACCGTCATCGGAGTCCATCTCGACTTTGTGCGGATAGTAATCGTGTGCAGGTTGCACGGGGGTCATGGTGGCGAGCACGGCGTGCGCAGGCGCGGGTGAGCGCGGCGCGGACGCAGGCGACGCGCCGGCCCTGGGGGAGCGCGCGCGCTCCTCGCACGGAGACGGCGTCGCGGACATACCGCCGTACCTCAGCACGATAGGCGACGTCTTCGTGAGGGCGGAGGCTCCGGACTGGAGCACCCCGCTCAACACTCGACTCCCCTGAATTCAATTTCTGAAAAAAACCTTTTATGAAATCTGTGCCAATCTGTACTGCATAAATATAGTGAAGAATGCCCGCTTGTCTCAATATACCAAGGAATACTAGTGTCTGGATTTTTATATTACATTTAATAATATCACACCCGAATACTTATGACCTACATAAAAATATGCTACCAGATGATCTAGGTAATCAAATACTAATAAATACATTTATCTTAAATCGATATGATGTACGCATTCTGTGAACAGTGAGTATCTAAGACGCCAAGGGCAAGCAGTAACAGCTGATTCAAATCCAGTTAGAAAAGAACGAGTATCAAGTGGCACCTGATCGCCGAGAAGCGCCCGAACTTGTTCAGCAGCCCCCTGCTCCGACCGCGGCGGACGAAACAAGACGCACCACCGAACGGTACAAACTGGTAACTATTGTAACCACGTGCTTGTCAAACTCGTCAGTAAACAATTATTTACAAACAAATCAGTTACGCTAAATTTAAGTAATAGTTTGGCAGAAAAAAAAATCCGCTTAAAACAAAGGATTAAAATTAAATAATTAGTTTAACATTGTACTAATACTTTAGGTATTTACCTATTTCAAATATTAATATACAATAATTCTGACCTTTTAATGCATGCGCACAACACCGAATTAAACTAAATCGTTCTTATTTTGTAAAAAGACAAAAAGAATCGTATTGGTTCAGAAGCTGTACTGAGAGGGATACTGAGTTCTCGGTGCATTGCTACGGAGGCTGAGGCGCGAGCGAGTGACAGGGACGGAGGTATGACCGAGACGTGAGCTTGAGAGGAACCAACACTCATACTATACTTATACAAGGTGTGCATCAAGGAATTTTTCTTGATAACTTCGTACTTTGTCTCTTTATTTCATAGGTCATTTTATTTACCTCATATTTTAAATGTCATTATCATATCTAGATAATATTTTACCTATCATCCAAAAGACATGCCAAAGATACCCTCATTAATTAATCTTAAGCATTAATAATTTATTCTTATAAATTTCCTAGACCTGTAATAATCACTTAAATCTGATTTATATTGTTTTGACATAGGTACTACTTCATTGGAGACTGACTACCCATCACCCATACCGATAAGTAGGAATTCTAACAATAATATCAAAATAAAAATTACGACACCATCTTCATCAAATCGAAAAATTTTCTTGCGAGGACCATTACGTCGCTGAACTGAAGGAGGATAAATAAAATTACAAAAAGGCTCTGCCGCAGAGCCGAGTCGTCAATGTGTGCGTGCGCACACATCGAAAGATGAAGCTTGCCGTATACGTCGTTACAAGACATAAGCGCACATAATTTACTCACACGCAGAAGTGAATTGGTCATGACTATACGCTAACGTATACTATACGAACAGCACACACGTTTAAGTTATAGACACAAGAATTGAATTCATTTTAATACACTTTTCGCAAGTTAATCAAAATGTTCGAAAGAACATTTGGTAAACTAAATCAAAACAGACGGCATGAAAAACGAAGACATTTCGACAAATGATTGATGCTACAGCGTAATGGATATAGAATCACTATCTTTAACACTTCTAGCGGAGGAGACAAGCGGGCACGTCATTGCACTGGTACTAAGGTCGGGGGCGGCGGCGGCGCGGGCGTCCTGGCGCAGGCTGTCACGCACGCGCGTCAAACTAGTCTCGTGACGTCACGGCCCGCCAGGCGAAATTATAAAACCGGCCGGGCGGCGCAACCGACTGCGCCAGCAAGCGGCGCAGTGCAGTGACGGACGCGCTGCCGCCCGACCCCGACGCGCCACCGGCGTTTCACATACCGTGGGCGGCGTCACGACGCTGTGCACGGCGCGGGCCGGTGCGCGGGCGCGGGTATACGAGCACGCGGCGAGCGGCGCTACGGAGCGCGGGCGCAGGTGCTCTGAGCGCAGCAGCCTCCGCGCGCCGGCGCCGCCGCCCCCGCGCCTCCCCGCACCGCCCGCGCCGCGCTCTCGCACGCACCAAAACGACGAATTTATCTTCCGTGCCTGCTGGCCCTCCTACTCGAGGACGTTGCCCAGGGTGCCTCCTTGACAGAAATTGACTTTGGCTTTTATATGTACATGATATCATTGAATTCAGCGTACATACATACTCATTTTATTGTAACAAAGAATATTATGTTCTTTGTTTACTTGAGAGAATTATGTTTATTAAACTGTTGTGAGTGACCACAGCTTCATAGCCGCTGAGCATACGCGGCAGAGGGCGCGGTGCGGCGGCGGCAGCGCCCGGGGCGAGGAACGCCGCCGCGTCTCACTGGTCCGCGAGACGACGTAGCGACGTCGGTTACAACCGTTACAAAATCTGCGACCTGCGACGTTGGAATTGCCCAACTTTACGCAACTTCCCCTATTAAACTTTCATACAACGATATATCGGTTATGTTGGACTTACCGGTGATATGGAGAATTATGCAACATTTCATATGATTAACATACACCACGCTTATACCTGACTCCTTAAGCAGGATTTCATTTGGTTTGAACACTTGATTTGCAAAATTTACTTTATATATGTATTTATGGTGCAAACTAAATCAGCTGCCAAAAGCTCATCCATCGAATAATAACAATACTAATTTATTTTGGAAAGACTTTCGTGCTGCAGTAGTCTGTGGTCATAAATATGAAAAATACACAGAACATAGATCGTAATTTTATAGAATGAGTAGTCGTTATATAATTCTCACAACAATTTTATCGTGCAGTCCCAATTTTGGTGCACGAAAGGTACCTAAGCCGGCTACTGACACAGGGGTAAAACTCGTCACTATCTAAAACCCTGAGAGGGCTTTTGTGTTGACATTGGTATTGCTAAATTTGCTAATGTCCTGGTGGAACGATTAGCCGGTCAGCAAGGTTGAGGTGGCCTTCCCAGTGCTCGCCAGACGTTCAATACCAACCTTTTACAAGATGACTGGTTAGACGAGGGACATATTGAAGGAGGGTCTTCAGTATCGGTCATCATATGTATTTTGCCATTCAGTGTTTCAAGTATCTGCAATCAAAAGCAGATGCAGTAGCGAGCGCAAGAGCTTTTCCATACATAACGTATTCTATTACAATATTGTATTTAGGTTTTTTTTTTTTTGATTAATAAGTTTCTTATTTTTATTTTTATTCGTTACCGGTGTACCATTCATGTCTTTGAGTATGCCGATTATTTAACCAGTCACGGTTGATAACAGCCTTATGTTTCTAGCTTAAATAATCTTCTATAATTATGATGACAAAATATATTCCAGAGATATTAATATACGAGTATATTAATTTAAAATTTCATTGAATAAAGACGTTGTATATTAATTTTACACATAGTGCCTACTTGCAGAAACAGGTATGGTCATTTAAATTTTATGATATTACTCCCTACTTTTCATAGAATAAGCGTTTAAATTAGTTCAATAAGTTTATTTTTGAACAAAATGAAAGTAAAAAATATAACTTATTATTAGTTTTTATCTAAATAAATATTGTACACTGTCATTTTACGTAATAGACAATAAGGTTAACGATAAGAACCGTACTATGTAGTATAAACTGTATAACGGCTGTCAGAATTATCTAAAAACGTTGTACAATTTATATAATATAATTGAAGAAGAATTGAAGATTAAGAAAAGAATTGTGACAAGCGTATACATATATTTGCGGCTGGTTTACTTGAAACATCGTCTCCCAAAAATTACCTCGGAAGCGTTGGAAAGAGAGGAGTTACAAGGCACAGACCTGGCGTAGACAGACATGACGAAATTGAAAACATTGATCAATTAAAATAAAACATCGTTTTTTACACTAAGTCTCATCAAAGATTTAAAAATAGAATCAAGACGTGGATAAAAAACGCTTTTTAAAAAGAAATCTATAATCTGTAATTGCGACTACCCGCGATGCCGTGCGGTAAGGCGCTGCTACGCACGTAGCAGTATCTCTATGCACGTACAATGCCGGCTACGAACGAATAATAAAACTGAATCAGTATCAATTCGCAATTTTTTCATACCAAATTGTAATTATTTGGGGACAAAAATAATTTACGTACATACATAACTCTTCACCTTTTCGCATTGTTCCGGCTTTCGAATCAAATTGAGCTTTTTGCTGAGCAACCGTGCAACTGACCGAGATTATCGTATGATGTCGTTGGACTATTTAATTGCGTTTTATTACTCGTACCTAGAGATTAGGGCTTAGTAGGCGTTTCGGCCGCTGAGTTTCGTCCGATCCGGTCGAAACAGGAATTCCATTATTATTAATATTTTTGAGTGGTATATCGGACTATACTTTTTTAAGCAAAGTTTGTACAGTCGGAATGAAAAACCTTCGGTAGGGTTATATTTTAAATAATAGTCAGGGAATTGTTGGAAAAGGATAAAGTTTAATATCCAGTTTTGTTTTGTTGTGTCAATGTGCGTGCAACATGCCAAAAATCTAAAACAAACCGAGCCGTGAGAGATCACTCCCTTATTTTATTTTATTTATAATTAATCATTTATCCATTGCCATAAAGTAAAATAGGTATTAGAACTATGTTTCTGACGTTACTCTGCCTCTAAAAAAGGAGTGGTCTGAAACACCACTCAAAAATATTAATAAATTCCTGTTTCGGCCGAATCGGAAGAAACGCCTACTAAGCCGAGATTAGGAAGCGAGGCACACTGATTCAGAATGGCCGGGATTAAATCGATGTTTCTTTTCGGAAAACGGATGACTACATACTAAGTTTGGATTTCAGATTTTAATTGTTTATAACTTACGAAGTTGCAACACATCATTTCACGTTTTGTTTGTTATACTGTTATTATTAGCTTTTTCATTATGTTAACTTGGTTCTTGAAAATTTTCTAAAGGGTTGTGATAATATGATGGGCTAATCCTTTCACCATGGCATGGGCGATTCCAATGTGACTGCTCGTATCGACACCATAGAAAAAGTATATCGTAGACGCGGAGCTACGCACGTAGGCGCGGAGCTCCGCGCCTACTTGCTTTGCTACATACGTAGCAGCGCTTTACCGCACGGCATCGCACGTACAAATGGAGCTTTTGTTTAATATAATTAGGGTGTTAATCGGAGCTGTGTAGCATTACCGTCCGTATTCAATAACATAACATAATAAATTAATCTGAATTTAAAATCATTAAGATACTTGGTAATGTAAGTACCTAATACTTAAATCTTTGCCAAACATTGAACATGAACCAGAGAATACATTTGTGATTAATAAGACATTGAAGAAGAAAGGAATTAAAACAAATGTGTGATATGCAAATAAAATGTGAAATTGTGGAGCAGAGTCAAGGCAGGGAATAAAGTGAATAAGCGATTGTGTGTATCAAGAAAACCGGGGCTGGATGTCCACAATAGCTAATACCTATGCTTACGTATGGAAGATATGTAGAAAATGCCATATAGAAAAACCCAATAATACTTTACCTGACTCAGGCATCGAACCCACCACTTAACGCTTAGCAGTCGCAGTTCCGACCACTAGACCAATAAAGCAGTTTTACATCATACAATATTATATTAATCCCTAATATCAAGGTATATAATAGCCCTTTAATTTGCAAAGCCTGCATTGTACACTTGGTATGCGAATAAATGTTTGAATTTGAATTGCTTATACATTTAGTTACATATTTCATATAAATATTATTTAAATTGCTATAGAGTAAAACTCTTATTGAAATCTGATTGAGATGCGCACAGCTATAAAATTACTATCTGAGCATTTTCAAAACCAAAATCCAATTTGAAAATAGATCCTAGACCTACTCGGATAATTGTTTATTAATAAACCAAAAATTAAAACTCTTCTCTTGTTATACTGTTAGTATTTGTATATTAGCATATGTAATACACATATGCTAAAAGGTGAGCACAATGATAGGTAATAGAAATATATAATAAATAACCATATTATTCAAGCAAGTCGCAGAATTACTATGATAAAATATATAACTAAAGTAACCAAAGAACTAAATCACTATGCTATTCACTTATAGACTATCTTAATATGAATCTCGAACAGTGTGGTGACCAACACAAGACCGCGGATGCTTATTTAACTTCCAAGAATTGTTTAAATGAGCGGTGAAAGCTACACAAAACAGGTGTGTAACACATTACGGACAGGGTAGATGCAGTACCTACCATTTTACGAAATTTCGATATAATGACATACCGCTTTATAAATAAGTTAAATATAAGGCTGTAAAAATAAGTTATCAATATTATAAAAGTAGAAATGGTTACGACAACACTTTTTAAACGTTTTATACAAACAATATTATCCAAAAAATTCAATTACTTCATGATAATAGATTTATAAGTACACTTATACATACATTCAGTAATCATACATACTAGGCAATGTTTACACACATACATGTTACTAACACGAGCAGACGGCCACAATAGATTAGTCGTATTGAAAAACTTTAAAAACATCATATAGTGCACATGACATCAACTTTATTTTTGAATTTAACAAACAAACTGTTGGGTCTGTGATCAGTCGGTCCAACAATAAACAAGTCATCCAAAACCTTTTAACTTAATATATCTCGCTTGGTAACTGGCTAAAATATAATTGAATTTTTGAAAAAAGGCTAATTATTATCCCTGTTTTGTACCTCAACGTACCTACTGTAATTATAAACAAATTTAGTTTCAATTTAGAAAATTTACCGATGACAAGTGGACAGACTGGTATCGAGATGATTCCGTAAATAATTATTTTGGTAATGGAATACTAATTGCACAGGCATACAAAAAAAAAGTGGTCATCACTTTTGACCAGACCCAGAATTCAGCGCATCGAAGTACCTACACAAAAAACATATTTGATCTAATTCGTAAAAAAAAATCTCGCTCTTATAACTACATTTTATTTCTATTTTTAGCGGTTTTTTGCAATTTACTCAAAATTTTGAGGGTGTACGCGTTACACCGACCTCAAATTCGGATTCAGCGCATCGAAATACATAACCCTAGATGGGTCTGGTCAAAAGTAATGATCACTTTTTTTTGTGTGCCGGTGTTATTAAATATCCGGTATTTGATAATAATTAGTGATAATTGATTTCGTCTTGCATATAAAATGTGTGAATATTATTCAGATCAACTTTTACAAACACATGGTTTAAGTAAGTAAAATTTAAATATCATTTGATTCTAAAATCTACTTGAAAAGCGAATGCCAAATCAGTGTCTTTTTTAATATTCTTACATTTAGTCTACCTCCGTATACCCTGAGGCTGTGAGGTCCCATGTTTTTCTGCTACAAAAAATCTTAATAGAACCCAGAATATGAAATTGTGCTCGGTGTATTGCAATATACACCGTCCAACTGATTCAATAATTGCATCGGCAAAATGTGATGATTAACTATCATTAAAAAACAAGGAGCAAGGAAAAACATCGTCGTCGTTATTGTCGTCGCACGCGCCATGTGTCAGCAATTTCCCCCTATACGCGAGAAACCTCCAATTTCAAACAATATGTTTAAATTAATCAATACCATTTTATATTAATTACAGGGCTATAACCAATAAAATATAACATATTATAGATACTATTAAGTATGCCTACGGATCCTACGGACCTACAAAACCAAAATATGTAGTGTAGTAAAGTAACAACCGTCCAAGTGTCCACGACCATCTGGACATTTAATTTTGAAAGTACTTTTTTTAACTTGTAACAATTGTAACACGATTCAAGCTAAAGATTATTGAAATCAATTACGGTTACGATATGATCGTGAAATCCTAAGTTCTAATGATAAGGCCCAGGTCGGGATCGGTCGAAGTGTTAGACGGTTTTCTGTTAGCGGGTTCTCGGTAGCAGCCCGGAATTTGATGAAAATTTTATTTTGAACCTTTTTGAATTAACATACTTAGGTATGATGCATCTAGCATTATACCTATGTTGATTTTTATTAATATCATTCAGCCATTATTTTCCAACAACGTACCGGAATTGTGTATTGAAAAATCGCCAATACCGCTAAGGTCCTCTCTCAAGGTCAGAACAAATAATGGCAATCTCTTTTGACAATAGCTTTGACGAAATTTGACCAAGTGGAGCGCAGCCTTAAGTCGCCATTGATTGATGTACAAAATTTTGATCTTAGACAGCGAATATGCTTATAAATTGCCGATATATTTTATAGTTTTCTAAGGAAGATCTCAATGTAAAAACCTTGATGAGCATTCAAAATCAGTCGACCAACCTGGAGCAATAACTTATATTATTCGCAATCCTAATTCTACCATTTTCCGAAATTATTTTGAAATGGCAATAAAATCATGTGTATTGGAAAAAATGTCAACGTGGTTTCAGTATAACCAGTATATCTTGGCAGGCGGCTATACCAGGAACTAAATAAAAATGTTCTAAATTTGACACAATGTTGATCATTCCCCTTCTTTCCCTTCGTAAGCCGCGCCACTATGAAAGGCCATTCTATTTTGGTATACTATAAACGTCGTCGTGGAACTATGACTATGCTGAGCTGTACATTTATGTGATTGGTCGAATTCAATAACTTGGTGTCTTTTCATTCTGTTCTGTCTCTTTCTTTCCGTGCTTGCCAGAAAACCGACGGACGACGAGTGCGGTTTTTATTATTTCTGTTGATAAGTTCCGATTTGAAATTAATAATTTTGTGAAACATTAAATTTCTTATTTCATAAAGTTCACCAAGACCATATTATGTAAGTTTTCTAACATATTTTTACTACCTAAAATTACTTTATAAAATTCGAACATCTAACCTCTAAATGTAGTCGAAATTTGAAAGTTTTATCTGCCGCCTCAATCTGCCTACAAGAGATTTCATTTAAATAATCCAATTTTTCTTTCAAACTTAGTATGTTATGTGTATAGAGAGGTAAATTTTAAATAATTATATTATGGCTTGTATAATGTTCAATTTATTTTTTGCTGTCATAACCTAGTAAGTAGGTCCTTCTATAACTTATCACAAATTGTAACTTGTGATAGCCTGGATAGTATATGATTAAGCGAATTATTTTGATAGAGGAAAGAAATATTAAAGAAAATATGCATTTATGCTTATTTACTTAATATTCATCACATAACAATCATTTGACTCCCAAAAGAAATTCGTATTTCGACATCTCTAAAGGAATTGTTACATTTTCAGAATGTCTGCTTTAATTCACGAAAAGATTTGGTTGGACAAAAACATTTACAATGATGCAGAACGGAATTATTATGAATCATTATCAAAGGTTTGTATTATTTTCAACATTTTGTAAACCTAAACCAAAATTTTGTAAATCACCATTCTCAAATAATTGTAATATGATATGAATACTTTCAAACTTGATAAATTTATGTAAAAACTTTGTAGGTTCAAGCTACTCCACTTTCAGTAGCTCGCAGTTCTTTGGCCAGTGAGGTTGCTAAGGCTAGACAACATATCAAAGAATCTTTAGAATGTGTGAGTAAAGTATATTTGATTATTATTCACACATTGTCTTGCTAAAGTCTTATGCTCACTTTTAATTTTAAAATATAATTTTAGTTAGCCAATTGTATATTTAGTTCATGCTTACTTATTTTACATATATTATAACTTTATATTTAAAAAAATTAAATTAATAGACTGAATATTTCCAGATGGACAGTGTTGCTACACTGGCAGGTGTTCCTAACACAGAATTAACTAACAAAGTCAACTCTCTGGAGAAGGAGAACACTGATCTGAAAAAAGCAATTGATGACCTGCGAAACTTGGTCATTAGCCTTCAAGCTAGAGTGGAGACATTGGAATCAACAGGTGGTGGTGCCAAGACAATACCCTCCAAAGTTAGTCATTGTTATCTTATTAAACACAAACATTTCGAAGGTATTATACTTTTTACAATATTTAACCTTATTTATACCCTACCAGGCTCTAGCACCCAATGCAGCTCCAAAAGCTCAAGATGATGATGATGATGATGATGGTGTTGACCTTTTCGGCTCTGACGATGAAGAGGAAAGTGCTGAAGCTGCAAGAATAAGAGAGGAGCGTCTGGCCGCATATAATGCTAAGAAAGCCAAAAGTATGTTGCTATTTTATCAATTATATGCTCCTAAAATGACATTAGCATATATATTTATATTTTATTATTTTTAATCACATTCTACTGTTCTAAATAAGCTATTACATAATAAACCTTATATTCCAGAACCAGTTCTTATTGCAAAGTCAAATATCATTTTGGATGTGAAGCCGTGGGATGATGAAACGGACATGGTAGCTATGGAAAAAGCAGTTAGAGAAATTTCTACTGATGGTCTATTATGGGGTGCTGCTAAATTGGTGCCACTTGCTTATGGCATTCACAAGTTACAGATCTCTTGTGTAGTTGAAGATGACAAAGTTTCTGTTGATTGGCTTACTGAAGAAATTGAGAAAGTTGAAGACTTTGTAAGTTGAATACCTGATTATGTATTTACTTTACATATGAATCTGTAAAAATTAACTGTCTAAAACAACTTATTTAAATGTGGTTTCTTTATTTTAAACTGAGACAATCGAAAGTACTATTATTAAATTGAATACTACTTTATACCTACATATTTATGCATTCTTTCTTATTTACAGGTTCAGAGTGTTGATATTGCTGCCTTTAATAAAGTATAACAAGACCTTACAATATTGAATTATTTACAAACTGAAGTTAAAGCAATAAATGTGCCTTTTTCTTATTTAAGTTTTTTTAAATTTTTATTTATTTTGAAAAAACGCTCCATACATTTTATCCTAGTACAAAATGAAATTGTACTTTTTTTCAGTTCATAGGTACCTGTTTATTATATAGGTATTTGATTTTGCACTATTCATAGCTTTTTAACTAATTGATTTGACTCGATTTAGTAATTCATTTTATTATTGTGACCACTGGGCCAGAATAACAGGTCTGCAAAATCCTCCATTATTATTTCTCGAGGTGACGATCAATAAATTAATATTTTGTGCCATGCGGGAATTCAACCCGATACACGAAGTGCACCATTTTGACCTCATAACACTTTAATTTCGTTTAAAATGTACCTATATGTTATCTGAGTACCTCTCTGATCTGTAGATTAAAGCATTAATTCATCTATAATAATACTATAAAGCAGTATAGAATGTTTCTCAAACAATTTCATAAAGAATGCAACGATGGTTAAACGCAATCGAAGTTGTAGAAATGTTTCCTATATAAAAAGTGGCTATCTAGCAAGAATAGTAGAGTAGACAAAGATTTTGTTGACGCGCTTGAATTCGGAACGGGGCTTACATGCAAGAGGTTGCGCTATCCTTTGGTCACTTTATGTGAATTATAACACGCTTGAGGGGTCCATAAGTATTTCAATGTATCTGACGCTGACTGTACCAATAATTATTATATTAATTAGGTCCACAAGAACTAAATATCCCACTAGAAGCTACTCCATTAAAGGTTATTATAGCTCTGTAAGGAATAGGAATAGCTGCCTCTATTCTCGTAGCATTGTGGTTTAATCTAATAATAAAAAATGTAGTGTATTACAATATAATCAACAACTAATTCATTCTTTTAAATGTTTTCTAATCAGTATAACACGAATATTATTTTAATTATCTTTGAATTTTCGTTTTTATTAATCTACACTTAACCTGAGTAAATACTTTAACATTTTTTTTTTTTTCATAACAATAACTACCCGCAAACCATGAACAGTAACAAAAAAACTGAAACATGATCTCGCTTATTATACATAGAAGCTTTAGCAAAATAATAATATGACCGAAAATATTTACACCCCGATTGATGTTTTCGAAAAGTTTTTTTTTTCGCCTGAATACTGTATTTAGAATAAAATAGCGATTTTCTTCGTAGAACTACATTGATGGAGATTTAAATCCCATATAATTTAAATTAAGTAAAATACTTCGAGGACTACGATTTAAATTTTTGTTATTATATCGTTAAATTTTTGTGTCGCCCGTTTTTCAATTTCCCTGGGCAGTATGTAACTGCTCAAACATGACAAACAGCAGCGATGCGGTCTTTACACAGCCGAATACGTCTTGTTGCTTCATGCTCTCCGCCAGCGTCGCTATAACACTAGGACAAGGGGTTAGACTTGTACTTGGTTATTGTTCTGAACGTAATACGACAGTCAGCGTTGCCAGAAGGTTACATTTCTTACATTTTTCGTAACTTTTGACCCCCTCGCGTAACATGTAAGTAATTTTTATATTTAAGGCAATTTTCGTAACTTTTGAGAACGACGAGATTTGTAATACTAGATTTTTATTGCAAACAGTTAACGAACGCATCCAAATTAAACGCACCTAAAACTGGCTCGTCTAAAAAGTATTTCACTCCATATCATACTCAGAGATGGCTCCGAATGAAACGCGCCATGACAAAATGAAACATATTCTGCATTAATTAAAACTTGATTTTGCTTGAGCGTGTGCGCGTACGTTTTCAACTCTACGAGTTCGCGCGGTTTCGTAGGTACTTAGTTCGAAAAAGAAAATTTACATGGCTGATTTTGATTTATTTTGTTGAATGTTGCGTAGTGTTAATGTTTGTTGTCATAGAACTGTGAGAGGTGGAAGTTAAAAAACGAAATAAAAAAAAAATGTAACTTTTGCAGCAAAAATGTAACATTTCAGGAAATGAAACGTAACTTTTGACTTAAGGGCCCTGGCAACACTGACGACAGTTCACATTTGCCGCAATGGTTTCGGTGCGGGATAGCAGTGTGACCAGCTTTATTGTAACTTTGTGCTTCATGTTCTGCGGTGCCGGAAAATTATCGCACCCAATGATGGGTACTGTGACATTCATTATTGTTTAGATTTAAGAGGATTGAAGGAATGCAAGAATAATGCGGCCCGCCATTATTTTCATTTTTTTTTTTCTGATTGTACGAGAACCTCAAATGAGTCCCACATAATCTCAAAAAGAATGCTGTTCCGATCGTGTAAATCTCGTTAATCTATTCGTGTAAATATCTTTTTGAGCTACTGTCAATAACGTCATCTTGACAATATATCACTGCACTGACATTTCTGAATCTGAGTAATCTGACTGAACTCTCTAAAACTCAATTCTACTGCAACACTATCCGTGCAGTATTTGTAACCTGCCCAATATTTTAAATAAGTTTATTTCGTGTACACAATGAACTGTAAAAAATGTGATTCCCCTGAGACTCATATAATATTGAGAAATAAAGATTATTATTGTGATGATTGTTTTATGATCAACACCAATCATAAATTTCGTGCATGTATTGGCAAAAATAAGGTTCTATCACCTAATGAAAATGTTCTGATATGTGTTTCGGGAGGTCAGGGCTCTACAGTGTTATTGGATTTAATACACCATGGTATATCATTGGATAATAATAAGAAATTGCGAATAGTACCTTACTTTATGCATTTACTTAGTAAGTATGATGCTCTGATAACACTGACCTAAATTCTTAGTATAGTTTGTTATGCATACTAATTTTTTTATCGTTTTAGGTGACAGTGGCAAAGATGTAGCTGAATCAGTATTGAAACAATGTAAAAAATATAATTTCAATGTTTATATGATCCATCTTTCAGAGTATGTGAATACAAATGCCCAATTACCAATTGCAAACTGTACACCAGATATGGATGAGACTGTATTGAGAGAATTTCATAATATGTTAAACAGCATGCCACCTACCTCAGCTAATGATTTTTTGTTGAAAGTGAAGCGTAACTTGTTTGTAAAATATGCAAAACATTTAAAATGTAATGCTATTTTTACTGCCGAAACTACAACTACTTTGGCAACCAATTTATTATGTAACCTTGCTATTGGTAGAGGATCACAAGTTCAAAATGATATTGTAAGTTAACTTTATTGTAACAATTTACAACTTGAACTGATAAACAAAAAAAACAACATTTTTAATATCAGTGTAGAGCATGCTTTAGGGAAGGGAAACAACTTACCCCATGCCTATTTATTTGCTCTTTTAGAAGTATTGTTATTTAAATCTTAAGCCTTACCAGAGAAGAGGTAATTTCTCTCTTTAATCCATATAGCCCTCTAAGTAGACAATAGAAAATCTTTTGTCATTGAAAGTTATTTCTAATAATGTTTCTTATAATATAGCATATAGTCATAACAAAGACCTACTTAGATGTGAAATAAAATAGGGACTGGTTTAATCACCATCTGAATATCAATAAAAAAGTCACTGGTTTAACAGAAATTTAAATTGAGAGAGAATATGGACAATTTCAGTAGTGATGCTAATGTTTATTATTATTTACAGGGCTTCTCGGACATTCGTGATGGCATAAAAATATTAAGACCAATGAAAGATATCAGCAAAGAAGAATTAGATTACTATTCTAATCTCAAACAATTAGCTCCCATATGCAATAGCAATATAAAGAGTAATAGTCTGCATTCAGTAATCTCCTCTTTTGTTTCTGACCTACAAGAAAATTTCCAAGCAACCATTTCTACTGTATGTAAAACAGCTGATAAAATTGGTGACTGTAATGAAGATAAAACAAATAAGAGATGCATAATTTGTAAGGTAATTAATGTTTATGTTCTATTATATGAAATTTTCACGTCTACAACACAACGGATACAATTGTCGCAAACACTAGCATGAACAAAGATTCACGATGCACCTTTTTGTGTAGAAAGACAATCTACTAAAACACCCACAATATTAAACAAATTTATAATCAACCTCATGCACTTCACTTCTTTCTTCAATTTAAGAGGTCAACGTCAACTCTCTTTGTTGGAACAATCGCCATGTCTCCTTCTTTTTTATTTTGCTCACACGTTAGCGTCAATGACTCGCGACACGTGTGCGGCAGAACTGGCGTGCAATGATGATGCTTTCCGATTGGTTGACCATCACCCGCGTATTTAAATTGTGTCAACTGTGTAGGTATTCATTACATCGGTGGGTCAATTATTTGTATACTACTGTAACTATTTTATAAAAGTTTGATTGCAAAATTAATGCATTTGCATAAGACCTAGGATTTAGCTTAGTGTGTATTTTTAAATTTAAGTTGACAGTGTATACGTATACCTACCTACTTACTACGGTATAAATGCATACTGAACAAGGATCCAGAAGGACTTTTGCCGTCGAACCAATAAATAATTTTAGTACCATGTTCAGGATTCGCCGAATATGCAATGCTGCTTTGTACCTTCATGAGACAATATATTTTATCAAAAAACTAAATAGTTACTTGCTTTCGGCACATTAAAAGGATTCATAAATCCAAAATAGAAGGATGTAGATACACATTCGAAACTATTTAGTGTCACATCTAAACTGAATTATGAACTTATCCTTCAGCGTGTACAGCTTGTACTACGAGCAATACAGCGTTTTATTTAAAAGAAAATATTATACTAGTCAAACAGAGATTATGTAATATAAACTTTCTACCATGCCATGAGGGCACTGAACCTGCAGCTCCAAAGAGTGACCTTCAAACAGGTGACTGATGTATGCCCGAGGATGAGATGTTGCATTGTAGCGATGGGAGAATCTTCCGACTAGTCGAGGTGATTCCGCATATCGAACCTAGCCCCGACGGTTGATATCGGGTGTCTGTATATATTCTATATTGCTGGTCAACTTTCACTTGCATGATTCAGGCCTCGTGCGTTGATTGATTGATTTGTAGTGTTATTTGCCGAATGTAGTTACACATTGTAGACTGGATGTCGCCACAGGTATTATGATTCTTACTCGGACCATTTAGAGCTAAGTTTAAACTCACCCATGATGTGGCCGTTTCTATAGAAATATCTCAACATTTCTATAGAAACACTCGCAGCGCGGGTTTTATCGCCTCTGTTGAACGCTGTTTTATAAGTGGCCATTTTGTGTGTATAATGTTAATCTTAAATATTAATAACTAGCTTCCGCCCGCGGTTTCGCCCGCGTGGTTTACGAACCCGTATATTTTTCCGCGAAAAAGTCTATGTGCTATTCCAGACTATAATCTATCTCTGTGCCAAATTTTATCCAGATCCGTTTAGCCGTTCTCGCTTGAAAGATTAACAAAGATCCATCCATCCTCACAAACTTTAACGTTTATAATATTAAGTAGGAAGTAGGATAGTAGGATTCGTCTAATGTGACTTTTTATACCCCCTATAGCTCAGACGGCACGGTTGGCGCAGTGGTTGAGAGATCGACTGCTGAGCAACGTGTCGCGGGTTCGATTCCCGCACGGAACAAATATTTGTACGATCTACAGATATTTGTTTCGGGTCTGGGTGTTTGTGTATGTGAATACACACCGTGCCTCGGAAAGCACGTAAAGCCGTTGGTCCTGCGCCTGATCTCTCTCCGGTCGTGTCGGATTGCCGTCCCATTGGACTATGAGAGTGAAGAAACAGGGAGAGCACCTGTGTTTGCGCACACATTTGTGCTCTATAATATCTCCTGCGTAGTAGGCTAATCTCCGATGAGATTGGCCGCCGTGACCGAAATCGGTCAGGAGGACAAAAAAAATATTATTAAATTATAGCTCAGACAACAAATTGCTTAGCTACTGTACCAATCGAGCTGTGAAGTAATTCATGATCATTTAAAACATAGTTTTCAAAAACCTGCCCTGAAATTTACTGAATAAAAACTCGGGTCCGCAACATTGAGCTATTATTACTTACCTATAGAGAAGCTATCCTGAGCAAAGACCATACTCCATTTTGTTGAGTTTAAACTAAAGTTCGCTGCCGCGCTGAAACAATAATTAGTCGTCTAACCAGACAATAATAACACGCAGCGCTAGAACCGTTCTAAGGTGTAGTTTTCTCGCAACCAAAAGGTCGAAAGCGCCGTGATTTTCTTGGCGCTTACGCGTTTCGTTCAACGTTCTGCAATTTGTTGCTCCTATACTAAACGGCTGACGCAACATGGTGTCCGCAAAATATTTTGTTAGAATTAAATTTTAAAATTAGTTAATCACCGAAGGAAAGGTATTCCTTTGCACTTCGCCGTATTGCTTGAATTATTAGTGCAATATCGTAACACACACAATTTACGCGCTCAAAAGCTAGCAACTGAGTGAAGTGCGGTCGGATGGCTGCACTTGAACGGAACACTGTAATGATGTGTAGTGACATTTCTATACGTAGTAATAATAGCTCAATGGTCCGCAAACAGGTTTAGCATGTCTGTTTTAATAATCATCTTATTTTTCAGAGCGACTTCCATACAAAGGATATGAAACTCTCAGCGCTTGAAGCTACGAATATATCAAGAACAGTCTCATTTGGAACTACTCAATTTAAACAAGATATAGAGAATAATCCTGATCTTCTTAAAATTCTCGAAAATGACGCCAATACTTCAATGTTTCCATTTATTCATAAGTATTTTTGTTATGGCTGCAGTAGGAATTATTCAGAAATGAGTCAACCTAAATTACCATTACATGTACAAAAAAATCTTAAATTATAAAAAGTTTGAATTTTTTTTTTCTCATTCGAATGTAAATAAATAATAATACGATGAATTGCTCACATTTTATTTTACCAATGTCGCTGTTTTACCTACATTGACACGCCTAAAGACAATGGACAATAATTTCTTATTCTAACACAGAATTATATAAGTTAAAAAAAATATATAAATCGACTACCTTCTCACTCCATGTCCAACAGAACAGAACTAAACTTAGGGCGTGTCGACCGCGTGGAATTAGTAGATCCTATTTAGAACCGCGCCATCTATCGGTTTGTTATTTTTGCACTTACACTACAGTTAATTTCATTATAATGTAAGTAAACAAACCGATATGGCTATTTTCTAATTATAGTCGCTATTAATTTAGGCTCAAACGATCCTGTCTGGGGATCACGCATCCTAAACCAAAAAACACAAATCTATTGAAATAAACCTTTCAGTATTGTTTGTTATGCCAATTATATGTTAGTATATATAAAATTATGTTTATTTCGGATGTCTAGAGATAATAAAAACTATGTTGTGAACTAATTTCGGAACTTCGAATATTTCTATTTACGATGGTTCTTTTTATTCATCTACAAACATTTTTATGTATCGTTTAAAGTACATAAATGAAAGTAATTTTTGACGATTGTATATTGATCTAGTTTTTAGTTGTTGGGTTCCCAGAGGATATCTGTCAAATACGTATAAATTGTCTAACTAATAGGCTACTTGTTTGTTCTCATTCTTGGATTGATATCACACTGTCCTTTCCAATGTGAATTGAATAATTTAAAATATTGTTTAAGAATTATTTTGCCTGGGATTCTAAAAAGCTGAACAAATCTCTAAAAATTTCAAATCTCGTGTAAACAGTTCTTATTGGTTAAACAGCATCATAAAATCAATTTAACCAGTCATATCAGTTTAAACAAGATTTAAATGCTTTGAAGAGCCTTAGAATTACAAGGCTTTGAGAAATGGGATCTTTGTGTTGAATGGATTTTATATCCTGACAACATAATATTCACAAGTCTGTGTTTACGCTGTAACATGTATCATATCAAAACTCAAGCTAAGATAAGGTTAAAGCGTTAAACGCAACTTTCTTCCAGATAGAAAAAATGTCAAATCAGTAGGATACGAATTTTTTGATTTTCAAATATAAATAATCCAAAACATTTCCAGGCAAAGTTAGTATTGTTTATTCAGAACATTTTATGCAACAACTTGAAGTTATCACACTAAAAATAAATTATACTCCATGAGGCTCACCTTCCAATTGAAGATACGATTTGATTTTCGCTATGTATAATATTTATGAGGACAGCTAACGTAACTTATTAAAAATATACCTACTAATAGAAAACAATGTTTAAATCCGACAATATCTTATAATGTTAGAATTAGCTGGTTTCTTTTATAAAATATGTAATAAAAGAAAACGATTAATTAATCATCTTAAAATTTTGTATTTATATCACACATATCTACATTTTACTTCTATTACATAAATACAAAATTTTAATAAGTAGAGTACCAACGAAAAGCTGCTAACCAGTATTTGCAAATGGTATGCAGGTGTTACCAATATATTATACAAGTAATTACAATATCAATACCATAGGTTAATAAATGCAAAAGATCAAGTGCAATGAAACTCGATGCATTTTTCTTTATCTCAATAATTAATTATTATCGAATTTCATATAAAAAATGGATGTTCCAGAATTTACTTTGACAATTTGAACCCCTCCCACCACAAGATTACTCAGCTTGAGTACACAAGCACTTTCACAAACATATGTCAGCAGTTTATACCAGAGATAAAACACTTTTAAAACAATGAATAAACCAGATTTACTAATATTAAACACTAAATTATATTGTCTTTCCAAATTATCCCATTTATCAAGCATTGGAATTACATCAGCGTTTGTTAAACAGAATGGGTGTCCTTCACTGTCCTTGTGTATGTATTTACACCATCAGTGGCCTCTTTTTGGTGTTACTTTACAGTGTTTCTCATCCGGAATCTTGTACAAGTATATCATATCAATACATTATTAAGAGCATATCATCTCTTTGTAACAATTATTCTGCAGTACTTATTGGTCCTTGCAATGCATTGGGTGTTGGAGAATTGGAAGAAACCATTCGCCCCTGCTCCTTCACAATTGGATCTGAAACAATGGACAATATGTTATTATTACATACATTTTAAAAGATTCAAATAAACTTTTTAGTTGGTAAGTTTAGAACGAAAATACAATTTTGACAACACCAAACAAACCACCAAATGTGCATTAAGTTGCACATTTACTTTACACCTGAAATTCATGTAACCTACTGTATAACAATAAGTGATCAGTAAATAAACTGCTGATCGGTCTTTGTACGACGGGTTTGATCGTACAGAAAAGCAGCTCAAAAACAATTTAAAAATAATTAATGCACCAAATGGGTCAACATTTATATATTGTATATTTTAACAGTGCTGCATTGTTAAGAGTGCTGAATCTTCATATGAAGTAAAAAACAGTAACTCACAGAAGTAAGGATGATCCATTGCCTCACGAGCAGTATATCTCTCATAATGATCATAGCGTAGAAGACGATCTAGGAAATCTAATGCTTCAGGAGATACCAAGTGTTGATTTTCAGAATGCACAAATCGCTCCCATCGTTTACGAGAATGCCTTAAACCAAAAACATATTACAACATATTTTATGACATAAAATGAATGATTAATTACTTAAAATTATAATGAACAACATACCTTCCAAGTATATCATTAAACCGAGGATCCAATTCTATATGATATTTGTCCAAATATTCAAATAGTTCTTCAGTGCCCAGCACTTTAGCAATACGCACAAGTTGATCATAATTGTCATGACCATGAAAAAATGGCTCTTTGCGGAAAATCATAGATGCTAACATGCATCCTAATGACCACATATCCAAAGAATAATCATACATTTGATAATCCACCAAGAGCTCGGGACCCTGTAAGTAACAGTTAAAAAAGTTCCCATAAAACAAATACTAGATCTTTAAAAATACATACATGAACAAACAAAAGGAGCACAAATTACTGCAACAAATTCATTTTTGCTTATTTAGGCAAAAATGTTTAGAAAATATAGAATTAATATAGGCACCAAACTAGGCAAGCCTGAAGGTGGAAACCAAAAACAACACTAATGATATGAAAAGATATAATGCCAAAATACAATCTAAGTAATAATACCTTAAAATATCTAGAAGCGACACGAACATTGTAGTCTTGCCCGGGGTGGTAGAACTCGGCTAACCCCCAGTCAATGAGACGCAACTTTCTATGATCATGGTCAATCATAACATTATGAGGCTTCACATCTCTATGCATGATGCCCATACTGTGGCAGTAATCTAATGCCTTCAGCAGTTCATACAAATAATATCTGTAATGAAGTAAACATCTAATGTATCCTCATATATAACTCATATTGTTTAATTATTATTGAATCATATGATTTGATTCCATCCAGTATCTGAATATTTCATTAGTTCAAAATATTACAAATTGATATTTATATTACCTTATATCATAATCCGACAGGGTTTGATACAGCTGTTTAAAATCAGTGTTGTTCACATGTTCAAAAATGAGTGCTGGAGTACGAGAAACAGGATCTTTGACTACAGCTTGTAAAGTAATTATATTTGTGCCTCCTCTTAAGTTTTCTAATATTTTTATTTCTCTTTTAATCTTCTTCTTTTTGACAGGCTGAAATAAAACTCTGTAATTAGGATACAACACTATGAAGTAGAGTAGCTCTTAGCCCTAACAAATCAGACCTAGTTTGCAATGTAAACAATGATGCACATAATCCAGGACATCTAAGAAATATGTATCATATGACTCACCTTCAATATTTTAACTACACATTTTTCATTATTTGTGATATTTATTGCCTCAAATACTTCACTGTACTTTCCACGCCCAAGCTTTCGCACCAACTGGTAATCTTCCTGGTTGCCCCAGTCCACAACATAGCTTTCATAGTCCCAGTATTCTCGTGGACGTTGTGAGTTGACATCGGCATATACCCGCGCTCTACTCGGCACTGCCATCGTGCTACGCCTCCGCCAACTTATGCTTTTATCAGCGATAGTCTTTCCGGAAATCGCGTATGTCTTGAGTAACGATACTGCGAATAAAGTTTTTTCTACGTCACTCACATATATTCATGTTTACAATGAACTCTACTAAATAATTGCAATGTGTTCATGCATTATGATTCGAACAGACGAATCGAATCATAGGCGGTTATGATTACAAGTCACTATTCAATTAGAGTATTGTGATGTATAACCTAAAAACGACATCCAGCTAGGATTACTGTCCAAATAACATAATTACAGAAACACAGTCTTTGAAAACGAAGACATATACACAATCATAGATCACATGCATTAACTGTTACTATTCATAGGATCTGACGACATGGAATAAAATATGAAAGTGTCTTCGAAGAGAAAAACGCACGCCATTACTCGTCAAACGATTATGTTTTAGCAGACGTTCATACCTAAAACATTACTGTGGTTAATCCTATTTTAAACGATAAATAGTTTCAGCATACATAAAACTTCTTGAAAACTAACGATTAATATGAACTCCAAGCTACAAAATACACTTTTATTAGAACTAAACCGGCTCAAACCCAGTAAAATTTCAAGATGGACGCCCACCTATCCACTACTTTACTAAATTACTACCCTACCAGTGCTACCAGTATCATTATTATCATCAGTGCTGCCACAGTACACACGTTTCTTTACAAAAAGAATATTACTTTTAAAATTATTACTCCTAACAAATTAAGCCTAATAAACTAATGATTTATAACTTTAACTTTATTTTTAAAATAATTTGCTGCTACTTCATTATTTGCTGACATAGCTCACATTTTTTACTAACGTTCTAGCTGTACGCTTTTTTTAGTAGATACGATGTAAGTAGTAAATATATAATAGGTACCTAATTAGGTAGTATTCGAGTTGAACTTAGGTAATCACTGAACAATTTTAATTTAATATAAAAAGAAAAACCACTAAAACTCATTTTGATGGCTCTTTCTCTGTACCCCTACTAAGGGTCTAGTAGCTATTACAATAAACATAGGCTACAATTTAAAAAGCGCTTTGTATGCGCTAATTTTTAAGTCTATGGTTTATTCTTCAGAAAAACGCAACGGCAACTTTGATTGTATATACAGATCAAATATCTTGAAATACAAAAAGCTTCGGTCACACAAAGCGTGTTTGCTCGCAGCGAATGAAAGTGGTCTGGTATACCTATCAATAAAAACTGGTAAGGAAGGTGAGGGAAAATTTTAGTTCAATCAAAGTACTTTTCAAGATTATGTATTTAGTGTACTTCCGTGTTTTGTTTTTATATAACAAAAAACGTTTTGATTCGTGTAAATATTCCTACCATTCTGCCTATTCTGTTCTGTTCCTACCTTCCCATTCTGAAAAAGGCCCTTGCCCAGCAGTGGGACAGGAAACAATATTATACGACTATATTTAATTTTTTATGAAATAAATTCTAATTTGCTCAACTTCAACCCCCCAGTCATTTTACTGTTAATATAAGTGCCTACCGTATAAATTTTCGTGACCATTATTTTTTTGCGGAGTTATTTTAAAACTATGATATCTCCTACGAGGACAAGTTTGTTCAAAATCAAACACTTGTGATGAATAACGTATTTATTTGGATAAGGATTAATATAATGTTTATAAAAACACCTTCGCAAAAAATGCATTATTTTAGAACAAATTTGATTACCATAAAAAGGTTATAGTGAGTCAATCTTAAAAGACAGACATATGCAGTCGCGGACTTTTTTTTAGAACTTTTAGAAAGGAGAATAATCAGGGGCGTATTTACCCTAGGGCCAAAAGGGCCATGGCCCGGGGCGGCAAGCTGCCAGGGGCGGCGCAAGCCGCACCTCGCGCTCAGCTTTGTGCGACTTTGTTTTGGATTTTATATACCGAGAGAAATTTAAAAAAAGCCTACCTAATTAACAAAAACTAAAACTCATTTGGTTGTGTATTTCATAGACATCAAGACGCAAGGCTATCGTATGCCTGAACGGCGGGTAGCCGACTCCATCGATACTCGGGACTAGTCGGGATGTTTCGACGTTGCTCGCGTCGTTTTCGTTCATATCCATAGGTGAAAGCGCGTAAGGCGCGGGGCGGCGCATGTGGCGGCGGGGGCGCCGCAATTCGTGCTTCACTTGTGTCAAGTTTTTAACCGACTTCATAAAGGAGGAGGTTCTCAATTCGACTGTATGTTTTTTATTGTATGTTTGATACGCGATTATTCCGCCAATTATGAATTGATTTTAATAATTCTTTTTTTGTTTGGTAGGTCCATACTTCAGAGGTGGTCCCATATAAATTTTATAGAAATTGATGCAGCGCTTTTTGAAAAAAATCAACAAAACAAAAAATATATACACAGATGTCGTTTTGGTTTGTGGTTCCCTTTAGCAAAAGGTTATTCTTAATAAGTCAGGTGTTGGCGTCTGAAAATCATCATTTCATGATGCTGACTTGATGATGGATGTCATAGTACTCCTCAACGGTAAGGAGTTAGGGAATAAAACTTTCGAGTTGGGGATCCCTCGATATATTTGATGAGTCCCGTATATAACATTTGGTATAGATGGTCTGATGCTGGAGCCAGGAGATAGATAGTGTAACTCTTCAGTAGCTACTAGTAAACCCCTCAAATTTGGACTCATTTTAAACCGCTAAATGGCAAGACTATCACTGTATCGTTCCATTTTCAATTCCACGTAATGCCTTTACATCATGTGATCGGCTAAGTAATTTATTTGGTTCTAAATCACAAAGTGCAATACCGCCTAAGGTTTTCACTTAACTTAGGGCAACATACACTTGACCTTTGCAATTTTTTTCAAAAGAAGCGTCTTTGTTAGTCACATATCACTCAAAATTGTAAAATAATAAAATTTTATAACAAAAAAACCGACTTCAAAAAACTAAAATTGCCTTTTATTTTTCACTAATTAAAAAGCAAAATATAAATGTTTATTGTTACAATAATTGAAGTAGTTGAAGAATATTGAAGTCGGTACCAAGTAATACATAAAATTAATATATCTTCCTGCTATAAAAGCGACATTGAAACAACGAGTACGCGTAAAATTTTTCGAGTGCGAGGCGAATCTACGAAGATCCACACTCGGGCTACACGACAAATGCACTTCGCCAATTTGTCGGTTTATCACTTTTTTCTTGGCACCGAATTCAATATTCTTCAACTAATATGTACATTGTAATTTGAATTTGATTGTTTTTTGAAGTCTTTTTTTTATAAATGATAATCTTACTAATCTAATAATACAAATGTGAAAGTTTGGATGTTTTTGACTGAATCACACAATCAAACAGCAAAATTTGACGAAATTTGACAGCGGATTTTGACGAAATTTCGTACACAAAACGAATCTGTTCTGGTTAAGCCATTCTTAATATAGATGCTGACTTGACAGATCCGTTAATTATGACAGTGTAATTGAAAAATTTATTAACCAATCTGTCCATCGGAAAAAAATTTAAATATTGAATAAATGGTGTTTATTTCTTTGTATGGCCTTTTTAGTTTTTTCATTCTCAGCGCCCATCAACACACTGCTGGACTTTATTTTATAATTATTATTTTTTACTTTTTTCCGTTAATTTATGGGGCGGCAAACCTTACAGGCCCAGGGCGCTGAATCTTAAAATACGCCACTGAGAATAATTCCGTCATACTTACGTGATTTTTACGTAACTTTAATCGTTTAGGCAGCGCACGCAACGGAAGCTCTCAAAAGGAATATTTTTTCCCGTTTATGCAACATTTTTCATTGATGCTCCGCTCCTATTGGTCGTAGCGTGATAAATGGACTTCCAACACAAAAATAATTTTTCAATTCGAACTACTGTTCCTGAGATTAGCGCGTTCAACCAAAAAACCAAACTCTTCAGCTTTATAATATATAAAAATAATTAACTGTATAATATAGTATAGATATAGATAATTGACTCCAAAGAAAGCAATTTGTAACAGGCGCGGGTGGTGCGAATTGTAAAAACGTAATAGGTATAAAAAATCACATCCAAATAAATTATTGCAGTGTCTCCGAAATATTCTATAAGTATGACGTCATAGTATTATGTCGAAAACTTTTTTTATTATAGTTTTCTCTTTTATTACACCGTAAAATTAAATTACCTACATAATTAATTAATGTTTTTTTAAGTCTATTTATGAGTGCTGGGAGGGCTCGTAGGATGCTATTGGCGTCTTCTGTGATCGAAGGGATTCGACTGTGTAGACCACAATACTCTAATCCGTAAACTAAACCACTACGGAATTAGGAACTAGATGCTGACCTTGTTTTATCGAATCTATCGCAGAGGCAACCAAAAGTTAGTATAAATGGTGCTTTATCTGAAGGATCTCTTGTTAAACTGGGTGTGCCCCAAGGGTCAATTCTTGACCCTTTCCTATTCTTAGCCTATATAAATGATCTTCCGTACATGATGAGACAAATATCAGATATTATTTTATTTGCTGATGACACTACCCTCATTTTTAAAATTAACAGAAAAGATAGCGAAATTATACATGTCAACAAGAGCTTAACTACCTATCCTATCCTATCGTACTAATATTATAAATGTGAAAGTTTGTGTGGATGGATGGATGTTTGTTACTCTTTCACGCCAGAACGGCTGAACGGATCTGGATGAAATTTAATACATAGATAGATTATAGTCTGGAATAGCACATAGGGAACTTTTTATCCCGGAAAAATGTACGGGTTTGTAAACCACGCGGGCGAAGCCGCACGCAGAAGCTAGTTCTTTCTAAATGGTTCGTGGCAAATAATCTATTACTAAATACTAATAAAACCAAATGTTCCCCATGTAGGCCTACAATTAATGCTAGATTGTAATGAACTGAATATAATAAATGAAACCGTATTCTTGGGTATTACAATAGACTCAAAATTGCAATGGGGTCCTCACATCACAGCGCTATCAAAGAGACTAAGCTCTGCGGCATTTGCAATTAGAAAAATTAGGCAGTTCACTGATATAGCTACAGCCAGATTAGTATACTACGCATATTTTCACAGTATTATTTCCTATGGCTAAAGAGACTAAGCCAATAACTTTACATTAACTTGTCAGACAGTGTGGGTTATGGCACTCACTTGGGCTAGTATATCCTCCTAATGGTGGCTTTGAGTGCTGGATTGCTGGGTTTCCAACTAATGTGGTTGAGCCTAGCTATACCAATTATTATAGTAATACTGTTCTTGTGTAGTTTTGCGCACATTGGCTTGCATTGTATTCGCAGTCTTTACCGTTAAAGATGGTAAAATTATTATTTTAAAAGAGTATCCATGGAGTTTCTTGCCGGTCTCTACTCCATAGGACCTTCCCCCCACTTTGGAACCGTGCACCTAGAATCACGTTTTGAGAGAGCCTGTAAAGGCCTACTCGAAATAAAAATATTTGACTTTGACTATCTTCCAAGTAAAAATAATAACATCATTGTGCGAAATCGTTGTTGACACGTCACATCCGGTATACCTACCGCGTATTTTTATCGATATTTAAAGTCTATGATTTAATAATTGGATACTTTGTAACTAAAATAAAAACAACGTTATCATCACTTAATACATTAGTAGAGACCAATTTGGAGTCTCATACACACATTGATTTCTTATCAAGTACCGAATGTGTGCTATCGATTCATAAGTACGCGCCGTAATTCAACGGCCATCACCACCACCACCTGCTCGGGACCTGATATTTTTTTTTAAAACCTTTCTTTTCATTTTAATTCCTGTATCGTGGGTGAGTTTACAAACACATATATACGCATACAAACACAAATATACATATAAACGCATACACAAAGACCCAGACCCGAAACAACTATCTGTAGATTCCACAAATATTTGTCCCGTGCGGGAATCGAACCCCCGACACGTAGCGCAGCAGTCGATCTCTCAACCACAGCGCCAACCGTACCGTCAATAATCAATCAATCATTTATTTATTTAGTTTAAGGATCTCCACAATGGCTGTACAGTCAGCGTCAAAAAGATGTATACACGTAGCGAAATACAAACGCTTATTTTTGGAAAGGTAGGTATTGGTTAAAATAATAAAAAAATATATGACTATGTAGTTTTATGTATCTCCAGATACTATGTATGAAATTGGTCAAGATTTCAATCACTATTCCCTCTAAAACTCGCCTTTGAATTTCGCTACGTGTATACATATTTTTGATGCTGACTGTACACATCATTTAATATAAACTCGATTATTTGAGTATATTTCTGGTCTGTATACTTCTTTAATTACCGGAGAAACCTTCACTAACTTGCTAAGTACAATAAATGTGTAACGGAGACTATATAGAGTATCATCACATTGAGTACTTTGACTGATTTGGATTACTTATTATATTTGGTTAGAATAATATAAAGAAAAAAATTTAGCCACACGGGCGAAACAGTATAGTCTACCTATATTTTGTTTATTTAATATACCAACAAGCAATAATAACAACGAATGGGTCGCGGTTACTTTCTCTACCTAACCCTTCGGGCAATACAGGCTTGAAACTATGTTCTTATTTTCAAAAACAGATTTCGTGCAACCGACTTCCACGCGGGCGAAGGCGCTGGGACAGCTATTTATTCATAGTTCATAGTAGGTATATATATATTCGTCGCCAGCAGTCACTAAACACTCCACCCCGACCCTTGCTAGAGCCAGCCCGCGCTGAGCCAGTAGTAATAAATCAAATGTCCCTAAATAATCACAATCAGATCCAGCAAGTCGTCTCTTGTCTGCCCCCCAGCAACGCCCTAAGCCGAGGTTCGAGTCCCACTATGGGACACCCTTAGCAGTGTTGCTTAGTATTATATAATTTGCTCGGCTGGAGGCCCTTCTGGTCTCGCCATTTGCCCGGTTAAGCAGTAAAAGCACCCTGAGCTAATTGCGAGAGGCAACTCAAAAAAAAAAACAAAAAAAAAAACAGTCACTAAACAGTTGACGTGTGCTCCTTGGACAGCTTGCTTCGTTCGTCATCCTCACCACCTACGCTAGCTTTCGCTTTGGTTCCGCATAAATATTCCAGATTTCCTGGCAGTTCAGGCAAGTTGAAGATATAACGAGCCGGTCACAACAATCGGAGTACCACAGACAGTTGAGGAAAAAGAAGATAGGTTGAATGGGATCAACGAATCGAAAGGTAGATCATGCACTAGATGGAGAAGATGGTGTGCTCTCGAGGAGACTGTTTGCTAATAGCTTGAAACCGTCCAGTGTAGAAAGAAACCTATGGCGATCCAGTGGGAGTTGTTATCATTAGCACAATGAACGACATTACACTATACCTACAAAACAACACAAAAACATTCTCAATCCCAACTGCGTATTTTTAGCAATGAAAGTTTAAATAATTATCTGGATAGACAGCCTAATATTCTGAAATCATATAGGTATTCAAAAATATCAGCTTACTAACATACGCACAAACGATGTTTTTATTACATGTATAATCAAACCGGTGTTCCGCATTCCAGTGCTGGACACAAGCCTCTCTTAAAGTGCGCCCCTAGCTATAATCTGCATGTCTCTGTAAATAATGAAATAAGTCTGCAATTATAAAGACTTACCACATAATAAAATAAGAATACAGTTCTTCCTATGTAGAAAATAATATATCGCCATAATTTTATAGATTTATGAAAACAGTAACTATGTTCAGTCGTTGCAGAAAACTATAAAATTGTGTTATGTTATTGAAATAATTTACCGATAAAATGTACTCAATATCGAGTATTACGTCAAGTAGCTATATCGCTTAAACGAGTTACGTGCGTCGGTATGACTGGGAAAAATAAACATTTCATTTTCTCTATTGTAATTAATACTTACTGCCGCGCAACTTATATTACATTCCCTAATAATCATCCATCGGCTTGATACCTTGGGCTGCGCGTAACAAAGATAAGGATCAAATAAAGGTTTAATTGTTTTACGGAGCTTTTTATTGTTTTGTCATCAGAATCAATCAGATACGTAATGACATAGTATCGTTTAAATTCTAAATAACATTACTGTATAGGATAAGGTCAGCTTGATGCTATAATATTAAAAATTAACATCTCACAAGAGGCGATTATTAACCCTAGAATCCTACAAAGGGTGCTGCAGCACCCCAGAAGATTTTGTTTTTAAATTTACTTCTTTGGTTTTTAATGCACAACTTTGACTTATTACCTCGATATTTTACCTCGAGGTCACGCGCTACGGATGAGTCAGTGAGGCAGCGACAGCCGGACGGTATAGACATGTGCACGTGTGTCATTGGGTGCTGGGCACCCCAGTGTAGTAAAAACGTAAGTATTTTTTACTTTATAATTATTGGTTTTTTAAGCTTATTGCGATTGATAAACTATGATAGTCAATGTAATTATAAAATAATAGTTAACCTATAAAAATGTATTTAGGTATTTTTTTCTTTTTGGTAAACATTTTTATTGTATCGTCTGCAGATGACAGATGTCTGCAGATGTGAGCATGGGTTTGAATGATGAGGAAATAAATCTCATAAGGCCTGGTTAATCATGGCCTGAATACCTACAGAATAATCTGATGATGAACCTTACGGGGTTACAGAACATTTTCAAACGCCAACTTTGAGGAGGGATGTAAAAGAAAGGATTTTGGCGATCCTTAAAAAACTTGTGCCTGTCGATCCTCCTGGGTCTGAATGTTACTCACAGGGGCGTTGTGGTTTCTGCTCAAGAAACAGGGATCGTAAAAGCAAGAACCGGTGCACTAAGTGCAAAATTCCAATTTTCTTTGAACACCAAGTAAAAGTGTGCCAAAAATGCTCCAATTGATCTCCTATTGTTAAAATTATAAGGCTGATTTGTGACCTACATGTGAATTAATATAAATAAAGGTATAATTTTGTGAAACGGGTTTTATTTACATAATTTATGGACTTTATAGTTTTGGGGTACCTTATCACCACATGTAGGAACACTGTATATACCAGACAGTGTCAACGACACGGTTGGCGCAGTGGCTAAGCGATTAGCTTTCTGCGCTAAGTGTCGCGGGTTCGATCCCCGCACGGAACAAATATTTGTATGATCTTACAGATAATTGTTTCGGGTCTGGTTGTTTGTGCATGTGACATGTATGTTTGTAAACTGTACCCACGATACAGGAGAAATCCTAGTGTGGGGCAATGTTTTAAAAAAGAAAAAAAAAGTGTAGGGTTCTAGGGTTAAGTGTTTTATCGGACTATGGCAAAATTAACGCCAAATCAAGCGTTATTGCAATAAGATGTATGGAAAAATTCTAGCAAGTAGTATCAAACGATGTCCAATAAAATATTTATAAAGAATATATTTATGCGACTTGCTCAACTACCAATAAGGAGGTACTGTTAGACACATTAGAAACATTGAGATTGATATCTTCCCCGGTAGTGGAGACTGAGAAGGCAGAGCCAACGAGATAAGTTCCCGGAGCAGCGCAGACGCCGCGCACCTGGACACGTTTAGACTCGAATTTCTCTAGATCTACACTAACGCCCAACTCCTTGGCTTCCACGTCGGCTCCGTAACAAAGAGCACCAGCCCAACCTAACTCACCAGATGATTCTCTGAAAAAAAAAACGGAATATAAATCAATATGTTATCACTTGGAGATTAATTTACTTTCATTTAAATGTAAGTAGGGTAAGGTTTAGGTAAATATATACATAGGTAGGATAGGTGAAACTTTTATTAATTGAATGTTTAGATAAATAATCCTGTATATTGAAAATGGACTTTTCATGGTAACGACTGAATACGAAAACATAATTTGCGCTGCATTTTAAATTACAGAACAATCCGAATAGTGAAGCCGCCATTTATGATCCAAAAATCTAAATGATCATGTAGTATAAATAATTACCTGTTTTTCTGCTTTGTCATATCTATGAATACTTTTACAGGGATTCCGTAACAGTTGACGATGTTTAAAGTAATCGGTATCAAACATAGCTTCATTTCATTAAAATTATGGTTAATGTAATTTGAATGTTCCAATCTAAATATCACAACATTATCCTTTTTAATACTTTTGGTGTTCGCATCTCGTAAGTCTGATTTGCTATCATATTCATCAAGTTGTATAGGACTGACTTCTCCAGGAACATATTCCTTTTCACGGGATATAGCTTTTGTGAAACAATCCAACCATAAACAATGCTGACCGACTGCAATCTTTCCTTTAGTTTTTTCGTGGACTTTCCATCTAAGAACAAACATAGACTGTATTAATCCTGTTCTTTTACTTGAAATTTCTTGGGCTATAGCCGAGTCGGGAGCATCAATGAAGGAATTTTGACCGTCCACTACAAATTTAGAATAAGGAGGAACGTTAATATCGGGGATGGCTTCTGAATGACTCTCTGCGATTTTGACACACGTATATTCAACTTTTTCCTCCGGTAGCGCTGTTAGAATTCGTCGCGCCCGGAGAACGAAGTGAAGCTTCTCGCGCGCACTCAGCGGGTCGGCCGCGCCATCCGCCGCTACAAGCCCAGTCAGACTCCACTGGCGGCTCAGTAGCGACGCCTCTAAAACTTCCACGCTCAAGTCCTCGCTTTTTTCGCCGAATATATTCTTCACTTCGACTGCTAGACTCATGTTCTCGACGACCTCCCCGTCAATGCACTGGAGACTTCTACGCGGCGTCACGGCTAATTCGACAGCTTCCTGGAACCAGAAACTCGTTGAAAATACAAATAACATAACAAAGCGGTAATACGACAATGGGAGTAATCACGGCGACTCGGAAACGGAACACGTTTCGCAGCAGACGGTAGGGGCGCGCGCGCAGGCCCGTGTGGTAGTAGGCCAGCAGCAGCAGCTGGTTGCGCGGGCGCAGCTGCAGGCGCGCGCGCGTGGATGCGCCGCGCGGCACTGCGCCCGCCACACCGCGCGCTCGTCTATGTAATGCAACAGTGGGGGTACTCACGGCGACTCGGAAGCGGAAGACGTATCGCAGCAGACGGTGGGGGCACGCACGCAGGCCCGTGTGGTAGTAGACCAGCAGCAGCAGCTGGTTGCGCGGACGCAGCTGCAGGCGCGCGCGTAGGGCGGCGCCGCGCGCTCGTCTAAGTAATGCGACAGTGGGGGTACTCACGGCGACTCGGAAGCGGAAGACGTATCGCAGCAGACGGTGGGGGCACGCACGCAGGCCCGTGTGGTAGTAGACCAGCAGCAGCAGCTGGTTGCGCGGACGCAGCTGCAGGCGCGCGCGCAGGGCGGCGCCGCGCGCTCGTCTATGTAATGCGACAGTGGGGGTACTCACGGCGACTCGGAAGCGGAAGACGTGTCGCAGCAGACGGTAGGGGCGCGCGCGCAGCCCCGTGTGGTAGTAGGCCAGCAGCAGCAGCTGGTTGCGCGGGCGCAGCTGCAGGCGCACGCGCAGGGTGGCGCCGCGCGCTCGTCTATGTAATGCGACAGTGGGGGTACTCACGGCGACTCGGAAGCGGAAGACGTGTCGCAGCAAACGGTAGGGGCGCGCGCGCAGCCCCGTGTGGTAGTAGGCCAGCAGCAGCAGCTGGTTGCGCGGGCGCAGCTGCAGGCGCACGCGCAGGGTGGCGCCGCGCGCTCGTCTATGTAATGCGACAGTGGGGGTACTCACGGCGACTCGGAAGCGGAAGACGTGTCGCAGCAAACGGTAGGGGCGCGCGCGCAGCCCCGTGTGGTAGTAGGCCAGCAGCAGCAGCTGGTTGCGCGGGCGCAGCTGCAGGCGCACGCGCAGGGTGGCGCCGCGCGCTCGTCTATGTAATGCGACAGTGGGGGTACTCACGGCGACTCGGAAGCGGAAGACGTGTCGCAGCAAACGGTAGGGGCGCGCGCGCAGCCCCGTGTGGTAGTAGGCCAGCAGCAGCAGCTGGTTGCGCGGGCGCAGCTGCAGGCGCACGCGCAGGGTGGCGCCGCGCGCTCGTCTATGTAATGCGACAGTGGGGGTACTCACGGCGACTCGGAAGCGGAAGACGTGTCGCAGCAGACGGTAGGGGCGCGCGCGCAGCCCCGTGTGGTAGTAGGCCAGCAGCAGCAGCTGGTTGCGCGGGCGCAGCTGCAGGCGCACGCGCAGGGTGGCGCCGCGCGCTCGTCTATGTAATGCGACAGTGGGGGTACTCACGGCGACTCGGAAGCGGAAGACGTGTCGCAGCAAACGGTAGGGGCGCGCGCGCAGCCCCGTGTGGTAGTAGGCCAGCAGCAGCAGCTGGTTGCGCGGGCGCAGCTGCAGGCGCACGCGCAGGGTGGCGCCGCGCGCTCGTCTATGTAATGCGACAGTGGGGGTACTCACGGCGACTCGGAAGCGGAAGACGTGTCGCAGCAAACGGTAGGGGCGCGCGCGCAGCCCCGTGTGGTAGTAGGCCAGCAGCAGCAGCTGGTTGCGCGGGCGCAGCTGCAGGCGCACGCGCAGGGTGGCGCCGCGCGCTCGTCTATGTAATGCGACAGTGGGGGTACTCACGGCGACTCGGAAGCGGAAGACGTGTCGCAGCAAACGGTAGGGGCGCGCGCGCAGCCCCGTGTGGTAGTAGGCCAGCAGCAGCAGCTGGTTGCGCGGGCGCAGCTGCAGGCGCACGCGCAGGGTGGCGCCGCGCGCTCGTCTATGTAATGCGACAGTGGGGGTACTCACGGCGACTCGGAAGCGGAAGACGTGTCGCAGCAAACGGTAGGGGCGCGCGCGCAGCCCCGTGTGGTAGTAGGCCAGCAGCAGCAGCTGGTTGCGCGGGCGCAGCTGCAGGCGCACGCGCAGGGTGGCGCCGCGCGCTCGTCTATGTAATGCGACAGTGGGGGTACTCACGGCGACTCGGAAGCGGAAGACGTGTCGCAGCAGACGGTAGGGGCGCGCGCGCAGCCCCGTGTGGTAGTAGGCCAGCAGCAGCAGCTGGTTGCGCGGGCGCAGCTGCAGGCGCACGCGCAGGGTGGCGCCGCGCGCTCGTCTATGTAATGCGACAGTGGGGGTACTCACGGCGACTCGGAAGCGGAAGACGTGTCGCAGCAAACGGTAGGGGCGCGCGCGCAGCCCCGTGTGGTAGTAGGCCAGCAGCAGCAGCTGGTTGCGCGGGCGCAGCTGCAGGCGCACGCGCAGGGTGGCGCCGCGCGCTCGTCTATGTAATGCGACAGTGGGGGTACTCACGGCGACTCGGAAGCGGAAGACGTGTCGCAGCAAACGGTAGGGGCGCGCGCGCAGCCCCGTGTGGTAGTAGGCCAGCAGCAGCAGCTGGTTGCGCGGGCGCAGCTGCAGGCGCACGCGCAGGGTGGCGCCGCGCGCTCGTCTATGTAATGCGACAGTGGGGGTACTCACGGCGACTCGGAAGCGGAAGACGTGTCGCAGCAAACGGTAGGGGCGCGCGCGCAGCCCCGTGTGGTAGTAGGCCAGCAGCAGCAGCTGGTTGCGCGGGCGCAGCTGCAGGCGCACGCGCAGGGTGGCGCCGCGCGCTCGTCTATGTAATGCGACAGTGGGGGTACTCACGGCGACTCGGAAGCGGAAGACGTGTCGCAGCAAACGGTAGGGGCGCGCGCGCAGCCCCGTGTGGTAGTAGGCCAGCAGCAGCAGCTGGTTGCGCGGGCGCAGCTGCAGGCGCGCGCGCAGGGCGGCGCCGCGCGGCACGGCGCCCGCCACACCACGCACGTGCCGCGCCGCCGCCGCGCGCCACGCCGCCGCACGCGCCGCGCGCTCGTCTATGTAAACAGACAGGTTGCTAATCCACCGCAACATATGACTTCTAGTAACAACTTTGCCGAACGTTTATAGAGTTGGCGTATACGCACTGTTGGTAATGGCACAGCGGAGGACGCTGCAGTCTGTTGTTTTTATATAATCCTTTAGAAGCTATACAGTTTATTAAAATGCAATGTTTTCTTGCAATTTGCCATATATTATTCCTTATAGTTTCGGATTTAGTCACCTAAACCCACTTGAAAAATTCACGGGCGCCATATTACAATATTTTCCGAAAACCACACGAATGAAATGATCTAGATTTTTTTATTCTACATCTTGATTCTTGAATGACTCGTAAAGAGTGTTACCGTTTATCCGACTCTCTACCAAAAAATAAATCTAGTTCTATTCACAAGGTGAGTTATTTATAGAAATGTCTACGGCAGCTATGCTAACTGTTTGAGATAGTTTTGCATTTATGCAACTGCCAAATTACAATCATAGTAACATCTTCAAGTTATATAACTTACCTGAACAAGCGGGTGGCTCACGATACTTTTCATCATATAAAGCTTTAAAATCATTCATATCTTCCGAAGTAACAAGATTAACGCAGTCGGGATGTGATACAGCAATAAAAAGGTTTTTCATATCCACGGGTCCAACGTTTGTAAATTCTACGTCGACAGTTCTCATTTCCCCACTTATAATATCCGGACTGGTTTCCGAAAAAGTCATCTTATGAAATCAAAATATATTATTATATTAGTGACTATTCAGAAAATGAGCTTGGACTGCGATTCAAAGACTAAGGGACCTTGCGCCCAAATATCAGTAAGTGTTAGAGTCTCCGTGTCTCAATTATAAATATGTATATAATAAGGAATATAACATATTGTTTTATAAATATAAATACTTACTTGTAAACAGGGTGCTTCGGGAATGACAGTAATTAGTAAACGTTTGTCGGGGCTCTTTCCACAAGGAGTAAGGTTGACTTTCCCAGATATCATCACACTGTTTCCGTTCTCAGTGCCACCTTCTCCGGCATTAATAAGCCTATAAATACAAGTACGGCTCTTATGTAAATACTGTTATATACCCATAAAAGATTTGGTTTACCTTTGGGCTTTGCTTAATGGATGGTACATTTGGGCTCTAGGTATCACATTAAGAAGCCAGCGTGACTAAAACGACACAGATAAAAATAAAGTTAAAATATATCGTATACTAGCTGTGCCCGCGTCTTATTCCGCCTATCTTTATAAATAAAATTCAGGTGTGAGTGTGAATGAATTATTGAAAACGATTTATTGAATTTGCCAATTCGATGTGAATTCACTCACATTGAGTTGCCCAACAAAGCTTTGACGTCGGACAAAATACAAGATAACTATCCAACGAGCCCAAAAAATCAAGCCCGAGGACAAGCCACAGGTCTAGAAGTGGACTAGTAAAGGCTGAGTAGGAAGTGATAAATATCCGTACTAAAACTTACTTGTAAGCCAACCCATGTACAGTAAGTCGACCGACTCTTAAAGGAGTCAAGGTGAAGATTAATACTTTTTTGCAATCACCTTCCAAGAGAACTGATTTAATTTTCTGGCTAAATATAATGTTGCTCTCCAGAATTTGTCCCGCAGCGACCGCTTGCTCATTGCTCAATACTTCCTCATCGGTGCCTGGACCGTCATCGGTGGCAAGGACAAATCGCCATAATAGCTCCACATCTTTCAAAACTAATGAAATTTTTAAAGGATTCCATAAGGTGATCGATATTTGAATAGGTTCTGAAATTAAAATGAATATTCTATTTTAGTACAGTAGGAATTCGTCGCAATAGGTATTTAAGAACGGTCTATTAGTACCTTATTGTCATTACAATCCATTATCCGCGTTAGGATACGTACCTCCTTGTGGCACGAGCGGCTCGCAGTCGGTAGAGTCGGTGTAGAGGTCCACGGTGGGCTTGAAGATCATGGGCACCGCTCCCTGCGCCACTTGCAGCAGCATCTGCTCCAGCGTGTGCCAGGCGGGCGCGGGCGCGCTGCCGTCGCCGCCCAGCGCCAGCGACGACGCGGCGCGGCGGCGCGGCGCGGCCAGCGGCGCCGGCCCCACGCACAGCACGCTGGTGTCCCGCTCCACTACTAGCGGCAGTGGCAGCTCTTCCAACCGCTCCCGGGGCTCCTCCGAACTATCTACCCATTGCTGTTGAAGCCATTCAATTTTAACGCGTTTAATTTAATTATATATAAATATATTGTTGGAAAACTTACATACTAGTAACTATATTTAAATAGGTCACAATATCAGTTCCTATCGTTCACAATTGTTTTTCGTATCTTAAGGATGAGTTGCTACCAAGTTTGTTACCTGTTACTGTAGAAGATATATTAGTTATGACAGCATGTCTCTAACCTGGTGCGCGAGCATGTACTCGCGCAGGAAGGCGTCTTGCTGGTGCGGTGGCTGGTGGCCCGCGGGCGCGAGCGGCGCGGCCAGCCAGCGCAACGCGTCGCGCGTGTGCCGCAACGCGCCGGCCAAACGCCCCAGCGCAAATTGTACGTGATCCGTCGCAAGACGCCAACCGCTGCTCTCGTATACCTACAATATTAACGGATATTTACACGGCAAAAGTTCGGATTTAATTATTAGGGTAGGATGTTGACTTTGGAATGTTTTTCCACTAAAGGACTCCTTCACTGACTTCCATTCTCTATGGAGTTATTAAACACTCACTGGTCCAGTGACAGCAAATCCGACTGCTAGTGCTGACTAAGATCCTGGGTTCGATTCTCAGGTCGAGAAAAGTTTTATAGGGAGTTTCTGTCCGTAAGTTCCCATTAGAACCGGGAGTTTGGTATTGTCGCAAAATCTAGAACATGGCTATTTTACATAGCTATGCATCGCAAAAATGCCGCTGAAAAGTCATTATGCATATAAAAAATTATAAAAAGTGTTTTCTTCAATATTTAATGTGAAAATGACAAGACAAGTAATACTCTAAAGATTTTTTGGTGGTAATAAACTCAAAAATAAGCATGTTATACATTTAAGACATAATTATGTAATATCTTTAAAAGGTAAAATCTTACGCCATTAACCCCATATAATGTGATATACCTCTAATAAAAGAAATGGTTTTACTACTAGTGATGTGCCGGATATCCGTATCCATATCCGTATCTGCGGATATCCGAGGGAAAAATAAGATCTGTATCCGTATCCGTTACTTTTTGGCGGATCTTGAACGGATCTTTTATATTAGGAAATTTCATGATTTATATGAAATTTTAAATATAGGCAGCAATGAAATAATATTAAACTCAATTCAAATTACTTTTTAGTTTTTAAAATCATATTTTTGGCGCATTTACATTGCAAAAATTAAATATTTAAACAGTTATTAGACTATTACCGATATAGCAAGTTATAAGGTACTAATATTTTCGTCGGCACTCTACTTAGCAGATTTTTCTTTTAAGAATAAATCATATTCTAGTGGATGTTTCCTCTGAAGGTGATTTTTTAACGAAGTTGTACCTTTTCCCTTACGGGAATACATTCCTTCACAAACTTTGCACATACGTCATCTAATATCGTAAAATATTTCCATATTACACTACTAAACTTTTTTGTATGTATAAGTTAAATTTTAAATCAAACTATGGACATAGTTTGATTTAAAATTTAACTTATAACTTTTCCAAAAACACAAACGTAAACTATGTTATCCTGTATAACACTAAACTATTAGTTCCCAAAGTGGTCCAGGTGGACCCCCAGGGGTCCACGGGAGACTCGACGGGGGTCTACGTTGGCGTGACAAAAAAATTGCGGTTTACAATTCAATTAACAATATGGTAGAAATGTAGCTGCAGGAGGTCCACCGGAACCAGCTAAATTATGAAAGTAGTCTATGAGAAACAAAGTCTGGGAACCTCTGCTGACTAAACTATAAACAAATCACGCGCAGTGCAAGTTAAAACATGTCGCATTACTAACATATTTGCTTATTTTTGTAAAATATATTGAAATGCATTTTATTAAGAATTAGCTTCCGCCCGCGGCTTAGCCCGCATGGTTTACGAACCCGTATTTTTTTCCGGGATAAAAAGTAGCCTATTTGCTATTCCAGACTATAATCTATATCTGTGCCAAATTTCATCCAGATCCGTTCAGCCGTTCTGGCGTGATTGAGTAACACATATCATCCATCCATCCATCCTCATAAACTTTCACTTTTATAATTTTATTATTAGAAGGATAGTAGGATTCTTAATTTTAATTTAAAAAAAAACTCATTTTTATTTGGAGATATACATTATTCCAACTGAAAACTACCTCAAGTATTTCACTAGAATTCTAATACAAGTACAAGACATTTATTCAAAATACTTCTAACAAAACATACCTACATCATAATCTCACCTGGTAAGCCTGTTTGTAACATCTGTATGCATGTTTTTTCTGTCCTGCTTTTGAGAATCGGTGACCGGCTAGTACCATGTGGAAAGCGTACTTTCTGCACATGCCTTTAGAAGCGGGGCCGGATAAGAAACACAGCGCTGCTTGTTCCAGAAGCATAGCACTACGTAAATCGCTATCCTCTGACGTCATACGAATCAACTGTTTAGCGGCCTCACCATGAAGACCAGAGCCATTTAAACAAAGGACGGATAGCAAAGTGGCCCGAACAGCATACTGAACCATCCTGCAATGTATGGTATTTTTATTATTATGGTTTATGAACTGAAATATATGCTGATAAGCTCCCACGTAATGTGATCCTTGATGACCAGCGATAGCTGCTGCAGCTCTGATGCTGTTAGAATAGGATCGATATTTAGAATAGAATCACTTTTATGACTGTATAAAATCGAAATTAATATCAGTATTTTCGGATTTAAGCAGTTAAAAAAAAAAAAAAAAAAGTTATAAAAGTGAAGTCATTGAACTTAAGACGTAGCAATATATTGTACTTATAAAGCCCTAACCATGGGTGTGGAATATATTTCAATTTAAGGGTGGGCGAAAATTCCCAATGCCCTTTAATTACTCTTCTTTCCTTTAAAGAAATATAAAACACTTGTCCAGTTTTTTTATATATCCCTTTATCGTGGCGCCTTTCGAGGAGAGGGATTCCTAATAAAATTAGGTTATATTAATAAATGAATACAGTAAACTACAAGATCACTCACCTGCATGTATTTAGATAAGTTACAATGCTTTCTTCCATGTAGCCGTGAGTTTTACGATTAGAGTCCCCTGCCATGAACGCGCTAATTGCCGCCATTTCGAGGGCGCCTGCATAGCAAAGCCAAGCACTGTCAGCATAAAACTCTCTCTTTGCTGTGTGATAAGCGTCAAACGCACGTTGCCATTGCCGACATAAGAACCATAGATCGCCCAATCGACGTAATTGTAATTCTGGACAATCACTTGTATATCTAAAAAAGTATATTAATTATATTAAGCACCCAAGTATAGGAACATAATGTTTGTGTATAGATTAAATACATACATGACAGTGCTGTTGCCTGTAGGGTTTCCAGTCTTTCCAGTGCCGAACCAACGCTTCGTGGCCGATAGTAATGACCTACTAACACCCTTTCTGTTTGCAACCTGTAATTATACTAATTTTTGTACTGATATACTTAAAGAAATGATGTATTTACACAAGGTTTAGAACAAGATGGGTATTTTTATAATTTTATTCATATTCCTACTGTGAATATGCAGCAACAAAAAATACTGTGAATAACCAAGAATTATTATATGTAAAGCAGTTGCATTGCGACACGGAGCTGTAGCATTAAACAAATGAACAATCACCATGAAGATAAAAGATATATCTATACTAATATTATAAAGAGGTAAAATTTGTATGAATGTAATCTCCGGAACTAATGATCCGAATCTGAAAATTCTTTGACCGATAGATAGCTGCATTATTCCCGAGTGCTATAGGGTATAAATTAAATATGCAGATCACGCTGACGAAGTCGCGGGCTAGTAAGAGATATAAGAATGTGTAATAAAAAACTTAATTAACAACTTACAACTTCAGACAACTGTGATATTTGTTTTTCCATGTAAGGTAGCAGAGCCTTAGAAGCGTATTCTTGTAAAAATTTCTTAATAGCATCAATATCATTTGCATTAAGAGCTGTACCGTGAACTTCTGTTGAACAATCTAATGTTTTTCCAGCTACATTGACACTTTCAGAGCTTCCAGAGAATGAATGGGTCTGAAAAGTAATAGTGTAACAATATTATAAAGTTGAGTAATATAAATCTAAAATCCTCTAGACTTGAATAATAATCATTCGAATGTTTTTTGTTTGGGTTAGGCATTTGAGACAGTGGTCCACAAGAAACTATAATTTTATGTGTTCATTATTCTAATTATGGTATCTAAATTATTATTTTAATTACCTGCAAGCTATTTGCATTATCATAAACATCTGTTTCAGGAGCTGTTAGTGGATGCATATTTTCTGGATTCAATGATGAAATCACTGCAGTGCTCTCATCTATAAAAAAAAATAAAATTAAACATAATGGAGCTTGTAACACAAAAAAAAAATTGACATATTGTACAGCAGTAAGTCAGAAACATCACACAATAACAACAGTACACACCCAGAATATAAAATTCAAGTCTAGAGGATTTTGACGACACGATTGACGCTGTGGCTAAGCGATTAGCTTTCTGCGCTACGTGTCGGGGGTTCGATGCCCGCACGGAACAAATATTTGTATGATCTACAGATAGTTGTTTCGGGTCTGGTTGTTTGTGCATGTGACATGTATGTTTGTAAACAGTACCCACGATACAGGAGAAATCCTAGTGTGGGGCAATGTTTTTAAAAAAAGAAAAAAAAAAAGAAAAAAAAAAAGAAAAAAGAATACTTTAACATTACCAAGGTGTTTTAACATAGAAAAAAATAACAACCTGATGTATTTGCAGTTGTAACTGGTGGGAATACTGGTTGCGGTTCAGCTGGAGTTGAGGGCTGGTAAGTCAGGGACGTAGACATTTCATTCTAAAAAATAGTTAAAATATTAGAAAGTTCTGCAACTGTTGAAAATTATAAGAATTACAATAAAATTATTTACATTAGATTGTGATGATCTTTTAACAAACTGAGCCCACAAATCAGTTGACACATTTTGATCCAAAGTACTTTTCGAATTAATAGATAACATGAAACAGTTGGCTGCTCCAAAGGTCTGCTTCAGTGTTTCAAATGTAGCATCTGCTCTGTAAGAATAATAATAAAAATAAATATTGTTATAATTTAAATTGAAAAAATATCATGTTTATAGTGAAATACCTACTTTTCTGTAGGTACTGCAGACACATCATGAAGCAGGAGATAAGATTTCAAGACACCACTGTTGAACCATTTAGGCAATTTTGGAGGAGTAACATTTTGTAACTGAGCATATTGTTGATTTAAATTGTTAAAACTGTCTATCACATTGTCATCTAAAGTCGTGCCTACTATTACACATGATGTAAAATGTTTAGTGAATTCATGGTCTGAAGGAAACTGAACTTCTAAATAAGTCTCTCTCCAAGCATCAAACCAATGTGTAGATTGAGGAACATCAAATTTTCGTCCTTCTGTAAATAAAATTGTAACACTGAGTTAAATTTATTCAAATCAAATAATAAAATCTCTAAAAATTAATTTAATACATATAAATAGTTAACAAATGAAGCTATTCTATCAATAAGCATACCCTTAAGATCTTGTTTTATGTATACTTAGTTTGTAAATAAATGTTTGAGTAATACTAGTCTAACTTGGACCCTTAATTGTTTCGCCATGTCTGTCTATGATGCCTACTATAGTCTCCATATCTGTTTTACTTATAAAGAGACAAATAGGGAAATTTAGCATTGACTTATATAGTTATGAAAACCTTGAATGCATGGTATAGTAATTTAAAGTGTGATCTGGCAGGTTATTCTAAAACCTGTTTTACATTTATGAAATAAATACAATCAGCATAATACCTATTTCAAGAGACACAGTTTTTTCATGATAATTGTGTAGCACAGCATTGTTCAATTCTCTTCTTGCTTCCGTAGGTTGCAGTGGCTTCCAATTAACATCTCTTAAAATTAATTTCCAGTTTTTGATAGTACACATATTTCCACTTGGGTCTCGAAATTGACCTAAAATAATAACATTTCAAAATTAATAATTAAAATCACATCACCCCTGTTTGCCCTGAAGGTTCTGCAGAGGTTTACTATTGTAAACCCATATTTCACCACTTCTGTTATAGAGTCCCATGTTATAGGGGGCAAGCCTATTGCCATCTTCGGGGCACAGTTCCAGACTCTGTGCTGCTACAGAGTATTTCCATATAGAAAAACCCAATAACACTTTGTCCAACCTGGGAATCAAACCCAGGACCTCACGTTCAGCAGTCACACTTGCAACCACTAGAAAAGTGAGGCAGGCCCATATTTAAAAAAAAATCTTATTTAAACATACTAATTTATAATAATTTATATATAATATTTTTACTTGAACTGATTTACACTTTAAATTATTTAGCCCATTACTGTCTCACTTCTGAGCATAAACAACATGTCTGAATGGGAAAAGTTACAGACTTACTCCACTATACTGACATGGTAAGGGTTTTCCAACTACAAAACCCTTGTGAACTTTAAAGAGCCTTTACAGGTGTGCATGTTCTGTATCCTCAGCATTAATACTATGCTATTCAAGTGGTATGATATGCTTTCAGGATATCTAATACTAGATCATCATGATCTAGTATTAGATATTCTGAAATTAAGCAGCAAGTACTGACACTGCACAACTTAATAATTACTTTGAATCTCAGACTATAAGAGATTATATTTTACAAAGTATGGGTATGTGTTTTCTAACTTAAGTTAAAAAGAAAAATATCATCCTATCAGCTCAATGCACACCACTCATAAATAAAAAATAAAAAACAGGATAGATAGGTACCTTCCCACTCCATATTTGTGAATGGTTGAAACATTTCAGTAAATGACAGATTATTCTTGGACACAACATTTTCTACTTTTGAACTGCACAATACTGCGATAATGGGCGAAAATGAATCCTGAATAAATTCTTGTGCAGTTTTTCCTAATCTAGCCATTACGTAGATTGTGTTGTTTCGTTACGCCCTATTTAATTTTACAATATAACACGTAGCCTCTTGATAATTATACTTAATGGCGATTAGATCAATATTTTATCCAATTAAAACAAGTATACATTTTAATTTCAATAGTCACAGCTGAGCTGAATGAAAAGTAATCAAAGCCCAAACGGCAAATGTCAATTCTTAACGTCAGTCATTTTTTTTTTATAAATTGGCTTGTTTCGCTCTTAGTTAGTGTCGCGTTTACATATACCGCGCGATGGATGAGCGTGACCGTGACGTGTATTGTAACTAAGTGTTCTTCATACGGACGTTTTTACATGTGAGTTTGTACGGTACCGCCCGCGTGCGCCTAGAAAACAAAGGAGAAAGAGAGAGAGAGAGCGAGAGAACACTCACTAGCGGAAATAAATCGCTAGCTCCTAGCCTTGGTGGACATAATAATTTAAAAAAATGGGTGTGTACTTATGTACGCACGTAAGAAGTTATACTTTTAATTTCAAATGCGTCATTTAATGATTACTGAATCTGAATAACAAATAAATTATTTATTAATTTACAGTCTAAATTATTAATATTTACAGGCGGAAATGCAGACTTATTAAAATATATATACAAGCTAAAAATACAATATATAAATAAAAGTACAAACTTAAAAACGGGGAGGGGAAGAAATCATAGGGCATCGTAAAATTGGTCCACTTCGCTGTCAACGGGAAAAGTGCCCAGAACGCTGGCAGCATTGCCACGTTGTATGGCAATGCTGATTCTCTGACCTGAGCTCTGACCTAAGTAGAGGCCAGCCTTCTTGTCATAGGTACTTATACTTCTTTTTTTTTTCCACAGATATTAAACACTTGTTACAGATGCACAAATATTTCAATAACTGCCTTGAATATATCTGACAATTCCCAAGAAAATTTAACAGACATTTACCAGCCAACTTCATGGTGTCACTTTTATTCAGTTTTATCCTCAGATAGAGGATAGTAGGTTTTATCTATCGGTGTGCACGCGCACCGTAAGAATTCAGTCTCATCAAGCGCGCCAAAAAAGTAAAACTTCAATAAAATAGATAAAGACAAGGAGCGAAGAAGGTAACAGTGGAGGTCAGTATTTTGTGGTGCACTTAGATAAAGAACAGGTGCACCTTCGGGGGGTCCAATGAGCGTAGGCAGGATTATTTTCAAATTCAAATTCAGGGAGGTGCATTTGTATTTTACCATTAACTAATAAGATATAGACTATATAGTTTCACAGGGTCATAACCCCCTCAAAATCGTACACGACAAATTGACAAACCTAAAATCGTCTATCAATTCACTATTCTGAAATGCATTCTAATTTGCTCAACTTAAATTATTGTTGCTTAGGCACCTTGCTGTAGAGATCAATTCTTTTAATTTTTTTATGGCATAGGTGGCATACAAACAGACGGATCGCCTGATGGTAAGCGATTAACGTCGCCCATGGACACCCGCAACACCGGAGGAGTCACAAGTGCGTTGCCGGCCTTTTAAAAAGGAGCACGCTCTTTTCTTGAAGGTTTGAAGGTCGTATTGGTCCGGAAATACCGCAGGCGAGTGGACTGTATATTTGCAGCAGAACAACGTGTGGATGTCACAATATTTTAATGCAGACTAATTTATAAAACAAAATAACACATACTTAATAGCAAACGATTGAACGACTCGAACATTTTCGCCCACCAAAAAGGGCTCAACCCTTTTAACTAATACAAAATTTACTAATCAATTGGTATATAACACATTCGAATTTACTTTTACAATATCTTAGAGTGTATTAATTTAATTTTGGCTTTGATAATGTTTACATAAATCATTGAAATCGCATGCATGACTTAACAATCACTCAATCACATTCACTATTAACTGGCAGGAAACATAATTTAATTACACATCTTTTAGTTATAATGTTTCCACTTTTGACACTATTATGGTGTTTTGTTATTATGCGACCAAGCAGCTACTTTCCTGCAGGCAAATTGTCCTGCTTCACTAACACAATGTCATTGACTTGGAAGTCTTGCCTATGTTTAAGCCATTTTGGTCTCTGCTGTAATCTAGAAAGGTATTCACTCTGCCATCTTTGCCAAAAATCTCTCAATAATTTTTGTGTGTACTTCCAGCGAGACAAGTGGTTTTTATTGACATTACGTAGATCTGGACTGCAGTAGGGGCTTCTCCTATTAGAAAATGACCAGCTGTCAAGGGACTAATGTTCTCGATATCATTATCATCAATTGGACACAAAGGCCTCGAGTTAAGGCACCATTCAATCTCACATAGAAGAGTAGTCATTTCTTCATAGGTCAAGTTCGTTGTTAGGATTCTCTTTATCTGGTGTTTTAAAGATTTCACGCCTGTTTCCCATAAACCACTAAATTTTAGGCTGTAAGGCGGAATGAAGTGCAACTGAGTGCCGTCCTGCGCTAGAGACTCGGCTACTTGACCTTTAAATTCCAACTTGGCATTTCCCCATGCTTCTACTAGCTCCTTGTTAGCACCGACAAAATTTCTGCCCTGGTCACTCTATAATTGTATGCATCTGCCCCTTCTAGCGACAAACCGTCTAAATGCTCCAATAAAGCTTTCTGAGATCACCGATGAACTCGAGATAAATGGCCTTTGTGCACATACAAACAAATATTGAAATGTAAGTCTTCGTAGTTTTACATCCTCTACTCTTGGATAACGGGACTGTATATGGACCTGCGAAGTCCACACCACTATGCAGAAATGGGCGGGCAGGTGTAACTCTTACACGAGATAAATTTCCCATTATTTGAGTTTTATTTTTGGCCGACACTCTGGCACAAACCAAACATTTGTGAATGTGCGATTTGACTGCTCCCTTTGCTCTAATAATCCAGTATTTCGACCGTAAATAGCAGAGCATCAGTTGTAAGCTACCATGCAGCGCTTTTTGGTGAGCCTCGGCGATAATAAGTGTAGTAAGAGCGTGTTTGCTGTCAATCATGATGGGATGCTTATTCTTATGGCTGAGGTTTGCGTGTCTGAGCCTGCCACCGACGCGGAGTATCTCATCTTCATCTATAAATGGGTTCAATGATTTTAGATGACTTCTCTATTTCACTTCCCTTGTACTTGTGATAGATTCTATTTCATCCATAAAGCTTTCTTTCTGAGCCTTTTTTAAACATAATTTTAATTATATGTCTAATTCTTCGGTAGTGATTTCTTTAGGTCTATTTTCCAATCTCCTAAAATTTAAAAATTGTTTGCTGTATACTATTATCTTCTGTAATTCTTGTAGACTATTAAATTTATAGAATCTTAATATTTCCCTGTCGTCTAATTCTTCTACTGTGTTCAAAAGAACTTTTGGCCCGTACCACCATAATAAGTTTGCTTGCAATTCAGATATGGTTGTGCCACGTAAAGCCACATCTGCTGGATTCTCTTCAGACGGAACATGATGCCACTGGCTACCGCTTACATTATCTAAGATTTCTACGACGCGATTCGCTACAAACGGCTTCCATCAATTGGGTTCGCCAAAAAGCCACGACAATACAATTGATGAATCAGTCCACGCGTAGACTTGGGTGGATGGTATTCTCATCGCCCGAGCAGCATGATTTAACAGTTTTGATAAAAGTACTGCTCCGCATAACTCCAGACGAGGGATAGACACTGGTTTTACCGGGGCCACCTTGGTTCTCGCAGCGACGATGCTCGTTTTGATGATTCCGTTTGAAAGTATTACTCGACAATATACAACTGTTGACGTCGCGTGCATGGATGCGTCGCTAAATCCATGAAGACTGACATTTATTTTAATGCTACTGACATTAGCTAGATCATCGCGTATGTCAATCCAGTGCTTTGCTAGGGTTTCATCTACATGTTCGTCCCATCCTACGCTTAATAACCACAACTTTTGGACGAATATTTTGGCTGTAACAACCACTGGCGCTATCCAGCCAACTGGGTCGAGGAGTCTCTGTAAATCAGCTAGGATTGTTCGTTTTGTTACGTTCTTTGATATAGGTGGTAACAACAAGGTGTATTGAAATTCATCTTCTCCTATATTCCAGGTAAGCCCAAGAGCTTTAACAGTACCATCTAGCTTAATATCTAGACTAGCCTTTACCGATTGGTCATTAGGTTCTATAGATCGAAGGAATTCAGCACTATTAGATGTCCATTTCTTAAGTTTGAATTTGCCTTTGTTAAGAATGGTTTGCATTTGTTTGCTGACTTCAATAGCTTTCAAGACCGAGTCACAGCCAGATATCAGATCGTCAACATAATTCTCTCTCTAATCATCCTGGATGCGACTGGGTAACCTTTACCTTCACTTTGTGACAACTGTATAAGAGTTTTGACTGCGAGGTATGGTGCCGAAGCGGTTCCAAAAGTTACTGTTAGAAGTCTGAAGTCTTTGAATTCATCAAATGTAGAAGTATTATGATGCCACAATACTCTTTGGAAGTCAGAACAATCTTTGGTGACTAGCACCATTCTATACATTTTTTCTATATCACTTGAATAACACACTTTGTATAAACGGCACCTTATGATAATACTTCTCAAATCTTCTTGAAGGTTTGGTCCGGTTAAAAGTTCATCATTGAGTGATATTCCATTGACACCCTTACAAGAAGCGTCGAAAACTATTCGTGTTTTGGTAGTCTCTTTTTCAGAACGTATAACCGCGTGGTGTGGTAAATATACGTATACGTTAGCAGGCCTTCGGACTCTTCTTAAAGTTTTCCTGTGTCTTAATAATGATGTTGTATACATCTTCCAACTCACTAAATATTTCTTCGGCTTTTTCCATTGTTGAATTGGGTCTTTACGCGTAATTATTTATACTAATCTGTAGTATTACAAGAGTATTATAAAAAATATGAAAAATTAATTAAGAAAGCCGTCTCAAAATCTAAAAAAATAAAATATACAGAGAATAAAAAATAGCACAAACGTCTCCAAGACTATGTGGTAAATGATAAAAGAAGGCACAAATAATATAATATAAATATAATATACATAACACTATAACAGAAAATCCATAGTTGTTGCAAACGCTTTCAATGACTTCTTTAAGTCAGTAGGAGGTAAACCTAGCTTACAGACAGGTCGACCTGTTATCACAAAGACTGATAATTCTATATTCATCCAACCTGGTTACGAAATTCATAATATCGTAAAAAATCTTAAAAACAAGAGAAGCTTTGGTTTCGATGAACTTTACTCACTTCTAAAAAATGCACAGAAGAACTTGTAATGCCACTGGTATTCCTAATTAATCAGTCATTTACAGAAGGAACCGTCCCAAATTTACTAAAAAAAAATCAAGCATTAAACCAATTCATAAAAAGGATTCAAAGACCGATTGCACTAATTATCGCCGAATTGCACTTTTGCCCACGTTTTCAAAAATACTAGAAACATATTATATATATATATTCATATTGCGAAAAATACAATATTTTTGATGAAAGTCAGAACGGATTCAGGAGAAATAGATCGACAACCAATGTGTAACCAATGTGTAAATAAATGATAGGAAATACGTAACTGCCATCCCACTGGATACGAGTAAAGCATATGACAGAGTTCAATATAATATTCTATTAAATAAGCTAGACGGAATAGGTGTACCTGGCGTTGCTCATAAATGGTTCACTTCTTACCTCAATAACAGATCACAATATGTAGAAATTGAACATTTTAACTATGCAACTAGAGAAATAAGTATCAAATCTCAAAAGTCCAATATAGATAAATCCATCCCACAAGGCAGTGTACTTGGATGTATATTATTCCTCATCTACATTAACGATCTGCCGAAAACAATAGATGCTGTTAGTGTCTTATTTGCTGATGACATATCAGTAGTTTTTCCATGTACAAATAACTTAAACCTCAATAATGACATCCACCGAATACTATCTAACATATCCTCCTGGCTAACCGATCACAACCTTGAATTAAACTTCTTAAAAACTAAATTAATGCAATTCAGACCTTACCAAAAACTACCCCTTAAGTGAACTTTACCCACAGAACAGATAAAAGAGGTTAGAAGGGCCATCGAAGCACTTTTGTATCAGAACCCTCAGATAGAGGATAGTAGGTAGATGTAGCATAATAAGTTGAATAATTTATTCATACTCAACACTCTTCGTTCTAATATCAGTTTATGTGTGAAAGAAAGAGAAAGCAGGAGCCGTTTATGCACGTCTTGAATCAGTGCGCGCCACCAGCCGTGGGCAGCCATATTTGTTGTTAACCAGCTGGTTACCAATGTGTCGTTACGATAATCGGACTTTTTAGTGGTTTTCTTCTCGATTTTGAAGTTTTCCTTACTGTGGATATTATAAATTAGTTATGGCGTGTAATGTTCCCGGTTGTTTTAGCCGAGCGGGTATATTGACTGAAAATAATGCAAAATTATCTTTTCATAGGCAAGTCGAATTCATGTTTATTGAACTTTACGAAGCAAACTTGTAAATTTTGCTTTTTATTCTCACTTAAAATAAAAGTAATACATGTGTTTAGTGCGTACACAGTTTCATTATGATTCTAGCTGTTAGTGTTTAACAAAAAACATTAAAAAGTTTGACTCGGTATGTATGTATGACATTTCACCTACTTTATAGTGTTGTGAATCAGAATCAGAATATTTATCGATAATTTTAATATTTTGATATAGTGGATGTTTTCTTGATTATATAAAATAAAATTAATTTTGGTCATTTTTAAACTGGTGACAGTCAGAATAAGAGATGTTAATTCAAATTTAAAAATGGTAGCTCTTTTCCATTTTTCATTTGTATTTCGGTTGTGAAATTTTCCAGAAAGTGCGTCGAGTTGAGCTTTAAGTTAAAATAAAAAGTGATTAACATATTTGACTTGTTTTATTTCACATTTCTATGAAAGACTAGCCTACATGTATAAGTCAACCTCATATCAATGGTAACAAAACTAGTAAAAGCAGATCTTTTCCTCTGTAACACTGTCCGCTGAAAATGGTTTTGTTACCTTTAATATGCGGTTGCACCAATGAATGTCCCATCCAGTACCTAAAATATACCACCAATACCACTATCTATAACTAGATATAGGCTGATTAGTTCGGACATAGACTGTAGACGGCGCCACTGCGCTTGTTTACATAAAAATACCGCAAGAGAGAGTATCTTATACTTTTTGGGTAAAAAATTATAATTTATGGTATCTTTTCAAACAAGAACTTTACTGAATACATAAATTGCATAAATAGATGCAGCTTGATAGCTTGAACTCTAATCCGTGCTACAGGCTATTCAATTTAATATTCAATCTGTAGAATCAATTTGTGAAGTTGAAATTGACCTAACCCGACTCACGATCACGAATCAACCGGTCTCAAAATTTCATTTATATGACATTAACTAAAGCTTTACGATTTTTATCGATACCAACAAAAATCCTTTAAAAATGAACATCGCTATTGATCAGTATAAATATAGTTAGGATTGTATAGTCAAAATGGAGACATTGCGTTTGTTTCGCATATCCTGAGCCACCATCATTATCTCTTTCTGTCATATGTCATTTTTCTGTGTTGCGAAGAAAATAGTGATATGTCTCCGGCTCTTGCTTAATAGGATCCGTCTAGTATATTCTTTGTCTGAGTCAGAACCACTGTCGCCAGTTGCACACACCTAAATAACATGTCATATTTACACTACATACAACGCTTAACAGCTATTCGTCAAAATTCCGAAATTTGCACACACTTACATTATACGTTATATTTACACTACATAAAATACTTATCAGCTATTCGTCGAAATGCACGATAATCACTACTTTTAAAAACTAACCTTAATGTAAATCTAATAAGGATATTTTTCCCTCGTGATAATTTAGAGAGTGATAATTTAGATCGTTTAGAGACGTGCCCATATTTATCGATGAATATATTTTAGAAACTTGTTTAGAATTCAAGTGCGTATCTATAAAAAAATACGCTGTATATCGAACGCACAAGCTATTTATTTGTCATAAACGTTAGGCATTCTAAAAGCCGATTATTTAAATAGATAAAATTACTTATTGACATTTCTTAACTACTATTATTTGTATCGACTTTAATCGTTCTCACAAGATTTGGGTGTAATACGTAAATAAATAACACAGGTAGAAAAACAGTTACATAAATAATCTTATTATTGTCCCTTAATTAAAATGTATTTATTAAATAACACACGTTTGGTATATTTTATACTTGTGTAGCGACTACTACTCGCAACATGGCAAAAAGTAGAAGCGCCATCTATCGGAGTGAAGATACAACAACAAACCCTGAATCGCACTATGAAAGTTTACAACGATTCTAACACATATACGAATATCCGACATCAAATGTTGGGCTTCGGCCCGCCAGGCTAACCACCTTGCCTGGTCGGAGGATCCTTCCTTTTCAATGGAGGAACACCATACCTCGTTCCTCCATACTTGCTTTATTTAAAAATTAAATGCAATTAAAATGTTCCGAGCAAATGGTATTTGTTTTTGTAGGTATCCAATTTTCTCTACACGTTACATTCATCCAATGCTCTCGGTTATTGGGATCCTTTGGAAACCTAAAATAAATAATTTAAATTAGTACTACAATACATTAGTTCATCCTTGACATTAGCTATTTCTCAACATACAAAAACATACTTAATTGAGGTCAGTTTGTCATTCATAAAAATCCGATGACTTATCGAAAAAATTATCTGAGACGTGCACAACACTATTTCCTATCTCAATGTGAACATTGGGGGAAGGATCTGGCGGGAACTTTAAAAAAGAGCGCTTCAGAAAAATTTTCAAATTCCTTTTTTATTAAATATTTCCTAATTTTTTGCTTAAAAGTTAATTAAAATAACAGTACTAGGTGTGCAAACCTGTAAAAATGGTAGGAAACGAGGGGGGCGGGGATAACCCGCCCACCTCACATAAACGTCCTCGGCCTGAGGCCGGAGGCGGAGGGACAGACATAAACATGGATGGCGGCGGCGGTGAGCTTGACTATTCTCCATATATTAAACCAGACTATAAGAGACTTTACCCAGAAAATGCCACATATCTAGATTTTAAAGTGTTTATTGAAGCTACCAACAACAAGGATAGAATAGGCAATAAGAGCCCTATCTATCTCAATCATATATTTTCCAGTGAAATAAAAGGGGTGACGGCTATACAACGAATAAACGCAAATAAAATAGCAGTAATATTTAAACAGTATAATACGGCCAATAACTTCATTAACAACACCACTTTTCTCAACAAACATGGCTTGAAAGCCTTTATTCCGGCTGCGCAAATAGAAAAAACAGGTATAATTAGATTTGTACCAGCAAATATTTCCAATAAAGAATTATACACCAAACTTACATCAATATATGAAATTATAGCTATAAGAAGATTCACAAAAAAGGTTGGGCAAGAGCGAGTAGGACTACAAACAGTAAGCATTACTTTTCTATCGAATGTACTTCCAGACAATGTACAATATGATTTGTTTTCATACCGTGTTTTTGATTATATACCCCCATTACAGCAATGTTTCCGTTGTTTTAAATTCAACCACTCTGCTAGGATATGCAATGGCAAACAAAGATGTTCCATTTGTGGAGGTGAGCATTTATATAAAGAATGTGATAGACCAACAGAGATCTGCTGTTGTAATTGCAGCGGGCCTCATCTTGCAATTTCTAGATTATGTCCAATTAAGTTAAATAAAATTTTAGAAAAGAAAAATAAGATTACTTATGCAAGTGCTACATTGACGAAACAACACATGAGTGATAATATTGAATTCCCACCTCTGCCACCTCCAAAAATTAAACCAATTGACACTGTTAATAAATCTGTAAATAAGCCTGTATATACATCTGTAAATAAGTCTGTATCTGTAAATAATCCTGTACATAGTGTAAATAAATCTAAAGATGTCCCTCCTAAGGTAGACATCAAAGCCCAAATAGTTGCCAACAACGATGTACTTATGGCCCTGGTACAGACGTTGGTGGAACTGGGTAATAAGGGAGATAATACGCCTACCACCGTAAATAGTATTAAAGAAACACTACTTAAAAATCTCAAGTAATGGATCCAAGTCACACACTGTCTAAGCTACGTATTGCTCAGTATAACATTCAAAGTGCTAATAGTAAAAAACCCTTATTGATTCAGTTCTTACAAAAACAAAATGTTGACATTTGCTTACTTAACGAAACATGGTTTAAAGACAATAGTTTTAGAATACCCGGATATAACATTTATAATAAAAATTCCAATAACACTCATAATGGTGTAGCAATACTGATTAAACCATATTTAAAGTACAAAGTTTTTAACACTAGATTTTATGAAGACATTCAAACTGTTGCTCTGTCCTTAACTACTGTGCATGATAGCTTGACTATTCTTTGTGTATACTGTCCTCCTTCTAGTGGGCATATACGGATTAATAGACTACGTAATATAATTAATGATCTTCCAAAGCCTATATTTGTCAGTGGTGACTTTAATGCGCACCACATTGCATTTGGTTGTCTGTCCACTAAGAGCAGAGGTCAGGATTTATTTAATATCATTGATGACTTGGATTTATGTATTTTAAATGATGGTAGTTTTACAACTGTTAACAACCCGAGGCGAAATCCGTCTGCAATTGATGTTAGCTTTATTAGTGCTAACCTCGCATCAATATGCGAGTGGTCTGTACATGATGATTCCATGGGCAGCTACCACTACCCAACAATAACAGAGATTACACTACATATAGATAAATATCATATTAATCCCCCTGTTGATAGGTATGTATATAAAAAAGCAAATTGGACGGAGTATAAAACTATTTCCAAAACAATATTTAATGATTTAGTCCTAAAATTGTATGATCCTATTTCAACCTATAATGATTTTTGTTCTCGGTTAGATAATTTAAAAGATATGACAATTCCTAAACTCACTAAACCAAATAATTTTAGAAGCAGACCTCCAGCTCCTTGGTGGAATGACATTTGTGAAAAAAGTGTAACTGCCTCTTACAATGCATTGAAATTTTATAGAAGTGAACCCACTATGGAGAACTATCTAGATTACAAAAGAAAAGATGCATTAAAAAAAAGGACTATATCAGAACAAAAAAGAATAGGTTGGGATAGCTTATGTAACACTTTCAATAGAACTACTCCTATAAGTAAGATTTGGAATCTTCTAAAAATGTTCAAAGGTATAAGAGCTGGCAATAAATCATATAAAGATGAGTTTATTTCTCCATTTCTAGATAAATTATCCGACAATTGCAATTTAAAAGATGCTGATAGTTTAGGCAATATTTTCGAACTAAATAATGATAATCTAAATTCCAAATTTTTGCTAGATGCTTTTACATGGTCTGAATTTAAAATGAGTTTGTTATCTCGGAAAGACACTACACCTGGTTTAGATGATTTCCCCTACTGTATTATTAAAAATTTAGATGAGTCTGCACAAAAAATGTTTCTAAATATTCTTAATTTACTTTGGCATTGTAAATGTATTCCACAATCATGGAAAACACAATGTGTGATTCCGATACTCAAACCAGATAAACCTTCGGAGCTTGCCAGCTCTTATAGACCAATATCACTGTCTTCATGTCTTGGTAAAATATTTGAAAACATGATTAAGAATCGTTTGGATTGGTATATGGAATCTAACGGCATCATTCCACATGTTCAATATGGATTTCGTCGAGGGCGAAGTTGTGCAGACAGCTTCACTTCCTTAATTTTAGACCTGAAACATGCAAAGGATAAAAAATTACACACTGTTTGTGTATTTCTAGATGTTCAAGGTGCATTCGACAGTCTAGATCCAGCTATACTTGTACAAGTTATGTCTAGGTTAGGCGTACCTGGTCAGCTATGTAAATGGATATATAACTTTTTGAATAATAGAACACTCTATGTAAAACATAATAATACATTGTATGGTCCAAAAGGTGCATCTAAGGGTACAATGCAGGGTGCTACACTATCTCCTTTGCTATATAATATATACACAAGTGAAATCTGTAAATTTGTAAACAGTAATGTAGATATTTTGCAGTTTGCTGATGATATTGTTTTTTACAGTAGTAATTATAATGTAGAAATTGCAATTGACAATATTAACAGAGCCTTGTCCCAACTATTTCACTATTATAATGATGAGCTACATTTAAAAATTAACCCCTCCAAAAGCAGTGTTATGATATTTGGCAATGAGAACACAAATTCAAAAGTTATTTATAATGGAGAATTTATAAATCCAGTAAATTCAAAGAAATTTTTAGGCATAGTAATAGATAGGAATTTAACTTTTAAGGAACATATTAAATATATATCAAAGAATGCTCTTAAAGGTTTAAATATAATTAAATGTCTTGCAGGTGTCTCATGGGGAGCAGACCCGAAAATATTGTCAGTTTTGTATAAAAGTATAGTTAGAAGTCATTTTGATTATAGTTCACTAGTGTATATAAATAGTACTCATGTAAATAAACTAGATCTATTGCAGAACAGGGCTTTGAGAACAATTTCTGGTGCAATGTGCTCTACTCCCATAAGGGCCATGGAAGTGGAGACTAAAATTATGCCCTTAATTTTGAGACGTATCCTACTTGCAGAGAGATTCTGTCTTAAATTAATTGCTGCAAATAACAGAAAAATAATAAACAAAATTGTACCTTCTGTAAGTAGAACTCCTGGGCCTCTAACAACAGGAGAAGATCTCTTGAATGGCAAATCTCCAACATTGTCCAAAATATTGCTGGAAACAGAAAATAGTTTTACTGGTATTAGAAAACAGTGCCCATGGCCATGTTACTCTTTCTCTTATCAGTGTATTTCACATCCCATCAAAGAATTGCAAAATCCCATTAATAATAATTTAGATATGTTGCAATTTTTGGCAGAAAATAAGAATTATTATGTTATTTACACTGATGGCAGTAGGGGGAGTAATTATGTGCGTGCTGCTATATATGATCCACATGCTAAACTCTCTCAAAGCTTTGTTCTGCACAATACATGTACTATATTCACTGCAGAGGCATATGCAGTTTATCAGGCTTTAATACATATTCGCCAAAATAACAATTGTAAATACTTTTTGATTGTCTCTGATTCACTGAGTTTGATAAAAGCCTTATCTAACCTTACAGTTTCGTTTAAGTCAAATTATATTCTGTATTTTATCAAAGAAATAATTCATCAATATTATCTTAAGCACATCAAAATTGCCTTCCTGTGGGTACCTTCTCACCGAGGTATCTCTGGCAATGAGATAGTTGATAAAACTGCTTATGAAGGTTATAATGCTGTTGATGTTAGAAACGCAATGGAAATTCCTATGACTGATTTCCTGCAATGTATTAATGAAAATATATATAAGTTATGGATAGAAATGTGGAAGAAAGACCAAGACATCAAAGGAAAGTGGTATGGAAGTATTCAAGAAAGATTACCTGTTAGACCCTGGTACAATAAATTGAAAGAAGCCAGCCGAGAATTTATCACTACGATAAATAGATTACGCTTTGGCCATAATACTGCACCGTCACACCTTTTTAGACTTGGCATTAATATAAACAATACATGCCCACATTGTGAATCCCAAGAAGGAACCATGGAGCATCTTATTTTTGACTGTCAAAACTTCTTGCTTGACAGATTAGTGTTGGCTAGTGAACTTAGTGATGTAAACTTTAAGTGCGATTCTTCATCCCGCCCGCCGCCACTTGAATTGTTATTAAAAAACAAAAACACTTACAAACCGATATATAAATATATTAAAAACACTATTCAAACAATATAAAAGTGAAGTGATAAGTACATAGTGCAGTGTTTCATAAAATAAAATAAGACTTGACTTAAAGGTCTTAGTTACCAGGTCATAAAATTCCAAAAAAAAAAAAAAAAATGTGAACATTGCGAACGAACGCGGCCGGACCATGCGAGTTGACAGATCGCATCTCTGGAACGCAATACAATGCGCGCGAACTATGTGTTCGTGTGGATATTTGCGTATGTACTTACCTTAATTACCGGCAATGTATATTTTTTTACAATATTTTGCAATATTATTGTCATTATTTCTAATTTCATAATTATAAACATATTTTTGTAAAAAAAACTGATTAAATGATACTTTATGGCTTACCGGTGAAAAGTAATTCCTCCTTGCCTTATATTTGATGTCTGACTTTTATAATAATTGCACAAGACGGCATTTTAAAACATATTTCGGCAATTTTAGCGCAGCTCTTTACACAGACGCACTCCGAAAGCGACTAAAAGCATGAACGCGTGATTTCGGTTGAATTATGATTGTCTAATCATAATTGCGGCGCGCCTGCCACGCCCACATTTCCATTCTAACCTCTTGTATCTGTTCTGTGACTTTACCTATAACAATATAAAATTAGACTGCATTGATAACTTCAAATTATTAGGCTTTAATATCGACTCAAATCCAAATTGGAAATCTCATATTTACATTACATTAGTAAAAAAAATCCAGATTTACCTATGCTTTAACAGGATTTAAAAAATCTACAGATATCAAATCGGCTAAAACAGCTTATTACGCTTATGCACACTCTTGGCTTCGTTATGGCATAACGCTATGGGGTAATATTACCGATGCAGAAAAATTGTTCAAGTTACAAAAAAAGTGTTCAAGAATCTTGACTAATATAAGAGGCATGGAAAGCTCTAGACCATATTTTATAGAACACAATATTCTTACACTCACATCTCTATATATTTTCGAAATATGTCTGTTTATCAGAAAAAACAAGTCATTATTCTCTTTAAATAAAGACCACCTCTCCCAGCCGCGAAATCTACGACACCAAAACAGCTTGGGATTACCTACTTCTAATCTATCAATCTTTCACTCAGGGCCCTATGTAATGTCCATTAAAACTATCCAACTCCAAATAATGTTCGTTTATAATCCAGTTATAATCACTTATTTTTTGCAAATTACTCGGCGTTGGAATGCCGCTATTGTTCTCGTAACACTGGGTTATTAGCTAATGATCCGGCTCGTGTAGGTCATTATGTTGCTTGGCATCTTGATTTAGAGATCAATTTAGACTGTACTACGAGTGGACTGTATATTTGCAGCAAAACGACGAGTGGATGTCACAATATTTTAATGCAGACTAATTTATAAAACAAAATAACACAAATTAATAGTAAACGATTGAACGACTCGAACAGTAAGCAGTCTTTGTTTACGGTAGCTTACGGAGAAGGCCCAAATCCTACGCCCGGCTTAAAAGTAATTTATCACAGGTTAAGAATGTATTGTTATTTTTATAGTGTCACCAACGCTGAATTCGGTAGCGAACAAGCTTGGGTTCAATTAGAGCTCGTAGTTACCGCGCACGTACTTGGATTATATTGCGATGTTAAGTAGCGTTACCTGCGGTCAGTCTTTGGATGGGTGACAGTTCTTCACGCATCAAGATCCTTCTGTGCCTCGGAAATCACGTTAACCAACTTGTCCCAGGTGTCATGCAAATACCTATGACAATCGTTGCAAATATTGGCAGCTAAGTCAGCTAATCAGTCTTGCCTTAGAGTATCTCGGTGTCTCACAATAATTGGTACAACAGCGGCGATTCAGCCGCCATAGGTTATACTAGGAGCACATCCCAAATTTGGAAACCTTAGTAGTACCAGTGTCTCTGACTGTTCATAATAAAAACAAAATTAATATTTATATCGGTAATATTTAATGAAAAATTCATTTTACAAAATTCAGGTATACCTACCTATTCAACCAATTAAAAATTATAAAAAAAATATTTACGAAGAAACTTCGTAAATACAATACTTAAAAGTAAAATCCATTATTTTCTTAAATTATGTATATTTTAATTAAAATATATAATTTTTATATGGAATCAAACATCAGATTATAAAGCAATAATTGTCTGTGTGTCTGTATATAAAGAATGTAAGCCATGATAACTATTAAAATATGAAATGAGAATCTGTCGTATTAAATGAGTCGGAAACCCGGGTCTCACCCTAGAGTTTGAACATAAGAGGTCAGTGTTTGAGATTCAAATCCAAGAGTTATGCAGACCTCTCAAAATTGGTCTTAAATCTAAACTTAAATCCAGGTTATATATTATAATCCTGATTGTGTGGTCAATTGACAAGTTTGAAAATTGCATAATCCGAGGTATTGGAATTCGCGTGCGATATAAAACCCTTAGCAGCACGATAGAAGCAAAGATTTGTACACAAACTATGTTGAGAATGGAATCCCATGATCCCATGAATGAATCAGTACACACTAGAATATTGTTTAGAGGGAAAAATAAACAACATTTCTACAAACTGTTGTTATAGCTTCTGTTGTGATAGTATAAATTGCCATCAAAATTTGAAAAAATATTACATGTACAGTAATAGTTCCCTTAATTTGATTACATCAACAGTATAGAATATACGTCTTATTAATACTTTATCCAACGCAGGTAAGCGTATCCGTCCGAGATTTTTTCGAAGTGTAGCCGTATACAGGCGGCATGAGACGACAATGCGCATTTTGAAGTGAAGCCCGGCACCACGCGGTGCTAGGCTTGGGCATAAGAATAATTTCGTTAATAATGTTTACAAGTCAAGAGACATTCAACGAAATGATTATTGTAGACGCAAAACATCGTTCAGTACCGGCTCTCTCGGGTGTCGCTAGTGTGCACCCCACACTAATATTGTGACCGGACTATAAACAGAAAACGCAATATAGCATCGATGTAGTCGTGTAAACTATGTATTAGCCATGAAGTAATTGTATATGATTTAAACAGTTATTGCTTTATAAACACTGTTTTTTACTTCTTGTTTATATAACAGATGTATATTGCTGTTTGTTAGCTTGGCTAAAGAAATGCCTAATATGCACTTACAGAAACCCGCGTGCTGTTGATTCCGTTACGCCATATAAACAAAATATTTGAAACCTTAACATCTTCTAGCCTGGCCATATGTACGTAGAAATCAAAACGACGCAATTGCCCAATGATAGAACTAGCAAAACCATTGCAACCAAAGTCTTCATAATGCACGCAAGTCTTTGGTTTCGTAGCGTAAACTTTGAATTACCGATGAGATGTTCGAAACAAAATATTATATATTATGTAGGTCCGTCTATCTCTTAGCTATTATAATGTAAAACAATCTATGTCTTTATTACGCCAGAGTAAATAAATAGACAAGTAGAGTTACCAGAAACATAATGATGTACAGTACATTCATGAAAGGGCACTCGATTTCTAACTGTTTTTCACTAATATATTGATACTAAAAGAATCACATTTTAAAATACTTTGTTACAAATTTAAAGGCTTTATACAGTTATTAATAATTATAGTTTAATGTTTCATTCTATTATTGTATGACTATTACTAAAAATATTTTTACGGTAATTTGTCTAGTTCTTTCTTTAATATTTTTTTATCATTGTTGTATTCAAAAAATTTATAAAATCCATGATAATTTGATTTAGATTCTAGGCGTATGTAAAATTATCATTATCAGCCTATGCTGTTCCATTCCTGGGCAAAGGCTTCCCTCCATTTTATTGCGATCCCGCGCTTTTTTTTTTCTAGTCCCGAATATGTAGAATGACATAAAAAAAAATGTACATTATAAGACTGATAAACAAAAACAGTTTCCAATGAGTATTTTGCTTCTGTCTTTTGGTTGAAATTGAACCTTTCAAACTGAATTGTGTATTTTAGTTCAGCAGCTAGCAGACAATTTGGTTTTCTAAATGTACAGCAACAGTATAGTGGAATGGTGATTATGATTATAGTACTTAAAATCGAAAGCTTTTCAAATATATGCTAAAAATAATACTTATTTAATATTACTATGTTCTAAATGAGTCTTAATGATAACTTAAAAGGCCTATAATACTCTAAATACAAAACAAATCCTATAAACTTAATTTTGCTAGTTGCACCATCAGCACGGAAATCACAATCCGATCTTTAATTATAAGAACGCATGGTTTAACTGTCACTAAAAATAACCAGTAACGTACCAGTCAAACAAATTCTGCATAGTCATTTTGAAAAAAAATATATCTATATGTAAAATATATAAAAATTATGTTCACTTACAATTTGTTTCTTAATAAATTGGTAGCTGCCAAATTATACTTTATATACAGGGAAGTATTTAACTGTAGCCTATGCAAATATTAAAAAGAGACTATGCAGAATCATCTTTACGCACCTATGGGTTTAATATTTCGATCAAGTGTCAGAAGAATCGAAAATAAATGAAAACTTTTCCATGAATGGTGATATGTATTATTAAAGTTATTTCAAAATCATTGTTTTAAGTACAAAGCAAAACGTCGTATAATTTACGTTATGCTTTTTTATTTAGGTATTTGTTAAATATGTATTGAGTTTTGCTTGTATGTATTTTAGATAATAGTAAGCACTGCATAAAACTCAAAATATTTAATTATTTAAAGATCAATTGATTTTCTTGACCATTCATTGAAAATTACGCAGGTCCTATCAATCACCGTGCGATAAAATAACTCGGACTCCTTAATATTTTATAGCTTTTTAAATTTGAAATGAAATATAATTTTGCTTAAAATGAACATTCGAGTCATGTAAATAAACAAAAACAAAACGATTGGACATCCATAATATAAACACAACTGTGTCGGATTTACGATATTTATAGTTTTTGTTGTAATCGATTAATCAATAAACATGAGAAAATATAATTGTATACAAAGTATGTCGCACTTTGTTCATTATTAATTACTTTTATATCTAAACAAGTCAGTCCCTAGACAACTCTTGAATCTATAATGACTCCACAATCGAAATATTAAAGTTTAATATGCTGGCATATCGGTAGAAACTGTACTTTTAATGAGGTAAGTGAGGGACACAGCAGCCTTTAACGCTGACGTCATAAAAAGCTTCCTTCGTGAAAACTATCCATCTCGTTGTCGAAAGCGCAGCTGATTCTTCATCTTAAATTTTCTCGATTCGAATTAGGTACATACTTTATACAACTAACATTACTCAAAGTTCGAATTGAACATATTGATGTTTAGATCTTCAAAGGTGGCGGTCCCGCTTTGGTCCAAGATCTGCAACATATCGGATAGCTCGTGTGGCGCATGCGCACCCTCCGCGCCACCCGCGCCCGCTGCACCTGCGCCGCCCTGCCACGCCCACATACCTGCAACACGGTAGAAAGTAGCTTAATTAAGATGACCTTCCTAATTTTTTTTGTTATTACCAAATACTAGTAAATTTATGAATAACTTTGAAACCACTGGACCAATTTTGATACAACTTGGATTATTATCCAAGCTATATAGTATTGACAAAATGGGCGATACGTGCAGGTAGAATACCTGCGATATTTTTTTAAACAAAGTGTATTTAGTGATTTATTAAAAGAGTTTACCTAAACCCCGAACAAATCATCATTCTGTACATTAAAGCTTCAATTGATAGGGTCAATCATACAGATCAAATGTTTGTTATGTGTCTTACAACTGACTGAAATAACTGATGAGTTAGTTCAACACGTTCACTAATTTGACGGCTCAATTTTAACCGAGTGGTTACGTTATTGGGTTCATTGTTCGACGTGAACAGCGAATACTCGGGGTGAGGACGCACACAAATATTAAAGGGACAATCTATAACATGATGATAATCATCCAATAGATTTAATTAAGTAAGTGGTGTAATAGAGTGTAATAGTATGAGAGGAGTCACCGTGCGAGGGGTGCGGGTGGTGGTTGTGGTGGTAGTGCGCCGCGGGCGGCAGGTAGGCGGGCGCGGGCGGCGAGCGCGCCGGCGAGCCCTCTGCGCCCGCGCCGCCCGCCGCCTCGCCGCTGTATGCGAAGCTCTCGCCGCCGCCGCCGCCGCTCTGCGGGAGAATATATATATATCTACTACTGTACCTACATTTACGCAGTGGCCATATATTACCATATATACAATAGGTTGGGCAGCGGCATTCTCCCGTCAACATAACTTGGTCACTGAACCGTAAGCCAAGTGTGGTGATTTAAAAAAAAAACCAAAACTTAGAAAGTTACAGTTACAATTTTTATAACTTTCACTTTTCTTAGCACCTTCGTCTCATGTGAGATATATACGCATATGCATTCATGAACATCATCTTTTACAGGCTCTAAGTGGGATGCGCGTTGCACGCCGACGTGTGTACGTACGGTGCGCAGTGTGGTCCAGGTGGTGTGCGGCGGCGTGTTGGTGGGGCGGTGCGGCGAGTAGTCGGGCGCGTAGTGCGGCGCGTAGGGCGGCGCGGGCGCAGCCGCCGCCACGCCAGCCTCGCCCGGCGAGCGCGCTGTCACGCCCCCGCCGCCGCTGCCTGTGCATCACAATTGAATATTAATTAACTTTGATTCACAACACCTGGAAAACGTTCCATGATCTATAGCGGTTGTAACAAAAATACTAGTAATATGCAACTCAATTTGCATATCATGTTTACGAGAACTGCTTGTTCAGCATGAGACAGCGAAAATATTATTAATTAGTTTTTTCTACATTAAAATCAGCCAGGGGCCAAGTTTACAGTAGCACTGCTACAGTTCCGAATGTCCATTTGTCATGTTAGTTAATATGGATCAGTGAAATGCCGAACTACAGCTACATCTACATTAATTCAACACAATGCAACTGATATACAATGACGAAAGCCTTGCTGGGCTTCTTTCATAAAATAATACATTTAATTTTAAGGTTTTTGGGTTATATTTAAGTTACTGGAGTTGATGAGTGAGGAATGTTAGTTACATCAACTATGTGCGTAACATGTTATTTGTAGCTTCCTCTCCGACAAGTACCTGGCGGAGCGTGGTGCTGCTGATGAAGAGTAGGTGCTTGTGCTTGATATACGTCACGGTGTCTCAAATGGTAATCGTAATTTTCTTCTGGCGCTGCTTCGCCGGTTGTGCTCCCCAACGACCGGCTAGTAATAAAAACAAAACGTATTAGTGATGAAATGTTGATGAATAAATATTAAGGCATTATAGTGTTTCAATACATACTTGGCCAAAGTGTTAGTGCAGACGATGTATTCTACGTCATCGTTGTAAGGGTTTAAAAAGGCAAAGGCGGAAGTTCTTAACCAAACCCATTCTCTACTTTTAGTACGAAACCTGTACATGAGAGAGATGATCTGACCTTTCAATTTTAAAACTGAAACAAAACATTTTATCGGGGTTATTGTCAGTCATATATCACTATTAAATTCATAAATATATATATAGAATAAAGATGAATTTTTAAGAAAATTTGTTCTCATAATGTTGTATAGGTTTTCAAAAGTGATACAAAAATACTATATACAATAGATACAAAATATATATATAATAGATACAAAAGTATTTAAAATAGATAAAATGTGGTAATATTTTATCGCGAAAATGTAGAACTAACAGAAAGTAGCACACATTTTTCTAAAGTATAAAATTTACATTTTGATAAGCACAGAGGAACTGATTATTGAAGAAGAAGAAGAATAAGGTAGCGGTGCATTTTTTATATTCGTATTTGATATTGGGAACCTTAAATGTAACCAAAACAAATGATGAATGATACCTTGGTCAAAGTTATCTCTCATATGCTGTTGGTCTTCAGGGTGATAGAACTCGTAACAAAGCTTGCCCAATAGATCGGCAGGCGCGTACCCAACTACTTGTGTAGCACGTTGATCGGCGAAAGTGAAACGACCGTCCACTGAATGGCGCGATACGAACTCAACACCGCCGCTACATAAACTGTTTTCTGAAGAGTTTGGCGTTGATGTGACCTGGTAACAATAAATAAAATTCATATATTGCCTGTATTTTAAATCGCACGAGTATTTTTGATGTACGTATACGCATAATATGTATAACTAATAAAATAAAATATACTGAATGTTTTCACATAACGTAGTAGATATTAACTTTTGACACGTCAGAGTTCAAACATCGGGAAAATCGCGCGTCTCCGCTGCCGTAGAATTCTATTTCAAACTTTGTCTGCATCGAGGAACGAAAAATACCAACATTAATTGGTGATAGCAGTAGGGTAGGTAACCTGTGTTACTTTAGCATCGAATCGCACAATATTATTAAATAAATAAATAAATACTTCGAAATATGTAATATATTCCGGATTTATAAGTGAACTCTGACATACTGATGAACATGACGAAATGAAAAGGGATTCTGTATTTGCCTGTCACTTGCAGTGAGGACAAAGCGTGAAAACAGTTTATAAATGTGTATCATTCCGCATCCATTTGGCATCACTATCGGGTAGCGAAAATGGCCAATGTGGTTTAATATCTAACAATCAGTGGTAGTATAAAGAAAATATATTATACCTGTAATCTCCCAATAGCTACAAGACAACAATGAGATGTGTCAAGTTCTTCCTGAATTGGACGATCCATCTGCATACCTGGAAACAGATCTGATATGCCAAAATACATAAAACTATGTTTCTTAATGTTTTTAGACAGAACTCATAGCAATGCATTTATTGGTAAATTATTAAGTACATACATAGTATTTATAATTGCCAACATACTAAATATGTTAATTGAAGATCATAAATATGAATTGATGGGTCTTAGGATACGTGGAACATAATAATCTATTTTTCATCACTTATGGTCTGTGTTTTTTTAGAATCCTCAATTTTTGTATTCGGTGGCAATGGAAAAACTTTTACATAAATATACTTTTATATAAATCTCCTAATATTTATTACACTATATTTTTATTTTCATCACATTCGTAATGAATAGCACTGTTCATTAATCTTGGTTAAAAGTATCAACTCCAGACGCGAAATTCATAACATTCAACCCTTATCTAACAATCTACTATTTAATACTAATACATTTATTTTTAATAATGGCTAAATTTAAATACTTGAAAACATAAAAAGGAAACACTTTCTCGAATATACATGTTACCTGTCGGTGGCCAATTTTTTATGTATCCAGTACAATGCACGACCGCGTAATTATGACCATCATGGGAAGGACCTAACGAGTTGCGAGCACGCAGTCTTCCTAGATGAGCACCTTCTGCAGAACCGCCGACGCGCATACGACATATAAAGCCCCGACGGGAGCCCATTACTTGACGCATAGACGCTGTAATACGTATTAAATTATATTAATACATTATTACTTACATCCTAACGAAAGTTTAACCCGCACATGTTACTTACATTGGTGACCTTCTTTCTTAACAGTGCCAGTCTTCAGATCCAATATACGACCCGTATTTTGTGGTTCTTGAGTACTTAACTGTTCTCTAACTTTTTCAACGTCATCTGGGTGTACTTGGTCATATAAACAAGAAGAGTACCATTCACCCTAGAACAAAAATGGATATTTTTCGTCATCGTCTCATTAACAAATTACACCCTACTGTTTTATGAATTGTACGTAATTTAAGTATAGGAAGAATGTTCATATTTAGTCAAAACGTTTACATAAATAAGGTATATAGTAGGATAAATATTAGTGGACTTTCTACTACTCATTTTAAGACTACTCAGCGATTGGTGAATCGTGCGCTTGGTGGTCTATGTATCGGCATTCTCGTGAAGTCAATTCATTGTGGCATGGGTACCTATGCGATTGGTGGATACTGACGATGATTAAAAAATAACATACCTGAGAGTAGTTAAGTACTGGAGCTATACTATCACTGACGTAAATAATACGTCCCGTGTCGCAACTTACAACGAACAAAAACCCATCAGCTGCTTCAAGAATTAGATGCTTCAGTTCTTGATCAGTTAAGAAAGACGGTTTGTAAGTACCGTCCGTTGAGGTGTTGCCAGTGCCTGCGATTAATAAATGCGTTTTAAACTACAAATGAGGCTGATTTAACTTATACCTATAAGTTCACTATAGAAATTTATACTATGGGTTGGCACAAATTTGAACCTTGTACAGTTTCTATTCTAATCATAACTGCCTTTGATTAAAATATTATACGGGAGATAACCTTTGTATCACTTGACATTTGGACCAGGTTACGTAGCTATAAACTCTATTCCACTTTTCTCACTCACATTATTTGACAACCTTTATCTACCCAGTGCTGAGTATAGGTCTTTTCTACTTTCCGCCATTGCGCTGCTAGTCTACTTTCTCTCTCACTCTCACTCTCTTTCTAATGTTTTATGGATCTTGACACCTAAAATGAGTGTAAGAGAACCTAGAAAGGTCATGCTACGCCTGCTGGTTAAACTAATCATGGTTTTAACCAGTGCAATCACGCAGTAGGTAAACGTAAAATCGTTTTATCTCTCAATCGTATCGTTTTATCTAACGAGAAATTACTGGAACTTTAGCCTTAGGAAAGCAGACGTAAACATAAGGTTAAGGAAATTTATGGACGGCTGTGATCGCTTATTATTATGTGACTCGCAAACTCTTTTGCCTTCGCCTTGTATAAATTTCTATTATTATCATAATGAGTTATGATTATTATGGATAGCGGGTTATAAAAGTGATATAAAGACGAGTAATTATTATTTCTAAACCAATAATACTACCTCTTAAAGCTTTCATATGCGCTACTGCCATACGCAATATAGTAAGTTTGTCCGGCTTGCGCGCGAGCGCTGAGCATGTTGGAACCATGTCGGACAGTTCCGTGATATACGCCGTCATCTTGTTTCTTCTGCGACGTTCAATTTCACAGTGATTCTCGCGGCTAAAAATAAACAGATATTATTATGGAAATCCTAAACACATCAACATTGATAGACACTTTTTCAGTTTTTTGGAGTTCAGATGATTAGACTGTAGCTATTATACCAATGATTTCAGAATAGAATATTTTCTTGTTTTATGTTTTTTTTTTCGTGGTCGGGTTTAACTTTTATAACTAACTTCGTTTCATAAAATAATACCCTGCCTTGATATGATTGGTGTACAACCGTTATAATTAAAGTAAATAAATAAATGATTCCAGTACATCCTCAATTAATTGATGTTTATTCGCACAACAATTACCATTTATTACTTGCTTGTTTAAAATCTCATTGTTTTTTTCCTAATTATAAGGTCAGTACCTGCTCTTATTCTAATCTGAATATCGCAAAGATTTATTTATAAACAACAATTTGTTGATCATACAATTACAATTATGTTCCGTGAGGAAATCCAACCCGCGACGAGTAGCACAGAAAACTTATCGCGTAGCCACGGCGCCAACCGTGCTGTCACAAAAATAAATATGGTATAACGTGCCCTCAAAAATACAACATATTTTAGGTTATTTTCACGCTCCGTGAATCACCATGTAGATATCTTAGCTATAATAGTAATATCTGATATTCACAAAGTTGATAATTTATATGAGTTTTAAGAGAAAAAAACTCGCACTGTCTACGTGATAAGACACGTTTTCAATCATTACATCACACGGTAACCTAAAAATGAGTGGCGTGCTTATGGGAAAATAATAGGCATTGACGGCAAGATTTGTATTCAATTATAGGTAAAATGCTTAGGCAAGCTACTGATTATAACGTAGAGTATTAAGGTAAAAAATGAATAGTTAAACGTAATTGCAGGTCTTTACCTACGACTTTCTCCGCGTAGAATTAAGAAACTCCGAAAATGTCATCGGAACATTCTCTTTCGCTACTGGCTACTGTCAAAGTAATAAATTCTGTAAGTCTAAAATGACACGAACTCTGGAGGCTTATTTTCGCCGAACAATTTTGTTACATACGACTATGTAATGTATGTATTGAAAAAACTCCAACTTGTACTGTATAGACTATAATCGACAAGCGTTTGGTTATATGCACTGGGCCCCCGGGGATCTAGATGTAGCAAGCTATTTAGGTTGAAACCTTATACTATATAAAAGCCATGGCGCATTAGGGACGGCTGGGAGAACGTAAGCGTCGGTAGAGTTAACACCTCACACACCACACTTTTGGCTGATTAGAAAGCCAAAGAAAAAACAGAAGTAGTTGACCCGCACTAACAAACTGGAACTCAATGGGACAGGGAGCCTTGATTCTGTAAACGACTGGATTTGGGATCCGGGCTTTCCAACACCGGCTCCCGTGAGATTGCGACGAAGTACAATGAAGAGTTACAAGTTTTGCACTACAAAAAGTCTAAAGAGTGAAAAATAGATTGTTTGTTGTTTTTGTTTTTTAAAAAAAAATTGCCACACCCTAGGATTTCTCCTGTGTCGTGGGTACAGTTTACAAACATACATGTCACATGCACACACAACCAGACCCGAAACAACTATCTGTAGATCATACAAATATTTGTTCCGTGCGGGGATCGAACCCGCGACACATAGCGCAGAAAGCTAATGGCTTAGCCACTGCGCCAACCGTGTCGTCGTTTGAAGATTCCTTAGTCTTTCCACACCAGCCATCATTTTTATTGTTATAAAATCCCTAAATTTAATATTTTAGGTGCCCGCGACTTCGTCTCCGTGGAATTCGGACATCAGAATGTTGTTTTTTAAAGTTTTTTTTTTTTCCGGGAATACCAACCCGACACCTTTCCAACGATACCCGTCAACCACAGTCTTACCATTCCCATACCCTTGGCTTGGATAATTAATGTTCAAATACCCGTTCTTTATGTTGAAAAGTATTTGAGATTTCTGACATTTCTAGTACTCGAACCTCACTTGGTCCGATAGTCTTTTGATTCTCATAAGAAACAGGATCGATTTGCATACAAAAAACTTTATAAATCGGCTATTTTCTTGATGACTGTACACTTTTTCAACAACGGTCAACATATCACCAAAAATTAAGGACTAAGTCTCCTAAGACCGGTTTCCTGTATGTGTAACCTCATTTAAAAAATCCACCTGTATATATTGCACTGCTCAAGCTCCGATGAATGATAGCATAAGCTAAGGCTACAGAAATAAATCCTTCAGAGTTTTACTATCCTATCCTACTAATCCTAATCCTAACTAATATTATAAATGCGAAAGTGAGTTTGTTTGTTTATTTATGACGCTTTCACGCCTAATCCACTTAACCGATTCTAAAAATTCTTTCACCGATGGAAAGTTACGTTATCAGCGATTAAAATAGGCTATATTTTATTTCCACGGGAACAGGAATCCTAACTAATATTATAAATACGAATGCTTGTTTACGTTCATACTGCCAATGTCAAATGTCAAATCAATGTCGCTCGCAACCATAGATTTAGAGTAAGCAAAATCCTAAGCCTATGCTCGCAACTGACGTAATAGAACAAAATTAAAAATAAAATATTTGTAATGACTACAGAGGTATATACTCTTTGACAAACTCTTTGAAAAGAACCTCAATAATGTTCAAACTAAAAAATTTATACGGTCGAATTTCGGCTGGCTGGCTGGTTTCGGTTATGCTCATAGAAGGCAATTTTATAAGATAGATTTTAGATCTAAGAAGATTGTTTGTTCTCAGAACTATATCAATATCCTACCATCCTATCCTATCCTACTATAAATATAAATGTGAAAGCTGAGAGCTCCTCTACAAGTTTAATATTTCATCACAAACTCGATTTACTACATCGAACGCGTTTGGCGCCCTGATTGGTCCGTTTCGTGCTCTTACCAATCGGAGCGCCGAACGCGTTCGATGTAGTAAATCGAATTGGTCGAAAGAAACTTACACTAGGCCCTCTGAAGACATTATCGACACAGTCGTCATGTTGGCACCCAAATCTATAACAAAGCAGGTACTTTTGACCAACCAAAACCGAAGCCATTGTGCACACCTCTTCGCTGGCTTACAAACTGTTGTAATGCCGACTGAGTATGCTACTAATATACGCTTATCATAAACTCACTGGGGTGCAAGGAAAGAGCCTACACAATTGACGAATCATGAGATCATCGGACGCACCCTGGGTAGTAAATTTTGATGCCATCGCTGACTGGCTTCCGAAACCTATCCATATTGTACATGAAACCAAGTACATAACATTGTATACAAATAATTTCTGGGAAACTTTTATTATTAGGCGTTAAAATTTAGTTTCTAGGGCATCTGATTCGGTTTTCTTTTCGGAGCTACAAAAAGAACCGATTCTCAAAATACATATAAAGAACCGGTATTTCGGTTCTTTCGATTCTTTTAAAATTTGTGATTATCGCAGATCAATGACAATAACAGCCTTAGAATAACGACAACGCAGCAATGGCAACGCACCACCGAGCTGAATTATAGTACACGATGTCTGTGCAACGCACGAAGTGAAATGAAGGGTAAGGACTAAGGAGTGGGGACAGGGACACATATGTACAGTAGAACTAATAAAATAATTTATTTAAGTAATTATTCATATGTATGTGAAAAATTCTCATTCCTAAAGTGCTAATATTGGATTTATTTTCTTTTTCAAATATTTGATTTATTTTCTTTTTGCTTAAAATATCTTAAATTCGGAGGATTAGTTGTAGCTAAAAGTACTATTTAATATTAGGTCCTTACATATGAAATTGACGTTTTATATGGAAAAAAAAAAAGGAAAAAACACTCTGAAATTATAATCAATCAAAGTATGTACCATTGCCATCTATGCACTTTTGCCACTTCATAGGTAGTTCATTGATTTCTTTGCTGAAGAAAGTGTGGAAGCGAGAATCGATAAAATCTTTGAAGGCGGTTTGGACTTGATCGGAATTGAATTTCTTACCTTACAGAAAGTTGTCCAAATTCCGGAAAAAGTGGTAATCTGTTATAGCAAGGTCCGGGAAGTATGGTGGGTGTCGGAAAAATTCCAATCGCAACTCATCTAATTTAGCGACCGTCTGTCGTGCAGTGTGTGGTTTAGCGTTTTCCTGAAGCAGCAGTGGGCTAGAACAATTGACCAGCCTCGGTTGTTTAACGGCTAGCTTTTCCATCATGGTTTGCAATTGTTGATAATACACATCTGTAATTGTCTGGCCAGATCTTAGGAAGCTGTAGTGGATGACACCAGCATTGGTCCACCAAACACTCACCAGTACCTTTTTCTGAGTCAACTTGCGCTTGGGGCAGGCTTTGGCCGGTTCTCCTGGGATAAACCGTTGTGATGAGCGTTTATGACTATCGTACAAGATCCATTTTTATATACAAGTATCGATACGTTTCAAAATCCCTTATTATTATGCCGGTTGAGTAATGTAACGCAGCACTCGACGTGTTTGTTGGTGAGCTTCACTCAATTCATGCGGTACCCATTTTTCGAGCTTTTTCACATTTACAATTTGTTTCAAGTTAATTAAAACTGTTTTATCACTCCCACCGAAGCCTGTCGCTAACTGACTTCCTTTGCGATGGATCCGCTTCTACGGTCACATTTAATTCTTGGTTATTAGCTTGGGTCTCTGGCCGTACAAGGGGCTTGATCTGTAGATCAAAATTTCCAGAACGAAAACGTTGGAACAAAAAACGTACCGTGTTTTCTTTTAGTAGTAGCTGCTTCGTACTCATCATTAATCCTTCTAGGTGTTTCTGTAGCGCTGGTGCCACGGTGGAACTCGTTTTCGTAAATAACGCGATATTTTCAGTTTTCCATATTGTGAACAGACCGATGTCAAAGAAAAATCAAATGACGCGAAAACAAATGAATAAATAAATTCGAAACATACATACACGAACTTAAATTTGAATTTGTAATTCCTAACCAAACGCCAGATATTTGAGACCAAAGTGGCCAGTTCGATAAAACGCCAATTTCATATGTACGGACCTAATATAAAAGACTGACTGTTAGTAGACTGATTGTATAAAAAATTTAAATTATAGCTGTGATTATAAATTCCCTGTTTTATTTTTAATAAATCAGTAAAAGAACCGATAGAACCGGGTACCCGGTTCTCTATCGGAGCTGGAATCGAAAGAACCGGTTCCTACAATATGGCCGGTTCTCGATATTGTTACCTGTAGCTCTGTAATGTTGTTCAGATTATATTTATTAATCCATTCCCTACCTTGCAAATCTTTCCTTATCTTGAATATTGTCCTCCTCCATCCTGGTATATTTCCCGCCACTTGCGTCGTCTTCATCTGACCTGTGATGAATAATAACAAAAAATTGTTACGAGTGGAAAAAACTTCGGTATGTTTCAAAAAACATCGTAACTGTACATATGTATCAGTTCCATTTTGTGTCATTTTTGTAAATGCATTTTGTCATCTCTGTCACAAATTGAGGTGGTAACTTGATCGAGTTATAATTCAGAGTATTTTTTTTACGGAACTAGTTTATGTAACAAACTTAATAAATATTTTATTACCATACATTTTAATCTGGACTATCTATGAATAAACCTTATATAGTATCGGATATGGCAACAGAAGGTAGCAATATATAAATATCGCAATATGGATTACTTTATTATTATACAAGCATACGTTAGTAAAATAAAAATTCGAAAACATCAGTCAATAGTATACATTTTTATAGGATATGATATGTTTTACCAAGTCAGTCTATCTCATATCAACATGCAAACAGTAATTATTTATATTCTTTCAGAATCTTTAGAGAAAATAACAACAGATATTTGACCTTAGAGATAAAGTTTACTTTTTGCATTTAAATATGCAAAGCTTCAAAAGCTTCATGTTTCGCTGTATTGAGGCAGAGTGAAACTACTGGAGCCTTAATGGCTCAATTCTGACTTCCATCAAAAACTTCTAAAATAATTGTAGTAGAAACCTCGATTTGTAAGACCCAAACAAACAACTAATTAAGGTCATTCGATATTGAGTGATTTATTAGTGCTTCAATCCTGACGCTAGTAATGGTGGATCTCGAGAACCATATGGATTTTTAAAGATGACTTTAGGTCAGTTTTAGAAGGACTACTGGTCTAAAATATTAATGCAAAATTATCGTTAAATAATCTTTTAGAGTCTTTTCAAATAAATTAACGATAAAATTACATCTTAACTGCCTATTATTAAAGTCTTGGAGCACATATTTGGTCACGTCATATTTAAAAGGAACTTAGTGATTATTTTAACCTATATGAATAAATTATGGTAGTAGGTAGACGGACTTGCGGCCACAGCTAGTTTCAATATATTTCATTGTTGATTTGACGGCACGGTTGGCATATTATTATGCGATTAACTTTCAGCGCTTCGTGTCACGGGTGCGATTCCTGCACCGAACAATTTTTTTATATGCCTAATCTACAAATAGTTGTTAGTCTGGTTATGTGTCCAAGTGACATATATGTTTGTAATGTGTACCCACGATACAGGAGATACCAGTGTGGGGCAACATATAAAATTAAGAATTTATTTTACCGACTTATACTGATCAGTAATCAAAACTACTTCTTCAACTGTAATTATGATTAAACAATATTTTGATTTATTGTATTTACTCGGGTATCCTTTAAAAAACCCCGAAGACTGTATAGATCGACTCAATCTCTTATTATTGAATAACTTACATCTTAAACTATGTTCTGAAAAATGATAATAATTCAAAGATATACCTAGGTACCTACAGTTTTAATATTATTGAACTTTGAATTTCGTTTTGGGGTGAGAATTTTTGAGCAACTTTTCCATAACCTTTCAACCTTACAAATACCGAGTCACATGTAAAGGTTTTATGCTTTCACCATTCTCCATTTTCATGCTGATATGAAGTACAATACAGTACCTTACCGTATGTCTGTTTTATTACACAAGATATAGGTTATCAGCTGTAACTAATTTGCCTAACTTGACGGATTATGGTCAATTTTACGTTGTGTATTGGCGGGTAAGATCTTAAAGTAACCAGATTCTCCTAGTCTCGAAAGACAATAACATAAACATAGTTTACAAAGGTTCGGAGATATATAAAACTCTGGGTAGAAAAAATTGGTTCTGGGTACTAATTATTCGTGTATCCTATCCTACTAATATTTTAAATGTGAAAGTTTGTGAAGATGTTTAGAACTCAATCACGGGTAAAACGTGGAACGGAAACTGGAATAAACTTGACACACAGATATCCATGTTCTGGATTAACATAGGATACTTTTTATCCCGGCAATTAGTTATAGTGGGATAATAGTTTAAAATAAAAATTGAATTTTCTGAAAAAACTTTCATGCGGGCGAAATATAGTGGTAATTTGAAAATTACGTATGTAGCAAATTCATATTAGGAAAGTAATGGGCCCCAGCTAATACCTACTACATTATTAACTAGAAACTCACCCAACACTGCCAGCACGGCGTTTTTGTATATCCTTTGATGGGTCAGCCCCTATAAAATAGTTAAATATATTTTTACTTAGTTCTACATTACTATCATTAAATTTTAACCAAATATTGTTACTGCTCTACTGTTCTAGTGACTAATTATTGTGAGGTTCTGGGCTCGATTCTCAGGCCTGGCAACGGGTTATTGGGTTTTCTGTATGGATGTTTATGTTTGGAGTCCACAGTAAAGCCACCTGTGAAATGTGGGTATACAATATTACTCCTTTGCCTAACCCTTCGGAGAAAATAGGCATGATTTTGTATCTACTGATAGTATAAAATTACTTTATAATGTATTATATGATACCTAGTACTATGCAGATATAAAAGTAACAATCAGACACCATAAAGTATAAAATATATAAAAATCACCTTTTTTGTTCAAAGAAAAGAACAATTGAGAGTTTACTTTGCAAATAATAGATAAGATAAAACATTTTAAAGAGTAAAATGCTATACATAGTTATTATGGCAGCCACCAAATTAATTAAAGCATCATGGGCAATAATGACCTATGGGAACTTTGACTCAATTATTGATTTTTAATTGATCGACAGTAACTTAAAAAAAAAACATACAGTGGAATTGAGAAACTCCTCCTTTTTTTAAGTTGGTTAAAAATCTCAAAATCCATTAAAACCTTGAAAATATTAATAATAATTCAGTATTGTATGCAAATTATTTGTTAGGTAAATAAGTTATTATCAGGAAATGTTACCTACACAGTTTAAAAATATGACATACCAAAGAGTTTCAAAAGACCTATTTACAGAATAAAATAATAAATTCATTTCTTTGAGTGAATGAATATAAACATGACATCTTGGATTCAATTGATACCCTTGGTAAGCGTAATAACAACCACCATTGTTCATAATACTACAATTAACTTCAAATCCGTGAATGCTGTGTACCATTTCCTTAAACCTCACAGGTTGGCAAATGGCAAAGAGATAGGCACAATAGTATACTTATTTTCTCTTATTTTTTTATCTTACAGCCAAATTAAATTATTTAGCTCAATACTGTAATACCACAATTATGCCCAAAATCACTAGCATGAAATTTTTATAATAATATTCTATCATAATAAGTTAAATAATTACATACTTTTTCCTATTTTTAAATATTTTGTGCTAATTGTAGAAATATATTAATAAATGTTTTTGAATATAGCTTACAGAGATTTCAGTAAATTTTAATTTCTGTTTAATAAATTGCTAACTATGAAAATATTTGCACACTTCTTGGTACACATAAAAATGAAAAATGAAACCAAGGGTCGACTCTGGCCCAATATCTTGTTTAGTTCAATATAAAATCATGAGATTGCACTCTTTTTACCTTAGCCATAGGTATAGTATATGATAAGTTATTTAGTTTGTAAATATTATAGTACTTAAGTTCTCTAAAGTTTTAAATAAAATGTATCAATTTATATGTATAAATTTCATCTACACTGAAATGCTACTTAGAGCACCTTGATAAATTTGTACAAATATGATTAATCAATGAAACCGTAACAATAAACATCGAGGCAGTCATTCTCAAAAGGAATGATATGTAAATAGTAAAATATGTTGTTAATCAGCTGATGAAATTGAAGTTGTTAATAACTGATATATCTGACTCTTTTTAGTCAATAATATTAACTTAAGAAAAATCAAGGTTAAAAACCAAAAACTATTGTATATCAGTCTCTGTGAATATAAACATGGTCCAATCATAAGAGAGACGAATTCTGTGGAAATTTAATGCGAGTGCATCTATATAATCAATGTACTTAATAAAATTTATTTGAGAAAAACATGAGAATTATAAACAAGGTGGTTTTAAAAAAGTATTAGAATGCACTGCAAATTAGATAATTGAATTTCCATTTCTAGCCTCCATCGAGTCGCTAGCAACGCGTCACGCGGTGCAATCACAATGTCAAATTGAAAATAGGTCGATAACATTTGAGATGTATCACATGCCTATGCAACAATAATTCATATTTTATATGTAAAATAACTTTTTCCAAACTCAAAAATAGTTTATCTGTCATATTAATTTTGGTGTGCGTGGATATCCTTTTTTATAGTGCAACAAAAATGATTACCAACCGGGGATAGTGGGAGCCACGGCAGACATCGGTCAATAAACTCATTAGTTCACGATATAGTATCACCAGTTAATACTAATATATAGAGTTGTTTAGATCCACAAAAAAAATATTAATATATGCAAAAAGATATAAGTATGTTTACAGCTCTTCAATACAACACAAACGCCATTTTCCACTTGCAACAATCCACGCAAAAACGTCATGTGTGAATGTTGCCGTTTATTTATTATTTATTCTACCATTCAGGGCTAGTTTCCATCTCCGAGGACTTTTGACACGACCGGAAGTTCATTTCTGTTAACTAGGTATTCTACCCAAAACTAGCAACAATATATTGCGTGAATGATTGCAATCGCAAAGCATTGATGATTGGTAGGGCAAATTAATCAGTTGTTGGCGAATATGCCCTTGTCCCTGCGATTAAGCTAGCGATGGGTCAACTCGACTTAATAACCCGAATTGACTCGAGTTGCGCTTAGCTCCAGTTAATTCCGAGTTGAATGCTCCAAACTCGAGTTTGGGCTGACGGTACATGAACGAACCAAGCGGAAGATCGAGAGCGTGATTCGATTCGTTCGGTGTGTGAAGAGAGAAAATATTTTTCGTTTCTTGAGCATTATTTTTCTTTTATTTATACAGAAAATACTTGATAAAAATACTTTTTAACTAAGTGGTCTTGTTAATTAGGTTAATAATATTCTAATTTGAGCAGTATAATATATAATAATTAAATAAAAGTTTCTATTGCAAAAAATTGGTCGAAAGCAACAAACGAACAAAGTCAATAAAGAGTATTATCATCATCATCATTAGCCAGAAGACGTCCACTGCTGAACGATGGCCTCCCCCAAGGGGGGGGGAGGGGGCATAATCCCCACGCTTGGCAGGTGGCTTGGGGATCGCAGTGGCTCACCGATTAGTGAGACGCCATTGCTGCCCGTCCTCCGGTCTCTGGCCGCAGTTTTAAGACTTACCCGGGTCGTAAAGAGTATTAGCTACTAGCAAAATAATTTGTTATTTAGAATAAAAAAGTTATTTAAGAACATTTTGATTGTGATAATTAAACTATTAATAGCATAAGATAGATTTATTTAGATTTATTTTTATTGTTAAGTATAGGTACCTACTATAGTAAAAATAACTCAAACTAAAAACAAAAAATTATTAAAGTCCTTCCTACTATGTTTAGTAATGATAACTGTCCCAACATACGAGTTTGATGGAAAACAAATATATAAAAAAGTAATTTGTTACAAATAATTTACTCAGCTTCATCCTGCTAACTCGAGTTGCGTAACTCGAGTTGAATTCGAGTTACGTGAATTTCAACTCCAGTTAACTCGAGTCGTGTTTTTCCCGAGTTGGCACATCTCTAGGTTAAGCCGTTTATTCATTAGGGGAGAAAAGTCCTGTGACCCGTGTCTCTAAGCACGTTACGCGCAATCGCTATATATTTGCGATATCGACAGCCTTAGCACAATATAATAATATTTTTAGATATCTGACGACTTCATGCGATGTCCAGAGATTATGCGCGACGCGGGCATTGACATGTGTTGCAGGAAAGTTGTCTCCAAATAAATATATGGCTTTATACAAAAGCCGCGTAACTACTGAATACCAAAATACTCAAAGTTTACGTGTTTATGCGGTATAATTACGTTCATTCACATGAGGGTAATAATACTGCGTGTACATAGACATCTTACCGCTTAAATTCCGTGTAATATGGCAAGCCTATTGCCATATTACCGGGCACAGTTCCCAATTTCGGGTTGCTTCTGAAAATTTCCATTTGCACTTACTGGCTCTAGCAAGTGACAAGTTTTATAGAACTTAAATAAGAACAAAGAAGGAAAAAATAATAAAACTGCTACTGGATAGATATACACTATTATATAGCATTAAGTACCAGCCTGTTTATAAAATGTAACTTAATATACTTGAAGTAATCATAATAAAACCCGTAATATATATCAGGTTTTAATTCACATAAAACTTAGGATAGGTATTTAGACAGGTCTTGTCAACAGTTTTTATTCTTAATTACCATAGACTAATACCACAGTATAAGTATTCCAACAGTAGGCTGACGCCTTTGATGTCGGGCGATGCCGCCGCCTGTGTAGGCATTTACGCAACTGAGGAAGGGTTGTCACAAATTGAAAAAGATACATATATACCTAATCATTTATATCATGTTTTTTAAGTCTTAGTTTTTTAAGTCGTCAGCACCCCAAGAAACCTTGAAAACGATACCCATATCTATACTTTTCAAAAAATGGATGTCCACCTACCTGGATTTCATAATGGATGTCATTTTCATAATTAGCACCCCAAGAAACCTTGAAAACGATACCCATATCTATATGTTTCAAAAATGCATGACCGCCATTTTGGATTTCAAAATGAATGTCTTATAAGTTTCATTTCGTGTGACAGCACCCTGAGAGACCTCAAAACATTCGATCTTATAAAGACAAGACGTTTCGGGGGTGTGCAATATACTCGGTATTTTTACGGACGCCATTTTGTTTACGTTCGCACATGCACGCAGTGGCGATCCGAGGGGGAGGTTCGTGGGATTGATGACCCCCCCCCTCCCCCCAATCGTACACGTCAAATTGACAAACCTTCTAAAAATAGACAATTTACTAAAATTTTAAACAAATCGTTAAATTCCTCAAATCTAAACAATTCAATCAAAAATAGGTAGTTTTTTTAAAATTTATAAATCAAACCCAAGATCCAATGCCAACCCCCCAGTCCAATGACAGCACATGTCGTATACACCATATTAATAATAAATTGAAATATTTAAAATATCAAATAATCGATAGCCCTCAAAGTCGTGTCCCAAGCTACTAAGTGCGGTGAAGTATGCAGCTGGGGCTCGCCTCACCCGCGTCTCACCCCTCACACCCCGCACGATTGCCCTGTCTAGACGTCTTCGTCGACTGACTGAAGGGTTTATAGACTGTCCTAATACCCAGACTACCACAATACTACACAAATACAGGATGTTTGGCGCATGGACCGTCAAAATTTTTCGGGTTACTGGTGGGGTCATTTGCTATATAACCGTATAACTATATAACCTTATATAACCGTGTCTCCGGTTATATAAGGTTATATAGTTATACGGTTATGTAGCAAATGGCCCCACCAGTATCCCGAAAAATTCTGACGGTCCATGCGCCGAACGTCCTATATAATAGAATTATAATTAAACTTGAATTTCGTATCTATTAAAAGTTTCACAATAATTTTAAAAAGTTGTGTATGCGATGTGTGAACCGGGCGAAAGAATAAAAATGGATCGGAATATGGCTACCTAAACTGATATGGATGCAGACGCGACACGGTTTATGGAAAAGTGCCGTTGACATTAGTGTCTGTAAGGCTAGAGCTGTAAGGCTTTGCCATCTTTACCAACACGCATATAGAATTTACCAAGGTGCCATAATGTGTGGTTAAAAATCTGCTCGTGAGAAATGCATGGAAGTGTTCAGTCTATTTTAATAACTACGATGGTACACCGGTGCTTTATCTTTCGGGGTATACAATAAAAGAAACAGATATTGCTAATATTTGATAAGTTATTGAAGGTAGCTATAGATACACATAGGTCATAATATCATGACTATTCCCGCTTGGGGTTAGCCAGAAGCCAAAGAAAACTTATGTAAGAATCGTAGTACGTCTGCGTTTGGTAGGTATCTAGAGTTTCTACGGTCTTTAGAGCTTTTGAAACAATATTCAGATAAATAGTGTAAATAAAAATGGGCAATCTTTTTTTTCTGGCGAGACTGTTTCTGGACTAGGTGACGCGGGGCGTAACCGCACCGCCTGCATAAACTTCTGAGCGCAACTTTGTGACTGGCCGCATGTTCGTCTATTGTTTTATGATTTTGACAAATGTGTTATGGACTTACATAATGAAATAAAATGAAGTGAAACTATATTTGAAAGAATTCAAAATTATGACTATTATATAATCTTTTTCCTTATTTTCTGAGAGACCGAATAAAATAATGGACGGGGAGCCTGAAGCGTTATCTGATACAGCAACTAACTGTAACTTGGCATCAGCATCTGAAACGTTATCAGATAATAATCAAGCTAAACTAGATTCTTTAGAGAAGAAAGCTGTTCATTTAAGGTTAATAAATTTATTTATTTTCTTACAAGCTTTAACCATACAATAATTATTCTAGATGGGACTTAACTAGGTACCACAAAATTATTTGATATAAATAATTATATTTTGAGTGTCAGCCCAATCAGTGGATTTGAATAGATATGTACAATTCCGTCAGTTTTATATTCAAATAAGAAGTTTTAGTTACATTTTTAGAATACATTACATAAACATATGTTTAAAAGTTATATAATATTTATTCATAAGGCTCAGAATTCTAAATACTTAACTTTATTGGTTTAAAATTATTTCATTAATAGCTAACTAAGTAACAGTGTTTATGTAGGTTATGTAGTTTATGTGGATGCCTACCATAAATATTTTTTTTATGAAAATATATTTTATTTAATTCCATAAGTAGGACGAACTTACTTAATTAGAATATTATTTTTAAGTTTCAGGGTAACCTGCGCTAGTAATATAAATCCTCGAAATAAAACTGTTTCATTTCTACAAAATTTAAATAACTATCACACTACAACTATATGGAAACATATCCCGTTTACTATATTTGTTTCATAATTATACCAACATTAAACAACTACAAGTGACACGTGCAGTGCAACTACTCCTAACACATGTACATATCGTCGCTGCGCCTGCCAAGTTCCATTTGTGATTTTTTATAGGTTTCGGGAAACAACAAAAAACTAAATTATTTTTTAAACAATAAGTACATTAAATAAAAAAAAATGACAATGCAGTATTTAAGATATTTAATAGATACACAACTCTATAAATGTATATCAAATCATAAAACCGGCCAAGTGCGAGTCGGACTCGCGCACGAAGGGTTCCGTTTCATTGACTAGGTAAACAACAGTAGGTATTTATTATTAAAGTAAAAATACAACTGAGTACTTCGTGAATATTTCAAGTGCCTACCTGTTGCCATTATTGATATCGAGCAAAAAAGCGCAAAAAAATCGCATTTGTTGTATGGGAGCCCATATATTGGCCTTAAATATTTATTTTATTTTGTTTTTAGTATTTGTTGTTATAGCGGCAACAGAAATACATAATTTGTGAAAATTTCAACTGTCTAGCTATCGCGGTTCTTGAGATATAGCCTGGTGACAGACAGACGGACGGACAGACAGCGAAGTCTTAGTAATAGAGTCCCGTTTTTACCCTTTGGGTACGGAACCCTAAAAACTACATAAAAAGAGAGAATTCTTTTCGTTAAAAAATGCACATGGAACTTGGCAGGCGCAGCGACAATATTCCCCTTGCAGAATTTAAATATGCATATCGATTATCCGATTTGAATGTAGTCACTTATACATCTACTAATATTATAAAGAGGTAAAATTTGTCTGTAAGTTTGTATGTAGGATCTCAATCTCCGGAACTAACGATCCGATCTTAAAAAATATTTCACTGGTAGAAAGCTACATTATTCCTGCGTGCTATAGGTTATAAATTATATATTTCACATAGGTTACGCGGATGCATTCGCGGGCAAAAGCAAGTGTGTACATTTATGGACCCGCATAAAAAAGATTGACGTTCTACAAAGTCTGCAGTGTGTGTACCTACATCAGATTTTATCAGCTGAAAATCCTCCCTAGAGAGTATCGTTACCGTACATAAAGAAGCATCCCAATTTCAATAGGGAACGGTTAGAACTACATATCTACTTGAGATACCAAATAAAAACAGCAAGCATACCAAATAAAAACCTCATGCCACTTTGAGTAATTCTTTTTGCGTTACACTGATCGACACATAAGTGAAAGGCAAAACGACGAGTGCACTATGCCCTCTACTAGCCTACAAATTAAGTACAAATTAATCACGCGCAGGCCACCGATGCCCCTGGTTCCTTTGCAATATACAATTCTATAAAGTATTCAAACGGCTACCATCAACCACTTTAAGAAGTTCTAAACCGATCACAAGAAATATCGGCTAATTAGCAACACTAGGTACATAACCCACCGACTCCGGCATACAAGTACCGTCCTCGCCAACAAGGCCAGTGCAGTGGCTACCCGTCCTCTTCACCCCTTGCTTGATACATCCCGTGCTTAACGAATAACTTAGTTGGTGTCGTTTAGTACCTAGTTTTATTTGCTTTTACGTATTTTAAAGTCCACACACACGGGCCTAAACACTTTAAAAAATGTTAATTCAGTTTAAAAAGAACATAGGTAGGTACTTAACTACATGAAATAAAAAGTCATAAAAAAATAATTTAAATAAAATTAAACCGACTTCAAAACACAAACTGAACGAAGAATAACTGAAAAGGGAAAAATAATAAGATTTATGCCTTTATAAAAAATCGAAAATTATAATCAAAAGTGAGAGTCTACTTTTATTTACTTAACCTACGACATATATATTTATATATTTTTTGAGGTTGGTGCCAGCCACAACATTAGGAAGAAAGTACTAGAAAGAAGAAAGTGTAGCCATCTAGCCGTTTCGACCAACCTAATACCTAATTTTTCACTGTGGTTGTTCGATTTTTCTATCACTTATTATTTAGCTAAGTTTTTTATTTTCTATGATAAAGGAACCACATAGACTAACAAATTCGAATATTGTGCAATTCCAACAATATTACCGACATACGGGTCGAATTGATAACCACCTTTTACTTAAGTCGGTTAAAAATGTATGCTGTAGAGGATATAAAACATCGAAGAGTCGATCTTCATTTAGACCACAGCTGGGAACTCAAATGGAAGCAATGAATGCTTCCAGTTTCCTATATGGTTATAAAAAACTGCTTCACCTAGAATGTTATCATACCATATTCGACGAGGACCAAGAGACATAGTGAAGCAACCTTTCAAATCTTGAAAGAGACTTATGAATTCGCAGTCACCACTAGTATAAAATAAATAGATATTATAATAAACGCAATAGGTATTTATTTACATACGTTGTATTGGATGATTGACTCAATGGATTCACTTTGAAAGAAAATATTGATATCTGTAATTTAATAAACCGTTTCTATTATACTTTCAGATTAGTATTGGAGAAGGATTTCAAAGCTGCAGATATAAAATGGAGTTTATTTGTAGCGGCAGCTTTTAGTTTTAGATATGAAAGCTGCCTGAGGCCTTTTCCTCCAGCGTTCTTGAAAAATGGAGTCAAAGATATGGATGAATTAGTATGCATATATTATTTTAGTAATATAATTATCATATTCAAACTGTATATTCCCCCCTACGAAACAGAACCTACTACTATACCTACAGTACCTACTATTGTGTGCACTACTGTAATTGTGGGCATATTTCCCCGGTGCTGTTATTTAGTTCGATGTCTAATGGGGGCAAATTGGTATTTTAGTAGGAATGTATGTACGATACGTCACTCGGGACAAGGGTTATTATTATCTTCTATCCGATAAGGTATTTTCAGGACTTTTCAACTTTGGAAATCGTAACCCTACTCGGCACGGCTTTTTCCATGCGACTATTATTTGCGGATATCAAAATGAGACACTATTTTTTCATGGGTTATACTGAGAGACAACCTCATTAAGTACATTAACTGTAACAAAGAAAGTGACATAAATATGACTACCATTCCCCAACCTCACTGTACCGACCCAATACTAAAATGAAAGTTGCTTTCTAGCTTAGTGTAATAACCGATGTGCCGGCTTTGGATTTGGTCTTACAGCAGTTGGATAACTTAGATAACTTATCGAATATCAGCGATATTATTGATTTGTTGTTTTATGTGCTCGTAAGATTAAAGGAGCCTACTTTGAAAACAGTGCCCGCAGAAGTGGTATGTTAATTTAATCAACTTGTAATCAAGTAGAAGATAATTATATACATATGTACCTACATTGAGTCTTAAACGACGCGACGATTTAATGGCACGGTTGGCGTAGTCCTTGAGCAATCGACTGTTAAGCTCCGTGTCGCGAGTTCGATTACCGCAAGGAACAAATATTTGTATGTCCTACAAATACCGAGTTATTCCGGATCTGAGTTTCTGTATATGTAAAAAATTGAGTTTGTAAACGCACCCACGAAACAGCAATATTTCCTAGCATGGGGCAAAGTTAATAATATTAATTGAATAAAAAAAAACGATAACAGCCATTGCATGCAAGCCAGATTTAAAGAAATTACTAAGCTGTCACTGACGCAGCACGCTCACTAGTTGCGTATTTAAATATGACTTCTAAGTCAGTGGATTGTTTCATCTTTAATTAGGTTAGGTCAGAATCTGTTCCTACTATTGTCAGATTGTCAAATTGAGTTGAGAATGTGATTAACCACAAAATAAGGTTTTCAGACGAATATGAGTACCTACCTATTAATGAGACCGAAAGCACCTTTTCCCGATTCTTATACCCCTTGAACACACCACTTGAACTAAGTAGGTACCTAATTTGTACAGATATAGATATAATTTATTTTATATATTAATTAGATTAAACTTTTTAGCATGAGACTGTATTGGCAAACGCGCATTCTACATTGTCTGCACCGAAGCCGCAATATATATTCCAAGTAGCGAGCTCCTGCAAGTCCACTGCTGAAACTAAGTGGAAAGAGCTGTCTAAGAACCATCATATATTCTATGCATATCACGGAAATCGATTGGAGAATTTTTACACCATTCTTAATTTTGGCTTACAACAGCACTTGAATAAGGTAATTGTAATTATTAAAATATTAATAGAAACAATTAATATGTAAAGTATCTGGTCACATGTTGCATGTCTGTGGTCAAGCAGGTAAGCACTTAAAATTACTGCTAACGAAACTTTGCTCTGCCGTTCATGTTCTCAACCTACTTGCTTCGACTGCTTCTGGAAACAACAGATTCTTGGAGTTGGATAAGAATTCTTATCAATAGTATCTATCAAATACGACAAAAACAAGTACATGACTCCCGTTGATCTAGCCTCAAAGAAGACCGTTAACTGTATTTATCGTTTAATTAAAAAGTCGGTTCATCATAAAAGTAGTATTTTAATTAAATATTAAATAGAAAGGTCATTCTAAGACCAATATACGCAATAAAAGATAACTAGCTTTTTCCCGCGTTATTTTAGATTTTGACCATCAATTCAGGTTGTTGGTCGATATAGAAAACATTAACGTTAATACGATTAACTCAGGTATTTAATTCAGGTTACTAAACAAACTACACTACTAAACAAACTACTTACAAACAAACAAAACGTAGACAGCATAAGATTCGAAGGTCATGTAGCGTCATCTATCGTCTTCAAGTTATTGTTCTTTCTCTCGGGAACAGTACTCTTTTTTCTGAATAACAAACAAACTTACTTTCGCATTTATAATACTTAAGATAGAAGAAGAAGAAGACTTTTATCACTCTCAACCCACAAAGCACCCAGCTCCAAGACGTCCTCTAACGTTCCCCTGATACTTTAGAGTCTTAAGAATTTATGCGTTATATAATGTTTTGTTAATTTATGGATTTATATTGAGAAATGAAATAAAATTTACAGGCAATAAGTAATACTGTTATTCAAATTTTCTCATAAAGTATTAACTACACATTTACGAAAATAAAAAGTCACAGAAAATTTACAATATTTGACTGTCCACTTTAGGGCCTGAGGTACTAGCATAATGGGCAATCCCCTTTCGGAACACGATGAATTAATTATCTTTATACCTACGAATAATTTGAATTTGGATTAATGAATTCACCAGATATGTCGTTACATACCAAAATAAAGCGTTTTTTGTTTTGTTTTTTCTTTGTATTATTTTATAGGAAGTTCAAACTATCTATACTCGGTTTGTTTAGGTAATTAAATAAAGGTAAACAATCTTGATGTGACTTTTTACACAAACACATATTAAACAAATAAACTACTGCTTAAACTAGTGGTTCAATTGATTTGGTAATCGTTATTGTTGTTTTACATTGGTTTTTAGTCGCGTTTTATTTTTAAACTGAGTTTTTAAACAAAAAATATTAAAAAAACACATCAAAATTGTTTACCTTTAGTTAAATACCTAAACAAAACGAGTATAGACAACTAATTTCAAAATATTTAAAAAAAATATTAAAATATTCTAAAAAAGCTTAAAATACCGAGTTACCTTTGATCCGTCGCAATAGGTAGATCTTTGAAACATGCTTTACCTTACCTCTTCCTCTAATACCCTTGATCACATTTTTTCGCATTGAAGAACACACTGCTGGGTAACGGCGTGTACTTGTCACCTGAATTGAATATAAGCTTGCCGTACAGTCATGGAGGATTCGGATGGGGCGCAAGTTGCATTGGTGGTCACTTGTCCTGCATAGCCATGTGTGAAGTTATTGACGCCCCCGAAGGAATTAATTACCAAAAGCCTGTTTCTAATGAAGGTAAATTGTGTGAATTAGTAGGTAATACATATAAGACAATACAAATACCAGCGCCTGTATACAGGTACCTATACCAGCCAGTAAACGTGTACTGCTCAACACGGATCTAACTGGCGTCTATGACTCGAGTGTTATGTCATAAACATGCTATCCCCTGCGCGCAGATTAGTGGTTGCGGTATGTTATTTTTAGAATAACTCAGGACGCTGTTGCCCGTACCCCTGACATTATAATATAATCCCTTACTCCTTAGTCGCTATTAGTGAAATCCAAACAAGAGGATGGCATTATTAAAAATGTTATTACAGTACGCTGAATGTCGAAAATTGCTTTCAAACGCATTTCTGATGTTTCTAACTTACTTGAGCAATACCTCCAGAAATTTGTATCAAACATAGTCCGATCGGCCAATTGGACAGCTGACCGTCGAATGCCGAAAGCCGAGGTTTTTAGTCAGAACGGTACATGCATCGAACGAATAATATAAGGTGAAGGCAAAGAAAGTCGTGCTGAACGATATTCAAATATGTAACGGTTTCAAATTGCAGGTGACGGTATTTATGAAGACGAAAAAAGCAAATTGCTCACAGAGCAAGGTTGCGACGGTCAAATGACACAATACATCGTTACTAATTGTGATCTAGTAAGAGTGCGATACATGCTTGTGTATGCCAAACAGCCCGCATCAATGAGGTTCCCTACAGCGAGCGTCAATAGAAATGGTATAATTAATCTTTTAAAATTATCTGTTAGGGCTCGATAGATTTGGCCAGCTCCTGCTTTAACTTACCTATAGGCCATCTTTGGCGAGTATGAGCTAAAAATAAAAAAATAAAATTTTCATCGATCAACTCGCTATCTAATTCTAAAGACTTTACTGAAACACTCAAACTAGTAATGAAACACTGAGCATATCATGAAAAGTTAGTTGCAATACAAGATTTCGATCCTGCAAAATTTTGATCGTTATCCTTTCAATGTGGAAGCATGTATGATTTGTATTTACGTTCATATAGATATCCCCGTACTTCGGAAAAGGCTTTTTCGTAGACAGTAGTCCATATACTAGACCCGGGTACGTCTTAAAACTGCGGCCAGACACCGGAGGTCGGGCAGCAGCGTCCTCTCACTAATCGGTGAGCCACTGCGATCCCCAAGCCGCCTGCCAAGCGTGGGGATTATGGCAACACCTTGGGGGAGGCCTTCGTTCAGCAATGGACGTCTTCTGGCTGATGATGATGATGAGTCCATAAACACGAATCGTCATAAAGTCTTATAGTGCGATTCAGAGTTTGTTGTTGTAGCTTCACTCCGATAGATGACGCTTTACTTTTTGCCATGTTACGAGTAGTAGTCGCTACAATACTCTACAATAGCATAGTGTATCATATTCCAAAAAATCTGTGATTTACGACAAGATGTTCGCACTGAAATACGTTAGGATGTTGGATAAACCATCCGTATTCCAGTTAATGTTATGTAATAAGGGGGTTAAAGTATACACTAACTAGTATCGTGCATTCCTACGTACTTCCAGGGGCGTATTTACCCTAGGGCCAAAAGGGCCATGGCCCGGGGCGGCAAGCTGCGAGGGGCGGCGCAAGCCGCACCTCGTGCTCAGCTTTGTGCGACTTTCTTTTGGACTTTATACGCCTGAAGAAATTTAAAAAAGGCTACCTAATTAACAAAAACTAAAACTCATTTGGTTGTAAGTTTGATAGACATTAAGACGCGAGGCTATCGTATGCCTGAACGGAGGGCGGCCGCGGCGGGGCGGCAGCGCCGTGTCCGTCGGACTCCATTGCGACTCGGGACTAGTTGGGATGTTTCGACGTTGCTCGTGTCGTTTTCATATCCATAGGCGAAAGTGGTGGGGCGCGGGGCGGCGCAGGCGGCGGCGGGGGTGAAGCAATTCGTGTTTCACTTGTTTCAAGTTTTTAACTGACTTCAAAAAGGAGGAGGTTCTCAATTCGACTGTATGTTTTTTTTGTATGTTTGTTACGCGATTATTCCGCCAATTATGAATTCATTTTGATATTCTTTTTTGTTTGGTATGTCATACTTCAGAGGTCAGAGGTTCTCAGAGGTCAGAGGTCTTCAGAAGTCCCTTATAAATTTGTCCGCGTAAAAGTTTTCGAGTTTTAGGCGAATTGTGGAATGGACACGACAAATGCACTTCGCCAATTCCGTCAATTTATCGCTTTTTATTTGGCACCGACTTCAATATTCTTCAACTACTATATTGTAACGATAAACATTTATTTTTTCCTTTTTTTAGTGTTGCTTTTTAGTCTTTTGAAGTTAGTTTTTTAGTAAATGATAATCTTACTAATCCCACTAATAATACAAATGAAAGTTTGAATTTTTTTGACTGAATCACACAATCAAACAGCTAAATTTTATTTAAATCAAAGGATTTTGACGAAATTTCGCACACAAAAAGAATCTGTTCTGGATTAAAACAAAACAACAAACAAATTGCAGTGCGGAACGTTCGTTTTCCGTACCTAAAAGAATTAAAAAATACGTTCCCGTATACGTGAAGAACGATTAAATAGTTTAGCCATTCTTAATATAGAAGCTGACTTGACAAAATCCGTAAACCATGACGGTGTAATTGAAGAATTTATTAACCAATCTGTCCATCGGAAAAAAATGTAAATATTAAAAAAAACCGACTTCACAAAACTCGAAAAGAAAACTAACTAAAAAGCAAAAAAATAATGTTTTATTATGCAATATAGTAGTTGAAGAATATTGAATTCGATGCCAGGTGAAACATAAAAGTAATATACATTGCTGCTATAATAGCGACATTAAAACAACGAGTTCACGTAAAACTTGTCGAGTGCGAGACGTCGAGTGTCAGTTTATCATTGCATGTTTTACTTGGCACGGACTTCAGTATTCTTTAACTACTATATTGTATAGTAAAACATTTAATTTTTGCTTTTTAGTTAGTTTTGTTTTTGAATTTTTTGAAGTCGGTTTTTATTTTTTGTTAAAAAAAAATATTATTCTTCAATTTTGAGTGATGGGTATACCTAGTAATGACGCTTCTCTTTTAAAAACTTTACATAGGTCAAATGTATGTTGCGCCTAGTCGAGTGAAAACCTTAGACGGTATTGCACTTTGTGATTAAAAACCAAATAATTACTTAGCCGACCACATGATGAAAACGCGTTACGAGATATGGAAAGATTAAGACGACTATTGCAACTAATACAGTGATAGTCTTGCCTTTTAGCGGTTTATAACGAGCTCGCTGAACTCGAGGGGTTTACTAGTAGCTACTGAAGAGTTCCACTATCTATCTTCTGGCTCCATCATCAGATCCTCTATACCAAATGTTATATACGGGACTCATCAAAATATATCGAGTGATCCCAAACTCGGAAGTTTCATTCCCTAACTCCTTACCATTGAGGAGTACTACGACATCCATCATCAGCTCAGCATCATGAAATGATGATTATCAGACGCCAACAGCTGACTTATTAAGAAAAAAATATCAAACGCGCTATTCGTCATGCAATAGTTTAGGGTATCCCTCGATTTCCCTAAGATCCCATCATTAGATCCTAATTTGGTGACAATGGGAACAACTTGGGAGCATATTCAATCAAACAAAAAAATATTTTTTAAAATCTATCCGGCATTGGCGGAATGATCGCGTAACAAACATACAAAAAAAAACGTACAGTCGAATTGAGAACCTCCTCCTTTTTTTGAAGTCGGTTGATAAATGGTGTTTATTTATTTCTTTGTTTGGCCTTTTTAGTTTTCTTCATTCTCAGCGCACATCAGCACACTGCTGGATTTTATTTATAAATTGAAAGTTTTTGCTCTTTTCCGTTAATTTATGGGGCGGCAAACCTTACAGGCCCAGGGCGCTGAATCTTAAAATACGCCACTGCGTACTTCATTAGTGTTGGTTACCCAAGTAACACAAAATCGATATAATGGAAAAAGTGAAGACCAGAAATTTTCTTCTAGCTTCATTAGAGAATTTAAGGGGTTTTAGCAACGTCTCTCTTCTCTATAGCAGCAGTTTACTAACTTTATAGTTAATAAAGCTATATAATCCTCTTTTTCAATCTTTTGTGCAGCTAAAGATTTTATTTTAGATATTATTTATGCCTCTGTACAGCTTCTAATACAGCTGTAAGCATAATACAAAAGTGTAAGCCTTATATAATCATTAATTACGGCTTAGGCTATTATAAAGCATATTAAAATTCTTTAATACTGCTTCATGTTTTATATCAACCATTGATATGGGTAACAACTGTTTAACGGTGTACATAGGTGCTGTTTTTATGCCAGCTTTATAAAAGCATTTCATCGTAATATTGTATAGTCTTTATTTGTACAAAGATATACCGAGTAGAATTTTAACAAGCAATAAGTCTTACATCCACCATCTTTTATCATATATCATCTTTTATTATACAATATAGTAGTTGAAGAATATTGAAGTCGGTGCCAAGTAAAACATGCAATGATAAACCGACACGATTGGCGAAGTGCATTTGTCGTGTCCGACGCATAATTCGCTCCGCACTCGACAATTTCTACGTGAACTCGTTGTTTCAATGTCGCTATTATAGCAGCAAGGTATATAACTTTTATGTTTTACTTGGCACCGATTTCAATATTCTTCAACTACTATATTGTATAATAAAAGATTTATTTTTTGCTTTTTAATTATTAGTTTTGTTTTTGAGTTTTTTGGAGTCGGTTTTTATGTTGAAACAGTTGAAAGAGTTATCACACACACCATATTCTTTTATTACCAGAAATTCAAAATAACATTTTAAAATGTTTTTATTTGCCCTTGTAATGATACAAGCTGGTATAAGAGCCGCACTTCAGATAGGCGCACTGCTTTAAACTGTTTTCGCAGCCCATATAATGCGTTTATCCTTCCGGTAGACGACCAATATAATGCTGCTAAAATGTCATTCTAAAACCAAAGTCATTATAATTTGTGCCCAAATTAGCATTAAAAGAGCTGTACAGCGGTTTGTAATGCCTAATTTTAGACTTCTTTTAAAACTTTGAGAATAGGCAAATTCTGTTATCCATCCATTATAAAGCGATTTTGTGCTACTTGGGTAGGGTTGTCAACCGTCCTGTTTTCCCAGGACGTCCTGTTGAGTGTCCTGGGTTGTCCTGGATAGTTATTTAGCAGCGTCCTGGGTTTTTTAAAGAGTGCTCGTAAGGTCCTGTGTTTTATTATTCGCGCGCCACTACTGCATCGAACCTTACGTTTAATCATCAGCGTTATTTTATAATTTAATTTCTTATATTATACGATTTAAGTGAAGATAATTCCATAAAACATTGTAATTGCTGTTCATTGACTTTCACTGGCACTGTTTTCTTATACTTTTCTTATACTGCGTCCTGTTTTTAAACCGAAATGTCCTGGCATTTCCACTTCCAAATCCTGGTTTTCAGATTTGGGGATGGCAACCCTAGTGTAGGTACATACTTGTATCAGAGGCCCTAGTGTAAGTTTCTTTCGACAAATTCGATTTACTACATCGAACTCGTTTGGCGCTCCGATTGGTGGAGAGCACGAAACGGACCAATCGGAGCGGCGAACGCTTTCGATGTAGTAAATCGTATTTGTCAAAAGAAACTTACACTAGGGGTACGGGTATACTAACATATGTGTTCACTTTTCAGTTGGCGGGCTGCGCCAGTGGCTTGCCAGGCACAAGTTGTTTTCCATTTTACTTGGCTACGGATTAATGTTGGCAACCATCGGCTTCGCAAACAATCAGCCGATCCACTATTACTATAAGATATTATTAAAAAAACTGGACATCGCATACAGTACCGTTAAAGTGTGATGTAATATAATGACTGTTGTAGCGTTTTAGATTGGTGAAGTTAAATTTCAAAGTGACTTCGATTATATTTTTAGACAATTTTATGTTTTTAATAAATCTGGGAAATTATTTTTCAATCCTTAATTTTTTGTTCAAGCCAATGCTTCTAATTATACAAAAGTTATAATAAATGTATCAATTTGCTGCGATGCAATTTGAATTATGATTTTGTATGGACCCAAAAGGCTTATCAAAAATTTACCTCCACGCGCTTAAAACGTGTCTACATACCTATAACATGTATAGCTATATTATTCTCTAGTCCCAATGATTTTTTGGTGAAATTAGAACAATGATGTCCAGTCATCGTTACGTTTCTCTCGTCATGGACTGGGGCGCAATCATTGTACGATCAAATTTTTTTGTGTCGATAGTCCAGTATATTACCTACCTCGATCTACATATATCTACCTGCTTTATCATGTGCATACATACAGAGTGACAAACATCAGTTTCATTATTATGTTCACTACATGCCCCAGCGACGCTTCGCTGTCCGCTATGTATTTGTGTAGAGCATATTTAATAGGGTTTTAAAATATTAATACTTTTGAAGCGTTTTTAGTGAATGTAAATTATATAACACAATGTGGTTTTTAGTTCAGATTAGTATATGGTGCGTTTTCGGTATAATTTCTATTGCATTAGGTCAAGACCCAGTTGCAAATTTGCCACAAGGACGAATCGTAGGGGTAAGAATATACATAATTATATTATATTTAACACACCTGGTAGAGCTACCGCGAAGCCCTTTTTTTGCTAATTATGGGGTTCAATCCGTTTTTATGTGTTGGAATTATTAAAAAATATAATCGGTACCTCTAAAATCATCACACCGTTCTCTCTCCTACATCACCTTAATATTTTCAAGCCGTCGTTTTTAGGGCACGGCAATGGATTGTTTAAGGATTTGTGGATCGATCTTTATGCAAAACTTCACTCCCGTGTCCGCGGCAAACGCGATTCGGTCTGACAATTCAATCAATCTGCGTGATTTTAGCTACATTTAAAATATAGGTAAACACGCATACTTAACTAAAATTAAAATTCCAGATAAAAGCATATACAGAAGGTTCTGTTACACCTGTGGAAATATACTACGGAGTTCCATATGCGATCCCTCCCAAGGGCCGATATAGATTTTCGGTATGTCCTTAATATTCTTGTTTTTACTCCTTGTGTTACTTATGCTTTAGCTTACATTATGGTAGCTCAACAGACACTACCTTACCGAACTTCATCATCTGCCTAGCCTTTTCCCAACTACATTGGGGTCGGCTTCCAGAGTACCTATAACCGGTTGCGACTCAATACCAATATTTTACATTGAGCGACTGCCTATTGCCATCTGACCTTCGCCAATCAATTCAATACTGGGAGACACTGATAGTCTAAGATTAGACAGTAGACTGGTTGTCAGACTTTTTGAAGTGTTGACACTCGTAACAGCTATCATAGATTTTACGGCACTCCGGACCAACTGCTTAATGTACTTTCCGAAGCACGTTTTTTTTTTTGTTATAAAGATATACTTGCGTGGTGGTCCCATTTTAATTCATGAACTCCGCAATGTCAATGATGAGTAGTACACGTAAGTATTATGATTAGGTATAGTACCTACTCAAGATTACAGGGAAGGGCTGGTTAGGTACATACAACAAAATAAAAAATTTAGACAAAGGAAAACTTTCCTCAACCCCGCATCACAGGTAGATGATAGATATATTATATAACCCATGTCTGTGTTCACTGCTCGAGTCCCGACTCGAATGTGGCAATTTTTTATTTTGAGCTTTATATATTTAAGATTTAAAGAATAAATTACGATTTTATCTTATTATTTTTACTACTCAATAGTAATCAATGTTTATTAATATATAAATTCTTTTATAGGCCCCAGAACGACACACGGGTTGGAGGCGAACATTTTTTGCTCATCGAATACCTCCACACTGTCCAGATATTGGTGATGGCGGTACAGATAATTATAGTGAAGATTGTCTTTTTCTTAACATATGGACACCTCGGGTTAGGGTTTTGATAAAGGCGTTTTTTTTGGGACTAAATATCTGTAAATAGTTTCTAGCTGTAGGCCTAGCACGCTCTATCTTGGTTAAGTAAGTTAACTTTTATAAGTACCTACATTGTGCTGCGGATTTTGTTGATGCGTTATCTTAGCTGCATAGCTGAGAACCAAATATTTAACGAAGGAATGTGTGCTAAACGCTAAAGAAGCGAACGATGCGCTGGCGTTGCCCTTTAGTGTCATTTTGATATAGTCTTGCTCGATCGTGCTAGGCCGTGTTGAACATCAGCAAAGCTAAGCAGTTTCTTTGATAAAATATTTTATACTATTAACGTTTTTCTAGGTAGCGCTCAGATGGTAAAACTTTACCCGTTGTTGTGATATTATACAGCGAATCTTGGATAAGAGGTGGGGTATCTTTACCTTGCCAAGAATTAGCGGCTGACGGAGTAGTCGTAGTGACAGTTACGTATCGCTTACACTTGCTTGCCTTTTTTACACTACGATCAATATCAGCTCGCGGCAATCTTGCACTTTTGGATCAGTATCTGGCTCTTTTATGGGTGCGTGACAATATCGCTGCATTTGGCGGAGACCCTACGGCGATAACGGTACTCGGGCATTCTGCTGGTGCTGTCAGTGTATTGCATCATATTACATCACCTCGATCTATCGGTATGTTTTAGAATAAAATTATATATTATTTTTTAATAAATTACGGTAATTATGGGTGAAAATAAATTATTGGCACCTGTCGACACCGATGCGTAAAAACGAGATTATTCAAATAAAATTACACCAGGTCCTATAAGAAGTCTGTAATATTTTGCTAACCTTTAGGAGAGATATCTACAGAAAAGAGTATGAGCAGAAACAGAGAGAAAGGGAAGGAGTGAAGGTCGAGTACCTACACTCTACCATAGAAAACATTACCCGTAAGTAGGTAATAGGCAATAGTCAGCAGATTACCTATAAATCGTCTTAGCCTAATACAATGATACGCGGGGCGCATAATAAATTATTGTACTAGGTATCTAGTAACCTAAGTATAACTAAGTACCTAAAGTAATTTATTCTGTATGCCCATACGTAAACAAAAATAAAATGTTTTATCCCCAGGACTATTTCAAAGAGCAATTATTATGTCACCATTTGATATTTGGAAAGCCATTGATGAACAAAGGGTTATTGAAGTCACTGAAGTTGAACGAATATCGCGTGAAATTGCACATTCGCTTGGTTGTAACAGTGATACGGATCAGGAAATTTTAAATTGTATGCGGGAACGTCCTTTGTCAGAATTATTGTCATTGTATTCGGTAATGCACAAATAATAAATATGTAGATTAATTATCTACACATTTAAACATTTAGCTTATATTTTAATAAAATACCTTTTTGCAGAACGATACCTGGAACGGAGTTATGCAACCAATATCTGATAAATTTCTACCAGAGTCCGAACAGTTTTTACCAAATTCCTTACTAGTAGCTTTGTCAGCAACTTCACAACCCATTATGCAAATTGACGTTCTCCTAGGGGCCAGCGACCTTGATGCTTTAAATTACAACGGTAGGTACCTATATGCATGCAACACGGTGAAACTAAGATCCATTAACAGATTTGCCATTTTATAGTCTTATTGTAATATTTCAGACACCAAATACGAAGAATTAATGAAACTGGGAAAGATATTGGTATCTGATTATGCAAATAACAAAATTATACCCGAAAGCCTTCGACTATTCTCTCTGGATCAATCAGAAGCTTTACACGTGGTTAGCTTTTTACATTTTCATACGACAATGGTTTACTTACCTATTCGTCATATAAAATTATAGGTAACTACTATAATAAAGAATACTGCTAATTTTTTTAGTTGACTCAGGCAGTTCGTTGGGAATATTGGAACGATAAATCAAAGAAAATTACAGAGACACTCCAGAATATAGAGTTTCTTGGTCGAGTGGAATCGTCAGCGAAATGGAGTGCGGGAATTGCACTTGTAGCAGCTCGCTTGGCGAGAAGAGTGGATCGCCTTTATGTTTACCGTTACTCACAGCCTGCGGGAGTTGATTTAAAGGGTCGAAAGTATAATTTTACAGGTAAGTAAATAACTGCTTATATTTTATTATTTGAACACGCGGGGCACACTGAAAGTTTTGGTAAATTCATAAATATTACAATCCCTCTCTTTCATAAATATTATCTGTTAATATTTCAACCACTTTTTCATGATCCAATAATAATCTACTAGATGTTGATTTGCAGGACCAGTAGCTACCTAAGTCAACGGCAACAAAACTTTTAAATTTTAATATTCGTTCCCGAATTTAAATACTCACAGCACTCTATCAAATCAAATCATTTTATCGCAAACTATCGCAAACATGTTGTAGGTAGGTACATATGGTCAATAATGAAAAAAATTCACCTTGCATCATACAAAAGCTCACTGCAAAATTGCAAAATAATTCATAATGGTTTCGTGTAAATTGGCTGAAATATGACGCTGATTGTTGAAAATGTCGGAAAAAATCATGCCGATTGGGAGCTTTACTGGCGTGCGCCGCCTAAATGCTCGACGCAACAAGCTGATACACCACTACAACAGCAAAAAATTTACGCGTACAGCTACCCGTGCGAAGCCGGGACGGGTCGCTAGTACCTACATATTTGTAAAATTTTTCAATAACAATACTTTACATTATTATATTATTATTATTATTATATAATTATTATTATATTATTATTATATGGATTATGATAAAGTTTTTTTTATTGCATTACTTATTATTCCTTTCAAAAAACTCTCGCAATGTCTAATATCGAACAACATTTCTGGTTCAGTAACTTAAACAATGTCTTCTATTTTTCGGTACCTATCTATACTTTCTTCATTCATGTAAGTACATTAATTATTGTGAAGATCAACTACGACAGTTTTTTTTATAGGTATCTTATACATAGTACGTTTTTAATTATAGTGATACAATTTTGGTTGTTTTTCAATATCGTGCTTAATTACGCTTAAATATGCTATTGGTGTCAGTTTTTTTTTTCAGTCCAAATTAAATCAGAAGAATGTACCTAATGAAATACATTTTTCTTTTAATAACCTTTTTATGATTACCAATAAACTTACAAACAAAACTATGCACCAAAATAAGGTCAAGAATCATAGTTGTTTAAATTCACTCTACTGCTCATATTCATGTTATATTTCTGTCGTTGTGTATGAAAATGATAGTTGGAGTATTCGAATTTCCGAATAAGTACCTACCAGACCTATAACGCTTTCAGTGTGATCCAAATGTAACTGCTTAAATGTTTACTTTTGAGTATTGATTATATATATTTGTTTTTTGTAAGTAATTATATTTTACTCAAACAAAATATTAATATCTTAGGTGCTGTCCACGGGTCAGATTTAGTATCACTGTTAGGAGATGCTTTGATGCTTCAAGTAGCTCGTCGGCCCATCACATTTGAAGAAAAACGAATATCGACGCTTTTAAGAAGTCATATAATCCATTTCATTAAGTTCGGGTAATGCTGCGTCTTAAATCGAAGCCGGACTTTTATCCCACCATTCCCACCTGGTTGAAGCACCGGGTATAGCAGGTGCCCCCGTCTAGCTATTAAAGCCTATTGGCTTTAGAAGGGGCGGGGCTTTTATAAGATTTTATTATAAATATACCTTAATTAATGAAATGCAAAGAAAAATAAAAAGTTTCTGTGTACAGGCTGGATTTAATACCTACCTGTCAAACAGACTACCCCCGCCACTCGTAGTGGACATGGCTTGTTACAGTAAAATTTCACTTAGTTCTCATTAGTGTTATGTTCTTTTATCACAAATGTTAATCGCGTCTCTAATATATATGTTTTTAATCACACATTTCACTATCAAAATATGTTGCAATATACATATTGGTATAAATAGATAAGTACCTACATTGCACTGCTGTAGGTACATACTAGTTAAAAATTATTAAAACAAAGTAGAAACTACATCATTAGTAGGAACACGGGGAACACCTGACAGAAGGTGCACAGGTCGAAATAATAAGTCAAAAGAAGTCGTAAAGGCCACTAAACTGGTCGCCGCGTATCAGCAAATTTTAACTATGCATACTGGACCAACTAATCTAACGTTGTTACTCAGAATTTATATGGCATGTGATACAAAAGACTTAGCAAAGAGCATTTCTATAGACTTATTATTTTCTGAGGTATAGTGCTTCATCCAGGTACAGCAATATAGGTCGGGTCCAGCACACCTATTATACCTATCTCATTGATTTATGTATTAATATAACAGTTGCATATGAATAGGTCACCTAGAGAAGGAAGCATATGGCAACGATACAAAACTGGTGAAGCAAACATATACGATATCCACGATACGGAAACTGGTCACGTTAACTATCACAGTGCTGACAGAGACGTCAGATTTTGGCTTCAATATTTGCCACAAATTTCTATTCTTCATAATTCAGCAAAGAAAACTGAACAACTAAACGGGCATAAAAGTAAGTTTAAAAAATGTTAATATTGCAATACCCATGCATATCTGAAATACTTAATCTAAAAAATAAAACAAGTAACTAGTTATAATGCGACTAGGTACGAGCTACATGTTATGAAAGTTTGCACTGATTCCAATACGTTACGAATGTCCAACATAAGCTATCGGAATTCCGCCCGCCAGGCAATAATGTCATCGCCTGGTCGAAAGATTTCACGAATGTTCGTTTCTCTATGGTAATAACCCCCTGATACTGAACATCTTCGCAAGCTTCACGACATCAAGCAAGTGTCACTGCCAGCCAGCACCGTCGACTCTCGACCCCAACTGGTACCTAACCACTCGCTTGCAGCGATATTGCAAACTATCGACCGTTGACAACGAACCACGACGACGAGCCTCAGCAACAAATTATGGGTCAAAAATTTTGCAAACGTGATTGATTTTTTGAATGTTGTATGGAATACAATACAAATAAGTATCAATTGTTAATAACTTTTTCATAGAATATACATATATATACTTAATTATATTTTTGTTTTATGTCCGATAGGTACGGTAGCTCCTTTGGTAAAGATGTTCCCGTATAATGAAAGCCATGTGTAAATAAATATATATTTTATTCCAGGCGAAGGTTGTCTTCAGGGTGGTGTTCTTGCGATGTGTGGAGTTGCAATAATACTCCTGCTACTCTTGTGTGTATGTGCTGTACTATTGCACAGACAACGGTCTCGTGGATTTACTGTTGCTGATGAAAATCATTACTGACATAACATTTTCGTATTGATTGTATTATATATATATACCTACCGTGAATATGATGATTATTAAAAAAATCACATCCCAATAAAGCTGTCTCGTTATATACTTACTTCACAATTTTCATTACATTTTAGATTATTCTGATTCAATATAAATAGGTACCTACTGAGTTGCAAGGGCGGATCCAGGGGCGGGGGGGTCATTGGTGTCATGACCCCCCCTCCCTGGGCTGGGTCTAGGTCGACCACTAATAATGTTTCTAATCGCATTGATAAATTTAATAAAATAAATACATTGTATGAAAAATAATATTTCATTTTAATTAGATTTATTATTGTAATCGAGTAATCGAATGTCTGTCCTGACTAGACTTCAACTATGTGACCCCCCCTGACTTGAAAGCTGGATCCACCCTTGCTGAGTTGTGTTAATTAAATATGTTTCGGTAATTCATATGTATGTTCTTTCGAAATCTATTACACTAAAAGAAAAAGAACCAAATGCATATTAGATAACCTTTTGAAGTCGTTTGAAAACATCGATGTCTATCTATATAAAATCAATAGCCACATCTATGACGGAGCATCATTTGATAACGGCTCGACTGATTTGGCTGTTTTTTTGTTTTGTTCGTAATAATCATTGTAAGGACCAATATCTTCAAAGGCTCTTGTTGGGAGGCTGGATCAAGTGCTTGATACAGAGGGCGGTACTCCTCGATACAGCTCGCATTGTGTGGAGATTCCTCTCTCTAGATCCCTAATCACCGATAGGTTGGACCCTGTTCCCTATACCGGTTGGTATTTTAAAATTATATTTATAAGGTTAAATTATATAAAAAGTGTAAGATGAATAAAAGAATAATTGTCAGGACAAGGTTTGTATGCAAGACGTGCGGTTATACAAAAGGTAATAAATATAATTATAAAAAATAACAACCGGTATAGGGATACCGGTTGGTATTTTTTAAAAATATATTTATATGTTTAAATTATATAAAAAGTGTAAGATGAATAAAAGAATAATTGTCAGGACAAGGTTTGTATGCAAGACGTGCGGTTATACATAAGGTAGGTACGGTACGTAACAATCGACTGAAATAAAACAAACTGTGCTCCTGGGTGTCCAAAAAGAAAGCAAGAATGGACTTAAAAAATAAAATATGAAAATTAAATAATAAAACATATGAAAAGACTAAAGGTCTTTTAAAATAATACACGATATTATTTTATCACATAAATCACACCATAATTTGATTCAAAATCTTGGCGGCCATGTCAACTTTGAATAAAGAAGCATTTCAGATGTGATATTCGAATCATCTTTATAAATAAAAATCCAATGTCACAGTTTTCGTTTACGCTGATCTCTGAAACCGCAAAACCGATTTTAATGAAATTTTGTAAATGTGTATTGTTTGGCCCAACTTAAGAGTTAGTCTTTATATATACAGGTGATTTTTTCAAGTGGACGTGGAGGGCCAAATCCGAAACTATAAGGAATAGCGAAAAATATATTTACTCAAATGAGTCCTGAGCCCGATTTTAATGAAAACTAAAACTGCATCATTGGATTTATGAAAGAACAATATTTGTAGCCTGGAATCGAACCAGTTGATTTTGGGAAAATAAACACACGCTGTTCACCATCCGATAGTGTCGCTAATAAGGATCAAATTGTGGCAAATAATGTAACCACTCTAGGCTCAAGAGCAAAATGTTTACTGCGTCGAAAATGTGTTTGTGCATTGCATAGGAAAGAAAGGGAACTTTGGTAGAAACACTGATACCGACACATGTTCCAATTCCAATTTTAATTTAATGGCTCCATCGTGGTATGACGATGATTCTGCCAATGTCAAGGTTGAATAAAACAAGTACCTACCTATGTATAAGGCATTGGCACTTTTTTCGTGTTCGAATTGACAGTTTACCCCTCAGAACCTTAGACAAAGGATAAACTAGACCTGACATCATAGATGAACTACCTATAGATAAGTAGTCACCGTAACCACTATAGTCTCTCTCGCTCGGACAATAGGTGTTGCCAGGAAAATCAATGTCCCTAATTTTGAACGTAAATTTATTTTTACCCTGATTGTTTTATATAATAATGAGAATGTATTTATTATAATTAACCTTATTATTTATATTAAATAAATTTTCTTTTATTGTCAGGTAAATATGTATAAATTTAATTAATGTTTAAAATTCATAATATTTAACTGACAGTGATTCATATTATTCAGGTTTTATTTACATAAAGGTAGGCGGGCTAAGGAAACTCAGTAAGCACATTCTGGTTTTTATTTGTAAACTAAAATAATTTGAGATGTCAGTGTCCCTTAACGGTTCATGAAAATTACGTATTGGTTATTTATAAATAGCAATTTTGCCACCCGGTAGCGTGAATTTATTTTTTTGTCATCTCAAGATCTACTGTAAACCAGTACAATTCCTGTAAAATACACATTCCTAAATTTTAATATTCAATTTGTGTAAACTACTTGGAATTGATAGTGAGGTAAATAAAAGAATACAGTAGCAACACTTAATATTTCACGTGTTAGGTTAGGTTACAAACAATAAGCAAAATGACGCATTAATTTCACAGTATATTCAACAACAAGTAGTCAGTTCCTATCCATGATATCTCTAATGATATCTCCGACGTTATTGAAACTCTAATAAATTGAATTATGTCTACTTACGAGTGAAATGGTACGCCCGGCATCTTTTCGTATGCTACAGTTTTTGCAGCCTTAAACAGTGCAATATCCCATAACGCATACACCACACACACTCTGGAGACACACTTGCTACTTTACTTACTACAGAAAAATGAAATTTACGCGAAATTTATATCTCGTATTTACTTAAGCATGTTTGTTTGACCACGCGAGTGTCAAATTTGACAATTTGTGGCTAAAAATACCGGTTACGCAGATAAGGACAAAAAATAAAGATTGCATCTCCTTCTTTCATATGTGTTTCGTAATAAACGTTCCTTGTTTAACTTGCCGTGACGTCAGTTACGCTCATTTTTTAAGTAGTATTTCTATGGTATAGATAAGTAGTCACTGTGGCTCTCAGATAAAGGATAATCCTTTATCTGAGGTTATAGCGGTAAGCTGCAGCGGCTTTCTTGGATAACGAAACGGAACTGTCTACCGAATATCAATAGCGGTTGTTAAAACGCACAATTTTAGTAGCGACCAGTAACGGGATTTACGGCACTCAACTACGGGTCGCGCGAGCCCGATAGTATTTAGCGATGTCGGTGTAACGAAACGTTGTGTTCGAGTTAAATGTTAGCAAGTTATTTCAGAACGGTGAAACGAGTTATCTGCTATTGTGACGTTAGCTAGTTTCAACAACCTTTGCTTCACGCACGCATTCACGCAACGATCACCGCTGCTTTTTGAGAGGCGCATGTAAATTATAAATAAAGTATCAAGCGTTGGCAGAATCATCGAATAATGATAGAGCCATAATCATAAATTGGAATTGGAAGTATCAAGCGTCAAGCAAACGTTCTGTTGGTATTGTGAATAATAAATATAAATATTTCATTAAATTAGGACTGAGCAACCATTATTATGGCTTTAGCTCTTCAAAGACGAGCTAATGTAAGTACATAATTCTGCATTTTTTATCATGTTTTGTTATCATGTTCTGCATTTTTTATCATTTTTATCATGTATTTGCAAATTGGATGTTGTCAACAGTATAATTCACATGGAACGCTTTAACGCTTGAGTGCAGCGAGCCGCGTGAATGAATTACTGTACTATACTGACCTTATGCCTTCATGCCGCACTATCGCGCGTTCTAAGTCACCAATACTTCGCACTCTTACTGCACCTAATGGATTCTAATCCAAGTTACGATCTGTTTGCGAATTAATGTTAGAACTTAGTCAGTGTGTCTGAAGTATTGTGAGAGAGACTTATGAATGTTGTTATTTTTTGTTGTTGTTTTGTATTATGTAGGTTTAATTATTGTAATTGGTCTCAGGTCATTGTAATTATAACATTTAACAAATTATTGTCGAAGAACTAACTAACCCATGTCATGGGCTCACTCTGGTGTATATAATATATGTGTAATGCTGAGGACCCCGCTAGCGGGTCTCCTAGTAAAATGTATGATGGTGTAGCATTTGAGTCATATCAAAAGTGTGGAGGAGGCAAATATTAACTTTAATAAGGTTTTTACTATAAAAAATAATACATTATTATTTCAATAATTAAAAGGATTATATTCCTATTGTATTTATTCCAAAATAGAGCATGCATGTTTCTCTCCCAAAAACAACAAAAAAAGCTTCAATCTGACTTTTGTTGATCTCACATTTTCTCATGAAAAGTGTAAGAACTACAGGTGACTAAGCTGCGTTCGGGGATAATCTTATTGACATACAAAAAGCACTATATGTAGTCTAGTTTGAATAATTTGATTTTAAATATGCCTGAGAAGAATAATATATCCCACGATATAATATTCATTGGAACCCTACATTCATTAAACCCCGATTTGGGATATAAATACTTTTAGAATAAATAGAATTTGTAATTGTTAGGAAGATTTTCATATTTATTTCTGGTTTCATAATTTGTGGTTGTATCAACTATATTTTCTGGTCCAGCATTTTATATTTTCAGCAAGAAAAAAAATTTTGTATCATTCTCTACTCATGTACAGGGGAAAAACAAGATAATTATTTTAATAATATTATAGTATGGCCATGCCCAAATTACTGAGTAGTCCATTTCTGTCTGAACAATAATTATTATTCAGCTGCTGAGTATGTGGAAATTATTTTGATGATATTTTATCATATTTATTATGTATTGTTTTAGGTTCGATTGCCACCAGAAGTCAACAGAATTCTTTATGTGAGAAATTTGCCATATAAAATATCTGCTGAAGAAATGTATGATATCTTTGGGAAATATGGTGCAATTCGACAGATTCGTGTGTAAGTATAATGATAATAAACAGCTTTGTTCTTGTTTGTTATTTCCACATAACTTATGGTTCGACTTGGATAATATCCCTAGTGCAAAAAAATCCAGGATACTATTTCTAACAGATTCCTGCTGTCAAACAAGAAATGAAAATAAAGAGTAAGGTGAGTTCGGGTAAAACCGGCAATAGGGTAAAACCGTACAGATCGAATTTCCGGCTGATTCGAACACTTTTTATATGTTGTTCTCCAGTCAATAGAAGCAGTTTTATTAGCTTATATTGTCTGAAGAACAAGGTCAATAAAAAAGTGCTCGAATCAGCCGAAAATTCGATCTGTACAGTTTTACCCAATTGCCGGTTTTACCCGAACTCACCTTACCTACAGAATACCTTAGCTTCACTTGTTCTCGGCCACCATATTTGTCTATAATAGGTAGCATTTTCCGTAGTTTCGTAGAGAACACAAAAGTTATTTTGCAATTTACCAAGAACAGTCGAAAATGACATTTGTTCAGTCTAAATATTTTTTTGTACATATTTATAAATGCATCATTATAATTGCACGTTATATTTTTTTTTTCGTAATATAAAGCAGTATGAATCTCGTACTAACGTATCAATTTCATCATCGGATTACCTCGATGCCCTCAGGCGTCATAATATATCGTGTGAAATTAATCACTTTCTGCCCTATTTCATAAAAGTTTTTCTGTACTCTTTTGATTACATACTTTCCCGATTATTAATCGTCGAATACATATTGTTGCAGGGGAAATACTCCAGAGACAAGAGGTACTGCTTTTATAGTTTATGAAGATATATTTGACGCCAAAAATGCTTGTGATCACCTATCAGGTTTTAATGTTTGTAATAGGTACCTTGTAGTATTATATTATAGATCTAACAAAGCATTCAAAGGTATGGATATTGAAAAGAAGCAGGAGGAGATAGACGCATTGAAAAAGAAGTATGGTATATCTAGTGAGGATCTTCGCAAATAAATATTAAGGTGTATGATTTATATTTATTGTTTTATTTTTTCTCGTTTGCCGCCATATTATCAAATTCGGTAAAAGTAGGTATACGATAATAGTTTCTTGACGTTAAAGCCGAATCCAACGTCCTTAACTCTTTGTTTTTCTTCTTCAATCATGGTATGGGTGGATATTCGTCTTGGCTAGAGATCTTGTTTGGTTGCGAAGCTACGCGACTACAAAAAAAAGGACCCTAATTGATGATTTAAATAATCTATTTACACCTGTTTAAATCTCCGAATGGGCGCACCGACCTGGTTAGTAAACGGTAACTACAGCACAACTATTCCTCCTGGACGAGATTGTGGTCTTAAGGGGCATGTATACTTACCACTCTCAGCGCCATGTATATATAAGCATTTTCTAGAGAAGCAGTCAATGTGGGCGGCGCGTGGGTCACATATATTTTTATGCAGCTGGCCACACGACAATTGAACCGACTTTTGTAGCAGGCTGTGTGGTCCGCTGTGAACCCACAAATTCATATTGATTTTTCTCATTGGCTTTCTAGATAAGGAATATTAAGTAAATGCATTTAAAAGTGCTCTTCAAGACCTGTTCATGGAAAAAAATTCGACCAAAATCGGACATTATTGATCGAAAGTTGTGGAACGCCGGCCGCCCATGTGGCCTGCGGAGATAAGTTATAAAAAATCATATTGGCTTGCAATAAAAGAATTTATGTGGACCACATGGCGCCGAGTGTTAAATCCTATCGACCATAGGTAGGATGTAGTTCAAATTTTTTTCGATTCCCTGTACGGCATCAAATTAGCGTGCAACGGCTATGTATAACCACGTTCGTGCGTTGCTGAGGCGATTATATGCCCATAACCCGTATGGGATCCGTAAGAAAATAATAACAAAGACAAAGTGAGATTACATGTTTATTTTGCATGTGCATGCAGGTTGGTTTAACACTTGGAAGCTAAGCTAGAATCGATTACAATTTATCGGAATACAGACACCTATAGAATTGGTTTTCAATACTATTTAATCATATTTTATGTAGCAATTGTAAGTATTACTGAAATTGCACTTTACAGAAATACAAAAGAATTAAGAATGTAGTAACAATTTTTCAAGAAATAACAATTACCAATAACAAATTAACAGATATAAAAAACAGACCGCCTCGCCTTTAGTAAATAAATGTGATATCAAATTCACTCTCTATTGGACACAGCATCTTTCTTTATGACTGTGTACCGCTGTGTGAAGAGAAAATATTATCATCAGTATATCTATACGAATCCCAAATTTTAATATCATACGAGACATGGAGCATTTTAAGGTTATTCAATAGTTACACTTATCACGGTTTAATTAACGGATCTTAAACGTAAGTAAATAAAATGAAAATACTCCCGTTTATAACGATACGTTTGTTGATTGGAAAATTATAGCTCTCTTTATTGAAAGGAGTATTTTTATAATTACTTATTAAAATAAAATATGATGTCTTAAACACCATCTTGGAGTAACGAAACACCTACATAATATTATATAAAAGAGTATGCCGTCTAAGTTAAATATACAAGTATCTTTCAAGGTATAACAAAATATTCTCAGTTTATATTCAAAACTGTCAAAAACTAATTGAAATTAAATTGAATATTAATAGTAATCTTCAAAATTAACCCTTTCCACTGAACGTAACGTTACTCTGTTAATCCGATATTCTTCACAATGCCTGGATGTGGCTGTGGAGGGTGGCAAATTTTGCCGACCGTAGAAAGTATTAGGCGCCAGATAAAAGATATGTTGAAACAGACCGATACTAGAATTGACAATGCCTAGCTAGTCCCACCTGGACAACAGCCCAGAATATAGTCACCTTTATGGCATTATTATAGTTAGTTTGAACTGAATTTAATAACAATTACAAATTTGTTTGCGCTTCATATCACACCGTGCGAAAGTGGCGCGGTACCAAAATAAACTTTGTATTACCAAGCTATTATTAAATTCAATTGGAACGAAATTTTGTGGCTGATCAGGAGGTTTCTTATAGTGTACGTGTTGGAGCAATGCAGTAACCTAAAAATTCATATATTATTTGCCTAAGACTATATAATATACTCTTATTATGTTGGCGGAATTTATAATAAACTGCTCTGAAGCTATCAAACTCAAATCATAACAAGTTCAAGTACAGCGCATGTTTTAATACTCATTAATAGTAAAAGTACCTAATTATTTCCAAACTATCTTCGTATTGAAGCAAATGAAATAATATAGATAACATAGCAGGGCAAATATGTCGTGTATTCACCACCAATAGTAATGTTTAATTTTGTTTCTGTTAGTTATTGTTATATTGTTTTATTTTAGTCTTATATAATTTATGATTTTAGTTTTAATATGTGCTTATAACATCGTTTTGGATTATTCTGTAAGACGTTATAATGTTATAAATAAATAAATGTTGTGTAGGTTTATATTTATAGTTTTAATTGCTGCGCTAAGATGAAAAGAAAAAATAATAATGCCACTACGACTTCAGCGGCGTTTACAAACGGGCGGGAAGCGCTAAATACGTTGCGAAGTTCCGAATTCCGATGCGCGGAGCCTATGTGACAGACAGATAAAAGCGCCATCTATAAAGTGTACAGTTCTGTATCCGCAGTCTATCACGTAATTTTTAATATGTATTTAAAATGTGCTACCCCCTAGACAAGGGAATTGACATTTAAGAATCACGTGACTATTGGAGAACGTTTTTTTATTCACAATAGACTCACGTTTGTTCTGTATCTCACCATTTCAATTACGGTTAAGACAGTGGAAACGCTTACATTTATATTATTTACTTATGAATTTAATACAACCATAAATATTTTTATTATTTATAGATACCTACTAAGATTTAAATTTTCATAATTGGTCAAACTATCGGCGTCAGATACACTTAACAAAAACTTAGCAGCGAAAGAAATTGAGTAATTATGGTAACAATTAAGAAAAATAACTTTTTACTCGTATAATGTGGTACAGCTACCATATTACGACCACTCTGCTTTTTCAGTGTATCTGGAGCCAATATATAAACCAATAAACTACAACTTGTAATTACACAATATGTCGCATCTTGCAACTGTTCAATTCTCCTTCAAATATCCGAGCCAGTCTTTGCTAATTTAGGAAATAGTATAGTAATTTACTCGCCACTTGATTTCGAGTACACTTGCGTAAGTATAGGTATGAATCTTTATTAGGTTTGTTTTAATCATCAGTGTGTTACAATTATTACAACAGTACTAAAAAAAACACAAGCAAAATAGGAATAAGGAAGAGACCAATTTCCAGCAGTGGATTGCGAAAGGCAAAGTAGATGATTGAACCGTAATAACGTGACGAGTGCTATAATGAGTTAATTGTTTTTATTACTCAGTCTGTTAATCCTCTCTCATATCAGAGTTTAGCTTTCACTTGACAGTGAATGTTGTCTGTAAGAGTAGTCTGTTACACCTTGTGTTATGAATAGCAAACTTAACATAAAAAATATACATGGAAAAATTAAGAAGCAGACGCAAGACGTGCTCTGCCTTCAGCAACCAATTGTTTGTTAAGATATATATCTTCATCTGTAGATGTATCAATGAGGTCAAGCGTTAGTAAGGGCTCGTTTGGGTTTAATGGATCCTTCCCAACATCTTTGCAAATACCTACAAACTGCTGCTCTACACATAATTCTTGAAACCTTATACAGTCTTCTACTGTCCAGTCCTGATGTAAAGGCCAAACATCTGAAATAAATATAAGACAATTATCAACTAGTTTCAATGAGAAGCTCGTGGGTACATAGCTACTGCACTGATTGGTCTAACCCCTCCGTGCCTCGGAAAACACGTTAAGCAGATAGTCCCGAGTGTCAGATATGAGCATGACTAAGATATGAACTTGGGCATGATAAATATATTTTAGTATAATTTACATTGAATTAAGGAAACTAGACTTTGAAGTTATAATTTTAAACTCATACTTAATCCGCCATGTACCTAAACATGTTGACGCAAATCTAATTTAAATAAAACTGCTTGATTGGTGCAGTGCAACTGCTAGTGGTCGCAAGCTCGATTGATGCGGCGTGATGTCTTTTCGTTTTTCAGTAGCAGCACGGAGTTTGGGACTGGGCCCGCTTAACGGCAATAGGCTCGCCCCCTATTATATGGGACTTCATGACAGCATCGCGAAATGTGGGTGTACAATAGTAAACCTCTGCTTAACCCTTCGGGAATACAGGCCTGATGCTATATTGTGTTATGTTAAAGCTTCTTACCATATAGACGAGCTTTTATGGCTTGAGGTGGCAACGAGCGAGCTAACGGGGCGCCCGCAGGAATGGGCCGCAGAGCTTTAGTGGCGAAAAGGGCCAAGTCTCCATAGTCACAAAAATAAACAGAAACCATATCTGATGACACAGTCCCCGCAACAGTCACTCTAAAAAAAAATTACTAAAATATATTGTTCTGATATTACAAAATACTTAGAATTTATAACTTAGTATGTTCTTACCTGTACCAAGAAGCGTCTTTATCGTAATACACTGTGTATAATTCTCCGCTTGCTGGATTGACAGGCGCATCCGACTCGGACAGTTTTGGACATTCTGTTTGTAACGTTGCCATCATAGTTTGGAGAGTATGTCTAGTACTATTTGGCTGTACCTGAAAAGTATATATTTGCAAATATTAGCATTCTGAATTTTATGTTTTGTCTACGAAGTACTTTACATCTTGAACAAAAAGAGTTTACCTTTCAACCCTAACCCCTAGAAATGGAGGCTAGATACCATTCATAATGTATAAGCGACCGCAGTACAAACAAAGACTTGCTTAGAACAAAAAAGTGATCAGTAGAAGTAAAGGACCTTTAGTGGTGACTGACGTTTATTGTTGTTTCTCGTAGTAAGACGTTTAGACGACTTTTTTGTGTAAAGTCTGTGGAATTAAATTTATCTCCAACCTCGGGTCATAACAATAAATTGAATTTATAACGGTACGGAATCCTCTTGAGGCACGAGCCCTCGCACGTGAACGTTAATTTTCTTATTTCGATGGTATATATTCTTAACACGTCCTGTATGAGTGAGTCAGCTAATTGAGTACGTACGACAAAGTTCCAGGGATTAGCGGCCATGGCGATGTATACATCGAAGCACTTGCCGGGCGCGGGCAGCGGCGGCGGCGGTAGCGTGGTGCCCGCCGACCGTTCTTCGCCCAACATCGACAAGCTACGGAATATGCGCTCCTTCTTCTTGTGTAACGCCTCGACGTGGTTAGTCGTGTCCTTTTCGTCTTCTTTTATTTTGCCGCTAGGGATAAAAGAAGGGTGTAGCGGATGTGGCCACGAGTTAGGTTGCTTCGGTTTGATTAAATGCATAAAATTCAATAATCCCGTAAGTTTCCGGTAAAGAATAGGTCAGCCAATAGAAAAGAGTGATATTCCGTCGATAGGACGGGTGATCAATATGATCTATAATAATGTATTAAACCTAGTAGAAAATCTACCGTTTGTCGGTCATCGGTGTCCAAAAGCGGATTCATGAATGAAAAAGTGTTCATCAATTCTATTACTAAGTGTGTTGATTATAGAACACACGGCTTTTACGACCGTTCATTGTAGCGATCGAGAAGTAGGTCCATGTTCAACAGTTAACATGGAAGTGGACAGTTCATATGATGATTAAGGCAAACACTGGTACTAACTGCTGCAAATAGTCGAACTCCATGACGATGGCATTGTTGACGGAGGCGAGGATGTTCTGCGGGCCGGTGCGCACGAACAGCTCCACGTGCGGCGCGGCGGGCGGCGCGGGCGCGGACGTCGCCAGCGCGCGACACAGCACGCGCGCCCCCAGCAGCAGCTCGCGCAGGCGCCCCACCATGTCGCTCGCCGCGCGCTCCGCAGAGCCCAATCGCACCGACAATGCCTGCGCATGCAAACAGATTAAACACCCACAACCAACGCACGATTAAGTTTAAACCAATCTTTTTTTCTGTGATATAAGTAGCCTAACTTTATTCTGTGTTTATTAAGTAAGTTATCGTGTTTGAAAGTTTTTCGTAAATAGTAATGACGAAGAGTCGATAATGAACTCCATGGCTACTTCTATTTGCGTGCCAATTGTAAAAACAAAACTCAAAAACAGAAGTAACCAAAAAGCTAGTTATAGAATATAGTAGTTGAAGAATATTGAAGTTGGTGCCAAGTAAAACATAAAAGTAATATACCTTGCTGTTATATTAGGTGTGCAAGTAGAAACTCGGCTCTGAAGTTGGTTACATTAAAAAACATCTTGAACGCATCTAATTCGCCCGTTGTTTTAGATACATGTAGGTTAGTCATTGTTGTTTTTATAACATAAGTTTCAGTTATTTACAAGCTGTCACTGTGTGTGTATCAATTTTATAAACATGGAAAGTGATAAGCAACATTTACGCCATTGCGTTCTATTCTGTTTTCAAATGAAAAAAAATGCTGCACAAGCTATGGAATTAATTAATTCGACTTTGGGTGAACATTCTGTGAGTCATTCAACAGTAAAAAAGTGGTTTGCAAGATTTCGTGACGGAAATTTTAATCTTGAGGACGATCCACGTACCGGTGCGGTAAAAAAATTTGAAGACGAAGAACTTCAATCTTTACTGGACGAAAATCCATGTCAAACTCAAGAGGAGCTTGCACAAAAGTTAGGAGTTACTCACCAAGCAATATCACTTCGATTGCATGCAATGGGAAAAATACAGAAGGAAGGAAAATGGGTTCCTCATAAACTAACGGAAGACAATAAAAATCGAAGAGTTGACATATGCATTTTGCTTTCTCGGTTCAAAAAAAAGAATTTTTTGCATAAAATCATTACGGGTGATGAAAAATGGATTTTTTATGATAATCCTAAACGCAGAAAAGCATGGGTTGATCCAGGCCAGCCGTCAACATCAGTTGCAAAAACGAATATTCATACCAATAAAGTTTTATTGTGTGTCTGGTGGGATTGGAAAGGAGTAATTTACTACGAGCTTCTGGAACCTGGTCAAACTGTTACAGCTGAACGTTACCGTACTCAATTGATCAAATTAAGTGATACTCTGGAGGAAAAAAGACCATTTACGGGCCAAGGAACGCGGAAAGTGATGTTGCTGCATGACAACGCTCGTTCACATACAGCAAAATCAACTCAGGAACTCATCTTTTCCTTAGGCTGGGAAGTTATCCAGCATGCGGCGTATTCCCCAGACTTGGCTCCTTCTGATTACTACCTATTCAGATCGATGTCGTCATATTTAAAAGACCAACGGTTCACGAAAGTTGAAGATGTGCGAAAATGGCTTGATGACTATTTTGCTTCGAAACCACCAAGTTTCTATCGCGAAGGCATTCATCAGCTACCCGATAGATGGCAAAAGGCCGTAGATAGTAATGGCGAATATTTCGATTATTAATCTTTGTAACCAGTATCTTTTCAATAAAGTTGAATTTGACAAAAAAAAGCCGAGTTTCTACTTGCACACCTAATAATAGCGACACTGAAACAACGAGTTCACAAAAAAAATTGTCGAGCGCGAGGCGAATTGTGCGTCGGACACGACAAATGCACTTCACCAATCGTCTCGGTTTATCATTGCATGTTTTACTTGGCACCGACTTCAATATTCTTCAACTACTATATTCTATAACTAGCTTTTGCCCGCGACTTCGTCCGCGTTTCAGTCGTTTTTCGTAAAAAAGTAGCGTATGTCCTTCGTCACGGTTCAACGTTCAAGGTTTTGATGTAACAGACAGATTAACTTTCGTATATGATTTCTATGTAGCTTTAACCATTAAGGCTGCACACGCGACGGATGCTTAAAAAATGGAGTAACTTCTCCCGTTTTCCCAACATTTCCCTTCACTGCTCAGCTCCTATTGATTGTAGCGTGATGAAAATATACTATAACCTGCCCAGGAGTATGAAGAATAATTGTACCAAGTTTCGTTAAAATTCGTCGAGTATTTTTTGTTTCTATAAGGAACATACAGACAGACAAAAATTTTACTGATTGCATTTTTGGCATCAGTATCGGTCACTAATCACCCCTTGATAGTTATTTTGAAAATATATTTCATGTACAGAATTGACTTCTCTACAGATTTATTATAAGTATAGATATAAGATTTATTTTTTGCTTTTTAGTTAGTTTTGTTTTTGAGTTTTTTGAATGCGGTTTTTATATTTTGTTAAAAATTTTAATTATTTTACAATTTTGAGTGATGGGTAGACCTAGTAAGGACGCTTCTCTTAAAAAACTTTACAAAGGTCAAATGTTTCAGGCCCCAAGTCGAGTGAAAACCTTCGAGACGGTATTGCACTTTGTGATTTAAAACCAAATAAATTACTGAGCCGACCACATGACGAAAAAGCATTACGAGAAATGGAAAGATTAAGACAACAGTTGTAACTAATACAGTGTTAGTCTTCCCATTTAGCGGTTTAAAATGAGCCCAAACTCGAGGGGTTTACTAGTAGCTACTGACGAGTTCCACTATATATCTCCTGGCTCCATCATCAGACCCTCTATACCAAATGTTATATACGGAAATCATAAAAATATATCGAGTGATCCCAAGCTCGGAAGTTTCATTCCCTAACTCGTTACCGTTGAGGAGTACTATGAAATCCTTCATCAGCTCAGCATCATGAAATACTGATTTTCAGGCGCCAACACCTGACTCATTAAGAAAAAAACCTCAAACGGGCTATTTGTCCTACAATATTTGAGGGTATCCCTCGATTTCCCTAGGATCCCATCATCAGATCCTGACTTGGTAATAATGGGACCAATGGGAAGCATACCCTTTCAAACAAAAAAAGAATTTTTAAAATCGGTTTATAATTGACGGAATAATCGATAACAAACATAAATAAAACTAAATACATTCGAATTGAGAATCTCCTCTTTTTTTGAAATAGGTTAAAAATCGAGTTTAAACAAAAGAAAAGACTTTTTGATCCGAATATAGTGAGATTTACACTGTTTACAGAACAATCATGCTTGTTTACATATTCTCATTAAATTCTGTGGTTACACCTTTCACGCACATTGTGTGCATGAAAGGTGAAACCACAGAGTTCAGATCAGAGTGCACATCGTTCCTGAGAATTTGACTGGCGGATATGAACTAAAATGAAGAATAGGACAGAAATGAACGGACCATTTAATTACATTTTTTACTACACTCTGGATGAATCACTGGTCACTCTTTCAGATCAACCTTACCAAATAGTAAGGATGGTTAATGCGTTTTATCGTTCGTCTTTAGTGTATACTTTGGATGAAACTAAAATTAAAAGCAATCTACACGTAACACTTTAAATTTAAATGATGCCTCCAAGATAAACATTAAAAGTTCAAAAAATTCTCAATTGAACATGACAAGAAACGTGAGGCCTGCGCAAAGTTTACGCAGCTAGGTTTTCCCTACTGTTATTGAGTCCCATATAATAGGGGGCGAGCCTATGGCCATCTACCCGGCACATTTCCAAACTCAGAATTCTCATACAGAAAACCTAATGACACTGACCGAGCTGGGAAGCGAACCGATTCGATTCTCACGCTCAGCGTCGCGCTTGCGTAGTAGTACAGTACGTAGACACTAGACCAATTAGGCAGTCTATCTAAAATATTTACGAATAACTTAAATTAAAACGTTCAAACATCAAATGCACTGATTATGTACTGTACTAAAAGGGATTTTAAAACCACCGTATACCGTTGATGAACACGAACATTTACACAAATTTAATGTATTGGTTTCTCGGTGAACTAGGCGTTACATGGCGACTGCAATTTCGCTTAGCGCGTCATAATGCTTATTACCCAATCTGACTTAAGATCGATTCTAAGGATTTCATATGCATAGATTATGAATATGTATAGTTTTTTTTTTTTTTTTTTTTTACTTTTTTTTACTCTTACCTGATATGGAAAGGCATTTAGCGCCGGCGAGAAAGACTGCAGAGGCACCAGTGATGACAAAGGTGCCCGTAAAATAAGGCCACTGTCCACCAGCTGCGTTCTTACCGTACCTTCACCATCGAGCCCGCTTATAATCGTACAGCGAACCCTATCAAACAACAAAGTTAATACAATTTAAATCGCCGTGCTCAGTAGTATAAACTGTTACTAAGGGTGTTATTGTGCATGGCAATACAAAGTATTGTTGCGCCGCTAAAAGAAAAAAAAAAATTTTTCATCTTATCGACAGGCTGCTACCTCATTTGCCAATCCAATACCCGGACTCAGTATTTAAGAAATACGTAGATAATATTTATGAAATTCATTTGCACATTTATCGGTAGATATATTATTTGATTTAGATATTTGTAAATCTAGATAACGCATGTTATGCTACATAATTATACACTTATACCTATGAATTCGATTAAAGATTACAAATATATTTAAAGATATAAAATAGTAAGACTACTATTTTTATGTTTTCCAAGACATCGGCGGCTGCAGGTAGGGCTTTAAAAAGGAACCTCCTAACAATACGAACCGCTTTCTGTACAAAGCCTCCAACCAACTGCGTAACGAGAGATTAGTATGTAGAGTTGAGTGGCACGTACCAGTCGCCAGCGAGCGTGCGCACGATGTAGAGCGTGCCGGCGTTGGGCGCGGGGGCCTGCGGCGCGGCGGGCAGCGGGCGGCGGTAGGCGCCGGCCGTCAGCAGCGCCAGCGCGTTGCGCACCAGCGCCGGCCCGCCCGCGCGGGACACCCACACGCGGCCCTCCTCCGTCACGCACCCCACCTCCACCTCGCACGGTTTCTGCGCACACGACACGCATGAAACACTCAAGAGAAACATTTCATGGCACGGCCCAGCAGTTTTTTTAAACATGATCTACATTCGTATTCTTCTAATCGTGGGTGCCGTATTAAACCCAAATCCCACAAACACTAGACCACCTACTAAGTCGAAAAAATATCAGTCTGTAGCGAATATCGTCGCAACATAGCAAAAAGTAAGGCGCCATCTACCGGAGTGAAGCGACAACAGAATACCCTGAATCGCACTATAAGAGTTTACCACGATTGTAACACATATACGAATGTCCGACATCATCGGGCTTCGGTCCGCCAGGCTGATCACCTTGCCTAGTCGGAGGATCGTCCCTGTTCAATGGAGGTACACCATACCTTGCTCCTCCATAAGTCAATTAGGTCCTACATTAATCCATATTAACACTACTGTGATAGTTCTTCTATATAACATAAGATATCTGTTTTAGTTGAATTTCTAGTACAAGCTAAGTAATTATAGGCCGACCGTTTAACTCGCGTATCGCCTGCGCGGTAAGAAGGGAGCGGGGGCGGGTAACGCTACACACGGAGTCAATAATCCAAAGATTTATCTCGAGATAGACATTGTTGGTAAAGAATAAAATAATAAGTATCTTTTTTTAAAGTATTTATTTTTAAGTTTTACAAATATTTTATAATAGCTTCATAGGTACAAAATCATAAAACAATAATTAACTCCGTTTAAGAAACATTTAACCACAGATAAAAAATTTATAGGACTATTCGTCACTAATATCCATATCGCTTGAATCATCATCACTGTCTGAGTAGCTTGAGGAGTCAGAATCTTGCAAATTAATAATAAATCGGTCCATCTCTTCATCAACAATGCGATCGTGCAGACAATATTCATCTTCAATAGTTTGTACATGTTTATCGCAGTTAACCCATTTTTCTACAGAGAATTCGGCAAATAACTGTTCCAGTGTATTTTTCTTTTTGTCTAAATTAGAATCAATTTAAATTTTTGCGAGCTGTCCTTTGATATCCCCCCAAACCAATTCGATTGGGTTGAACCCGGTCTAGATGATATGGAGGCAGTCGTAAGACTTCATGACCTGCCGCCTTTAAAATTTAATCTATTTTGTAAGTATTTTCTGTCGCGTGTTGTTTTCAATTCAATAAATCACATTTTCTTAAAGACGTATCAAATTCAACATTGTGTCTTTGCAGCCAGGTCTGCATGGTGGCTTTTGTGGATGTCATTGTAGGCTTTTTGTCCTCTTGTACCGAGTGGTATGCGGCATTATCCATAATAATAACTGAGCTTGGCGGTAAATTTGGCAATAGCTTTTCTCTAGTCCATTTGTTGAAGTTTACAAAATTCATATCGCTATGATAATCTCCGGTTTTGCTTTTGGATTTAAAAATTAAAATAGCTCTTTCGATAAATCCGGCTTGTCCACCAGCATGTACAATAATTAAACGTGGCCCTTTGCCAATATGCGACAGTACCCCTCGTTCTTCATTGGATTGCCAACACGCTGGTACATTTAATGACGAATTGACATATGTTTCATCGAGGTAAACAATGTTTCTTTGATCTCTTCTGTGCTTCTTTATCGCATTAAGATAACGCCACCGCCACGATACGATGTTTGGTTGTTCAATCAGTAATTTTCTTTTTGATTGACATTTCTTAAATCGAAAGCCAAGTTTATGAATCAATGTTCTCAAATATTCTCGGCCACAATTTAAAATTCCTTCTTCTCTGAGTTTCGCATTCAAAATTTTTAATGTAGGAACCTTCTTAAACACCGTATAAAATTGAGTTATTTTTCTTCTAACAACGCCCTCTGTAAACCTGTCAACTTCAATTTTTTTCTTTCGGATTTGTTTAATTTTTTTTGGTGATTTAAAATTTACATTATTTTGTTCATCTTTCAGTTCATTTCCTTCTTTTATTATTTTACATATGGTAGTCACCGAAAGTCTTGTAGCTTTAGCAACAAGTTTGCTTAGGTTTACGTCTTCAAGATACTCTGTAGAATTATGATCTTGTTTTCTGGCCTTAAAGAAGGAATAAACATTGTATGCTATTTGTTTAGCTTGCTTGTTAATTTTGTTCGCAAAACTGGAAGAGCGATTCATCTTCAGATTTATCTTGGCAGTCGTATACCTTGTGCGTTAATGTCCAAGCGTCCGTAACAAAAATACCAACCGCGCGCTGCGAGCACAGCCAGCGCACTGCCGCACTTGACGTAAGCTCTCTGCTCCGCGCACCCCTTTCACCCATCCGCTAACATCTCCCCCCGCTCCCTTCTTACCGCGCAGGCGATACGCGAGTTAAACGGTCGGCCTATAGGTTTAATTTTAGTGGGAACTAGGTATATGGATCGTAACTGACCGAGCAATGTCTGCAATATATCAGAGATTTATTTTTTGAATACCGTCGTCTACACTGTTATACTCTTTAGACAGCATGATGTCTATTATCAAAAATGATGAGCGCTAGCGCTAACTTACTAAGTAACGCTATAGAAAGTAATCACTCAATCGTATCTTTTGCTTTATATGTGACTGTTTACAGTCAAGAGGGGTCAAGTTGTTACTACTCATGTGGAAAAGATGCAACATACTTCGGTTTTCAAATTAGAATAATACCGAAACAACTATAAAGTTTCAATGAAATGTGGCGGGCCGTTTTCGCATGATGAAATAGACCAGATGGCCGATTCGTGTTCTATTGCTTATTTCTAGCCAATTTTCGATTGACGTTTACGATTTTATAACAGCATCAAACATAGAAACCAAATCGGTACTGAGACTATTCTGTGGTCCATACACTTAAACGCGTTCGTTGTGAATAGAAAGAGGACCTGCGTGACGGTGAAGGCGCCGGCGATGCAGAAGTCGTGCACGATCTCCTTGTTGAGGTTGAGGTCGCGCTGCGTGGAGGTGTCGTACAGCACCACGGCCACGGACGGGTCGGCCGGGTCGTGGCGCGGGCCGGGCGCGGCCACCAGCACCTCGCCGGGCAGGCGGCGCCGCACCAGCTCCGCGCCCAGCGCGCTCGCCGCCAGCTCCTCCGCGCCCTCCAGCCGGCACAGGATCGCCTGCCGATTGTTTTCATTCATCACTAAACATATAAACATTTAGATAGCTGTGCGTGACTCAATAACGACCATAACCCAACACAATATTCATGAGTGAATCAGTCAGTGAGTTTCTTTTGTTTTCCAAAAGATGAAAAAAGGTAACCAAACAAATCTCCTTGCAAAGCGGTAAATATCGCGTCGTCATACTATTTGATTCTTAATCGAAAATAGCAATAAATATAGCAATTTCGTTTCGTATCAACTATAGTGTGGGAAATAAAGTAATCAGAACACTATCGTCACCTGCGCCGGGAGCTTCCGGAATTGCGGTTCTAATATTTTTATTTTATGTATATACACGACGTCGTCGTCGCCGTGATCACCGAGGAAAACGGTCGCTGTGTCTTCGTCCGTTTCTAATATTTTAGCACGTTGCCAGCCCCCATCATCGAGATTTACAGCATACCTATAACATAAATAAACACATTGATACATATATATACATAATTATATCGACGCATGCAGAGAATATAGTTACATCTGCAAACTAACAAGTTTAACGTTAATATTAGTACATTTTCAACCGACTTCAAAAAAAAGGAGGAGGTTCTCAATTCGGCAGTATTTTTTTTTTTTTTTTTTTTTTTACGTTTGTTACTCGATTTCTCGAAGACGCCTGGACCGATTTCAAAAATTCTTTTTTTATTTGAAAGGGTATGCTTGTCATTTGGTCCCATAGTCATCAGGTCAGGACCTGATGGTAGAAGCCCTGAGAAATCGAGGGCATCTCTTGAAAATTGTAGGCGAGCATGGGGTAAAAACTTGATATTTATGTGTATATCTGATGAGACTACAATACTATGGAGGCTTAGGGCAGATCTGATGATGGAGACGACAGAGGATCGAGGGAACTCCTCAACGGTACATCTTAACTACCTCGTGTTTGGGCTTATTTTATTCGTGTTGACAAGATCTTTACACCGAGATGAGTAATGACTGTCACTGCAAGGTCCGTGATGCAGGTGCAGTACAGTTTAGGGAACTCCTTAATGGTTGATAGCAGCTACATAGTGTTTGGGCTTATTTTATTCGTATTGATGCGCACTTTAAGCCGAGATGGGTAATATTGCAGATTCGATGGTCGGCTAAGTAATTTATTTGATTTTAAAATCACATAGTGCAATACCGTCTAAGGTTTTCACTCGACTTGGGGCAACATACATTTGACCTTTGTAAAGTTTTTCAAGAGAATCGTCTTTACTAGGTCTACCCATCACTCAAATTTGTAAAATAATTAAATTTTTTAACAAAAAATAAAAACCGACTCCAAAAAACTCAAAAACAAAACTAATAACTAAAAAGCAAAAAATAAATCTTTTATTATACAATATAGCAGTTGAAGAATATTGAAGTCGGTGCCAAGTAAAACATGCAATGATAAACCGACACGATTGGCGAAGTGCATTTGTCGTGTCCGACGCATAATTCGCTCCGCACTCGACAATTTCTACGTGAACTCGTTGTTTCAATGTCGCTATTATAGCAGCAAGGTATATTACTTTTATGTTTTATTTGGCACCGATTTCAATATTCTTCAACTGCTATATTGTATAATAAAAGATTTACTTTTTGCTTTTTAGTTATTAGTTTTGTTTTTGAGTTTTTTGGAGTCGGTTTTTATTTTTTGTTAAAAAATTTAATGACCTATAGGATCGATGGTTATGGCTATCATTAAGCCATGTGTGTAACATATTTTATCTTTAGAAAGGAACGGTAATAATTGTAGAATTTGTATGTAAAAACTCCTCACTTTAACACTCTCTTTTCTTTAACTTTATTCAGTCGATAGCTTACAAAATCTGCAACACTGTGTTATTAAATAAATAATCTATAATAAACCAAGTGATCTTACCAAGCATTTTTAATTATCATAGATTTGTCCACATGTGAACCAGAATGGTCATAATATTTAGACATATCAGCTAGAAGGGTTTCGAAGGCGTCCTAAAACAAAATAAAATAAGTTAAATACTCAGTACTCCAGTAAAAAACAAAACTTCGCTATGGCCATGCTTGGCTTTTCACATTAAAAACATTTTCTCCGAGTGACCAAGCTTAGTTTAGTAAACTAATCAATTTCAAGAGCTAAAGTTGATTCACTTACGCTATATTGTATTCCAATAATTCGAAGCCAAATTTCAAGGGTAGAATTAGCGACGGTTACGAAAACATTCCAAAAATCATCTTCAGGGAATTGTAACGGTGGTAAATCACTGTCCATGGAATCATCTATTACAGTTGTTTCTATGTGTGGTGACACCACTTCCTGTTGATAAAAAATATAAAATATAAAGTCAATACAAATGTACCGAATTAAAGCAAGCAAAATGCTGGAGATGTGTGGATGAGGATGGAGGTGGCCTTCCAGTAAGACCAAATATACGCTCCTGCGCCTCTCTACGATTAACTTAAAATTACCTCTTTTTCACTTATTTACACAGTTCAAAATCAAAAACTGATATATTTTATGGTATGATTACCATTGACCAAAAACGTATCTACGCCAAATTTATTAGAAGCAAACGTCTCTTGAGAGAGTTTCACCATAGCTTCTATTTCGGTTTTATAAAATACACTGCTTAATTGAAGACACAAGGTCACCAAAAAAAAAATTTAACGCACATACCTCGTTATTGGGAAGTAACACTAAAAGTCCGTTAACAACTCTGTCTTTTATTATTTTCGGGCAGTTTTCAACTAATTCTTGCCAATTACTTGGTAAGTTTTCATTATATTTTTCTCTGAAATGACAAATAATACTAGTTTAGCAGGATTACGTTAACAATGAAATGGTAAAAAAAAATTGGATTGGAAGTAATTAATACCTTACTTGGGTAAAGCAATTTTGCCTACAATTGTAACATGAAAGTAGTTTTCTCTGTATTAATGATAAAACATTAGGGGAACTATTTCTGTAAATTAGATATAATTCCACAATTTAAATTGTAGATTATGATGAGACTGTCACCTCTACTAACCTTTTAAAGAAAATATGTACGTATCATTACGTCATAATTAATAGATTCTGAACACAAAATATTGTGTGTATCTTGATCGATATTTATGAAATATGTGATTTAAAAAACCAGAGACGAGGTGATTAAAAATTGTAATACAAAACATCACGCTATACCTAAAGGATATTATCGATCATACACTTACTAGACTAGTGCTATCTCACCTCATCATAATAGAATGCCTCTCTTCGATATAAATAAGTAATACAAAACACGCACCTGTACAAATGTGGTACTGTACTTGCCCAAAGTCCAGCTTCATGTTCAGATACTAATTCAGTGAGAAATGAAATAGCGTTGTTGCTTGAAGAAGTTGGCATTCCTCCAGCCTCAGAACTTTCTATTACTGAAAGTAATTTCACCGCTGCTACTTCTTTCGCTAATTCCTCGGATGGTGACGAGTCGGGATATGAGCAAGCATAATAGGCAGTTCCCACCTACGGATTGAAATTTAATTAATTTGACAAGAATAAAGTCCTGAAAGTGAAAGAATGATGAAATGTTCATAATTCATTACTAAATTGATTTCAGTAACTATAAAATAGGCAAAAAAGTAATTTAAAAAAATACGAAGTTTTGGGTATTTTGCACACCACACAATTTCGAATTTAGAAAAAGCACTTAAAACAACCTAATATAAACTAGAAATAAGCTATAAGGCACAAGAGTAGAGGGATAGTTGACTTGTGAAACATATGTTAAATCCATCCTGATACGCAAAGCGTATTACAAAAGTAAAGATTATGTCGGAGATAGAGATGTCTGGCGGTAATTCGCTCTGCACATAGTCACTGCACATGTGGCTTTCCTGGCAATCACCCGAACCGCAATCACAATCAATTCATTCATGTGCTGAGCCATTCATATTATTTTTTTTTTTACAATTTAATAGTTTTTAACATGTCTTATAATGTTTGTATTTATTTTATTCTCTCTTTTTCATAGGTTGCTATGACATCTTGTTAATGAAATATTAGATTTTTGTATTTTGTGTTATCAACAATGATCCTAAATTATTTTATTATTTTGTTTAATGTATCCGTAAGCTAGTTGTCATTGTAAGTTAATCTTTGATAATCAATTTGATAATAGTTACAGATGGCTATCCATTGTAAATGTGAGCACAGTGTAGGGGTATTCTTTTTACTTTTATTTTTATTAACAGACTTTACGTTAAAGTTGCATTTAGTATTTATTTTACGAAACCTACATTGTTCCACAAACTTTTTCCACATTATGTTCATGGCAAGATTGTTAAAAGAGACTTTAAAAGAGTATCCATGAAACTCCATGTTTCTTGCCGGTTCTTCTCCATAGGACCAACTTTTTGGAACCGTGCAACTAGAGTCTTATAACGTTTCATAAGTGCCTGTATTAGGTTTATTTGAAATAAAAACCATTCTATCTATCTATCTATCTATGTATAAAAAAAATTGAAAAGTATTTTACATTTCCTAGAAGGAAAGAAAAGTAATTAAAGGACAATGGGAATGGCACACCTCTGAATAGTTTAGAGATGCTTTGCTGTACTTATTTCACGCTTTATATTGTTAACAACTCTGTGACTGCTGGGTAATGATATCTGTATTGAATTTTTTTTCAAGATTTATTAAAACTCTTTATTTATTATTTATATAAAACTAGCTTCAGCCCGCGGCTTCACCTGCGTAGCTTACGAACTCGTACATTTTTTCGGGATAAAAAGTACCCTATGTGCTAGACTATATCTCTTCGCCAAATTTCATCCAGATCCGTTCTGGCGTGATTGAATAACAAATATCCATCTATCCAAACTTTCGCATTTATAATAGTAAGATTTCTTTTCTTTTGCTCTTTTTTTATAAATGTTGCCCCACACTAGGAATACATCCTGTACCGTGGATACGTTTACAAACAAAAATATTCACATCACACACCCAAACGACCCGACGACACAGTTGGCGCAGTGGTTAAGCGATTAGCTTTCTGCGCTATCTGTCGCGGGTTCGATCCCCGCACGGAACAAATATTTGTATGATCTACAAATAGTTGTTTCGGGTCTGGTTGTGTGTGTATGTGACATGTATGTTTGTAAACTGTACCCACGACACGGGAGAAATCATAGAGTGGGGCAACGTTTATTGAATGAAAAAAAAAAAAACCCGAAAAAACTATCTGTAGTTCATACAAATATTTATTCCATGCGGGAATTGAAACCGCGACAAGTGTTGCCAAAAAAATTTGGTTATCGATGTAATTTAGTAATCCCTATTTTTGAAGGTATTTTATGTTGAATATTTAGATATAGCTTGGCGCTCGGAGCACGCTGATGCGTTTACGGCTTGGCGTTGAAAAGGTTAATAATGACGGAAATGATTTATCATTCTTAACTTACGCTATACGCATTTATTAAAGTGCTATACTTAAAAATAAAGTAAAGTGTTAGCGCTATAATATTGCATCCGGCACTAAACATTCCGAGACTACCTTCATGAAGATTCGTAAGTAGATTATTATCACACTATTTCTGTTAGAAATTATGTAGTGGAATATTTTATAGAAATACTTTTTATTAATGTACCTAGTCAAATATTATATGCACATTAAGATTTGCGTTTCGTGAATAGGAGAGACATATTAATTTCAAATTCAGGAAACCCTAGTGATCAAGCAAGCGGCGCAGACATCCGCATGTTAGGTACGGGAATCGATGTAAAGTAATAGCAACTGTGTCGCACAGCGATAAAGTGCAATTTAGCTTGCGGGCGCGATTCTAGATAATAATAATTATGTAGGATATTATAAAGGCGGTTATCGTCAAATTCAAATGAGTGTGTATTTTGCACGAAGTACTATTATTTATTAAGTGGTAATACTTACTTTAACTGTACAGTCGTAGCTGACAGGACCTCGTTTTGGACGTATATCATGCACCTTATATACAGGACCTGGAAGTCCCAGTTTCTTACAAGTCCATTCCAATTTCTCGACGGATGATGTAGAATCAGGAGGAGGTTCTAAGTTATGAGCCGGCACAACATTTGTTACAGGGCCACTGCTTTCCTAAACCAATAAAATATACCTACAAACTAAGATTCCCAAAAAATTACAACATTAAAATAATTGTTTCTTTTACTAACCAGACATTCGTTATGAGCAGCTGGGAACTGCAAGGGTATGAGATCCACCGTGTTAAGACGATCTCTTAAATTTGAAAGCCTCTGTGACGCCGACACTTTACTGCCGTGTTTAACATCCGTTTCATTGTTAGTGCGCGACGATATCTTGAGCTAAATCGACATTTAAACCATTATAAATTTAACGGCTAACCTTCCGTTAGAAATGAGCGAATAAGCGCAATAGAACAGTGTTACCTAAATTATCAACCGTATATTTATCACGAATATGTATACAGGGTGGAAAGTTGAGGCAGGCCTTGGAAGTACACTAAATAATGAAGTCAGCTAATTTTACTTAAAAGAAACATAACTGTTTTAAAAGCAAATAAAATGCAATCAAACATTTTTGAAAATAATACCCTGTATTTTTATGGCCGCAATAAATAGGAAATCTATTCTCTCTAATAAACATAGTATCTTAAATTTATGGAATATCGTGAAATGAAACTACGTGTAAACATTCTATATTGAAGGCGAAGCTAGCATCGCACCGATTTATTTGATTCACACCATTGCATTAAATTTAATCACAAAAATAGTACATTTATTTATACCACATAGAGAAAGCTGACAAGGAGCAGACAATTTCGGCAGGCAATTTTTTTATTTGTTTATCTGATTTAATTTATTATGTATGAGTAAGATAAGGTAACTATAATACCTGTATTATTTTACTTACCTACTATTACAATAATTTTTTTATTATTTCAATTTTTCATTCTTTTATTTCCTTTTTATATTGTGGGTTATTTACTATGAAGAAGTTTAAAGAAATGCAGAATATCCAGTGCCAATTATATTTTTGAATATGTATTAAAATGATCTAAAGTTATACGGTGTGGTGGGTGGGTAGCGTCACTTTAATAATCTATTGTGCGTGTTTTCCAGACAATATAAAAGTGGCTGCGCGTTTGCATCCTACGCAACTTGTTGCCAAATATATATATCTGACCTTTCAGAATACTACGTACATACATACTGATAAAGAGAAGTGATGCCCAATGTTAAAAAAATATGTATATATTAACGTACCTCTTCGTTGTGTATGTTGGCTTCTCTCAAACTATGTGACGATGAGTTGGAACTTTTCGATACTTTTTCTATTTGGTCATTAATTGACTTCGTTGTATGTTTCACGTTCGGAGGCAAAATTTTCGATTCGTTCGACTTAGAGACATATTTGTTATTCTGCAAAAAAACCATTTAGTAGGTATATACTTACATTAAATTTAATAAGCAGTCACATAGATACTGAAAATAGTTTTAATAAAGCCATGCTATGATTTTAAAACTAACGATTGTACATCTAATAATCGATACTACCGGAAATCAATCAATTACGTAGCTTTCTTAATTTTGACAAGTTAACAACAGATGGACCGTGCCTACTGGATTTTGTTATTGTTTTTATGAAGATAATCCAACCCTATCAGATATTTACACCAATTAAAGTCGAAAACCTCTTTTAGTTGTACTTATAAAGACAAATTTAACGACGTACTCGCATGTTTCATCAAGTTACCTTTTATAAGATTTTTATAGTCCAAGCAGGACTAGAAAAATGACAGGAATATAGACATTGTTCTTTAATCAAAACTACTTTTACGGAGGACAATTTCGTCCTAGAACCAAAAAACCAAGATGTTAATATACCCCAATTCGCACTGGGCTCACATAGTGGATTAAGGCCTAATAATCACTGAGAACGCTAGAGTCCCAGTAACGGAAATGATAAGTTCCCGCCTTGCTATCATTCGATAATAGAACCATATGGGGTCAAAATATATACAAGACTAGCTGTTGCCCGCCGTTTCACCCGTATCCTAGGGGAACTACTTCATGTATTCGAAGAAATAGTATCCTATGTGTTAATCCAGGTCTGTCTGTGTGCCAAGTTTCATCCAAAGAAAGAACGAAGAAGAAAGAGTAACAAACAAACATCCATCCATCCATCCATCCTCACAAACTTTCGCATTTATAAATAGTAATAGGATAGGATGAAGCTTGGCCAGATGATAAGTGAGCGCTACTTGAAACCTAAAATACAATGAACCCAATCACAGGAAGGAGAATAGTAGTAGGCACACTTCCTTCACTGTTTACACAAGTAATCACCAAATTCTGACATACACATGCTCGGGTTCGAAGTTGGAACACGTATGGAAAGCGTTCTAGCTAGTGGCCTATTACTACTTTTTGTTCCTTACATAATTATATGAATTCATTCTGATAGATTTTAATCTATCAGAATTTTCTTTAATTCTCATAATTATTTAGAATATAACCTCCCTGAACATTCAGCGTAGCTATGCGACACTCCGCAGCTCGCTTTTCGCCCCGTGAGAACCGCTGGCGTGGTGTGTGGCGAACATCACCGCCGCCTCCGAGTTTTTGGTTTTTCTGACTCATTTTGGTCCCACGATTAGCAAGGGAAATTAGATGTCCAACCCTACAGAGCCCCGCATGTAGGGGTAAGGCTTTTTAGTGCCTGGGGGCGCCTGATCCCAGACATCTGGCACGCTTGTGACTAGGCTATGTAAGGATCGTAGCACGTGGCGTTCCGTAGTTTCCGCCTACCCCCATGGGAAAAAGGCGTGACTTAATGTATGTATGTATGTATGTATTTAGAATATAAAATGGAAATTGACCGAATCGTACCTACGGTATTAAGCATTTAAAATAAATACAATAAACAAAAAAGCTGTTCCTAATTAATAATTATTAGGCAATATTAATCTAGGCAGGTAGACGAACGCACTCGAAAAGAATAAACACTGGCATTGCGTTCCAACTAGAAAAAATAAGTTTATGAACTGGCAGCAGTTGTGATAACTATGTATGTGTGAATATGGCTGCTTCGGATATTACGATGTAATGAAGCATAATTTGCAGTAGGTATGTGGCGCACATACACATATTTGGGCTTTATGTCTGGTCACCCGCACCCCTCTTCTATTTCATTATATAAGTTCGAATTAATAAAAGATCAAATTCGTAGTTCATAGTGTATGTATTATTTATATAATACTCAGAGATAACAAAATTCTCCATAATTAGCAGTATTAGGTCGCATCGTAAATTAAAAAAATAACTATAATAACTGAATCGTGGTTCATGGCTTTTAAATAAATGCCCAGGCTTTGGACCTTATAATGCTTATCTATACAAATCCAAAGGTTCACTGGTAGATAATGGCTTATGGGATTAAATGCCCCTTGTGTTACCAGTGTACATGTAAGATAAATAAATAAATAATTGGAACTCTGAAAAATCAAATCAATTTCGCCAATAAAATACATTACCTTATGATATTGTGTGTTATTATTGAATGGGGCACTGCCCCTTGCTCTGTAATATTGATTGGAGTACTGGTTGTTATAGTTTGAAGTATAACCAGAAGCTGGTTTTCGCCATGATCCTTGTTTTTTTGGGAATCGATACTGTAAATAGATAAATTATTATTTTTACGTTAAATTATTTCTGATCTAGTACCGCAGAACTAAATTATTAGGTGAATACAATAAATATTATATTTTTATAAATAAGAAAACTATAATTTATTTGGAGCTTTCCTCCCATCAAATAGAAAAGAATGGTCGCGATTTTAGAGAACTCGACACGAACTACTTACATGCTTCGGGCATGACTTAAGGTGAACGCGCTCTTGAATTTTTGAAGCTGAAAGAAAATGTGGAGTTACGAGGTATGGTGTAACTCCATTGAAAAAGGACGGATCCTCCGACCAGACAAGATGTTTAGCCGGGCAAGCCGGGCTGTACCCCAACGGTGGCGGTCGAACATTCGTCAGAATAGGTGTAAGTACTCTTATAGTGCGATTCGGGTTTTAATGTGATCGCTTCAATCCGACAAATTACGCTGTAGTGTTTGCCATGTAGTTGCTTATAACTCTATCATCAATCAGAAGAATATCATCATCATCATCATCATCAGCCAGAAGACGAACGAACTGCTGCTGAACGAAGGCCTCCTCCAAGGGAGGGATTTGCCATAATCCCCACGCTTGGCAGGCGGATTGGGGATCGCAGTGGCTCACCGATTAGTGAGAGGACGCTGCTGCCCATCCTCCGGTGTCTGGCCGCAGTTTTAGGACGTACCCGGGTCACAGAAGGTCAAGAATATACTTATTGAAAAATAACTGAATAACTTACTGGATAATTCAATTTCGGTGTGGCCTTTTTACTGGACTTCTGTCGTGCAACCATAGTGGCTATATGTTGGGTTTCTTGGCTAGCTATTGCATCGACATACCATTCACTATTTACTTGAGTCACTTTAAATCCAGGCACATCTAGGAAGAGTTTATCCAATGATGAATAGCCAAGCTTTTTGAAAGGTATCCATTCTCCTTGTAACTCCCGATAATCTCCTAAAAACATAAAAAATAAAATGCAAAAAAAAAACACTAATGTAGCTTCATCATATTTTCGATATTTGACTTTCATATTACTTTTACATTAGTTAAGTAGAAGTTCGTTAGATACGCACATTTATAGACTCAAAAACATGGAGAAATGAAGAAATGCAGCAAGTCAGAAAAATGTGGACTAACGAATTGGAATTATCTTTTTTGGATTTTTTTAGTCACAAGATTATAGTGTGCTAGTGCACACATTACCAAAGCGTCTGCACAAGCAAAGTCGTCTATACCGGAGAACGGGGAGAACCGGACTGAAAACTCACCGTGAGTGTGAACAGTGCATCTATTTCTCTTCAAATCTGTACTGTGAGTCTGTACGGCTTATTATAATGAACACAATCACCTGATTCATTTATTAATTCCGAAAGATCTTATGAATTGGGGAAGTCCCGCAATATAAATATAGTGAAAATTTTGAAATGTAACACATACATTACCTCTTGAAATGATCTGTCTTTTTTTTAATACAGAGAAGCAGCAATATAACGGACATAGAAAATAATCGATCTAGGCAGGCGACACAATACCGCAACGACAACTTACATAAACCTGTTAAAAATAAACCTGTTTTTTTTAAAACTTGTACTTTATTCTAATGATTTATGTATTTAGATAGTACAGAGAGGAAATTCTGTAAAAAATAAACCTATTTAAATAAGTGTGTGGTGGGAGTAGGAGTGAAAGACCTAAGTGTACGTACGATGATCTCAAACAAGTGAATATATACGATCGCCAGTCATGAGTGCGCATTTTGACGGTAGATGTTATTATTATACATCATACATTACCATACGCTTTAGTATAACTTTTATCTAGACGTTATGATAATGTAAAACTTACTGTTACATTGTTTTATAGTTAGTGCTCCTTTAACAGATAAAAGAGTAGCTCTTAACGCTTGTATAACTTGCTCTTTGTCAGCCATTGTTAGGCACCTGTAAAAATAAAAGAACTGTATTAAATTGATGGCCAGCGGCTTGATCAGGTGTGTGCAAGTTGTGCAACACAGTACGCAGTATTTAAGCAACCGCATTTTGCACAACGGGTTGCTGGTCCCCCTCCTCAATGGATCAAATATATTTATATGAAGTACAAATAATTGTTAATGGTCTGGGTGCTTTCGCATGCGTGATTTATTTATGTAAATTGTACAATGAATATAACAGTGGTGAAATGGAATGGTATGGAAAGCAATGAATTTGACTTGTAAGAATTAAAAATCCACTGTTGTGCCTAACGTACGGCTTTCAAACTCTAAAGGTAGATCCACACCTGCACACGCGTACGAACAGTGCGGTTCGCGAACATCTCAGGAACATAGTATGGACCTTTGGAAATGTTCGCGAGCGACTAACGAGTAGTTCGCGTGCAAGTTTAAATGTCCTCTCGCGGACACGAACAGTATGGTTCGCGTGTATCCATTAGACATGTTCGCGAGCCGTTAGCGAATTCAATAACATTTTACAATAGTTCGAGTGTTTTCTATCCCACAATATAGGCCAACCTTTATAAAAAAAAAATTAAGCAATCCTCGTCTTTCCAGTCCATTATCGGTAAAACTACGTGCGTGCGGACAGAACGAGAGTGACTGCCTGACCGTTCGAGGCACGCCGTGTGCACGGTTCGTGCGCGTGAGCTTCAATTACGCAGGTGTGGATCCTTGCACGCGAACCGTTCGTAGCATACGCGCGCGCGTAGAATGTGACGCGTTCATAGCCATTCGAGGCTCCTAGCGTGCACAGTTCGTGCGCGTGGGCTGGTATGAACCCGGCTTATTATCGCTCGTCTACATATAACACAGGGTTACTTTTTCAAGGGTAGCCAAATGTTATGAGGCTGAGGCATGTTTCATCTCACTGGTTAAGTAGATCCTGACATACAGATTGACTCTTCTATAATCTCATAGAAATCAGAAGTCACAATAGATTTTAATTTTAATATTTTATGTTTTAGTTTGATTAATTTTAATTTTTATAGTGTTTAATTTTGTTAATTGCGTACAAACTGTACGTTCAATTACAACAGCAAATAGGTCATAAGTTAGTTGTCCACCGGAGGGTAAGCCTGGTGCTCTGTAATACAGGTTTTACCTACAACAGACACCAGTCTCTATGTAATTGTTCTTTTGACTGTGTACTGTGTTTGTGATGATGAGAGAATAAATACATATTATTATTATTATTATAATTTAAGATAAAACACAGGCTATTTCTATAATAAAAACTCTACTCAAACAATGTTTGGAGCCTTACTTTATGGTTTAGCAATGAAAGTAAATATACTAAATATGTACCATTATGCTATTGCTCATAGGAGCTGAATAGTGTTATATAATATAGTTTTAGTGTTATTTAATTGATTTTATTTAAATGTCTGAATTTAGGACACATCTGAATGTGACATGTGATAAAAAAAATCACACCATATAATAAAGGGAACTCAGCGATACACAGTGTTCAATAATCCTTTGTGATGGGACATTTTTAGTGAAGCTAAGCAAGTAATGCGTCATAATATTCTAGACACCAGAGTAGAAATCCCGAATGCCAATTCTGTATAGTTGTTGAGAAAAAGAGCTTGAAAGTTTATATGCAATAGAATCTCAACATGAAACACAGCAATTCAAACATTTATTATAACTGACCACCAATGCTGTGGGTGATGGGTATAATGTTAGTAATCTTATTATTTTTGGATATACAAAATTCGACAATCTGATTTGGACTTATTACTTACTTTGAAAATTCTCTATAGCACTACAGAGAGGTCAACCTTTAAAAGTAAATATGTATCAATAATATAGATAGACAGCACCATTACAACAGGCTGTTACTAAATGCCATATCACCTATTTTATCCCATCCAGTAATCAGTGCTGCATTTAACAATAAACTAAATAACCAGTTGCATAGAATATCAGTCTTTGGAGGGCAGACTGGCAGGCAAACTAGGCTCACAAAACAACAAGCATAGTTGAAAATCCAGTTTTCAGGAGAATTCTAAAAAAGGTCATAATATTACACATTTTGTGATGGAATGTACTTAACATGTACAAAAAGACAGGAACTTTGTTGATCTCTACACATTAGTGAGGGCAGCTGCTCTTAAGAAATCTGCCACAGATCTGGAATACATACTAGAGTGCAATGACAAGACTATGAAATATGGAAGAACCATGGAATTTGCTAAAAACAGCAACAATCTTCGTAATATACTTATATATAGCCCTGAAGTGTGGTTAAAGATAGATAGATACAGTATTTTTAACAGTAAAAGTTCCTTAATCACAGTTCCCCTATTCACAGGTAAAAATTGCAACTCTTTTCCTACATTCTCATAAAAGGATTTAGTGTCCTTTCTTATAAAAACAAGAAAATTCCAAAAATCTTATAAAAACAGGGAAGTTAAGAAATAATACTAAGTTTCACTAAGTTTAATAATCAATAATCACAAATTTAAACAATATCTACCAATTATTATGGTCAGGCCTAAGCCTTTAATTGTTAAAAATCTATCATTAAATTGATTTTACTGTGATGTTTTTTTTCTTTTGTACATTGAAAAATTAACCGTTTCTATATTCATGGCATATTTTCAGAACATTTCCCCTGCGGAGCTTTTACTGTATTGTACACCAAAGAAAATGGCTGGCCTTAGTCTGGGTTTCAGTGCATGTAAGAAATCTTAGAGAATTTTCTTTACCAAGATTTTTTATATTCTGTTTTCCTAAAGGGTAAAAAGTATTTATTTTGTATGAGGATGACTCTTTACTAAATTTTGTGAATCAGTTAGTGTTAGTAAATCTGGTAAGATAATCCCAACAAATTAAAAGCACTGGATAGCATGTAGAGTTACGTTACGAACAATAGTGATAGATACTGTTATGGTACATAATAACTTAATAATCATTTACCTACCGTAACGTAAATGCCGGTGGTAAAATAATGACCGAATTTCAACTGACAAACATTTCGTGTTTCACGGCTTAAGATGCCTTAAAAATGTAATATTAAAATATCCATCGGGATTATTACAGAAAAACCCCTGAAACCTTTAGCCTGAAACAATTTGTGACGCGTAAGCAAGAGAAATCAGAACATATCATCATAACAACAAAAATTAAAATTAAACACTACTTTCACTAAATACTGTGTAAAGTTGCTTTAGGTACATGTAAAAACGGAAATATCTTGTCATCATATACTTTGAAATAAAAAAGCAAGGCTTACTTACCTAACTCCAACAAAATTCTCGATAATATGTATGAATAACGAAACCTTCACAAAATTTAATTTCAATAAAACAATCATTAAATTTTTACTTGAAGTTGAAGCCTTTCGTGCGGTTGTCAGATTTTGCCAACCTATCAAATCTAGCGGTGATTGTTGCGCAACGCAAACGTTATTGAAACGAGCTATCGTCACAATAGCGGTTAGCTGGTTTCACCGATCTGAAATAACCTGCTAACATCTATCCATAGAACACATTACGCTAAAGTCGCTAACATCTACTAACTCAATCACGTTGCACGGTGTCGCACACAACGTTCGGAAATTTTCATTACACCTACATCGCTAAACAGCGCTAAACACTATCGGGCTGTATCGGCAATAGTCGGAATCAGAATAGTGCTTCGCTGAGATGCCGAATTGTGTGGCCTTGACCTAGTCTAATTTCACGTGTTTGGCGATATGGTGCATTTTAGGCGCGTTAATATTTTCGAGTATTTAATTTGTTAGTTAAAATGATTTTTGTATCATATAGATTATAGTTTTGTATAGTTGTATAATAATTTCATAGTGTTAGTAAATTGTTTTGCTTAGATTAGTAGGTATACCTTATTGCAATATGTGTCGTAGCAATGCGAGTTTACTCTAGGACTTTTTTATAAAGGATCCCGCAACGAAAAAGGCGCAGTGTACACTGTGTGGTGATTGAGTATGAAACAAAAATATAAAAAATGCGTGAAATGAGGTTTATTAAAGGAAATAAATTTGGCATGATCAAAAACAAAATATTCAAGTTTATGTTCTTTATTTAAAAAATACATATTCAGTGAATTCCAATGAATATGGCACAAAATAATTTCGGGTTTCACATCTGCCAGGCGCCCCGCGACGTATCACTTTTTTCGTTTTATTCACAATACAACGTATACAAGTATACGTCTATCAGAACGGAAAAAACGAGTAGAAGTGTAACTAATATAATCATAATAGTTACTGGTAACATAATATTAAGTATTAATATGATAATAGATTATTCAAATCTGCAGTAATAGTGTTACTCAGTAATAGTCAAATAACTATTCTAGTAAAAACGAATTAAGAATCAATGTACATAACGGTGATTAAACTTTTAAATACGCCAACGAAATAAACAACGTTGTCAACTTTGTTTGGTTCGTATTACTAAGCCTGTAAAAGTATGAAGGAAATTTTAATGACCGTTTCGCGTAATATGTTAGTCGGTATCGATAATAATGTAATCATACGATTGAGTACGTTAAATGAATAATATATATTATTGGGTAACGCTTACTGTATCCGTAAACTATTATTTGACTATTACCGAGTAATAGTTATAATAAGCATATAATATCAGTAAAGCGTTATATTTAATAATAGTATTACCAACTAATGACCCTATTACCCCATCTCTAAAAACGAGCTATTAGCTATTGTGACATTAGCTACTTTCAATAACCTGTATGTCGCGCAACGACCACCGCAACAGTATATTTATAATTCACTAGTTGCCAGCCGTAAATCCAGTTAAACGCTACTAGCGGGACCAATAGCGGGATAGCGCGTTTTAAAAACCGCCATTGATATCCGATAGACAGTTGCGTTTCGTTATCCAAGAAAGCCGCTACAGCCCACCGCTAATCAAATTCAATCGACGACCGACTAGCGGTGGGCTGTAGCATCTTTTTTGGATAACGAAACGCAACTGTCTATCGGATATCAATAGCGGTTTTTAAAACGCGCTATCCTGCTATCCTGCAATTGGTCGCTACTTGTTATAGCAACTAATAGACTAATAGCGGGATAGCGCGTTGCATCAATGAGCATCTAAAGGTACTATAAAAAAAATGCACGTAATGTGATAGTGAGGTTTTGATGATCTTTTTTTTTAGCTTTCATTGATGCTCAACATTCGCGAATTGTCGTTGTTGTTCCAACATAAATGTCTCTTAGCAAGGATTAATGGACTTAATGGACGGCCCCGTAAGGTTTTGTTGACCTTTTTTTTTTTAGCTTTCATTGATGCTCAAAATTCGCAAATTGTCGTTGTTGTTCCAACATAGCTGTAGCGTCTTTTTTGGATAACGAAACGCAACTGTCTATCGGATTGTTTGGATGTTAGCGACTTTAGCGTTAGCATGTTAGCAGGTTATTTCAAATCGGTGAAACTAGCTAACCGTTATTATGACGATAGCTAGTTTCAATAACGTTTATGTTGCGCATCGACCACCGCTACGACCGACGTTCTTTTTTTTTCTTTCGTCTAATTGACGACAAGCAAGTGACTCGTTGAAAAATGGAAGAACCCGATTGAACTGAACTAAATAACAAAATAAATAATAAAACAATAAAAAAAAAAATACAGCAAAAAAGCCGAAACCAGAAATAAGTATACCAAACTCTAGATTTAGTCCGTAGCCGTTCCATATCCTTCAATTTAGTGTAAATAGGTATATGTCTTCGACTGTATATAAAAATCTAAAGGGACTATTTCTGTACATTGAAGACGTACAACCAAAATTATTGAGGTTTACTTTTATTTACACAAACTGAAACAATATTTTGGGAAATGTTGTCCGTCTGTCAGAGTCTGTCTCCTTAAACACTTAATGAACAAAAATTTTAAAAAATTGATAAAGAAATAATAAACAAAATTACTACTTTTTTTAATACGTTTTCCGTCAGTAAAATTAGGCATAGTTTTCCTCATTTTAATATGTGCACTTTTATAAAGACTAGAGGTGTCACTAATATAATCATAATAGTTACTAGGACTGGGCGATACAAATCATATATAGATACAATATCTATATATCGACACAATATCTAATATCTATATATCGGACGGCGTACAAACTATGTATGACAATATCGCTCGAGTGGCACTGCACAGAACCACACAATAATAATAACGTAAAATATCTATGATACTCTGAAAACATAGATTCAACCGAACCGCTGCACCACTTACGTTTCAGAATATCATAGACTCAACCAATACGCCAATACGCCAGTAACGTGTGGTACTACTTTAGTTTCCGAGTACCATAGATTCCGACCAATATATAGATATTGAAATATATAGATTCGATATCTGATATTCAAAACCGATATATAGATACGATTCAATACAGCGTAAAGACGATATTACCCAAGCCTAATAGTTACTGGTAACATAATATTAAGCATTAATATGATAATAGATTATTCAAATCTGCAGTAATAGTGTTATTCAGTAATAGTCAAATAACTATTCTAAGCGCGCGCGCGCGCTGTTGCCGTTGTGTAATTGGCGACAAATGTATATCTCTCTCTCTCGATGCTTGCGGCGCATCGCATTTTAGCGGAGCGGCAACACAGTGTTGAACGTTCTGTCTTCACGCACTTTTTATCGTTCGTTCGAATTAATGAAATAACTGTATTAAACTTTTAAATACGCCAACGAATTAAACAACGTTGACAGTCTTAAGCAAAAGTAAAAGTGTGAAGGATATTTTAATGACCGTTTCGCGTAATATGTTAAGTCGGTATCGAAAATAATGTAATCATACGACTGAGTACGTTAAATTAATAATATATATTATTGGGTAACGAATACTGAATCCGTAAACTATTATTTGACTATTACCGAGTAATAGTTATAATAATATAATATCAGTAAAGCGTTATATTTAATAATAGTATTACCAACTAATGACCCTATTACCCCATCTCTAATAAAGACTCACACGTAGTCTTTGACTCACACTGTATAGATCATAGATTTAGAATTAGCGTAAGCGAAATTCTAAGTCTATGGTATAGATTTATAGATATTGTACCTATATACGATTTATATCGCCCACTCCTAGTCTAAAATTTTGTTTGTGTATTATGATTGATATTTAAAGTGATAAATTTTATAAATGTTAGTCTATAGCAGCACTATCGTATTAGGTTTAAGTCCTGTAAAAATAGCGTTGTTTTGGCTGTACCTTTAGAGTCTAAGCCTTAAAAGCTCAAAAAACAGAGTTTCAAGTCACGTCATCAATATTCGTAAAAATAATTGATCATAGAGTGAAGTAAAATTCTTATTTCTTGAAATTATAGGTAGGAAAATTTATCTTTTAATATATTTGATTACTTATTATAAGCATGGAAGACACCAAAGCAACTCAATCTAGTGACTATCATAGAGAAAATGAGGAAAAACATCAGAAGAAGAAAAGTAAAAATAAGAAAAAACGTAGCGGTGGAGATGGCGACCACGGCGTTCCAACCTTGCCGGATGGTTTAGTCCCAGTGCCGAATTCAAGTGATAGTCACCAGAACATATCTTTAAAGGATTTGAAAATGGCTATGGAAGTTTTAAACCTGCAACAAAAACCTGCCAAGACAACTGAAGAAGCCCTGCACAAATCATATCAGTTTTGGTCAACCCAACCTGTTCCAAAAATGGATGAAAAAATTCTATCTAATGAACCGATAGAGCTTCCGAAATCTCCAGAAGACATAAGATCAGAACCATACACCTTGCCAGATGGATTTCAATGGGACACCTTGAATTTGAATGAGCCTTTGGTGTTAAAAGAATTGTATACATTACTGAATGAAAACTATGTTGAAGATGATGATTGTATGTTTAGATTTGATTACCAAACGAATTTTCTCAAATGGGCACTTCAACCACCTGGTTGGAGGATGGAGTGGCATTGTGGTGTCCGAGTTGTGAAGTCAGGTAGATTGGTTGGTTTTATATCTGCAATTCCTGCTCAACTGAGAATATATGACCATGTTCAAACAGTGGTCGAGATCAACTTTTTATGTGTCCATAAAAAACTTCGTGCTAAGAGAGTCGCACCTGTTTTAATTAGAGAAATAACTCGTAGAGTTAATCAGACAGGTATTTTTCAAGGTGTCTATACTGCTGGTATAGTTTTGCCAAAACCAATAGCTACATGCCGTTACTGGCACAGGTCTCTCAATCCAAAGAAGTTGATTGATATTAAATTCAGTCATTTGTCTAGAAATATGACAATGCAAAGAACACTAAAACTATTTAAACTCCCAGACTTGCCTAAAACAGCTGGATTTCGCAAAATGGAAGCCCAAGACAGTGAAAAGGTGGTCAAATTATTAAATGATTATTTGGGAAAGTTTGATTTAGCTCCCATTTTTTCAGAAGAAGATTTCAAGCATTGGTTTTTACCACAATCTGGTATAATCGATAGCTTCGTTGTTGAAGATTCCAATGGAAGCATAACAGATTTTGTTAGTTACTATACTCTGCCTTCGACAGTTGTGTATCATCCTGTACACAAAACATTAAAGGCTGCTTATTCATTCTACAATGTATCGTCTAAGACACCATGGACAGAGTTAATGCTTGATGGATTAATTACTGCAAAAAATTCTGGATTTGATGTATTTAATGCATTGGATTTGATGGACAATAAAGAGTTTTTGGAGCCTTTGAAGTTCGGAATTGGAGATGGGAATTTGCAATACTATTTATACAATTGGAGATGTCCAAGTATGACACCTAATAAAATTGGATTGGTTCTGCAATAACAATATTTACACCATATATTCAATGATACCAATTACTGGTTTATTTTTTTTCACTTTGTGTCAAGTGTTTTATTGGTTGGAAATATAGCTTTAGTTCATAAAGTGGTTGTTATTAGTAATTATTTTAAATATAATATTTATATGTGAACAGAATTTAACAACTGAATATACAGCCTTTGATAAGTGTCCGATTTCATTATTTAGTTTACATAAATGATATTACTGAATGATGCATGAAAGTAATGTCTACTTGATCACAGATTTGTGTCTGTCATTTCATACAAATATGTCAGGTACTCAAACATTGCTCAAGTAGAGATCACTGCTGAGTGTTGTTTTGTAATATTATGAACGTAAGAATAAATTATATACAAAAATTAGGAAAAATAAATAATCAGTGTGTAATGTTTTTATACAAGTCAGGAAATAGTGAGCAGTGGCATGGGGTATCAACTAGAACATTTTGTAAATATAACTAAAAAAATCTCATAGATGGCAGCATAGGTAACAATTATGAAATAAGTACCTATTCGCTAAAAAGCATTAAACGGCTGATTTCGGCTGAAATAAGTTTAGTAAAAATCAAAACTTTCTTATTTAATGTAAATTTGTTTTTACCGTTCTAAATCACGTATTTTCTACAAAAAACATGAATCAAGTTTTTTCTAAAATTCGAACCCCTTTTCGACGCATCTCAATAACGAACTACTCATTGATATGTTATTTTGTTTTAAGCTCTTTGCAATAGATGGCGTTTTACTCAATTTTAAACTGTTATCGTCTCAGATAAAGGAAAATAGGTAGATAGATTATATTAAGCAAGAGCCGGAGACATATCACTATTTCCTTCGCAACACAAAAAATGACATATCATAGAAAGAGATAATGATAGTGGCTCAGGATATGCGAAACAAACGCAATGTCTCCATTTTGACTATACAATCCTAACTATATTTATACTGATCAATAGCGATGTTCATTTTTAAAGGATTTTTGTCGGTGTCGATAAAAATCATAAAGCCAATACAAAAAGATTAAATGTTCAGAAATGACGTATATTCAATAATAACTTCGGCCTTCGGTTTTGTTAGCATGATATAGCACTTTAGTTAATGTCATCTAAATGAAATTTTGAGACCGGTTGATTCGTGATCGTGAGTCGGGTTAGGTCAATTTCGACTTCACAAATTGATTCTACAGATTGAATATTAAATTGAATAGCTTGTAGCACGGATTAGAGTTCAAGCTATCAAGCTGCATCTATTTATGCAATTTATGTATTCAGTGAAGTTCTTTTTTGAAAAGATACCATAAATTATAAATTTTTACCCAAAAAGCATAAGATACTGGGTAAAGAGAGCCCTTTTACGGTATTTTTATGCAAACAAGCGCAGTGGCGCCGTCTACAATTTGTTTCCGAACTAATCAGCCTATATCTAGTTATAGATAGTGGTATTGGTGGTATATTTTAGGTACTGGATCATCCAGTTGTTGGTTTATATCAATCCATGTTTTTTTTTTTAACTTTGGATCAATGGGAAACCTGGAAATTAATTTTATTTTATATAATCAAGAAAAAATCTACTCTAACAAAATATTAAAATTATCGATAAATATTCTGATTCTGATTCACAAGACTATAAAGTAGGTGAAATGTTATACATACATACCGAGTCAAACTTTTTAATGTTTTTTGTTAAACACTAATAGCTAAAATCATAATGAAACTGTACTACGCACTAAACACATGTATTACTTTTATTTTAAGTGAAAATAAAAAGCAAGATTTACAAGTTTGCTTTGTAAAGTTCAATAAACATGAATTCGACTTGCCTATGAAAAGATAATTTTGCATTATTTTCAGTTAATATACCCGCTCGGCTAGAACAACCGAGAACATTACACGCCATAACTAATTTATAATATATCCACAGTAAGGAAAACTTCAAAATCGATAAGAAAACCACTAAAAAGTCCGATTATCGTAACGACACATTGGTAACCAGCTGGTTACCAACAAATATGACTGCCCACGGCTGGTGGCGCGCACTGATTCAAGACGTGCATAAACGGCTCTTGCTTTCTCTTTCTTTCACACATAAACTGATATTAGAACGAAGAGTGTTGAGTATGAGTAAATTGTTCAACTTATTATGCTACATCTACCTATTTTCCTTTATCTGAGGTTATCGCTTTAAAACCACATACCTATACCTACTCGCTTTGTTTAGGTATTTAACTAAAGGTAATCTTGATGTGTCTTTTTAATATTTTTTGTTTAAAAACTCAGTTTAAAAATAAAACGCGACTAAAAACCAATAATAATAATAATAAGTTTTTATTGTTACACTAGGACCAGATTACATTTCAAGGTAGTTAGATTATGCACAGATTTATATATATTAATCTAGTTAGCGGATGAAGTACTGTCCTCCTAGATAGGCTACTGGGTAGCCTGTGTTTAAGAGAGACAGGACCGATCCCCTGATTTATATGGAGGAATTTAGGCATGTGTTTTGTAAAACAACAATAACGATTACCAAATCAATTGAACCACTAGTTTAAGCAGTAGGTTATTTGTTTAATATGTGTTTGTGTAAAAAGTCACATCAAGATTGTTTACCTTTATTTAAGTACGTAAACAAACCGAGTATACGTCATAACAGTCGTAGACGACAGCCCTGATTTAGAAATCAGGGCTCCAAAGCACGGCCCGCGGCTTATATTTGTGCGGCCCGCGACATGATTCTAATCTACCACAATTACGCAAATTTAATATCGGCGTTTTACCTGAAATAAAACGCTTATTAAACTACTTACCTTATTCGAAGCATAAACAATTGAGATAGGCTCTTCCTTGTTTCCGGTGCCTTTTCCTTCGTTTCTAGCTATATCATTCTGTCTCGCTCTCATGACGTCACCACGGTAGAGAGGGGAGCGCACTTCGCTTGGGACCGTTCGCGCCCCGGTCTTGTTCATTGGATGATTGACTTTATGTCACCAGGCAGAAATTACTGTTATGCTTTGAATAAGGTAAGTAGTTTAATAAGCGTTTTATTTCAGGTAAAACGCCGATATTAAACCACTTGACCGTTATTCGAAGCATAAACAATTGAGAGATGTCTGTTATCGCCTGGTGACGCTCATGATGAACGCCAATGTGTAGGGAAAGATTCAGTGAAATAGAGAAGACAGTAATAACAATTTATTTCATTGAAAAACATAGGAGGACTAATTATCAATCAGATTATAAAGTAAATTTTCAGTAATTCCACGTATAATTTTCGAGAAATATTACACATCAACAAGTTACATTTTGCACTATAATACAGGGTTAAAGAGATTAGTAATGGTGTTACTCCTAGAAGAATCCATAACCTGTCGCTTATAAAATCGAACGAAAGTGTTTGAGGACCTCCAATTTCCCCGGGCCATAATATCTTCCATGGGAAGGTTGTCCAACCAATTCTTTTGCTTTTGCGATTGTCGCATTGAACGGTGACCGTAGACTGGCTTAGATACAGGACATGATTTTGAAATACCTTCAATATTGCTAACATTTCTTTTACGTTGCAATGGAAATTCTTCTCGATCTGGGACCAAGTACCCCGTAGAGACTGGTTGTCCATCTGGGCACCCCACCCCGAGTCGGAAGCGTCCGTTGTAATAAAATGTGTCGCTGGTGGATGATGTAGAATTGACGGGTGTTAAAAATTCTGGGTCCACCACTGAAGATCTTCTATGGCATCTACAGGTAAAGTATGTACCTTGACAGAGTCGTACACATGTAGCGAGTTCAGGAATTTTAATATAGCTCGATAATGCAGTCTCCCTCTTTGAACAACAAAACCATAATATCTTCCATGGGAAGGTTGTCCAACCAATTCTTGGAAGCGACAGCGGAACGGACACTTCCGGGAGTAGCAGCAATACCTGCCTGGCGCATTAAAGTTTTGATCCAGCCAGCAATAACTGTTCTTGAGGCCGGACGGGCTGTACCTCTCGTTGTAATAAACAAGTTATGACATTTAGCATTCTGACGTCTAATAGAAAGCAATGATACGGTCAGTTCAACCCAATATACAGGATCTAAATTCCTATTATCATTATTTTTAAATAATCTCCAACCAGATTGCCTATGGTCAGATGAATCAGTCTTGGAACCAAAGGCAGGCCACAAAGTTATAAAATTATGCTCTGGTGATTTAATATAATTATCTTTATCGGTTAAAAGCAGGGTTAAATCATGAATACGCCTGCCAGAACAGAGTACTAGAAGAGCTGCAGCTTGACTCGATACATCAAAAATATTGTTATGATTTATCGTTCTATTGCCAAGAAAAAATACAAAATCGTCAATATTCCACACAGGTAACTTGGAGTCAATTGGTTTTTTAATTAAAATTGATTTCAAAACATGCTTCACCAAAACATGACTACTTAGAATACCTGAATTATTTACATTACAAAGGGTGGAAACCACAGACTTATGCAATATTATTGTATTATACGACATTGTATATTTTATATCCAGGTCAGCCAGAAAACGAGCTAGGTCTGACCCCGAGGGGTTCCTAGGGTTAATATTACTAGTTCTACACTACGAAACCCAGCGGTTCCATGCAGTTTTATAAGTTCTTAGGGTGGAAGCGCGCCAAGAACTTTTTAAAAGATCTATTTGAGATTGATTCCAATTATTTAAATGGTCTGACCACCCCCACATTTCCACACTTCCAACACTAGATCCTGGACACGAGGGGATGGCATTCCGGTTGTCACATCGATTAATACTTGGTTCAGGTTCTGTATTGTGAACGGTGGGGCCAGAGCCCGGGCTTTGAGATCCCCGCGCCAAAATACTCTCTCCCATCTCGGTGCTACTATTAAATAAATTCCTGATGCCTGATTGAGGTAGCTCAAAACTCTGGGCAGTAGAAACGGGGGCGGGAATACACATGCCAGATCGAATTGCCAAGCCATCGAGAACGCGTCGTGGGCTACAGCTTGTTTGTCGTTCTGATATTTCGATATGTAAAGAGGGACCACGCGGGCGTTGTTGGACGCAAACAGGTCCACTTGGGGAATTCCCCATTTCATAAATATTATTTTGGTGCACTCGGGCAATAAGTGCCATTCCGGTACCTGGCGAAACCGGGATAAGTGGTCGGCGTGGTTGTTGTATCTCCCCGGAATGTAGTACACGTTGATATGAATTTGATACTGATCTATCAAATAAAAGAGGTCGTAAGTTATGTTCATCAGTCGAGAGGATTTGGTTCCCCCTTCGTGGCGGAGATATGCTACTACTGTGCGATTGTCGCATTGAACGGTGACCGTAGACTGGCTTAGATACAGGACATGATTTTGAAATACCTTCAATATTGCTAACATTTCTTTTACGTTGCAATGGAAATTCTTCTCGATCTGGGACCAAGTACCCCGTAGAGACTGGTTGTCCATCTGGGCACCCCATCCCGAGTCGGAAGCGTCCGTTGTAATAAAATGTGTCGCTGGTGGATGATGTAGAATTGACGGGTGTTAAAAATTCTGGGTCCACCACTGAAGATCTTCTATGGCATCTACAGGTAAAGTATGTACCTTGACAGAGTCGTACACATGTAGCGAGTTCAGGAATTTTAATATAGCTCGATAATGCAGTCTCCCTCTTTGAACAACAAAACTTGCGAAGTTTAGTGTTCCTATTACGCTCTGCAAGTTCTTTAGGTCTATCCTCCCTAAATCTATGATTTTGCGAATCTTCCCTAATAATGAGGGTAGTTTTTCCATTGGTAAACGTTTGAGGTTTTGCCAAGGATCCCACATTACTCCAGGTAAACTAGAGATTTCTATGGTGTTAGGATAGATTTCTCGAAATTTATTTTCCAACCCAGATATTGTAATGTCTTTACGAGAAGACTCACATGACTTGCAAGAACTTCTGGGTCTTGGTGAGCAAGAAGGAAATCGTCGAGAAAGACCAGAATTCTCACACCTTTGCTTCTCATTACTTGGGCAATCCAATTTGTCAAACTGGCGAATGTTTTTGGAGCCGTGCTGAGACCGAAGGGTAGGCAGGTCATTTGTAGAAGCTGTTTTTTGTAAATGAGACGCAAGAAGCGTCTGTGAGACTTTGCAATGTTCAAATGAAAGTAGGCCTGGGATATGTCCAGCTTGCACATCCAGTCCTTGGGCTGAATAAAATCTGGGACTCTGAATACATTTATCAAACTGAAAGGAGTGGTCAGTACGAATTCGTTTAAAGGCTTTAGATTGAAAATCGGTCGGGCTGATCCATCGCTCTTTGGTACTAGAAAGAGGGTTGATAAGAAGCTTGGAGTTAAACTCGCAATTTCCAGAATTCCTTGTTTCAACATTTTTTGGATAATTGATGTCATTTCTTGTGACACAGGTGTGTGTAACGCTTGGGTGTCTAACCTGGGCATGATCAAAGGGGGCTTTCGTTCGAAAGGTATACGGTACCCTTGAATTATTTGAATAAGGAATTCTGGTGCCTGCATTTCTCTCCAATGGTCGACGAAATTCGATAACTGACCGGCTTGAAATATTCTCATGTCAATATTTACTTCTCTTGGTATTGAAGCCTGAAGGTGATGACCTTCGTTTGTGTCCGCCCCGCGTTTTGTGAGCGTGATATCTATGGTTTTGTCTTGCCCCGCGAGAGCGAAAGGAACCTCTATTCACTGTGCTACTACCCTGCTGAGGATAATTGTAATATGTATGCATTGGTCCTTGCGAAGGACAGTGTGTATTATGTTGCAAACTTGCACCCTGCGTGGGAACGTTACAGGTCTGACAGCCGTAGCCTTGTGAAGCCATACATGTGTTATATGTATAGTTCTTACCCTGCGTGGGTGCTTGAGGAACTGGATATTGCCCCTGCGAGGGACGTATGGGCCATTTTCCAACTTGCGAAGTTGAAGTATTACCACAAGACGATTTAGATGATGTACCAGCAGGTCTAGTAGGAGGCCAAAGAGCCTTCTTAATACCACCAGCTTTTTCTAACGCAACAACTAACTGCTCAGAGTTAAATAGATTAACCTCGGACGGAGGTATTTTTCTTAATGATGCTTTAACTAACGGATCGCGAACTGCATTTGTTATGCTATCTCTGCGCATTTGTATGGTCTCAGCCCTGTGACCACAAATTATTTGCAATAGATCTGCTGAAATCTTGCTGAACTCACCGGAAGTGAAAATGTCATTAATTTTTACATTTATAGCCTCGAAGCTAATACCCTCCTGATCTCGGACCCATGTCATAAACGCACAAAGTTCCTTCTTTAAGGCTTCTTTTTGTTTTAACATCCCGTACGTTAACGAAGAATATGCCCTCTCCGCATAACTTAAGTGTTTTAGTGTGTCATAGGGTCTGATTTCTTCGTTTGCCTCGAGTTCGACGAAACCCGGACTATGATTGTAACATTTTTGTGTTTCCGCGTATCGTACTTCACTCCAATCAGATTTATTAAAAAACTGAATCTCTTTTAAAATGTTTAAATAACGTTCGTCCGTCTTGGGAACTGCCGGTTCTTTAAGTTTAATTTCTACATCTAAATTATTTAAAAAATTACTACCCTCGTCTTCGAAATCGTTGTCAGCGTAGAGGGAAAGGGCGTCGTCGGCAATCGGTATACTATTATTTTTATTTATCTGATGACGTGAATCAGTAATTTGATCCAATTTACGTTCCGACCGGTGGCGCTTGTGCTTGCCCCCCCTTCTTTTGTGATGGCGGCGGCGCGCATGCTTCCTCTTTTTTGACTTATAGTCAGAAGAACTACATGATGAACTAGAATTGCTGCTATCAGAGCTACTACTACTGCTAGTGGACGGTGAACGCTTCCGTTTTACACGAGATTCACTATTATTAGCAGGTTTGGAAGGACCTGCAACCGGTTCTTCTTGTGAAATTATCGTATTTGCGTTATCCATAACGTATTATTTCTAAAACACTAGGACACTAAAGCACTTTTTTATAAAAATAAAAACAAATACACACTCGAACGGAAAACCGTTAATATTGAAAATAATATTAATAATAATATTATTCACTGTATTAAATTTTACTAGAAACAGTTTACTAAAGGAAAAAGTATTGACGGTTGTGAAAAATTATTCAAAATTACTCACCTGCTAGGTAGCAACCGTCACCGGCAAGGAAAAGAACGCCAAGGAACAAGACCGGGGCGCGAACGGTCCCAAGCGAAGTGCGCTCCCCTCTCTACCGTGGTGACGTCATGAGAGCGAGACAGAATGATATAGCTAGAAACTGCTAGAAACGAAGGAAAAGACACCGGAAACAAGGAAGAGCCTATCTCAATTGTTTATGCTTCGAATAACGGTCAAGTGGTTTAATGTAAAATTACATTATTTTATTTTTATGGTACCCCAAATAAATGAATTAAAATGTTTATTATACTTCACATTAACAGACAAAGACTTCAGTATTTAATTCTTTGTACGAATCGTGTTCAGTGCCGTAACTTACATTGACAGATTGTGGAACTAAATTTTTTAAGTTCCTTGGCGAGCGTTTCCCGAAACTGACGAATGTTAGCTTAAAAATGAGTTCGATTATGGACAGTGCCTATCTCTGTAAAAGTGAGTTTTCAACTATTAATTTTATAAAAACTAAATACAGGTCTTCAGTGACTGATAATTCACTTACACACGCACTGCGCTTGGCATCAACTAATATTAATGATTAATGTTGATATTGATAGAATTGTAAAAGATAAATTAATGAAGAATTAATAAAACTAGATTTAACATTATAGCTGTATTTTTATTTTTCACCAACAAAAAAAAAACATTAACGTAGGTATTTGTTTCTGCGGCCCTCCACTCTTTAGAGTGATTTGTTGTTTAGTTATTTGTTTAGTTGATCTGGTCTGGACATCCGCTTCGTGCTTTCCACCAATCGCAGCGCCGAACGCGTTCGATGTAGTAAATCGAATTTGTCGAAACAAACTTACACTAGGGCCTAAACGTTACCAATTTCGTCATCGACGAACATACCATTCGTTGTTGGTATCAACTTCGTAAATTCAAACGAGCGAGTGTAAATCCCAGCTTCCATACGAAATACTTTTGAGTATGCTCACCGAGCAAAGAGTATAATTGTTTTCATTATGTTGGTGCCATCGTGTATAATACTACCAAATTACAAATACCATCTTAGCTTAAGACAGGCATGTGACATGAACTCAGAACAATGAGGACATGACGTACCATTCAAATTGTAGGGGTTATATAATTTATCAATGAAATAATGCTATTTCGCTGAAAGTGATGCGAATGAAAGGGATAGACTACGCATGTCACGTGGTGCATGACCACTTCGATTAACAAAGGGTGACCATTACTATTTTTGGTAAAAGTTTGAACAATACAGCCTCCATTACGATTTGAGAAGAATAAGAATAGATAAATAAATGGCACTTTTGTATCCATCTTAGTCGACCTCAAACATTGCTATTTACGCATTGTTTGTTGATAAGCTGATGTTATAATTTTTTATTTCCTAGCTCTTGCTTTATTATTATTGATATTGACATAATCGAATTTCGATTAAGTAAGACTTTGTCATGTATGGGCTGCGGTTCCCCTAAATAATTATAAACGGTCGCTGTCATAAATAACAAACGTCGTTGAATTTAGTTATGCAAATCAATTTCGAAATAATCGATAATTTGAATTTAATCGATATAAATTTATCGAAGAAAAGGAATAGTTTTTGTATGTAGAACTTTCATATACTGGGAAATTCTGGTTATAGGTATTTTTTTAACAGAAATAAAATACTAAATTGAACTAATTAATATGCCCAATGGAAATATTAAATGTGTCTAATAACTTATTACTCATATATTTTTCCACTGGGCTTAATCTATGGAAAACAAAACAATTAACATTGAAAGATGAGCACCAGTCGACCAGTTTCATGTCCAATCGGTAAGTTTTACAGGTTTTGTTCAGAAATTGACAGAGCTTGAAGTTTATGCTATTATCATTTTGTGCAGGCAGGTCGAGGCATAAAAAATATGATTGTGACTATCGCGAGTATCATACATATCTCACAGATAATAATTTAGATTAATCGATTACTTACTAAAAATGTAACAGTTAACGATTAATTGAATCGAAATCCAACATCACTAGCCACTAGCGTTGATTAGCAACGCGGTATTTGCGATAATACAACGTACATTTTTCTTTGACACGGACCTCGTTGCTCGACGCTTTGCGCCAAGAGTTCTTGTCAGTACAAACTAAAAAGGTTCAAAACACACATTTTTTGATGAATGAAAAATCATCGCTTTTTTAATCGAATATTATCTCATAAAATAACTACATATGTAACGCGGGGTTTTAAATATTTCGAAGTAATCAGTCATTCGTTCGTTACGGGCCGGCCGCGCTCGCGCACCCCCGCGCGCTCCTACCTTCCCACGTCGCGGCGATCGCACGCGACGGCGACGCCGCGAACGGTCCGCTGGCCAGCCGCCGCTGGCCGCCGCCCGTCAGTGAGCGACGGAGCGGCAATCGATGTGCGTGCGCGAAAACATTTTTTCTCCGCCATCTTCCGCGACTCCCGTTCGCGAGCTGATTTGTTTTTGTTTACTCACTGTTTCAATGTTGGAAAAGAATAAACGACCATATCCACATTAAATATATTACAAATATAATAACAATTATTGACTATATTCTTATTTAATCTTACCAATAAGTAGAAATGAGTATGTATTGTTATTAGAACACTGATATTTTGTATGTAGGAAAAGACTGAATTGTATTAGATGGTTTTATTGATTTAGTATGGTAACTTAAACATTGAATATTAAGGTACTGCTGTAACCTTTGAACTAATCAATCCCTGCAGACTCTTCAACTGGATCCTCTTCACCCGCCTTTGAAGTTCACATGCACTTTTGATCTAGAAATATAAATAAAAATGTCAGACACGAAAAAAAACTAGATACTGGTGCATTCTCCGGTATTTAGTCAAAATTACTATCAACTAGGGCACACCAGTAATAAAATATTCAAGCTTTTCTGTTTTAGGGATAAGTACCTCTGCTGCCAGAGCTGGCTTGCTGCTCAGGCCACCTCACGCTAGTGATAGCTCTGGCAACAGAGGTATACATGGAAGATACTTTAGTGAACTTTAGTAGGTGCATAACATACATTCCCAGCTCTTTCAGGGTCTTTCTTATCAAAAATAATCTATACATATAAATAAAATTGGAGTGTCTGTTTGTAATATTGAAATAACCGTTTTTTACTACATGCATATGAATATATATACGGTACATACACCAAAATAACATTTTTTACAATTTTTGTCTGTCTGTCTGTCTGTTTGTATAGGCTAATCTCTGAAATGGCTGGACCGATTTGACGGGACTTTTACTGGCAGATAGCTGATGTAATAAGGAGTAACTTAGGCTACTTTTATTTTAGAAAAAAATAGGGTTAAGTGCATTTGGTCTCACTAAAAAATACATTGTTAAGTTCCGACATCCACGCGAACGAAGTCGCGGGCACAGCTAGTTTTTAAAATAAAACATTACATAAAATATACCTAGTATTTTCTGTTTTAGTATGGCATATAACCGTCACCTTACTACAAACAGTCATAACTATTGAACTTGAATGGAAATGGGATTGTATATTCTTTAATTGCAGACTAAGATAATACTCACAATTATTTTTTTACTCATCATCATATACCAACATCATTGTCCACAGTAATGTTGCAATAGACTCAAATTTGCTCGAATTATAGGAGCACTTCTTAAAAGCTCAGGCTCTCATAATGCCCTGCTTGTGCTGATCCAATTCATATTCACATCCAAAAGAGGAGTCAGTAGCAACTGATGTTGAAGAAATCCAGAGTTATCTGAAACATAATTTACAAAAGTATTTATAATAAAATAGAAAAACATTTGATTATGCAATGATCTAGTTAGTCCTGAAATAAATCTCTAAAATGTCTCCAGAAGTTTCTGCCATTTCCAACTAAAGTAACTCTCGCTCAGTTTCTTCTACCTCTTCTAGACTATGCCGACGTCTGCTTTCTCGATACAACTGAGGAACTTCTTGATAAGCTCGAACGCCTGCAGAATTTGTGCATCTGTTTCATTTTCGGCCTTCGAAAGTACGACCATGTGTTGGAATTTCGAAAGCTGTTGAGATGGCTGCCTATTCGGCGGCGTCGAGATACTCATGTTCTTTCTTTTCTATTTTCTATTCTTCACAATCCTAATTCTCCTATGTATCTTCGGGAACGCTTTGAATATGTGATCCCTAGAGGGCAACCTTGTCGTTCCTCTTCATCACTTCTCCTTCGTATCCCTCTCCACACCTCGAGTCGGTATGATGGATCATTTACTGTTCGTGCTGTGCGCCTTTGGAATTCTCTTCCTCATACCCTGCGTGACAGTCCATCATTAGCTGTTTTCAGGGGACGAATTAGGGAACATTTCCTATCAACATGACCAGAATATATATATATATATAATTATGTATGTAGCTAGTATTTATTATATTATATTGTAGGTATGTATTACGTTTATGTATTGTGTGCTATACAAATATTTGTTTAGTTTATAGGTACATATGTAGCATAGTGTAGTTTTGTTTATTATTTAGTAATTTAATGTACACTTAACTGTCCTCAACACTAAATCTCTCTATCGGTCTAAGGTTTGCTGTAACAGAACTCATGCTTGAGTTAAGCTCACCTTTGTACATAAATTTTATATTTAAAACTGTTTATTTGTATATTTCTTGTGTACAATAAAGAATAATAATAATAATAAATTAGGAATTTAGTACATTCTAAATTCTGGATTCACATTAATTAAGGCATTATTGTAAATCTACACTTAAATTAGGTACTCTTATTATACTTACATTGAGTATCTAGGTTTCTATTACATATTATCTGTACTGGGAGTGATAATATTTATACAAATGTTGTTGTGAAATTTCTACCATCACTGCAGCCCACACATGGTAATCCTTATAAGTGGATAATCTATAAATGAATTGTAAACATAATTTAAATGAATGATGAAAGCTTTACTTTAATTTTATAAATTTAATACTTGTAGTACAATGGAAGTAGATCTTAAATATAGGACAAAATTTATCATAGTAATGAATATTTAAACATTATATTTTCTTGTGAAATGTGCTTTACTTCTTTGGAACAACAATCTGTTCAAAATTTATTAAAGGATTCAGTTTAAATTATTATATTATATATTGTTTACATAGTTGCTGGTTTGGTATAAAACTTATGAAGATACAAGTAACCAGTGAGAGAGGGACTTGTGGTGTATTGTAAAAATATAAGATTACATACCTACCTTTGTCTTCCCAATTATTTGCTGGCTTGAGCTTAGATTTGATAATAACTCCAATTACTGGTTTGTGCATAGGAATGCGTCATTTATTAGGCGGTTCGTGTTCCTAAATTTCGTATCACAACATCCAATAATAGTAAGTAATGGATCAAAACGGGCACGACTCGCAGCTCTTTGTTTAAGAAGATGAACCCATTTTTCTTGCGTGTGAGCAGCCACAAACACTTTCAATTTGTGAAAATTACCCTTTAGTATCATTGAACACACAAAATATTGATTAATTAACAACTAAAACGCAATTATGCACACAAAACGTCCGTCAACCAACATAGTATTCACTGTTCCACTAGTAAATCCGTGGTGAGCAAGAACGCACGATGGTTTTCGTAGAAATGTCAAAACTGACAGTTGGCGGCAACTTACACTCGCAAAATTACGCCATACTCTATCCAAAACGTGCACTTTTTTCGTCGTGTATTCGTATAGTATACGGTAGTTGACTACTAGTCATCTGAGTTACTTTTTATCAACTGTCAAAAACGACATTTTGTTCTAATAATGTTTGGAATACAAAGCGAAATTCTAAGTCTATGTGTGTTAGTGACTGATATGTCAGATGAAAATAGGGTTGTGTATTTGCATTGTCAATATAGTATAGTATCGATAGATTAAATCTTGCCCTAATGAATAGAGGTATATACGCTACTAATTAAATCCTCTTATTGTAAATTAATAAACGGATAAAATAATTTTATTTATGAAAATACAAAGAGTATTAAAAAATATAATAATCATTTTAAGATGATGTTGTATGCAGCATACAGATAAGTATAGTACAAAGATTTAACCTTGTGCTATCCACTAGTCACAGTTTTGTGCACTGATAATGATAAAGAAATGTATGATATTACCATAGCTAGTTCCCTTAGGCTCGAATACTTAATAATGAGATAAAAATCTATCGACATTTTATCGATATCCGTGAAGTCATTTCTACAGTCAACCCTAGCGTAAACATACATTTTAATATTTGCACTAAATATTATTTATTTCTTGTTTTATCTACAAATTATTACCACGTATGGAAAGAAAATCTAATATACTATGGTAAAATTTGTTTTCTCGGCGAATTAATACTAGTACGTACACAAAATATGGTTTCAAAACGTACGATGAAAAAATCACATTTACCTGTGAAACGTGTAATTATTTGGATTATTTCTCTATGTTACGTTACAATTGGCAAAAGAAACATGACATTATGACTGCCTAAATATCACTTATCGCCAATCATTGCACGATTATTTTATAAATTAATAAAATATATTTGAGACTTAAGCAAGGGAAAGGATAGGTACCGATCCTTCAAAAAAAATTGTATCATACTGACATTAACATCTGTCTCTTTCTTTCTCGGGTAGTGTTCATATTAAAATGATATCTCTTTTCCACGCTTAGTTGGTCTTTAAGCGTAAGCGAAATTCTAAGTCTATGGGAATACAAAGGCGTGACGTCATAGTTGTTCATTGCCATTAGCATACTTATTATTGTGTGATTTTGATAAATTACAAATTGAAAACGCCAAAGATAAGCAACAGATTAAGTTTTACTTAGTTTTTAGAAGGAAAACTATTTACCAAACAAGATTTCAGAATTTATTTATGATGCAGTCAACTAGCCCATTCGTCGGTGGTTTTCAAAACGAAAACCGTTCTTGCCGTACTCGCGCAATTTAGTTCTCCTATTCCCCGACAGAGGCGCGAAACGAGTTTTCATACATTTGGATAAAATACGCGACGCAAAAAGTTTTCGTACAATCTTTTATAAAAACTTACAGTTACACTAGGGGTACTGTAATGCGGCCGGATATCTGAGTCTTCGCCTGTGCGATGTGGATGACGACAAAGGGAATCGCGTGGGGAGAGGGCAGGCGAATTTCATGTTAACCTTTATTAGTTTCATGTTTCATTTTAAGATAAATAATAATAATAATAATACGACAGATTTATTAAAATCCAATGCCATACGAACATATTACAAGATGAAATGAATTCATTCTATTTACAAGTTTTTGGTACATATTATATTTTTTCGTTTTACGAAACGTGAACTATAAACTTTCTATACAAGATAATTGTACGGAACGTTTTATGTAGCTATTCATAGTTTATCAATAATATTTAAGAAGCTCGCTTAACCCGCCAAATTAAAATTTAATTTGGCTTTTCGCAAATTGTAGATGAATAATATAACATTGTAGGTTCATGGCATTAGTCATTGTGACTAGGGATGTTACGGAGGTGGATTTATCGGAGGCGGAATCGGAGTCGGAGGTTCTCGTAGTGACCTCCGCGGAGTCGGAGGTGAATCGGAGTCGGAGTCGGAGCAAAGCTACGAATGTAAAATGTAAATAAATAAGAAAGAAGAAACTTGTCGCAACTCGTTCACTCTTCGTTCATCAGTTGCAAAGAACACATGTACTCCGTCAGTTGTCAGTGTCACGTAGAAAGCGCTCAGTAGCGCTGCAGCGATAGCAAGTCATATCTTGTAACTCCGATATATACCTCCGTTTTGATATATCGGAACCGGAGCCGGATTCGGAGGTGTAATTTTAATCGGAGGTTCCGACATATCGGAATCGGAGTCGAAGCTCCGTAACATCCCTAATTGTGACAACAACAAGTAGATCAGAGTATTCTCCAAGTATTTCATTTTATTTTCTTGCCGCAATCGGTTCGTGGATGGGCAACTATCAAACTAATTCATAGCGAGACCTCCCCGTGATCAATATATTTTTATTTATTTTTACATATGAAACGGTTCCTTTTAGTGTTTAAGTTGAGAAACATAGATTTTTAACAACACGTAACATAAAATAGTATCACCCCTATATCCCCGAAGGAGTAGGCAGAGGATTATAGTATACCCACACTTACTATGTTTGAGCTAGATATTTATCAACACAAAAGAGAAAGAAGAAATCCAAGCGCTTTCTCTCGTGCAAATATGACTGTTTTCACTGGTTTCTTAATCGTTTCATTAATTTTAACGGCTGGTTCAGGATTTTTCATCATATTTTCGATCACGGATGCGATATCCTCATGCCCTTCTTCTTTTAAACGTGCTGCAGCTGCATATGCCAATTCACTGGAATCTTCGCCTGTATGATCATCAAATCTTCTATTTTTCTGTTTGCTTCCCAGATCTTTGAATGGTTTTCGGGTCCCTTTTTTTATTGTTCCAACGCCAACAGACAATGATGTCGACGGTTCTACGAGAGACTGAGTGTGCTCTTGGTATCTCATCAACAGTTGATTCTTGATTAACTAAAGTTTAATTTTTTGTAGAAAAAAATATAATTCCTTCGTTTTTGTGCAGAATTAACTCGGGTGTCATTGTTGTATATAGTAATAACTAATAGAAGCGATATCCAGCAAAAAAATTCGGCACTTGCAAATTGATATCCCTAAGTATATGAAAGCCTTTCACGGTGGATTTTCAGTCCACCGTGTGGCGGGCCGAAGCCCAACGATTGACGTCGGACATTCTTATATGTGTTTGATTCGATGTAATCTCTCTTAGTGCGATTGATTCATGGTTTGTTGTTGTTACTTTTTGCCATATTGGAAGTATAAGTCGCATAAGTAAGAATTTGAATGAAACTAGTTTAACGATCCACACAAATATTACCTAGACGTAGGACGGCACGGTTGGTACAGTACCTAGTTGACGACTGACTGCTGCGCTACGTGTCGCGGGTTGGAGTCCCAATATGTATACATATTAAGATAGTGGTTCCGGCTCTGTCTGAGTATTTGTACAGGTGAATTTTTGTGTTTGTTGACGCACCCACAATAAAGCCTATAATAATAATACCTGCATTTAAAAAAAGGTGCTTTACTGCTAGCCTGTCACACCACACTGCTGGTCAATCTATAGGTACCCTAAAATAATCTGCTTATCTAATCAATTCCACTGGAACTATGGCTAATCTTTGCACTACTGTAGTGTTTACTCTTGCTATCTCGAAAGAAGAAGGAACTATTCCTTACCTAATATATTACGCACTATAAAATATTAAAAAAGTATCTATAGATAGCAAAACATAACTTTCTGGTTATTACTAGCAATGCCGACGAGTCCGCTCGCATGGAGTTTAGGTTCTCGCATTAAAAATATTATCCCACGTCGGTAAGCAATCGTCACTTAAACATTTTCGAATTTCGAAGTTCCTATGTTGTACCGATTGTGGCGTTTGGTCATTATCAGGCCCTCGAGGTACTATTAGATATAGAAATTATCAGATCCGAAAAAAAATGTAAACACCCAAAATCTATCTACGTATCATATTTCTTTTACAGGCGGATCACTTATTCATTAAAACACAGTGGAACAATTCTCTCAAAACGCTAAGAGATATGTACCTATATCTCTTAGCGTTTTGAGATCATGTCGAAATCATCGAGATATAAGTACTAACGTCGAAATTGATGAAAAAACATGCCGGGTATCATTAGTCTACTTTTTTCCGACGTCGTAGAGATATCCATAGAGAAAGGTCTCTCTCTCTCTCTATACTGTGCAATATATTATATAGATTAGGTTTGTCGATAAATATGATATATCTATTAGATATACATAGACACTCCGTTTACAGAAAAAAAACTCTCAAATCTCATCATCCATCATTAGATGCATGTCAAGCGTTAAAAGGTAAATATACATATCTCATTAGAAATCGAAAAATGTAGGACAAGCGATAGGTATTCAAGATAGTTTTTAGATATTGTTCGATTTCGACATGATCTCTATTACACCTAGCCCTCTTCCTTTTTCCTCTTCTGCTATTATAGAAAATTTACTATGATTAACTGCTTACAATCACATTATATATTATAATTTTACAAGAATTCGGAAAGCAAGTTTAAGCCAAATATTACTATCTTGAATTAAGCACGATTTGTAGGGGGTAGTTACTTCGCGCGAATCGAAATTATGTCAAAATCTAGATACCTATATCGAAAAAGCATGCTGAGGCCAGTGTAAGTTTCTTTCAACAAATTCGATTTACTACATCGAACGCGTTCGGCGCTCCGATTGGTCCGTTTCGTGCTTTCCACCAATCGTAGCACCGAACGCGTACGATGTAGTAAATCGAATTTGTCAAAAGAAACTTACACTAGGGGCACTGAACGTCGCGTTTACCTTTTCCGATTCCTCATAGTAACACATTAATTTAATTATTCCCCTGATGACAACAGATTTTAAAAGCCATTAGTGTAGCGGTTTACACTATTAAGAAATGACAAAAAGGAGTAAGAAATTAAAAACCATTCGATATTGTGAATATTCCACAGAATATAATTATGTAACAAATCATAAAGGAATATTGAATCAGTTACACTCAAGAGACCAAGTTTACAATCCATGGTATCATATAAATGTTAAACCGATTAAAGATAAAAGAAAGAAATTGAAAGAACATAAGCAAACTCCCTTTCCTGAGATACAAGATAGAAATAAAAGCTAATGACAAAACTTAAACCAAACTTCTCATTTATTGTAAAAAGTCAAGAGTTCATTCAAAGTACTCTTTCAAATATAGAAATGTTGACAGTTTCTTTATTTTTGTTTGCGGATTTGCACTCCAGTATTATAATAATAATATTACTTATATAATTATTTGGATAGAGCGCATTCCACATTTTGTTTTTTTTTTTCAATTTTTATTTAAGTATTTTTTTAAGAGCGGGATTAACAATATAAGGTGTTCAAAGCATTAAAATAAACAAGAACATTACAAGTTCTCGTAACTTAAAAGCTGGTCGATTTATTTTTTATTTTGGCCAATTTGATGTAGAATTATTACTCCTTCTTAGTAGCTTGCTGCTTGGCCTGGTGAGCTTGCAATACAGCAACAGCTTCATCCACTTTAGCTTTAAGTGATTCTCCATGTTCTAACATGTGTAGAAGTTCCGAATTATCAATTTCTAAAAGCATGCCTGTTATTTTTCCAGCTAAATCAGGATGCATTCTTTGAATCAATGGGAACAAACGCTCGCCAAGCATTTGTTTTTGTTCTTGAAGAGGAGCAGCAGCCAACATGGTCGCTGTCAGTGGCTCTTGGCCCTGAATGTGCACTGCTGGTTGCGGTGCAGGAGGATTGCGCATGTTGGCAGTGTATTTGTAACCTGCTGGTCGTCCACTCTGAGTCACAAGTGGTGCACGAATAGAGGCTGCAGTAGCTACGCCTTGCTGACCTGTTATTGGTCTTGCTCCAAGAGATGTTCGAAGAGCAGCTTGAGTGGGAGCTCTAGGTGCTGGGCGGAAAGGTGCTTGCATGTTCGGGTAACCTGATGCAGCAGTTTGAGTGCTGGGTCTAACCGGCGGCTGAGCGGTCCAACGTGGTGATGGTCTTATTTGGGTCATCTGTGCAGGGCCATAAAATCTTTGAGCAGGTGGAATCGTTGGCACAAAGTATCCTCCAGCACCACCTGGTTGGAATATTTGACCCATCTGCTGCATACGCATGCTGGCCATTCTTTGCATGTATTGAGAGGTTAAGTGGGCCTTACGGTCTTCTTTACGCTGAGCCAAAGCTACATACAAAGGTTTAGTTCCAACTATACGACCATTCATTTCTGTAACTGCTTTTGTAGCTTCTTCTGGAGAAGAGAAGCATACAAATCCAAAACCTTTACTGCGACCATCCTCTAACATAACCTGAAAACAAAATTAATTCATGAAACCGCAGTTGCGCAATGGCTACCGACAAAAGTAGATTTTCTATTATATCTACTTTGCATCATTTGACAGGTATAAATAAATGTCCTGATGCGAGTTGGATACAATTTATTGTATTGAATAGTACTGCGGAAGTCCAGCAGAAACCGCGACGGTAAATTTGTATTGATGTTAGCTATTGACTTTAATAGAGAGGGCACAATTTTGAAAAAAATAAAGCTCCGGTTTTCATCTATAATGATTCAATTCCATATTTTTTGGTCAACTTATTGCTTGTACTTACGCGAAGGTTATAGGCATAGTACAATTAACTTACAGTAGATGCCCGCGGACCCAGTAAAGTACTCCAGTAAAGTATCCGAAAAAAAATTATTTCAAATACTAATACATACATATTATAAACGCGAAAGTTTGTGAGGATGTATGGATGTATGTATATTTGTTACTCTTTCACACAAAAACTACTGAACAGATTTGTTTGAAATTTGGAATGGAAATAGCTTAATATCCCGAAAAGACACTGTTGCCGCGGGATGGTCAGCGTTACTGTAAACCGCGGGAAACATCGTTAACCGTTGTTCTAAACATGGTCGGAAGTGGGAGAGCGTGTGAAGCCGTCACCTCCTTTTGCGAAGATGTGATGATCGTTAAGGAGGCGGCTGAAAGGGAGAGGGAGGCTGCCTCCTCCCTTACACCCCGCAGCAGATGCACCGGACGTCGGAGGGCGTTAAATGACCTCTGGCCCCCATGAGTTGCCGGCCTGCGAATGGCGGATTTGGGGCTTTTCGTCACTCGAGCAGCAGCAGGCTTGAGACGGCGGCGCGAGTGTGTTCCACGCGCGCCTCTCTGGGAAGATGTGCAGCTATAGATTAGCTGCACAATGGGACGGAGCCTGCAGGAGTGCGGTGAATGCGCGATCGAATTCCGTATCTCCAGCGCTACAGGTATACGCAGGAACACCGTGTGGTTTTAGTCAGTAAAAGTCCGACATCACCCGTCGCCTTCCCCAGGGCGGCGGGTATGCATGAGCGTTTCCACAGGTAAAAATAATATTCACGGGTTCCTAATCCACGCGAGTAAAGCCGCGGGCGGAAGCTAGTATTAAATATTCAGAAGGGAGATTGTAACGACGTGTATCGCGTGTTATGCCCTGTGTGTTCTATATCATTACGCCAGCGAAATATGATATTGCATGACTAGAAGATAAGGACCTGATTTGTGAAATGATCTTTTATCCTGAAAATATCCGTATATTTAAAAAAATATAATCAGATCAGACATGAACTCACCTTTGCTGAAGTGATAGTTCCAAATGGAGCAAATTCTTTACGAAGACGTTCATCATCAATGGTATCATCCAAATTCTTTACATACAAATTGACACCTTGATAACGTGTCAATCGCTCAGATTTCAGCTGTTCAAATTTACGTTTCAACTCCTTTTGACGTTCAGCTTTCTTTTGAGCACGTCCAACATAAAGAGGTTTACCCTCTACAAGTTCTTTGCCATTTAATTCCATACAAGCTCTTTCAGCTGCATCTGGATCTTCAAAAGCTACAAATCCAAAGCCCCTAGAAGCTCCATCATCTTTATACATTACTTTATGGCTAGTAATACGCCCATATTTTTCAAACATGTCTTTTAGCATTTCATCACTAAAATCTTCTCCAAAATTCTTGACATATACATTTGTGAATAGCTTAGCCTTCTCACCGAGTTCCTTTTCACGTTCTTTACGTGGGATGAATCTACCGACATAGACCTTTTTCCCATTCAATAACATTCCATTTACTTTTTCAATGGATTTATTAGCAGCTTCCTCAGTTTCAAAATGAACAAATCCATAGCCTTTAGAGGCTCCGGTTTCATCTTGAGCAACTTTGCAGCTTAATATATTTCCAAAAGCAGAAAAAGTGTCATACATAGCTTTGTTGTCAATAGTTTTGTCAAGATTTTTAATAAAAACATTCCCCACACCAGATTTGCGCAGAGAAGGATCTCGTTGGGACCACATGATTCTAATGGGTCTTCCTTTGATCATATCAAAATTCATAGTGTCCAAAGCTCTTTCAGCTAAAACAAAAAACATGTAATTAGCAAGTTATATGGTTTGAGGTTAATTAATTTATAAGTTATATTTGAGAAATAGACTCTAGCTTTTGACTTAGGGTAATGTTGGCTACTTTTTTTGGCATAGATGGAACATAGTAAGAAAAATGAACACCTATAATACAGGGGTGGCCAACCAGTCGATCGTGGCAATGCAAAGAAAAATACAATTTTAATATGTGATGTAAATATATAAATATATATATATATGAGAGAAGAAGTACTGATTATGTAATTAGTAGATCACAGTCTTAGTCAGTAAACAGTAGATCTTGATTCTAATCGAGTTGGCCACCCCTGCTATAATACTTATGCAAATCTGTGAGAATAATTTTTCTTTTCAGAAGCGACACTTAGTAAAAATATACTAAGTATATATACATATGTATACAGGGTGAATTTTTCAAGTGGGCGTGGATGGCCAAATCCGAAACATTAAGGAATAGCGAAAAATACTCATAGGAGTCTCAAGCCCGATTTTGATGAGAACTACAACTGCATCATTGGATTTAGTTTAGTTTGTCGTATGTTATTCTTTCCCAGAATTTGATCTTTATTAGCGACACTATCGGAAGGTGTAATAATAGTTTTTTTTTTTTTTTTCAAAAATCCAATGATTCAGTATATCTGTATATATAAAGACGTAATCCTGTTTGTTCGTAATATACTGTTCATAAATAAGAATAGACTATTAAATTAACAAAAGTTTGATAGAATTAGAAAAATGAACTTTTTGAAGTTCAAATTAAATTAATTTAGGTAGATGTTTCCTCAAACGCACATATGCATAACTAAATGGCGTTAGTAAAAAAAGTCGAAGATTTCGTTACACGAATTTCGGATATTTGCAATATAATTATGTACTTATTGGTTTAAGGTACTTGACCAACTTATAAATTTTAAAAAATCGTTTTTTTTTTTTCGTTGCATTTTCTCAATCCTATACTTTTAAAAATCACCCACAACTCTTTTTTTTGTAATTCAAATTTTAACAGAGAAATTAGTGAAAGTGCGTATGCGCTTCCAGCACTCCAAACTTGCTGACTCAGCGCAGGCAGCTGTTAGACACGTGGCATCTATTGTGTATCTTTCCTCTCTAAAATACCGGTTTCTGGTTTACTCTAGGTAAGAGGACAAAGCCAAAAGTTAAAGAGCCACGTAAAAAAAGGAAAACCTTGGATTCAGTTCCACCACCTCCAAAAACTACGGATTTGACTGAAAAAGTTATGAAAGAAATGTCAACTAATTATGGATTGGCAATTCAACGCTATCCAGATTCACAGGAAGAAAATGAAGCGAGGAATGTGGGCCGGACTTTACCATTGGATTTCCACCGACGATTAACGACAACATGGCTATTGTAATCCCGATTGATGTAAATATCTAAAAGCCCAGGCAAACAACGTTCCATTCAAGCACAAACCAGCTCTGAGTGCGGAATGTCAAACCCGTGTTTGAGAAGTTGACAAATGATGATGTACTCAAACGTTGTTCGGGAAAAAACACTCAAAATAACAACGAGTGTTACAACAAGACACTCTGGGCGATAGTCCCAAAACATACATTTGTTGGGAAGGAAATTCTCGAACTGGGCATACAAATATCGTTGGCCATCTTCAATGAAGGTCGTATGACTCTCTTGAAGATGATGGAAGTTATGGGATGCACCATCGGGCGTGCTACATACCAACATGTGCTGGATAAAGTCGAAGAGAGAATTTACATTGCTGATAAAGCCAGCATGGCGGCGTCAAAAGAATGTCGTTTGGCTAAGAAAGAAGTCCATCAACGGGAGGAAGATGCTTTCAATGAAAGTGGTCTTCTCGGTGGGTCCAGGGATAGCAGATTAACAAATTGTAAGTGAAAAAACTTGATTTTTTAAAAACTATAAAAAAAAAATAGCGAGTAAAAACTTTAAACGCGTGTTTCTCAAAACTACTTTTTTTCAAATTGCGGACAGTTAATCTCCGAAACTACTAGGACGATTTCAATGATTTTGGTATTGTTTTGTTCATTGAGATTTTTTGTATGCCAATTTACCACATTTTTCTATAAAAAAATAATTATAACTTTTTTTTTTAGCAGAGAATAGTGAAAAACATAGTTGCTTTTTCAACCTTTTTTTCAAACATACGCCATTTTTTTGGCAAATTATGGTGAATTGTCTCTTTTGAAGTTCCCTTTTTTTGTTTCAGATTCACCATTCCTGAGATTAACTGTCCGCCGTGGGACCACATTTTTTGAGGCCTCGACTTTGGCACCTTCTGGATAGTTGAAAAAAAAAATGAAATTAAAAAAAAAATACATTGTAATATCTTATACAGGGCCTGAAAAAAACTTTCCAAGGTGTTCAAACACCTTAATCAGTTCTATCACATTACAACGTAAGTTCTATGTTGGTTTTCTTAAGACTCCCGTGTCCATAAGACACATTAAAATAATGCATCCATCAAATCTGTCGAGTTCAGCGCCGTCTCTCAAATAAATAAAAAACCACGACTTCTAGAAATTCGATAAATGTATGTGTATACGTAATACGACATAATGTTAATAATGTGTTTATCCGTTATATTCCACGAAGACGAAGTCGCGGGCACTTATCATAATAAAACAAAAAATCTGTTGCACTGCTCATTTCCTGAGAGCGATATCGTGTTGACATATAGTATTTAGATGAGTAAGATGTTACAATGAAAGTACCATCAAAATCTGTCCACTGTTTCTAAGAGTATAACAACAATAGTTTCATTAAGACAATGTTCCTAAAAATTGTTTTGGTTTTTGTATTCTGTAGAGCAAAACATCGAAGTTGTACTCATTATCAGCAAAAGCATTCAAAAACATAACAGCCATGAGAATAACTTTTATCAATGGAATAAGATTTATTTTTAACCAACTTCAAACTTCCAAAATAGGAGGAGGTTCTCGATACGACTTTTTTTATGTATGATTGTTCATCGATATCGTCACCATTTGTAAACTGATTTTCATAGTGATTTTTTCGTTTGAAAGAGTATTCTCCTGAGATGGTCCCATTTAATTTAGGTGATTCTGGACTTCGAAGATGGGGTATCTTCGATGATACCCCATGGAATTCCTCAGTGAATAGCAGTACTAATATCTTGATTAGGTTATTGTATGGAAGATCAACGGAAGCAGCTGGTTAAGCATGTAGTAGTGGCCAACTGATACCACATCTTCGAAGCCTATAATCCGGTTACAGATCTACCCATCGGCTGTATATTATTAATATGGCTGCCAATAATTATAAAAATAAAAAAATAAGTAAAACTGGCATCAAATATGCACTGGAAAGTTTTAAATAATTATTTATGAACTCAACAGATTCTGAAGGCGGTGCCAGGCAATTAACTAATCAATTATCCTTTTTTAAAGATAACCTAGGCAGGCACTTTTTTCAGAATCCACATGCCTTGTGTAAGTATTTACAGAACTGTTTATGGAAACAAAATTAGTTGGTATCTGATAAGAGCTCTGCCGTCTTTAGTAGCGTTCACTGTGATTGTGAAAATCATAGCTGGCCAATCCCTACACAGAGCGTGGTACATGTGACAAAGGACATTTTCATTTCGAATTAAATTAAAAGAAACTTACACTAGAGCCTCTGATAGGTTTATTTTTTTAATATACATTTTTGTTATTAATTTTATAATTATTTAGTTTGACCATAGTGTATAATATGAGTGCTTTGACTGTAACAATTAGTTGATATACATATATAGTACAGTATACAATTGGTATACATTAAATACTTGTATTAGCACATTTGAATACTCTGGGGTGCCTGAGATGTTTCACTCTATTGGGACACCTCATGTGATTCAGGGTAGATGTCAACAGTAAACAAAAATTTTGGAAAAATATTATTGAGTATTTTTGTACCTAGGTACAGAAATAGCAAAGTATCTAAGCCTAGATGTCATTCAGATTTATACTTTTAATTATGTTGTGGTAATTGAGGACTAACAACAAATTCTGACAACATTCAGTGCAAATTATTAACACAAATTAGCATCATTTGTGAGATTTAATTAATTCTGATATTTCCGCAAATGTTACAACAGCCTAATTCAATCTCCAATATGTCTCTCTCTGTCTTCACTGAACTCCTAAATCATACTGAAGTTGTTGTTTATGTATGTCCAATAAGAATGTTAAATCTTTGCATGTTTAAATTGAACTGAAGTTATTAATTGTAACTCCCAGATTATACCTATGTGCAATAATCATCACACTCTCAAATCATACTGTATGGAAAAATAAACATATAAGATTTTACAGGACTGTAATAAATTTTTACAGTCCTATATAGTTATTTTTCCTACATAGGAAACAATAAATAACAGATTCCTTAATTTATTTTAACATTACTAAGCTAAATACCCCTTATTAGGTAGGCATATAGGTATCCCTTTCAAAAAGAAACAATAAATTGTAGTCTTGTTTTGAATTTAAATTGTGTAGTATGAACATAAGGTATTGTTTTGAGTACTCCATATCTCTCCTTCAACCAAAACTAACACTATTACTCAATAGAGTGAAGTGATGATGTAGTAGCTAAATAACTACATCTAACTGACAGTAATCTTATTACCATCTATATTATAATTTTTGTCCATATGAAACAGTATAAGTTCAATAAGTTGAGATTCATAATTACTACATAAATTGGTAATAATGGTACTACTTAGAAATAAATTTGCTTATGAAAGTTTTTCTTACATAAAAACAAAAGATAAAAAATGAATTTAATGATTATGATGATGAACATATTCTATGATGTTTCTTTACGGAATTAGAAAATATTAAAGATCCTCGTGTATGTGATATAGATGACATCAGTATGTAGCACCAACTTGTCCTTGAGAAAAAAGTGCAAACGTAAAACTATAACAAGAGATAAATGTACTCACCATCAGCAGGCTGCTGAAAATTTACATAAGCGTAGCCTAGGGATCTACGAGTTATCATATCGCGACAAACGCGAATGGAAAGAACCGGACCAGCGGTTGAAAATTTTTCAAACAACATGGCTTCAGTAATATCGGAGTGTAAATCCCCGACATACAGAGATGCCATTGGGTAATTAGGTGGACCAGGATTCATTTTAATAATTTCACTGCGGCAGTTTACGTAGACATTAACTTAAACGTAGGCAAAGACCAACTTCACTTTCTCTTTATAATGACTATCGCATTCCTCAGACCACGTTGCACGCTTACGTACACTAACTTAAAATCAAGTGATTCCCGTTAAATTTTTAATATTTTACTATTTTTTTGGATTTTATGATTTTTTTTGTTTTTTTTTTTATTTTACAAGAATATTTCACGAAATTCTGAGGATTGTGTGACCTATTTCGGGGAACACACAACCTCACGTGAACACACCTTGCTCACCAAAGGAAAAGGTGACGTTTGACAAAAAGCAAGATGGCGACGATAGCGTAAACCACAGAGTACATTTTATATACTGAGATAGAGACGTCACTCGAACATTTCAGGGCGCCCTCTACGAATAAGTAACAACAACAATCTAAGGGATAATATACGTATAGCTAGCCCATATAGGCCCTGTCCTATAATGTCGCTTTAATAAGTATTTATCTCGATTAAAAATAAAACACTGGATACAACGTCTTAAGCTTTATTTAAATCTTTTTTTACAATAATTGAAGGCCATTGCCTGAATTTTATCTTCTGCATCAAAATCTTTTCGTGATCCACATATCAATTTATTAGTATCTTTACACCAATTACAAATAAAGAAATTAATGCACAAATCTTCAATTTTTGAAATTAATTGCACTTTGTGGTCGCTACATTGAATAAAACTATAATCTATTATAACGGAAAATATTGTTTTTATATACTGTCGAATGTTTTTCTTTTTACAATCTTTTTTAATTATACTAGTGACAATATCTTGTATGTTTGAGAAACAATTCATGAGTGAGATGGAAGGATACGTAAGGCTGGTTTTATTTTTAAAATATTCCCTGAAATACAGGGTACTGTTTTCTTTATTTTCATTATAAAAAGAATTCTTGCAATTTTTACATTTTTTTACTTTTAATTTTCGCAATACGTATCCTGTCACATACTCTAATTGTGCTTTAATCTTTGGGTCCTGTCTTTTAATTTCAAGATCTACAAAGATATTGTCACTATTTACATCATCAAAATCTACTTCCATTGCATAACTTGAAGCTTCAGTTTTCTTAAAAAAGAGTTCTTTGAGGGATTTAAAATTCGTGCATTGATCAACTTCACAGTTGGACCCCGGCGAATGCGTATTACTAAAATTATTAATAAGTAAAGAAGCATAGGCTGCTTCGAAGCCAATACACGAAGGAGAAGTATTGCGATATCCATGGCTTCGAATGCAGCCAAAAAAATTTTCTAAGGGGTCCTGGTTGAAATGTCTCATCCATACAGACGTCAGGTTATGCTTTTTAGATAAAACATCGACAATATATTCCATATTTTCAATTGTTTGCAACCAATTTGTAATTGATGGAACAACACCAGATTTGCCATTACTACAAAATTTCATAGTACTTATAATTTTCTTTGCTTCAGACCATACGGTTTTGTGGACTGAGTTTGGTGTCACTGGTCCAAGAAGAGGTTTCCCGGTCCTTTTTTTTGTAAAACTGTCGTAGCTTCCGTTAACTGAGTCAAAAAGATTATCAAAAAATAAAAGTAAATCAGCCGTTTCCTGGCATTCCTTTGACAGGATTCCCATACCTGGAAAAGAAAGATCAGTTAATAATTAATAATGAATTTCTTAAATAATAAATTCATTTTTTTTACTTTACCCTAGTAAATTATTAATAATTAGAATATCTGACTCTAAATTACTATATTTCAGATTGAAATTTCTATGTATGGTCACAATAAAAAAAATCTCAATTTTATTATGTTTTTTTACTTACTTGAGAGATACCCCATATGTGTTGCTACAGAGCGACTGAATACCTGTGTGGCACATTTTACTTTCATTTTTGAAATTTTATTTGGGACAACATGTCTGTCTGTCAATTTAGGCATCAGTCTTATCCCCCTGTAGGCAGGATTCTCATTATATAGTGCCATAATGTGTTCCCATTTAGCAATTTTTTCTTGGCCATCAATTTGAAATTTCAAATGCTTATTAATTAAATTGTTTCTTATTCCTTTGATTAGGTGTGGAGGGTCATAAATTGGTATAATTTCTTGTCCATCAACCTCAAATATTTTATTTTTCAAAACTTTCTCTTGTCTCAGATATCCTTCCGTTGTGTCTCTGATAAGCCAATTTATTGCACTTACATTTGTAGCACCCTGGTCACATACTGTTGCTATAACCTTTAGCCCAATTAATTGTAACTTTCTTATCACAAGCTTTATTTGTGAAGCTAATTCCAAAGCAGGTGTAGTGCTTGCACAAAATGTATATGATACAGGTTGTTTGTAATTTTTTTGCACACCTCTCACCATAAATACCAGGGCGTGGTCTGCAATTTTTTCTTGCACATTAGTTCCATTATTTACAAACCCACTCACACAATCGGTTCTCCTATTGTAGTCAAAGTGAGGGGAAAGCGCAACTTCATCAAAAAGTAACATACACAACTTTTCTGTTGGCTTCATTTTTTTCACTTTTTTTTCTAAAAGTTTAAATAAATTGTCATTGATTCCTGGATGCAATGACGCCCGCGATATCATCCTGCTAAGAGTTAGCGGGGAAGGCAGTACAAAAAATTTTCTTAGCCATCTGTAGGCTCTAGGTCCCTGCTTATAGAGGGCTAAGGACATAATCTTTTCATCCTTAGTGAATCTACAACCCAATTTGTGTTTTCCTGCCTCACGGAATTGAAGGGTTGTAAATATATTTGCTGCCAATGAAAATTTACTGACTGCTTTTAGAAATGTAGCATTCTCTGATAGTTTTAAAGCTTTTTTTAAGCGTGTCATTGCCGAGTCTTTTTGCCCTTGTAATTTTTTTATTTTATTCTTCAGCAAAATTGTATCTGAATCAAAATTTCTGCAGAGTGTTCTCTTGCCATATTGTTTACCTGCAAGTAAAATTTAGAATTAACTGTAAGTATAATACAATCATTTAATATAGTATTATTGTAGTATGCACATTACTGTTTTTTTTCAATTTCAGGAATTAATCTAATCATTTACAATGAAATAATTCTAGTACCTTTCGATGTTGATGTTGCAGACTGGTTAGATGTTGATGGACATGGCTGATTTGGAAGTGGAAGAGCAGGTTGAATTAGTGGTTCAGATCTCTGTCCCGAATAGTTTGCTTCCCTTGTTAGGTTAGTCACATCTTGTAGAGGAAAACTAGGCAAGTGGATACCTAAAATAGAATTCGGTATATTAAGGAATAACTGAACTGCAAGATCAACTAAGGTCCTCTCATTGAGAACAGTTTAATATATATTGTAATTTAATTAGACTACTCCAAAGATGGTTCATATTGTATAAATTGATTAACTCACCTGATAAATACAAAGATGGAACTGCATTTTTAGTTAGTCTTTTGCTGACAGTGTAGTATTTTGGTTCAAAATGAGAGTGGCAGATTCTTCCATTCTTAAAGACAGAATGGGGGTCTATAGCTAAGACATTTCCACCAATTGCATATATCCACTGATTGAATCTATTCAATTCCTTATCTGGATTAGGGAACTTATGCATAATAGCATCCAGACCTGAAAATAAGACCAAAATTAAGTCTTCCTCAAGGTACTATGAATTATTATTAATTTCTCATAAATTATAAGCTATAATTATATATTTTCTATGTTGTGACAAAAACATTACAATATCTAAATTAATCTATTATTATATGCAGATCTACAGAAAGACTCTCGAATCGACAGAAAGATTTTTCTTCTTCTCCACTCAGAGGGCAATATTTTCTAGACTATGCTGACACATTTCACAATTTCAGATTTCAGATTCTGTGACTAAATGAGTGGGCAGTTGTATTTATATCAAGATTATGAAAAAAGGTTGTCGATTTCTAAATAGGGCAATCAAACAATTCGTATAGAGAACATATATGTACTTACGAGTATTTTTACAGCTCAACACACAACACTTACTCGCGTTCATGTTTTTATACAACACAATAAAAATGTGTTCCACAAACAAGAAAACAGTCCAAGTTGTCGTACAAGGGTCAGCCACATAAAGAGATGCCGTCGGTATCCAATACTTTTCCAGGTCAACACGTAGAAACAGAATCGTCGAAGTCCATACAAGCCAAGTCGTCAATAAAAATCCACAAAACAATCGGAGCGCATCCATTTACTCGGAAAGAGAAAAACGGAATATTGTTTTAAATAAAATTGACAGAACTGACACAGTGACAAGTTGCGTTCCTTCACCGTTTAAATTCAAAACAGTTTCATAAATTCGTGTTGTGTTATTGAATGATTTTATTTATTTAAAATATTTAAGCAAAATTTATATGTCACACCGTTGAAATTTAAAGATATGTCAACCCCTCAAATATTTTGGATTGTGAAAAAATTATAATTGTTATGTTAAGGTAAATTTAGTAATCTGCGTAAAATGGAGTATAAGTTGTGACCGAACGTTTGAACACTTTGAGAAAAGCGCCATCTATCAATTAGTAATTCAAACTTTTTAAATTACTGTACGACTAAATTAAATATATACGTAACTGATAGTGTACCTCTATAAAGCAGCGGCCTTCCTAAACGAGTTGGATATGATTTCTTTACTTTTGTTCTAAGCTATAACACCGTGGCGTAAACCAGCATGGCAGCTGGCTCTAGAAGTTGTGTGCAGTATTACCAACACGCAGAAATCAGTAAGTATAGTAGCATAAGGAATATTCACACGAGCGGAATCGGTAAGGTGCAAGAACTGTACAAATGAAAAACGATAGTTTTTGTAACAAATTATAAAATTGCATTTAATTATTGGAAATTTATAATATGCTTTTTTCATATCGTCAAAATGTCATTTATTCTATTGTACAGCATAGCTTAACATAGCTTTATGCTTATCGGTTAACAGAGCTGGATCAGAAAAATGTATAGTCAGATGGGTCTTTAAATTTCAAATCAGACTCATGTGGGAGCATGTGTGGATATAATTACAATCTATATTATACTTGTTGGTACATGGCACATCGCTGCCGCAGAAGAAATAATTGTGAAATTGCAGAAATGCTCTTTCAAATACATTTGCCGGTAAGACGCGCGCCACCTACTGTAAATTAATAGTACTATGCCTATAACCTTCGCGTTTGTCAACTTATTGCCTGCACTTGGCAAGCAATAAGTTGACAAAGTTATATCAGAATCAGATGAAAGGTATGGCAGCGCATAAAAAACGAACAAACAAACAAACATTGATTTTTACATATTACTAGCTTCCACCCACGGACTCGCTCGCATTGATTACGAACCCGTTCATTTTTTCGGGTCACACGTAGCGCCATATAGCGTCCTAAAGCAATTGTGACCGTTGAAGGTTATTGTTCTTTCTCTCGGGAACAGTACTTTTTTCTAGATGAAAGGTACCCTATGTCCTTTTCTGTGCCCCTGACAGCGTACATGCAAAATTTCATGATGATCGGTTCAGTGGTTTAAGTTAGAATATTAATAATTAAAATTAAAAAGAATGCTCGAGTTGTAAACCCTCAGAACAATAACCGAGCAAACCGTCAGACCCTAAACAAATACAAAAGGACCTACGGTGATGACCTGTGACATATGACCACGATTATGAGGCATAGGTGGTCAGTCGCCAATTCAGCATTGTCTATGGCCATCACCGCCCATTAGACTGTCTCAACCTAAGATAGAGAATTTATCCTTTGTCTATGGTCTCAACCGAAATTCTAAGTCTATGGTCTCAACGCGTAAGCGAAATTCTAAGTCTATGGTCTCAACTATCAGATATCGAATTATTATGTCGTTAACAAATGGAATAATAACTCTCTTGTAGAATCGTGGTTATACCTAAACATCAATTTAAAAAGAGTGAAGCGTACGTCATCAAGAGCGGATCTATCTCTTTCTTTTACTTCCTTGATGCCAAAAATAATAATGTACCACATTTTATGGACAACATCATGACATATGAATTCTCTGCCGCGTCTGTCTGTCTGTTCGCGATAAACTCAAAAACTACTGAACGGATATTCATGCGGATTTCACCAATAGACAGAGTGATCCATGTGGAAGGTTAAGGTGTATAATTCATTATGGTTTTGTGTAAATTGGATTGAAGATGTTGGAAAAATCATGCCGATTGGGACTTTACTGGCAGATACAACACTACGACAAAAAAAAAAAATAGGCGTACATGCTCTGCTAGTTCTGCTACCCGTGCGAAGCCGGGACGGGTCGCCAGTGTAAAGATAAAATAATTCAGCTATTTTATTCTAGTCTTAAAGAGAACTATTCTCCGTTGTAATAAATGTGTTTTACATTGAATATTACTAAATGTAGGTTAGTTACGTAGGTTACTATTATACTTTATTAAAATTATAATTTAAACAGTTTTGAAGTTATACTTCTTTTGGCGCGCTTGATGACAGTGAATTCTTACGATGCGCGCGCACACCGACCCATAAAAGCGGCACTATTTAGTTGGCTGGTAAATGTCTCTTAAATTTTCTTGGGAATTGATAGCTATATTCAAGGTAGTTATTGAAATATTTGTGCATCCGTACACGTGTTTCATATAAGTGGAAATAAAAATAAAATAAGAAGTATAATTTGTAATATCTTTTGCAAATGGGGGAATATAATAAGAATTATATTATAACAGCGAAATTCTAAGTCTATGATTATAACAATTCTAATAGCAACCCTTGGCATCAACAGTCACTGTCATATCAACTAATGTCTGTGTATCTCAGCTGAGATCTCAGCGTTGCCAGTAGACATAGGAGTTGTCGTTTTTTTTTTTCGATATCAGTTGGACAACCGATATTTAGCTACAATATCGATACCAATATCTGTTGCTTAATACCGGTATCAGTGTCTTGATGTGTACAGATATAAAGTTATGGTATCGATGTATAACTGAATAAGAAGGACCACTTATTTGTTACGTAAATATAGAAATCCTGACAATCTAAATAACATCTTATACCCATACATTTAAAGTCTATTTTACAAAATTCAACTCGCAACAATGTGGCGTGGCGCCAACCAAACTCGCGACAATATTCGCTTTGTCTCTTTTACGCGCCTAAGCACATATCTAGTTAGAGAAAGAAGCCATAATTATTTTAGTTATTAGATGCCATCGCCTCCAACTATCGTTCGCGCCCGTTATTGTGAATATTGTGATAGCGGTTGGTAAATTTTTAGATATCAATACGTTAGTTATTGGATTGGCAACCGTTTTTAGTTACGTTTTATGATATCGGACACATGTCTAGTTGCCAGAAGGGTACGCATAGTACACATTGTGTACTATTTCACTCTTCAGACTCCGTTTGTGTATTCAAAATATAATTTCAAGATTACATATTATTTTTATCGATGATTAACTAAAACTTTTTAGTATCTAAGTTTATGAACGCAGTTAATATAGAGAATCTAACAACAGTATAGCTTTCTTCCCCAATTTCTTTCTTAAAAGTATAGTTTATATGACAAAATTGTCTTGAAATACGCGCAAAATAGGCAAAAAACTTACAGTCGAATTGAGAACCTCCTCCTTTTTGAAGTCGGTTAAAAACGCATTTTGAGGGTTAATAATATTTCTCAATCTATAAACAAAAAACAATCTGGCAAACCTAATGTGTAGTGTGCTTTATGACTGTGTACTATTTCAAAGATTAGTGCATACCACAGACGGTGTACAGTCTGGCAACGCTGGTGTACCTTTTAACGGTAAAGCACATAATTCAGGCATTGTATAGAATATCTAATGATCCTATATTTTATGCAATGCCTATACGAGCTCGGCATTGTATAGAGTCTTGGAATTGTAATTGGTATGGAATACCTTGTGTATAGAATACACAATGCTGAGTTCGTCTAGGCATTGTATAAAATATTGTATCTATCACTCATCATTATATACCCTGCCTAGTCAATGTATACAATGCCTCAGTATTATATAGAATGCCATGAGAAGATTAGGTCAAGTATAAAATGAAGGATTTATTTTGTCGAAGCGAGCTTGCGGGAACTTGGGGCACCTTGACACGGATAGGTTATGTTAGGCTAGAACTATACCTGAACAGGATCCTTTGCGAGACCACGGCAGATTGCCATCACTGCAGAGGGGGCGGCCAGAATACTGCACAGCACACGCTCGAGGCGCGCCCGGCGTGGGCGGAGCGGCAGATTTTGGTCGACCAGATCGGGCAAGATTTCTCTCTCGCGTAACAACTCTTGGCGGGGGGCCTTAGAGGTGGTGACAACTGAGAAGACGACGACACGGTGTGGCCCCGTGTCGCCATATACAGCACCAAGTGTGGGTAACGACGAGGTCTCTAGTCTCCCGCGGAACGTGCGCGAAGGGGTGGCCTCTTTACAGTCACCCCCTCCGAGAAGTGCCCTTAATAGCGTGGCACCGAGGCGGGCTTCGGTACGGTTTTCTAAGAGTTCTCGAAGCCCACCATGTGGTGTCGAGGCGGACCACCATGGTGTGTATAGTTGGTAGTACCCCCCTCCTCTCTCCAGCGGAAATAACCCATAATAGGTTCTAACTACGCCGAACGCCTTCGATGTGTTAAGTCGAGTTTGTCGAAAGAAACTTACACTAGGGCTTCAGAAGGACATTTTATTTCGATGGTCTCAGATAGGTTTTTGTAGATCTTTAGGGTCAGCGCTGGTCAGCGCAGCAGACCATAGACAATATTTCACTCACGCTAAAAAACATACAATATAGCGTGGAAAAGAGACATAATTTTTTCAAATTCGGCTGGATGCCCTTCTGGTCTCGCCATTTGCCCGGTTAAGCAGTAAAAGCTCCCTGAGCTAACTGCGAGAGACAACTCAAAAAAAAAAATTTTTTTTTTTTCATGTATTCGTACATATATATCACTCCGCTAATACACTTACTTTCGTGTCAAATTTTTTCAGTTCTACAAGATAGGTTTTTCCAATAGATTTTAGATCTAAGAAGATTGTTTGTTCTCAGAACTACATCAATATCCTAACATCCTATCCTATCATATCCTACTATAAATATAAATATGAAAGTTTTCCCTAGTGTAGTCCCGAGAAATTCAATTTACTACATCGAACTCGTTTTGCCCTCCGATTGGTGGAGAGCACGAAACGGACCAATCGGAGCGCCGAACGCGTTCCATGTAGTAAATCGAATTTCTCGAAAATAACTTGTCAAAAGAAACTTACACTAGGGGTACAGGGATAATCCCTGGGTATGTCATCATAACATTTCACTAAAGCTGTCTTTAAGGGCCTCTACGTGTTGGCTTCGGTCCCACGCACGCCTTCTAAAAGTCCGGGACTCTGTAGTCCCGTGCAAGGAAAAGACATACAAATAATACCGATATCTCATAAATATTTGAACCATTTCACTTCATATTTATGACCTACAATTCGGACCGATTAAAATGAGCTGGGAACTTTTTATTCCTTATTCTGTGACGAGACCGGGGAATCCCCTTTCTTTAAAGACCAAAATTTGGGCGGCGGAATTGGCCAACGCCTCAGGCGGCTGAAACCCACGCTACGCCATTGTATGTGATAGTTCGTGTCGACAAGATAGAAGAAGATCAAGTTAAGTTTTATTACTAGCATAAGCATGTTAGGAGAATGGCCATATTTTTTTAAAGATATTGGAATTTTGCGCATTGCTAAAATTTCAAGCTAAAGAGTATATAAGAGAAGAAGTAAAACTTCTTGGCAAAATTTAACATTGATTTTATTTTTAAGCTGGTCACATAGGTTGGCTGCTACTGTCAAGTCAAGTGTCAGTCTAAATCGTTTTCTTTCTTTTTAGACAGCTTCTTCCTAGCACCGGTTAGTAATTTTATTAATCTACGAATTTAACAGAAATCCGTTTCAGAATATTGAGGATTGCTTTTGTTTTAAAAACTACGACTATTGTGCTTGCCATTAACAGGTCTATTTATTGTTTTCATGTTTTAGGCGAAGTTGTGGTTATCTAAAGATGGGGAAGGGCAACAATATGATCCCTAATGGCCATTTCCATAAGGATTGGCAACGATTTGTAAAAACTTGGTTTAATCAACCCGCTAGACGCCACCGCAGAAAGCAAAACAGGATCAAGAAGGCTAAGGCCATTGCTCCGCGTCCCGCTGCTGGACCTTTGAGACCAGTTGTCCGCTGTCCAACTATTCGTTACCATACGAAGGTTCGTGCAGGTCGTGGGTTTACTCTTCGGGAAATCAGGGTAAGTTTCATTGCAGTTACACATCACTTGCCCAGAATAAATATTGTTTCGTAGTTACAATGTTAACTTTTACAAGAACATTAACATGGGCTGATTAATAATATACTATCCTTATGTTTATAATCAGACGCTGTTATATTAAGTCCTGTAAGTAAGTCATTTAGGGTGAATAACATATGGAGTTTTTAATTCCCAATTGTTCATATTTTTTTTCTTATTATTAAGCTGTTGTTTACTTGTTGTCTTTCACAGGACTAAGGCAAATATCGAACTAAAATACTGTATCATCTGTTTGGATATCGACTGTGAACTGCCAACTGGTACTATCTCATTTTTGACAACATTACAAGATTAAAATGAAACTATCAACCATGTTGTGCATACAATGAGGTTGATGTTAGTACAAATTGAATGAATTCGATTTTGGCGTCTAATTTGAACTGAAGTAACACATGCTTTTTGCAGCACTGCTGGGTAAGAAATAGTTTGGAATGGTATAACCAAGTAAAATCGAGATAAAATTGAGATAGGACATGTTGCCAGTTCACAGTGGATCATATTTTTATAATCATAAATTTTTAGACAATCTCAAAATGTATTTCTTTGAACAAGATATTTTATCTTCTAATATTATGTCAGGTCAGCATATCTGCCATAGAGCTACCTAAATAAAAACTCAATTGTATATACAACTCTATTACTGTGTGTTGTTGAAAGTGACAAGGCTTTATTTCAGATAATGGGTTATCAGTCTCCAAAAGTGCAAAAAAAAAATGGTGATCATGAATCTGCCTCCAGTTAATAAATTATTTCCTATCCGTGTTCAGCAACTATGACAACAGCACTGTGAAAAACATCCATATTATTATTTGTGTGTCTAAAATATAATTTAAGAATTACATTTACTGTAATTATTATTTCAGGCAGCTGGCCTTAACCCTGCATTCGCCAGAACCATTGGCATTGCTGTGGATCCTCGTAGACGCAACAAATCTGTTGAGTCTCTTCAAACAAATGTGCAAAGGCTGAAGGAATACCGTGCCCGACTGATCCTGTTCCCGAAGGGCAAGAAGGTAATAAACATGAACTAGATTTTAAAAAATTCAAAATTTGATTGTAGCTTGTTAACGCTACAATAAAAATTACCATTAGCACCTCTAATGCAAAAGTTTGTGCATGTCATGGCATTAACTTGTAAGTCGCCAGCAAACAGGACTATACAATAATATTATCATAAATAAATTATTAGGATTCTAAAGAGCCACAATGGTTTAGAGAATCAAACTTTCCAATCCTCCAGGCTAAACCATCAAGGTATGTAAGTCTTTCCAGCTGCATAGATATACAGAGTGAATTTTTCAAATGGGTGTTGATGGCCAAATCCGAAACTATAAGGAATAGCGAAAAATGCTCAGAAGAGTTTGGAGCCCGTTTTTGATGAAAACTTAATTTGCATCACTGGATTTTTGAAAAAGCGATATTTGTAGCCAGGAATCGAACCATTTGATTTTGGAAAAAAAACACGCTGTATCATTTCGTACACCATCCGATAGTGTCGCTAGTAAGGATCAAATTCTGGCAAATAGAAAACCAAAGGAAAGAGGTTATTTTCATCAAAATTTTATTTTATTTTTCTTAAAATCCCTATTTACCTATTAAACCTTAACTGATTAATTATTCAAAATAATTTTTGCCATTGTTTTCAATACATAACTAGAATCAACATCACAAGTATTGTACTGAATTCAGCATGCATTGATTTTGATCCTTATCAGCGACACTATTGGATGGTGTAATAATACAGCGTGTTGGTTTGATTCATGGCTATGAATATTGTTTTTTCAAAAATTCAATGATGCTGTTTCGGTTTTCATCAAAATCGGGCTTGAGTCTCCTTTGAGTATTTTTCGATATTCCTCATAGTTTCGGATTTGGCCATCTTCACCCACTTGAAAAATTAACTGTTTTCTAACATTTTTTCCTTGAAAGAAAATTCTATAAAGAGGGGTTACTAATGTTTCATCAAACTGTTGGTGACTTTTGAAAACTATTCAGTTAGAAGACATTCAATTTTTCATCAAACAACAGTGTTATTATTAACAGTAGATATTTTATATCATCAAATTATTTCTCGAAGTACATTGATGATTTTTTTTTATAATTTAAAAAATATCAAAGGAATATATATATATATATATAAACTTGATGTGATTCCTAAATTATTTAGAAAATCTGTTTTATAACAAAAAAGCAATTATGTAACAACATAAAATACGTATAATTATTACTGGCAAAGGTATAATATTGCACACCATTATTTCGCTGTTTAGTTAGGCTTATTATTGTCATCTACCGAGCATAATGCTGAACTTTGAGCTGCTACTGAGATTACTGGGATTGGGAAAAACGGACCTCACGCCCAGCAGCCGCGTTTGTGACCACTACATAAATAAGACAGTTTTGAATAAACATAATGTAATATAATTTAACTACTGTTAATCTTAATGTTTTCCAAATATTTTGCAGGTACTGAAGGGTGAAGCAAATGAAGAAGAACGTAAAATGGCTACTCAGCTTCGTGGTCCTCTCATGCCAGTTCAGCAGCCAGCACCTAAATCAATTGCACGTGCTATCACTGAAGAAGAAAAGGACTTCAGAGCTTATCAATATCTCAGAGGGGTATGTTAATTCTTTCAATTATGTTAGAGAAACAAATGTCAAAGTATAATTAAAAATTTGGAACAGTTGTGAAAGAAACACATCAAAATTAGTTTTACTCGTTTAGTTAAGTTTTCTATATGACGTAAAATATGTGAATGAATAAATAATGTGTAAATTCATAGAATAAAGGTAGACTCAAGTAAAAAAAAAAAAAAAAACTTTTTTAAAGACATTCTCTAAAGTTTGCATTGGGAAAATCAAATAATCTGTGCTAATGAATTTTTGTGCCCAGTAACTGGAACAATAAATTATTATTCGATTCACACTCGCGCCTGATCAGATTTATTTAAATACTTCTAAGTGAATACAGCTCTTTGCAATAGAGATAGACCAACTAACCAACTCCTAAATGATGGTAATAATTTATGCAATGCACATTTTAAGCCCCATATCTTTACTTTTTAAACTGTAACAGTTTTATTTCGTAAAAGAAACGACCGAAACATTTAACCGATCAATCTTATTTTTACAAATAATTTGTAGAATACTGTTTTTTAGGAGTGTTTACCTTTGCAAACAAGATAAGGTGGAAATTTATTTAAAACGATTTTATTTCGTAGCGGCCTCTTTATTCATAGCCTCATGGGAGGCTGCGTTAATTTTCAAAGAGATAGAGTAGTCTATCAGGACCAACATGAGTTTTTTTTTTCTTGGACCGATTTGGCTATTATTGTTTATTTAAAAATGTTCATGCCGTTGCAAATAAGATATTAAAGAAAGAAAAATAATAAGTTGCCCGAAAATGCTGAAAGTGCTTTTTTTCTATGGAACAAATAGATTTATTGTTTGTACAGGACAAAGTCTGTCGGGTCAGCTAGTATGTTATAATTATGTAACGAATCTTTTATTAATATGAAAGATTCGTTCTACAGGATCTTACTTAGCAATGTCATAATTACTATTTTGTTGTTACAGGCACGATCAATTGCCAAGCTTGTTGGTATCCGTGCCAAGCGACTGAAGGATGCTGCGGAAAATCCTGATGACGTCACTAAGGCACCTACTGCAGTCAAAGAGACTAAAGCAAAGAAGTGATGAAATAATAAAATAAAAATATAAACAAAACATTATTTTCAATTGATATCATTATGTCACTACCATGTCTTCCAACCTTTCTTCTGCTAATATTTTAGAGTCTTCGTAGAAGTTTATGGTTTAGTTATGGTTGTTCATAATAACCACCAGCTTCAATGTCGAAGCTCTAGAACGGTGATGTGTTTTTTTTTAAAATAAATACGATCGGTGTCAGCCGTTGTGTACCCTTTGAAGTTACGATGGTTCTTGTCGTATTGCTACTTGCTACCGTCCTGCTGTAGTACGACGCACGCGCGTATCAGCTGCGCGACAACCGTCTGCATCTGTCATCTGATACCGTCATCATGTCATCATCCGCCTTTTCCCAACCATAGACTTGAATTTCGCTTTACATTCTAAATCTATGTTCCCAACCATAGATTTAAAATGTAAACATAGAAATACTACTTAAAGAATGAGCATAACTGACGTCACGGCAAGTTAATTAAACAAGGAACGTTTATTACGAAACACCTATGAAAGAAGGAGATGCAATCTTTATTTTTTGTCCTTATCTGCGTAGCCGGTATTTTTAGCCACAGATTGTCAGATTTGACAATCTGTGGCTAATTAAATATGCAAAAGTAAACGAGATATAAACTTCGCTTAAATTTTAGTTTTCTGTATTAAATAAGTTCATATAAAGTAGCAAGTGTGTCTCCAGAGTGTGTGTGGTGTATGCGCTATGGGATATTGCACTGTTTTAGGCTGCAAAAACTGTAGCATATGAAAAGATGCCGTGCGTACCATTTCACTCGTAAGTAGACATAATTCAATTTATTAGAGTTTCAATAACGTCGGAGATATCATTACAGATATCATGGATAGGAACTGACTACTTGTTGTTGAATATACTGTGAAATTAATGCGTCACTTTGCTTATTGTTTGTAACCTAACCTAACACGTGAAATATTAAGTGTTGCTACTGTATTCTTTTATTTACCTCACTATCAATTCCAAGTAGTTTATACAATTTGAATATTAAAATTTAGGAATGTGTATTTTACATGAATTGTACCCCCTCCCTAGTGTGACGTCACATATTTTGCAATTTTATATCCAAAAATTATTAAATTAAAACAGCAGTTCCGGAATTAGTTTTATTTCCATTTATTTGAAATCAAGGCGAGGCTCTCGAGGAACTCGCCAACATAACAATTTAAATCTTATATTCACACAGATAGAGTCGGAAATATTTTTAAGTTTTTCGTTAATAGTTCAAATTTCACGTTTTCATACTTAGATATGTTAGATTTTGAAATGTGATGTCACGAAACTTAGGACCCCTCCCACCCCTTGTCCCACAATGTCACACTTCATCGACCCCCTTCCCCCTCTTAACGTGTGATGTAATTTATGGATGGCCCCTTATAGTAAATACATTCTCATTATTATATAAAACAATCAGGGTAAAAATAAATTTACGTTCAAAATAAGGGACATTGATTTTCCTGGCAACACCTATTGTCCGAGCGAGAGAGACTATAGTGGTTACCTCAGATAGAGGATAGTAGGTAGATAGATTATATTAAGCAAGAGCCGGAGACATATCACTATTTCCTTCGCAACACAAAAAAATGACATATCACAGAAAGAGATAGTGATAGTGGCTCAGGATATGCGAAACAAACGCAATGTCTCCATTTTGACTATACAATCCTAACTATATTTATACTGATCAATAGCGATGTTCATTTTTAAAGGATTTTTGTCGGTATCGATAAAATTCGTAAAGCCAATACCAAAAGATTAAATGTTCAGAAATGACGTATAATTTCAATAATAACTTCGGCCTGCGGTTTTGTTAGCACTTTAGTTAATGTCATCTAAATGAAATTTTGAGACCGGTTGATTCGTGAGTCGGGTTAGGTCAATTTCAACTTCACAAATTGATTCTACAGATTGAATAGCCTGTAGCACGGATTAGAGTTCAAGCTATCAAGCTGCATCTATTTATGCAATTTATGTATTCAGTGAAATTCTTTTTTGAAAAGATACCATAAATTATAATTTTTTACCCAAAAAGTATAAGATACTGGGTAAAGAGAGCCCTCTTGCGGTATTTTTATGTAAACAAGCGCAGTGGTGCCGTCTACAATTTGTTTCCGAACTAATCAGCCTATATCTAGTTATAGATAGTGGTATTGGTGGTATATTTTAGGTACTGGATGGGACATTCATTGGTGCAACCGAATATCAAAGGTAACAAAACCATTTTCAGCGGACAGTGTTACAGAGGAAAGGATCTGCTTTTACTAGTTTTGTTACCATTGATATGAGGTTGACTTATACATGTAGGCTAGTCTTTCATAGAAATGTGAAATAAAACAAGTCAAATATGTTAATCACTTTTTATTTTAACTTAAAGCTCAACTCGACGCTCTTTGTGGAAAATTTCACAACCGAAATACAAATGAAAAATGGAAAAGAGCTACCATTTTTAAATTTGAATTAACAACTCTTATTCTGACTGTCACCAGTTTAAAAATGACCAAAATTAATTTTATTTTATATAATCAAGAAAACATCCACTCTAACAAAATATTAAAATTATCGATAAATATTCTGATTCTGATTCACAACACTATAAAGTAGGTGAAATGTCATACATACATACCGAGTCAAACTTTTTAATGTTTATTGTTAAACACTAACAGCTAGAATCATAATGAAACTGTGTACGCACTAAACACATGTATTACTTTTATTTTAAGTGAGAATAAAACACAGGATTTACAAGTTTGCTTCGTAAAGTTCAATAAACATGAATTCGACTTGCCTATGAAAAGATAATTTTGCATTATTTTCAGTCAATATACCCGCTCGGCTAGAACAACCGGGAACATTACACGCCATAACTAATTTATAATATATCCACAGTAAGGAAAACTTCAAAATCGAGAAGAAAACCACTAAAAAGTCCGATTATCGTAACGACACATTGGTAACCAGCTGGTTACCAACAAATATGGCTGCCCACGGCTGGTGGCGCGCACTGATTCAAGACGTGCATAAACGGCTCTTGCTTTCTCTTTCTTTCACACATAAACTGATATTAGAACGAAGAGTGTTGAGTATGAATAAATTGTTCAACTTATTATGCTACATCTACCTACTATCCTCTATCTGAGGTGGTTACGGTGACTACTTATCTATAGGTAGTTAATCTATGAATGTAAAAGATGAACAATGACAGCTTGTAGGCCTTGTAGGAGATACCTCAGATAGAGGAAAATAGGTAGATGTAGCATAATAAGTTGAACAATTTATTCATACTCAACACTCTTCGTTCTAATATCAGTTTATGTGTGAAAGAAAGAGAAAGCAAGAGCCGTTTATGCACGTCTTGAATCAGTGCGCGCCACCAGCCGTGGGCAGCCATATTTGTTGGTAACCAGCTGGTTACCAATTCGTTACAATAATCGGCCTTTGTAGTGGTTTTCTTCTCGATTTTGAAGTTTTCCTTACTGTGGATATATTATAAATTAGTTATGGCGTGTAATGTTCCCGGTTGTTCTAGCCGAGCGGGTATATTGACTGAAAATAATGCAAAATTATCTTTTCATAGGCAACTCGAATTCATGTTTATTGAACTTTACGAAGCAAACTTGTAAATCTTGCTTTTTATTCTCACTTAAAATAAAAGTAATACATGTGTTTAGTGCGTACACAGTTTCATTATGGTTCTAGCTGTTAGTGTTTAACAAAAAACATTAAAAAGTTTGACTCGGTATTTATGTATGACATTTCACCTACTTTATAGTGTTGTGAATCAGAATATTTATCGATAATTTTAATATTTTGTTAGAGTGGATGTTTTCTTGATTATATAAAATAAAATTAATTTTGGTCATTTTTAAACTGGTGACAGTCAGAATAAGAGTTGTTAATACAAATTTAAAAATGGTAGCTCTTTTCCATTTTTCATTTGTATTTCGGTTGTGAAATTTTCCAGAAAGTGCGTTGAGTTGAGCTTTAAGTTAAAATAAAAAGTGATTAACATATTTCACTTGTTTTATTTCACATTTCTATGAAAGACTAGCGTACATGTATAAATCAACCTCATACCAATGGTAACAAAACTAGTAAAAGCAGATCCTTTCCTCTGTAACACTGTCCGCTGAAAATGGTTTTGTTACCTTTGATATGCGGTTTCCCCAATGAATGTCCCATCCAGTACCGAAAATATACCACCAATACCACTATCTATAACTAGATATAGGCTGATTAGTTCGGAAACAAATTGTAGACAGCGCCACTGCGCTTGTTTACATAAAAATACCGCAAGAGGGCTCTCTTTACCCAGTATCTTATACTTTTTGGGTAAAAAATTATAATTTATGGTATCTTTTCAAAAAAGAACTTCACTGAATACATAAATTGCATAAATAGATGCAGCTTGATAGCTTGAACTCTAATCCGTGCTACAGGCTATTCAATCTGTAGAATCAATTTGTGAAGTCGAAATTGACCTAACCCGACTCACGATCACGAATCAACCGGTCTCAAAATTTCATTTAGATGACATTAACTAAAGTGCTAACAAAACCGCAGGCCGAAGTTATTATTGAAATTATACGTCATTTCTGAACATTTAATCTTTTGGTATTGGCTTTACGATTTTTATCGATACCGACAAAAATCCTTTAAAAATGAACATCGCTATTGATCAGTTAAATATAGTTAGGATTGTATAGTCAAAATGGAGACATTGCGTTTGTTTCGCATACCCTGAGCCACTACCACTATCTCTTTCTGTGATATGTCATTTTTTTGTGTTGCGAAGGAAATACTGATTATGTCTCCGGCTCTTGCTTAATATAATCTATCTACCTATTTTCCTCTATCTGAGGGAGATACCGAAAAATCATAGATTAACTACCTATAGATACATAGAAATACTACCTATAGAAAGAGCGTAACTGACGTCACGGCAAGTTTTTTTTTGTGTTTATGGCTCCGCACTATTTGTGCATTTAGCCAACGACAAGTTGAGGATTAGGATGATAAAAAGGTAGGGAAACAGTAGTAATAGAGAAATTTGGACATACGAAATTTGGAATATTATCAGAAAAGTGAAACTGTTTTACTGAATTTTTAAACTAGGTTAGTAAAATAGGAACGATGAGAAAAAATATTTACATAGTATTAATAACAATTCAGAATGAAAAATAACTACATATTTAAAGTTTAATATTATTAATTGTAATAAAAGATGTAATACATTGTCTGCATTGAATTCGTAGATTTTACGTGATGTGCGCACAAACAAACATATAAACAGACAAAAATTTCAAAAATGATGGTTATGGGTTCTGTTAGTTATCCTTTAACACGCTGGCTATTTTTTTTTTCAATTTCTTCAATGTACAAAAATGACTTTTCTACAGATTTATGATATGTATATATAGATTATCACTAACATTTGCAAAAAAGGAATATGGAATGCCGTCAATGCCAGGGGTAGAATCTACAGTATTGAGGACGATGCCTTTAAGTTCACTAAGAGAGAACGGAAGCCCCAGAACATCGCCAGATGGGACAGAATTAACATAATGGTAATCAGGAAATGAGAGTAAGTTCATAGCTTGGGGAACCCAAGGAGGAGCCAATTTATCCAGGAAGTCGTTTGCCAGAGAATCAGCAACGTGAGAATGCGAGTGAATTTTGAAAGCGGAACGGAATTTTCTTATATTGTTCCATACAACAGTGGAATGGGTATTTGGTGAAATGGAAGAACAAAAGTTTTGCCACCCTTCAAACTTCTTTTTTTTAAATAATGCACGAGTTTCTGTAATTACTTGGAAAAGGATATGAAAATTATTGGAGGACATGTCATTATTATAGTCACACTCTACTTGTTTACGTTTTTTAACTGCCAGTGAACATTCTAAATCCCACCAAGGAGGAGAGGGGATTTTGCTAGCATTACTGTTTTTAGCAGGAAAAACTTCATCTGCCACCAAGAGCATTATGGGTGCCAATGACTCTGCACATAAGTCTACATTGCCTATAGAAAGAGGGGGAAGAGAAGAGAATTTTGACTCAACAATAGACTTATATTTGTCCCAGTCACTATCACCCCTCTTAGGAAGTTTATGTTTAAAATGTGACCTTTTAACAGGGATAGAAGGTTTAGTGAATGGGAATGATATGATGATGGGGAAATGATCACTTCCATAAGTAGAGGGTAAAGTAAACCAAGACAAAGAAGAAGCAAAATTAGGGGTACTGATAGAAAGGTCTATTGCACTTGGTGAGGATCCGACCGACGTGTAGGTGTCCCTGTATTTAAGATACATAAGTTGTGGAAGTCTATTATATCAAGCATGTCTTCACCATAGGAATTTGAGTTAGAACATCCCCAAGACTGGTGATGGCAATTGAAATATCCAAGAACTATGAAAGGTTTAGGAAGAAAGGAAAAGAGGTGATTAACCTCCTGAAGAATAGAAGAAGAGGGATGAGGAATATATACAGAAACGAGACACAAGTTATATACACTTAGTTTTATAGCTACCATAGAAATTCCATCACTATGAGATGGCAAAGAAATAATAGAGAAAGGGAGTGAATCTTTAATAAGTATGGCAACACCACCATACCCATCAGTTCTATCCTCTCTTATTGTTATGTAGCTAGGTAATTTAAAAATATGATTTGATTTGAGCCATGTCTTTGCTAAAGCAAAGGCAAATGGCGAATTGTGGGAAGAAAAAGTTATTTTATCAAGTATTGGAGCAGCGTTGGACGGTGAAATTTTAAACTGGGCAAGAAGACTGAAGAGGGCAGACAAAAACTCATCCAAAGAAGGTTGAGAGTCTGTCTCATTTGAGTTACTATTAAAAGCACATCCGTTTGTTGGCTCTAGAATACGATATTCATTAATAATATTATTGTGAGTAATCTTATTGTACCCCTGAATAGATTTACTAGGAGTACGAGGTTTTCTAAACACAGATTTTTTATAACTAGAAGGGGAAGGGGGGGAGGAAGTTTTATTTTGAAAATGAATGGGAGAATTATCTTTATAGTTTCTTGAGGTAGAAGTAGTTTAAACTGCATCCAAGTAGGATTTATCTACACGAGGGTGAACCTTAGCTGCTTCCTGGTAGGAAACACAATTGTGTACCATATAGGCTTTAATATTTTTTTGCCTAACATATTCAGGGCATGTTTTATTTGTGGCATAATGAAAACCTGAGCACAAGCAACATTTTGCATCATCCTCCTCTCTGTTACATGATTCTGCTGTATGATTTTGACCACACTTAAAACACTTGGGTTTTGATCTACATTGTGCCTTGGTATGTCCAAAGCCACAGCAGTTGAAACATTGTATAGTTGGGAATATATAGAGATCAACTGGCAAGGCATTATAGCACATAAAAATGCGTTTAGGTAGAACCTGACCATCAAAGGTCACCACTATCGTCTGTGATGGCTTCCAAACAGCTGAGCCATCAATAAGAGTTTTAAAATTAAGGCGACGCACTTTAATTACGGGGCCGCACCCTATAGGTGTAGACAAGTTTTCTATGACTTCCTCCGGAGACCATTCTGTAGGAACTCCACGGAGCAATCCCATTCTGGTAACATGAGCCTTATGATTATATAAAACTCAAAATGTTAAAAAGATTTTCCCAAAGTTATATGACGATGTTACAGACTGTAGGTAAGTATAAGTCCTATTTGTCTTACGACGCGTTGTCACCTTAAGTAGAAATACAGTTCTACAACCCCTGTGGTCTTTTTCTATTTTACTTTTTTAATTGATTTTCAAGGTCAAATAATCACGGCCTAAATTCTTTTGACATCTCGTTCCAGTTGTTCAGGGACTGGACATATTATTTCGATGGCGGCCGCATACCGCATTCGTATTCAACCGCACCGAAGGCAAGATAAGCGAATGTTCCCCAGCAGCCAAGTTTTTTTTTTCCACGGGCGATATATTTAAATTTAATACTCTGTCACTCTGTTACGACACAATGCATTGTGGTCGTATAGCATGATAACCACGACACGGATTTCGCTGTGTTCTTTCTGTAATTATCACAGCCATAGACTCAGAATTTCGCTTAGTCACAACGGGTCATGGCCGTAAATATAAGAGCCATAACAAGAGTACTTCCTCGTGGAACACCTCCAGTAGAGTTGGAAAATTTGGCATACGACATTGATACAAAATAAATTATACCTATATAGTTTTCCTCGTGATACACCCGCTATACCACGAGGAAAAACGAATTCCTCGTGCTATACCCAGGTGAACGAACGAGTGTACCACGAGAAAGTACCCAGAATATCGAGATGTGGATGTTTTACAGTGACCACAACGCGTTGCGAGCTGATTTTTCGCTCAATAAGCGTTTTCGGTGTTTAGGTTTAACATATACATATGAAGAAGTATAAAAATTGAATAAAAAAAAATTGGTACTAGGTTTTTAATTCATTAAGTCACCTGACTAATGGTATATAAGTTGCTGCAATTGCTATTATTGCAAATCATATAGACGAAATATGCCCAAAATTAAAAAAAAATATATATTTCTTAAAACTAGAAATGTTTTTAAGCAGGTGTGACTTCGGTATTGCTTTTCTCACTAATGGCGTCTGCAGCATCAACAGGATTTTCACCATTTTCTGCAGTCTTCTTGTCACTCTTCCTAAATTTATCATACCTATAAAAGATAATATTCTACAATTACACATCTTCTCGTATATTCCTAGTACTTGGATGGGTACTTTGATTGATCTGGGAACTTATTTCTTAATAGATTAAATTACATGATCAGTAGGAGCATCGGCATCGGCACAACTGATCTTATTATCGGGATTTTCGTTTCATCACATTATTAATATCTTTTATTTATTCTACGACATCGACAACGACTACGACATGTGGGCGCTATACGTAACATTTTCGATGCGCTCAAGTTTAAGTGATTTGAGTCGCACATCTACGTCATAGTTAAGTCCATACACACTCATTAAGCCGTGCGACGCTCGATTTTATCAATTGATGAAAAAATATAGAAAAGATGTCACTGCCATTAGTTTATTAGTTGTGTGGATACAAGTTGTTGGAATGGTAAAATATGTACTACATACCTTCCAAGGTCTTCCTCATCATCACTTCCTTCATTGCCCTGGGGATCTACTTCTCGTAGCAATTCTCCAATGTCTTTGTCTACATCTGCCCATAATTTATCCTCACTTCCTGAAACAGGACATAACAAGTAGTTAACTTACGTAATATAAAATACGTTTAATCTCTCGGCTGCTATAACGTTGATTTATGCGAGACACTATCGGATTCTATTGTGTCTAGAACTGCGGCGCTCAACCGATCAAGTAGTGTTTATAGATGTGTATCTACTGTGCGGCATCACCCTCTATCATTCAAGTCTGCCTTCCACATTTCTAGGAAATAATTCTAAAACAAAGCTCCATTTTCATTCGTAAGCTGCAATTCATGAGTGAACGCGTCCTGTCTGTCGTGATCTGGACAGACTTGTGATAGGATACAAACCGGCCGCGTAACCAAAGTGGAATCATATCAATAAGACGATATATCTCGCCTGTGGCGCGTCCACCACTCGGATGCTGATCAGAATCGCTACAACGTGACCCGTCAAGATAACCAAAAAAAAATATTCCTGACTTTATAACATGACGTATAGAGATGAGGTGTCAGACTTAAGGCGAGTTTACCGCGCCAAATTTCAAACAAAACGTTTGTTTTTCAAACACGTTTGCAAAATCGTCAATATGCAAGAACATGGTAAATTTTTTTTTTTAATCTCACCCTACCCTCACTTTTCTATTCTGGTTCTTAGCGTAGGACAACGAATTTAAAAAAGTACTACGATTATTAAATCTAGTTGTGGCGTTTAGGTGATGAAAATAAATATAGTGCTCATTGCATAGGGTCCGTATAAAACATGGGGTAAGCAGAATCGAACTACCGTAATTAATACAGACATACATATTTAGAGACATATTTACTAACCAGATGCAGCGGAATTATCAGCACCATTGTCAAGTTTCTTTTTTTCTTCAGCAGCCTCTACTTTGTCCAATTTAATTTTTTCGCTGGTGTCAGATGCAGCCGTTTCTTTTTCTTCTTCTGAAAAAGAATGATCATTGGGGTCAGTTATGTTTTTCATAATTCTAAATGCACAATGGAAATTCGTAGTCGAATGTCGATTAATGTGTGTCAGTCGGATTATTAATTTCTTATACGGCGTAATCGTTAGGAAAGTCATGAACCATCGAAAAACTTATTGGCCTTAGAGTACTTTTGTCCATATCCTAAACAACAACGAAAGAGAACCAATAGCCAATAGCAATAGAAGTTATATAATTCCAGAGAAATAATAAACTTTACATCTCTCATGCTGCCGAAAGTGCTTCATTGTAAGATGTCGGTAGGTTATGTAATTTAAAAATTGAACTACTATAATTATTTTTTAAATTTTCTACTAAATTTAATGATATTACTATATACCATATTGTCGCTGCGCCTGCCAAGTTCTATCTTTTAACGAAAAAAGGGATCGAGGGGTGGATAGGGAAAATATCGGGATTGAAATATATATTCAATCCCGATATTATATATCACAACAATATATATATATATATATATATATATATATATATATATTGTTGTGTGTGTATGTGACATGTATGTTTGTAAACTGTACCCACGACACAGGAGAAAACTTAGTGTGGGGCAACGTTAAAAAAAAAAAAAAAAAAATATATATATATATATCATTAACTAGCTATGGTAATAATATATATTATTACCATAGCTAGTTCCCTTAGGCCCGATTACTTAATAATCAGATAAAAATCTATCGACTTTTTATCGATATCCGTGAAGTAATTTCTACAGTCAACCCTAGCGTAAACATACATTTTAATATTTACACTAAATATTATTTATTTCTTGTTTTATCTACAAAATATTACCAGGTATCGGAAGAAAATCTAATATACTATGGTAAAATTTGTTTTCTCGGCGAATGAATACTAGTACGTACACAAAATATGATTTCAAAACGTACGATGAAAAAATCACATTTACCTGTGAATCGTGTAATTATTTGGATTATTTTTCTTTGTCACGTTACAATTGGCAAAAGAACATGACATTATGACTGCCTAAATATCACTTATCGCTTAATACTGCATTGTCAGTATGTTTATTTAATGTTTTGTTTAAAAATAAATAGTTTTTTGTTGTTTCCTGAAACCTATCAAATTACAAATGGAATTGGGCAGGTGCAGAGACGATACTTTCCAAGTAAGTGAGTAATACCTATTTTACCTTGCGACTTTAATTTTAAATCAATATGTTCAAACTACACTCGGCGTCACAAAAATCGCACCTTTTTAAGAATTCCCTTCAAAGTCATTTTAACCCTATTAATCAATGGTAGACATATGACTATAGGGTATCATTGGAAAGGCAATTTATTTAAATTTCAGAATAAATCAATAGATTTTTTTTTTTTGTTTACCAGGGAATAAAAAAAAGCAAACTAATGCAAATGATTAACAAGTTAAATTTTATTTTATCAGCAAAAATTACAACAAAGTCCTTAAAAACAACTTAAAACGTAGTGTTACCCCCCCCCCCCCCCCCGCCCTGATGACTGCTTCCATGCGTTCTCTCATGGACCTAATTAATGTGACAACAGTCTCTTGAGGAATGTTGTCCCATTCTGTAACGACGGCATCTTGGAGGTCTTGGAGAGTGGTAGGGGCAGGATCACGTGCCCGTACTAGCCGTTTCAGTTCATCCCAAAGGTGCTCAATAGGGTTCAGGTCTGGACTTCGCGCCGGCCAGCGCATAACAGGGATCCCAACTTCTTGCAGGTAGTCTCTTACAATTAAAGCGGTGTGACAGCGGGCGTTATCGTGCATTAACGTGAACCCACTGCCAACAAAACCCGCATAAGGGACAACCTGCTCCTCTAAGATCTCTGTTATGTACCGAGGAGCAGTCAGCGACCCTTCGACACACAAGGTTCGTTTTGCCGTCGATTGACATGCCGCCCCAGAACATGCACGAGCCACCCCCGTATTCCACTGTCTCTTGAATACAGGCTTGTGCGAATCGTTCCCCTTGCCTCCTGTACTCTCTTCGACGCCTGTCGTTGCAGAAAAGAGACACCCTCGTCTCATCCGAGAAGAGCACAGCCCTCCATTGGTCTATTGTCCAATCCACATGGTCACGGGCAAATTGCAACCGGTCTCTCCTATGCTGTGCAATCAATTTTGGCCCTGTAGCAGCCCTGTGAGCTGCAATTTTCTTCTCCCGCATTCTTCTCCTAATCGTGGAGACGCTTACAGAAGTTCTGCGAGCTGATCGCAGTTGTTGTTGCAGCTCAACAGCATTGGAGAACCGTTTACGTAAAGACGTCGAAAGGTAGGTAGGGAGGTACAATTAGTGGCCGTTGTAATGCGTATTTTGACAATATTTTTTTAACGTTACGTGCTAATGACATCTGTTGTGTTTAGGAATTCTAACTGTTGTTAATTTAAAGGTCGTTAAACATACTTCCAATTGATACCAATATTAATTGGGTTTAATGTATTCGTTGCTGGCGGGACATGCTTGAAACTTATTTTGGAAGAGGTGCGATTTTTGTGACGCCGAGTGTATAAAAAATGGAAAGCTGTAAATGATCACTGTAGAGATATTACGTTTTGTTTTAATAAAATTTAAAAAGTCCTTTATGGCTTTATCATATTATAGCACACCAGCATTAGTCGCCTTTTATGGACTAATCCGACGATTACGATAATACATTATAACATAATAACCTTTTTGTTGATGTAGTTGACGATGAATCCTCTCAGCATGTTTGCGTAGAGTGCGAGTGTCACGGTGCTGTACGTAGCGGCCGAGATGAATACGTAAGCGGCAGTGGCGACGTAGCGCTTCAGATTCCTCCGTTCCACCTGCTTCAACCCGTGGCAAGTATACGCGGCATAGTTCACACCACCACACCTTGTTTACCAAAGAATAAGAAAAAAATATGTAACTATGTAATTTTCGGTTTCACAAACTGAATACGTCTTCTTACTGATTAGCATTACACAGCTTATTTTTAACCGATAAGCAACCTGTAACCTATTGCATACCTCCATCTTTTTTATATGTTCACTGCCAATGTTTATTTCTAATTTCGGTTTTTTTGGAGAAGCTTCGTCTTTCTTTTCACCACCGGAATCGTCATCTTCAACTTCTGCGACGAAATTATAATTATATGTAGATAGTTAGAGAGAATATAACGAATTTATTTAACCAGGGCCTCATTTTACAAAAAAAAAAAAAACAAAACAATTGACAATTTTATTATAACTGGAAAATTTATAGTCAAAATATGCATTTAAAATAATGAAAATTCTCATAAAGACTTCTAAAATTATTACATAACTGGAAATACTATAGGGTAAGAGGTACGCCCGTGACTTTTGGCAATGATTACGTCACGCTTTGATTGTTGGAATACGAAACGTAGGTTTGGCATAATTGACTGACGTTGTTTAAGTTATTACTAATTGTCTCTTTGTGAAACGAGGCTTAGTTTAGTTATTCAGATTTGACTTACCATCTACATCACCCACTGAGTCAAGGGTCATAAAATTGTCCAAATCCACATCCATACCTTCATCGCCGCTAGCTTCTGCCTTGGGGCTGACACGACGAGCCGATTGGCTAGCTTTTCGCTGAATCATAAATAAATTGTATAAGAACAACAGGTTTATACGTTTAGTACATGTCGTCATGGTTATTACCGATCGCTAAATAACCGAATAATTTATAATGGAACAAAACTGGGAATATTTGATCTTACTATTATATAATGGAACAATAAATCAGAGAACAATAATAGACAGAATACAATAATCAATAATCTCATAACGAGTGGTAGTTAGTACCTTGAGATGCTCCAGCGAGCATATGTGATGTTCGTAAATCATCGGCGAACGGAACGTGAGGCGACAGATCTGACAGAAGGGCATGAGGAAGCGCTTCATAGCACGATGCGTGTCGGTGAGGTTGTGCGCGTGGCGCGTGGTGCGGTGGTTGAGGCGGCACACGGGGCAGAACGTAGTGCGCGCCGCCAGCTGCGCGCCCGCCGCCGCCTCCAGCTCCCGCTGCGCACCGCGCTGCGCCACGCGCATGCGCAGCAGCTGCGCCTTGTGCCGCCGCGCCACCGCGCTCATCGCCGCGCGGTGCTTGCTCGACACCAGGTGCTTTACGTACGCCTGCGACAAATACTTCACGATGAAACTTCTCTACCGACCAAAAGCGGTTTAAACTGAATTACTATAAACAGACGCAGTCGACTTTTGAGAATATACACGAAAGGACGCGTAAATTATTTATCTTTATATAAGATGCTGCGCACTTAAAAATATCGTGATAGGCAAGATCTAAATCGTAACCATTTAGAGATATAAATGATAAGTTTCAGCTTAGGTAACCTACACATTATTTTTTATATTAAGTCTGCCATATTAAGTTTTGGTTGACGTCGTCCACGCATTAGTCTCGTAAGTATCCATAATACCGTACCGTCACGGAATCTTGGCCACTTGTGAATTTGCCGATTATTTGCATTTAAACATATGTATATTTGATAATGAATTATCCATCTACCCCAGGTAGATTTAACAAATGTCTCCTATTTATTTTTACCTAGAAATTCTAAGATAACTACACCAACAATTAAGTCTTTAAAATCACACACTTTCACAGAAGTTAATAATTGGCGTAATTTAAATTTAAAAAAATTACCTGACTACTGAAAAATCTCGCTGTATAAAGTATGAAACAAGAAAATATTAAACTGTAGGATAGCCGTGTTCGTAATGCCACGTACCCTTACAAAACAATACATTCTAACAGTAATGAGCTATCATAAGCTTTATGGCAAAGTGGATGTAGTGGCCCGTGTCCTAGTACGTTTTAGTGCATTGATGAACGTGGTATATTAACCCACCTAGAAAGCAAGTAGTATCTAACTAGCTTGTATCCAGCGTGTTGCTGCCGCAGAAGAAATAATATTGTAGAATTGCAGAAATGCTCTTTCAAATACATTTGCCGGTACGACACGCGCGCCACCTACTGTAAGTTAACTGTACTATGCCTATAATGAAATGAAAAAAAATGAAAAATAACAAAACCAGGAACGATGGCAGCGCATAAAATACGAACAAACAAACAAATGATAGATTTACACGCACTGTGCTTTGTTTAAAGCGCGCGTACGTAGTTTTCTGAGTTGTTGCGAAAGTTTAATTGATTAGTAACCCAAATAGTGATGGAGTGTGAAGCTAAGTTATAATCGATGAAATCATGTAAATGAACTAATTATATAAACATATATTATAAATTTCAACTAATATTTATGTGAAAAGTAACTAAAATATATGTAGTTATGTTTTTTTGTCATTTTAAGATGTTTTTTAAAAAGACAGACTTGTTCAACTTTTTATTACTAACTATCGATTGTACTATATACCTACTATAGTAGCTATTGAATATTTCATAAACTTTGTGCACTACTTTCCTATATAGATTCTCAAAAAATGCTAAACGGTGATTTTTATAATGTTTTCAGACATAAAGTAGGAATCGAATGTTCAATCTGGCAGTTTTACAGGATGACGACTATAAAATTTTACTATAACAGCCTATAACACTCTACGGTAAAGACAAATCTAACGACCCGTCATTAATTAAAATTCGTAAAGCCGTTTAGGCTACAGGCTGCTCCGAAGAAACAGTGATATTATGTACTTACATATACTTGAAAAACTAATTGCAATGGCGAAATATACGCTTGGCCAAGATTCCGTGCCGCGAACTCACCGCAAAGGTGGCACATTTCTCCTTGCAGTGCACGCAAGCTAGATGCACGTAGGGGCGTGGTCGCGGCGGCGCGGTATCAGACGCGGCATCCGGCTCCTTGTCAGTATCTTCGCCACCCTCTACTTGCTCGCTGTCAGATACCTCTGGTGCGACCTGCGTGATTGCAATATAAAATATGTAGAACAGTTTAAATAATACGTATATGGGCAGGTCAACGGGTGTAAAATCTATTATGCCATTACTCAGCGGCGTGCACAGAGTTTTTAGATAGGGTAGGCAGAAAATGTTAAAAGCTTACTTACCAAAAATACCTACTGCATGTTGGATTTGGGTTCATCGTCTTGTCGGTTAAATAATAATGTATATGATTTCCCATCTCAAATATCCATAGATTGACTGTTTTTATAAACATATCAATTTTGAATCTACGGATATTCGAAGTGGCCTTTCGGCACGTTTGTCTGATGTTCTGAGGCCCTAGTGTAAGTTTCTTTTGACAAACTCGATTTAACGCATCGAACGCGTTCGGCGCTCCGATTGATGAAGAGCACGAGACGGGCCAATCGGAGCGCTGAATGCGTTCGATGCGTTAAGTCGAATTTGTCGAAAGAAACTAACAGTAGGACCTCTGTGCACTCTGTATTTGCAAAATTAACAAAAATGTTGGTGGTGTGGTGTGAGTATACGGAACTATGTATTAAGTTACTTTAGAAACATTTTCATTTATATATTAAATCTACCCGTCTATCTTTCTGTAAGAATGTCTGCAATATGGAATAATGGTAAAAGTTGGAAAGGCGTTTCATTTTCGTAAGGTTTTTTTCTATTGAAATCATAAAAAGATTTGTAAGTCTTTGCTGGAGCTGTGTATTTCTTAAATAGGTGTGTAGGTATACATTTTTCACACTATTATTAACGATAAAAACTTAAAATCTTAAATAACTGCTGTCACAAAACGAGTCAGACAAATAATAACAAGGCCGACTCAGGAGTCACGTCAATATAAAAAATAATACGACAATAAAGTAATGGTGCTTTACTTACCGCTAATAAAATCATAAGATGCTACTTTTTAAAATAGTTAGCCAACTTCGATTCAGAGAACTTCGGCAATTTTCGTAATTCGTTGTGTAAATGTAAAAAAGACAGTCTATTTTGGCGTTAGTGGGCGTAATTTGTGACATTGTGTGCCAAATATTTATAGGAACGCACACTTCATTGTATTCACATGACGAGTCTGTCACGAGGCACACATACATATATACATTTAGACACGAATATTTTGTGTCTTTCCCGTTAGACGCCCAGCGGCGCTAGTGCAGCGCAAAGCAATCTTGGGTCGAAATATACGAACAAGCAGGCATGTATCGATGACACTTCACGATACTCGACAGGTGGCGATGATTTAAGATTTTTTTGTTTATTGCTAGTAATAACTCGTAGATAAAATATTAGATATCAGAATTTAACAAGATCATTAATATTTATCTGAGTTATGTAGGGTAGGCAGTGTCTTTTTGTCTTCATGAACCGCACTCCACTGCCATTACTACTTATCATTTATATTGAACGCTTCTACGGTAATGCTACCTAACCTCCTCACACAGTAATCAACGTTTAAAATCCCGGTTCATAGACTATTTAAAAATTACCTTTACGTACTAGGTTTTTTATTTGAAGTAGCTCAATAGTAATCCCTGCTTTTACTGTTATTCCACGGTATATTTAATAATAAAGAAAGATGTGAGTGGGTGGGGACTAGTAAGTCGAAGAGCATAAGAAGGATGACGATTCACAAATATAAATTTATGGAACGAGGAACCGCCATGACAGGTATAGTAAGATAACTTTTGTTAAAACTCGATAATCATCTTCTATATACATATACCTATAAAAATCAATTGCCGTGCGTTACGTTAGTCTCGCAAAAACTCGAAAAATGCTAGACCGATCTGATATTTTTTGTTCGCCTCATCACTGGGTTGGTTTAGGAAAAAGAAAATTAGGAAAAACCCAAAGGCACAGCCGAAAAATCGAAAAAACTAAACGTATTTCATAATTTTGTATGGGAATTGCCACATCGCATTACTTTCAATAGATGGAGGTTGATTAGGATTGATAATCGCTTATTAAGAGTTAAAATCAAATCAATTTTAGGTGGTACGTAGTAATCCGGGTCATATAGGTTTTAAAATAAAAAGTAAATAGTTTTTTTTTTCTATATATACAGAGAGGATTCACGGAGCGTGAATCAAATGCAGCAGAATATACTATTAAGTGCAGGGTAGTTAGGGTTGCTGACAAAACCGCTTGTGTTAGTGCGTTTATTTTTTTATGTACGCCATTAGAAACCCGTTCCTTTCATATAGGTCTTCTAAGCGAAAATTTAACTCATGTCGTTTTATAATGTTCAAAATATGACGATGACCTTAGGGTTATAAATTGATTTCTTGGGTGACTATAGTTAATTTTACCTTTGGAGACTTGATTTTTATCTCTTTCTTTTCTTCTGTTACTTCTTCCTTCTCATCGGCATCCCAATCCTCTTCTGTTGAGGACGCTTCTTCCTTAGACTTGATAGAGCTGTTTATCGATAGTTTAAAATATATTAGTAAAAGAACATTCAACGTTACTCGAAAACTACAAAAGTACACATTCACCTACTAATAAACGTCATTTATTTGTATTAATTTCCCATTTATTCATTCTTTTATGAAGATGTCCGCTGCAGCGTCTTATCAGCTCTCAGCATTTTTAAGATTTCTAGAATTCGTACATCTCTTGTTATATGGGCGGGGCGGTTATGACTCAATATTAACGTTGCTATAATAGTAGGTATATCATTTAACCATCAGCGATTGTATCTCAATACTTCAATGTATATTTCAGAGAGATTCTGACTCAACCCCTGGTACTTTTGTTCTTTTGTTAGAAAATAAACTAAATGTAAGCAATGGGTACATATACTCAATGTATCGAATTACCTTCGGCCCTTGAGAGATCGGAACGCACGGGTGTAACCGAGCGATCTTTCGCTGTATCGCCTAGAGGTAAATGTACCACGAGAGCGTGGTGCGCCTCGGAATGAGGCCCGCGAGCGCATTGTGCGGCCTCGAAAGGATCGGCGTAAGGCGCGCGGGCGTGTCGCGGTCCGCACCACCTCTCGCGGCGGGCCCATTCCGCTAGGCTTGCGGTAGCTTTCTCGGTTTGGCGAGCGTCTGCGATCTTCGCCACCGAATGGTCTCCTTTCGCTGCTGTAACTCTCTTGTCGAGCGCCATATGATCCGCCGTAATGGCCGCCACCATCATGGCTACGTCTATCGCTTGAGGAGCCCTGTACATAACTCTCTTTGGGTCTTTCAACACGCTTTACATATGAAATAGAATAAAGTGTTTAATGAAGATGGAAATGGTAATTTTCTTCCTTTCTAGACCTCGTCAAAGTGTAAAAACACTAGTCTAAGGCACCAATAAACTCCTTTTACAAGATATTGCCACATTTCAGTGCGATGGAATCTATTTTTCTCTAGATTCTCTAGATTTTTATGATGTCGATACAAAATATATACATTTCCTTTATTTATTGTAATCGCCTGGCAGTAAAGAATGCATTGGACTTAAAATAAAAAATTGAGTGTCGCATCGCACATGTTCACATTGATATTGTAAAAGAGGAATAGGGTGGTCCAGATCTAAACTAGATGATAGACTGGAAGTTACATTATTCTAACTATTCATTAGTCCTCATGATAGGGCATTATCATACTCAAGTTTTCAGTTTGTATAGTTCGAAATTATCATTATCCACGTTAGTCTTGAAGTGATAATTCACGCCTGCATGCATCTCAATATTGTCTGTTTATCAGTAAATCATTGTTTACCATACATCTGCATATCAAATCCGAGAACCGAATATACGACAAATTTTCTCATTTTCTTTTATACAACCATACACAGCTATATTACTAAGTTCGCCAAATTTTTCATATGCCTGTCGGGAATGCATCTTTGAGTCTTTTAAAATTTCTCCAAATCTGTTTTCCCTGTTATAATATGTATATATAGCTATGGATTTGTATCAAATTCATGTTTGAAATCCTATGAGCGTGTCGTTTATTAACTGTATATTTTAGCAAGTCTCACTGCATACAGTAGTTGTGACGGCCATTACAATTGTTCTAAATTCTCAGATGGTTGACTTTGTAGAGGATTATACATAGTGTACAATAAAAATAGCAACATGTATCTAGTTTAACTAATAAAAAATACCATTCTTTGGATCTCAATAACCTGTAGTCACAACATACTGACCTCCATCCTCATTCTTTTTCTGTCTGGTGAACCTGACCGACCACCGTAATCACGGTTGGAATAACTAGCAGTACTTTCCTAAAAATAAAATAAATAAACATAACTTTATTCCGTGTTATTAGTAAGCGGGCTAATAATTAATTTGACCATACTTACAGATCGATATGCTTTTTTATAGGAGTCTTCCATCCGATCCCGACTGGAATTGTATCTACTTGCGCTGCCACTAGTGTATCGTGATTCGTTATTATAAGAGTAGCCGCCACCACGTCCACCGCGACTCTCGTAAGAGCCTCGACTGCCACTTCCTCTGTATGATCCCCTATAACTGCTTCCTCTACCACCACTATAGCTCCCCCTCCCACCATAACCTCTTCCTCGAGATGACATCTAATAAATGAACCAAAAATATTTAATTAATAAGAGAACCTTCAAAATATTAACATAGATGTGTAATAAATCAGTACATATTATAAAATAAAGTCCCTCGCCGCGTCTGTCTATTTGTTCACGATAAATTCAAAATCTATTGAATGGATTTTCATGCGGTTTTCACCAATAGGCCAGCCTATTGGTGAAAACCCCGTAAACCACGAAATACGCGTGCTTCCAGAGTGCGCGCGGCAAACGACTGAGGCGCCTTTGAGCAAGTCAAAAAACCGACACTCGGTGCCTCGGTCGCTCGCCCGCGGCGCGGCGGCGGTACACGCACTTTCCTCGACCGAGGCACGTCTACATATACCGAGCGGCCTCGCGCGGCAAATGCCTCCCGAGGCTGCTCGCTATGTGTGGACCCGCCTAACAGACACAGTGATTCATGAGGAAGGTTTAGGTGTATAATTCGTTAAGGTTTTGTGTAAATTGGCTGAAATATGACGATGATAGTTGAAGATGTCGGAAAAAATCGTGTCGAAAAGGTCGTGCGAAGCCGGGGCGGGTCGCTAGTGAAAGTATAATCAGGCCTGTCTCACTCCGCAGTTTAGGTAAAAAAATATAATTACGTTGCACGACCGCCAAATATGCTACTTCAGTAGGACGCTCGGCTCACACGCCGCCGCACAGTGGATTGGAATTGATAAAAACGGACATAGGATTTGTTTTCAATTCTTGCAAGTTTTAATTATGCAAATCGGTAGAGCTTAATAACCGTATTAACCCATATGCTGTCACTGTGCCCAAAGGACACCTACAAATCCAGCCCATTTTTTTAAATTAATGTGTTTAGGGGCCATCCATTAATCACGTGATGTTTTTTAGCATTTTAACCCTCCCCCTCCCCCTTGGTGATACGTGGTGAGGTTTAAAACCCCACCCAAAATCACGTGTATTTTTAGTACCTACAAAGAATCTTATTTTTTTTAGAATATTATCTTTAAATACAGGTATAAAGTATAATCTAATTATATTCTGAAATTAAGGACCATGATAAAAATGTCTAGACAGAAAGGTTGCAGGTTATTTTTGACTGGCATAAAAATAATATTAAAGGAATGGTGTAATCATGCGAAAAACATATATTGTACTAGTACATGAACATATTTAACTCTTTCAGTCTAGGCTTGGGCTTGGTATAATAAGGATTCCTATTTGCTGCGGACAAAGGGACGTGATCGTCTGAATTAAAGTTGTCACAATCAGATATTTGAACTTCTCCAGTCAAATCGCCAGAGCATTTTGTTGAACTTCAGTATCTTCTTGGTTTTTTCATTACTACATACTCTCGCTATCTAACGAAATCTCTACCAATAAGTACTCTGCGATTTGACTTTCATTTATCAAGCGTGACATTCTATAATAAATACGAAAAACACATAGTAGATTGCATTATTGACATCATGTCGATTGTCGTCCTAAACCTGCAAAAGTCACGGTGGTTAGTTTACTAACCACCATATTTTCTTTGTAATTACGCATTAAAAGCGCAAATGTAATATTGCTTTTATATGTACTCGTCTAAAATAGATCTATGAGAATACATTGAGTAAAAAACATTGAAGAAAAATACCTACGTACCCGTTTTATAGATTATTTTATAACACACACAAATAAAACTATCTTAGCACTATATTGAATTTCAAATAAATTAACTGTCACTCATTCGAAATACCGCCAATCGCTTATGTTATGTCAAATATAGTGTAAAAATTCGTAATAAATCAGCCAATCGTCAATAATTGCGTGGATTTAAAATAAAAAAATGAGAAAGAGGTGGTTAGTGTTACTAAACTTTTTTTTCTATTTCTTTTATAGTTTTTTCCATTAAATTTACAAGAAATATTATTTTTACTATAGGATACATACTAATAAAACCTCTTATTTTGGATTATTTATTGAAATAAAGCTAATTGATTGCACCTTGGGAACAAAATCTATTCCATTCCGCAACTAATCGTTTTCGGTTATAGAAACAAAATTAAACACGTATGGGTTTTATCAATTATTGTATTAGTTCAATATGTTTGGTACTTTAATACAAAATAGATAAAAATTAAATCAACAATAGCAAACATGCGTATTTATTATTTTAATTTCCGTTATGTTACTCTTTGGACCAAATTGGTCAATATTTTTTGTATGTTTGTCGATTAGGATATACCATAGAAACTTAAAAAAAATATATATATATATATAATCAAATTATGACAATTTAAATTCTCAAAATCTAATACAATACACACACAATACAAACAATCTTATAACACTTCGCTCTAAAAATAATAATTAAAACAAAATATAAAATGGGACAGTCACGGAATAGACTTGTCCTATAACGGAATGGAATTCTTAAAATTATTGCACATGACAAGAAAATGAGATCAAATTATACAAATTTTACAGTTCCAATACTGTTATTTATTTTAATTACAAATGAAAATAAAATGAAAACCTCTGGGTCATTGTACTCATCAGTAGGTATGAACAAATTTTATAATTGGACAAATCTAGAAATCGCAAAATAAAAAACAAAAAATTTTACTCATGCAATTTATAGTAATATTATTAAAATGCATACATTTTACTAGAACTCGTGTTATTTCGAGCACTATATACCTCATATTATAGTAATTTAAATTTATTTTCAAGCAACTATTCTGCTCAAACTTAAAACACTTTATTTTAGACACAATGTGACACATTATGAACGTTAAAAAGTAATTTAAAAGCTGCCACTAAAATTTAATATTATTTTAAATAGGACACAAATATAATGTGTATAATCTTCCTAAGAATCCGGTCGTCGTCAAAATGGACAAATCAAGTATCGGAATTTGTTTGAATGGATTAAAAATATTGTCAATCGAATAAAAATATGCATCTTGTAGTAGTTATATTGCAATCATCTCATATAAATTGTGGTTTTGGAAGGGAATTTTCCACTTTTACCATTTTATGTCCGCACAAAGATAAAATTATTTAAAAAATTTGTTCGGAATTATACCGATTCTGTAATTGTAAAACAAATCGTACATAACTATACTTTTCGAAAAACCAAACACATCAGTATATATAAGTCAACAAAATACATTAAAGTTACGTTATTTACTGAAATTGGTAGTGAGACAGCGTTAAACAACAAGATTTAATACCAAGATTTTTCAAAATTAAAGTATTATGACTGTGTTTTTAAGCAGCAATATTAAATAATCATGTTAAATTGGCCACAGATTTTAAGTTTTTATGTTGTTTTTATTGAACGTAGAAATTATACTTTAAAAATTTAAATAATGTTGTGGGACACACCCGAAAACGAAATGTACACTTTTTGTGAAAATGACCCAGGTACTGTTTGGAATTTGTAAATTTCATTTTGTTTACTTTATTATAAACACAATACAAGATTAAATAGCGTTTTCTTTCTTAGAAAATAAAAATATATTTAAACGTTTTTTTTTGTGTTTTACTCAAAACCCTCTATTTTTTCATATTTCACTTTAGTTTCATACCGTAACTTTAGCCATGGACGCAAATGGGTTAAAAACTAAGCTTTGAAATTTTTCATAAAACGTAAGCAAGACAAAAAGTAAGGTTCAAAAAATTTGTATGGAATGACATTTATCACGTTGGTTAATTCCTACGAAACCCTTACCGGACGAACTTTCGTATAACAAACACTATACAAGCCACTTGTCACACTACCCGATAAAAATGTAGATACTGGATAGCATAATTGCTTTCGGGTGATGAAATAGTGATGGAAATTATGATATATCATTCTTTATTACGCTTCTTAAGGATATTCAAAGTTAAGATTTATTATAATATCTAGGATCTGTAAGTTGTTAAGTGCTTAGTTGGTGATCATTGTTATCATAAGCATGCACAGTGGCGGTAGACAATCCACGAAAATTTTAAATGATTAAATTCCTGCTTAGAACGTCTAAATCAGAAATCAGAATCGTCAGAATAGGTTACATTATAATGAATCATCAGAATAGGTTATATTATATTTTTTTGTGAAATAAATTCTAATTTACTCAAATTCAACCGGCATATTATTGTTAATATGTCGTGTGTATGTATGTGTGGCTGCGACCGCGCCAGCGCATATACATATACCTATACTTATATTCGTGTTTATCGTACAAAAGTTAAAATAGTTAAGTTACGTGTCTAGGTAGACATATTAAGTTTAGGGTAAAACAAATACCTTGTAAACCTTTTAGCGCGAATGGCAACTTTGAAATGGATTGTACGTCAAGTTTAATCAAATTAATAAAAATACAGAACATTACTGGATAGGTCATTTATTAAACTTTTGAGATAAATGAACTAAACGAAATTATATTAATTAAACAAATAATAAAACAAACTTTTCTAAAATACTAGCGACCCTCTCCAGGTTCGCACCACTACATTTTTTTTTCCTGTTATAGTGTCGTATCAGCCTACTCCAGCATTTACACCGCGCACCCCAGTAAAGCTTCCGGTCGGCACGATTTTTTCTGCCATCTTCAACAATCATCGTCATATTTCAACAACAACGACCATATGAAAATACGTTCAGCAGTTTTTGAGGTTATCACATTCAGACAAACAGAAGCGGCAGGGAGAGCAGTGGTTTGATATTTGTTTTATAATATGTAGTGATAGTGATTACACTTTTAACCAATACTCAGCCACCTGAGACCAATTAATTATAATTTGCCATATTAATTTGTCAGTTATTTAATATACAAGTCCCAGAAAATTGAAGCGAAAGTCAATATAGTTTGTTTAACAGTATGCATGTATGTCTTATATAATTAGAAAATGAGCAGCAAAATAATTAGTGTGGCCTCTACAGGCTCAATTTTTCAAGTGGGCATTAATAGCCAAATCCAAAACCATAGCAATAGCAAAAAATACTCAAAGGAGTCTTGGGCCTGGTTTTGATGATAACTAAAACAGCATCATTGGATTTTTTTTTATTTTGTTACTCTTCTTCTTTTTTGCTCTTTCCTTTAGTTACCATACGTCATTACTACCCAGAATATGATCCTTATTAGTGACAGGGATGGTATATAAATACAGTATTCACTATTCTTCTATGTTTCTAAGTTTCGGATTTAGCCACCCACACCCACTTGAAAAATATATGGAGATTTGAATACCAATAATCAAAGTTCAAAAGTACATCATGGTGTTTTTCTATGGATCCGTGTATATACACATTTCTTTAAAATGATTTATAACACATAGCTGTTCCCCCGGCTTTGCCTACATTATTTTGTGCTTACTGACTAATGAGTGTTTTGGTGCAATAGTAAAAGGCTACCTCTTTGTAAAATTTCTTAATTATTGGTTCACTGGTTTAGTCACACTGGTTTAGGCCACAGACAGGCAGTTACTTTCACATTTATAATTAGTGTTAATAACTATCCTAAATAATGGTAAAAGTAAACATACACTCTTCAGGTTTTGTATACAAAAAAAAATCCAATTTATTTTAATATGCGGAAAAGTTACCATCGATTTCTGAGGCAGGTAATTGACAACAATAAGTGTCAATGGCCCGGTCCCTAACTTTACGACCTAATATTATATGTCTCTGTAATTATTGCCGTGCGGAACGGTGAATGATTAAAACAAAACAGCCACGTTGATAAGACGATCTATCCACTTTAAAAATTATATCTACATGAGTGTGTATAGTATGCTTATCGAAATTATAATGTATATTTGCGATACGTATAAGTCTGTCAAATAAGAGAGCAAAATAAATATAATACGACGATACGCCGCTACCGCATTGATTGCTATTGCTGCAAATGGCGTCTATATAACCAATATATCCGAGTCTGCCATTTAACTTGAAGAGCAAAAGCATATTTAGAGCACTATCATATATCATTGTATGATTGTTTTTTGTAATAGCATATAAGGTCCCCATCTCATAATATTAAAACATAAATTCTTACCATAAAATATTTGTAATCACTGCACGAAGCGCGAACCCAATTCACCGTACCGACCAAAGACTACGTACCGACATTACCAAACGCCAATACTATTATAGTCTTTGCCGTACGCTATATACGAACAGCGTAAGCGAAATTCTAAGTCTATGCTTACCTCGACAAACCATAGACTACTAACCAAAGAGAATATAGTCTGCAGTATTTTATCCGCATAAATACTCACAATGGATTAATACTCATATGTATCCGTTTTTTCTCGAGTATTTACCCAAAACAGCGGATAAATAGTTTATACGTATATTTTTCGTTTATAGTACACGATTCGTAACGTGAATTTTATCATTTTAAAAACAACAGGGTTTTAAATTAAAGACTGTAAATAGATTTGAACTTACTTTAATCATTTGGACAATGACAAAATCCTAAACTAACGATGGTTTCACTACAATCATGAATGTTTTTGTGAACGTCAGAATGGCCGGTCACCATTTATAATAGGAGTGGGCGATACAAATCGTATATAGATACAATATCTATATATCGGCACAATAGCCAATATCTATTATCGGACGGCGTACAAACTATGTATGTACAATATCGCTCGAGTGGCACTGCACACAATAATAAAAAAGTAAAATATCTATGATACTCTGAACACATAGATTAGACCGAACGGCTGCAACCTAAGATAGAGAATTTGTCTAAGGCTGCAACACTTGCGTTTCAGAATATTATAGATTCAACCAATACCCCAATACGCCAGTAACATGTGGTACTAGTTTAGTTTCCGAGTACCATAGATTCCGACCAATATATAGATTTGATATCTGATATTCAAAACCAATATATACATAGGTACCAATATATACGATTCAATACAGCGTAAAGACGATATTACCCAAGCCTAATTCATATTAGGCATTGAATTTTTCTTACAAAATGCTACCTATTTATTTAAAAAAATAAACCGCTTTTTGAGTCATCACTGGTCACTGGTATTAGGGGTCTCAATACCGAACCATTTTTCAAAACCGGTATTTTCGGTACTGACCTCAGATAAATACCGGTATTCCGGTATATACGCTATTTCCGGGATTTGAAAAAGAACACTTAAGTTAGTAATTAAGTATCGACTTTTTATGACAGTTTAGTGGTACTTACAGGATTTCAGAGGAATACCTCTGAAATCCTCTTACTAACCACTAAACTGTATATACTTAAGCGTACCAGCGCACAATTGTGGATAGCCAGCCGCGCGTCTTCTGAAATAGACTTGTTGGCCACAACAGCAAGCAGGGCGCCGTTCACTTTATTTTCCACATTCACTCTTCACATCACCTGATCCAAACTTCCACCTCCTATCATCACATCACACACAGACACATCTTCCTCCCTTTCAAACACCATTATTTTCATCTTACCTGCGTTTATTTTCATTCCTTACTTCTTTAATGCTTCGTTCATCAAACTAACCATGTCTTGCAACTCTTCCGCAGATGATGAAAGTATGACTTAATCATCGGCATAGAGAAGACATTTGACAGGTAACTCACTCATTTTCAATCCACAGTCCCTCTCTTTCAAACCAGCCAATCAGCTATTCACGTATAGATTGAATAGAATAGTTTACCGACAAAATTGTTTACAATTATTTACACATCAAATTGTAAATACAACTAATTAGAATTTTATTTTGACTAAATACCGAAAATCCCGGTTGTAGTGAAATTAATACCGGTATTTTTAAGTCATTCAGTTGGTCCGGTATCCCGGTATTTTCGTAATCTGGCATCCTGGTTTACGCCTATCACCTATATGGTTTATACAAACTACAGGGAATTGAAGAAATGTTCTTTGATTAATTATTGCTACCTACTTATCTATCAATCTGGATCACTTAACTTTAAGGGATAAAACAATATGAACAAAAGAAGTTAATGGAGGCTTGAAGATGCCTGCAAAACTAAACTAGCAAATAACGCGTACTGTAGTCATAATTATATTATTGTAGAATAATATTATTTATCAAGAGTATGTTGTAATTACTGGCAACATATAACGGAATAGTTTGGAGACATATTGTAAGATGGCGCTAAGGAGCAATTCCAAAACAGTTTCACCCCCTGCTACCTAAGATAGATCCTTTGTCTAAGCCTGCTACTAACTAAGAGAAATACAATACTAGCTATAGCTATTCTTTATCTAGAGATATATTACTGGACAAACCTCAGGACAAACGAACGAAACGACATGTCTGATATCTGACATTAGCACATAACCGTGCGATTAGATCAGTTTTATAATCAATAAGTTATTAAATAATTATAGTTACTATAAATAATATAAAAGGAAAACATAATATTTTATTTTATTAAAAATATTGGAGTTCTATTGTACCTCAGAAGCTCTACACACTGAGAGTATTTCTGGTTATAAATTTTGTATGCATCTATAAGGCGCTGTTCTACGTAAGCGCGTTATAGAAGACAACAAACACCAGTCGCGGCGCGGTTAAACCATAAATCTAATGAAATCGAAGATTTATTACGAGTGTTCCTAAATATTAAACAATATTAATATTAGTTCTTTCAAATGTTGTCCCACAGCAAGGCATGATTTCACGTTATAAAAATTGCATGTTCCAACGGCGCTTTAATTATAGTGCCCACTGGCTGGTTACCGTCGTCTCGTTCTATTAGCAGTTTTCAATTTCGAACCAGTTGCAACGATGACCGTTTTCTGCAACTATTATCATCTTAGACAAAGGATAAACGAAGTAATTCTCTATCTTAGATTATCATAGTCCGTCGTCGGGGAAACGGCTGCGTTTCGTTCGTAAAAAAATTACAACTACTCTCTACTGACCACCTATGAGTTGACGATAAACAAGCCGATAGATATGTCAGGATATGTCCTCTGATCACTTTTTATTTCAATAGTTTATCTGTAACTTTCAGTTGTCAATAAGATAATAATATGCATGTGTTAGTGACTGATATGTCAGATGAAAATAGAGTTGTGTATTTGCATTGTCAATACAGTATGATATCGAAAGATTAAACTTGCCCTAATGAATAGAGGTATATAGGCTACTAATTAAATCCTCTTATTATAAATTAATAAACTGATAAAATTATTTTATTTGTGAAAATACAATGGGTATTACAAAATATTATAATAATTTTAAGATGATGTTGTATGCAGCATACATATAAGTATGGTACAAAGATTTCACAATTTTGTGCACTGATAATGATAAAGTAATGTATGATATTAGCATAGTTAGTTAACTTAGTCCTGGTTATTTAATAATCAGATAAAAATCTATCGACTTTTCGATATTCGTGAAGTCATTTTTATAGTCAACCCTAGCGTAAACATACATTTTAATATTTACACTAAATATTATTTATTTCTTGTTTTATCTTCAAAATATTACCACGTATCGGAAGAAAAACTAACATACTATGGTAAAAAATGTTTTCTCGGCGAATTAATACTAGTACGTACACAAAATATGGTTTCAAAACGTACGATGAAAAATCACATTTACCTGTGAAACGTGTACTTATTTGGATTATTTCTATTTGTCACGTTACAATTGGCAAAAGATTATGACATTAGGAGTGCCTAAAGTTCACTTATCGCCAATAATTGCACGATTATTTTATAAATTAATAAAATATATTTGACATTAAAGCAAGAGTAACTATAGGAAACTATCCTTTAAAAAATTGCATAAGCTGACATTGACATCTCTCTCTTTCTTTCTCGGTTAGTGTTCATATCAGTATTGCTAAAAGTACGGCAATTGCCGTTTCGTACGGCAATTAGGCCTCCAAATCACACAATATACGTCATACAGCAGGATGCTCATTACCGTACTATAAAATACGGCAATCCGGCAATTGAAAAAAAAATCTTTTAAAGTCGAAAAAATCAAGGGATGACAAGAGTTTCATTTGTTTTTTTTCTCTTAAAAAAATGAAGCTTAGCCCATAGTACCATATTTTTGCTTCTTGTCTTGCAACTAGATAACAATAATAACATATAACATAGCATCACGCTTATATTCCCCGAAGGGTTAGGCAAAGGTGTAACATTGCACACCCACATTTCGCCGATGCCGTTATTGAGTCCCATGTAATAGGGATAAAAACAATGAAAACCCAATAATACTTTGCCCGACCCAGGAATCAAACCCAGGACCTTACGCTCAACAATTGCGCTGGCGACCATTAAACTAATGAGGCAGTCTGACTGCCTCAACTAGATAATCTGTACTTTTTGTGTTAATAATAAATATTTATTATTTTACCCGCATTTATTGTCCTTAGAATGAAATGAGGCCGGAAATCCCTCCAATCCAATTCTTTCATATTTAATAGAACAAGAAGAGTAAAGCTACTCGACTCAGTACACGAGAGAGTAAGTCGGTATCAGTACACATAATTTTATATCTTTTTTTTGTAAATGTACGGCAATTTATTTTAGAATACGGCAATTTTTACCCTGGTGTACGGTATCCCGAAATCTAGGCAGCGGCAACACTGGCCTTAATGGGTAGGGTTTCCAATTTCTTTTTATGGAGGGCAGTGTTGCCGAAAGTACGGCAATTGCCGTTTCGTACGGCAATTAAGCCTCTAAATCACACAATATACGGCATACGGCAGGATGCTCATTACCGTACTATAAAATACGGCAATCCGGCAATTGAATAAAAATCTTTTAAAGTCGAAAAAATCAAGAGGTGAAAAGAGTTTCAAATGTTTTTTTTTTCTTAAAAAAATTAAGCTTTGCCCATAGTATCATATTTTTGCTTCTTGTCTTGCAACTAGATAACATAATAAATATAGCATAGCATCACGCTTGTATTCCCTGAAGGGTTAGGCACAGGTGTACCATTGCACACCCACATTTCGCGGATGCCGTTATTGAGTCCCATGTAATAGGGGGGCGAGCTTATTGCCGTCTATCGTGCGCAGTTCCAGACTCCGTGATGCTACTGAGAATTTCCATAGAGATAAACCCAATAACACTTTGCTCGACCAATTCAATTCAATTCAAAATTCATTTATTCAAAATAGACTACTACTAGTGCTTTTTGAACGTCAAACATATTATGGACAGAACTAATACGCCCGCCCTTGAAGGAATCCCCAAGGAATCGAACCCAGGACCTTACGCTCAACAATTGCGCTGGCGACAACTAAATTTATTGAGGCAGTCTAGACTGCCTCAACTAGATAATCTGTACTTTTTGCGTTAATCATAAATATTTATTGTTTTATCCGTATTTATTGTCCTTAGAAAGAATTGAGGCGGGAAATCCCTCCAGCCTAATTCTTTCACATTTAATGGAACAAGAAGAGTAAAGCTACTCTACTCAGTACACGAGAGAGTAAGTCAGTATACGTAATTTTATATCTTTTCTTTTTTTTATGTAAATGTACGGCAATTTATTTTAGAATACGGCAATTTTTACCCTCGTGTACGGTATCCCGAAATCTAGGCAGCGGCAACACTGATGGAGGGCAGGGTTTTTAATTTGTGGAATGATTTTCGTAATGATCGAGGCGATCGAAGTAAAAATTTAAATTAGAATGTATAAAATTAATTTACATTATGCTGAATTGAGAAAGAACTGCAAAAAGCGCCGCTGATGTGTGTGTTGTGTATAAAAAGAAAGTGTCAAGTGATAAAATGCAGGCTAAGAAACGTTTTGTTTTTCTTTTTTTAACTTCTGCATTTTTGATATATTGTTATTTCGGTACGTATCATTTGAAGTCTGAATTGATCCAAAGCGGCCGACTAAGCCAACTCTCCAGTTTTGCTACTTTAGAAGAGTTGTCAGAGCCACCTTCTCAACCACACAGAAAAGCAACAACTGCAATGACACCTTGTCGGATGGAGACCTGCTTTGATTTTTCTAAATGTGGGAATGACCCAAAGATTTACGTTTATCCTAGTGATGGACCAGTAAGTGCATCATATCGGAAAGTATTGTCAGTTATCAGAGAATCACGATATGCAACAAGAGACCCTAATGAAGCTTGTCTTTTTGTGCCTGCAATAGATACGCTAGATGCCGATCCTCTCTCTCCTGAGCATGTCCCGGATGTAGCATCACGTTTATCTCATTTACCTTATTGGAAAAATGGACGAAATCATCTCATATTCAATTTATATGCTGGGACATGGCCTGAATATGATGAAGGTGCCTTGGGATTTGACCCAGGTGAAGCAATTCTTGTTAGAGCCAGTGCTTCTGAAACAATTTTCAGAGATGGATTTGATGTTTCATTACCATTGTTCCACAAAGAACATCCAGAACGTGGTGGAGTGCCACCTGCTGCTACAGGCAATCCTTTCCCAGCACCACGTCGACATTTGTTAGCATTTAAAGGAAAGAGATATGTACATGGTATTGGTAGTGAAACAAGGAACTCTCTATGGCATTTGCATGATAGTAATCATCTCATTCTGGTAACAACCTGTCGTCATGGAAAGTCTTGGAAAGATTTAAGGGATGAAAGATGTGATGAAGACAACAGAGAATATGATAAGTATGTGTTCTTCTTATTTAGTAATTTATGGATTTTATGGCATTATCATGTGTTCATTGATAAGACTGTAAAGATTCTACAGTGGCTAGTAAAAATATAGATGATGCATAAATGATGGAGATATTGCCATTATCACTAAGCTTTGCAGATAGATTTTTATTTACAAATATAATATATATCTTATGGTCTATAGCATATTGTAATATGTTCATTTTTTTAATCTTGCCCGCACTGGCCCAATAATTCCTGTGTCTCCTGGCCACTTAAGCGGTGGTGAGCATCCCGGGGGATGCCGGCACTTCCTCCTGTCGCAACCTGTCTGACCGCCCGTTCACATAAACAAAGACCCAGATCCGAAACAACTATCTGTAGATCAGATAAATATTTGTTCCGTACGGTAATCGAACCTGCGACACTTAGCGCAGCAGTCGATATCTCAACCACTGCGCAAATGGTGCCGTCATTATTGTATGTGACTTAAACTTCTATGTAATGCAATAGTGCCCTATAAAAATACTTCGCTTGCGGTATGTCCCCGTAGACTCGCGGGGTAGACGAGTAAAAAATATTTTTTAGGATGAAGGGCATACAAGATTAATAAAAAAGCGCAACTTTATCGTTAAATCAAAAACATTTACCACCGCCGCCCGGCGTCGTCCAAAGCAGGGCCTAAGGTCTTTGGGAGCGCGCGCCGCGAGCGACGCATGATCTTTGGAGGCGTCGCCGTCGCCGCACGTTGCAAGGTCTGGCTGTATGGCGGATGACCCAATTCCAATTTCATTCCTAATAATACCAAAAACTCTGTTGTTTGTTAGGCTGAATAAAAATTACAGTTTTAAATATGGTGGCTCTATTCCTTATCGATCAGTCTACTTCTCCTTAGACCCCTTACTCTCAAAAGTAAAATGGTGACTTCTAATAGAAGAACATAACGTAATACTCGATTACCAATTTTGCTTCCGCGCACATGAACAAATGAACATTTATTTTGAGTGGCTTAAACAATCCAACATATAAAATAATTAAATACTCCCAAGCAATTTTCTTTCCTTTCTATTGTCCGACGAATAATAGAAAGGAAAGAATACTATTTAGCGGTCTTCCTTGATGTACATGTACAGCAAGTCTTCCACCTAGTGTTGATAAGGGTCCACTGTATTAGCTTAAACTATAAATAACTTTAAACAGACTTAATGCTCCTAAAATGCTATATCCAACTACGGATATTCGGATATGACGATAGAAAACTCTATAAGTTCCTTTCGAAGCAACATATGTACAGATAAGTCCGCAGTTCTCTAATATAACAAAGCTAATATAACACAGCACGTAAAACATTATAAGAAAATTTAGAACAGTGATTGCTAAAGTGGGTTCCGTAGAAAAGTCACCAGGGTCCCACGAAATTATTGATTTTTGGCCGTTAAATAATACCACAGTTAAGTATAAATATTATTTTGAAATAGCCCAAAATATGTGATGAGAACCCATTACTGTTATGTAAGTAGGTAGGTAGTTAGCGGAAATTCAGCCCGGACTATGGCCAGGCCGGGCGCACTCCGCACTTGGTTCCATGAAATAAAAGGTATTTGGTGAGTGTTCCGCTATCTTAAAAGTTTAGTAAGCCCTGATTTAGAACACGCTGCCAAATCTACTTCGACTTAAACTACATTATATAGTGAACCCCTTGTCAACTCTGAAAGACCTTTTGGACACGAGTCGTGTGGCAAAATGTATACGTTACGTGAGGTTGCAAATTGTTAATTTGTTTTCGCAGGTTGGGCTTATTCGCGCAAAATAACAATCTGGTCATCAAATAAATTTAAGTCTTATGGTACATACATACTGGAGTCATGTCATTGATTTGGTATCCGCACGTGAGAGTACGAGTCCATTACGTCTTGAAAAAGTACATAAAGCATTTCTCAGATACTATCCTTTTCTTTATCCCTCGCAGGTTAGGCGTAATCACTGCTTGTCTCCCCAAACGCTCCTTCTAATTTTTGTTTCTTTAAACTACTATTAATAAGTTTGGTACTTCAACGTCACAAAGTGCGATGTGACGTGCAATCTACAAATATGGTTTATACGTGTAAAAACCATGTTTGTAGCATGCAACTTAAGAGTATCAAAAAAAAAAACGCGTAATTCCATAATCAAATTGCTAGCGTGAGGCACTCTAACCAAGAAAGTAAATTTCTTTGTCAGAAATACTCCCAGTTAATAAAATTCAGTTTTGAGCGTTTATTGCCGTTTATTTAATCTCTCCGTTAATTCAATTTTTCTCAGATTTGACTACGAACAGTTATTAGCCAACTCAACATTTTGCCTTGTGGCACGAGGACGACGTTTAGGTTCATACCGGTTTCTTGAGGCATTAGCAGCAGGATGCATACCCGTTTTATTAAGCAATGGTTGGCGACTGCCTTTTGACGAACGCATTGACTGGCGTCGTGCTGTTATTTGGGCAGATGAACGTCTCCTGTTACAGGTTAGTACCAAAGAACGAGAAAGTGACATTTTTAATCTGACCTTTGAAATCAATGTATTAAATTCTACCTACGTATCAAATAATTAAAATATAACAGATTTTTCCTGTAGTAGAAAGTTTGAAATCAACATAGTATAACTATAAATTAATCAATAACGATGCAAATATTTGTCAAAAGGCGGCAATATTTTAATCAAAATTATATAAATCGTAAATACATACAGACGAACGATCATCAGATGACGTTGAAGAAAATTGGCGGCTGTTAAAAGAAAAAGTGCACCAGATCAATTAAGAATATCTTAGACCTGAGTCCCTACACAGATTTGGATGACCGAAAAAATATACTAATTTATGGAAAAGAGATGTTTACACAAAAACTCGGATACTATCTACTGATATATAAAAACATTGATAAAGTACTACGAATAGAAATTAGATATGCACGTAATACATGATATGAGAAAAAGTGTGAACATGGCGAAAATCTTATTAAAAGCCACTATGCTTTCAATCTGCTTAAGGAAATCAAAACTTTAACCAGGAATAAATCCGCTACACAACAACACCTTGTAGATGAGAATGATGTCCTCGTATTAGATGTCGACAGGAAACTGCAACTGGAACAATATGTCAGTGCCATGTTCGTAGATGAATTGGGAAGTAGTATTACACCTTCTGATGCAGTGATAGAGGGACTTCCAATTGGCTATTTGACAGTTGTAACGATAAAATATGAAATATGTCAAATATGATAGCTTATAGGTTAACAATAATTATACAATTTTTTTTTGCATTAAAATAAATTGTAAATATTTTATTTTTCAAAAATAAATTTGAGTTTTTTTTATCTGTGGATTACAAGAATCGAAACGCGGGCGGCCATGATTAAGTGTCATGCGACGTCACATTTTACAAAATAAAACGTCATGTGTTTTATCGTTTGCGGTTTGCTGAGAAAATTAACACTTAAATATTTCGATTTGTGCTTGTGAGAGGTTTCACGAAATGGAGTGAGGCTATACATAAGCTAATAGTGCAAATCTGCCTAAAGTCAAATGATTTATGGTCGCAAAATTCTTTGCGTGTAATCCTGACTGCTCTGCCGAGTTTCGGAATGCAAAAACTTCGTGTAAGTATCGAAATAAACAAAGTAATTATACAATTTATTTGTAAAAGTTGATATGTATAATTCTTAGGACAAATAGTCAAAATTTCATGAAAACATTTTAAGTTACTTAAAGGTTATGTTTATAATTTCAGATCTTCGCGACAATCGTTTGGTGATGACGCTATAGGATGTGTCCAACTAAAGAGGGAGGCAAATTTGTGTGTGGTAAAATGCAAAATTTGTCCTGAACATAAGGTCTGTTAACATCCACACTCGATGAAAAGGAAGGAGTAGTACAGTGTCCAGTATGCTTACTGCCCTGCTTCCAAAAGGTGCTGCAAACATGCAGTGGCTTTCTTAATGTGGACTCACAGAAGAATTGAGGAGCCATTTTGTATTGCCACTAAATGTTACAAGAAGAAATCAAAACTGTCTAAAGCGGGCAGTACCCTGAAGTACATGAAAATCAAAGAAATGGGTAACAATAGTAGTTCCATATGTACCCAACAAGATGATAGTGTATTGAGATAGAAGAGAGTACAAAAAGGAATTTGCAGAATTGACAAATTTTATAACATCAACCTGATTATGAAGATGACATGGTTCAGTTGCTCTCATTGCACTATTTGAGTTACAGATTCAATCCTGAAAATGACTGTTATCATAGAATATTATTAGAATACTAGCTTTTGCCCACAACCTCATATGCATGGAATTTAGAATCTGATAAAATGGAACCTATATTTTAAGTTAGACCTCTAGCAATAAGGTCGGTGAAAATTGCATTGAATACCATGCAGTGGTTTTTGTGTGATGTGTGTATAAACATAAAGACAAAAATTCTAAAAAAAATTCTTTTGGCTGCTGTTGCTTTAATAAAGACCCCCATATTAGTTTTTCTCCAATATTTATAATGTATAGACATCGGCCTGTTATAATTTTATAATATGTATTGATGATGATGATGATGATGAAACACACATTTACTCTGTAAATTTGATTTTTTTTGGAAGAAAAATGTTTATTCATTAGTTTATAATAGCCCCAAATAAAAGAATTTAATCTTAGCAAATCATGCATTTTCAATTATACCATCCTGTAGGTTAATCAGTGCACATGCAATAATAACACATTCGTCCAAATATTTTAACAGTTTCCTATTCACTACGGAAAAGAATATCAAGCAAAAAAGCTGTAAACTTTCCTCTCAAACTATGCTTAAGCGTTAGAGCGTCCTAGTTAGTTTGTTCTGTTTATTGAAATATGACGTCACAGCTAACAAATGTCACGTGACCAGCTGTTTTCGCGCGAATTTCAAATTAATGAATAAAAAAGATCTTTTTTTTCTAATAAATAACGTTTTTTTGAGAAAAATATGATTGTAAGAGGTATAAAATAAACCAACGTAAATTTTAAAATATTTTTCCGAAAACTGTCAAGTAGCCAATTCTCAAAGACGAAGTACAGAAGGCACTACGTAAATCAAAACAGGAAAAGCAGCAGTACCCGACAATGTTCACATAGAAAAACTGAAACTCCTCGAGGAAGAACATCTAGACAGATTAGTTCATCTTTTGAATTTAATGTTAGATACATGCCAAATACCTGAAGATTGGTTAAGATAAGTTTTTGTCACTCTCCCGTAAAAACGAAATGCTTAAAGATGCGAAGAGTTCCGGACAATTAGTCTAAAGAGTCGGGTTTTGAAGCTTTTTCTTAGCATTATCCACGAACGCATCAGAAGCAAATGCGATAAAAAGCTCGCTGACAGTTAATTTGGATTTAGATCAGGAGTCGGTACGACAGACGGTGCCGGATTAAGCGAGCGCGGGGCCCGTAGCAAATTTTATCGAGGGGCCCTTGATCTGCTCTTAAGTATAAAGTAGTGATGAAACGGATATCCGGTAACTATCTGGTATCCGGCCTAAATTACTATCTGGTATCCGGCCTAAATTACTATCCGGCCGGATACTAGATAACAAGCGCCTATCCGGTCGGATACCGGATTTAAAATAATACGAAATATTATATCAGATATACAATTCAGTCAACAAATACATCATATAAAATCCAATCAATACAATTTCATCAAATAAAATCATACAATAAACTAATAAAATAAAATAAATCCATCATTCTACCAATATTATACATCCTACTTCCTTCCTTCCTATTATAAATGTGAAAGTTTGTGAGGATGGATGGATGTTTGTTACTCTTTCACGCACAAACTACTGACAGGATCTGGATGAAATTTGGCACAGAGATAGATTATAGTCTGGAATACCACATAGGCTACTTTTTATCCCGGAAAAATGTCCGGGTTTTAAATCACGCGGGCTAAGCCGCTAGCGGAAGCTAGTCCTACTAATCCTACTAATATTATAAATGTGAAAGTTTGTGAGGATGGATGGATGGATCTTTGTTACTTTTTCACGCCAGAACGGCTGAACGGATCTGGATGAAATTTGGTACAGAGATAGATCATAGTCCGGAATAGCACATAGACTATTTTATCCCGGAAGATGTACGGGTTCGTAAACCACGCGACCAAAGCCGCGAGCGGAAGCTAGTATAAAATAAATAAATCTAATTAAATAAAATACATCAGTTTAATAATAATAAGTACCACAGGATGAGCCAGATACACATACTTATGTTAACTCAGACAGCACGTTATGCACGACAGTTATGCACAATCGCCTTATGGTACTCCTGAAACATGTTAGTCTAGATCACAAGAATATTCAAATCATTCAGAATCTGTATTGGAATCAGAAAACATCTATACGTGTTTACGGCGAGTAATCCAAAGAGGTAGAAATCAAGAGGGGCGTTAGAGAAGGCTGTATCTTTTCTCCTACACTATTCAACATTTACTCCGAGGCTATTATGACCGAAGCTCTTGAAGAGCTAGACTGTTTCGTAAAAGTAAATGGACGTATCATTAATAATTATCTAGATACGCAGGTGACACGGGCTTAATTGTGTCATCTGAAACTGACCTACAGCACACCGTCAACCGAGTGAATCAATGTAGTGGGAAAGCTGGTCTCAGGATGAACGTCACAAATACAAAACTCATGATCATTTCTAAAAGGTATATCTCAGATCCTATAATCACAGTGTCAGGAAAAAAGTTATAAAGGGTAGTCAAATAGAAATATCTGGGCGCCTGGCTGACTGTAGACTGGCACCCCGATTTGGAAATTAAAACCTGCATAGAAGTAGCCAAGAGTGCCTTTAATACTATGAAAAAGGTGATGACCAGCCGAAACCTAAAGATTGTGTGCACACGTCTTCTAGAATGCTATGTTTGGCCAATACTTCTATATGTATGCGAGGCCTGGACAATTAAAGAGGATTTAAAGAGACGTAGAGAAGCATTTGAAATATGGGCCTACAGACGCATGCTGAAAATTAGTTGGATACAGAAAGTAACCAATGATGAAGTCTTGCGACGGATAGGGACAAAACGTAAACTTGGGGACATCATTAAGAAGAGAAAAGTTGCATATCTAAGTCATGTTTTTAGGCATGATCGATACGAACTCTTGCAACTCATAGTGATGGGAAAATTTGAAGGATAGGCAAAGGACGATTCATTGCCAGAATGGATATCCATTACCACCGGCGTTAAGCGACCCGCGGGTCGTAGGTAAAGTAAGCATGTAGGTAGGTTATAAATCCCGCAGCCCTTCACAATGCCCCAATAGCAGTATCACGTATTTTTTACGAGATCATCTCATTAAAGTAATGTTGACTAAAGCGACATTTTGTATTTTTACAAGTGTGTTGATCAATAATGATATATTTTAGGTACCCGAGCTTGTCCGCTCTGTTCCACCTGAGCGTGTTCTTGGTCTGCGGCAACAAACTCAATTCTTATGGGAACAGTATTTTTCTTCGATCGAAAAAATTGTCTTCACTACAATAGAGGTAAGATAATATGATTTATTATTTTTTTACATTCAGGCGAAATGTTTAGTGATACCTAATTATTCCCGGTATAATCATGGTTTCCATGCATCTGCGCTGTTGCGTAGGCACATAAATTAAAGTGCTCATATTCGCTAATTAACGTCATAGAAACATCTTTTTAAAATTTAATATAAGTAAGCACTATAAAATATCAATTGAGTTTTTTCTTCGTTTTATTTAGTCTTATAAAGCGAGCTTCATAACTTTTACTTAAGTATAGGTACAGTAGAGCGTCGATTATCCGAACTAATTGGGGGACGTGGGTGTTCGGAAATCCGGTTTTTTCGCATAATCGAACTGTATGATTCAGCCATTCATATTTATGTACAGGTAAATGAAAACCATATTTACATATTTATATCTTTAATGACAAATAGGAATTAAATAAAAAAAGTGCAGACAGTCTTGTAATAAAACATGTACTAGGTACAATAAACGCTTAAAGATATTTGAAACTGGTCGCTTTCAGCTTGTGTTTCAAACCAACGCAAGGCAATATCTAAGCAAGTAAAGGCTGAAGCCTTTAAAATAAAATAAAATATAATTGGTGCTTCTGAAGAAGCACCAATTATATTTTCATCTTCATTATCTGAACTTGTAGTTGATGAGATGCTAGCGGTGGCGTCAGCCTTATTAGTCATGAAGTTTAAAATTTCGTTATCCTGCATTTTGGTATCCCTATTATTTGGTACCCCGGTAATTTGGTATCGACTAGCGGCTACTTGGAAGTTACATACGAGAGCAATTTTATTAAGAAGTCGAGACAAATGCGCGAGCACTGTAACACGGGAGTAAGTAGGCACGCGCAAGTCGGGAGCGCACGGGCGGGCGTAGTGGTTCGGATAAGCGGTCGTTCGGTTGATCGACGTTCTACTGTACTATAAACGTAATGTTTTCAGATTTTATTGGAGCGAGTGTTAGCACACAGATCGTCGACACAACGAGAAGCTTTAATCTGGAATGCATCTCCTGGCGCTCTTGGAACTTTAGCAACTTACGGAGATTCTCGAGTTCATTTACCTATTGTGGCACCAATACTTCAAGCCCCGCCATGTCCATCCGCATCACTATCTCCTCTTCCCGCCCCGTCGGTACCTCTGGCAGCGCCGCCCCCTACGCCGGGTGATATGTATACTGCCTTATTATATGTTCAAGCTACATCACCAGCGTTACACAAACTACTCGCCAACATAGCTAGCAGTGAATATTGTGAAAAGGTAATGTTATTATGTCATGTAATTTTTTTTATAATGGATATAAATCGAAGTCGAATTGTTGCACGGCCGCATGGTGCAATTCAAAATGTTTATTACTAAATGTTTGTAATTTATTTGGATGATCCAATTTCGACAGTAATTGGATATTTACTACAATGTTTTAATATAGCACATAATAATATTATTCGGCAGGTAGTTTTAGTGTGGGATAGCGAGCGCGCCGCGCCTTCGCTAAAGTCATTGACGCGCTTAGCAGGTGACACGCGCGACCCGCTACCCGTGCTAGTAGTTGACGCCACCACACATTATCCAGGGTGAATTGACCCCTCTTATGAATTTATATGTTGAACTTATTGTCATTCAATACGTGCGGAATGCCTATTTATCTTAAAATAATTTTAGGGAAGGAGTTTCGGCTAGGTGGCAGCCGCTGTGGGCAGTTCCCACGGCTGCGGTATTTTCTTTGGATGGAGATGCGCCCCTTCTAGCTGAAGAACTTGATTTTGCCTTCCGTGTGTGGCAACATTTTCCAGAGCGAATTGTGGGCTATCCGGCTCGGACTCACTTTTGGGACGAGGCGAAGGTTGATATCTAATTTTAATTTATAAATGGAATCCAAGTGCTCTCCCGCAATGGTTATAACTAGGTATATAACGTTATTCGTTTTATATAGGGTGCATGGGGTTACAGCAGTAAATGGGGCGATGCATACTCCATGGTCCTGCCGGGCGCGGCACTGGTGCACCGCTCGGCGCTGGCGCAGTACGCGGCGGGGCCGCCAGCGTTGCGCCAGGCGGTGCGCCGCACGCGCAACTGCGAGGACATACTATTAAACTGTCTCGTTGCACATCTCACGCGTCGCCCGCCTCTCAAACTAGCTCAGCGTCGCCGCTACAAGACTGCCCATCATCGATACAAGTAGGTATCTACATAATTACGACGATTAAACGTAGTTATAAAACCACGACGCCACGGTTGATGCAGTGGTTAAGTGATTAGCTTTCTACGCTTGGTGTCGCGGGTTCGATTCCCGCACCGAACAAATATTTGTATGATCTACAGTTATTTGTTTCGGATCTGGTTGTGGGTGCATGTGAAAAGTGCTCTATATTTGCTAACTATATTAACAAAAGTTTATATGATAGAAAATGTAGGAAAACGCAAGCATGAAAAACAGTCACCTGTTTTGTTGTTCTGAAAATGATAATTGAATGTAAGATTAAGACACCGACGTGCTATACGCTGTATACAAACAACCATTTTTTGGACTGGCATATCCGCACCTTATAATGTATGTATTGTCTCTTTAAATTTTAGGTCATCTTGGAGCGACCCTGAGCACTTCGTACAAAGGCAATCCTGTCTCAACACATTCGCTACTGCTTGGGGATATATGCCACTTCTGCGATCGGTTTTAAGATTAGATCCAATATTATTCAAAGACCCTGTATCGACACTCAGAAAAAAATACAGAAAAATGGAATTAGTTACCTCTTGAATTTACCAAAATATAATATCTTGTTATTTAAGTCAAGGCATCGATGTCTATAGGTAGGTCGCTAAGCATTGTGCAATCAAAGAGTGACGTCAAGTATTGTACTTGCGTGCAGTCAGAGTTTTCCGAAGTTACAAACAATGAACGCTTGCTAATGACATAGACAGTTATATTATTGCTAATTGTATTAGTTGACATGATAAATATAATGATGATGAAGTTGAAATATTTTCTATATACGTAAAGCCGAGACTGTTTGAGTAAAAATATAAAACGTCATTATGGACTTTTACGGCAAACTTGATGCCGCTGGCCACGCCCTCCGTTGTCATTTTACGGCGGATATTATATCCGGATTGATATGTTTGATATAAACGCGCGCATCTTAGCACCCGCTCTAGACTTAATTTAGCATGTAAATGCAATTCGCAAATTAATTAAAAAATGTTAATAGATTTAGGTTTTGTAGGTACTTAATCAATTGAAGATATATAAAACGGTGTTAATGTTATTAATTAGTTCCAAAAATGTATAATTTATGCATTCCAAAATAGTTTTATTAATATTAGCTATTCCAATCATGCAAGGATCGCTGTTCTATTCGATCGTTCGATCAAAATAAATGTTTAGCTTCCCTTTGTATGAGAGCCTTCCATAGACATCGATGATTCAAGGTACGTCACAATTAGTGCATCATGAACCGGCAATATTTTAGGAACCGGTTCTTTCGATTCCAGCTCCAATACAGAACCGGGTACCCGGTTCTTTCGGTTCTTTTCGGTAATTTATTTGAATTTTGTTAAGCTTTAGACAGGATAAAAAATCAAACAGGGAATTTATAATCACAGCTATAATTAAAATCTTTTAAACAACCATTCTACTAACAGTTATTCTTTTATATTAGGTCATTACATATGATTGGCGTTTTGTCGAACTGATCACTTTGGTCTCAAATATTACGGCGTTTGGTTAGAAATTCCAAATTCAAATTTATGTTCGTGTATTTGTGTTTTGAATTTAGTAATTCATTTGTTTTCGCTTCATTTGATTTTTCTTTGATATCGATCTGCTCACAATATGGAACACTTAAAATATCGCGTTATTTACGAATACGAGTTCCAATGGACGGCCGGAGACCCAAGTTAATAACGAAGAATTAAATGTGACCGTGAAAACGGATCCATCGCAAATCATGTCAGAGTTAGCGGCAGGCTTCGGTGTGAGTAATAAAACAGTTTTAATTCACTTGAAACAAACTGGAAAAGTAAAAAAGCTCGAAAAATTGGTACCGCATGAGTTGAGTGAAGCACACCAACAAACACGCGTCGAGTGGTGCGTTACATTACTCAACCGGTACAATAATGACGGGATTTTTAATCGTATCGTTACTTGTGATGAAAAATGGATACTGTACTATTATCAAAAATGCTCATCACAATGGTTGAACCCAAGAGAACCTGACAAATCTTGCCCCAAGCGAAAGTTGTCTCAGAAAAAAAGGTACTGGTGAGTGTTTGGTGGACCAGTGCTGATGTCATTCACTTTAGCTTCCAAAAATCTGGCCAGACAATTATGGCAGATGTGTATTGTGAGCAATTACAAACCATGATGGAAAAGCTAGCCGTTAAACAACCGAGGCTGGTCAATTGCTCTAGCCCATTGCTGCTTCAGGACAACGCTAGACCACACACAGCACGACAGACGGTTGCTTAATTAGAGGAATTGCGATTGGAATGTCTCCGATACCCACCATACTCCCCGGACCTGGCTCCAACAGATTAACACTTTTCCAGAATTTGGACAACTTTCTGCAAGGAAACAAAATTTAATTCCTATGAGGTAGTCCAAACCGCCTTCAAAGATTTTATTGATTCTCGCTCCCACACTTTCTTCAGCAAATAAATAATTGAACTAAAAATAATTGAACCTATGAAATGGCATAGATAGCAATGGTACATACTTTGATTAAATATATAATTTCATAGTTTTTTTTTTCGTTTTTTTTTTTCATATAAAACGCCAATTTCATATGTAAGGACGTAATATTAAATAGCAATATTTTGAGCTACAGCTAGTCAACTCGAATTTAAAATATTTTAAACAAAAAGAACATAAATCAAATATTAGAAAAAGAAAATAAAACGAATATTAGCACTTTAGTAATGGGAACTTTCACACACATTAATCAATAATTACTTAAATAATTATTTTCATCTCATCACCCGACAGCTAAATTCTAAATTTAATGTATGGTATTTGGATGACGGAACCTTAGGAGGTGACACAGACACCGTCCTTAATGACTTACATTTCTGGAAGCAGAAATTCAACTCACTCGGCCTGGACCTAAATACCTCTAAATGCGAAATTTATATAGCTGACAGCACAGACAGACATTCTACCTTATCAAAATTTTACACAATAGCCCCGCATATTAAAGTCATAGAAAAAAACACAGCATCTGCTAGGGTCCCCAATTCTAAAAGAATCTTTTTCAGCATTTATAGACGATAAAATTAAAATGTTTACTGATATATCGGAAAGACTCTAAAATTAATCTACATTCGGCGTTTACCATGATTAGGTATTGTTGTTTTGGCCCAAAATTTATGTATAACCCCGTTGTTCCCATATTTGGAAGCATCCACAACTTTTAGAGAAAGCTGACGAAATTATACGGAAGTGTTTAACTTCTATTTTAAATGTGGCTCTAGACGACCGACCTTGGCAGCAAGCAACATTGCCCATTCGTCTAGGCGGCCTCGGCTTCGCCAAAATTTCCAGTGTAAGTTTACCAGCGTTTCTGTCCTCAGTCCACGGCACTGAGAAATTAACCAGAAAATTTTTAGCATCCATACTAGTTGATTTTGAGGTACCGTGTTTGTCTGACGTTGTGAACGCTTGGAAAATGGCCTGCCCGAATTCAAATTTGACCGACAACCCATCGTCCCAGAGACAGTGGGATGAGCTGCTTTGCAGTTTGGTACGGTATAAATTAATTAATAGGTACGTCCACTGCTGAGCGTGCTCGTCTTCTAGCTGTGGTGGAATGGGATTCGGGTCTTTGGCTACAGGCACTTCCGTCGTCCAACGTAGGCACTATGTTGGACGACACTACCTTTCGGCTCGCTACCTGCCTTCGCTTGGGTGCTCCCTGTGGTGCTCCACATCGATGTCACTGTGGTGATGCTGTCGACTGCCTCGGGCACCATGGCCTGTCTTGTTCTAGAAGTGCAGGTCGCATTGCGCGGCACGCCGATATTAACGACATAATCCATCGCGCCCTTGTCAGCGCCGGCGTACCAGCTGTTTTAGAACCTAATGGCCTGGCCCGTGACGATGGCAAGAGACCAGACGGCATGTCGTTATTGCCATGGAAGCTGGGAAGGCCATGGAGTTTGGGATGCGATCTGTGTTGACACCCTTGCCCCTTCCCATCTTCCTGTCTCAGCTGGCTGCGCAGGCGCTGCCGCTGCAGCAGCGGAGACACTCAAACGGCGCAAAATATAATAACTTCATAGGCAATTATTTATTGGCGTCGAAACGCTCGGGTCATGGGGTCCGAATGCACGTCTCTGTTTTAGAGACCTTGCTAAACGCTAGGTCGACAGTACAAGTGACCAGAGGGCTGGCCTATTCTTTGGTCAAAGAATAAGCATTGCCATTCAACGTGGTAATGCTGCCAGTCTTCTGGGCACGTTACCATTTGACAACGATGTGGAGGAGTACTATGACGCCCAAGTATTCTTTAGATTTAGGTTTTATCACAATAAGTTAATTTGTTAGACATTTATATTGTAATAATGCAATGTTTCAACAACAGTAAATATATACATCTGTTCTTAAATAAAGTAAATTACTCTCCTCCTCCTCCTCTCCGTCTCCACTCCTCATTTCACTTCGTGCGTTGCACCAGACATCGTGTACTTTGTTCTATTCAGCTCGATGGTGCGTTGCCGTTACTGCGTTGTCGTTGTTCTAGGGTTGTTATTGTCATTGATCTGTGATATTAACAGATTTTAAAAGAATCGAAAGAACCGAAAAACCGGTTCTTAATATTTTGAGAACCGGTTCTTTTTATAGCTCCCAGAACCGGGAAAAACGATTCTGATGCCCTAGTCACAATACTCACGATAAATATTAATATGCATAATGTAATAATTATTATTGTTGGTTTGGAAAAACTGATACTTCCATTCCACGTTGAATTAGAGAGTGATGTTGTGACTTATTAAGTGAAAAAAAAACCTACGCTTCGACCTTTTGCACGCCACAGTCGCATATACATGACATGACAAATGAAAATGTGTTTATGTACAAGGCCAACATCGGACGACGAAAAACTACGGCTCTAAAATACATAATACTTACTAAATAATTATGTAAACATACTACTTGGCTTTTATTTAATCCTGTTTTTGAAATAAAATCCTTCATATATTTTTTTAAGAATTATGTTAAGTACACATAATTATGGTTTCGTTTAAGAAGTATGATAAAAAACAATTTATCGGCAAGAGCCAACTACTAGTGACGTTGAAGGTTTCGAAATATATGCAATATTTTAGGAAATTTCTGTGGTAAATATGAAATGCATGAATAATATAAGCATAATATCCATCTAGAGATACGCACTGTAAAAATCACAAGGGGGACAATTTGTGAACATTGGATATTACCCAAAATTAGCACTGTGATGTACTCTACTAAAAGTAGATACAGAAGACAAACAATTTTTTTTGGAAAGGTGTGTCTGTCCCTTAAAACGTTCAACTAACTAAACCGGTGGGCCGATTTTGATGAGACTTTCCCCGTAGCATACCTAAGGGGTCTGGGTAACATTAAAAGTATATTTCATTACGCTCTCGAATATAAGAGCTAAGCAGTGGAACACATTTTTCGTGTATTATGAAGGATATTAAAAGTGTAAGAATTGACCGATTTTTATACAATTTTAGGGTTAGGCTTAAGGTTTTCAAATTGATAATTTCAAATTATTTGGCCTTAATTTCGACTCAAATCTAAATTGGAAATCCCATATTTACAACATTAGTAATAAAATTTCAAGATTTACTATCTATGCTTTAACAGAATTAAAAAATTCTAAAGATATCAAATCGCATTGCATGATAATAAATACTCATGCACAGATACAACAAATTCAAGCTTAAGTCAAAACAGCAAGCATCAAATTTGTACATTACATACGTTTAGCGTAACTCTCAAACCGAAATAAAATAGTTACAGAAAGGTATTATACCCTAAATAATTACAAAACTTAATAGCCTTTACATTAAATTTAAACATGACTTAAAGATTTTTCTGATAATAAATTGCCTTAATCACTGATGAAAATATTTTTTCTCTTACAGTAATGGCTATATCTGAAACTAAAAGAGTTATTGAAATCCTGTTTTATAGGAAAAATAGAGCGCAAAAATATAAGAATAATGGTGTATTTACTATTATGATACTATTAAAGTTGAAAGAAATACAAGGTTTTATCGATTTTTTTTTAAGTTTTTGGGATTTCCTAAAACTTGCATTTTGTCCCTTACAGTAATTCATATTTCCGGTGGCGAATTATTATATCAATAATCAAGATACATATTGTGTACATTACTTATTATTTTATTTATTTTCCCGATGAAACAAAAAGCTCTTTGTTTCCCAGACCTGATTAAATTAATACAAAATCCTAAACTCAAACACGGTGGATATAGTTTCTAAAAGCACCTCACAAACTCATCATCAGGTTATCGGCACTATACTAAATCAAACAAACCTAAACCCGTGGTTCTACTGTAAACAATAACCGAGGTCCTGTAATCACCTCCCATCATCATCAGGTCATCGGCAACAGTTAGGATAAGAGTACCATCGAAACAAAAGAAACAAGCTTATACACGGTGGTTCTATTATGAATAGTAACCGAGTTCCTGTAAACACCTCCCATCATCATCATCATGCCATCATCATCATCAGGTCATCAGCATTAGTTAGGATAAAAGGACCTATCGAGACAAATGAAATAAGCCTAAACACGATGGTTCTACTATAAACAGTAACCGAGTTCTTGTAAACACCTCCCATCATCATCATCAGGTCATCGGCACTAGTTAGGATAAAAGTACCTATCCAGACAAATTAAACAAGTCTAAACACGGTGGTTCTACTATAAACAGTAACCGAGTTCCTGTAATCACCTTTCATCATTATCATCAGGTCATTAGTAATAGGATAAAAGCAACTATGGAGACAAATGAAACAAGCCTAAACACGATGGTTCTATTATAAACAGTAACCGAGTTCCTGTAAACACTTCCCATCATCATCAGCATCATCAGGGCATCAGCACTAGTTAGGATAAAAGTACCGATCGAGACAAATGAAACAAGCCTAAATACGGTGGTTCTACTATAAAAAGTTACTGAGTTCCTGTAACCTTCAGGATCCATCATCAGGTCTTCGATGGCATCGGCTCCACCATCATGGCTCCTCAGCAAAAAGTATAAGAGGACTATGAACAATTATTGTACAAATTTTCATAAAAAGTCGTCAAAAATAATTCAACTGTTTACTTTTACCCAAAGTATCAATATGTTTTGGACTAGATTTATTCCAATTTATTGATTCAGTATCGTAATATTTTCTTCGAAAAAACGGAGCGCAGAGCGACACGTCCCTACCTTAGAAAGCCTCGGCTAGCACTGATCTCGCGCCGAGTAGCGGGTCAGTTTATATGGTACTTTTAAAAATTCTTTTAAAAATAGTTTATTTGTTTGTTTATTGTTAAGGACATATTCTAGTAATTAAAAAAATATATATATAATATGTAATTTAGCCATCATTAAGTTTGTTAAAATTGGCTTTGAAAATGCCTAAAAATATATCATTTACGCTATGTTGTTTCGTAATTTACTTTAGAATAATAATAATTATTTAAAATGTTATCTACTAGATTTGTACAAGAGTATATATGTATTCTAAAAACCGTTATTTTTTGCTTTTATTTCATATACTTTGCCAGGTATCGAAGGATAAAGTAGTCATGTTTCGTAAATTTTACGAAACATGATATCAAACAATAGCCCTAGTATATATAATTATTAAAAAAAATAAAAATGTTTTGTATTAGATTTCTTCTTTACAAAATTTCCTATTAAATGGACAGCAACTTTGATCTATACAATATAACGAAGTAATTTCAGGATGAAAAATGCCAATAACGGACCGTACGGCGTAAAGGCTCTTAATTTACCATCCTTGTACAACATGTCTGCAATAAAATGATTTGATTTGATTTGGTTAGACCTTTTCAAATAAATGTGCACCAATTTTTTTTTGCAATGTTATTCATATATTTTATTAAATGGGAGATTATTTGGGAGATGGTTAAGCGATACATTTTTTCCCTATGTAAATGGTTGAAGGGATCGGGAGTCCGATCACAGAAATTGGTATTTAAATTCTTTTTCGTATTTATAAAATTCTATAACGTTTGAATTACAATTACATTATTTTCCAAATTGTCTTGGATAGGTACAGCTAGTATTAATATAAATATTGTAATAAGTACATAATTTCAGTTCAAAGGGAGCCAGATATGAACGTGACCTCAAATATCGCACAGAAGAAATAGGGTCCCTTTTGAATTAATTATTTCTCGCTGGGCAGAAAAGCTTGTTTTTAAAATTAAAAAATCTCCTAGTCTAGTAACGATTTTTTCATTATATAAGAAAGAGTCAATAGTTACGACTCTACAATGGTCTATCCACATATATTATGATAAAATTACGATTGCAATGCAATGCAAAAAACAAATCAATCTCTAATTGGCCTCTCTCAATCTCAATGAACTATGCAAACAGCATAGCAGATTAAAACAACATTAAAAATATTATCGTGACCTTCAATAAGCAAGGTAAACTACCAATACCATAACAACTTGCGTCTGTGTATGTAATATTTTTAAGTGAAAGCATCAATTAATATGCAATCAAATCGGAACGTAAATAAAATTATTGAAGGGCAAAGATCTAATATTATGTAGGGTAGACAGGCCATCGAACTGCGTCGTAATGGGTAGGTAAGCATTGCATAAGTAGAACACAAGCTGACATAACGAATAACTACTTCGCAATCTGCGCCAGCGGTGGCCTTGGCCCCGATGATGCTTGTGCGCGGGCTTCGCGCGCTTAGTGTTAACACAGTGTTACACAGTGCACTCGTCAGCTTTGTCCGCGGAGCTGGTGCGCAAGCGGTTCGATAAATACCAATTCGTCGTATTGCTAGGTAAATGTAATTGTTTTTATACCCAAAGCTTCATATAAGGTATATTTTTCGTGAATTGTGAATATTCTAGTATGTGATAATTTACCCGTTTTTGTGTGCATTCATTGACAACGATGAGGACAGTAAACAGTAGATATATAGGGTGGAAAAACGAGTGAAAGTACCTTAAATATTTAAGGTAGGTAGGTAGGGACTTTAAAGGAATCAAACGATTTTTTTCTTAATGTTTTAATTACCTATAAGAAACTGCAAATTCACAAATTTGTTTAAAATAATTAGGTAAGTATTAAATTATTTAAATGAATGTGCGCAGTAATTACTATAAATTTAATTTGTCAATAAGTCTGCGATACCTATCGCTGCTTTTCGCATGTCAAAGTTGTAGATATAAATTCTTAATTCACTACCAAGCGAGTTTAACCGTTGTTTCATCTTCATGTTCACCAAAGGACCATCGGTAGCTAAACATAATGTTAATAAAGATTAATTTTTTTTTTTTCAAAATTAATTTGATTTTGAACCGCCAAGCAACGCAATGAAAACATGATAGGATTCCGACAGCGGGCCCAACTCTCCAAAATTATGTTTACCGTGTTGGAGCTTTAGCGAAGCTGAAGCTGCCTGTCAATTTATCATTGCCTACATTTTTGACGTCCAAAAGCGGGACTTTTGGACGTCAAAAATGTTGACATATTAAATTTAAAAATGACTGTGCACAACGTAGGTACCTAATCCTAAACAAACATGGTTGCGAACTTGCGACAGAATACTATTGCGTTGCATGAGTTGAGTTCCACGTTATTGCGACAATTGGAATGTATGTAGTTGCATGGAACTGCGACAGGTCGTTACTGCAATCGGCACATGTTACCTTAACCAAACGTTGCTGTAGTGCACAGAACAAGGCGAAGGATTGTAACTGCGACTCACGTTATCTCGTTACCAGATTGTAGAGACATGAAGCTTTTTAATAGTAGATTGTTAACAAAAGGTTGAAAGTGATCTATTCACACAAGATACTTTTACGCCCGTGCGCAGTGAGGTTGCCGAGGTCGCCGTTTAATTATGAATGTGGGGAATAAAATAAAGAATAGTAGGTACTTATAATAATGATAATATTTGCATTCACAATAAAAACGAACTACGTAGGTATAACTTACCAAAAATATTCGATCTTCGATTTAACAAAAGTCAGTCTTACACTTCTTTACACATCGAGAGCCCTCCGTGCCTCGGAAAGTACGTTAAGCAGTTGGTCCCGGGTGTTATACAAATGCCTAAGACAGTCATTACTGGTGTCAGCAGTACAAATATTCAAATGAAACAGGTTGGACGACTCAACGTTGTTGAGAAAAGGTCAGGTAGATGATGAAAACGATAGTACAGTAGGTACCTATGTCATGGGTCGAGAGGGTAGTGGGTGCGATGCGCAGACTGTTGCTCGATCTCGGGGGGCCTCGGTAGGAAGTTAGCCGCCTCTACGGGGGGGTCGTGCGATCCGTGGTGCTGTACGGGGCGCCTGCACGGTCGGCTCGGCTATCAGGCGTCCGGCGCTGCAGGACGAAAATCAACGGCCTGCAGCTCAAAGTTGTAATACGGATCGTACGAGGATACAGGACAGTATCCTTCGAGGCGGCAACTCTACTGGCGCGGTCTGTGCCGTTCGACATCCAGGCGGATACGGACGCGAGGGTGTATCACCGGATCTGCGCTTTCCACCAGGACGGTGAGATCGCGCTGACTTCAGCGTTCGAAAGGCTAAGGCGGCGCGCACTTAGACATGCGCTTGACTTGTGCCGCGAACGGCTTTTACGGCCACAGTTCGCGCACAAGTGCGTTGTCGAAGCGATAGTGCCGCACTTCGGAGCCTGGCTCAAGAGGAGCGAGCGCGTCACGTACCGTCTGACGCAGGTGTTCACCGGGCACGGTTGCTTCGGTGAATACCTGAATAGGATCGACAGCGAGGCCACGGCAGATTGCCACCATTGTGGAAGAGGCGGCCAGGATACTGTACAGCACACGCTCGAGGTGTGCCCTGCGTGGGTCGCGGAGCGGCAGATTCTGGTCAACCAGATCCAGTAACCGCCCCGGCGCGCAACATGCCGCAACCTCCCGCTTAACACACCTTGGCGGGGGGCCTTAGGAGTCGCGAGCGCGCAGAGTGGGGACTGCGCGCTCTCACTTAGCGACCCCCGAGAAGACGGCGACACGGTGTGGTCCGTGTCGCCGTGCACACAGCACCAGCGAGGGTAACGGGGGACCTCTTTACAGTCACTCACTCCGGGAAGTGCCGATCGGCACGACACCGTGGTGGGCTTCGGTGCGGTCTTCTAAGAGTTCCTGAGGCCCACCATATGGTGTCGAGGCGGACCACCGTGGTGAGTTTAGCCGGTAGGAGTCCGGCACACCCCTCCCCCTCCCCCCTCCAGGCGGAGGATAGCCCATGATGGGTTCCCACGAGGTAAATAAAAAAAAAAACAATACAACGTACCTACATCTTCTAGTACGATGACTGAGGATTGAAATAATAATAAGTTTATTTATCCCAAAGATCATATACATTTGCAAGTACACGGCGGTTCTAGGCAAACTAGGCAACCCTGTATCTATCTCGGTAACCTTGATTACAAACAATTTAGATACAGAAAAATGGTAGAAATAAAAATAAAATTGAAATATAATGGGTTTTCAAGTAGTTTTGCTAAGGAATGTATTGTAAGTAGTTAAGTAGGTACCTACTAATCAGCCATTCATAGATTCCCTAACACGTTACGGAAACGACATCATTAGTAAATACCTACATCAAACCTAAATGCACTTTTATGATTAGATAGATACCTTCCATTTACTTATGACATTTAATGATTTATTGTGAAATGGAGAAATTATTTACAGGTGTCCCAAAAAGTAGTGTCAAGTGTGAAGTCCTACCTCGTAAGCCGACTATGGGTCGCGCCGCCCACATTACGTCCATCAATAAATAACTCATATTGTCCGATGCTTAAGGTTCACAGGATCTGTCATTGTTGCTGACCTTGCAGCCAAAATGAGTTAAGCACCCTTAGAAGCTTGCTTAGAATCATGCCTATAAAAATATTTTACGCGATTTTTTGTAGTTTTCGAGTTACGAACTATTTTCATGCTTTGTCTTTCGTGACGTTTATTATCCTTATGACGTGAATAGTTAATACGTAGCTAAACAGTTTAACCACCCGACACATAAACATTAATTACCATAGACGTTACTATGTTACCATTGTTTTTAAAAATTCATATTCTGAAAGACTTTTAAGGGTTAGGAGCAGTCAGAGGCACGAAAAAACAAGTATTCTTAATATTTTTTTTCTATCAGTAATTTTATTTATTTTATAAAAGTAACAATACTACATCATTATGTCATGTTTCAACTTGATTTCACCCAAAGAGCAGAAAATATTAATTATATTAAACGTTATCGCTATATGTATCGGCCCCTGTTCCACAAGTAATCCTTTGCGGTGACCATCATAACTTAAAGTTTCAGCTAATTACAGATTAAGCGTTAATAAAACACGTATTAACCATACCTAGTGTTATACGATCGAATGTTATGTCATAAACCCAAGATCTTAGTACAATATGCCGTTTCTATGGTACGTGGTACTTTGATGAGGACCGCAGGATTCGCCCTAATGGCTATAATTAGAGACTAACGGCGATTTCTGCCCCATTTTTCTAGACATTTTGACAAGTTGCAATCGATATTCAATAACTATAGGAAAAAATCCCAAACTGAATGAGAATGACATACCTACGCCTATGATAGGTCCGGCTCTAAGGGTTGTCAGGTCGGTCTTGTCTAGACCCCTTGACTCTTCGTCGCTTCATTTAGTTCGCTTCGTCGTTTGCGATTCAATACAATACATTAATATTAATCCTGTAAATTGTCATCCATAATAATGGCATCCAGGGTATTGAGTAGCCGTCTTTCTTAGGGGATGAGTCTAGAATTCGTTGCGAGTAGGTATGAGCCGTATTCGTAGCGCCCTATTAACCCTAACAGTTATCTTATTTCATATACCTAGATTTTATATTGTTATACGTTAACAACAAATTTCCCATATATCTAGTTGCCGACTACGACATAGTGAAGCCGATCTTGTATGACGGGTTTTGAGTTATTCCGCACATAGGTATTACGAAAGAAATTGATCGTACCTTCCTACCCAACGCAATCAAGACTTACATTTGTTTTGGGTCTTAAGAATCGATGTGCAAAGGCATTAGCCTACTTTTGAACGTTGTTTTTAAATTATTAAATCTGCCGTATGAAATACTAGCTGTTGGGCGCGGTTTAACTTAGATCTTATGGTAAGTACTTCTACCCAGATATAAATTATGTAAGTATCCTATGAGTAAGACGTGTTATTTCTGTTAACAGATGTGCAATTGTCTAGAATGGTAGATATATAAAATTGCTTAACCAGACTGAGTGATGAAACGGAAATTTTATATCGGTTTTAAGCAACTAGAAAAATTGTAGTATGATATAACCCGCGTCCGTCGGTCAGTTTCTAGTTGACGGTTAAATCTGCTATCTTTACGTGAACATTTCAACAAGTTCTTGCGACAGTGTAATGGCGGAGGTAATTTTCTCATGCAATAAGTAAATGTCGTATGTGTATATGCCTTTATATACCTGCCCATTCCATTTATTGTGGAAGTGAATGCCTCACACAAATAAAAAAGCTATAACTCGTCTTCTTGAAGCATATTCACACACATAGTTATAGCATAATATATACATATATAGACACCGTAGGTAACTACTAAGGCATAAGTTTAATAATAGAAAAAATCTGCAAATGACAAGGCCATATAGGTAGGTATAATGCCAAATTTGATCGTGTGAGTTATTTAGTGACGGGCGGCTGCCTGAATTTGGGAAATGAAGTCATGCCTCATAACTACGACTCTGCTCTATTTTCAGATATAAAGTATCAACATACGTGTCTTAAACCTAAGGAGAGCCTTAGGTAATAGGTATAGGTGCTGTAGGTAAACGTACGTAAGTACGTCGTGGGTGGTCGTACTTAGATAACTAGGAACCACCATTGAAATGTTTCACTTGGGTAACTAGTGTAATCTATATATATCTATATAATAAAAATATAACAGGCCGATATCTTTACATAATAGATATTGGAGAAAAATGAATATGGGGGGTCTTTATTAGAGCAACAGAAGCCAAAACAACAGTTTTTAGAATTTTTATCCGTGTGTTTGTATCTTTGTACACAAATAACGCAAAAACTACTGCATGGAATTGAATGCAGTTTTCACCGATGTATTGCTAGAGGCTTAGAGAAGAGAGAAGAAAACTTAAAATATAGGCTCCATTTTACCGCAGGAAAATATCAGATTCTAAATTCCACGCGTACGAAGTCGCGGGCAAACGCTAGTATCTAATAAGTATGTAGATTTGCTTTTTGGTGGGCTCTTTGAATGCTCGTACGAGAATTTCAGAGTATGCAAGTGTACTTGGTGAGGTGAGTGTTTTATTTTGCTGTAGGTAACAATACCTCACTGCATCACATTTTATCATTTATTTTCCTGCCACCATGGGTAATTTCTTCGTTTTTGTTACATTATATATGAAAATGTAACAAATAAAATACAGTAAGTACCTAAGTTCATCGAATCCTGTTGGGAAATATGGTAAAATGAGAACCCCAGACGACGCGGCAGGCCCCAGGAAGAGATGACGGGACGAGCTAGTCATGTAGTATTGCAAGAATTGGCCGCAGATTTTTTTAACCAAGAGTAGTAATAGTATAAAATAATAATTAAGGTAAATTTATGTGATAAAAGTAATATGTATAAGAACAACGGAGTGTGAATTTGGCGCGCGACATGACGAGGACAGGGGGGCCCCTCAGTTTTACCCAAAACCTTTCGTGACCGCTAACTTCCTTTACTGTCTCTTTTTTATGAGTAAGGTGATTAATGTTTAAGTGAAACCAAATTATGTACAGATTAGAATGATATCAAAACCATCCTTCGGTCGTCGGACTTTTAGTTTCTTACATTTACGATAGATTTGTATCGTTATGAAAACGGTGCCAAAATCAATAAACATGTTCTTACGAACTCAATGAACCTATAACTGGTAAAACTTATGCCTACTTTATTTTTGCTGACCGACTATTTACAATTTGGTGCAAAAATGTTAAATGCGTGAGTGATTTTCGGTAACGGTTTTCACACCTTGATATTAAACGTTATTGTTAGTAGTATTCTGCCTTATTAGTTTGGTGGCCGCCGTGAAGCGTGAGCGTGAGATCAGGATCCATTCCCGGGTCGGCAGAGCTGTTAGATAATTCTCAGTAGCAGAGTTTTGAATAGTGCCCGGTAGACGGCAATAGACCCACCCCGTGGGTACCTATAATAAGTTAATACGTAGTTTTAGTAATTAATAATACTTAATTGATTTAGGGAAGGCGGCAGCACTTCGGCGAGGATCAGAAATGGCAGCGGTGCACCACTACTTCCTAGTCACAATTTTAATCGTCGCCATCATATCACCATGCATCAGTGCGCAACTTGTTAGTATCTTATAATATTATGATAATGATAATAATCATCAGCAAGTAGACGTGGATGATATGAACATGTGCTACTTTTCGTAACTTCTTCATGTAATTAAATTAATTAATTGTTCAAACTTTCATACGATGGTGGAGGAACGAGGTATGGTGTTCCTAAAAAGGAATAATCCTCCGACCAGGCAAGGTGGTCAGCCTGGCAGGCCGAAGCCCGACGATTGATGTCAGACATTCGTATATGTGTTAGAATCCTTGTAAGCTTTCATAATGCAATCAGGGTTTGTCGTTGTAGCTGAACTCCGATAGATGGCGCTTTACTTTTTGCCGTGTTGCGAGTAGTAGTCCCTACACTACATTATATCTTAGCTTCCTGCGCTACGCTAGGGGTGGCGTAAGGTAAGCCTACAAGGATAGCCTTTAGTTATATACGGTCAAGATATATATACTATTCGTCCATACGTCTAAAACTAAGCGGCTTAAGATAAATCCATCCATACATACAGCATTTTGTTACTTTTATTCAGAAAATTCCAATAGTCACAAAAAATCATGAGTCTATGACAAGTAAGTAGGGTAATTTAAGATTATCTCATGTAATAAATTTGTGAATTTATTACTTTGGATAATCTTAAATTGGTTACTCATAGTTACTACTAACTTATAATACTTTTCAGCCCACAGCAGATGATGTAATAGAAAGAGATCGAACCGCTAGGCAAGCGGCGATTAAATCGGGCAAAAATGTCGCTACAGCTCCAAAACGTGGATTTTTTGGAACCATATTCCATGTTATATTAGAGGTGCGTATACGTTGAGGAATATAATAATTCCAATCACTATTTAGATTGATAAGTATTTACCCGTCGCGTAATTTACGCGTAATTTTCGTATAAAAGGGTACAAAGTTTTTGCTTCACGTATTAATATAATGAGTCAAATAATTGTCTGATTTGGCACCGAGACAAAACAGAAGCAGCAAAGGTGTTAATCTCTAATGTGTAGGTTTTACACTTCTGGGTAATCCAATACTACTGGGTTAGCCGATCGTTATCTTATCATTTTGACAAGTTTTAAAAAGGCGGAGCAAGATTTATTACTACGTATGCTGTCAAATCATGCGTAGGTAAACCTGCTTAGCATGAAATGTTTCCTTTTGTTTAAGAATTGCCGGTAATTCACCACATAAAAAACACACTGTAGGTACTTATATGTATGTATACTCAAGTATTGTTTTTTGCAGCAAATCAACGACACCAAAAGCGCATACAGTCAAATATCTGAATTAGTAAACAATCAATTTGCCGACGATAACGTAAGTATATCCGACCTTCACCTTTACGCCGGATCACCGTTTGTCGGGAAAATGTTACGTAAAAGGTTCCTTTACGGAGTTCCGTTCAAATATTTGGAATAATGCCCAAATACTTTTTGTAGAAGGTGCAAACACTTATTGTTGGTATATAAGATGGGCATGTAAATAAAACGCAGTAAAAATTAGTCGGAAAACAAAAAAATAACTAATATTCAGGTGTGACTCGATCCGTGAAAACGCCAACAGCATATTAAATGTATAGCAGTATCCATAGGCGCATCGAGGGTCCTGAGTCCTGACCCCTTTCTGTATTGTTATACATATCTGATCCCCCCATGGATGCCGGTACTCCCAAGGTAGTATCGTCAGAAACCATGCAAGTATCCGACTAGCGAGCGTAACAATAAACGAATAAACTAGGCTGCTATTTCCTTCACTTCCTTATAACTTTCAACTTTTGCCTTCTGCTTGGTCTGTGTACTTCCTTCACGGTCTTCCTCGTTTACTCTTGGCCTATATTTGTTCACCGATAATATTAGTCAGAAAAGGATCATACCTTATCAGGTCTTTTATGTGTCGATTCAGATGTCAAATATTTTACAACACGTACGTATAAGGAAAACCTGTAAGATTTTGAACACGTATACAGGCTGTGACATCAGCTCCAGATCCATCAAACAACGGCACCACCGAAACGCCGAAAATTACCAGAGCAGAGTTCCTTAGAATACTTGACCGGAATCTTAAAGGATTGAATCGACTTCGTAATTTAGAATGGCGGGAAGCAAAGAAGGTATCGAATTCTCCTAATCCAATCAATCACATTTTTAAAACTTGCTGATTAGTTATTCATGTTTATTTATAAATTTTGAATTCGATTATAAAATATAAAACTAGAAAAAATATTATATGAATGCACTGGGAACTGGCCACAGAAAGGAACAGCAAAGAGAGGAGTGGAAATCTATGGGAGATTATTGCCCAGCTGTGGGACAGCGCAGGTTGATGAAAAAGGCTGGTGCTACTTTAATATTGACAAATTGTACAATACCGTGTTTATCTTTTAGGATTCAGCGGCTAATATGAGAGCGTACAAAGACGAAATATTTAGAGGGAAAAAAGCGAGCAGCACGAGATAAGAACATACCCTTATAACTGAAAAATAAAAATTGAAAATGAAGCCTACCTTTGTACCTATTAAATTAGTAATCTGAATTAATATTTTGTTTACCTACCTAGTACCTATTCTATATTTTTCCACTACTGAACAAGGGCCTCCTTCAATTTCTTTTATGCATATGGTTTTTCTTTCACCTTAGAAAAGTACAAAGTTTGGAAGTGTTTTGTGTCGTAACAGAGTATAAATGTGTGGATAATATTCATGTATTGAATTAATCAATATATCTTAATTTGTTGATTTTTAACGAAAGACTTGTTCTAGCATTTTCTCTTTATTCTCTTTTAAAAGACGTTGCCCCACACTGGGATTTCTATTGTATCGTGGGTACAGTTTACAAACATACATGTCATGTGCACACAGAACCAGACCCGAGACAACTATCTGTAGATCGTACAAATATTTGTTCCGTGCTAGAATCGAACCCGCGAAACCTAGCGCAGAAAGCTAATCACTATTAGTCAGTGCGCCAACCGTGCCGTCAAAGCATATTATGATAGTTTACGCCTTTGACGTATACAAATGTCAAAAGTCATTTAAAAATAATGTTTATAATATTGTGCGTGTGACAAGGTTTACTTTGCGGTTCGTACGTTCTCGCAACTATTTTACCACGCAGTATTGTATTTTTAAATTTTTACATAAAACTCGTTATTTTTTACATATATAAGAGAACTGATAACTGTATTCAGTACAAACCCCGCAGGCCCACCAAGTCTGTGGACCATAATCTGTAGGTACACGTGCCCTGTGTAAATAAATGACCTCTACACCGTAACAGTAAGCGACTCTGGGCTTTGGAGGGATTTCGCAACTAATAATCAAAATAGAATTGATTGAATTCAACCAGGGACCACCATCATATTACACAAGCGAAAATTGTGTCACATTAGTCAAACACTGTATTCTGAATGCCATTTCTCATTCATTCTGTAGTGCTAAGGGTGAAATCCCATTGTACAGCAAATATATACACTAGTCACAAAAGTTAAGGGATATTTTAAAAAATCCATATTTTTAACAGGCCCATTTTCAACAGGCTGTAACTCGGCGAAAAGTTAACTTAAGTTTTCAGATCTGAGCATCAATTTTCACGTGCACGGTTCCAAAGTAATAATAAGAAAATAACCGAAAAAAAATGATTTTTTTTTCTCGCCTTGTAAGTGGTCTTCGGTGTCAGATATATATATATATTGATAATTCGACCACAGCCCTCTTTTTAAAAACTTAATGTCCTTTAATGTGTCGCCTAAAAAGTCCGTATGATGATTTGCCGCAGAGTTATTGTCGATCAAAGCAAAAAAGTCCTTTTTGATTTTGATAATCAATAACTCGGGAGATAATGGTCGCATAGCCAATCGAAGTAGGGTGTTGAAAACTGCAAAAAACCCATATAACACACAATGAGCCGCTTTCAATGAAATAATTTTTTCAAGGCGACAATGTCGGCTAAGATAAAATTTCGTGTATTTAAGGATATTTGGATAACTTGGTATAACTTTGGATATAATGGATGAACCGAGGATATCTTTGGTAATTTTTCAACCTCAAAGTGTTCCAGAAAAGCCCTGAAAGTCATAAAGCGCTGCAATTTTTTTTTCCTCAATGTCCTCAACAAAAACACCGTAATGAGCAATTTTTCAGTTTTTCTTCTTATTTTCAACTTCAATTTTTTTTAACAAAAAACTTTTTTAACAATTTGACTACATATATAAAACAAAAACAAAATTTAGAATCTTCTTTTTAATTTTTTCCCTGTTTCTTTACAACCATAGTCTCTCTCGCTCGGATAATAGGTGTTGCCAGGAAAATCAAGGTCCCTTATTTTGAACGTAAATTTATTTTTACTCTGATTGTTTTCTATAATAATGAGAATGTATGTATACTGCCACTTCAATTTTTTAAATAACCTCTAAACTAAAGATTACGATTATTTACCAGTAATCTTAAACTAAATAATTCTGTGAAAATAACCACAAAGAATAAAATCTTTACAATTATCTAAGATGTAATTATGTGATTAATGTTTAGCAATTCAATCAAAGCTCAAAAAATGGCGCCAGCATACAATTATCTGTATAACATAATTAACTCGTCATATATTATAATCATACAATAAGCCGTTATTTTGACATTACAAACAGACACTTCAATTTTATTTATTTGTATAAATTGATTTCGCTTCACCGCCCGTGCTAATTAATTATTAAACTAGCTATGGTAATATCATACATTACTTTATCATTATCAGCGCCAGGGCCCGATCTAGCAATTTAGCCGCTCCGGGCAAAACAGTATTTGCCGCCGTTTACAATGACACTTTTTAAGTCATGAGCATGTTATTCCAGAGATTGGATGTTGCAATTTCTAACCGACCGACGTATGTATGTAATATTGTTGGAATTGTATAAGTTTGTCTACTGAGACTTTTGAATGAACACACTAAATTTCAGAGTGCATGTATGTGAGCATACATGTATGTACGAGTATGGTTGTCCAAGAATATCTTATAAAATACTGAATGGAATGATTATTTTATATCGACTTATGTATCTTTTAACTTAGGGAACAGAGTTTTTTTTTTATAAAAATCAGTTCAGAAGTTTAAAATTCTGAACAAACTGTTATATGAAGGCGGTTTATAATAAAATACTTTATAAGTTAAATTTCTCATCATATTGGCGGAATGATTCACTTGTAATTATGAAACATGCCCAACATTTGTACTATATGAACAATTACGGAAAAAATAAGAATATTTCTTTTATATTATTACTACCGTAGAATGCTCCGTCCAGCACCCTCAATTTTACCGTCCCTGATTTCCGTCCCCCCTTAGATCGGGCCCCTGATCAGTGCACAAAACTGTGACTAGTGGATAGCACAAGGTTAAATCTTTATACCATACTTATCGGTATGCTGCAAACAACATCATCTTAAAATTATTATTATATATTGTAATACCCATTGTATTTTCACAAATAAAATGATTTCATCTGTTTATTAATTTATAATAAGAGGATTTAATTAGTAGCGTATATACCTCTATACATCATCATCATCATCATGAGTCATCATCAGCCAGAAGACGTCCACTGTTGACCGAAAGCCTCCCCCAAGTAGGGGGTTTGCCATAATCCCCACGCTTGGCAGGCGGCTTGGGGATCGCAGTGGCTCACCGATTAGTGAAAGGACGCTGCTGCCCGTCCTCCGGTGTCTGGTCGCAGTTTTAAGACGTACCCGGGTCTACCTCTACACATTAGGGCAAGATTAATTTATCGATACTATACAATATTGACAATGCAAATACACAACTCTATTTTCATCTGACATATCAGTCACTAACACATGCATATTAATTTCGGTATCTCCTACAAGCTGTCATTGTTCATCTTTTACATTCTAAATCTATGGTTCCGAATTTATTTTTTGACATCCCACGGCGACACTTATCTGCCAAAGATGTGGCTCGCATCGTTACTCTTCTTCAAGAGGGATAAATTAAGAATTTTTAGAAAAAAAAAAGAATGTAGATTTTTTTTAAATTTTCTTTCAATAGTCAAGGTTTTTATGGACACTGAAAAAAATGTAGCGCTTTATGACTTTCAGGGTTTCTTTGGAACACTCTAAGGTTGAAAATTACTAAAGATATCCTCGGTTCATCCGTTATATTCAAAGTTATACCTTGTTCATCCAAATATCCTTAAATACACGAATTTTTACTATTTTTTCAGTCGACATTGTCGTTTCGAATATTTTTTTTATTGAAAGCGACTCATTATGTCTTATAGGGGATGTCTTGCAGCTTTCAAAACTCTACTTCGACTGGCTGTGCGACCATTATTTCCGGAGTTATCGATTATCAAAATCAAAAAAGACTTTTTTGCTTTGATCGACGAAACTCTACGTCAAATCATCGTACGGACTTTTTTTAGGCGGCAAATTAAAAGGCCAAATTAAATTACCTAAAAAAGCAGAATTATCAAAAAAAGAAACACCACGTTTAAGGCGAGTATAGACTAAAAAAAACGGCTATTTTCTTATGATTACTTTGAAACCGTGCAAATTAAAGCTACAACATTTTTTTTAAACCTTACCATTTTTCACCGAGTTACAGCCTGTTGAAAATCGGCAACCAATTTGGAATTTTTAAAATATCCCTTAATTTTTGTGACAAGTGTATATTTGTTTGTATTCGCGTTCTAAAAAACGACTTTCAATTACAATATTTACATATAGGAATTTTCGGGGGCGAGAAATCGATCTAGCATTTCTAAAAAAATGTTATCCGCTGATACACGATTTTTATGCAAAAACAAAATCTTTGTTTTACTAAAAATAAATAATTTGGTCCCTAGCGGGCATAACATCCGGTCGCCCAGATATTTCAAGTAAAATGACTTTAGACGGCAGCGGCATCTAATTAGACTGAGAGTCGACACCAGTTGTGTTGGAAATAGTACCGTAACAGAATATTGTAATAAATAAAATACCGTAAGATTATAACTTTGTTTTTATTCGATCTGTTGATAAAGTAGTGCTATATACAGAACTAATAGTGTACTAACCTATACTTTCGTCTACTACAACTTGTTTTACCTTTCTTTTTGGGTAAATATGTAATATAGCACGACAATCAGGAAACAGTTCAAATTTTGTTTTATGTACATCAGTTTTAAGTCTCCTTTTAACTAGTTCCTCATTAAGCATCATATGTAACGCTTTTTCATGGCTTAAATTTCTGAGATCGCTAGCTCTTATTTTGAGTTCACATCTGTCTGCTCCATCGACCTAAAACAATTGATATCATTAAAATAAAAATTATGGTAGCTGTTATTAATTTCGGTAAGGAACGTAAATTGAATATGCATACTTACTTTACACAAAAATGATAATTCATAGTTATTATCTACTTTTGGCCATGTCTGTTCGAGGACATTTTTCTGCCAATCGATCAGATTTGACGAGTCACATGTTCTGTGTGGAGCCGATACAAAGCCAGCCCACAGCTCAGAACAAAAATGTGGGGTCACTGGCGCCAGCATTATTATTAAAACTGCTAAAGCCTTTTCAAATTCCTTACTTTTAGCTATTATTTCTGGTGGTAGGTTGTTCTGTAATTCAAAGAATAAAATATTATTATTACTGTATCATATTTTGTCGCGGACGTAAAATAAAATGCGCATGTAATGTAAAGCTAATATTCGGTTTCACCAAAACAAAAATCTTTGTATAAATTAATAGCAATATGAAAAGATCTAAAAATACACAGATGTAACAATAGAACACATGTTAATCTGTTATTTTCGGTTTAGAGTTTTCTTGTCTTGTCAATATATGTCATAAAAATCTACTACGTCATATTGATTGAAAACGATTTGTATATTTACTTTTGCTGAAAATTTCGAGATTCAACCCGATTTATGAATTTGTTCCAGAACATGTTAATTATACGTAGGTATTAGGGTTTGGGTCCCGGGACGTCTCGTGTCTCGGGTCCCGACTTTCGGATTGAGACTCGAGACACGGTCGTTGAAACTGTATTACCTGAGATTCTTGCATAAATATCAAGTACAACATAAAAGGAGTTGTAGTTGTTTCAAGCAACCGGAAAACGTACTGAAAATTTGGAACTACTTTACAAAGCTTAAAACACAATAAAACCGATATCTGATGAAAACGAGTGTTCTCCTTGTCCGGTGGCATTATTACGGAAATAAGAAACAGATTATCGTACTGAGCTGTTAACGCTCAGATTTTGTTAAAAGCCTATTTTATTAAATCAGCAAAGAAGTTTAATTGCTAGTTCATTATATTATTTATATGACTGATGAATAGACACTAGGTGATGATTATTAATGATTAGTATGAGTATGAGTATGATTCCTAATTGTAATTCTGTTTTATATATAGCAGATTTTCTTACAAAACAATCTGATTATGAGAATTATGACTATTGACTAGATACTAGATAATGATTGTTAATGATTAGTTTGGTTTTTATAATTAAGACTTGACTACCAAAAACTGAATCTAAGATTATAAGAATTAAAAACATAAGAATTGTTTGGACTATTATAAATTAACGTTATAAATGTTAGAATTTGATTTATGTTGAATTTTACTAAAACTGCTTTTTTACTTGATAAATCTCACCAAAAATAAACTCGATTCTAATTTTATTCTGAGGATTCCTAAAGTCCCGGGACTTTGACTCTGGGCTGGCTCGTGTCCCGGAACTTTGAGAATGTCGAGACTTCCCAAACCCTAGTAGGTAGAGTTTATCGTAATTTAATGGAGATAATGGAACCGGCTGTATATCTCTTTCTTACGAAAATGACGGATGTCGGAAAATGTTTAGAAGTTTAGTTTAGTATTTTATTAGTAGTGTCTATGCACATGACATTTTCGCAATGGCGGCGTGTAGGGGGGGCGATGGGGGCGGTCCGCCACGGTTGCCAACTCCAAAATTATTTTTTTTTTTTTTTTTTAAATCGTTGCCCCAGTCTTGGTTTTCTCCTTTGTCGTGGGTACAGTTTACAAACATACATGTCACATGCACACACAACCAGACCCGAAACAACTATCTGTAGATCATACAAATATTTGTTCCGTGCGGGGATCGAACCCGCGACACATAGCGCAGAAAGCTAATCGCTTAGCCACTGCGCCAACCGTGTCGTCGAATTAATAAAGTCGTACTTAGGATCCACAATGAACCAAACGCAAGTAACCCATCTTTACATTTTGTACACTGAAAAAGTAAGTTTAAATATTTTTGCAATATTTGTTGTTTTATTTCTCAGCGCTCGCCCCGGGTGGCAACCCATGGTAATTAAAAACCTTTCTCCACCACATATTTCTTCAGTATCGTGCGTCTCACATATACCCAGTGGGCAATTCTCACACGCTTCGACTAAATCGATATGTCTAAAATCTCGACTGCGTCCAACCACAGTTGCATTCCGAGCGTTTAAAGGTGTATGTGATAATGAAGTTATCTAAAAAGGTAAGTTTTTCGACATGTTCTCTAATCGCTCGAGAATTGCACGGCGGACCTGGAATCTGTAGATCATATTAATATTTGTTCCGTGTGAAAATTGAAACCACGACGACGACTGTTTAAGCTTGAGTGCCCTTATAATACACTCACTCGCGCAATGTGGGTCTACAATACTTCACCTCATCTTAACCATCTATGTTTATGAAGGTTAACAGAGACTAAAATCTTACCCTTAAAACGCTGGTTAAACTCTGCAGTCTCGAAATCCCCACACTGATTTTTTGGGTGTATTTAAAATGGTATGTTGTAGTGGCAGTAAAATAGTTTCTAGAGTCCCAAATTTTGCTTTCAAACTTGTTGAATTCTTGAGAAGTTAAATTATTTACAGCAGGAACGTTATTTCGGTGTTTTAAAAAATCTCTCATAGTAATCCATAACCGGTGCTGCCAATTTAACACGCCAGGCAAAGCTTTAACATAAAAAATAAATCAATTAAATATTGAAATACATTAAAGAACATGGGTACTGCTGAACTATGCAGGTAAGGTATTGAATAGAAAGATGGAACAATTATGACTAAGTATTATTCGGAAAAAAACAAAACTAATAACTAAAAAGCAAAAAATAAATGTTTTATTATACAATATAGTAGTTGAAAATATTGAAGTCGGTGCCATACGATATTTTGCCCTTGTTATATTTCGTGATTTTTGCCAAACCCCTTTCGAGCCTCATGTGATTAATGGACGGCCCCTTACGAGAAATGAAAAGATTAAGACGACTATTGTAACTAATACGGTGATAGTCTTGCCTTTCAGCGGTTTAAAATGAGCCCAAACTCGAGGGGTTTAGTACTAGCTACTGAAGAGTTCCACTATCTATCTCCTGGCTCCATCATCAGACCCGCTATACCAAATGTTTTATATGGGACTCGTCAAAATATGTATATCGAGTGATCACAAACTCGGAAGTCTTATTCCCTAAATCCTCACCATTGAGGAGTACTATGACATCCATCATCAGCTCAGCATCATGAAATGATGATTTTCAGACGCCAACACCTGACTCATTAAGAAAAAAAGCTCAAAAGCGCTATTTGTCCTACAATATTTGAGGGTATCCCTCGATTTCCATAGGATCCTATCATCAGATCCTGACTTGGTGACAATGGGACCAAGTTGGGAGCATATTCTTTCAAATAAAAAAAGATTTTTTTAAATCGGTCCATAATTGACACAATAATCGCGTAACAAACATACAAAAAAAAAAACATACAGTGGAATTGAGAACCTCCTCCTTTTTTGAAGTCGGTTAAAAACAAGTTATTACGCAAAACAGATTTTCAATGTAATGGGATGTAAAGAAGTTGCGCTAATTACCTATCCGAAAATAAGGACATTGTGGGACTGAATATTCATATTATACTTTTATGTGTCCTGAATAAATCCTTTTACATGGGCTTTCAAAATTTCTTTAAATTTTTATAAAACTTACTTGCATCAGACCAGCGTCTGGGGGTACCTGGCGGGACATCAGCAAGGATTAACAGACGGGTAGTGTCACATCCATAGGTTGATAGCAATCTCTCAGGATTTTCACCATTGTATTTGGACTTGCTCATCTTTTCCCATTGAGTCAATACCAGCTCTCCTGTTTCCTTTTCTTTATAATCTTTACCTACTTTTTCTACTTGTTCTGGTGGAATATATTTTCCTGAAGCTTTTAGTTTATATGATTGCCCCATAACCATTCCTTGAACTACAAGTTTCTTAAATGGTTCTTTAGTAGGCGTCCATCCAAGTGAATGTAAAAAGTAACTCATAAACCGAGCATAATATAAATGCAATACAGCATGTTCCTTGCCCCCAACATAAATGTCAACTGGCATATGATCGAGAATACGCTCTTTTAAAAAAGGCATATCTTGATTAGTAGGATCCAAAAAACGATAATAATACCATGAAGAATCAACAAATGTGTCCATAGTATCAGTTTCTCTGTTCGCATTGGATTGACATTTAGGACATTTACACTTTACCCAATCATCTATTTTCTCAAGTGTTTGTATACCAGACATCAAAGAATCCATTTTTGGCAACTCTACAGGAAGTTCTTCATAAGGAACAGGAACTGAACCACATTTGTTACAATGAATGATTGGTATAGGTGTTCCCCAATATCTCTGTCTAGATATAAGCCAGTCTTTAAGTTTAGAACTAACAAAATGTCCTCCTACTTTTTTTTTTAGTGCTATATCAATTGCTTGACGATTATCTGTTTCAATATCAATTTCATAATTTTCGCTATTAACAGGTACACTTAATGACAAAGCAATTTTTTTATCTTCCACATCTAAATCACAACAGGCAATTGACACATCTCTGCCTGTAGGGTAATTAACATTGTCAGTTATATAAACTTTCATGTCACAATTTGATATAGGGTTATAACATGTTAGACAATCATAGTCATGGTTTTTTATTTCTTGAACCAATGGATGACTGGTACTCATTGTTATGAAATTACCATGAATAAATTTATAGGGTTGACAAGTCCAGACATCAAAAGATTTCATTTCATTATTTACTTTCATTTTAAAAGTTGCTGTGACCCCATCGCATTCACCAATCCAATGCTTTTGTAAATTAATAATATCTTTCCAATTTTCCAAACCTTCACTGTCGAGTCCATCATACAAATCTTTGGCAAACTTTGTAGTTTTTATGAACCACTGGGTAAGATATTTCTTTTCAACTTTAGCTCCAGACCTCCAAGAACATCCAAGGTCATCTACTTGTTCATCAGCCAGAACAGTCTTATCTATTGGGTCCCAATTCACTTGTGCCTAAAATATGACAAATTTATGTATGTTATTTTACTATATCTGTCAACAGATTGGCTAGTGCTACTAGGCTTTTCTTTTGATGTTGCTAACATAATACTACTATTGAGATCATGTATACAGAGAGATATTATGAGAGTTATATATATATATTTTTTTAACGTTGCCCCACACTAGGATTTCTCCTGTGTCGTGGGTACATTTTACAAACATACATGTCACATGCACACACAACCAGACCCGAAACAACTATCTGTAGATCATACAAATATTTGTTCCGTGCGGGGATCGAACCCGCAACACATATTCATAAAATGAATATCGTCATATGAATGTATTGACTAGAGAACCAAATTGTGAAATGAGAAATGTGAAGGAGAAATTATTGTATTTATAATAAAACTCCATAAACCCATTACTCTACATAATTATGATAATATTTTTATTGCTTACCTTACTTTGGTATGCTAATCCATTTTCATATAACTTCAAAAATATATATTGAGTCCATTTGTAATATTTAGGATCACATGTGGAGATTTCTCTATCCCAATCAAAATTAAATCCCAACTGTTGTAACTGATTTTTCATTGATTTTATATTTGTTTTAGTCCAGTCCTGTGGTGGGATATTTCTTTCAATAGCTGCATTTTCTGCTGGTAATCCAAATGCATCCCACCCTATTGGATGGACAGATTTCTTTCCATTCATTCTTTCAAATCTTGCTATTGTGTCTGATATTGAGTATACACGAACATGACCCATATGTAGGTTTCCAGATGGATATGGAAACATAGGGAGAACATAATATGGTCTTATCTCATTAAAGTCAGTAGATACTTTAGCAACATCATTTGACCAATGTTTTTCAATATCTAATTTGATTTCAGTACTAATGTCTTTTTCCTGTATACAATTAGTAAGAATAACTTATCAGTTAATTGATTCAAATAATTACAAAGATTATGAAGTTAGTAAAAAAAAATTAACATGTAACGGTAGTTTGTCTATCACCTTTAATTGCTATTCTTCATGTGTTTATCAGGCAGCTATAATGATATTATGGAGAATAAACTATTATGAGTATCGCAATCTACTTGACATAGGCTATTACTATTACTATCTATACTATTACTTTATCCTGTCTAGTTAAGTAATTAAAATGATATCTTACCCATAACCTTAAACTGCTTTTATTCCTGTAAAACAAACATAGGAAATTTCGCAATAATTTCGCGTTCTGATAATTATGAATTTTGAATGCACGTAATTGGAGTAATAACATATTGGAAAGTGAATATGTCATTAATCTCCTAATAATCCTGCTGTTTCACTTGTTTTGTAATAAAGGTTGTATCGCGTGAATTTATGTTATTAATTATTAAATATAAGACATTATTCGATGACGGTCCTCATTAAACTTATTTGGTAACAATGTCTCATATTGGCCAAATCATAACCATGGGCCAGGGTTTATGAAAATTATGAGAAATGAATATGAGAAGATTAGTGAGTTAAGGCCAATATTCAGAAATCAATCGGAGAGAATTAGATAAAAGCTTCAAGCTTGATCAACTTCTGTTAACATGGTCAAATGACAGTATTGACAGTGACAACTGACAACTTCCTTCTTGGTTTAAAGTCGCGTTCTTACGAGACGATTCGGCCGGTCAGCTTTTATGGTACGGCCAAACAACTCGTCCAATTTGCGTGCATCAGTAGCGATTTAGTTGCGTGCAAAAGTCATTCACACCAACGCGTTCAATCAATCTGCGTCCGGCGAAGCGTACGACTACTATTAAATTTTGTGACTGATAATAGAAGATAATGGCATCGAACACGAAATCCTTCTACTAGCAGCAATTATTATTTTTTCCCAAATCCGATATGCATTTAATAATATTTTATTGATAACATTTTAGCTAAGCAGAAAATGTTTATGTCTAGCTTTCTGTCGATATCAAATTATCGCGGCTGCTCGGTGACCGCGCGTGCTGACACTGCATTGATCGCTGCGTCTGGCCTAGACGTGAGCGCTATATAACATAGATAGTTATGCAGTGGCGTATTTTAAAATTTAGCTCCCTGGGCCTGTAAGGTTTGCCGCCCCATAAATTGAACAAGTCTCCCGCCGCCGCCAGCACTGCCCCGCGCCCTACCCGTTTTCGCCTATGAATATGAACGAAAACGATGATACGAGCAACGTCGAAACATCCCAACTAGTCCCGAGTCACAATGGAGTCCGACGGACACGCCGCCGCCGCCGCCCCGCCGCGGCCGCCCGCCGTTCAGGCATAAGATAGCTTCGCGTCTTGATGTCTATCAAACTTACAACCAAATGAGTTTTAATTTTTCTTAATTGGGTAGGCATATTTTTAAACTTCTTCAGGCATGTAAAGTCCAAAAGTAAGTCGCACTAAGCTGAGCGCGAGGTGCGGCTTCCGCCGCCCCTCTCAGCTTGCCGCCCCGGGCCATGGCCTTTTTGGCCCAAGGGTAAATACGCTCCTGTAGTTATGAAACTATTTAATTAAGACGACAATACCACAGTCTATAAACCCTTCAGTCAGTCGACGAAGACGTCTAGACAGGGCAATCGTACGGGGTGTGAGGGGTGAGACGCGGGTGAGGCGAGCCCCAGCTGCATACTTCACCGCACTTAGTAGCTTGGGACACGACTTTGAGGGCTATCGATTATTTGATATTTTAAATATTTCAATTTATTATTAATATGGTGTATACGACATGTGCTGTCATTGGACTGGGGGGTTGGCATTGGATCTAGGGTTTGATTTATAAATTAAAAAAAAATTCTACCTATTTTTGATTGAATTTTTTAGACTTTAGGCAGGAATTTAACGATTTGTTTAAATTTTAGTAAATTGTCTATTTTTAGAAGGTTTGTCAATTTGACGTGTACGATTGGGGGGAGGGGGGGGGGGGGTCATCAATCCCACGAACCTCCCCCTCGGATCGCCACTGCGTGCATGTGCGAACGTAAACAAAATGGCGTTCGTAAAAATACCGAGTATATTGCACACCCCCGAAACGTCTTGTCTTTATAAGATCGAATGTTTTGAGGTCTCTCAGGGTGCTGTCACACGAAATGAAACTTATAAGACATTCATTTTGAAATCCAAAATGGCGGTCATGCATTTTTTGAAACATATAGATATGGGTATCGTTTTCAAGGTTTCTTGGGGTGCTGATTTTGAAAATGGCATCCATTTTGAAATCCAATATGGCGGACATGCATTTTAAAAAAATATAGATATGGGTATCGTTTTCAATGTTTCTTGGGGTGCTGATTATGAAAATGACATCCATTATGAAATCCAGGTAGGTGGACATCCATTTTTATAGATTTTTATAGATATAAATGATTAGGTATATATGTATCTTTTTCAATTTGTGACAACCCTTCCGCAGTTGCGTAAATGCCTACACAGGCGGCGGCATCGCCCGACATCAAAGGCGTCAGCCTACTGTTGGAATACTTATACTGTGACAATACGCTCCTCCTATTACATGGGACTCAATAACGGCATCGGTGAAATGTGGGTGTGCAATAGTACACCTGTGCCTAACCCGCTAGTTGCAAGAGAAGAAGCATAAATATGATACTATAGGCTAAGTTTCATTTTTTTAAGAAAAAAATATACAATTAAGCACGTTTCATCTCTTGATTTTTTCGACTTAAAAAGTTTTATATTCAGTTACCGAATTGCCGTATTTTATAGTACGCTAGTAAGCATCCTGCCGTATGCCGTACATTATGTAATTTGGAGGCTTAATTGCCGTACGAAACGGCAGTTGCCGTACTTTCGGCAACACTGGCGCGCACATTACTCTATCTTACCCTCAGATAGAGGATAGTAGGTAGATAGATTATATTAAGCAAGAGCCGGAGACATATAACTATTTCCTTCGCAACACAAAAAAATGACATATAACAGAAAGAGATAGTGATAGTGGCTCAGGATATGCGAAACAAACGCAATGTCTCCATTTTGACTATACAATCCTAACTATATTTATACTGATCAATAGCGATGTTCATTTTTAAAGGATTTTTGTCGGTATCGATAAAAATCGTAAAGCCAATACCAAAAGATTAAATGTTCAGAAATTACGTATAATTTCAATAATAACTTCGGCCTGCGGTTTTGTTAGCACTTTAGTTAATGTCATCTAAATGAAATTTTGAGACCGGTTGATTCGTGATCGTGAGTCGGGTTAGGTCAATTTCGACTTCACAAATTGATTCTACAGATTGAATAGCCTGTAGCACGGATTAGAGTTCAAGCTATCAAGCTGCATCTATTTATGCAATTTATGTATCCAGTGAAATTCTTTTTTGAAAAGATACCATAAATTATAATTTTTTACCCAAAAAGTATAAGATACTGGGTAAAGAGAGCCCTCTTGCGGTATTTTTATGTAAACAAGCGCAGTGGCGCCGTCTACAATTTGTTTCCGAACTAATCAGCCTATATCTAGGTATAGATAGTGGTATTGGTGGTATATTTTAGGTACTGGATGGGACATTCATTGGTGCAACCGCATATCAAAGGTAACAAAACCATTTTCAGCGGACAGTGTTACAGAGGAAAGGATCTGCTTTTACTAGTTTTGTTACCATTGATATGAGGTTGACTTATACATGTAGGCTAGTCTTTCACAGAAATGTGAAATAAAACAAGTCAAATATGTTAATCACTTTTTATTTTAACTTAAAGCTCAACTCGACGCACTTTCTGGAAAATTTCACAACCGAAATACAAATGAAAAATGGAAAAGAGCTACCATTTTTAAATTTGAATTAACAACTCTTATTCTGACTGTCACCAGTTTAAAAATGACCAAAATTAATTTTATTTTATATAATCAAGAAAACGTCCACTCTAACAAAATATTAAAATTATCGATAAATATTCTGATTCTGATTCACAACACTATAAAGTAGGTGAAATGTCATACATACATACCGAGTCAAACTTTTTAATGTTTTTTGTTAAATACTAACAGCTAGAATCATAATGAAACTGTGTACGCACTAAACACATGTATTACTTTTATTTTAAGTGAGAATAAAAAGCAAGATTTACAAGTTTGCTTCGTAAAGTTCAATAAACATGAATTCGACTTGCCTATGAAAAGATAATTTTGCATTATTTTCAGTCAATATACCCGCTCGGCTAAAACAACTGGGAACATTACACGCCATAACTAATTTATAATATATCCACAGTAAGGAAAACTTCAAAATCGAGAAGAAAACCACTAAAAAGTCCGATTATCGTAACGACACATTGGTAACCAGCTGGTTAACAACAAATATGGCTGCCCACGGCTGGTGGCGCGCACTGATTCAAGACGTGCATAAACGGCTCTTGCTTTCTCTTTCTTTCACACATAAACTGATATTAGAACGAAGAGTGTTGAGTATGAATAAATTGTTCAACTTATTATGCTACATCTACCTACTATCCTCTATCTGAGATCTTACCATTATCAGCTAGTTCTAAATAATCTGTGTCACTTTTTGACATTTGAGCGAGAGCGAGACGACCAGTCCACCACTCTTCCCACTTCCCACCCACTTCCACCACTGCTGAGTGCGGACCGTTATTGTAGTCTTTGGTGCGGATCAAAGACTACAATAGTATACTGGAAATAGACTGGCAACTCGAGTATTATCAATGCTTAAAGGAGTGGCGCTCTCTGGCCGCCAGATAGGGTAAACTTCTCCATGACATATAGCTATACGTAGGTATACAGCTATCTATAGAATGCTACATTTACGTAGCTATAGCTATTCGACTATAGAATACTATATTTACGTAGGTATTGCTATCTTTATATGATGTATGATTATATTATTTTATTGTTCTTGTGGCGCTAAAGCAAGAAAATTTGTTACACATCTTATTAATAATGTAAATTAATGCATCTCAAAGTATAATTATTTATGTAACTTATGAATATTTGTGCAAATAAAATAATACATTACTATTAATAAGAAACAGTAAATAATGTAACAAATTCCTTGTTTTAACTAGAGGAAAATTCAGGAAATCTTAAATAAATAACACACTCAACATGTACATCCACATGCGAAACAATTTAAGTAAAATAAAACCGACACGAGTAGAAAAAACTCGCGCGCAGCCATTTGCAATTAAGTGATTTAGTGATGCCATAACGAAATTAGAATCTTATCATACTTTGAACAGGCATCGGAATTAATCAACGAATTCTTTATTTTAATGCAACTGAGCATATTCATAAGTTATAATTAATAAATTCTTGTAATTTCTAATGTAGCTATTTTAGATTCAATGATTAAAAATTTTATTGGTATAATTTCTTTTTGCGTAAATTTACAGCATAGAAATAATATATTTTAGTATTGCAACACTTATCATTTTCACGATTTGTTTTGACTATCTGACGGCTAGATGCCGCTATTTTGATTTAAAAAGGGGTTTGTTCTAAGTTGCCATAGCATGGTGCGGATCACTGCTTATGCTTAGTGCTCTTGAATCAATCAATTCAATCTTGCGCTACGCTGCAACATTACGGCAGTATCATAGTACGTAGTGCCTACGGAATTTGGTGTTAAATCGTTTCTTCTAGACATGGCAAGGCCAGGAAAAGATGACGCTTCAGAAGATGCAAAGAAAATAGTTGATGATGCAAAGAATTTTATTGAAAAGGCTATATCAGACATTGGAAAGACTTCAGCAACAAAGCAGTTAATTTTAGGAACTACGTCAGGATGGTGAGTCTAATCGTCTATTTTGTATTGAGAATGATCAAACGTATAATGATTATTTCTTTGTCCTAGCTGACAATAAATAATTCATGACTTCATTGAACTATTTTTGCGTTTGATGATTCATTATGTACATAAAATGTAAACTATGTATTTTCTTCTATATGATTTTGATATTAATTAACTCATTCAATAGCTAGTGCTTACTATTTATTCATTTCATAATATTTTCACTTTTCAGGATAACTGGTTTTATTTCCATGAAGATTGGAAAAATTGCTGCAGTTGGGTTAGGTGGAAGTGTTATATTATTACATATTGCCAGCCAGAAAGGATACATTGATATTAATTGGGATAAAATCAACAAGAAGGTTGATAAAATCAGTGACAAAATTGAAAAGGAAGCTACAGGAAAATCTCCAGATTGGTTTGAGAAAGTAAGTAAAACTTATTTATGTCCAAGGTCAGTTTCATAATCTTGGAGACAAATTTCGACAATAACTTTACTGCTTTTCTTTCACCAATGGTAACCAAAAGTTATTTTAGTTACAATGGATTATTATATACTATTGATTTCTTAATATTGATATAGCATCATACAATGGTGTGACAAAAGCTTTTATACCAGTAAGTTCTGATATCTATAACACAATTTAAAGAATGCCATATACTACCAACCTTTTGTTGAATACTGATTTAGGGTTTTCATTTTAATTGATGCTTTACATTGTCTTCTTGTTTCATAATCAAACTAAATGAGCCTCTATGCAGGATAAACTTTACACAGTAAAAAACCTGATGTTGCCAGGTCTCACTTACTTTTTGAATTAATATAGAGTATCGCCTGAATGCAGTGTTAGCCTAGTGGTTGAACGCTTGCCTTCCATGCGAGAGGGTTTGAGTTCAAACCCGGCCCGCACCTCTGACTTTTTGGAACCATTTGCGGATCAGAATTTGATTATCATTTGCGTTAATGGTGAAGGAAAACATTGTGAGGAAACCTGCACACCTGAGAGGGCTCCATAAAGTTCTTGATGGTGTGTGTAGTTTGCCAACCTGCACCAGGCCAGCGTGGTGGACTAAGGCCTTACCCTTCTCAATCTGAGAAGAGGCCCTTGCCCAGCAGTGGGACAGTAATGGGCTGAATTTATTTAATAAATGAATATACTTTTTGTAAGCGATTTGAACATAATCCACACATATCATATAAAAATCCTGTTTCCTGTATGATTGAAACATAATTGTAGTTTGAACCATTTCTTTGGTGGTAATAATAAGTTACAGTAAAATAAAATTAATCTATTCAATAGGTTAATTTTATTTGCCACCGCAACAACAAACAAAAATTTTTATTTGTTCATACTTTTTAAATAAAAGGCTGACCATAACATTGAATTTTTAGTAAACTTAAGATTATTTTCTAATATAGTAATCATTTATTAGTAGTTTATACCCATGGCTGGCCAATTGTCTAGAAACTGCCTTGCATCTGAATTAGAAATTTAACAGTGTCTCCCTCAAAAGCAACTCGAAACTTCGTAAGCGGATGAGTTAATTATCAGATTTTCGGTTCGTTGGCTTGCACAGTTTCTTTTTGCAACAAGTGCGCGGCGGGATTCCTGGCGGCCTCCGCCGCGTGTACTCTTCTTACCACCTCCGCATCCAGCCTTCTTTTTTCCTTCTATCGCCCGCGGACCATGGGAGTGCCGGAAACATACGAATGAATTTGTCAAGCTAGTGTTCCAGTTTGTAACTATGTATATTCGTTGTTGGAAAGGAAAAACTTACCAAGCGACAATTTGGTCGATATTGAGTTATATACATCATTAGAATTAGAAAAGGGATCTGATATAACTGAATCTTTATAGTTATATATAGATTCAGTTAGATTCCTTTCCGTCGAATCCTTTTTTCGGGAAAACAATAAAATGTTTGATAAGTATTTGAAATTATATTGAGTTTATGATGTGATGATAATGCCTGAGAAGCGAAAACTACATTTAAATTTGTGGAAAGACAAATCTGACCTTGAGTAAGAATCAAACCAGCGACTTTCTGTTCAGTACACCAGCCGCTCTAGCCTTAGCTATCTCTACCTCGAATCGCGATATCTGCTCGGTATGACGAATCCTTTTACATTTATTATACCGTCTTATATTCATTTATTTGAAAGGGAGACAGGCTTTCTATTGATCGTTTCTTTTGTAAATATTCTTGGAAAATTATATTAAATAAAGGGTATGAGCAAAACAGATTTTAGTTTCATCTTTTTTCCATTTCATAGCTATATCAGTTCAAGTTCAAATTAAAAACAAATTAGTACGCCACTGACGTCATGCAACGTTCTGTTTTGTCATATTGGTCATAGAAGTAATACTTTACTTACTACTAGTCGTTTTATGTGTAAATAACATTCAACCTTAGGCTGGTAAAGCAATTTGTTAGTGACTACAATGGGTTTCATTGTTACAATCAGCAATATCTCCCAGGCAAACCAAACATGGATTAGGGTTATCTGGACAAGATATCTAGGACTCCGTACCGTGTTCATAAAATAAAATAACAAATAATACTTTTCGAGATTTAATTTATTTACTAAATCTCTAAAAGTTTTGTTTGTTATTTTGTAGCGAACATAAGAATATGAATTGTTTTGCCATTTCAGACTTGGCAACATTATATTAGGACCTGCCTGCCTTCGAATTGAATTTATCTTTAAAAGACACGTAATACTTGATCATATTTGGTTATTTTTTATTCTTTCTTTTCTCATGTCCTGTTTATATTTACACACTGGGGAAATTCACCATTCATATTTCAAGTGCAGTTTATTTGTTACAGGTATTGTTATTTGTCAAAAATAATACCTATTATTCAGCAGGGTTTACTGGAGGATTCTTTTTTGGCATTGCTTCATCGTGATTAATTTTAATAGAATGTGAGTTTTTAAAGATGTATACCTATCTTTACTTTTTATTTGCGGATTATCTATTTTCATTAAGTCTTAAACTTTGTATAAATATTTCGTTTTATATTTTCAATATATTTAAAGAATACGAGGCATTCTAGAGTAGGATTCTGTATTTTATTACTTACAAGCATCACCTTGTGTAATGCTTAAGAGCATAATAAATGCAAAATTTTGAGCACACAAACATTGTTTCTTTTATTATAATATTACGTATTTTAAGTTTACCATAGGCCATGGACTTTTATCAGCGGCGCTTGTTCAAATATTGAACAAGTAGGGTATTTTTCGGTTCAGATTTGTGTTGGCATGAATAGTATTTCCGTTTTTCGAAATTTGCGTGCGTTCCCTCTTACATTCACCAGCTGACAATAACAAATTGAAATTTATTTGTGTTTCGTGATAAATTCGTCTGGCAGAAGCGGGTGTAGGAAGTATTTTCTAAAATATCTTTAGAAAGTTAGACCGATTTACACATCATGTATGTTTGTTGTACAGGGTGGTTTGACAGTGTATTAAGGTCAGATATACCGTGGGGGTTGCCGGACTCCTACCGGCTAAACTCACCACGGTGGTCCGCCTCGACACCATATGGCGGACTTCGGGAACTCTTAGAAGACCGCACCGAAGCCCACTACGGCGTGATGCCAAATGGCACTTCCCGGATTAAGGTTACCGTCGGTGGGTGCTAAGTGCACGGCGACACGGACCACATCGTGTCGTCGTCTTCTCGGGGGTCGCTAAGTGCGAGCGCTCGCGAGCCCTAAAGATATACCGTGTCCTGAATTAACACGTAAGATAGGTACTGTTATTTGGGTATATGAAATGGTTCCGTTAGATGAGAATTTTCCATGTGTATTATGATGGATATTAGGAAGTGCAAGATTTGACTAATTTTGATGGATTGGGATAAAAAAATCTTCACGCTATATTCAATTCGAGCATCCAAACTCTACGCTGACTGAGTTTCGGGTACAGTCAATATTAATTTGTGCAACCGAACTCCACGTGACTTGCGTCAGCTAATTTTTTTTAAACTTCCCCACACTAGTGTGGGGAAGTTTAAAAAATTGCTAGCAACAGATACAGGACCAATTGCTAGCAATTGGTCCTGTATCGTGGGTGCGTTTACAAACACATATATTCACATACATAAAGACCCAGACCCGATACAATTATCTGTAGATCATAAAATATTTATTATGTGCGGGAATCGCACCCGCGACCCATTGCGCAGTAGTCGATCTTTCAACCACTGCGCCAAACGTGCCGTCAGTTCATATTGATACCTATTCATATGAATAGGTATCTATAGCCTCTTCAGTATATTACACTTCTTTTATGACCATAATTAAGTCTATGGATTGTGTTATATTAATTACACTACATAAGTAGGTATATAAATAAAATTAAATAACAAAGTTGTTTTATGGATATGGCGATGCACAATATCTACATTGTACAAATAGAAAGAGGAACTGGTATCGCACCCTAGCTTTACCTGACGGGTAAATTATGAATGTACCTATGTAATAATGATATCATTATTTTATTCCCGCGCAATCGGACTGCATGCTTGCACTCTGTTGCGACAGGTTAGCTCAAATAGTTATGGCACTTTCTTCAAAAGGCTATTCCACCCTATATTTGTCTCACATAAACCCTTACATCATTACAATCTGTCTGGACTTAAAAATAGACTTTGACCCCTGAGTTTGTTTCGGCGTTTCTTCTCAGGGATAGTCATAGGAAATGCCGACGCCATCTAGTTTAAAAAAGACGTGTAAAAGTGATTGAAAATCCTAATTGCAAAATAAATAATTTCATTTCATTTCTAAAAGTGTTTAAGGCCTGAATCACATTTATAAGCATCAATTCACCTTCCGCATGCGTACGCATCTTCATACAAAACAGCCATTTTCAATAGATAAAATGCGATCTGATACTTAATCATGAAATACCCACCAATAACTTACAATTGTAATATTTGTTATAGGTCGAAAGATTTGTGGACCGTAAACTGGACAAAGCTGAAGACCTGTTGAAGAAAAAGGAAGTTAAGGCTAAACGCTGGGTGAACAACATTAAAGGAGATGAGCACTATCGTGCTACTGAATCGCATGTATTTTTGGCATCTTTTGCTGCCGGAATGGCTATTGGACTTCTTTGTGGAAAATAAGTTTTCGTCCGAATATGGATGTTGTTTTTAATCATTATAGTAAAAAACAAAAAACACCACCAGCAAATGTTGTGCAAAATGATTTGTAAACATTTACTCTTGTTTTTTCTAATATTCATAAAGTCAAGGGTACACAGGTAGAATAAACGTACACAGGTAAAGTAAAATAATAGAATAGACTAAGAAATTACATATTTATGTATTAAATTATTTTGCAAGTTTATTAAGCCACAGGAGGTGCCCGGTCAAAACCGTGTATCTATGTTGATAAAAATCCATGAAATCGGGGCGAGTTTCCGTAAGTAAAGCAAAAAAAAAGGATCATGGTCTACTAAAAAAAACCCGTGAACTTCTTTGGTACAGTAACACCGGTGCAGCAGTGATAGAGTTAAGTTACTATCGCAATTTGGCTACTGAATCTACCAAAGTTAATTTATACATGAATTGCGATAGTTAGAGTTAATACTTTACCGTTTATTCTAGCAGTGCACTTAGGCATAGCACCTATATTACTTTTTGTTCGCAAATTGCATCTCATTCATATATAAGTATTATTACAAATAATATGTTAAATTGTAGTAGGGTTCAAACTATAACACATAAGTACCTATTACTGATGATCGAATAACCATAACATTGTCAGTAAACTTTCTTTAAAAGTCAGCGATAGATGCATTAGAAAAGCTATTATGATGTCCAAATAGTGCGAAATACCTCAGGTACTCATTATAATCCATAACTGGTATGACATGACATTATAATTAACGTACCAGCGCTATATTGAAACTCATCGAGGAAGATGAGCACTACTATTGTAACGAATAACATGATCTACGACTATGTTCGAATTCTTTTGCCGAGCCGAAGACTTCATTTTATTTGAACATTTTTAAAGTTTCACCGTATCCGACGCCGACTGTACTAGACGAAAATCTTACTATTATAAAATCAATAATTCATCAACAATTTATACATATATCGACTAATTTATACATATAGTCTCCATTATTATTGTTTTGAATCCTTGTTTGTAGTAGGTTAGGTACCGTATAGATTAGGAATTAATATTTAATGTAAGATATAATCCATACCTTATAATAAATTATATTAATCTTCTTGATCGTTTTTTTAAATCCTTTAGCCCCGTATTGAGTCTTCAGTTGTATCTACAATGCAGCTGTACTATTCATTGTGTTACGAAAGTGAAAAGTAGTGTTTTTAGCTTTGTTTTTATGGGGGCAGCGCGGAGCGTTAAGGAACGAAGCGCGTTTCAAACTGCTTTGCTAACAGTTTTGCTGCTGAACTCCGATAGAAGGCACGCTCAATGCTCATACATGGCAAGTGTTTGTTATAGCGCCACGTTACTTGTTGCTCAGAGGCAGAAGTTCCCCTTACTACTAATGTGCATGTTTGTTTGCACTTTGCAGAACCGAGTTCTAAGAGACTGGTTCTGCCTACCTCAAATTTTAAATGGACTTTTGTTATATCTTTGTATTCTTTGCGGCAACCCATGTAACCAGATTCTGCTTGCCTCATTTTATATGTGAACTTCAAATCAGGCGTGTTCGCAGCCAAAGACATCTGGGACATCGGGGTCTTATTAAAGTTTAGCAAATTAGAATTGATTGCACAAAAAAACCTATCTATTTTTGATTTCATTGTTGAGACGTTGTAAGCAGAAACTTATTTTTATTTAATTTTCGTCAATTTTCTATTTTTAGGTTCTTCATTTGACGTGTATGATTTTGGGGAGGGTCATGACCCCCAAGTCTCCCCCCTCGGACCGCCACGGTTTATTTGTATCTGTAACTAAACCCTTCCACGTTTCACTGGGGCTCAGTCGGATATTAATTATTTGGGAAGTAAATTAAAGTATTCTAACAAGTATTTGACATATTTTAAAACAAATGAGTGAAAATAGTAATGTAAGTGAAAATTTGTGATACCTACTTTAGCAGTGGCGGCGGTGGGGCGTCAGAGGCCCAGGGCGGCAAAGCTGAATGAGGTTAAGTTTTCCCCTAGTTTAAGAAGTTGATGTAATTTTACAAGCTTTTTATTCAGTTCACATATTATGTACCTATTCATAATTTAGTTAAAATCTTGCAAGTGAAATTTAAATTCGAATTAAATAAACAAACATAGAATATGGATATGGATGAGGAAAATAAAATACGAATATCGATTAGCAAAAACACCAATTAGTAAAAATAAAGTAATAGGTCGCGGTGGCCCGCGGTATACGAAGTGCAATGCATAAGTGAAACTGGAACTAATACTGTATAGACATTAGAAAGATTAACAGTAGTAGTAATTTTATATTAAAAATTGCAAATTACCGGTTCAGCCTGTATTTATGTATTTATTCGTATTTTATCTGTATGGGATTATATTTGTATTAGGATTCGATCAAGGGAACATGGAGGCATTTGGAGGCCCCCCAGGACCAGATGCCCGGGGCGGGCCGCCCCCCGTTAGTCCGCCACTGTACTTTAGTCATTTGCCAAATGTAATTTTCTTTTATTAGAACATCGAGAAACGCTTTGAAATCCCCGTTCATCCCGAAGTTCGGGATAAAAAGTCTATAAATGATGTAGAAATGCAACTTTGTGTAAAAATTTAAAGTGAATAGATACATCGACTACATTTCTAATTTTATGGGCACAACGGAAACAAACGGAAGCTGAATTTTTATATACAGGATGTTCCGTAAATAATGGATTAAACGTAAGGTAACTATTGCTCGCCTGATTATCTACAACTAATTTGTTTTTTTTTTTGTTTTGTTTTTAAATACACCTGTATAATGATTACAAAGCCTCCCTCGAAGATAATATTTTTCAAGTACGTGAAGTGTAAAAGACAATAAAAGATATTTGTTTGTTATGATTTTTTTCTAATATAATAATCGAATAGTTCCCTTGGCGCTAAACTTTCTAAATATTCTTTATATTTAGTAATATAGTCCTTTTTCAATAAAAGAACAGCGCGCCGGTATTGCTTTCTTTCTAACTCTGGTAATGATGTCCAAGTGATATTGTTTATATCATCCGTTGAATTAAGCATGTGAAATAAATCTTTGCCAGACCTGAAAAAAAAATCAAGTTATTATATTTAAACAAAAAACGTTGCCCCACACTAGGAATAATTCTTGTATCATGGGCGCGTTTACAAAAACCAATATTCACATGGTCCAACACCCAGACCCAGAACCTGTAGACCATACAAATATTTGTTCCCGTGCGGGTATCGAACCCGCGACATGTAGACATGCAGTCGATCGTTCAACCATTTTATTCATTTGGTATAAACCAATTTTTAGAATGTCTATAAGTCTACCACTGTGGATATCGATACCTACCATCACCACTAACATGACATTGAACACTAAAAAAGAGATTTTATTGACTGAACAAATTTTTTTTCATGATCCTATTTTTATTATAATTACGACGGCGATTATGACGGCACGGTTGGCGCAGTGGTTGAGAGATCGACTGCTGAGCTACGTGCCGCGGGTTCGATTCCCGCACGGAACAAATATTTGTATGATCTACAGTTAGTTGTTTCGGGTCTGGGTCTTTGTGTATGTGAATACACACCGTGACTCGGAAAGCCGTTGGTCCTGTGCCTGATCTCTCTCCACTCGTGTCGGATTGAGAGTGACAATGAGAGTGAAGGAATAGAGAGAACACCTGTGTTTGCGCACACACTTGTGCTCTATAATATCTCCTGCGTAGTCACGGCGGCTAATCTCACCGGAGATTAGCCGCCGTGACCGAAATCGCTCAGGAGGAGGACATTATGATTACAATTTTAATGGGTTATTTAATATCTAGATTATTATTTAATAAATACATTAATCGATTTCTTTTAGAGGCCAAATCATTGACTTATTTTGAACTATTCTACCAGCAATTAGTTTAATTTTTATTGATTTACCCTCTTTACTTTTATTATATTATTAAATAATCTTTTAATTAAGAGAAATGACTCCTCTCCTGAAAAAGTGGAAGCCTAAATGACTATGTACTTATATGTTTGTCTGCCACAACTTGGGTTATACATGCACTTTTAATTATTTACTGCTATTCGTAGGATGATCATTCTGCTTAAATCAACTCGGCTTATTGCAGCTCACTGACCCTAACGGTTCTGTCCGTCTCCAGGATACTAGTCTAATCCAGCTGCCGTTTTTAGATTTTTGGTTGATCTGGCTTGGATGAGGCATCGCTTGTCACAGTTTCATTTCATCAGTCTTTGAAAAAGCTAACCAACCCAATAAATTTGAAAAATGAGAGTTTGGTCTTCTTACTTAAACTTGTGACTGCTAAAAACGACTTGCCATAGGTAGAGTTATTCCTGCACAATTTTCGAACTATTTTTCTGTAACCCTAATAACGAACTTAGCAGATTATTTTAATTACCTATGTAAAGACTTTTTGAAATTATTGTATTAAATTATCATCATTCATGACTTACTGCAATGTGGGTGGTAATGGCTCAACTAAAATAGTGGTTGTAATAGTTGAGGACTGATCATTTGTATCTATTGCCTCCATTATAATTTCAGTATGGTCGTCCTGATGCTGTTCCGTAATTCTGAAAATTAAAGTAAAGTAGAAACACTTAGATAAAAATTGTAGGAAGGTTCATTATGGGCAAAATACTATAAATTATTATGTATCATCCTATGTTACCTATGGTCTGCATACCAATATAGATTTCACAGAACAGGTAAAATTGGTGTTAACACAGGCCCTTCGCACTTTAGGTACAAAAATATACCCTATGCTGCGCGGCCTCAAAATCATGGTAAATATATAAGCAGTATGGAAACTATGTACAAACGTTCGAAACGGCACACTCACACAGACGCACGGACCAACGAGACTCCTGACCCTAAGCGGCTAAGCAGACGTCGCACAGTGTGACGGCCAGAAGAAAAATTTTGACATTGACCAAAATACATACTTTTAGCTTTCATAATCTTTAATTATATCTATTAATAATTCAGGCCTTGGGGTATATTGTGCTATTATTATTTATTTTCTATCTATATTCTAACATGTTTTTTTAAGGCTTCAAAGTGATATCCTAACGCGTACGTATTTCACACTTAAAAATTTGCACAAGCTTTGGATGCTTACTGTAATAAAAGCTAATAATTTATTAACACTGTGTTTATTTTATACAAATGTGCATTTATTAAATCCTCAAAAAATAAAAGTTTCATAGTTGTAACTCATCACAGTTTTCTTTAGAACTGTTTTAATACACAATAGTCCGATTAAAGGCAAATTAACAATTTGATCATTCATAAAGTAAAAAGATTAACTTGGATCAATATGAGACATAGTACAATAAATAAAGTAATTATTCGTCTTTTAAACAAGGTATGTTACATTGTTGGATATTGTCGGATGTGAGAGTTATGATTTTTTTCCTGAAGGAAGTCGTTCACGCGTCAAACGAATAATGATGACTAAATCACAGAACTCGAAATATATATATATTTCGATAAAAACAAATATATATTATATAAATATAATATATATTTGTAGTTTTCATGATAATGTAGTGAATGATAGGACAAATAATAAATAATCAATATAGGTAACCACAGATCATTATGTTGAATATAGGTCAAATAAACAGAATAGTCGATAATAATAATAATTTCTTTGGGAGAATCTGAGACCTTTTTCAACTTGGTATTGTAGACCAATAATGTTTAATTTCACAAAAGAAACTGAACAAAATCTTTGCAATGAAATCACTGAAATTAAAAATAAAGCGGAATCTTTGTTACGTTCCAATATCGATGGCAAAAATGTGACACACGACCTCTTTTTTACTATGATCAACGGGAAAGTCTGTAACGCTTTATCAGATAATAGATCCACTTCTACCTGTTACATATGTGGAGCAACCCCAAAACAGATGAATGATCTGACTCGAGTTATTAATAGTAACACATATACACATATATATAATAGTACAGCATTTGTGCATTTGGGTTGTCTTTACTACTTACGTATTAAATGTTTCGAGTGTTTATTACATATAGGTTATAAAGTACCAATAAAAAAGTGGTCTACTCGTAACACGGATGAAAAACATTTAGTCGAAGAAAGAAAGAAAGTAATTCAAGACTAGTTCAAAAATAAAATGGGCCTTCTGGTGGATATCGTCAAACAAGGAGCAGGAAACACCAATGACGGTAATACGGTAAGACGACTTTTTAAAAATTGGTCATTATCTGTTACAATCACAGGGGTAGATGAAAATTTGATTAAAAGATTTTATATCATTTTACAGGCTTTATCTTCGGGTATCGAAATAAATGTTGACAAATTAGGTGAATTTCATAGAAGGATAGCATAATTGTACGTACAAAATTATGCATGGTATTACATGCCTGTAACTGTGCACAAATTATTAATTCATGCAACATAAATTATTAAACATCATGCAATAATACCAATCGGAAAACTTTCAGAAGAAGCTCAAGAAGCCAGGAATAAAGTATTTAGGAATGTCAGAGAATGCCACACTAGAAAATGCTCTAGAATCAAAAACAATTAAGATATTATTCATAATTTATTTATACGTACCGATCCTGATATTTCCAGTCTAAGAATTGAGCATCAACGGAAAAGAGCTGCTTTTAGAAGCAGTGGATATATTAATTTTGGCTGATGCTGATTCAGAAGACGTAGAAAGCAGTGAATGTTCATAATTTACTTATCTACTTATCGTAAATAGTACTGTTTTATTATGTATAAAGAAAATTAAATAAATATATTTTTTGAATAGTATTAGTACTAAAATGGTTGATCATATCTATAAATTACATGTTTAAAATAATAATTTAACATACAATTTACTAATTAAATGAAATAATGTAGGATTTAATGTATTTTTTTGAAATTAAAATTAATAAATGAATCCGTTTACTTAATAAATATCAAAATTAACAACAAACTTTTTTTTCTATAATTCAAGTCACGATAATATAATTAAATATGATACAATTACATAGCTTAACTCATTAACAAGCTGCGAAAAAAAAACCGTATTAATATCTCTACTACTTTCGGAGATATCGGATAATGTCCAGAAAAACACAATTTTCGTCACACTGTGCGTCGTCGCAGTGCTGTCAGTCGCGGTCGCGGTCGCGGGTGCCGTGTTGAGTGTTGAGATGAGTGGTCGCGTTATACGTTTATCTCTTGCGCCACGGACAGTCCACGATCTTTTTAAAAATGAGCGTATTGAATTATTACGTAGATGATTTTGTTCAATATGTCGAAAAAATTGATGACATTTTTTGTTGTTGTTTTAAAAGATAACATATAAACTACAAAATAGTTGTATTCGTATACAAAGAAATAGACAAAATCGGTTTTATAGTACCCAGTCCATGTTTCCCGATAGTTTATTTTAAAAATAAAACTATTAATTAGAATGAGAATTTTTTACACTATAAAATTGAATAATAAAGCATTCCGAACGTGTCATAGCAGACGAAAGTATTTTTCAGTGAATCATTTGTAATTATGTAGAATAAAGACTGAAGACACTGACTCCTGTAACACAGGTATCACCTAGCTCAGGAGTCAGGGCTTCAAATTAAAATGTAACACCTTTTTATGTCAATAAAAACTTTATTATTATTATTACTTTTGACGAGAATAGGGGTAGTAGCCCAACCCACCTCGATTTTTTTAATGTTGATTGATGATTTTTTAATTACCTATTTCATTTTTTGTAAACTATTATAAGTTATTTTTATTCGATTGTTTGATCACTATAGAACCCAAGTAAATGTTTTAATCAATAATAAAACACTTTTCAATTTTAGAAACGACAAACAATTGACAATCCTTATGCTCGTTATCGAAAAATGATTACTACTAACCTACCTACTGTGCTAACTAGCTGTGATACAGCGCTAAACATATATATATATACAAAAAACTTTTTCGATTTTACATAAATTACGAGGACAGCCTTAATGCTCCGATGGAACGTAGGTATTTATTTCAACAATTAGGCCTATTAGTTTCCATGCTGCTTTAGCTTATATATTTACTGTGGCCAAATGTAGGCTCTTTCAGGATATTCAGTAGGGCGCTCGCTGAGAAGCGCGCCAGCAAGAAAGTACCTACCTACTTATAATATGGAAACAGATTTTGTTTATGTTAAAATTATGAGCTGTAAAATGGTACTTCATACATTCATCAATTCGGCATATCATTCGGGTGTTTTAATAGTGATGGAAATTATCACTTCATCGTTTTTTACGCTTTACGTATTTATCAAAGTGCAATACATAAAAGAAACTAAAGTACCTACATATATAAACGCTATTGTATTGGATTTGGTACTAAAAAATCCAAGAAATTACTTTCTTCATTGCACTATTCTGTTACATATTATGTTATGGAATATTTTATAGAAAATAATTTTATTAAGAGTACTTAGTCAAATATGTTAAGATTTCATTCCGTGATTTGGAGAGACAAGTACATATTACGTTTAAAAATAATTCTTTAGTGCAGCTAAGCTTGCGCCCGCGATTTATCTTATAATAATAATTACGTAGGCTATTATAAAAACGGCTATCATCAAAATCAAAGGACTGCGCCTTCTGTACCTAGTAATATTATTTATTTTGTGGTTCACATCAATATTGAATTTCTCGTCATCTCCTAGAATCCTCAGTAAACTTAACAAAACGCATACACTGTGCATAAACGTAAAGAGATAATAAAACTCACATATCTGTAACTTCCTCTGCACTACCAAAGGTTATTTCTTCAATATTTTCTATTTGTTCAGCTTGTTCCATCGCTTCAGGCTCATGAATTTCTATATTGCTGGCATACATGTCTACATTTTTCAATCTGCAAAATTAAGATAACTATTTATTATCATTAAAAATGTAAAGGTATTTCTACAAAGAAAACTTAACTGGGGACAGTTTAGCAGAGGCTTTGTAGCAATACTATATGGTAGAGATGGCTTGAACATTTTTGATTAATTATAAATTACTATATCTAAAGGGAATCAAACAATAGATTTCAACACAAAATACCCTATGATTATGACTTTTGCACCACCTTGTGCAACAAGCAAAGTCATTTAGGATGTGTCCCGTGGTGGTGAAAATTCAGGCTCACAAAACATATCTGCTTTGTAAAAGTAACAGTTATCATGCATTAATAAATAAAGACGAACTTATGGAATGATTTAGGGGAGGCCTACGCTTCAGAGGCATCTGCTACAATAGAATTATAAACTAGTGACAATAAAAATAACTAAAAGTAGAAAATAATATATTGTATGCTGAAGTATTTTTATAGTTTTTGTTTTGTTAAATATGATAAGCAGTGGAAATAAAGGGCATTTTTATTTTATTTTGTATAAAATAAAAATTAATAAATGTTATGTTTACCTGGCATTCTTAACTTTCATGAAGGGCTCTGCATTTTTCAATTGATTAAAACATTGTAGTTTGAGCTTTTGTTCACTCTCTTTATATTTTGTGAGAAATTGCTGCTTCTCTGATTCACTTAAAGAAAGCCAGGTCTTTGTTGCTTCAACTAAATTACTGTGATACTGGAAAGTGGAAAATAATTATAGTTAAATTTTAAAGGCATAGGGATCATGGATCATTTCAGTATCAAATATTAGTAATATGCATGGACAATACCATGCCTAAATTGGCAAAACAGAAAACATGGAAGCACCTCAGTGCCTATCTGTTACACACATTCTTCTTATTTATTACATATACTTATTTAGAGATTTCGATAAGAATTCTTTTTTCTGAATTTATTATTAGGAGGAGGAGCATTACCTTGGTTCTTGAGGAGCCTTTCCGTTTACAGTACAGTTTAATGTAAAACGCTAAGGCAGTTTGGGGAAACTTAACGCCTTTATGTTTGGCTGCCATTTTAAGAAGACACTAATTAAAAATTGCATTCAACAGTTACAGCTAATATCATAAAAATTTACTTAAGAATAAATTAACTTCAACAAAACACACTACCTATCTGTTAATCTGACACTCTCCGTTTACATAATAGTAGTCTATGTCTGACACTATGAACATACTTTTTTTTTTTAAATTTATTAAGGCTATGAACATACTTTTTTTTTTTTTTTAATTTATTAAGGCTTTGGATATCGGTGTCCTTTAGCCTGTCTTGATAATATGAACATACTTTTTTTTTTTTTATTAATTTATTAAGGCTTTGGATATCGGTGTCCTTTAGCCTAATGAACATACTATTGTAGCAGTGTTGCCGCTGCCTAGATTTCGGGATACCGTACACCAGGGTAAAAATTGCCGTATTCTAAAATAAATTGCAGTACATTTACAAAAAAAAAAAAAAAAAGATATAAAATTACGTATACTGACTTACTCTCTCGTGTACTGAGTCGAGTAGCTTTACTCTTCTTGTTCTATTAAATATGAAAGAATTGGATTGGAGGGATTTCCCGCCTCATTTCATTCTAAGGACAATAAATGCGGGTAAAATAATAAATATTTATTATTAACACAAAAAGTACAGATTATCTAGTTGAGGCAGTCTGACTGCCTCATTAGTTTATTGGTCGCCAGCGAGTAAAGTGTTATTGGGTTTTTCTCTATGGAAATTCTCAGAAGCATCACGGAGTCTGGAACTGCGCACGATAAACGGAAATAAGCTCGCCCCCCTATTACATGGGACTCAATAACGGCATAGGTGAAATGTGGGTGTGCAATGGTACACCTGTGCCTAACCCTTCGAGGAATATAAGCGTGATGCTATGTTATATGTTATTATTGTTATCTAGTTGCAAGACAAGAAGCAAAAATATGGTACTATGGGCTAAGCGTCATTTTTTTAAGAAAAAAATACTTATGAAACTCATACAACTTCATCCCTTGATTTTTCGACTTTAAAAGATTTTTTTTCAATTGCCGTGTTTTATAGTACTGTAATGAGAATCCTGCCGTATGCCGTATATTGTGTGATTTGGAGGCCTAATTGCCGTACGAAACGGCAATTGCCGTACTTTCGGCAACACTGAATAAACGTTCCTTGTTTAATTTGCCGTGACGTCAGTTACGCTCTTTCTTTAAGTAGTATTTCTATGATTATGACATTGCATTCAATAGTGTTCATCAAAGTGCAAAGACCATAGATTTAGAATGTAATAAGCGAAATTCTAAGTCTATGGCAAAGACTACAATACAGTGTTGCCGAAAGTACGGCAATTAGGCCTCCAAATTACATAATGTACGGCATACGGCAGGATGCTTACTACCGTACTATAAAATACGGCAATTCGGTAATTGAATATAAAACTTTGTAAGTCGAAAAAATCAAGAGATGAAACGTGCTTCACCGTGTATTTTTTCTTAAAAAAAAATGAAACTTTGGCTATAGTATCATATTTATGCTTCTTGTCTTGCAACTAGATAACATATAACATAGTATCGCCTGTATTCCCCGAAGGGTTAGGCACAGGTGTACTATTGCACACCCACATTTCGCCGATGCCGTTATTGAGTCCCATGTAATAGGAGGCGAGCGTATTGTCGTCTACCTGCACAGTTCCAGACTCCATGATGCTATTGAGAATTTCCATACAGAAAACCCAATGAGAGCGGATAATATAATAATAATACTTTGCCCGACCCAAGACCTTACGCTCAACAAATGCGCTGGCGACCACTAAACTAATGTGGCAGTTAGACTGCCTCAACTAGATAATCTGTACTTTTTGCGTATACTCAGTACACATCATTTTATATCTTTTTTTTTTTTGTAAATGTACAGCAATTTATTTCAGAATACGGCAATTTTTACCCTGGTGTACGGTATCCCGAAATCTAGGCAGCGGCAACACTAGTGTTGACGTTAGCACTGTTGTGAGTTTAAATTATAACCTATACTTTTACTACCAAAGTTTACAATACGTTTCACTTCGGCATAATACAAAATCTCAGGCTCGGAGCGTCAGAGATAGTCCGAATCACGCTTATATTATATATATAGTAATCTGTGCTTCCTAAATACATAGTGCTAGAACATGTCGAATAAAAAGTATGTACGATATTACTTATAAAGATGAATTACTTACTTACACAGGGTCAAGTCGTGAATATTTATTTTCAATCACTTTTTTATAATAATTGATTTGTGTTTTACAGATATGGACTTATATTATCAGATAAAGGTAAACATCAACCCGTGTTCCAGGCTTCACGAAATGTATTTGGAAATGAATCCGATTCAGAAGAAGAATCAAGTAAAAAGTCAGCTTTGCTACGTCCCAGTGATAATACAAGTAGACAGGTATACTTATTGAATTCAAAGTACCGTAAAACGGGGTAGATAGGGATGTAGGGGTGAATAGAAACAAAACTTTGAAAGCATTTAAACATTGAATAAACATAGATTTTTATCTACAAGGACTTCATTATTTTTAGTTAATTATAGTATATTAATCTTGCTTGTTGGCATCAAACTGAGTTATTCAAAGGTTGAAATGATTTCAAAGTTTTATCTCTATTCACCTCTGGATCCCTATTCACCCCGTTTTATGGTACATATTTATTTAATCAAATCTGAATTAATGTTACAAATTAGAAATCTGATGAAACTTGCAACATAATAATAATTAGGTTCCGGTCAGAGAGTTGTCTTAGTCCAAACCAACTTGGGGTTTGAGTTAAAATGGTTTTCTTAAGCATGCCATTTACTTTAAGTTGTAAGATATAATATATAATTAAAGTAAATAATTTGACGACATAGTTGGTGCTGTGGTTTAGCAATTAGTTTTCTGTGCTGTGTCACAGATTTGATCCCCGCATGGAACAAGTATTTGTATGATATACAGATAGTTGTTTCAGGTCTGGTTGTGTGTGAATGAGACATGTATGTTTGTTAACTGTACCCACAATACAAGAGAAATAATAAAGTCCAATGTTTCTAAAAAAGAAATAAGAAAGGAAAGAAATGATTGTCAACTAAAATAATGATTTACTACCTAAGTCAATTAGGTTTTGATCTATAATTTATGAAAAACCAAATATGATTTGAATTTGGCGGGCTAAGCCAGTACCTCCACCTCTACAGTTAACTGTTAGAAAATAATACTTGTTTAATAGTAATAATAGGCTGATGATTATTGCAGTACAAACTTTCAAGTTGATTTCACCCCTTTTGCCTTTGGGGTAGAGATTTAAATAACTGAAAAACACTTCTTTAGTTGTTCGAGGGAACATTACTACATTTGAAGTTACATACCCCTTATTATAGGTTATAATCCCCTTTTCCAGTCCTTTTCATCAGGCAGGACAAATTCTTAAAGAATTTTATAGAATATTTTAAAAATGCTATCTTCACAGGCTAAACTCACCCAAGAAAAAGCTTTGACAGAAGATCCAACAGTATACCAGTACGATGAAATATATGAAGAAATGGCAAGCAAAAAAGATAAGGTAAAGGTCAAGAGCAAAGAAGAAAAGAAACCACAATACATAGAAAATTTAATGAAAGCAGCTAACAAACGAAAAATAGAGAATGAGCGTCGCATCGAAAGACAAGTTAGTATTATTTTACCAATACAAATATTTAAATTTGTGAACATTTAAATACTGAAATTTCTAATTAAATCCAGCAATAAAAAATTTATTCCACAAAATTTTACTTGTATATTACTCCTGCTACAGGAATTCACAATTTTGTTTTTATAGGTACAAAAGGAAAGAGAGAACGAAGGCGATGAGTTCCAAGATAAGGAAGTGTTTGTAACTTCAGCATATAAAAAGAAATTGGAAGAAATGCGGTTGGAAGAAGAGAAGGAAAAACGTGAAGAATACTTAGAAAACATTGGAGATGTCACAAAACAAAATGATTTAGGTAAGCCTATATACTGTATTTAATTTATATCGTTGTATTTGTTAATATTTATGGGCTAGAAAAGCTTGAAAATACAGCAAATTTTTCAATTATCAGAGGAGGAGAGGAGTACTTGGCAAATAGATATAATAATTAACAAAAAATTATTGAAGTTACATCCATTAGAAACATCTTTAATGTACACACAAGGAATTAAAGATCACACAAGGAATTAAAGATCAATTTCATATTTAGGGGCTCTTTATTTTTAAAATAAAATATGACAACTAGCTAACTAATACAACTGCCTCATTTTTTATTAAATAGTATAGTCAATTTGAACTACAAAATTATATAAAAACATGTCACTCCACTCAGACTCAGCTTTTAAATATACCTCTTACATTTCTTAAGTGTGAATAATAATAATTGCTCCCTATACATTACTTTGTTATCATTTATACTACTATTAATACCGTTTCTAGGTGGTTTCTACCGGCACCTGTATGAACAAAAGTTGGGAAAAGACAAAAATGAGGAAGAGAAGGTTGATCCAGTGAAACTTAAATTGCCAGAAGAAAACGAGAAGAGTAATGTTAATGCTGCACTCAGTTTAATTGATAACCAAAAGAAAAGAAATTATAGAAAGAGGAAGTCATCAGACAGTAGGACACGCTTATCTGATGGAGAAATTGAGGACTCTGATGAAGAAATTAATCGCGTCAATTTAGATGATATCCGAATGGCAAAAAAATATAAACAAGAAAATATTGATGCTGACTCAGACTTTTCCATTGATGAATCGAGTGACGAAGAACCTGATAAAAAAACTGAGAAACAAACAAAATACGAAAGTAAAGATAAAGAAGGCGACAGCAGCGCTAATCCATCTGAAAAGGATAAGAAATTCAAATCACCTAAACAGAAAAAAACAGAATCAAAAGAAATTGAAGATGATGCTAAGGAACCCAAATACAAAATAGATATTTGGAAGAAGAGAACCGTTGGACCAGTTTTTGAAGAAGCTTTAAAGAGATATTATGAAAGAAAAGCAGTAAGGGGATGTTAGTGAATTTATAATAAAATAAACTTTGTTGATTTATAACTATGTTTATTACTTAAATGTTTTAAACTACAACATAATGCGCCTTGCAGTGAACTGAAAAACATAAAATAATGTTTACAATAAAATAAATGATTATTTAAATATGCATATGTGTTGATTATAAACTTTTTACCAATGAATTCAGAAACTGGATCATTTTCTCCTTCCGCTCTCATTGTTCCAGTTATTTCTTCATTCTCAACCATTGGTAATACTAACTGGACGAATTCTGGTGTATAGGGTGGTGCAATTGCATCCAAAACCTGATTTAACACAAAAAGTGGATAAATACCACACGTCATGTACATGCAATGTCGCGCCATATACAGTCTGAAGCTGTATAAAAGATAAAATTAACAGATGCCAGAGAATATGTATGGCAAAATGAATACCTGTAACCATACATTTTGCTGGAGTTTCCATTTTCTGGCAATCGCAGATTGACAGCTTTTATACAGCCGCAGTTTGTAAGTGAAGGGTTTTTCTTTTAGGATCAGGTCAAAATACAGTATGCATTCCGAAATTTCGGAATCTCGAAACTCCGGAATCTCGTAACATATTTTCCAATATTTCAGTTCCGGAATTGAGAGTAGTAATATCGTAACGCCGATATTCCCAAGTTTTATACATTAAGTGATATTAACTCTTTTGGAACTTTGTTTGTAAAATTAGAAAAAGCTATGTTCGATAATGGAGGCGATCGAGGTGTGTATCTGACAGAAGCTTATAAGTATATTTTATCCGTTCTGCCCACAAGTGTCGACAGTGAGAGAGTATTTTCGTGTGCCGGCTATTTTTGTAACCGAATAAGAAGCTCGCTATCTGATAGAATGTTAGACGCTTTATTATTCTTGAGAACACATTACCAAGAACAACGGTTCTTCTCCAAAAATTAATTACCTATTGTGTTAGTTAGTTGTTGATTTGATCTCAGTTTATTGACAAAATAATATTAATTATATTTTGATGTTTCTTATTTCGCTTAGTTTATCTAACTTCATATGTGAGGATTTATAATTATCGCATGGTTTTGATTCATATTTTATGTTTTGTTTTAGTCCTATCGTGATAGAATTAGTTGATTTTACTGTTTAAGATGTCCAATTATAATATAAAGGGATAATAAAAGACTGATTAAATTCAGTTTGATTTGTAATACAAACCTTTCTTTTCCTAGAAACCAAAAATAGTAAAAAAAATTGCCAGTACCGGAATTTGGCCTCCAGTATCGAAAGTCAGTTCCGGAACTGAAAACTTTCCGAAATTGCATGCCCTAATGAGCACAGAGGTCTCCAGGTATACTTATTCCATCATCTTGTGTCTTGAGAATACAGTCGAAAGGCGAAAGTTAATTTATGTAATAATAGGTATTGTCGATTAGGTCTTACCTCTGTTATAAAATATCTTATTAAAGATATATCAGTGTCACCACGCTGCCAACACTGTTTTATATAGCGTAAGACAGGTACGACACATCCTCTGCTTAATAGGTTTACCATTCGGTCAAGTAGCATTTTTTTCAATTCCAACTGAAAGTAGGTATGTAAAGTTGTGAATTTAAGATTAACAAATAAAATGTGACTAAAGACAATCGCACCACCAATAATATCTGATCAAGTCGCAAGGATAATTTATTTAAAACTAAGGTACCCGCGGGTATTAAGGCCTGTCGGGCAATAAGGCCTAAGTAACAAAAAACGTACGAAATACAGTAATTGACGAACAAGGTTACACTCACACAAGTTCAGAGCGTATACAAGTCACTGCGAAGTGGCGGACGAACGCTTGCACTTCTCCCCCCGCCAGTGTCGTCGAAATCATTCAGCGGTGCGGTCACGCGGCACGAATTATAAAAATTGGCTCCAGTAAAACGTAAGTTATTTTGAAAATATCATATTTACAAACCTGTATCGACTGTCCGTTTATTAATTAATGTATGCTTGTCCCTAGGTTACCGTATTAAAGGACTTGTAGATGTAATTTTTTTTTCTGTACCCACGTGGTTGGCTCATATTAAGGCCTATAAAATTTTACTATAGGCCTTATTATACTCCTATTTTTTTAAACTGCTATATAAGGAGGAGCGTGTTTTTAAAATGTTTGTTGGTGGGTAGTATGTACGTAGTTATACATTTTCAATTTATTTATCATTGTTTTCAGTACTTACGGTCACGATGCCTCCCAAACGGGCATTGTGGTCAGAAGACGATCTGATCGCAGCTGTTAGAGCAGTACAAAGAGGAACTTTGAGTACGTATAAGGCTGCAGAGAGATATAAGGTTCCTAGAAGAACAATCAGAAATCATCTGCAGTCTGGCAGTTTAAAGAAAAGTTTGGGACGTAAACCTATATTAAATGATGAAGAGGAAGCTCAACTTGTGCAAAGGATAATCCGGAATTCTGAAATGGGCTTGCCTGTGACACTAAGAATATTGCGTCGATTGGTGTATAAATATTGTGAGCAAAATAATATAAAACACAATTTTAATTATGAGGGCAAACGCGCAGGCAAAGACTTGTTCAAAGCGTTCATGAAAAGACACCATGAAATATCCGTAAGAAAAGCGCAATTCATGAACCCAGCTAGAGCCCAAAAGCTAAATAAATTTATTGTTGATGACCATTTTAAAAAACTGAGAGATATCTACGATGAATCTGTCATGCCTGCAAAGAAGATAGAATGGACGATGCAATGAGGCAATGCTCGCGATGCTCCAAGTGGTACCACGAAGAGTGTGTCGGTTTGACTGCAGAAGATACTGATGACTTTCAATGTCCTGATGGATGCGAATAAAGGCAATTTATTTAATTTTCTAAGACCACTATGCTTCCTATTGCTTTATGTTAACGATTATTGATCTCAAGAAAACCAATTTACGTAGTATAAGTTGATTTTTGGATAGTTTAAAGTATAGGCGTTTTTACGCTACCCTAGTATAATAAGGCCTACAGACTGCGGTTTAAAAAAAGTTATATATTGTTTTGGTTTTAAGCTAGAGAAGCTATTTTTTGTTTAAACTCTGTAGTAATTTAAGTACATGACTGATTAATAATAAAACTTGTTGATTATGTTGGATATTTTTCATTTTATTACAAATTTCCCTTAGCTAGGCCTTAATACCCTCAGGTACCTTAGTATGAATTATCGCTATCTCGCCTAAGTCGCGAGAATATATGACGACGATACTTCCTACACCATTATTGTTTTTAAATGCACACATTAATTACTTTTATAGGTACAAAAAGAACTCGCAAATTATACCTGAACCAAAATTTCTAATTCATCTTGCGGGGATTCAAATAAGTTCACAAGTAATCTTAGTAGTCTGTGATGCAGCAATTGATGACACGATGCAACTTCATCTAATAGAGCCAAATGCACGGGACAGTGTTCAGTGCATAATTTAAAGTACGAAGGCTCTGTCACAACACATTCTACCCAAACTAACACACCCATACCAACAACGGGGAATCTGAAATATAATAAAAGTTATAGTAACCTAACACCAAACAAGAAATATCAAAGGTCCCGCATCGACAGCGCTTTGGCCAGAGCCCCTAGTGTTAAGTTTCTTTCAACAAATTCGATTTACTACATCGAACGCGTTTGGTGCTCCGATTGGTCCGTTGCGTACTCTCCACCAATCAGAGGCCCTAGTGTAAGTTTCTTTCAACAAACTCGATTTAACGCATCGAACGCGTTCGGCGCTCCGGTTGGTCCGTTTCGTGCTCTCAACTCAAAGAAACTTACACTAGGGCCTCGGAGCGCCGAATGCGTTCGATGTAGTAAATCGAATTTGTCGAAAGAAACTTACACTAGGGCCTCAGTTCCGAGCTCTCTACCAATCGGAACGCCAAAACTGGTCGATACGAAAAATCGAGAGATACATTCGGCATTACCGATTGTCAGTGGTTCGCTTTTATCTCAATGTCAAGTACTAGTATAGTAAATAATATAAATAAATAGCAAAGGCGACGGGAAGAGATTAAGCGAAGCTAATAGGTACGTAATGTCTAGTGGCTTTCCGGTAATATTCAACGTTTCGAAAATTTTCGGGGTTTTCACAATAGTTCCAGAATAGTTTACAGATGGCTGCAGGCTCGTTCACATGCAAACTAAAATAAAGCCTTGATATGTAAAATAAAATGGTACTTGTTACGTAACAACCTTATGCAATGATATAATGTAGGTAGTTCGGCAATAAGTTCACTCGAACTGGCGGAACTACTACAAACAGCGTGCACTTTTTCGATTGCCTGTACAGTTGCTTTTAATTCATCCTTGACCGGCCGCCCAGGAGTGACACCCTCACACACACTTGCAGCATACGCCAACAAGTACATGTATTTTGATTTATGTTCAGGATTTAGTTTACTTCCTAATTTAAACAAGGAGTCAACTAGGAGCTCTGAAAATGTAAAGATAAGATAGATAAAATATAGCAGAACGTAGGTACCATATACCATATGTACCCACGTACGTATGGTTATATGGTACTTACGTTTTGCTATATTTCACTATACATTTCCATGTATTTTGAAAATTATTGAACTCACCTAAATAGGACCAACACATGACGGTTAATAAATCACAAAACAAAATACTGAAAATACCAAACCTAAAAATTGTGGAATTCTTAGTAAATGTACTGGTGGTGGTTCCGGTTGTGTATAAGCTCTAAACAATACTGAAATATCAGCAGGGTTGAGTGCGCCGCGTGACAACATGGCCGCTAATGCTGTACGAGCATTGCGCCACGATTCACCTGCTGTTAACGCCAAAGTGATCGGAGTCACATCGTGGCCACTGCAACAATATCTCAGTTACAATGCACTACATACTAATAAAACTTAATAGGTTTAATTTAGCTAGTCAGTTTTGTTTTTACATTTTCAATATGCTGATAATTCTTGTTACCCACACTAGGATTTATGGAATATTGCATTATTGTTAGAACTCATTTATACCTATTATTTATGTTTAACCCTTGAACCGATATGCATATGGTCATGCAATGATCCGACTTTAAAATGAGTTACATTCAATGGTGCAACAGATGGAAGAAAATGGAATTTTCTTCCGATTTAATTTTGTCTGGCTGAAACCTTAGCATTAGCAGTGGGCTATCACGCCCTATAATGACATATTTGCCACAATAGTTCATTTTTTTACCATGATATAATTGGCACTGACTTAGTGATTGATTTTGGGATGCTAAGTGTGGCGGGTTCGATCTACACACGGAACAAATTTTGTATGTTTCAGGTCTCGGTGTGTGTGAATGATGGATTTATTTATGTAAACTGTCCATATGATACGAGAGAAACCTTAGTGTACGGCAACATTTGTGCTAAAGACCTAGAAAAACGCGAGATCCTGTTCCGCAACAAACATATAAATGACTAAGAGTTTAATTTTGTATCATGTCATCACCCACCTTTGTTGAGCACAACGAGTGATTTCTTGGCCAAGCCTCTTCATAATTGCCCCTCCTCTGGGCTCTTGGGATAGTATATGCACAATGACTTGACTGTACACATAAGTGTGTGCACCGTGGCAGACCATTTTCTGCAATGGTTTAAGAAGTTAGAAGATTCACTTTAGTGCATTGAATGTTCACATTTAATAATTTTCATAACCGTTGTTTTGAGTGAATAACATATATTTATGTCAACTGTATAAGTTGTGTGGTATTTAACTACGTAACTTATAAATGTAGTTTAGTTACTGCACTACTACAGTGGCGGATATGCCTGGAATATTAGTATGTAACAACTACTGTACTCAGTGCCGGATTAAGCAAACGCGGGGCCCATAGCAAATAATCTATTGAGAGGCTCTTGATCTGCTATAGGCTCTTAAGTATAAAGTGACTTTTGTAGAACTTGTGCGTTTTCCGTATGAAATTCAGTTTTTTTTTTCGCCACCAAATAATCGGTTACCGATTGTGTGATGTGGACTGTCTTAGTCGGAAAACCGGTGTAACTGTTCACGTTTTTGTGCCATCAAGTATATTCAATATACCACGTCTTAATAAGTTTCAATCAAAAATTCCGCTCAGGCAGTGGTGAGTTTGGATACGCGGGGCCCCCTTTTGCGCGGGGCCCGTAGCAATTGCTATTCTTGCTACGTGGTCAATCAGGCACTGACTTTACCATATTCTTGTTGAATAATTATCTTTATCTTTTATATAGTTAACTTAATTTTGTTATTCTTAAATGGAATACCTTTGTAATAAAAGTTTTGATTCAATTTGAAAAAAAAAAAAAAGTAAAATAATGTGTCATTTTGTTACAAATAATTGGTATAATAAAGATTTGTATACATACTGCACATTCATTTACACTATTTTGCCAATCATCAGAACTCTGTAAGAATCCAACAATAGCAGATTTGAGAACCCTCGAAAATACTTCAATTTGCTGAGCTGCTGTAGATATGCTAGTAATTTCTCCTTGAAACCCAGCATCTGATATCAGCTGCAATAAATGGTATGAAAAATTACACATACTATTTGTATATTCAAATCTATAAGTAACACCATATTATATCAAGAGGTAGCTCTGTTACCTTTATAGTAAAATTAAGCATCAAACAACACATACTATTTGTATATTCAAATCTATAAGTAACACCATATTATATTAAGAGGTAGCTCTGTTACCTTTATAGTAAAATTAAGCATCAAACAACACATACTATTTGTATATTCAAATCTATAAGTAACACCATATTATATTAAGAGGTAGCTCTGTTACCTTTATAGTAAAATTAAGCATCAAACAACACATACTATTTGTATATTCAAATCTATAAGTAACACCATATTATATTAAGAGGTAGCTCTGTTACCTTTATAGTAAAATTAAGCATCAAACAATCTGGATACTCTTCAGCTAATCTATAAATTAAAGATCGCCACGTCGGATGTTCAATCATTTCGGTTAACCAGGCTGGAGTCTATAAAAAAATGAGTACTACATATTTATATATGTACTAACAAAAATATTGAAGTGGTACATGTTTTCATATTATCAATTTATAGTTATTTGAATTACAATTTACAATAACATAATTATCTTATACTTACTTCACCTTCCTCAGTAAATATTGTGTCTGCTTTTTTAGGATCAAATGTTTTTAAAATCATATCTTTCAAATGATTTTCAACCATTGCTTGCACCTCTGTCACTTTGACCCCTGAAAATTATTTATCATGTAATTAAATTTTATATGAGATGCTCACAACTGAAAATTCGTGTATATGTAAAGAATTTAGATTCTTAAAATAAAATAGTTCCTAATTTTATGTAAACCAGATTTAGGACAAATGAAAAGTTAAGACACCAGTATGTCTCTTTAATTAATTAATATTATAAAATGCAAATTGGATTAAAGAATCTACAATTAGATACTGGCTACAGACTAACAGTAGATTTTCTATTGTGTCTCCTGTTTCAATTCATATGTTAAATACAAAAGTGGTTTGGTAGGATTTGGGCTGATCACCTAATAATGACAGTTCCTATTATAACACCACTGGGCCATGTAAAATGATGATTGTTTAACTTAGTGTTGATATGATATATTAATTATTTGATTGATTCCTTGTCTCTAGAAATTGTCTCACTCAAGTCGCAATTAACAATTTCTTAAATTTTACACTAACCTCCAAGTATAAGCCATTCTGCTAGTAAATTGGCCATTTGAGCAACTGCATTATAGTTGATTGATAGTTGTTCGATCACTTGTTCGGGATTACCACCAGCTTGAAAATATCTCTTAAGTTGACCAAATATGCCAGGTTCCATAATATAGTCTGGTGTTTTAAATTTTTCAAGACATTCATGTAATACTTCTTCAGGGTTTTCAATTACATCTTCATTTCCTTCTTCCTGTAATAATGACAAAATAATGAATCGAGAATATTACAATATTTCTTTAAATTATGTAAATATCTGTAGGAACATACTTCATATTGATTGTGATTGGGAGCTTCCCAAGCACGCTCTTCCTCATATTGGCTCGGCATAATTCCAGATATTTAAGAATAGAAGATAAACTAAAGCTACAACAGAATAACTACAGAGAATAATGTAATCTAGCAGAAAGTAGCCACAAGTAACTATTATATTGTAAATTTTACACGACACGGAGACTTATACGTATTTCTTATACATGTATTTTGTTTGATAAAGGTTGAAGGTAAGCTCGTTTTTATAATAGAATTTATTACGATTTGAATCGGGACCAATAAACAAAGTCTTATAACAATTACAATAACGATGCAACTTATAAATTACGAACTGTCATGTCAATGATGAATAGCGGTGGTCGTTGCGCAACACAAACGTTGTTGAAACGAGCTATCGTCACAATAACGGTTAGCTGGTTTCACTGATTTGAAATAACCTGCTAACATGCTAACGCTAAAGTCGCTAACATCCAAACAATACGGTAGACAGTTGCGTTTCGTTATCCAAAAAAGACGCTACAGCCCACCGCCAATGATTATTGACCAGTGTCGCCAACTCTGACATCTTACGCGTGGTAGAATTCTTCTAAAAATATGATAAATAAATTTACCGAAATTATGTTGTAATTTATATTTGAAATATGGCAGAATTGGTCTTCTTTTTAATAACATCATACAATTTATAAGAAGTTACTACCTACTTATTACTAACTACTAGAACACTAAACATATTAAAGATGTAAAAATATATAAAATATTACCTATGCGTCAAAATACTTCTCCGCATCGCTGTCAACCGGCATTGTTCCCAGAAGACTGGCAGCATTCCCACGCTGTATGGCAATGCTGATTCTTAGACCAAAGAATAATCCAGCCTTCTGGGTCACGCGTGGAGTTGGCTCAAAAATATAACCACTGAGCAGGTTGTTATATTTTCGCCGCTTGAAGGCAGATGCAGCAGCAGCACCGGCACAGCTCGCCGAGCTGGGAAGATGTGATGACGCAAGGGTGTCGACGCATGTTGCTTCCCACACCAGAGGCCTACCCAACTTCCATGGCTATAATGTCATACCGTCTGGTCTCTTCCTATCGTCACGTGCGAAACCACTTGGTTCTAATACGGCTGGCACGCCGCACGGTAACAAGAGTACGACGAATAATGTCATTGTTGGTTGGCGTGTCGTGCTATACGGCCGATTACGGCCTGCACTCCTGCTGCATGATAGACCATGGTAGAATTACCTTGTTTATTTAGTATCAAGTTAAGGGTCAGAGTGGAAAAAAAACATCATATTTTAAATCAGAATCGGACAGTATGTATAATTGTTTCAATATTTTTATACATATCGATATTATATTTTTGGATCATGTCGTCACGCGTCAGTGGGATTAAAATCAGTACAATACAGTTTTATCCGTGTCGCTGTATGGCCTGCTGCGATAAAACTCTGCTGAAGACTCTTTTGCACCATAGAAATACTACCTATAGCAAGAGCGCAATTCACGGCAAGTTAAACAAGGAACGTTTATTACGAAACACATATGAAAGAAGGAGATGCAATCTTTATTTTTTGTCCTTATCTGCGTCGCTGGTATTGTTAGCCACAGATTGTCAAATTTGACAGTCTGTGGTTAATTAAATATGCTAAAGTAAACACGAGATATAAATTTCGCTTAAATTTTAGTTTTCTGTATTAAATAAGTTCATATAAAGTAGCAAGTGTGTCTCCAGAGTGTGTGTGGTGTATGCGCTATGGGATATTGCACTGTTTTAGGCTGCAAGAACTGCGTCATTTTGCTTATTGTTTGTAACCAGGGACCGTACAACCCCCTTTATGGGTTAATTCATTCGAAAGGGTTACCCGTTCATTCGGTTACCCTATGGATGATGTAACCTCTTGGTCGTGTAAACCCTTTCCTAACACCAGTGATAGGGTAACCCTTTCAATGAATAACCAGTTGCAAGGGGTTACCCCTTCTTTTGAGATACCCAATTGAAGAGGTTATTCTCTTGAAGGGGTTTTTCAGGGTAACCGTATGGTTATTCTTTTAAGAGGCCGCATAGAGGAGGCATACATTTTGAATGCTAGTGTGTGCGTGCAGGCACTGGTCACGTTAGTGTGTATTTTACTGTGCAGTGTTTGCGTGCGTAGGTATTTGTTTGCTAAATCGTTTGTAATATTCCGGACTATACGGACCTTTGACGAATTTGAATTGAATAACCTAGTACATTCTTAAGACTTTTGTTTTGTTTACGGTTTGGTTGGGTGTTTGACATGGACTCATGAAATTAAATTAGTTATTATTGCAGTTAGGATTTTTCAATCACTTACAGGTCATGTTAGGATATTATCTCACAGTTAGCTAACTATACATGTGCTTGTACATGCTAAGCATAAAATACAAAAAAAAATTTTACTCGAGTGTGTTATGTACAATTCTTGCAATTCAAGATCGTGCATCATTTGACACTTATATCATTGTGATAAGGTATAAATTGGAATGATTAACGTGCGTTCATGAAATACGACATCTACCCGATCTACCCATAGGTACAGCGTAAGCCGACTATGGGCCGCGCGTCCCACATTACGTCATTCAAAAATAACTCTTATTTTCCAATACTTAAGGTTCACAAGATCTGTCATTGTTGCTAACCTTGAAGCCAAAATATTATAATAAATATTATTTTTCAACACATTTACTCGTAAAGTGGCTCTTATTGCACTGCTTTTAAGTTGTATTATGCAACTTATGAAACAACGTGCTTTGTATACCTACCTGCTTGTATGTCCTTTCAAATGATCTAGAAAAGATTACAAATTCCTTTGCGTTTCAATAATACCTACATCGTACCTATATTGCGAACGGCGCAGCAAAATCTTTATACCTATAACCAAACCGTGTCGTCGTGTCGTCGCGTCGCTTTCGCAATTTATGGATGGCGCGTTTTTGGTCTGCCTCATTGGTCTAGTGGTTGCAAGCGCGACTGCTGAGCGTGATGTTCTGAGTTCGATTCCCGGGTCGGTCAAAGTATTATTGGGTTTTTCTGTATGGAAGTTCTCAGTAGCAGCATGGAGTCTAGACCTGTTCCCGGTAGATGGTATAGCTCGCCCCTATTTAATTTTCATCGGACTCAATAATGCCATCGAGTGCTTTATATATTAGAAAAAGTGTGAACAAACTTGTGAACTTACATCAAGTTTGGAGGGATTTGCAAAAAAGATCACAAAAAACGCAAGAAGTATTTAAGCAATGCCAAAAAGAGTTTGTCTAAACCTTAGATAATTTTTTTGATATTGCATACATCAATATTTATGCAATATCAAATGCGTTTCAGTTAATGAAAATAAATGAAGATAGAATCTTTTTGCAGCGACAGAGTGCTGGTCACTTAATCACCAATTCCTTCGCCATCATCTTATAAATCGTTACAAAACGACTGATCATCTGATTCTAATAAAAACATGCATCTGCGATCTGCACTAGCACACTGAGTTACTGGGTCTATGTTGCTTTCGTCATTTTTTGCGTCGTATTGTCACTGGTGATGAAAAATGGATATACTACGATAATCCAAAGAAGAGAAAATCATGGGTACCACCTGGAAATCCTTCTACATCAACAGCCAAACCAAATATTCATGAAAAAAAGTCATGCTGTGCATTTAGTGGGATCAACTTGGTGTCATATATTATCAGGCGCGTCAAACCGTGCGAAACTATTACTGGAGCTCTCTACCGAACACAATTAATGAGACTTAGTCGAGCAATCAAAGAAAAACGCACCCATTACCATTCCAGACACGACAAAATTATTCTCTTACATGATTATGCTTATCCGCATGTTGCGGCGCCAGTCAAAACCACTTAAAAACACTTAATTGGGAACCTACCTCACCCGACATATTCACCAGACATTGCTCCTTCCGATTTTTATTTATTCCGGTCGATGGCACATGATCTGTCTGAGCAGCGCTTTACATCATACGAAGATACGAAATATTGGGTCGATTCGTGGAAAGCCTCAAAAGATGAAGAGTTCTTCCGACGTGGTATCTAACAGCTACCAGAAAGATGGGGGATGCAGGAGGGTTTGTCTACTTTAATGAAGCATACACAACACGAAATAAGTAAAACATCTATGCGGAAAGATTTTACTACGCCAAAATTAGTAGTAGCGATAGATAGGTGTCAACTGAGTATGAGAGATTCTGTGTCCATTCTTGAAGCTACTATTGAAAAACTTGGATATAATATTGATGAATTTCCAATAATACCAAAGTCGTCAATTCAACGTATTCGTACGGAAAAAAGGAAAGGACGCACGGAAGCCATAAAAGTCGATTTTCAAAAGGATACCCATATCAATATTAAAATAAATGCTTTTCCGCCATCTTGGATTTCAAAATGATGTTATTTTCATAATCAGCGCCCCGAGAAACCTTGAAAAGGATACCCATATCTATATTTTTTAAATGCATGTCCGCCATCTTGCATTTCAAAACGGATGTCATTTTCATAATCAGCACCCCAAGAAACCTTGGAAACCATACCCATATGTATATTTAAAAAAATGCTTGTTCGTCATCTTGGATTTTAAAATGGATGTCATTTTCATAATCAGCACCCCAAGAAGCCTTGGAAACGATACCCATATCTATATTAAAAAAAATGCTTGTTAGTCATCTTGGATTTTAAAATGGATATCATTTTCATAATCAGCACCCCAAGAAACCTTGAAGACGATACCCATATCTATATTTATCAAAAATGTATGGCCGCCATCTTTGATTTCAAAATGGATGTCATTTTAATAATTATCACCCTAAGAAACCTCGAAAATGACACCCACTCCTATATTTATCAAAACAAAAATACTAGTCCGCCATCTAGGATTTGAAAATGAATGTCTTATAAGTTTCATTTCGTGTTACAGCACCCCGAGAAACCTCAAAACATTCAAATCTTATAAAGATCAAACGTTTCGGGGGTGTGCAACACACTCTGTATTTTTACGACCGCCATTTTGTTTATATTCGCACATGCACTCAGTGGTCCCAGGGGGAGGATCGTGATCATGTACCCAATAGTACACGTCAATTTACAAACCTTCTAAAATAGTCAATTTAAGAAAATTTTAAACAAATCGTTAAATTCCTGCCTAAAGTATAAACAATTAAATCAAAAATAGGTAGATTTTTTTAATTTATTCGTCAATATTCTGGACATCGTTCTGAATCTGGTAAATAATTTTAATAATTAAATAAATAATAAATATTCATATGGAAAACACGAGCGAAGTAAAGGAAAATCAATTAATTTCAACATATCGTTAATTGTAGGTACTTCCCGGCCGATTCATCAAAACACTGTCAAAATTATCTAAGAATGCTTTTTCTAATTCTTCAATATAATTGTTAAAGATCTCTGTTGGGACTTTCAATCCACCATAAAATGATGAATCTTTATTATAATATAAGCTTTTTAAAGTGACTGTATAGTTTGGTTTCATCAAAATTAGGTTTCTCCCGTAACAGGACATCAAAGTTTGCGTAGTTATGTTTTTACATCCATGCGCTGCACAAAAATCAAATCGTAATTTCGGCATTTTCTTTAAATTTGCGTGTGCACTCCACTGATTCTTACTCGCGGGAGTATGCTAGCCGGTAGGCATATAACGCGCGACCTTGAGCGAGTGACGGAGCTCTGCCTAGATGGCGCAATGGCGACTAGACACGTTCTGTCCAAATTCATGCTATTTTACACTTAATGTGAAGCTACGAGAGATCATATTACAGTGCTCGGACTCGGAAAGTGTTACCCTGTTACAACAGTTGAAAGGGTAACCCGTTCGGAACGGGTTACCGTTCTATAGTGTAACCCTTTGAACGGGTTAATCCTTTGAACGGGTAACCCAAACGAATGCTATTTATAAATAACCAATATGTAATTTTCATGAACCGTTAAGGGACACTGACATCTCAAATTATTTTAGTTTACAAATAAAAACCATAAAACCAGAATGTGCTTACTGAGTTTCCTCAGCCCGCCTACCTTTATGTAAATAAAACCTGAAATATATGAATCACTGTCAGTTAAATATTTTACCTGACAATAAAAGAGAATGTTGTTTATAATAAATACATTCTATTTATTATACAGGGTGGAAGGGACATCGACGCACAAACCAGGGCTTGAAATACCGTTAAAAAAATGGTATCGTTATAGGCGCTTGACAGAGTTAACGTTATTTATAAAATAACGTTATAAAATATAACGTTATTTCTAGAAGAATTTATCGTTAAAAATATTTAACGTTATCATTTACATTATCAATAATTTTACCGTTAAGTGTAAGTTTTGTTACCTACCGTCTATCTCTTTCAATCGCAATGATTGATCGACGTTGAGAATGTACACACGTGTTTGCTGCATTTTCAATATTTTTTGCCGCTGTGTTTGTGTGATTAGTTTTCCAGTCGTAAAAAGAGGCAAACCTATGTTTTTTTTTGGATAAGTATTTTGAAAACAGCGAAGATCTCTTTGATACACACTTAATCATGTATAGCGCGGCTGTTACTGCATGTCGTGTGGCTAATGTCAAATTCCCTGACTGTGACAGAGCCACACGACCAAAATTCGCCATCCCAGCCTGGCAATGCAGGATTGAGCGTCGTATCGAGGGGGCCAGAGTACTCATCGGCAAACTATTTTGAGAGCTAAAATTAATTCACATATTGAAAATAACTCGATTATGTCTGCCTCTCAAAATGGATGTAAGAATGGGTCTCGAGGTACTAAGGAGCTGCTCCTCATCGACATGGTTATTAGCCAACAGGTTCGAAGATCTTGAAAGAATCAGTCGACATGTTGGATAGATTACAAGAAGGCCTACGACTTGGTCCCTCATACATGGCTCATGAGGGTGCTGGAGTTGTATAAAATAAATACAACTCTACGCACCTTTCTTGCGTCATGTATGGGGCAATGGAGAACTGTTCTTCACTATCCAGGGTGTCGACAGATTGCGGGGAACGACGAGCTCATTAAAATCGAGCGGGGAATATTTCAGGGTGACAGTTTGAGTCCACTCTGGTTTTGTTTGGCCTTGAACCCTTTGAGCACACTGCTGGAGGGTTCGAGGCTGGGCTATCCTTTACGGAGAGGAGGTCAGGTGATATCGCACTTGCTTTATATGGATGATTTAAAACTGTTTGCCCCTACTAAATTGCAACTGATGAAGCTACTGAAGGTAACTGAAACTTTCAATAACTCCATCAGGATGGAATTCGGTGTGGACAAATGTGCAGTCATGCATGTAAAGCGAGGAGGGATAGTGGAATCCGAGGGACTACAACTCTCGGACTCTATAAACCTGAAATCACTCTCCGCAAGCGATACTTACAAATACCTGGGTATGTCGGAGGGGTTAGGCATCATTGTGGCTGATATGAAGCAATCGTTACAGGAGCGTTTCTTTGGCCGCTTGAATAAGGTTCTTAAAAGTTCCTTATCAGGTGGACATAAGGTTCGCGCCTTTAATGGTTGGGTCATGCCAGTCCTGATGTACTCCTTCGGCATACTCAAGTGGACTCAAACTGAACTACACGCCCTGGATAAGAGAGTCCAGACACTGCTGACCGCAGATCGGATGCATCACCCACGATCGTCGGTGATGAGATTGTACATCCAACGGAAATGTAGTGAGGACGAGGCTTTTTAAATGCTAAGACGCTCCACAACCGTGATGTGTGCAATCTCAGGGAATATTTCCATAAAAGCGACGTATGTATGCATCAAGACGTGGTCGCAGTGGACAAAGGGCTCACCCCGCTGTCGTTGGCTAACGAGAACTGGCGCAAACCTGTGGTACTAACTACCAATGATCGCAAGGAGCTACACGGACGCTTTTTCCGGGCTCTCCATGGGCCCGATGTAGACTTCATAGCGTCCGTATCTTGGCTACGCTTCGGTAATCTCTTTGGGGAAACCGAAGGGTTTGTCTGTGCAATTATGGACGAAGTTATCTTGACGAATAACTACCGGAGATATATCATGAAAGATAGGACGGTTGACATATGTCGGGCATGTCACTATCCAGGTGAGTCTATCAGACATATCATATCTGGCTGTTCTCGTTTGGCTAACGGCGAGTACTTACACAGACATAACCAAGTGGCCAAGATCATCCACCAGCAACTTGCTCTGTACAAACTTGTGGATCAAGATCCACAGGTACCATACTACAAGTGTGTGCCCGACTCAGTTCTCGAAAATGACCATGTCACGTTGTACTGGGATCGGTGTATCATCTCTGACAGGACTATTGTAGCCAATAAGCCTGATATAGTGGAGATAAATCGATTAGCACACCGCACGATGATAATCGATATCACCATTCCGCATGACGAGAATCTCGTGAAAGCTGAGAAAGAGAAACAAATGAAGTATCTCGACTTGGCGCACGAGGTTGTCGACATGTGGCATGTCGATTCGGTTATCGTAGTGCCGATTGTTGTGACGGCCAATGGCCTGATGGCCAAGAGCCTCGACCAACATCTCAAGAGGCTCTCGTTGGGCGGCTGGGTCAAGGGACTGATTCAGAAAGCGGTACTCCTTGATACGGCACGTATTGTAAGGAGGTTTCTGTCTCTGGAGCCCTAACCACCGGTAACTTGGACCCTGTTCCCAATGCCGGTTGGTCCCTATTTTTTTATATTTATACATGTGTTTTTTATTATTAATAATTATACTTATAAATTTAAGAAAATATGTATTTGGATGAATAAAGGATATAATAATATAATAATATAATATAAAATAATAATATAATATAATTGTTCAACGCACTCAAATTAAATTATATTAAATAAAAAAGAACTTACAGATAATTTATATTATTTAAGTAAATACAAACTTTTAATTTTTTTTTCACAATCGGGCACTAAACAAGTTGAGGTGTTGTCGTTATTTATTTTAAAATACCTGTAAACTACATTGCGTTTTTTCCGCCCCATCTTACACTTTCAAAATCACGACTCGGAACAAAATCACGTATAATAAATCAAAATACAAGTATTTGAATTATTAAGTAATCTTAAAATGCTGTGGAGCATCGAGAGTCGAAACAACTTGAGACAGTAGTGGCAACAGCGCTGTAATACCACATGGAGGCTAACGCGGGTGCGCGGGCCGCGCCACGTTGCGCGTCGGTTTGACAGATCGGCAACGTCGCTTGAAGTATCGTTAAAATTAACGTTAAAATTAGCGTTATTTTTTAACTTTAAACATTATTTATTTATCGTTATAATTGCGTTATGTTTACAAGTAACGATACCAGGTCATAACGATACGATCGGTATCTTAATGAAAATAACGTTAATTAACGATACTTTTAATGGGAATTGGTAACGTTAACAAGCCCTGGCACAAACGTTTACCATGCATTCAGTACATGATTCTGGACCCCTCAGCGTTGAAATTTTTCGTCGGCTTTTCCTTAATTTTTACGTTTTTTTCTGCAGTTTTTTTTACTTCAACCTGTATAAAATCATTATTTCCATCTAACCCATTGAGATTTTTAATTAAAAAATAATAAATTCACTATTTTCACAAAAAACAGCAATGAAAATAAAACTCGAAAGAGCTACCTGATCAGCTGTTTCGAAAAGTTCACTTGCGAGGTCAACACCGGCCTAGTACCTACACACGCCGGGCGGCGCGCGCGCACTTATTTCCTTCAAAGGCGCCGACAAAGGGCAGCGGCGATAAGCGGTCTCGCAAAAAGCTATTTCGACAGTCCCGATGAATCTAATAGACGCGTCACACAGTACCTCATACCGTAATAATCTCTATTAAAGTCCTATTTACAACTTTTATTTAAACTCATTATGAGGGATCATTATTTTCCTAAACCTTTATCGATTTAAATAAAGAAGATTTAAGGAAAGATTAAATAAGTTTATTGTATTTTTCAATCAATTTTTGGCATCAACATTAACCTTAGTTTTAAATGCAATTCAACAATCTAATTTATTGTTTCATAAAAAAATAGATCTATTTTCGTAATTATTTTGTGAGTACGTACAACTTAATGTGATTGTACAGTCTATCATTTTATTGATCTGTGGTTGGTCTAGGCATAGTAGGCACCGTTGCGGCAAATTAAAAGAAATTTCGGTTTAATTCAAAGAAACGTCGGTAAAATAAATTTCTTTTGAATGTCGCCGACTTTATAAAATTTTTGCCAGTTCCTATTTTTCGTTGAGCGCAAACGGGTGTGCTGTTTGTCGTGAATTCGTGTTTAAAAGTAATTTTCTATGTGTGTGTTTTATTTGTTTGAGTCACAAAGTCAATCAGACTTTTAAAATGCTTTGGTGAACAATACTTTAGTGCCCGTGACTACGGGAATATGCTCATGTGCAATGGTACGTGGGGACGCGCGTCAGGCACTTCGTATTTAAGTGGAGAGATATCCCGGAGCTGTAAGTTCATTTTTTAATGCCTACATTATTGGATCGCTGTGTACTTGCAAGCAACCTTTTTATTTTAAATCCTCATCGGAATCGCTATTTTATGGGAATAAGCTTATTAATTGTTTTTTTTCCTTATCGTTGTTACTTAATAAGTACCTATCATCGGTTATCAACACTAATCAAACTTGATTTTATGTGGTATTAATGTTGTCGTTAGGCATACGTTCTCGAACGCCCGCGGCCGCGGCAGACTTACGTGTGAGTGGTACTTAGTTAGTTAGGTATGTACAGTGCGCGCGGCCGCGCGCGCCAACATTCACTGCAGAACGATGTGATCGCGTTGTTTGCAATACATTGCGCGCTCAAAAATAACAATTTCTGTAACCGATCATTAGCGAGATTAATGACTTTAATAATTTCAATTATGGCATCACGTGTGACCTGTCCTCGGCGTTTGCGCGTCGATGTCCCTTCCACCCTGTATAAAATAATCAGGGTAAAATTAGATTTACGCTTAAAATAAGGGACATTGATTTTCCTGGCAACACCTACTGTCCGAGCGAGAGAGACTATAGTGGCCACGGTGACTACTTATCTATAGGTACTTTATCTATGTTTTGCACTCAGCATTCGAGTGTGTAGAGAAATGGCCAACATCAATTTTGGCAAGTGTTTAAAATAGGTATTCTTGGTGCTGGTATTTCCAATCTGATACCGGGCTGTTTGGGGAATTCACGAAAATTATAACGTGCGCACTAAGATAGAGAATTGCTATTGCTGAATTATCCTTTGTCTTAGGGTGCGCAAGACGAATAAACAGTGTTGTCGTTAGAATAAAACGAAAATACCCTAACATAAAGAAAATAAAAATGTAAACTCACTAAAATTATGTTAGTTAAATGTACCTTAATTAAAGGTTTTTTTAAAAATACGATCTTTAATGGCTATTACGGTGTTTTTTGCTACCGTAATTATAATTCTAAGGTAGGTGGTAGATCTATGCTGATTACAGTGTTTTTACCACGGAGTAAATACAAACATTTACTCCCGTGGTTTTTACCCTAATTACGGTGCAGTTGGCAACACTGATATTGACAAGCTAACTAGTGTTTCCATTTACCCTTTTGGTTTTATCCATATTTACGGTAGATTTATTTTTTATTATCTCTAAAATACCCTAAAAAGGTATAGAAATTCCTAGATTTAGGGCCCTTAATTAATAATAAAGAACATACATCATTTCACGTATTTAATAATAAAAATACAACAAAAAAGCATTAATTGGTGCTTTTGTTAGATTTTTTCAGCCAGGATTTACAATCTGGATGCTTCAACGAAGAAATTTGCCACATTTTTTTCCTTTACTAACTCTCCATGTTTCTTTTTTTTCTTCCATTTTCATCCCTTTAACCGTCAATGTTTTAAAGCGTCAATCACGATTTTAATCCAGACGCCGCCAGATGCCGCAGCCTTTTAGCATCAATCCACATATAAATGCGAAAATAGTGTTTATTACTTATTTTATTGTCAAACATAAAGCTAAAATATGACGCTTGAAAGTGGCATTAGCGTCTGGATTGAAATCGTGATTGACGCTTTAAATCGTCGTTGGCGGTTAAAGGGTTAATGATAATAACACTCAAATGAATAATGTAGCTATTGTTCCGCGATGTAGAAAGAAAAAAAAATTAAAATTATACCTAGTATACCAAGACTAAATTCCGGCATCGTCCTTAAAAAAGGTAAATGGGAAATCCCCTTTGATAAATCTGTGGTAAATAGGGTTACCATACCATCTTTGATTCTACCCCAAATTTCTCTAATTCCCTGTCAAAATAAAATAGCCCTAAACTAGACATAATAACAGTCTTTTCGCCCTGAAAAAGGGCGAAATCCCTAAAAGTGGAAACACTGAGACCAAATAACAAGCCGACAGAATCACAGAAGCTGAAAATGACATTGGCAAACCGGACACAGATAATATAATAGCGGCTTTTACATATTGAAATAAAATGTAAACAACCCTTTACATTATATGGTTTGTAGGATCGGTTAATTTTACAAACACGCAACGCATTTTGACGACTATGAAAACTCGGTCCTCCTCGTTCAAGTTCGGTTTAAAGACTGCCAGAGATTTACTACATCGAACGCGTTTGTCGCTCCGATTGGTCCGTTTCGTGTTCTCCACTAATCGGAGCGCTGAACGCGGTCGATGTAGTAAATCGAATTTGTCGAAAGAAACTTACACTAGGGCTTCAGAACTCCAGAAGGACGAAATGTATCAAATGAGAAATGACACTTTCCACGGAGTGAAATGGTTTTAATTTGTAAATCGACATTTGCGACTGCTTGGTATTGATACTTTATAAACATATTAATCAACCGACTTCAAAAAAAAGGAGGAGGTTCTCAATTCGGCTGTATTTTTTTTTTGCAAATGCACTTCGCCAATCGTATCGGTTTATCATTGCATGTTTTACTTGGCACCGATTTCAATATTCTTCAACTACTATATTGTATAATAAAAGATTTATTTTTTGCTTTTTAGTTATTAGTTTTGTTTTTGAGTTTTTTGGAGTCGGTTTTAAAGATAATTTTTCTTTGATCTAATCGTCGCGGACGAAGCCTAATTATTTTGCAAGATATTGCATTTTTTTTGAGTTATTAAGTAAAAATTTGCAAGTATAATTTCACACATTCAAAGACTGGTTTTTGCGACGACGACTGCTTCGATAAATAATATGATAACGGTTCTTTCGTCACAGAATAGATATAAACGACGGACAGAGTACGGTGCGTATTTGGAACGCTCACTTATAAAGGCTTGGAATACGTACCTACTCCGGATCGCAGCTCGCAATGCGCTTCGAAGCGTTTACGCTAATTCTAATAATAACTAGTGTTTAGACCAAGACTGCGGATACGCTACGGCATACTCAACTGATAGGTGTAAGGAAAGTGTCTCCACGAGTGACACTGAGGTTGACCGGCGCACCTTGGGCAGTCAGCCTCGGTACCACCATTGCTGACTGACTACTCTTTCCACTACGACATGAGCGATTCCCATATGATAGCTCGTGCCGATACGACAGAAGAAGAAGACTCCACTGATTGCGCTCTAAAATAATTGTATATTTTTTTAAACTCATACGATTTAACTTACCTAGTTCATAACATGTAAGAAGCATGTAGATATGTAATCTAATTACGTATTTCGAAAAAAATACCTTGCGTCACGGTGAAATGACATATTAAATTATTGTTCTATATAGATGTCTAAATATTTTTTTTTTTTTTTTTTTTTTTTTAAAACGTTGCCCCACACTAGTATTTCTCCTGTATCGTGGGTACAGTTTACAAACATACACGTCACATGCACACACAACCAGACCCGAAACAACTATCTGCAGATCATACAAATATTTGTTCCGTGCGGGGATCGAACCCGCGACACGTAGCGCAGAAAGCTAATCGCTTAGCCACTGCGCCAACCGTGTCGTCAAATCTGATGAGTTAATAGTTTGTGTTCACTATTGGGTAGACATATTGCTCGATAGAATATAATATCGTCACGCGCCGGAGGGCCTGCACACTATACATGCATGCCAGGCGTTATTGATTTTTTAACCGTGATAATGCCGGACCGGAGAGTATGGCAAATTTTGTGGTCATTGACCACAGATTTAGGACGGTATTATAAAGAACGGTTTGCGGTAGTACAGTAGTGTTTGAAGTTCTTTGTACAAATATTCACTGAACTTTTCTGTTTGAAGGCTAGAGTCTATAAGTATGTCTAACATTAATTATGAATACTCACTTACGCGAAATTATACTCAAAATGATATACAGCAAGATTTTTTAATCACGATCCAAATTTTTGGTAAAAATTGTTAATTATGTGTGTTTTCTTTTAGTAGGGATCAATCAGTACTAAAATATTAAGATCTAACATCACGAAGTTGTCTAATAAAAGTTTATGTCAGTGGATTCCGTACAAGCCTTTTTCCTCATTATGTACAAGTTTACAAATTTAAAGTTGGACGAGTACCTAAGTACGCGGTTATGATATTTTTTGGGAACATCAATTTTTTTAAATTCGTTTTCGCCCTCTTTCTTTGTACATAGGTAATGCTAGACGTGAACTGTAGACAAGTAGAAACGTCACTGTCTACACCTTTGGCAAACATAGTCATGCTGTTAATTAAACATTTTAATACTCATTGTATTAATTAGATTTATATATGACAGAACGAATAAATATATATTCCACCGACGTTTAACTGTTTTAATCAAAACTGAATTGTTGTTTGTTTTATTATAAAATGACGAGCTGGCTTAGGGTCAGGGGTAAAGGAGTTATAATCTAAAGAGAAAACTCAAATGTTGTCTGTGATGAATTTATTTGTGCTGGCTTGTTGCTACTTGTGTCAATTAAAAACGATTTAATCCATATTCAATCGGTCTCGACCATGTTAATTTGACAAGCGAAAGGTTTGTATAGGTATGTGCTTTAAGTGTAGATATGTTCGGGATCTCATATGTATTATTAGGCCATATCCCGGCACAAGTTGTCGTATAGAATAGACATACTGTAAAAACTCTAACATCTACCTATGCATTTGTACAATTCAATCGGCAATTTACATTACCAGTACTATCAGTAGGTCACTTTGACTTGTGCTTAATGTGTAACGGTTAAATTTAAGTCATAACTACCAACTGGGGGTTTATAACCTATAACAATTACTTATCATGTCACGATTAAATCACGCTGATCTGCATATTTCTGATACAATATTTGATAGATCGTAGCGAGAAAAGAGTGTGGTTGTCATACAGATTATGGCCCCTGAAATTTATGCTTAATAGCTTCATACAGTTTGATTTTTTAAACGGGAGACATGGAAGGGGCATTCAATAAATTATTCTCAATCTAAATCCAACAACACTCAATGCAGATATTGACCAGACCACACGATTTTGATACGCAAATTTATGTACCTAGATACGACAAGGGCCAAATTGTCGGTTGGAATGGGTCTGCGGTCGAGATGAGAATCCTTGCCCGCAAAACACGCCCGTCATTGGATTTGAGTTACCTCGGGCGTCAGTAAATATGATTATAAAAGGACTTGGCAAATTGACTTATAAAACGGACTTAAATAAATCTAAGATTATTTCCAATACCTAGAATATTTCTGGAAACCTCAAATTAAAAATACTACTGCTTTTATTTATACTTTGTTCTTGCTACTGGGTAGACAAAAATTCCTGGTGTTCTAAAAAAATCCTGTTTATTCTTCAGAGTGCAAACTGTATTTTAATGTTTATGTCCCTCGTTCAAAATTTCACCCTATATATGCAATATATAGGCATATTATTGGTAGGTATTGTGTTAGTAATCCAAAAAAGTTTTCCTTGCTATTTATACTTAGTAGGTAGGTAGGTAGGTATTTTACTGTTTCCATATTAGCTTACAAACAAATAATATAGTGACTTACCTTTATTAATACTAAGTATTTGGCGGCAGAATAAATCTTAGGTGTCGATGTTTGAACTTTTACAGTAATATATTAGTACATACATGTTATTGCCAGTACTTAAGCAGTAGTTATTTTTTCCATAAATATACAGTGTAAATTGACTTAGGCATGACTTAGATAAGTAAGTAATTCATAAACATATCACAATTCATAGATCTAACAGTTAGGCAATAGTAGGTCCCATTGTATTTATTATTTTACTGAACTGATGAATTTCTTTCAAATAAACGTGTTTTCGAATATTGACTAGGTATTTATTAATACCAAAGTGATTATTCGGTTGCCTGTTTACGACATGAAATGACATTCTTTTTAAAATAGTCTGATAAACAGTTCTAAACATGAATTTTCAAATATATATATATTATATATACCAATATTTATATCCTTACATATTTATTTTGATTTTCAGGCAATAATTTACCCTGCTTTTATTAAGAAACATGTCCAAAATTTTAAAATTGGTTCAGGAATAGGATTTTATTAAATTAAATAGATATAGCGACGGTATGTACCGAGTCGATCTAGATGTTTGCCTACTTTTTATAATTTACTTAATACTGAAGTCTGTTTTTTTGTGGATCCTATCAACTATAGTTTTGTTCGGCATGATGAAAAACTGAATATCTATCACAGTTTCTTTGTCAATTATGTTATTTTTAAAGTTATATACCTATTCGTATGGAAACAATATAATATTTTACATACATTATTTGCAAACGTCATCATCCTGGATGTTTTCACTTATAAAATTTCTAAGTAGTAGGTATAAATTTTTAGTCACAGGCATTTAATAATATCTAGCCTATCTATATTTTCAGGATTGATGATTTAATCGGCGTTTGTTCATTGCGAATAACATTTCCTAAATAAATTTATAGCTCTATAATTATTATTAAACAACTTATTACAAAAATATGTACAACTTAACAATTATAGGTACCTTTTTATAAAGATTTCTATTTATTTACGTAAACCTCATAATCTTTTAAAGCAATAATATTATTTTTTAAACAATTTAAGCGTAATAATAAATATTAGGTACGTACTCGCTTTAAGAGTCCTTGGTCTTTATACATAAACGAGCGGAAGTGACTATCACAACATCAACTCGTTGTATATATTTATTGGATCTGCACAAGACACCTTATTAACTATCTACTCTTTTGACCTAAACTAGGATTGCTTATTTCTCATTACAAGCACCTATCTATACATATATAAGGAAATAATGTGAATGGACAGCGTTGTGTCATGTTAATTATTGTGCGAACGACATAGTTTTTAGAATCATAATGGCGTTACTTATTTGATGGAAAGCCCCTTTTCTTTGAACGGTATGGAGCCAGTAGCCGACAAGCAGGACTCAGACATCAGGTCGCAATAGATGGAGATCGACAGCTACGTCCCTTCTCTGGTTGCGCATGATCCGAGGCTGTAGAGAGACATGCGCGGCGTCGCCGAGAAGGGCGGCGTCCTCGGCGAGAGAGTCCCCGGACCCGTAGCCGCGTTCTTCAGCAGCTTCTCCCTCACACCATGACGTCGATCCCGAGCTCCCCGACCGTGGCTCAGTTTCCGCTCCCGCTGAACAACTGGCGCAAACTTCTGTAATCATATCTGTATTTAAATTTTTTCTGTAATATATACTTATTCATATTTTTAATTAAAGTTTTTTAATAACTGGACTGTTGAGATATGAATATCCAGTATAGGTAAACCTTGATAGATAAATTCTGTTTGAGGAATAAAAAAAAAATTGGGATATGTATTCGTGTCCCTACGCCTACTCGCTCCGAATGTCGTGGTACGTCCGGTTCAATATTTGTAATAAAGAGTTAATTAAATATATAAATGCCAAATTCGAATAAACTTCTTAGTCATAAGTAGGTATGTATTGCTATAACCAATAATAGGTACACATCAGTAGTATGAATAGATTAGATGGTTACGACAAAATACGGTATTTTACTTTAAATTAATTTATCTATCTGTGTTTTTTTGTGTTTAAAAATATTACCTTTATTAATACATTCTGTACAAATCGTCTTTGTGTGTATCGCTTGATGTATACACATGTTTTTGGTCCTAACTGCACTACTAGGTTGTCGATTACCTATTTAAATATAGTTTTGATTTTTTTTTTATCTGAAGCTGAGAAGATGGACTGATTTCTTAGTTATGATTACATTCTAAATTCGTGACGTTGATTTTGTTTTGAATTAAAAAGTTACATGAGTTTATTGGGAAAAATAGAACTGATTGTGTACCAATCTAATATTTTTTCGACGTTACCTAACCCAATCCTCTAAAATCCAGTTTGAGTCAGTTTCGATAATATGATATATGCTATCTATAACGAGCTTTATGAAACGAATACCTACTTCAAAAGGCTCTACATAGGAAAAGGGATCAAAATCTCTTCTCTGTTCTGTTCTTTATAGATAACTATTCGTAGATAACTATCAAAAGAATTAGTACGTCGTAAAATAGCTTTTTATTTTAATCTTTACCGTACCTACATACAAGACTCGTACTCTATATGCATCTTAGCAGGTATAAGTAGTTTCAATTAATATTAACTACTATTTGAATACTTAAGAATTATAGAAATCTAGGTACAATACAGACACATGCTGAAATTGATGAAGTGTAGTAAAATGAAAAAAAAAAAAGTCTCTGACCTTAAATTATTTCCATATTTTATATATGACCTAAAAAAATGGGGCTGAAATCTGTAGCTTACATTTTTTTTACTTTACTGAAGAATAATTAATACTGTTGAGTCTGTCTTATGTTAGGATTATTTCTGTTATAAAAACAAACTAAAGTTGAGTAATTCAGTGTATATATCGACATAGATTCGCGTATTTCCATATTTCTGCAAAGTTGATTGGTTGATGTCATCGTTTAAATATGTATGAATACTTACTGCTAATCTGAGTTTTCAGGAAGCTTCGCGTGTAGTCGCGAAATTACGCGAACCTAGGCCGAAATACATATGAGTATGATACTGTAGGTAGTATAAAATGTACCTGTGGCAATTTTCATCGCAGCCTGAGCATGTCTAGAAAAAAGTTATTCTCCTCGGATGTTTTGCTGTTTCAGGCACATTATCCATACGCCAGCAAATACTTAACAGATGTGAGTCTAGTTTTTCAAACGTTGGAGAGGTGCAGAGACTTTAATTGGATGTAGATAAAGATTAAGCCATGACAAATAAAATAAATCACATTAACCATTGAAAAATTACTTACGAATTAAACATTGACGTTAGCAATAGTTTATCTCTTTACGTCAAAAGATAGCTTCTTTTTGACAAGTAAATATATTTTCTAAACATGTTCGACAGTTGCGATGCTACGCATTACAGATTCAAGCTTAGTTAAGTTAGAGTTTGTCTAATCTGACATAAAATAGCATACACGCAACAAGTTTCAATAAATGATTTTATAAAATAATTGCATTAATTGCATAATTTTATAAAATATCTGGGTGAGACTTCATATGTAGATGAACACTGAACACAGAACACTGCGTCGATCAGTATTACAGCCATGACGTTATTGACAGACATAGACATCTACAATCGCCAGATAGTATAAACGCCAGCAATATTTTCTGAATACGCAGTTACCCGAGGCCCTAGTGTTTCTTTCGAAAAACTCGGTGGTGGAGAGCACGAAACGGACCAATCGGAGCGCCGAACGCGTTCGATGTAGTAAATCGAATTTGTTAAAAGAAACTTACACTAGGTGTACTGATTCGTAACTGTATGGTATTCATTTTCATAGCGTTTCTATTTTACAACGATTGTAGAATGTAACTTGTATATTGGTTGAATTCAGATTGGTCGTAAAAACGAGATGCTGCGGGTGATCGTAAACATCTGAGATATTTTCACAAATTCTCAAGAATCAAATTAAAAATTGTTGCATGTTTGCAATTCAGAATAGTTGATCTTGTTAATATTTGAACATATATTTTTGCTATATTTACTGGATCGATAGATATGATATTTTATATAATTCAATATGATTGTGTATAAATACTTGAGTGACTGAAAAATAGCATACTTATGAATAAAATAAATAAAGATCGGATAAAGATAAATATAATCTACGATCTACGACACCTTCATTAGTACATTGATGTGGTAGGAGTAAGTTGTAGGCGGGTCTATAGGACACAGAGAGACACTAAACGTAAATGATAAACATTCCACATCGATAGGGGTAGGGTTTAGGACTCACTCAGCCGGCGGCGGCCGTTTACTATGGGGCTCTCCCATGTCATCGGTCAGAGAGACGTCGACGACGAATAATCTTCATAAGATGCTGCAATTTTGTAATATTCGCATATTTATACCTATGGCAACGACGGTTAAGTTAGCATCACATTAACTACAGTATTCTAGTTTTACGATTTTAACTACGCAGGGAATATAGTGATAGTGTAAATGATGATGAGCGCAATGAAAGATTTGAGTAGAGATTGTTTAGAGCAAAAAATAAAAGGTAATCTACCGTTGGACACTGGCTACTGATAACACTATATTTTTCACTGCGTTACCTGACGGAGTCTATTATACTCGTATCTATGTTAAAAGGATTTTGTTATTAGTTAGTTTGCACCCGTACTATACCCATACCCAACTTATACTCATACTCTAAACAATATCTGCTCGTAGGTATGCTAGTATATGTGATCATCTGCTAAGATATGTGACTGTTTAGAATTTGTATCAAAAGTTATTAATTACGTGAATGACAAGTAGGTAATATGATGTGGGTAATATGCCAATATGTTACTTGAATATGTACATTTGTGTATGTGAGAGACACTGACCTGAGCTATCGGTGACGAGACGGGGGGGCGTGACTTCACGGTCTGGCACTACGATTACTACTTCATCGTCTCTGGGGGAATCACCGTTGCGACTTGAAGCTGTCCTGTAGATATTTATTATTCAACTATGCATCCATACTACAAGCAAAACTGATAGGGAGAACATAGGTGCGTAATTCTGGTTCTATAATTCAGCAATCAGAATCTTTTTACGGATTAGGATTTTATAGGGTTAACAATTAACCCATGGCTTTCTTTAAAAATAGGATATACTAATTAGGAATGAACCGTGGGTCCATAGTTGACTTTTGCTTACTTGACGATAACTTTTTTTTTCATGAATCTGGTGCCGAGGTCGGAATATCCCCGATTCATCGGCCGTTTGTACGGCACAAGAGGTGCGGCCGCTGGCGCGGGCGGCTCGAAAGTGCGGGAAACCGGGGAGTTGGGCTCGGAACACTGCTTGTCCACCAACGCAGGTCGATTCCTTACTGTAAGCCCACCTTCCCCAGGTGCGCCACTTTCACCTCCATTTGCTCCACCGCCTAGTCTTCGTGACACCCCTCTGTCTTCCTTATACATTTCTAATAAATGATCCAACTTACTTTCTATGTCATCTACCTGAAATAAATTATGTGAACTTTTATTCAAATTGATTTTCTTTTCATAAATTCGTGTTACTTCGATATTTAAAAACAGACCGCCAATGGTTCCTTTGTTATCAAACCCAGAGTAAAATGTTTAATGCAGATAACATGGTTCGAATTGAGCATTTTTTCAAAGAACAAATGTCTATTTTCGATTTCTGAACATATTTCGGTGACTATTAACTTGATCAAAGCTGTAGGCCATTAGAACAGTGCTAGGTAGTATAATGCTAAAGATAAGTAAGGTATTTTCGTTTTACTTACTTGTCTTTCAATTTTAACTACTCTGGAAGCTAGGCTGATTTTTGATGCGTAGACATCTTTAGCTTTAGATCCTTGTTTTCCAAGTATTTGGTCTAACCTGTTGGTTTATTAAAATGTTAAAAGAAATAAATTTACAAAAATGTTCTTAAAGTATAACAAGCACAAACAAATGACGACGACCGACACGTGACATAGAAAAGGTCAAATTGGTGCGATATACTGATGCGAATCAATAGATATGCGACTAAATCCGCAGCTTGCCAAAATAAGCCGGACATTCTTTGTTTTTCGTCGTCACATTCGTCATAAATCCACGAGAAGAGAAAATTAATGTAAAGATTAATTAAACCATATGTTTTTTTTTATTGGTTATCGTTTTGTGTTGATACAGAAGCTTCGGTAGAAACCGTTTTGTAAGCCACTGCCTTCAGGACATACTTTGCATGAACTTAATTTCAAGATTCTCGTATTATATGTAATAATTTTAGGTAATTAATCTATTTCAATGATAATTTATTTCTTTATTTACGAAACATGATTTTACTCTCCTCGCGGAAGTAAGTTAATTAACCGACAAAAACACACATGAGCACAGGAGGAATTCTATATATAATACAAAATATTCACAGAATGAAATTATGAAAAAGCTAGTCATACGATTTAAAAAAAAAAAAATGCATCTGAACTATGTCCAACAATTACCTACTCACAATTGTTTCGACAAAGCTGGTTGGTGTGGAAAAATTAACTTTAGAAATTGCTACAAGCATTGTTATTAATTTTCCGTGTACCGTGCACAAAAAGCTCTAAAATAGAATAAGTAATTAACGAGAAGCACTATGAGTATTTGCTTGCAGATGAAACTCAAGGGAGAAAACATACCAAGATTAAATTAAGATAAATAAATAAACCGAATTGCAGAAATCCTATCTATCCGCTATAGTAAGGATTACGGATATTCTCAAAAATAATACAGCTTGTTCGTATGTAAACACTTGCTTTAAAGTTTTTAGTAAGGGTTTCTTTATCGTAGCCGGGATGTAGGTAATTGGTTAAACTTCATATAGCATGGAAAGCTTGCTCCTAATTTATAAAACATACCCAGATATAAGTAAGTATGAAAAGTACTTTCAAATATTGAAAAACTAAATTAGTAAGTAGCAATGATGTATGAGCAATTAAAGAAACGTAGCAGAGTAGTAAGTAAGTAAAGAAACTGTATGTACATTTTCTTAAGATATAAATACAAACAATCAGTACCTAACCTGCAGCTGTAAATTGAAAACTGAATATTTAGAGTTAAAATAGATAATAAATTAGAAACTAGAAGAACTAGAAAAAGCATATAATGCTTTTTCTAGTCATAGGTAAGTATTTTACCGAATATTATGAATGCGCATAATATTTATAGCTGCTTCCATTTTTTATTCGTTGATTCAATCTGTTTATTTATCTGTTTATTTATATTATCGGGTTTAAGATTATTTAAAATCAAGCTCGGCTACAAATAGATATGCTTCCTCCCTTTTAAACAGCGATACTCAACCTTTTAATACATATCTGCTATGATGCAAATGAAGGACCGAGCCCTTCTTATACGATGAAATATTGTATAATGTCGCATAGTATTTAGGGGTCATAAAGCCCTGCGGGCCAAATGCGGCTCCCGTTCGCAGGTTGATTACCGCTACTTGAATTAAGATAATTTTATTTTATACATAAGAACATTGTGCATACAGTTAATGCAAAAAGCATTTCTAAAAATGACATTTTTCATGCATAGGAGGTATTCGAATGAGTGATTGAGTTTGATCGCCTAAGTGTTTTGCAAAGACCAATTTCATATAGGTAAGTAGCTTTATAGCAGATCTTTGTGGTTGACTGAATAAAATGTTTAGAGGTTTTAATGACATTTAATTTAACTAAAGCTACATCTGTGTTTGCAAATCACTTCAAGACGTTAATCGTTTTTTTTTGGCGCAACTTGTTTTATTACACTATCTCACAACGTTTAGTTTTCACTGCATCATCTACATATATACCTATATATATATACCTATACCTTCAGGTTTACAAAAACTCTTTTATTTACAAAATTAACCACAATTGCGGCTTCTCTGCATCTGGGTTGATGAGTTTAATAAAATAACAAGATTAAGTTATAGTTGCTTTTTTACATTTTGGGAAAACATCTCTTTAGCTAAAGTAGAAATATATATTTTTTAAAACGTTGCCCCATACTCGGATTATTTCCTGTATCATGGGTGCGTTTACAAACACCAATATTCACATGGAAAATAATGGACATACACCCAAACCCGAAATAACTATCTGTAGATCATACAAATATGTGTTCCGTGCGGGCATCGAACCCGCGATCCGCAGCGCAGCAGTCGATCTCTCAACTACTGCGTTAACCGTGCTGTTTTTTTTAATTGTTTGTGCCGTCGAATTGTTTTGAATGTTACTATAGGATAAGAAGTAAAGGATTTAAGGTACCATTTTACACTCGCAAATGATTACGTACAATAATAAATTAGGGAATAAAACACCACTGATGCCATTTCTTACTAATAAACCTCACTTCATACTACTACACAATACACATATCTAATGTACATTCATCTCTATAATAAGAATACAATATCCTAACAAAAAAGTAAACGTTTTATAATCTGTGTAAGTGCAAATCTAATTTTACTTTATTTTGATTAATATAATGAATACAAAGTAAGAGTGTAATTGTTATTAACCTACCGAATACAATATACAATAACAAACAAAATAGAATAACGATCAGTTTTTAAGTCACTTTTTACCTACCTATGGTTAATGAACATACCTACCTACATCGGTTTGGTTGGAAATGTTAGCAGTTATACAGGAATGTCTTGTTTACTGTTGGTAGACGCTGTGTGGTTTCGCATTCACTTTGCGCAGTTCACCAACAAATGAACAGTAGTTTAAAATAATCAGCCGTTTAACGAACGTAGATGTTGTAAAACGGCCATTATTATTATAAACACCTGTTTGTATGTGAGTGGTACTTGACCCATGGTGTAGCGAAAGGCTTTAGGTAAAGGTAGGCGGACGAACTGATGATGAGCAGTGAATGAAGTAGCAGCGACGGTAACCGACGACATTGACAGGGCGTGTGCGCACGCGACGTATAGTCTTCTCACATCTCACCTGTACTGCAGGTTCTTGGTTCTGTTTAGCAGGTCCGCGTGTCCCGACGAATACTGCTCTATCACATCTTTGACGTCGTAAGGTTTCAATGCTTCTCTAAATCTCTTGCGTGCGACAAAATACTTGAGCTACACCAAAATAAAACACATCCTGATGGCTAAAGTTACAAATATAAATTCTTTGCACAAATAAAGAAGGACATTATATTAGGGCGATTGGCTTATAGTAGGTATAAACACATGTACGTGAAAACTGTGTATTCTCCTTTTATTTGTTTTGTTCGAGATGTAAAGTGTTTTCTAGCTGATGACGACATTGCACAGCAATATTGCTATTTGGTGTTTTATTATAAAGATACTGAAGCTAGGGGGAGTTGGTATACTATATACTAAATTGGGGAATGAAAAGCACATGACGATAGGATTGCATCACGTAGATGTCATTTATGACAGTATCGTACGTTCTTGTAATCAGATAGGCAACCATGCATTGGTACCGAGCAACTATTTGTTAATAAAAGCTCTCTGTTGATTATAGTTGTTAAAATCCTTAGATTTAACCTCATTTAGTCACTGAAAAATTCCTTGAAGTCGATCAGAACTAGCTGTCCACCATTTAGGTGAAATATTGTCACAAACTATCTGGCATCTAGAGTGAGAGGCAGGGAACAATATTCATTTGAAGTTTTCAGTGTAGGGACCGCTTCAAAATCGCTACAAGTTTAAGTTTACCCCACTTATTTTATATACAGCAGAGTAGACAAACACGCTTCCAATCATTCATACAATATTGGATTTTTAATCAATCATATCGTAGGATATGAAAATCCAATACTTGATCTTAAATAAAAATTAACTGAATCTCCTCTTACTATCTTAATATATCTATTTTATAAACAGAATAAAACATAACCTAAGGACCTGCTATTATTGTTACTAAATAATAAAAAACACAAAATAATTCTGCATACAAATGTTAAATCACTCAAACGAATAAAATACAATGGAATATTTTTACGTGTTTTTGAAGTGGTAAGAAAAAAGAGATTTTAGCGATTTCGAGGCAGCCACGTAATGTACTGTAGTTATGCATTATGTATAGCGTTGCACACACTAACTACTAAGGTAGTATAAAGGTATTAAGTTTGATGCCAACTTTGACTACGAAGATAACATTACAAGACACAGTCGGTACACAGTCCAGACGAAAGTATAGGTAGGGTATGTAGAAAGTAAATGGTAGTGCATGGTGTAGAAGGGTTCGGTCGTAGTTGCAGTACCTAGTCTGGACGTTTTTCACCCGGCCCAGCAGGTCCACATGGCCCGCGGAATATTGTTCAATAACGTCCTTGACGTCGTAAGGCTTTAGTGCTTCCTTAAACTTACGTCGGGCCACAAAATACTTCATCTGTTAGAATTTAACAATTAAGTAAGTTACGAATAGATGTTTATCACAAAACTCTCTCAGTTACACAAAGTCTAGAATTAATTTTCAGACTGAAATTAAATTTTCCTACCATTTAACTTGAGAATCAGAATAAAATACTATATTGTTGTAATTAAAACATCGTTATTTAGAAGGGTCTCGGAACTTGGTAATTTTAATGTTGTATTATTATTTTACCATTAATGTGTTATTTGATTCACAGTTACAAGTATCAATAAATAGAACGATACTTTGAACCATTCATAGTACCTACTAACCTAACCTAACTTTATTGTACTATTATTAATTGGCAACAAAATCGCCTTATACTTTAATTGAATTTTATATGTGATCATCTATTTCATTTCGTCCTTGTCATCGTATGCTCACTTACTTTATTAGACTTTACTAGAAGTTTCAAATTGGCCATGAATTTATAATAGCAACGCCATTAGTCTCTTACAGACGACAAATGAGCCAAACTCGTTTTACATTATTTCATAAGAATAATTTTAGATTGTTGAGAGAGTTGTGTATTTATTTTCTGTTCTGCTAGAAATCTTGGACCTTGATCTAAAATTCTGATATTTATTGAAATAGTTGACATTTGTCTGACTCATTTCGCAAACATAGTTCGTGACAATAAACTTCGTGTCATATCATTACAACATGTTACTAAAAAGTGAAGGCGATGTGAGTCATCGCAGGGCTTATAGATTATTATAAACGTTTCTATAGAATGTTACGTACCTTTCTTATAAATCGTATGGCGGCTTTGTGTCGCGGCGTCAATGTCACACAGCGCGGCTCCTCGTCCTCGTCTGCACAAAACATTTACTATTAGTTAGATGGAACAAGAGACACTATGTTCTATGACTGATAATGCCATTCGAAGCAGTTGGTGATTATGGCAAATGCAGCTTATTTAGACATGACTTTTTCCTCTTATAAAAGTATTAACACACAGTATTGGTAATGATGCGTCTAGTTCATAAAGCAACTATCATGTATGTTTATAATTATACAATGATGAATTTAAGATGACTGTCATCCATTTTTTATAGTTGATGATGACCTACATCAAAAAAGCTCTTACTTATTAGACATTATTCATTGTCAACTGAGACTGTTAATCGAAATATTTTATGTTTATACGATATCACAGAGTAGTCAATATATTTGCCATTTGGTTAACTACATATTAGCTTAGTTGGACGCAATGCGGTTTATTTTGTACTGGGCTTTACAATTAACACTCGGACTTTACCACGAAGTTAATATTTGAATACATTGTAAGCGCACGTGGCACTTGATGAATGGAATTATGAACGCGTTAATTATTACTTTGATAGGATTTGAGGTGTATCAGATTAGGATTATAATTATAATTAGTGTTTAATGTTATAGAGCAACTGTAGAGCTGGCAGTGGCAAACACCTGTTTACGTTGGGGTTCAGATTCAAGCTTTTTATTTCAGGAATTTTTAAATTTCATACATAAAGTTATATTAGTAGTTTATACACTGAGAGCATTTATAATGAACATTTCAAAACATTGAAACAGTCTTTATTATTGTCAGGTAAATGCAATTTTAATTACCTAAAGAAGTATGTTTCTTACTTTTGGCATTACTTTGATTATAGATGCTCAGGAAAATGGCATTAAGTGTAGGTAGTAGGTATATTACATACCAAGCGCATTAAGCGTCTGTTATCAGCTGTCATAAAAACAAAGCCGTTCGCAAGCCATTCCCTCCTACAATCGCGAAGGAAATCAAAGTGTTCCAACTGGAAAACACTGTATAGGTTAGTTCGCTCTACTTCACTTAAAACTGGGTCCGCAGCGACCGCAGACACCACCCTGAGTTATACTGTGTCTCTATCGTGTTTCTATCACCTAATTACACTCACTATTGATTTACTGTCTGTTTAAATATTATATACATATACCTATGTGTGACTGTATTTTAACTTTTATTTTTATCCGAACTTTCTGTATCAAATGCAACTTATTTTATAGAGTTACAAATTAATTCTTCATTACAGTAATTAATTATATCTTCGAATCCAAGATTTAAAAAATCTACGTATTAGTTGTCAGGAATGCAAATCAAGAGACCAGTGGCGTGCGGTTCATAAAGACAAAAAGACACTGCCTATCCTACATGACTCAGATAAATATATATTATAATATATTTGAGGTGGCAAATCATATACATCATTATTTAATCGACAAGACGACTAACCAAAACCAACGTGAAGTCGGTATTTCTTGTAAGTAAGCTTTTAAAATTTTCTGCCTACCCTGTGCACGCCGCTGATTATTACCTACCCTATAATACTATCATCCACTTAATGAAGATATACCATACTCCATTATTAATATCAAGGAAGGTAAAGGAAATCTTAGTACCTTTTGTAAAGCGTTTGTTGTCCACTTACCAACTAACTATTATTTACACAAGACGAAAGAATCTTACCGGTATTAGACTACCTTATACACTCGCGAGATCATAACGAATTCAAAGACATCTCAAATGTTAGAATCATTCCACTTTATTTTGTCTCTACGAGGGAACATACAATTATAATCAGACAGCAAAAAGTACAACACTCCTTCAGGCGTTGCTGTGATCGAGTAAAAAATAAACTAAGTAGGGTAGACCGGGGTCAAAAGTAAGACGGGGCAATAGTACCATCGTCAATATTTCGACCATTGCCAAGATATAAGCTTGTGTGAGGGTATGCCTACGTGCCTCGAGTGTGTCTTAACCTCCTCACCAATCGGCGGCTCGACGCGGTGCGCGGTGCGTGTGTTATTCAACAATTTTTGTTCACGAGTGACCACGGTAAATTTTTGCGCTTGATGTATTGGCTTATTATTCACCTAAACTTAACTTTAAAGTTAAAGTGTCACTAAATTTTGGTCCGTTAGTTATCAACGCTTGAGTTATGTAGTGGTGTGGGAGTCAGTTTGGTATAAAACTGGAAATATTTTAACTTTACTGATTTTGGTTACTTAAGTGTGATTGTAACAACATAGTCGGGGTGAATTGTAACGTTACATTTGACCCCGTGATACAAATGACCCCGGGGACGATAGCGTCAAACAATTTTATCTATTGTTTGAATATGAAATTGACCTTTGACTTAGGTCATAAAAACGACAAATTTATTGTAGTTTATTTCCACAAATTCAAATTCGCGCGCGCGCAATTTTTGTTTAGACTAACTTTCCTTGGTTTCGCACCGAGGCGAGCGTATTCTTTGCTCTTAAATATAATTTTTTGGATTATATGCCCGTTGCTTCGTTTTGAATCGACTCAGCGGTAATTAAAATGATGAATAATACTTACGATTAAAATTATGTTTTATCACTTTTATTTTGGGGAATGGGGTTAATTGTATCAGGGGTCAATTGAAACACCATACAAATTGTGATTTTTGAAAAATTTGATCTCATTGTAGTTTATAATACAAATAAGTATAATGGTGAAATTGCAGCGGAATGTACTATATCTATGTTATTTAATTTCGTGTTAATTGTAGTGTTATGAGCCGAGATAATTATTTTCTACGTTGTTTAACTTAAGAAGTCATCTTTTATTTGAAAACATTAACCCTAAGACTTGAAATTGATGTATCTAATGAAACTGATTAAGTTTAATATTCCTTTTTTTTATTAAGTTTAAGATATTGACAATAAAAACACTTTGATTAATAAATGAATATGAGTTTTATTAACATCTAAAGTTGTGGTACAATTGACCCACACGAAGGGTCAATCGTAACAGTGGACATAGTTGGACAAAAAATCGATTTATTCAGTGTTCTGTTATTATCAATAAAGACAAGCTCCAAAAATGTATAGCGGATAAAACTGAAATGTGCACTGTATATGCAGATTTTCATAATTACTTGTAGATTTTGAGTTACAAGCCGTTATTTCAAAAATGTTACCATTGTCCCCGGTCTACCCTACCTATTACGCGTCTATTGTTCTCGTCACCAAAGATCTGATTTGTTTCTGGTTATACAGAGGGCATCCTTCCATCCGTGCATCCATACACACTGGTATTACGTAAGTGTAGATTCTGGTCTAACGGCTGATACTCCTTTAGTTTCTCTTACGCTATCCACGGGAAGCCAAGAGTAATTATTTATATACATAATAATATAAGACACATACAAATCATTATCATTAAATGAGAAATAAAACCTGAAAAAAATTTACGATAACTGCTTCATTATATTTTATACTTATTCCAACCACAATTGTAATCTTAGAACACAATACGTCACTGCTAGAGTCTTTGAGCGTCATAATGGAGTGATGAATAATTCAATGGTTAAGAAAAAACTTAATAAAATGGTCTAATATAAGGAGTGTTTACACGAAATATGCTCTGGTTTGTAAACTGGGGCAAACAGGAGCAAACAAACTTTTTTAATGTAAACACATTAATGAGCACCATGGTATACAAAAAATATTAGATAAGGAAATGTTATGACACATGGATTATAAAAATACACGTTATACGAAAAGCTAGGTCTGTACTCCCAGGCGAACGGATTTAGCTCTGGAAAAACGAGGAACTCTCCCTTGTCTCGAGAATGAAAGCTCCTGAGCTTAGTTTATCCCATGTCCAACCTATATAAGTATATTATACGTGCATACACATATTTCACATGTGTCAGATCAGTCTCTTTGTAAAATAATTGTGAAAACAAATAATTACGATTACGATTTTCTGTTACGGTATAGCAACTTTCTTACAAAATCACGTGATCCAGGTAACATACTTTATTAGTGCATCTCGCAGTGGATTCCAAAACACTTTCACGTTAAAATGTAAAACCTTATATTTTTATTATCATTATCATTAACTTGAAACGGTGACCCAAGAAAAAAGAAAATGATATGATGCATCGTGTGCTATGATGCTCTAAAGTAATAAAACACTCTCTCAGTAATACTACATTACGACTTAGAGAAAATTAAGAATTTAGTATACCTAAACGCTACTAGTTACTAGTCCGGCTTGCGGCCACGGGTAAAATACCTATATACATAATACACGGATGGGTACGTCCTAAATGTCCATCGAAAAGTTATCATAGAGAGTACATAACACATATAGGTACAAGCGAAGTGCGGAATATTGTTGAGCGAAGTGACTCTTTAGAAGGAACTTGGATATGTACATAAATGTATGCGTGTGGCATATGTAAATACTACGCAATTTCTACTCATTCATATTTTCTCGTACGTTTTTCCTTACTTCGGAATTTATTTCAATTGAGACATTTTACTACTTTTAGCGGGTTTGTTGTAAATACAAGTATAATATGAATGCTATCTATATAGTTTGAATTATATACTTTCTTATTTTAAAAACGTTGTAAACTTGCTCATGTACAATTTAAAATTTTTAGAAGAAATGTTCTTTTTTAAAATTGATAGGTGGCAATGACAATTAAAGCGCTGTTGTTAGGAATTGTCGTATTTATTTTTGCTTAGTGATATGATTATTATATTTTCCCGGAAGATGGGAAAAAGACAAAGAAAAGCATTACCTAATTGTTGCTTCCTCCTTTTTCATACTCGTGATTTCTGCGTCCTATAAGATGGAACAAGGGCCGTCAAGATTAATGTAATTCAGATAAGAGGATATTTTATTTGATTGCCTATTCCGTATAACAGTAATGGGTTGATATAGTCAACCATTGGTGGTTTGGCCGCGTGTACGAATGAAACTTTATTGTATGGAGGAAGTATAGATATATAGGAACAAATTAGTTATTGAAGAAATTAATTAATTTATATATTCACGTTCACAGTCCACACATTGCATTTCCATATTTTAGCATGCGTTATTGTGCCTACGAAGATTATTCAATCATGCTTTATATTATAATAAGAATATCTTAATGTATACATACGAGATTATAATTGATGATCTTAAACATAGAAACAATAAAACTATGTGACAATATCACAACATTTTATACTAAACAATTAAAAAAGAAAATCGTATTTAGGTATATAAAATGTTGCTTTTAATGTAATGCAATGGTCTACGAAACTACATGCCTAAGTACATTCATGGACTTTATGTATTATAGGTACTTATAATTCTAACTGAAACAGGTGCATCGGATAGATTTTACAACAATACTATTTATATACCAACTATATATAGTTCCCAATGGCATTGATTTCTAGATATATATATATATAATATACAAGCGCGTGTCAGTAGCTATGCAGTTAGTTGATATTTTATACACAATCAACAGATCTATGTGTAACTTTAGTGAACATTACGCAGTAATCTAGGTGTAGGAAAATAGTGAATGTGTTTGAAATATACACAATGTCATCAAACCACATACACTACGTATGTACAAACATACACCTAGTGAAGAAATGTAAATCTACTCGAAAGCGACAGTAAGAGCATCTCAACAGACAAACAGTTTTGTCTAACACGAAATACAGCTTGTAGATTTTTTGCTTTACCACTTCTTACCATCAGAGTTTTTCTTGGAGAGTGCTGTCTCGGCCACTGAGTCCTCGCTGTGCGAAGGGTTGACGGGCCGCGCGCGGCCTGTGCGCCCGTTCGTCGCGCCTGCCGAGCCACACACACGCTCACTTCAACACTGGACCCACACTCTATCTACTCATGACCTCTCCTCTTCTGTCTAACCTTTTCGAGCCTACCCCATACCCCCGCACCGATTCATTATAATGACAGTGTCGAAAATACCGTCCATATCTCATATTTTATGTATGAGACCATTAAGTGATTGATTGTAATTACAGCGTATCTACGCCTTAAACTATCAGGCTCTTTTTCCTCCATAAACATCAAGCCGCCTGTCATCCAGCTGCGTGTTTTTGTCATGTAAATTTGGTTGTTGGGACTATATTGAACGGTTTATTCATAGTTTATGTATATGATATTTGTATATGTCTATTTGAATTTATTATCACGTTGAAAATGTTTCGTACGACAGAATCAGGCCAGATGTTTTTAGATTCACAATAATATTTGAAAACCTACTGCAATATGATTGTAAACAATTAGTTGATTAATTCAGATAATAGAGAAGTAGAAGTAGTGTAGGTTTTTAAAAAAATATTTATTTTGTCTCTCTACATTATCTGTCTACATTTTCCATTCTTTAAAATTTTAATCATAAATTTTAATTTGATCGTTTTGTTTCCTATTATCCTAATACTTATTTCTGAAATGTCAGCTAATGCAAAATGGGTTTAAATAATATCCCCTCAATAAAATTTTCTCCGCCGCATAGCTTATGCTAAGTAGGATTCGTCTCTCATCTTGTTTTATATTACAGGGCTGTGGAAAATGTCTCGCGTGGGGAATCCTTTTATATCTCTCTTCAAGATGAACCTAAGTAGTCATTAGTATAACGATACAGTGATTACGACATAAGAAGTAAGTAGGAACATAGAACATAAGTATTAAGTAGTAACATCGAACTTATCGAAGCTAGTAATCAAAATTCATCAATTAAAATTAGCGTAGAAATAGTTCCGTGAATGTAAAGATACTGTTTATAAAATTAATTTAAATAATTCTCAAAGCTGCAACGAAGAAACACCTAAATAATGAGGTCAATGCAGTGGTTGCCATTTAATGTCTCGGGCAAACTATCGATCCGTTCTTCGTCTCTTTCTGACTAATGTGCAAACGTTTTATGAATGTAGCTTATTGTACCTAAATAATATAAGGCAATTTTCCAAATTATTCATAATTATTATTATGGCGTCCATACGCAACGACATTTATGAACTTTGTGATTAATGATTTTGAGCAGGTCAAGTTATAATAGGCTGCTAGCTACAGCTGTGTTTTTGTACAAAAATAACTTTATTAAGTACAAGTACGAGTATATGCAAAATGATAACAGAGATAATGAATGAAGAACTATTATCTATTATGTGACACGGGTGTAAATATTAATAAATAATAAGTAAGACGAACTCTTCTATATGTATAAGTTAAACAAACAGAATGTCCGAAAAAGTGTAGGGGGAATGGAAATACAGAATCTGACTGTTTTTATGACAGCAAAACTTGTTTACTTACTCTAAAGGCGTTTCATGTTTTTGTGATCACAAAATGGCCACTAGGGGCTGGTTATCTTCGTTTTATTACGAATTAACTTCCCAAGTAACACAAACACGTCAGAATGTTTTGGTTGTTGACACCGTTTATGTCTCATTATATCATTACAATGAGAGTAATGAATTTATTTCGATTATCGTGACGAAGACCAACCATGTGAATAGAAGAAGCACCAGGCGATAGCTCGTGAAGACGTTTCTATTTATTTTATGTTTTAATACGATAAAAGATAAGACGTCTGGAGAAATGGTTCTCGATCCCTCAAGAGCTGGACCTAAGTATTTCTATCTATATTTTGCTATTAATAATCCTTTACCGAGTTAAGCTTGAAGTTATAAAATAACTACAGATATTAGAAGACAGGGTACAATTTAAAATAAACTGTTTCTTGAATTTGACATGCAAGGTTACCGACGAACAAGTCCTCCAAGGACACAATAAAATAATATTTTAAAGAGAAGGTTACAGAAACGATATCTGATAATGTTTGTTATAGCATGTTAGAAAATAAAAAAGAATTCCTGGAAGATTTAGTTGGCCTTGTTTACATATATAGAGGAGGTTTCGATTGAGCTCAATAGTATATTTCCTTAAGTAGTTAAAGTCTATGGGATCTTTTGCTTATAGTTACTCACACTACTTATATCCTAACTTAATTGGTCACATTTTAAATCGATTTCGATTTATGCATTTTAGATTCTCAAATGTAAATTTAGTGACCATAGGAAACGTATTTGGTTGTTACTAAAAAAATTAATGGAAAATTTTATAAATAAAGACCGATGAGGACAGGCGGATGTCGACACAGAATGAGAACCTGAAACATTCTTATATTCGATTACCCGAAAGGCTAAATTATATTGCAAATATTTAAACCTAATTAGAAACTTTTACATGATCATCACCTTCATAAAAAAAAAAAATATTGTGATGACAAAATACCTATAAATATTTTACAGGATTCCTATGAACTATCTGGCATGCATAATAAAAAATGCAAAGCAGTGTAAATACTTAGTTATTATTTATTTAAGATACGTAACCGAACTTAAAATTACAAGCTCATAAGGAAGCCATTCCAGTAACATGAGGTCGCTTGTATAATCTGGAAATTCATTGTGTGAACCGCGATCTATGATGCTAAATGAACGCAAGTCTTGCAGTCGGTATAAAGTAACGAAATTAACATTTCATATTGTCATTTTTCTAACTTTAGCACTCAAAATACGCGGAAGCAATTTTTATTTAGAAGCCACTTCGTCAAATGTAGGTATATAAAGCTTCTGATTGCGATACAAGTACAAGTAAGTACTGTAAAGTTTTCGAAGCGATATTTCAATCTACGCTTGTGCATTCTTATTTCAAAAAAAGTGAAAAATAATAGAAAGAAGTAGAAGGTAAGTAGGATGTCAGCAATCGTGTCTGGAGCTAATAGACGTAGCCATTATCGCCGAAAGGTTGACATTTAGTCCGGGCTCAAGCTACGTCAACATGTTCGCTTTTCGTGTATTCACATATTTCTGGAAAGTATTTACTAATAAGAATCAACAAGAAACGCAGCAGAAGTTTATCGACTGTAATATTGTCATGCCATAGTGCCGTCTAAAATATTTATAACAGAACCTTTAAAGCAGCTTTTCCAACAATGTAGTAGACAACACGCACGGTCCCCTCCCGACGTATGATTATCTACGGAACAGGGCAATAAATGACATCACACTCCATTCCAGTGAACTCTTCACATGTCAAACACACTGCACAACACTGCGCTAATTAAAACGGCTCGTCAATTCAGAGAGTGTTGATGAATATTTGTCCTTTTTGTTGTGTTAGCAATTGAGAAAAGTTGCGATTCGAGTGCACGACGTTAATGGCTTGTACTATGCAGATGATGAATGTGGCAGCGAATAATTTATTATGTATGTATTCAATATTAATATTTTTTTCCAACTTGTCTTATTTTGCGATGTGGTTGCTTTATTTATTTGCCGATGTGTTGACTTTTGAAGTTTAATTTTCCTCTTCTTTTTATTTTCTTTCGTGTTGTTATTTTTGTCTCGTAGTAATAGCCAATTTGGGTTCTTGTGGTTAATGTTATAATCTTGTTTATGCTAGCCATCCGAATGCTGTCTGCATCAATAGTTATACATTTTATTTTATCATCAATCATCCATGCTGTGTGTCAATTCGAATGAAAATGAGTGAAAACGTGCTGTACCTAGTTTCCCGTGTTGTTTATTGATTAAGTAGAAAATAATGATCTAATTATTGAGATTAAATGAATACATGTATTGTTTTGATGTACCTAGATAATATTGTAAAAAGGTAGTTTATCATCCTTTATATAATTACTAATAATTTAAATAAGTTATGACGACCAGGTAAAATATATAATAAGATCTCTTACCAAGATTTTCAGCACTGGCATTCACATCGTACCGGTGCGCGGGCTTGGAGTGCGGCGCCGGGGAGTGCAGGGAGGTACTTTTGTGGCGGCGGATCGTCGGCAGCCGCGACACAAACGATGCATTGTTCTTGAACGACGCACTCATCACTCGGCTGTCAAATATACACACACTCGTCACTGCTAGCTGCTAAGTTTTCCTCAGACACATTGCATCGCGCAGTTAAATGTGTTAATTGATTTGTTATATTCGGTCACTAAATCGAGACTATAACTTTTTCCAGAAATAAGCTTTTACTTGCGTAGGTCGTTTATTATTTATTAGTATCTCCCCTGACACGGCGGATGATAAAATTTGAAGAACTTAACTTTGTGAAATTGTGTTTGAGTTAGATGCTTCCAAATAGTCATTTAATTTAGCAATTAATACCTGGTTTGTGGACTCGGGAGTGGCACTTGGTGTATTTTCCAAGTGGCCACGCTCATGGAGTGCTCGTCCGCCGCGTAGCACCTCCAGAGTGCCTGGATGAGCGTGGCGGCCGGCTGACGCCTGCGTATCATATGCTTCTGACGTTGCTGCTGCTGTACTTTGAGCGCAAATCCGGATCCTAATATTCCCTGTTCATAAAATTTATATTAATTACGTTAAATATTTTTTGTACAGGACAGGACAGTGTTTTCATTCATATCCAGCGACACGCTGACGCTGACCAATAATAAAAAGAATTGTTGTATTATATAATAGACATTGATTGAATTAATCAGTTAGTTAAGTGATTCTCACGGCGGGAAGTGCGAAGAAGGATATTCCCAACAGTGCGCAGAAGGAGGCGATGAATTTTCCCTGCCAAGTCTGGGGCACCATGTCGCCATACCCCACAGTGCACAGCGTGATCTGCGACAACGTACCACATCTCAACATTTCTAAGAAAATACATGAAAGGCACATTTTATCCTGACTCGTATAACAATATTTTTTAATAAGGTTAGGTAAAAATATTTTATTCAAAATAAACACTTTTTAACAAGCAATTTTTGAACACTGATAACAAATTGAAAGACGTATTCGCTCAAACTTCACCGAGTCCTATTTTTTTTTTAAATTGTATTTATTGTATTGACGAATTATAATAATTCTGAAATGTTACATTATATTTTTATTGTTCTCAAAAATAATATAAAATACTCACAACACCCCACCACAAAGCCTCCGCAAAATTTTTAAACTTAGTGTCGGCGACGTCTTTTTCAGCTAAGTAGACCAAAAATGATGCAAATATCAGTCCAAGGAACCCAATGTATAATGTGGTTATTAATTCCTGCAATAAAAATAAACAATCATAGGCTAATTTGATACCGAATAGTTATTACTTTAACTCATTGCTTACTGATTTTACAGTGTAATCAGTAATTTCATAAGCTTCAAACTAAACGAGTATAGCAAACGAAGTCAGACGTTCATTGGTAACACTTCATTTCTTTATGTAGACTTTGAAAAAAGATTTATGTATAAATCCATCAACACCATGTACACATAATATTTACATATTGTTCTCACGTTTATTTATACTGTTTCGTCCATCGACCAATAGGATCACAGGCGCTGCTGCTGCGCGTGAGGTTCTGCGTTCGATTCTCGCGGCAACAAAAATATTAATAGAGATCAGAATCTATTAGAAAAATATCATTAGCTGCCCGAAATTTGGAATCGTGCCCGATAGATGGCAATAGGCTTGCTGGATATTATATGGAACTTAATTGCGACATGGGCGAAATGATGGTCTATAATAGTAATCCTCTGCCTAACTCTTCGAGAAATATAGGCGTGATGTAATGTTTATAAATTACTCAATAATGCCCACGCTTGGCAGGCGGCTTGGGGATCGCAGTGGCTCACCGATTAGTGAGAGGACGCTGCTGCCCGTCCTCTGGCCGCAGTTTTAGGACGTACCCGGGTCCGCTGACTCACTGCCAACTAAATGTCTATATAAAATTAGGTAGGCGAACGAAATGGTAAACCATATTTTTTCGAGAAATTTAGAATAATAACACTCGTATATTATATAATTACAGCAGTAGGCTATATTAGCTATAAAGTTTATCTAGCTGTTAAGCTTGAAGTACGATGTTCATTTGATCGAAGACTGCCACCCCCGATGAACGGTACTTGAAGTGAGATACATCAATCAGATTTATCTCTGTTGGGAGTAGGTACCTATATAGAAGTGCTCTTTTTGAGTTTTATTATAGTAGTAGTACCTTTTATCTAAGATTAGATTAGATTTTTAGTGTACATGAAAGTTACCTTTCATAATGATTACAATTCATACGAAAGTATGTCTTCATGAAAATACAGGATGCATATTTAGTTTATTTTTGCTATATGCACAACAACTTATTGTTTTTCTTCCACTATCCGTTATCTAAATATATGTATATTGATAAGACTCCTAGATCATACAACCGAAAGTCTAGGAATCTACGTTTTTATTCAACCAACACATATACATAAAATATATCAGCTGATCTTGGGCGAAGGAAACATTACGAGAAAATTTGCACGTTTGTGAAGAAATTCTGGAGCACGTAAAATATGTAGGTACCCGAAGAATGCGCTATTGTGCTGGCCGATGTAAGGAGGGATACGGAAAATGGGGAATTCTAAATACCAAGCATTTCGACTTAACGTCTGTTATTTGATTGTTATTTATATTTATAGATAGCTTGCTTGCTTATTTCATGCACAGGCTTTTATTTGTAAACCGGCGCAAATTGCTGTTTGTGACTTAAGATATTAGTCACAATAAGCCGAGTAAAAATGTCGGCTAAGTTGGTCAATTCAAAATAACAAAGGCTTTTGTTCATTAATCTGACACGCCGTCATAAATTATTATGGTTACTTCTTACTGTGACTAAGCAAGTATTGTAAATAGTAGTTATTGTAAATCTCCAGCATTAATTTCTGTAAGAATAATATATTGAAGATTTCGGTTAGTTACTAGAAGCAATCTTATGATTAAAGAAAAATTGGAAATAAATCCAAGTATTTGTACCCATTTCCTGACCGAACACCGCTATAGCCATAAAGTCAGAAAGGCGAAATTCTGCGGCTGAAATTGTTACTTGCACTAAAATATTGCGGAACATCTTGGTATAGCGCAAGTCCCTCGTGGGTAAGCAACTCCCGTAGACATATAAACTATTCATGACATAAACAGGTGAATAAAACCCGTCCGTATTAAACCAGATATTAGAAATTAAATTAGCACCCGCTTACATTGGAACGAGATGGTTAACATTTGTGTTTACTTTGAACAAAACGTTCCAAAAGTCAATATTGTAGGAGCAGCGAGAAATGCGGCAGTTGCTCCGCTTTATTTGCTCTGCATTGTGATCATGCAACTTTAACTGAAGCAATTGTGAGTAGATATTGAGTCCCGGCTTGCGTTGTGAGTATACCTACTCGTACACAACTAACTTAAGGCGGAGGAAATTGCGCCAGATCCGTGGCATGCTTACTCAGCAAGGCAATATACGGAACCTTAATTACCTACGTTGTATAGATTTGGGAAAGGGTTTGATAAATGAGATTCAAGCTTTTTTTATACACCTATTTTTATTTAAATATTTGCACCTGAGTGTATTTATTCTCTCTATTTATAATTTTAGATTAACCAAACATAATTTGAAGATGATGTTTTCTAGTTTTTTTTAATACTGTGTAAATAGCAATCGCAGTAATCACTACTACAATAACGACGAACCTTCGTAGCAGTCCCGCTACGGCTGCTTCCAAACAAGTAATCGTTGAACTTTAGATTGTGGTTTAAAGATTTATTTTACAAAATTTATTCTACTTTTTTAAATATATGTAAGTAAAATACGGTCAGCAATAAAAGTGGTTTGACACGTAGAGCTGTAAGTACTTTGGCTAATGATAGAATTATTTTTTTAAGTTATAAATCTTTTGGCGCGCTTGATGAGAGTGAATTCTTACTTAGTTAGCTGGTAAATGTCTCTTAAATTTTCTTGGGAATTGATAGATATATTCAAGGTAGTTATTGAAATATTTATGCATCTGTAACACGTATTTCATATCAGTGGAAATAAAAAAATAAATAAGAAGTATAACTTCTTACGTGCGTACATAAGTACACACACACTTTTTATATTAATATTATACAGCCTTTGACCACTTTTGATATAGATATCTAATTTATTTATTATAATTAATATAAATATTATAAAATAATAAATTTCATTAACTGGGTAGTAAATCGCACATCGGCAACAAGAGAGTCACAACATATAAAAATATGAAGTTGAGATAAGTATCCTATGAGATAGACAATCACAATCTTTCTCTGCTAAAAAACGTCATAATTATAGTGCGAATCCTCGCCGAGAGATGGAGAGTAAGTTCTCCAAAAAAAAAAAAAAAAATAGAATTATACGGTATAAAAAAAGTGATTTCCCAAAAACTACATTTATTGTGTTGTGACACTCTCTTTGCCGATGTGCCATATATTATTGATTTATGGATACCCATTAATCTAGATTAACCAAATGCCAAGATTTTAGAGCACCCATTAAAAGACACCATAATTATTGCATATTTTTAGTTCTTAATGGTACGTGTCGTACTCGCTACGGGTGCTACGACCGCTACGACGACTACGACTTACGGACCTCCTACGTAGCCGTAGCGTGCACTGTATTTTATTATTATCCCAAGATTAAAGACGGCTATTTTGAAGAGAGGTATATTTTTTTAAAGTTCTGCTTCGTCATCTGCTCCCTTTACGTAGGCTTATGATAGCTTCGGTATTAGCATGTTCTACTAATATTACACTTAGTCTTAAATTTAAATTGACAACTTTTAGAATTTTTTTATGACACTTCGTTTTGATTGATTTTATCATAGTGATGATCATCCTTATTTAAAACTGTTCAATAGATTACCAACGGAGACTTTTATTCAACACGAATCGTTGACATTTCATTTTGACTGGAAGATAACTTTGCGGCGAGAAAATAACATAAGAAAAATAAAAACAGAACAAACTTATTAATTTACATAATATTCCTCTTGAGCGTTATCTTGTTCAAAAGTTTTTACTGTCTTTTCACTTAGTTCTGATGACAGGCTTTTATTTTGGCACAATGTATACAATTACCTAATTCTCAGCGTACAATACCGACGAACTCCCTAGCGACACCTGCAACATGGTTACCATCTCCTCACTCCACCTTGTTTGTAATTTAGTGCTGCAAAACTTTAGTGCATGTTCGTTCTATATGCAATATGCATACTAAGCAGGTAACGTGTTTCTAACTCAGCGACTTCATTTGTGACTATCGAGTTGTTGCTCAACTTGCAGATAGTAGTTTAGCAGATCGGTCGGAGCCGAAGAAGTCACTGATATACATAATGTACAAGTATCTATCATGCAATGCGATAGACCAAAAGTTAGATTCTAATTTAAACCGATCTCTTGTAGGAGGGTTTACAATTTAGGTAGTACCTATGAGTACATTTCTCTTTCAATTGTAAAATTATGTCCTGCAAAGACTGCTGCCGTCTGTGGGCGTATTTAAAAAAGCCATAAAGCTAAAATTATGGAGTCAGAATTCAAAGGATAATATTTACGAGAGGTATTCTCTATGCTCCTTTTATAAAATTGGATCATAAAAGGAATAGTATGTAAATATCAATTTACAAAATTTTATATCAAAGCCTAATAGAATAATTCAATTGAACATGCATTAGAATGTATCTTCACAGAAATGCATAAACCGTATCACGAAATGACGTAATGGTATCGCTGAACAAACATTACAGATTACACGTGTGTAGCAAAATGGTTTATTGAATAGTAAGACATACATATCAGTATAGACATATGTATATTATGTTACAAACCAATATCGATAATAAAATCTCGGTGACGTTTTTATGCTTCTTCTAACATTATGTTTATTTATATTTAGAGTCGAGATTACTACCTCATCACTTACTCGTAAAATATTCGTTACCTAAATTCATCTATTTATGATTATTCACGAATAGGAAAACAGTTTCTTAACAACTTGTGCGTAAGAACATCGTGAATAGTGTTTGGAATTTGCATTCCAATTTACAGTACATATTTTTAATTACTTTAATGTATATCATCATATAATATATTGGATATTAAATTGTTTTAATTAATTGGTACTTCAATAAATTAAAAAAAGTTAATCTTTAATAATTAAGAGTTTATGATAAACGATCGCGCCGACAGCTAAGCTATTAGGATTAGTTAACTGTAATAAATTTCATAATACATATAAGTGAGCGTTATGGATATTATTATGTGAATTGTGTATTTGAAAAGAGTAATCCTATTACAAGTTGTTTGACTAAAACTAGGTATTAAAATAGAACGATGATTTAAGAGTAACAGAAAATATGTGATAGGGCTAACTTTTGAATAAAGGATACCGATATTGAAGAAGATTGTCAAACCAATAAATCGAATCTTAGTTACCAACGCTGCAAAAAGTCTATCTCATGGTTTTCTAGAGAACTTTTCAGCGCATTAAGCACTATGCGTGTAAATACCGCCCTACTTGCCGCGAACTATCATGTGCGAACATAGGAATCTCTCGTTCAAAAATTTACCCTACATACATATATGTATAATGTATACGTCAGGCGCTTATCATGTGGCACACATGTCGTAAACCTCAACTGACGGATAGGGATTTTGTTGTACAAGTAAATAGGGGATCGGATGGTTTGGCTGCCTGTCACATAAAGAGCAAAACTTTTAACCCTTCATATATCGTCGAAACGTTACTTTAGTATAACATCGACTGCCTCACTGGTCAGGCAGTGTGACTGGAATTTTCTGTTACAACATTCACAACAACAGTCCAAAGTTTGTTACTGTGTCCGTTAAATGACAATAAGTTCGCACTATTGCATGGGACTTCATAATATGGCATGATGCCATTGTTTCGGTACATAGAACAGTACACCTCTACGTAATCGTTATTAATGTGAATGCATAGAATAAAATAATAGATATCAGAGGCCGTCCCCCTTTCCGTGGCAATGTTCCGACGATTGTTCATTTTATAGCGGTCTATTAAGTCCCTGTTCTGTAGTGGGCGTTTGCGTTGTCGTAGATATATTAAGCTCAAATCTGTGGGTTACGTTATGTTATGAAGTTATCACAATTTGTATATTAAAGTATTACATTCGAAGTAAGAGTACTTTTAAAGCAAATGTAGCACTTGATATTTACGTTAGGGTTGCAAAGAAATAAAATAAATAATTGTGTGGATATTTTGTTTAAATGAAACGTTTGATACGATATCTACTAACAACTAAAATGATATGTATTTATTTATCAGCACGCAATACAGAATACAGTCGGATGCATTAAAACCATTTTTTTTATTTAGTTTCGAGCATAACGATATTTCTAAACATGATTGTGAATGTGTACAGAGAATTATGAAAAACGGGCAGATTTAACTGAAAATGACTTTTTGTTTTGAATAATCAAATAAAAATAAAATTTATACTTGAATTTTTAACATAACATAACATAACTTAGTATAATGCCTATATTCCCTAAAGAGTTAGGCATAACTATTGTACACCCACATTTCACCGATGCCGTTATTGAGGCCAATGTAATAGGGGGCAAGCCTATTGCTATCTATTGGGCACATAATAATGACTCCGTGCTGCTTTTGAGCATTTTTATACAGAAAACCCAATAACACTATGCACGACCCGGTAATCGAGCCCAGGACTTCACGCTCAGCAGTCACGCTTGCGACCACTGCATCAATGAGGCAGTCCATTGACATACTATGTTTAACATATATTATTATTTATCCAATCGGGAGCTGATACTTGATATTTGCAATTAATTGAATCGACAGTTGAAATCAGCCACAACTGGTAAGCAAAAATGAATAATGTTTGTAATTAGGATTTTATTTTGAGGTACAATTCCATATGTCGGTATGAATTAAACAACTTTATCTAGGAAGTGCAGAACATTTGGAAATGACAGAGGTTAAAAAATATGTTCGTATACGAGTAAGCATTTAAAAGTTTATCTTGTATGATGAAAAGTATATGGTGGAAGTATAAATTAAAAAACATGCTGCCAAAAGTGGAAAAGGTATTTTTTTTTGTAAGGGTAAAACAAATACGAATAATCCTGTGAGTATTTTTTCATTCTTGTATTTGGAATCTGTGGGCAACATGTGTCGAGGTTGTACTCGCGCTACCTTCGTCACGGCAAAAGTTATAAATGTAACCTATTGTACGGCGAGTAGACTAGATTACTGTTCCGTTCGTTTTTCCGCAGTCGGTCGTGGCCTAGCTATGCAAATTTCTTGAAAAGCGTACCGCTTCCACAAAGAACTCCTGCCTACACACACATATATGTACGTATACCTAGTGGCACTTAATAGCTACACGTTTTGTACTATAGCTGATAACTGTTATATCCCTTCCATTGACTGACATTTCCTATTTTATTTTATGTTTTTGTTGTTGGACATCACGCCGGGGTTGATATCGTTTCCTCTTTTGAAATAAAAATGTCTATCAATAAAGCCAGCTTTTTACAAGAAATCTGATAATATATTCTATGCATGTACATGTTTATTGGATAAATTACAGACAAGTTACGAACATTTGAAGCTGGGCTGCAGCGGGCTACACAGTAGGTAGCAATTTTCCGCTCGAATCAGTTCTATTAGATTTTGTTCGAACGATCGCACACTACATTCCTAATATGTCGGATGGACTGCGCTGTAAATCCGCCTATAGGCGTATCGGCTGATTCCCGTCGAACCTAGCGTTACATATTATGCTACGAGTGATGCATTGTGTCCCCAGGTTTTGTACCTACTGCGATGCCGTTACTGATGGTATGGGTGACGATAAAAGTTAAAGATTTTGTTTTTTAATGTTGTTAGATAAGTGTTTTTAGATATACTACAAAAAATGCATCTCGTATTCTAAAACTCCAGAGTATGTATTCGGTTCGTATGTTACTTAGATTTCGAAACTGAGGAAAGTAGTAAAAAGATTAACTCAACGCTCGTTCCAGAATTGTGACATAAAATAAGAGAGATCTGTGTTCAGGGGTGAACAATTGATATAAAAAGTGGTCTATCCAATTTCATTGTACCCACAGTGTCATTCAACAAAGCTTTCTCATTTTTCATTGTTACTCGGTAACTTACTCCATTTTCCCTTTGTATACATTAGTCATTGTTGGGGAATGAATGTAAGCTATTAGTTATCATAATTTTATCGATACAATTAATCATTTTACCTGACGATGTGCGTAAACAACGGAACCAAGTAGTTTCCAAGTGCCGCCGCGTCGGTCCATGCGCACCATGCGCAGGATCTGGAAGAAGCGCAGTCCACGGAGTGCAGACGCTGCGAACACCTGTCCCGATGACCCCATGCCCAGCACCACAACCGACGCTAGTATGGTGGTCACATCTACGTGAAAAAGGGGAATTCATTATAGAACAACGCGCTTTCAGACCAGTTTAAATGAAACATAATATTGGGGTTGCTCACGATATTTTTGAAAAAGTCGTTTCTCTCTTCATATTAACGAAATATCTGTGAAAATATTTGTGATTAAATATTTTTTAATAAAATTATTTAATCACACATTTTGCCAAAGTATAAAATATTTGGCGTGACCGTAAATTAAATAAAAGAAAAATCAAACAGAAAAGTTAGACAGATACCGTTTTAATATTTATACAGGGAGCTGGGAGGATTTCCACTCCGTGTCTACCTACTTGCATGCTCAAAGAAGGAAAAGAGGTAATTACTTACTAAGTCACAAATTGAGTATCTTAGAAACACAAAGCAAAGAATTTTTCCTCTTTTTTCAATTTATAAATTGGATGAATCCAGAAAAGATCTATCCTTTGAAAAGTTTACTTAATACAGACGGTTGTTACGTGGACTTCACTCACCCCATCTACTTTTTAAGTAAAATGGCTTCGCCTTTTATAATATTAAGATTGACTTTTAAGCTTCGATAAATTTATTAGGGCCCCATTCTACGTTAATTGGCTTTGCAACAGAAATCAAGTTTTTAATTTTATATTTGAAACGAGCGGCATTGGTTCACCACGCGAATGAAAGTACTGCAACATTAATATATAATTGAGGGACGATGGCAGCGTTCATTTTATTGTCCTCGGTAGTAATACCGTGCGGCCATGTGTGACGTTAGTACGGTCTCGAGCGGCCCAGCTCCCCAGAGAGCGCAAAGCGGTCGCACGAAACCGGTGTCAAGGGAGCGCAGGCCGAAAATGCGAAGGTCATAGCGGATTGCTCGCACCTGAAATAGGGTCACTTCGTCACGGTTTATAGACAAAACGTGACTTTTACTTGGAAATGTTGAAGATGAAAGTAGGTACATGGGACGCAAACTTACGATTTTTTTTCCAACTCCCCATTCTTTTATGATATTTGTTTGGTATTCGCCAGACATTTCCTTTGACAATTCTTGGAGGTCATTTAAAATTGGGTTTCTTCTGTTTTGCTCTTTGTTTGCCGTGTTTTTATATTTCATGCCGTTACTGCGTTAAGTTTTGCCTGGGGTATTTTATGCCTTTTTACACGCCAACTGAGCACTTTCGTCGCAAACAAATTTAAAACATAATGTTCTCGGTAGTAGGTACTTATCTAGCAGGTAGGTGGATATTGCTTTCTCCCAACGAACCGAAGGAACACCTATATTGTCATATATGCGATAACTGAGCCTCCTAGCAATGAGCATCGAGGAGTCTCTGGGGACGCCTCACTACCAAGCTACAATTACTGGTTCAACTATCCGCATGATTGGCTGGTATTCTGGTTGTGGTGCATTTGCTAATCAAATTGTATTATTTTTGACTTTTCTTTAATAATTACAAAAAACAAACTTGGTGTCACGATCGCTAATGTACTCACCTAATTTGATAAAAGATAAAACTTTAGAATAAACTTTTATACCATTTGCAACTTACCTATTATACAAAATGGTCGCCTCAAGAATTTGAGGCGACCTATTGAGCCTTGATACCGGGATCTGCATCCTGACGACCATAACCTGCAGCAAAAAATATTATAGAAGAATGCTATATTGCCCTGAAATACAGGAAGTTCTCCAATTAATTTTTCAGAACTATTAAATTTCAGGGAAAGGCCGCATTAATAAAAATGATGCAAAAACGTGTTGCGGTATTTCCCTGCAACTAACTAGTTTTTAGCGATTTTTTACGAAATACACTATTCTATAGCTTTCATTAAGTTTGACACGATGTGATCGTCCGAGTTTTAGTGGGGCTTTGTGCACGCTAAAAGGACTTGCTTTCTTTATCATAGGGTTTAATATCGTCATGCTATTTTATGTGGAAGGAAGTAAAGAGATACATTTTCTTTTCTTTTCTTTTTGTTGATTATTTTGTAAATTAGTGTTGCGAGAGAATTATTGGGCTTGTTATAAATATATTTATATTTGGTTGAGACATCGACTGCTGCACTACATGTGTCGGGTTCGATTCCTGCACGGAACAAATATTTGTATGATCTTACAGATAGTTGTTTCTGATCTGGGTCTTTGTGAATGTGAATATATGTGTTTGTAAATGCACCCACGATTTTCCTACGACATTCCTAGTGTGGGGCAACGTTTAATTAAAGTAGTAGTAGTAGTAGTTCCTAAAGGAACAATAATGCGAAACAAGATAAAGTATTTCGGTATGATTTTTTATTTTTATCCAATAGATTTTTATACGTATTCTCAAAGCATAATACAATATAGTTACATTATATCATTTTTCTTTTCGTAGTCAGGAAAGGAAGGAAAAGGAAAAGTAATTTATATCGACCTCATTGACATATCACTGTCATTCTGCAGCTGACCCGTGGTAGACGTGCTCTTGATAGATAGATAAAATAAATAAAACAAAAGAAAATAACGAACTCTCCCACTGTAGGCAGAGTAATCCGTCTACATTGAGTGACGAATTACCTACTCCACCCGCAAAGCTCTCAGAATTTATCTATCAGAGTGTTTGCCGTGTGTGTTCCCACATACAAACAAAACACGGCCGCTGTAAAACGATAGCGGAATTGAAACTCGAGATAGGCGGCTAGTGCATCGTAAAAGTATTGAAGTAAATATAGTGACCTAGGGCACCATTTTTTCGTTCGTATACATATAATTATCATATAATACATTTATGAAAGATCTAATGCCAATAAACAATATTGTTACCAATATCAATATTAGGTTTACTAGATTCTTAACTCACCTTAAAAAGAATTCGATGGCGAACCAAATAACAACTACTGTCTCCATATAGAACAGGACAATGCCTGCTTTTGCCTCGTATTCTTCTATTGTAGAAAATACGGACAGCGATAAACACATGAACACCATGAGAAACCTGTACAGAGAAATAATATATTAACCAGTGCGAGCTGAGGACATACAAAACGCCAGATTGTTGGCAAATGCCGAATTCTTATATGACTGACCGATATTAGTGAAAACTACGACCCGTGCATCTGATACCAAGAATGAAGCGTAGTCGGATTTCACCCCAGTGTAAGTAGTATCCGCAAGTAAATTGGTTTCTTCATAGGGACAGTTTGGCAGTGAACAGTTTCGTTGCAAATTGGCAAGCAAAACGGTTCCTTTTTGTATACAGGAATCGGGGATATGCTATCAGAATATGACGTAATCGAGTTACGACACTGAATAGGTACGTTGGTTAATTGTCGAATGAGATACGAAACGCTCATATTCAACTCCTACGATTTAATTTGCAGCCGTGGGGTGTGATTGCATGGAACGATGCCGCCGGATTTTAATAAAGTCGAAAGATTTATCACTGTATTTTTGGAAAGCGACTTCGGATATAAAATGAATAAACGTGGGTTATTTTAAACGAAATGCGTAATAAATATAACGCCAGTTCAGCAATAAATAAACTTTAGTACTATTTTTAACCAAGAGGATTCCAAAGTGCCGTGGCACCTATTTACACGCCCGTGTGTATCTGGTGATCAAATTTACATTTTGTACTACGATTATTGCTAATTTAGGTAAGGAAACGGGCCATGTCTTTCAGATTTTTTTTTATACAAATGGATTTTCCTAGGTGTTAAATACATGTATTGCGAAACAGACTTGATCACATAAGAGCAAGTAAAGGTGTACAGTTTCATAGGGTAAACAACGAATGACACTCGTTGGATTTAGTATGATTGATGTTAATAAAATAATATAGTTACCCTCAAGTTTCCCGGCTTTCGTAAAACCAGGCTAAACTGTCTGTGACCGCTGATGTATTACTCTTACGGCCATTTTAAATCGTGCTATCTATCTGTAATTCACCTAGTTAGAGTTTTTGACATAATATAGGACCCTTACGACAAACTTAAGGTAAACAGTATAACCTTTTACTAATAAACACTGTATCAACATATGTCGTGAATAACGGTATTTTAATCTCACATTTTTTAACATTTACGCTTGACATAACTAAATTTTATTTTCTGATACTCTTCTTGCTGTAGCCGATAACAGCACCTATACCAAGTTCTTTCATATAGGTAGGTACATAGATTATGTTTATATATGATGACTTTAAATGTTATAGGACAGAATACAGTATTTTATAATTGATTAAATTGTTGAGAAAATTCTACAGAAATAATAATTCAATGACACAATATATACATATATAGCATTTTAAATCAGTTTAATATAACTCACGCTTATATACCTACTTAATAACTAAATGAGTCGCTGGTACGGAAAAATTGGTGGAGTTAAAGTAGAACATGCAGTGATAGCCTAGCAGTTGAACGCTTGCCTTCCATGCAGGAGGGTCTGCGTTCAAACCCGGCCCGCACCTCTGACTTTTCGGAATCATATGCAGATCAGAATTTGATTATCTCTTGCATTTACGGTGAAGGAAAACATCGTGAGGTAACCTGCACACCTGAGAGGGCTCCATAAAGTTCTCGACGGTGTGTTTAGTCCGCCAACCCGCACCGGGCCAGCGTGGTGGACTAAGGCCTACCGCTTCTCATTCTGAGAAGAGACCCTTGCCCAGCAGTGGGACGGTAAATGGGTTGAATTTTTAAAGTAGAACTTACACGATCATATGATAAAGGACAGCCTTAACACCTCTGGGCCGTTCAAGAAAATTGTAGAACTTGGACTGTAGGCGGCGGTAACGCGCGTCGCGTCGCGTGGCGCGGTAGCTGAGCGGTTTGCCAAGTAGCGACATCCGCGGCGTCGCCAGCCGGTCGCCGCCACTCTTACTCTCACTGCAACCAATGACAGCGCAACTACGCTCAACCGAGCCACATCACATTTCGTCTAAAATGTCATTAGAATCATGCTGCCGTTGTTATACCACTGGAACCAACGACACCCGACTGCAACTACTAATCGACAACTATGACTTATCACTTCACGTCCAACTTTCCTGCCCAGGTGCTTGCGCTTGAAGGCTGTGTTTGCAAAGCTGTGCGTGTCTATGAGTGCACTCTGTATCAATTTAGCTGACGTCAGACGGGCGACGTATGTGATAGCGGGAGACGCGGACTGGCAATGACAGGTTATTGTTGTCGGGTAGTTCACTGAACCGAGACACATCACACTTTAGCTGACCCCCGTTTACACGTCTTCAATCTTTAGTAGAGTGCATTTATCTAGTGACTCCCATCGTATAAACAACCACTGGACTAACTACTAATTACTAAATTAGTTGTTTAAACGTTGTCTTTCTAGTCCTTTTTTTTGTATTATAGATACGTTCTTTCTCAAAAACGCGTAAATGAGGGCTTGCAATTTAATTTGAAACAATTGCCGAATAATGGTACGCCGTTGATTTTATTATCAACCACTTCGCTAAGGTTTACCCAGTTTAGTAGAAATGTTTTGAATGGCAATTGTAGGCTTCTTATAGCAGCAGTTAAAAATATTTTCGAGTTGGTAAGTATAACCCTTAGGATTATTAATTGTAGCGGACTATCAGAAAGGTCTATAGTCAACAGTGGGTACTCAGGAGCACAAGCGCTTTTGCATTTTTTTGTTGGATTAGCGGCATTGTGATTCAATTTTAATTGTTTCTATATATAGCAAATTTTTGTATTTAAGTCCTTCCTGCGAACAATGAATAGGAAAATCTTAAGACTGTACCCTTATATTGATTGCTAAATATGAGTCTCCTAATGACTGCCTTCAAAAATATCATGTTATTTACGTTCTAGCTTTTTGGTCAAACAATAATAGAAGTACGTAATTTCAAGAAATTGAATAGGATAAAAACAAAATGAAAATCTGTTAGTTAAAGACGGTACAGCAGAAAATATGCTTGTTTAACTTCTACTACCTATAATTCCCTATGTTATAATATCTACCTAAATTAGGAAACTGTATCTATGCATTATTACAGTGTATTATTAGTCGTGTTCAACAACATTCAATCAACTTTTTATAGAAATGTTGGGATTTTATTCAGGCGATGAAGATACTATATTTTGTAATTAATCTAATCATAAACATTACTAACAGTCTAATTATTAACATCAGTAAGAAGTATAATTCCTACAAAAAATAAACTACTTTGTATAAATATCTACTGACTGACATTAAAGTTCCTTTTGCAGCACTAACAACTTTTTGCACAAAATTCAATAAAATAGCGTGCCGTGGAAATGCGAAGTGCATTGTTCAAAACATTCTGCCGCGGCGTCCGATGAACGAGACATATAAACGTACAAAATACAAAACCAAGCAAACCACCCGTTCAGTAATTTTATAGCTATCAAGATAATTACTACAACCAAACCAAACTGAATGCTGTTCTAACATATACAAAGTATACAACAATATTTACCACCACATTTTGCATGATTTAGAAGGAAAAGTGACTGAAAGCGTTTGCTAAATGTTACTCGAATCTATGGTTTTATTTTCAGGCATAAAGCTTATTATAACGCTGCTAACAATTAATTTATATTCGTGAATTCAGTGAGCTATATCATCGTATGTTCACGTACATGTCACACACGCTCGTTGGCGCAACTACAATTCAGTTTATCAACACGGCGGAAAAGCGATGAAATCGCGACGATAAACTTGCCTTCTCGCCGTAGAGACGTCCTATCCACAAACATCGTATAACTTCTAGCTACCGACTGCTACGCGTCAGCTTTCATTTTATGAAATTGGATAGTTGCTACTTGCTACCCTTTACGAAGCGTAACGTAACATTTAGGTATGTAAATAAATATACATTACTGTACTAAAATACTTTCCCGTCTGAACATTGCATTTTCAGCAAAAATGTTATTCTGTATTGCTCATATAAATGTTTTTGTAGTAGGTATTCAATTATACTCACTTACGCTACGCTTCGTACAGGCGTCATACACAGATATTATGAACAAAAACTGGCACTAATTTACAGCTTTACGATCACAATCACGCCTATGAAGCAAGAACAAAGGGATCGGGCTCTGAACCCACATGGGATATTCGACGGGGAATTAGAAACCGCACCCTATTAAAATTAAAATCTACTCAAATCATATAATAGTATAAGTGAAATATGATATCAGGTAAATATCATAACAATTGAATCTCTGAAACTATCATTACCGTCGTATTGTAACAAGACCTATGCTATTGTTTCTGTTCAATCTTTTGGAATAATTTTCAGCGGTTACATATCCCAAATGGATTTACCCAAGTGTTTAAATAAAGGGGTTTTTGTAGGCTGGTTTTTGTTTGTATCCCCATGGGATTTTGTGTGAATATTTAGTACGGAATGTATAACGTGACCTCAATGTCAAATTAAGCATACGAAATTAGGCACAATTTTGGGTTAAGTAGAAGCTGTTTTCGTGACATTTTATGGCAGAAATTTATTCAGTGGTAGGTGCTTACTAACATTTAGGTATCTGATGTAATGTCCCGTTTGTATAATTGGGTTCTTTAACGGTTAAATTACTTTGTCGCTTTATGTTTAAATATATATTGAACTTTGAATTAGCGACAGTTGAGAGTAGGAGAGCCCTGTCCGAAGATGACATCGTAATACTTAAACAAGACGTTATAAGACGATGAAGGTATACTTAACTAAGCCGACATCAAAGTCCGTGTCAAAGTTTTGCCCTTAATTCTGCTCCCGATGAATATAATATCATGTATACCTACCAAGTTAATTACCTTGGCGTGAAAATTAGCCGTGCTGGTAAATGAGTTTCAGTGAATTTACGTGCATATGTTGTGGTTTATGGAGGAGCCGATATTACGTGCGTGTGATAATGTATTTTTGTTATTGTGTAAGTGGGGATAGATAGTTGTTTATCCTTAAACCAAATCTTTGAAAGGATAGCTCTGGCTGGTTGGCTGACTTATTTAAAATTAGAGTGAACAACATAGTATCACGGCTGTATTTTCCAAACGTTTAGGCAGTGTAGTACTGTTCTACAACCACATTGCACCGATGCCGTTATTAAGTCCCATGAAATATGGAGCGAACCTATTGATATGTACTGGGCCTACCCGAATTTTTGAGCGGGTACTGAGAATTTTCTGACAGAAAAAAAAAATCATTTGAACTTTACCCGACCTGGGGATTGATACCAGGGCCTCACTCTCAACAACCACGCTTGCAAACACTCTACTAATAAGAGAGTTAAATAAGAGTAAATATTCCGCATAACTACATTACATTATGCGAGACCTCATAGTTAATGAATTAATATAATTTTTGTTAATTGAAGTGGGATCCTTAAGCACGTCATATTAGCACCGCGGCATGCATTCCCCGGGGCATGCTCGTAGGTCATGGTAAATAGTACGGCCACATTCGTTCCCAATTAACCTTTTAAAATGTACAACATAATCATAAGGCACACACACAAACGACTAACACTTTTTGTTACACTAACTTAAATTATTTATAAAGGCGAATGTTGTTTTTAAGGTATTGGGTGGTTTTGATCTTTCCTTCGATTCCTAGTTATTGATAAAGTATACCATTTCCATTTTCTGTAAGAAAAACTGAAAGACCGTGTTAATTCCAAGGGTTCTCAAAAGGGTTGGTTATCCAATTTTTGTTTCTTGTATCTCTTATAGCCACAATTCGAATATACGGCCTTACATACCTACGTACTATACCACTATCTTAGGTTTTGCAAGTATGACGGCTGTGTAATGTTTTATTGGCAATAGTATCTATCCATGACACATTCAATAACACGCACGTGTGTGCTTCCGCCCGATGCGGTAATACTTATTTTAGATTATACTTTATTATGTCAGAACAAATTGATTCTGTTTTGAGCAACATCTTCAATAAAATAAATCATTAGTCGAAACAGTGTGGAGTGAGAGGTGAAATAAGATTATTTCCCGTTATACTTGGGGGAGAAGAGTAAAAGCGTAGGTAGTGATAAAATAGACACGAGTCAATGGTCGTAATGACCTCGCGCCGGTGATCTCCCCCGGGATCACGTTTTGATCCAATCTTATTTTTACTAACCATAAATTATATTAGATCCACATCTTGTGCGTATCCGCTGTAATTGTTTGCAGATGGTCACGCTATTATTATTGTGATCTAGGTCACACATAAAACTGGCCAAGTAATAGTGATGGATCAAAATCAATTAAGTCTTGTACGAGTTGATAAAAATACTTTAACGCAGGTAAAATCTGCTGTACCTACTACTACGATAAAGGAAGATAACGATAGTTGTAAACTCAATATGATGTGTGATGTTTCTGGTTCTTCAGTCCTACGTGAATGACGTCGTTATCGTTCTAAACCTAGTAAATAATATAACTTAACCTAACTATATACATGTTTCTATAAGACTACAAGGCATATGTACAAAGTTAAAGATCATCTAAAGAGCAACGCAACAGCAGTAAGTTTTTAATGTTTAAAATGCACAGTCGTTCGTTGTAATCAACTGAAGCATCGATTGCTCGAGAAAGTTTTTACTGAAAGAGTAATTTTTCAATGGGTGGGTTGTTGAATCGCCATCGAACGTTTTCTACAATTTTTAGAAAACTCATCTTCACAGTGGTTAATATTTTCGTGAAATATTTATCTTATTGTATCCATGGAATTTTCATGTAATACGTTTTTTTTAGCGGAACGAACGTATTATAGGTGTGCATTATCCCTGTGAAAAATCGCTCAACGGCAAATTGAATTTTGTTAAACCGTTCTCCAGTTAATTATTTACAAATAAGATGGCGGTGTATTGGTTCACCACAGAGTACCACATAGAGTGGTTTGAAATACAGAATACAGTAGGTATGTTTACTAACGTTAATTGCATATTTAAATATGTAGATATCATTTAAAGTAAGCTAATTAGTTAGTTGAGGTTGGATGTAAATTAAAAAACTATAAAAAACTATAAATTCTCAGGGTATTTCCCGGAATGGGTTCCGGGTTCAAAATGTTCAAGAACTGGAAAATTTGATTTACGATTTTCATACGGTATGAAATATTTATGAACAAATATTTCATCGTCGTGTCGCGGGTTCGATCCCCGCACGGAACAAATATTTGTATGATCTACAGATAGTTGTTTCGGGTCTGGTTGTTTGTGCATGTGACATGTATGTTTGTAAACTGTACCCACGATACAGGAGAAATCCTAGTGTGGGGCAATGTTTTATTTAAAAAAGAGAAAAAGAGAAAAGAGAATTACCCCATTAATTCAAATTTTACGCATAATCAGAAAATTGTCCAGCGCGCTTGTTATAACCAGTAGGAAGGTATCTACGCCATATAATAGCATTATGGCGCCCAGTTACGAATAGGCCCGTTCCCATGCGAGCTTCAAGAAATTACCAACGTAGAATACCTAGGTAATTAAATAAGTAAGCTAGGTGGATCAGGTGGATTTACTCGCAATTAGCAACAAATCAAATGCTATGAAATAAAATCTATGAAACTCTATGTTATATCAAGTATAAAAAGTACGACAAAAAGTAAGATTAAGTAAGTATATATAAACGAAGATCATAATAGATATCATAGAGTAGAAGTTAGTTGAGTATTATATCATACATATATCTAAGGTAGGAAAAATAAACTATTTGTAGGTACTAGTTTAATGATTGACCGATAAGATCTTACTGTTACTGCTCAGCTTTAGCAAGTCGGCGCGATCGCGATCACACAATCATTTCCCATAAATGTCCAATGCCAGATTCGTTCCTCAACTACAAAACGCTTTTAGGATCGATGGGGACAGATAATGACAAAATCACAGCGCTTGACAGGCAGATTCGTAATCGCAGACAGATGTTATCGGCATAAAGGTGGAGGGCTATGTAGCCCGTCCATCTGATAAAATCTCTTAAACTCCTTTAGGATACTTATTGGCAGGCAGGGAAGGGCCTATTCCAAGCAAGAGGTCACACGGCAAAGGGCAAATATAAAATAGTGTTATAAACCAAGGATTGCTGGCTATCTTTAATACAACCGTGTTTAACTAATTAGAACTTTTTACATATTACCATGGACAGGTTTTATCACTTGCTGAGTCTCAGATAACAGTGTTATCTGACCGATAACATTTATTTTAATATTTGCGTGAATTTAACTGTTATCTTTTAGATATATATTTCTGACCTTATTAGTGATTGGTCAAAGAAGTCCTGCATATGAAGAATATGAAGGCTGTTGAATCCGTCGTCAAATAGCAACTATTATATTGGTTTGATTTATTAAAAACTTTGAAAAATATACCCAACTATTAGTTAAGTTTCGATGAATTTTCAATAGTAGTATAGTTAGTTAGAATTTTCAATATAGTTCAATAATAATATATGTAAATAATATTTCTAAAACTTTTTGTGATTTTTGATTATTGTGTATTTATACTTCCCGATTTTCGAATAAAATTTTGTATATATGATAGAGATAATACAATATAATAAGAGTAATATTTACAATTATAAATGATAATAATACAGTTATATACCTACGGTGTCAGAAATGTGTGCTACTACGTAAGGGTAACTAAAGGGATATTGTTAAGTATTTTAACACGAATAGATAACTTGTTTAGTTCTACAGGTTACAAAAGTTAAATTGTTTATCGTTGTTAAGTTTATTAAACTATTCACATGTTTATTTTGTGTAAATTTACAATTATAGTAACTAAGTACTTAATTAAAGTTAGATTGTGAAAGCACACGGTGTAAAGTCAAGTGTTTAGTTGAAGTAGTTGGTAGAGTTCAGGTATTTTATTTATGTACAACAACAAGTATCGTCAAAGAAACTCGATAGAACCCGAAATGGTGTATATTAGTAAATGTTAGCACTGTGTTACCTCTTTATAGGTATTCTATTACATGGTTTCTATTCAGTAGGTATTTTATAACTTTACACTAACTACTAATTATAGCAAACAAAAGAAGGTAGATGTTAGGTAAGAAGAATTATTTTGAAGTTAAGATATTTCAGCTAGGGACAAAAATAACTGAGGTGTAAAAAATAAACAGGTAGGATTATCTTGTCTACGCAAGGTCTACGATTAGAAAAAAATAAAATTATGGTAATATATTACCTATGGCGTATAGCATCTTCATGTACCCGAACACGCCTTGTCGATTTCATTTTCACCTAAACATTTTATGCCAATGAATAATGTTATTTCGAATAACAATGAAATGTTTAGTCGTAGTTGATGTTTTGAAATTCAAATATCTTTTCACTTCTGCTAATTCGTGTGTAATAGAAAAAACAGAGACATAATGATGTTGTAGTGTAAGCTATGTAGAGTCACGTATGTAGTAGGGGTATTGTTTGTTGTATCTATAACTAATTTGTAGATGTAGATATTATGCACGTCAAGTTACTATGTATATCGATATGAAATCTGTAACACTATAGTGGTTTTGAAGCCTAAGAAATTTCATTAAATTAAGCAAGCAAGATGTCTAAAACAAAAATGATTTCTAAAAAAAATTTAAATTCTTCAGCGTGTTTTTTCTAAAAAAGTGACGAAGCAGCTATTTAGAAATAAAATATAAATAACCTATCTACTTATTAGGTTTAAGTCATATTCATTAAACTTAATTTGAAATGCTTTTCAATTGTTATGAACTTATGAATATCAATTTGACATGTCCGCGGCGGCGCAGTGTCGCTTGCTGCCGTCATATTTTAATCACGTAATGTAATGCGAAAAATCTGTTCGACTAATACTACCTACGTTTAATGGTAAACTATCGATCCAAATATAGAAGGGTACTCCGAGCGCCATTAAAATCGAAGTCATCGTCAGCAATTATGTATAAAGGCACAAAGCACAATGCGATATCGAACAGACATGCTATTTATTTTAAATTTATAATCGACCCATTTAGTCTATTCAACCGACACAATCGTTTCTCTAAATATTGTCGTGCAAAAATCGAAACACCAGACATTAGTTACGTACCTTAAAATTCACAGCCAATCTAAACAACTGAAAACTGACATCCATAAATATTTACATTCCGGTAGACGTGAGACGAGTAATAGCGTGCGTTATGGTGTCGGCGCTGTAGACGATGGTGTGGTGGCGGCACGGCGCGGGCCGGGTGGCGACGATGGCTGCGGCGGCCGGCGAGCGCGCGCGTGCGGCACGTGCGGAGCAGGGCTGCGGCGCCGGCATAATACCCGCCACTCATGAGCTTGACGGCAGCGGCGCGCGGCGGCGACCTGACGCAGGACGCGGACGCCAACTAACGCGCCGCCCGCGCCCGCCCGCCCAACGTGCCGCCGCCACCGCCACCGCCACCGCCGCCGCACCGCCCAACGCACCTACCCGCCCGCACTCCTCTAATTCTAATTGTTGGCCACCTCTGACGATTCAGGTCATCGTACCTGCATATGAATTCTTTCCTAAACGGAAAACCCAGTTCGGAACTGCATATTTAATATTGTGATTCAATTCAAGCTGAGATTACGTAGGTACCTACAGTTTCATAAAAAGTTACTACCGAATAACTTAGGCGAGCAAATTTTTTATTTACAGAAGAGGGTCCTACCAAGAACTTAAAACGAGTTTTAAGTTTTTTGATATCCACCTAAGTAGGTAGGTAAAGCTACATAAATTGTGTACAAAATAAACAATCGCATGTGTTACGAAGTTTGTGTGCTCTACAAAAAAGTGTTAATAGAGGAAGGAAAACCCCATGGGACTGAACCCCCGTTCTGATATGTGGGTACAGAGTTAAAATATTTGACTTGTATTTTGTTGGATATTCTGGTACCTCCTGCAGGTACTGTTTCCTCGAGACAATTTTGGGCGTATATAGTTTAGTAATAAGTTTCTTAGATACAACTTCAATTAATTTGGTTTTTATAAGTTAGTTAAAATATAATAACTTAGCTAATATTTATTATTTTATAATATTACTTGTTGTAGATATGATGGCTAAAAATACTTAAATAATAAAGAAGTTTTTAATGACTTATAGTTTTAGTAACAGATAAATAAGTATTTATTTGTCGTTTCAAATGCGTGAATTTTCACGTTTTTACGACGTTTTTCCAGACGTTAATTATTGTCTACCGCAGTAGAGTCGTCCATAGTCAGGTTTTATGTTGTTTATTTATTAACACTTTTACGAGCGGAGCATGAAATGATATTTTTCATTACTGAATCACTAGTTTTAAGTCGTATCTGATCTACTTAATATACCACTTATTTTATGAGGCATTCAAAAATAACAGTTGGGTATAAGTGGTAACTGAAATTGTTACATAAATCAATAGTAAAAAATCTTTTGTAACGCGCGACAGGCCGCCCGCCTATACTTAAACTAGTTGTCTGTGATTAATTAAACTTTTCTGAAGGGTACTTTTCACAGTAACACGTAACTGTCGAAGCGTAAAATTACGTTTAAATTGTGTTTTAATTTTTAACGATTACCATTTTCTTACAAACAGTTACCTGGAACACAGCCACTATTTTCATGTAGCGTTGTCTCGCATGCTTTGTTCAAAATAACTGGTAATTCTCTAAAGGTCACGATAGATTTATAATGTTATGAACGTTAGCTACATACCTGCACCTTCCAGAACCCAGTTGTTATTCCATGGTGCTATTTATCACTACAAGATACTCTACCGATGACCACTAGCACGTGATATAAAAACAGCCCTTGGTTCGCTATGACGACACCCACGGGAAAAGACGGGCTCTGCCAGAACTAGTTATTGCTTTCCATATAAAATAATTTGATATCAGTAATATTTGTCGTAATTCAAAGACGTACCTACTCGAAAGTACGAGTAAGTCTGCAACTTGCAGCTACGATGCATAATTTATATCAAGTGTCGAAACGTTTCTATATAATTCCTGTCGCAATTGACCTACTTGCGATGTAAACAGGTTTAGTGCGTCAAAAGTTCATAAAATTGCACGATCTACTAGATAGCCAACCCATAGACTATCTACGAAAACAACAGCGACCCTTTCCTTCGTCGAGTTTTACGACTTGCGCCGAGTGATAAGTTGCTGACACATTCTGCACACTTTAAGCTCTGCCCCAAGAAAAGCGTGGAGTGGAACTGCCTATATTAGAAATATAGGCAGTTTCACTCCACGCTTTTCTATTGGAAGTATATATTCAGTATTTATTCTCTTTTGGAAGTATATTAAACATTACTAGGATTTAACGTAGTTAATAGGTGCTGTTTACATCTCTATCCATAGAATGTTTATAAATAGCGAATGTTGTGTAAGAATGAGCAACATTAGCCAAGCTTTGGTATCTATTTTTAACAATACCGAACAATAACTGTGATTAAAATGTAAAATTAAAGAAAATTAGTACTTTTAGGGGGATTATTATCTGTGAGATTCTCGGCAAATATTAGGCCACGGTTGTCCCGCGGGTGTCGTTAAAGGATTTTGGGAATAGTATGAGCAGCAGCGGAATAAGAACTTACGAATATACGATCACCACACGGAATAAATATACGGAACGAAGGAACGGGAGATATTAAGGGAGGATCCCATGTAGCCTAGTGCGTTCACTACTGTGTGCGATTTTTGAATATAATTTCAATAAATGTCCAATCCCTACGTAAAATCCCTTTGACAAAAATCAATATTTATATATCGCTAAGTTAGACTGAAAGTGGCATTTATCCAATACTGACCGATCGGAATTATTATGGAAATTCTATAGGCAGCTGAGGTGGTGTGCCTTGAGGGCCGAAGGTTGACTTTTTTTTTATAAATTGGTCTCTCGACTCCAATATATGGCGCTGGAGTACTTTTTGCCACGTAGAACAGTTCATTAAAGTGACACGGTGTATTACGTTATGGTAGTGTTTTCAAGGAGGTCCATGTTTAGCGAGTTTGGAGTATATATAGGTACTTATAGTAAGATTATGTACTACTAACATATAGCAAGAAGCTATTATTTATAAGACGTTAAGTAACAACTGTAAAATACGATGGCGTAGTTACCACTTGAATTGAAGTGGTACTAATTTACGGCTTGTATTTGTAAACATGAGGCGCACATGACTGGTTTGCTTACATTAACGCCTACACGCGTGCCTTGTATTAGTTACCTATTACTTATTACGTGCAGTCTGTTGCACTGTGAATATAGGTATTTATTCTATAATGAACAATATAGGTGCATAGCTTGTAGTTACTCCTCCAAAGGTAAGCAAAGGGGTATCGATGTACACCCATTCTTTGCCGATGCCGTTGTTAAGTCCCATATTAGATACTCCAGGCTGCTAATAGAATCGCCTAAAAGAAAAACTCAACTGATCACGTTGCCTTAACGGGAGAATACAAGCTAGGACGTCAGACAGAGCAACCGCATTTACAACCATTAGACCATGAATGAGACAGTTCTATAAGGAACTAGCAATTAGCGATTTCAGTTTCTTCTGCATAGCAATTATATTGTAGAAAGAAGGGTTAACATTAATGTTTCTACACGCTATCTTGTAATCAGTGGTTGGGTGGTTAAATGAGGAAAAATTAAACTGTAGTTAGTGTTGGTTTCTGTCAAAGATAAAACTACGTTACTACAACGATCTTTAATTATATGCCTTCAGTAGGTACTTGTGTAAGTAGGTACGTAGGTAATAGTGTTGGACACGATTTGTTTTACAGTAAAAGCCGCATTTCTTGAACGGCTAATCCATCACTGTTATCGAGCGAGTTTCCGTCCATTGTGTATGTGCTGTTCGTACGTAGATATGTTATTATATACGTGTACGAAAAGAGTATTTATGTTAAAAAATACGAGACAATATTTCATTTATAGCGCACAAGTGTGTGCGCAAACACATCTGCACTCTATTCCTTCACTACACGACCGGAGAGAGATCAGGCGCAGGACCAACGTCTTCACGTACTTTCCGAGGCACGGTGTGTATTCACATACACAAAGACCCAGACCCGAAACAACTATCTGCAGATCATACAAATATTTGTTCTGTGCCGGAATCGAACCCGCGACACGTAGCACAGCAGTTGATCTCTCAACCACTGCGCCAACCGTGCCGTCAACGTGCCGTGTTTTTCTCATAACCTGGACCTAACAGATTTTTTTTGGTTTTCGGATTCTGATTGTATATCATTAAATCAACAAGAAAAATATCATTTGGTTTCAGAGCAAAAAAGTATCAAAATTATTGACTAGTGTTATTTTATCTAGTTATTAAAATTTTATATTGTAGCCACTACTACTCGCAACATGGCAAAAAGTAAAGCGCCATCTATCGGAGTGAAGCTACAACAACAAACCCTGAATCGCACTATGAGAGTTTACAACGATCCTAACACATATACGAATATCCGACATCAACTGTCGGGCTTCGGCCCGCCAGGCTAACCACCTTGCCTGGTCGGAGGATCCTCCCTATTCAAGGGAGGAACACCATATCTCGTTCCCCTATAATATCTTTAGTAGTGTATTATCCTCTCGCTTGGTTTCCGTAAAAATACATAAGAGATATAGGTAGATACTATTATGATGAGAATGAAATGTGATTTTCATAGGAAATTGCTGCGCTAAGATTGCCATATACCAACGAAAATTTCTAAGTTTATTTTTAAATGTTTAATAGCACCGGGTAGGTAGGTATTAAGTTTTAATTTCATTAAATTACGCGTAGATATTTTTGTAATAAATAAATTCTAGAAAATACCGTAATTCTACAACATAATGCATAGGTATAGAACGAAATACCCGCTATCTGGATGTCATCCAATAATGAATCCGAACGAAGATTTAATCCATTTAACCCGGAACGGACGCCGGCGTCCGCTAACAATCGGTTATCTGCGGTCTTGTACGCTAGTCACCAGCTACGATATTTTCACAGTATTAAAATTGAACAGCCAGAGACAAAATACACAACCGATGCACAAAAGAGTTTCTAGAATGATCACAAAACAAGAAATTATATTCTTTTGTTTTATGAAAATAATAACATGACTCCTAGCGAGATGTATGCAGTCAATCTACGCTCGTTGCCAACTACGACATTTTTCACTAATTTCGCCGGATCTTCGACTCAAACGAGCAATAATGCTGTAAAGGGATTATCCGAAACAGAACTGTGGAGCCGAGATAAGGGCAAGTTGTCATAAATTGATTCACAATTATTAAACTTTTCCGTCTAATTGACTTTATAACTTCTTTTCGTGGTGCTTTCTCAGAACCATAATCTCGGAATTTTGTAGGTAGGACCCATAGTTAACAACTTGCGAATTTTCAAATTATCGTGAAGAATTCAATGAATTGTTGTCTGACTGTACGAAAAACATAAGGGTAAATATCTTACTTAAAAAACAATACGCAAATAATATGAATAATCAAATTTCTGTAGAAAATATTTGTTGCCAGTCACATGGTACGATTTTTTTCGAGTGTTTTATTTATTTCTTAATAGTATACGCTATATACTATTTACTATATAACAATATTAAACGCACCTTAGCACCTTTTTAATACCGTCACGGGCAGTTTATCCTTACAAGCTAATTCCCTACATTTTTTATATTATTTGAAGAGTAGGATGGATTCAATGTCTATTAATTAACCACTACCTCTTTTCTGAAGATAAAATAACGATTATTATAAAAAAAAAACATGATACAGCAAAAAATACACGTTTGATGCACGAAAAAAATTACAACATACTGTCTATGCGTAGCAGCTCGGACATCTGCTACGACAGCGTAGCAGCGTAGCAACGAGTGTGTATGTTACTGATAATATGTATGTATGTGGAAACCCGAAAAATGTTACGAGTATCGTTTATCGCTTCTGACAAAATTGCCTTGAAAGACGCGTAAAATAGGTGTTTGGGCGTAAACGTTTCTTAAATCGAAATCTTAACGAATGAATTTGATTTTAGTCTCTATCGTTTCGTCAGATTACAAACTAGGTCAACAAGACTGTTTTTTTTCAAAATTTTGATTAATTTCATAATTATCACGATAAGAATAAGGAAGATTTTCAGTAAAAAAACGCATTTTGAGGGTTAATTATTTATCTATCTCACTCTATCTATAAACAACATCAAAAAACAAAAATATGTCGACCTAGTTTTTACTTGTGTCTATAACTTAAATAAAAAACCGCCTTAAAAAATTCAAAAACAAAACTAACTAAAAAGCAAAAAATAGATGTTTTATTATACAATATAGTAGTTGAAGAATATTGAAGTCGGTGCCAAGCGGTCATTACGGTCGGGACCCTATCGCTATATCGAGTTATCAACTACTTATATCTGTAATGTGCACCATAATATTCTAGTCTCGTCATTATAATTTAGTCGAGTTGATGTGTGGCAGTTGCTCGTGCCACCGTAGTGGAAAGATGAACAGTCACTTCAGAGGGTGACAGACGATCCCAGGTTTTACCTCTTTTTGTTCACCCCAATCTTGTCAAGAGATAGCGCAGATTTCGGCTGGTTCGGTGGAGTGCAAAACCTAATCCATCAGAAACTACTTGTTTAATAAAAACTTTCGCACAGAAAAGGAACATACAAAATTTCACATGCACATACAACTATCAATAGTATATAGTATAAATTTTAATGTGAAAAACTTTTAATCAGCTGTCTAAACATAATAATTAAGTAGGTACTTATAGTTAATAGAGCATTGTTGAGCGTGTATGTGGGTGCGGTGAGAGCCTGTGAAGTATAACGTTTTAGTTTAGATCAACATTTTCATGAGGGTAGTAATCCTGATAATATAATTTATATATTGACGACCGTGGAGGTCAGAAGTCCTTTTGAGCAACCACTGCCCTCCTAAGCAACGTTCGAATAACGCTACGGAAAACGACTTTGCCCTTTGGTCACTTATATTCTTTTTCTAAAAAGACCGGTAATAATTTTACTCGTGTTCGAAGTTGTAAAATAGACCTTGTAGTGCCATCTACCGCTACAATGTGAACTAAATAGCAGAAATATTAAGCGGTACCTCGCCTGGGCCGTATCAACACCACACTTCCTATCTCTATATCAGCTTGACGCTATAGTTTTTCGGTTTATTTACAAGAATGGTTTTAGGTCAGTTGGTAGCACTCCTCAAGAATAATGAGAAACTATCCTTGAAGGGGGAAACAGAAACAGGACGAAAGAAACACACTCCACATAGTTTTTACGTAGTAGATTTTTGCGATACAGTATGAGGAATAATGAATAAAAGATGCATTATAATTTTATTTTACGTTATTTATTACACGAATTCATTAGCATGAATACAATATTCTCCCATGTTTGAAAAACTATAACTTGGCTCAGCTTTTTGTACACATAAGTCACATGTTTTGATTGTATGTATATCTACGAATTTTAGAATGGTGTTTTGGATAAAATATGTCTAACTTATACTAGATTAAGGATATATTATCCGCCTTTCTTCCACTTTTCTCCTGGCGTGTACTCTGTCATGGGTTTGCCCGATATTCCACAAGTACCAATACCAACTCTTCCAGTCAAATTATCTGGTGATGCGAATATGCTCTTTGTTCTGACGCCGGGTTTTTTGGCAGCCTTAGTGTGGAAGTTGAGCCATTTATTCTTTTCACTTTCCCTTTCCTCTTCAATTTGTTTAAACCTCTGTTGCTTCTTCTGTTTTTTCTTTTTGAGATACTCTCTATTATAACCTTTGCCATGTCTGAAACAATAATAGATATTTAAGTCAGAAAGAAAGTAACAAACATTTTTACTTTAATCTTCATTGGTCTAGTAGTCGCAAGGGCGACTGCTTAGCATAAGGTCCTGGGTTCGATTCCTGGGTGAGGCAAAGTGCTAATAGATTTTCTGTATGAAAGTTTTTAGTAGCAGTGCAGTCTGAAACTGTGCTCGTTAGACTCATCGCCTTTTACAAGGCACTCGGTTATGGCATCGGCGAATTGTCATCAACATTTCACCAAAGGGTTGCTATGTGTAAATTCATTCATTCATTCACTGGCAAATAGCCAGCAACGTCAAGCGACTGCTGGCATTTCTCGAAGAACTGGGGTGGATCGAATAAACTGACATTATTCCCACCCCGACGCAAAAAAATGCGCTTAAGCGTGTATTTGCGGAAACCACCCCGACGCAAAAAAATGCGCTTAAGCGTGTATTTGCGGAAACCAGCCCGTTTATACCTTATTTATGTGTAAATTCAAGTAACTTTGGAAATCAACGGAAATAACTTACTTGCTTTCATCACCACTGTGTGGTCTTTTTAATCCTGAGCCAGGTATGATCTTTACGTCATTCATAGATACAACTTCAGCAGTTGCATAGCCATCAAATTTTACTTTCAGAGTATCCTCTGTGACATCTTCAATAAGAGCTTCATAGAATCTACAAAACATACAAAAACTATGACTAAAAATTGTTATAATAGTATCAATGCAGAGATGCTGAATACATTGTCTCCGAAAATTAAAATTTAATTTCAAATAGTAAAAGTATATATTATAATGAATTCATTTTGAGAAACTTCATATCCCCCATAATTTATCAAGCAAATTGATAACTTGATACTTCCTGATTTATAAATGAAATCCAATTTCATTAATGAAAATGTTAAAAACACATTCACCTTTCCCAGATATTTTAAGCAGTTAGAATAGAAACGTTTTATGATGATTTTGTTTCTGAAGATGGCCAAGTGGGCTTAAATCTGTACAAGAAAGTGAAGTGTTATTATATTTTTTTTTCTCCTACCCCTATGGTGTAGTGTGTGAAAGTATGTATGCATAGTCTAAGCATTATTATTCATGTATTAGTATTAAGTTGCTAGTCGTAATAAATCTCTTGTGGCATATACAAGTGTTTCACTGTTAACTCCCCGCAACTCGCACACATCAATACAAACCTTTATGTAATTTTCTTTAACACCATCATTAGCATTGAAGATAAAATTTAAAAAAGGTTTGATAAAATTCTATGATGTCAATTCTAATTACATAAAAAAAAAACATGGCATATTTTGCCTGCCTACCTTTTTTCAAATTCTTGTCTCACAAGACATCTTTACTATAAAGGTGGAAAATGCACCTAGCCAAGCTAACCCTATCACGATTGTAGTGACTGTTTCTAGAGAATATATCAGTGTATATTAAAGTTATGTTGAGGAGTGCAAGAATTTCTTCTGTGATTAGGTCTGATTTCAGGTGCATATTAATTTACCAGGAGGTAACTTGGCATGAAAGTAATGAAACTATAGAAAAGATTCTTTTAATAAGCAAAAACAGTGTTCTATTAAAAAAATATTTTTGATCAACAAGTTTTGTTTAGGAATAAATGCTGTATTGTAAGTCGAGATGCATATTCACATGGAAATATGCCCAAACCCCAAATAATTATGTGTAGATCATGCAATGATTTATTCCATGATGAAATCGAAACCCAGATACGTAGTGCAGTAGTTGATAGCTCAACCACTGCACAAATCGGGCCATCAATAAAAAAATATGTATACAATATAATAATACAATTTTCTTGAATGTGTCTCACTATTATTACTCTTGTGCTCTTTTCAATTTCCATAGTTATACCAATATGGAAGTCATACACAGAATAGTTTCTTTGTATGATTACATAGCACAAACAAAGGTAAAAATAACTCACTGTCCATCTGATCTCCATTTCGCTAGACATCTTTCCCCAACTTGCCAATTGGACATGTATTTGTGTGTGCTTTCATCATCCTCGGCCGCCAACAGGGACGCTGTAACATCATGATCATTACTAGAACCATGAATATTAGGCACTTTGGAGTCACCATCTTGAGTTTTTATAAGATCTTGTGTCAACTCTATTACTTCCTCCAAATCCGACTTTAATTTCAGCAACTCCTCATTCTGAGCATCAGTAAGTAACGCTGCTTCCACCTAAAATGAAAACAATAACCACATGAATTTACGAGACACATCCTTAAATAATACTGATCGATAAAATTAGGTCTCCTACCTGTTGTAGTTGCAATTTATAATTTCTTAAATCATCGGCCATTGTGGAAGTTAATATTACAACTACTTTAATATCCTAGATACAAATCACCATCAGAAAAAATATTATTTTATCGTTAATTCCTATTTCTTACTCAAGTCATTACAACTATTTTATTTTTATAGATTTTTTGATTATCTGTGGTTATGTTGTAAATCCATAAAGAACCAAATGTTTTTTTTTTTACCATAGAAGCTGAAATAACTTTGTAAGAATACTTTACACGATCGGAAATATTTTCAACACTAACTAAATAAATGGATGTCGCTTTCACCGCTCTCACATGAATTTGGTTTTAGACTATGGAACAGGTCAGGGCAATTCCAGGCCTGCTATTACTTTCTAATTTCGTAAATAACGTAGCGGCCGAAATCTTCATTATGTGACAGAATAGATTAGAAGTTACTTATTCAAATTTTATTACTCAAAATGGCAGGTATTTACGCATTTAATACACAATGCACTAATACCAACCTTTGGACTTGGTTAAGTAGTTCGGAATACGAAAAATCAGGTATTGTGTTGTGACATAACTTGTAGCGGTGGTTGTTGCGCATCGTAAAGATTATTGAAACTATCTAACGTCACAATAGCGGATAGCTCGTTTTACCGTTCTGCAACGCACACAATGTTTGGACATTTTCGTTACACCTCTATCGCTTTTTTTTTTATGGCGTAGGCGGCAAACGAACAGACGGATCGCCTGATGGTAAGCGATTAACGTCGCCCATGGACACCCGCAACACCGGAGGAGTCACAAGTGCGTTGCCGGAAAATCGCTAAACACTATCGGGCTCGCGCGACTGGTAGTTGAGTGTCGCAAATCCCGTTACTGGTCGCTATTAAAACTGGATATTACAAACTGTAAATTCTAGGCAAATTCAGAAATTCAATAATAACGAAACATATTCATAGATTATAAAAAATAATTTATTATTTATATGGTCCAATTAGTTATCTTACAAAATAGTGCATGAAATATATATTTTTATTAAATAAATCTTAGCGTTAAATCTTAAACTTACGCTCTATAAGAGACAAATTACATAATAATAAAGTATGTACATTTAATAAAAAATCAGTCAAAAATGCTACAAATTAGTTATTGTTTACCAGGAATAAATCTTAACATTATTGATTACATTAGTATGGGGAGAAAGTATTAGTTATTTGTTAGAAAAACATCATGATACGGCTTTTTTTGCCTTTGTGTATTTGTTTTTTTATTTTTTATTATTTACTGTAGAAATGGGAGCAATTCAGAACTCAACTTGTTCTTTTAACTAAACGCTTTTTGTACAAAAAAAAAAACGATATTTATAATTTTAAGTCTAAAAATAAATGCCATAATATAACAATATGGAATGAGTAAGAGGCCAGTAACGAGGGTGCAACCTAAGAACCTCTCCGAGTGACGATCATCAGTGCCGACGTCCGGTGTACTTTGCCCAATTAGTCACGTTAAAAGATTGGCTAATATATTCACCACCACACAAACAATTTAAATTGAGAATATTGCTCCAGGAAAGAACCAAAACTTTTCAATGTAGGTTGTAGTGTTATTGGTAAGCTAGTTAAACTTGGTGCATAATGTTATGTATTTGATCGATGTAATATATGTAATGATGTAGCAAATTTGGATTTGTTTATATATAAAAGCATTACTGGTCCCTATTCACAGGATGTTATTAACTGTCCACGCTGACGAGATGGCTTTGTAGCGCGGTGGACTGGTGGTAGCGCCGCCGTGACGCGAAGTCTTCATTGTCATCATTTAATCTCTCTTGTTCCAGCGATATGTCCGCATGGACGGGTGTCACAACCAGCTGTTCGTATTCTAAAGGGCGTTTTCTGTGTGCAAAATACGTTTTTGTTATCATATCATAATTAGTAAAACATATATAGGTATAAGATTTTTGTCAACAATGTAATGTATGTTGACGTCACGCTCGGTGCCATTTGTAAGAATATAATGGTTATCATTTTTATTTTGTTAACTGCACAATAACACGAAATATGGGAGGTTGAGTAGCATTTGTTTAAAACATTATTTATGAAAAGGGGTGAACCTTATCTTTGAAAAAAACTTGTAGGTAATGAAGCTCTTACCCTATTAATTGTAGGAACGAAATTTTCATCCAATGGAAGAAACGGAACTCAGAAGCGCGTCCGGGTTTGAGCGCAGGGTTCGCCGCGCCGATGTAAAGCCAGAATAGCCACAAGATAGTAAGGCAGCCAAGGGCGTAGCCCCAGTGGACCAGAAACATCAGCAACAGCTTTATTGCCACCTGAAACAAGGCACAGACAGGCATTTTACACGGTTTTTTTGCAAGATCCTATATTATAAAAATAATGTCAGTAGTGTGTGTGTTATGCACTTCAATAAGAAGTAGGGTCCCTAATATTCAGGACCTTTGACAGGGCTTGCAGCTTATGGTTAATAAACAATTTTTTTGTACTAATACTGCAATTTATTGTTATTTAGATACAAAACAATGCAGCGACCGAAAAGGACGGGATTTTAATTTTCGTATTTTGAACTTTATCTCCATAGTGTAACGTACAAATTAGAGATGTGGACAAAAACGAACATGGGTAATCTATATTGTGTCATGATTTCTGCAAAATATTGCAAGTCAAGACTTAACGCGAATAACTTACCCCAACCAAAGACAACCATCTGTTACATAGATGTGAGTACCAGTTCTTGTTTTTCGAGTGAACGCTAATACTGGGTCGGCGAACATCACCGTTGGACATCCGGCCGTTCATTATGGCGGAATCGGTTGGCGACGGTGTGAAGTCCTGAAAATATTAACTTTTAGTGATGATAGTCAATGCCTTCCATGCAGAAAAATCAAAATTAGGATCCATTAGAACTTGCGTTAACGTGAAGCAAATCATTGTGCCGAAACCTGCATACCTGACAGGATAAACTTACATAAAGTTTTCGATGGTGTATGGGTGCCGCCCCGCATGATGCCAGTGTGGTGGACTAAAGCCTAACCATTCTCATTCTGAGAAGAGGCTCTTTCCCAGCGGGACAGTAATAACAGATTATTTTACAATTTAACGACAAAGTATTTTAGTATCTTGTCTTTAAAAAGGTCTAGAAACACAAACGGCGTAAATATTTTTTTTTATGAACGGTGACGCTGTATTTTTATGGGTAACCCACTGGTAAACAGAACTTATTTACAGAAAAAAAAATACGTTCCATAATAATAATGCGCGAAACACTTACCCCAACATTTTTATGTCTGATTCTTTCAGGAAATAGTAAATCTAAATCGCTGCCAGTAGCGCCGTACACTTGAGTATCCCGTTGTGAATGACCCTGATATCTGAGGGCAATAAGGAAACGTGGTATAGACCGCGAGAATCTTGTTAGCTGCTTGGAATACGAGTCATATGTCTGTATAGTAATGTTTTTTTCTGTGTATCACTCGTAACTAGCTACGTTAAGAGCAGATATTCTAAGTACATAAATATAAAATTTGTTCTCTAATCATTTATATGAAAATTTTCTTTCATGTGAATGATAAGTGATGACAAGGTTATAACACGTAGGTAAGTAAAACATGTACTTAACTAAATGGATTATGGAGAAACAAAAATCGTACCTCATTTCGCGTCTATGTTGCAAATCAAAAGTTTGTGCGAGCGCAAAGTAGGAGTAATCAATGCAAGCATAGGTGATAAGGAACGGCATGGTGACGATGGGTGCGAGCTGGTTGATGTCGCCGATGATGATGAACGTGACAGTCACCACGGCAACGACTACCATCGAGTATATCGGTACCTTGTTGGGACCTCTCTGGAAATAATCATGGTGTTATACTGTACTCTTCCATGGTGTTATTAATACTAGGCTATGTTCTCCCTATTCAAATCCTAATCCTATCTTAACTTTATAACTATAACTATTTTTATAAATGTGAAAGTAAGTTTGTCTGTTACCTTTCTACGCCTAAACCACTGAATCGATTATCGTGAAATTTTGCATATTCATTGTCAGGGGTACAGAAGAGGACATAGGGTACCTTTCATCCATAAAAAAGTACTGTTCCCGAGGGAAAGAACAATAACTTTCTTAGGACGCTAGATGGCGCTACGTGTGACCCGAAAAAATGCACGGGTTCGTAATCAATGCGGGCGGAAGCTAGTCTATAATATTTAAATCGACAAGCATGCAAGCAGCCGTTGCAGATGAATACTACTAAAATTTTCTGTATATTAGATAAATTTTATTAATTACTGTTCGTTGGTAAGCGTATCACTTAGGAATGGCGGGACGGACTTGGCTATATTTTTGTTTTTTTGAAAATATTTTTAATAGCTTAAAACTAAAATTGCCTTTTTTGATGGGATTTTTGTATGAACTCAAGACTAGGAAGATAAGACGTCTGTCGGGTCTGCTCTAGTTACACATACTATAGTTATAAAATCTTTAAACTGTTTCAATATTTGTATAGTCCTCAAAAGTAAAATCGAGAGGAATTTATTGATGACTACAACTACATATGATACTAATAAAATAAAAATATCAAACAGAAATACAAGTCATATTAAGTAAATTAGGTATCACATACTAACCCCATTGCCAAGAAATTCCAGCCCTGGTATGACCTTCTCATTAGCTATGCTTTGCAATACCCTGGGTGTTCCATACATCGCGCCCAGACATGAGCTCATGGAACTGACATACAAGCCAGCGAGCAAGAGGACGGTGACTGCCGATATATCAGCTGTTATTGAAAGATTTTTCAGTAAACCTTCTCTAGTCACTGTTGCTGCTAATGTTATTATGAACATCAAGTATAAAAATGTCCTGCAAATAAAGAAAAAAGAAGCACGTGATTCATGATGAGTGAATATTTTTAAGGCGCCATTCATTTATTACGTAAGACGTTTTAGGGGGGAGGGGGGTTCGCCATGTCTTATTTTTTCTTACAAGGGGGTGGGAGGGAGTCTTGATAGTTCTTACTTACGTAAGAACTATCTTACGATCACAAAAATGCGCAACGTTAAGATTATACTTTGACAAATAAAAATTCCTAAAAATGTTTACTTTGAAAAATAAACATTAAAACAAACCAAACGTGTATTCATTTTTTCTTTAGATTCTTATGTGATAAATATTAAACAGGTTGGGAGAGGGTCGGCTTATTCTTATTTTTTCTTATGTAGGGGGAGGGGTCAAAAACCAGCAAATATAGTCTTACGTAATAAATGAATGACGCCTAAGGTGTTCTACAACATATTATTTGGTTTGGCATTTTTGTTGCAGCAAACTATAATTATCTATACCCGCCGAGAACTGGAGCCGTTTGTAATAATTATATCCAAATGAAGTAGGTCTTATATTTGTCAGAAAAAATAATTTTCAATGGATATCAGTCAGGCCTTTTTGATAATTAAAAATCATGTCCATGATTGCAACATCGAAGTTTCCACTTCTATCTTGTCTGTGATTTCTAATAACAAGTAACGTAAATCTCACCCTGTGCCAATAGCCGCTAAAGACCCATTGGGTATATTGACAGAAGGATTCTTCAAATCTCCGCTCATGTTGATTCCAGCTAAAATACCAGTGATGGTGGGGAAGAACACCCCAAAACATTTGAACCATGTATAGCCATCTTGGTAATCTGGCCATGTGTTATTTGCGGCAACACCACTGAGCCATCCCTTAAATTCTAGTTGTACTGTAAAATAAACAGAAAATATGTATTTTTTATGCACTGAGACAGTTTTTTAATGCAACTTTTTTTATGTGGGTCACACATGTTTATCGTTCCTGCTGACTCCTCCAACTAAGCTTAACATATTTGTGGTTCTACACCAATAGTCCAAAGGTAATGCCTTAATTATTCAAAAATTACTCACGTTTTTCATCAGTTGGCACTGTTGTAAAAGATCCCACAAAGAAGTCAAGCGCTGCCAACATGATGATCATAAGCAATGCAAACTGTAATTTTACTACCCACTTGACTCCGGCTACATTAATAGTGCCGAGTAGTAATACTGCAGCTATAGCAAAGCCTCTAGACGCCCACTTGTGTGTGTCACTTAATGGGTCTTCAACAACAAAGCCTGCCATTGATTCACCGAAACCAAACACATTCAATGCACAGCCCACAGCCTGAAACAGATTATGCTTTAAACTAGCTTTCTATAGAGAACAATCATGAAACATGAAAATTTAATAGGTGGTAATTTATTGTTAAACAGACATCCGTTGTTTGAGCAATAATAATTACATAATTTATGTATTTCCTTGCTGTATGGTAATAGTTAAAACAGAATTGTAATGCACAACAGGTAAATGTGTTGTAAAATAAGGAATATTATAATACATTCACAATATGGTAGGTATCTGCCTCATTGGTCTAGTGGTCGTAAGCGCAACTGCTGAGCGTGAGGTCCTGGGTTAAATTCCCGGGTCAGGCAGTGTTATTGGGTTTTTCTGTATGGAAATTCATAGTAGCAGCATGGAGTCTGGAACTGTGCCCCATCCCGGTAGATGGCAATAGGCTCATCCCCTATTATATGGGAAATGTGGGTGTACAATAGTACACCTCTGCCTAACCCTTCGGGGAATACAGGAGTGATGCTATGTTATGGTTGGTAAAAATAAAAATAGGTATGTTTAAGAAACAATTATGGATTGTTTTAAACATATTTTAAAATATGAGAACAACGAAAACTCATTCACATCACTGCCAACCTGGATCATTTTCTTTTATTGTATATTTGCCATCTATATGAAAGTGGTTAAATTGTTTCTTATTGTAGTCCTAAATTTAATATAGAATAGACTATATTTAATGTTAGAATATTGCAGTAAGTTACCTGGCCAAAACAATATATCATGCCAAGAGCTCCTCCCATCCGTGATCCTAAAGTGTGTGCAAGCAAAAAGTACACTCCACCACTTTCTATTCTACATCTTTCACAAATTCCCACAGCAGACAATACTGAGATCAATGCTACAAAAACTGAAAAAAGAAATGTCCAAGCTAAATTCATAAAGACACACTTGGCGCCTGGCAATGAGACACAATAGTTTACCTATTGTGTCTTGTTTGCATCACTCGACAGTTTAATTAGTTTGATTTCTTGTTCTATTATATGACATATTAGCATAAAATATATATAACAATGGATTCATATGATTGTTTTATTTGTAAAGTTATTCTATAAGTTATGTATTTAGTCATGTGATTCAATGTAATATATAAATATGACAAATCATAAGTTTTAATAATAAACAAAACATACCTGTAAAAAGTACTATAAATATTGCATTAACAAGACCAGCTTGTCCAACTATCCATCCTGATCTTAGAAATACAATAACACCAAATATATTTATAAGGCATGATGTGAATACACCGTCCCAAGTGCCAAACAGTACAGGTTGGGATATGAAGAAATTGGATTTCCACCATGGTACATCACCCTGGAATTAAGTTAATTTGATAAATAAAACAATGGCTATTTATCAGTTCATGTTATCTTGAGAAATTAAGGATGATTAGATAAATATAGTACTAAAGATATAATCATATATTATAAGGTATTTGATTATGGTAGACAATAAGTCACCCGTTTATAATAAATGCTGTAAGCAACAACTACAATGGTCAAAGATAGTATAATCTGGTGCTCAGTGCTAAAGAAATGACTTTTTGAGTTCATGGAACCATTCAAAAGAAACTTAAGAACACCTGTTTTTTAAGGATGATGGAAGAGCATGCTACTTTGTCAGTTTTAAAACACACTTTCGTAAAGCAGTTTCAGGCGAAAAAGACTAAACGTTAGGGAGGTCATGTATATAATGCAAATAAATACAATTTCATTGCCACATATATGCAGAATATTGTACCTAATGTTTCAAGAAATAATTTCTAAACAGTCGATTTTAGGGAGTTTTGGTGCAAGTTGAAAAATCCAGAACTTATCATGTTTACACTACTGGCATATTAAGACAGGTGCAGTGTACTGGCTGGACAATGTAGCACAGCCCATAATATGAGAATGAGAAAGTGACCTATAAATAGGAATGAGTCAAATAGTTACCTGTATATCTGCGAAGATTTCATTGGCCCCTGATGCTTGATGCCCGCCTGTACCATATTGTGATTCGTTGCCCAAATCCACGAAACCACCTGATTGTCTTCGCATTCGAGCTCTATCAAATCCAGGCTCATCGCTCCGAAAACTGTCTATATCTAAATCATTTCTCCTTTGGCGATTACTTTGATCCATTTTTATTTAAATATTAATGATTACGTATAAATATTATTAGAAAACATCGGAAAATTCAGACTGTTTACTTATCTCATGAAGTGCTGTGACTGCTGAAGCGCATTCTAGTTTTTGGTTGGATACGTCATTGATCTCAAAAACTGTACGCTTTATCTACTTTTCTTTGTTACACATACGAACCTATGCCATTGAATGCATTTCAAAGTTTACCACAGATGCTAGATATATTAAAAATCTTAATATCGGAATGCTTCCTCCTGTTAGTTTTAAAGAACTGTCATAATATATGTCAATGTCAAAATGCCAAAAGAAAAACAGACTTGGAACATATGCTTTTGGCTTTAAAAAATAATTATGTTTGGACTAAAGCTTTCCAAATCAACGTTCTATTCAAAAACCAACTGGTAATACCTCCTCTAGTTACTACAGTTGTTATGACACCGTAAACCGCAAACCACATTAAGGACCTCGGACAGTACACGGCCAGGACAACAGCCAGTCGTGATCGGGACCGAAATCTTGATCGTACAAATTCCGACCAAGATGCGGTTAGAATATATTAGCAAATTACAAATAGTTATGCCGCACTAGGAAGTCGTGGAACCCGTTGCTTGCCGTGTGCAGTTTGATCGTGCTAGCTACGTGCGCCATGTGCATGTTTCTGCATGTTTAGTTTTTGTGGTTGAACCTCGTCTGTGCAGGCACTGCCCGTGGTAGTGTCCGCTCAGTGTGCGAGGTCCTTCTTTTTGGCAAATTAAAGAGAAGATTGATGAGTGAAAATGAGCAAAAACGATAAAAAAACTCGAGCGGTTGTTAACACTCGGAACCAATGTGATAATAATATCGACTTTAAAATTGTGAGGTGTCTGTCTATAAATCACCACTACGATACCTTCTTCTTCCAGCTATGCGCTACGATGCATCTTGGGCTTTATCAAGCGTTGTAGCGCGTCTTTAGATAGTGTAGATATTAACGTGATTTTCCGAGATTCACGTTAAATAGTATGTAACATTGGGGCAAATCAGGAATTAACAACATAGGTACTAAACGTATGCGACAGGATGCGTTCAGGGGTTGCCTACCTTTAGTTGATTTGCTATAGTCATCTAACGCAACATCAGAAGTCGTCAGCAGATGATAACATGATTCAACAGCAAGTGAATCGTTTCCCGCCATGGCCTATGGCTACATACAATACTATGGGGTGGGTGATGATAATTTACATTTTTTCGAAATTTTTAACTTGAATTTTTTCGTAAGGAATAAAATCAGAATGGCGAATGTGACCTATCTCAGCTTCGCACGGGTGCAGTCCATAAAGTGGCGTGCGGTCCATACAGACAAAAAGACACTGCCTACTCTAAATAACTCAGATAAATATTTATTATCTCGTTTTATTTTCTGATATTTAAGAATTTTTTGTTTATAGACAGTAATTACTCGTAGATAAAATATTATTGTCCTGACAATTAACAAAAAAAAACTTTTTTCGAGCCATTTTGAGATGCTCCGTTATAAATATGGCAATTGATTTTTATTTATATAGATTATCAAGTCAATTTAATTAGCAGTCTGTCGAAATTCGAACGAGCGATAACAAAAGCAGTAGGGGTATATTGGACTCGGTAGGAGGACCGAGTGTTGTGACTGTGGATAACCTTAGTTATTAAGGCAATCTATTATTGATCCATATTTTCTAAAGAAAAAAGTCAACTGATAAGATTAAAAGAATAACGCATCAAACATAAATAAAATAAACTGATTGGTATACTATCCCTACTGGGAAGCAAGTTCAGCACCTTCTTGCTGGGTTCAATACAGCTCTAGCGATGTGTATGGCTTCACTTTATGGTTTCTACTGTATCGTGGGTTAAGTTTATAAACATATATCTTACATCTCACAACCCAGACCCGAAAAACCTAATTGTAGACCATTAAATTAGTTCTTTGGAGGAATTCAACCAATGAATGCGGTGTATTATGTTTACATTGGGCTGTTTTAAAAAAGAACTGATTGATATTACATATATAAACGATCGTGCAGCGCAGCCTGAGCAGTCATCTCGCTATCAACCTGCTGACTTGCTAATCTTTTTACCACGGTCTGAGTTATGATTGTGTAGCTTAGATACGAAAGGCAGATGTGAATGTAAACATGAGTTTTCATATTATCCGAAATTTTGTCAGACTAAATTATGTTTACATAAAATGTAGGCCTACACCTACATAAAATACAGTACCCACGTACTGCTGCTGCGTAGGTCGTAGCACCGTAGCGGAAATAACTAACTATACGTTATATTCAAATTAGCAATCAAAGAAATAATTTAAATTCTTATGAATATAACATAATTAAGCCTAAAATTATAAATATTCCTTTATCTAATAAAAAGTTTTCCAACCAACAAATGATCAATATATCTTCTAATAAGAGATCACAGTCAAAAATAACTTCATTTAGAACCAGAAGTTGAAGAAATCATTAGTTCGTATGTAATAAGAATTTAAAATACTTCGATCCACTTTTTTCTAATTTGTAAATCATTCTATTTATTCAGCAAATAAGTTTCAGCTTTTCATAGTCTTTTGCGGCGCCTCCTGACCTGTAAACGACTAGTACTTTAAATAACCCCTTGAAATGCCGATACAAATTCAGGGACATGTCTCTTTTGGTTCATTTCATTTAATCTTCAGACAGTTATACCAATTGAACCGTATGGGGTAGCTTCACGAAGTTGAAGATATTTTGTGTATAATTATGTATACAAATACTGACTATTTCGTTCAGATGGATGGATTCATTGATCTATTGGTACATCGCGAAATATATTTGTATCAATTTTGTATCAATAACACCATCAGTATATTCGTGCTATAACAAGAGCACACAACATTAGCCGTGACGTGATGTCCCCAACAAAATTGGGTATATTAAGTTTTAGTATTTCAATGTGTAATATTATAATATTTCTGTGGTATGGCAGGACATGCTACGAGTCTAATATTCTGGTAATTGGGCCGGGAGGACAGATGGCTGTTGCTCCGTGTAAAATACGAGTATTCGTATATGGTATTGGTAGCCGAACCCAACATACGTGGGAACATGATTAGACCTCTAGGAACCCTTTTTGCATTGAGCCCAGAACAGTGCAATCTCAACATAAGTGATTTTAAAACTGATATTCTTTCTGTTTCTCTATAATATTGTATCTATCTATATTCACAAAGGTTATTGCGAAGTCGGCACTTTCGAAAACTTTCCACCCAATCGAGGTAAGGATTTCTAAAAATGGAAGTCTTAGAAGGTACGTAAAATCAAAGGTCACTTCATAAGATGTTTCACTTAATATTAATATTTACTTTCAAAAGCTTTGCGTTGCCTACTTTGACTACATATACAGGATGGAGGAAAATTTTAAGACATTAAGGGTGGCTTCCGTTTCTATAATAGTTAGAAGAGTTCTGGTTTTGAATTATATTCACGTATCGCGTGTATTCTAAAAGTAAAATTAATCAACATCTGTATTCTTTTGGAAAACACATAGGTACAGATGGAGATAATTAACATGTGTATAAAAGGGCCTCAATTGACTCTATTTCCCAACAGGAATGTTTACCCCAAAGTATCTTACCAAATATTTCGAGACGAAATTGAAAAAAATAAATTCTTACGTTTATACCAATATATATATATATATATATATATATATATAATATCTTTAAAAATGAACTTAAGTGTCCTAAGACCAGAACTCTGACTATAAAAAAGGTAGCTCTGCCGTCTATAATAATAAGAAGTGTGTCAGGGATAATCGCTAGGTACGCCATAACAATTTTATTAAAGTTGTCTTAAAGGGCCTATACGGGTTGGCTTCGGCCAACGCATGCCTTGCAAACGTCCGGGACTCTGTAGTCCCGTGCAAGGAGAAGAAGTGTGTATTATAATTGAGGTAGCTATCCTCCAAAATCTTATGCCACCCTGTATATTGTAATCGTTTGTTTCATAGTATAGTTTTTAATAACTTAATTAATGTATTGACTATATTTATGTCAGACATGATGAAACATTTATCATTTTGTGTATGTTTAATTAGATAATGTTAATTAAATAACTTATTTCTTTAGGGTTTACCATTACAAGTCGGAAATAAATCATCCTCTACTTTTCTAAAAGTTATACTTTTAAAAACAAAATAAAGTTATGATTACGATACGACTTCTGTATAAAGTTGAGAATACGTCTAAGCTATATTTTACAAGATGAGCTGACGCTTACAACAGTATCTTAAAATTTATTCAGGAATATTACATTTTACCCGAAAAGTACATAACATTGCAGAAAGGTAAATTGGTAGGTAAAACAGCCGGGAGTAAGGTCGGTACTTCGACATGGTTTCGGGCGCTATCTTAATCGTCCAGCGTTTAAGCATATTTATGTAGCAATAAGTTATCAGAAGCCTAATTACGGCCGCGAAACCACCTGTCCGCTATCATCTGTACATAGGCCTTCGCATATACTTCCGTGCGTCTTACGCGCGGTCCCACCCCCGTAGTGCGATTGGTTGGCGAGGAGGTTGCGCGCGCAGTGGCCCTCCTCGCGGCCGGGTGTGAGACGCTGCGACTCCGAAGGAACCGGTCGCGACCGCGATGTGCAGCCGCGGACAGTTCTGCCGCGACCACGTCGCTACGTTGCCGTCGCACACTACACAGGCTACGCCACCGCCGCAGCTGCCGACGCGGCCGTGCGTTTCGAATTTTTCACGAATCTGCATATATATTTCAAACTTTTTCTACCAATGCAATAATTAAAAGTTACTTTAGACTGTTCAAACTGTAGTCATTTTTTATTTTGACAACTTTTGTAAACTTTCGAAGTTGAGTTTATTAGTGATAGAAACGATTATAGAAGAGATTTTATTGGTGATGTGATATGGCTAGGCGGCGACAGCACAATAGTTTTGAAGGGGTGCAATGCGCACGACTGGTGCTGGCTGCGTGCGCGTGGGCATGCGCGCTGGTCGCCACTGCCGCTGCTGAAGCTCATGCAGATGTTGACACATCCACTGGACTTGGCGATAACACACTCACTAATTCAGGTATATCAGATCTTCTATTCTTACATACAGATTCTCATTATAAAATAAAAAGTACTTTTTAATGGATTCAGTTCTGAGAGATGGAAATGCTACATTAAGAATAAGACATGCAGCGATTTTACCAGCCGTAATATCTTAAAATATAATTATTATACACAGAAGTGCAATGACGTCAAATAATAATTTAACCTTTAAACAAAGTTATCGGTTTGTTATTAATAACTTTTATCAGTTTATATTGTTTATTATAATAACTTTTGTTTTAATTTTAACTTTAATTTGAATTACAGTATCGGGAAATTTGATTTTTAGGTGAAAAAATAATAATGAAAATGTAAAATAAATCTCATGTAAGGCCAGATTTTGGACTGTCTTATTTTTCAATATTTGCAAATATTCAAATGGTTATTATATCGTTAATACATGTTAGTAAGCAGAGCTGAACAAAAGTAAAGTAACTTCTGCATATTTATGCAGGTAAATAAGTATTCTGCATATTTGGATTAATTATTGATTTACCTACTTTGAACAATAATAGGTTAATCATGATTTATTAGCAAAATTATAATTTTAATGTTTTATTCGAGATGTTAAAATTTCTACGCTCACTTTTTTTGAGTATTTTATTTTCAAAATTTATAGATGATCAATTTTTTTAATTAACTGACATTATTTTAGGCATTCCATAGTTGATTTAACTATTTTTGTAACTAGGCACCGGAAGTATCTATAATTTACACATTTAGTAGTTTAGTTCATAGCATTAGGTTTAGTATAATATTTTACAACATTTATATACTAAAACGGATTATAATAATGTTTATGTTAAAACAATATAAGGAAACATATTTACCGCAACTGTAAGATACCGTAGCGAAGCATAATTTTAGGTATCCACGTATAATTAATTTTTCTTGACAGATACAGATACATATATTGACTTTTGAATATTCAGGCACTGACCTAAGGTTTTCGCTTTGTAACAGTTTACGTAATTTTAAAAGCGCTAAAACATGTAATTCGTTGCATAATTTTATAATTAATGAAATTCTATAAAATAGCTGGAACTAAGATACCGTCAGATACAGCACCAACTATTTATTGTAAGGTGTTGCATTTTAGTAAATGACTGACCAAAAAATGATTATTAACAATTTTTCGAACGAGTATGTGATAAAATTGTGCCAAAAATAAAATGTTAAATTATAGTAAGATAAAATAGAAGTACACGCGATATGCAGTTTATAATGCAGAGAAAGTAATCTATTTTATTTAAAATTCTAATACTTATTACGCAATAGTCAATACCAGGTTAAGAAAACAAGCCACATGTTATCATATTTTTTAAAATATAAATTGGTGGTCTAAAAGATAAAACATTACCTATTATTAAAAAAAGTAGAAATTTGAAATTATGAGGCACAATATTTTGTTTTTAGAATGTCAAATTATATTATCATTCTAATATTCTAAGACTTGATGGTGGGCGGTGTCTAAATAGAACAACACCTATTATGTACTTCGTGGTTACTTACCTATATACATTTTATCATCATATAAAAGTACTTCGATAACACCTTATAAATTTTGAGTTTTTTGCATAAACCCAAATTTAGTCAGTAGGAGTATCTAAATCCATCTTGCGGAAACCTTTTCTGACATCAACCAAACTAAGCGGGGACCGCGAGAACGATTAAAACGCCATGTTCCCTTTCTCAGAGCAGCCCTGAGTCGATTAGTACCAGCAGAGGGCAAAATTACAATAAAGATGATGCTTTTTAGTACCAATTTAATGTATAGTAAGTACAGTCAGCAACGAAAGTTCATCAACAGTTGGGATTCTGATATCGATATATTAAAAAAAGAGTAGATACTATTTGGTTATTTTAGATATTTAAACGAGATTAGTGCTCCACTTAGGGTTTGTAATAATCATGAACCAAAATATTTTTTACTATATTTCACCTACTTTCATTGCCGACTGCAATTTTTTTTGTGCAAATAGATATTATTCTATTCTAATAACAGTATCAAAATGATCTATTGAAGTATTTGTGTTTAGTCGACAATAAACTGTTAATACTCGAGTTCAATGTAATACCCGTTCATTTTTGACTTCTACGAATTGATGCATTTTTATCTATCTATCTCTGAGGTTCTTAAATATCTATCCATATAATGTGTTTATCCCTTTACCTAAACAATACATTTACAACGCATGAGTGATGGAATAGTGAGCTAGAGTAATTAATTCCATATGTTGAGTTGAATGTTGTAAATTTAAAAGTTTCTGTGTCATATTCTATATAATTTTAAATAAACGAGTAATTCCCAAAAAATTATATTCGTAGAGTTTTATAGTGTTTTTGTAAAAAGTACCGATTGTATAATAATCCTTGAAAGTTAGCAAAAAGCACCTAAAGTTGAATTTGGCGACAGATTCCCGAGCTGGTGAATAGAACACCTCAACGGGTGGGAGTCTTATCCAAGTTCTCTTCATCAGACGGCTCTTTAGAAAGTTCTTCACTTAAAATGGAAAATTGAATAGTAACATAAAAACATGCACTTTCATGATCGGAAACAAACGAATAAATGTCCGTAGTTTTTGTTTGTACGAAGTGATATCATAGTTGCAAAAAGCAACTACATCTAAATGTCACATTTTCTGTAATGCAATGATTAACGTTACATGAAATCGCATTAATAGTTAGGACACTGCGTCAGATACCAGAAATAGTGATGTTAGTAATTTTGCCGGTCATAAATTACTCGTTTAACTGAATTACGTGAGTTGAAAGCATTCCGCCGCTGTCGAATGCGAACCGTTTCCATTCCCATGCTGCTCCCGCGGCCACCGATACGCAGGCATCCGATGCACTTCACAAATGAGCTTTGAATCAACGAAATTTCATTTGCGAGTCATTTGCCATCAATAACGTGTCAATCTTAATAACAGGACTTTGGAATCACATCAGTCAGGACGCAATTCGGTTACTAGATTTGTATTTCGTAATAAGGCATGGATTGTTGATGAGTGCGTTGCACAGGGGTGTTTTTTATTGAAGCATTACACGCCGCTGGGTCCACTTATTTGGTTGATTGCGTCATTGGTCTAGTTGCAAGCACGGCAACTGAATCCTGGGTTTAATCTCTGGTAAAATTCTCAGTAGCAGCCAGGAGTTTGCAACTGTTCTCAGTAGATGGTAATAGACGTGCTCTTTAGGTATTACAGGGACTTAATAATGGCATCGGCGTAATGTGGGTGTATAATATTACATCTCTGCCTAACCCTATGGGGAATATAGGCGGTGATACTTATGATATATTACTGTTACTGGAATCCGTGGAAATTGTAATAGTTGATGGGAACAACATAGGTGTCTAGTATAATATACGTTATCACCAATACGTTTGCCAAGCGTAGTGATTTTCGCAATGTTTTCTCACGACTGTGCATTTCAGCAGCAGATCGCTGGTGGTTTATGTAGTGGCCCATGTGCATCAGAACACGTTTACCTATGTTTATGATGACGACATGTTAATAATGTTTCATAATATGTAGCTTAATCGTGTGTAGTCTAGAGCTTATTTAAAGTAAGTTAAAGTATGAGGAATCTAATGTATACGTATAAATTGACTCCTTTACTATTTTTTCAATTCTGAGAACATACACTCAGGGATCATGATTATGTATGGTGTGAGGGGCTCGTAGCTACCGCGTAGATCAGTCGATCTACGAGGTTAAGCAGCACTTGCTGCAGTCTGTCCTTGGAAGGGTGACCGTTTTTCACACTTCGAGACCCCTGCGTGCCTCGAAAAGCACGTTAAGCAGTTCGGTGTGCCTATGACAGTCGTTACAGGTCAGCGGCCCAAAAAGTCTGACTACCGGTTTAACTTATCATTGCTATATATAGTAGATAATTTAGTATCAGTGTCTCCCAGTAATTGGGTAGTCGAGGTCAAAGGCAGTTGCTTCGTTTAGAATACTGATATTCAGCCGCAGCCGGTTAGACTCGGAGCTGACCCAAATGTAGTTGGGAAAAGGTTAGGCAGATGATGATGGTTAGAGTGGATACTTGGCAATGCTAAGTAGTACGGAACAGAGTAGTCATGATCACCATGTACTGCAGAAGGAATGGAATGAAATAGTTTTTTATCACGGGCACTTAATGTTAATAAGATCCTAATGGAACTAAGTAGTTTTAAAAAGTGTGATCCTATAGAAAAGAATCAGCAGGAAACTCCTTGGATAATCTTCTAAAATAATTGTGCTACTCACAATTACCTACCTATGTATATACAAAATATGTGAGAGAATTATCAGAGAAAAACGAAAGTACGAATAATATATTTTATTTAATAAATTGACATACCTACTTAAATAATATTTCATGTAAAATGCTTATTAAAAAAAGAAGTTATCATTTTTTGGTATATTGGGTGTCCTATCTGTTTATTCGACTTAAATTCAATCCTACAGAACCCTATATGATCTATACTTTAATTGATATTAATATTATAAAGCTGAAGAGTTTGTTTGTTTGTTTGGTTGAGCGCGCTAATCTCAGGAACTACTGGTTCGAATTGAAAAATTATTTTTGTGTTGGATAGTCCATTTATCGAGAAAGGCTATATAACATCACGTTACGATGAATAGAAGCGGAGCATTCATGAAAAATATTCCTTTTGAGAGCTTCCGTTGCGTGCGCTGCGTAAACGGTTAAAATTACGCAAAAATCATGTATGACGGAATTGTTCCCCTATAAAAGTTATAAAAAAAGTCCGCGGCCGCATATGTCTATCTTTTAGGGCTGACTCACTATAACCTTTTTAATGGTAATTAAATTTGTTCTAAAATAATGCATTATTTACGAACGTGTTTTTATAAACATGATATTAATCCTTATCCAAATAAATACGTTATTCATTCATCACAAGTATTTAATTTTGAACAAAATTGCCCTTGACATCATTTGATTTCAATGAATATCTTAGGATATATCATAGTTTTAAAATAACTCCGCAACAAAATAATGATCAAATACCACGCGCGCATTTATGATGTGCATGCAAGGCGGGCGGTTACGAGGGGGGGTGCGCTGGCCGGCCGCTGGTAGCTCTGCGAGGTACCATGCCGTGCGGCCCAGACGCGCGGTCAGCTCCCTACGGAAGGGTTGTGTTCAGCGAACTGCTTTTAAAAAAAAATATGTTTTTGCTATATCTCATCGTATAATAATACTTTTTAACGCTACAAATTGCACGAGTTCGTAAACCACGCGGGCGGAAGCTAGTTCAATTATAATAACTGACGGCATTACTGCATATCGGAGAATGTTTCTGACCATACTTTTGTCATAGTCGCATTTTACGACGGGCATAAGAGGAATTGACCTGTTCTTTGTCGAGAACCGTAACAACTGATGAACACACATTAATTAATTTAATTGCCGAATTGAGTATATTGGGTAATTAAAATTCATATCGCGAAACAACGATTTTATAACACATCGCTCATTACGTAAACTTTGTAATCAAACCGTTATGCCTCGAGGTTATTAGGCTGCCTTTAATGTATTAAAACATAACAACATAGCATCACAAATCTCTATTCCTCGATTGTATATATACCCATAATTATTAATTAATTGGGGACAAGCCATTGTCTCTCCCGGGTACATTCTGTGCTGCTACTGATAATTTTCATAGGTACATAAAAACGCAATATCGCTTGCCTGACCCGGGATTCGACCTAGATCGCCCTTAAGGCCACTAGACCAACGAGGCACTCCAGTATAAACAACATATTACCAAAATATGGCGTGGAACACTAATAGAAGTAACATCTACACTGTGCTAGGAGACAGTCTCAATTAGTAATTAAAGGTCTATTTATGTTAGTTATTGCCCTTGGCAACTCCCTTCATAATTGTTTGACAAATGTAACCTTAGAATACTGGTATTTTCCACTAGTTGGATTGAAAAGATCTTTAGAACATTACTCACTTGTTCTGTGTGGAGATGGCAGTCAATCCGTTTATAGTATCGAATTCCAGCCGCATCTGAGTCCATTGGAAGTCTTTATCTGAAATAAGCTGGAATGAAATGATTTAACTTGTAGGTGAATGTTCTTTATATATGGAGTCAGTTTTTCACTCCATGCCCCGGAAAGCCGTCAGTTATGGTTGTCAAGATGTCAAACGTACCATATTTATAAAAGTTTTGCAGCTTTGGATGTCGATATCCTGTAATAAAGGAAAAGGTGGTGTGGCATTGGCTATTGACTGAAAAAATATTATTATTAAGATTAAAGATATTTGATTCCTATAGTTGACCTTATCGATTGGTGGCACAAAGATACAGGATGTTATTTTTGGGTCGATTCGACAACCGCGACAGGCAAGCAACTTTTCAAAAATATTTGAATGCGGTTTACTTTTTACTTAAAAACGAAAGTAACCTAAAGAGTAAGCATATCCTAAAGAGTACCCTAAGTATTTAGGGTATTTTCTGTCCAGGTTTCAACTTTCAAAAAATGTTGCAGCTTGCACCGAATAGCTCAACGTCATGTAGTAACGACGTTTGAAACTAACCAGATGCAATTATTCCACAGCTCAGAGCTCCATTCACTGAAGTTCGGTCTGAACTACCGATAACGGAGAATAGTGTAACGAATTAATCAAAATTTCACCTCGGGGCCTAATATGAGTCATGATTTCTGGTGGCGAACAATAGAGGTGGAGGCGCACTCGAACCGAAGTTGAATCACTACGTACATTCGGAGAGTTCCTTTGTTACGGAACCGAGTAATGAAAGCGCTAGCTGATAATAATTTACGAACAGCAGAAGTGTCGCTGTTTAATGGTGAAAATAGGGGTCCGAGGAGCATTCCAGTGCGGGAGCGGGCGAGCGGGCGGGCGCCGACGCCGACTGACAACCGCGCCGACAGCAAACTAAAATAATTATCATCATTGTCCCTGGCCACGGCGAGCGCTTTAATTGTTCATTTACATTTGCAACGATGATACCAGTTCCGAACTATTTCGCTCGGCGTTTATTTTACTCTCGCCCGTTCCGCTGCCGTGTTATTGTTCAGAGTTAATGGTCTGAAAAATAGAAATGATTCGCAATTTGTATGATGTTATTGTTGTACGTAGCTTATAGATATAACTTAATTTTCCTGTATGTGGAGATTTATATTTGTGTGTTATGAGCAGACTAGAAATAAGCGCTTCTTTATCTAGTTATTTTGTACAACATTACCAACACACGGACTATATAATGTATTATCTACATAACGAAACGCATGCGTTCTTGGGAGTCAGGACGTGAGTAGTAAGTTAGGCTGACAGCTTATATATTGGGTTTGGATTGTTACTATATTATTACTTGTTAATTGGCCTAGTGATTGGGATTTTTGTACGCAAACTTGATTAAAAATCTTTGTATCATGTATACATGTATTGGATTTTACCACCATTTTAAATTATAAATTGTCAAACATTTTTTTGAAAGAGTAGTATCCATGAAGTTTCTTGTCGGTCTCTTCTTCATCGGACCAACCCAATTTTGCAACAATGCACCTAGTGTCTTGAAATAAAAACCTTTGACAAACACATTTTGACTTTCATATAGATATTGCGACATACTTAGATACTAAGTACATAGGTATATATTCCAGATCACCGCTGTGTGGTTACTATAGAATGTAATATGTATTCGTAAACCCGGAGACAAAATATTTTTATTGCTGTTTTTATTGAAGCTACAACCAAAGCTAAGTTCTCAAGGCAAATCTTTAAAGTTACCACCCCAACTATTTAAGCACGTAAGCATTTCACATACTGTAATGTTTTCACTGTGTCTAAGGGGCACATTGCTAATACAAAATGAAATTACAAGAGATGCTCGCGGAGTCCTCCCACGGCATTAATTTGTATCAAGAATTTGTAGAGATTTAGCTTGAGCCGGGACGGAGTGTTCATCGCAGCCGGCGAGCGTTAACACTTATTAAGGGGGTGCATCCCTGCGACAGATGTAGGGGAGGGCCCGCCATTTGCGTAATGTCAGGAATGGTTACACTCGATTTAATAAAACTCCGACAGCATTTCATTCTGAAGAATTTAAGAGTCAATTCGTTTTAAACGCCACAGTAGCATAGCGAGAAAAAACCGTGAGCCGAAACGTGCCTCGAATACATTGCCAAGGCTTGGATTTCTTATCGGTAGCAATTGAGATGAGTACTTATGGCTTTTCGAGTGGCTCGGCTTCGTTTAATTTGTTGTTTCAGCGTGGAATTTTTATTAACGTCTCCCCTCACTTTACATTTTTAGGGACGTGTTTCTTATTGGCAAGTCAAGGTGAAGACAAAGTTTGGCTTCGTATTTTGTTTTCTTTTGAGCACCTCCACGCGAATGTTGTGAATAGTAAATAGATCGATGACCACAGGGCTGTAGCATGTAGTTTGCGGTTAACCTGTTGACTCGTTGTGGTTTGAATGTGTATATACGCGTATGTATGTATATTGGGCCCGATTAGTTATACCAGCTGTGGATAACTGGCCCCCGTTCATTAATCAAGTTCAGTTAGTTTCTGGTGTGTAGTGTGTCTCGAGTTGCGTGAGATTGCTCAACATATAAACCTAACCATTCAATCAGGTTTGGCTGGAATATATCTTGGTTTTATGTCTGAGTTATCTTTATCAGAAGCGTTCATCAACGTTCACACAGGGATTTTTCCTCAGGCATGATAATAGGACGGCATAAAATTATAGTGTTATACTCATTTTACTTGCAAATATAATCACATTATGTCCAAGCTTTGTGACTGGGTTCAGAAATTAATAGCAACACAAGCGTGTGTCGATCGGGGAACACAAGGGGACCACTCAGCAGATGCTTATCTGCACACGCGCTCTCTGCCTCCGACACAATTCTGTTTCTACTTACCAACTACCAATGTAAATATGTACCTATTACTTCACTCAGTGTTCACAACTAATTCCACGAAACATTTGAACCAACTTTAAACAAACACTATTCATACCTACAACTATTTATAGGTAAATATTAGTGATTTTAAAAATTATTGAGTTTACTTTTAGATTTTAATAACAGCTTATGTTTAATTTTCTAAACAGTTTCACGATTTGGGGGCTGGTATTGGATTTAAAAACCTGTCATTATATATAATATTTAATATATAATATTTTAGAAGTTCATTATTTTCGCTCAGTCCGACTATAAAAGAATTCACTTTAGGATAGAGATGGAATACACTTAAAAAGCATGCATGTATGTCTTATTAAAATTTGTTATTAATATGATTTCTAAACCTTTATTATTTTGCTGTAATCGAATACTTTTCAATTTATGTATATTGCAGGATTCTCATTAATATTTTTAACAAATTTAAGTAGGTAAGTACATCTGGGTACGTAATCATTATCAATAATATAATTGTATCAACACAACAAAAGAATCACGTGCGTGTTTGTACTTAGTCAATTGTGGCTTTTGAGATCTCCTTATCGTATAATAAATTGCTTGCAACAAAATATCCAATTATCAATAAGTATACATACTCATAAATAGTTATCCATATTATAAGTAGGGGTCTCTACAAGGACATTATACGAATGCTTACAGTAACATGTGGCGCGTAAATGTGACTAAACGTAATTAATGATCGATTGTAGCTCGACCATAGAGAATGGCGTGCACCCTCCGCGAATTTTTACCTCTTCAAAATGGGTGTCCCCTGAGATTACAGCGCCTTTTAATTTGCAGTATTAGGGGTGTACCCCGTATTGCTACCGTCCTTGTTAAGATTTCTTTTAAATTACGTATTTGTGTGTTCGATCGATTTTGGTCCAGGGGCTTTGTTCCTATTGAGAGGTAATCAGAAAGACGAGCATTCAGTGTGATAGTTGATGTAAATAGGCAGGATATTAATTGATTAGAGTCGTTATCCGACAGTTAGATCAGTAAGTAAATAATTCAAATCTTCTTTGATATTATTCGGGTAGATAAGGTCTTTAAACAATTGTTTTTTTTTTATATTTTACAAATAAAAACAGATCTATACATTTAAAGAAAAACAATATTTAGCTTTTAGATGGAAGTTGTTACACCGACAAGTGCCCAGCACTTTAATTATGGATGAAAATTGATCGATGTCTATGTAAAAATCATTTTGTTAGCTACAAATATTACGCCTAGAACTCAGATACTATCTTAACGCTCATATTAATTTTCTTGTGAGTGCGCGGAGTCATTAAATCAGGTATTGTATTTGCGGCGCCCCTATATTCTGCAGTTCAGTGCAACAATAATAGATGGCACTGTCGGTCACTGAGACACAAGATCCGGAGCACGCATAGTTACACGTTTTTAAACCAATATTGTGAATCAGATGGTGATGTGTTCTACGAAGGGTTAGGTAGAGGTGTAGTCTACTGGTGTAGACCCTCATTTCCCAGATACCGTTATTAAGTTCCATGCGTGGTTATTCTTATTATTATTCAATTAAAGTTTGGAATTGTGACCGGTATAAGGTCACAATTCCAAACTTTGGGCTGGTACTGAGAACTTTTCTGACAGAGAAAGGCAATACCACTTTGGTTGACCTAAGATCAACTTTACTAGGACCTCACACTAAGCAGACGCGATTACAACCACTAGAAATATGAAGCAGGTTTCAATAGTTTTTTTTTTGTTCATTTCATGTGGGCAGCAGCATCATTTACCGCCAATCCGCGATTATTGGGAGATCCACGTATTAAGACTGATTTGATGACGTTTGGTTAAATACCTAATAGCGTAGTTTAAAAATCAAAGGATAAGTTGGAAGAATGTTATGGTTATTCTTTTGAAGTATTCAGTTACTACCGTTCACATTTTCATCCGAATTTTAATTATATGGTTAAAAAAAAAACTCAGCATCATTCGGTATTAAAATATACGCCGCCCACGCACACGCTGTGCGCGGATCCGTGGTTTATGACGTCACGGGGGTTGGATCCGTTGTATTTTGTATTTTGCGTGCGAAGCTTCCCCCGAGCAAGTACTTTTACTGTACTGTATAGAATGAAGTTTTATGTGGTTGCAGCCGTATCTTATTGATAAACAGATAATGTAATGTACGTTCAACCATGTTTTGTAGCTAACTATCAACAATCGGTGGTTAGGCATTCATCTTGACTCAATTAACGCTTAAATTTATTTTAGTAGTTTTGGCATTGATATTTAGCGTATGTGTGACCACTATGTGAATTCAGTTGGACGCTGTAATACATCCTAATTCAGTCAAGCCAGCTCTTAGATAAGTAACTCTATTAAATCTTAGAGAAGACTAAAAATAAAAGTTAAATTTAAATTAAAAATCTAATTATTTTAAAGTATATATTGTAAGTAAAGCTTCTATTTTGGAATTATGTAATACACAAATATCTGCCCAAAATAGATACCAACGTGTGGATTTTCTGAAATGAATTAAATCTAAATGTTTCTTGTCCTTTAAAGATATTGAACCAAATCTTGCCGGCAGACCAGCCTCTGGGCTTAAAATGCTTGTGCATCATAACATCGCGTAGCCACTTCTGTCGAATTTTTATTCGACACGGTTGATGTCGTTTGTCTGTCGTGGCTGCCCCAGGCGACTGGTGAGCGACTGGTGAGTCGGTACAACATCCCTGTGCCAATTTAAAATTCATATTATTCTGCTGCCGTAAATTAGTTTTCTCTTCACCATCTCTGACGATTCTAAAAAGTTGTTTCCATATCACATCATAAGTAGTAAGTAAGTAGTAGTAAAGTGATTCAATTGAGCCAAGTAATATTGACACCGCAAAAAATTGGAACTACAATAAGTGTGACTATGAACAATTTTATTTATTACTTTCTAATAATCGCACTTAGGCAGAGGTTTTGCATTTCAGTGATATACATAGCGTCATCCAACATTTTTATAGGATAATTTACTTTTTTAAATTTTTATAGGATAAGTACTTTTGACATTTGCATGCCTAAAAAACGCCGAAGATCTGGACTTAATCCAGGATCTGCGACTTAAACTCAAACTCCATCAAAAATGGAAACGCACCAACAGTGATACCGCTTATGTGTTATTTTCTGACCTCAGGACATGTTTAAAGGCTCGTATCAAACACGCATATCCCTCGTGTATGAGACGTATTGATAATAACTTTAAAGTTAATCCCTGTGAATTTTGATATCACATCTCTAGCTTGCGGTCCATAGGAGGTATTGAGCCAAATATTTCATATAACGGTCAAAGCTTCTCGGGGACTAAAGCAGCTAGGGCCTTTGCTGAGTTCTTTGCTGTTGTTTTTCTGCCTGATGCTCCACGGTTGAAAGCTAATCACATCAGTTTCTCGGACCATAGCACTGTCAATAATAATGTATATATTTGTAACTTGTGTCCCAAGGATGTAATAACCGGAATCAATAAATTAAAACCGAACAGTTCCATAGGTCCTGACAACATTCCTCCCTTTATATTTATTTATTTATTTATTCATCTTCCTTTGCCATATTTTTCATTTGGCCTTACAATCTGGTGTATACACACCAGATTGTAAGGCCAAATGGAAACTCCTCAATGGAAACTCTCTAGGGTAACACCTATACCTAAAACCCTTAATAAAGGCTGTGTTGAGGAATACCGTCCAATCGCAATTTTATCTTCCCGAGCCAAAGTCTTTGAAAATGTTCTCCACAAAAATATATACGCGCAGGTAAATGAATATCTTTGTAATGAACAGCATGGCTTCAGAAGCAAAAGGTCAGTTAACACGAATCTTCTGACACTCGTAGAATACATCTCTACTCGCTTAAACCGTGGACATCAGGTAGACGTGCTTTACTTTGACTTCCGGAAGGCGTTTGATAGGGTGAATAATGACACACTGCTGATGAAACTCAGTAAAATAGGATTCACCCCATGTCTTTTACGATTCTTCGCTGACTATCTACGCGATCGTCGGCAGTTTGTCAGGCTCGGTATACACGAGTCTGGTCCCTATCACACGCGTTCTGGGGTCAGCCAGGGTTCAATTTTAGGACCTTTATTGTTTTTAATAATGGTAAATGATCTACCCAGTGTACTTAGTCACGCAAGATGTCTGCTTGATGCAGACGACTTGAAGCTATACCTAGAAGTAAACTCCGAAAGGGACTGCCTGGAACTCCTGCGCGATATCGATGCGATTTATAAGTGGAGCTTGGAAAACAAGATGGCATTTAATTTCACCAAATGCTACGCTATGACTTTCGGTCGAATGAGGCACCCAGTCGATTTCGAATACAAGTTAAATAGTAACACGATTTGTAAAACAACAGCCATTAAAGATCTGGGCATCACATTCGACCGTGAGCTCAATTTCCATGATCACATGACTACAGTGGCTAAGTTATCATTTAGAAGATTGGGTTTTGTCCTAAGAAATACACGTAATTTCCACTGCGCGCATATCATCAAAATTATTTTTAATGCACTGGTCCGTACTAAACTTGAAACCAGTGCCTGCGTATGGAATCCGCATGAAAGTACCTACGTGCTTATGTTAGAAAAGGTGCAAAAAGCTTTCTTAAGGTATTTGTATAAAAGCGTACATGGATACTATCCATACCTATATCCAACAAAATTTCTGTTGGGATGTCTTGGCTACAACTCACTGGAGGTCAGGAGAGCATATGATCAGCTCACAACTGCCTGCAAAACTCTTCGTGATGTTATAGATGCACCTGATCTGCATAATGAGGTAGCTCAATTCTTTGTCCCAGACAACTACCGTCGTAGCCGGAAACATAAAATGTTTGCAGTGCCCACATGTCGTACTGTTGCGCGCGCTAATTCCCCGGTACCTAGAACCCTCGCAGCACTTAACTAACTCTTGGATTCTAATCCAAATTACGATCTGTTTGTGGATGAATGGACGAAGATTTTGTCAGTATGTCTGCAGTATAGCGAGAGGGATTCATGAATGTATTTCTATTATTATAATTTATTATCTTGTGTTGTCACTTTAATTACTGTAATTGGTCTCAGAGCGTTGTCATCAAAGTAAAAAAAAAAAAATTACTAGGCTTTAGTCATGGTTAAGATTTTTGAGGTTTCATTATTGGCATCGAATGTACATAACACGGCGCGATTGTAAATAATTGTAGTAGGCACCTACGTTCACCAAAACCACATATCCAAAACTAATTAATTCGACAAAACAATGCTGTAACGCACCTTCAGCTACATAAGTATGTAATGATTGGTAGATGAATGCAATCATAAATCTATTTGTTGCCGAAAAAGAAAGATATCGTTATTGGTAAAGCGGCACGTGGCCGGGAATATGAGAAGGCAAGTCCGGTAATGTTTATTTGATACAAGTAATCGCCACATGATGTATGGAACCGATTGGCGGTCGCCGGCCGCCGCGCCGTTCACTCACCGTCGGCGTAAGGTTTATGATGATTATTCGATCTAAATGATGATTTATTACAGGATTAGGCAGGCACACGGTCCATTTTGTGGGGGGATTGGCTTTATTTATATTATAATGCCATCCTCACATTAAATCAGCAAGAAATCGGCTTTGTTGAATATTAATCACCCAGTTATTTGTAATATGTTTGTGGGGACCTTTATTTATAACATTTTTGAACGTATAATATACAAAATGCACGAGTGATATGATACCACCAATAAAAATGAAAAATCTTTTTGAGTTCTAATGTGGTGTGCAGGTGACTGCCATTTGATGTTATGAAAAACAATTAATACATAAACATCTCAGGTATACTTTAACGTGCGCTTGTCTTAAATTATGTTTTTGTTGAAAACAAAAGTTTGTAATCTTGATATCGTTACTCCAAAAAGCAATTTAATATACCGTCTTCCCAAGATTTAAGAATTTAATATTGGTAGCAGCTTGTTTAAATGGATGGATGTTTTTTTCGTTACCATAATTTTTAAGCCCAAGATAATCAAATTATGATTTCATAAAAATTTGGGCACAGTGTACAAGTGTACAATATTGTCCCTTGCGGCCAGTGTAGTAAATAACAATTATTGCAAAAGACATCCTCCCGCTGGTACTAAAGACAAAGCTAATCAAATTATAATTTCAAATTAACCTTGGTTGCAGGCGACTTTACGACACAACAATATAATTTAAAGTGTTACTTTTAATTTGTTGACAAAAACGTTTCAGTAGTACAAATTTTCTTTTGTTGAAAATTGCGGCGACCAAGTTTAACTTATGTTTGATTAAGATTTAAACAGACAAAAACTTATAACCACTTATTATGACACATTTTTCTATACACTTTTTTGTTATGCACTTTATTGTATCGATTTAGAGAAAAATAATCATGTTTTCCATTTCCTTTACGCAAAAATACAAAATGCATAACTTCTAACTTTGGGCAAAGAATAACAAAGACGCCATTTAAATTACTTTTATATAAGTTTGTTTCTTTGAATCGCAATGTTGAGGGGAAATTTTCGGAATTCGTCTTAAAACATTTCTTGCAAAGAAGAAGCTTCCGACGTTGGCAGGAGTTAGACGGGTCTCAACATGTAGAAAGTAAAATATGAATCTACAAATAAACTTGCACCAAACGCCACAATAAATGTTGTGACCGTACACTGTCCATTAAATATTCTACAAAATTAGGAAGTACAGAAAGTCAAAAATCTGTGTCAAAATCACGTAAAACTTATTTCAACTCAATACGAATTCGGTGAAGATAGAGCATGTTTTTTTAAAAATTGTCTCATTCAATGAAATGAGGGAAATAATCATTCACTGACTAAACCAAACAAAAAGCACATTTCATAAAATAATCATAAGCTTAAAGGGTATCAGTTACATCAAATATAATATCGATCACTAAAAACGTTTCAAACGTATTCATGAAGGATCGAAACTGCAATCGTCGATAATATAGGTAACATGCCCCGCAGCGACCGTCGTTGATTCAAAAGAAAGACAAGTAGAAAGTTTCCCGCCGAAGACATGAAATCATAGAACGATTTCTTTTACGACTTCGGTTTCAACTTCATAGCGATGAATTATGCAGAAAGGAGAGAGATTTCCTGCGATAAAAGTCGTAACACCCAAGAGTGTTCTAAAAAGAACTCTTAGAATATGATAAGGGAAACGCACATAAAATATTTAAATTTGGATTTTTTGTTTGAATTACTGACCCTAAAATATCGATATGAATTTGGATAACTAAATAAATTTATCCTAGATTTAAATCTACCAAACATTTTCATTTATACAGTAGGCGAGTTTTTATGGTGGATAGTGAGATATATTCCGGTAAATACATGAAATTATTGTTAGTACATGTGAAGGTAATGAAAGTATGTATATAAGCAATGTACAGAAAAATTCTTCGACATATCCACTAGATGCTCGCAAGATTAGCTAACACGCTTCGGTATTTTTTTAATTGGTATTGCAGCGTGGAATATAAGCGAAAGCGAGTCCGCCGCAGCTAAACGTAAGCAGGAGCGAGCGGGGTGCGCTGCGCGCGTCTTGAATACCTAATTGACTAATATTAGTTGCGCCGAGGGGGAACTTCCTTAGAGGTGAGCACAAAACTTGAGACAAAGAACACGTACGAGTCTTGTAAGGGCTACTTTTTAACTTTTAATACGCGAACTTGATCCATCACTAACGCATCAATGTGAAAACGTTATATTGTTATATGATTATGAGTTTCCATCAGAGCTTTATGTTTAGCACAGTCAATCAAACAAGGGGTACCATGAACAAAGCGTACAGAGAGGTTGTGATCCATTGTGAGTCCTTTATTCGTTTCTGCCACCCCTATGATGATAACAACGACACGGTTGGCGCAATGGCTAAGTGATTAGTTTTCTGCGCTACGTGTCGCGGGTTCGATTCCCGCACGGAATAAATATTTTTATGATCTACGTATAACTATCGGTAGATCATAAAAATAGTTTTTCGGTTTCGGGTCTGGCTGTGTGTGTATGTGACATGTATGTTTGTAAACTGTATCCACGACACAGGAGAAATCCAAGGGAGGGGCAAAGTTTAAAAAAAATAAAACGTTTGTATGATGATTAAGAGTACCATAACGTATAAAGTTTTAATGTTTTTGTTATGTCTCTTTAAATATTAAAGTACTTCAACAGACACAGAAATATTTAATCATTATTTTAAGGAACTTAAGTTAAAACATTAAGTATAAAAAAGTTCTACGTTCACAACCCCTAGTCTTAACGTTAGTTTACAAAAGGTATATTGTATCCATTTCAAGTTGCAATAAAGCACCCGAAGCGCATAGTGCGGACTTCACAGGCAACGTAGGTTTGAAATGAAATAAATTCCATTAGCGTAATTGGTAGCAAAGGCGAGTTATAGGCCTCTGTCTCATTCCGTACAGCGCTCGGCTAGGATTTTTTAGTGGTCAGATGCAGTTTTATAATAGTGAAATGACAATAGAGTCATAAAAATATGTGTCTTTCTTAATTCTTTACAATATTTTCTTAACTTGAGATATAAATACACCACCAGATTTCCGAGTTGCAAAAGGCGACGCATTCCCTGAACACAGTTTCAGGTTACTTTGTTATGCTAATCTTCATAATTCTTTGGGCGGACAAAGTTTTGGGCAAGTTACTTTTTGAAAATAACTTGTAATTCAGTCGTAATTTGTTACGCCGTTGAATGTTTACTTATTTGGATAAAGTTAAAAACCACAGGTTTAACAGTATCTTCTTTTTCATGACATTTTTTTCTACATGTTAAATTAAAACGTTAATTGCGTACCATTCCTAATTCGAATTGGCGTAGAGATCACAAAAATCATCATCAGCCAGAAGACGTCCACTGGTGAACGAAGGCCTCCCCCAAGGGGGGGTTTGCCATAATCCCCACGCTTGGCAGGCGGCTTGGGGATCGCAGTGGCTCACCGATTAGTGAGAGGACGCTGCTGCCCGTCCTCCGGTGTCTGGCCGCAGTTTTAAGACGTACCCGGGTCATGGGATCACAAAAATATATAATGAAAAATAGCTCATTAATGCACACATTGCTATCATGGTAATTATAAACTCGACAATCAAGGCACCTTGTACCTAAAACTATCCTGACAGTTTTGTAAAGCTCCTGCCTTGTTCAAATTAACGAAGAAAACTTCTCGATCAAGTCCGTCTACCTGAAAACACAAAGTAAACTCCGTGCCTTCGCAACTTATCCATTAACTTAAGTAGAATCTGTAGACAGCATAGGAGAGAATAGTGCCTCCACCGTCGTGTTAGAGATAGTTTGAGCGTTAAGAGAAATTTATGATATTAGATTGATTGGTTGGCAGGTATCTGGTTAGTTATTAGCCCTTTGTAAGAACAAAGGATTTATAGATACTATTTTATTTTGTAATTTTAACGAAGTTCTTGTAATTTATCATGCGAAAAGTCGATGTGAAAAGAATTACGATACGACAGCGCAGAATCACGAGCCACCCTTTACATTATGTTGTTGTCAAGAGGTGCCCGATCAAGCGTAAATGTTTCAAATTGTTAATGTATTCCACGTTAAATTTTATATGCCCATTTACCAATAAACTCATAAAATCACAGAAGAGTTTCTATTCGCGTTATTAACCAGGCTTCAAAAGTCGCGTCATGTCCTCTATGAAATCTTCATTCATTAAAGAAACTTCCAACAATTTCCTTTTGACTCGGGACCCGAAAATGAAAAATTATTTCTTGAATTTTTACTTCACTTAAAATCTGCACAACGTTGTAGTCGACGACCGCTTTATTATTTATGACAAGGAACACGAAACTCATCTCGAGTTATAAACTTCTTGGAATTTCTCCTGAAGTAATACAGAGCTATTATTATGATGTCCCCACAAAAAATATTCGTTGTGTAGCGGGGCCAGGGTCGGGCACGGGGGTGCCGGCCGGGCGAATGTAGTCCCGCAATGGAGTTCAAGGGGGACAGACGTCTCCGACACGTTTAATCTCGACCGTCGTCCCTATGAAATGTTATCGGAATCCTTGTTGTTATCTAATTATACAGCTTTCTGAAATATTAATATTTATTTATTTACTTTTTATAAGATACTTCAATGTCGCGATTGTTACTTTTATAATTTACATGCTAGGTAGCAAAGTTCTGAATTGGGTCTATTTATTCTATGGCGATGTATAAACGCATGTAAATATAATAATAGTTATCATTATAACAGATTTGAACAAATTATACTGGACAATGCAATAAAAAAACAATGACTGACGCAAAATCGATTTATGTAAGATTACTCGCAAGTCGTGTGGTAGCCTCGGATTTGGAAATGTGCTCTCTATGCGGTGATCTTTTTACGGCTATTCGACAACCGTAAACTTTTATCGCATTCTTTATCCGGGAAACACTGCATTCTAAGTTACGGTACTTCTTTGGTTTTCCCCTAATTTTAATAGCTTTTCGAACTTATAGTAAAATATATGAGATCTGTGATCTGTGTGTCTATCGTGTCAGTAATAAATAAATATAATGTAGAGACATCTCCCGCATGAGTTTGATGGAATCTGAAGAATTATTTATATTTATTTTATTTATATTATAAGGATCTAGTGCCTATTAGTACTAGTCTGCCTCATTGGTCTAGTGGTCGCAAGCGCAACTGCTGAGCGTGAGGTCCTGGATTCGATTCCCGGGTTGGGAAAAGTGTTATTGGGTTTTCCTATATGGACATTCTCAGTAGCAGCACGGAGTCTGGAACTGTGTACGGTAGATGGCAATAGGCTCGCCCCTTATTACATAGGACTCAATAACAGCATCGGTCAAAAGTGGGTGTACAATAGTACACCTCTGCCTAACCCTTCGGGGAATACAGGCGTCATGCTATGATGATGATGATGATTACCAACAAGTGATACACTTATAATTTGATACACATACATTAGGTCAGTAAATATCGCGTAGTGTACTAGGCTCAGTGGCGGTCCGAGGGGGCGGAAGGGTTGTGGGGGTCGTGGGAGTCATGACCCCCCCAAATCGTACACGTCAAATTTACGAAACACAACAACTTCAACCCCACCACATATTTCTGTTAATATGACCCCAAAGTGTTTGGCTGCGACCGCGCCTGACTAGGCTAATTATAAAAAAATATTATAAAGTAAAATTTATATCACCAAATTAAATACACTATTCTTAAAGTTGAGATAAGTAAATTTAGAATACATTAACTTATTTATACATTTTTATGTGCTTATTGTTAAACGCAATAAATAATTGGACACACACAAGTAGAAAAACTTACTTATTGTAATTGGCACCAGTTAGTTCTAGATACCCCACAAGTCGCTCGGTATCTTATGGGCCAAAATAGGTCACTAAATTTCTTAACAAAACTTGTTGTAATAGTCAAGTAAAGGATTATATTAGGAACATAAGACCACCAAACCTGGCAGTCACTTCTCGTAAAAACCGTACCTATCTCAATTAATCCCAAATCAAAATTATTTAAAGAACAGGTTAATGGACGTACGACCTCTCTCCAACTAAAACTGACCTTGTAATAGGACGGGGAAACACTACAATAAAGAAAAACATGTTAAAATTTATTGCAGATTTTCTTTTGTTACAACTTCATCTTACAAAAGATAAAAACATATTTTTATGTTCCTTAACTCCAATGTATAGAACAGTTACCTATACAAAAGGAATACATACGGCTTAAATGGCTTACGACAATAAAAAACTTTTTGTGATGTTTTTCTTCCAAACCACTTAACAAGCTTGGCGCACGTAGACATGTTTGTGTCTTGCTTGCATTATGACACCGTGCTACTATGAGATTTAGAGGGGACAAAAGTGAGGAGACGCGCCGGCGCCAAACACGTTGCCTACTTTGTCATATACTACACTGTAAGTGTTCTAATGTCTAATGGAAGTCATCCACACGATTCATTTAGATATAGGAAATATACTCGAGATAAAATGACTTTTTCTCGAGTGAACAAGTAAATTAAAGATTTTTTATTTTTATTTAACAGCTCACTCAATCGCTGATTTCGGTTAAAAATTTACAGAAAAAGAGACGAATCGCGTCGTGCCTTATTAATTTTAATGTATTCGTAAATCGAAAGAATAATGTGCCCTAGGCTTTACGTGCCGTAACGAACTCGTAATATCAACAATATAGTGTAAAATATTTTTAACTTTTCGTCGTTGAGTTCCTATATTAAGTTTCCACATTCATCGTAGAATAAAAGAAAAACACGTAGCATGTGAGCTACTTGTAAGCTCGCTCGCAAAAGCTGAGAGATAAAACTAAGAGAAATGGCTTATTGCAGTGCTTGTTGTGTTATAAAACCTATATCTGAATTGTTAAGTTATATTAATTTAATCTTAAATCAAGTTTCAAAATGTTGGTGCTATTAATTAAGACGATCCTTTTGTTACTAAGAAACCTTATTGCAATGGAATATAGTTTGAATAATAAAGTATCGGTAGAGACGTCAACTTGGGGAGTTCTGCCAAAGTTCCCCTATTCACTCATTACGGCGGAGACCTCTTGTTGCAGGTTGTTGTCATAAAGTTAACTTAGTACTTCCTCTATTTGAAAAATAAACTTTTAATAAGCCCTGACGACATAACATGCTTTGTTTAAGCTTCTCGCTGAAACTGTAAGTACTTGCATTTTGAATTTGTAGTTTGTAGATTCGTGTAATTATCATAATAGCTTTAAAGTTTATGATATTACAGCAGTTGTTCGTTTTAGTTTTAATGCAAGAACGGCGGCTAATTTTTGTGTAACGATGAAAAACGCACAAGTTAACATAGTGAAACTGAGTTAAGAAGCACGCAGCAGGCGATGTCTCAGGCCGGCGTAATATACGCTAACGGTCCGGGACAAGACAAATGTGTTTTCTCTCGCTTGCTATTAGAAGCTTTCCGCTGGCTTCGCTCTCATGCGCCCCCTGGATCTTGATTGAAAACGGTAGCTTATTATTGGATTTTTAGACGATGTGACAACAGCGTTTATGTCGAATTATTTGTTTCTGTGGTGCTATTTTCGCGATGTTGTGTTCGTTGCGTAACATTAAAAAAAATACTTCATGGGTAAATTTGCGTAGGTATATTTAAATAGAATCATATATTTACATTAAAGCACTCTATTTATATGACCACTGATATAGTCACACGGAAAGTGCCGGCGGGTTCTGAGGTTATGGTTCAAGATTTCAGATTTGGTGGTTTATAAATTTATTTGACGTTAGGCCGAAGTGGTCTCATTGGATTTTTTAAATATGACACACAACCTAATGTGCAGTAGTACTGATCAGTGCTGTACCAGGTACTGGAACTGAGACTTAAATCGTTAGACAGATATAATATAAAGACGAGGGTGGCAGCATTCACGTCGCAGCTAGTTAGCAGCGCAAACTGGCTCGTCGGCGGCGTTCGCGCAAATTGAATTTGTCTCGAATGCTCTGTGAGTGTGGAGCCGACGCGCGCCTTACGACCGGCGACCGGCGAGTTGCGACCGGCGACCAGCTCGCAGCCCTATCCGCTCCCTTCCATTACTGTCACACTATTTGTCTATAGACGTAAGTTGGTAAATTACGACCATGTGACAAGATAAAATCTTGGTAAAAATGTGAAAAACTTTTGGTGGTGGGGATTGTTACGATTGCTGTTCCGTTCTACGGAGTAAAAATTTGAATTATCTATTCCAATGATGTTTTTGCTTGTATATATATAAACAAAGAAAGCGTGTTCAATACAAAAGATTTTAAGCCACTTAGGGTTTCCACGAGTAAGTTTACTTATAATTTAGCTCAGTTCTAGTTTTTATAGCAGTTTCCCCGGATCAATCCAAGCATAACAGTTTTTGTTCAAAATTTTCAGTCATTATTTTAATAAATTTCACCAACCGCAGAAGCTGTACAGTTTACAATAACATTACATAACAAAATGCTCGCTCGGGAGGGGTGTGAGTAACATTGTAGCATGACTTGTGCGTTTTATCGAGTGTTGGTGAGATTAATGGCGGCTCGTCGCGCGCTCGCGGCAATTACACGCGCAATGTGGCAGCCCTGCTCGCATCATGGTTTTGTTGCGTTCATCAGCCGAATGAACGTCACCGAAATGACGCAGCCGACACCGAAACGCGCCACATTTGCTTTACGATACTCAATAATGCGACGAATTCTCTGCGGACGAAGAGCAGATTGTCTACGAGCAAATGCAGAGTTATTTCGCATGCCCGAATCTGGTTTTAACCCTTTATTTATTCAACAAAATATCTTCCTATTTCATATTTGGCTGCGAATCAAATATTTAGAATTTAAAAACATATAAAATTTCATCTTTAACACCCATTCTTTGCCTTTCTAACCAGTCCTTATATTTCGACAAAAACAGACAATGTCTGTATGACATGATAAATGTATTCATTAGGAATGCAAATTTATATAATTTCCTTCTAGTAGCCACGCTCTCATACATATGAAATACTCATTCATAAAATATTCAAAATGGTTTCACGCTCCTTAATTATCTGTGTTTGTACGTCGGCGAAAAGTTCCATATGCTTCATATTACTTTTGGACGTATTGCATCTCTTTTCATTTAAGTTTGTCTACCAAATCATGTTATCCTTATTTTTAGAAAATAATGAATAAAGTAGTATTGTTAACGTGACATAGAATTAAAATCGACGCGAAGTAAATAAATCCTAATAGCGCTGGACAATCAAATTAAGTGCAGTTTTTCAAAGTAAATAATTCTTACCCGTGCGTTTTTACCACAGAATGAAATGTTAACACAATTAACACATACTAAAATATCAAGAGACAACAGACTACTATAACTTTTTGTATTGTTTACTCAGCGCAACAGCAATTTTCCGTGGACACAAGTATATAACGAATGTTTGCACAAGTTCCAACGGTAATGCAGCGGCGGCGTGTTTCACGACAGCGCTCTTTACCCGCACAACGAAGCCATACAATGGTCGCACAGCCTTTACAACCAACTGCTAATACCCCGCGATTTCCAGGTACAATTAAAAGCGGGTCACATGGCGTGCAGCTTTATATTAGCAAAAGTGAAAATTAGGGTTTTGTGACGTCGACATTATGTTTTCGGTCTACGACTACAACAAAAAGTGGATGGTTCAATTAGTATAAATAATAAATGAAAAGTTAAATAAATTTTAGATTAAAAAAATAGTTTTGTTACGTGCTACGAGTTATCTCCTAGCTACGTGATAGTATGGGTAGCGTAGCAGTCTGTAGCCCGTAGCCTCGTAGCATGTGTCGGTCGGTCGCGTCACTTGTGCGTTGCAATTACGTGCTAAATGACGTACTACTAGTAATCTTATTTGCCTGTTTTGTTGCGTTGCAACCCTGTCTCGAACTGCTGTCTATATAGAATAGTTTTATGATTGTTTAATGATATTTACCAATGCGTGGATATGCCTTTTCTAATGAGTAATTTGATTATACCAATATCAAAAATCACATACGTTTTTGGGAGAACTACTATTATTGTTATTATGCGATGTGTAAAGTATGTATGTAGTAACTTTAACGAATCATTTGAATTATCAACCTCTAGGGTTGTACCCACAACATACATATATTTATGTATATTCAGTCTACATAGTTTACACATGTACCAAGTATTATCAGTTCATGAGAAAACCAAAGCGATCTTTATTGATAAATCATAATAAATATAAAAGACTCATCACATACCACACCCAATAAAAGGATAAGTACCAAATTGCGTCCCGGGCTGCACAACATTTTTTCAATCCCATTCTATAAACAGTTCGGCAAATCTAAACATACGTTTACCAAATCTGCTAAGAGGCCCATCTCGCCGCTACGTGACTGAATCGAAACGAATTTGTCCCACTAAAGCCGCAGCTTTTTTCTCACATTCGATGGACAGATAGAGATAGTAGTCCCTCCCAACGAATGGCCACACTAAATCCTTAACACTCAACTTCACAGTGACTTGCAGCACTTTTCGTATCTTTCAATGTTTACAAAAGCGATCTGATAAAGTAAAACCTTAAAATGTTTCGCTTTTTCAGTTTATTTAGCGATTTTCTGCTAAACCAACTTTATTACTGTAACTTATTGGAAATGAGAAATTGTGTTTTCAGAGAGAAAATAAGATAAGGTCTAAAATAAATACTAGAATAATAAATACAAAGGTAGAAAATCACTAATAAAATAACATGGGTAATATCATTTCGTGCAGTTTTATGAAATCAGAGAAAGAATAATGGAAGAGATTCGTCAGTCAGCGAGCGAAGCAAACGCGCCTCGCGAGGCTTCCACCAGGTGCAAAGATGTTTCATGATTTAATTTGGGACTTAGGGATCTGCTCTATTGAATCTATTGAACCGTACAATCTTTTATCTCAGTCACATCCCACAAGCGTTCACTTTACGTCCCCACATTTATCGGAAACATTTAAGCTTTGTATTAAATCATCAAACAGTGTGATCAGATTGTTTGCTGTAGCAAAAAGTCAATTTCGACACAATTATGCCCGATAATTGCACTCAGGTATCGGGGTGAAGCGAATCGAATCGGACGTATATTACTATAAATTACTAATCAAATATCATCCAACTGTTTTATTTCAGGACTAATGGTTTTGGAAATATTCAAATAACCGCAAGCTCACAGACACTGAACAAACGCACAAAAACAAAATCACGCATGGATGGGCGCGCCGCGCCGCGAGCCGACGGAAAAATGAATGGCTATTTTGCTATAATGGCGACCTCAGACAGACAATACATGTTTACTTTATACACGCAAAATTTTATTGAAATTTCAAATAATGTTTTGCAACAACCATTTAAAATGATTGAACAATGCGAGTGTTAATGGAATTAATTGCTTTCCAATAAACGTAGTGATAGGATTATGATTAGTTGTTGTGAAACTTTATAAACGATTTTTCATATCGGAAACAAATTAATTCGGGTTATACAAACGGGTTTATACCTCAATGGTATTCACAAAGGTTAGGTTTCGGCTTATTTAATTATAATAATTCCGAAACAGTTGGATTAATATCCAATTTTAATTACATATATTTCGTGGAGACGATCTTGGCATGTTATTGCAACGTGTATAAGGCTAAATAACGCTAGGCGCCGGGTCGGGCGGCCGCGTGAGGAATACCAAGCAGTCGCCACACTTCCTCGCAGGCCTCAGCTAATATTGTGCTGACTCACATACCTTTTACTAATGTACACCCTTTATCGTTTTATTTCCTTTTTACGTCAACCGTGACGTGATGCGTCTTAATTAGTTATCTTAGTAGTTATATTTTCTTCTTAAAACATGTCCGGTATTATGAACTTTGAAAACGAAACGCTTTCTAGGATCAACGTTATAATAAAATTGAATTTATGTAACACGTATAAAAATTGAAAAAACAACATATTTTCTTCGGCTTCTGTTTTTGGTTTTGGGAATACTCAAGTTATATATTCTAGGCAATACCGGCAACTAGACTTTCTGCACACTATGCTTGGAGCTTCTTTAAGGGAATGTCTACAACGAGACATTGAAGGACCGGAGTACCCGATCTAGTTTACAGAGTCAGCCAGTTAAAGTGGCAACGGGCTTTGTTTGTGGAAGATCGTTCAGCAATTATAGTGTGACTCTCCTGCGGTCAGATGGACCAATGACATAAAAATAGCTGGGGCTTACTGGATGGAGAAGGCGGACGGAGTGTTGTGTGATCATTGCATTATGTCACCAGAAGTATGAGATATATTAACTAAACATGATTTTATTCTATCACTGCTAAGGTTGCCACCCGTACTATATTATATATATACCATATTTTAGTCAATTGTACTATATATTATAGAAAAATAATATAGTACAAAAAATACGATATTTTCATCGCTAATTTAAATGTCGCGCTTTTCCTTATGTGTGACTGGAAATCAGCCGCACATACATTTAATATACTTTATGTTATTATATGAAGTTTATGTGATGAACGCCGCCCGACTTGATAGGTTAAACTTATACGTGTTTGTTTATTGTGTGCCATAAAAATAAAAACTAGAAAGTGATTGGTAGCGAAGCGAAGAGTAATAACAAATACACAAAAAATAAAAAAGATTAATAATAAAATATGTGAACTTTAATTTTTCCTGATTTTCCAAAATGTACTATTATATGACGCAGTTTTTTAAAAAAAGTACTATTTTTTTTTTTCAACAATGCTGGTAGCCATAATCACTGCACACTATTACAATCAATATATTTCTTCAATATATTATTCAATAAAGTTAAGTTCAGTTTTGACATCAGACAACCCGGAAGAGTTAGGCAGTGATATAAAATTACACAAGCACATTTCGCCGATGCCGTTATTGTGTTCCATGTGAATAGGGGCGAGCCTATTGCCATCAACCGGGCATAGTTCCAGACTCCATGTTGCTACTGAGAATTTCTATACCGGAAAAACCAATTATAAATTCTTTGTAGCTAATATTTTATTCTTCGCTCACAAGAAAACATTGAATCGGATTGAACAATAGTATCTATGTTTTCCTTATTTCTTAATATATTTATAGCATAGAAACTCAATAATATTAATAGAGTCCTGATGTCCATAAAGTTTTAGTATTGTTTGAAGGTAGACATATTCGTCTCGGTATTGATTGGGACTGACTGTCGTAACTAGACTGTAGTGACGAGTTATTGCAAGCCTCGATTATGTGCTACATCATAACTTACGGCAGAATCAAGGTATTGCAAACCTAATTACAGAAAATGGAGTAATTCTATAATTGAATTAATTCTATCATGAAGAAAAACAAGTTGTTTGATGGTCAATTCGTGGAGTGTAATTGGAATTTTCTACAATAAAACTTTCAGAATAATCCCGGAGCTTGAATTTGTGTACCGTAGAGGGCAACAGGCTCGTCTCTATTCCATGGGACTTAATAATGGCATCGGTGGAATGAGGATGTGTGACACCTGCCCAGATCTCCAAGGCATACAGACGTGATGTTATGTAATTTTGTATATTTAGTAACTAATGTCATATTTTTTAATGTTGCTCTTCATAGTTATTTCTCTTGTAACGTGGGTACACGTAAAAAACTATTTGGACCATAGAGATATTTTTTTTTGCGGGCATCGATTCCGCCGCTACCCTTAACGCAGAAATCGTAGTGATAAACCACTGCGCCAATCGTATCACCAATTACTTTAATTATATAATTTTGGAGTCCTTCTTAACGATTCCCACTTCAATTATATTATAGGCTTAAAACCCTGGAAAGGAGAGAATGGACTATTCTTATTTAGGAAAGACTTTTTGGCAATGCACGTCAATGTTTTGCAATATAGCAAATTAATAAATGATTTAATAGAGTCTGAATAGCAACCAAATTTTCACTATTCAATAGTAAATAGTTTCGTTTGGTTCAATAACTACGAATAGGTTCGATCAAGTTTGCCATTAGAATTTGAAATCGTATTCAAATTGGGCGTTATTACGTATCAACGGTGGCTATGTGTTGATATCCAAATTATGTGATTATAACTGAATGCATGACGCGTGCAGTAATAACATTGTCTGTAGATGTTTAGAGATGTGTGGCGTGACTCCGTTGTTATTGCATCCCTGCCGCGATGACATACGTAACATACATGAAAACTATGTCTAATTAGACATTGTACGTCTGCATATGCTTGTTTATGGTTGGGCTTGAAATGTGCGTAATACATATTTTTCAACTTGTGTGCTTAAAACGTCCACTAAAACATAACATAAGAAGTCTCGTATAGCAGACATACATTATAGTATTCTTCTTTTCGTTTTCTTCTTTTCGTATTGACAGCTAATTTTGAAATTTCCCGGTCCTAAATATTTTTTGTTGTATGAATAGTCAGATTATGAGACTTCAGCACAGTTGGTGGCCAACTGGCCATGCCTATTGCGTTCTCAGCGGCGAGGTTGAGGCCTTTGATGGTGCAAATATGGAGGTTCTTGAAGCATTGAACTAAGTTGGTCATAGTCAAGGAGATTTGGTTTGCAACAGCTTATTTGTTTAAATAGATCGATTTTTATATAGGTTCCCTAAGAAATCAGATGGGGTGGCCTATTTTTAACACGACACCATACAACTGATGATGGCCTAATAGATCTATTAAGCCATCTTGTTTGTTGGACTAAAAATAGAAGTGCACTCTTCTCGTGACCAGGTAGGTACACGTCGAAGCAATTAAGTAGATAATCTTTTCTTCTCGGTCGACTCATATTTCCCGCAAGAAAGAAGTTACATTGTTGAGAAAATTACTAACTATATTCTACAGCTTAAATGTAATAAGGAATTTTTATTCATGATCGATTATTGTCGCGTTGAATCAATATGGCCTTAGAGTAAGTACATAAAAGAAACGAGCCTAACCGTGCGTTAATCCCGGGGAGAATATAGCCAGTGTGTAACTTCTCGCCCCTTTATCGTACCGTTGAAATCGTACTTCTTTGTGAGTAATCCCTCCACGTCCCAGCCATGTCGCCGACGAAGATAGAGCACGATCTTCACAAATAATGTCACATGCGATTCGTTTCAGACGACGTGACTCGCATCACCGTGGCTACCCGCCGTGCCATGCATAATGGGATAAATATGCTGCGGTTATGTGCCCACACATGGCCCTCAAATTAAGTGAGCGCTATTTACTGCACGCGGCGAAACTTCCTTGCCCGCTTGATTAACTAGATTGTGTTTACCTTTGCATCAGCCTTATTAAATGCAAGATGTTTGCTTGCGACGCGACCTGGCGCTGAGAACACGCGGCGTTAAGCGGCACCGCGGTGTCGCGCGGCATCTGCATGCATTACCAACAATGTCAAAGAACACGTTTTATGAGGACAGAATTAAGCTTTGTAGCATTTGTGCTATGAAAGTCACCTAGCGACATAAAGGTGCTCTTATAATAAAAGCACAAATAAAACAATATGACAGCTTGTTTTCTTTTTATTTTATTATCTTTTGATGCTTTCTTTATTGTAATAACATGTTATAAAAATATTACCGACGTATAAAATATTATATTGACGCCGTCTTAAACGTCTACATAGCTTTACATTCTTCGTATCTATGCGAAATCATTCTTATTCCAACGCTGTTAGTTGTCCTAATTTTCTTTTAAAATCTTCTACTAATACGATGAAAAAAGTATGCAATTCCAGGAACGTCTCAAGTAAAATATGTAATTTGAGATAAAGCGGCATCCCATTCCAGATAAGACGCAGCACGAGCCACGTCGAGAGCCATCCCACTCGTTACGAGCCGCCCGAAGCGAGGTGTGATACAAAATCATCAATCTTTCCCGAGATTGTACTATTAAATGCCTCTTCGCTCTTTTCCCTCGAACTCGAGACCAGAAACAAATGTAAAAAGTTGTGTGATAAGTTCAATTTGAATTTGTAAAGCCCCTTTCAGCGTTTCTCGCCTGTTTATCTCGGCGAGGAAAGAACGGAAAATACAAAAGTAAGAGATAGGAAATGAAGAGGCGGAAAAAAGTGTCGGGCTCGGAACAAACGCGGAAAAGTTGGCGTTATCCGGGAGACAAGTTAAATCGCAATTTATTAGGGCGTACCAGTGGGCTTAACACCGGCCGACGCGAAGCGATTCCTTGCTCCGAGCCGCCCGCGCCGAGATGCCGTCTCACGCAATCACATCGCACATGTAAAGGGTTGCGCCCTAAACATTTACGAGGCATTATTAAAGAATAACATGATAAATACACTCATAATCAATAATTAGTTATCATCAAAGATTTATATTATTTCATCATCAATTTCTTTTATTCCCAACTACTACTCGGTGGAGCTGAATATCTATTTTTACGCAGTAACACCCATTAACCGTTACCAAACTAGAAGCTAGTATTTGACGGTTTAGCCAAGCCTTACCAGTTGCGGAAGGCAATAAATTGGAAATTGTGTCGCAATTTAGGTAAGTCAAATGTCCAACAGTGGTCTACTATAGCTTGAGTTGATGCAGGCATCAATGTATAAAGAGCGGAATGAATCAAAACAATACCGTCTGCACGTTCAATTTAACACGGCAGCCATTTACCCACGGAATATAAAGTATTTTTTCAAATATCAATATAATAAGTTCGTATCTAATAACGGATTAGGGTAATATAAAACAAACAAAGTTGCACTTGCACCGGGTCGCACGTGCTTATGTCGCGGTTGTACTATCACGCATCTCCAGCCTCATTCACAAATCTTTATTCATGCCCCATATTTACTTGCAGCGTAGCAGAGTGCGGCCCGGAATATTTTAACATACTTTCAATCTGAATTATTGAGGCCGTATCAACATGTTGCTCTATAAAATAACAAGGTTTTCTTAAATGCAAGAAAAGAAAACTTAAGATTTTTATTTTCCAAGACTACTTTACGGTCATTGACATACTTCTATTTTACTTAGGTTCATAGCATTTTATACCTACATGATCCATGATTATTATATGTAAGAATTCACAACGTTATGTCCACAGAATGCACACGTTACATAACATTTTATTTTTAAGCAAATTATAATGTATTCTGAAGCAAAAACTGGACGTTAACTTAATTTCCTGATTGTGACTCATCATGTATGCTTCATTCCCAACGTTTAAGTTTTTTTACGTCATACCTGCTAATTGTGGTAGAGACTAATCGGATCCGCTTTCGTGTGCAGATTCCATTATCTGTAGGATCGTGTCCACCGGCCCATACATATTCATACGCGACGCTCGGCGAGTCTCGCGCCTGGACGACTAAATCACCGTCGTTATGATCTCATTTTTATAATCACATTTTCTTTTGATATTCTCAATATCTGGATAACTATTCTCGTATCTGCCTCTGTGTCTATTTCTGTAATGAATCAACGCCTACCCACTTCGACGTTACTTCCGTTCGGAAGTTCTAGATATAAACTTTTTAATTAGTCTGCGAGGACAAACAAGCTGTGTCTTTTAGTTTCTTCGATATACTCTTACTACGTACCTACTTGTCTTTACAAATAGGATAGCTGCCGCCTGCCGCCTCTCTTGGTTATTTTAGGTGATTTATCGAACAATCAACCGCATGAATATTTGAACAGCTTATTTATAACATTAATTAACGAACTTCAGGTATATTTCACAGTGAAGTTGTAAATTAATTAACCACATAATTATGAGCCTGTATCTGAATCGCACCAACTATGCAGGAAATCTAATAACATAACAGGATTGTTTGTCTTACGGTGAGATGCTTTAATGAATAGTCAACACACCGACAACGTCGCATCGTGAGCAGATCGTCATTGTTTTATTAGCGCTATCGCAGCATCATGTTACAGCGCGTTGAAGCGTACTGTACTTGTAATAATATCTCCAGGAGTGACGTGCAAAGGGCCTGGCCTTAAGTATGACGTGTTTGAAGAGAGTATTTTTAATAATGCGCTAAGTGATAATTAATTGGTGTTGAAAGCATTGCAATTATAGTGTTAATTTGCGAGTGTCGGCGAGGTGGCGGGTCGAGTAACGCAGCGGCGTCGCGCGGTGGCGGTGTGGTGTGGGCGCAAGCCGCGACTGCCAGGCGCCACAATTACACAAGCCTCCGTAAATCATAAACATCAACCCTCCATTTAATCCAAATAGTCCGTCGTTAGTCGAGCAGGCTGCGTCTAATTTGTCTCCTGTAACTGTAGATTAATTTATTAACATTAATTATATGACAATACGTATTACCTAGTTTGTAATGAGTAGCAAGTTACCACAATAAATGCTTAATACTTTGAATAATATTTCAAGTAAGTACGCTATTTTTACTGGCTTTAAAAGTATTTGCAAAAAATAAGAGCCGTCGGTTTGCTAAGATAGCGAGGAAGAATAACCAGACAGAACCAGCATATTAAAACTAATTATAACTCAAAAAATTCTATTTCCGAAGTGGTTTGAAAATCATCAGATGAACGGTTACGAGGGACCTGCGTACCCGCAGCAGCATCACTAACGATATACAGACTATTCGTAAGTCATTTGGATGGTCAGATTTTTTTCTGTGATCCATCTCACGATATCCAGCTACAGATTGGATTACCCGGTTTCAATTCCCGATATTCCCATTTGACGGATTAACATCTTATATAGCATCAATCAATTCAACCAATCGCAGTCCATCGCTGGACACGTGGCTATACCACCACACCCAATATTGGGCTTATTTATTTCTAAATTCAACGTTGTTATTACACAAGTGCGCCATCCAATTTCCCTGTTTTTATTAATTTTCTTTTGCAATATGTTGCATCAGTTTCCTAAACTATAACTGGCTTGGATGAAACTAAATTGAGCATAACTTTTTATGGGGCTTTTTGTTACGAACTCTTGTAATATATGTAGCTACTCAACTTTATACAGCGAGACAACATCAGTGTCTGAATGTCAAACTACTTACATACTGTAGAATGATATATTTATGTGTAGCCTTTGTTCCACATAATTATAATTGCATTTGTCATATGAATACCAGAAACTAGATGCATTTGATAAATTGTGTCGATGAAAATTTAATCTGAATGTACAGCTCGTGGATGATAGAGTCATAGATACATTCATATTCCGATATACGTCCGTGTGTACGTATGTGTATGAAATAAATAATGCAGTGCGAATGAACCATTCCTCTTTGAAATGAAAAATATTTTCAAAGTGCCATCAATACATTTCATTCAATTTGCATGAATTTTGGTCCACACTGTAGAGTGCTTTAGCTTTTACCCACTTTTGTTGCTACCTTTTAGGTCGTGGCTTTATGACACTTTTTTGGTGTCTATATTTGATTGTAGTCCATAAAACGGGAAATTTCGATGATATTGCGAGTTATAAATATTGATACAAATTTTACGCATCTTATCAAAGTGTACATAAATGAGTCGACAACACATTTTATGGTTTAACCGTTTCGAATTTATTTGATTTCTACGTCACGAGGTTTTCTTTTTAAAGCAAACCATTAATTTCCTCTGTATTATTCATCACGCCCAGTCAGCGTGTTTTGTACATACACAATCTGTGATACGTCCGTTTTGAAGGTTTGCATTTTGTCCGGTTTTAAATAAAGGGCAGGTCAAAGCGGTGCTGATGGTTGTTTGGAAATTGCGGAAAATTGCCCGCGGAAAAATTACGCAGGGAAGCTGACGCCGGCCACATGGCGCGCGACGATACGCCCTCCATAACTGATGACTTTTCAATGGCCATTCATTCGCGGACACGCCGGCACCGGCCAACGCTCGTCCTTAGCACCACACATACATTTATGGCATCGCTTGTGAGTTCTGGCGAAACAATTACCTCTGGACTGAGCATTGTCCATCTGGTCACTACTATATTAATATTAGGTACTCGAATATAATATATTTAAAACTCTTTTTGAAAGTATGGGAGTCAGCGGTTAAGTTAAATGAACCAATCATAAAGAATACGATTGTATATACATACATATATCGATAGCAGTCAATAGGAAATGGAAAAAGTGGTGACCCTGAGAATGTATCAATAAAATCAGTGTTTCAGTATATTTTTTACACCTAAGTAGTTGCGTAGATATGATATTTGCGTAGATATAATTTGACGACACGGTTGGCGCATTGGCTAAGTGATTAGCTTTCTGCGCTACGTGTCGCGGGTTCGATTCCCGCACGGAACAAATATTTGTGTGATCTACAGATAGTTCTTTCGGGTTTGGTTGTGTGTGCATGTGACATGTATGTATGTAAACTGTACCCACGATACAGGAGAAATCCTAGTGTGGGGCAACGTTTATAAAAAAACAAAAATATATATATATATATATATATAAAAAAGGACAATGTCGAAGCCAACGAAAGATTATAAGGTATCTAGGTTCCTTGTCCAGGTTAAATAAATTCAACTCATTACTGTCCCGCTGCTGGGCAAGGCTCTCTTCTCAGAATGAGAAGGGTTAGGCCTTAGTCCACCACGCTGGCCCGGTGCGGGTTGGCGGACTACACACACCGTCGAGAATCTTATGGAGCCCTCTCAGGTGTGCAAGGTTCCTTACGGTGTTTTCCTTCACCGTAAATGCAAGAGATAATCAAATTCTGATCCGCACATGATTCCGAAAAGTCAGAGGTGCGGGCCAGGTTTGAACGCAGACCCTCCTGCATGGAAGGCAAGCGTTCAACCGCTAGGCTATCACTGTATTTGTACAGATTTCACAAAAAAAAAAATGAATTTTACTGTTATAGATTTTACTGTTATCCCGTTGTATGGTCGGGGTTCGAATTATGCCCAATGAATAGTGATTGACTCATTCCCACATGGGACCTAATACCATCATTGACGAAATATGAGTATAGATCTGACAATAATATGAACTAATTTAAATACCTACTGTAGATATGCTGGACCTTTTTAAAAGTACGATCATTTTTAATACCCAAAAGATCTCTTCTCGATCGAGTACTATAACTCATTTAGTTATTTTTCAATCGTAATAAAAAATATTTCTTCTAATAAAATTCACTTTTGAATTTCCCTATGTGTCTTTCTTATTATCTACAGTAACGAAAATGGGTGTTCTTCTTTAAGACTTAAAACGGAACGTAATATAATAGCCCTATACTGCTGATATATGTTTGAGCAACCTCAAAAATATAATATATCTACATTTAGCAAAATTCACACGTCACCTACATATATAATATTTAGTTAGGTAGGTCTAGCACTAGTGACTCCCTCAGTTAATTACATTGAGTTAATTATATGAGGATAATGACGACTACTCCTGTCATTTGGTCCGCGCGGTAGTAGTTATATTTTATTTGAACTAAAAAAGATTTATCTTCACGGAATGGCAATTCAATCAAAAGAATAGCAGTATTAAATATAAATTTATGCTTTATAAACCACTGTTGCAGTGGTTTAACTAATTAAAAAGTTCAGACTTGATTCTTGAACGAGAAGCATCGATCGTTTTGAATATACGAATTTGGCCAGTATGGAGAAGGCAATCATTATAAATAGGAGAAGGCATTTTATTGTATATATATTGATATTTATTTACATATAAGATAAAAATACTTTACGTTTTAATAAAAGAAGAAGAATAACTAAGAGTTACTTAGAAAGCAGAAGTATGTGAAAAGTCATATGTATTTATAAGATTTATTCGTGAGAGCATAATAAGTTGCTATCTACAGAGCATTGCTCCAAACTCCGTGTTACTACTGAGAAGTTCCATCCATAAAAACCCAATAACACTTTGCCCGACCCGGGAATCGAACAAAGGACCTCACGCCTAGCAGTCGCGCTTGCGACTACTAGACCAATGAGGCAGTATTCTGTATATTTGAAGTCATATCTATAAAAATCACAGCTTCGCGACAATTGTAGGTTGATGGTATCCCCATACCGATGTACACGAGGGGGGATCGCGCAATTATATCGGGCAGTAGGATGGTTTTTAATCGAAGCTTATTATTTATTAACGAATTTTACACGATAATACATGTAAAGTATATTAAACAGGTTTTAGGTGTAGGTTGCAATAGAATATAAAAATATTTGTTCAAGTAACCAAGACTACGACTAGAGTAGCGTACAAGAGAAAGTAAGTTATAATATATAACTACCTTCCGCCCGCGGTTTCACCCGCGTGGATTAGTCACCCGTGCATTTTTTAAGTCAAATAGTAGCCTACAATCTTCTTCACTAATACGGATATAAGTATAACTATTGGTTTACGCGGCGCACGACTGTAAAGCTCCCAGTCAGCATGATTTTTTTCGACATCTTCCAAAATCATCATCAAATTTCAGCCAATTTACATAAAACCTTAACGAATTATACACCTAAACCTTCCTCATGAATTACTCTGTCTATTGGTGAAAATCGCATGAAAATCCGTTCAGTAGTTTTTGAGTTTATCACGCACAGACAGATAGACGCGGCGGGGGACTTTGTTTTATAATATGTAGTGATAGTGATAATTATAAGATATATATAGCCTAAGTCTATAATACCTAATAAGGACGATACTAAGATTGTTAAATAATGCGCACTGTGCAAATGGTGTTCAATTGTATCCACTAGGGTGTCCCAAATATGACAAAAAAATTTTTTTTTTCGAATTTTGAAATGCATACCCTCTATATCTTTTATAAATGCAAAACCATACTCAAATATGAAATTTTATCATTCTAGCATGATTGCAACCCGTGCCGACCGAGCCACAAAGTTTATCAAATCTCATGTTTAATGTTAATATTTGGTTCTGCTATAAAATTAATAAAAATGCAATAAATGAAGTAAATAAAAGACAAAATTAAATTAGAGAAATATTTATCTTTATTTAAACACATAAAATAACAACAATCAGCCAGGATAATTTCTCTTTAGGGTATGTTTTTTACAGTCTGGATAAAAATTTCTGTTCCTGGATACAACGCAACAGGAATTATTTTTGCTCTTCTTTAGCCGTGATAAGTCCGTAAAATCTTGCATTAATTTGACAATTCTTTCAGCAGTGTCATTTAAAATCTTCAAACGAGTTATTCTTCTTTTAGTTTCCAGAAAAGCAGCATTATCTTCCCAAGGCACATATTCCTGAAGAAAAATGTCGTCAATCTTCAGTCGAGATTTTTATTTTTCTTCTTTTCTATCTGAATTTCCCCCTCAAAAACACTACGCATAGTTCGACCGATTCGTGATAATCGTCTGTTATTAAAGCTTAGTTCAGTTGTGCTATAAAAAACATTAACAAAGATGTAATGTTTGTCTCAGCAACATGGTATTTTACGAAATCAAGGCATTTTTCAATGTTATTTGAATCGATGTTTTTCCAATTGTATCTGAACTTTTTAAAGATCGGAATATCTCGAGTGCTAGTAATTTGCTTCATCTTGTTACAGTTTTATGAACCAACTCATAAACATGATGACGACTAGCGAAAAGTAACAATTCTCTTTCTAAAGTCTGCCCAAAAGAGCACAAGCTCCATTGAAACGTCCAATATTCGAAGATGTTGTGTCGCAACACATTATTTGTACCTTGTCATTAACATTCCAGTTATAGAGGGCAGTTGAGATGATTTTAGCGAATTGGCGAATTTGCTGAATCGAGGATTTGTTAATGGAGATGTAATCGATGTTCAGACCAAGCGCTTCTACGAGCGCATGAAGAATGTAAACGGAGTCTCATATGCTTAGCTGGCATCGATCTAAAGCTACGACGAGTTTAGGTGTTATCAGATTCTTTCCGCTGGCAAGCTGACTTCATCTGAATCATGTGGATATTCCAAGTTATGTGGAAGAGCCATTAACTCTTTTTGTCTTAGTTTTCTTTCCTTTTCCTCTAATCGTCTTAGTCTAGCTCTTTTGTCTTTGTCCGCCAAGTTTTTGTGTACATCAGGTAAGCATCCCGGTCGACCTGGCTCTCTCTAAAATACTTTGTCTTCCTCTATTTTCATTCTTTCAAAGGCATCAGCATGTGCAATATCAAATAAGTTATCAAGGTGTCTTTCACAATTATTTTCTGAGTTCTTTTAAACATTTTTCCAGCTCTCTCCAAACGTGGTTTTTGTAGGAATTCTTATGTTTTTCCAAAATATAATGCACTTCCTAATCACAAGATTAGCACTTTCACTAAAAGTCGTTTGACTTCGCGAATATTGTCAAACAAGACAGCGAGAACTTGTCGATTAGATGGTAATTTTACACCATTTATTAAATGGTTTTGGAAGTCCGGTAAGAAAAATACTTTGTTTATCACTCCGTAATTCAACTGATATCTTTCTGCAAGAAATAACAGCGTACTAATATTCTAAAAAATCACGTATGAAATGACAAATAAAACACGTAGTTACAGGTCGCAGTGCAGTACCCGCGCAATTTGTATGGGCGAGTTTAAATCGCAAGTCGGCACGGGTTATCGTTCATAAAATGGGCTAATCTTTTGTTTTTAGACTATATTGGGTTATTACGAAAGTTTTTAGAAGGTATGCGTAAAAAAAAATCGCACTTGAAATTTATGGGACACCCTAGTATCCACGTTGACTAAGTATTATAAATTAGCGATCCGCCCCGGCTTGTCACGAGTGCAATTTACTAATATAGAAAATAAATGAGCTTTCCAGTGGATTTTCCAAACATTTTCTTTCATACAAACCTTGTCCTGACAATTACGAACACAATCTGAAGTTATGCGCTTACCATACATTTTCGCAATTGATTTTTATTTATATAGATTTTACAATTCACTTATAATTAACTTAATAAGTACTGTTTTCATTTAAATTTGACAAAACTACAATGAAAATTTTAATAATATTCTATTATAGTTTCTCATTTTAAATACCTGTATGGATGCCGTCTTAAATGTATAGCAACGTAAAAATCAACATTTCCTTAATTGCTATCGCTCAGATAGTAAGTAGATAAAAAAGTAAGCTTGCAGTTTCCAATTTCCGTCTGGTTATTGTCACAGCGTAATAATTGAAGACAAAAATAGAGGTTGAATAATTTATTTTAGGTATAGTTGTCACTTGTTTGAACAGGATGAAACATGGGCGATTCACTCATCCAAACAGTGGCGTACAAAGCAAGAGCACAGGCCATTCACCCGCTCCGGTGCACCGTTTTTCCGCCTCTCAACCTTTAAATTGAAACAAAATCGTACACACCGTTCAAATTGCCTTTATACACGTACCTCAAACTGATGCACACACGAATATACACGCGGATATTATAAAAGCTGCAATACACGTATGAATCTTTGAAAACGTATCGTTTTAGTGTTGAAAATTGAACATGTTTTTCGGAGACCGAAAATTGTGGCTCAACTTGCGTTGACTGTGATAATTTGAGTCGATAATAGATTATATTGTAGGTAATTCTATCCTTTAGCTTGTGACTGTACAATCGTTGTATTATAATGAAAATGCAAGCAATAGCAAATAAGCAAGCGTCCGGAATATTTGAACAAACGCTAGGAATACTGTGTGCGCCTGTAGAAAAACTATTTGAATCTTGTATAGTAATATTATTTTATACATTTTTTGAGATAGGTATAATAGAATTTCGAATAACTCCTATTTCTACAAGTCATAAAAGTTATTGAAGCATAAGTAAATAAAAAAGGAATACGTAAATTGCTACCGATTTTTTTCAAATATTTCACAATTAAAATTGATTTCGAAATATTGTGTCTTTCAAAAAATCTTAGTATTATGTGAAAGATAGACGATAAACTAGACACCTGTGTATACACAAGTCTAGCCTATACACACTATTACAGCTTTTCGTGGTTTTGGACGTGAATATTTCTTCAACGAGATTTTTATGCGTAGAAGCTATTTCGACTCATTCAAGTGTGAAAACTTATTAAAAGTTCTAGATAAGTAAGTATATTATTGTATTTCTGTTCATATTTTGAGTGCTTCTGTTCTGGCCCTATGTGTATGTTATGTTTGTTCAATACCTGTGAACAAACATAACATATACATAGGGCCAGTGGCGTGCACCGAGTTTTTAGGCAGGGTAGGCAGAAATTTATTTAATTTAATTTATTTGATTTAATTTTGATTTAATTTATCTGAGTTATGTAAGGTAGGCAGTGTCTTTTTGTCTTTATGAACCGCACGCCACTGCATAGGGCTCATACTTAATGCTTGGTAAGCCTCCGTAAACAGTATATTTTTATTCTGTCTGCGTTGCTTAACAGGTTAAAGTAAAATAGAAAGATTCATATGTTTCTTTAATGTGATCGTTTCCTGAACTGGTGCTAAGGATTTGAAACGAAATGACAAGTGAGTAAATCGGTATTCAAAGGTGTTAAGTAGTAGGGAGCGTAGTGTAGTCGTCGACGCAATGTCTTTGCCCCAAGAGACCCGGGCGCAGTCGGGACTCTTTTGATACATATTTTATGCTCCTCGCAACTCCACGAGTACAACATATAACTTGTGATGTTTATTTTTGCTTAGATTAAAATAGCCAATTTCACTTTGTTTTATATGTAAGTCGCACATTGATATTCACGCTGCTCTCTTGTTGTATCGCAAATATTTCTTTCCGAATTTAGCAGCTGAATTATATCGAAAGCTATTGAAAAGCTTTGCGAGCGTAGGTATAGACTGTCCATTATTGTGCTAAGTCCAATGTCTGTGCTAATCCGGGTTTACAGTCTTGTAATTTTTGCGAACTTGTTTTTGAAAGGGCAGGGAGATTACAAAAAGAAGAGGGGCCCGGCTGAAAGAAGACCGGATAAAAAAACCTGCGGTCGGAATTTGTGGCAGAGAGGGTGGCTAGTGGTACTTCCCTGCTCAAAATTACACGTTATCGACATTTTGGCATAAAGACAGCTAGAATAAATGTATTGAAAAATTCAATGGGCGAAAAAGATTTTGAGTTAGAGATGGTTGTATGATTATAAAGCTGCGATTGGATTTTCAGATACATACCTATAGGTTGGTGTATGGGGTTGGGTTTGTGTCGTGATGTTCTAACACACAAAAACTTGTTTTCGATGTGGCTCCGCTAACAGTTAAATAAATTAGATAAGACGGGATACTCGCTGATGGAGGCACTTAGCAACTTTCTGTGTTGTCAACACTTTTATCTGTGTATTTAGTTGACCTAATAGACTGATTCAGAGATTTGCAACAAAAACCTAAATTCAATATGTACCTTCTTTTATTAGAAAATTATATTACTTGATGTGCTTTCACGATCAAAACGACTGTATTAATTTATTCGCAAAGTGAATAGCTTTCTGCATCAAACGCCGCTGGTTCAAACATGTACGTGATTCAGGAAAAATTCTTTAATTCGTCAAGTGTTGGAACATTCATATTGTTTCTGGGTGCAGGAGGTCTGGCCGCTTAGTGAATTATAATATCGTCAATATTCATTACTGTATCCCTTTAGGGGAGGGCGCATCATCAGTCCTTTACAATAAACAATACAGAAGGCAGTTTGCCATAATCTACACCCACAGGGAAATTCGTGATCATAGTTAGCTTATATTCGGACAAAAATGTACCTACACCATCAATCACCGTAGCCCGTAATGTTCCAGATTTACAAACATTTATAAATCATATAAAATAGAATTACGCTTGTATTCCCCAAAGGGTGAGATATAGTTGTTCTGATGTACTTATTCACTCACATTTCGGCGATGCTGTTATTGCATCCCATGTAATAGCCACCATAGTGAATGTTTCTATCGGAAAACCTTATAACAGTTTGCCCGACCTGAGAGCTTTATCCAAGACGTCCAGCTCACTAACTGCACTTGCGATCTCTAAGCCCGACAGTTATATCATATCAACTTAAAAACGGAAACTATTTCCATTAAACAATGGCCCCACAACACGCTATAATACAACGTTCACTGACGTAATCTAGTAAGCATATGTTAACTAAGATGTTGGCTGATATGAAGATGAATATGTAAACATTTTATCATTTAATCCGAATAAACCGTCTCCGACCGAGTACTCGTACAATCTCTGTACCTACACACGGTACTATAGCCAACATCGGAACTGTTTTGCATAAATCAGGAAATCAAAGTAGCATTTTTTCTTTTTATCGTTTCCCCTCGAAGAGTCCCACAAAGCTAAGGCACCGCAGCGCGCTGAACAGACACGAATATTGTCTGCTTGCCTTCCTCGCATTTCTAAGCTCGGACGCTTCATTTAATCAAAACCACGTCCTTTGAGTGTTTATTTGACAAAAGTATCTGCAGAACACTTGGTATTTTTCTATTTGGTCTACGGATGCTAATCCATTAACATAAAATATATGTACATCTTCTGCGAGTAGGTAATTTTATTAGCTTTGAATTAGTTGATATATACTAATATTAATAAATATAAATAGTGTATGCTATTAATAAATTGCATGTTGAATGCTTGAAACAATTAAAGTTGTAACATGACTAGATAATATTATGTGTTCTGCCCGCTGCAAACGTAAAAGCTAAGAAATACTCTGATATAAATTTAATTACTCAAAGTTTCTTGACAGGTTAATAATTACGTTACAGACTACCAGCTATACATAGACGTAAATGTGGTGTGTGGTAAAGAAATATGAAGTCACATCTTGTTAAAAAATTATAAAATAATATAGAACTTAAGTAAACATTTTACAAGTTACATGCAATAACAAACAGTAATAAACCAACTGGTTTATGTAATTTCGGTAATATAATCCAAAGAACGAGTCACTTGTAAGAAAAGTTTTAATATCTATTCCGATTAGATTCAGTGTCAGGAAGGAACGCAGATAGCGTCGGCGGAGTTGGAAGGAAATATTAGATGGATCGGGCTTCGAATACAAATATGGGGAGATAGGGAAATCGGATTTGCCAGTAGTCCCAGACGTGTCGTATTATCGGACTCTTTTTGTGAAACATATCACATTTTAATAAGACAAGCTTCGATACGACGTATTTCATAACCGCGGTATCTTGTCTCCTAAAAAGGATTCTAGGGATAATGTTTTATTATGAGCTTAGGAATATAAATCGGGGTAAATTTTGAATAATTGTGGATTGATGTGACGTAATATAATTTTTTCATTAACTTTATTAAGTCATAATATGTTTTGCTTCGTAAGCTCGTTGTAGGTAATATAGAATTATTAGATTCGTTTAGGTACAGTCAAAGATAATATGGAACATACAACATACCTACTGTAAAAGTTTCACGTCAAGCTCAGACAGTAAATCGACACTTTGGGTCCTAATACGACATCGGGAATCGTATTAGATCTTTATTCGAAAATCGAGACTTGTTTGAAGCTATCTCTCAGCCTGACCTTTTACACTGTCACCCTTCCCGACCGTTTTACCGTTTAGATTTAACAGATTAAGGACTTCATTTTCGACTCTTCAAGCGTGCTTGGATTTAGGAGATAGAACGAAATAAGTATTTAGATAGACTATAAAACATCACGGATCTTGTAAAACTGGTGAAATTTCATCAACATAAATATATTTTTTTAACTTCAATTATCAAATTTTTTAGTTTATGAGTTCATAAAACCGGAATAAGTATGTGGTGTAGGTAACACGGCGCGGCGCGGCACGGTAGCGGCGCTGGCGTCCAAAAGTACAAGAGGCGGGTCGCAAAGCCCGCGCCAGCCGCGGATTGTTCGCTCACTAATTAAATCTCGCCGACGACGACGCGGTTTCAAACCGACAGCCTCTTAATTATTGTTCCGGCTCTTAACATCTGTCTTAATGTCACTTTCTGTTTAATTCCGAAATTCTTTGGCTTTAGATATGTTATAAATGTTAATTTCTTCGTGTAAAATCTTAATTATTACGACAGTGAACCACTTCAGTTTAACGTCTAATTTTAATTAAATAAACAAATAAACCGTGGAAAAAGTATTTATGAATATCCAAACAATTTTCCATCATAAAATTTATTTAAATTACTTAACCGTCGACATCTAAGGGCTACCGTGTACGTCCGTTTCGAATTACTAATCTTCTTTTCAAGTTGGTTAAAAAAGCTTTTATTGCGTTAAGAAGGTAACTGCGAAAACATCCGAAAGTTTTTAATTTTCTTACTGGTATACAAATTGGTTTCTGAAGCTACGAAAGGAGCACACGCCCGCTCCTCCCGGGCGCGCGGGCGGTCCGAGGGCCGAATACAAATTAAGAGGCAGACTTCGTTCGCGCAAAACTAGTTAATGTGTGCAACGTCTGGATTTGAGATAGTTTCTAAAAGCAAAGTGACTATCTAAGAAACCTAGGAAAGCTAATCATTCACTTTGGCTTACTTGTGTTTCTTAGAAGTAGGTGCCATACATCTAAGAGAGTTTCATAAAATTTTATTTGTAATATTTAAGCCTTAAATTTCGCACGGTTGGCGCGGTTGGCGCAGTCGTTGAGAGATCGACTGCTGCGCCACGTGTCGCGGGTTCGATTCCCACACGGAACAAATATTTGTATGGTCTACAGATAATTGTTCCGGGTCTGGGTCTTTGTGTATGTGATTATATGTGTTTGTAAACACACCCACGATATAGGAATAATTCCTAGTGTTGGGCAACGTTTTTAAAAAAACGAAAATGAAAAAACGTAAAAATCTATTTTGCTTGAAAATTCCATCGGTGTCTTTACCTTTTGGTGTAACCTTTGTGAAAGATGTTATATATAATATACATAACTGGTTGGAAATAAAAATGTTATAGTGTGGCATCACCACAACGTAACTTTCTCGGGTCATCCTTGTTTTTAACTTATATTATTTACCCTTTGAATTAGAATATAATTAGGCAATTCAATATATACGGCAATGAGGTTTGATTAGTGTAAAAGAAATAAACGTCACTTAAAATCTGCGTATAACAACATAGATATAGGTACATATAAAAGTTAACGATGACAGTGTACGAAAGATTTACCTAAATACTGTCGGTACTGTATTACTGTATGTAGGTACTTGTTGTGTTACTCACTTATCTTAATACATATTCGAATTTAAGAAATGAATAAAAAGTTGTAATTAGTAGTCAGTTGGGAGAAGTCGGGGCGGGCTGCGTCGAACGCTTTCTTAATTATTTATGCGCTGCAGGCTGAATAAGGAACACATTTGCTTCACTGCGCCAAATTAAGATGGATAAAAAAAAGATTCTTAAATATTCAACCCGTGGATGCGATCAATATTTTTTATATCCTTTTACAGATAGGTCTATAACCTGTATAATTATATTTTTTTGCTTTTCCCCGTATACACCTTTTCCGTCTCATATTATAAATTTAGTTTTTATTTAGAGACTCGAAGAACTTCCCAGTTATCATACGGTAATGTATGGCCTATGGTAGTTATTAGGCAATCAGAAGCCTGAACTTCTGATGAGATTTAGATGCGGAGTTAAGATGACAGCCACTCTAGGTTTTTTTCTAACTCAGCTACATCTTGTCTGATTGGAAACCATACCCAAAACGACCTACGTACATCCCATGAAATATAGCCGTTGCATTTGTAGACATTTGCAGAGTCAAATTAGTTCAGTATATTTTTAAGAAGCCCCGGAGATCGGCGGGTCCGACTCTCAGGCTCTCCAGTACAAAGGATCGGGGCACAGCGGGCGGAAAGTTTTAATATCCCTGCGATTGGATTCAGCCGCAGCCGGGACGAAGGTACCGTATTGAAAGGAAATTCGTATTCACCACTAATACGTATATCGAATGTTAAGGAAATCGCCCGAGACATTTTGGATACTGTGATTTTTTGCGCTGTCAAATCAAATTGTACCGGCTTGCATGTATTGAAAAATGTTTGAATGTAGAAGAAGTAAAAAGAGCATTAAGGATCCTAGCAACCGCCTTGTAGTTTTATCAACGGTCATGGAAAAGGCAAGAATTATATTAAATGTAAAATTAAACACAATGGCGTTGAAAAATTGGTCTAGCATTGATGCATGCAATACTTTTCATATAAGATCTTATTCCAGTACAACTGTTCATGTTCTGTCAATATGATATATTTTTTAATTTCTCACCCATTATTAAGGTTATGAAGATTTCCCAGACCTTAAATGAAGTCACTCGTTACCTAATTTAACCTTTAAGTACTGACATGGGTGTCTCATAGACGACAACTGATCAAATTTGTGTCTTATTTAGTCACCTTTGACGTTACGCCGTCTCCGCTATGTTAATTAACAGTAGGAACATATGTACTTTAAATAGCTAATAGTGTTATTAGTTCCTAATAACACTATTTATTGATAATTTCCGCAAAAGTCATATCACCATCTATGACCTGGCTAAACCACGTCAGTACTCAAAGGATGTATAAATTGCTTTTTAAATCAAAATGTACATTTTACTTGGTGTTTTTTATCATCACATTATGAAAATTGCGTTTACTGATTTTTTGAAACACCAATAACGGGATGTCAATAACATTCACAGTCAAACATTTGTCGCGGTTGTGAGACGTCGAAAGATTATTTTTCGGCTGTCCGACTGCGTTGGTAAGGCAGGAGGGTGCGTCGCGGCGCGGACGAAATGGGGCCGACTGTAAATCCATATTCGATCAGTAGGATCTGCACTGAGCCGATCTGACAAGCTGCCGATCTCTTTTGCATTTATATAAACAGCTTTTTACCTTTAATATTGCCGCTCTTCCTCCGAGTTCTTCCCGAAAGTTGAGATGATGAAGGGATAGGGATATACTTAACTGTATTTTGGCTTATATGTACTGTTTAGAAATATCATAATAAGAAAAAAATGGCCAATTTCCTGACTGTAAGTTACTGTGTCACTGTGAGAATTTTTAAAAAATGTTTTTTTCCTGGCGCTAAAGCTCTCAGTTTATGAGTTACTTTTTATATAATTACGATAGATAGATATTTGTTCGATTACAAATGCTGTGTGCTGCCACCAAGTTACGGCCTCTCGAAGAGTAGCGTGTAGGTATGTACCGTTTACGTATACGTTAGGCTGACAGGAAGCGGCGAGAGGCGGGCGGGAGCGGCTGAACCTTCATCAAGCGGTTGACTGGTATTAGGGCGTGCAATTGTTCCAGTGCGCCGCATTCCACACTCTATACAACACATATTTCACTCCGTGATTCCACAAATTAGCACCCATGTCTGGGAAGGGCTCGAATCGTCGAAAAATCTAATCATTCACTCGAACAAAGAGTTCTTTACGTAAATGTTTTAAACAATTTCAACCGCTTTACTAAAATTAAAATGTTGAAAATCCTATATTCTGTTTTCGTTGCGTATCATGGAACAAAAACTGTTTGTTTAAAAGGTGTAATTACAAAATCCCTCGTGTACTGAATTTTCCGGTGTTTTCGCGCGGTGTACGAGTACGTGCCGTAAAAATAATTCGACGCTCCTCGGGGATCGTTTGTAAAACGTCACGCGTAAAACATATTATAAAGCCAATAAAACGTGTTTACAAGGGTGAGTAGAGCTCGCCATCCTCGGGGCGTTTCGTTTCCACGCGATATCCGTAAACATTTTAGCGCTGCAATAAATTTAACATTATCCAAGTCGCGAGACATTCTGTTTTCTTCCGTCCCGGGATCAGTTGGTTAACGGTTGTAATCTCGGTTGTCTCGGATTTTCTGCTCTCTGGTAACAGGAATTATACAATTATGTGGCTTTCGCATGTTTCTTCCGCTCAGCTTTATTTATGAGCAGTTTTTATATCCTCCGTTCTTATCACTTTAGATGGATTATGAGAGGGTGGCATTTTACGCGTAGGAACCTATAGTAAAAAAAATATCCGTTTATATTAATCTGCAAGGTCAGTTGCAATAAAAGCTTTTTTTTTACTAAAGTCAAAACAAGTACTGGATTTCTGACGCAAAAATACACTTTAAAACGAAAATAATATCTTTGTTTTCTACTCTACATCAATTTCATTGTTCACTACATCAATTTAGTATTCAATTGCATAAAATGGTTAAAACATTGTTATTTCACCGCTTATTAGGATTCACTCGTATAAACGGCAGATTGCCCGGGAAATCCGTTGGGGCGCGCGCTTCCGAAAAGTAACCTCAAATTAGTCGGAGAAAATAAAACCACCCTGTTTTTCTCCGCGCCTGACAGGGGTGCCTCGAGTGGCCACGGGGTACACTGTTTTGGTCAATGGACGCCCATCTGCTCTCATTATGACGTGAAAACACTCACTCTGAATTTTATGAGACTTATAAATGTTTAACAGCGCATTCGAGAGCTGAATACCACAATTTTATGGAGCAGTAGTAATATTTCTTTAGAGCACGTGTTCAATAAAATTATTGTAAACATGATGTGATGTATCTTGCGTGCATGAAATATAAGTGCGATGGTTTCGAATCTACCTCATTTTAAAAGAACCTACTTACTACAAAAAGGGCATCTTTCCTGGGTCGTGAAAAGCTTGCGGACCATAGTAGGTCACATATAACTTTTCTCCAACATTTTCTATTATTTGCCAGCATCTTGACAGCGACAGAACAAATGCGGTCTTAGGTCTTCCGGCAGCGAATGTTTCCTGAAATCGTGAACGCCTATATGTTTGCCATGACAAGTAACTATTTTCAAAACAAAGCCAAAATCATGTAACAAACTAGGTATAGGTATTATAAGTAGCTTTTAAGATAAGAAAAGTAATCTTCTACTTAACTACAATAATTAAAAGAGTAAAATCAGTTAATACTTCCATAATAGATTAATCAGAAGCATGTCTGCTGTCTGCATTGCAATGCCCTTTTGCAACGCTGATCCACTTTTCTACGGATGCGAGATTAAAGGGGAGAGTAACAAAATGAGAAATGGAACGATTTCAGGACGCATTGTTAGACGGCCGCCCGTTGTCGGATTTATGACAAAGAACAGCGGATGATTCAATCAAGCCGGTTCTTTAGTTTGTTATATTCATGTTACAGGAGCCCATCTACGAGCCTTATTGTTATCACAACGTTGTCTTTTTGCTTCATTTGCGCGTTTTTCTCTCATATATTCATTTTTCTAGAAATTGTGATGCTTTCGATATATCCAGAACTAGCTACTACAAATATCTTTTCTTACATACATACATAAAGTCACGCCATTTTCCCATGGGGGTAGACAGAAACTACGGAACGCCACGTGCTACGATTCTTACATGAACGCCGGTTGTGGGTACTGCGCACCTTAGCTTTTCTAGTCTAAAATTATTAAAGTAAACTTTAAATTCATTTGAGACCAATTAATTTTTCTTAATTTAAAGCGTCACCGCGACTGCGACCAATTAATTTAATGCGTCAGTTCTGATGATTCGCACAGATATGCAATACATACATAGGTACCTGCTCTCAACTCAATATACATTAAAGGCCGATTCTAATGCCATATAATATGTAAAATGTTTCAAATATTAATTTAAAAGGCGGAATTGAACAAAACCAAATCTTATCTACAGAAATTACAGAATTGCATGGCCACTTTTTTTGTATCAAATTGAGAATCTATATCCTAAAACCGATTACAAACATGGGCTTGCTTATATGGTATTTCAACATTTCCTCAATTCGTAGATTCTAACGGCACGGGGAAACATCTAAAACGGTATGTTTGTAATAAGGGATACTCCAGCGGTGGAATGTCATGCATTCAACACTATATTAAAGCTGTGTAGATCTACAGTATTTCTGTTTATGCGGGAACGAACGTAATCATGTAATACTTAAATTCCTCTTTTGTTTACTTTACAAACAAGTCGTGCGTTATGATATCGTTATTTGAATAAAATGTATGTTAACTGCGTTCAAGTTTGAGCGGCGATTGTATAAAAGGCCAAACTTTCGGTAAATAGGTATTCAGTGCAGGGGAGCAATTTACAATTTAAATATTCTTAATGTCTCCAAGTTGTCGCAGCGGGAGGGGGCCGGAGGCTCTCTCCGGGAGAGTGAGGGGGACGCGGGCACGGCAATAGCAGCGACTTCCACTACATCAATCACTCGCGGACGCTGCGCCTGAACATTTCTAATTATTCGTTCTGAATAGCCTAAATTCTTATGAGATGTCCACACTTATATCATCATTAAGTTTAGCCAGAAAGATGAGTGCGAAGTTCCAGTACACTGTGACTGAGTCCATACAAAATTATTTATTAAATTGTGAAATACATATAATATATACTCACTACTTGACGTAAGACACGTGGTTACAAATTTAACTTCACTCAATAAGATCCTAGAAATAAACGGAAGATAAAAACAGACAGAAACTTATACAATATTGTGGCGTAACCTCAGAATTTTCCTAATTAAAGTGGATAAAAACAAACTATACGCGCAGACGGTTCATTCCTGACTTTATTTTAGAACATAACTACAGACAGGAAGGTAGAACTTAATTTGAGGGCGCGTTCTGCATATTTTGCGAGCGTCGTGTTTGCTCACAAATGTCGCGGGCCCGGGCTCGTCTCGAGAGGCTCTTGAGTTCGACGAGGGCTCGAGGTGACAGCGCCGTCTAATCTCACAGCTTCGAGTTTATCTCATTGATACACTTGAACCACTTCCAGTGGTAATTCACTGATCAATTACCGCCAGGCTTGAACATTTATGTTAATTCATATTTAATAGAGTAGAGCATCATTATGACCGTATTACCCCAAATTTTTAAGCAAATGTTTTAACTTAATGTATGATCTACTCATCATTCTACAACTCTGAAACTCTTCTACACAGAACTATGATGTACTCTGAAATCCTGGAAATTTATTTCTCTATACATTTTGACTCATTTAGGTGTTCACTTATACGCATGAATACCATTGTTATCTTAGCCTAAACAAGTACTATCACAGGCTCTGTTAAAATAATAATAATTAAAATAATCAAATACATACCTACTTCATCCGTATTTTGGTGTGTGCTTATATGACTTATAAAAAACACGCTATTACGATATTACCCAGTCAATCTCAATTAGTCAATAACTTATTCGACACGACTAGTCGAGACAATTAGCTATTCATTACGTTCATACATTCATTCGCACGTGTGTGATCATGAAAAAATATACAAATATGGAAACCAATAAATATGTATGATATTTAACATAACATAGCATGACGCCTGTAATCCCCGAAGGCAGAGGTGTACTGTCCCATGTAATAGGGGGCGAGCCTATTGTCATGATATTTGTAACTAACAGATAAGCCCAATGACAGTTTGCCTGACTCGGATTGAATGTACGACGTTAGTAGCGAGCTTTGTCACCACTAGACCAACGAAGCAGGCCAGAAAACCTGAAAGTAAATACTAAGAATAAATAATTACAATATACAGTTGACTGCTTATTTCCACAATTTTCTCTCACTCATTTAAAGTAACTGCACCGGGTAATTAATACTCTCCTCATTACCTTTAACCAACGAATAGCGCATAATTAATAATGTTATAATTATTTACAGCAACAACACGAATTCATAACATGGAAAATATTTATTTTCAATTTTACGGTCATAATATTACAAAGTTTCACGGTCCTTAACTATGTACACACAGTTTCGAGTACACAGTAATCAAATTCTTTGAACACGTATCTGTACACAACACTAGTATTTCTTAAGCATTATCTTGGTCTTTCTTCTTTTTTGTTTAAAAACGTTATTAGGATAGGACCACCCACACTAGGATTTCTCTTGTATCGTGGGTACAATGTACATTCATAATATCTACCTAAGTAGATCATACAGGTACATCTATAGATCATAAAAATATTGATTATTTGAGGAATCGAACCCGCGACACGTAACGCAGAAAGCTAGCGCTTAGCCACTGCGCTAAGTGTGTGTCACGGAATAACGTAAAGTTTATATATTTTGGAAAGAAAAAATTGACTGCAAGCAGGAATCGAACCTGCGACCTTCTGATTCAGTACACCAGTCGCTCTAGCCTCTGAGCGATCTATGTTGAATCCATCTTCCAAATATATTTAACTTATTACAGTTAACCAATTTCCAATAGATGTCGCTATCGTCACTATAAATAAGATGGTTACGGTACTCGCGGAATTTTACTTTTCACAATTATTACAACATAGAATCTATATGGTATAATGTAGGAGTTGAATTTTGAACAATCCTGAGCTTCTGAGCTCACCATATACCATATTAGGAAGATTCCTTAGCAGGTCATCATTCCGATGAGTATGGTGTTCAAGGGTTTTATAAGTTACCACGTATCTAGTTATTTTACCCAAGCTATAGTGATATTGTGTTTACGCAAAGCAACTGTTCCTCGATCTAAGTTGTATTCTAAGTTAGAGACTTAATACTTCTAACTAGCTAAAGTTGTGTGAATTTCTTATTTTAATTCATTACTATACCTATTTAAGTAATTATAAACTAAAGTATGGTTTAAATTTCTGGTACAATGACAAAAATCCACCGTAGAATGTGGATAATAAAATGAAGTATTCGTAGACTATCGCCTACGAATTCCGTAGCGGTCGTAGCTATTTGTAGCTGAAAGGTTACAAGCGCGCTACGACAATTTGCTTAACAAAATTGAATCACTAAAAGATCAGAATCTACGAACAAAATACACATCATAACTTAATTGGGTAATATTTGAAGTACAATTGAAGATTTATAAATAAGTATGAATATATCGTCGTTTTCTCGTCCATTGAATGTTTAAGTACGCATAACAAAACGTAACACAAATAATTATTCGTAACATTTTCCCTTGTGAAGGGTGTGAGAGCTGGCAGCATGTCGGTGACACAATAGATGTGTTTACAGGAAATCAGCGTGAACTGTGAACGCCTTCTCGACCGGGGACCCGATACGCAAACATTTCGTCCTCATGCACAATAAACACTTGATATAAATGAACCCACTTAAACTACTAACTTCTGATAATAAATTGATCAGTTCAATGCAAATTTCTTGTAAAATCCTGTCAGTGGCAAAGACTGAAGTTTACAAGTTTTTCGTATTGTTTTTTTTTAATTACTTTTTGTTAAATAATAGATTATCGTAATTTTATAACTATTAACAATTATTTAATATCTTTGATAATACAATCATAAAATTCGTCATTGTCATGTATAATATTATACATAGAATAAATTGTCGCTATTGGTTTATAGAGACATTATTTTTTCTGTAAAACTTTTTACTTGTCTTAATTATATTTGCCTTGTCAGCGAGCGGTTTCAAAAATCTTTCTTGTAATTTTATAAGGCGTAGTCGACAAGGTGAAACAAATACTTCCACAAATAACATATTGTACGTATATGATTAACAATCGCAAGGGATTCCCTGTGACTATCAACCCTTGCACTTGCATGGTAGACCGTTTCGCTGGAACGAATTATATCTTGTGCGTTAATTAATATTCCTCACTTACACTTAGGTTCTTATTAGAGATCAAGACGAGACTAACAAGTAGCGAGCGATTCATTCACGATATAATTGAAGACGTTTGGCGTGCCGTCGAGAACATTGAAATGGTTGCAAGAAAAATGCACCTATCATTCAAGATTTTATTCTATGCGACGTTCAGTAATTTAAAATGGAAATATTATAGAACGACTTGCACGACAAAGAGCACGCTGTCGTAAAATTTGTTTCTAACACTCGGTAACCACCATTTTCTTGTATCACTATACTACATCAGATTCAGAATTTTACCCTATTACACGTTACGCAAGTTCCATGATGAAATGATATGTCCAATCTTTTAATTATGCATTTTCAATCATTAGTATAACTAGCGAGTCATAAAATTACTAATGAGCTATTAATTTGAGATATCGTTAATATGATCATTGATAACAATATAGTTATGGACGTGTCAATACTTTGGGAAGTATCGAGATATAAATGTGGACAATTTAGGATGGCGTTGAACAGCAAAATGCATAATTTTGAACTTTTTTTTGTGGTTCGCACAAAAGCCACCGATTTGAAGGCATTAAATCTGGATTTTATGATAATCTTGGAACAGTATAGCTCTTCTTCAGCATCAAGTGACCAGACCATGTACTTTATGCCATAGAGACGTTTATCAAATCGAAACCCATTACCAGGTTGAACACTAAAACCAGACTCGTCGCAGAAGAGAGATGGCATATTTGTATTCATTCACAGTTTGAGAAGGCGTTATGAATAAGTATGGCATGTTGGTGGCATTATCTGCGTGTTCGGTAATGTATTCAAATATGTATCAAGCCCCATCCGCACCGTGTTGCCGTTGTTATTTTATTTCGCACGCGTGACGCCGTACATACCAGCTTTATTTTTTCGCGATACGAGAATATCATATTGTCCCGCTGTCGGCAGATATTTTAGCGTCCGAAGCCGGGATGTCATCGAAATAATTCGTTTATATAGTTAATTATTACATCGACTTTTTTTGGTTTATTGATTTCTGCAAATAAACATACAGTGGAGGATTTCGGACTACAAATAATTGTCTCGTTTATTTATTGCCTGAATAATTTGTTGCAAATATTACCCTAAAAACAATAAATGTTAGTTATTTTGCGATGTTTAGCAGACTGGTTGGATATTGAAAGAAAAATGGTTGAACATAGGACAGCACTGTCCGTGCTCTCGCCGTTCAACGGATATTGATTACTTGTCTGTAAGGAATACAAATGTATCAAGGAAACTGTGTCCTAGCGCTGCTCAGAACGCCATCCTTTGTACTGACAGCTAACATTAAACTTCATAGCCACCCTGCGTTTTGTGTTAAGTTACTACACTTCATACTCAAGTTGAAGCACATATAATATTTTTATTTAGCTTTTGTCATACTGAATATAAACTTGAATGGTTGTTACTTTTTTCTAAAACGTTAATATAATTTATATTTTCCTTATGATGCAAGTAAACGGCCAGCTAACATTGCAGGAGCAATGAGACCCCCAGGCAGCTAACTAGCAGGTGCACGTTAGCAAAGAAAAATGAAATAACGCAAAAAGGAGAAGTCGAGTCGGGCGAAGGGGGACGCTGAAACCGTTGGGGTGGTTCTTTCGTGGAAAAGCCAGTTTCCTTTAGTGGAAACAGATAACGATCCGCTGCCGACGACAGAATACGTAACTGCACTCACTAAGCATACATCTACATACTAACGGAACGCTTGCCTATCAAAGGTATCTCACAACAGATTCCCTTTATTGAGCAGGGAGAAAGTGCTCAGTCAGTGTTGTCGTCGCGATGATATTCCGCTTCATTCAATGCGTATCACATGAACGTACAACTTTCTACGCCAATTAACTTCCTTACAAATACGAACTTCTAGCAATTTCAGCGATATATTTTATGCTTAGCGTATTTGTGATGGGCAAAATAGGTACTAACTTCATGAACCACCTTTGTGTAGTCTGGGTGAATGAAATCAGGGAGAATCGGTACACAAACATATGCGGCTAGCGGGAAGGATCATTGATTCCTAAGAGACGCTGCGTCATATATCCGTGCACTGCACCGCAATGCAAAATTTACAACGACCGCAGGACTTTACGGGATAATTATGGAAAAAAACTGTACCACAGTTTTATAGTCTGTATGCCTACTTTGATATTATTCTTAATTTAACTTTTAAGAAAACGGTGTCGGTGGAGTAACTTTTGCTTTAAAGTATTATTATTAGAACATCATCCCAAATAGAAGACTCCACATAAAGTGAAGATGTCTATCTCCTTGCTCTTATTTTTCTCAAGGGGAAAACCCTTACGTCAAGTAGACAGGGCTCTAAGCAGTCCTCACAGTAAGTGCGTCAATCTCAAGTTCACATTATTTAGTAAAAGTGTGAGCTCTTTGGTAGTAATCCACTAGAGACTCGTCGTGTAATTCAGATTGTCAGAATAGAATGCAGAAAATCTTTTCTACCGAAATTTACCTGCATATAAATTGTATGAAATTTTATAGTGGGTATGAAAAACGCAGACTAAATAAAACGTTTTGCTCTTATATGTAACACACACACAATAGCATAATATTAAGTTGATATCCGTAACTGGACCGCAAGCCAAAGAGAATTACCGCAAATTAAGTGAAGTAGTACTCAGACATTAATCCAATACAGACTAATTGCCCAATATTAATTTACTAGTTAGGTTCAATAGAAATGTTCGACGTGTGTGTGCGTGGACCCACCGCGGACGTGGGGCGAGGCGGCGCGCGCGCTCGTGACTTGCATCCATTGCGTCGCTATACGCGCGCTGCCGCGACGTGCCCTCCATTCTGTTATATTGTATTGCCAATTTGTAAACATACGGCTTGCTACTATCTCGACACACTGGACTCCGCATAAAATACGATCTAAAAAATACTCGTATAAAATTCTAATAAAAAGGTAGACTGGTTTTGTAAGTTTAAGCCTTTTTTTGTAGTATTAAGTATAGTTATTGCGTTGAGATCAACGCAATAACTATACTTAATACTACAAAAAAAAAGCTTAAACCAAAATTGTCCATTCAATTAGTAGCAAACTAAATTAACGGGAACATTAATTATTATTAGTTTCATTTTAACCTCAGAAGCCGTATAAGTACATGCAATCCTGTCGTTATATTAACTCTGATAAAAAGATCCAAAACTGATATATAATATCGCAAATTTTATCAGTAAGCTTAAATATATCAACTTGGCGAGACATCCTTTTACCAATGATCTAATATTAAGAATTCAAAAATGAAGTAATAAGTCGGAGATACAAGGGCGGGCGCACCGCACAGTGCGCTTAATGGGCGGCATTACCATTCCAAGTCGGTAGGTGAGCGCCGAGCGGTAACCCGCCCGACCGCCTTGTGAATATGCAAAGTGAAACACGTTAAATATTGAACTACCGTATTGTACCAAATTGTGCCTAAATGTGCGCTTTAATTCTAAACTCCTCGCACTATCTACCACTTTTAATTTGTGTATTATAAAAGCTAAACTGCGCCTAACCATTAGACTGGCTACATACCGACTTTAAAACTTCCGAATACGAAAAAATCAGATGTTTATTATAAAGTAAATAAACGAGGATGCGGTTGTACAGATAGAATACCTATTGAAATAAAATAGTTTTTATGGAAATCTATAATAAACTTTCTTTCTGTAGTGCTTAATTCGTTTTCTAACTTGTGAAATTGTTATAGATAAAGTAAAATGAACATTTTATTACATAACATCAGATGAGCAACAGTTGAGTCGCAACTTGTAATTCTATTTTATAATAACTCGGTTGCTTCTGTACAGCTCGCGACAAACTGCTTCTCGGAACTTGGTCTTAATGAAGACCTCTCGCAGCTGTAATGAAATAGTTAATTATAGTTTCTAAGACATAAATAAGCAACAATATTTAGTTTCTTACATATTTCTAAATTGTATGTATTTCTTTTTAATTTTACAACTTCTTTCACATTTTCATGCTCCTCTACTTTAACTTATGAAACGTTATTTGCTTCAACGTTTACATTCTACTTGTACAGCCAGCCACTTAATAAATACACACATTACATTCTGAAAAAAAATGTAATTAATATAGTTAAGTTAGTAATCTTATAGTTTTAATTCTTGCGTATCCGATTGCAGATATCATGTGTATTTCACACATGATATTTGCCAACAATCACAACTTCTTAAATTTTTGAATCTAACTGTACCAACTGATTATTCGGTACCACTAAGAAATCTTATTCGGATTATACCTAGTTTTTGAATTCTGCTTGATATATAAAATAAGAAAACGTGTGGGACGTACAAACGAGTACATCTCGAAGCAGGAGTAATCTTACAACTACAGTAATTTATATGTACACATGTATTATGTAACCTACACAATATGCCGCAGATATGACACGTCATTCATGTACAGAATACGAATCTAACGTGAGGAGAATATAATAACAGTGTATCCGCATAAAATATTTCTCGATAAACTGATAAAAAGCACACGCTGGCATGTCAGAGCAAAAATTGCCAGGCGTGGCGTCGCTCGCCGCGCGGCATTGTGCCCGAAATGACACGCGAAAGGCGTCAAGAGCGCCGCGCTCCCGCCTTCACAAAAGGCTTACAGATGCGCGCACCAGAAGATTTTAATGAGGCAACGACTCTGTGTGATTTTATCGTGTATGCCGTAATGAGAAATAACCAAGCGCATCCTCTTTGACTGCGTTCGTACGGTGGCGGCGCTGCCAGCAAAAATGCTACAAGTGACATGTATGCCTCCTAATTTATTACGAGTGCAATAACTCTAGCACAAAGAATATCAGAGAACTGACAAGTTGTTAAGCTGGAAAAGTATCGCAGATTTTCCCTTTTAGTTCTGCAAAATAGTCTGATTTGTGTTCGTTTATCGTTTAATGCCTCCGTGTATATTACGATGTAAACAAATCGCATCGACGATAAAATCTTCGTTTTACAAACGTAATAAAACAAATTAGGCGACGAAGTAAGTTACGAGGCCCGGTACACTGGCCAATTTTCATCAATGCAAATCACGTTGTCGACTCGTCAACCCAATTACCAAGAAGTGAATTTAAATAAAGATAAGTATCGCCCTCGAGGAGACAATGCTAATAGGAGGCGGAGGCGTGATAATAGGCTCCGACTGGGGTTGAGCGGCGCACCGCGGTAGGTGCTTTAATTAGATCCCACGACTTACGCCGGCAGCCCCAAAACACTTGTTCAATTAGTGATTAGCTTTAAGAAACTTTATTACACAAATGTTTAGTGCTCGTATCAAACCGCCTTGGCAAACATTATTTTGTTTGTTTATTTATATAAACAACGTCGTAGCGGGGGCGTTTATTGGATGCGAATAAAGTGTAACCGACCTAATAAATTATTTGATTATAATTGTTATGTTAGTGTGGACTTCTCCTGTATCCTGGTACAATTTACAAAATAGACCCATAAAGTTAAAAAAAAACACCTTTCATTTCATTCATTAATTTCATAGCATTTCATGCGAATAGGTTACGTTACGTCAGACCGAACATCCTGAGCTTACCTACTGCGCCTATGTGGTTATTTTTTATTTATATTCAATTTATGACCATATAATGGTCATATATTTACGATTTATGGCGTACAAAGTCTTGAATAAATATTTATGATTAGGCAACAAGATTGAATGGGTGTTCCGGGCTTCACTATTAAGTACCGGTGACAGGCGGGCGGGGACGATAACCGAAGAAGGGCGGGGAGGGGTTAGCTTCCCGCGACCTGTCAACATCTGCTTCCATACTTCCGTTTAACTGACCGCGACATGACCTGGCCTCGATGACCCCACGAATATGTTTCGTCAATAAGTTTTACGTGTTAGTAACTTACCCCAGAAATTTTAGGTATTCAATGAATCGGAATTTCGGCCTTCCTTTTGTCCCCATTGGAAAACCCTGACTGACGGTAATTAATCTCTGATGGTAAATAATCTATTAATTGATGAACTCTAGTTCATAAAGATCTTGACAAGAAATAATATTTTTAAAAGACTTCATAAATAATTTAAAAAAGTATATTTTAATTTACAGTTGTAGAAGAGCGTTGAAGGTTTGAAAAAAAAAGTGGGTTTATTTTTGTGTATTCACTATACTATGAATAAGTTGATTCCGATCTTGATATTTTTACGGAATCAATGCGTCTAAAATCTTTAAAATTTGAATTAGAGAAAGAGGTTATCATTACGTTAATTAACAATAGGTTTAAAACTAGTCTACCAGAATTTATCAAAAGACTTATCCGACTATGCTTAGTAAGCGTTTTGACCCGAATTAACCTTCTTCTTGTTGGATAATAAGCGTGACTTTATGTATGAGTTTGTATCTGCAACAGACATTCTTTAACACGCACAATATGTGATACTGGCACGTTTATATAATGCTGCTGATACCATCTAGTTTATGTCTCCCACTGGGCATAACCCTCAGTTTTCTTTTCCACGGAGTGCTTTTTTTTGCAGGATGCTCTGCCATTTCAATACACTGCCATGCTCTACTTACACAGGCATCGATTGTGCAGGCCCTTAAAAATATGGGAATTTAAGACAATTTTAAACTGAAACTGGTTAATTTTGAGCTAATTAAAGCTATTGTTAATAAAAAAGACGGATGTAAATAAACCTGAAAAATTAACTTTGAAATAATATCTAAAAACATTTTCCTCTTTTGTAAAATGCATTTCCATGAAAACAATGAAACAATTCATGACTGAAAAAGCAAACGTAAGAAATGAATGTATTTTTACAAACAAATCTCTCGTAACATCATAATAAAGATGAAAGACAAATACTACCAATTGTAAGGACATCATTTTTTCCACTATCCGTCCACTAAAACTAATATTATGTATGTTACTTTATTTCTATTTTCTGTATTCACTCAAGGTTTATGTATCTCGAATAGTCACGTCCGTGTCCCGACGAAGGGTAAAGCATACAAATAAGTGAAAGTCCGAAACCGCCCAAACACCCGCCGCCATGTTCTTTATCTGCGGATCTCTTAAAAGAATTTGATCGTATATGAGAATATTACGAGCAACATCTGTGACAAGGGACGTATAAACTTAAATATTTGTCTACAGAACCACACTTACCATAACAAAACTTTATATTGATTTTGTTACTGATTTATACTGGGACCAATAATGAATGTTCAAGTTTATTGTATTGGCAGTTATTTTCACTTAGAGATTACTCGTAAATACTCTATATAATATCGTAATTATCTAAAATTAAACTCCAATTCTTAACAATAACGTGAAAAAGTTTTGTTTCAGTAATAACATAAAAGCCCTTACAAAAGTTGTCAAACTAAGAAAATACCTTTAGGTATATATTTTGTAGAACTGTTGAAGCATGAGACGATAATATAATATAATGAAAAATGCTCCGTTGAAATAAAGACTTAGGTAGGTAAACATTAATTAGATATAGACTATTTTGGCTATGTTTCAGCAATGAATGTAATGAATAATAGAGTTGCTAATTGAATTGCAACGTGGTTACATTTTAGTGCTTAAAAAAATACCTGAACTGAAATATGCTATAGGTAGTTGGAACTGCTTTCTCTTTTATTTCGTCTGGTCAAGCCATTTTGACGTAAAAACAATAAGTGACGCGGTCTTTCAAAACAGATAAACCATAGAACGATAGGCTATTTGTCATGACGGCGTGTCACGGGTAATATAACGAGGTGTCTGTGTAGCCGCAATCAATTTGGCGGTGCGGGCCCTGTCAATTTGCGGCGGGCCGGAGTCGCGCCGTGCCCGCTCCGTTGCCGGACCGCCGCCCGCGCCAGCCCGTCCGCGCCTGATGACTTCCGACTGACCGCTTCTCATTTGCATAAGGGCCAGCTTTAATATGAGATTATTCTCGAGTTAGGAGCGACGGCCGCGGCGGTCCCATTCATTATTAGTTTTGGAATATTTAGTCGACCCAATCCTGGACGTAATTATTTGAATTGCCACTCGTATTTGACATCGTTGTTGGCAAATTGCAATTCGATCGAATAATCGTGCAATCAAATTTTAATATTACTTTAGTTTAGTTCTTTACTTCCTTTATATGATTACAATATTCAAGAATAATTTTATTAAATAAAAATGTCTTACGGAAATAAATTCGTAAATGATTAATCATATATTTGACTAGGTATATTTTATGTTAAATTTAATATTCAAGTGAGATAATTTTGATTATATCAATTTAAACTCAACAATAAGGTATAACATCATGTAGGAATTTAATCGACACAGTCGACATTGTAATCACAACAATAGTACTAACATGTAGCCGTGGCGGAGGCAGCGTCTTGCCATCGGTGACAAAGGGATTACCCGCTCCCCCCGCGCCGCTGTCTGCGGTTTCTTAATTAACCCCTAAATACCCTTGCACGCGCCGCACTGCCTCGTGCGGTATGTAAGATTATTGCCAACGTTACCCTTGTTAATTTTAATGTACGGTATTATTGAAACAAATAGAAGTCCTCGTCTCTACGAGAGTCTTATTAACTTAAACGTACGTTTGCTCATATTGTGACTTATTATTAGCATTTTACATGTCCTATATTCAGAGTATGTTGTGTTGTCGATGTTATTTGTATCGTCTCGTGGCCCATTATCTTAGTTTAGGTCTCGGACGCAACCACCGTGGCACATTGATATAGCGAATTAGTGTTCTAATTTTCTAGTGCTTGTTCTTTGTTCTTATAATCTCTGAGACATTAGCTATAGGTAAGCAATAGTTTGGAAGGCGCTATATTTACATACATATTTGTACTATAATTTGCAGGTGATTTATTTTCAGTATTGACTTAAAAATCCTATCACACCAAAATAATAGTAATTAAGATCGATTCCTCAATTATGCGACGCCACTCCATTTGTTATTGACTAACGTAACGATCTCAAAATTAACGACGTGTTTGGAATACCGACTGTGTTACAGAACTTCACAAATTACCATCGTGTGGGGAGTGACGTAATGAATACGTCATCGTATCCGTGCCAATAATGTTGTATCCATTGTGACAAAGGTAAGAACGCATACACAGCTAATAGGGTGCGTTATAGATGTTAATGCCCGATTTACATCGGTTGAGTCAGGGGCACCCGAGCAGAAAATGGAGCATCGTGCTTAGAGCTAATACGATCAGGTGAACAAACACGCAACAACCGGAGCTTTCATCTTCAGTCGGGTATCTCTTAGAGCCATGTTCGCACACAAATATAAGTAAATCTAAATGTTAGCTCTGTGGCGAAACTGCTGTATACGCTAACAAATATGGACTCTATTGCTATAATGGATCGGATATATTATAGGTAACTTAAAACCATCCGTTGCCTTTGATAAAATTAGAGGGAATTAATGTCTATTCAATTGAAGAGAATAGAAGTGTTACTCAATCAAACTACTGAGGTGGAGTTTTTATAATATCACTATGTGTGAGTGAGGTGTCACGAAATTTGTCATGATTCGTTGCACTCCTATCGTAAGCATATTAAGTTTAATTGGAGGAGCCACCAGAAAAACTGTAATGTGAATACAAAAACAAAAAATTACCTAATACTAATTGATCATCTTAACCTTGGTTGATAGATTGTTTTGGTCAAGTTTATCTGTCACGGTCAACAAATATTTAAGGGGTTGCGCTTGAGTAGAGGCAATAAGTACGCAAGGGGAATCGGACATAAATGATTAATGTCACCGCTGTGGAGTTAAGTGGCCTCACTCTTACTGTCAGATGTAAAAGTTACTCTTTGAAGCTTTTAGAATACTACGTTATATTATATACTTTCACTGTATTGGTAGATTATTCTACTAAGCATAAATAAGTCATGTTACAACATATTTAAAACATATGAAGGTGTTTGAAAAAATATATCGATATTTTACCATATTCCAACCTGGTCTGTTTCAACCGGAATTATTTTTTTTACGTCCATCTCAGTGCGGTGCTGATATGTAAACAAATGGGAACTAGACTAACTATCACCAGTGAACAAGTTTATTCTTCAAACACGAGCGTAGGTACACAGACACGTCCAAGTAAAGGCATGCTCAATCGGACCTTCTCTTCGATTCATGTTTATACTCAAACAACACGCTAAGGCTAACCTTAGCGTCAGGACAGAATAAATCCTATTGGCTCCTCGTCTCAAAATTTTCTATTCGCCACATTAAACATTGAAACCATTAATCAAACACCACGATGAATGCGAACATTTGACTGTTCCTTGACTCAATACTGTTGTCGTAGACGACATCGCGCCTTTCTTTACATAGACTCCCACTCGCTCACGGGATGACAAATGTTTACTTGCTTATTCAACCCCTGTATAACCCCTCCTACTTGCACAGTTCAACACTTCCCGCTTTTTGTGAACAGTATTAACATTTTCACCGCAGCGATCAAGTATTTAACCATTCCGCACCTCGTGTAGCGACATAGAAGTAAGAACTTAAGAAGAAAACAAAGAACGCCAATTTGGCAAGTCGAAGACAAACGCATTTAAAATGGGCAGAGCAGAGCAAGGGCCATCTATCTTGGAGCTTGATAAACGACGACATTATTCCTTATCGCCCACTCAATTTGTTTAAAAGCGTTCTGCTTTGATAATTTGAGAATTACAAATCGTATCTCTTGACACAAAAATGTCCTCATAACTGCAAAATCTTGCCAGCTTGATAAGGCTAAGGGGAGATTGGTCCAATTTATCTGAATTTATATCTTTGGAATATGCCGCGACTACGAAGGGCAAAATGTCAGTCGATTGTATAAAAATATTGTTTTCAGAGTTTTATTGTTATACTAGTCACGCGTATAAGTTTACTAAAGGAATTGTTATTGTTACAGTGGTGGAGGAGCCGGAATTTACGGACGTCATTCAGAACGTGACGGTGCCGGCCGGACGGAGCGTGCGCCTCGCCTGCTCCGTTAAGAACCTGGGCTCTTATAAGGTAGCTCTATTTGTCTCTCGGTAATCTTACAACAGACATACACCAACAGGTTGACTCATAAAACATTTACCTAATAGACTGCTTTCTTTCCAACCCAAGTTGTTTATTTCCAACACAAACACAAAATCACATCTCTGAATGGGATTCACTAAGATAGGTTTTTGGCGACGCCAGCGCGGTGAAAAGACGACAATATGCGTGGAGCGGCGAAAGGAAACATAAAATAAGAAGCATTTTATCATTTGATTTAGAACGCGCCGTCGTAATAAAGTGTCCATATAAATGGAGGAAGATATGATTTACAACCCCTACGCCGAGTTTGCACCTCGCTCGTGGCTAGGGCGGTTTAAAAACTAAAATATTTGTAGTATGTAAAATATTGAGAGAATGATTTTTTAAAGTACCTAGTAAGAAATTTGCATGAACAATAATCAAATCTGTAAACCAACCGTGACTGCTACGCTAGCTACGTCGTAGCAGCTACGCACTCCTTTATCATTATTAATTTTGTTATAATTGTTAATCCAACAGCTAAAGTTAGATTTAATACTCGGCGAATTAGATGAAAGATTAAACTTAACGACATCAATTTAGTGTTGCAATATATCTGTATAGAGTAATACAACTCCTGTAGTGAGAGGCCGTCTAGCCAGTAAGCGTACGCGGACGAACGCCGACAGCCGGCGACCGGTGACCGGACGGCCGATAAGCCGCAAGGTGACGCCGTGCCGGCTAACTGCCGACACCGCACGCTCCCACACCCGGGGGGTGCCCAGTTCATTTGGTTCCCACTGAAACTCCCTGCACCCTCTGTTAACCAGAAACGCAGATTAGTTAGTAATAGCCAATCCGTAGGTAAATGCCCTGATGTCTACCTACGTTCGTGTAATTATTTTACATCGAGTCTTATGTCTCCCTACAAGTCTAAACTACCGTGCTTAACGTATAAGACGGTAAAAGTAAAACCACCGAACATCAATTCTATCGATTTCCGTTTGGCCGACTTTTTTCTTTTTATTTTATTGCATTTACGTACTTGTGAAGCTGTCTACGGTGTGGGCGCAATAAAAGCGGAGATAGTGTTCTCGTACTTCTGAAATAAAGGCTTAACTGGGGGAGGCATCACGGTTGCCCTGTATTGACAACAAGAAGCGGATTTCCCCGAAAGCCTCGCCTGTGCCATTAGTTTCCCGCATCGGTTAAAAAGATTTGCTTTTTCGTCCGTATTTTTTTAGAATTATTGACTCATGCGAAATATTTTAGTGGTATATTATCCTTCTGTTTTTTAGATATCCATTTCACATATTATATTTTTCGTGTAATATGTGCAAAAAATGTGTAGGTATTAAAATTACTTTTTAGATGTTTCTATATATATGACATTTGTAATAATCTAATCTGTAAGTTTACACAAAAAGGCTAAGACTCTTACATAATGTGTATTATCTACACACACTTTCATTACAATACAATCATGTGGGGTAATCTTTATCATAATTTGTAGATAGTTAAACAAATAGGCAGCTTAGGCAACTAAACATTCAAATAAATGTTTCCAATAATGTAATTTTATTCACGACGCAATTCGACGAAAAGATTTCCTATTTTATGCAAATGTCTGTAAGTATGCGCACGTAGCCGGTTCATCGGCATGAAATGTCAGATAGTCGGCAGTAGCACGTATGTGGGTTTGCAATAACATGCCACAACGAGTCGCAGCAATGTTACACTCGCGCCGGCCGCCGCATGCGAGTGCCGCCTGTTCAAATTCTGGCATATTTCTCGTGCCTTAATACTGGGGCTCGCATGAGCAAACTGAGCCCAAGATGAGGGGGGCCGAGGGCACTTGTTCCGACGACTGGCCAGCTGCGCTACTGCCGCTGTAATGATCGTGTTCACGATCATACTATTCTGAGCAATACCGATTCATGTTTTAATTAAAAATATTCACCCCTTTGTGAACAAACACGAGTTGAATTAACAGCTATGTGCTTAGTTACATTTTAACAGTAACGATATCAATGTAAGGCGGAAACAATTTGCTCGTAAAACGTTTCCGATCAGCACTACTTACATCAACCCCAAAATAACTTATTGGCTGAAGATTCCGTGAAAACTTGGAGAGCCTTCGGCACAAATCCGCAGCCGAAGAGATCTCTAAGTGGGCTTTTAGCAGAACTAAGCTAAGCCGTCTCGTGCAAGATGTTCGCTCATTTCTGTCTACGCCACTGCATTAGTGTGTCAGCCGTACTAACGTTTTGTGACGTGGAGAGAAATTCGACGAACAACAAATTGATGTAAGCTATTAAGTGCGGTGTTTTATGATGCGTTATTATAGTTTAGTAATCTGAGGTCTCACCAGCTGCTGTCCAATAGATTTATTGTTATTATTATATTCATCCTATGCTGATGTACCGGTGGACATAGGATTAAGAAATTCAATAAAGAAAAACTCATAGAAAACCTAAATTTAAATCGTATTGTATTTTTTGATTCTTTATATTTCTTAAACATATAAATACTAATGTATTTGGTATAGGTATATCTGTCTTTTTACACAGTGCCGCTGTGTGAAAATGAGCTAGCCTATACCACTATCGTATGTAAAATTTCTCTTTTATGAATACGTAACACACAGTTAGATATTTATCATATTTATGAAGGTTGTATCAAACGCGACTGCTGGCTACAAATCTCTCCAAAGAGTAGCAAAAAGTATCTTAAGTAGTTTTGCGAGCTTTTATATCTCTTTGCTTTGATAAGATTTTCACAAAATAATATTCCATTTATCGGATCAGCCGATGGAATATTGCAGTAGAGATTATCGTTTCATATATTTTTTTGCATCATTGCATAAGATCATATATTAAAATTGGATATTTGGCTAATCTGAAAAATGTATTTATTTTTCAATAAAACTTAGAGATACCTAACTACGGTTTGGATGAATGGACTTTACGCGGTGCAGTCATAAGCTTTTTTAACAGAATATACTTGATTTTTTTATGTTCCTAATATCGTACTTACTTTCAGTTGTAAAGTACATTATTATTTTATAATTATATATTATACATTTAAAAATATTACTCGGTGCTTCAACTAAATGAATCGTTGTAATAATTCTCAGTGATAATGGGACTTACCGCACGAATATAAAGTTAAAAATATGAACCGTTCCATAACTTGAAACAAACAAAGTTAGGGTAATAGCGTAAGATGAAGCTCTTTAAACGTTCCATAATTAAATCTGTCGTAATATTATTAAACACGTCTACGAATCATCTCCTGCGGCGATAGGATCCGTCGTTAAAGAGGTTCGGTGCGGTGCGCGGTGGAATGGGCAAAGTTTGCAACGAGTCCATTATAAATCAAACGATGCCTTCCAGGCATGTCCTGAGGGACGAGAACGTCTCCCACCGTGCCACCGAACTTCAACTTTGCCTCCTTAATGCCTCAACAATTAAGATAAAAAGAAAGAAGGGCCTAAATTAAAGGTGGTTAAAAGATAACGAGTTAATAGGCCGCTCTAACTTTACTACTGAGGCGTTAAAACGAAGATTTTCGATGCTACCATAGAAGGGTTCCATGTATTTTTAACAGCAATATGAGCAGGAATATTAAAATAATAAAATCTCTAAGATCTATCATATTCAAAATCGAATCTTTTAAAATAAATATAAACAGTTTTAAATTTCGCCTAAAGCAAAAATGTTACAGCAACCTGTTCATAAAATTTGCGGTTAGGTAATTTTGCATATTTGAAGTAATGGGCCGAGTGCCGGCAGCGGTGCGGTGGTGCGGCGGCGCGGCGGGCGGGCGGCAACAACTCGCGTAACGACGTCGTGACCTAACTCGTTTAGGATCCGCAGACGAATGAAATTAGTTAGCCGCTGCCGTCATTACGAATATCATATTTTCATCTGCCACTTCCGCCAGCTTCATTAGTCACTTACGTAATTGCAGGAAACTATTTTACTTTACCTTGCTAAGTAATTTACCATTAAGTATTTTCTTCCTTATATCAAACAATGGTAATGGAACGGGGATATTTATCATCGGGGATTTATAAACCAGTTGTGCTCACACTAAATGTTTCTAGCCACCCCAACCTCGCGATACGATTGCAGAACTTCGTTAAGTTCAACACTCAACGCTTATCTTCAGACCGCTTATAAAATTTTGATTCCTATTTAATTTTATCTTAATTGGTCGAACAGTAAAAGAGAACTTTGAGCAATATCTCTTTGCGTTATAACGGATTTGAGATAACAGCTTTAATCTTTGGTTTCGGCTGAATATACGTAGCTAAGTTTAGTTAATTTTGGCGTCTTGATATAAATTTTGTTCATAATAATATTGATTTAGTCATATTAGTTGGAAGACTGGCCATCCAGATGGCGACGACGCGGCGCGGCGACGGGCTGCGGCTCGTAATTCAATCAGTGCGGTGCAGAGGGACACACCGTCGTGATTAGATTAGACGCCGGCCACAATTACGCAGATCAGATTTACATCTACCGTCGCCGCCGACGATGTCGTCGCACCGCCATCGCGCCTCGTCCTTGCCGCACCGCGTCGCACCGCTCTTCCCCACGTTTCATGCTCAACACTGCTGTGTGATCTCGTAAACCATACTTAATACAATAATAAGATCTTACTTAAAGAATTTTACATGAATTATTTTCATGTAAATCATTTGAAATATTACTAAGCCTGTTTAATATCCCTGAGCCCCAGGTTACGCCGACAAGTCAGGTCGCCGTCATTAGAGGGGTTACCATCCCATTGCATAATAAAATGGGCGAAGTTTCCTCAAGTCCATTATAAATTAGACAGCGGCTGAGAGCCGCATCACTTAAGATAGGTAAGATGTGACCCGGCACGAGTTTTAGCTACCAAACTTCCCCTATATTGCCTCCGCAATCTTGATAAAAAGAAACTACCCATGATTCAAACTTAAAGAAGGATTAAGAGATAAAGGATGCACGTCCAACTTTTGAAGCTCAGAAACCACCTAACTCTACTTAATTTTTCTAGTGATTACCAGACTTTAATTAATTTTATAAGTGTAGTTTCTTTTGGAGTTTAAAATATGCCAAACTGTCGTTTTATCATGGAAAAACTACTAAAGTGTTTGAAAGTTTAAACGCGCCGTCTCTCAATAAATATTCTGAGTCTTTTGTAGATTGCCTTTTACACAAATTGTTTACTTCAAACCGGACAGTGATCTTTTTGTAAAATAATGTTATGTTTTATATTTACGTGGCGCTGGATTTTTGTCTCTTTCATGATGATTGATTCACGTAATATAACGGTATGTAGGGACGATTTTTTTTTCTTTTACGAGTAGATTAAAAATAGTGAAATTGCGCGAAGTGAGTATAACAATCTCGGTAAAATGCATTTTAAGCGCTTAATGCCGCGGAAATTGGTGTGAAGTGGGACGCGACGGCAGCTCCGAGCAATTACACAGATGTCGCGGAGACGACTCGTACACTACACGCTATAACGCCACTCGGCACTCTTTAAATTTTAAGAACGCCGATTCTATCACAATGCATTATTATAGATAAATATTTTTATTTGTAATATGTATTATATTTTAATTGATATGATATGCAGTTATTTCGAGCCAAAACCGCTAAAGAACGAATTGGCGAAATCTGACCAATTCTTTGTTATTAATAAGGCTCAGAAAAGGTACCTGACTTAAGTTTAGGGATCCTTTAATACATACAATAGCTTATCATTTCGGTACATATAAGTTGGTGAATATTTAGAAAACTTGATTTGAAGTGAATCAATAGGTATCTCTTGGATACCCAAATGTGCGTGTTCGAACACCGCGATAAAACTCATATAGGTAATATCAGATATTTTATACAAAATTATACTACCTATATATATATAATCCAGCAATACGCACTTTGTGACAGCTGAATTATTATCGAGATGGACACCTACATTTATTTATGAAAAAAAGTATGTTTTCGGAGACGTCTTTAATTTCCGTTACGTCACTCGTCCAATTGGGACAGCGATTGGAAATCATTGAGGCATGCTTTATACCCTAGTTTTCTCATTTTACATTTTGTGGAGGTATTTATTTAGGGGAGCCTATCGGTGTTATAATTTGAAAACCATTCGCTAAGTAAAAAAAATAAGAAAAATGTTAAGGAATTAGTTACAAACAAAACAGTACAGGTTTCCGACGGAAAGTCCTTCCCTCCTTTTCCTATGGATAAAATGTGATTATTGAGTTATGTCGCGAGAATGGACCGTTGTGCATCTGTAGTGGCGACCTTTTTTTTACATTAAATAACGTTAAATGTAGAATGAATAACATTCTTAAAAATACACTACACAGAAATACACATTAAAAATCGTAATGTGTAATTTTGATTCTAGCTTCACGAACAGTAAGTTAATTAAATTATCGTAACTTAATAAGCTTACCCTGATTCTGACGATGATTCATTTGACATGTTTTCTTTAAATTGTGCTGTTAATACTGGCCTTATGATAATGAGGATCCCTTTACTTTGTCAGGTGGCGTGGATGCACTTCGAGCAGTCAGCTATTTTGACGGTCCACAATCACGTGATCACCCGCAACCCTCGAGTGAGCGTCACCCATGACAAGCATCGCACTTGGTTTCTGCACATCAGTGACGTCAGAGAGGAAGACCGAGGACGCTACATGTGCCAGATCAACACAGTCACAGCTAAGACACAGTTCGGATACCTACATGTTGTTGGTAAGTTAAGATTGCTTCCGACAACTATCCATAAGTGACACAAGATGATGAAGAAAGCAGAAGAATACTCAAATGGGTTCATGAACTATGTTTCAGTCAGCATGGTGTGATAGAATCTATTAGTAGAAAACTTTTAGAATTTTAAATAATAGCTGGATATAATAATCGTAAATTTATCTCTAACAAAAAAAAAAAAAAAAAAATTTTAATTAGCCTTGTATGTGTGGATAGGTTAAAATATTAAAACTTCGACATCGCTCTCGGTCAAACTGAAAACTGAATTACAAACGTAGGATTGAAAACATTAATTAAAATATGAAATATCCGCGTGTCTGTTAAGTGGTTTAATGTTTGTTTATAGTGCCGCCGACCATCGACGACTCGTTGAGTTCGAGCGACGTTATCGTGCGAGAGGGCGCCAACGTCACGCTGACGTGCCGCGCTAATGGCTCTCCTAAGCCCACCATCAAGTGGAAACGGGACGACAACTCAAAAATCTCCATCAGCAAGGGACATTCCGGTGACATATCGAATTTGTTCATGATCGAAATAGCTTTTCGCTTTACTTTTTGTGTGGATTTCATCTATCATTTATTTTCAGTGTCCGAGTGGGAGGGCGAGGTGTTGGAAATGGCAAGAATTTCGCGATTAGACATGGGTGCCTACCTGTGTATTGCTAGTAACGGTGTGCCGCCGACTGTTTCAAAACGAGTCAAAGTTAGCGTAGATTGTAAGGGACCCTGTTTAATGTTCATATAAAGCTACATTTCGTACCGATTAATTAATTTCGGGCATGTTTTCCAGTTCCACCAATGTTATGGATCCCACACCAGCTCGTCGGTGCTCCGCTCTACTACAACGTTACTTTGGAATGCTTCACGGAAGCCCATCCGACATCTTTAAACTATTGGACCAGGGATGATGGCCATATGATTCATGAAAGCTCTAAATATCATATGGATAATACCGTTGGTATACCCGCTTACAAGACTCATATGAGACTGCTGATTAGGAATATTAACAATGAAGACTACGGAACATACAAATGCATAGCAAAGAACCCAAGGGGAGAGTCCGATGGTACCATACGCTTATACAGTAAGTATGAAACAATACCTTTGAACCTTACGAAATGAAAAATGTTACGACTTTATAAACTTATATCATTAAAAACTTGGGAAAATTATTGGAACTAAAGACAACTTTCGCGATTAAAACAGATCAGATTCTAAATAAATCATTAAATGCCTACACACGTTACTATATATTTGCGAAAATTTGGACGTGTAGAAGTCTGCCTGATGCTTTATTGCAGACAACTTGTATAAGATAGTTGCGCGAAGAAAACTGAATATTTACAATTTTTATACAAAACATATTCTTTATTATAAATCTGTATTGTGTACAGCTTCATCTCCACCTACCACCACTCCGGATCCTCGCGCGCTGACAGTCCCGCCGCCCTCGAAGCCACCTCGACGTGATACACCGCTCTCAGACAAAGGTAAGGCCACCAATACTTCCTTATTTACATAGTGTCCTTTATTTAGTAGATAACAAAAATAATACTCACACGTATAGTGCATATTTAGATGTGTTTGAAAATAAAAGATACAATTTAAGTACTTTTTTAAAATGATAATTTAAAATAACTATGAAAACTGTTTGATAAAATCTACGTACAATATATAATACCAAAATTTATATATAGCTAACACTACGATCTATTTTAATTTATTTTCGAAATACATACTTTATCTAGTTCGTAAAAAAAATCGCTTGCATAACTGCATTTTATTTTCTATTTTTTAGCAATTTTTTACGGTTTTATGCAAATTACTCAAAAATTTTAGGGTATACGGGTTAAACCGACCGTCAAATTCGGATTCAGCGCATCGAAATACATAACCCTAGATTTGTCTAGTCAAAAGTGCTGACCACTTTTTTTTGTGTGCCGGTGTTATTATCAAAGAATCCTTCAATTATTTATTCATTAAAACAATTAAATTAACATCATCCGAATTACGGACTCCAATGCCCTTTCGATCACAAATTATTTGTCGTTTTATTTTAATTGCACCGAGTTAAGAACGTAAAACGCAATAAAATTTATAGCTAGATTCATCCGTGTGTTATGCTCACATTTATAGTGTATAACTTCGGCAATTTAATACGGACGTACATGGAGATAGTAATTAATTACTCCTATAGCAAACGTCGTGGTTGAATGAGTTTATCAATATCTGATATTGATGCCAATAAAATGCATTGAAACATTTTTATATCGGCGATTTCATTTATTAAGAGATAATATTACCTTTACGAGTTGTATCCCCCACGAGATCGTTCGGTTTGTTTTCATTGGATGTTGCTGTTTCAGTTATTATTAGTGGCCGTTACATTTGTTTATAGATCGTAAACTGTTACGACGATCTGCTTGTCGCCAGCCGGTAGTTTGTTAACTGGCTCCGAATGTTATGACCCCTCGTAAACTACGACTAAATCGTTTATAAACAAAATATTTTATGAAGTGCTGTTATTATAATGTCCATATCAAAATATTATAAAATTGGTTTATGCTAAGGTAATGGGCGTAAAGGATAGCGCCCATTTAACGTCGCGACATTTGATCATGATTAGAAATCTCAACTTGAACCATCTATTACTACTAGAGACTAAATTATCGACACTGGGTTGAACGCCCTTGTAGGCCAAGTATGTCTAGTACAATCATATTACGATATTTTACCGTAGTAATCTACATAAGGTGACTGGTAAAACGAAATATAAGAAATAAAATTATAATAAATCGGAAACATTTAAAAATCACAAATAACGAGGTACGATCCGTTTTCCACTCATACTTTAAACCTGTATAATGTATTATATAACACAATAATGTGAATCAGATTTTAATTACTCTCTTTAGCTTACTTAAAATTTTTAGTGGACGTACAACTGTACCTCTATTATGAGTTTTTTACTATTTACTTTCATAGTAAATGTAAATTTTCATGCATGCAACATGACATCTCTATAATAAAGTAAATCAAATCTTTACTATGACTAGATGTCACATTAGCGACTCTAGTCCCTAATGTAACCAAGTTAAGAACTAAAATCGCTATCATGAAAATTTACTTTACTTTGATAGTAAATAGTAAGAAAACTCGTGATAGCGGTACTGTTTCATAAAGGCATGTATCTACTTGTAATACTATAACCATTGATGTGAGCGTGTGCGTGTATTGTAATATCGTGGTGTCATAAGTTGTTTGGCTTGCGTCATTACTCCGCCGTTATTGGGAAGTTGGGCATTTTGCCGGCCACGCCGCGCCTCATGCTACCAGACGACATCTTGCGACAACCTATTACGGACAAGTGTTCTCTCCCGTCTTCCTTGTTACAAACTCTTAATAAGCTTTGTTAACACGATAAAATGAAAATCTAGTAGCCGACAACCCAAACTTTAAATACATTATAAATCGAGAAAAACTCAATATGAATGTGTGGTTCCCTATCAATAAATGTACATGCGTACAAAATATGCTCAAGAACTGAAGGGTATCATTTTAACATGTTCGCGCGAACTTGAAAAACCCATTTAGGGGTTGCGACGGCACGAGTGTAAGTTTTGCGGCTGGTTGTTTTTGCGGCGTGGTGCGGCGCGGCCGACGTGCGCCGTCCATACCGCCCGCTACTGTTTTATTTTTTGCAACCATTACGAATTTACGGCTGGCCCGGCTACTCGACAATATTGCGCAACTTTTCAATAACTGTTAGCCGCCGACGGCCCGTCCCTTGCCATATTGAATCCTTTGCCCAATCAGTTCACTTTGTCGTTTTTCCTGCATAAACTTTTTAGGATGGTTATAACATTTTCATCATTTAATGACCTTTGGTTTTGGCTGTTTCCCGGCAAAGAGTAGGCCTCCTTACCCGTGGATATATTAAAGGGTAATTTTTGTGATCCGTAGTCATAAATGAGTTTTTAAATTTCTGATAAGTAAACTTTATATGATTTAACTGATGCTAATTTTTGGACACGAAACTAACATCCCATCCTTATTCAATAATATGAGCAATATGTTGCGACCACCCATCCGTCTGTCAAGCGTGGTGACTATGATAATGTCTTCTATGACCGAATATTTTCAGATTATCTGAACAATCCTTACTTATCAATTTATCTGTTATCCAGGTACTAAATACCAGTCGAACCTTAACGAGATCGATAAGGGGAAACAGAAAACAGATGAAGGTGGTGGGAAGACGCACCTGAATTGGGTTGGAGGTGCATCGCAGGTTACAGGTACGGGTACGGTGAATTCCATTTATCTTTTACCCCTTCATAGAACATACTTTTCTTGGAAAATTGATTTAGTTTGCTAGCATAGTAGTTTATACTAAAATCATAACTGTATTTTTATTTAACCGCCGTATTGATAAGTTTCTTTAAGAAGAACTGCTGAGCATCAGGACTTGGTTACATTTCCCTAGTCGGGCAAAGTGTTATTGGGTTTTCCTCTATGGAAATGAACAGTAAAAATTTTATGGGTATTTGATCTTACACAAACATTTTATATTTATATCATATTAAACTAACTATGCCCGCGACTTAGACTGCGTGAATTTTATAAATTCTTAAAATCATAACACTTACCTAATAAATTATATTTAGAAATGGAAAAATATCCTAAGAGTGATAGCGTGACAATACATATTTTATCAAATCATCATCATATCAAAATCTTCTTCTAGCTTTTAAATTATATTGTTTAGACAGTCTGACAGACGGGCAGGCAACTTTAAAGTTTTATTACGGTAGAAGATAACAAAAATAAACAATAACTCCAGTATACTTTGTTCACAGGTGACGCAGACTGGAGGAGAAGCTCTCTGTGGGTGTTAGTTTTGCTAATCACTGTGCCATATTATTTTTAATGGTGTATAATATTCTATTATCATTCATCCGAATCCGCTGTCCATATGTATACACGTAGATACATTTACCTGAGCTTGGCTCGCCCGAGATAGTGCAAATTAAAAGGAAATGATTTGATATCGTACATATTCCCACTCACACACAACACGAATAGACACCATTTTTTGAAGAAATACACGAAAAGAACGTGCGTGGTAAATGCTTATAAAACATATGTTTTTCTATAAGTAACCCTGGAAATTTAGAGAATATACCTACATAGAAAAACAGAAATTGCATAAAATCCGATCTCTTAATTTCCACCGTGTAGTAGACCCTTAATAACTCACATTGAAAATACACTCGATATGATGACAAAATTACAACACAAACATGAGCATTTGACAACAAACAGTCAATGCTAAATTTTGTGAACGAAATTATCGTAACTGAGCTTAGAGCTTGACCAATACCAGCTACCGTTACATTTAACATAACATAACACATATTTAGGTAACACTTATGAATTTATTGTCCTTGGAAACAGGTAAATTAGAATAAAAAACAAATATTAAACGTAGTCACATCACCCTCGTTGTATGATACAATAGTCTAAGAGGTTTAGGTTTCATAACCAAAATGATATTCATAATTACTGTAAGCGTTGTTGTTAATTATATAAACTAAAGGTATGGTATGTACAACAGTTCCTCGAACTTAATTCACGGTTGAGCAGCATTTCATATAGATGTCTAAAACATTTATTTTCACCAATGATATGACTAAAAATCTGCTCACCCGAGAAAATATGTAATAGACAAATTCACTGCACACATAATATTATTAATATATAATACAAAGTGCACTATTATTATAGTTATTGATTTTAATATAAATAAACTAAGAATATAAGAATTAGATAGAGTAAGACTGAAAAAATATAAAATTGTCTTTAGAGAATATTTAAATTATATAATTTTATTGTGCTTATGTAAACCTCATATTCGCTGTGATAAAAGTTTAATTGAATTGACGAAATTTCAAAATTACAAAATTTTATGAAATTGTATTGTTTCCTGTATGTATCGTACCGTGCCGTAGTAGTAGACCCAATCTATATTCCTAATGCGACTCCTGCCTGCCTTTCTACTATATTTTCAAATTTGAGGTAATGGAAACTTGTGATGCGTAAATTATATTTCATATGAATGTATTTTGTGCTACGCCTCTACTTTATATTCTAATAACCCAGATGTTTTAATGTGTGTAGTACATATTTTGAATTGTATTTTTAGTTTAAAGTTTACGCCGATATCAATTTTGTTTTTTACTGGTTATCCTTTAAAAATCCAAAATTCTTCTGTCAATTACCCCTAGTTTTATAGTAACACACCTATATATATGTAAATGTTACTGTTATCATGTTGCCAAATTGCTAATTATAAGATAACGCCACATAGATAGAAATGTTGTAAATATATTCATTAAGCAAAAGCCACTGAGAGTGTTTTTAATAACAGAGTGTAATGAGTGTTCGTGGTGGTCACTGTAGAGGAAGGACGATTGTAACCATACGTAAATACACATAACGATACTAAGAGTGAGTAGGTAACAAACTAAATAAAGCTTGTTTTAAATATCGATCTTTTAATACCATTTAAATCCACTGAACTCACCCCTACTAACTGGATATGATCTTGTTATTTGTTCATATAAAAGAATATATATTTTAGCAAGATCCGTTATAATTTCGACATCTGTCACAGATTGCGCCCTCCTTATAACTTTCCAACCATATATTTTAGGAATCTGAAATTGCATCAAATAATCAGTCGTTGGCTCCGTCCGAATTATTCCTTGGCGATATCATAAATAACGCTGTCGTATAAAATGCAAAAGTTATGTTTTTAATCCTTAGATTGTCATACATTTTTGTACATTGATCAATAATAAAAAAAACCCGAAGTTTAGTCCGCTAACGGTAGGCTTTATTTCATTTTTTATATTATATTTTATTACATATAAAATTTCTATGTAATAAATATATTATAACATTTTAAAATAGGTAATCCCGAGTTGCAATATTCCACAGAGATGTTTCGCCACTCGTGAATGTCAAAATAATTTAGGTAAAGAAAGTTTCCCCCGTCATATTTTGATGGACCGAAATGCTTGCAAACAATCTGCGGCGAATCTTTGAAGATTACGGGCGGCTCCGAGGCGCCGAAAAGGCTCCAACTACGTATGGCCGACCGCCAACTTATGTAAGCCAATCTAACTTCTTTTAAATGTGTTTTTGATATAAAGAACACATTACCGTACGCATCGCTTTCGACTTCCAAATCCTGAACCAAATTAGCTTTTGATTTATAAGGCTTTAAGTTTGTGGACTTCGTAAATTGTGTACGCTCCCACATCTTCGTACACTTTGAGAATACTGATACCGTTTATTTGACACAAAAATGTATTTCATAAAGAAGTACGGCGCTCGATGGAAATTGTTCTGTGTTGAATCTTCAGATCTCTGCAATTACTTATTTAGAAAAGTGTCACAGGATAAAAGCAAAGGAAATAGAAACATTTTACAGTTAATAACTCCAAGATAGGCGGCTCGCTCACGGCGCTCACCATCTCGGACCGGCAGCCAACGTCCTACAATAACAACCCAGTAGATCTCAAATTATAATGGAACATAACAAAGGATTTATTACTACAGCCGAGATTGTCGTTATAATCTGCAGAACTATATAGAAAAGTAAAAGAGGTACCTACTTCAATACTCGGACACACATAATTTCTCAATTTATTTCGTTGTCCATACAACCCGGCGCCTTAATAGAATGAGCTTAACAACGATTTGAAAAACGCAATGTAATGGAAAATGAAATCAGAAGTTACGTCGCTACGAGTTTTCGTAGCCACTTCCTGTTTGGGATGCTACGCAGTAACGCAATGTAAATATACACCACAATGCTCATGAAGTCATTCTATTAAGAACATATTAATATCTCCAGTAACTATAGTTAATCAGCTGTGTATATGCTAATACTAAAATTACTATTTAAAATGTTAAGAAGTACCTAGGTACCTATTAAAAATATAAAATAGCAATAATAAATTAAACTGTTAATTCTTCTTCGTATGAAGCCATCACAAAATGAATCTTGTCCATTTTCAATTATAAAATAGTCAGCTGATACTCGGACGGGACATCCTCACGAACTATAGACAAAAAACTTTAGAGCGTTCGCTTAAGGTTGAAAATGCAGTGTGCATCATGTGATAATTTATAGCCTTTCATCTAGAGTGCAGTGTTTGTAACAGTAGCCTCATTACTTAGCGGCGGCGCAGTAGGCGTGTGCTTCCGTCGAAACCGGATATCGCAGGGCGAACAAATAAAATTAACGCTTATTGCCATTCACTAAAAGCACCCCAAATTAAGAGGTTCGCTTTTCATTGGCTTCGACTTCGAGCCTTTACGAATGGAGTAGTTATGTTGCTTACTTTCTTAATTGTGTTACCGAATCCTGAGAGTTTTGTTTCTTGTGTACAAAGTGTAAAAGTAGTAAGTGTAGTCTTATTAGATTTGTTATGGCTCGCAGTTTCTCTGTTGGCTATTTCTACATTCATCAATCATGTTCCGAATAACGGGATTATAAAAAGATCACTTTTAGATGTAGCTTGTAAAACTTATGACTTTCGTGTCGGTTGAGGATAACGAAAATGTACACTTAAATAATTTAAATAACATCTTCACACAGGTTGGTCTCGTTTAAAAAACAATATCATATTACATTATAACAAAAAGAAAACATACAAACCCTCCTATATAAGAACCAAATCCTTTTGAGTTCGTAACCTGCACAAACAACGATACGCTAAAGCAGTTCAACTATATCACACACAATGCGCACATCCTGATTGAAGACAAATTCAGTAGGCATACAAGTGAAAACAAAGCAATATTCTCCGGGTCGGTGATCGTTTCGGTCCACATAGAGCCTCCATAATTTTCAGGAGGCAAATTAATCCGAGCACGGCTGGGCTGATCGGCGGTCAGCGCGTCCTCGCATACTAATGCTATTGTTTATCGAAGGGGCTAATCTGTGCGTACCAGCCGTCACTGTCCACCCTCCAAATTATAACGGATCACTTTCGGCCGCGTCTAATCCTGCGCCCCTCGCCCGTCTCGATCGCAACGTGGACGGAGTATCAGACAAGATACGTAAACAATATATGAGAGTGTCCTACTTTCCATAAAATATTTTGGTTACATAATAACATAAACATAACATAGCATCACGCCTGTATTCCCCGAAGGGTTAGGCAGAGGTCTACCATTCTACACTCACATTTCGCCGATTTCGTTATTGAGTCCCATGTTATAGGGGCGAGCCTATTGCCATCTACCGGGCACAGTTTCAGACTCCGTACTACTACTGGGAATTTGCACATAGAAAAACCCAGTAACACTTTGCCCGACTCGGAATCGAACCCAGGACCTCACGCTCAGCGGTCGCGCCTGCAACCACTAACAAACAAAGAGGCAGGTAATAGTTTCATAATGTAAGGATAAAAATGTTTGTGCAAATTATTTTATTATAGTCTTCGTTTCCGCAGACTCCAAAGAATTAGACAGAGGTGTAGTATAGTAAACCAACAATCGAGAAGGGCGAGAATTTCCCCATTTATCGGGCACATTTCCAATCTCAGGCTATAAACGTGAATTTTCAAACGGAAAAGCCAATTACATTATACCCGACCTGGGAAAGTGGATACCGCTTACCACTTGAGTCTTAAACTCTTAAGCGATAAGGAGATATTTTAAGGTACCCATTTGGTATGTAACTGTATTGTTTTTACAAGCACCATCCTACATAGAATTTATAGAACAATTTTTTTGGGAATAAAAAATCTAATATTAACATAACAACAATGAAATAAAACCTCTATAAAGCGTTATTCTAAATAGAACACAAAATTTTCTATGTCACAACATACACTTACTAAACCTATGGAACAGCTTTAAAAGCACATCACAGAAGTGTGACATAAGAGTCAGCCCATTTCAACGTTACTAACATGTGTAAAGTTGTAAAAGAGTCGTCCCACTCTGAGTGATAATAAAGGTAACCCTCTGCGGCACCTTTATCGTTATCGAATAAAAATAATCCCGGGATTTTTCGGGATGATCGTAAATTATAACGGGATTCACAGGGGTGGTTAGAGGAGACGGTCGCGCGACGAGCCGAGCCTTCGCTAACAGCTTCCAATGTTGACTTTCATTTCATGCGCAACAACTTTAAAGATAGTATTCGTGCTAGTTGTTGTACAGTTACAATTAAATGGAAGCGCAAACACTGAATAGTCATTTGATATGACTATACCTATACGCCATCTAATAGATATCGAAATCTCCGCAGCTGAAGTCCGTACACCAAACAACCTAACCTTGGTTTTACATAACGAAAAACATATTATTCTGTAAATAATTCATAAAACGTCTCCCGACGACACATTTAAAATGAACGAGATGGTAAAGAGTAGAGTCTAACAATAACCAGACCCTCAACGCATATTTTTGACGGTGTGAAGCGCTGAAAATCCACCGATACCAACAAAAGTGGCAACTGAAACTAATGAATTATTCATACCGGCGGCGCGGTGCATGTTCTATCACTGTTTTATCTATTGCGGGGCTTACGGCGACCGCGACCCGCGCCCCTCGCTCGCTCGCTCGCCGCCTCGCCAGCCTCGCCGGCCCGCGAAGGGTTAACTACCTTGCAACCAACAATTTTAGTGCCGTTTGAGAAGACTAGATAAGCTTCATGTTGGAAATAAACATTAGCGTAATGCGACCGCTAACGCTGTAAGTGTTAAACAAGGGCCATTCGTTTATTTAGTTAGGCACCTATTGTTTATGCTATATTTTTGCGATAATTACCGTCGCCGTCGTGGTGCTTTCTTGGTTTATCGTGTTGTTTTTTTATTGTTAATTAACGTTTTTATTTGTTCGTCCTTAAGATAATAGCATTCATAACCAAACCTTTAAAGAATAGAAATCGTTGTAACTTTTCAAAGCAATTTCGGTTGTTCTCAAATCTTACATTCTATGAAGCAACAATAAAGATAGTGTCGAATAAACGAGGATAACAAAGTGGCAAGTTTGCAACGTGCACAACATGTCGGCGGGCGCGATATTGCTTGTGGGCAGACGCGACGACACGGCTGGCAGCGACCGTTCCCGTAAACAAGATAAACCCGACCACGGGATTTCACGGGAGCAAGAGCCTTCATGTTGCCGCTAACCGGTTACGCACTATCACACATAAATCTGCACAGATCTTGCCTTGCCTTGATCCACGTTCTCGCTGGTATTCTCGACCAGATTTACTTTAGAAGGTGTTCTTATAAGAGCCATTTATTTCTTTTTCTTTTTTCTAATGTTTTTGAGGAAATAATTGGGACCTAAGACTGCAATAGTTTTAACCACACTAAAATTTGTTAATAATAAGATTTGAATAGGAATTTAAATCGATACTTTTATAAATAAAAATATGTTCAAACGTTTTTTCACCTACTAGAATATTCTGTTACGTTAACAAGTAGTCATACTTCATCATTTATCGCACAGTGAAAAGCATAAAAACATTTTTTTCCAATCGCCACAGTCATCTAAATAAAGCCTCTATAAAATTTAATTCATTCATACATTCATCAACGTATGTATGTATGGGAAAAACGAAAACGAATATATATTGTCGATGATAAAATACACACAATTTTCACAGTAGGAACAGTTGTTGAGTTAAAAATAAATATGAAAGCAACTACGCTTGTTTTATAGGTACTTTACTTGTGAGTCTTCTTTTCTTAAAATTGTACCACGTCAAAACACAGTCCAAGTCCCATCATCCTAGTGTTTTCTCAATATTGTTACTCAGCGCATACGAAGCCACCGCTGTCTATCCTCCGCGACTCAATTACTGGGGGATACTGATAGCTTAAGGTCAGCTCTTGACAGACTTTAGGGGTTCTGACTCATACATCAATATAAAAGCAACTATTGAGATATGATATATGAGAGCTGGCAGAGCTACAAGCTTTTCACTCAAAACTCGGTGGAAATTTTACAACACAAAATTATTATGAGAGTAATAATTCAGGTCATTGGCCTCTTCGCTGAATGAGAAGGGTTGGCGAACTACACACACCATCGACACCTTTATGGAGCCCTCTTAGGCGAGCAGATTTCCTCATGATGTTTTCCTTCACCGCTAAAGTAAGTGATAGCAACTTCTAATCAGCAAATGATTGTTGTGCATTGCAACAGGTCTTGTGAGCCCGGTTTACCTCAGACCAGAACAAGACTAAAAGATAGTTAAATTAACTTTGTGGACTTAACAAAACATGAATAAAAAATAAATTATTAAAGATTGATTGATAGATATAGGTACAATAAATAAGCAGAGAAGTGCTATACTCAGCATTGGCTTGATTCAGGTTGTCAGTTATGGTAATAGAGAAAGTAATACCAAAGTATATCTCAATCTGCATACGGTAGTATATGTGAACCACTATATAAGTTTAACATCTGTAATTACCATATACTAAGAAATAAACGATATTATATTCTATTCTATTCCCGTAATGCTGCTCTAACACATTAACTAATGAGCGGACTCCTAAGGACGAAAACAATACTAATGCCTACATTTAGTCCCTAAGTCTTAAGTTCTTACTTCTTACATATTCCGAATACTCTTGGGTGTAATGTAATTCTCTTATTATATGGTTATTCACCATTTGCACAAATCAGGTCACAGTTTTGTTTAACAAACATTTGGACCAAACAAAGTTCGTTACTCAACGGGTAGAAATCGATAGTTATTGAATCGGAATTGAATAAGGAAGTTATGGAACTGTTAGTAATTGTCTAACAGACTATACCGTCGGGTCCGGAGACCATCTCGCAAGAGTCGCCCAGCCGTCTGCGCACTATAAACAACTTTCGCAATTAAACTTTTATTCGGTAGATCGATATTACTCAACTCCCGTTTATATTTTGCTTATCAACCAAGTACAACTTGGATAAAGTTATGAAAGGACGAACTTCCAATTCCGAGTTAGTTATGTACTTGGATCGTGAATAAAAATATGCTCTTTGAATATTGTATTCGATGAGATGACCTGTGTTTTTTGTAACATTTCGTTGCACTTTATTTTACAAAGTCATATATGTTCCTTCTTAACTCCAAACTAGTCCCAACAATAACTGTCGTGAACACTTTTAATTATTGGGCAGTATTTTTTGTCCATCGAACACAATAACGACTTCTAGTCTGTAGTTTTCAATAATAGTTCTGAGGCTATCGACAAAGTTCGCTTATTATGATTTTATGTGAATATGTTTGGAAAGCCACAAACTTGTTTACATAGAATTCAAATTGAGTTTTTAGTTTGAATTATACAGTAGCAGTAGCTGCCAAGTGAACACTGCAATAATGCAATGTTTAGTAGCCATTTGTTAAGGTTCTTAGTTTTGGTTCTACAAATGAGTTTGCAACTGTTTTATAATTCTGGAAGCAAGCATAAATAAAAACATATTACCTACCCTTATAAAAATCCTAAATAAGTCTGCAAAACCAGTATTCCAACACATATTACGTGAGTATTGAAACCACCAATTATCTGTAACAAACACAGATCAAACAAACATAAGCCATCACACGAGCTGTCTCTTTAAAATGTTCGCAGCCGCTTATTAATACGGAATAAGGAAATTCGAATTTCCATGTATTAAGCGTACGCCGAGGGGTTGAGGCACCGTGTCGCGATTGTTGGGAGCGCCACGGACGCGGGACGTCGGCGCGACGCTGCCGAGCCGGCACGCGCTCGATGCCCGCACATAAATCTCGCCGGCAATATGAGACGCCGCAATATCACAATAACCCCTTCCTACCTACCCGCAGCGACGCTGTCCTTATACACGCCACCAGTCACGAGACCTGCTCAAATGAAATTATTATAATATAACATATCCGGTCGCACTTTTATGAATACATGTATTATAATTCCTGAAATATGTCACTGTAATATTATATGGAATGTACCTTGATTTGTTCTATTTATTAAAAAGTTGGTTGTCACTAAAAATATTGGAATTAAATTTAAATAAAATTCAAAAAAATATTTTCCGTCTGGCTCTACTGTCCTCAAAATCGACTATTTGAGGTTTGAGGTTTGAGATATATATTTATTTCTCATAAGAATTTAACAATAATTCACTTACATGAGAAAGTTTAGAGACATACAAAGAAATAATAATCTTATCCTAGGCGTACACTAACATATCGAGTTATCTCAATCACAAACATTCGAAGACTAACAATATACAATATACAGGGTACTTGTAAAAAAAAAATAAAAAGAAAAAAAAAACTTACATAAACAAGGAGCAAACAATGCTTGGACGCGCACGTTACACAGATTGAGTGTAGCTAGAAGCGACATGTGAACTAGTGAAACTAAGGTGCGCTCACATTAGATGTTAAATAGCGTTTTAAATGCTTTTTAAAAGTTGGCATTGATTTAGCTTCTTTGATATTTTTCGGTAATTGGTTATACAATTTCGCACCTTCGTACATTAAATTTTTTTTGCCATAATTAGTTCTTGGGTGTAAGAGGCAAAGGTCGTTTGCACGTCTTAGTCCAATTTTTTGTATTTGTTGTTTCCTTGTGAATATAATTTGAGTATGTATATCTTTATTTAATATTTTTCTTATCAATATACAAGTTTTATATATGTATGTTTGAGATATATTTAATAATGTTGTTTCTTTATATAATAGATTTGTTGGTGTGAGGAAATCATATTTAAACAATGTTTTAATTAATTTATTTTGTGACCTTTGTAGTGGTTCTAGATTAGATTTTGCGGCGGTGCCCCAAATTTCAGTCAAATATTCTAAGTGCGGTTTTATAAGAGAATTATATATATTATATCGAATTCGGTGCGGTAAACATGTAACCATACCCCGTAGGGCTCCCGAAAGAGAAGTTAATTTGGTTTTAATTTTAAAAATATGTGGTTTCCAAGTTAGGTGCGAGTCTAAGATCAGTCCAAGATATTTCTCTTCATCAACTTTATTTAAAATTTGGTTATTTATTTTCAATGGTGTGTAATGTGATATTTTTTTGTTTTTTGCTGTAAATATCATGTAGTTTGTTTTTGATATATTGATAGTAAGCCGATTGCATTGAAACCAGATATTTAGAAGATCTAAGTCATTTTGTGCGTCTTGAATGATAGAGTCCATAGAATGGCCAAAGTAGAATAGAGCCGTGTCATCGGCGTATAAAGTTATGTCTCCCTTGAGCCCGAGTTCTTTTATATTATTTACATATATAAGAAACAAGAGGGGCCCCAGAATCGAGCCCTGAGGTATACCGCAGGGCACTACTCTGGGCCCACCCATTTCCATGACAAAATATGGTGAATGTAAAACAAACACAAATATCAGCTAATTATAATTCAGTGACCTACGATTATCTCAGTATGTCGGGAGACGGTGTACATTTAAGTAACTGTCTGCCACAGTTACGCCGGACAATGTTCAATTAATGTTGCTTGATATTCAATTCACCTGCATAGTATAAACTGTGTGGTGTCGACAGATTACGTCCAGCGTGCCAGATAAGGTGAGTTGTGAAGCGATTAACTTATAAGAAACGTTGAACTAATAAATAAACTGTGATATTAATATTAATTAGTTTTAAATACACAATCTATATTTAAAACACGAAATTAGACATTTATTATAATTTTACATTTTCATGGCAATATCTTGAGATTAGTTGAATTTTTCATAAGCTTAATTTCAAACTGTTCGTACTTTGGTACATATATACGTATAACCATTTCATAAATTAATGCTGAGATAATTTTTCGTTTCAAAAAAGATTTAAACTTTCTCCTTACTAGAATAACTCTATTATTACTCAAATTAAACAACCACAGTTTAAAAATGTTGACTCGAAACTTATTAGTTATCTGCTACGGCATTGTAGCTTGCGTAGTCCTGACATATTTGCTCCCGCTACGACGTAGCAATACAACACTACGATTTGATAGATAAATGTTAGTATATGTTTTATGTTACATTATTCCGATTATGTGTCCAATATCAGAACCCACTTAACTTACCGATCTACCTACCGCTTACAAATCGATATTAATGCCTTTATCCGTTATAATATCAAGTGATAATACGTTTTACAATTCAATAACTTTAATAGATATACAAAGGCTGAACGGAGGAACCGAGGGAACACGTTCTCATTATTCAAATGCATCGAAGCAAATTATGGTAATCTGCGAAACCTGTTCTGTTTCACTAATATTAATAGGTAGACAAACATCGGCGCCCACTGTGCGTTCTCGGACCATGTTGCTTTGCTTATTCAGAATTTCACGTCGCCTGTCTACTGTTGTGCGATGACTCTACAAATACAATACACAGCACTATTAGAAATAGAATTTCCATCAGATGATTTCCAGCTTAAAATATTGTTTATTTTTCATAACTATTTGTATCTTTTAATAATTTTACTTTTGCAGTGTAACCTGTATTCTAAGTAATGTATAGTTTAATTACGCAACGTAATAATCCATAAGTAACTAAACTTAACGATAACGCAGACTTCGTATTAGAAAAGGCTATGCTACGAAATTAAGTAATTACAATGTAGAACTGTTCTTATTCATTCTACACAAATATAGAAGCTGTAAAAACTACAGTGGCAGATAGCGAAATTAAATAAAGTAATACTATTTCCACATGTCACGTTACAATGTGACGTGTTCATCGACATGGCGAGTGCGAGGCGCGAGGCGTGACGTCACGTTACTCACGAATGTGACACCGCTGTCACGCCGCGTCCGCGTTTCCACGCTGCCACGTCCACCCAAAAATTTCGGTAAATAATGAGCAATAATAAAAATCGATTTATATCCGAAATTCAGTCAACATGTAACATAAAATTGTTTTTTTTTTTAAGTTTTCCGCATTATTTATTATAATATAATATTGTATCCATTATACTTAAGATATACATTAACAGGAACTTAAACAGTTGTTTGCTTACTTATTATGTAAGGTTACACGTGTATGTGGTAGAAAATAAACTTCAAGATAATGGTGAGTTATTTGAGGAAAATAATTTTATCACAACGTTCGATCTACTTTAAAAATGTCTTGAAAGTTTTATCTGGACTTTGCTATCTAATATTTTTAATGGTTTTATTTTATGCTATCGGAAATTTCATGCGGCTAAAGTAATTTTCCGCGAGCATAGGGCGGAAATTACCACATAGTGTAGTGACGTGTTCGACAAACGTCACGTAGCCGGATCCGAGCGCGCAGATCCTTATATCCAATTTCCGGCCGTTTTTGTTGGAAATGAGAATTAGCTGACGTGACGTGACGGAAAGTTAAATATCAATGTCGATCGTATCAATACCGAGGCGGACACGCCGATGGCCACCATTGCCGATAAACTTGTTACATAACGTGGAGGGGACGTTGAGATAAAAACGCTTCTGTCTAACAGCTGTCATAAATGTTAAACCACAAACATCTATATATTTTATGTCCAAACATAAGTTTTCTTTTGACTCATAAAGATGGACAAATATCTACAAGAAGGTTAAAACCGTATCTTTGATAATAAATATAGTCGTTTTGTTTTTATACAGCATTTAACGAAGAATATAAATCTACATTTGGACGTTCGTAACACACAGTAATATCTCAACATATAAGTATCTACAGGCACAGTAATTTCCTCGAAGGTAGAGCGGTGACATTGCAATTTTGTGTCGTCGCGAACTTGTTGAGAAGTTGAAAAGGTATGTTTTTTATTTAATACATTTTTTGCGAGTGATATTCGGTGGTGGAGAGGCTTGGGTGTCACTCGCGGAGTCAGTGAGGCGTGCGTAACGAACTCGTCGCTGCGGCTTCGCGCGCCTCGCTCCGCTCGTCTCAACCCTCGCCAAGGGTCGCTCTCACCTCGCAAATAACTCGCTTATAATTTACCTCTATCCGTCATCTAGGTGCACTGAGTGCACGGGTATTTCTGTAGTAATTGTACTGCAATGAATGGGTTACTTTTTCTAATTAATTGAATAAAATAACGGCATCTACGTATTTCTGACTTAGGTATGTTAGTCTACTACTACTCTTTTTCTTTTTTTTCGTTCATAACGTATACTTTATTTAATACTAGCTTCCGCCCGCGGCTGCGCCCGCTTGGTTTACGAACCCGTACATTTTCCGGGATAAAAAGTAAGCTTATGTGCTATTCCAGACTATAATCTATCTCTGTGCCAAATTTCATCCAGATCCGTTCAGCCGTTCTGGCGTGAAAGAGTAACAAAGATCCATCCATCCATCCATCCATTCTCACAAACTTTCACATTTATAATATTATAAATAAAAAATAAATTAATTAAAGTAGGAAGTAGGATTATAGTAGGATTTTTGTAATAGATTTCAACGTATTTGTTTTTAAATATGTAATAGTTCTTTAACATGATTTTGGATCAAAGCGAAACGGACCTAGTGTCTATGATTTGAAAAATACCAACATTATAGTGCATTTTTTTTGTGTAATTGTGGGTCGGATTCTCAGGTTGGGCAAAGCATTGTTGGGTTTTTATGTTTTCTGTTGTAGACCGGAGTTTCGAATTATGCATGTCTATATCTCAACATACCTGCATTCCCTGAAGGATTAGACAGAAGTAAACACACTTTTCGCCAATGCCGTTATGGTCTCATATAATAGGGCGCGATCCTATTGCACATTACTTAGTGAAAATGTTCATATAAAAAAATACCCGACAATGAACCAATGACCAATCGATTCCCGTGGATCTAGGAGCGCTCCCTCGCGCTCAGTAGGCGCTCTTGCGACCACTTGACCAACGTGGCGAGGCGGAATATGTTGTGTTTATTTTTTTTGCTGTTTCTCTTGATCGTAATTGCTCTGGTTTATTATTTTGTGAAGTCTTTAATAGGTCAATCACCCCACCATATAATAAAGTATAAACATTGAGCACTCTTGAAAAATTACGTTTTTAACCTTGATAGCTTTTACATGGTGGTCGCTCCACCGATATGCGCCGAATGGGATTTTATTATCAGTGATATAATATTTTCCCTTTTTAGATTCATGGTGTGATATGAATGTAAAAATACATTAATTAATTAAGTGTTTAATAGCTTTCTACAATGCCAAATACATTTATTATAAATTATACCTACGAGTATATAACATTTCATCCTTAATAAAAGCATCATACATAATTAAATTAAAGTACATTGCACTTATATTTGATATCATAAAAATCCTAATACTTAATCCATTAATATTATTGCAAGTACGCACACAATCCTTACCTGCGTCGGCACTCGGTTGGCGTTATTGAAAACCAGACTCGATGCTTATGAAAAATTACTTTTTCGTCTCGTGCCGTACGTTCTTGGGCCCCTTTCGTTTCTGCTACGGTCGGATGCAAATACGAGATTCCTTTACTCGAACACAATAGACGTAATGTTGAGCTCCGCCACTGGAAAATGTTGAGATAAGTTATTTGTCTGTTAGCATTTTGTGCGACTACATTATCATTTCGCTACGTAAATATAGAATGTAATCATTTGTCAACATGTTTCGTTTTTTTATTATCGGAACGAGAAATATCTGCGGTCCAATTTGATTGTATTGTCCATCACATGTCGTATTACATCTGGTTTACATTTGAATCTGCGACATTGACAGTAATATTTTTTGAATTGGATTATTTAAGTTTAAGGATGAAGAGGCTTAATGCTCAGGGGATAAGCACACAGCTTACTAGATGCAATAATAAATAAATTCAACCCATTACTGACCCACTGCTGGGCAAGTGACTCTTCTCAGAATGAGAAGGGCTAGGCCTTAGTCCACCACGCTGGCCCGGTGTGATTGGCGGACTACACACACCATCAAGAACTTAATGGAACCGTCTCAGGCGCGCAGGTTTCCTCACGATGTTTTCCTTCACCGTAAAGTAATAATCAAATTCTGATCCGCACGTGATTCCGAAAAGTCAGAGGTGCTGGTCGGATTTGAACTCAGACCGCTAGACTATTACTGCACTACTTCTGGTAATTTTAAAAAGGTTGATATTTAAATAACAAAGTACGTTTATCCTGCTATCTATTGCACTGTTATTACTTGTTACTTACATTGATATTGTTTAATTGACTGCCTCATTGGTCTATTGGTCGCAAGCGCGACTGCTGAGCGTGAGGTCCCGTGTTCGATTCCCAGGTCGGGCAAAGTGTTATTGGGTTTTTCTGTATGGAAATTCTCAGTAGCAGCACGGAGTCTGTAATTGTGCCCGGTAGATGGCAGTAAGCTCGCCCTGTTGGGCGTTGGGTTTGGGCTCGCCCTGGGTGTACATTGTACAATAGTACACCTCTGCCTATCCCTTCAGGGAATACAGGCGTGATGTTATATTATGTTATGTTATATTTTTTTACTAATACTGGGAATGGTTCATCTCCTATCATTAACGCAAGTGCCCTTTAGTGACGAAATCCAAGGTCATCTCTAACAAGGAACAAAGTTATTAATCTTCCTCCGTTGACGTATACAAGTTTTGTTGAATAAGAAACAACTGATCAATAGCTACACGTACTCCTTTTCTTTCATCTTTACAGCAACCCCATATGTATATTATATACAATTCCATGATTATTAGACCAAAAGCAATAACGACTTAACAGGTTTACGTAGTAGTACAAGGCCGGTTAAAGCCGAGCCTCGTCGGTTGGTTAATGTGCTAAGGGGTAGCAAAACTTTCAGGTAAGCGTCTTCTTTCGTGGAACGTGATCTGCCTACAGTATGTACAAAGCCTTACTTGTGTAGTTACTCGCTTGTCCCGTTTATGCGAGAGATAAAAAAATACTGTCACCATGAGTTAGAAACTTTAAGGGTGATGAGAGGGCATGACAAACTACTTTCAAAACAAAATACACTTTTTCAACACGTTCACAGAATTCAATAGAAACAGTTCCGTGAAAGTTAGACAAGTGGAGGAATAAGTGAGAATGAGAATACGGAAATATATACATGCTGTGGAGAGTTGGTTTATAAATTGTTTTCTACTTATAAACAACATAGCTCGTATTAGTTTAATAATTTTATCAACCATAATTAATAAGGATTCACAATACTCACATGGACAGGATGCAAATACTTAGTTCTACGTTACCGAAACGAACATTTGAAAGTTACGAACAAACAAATAATCTCACACAAATCAGAGATAAAACTTCAAAGAAAAAATTTGAACGTGTAAAAATTCAAAGTTGTAGGCTTTTATATTAGGTACGCGCCGCGGTTCCCTGTCATGGGACCGACTGAAGATGAAAATATAATAATAGAGGCGCATCAAACGTGATGTTATTAAGGGCTTCCGTGACCGGGATTGTGATGGGAGGGGGCGTCGCGGCGCGCACGCACTACGCGTGCACCGAATACCGACCCATTCACATGCAAAATCAACTCCTTACTTACCAAAAACGCGACATACCTAAAGTAACGTGTGCGATAAATCACCTCATTCTGAGAACTACATACCAACTATCGGATTTCTTTCTTGTGGACTTGAATAATAAATGGAGTGTGGCTTATTAAGAAAGGTGGCTCCGGACTCAACATTTATTTAGACATCTTAGAAACCAGAGATATGGTGAGACACATTCACTTATACAGTAAAAACTTAAATTTATTTTCCCATGCCTTTGTCTTACAGTCAATTCTTCAATTGGTGTGCAGGGGAAAAATCTTTTATTTGTTGTAGAGGAGAAGTAACGCCCGTCGGCGCCTAATCAAGAAGTTGGCCGGGACTTGCGCCGCTAACGAACAGGTGTACCTATAAATACTTTCCGGGGCGATTGCTCCAGGCTTTAATCAGCGCCGCAGCACCACTTTACCGCTTTTCATTGACTCCCGACTGACCTGCTAGCGCCGATTGGAAACCTACACTCCGGGGAAATACTGCCGAAGGAAAATTTACGCGTTATTTGGGCTTCTTCGGCTTTTTATATAAGTTACAGAAAAGATTCTAATTAATTCCCCAGGCAGGCGTTTAACAAACACACTTTTTACGTCATCATGTTTGAATGGCGATTGTATATTGAAGCGTACCTTTATTCAATTGCTTTTTACATATATTAAGTTTCAACAGTAGGTACCTTTATCTACATTTTCGCAATAAACTTATTTAGTATGTTGACGAAATTTTAATAATCAATTACGGTTAAATTATAGCAGCGGCATGAGTGTAATATAGCATGTAACAAGTCAATTACAATTAGGCATCTAAATATATAAATAAGAGATTGACGCGACTATTCACTGCACGTCGCGAGCGTACGCTTTGTGCCCAACTTCGACTGTATCGAATTAAAAATGAATGCATGTGCGGTAGACGCAGTTAGGGCTTGCAGAGACGGTTTCAGTCTCACAGTATATTTTTATTATGGAAGATTTGTATAATTATAAGTAGGATTTCTCTGTTTGCTTGCTATTTGCTATGATATATAATAAAAGCCAATAGTAGATACATGGTGGTTTAAAAGTACTGGATGCACGAAGGAGACAACTACGTGAAAAGTAAAAATGTTTTTATTTCCATGCTTTGCTCTGCGTTGCCTCTACTGCCTGCTAGTGGACGCGAACCATCAGAAAACGGAATCGTCGTCTTGATAGGCTATATTTAAATAATGGAAAATTAGAAACATCGACATGAATTTTCCGATTTATTTCATTTAGACGACACGGTTGGCGCAGTGGCTAAACGATTAGCTTTCTGCGCTACGTGTCGCGGGTTCGATCACCGCACGGAACAAATATTTGTTTGTGCATGTGACATGTATGTTTGTAAACTGTACCCACGATACAGGAGAAATCCTAGTGTGGGGCAACATTTTATAAAAAAAAACAAAAAAAAACTATAGGTATTTCTTTCGGGTCTGGTTGTGTGTGCATATGACAATACATATGTTTGTAAAATCTACTCACCATATAGGAGAAACGGACGACGTATTTTAGAAAAATAAAAATACGTTATCCTCTCCTCTCCAGGTCGGGGCAATATGTATTTTCTTCCATCTATGTCTATTGGACGTCTTACTGTATTTTTCATATGCATTCATTGACTTGACTGACTTGATGACCCACAGACATAGAAAAAAACTTTTTATTACCATATCAATTGATGTAGATTCAGGTTAAAAATACATATCTTATCTATTATATGTTTCATGGTTTAATGTATAGTGAATTGTGTGGCAAAAATGAATGCCTATACTACATCCATTTTTGAAATGTATACTGTATTAGTGTGTGGCAGCCCTGAGCAACGGAGTCATCAGAGTATTCCGCAAACGTTACGTGCTTCGTACGACCTTTCAATGGGAAGTAGACTCAGTTGCTTTTAATTGGATCCGCACCGCTTCTCACGATCTGTCCTACCACCACCTCAAAAATGAACAACTTTTATCAAACTGTTGCAACTAATTAAAATTTATTATTGCAGCTTTTATTGCCGAGCGTCAATTACACAGCTGAAGAATTTTTATAACAGTACCCTGCCGCTATTGTTATCATCAACGAATGCGTGAACAATAACTAGTTGGAAAATACGAACAAAGTTAGGTTTTATTCCACGACTTGCCTCGCTAAGTATAACCTTCCATTTGTATAAATACTATAAGTACATATAATTGAAAAGTTATTTGTATCAATGTTATACTTTACCAGTTTTCACATTTAATGATACCTACATTGTATGATATTACAGAAACATTTTTCTATCTGTATGATAAATAAGTCCCTTTGCAATTGACCGCAATCTTATAATAACGAAAAGTATGCCTATCTCCAGTTAATGAATACAAATAAATCATAGAGAGCATCGCAAACTCTTCGAGTAAATTAATATAAAGTTGTGCAATCCTACTTGCATTAGTATTCACAGTCTACGTTCATATAATACGGAAACGAAAGATTTTAATGAAAGCCTGACATTGCAATCCTTATACAGAGCTGATAATACAGCTCAATTTATCAATAAATAATTTTTAAGAAAGCTTTGCCCCACACTAAGAATAATTCCTGTATCGTGGGTGCGTTTACAAACACATATATTCACATACATAAAGACCCAGGCCCGAATCAACTATCTGTAGATCATACAAGTATTTGTTCCGTACGGGAATCGAACCCTCGACACGTAGCGTTGTAGTCGATCTCTCAACCACTGCTCGAACCGTGCCGTCCGCCAATCTGAGCAACTGAACACCCGCTCGAAACAAAACCTTTTTTTTTACTGATAACGATTTATTCCAGAGACGAGACCTAGCTAGATCGATTTTTCGCCCCTGGAAACTTCTTTATTGTAAATTTCATCAAAATTATTGGAGCTGTTTTCATGAATGCGATTACAAACAAATAAAAATATTTATTAATATGGCTCGTATAATAGTATAGGATTGGATTTTAAAATTATTATGACATTTGTTGAGTAATAATTGGATTTAAATTAAAAAATGCGATAAAACATTGCAATTTTATATGAAGATGTGAATTTAAAAAAAATATTTCTTTACTTTTTTGAATCTTTATAATACATAATTTCATTTCGAAATAAGATTAGTGTTATGGGGCCGAAATAAAATTTAATTAACTGAGGTGCTAGATAAATAAATAAAAAAAAAATACGATACAATTTTTCGTTTCAGTGGTTTTAACAACTCCATGTATGTGCGTGTTGATGTTCGGCCGGATCGCTCCGTAGCGCGCCGCCGCAGCAGCAGCTGTTTCTTTAAGTACTTCAACTACGGCCAACCACCCACCGTCTTCACGCTCTCCTTCATTATTTGCTCTGGCCTTACTACATTGCATATATTTCTTAATGGGTAGCCCTATTAAAATAACAACATAACATCACGCCCCTATTCCCTGAAGGGTAAAGCAGAGGTGTGCTATTGTATACCCACATTTCGCTGATGCCGTTATTCGGCCCTGTGTAATATAAGTCGAGCCTATTGCCATCTGCGGGGCAAAGATTCAGACTCCGTGCTGCTACTGAGAATTTCCATACAGAAAAACCCAATAACACTTTTTGCACGACCTAGAAATCGAACCCAGGACGTTCCGCTCAGCAGTCGTGCTTGCGACCGCTAGACCAATAAGGCACCAATCCTATCATTAATCAGCCCGATTAACAAATTCACCTGTAGGACAAAGGGATTTCTCATTTGTAATTAAGGATGTTGAGGATAGAGCGGAGATAAACGCGCGAGGTGGTGGACAGTCACCAAGCAGGAGGCAATCAACAAGTTTCGTATAGATATGATTCCAAATTCGACGGCAGAAAGAGAAAACAGTTGTGTTACCGACAACACTACTGATTTCTATGAAATAACAAGACTATCTAGGGTCCAGATAGTGCTGGACGTTCACGAGGAGTCTCTATTTGTGATTTTGAACTTATCAAGTAGTTCAAAAGGAGAAGTCCCGATATCGTGTAAAGTTCTGTTAATTACGTAAAGAAAACAACTTTTTTGTTTAAGAGTCAACAACTTTGTTTGATCGGAAAAGTTAATAAAACAAAAAGAATTTATTGAATACGAAACATAAGTCAAAACATTGTCTCCAGTTTGAGAGTTGAACATAAACTACCTACTTTGACGATTTTGACTCCGGGTTTGTAAAAATAGTATTTAATTAATTTTATATAGCTACGTTTTTGACATTATATCATAAACAATCTATTTAATACAAAATGATGCTGCTGATCTCTATATATCTTTGCTGAGATCCTCCGAAGAGGCGCAAATTTAATAGTTAAGTATGTATGTATGTAACTTAAAGCTAAGAAACTTGTCATGTGCGTGCCAAAGTCGCTCCTAGCGGGTTTTAGCGTTTGCTTCGAGATTCAATACACCTAAATACACAGCATTACTATAATTATTATTAACATTAATTACGACTATTTATGGAAATGAAATTAAATGATTTTTTTGCAATTAGGATTTTTCAATCACTTTTACACGTATTTTTTAAACTAGATAGCGTCGGCATTTCCTATGACTATCCCTGAGAAAAAACGCCGAAACAAACTCAGGGGTCAAGGTATATTTTAAAGTCCAGACAGATTGTAATAGCCTTTTGAAGAAAGTGCCATAACTATTTGAGCTGACCTGTCGCAACAGAGGGCAAGCATGGATGAGTTATCGTGAGAATTAATGAAATTAAGAGCGTTCAGCCTAGATCTCACTCACGTTTACAATGTATAGCGGTTATATATAAGAAACCATTTTAATTTAAACGAAATTACAATATCAAAATAATGAAGTAAATAATATAATAATTAATGGCAAAGTTGTATATAAAAAGAAGGAAAGGTTATAGAGCGGCTCAATCCCAAGCGTTTTTGTCATCTAAATAGTCCGAAATTTTATAGTACTCTCCTTTACAAAGTTTAGACTTAATTTAAATTTTGAACTTCTTTAGTGTTAAATTACGTATATCATTGCACGGTGGTTCCGCGCCCAAAGAAGAGCGGTCAAAACCTCCTAAAACTACATGAAAAGAACAACACTTACAAGTTTTCTTTGTACTCTAACTTGACTCCTAGGAAAAGTGATTAACTGAACACAGTGATCAGAGTCTAACTCATTTATAATTAATTTATTACAAGGTTTCAGGTTTGTAAAGATATTGTCAATACAAGAAGATATTGTACAAGTTGTATGACTTAAATAAGGTTAAAATTTTGCTATTAAAGTCTCCACAGACAACCACTATTTTATTAGAATTCGAACTTTTAAATAACACATCCTTTTTGAGAAATATATGAAATATACATCATAAGATGCGCATGGGGGCCTGTACACGCTCATTACAATAAACCACTCTAGCTTAATACAAGATATCTAACTATTATTGACTATATTATTTATTGACGACAAGGTTGGCGCAATGGGCTAAGTGATAAGCTTTCTGCGCTAGAAGTCGTAGGTTCGATTTCCGCCGGAACAAATATTTGTATGATCTATCAGATAGATGTTTTGGGTCAGAAGTTCAAAAAATCTATTTATATACCTAACTACTTAATACTTATTCCTAAAAACTTGTATAAGGGGTTTATAAATATTTTGGAATCCAATTTTAACAGATTTGTAGACCATTTTATTCAAATTACTCATGCCTTTCAATTAAATGGTTTTTAATCATATTTGTGAATGTATGTAAGCCGATAATCACAAAAAGGATTCCAAGCACTATATTGAAACATTATAATATTATTATTATTTTGCTCAATGGTATGTAAGGTTTTAATCTACTCCAACGTACATATTGTGGATTTGGTAAATTTGCTTACTGTAACCGTATCTATGCCGAAATAATACTTTTTCCACGAATATCGAATACTAAGGGATTACAGATTCCAAACCAATCTACCGAACTGAACATACACTACTGTATACTACGATGGTAGTGTTCACGGGTACACTGGGTCGTACTGCGAAAAACAGATTTCGTCGGTTTGCGGTCGGGAACGTCAGATTACTGTCATTCCACAAATGGAATATTATGTTGTATTCTATAGTACAAAAAATAAGTTTACTGATTAACTGCCAAGCAAACGGCCGGGAAAATGGTCGAATATTGAAGTGCTCTCTCCTTACCTCATTTCTATAAATATGGAAAAGTGACAGAAAGTTCCAAAAATAGAAACAATTTCCAAATAAAAACGGCTACCATCCAGGTTTTGTTCACGTAAGTACGATACATTAACAAGTGGTGGGGTAGTTGGTGAGTCCTCGCTCGCGGTACTCTGGCCTCATTAAATCCCGCTATTTGTTTAGGACCTCAGCTCAAACACGCCGTCACTCCGCCAGGACTAACGGATTTTACGATTTAAAATATTTAGCCAGCAATTTTACCTTGGTGCGTTTATGACAACAAACATTCCAGATTGTACTCTGAATAAGATAGGCGTTAATGAAAACCTGGCAAATTTTGTATATTTTCGCGAAATTATCATAACATATATCAGTTAATAATAACTAGGTCTTGAGAAATTAATGTAGGTTTCTACATTCTATTTTAAGGTATACTTAATTATTTTCGATAAACGTAATTGATTCGAAGAAAATATTATTTATCGAAGAACTTTTGCTTTTTCCTTACTTTCCTTACTAAAAGAAAAAAAACGGTACATTTTATACCAACAGTTCAAGATACATAAGTCTCTGGCTGACATCGGAAGCACATGAACCCTCCTTGACATTAGAATTAATTATCACTATTATCGAAGCAATTATTGTTCTTAAAGACCCACCATACCTATGTACAGTCAGCACCAAAAATATGTATACACATAGCGAAATTTAAATGACTATGTATTTTATGTATCCGCAGATACTATACGTAAAATTGATCAAGATTTCAACTACAATTTCTTCTTAAAATCCCTTTGGAATTTCATTAGTCATAATCTTTTTGATGCTGACTGACATGGTGATGGTGATGACTGTACATGGCCATAAAGTAACACAAATTACTAATATTTATAGTTATAAAATGTTTTTACATTATTCCCTCGATTATATAACGTAACTTTATTCCTAGAATGGGATACGTGTATTATAATCACAAAACCAACACAACCGCTACATACCCTAACATACCAACATAATGTTCGTCGGAACGTACCGCTTCCAGCCAGATGTCACTTTACAATACCAATGCACGTTGACATAGTGAATTTTCATTGCAAATTCTGCGACATACACGGAGAGGCTGCACAAACAGTTGACTTACAAATGTCAAACTTAAACGAACCGAAATGGACCTCGTGTCTCACATGAAGCCAGGATTCGCGAAATTATTACGGATTATGTAGACGTGTTATGACAATCTTACGCAGATTTTTCTGAAAAAACTTTAGGTATTCTTAATATTCTTGGTAATCATATACTTAACTAAATTTTGCGTGATTAAATTGTATTCTGCATGTACCTATTTTGATAGAGACATTAGTTTGGCAGCAAGTCCTCTTTATTCCTTTAATATATGTTTAATAAATCTGTGGCTTTCATCAGTACAACTTAAATTACAATCATGCCCGTTTTTTCATGACTCTCAGAAGCTCCATCAAAAATTGCCCACAATTTTTTTATTTTCCTTTCTATATGAATCAGGGCCACAAACGCACTGAATGTGTATTCTAGTTCAGATTCATGACGAGTAACGAACCACGCACGTCTCCGCAGAGCCCGATCGTTCATTCATGCACAGCAGAAAAAATGTATGAAAATAAAGTTGAAGACTTGACTAGTTGACTTGAATAAGACCATGTGGATTGTGGATTCTAAGTGAGGTACGTACCCTTATTGTTTGATACTACTAAAAATGCAATCAACGGTCAGAGTTGTAAAGAGTGATGTTGTAAAACATCATGGCAAGCACATAATAAATTATAAATTCAACCCATTACTCTTTCACTGCTGGGCAAGGTTCTCTTCTCACAATGAAAAGGTTTAGGCCTTACCCGCACCAGGCAAGCACGCTGGCCCGGTGCGGGTTGGCGAACTACACACACCATCAAGAACTTTATGTTACCCTCTCAGGTGTGCAGGTTTCCTCACGATGTTTTTCTTCACCGTTAACGCAAGTGATAATCAAATTCTGATCAGCACGTGATTCCGAAAAGTCAGAGGTACGGGCCGGGTTTTTGAACTCAGACTCTCCTACATGGAAGGTAAGCATTCAACTACTAGGCTATCACTGCCAGCACATACATAAAAATAAATGTTTAAATATTTGTAAAGATTATATGTACATATAACTATTCAAGGAATCCGTTCCTTATGACGACCAACATAAGAGGCGTTAAAATAATTTATTCATAACAGGTTGAATTACAGATGCGTCTATTTATATGAATGCCCTACGATTGCATTTGCACAAAATTATATGATTGCACTTGAGTGCAAAAAATCATAAAGCTTTTGATCGTAGCTTTATCATTTTATTCTGCTGCTTCCATATTTACTTTTACATCAATGTTTATAATATAGTACCTAATCTATTCGTGTAAGTACCTCATTAAAATCTTCTACTTACACCTGTTTAGTTTAATTTGTAATTACATAACTAATTAGGTTACAGTAATGATAGTGGTTAATTAAAAGTTAGATAAACATAGTAACAAGTTACACATCACAGGTATCTGCATCTTCACATATTCTGATCATGTATTCAATTACTGCCACATAATATCATTTTTCATTTGGTTGAGCCGCCTGGCGTGAGTTGTATTAACAATTTCCACTAGTTTATTGAAAAAGATAGGTATTGACTTACCACACGTGTCATATTAAAAATAAGACATAAGTATTTATTTTAAAAAATGATGATGTATGCGTGTCGCGTGAGTGAATATATTCATATGTGCTTTAAGGATGAAATTTCATTTATTTAATTAGTAATTATTATTAAAGAAATACATAGAAATCTCATATGAAATCATGTGGAATTTGGGTGAACAAGGAGTAGTCGAAGATATATATGGTGTATCGATCGAATCATTGATGCGACAACAATTTGCCGGTCCGCTCGGTTCGAGTGCCGCTATGCAAATGCCCGCGCTCCATTTTACGCTCGGCCCGGTGGCGGCTGCGGCGGTGGAGGACGCCGATGGCAGGGCAGGCCGGGGGCGGGGGGCGCGTTGCATGCCGGATGTTCCGCTGTCGTCGCAGGAAATTGAGAGCGTTGCATAAATCCTGATCCTACAAACCAAATTTGATTCGACCTAATCCGGATATTGATACGAAACAAACACAGCTGACGGGTATTTTAATAATTTTTAACAAATTTATTTAATTTTTATTTTCACTACATTCGACATCAAGATTTCAGTAATTGAGTTTCCTCAGATAAATATGTTTTTAGTCATTCTTGTGGGGACCTCGCAAAGTAACGAAGAATGCCAGCAGAGTGAAATATTGTCGAGAAAATTGAATACGTGCAAGCATTCACAGAGTTTCGATACCCTGTCGGTTGGTATACACGGATCTTTAGATTATATCGATGAATGATTTTTAACCGACAAAAAACTCGCCATATTTTTAGTTCATGAAATCATATCTAGAAAAACTTATTTTTTTCAAGTCAAACATATATCTGTAAGTAATGTTTTATGTAAATTGACAAGACTACGACAGTATTCGAAACGTAATTCTTGCTATGAATATAATAAATAGTACCAATTTATTTTCTTCAAAACAGTATCAACACTATATTATTTTAAAATTTATGTTCTTCGGTAAAAATTAAGGATTTTTGAATTTTAACACAGTCATTTTAGATGTCAAGGAGTACCTAAATTAGTTCTAAATACGATCCCCGAAGTCTCTGACGTTCGACCTGCGGTATATAATTAATAATAAAAAAATATTTTGTAGTTTAACGCACGACGTGGGTTTTTCCAAAGTCGTCAACTATATTTGTAGTGTATGAAGGTAGAAGACTCGAGCGCATAAGTCATGGCATGAGGTAGCAACGCCTAAGCGCAAAAGCCAGTTACAATACTGCTAAAAGCAACAATTGTCAAATCAAAGTGAATTCCATGGACTTAGAATTTCGCTTGTGAATTCAATCTATAGTACGTATTATTTCTGACAATTTGCAAATTATGTAAACCAGCAGGATAAACGAAGATTAATCTCGAATCCGTTTGAAAAAAGTACACAAACAAATCTTCTGCGAAATTGCCTGAATGAAACAAATATTTTTGTACTATTTGCGTGGAAACGCTGGATTTGATAAGAAATTCCAATATTAAAATTGCTCGTCGGCTCTTCCCACCTGTTCTCTGTGATTAAAGTGCGTCTCTTACAAACACTCGAACCGAAGACGACGCCAAATGCAAATGTTAGCTTAAAGAAACCTTTTGCGGTGAACCGAAGGAAAAATTTACACGCCGCCTCATCTAGTTCGTATGTCATTTTATCATTTACGTGTTTTATAAACATAAGACATCAAAAGGGACTTTTTTAAGTAAAGCAAACAGACTTTCCTTTCATTCATTCGAGCAACTCTAATTCGAGGCACTTAGTTGGTAGACACACATCGCCACATACATACGTATATGTGTAAAACACACACTGTAATGTCTAACAGGTCCAAGTGATTTTATCGACACTGAATAGAACTAGGTACGGGAGGGTACATTAAATTCAATAACACGAGTTAGGGAGTTCGACGCTCGCTCCGACCGTCCTCAAAATAAGTAAAGAAGGAAAGTTTCGAAAAACTCTGCACAACTTGTACCATGTTGTATGTATATCTAAATTTTTTGTGGGAAAACTAAAATAATGTTTTTTATCAGTCAGATGTTTTGAACGACTATATTATAGTCACATTACATTTCGATGGTATATATTTTTTTAATTCTCATCAGTTTATTGGCACGTGAGAGATAATTACCTGGAAGAGGAATTAACTATCAAATACTCACTAATTGTCGAAGATAGTTTTAAGTTGTACCTGAACCCGTACCCTGTACACGCAATTTTGGCAGTCACACGGTCTACCTTAGCGTGTATATACCTTACCTACCTCTTTAACTAAAGTACGTTAGTTTTCAATTCAACAGTAAGTATTCACGGACATTTACACAAGGTTTTAATTGTGTTTTCAACAAAAACTGTAATATCCCCTGCATTGCTATAAAAATAAAGCTACATCGATTGAAAATGAAAATAAAGGTTATACGATATGTTAGTACCAACGTTTTGTTCATGCAATACATTGTTATTCGTTGCAGACTTAGAATAGTTAAGTTGTTAGAACATTCTCATCTCGCCGAGCGCGGGCGAGCGTTGTGCCTATCACTGAACTAGAGAACTAGTAAGTGTCCCGCAGTTTGCTCTCTAATTTTCACTCACAAACATGTTAACATGTAGTTAACTACAAGTACCTACAACTTCAGAACATGCTCTCGTGTCGCTCTAAGCAAACAGCGCTCGTATAAAAGCTATTAATATTATTAAGTTGAAAATAGCTGCCCGGAGTTAGAAGCTACTTGTACGTGAGAATTGTTTTGATAATAGGTAACAAAACTTTTCTATGTACTACAGAAAGAACTACCCACTGTGAGGAATATTTTTTTCCTGAATGTATTTAAAAAATTTCGATATCTACCGTTCACTTTACTTGATAAAAGTGTTCCTCAGTTTTTATATCATCATCATCATCAGCCAGAAGACGTCCACTGCTGAACGAAGGCCTCCCTCAAGGGGGGGGTTTGCCATAATCCCCACGCTTGGCAGGCGGCTTGGGGATCGCAGTGGCTCACCGATTAGTGAGAGGACGCTGCTGCCCGTCCTCCGGTGTCTGGCCGCAGTTTTAAGACGTACCCGGGTCATTTTTTATATAAAACTGATTAAAGATGTTCATGATCAATGACTTGTTCAGCATTATTGAATAAGATTTTAAAAAATCTTACTCTTTAAAGATTTATATCACATAAAAATCTACAAACCTTATATTTATACAGGAAAGAAGGGCTTCGAGGCGAGGGGCGGGTAGTGCACCACACGGACGCAGTTCTCATCAAGCCATCATTATGGACGCGCCATGTTTTTAAAATGGCTTTGGATTGCGCATAGCCGTGATCCAAATTAATCCCCTACTACAATGTTGTTACGTTAAATTGGGATAATCTGTTTTAAGGGAAATATGGTCCGTTATTATGAAAAAAACTTTTTAAAGCTTCAATATTAATTATTCCCCGCCCAAGCTTTCCGTTAGCGCGTGACTTCCGTCGTGATTTTGCATATAATTTTCTACTCAATGAACGTAACCCACTGTGTGCCAAGCCACAGTATGAATTATAAAAAAAAACTGAGTTCTATCTGTGGGAACTTGATAACGGGGCTAATATTCTTTTTAATAACAGGTCCATCAACTTTAATATTATATAGTGAACTACTTGTCTAGGCCGGGTATATCAAAGTTAAGCTGCCAGCATTGTCAGAATTTTCGCTTTATGAACACATATCCTAAAAATGTAGCAAGCAGGCCATCCCTTCTTCCTTCTCTAGTGCACACAGTAGAAACTCAGACGCAACTAGCAGGACTTATAGAATATTATTTTCATACACAATATCTCTCCAAAGTCAATTCATTTTAAAATATTGAAAAGTATTTTAATTGAACTGTGATCGAGATACGTAGACAGACACGGTGGTTTCATCGTCTGCGAGCGGTTCGTCCCGGGCGGCAATAACCGGCACAATGCGGTACAACTAACGACGAGGGACTTCCCTCCCCTCCCCCTCCCCCATCCACACCAGGAGGTAATAAAACCACGCATTCCACTTGCAAGTCACGGACTAGATTACCGGGACCCGCGACATCCTTTCGATGTGCCGATCGCCGAACTGGTTGTGTTCACCTCCAATATAGCGTTAATATTGAGCAGCTGATATGATTTATCAGTTATTTATTATTGGAATGAAAATCGTGAAGAATTTTCTTTAATATGGATGGAAATAACGTTTTAGTGGAAATGTAGGTTGGTCGCACCCGTCTAGAAAAGTCCTAATAAAACATTACTAAGCCAAAAATTATAAAAACATAGTCTCATAGACATATCTCCGATCCTTTTAAACCCAATACGAAAACCCTATCTAACATTAAATAACCAACGCGAGATCAAAGCAAAATCACAATCGGTTAATATTTGACCATTGTTGCGAGCACGAAGCCAGAGTAAATTAAGAGCGAACAAAGAAAAGTACGTCCTATCAATAAGTGGCGGTGGAACTGGCAAATTGAATTGAATAAAACACACAAGTCCTCTAACGAGCCGGTGTTTACCCAAGTGGACACTAATTGGCTTAGCCAGCGGTCGCCGACGCGCTTGTATACAGGAATCAAGAAACTTGTACACAGTTTGGGCGAGGATGAGGCATTTCATTACGATGATATTTCATTCCTCTGTATTTTCATGGTTCTGTGGTGCTTCGCAATTTATTAGAAATTTTCATCCTCAGTGTATCTATTACCTTCCCCTTTTACTAGAAGGCAATGCAGCGCAGTTAATTGAACGTGAAAGTAATTGATAAGATCGAGTACATTGCACTTCCTTTGGTTGTTTTATCTGCAAGAGCAAGGGCGGGACCAAATGCTTCAGGAGACCTTAAGGAAAACGGAAATGAAGGAGACAAACATCATGACGGGCATCCATATTTTTATGTAGGCCAGAAAGGCACTGCTGTCAATAACTCAATCTGGCATCACTTGTAACCGTGACCTCAGTTAGATGTATCGTGTAATGAATAGATTGATGAATTTATAAATCTGATCTGAATATTTTGATTGGCGGCTTCAATCTCGTTAATCCAAAGTCACGGATTGAACTGATTTCAAATTGAACTTCTGTCATCTCTGGTGCGTTTAATGATACCCATGGGGAGATAGAATAATACAGCATTGTCTTGCTGTGGCAAGGCTTATTAGCCGCCGAGTAACTTATGCCACATCTGATTTCATTATTGTTTTGTTAATTTCATCCGACATTATTCGAGCTTCGGCTTCGGAATGAAGATGCAATCACAGTAACTAAAGGCATAGGCCAGTAAACACCCACTTGACCTTTATTGTTGAAGGTACTCCAACGATTAACAACAACAAAAGTCCTTAACAAAAGAAAAATAAACTATCTTTGCAAGAAATGTTTAAATAAGAAACAATATACCTGAGAGAAGATTTTTAATTTGGCTGATACAACAGGCTCGCCCGCAAGGCAAATAAAATATTATGTTTGTATTATCATTTTTCTTTAGTCTGTCTTTAAAAGAAAACAAATGGAGAATCCGTTTATAACAAACACTGGTGAAATGTAATCTGCGAATAATAATTTTCTCATTTCAAACATCTAAAGTTAATACGTTTGAAAAGACAATAGCCCAGCGGTTAAGATATTTGAATTAGGAGCTGAAAGTCGAGAGTTTGTACCCCACCCATTAACTAAACCATACTATAAGCATCTTAAAGAAATTGTAGAGTTGCTAACTGGAATATTAGTCTTTCTTTCTTCTTGTAACGATATATTTGTCCAGCCCAAAACATGGCCAGTTGATTAACCTCTATTTAGTCGTCCACATTACAGGAGACAGGACAGTCAGGACACAACACCAAGTAGGTACCCAGTTTTCTGTATGGCATTGCAGTGACACCTATCTTCCTCAGAGAAGCCCAGTCTGTTCCATTATAATAATACTAAATTGCAAACCATACCATATAATAATAGTAGAACTAAAGAACTGGTTTGTACACTCGAAGTGTCTAGTTTACTCGGAATTACTATAAGGTAGAACTTCAAAGAATCCAGACACCATTCTTCAAGCGAAAATGAAGCCCCTGGGATATGAATATAATAATAATAAGTCTCTCCACAACAACGACGCCATATATAATATTTTAATATCATGTGTATTACCAATACAACATGAATATTCTGTGCGCAAAAGTAATTTTAAAGGCTATCACGAAAGGCGGGTTGGCAGACGGGCGGGGGCGACTGCCGGCACCCACTGACATCAGTGGCTTGTATCTTGTGCGAATTTGCATATAAATTGTATCTTCTGGTCACACCGACCAAGATGACACGTCTATGATGTGACCGCTGCTACACAACTGCATATTTATATCAACACTAATCAACGCCATCCATATTGATAACATATTTGTTACTTACCTTTAGTTTTGTTACATACCAACAAACAACCTCGTATCTACATTTATTTGATTGATTTTTAAAATCTCCATAGATTCATCTCAAAGTTACGAACTGTACAATGTAGAGTAATTATATTCCTAGTCCCTAAATACTAAAAACAAATGAAGAATAAACGAAGCGATCATCATCCGCAATTTTAATGACCCAAATAAATCTACATGATCGTTACTAAGCAAAATTAAAGGTTATATTAGTCTTCATCAGCCGCTTCCGAAGCGATGCAGAGCAATAAAACGATGAAAAGAAGCTAATTTTTCAGCAAATCATCTCCGGACCCCATGAAGTCATCAATATTCATTTTGCGGCGCGCCTCCGAAACAAACACCTTTCCGTAAGAGCATAACGCGCTTCCTTTGAGCGTACTACGCCGGGAGCGCCGCGCGTCACGCTGCCAACGGGGGGGGACCGGCTAACTCAATTTATTTAGATAATTGGCTTGTTTCACTAACGTTCCCGACTTACATAAATTATTTCACTGTACAGCGATAGTTTTTGATACTATCATGTAATAATTTTTATGTAAATCAATTTTGATTCCTGATTAATTGGACATAAAAGAAATGTGTGTGCTCTATACAATGTTTGACAAAAAATATTTAAACGACTGGAGGCGCCTTTTCGAAAGGGATACAATATTTTTCACTTACTTACGTTATTTTTAAACTTCTGTATTAAAACCTATTTTTAGAACTCTTAAGTGTGTAGTTTACCTTTAATGATTATTATATCATATCATGAAATATCAAATATAACAATAAAACGGTAACCAATACAAATAAACCAGATGTATAGATACTATTGTTTGTTTCGACGTCTCCACTGTTTGTGATTATCAAATCACTATGCCATTATGGTCTGGGCTATTAATATTCTGAATAGGGAGCGGAATAATTTGGGGGTAAGTCCAGCGTTCGGCTCCGGTCGTATTAGTCGTAGTCTATCGGCTACCTCAATCTACAAAACGGTACGTAGCCGACGGTGTACAGTCGTAGTATGTCTGCGTAGCACTTCGTAGCACCACACTAACTTCGCACTAACTCGCTCTATTAATGTTTGTACTGTAATTCAATGTGATAACTTGCTACTCAAGTAAGTTTTGATTGAATTGAATCAATAAACAAATATATTTTTTAGCAAGATTTATACTGTTTTTTTTTTCTACGTTCAATAGATAACATGAGATGTGCACTTTAAAGGTAATATTAAAAGGTATAAAAACCCTTCTTTAAAAAATAAGTTGGTTAACATAAAAGTGTTAATTATTTTCAGATACAAAATGAGTCTTTTTAATTGAGCTCAGATTAATATAAAGACCGTACAGGCCATTAAGATCTTCGCCGTATATTTAGTAAATGATTTCTTTAAATAAGTCCAACAGAAATGCAGTAGATTGTATCTATTTGGTGTAGCCAGTGCACGTACGCGACCGCAACGTCCAAGCTGGGCCGTCATTACTGCGGCTCAGCGCCAAATTGCGATATCCGCTGCCTTTGCCGAGTGACCGCCTTCAGCTGTACCTTGCAGGTAGTTGGCGCAATCAATTTTCTCAATTGAAATTAGAACTATTTTATTTCACACGATCGAAATATAAAGGACTTTAAAACTCGTCCTCGAAAGCTCTGTAAACACTTTTTATGTGTTTCATAATTTCAGAGACAGCACTTTCATGAGTTCAAAAGTGAAGGTTGAAGGTGAGGAGTTTCGTCTTTGTGTAGAACGCGACGGCGGCGGCGGTGGCGTCCCGCTGCGCTCCCTACAGCTCCGCTGTCCACAGTAACAAGCCACTCCTGTTTATTTTACCGCAATGAATTTCCTTGCGATATTTTCTTCATTTTTTAATTTTGAATACATTTGAGCACAATTCTCCGTGGCGGTTGTGCGCCCCAGGCAATCTCCAAATTGCCTCTTTATGTGCAGATGTTCCGACCCTCGGTTTTTCCGTCTTTTGAATGTCGTTTTGCTGTTAAATAACCTGCTCTTCTATTGTAATTGGGGTTTATAAGTTCACTTCCTACTTCCACCAACATGGTACTAAGTGGTATGAAAACCAATGCGTTGATATATTATTTATTGTTTTATTTATGGAATTATTTCCTGGAGAGAAGATTGATGCAGAGGTACTATCACCTATACAACCACATTTCGCCGATGCTGTTATTGAGAGCCACGTAATAGGGGGCGAGCCTATTGCCATCAACCGGGTACAGTTGATGTGGATACAGCCAGAATAGTTTATTTCAGTTATTTTCATAGCGTTATGACTTACGGCATCCTCCTCTGGGGAAACTCTGCAGACATCAATACTATATTCGTCTTGCAGAAAAGGGCTGTCCGAGCTATTTATAATCTTCGTCCAAGGGTGTCGCTGAGACACAGATTTAAGGAAATTAATATTCTAACTGTAGCGTCACAATATATATTTGAAAATTTAATTTATGTTTATAAAAATATCTCTAACTTTGTCAAACTCTCTGATACTCATTCTTTGAATACTAGGAATAAACACAACCTTGCTGTGCATGCTACGCGCCTCCACAGAATTAGCAACTCGTTCATGGGACAATATATACACTTTTACAATAAACTTCCCAATGATATACGTAATTTAACATTAAAGAAGTTCAAAATTGTAATTAAATCTAAACTTTGTAAAAAAGGATACTATAAAATTTCGGACTATTTAGATGACAAAAACGCTTGGGATTGAACCGCTCTTTAGCCTTTCCTTTTTTTTTATATACATTTTTTGCCATTAATTATTATATTATTAACTTCATTATTTTGATATTGTAATGTCGTTTAAATTGAAATTATTTCTTATATATAACCGCTATACATTGTAAATGTGAGTGAGATCTAGGCTGAACGCTCTTAATTTCATTAATTCTCACGATAACTGATGCATGCTTGCACTCTGTTGCGACAGGTTAGCTCAAATAGTTATGGCACTTTCTTCAAAAGGCTATTCCATCCTATATTTGTCTCACATAAACCCTTACATCATTACAATCTGTCTGGACTTTAAAATAGACTTTGACCCCTGAGTTTGTTTCGGCGTTTCTTCTCAGGGATAGTCATAGGAAATGCCGACGCCCATCTAGTTTTAAAAAGACGTGTAAAAGTGACGTGTAAAAATGCTAATTGCAAAATAAATAATTTCATTTCATTTCATTTCAGTTCCAAACTACTACTAATTTCCAAATAGAAAAACTCAATAATACTTGCTTTGCCTGATCCGGGAATCGAACCCAGAACCTCACGCTTAGCAGTCGCACTTGCGATCACTAGATTAATGAAGCAGTCAATATATTAAAAAAACTACATACGTAGATTTTAAACGTTTAATAGCAGTGATAGCCTAGCTGTTGAACGCTTGCCTTCCATGCAGGAGGGTCTGCGTTCAAACCCGGCCCGCACCTCTGACTTTTCGGAATCATGTACGGATCAGAATTTGATTATCACTTGCATTTACGGTGAAGGAAAAACATCGTGAGGAAACCTGCATACCTGAGAGGGCTCCATAAAATTCTCGACGGTGTGTGTAGTCCGCCAACCCGCACCGGGCCAGCGTGGTGGACTAAGGCCTACCCCTTCTTATTCTGAGAAGAGACCCTTGCCCAGCAGTGGGACAGTAATGGGTTGAATTTATTTATGTAGATTTTAATACATCTTTATTGGTACTGCTCAAATAAAATACCTCTATAACCTTTCTCTAGTAGTACCTACTTCAAAATAATACGTAAGCACCAGATTATTTACGGAAGAAAGCCAATTTAATGAAAACCTTAATAATTTTCTGTTGTTTCAAACTTTATTACATCTGCTTTTGCAATTACGAAAATATAATATTAAAGTTAAGTGGGTAAAATACGGCAGCCAAAACCGCTTTTATGCCGAGTCCTTTAAAATTTAATTTATGGTAGTTCACTAAAGATCACAATTACACTTTTACAAGATTCCGACTCATTTATTTTTTCGCGAACAAATTGTTTCTTGTGAAGCAAATTAATTCCTTAGCATTAAACTTGTTTTAAGATCTGAATAAATTTGCACGAGATTTCATAAAAAAAATAGACGGGCTGAGGGCCCGCGGCTACCTCCAAATTACGTCTTTATTTACAATTACCTAAATATTTTCTTTCCACTGAAGAGAGGAAATAAAATAATTATAATTGGTAACTGAAGCGGCCACAAGATGGCTTCTTACATCAAACAAACATAAACTTGAACTAGAACATTGTTTAGTTAGCCGTAACAACATAGGTTGTGTAATCACCATCAACATACCAATGGAATGGCGAAATGCATATTAAATATGTTTATTTCTAGGATTCAATACCTATGAGTATGAGTGTATTAAGTAATGCATGACGTTTGAGTCAACCCTATCTAGCCATTGTAATTAGTCAACAATGTAATTTTTAAATATTACAGAACATAGAGGGCAAATACTGGCCGATTTTATTGCGGGTAGCCTCAACTTTTTCATACATATTTATCCTGATTTAAAGGGAACTTATTACTACGGAACAATCTATGATTGTTTTTCATATTCAGCCGTCTACGCTACTTTAGACACAGAATGTCAGGGTTCTCAATCGTAGGTTAAGAGAAATAAAGAAAAGAAAACTATAATAAAGCTAGTTTATTTAATTATTATAAACACAATCATCTCCCTCGCCAGCTCCTCGCTCACGCCTTAGAATAAGAAGTATAACTGAAAATGAATTGCCAGTTAGAGTACCTTATGATTGCGCAATGTCATCATCTTTATTAACATTATTTATGGTAGACAAGTTTAATGCTGCCTAGATATTATTATCATTTTAATATTTACAATTGTTTTTTAAAATGTATGTACTTTATTCATCATCATCAGCCAGAAGACGTCCACTGCTGAACGAAGGCCTCCTCCAAGGGAGGGATTTGCCGTAATCCCCACGCTTGGCAGGCGGATTGGGGATCGCAGTGGCTCACCGATTAGTGAGAGGACGCTGCTGCCCATCCTCCGGTGTCTGGCCGCAGTTTTAGGACGTACCCGGGTCACGGGTGTACTTTATTAATAGCGATTAAATATGAGTAATGATCAGGTAATGATCATATTTTATCGTTATTCATTTTGAATCGATACTTTGACCACCGATAATTTCAATTATAATAAAGAAGCGATAACTGTAAGAATATTCCTGCATGCTTACACTTTAGCTATTGTTCCATATAAGTCCAAAATGAAAATATTGCCATATAAATTCAGATGGTCTGACTCTTGATTCTATCAAAAGTCGTAATAAAACTGTTCTTCTAAAATGCTTTCAAACTATAGCATCGCATGTAGAATACCATAACAAATGATTACATTTAACTTTACTGTCACCCGTTTCTACTTTTATAATTCCTTATCCTACTTTTTTATACAGCCTGTCAGAAACATTCAGCTTTAATTCATTACGAATATTTTCTTTAAACCCATTGTATTTTTAACTGTCTGCATATAGCTAGATTTAATTTAAAATCATACTTACATCCGGATCCTTTTCATAAGAGCATTTATGGACCTCAAATGCTCTCTGACATTTATCTTTGTCTGGTGTATCTGAAAATACATGTCAAATGATATTGTAACACAGTAAAAGCCAATATTTAACTCCAAGTAAAATATTGGCACTAACCGAGATGTTTACACGAAAATATCATCCTAGTAGTTCTTTCATAGTACTCGTCTGGTATCAGACTGACCAGCATATCGTAGTCTACAACATCGTCGTCGTCAACCTGAACATAACAAAAATGTTATTTCAATTTACAGAACAATAATAGGTAAGTGAGGCATCACGCCTGTGTTCCCCGAAGAGTTAGGCAAAGGTGTGCAGCTATTGCCCGACCCGAGAATCAAACCCAGGATCTCACGCTCAGCAGTCGCGCTTGCAATAAATATACCAGAGGGGCAATCGAAATAATATAAAAATATATTATAATCAACAAATAATAATATTATAATATATTAACCACATACCTATCTCAAAGATTCATGCTCGGCACGAATGTCAAATGTCAAGGTGGCATGCGTACACGTTTAAATGGAAAGCAAACGAATAGAATTAAATATAAATTAAATGCCTGTTTGTATCTAATTTCGCATACCCGGCCGGCGTGAAGAGAGAAACAAACAAAAGGCAGATAACTCACGAGACTCGCTTCCTCCATCAGGCAAAACATATAGCACTTCAATTTCGCGTCCTCCTTAAATATGCCGTTTTCACAATTCGTTATATCCTCTGGGGGCAAGTAAGAATAAAGACTCTTTAATGTACGCAAACATGAGACATTGTATTTCAAAACAATGTTAGTGGAACAAATGTATCTACGCAAGATATTCTTTGACAAAAAATATGTAAACATACAGTTTTTACACAAGGCATACATTAATAATACTTATAACATTTGTATTGTACCTAGGTTATATTGTAAATGTAGGCGGAAGAAATGTCAACTCTGGTCCCGCGTTAACACTGTGGCTTAGCCGCGCCGATTGCTTCGCGTCATTCGCATGCTAACATAGAACAAAGGAGGAATAAAATTTTCTTTTGAACACTCACCCTCCGACACCCCAGTTTTAATAACACACTCGTCGTGAACAGTTTGTATTATTTCTTTGATTTCGTCGCTGAAAACCTGAAATGGAAATATAGTTTACTTTACTTAGATGTTTCCCACATATGTAGCTACGTCGTTCTCTGGTTTTGACTGATGTAATATATTGTTTGGGTAAACTACCAAAACTATTATACATTGTTTGAGTAAAATACGTATATAATTTGTTACTTCGGTCTGCTAGAAAAGCGACTAAAGCAAAGCATCCCTTCATAGGATAGGGTTCATAACCGATGACTGAAACTCAAATAAGTATCTTAACAAACTTCAAACACATTAGATGTCCGAAGTTGACTAAGATTTCCTTATTACATAAATCATTTTACGTGTGCATTATTTAGTGCAGTGGGCGAGCCACAGAGACACTCCAGTCTCTTGATCTACACGACTACCTTTGTGAACAGCGCGGGGGAAATAAGTCGTTTCAATATTAAAAATGAGATAACATTCGCAAAGAAAATATTAAGTCGTGATTCCTCCGGGAACAACCCGATGCGCATCAACTTGTATCATAATGTTAAATATTAATTTAAATGGTTAGAGACTGTCTCCATTGTAAAGTTTTTGTATGTCTTCAATTATAAATGCACAACAGACTTTGTAGTAACTTGTATATAGATAATGGTATGATGTTTTCTAAATATTTCATCAGATGTTTCACTAATTCATTTGGAGCCCAATATAAGCAGTACCATTTAATTTTATAATTATTTAATTATAGCTGGTACCTGGCATGTTGCTACCGCAGAAGAAATAAGAATGCTCTTTCAAATACATTTGCTGGTACGACATGCGCGCCACCTACTGTAAGTTAATTGTACTTTGCCTATAACCCTTGCGCAAATGCAAGTAATACGTTGATAAAGTTTTATCAGCAATCTGATGAATGGTATAGCAGTATAAAATACGAAAAAACCAACAATGATTTTTATATATTAGAAAGAAGATAAGAGAAGAAGATTATATTGTTCTTTGTTCGATAACAAAGCAAGAAAAATTTTAACCTACAAAACATGTGTTCTGTTTGGTGGTAGAGATATTATTTACGGCATTTGCCAAGTTCCAGGGTATTTTTACTCCAAAATGCAATAGTCAGTATCTCGGGATTAGGATAGTATCAACAGACACGTTGTCGTGTATCATTGGAGATACGATCCGTATGTTCGGGCGGCGGCGCACACGATGCATTACGTATTCGCGAGCGGCGACGTTGAGCAATTGTGTCGCCCGCGCCGCGCCGACACCCATCCATCAGCCCGCGCCTCCGCAAACACTTCATAAACTTAGACAAGGGACAAATTTTATACTACTTTTAAACATACAATTTATACAATTCTTGCTGTTTTGCTTGTTGGGTTTTTTACATTTTAAATTAGGACTATGTATGTCATACAATTCAATCATTACGCATGCATTGAAACATAACACAGACGATTAACAGGACAAGTTCTGTCGTTGATAAGACCTTATTCTTCAAAGTCAAAATTACTATAATTTCAATCAACTCACCGGTTTGCCTTTACCACCATAAGCGGAAGCAACAAATAACAACAACACAGGCAGCGCCCCCGTCAACATGGCGCTCCTCTGCGTCTGCGCCAGTGGGCTTCAGCTCCGCTAACTCGTCTTATATTACCGCCAACTCCACCCCAACTAAATCACATAGTTAAGGCACATAGTTAACGCGTAGTTATCCAAAGCCAGCAATTAACGCGTTAGAGGTGTTACGCTACTTGCAGCACAAGCGGTAATCATGAAGTGGAAACTTTTCGAACCATGAATGAGTAAGCAACTAGCTAAATACACGGTGCAACTCAGCCTTAAGATAACTTATTAGATATTCTATAGAGCCCGACACGGCGGTAAATTATAGGAGGAATATAAATATTATTTGAGATTTTGGAACTGGACTTTTTTCAATATTATAAAATTATATCGTGTAATAATTTTTTGAGAGTTTATAAAATTTTAAATCTTTTGAGAGAACAAACCGCTTAGCGAAAAATAAAATTATTTTTATAAAATCGTATTATCTACGGTCAGCAACGATAGTAGGTTAACGCATAGGGTGTTGTACCCATACATAGGAAAATATGTATTTTTTTTTAGTGATTCCTATAATATTGTGCAGATTTAATATAGCGTAAATATCGTAAATAACAAAGAGGTTTTTTTTTTAAATATTGATGTCATTAACTTAACTGATAATCAACTTCCTTTGCTGACCGTACAATTTTATACAATATCTAATTAAAAGAACACAATATACTAGTTAGCCAGGGAACAGGTACATAGTATACACAATAATTACATAATTAGAATACTGAAAATTAGAACAATAACTTTATCAACTCTGCGGAAATAAAAACAAAGTATCCATACTTTAATAATTAAAGACAACGATAGCAAGCAAAGCTTTGGACCAATAACAAACAGTGTGATAGAAGTACTTTTTAAGTAGTCTTTCCGAATTAAAATCTATTTTCCAATACCTGAGTCAAATATCCAAATATGTCGAATTATCTCTACATATTATATATAATATTTATGAATATGTGTGAGCATAAAAAGATACTGTTTACCCCTTTTGGAGACTTACGTCAAATTTCTCCGACTTATGTTGGGGTGCCAGGAATGAGTGACAATACTTGAGACCATCTGGCGCACCCTGGACACTCAGCTAACACCATTGTTGACTGCCTAATCTTTTCACCGCAGCATGGGTGATTCCGATGTAATAACTCGTGTCGATATGACGGAAAAATACCCACGATGGCCTGCATGGTGGAGCACCTACCGATGTAATAAAATTAAATAAATTGTTTTTAGACTAGTACCTATCAAAAATGACGCGATTAAACAATTGCTATTAGCATTTTGAATGGCGATGGGATTTGGTACGTCATGCTTGGTGCCTACGTGCTTACTCTATCCTCATCCGTAGGTATTATTTAATAATAATAATGCTATTCCGTATCCTATGAAAACATTTTTGGTCGCTGTGGCTGTAAGAGTTTTCATAAGTATCAAGGCGCCGATCATAATAGATTTTCAGACAATACCACCCGTGTATGGGAAACAGCCAATTTTATTATAAACACCTGTAATGTGGTCCGTGAACTTGAGCTTCAGCAAATTAGGTAACAGGAGCAAAAGATGTGTGTGCATTTAAAAAACTTTTGCCCTGTCCTTTCTTCAGCAGTCAATCAAAGTTATTTGACAAATTAAGTTCTAGTATCGAAAAAAATACTTAAAGAATGTCAAGCTACCAATTACCGATGATACACCAGACGGTTAAAGTAGGTACAAGTCAGCCGTTTGACTGCGATTTTTGTATGAGTTATCAACCGATTTCATTTTAAACATCTACTATAGTGTCGGTGATCATGGCCCTAAAAGTGTTTTACGTTAAGTATTACTTGTACTTATAAAATTAGACCGACATTTATAACATTTATTCACAAAAAAGAGCGAAATTAAATGTAACACGGTCTTGACACGGTATTTAATTCTAGAATGTTAAAAAACTTCTCCAAGATTTATTATACACTAACATGTTATACCAATTCGTCCAGTGGTTGCTAAGTTACACCTTCGTTTCATCCCCGCCGTACCGCACTGGATAAGCTGCACTACAATACTCGAGTAATGTTTAAACTGTTTTCACATTTTCTATAGGTACAATATGAGAAAGGGTATTTGAAAGTTTTTCCAATCAATAAAGTTTTTAAGAATACGCTCTACGGATTATCTTAATTTCCAGACTAAGTTTATCAGTTAATATATTCTTATACCACACCCACAAAACCACCAATATCCAATCTGACAAAATAACATATTCCTCAATCATTCAGTTTCAGGAAAGTCAGGAGTGACAGTTTTCTCCGAGTCATTTTCCAACTTTGGAACAATCATTCATTGTTTTCACCGTCAACAATGAATAGAGCTTACGTGTTTTTGTGCGCCCTCCTCTATTGTGCGCTACACAATAATAATTATAAAATAATGTCATAATTTGCCATGTTCGCTCGCCCCGGCGATATCCGACTTAATGATTATTAATGGTGTGAAGACAGTGTGTAAAATCACGCTCAACTTGTGAAGGTGAGTGAACGTAAAAACGCAAATTTTATATTGATGGTGGCTATTGATGAAAACCTATGATATCTATGAGATATCTATGATATCTATGAGATATCTATGATATCTATGAGATATCAAACGCGTGTATAAAGCCGAACCATAACAATTATCCACATTAGTTCGCTCCTAATTTCAGTTTTGTTCAACTTTATAAATCATAGTTTTATCTACGTTTCACATTTGTTATAGATAACATCAAATATCACTACGAACAAATTTCAATACTGAAAGGCACAGATTTTAATCCAGCTCACAAAATTACTTTTATTGTCCTGTAACATATTTAAATGTCTATAAAGGGACACTGTTCTTAAGTATGATACTTCGTAGAACAACATAGTGTGTTTTTCCAATATTCGATTATCTTCCACGCATTTATACCTATGCCGTGTTCAATCGACATGAAAAATCCATTAGAGTTGTTTGCGTCGGCAACTGGGCCGATAGGCGTCGCCAGTGACCGTGCCTAAGAGGATTTGTTGCTTCCCTGTTGGCTGCATCATGCATCTGTGCATTCGTTAGCTGTGCATGCGCATTCCGACAACTCGATACAATACAGGCATTCAGTTTCGAAATACGATTTTCCTTATAACTATGTAGGTTTACATTGTTTACAGCTTCGGTTATAATATTATCTTTAAAGGGTGGAAGTTGTGTTATAAATAAAGCTACTGTTAAACAACGAGTGTAAGACAGAGAGACCGATAGAGACCGGCTCCATCGGTCTCCATGCTTTAAGACAACGTAGAATTAAGATTACTTTCTGAATAAAAGGCAAATAACTAATTCTTGCCCTAGAAAGGAAACCCAGACTCAGAAACTGAAATTAGTAAGGCAGTATTAACTACAAGCAAAATAATAACGTTAATATAACAATCAAATAAAACAGTAACCGATAGCATATTTAACTAATCCTTTTGGAAAGTTCAAACTTAACAATGTCGTAAACAAGATAACTAAAAACGTTCGCTTATAAAATTCACATATACGCGGCATTCTGGCGGAACTGTTCACTAGTTTTGGTACAAAAGTTTTTTACAATATTTCTATTGTATGTAAACTCGTTCGACTATTGCTGACTCGGGGTAACAAGTAAACTTTCGCATACGATGTTGTAGGGGCTCGTTCACAGGCATGGTGTCGAAGTTTGAACCTCTACCAGAGATAAGAGGGCGTCGTGTGGACGTGTCAACAGCGTCTCTAATCACAACTGATGCTAGAAATAAATCTAGTTTTGTGTGTATGTTATGAGTTGGTGTTATAACTACTTGCTCGAACGATATCGCTTCTTGTATTGTATATATTGTACATGTGCAGTGTAAACAGTAGGTGACATTATTATGGTAGCCTAACAATAGAAACTTATGAAACTCGTATTCGTAAAGTAGTCAATGAAATGACATTGCGTGACCGATATCAATAACACAGCTTCGACCTGAGATGAGATGATTTATGTAATATTTCTTACGATACTCTGACTGCCTTACGTAGCCAGATCCATAAGTTCACGATTCAGATTGTTAAACGTGTTAACAACAGAGTTTAACAGCGATTCATATCACAATGGACCCAACAAAACCAATAAATTCGTATTGTTGGTCCACTATAGACGGCAGGCCAACCGAGAAAGAGCAATTGGATTGTCTTCCGACCCTTGCACCCACTGACAATAAATGTTGGCACAAGGAACTCTGTCAAGGCCTAATAGTTTAATAACTGTCCTTGATGAATTGCTAAAATAAATGTTATGACGTCGTATTTATTGGTGAAACATGAGATCAGTGAATTTGTATTCCTGGCGTAGTAATTGTTTAGTAGCTACAGCCTTAGGTATTTGAGAAATATCGTATCTTTGAAATAGCTGACAGCACATACATCATTATTTTTTATATTTAACATCAAATGATATAAGTAATTATGGAAAATGAAATCCAGGAACTAGTAATTAAATCTTTTCAGCCTATAAAAACTACCTTTGAAAGACCGTAGATAGTTAAACAAATTCATATAACTAAAATATGGACATCATTAATTTGTAAAGCAATAATCATTTGAAGATAGTGAGAGGAGACAAGTGGGAGGACGGAGTCGGAGAGACGTCATTACCGCAATCAAAGGCCCGAAAGCCGCAACGGGAGCCGCACCCGCACCCGCTAACGACGAGTGCTCTCGATAAAAATTAAAAACACGTGCAAGCCCAGCCTGAGGAAAGTTTTAATGAGAGTACACGGCTGTTCACGTACAGATACATATATCTGAGCCCGTCTCGTCTACACACATGTCCATACTACTAGGTAACTACGTATTTATCTAATTAAGGCAACCCTAAACATGGAAAACAGGGCGAACTGGGATATTTATAACGGAAAAAGTTCGTCTACACAGCAGTAGTGATGTGTTGCTGTTTTTCTCTATGTAGGTACTTAGTTATTTACGATCTAACTGTAAAATCGAAATAGCTACCTATTACTGATAAATAAAATAATAACGGATTTAAATTTTCGAAAATGTTATTCATCATTTCTATCAACTAGTGTTAAATAGTAATAATTTTATTGTTCTCCACTACATATGACTGAAGGACTTACCTTTTTAAAAAATATATTTACTGTTAACATCTTAAAATAACGCCTTACCTCTACCTCTCTACTCTACCTCTATACTCTCCTTCGGGGCAATTAATTGACTACACGGATGGTACTCTTTGAATTCAGTGCTATTATTTTTAAAAAGAAAAATGATGAGACCTTAACTAACTTAATATTCACTATCATGTCCAAAGTTTCTATAATATTACTTACATTTCTTAACACTTTGCTTTTTAAGGTTTGCACCTTACATACATACTTTCATACATATAAAGTGCGAAGTTAAGGCGTCTCTAACAAGTGTAAATCTGAGATATGTTAATATCGCATGTTAAGTTAAATTAAAAACTACGTTCCTATTCATTATGTAGATTGTGCAGGCCACCTATAATTTTCAATTGTACTATGTCATGGAGGTATTTGCTCTGTACGTATGAATATTTAATTGAAACATAATATTACCGACTGCCTCATTGGTCTAGTGGTTGCAAGCCCGACTGCTGAGTGAGGTCGTGGTTTCGACTCCCGGGTCGGGCAAAGTATTATTGGGTTTTTCTGTATCGAAATTATCAGAAGCAGCACGGAGTCTGGAACTGTGCCCGGTAGATAGCAATAAGCTCGCCCACTATTACGTGGGACTCAATAACGGCATCGGCGAAATCTAGATGTACATACTACACCTCTGCCTTACCCTTCGGGGAATACAGGCGTGATGCTATATTATGTTATAATATTAATATTTAAGTTTAGTAATTATAATTATACTCACAAATTCATACCTAGTTTAAAATGGACTAGGTATACTCGTATACCTACAGGCTTCAGTTAATACTGTTAACAGTAAGAAAGTAGAAAATAACAGTAAAATTCTCAAACAACTACCGCATGACAAGCTAGACTTAACCATCAGACCAATTTATTTAAAAGTTCAATAGAAATAGTGTAAAAGTCTTCTATCTAAACCGGTCAGTTGGATAAAAATAAAACTGATTTATAGCGCGTAGCGAAAATCTTTTTGGCAAGGTGCATTTTTCATTTTATGCATATCGGCCAACATAAAAAATCCATTAGATTTGTGCATTGGCTTAACGAGCGCCGACGGGTGGATGCGGAGCTGGCCAGGCGGGGGCGGGCAAACCTCAGTTGACCGTGCGTAAGCGGCTTTATTGCGTTCCTATCAGCATCAGCCGGCTGTAATAGACAGGTGAACATCCTGATAGTCGTTCCGTGTATCTGTTTCGATCCAATTACATGACAACAATAATTACGACTGTTATTATTTCGTTGCACTGTCTGTTTATACCACTGATTGATGAGTTTTACACTAGCAAAGTTTATTAGGATTTCGGGAATCAACAACGTACTACGTACTTTAGATTAAAATCATACACTGTACATGTTTGATAAGGTATATTTGATGGAAACAGTCATACTTAAATACATACCTACTTACTTCTTCATCTTTTTTGTTAGACAGCTGCTATCTGGAAACTGTAGTTAATCTTTTGTTCGACTCATTAGGAAACTGATTTTGATTTTGAATTTAAATAGAACATTTCATATAGACAGTGTACGGACACAGCTTTCCACGAGATTTGACATATGATGAGAACATCATTTATTTTTATACTGGCATCATTTTCATCTTCAATTTTAATCGTTTAAATATTGCCTACCTGCTTGCCAGCATGCATTTTTCTTTGGGCAAGCAAGTTGGTGACAAAACCAGCGTTCCCCCACACCGTTGCGCATTTGCTACTGCCCAGTAGTGGCCTGGAGTACCTAATTAGGTTGGCTAGTTCTTTCCGTCGGTTGTCAACGCCTTATTGGTCATCGACATAGTTTTACTTCGATTTACTTTATGTAAATATAATCTCTCTAATAAACTTAGTTATTTAAAATTATCGTTTCATGAAATATTAAATGCGCTTTACATTTAAGTCCAATTTAAGTTCCTGAGCAAGAATTACATAAATCTTACCCTTGAAAAACATCCCAATTAATTTCCAAAAGAGTACAAAAGCTTTAATTTGAGTAGAACCATAAAACAGGCTGTGTTTTATTAATCTCAATAACCCTCCTTCACGATGCGCAGTCGGGTAAAAACAGGAATAAATTGTGAGAATCTTTGCAAAACAATAGTTGGAAATGGTGTACGCGAGAAAAAGCCGGATGCAAATGCCATTCATATTAATTAGCAAAGCGAGACGGGGCTTTTACGAAATTAGACCGTGATTTCAGTGAAGATTTATTGTTGTGTTTGAAATGGTTTTTGTAGCAAAGGTAGCCATTTAGACGCAAGCAAATTGGTGTTGTCAGAGTGGGTTTTAAATTGAATTGACTGAAGTCGCTTGTTTGCTTTGAACGGTGACTCACGGAAAAAGGTGGAAAGCTGCTAATTTATTGCCTTCGTACACGATATGGAAAGTGGAAGCTTGATGCAAATGATTAATGACCGTAGGCTAACTCACGGGGCCTGCGGTGACCGCGGGGAGCACGGCGCATGGCGATTAGGTAATGTACTTATTAGGTCGGTGCCTACTTGCATGTTACGTAACAAAATATAAGTACAGTTAGCCTCAAAAAATAAAAATAGAACTTTAGAAGAAATAGTTTGTTATGAAATTTTTACCCATGGTAACTGCGGATATGATGTTTACGATTTTTTTTCACTCACTACTTTTACAAAATAAAAACACTTTTTAAGGCTGAAACGTAGGTTATGAAATGTTTAAAATTCCTGAAATCCTTGAAAGAAATGACATTTTACAGTAATCCGCGAAAGGCAGAAAAAAAAACCTGAATGTTGAGCACCCCCATTTCGCAGATGACGTAGGTATCTAATAATTCCTATGTAGGGACGAGAAGCTAAGTAATTTGCAATAGGATCGCAAGTAATGAGAGTTTCCATATTATCAAGGCCTAATTACCAATGTAGAGACAATGAATCTCTATCCTTCCACTTTTTTTTTAATTGATTTTAATACACAATGTTTTACCGCATAACATAATTATACAACAATACTAATATTATAAAAATATAATTAACAAAAACCTTATTTTCTGAGGCAGCAAGGCCGAATAGGCAAAATATTCAAATGCTTATGGGCTCCGATTTGCTTAATGTATATATTAATATATGTATGTATATTGTTTTTTTAAATGTTGCTAGTTCATTTTTCTGTTTGAAAGTGCGTTTTACCCATTGTTCAACCTCGAGTTTCAACTTCTAAAATAGAATATTCTTATCAATTTTAAAAACTAGCGGTCTTTATCTCTAACCTTACAGAATACTGATAGTACTCGCGATATGTACCTATCTCAAGCCAATTAATCGCTCGCCCTTGTCCGTAACAGCGATTAGACGACCAGCGACTGAATTACTACTGTTTACATTCGACTTCATCAATTATTAAGGCTACACATGATTTGCATAGACCTTTAAAATCATCCTTGATATTGTTGCTATTAATTATATACATATGTACGTATTTAAATATCATAATGTATTTTTCTCAGAAGGGTAGACAGACACGACAGAACGTCACGAATTACGGTTAGTTAAATACTTATCTATAGTTAAGGCTCACATAAAATATTGTAATTTAATGTTCTATGTAGGTAAAAGGTCAAAATCGATTCAATTGTTTTGGACTCGTAGTCCAAAGCGACTCAAGAGCAAGACGGAATACAAACGACGGCGACGGAACAAAATATACTTAGGTATGCACCATGCATGATTCACTTTGTCTACAACGCGGTGGCTATTTGGCTTAACGCCTGTGTTCTGCGCTACGAGGGTTCAATTCCCGCTCGTTACAAATACTTGTATGTGCAATTACTGATAGTTGTGAACTTGAACATGTGAAACATTACTACAGTATGCTCACTATTCCTAGAGGAACAACCCTAGAGTCGGAATGTTTCAAGCATAAAAATAATAACATAATTAGAAATTTTGTCATAGGTACTGGGAGGTCTTTAGGAAACTGGAATTTAAAACGATTTTACATCCACTATATAAATAAAAAGACGGAGCTGATTGTGTGTGTGCTCTTTTATTTTCAAAAATAATATTTACATAACAAAATCACACTGGTTGTACGTATAAAAATTACATGATAGCGTTATGGATAAATGTTCATAACGCGACGGCAAGAGAGGCGGATTACCCAATTTAACACAAAGTAGAAGATACTTTACTCGTAGTAGGTAGTAACTAAGGTTCATTTCTTTGCCTCCATATAAATCGAAACATATCTTCAACAGAATATCAAGGCATAATTACATTTTACTAACTTTTTATGCTAGTTTACTTGTTTACCAAACAGCAGCGCATACAGCGTGCATAGAAAACGTATATCTCGTATAATATAGTCAGTTGTTCGAAAAGCAGCAGTTTTCGACGGCGCCGTATAAAAACTATAGTACAAATTTTCCTAGACCTGTATAAATAATTGTACTCGCGCATTTGAGTGTTAATGTGTGTGAATTTCACTTTATTAACCTTGCATCCAAACTTGATCGACAACTTTATAGAACGAAATGTTACATATTCCAATAAATAAATAATAAACTCAGCCAAGAACTCAGGGATATTATGTACCTACCGCCTCTGCAGCGCAAGTCACAATTTCGAATGCCGCAAACGTAAGACCATTTGATGAAGCTTTCACTCTACCATGCGTCGCTCAAATAGGTAATTGAATTTAATCTCGAGTCACGGTACTGTACTTTTACTTAGAGTAAGGTACCCTGGTAGCAGCACCTGGTAGTACCAAATTAGTTATTACTATACAAACTTTAACATCAGCAATTCTTTGATGTGGTATCGGTATTTTTAATGAACGTTGCTTTTTTAATTTATTTTTTAAACATCGCTTTACATTTAATAGACGAGTCGAGGGCAAACACTTCATTCTCCGGTTTTAGCAATTTTCTTTCATAATATTTTATCCAGAAAGTGCGGAATGTAAAATGGAAGATAGCTATCCCAATATTTTATGTGCAACACTAGGACTGCTCGATTAGAAGATATTCTGATATTGAACCAACATAATACCTACATAGCAAAAATAAAAAAATATTCAGAATATATTTCACACTTTACATTAGTAACAACATATAAATTAGAGACTTACTTCGTAAAACCATAACAAGAAATAAATAGAAAAATATTTTCATAAGGGTAGATTTATAAGATAGAATAATAATTGCGGAACTTCCAATAGCCAGGTGTTGGTTTTGACTACAAATTAATTAGTTATCACATTTACACTTAAATCAGTAATCTAAAAAGCCAGTAATTATATAATATTATACCATAGTATGTATTATAATATTATTATGTTATACCAAACCAGTGTCTCAAAATAATAATATTGAATAAAGCAGATTGATCAATACTTATTTTACTCAGACTTTATTTCTATATGCATATTAAGTAGGAATATCATTGTTTACGTATAATACTTACATATTTTATGGTTACTGGTACAATTCATTCAACAAGATTACCATTAATCTACAAATTGACACACAATGGTTCAACTGAAATATAGGTACTTAAAATATAATAATGGTAAGTAAAATAAAGAGATATCACGAAATGCAATACACAACCAGTACAGCTGAAATGCTTAATTATTTGTTCACTGACAGCAAAGTTTTAGGAAACACAACCCATTTAAACTTACTTATATTATGTAATAAAAAATACATTAAACATATCACATTAAAATGTAAATACATGTTTCATTTTTTTCAATTTAATACTTCAATAGCCTTATTAGTTTCCAAAACTCACTCCAAATTCATTTTTTATACATTATAATATTATATGTGACTACAGGTTATTTAAGCATTTCCACCTTGTTTAACTAATTGATTGATTTACAGATATTAATCAATTAGTAACACACTTCACTGTACAAAATATAGAATACAAAATTGATTAAACAATATAGCCATGTTATTTCCACTGCAGATGCATAATCATGCAGTTAATTAATTAATCACAAAGATGGAAATTGCATACAAAAACTATGAACAATTTGAATTTGAGCTACAATTGACGGTACAAATTGGAATTGATAATATAATCTTACTCAGAATGTTCCAGTATATTGTGCATGTTTGGCCGATCAAATTTGCTTTGTCACAAACAAGGTGGTGGCAATGGCATATCAATCAATTTACACACTTCTAATAAGAAATTTTTCAGTATACCTGCTTGATTATCTCTGGAACCATTTATTGTTATTGTTGGTATAAATGTTGGCTTCAATATGTGAGTATCATCACCATGTTTCTTCAATAGAGCTGATCCATGTTCATGATTAGCACAATTCCTGATTGGGTCAGGTTCAAGCTTCATTTCTTTTGCACACTGGAAAAATTAGTCAAGCTTTTGTAACCATTGATTATTACAACTTGGACAAATTAAAAACATAATAGGAAATTTCACAGGAAATATTTAGCAAAAAGTTTGTAATATTTTTTTCTAGAAAAATTTAATTAAAAATAAAAATTTTATGATGCAGCAGAATTTTGTTTTATATAGCAAAATTTAATTACCCTGGCAAGAGCATTATCAGCATCTAAGTTATCTGAGATCATACAAGTTGTTATCTTGACAGATGTGGTCATATTGCCCACAGCCTCTATGGCACATGCATGAACTTTGTTAGCATAGCATTCCTCTTCCCCATGCTGACATTGAAAATAATACTGTCCATTCTCTTCTTTGGTCTGAAATAATAACACATTAAAATGTAAGGCACTTAAACTGTATGTTTTAAAAAGCCCATTCTAAAACACATTGTCATAATTATGTTTAAAATACTAGATTAGTTTGATATTGTAATGTATGTTTACTCACAATTATTATAGTGTGTTCAACGAATAATACAAAAGTGAAACCACTGCACTTGATGACATTTAGTGTGATTTAAGACTTAATTAATGAGATCTTAACTTTAACTAGGAATCTATTATAAATTTGACAATGTTACTGCTGCAGTTTTCTATTTATAAAAACTTAGTCTGAATCAACTTTGTTAGGATCTAATTATCATATATTACAAAAAAAGCTATTTAAAAGCTTCACATGGCATTCCATCATCTATGTTAACAAAATATTCATTTATATAACATTAGTGTGTGTGTAATTTATTTAAATATACTCACTGTAGCCTTTCCATATGGTACTAATGTTACTTCTAGAAACTCTGAAAGCTTTTCTGTCACTGGTCCCAAATGCTTCAGGAAGAAATGTTTAGAGTCAGGACAGAGTGCCTCATAATACACTCTTACTTTGACTTTGTCTTGTTTATGTTTATTGTACTTGTCATCTTCTAGCTCCACTATACTTGACTATAAAACATGTACAAATAAAGAAGTGTTAATTATGGAATGGGTTCATAGGACCACGCTTGACAAAATAATGCTAAAATAGCTAGTGAAAGTGTTACACAGCATAAATAAGAATGCCCCAGAAGCCCCATAACCTTGATTAGTCTCCCAAAAACTAAAACAAATAAAGATAACTTCAATTTAATTCATATTATTAGGCCAGTGTTTTTATGGGGTGTGAACGTTACAAATGTTTATAATCTAGGAACAATAGTGAGAAGTCGCATAGGCTGCAATTAGCATTAATATAATTATGTTTAAGTACTGGTCTATTTAAATATATATTATAAACAATACATTGATAAATTCAACATAACACAAATCAATATTCTTATACTACATATTTTCCTTGTCTCCGAATAGCAATTTGTATTCCAATAGAATATTGCTTGACATAGTCTGATTATGAATATATGATATAATAATGATGATACAACAAAAGATAAATCGCTTACCTCGGATAATTGCGTGTTGGATTTGTCGGGCAACAGTCGGAAGAATTGCCACATTATCAATACCAGCAGTAATAAAACAATTAATCTGTATCGATTACACGAATAGAATGCCATTTTATTAAAGTAAAATATTTACTTCCATTCAATATTTTAGCCTCCAACACACTGCAAGTCAGTGCGACCCACTCTCGGCAGCTGTTAATTCTGTTATGGCCAAGACGACCTTCACACCATGTCTGATTTTACAAATTCTAATAATTTTAAAGCTAGTTTATTGAATATAATTAAAAATACTGCATTTTTAATCCTGCTTCTAGTACAACTAAATGCACGAAGAAGTAAATTAAGTAAATAATAGCATCAATTCAAAGAATGAGCGAGAGCGAGAGAGCTAATATCTAATTGTCAAAGTGTCAATGACGTTCGCCAGTTCGAATTCTAAAACGTTTAGTTTCTGCTTCTCATGCATGATAGGTAGTCCTTTTATTAAAAGCAATAATTAATTTATTCATTACTTTCAAACAGAAAACAGTACCATACCCTCGAAATTGTCCTTGCCCTTCAGAAGAGATTTATTAACTTGTACATCCACATAGTAATGTTGGGCACAAAATACTCTAACTCCGGTCTATTACTGAGAATTTTCTTACAGTAAAATTTCTCATTTAAACGAAATTAATATTGTTTGCTCAAATCCTCAAAGGCTTCATCATCATCGTCCACAGCCCAATTTTGCCCACTGCTGGTCATAGACCTCTCTTTGAAACTGCCAGTTTTTACGCTTGCATCCATGTTCGACCCCTGATGGCAACAACATCGTCCGCCCATCTCGGCGCCGGATGACCGACATTACTTTTCCAAAAGCTTATCGTCGTAATATTTACGTCGCAATAGCATTATTGTGTACAAACACTGTCCGACCATGGCATCGAACCAAAAATCTCACGCTCATCAACGGCGCTTGCAATTAGACAAATGAGGCACTTCATTAGTAATACTATGTTTTAGGCGTCATAATAATATGGAAAAATAAGTGAAAGACAGATTTAATTAAATACAATTTTACTCAGTCAACTGTAGGGAGGCAAACTTTTCTACGTCATAAAATCCAGCTTTAACTTGTCTGCCTCCAAAAAATCTTCCATTTAGATCAACTACTGCTTTGATAGCGCTTTCAATACGTTTGAATTCAACAAAGATTCTAACAGCCTCATCTGATGGTGCATTAGGCAGCTCAAATATTAATACTTTAATAACATCTCCATATTTAGTATTACATTCGTCTTTAACTTCAGGTTCTAATTCCTCGTCTACATCTCCTGGTCCAACCATATTCTGAAAATGAAAATTAAGAAAATAAGAGGGCTAGAATGTATAGCAGGTCACAATTTATGTTGTTGTTTTCTTAAATTATACTTGGCTCCATGTTATACTTAACACCTCACTATTACAACACTCACAACAATAAAGTATGTCATTTGTTCCCTCACACTTAGCCGTCAATATTTATGGAATTCATGGGTCATCATCACAAACATCACAATAATGCATTGATTGATGAATTTGCATTTCGCCCCAACTCCAAAATAAAAGAAAAAAAGCACGAGAATGATGATAGAAATATTCTCTTCACTAGAATAAAACATAAAGCAGCTCATGCCACACTGGTTATGCCCAAATCTGGAATATGTGCCCATTCAGATGCTTGGATACCCATAAATGCCACTGAAGAAAATATGATATATATTTTCTTCAGTTCTATAAGAAAATGCGTAATCTCGTTATTAGCAGTACATACACCCATTTTAAACATTCAATGTACCTATTTCACTCTATTACCTCATTAAATACACCAATTATAGACATGAGAAAAATTTGATTGTGTAGATTTAGTTATAATATATTTTGCCAATACTTACTCTTAGTAACACCACTTTACTCGGCGACTTCATTATCTCAGTAATAGATGGCTCTTGTCTATTTGAATGTGGTGAGTTAGATGCTGTAGGAGAATCTGCAATTTAAAAGGATTACATACTACTTTATTCTTTGTTTTTTCTTCTTGTTTAGCCTGCCTTATTATTTTACTGCATCACAAAAAAGTTAATAACAATCCCTTTATGTATTTTTTTTAAACCCTTGCATCTCACTAGGCATAATTCCCGTATCATGGGTGCGTTTACAAACACAAATATTAACATGTATGTATGTACAACAAAAACCGAAACAACTTGACAGCACGGTTAACGCAGTGCCTAAATCACTAGCTATCTGCGCTTAGTGTCGCGGGTTCGATTCCCGCACGGAACCAATATTTGTATGATCTACAAATCGTTGTTTCGGGTCCGGTTGTGTGTGCATGTGACATATATAGGTATAGGTAAAACTATCTGTAGATCATAGAAATATTTGTTCAGTGCGGGAGTCCAACCCGCGACCCCCACACACACACACACACACCACAGCACAGCAGTAAATCTCTCAACCATGGTTTTAAAAAAAACAAAATTCATATATTCAAATTAGACTAAGAGCTTTTTGAATGTCAAACACATGATATTAAAGACAGTAATCATTCACTTTAATATGATGCTATATATTCGAGGTACCTGGTCCTCCTGGTGGTGCAGGCATAGCAAATCCAGGAGGAGGCATTACGTTGCCATCTTTTTCATGAATAATGCGCCCCCCTCGCTTAGAAGTCTTTTCTACCTGCAGTGCCACTGACATTCCTTGTTCTTTTTTACCCAAACCTTGACCTTCCTATAGATATAATAATAGTAATTATTTTAGCATGTTTTCTCTTTATTCTAGCAGGTGTTATGCCATCTAAAGAGAGAAACAAGATGAATAAAGAAACAGTCCAAACCACATTAGGTGATGTTTGGTTGACCAAAATCTATCAAATCATGGCTTGCAGAAATGAGGCTTTAGTAAATAAATTAAGTTAATAAATAAATTATTAAGTAAATAAATTATTACCTTGAATCCATATTTGGCCATAATTTTGGCAGCTACTGAGCTGGCACCATACCCACCAATAGAGAAACCTACTGATGGAGGAGGTGTTGGTATGTTTGGTGGTGGTGGCGGTGGAGAAGGTGTCTCTGCTGTAAGGGATGGTGGTGGAGCTATGGCAGCACCTGCTGACCGTTTAGATATCTCCTCAGCTTCTTCTTCTTCAGGTTGCTTGTAATCAAAACATATATTATTACTAATTTGGGGTGCAAGGAAAGAGCGTCCACAAGTGACAAACCCTGAGATTTTCTGACACACCATAGGCAGTCAGCCACCATTACTGACTGACTAATCTTTCCAATAAGGCTTGAACGATTCCCAAGTGATAGCTCACAACAAAATAAGAAGAATTTATAATAATGTTCAACACTTTACATCATTACTATGCAGATGAATTGTTAATATGAATTTAATTAAAAAGATTTTATTACCATAGGCACAAGAGTTTTCTCGGGTATAGTATCTTCATCATCCCCAAACCTACTCTTACGCTTTCTTTCCGTTCTGTCACCTCTATCTCCATCAAGCTGCAGTCGCTTGGCTTGAATTTCTGGAATTTAAAAAAGATATGACATGATTCATTTTGAATTACATACAAAAAATTCAGACAAGTATAACATGATTTTTAAAAAAATCTTTTATTGTAATAAGTATTTGATTTGCATGGTAATATAACTTGATGACTACTAAATATTACTAGATCAAGTAATCATCAAGTTTTCTATTTGGTGAAAGCTATCTATACAGATATAGAAAATCAGATTCAAATAAAACATGACTTATGAATGAATCCCTTTCATAAATGAATTACCTTTGGCAACTTTCTCATAATCATTGGGCCACATGGGATCATATTCATTTGCAACATTCCAATCAAAATCACGAACATTGAGTGATGCCGTGATTGCTTTCCCTTGAAGTTTCGGACTGTTTGAGTTGGATTCATCATCGTCTTTTGATTTACTTTTCAAATCTATTACCGGTGTAAGCTGGAAGTAGACAAAAATATTATGAAAACTTATCAGCAATCATACCATCATTGAAATTCAATATGAAACTGTTACTACCTGAGTAGTACGTCGTAGCGCCTCCCGCTTGGGCTGGGTGACAGCTGCTTTCTTCAATTGTAACTGAGACTGTAATAACTTGATGCCCGAAGACCAACCCGCTACCTTTTCAGTTGTGCGGGCTTTGATTGTATCAAGATCGTCATATAACGACATCTTTGTTTACAAATATACATACGAGTACTTCACTAACGTAATATCAAGTTCACCACGAAACTTATTCATCTAGTTTAATAAGAACTTCAAGCTATCCCAGCTTCACAAAATTAAATCCATCCATGCAGATTCACTACATCTGTTCGAAGATTCGGATATTTCGGATTTCATCCAAGAATGTCAATTTGTCAGGATTGTGTCATAAGTGTCAAAACTAGCGGTGGTCGTTGCGCAACACAAACGTTGTTGAAACGAGCTATCGTCACAATAACGGTTAGCTGGTTTCACCGATTTGAAATAACCTGCTAACATGCTAACGCTAAAGTCGCTAACATACAAACAATCTGATAGACAGTTGCGTTTCGTTATCCAAAAAAGACGCTACAGCCCTACAGCCCACCGCTAGGGGCCGTCCATTAATCCTTGCTAAGAGACATTTATGTTGGAACAACAACGACAATTCGCGAATTTTGAGCATCAATGAAAGCTAAAAAAAAAGCTCATCAAAATCTCACTATCGCATTACGTGTATTTTTTTGTAGTACCTAACTGTCGTATTTATATGAGGAGCTTTTTTTTAGATGCTCATTGATGCAACGCGCTGTCCCGCTATCCCGCTATTAGTCGCTATAACAAGTAGCGACCAATAGCGGGATAGCAGGATAGCGCGTTTTAAAAACCGCTATTGATATCCGATAGACAGTTGCGTTTCGTTATCCAAAAAAGATGCTACAGCCCACCGCTAGTCAAAACTGTCAAAGTCAACTTTTTATTTGGAACTCAAAAAAGGAAACATATTGAAATGCATCCCTACGACAAAAACTTCGCATCGAAAAATATCGATAAAACGTATATATAGACTATGAGGCAATGTAAAATCCAATATCGCGATTACACACCTAGTTGTACCCAGTAATGAGCAGTTGGGTAAAAACAAGGTTAGATCTAGTTTTAATCGAATGCAACCGGCTCAGTCGCAGCACAATCTCAAAGAAAATGTCTTTCAAAATATTAATTAAAAAACAATAGGCTTTTTAAAACATTTATAGAAATTATGTGATCATATATAAAAATCCACCGGAAATATTGGAAATTTGATGGTATTTTGAACGAAAATTTTATATATGAAATTTCTATATCGTATTATATATATATTTAAATAATCTTAGACAATTTTTTTTTAACTAGGCCTTTGCCTGCTCATATAAAAAGTCGTGACTTTAGGTGCACGGTTCTAAAAGGGGATAGGTCCTATGGAAAAGAGACCGGCGAGAAACACTATTCAAATCAGTCAGGATACTATTTTCAAAAAATAAAATTCTTATTTACAATTAAGCGAAATTCTAAGTCTATGTTTACAATTAATAACCTTATACTTAATATGAATTATATATAGAAAAACAAACTTATCAAAACGTTACATAACACAATGAGTTAATACAGTACAAGTTATACAACAGAGAAGTAATAGGGTTTCGAATTAAAAAAAGAAACCGCTTATAATATAACAGTTCAAAGCATACTATTCTAAGTCTATGGTTCAAAGTGCATAAAAAAAGGAATACAAAATAATGAAGTAACAAGAATGTCGACATATGAGGCTAATCGAATGTAAACTAGAACTAGTAGATAACCAGGGAAGCCAAATGCACAGAAGACATGAGACAGTGAAATGAAATGTTTTTTTTTGCAATTTGCGGTTTCATTGCGACCTTTTTTTTTGGGTAAATTTTTGTTCTTGTAATTGTTGATTTTCTTTGAGGTTGGGTAGGCCTTTGGTGTGGGATGCGACATGTGTCGACACCCTTGCGCCATCCCACCTTCTAAGTACGGCGGGTTGTGCTGGTGCGGCTGCTGCAGGAGCAGAAAACCTCAAACGGCGTAAATACAACAACCTCATTGGAAATTATATGTTCGAGCCGTTTGGGGTTGAAACACTAGGGCCGTGGGGTCCGAATGCTCATCGGGTTTTCCGTCAAATCAGCAAACGGTTAGTCGACTCTTCACGTGACAAGAGGCTGGCCTCTACTTCGGTCAGAGAATCAGCATTGCCATACAACGTGGCAATGCTGCCAGCGTTCTGGGCACTTTTCCCGTTGACAGCGATGTGGATGAATTTTACGATGCCCTATGATTTCTTCCCCTCCCCGTTTTTAACAGTTTGTACTTTTTTTTATATATTTTTAGCTTGTATATATATTTTAATAAGTCTGCATTTCCGCCTGTAAATATTAATAATTTAGATTGCACATAATAAATTTTGAGGAATAAATCCTGAACATAAAATTTTGTTTTTGAGGAAGTCTTTTAATCAATATTAGTGATGTTACGGAGGTGGATTTATCGGAGGCGGAATCGGAGTCGGAGGTTCTCGTAGTGACCTCCGCGGAGTCGGAGGTGAATCGGAGTCGGAGTCGGAGCAAATCTACGAATGTAAAATGTAAATAAATAAGAAAGAAGAAACTTGTCGCAACTCGTTCACTCTTCGTTCATCAGTTGCAAAGAACACATGTACTCCGTCAGTTGTCAGTGTCACGTAGAAAGCGCTCAGTAGCGCTGCAGCGATAGCAAGTCATAACTTGTAACTGCGATATATACCTCCGTTTTGATATATCGGAACCGGAGCCGGATTCGAAGGTGTAATTTTAATCGGAGGTTCCGACATATCGGAATCGGAGTCGAAGCTCCGTAACATCCCTAGTCATAGACTTAGAATTCCGCTTAGTACATTGTCGTGACATTATAAATTAAATGTTGCCAAAATCAGCAAAAACAAACATTATGTCATCTGGCTTTCCTTGCCATAGAAATACTACTTAAAGAATGAGCGTAACTGACGTCACGGCAAGTTAAACAAGGAACGTTTATTACGAAACACATATGAAAGAAGGAGATGCAATCTTTATTTTTTGTCCTTATCTGCGTAACCGGTATTTTTAGCCACAAATTGTCAAATTTGACACTCGCGTGGTCAAACAAACATGCTTAAGTAAATACGAGATATAAATTTCGCGTAAATTTCAGTTTTCTGTAGTAAGTAAAGTAGCAAGTGTGTCTCCAGAGTGTGTGTGGTGTATGCGCTATGGGATATTGCACTGTTTTAGGCTGCAAAAACTGTAGCATACGAAAAGATGCCGGTCGTACCATTTCACTCGTAAGTAGACATAATTCAATTTATTAGAGTTTCAATAACGTCGGAGATATCATTACAGATATCATGGATAGGAACTGACTACTTGTTGTTGAATATACTGTGAAATTAATGCGTCATTTTGCTTATTGTTTGTAACCTAACCTAACACGTGAAATATTAAGTGTTGCTACTGTATTCTTTTATTTACCTCACTATCAATTCCAAGTAGTTTACACAAATCGAATATTAAAATTTAGGAATGTGTATTTTACAGGAATTGTACTGGTTTACAGTAGATCTTGAGATGACAAAAAAATAAATTCACGCTACCGGGTGGCAAAATTGCTATTTATAAATAACCAATACGTAATTTTCATGAACCGTTAAGGGACACTGACATCTCAAATTATTGAATGTGCTTACTGAGTTTCCTTAGCCCGCCTACCTTTATGTAAATAAAACCTGAATAATATGAATCACTGTCAGTTAAATATTATGAATCTTAAACATTAATTAAATTTATACACATTTACCTGACAATAAAAGAAAATTTATTTAATATAAATAATAAGGTTAATTATAATAAATACATTCTCATTATTATATAAAACAATCAGGGTAAAAATAAATTTACGTTCAAAATTAGGGACATTGATTTTCCTGGCAACACCTATTGTCCGAGCGAGAGAGACTATAGTGGTTACGGTGACTACTTATCTATAGGTAGTTCATCTATGTTCCTTGCCCATTACTGTGTTAGTTAGAACGAGACAAAATGGTATTTGATGTTGCTACATCGATTTCACCAATAAATTTATAAGCAAAAGGATATATAGTTATTAACGTCAACTCCATATATATACCTCTATGTTTTGTAAGTATGTATTCGTCCATATTTTTTTGGATATGCGAAGAGAGCCAGTGCCATACAGCCATTGAATCAGATATTAGTTAAAAACAGAGCCCACTGTTTGGCACTGGTTGGATTTCTTTTATGTTTGGTTGTACTTCCAAAAAATTCTGTAGCTGCGGCAGTTCAATTCAATTCAAATATATTTTCAATTCAAATATATTTTTATTCATGTAAACCATTTACAGGCATTTATGAATAGTCAGGCTCTAGTTGCCACGTTCCAAAGTGTTGATTTCCAATGGAGAAGAACGGGCAAGAAACTCCATGGTTACTCTTTTAAACTCGGAATTAAATATACAATATTAATTTATACATTGATCTCGAACAACAATTATGTGAGTACAATGTAGCTTGCAGTGACTTGTTAATATTTCCAGTACTGCATTAACAATGTGATAGCTTGTGCCCGACTCGACAGAAAGAACCGGTTATTGTAATGCATTGTAATATGTGATAAAACGAACGATAAAATTATACAGATCAGGGGTAAAAACCTAAAATGAATATACGATGTAATAAAAAACGTCATACCAAATGTTTTTTTTTTTTTTTAACTTCGCTCCACACTAGGTATAATTCCTGTACCGTGAGTGCTTATACAAACACAAATATTCACATGGACGTATATCCAAACCCGGAATAATTATAGATTCCTATAAGTCCAGCTCATCACCAACGCCGGCTTTAACCTAGCGGTGGGCTGTAGCATCTTTTTTGGATAACGAAACGCAACTGTCTATCGGATATCAATAGCGGTTTTTACAACGCGCTATCCTGCTATCCCGCTATTGGTCGCTACTTGTTATAGCGACTAATAGCAGGATAGCGGGATAGCAGGATAGTGGGACAGCGCGTTGCATCAATGAGCATCTAAAAAAAAGCTCCTCATATAAATACGTACTTCTTAAAACTGCGGCCAGACACCGGAGGACGGGCAGCAGCGTCCTCTCACTAATCGGTGAGCCACTGCGATCCCCAAGCCGCCTGCCAAGCGTGGGGATTATGGCAATCCCCCCCCCTCCCCTTGGGGGAGGCCTTCGTTCAGCAGTGGACGTCTTCTGGCTGATAATGATGATGATGATGATAAATACGACAATTAGGTAATACAAAAAAATACACGTAATGCGATAGTGAGATTTTGATGATCTTTTTTTTTTAGCTTTCATTGATGCTCAAAATGCGCTAATTGTCGTTTTTGTTCCAACATAAATGTCTCTTAGCAAGGATTAATGGACGGCCCCTAGCGGTGGGCTGTAGGGCTGTAGCGTCTTTTTTGGATAACGAAACGCAACTGTCTATCGGATTGTTTGGATGTTAGCGACTTTAGCGTTAGCATGTTAGCAGGTTATTTCAAATCAGTGAAACCAGCTAACCGTTATTGTGACGATAGCTCGTTTCAATAACGTTTGTGTTGCGCAACGACCACCGCTACTTTAACCATCTAGGCGCCCCGAGCGAGTCATGCATTTGGGGTGTAATCTTAAAGTTGAGCAAATTAGAATTTTTCAGAAATACATACAATAAAAATAAACCTAACTATTTCTAACGTAACCTAACTATATTTAATTTTTTAGACGTTGTAAGCAGGAACTTAATATTTTATTTAAACTTTTCGTGAACTGTCTATTTTTAGGTTTGTCAATTTGATTTGTACGATTTTGGGGGGAGGAAAAAACTTAATATGCTGAATTTATTTAAGCTGGCGCACGCGGCGCGGCGCCCTGTAGACCTTGGCGCCCCGGGCGTCCGCCCAGGCCGCCCCACCCTACTGCTCATCACGCGATCTCCTTTGCGTGTTATGTACTTAAACGAATGGTGTTGCCCACTGTTTGTATTTCAGTTCACTGTTTTTATTTTGTTACATTTCAACCTCTTTTCATATACTTTTCAATTTACAAACATTGAGACACTTGGAAAAATATTGACATGGAAAATGACAAAATTTTGCAGCATAAATTGTCTTGTCCAATCAGTATTGAATGTTATATCGGAACTAAAATTTTAAAATGGGAACTATAACTAGCAAAGATACCAGACGTATCAGTTTTGATAATACTTTTGCTTTAAGTCCTGCTATATCTCTTCAAAAATCTATAGAAGCCGAACATGTTATAGCTTTTGATAATCTGCCACCCGTAAGTTTTTAGTTACTTTTACTGTTAACCTGTCACGTCCCAGGGAAAAGCAAAGACCAGAGGGTCTTTTCAAAAATTTTACACATATATTAAATTATCCCAGCAATCTCTATCGATACAATATTGTGAGAAAATATAAGCCATAATTTCATAAAATATCTCATCGGACGACTTGACTTGTCGTATAATGAGATATTATATGAAAGGTAGGTAGCTTTTGTAGTTCCCTTACCGCAAGCTGCCCAGCCCAGCTCGTCTCTTCTGTTTAGAATACGCAATGATTGAAGTTAAGGTCGTTTCGGTAGTGATTTCACCGAAATGAAATCCCTAACTGATGGCCTTATGTATACTTACTCAAAGTCCCTCGTGAGATTACATAGTTACAATGCGTACTTAGTGTCATTAATGGGCAGGCCATAAGGCCGTTGTTACAATCTCGATATTCAAAATTTTGTCGCATTCCACAATGTGCGCAAAACTTGTTATGTAGGTACTAGACCTACATACCAAGTTTTGAATCCAAGACACCAAATTTTGGAAACTGTCGGGTACAGCAAAGTAAACAAAAATATCTCAGGGTTAGACTTGTGTTATGACAAAATAACAGGGACTTATCCAGCCTTTAGGGTTCAGCCTAGAGGCGGGCTACGAACTTTACACTATTTTTGAGCTTAACTATATTTATTTTTAGGAACCAACAGGAGACATGATTTTTAAAGAAAAAAGTACAGATTATCAAGAAGATGGTGAAATGGATTACTGGTCTCATAGAATAGATTATCTCAAGAAAGAACATCAAATTATCAATAAAATTATTGAAACTGAATATGATAAAAGCATTGAAAAGACAAATAAAACATTTGAATCACCCAAAATAACGCATGAAAGAGTACAAAAAATTAAACCATGTTACGACTGGCGAGCAAAGGTATACCTAGTTATTTTAATTTTTACAATTACATTAATTTACAATACAATCAAGGAAAGTATTTTTATAATGCAGACACTGTAAATAAACAATTAGGTAATTTGTAAAATTTTACGTTTGTCAAACTTTATTTAACCTTTGCGAACAAACTTTATTTAACAATCTGTGTTTGTCGTGTTTAAGAGAAATTTTGAGTGGCAAATAATTTTTTGCGTGTTTGTGAAGCAAAAGAGAAAAGAACGAGAGATAGAAAAATTTGCAAAAAAAAAAACGTATGCAGGGCGCTATAGAAACTCCCCGTTCCGATTCCCATCACCCCCATCCTTTCTTACAAAATTTCCCTGTGTCATTATAATTTAACCATTTGACGTGAAGTCACTCTTGCCATATGCATTCAGCTTAGTTGGAGCGCACAAGAATAGGCACCTGCTATTAATGGGTGACTACAGAAGTAATTGCATGCTTAATCCTTTAAAAAAGACCTGGCCCATTTATCTTGGATATTAAATATTATCCTAAAACTGGCTTATCTATTCACAGATTTTGCAATGTTACGAAGATAATTCTCATCAACCATTGGTGTGCTCATCATTAGTGCAAGCTTTTACCAAATGTGTTACAAACTGCAGACTGGAAGATTAATTTTTTTGTTTCAAATTCCTGTTAATATTTTTTGACAGTGTTTATTATATATATCTTTTGTCAAAAATGCATAAAAATAAATTATATTTTTAAGTTTCCTTTTCAATAACAAACTTTTAAAAATAATATTAGTACTTAAATTTTTGATATTATCAATAAAATACGTTATTTTGGTTTTATAAAGACTATTACGTTGTAACGGGGTCTTGTCCATTATTATTTACCATCGATTATTTTGAGTACCTACGTTACTCGAATACAAATGGGTAGTCCAAAAATCAGACTACGATTCCCCCTCACCTGGCGCGACGCCATAATATGGCTTCGTTAAAAAGTGCGCAATTGGCCCGACGCCATATTATGGCGTTTCAAAAAGTGTCGTATTTCAACGCTCACAGGTCCATAAATACTTTATACACTCTTTTAAAACATCCAGAAAAAAATGAACGAAAACTATACTCGGTTTGTTTAGGTACTTAACTAAAGGTAAACAATCTTGATGTGTCTTTTTAATATTTTTTGTTTAAAAACTCAGTTTAAAAATAAAACGCAACTAAAAACCAATGTAAAACAACAATAACGATTACCAAATCAATTGAACTACTAGTTTAAGCAGTAGTTTATTTGTTTAATAAGTGTTTGTGTAAAAAGTCACATCAAGATTGTTTACTTTTAGTTAAGTACTTAAACAAACCGGGTATAGTGATGCCAGACGCGCACTTTTTCAATGTCAGGTGAACATTTTGCGTGAGTGCGCTGGTCGCAATTTGTGACGTGTTACGGACATTTCAGTGTTACGCAACGTAATCGTAGCGTAAAATATTCATACTCGGGTTAAGGGTTACTGCTCTCCCAGAATATACATCAGATTCACGAAATCACGAAAATAGGACATAGCCATTGCTGAAGAAGGACAACCCGAAAACCAGGAATTAATCGCTCTCACCCCTTTCAACGTAGCTTCTAACGTTGACTGCTTACATCATTTAAGTAACTGTCAATGTAAGCGTTTCTTGGTCCAGAGTTGTAGTGTAAGCATAGACTTAGAATTTCGCTTATAGAGTGTAGGTTTCTTTTGATAGACTCGATTTAACGCATCGAACGCGTTCGGAGCTCCGAGGCCCTAGTGTAAGTTTCTTTCGACAAATTCGATTTACTACATCAAACGCGTTCGGCGTAAAAATCGTATTTTTCAAAAGACACTTACATTAGCATTTGGGGGTCTAGTTCGAAATTTCCTTGTCATCAATCGTCGTCCCCGTTACGACAAATTAGATCGCATTTAAGTGAACTCTTATAGTAAAGGCGCGCAAATTATTTTCATTTTTAGCTTATGTTAACCATGGTCGAGATCGAGGTACACTACTACCTCACTGTGGTGTACATTATTATATTTTTTCAATAATGTATTAATTAATTAATCTGACTGCACTGCCTATCAAGCAGAATGCTAAAACCGTTAGACAACCGCATTATACTAAATATCTATATACATACATACATAATGTCCCGCCTTTTTTCCATGGGGATAGGCAGAAACTATGGAACGCTAAATGCTACGATCCATAAATAACCCTTTTGCTTAATGTACATTATTTTCATTCATTCATCGTTTCATACATGAACGTCTGTTGTAGGTACCGGTAAATATATGTTTATTCATTATAAAATTAATCAAAATACCATTTCTTGATTATCATTGCCTAATTAATTTCAGACATTAATGGAGTAACGAAGTATGGTGTTCCTCAATTAAAAATATAGGCAAGGCGGTAAGCCTGGCGGATCGAAGCCCAATAGTTGATGCCGAAAATTCATGTAATAAGTTGTGAATTCCATGGTGCGATTCAGGATTTTATATTGTCCCTTCGTTCCGATAGATGGCGTTGTTCTTATTGCCATGAGTAGTAGTTGCTACACATTGGGCATGTAAAGTGACAGTTAAATTTCAAGCCAATTTCAATAACTGCAATCAAATTTTACGTGTTGATTGAAATCATAGACTTAGGACTTCGCTTAAGTAAAATCGGCTGAATAAATCTTATAAAATACATTAAATATGTAAATAATTATGCATGAAATGTAAATTTATGTTTAATTTCTTTTTAATTTAATACTTCAATAGCCTTATTATGGCCAGTAGATTTTTTTTTATTTGTTATAATAATAATAATAATAGAATGGAATGGTGATAGATCGATTAGCGCACCGCACGATGATAATCGATATCACCATTCCGCATGACGAGAATCTCGTGAAAGCTGAGAAAGAGAAACAAATGAAGTATCTCGACTTGGCGCACGAGGTTGTCGACATTTGGAATGTCGATTCGGCTATCGTCGTGCCGATTGTTGTGACGGCCAATGGCCTGATGGCCAAGAGCCTCGACCAACATCTCAAGAGGCTCTCGTTGGGCGGCTGGGTCAAGGGACTGATTCAGAAAGCGGTACTCCTTGATACGGCACGTATTTTCAGGAGGTTTCTGTCTCTGGAGCCCTAACCACCGGTAGCTTGGACCCTGTTCTCGATACCGGTTGGTCCCTATTTTTTTATTTATTTATAAATGTATTTTTATTTTATTATTAATTATTTTATAAATAAAAAAAAAAAAAAAAAAAACTAAAGGAGATAATAATAATAATAAAATATTTATTTGCGTAAAACATGGTATACAATGGCATATACAAATATGGCACAAACATGTTTAGCTAGTATAAAACATAGCATGCAAAATGTTAAAGTTAGGTGAAGAAGGTATAAATCATAAATATTTTTTTATCAAAATTTCTTTTAACCTATAAAAACTACATTCATGCAACCATTTATAAAACTGAATTTTAAACAATCTTGTATTTAATGTTTTGAAATGACTTGGTATCTTATTATAAATGCGCACACACATTGCTAGGCAGTTCTTATTGTATTTAGCTAATCTTGGCAAATCATTCAACACTAGTTTATGAGGATCTCGCCTGTTCCTAGGATTTACATCATTTGCAGTCTTGAATAATTGTTTATTTTTAATTACAAACACACATATTTCGTAAATGTATGTTCATATTCGTCATGCCTTAGAAAAATTTTGATCCGTTTAAATAATTAAGAGATCTAAGCCTTTGATTAGGTATATCGAAGAGGATGCGTTCCATTTTACTCTGTTATAGATATATCGTCGCTGCGCCTTCCAAGTTCCATTTGTGATTTTTGATACGTTTCGGGAATCAACAAAATACTAATTATGTTTTTAAACAATACATTAAATAAAAAATCTGACAATGCAGTTTTGGGAGGCTGCAGGACCTGAGCTTCATGTGAGCGCAGGTTGCGGCCGCCCAGTAGTGCTTCTCTTGTAGGAGGATTAAATGAAAATCAGCTTCTGTCACGATTACTTTTAATTTCTTGTTTTTTCTTACAATATGGCGGATGTCCAGACGGAAGTAGTGTTAGAATCTGTTAGAGGTTAGAGTGCCTGTGCGCCGAACTTAAAATATAAAATATTGCCAGGGTTAAAATATTATGGGCGATAATAATATAATATTAAGGGCGACCATGCAAGGTCCTTAAACTAATGCGGCCCACGCACGGGCTTGTGTTTTGAGACGCCACACAGTATTGAAGACATTTATTACATACAGAATACAGATACAGAACTCTATAAAATTATATCAAATTATAAAAACTAATTTATAAGAGATATTTTTTTCGTTAAAATATGCACATATGGAACTTGGCAGGCGCAGCGACGATATATGAAATAAGTTGAGAATAACGAATAAAACTACGTCTGATACTTTCTCACTTACTAACCTACGTTATTAGAATGAGATATATGTACATGTATAAGTTATTGCGTAGTTTGTCACGCAAATGTCATATGACGACATCTCATATCGTCGCTGCGCCTGCCAAGTTCCATTTGTGATTTTTGATAGGTTTCGGCAAACAACATAAAACTAATTATTTTTTAAACAATATATTAAATAAAAAAAAATTGATAATGTATTGAAGACATTCATTAGATATACTACTCTATAAAATTATATCTATATATATAAAAATGAATTCCTATTTCCCTTGGTTATGCCATAACTTGAGAACGACTTTACCGATTTCATTCATCTTTTTTTTACGTTTTCTAATACTTTGTAGAAGGTCCTTACGGAAAGAAAAATTAAGAAAATTGAGCAGAAAATTGGAAAATTTCAGAAAACTTACCGACTATTAAATAATATGTATATTTAATATTCATAGTTAAGACAGGACAACTTCTGTCGGGTCAGCTAGTCAAATTATAAAAACTACTTATTACAGAGATTTTACAGATTCTTACAGATATTTTTTCGTTAAAAATACACATGAAACTTGGCAGGCGCAGCAACGATATGCTTTATGAAACCACTTGTTTTGTACTTTGGATAGTCAAAACATGGCATTTGTTATGGTTCCGGTGTGCCGTTTTTTAGATTTACCTTTTTGTTATTGTTTTTATGTGTTTCTGGCGTAGTTTTAGTAATACAAATGGTGAAGTGTTCAATTATGGGTTCTTAAAACAAAACGAATGTTAAACGTCCTGGGAGATTTATTTCTTAGGTAAGTCATTAAGTTTTCTATTTTTCTGTTTGCAGCGAGTATTTTAAATTATTTTCGATTAAATATCGCAATGTATTTCTAAGCTTATTAAAACTATAATTTATGCGCTAGTCTCTTATATCATGGATTATTTAAAGAATCTTCGTTTGTGTAGTATAGATAGTGAGATTGTATTGTTTACAAATATGTGTAATATCAATAAAAAAAATCTTAATATCAAGCTTCTAATAATATTGTTAAACCCACTTTATTGAATTCTTTTTTTATCAAAATAATATTATAAAGATGTTATTAAATTGTAACTGTTTCATACAGGCATTCTGTTACGGTACTTCATTATAATTTAGTTAAATATATCGACTACTGCGCTACGTGTCGCGGGTTTGATTCCCGCACGAAACAAATATTTGTATGATCTACAGATAGTTGTTTCGGATCTGGGTCTTTGTGTATGTGAATACACACCGTGCCTCGGAAAGCACGTAAAGCCGTTAGTCCTGCGCCTGATCTCTCTCCGGTCTTGTCAGATTGTCGTCCCAGATGACTATGAGAATGAGGGAATAGAGAGAGCACCTGTGTTTGCACACACACTTGTGCTCTATAACATTTCCTGTGTAGTTGGCTAATCTCCGGTGAGATAGGCCGCTGTGAGCGAAATTTGGTCAGGAGGACGTTATTACAATAGTTAAATAAACCACAGTCAATGAGTTTAAAGTCTGTTACAAGAAATTTTAACAGTAATATTAAAAAATATATATAACATGAAATTAATTCACTGATATTCATAATTCCACTGTTGGGATGAACACATTTTTTTTTTCTTTTTCTAGTACTTGTTTTATTATTCATGTCACATTCAGGCGCATTTAGGCATAATATATACTATTATGAAACAGTATAACTTGAGTTTAAGACGTGATCCCATGTAAGAATAAACTAATATTTAACGTAAATTACGTTGCTGTACATTTTATAACAGGCGTGATAAAAATCGAAGTGCAAAACGAATACTTCTGTTTTTCTAAATAAAAATTTAAATATTCTTTTAAGCCATTTTTATCGAGTATTTTTGTATCGATAAAATTCAGCCCTAAAGATCGCATAGGCTCCACCCTCAGATAGAGGATAGTAGGTAGATAGATTATATTAAGCAAGAGCCGGAGACATATCACTATTTCCTTCGCAACACAAAAAAATGACATATAACAGAAAGAGATAGTGATAGTGGCTCAGGATATGCGAAACAAACGCAATGTCTCCATTTTGACTATACAATCCTAACTATATTTATACTGATCAATAGCGATGTTCATTTTTAAAGGATTTTTGTCGGTATCGATAAAAATCGTAAAGCCAATACCAAAAGATTAAATGTTCAGAAATTACGTATAATTTCAATAATAACTGCGGCCTGCGGTTTTGTTAGCACTTTAGTTAATGTCATCTAAATGAAATTTTGAGACCGGTTGATTCGTGATCGTGAGTCGGGTTAGGTCAATTTTGACTTCACAAATTGATTCTACAGATTGAATAGCCTGTAGCACGGATTAGAGTTCAAGCTATCAAGCTGCATCTATTTATGCAATTTATGTATTCAGTGAAATTCTTTTTTGAAAAGATACCATAAATTATAATTTTTTACCCAAAAAGTATAAGATACTGGGTAAAGAGAGCCGAAAAAAAAGAGAAAGTATTTTTATGTAAACAAGCGCAGTGGCGCCGTCTACAATTTGTTTCCGAACTAATCAGCCTATATCTAGTTATAGATAGTGGTATTGGTGGTATATTTTAGCTACTGGATGGGACATTCATTGGTGCAACCGCATATCAAAGGTAACAAAACCATTTTCAGCGGACAGTGTTACAGAGGAAAGGATCTGCTTTTACTAGTTTTGTTACCATTGATATGAGGTTGACTTATACATGTAGGCTAGTCTTTCATAGAAATGTGAAATAAAACAAGTCAAATATGTTAATCACTTTTTATTTTAACTTAAAGCTCAACTCGACGCACTTTCTGGAAAATTTCACAACCGAAATACAAATGAGAAATCGAAAAGAGCTACCATTTTTAAATTTGAATTAACAACTCTTATTCTGACTGTCACCAGTTTAAAAATGACCAAAATTAATTTTATTTTATATAATCAAGAAAACATCCACTCTAACAAAATATTAAAATTATCGATAAATATTCTGATTCTGATTCACAACACTATAAAGTACGTGAAATGTCATACATACATACCGAGTCAAACTTTTTAATGTTTTTTGTTAAACACTAACAGCTAGAATCATAATGAAACTGTGTACGCACTAAACACATGTATTACTTTTATTTTAAGTGAGAATAAAAAGCAAGATTTACAAGTTTGCTTCATAAAGTTCAATAAACATGAATTCGACTTGCCTATGCAAAGATAATTTTGCATTCTTTTCAGTCAATATACACGCTCGGCTAAAACAACCGGGAACATTACACGCCATAACTAATTTATAATATATCCACAGTAAGGAAAACTTCAAAATCGAGAAGAAAACCACTAAAAAGTCCGATTATCGTAACGACACATTGGTAACCAGCTGGTTACCAACAAATATGGCTGCCCACGGCTGGTGGCGCGCACTGATTCAAGACGTGCATAAACGGCTCCTGCTTTCTCTTTCTTTCACACATAAACTGATATTAGAACGAAGAGTGTTGAGTATGAATAAATTGTTCAACTTATTATGCTACATCTACCTACTATCCTCTATCTGAGGCTCCACCTACCACAGATACGCCATTTTTTGGCTACAGCAAGCTTCAAATGAAATTTTATGTTTCATAGCCTCTTCTATATACGTAATCTAAGATCCAAGCTAAGAACGAAAGTTTGTCTAGCCTATGTATGACAGAATCTGTGATCAAATATTGCGATCTGTGCTGATCTGTGAGTTCTGTGACAGCGTCACTGTCAACTGTGGCACTGTCTGTCAGTCTTGTCTTAATGTCTTCCTTCGTTTCATTCAATGTCGTTGAAACTAAGATTTAAATTTTTAGATACTGTGTAGAATGTGTTTCATTGTATTTTGCTGTGGTTAATTGAAACATTCGCTACAATGGCGACAAATTATTCGAATGTTGAAGATAAAGCGTCATGCCATACTATTTTAGATAAAATTAATTCAATAAACGACACAGTTATTACTAAGGTACATAAACGACGAACACAACTTTGTTTTAACATTTCTTTGAAGTGAAGTTAATATTTTTATTTTCTAGCCGCCGGATATTAACGACTTCACTATAATAAAGCCGATAAGCCGTGGTGCCTTCGGTAAAGTTTTTCTTGCACATAAGAAAACAAATAAGGATCAGCTGTATGCAATCAAAGTTATGAAAAAATCTGAAATGATCAACAAAAACATGGTTACACAAGTTGTGACTGAAAGAAATGCTTTGGCCCTGTCAAGAAGTCCGTTTTGTGTTCATTTGTTTTATTCATTGCAATCAACTTCATCTATTTACTTGGTAAGATGTGAAAATTTATAAAAACGTAAGTGCCATACCTAGTCATTTCTAAAAATAATATGCTTATACTTTCAGGTCATGGAGTATATGGTTGGAGGCGACTTAAAGTCACTGCTAGGTGTTTATGGGTTTTTAGAGGAATCCATGGCTGTTTTCTATATAGCAGAAGTTACTCTTGCATTAGAATATTTACATAAACATAATATTGTACATAGGGATTTGAAACCAGATAACATGCTCATATCTAGGACTGGGCATGTAAAACTCACTGATTTTGGTTTATCTACAATTGAAGTCAACAGAGGTAATTTGAAGATTTATAGATCTTATGTGATTACAAGCCCCCAAATAAATTCAGATAAAAAAAAAAACAGAAAAGGTTTATAGGTCTTAAGAACCAAAAGTATTTTTATCTGACTTAACTTATAACAAATCATATTTTATATTTCCAGATTTAGAAATATCTGACTTTGTGAATTGCACACCCAGCTTGAACATGAGGACACCGGGTCAGCTGCTGTCACTCACATCTCACCTATCTTTTGGCTCAGGGGGAGGAGAAAGCACCCATAATTCTGTCATGTCTACAGATGCTTGTGAGAACCTTCTTGATGAGCTTAAAGAGACTAGTATGCTTTTGTTACTTAAATAGAACATCTACTATGTACAGCTATAAGAGGTATAAACAGATTCTTTTTACAGGCAAATTGAGAAACCTGTTTGATGGAGTTAGCGGACTAGAATGTTCACCATTATTGAATCAGTCACAAATGTCAGGGATACACCCATTCATGAGTGCAGAAAGTATTAATTTTGATAATGTAAGTATAGTTCTTATGTTATTTTGGTATGAAGTTTGTGACCTCCTACCTGAATGCCTCTGAATTTTGTCCTCTTCAATATTTACTATTTTATCACACCAAAAGCAGCTGCTGCCTTTACTAGGTATTACCTATGGACCGTAAAGTATGCAATTTATTTATTTATTTGCAGGCCTACATTAACCACAATGCATATGTTGTATTCAAATCTAATAATGCAACATATCCTTAGCATATCCCTGTGTAGTTGTGCTCCAAACATGTACTGTATAGCTACTGCTTTGTGTGTACCTACCTTTAAAATTGCTTAAAATGTTAAATAACAATTCTTGAACAAAACCATACACTTTTTTTCTAGACTCAGGACTCAGGTTCATACCACACTTGTGAAAGTTCAAAGAACAGTTCAAACTCTAGAAGTAACAAATCGACAGATCCCAGTAGCAACAGCTCTGTAGGTGAATCCACAGTGCTATCTGATTCACAGCATGACCAGTCCACTTCTCCACTGTGCAGGGGACACTCCTTGAAGAGAATACCTAGGTAAAACAGTGCAACAAGAATTTAGCTTTATGTGACAAAAATGTTGCTTTATGTATTCATACTATGATATCTCATAGTATGAATACATAAAGCAACATTTTTGTTTTGTTATACGAATTATTTGCAACATTAGGTAATGTTGGTCATTTACCAAACACATATCACAAATCCCTATTTCCTTGCGGAACTTTTTGGGACTTGTTCCTTTATATATATATATTGTTTATATATATAAATTGCCAATCGTATACAAGTTGTGCAGGATGTTAAATATTATTTGAAGGTTTAATTTTCGAACCAGGGTATGTATAACAACTCATGATGTCATATTTCATATTTACATTTGCAGCTTCAGAGCCAAAAAAAGAAAGAGGATTTTGGATTGTGATGGTGACACTCCAACTGGTGTAACCAGCCTCTTAGAGTCTAAAGAGAACCACAGTGGTCTCACGCAAGAGATCATGGCATTAGAGTTAAGCCAAAACACCCCAAAGCGCATGTCTATACATCCTACACCAGATAAACGCAAGAACCCTATAAAGGGTGTGTTAAAAAAACGGTAAGTTGAATTTTAAATTAATAGAAATGAATGATAATAGAGATGATCAAGCCCTAAAAGAGATTCTTTAGTTTCATATAAGGCTTTTTTTACAAACAGATTATTTGATTATGTTAATCCTATAAAGCTTGAATGAAAATTCAATTTTAGGATAAAACACTGTTTGGGCATTTAGTAAATTATTTTTAGACAATTTGCTTAAAGATACATAGAAATGCTATCTGTTTAAAGAAAACACCTCCATTTTAACAATTTATTTTTTCCACAGCTGGGCCTCACAAAACGATAGTCATCATTTTAATGTGGGAGTAATATTTTCGACGCCCGTATCAAATAATAAATCACCAGAAACAAAGAAAAAGGAGACTCGCTTCAATCTCCCTAAAGACGAGCAACCAGCGTCAGGAATTAAGGAGAAATCTTTTATGTTTGGCAAACATATTTCTACTAGCCTAGAAATTTTTCCCTCAAGAAGATTGAGCAAGGTAAACTTTTTTGAACCTTCCAGCTTTTCCCCTCAGTTATGTTCGCGTAGTTGTACTCTTCGAATACTAACTTGTCACTTTGTGTCCCACTTACCCAGTCACCCGTTTGTACTGTATCAAATTTACTGGCGCGGATGGCCGACGTATGTACATATGTGAAAGCGGAGTTGGGTAAAGCAACCAGCTTTTTCCATACAAAAAGAAATATACTGTTTTTCTGTATCGATGATAACATTAAACATCATCAGTCATCTTAGATAGCTCATTAAGTTTCAGGTCTCACATTGACAGGATCATAAATAGAGAGCCTCGACTGTCTGTCTGGTTTCATTAACAAACAAATGAAGTTATTTAAACAGCCGAATCTCACGATCATAATTTATAATATTATTGTATGAGGTATCCTAGAGTACTGCAACACTGTCTGGAACCCGGGCTATCAAGTGCACATTAACAGAATTGAATGTATCCAGAAGCGTTTCTTATACCACCTCACATATAATAATAACACATGTCAAGAATTAAAATTACACGAACAACGTTTCTCACATTATAAAATGGAATTGCTGAGCTCGCGTCGTAAGATTGCTGATATAATGTTCCTTTATAAGCTCATCCATGGTCTCATAGATTCTCCCGACATTCTTGAGCGTACATATATCATTGATTGTTCCGCGTTGCGGTAGTTGACTGTGAAACCGAAAAACCTTTTACCTATACTCGTTTTGTTTAGGTATTTAAATAAAGGTAAACAATCTTGATGTGACTTTTTACACAAACACATATTAAACAAATAAACTACTGCTTAAACTAGTGGTTCAATTGATTTGGTAATCGTTATTGTTGTTTTACATTGGTTTTTAGTCGCGTTTTATTTTTAAACTGAGTTTTTAAACAAAAAATATTAAAAAGACAAATCAAGATTGTTGACCTTTAATTAAGTACCTAAACAAACCGAGTATAGTTTAGTTTATTTATAACACATCGTTATTATGCAAGCTGTTTTCGCATCTAGAACGATATATTCACGAAATCCTATAGCATAATTGTTGAATTTTGTTACCTGTTTAAGATTGTATCAAGTTTCGTGAACCAAATAAAAAAAATGCAGTGTATTTTAAATTTCGTTCAATCTTTAGTAAGTTCAAAAACGATTTCAAATTACTGTATCATTCACAAAAATATCTGAAGATGTAACATGGGTGTATAAAGATTGTTTCAATATTTTACAGGGTGAAGGAAGTCGGTCCCCAACAGATTTATGTAAGACGCCCTTAGCCACAGCTCACACACCCTATAGAACCCCCAAAAGTGTGAGGCGAGGGAACCTAGTTTCAGACCAAAGAATTTTAGGTACACCTGATTATTTGGCACCCGAGTTACTTTTGAGGTAAGTTACTATCGCTAATCTTGTCTTTATATATCTTACTATATAATATCTTACGGGTAAGCTTTAATTTTATTTAAAAAAAAAGAATGGTTCCCAGCATCCATAGAAAGTGCATTAAACCATTATTTACGTCATCATTAGTCGCGTGTGTAAACAAATTACTTAAACGTTGTACCTTCGTTTTACGTACTAGTTGCGATTATGTAACTATGCGTGATTTAGTTTATTTCCCTCCATTAGCTGGAAAAGTTTTTCGTTCAAAAGTCGAGAAGATTTGGCGATATTTTGATCCTGATACATAAGTTACTCTTTCCAGACAAGGCCATGGTGCTCCAGTTGACTGGTGGGCGCTAGGGGTATGCTTGTACGAGTTCATGACGGGTGTTCCACCCTTCAATGACGAAACACCTCAAGCTGTTTTCAAGAATATTTTATCTCGAAGTGAGTATTATATAACTGTAGTTTAGTTGGAAACAAAAGAATACTCATGTTATTAAGGAACTGACCAATTCACCTGGATAGACTGTTACATATGTATATTTAAATGGTTTGTGATCACCATTCCGACCTATACCGTATAGTGACCGAAGTTCAGAAGAAAAAACATTTACACTCATTACATAAATAACATATTCGCGTTTGTTTTACCATAGTAGTTATAGTACGAACGTGATATGATTAATATATCTTTACTCCTTTTGTTTCTTCCGCATACGCGAGAACTGCAACTGATCTTTTTGTATTACATCGGGAATAAGGTCATTCAAAATAACCTAGGATTTATTATTAAATTTCACGATGTAACGATGTTACAGACATCGAATGGCCGGAAGCCGATGAGGCATTATCTCCAGAGGCTGTCAGCGCCATCGAGGCGTTACTAACGATGGAGCCGTCGGACCGCCCAGCGGCGGGTGCCGTACGGGCCATGCCTATATTCCGGAACATTGACTGGGACAACCAGTTGAACGTTGAGCCTCCCTTCGTACCTACACTCGATGATGTCTACGATACTGGATACTTTCAAGGTAACGCTTTATATTTATACGCATTTACGTTACGGTTACGGCTATGGTATTATTAAATCCCATATTAACTGGAATATGAACAGGGACTATATTCGTATCTGTTACAAATTTAGCTTACCAAAAGTGCGTCGTTTATATTTTTTCCACATGTCAGTAAAACAGCATGCCTTGACTGACATTCCATAACTATGAAAAAACAATACACATGTCAGCCTATCCAGTAACATTGCAACTCGCCCTTAGCATACTTTGGTCTTTCACCTAAGTCACTTATACTGCATACTAATTTAAATTTATTTTTTCAACACTTCCACATGTGAATAATTTCAAGTATCTGATACGTTTCTATGCGTCTAACACGCATGCGCACTGTACGATAAAATATTGAAGTTATTTTCGAAGTCACGTTCACGTAAGTATCTGCAAAAATATTTAACAGTAGTCTAGAGGTATCTAGTGTATTTGCGGATATTGCTTTAAAAGTCACGGATTTTACTTTCTTTTATACGACAAGTATGCCTTGTAACGGATACAATAGAAAGTTTTTATTGACATAAGACTAACATTAAGGAGGCGTAACATTTTGAGGTAATTTTCTTTTGTTTCAGCTCGCAATATTCTACAACAGCTACATGTTTCTAACTTCGACATGTAATATATGTCAGTATTGTTAGTTATTAATGTTGAAATGATAGGTCTATATAACGTGATAATGTAATGATACCAGCCTTAAAATATTGTGAATTTTATTATTGCTTCTTTTTGCTTACAATGATGTACTAACCAAATCTATTCAAAGACTGAACTGAAAACTCTATGCCATCTCATTTAAATATTTAACGCAATGTTTTTATTGTAATAAGAATTGTAGTCAGTGTATATTCATGTATGTAGTTAAGGAATTTTTCAATAAATAATATTACATTAAAAGTATGGTTAATTTTTATTTAATTACGAACCTTAAATTAAATTGGCACAATTAATATATTGTTTAAATGTATCATGAAGCAATTAATTGAGAAAAGCAAGGTAGTTCGGTTGTTTTTCTCAAAATAATTGACCGAAAAAATTATTCATGGAATAATTGTAAAACTTATTGTCAAATTTTGTTCTTCAAATTGTATTTTCGAACGAGAGTCATCTACTGGGAATTTTTCTGGATCCAAGGGAGGAAGTAGGTGACACGTGTGTAGACTCCGGGGTACTGGCCTTTGCCGCAACCGATGCCCCACGATACAATACCCACTTGCGTCCAGCGACCATTCTCGTTCACCATCAAAGGGCCACCGCTGTCACCCTATTGAAAAAATATAGGCAAATAAGTTTAACGTAAATCGATGTCAATGACATCGTTCAGCGTTAACTTACACTGCAGGAGTCCATGCTAGCCTTGCCGGCACAGAGCATGTGCTCGACGATACCACCGGGCGCAGCTCCTCCATATTTCAGCTGACACTCCTGGTTCGACCAAACTGGGATCGATACCTCTTGAAGGACGGAAGGTTGGGGTCCACCTAACAAAAAAGTGCAATGTCCCTTAAGTATTCATATTTAAAATAAAGAACTGCACACCCATACAAATGCATGACCAAAAGCGCAAAATCAATTTAAAAGCAACTGAAACTAAATGTCGGATCAAGGACCTAAATTATCTGGGACATTTTAAAAGGTGAGTATTGTAACAACATTGTATATGTATAATTATGCTAATATCTTTTGTAACAGACTTGTTAAAAACATAACACTTTACTGTTCTTGAAGGGATTCTTGTTCAGTGTTTGAAAAATGGTCTTGCACTGAGTAATAAATACTTACTCTCACGCAGACTTCCCCAACCGATTACCGTAGCAATTTTGCCTTGGTATGAGGCCCTTCCACCAGCAGGCATGCAAATAGGACGGATATTCTTCGTGAAGGACACTGGCTGGTCTAATGTCAAAACCGCAACATCGTTGTACTGAAAAATATTTACGGAACATAATTAGTTGGTATATCTCAGAACTATTTTATAATTCAACTTCAAGTTCTAAAATTAATTAACCATCAATAAATATTTAGTTTTTGTTTAGTTGGACGAGACGGTTGTCAGGTAAAAAATGGTGCTAATTTGTTATTTTGTGCCTCTCACCGTCGAATAATCAATCTTAACTTAATTTCGAGAAGCAGTTAAGTCTCATGCTGTCACAGTCACTTGATAGGCTGTTCACTGTAGCAAAGGAACGGCATTTGACAGCGTTTTAGTCGAGTTATTTTTTAAGATTTTCTAAGTTGTTCTGTAAAGCTTAAATCAAATTTTCTCACCAAAGTACGCATATCAAAGCCTCGATGTCTCACTACTCTCTTTATCTTCCTTTCAATGTGTTGAGTTTCTGTGTTCGTTCGGATGTTGTAGTCCCCAAGTCGTGCCGTCAGGCGCGCGACATCCCATGACGTCATACTGGAAAAATGTTAATGTATGATTATTATGGTCCAAAAGGTCGACACCCTGTGTCTTGTGTATAGCTTGATATCTTACTGTATATAATTAATAAAGTCAGAGTTTTGTGTTTACCGCTTGAAAATATGGTTTTTAACTTACTGTGCCACGCAATGTGCTGCAGAAAGGACATGTCTGTCATCCATCAGAGAGCCGCCACAGAACTGTCGGCCACTATTAAACAGTGCCACGATCCATGGCCACTCATTCAACTCTGCATTATGGCCTCCCACTATGCGTTCCTCGTCCTGATAGGTGCTTTCGTAAGTCTGTGATTTTAATGATAATATATATTTAACCTCCATTCACATATTATAATCCACCTCTATCGTTTATGTAAGGTCATCGTACCTGAGGTCCATTCTTCACGCCGCAAGAGCCATCCACAGCGGGTGCAGGATGAGCTGGATGTGCAGGCACACTCGGCTTCGTAGGGTACGCTGGTGCCCACGTCTAAATATTTTATCATTTGTATTATTCTATATATACAGGAACAGATGAGCACTGAAGTCGCTTAGAATATTGCGCTTACCTGTTTAGTGGTGCTAGGAGGTCTAGTCGCCCAAGTGGTAGAGCTAGTGGGGTAAATAGTGGGTGGTTTTGTTGTTACGCCTGCAACTGTATATAAAATTAGTTGAATACGAAGATATTTCACGCATTTTACTATCATTTATATTTTATAGTATAAAACTCGTACCTAGCGAAGGTGGATGCGTAGGCGCGGTATGGTCAGGAGGGTGGGTCGGTAGTGGGGGGATTGTTGGTGGCCACTGCGCAGGGATCTGACGAAAATTGCTGCCATCACCGTAGGACCACCGTGTCAGTGCAGGTAAAACACCACCTGAAAGTCTACGTAGATCATCTTTATTAAAAGTGAGTTTTAAATTATTTTAGGTACATTATTTAAATAAAAAAAATCGCTCTTTTTGATACTGGTTTCGTACGTCCGTCAAAGAACTCACCCTGTATAAGGCACCGGTGGCAGTTGAACAGGTATAGCGGGTTGTAGGTAACCGAATCGTTGGACATCAGGATCTTGTTGCGGTGGTGTGCCCACTGGCTCTGTGCAGCATACCCCAAATACCTGAAATTTAATGCAATTAACATGCATGCTATAGGACTAGCTGGCGTAAATGCCAGTAAACACCCCTCCCCCCAAGCCCGCATCTCAATTTGTTTCCCCCACATAGTCGGCGCTGCCTATTGGTTAAAGAGGCTGCACATTAATATGTTTCAATAAAAAATGGAAACTGGTTGTTATTCCCGACTATACGAAAGGTTCAAAGCCAGGCTACGATTTAATAAGGGTAATAAAATTGAGCTGAAGGACAAAATAATAGCATAAGCATATTCAGGTATGGTTCTTAGCAAGTAGTACCTAACTACAAATAAAAATGTAGTTTTGAAGACATTAAGATAACTAGATATCAGACTGGCTAGTCATGAGTATGTCCCTGCGGTTGCACTCCGTAATCAGAAACTGATCAATACATTTGAGGACTATGTACCTCCATATTATCTCCGTTGACGTAGCTGCAAGTATCGTAATGGCCCATCACCCACCCATCCCAGCCTGAAAAGTCGGCTACTTTAAACAAAGGGTAGCAGTCACGAAAACTCTTGCAGGATCCCTTTTTGCCAAGAGTCGTCTCACAATCCATTCCGATCGCTCCACTTGTCTGCTAAAACAAAAATAAAAAACCGTTAAATATTTATCAGTAACCGCAATGTAAGGGTATAATCCTGTATTTTTTCTGTTTACCTGTCCTAATCGGAGCAGCAATAATTGTTTTCCATCGCGAGTAGCGTTTGATGCATCTCGCTTCACTCGTCCATCGTAAGCTGAAAAAATAAAAATACAGGCTTACTCAATTAATTTTGATCGAATGTTCTTTTACCTGATCCATATAATGGCTGGTTCGGGATTTTTTATCAAAACAGTTCCTTTGTGTGCGCCAACACAATCATAAATTTGGCACACGGTGAGTGGCGACCTTTCAATTAAAATGATCAGCTAATAAAATTCCCAAACCCTTTTTATGTTGGCTTATAAACGTAACACTGCAATTTGACCACCTTAATGAAAATAAACCTTAAATAAGAATGTTTTTTTGAAGCAGTTTGGATCGATGCCTGTACATTGAACTTGTCATTTAATTACGAACCAACTTAGTTGTTTATGATTCCTATAACATGACATCGCAAATGAGTAACGGTTGTTTTAATCAACTCCAATGAGCATGTTCTACCGTATTAAGGCGTAAAAAGTTTAACAACGATAGTATTTTTATTATCTTTAAAACCTGTTCGGTATAAGGTGTACTTACTTTGATGAATTAAAAGTTGCTAATTGACTATTTGATTTTCAATTCATAACTAACAACTGCTGAATGATATTTTTCCTAGGTTAAAGTTCTGAATTTTGATGAGAATATCTTCAATTCTGCTATGATTTCCATATTACGATTTCTTGAAAACCGCTGTGTTAGTTAAGAATGATTAATAATAAAATATATCATCCAATAATAAATACATATAAATTTCGTTACGATCATTGTTATTGACAGTAGAGTAAACGAACTTTGCCAACGATGATCGTAAACATCGAGGGAATTGATATTCCAAAGGCGATCTAAAAGCTAAGTTCGAGTATAACAACGTGTCGTAAACATGCATGTTATTTATTTCGGATCGCTGCATAACGGTTGCCGTTATATCCAAACCTCAGGAATCCAGAATGCCATGTGCAGCATGCCAATATTTTAAATGACCTAACACATTGTTACGGAATTATGTCATTAAATTAAAACAAATTATTCGTACAGACACCTTGTTGATACAACTAGTAACCGAGATAGGTGGGCAAATAGCCATTTAAAAGAAAACTGGTCCAGAAAGTATGTGCATGTATAAGAGACCTATAGCAAAATTGCACGCGTGAATAACCGGCCTTGGAGATGCTGGGAGTTGACAGTGAATCGCACTTAACTTACGACCAAGGGTTCTAAATAATTAAACCTGATTTTCTGAGATGCCATAATGAAAATATACAACCTTTAAAGGTTCCTAGATTTAAAATGAAAAAATCGTTTCACCGTGTATGAACAAAGCAAAGCAAGCTTTAAGATCGACCAGTAAGAGAATATTTTACTTTACAAGCTAGACTGTAATGCTTTTTAAATAGCCTGCAGTGGCATGCCAACAGACACCTTGAACTTGATACCAAGTAATGTAATTTGCCTTTAGGTGAAGCTCCGGAATAGTGATGAAAACTCGGGTTCCGCATCATTTACATACGAAAACGAACTATAAGGCAACAATACGATATTTTTTACGCTCCAGCTTTGTCACGATCATAAACAAGTCTGATTGGCGACGCGCATAAATATCTATTACCATTTGCTTCTGGATTCCGGGTTCAGCAATCTAATGCGAGGAAATGTCAGCGGCGTCATCCCGCTTCAATCGCCAGTCTCCGATCTAATTAATGTCCTCGACTTGAGCCACAAAAAGTTCAACAACTGAGAGCCGTAGTATGGACAATGATGTGATTGATGTGATCGACTTTGGATGTGTGGGCGTATGACAATTTGCATTGAATTGGTCCCATAGGTATTTCCGAATAATAGCCCACGTGCTTATGAACTTCTGAGTACTGATTGCGGGTTGACGACCAACATCTTAATCGAACTAGGTGTAGGTACATACACATTTGTAAACATTAGTTTTCTTCTAAGAAAATATATGCCGGTAAAATTTAGTCTTCGAAAAATATGTTTGTCTTAATTTTATGATTTAAAAAAACAATATATTTTCTTTAAAAAAAAACTTTATTTATTTCTGATCACAGTTTTTACGATGGACATACATCTCAGTTGCAAATTTTAACTTTCTCTAGCCTCAAAACCTCATAGCCACATGTGTCGTGCATTGTTTTGAGTCCTCGTACGTAATACAAATACTGGACGTTATACTCTTTCTATGAATGAGCTGTACGTGAGTGAGTAGGCCTTTAGGTAAGTTACAGTTAAAGTGCTCGTTCTTACAAATAACGAATACGTAAAATTATTATCAAAGGCTAAACTATTGTTCCATTAAAAAAATCGAATAATATTGATATTTAATTTTCTGTTTTGTTGTAAAAAAATACAAGTCCGCTTACCATTTAAAATAACCGCATCGTCGGTGTAAATCCCACCATCAGTCTCCGAGAATCCATTTGTAACGACTTCAGAATCACTCCCGTAGCTCGACGCTACGACTCCCACCCAAAGAATTATTAATTTTACCCCTATTAACATTTTATTGTTTCGTTTATTGTGACATTCACTTGAGAAGGATATTCAAAAAGTTAAGTGTAATTTTTTGTTAGTGCGCGTAGCGGGTGTGTGCAGCCCGCAAGGAGTCGCTTCGCAAAATGCTTCGGGCTCTTGAGTCCGCGCCTTTATAATATTTTTGCACTGACGCTCTACATTAGGTTAAAAAGATAACAGAGCTTTTTCTCCTTTTGTAGAAGACTGACATTTGCCATCCAATACAAACGAGCTTTATAAAATATGACAACCATTTCGTTCGGCACGCCCGAAAAGGAATATTCGATTGATGGTGTTTATTTTTGTTGCATTCACATTCACAACATAAAGAATATTATTTATTGAGGTCAGCGAACCTCATAAGAACTTAAATAATCATTAGGCACAAGACAGTAAAGGCTTGAAGGGAGCGTTAGATTTTTATAGTCATACAGTTAGTTGTAAAATGTTAATTTCCGATTTCATTTTTGTAGTTTCTGCCTACCCGTGGAAAAAAGAATTTCTAACCACATATCTACTATTATTTTCATTTAATTGCTTTTTGGCGCCCGCTCGACAAATCAATACAAAATCGATTATCTTTAACTATAACTGATTTAGAACCTGGAATATTTAATTGTAGGTTTGTTGAATTATGAGTTGAAATAGTGGACTATTAAATGTATTTATGGTGTCGAGTGAATCATTGAAAGCTTCGATGCTAACACGAAAACAGTTTTTTAACCGATCGACTCTTTCTAAAGCATGTCACCATTGATGCTCTTACAAATAAAATCGACCGACTAAGTTGACATTTATCCTTTGACAAGGAAAAAATATAATGCAACTCAGCTACCCTTAGCATTTGGCACGTTTTTCCTGTTTACAACTTTTTGACGCATGTGTCTGATAATCCAATTATATACGTACGTATCTAAAAGATGTACATATGTACCTATGTGTTAAAAACCCGCAACAGGCATTCAGTTTAAAGTCAGTGACCTTTTGAAAAACAAGGAACTTTAAGTCTCGTGTCAACTGTTTGTTGTAGGCAACTTATGTTACTTGAACAAAACTTTGAAAGCCGATTTGCATTACGTTCTAAACATAGCAAAAAATTACTCAAAAAGAGGATTTTCATTATTTAACGATTTCTTTAAATAAAACGCGTTTTGACTTTTGAGTATTGATTTGTCACAGCATTCCTCACCCGAGCTTATTTGAATATTTCCAAATTCTTCCGACAAGATTCTCAGCCCCAAAGGATTATTTTTTCTTTTTTAAACAACGTTGACCCTAAACCCCTCACTAGAAATAATTCCTGTATCGTGGGTGCGTTTACAAACACATATACTCACATACACAACGACCCAGACCCGAAATAACTATCTGTAGATCATATAAATATCTGTTCCGTGCGGGAATCGAACCCGTGACACTTAGCGCAGCAGTCGATCTCTCAACCACTGCGCCAACCGTGCAGTCAAATTATTTTCCATTTGTGCTTATCATCATTTCTACATAGGGTAGATAAAATTCCCATCCGGGGTTCTAAGTGGGAATAATTTATTTATAATAATTCAATCAAACATATTAATCGACTTAGGAATTAATTATTCCCTAGACCTCAATATCTGCAGCTGTGTTAACCTCTCGTATAGACTCGTGATACTTGCATATTTTTATTATTTCTAAGTTATCTATGTAAAATGTTAATTTGTCTAGAACCCACAAGAACAAGATCCGAATTTCGATACTGGTGCGTCGCGCGTCGTGAGCTGAACAAGCAGGACGATTAGATTGAACCGCGTACGATATTAGCGTCATTAATCTTTAACTGTCCCGTTATGTCAATGTCGTAGATCAGTATCTATGCGTCGGGGCTGTGCAAAAATTTAATACGGTCTGACACTACTTACATTCACATTTTATACAATGTTCACTGCGTGGGCCGTGGGCAACAAAATCCAAACTGTGTGGCGCTGGGTGAGGTCCGAAATCAAAGAATTATACGGAATTTTATGTTTACTCACGTCGGGTATAGACTGGCGATGACATGGAACAGGCGAGTCATACATTATGAGATATATGTGCTTGTAATTTTTTGATAAATCCTGTCAATCTTGCTTAACTCATATGCTAGAGCTTTTAAATATAAAGGTTCTTTTATTTTGGTAGGTTTTAAAATTGCTACTAACTTTAAGCTTTAACTTATTTTACGCTTAGAGTGTCGTAGCGATGGATGGCTTTATTTTTGATACAGATAACAACTGCCTTTTACTTAGTCAATGCAGATGCTAACATTTTAGGAGTATTTGGCAAATGATTTGTCTTTTCCGGTTAACTCTGTTTTTTTAGCAAATTGAAATAAAATTATGCTCAACTTGACGACGCAGCTGGTTTGTATTTTATTAATCGAATATGATAGTGAAATCTAAAACAAGCCTGACCCACTTCCGTTATTTAAATAGCTTTTATTTTACGATAAACTACACCTGTAATTTATGATTTCCATATTATTGACTACTAATGCGCTTGATACTGATTTGCTAGTTTCATCCAATTGTCTGTTCGTAAAAATATTTAAATATATACGATTATCCTTCCGATTAGACTATCGGATAGAAAGTCTAGTATTTCAGTGACTAACAAAAATAGGCATGGTCCTGGCTAAAGAAATCTCTAATGGTAGGAGATCATCAACCTTTGTAATGACGATTTAATCGACTACTATCAATCTAATTACCTATTATAACAGCATTGTATGTGTTGCGCATTTAGTATTAGTCACATCCTGAACTTGAACCGTTATTTTACATTACGTACCTTTGGACTAGCGCGTAATTACAATAAACAATACAATGCAATGAAATATAACGATTTTAATTAAATTGCTATTTTACTACATGGGCAAATTAATTACTAAGGTTTTACAAAAATCAGATTTAAAAAATAATAATATTTGTAGGAACAGCATAAAAAATACTGAAATTAGGTAGAAAAATCAGAAGAATTTATAGAAAAAAAATATTTTTCGGGAACCCTGCGGTTTAAAAACAAAGAAACCAAATTAGTTGTAAATAATCAGACGAGCAATCGTTGCCTTACATTTGATCAATTATTTACGGGACAAAATCGTTTTTAAATTACCTTGTCTCTCAGCAAGTGTTTGTGTAATTACATTTTTTTTTTTTATATCTTACTACTTATACCGATTGTATAGGCAACATTGAATATAAATTGTCTTATATTAGAAATTCAAGATTTTATCTAGACCGCTGTAGTTTTAATTTAGTCTGCATCATCGTCATAACATGGCATATTTATTAAAATATGTAGGTATAATTAAAGAAGACTACCGCCGTTACTGCTATTAATTAAATCTAGAAATAGGCAAATGACACCCGTAGACAAAGAAACGAGTTGAAGTAACAACAGCTAGCGCCTATAATACATCTACTCGATAAATTGAAGTAACATAAGTTTGCTTTTTAAATTTGAAAAGGCGCAACTTTTAATCTATTGGATGGTAAATTGTTTGATGATTCATGGTTCCTCCATTAAAATATAACACTAGTGCTTATAAAATACTAGCTTCCGCCCGCGGCTTCGCCTGCGTGGTTTACGAACTCGTACATCTTTCCGGGATAAAAAGTAGCCTATGTGCTATTCCAGACTATAATCTATCTCTGTGACAAATTTTATCCAAATCCGTTCAAGCGTGATTGAGTAACAAATATCCATCCATCCATCCTCACAAACTTTCACATTTATAATATTACTAGCTTATGCCCGCGGCTCCGCCCGCGTTTTCCCGAGATAAAATGTAGCCTATATGCTATCCCAGACTATAATCTATCTCTGTGCCAATTTCATCCAGACCCGTTCAACCATTTTTGCGTGAAAGAGTAACAAACATACATAACATATATCCGTCCATCCTCACAAACTTTCGCATTTTTATTTATAGTAGTATAGGATAAGATAGGATGGTAGGACATTGATATATTTCTGAGAACAAACAATCTTCTTAGATCTAAAATCTGTTGGTAAAACCTATCTTATAAAATTGCCTTCTATAAGCATAACCGAATCCAGCCAGTCGCCTTGTGGCCGAAATTCGACCGTATCAATTTTTAAGTTTGAACATTATTGAGATTCTATTCAAAGAGTTTGTAAGAGTATATACCTATGTAGTCATTGCAAATATTCTAATTTTAATTTTGTTCTATTACGTCAATTGCGAGCATAGACTTAGGATTCCGTTTACTCTGAATCTATGGTTGCGAGCGACATTGATTTGACATTTGACATTGGCAGTATGATCGTAAACAAACTCACATTCGTATTTATAATATTAGTTAGGATTCCCGTTCCAGTGGGAATACGGGCATAAAATATTGCCTATTTTACTCGTTGATAATGTAGCTTTACATTGGTGAAAGAATTTTTAAAATCGATGTTGTGGTTTAGGCGTGAAAGCGTAGCAAACAAATAAACAAACTCATTTTCGCATTTATAATATTAAAAGTTAGGATAGTACGAAGTAGGATTAGTAGGATTCTTAGGATAAGATGAAATCACTAACTATAGTAGACGGGTAGGAAATTTTATATCGACAAACGTCTCATGTTCTGTACTTATCGATAGTAATCGTACGCTTATGACATTATGTTAAGGCTTAATTTTGCTGAAGGTAATTAGTATTTACATGATCCTGTTCTTTAGGACGACTAGTATTTGTTTGGGATAATGTCAGATATGAGAGCGACTTGACTTACTCACTGTTATTATTTCAACTTGTGCCATTTTCAAGAACATTTCATATTCAACGAATAAAAATGAAAATAAAACAATTATAAATCGCAAACGAAATCCTAAAGAAAATATTAAAAAAAAACATTGAACGTTACATAAAAGCTTGTAATAAGAGAATACATTAAGTGGAAAACCCCTTGCGCACGCGACTGCACCTGGCGACAGGTGATGCATTAGGCAGGAGGTAGAATACGTTTTCTAATCATACTATAAACATGGATTAGGGCTGGTAAAATACCTATGATGTATTTTATTACATAATAATACATAACACATATTACATGTACCTTGTTTAATGAGTTACCGTGTATAATTGTACTAGCACACGTTATCCTGCGCGAATGTAGAACGCGATCTCAGGGACACCTAGCTAGGTCTAATTGTGAATCTTAATTACCCAGGGACTCAAATACACACAAAAAACTTCATTAATATCAGGCCAGCCGTTTAGGAGGAGTACAGTGACGTTTTGGAAAGATATAAACACAATAGAATGATAGAAGCACCGAAATTAAAGTTTTAGTTACGGCCTTACACAATATTGTAATATCATGATTTTTGTGTTTAAGGTATATTAAATAATATTTTTTGTGAATGGTTTACGCTTTTTTTTAAGTTCGAAACAATTATTATACATTGAACTGGTACCTACCTCCCTAACAAAATAAAACATATACATATATGTAAGTATCTCCAAAGGTCTAGGCAGTTATGCATCCACATTTCGCCGATGGTGTTATTAAATCCCATGTAATAGGTGTCGAGCCTATTGCTAACAACCGGGCACAGTTCCAAACTTCGTGCTGCTACTGAGAATTTCTATACAGAAAAACCTAATAACACTTTGCCCGAGCACTTCACGCTCAGCAGTAGCTTACAACGACTAGACTAGGCTAGACTAATGAGGCAGTTCCCTCTTATAAAATTCATAAACAATAAAAGTAAGTCATATTTTTATAAACTAGAAACCTCTCGTCTCGGTACTGGCCAGTAATTGATTTTGTTTCGGGTTTATTTTACTTGTTTTATGATATACACTGAAATGTTACCTTGTACATCCCAATATTATTGTTAATTTGTATGTCCCTCACCTAAGAATTACGGTAATCGTTTGATAGAATAATGAATTATGGCTCGTTACTCCAAAGTTATGTTCATATTGAGATGGGATCAATGCGGGCACCAGGCTAACCAGCAGGTTATTAAGGTACACGTCCGTAACCGTAATCGATTCTGCATATTTTGATAGTACAACAATATACATTACTCAGTATGCTTTAAATAGCACTCTGTGAACTATGGAACCACGCAATGTAGGCAGATTTTCGAACTGTCAAAATTGTATTAATTTTGATTGCGAGCGTATATCGTAATATTAGGGGTGCGAGGAAAGAGCCTCCACATGTGACAATACAGAGAATGAAATCGTCCAGCGCACCCTTGACGGTCAGTCTCTCTCTAGCTGGCTTATCATGTGACAGATATTCTTATTCTTCTAATATTAAAAAATCAATGTTTGTTTGTTCGTATTTTATGCGCTGCTATTCCGTTGACCCAAAATCGTACACGTAAAATTGACGTAATAAACCCCCTCGGTCCGCCACTGTGTAGGTGATTATTATTAGACTCAGAGATTTTTTTTATTATAGTATCTATATACATTTGCTTAATAGGTTGTACCAGGAACCCAAAAAAACAGGAACTATAATAATTTTAAGCTACGCAACAAGCTTGGTAGCAATTATAGCAACTCTACTAATGTCTGTGCTACTTTGACCTGACTTTGACTTAAGTTCTTGTACGTATCCTTAGTCTGCCATAACATTGTGCTTCTAATAGTTTTTGTGTGTATTCAAAGCATCAAGGTTAAATCGACGTACTTTGGTCGTGGTGTGGGTTTATGTCAACTTAAATGATCTCAATAACTTACATTTAGTAAGTAGGTCATCTTTACGTTTAGACTGGCTTGCGAGATGCAGGGATACGTAATAAACGGCAGTGATTATAGTGAACGTGGCATGTGGTTAAGCTTTGCGCGATCAACTTAGCTATGAGGTGCCTAGGTACTTTCCTTTTCTTTTTTTCATTGTAAATCCATGACAGATGGCGCTGCGTATTTGCATTATTTTTGGAGGACGTTCCAAAGATTCTTTTGTGATGTCTTTTAACAACTTTTAAGAAGCTCGTGATTAGTATGGAATCAACCGTGAAGTCACAAAAACAATCCTCCTGAACCAATACCTATCTATCCAAATTTGGAAAATGATCTTTATAACATAATATTGTATTTTGTTATGTTAGTGAACAAATAAAAACAAACTTACCGCTTCATTTCAAATACTTATCAAAATGTTGTTGTAACCCGTCAATTGCCAAAATGTAGACTAGTATTGTCTTAATCCACAATTGTAATGTCTAGGTCGGCGGTAATCAGTTCAATTAAAATCGTCAAATATCTGATAGAATAATATTATTACCTAACCATATTATGTATTCTGCAAACCAGTATTGACATTGAAGGCTAGGCTGCGTTTTATGCAATCGGTGCTCAACGTCGTACGGCGGGCGGCGCGGGCGTAGCATTGGACCGAAACTCACAAACGATGCTACAACTTAAGCCGTAGTACTCGTCTCCTACGTCTTGTTTTTTTTTTATTATTATTAATATTTAATTTTATAAAATAATTATCCAACGTTTCAAAATGTTCAGCTTGAAAAAATATTTATATTTATTGACGGTGTTCAGTGTTTGTAATGGTGCAGTTGATATAAGTAAGTAATAATAGATTTTTTTAAATAAGTAAACATAGGTATTGAAAATTACTAAAATTTTGTCGAAAAAGAATCCAATGTCGTATCTTCTGAATTTATGAATTTCATAGAACTTTTAATTGTAGCTCCATTGGTAGTCTCAATAACTGGGTTTAATTAAATTTAAGAGATTGACTTATTAGAAAATGTTGATGTATTATTATTTCTGTATCCTGATCATCTTGTTTTTACTTAGTTTTGGAAAAATCTAAGTGCTCAAGTTACACGAGCTATGTTTACACATCATGACGTGTACTACGTAGGTACTCGTGTAATATACACTTTAATTATCCACCAACACCAACAATCAACGTATATAATTTTGGTTCCTACTAATAATTAGTTTCGTGGTAGTGGACAATCAATTAGTTGCCTATTTTTCCTCGTAGTTTTGAGAAATTTATTATTAACGAGTAAAATATAAAACAAGTAATAGGTCGGTACTACTGTTGGATTCTCAAAGAGCCCGAACTCTGAAAATGATACAAAAACATGTATTGTTATAGCTCACAAGAATACCCACTTGAATCTCATCTGTATTTATCTTTTGCTTGCTTGCGCTGATTTTTAAACATTTCTCATTTTACCGGTAAACGTTATTGTCAACATTGTGATGCCATTTCATTTATTTTATATTGCAGAACGGTATTTTAAAGTATGCGACAGAAACGCTATTGATGTGAACGACTGTTTGGTGGAAGCAGTGCAAAAGGGCATTGCAGCTATGGTAAATGGAATCGAAGAGTTAGGGGTACCACCCATTGATCCTTACCTACAGAAAGATTACCGTATGGAGTACAAGAATAACCAGGTATGTATTATTTCCCAGGATATAACTATTGGAGGAGTAGAGCTCAAGGGTAGACTAAGCGTCATATGCAATGAAATAACCAAGCATGGGCATGATTTACCATAGTTTTTCGTACTTAACGGTTGTTAAAGAAAAACCTTTTTCTGTTGGCGATAGTTCCGTTATTACAGTGTTGCGTTATGATGCTGATACAACATAATATAAGATATAGATATATCAACTTGTTAAGGTTTATTCTAATTCTTTAAATAAAATAAACTGTTGTCCAGATCTGTCTGAACAGTACAAGTGGTCATAATTTATGGAATTATGACCAGTTTAGCTGTGCCAGTTTATCTGACGCTGACCTGTTAGTTTCACTATACTACAAGCAACATTAATCTCCTCAATTATGTGTAGCAAGGTGAGCAATATTACTTACCAGATTTAAAAAAATGCGAATGCCAACTTTACTCGAAAAATTTAATAAGTAGCTACTGTAATTATTATTAGTCCTTGATCTCGAAAGTTACTAAAATACACGTCTTTTGATAACTTACTCGTTCAGCACCAACAGGCTGATATCAAATATTAAAACAGACATTGGGCAAAATCTTCCCTACATTAATTTTGAAGCAGTTACTGTCCAAAGCTACATTTAATTTTCATTCGTCTATGTAACAGTTGAATACCTACTTAAAATCGGTGCGATAAAAACCGTAAATGCCTATAGAAACTAGAAAAGAAAATAAATCAATACGAACACGTGTACGGGGTTAATTGGCACATGAAACAAAATAAAAGTATTATATGACGTCACGCGTTGGGTCACACGCTGCAAGAGGTGCATTTGTTCCGTGTTCGGCGTGTGGACTAATCTATAGATCCCATCGACTCCCCTTCTCGAATAAAGACAAAAAGGCGATACCTTTCTGGTAAAGGATCATCGTCGTAATTCTCTATTTACTTTATAGTGTTTTCTCTATTTACAATTATCATTAGGGCTGAGTTTCGAGCTAAGAAACACCCCGATAGGTTGTTTCTTAGCTCGAAACTCACGGGGGCAACAATATTAACTACCTTACTTATAAACGATGATTAAACTTTATTTAACTAAAGGCTTTGTTTACCAACAAAATAATAGATGTTTATAATCATACCTACTAAAAACAAATCTATTTATATTACATTGACCTACATATGTGACTATATAAATTGTGTTTCAAAATTACAAGCATATCAAGGGTTTATCTATAAAATATTAATCTTTCCTTCAATCACTTTTTGATTTTTTTTTTTTAAACTTTGCCCCAAACTAGGATTTTTCCTGTATCGTGGGTGCAGTGTACAAACATACATGTCACATGTACACACAAAAAGATACGAAACAACTATCTATAGATCATACAAATATTTGCTACGTGCGGCATTGCACCCGCTACCCGTAGCACAGAAAGCTAATCACTTAGCCACTGCGCGAACCGTGTCTAATTACTGGAAGTTACATGCCGTTAATTATAAGAAAAAAATAATTTATAAAGGTAAAACATTTTAATTTTTACGTTAAAGTAGTAGTTATACTGAGAAGAAACGTAGTTAGTTTCAAGATTAACAATTAGATATTTATATACAACTTGCTTTTATAGGTTTTTGCCAGCCTTTACAAAACAATCTTTGGATGAATATGTTTTATAACTTACTACATTTAAATGAATCCTATGTGTATGCAAGGTAATAAACAGGTAAGTACTTAGGTAGGTACTTATAACATTGAACGTATGGTTTAAATGCTAAACATTATTTATATTGATAAAAGCCGTTTAATTGCTCAATCGTTTCTCTTTTCCGATTTATTTTGTTAGGATAGTTTGTATAAAAAAAACTGAATTGCAAGTTTTGATTTAATATTTATCTACTGCCTATAACCATATGCCTGCCCTTCTATTTAGAGGTTATGTTTATTTACGAGATATTTAAAGTTAAATGGTATTACCGGACCTTTGAGTTTATTAGTATTATTTAGTTTTTTGGTGGTTTTTATTACACCTCAAAAAAAAAAACAAGTTATATTTTTTGAAGGGAACCGGTTTATCTAATTAATTCTTGTTCTAATTATACAAATATTTAATCCGTTCTCAAATCTTAATAACTGATGAGTTTGTTTTGCTTCTTCACATTTTACTCATGAGAGCTTTAACTGTAGACATACGTAAGGTTCTCATTTAAAATTTTGTAGAAAAGAAAATTTAATCAATCTATCAGGAATCTAACTTGCTACCATCTGGTGTAGAACCTACACCTGCCGCTCTAGCCTCTGAGTTAGTCAATCAGTAGTTTTCATGTTGCTATCTATAGCAAATATGTTTTAATAACCGTAACCTTCAATCAGTTATTTTCTACTTCAACAGTTGAAGGTTAAATGACCGAAGAAAATTTTATAATCGGCTTTATTATTGGATCTTTTGGCTTTGGTAACAGTAGTGAGTTATTACTCACTACTAGTTACCAAAGCCAAAAGATGCTTCCACATTTATAATATTAGTAGGATAGGATATTTCCTATCCTATCCTATCCTATCTTACTAATATTATAAATGTGGAAGTTTGTGAGGATGGATGGATGGATATTTGTTACTCAATCACGCCAGAACGGCTTGTCGGATCTGGATGAAATTTGGCTCAGAGATAGATTATAGTCTGGAAAAGCACATAGGCTTTTTATCCCGGGAAAATGTACGCGTTCGTAAACCACGCGGGCAAAGCCGCGGGCGGAAGCTAGTTCGTCATATTTCTCGCGTCTGGCGGTGGAATCATACGTGGTTTTAAAAAAAGTACCAATATCAATAAAACTACTACAGATTCCATTCATTGTAACCTTTATTATATTTTAATTTGCTATCGATTATCATTTATTGATTCTATGACCCGTTACTACAGTGGCACCCAACGTAGCAGATATATTTCGAACCTCCTTTAAATAGATAAATGTTGTTGCCCAGTGCTCACTTGCTAAAGCAGAAACTTCTGATTATGACAACTGCATTGATAAAACTATCGGTTTGATTTCAGAAATATTGTTAGGCCTAATTTACACAGGCCAGTTGCTAAACAAATGTTCTATCGCAATGGATTCATTTGTTGCCACTTTAGCAAAGAGATCATCTTACCACTTTGATTTTGGCTTCAAGAATAGTACACACACTTATTTTAATGACGACACAGTAGGCGCAGTGGCTAAGCGATTAGGGTTCTGCGCTACGTGTCGCGGGTTCAATCCCCGCACAGAACAAATATAATACAGATAGTTGTTTCGAGTCTGGTTGTGTGAGCATGCGTCATGTACTCGTATGTTTGTAAACTGTAACCACGATACAGGAGAAATCCTAGTGTGAGGCAACGTTTTATAAAAAAAGAACCAAAGGAATTTCAAAGTACCTAAATATGGGCACATAAAAATGTCTGTCTGACATTTTAGTGTATTCAATTTCGTTATTCAGTTTCATTAGTTCTATTATTCTTTATTGTAGTTGTTGGTACATTCGTACTTAGATACTTCATTCATATGCGATTTCAGTTTATTGCAAAGCTTATATTTGAAGTCTGATGGAAATATAGTTACTGGTCCTTTAATAACTACTACGGAAGATGACCTTGATAGGTATAATTTTCGATTTGAATTCATTACATAAACCAGTCCATGATTTTTTGTCAATACCTACTCCCATTAAAGTAATTCCATTTGAATTTTACATGCCTAATAAAACTATTTGAATTCCACTCACAAATATCCGAGTTATAAAGTTCTGTGTATTTAAATAGGTACAATATAATTATGGATTTGGTTGATGTCGTTCTCATTACTGCGATATGACAAGATGCTGTAGTCAGAATCTGTACTTAAAGCTGATTCCTAATACAGTGCGTGGTGTTGATACTGGGTTTTTAACTAGGAAAAAGGCTTCAAATCAATAAATTAAAATATCCATCCGATCCAATAAAGTATGCTTACAAATTTCAAATAAAATTTCACCCAATGTTGTGGTGAATATAATTATTATCATCACCATCAGCCTATTCATGATCCAACTGCTGGGTATCAGGGTTCATCATAACGAGGAGGGATTTCTGACGTTTCATGACGTTCTCCGGTAGCGGTAGAGTACCCAGTATATCTACAGGATGATTTTATAAGATCATGTATATTGTATGTACGTACAAGTATATGTAAAAGTTAAAAAAAATAAAATTAACAAATATCTACCAATACAGGTGTACTTACTACCTTAGTGAATAGAAGTTCATCTTTAATTAGGTAAACCAATTAATATTCTAAGATCCTATGTGGACATGTATATGGTCATACATACTAGTTACATGATAAAAAAGGACAAACCCATGATGACCCATGGACACTTTTCGGATATTCGATTTGAGCCTAATATCAGTGGTGCGTACCTATTATCATGTAGTCAAAACACTACCACAATTAATTCTGGTAAGGTCATCCATACCCATAATATTAACAAATAAATTATTTTCTAAAAGATGAACTTTCTATTATATATACACCGTTACCTACTTCAAACAGGCTTGAACAAGGTCTATGCAAATGTGATTCAAAACACGACACAAATCGATATTAAATCGAGCGTATTAATCTGTATTGACGGATTGAATTAGCTTCTTAGTAATGGAGAAAAGAGTTTTCGAAAGTTAGACTATCACTGTATCATATTTTACTATAAACTAAAAAATAAAGCGCACTAAAGAATGTTCAAAACATTATTTTCAATATGGTCTGCCAATCTGACGGCTGCTGCTGGTTTGATAAAACCTTTTTACCCGGCTATTGCAAAGTCTAATCTGACTGGCTATCTTTATATTTATACAATAATTCTGTACGTGTGTGTCACTAAACTCCTGCTGAATGGCTGGATCGTTTTTTATTTAATATTAATGTAAAATATTTTGTGTATTTGAGTCTCTGGATGGTTTAGATTCACAATCTTTTATTTAATATTGCAGCTTACGGGCTGGTCTAAGTCTGTCGGATCTGCTAGTGGATATATATAATGTGAGATATTTTGCTATATATCGTTGACAGTGCAATTGTACGGATCCTAATTTGAACAAATGAGGTATTGAATTCATCTTGATCCAGAGAGTTTGATAAACCAAACTTACAGTTGCTAGTAAAACACAAGTAAATAAAATAGAGCTTATGTAACTAACTTGTCTAACTACTCAGTAATTATGTAGATTAGATACTAGGTTGATAGTCTGGATATCTTCAATTATTATACCTACAGTGGCTTTTGAAGGTAAATAGGTAGATACACGCCTTGTATGAATAGTGGATCGAGACTATAACCTTCTAACTATGGCCATAATAACAGCTAAATGAGTGCGCAGAAAATATGCTATGATTAGTGGACATAATTCACGACGTAACGTATCATGAAATGTAATAAAAATTCAATTCATGTTTCGATCTTTATTTTAATAAACAATTGGTAATTAAATAGAGAACTAATACTTTAAATATTACATTATGATAGAAGAACAAGTTTGTTTAGATAATAATCTTCTGTCGTGTCGGCACAAATCGACACTCGTGGAAGCTCTTTTATATAAAAATAATGATGATAATTAATATAATATTATATACATGTATAATAATTTTATAATATCCTCTTCAAAATCCTTGATGTGGCTTATCTGAAACGCGGCGAATCGTAAAATAATGTATATTGTGTTATTTTTATTATTTCACCGACCCTACTCATGAACAAAGAAGTAGATTTTTGTTTTTATTTAACCTTCATTTCTACTTACGACTCAAAGTTGACGAGTTTTAATTTGTAAAACTTTTTTGAATCCCAGTACTTGTATTATTATATGCTCAAGAAAAACTACATAGTCGCTCTATTTCACAACAATTTAGAAATAAATATATTATACTAGATATGTATGGATTAAATTTAATAATGCGATATGTTACCAATTGAAAATTGTCATAGTTTTATAATCTTCTGTTTCTTTATATAATACGCTACCACAATCCGTTAGTACCTACAACGATCACAAGTGTACTTGTCTAATAATAACATTAAGGAACTTATATATTTTATTGCACAATTTGAACAATGCATCATGTTATCATGAGAACATCTGCCTACCTATATTTTGTTTAATTAAGTAGACAATAAATTCTAAACGTAGATATGATTAAGAACAATAACCTGGGTTCTCAGCCAGGAGGGATAAAAAGTAAAGCCTTATTTCTTCGGTCATAATCTAAAAAAAAAGTATTTTTTTCAGTGCAAGGTATTAATTATAATAAGATTGACGTAGGTACCTAAGCCTGGCGGCCATATTCAACGATAGAGCTAAAACAAGCCCTTAGTGTATTGTTAGGAAATATTATGACACGCAGCACACGCTTACGTAAACTGTTTTCGTGAGTGGCGATGCAACATGTTCGTGAAGGTACTGTTTGCCTTGCCGATTGCCTTAGAAGCTTATCGCAAATAACGGAACGGAATAATAATTATGTATCAGTTAATGAATTTTATTTATGAATCGTGATATAATAATACAATTATATTTTTAAGTTGAGATGATGCGTACTTAAACCAAAGCAGGTATATTCTCAACCCTAATTAATCACTTAAGAATCAAGATAAGCAATTAGATGAGTGAGATGGAGATTCTTGTCCGTTCTTCTCCTTAAGAAAACAACACTTTGGAACGTGGCAACTAGAGTCTGACTCATAGTCTCTGAGTCATAAGTGCCTTTAACTGGTCTACATGAATAAAAAATTATTTTTATTATTATTAGATAGGATTAATTTATTATTTGTTAGCATCTAATTTATTGCTAAATTAATTCAGTTTTATGTAAGATGTTTTCCTATTAGCTAAGATTCTGGAAAATATTATAAAATTTCAAATGTTGGGCAGTCGTTTGTTGTTTTCCCTATTTATGTCAAATAGGTACCTTATTTATTGACATTTTCATATTCCAGATCGCAGCTAAATTGGTCATGAAAAATATATACGTCGAGGGTTTGAAGGAAGCCGTTGTTCATGATGCCAGGTACGTTTGTACACAGTTTTATGTATATTACATAAATATGAGGAAAATCTACGTCAAAGTCGATGAAAGGCCCAAATTATATTATTCTATAGTCTAAGCATTGTTTATACTAAACAGTAAATTCCATTAAATCTGCAATATGGCTGACCTTCATATTTTTTCGTTTGTTTCGAGATTGCAACGAAGTAACTTTATGTTAAACTTATATAATAATTTTATTAAAGTAATTAAGTCGTTAAGTTGAATGTCATGACATTTACATAGCGCCGTTAGATTGCAATTAATTAGATATAAAGTCGAGTCGAGTCATCTGAACTGAATTACTGAACGTCACTCTGTTACGCTATTAACACATCATATCTGATTAGACAGCATCACCAGTAGATACGGTTAAAGTAAAGCGAAGAAAAGAACTTGAAACTTAAACAAACTAACTAGACAAAAGATTTTTATAGCTATTACCTTATTACTGTCCAATACTAGGTCTAGGTAATCGTCTAGTAATTTTACGAGTATAGTGCGTACAAAGTAGATAGATGGAAGGCAAAAATCACGAAATATCGCAAGGGGGAGGGGGGTGTAGTAAGTTATCACGTGTATTTATTTTTTCACTTGCTAATAGACATGGGCGAAGTCGTTACTTTGGAATTACAGTGATTCTTCGTTGAACGGGAACGTTGGGAACGTTGAACTTAGCAAAATAAAAAAAAGGTCATCCTATAATTACTCGGCTGTACAGTGACAAGCCTTAAGACAAGACAATTGGGTACTTAAAAAAATACACGTGAATTTGGGTGGGGGGAGGGGTACTTTCAAACCTCACCACGTATCACCAAGGGGGAGGGAGGGATTAAAAATGCTAAAAAAAACATCACGTTTAATGGACGGCCCCTTTGGTAGTAGGTATACTGGTCGATAACACACGGAGAAGTACCGTAAACTGGGGCTACTTGAACACCACGTGGCTACATGAACACAGGTTGATAAGATCATTCTTGTTACGTTTACGTTCAGTTGTTACTGCATTACTTTTTTGTTTAGTTGTGTTTTGTTTCATGTTGATACAAGTAGTGTGTAATTAAAAATGGAACCTACTTACCGGAAGACTCCAGGATCTAAGCCTTACATGAATTACAAGCGAGAAGTTTTGGAAAAAGCCATGGAAGCAGTTCGTGGGGGTATGTCGAAAAAAGAGGCTGCGGAAACCTTCAAAGTGCCCCAGCCAACGCTAGTTCGGAAGATACTTGGAAGAAATCAAGGACCTGTTGGACATCCAACCGTTCTCAGTAAGAATGAGGAGCAGCTGATTTGGCGTTGTGGCCAATTGGAGGTGTCCATTAACCAAGGCAGATATTAAAAGAGTGAATTTAAGTGTCAGTTATCATTGTTAATTTAAAATAAATTAAGTTTGCAAAATGATTGTTTTGTAAGAGGTTTAATAGCAAAAATAAAAAATTAAAACTATCATTGTTTTTTCATTGATTTAATCCAATTTACTTACAACTTTCAAAAGAATACATGTTTTTATCCCTTAATTTTATTTTACGGCGTAATTTGATCATCTATAATGCTTACCGAGCGATTTATACTGAAAAGTATTTTTTAACGGACTTCAAAAATGGAGGAGGTTCTCAATTCCACTGTATGTTTTTTTTTTTATTTAGTGTTTAAGTAACCCCAACCAAGGGGCTATTTGGACACCGATTTATATTTATTTTTTTCAGAACAAATGTGCGAAAAAGGTGTCCAAGTAGCCCGACTTTACGGTATGCTATTGTCCATTCTCTTGAATAATCCCTTAGTCGTCGGGTCTAGTCCAAAGAAATGTCACTTTTTCCCAATCACTACAAGTGTTCTTTTGTCCTATAATCACAACCATTGAATTATTGTATAGCGAGTTTAACTTAAAACATTTTTTCAGACTGCGAGCAGATGAGGACAATTTCCACTTAGAAGTTGATCTAACTAGCCCAAAGGTGTCGGTTAAGGCGGAATACCATGGCGAGGGACAGTTCAATTCATTGAAAATTGTAGCTTACGGCACAGTTAATACGACCATGAGTAAGTACTTCATACAATTATTATATGACTACCTATGTATATCGCTTCATGGAAAAACACGAGATTATAGTTTAGCTCCCCAATCATTGCTTGGTTGCCGCTTGCTGATTTACGTAGATACCTGTTCCAAATTATTTAAGTGGTCACTCTTTCACGGAGTTAATCCTCCACAAGGAGGAAGTTTATCTAGGTAGTCTAATTCCCACGTAACATATTTTCGCAGCTGATTTGGTGTACACTTGGAAGATAGACGGTGTTCCAGAGAAGAACGGCACTGAAACGTACGTCCGAATTAAAGAGTTTTATATGAGACCTGATCTTGGGAACTTAGTGACTTCCTTCAGAAATGACAACCCCGAATCAAAAGATTTAAGTAAGTATCAGATTGCTATTGTGCTAAGCTATGAACAGAACATAGCTATACTGATATGGCCGTACTGCATTTTCCCGGTCACAGAACGTTTGCCTTTTTTTTTATATTACGCTGTGATGAGAAAACCAACGCTTAATTTAAGAATGGACATGGGTATGCATCCCCGTTCAGTATGTTTCGAACTTTCGGCCGTGTAATGATGCCGAGAAATACGCAGTCTGGCGTTAGCCTTAGATACTTATATAATTATTGAATGTTGTGTTTACAGCTGACTTGGGAACGAGATTCGCGAACGAAAACTGGAGAACGTTATACAAAGAATTTCTGCCCTATGCTCAGGCCAATTGGAATAAAATCGGTGTCAAAGTTGCCAATAAATTATTTTTAAAAGTTCCTTACGATCAACTGTTTCCTACTTCCTCATGATTTAATAATGAATTTAATTTTAAGTTAATATCGAAATTATATAGTTAGCCCCGTACTAATAAACTTTGCGTAAAGTTATGTCATGAATAACATTTTTTGCTTATCATAACTTTATTCAGTGTTTGTATTACGGTGGAAAGTGTACATCGGTTTTCTGTGATACCTAACCTATTATTATATTATTACAGGTGTATTTAGGTACTGCGATTTAAGTTTACAATATTGAGAATGTCGGATTATCCTACGTGTATTATAATTGAGTGATTTGTTTATTAACTTGCATTTAGTTGTTAATCGAATTTATAATATATTTATCTATTATATTGTTTAACTTTATAAATAGGAGTATTAAGATTTTTTTATCTACAGTAGTGAATCTAAGATAATATAGTATATAATTGTATTATTTTTGAAAAACCTTCGCTTTGCAACTTTCTATGGACACGTATATAAATATCATAGAACTAAAACGATATAGTATAAACCCATTCTATATTCCGTATATTAGAAATACCAGTTATTTAACTTGCCTACAGTACCTAGATCATGTTAGTAGTCAATGTAATTTATAGTTTCTTAACGAAATTATAATCGCCTAAAAATCTATGGTTACCATTTCGCTGTGAAAATAAAATAATATTATTGTCTTCTGTGTAATATCGTATAAATCTCACATTTTGTAATCACTGATATTTACTGGACAATAAATTCTTTATTATTTTAGTTCTGTGTTTTTTCATAAATATATTTATTCCCTTCTAGTAACCATAAATACAAACACGTTATTTTCATAAGGAATTAGGCTCTAATGGGTCTTACCAGTGGTTATTATTTCAAAAGACCTGCTGGTATGGTATGATTTCCAGCGAAGAATAAACCACCGCCTCCATCCGTGATAGCTGGAAAAGTCTTACTATATATACAAAAAAGTATTCTATCTATCTACCTGCTATCTACCTTCATTTTGAGTTGATATACCTACTTATGTCTGCACTGAAGCATCATCTTTGTAGTACATTTTGTAGGTCTGGCTAAAACAATTGAAGACGAAACAAAAGAATTTATACGACCACCACAAAAAATATTGAGGACAAAAGATGGCGGTAGCAATGCTAGATATTCAAGAACAACAGGGATTGAAAATTGAACGCTAATATTCCGTCCCCTATAATATACTATGCTGTGACGCCGTACAGGCAACCCAGCCAACCATAGGCGTTCCTAGCCGTGTTCCAAGTTCCAACCAATTCCAGTGTTATTGAAATTGGTTGGGAACGTGACGATGATCGTAATATCCTGGCTTAGAGAATGTACCAATTCTCTACAATCTATACTGAGTTGATTGGTTAAATTGAACAAAAATACGAGTCACATAAGTTTCAATAGTTTCATTTTACATGCATGATAAAAATATTGAAATGTCACATCATCCCCGCAAAATAGTTTTTTCTTTTTTTGTTTTGTTTTATTGTTATCTGCGGTCATCACGTTCCAAGTAAGATAAAAACAGTATTGTAGCATAACTAAATATGAACCTAAAACGCTCGTGCCCCGTACTTTTCTTTCATTGAGAACTTTTGTATATTGCTATCCTGTAGTCATTAGTCAAATGTCAATATTAGCAAGACAAGGAGTAATTTACATTCAAACGTCAATTTAAATATTTTATCACGGGAAGTTCGAATTTTTAATATTTATTCATTGTATTTATGTAATTATCGGTAAAATGGGCGTAATTTTAAAGTATGTAGTTGCCGGTTTGTTAAGATATTGGCTAATACATTTAGATTATTGGCAAACAATAGCCAATAGAGTCGAAATAGCGACGCCTTTGAATTCATGGAAGAGGTTAATGGAAGGCGTTTATTTATATGATCACAACATAAATCCGTATGAGGGGGACTCTTTTCATGAATCCCCCATAATGTTATTAGTTTTCTATTTCATAATGAAGAAGGTGCCATTTATATTACCGGTTCTATTCACATTAATGGATCTTCTAACTGCTTATCTTTTGTATAGAACTTCTAAATCTTTTACAAGAATTTTTAAAGACTCCCAACAGAAAAATTTAACCAGTATCGCTGAGGAATCAAAAACTATGCTTCTAAATGACACTCAGTTGAAAGAGGCAGCTGAATATGTGTTGTCAGTTTACTTGTTCAACCCATACTCTGTTTTGAATTGTGCTGGTATGACTACGACGGTTATACAGAACTTGTTGGTGGCTACAGCACTGTGGGGTGCTTCAAGTGGCCAAAGAATAGTTGCCTGTGTGTTTATAGCACTTGCCACACACCAGGCCCTATACCCGTTGCTCCTAATTGTACCTATTGCTATACTATTAGCAGATGTCAATCAGGGATGTATGAAATGCTCTTATATAAGAACTTTACTTGTGTTCGTGTTGAGCTGGGGATCCTTGATATATTTGTCAGCTTATATTATGGATGGATCTTACAAATATGTGTACAACACATATGGATTTATGTAAGTTTTATAATATTTGTGTTGTTACCTTAACAAAGATGTATAAGTACTATATAACTAATCACCTAGTCTAATTCAACACACTTTCATCAGCAAATTATGGAATTGTGTTTAGAGAATAGTATGTGAATACAATTGATGATAAAGTATTAATTGTAGTAGTTTTATTATAAATTGAATGCAAGATTAAAATTAAACATTAATAATTCTCCTTTTTAGTTGAAGATGTCACCTGACCTGACCCTGAAGAGGTCACCTGACCATCTTCAACAGCCAGAACAATAATTATGAGGTGTATATTCTTCTACAATAACTATATTAAATGTTTCAGATTGACAGTACCAGATTTGAAACCAAACATTGGCCTGTTCTGGTATTTCTTCACAGAAATGTTTGAGCACTTCAGGCTTCTATTTGTATGTGCATTCCAAATCAATGCATTAGCTCTGTATGTAGTGCCACTCACACTGAGGTTTAAGAAGGAGCCCGTGTTACTTGCAACTGTACTTATTGCACTATCAACAATATTCAGATCTTATCCATGTGTGGGTGATGTTGGATTCTATTTGTCCCTTCTTCCTATGTGGATGCATTTGTTTTCATGTAAGTATTATACCAGGAAAATTGTTTTTAGCATAGAACCACCTTCAGTAATGCTAATATTGTATTGTTTTATATGATTTGCATAAGCATGCAGTACCTTGAGGTTATATTAATTATACTTTCTTATTATACTTATTTGGTGCCACATAGGTATACAATATTATGTTAGATCAAATTAGTTTTAATATTGAGTATCCTAGCAACTACTGTAAAAGTTACAAGAGCTACTCATACTCGTAGAATAAAAAGTAATTATAAGGCATAATTTAAGCATTTTATTATGATGGTATCTGTGGCATTTATGTCACTAGAATAGTTCAAATTATCATCATCATGGAATGCAAACAATCTGTTAGTGAACACTCAGTTCATCAAGATACATGGGTGCTGGGACAGACATACTATAAATTCTCTAACATATCTAATATATTGACTGTGAACTGGCAACATGTCCTATATCGATTTTATGAGCATTTTACTTGGTTATACTATTCTAAACTATTTCATACCTAGTAGCGCTGCAACAAGCATATTTTACTTCAATCAAAATTAGATGCCAAAATCAAATTCATTCAATTTGTTTGTTTTGTTTTGTTTGTTTGTTTTGTTTCTTAATCCTGTAATGTTGTCAAAAATGACATAGTACCAGTTGCCAGTTCACAGTCAATATGCTGCTTGATATTGGAGTGTTTAAATATGTTAATACATAACTTTTGTTTATATGTATGTATTTATTGTTACAGTCATGCAACAAAAATTCATTGTGGGCTGCACCTTTGTCATCACATCAGTTCTTGGACCAACTGTTTGGCACCTCTGGATATATTCAGGATCAGCCAATGCCAACTTCTTCTTTGGAGTTACCCTCTCCTTTGCCACTGCTCAAATATTCCTGATAACAGACTTATTATTTGCCTACATAAAGAGAGAATTTACCTTAAAACATGGATCATCAAGGCAAGTGGATGGAAAAGCAGCCAAATTAGTTCTACGATAATAGTTTTTGAAATATACCTTTCAGTTAGTAATTAACATTGTGAATAAATTGCAATTAGTTTCTGTAGAAGGAATAAATTTTTCCATACATGCATTTTGAAAGGTAACTTGCATTTATTTGCATCAAGAATGTTTTGTTTTAATCCATCCAAGCTTAATTTATCAACATTATTATTATGTAGTCACTTGTTGAACATTACTATTACATACTTTTGTGTATACATGTAAATTCACCAGTGACTAGGGTATATAATAGAACAAATGTGTTACTTATATTCTAAGGTTAGTCTGTATACTGAAGTTATTTTAGAGATTATATGACTGCATAGTTATGATACTTGTAAGCCATAAACGGCGCTTATGGCAGTGAAGGCTGTATATTTAAACTGAAGTTAGCTTATATGAGATAGTCAAAAAACAAAACTGGACTTGTTTAGCGACGGATTTATTGAAAGGAGATCAGTTTTTGATTTTCTTCAAAAAATTTAAAAAAGAATATATCTAATTATTTAATTTAAAAAAACTGTCTGTCTTAATCTAGGAGTGAGAATGGAAAATGGATCATACTTCCTGCCTAATCAAAGCCCATTCGCCCAATACAGTCGTGAGCGTCAAAATTTTCCACACTTTGCGAAAGCTATTGCAATATTTACTTTGGGAATTATAAGTGATAGTCCTTTTTGATTGATTGAATTATTATGATGACCTTGAATATGTTCGTCGTTTCTGTTTTGTTAGGTTCAAATTAATATAAAAAGGCAATTCATTTAAGCTTTCTTCGATTTCAGTTATATACCTTCATATACACCATGGTTTTTTAGTGGTATAGCAAGGGTCGATTGTTGTTGTAGCAAACAACTTTGTTCTAAGACTTTTAGAATTAAAATCGAAGTTGATAAAAAGAAAGGTGCTGTGTAATTTACAGTAACACACAGTACAGTAGACGTTATTATAACGTATAGAACTCGTAAAATGACTTGTCATAATGACTAACTGTTGAAACTTTTCCTAGCAATAAAAAACCATGGTAAATAATAATTTAATTTTGATCGAGAAGAATAAGGGAACAATTTTGTTTTGCATCTATATATTATTATAATATATGGTTGTGTTTACTAGTGAAAGTTATTTTTGCATCACATTCTATGTTTTTCGCCTCGACCTTAACTAGGTTACGTCTGCACGTAAAATTATCGTACGTTTTTTTTATTCTATATAGAGTCTGTCCATTTCATTAATTTGATATAAATGTAATGTTTTAATACCAAAAAAAAATGTAAAGAATGAATTTAATTTTTTGACACTAGGATAATATTGTACAGATGGATCGTCAATAAAAGGTAAATTATTTTTATAATTATTTTATTAATCCGATCCTTTTAATTCTTTCTGTATAATCTTTTAGAACAATAAGGTAGTTGTCGCAATCTATTTGGTTTTGCAATGATTCATTATCATTATCTTATCACTTCACTGTGATCTATATTGTAGCACTCCTACGCGTGCTTCAACACGCTTTGTGTTGTTTTGTTTTATTATTTTTATCGAGAATATGTGAGTGTATAAATAAAAAAATGAAGAAAAACATATTAAACTTATTACTGTTATTAAGCTGTAAGTACAATTTGATTTTGTAAGTTCTTTGTTAAAACTGAAGTCATACTGAAAATAGTTTGTTGAGCTAATTATGTCTTTATCATGTTATTATTTTAGAATTTTAGATAATCATTTAGAAGGTTAATTTTAAGGTGTGTGTGTGTTTTGGCGTAGTTACGGAATGTGCGATCGTGCCGAGCATACCATCTCACCTGCGGGACTGCTACCGAACCGGTATCGCTGATTTATCAGCTCCGAAGCGGCTCGATGTGTACCTGTCCTTATTGAGGAAGATGGAGCGTCGTTCCCAACTCGATTTGAGATTGTTTAGCACTGCTTTACTCAGGAGGTGAAGACTGAATTATTTTTCTGAAAAGACTAACTTTTATTAATTAATCTACCCTAAATTCATGGAGAGTAATCGTCCGCGTAACATGATATTAAATTTACAGGCTGTAATAGAGGCGTAAGTTCAGAAGAATTCAAATTATTGGTAGGAAAATGTGATGAGGAGCTGTATAGCTGTAACATATTTATTAAGTGTCCCTAACACTTAATAAATATGTATGAGTATGAGTACAGCGCCATCTATTATGTTATAACAATAACTATAATTTCTATGGTGGTGACAAAATGATGGCTCAGAAATATTCATAAAATCAGTATCAGTTTTATTTAACTTATATGGTGCATTATAGTAACAGTGCGTTCAATGTGTATCTTAAAATCGAATACTTCTGGTACAATGAATATATACCAGTGTCGCCATCTATGTATAGTTTATATTATTTTTGAATCTAAATGTATGTTCTTGTTGGGTCAATGACAAGATACTGACTAATAGTTATTCTTATTTCCACAGCCTGCGGCTAGATGGCATCGACCAATCTTCAGCGAACGCTGTGGAAACCGAGTTCATATTACCATACAGAGCGTCTAGCTTCCAATTCCACAAGTACAAAATCCTCATGGACATATTCCTGCCGAGTCAAAATCTTATAGACGTCGATGAAACTTTGACAGTAAGCGAGAAATGTCTGCTGCACAGAATGCTGAGTTCAGCAGTACGACAATGGGAGAGAGGCGACGAAAATAGTGTATGTCCTTTAACGGCACAGCTATCTCACAGTAGTATTAATATGATGACACAAAGTAGCACTAAGTGAGTATAAACACCATACTTATGTACTTATCTGCTTATTCGGGTGTAACGTAGGTAGGTATTTGGTATTCAACAATAAAATAGAATAGAACTCTTTATTGGACAACGACAAAAATTTAATGATTTCGTATCATAAAATTATTTTACTATCATAAGGTCAGAAGCCACTTCTTTCCAAGTTGCCTATGTTTATAAACAAAGAAAAATTCCTCGTAATATAAGTATTTTGTTGTGCGTTTTATCACGTGTTGACGTCACAGCTCATTGGGTACCTATCATCGCTGAAATAAATTGGCACACTTGCGTCAGTAAAGGTCGGCCTTACGTTCAGGTAGTCGACCTCTGCTGTATGCGTGATCTGTAAATAACTATACCTATTAGTGACATTATAGGCTTAAACAAAGAACAATGTTTAATACTAATCTATTCCCCTGATCATAATCGTGTTCTAAGTAAACCGAATAACTAGAATGGGTTTAAAATCTATTGTGATCTCTTAATTTCCATGTAAATGACAATGACAGGCATAATTTATGGAAAGTTTATATAAACTGATAGTTGTAAAAATTAGGTACCTGCCAAATCTGTTGAACGCCTGCTGTTGAGGGTCTCAAATGGAGGGTACACATCCACAATCCTTCTGTAGAACGTGTCACGAAAGGAGAAGAGGTATACTGCATGCAAAAAGATGAAACTGTGCGTATGGTCGCATCTAAAGACTGACAGACGCCGTTTTATAGATGCATAGTTCCAACCAGCCTTGTAGAAAGAAAGACTTATATTAGCACTATATTCCTTCCTACTCCATAGCTCCCGTGCTGGACATATAATTATTCTGAAAAATTTCTATTTTTCAGAATAATCAGTAGATGTCCCATAGAAGAGGGCGTAATTCAAACTACTTGGGGTACCATTTCCCCTGGGACGTTGGTATCTGCTATCGCCTCGTCACTGGAATCTCAACGGGTACCTGTCACGGAGATCCTCAACGCGAACATCTTCAAAGAAAACGTGGCCGAGCCTCTCATGGTATCCGCAAAGCAAGAGTGGTTTGAGGATATCGAGACGCTGAGCCCTGGGAGCCAACGACAATCTGATGTTGCCGATATAAGTAATATTTGGGTTGCCACACTCGCTGGTAAGTACATCTATAATTTGAATAATAATGTGGATTTTATCGCGACCATTTCCTTCCTCATAGGTTGTGCAAACAATGTCATATGTTCCTAATTAGGTAAGGGCAAATATAACATAATGTCAACTATAATAATTAACTTAAATGATAATAAAATATATTATAAATCAAATATTTTTAACAATTACTAAGACGGCTTTGTGCGCAAGCGCGATCTTGAAAATTTTGTATTAGATTTCCAGTTTGGGCAAACGATACTTCTCAATAACCGCCCTCTTAAATTAGGCCCAGTAGTCGGCAAGAGGAACGCCTATACACAAATAGACGTGCCATGTTATGACAATGAAAAACCTTTTTGCAGGAGATTTAGCAGAAGTGGTAGTAAACCAGGGTCCGAGAGTGGGCGCCGTGTCTCGAAACATGATGATAGGCAGTAACAACAGATGGAACGACACGTTGTTGCCTCGAGACCACTACATCTTCCCACAGAACTTGTCACTCGCGGACTGGCATTTCACGGATGCCGAGATATTGGCTGGAATTGATGGTAAATGAAAAAGAACAGACCAACTAAATCCAAATATTAGCGAATCCTAGTCATAAATAAATACGGACACCATCTCAAATCCGTTACTGACGCAAATCACACACAAAAATACCCAGACTGCACAAATATTATACATCTCTAGGCTATACAAATGTTTGTCCCACTGGCTTAAACTGTAACTGTTGCGTCAATCGTATTACTAGGGTAGATATAGGTAGAGACGGCACGGTTGGCGCAGTGGTTGAGAGATCGAGTGCTGAGCTACGTGCCGCGGGTTCGATTCCCGCACGGAACAAATATTTGTATGATCTACAGTTAGTTGTTTCGGGTCTGGGTCTTTGTGTATGTGAATACACACCGTGACTCTGAAAGCCGGTGGTCCTGCGCCTGATCTCTCTCCGGTCGTGTCGGATCGTCGTCCCATCCGACTATGACAGTGAAGGAATAGAGAGTGCACCTGTGATTGCGCACACACTTGTGCTCTATAATATCTCCTGCGTAGTTGGCTAATCTCTGGTGAGATTGGTCGCCGTGACCGAAATTCGGTTAGGGGGACATTAATAGATAGAGAGCTAGCTGCATTAATTTGTTAGCATCTCGTATAAAGTTAATACGAGGACACCAATTAATGCAAACGCCTTTACATTAAATGATCCTAGATCATCCAGTCCTTCAGTGCCAATACTTACTTATGTATACTCCCTGGATTACGTTTGACACCACTTATCTTTAAACCACACGACAGAACAAAAACCAGATCGAAATCGTTATTCTAAAACTAAATTTTCAGGTCTCATACTAGCAAGTTATGTACCGAAATGGATAGAACAAAGGCGAACTCTTAGACTGTCGCAAATCATTGACATGTACTATTCCAACGAAGGAGTATCCTTCGACCGCACGGTGAGGGCTTGCAACCGACAGAATCTCTTCACTGACTTAGTGAACACTACAGATTTGTTCCGGGAAACTTCTAGATTCGCATATGTACTGTCATTACGTCAGATCACTGTGTACATCCCCGTTGAAGAGATGGAGAGGATCACTCACGCCGCGGTCACTGCATTCATGGATTACGTCCGTAAGTTCGTGTATTTGTCCTACTCATTAGGTATCGAAAGAGCACAAAGCGCCTTTCAAAAGTTACATTTACCTTTCATCGATCCACTCGTTTACTAGAGGTTCATGAAAGTCGTACCTGTTTGATATACATACCAGCAATGGATGTAAATGCTTTTAAATATTAATGATTGCGTGCACCTTCTGACACGAGTGTAGACGTCCAAAGAACCAATAAAAGTACATTTTTAGTAATAAATTCATTACAATTAGTAACTAAAATCCAAAACTAAATAGCACATATACATTATAAATTACAATTTAAATTTCAGCTACCGTTCTTCGTCAAAATCATCGTTATTGTCAAGTGTCCAACAGCGCACCTGTGATAGACTTAATCGTCGCCACGGACGGGTCATGGAAAGGCTCTGATGTCGAACAATTCATGTCGTGAGTACCTGTTATACCTACTGACTGAATGCCATTTACACAAGGCCGTCTTATGTAATTATGCATACGGCATACCTTTAATAATCTTAAGAAGAAGTTTGCTCGAAATCTAAAAAAAAAACGACACGAGCAGGAAATCAGATAAAGCTGGAGCGACCTCATGCATAATATTTGAATGTAAATTCAAAACGATATAAAAAAGAACGCATGTTTTGACTTACAAGCTAATGTTTGCAAAAAGTTGAAATAAGATTTTTGGTCAGAATGCATATATTGCCTGCTAGCGTGGCAACGTCTCGTTTGTTTCAAAAACATGTTAAACGTTACATTTATTATGTTAATACTATGTATATAGGTGAGACGTGAAAATACTAATAGAGGATCGAACAAAGCGAAATTGAAAAGAGAAAAAATGAAACAATAAAAATTAAAGGTGTGGGCCGGATTCGAACTCGGACCCTTCAACCGCTAGGCTATCATTGCTAACATTATAACAGTTATTTACCTAGCTGACTCCCATAAGGTTATGGGAGTCAGTATTGGATTTTGATGGGTATCATTAATACTAGGTACCATATACTTCATGATTTCTTTTGTTATCAGATGGATCGGTGGATCACTGGAGATAAGCCTGCAACGCGGCACAATATCCCTTATCCATGGTAACACGGGGGCATGGATCGCTCCTCCATCATACAATCTTACCACAATGTTTTCCTGCATTAGGAATTATACCGACCAGTGTAAGCATCCAGAATTTTCCCTAAAAACCTTCCCACAGAATATTGACTGTTACTATTATAAGATAACGCTACGTTTACGCTTACTGTTGTCCTTAATTATTTGGTCTTATTTATTGATTCTATGTATATAATACTGGTAAAATTAGATACTGATATAAAACTTAATTTATTTAATGCAATGTATTGTATTGTTATAATGACGATGACGTTATGCCTCTCTTGTTTGCGATAATTTTGTGTAATGCACATTCGCGGAAACTCTAATTAGCGGTTGTCCTTGATGATTTTCAAGTTTGGTCCGTTCAGCAAAAAATCTGCAAAAAGATTAGCACATTTTAAGAGGCATTTTATTTTTAGTTTTCCGGGTTGTTTAACTTCTCGAAAATACTGTCAAAACAATAAATTAACTAGTCATGTGGATCTAGTATGTTCTGTAAGTAGATATTAAATACCTACCTACATATTTGTTGTTGCAATATAAGCGATGACTTTAGCCCTTTAATATATAGTTATCAACATCGCAATTCGATAATTTTCACACTTTAGAATCGAGCCATGACCTAGTTTAGTACCTACATATGTATGTACATAAATACTTGTGCCCTAAATTACCTATTGTAACTTGGTAATGGCAACGATATGGGTACCTACTATTGAAATTCTCCTTTGTATATACACACTTTTTAACAACATTATTATAACATACTAGCTTCCGCCCGCGGCTTTGGCCGCGTGGTTTACGAACCCGAACTCTGTTTTTAGGGCCCAACCGCCTGAACCTTCCAACGGTGATGTCGACGATCCTCCAGTATTCGTTGAACAGGTCCTTAGTGGACATCGCCAACAACGCAAGTGCGGGTCTCAGTACAGTGATCCTCATAGTGAGTCCTAGCGACCGCCCCTCCTCAACAGAGATGGAGAGGGCTAGAGAGCTGATGAGCTCTCTAAGAACTTCGTACTTTGATGTATATTTTGCCTACGTCGCGGAAGATCTGTCAGATTTCCAGAACATCAATAATGAGTACCTAGATTACTCCGAGTTATTTTTAACTGTGAGTTTTATTTGTTTTATTATCGTCGTGTTCGGATTTTCCGTAAAAGAACAAAAAATATAGTACTGAAACGTAATTAGCGTGTTGCATTTGTTCAAGCGAAAACTTGTTATTTTAAAATTGCAATAATTTATGTACCTATATAATGTGTAATTATAAGTAAATTGCAAGAGGAGTTGAATGCCTCTTCAGTACATTCGAATGCTATTGTACTCATCATCCAAAATTCACGTGATGTTTGTTTACTTTTAATAATACCGGCCTGACATTTATGTTGTATATTTATACCTACTTCCTTGAACTACTAAAATGAAAAAAGAAACACGGCAACAAGAACAAAAATTAGGTACCTACTTATCATTACAAGTCAACAGTAACTTGCTTGTAAACATAATTAAATTGTGTTCTTGAAACGTTTTCGTTGGTGCTACTTTTGTCTCGTAGATGCTATTTCCACCAGAGGAAGAAAATATCATAATACTCCACTTTTCAAATAATAATGATATATTATTAGATATACATACATCTATAAAAAAGTATTCTGAAAATAAATCCTGTTCTATGAACTATATTTAAAATATAAATTAATTGCAGACAACATCGACGAGCGTGCAAGATGTCATAGATGCTGTGGACACGTATCTAGTCAAAAGCAACATTCCGACGCGGTTAATGGGCGCCCAGTGTCCTTACAACGGCACTACGTTTAGCCAGGTCGAGTACGAGGACTACGTGCTGCCCGATCGACAAACTTTCTATAGGATCCACCCGTTTTATTTGAGACAACAATCTTTTATACAGGTCCAGGTGTGTACTCTTGAAAATAAAGTCAATCCGATTTGTATTTCCAATAGTTAAGAAAATAGCTAGTCCTCCAAAATCAAATAAAATGTGGCGTAGGTAAGAAACCAACCGTGGTTAGGTAAGTTAACAAAATAAGAAAAAAAAAATCTGAATTAATTTCGGCTTATTTGATGATTTATTTCAAAAATCAAATACAAAAAATATACCGTCAATACCACATTTCCGTCGTTATGAATACAGATATACAATAAATAACGAAACAAAAAACGTTTTAATCATGACATGAAGATATTTAGATAGAGTAGGTACAAACTAAGAAGTTATTAGGAAAGGTAATATTTTTTAATCCATAGTAAAGATTTTTATAGCGTTAACCTAGGTTCAAAGAACCATTAAATAGGCATCTCCCGTAAATAGAATAACTACTTTTAGCCTGCGTGAAACACGTCTGCTAAGACTATTTTTATGTCAGCCTGTTTGAAAAGACGTTACAATTATGTTCTTTTTGCATTCCAACTCGACCGTAGTTTGTACTAGTTTGTAGAAACCTGCGACGCGAATTTAAACCTTTTGTTTTTACCTCAAATTTTGTTATATTTTCTGCGGTTGGTATATGCGAGTCACTTTTGCATACCAAGATGAGTTGGGTCTCCCAGTGTAAAGTAGCTGACACATGCTACGTTTGGCCCATTTTTTGTGTGGTTTGGTTTCACACAAAAACTCATGCCTAAGTTAATTCAATTTTATAACGATGATGACTTTAAATTAGGTATTTCCAAATACCGTACACCTAGGTACTCAACGTTTTAAAAATGCCCGCAAAGGTCCATTTTAAATAAATATCTTCGACGTTGACTTAAAACGTCATAATGTCTTACCATAAAAACTTGCATGACTTGTAGATCTCGACAACCACTCCCAAAAACTCACATGAGCCTCAATGCATTCCAATTAAAGACCCAGACGTTCTTTCACTTATATCGTGTACTAAAAGAAATGCCTGGATTAAAAAAATATTTCATTTTTATTTCAGTCGGAGTTAATCTTCTTTACAGGTATATCTACATATATACATATCTCAGCAAGACAAGCTTTAGCGCCATCTATATATATCTTAAAAATCCCTCTCACACAAAATAATTAAAGAAATTAAAAATAAAATAAGTAGCATATTTATTCAAAGTCCAACAAAAGACAGCACTTGCCCGTTTATTCACCGGTTAATCAAGAGGACGGGGTTCACCAAAGTATATTATCTATAGTACCTACGAATCTGTCTACCACGTAAATAGTGCCTCATTTATCTGTGGCAAGCACAACTACTGAGCGTGAGGCCTTGGGTTCGATTTGCGGGTCAGGGAATATATTATTGGGTTATTCTGCTAGAAAATTCTCAGTAGCAACACGGAGTTCAGAACTGTGCCCGATAAATGCCAATAGGCTCGCACCTTATAACATGGCACTCCATAACAGGATCAACGAAATGTGGGTGTTCAATAGTACATCTCTACCTACCTTTTACCTTGTCTTAGTTTCGTAACGACGGCCAAGGCCAACTGTTGGTGTGCATATGGCGCGGAGCTGATGCATCACACGGCTGTCAGCAGATCATGGAGCGAGGGCTGCACATCTTCAACATCACCGAGCCCTGCCCATCGCCTAACTTCTGTCCACCCGTGCATTTCACTGTTGCTGCTACCTCAACCTCCAATTTGTGTGCAAGTAAGAACTTTTCTATGGCATGTGTGCTCTCTGGCAAAGAATAGGTACATAGCTAGCTTCTATTTTGGTCGTCATTAAAGTTGATTTATTTATTTTACTTTAATTACAACGGCTGGGCTTATTACAGTAATTGAAGCTACAGAATAAAACATGTAATATCAAAAACATTCATAAATCCCTCTCACATTACTTCAGACATACTGAAAAAATCGTCGGCAAGTCAACGTTGACCAAATAAATACATACATAATACCACATATTCCATAGGATTTGGAAGAAACCATAGAAATCAGACTGCCACGTGCTAGTCTAATAATTGCATATTTAATAGGTAGATACATAAATATTTATACATTCGTTAGGTATTTATTTTAAATCGAAATAAGTCAGCTAATAAAATATAGGTAGGTAAGTGTTTTCCTGCAAACACAGACTTGTTCTCATTAATTAATCATAATGTCTCAATTATAGTCTTAACATATAAAGAACTTAAAAAGTCGGTAACACATGTTAGGAGAACACTAACCTTCAACTGCCTCACATTCACTCTTGCCACACATTCAAACCTACGCAAACCAACAATAAAATATTTGCTACTGAGCCATTCCCCGCACCAGCAGACAGCCATTGCTATATTGACAATACACAATACACTATTCTTAATACATGACCAAAATAATAATCAAAAGAGTGCGCATTATTTATCATTGCAACTGCTTTAATATTTCTTATAATAATATCGGAAGTAATAAGATGAGATAAGAACAAAGCAAAATAAAAAATATCAAAAAATACGCTCACTAACTAAGCTAGGCTGAGTACTTAATATTAATTATTATAATATCGGAAGTAATAAGATGAGATAAGAACAAAGCAAAATAAAAAATATCAAAAAATATGCTCACTAACTAAGCTAGGCCCCGGGGGGATTCGAACCCCCGATCTCCTGTTTACTAGACAGGCGCTTTAACCAACTAAGCCACGGCGCCGTTGGATGTGACGGCGAAAATACGGTTCAGTTATCAAACAAAATAATATGCATATAGATTAACATACACTACCTACAGTTTGATGGTTATAGAAATAAACATAAAATAATCACCTATTTACATAACATTAATAAATCTAGGAACATTTAATCGCGTTACGTCATACACGTGTTTCATAAATATTTGATTATAAAAGTGCATCTCCGTGTATCGATCTGTCTGTATTACATTATTAAATAAAATAACTACAACATAAAAATGCTAAAGCACAGCATACTTTGGTGACAATGTTATCAAGGCGAAAACACTCACTGCTGTAAAATAGACCTCGAAAGTCATTTAAATGCTTATATAAAGAATATTTAAACTGGTAGTTAGTGAATTTGTATGTATCAGTATACTGTTCATTTATATTACGCATTGTATTCAAATTAGATAATATCATATCGTAATAGCAATATTAAAACAAACAATATCGAGACATAAAAGAAGTTCATAATTTTTTTAATAAACACCTTAGTATATGATTTTATTTTTCAGACAATGATTGCCGGCTCCCTCACCAGGTGGGATACTACATAAAGCATTCAGGCCTCCGATGCTTACCCCTACACGGTCATGCAACGATTCTGAAACCTTTCGTAAAATTGCTAGTTACCATAAGTTTTGCTATGTTATTTTTACAAATAAATGATTCCGTAAAATGAAGTTGGTAATTTTATTTAAAAAAGAGATGCGCTATTCTAAAAAGTTTTGTACCCCTGGTGGGACTCGAACCCACAATCCCCGGCTTAGGAGGCCGATGCCTTATCCATTAGGCCACAGGGGCTTGACGTATGATCATGAATTAAATAATCATTTGCTTATAATATTTTGTAATCTGCAAATAAAATATTTATTAGAAAAAAAAAGAAGCAATGTATAGTGCATCAAATTAAACCTACTTTGGTTTTCGCTAATTATTATGCTGTTATAGTATACGTTAATTGTTTGTTGAGAAAAAAATGCATTACATAAATATAATACATATTTCGTTAAGTTAATGAATGTAATTATTTATTTTACGGAACTGGTCTCGTGCTTGCGCTAGACCGGTAAATAAAAGTAAACAGAGCCATCTATCGCAAGTTTATAAACCTATATCAAACTATACAGAACTGTATGAACATTTTTAAGCAATAGATGTCGCTCTAACGTAACGCTGTTCATGAAAAAAATGTAAATGTTTTTTTGGTGATAAAATTTACAGGTATTTGCAAAAATATGTTACATAATATTTCCAATTTCTCGAAGTTTGACACGAGTATGATTTGTATATCACCGTGAAATAAAACATAATATAATATGATTATCGTGGTATTATTATCACTTTTAGTATACTTACTAAAACATGTTATTCACTCTTATTGTTATATGTAAACCCTAAATTATAACATGCTAATTATTTTGTTTCTTACTTGGAAAACATAATGCATTATTTTGTTAATCATAATATCGACTCCGTGGCGCAACGGTAGCGCGTCTGACTCCAGATCAGAAGGTTGCGTGTTCAAATCACGTCGGGGTCAAACTTGCATTTTTGTTTATCAAAAATATTTTTTACTTTTGCTTTAGAAATTAGGACGGTGCTTATTGATAAATTAGAATAGTTTAATTACAATATTGGATTAGAAATAATGCTTTACTTTTGTGTCAATGTACTTGCAATGACCTCACTACTTTACATCCGTCGTAAATGTAAATTCTGTTACTTATGTGTGCCGACCCTGCTTAATAATAAAGTTAAATTGATTAAATACGCAAACAGAACATAAAGAAACCACTTTAGTGCGAGTTAGACTGCTTCGAGCCGGGTATTGAAGAATTCGTGCCCGATTGGTTTATTCTAGCTATTAGCGAATACATGACAAAACGTTATTGTACTTGCAAAATACATTAGGTGCCTTTATTATTTGCATAATATATTTCACTACTAAGTTATATATCTACCTAGTCCGAGCCGTACCTGCGTGCATTGCCGGATCCAGAAATGATTTCATCTAAATCTTTTAAGTTTTCAGAAATTATATAATACCTAAAATAGTATATCGTCGTTGTCAAATCAATATATGCTATGTGCACTTTTATGAGATTTCGACATTTTTACCGTTATGTCTAGTTTACTAACCAAATTTTCGTATAAAAAGACTGCTATGTGACTCTAAGCATTATACGGTGAACTGTGGTCGCTAAAAAAATGTACTAGGTATGTGCATCAGCCAGAATATTGTCAAATAAAAACTGCTGTGTAGCGAAATCCCAAAAAAGAAGCACATAGCAGATTTTGGTTTATCGACGACGATTTTTTTATTATCATGTCTAAAAGCACTTAATATATGGATGGAAGGGGTAGCCTCATCATAGTTTCTTTACAAATCTTAATATACCTATCTGGCCACTCTGGTTACTTTACGTTACCAAAATCTTTCTATGACTAATTAGCAAATGAAAATGATGTTAGTTACGTCAATAAAATATATTTTACTGAATCAAATCAACAAAACGATGTAAGTACAACATCGTGTTGTTAACAACATACTAAATAAATAGAACACCACGTTCCCATTGAAACATTATACTTACAACCATTATTAATAAATAAAAAAAACACAATCGTTGAAGAATATACAAACACCATAAATTCAGGTGTTGCAACAATCAGAATGAAATAATTGTTTAGGTGTTAAAGGAAAACTTAAAGGAAAACAAGGAAAGTTAAAGGAAAACAAGGGTAAAAAGATAATAAAAGTATGCACTGCAGTCATGCTCTACTAAAATCGATAGTTTACTTCTTAATATTATATCGTTAAAAGAACCCCTTGTGAAGCCCCTATACTGTCAGACACTTTCAAAAGCAGGAGTGGCTTCTACGTCACAAACAGTACCGGTTAGTACCGAACTCAAGGTTCAACACTAAGGAACTCGTTTCATAATTCATTATTATTTTCGTAAATCCCGAAATCTTGCTACTAATACACGTCTAAAAATGCATTATAACCAAATAAAAATAATTTATGGCCTTTTAGACATGAACTGGAAAATCTTGATTCCTAACCGTTTTCTGTGCTTTACAATTGCCGTGAACTGCGTCGTTTTATTTTGAATCTTTCGTGTCTGTAAGAAAAGTTATACTTTACTGTTTGGTGCAGTCGCTAGAGCCTTTTTGGTCTCAGAGGCTGGTGGTCGAGACGGTCAGGTGACTGGCTTACGTGTCGGCTGGCGCCTTTTCAAATGAATCGCATTCTTGTTCATGCAATAGGGCTGCTCAATCATATATCTGAACACCTTCTTTCTACATAGAAAGTTTCGGTGGACCATTTGTAATATAAGTTAGCCTAAAATACCACCTTGATACTTGCAGTAATATCCACAATAAATTAGAAAATAATTACAAGTGGGTTATTACAATAAAACATTACTTATATTCTACTGGTATTTACACATTTTGTGCAAAAATAATAAATTGCACAAGTTGCTAAGGTCTAAATTAGGTAACGTAATTCATTACTGGTGTTATTTATTCTATGATTACCTATTGGTTAGGTGTGCAATAATTAAACTCTTGAAACAGATGATAACCCTATCGCACAACCACTAACAAATATCCTTGTGAGTGTTTCCCGCATAACTATATCCAGTTACGTGCACGTACACGAACACGCCTTCAAATTGTCAATGTGTGTGTGCCTGAAGGTTTGCTTGTGTTCAGTTTCGAGGCCATAAAGCGATTGGCTCATTCGGAGTAAAAACATTTTTATCAACCGTCATACACGTTCGTTTAGTTAAACATTTATTAGCTGGGGTTTCGGCTGGTTCTCCTAATTGTTTGTCACGTTTTATTTTAGGTGATGTAGTCATTCTCCTTAAAATTGAAGGCATTAAAATTTCCACCAAGTCATCTAGGCGTAGATACATATATGTATATATATATATATATATATATATATATATATATACATATATATACCACCATATCCTTTATGGGTGTGTTTTTTGTATCTTTAGCGTGACTGACATTTCCGTTTGTTTTTTTAACCTTCTATGCCCCCAATGCACAAGGCTTTCAAAGAATTGGTGACGTCAACCATAAACAAAGTTGACGCAAATTGTCCAACGTCTTCTAATATGTCTTCATTATTGTCTATTAAGTTTTTGTGAACCTTTAGATCAAATTGACCCTCATTTCAGTTGGTGTGCGTGAGCACTGTCACATCTGTCGTAAATATTAATTTATTGATGGTTTCATGCAGAATCAGAATTTGTTTCAGTCATAGACTTAGAATTTCGTTTCAGTGTTTTAAAAGTTATTGGCGTAACTATAAGTAATTCGTTACTTCTAGAATTAAGTGATATGATCACGAAGATTTAAGAGAAGATATTTAGAATGTATGTCAACCTATAAATATGATATAATAATTAGACTTTACCTACTTGACTATTGTTTTAAGATGTGTATAAATGTGATATAACCGCTGTCTTATTTATTCAACTGACATAAATTACAAAGCCTCCGAAAGTTCGAATATATAAATAGGTACTCTTTGGATACTTGAATACCGAATACTTAAGACATGACTACTTACTTATTTTTTACTGAAATATTTAATAAACAAATAACCAAATACAATTTTGGACCATCAAGGATCCGCCTATTTAAATAAGTACACACAGGCATTTTTTTAGTATGAAACCGTATTCATGTGTTAAATAAATATGAATGAGTTAAATAAACATTCAAATTCATATCTAGGAAATGAACAAAACAAAAAAAAAAAAAAACTTTAGGACAAATAGAAGTTAATGTCAAATATTAACACACACAGCCTCATTGAAGCATAAAATCATAATTATTAAGCGTATCTCTATCAAAATGTGCAAAACAGATTAATCCTACTCCGTTTTGTAGTGCTCATTTCATTTCTATGTAATTTTCTACACATGTTTTGTGGAGCAAATTACCTATAACTTTAGTTCATTTATTTTCTCCAACATTTATTATTATTTAATAGTTTGTGACTGCAAAGGTCATGTTGTATGTCAATTATTCCTAGAGCAGCCCAGGATAAGGTAAAAATTATTCTGTTACATAATAGTCATGAATTACCAAATGATTTACAATTCTAATAACATCTCCCTATATTTTCCAAGTTGAAATAAATTTGGTAATTTATTTGTAACCTTAATATTTTCTGTTGTTTAATTAACCTTATGAAATTGAAACATCAAAACGACTGGGTAATTATGACTTCTTCATTTTCAGCGCTATGGCACGGCACGTGTAACGAATGTCTCCAAAACGCGCAATAGCAAATAAAGAAATATGGTTTCGTTAAACAATATTGAGTGTAACGTTAAAATATAATACGTATAGTACATACATAATGTATAATTTTCTTAATGAGTGTAGTGTAGCGATATGGAGCCATGGTCACGAGCTATGCCTGCGTGACAGATACGGTGTGACGTCGGGGGGCTTGGTTGTGCCAGCCAATCGGCAGCTGCCACCCACAGCGGCCGAATGCGTCAGACACGTAAAATAATGTATTTCTTTTCCTTGGCGATATTCGGGTAAATAAATTAAAATGTGACAATCAACTCGACGTGTGGGTGTATTCACTATCTAGCTGTATGTTCGTATCAATGCGGTTTTTTGGTTTTATAATGTACGAGTTAAAGATAACCTTAAACACAACTCGGTTTCACAATCTGAGTTTCGATAAAACCCAACTTTCATATTATGTTTCCTTCAATAAGAGACGAAATCACACTATGTATGACTATAGAGTATAGATGCTCAGTTATATCAGTTTTAAAGAAGTGTAACATGATGTTATCATTACAGTATCTAAAATTTGCGAACAAAATATATTGCTGATGCAATATGATATTACATTGAGACAGTCAGTTCGCATACCAGGAGGCTTGCGCGTATCGGCCTATGAACGCGCATGTAAGCGAGTACACATTGCACATGGTTGCGTGTTGCGATGCGCGTGCGCGCCACACCTCCGCGCAATACCTACCTACATGAGTACATGTGCGCTCCAACGTACGACAACTTTCTAAGAATAGACGTCATTGACCTCTGTTTGACTTGTGATTTTCAGGAATATTAGCTAATTAATACTGTACTGTGGCTAGTGCCAAGCCGTGTGATTCCAAGCTAAGAATACACCACCTACACTTTTTCGGAGTTACGTAATAAGTGAATGAAGAATAACATGTGATAGATGTGTACCTACACCAGCTAGGCGCTGATGACATGACATCATACGTAAGAGTACCTGTCCCCTACCCCCGAGACACAAGTTGCAATCTACAATCACTAAAAAATTTAAATAAAATGTTTGGGATTCATATAAAATTTACAAATCCCGTGACTGTTCGACAGCTTATTTCAATTCATTGTGTGCGTTCGCGCAGCGGAATGTTGTTGAATTTAAAGATATTAATTATGCAGATATTTAGTGTATGACGTCGTATAATTGTGTATGGTAAAAAAAAATTGTGTACGCAGCCATTGTGGAGAAATTCACCAAAAACTGATTCCGCTGGGCGAACGTTGTCCTGGCGGAACTTATTTTAATCCATAGACTTTAGAAGAAAAGAGGTGTGTCCAAAAATTAGTGTGTATTTGTGTGTAATTGTGTATGTATGAATAAAATGAGTGCATGCATAAACTTCGGAGAAATTCAAGTTTCCGCTACGCGAACGTTTGGCCATTAGCTAGTTTTCATATAAAGCGCTTACATAGAGAGCTGTAGATTTTTACATACGTTGTTTTGAATTTGTTTATATTTGTTTAAAAAACAGATTTAGAAAAAATCGTAGGGCTTAAAAGATAAAAATATAAACGTAAAATACACTTAATAGGTCTTAGTTCTTAAAGTATGCACTTTGGGGTCTAGATTTTCACGTTTATACAAACCTTGTAAGTATCTGAAACATGTTGCCAAGTATCAATGATGTTCCGTTAGTAATTAAAGAGTTAAAGGACAATTTTACCATGAATAGATCACTGTTTACAAAACAGTCAAATATCACGACGTTCTAAAGGAATTGCATGGTAAAATGTATGCCAAAAATTAGTTTATTCATTCAACTATTCACATGCAAAATTTCATGTCATTAAATTTAGTAATTAAAGAAATCAATTAAAATACTGACGAAGCATCGAAAACCTACATAACCCGACCAAGTTCGGATAGCTACAAAAAAGCGGCCCAGCCATATATCTAAGAGACGTTCTTAACCTTCCAATATAGTATTTACTAATATGGTACAGTTCCGTACACAAGCGTTAGGAAAAAATAAAACAATTGCATTTCTTGAATTAAAAATATTTTTTTAATAATAACCCAACTATCTACGATAAAAACAAATCTTCAATTAACAAATACTTTTCTATTTAAATATCCGTGTACAAAAAATTTTTTTATTAAGTACATACTTAATTATGTTTCATTACACACTTAAATAAGTAATTATAATAACGTTAACAAACGCTTGCAACGACAGCAATAAACTTAAATGTGTTTTAACTAACATAGGTTTAATAAACGATTATGAATATAAGGGTAAGTAAAATATTTAGAGCTTCAATAATAAAATCACAGATTAACAATCTCAGATCACATAACTAGACTATTCAGTTGTTTAGGTTTGAGAGTCTGCCTAATATAAAAATAAATCAACATTTAAAAAGTACTTATAAAATAAAAAAGGTAAGGCCGCGGCCAATGATAACATATTATTGCCCTCTCTTTTCTTCAAGGATGGAAGTACCGTTTCAAGCGGGAAGCCGCACGCGTCCTGTTCGACTAGCAGTTTGTGGAATATTCCACAGACGTTAAATTACGTGCGTTCACAAGAATATAATTAAATCAAAATATTAACTTTTAAAAAATGTGAATACCTATCGGAACTCCGGAATTATTCCAGTCAATTCTGGAGCTGAAAAATCAGAACAATTGAACAAAAATTTGGTGTACAAAAATAAATGACCTTTAAATTATATCGAAACAACAATTGTGTTATCACCTATACCAATTCAATACCGGTATTATACGGTAAATTTTGGGATGTTACCTAAATATATTGCATGGACGCTTTTTTGTAGCTATCCGAACTTGGTCGGGTTATGTAGGTTTTCGATGCTTCGTCAGTATTTTAATTGATTTCTTTAATTACTAAATTTAATGACATGAAATTTTGCATGTGAATAGTTGAATGAATAAACTAATTTTTGGCATACATTTTACCATGCAATTCCTTTAGAACGTCGTGATATTTGACTGTTTTGTAAACAGTGATCTATTCATGGTAAAATTGTCCTTTAACTCTTTAATTACTAACGGAACATCATTGATACTTGGCAACATGTTTCAGATACTTACAAGGTTTGTATAAACGTGAAAATCTAGACCCCAAAGTGCATACTTTAAGAACTAAGACCTATTAAGTGTATTTTACGTTTATATTTTTATCTTTTAAGCCCTACGATTTTTTCTAAATCTGTTTTTTAAACAAATATAAACAAATTCAAAACAACGTATGTAAAAATCTACAGCTCTCTATGTAAGCGCTTTATATGAAAACTAGCTAATGGCCAAACGTTCGCGTAGCGGAAACTTGAATTTCTCCGAAGTTTATGCATGCACTCATTTTATTCATACATACACAATTACACACAAATACACACTAATTTTTGGACACACCTCTTTTCTTATAAAGTCTATGGATTAAAATAAGTTCCGCCAGGACAACGTTCGCCCAGCGGAATCAGTTTTTGGTGAATTTCTCCACAATGGCTGCGTACACAATTTTTTTTTACCATACACAATTATACGACGTCATACACTAAATATCTGCATAATTAATATCTTTAAATTCAACAACATTCCGCTGCGCGAACGCACACCAATTCATTGCATTTTGCCAGCGGTCTTCTCTGGCGATTGTAAGAAAATTGTGCACTTGTCTACCAGTACAGATACCTACTAATTTGTCTAAAAACGAAACGGTAAAGATTCACAAAAATAAAACACGTTGACTTGATGAGGACTGTATTAAACTTAAAAAACCCTTTGACCCTTTTCTTTCAAGGACTTTATTTCCAGAAGGATTTTCTCAAGACTAAACAAATTGTCTATTTTTACAGCAATGCAAATGTTACGTACTTTAATCTTGGAAACAATTATGCCTCAACTGATCAAAATTAACCTTATCGATTGACCGCTACATTTCGAAATCCTGCGGGAACATAGAACATAGCATTGGTAGTATTGTAAATCAAATATGCCTAATATGTACTTTGATCAACACGCTACAGGCCTGTCTGTACCACGCTGACGCAATTAATAGTGACATGTTTATCCTCGTAACATTTGAAATGATTGGAATTATTTCTAATATGTGGATTTCCATGGTGTTTTCCGTCACCGTGTTTAGTTATAAACATAGCATAACATACCTACTTACCTCTTTTACACTTTTTACTGGAACTCGTGTTGTGCGTAATAGGTGCGTAAATACCGAGTCCTTCGCTTTAGATACCACTGTTTACATCCCTATAGGGAGGAAAATATGTAAAAAATTCTCAATAACAAGACGCTTTTGTAGTCTTAATATAGTTACGGTTTACTTGGTTGAGTTTTCCTTCTTTAGGTCTACCTACCAATTGTTTTCTTACTAATAATAAGGTTTTCCTCAAATTATAAAGTAGTATGGCTCGACATAACTATGATTGTCCTTAATAATAAGAAATAAATAATCGAGGCAATATAATGATGTGTACGCACCGTAATATGATCCAACAAAGAATATCAGCTGGTGGCCATAATGAACATAGAAGAGGCCCAGGATGCGCTAAACGATCTCATGTAGCGCCAGACGATCTCACGTTGCTTCATCCGTGGAGGCTCTTTCCTTGCAATAAGATGAGGACTGTATCTTTAAATTTTTGACTTTATTGTTAAATTGATGAAATACATAACTTTCTTTCGAGGGCTGTTTAATACAAGTAAAGTGTGGCTAAAGAAAAATATTTCGATATGCTGAGTGCATCAGTCAAATCGTTGTTTTTGGATGACATATTGTATGGACTAGAAAGCCTTGGTCTGTCAGTTCAAAGTCCAAGGTTCTTTATCGGTAGAATGCTCAAAAAGTTTATAAAGAATTACGAAATTTAGCATATGTCTACGACATGCATTCCACAAGCTAGTCAATGTCCCTGATATAAATAGAATCCCATAAGTCCTATAAATAAAAATAAGAGAATAACGCTGCATCGTTGATTGAAAAATCGTTGAAAAAACGAATGAATATAACGCTAGGAAAAGCTAAAATCTATTACGAGATACTTATTGGATTAAAATATTTACCCACGGACTTAATGAAGAAACAAAAATAATTTTGATATAAGTAGTTAAGCATGTCACATAAAGTTTATTAAGAAACAGTTTCAATAAACTTTAACAACAAAATCAAAAACATATTCATTTATTATTAAAAATACGTTGGTAAGTATTTAAATTTACTAGGTAGCTATTTAAAATGGCAAATTATTTTTGTACTCATTTAACACTTAGATAGGTATTACTTTCTCTTCAACTTTATTTTTCAGCAAAAGCCTATTCAAAACGCAATCCTAGTTAAAATTTACGAAATATTTAAATCTATTCTAAGTAATTAGATTCTTGGAATAAAACTGATTGTTTGATGACCCATTGATCCAATATTCCAATAACATCTACTTAAATTACTGTATGTTACAATTAAAGTATCAAACAGCAGTTCGGTGTGACTGGTAGCGAATCATAAAATCGGACATCGTTCAGACAATCAAACAACCGACTAGATTGATGTAATTGTTGTCGATCGAGACTGGAATTTTCCGTTTGCCTTTAAAATGGAATAAAACGTCCATTATTGACGTGAATTACACCATCAAGGATACATTCATCGGTTCCTACTGGTGTAACTATATTTCGGCATTTATTGTTAGGTTTATGGACGCTTAGGTATTCGAGATAGGAACATAACCCTTATACACTATGTTAATATTTTTACTATTGTATCTATAATGCATTATTAATACTCTCACGTTGTAAAATATCTCTGGTGCTATTCCATTTCACTGTGTGAGAAAACCGCAAGGAAATAGCTACCCTTATCATTGCGTTCAGCCCACGGTGAACTTCTAGTAACCTTAGATACATGTTACCGAGTGTCATAAAAATAATTAAAAGCCTGCCTAAGGATTTTCAGACTGCAGCCAGAATTTTACTTGCAATTAAGGCTTTATTTTATGACTAGTCATTACAGAATGCAGTAGGTCGGTATGTTCCTACCTACATACCCATTTAATCAACGGATTTCCACTACACGTCATTTCGAACACAAAATTTGCGTTTAATTACCCATTTATTTTGTATTTGATGTTATTAATTGCTCAACGATACGATGTTCATACATTATTTTCGTCATTCTTAATACCTATCTCACTTTTAGAACCCTAAAAGTGGATTTTTTTATATTTGAATTTGGACATTACAATTCGGACCTACGGTTTTTAAATTCAGAAATTTTACAGCTCTATACCGTTATAGTCGATCAACGTCCCGAGTAGATAGCTAACAGCCAGAAACTGGTCCCGTCTTGTGAGAGTTGTAATTAAAGCGACGATTACGGTCATCGCGCTTCAGTCGTCCACTCTCACTAATTAAGGTTTATTAGTGACAGGGCTTTAATCTCAATAAAAACAATCTGAGAGAAAACTAAAGTATGTACCTAACCTAACTACCTAGATAGGTTGTTATTATAAGTATTAGTCATCGAACCGTTACATTCAATGCGTTCATCTTCACATCCCGCACATGTAGAGGAACGTGAATGATGTGTGTGACGAAGTCAATGTTTGAATTCCGAACACTGCTGAAATACCGATGACGTTCTAGAATACTTTGCTTTCCCGCCAATCGCCATTGCACTTGAACGCCGGCGAATTTTCTCGAGCGAGCCTCGTGTTGCAGCGAAGGCCCGCCATGTATGTACACACCGATGTTCTTTGGCGTTTTGTTTCATAAACATCGTCTGTATCCATTGGTCGGTGAATGGAAAGTTACTGCCAATGGCAATGGCGGTTACAGTGACCATTATTGTTGATAAATTGATTGACATATTGAAATATAACAGACATCTTATTGAATCTGGAAATTATTACATATTTATTACCTTTATTATTTCATTTCATATTTTAATGTAATAACTTATGACTATTACGTAATGACTTGTGAATATATATAAATTCAAAAGTACTAACTCTACGCTACGTACGCTAAGCTATAAGTGGTCTAAAATTATTTTTATTCACTACTACCCTTTTCAAACTAATACGGTTGTTACTAAACCTTTTATAGCCAATAACTGTTGGGTGCTTATGCTTTAAGTTATCCGAAGTTGGCCGGATAAAGTCGTTGTAAATATTGAAATATATCACATACAAAATGTAACCGTGCCAAGAAACAAAATACGATATAACAGACCAGTTGGTAATGTTAGAATGATGAAAACAAAAAGATTCATTAGGTCTCTAACAATATTCGATCAATTAACAAGTCGCAAAATAGGTGTTTCTTTTAGAACTCATTAGCTTCAAAAGCGTACTTACACGTGTTTATTCAAATTTAAAAGCTGTTCAACTTTAAAATCAAGTATTTCAGGTTATTACATCAGTCGAAGCGATGATAATCAAAGTGGCAAACAAACACCCAGTAATAAGAATGTATTTTCAGGAAATAGATTTTCCAATGATCTTAACTAGATAATTAATCATTATCATCGTTACCTGACGCAATATTTATTTACTGCCGCCCAAGGCTGTCTATAGTCCGATGCATTGAAAGTACTGATTATACTTGCGGTGGTGGCGCGTGATTGGCTCGCCGCGGAGGCCTGGCCGGGTGTGGCGAAACGTGTTGTGTTCGCTTCGCTCAAAATAATAGTACTTACTATTTAAAGGTGTGCCGCTTTAGCAAAAATAAATTACAAGGAACTAAATACCTAATGACAAAATCATAAGTTTTCACAAATAACTCTTAGACAAGCAAGCACAAGGCAAGCTACCAGTCGAATTAAGCACGTAATGTTTGCATATTTTTTGCAGACTTGCTGATTCGATTAAAAGACAAACGCGAAACAATTTTGTTTTTGATTACTGCAACGAGGTCGTTCAGAGTTAGGTAATTATTGTAAACTAGGAAGTTATGCGATATGGCTATGTAACGTTATTCAATACTCGACTTGTATTTTAAAGTAGAAGATTTGTACGCGTAATACATTTATTGTACCTACAATTGTCCAAATATTGCAAAATATCAAAGATGTTAAAATTACAGCAGGATGCTTCCAACGATACAAGTTAGACCTACTGTGGGCACCACTATACTGTAATAGCAGAATAAATTTAATGGTAGTAAAGCTTTTTTTATTTTTATTTTAAAAGTTAATTTTATAAGTTACAGTTAGGATTATGAACCTATACATAGTCTCTGTCTCGTAATCTATTCTGGTAGTAAGAGTTACCTACCACAACTATTTGTTGCTTCATTCTTTGTTAATAGACGTCATTGTTTTACTAAGTTTCCTGTAAATACATTACAACAAACAAAGGACGATAATGCTATTTTTTCAATTCAACAATACTTTATGCACTTATGTAAATATTAAAGGTTTTCACTTTATTTTCTTTCTCTAAGGTTAATTATTTTGCTCAGCGCTACATGAGAATGTCGTAAATGATAATGTTTTTCCAATATTAAAACAAGATGTCACAGACTTATTTCACCAGAAACAAGCATTACAAGTCTGTGGCACGAAAGAATCTTGGTGTCAATACCGGTTTCAGTCACTGACATCAAGGCCCGGCTAGCGAGACTCGAGAGCTAATAAGGTCACGTAAGACGAAAGTGCGCATTTTAGATTTATGAGACAGCAACGTGTTTTCTTTAGACTTTACGACTTGTCTTCAGCATTAAACGATTCATGAGAATGGTAAGTACTCGTAAAACCGTTGGAACAATTTCTTTTCAATACGCACTTTCGTCGCAAATGTTTAACTTTCACAAAAGCACAGTTTTCATAAACATGTTCTAAAATAGAATTAAAAGAAGGAAAGTTGCGGTTTCAATAGAAATAAGAAAATAATAATTTTACAAAAACAAGATTGTCTTCTAAACCAAATGTTCGCACTAACATGTGTTCCAAGGGTGCAATCATTAGACCGGTAGTCCCAACTATAGTTTTAAGAATGGTCTGCGCACATCTTGAACCACAAGTTTCATCGAATGATAACCAAAGTTCCTTTACCAGCCCGTTTAAAGTCTATTAAGATTCACCTATAAGTATCTAGTGCCTCAGGATTACTGTATGAGTTTATCTTAAATGTGAACAATGTCTCAATATCGAAAGATTGCTTTAAAAACAATAAATACGTAGTACAGTCATAAAAAGAACTACGTCAATTACATTGTGTCTAGATTAGCATGTTAAAACCTCTAGGTACTTCCCAACATTTGGTAGGTAGGTCCAGATAAATGTTTATTATATCTGTGGGTAGGCTCCAGTACCAGATTCAGTTCCTCCACGTTCAAGCATCTTTTCATACACTTTCATTAAAAAACGTCTTTCATCACTATTTGTCAGGAGTTCCTTTCTTTTTTTTTCTGTTTCTTCACGACTTGTATTAGCCAATGACAAGATTAAAGGTAGGGGAACGAAATTAATCCTTTGTCGTTAAGTTTGAGGTAGGTATTACTTAGAATTTAGATGATAACTTTTTCCTTTGTAACTATTATAAGCTTCAGAAGTTGCAACATAGCTCAATGAAATTGCTCAGTAAGGAAAAGATCTCTCTGAATAGATAGTAGATATTTACTGCGATAAAGAACATTTTTCCCAAAAATGTCACGAGATTACGCGATTGTTTATGATGTAGTATCAAGAATTTGCGACTCGGCGGCGGCTAGCAATCAAAGTTGATAACATTCCTTTTCTTATCAGAGACACACCTTCAATTCATAGATAGAAATCATTGACAGAATGTTTGTAAGTACTTTTATAAGGAGATAGATGATTTGGAATGATTTTGGCAATGTGCCATACTACTTTTATACGGTGGGCAACGACCTATGACAATTAGTTCCTAGTAGATGATCATAAAATTACATAATAACTGTAATACTCCCACGCATTTGGCACTTCACGCTTGCGTAAGATGTCATTTGGCTCAACACTTCAAAGTAAAAGTAGTAAAGGTTAGAATTTATTAAAAAGTTGTGTTTAGACAAATTCTATTCCTTCACTGAATTCTAGTTCTGGATTGAAAGTGTCCATAGTTTTAGAGATATTTTCATCCCTATTCGGAGTTCTGCCGCTTACTAAGAGTGAACTTTGACTAACAAGCAACAGCATTGAAGTATTTCTGGATAAATAATTGTCTTATAGGTACGTCTAGAGGTCATTAGTTGTCATCGAGTGCATATGAGCATACTGCACAGAATAACAGATGAAAATATCCTTAAGAGTTGAATTATTCAACGTTGTTTTACCAGAAATACAATAGTGTAGTCGCAGGTTAAGATGAGACGGAAAGAACAGGTCACTGTCGATGGATGTGCGTCGCCTACAAAATTGTTCAGTTTCAAGTGATTGTTATTGATTTGACATTGGCGCTGTCAATTAGTATGATGAATTGATACGCAGTAGGTGGTACTCGTTATATTTACTTGTCTGATAGCTATGCCTTTCAAAGTACCAGTAGGTACCAGACCTTCAGTAACACAACACTTATGACGTCATGATACCCCATAGTCTCTGGCAGTAGGTACACGGTGTCAATACTGGTCCACGAGAAAATTAACATCTTAACTATAATTTCTAAATTAATGAATCTCAGAAATTATAGTTCCTTAGGTAGGTATATTATGTTCTGCGGTTTCTTCATTAAGTTGCACTGGTTTAAATATGCAATATTGTATGTATACGTTGCTTGGTAGTAGAGTTACAGGTAAACTTATAGCTGGATATTGATAATAATTGTCTGATTTTATCAATATCACTGAATATTGCTTGACTTGATATCCAGCCATAAGTTTACCTGTAACTTTACTACATGTAACATCTACTACTACTACCTATAATATCAAGAAACTGAAGATCTTCCAGAATAGGTAGTTTAATTAATAATTTTTTATTCTACTAGCCAGTGGAAATGAACTCTCCTCTTATTTGAAACGGGATCCCTGCCTGCAGTCCGGAAGGTGATGGCGAACCACCTATACTGAAGATTTTTTTTGCATTTAATACCGAAAACTTAGAATGACAAGGCCTAGGGTAGGCCTAAGCTCCATTGCAAACAAGTCTAGTAGATATGGTACACAAACCAACGAGTACTTTTTGTAGCGCTTTTAATTGTATGCTTTCCTTCACATTCAAATCAAATTATAATCCACACATTATCTTCATAATAATATTTCATTACAGTTTCATTATTATACGAACTAGGTACTATCAGTTTCTTAAACACCATCAACCGTGTGTGAACGGCAGATACCTATATATTTGTTATATCAATACGGGATATGAAAGCCAACACGACAGTTTAAATAAGACGTAACAATTATCTTTCCTCATAATTGCTGTGATCGCGTTACCTAGCATGACGCACGTTGCTCAATTTGCAAACGCCTTCATTAGCTTTCAAATCAAATGCGTCACCGTCATCTGATTAGTATTCTATTACTGCAGTTGTAAGGTGTCAATTACGTCGTTCAATTATACGAATAAGGCATTAACAAGAAAATATTTAATTACTGACTTGTCTTTTTAAGTTCTTTCAGATTTTATCATGACACTGCCAAGTGCAGTCCATTGCTGAACTAGCTGTTCTGTGTGATCCGTCATTTTTATCAGGGAGTGGTATGCCCACATCTTGTAGCGGTGTTTTGTAAAATATGTCATTTCGGTTTGCCAACGATGCTGTTCTTTTTAGTGAGGGCACAGTTTCGGCTCCGATTGTCACAAGCTTAGGTACTAAAATGTCTTCTCGTGTGCAAAAGAGTTTACTTGAGTCGTGGCTCGTGACCCATAAAAAAGGCAATAACTTGTTAATTCATTATTCATTAAACAGTGAAAAATACACATCTTTGTAAACATTTCCAACATAAATAAAACTGGTCATAAACGGAAAACGATAGTTTACAGACAACGTGACGTCGATGTTTTACTTCCGTGATTTATTGCAGTCATTAGCAATCTATATGAGAGGCATACTTCATGTTAAACAAGGATCCAAAGTATTGGTCAATCATCATTAGCATCGCATCATGGAAACTTGCCGAATGTAAATTCACTTGTGATGTATGTAGGTGAGCTGGTTATCAAAACGTGGAAAATTACCGATTAATGATCAGAACAGAACATGAGTAAGATATATTCAGGAATTTTATGAATTCAAACTGAATTGAATACAGTCCTTGTGCGCTGTTTTATGTGAATTATTTATTGTATACAAAGTTGGTCGAATTCGAAGATAATTTTATAGCTTCAAATTTTTTTTCTCTGTACTATTTAGTATGTGTACCTACGTTACTTTAATCATCAATATGTCACAAACGAGTACCTACTCATTTTAAGTAAGTACAGAAAGTTGAATGATAAGATAGAAGAGAAAACAGGTGTGAGGTGGCCCATTTCATCGCTCTAGACAACAGGACCCATGACGGGATATGTTGTTCAGCATTTTTAGTCAATGACCACTTTAAACGCTATTATCATACCTATTTCATTCTCTTCGACAGAAGAAGTTGTATTGTGCCTTCTGCCTAGTACTTTAATGACCTTGTCATGTAGAAGGATTGCATTGCATAATTAAAGATGTTTATGAGAACAATGCAATAGGATAGTTGCCCATATCTGACTATCGTTCGCATCGCATTGCATTACAATAGCTAATTATTATACCACGTGTTGAAATTTCTCGTCTTATTTTAATTAAGTACCGTAAAATGCTACAACTTTGCCATCACTGCTCAACATTGCCTGAATTCTAAAAAGTTAAATTATTGCCGTTGAGTAAAGTTTTTATGATCTGTTGTATTTCTAAAAGCAAGTCAACAATCTATATTACAACACTAAAACATACTTCACCTCAAATTTAAATTAAACTACTGTCAGTGTCAGTTTCAATGACAGTCCGGATACACACGTTTTTACCGGCTCGTAAGAAATTTTAATTTTGTGAGTATTTTTGTTTTATTTATTAGTGTAATATGTTTTATAGCAAATAAAATATGCTCTTTTATGTTTTTTAACTAGTTTTCCCTATTAAATCTCATTTTTAAACAGTCAAATCACGGTCGGCAAAGTTCTGTAAGGTTTCCATAAAATTTTACACAACATTGCCCAGGGTTAGGGCTGCAACTTTTAATTTTTTCAATGAACTCTTAATCAACCGTGGTTTTGCTCGTGCAATTGATTATTTCTTAGACCTCTTTAAAGGTGAAACTAATGTATTCAGATTTTTTTTTGTAATCTTTTATTCAGGTGTGTCGAATGGAGCTTTTCTTTTTCTTTTTTCTTCTCTCTTTTTCGGCTATTTAAAATATGTTATCATATTGTTCGATAGGTTTTAATCATGAGCAAGCAAGCAAGGAGTAGAAGGAAACCAGGAGCTAGACAGTACTCCGATTATTCTGAAGAGATGCTCAATGTGGCGGTTGATTTAGTTGCTAGTTTTTTTTTATTTATTTTTTTATTGACTCAAGCCAAATTGAGTTGAATAAGTGTAGTTAAGATGTTTTCTATTACATGTACAAGTAAAACTATTCAATTTTGTTGATTGATCTGCCACGTATGCAAGTTCTTACTTTTCTAATAATTTTATTTCAGTATTAGAATTGTTTAATGTTACATTATTGTGCTGAAAGTTTTTCTTTACGGTTATATTGTTTACTTATTAACTACTTAAGATGATTTTACATGTTTATGTAAAACTATTTGTTGATCTCTTTGTTGCTATTTTGTAAGAGTACATTTTATTTCAATAGGTATTATGTAGGCACACTATAATTTTTAATTTTATTTTATTTTTCGTTACCCATATATTTTTATCCGAAGAAAAATGTTTGATTAGAATTTAAGTATAACAATTGAAAAAGAAGAATGTTCTTAATTTTAATTTCGTACTAAAAAAAGAAACATTTTAAAATGCATATATGTTGTTTTTTTTTTTTTTTTTACTTTGTCTTTGTGCAGCCCTAAACCATATACACTTTTGTATGAGAATTTTAGAGAAACCTGCTCAACTTTGCCTACCATCGTTAAAAAAAAAATCGTGTTGTAATTCATGATTTGGTGAAGTGTAACATGGAAAGGAACTTAAGAGCACAATGGGTATCAAATCTGTTATTATAATACCTATGCATTTTAAAATATATTTAGCAAGGCAATGTTGTAGTTTTGTGTTGTTCAAGTTTGCCTCCGTTTTTAAAGTCATTTTTTGGTGCTTAATAGGTGTTTGTTCGGCTTGTAGCAAGTCTATTCCTATAGCTTACAGTCAAATATTGAATAACAATTAAAATTACATATGACTTTCATTAAGCTTAAAGATTTATTGAATAAAAACCTCAAAATTCAGGCAAAGTTGTAGCATTTTACGGTACCTAATGGAAAGTGTGGAAATACGTACATACTTATAATTTACGTTTTTAGGTGGCTTCGTCGTATTGATGTTATTAATCCTCTTACCTCATTAGGTTATTTACTTCAGTTCATACTTTTTGTTATTTAGTTAAAATAAATAGGGCAAGCATGTTGGCTGATTTTCTCGGTAGCTCATCAGTGCTGCAGTGCCTCATTGATCATTGGCAGAGCTGATCGCAGGTAAGTTGCCACTTATCTTACGACCCAACTACGTTTTACAAATTATGCGAAAATTATCATAAAACAAATAAAGCAGCGTTGAGATTACTTGTTTGCTTTACTTTCAATAAATCATAAGTACATCTAAGATGTTGTACAGTAATTCCTTCAACTAATTTCCAAAATTGCTTATTTGCCCATGCGCTGGATGGACCACTCCTGTTGGCAGAGAGGACACCGGTTATTTTGCTTCACCCACAGAGACATGCAGCAGAAGTGGAAGCTGTGGTTACATTCGCCCCACACCACCACGCAATCTTGTTTGCCATATGAATCCTTCTTGCTCTCGCCCTGGCATCGGAGACAGGCGTCTGTGGAAAATAAGACAGATAAGCTAAACACACATACTTTATTATAATGGCTGAAAATATGACTTGTTCGTACGGTGACGAAGCTAGACGAAGACGAAGACGGATTAAGTGAGACATAATATCGCTTACTTTCGTTTAATATTAGTGCATAGTTACAGAGACGATATACTTTTTGTGTATCCGATAATCAACCACCGTTGCCCAAAAATAGGTGAAATTTGGCCTATTTTTGAAGGACCTTCTTTTTGTGTTTCGTGTCCATAAAAGTGGTATGTCACTGATAATTTGTTTTGTATACAAGTAATAGCCTTAATTCATACCGCGGTAATAACTGGACGCTTAAAACTTTATTCAAACGTTGGTGTAAACTCTTGTTCATTTGATTTTTGACAGAAATTGTATCTGAAAAACATTTGAAAAATTAAACATCTCTATAGTTTGTCGGTGATAACGAGCCCAAACCTCACAGATCATTACGCCCTATATAATTAATCTGTTGATAAGGCTGTCAGATTTGTATTGTACTTAGTATTATACAACAGACTAACGAAGTAAAAACAATAGCTAATTAATCTTCACAAGCTTTACCTTTCGTAAAACTTCTTTTCAATTCTAAGCATCAATATATATTACGAAATGAACTTAAATCTTTACATTTCTTTGAAGGAAATGCAGTCTACAACATCGTACATATTATATTTTATTATTTCTAGTATTTCCATTCCCTCTTTTCTAACGTGTACACTTCTACAGTCAACATCAAAAATTAGCGATGATGACATTTCGAAATTGCATAATTATCCAATTAAAGTTGTTTAACACATGGTTGAACAGTTTTGACTTATTACCTATTACTCTTGATGTTGAGTGCACCCATGCAAGTGGATCATGGTTCCTTAATCTCCGTTCTATTCACTATTATTCGTCCACTACGTCTACGGGCGGACATGCAACTACCTAATCTTATCTGGGAACCAATAAATATCCTAAGAAGTATGACTTATTTCATATATCACATAACAGATAAAACTGTTAGATAATTAATACAGTGTAGACTGTAGACAAATGAGTAATCAATAGCATCGATCAAAGTTTACTAGACGTAGCGCATCCACACAGCTCAAAGCTCAATTGTAGTCCATTATATAATGTATTGCGACCAGTGATACCTATGTTGTTAATTGAAGAACATAAATGCTGGTATTATTACGTGGTTGAGGCCACACCGCTTCACGTCACTGTTTTTTCAGCCCTTGGCATATATGTGGATAAGTATACCTACGTCACTGATGTGGAATTTTAAAGGGAAATATCAGTAATTACATTAACAGCACTGACAATGTTTCTATGTTTTCGACTTATTGTTTTATTCCATTTTTACACGACTTTTTTTGACGTATTTTTAACGACTTGCTGTTACGTGGAATTTTAAAGCATCCGTGACAAGATTGCAAACAGTTTTTTAAGTGTCATGCAAACAAATATCTGGGGTTCCATGGCAAGACGTTGTACCTAAACAAAATAAATTAAAAACGGATTTTAGTCGTAACTTATTTATATTCATAATGTCTTTAGATCGTATCCTCCATAACCTTACGTATTCAATATTAAGTAATCCGTGACCTCACATAGCTATAAATAGAATAATGGTACCAGCATTCATTAAGGATTCCGTTTTCCTGCTTTATCGTACGGAACCGCAAAAACAAGAACTTTCCAACTTTCTAAGAATAAAATACTTCTAGTAAAAGATCACAACAGCAGCCTACCTTATAACGGATACATAGATTAAATTACGAGTATGAATAATTAATTTGACAGCGTCGGAAACTTGCTTGTCCTCACTTTGACGTCATGTAACACTTTTACGCCTATGCCTATTACATATTAATTATAACGAATTCGGAATTCCATCAATGACGTTAGATACTAGACTCTTCCTGATGCAACCAGTACAGAAATATAAAGTGTTACTGAAACTTATTGCTGCTGCGTCCAGCAAACATTGTTTTAGCTATCAAGGTTTAATTATTTGATTGGACGCAAGTGCACTGCAAGATGTGGCAATTTAAATATCTGAACAGCAATTAATTTAAAAGTATACGGGTGTAGGACACACATAACAATTGAATGAAAGAATATGAAAATTTGTCTTCTATCAAGGAAATAATGGAAGATTAAATATTTGTAATGGAACGTACTGCTTCATCAATATCAATTAGCGTCGCAAATGTTATTCATTGCGAGTGATAAAGTTATCACATTACAAATATGTGTATTCTTCTGACGGCAGTATTAGGAGTAAACATAACAGCACGTTGTGATGGAAGCGGCAAGCGGCATGATCCTAACGTGCTGCGACAATGTTTATGTGTACCAAAGGTGCATGCTACAATGCTGCCTGAAACTTTATCAATAAGAACGACAGTGTATATTAAAATAAAAAAGAAATACCTCAGCAATATATAGCGATACTTTTAGTACCAAAAATGTCAAGCGCAGAATAGTTCAAGGCTATCAAGTATTTTCTAGTTCATTATTAATTTAGTTACAGAATATTTTTGAGGATTTATGATTAGATTTGTTTTTCTTTCATAGCTAAATCATCTTATGTGACGTTAAATCTAGATGTTGAAAATTAATTTATACAATACCTACAATACATAATCCGTTTGCAGATTAACCTAGTAAGCAGCGGGTATTATTATGACATTATAATATTATTCAACTCGAGGATTAGACTGGATTTTATATGTACTGTCGATCAGAAAGCAAACTTGGCTGGTATTTGTTTTTATAAGTCATTATGGTGGTAATAAAAATCCTGATCATAAAAAGTCTCTGCCTTTATATTTTTGGATGATGTTCGCGGGAAATGCGTCAATGAACTTCCTATCTCAAAATGCAAGTGTGTAATAAGAAGCGACAATACGTGTTGATGATGTGTGAGTAGCTAATTTTGACCTAGTAGCAGGTAGTCACTAGTCTCGATAACGAATGGCCCTTGGGCTTGGGAGCTTGATCCTTAATCGTAGTCTGGTGTTTTCCGTAAGAAACCTCCGAGGCCTCCCCATGAGATAAAAAGACCTTAAAGCTGATTGGTATCATAACCTCGTTTTTTAATAATTCCTCTGTCAATCCAGCAATTCAGTCAGCTTTATCTTGATGTTTGACTAGATTTCCATATTCTAATAATATAATTTATGGCGGCAGAAAGGATAATGTATCTACCTACTGTTTAGAACTGTCATATATAATGAAGGAAAATAGCCATAATCATCACGCTTAACGATCGTATTAGTGAGCGCAGTAGCTCTGTTGCTACATATGTATAAGCACTAAGACAATGCTGCTGACTGAATGCGTAATGCTATCATAACGAAGAGGATCTTGGAAGTTTTTTTCAGAAGAGAGTATATTTATAACACAAGCATAACATAAACACAAAATGAGAGGGGTGTGGTGTACCCAAACGAATCTTATACAGCGACCAATCAATTACAATTTAGGTGACACCGCCCTCAATCAAGTTCAATCACGGTGACGCGAAGCATACGCTGCGCGGACGCACGTTTACCCGATTTGCGATATTGACCTTTATTCTTAATAAGCAAATAAAAACACGCTCCATATTTACTATTATAAAGTTGTAAAGATCGATAAGTCCGTACAGTGTTAATATTTTTACAAAAACCAGTCAGGTAGTAACAGAAAATTAGCCACCAATATCGGTTGTAAAGTTAAGAGTCTAAATTAAGATCTTAGGTATATTTTAGCTTATTTAATTAAGTAGAACTTTAGATACATCTTGTTCTCTATTAGTGTTGCCCAAAATCGGTCTTGGTCTTAGAGTCTTGAGACCAAGACACCAAGACTGAACGTGCAAGATTTGAGCAAGAACAAGACTAAGCCTGCGAGACTCTTGCGTCTTGCAGTTAGGACTGAGTGTCGTTTCAGGGAGCGGACAGGCTTAATTTATAATACAAGAAATTGACACATAGAAAACAAAATAAAAGTACTAGTACATAAAATATTGAAGAAGAAAATAGGCAGAAAATAGGAAGACATAAAGTACAGATATAATTGACTGTCAGTGCATTTTCGTTGAAAGGGATAATTTACGCAGTCTGAATAAGTAAATTAAAAATAACATATTAAATACAGGGTGACACAGAAAACATATGTTAAGCCGGCAACCCCATATTCTGTTGTGCATTATTAATCATTATGTGATATCCCTAACAATGTTCATTAAAGATTTTTAATACTTTCGACGTATCAATGTTTTCTTAATATTTTTGATTGAGTCAACCCTAAAATTGGTTGAACTCTGTTGAACTTCTTTGATATAGTGATGAATGCGACACACATGACACATCATAGTAAAAGGGATATCATGTTCTTGCATCAGAGAGGCAAGTTGTTTTTTTTTTTCAGCCTTTAATTGGGTGTTGAATACGTGTATGGTATGCGAAATACCGACGCAGAGTAAATATACATCTGCATAAAACTTTAGTTAAAACCTAACTTTAAAGAAAAAAAAAATATTTTCTTACTATGAAATAGATTCAAAAGCTGTGGGTAAACATTTATTAACAAATAAATAAATTCCATTTGTTTAATAGGTACCTATCCATCCTTATTCATTTACTATGTATGTATATAATTCAAGCTCAAAATGTACCTACGTTGTTCTAAGATCTAAAGCAACGTTTAATAAATAGCAATAAACTAATAGGTAATTGCGAGACTTGCGAGACTCTTGCTGCAAGACCAAGACCATGACTGGGAGCGCAATACCAAGACCAAGACCAGGTGTATTGGCGCAAGACCAAGACCAAGACTGGCTAAGTCTCGTCTTGTTCTTGCATTTGGGCAACACTATTCTCTATCCAGAAAGCGATGTTATGCAAAGCAAAATTAATATAAACAGTTTAATCGTTGGTAATGATCTTATGATATTGATTCCCGAACTCCAAATGAGTGAACGAAGCTACAAACATACTATAATATAATAATAAAAAAATAATGATAAAGCAAAACATAAATTTTTTGTACCTACTGTATATTTTTTCTGATTTAAAAAGAGGTCTCTATAATTTGGTAAACATTGTGCAAAGTCCATTACCCCAGGAAAATCCGTCTTTTTGCGGTGCTCGTAATGGCGCCGTAGTAATGTTACTATTTATGGCTATGGTGGTAATCGCGTAAAACGGTCACATTTACCTATATAAGCTATTAAAGAAAACAGTTTTCGATGTGATATCCTCTAAATGATAAACCAGCTTTTCGCAGGCTCGTCTTTTTTTTAATGATAAGGCTGATGCCTTTAAACTTCTACTGCTAGAACTGGACCTACTAGATATGCTCATATAGACCCAAAATGGATGGGTGTTACTCGTGAGCATGCCATAATCAATATGCTTGGCAAAGGGATTCTTAATCGCAGTATGTGATACGTGTCATTACTATAAAACTTTAGAAGAATACTGGTACATACATGTATTCTTCTACGAGAAGGGGTAGGCAAGTCTAAACCGGGAACACGCGGCCAATAAATCACTCTCGATAAACACTCGCAATAACAACGTAAAAGCTCGGCCACACCGAATGCAGCACGTTTGCTCAGCAGCACGTGTACAGCAACGCGCTACGTAAACGCACGCGCAGCGCATTGCACAGGCGAGAGCTGTTGTCGTGTTGCAAATGCAGTAAGATTCATTGTGACATCTTGTATGCTATTTCATACATAACAACCCTTACTGTATTGTCTGCATCCCATTCGTATCGCGCCCGCGCCGCGGTCTCATACGACAAGAAGCGCTGGATCCACCCTTTATAGCTTTTAATTTTTATCTATTTTTTTGTGATTGATGGTCCTATCGCTTTGGCTATTTCGATACAAACAAATATAGACAGATATTAATAAATACTTGGAAAGTTATCTTAGAAACTGTTATATTTTATGTTCAAATTGTTAGATATGGCATATCATGAATATTATTTCATCATTAATCATAGTTGTTCGTCACATCTTTATGTACCCAACAAACTCGGGTTATGATGATATGCCTAATTATATCATTGGTCTTCGATGAACATACGAGGATTGGATTGCGGCTGTTATTCGGCAACATCCAATTTGAACACTATTAGCACACGTTTGATAACTTTACCAGTATGGTAATAATACTCGAAAGTATGACATCAAGTCAAAGTACTAGGAAATAAAACGCGCATTAAAACAAGAATGTATGTATGTACATCATGGTACAAAGTACAAATGAGGCAGTCCATGGAAGTGGTATGGCCACTGTAATCATAATCATCAGAATGAAAAGCAGTTTTTAGCTGTTGTATACGCTCACTCCAAGAACTAACATTAGGCTTAATATGACGGTACCAGTGCAAAGCGTTATCAGAAAAGATTTCATAAGCATAATTGAACATGACTTCCTCTCGGATTTTCTTACTAATATGAAATTTCTCTAGCTTCTGGATAAAAGAGCGCACACAATTTCTACCATCATATTTTGGTTTACCAGGAATGTGGCTGTTACATGTCACAGTAATGTTAGTATTGGTAGGTTCTGTCTGTAGTATGTTATTAGTACTATATTTAGTTTCAGTGAAGTAAACTGTGTATTAAGTGTACTGAATGTAGACTCTCATTTTTGCTTTAGTGCTTTGTGTTCTGAAGTAGTGGGTGTAATACGTGCCAACCTGTACGGTTCCAGTCAACGCTTTCACTACACAGATGTTCAGTCAAAATACTTGTTTTTTCATTACATGCTGTGCAACTGTTCCAATGTTTTCTGCAAAATCCAATAGATTCTATTGAGCCTCCACCGTGGCTTTTTGTAAAAATCCTAAAATAGTAAGTTTAACGCTGACATCTATACATATAAATAAAATTGGAGTGTCTGTTTGTAATATTGAAATAACCGTTTTTTACTACATGCATATGAATATATATACGGTACATATACACCAAAATAACATTTTTTACAATTTTTGTTTGTCTGTCTGTCTGTTTGTTTGTATAAGCTAATCTCTGAAATGGCTGGACCGATTTTGACGGGACTTTTATTGGCAGGTAGCTGATGTAATAAGGAGTAACTTAGGCTACTTTTATTTTAGAAAAATTCTTTTATTTAAAAAATACTTTTATTTAAAAAAAATAGGGTTTAGTGCATTTGGTCTTCTTAACTTCACGTAACTATTATAATATATTTTTTTTAAATGTCGTTTCACTCTAAAAAATACATTGTTAAGTTCCGACATCCACGCGAACGAAGTCGCGGGCACAGCTAGTATTATAATAAATCTGATACAACGCATCCTATTCTGCATATACGAGTAGCTACCGTTGTAATTATTACTAATTTTCCTTGCCTACTTATAATGTTTACATGTTTGCCAGCAGCACGTGGAGTAGCTTTTACAATTTCATTGTCTAGGAACAATGATATAGTTTTAGTAAACATTGTGGTGTGGTGTTAATTTGTTTACATATTACATTTTCTTATGGGATAAAGACTCGATACAACAAAGGCACTAGTGCTTCTTCTGACTTACTCGATTTAACGCAACGAACGCGTTCGGCGGGCGCTCCGATTGGTCCGTTTCGTGCTCTCCACCAATCGGAGCGTGGAATGCGTTCGATGCGTTAAATTGAGTTTGTCATTAGTAACTTACACTAGAGCCTAAGAACAGGCCAATACCACTAACTGCAATCGACATTTTTATTATTAAACTAGCTGTGCCCGCGGCTTCGTTCGCGTGGATGTCGGAACTTAACAATGTATTTTTTAGTGAGACCAAATGCACTTAACCCTATTTTTTTCTAAAATAAAAGAATTTTTCTAAAATAAAAGTAGCCTAAGTTACTCCTTATTACATCAGCTACCTGCCAATAAAAGTCCCGTCAAAATAGGTCCAGCCATTTCAGAGATTAGCCTATACAAACAGACAGACAGACAAAAATTGTAAAAAATGTTATTTCGGTGTATGTACCGTATATATATTCATATGCATGTAGTAAAAAACGGTTATTTCAATATTACAAACAGACACTCCAATTTTATTTATATGTATAGATAATAATACCCAATTGATCCCCAGTGCAAAACTAGAGGACATTATTGATGAGAATAATTAATTTATTAAATATCGTAATATTGAAAAGTTACATCTAAAACTATATGAAAGAGAAATGTTTTTCGTGACCATTCAACGTTTTATCGTTTTTCGGATTTATAGAGACTTAATTAATTTGTTTTTGGTTCATTAAGTACCTACTTTATGACAATTTAAAAGCTAAGATGTTGATAACATAAGATGGGCAATGTTAAAATTTCTAGTGGCAGACGTGGTTTATATCTCGGCGACTGTAATTTTCTCGAGAACATTCTTTAGCTCAACTGCGTGTGCCAGTTACTGCAAACTGTGCGCAAGAGGTGGTTGCTCCCTTGAATCCCGTGCTGACTTACACGTCGCCGACTCTAATGACGTATGGAGACGTCCAAAAATATCGCCGCAGATGCGTAGGCGCACATTACATTGCATTTTAACCAAGTATAATTTAATTTATATCTTTAACGAATGGTTACATATAGGAAGTTTACCCTAAAAAAGGACTTGATGACTTTAATTCATACGCATGAAAAAATAAATACATTGAGAGTTAGGATACCTTTTTTTTATTGCCTTTCTTACTTATATAATTATGTATGAAGTATAAATTGCTTTCGAAACTAAGGATTAATAATTATCAGTAATTCCGCGATTCGCAATGTTTACGGAACATGGAAATGATAAATGCTGTTAAAACCGTTTCATTAGTAGATTATCGCAGTTTACTTTTGGACACAAGCCTTACTCAAGAGGTAGTTAGGTATTTTCTCGATAATGTTAAAACTGCCTCATTGGTCTAGTGGTCGCAAGCGCGATTGCTTAGCGTGAGGTCCTGGTTCGATTCCCGGGTCGGGCAAAGTGTTATTGAGTTTTTCTGTATGGACATTCTCAGTAGCAGCACGGTAGATGAAAATAGACTCGCCCCCTATAACATGGGACTCAATAACAGCATGGGCGAAATGTGGATGTACAATAGTACCTACTTACACCTCTGCTTAACCCTTCGGCGGGATGCCACGTTATATTATGTCGAAACTGTTTAAAGCAATTAAAATATGTTACAACATACAAAATAGCCCCATTTATTTGATCAATTTTGTATCTCGGACGAAACGACTCACTATAATCGCATCCCAACAACGTTTTATTTTTAGGAACGCGTGCGTAATGTATTCCTAATATTTATCCTGGTTTAACCGAGAGAATTGCTGTAAACAAGGGAATAAAACGTTCGGTATAGGGAAAATGAAACAGAAAAACTAAAATAGTGAAATTAATAATATTATGTCGAATATGGGTGGTCGGTAAGGGATTCTACATTATATAAAGAGTAATAACAATAACGAAAAGCCAAATATTATCAAAATTCGGCGTTCCTAGAAATCCTGTAGTCATGCCATTTTTAATTATGTGCCTAAAGAAGTACATATTTTGAGTGCTGTCGCACTGGGAAACTACTACAAGAGCATGCACGCATGTAGGTGTACAGTCGGCGCCTCGACTTACACTTTTGCACACTCGCAAACTCTCATATGTGAATAAAACATTTGTGTGAGTAACGTGTACAAATTACAAACAGTTTAAAATGTGTGTGTAAAAATACGCATGTGTTTAGCGACCGATTCAGGTTCGGCAGAGGTTACAAACCTTTCTGAAAAAGGACTCGTTTATTTATTCTATGAAAAAGATGAGACGTAGGCCAAACCTAATTTAATGTCATGTTTCTAAGTAGCTGAACTGGCCAATAAGAATAAAATAAAATATGTACATAATATTTTGCGTTACCTAACATTTCGGTTATGATACATTACGTTGCAGATAATTTGTTTCAAGGGCGGGTAAGGTCCATAGAAATTTAAAAATGTTTACAACAACTGTCGCGCACTTTTCTCCAGTACTTTTCCATCACTACCTTGGCGACGCATACGCTGAGGTCGCTCCACGAGTTTTGCTATAGTGCTGACGGGTAAAAGCAAATAATTTTTGGGGACGAGCTTGACGTACACTAAAAGTAATATTCAACATTATCTGACATCAGGTAGATGCGGTTTTAACTTCTTTTCAGTGTCATTTTAACATTTTCGTGATACTAAGTACTAATACCTGTGTTTGGTTTGCCACGACCTTTTTCGGAACTGACTAATACAGAGTTGCCCCAATATCAAACTTGACATATTGTATATATATATTAATGATGTCCAGGGTATAATTGAGGACTTATTCTGAGACTTTATTAAGAATTGTATGATATTTGTTCGTTTCACATTCTTAAGTAACATCATAAGAGTTCTTTAATAATTATAAAAAAAAACAGGCATCTCGCTTATATCTTAGTGTTTTCCTGGAACACCTCTTACTTCATTATCATCTCAGTGAGTGGTAATTTATGAACAAAATTTATCTTGATCGAATAACTGTTCTTACGATGGTATTAATACAAGATATTTTATTTATAACCTCCTCAGAATTATTGCAGTTACTTTCGTTTCTTTTATTTGAACGATGCACACGACACAGCCTCGTATATTTTTTTGTTATAAACGCGCCTGCATTAATTACATAATATTATGTACAGACGCCTTAGCGACTCTATGAAGATTGTTTTTTAAGGATTCGGTTGCAGGCCCTAGACTAAAAAGTAAAAGACGTTGGACATGTAAGAGTTCCGTTACTGGAGGGACATTTTATACGCTCCATACCGAAGGATTAATAAATGCTTTTATGGTAATAAGCATTCCGGTCGCTGGCGCCACCTTCGGCCGACTTCGTGCTTGATCGATGCGGCTCATTACTGCACTCACTGGGATTTTCTGTTTATTGTACCTACCTACTTACTTTTACTGTCTACATAATTCTGAGAAAGGAATGCGAAACATACCCGAAGTGTAATTAAATGTTATGAATAAAAATATATTTCATTTAACGTCGCCTCTCACAATGTTGTGCGAATGGAAAGATTCCATGCAAGTTGTAAAATGTATTTCCATATTAATTAAAGGTTACCTTATGCCGTACTTTTACTTTTAATACAAAATCCACAGTGGATCACCGAAGACCGATAAATAAAAAATATTCTGTTGTCTAATTTTACGTCACTTGATGGGTTATTTTACCGTAATGACGAAAACATTGTGTTGTTATGTTGGCTGAATTAGTAATATTTTCCCATTGTTCCAGATATTGACGCAAGTAATAAAACATGACGCTGACACTCAGTTAAATTGCTATCTCGGTAATTAAAGGGGCGTTAATTAATACAATCTGTTTGGATTGACATGGCAATATTCCCTTATGTATGAACGTATGGGATACCGGTCTAATAGGAAGCTCATGTGAAAATAATGATGAAGTATAATTACGAGACATAAATATGACGTACGGTAGGTACATAAGTTGTCTTTTTTATTCCATGGATTTATAACTTATTTTTTTGTTTCTACAGCTTGCAGGCTACAGCTATGGCGACAGTATTCTGCATCATTAGCAACGGGTTTGGAATGCTTATAGGTAAGTACTTTGCGGATAAAAACAAACAACTCAGCACCATCTTGAGTTTTTCGGATAACGCGATGATTATTTTGGCTTCACGCAATATATCTCAATATATTTTGTCCACACATAAAAGTAACGAAACTCTAGATTAAAAAAATAAACAACAAACAGATGAGGATGTGAGAGAAATGGAGGATGGCAAATTGACACTATTGATTTATTAATAGACTACTGATTATGACGAACTCGTTAGATTTGATTTGGGTCTGTACAGTAGTTTTCCAAGGTTAACATAAGCACTAACAAGTTTTTTGCGTGTTACCAAGTGTGTTAGGCCTGACAATGTTAATTGGTTTCCCACGAACATAATTTAAACAGTATTATGAGTAGCATTCTCAAATAACAGTGTCTGTGAAAATGTGAAACTTGATTATATTAAATAAGAAGTAGAAACCGTTGTGAAGAAGTAGAAATTGATTAAAATTGTACGCAGGCCTATCTCTGCGTACAGCTAGACTCAAATAAAACAAAACGTGCATGCACTACACAAATAGCATCATAGTATTTTCTTTACAGCACTGCATGCTGTGGTGCACGGCATCCAGGAATTCAGAAGCAAATCTAGTAATGTGGGATTCCTAAGCCGAGCTAAACGAAACACTACATCTATAAATAAACGAACGTTTTATACAACTTGTGTGGGAATTAATTCACAGAACACTGCGCCGCTCTACCAGCCTACTCTATTATTACTTAATCTATGTACATAATAATAAGATTCGATGTACATACACCGACGTATCGCCTCATAAGAATATTTAATGATTCTGTATCGAAACATATCAATATGCACCGGGGTTGTACCATTGTTTGTAGTAGAGTACCCAATATTTTATGTACGTCGTCACTCATACAACATGGGTAGAAATATAAGTATTATATTATAACACTAACGTACAGTGAGCTTAGTTTGCTAATCCTGCTAAAATCTTATCATGGTCTGTCTGAGTGCACCATGATAAGTGGATGACTCACTGATTATATATTTTTGTAGCATCAAGTCGCGAGCCGTAAAGTCAATGGTAAACACATGCTACCAAAGTACCAACTCTGCAATACAAGACTACTTTCTACAAGTTGAGATAATAGATTGAGGCTGGTCAGTATTTATTCAAGATAGGTAGTATAATATACACACAGTCACAATTTTTCTATAGAATCTATTTATAAGTATAATTGTATATTAGAGAAGTTCACTATAAAGATCATTGTTATGAAACACAACTTTATTCGCAAGGTATTTATATCGTTTTGTCTCGCTACAGACAGACTGACAGACAGTCGTAAATGCGGTGACCCTAGTATAGAGGGTGTGTTCAATTTGACCTCTATAACCCTCCGCGCTTGTCAAGGTCGGCTAAATATGCGCTCCAAATTGCTCTCTAGTGCGCAATAAACACATAAACTCATTCATACTGAAATATAAATTTAACTTATGACTTGCTTTATCCAGCTCTTTCATTATTACTTATATTAGCCTTATTTTCTTTGATTTTTTAGTTTAGTTAGATTAATGGGGATTGGACGTCGCTGTTAGACAGTCTACTTAGTTTTATCGACAAAGTATCGGAGATGAATATAATATTATCAAGGTAAACAACACGAATAAAGCAACTTCTTCATGAGCAATATTTTATCTACGTCTTGGACTTAAAAACCCATCAATAACAGCAGTAAACTGCTGCATATAGTGGATTTTCAATAATTTAATAGCTAGGCCAAGTAAAGGACTATCGATTGCCCTAGATACTGTATTATCGAGCAGGCAGTAATGCCTTCTAACTAATACTGAAAACAACCGCAGTTGTATTGATTTTCTAGAAACGTTCGTATCGCACACCGCTGTAGAATAATAACATTGTAATAAGTTTCACTGAAGAAAAAAGTTTTATCAATGACAAACAAGACAAAAAGCAAATAGATTTGTACATACGATAGTGAAGCGAAGATTATTTAGGAAAGTTTCAATTACAGACGAAAAGCAAAACGCAACGAATGAAATCCTACGATTATTATCAAAGCCGTCAAGCATGAGAGTTGTCTTCAAGTTTTGCGAACTTGCTACACATTTAAGCAATCGATAGATATTGTTCAATCTATTTGAAGAAGAGCCCTCATGAAAACCTAGACGTGCGTCCGCCGCGTCACCAAATACCTGTTAGGTTTCAAGGTATTTGTAAGAAATAAATGACAACGGCAGACTTTTACTTACAACGAGTTTCAATTAATGCTACCAGTTGTTTTGATTGACTTACGGAAAATTTAAAGATCTGGAAAGAACGTCCTTCACATAAATTCGCCTGATGCGCCACCGCGCGCCTCCCCGGTACAATTCAAGTAGATAGGTAGGTACGTTTCATATGTGACGCCAGTCGACGCAGTTTTGGTAAACATTGGCGAATTTCTGCAATACGATACAGGTAGCCTTCTAGATGGTTCCGTTACTTCCACAAAATTCTACAAGGTACTTGATTTTCAAACCGTTTACTTTTAGAAAGGGGTATTATGGCAGAAAATATTGTTAGGTAGGTAAATGCGAATGTCGAAATTTTTCACCAGTTCTCCGTGGAAATTTTTAATCGGAAATTTATCTCGATTTACTGTTGATAAGATAAAACACCTCCACTTGGATCATACGTGTGATATATTTGTGTCTGCATATGATTATACCTACATGAATTATTGTTATCTTTTATCGTATCTAGGAAAGGTACGAGAATTTTCACAATGTGTTCTTACCAATATGTATCGTAATATAAGTAAGGTTTATTACAAATAAGCACAAAATAAAGACTGATAATTTTCGTTAGTGTTGGATATCAGTTGCAATTCATGTGGCAAGCATAGCCATTAAGCTCAACGTACCAAACTGCATATTATACGGCAAAATCCACGGACTATGGAACGTTCGAGAAATTCTGCTGCCACGAGACCCGCCTGTTCTCTTTGGAATATTCCATTGAGATTTTTGGTTGTATGGGTTTGTGTGTTCCTGTGAATGCTGTAAGTTTACACAAGTGCGTCTGTGTGTCAGACGACGAGAGACGCCATCTAACGTGTGACGTAACATAGCTAGACAGAACTAGCTATATTTTACTAGCTCTACCTCAACTTTACCTTTTACCAAATTAAAAGCGATTGACCATAGACACTTAATTCCAAAAATATTTTATATAAGTAAGGCTTTTCCTCCGCATGAAGTTCAAATTTATATTTTGTAATATTTGATAAACAACCGCAGCCGCGCTTGTATGTATTTCGTGTTTGTTATTCGAAGTATGATAATGATACAATTTTGTTTGATAGGAATATTGAAGCGATCACGTCCATAATTAAAGTATTTTGGGAGCGTATTTATGATTCAGGGAGTCATGACGTATTGTTTTGGTGTGACGCAAAAGCTCCCGGCTTTGTGTGTGTATGGGGGCGGGGCAGAGCTTTCGGGAACACCGGTCGGGCCCGCCGACCGCCAGACAGACTTAGTTTAGAGTGCACGTGACGGTCTGCACGCGCCTACACACGTTACCAATTACACACGGTTATGTTATAATAATGATAACCATGCTAGGTACAAAATGAACCGTAAGCCTTTATGAGAAAGATCTAATCGGAAATTGCTGAAATATCTATCGCGTTATAGGTACCATCAGTTTATTGAGTTTATTCAAAGATTGTGTTTTAAGATATCCGAATAATCAGACAGAAGTTAGCAATTCATCATGTATCATAGAACAAAATGGTGACGAGTTCCGAAAAGTCGGGAGAATTGAATAAATGGAACTTATCTTCATTGTAAGTTAAGCTTATAAACCATGCCACTTTATATACCTAAAGATAGCCCATCACAAAGCTTCTTATCGCTGACTGGAGAACAGGAGGCTTTTACGAGTAGATTTACCTATTAATAGATTAAGTAGGTATTTATGTTGATAAAATAATGTCAACATCCGGGCTCAATGACGGGTGATTTGTCGACAGGTAACTGGCATAGTAACTATGTACATACATATATGTATGAACAGAAGGAAATCCATGTGTTGTAGTCATTTAAACCAAAATTAGAACGCGACCTTCAAATTTTGCCTCAAATGACCGAGTGAAAAACTGAGTGAGCTAAAGCTTCTAAAGTATACCACTGATACTACAAATGCAATTGATTAGGGCTTTTAATTTCAAATCCTCACTTCATAATTCGCATTATCTCACAATCATTTAAAATTGTTTGTGGAAAGTATGATTAACGAATGCCACACCCTTATTTCTATAAGCTAACGAAAATTATCAATAAACTTGACAGTACTCATGATGAATCTAATCTTGAACATACACTGAATCATTTTTAAGTAACGGCGCTGACTCCTTTATCAAAATGTTCCGCAGGCCATTAGATTCAATCAAGCGAGTCACAGTGCGTCGCACAAAACAGTTGTGGTGGTAGAATGACGTCCACGACCCGCCTACAATTGTTCGACATAACACTTATACTTAGGCACAATACACACCGCAAAACCACACACCGAACTGGCGTCCATCTCTTGTTCCAATCATAATAATGTTATTATTACTATGATTACAAATAAATTACAGGTATTTGCAACTGCTGTACGCGTCATCACCAACTTGTTACTAGGTGTAGAATACTTGAACATTTTTTCCATGTTCCAGCAAATAAAACGAACACTCCAGTTTTCTATTGAACAACATACGAAGGATAAGACGAAGTAAATCCCCGTTTACAGTAGCCAGCTGTTGTATGTATTTCCGACTGCTTAAAATAAAGAAGAGACGATTTATTTTTATTAACCGAAAACGTGTTCTTTTATCATTCAAGTCAAACGCCCAGTGTGTCACGTAGTACCGACGGCGGATCAACTCATAGGACACACCCCCAGACGTAGCGGACTAAGTAAAGGCAAGCAAGGTCGTTGATTACGGGACCCGGCCGGCCGGTAGGCGACCGCCCAGACCTGTTACTGCTTAGCAACACTATCGCACAAAATGCGATGCTTGCTTACACCAACAAGGATGTTAGAAAATAACCAACTCTTTGTTCAAGATAACAGTCTATTTTTGTTCAATTTGTTTGGAATTTGAAGGACGCATCGGTTAGTATTCAAAATTGAATAGCTGATATAGGTAGTATTTTTTTTTAATGATATTAAAGACACCGTAGTAAGTCTCCACCTCAAGCTTTAAGGGAAAATACCATGAAAAGTTTTACTTGTCTTATGTCGTTAATCAGTGAAATAAGTTCTTCAAATCTTCTAGTGACTTTTAGAGTTAATAACAATACCTATCTAGAATTTTGTAACTTTAAAGTAATCAGAATTACAAGACATAAAAACATGGTAGAGCATACCTGTAGGAACAAATGATAATGTAGAGTTTCGTTGTTCAGCAAGAAGCCCTTATAATGACAGGCTCTTTATTGTATTTTGTTTGTTTAGAACTTTCAATTAAAATAATTCTGACAGACAAGTACTTATGGAGATAGGTATCAAGATATCCACCAGGTTAGCTTCATACAAAATATTCTTCAGGTGACTGTTATATTAGTTGCCGTATTTTATTTTTCTACAAATATTTCATTACCTACGCCTCCGACACGCACTTCACAGGTTTCATTTTTTTTTTTACTATGGTTATACGTTTTTTCTTAGATTAGTTCGACAAGCATTGTGCACCTTCGTAACCTGGCTATTCAAATTCTAACAAACTATACAAATATTCAAAGTAATTCAGTTGCAAACAGTTGAAGTGCTAGTGTGCGTGTGCTGTGCATGGTGTGCACACTATTTTAACTTTTACGCACACATGCTTGAACGAACACAGACGTGAAGGGGCCGGGGGGAGGGCAGCCGGCGGCGCCGCCACTGCCAACCTTCCTATATAAAACACTGCGCTGCCATCTGCAAGTTTCAATAGATAACTCGATTGCTGAAGAATTCGGTACGCGTTGCCAACATTTATCGTCTCCAGAATTGCAAAAATTGAATGTTGTGCACCCTTGACGAATAGAAGCGCGGGAATTATAAAATCTATTGAATGAACTTAGTGAACTGTAAACAAAAATAAATTTAAATAACACGTCGGCGCGGACGGTAAAATTGTGTCAAATCGCAGCTGTGTGCCATAGCGTTCGTGTGTTACTACATGCCTAACAGAAGGCAACATCCTCTAGTTTAACAGAGTGATGTGGACTATTTGCCACCAACAACCCGAACCTGGATTTTAAAGAACAATATCAATATACTGTTCAACAAAGTGCATTATTTCATAAACATTATCATTTTGACGTACCTTGACAAGTTTTAAGTTAATACTTGAGAGAAGCCAGCAAGATGAGCTTCAATAAAAATAATCCCAACCCCATGGGGAAGATCATGGGATACTTGAAGCAGCTCTCCACCGAAATGGTAAGTTGATATTCAAATATTATTTGAATAAGCATCTGGCCTTAACTAGTGAAAATTATAAATTAGGACCATGAAATTCAGAACAAACCTGAAAATATGGCTAGCAGTGGGCAGCCAAAGGCTGATGTAATGATGATGATTAGAAATGTTTTGATTGCAATATTACACCAATTTTTTACTTTTATTTAATACCAAGTGAATTCAATGTTTAATACGCCCCATTTATTATATTCGCTTAGCATACCCAAACTGCTAATGACTTTACGTTGCATTACAATGTCACGGCGAGAGTTCTTTAGAAAGCTCTGGAAAAGGCGCTTTACGGCCCCGTAGCCGCCGGGCGCCGCCGATCGGTCGATGCCAGCCGTTGCTTGGCAACCGGTGCAGACACCACTTATACGATCATAAAGTCGAAATAAGGCTCAAACATCAATATGAACTCCTATTTTAGAAGAACATTTGAAAAATTTACTAGTACACTGCAAGCAAGTTTGAAAGGCACGCAAGTTTCCAGCCGGCATTCACGGCCGCATTGAATCAAGACGGCCTTGCAAGGCCAGCCGTAACGGCAGACGACGCTGGTGATCAATTTACTGGAAGTGTAAACTTTATTCAGAAGAGAAATTGCACTTTTCAAAAAGATTTCATACTGCTCGTTTTTAAGAATTTGGCAATACTTATTCACTTCTTAAAGAGTTATGAATTTCGTTAAAAATAAAAATTTTGATTTCTTATAACTGGAAATTTCACCTGTTGATAATTATAACTCGGTAATGAATTTCAAGAGTGACTTGACAGACACTAGCGACATCAACTGACATTCAACACAAGCTCTATTTGTGGTTGTCACAGCAATGATCAAGAAGTTTTCATAGATCCCAATAGATGGCGTTATTGAAAGTAATATTTTTATATGGAAGCAAATTAAACGGCGCCACATGTCAGTTACACTGATTAAAAATGAAATTGTGATTTGCGTTTCAGGCTTCAATTAATGTAAATTTTAGATTTTCCGCCTAGTTAAAGGGTGCTTAACATTTTATGGAAGAGCTTTTATAGAAAACCAAACAACCGCAAACGTTTGAGGATTCTAAGAATGGGGTGGTCCCACCCTAAATGAATTGCCAGCACAACCCCCTTCGCCCGGCGTTATACAATGTTGATGATGTCAGGCATCTGTTTTGTTTTTCTTTATAACTTTTCAAATTTGATTCTATAATAAAATGATAAACGTATGCTTATAATCTGAAAATAATCACAGTATTGATCGACCTTTCTAAGTCAACTTTGATGATTAGATCTCAATAGAAACACGTGAGCGTCTTAATGAACCGTGGCTTAATGTCAATCACGTCAGTCTCCTTTATAACTGAATTATTGTCGATATTACAATCGATATATTTCAAAGAATTGTGATAATTTCGCAAAAGTTTATACGGGTAAACTGTTCTCCATCTTATTAGTTACTGTATTTTCCATCATTTGTCGTTATTTATGATTGAAATTGGTATGTTTGAGATGTCAAAACTAGGTGAGGGTCATGAAGTTTTGTTTATTAATTAAACTTTTTATAATACTGGACATAAACAAACGTCATCAAACGAAAAGTATCCAGTATCATCCGCTTAAATTGACATTGATTTACATGATGACGGAGTTTTTATAAATAAACAAATTGGCATATTATGGAAATAAAAAATATAAAAAAAATTAAGTGGAAACGGAATTATGATACATTTAGTAATGAATCAGAGGTAATCAGAATATGTAAAAGAACTTATTGAACCACGATTCGTTTGCAACCAATTTCGAGAATCAAAATTAAATCCAGCTATGTCCACTACAGAATGTAAACATTATACTGCCGTCAATGAACCATTGGTTACAGGTATGACATGCAAAGAAAGTGTTTATACATTGTTTTATAAACATCATTATAACTAATGGACAATCGCACGATAACGTCAAGAATATCGAATGTGAACAGTAGTGCTGCCTGTATTCGTTATAGACGGGCCGACTGACCGGCTCTTTTGTGCATTTATTCGCGACTATTCTCTAAGGCGGACAATTATGATAATAAAGCGGAGATCCTGTGCCAAGTGGTGTCTGAAACAGGAGTCCGTGTATGGATCGGGTCATGGCAGCAGCTACGCATATCACTAGGTTATCGAAAACATGCAGTGGCCATATGATAGTTTGTGGTCAATAAGCAATGTGTGTTTTCTTGATCTGACCTCCGACTCCCTGGGCTTACAATTCTTATCATCGAGACTTGACTTACGCACATTAGATAGCGGATATAATAAATGGGGTATGTTTGCGGATGATTACTCCAGTAATGTGTAGTGAACTTGAGTGACCGGTCTATTTTACCAATTGGTGTGTTATAAATTCAGAACTAGCCTAGCCCTAGTGTGATGATTAAAACGAAAGATCTCCAATTTTTTTTTTTTCACTTTTTCAGGGTGGAAGCGAGCAAAGTCGCCGAGGACAAGGCGACGAGGAGAGATTGTACCGGACACGAGGACCCAAGTACTCTCGAGTGCCTTCGAAGCCAACGCTTTCTGCTTCCACGACTTGTACCTCTCTGGCGACATCTTGTGGATCTCAGGGGACTCTCGTGCCAAACTACGCAACAATCCCAGAGAACGTTACCACTGAAAGCAGCAGTGAAGACGAACAGGACTCATTCGAAAAAACTCGACGCCATTTCCAACAACTACGTCAAATCAGTCTAGGAAACGAGTTCAAGTACAAAATGGAGATGGAAATTAAGAGTGCTAAGGAGGAAAATTTGCGGAATTCTATTCCCTTTGTCAAACAGTTGAGTACGGAGAGTACTAAAGTAAAAACCGACTATGCAATCAATGGGGACACTCCGCCGTATGCGCCCACCACCCAACGACTCTACCTGTGGAAACAAGTAAGTACCCCACGTGTTTTATTAAAGTTTTATACAACGCAGACAATAATTGGTAGGAATACCAAGTCAATGAGAGTCTACATTTTTTTATGAATGCAATGTACGATTGTGTTACGCACAATACGCAAAAATAATGGAAAATTTATTTACAAATACCCTTTCATACGGGTAGTAAAATCGAGGATTTCGATAAGACTTGTACCGAATGGGAAAAATAAGTGTGTAATTTTAAATTGCTTTCTTGTAATTCGAGAACTTTTCATTCAATAGTCATTCGTGCAAGGTAGCACATTGGGAATAAAAATAGGAAAATTATATACAGTGATGTTTCTAATAATAAAGAGAAATTATTTTTTTATTGCTTTAAGCACATATAAGAGAGCTGTAAGTGTATTTTATTCATATTGACATACGTGAAATAAAACCGTATTGTGTGTACATTCCCGGTTATGCGCATTAAGTACACAGACTGGGTAAACTTGGGACTCTACATATACTGAATGTATTTACATTCACTATATGTAGAGTCCTAAGTTTACCCGCTTAGCTTTATAACATGTATATATGTACAGGGGCGCGTACATAATAAAAGCCAAACGCCCACGGAACTTCATAGCTTTCTGGATAAAGTTCGTGTGAATACGTGTAGCAAAGAAAAACTTTATTCTGTGGATTGATAAATTACTGCTCTTTTAATAATAAAAATATTGTGGGGCTGAAAAATGTCAAATAAAGGATCACTGCAGGTGCTAGTTTTAAAATTCCACGTTTCATCGTTTGCTTCGACTAGGTCGATAACGTTCTTTGTTTTTTGTTCCAGCTCTTAGCTGCATTCGCGGTGTCCATGGGTTCGTTGATTGTTGGATTTTCTTCAGGCTACACTTCTCCTGCATTAACAAGCATGAACAGAACTTTGACAATGACTGTAGAAGAGGTGCGTTTGTTAAATTTAAAAAGTACAATATACAAACTTTTACTATTAAACCGTTAAGTGATGAAACGCAGACATTCGTATTGTTCCTGGCCGCCTAGTGAAATATAATATGGCAATATAAATAATTGGATAATTGGATATAATATTTACAGATACATTACAACGTAATTTCCTTTTCAACATTTTATCATGTTATTTCAATGGTTTTTATTTTATATTACAGCAAACCTGGGTGGGCGGTCTAATGCCACTGGCTGCTTTGGTCGGCGGCATCGCAGGAGGGCCTCTGATTGAATGCATTGGAAGACGGTGGACCATAATGGGCATGGCTTTCCCATTCTTCATCGGTTGGATTCTGATAGCAACTGCGTCAAATGTATTAATGGTATTTGCTGGACGAGTCTTCTGTGGAGTGTGTGTGGGAATCGTCTCCTTGGCTTTCCCAGTTTACCTTGGAGAAACATTACAGCCCGAAGTAAGAGGTGCACTTGGTCTACTACCTACGGCCTTTGGTAACACTGGAATTCTTCTATCTTTTTTTGTGGGTAGTTACCTGGACTGGTCGCAACTAGCATTTTTTGGAGCCGCACTCCCCGTACCATTCTTTTTGCTCATGCTGCTCACACCAGAAACCCCACGCTGGTTTGTTTCTAAAGGACGTTCAGAAGACGCTCGCAAAGCTCTACAGTGGCTCAGAGGAAAAAATGTAAACATTGACAAGGAAATGAAAGATCTTACACGGACTCAAGCAGATGCAGATAGAACAGGAGGAAACGCTTTTAGGCAACTGTTTACTCTTAAGTACATGCCAGCTGTACTCATATCTCTAGGATTGATGTTATTTCAACAATTAAGTGGAATTAATGCAGTAATTTTCTATGCTGCATCTATCTTCAAAATGTCTGGAAGCACCGTCGATGAAAATTTATCTAGTATCATCATAGGAGTAGTTAATTTCATATCGACATTTTTAGCAACGGCTATTATTGACCGCTTGGGTCGTAAAATGTTATTGTACATTTCCTCTGTTTCCATGATAACTACACTAGTAACTTTAGGAGCTTATTTCTATGTAATGGATGCAGGAGTAGACGTAAAAGCCTACGGATGGTTGCCACTTGCTTGTCTTGTGATATATGTGTTGGGATTTTCGATAGGATTTGGACCTATTCCATGGCTTATGTTAGGCGAAATCCTTCCATCAAGGATACGCGGTACTGCTGCATCACTAGCGACTGGATTTAACTGGACGTGCACCTTCATTGTCACTAAAACTTTCCACAATATTATACTTGCCATTCATATGTACGGCACAGTGTGGCTGTTTGCTGCAATATGTCTATTAGGATTGTTTTTCGTAATCTTTTTCGTACCTGAAACTCGAGGTAAAAGCTTAGAAGATATTGAAAAGAAATTAACTGGAGGTTCACGTAAAGTTCGGAATATAAACAGCAGTAAGCAAATACAAAATGGCTGCTAACGGCAGATCGTTGAAATCAATTAGGAGGAATATTGTACATTCCAAAATATAAAGTGAACTGTGTTAGGAAGCAAATTTTAGAATATGAAATTAGGCAAAGCATTGAATATCAATGTGGGCTGAAGACTGAATGGGAATGTAGCCATAAGTTTTATTTTAATAGGTGTAAATAATAGTCAATTAGAATAGTCTTTAAACATGTCTTCAACAGTTCCTTTAGTTGTAAAATTGTAGTAGCATTCCGGTCTGTGACAGTGCTCGCTATTATTTTAGTTCCTCGATTGATAACAATGTATTGGATCTGTTTTGGAAGACTCACTCATATTTATAACGATTGTGTGATAGAATGTACATAAAAGAACAATAACATATCATATGTATAAAAATTGTATGTGCATTATATTGTACAATTAATGAAATCTAACATTTAGAAATTAAATGAGTTTTAAATCACTCATAGAGAACTTGTCATAAATCTATTAAGTAGATCTGTAACCTATTCTTTAATAATAATCATGACAAATCTTTTTTAAGTACTGTAGTAACCAAATAATTATTTTAAGTTACTTTTAAAATGTAATTTGATCTTCCGTTTACTATATATATTAAAATTCCGTATATTATGGAATCAATATTTATTTTGTTGTTAAATTTAATACAAAATAATTTATAATTTACGCTTCTGTTGTTTTATTTCTTTCTATATCTAGAGTGAAGTCACCGTTTCTTTATTTTTATTAACACTGATTGCACGAACATAAATACGAATTACTGCGATCTTTGGTCATGCTCATTACTATAGACTGATAATGGAGTGTTATTGTCCTGGATAGTGTCCCTCTAGTAGGTAGCTGAAAGTACTGGAAGACTAATCCTAATCCTAACTTACATTATATATGCGTAAGTATGTTTGTTTGTTTGTTACTTTTTCACGCCTAAACCACTGAATCGATCATCATGAAATTTTGCATATACGTTGTCAGGGGTACAGAAAAGGGAACTTGGCATACAGGGTACCTTTCATCCAGAAAAAGTACTGTTCCCGAGGGAATGAATCATAACTTTCGACAATCACAATTGCTTTAGGGCGCTAGATGGCGCTACGTGTGACCCGAAAAAATGCACGAGTTCGTAATCAATGCGGGCGGAAGCTAGTTATTGTAATAAAACAATACTTTTGTAATGAAATACTCGCTGTTTGATATATTACCTGTAATAAAATCATTGTTTGTCAAGTATAATTTGCTTGTTGTTCTTGTTGCCTGGTGTTCAGCTCTAGAACATGAGCTGCCTACTGTAATCTTTTAGGATATTAAAGTCATCCAGTCTCTTCAGAGTTAAAATATTAAGATTATTTTTAATTAAAGAAATTTTGAAGAATTAATCGAATCTTCTTCTAATTAAAAATAACTTTAATAATTTATGTAAACTACTTTTGGTATTACCCTATATGGTGGAAATATAGAACATAATAGAAATGCTAGGAAAATCTATTAAATTAACATACACAATATGCTGTGATTCGTAAATGTCTCATAAACCCCAATTAATTTTCCGCGTTTCTATTTGACTATTCTATAGCGATCGGAGAGCGTCACCTTTTCTGAGGCGCTGTCAGTTTAACATGGAGCAACACTGGAAAAACGCAGACCCTTGACACCAAGCAAGCCGAAGGTACGAAGATATTATTACCACCTTAAAATCATATGATCACAACACATAATCGTGTGTTAAACGTAGTCCTGGGTTCGATTCTCATTAAGGCAGTTTATATTTTTTTAAATCATCGGTTAACCCTATGACAATAGTATGCCGCCTGATTATTAAATTTGACTTAACACCGTAACCCACTGTTAAGGTCACCATTTTGGATGATAGATGTACCGTTTCTCTGGCGAAACGGTAGTATCCTCCAACCAAGTCGCTAATCATTCTTTGGGGATGGGGACGCCTCACTCAACGGGCCTAAGTACTACTTACTAGACTGCAAACATTTTGCTTTCGCGTTGTATTTTGAAGATAAAATGTCGCTACTAGGCTTCGTAGTTCCTCTTATAACGCTAGGTGTCGCTAGTAAGTCGTGTTGTACTTATAATAGGTTTGCTTTTCCGAAATGGTTGAAATAAGATAACTAATTAATTTGAAAATAATATATTTAAAACATAGTTATAAATTAATATTTGCGTTTATTTGATTGAAGTATAGATTAGCTGTGAAGGCCACACTAAAATGGCCTTTAGTGGCACTCCTGCCGAACTTAAGGTCAAGTTTCCACCATGGAACGAAAGAAAATACGTTTATTAGGCCCAAACTAAGTTATAGCCAGAACATTCTGACACGTTATCAGACCTGGTTTCAATTCCTAGATCCAGATAGAAAAGTCCAAAATTGGGACTTATCTATGGCGAATGGCAATACGCCTATCCCCTTATACCTGCATGGCCAAATGTGGGCATAGGAGTACGTACAAATTATACTATATGTATGCCTATGGAATGAAATGCACATTTTCTCGACCATTGTCACTCACATAATGTCAAAATATTTTTTGAAGTGTTTAATGATGTGGTCGACGTTGAACCAGACTTGCGCGACTTGGAAACTAGGGTAACATAGTTTGCCAGGGAGCTCCGTAATTAGTGTATTTGAGATATTTTAAGACTTGTTTCTTTTACATATAAAATGACAAAAGTTCTAATCTTATTATGAGTTATTTGGTTAAATAACCGTATGCCTAGAGCGTATGAAAAATCTTATAACCAACAAAACCCACATCCGTATAAACACGGATTAACGTATTCAGGAATAAGTACCTACACGATTACTAACAATCACTTTTCGAAAGCTTTGAATTTAGTGTTTTGTCAAAATACTGAAAATCTGTAGGTTAAGTACCTATATTATTTGTAACAATATACGAGTACTTACACAGGGAATAGAAGATTTTGGATGCATAATCTGGGATGCACTGTCTTACAAAATACTATTTATGTCCATGGTTTTTAATTAATTTTGCATTACATTATAACTTATTTTTGAAACTGAACATAATATTTATTCACCTGTGGAAATAATATGAAATACATTATGATTTTCTTGTTTACAGTAGGTTTTCTATGCCGCTCTTTTATAGCTTTACGTCCAGACGACATGTGAATATATGGAACATGTGTTCCACATGTTGTCTAGGCAGCCGATTAGACCTATAAAAATTGTTTGTCGTACTTTACGAGCCGGATATGTTCGCAAACAAAGAACGATTAGAGGAATTACACCACGATAAACAGTTACACAAAATTTGGTTTTAATTATAATAGGCCCTTATATTAATCAACACTTGCCAAGTCACAAATAATTCTTTAACAAAATATATTTGAGAGCATGTAGTTTACGTTTAAAAGTATTACCGAAGTATAATAAGAGTAGGACTTTTAACGAGAACAGAAGCACGAGACTTGGCTAGGTACATTTTTACATAAGTAACTGATAATTGTAAGAAAGTTTTTACGTTTTTTTTTAAATAAATAAATACCATAATATTTCATATTTTTGTAATTGATGATAGCGTAGCTTTACTCTTTCGACTAGTGCAATAGTTAGTTTGAACAATAATTCGGTATCTAAAGTAAAAAATTACCTGGATCGATTCCAAAACCATTTCGAGATTATAGGTTTCTAAGGCTTATTTTTAAAATTATAAGACTGTGTTTATTTTTAAAATAATATTTGAAACCCGTTGTCTTTCATTCGACCTCAAAATGACGTCATATATTTCGCCTGAACAGGCAACTTTCGGTGCCTTTAATGACAAAAAAAATATACTGTTATGTAGTGTCAACGGTCAATGTCAAGGTCATGTTACATATCCATAAAGATACAAATATTTTGATTTTTTTGGCGTAAATTTCGTTTTCGTGTCGTGCCGCCCCTAAGATAACCCTCTGAACTTCTTCTTTGTTTAGTTAATTCATTTCATGACAATCTTTGCCTCCCCTCAGACTGTAATACTTACTGCTACAATGAATATTACTCGCTTTAAAAAATCTGCCAGCCTACCGTTTGAAGCACTTAGCACAAGTTGTTGATCGATTCATTATAGTTAGTTTTATCTTCAGAGAACAGTTATGTAGTAAATTTGCTAAATAAGTAAGTTATATCAAACAAATAAACAAACCTTATGAATCTCACAACAAAAATCCCATCTGTCAAGTGTCAAGTTTGAAGTTTCTATCTTTGCGTTTAATTATTGTAATATAGGTAGCATAGGAATAAGCTATTCAGCCTACTATATGACGTCACACGAGTAAAACTTTGAAAATGTATACTAAAATAATTACTGCAAGGAACTGAATAATTTTGAAATTAGTTGTTTAAAATGAACTAATGTTTTAAATTAAAATATAAAAAAATACCAAAAAAAACTTTACATACCGAATTTATTATTATCTTTGATGAATTAATTTCAAATGAACTCAATTATTATTCATAAGTATGTGAGTTATGATGATCGTCCATGAATCAATCAGTGACTGAATCTGGGAGAACGATGAAAACTAGGAAATCGGAATTTAAGGGTCTCCCTTCGGTTACAAAGTAGTAGATACTTCTAGTATAAATTTTAAGTTTTCAGATCAAATCAGGACAAAGTGCTTTCAGTTGGTAAGGACCGGGTAGGTGCGACCGCATACAAATCAACACACAGGTACGATTTCAATCACAGAAAACAAATAAATGATTCACATTATTATACGGCAGGTGAATTCGTACGTTGAAATTATTCGTACAATCACGGTTCATTTCTCAAGAGTAAGTACTTTTTAAATCGGTCAGGTAATAAAATGTATGTTAGTAACAAGCGACTGATTATTGAAACTAATTGACATAAAAGTTACGCAATGGGTCTCCAGAAAAGATGGAACAGCCGTGGCTTTCTTTCACTCGACTTGCCGTACACCGATTTTGACCTTGATTCTTAAAATTATTGTAAACATCTACTTATATTTAAATGAACCCCCATTTTATTAGATGAAGTTATGAACAAAGCCTTCGTAAGAAATAATATTTTATTATATATATTGTAGGTACATAGTACTTGCGTGGATTTAATTGCGTTAATTGTAAAAAAACTATAATAGTATTGAATTCGATTTAAGATGGTTTTAGTACATATATTACACTAGCTTTCGCCCGCGTTGATTACGAACCCGTGCATTTTTGCGCGGATGTCTAATTATTTTTCTAAAATAAATGTACCCTAAGTTACTCCTTATAACATCAGCTATAAGGTATATCTTTCATATACATTAAGTAAAAAGCTGTTATTTTGACATTACAAACAGACACTTCAATTTTATTTATTTGTATGTATGTAGGTATGTTTATATAGAGGATAGATTTTTCGGTTTATAATATTTACTGGTTGATGTCTGTTTTGAATTTTGGATGAAAACGAATACTGATCCATATAATATCAATATATCTAATGTCCTTTATCTGCTGGAGGTCTTAGAAGCATTTTCTGATAATATTCTGGTTTTCTGCAACATTTTACGTCATAATCTACCCACCCATTCACCCCATTTTCCGTTGATTCTACTTTTCATGATCTCTAAAAAAATATATAACAGCCTTTATATAATATTTATGCTGTCTCTGTTCCTGAAACACTAATTTCTTTGAAAATGTGAGACAACTCCTTTAATACTCTTAGTTTTATGTGACAATACAACAATAAAACAAAATAGGTGCAAATTGATCTTAGGTTTTGGATCGAATATAGGAATTTTCCTCTCCGAAATTCTCTTCGTAATCAACACAATGCGCATTTGCGCGTCTTTAACTTCCTAAATGTGATTACTTAAAAAATCTTTTGCACCATGACATTTAACGGATTAAGAATAACAACGTATTATTTATGGCTATTACATTACAGCAAAGCAAATTAGTGCCTCGATATATGGAAGTAGGCTTATAAATTTGTCACATATATATATGTCATACATTGAGAATCGCTAATTTAAATCATGTAAAATATGCAGACAAAGAAATAGATCTGATAATATTTTCAGGAATCATTTAATATAATCATAAAACTTTAGTTTTATGACGTGGTTGTAGGCTCGAAAACTGTTTTGACTCGCACAGCCAATCAGTTTTGTCAATCAATTTGTACCCATATAAATCGCAGCGACTGTGGCGAGACATATTCACTTCTTCAGTAACTTAACTCGAGAACACATTCAGTGCTGTGGTGATTTTTATTATTATAAGTGCAGTGTTTTTGTATGATCGGTTTAAATCACTTCATTAACGATGAAGATCTTGATGAGAGCAGATACTCATTACAGCATACAGTACACCAGCGAATATGAAAAACCAACATATACTTTTTCACAGGTAGGAAAACGTACCTACTGATCTAAAATACTCAGCTTAGTTTTCAATTAATAATTAATTATATGGAGGAAATGGTTAAGGGCATGCTGTGAAGTTTTCGTATGAAATTATCATTTTTTTTTTCATTTTTACCACATTTATTACATGACAAATACGTTGTTGCCCGGTTATACGTACTTACAAGGAAGAATAACAAGCCTACTAGATTAAAAAAATTATACAATTAACTACTTCTAACAAAGGTATTCATAATTTTTTATGATTGCTGTTAATTCGGTGTGCTAAAATGCGAGGCGACCAATTGCGCCTTGTTAATTAATCTGTTGCTATGTACTTGATGCGCATTCGACTCGGCTTTGGTCCCTTACTATTCTCAGAAATGCGTTTCTGGGTATGTATTAGGTATTGGAAAAGTACCAGTAAAAATACGTATGATTACTTTAGAAATATAAAATATGTACATACAAGTGCGTAAAACAAATAGCCAAACTGAATTCCATAACGTGTTCTCATAATTCTTTCCGTTTAGGTCATGCATTTTAAATTAATACGGTACGTTACGTTATCGATGTGGTAAAATTTTACTATAATAACAAATGTAATCATCAGACTCTCTATGCATGACTAAAACTTGAGAATAAGTACTTTTTAATACGCTTTTTACCAGATTTATGTTTTAAAATATTGTTTACTCAATCTTTAGAAGCACTTTCTGAAACACTTAGATCGTTTCTTATCCAAAATGTTTTAAGTATGTGTTCAAGCATCTATTACAATAGTTATAGGGTAACCTATATATTATTCTCTTAAATTCTTTCATACTATAAATCGGTCATACTCAACCAGCGGCCCTCGGGACACGTGCGGCCCGCCGAGCTTTTGTGAGTGGCCCACCTGGCATAGAAGTCAAGTTGTCAACCACTTTAAATTTCGCGCAGATCCAGAGAAAGTGTGGGCGCGCGGAGTACAATAGATACCTAGATAACCCTACCGCGCATTGCGTTTCAGTGAGTGATAGAGGGATTCAGAGAACTCATTAAAAGTAGAGTTTTGAATTGTGAAAGCTCTTTCAAAATTTTGTCAAGATCGCATGTTGCTGCATGATAACCTCACATTATAAGACTTATAAGATCATCCAGTCAGTTGAATTGTGAACAATTTTTCATTTTATTTTTTTGTTTCCTTTCGTTGTTTTACGATATTTCAAAATAACGTTTTTTTCTAAATTTTGTGTTGTGGCCCGCGTCACCGGCTCTTATGGAAAAAAGGTTGAGTACGGCTGCTGTAAATGCTTAGCTTCACTATAAGACTTGTTGGTTTTGCACTCGTAAGTCTTCAACAGTATACGCTGCAGCAAGCGTTCCTAATCAAGCTCTCGAAGTCGGAAGACATAGGTTGTGAATGCCCTGTTTTTAACATCATTTTTCCCCCGGAAAAATGGTATTCACGTTGTAAAGCCGTTTATTAATGATACCGTAAAAGTGCTAATTTCTAACAATAGGATTTCACGATCAAAAATGCGGAAAAGTAAAGGCAATTATATTAGAATTGCCTCTTTATTTACTGTGGCGACGTGTAAGTGGACCCAATCAGAGTCAATGATTGCTTAAATTAATAGAAGGCGGTTTGCGTCGCATCGCATCGTGCACGCCTCCCAGCAAATAACGTCATGTCACTCGCATATTGAAATAAAAACAAATGCGAATTTGTGATTTTATATGACATTACTACTATTGACTACATATTTTTCTTAATTTTGTTAGGTATGATTTATTGTGCAATACATTTCAAATTATATTCAGACAATTTAATAATGTTAATTCGCAATAAATATAATTTGTTCATAAGTATAAGATGTTATCCTCAATTTCAGGTTCTCGCTGCTGTTGCAGTTTCAATGGGCTCTATGATCATCGGCTTCTCTTCTGCGTATACATCTCCAGCTCTCGTAACTATGATGAATAGTACCGTTATATCGGTCACGGAGGAGGAGGTAATGACGTTTAGCCATTCATAAACTACGCCCATTAGATTGGTGTTTACGTGATGTTCAAAATTATAATTACATAATTTTGTTGACAGGCAAGCTGGATTGGCAGCTTAATGCCTTTGGCAGCTCTCGTGGGTGGCATGATTGGTGGACCACTAGTAGATTATATCGGCAGACGTAGAACCATGCTATTCATTGCACCGCCGTTCTTTCTTGGTTGGATACTAATAGCGACTGCAAGAATAATACACTTAGTGTTTATAGGGCGCGCTATTTGCGGTTTGTGTGTCGGAGTAGGATCACTGGCATTTCCCGTTTATCTTGGTGAAACTATCCAACCAGAAGTCCGCGGTACACTAGGCTTGTTTCCGACTGCTATTGGAAATATCGGTATATTAATTTGTTATGCAGCCGGAAAATACCTTAATTGGTATCAGTTGGCATACCTAGGAGCAACTTTGCCTATTCCCTTTTATATTTTGATGCTAGTGATCCCAGAAACACCACGTTGGTATATATCTCGAGGACGTACTGAAGAAGCCCGAAAAGCATTGCAATGGCTTCGTGGCAAAAATGCCAAAATTGACAATGAAATTCGTGATATAGCTCTGTCAGATGCAGAAATGGGAACTGAAGACATAAAATTAAAAGAGCTTTTCAGTATAAAGTATATGAGGTCAATATTAATTTGTTTGGGACTAATGACTTTTCAACAATTATCAGGTATAAACGCTGTTATATTTTATACAGTAAATATATTTAAAATGTCAGGGAGTTCAGTAGACGGAAATTTGGCGACAATTATTGTAGGTGTGGTTAATTTTGTGTCAACATTTATTGCCACCGCACTTATTGATCGAGCGGGGCGCAAGGTGCTACTTTACATATCATCTGTTACCATGACCATTACTTTGGTTGTACTCGGAACGTTCTTCTATGTACAAACGGATTTGAAAATAGACGTCTCTACTTTAGGGTGGCTCCCATTGACTTGTATTATGGTTTACTTGTTAGGCTTCTCGCTAGCATTTGGTCCTATTCCGTGGTTAATGATGGGTGAGATTTTACCGGCAAAAATTAGGGGCGGCGCTGCTTCTATTTGTACAGCATTTAACTGGCTATGCACTTTTACGGTCACAAAAACATTTCACAACATCCTTGTTGGTATAGGTCCCGCAGGCACATTCTGGTTGTTTGGATGTATCTGTTTTGTGGGATTATTTTTCGTAGTAGTTTTTGTTCCAGAAACACGAGGAAAAAGTCTCGAACAGATAGAAAATAAGTTAACTGGTAGGGCCAGCACAAGGACCCGCAGAATGAGTTCAATTGCTAATATTAAACCATTGCCAAGTGGTTGTTAAGAATTTTAAAATGTAAACGTTGGTTGTGAAATATTCAGCTATTGGTATATTAAAACATAATTTGCCTGTCAGAAATAAATGATTTTATATGTACCTTACACTTAAATTATTTACTATTTCTTAGTTACAAGTGTCAGTACAAAAGTTTCAGGTGTTATATAGCTGTAACCTACCTCAAACAGCGAATTTTCTCAAAATTGTTACTTAAATAATAAGTTTAAGGTCTTCTTAGAAATGAGTACATAAAATATAATACCTATTAATCTTATTTAATGATCATAGTTAATAAGTACATAGTTAATATTTTTTTTATGAAGTAGTTATGATGTAACTTAATAGGTATGTTTATTGGATAATGTAAATATTTTTTTGTTTCTAATTTATTTCTTTTATAAACTAAGTATTATTATTCTGCCAAAAATTGATACTTAGCATTGGGTAGTTTTTATATTTTTGTGTAAGTCAAATACATTTTTTTCTAGTGTATATGTATTTTATTTCATTCATACATGAATAATCATAATCATTAGATACCTATATTATGCATCCTAAATAATCCAAAATGAAATATCATATTAATAGTACAAACATTCTGGGTTAGGTCTACTATGGCTGGATGGTAAATCACACAACTTTGTGAACTGGTTCCAGGTACAGCATTCAGTTTCCTTTTAAGAGTATAAAAAAAATATGAATATTAGAGAAGCTTCAGAAATTCAAATTAGCTTTATAATTAGCTAATAAGATTTTTAGACATTATTTCACTATGTAGAAAAGAAAACTGCAAGTTACGCACATGAAAGTGGACTGAGAAGACATTGTCTGAGTCAATTGATTGATATGTGCGGTTCTCACCTCTTACAAACTTTATTACAGCAATCTGAAAGAAGCCCTAGGTTCAGTAGTGGACCTCACAGATATAGAAATAGAGTATCATGTGATACATATATTCCACAGCTGACTGCACAGAAAGCTATTGTACTGTATAAATGCAAAGCGGAAGTAACTCCACTGTAGTATAAGAAATTTAAATATATTTTGCTGATGTGATTGGCACTATTTGAGCCAGGTAACCTTTTTGGCTATGTACTTATTGATATTTCTCATAACAGTATAAAACATTAAGCTTTTAAGAAAATTCATTTTCTGAGAAATGGAAATGATGTTACTTACTTAGCTTAAAAATAAAAATGTGACTGAAAAATGTGCATCTTAGTTATGTATGAAACTGATACATTGTAGTAAAAATAAATACTTCTGCAATAAAATGTTTTGATGAAAACCAATTTCCGGTGTCCATAAAACTTTATTACATCCTCCAATGAGTTTGGTAAGACAATAAAAAGGTTATATCACATAAATACCACCTTATCCTACCACTAAGTACTAACAACCAATAAGAATAACTCCAAACTATTAGATGACTATGGGAATAGACCTCACACTCGATTTAAAGAACATTTTGAATCTTATAACACATTCATGGTTTTTCAACATATTTCAGGAAGTAATTTAGTGTACTTAATACTGTATTTTGATATCCATAGCAATAAATTTCTCATACCTATGTGTGTAGGAAGAAGTAGCTCTGACATTATATGCTTATCTTACATTAATAAACCCGTCAAGTGATGCATGTGAAATCAAATAGAAAATCTATTGTGACTTGTTGATAGGTGCCTAGTATGTCTTAATGGATTAAGATTAAAAATGAGTAGCATACCCTTTGGGATTTGGGACATCCATGTTCAGGATTGGCTGGTTACGGGCAGAAATAATTATGCATACTATAGCTACAAGGTCAGATTTTTATGCTGAAGGTTAGAGGTAGGAGAAAATTGAAAAATTTGTTCTTAGATATCCAGATAGAGATATCTGGAACTTTTCCAACCATCAAGACGCTATACTATTAAACCATTGTTTTGAATGATCACAGACTTTTTAGTTTGAATGATCTTAAGACATAATGAGCGACATGGTTTTTGGTCAGACTACAATACAATGGTTCTGTATACATATATCAGGCAAATATTATGGGATAATTTCTATATAACTTACCCATAACTTGAACGCGGCAAATAGCACAGGTATCGCACTCGACGTCCCAGCTCCACATGGCTACTGCATTCCACTTTTTCAGAGTAAACATTTTGTCCGGCTTCGTTCCATCATTATCTCCACGATCCATGGCGTCATAGTCTTCACCAGACATTTTTAGAAGTCAAACAATTCAAATAAATACCCTATTTCCTATTCTTTACTTTGTTTGTTTACTTCAATGTATGAAGTGAAGTTTAGGTACTTTTAACTTTTTGCAAAGATAGTTTAATGCTTACTTGTTAAGTTTTTTCATGTCAAAATGATGTTCAATAACTTACATAAATATAAAATCAACACGGTAATAGTAAAAAAAGTAAAATTGTTATTTCTAAATCAATTTATTTATATATTTTAGCGTTATTCATTCGCATATTCCACCAATTCAATAAGAGTTGTTTCATATAATTTCTATTTCAAACTTTATAAACGCTACTGCTATAGTCATTGAATGACTTGCCATTTGCATGCGTTCCAATTTACGCTGTACAAAATGATAGCAGGGACACAAAAGTTTCATATCAATGCTCTAATAACTTCATACAGGTAGTAAAACTAAAGTATCTTCTCGGTTTCGTTGTGGTTAAGTATTATAATCTGAAATCTTTTCAGTTGAGGTTATCTGAATCCTCTTATATTGTATATGTACTAGGTTCTCCAGTAGGGCTTCGCCTGAGGCTGCTAGTGCTGTTTAAAAATACCTATCGTTTAGCTGCCGGCTCCTGACAAAATTGCCTTGAAATGCGCGCAAAATAGGTGTTTCAGCGTTAACGTTTCTTACATCAAAATCAAATTCAAAATCTTAACGAATTAATTTGATTTTGGTCTTCATCGTTTTGTCAGATTATAAACTAACTTTAACTACTTACTGTCTTAAGCGATTTAGGTATTACAGGCCACAGTCGGTGGGGCTTCGAATAGCACTTCGAACGCCTGGTACCCCGAGTCGAGAGGGTAGTGGGTGTGATGCACAGACTGCTGCCCAATCTCGGGTGGCCTCGGATGGAAGTCCGCTGCCTCTACGGGGGATCGTGCGATCCGTGGTGCTGTACGGGGAGCCTGTATGGTCGACTCGACTGTCAGGCATCCTGTGCTGCAAGAAGAAAATCAACGGTCTGCAGCGCAAAGTCGCCATCTGGATCGCACGAGAATACCGAAGAGTATCCTTAGAGGCGGCAACTGTTCTAGCGCAGTATATGCCGTTCGACATTCAAGCGGATACGGACGCGAGGGTGTGTCACCGGATCCGCGCTATCCGCCGTTCGAGAGGCTAAAGCAGCGCGCACGTATGCCACCACTGCGGAGGAGGCTCGAGGCGTGCCCTGCGTAGTGTTGTAAGAAACTCGAGTCCTTTAGTCTTCATTTCGAGACTTGAGTAGATTTTCAAGACTAGGACTCGTTAGTCACATGAGTCCGAGTCGTTTGAGTCTACTGAGTCCTTTCGAGTCTTCTGAGTCCTCTCGAGTCTTCTGAGTCATTTCGAGTCTTTTAAGTTCTTTGAGCTATTTTATTTACTTCAAACCACAGCTATGGATTTAGAGGATTCAGTCACGAATTCTTTTAAAAAGACTCAGTCTTTGAGTTCTTTTTGGCAGGACTCAAGTCTTTTTACAAAAGACTCCAAATTCTGAAGGACTTGAGCTCTAAGTTTTATTAAATAAGACTCCAAGGCTCGAGTTTCTTACAACACTAGCTCTGCGTGGGCAATGGGGCCGAAAATTCTGGTCTACCAGATCGGGCAAGATCTCTCTCTGTCAGCCATAGTATCGGCTATGCTGGCAGAATCGAAATACTTGAGGGCAGTGGTCTCCTTATGTGAAGCAATTATGCTCTAGAAGGAGGCCGCTTAGCGGGATCGGGAGAGGGCCGATCTCAGTTGACGGAGGAGGAGGCGTCGGGGAGCAACCGCTCCAGCGTGCAACACGCCGTAATCTCCCGCCTAACACAACTTGGCGGGGGGCCTCAGGGGTCGCGAGCGCGCGAGTGGGGACTCTGCGCGCTCTCGTCTAGCGAACCCCGAGAAGACGGCGACGCAATGTAGTCCCGTGTCGCCGTGCACAGCAGCGAGGGTAACGGGGCGACCTCTGTACAGTCTCCCCCGGGACGTGCACGAGGGGGTGGCCTCTTTACAGTCATCCCCTCCGGGATGTGCCCTTCGGCATCGCACCGTCGTGGGCTTCGATGCGGTCTTCTAAGAATTCCCGAGGCCCTCTATATGGTGTCGCGGCGGACCACCGTGGTGAATTTAGCCGGTAGGAGTCCACCACACACCCCTCCGCCCCTTCAGGCGGAGGGGTGTGCCGGACTCCTAGAAAGCCGGATAGCCCATGATGGGTTCTCAACACGTTAATAAAAAAAACCGGGCCATAATCACCCACTGGTGCCGACTATTATTACAAGTGATTAAAAATACAAATAGTTTTGTCATTTAAAGTCTATTTATTTTTGTAAAAAATCTGAAATACATGTAATTACATACAATGATTATTAGTGTCTAAGAACTTATATAAACTATATGTATCTGTAAAAGCTAGTAAAAAATACTACTACGTACTAGTTACTACGTAAATCTAATTACTGGTTAAAAAATAATTATAACTATTGATACGCTTTACGTACTTATTCAATAATTTTCACAAAATGGTAACATTGTTCTTAGAACATAATGTTAGGTATAAAATATATTACACTTGGTTACCCTGTAGATAATAAGGAAAATTATATTCACACAAAATCATGATGTGTGCTAAATGCATTGTTACAAATATCTAATATTAGATACATATATTATTATCTACTCTATTTTATAATTCTACAACAAAACAAATATAATTATATTACTTTTAGCTACTCTTAGCGTGAAACCCAGAAACTGTTATTATAATAAATCTGTTGTTCATTATTCTCTTTGATTACTTACTTTATTAATAAGCCACGGGCACACTACAGTTTTTACATGGGTAGTATTAAAATAATCGGTAGGTTTGATTTAAAGTAATTAAAACTTAAAAATTACCATGCAAGGTGATGTATAAGGCGGATAGAATAAATACAAAGCTGGCTGTTATGCTGCTGGCCCCACTGAAACAGCCCAATTCTTCTATTTGAATTTGGTATCTAATGTTGTAGGGGAACCTGCAGTTTACGTCTGTGGAACAAAACAACATTATAGACATAATAAATTGTATATGATTCGTATTGATTACAAGGGGAACAAAAATCTTTTCTGTTTGTTACCTGTGCAGACAGCACTATTGTAGGTTCCTGTTGCGGCGTCAGCTGATTGAACAGACACATATAAAGGTGGGCATGCGCTTATAGTCCAATAGCCATCGCAGGCGTTCAGCAAACTAATCTCTATATTGCCGGTAGTCAGCACTTGACATGATACTGTTGCCTCCTGTCCCTCCTGTCGCATGGATGTATTGTTGCGTCTGAAAAAACCCATGCCTTATCAATTACGTGCTATCACCTTGAAAACAATTCCAGAAATTACGGTTCTATCTTTACAATCGGAAGTCCGGATCGTGAATGTTTGTTGACTCACAAGAACAACAACTTTATCAAAAGATATCATGATGAGTCATACCTGGGTTGTGCAACGAAGCGAGAGCTACAGACTACCAGATTCCCAGCACCACTGCCGCTACGTGATACTCTGATCCTCCTGTTGTCATTGTTCGTATAGAAGTAGTTAGGACTGAGTGTGTAGAAATTAATGTATCCAGGCTCAACGTAGTCATCGAATTGTCTCGTGCCAGACGAACCTCCATTGAACGCCGAACCACATGAAGGGTTTACGATTCTTCTTCCAACTACAAGCAACAGACGTGACAATTTCATAATCTCATGCGAATATTATGCATGTTTCTTATATTAAAACCACACGAATGTGTTGAATAGAACATTGAATAAGTAAATTCGCTCAACTTTCACAATTTTATGCAGTTTCTTGTTTTACAAGCGCAGTGTGCGAACACAAGATTAACCATGTTTGAACTCTGATATAGCTTGGGACTTACCACTTTGGATGCGTCGTAAAACAGGATTCATAACATTATCCACATTTGTTCCCTGAGTATTTAGAGATATAGTGATAATATCCCTATGCATATCACGCACTAAATTCCATAAATTGTCGAACTGATTGGCGGAAGTTGCGAATAGAATTCTTAAGTCTGTAAAGAAAATGTCATTGTTATTGTAACTGTTTGTATTGTTTCATATTATATGTGAAACTATTGTAGTCAGCGTAGTTGGATCATTACTCACCAGGGACGGTGTCGTTAATCTGCCGGGCCTGTTCCCACACTTGGTCATTGTTCTGCAAGTTGCCAGTATTGATCAAGTAAAGTAAAACAGTCGAGTTGCCACCAACGTAGTTCCTCAAGCTCTCGTTGCCAAGCTGTTCTTGCATCATTACCTTAATGTTCGTTAAACTTATTTGAAGATCCACTCCCGTCATAACTGTGACAAAATAATAGACATTAATCAATCAAGATTTTTCACGGTTTGCTTCAGCAAGCGGTATCGAAAGTTAGTTGTTTTGGGTCTGTATACCCACGATTCCAGAAACACCCACGCAACATTTCTTAAAATATATTTTGTTGTTAAAGATAATAAAAAAAACTCACTTGTTGAGTGCCTGGTAGAATTATATTCAGAATAGAAATCTGCCGGCGAGTAAGTTGTATTGACAACGATGCTTCCGTCAAAGGCACTCAGTATAGTGATACTGGACCCGTACTTGCCCACCTCAATGGAGTCTACCAGATAAGAGATAGCTGGAAACACTGTCTGGTATGGCCACGAGGAGTCCAGCACTACATACAAGTTTGTCTTCAGGCGGTAATCATTACTTTGTGTGAATGTGGTGACGCAGTTCATGTCGTTCATGTTGCTAGCTGGAATGAAAGAATAAAAGAGTTTTAGGACATCTTGTGCAAAATAATTTCGTTGCTGCAAATCATACAGTATAAGTAGTATTTCGTCTTACACGGGCCGAAACCCTCATTAAGGGGCTCTGACAAACATTGGAGCTATACGCAACAATATATTACATTGGAGCCAAATAATTAAATCATTGTAAGAATCTTCGGAAACAATACCTTGTACGTAGGTAACTAAATCAATACTCACTGGTATAAGATTGTAAATTGTTAACAGCACTAGTGACAAGTTGTTCTAATCCCGCAATGATTGTTCCACGAAGAGGCATATTAGTGTCCAACGCGGCCGCGAATGCATGCGTCTCGCTGATTAAGTTTTGACTTGTTACGAATTGTTGCATCAAGTTGCGACGGTTGCAGGCTCTCAATGTAGAATCAAAGACACCGTTCTGTAATAGAATTAAATATACTGAACTTAGGCTATAAATCCTTAGGCTAAAAAACATTCGTTTGTAGCGATAAGTCATTATGATCATATTTATGTATAGAAATAAAACATGAAAACTTTAGAATCATTGCTGACTTAGTAAAAGGGTTTTAGATACAACAATTTTTTATTTGATTTCAAATTATTTATTTACTCGAGCACGGGCATGTGATACCCATAGTGCTACCAATGTTTTACTTTGTATGTAGTAAGAAATGAAACCATAAGTTACCACTGGAGAGTAGTACATATCCAAGAGCTGTGACAGTCTCATCGAACTGAAAGTGCTCAAAAGGCCCGCTAACGTCGTGCCCAGGACAAAGCCGTCGATATCTCCTCGGATTTCAGGGTCGGTCATCTCAACGTTCATGCGGCTGTGCAGCATGAAGTGCCTGGGCGCCTGTGTGCTGTTCCAGTTGCCAGCAGCACCGATCGAAATAGAAGCGCTACCCCTCTCCGTACCTTGGATGAGGACAGCTTCGGCCAAGTCACCTGGATAACGTAATAAGCACGAAGTTTTAAAATAGTTGATGGGTCAAAACATTTACAAAATATCGGCTCCCATTCTGACCAGATATGTCTACTAAATATTAGTATTTTACACGAAACAACTGCCATCTGATTTCCGCTGTCCAAATAAGTACTCGGAGACACTACTAGTCTGATACTGTTACTGATTGGTAATAATGATATAAAGCAGTTAATAACTCACCAGCTAACGTGGCTGGATACAAAGGAGTCACAGTCTGTTGAACGCTCCTGTAATTCAGCGTAGCATCTCTGACCAGCTCCAATATGTTCACTTGTTGTGGTTGCGCACCAGCTGCAATGCCCGCAATAAGGTTCCCGGCGGACACGGCTCCCCAAGGTGTGTTGACTACGCCGTCCAACAGTGGGCAAGTGCTGTCGGCTACCTGACGTTCAGACATGGATCCTCCGTAGCTACTGAACTCTACGTCGTTATTTGGATCATAACGCCTCATCTTACCGTTTCTATTGGCAGATTTTCTGGAATAAATTGACTTCTTTAGAAATAAAAAAATGTGTGTATGAGTACCTACAATCAACATCGCTCATTGAAGCAAATCTTAAATTAAAAACACTGCGTTTCGTCATTTAGAAGAAAGCGGCTGATGGCAATCATTACTTGAGCGGGCAATATACAATACTATCAAAATCGAACAATGATTGGACATGCATCTACATGATAATCTAGGCTTCGGAATACAACATTGTATTATAGTAAGTTTTGGTAGGTTCATAATAATATGCACTTACAATACGGATGGTTTCAAAATTTCGACATCTTCACTAATAGAGCGGCCAGAGCGGGCAGTTCTTAGAGCTCGGTATTGTGACAGCTGGTTGCAACTGTTTTCATCTCCTCGGACCCTTGTGTCCACAGATGTCGAAAGCATATGGTGTAGTGTACACTGGAATAAAAAATTAATACCATTTATCTTTATAGTAGGATATAGACGAAAAAACTAACTGAACTAAAACGAGGGCGTAATAGCTACCCGGCTATGGGTTTTATCAATAGCGTTTAACTGTAAAACCAAAAAATCAAACTGAAGCTGAGACTCTCTAGCCACTATTCTTGTAAGAAACGAATATCTGGACCTTAATGATAAAATAATCTGAAATACGTACCTTCAAGACAGGAGAGATGGTGTCGTTGCCCAAAACTTGCATGTTGTTGGGAATGAGCCTCGTTAAAAGGAGTCTGTGTCGGTGGAATGAGTGGAACGTAGGAGCATACGGCAGGACATTTGAAGAGCCCATCAAATTCTCTGGCTGATGGAACACAATGCCATCTTGGCGGTACCTGAAACGAACAACATTAGGTTAGTATCTGATTAAATTCAAACGGATTCAGCTAGAATATTCTGAAAAGTCAAAGTGGCAAATTATGATAATCGTTCTTATCAAACGTATAATTATGTGCATCTAAGTCATAATTTAAATGCATTAAAAAGTTTGATGTAGAGACAAAAATAGAGGAGGTACCTATGCTTTCTCTAAAACTATTGGATACCTATGAACTACTAACAAAATGTGGATGGATATTAAAAGTCAATCCTACTCTATAATTTATGTAATTATAATTATAGAACACAACATATCTAAACGACTAATATTTAAAAATAATAATCTTAAAATTCACGTACGTGTGCAGAAGTACGGTTGAGAGCTGTCTCAGATCCATATTCACGTTAGGATTGTCTTCTATTTTCCGTATGATGTCAATAAGCACCTGCATGGTGACAGGTGGCAGGTTGTTTCTGTTCACGAGGATCGGATCCCGGTAGCATTCGCTGAGCTCGTCTGCAACCCTCGTTTGAGCCGTCTGTTGGGCGTGCACGCTGCCCAAGACGGCTACCAAAAGGACTGGTAACCAGTGCATGTTATATTATCTGGAAGCAAATCGGGTGTTACGTTATGGAAGGAATAAAGAGAAAATAGTACGCCATGGAGATAACGCTTCATTCATATTCCTTAAGAATATACAAATTTTAGTACGCTTGTAAACAAACCTGTTTCTTTCGTTTACAAGCGTACTAAAATTTGTATATTCTATAGCGCTCGGCAGGGATCAATCGATTTCTAATGAAAAAATTATATCCCAGTGACTGAATGCTTGCCTTCCGAACCCGAGTCTGAGTACGATCCCTGCTCGATCAATTGGAAACTTCCATACTTGTGCATCAATCAGCACCATGCCAGCGCGAAGGTGGTGGACTAAGGCACTTCTTATATAAAGTATTTATTATATTACTGTTTTAATAATTAGATTAACACATTAGTTATCGGGTGGTTACCGGGAAAAAAAATCCGTTCCATTTAATAGGCTTGGTCAGTAGGGACCTCCTAGTAGTCCTAAAGCTTCCAACAACAACAATCCAAACCGTGTGCATAGCGTGCATAGGTGATGACTATTTGACCATTAATTGAAGCTATCTCTGGAAGGATCATGTTTAGTAATGGACTTTACAGACGATGTAAGTATCGTAGCATTGCAGATTACGATAAAAATATGAATGACGATTCCATTATGGTATTTACGATTAGGCTTTATCAGACGGTTGAGGGAGCGGTCGAGCGAATTAAAATCTTTGTTCAATGATTATTTAGCAGTTTTAGACTTCTATGACTCTTTTAATTATATTTTAGGACTAGCTGATCGTAAAGATGTTTTCCTGTCCAAGTTTTAATAAGCACTTTCATTTTTTTTGAACTTTCTAAATGAGGGGCAACATTTAAAAAATATCATTAACCAGAGTTCGTACATGATGACCCCATGAACTGCAACCGCGATTGACCATTCTGGCATTATCACTTGCAACATTTTTAGGTCGCCTAGCTGATGGCCGTTTTCAGAGACGACCTACTTTACCCATAAATGTAGAATGCATGTAATAAATAAAATATTACGCAAAACATTATTTGCATTATATTTAGGTATTATTTATTGAATCATAATCAAGTGTCGTCAGTAATATTATTGGTATTATAATTTTGTAGTACTAAGGTTATTCTTATCGGAAAATGCGATCAAAATTAGAAGGTTGCCCAATTGTAGATACTAAGGTATGTTTGCTCGCTCTACTTTTGATAACGATTGCTATTTTATGTAGGTACAGATAGGGCTTACGTTTATGAATCACTGTATGAACTATTTCTGAAGTGCTTTGGCACTGTTTACTCATTTACTTAGAACTCCGACAGTCCAACATATGTAGTAATACAATCAAATATCATTGTTAATCGTTGCGTAGTTTTTGTGAAACTAATTATACCTACATTCTGAATTAGAAGTGCCAGCAAAAAACTCCACTGTCTGTAATTAATTCTCATAGTACATATATGTTAGAAAGACAAAGCATAGGGCAAGAACAAAGCGAGGGAGACCTAGGTATGTCGAATATTGTTAACGTACGTCTTCATATGCCTGAAGAACTGAGGACCAAAATTAATACTACATATATTCACCCCTGACACAGATAAATGGAACGTTTCGTCAGATCACTAAGAAGGTAGAGGGACGAGCTAAATAAAACAAACAGAGAATGGTCGAAACTTGTCTGGACGGTAAGACCTAGAAGTCATGGGGTCACACAGTACTCAGCAGTCAGATGATAATACGGACTGACAGTATCAGTAGGTTCAGTGCTTCCCAATGCATAATCAAATCATGCTTACATAAGGCAACTAACACTGAAAGTAGTTGAGTTCTATGTTAAAAGTTGTGACTGGGGCGGTCCTACATAAATCTCACCCGTCATAATAAATGACTTAGCATAGTTGTGTTAATAGGAACAACCAGTGAAATTATCCACGTAGACACACGATAATCCAACTTAAGCCTTATGTCTCATCGGTAATCGGTGGGGATATTTGATGGGGAATGTGATCGTTTACCACCATCAGGTGATTGAAGCTGTTATATCATAAAAAGTCATGCATCAACGTTGTCCCGGCCTTATTGGTTCGTGTCGTTGGGGAATATTTCGTTGTGGAATATTTTAGCCTAATTGAAATAATATCACCCAGAAAAGTTCGTCACCAAAGTCTAATCTGCCGCTCCGACACTGACCGTTTCATTCTGACCGGCATGTACGATACTATTTTATTTTGCAATTGAGTATGATTATACAATTCCTAAAAAAGATACCGTACCAGCATTTGATACGTAATGTGATGATAAATTTATTCCATATGCTTTATTGAAAATGTTTAACATTAACTTACATTCGAGTAAAATCACCGTAGGTATTAAGTTTTTAATTCCGTCTGCAACACACTAAACACAAAACGTAACAATTTGTGAAATTATCACATGTCCAAATAGAGTAATCAAGGAATGAGTGTGACACCAATTAATGTCTAATTAATTTCACTAAAACACAGAGGCTAAAATACCTTGCACCATTCAGTTATGGCGCGCCCAACACTAGCCAACTTGTAAAATAAAGGGTGCCAGGTACATGATAAGATAATGAAAAACAGGTCTAGATAAATTCGTAACAAATGATAGCCATACGATGCTGGTATCTGTTTTCGCTAGCGATTACAGCGATAACACCTGATTATAGAGGAACTTGCACCTGATCCAATCCTAGAAAATATTATGGAGAAATATAAATATTACTTGCACAGAATGAGTAAAAGCCATTTTTTTTCTGTATCAATGTTTTTTTATGATAAATAAATATGCCATTTAAATATTGACGGACAAAAAAAATGGCAAAAGCTATCGACGAGGATGGGATTCGAACCCACGCGTGCAGAGCACATTGGATTAGCAGTCCAACGCCTTAACCACTCGGCCACCTCGTCACATGGTTAAGATGACAAATTTTGCGATCAGTTAAAATAATAAAATAAAGTCCATTCAAATTCTTTAATTCTTATAGTAAACAATAATAAAAACGTTAAATCATCATAAAATGTACAAATTAAAAGTGTATAGTTTCGTCTGCATAGAAAAACAATACCCATACTTTTGACAATTCTAGTACACAGCGACATCTATATTTTACTATTTAAACGAATTGCAGCAAACTGACACCAAATGCGTAAAATTGACTAATTATATAATATTATAATAATTATAATGATATGCATAATTTCAAAGAACAAAAGCGAAATAGGTGAACTCGGTTCACTTATTTATAATGGACCAATCTTAAGAAAATTTTATTAATTCATAGACAATAGGTGACATCTTTCGGAAAAAAATTAAACTATTTTTTTTTCTTCGCCAACAGATGGCGCTAAGATAACCATTTTGTTAATAAAATTGTTATTATGTTAATGAAATGTGAATTTGTTTTTACAGCTTGTACTTAGGCGGATACATATCCAAATTATAAACATTAACACCTACGGTAGTTTGCAACGATTCATTAGCCCTTAAAGAAAGGTAGTCCTATTACCCATAATATTGTTTGGATAAGACGAATCAAACGAAGTGGTTATTTACCTACTAGGTACTAAGTAGGTTCTTAGGTAGGAACCTATAATTCTCGATTTGATCATACAGAAAAAATTGGAAGCGGGTAAGCACAGGGGAATATATCGGGAAGCGCGACCTCAGGGTCATCCGGAGACTCGGATAGGGACGCGTTGCCAGGCAACCGATCAGACCTATCGGCCTCCCTCCATTCATAAATGGCGCCCGCCCAAAATAACCACACAAACTAAAATGGCCCCATTTGGATTTTATTAATCTTGGAATAAAATACATTAAGATACCATAGGCTTATTATTTAAAATAATGGGTAGATACTTTTATTAAGTATCATAGAGAAACGTTGATAATATTGTTTTTGAATAAGTCTCTGGTGTTACTTAAGTACATCAAACCTTGTTAGAAATTTGGAAAAACCTAAGCATAAGTTCGGTAACCTATTTAAATGTACCTATTATTATATTATAATATGGACTGATTATATATACCTATTATATATCACATTTAATCTTATTCAAGTTCATGTTCTATCTAAAAACAAGGTCGTATGTCGAATCAGGTGCTATGAACTCGATTTCAGGGGTCGTAACCTCTTTTTCGCAAGTTCAAAAATATAACTTAAAAACATTTTGATCAAAGAGTTACAAAGAGAATGTGATCAATTAAAGCGTATTCTGTCTAAAACTTTCAACTTTATATTTTTTGTTCAAGTAGTTTTACAAACAAACCAAACTCGTATCGCGCCGATAATTTAATTGGTATTTGAGTGAAGAGCTTTGCGGAACACAGTCGCCATGGATGCCTTGTCGAACACATCGGTCCGATCCGCTTGATTTTATTAATTAAGCTAAGATGAAGGTACCGCAGTCTAGACGAACTTCTCATTTGGATTGCTTTCCACCACATTACATTGATTTGTGCGTTCGACCGTCACGAGCACTCCGTTCCTCTCTACGGTCTTACATCGGAGAAGGGTTTTATGTGAACATATTATTGTTGTATTCAATTGCATTTCCAATATCGTCTCTATAGTTCCCTTATCTGCAACCATGTGGCATTGTACAAACAACGTGAATCGAATAGGAGATAATAATAGGACTTGAAAATATTTTATTTCATATGCATATATGTATGTATATACCTACTATTTGATGGTTTTGTTGTTGATGATAAAAAAATTAAAGAAAATAATGTCAAAGTATTCATGTTTATCTTATAAAGTCAGGACGCATTATTTTCTTTGACACCACATTCATATCTTGCTACGGTCTGTTAAATGTTGTACAAAAATGATGCAGATGCACAGAAAAGAGTATCCATTGAGTTTCTTGTCGGTTCTTCTCCATAGTACCAACTTTTTGGAATCGTGCAATTAGAGCCCTATTTCAAAAGTGCCTGATATAGGTTTACTTATTTGAAATAAAAACAATTATTATATCTATCTACCAGTCTCGTTCAACCATTATGAGACTAGACAAGTCGGAATCTAATCGCAAAAAAATTGAAAACGCGAAGCAGATGTATGGAATTCAGTTCATTCTAAGGGGCCATTCATTAATCACGTGATGTTTTTTAGCATTTTAACCCCAACTCGCCCTTGGTGATACGTTCTGAGGTTTTTTAGTACCTACAACGAATCTTAAAATTTTAGAATATTATCTTTAAATACAGGTAAAATGTATAATCAAATTATATTTTGAAATTAAGGACCATGATAAAAACACAGACAGAAAGACAGACAGAAAGGTTGCAGGTTGTTTTTGATTGGTATGAAAATAATATTAAAGGAATGGTGTAATCATGCCTAAAACATACATTGTACTAGTACATGAACATATTTAATGTACATTGTCCTCGGACTACGGATTAGCAAGTGAAAAAATAAATACACGTGATATCTTACTACACCCCCTACCTCCTTGTGATATTTCGTGATTTTTGCCAAACCCCCTCCCCCGTTTCGAGCCTCACGTGATTAATGGACGGCCCCTGACGTTCATGTGTCTACAGGTACAATTGTCTTGTTCTGTTCAACAACTTGTGTAGATACTTATATGAACAAATACAACTACAGTTTGTGTAGTGTGTGTAAGCAAAACCAAAAAGCCTAGTCGCAATAAAATGCAAGGCTTTTTGAAATGTGTTCCGAACCGCTTCTATTCCCAATAGAGGTTCGGTACATATTAGATATCTTCGTCAACAGACGTAGGTGCACTGTGCACTCTTTGGCGCAATACTTTTGCTTCTATCACATATGTTTACGTAATCTTGGTGCTCACCGTTGCATTTCATTGTGGGCCAAGTACTTTAGCAGCACTAAAGAGGATTGGAGACGTGCTTCGTTTCCATGACATCGACTCGACAGCCGGCAGCCCCGCCGAGCAGCGCCAGTCACGCTCCGTCTTAAACTTTACCTCAGAAAATAAATACTTGTTCTCTACGGTCAGACACATTCCGAATTAAACGAGCGATATTTTAAATTCGTGATATTTATGTTGCTGTTCTCTTTTTAAACGAGCTTTCAGCCATAATCCGCGGGTTATGCAAAAGATCTAGGAAGGTAAAGCGCATCTAGTTTTGCTATTTTATGGTGAAAAGTTTATACATGTGCATAATTAAGTTAACATTGCATTGGTTAATACATATAAAAGCAGCAGTTGTTATTTTTTATGTATCTTTTGTAATAAATTCTAAAGTGGTTGCCTTTATAACCGTGTCGTTTTTTTTATAATATAAGTATCATTTATGTCCGACAATAGAAAAAAAAAACAGAATTTTGATAAACATAAAATGCCACTGTTAGCTACATCTACACTTTATCTCTTACGGGACATCTTCCATGATTCATTAATGAATTGAGCTTACGACATTAATTCAAAATCTATATGTATATCAGCTTTAACAAAACAAACCGGTCACGATTTTACAAATATTCTCAAAAACAAACTAAAGCCTATTTGTTTCTATCTTTATGGATATATTTCAATGAAGTCATAAAAATGTCGAGACTTAACTTGCCAATAGCCGGGTTTGCAGCGAAGACATCGAAAGGTCTTCAAACTCGCTGAATTTCATAGGATTAAGGTTGCGGGCTCTTATTTCAATCGATTTAATACTTCCACTGAATCGCAATTCCTTACGACTGTAAAAAAAAAAATTGCCGCAACTTTGGCTGACAACTTTATCTTCTTTTGTTTTACATAAAATGAGATTTCTATTTTCGCCATCTCTGAATATTTCAACCTACGAATCCTACAAGGTAGCAAAATAAATTCTTTAGATACTATTTCAATTTATCATTTACTCTTCACGCCTCACGTCTCATAACTGTATAATATTAGATTTTTGACTGAAAATATTTTTAATTATTCGTTTTTATTCGTTGTTGTTGTTTTGGATTGATTATTTTCGAAGGTTGCCGTCAATGCCCAGTGATCAATAGTCAAATATAAGATACTAAAAAATCATATGTAGCGGTCACAGTAATTCTTCTAACAATCTAACCTAACAAATCCTCCCCCCATCTCAGTCCGAAACAACCATAGATGGAAATCTAGGCTGTTTATGTAAGCTAATAACTGGTTGATTGATCAGTATAAAAAATCCTATCCATAAACTATCATAGGGAAAATTAAATAGAAAAGATAATTCGTTTTTCAACTTTTTTAATGGCTCTACAAAGTTCTTCCTCAAGAGAATTACCTGATATTGTTGAAAGACGAAGAATAGAATAAATTAAAAATGTTTCTATGTATACAAACTTATTTGAATACCTACTGAGAATATTGGCATAGTTTCACTACTCTTCTGTGGTAAAAGTAATTTTCGTAGAAGTGTATTTTTAGCAACAATTCTTTTTAAATTGGTTCAATAACCGAAAAGGTCGTTTTCTCGGATAAAGAATGATGGAAACCCTCAGAAACTTTTGTTAAACAGTGATATATCGCAGTTTCCACCGTGGCTGGTTTATCGATCTTTTATATGGCAACTATTCTTTGATCGCAAAAGCCTTCCTTTTATAATATATTACAAGATTACAACGCACCACTATGACGCGGTCTGTCTGAAGGATTATCCACTTTCCGAGATGGATTTTCTCCCCACCAAGAGATTTTCTGAGGTATAAAACGTAGCCAACAATCTTACGGACTTATAATATTATTTTGGTTTTCATCTCTTTTCTTTGACTTTATATAAATATTTAATTATGGATACAATACATATATGTATCATGTACTAAGTATACATAGAAAATACAATTTTGTTAGATATTTTATTCCCTTTGTAAGTAGGTAGGTATCTAATTAAATTGAAAGTTAATAGGTACATAAATACACTATTTATTTATTAGTGTGAAAATAAAAGTCAAATTCATAATTTTAACCACAATTTGGACAGTTATCGTAACATTATTCTTTGCTAAACATATAAACTACCATTAATAATAATAACAGCTATAGTAAAGATATAATGCAAATCATACATACTCACCGTCATCCTCAAAGTTCAGATAACAACGTTTTATTACGGCGATTCCAAGTTTATTCTGTGTCTCTACACTGAAAGGTTTCACACGGGGCTCGGCGGAAGCTATTCAATCTAGGCGCAGGCAAATTGTGGCTGGTCGGAAATGTGCGGTCGAGCGGGCAATGGATGGAGCGGCATCGCGGCATATCGAGGACCGCAGCCCGGCCGCGAGCCACTGTCATCTCCGCCCCTAGATGTTCAAATGGACTGTTGCATATAAAACTCGGTAACAAACCAAACGATTTGCATTATATTGCCACATAAGATAAAGAACAAACTTTTGAAATTAAAATTTCGAACCGATGGAATACCTAAATATTGTTAGTTATGATTTCAGTTTAATAAGGCAGTATGCCTTCTGCCTAATTAACAATCGATAATATGAAATGCTCACAATAGATGAATCCTACAGATATATGATTAAATAATAGCTGCTCATCTGAATAGTTAAATATGATGTGGATCATGATTTATTGCTACATTGTCTACATTATTCAGTCATGCTTACTGTACTGTTTCAGTTTCAGTTAAATACAGCAATGGCTCATTAAAATTCCATCGTAATTAAGTACATCATAATATATAATATATACAAAAAGAGAATTAAGAATTCATTCGTGGTTACATTCTGTTGCTAAAAAGCTTAATTTGAAAGCGTTCTATATAGTTAGATGAAGTAGTAATTATATATATATAGCTAAGTAAGGTAAGCTTCCTTATCTGGTCTTATTCAATACGTTAATTAATTGCAGTTCCGTCTGAACTTATCTAATTACGGCGCGGGCAGCTGCAAGTTTATTTCCGCATGAACTCGCCAGCATCCACTCTTTCGCCAATTACCTATCTACTTACTTTGTGCCTACCCTTCTTTGTTGCTTATTTCACTCCGCCTTTGCTTGAGATAAGAGCAATGAGATTCTGAGGAATAAGTGCAGACAGCCGACAATAGAAGCTACCTGGAAGACTTGAAGCGGTTTTTTAATATCGGCTTTGAAAAATCTTATCAACGAGGTTACTTTTTCATAAAAGACGAGTCTTTTAGTAATTACAAAGGATTCTGATTCATTAGTTTTGTTCCCTTTTTGTTCGCTGCGTGATACCTATTATTTTTATCTGTGAACCAACTCAAACGAATGAAAGTTGTGCAAAATTTCATTATTTTTATTGCATTATTCGGCGTCACATGCAAGCACAGAAAAGATGCTTATTGCTGAAACAGCAAAAAAGTATTTACCATTAGAAGTCTTCTTTCTTGAATATCTAACCAATAGCTCCCTGCTATGGAGGAAATAACAGTCAGGAAAGATCGCAATGATAGAACACACTGAATGCACCTCTGCATAACTGTCGTGAAAATGAAGCCAAATACCAACATCTAATATCTGATATAAAGCTATTGAAGTACAAATAATTACAAAAAATTACTAACTTTATTCAGGTATTACCTATAACTAGATATTCGTTATCAACAGCTTCAAGGAACCAATAAACTTACATAGGAAAATGTTCCTATATTATTACCAAGTACAATATTTTCTAATTTCCGGTGCATGTAATATTATGAATACTCGTCTCCTGCACTGAAGGCATAGTTGAAACAGGAAATAAGTCGTCGACTGTCTCGTACGTAGGTACAAGTACCAATAAAATATAGTTGCGGTTAGCTACCCGCATCATTTATTTTTAAACCGAAGAGGAAAATATTTCTATAATTATGTACATAATTATACGACATGAAATATATGTAAGGTTAGTTATAGTAATATAATATATGTAAGATTAGTTATAGCTAATTATCTCCGAATCTTCCGAATCTATCGTTTAATTTCTACGATATTATCTAATATCGTACTGATCAAATTCTGAGAAAGTTATTATTTTCTTTAATATCTGAAAGACCACTTATCACCTTACCACTCTTATTAAGTGGGTGCCACCTACTTGAAAATAGTTTCTTAACTAGTAGCTTCTTACACGATTAATTAGTAGAGGAGTCATTAATAAATTATCGGGTGAGGAGCCGGCAAGTGGAGTTTTCTAGTAAATAAATTAATTGTTACGAGGTGGCTACGGATTAGCACTCTCGGCGCCTCGCTCGCCATCAGACATGTGAACGTTTTTCTTATTATTTCCCCCGGGACACTCGCAAACTATTAATCTTGTTTAATGTGGAAATGTGCTTGCACGTAATTTGCACATCCCAGCGACTTCAATTGAATTGAAAGACTAGTCTACGTTTTTAATATCTCGTCTAGAAGAATTCGATGAACCGTTCATTTCTTCTCTTCAGTCAGATTTGATTTGATTTCTTGATTATTATTTTGCTAGATGGTGTTATTAACATTACGATTCAATTAAATGAACTTTGAAAAAGTAATAATACCAAGGAATAAGTTACATTATAATGTCACTTATTATTTATTTTCCTCATACTAAAAACCTTTTTGTCGTATTAATAGATCGCGTGCATCACGCGTTGTACACACAACGACATAATTATTTGAGCACTAGTTAATAATGAGTTGGAGCTCGCCTCCAGGAATCGCTTGTTGCCAACACGTCGCTTTCGACCATTTATTGTAAGTACCCTTGAATTTGAATAATTAAGTACTAACGTCAGGACGCGACACAAGTGCCAATTAGTCGTGTGGCAACTTAAAAATAGTCTACCGGTCTTTTTCTCATCTTTTCCCTTGAGAACAAACAGGGTGTTGAAAAAATGGCTAATAAACGGACATAGGTAAACATATATTTTACCAAAAAAAGTAAACATATACCTTTAAGGGATTATATCAGGTAATAACGTATGGATGGGTACCCACTGTAATCTATAAGAGCATCGATATATACGTAAGCTCCTAAGTTATAAAAGGCATAAAATCAAGGCACTTCTAATTTTCTTCCAAATTCCAACTTTATTATGGCTGACTTAGGCATCAAATCAAAGATCACCCAATATGTAAAATAGGTAATTTAAAGTAGACTTTATTATTTCTGATTGAGTAATTACAGATGTTGCACATGACATATTACTTACCGTATCATAGTTTTACAAACACCAATCAGCCTATTTTGAGCATATTATAATTTTAAAATTAATGAGAATTATCTAGGAATGCATTAATAGAAAGAAAAAAATCCTTAATTGTGTAGAAGCATTTTTCTGTTAGATATTTTTTTAATTGTACGTACGTACTTAATCTTAAGGTTAATTTTCTTACAAGCTGAGATATTTTATTATAAACTTTAAAGCCCGTAGTCCAATAGGGCAGTCGAATACACTGAAGATACGATAAAATATCCATACCTGTACAATATACTTTACTCAAATAAAAAACTTAATTCAAGTCAAGAAGCAACTCTGTAATAAAACTGTTACCATTTTTTTCTTTGTTTTAAAGCAAAGTAGTTCCACGTCTGGCGAGCACGTTGCATTAATAAGTAACCAGCGACCTCGTCATCAGAGCCTCACTTTTAATATAGCACGAGTTTCAGCACGTCTTTCAGACTTCACGTAGATGAAAGAGGTAGCTTACGCTAAAGACATTTTTGGCTCTGAATGTACGTCACGTATAAGCTTTATTAACTGAAATAAAAGCCTCACCGCGGTCAGGGCTGCCGTAGATGTGAATACAGGTAAAGACAATACAACAGATAATGGAAAAGCCTACGCTACACTGATTTCATCATACAATCAATTTTGTGAAACTTTTTGTACATATCATATGATTTATCAAATTACTGAGACATTTCTTTTTGGTTCATATCTAAAATCGAAATCAGAACGACGGCCTTATTCGTAATAAATTCAAGTAATATTTGCAATGTCAATGTACCGACGTGTCCTTCGTAAGATAAAATTAAATCGTTTGGATTAGGCCTCCGAGAAAATGGAGGGCGTAAGCTCAGGTCATATATGGGTCAATGGAAAGTTCAAACTCCTAGCAACGAACGTGTGTCAATAAACAGGGATTTTCTTAAATATCGTTAAAATGACCGAGCTTTTATGATATCAGGGAGAAGCTTGAATATTTTTTGAATAAGAGTCGATACTAAAATGTCTCAGTGATAAATAAACAATGCGACATGCACTGGCGAGATGTAGTTATGCAAAGGTAATCGACCCTTATGAATTGAACAACCTTGTGACATTGGCGCTCAGTCGGAGTGTGTCGACCTGGCGGCGTAGGACTTCGTCCGCTTCGGTCGTCCTCCCAATGAAGCTAGTGTAACCAATTACTCAGAGCTAGTCAGGATAATAGAGCATAAACTCAGTTTTTCTTATTGTTAAAAGAAATACAAGCCAATGATATTAAAATTTGTCTGCGTTGAAAGTCCACGCGAGAGCAACCGCTGGCGAAACAAATATTATCCTGTCATATGGACAGGAAAATGTAACAAAAATTTAACATAACATTTTAACATGTTACAAATCTTCGTTATCATCATTATTTTATGAATAAATTATACCTTAGTATATCTCATGAAAATCTTGCAAACTCACGACAAAATACTTCATACAAATTCTGTCCGTTGGGGTCGAACCCGTAATCCTTACCTGTTGTAATTTAATAATGTTCCAAATGTGGGTATTTATGTTTCATCCCACAATCCCAAAAAAATCGTATATTATGGACACACTATCGCCACCCGCCCATCGAACCAAGGCGGCAAGGGCGCGCGGTCCACAACCGCTGCAGCATCAAATCGTTCAGTCTCCCTCGAATATCATTATTAAAACCTGGGTTTTATTCCCTACTTTATATCTTCAGTGCGTTGTTAGAAGTACAAAAGTTAATTCAAGTTGCTTCAACTCTTTAGCATCTTAATTTTATGCGAGAAGAGGTTTTAAATGGTTATCGAAAGTTTAACTGAATCTAATTTAAATCAGAAGTGTACAACCTACCAGTTTCTCTTTTATATTTAGCCAATTTTATTTAATTTTAGTTATTAATGTACTTGCTGCTAAATATTTTTAAGTTCGCTATTTAAAAGGAAACGCATAAAATGGCCAGCTAATCCGCGTATATATAAATAACAATATTTTCCGAATTTCACTAAGCTTATGAAACCACCCTAATTTGTTCAAAAGTATTGTATTTTTTTTATCCATCTGTTCCATTGTAATTTGAAACAATAATGTTACTCCTATATATGAGGTCTGCTAACCTTAAAAAAACATAATGTTACGCTGTTACCTGAGGGAGACGAGGAAGCGTAATACGTAGGAAAACCCATGTTATTTCTCTAACGGCAATTTAAATACTTTCTGAGCATGAGTAAGCGATGGGAACAAATTACGCAAATGTATGTTAAGTATTACGGCAGGGAAATGGAATCCTAGGGGAGCCGGCTGCAACCAACGTAGGTTTTATAAACCAATTGTTATGGAGCTATTCGCCATAACAATCTTCCACGAGCATGTAACATGTCAGTTAGTATTAAACATGATGTTATTAATTATTATATATATGTATTAGGTTATAGTACTGTGAGAAGGATTCATGAAAGTGATGCTAACTTTGTTACGTTTGAACTATAACTGTATTTTATATTTTCTTTTCTTTTATTTCTATTTCATACTTGTCTTTAATTATTGTAATTGGTTGTTAACCGTCATAATTAAAGTAAAAATAAATAAATAAATAGTATTATTGATAATGTAAATTATGAGAAATAAGGATCTAGGGCAAATGGGGACAAAACTTTGGAGGACCTCAAGAATAATCTAGTAGGTAATAGTTGAAGTTCCTACTTCTATACTATCGTGGCTCATTTTACCTGAGTGCTTTTTCGATACAACAAATCGGAATTGTTCATGAAAATGTATAGTTCATCGACCTCTTTCATTTGTACGCGTAAACATTTCCTTGTGTTAGTTACGCACACCCTTCTTTATGGGGGTGAAAATCGTCATAAAACAGAGACGTTTTTTACTCGGTGTTGGGCGAGACGACAGACTCTCTGCAGAGCGAGGTGTGCTAGCCCGGGGCCTTTGATAACTCATGAAAAATTCAAGTGCTCCCGACAATATCTGCAGATACCTACACATAGGTACTACAGGCTAGAGTTCGGGTGAAACTTTCTAGCTGTAAAGTATACCTAGCCTGTTGAAAATTTAACCATTTTTAAATGAATGCAGGGTTAGGCTTCCTTACCTTTTCTGTTCCTAAAGCATACAAAAGATAATACCTCTACGTAATTCAGTAGACATAATAAAAAGCCTTATTATATTAATAAAGTGGGATTTTATATAATGAATTGCTCACCGCCTGGGAAAGTTTATGTAATTACATCTCGGTATTAAAGAAAATTACTTGAAGGAAGGGAAACATGAAATACTATTGACCATTAAATATTCTTATTTACTTCCTAATTACGTCACACTCGAGCATCTACATGAAGGTGACCACAAATATCCACGTGATAAAGTTTTCGAACGGCAGGAATAGAAGCGATGGACCTAGACAACAAATTGCATCTAGAAATAGGTAGGTATGTAAATTAAATAGTTTAAAATAAAAATCACTGACTGCCTCATTGGTCTAGTGGTCGCAAGCGCAACTGCTGAGCGCGAAGTGCTGGGTTCAATTCCCGGTTCGGGCAAAGTGTTATTGAGTTTTTCTGTACGAAAAGTCTCAGTAGCAGCACGGAGGAGGAACTGTGCCCGGTAGATGGCAAAATGTGGGTGTAAAATAATCTCTATGCCTCTGCTCTCACCTCTGCCTAACCCTTCGGGGATACACGCGTGATGTTATGTAATGTTATATGAAATAAAAATATTTACTACCTTCACAATATCAATTTCATCATGTAAGCAAATCGTATGCATGTTCGTAAAGTTCTAACGCTAGGGAAGTATGTTTATTCCAATAAAACTCGTTCAATCTCTGCGCCCCATACAGATAGCGTAGAAATATTGCCTTCATATCTGCCACGAGCAGTAAATTGACGAAAAAATGTTGTTGATCCCTCGTAGGTACATAATAAACTAATACATATTTCATCAACGTCAACATAGATTCTCCAAGCGAGTGGTGTATTTATTACATATTCCGATAATATAACGTACCTATATGGAACGAGGGAAGCTTCATAACACACAGATATCTACTGAACATATCGGCCGGATAGGTATGGTCAGCGCAGACAGCGGACATTCAAAATTGTATTTTAGAAAATTTAGTGATGGAATATATAAATCCAAAAATTTGAAAAAAATTAAAAAAATTAACTGTCTAAAATTTAATTTACAAAGTGTATATTTCGCCGGAGATATACATGCCGTATTTAATATATACAGGATACATTTTCGAGCGATTTTAGGCAGTATACATATACATTTCCTAAGATTTGTATACAATTCCTGAATTATACATAATTACACAATGCGCTAACATAGGTACCTATTGATCCTTTTAAGACTGTCTATACAATGTTCATATTGTACATACGGTGTGCACGTCTAATCTACATATCTGTAGGTACAAATAAGTCTCGATTCCACCACCGACATTCCCCAATGTAATCAGTCGGTCTGAGTACAGACTGTAAGGGAATTCCTATGTAAATTGTTTTACCCCACCGCGGATATGATTGGCGTTAAATTGACATTTCTGCGCAATACTGATCAAGTAAATTTGCACCCGTTTCTCCTACTGTAAACATAGCATGAACTATTCTCGATCTAACTCACATTAATTATTAAAATCCGTGTATATATTTTTTTCTATTTGTAAAGTAACGATAATAATTATGAGTGAAAAAGGTTTAATGAAAGTTCATGATATATTTGTTACGGCTTTGACATTTAATATGAGTAAGAAAGGTCTAGAAAAGCTGGAAAATATTTGTACGATATTACAGCCACTTAGTAGCCAGATACCTACCTATTGTTGTTCGTATAAACTCCCAGACATCGACTAACTCTCACAGCCCTTGAATAAGAATGTTAGTCTAATCCAGAAATCCCTCGTTGGCACGTCATGAAAGGCTTCGAACGAAGCTATCTCCTCATACGTGATCGGCATTACACAATCCCATTTAGACGCATAAAGTAATTTCGAACACGGACAATGGCACATTTTAACAATAATGCCTGTACCAATCATTCATATAATATAAGATGCTTTTAACTTTATTAAGTCAAGCAGTGTCTAACGTAAATTGAAATGTATCATCAAGCATCTGAGTATCAGGAAGTACCGTATATTTATCACGGTGAATTTCTGTTTCCATTCCATTATCCGGGTGCACAGTAGACCGGGTGTAAATAAGACTGGATGTAAATCATGTCATTAGCGGCGGCTGCGATCGGCCCTCAGCCCGCTTCTAATTGAAAATAAATCTCATTAGGTGAGAGGTTGGCAGAAGCGCATTTTATATTTACTCGTTCCCGCTTCCCCGAGATTTGTTATGATTTGCTATTTTCGAATTGTATGGCATTGCAACCTAATTTTGAAATAAGCCCAGTCTTAAAAAGAGTATTGGAACTGTATGAGATTGATATGAAGTCTACATCCCAGTGAGATAAATTAATTATAGGCAAGTGATGATGAACCGTTTCCTACTGAGTCTAAATGTTGACTAACGTCAGAAGCTAGAATCCTAATAATCATTAAATCTTAGGTACTTGAATATATGAAAAACACATGAACTTATCTGGTCAATAAATGCGTGTGTACTGGAACAGATCCAGCGGTGTTCTACGAACGGTATAAATAACATGACGATACAGAGAACACTGCCAATAGAGAAATAAAAAGATTTAGTAATAGAGCTACCTATTGCTGTGTGCAAGAGATAAGGGTCATAAATGAACTCAGATAGTAACGGTTGAAACAAAGGCCGGGAGCGCACTGTTTGCCCTGACTCAGATACCCGGAGAGAATGGAATGAAATGGGGCCGAGCGAAAACTGTGCTAGCACACTTTATTCCATAAGGAAACTGCTCGTTATTCAAATATTGCATTTAAAATTTAATTATTTGTAATTCAAAACAATCATCATTAATGTTTTTATTGTAAGTAATAATGTAGCGCAAAATTGTAAACCTGAATCAATTTGAAACGCTGAAATGAAGGTTATAATTTTTCCGCTATTATATAGTTTTAATTAATCGCTATTATACTTGCTTATTATTAACCTCGTGCTTGTTTCCAAACAATTGGTACTTATAATTTTTTATGGATATTTGAACCCTTTCATTAAAATGTCCGCGTGTAATGACGGGGTTATACGTGCGTAGAACTACATTTGGATCTGCAGCCACCAGGAACCAGCAATGTGTAAAATACCATATACCGTAGGTATGTAAGTCGTTTATGCATATACTTAAAGTAATATAATATGTGCAAAATATGTTTACTCGCCAAAAATATATGGCCTACATTGTGTATGTACATCGTCCATACCTTCGTCAATAACTCGAGGGCTCGAAGGTAGCTGGCCGATCCATATTAATATTTAAGGTGGATAGGGAACCCCTCCCGACGGGGCATTAATGTCAGGATAGCGTGAGAACCATCACCTGCTGGAAAAGTGGGTAAACGCGGGAAAATATGCTGCGTTATGATTACTTACGGTAACGTGTTTAATTGCCGCAGTTACGCATTGTTATAGCCATTACGGCCGTGTTCTCGTGTGTACCGTTGAATGCGACTAAGAGAATATATCAAAAGGATAAGCAGGATTTTCTCTTGTCTGCGAAATAGTAAACATTACGAGATCAACCTGGTGATTTATTGTGATATGTATTTTTGAGCCGTTAATCCCAGTTATGGATACATTTTTCGACTGCTGTTGATGATGACAACAACAAAACCTAGCTTTCAAATGAGAACTTATTAGATATAGTAGTAGCTTTTCATTTAGAAGATATATTATAGGAATTCAATTAATTTGTGTCTTTTTAATAATAAAACGTTAAATTAAAGTATCTACTTATGAAGTTATGGTCCCAAATTACAAATAAAAATGCAACGACCTATTTGCAACTTTTGAGATCCCTCCAAACTACGTGCAGCAGAAAAACGATAATAATTTCGTCTCTCGAAAAATATAGTCTACGTATTGAAGTTATAGTCGAGTTTCAGCGCAACAACATTCACTTCAATTTTTCATTTCAGTGCAGATAAATAAACGGCAGCGAGCGCCGACCACCTGCCTGACGAGCTTTTCACTATATATTATCAATGCTCCCTTTTTCCCCTTTTCATCTTAATGCGGATATCTTTAAAACATTTTCAAAAAGATAAACACATCTTTTATGGTTGTCTGATAACATAAAAGGCGTATGTTTATAAAAAGGCGTCAATGATTGTAAAAATACATTAAAAGAGTTTTACGTCCCAGTTTAAATAAATATTCTATGGATTTAAATTGAGGTAGGTTTCGAGAAAGCTTCGATAGACGAGGGCTGAGCTCGGACTGAGTTTTTATTAAGTTGAACTTGTTGAATCGCCACTGCCACCCTGGGAGCTAGGGGCTTACCGAAACGTACCGCGCTCCTAAGTAAAATATACGATTCAAAGAATTAGCAGCCCCTTCAATAACCACTCCATCTAGATTATTATAAAATGTTCAATTTAAAAGTCGGCTGTTATTAATTGACCTTGTATACTGTCTCCTAACTTCCCTTCTTTTATATGTAACTTTAATTATAGATTAATTTATCTGAGGTAGTCAAAAATGGTTTTAATATTCATTCTATAATGGTCTGGTCTAGCTCAATTGGGCATGTATTAAAAATAATATATTTGTCTTCAGCAACTCTGTAATTTGTATTTCAGTGTAGAAAATACTTCTTTAAATGTGTACGACGAGAAGAAAGATCACTGGTCCATATTCTAGACGGTCAAGGGAAAAAGGGATTGATGTAGATAGGTACTTAAATACACTAGATAGTTAGGTACGTACTACATAGGTACATAGATATTTTTGATTTTCTCGTTGCGATTGCACTAAGCCAGACTTTCAATTAATTTGTGTCTAGCATTAATCTGCATTTATATGCATTTAGTGAGATGTTAAATGATGTTATTAGCCTGTTGGTAATCAGCGAGGGTCTGGAGAGAAATCTCATTAAAGGCAAATAGGAAGCGAGGCTGCGTCGCGACGCCAAGGACGGAGCGCCGACGCTGCGCAAGCATTACTTCCCCTACTGAAAAACTGTTCAAGCGACAACGATATCGTGTCTAGGATAGGTACTGTGGAGTTTTTTTTTTATGGATTTAGATTTTATCTGTTTACATGTGTAGCGTAGAGTTTATAAAAATAAATTCAACCCATTACTGTCCCACTGCTGGGCAAGGGTCTCTTCTCAGAATGAGAAGGGTTAGGCCTTAGTCCACCACGCTGGCCTGGTTGGCAGACTACACACACCATCAAGAACTTTATGGAGCCCTCTCAGGTGTGCAGGTTTCCTCACGATGTTTTTCCTTCACCGTTAACACAAATGATAATCAAATTTTAATCCGCACAGGATTCCGAAAAGTCAGAGGTGCGGGCCGGGTTTGAACTCAGACCCTCCTGCATGGAAGGCAAGCATTCAACCACTAGGTTATCACTGCATATGATATATATAGAGTTTATAAAGTGATTTTAATTGATAATAACCTAAAAGATAGATAGACTCCAGCCTTCTATTATTGAATGCATAGTAGGCAAATCTAGTATGCTAAGAAACTCAATGCCACTTATGTAACAATTCCATTTCGAAAAAAGCTATACAGACCAAACAAAATTGAATTAATATTACCTCTCCAAAAAGTTAGATAGGTAGCGAAACTTGTAATATATTGAGGCAGCTTAAATCTTTCCTTTCATCAAGTGCATCCAAACTCCGTGTGTGCAGACCGTATTCATCTGTTCGTGAAACTATGTTACAATTCAATTTTCTCTAAAGTTCGTAGCAAAAAGTAATATGTGAGGTAACAAAGCCCCGACAGCTCGCCACGATGCTATTGTGGCAGACTGCAGACTGCACCCGTCTGCCCTTCAGACGCTCATATGACGACGAAACTTCTTATACGTTCATATTTATCTTACACGCGATTTTCTTTTTTGTTTCCCTAGTTTGCGGTTTGCAAGGAACGTTACATTATTTTTTGAACTATATTTACGTCTATCGACAATAGCTATCATAAAATATGAATGTTTACATGACAACCGTGTAGGCCAATTACTTGAGGTACAGAAACCGATTGCCCACTCGATCAAATTGCAAAAAAATATTTTTGCACTTTTCCATTAACGGCAGGTGTTCTGTTTCGGTAACGGGATGAAATGTATGTGCTGGCCAGATGAAATTTGGCTGTTGTGCAAACGAAACGTGGAGGGCATCGTTCGTTCATCAAATAAAATGTGAACGAGTAGTTGCCAGTGACCCTGCACTGCAAACACGGCTAATTGCAACAGAACCTCGTCTGATAACTATGTGAAAATTTAATTCTTCCGCTTACTATCCTTTTATTTTCATTAATGCTTCGTTAACTCTGGTGAAGAATTTAAATCGTGTCTATTTTAATATACCTACCATTTTGTTCGTTATATACCTAATTGGTTGTGTTCTGGCATTTTTCTACTTATCTATTTAGTATCTATAATCTACCTAGTTTGTTGGACTAATATGTTGTTATTTACTACTGAGTCAAATTCTTGCTTACATAACTTGTCAGTTATTGGCATAATTATATAAATATTCGTAGAGACCTCATTCTAAAATTTCTTTCTATGTAGGTAATTTAATAAGAGTTCACACTAATGATATGAGTGAAACTAACGACAGCCAAAATATTAAAACTTTAAATATTGTGAAGGTTTTTATTGAAAATAAATTATTTTAATTAATGAGTATGAACTTCATTTCAGTTTTTAATTAATCAAAAATTTAATAAAAAGTTTTATTTGAATGGCAATGAGTTATCAAGTTAATAAACTAACGGAAACATACAACATCTACCGTTTAGTCCCTGTAAAATTCAACTTGTCGAAGAAATGTTATTTCAAGAATATGTAGGTAGGTAACCTACTTTAAGATCATTTCTGAACGGATTTAACGAAATGTAAAGATAAAATAGTTTATGAACACAGTATCGTAACTATAGTATATAACGGTACAGTATCTATGTATAATAAACTATTTGTATGACGTGTCAAATTAAATCACTTTGTTTTACCTACGACTTTTAATCAATTGGATAAAATGATTTTTTTCGAAAAAAAAATTACTTTTATAATGTTACACATAATCCACGCACAATTATAGTGTGAATTACTTCTCAATTAAACTGTAAAGAAACGTAACATAAATGGCTACCGATGTCGCGTTATCGTTAGTATGCGACGAGTCGGCCGCTTCAAGGGACTACTTTGTACCGCATTCATTAATATCGTGATAAAACATTCAACTATGTTTCTATATAAATGTCTTATATTTTCCATGATTAGTTTAACATTCATAACAGTTAGAACTCAAGATGTCGGTACGTATAAAAGGCAAAGTATAAATGTAAACATTTGTTTCACTGTCTACTTCTTTTAATTCTTTTGCAGATATTTCAAACTTTCTAGATGGCGAAGTTACACCGATCCAAAATTTAAAAGCAGACGTGCTCCTGATGCAGGATAAGGTATTTCTAGTTGCATATCATATTGTTGAAATGTATTAAGTGATCAATGATAGTTATTTTGTTTTAGATTCAAGCATTGACACCAGAAATAGTTGAAATAAAGTTATATTACGAGTGCCTGTGTCCAGATTGCAGGATTTTCGATACAATGCAATTAAGGCCGACTGTGGAGAAATTAGCCTCAAACTTGAACCTGAACCTTTATCCATACGGAAATGCAAAGGTATGATGTATGACTTATTACTCTCTTATTTACTACAAACAAAGACTTCATATTTGCTGGTCTTGTATATAATATAATGTACTATCAGACAACATATTATCGTCCCGTTGGGTTAATGTTTAAAGACAGAAACTTCAATAAATAAATTCAAAATACATGACAATAACAGAAACATTATTACGTAGATATATATGTATATATTGTCATAGTTCAAACAAGATTATCGGTAGCTGTACGAAATGCTGCTGTGAATTCAATAGGGTCTGACTGCCATTTGACCTCTGCAACTGTGGCACACACCGATATCTTTTAGAAATGTCTAGACGACTTACCGAGTCTATCATCTATGAAATTTATTATACTGGCCCAAATGTCTCCACACTGACATGAATGAGATCCTAGTCGATACATTTACATTTATAAGGACCGGAAGGTGGCTTCAGCCTTAAGTTCTGTGTTTATCTGTACATCAATATAATTACATTTTAAGTTAAAAGTAACGTCATATCGACTAGCAGAAAACATTATTTCAGACGATTCTGATGCTTCTCTGTCGCTCTCTCAGATTCGAATAAAATAGAGAGATACAATATCTATTGTACAGAAACTAAATAGAGAGCTATTAATGGTTTCGTATCTACTTAGGTATCTAGCAGATGCTTGAAGTATTCGTCACACTATTTCATGTACCTATAGTAACCTAATTCTTAATGTTTAATATCGTGTGAAAGGGGAAATGCCTTGCATTCCTTCGCATGACTTTAGATGTGCGCCACATTACAAATAAAATGATCGTGTACAGTAACAATTGATGTACCTAGCTCTAATCAAAAACATATCAGTTAATAGATATTTCAGAAAAATTAAAAGGTATATTGTTTCCATTTTTTTTTATTACCAGACAATCGACAATGGCACCGGTCAGTACGAATTCAAATGCCAACATGGTCCAGAAGAGTGTTACGGCAATAAGTTGCATGCTTGCGCCATCGACTACCTGGGCAATGCGACCAAAGCCGTGTTCTTCAACTCTTGTATGATGGAGTCGGAACGAAAGAATAGAGGATCGGACGACGAAGCTGCTGATGAGGTAAGATCAGACTGTCCAAAATTCACTTAAATTACTGTCATTATACGATAATAATCTACAATATTTTGAAGTATAAAGGTATATTCGATCTCCAAACAAGCTACTGTTTTCAAAAAGGAGCTTAGGAAATAAGGCCACGTATCTATATTCTCAAACATAACGGTATTATTTTCAGTGTGGAAAACAATTGAACATAGACACGGAGCAGATAAAGCAATGCGCGAAAGGGCCAAAAGGCACAACACTCCTCAAAAATTACGGTGATGAGAGCAAGAAGGTCGGCTTCAAATACGTTCCATACATCTTAGTCAATGGAGCACCAAATGACGGCAGTAATTTTTTTAAAGACGTATGCACAGCCTTCACCTCTCCGCCACCGGCGTGTGTGCAATGAAATTCTAAGGAAAAATAAACGTTACCTAATGTTTTTTAAACTCTGTGTTTTGTTTTACGCTATGACCAGGAAGACTTCTTTTTAAAACTAATCTGAATCCGCCGTGACTTTTAAATCATTTGGGCGTTAAGTAAACTTAAAATGTTTCTAAGCACGGTTAGTTCAGGCGAAATTCAGAGAAAATTAGAGAAACAAGATTGAATTTCACTCGAATGTCAGTAACTATGCTAATTCTACGGATTTTTAAGGACGACTTTGTACTCTTTAAATAGTAGGTAAACTGATGTGACTCATTGACTGAATTTTATGAATTTACTTATTTTTTATTGTTGTAACAAAATAAGTAAGTCTCTAAGTTACATTAAGACAACGTAACAATGATCGGTGATACTTGCAACTGTCTAATTAGCCTCAAAATCAGTGCTCGAAGACGTAATTTATGAGGGCAAAGACTTTTCATTATACAACACAGATAATAATTAATTATAACCGTGCCATTTGAGTATGTAGGTAAGTATTTAGAGATGATAAAATATTATCATTTCGAGTCTATTATCTCTATCGGTCATAGGCTATTCAAACGCAATAATTTGGTCGCCAAGCCATCTTTATACTTTCTTGGAGTATTCAGTCGTGGTTTAACTGTGTACAATGACTTATTACAAAATACTAATACTCCAGTTATTTATCGGTGTAGCGATATGTGTCCCAACAATAACACAGAAATCCGGTGAGAATATATAATGTGAAAAATAAAATATTTGTGAATTTGGAACTTTTAGAATTAATTGAAAGTAAATTTTAGGATGCTCAAGTACTAGAAGAAATCACATAGATAAATGGAACAACACAGCAACAGTAAGTGGATGACGTTTACAGATATATAATATTAACAAAATGTTTTTGAAATTTCTTAAAAACACACTTATTGCAGAATCAACACTACACGTACAATGATATCTAACTGCCTTTTATATTTTCTTGTTTGAAAATACCTTGACTGGCACAACTACATTTTTTTATTTTTTTATTCCAATTTTTACTCTGTTGATCAATAATAAACTGTGCTCTATATATCAATCTAGCTGAATAATTCAAAGGTCAAACAAAATTTCAGGTCCCTTCAGAAACAAGCTTTGACAAGGACAAAGTAGAAATCAAAGTGTACTATGAAACTCTATGTCCCTTCAGCGTGAATTTCTTCGTGTCGCAGTTAAAGCCTGCTGTTGAAAGGCTAGGCTCACATTTAGACATACATTTAATACCCTACGGACACGCCAAGGTACGTGAAATTTCAGTATTAGTGTAGTTAATGTATTATTTTTAATTTATATAGAACACGCTTTAGGCCATTGCCTAGACATTACTACACACGAAATATAAGCATTATGTAGTTTGGAAATAAAGTATTGTTAATTTGTAACATACATTAAGTATTGTTGGAGTTGATTCAATTATCTAAGTATTCGTGATGGTTATTCTAATTGTTGTCTCTCTTTATCGGTTTCTGGACGTTTACCCCGACTGCTTACCTACATCCAAGATTTTCATTAAATAGTTACTTACCAATAAAGTAGACACAATCTTAAGTTATAAATACATTGAATGTAAAAGCAACGTTAAGTTTAAAGTGAACTCGTTCTTAAACATAACTTCCCGGCACTTATTAAAATGAATGCTTTTCAACTTAACCATGAATTTGCATATATATTATCTTAGACACGCACACATTCTATGGAAATTACTATAAACGATTTGAAATTATACTTGGACATATAATAATAGTTTATTAAGCGTATTAACCCTGTTGAAGTGTCCAGTCTTTGCATGCCATTCAAGTGTATGGCGTCTGAGAGAGTCAAATTGCTGATGGTCTTATTGTCTTAATAGACTGCTATGCTATGCGATATATATGCGATACCGTTGGCATGCATGTTCAGTCTCTTTTATCTCTAGGAAGTTTTATGAGGTACCACAAACTTTTCGCAGAAATGTGTCTTGGTCAAAAGGTATAATGAGAAACCATAACCCATTAGAAGATAGCTTAGTATTGACAAGAAGACAAAGAATATTTATATAAGAAGTAAAGATATTTATATAAGAGAAGATAATATAAGAATATTATATAAAGAATATTTTGACTCTATTCAAAGTTTATGCTTGAGTCTGCCGAATAAGGGTATTGACCCCATTTTTAAAAATGATGAGTCCTCTACCTTGTCTTAGCCTCCTATGGTCTAAAAGCCACAGCAGTAGTCTAACTTTTGGATAAGATACTACAATAATTTTCTTTACCAACTTATAGACTCGCCGAGTGTTCGATCGCTACAAGTTCAGCTGCCAGCACGGGATCCCGGAGTGCTTCGGTAACACGGTGCAAGCGTGTGCCATTGACGTGCTGCGGAACAACTCTCGCGCAATTTACTTCAACACCTGTCTCATGCAATACACTTCGTACAACACCGACTACAAATACTTTGTCTCCGTTTTCCATTGGGTACGTATGCTGAGAGGTAATACTAAGTAAATTCAGTAGCTTAATTATTTCTATATGTGGACGAGTCTTAGAATCGAAAGAAAACCAGGCTAGCCTAAAGACAACACTATCATCCTGCGCAGATCATAATATTACTCTTGTGTTAAGAAAAATAATCTGTACACTTGAAAAGCCAAGGTAAAAATACGACAGATAATTTTATTCTGGTTTCTAAAAACAAGCTATACAATAACATGATATAATTGACATTACAAAGCGTATACCTAAAATAGGTTAAAACCAGTTTCAGCCTAGTTAAATATAATTCTCGCAAAACAGGTAAATCAGATAATGACGTGTACTGTGAGTTGTTTCTGTCAAGTCGAAACAACTGGTAAATGGGTACTATCCATAAAAGACTACCAGTTTGTTTCAAGTTTTACTCTAGTGCCATTCCGAAAGCTTCGAAACTGAGTAATATTTACTGTTGCGTTCTTTTTTGCTGCGAGATGAGTGCAAATAATTGCATAAGTATTTTGCATTATACACGTATCCATCTAAGTCTAACCACTTCTCTAAGCAGGATACAGGAAAATTGTGCATGTATAAGGTCTTTTAGTATTATATATTCTACCATACTATATAGGTATTGAAAGATCGCTTAGAGTACTTTATACGTAGCTTGGTAGTTTAGCAATCCGCCTGTAAACATCTTTTTGCTCTGATTTGTAGGGTGATACTAAATTAATGCAATCTACTCGTTTGTATGTTGATTTAACTTTCGAGATAAAGTTATTAAAATGCCTCTTTATCTTCCTTTTCAGTGTGCCTTCCAAGAAAATATAAACGGCCAAGATGTGTGGGAATGTGTGAATAGTAAGCGTGGTTCGGTTCTCCTGAAGGGACACGGTGACGAGACTCACGCGCTACAACCATCTTACGTACCTTTCCTGATGATAGATGGATCGTCAGAGTATCAGGACCAAGCTTCAAGCAATTTAATTGCAACAGTTTGCCAAATGCTTAACCCAAAACCGACTGCGTGCTTTAGTTGAAAAGTACAATTAATTTAGTTTAAAATACATTGACTGTGTACATATTGAACAAAATAGGTAAGTAAATAAATTATAACCAATTTACCGGTTCAAATCATTTAGCCAACAACTTCTTGCATGCTCGATTAAAGTGAAATACAAAATGCTTACCAGATAAAACCGAGCATTTTTGTAACAAAACAGCTAAAGAAGGCTTTCGGTGTCGAAGACAGAAACAATCCGGTGTATCCCACATCTAGACAAAAGAGAATCGATTCACGACATGGAATAGCGCCATTCGTACGTGTCGAGCACGAAGCAATGTAGCCGAAATCCTAAATGGTAGAAACTATTGTTCTGTCGTATAGCTCGACAAACTCGACGGGTTGCCGAACGCTCCCGGGGAGTTCTCCGTGCATGTGGACACTTTCCCACACGCGTCCGCCACGTCGTCGTCACCGGGACTCTTGCCAAACTGCAACACTTATTGTTCGCCGACTAGCGATGAAATGATAACAATTTTATGCTATCCATTAATTTACGACGGTAGCGTCGTGTTAAATTATTTTAATAAATTATTTGGAAAGAGGTAATGCTATTTAAAGCTTTTGAATATAAATTAAATAAATACTTCTAATTTAAAGGACCGTAATAATTGATACAGTGTTTTGGTTAACCTCTCTTTTTCAATTATATTTTGATTTCTAATCAAAAACGAATTTAATCCTACTTGTATTCAAACTTAATTTCCTATTATGTTTAATAACTGTTGCACTGTTAACAATGACTTCTACCACAAGCATTTTGACCTTGAACGGAGGGGTCAACAAGAATACTAGTAATGTACAACACCTAATAATAACAATCTAAAAATCAAAAATATATCAGTGAACGTCACTCACTAAATATCTATAGCAAGCCTGTGTTCTAAAAGCAAATGCTATAGCAATCTTCAAAGGCGTTTGATAATTGAAATGTTATTACTCGATTACTCTTACAAACGTGCATTCTGCTGTTGAATACATCTTTTTATGCCTTATTGAAAACAAAATTTAAATAAGGTCCACCGCCACACGGAAGGTGTGGTATGCGCCGACGCCGACATGCATTGGTGAATCATGGAGCTAAAATTTATCGAATTCGTTTCGTTATGACTAAGGCCCATGACCATTGGCTATAAATGTTATACTTACATATTTAAAACACATTGATATAACTGTGAGAAAGACTGAGATCAATGAGTAGGTAATTATTTATTTAGAAATATTCAATTTAAAAGTAACAACCATATGTATAATAGATAAGTCAGAGTTCCATTGACATGTGACAATTGCATTAATCAAAGGAAATGTTTACTTTCACTTCTGAACCAAAGTTGGATTCCCGATGGGAATCAAACTAATTAATACTCAGACCATTGTTCAAACAAAGTTTTCGCTCCACGACGAATACCCCACGGTCCAATTACTTGAATCACAGACATCATATTACATAAATTTGGAATATAAAATGTAGCCGTTATCTGTTTATAGAACATTTCTGCAAAACAATTGTTTTATTGAAACAAACATAAGCTCTGTCAATGGCAAGTTAGATTAACAGATGAAACTTACTGGGTGAGCAAATAAAACGTTGAACATTACGCTTTAGTTAAAAACCTTTAATTAAACGTTCTGCTTTTTACCAGAGGCCGCTTTAACTGCTGCAGTGAAATATAATCATTGAAAATGTTCTGTCAGCATAGTTCTTGCAATTTACAAATATTCAGACTATTTTGTATTCGGTCAAACACCGCAACTTTACCGGTACTCTCATTTACCTCATACCTTCATATCGTCACGACTGGTATTCCCCGAAGGGTAAGAGAGATGTAAGTACTATTGACACCCAAATTTCGCCGATGCCTTTAGCAAGTCCCATGTATAGGGGACGAGTCACCTACTAACCCGACTTTTTAACGTGTTATTATTCAATTTAAGTTTGCCTGACCTGTAACTTGTGACACACAGCAGCCCCGCTTGCAACCATAATACCAATGAGGCACATGATCTGTACTTCCAAGTTAGTTCCTTTAAACTACGTTACGTTACTAAGTTCCTTTTTATGGTACCTATAATATATCTAGAAAAGCATTGCTATACGAAAACTATAAACTCCTTTTAATTGAAGAGTTAAAGGATTTTTTTTTATGCCAGTTACGGAATGCGGGCTAGGTAACGGCTTTTAGCGGTACCTCTATGCAAAGTACAAACGCCCGTTCCTACTAGTTATTGGATAGACTATAAACTTGAGAAAATATCTGTTGTACAATTGTGCACAAAGCATAACGCTGACGACCGTTGTACGTGACTACACAACACTCGATATTCTGATTGACGGGAATTCGCAAATGAAATCGACAATGACATAAAAAATGTTTCAAAACTTATATCTACCGCTGAACAAACTACGTGAGCAGCAAATAACAGCTCTGAAATCAAAACTGATTTGATTTCTTACAAATAAGTAGCTAGCTACTCTTACGAAAATAATATTAAAAAAATTGGTTGATGTTAGCCAAGAAATTAATTAACAAATTTATCCTCATGAAGCATGAGTCGAGGATTTGAACCAACTTGTATGGATGATCTAGAAATAATTATAATTTACAAGAATCATAATCTACGCCTTATGAAGTATGAATACAACGTAAGATTGGATCCAGCTGTCACGTTTTTATCAGCATTATGTTCAAAGAAAACGCAGAAACGAATAACAACCATATTGGTCACATTGTCATTCAACGATTAATAATAATATTACCATACACTGCTGAGATGAGAATTAAGCCTTAGTTCACCAGCTGGCCGGGTCCAGGTTAGTAGATTAAACTACACACACCATCAAAATCTTTATGGAGACATTCTGTTGTACTTACAGGTTTCCTCACGATGATTCCGACTCGCATATAAATTAGAAATATCAGAGTTTCAGACCAGCATGGAAGGTGTTCAACCTAGGACATCATTACGTCATCATTAGGTCATCATTATCATCATAGGAGATCATTTTTAAATAACTCTAAAGGTTAAATTTACTGAATTTATGTAATAATTTCACGTCTATACCACTTTCCTTGGTCGGGTTCGATCCGGGCGGATTAGGTCCGATCGAAGTTTCAATGAACTTCTCCGGACTAGTTCCAACTCAAATTTAGCGTTAAGCAGTTACTTACCGGTGATCGAATTTCTATGAAAACTTCTTGCTAATAATAACTACCAAATTCCATTCCATGATAAGAACATACCGTATCTAGATAAAGGTAGAAGAGAGATAATATAGAGCTCATTATAATCACCCCCCACCTAAAATAACGGTGTTAAGTAATAAGACAGGTTTTGAGTACCTACCTACACGAACGTAGTATTTTACAGATAGTCAATTGCCGAAAGCCGCACAAAAGATTCATTCATAATTCCTAGAACATTAATAATATCTGATCTAAGAACCCAGTGACCCACTAACAAATCTGAATATGAATGTATGCAAATGTATGATTGCAAAAAAATAATTAGCAAAGTTGTTCGACGAGCTTGTTTTAAATAGTGGTAATGTGCAATGCAACCTTTTGAAACAGCTAGCAGTGAAGTCCTTGTGTGTACAACGTTGCGAACGCACTTCCTGAACCCAAGCTGCACGCTCTGCACGCTCCCGATTATTATGAGCTTTGACAAACCTTGCATGTTAATTAAAAGTTTGCGTATAAAACAAAAACCTAGCGACACATCGCCCGCGGCAAGCAGAACGGTTTTTCATGCAGTTCGCTTGTTTTTGTTCGAAATTGAACGAAGATGCATAGAGCCATGTACCAACCTATAATAATTACCTACATATGTCTGTTCTATTAATTCTGTATGTTTATAGAACCGTTAAGTAATGTAGATGTTCTTATGATAAGATGAAGGTTTAGTGGTATTACGATATACAGACGTGATGAATATAACAAAGACTCTTCACTTTACTAGTATTGATTAATAATAATATTGATCACAAGAATATACAAGTACATGCCTACCTTCTGTGTATAGAATATCAATATAATGATAAATCGACGTCATACTACGGGCTATTCATTCCAATAGAGGTCCCCTATTCACTGGTTTACGCTATAATAGCTCATTAGAATAAAAACCTTGACTTCGCTATTGAAATTGGACTCTGCCACCGCAAAAACTTACGTACAAATAAACTACATACTTATATAAAAGGAACGTGATATTTTCTCGAACGTGGCATCGATGCGATGTACAAATAAATACTTTGTTACGAGTACACTAATAACCTTTTAATACTAACTACAAAGTTGTAAGTTGCAGTCGCGACAATTGATTTTCCAAAGTGCTAGCATTTCCGCAGATTTCCTTTTCAAATGGCTTTGTACTGTAAAAATACACCAACATTAATAAAGTCTCGTAGACAGAAACTGTCTCTGAATGTAAATCACTGGTAGTGCTTGGCATTCATATTACTCATACATTTTGGCTCGCGTCCTTTGGAAATTACATTCATAACTACTTTCTTAAAGTGACGTACATATAATAGTCTATTTCGTAGTTACATTGCCTGGAGTCTCAACATGTTTCGTATTGGTATTATAAACTGACAGCATAGTATTAGTTTCATGTTGGTGCTAATGTTTCATATATGGAAGAGTCGTGGCAAAAAAGATAGTTTCTCTATTTCGCGTGCAATTTTTGACATTGAGTGATGGCACGAACGATGACGCGTACACATGGCGGGGCCGCAAGGCCAAGGTCCGCTTATTATGTAAATCATGGTGTTTGCTGTACACGGTCAGCTACGATAATCAGTGCGATAATGAGATAACAATGGTGCTGACCGTCTAACGATGACACGCCAACAAAGAAATATTGTTCAATGTTAGGAAATTACTAAGCAACGTATGGATGCAGGTAAAATTATGAGGTTTGCTCACTATTTCAAGGCGTTATGAAACATAATTAAACTCATTTTGTTCTGTCTATAACACTTTTGTAGGTGCACTCCATCTCCGACTAGAATATTCTACTACCTATCTACGTACACGACAAAACTTATTAATTCTAACGATGCTTACAAAAATAAAGCAGACGATTGGTCTAATAAGTGTAAATTTTAAAAGAGCAATTTAAAAACAATGAGACAGAAGACATCTTAGATTTACAGCCTCCAATTCGTGTCGTCCATGTGTCATCTTGATTAAGTATGAGATTGTAAAAGTGCCGAGATTTATTATCGTAACAAATTAGACTGTAAATGTAAAAACTGATAAGTATCAAGTAGAGCTAACAGATAAATGGCAAAACTTTGGTAGTTACGGTACAGAATTGCGAGAAGATGCAGTAAATGTATCTGTATAAACACTGCGTGAACTATCAGTTGATATGCCGCCGTTCCAGCGTTTATGTCATGAACATAAATAAAGTGTATACACCAGGAAAACGGAGGAAATTGATACAGAGACCCTTCATAGCCACGTACTCGTCTAGAAACAAATAAATCTAATGTAACTTTGTTACATTAGATTTATTTGTTATACCGTAGATAACCGTGTAATCTGTCGGTAGGTCATTAAAGGAATTCTAAATTGTTTTTTATGGAATAACTTTTACTTCTATAACATGTTCTTACGTTTATGTGACTTATCTAATTTCAAACAGATATAAGGCTTCGGTTTAACCACCATATCGATTGTGTATGGCCACATGTCCTATCTCGATTTTGAGGATTTTACTTGGTTATACCATTCTAAACTATTTTATACCCGGCAGCGCTGCAAAAAGCATATTTTACATCAATCAAAATTAGACCCCAAAATCAAATTAATTCAATTTGTACTAACATCGACCGCGTTGTATGCACAACGCGGTCGATAGTTTCTTCTTAATCCTGTAATGTTATCAAAAATGATATAGTACCAGTTGCCAGTTCACAGTCGATATGTTACTTTAGCAACTAACAACATGATGTTATCAGTACCTAGTCCCTTTACATTTGTTTCAGCATGTGCCAATTTAAATATGCCTCTTTCCATTCTGCCTGCTCTCAGATGATAACTACAGGACCATAGGAAATTCCTATAGGAACATCCTCGGTTGACCTTAGAATCGGACAGGGAAACGAACACCTATTTCATAGTCACATTATCATTTTTTCATAGGTACTAACTGACTAGTTTCAAGCCCAAGCAGACGTTACGAGGCATCTCACCCTTAATACAGAACAAATAATAAGTATTTACTACCCTTAATTTCGTGAAAATTAACTGCGGAAAGTAAATAAAAGGGTCAAACATCGGGGATAACTTTATTGCTTTTAATAAATTTACAATTATAAATGTCAGAAACGCAATTAAATTTAAATAATGGAGTTTGGGTATCCATAAAATTAAGCAGCACCCATGCCCTATACACTATACAATTTTTTTTATATCTTTACTTTCATGACAAATTTTATTTGCACTGCATGTACCTAACATACAGTGCAAACAAAATAAGGAAAAACGAGGGTGTATTGTATCCTCCCCTGGACCTGGCAGAGTGCCCGGCAACGCGACGTGTGCCAGCCGCCGCCGCCGCGCCCTCTGCGACCCACACCATTATGAGTTTACCAACAATATTGCACATTCATCTCGCCTTCGACACATTTGACAAACTTCTATGCAATTATTGATTTACCATTGACCGTATATAGAATGCAATAAACATGTATACATTGTTAAATAAAACAAATAAATACAATATATTAAAAAACAACCATAAATACCACTGAGTACACAGTCTTTATCACGATACATTGAGTACAAAACATATTATAATTATTCACGAAGTTATATTGGAATTTACATATTCCAGTTTACCTATTTAGGTCCGCATTGACATAACAATTAAAACAGTTTTATTCATATAATTATTAGTTACTGTCTAATTCGTTATAATTAAACACTTTACGCAGATAGTTACGTTTAGCGTTGTCATAATGCGTGGGACTATCATCCACATGATTACATACTTCATGATCTACAAGTGCCATCCAGAAAAATAAACTGTTTCGTTGCGAGTAGTTAATTACTGGGTCGGACGTAGAGAGGTCAGTTTTCATTAACGATGTTATCATTCCATGATTTAACGTCCAAGGTTTTAGGAAATCGCACAATTAAACTTTGGATAGATCACTTGTGCAATAGATAGGTACTTACATACACGTACTGTATGTAATGATTCATATAGCACACGTAGTAGGTAATTTTATTATTGTTATCAAGGATCTAATCATAATTATAGCAGGTATGTTAACGTAACCTGATATTTATTGGCGCGTTGAAAAATTAGCACCATAAGGTGTAGTTTTAAAGAACTGTGCCTATTGCATATTTATTACGGCTTTATTTAACACTTAGTTTTAAATTTGCTTTATTTGTATTAAGTTATAAATGTAAATCTGTCCTAACATTAAATTTTAGTGGGCGTACTGGTACCTTTGTTTTCTGTTCGTACCAAATTAAAATAGGTACCTAGGTAGATAAAAAACATACAAAAAAATTACTGATTCAGTGATTTGTGTGTTCATTCAACATTTCTAACATTGAACATTTTACTTATTCAATAACATTTTTCTTAGAAATGAAAGTTTTCATTATTCTTTATTATAGAAAAAAAATCTTTTACAAATGGAACGTTAGATTCTTAACAATAATGACAACATTGTTATGGAACATTATAGAAGGATGAGAAGGACGCGCCTTCTCGATGACGTCACGGCACGGTCCGGTTGATTCATTCATCCGCGTCCACGCCCAGCGCGGCGCTGCGGTGCGACCGCCCGGCCCGGCCACCGATGCGCTTACGCATTCGAAACAAATCGTCTATAACCTCGTCTACCAGTAACGACCGCACTACAATGAATAATGCATACCAATTCTAATCTGCCCACATAAAGACAATAAAAATTGAACGATGAAGGCGATGGAAACGAAATTGGAATTATTATTTTAACATTCCATAAAATGTGCATACCTCAATAAAGTACGTAGGTACTTTATTGAGGTAGGTATAACAAATACCTAAGAAGTAGGTACAAGATGTGTGTGTGGGTAAGAAAGAGTATTGTAATTACGAAATATCTATATAATATTGTGCAATTATGTAGAGCCACCACCAGCAGAACCTTGTTGAAGCGTGTCGAAGTAAAAATCTAACGACATTCATTGTCACCAGTATAGGACTAACGTTCTGCAGACATTACTAATGATAACCATGATTCTGTTCGCATTTGCAAAGCTGCGCACGTCCGTAAGGTGCGCGGTGGCCATCCGGCGCGCATATTCTAAAAAACACCTTCAACATCGTGACAACTCAATATTGTTATTGATTGAACCGTTGTATTCTACTTGTCAAAACAAGTGTCGAGATTCTTAAAATCTCTTACAGGTCGTTTACCCTTAATTTGCATAGAAATGTTACATATCAAACAATGACGTCGCATCCTGTTCATTAATGTGCAAGTAATATCAGTGTCGCACATGCCATGGACGCATTAATCAAACCAGTGATAAAAGGTTCACTTGGTGCAAATATTACGGCAGTAAATCACTGTTTAGCTGTTATTGTATTGCCAACTATAATAATATATCAATCATCGTTCACTTTAATGTGTAAATTATAAACGTGTCGTCGTAATTATGATTCGTTTCGGACGTTAAGGTGCCTTATTTTTTTTACCGATTCGTCGAATTATTTTAAAGCGTGCAGTAAAATAACACGGACGTAAATTAATCATTGAATCACACGGCACCGGTTCCAAGAGTTTTTGTAGGATTTCCAATATACATTTATGATACCGTTCATAATTATTCATACCGATACGGTCTCGCATACCTAAGATTTTCTTTTACCTGCATTATATTCACAAAAGGAAATAATCACGTGAGTAAGGTACGTTTTGATGAATGTACAGAATAGGGATCAATAGTGTCTAATAATACAGGAGTACTTATAATCATGGAGGATCATTAGGGCAGTGTTGCGACACACGCGTAAGGCGTGGAGCAAGCAGGCAGGGCCGCAGGGGTGAAGAACCTGCGCACGGGACGCCCGATAAGCCAGCCGTGTTTACTCGCACCACGATCATTATAAATCATACACGTAAAGGCAACCTCTGACCCCTCGTTAGTGTTTGATGGTCTACTCTAATACTCGACGAAGCGAATTCAAATAGAACGCACTCAACTTCACCATCTCTATAGCACTAAATCATTACGTGACGCAGTTTTGAAATCGAGAGAATCGGAATAGTTTCGCTTCTAGATCTTTGTTTGTTTATGCAATCCATTGTATAAGTTGAATAGAGTTCATCTGTCTAAACAAACCAATCGTCGAGTTTTAATCATCAGCTCAAAACAGGGAAAGTTATTTACGATTGTTTTTGCTACTCAGATATACCGCAGCATGGTTATTGCCCCTTTAGTACTTTGAACTCAAATAGGACTTCGGTAACCACATAAAAATTTAATGCATGACGAATACACAGCAACCAATAAAGTAAAAGTAATAATTACTATCAGCAATACATGAGTCAAAACCGCAACAAAACAACAATAAAACACAAATTACTGTTGAATAGAAGCGAAGCTTGTTTATAAAATGAGTAGTAAAAGCCGCTGGCCCAGTGGCTGACCACCATTTCCTGCGATACAGCCCGCGCCCGCGCCGCCTGCATGCCGCACTGATAAACGCTCGTCACTCCACTTCCGTCTCGGCCGATGTCCCATCTCCGAGCACACTCACTCGCCCACCAAATATAACAACACAGGACAATATTTTAAATTAAACTTAAAATGACGCAAACCAAAAAACAACGTCTCCTAAAACCACTATCATAATATCAGAGAAACAAGTTTTAAGTTTACGCAGCTCACTTTATCTTTAAACGCTTTTTACATCTCGTCTAATTAGGTTTAACTACATGAAAGATAACAGGATCCAACAGCAGTTACAACTTGCAGTAACCTTTTCACGTTTTACTGGAACCAGTATCACAATATAACAATATTTCCCTGCAGTACGTGATTACTAAGCGTAATAACCTAAGGAATGTTCAAACGAAAGATAATAAGGGAAGTTGGAATTAGTTGGAATTTAGAATGGATCACAAATCGTTGAGAATATCTAATATTCTGCATGTGGGCCAGTAATGTTGAGCGATAATGCGATGTCATCGGATATTAGGGTCAATTGCCGTACATGATATGTTGAGCTAGTCTTTGATAACACTATTTAAACTGGTGCTACCGACGATGTCTATATCAACATGGAAATTATCGTTACATAAGTTATCGCGGCTGACACCATTTCTACTATTAATACAGTTCATATAGGCTACACACTGTTACTTGGTTGTAAAATTCGTGATGTTGATAGGTAAACCGATACACGTTATGTGGTGTCGTTAATATTGACAAAATTGCAATCATTAATCTATGTAGCGCTTACAAGCGAATGAACAGACTGACTAATGATGATAAGAAATTGGTTCAAGCAAAACCAAGTAACTATGTAAGTACTTTTTGTGTGACAAAAATCTGTTAGAAAATTATCGCATGTAATGAGAAAAATCTTTATTATTTTCATCAATAGGTACAATCTCAGTTATAATAACTTGAGACACATAGAGTACGGTACTCACCGTAAGGCCGTGAACCATAGACACAACTTCTTTTTTCTCTCTGTCCAATGGTGCTTCCTGCTTCGCTTATAAGTTGATTGATATTAGATATGGACAAAAACTGGTTTTCACTTACCTGCATCTAACCGGTAAATTCAATAAGAGGGTGTTTATTCTTGTGTTAACTCTAGCGTGATCATTTTTTACTTCATCTAATGAGATTTTCTTTTGATTAAAAAAGTTTGAATTAAGAATGGCCTTCGCTAGATGCTTAGCACAGCATCACAATAAATATAGAACTGTCTTACGCGCTGAATAATAGAATAAAATAGTCGTTTGCTCTACGCGTTTCACATGTTCCATATATCAGACCGTACACGTAGGTAAACTGCTGATAAACACCCTTAACATTTAATTACCAGAAAAAAATAAGAGCTTAGTACTTAACGTTCTATAAACAATGAAATATTACCTACAAAAGTGGATATATAACTGGATCAAATGTCTGAATCAAACAGTTGGTAAATAACTTCTGATTACGTGCAAACATTCACTAGAATTTGGAAATTACTCATTCACGTTGCGGTTTTTCGCACCAAACGCTCTGAGTGTGCTGCACAGTTTGATTATGACTAGTAATTTCAACTTTTGACAACGCAGCTGGTTTGGTTTTGGTGGAATTGATTTGATTCCGAATAATTATTATATTATCAGCAATATTGCGTAAAAGAAAAGAGTTTTCTGTCTAACGTAGATATTTCAAAGCCACATAATAACAAACGGACCTCCGTAAGAATATTTTAAACATTTCGTATGCAGTGCACTGTTCGTCATTACGAATCAAGCGGCAAATGATTCATTCGTCTTTTGCTAGGACACCGGCTACTCTACAAACTATCGGATCTACATCGCATCCGCTTTCTTAACACCGAAATGGTAAACGTCTCGGTCGATCCATCATAAGTGTCGCGGCACTGGCGCCGAAGAACTGATGTCATGGTCACGCGCGCTTGCGTCACGGTAGGGGCCGAGGAGTCAAGACATGCGGGCGCGGCCATGTTCGACTGACGGCGAGCGACGGCCGGTCACCCGCCACTAGCCTGCAGAGTGCCCACCGCCTTATCCTTCGGCTACAGGACCCACTGACCACAGATAAGCCACTCTTAATATAGATTAAGAGGACATTTATAAGGTCAAAGGAATTCACGCCTTTGAATTTCTATAAAATGACAAATTGATATTAAACGTTTTAAATTAATACAATAACTTTTGATAATATTGTAATCATTTAGTGTAGTTATTTAATCATTTGAAATTAAAGCAAGTTATCGTAGTTTTCGAAGAAATTTTCCCCAGCATTTATTTATATACGAGCACGAATTTATTATTGGCTTTCATTTATATAGTAACTTTAATAAATGGGTACTCATATTCCCCAAGAAGCCACAAAAGTTACGTGGAAGTATCGCCGACTACGACCGCCGATAAAAGATGTTTACCGAAGATAAACTTTCTATGCGGACACTCTCGGTTCTAAAGGAACTTTATAAGAAGAATAAATTAAAGGGACCGCATAAGCAAACACGCCAAATATGGACGAACAGGATTAATTTTAGTACACCATCGACGGTAGCGGCGTAGTTGTGCATAATAATTCAAGGTAGTATTAATTTATACACGTAGGTATTATCGAGAAGTGGTACGCACTGTTAATAAACATCCATTAATAATTGTTTGTTATGAAAACTTGATTTTAAAAGCATTTATCTATCTATATACGTTGTAAAAACCGCACCGGGCGCATCAGGACAAAATCAAAGGGTATATTGGTAATTGAATAAACGCAAAGCGACGCAATGCAAATGGATCAAGGTCCAACAGTTCCGTGCGCTAACAGATTTTCCAATAATTGAACCCCAAACTACCATTTAACACGGATAGCTAACACTAACGTGCTGTGACAACGCTATACCTAGGTAGAGGGTATTACAGTATTTCATTTTAAAAAAACGTTACTCTATTTTAGTAAGGGAAAAAAATATGATATAAAGTCTTACAAGGTAAAAGCAGGATGCCTAGAGCTGTGTCCACAATACATCGTGCACCGGTAGTCCATGCCGTAGATGGTAGGCGGTGCTGCCTTTCGTGATTCTCGACGCACCTTGAGAACTTATTAACGAGTGGACTTCCTCTCGATCATTCACTTTACCTTTGGAAGCTAAGAGAAAGTTAATTTGTTTAATATGAATGTACATTGCATATAACAGATGGTCCTCTTTATCGTTAACAGTATTTACATTAGGAAGTCGCTTTATTAAGTAGGTATGTCCTTAAATCAAAGCGTCAAACTTTGTTTACAGCATTGTTTTTTTCCAAATTTTGTTTACGTGCTCTTTTATTCAAGGGAATATACGAAACACATTCGCGATTTTATTTTCGATGTCCGTTTAAGTGGTGTAGATTCACATCGGTTTGCACCGACACGCGTAAACAGCGGAGACGGATGACAGGGCGGCCGTCCCACGGCCCATTATTTAAATCCCTTTGGACGTGAGTTCCATTATCCCCTGCGCAGCACTAGCCCTTGAGTGAGTGGACATGACGGACCGGCAAATACGATGTGGATGAACAAAGAAAATAGCCTTTTCCGCTCCAGTGTGGCCGCTACGCCGTAAACGACTTCTAAAGCTCGTTGGAAAAATGTCGAAACGAAAAACGATTTGCATGCGCATTGTTTAACATACAATCTGCGACCTGGCCGAGGAGACGTTTCGTCGTTTACTTTGAAGGGTTTTGTATGATGGTCTCTGCAATAATTAATCAGTTGACGGTCCGACGGTCGGTTGCGTGGAGAATTAACACCGACTCTATTTACAACTTCCTTTGAAGAATTAGTGGCCGTGCTATGTAAAAAGGTAAAATAGAAATGATGAAAATAATATGTTGGGAATATTTGAGGAGAACATTTTAATTGTCTATTGTATTAACTGTTTTTAAGTTCAGATTTTCATTACTACGCCGAGAGCTGCAAAACAGTATTGGAATAAGTACATATAAATATTTCCAAGCTATCGATATTGTCTGTCATTAAAATGGTGATAAGATAATATTCACAATCATAACTTACTTAGATGCCACTACATAATGGAAACATACACACCTATAGCCCTAATTAATAATATAATTATTTATTATAATTATACAATAGACATTTACAAGGAAGGAAAACAAGACGATACCCAGTTATTTCCATTTTCAAACGAATATAATACCGTTTTAAATTATTATTCTTTATGAAATCCTTCGTTAATGGTTATGAAGCAATTCAGAGTCATTCCATGAGGAAAAGGCAAAAAAACCAGAAGAGTTATTCTCGTAAAATAATTTCAACGTCATTCCAATTCCAATCGTTGCTTTATATAATATCCGCTTTTTCCCTCAAAAATAAAAACATGTGGCGCTAGTGTTTAGCTTTAGGTTACTGGTTAGCTTTCAAAGTGATATAAATCTAATAACGATCGATCGGAATTTCTTTCGGTTCGAAAGTAATTGTTTGTAATGTTTTCAGAATTCAGCGGCTCCTCCAGTAGCTCCATGTAATGGAAACTACCATGAGGGCTACGGCTGGGCTGAAAGAATACTGAATTGAAGGTGTATAGGAGACACTAATAGATAGCGCCACTCGACACGTTCAGACAAGTAAAACGATTGAGGGGAACTTGGATGCACTAGTCTAAATTGTGATGGTAGTCTAAGCCAGTTAGCCAATATGAATGTGTGTGGTCCTCAGTAAGGTCCTAATTCACTTTCCTTTCTGATGACTGTATACTAAAGGGTGTCTAAGAAGTTACGAGCGTGTCAGTCTTTTATCTGTACGGTAAAATCCTCAAAAAGGTACTACGATACTAACATAATCCTCATCGCATATATTTGTTTTATATGCAACAGTCAATATAATTCGAGGTATTTCGGTAGTTCTACCGGACTTGGGCCCTCATAAAATCACCATACGTAATGTGTATTCCACAACCGTTTGTTTCAGTAACGTATGGCCAAAGATCAATCCCCTTAATATTTAAAGGAACCTTGAAAACAATGAAGGCCCGTTCACTGGAGTCACGTTATATTAAATTGTTAATACCTCGTTAACCTTTGAACATTGGCACTCATGTCTATCGATCCGCATTTGAATCGGAAACACATTCACATCTCTTCTACCAGAAATAAATCGTCCCTTTGTTTTATTGCTAAAACATTGCATTCGTAAATAATTCGATTCGGTTGAGATCCGTATTCCGCATAACGAACTGTTTGCATAATAATCCATTGTACACTCAAAATTAGGCCACAGTATGTTCATCATCTGTCTAAAAAGCGGCCAAACGTGTACTTCTCCGTTTAGAAACACAATATCTATTTAGAATTCAAGATAATTTACAATTTTCATACCTACGTATAAATCACAAAACTAGACTATTTTAACTAATTGCATGAATAAATACATCATGGTAATAAGGTGTTTTTCATAAGCGTAAAAAAAATACGTTTTTAAAGAACATAATGAAGCTTCTTTCAAATTTGTTGCTTCTTGACATGAAAAACCTTAACCTAGAATTTTCGTTATGAGTTATCCACACGATAATTCATATATCTTTACTAGAAAATGGTTCACCGTTGTTCTATAGTTATTAAGATAGGTACTGTGCCTTGAAATTTTTAACTTAATAACTAAGTAGCTTTCTGGTTCATCTGCAATTATTTGTCGCAACAACGAAAACAACGTGGTCAAGGCGAGGTTGGCAAAACAGTTTCAATTAGTAACATTAGCGGTTAGTGGAGTTAGGTGCAGCTGTTCTGAGGGCACAGGGGCGTAGGCAGGGACGGGTGACTCGGAGCGACAGTAATTATCGCGGCCGTGTCGACGACTCGGAGGAGATCGTTCACCCCGGGGGTCGCACAATACTCAACTGTCGGGATCGCGGCGCGGCTATCACAAATCTGGGACGAGTGCACGCATACACTCGTCTCCTCCACTCGCGTACACCGCACCGCTACGCTACGCGAGTGCGCAGCCGACGACGCTAACTTCGTAATTGGTCCTTAGTAGGTTTTCATGTCATTCGCCACCACGATCCATGTCGTGCTACAAAGATGGCTAATACACATAATGATGTATCAAGAATAAGCTGCTATAACTTACAAAGTTTATTCGGCTTATACTCCTCCAACAGGAGATAGAACATAACCATATTATAAACTACACAAGTTCATACCAGAGACTTCGCTCGCAGGAAACTTATCTGATATCGCCGAGACACCACGGCTTTCCAAACTTTTATGTTACTAACATTTCAATGAAATGCTATAACAAGCTTTTTCAGACTTTCTACACCGAAACTGTGAACGTATAAGTTGACAATTTCAGTTTCAGAAAATGTAGAGTGAAATTAAGCCGAATAGCAACAAAAATCAGTGTGTCTATTTATTTTATCGCCCATGCAAAGGTTCCTGACGTGATGCACCCTTTCACACTAGAATAGTTTCACCTAATTTTCCACTAGCTTGCGTCCTCGACGTTTTGCGACGGTCCACGGTAACGAACGAAAGCTTGTGTTGTCACACTAAAGTGTCCATGAAGATCTACTTACCTGTGTATGTATACCAAGTATATTCGATAGGTATATTATAATAGGTAATTATTCAGGTAGGTGCGTATAGTGGCGCAACGTACGGGCGAGGCGGACGAGGCGCGCGCGCCGAACGACGGGCGAGGCGCGAGGCGGCCGCTGCCGCTCGGCTAATCGCGCAAGTAGACGGCTCACGGCCGACAGCCGCCCACTCTCCGCTTAAACCCATATAAAGTATTCGGCGCTCAACTGCACAATAATATTCATATTTTTATACAGCCCAGTGAAGCAATATGCTAATTGAGAAACAATCACCTACTGACATATCCTTTCGAACAAAGCAATAACATTAAAACTTGTTGAAACACCCTTATTTATGTTAGCCACGTAATATGTCATTGTTAATTACGATTATTGCCATTCAAACCGATGCAGAGAGTGTGTTTTGAAATGATAATGTATATTTATACATCGGTTTATATAGGAATCGGCATGTGCTGATATGGGCACATCCTTTTTACGATGTGGGTACATAGTACATGTACTTTATTGGCTGTCAGACCTCTATCTGTATGTTATTCTAGTGCATACTCGTAGCAACATTGTTTAAATTGAAGCTGACTCATGCAGAATGCATTTGAAGAAACCTTTTTATTTGACAGGAAACTAATTCAAGGCTCATAGTCTGTGTTACTTTTAGTTATGCGAGGAATCCATACTGGTGTATGAAGAGGAGAAGAATGTTTTGTTTTATTTTTTAGAAACCTACCTAGCTGAAAAGTATGAATATAAACTCGTAAAAGTTTTAAAATAATACTTCCTAGCACTGAATCGCACTTGGCATCATTTTGATTACACATTCTTAACAAAGCTGACGTTCAGCATTTCACAGAACACTAGCATTGTAGCGACATAGCGCACTGCTCGGTGGAGTCAACCTAGCATTGTTCTAGTCTTCAACTAGTCTATCAACATTCCACGCCTCTACGACAGCCGTCGGCTTAGACAGGACAGCTACAGTACGAGTCGAGTGGAGGCGTTTTTATCACCATATAAAACTCAAGCCATGATCTATAAAGGGGGACCCGTCCTCTGACTTATAAGGTCGATTGTGTTCAAACAATAAGCCATTACGTCTCAGCGGCAAATTCCCGCGATCTCGACAAACTCCTAGTAATTACACACTACGACAGTGAAAGCTTCCTAGAGACACGAAATTGAGACTATTATTTACCTTCGTCACCTCACAATGGGCTCTTCCTTGTGTTACACACCTTAACTATGTACTATAACAATTTAAACTTTCGGATAAATTGTTTGGGTACACAATCAAAATCAACTTTTGTAGAAAGTTAATGTGCACATGATTTTTTATTGTACAGAGGCTAGGAATGAAGACATTAAAGAAGATTACTAATTACGTATACTTTAATCTTAAAGTGCCATCAATAAATTAAGAACATAAAACACTATTATTTCGTAGTCAGAAAGTTATTGTGAAATAATTAGTTTTATTTGGTCGTCCCACAAAAATACAATAGGTAATTATTGTCCTTATTCTTGTAAATCGGATATCGCATATCTTGAAGACTAGAAGTAATATCGATGTACATATAAAAATTTGATGTCATTTACCTCACCTTACCAACATCTTTATGAAGGGTTATCGACCTCCCCTATCTATAGGTGTCCTATTAGTCCACACGTACCAAAGTATTTTCGATTCGTACCACATTATCTTACTTTTTATTTGCCATTATTTGTTGTTATCAGTTTAACGATAAAAACATAATAATTATTAATATGGTTTGCTCATTTATTTCCGCAGTATTATTTAATTGTTTTTTCGTGTAGTTTCCTTCTTAGCGGGAGGATAAATCTGTTTGGATCAAAAGTTATAAAAAAAATGCACCACGGGTACCACGAACTATGCGTTTCAGCTATACGCTACCTCTCATAAGGAAAATAAGCCTAAATAAGGTATATTTATTTTCAATATATAGGTAACTACAGTTCTATGCAGGTTCACTTACACCAATGCCGGATTAACCAGGTAGAAAGAGTAGCAATTGCTACGGGCCCCGCGCACAAGGGGGCTCCGCGTGTCCAAACCCACCTCCGCCTGAGCGTAATTTTTTGAGTGAAACTTATTAAGACGTGGTATATTGAATTTACGTGATGTCACAAAAACTTGAAACGTTACACCTGTTTCCCGACTAAGACAATCCACGTCAAACAATCGGTAACCGATTATTTTTTTGGCGAAAATAAAACACGGAATTTCATACAGTTATATAAATAAACGCAACAGTTCTACAAAAAGTCACTTTATACTTAAAGCTAGAGGTGTCACTAATATAATCATAATAGTTACTGGTAACATAATATTAAGTATTAATATGATAATAGATTATTCAAATCTGCAGTAATAGTGTTACTCAGTAATAGTCAAATAACTATTCTAGTAAAAGCTAATCAAGGATCAATGTACATAACGGTGATTAAACTTTTAAATACGCCAACGTTGTCAACGTTGTTTAGTTCGTAGTCCTAAACCTGTAAAAGTTTGAAGGAAATTTTAATGACCGTTTCGCGTAATATGTTAGTCGGTATCGATAATAGTGTAATCATACGACTGAGTACATTAAATGAATAATATATATTATTGCGTAACGAATACTGAATCCGTAAACTATTATTTGACTATTACCGAGTAATAGTTATAATAATATAATGTCAGTAAAGCGTCATATTTAATAATAGTATTACCAACTAATGACCCTATTACCCCATCTCTACTTAAAGCCCATAGTAGATCAAGGGTCCCTAGATAGAATTTGCTACGGGCCCTGGGCTTGCTTAATCCGGCACTAACTTATACGCTTATCCGGAAGCTGGCAGATAGGAGAAGAGCTGACAATCTGATTCCACGTGTCTACTGTAGTGCAATTTTTCAAATATTTGACCCATCATGGTCGGTAATACGCGATTTCAAGGAGTTTTACAAGATTACGTCGACGAATAAAGATTATTGTAGGTGGTATAACATTTAAAGAAGCACGAGGTTTGGGTATTAGGGTGTCCCGTTCATATATGAAAAAAAAAATTTTTCAAGGTACGATTTCGCAAGAGGTGTCAAAATTTGCGGAATTGTACCCAAATTACGAAAAATGTAATAAAACTGCAGTTCTTTCTCATCTTTAGGGCTCTACCACTCTTTGAAGTTTCGTAAATTTAACTTTTTTACACAACTAAACGGTATGTCTAAAATAATACAGAAATCAATGTTAAAAGGTATTTTATTATTGAAATTTGTGTAACAAGGCACAAGAAAACATATCGATGAAAAAATATAAATAACGTATGGCAAAAACTTATAATTTAAATTTATTTTTGTGCCCAACATTTGGCATTTCTGTTCGAGATTGTAACCTGTTCCTTATAAAGCCATCTCTAGAAGTAGCATCAGTTACACTTTGGGAGGCCTCTCTTACTACTTTAACACATCTATCCACAAATTATGTATGACAAGGAAAGTCATCACAAGAGTCTTTTGCTTGATTAGGAACCAAATCGGAGCATATACTTTAACCACGTAGTTAACAAGCAAAAGCAAATTTTCTGATGGCGTGTGAGTACTGACGTAAAGTCTCAGTATACGATTAGCCAAAGTAAGCTATCTCGAGTGCGCCATTTTTCCTGATTGACGGTTTGCCAGCTCTGGAGTACAAGAACCAGTTGATACAGCTTGACATATACCATAAAGATATTTTTGATCTGTACTTAGTTCATCGACCACATTTTTCGACCAGTCAGGGCAATTACCGACCACCGTACAAAAGGAAACCGTGTTATTATTTTTGCAACTAGCTAATTGTTTTCTAATAGGTCCGGAATATTCTCTAGGGCCTGAAGTGCAACCATCTAGGGTCAAAAATAAATGGCGAAGTGGTAATTCATTCGCATGAAGCAAACAAACACACCATTGTAACGGTTTCTCTAAATAAGCCTCATGTACTGAATCACGCCACCCTTCCACCAGTGTTTGTTACAGTTCTATCAAATCCAACACAAATTACGTCATATAAATTTCAACCTGTGATTGAAAAAAGAATGGGTTTCTGGGGAAGATTCATGAATCCTCTGGGAACTTTTTTAGGTTTTAAACACGAATAAGATTCAAATGAAGTACATTTACAAGCAGCTATGTCAAATAGCTTCTCAGATGACTCTAACAAATACTGCAATTTGTTTACAAATTTATTGTTTTTTTGCTTTTAGAATATCTCTTCAAATTGAGGTACTTTTCGAAACTGGATTAATTTAACTGAATAACTCGTTCCTTAGTTACTATTGGAATAGAAGCTTTAATTCAAATCTTGTTGATCTCTTCAAAAACAATCGAAAAGACTTCTGAATTAGATGGATCCTTCCCATTACACTTCAACGTCAGGTCATTTTTAACAAATAAAATAAATTTAATAACGTCCTTTAGAGTTGGTAGCTGCCGATCGTCACGTTCTTTGTATGGTCCCAATATAGCACAATTAGTCTCACTGCGCCTCGAACTCATCATTTAAAAATCACAAAATCCTCTTTTGACACGTTTTTCAACACTATTACAACCGTAATAGTACTTTTATAGTATAAAAGAATATTGCGTTTAAGAAGAAACACTCGGGAGTCAAGTTGAAACTTGAACGTTTTTGCAGGTCGAAATCTATCAAACCAAAAATTGTCGGGAACTCGTAGTTGCATGCAAATCGGAATTTAGTGTGTCTATCACACCTAATAATAACGAAAAAGTAATTATTTTGTGAATATGTAGTTAAAGAGCGTTAATTAAGAATAGTGAAATATCGTCAAAAATTCTATATTTTTTTTTTACTTTGAAGACCGGTAGAACCCTAAAGATATAGTTTAATTTTATTTTTTAAATTAGTTTTGTAATCTATGGTCAAAAACACAAATTTTAAGAGGTCTTGCATTAAGAAAATCCAAAAAAAAATTTATCGGGACACCCTATTGGGTATGTGCTCGATAAATGCTAATAACACCCCCATTGCATTAAACCTCTGCCTACTCAGGGAAACCAGACGTGATGGTTTACAATAAACCTAGATATAAGCACGTTAATAGCATTGTGCTTGTTTGTGGACGCGATGAAGCGCCGGCCGGCGGCCTCACGCCCCGCCTAGTACAGCTTCACAAATGAGTTAATTAATCATAGTTAAACATCGCCTAATTCCAACAATATCACTGGCCTAATAATTCCTTGCGATGAAACAATTATATCAAACATACACTGTACGGGTTCATGCAGGTCTGGGTTTGATTAACGATTGCGCGTACTTGTATTTACATTCTCTTCCCACTAAATAGCTATAATTACAGCTTTCTGAAATAATTAAAAGTTATTATGCGTTTAATGGTAGATCAATGGATAACTATCTAATTAGTAAATTATGAGCGTGTAATTTGTCGATAACTTTTTAACGCGTTTCCCCTCCATCATACAGTGACTGGATGCTCTTGTTTAACACACAGTAAACGCGTTAGTAAAAGAAAACAAAACCTAAACCTTGAGCGTGTTCTGAACGACTTTATTGTTGAAGAGATTAGTGACCAAAATTAGTCGGTTGCGGGTAGTTTAAACAAGGGAACGGAAGACGAGGGGCGGTGAGGCGGCGCGAAAGGAGTAGAACGCAAATAGCCACGTGACCCGGCCATTGACTCGGTTTATCCTAATCCGTCCCACTACTCCAGTTCAACCGAGGGCTGAGGACGCAACCACACTCGCCTCTCTTCTGGTCTACACTTTAGCCATCTAGCACTCCTACGCATATATGAACTTTCACATGACCTAATACCGCAGCTGTGTTAGCTTAAAACACCATCTGCAGACTAACTATGTACATATGTATAATATGACACAATATTAATTATACTGTTACCAAGTGAATCAGACCTAAACTCAGCAATACCACATAAGATTTAATTGATCAAATGTATGACTTAAAACTCAATTCTACTAATCCACGAGTAACAATATTATTTATATCGTCTCATCAGAAACAGATGTGAAAACGCTAACTGCGGCCGCTACCGAATGAAAATAAATATCTCTTCATGGTCTATGCAAACAAACACATCAACCTACTTTTATATTTAGATCGAAGGTACTTGAAAGTTCGCTCATTCTTCCGCTTTGGCAGATGAATCCATTTGATTCATATCCCTTGTCGTAGATTAAAAAATGTTTCGAGAGCTCAAGAGCATAATGAAACTTTTACGTTGGAATATTTTCTTTCCACTCGTGAGCACCGTGCATATTTTTATTTTTTTCGCTCTCATTACGGGGAAAGAGGAAATACATTGCATAATGAACCGTATCCCATACCACCCTTTATTGTGCTCCAAGCCTAATGTCGGATTATGGTAATGTCCGTGTGACTAGCGTGGTGACCGCCGAAACCCATTGACTTTTTTCTTTCATGAAATACGATTTAAAAGAAACTACTTAGAAAAAAATAGTTTTCAAAGTGTGAAATTATACTTTCAAAAGTTGATACAATACTTCACAGCTTCAAGGATGTCAATACTGTCTGAACTACAATACTTGACAAATGAATGATGAACTAATCATGAACAAATGAAGGTCACAGTAGTTGTTTTACTCATTAATAACGTCTCAAACATGATCGTAGATACTTAGATAGTAGTCTGAACGAAGACAAGTCAAGTCGCTCAGACAATGAGCGCCGTAGAGACGCCTCCGCAAGCCGATTGTTATATATGCAGCTCCAGATTATGTAGGACGCAAAACTTGTCAATCAATATCTACAACTGTTTATTGTGAAACATAACTGCAATATACAAAAATAGAGTACAGTTGGGTTGGGGAGCGTGCTCAGAGTAGCTGTCGGACGCACACTTTCAACTCGCAATTCACACGCTTTGTTCAAATACAATGACTCTCTACGTTCTTTTTGTTTTCGTTCAGACGACCTTTGTTGATAATAAACAATATCGCGACTTTAATGAAAGAAATCATGTAGCGTGAGATTTTTATATCATTTATTTTGCAATTGACGCATTCCTATTCTATTGTAATCTACATGCGCCATTACGCGCACCTATTGAATTTTCCAAGGATTTTCATAGCCCAGTTAAGTTTTCAAATTAAACATTCTTGTAATTTGCGTACTAATGTTGTAATATTTTTTAATGCACCGTAAAACTATTCAGCAACAAACACAAGGATTTCGCCGTGCTTCCCACGTCCGCCGAATTGGTTTACGTCAGTGCGCCCATTACGCCCAAAATACACGCCACGCGAGCTACACCCGCTTAAAAAGCGTGTCAATCAATTTACATTAGGCTTGCGATGATGGCGCTATAAAGAACCAGTGCGTGTACGAATTCGATCACCTATAAATCGATCACAGTGATCGTGATGTAATCGTGCTCTTGAAGTTCGGTGATATCCGTCATTTAATTAGAATTTCGGTAGAGGAAAGTTGTCGACCCGTTAGCACAGTTGTGATTGCCTCACTGCTGCAAGTGCGTTATGTAACGTGATTGTGTGAGATAGTACGCGTGACATTTGCAGCCGGGGAGCGAAGCGCGCGCAGCCTCCAGCTTCGCCCCAAATTGACTTCTGGCCTTCGATTCGCTGAAGTGGGACACCCGCTCCACTCATGCGCCTTTTATGATACTTATCTCAACGTCATTCGACACCGAACACTTGCACTGCGCATGAGTACTAAATAACCTGTCATCTCTACATTACATACTGGTTGTATCGTATTGTCTACTTTCTAATGTGTGCGACTGATTGCGGCTATTATTAAACTCCACATACTAACATAATTATAAGGACACGTGTACGAGGGCGCATTTCTTTAGCAATTAGATTATAACATCATCATAACAAGGACGATGCAATGGCAAATCATTAATTTATAAAGCGACATTCGCACAATATTATGCTATGATAAGAGTATAATTTGTAGATGGATTACCTATACCATATCGTGTAGAAATTACACTTCTAAATCGTAAAACTATAGCAAGAACAGGTCGAACTCTTTTTCTATCAATAACAGAATTAAATACAAGTCTCAACAGTAAAAGACGGTATACTTACGAAAATCCTCGTGCTTCCGAAATGTGCATGTGTAAGTTTATATTAAATTTACCTTTATTTCTTTCTATGTCTACGGTTTCAAAACAAAACAAGATGTCAATAGCTCCATCAGCTTCACCACGCTATAAAGTGGTCTATTATATATCATCGTACGCGATTTGCTCATTTATGCTTACTTAACAGAGGAGGTTCGAGATCAAATCTTACGGAGCATGTTATGAAAACGAAGACCGGTTTCGAAAATATATCAATTGAAAGCCCTCGCCCCTCGCTACATGTATAATGTTATTGTACAGCTCAGCCTTGCAACACCGCGCGACGAGCCTGTTACATGACAGTTTGTCAGTGCCACCAGATGCCCGCACCGCGCCGCTCGCTGCAACCTGACCTATAGCTCGTTCTACTTACACGCTACACTGCATCACTCATATATTAATCATCACATTATATACCATCGTCAAGTATTTCTTAAACATAGGTCACAAGATACTGACTCACTCATCAAAGGAATACCTTTATCATTCTGTTATAACCGTAAATATTGTGGTTGTAATATCAAATGAATCAAGTTACACTATTTTTATGTTGACAATTTGCATAACAGCTCACGAAGTTACTGGTATTGAAAATGTTGTATAATCGTTCCAAAATGAATACCTGTTGAGGTAGCAGCCACACTTGATTTGAATATGCAACCTCTCGTTTATATCCAAATTCATTCATAATCTTGCTAATGGGCTCATCGCGATTTATCGCCGTATAACGTTTTACATCTAGTTCTAGTTATGGATATATAATATAATTTTTTTTCACAAATGTCACACGTTTGAATACATAGTTACGTTGAAGTGTGTATGTACCGAACGCCCTCGGTAACTTCCTCGTGTTCGATACTCTATACAAACAACGGATCATTTCCAACATTTGTTTATGGTTTTCCTTTTGAATATCACGTGCGCACGCGCTGAGCCCGTGTAAAAATCGAATTACCGTTAGACATGTGTCATCGCGTCCTCGTTACGGCCGCAAGCACTCTGCAGACAAACCTGTTCTTGCACTTATATACCCTTATTATGCCATGGTACAATTACCAAATTTGCAACCTAGATTATTCCTAAATAAACGTAAATCACGACATACATGATAATCCAACTAAAGCTTCCCGCTATTGTCATCCAACGGAAAATTCCAGTAAACTACATTTTAAGTTAACTGCATTGTCATTGATTTAACCTTGAACTGAATAAGACATTTCTATTTCAGTACAAAGACGTCTCTATATCTTTCGAGAAAGATATACAAAATGGTATCAAACATATTATTTTGGTTGTTGATCATTACTTAGTGACAAAAGTATTTATAACAGGTTTTTATTGGTATTGAGTTTGAAATATTACTACATCGTGGACCCAAAATTATCTATGATTACAGAGCCGGGTATTTAACGACAGATGTATGTATCATCTGTTTCCAGAGGCGAGAGGCCGGACACGAAGCAGATGCAGACGTGGGAGCCCGTGCCAACTAGACGGCACCTACTATTGTTAACGCTGAATTAACGGTGATACAACCGTCTAATGGCGCTTTATTACACATATTCAACAGCAATGCTAAGCTAGGTCGAACATTAAAAGCCACTTATCTCGAGGAAAAAACTTGAAATGCCGTATCTTCGACCTCCTTTACTTTAGGATGAGGACAACGACAAAAAGCATAAATTGCACCGGAACCCATGAAGCAATCAATTTGAATGTAATAAATAGTCCTTCAAATGCGGTACAACTGGGCACGTAAGCTTAATAGAACGGATATTAGTGAGTGATGCATGTGGTAATAGGTGCATCTTTTTCCCGTACATTATACTTTCGTTCTAGTAGCCGATATCTGAAGCCGGTTCCACATAAACGCAGCAGCGGAAATCGAAATTCCCCGCTATAATATCCCCTATAAGTTGGGACGGTCAGATTTTACAGTTAGTTTCGTTTGACCCGTAACTCCGCCATGATGACAATAGTATTCATATACTCACTGCCTACTAAGTGCCTACTGCCTGTTGTAACACGTATTTAATCTGTGGCCGTACGTTCGTTAGGTTTTATCTCAAGTCTCAACTAAATCTTTATCTAGTTAGTACGTTCTAGAATTTCTGAGTTCACAACAATCAGATTTGCAGATACGTAATCAATTGCAATAAGATTGTGATATCAAAAATATCACTTTTGTACTAAAGTTAACTGACAGTCAACTGTTTTAGCGGGCGCTTTTCTCACAGTATTTTATTAGATATTACATAGTTTATTCAAATTTATTAAAAATAATGTGTTGATATCTAAAAATGAATAGTGAAATGATGACAGTAACGATAACCTTAATAAGACCAATACTGCATTTCAATTACCTACTTTTAAAGGTCCCGACCCATATAATAATATACCTACTTAGCCTTAGAAATTGCAAACCAAATGTAGGTAGGTGTATAATATCACTTAGGGACCACAGTGGCGATTAAAGGGATCTCATCGTTAATCACCAACCTTAAACAGAGACAATAAATACTTGAATAACCTACTATTGGGTTTTCCTTCAAAACATTATTGTTCACTGCATGGAACAAACAATAATATTAGGTCATTCAAAAATGGCGGCACGAACGAGCGTTAAAATGTTCCCAAATCAATGAATAGCAAGAGAACAGCAACTACCTCTTGGGTAGTAAATCCGACGTCATTTACTCAGTGACCCTTCTAGGAAATAAGTCATTTATTTATTCAGTGAAGTGCACAAATGACAGACTATGAGTCAACGTTAATGACGATGAGGACACTGGACATCCAAGGTAAACAGACAGGGTGATTAGGCCACACACCGATTTATCGCATGAATAACATACGTACCAGTTACGGACCATCGTCACTTTCTAGAGATTAAAATTAATTATCACACGAACGTGTAACTTACGTCTAAAAGCCCCAACAATTAAAAACATTATGGGTGTGGTTTAAAAACACCGCTTTTGGGGAATATCGAGGAACAAAAACCTTCTTTCCTCAATCAGAATAAAATCGACGTATTTTAGTACATATTATCGTTTTTTCCTTGACGAGATAAGCAAATCCAAACAGTCATAATGACGTCAAACTTTTATTGTATAAACATCGATAGAGCATTGCTGTGATAAGTCATCAGTCCATCGCGTAATCAACCGCTTCCCATTGAATCATGCAGCATGCACTAGATAATAAGCAAGTTACAACTTCACTATTCATTAATTCCAATCAGACCGAATCAGCATAGAAATTACATCCAACAACTTGCAACTACTTAGCATTCAGAGTAGGTTGTAGAGAAGATGAGAATTTTGGGAAGAGACCGGCACGGACTGGCGAATCTGCGGGTGATACCGTTACGACAATATTCTAAAGAATCTAGTATCACATCCTTGTATAAAAACATGCAGATACTACGTAAACAAGGTCTTCGAGCTAAACTGAGTCATGTCATAGTTATCTAATCTGTTTGTTTCCTCTTGCACCGTCATTTCGTATTGGAAATATCAGCCTCTCGAATTGATATTAAATATGAATATAAAATTAACCGTGCAGAGCAGTGATTCATATGAAATCCAATGATCCATATGGCCTACTTTCAAATTTAATCGTAATAAATTCATTACTGGTTACCCCCCCGACTCTGTTCTGTTTGGTGTTATAAAATGTTTTATAAAGCAATATTATAGACGGCATAAATATGCTAACTTCTCTCTTGTCCAGGATGTGTCGTATAGGGCGACTTAGTAATGGATAAGCAACAGCATCCTTGTGAGCCTGTGACGAAACTACTAAGTACGATAAGATGTGGTCAAAACTGATCATTATATGGGCATATGGAGTGGCTTATTTTCAGCAGTGGAATATTTATGAATTAAAACACAAAGGATAATTATGTAAGTTTCATATCATTTGGATGAGTTCCAGCTGCAGCTTGTATGTATTATGTAACTACAAGGTTAGGTAGCGGCAACCTGTCTTTTATTGTAATATTTTACAGTAACTCTAATCGCTATTATCTTTCAGTGGACCAGACATCAATGGAACCAACTTAGGAATGTGTTTACTTTCAATTTGAAATTCTTAAACACTGTTTTAATGAGCGATGAACTTTGAATTCGGCAGTTAAAACGAAGGATACAATAATACATACTTTAGGAACACGATTTATATTCAATTCCTTCTTACTTTAATCGAGGTTCACATTACTAATACTTCTATGTATGATACTAAGAACACATAATACGTACGTATTAAGTGTAAGGTATGTTTTAAATGTAGTGAACAAAGCAATAATGAGTTGAATACAAAGAACATAAAACATGTACAGATAGAACGTATCTATGTATTTGTCACACTAATGTATGTAGTTAGGTTGCCATAATAATATGTATATTAGTAGTGTCAGTGTGTGTGTGGCTAGTATTGTGTGATGTATGTATGAAGCGCTTATCGCTGGGCAGGAAGTGGCTTGGTTTATTATTCGTGTCGTGCATCATGTGGCTGCGTGCGCGGTGCGGCGCGGGCGCAGCGACCGCGCTCCAGGATAATTGCTACGCCTCTCCTACCCCAACCAGATACCTTACGCGACACTAACGGCATCGGCACACAGATAATATCTCTAATTAACTGAGAAAATCATACACGTCAACGTTTAGGTTCTACGAGTATAAATAGTCGTAACGAGTCGGCTCCATCAATCGTAGTTATCTGGGAAGTTGTGGACATTGAAATGTTGACTAGGAAATTGACTAACTATCGCCTGGACATGTCCTAAACAGATAAGAAATAATCAGCCGTTACCGCTCTGTCGCTGGCTGAGTAAATAAGTTTCTATGAATCTTATTGACATAAAACGCAAAATGGAAAAGATAATTGATATGAAAAGAGATCGCTCATTACCATTCTATTTTTTTTTTTTTTGTTTTTCTTATTATATAAAAATGTGTGTCAAGTGAAATTTGGTTCGAAATCATATTATGTACAAGCCGCGGAAGTTTAAAGTATAATGTTGTGCCGCAGAACGTTTGTTTATTGGAGAAACCAAACTAGAAGAAGTTATGAAGTCTGACTCTTGAACCACGTGTACATATGTTTGAGACTTGGACGGGAGAAATTACACCTACTTATCTTATGGATCAAATATTCTCAATTGTTCTTCCGTCGGATAATGTTTGTGTCGTAATGGAAAACATGTAGGTAGGTAGTGGTTGGAAAATCCACAATTTTCCAGTATTCACTGCAGAAGATAATGAAGTAAGTATAAAAGAATACTTATAGGGTAGGCCATCAATATTGATATAGTCCAGTGGGTAGGATTTCCTTTCGGCTGAACTATTTCAGGCTTTTGTGATTTCCTCTCCATTTACTTAAGTTTTAATATTTAGGTGGTAAATTGTGATACTTTGTTAGGATGTAGGTAGATTGGTGCAGCAAGATGAGCTTCCAAAAATCCGCTAGGTGCAGCGCCACTATAGTGCCGCACTTGCTCAGTGTCAGGTGTAGGTAAACGCAAATGTATATTTTGGTTTCCGTTTTGCAAACAAAAATTAACTTCAACTAATTTTCTTTTTTTTAGATATTTTATTGTATTTTCATACAGAAAACATTACACTTTGTCTGACTGGGAAACGAAACCAGGACCTAACACTCAACAGTCGCGCTTGTGACAACTAGACCAATGAGGCAGTTACATTTATAACGTTCCTTTTTAATTAATCTTTTTATTACAAGGTATCCATGTATGGCATGGTTGAAACATTTAACGGTCACATTTAAATCGGTTTACATCGTACCGATACGGATACCAATATAAAAATGTACTCTGATACTATCAAATCGTATTTGACGTAAGTATTTTTGGTATGAATCGTTGTTGCAAAATTTGAAACTGACGTTTGGTGCTAGCAGCATTAAAAATTTACCAACTATAGTAACATACAGAATGATAACAACAATGTCCTAAAACACGAAACCATCATATTTGGCAAGTAGTAAGTGTTTATCGTGTTTATTGTTTTGTTGGATGTGGACCGGAGGGGCGGCGGGCGCTCTCCGCGGCCCGACCGGCCTCCCGGACCAACTGGTTTGACTGCAGGGTGCAACTGCAGGTCAACCACTCACCTTACTCACTTACTGATCCAAACACGAACGCTGATCGGCGAAAATACACCTACGCGCTACAAGAGTTACTTTCTTATTAATCTGGCCAGCTACCTGAACTAAATCGTGAAACCGAATTACCCAACTCGCGATATCGGATACCATTCATCTTTTAACACATTTACTAAATAGCACGTCATGTCGTATCGTTTTAAATTCGAGACGTTTTTTACTTTCGGCCCGTACGACGACGTCGTAAACATCGAGTTTTAGCCATTATCTACACATTTAACGCAGATACACAATTTAGAATGTAACTCATTAGTTGATTAGGTACATAATTATGATAAACACTGATAATTATTTATTGTAAGTAATTGTAAATACATAATGTGAACAAATGATTATAGGAGGCTAGGAATTTAAGTTGATTAGCTGTGACGTCGACATCCTGTGTAATGTGTATAACTTTGACTATGTCTTTGACTTGTATCATTAACGAATTTTCCCAGAAGTGCAGAATAATATAACTTCAATAAATAGCCAGTCAAGAGTATAAAAACATCTTTGTAAACGAGATGAAAACCATTTGCATTTGCACTTAGCAGGGATGTGTAGGACAAAAAACATAAAAATAAACAAGAGCAGTTAGCGAGCCCGCAGCCGCAACTTGAGATGCGTACGCGCACGCCCTCACATCACTGTGCCCTTCAAACTGTTTGCACCCGCTAACCTAAACTTACCTCTAAAAATTAATTAAATAAAACATATTAGCAAGACTCCAAAATCTAATTGCCGTCAGTGATTAAAACAAAAATGTTGATGAGTCACACATTAAATTCATTAAATTCATTTAATTCAATTTATCGCATCGACCACACAGCGCAACCGTGAGGTTAAAAAATAAAACACATGTCTAGTTAAAGAGTTAAAATGTCTACAGAGAACCGGATGAGCCAATCAGCGCAAAATGAGTCACACGCATACACGCAAGAGTCGCTCCCGTCCGTACGACGACACCAGCCCGCACTGTGTGGATGTCTGTAGGGCTACCAGATAACCATCTCACATGTAGGGCGACACAATCGGGTACAGTGGTATTATACTCTTTGGAATACAGATAGAGGTCATTGTTTCCTATTACTCAGACATATTAAGTCATAAATGGATATGCCGAATTTTATTGTATGACGTAAATAGTGGCTTACCATTTACCAACTTATGTACATCCTTTATCACGTTGTTTATTTAGGTATCTACTCTATGACTGAACTTCTGGGCTAGCAATAGTAGCAACCCTATCATCATAGTCTGTGCCATGGTGAACTGTTCTGTCACTCACACTCGACCACCATAAACGTAGCGATGGAGCTAGAATACGAGCGATGAGTCGACTGGTGTCTTGTCTTGTTTGTACCAAATGTTGTGACATGCTGCCACTACACTGCAACGGCTGTAATCCGCCGTGAATATGTAATGTAATATACTTAAGAAGATCACTCTATTGAGTGGACCCAAGAAACTACAAATACTTGTTTTTTGTCCCGCATGAGTAGAAATACCCATGTGCTTTGATCCCGAGGATGGACGATATATATCGATATCGATTTTGCTACTTTATCTTGGGATTTACCGTACAAATTTTCTGACTAATCATTATTTTTATAATTTATTTGCGCATATGATTTTACAATAATGCAATGATTAAATCCTGTACACAGATTAACATGGTCGATAAGTATTTAATTATTCGTAGAATTAATTGGAAATCAACGGTTGAAATATTGAGACGAAAGGTCATTTAATACCGCAGTTAATTGGGTGAAAACCAATTAACGATTTCTCACGCTCTATTGTTTTATGCACTACGTAAAATTGGTGGCTGATTTTAAAACATAAAATAGGGTAGAACATGCATGCATGCATGCAGATATAAAAATTGCAAACAGTGTTGGCGGTAAACGGTTTTTAATAACATTCTCATTTAAATTTTCTTAATCAAATGAAACAATTTTGTCCAAGTATTGCATAAAATATTCTTGAAATCGCTTTCTACGTGGCGTGACGTCGCTCGTCGGTGCTGTGATAAGCGGACCTTTACTTACGTAAATCGTTGAATGTTAAAGTACTTTTATTACTCCTTACCTTGCCTACACGAAACGGCAAGAGCTGCACCCGCATCGACAACGACGTTCCTAACGTGATACTTATTGGAACAAAGTGTAGTGGTAATATCTATGGCCATTCATTAATATCCGCAAACCTATGACGGAAAGTAGGTAAAATTTAAAAAAATATTGATGATATGTAGCGTATCTGCGATAATTTATTATCAGTTTATAACTTTGTTTGCCATATTTTCACTATCCATCATCTCATCTCCTATACCCTAAATACTGCGTACAAAAAACTGTTGGCTCCATAACAATAGTACAGTATAAGCTATACATAGTGAATCTAAATAGCGACTTTGGCCGTGACTATCCCATCCCGTAATGCATCATGTAATTTATCTCTGCCGGCTTCGAAATTAATTATAATTGTGATCCAGATTGGTACTCTTCCGTGTACTCTATCCACTCCTTGCCAACCGTATTCAAATCTCTTGCAATTGATTGTACTATCTATTAAATGGGCGAAGGACCATTGACTGTCTCTTTTGTTGTTCTAAAATTGTATCGTCATTGTGGCCAGTGTGATAATGATACAAAGCTGTGTTTTCCTTCATAAGCTACTACTTACTACCTTAATCGTCAAGATATATATAGATATACAGATATAGATATCAAGATAGTTATGATCATGATGATTGCACGTTACATCTAAATCGGGAATGCAGTTTATTATTCCAACAAACGTCCAAATATTTCTACAATTTAAACTGGAACGTTACATTTGTTTGTTCAATAAACATGTCACTAGAGTACCAGATGTTGATATAAATAGAAACATACCATACTAACATATTAATGCAACATGCATGACAGTGCGCAACTGCATGTATCGGATTCTTCCGTAATCTTATAAAAATAGGGTACTTGGACGGCTTGACGGGCGTGATTCATCAATCATCAATGAAGGTTATATCAGCAATGATATTGATGACCACGGGGAGAGAGGCAGCGGGGGGGTGGATGACGTCACGTACGCAGCACCAGTATACAGCCAGCTGCGCCCGCTGCGCAGCCAGTGCTGCTCCCACGTTCACTTTCTATTGAGCTATCATTGAGGACATTGTGGCTTCTGGTAATTATACCAAAATATATAAATACTTACGTTTTAAATTAAATATGGATATATCCCAACGTACAAATACTAAAGTTAACTACTTAACGTTATTTCTTTGATTAATTAGGTTACAGATATTATATATTATTATGTATATCCTATTTGAAACTCTTTGTTGTGTAGGTGCATGAAACTTTAAAGATTCTCATTATTTTTATTAGATTGAGTTTTAAAACTACCTACAGGAAAATTAATTTGCGTCAATAGACATTTGTTTCGTCTTCATTATAATGCAATTCAGCAGTTTGTTTCCAGGTATAATTAAACAATTTAGGGCAGACCATGGTTTGGTTTAACATCGATTATTTTCATTGATCGCCGTTTATTCCTCTACTGCGTGTTAGTGTCGGGAGCATTGGCGGCTTGCCATCGCAGTAACCGTGACTCAGCCATATAAACACACCCGATTCTTGACTATGACGGCGGTTGTGAGACGCGCTTCGCATATTTCAATACAATTAACTACTTGTAGCTGCTACACCAGCGATTTTTTGCCAGTCTCGTGTGAGAATACACACGATTTCACCGGGAAACAGCGTTGTGATGATACCTTTCGCTCGATTCGACGGCAGATAAAGAATAGCAAAAACACTTGTCCCACTTCCCAATGACCTTTGTTACAACAGCTACTTACTAGAAAACATTGGTTTGCCAGCCGGCGCGGACCATTCTAGCACAATGTTTCTCTGTTCAAAATAAGTCTTCTTACCTAAAACTAAATACATTCCACAGCAGAGTACACAACTGTTTGTAGTGAAATAACAAAAGATTATCTACGTACATTCAAGTCGACATTGAACTTTGTGGTGTCTGTGCAAGGAAATTGGCACAGGACCAAACGCCAAAACTTAGTCGTTGGGGAGCAGAGCTTTTGTTTCTTTTTACTTTTTTATAAAACAGTCATTAAGACCGTGGCGATAAGGATATAGTAGTGTGAAAAATGTAATACGATCATAATTGAGTATAAAAAGGTATAGAAACTGTAAGGCCCTGTGACAATGCGACCCTCACCCCATGAGCCACGTGCGTCCCTTTACATGTTTTATGAATGAGCTTAGCAATTTCTGCAACTTCCCTTCGTTACTTTTGGAACAAAACAGAAAGGTTATTATAAAAAACAGTTCCGGAATATCGATGAGGCTGAACTTTGTAGGTATACTTCGTATGTTGAATAATTATTTAATACTCTAGCTATCTACTATTTACGTTGGGATGAGTTGCCTTAAATAAAATAAAATAAATTCAACCCATTATAGTTCCACTGCTGGGCAAGGGTCTCTTCTCAGAATGAGAAAGGGTAGGCCTTAGCTTAGGGGTAAGTTTAGGCCTAGGAGTTGCCTTAAACTTAATAAATTATAACTTGGTATTAAGTTGCTAGAACCATTGCTAGTTGCTTCAACACATGCATGCAACTTTTTATCGGCTGTTAGTGTATTAGAAAATCATATTGACCGACAAAAACTGCGCAATTTACGATACCTCGAAGTAGTTAGAGAATATATTTATAATATATTCTCTAACTACTTCGAGGTATCGTATTCTATACTTATTATAGAATAGAAATGTGCGTTACGTACAAAAAATACCGTGAGATCAAGTTAAGACATCATAGATTTATTATTAAATATGTAAGTATTACAACGAACCAATAAAGATATGCTAATCAGTCTGATGCCTTATCTAATGTTAATGCATATGACTCAACACAATTCAATAGAAAGAACAATAGATTGTCCTGTGCTAGGACTTAAGCAATGGAAACATTTGACCTACTGAATGTGACTATAGAAAAGTTGTACGTATTGTTTTAATACTCCTTTTTTGGAATGGAGCGAAGAATGTGTTTTGGCAACCTTTATTAGTTATCAAATTATATTATGGCCCAGCTTTGGCTCTTTCTCTATGATACGTTTGTTCAACACAATAATATCAATTACAAATCTTAACCGACCAATGAGTCCTTGAATAAGTTTATCCTAGTAGTCACACATAAAATATTAACTATAGATTTTAATTTTTAATGATCACAAATCTGTCGTATTTAGACAGTTTTTAAATTTGGTCGCTCAGCTAAACTCAACATCGGGTTTGCACCATCATAAATATTCAATAGAGATTCTACATAAAAACCACGGTAGACGGTGAAATGAAGGTTAAAATTTCTCGTTTAAAAAACAAATGCGTAATTTACCGGGCCTTAGGAATTAGATTTAGTGGCCGTAGTGATTTAAAAAAAAACTACTAAGTAACACTTGTCATTATGAACTTTTACTATTCAAAGACTTATATTAGTTTCACTTTTTTACGACACTATGCCTTAGCTTGTTTGGTAGTTACTTGTATCGACATAGCATGTTACAATAGTGCTACTAATTCACGCACGCGAAGTCTTATAATAAGTAGACACGTACCCACGTACCGAACGCCTGCTCGTGATATTCAATTCGATATGGTTTCACTTCTGATGAGTACCTACTTCTGCCGTAGATAAAGCAGTCGACGATACTTTTTTAAACCAATTACATAGCTACTTGGAGTATTCTTTGTAGATTTAGCTTTCAGAGATTATATAGGTACTGAAGTGCTGAAAATGAATGAATTTTAATAATAGCTTTTTCTTGCAATACCGGTTCACAATATACGAAAATAATCCACACCGTTGTCTGTAGCTTTGTTGTAATCTTTTCTTGCAGGTGGTGCCACAAAGGGTACACGAATAACTAAGGCATTGACAATGAGATAACTCCAACGAGATTCAGTCTGGTTAGGAGGAGTCGCACATACCCTATTTGCAGATGTTATGCGCTTTCAGTTCAGAGCTTTATGTTAAAAATCTTTGGTACATCCACAAAAGTCTTTATTTCTGTGCGTATGTACGATTATCTCAATAAACATGATATTTGATTTTTTTTACAATGCAATTGAGTGATTGTTTTGGTTTTGATCATCAAGCACCTCACAGCGAATAACATTGGTGAAAATATTAATATTGCGCTCAGCTCAGATCCATTATACAGACCACCGGCTATGAAATCGAGTTTCGGTCATTATCAAACTCATTATTACGTATTCCATTTATCAACAAGTCAACATTTTTCGTGAAAATATATTTTGGATGTCAAATTAAAGTCTGAAAAACCGTCTGGCCTTTAAGCTTGAAGCTATATGTGTAAGAACTATTTATCTACATAGCACTCTTCATTGTAAAGTTGTAATAATAATTCTAATCGCATGAACCGAACATTCGATGTTTCGACATATTTTCACGTTATGCTCCTAAGATATAAGTCATTACTAAATCAACGATTTCGTTGGACGGTTTTCAGGCATTTTAATTAGTTATTTATAAAGTTGTAGAAATCCGGACTCGAGATCAAAGCACGTCATCCTTTTCAAACAAAGACAGTTTAAAATATCGTTAATGCGGCTCTTACTTGCCATAAACAGCGTTCTATTATACCATTCAAATGTTTTCCTACAATGTATAAACATGAGCTTCAAAACAATTAACACTATGCATAAAATAAAGTATAGTACAATAAATCCCAATGCGATTCTACGGAATCGCAATTTTATCCTTAGGTAGGTCTGTATCGTTATGGAATTTATTCAATTCTTCCACGTCCATAAAATCTGTTTACGGCACCAGCACACGGTTTTCTCTTAAAATAATATGTTGTTACGTACACTACCTAAGTACCTCTGTAAATGTACATTAAGTAGGTATAATATACCTATGTTAACAGTGGACTTATTTAAATTGAGAGGAAAACGTTAAACGACCTACTTAATGATAATTTGTTCTTACTGAAGGATTTTAAGAGCCATGGATTGCCATTAGAATTCTTAATAGGATTCAACGAACTCGTAAGTTACTGTAGATAACGAAGCACTCATTAGTAATTTTAAGAACACATTATGATAGCACTGGTGTTATTTAACAGATTACTTTATAGACGGCCCAAAGGGTGCAATGTTAAACGGAAGTTGTGTAGGGACACTAAAACCTGTTCAACACGTGGTTACATTTCGGGCGGAGGGCTACTAACAATGGACGTCTCTCACTTTGTTATTGTGACGATGGCTCAGAAGCTGAGCACGTGTTGTACATCCCACCATCATTTACACTAAACCCTGTCTTATTAACTTCATCTTAAAATTCATTTCTGTAACAACTTACTTTTAACGTTAGTTCGCCCTCGTCTCTGCATAATGGCAATAGAAATCAGAGAACATCAACTGCAAAGTTGGAACAAGTTTTAAGATATATAATATAAACGAAAATAGTTGCCTTATCAGCATCGTTAGCTGCATGATTTTAATTTGTAACAATAATTATGAAAATTGTGATATTAACTCTGAAACAATGAAGAATAAGTAGGTGGTAATCCCATACTTAGAAGTACATGTCATCGTTTTATACAGATATAGCACTGGTATGGCATGTCTATTGAACGAGCAGACCATGTTGGGTGCAAGAAATGCTTGTCAAGGTGCGCTTGCACAACTTGCCAAGGACTACGTGGTCATTGGAGCGTAATCGATGACAGCAATAAGAACCTACTGTTACACAGTTTAATATCTGCGCGAAAACCAGTATCTTTTATCCCTAACAGTATCTATTCAGGTGCACTTATCAAAAACTTCGTTTAAAAAAGTACCTCGATCTGTAAATTATAATATATTAATATTTGCATGTCATTATGAAATGACGAAATATGCTGGACTACTAAATATTATTATTATGTAAAACCATATTTAGAAGCAAATAAATATATTTGAATATGAATGGACTTTTTAGACAAAAAATATAATGTACTGGATATTCATATGTATCAGATAATAATCCTTTCAGATGCATGTTAAATTTTTATTAATCTTATAATAGTGATTACCCATTACAACTCGACTGTAAACAAGAATATACATAGAAGATCTACACGTAAGAATATTTCCATCCTAAACCCCTGGGGAGCTAAACTGACATCGGTTTACGACTGTTATTTGATGAGGGATAGGAAGATAAAATAGTTTGCTTTCAGGCTCAGAACAGGAGATTTTCTTTATATTCTGTGCTACGAACTGAAAAGTTGTTCTGGCCGATTAATAAGAGATATACTTAATGTCGTATATGTTAGTCAACAAGGCAGCTTGCGCCATTGAGTCTGGGAGCAGCCTGCATGATAGCATAAGTCAAACCATGTTAGGAGTTCAGTCAAGGCAGTTCCTGCCCACGCGAGTTGCGCAATGTGCATCTAGAGTTAGTTGTCGACCAACCGCTTCAAGTAATATGACTAATGTGTGTTTTTTCCCATTATTTTTAAGTTTAACTTTACTTACCTTATTGTGAAGACAGTAATCGTTAATCGTTGATGAATGCCAGCATACAATAAATTCCATTAATGACATGAAAGCACTTATTTGATGTTAAATTAAAAGCATTCAATGTAATAATACCTCCGCACCCGCATTGATTGTTTCCATGAGAACGTTCAAGCCATGAGAACAGAGGAGAGCACGGCGCCATTCTGTCGTTCGTAAATACGAACTGTATAAGTAAACAACGGTTTCATTATTCAAAACTGCATACTGTACCAGTGTTAACAATATTCTGGCATTGTTACCCAGATTTCGAGAGGTTTGATTTTGAATTGAAGCGGGAATGTTCCCTCATGCTTGTGTTATTATTTTTGCAGCACTTGAGTTATATTACTCGACGTTATAGTATAATTTTTATTGAACGGACGTAGCGTATGTTATGTAGGGTATTTATAGCCGCCCCACACGCAGCAGAAGCTCGCGAGGTGCGCGGGAGACTCGACGAGACGCATCTATTCCAAGCGAGACCTTGCATGCTCCTCGAAATCATTTCCAAAACAATCAGAAGTGTATCCTGTGATAAGTATGATACCAAAGATTCAAATCATGGTGCCAACTTTTTACTAATTAAATTACTTTTTAGTAGAAAAAGACACTACTTATCTGCTGAAACTTAGAATAGGCACCTTTTAGTAATTTTACGAGGCACAACTATAAAAATATGGGATATTGTAATTTAAAAAATACCATGTGTAGGTGGACCACTGTCATAAGAATAAATCGACGGTGACGACAGACAAATGTGAGGGCACAACTCGACGATTACATTTGAATGAATAAACAAGTTGCGGGCTCAAGTGCACTACATTATTATGCATATTAGACTCGGAGTCTGTCCCAGTATTCTCTTCAATAGTTTGGTGACGACGGCCCAAAATACACCTAATAAAGTATGTGGTACCTGAACTTATGAGGTTGCTTTTACCTGCTCCAGAATTCCATGCGAACAAATTCCTTGGGACATATAGAGTTTAGTAATTCTAATCACAGTTTTATTGTAATTTTAATATGCATGTTTTGAAAATATTTACTTCTGAATCTCTTTTACCATAATACATTTTCAGATAAAAATAGTTCTGCAAATACAAGTATGATTCGAATTAACATTCAGGTGTAGGTATGAAAACTAGACGAGGGGAAACTGTGTATATTTCCCTTTGTGTAATGTAATCAATAACGCAGCCCGCGGCCCTTGCCTCGTCTGGCAGGGTAACCGAAACTGTATAACTAACTATAGTCGCACTACGCCACGATCTAGTCGGAGATGTATCTTTTCAAACATGAGATAACATAAAATAAATAACTTCTATAACATACGAAGGAATCCCAGCACAACAAATTTGACGACATTTAACTTCATGATAAACATATTCAGTCCTAGTAAAATAAATGAATAATAGGAGGAAACCCGTTGTATACAGGGGACTTCATTAATTATCTTAAAATATCGTGTTGCAATGAATATGATTCAAAGGGATTTGTTATAAGTGCATAATGCAAGAATCCAATCAAATTTCTAATCGCAAAGGAATGACGTACATATAACGATATTGCGCTGCAATTATATTGTAAGACAAAATAAATATTTAGTAATTATTATATAGATGTATCAAACAAAGTAACAAACCCTTTCGAACCAGTATGACACACGGGCGGGAGTCGTTAAACGGTAATAAAAGATAGAGTCAACGGCACCTACGTGTTTTCTCGGAGCATCAATTAGTTGCGTCACGTTTACGTGACGATGAACTATATCCTACAGGTGTACAATTTACCTATTCCAAGTTATGACAACTTTTTACAAACTTTAGGAGCCCTAAAAAATCTTGCAATCTAAATGCAAATAAAATAGCACTGCTTAAAGCAAAGAAATAGACATGTAAGTACATTTTTCTCATTGTGACCAACAGCGCTCTTTTGTTATTAACAAACAATAAGAAAGCATTAGCGCACATGGACTGTGGTATCCTGGAATTTTGGGATTGCACTGGCCGCGTCTGCCATATACAGTTCGAGCTGTGGGCCAACCACACGTTGAACCTTGACTGACAATACCTGACAGACCGCTAAGGGAGTTATGAGACGAGCTTGACAGATTTAGTAGGACTGCACAAGACCTTGGAAATCTTATATGTATTTCTCTTGGAAATCGATAGGCTAACGGGTAACAGGCATAAAGATGATTTTGTCCTATCCAATAGTGGTCTAATTTAAACTCATTACAGCCATTTTTTTTTTAACATCTGACGAAATCTGTCAATTTTCATATCTAAATGAAAACGAGAGTAGACATTACTCCGAATAAATAGCTGGGCAATTAAGTCATCGCATCGCATAGGTGTTGAATAAGTAATAATACATTTAAGGAAAGCAAACAACAAACGTATATTGTAAACTAGTTCAGGCAAATGATTAGGGAGAATCCATTTTCCAATACTTGTTTACCACGTCATTAAAGTTACAATTAATATTAGCAACAATGCTACAAATGAAACCTTTAATTTTCTAGCTAAAAATACATACGAGGTCGAGTAATATTTCAAATAGCAGGTAAGCATATAAGTAAAAAAAAATTAAGTTCCGCTTAGTTCCGTCATTGAAGGAGATGCACTCATTAGCTCGTAACTAATCGATACACATGGAAGTAAACATGATATTACAACACCCTCCCGTCAACGTCCGGGCGAATTAGCTCTTATCTGGGCCAGTAACGGCATCTAAGCAATGTAGTAGCGCACGAAAAGACTAAAGCAATCGAAGCATGGCCTTAAACTCGATAACGTATCACTTTAGCCGCAGATTGTGACGGTCTGCACCAAGGAATTAGTTCGCTACCGAATTTCAGTGACGCAATTCTATGTTATTAAACACTTTTTTGTCTTCAGTTAATCCCTTGCTCGAATACAGAATGCCGTTGATGTGAATAGCCTTCGTAACCTTATTTCTGTGAGCAAAATAACGCTACAGAGATTGTTTGTTACATCGATGCCTACTTTTGCGCTGTAGAGGTCACGCAGCGGACCGTGGCATGAACGTCTTAAGTAGGTATCGTCACAGAGATAACCAAATTCGTATTAGTGCATGTGTTATTCATATTCAGGAAATTTTCGTTGAGTGTTCAAGATTTGCTTTATCTACAAACCGTAAATGATGCAAAAGGTGCGTCATTTCAGATCTTATAATTCATCAGAATATTCCGTCGTTTATAACGATAATTCGCACAAAATAAACACTATAGATGGAAGGACTACGTACAGCCAAGAAGGACCCAGCAAAGTGGAAATTAATTGATGCGCAACAGTGTTATGGCAATAACCGAGTGCCTAGTGGATAAGTATTGCAGAAACGAGGATGGTTGCGCTCACAGACGTCACGGTCCAACAGCTGGTTACCGTTTAGCAGCACGCACTGAGCCCCAGTCGATTACCCGTGCCACTTCGCGATTTCCACAAGGAACCATCATTAAATGCAACAATTTTTCAAATAATTAATGCAATTATTGCTGTATACTATATGTTAGCTTATTATTGAACATGGCCTAACAAAATATGAACAAGTTTCTCGTAAACTTAACATCAGTTAGTTTCAGTAAACAACTTATCACTTTGATTTAATAGGACTTATGGGTACAATGATTAAAACTTTTGGTATTGCCTCAAAAGTAAACAAAACATTGCCACAAAAAAAAATTGAAAGATAAAATTTCAGAATGGGTGCAGGGTCCACACAGTCCACATGAAATGCATCTCAGTTATCAGTAGAACTGTCATACCACTTGCACATCATGCAATTCAATCCATGTTGTAGATGATATGATCTGCACAGTTGAGTGCTCACTTGGTATGCACTGGGCAATTAATTGCCAATAACTGCTCAACCAACTATGTACTTTAAAAGAAATTAAGCATAAAATAATTATGTCTTGGAGAAAGGACTTGTGCATAGGTCTAATTATTAGTTTTTGATGTGAACATAAAAATACCTATTGTTTGTTTATAATTACCAATTTATTTGCTTTCCATTGATTATCACAAAGTTAAATGTATTGGTATTTTGATATTATAACTATAAAAAGTATGCCTAGTGTAGAAAATGCTACTGACACAACATATTTTAGCATTTGCCACAATCAAAGATTATTATACAGTTAGAATGTAAACACAGGTGTTTTTTCACTTGTACTAAAATATATTATGTAAATTGTGTAATATCAAAATGGATTGGTTACCTTATTTACTGAAGAATAAAACTTCACTTTTCAATCTCCCACTTAAAACTTTTATTATAGGTATTTTGTTATATGTATTATCACAAATCCTGGTAGACTTTAAAACACAATCACGCAACTGACAAAACATACTGCTTTTCCTTGATTACTGATTTTTCATATAAACATAATTTACACAATAAAATATAATCTGCGACATCACTTAGGTGTAAGTTCTTACTCATCATCGCACACCACACTACACAATCATTAGTTTATTGCATATTGGATGGCTTTTTAATTGTCTAAATTGTCCTTGCCCTTCAACATCATTAATCTCATGAAATTATATACAAAGTTGACTAATATTACTTTACAATACATGTTTCTGCTCCAGACACAGCTTTTGCAAGTGTCTACTTATTATGATGAACAAAATCAAGCTTGTTTTTTTTTTTGCATTTGAGTAGCTATTCATGCTCCAATAAGGATATTTGTTCACATTATAACCATTATTGCGGGAGTATCTACCAGTAATAAAGTATGAAAATATAAGTAAAGCACCTTGATTGGACAATGGTATGTATCAACGATATTAACAATGTGATATGACGCGCGTCGCGACCGCCGGAGCCCCAGCGGCCGGGGCCGGCGCGCCGTCGCCGAGCTCCCCACTGGAGACAACCGGCCGTCGAGCGGTGGCAGGCACGATCCTGCCTCGCCTTTGCAGTCTTACGAGAAATAAATGCCACATTACACTCTAAATATTAAAGCACTGTACAACAACAATAAGTTTTCTTTTCTTTTTCGGGGCTAACGTTCATTTCACGCACGATTTCAGCGAACATCTCGTTGACGTTGGTGCGGCTCTTGGCGGAGGCCTCCACGAAGGGACAGCTCCACATCTGCGCGAGCGCAGAGCCCTCCGCGTGCGACACCTCGCGTTGGTGCTCCAGGTCGGCCTTGTTGCCCACCAACAAGATGGGTACGCGCTCAGATCCTTTCACGCGCGTTATCAATTCCTTCATTGGCTTGATGTCTTGAAACGTTTGATGGTTCGTTAGTGAATATACTACGACGAACCCTTGCCCATTTTTTATGTACAGATCTCGCATAGAAGCGAATTGTTCCGTGCCGGCGGTATCCAATATTTCTAAAACACATGGTGAATTGTCCACTTCTATTTCTTTCCTATAGAAATCTTCTATTGTGGGGTCATATTTCTCCATGAAACATCCTGACACGAACTGCACAGTCAAAGCACTTTTTCCGACCCCACCCGATCCCAACACGACCACTTTGAATTCGCGCATTATTGTTCCTCAAATCACACTTCTCAGTCCACACAACGTTTTAGAAACGTATTCTCACTATGTGCTATAAAAATGTCATTGCTATGTTGGTTTATGACTCACTCGGATACGATCACTGAGTAATGTACACATAAAGCAAGCTAATTGATAAACAGCGACGCCATTTTAGTTGGATGAGTGGCAAAACAACTTTGACTGCATCGCGATGGTAGTTACTTCAATGATACAAACGCGGAAGCAAACATCTACCAACTGACTTGCTCACTGCTGGGTAAATTCAGCAGCATCAGCAGGTTGGTCAATGCACTCTTGCAATGGTTTGATTGGTGAATGGAAAATAGTACTAAACGGATGCCAGAGTTGCCAAAAGGATTTAATAAATTCTACCCAATTGACATAAAATTATTATTGTAACGGATATGGATAAAAAATATTATTTTTAATGAATATTATAATGAAAAAGGTTAATAATCCACAATATATTGTTCCAACTACAACTGTCTTTCAAAGTTTGTAAAAAGGAAATCGATAAAAATGAAGCATTTAATTATTATTACATGCTCAAATTCATCTCAGTCTTTGTTAACAAGCTTAGTAGTCACACTTTATGTTTTATATAATGCGTATTCTACTTTCTTTGCACGAAATATTTTTCTAAAATGAATTACTTTAAAGACTAAAAATACTATTTTGAAACTTTTTAAACTATGGTAACATTTTACCGGAAACAATTTTTGTGTAATGGTTGACAGCATTGCTTTTCGTTCAGAAATATTAAATGTAAGTTAAACAAAAAAGGTCTCGTTGATAATTTCAATAATATGTGATTTTATAAGTATGATTATAATTATTTGTGAAAAACTAAATAAAAAAAAACAATATTATTTTAAAATAAAAACATCTATTCAAAAGTTCAAAACCTTCAAAAAGGAATTTAAAAATTAGAATCTTTCCCTATTGTCTATGGTCTAGAAAATACAATCCAAAAAATAAACAATTTTGCATTTTACGTGAAAAATATACGTGAAATCGGGCATATTAAAAGAATATCATGTTTTAATAAGTCGTAGAATATCGACGTTAGTGTAAATTTGTAAGTGCCTATTAATTTTCTCTGTCATTTTTCTTCATACAGATCAAAAAAATCCCCTTTGTTTATTTTTTCTATAAAACTATATCCGTATTTTCAGAACCTTGCCCACTCAATGCTCTCATGTTTAGTAGCTGTGGCTTATTTTAGAATAGATATATTGTATACATAAGTTTGTCATAATTCCCACTGATTCATAGGCGCTGTGCCGGTGGTCATTTAGCTCTCGCAAATTACTATTAGTTGATTCATTCATTAACTTAAGGTCAATAAGGACACAAGTTAGTATAGCTCCTAGATAATAATGTAATATATAGTGTGAATAACATCTACAACATTATAATAAGATCTTTATTTTACAGGTCAAAATGTCGCACAAACAAACTCCTTATTCACCAAATTTCCCTCAAAGTCAAGGCTATGCTCCACCGCCTGATGGTAAAGCCGAGAGCTACCCAATGAACCCTCACGGAGGTTATCCGGGCCCCCCGCCATCTGGCCCTCCACTTCCACCTGGAGCTCAACCATTACCAGGAATGCAATCGGGATTTCAACCTGGTTTCCAGCCTGGTTTTCAACCCGGGTATGCCCCTGGGTATCCCCATCCTCAGCCTGGGTATCCCCATGCCCAAGGATATGCCCAGCCAGGCTACCCACAACCAGGGTATGGTCCTGTAGTTCAACAGCCTGGACCTCAGGTACCACCAGGTAAGAACATTCCTTTATCTCCGCCATTAACTTAATAAAATTTTAAAAACTTGGATAGTTTGATCTTTAAAGAAAGAAAAAAGAATATTGCTACTTTGCAACTTGTGTGTATCATATAAATGTTTTAATGTGTATAATTATTATGAGTAACCATATTTATTTTTGATTAATCTGTTTGTTTACATAATTTTTTTAGAAGTAAGCTTTAGCAGAAAAGTTTTTGTGAGTAAAAAAGTAAACAACCTTTTTTATAATCCTGTAGAATGCCACTATAGTCCTCCCTTCTCCCTCCTTCTATTTTCCCAGTCTACTCCAATTTGGAATCATAATAAAAAAATCCTACAATACAAATTACAATTACAATTCTAATAACTGACATTTTAATATTGCATAATAATAATGTATTACATACTTAGTTATATTTTTAATTGTGTATTGCCATTGTCTTATTTGTTCTTAAACATTGGAGTTGTTGACATCTCCAGATAAGGCTGTTTACCATTTGCACAATGATATCACGCTACAAAGTATTGATATTAAATTGTCATTCTCTTATGTTCAGTGACATTCCACTGAGCAAGTTAGCATTACTTTTCCATTACTGAATTTTGATAAATAATATTTTTTTAAAACAAAAATTATTGCAGTATGATAGACGCTAAGAATAATTTTGAATTATTCTCAGATGTTTCTGATAAGAAAACTAAAAAGTGTACCAAGTGGATAAAATTCAAATATTATATCAACAAAAAAAAGTGTGTTACAATAGCTGATATAAGAGATAAGCGAGTTTATTATGATACTCTCAGCATTGCTAGTGTTAAGAGAAGTCTGAACAAAATTTGTAAACATATTTTCAAATCTCGCTCTAGTGGATATGAAAAATTTGTATCAGATGAAGAAAAAAGGTTTTATTTTAATATAGACCGCAGTTTGGTGGAGGGTGTTTACTAAACATGGACTATGAGTTGTATATTTATTTAGTTTATGTAATTTTGTTTGTGTCTTGAATATAAGTTCATAATAATATCTATGTAAGTATTATGTCTGAATATACAGTGTAATAAAAGCAATGTCTCAATACTAATTTCATGACATGGCTGCTAATATCGCAACACACTACAGAATTTAAATGTGATATATTATGTCCAAATGTTGTGTTTTCCTGCTTCCATAATATTCCGATTGTTGATGACAGAGATTATTTCCGTATTCAATAGATATTGAAATATGTATTTATTGTAGGTGGATGGATGAGTATTCCGCAAGGGCTCAGCAATTGTCCACCAGGATTGGAATACCTTTCTATGATTGACCAGCTTTTAGTACATCAGAAAGTTGAACTGTTGGAAGCATTTGTGGGTTTTGAAACTAATAATAAGTACACAATAAAAAATAGTATTGGTCAGAAAGTATATTATGCCGTGGAAGACAATGACTGCTGCACCAGAAACTGCTGCGGACCTATGCGTCCATTTGACATGAAAATTATGGACAACTACAGGAATGAGGTACCAACTTTTCATATAAATGTTTTAATAAGCATTATCCTATACAAGCAATATTTATATATACATATTATATTTGTTTGTAATCGCAGTCGCGAAAACGGCTCTAGCGATTTCAATGAAGTTCTAGGAGTACATATGTAGTTTTTGGGGGCGAAAAATCGATCTAGCTAAGTCTCATCTCTAAAAAATGTATCAGGACAGATCAGGTCCATATAAGCATGGAAATGTTTAGAAATAAACAATGTGTTTGCGTCCAGTAGGGATTCAACGCGGTTTAATGGTTTATGCACCTTTATGGACAATAAAGATGAGTTGAAAAGGTATGTGTGATGCCATATTAAATGGAGTATTCATAATAATAAAATATCATGACACCTGTATTCCCAGAAAGGTTGTCAGGGCCGTAACTAAGATCCATGCATGCAATATAAGACAATCCCATTGCAATCCACATTTCTGACTTTGGACTACTACTAAGAATTTCCTTACAGAAAAAACCGATAACACTTTTTTCCACCAGGAAATCACGTGCACTTGCGACTGCTAGACAAATGACGCAAGTAATTGCCGTATAATTTATTGTACGAAATGACACAAAGACTCTATAAAACCCATTATATTATAGTAAAGTCCGAGTTTTCAATAGCTAGATAAACCCCAAATAACTTTTTCTTTTGATAAATACATACAATAAGTTTTCAAAATTTAAATGAACTACCAGACAACTTCTTATTTGCCATTCAAAAATCGGGCTTAAGTGAATATATTTCTCATTACAGGTGATCCATCTCCATCGTCCGTTGGCTTGCGACTCGTGCTGGTGTCCATGCTGGTTGCAAAGCATGGAGGTGTCCTCTCCACCTGGCACCGTGATTGGATCGGTCGAGCAAGAATGGTCCATCTGTAAGCCGTGCTACGTCATCAAAAATGCTGCAGGAGACACTGTTCTCAGAATTAAGGGGCCTTTGTGCACTTTCTCTATTTGTGGAGATGTTGAATTTCATGTAAGTTTTAACTATAGTTATAACTAAACTGTTCGGAAAACTGTTGTTTTAACGACTTCTTAGGGCTAGTGGTCGTATGCGTGATTACTTTATTTTTTTCCTTTTTTCTTGCTTATTGCCTTGGTTCGAGTTTCGAAAGTGATTTTGAGATTTTTAGTAATCTAGTAAATAGCGAAATGTAGGTGTATGATACACCTTTGCATAATCCTTTGGTGAATACAGGCGTGATGTTAATGATATTTTTTATAATTACAGGTTTACTCGAAGGATGGTGAAACGAAAGTTGGTAAAATAACGAAGCAGTGGTCGGGGTTGGCGCGCGAAGCATTCACAGATTCCGACTATTTTGGAATTACCTTCCCCATGGATCTGGATGTGAAAATTAAGGCGGTTCTGCTCGGAGCATGCTTCCTCATTGTACGTATTAAAATATCAATTTGCGTGTTTGATTCCTGCACAGAACAAAAATTTGTATAATATACAGATAGTTGTTTCGGGTTTGAGTGTATGATGTTTCTATGTTTGTAAACTGTGCCCACTAGACAGAAGAAAGCCTAGTGGGCAAAATAATTTTCTACATCAGTTAGTTACAAGAAAATATGTTTTTATTCTATTATTTTTATAAGTAGTGGTTTACTCCCCTTAAAAATTACAACAATTCTTGACGTTATTCGTAACTTAAATAAATTCTGCTTGAATTAGTAAGAGAAATTTATAATATTGTTAGTAGCAAATAATATTAAAACAACATGAACATTGACCGTGTATATTAACTTAATGTAGTGATAAAACTGACAGATAACTACCTACTTACTAAGTCACAATGATAAGGTACTTACTTATCCTCTATAGTGGTTAAGGACTCTTAAAAGTTTCTACAAGCATTAGTGAGAAAATCTTTTGATTTTTTCGTACGTGGGGGAGTGTGTCTCTGGCGTTGCGATTTTATGGCTTAAATATTGTCCTGGTTTGTACCTCGATTAGCCGCACGCCCGCTTGAACATGCATGCCTTCTATGATGAGTCCTTAATAAAACCCTTTCAAGATTGAATTTCAACGTTCATCGTTATATAATAATGTTTATCACTTTTTCAGGATTTCATGTTCTTTGAGAAGACTGGAAATCAAGAGACCGACCGTCCAGGGATGCTTTGAACGTAAGAAGACTATTTACAGCTCGTCGGCACGTAAGCCAGTGAAATCAGTGAATTTTTGATACCATTATATTTTTTGTTTTTATTTTTTATTTTTGTATAAGGTATACTTTTGGATGGTTTGATTTTTAAGAGTACAAGAATCTCTAATTTGGCACTATTTTATACTAATCGACTTTATTCAGTGGTGGCGATGTAAACGCACACGCACTCTGCACCCTTATTGATATCGCGCCTGTTTGTTGATTGGCCTCATTTTAAGTGAGTGATAATAAGAGGACACTTGCAGGTATTTCACAAGAGTTCTTATTAAAAAGCCCCCACGAGAAGATTTCCTCTACTCGACTAGTATATTTAAACACTTAGCATCTGACTTACCGTGTGGCACACTTTATTTTAATAATTTAGCATTTGGATGGCGACCGACAGATACTTAGAGGTCTGGGGGCCCTGGGGCACCGTAAAAGTGGGGGCTCCAAATCATTTTCGATACCAAAGAAGAAAAAGAATGTCAGGGTTTGTCAATAATTTATTTCAAAACAAAAATGTTAACCAACATAATGAAGATATCGTAAAATACATGGCGGAGTGGCTATATAATCTTGTGGGTGCAGTTTTCTACAACCAATAGATATTTACATGAGGTGTTATCGCCCGTCGCCACTGATCTTATTATAAGCATGCGTGTTAACTTATGAGAATGCTATAAATTGTATTTAACGCACTAATTAGTATAAGTTGCAAATCTTTTTCTATTTTATTTGAGTAATTTATCGGTATTACAAGATTATTTAATATATAATACACAGATAAATACAGGCACCGAATCTTTAAGGCAGTAAATAAATTAAATGAATTCCTTAACAAGAATGAGACGAAAGAAATGTAAACCTGTCAAATTAGTTTATAATGACGATGAACAATGAACAAGGTCATTATTTAATTTTAAGAGGTTCTGACGTCTTATTTTCGTCGGCTCGCCCCCTATTACATGGGATTCAATAACATTATCGGTGAAATGTTATTGTACAATAGTATACCCTGCCTAACCTTTCGGGGAATACAGGCGTGATGCTATGTTATGTTTTGGACTTACCTAGACCGCCCTAAAATTCTTCTGTTTCATTCCTGAAAAGCAATATTTTTAATTTATTTAGTTTCAATAACCTTTCAGAACCGGCACCTATATAATGATTCACGCTTATGATCTCTAAAAGAGAATGTTGGTCGAAAGTACTTTTTATATAAAATTAGTGTTTTAACCCCAGCTGCTTCTTAACCACCAAGCGTGAATTTATTTTAAATTGTTGTTTATTCTATTTAAATAATTGTTTTTATTTATGTGACAATGTTACTAAATATGCTGACGCTACAAAATTATACACTTATAGCATAAATAAATATTTAATAACTTTTGATATTAATATGAATATTATAATAATAAAAGCTTTATATTTCCTTAAATACATACATTGGGTTTTGTAAATGTTACTATGAGTATAGTTACTATAGCTCAACTACCTACTATATTGTGTATTTCAATGTTCTCGTAACACTAATTTAACCATCTTGTAGTCATATTTGATATTTTACGTTGCAAGATGTTTCTATCGGAAGTACAAGAACGTAATGAATGGAAAAATATGCGCCTGATATAAAGACAGTACTTACCTGTTTAACTTTTATGCATACTATGAATGTATTGATTCTGATTCCCTTTTCGTGTATAATATTTTTAAAGTCGTTGAGAAACGTTCTGAGAGTAATGAGTGAGTAAAAAGTTACCGGCTTGTCTAATTTTGTTCTACTTCTGGACCTATCGCTGCAAGGATCGGTCGTAAGGGAATATTGGGATACCAATACGAGTTTGTATAGGAAGATAAATATATTTGTAATTTCCAAATGTACATAAAAAAGTACTATACTTTTATCAAATGAAAGTTTTCTTAGCGACTTAAATTCGCGGTGTCGTCTAAGTAGAATGTTATTTCAAAAGCCGCTATATACTGACTTTGCGCTTTCACCTTACCGGTAGGGAAATTAGCTACATGCGAATACGATGATTGTAATACTTGCGAATACGATGATTGTAATAGGTCGTGTCGGATTGCCGTCCCATCGGACTATGAGAGTGAAGGAACAGAGAGAGCACCTGTGTTTGCGCATACACTTGTGCTCTATAATATCTCCTGCGTAGTTGGCTAATCTCCGGTGAGATTGGCCGCCGTGACCGAAATCGGTCAGGAGGACATTTTTTTTTTGTAATACTTGCAGCCAAATAAACGTCAATGTATGTAACGGATATTATTGTTAACAACTATTGTTTATTTGACAACAACTATTGTTAAAATCTTCGCGGTTACACATAGCTATTGGGTCTGAAACTACAATCCGTAACATTTATGGGTGAAAGAAATTAATTTATGTCCAGATTATATATATTTAGTGTATGGCGGCTTTAGAAACCACCCTTTGTTAATCTAGTCCTATTTGCATTTTAAGTTACATATTACTTTGTTTAGTCTTCTAACGTTTGCCCGGCCACTAGTTACAATTGCTTAGCATATCATGGCATTTTTTGAAATATCATAATCTGTTACCATAAGTATGAATTTACTAAAATTACAAAACAAACTACTTAAATATGTTCAGAAGTGAAACAGTATAACAAAATTCACAGTCGTATTATTGGTCAGCAGGATGAAACTGTCTTGTCTATATTTTATTGATAACTTATTGTCTCTTTTCAATCTAATGTATTGCGGAATGTTGATGATAATCGTGTGGGCGTTCATTTTTCCTAGACATAGTCTTAAGAAAGTATATTGAACCTACCTTTTGCTTTTAAACAGGTGCTAAATAAATAAATAGTTATGCTTTAACCTTTAAAATAAGCCTGAATATTATTTGACAATATTTTCAATGTCTACCAAGTGATATATAATACAATGCAGGAATTTTCTGTCTTTATACATGTGTAGGAAACTTATAATCTTATATTTAGTCATTTAAAAATAAGCACATGTATTAATGAACAGTTAAGATTCTTATTATGTGGAGTTAAGCCAAAACTTTAACTTTAAAATCTAAATTATTAGGGCCTCATGATTAGTGAAAAAGGATGCTGTGCCTGCAATGTAATATTCCCCCCAGTATATAGTATACCCAGGCAGTATAGTCTATTCTTACTGTAATAATATTTATAAAGCACGTGCAATTAGACTTATACAAACGCATTTAACCTTGTGTACGTAATATTGTATTGTTATAATCGGTAAATCAGCCCGCACAAATAAAAAATAATCTGACTCGCACACAATGAATTATGATTTACAGGAATATTATAACTTATAACATTAGTGTATGAGCATATAATGCAATCATCTCTATCTACGGCTGTACTCGATTTTTGCAGCCGTAATAGCAATTTTATGTATTTCACAATTATGAGGTATGTACTTTTTTAAGAAATTATGAAACTTGGTATTATGAAATAAATGTGTTATTAAACTATAATTGTGCCTTTTGTCTATGTCCTCAACTAGAGTTATAGGTATTAATAAAAATTGATATGGCGTGATTTAGCTTTCACATGTGGGGCTGCATTATTTTGTTGTGGCTGACCACATGTCTCTTACTGTTATTATAATCTATTTAACATTTCATGACAGTCGCGCGGCTTTCATTCTGCTTAAACTTATGAAGTAGAATAAGTTTATGGGACATCTTTTATGGGATAAAAGTGCTATTTTCTAAAATGAAAGTAAAGTATTTAGTCTAAATATAAGTCACCATTGTATTTTGATAAGATAAAAACAAAATATTATCATAATATTAATTCAAATGAATGTTAATGACAGTAATAAATAAGATCAAACATTTTTTTTGGCCTTGTATGCTGATTTCTGGGTACAAACTGACACTTCAGCTTGGTGGTATGAAAGATCAGCAAAACTGTCTTCTTGTTGAGACATTAATTTTTTCTTAGCAAAATTTTGTTCCCTGTGATCATGTTTCATAACCATTGGTCTTGGTAAAGAAGTCATAATTTTCTTTGTCCAATGACTCTGTGGCAGTTTCTGTTCATCGGGCATGTCAATCTGTAAAAAAGATAATCAATAAGTTCACTAAGAATAAGAAAAGAGGAGAAAGAATACTTCTGCTTCTACAACCTACTTAATCCTATCCTATCCTACTAATATTATAAATGTAAAAGTTTGTGAGGATGGATGGATGTTTGTTACTCTTTCACGCCAGAACAGCTGAATGGATCTGGATGAAATTTGGCACAGAGATAGATTATAGTCTAGAATAGCACATAGGCTGCTTTTTATCCCGCGAAAATGTACGGGTTCGTAAACCACGCGGGCGAAGCCGCGAGCGGAAGCTAGTATTATAAATGTAAAAGTTTATGAGGATGGATGGATCTTTGTTACTCTTTTACGCCAGAATGGCTGAACAGATCTGGATGAAATTTGGCATAGACAGATTATATTCTGGAATAGCACATAGGCTATTTTTAATCCCGGAAAAATGTACGGGTTCGTACGGGGCGGAAGCTAGTATTCAGTATAAAAAAGTAGTGTACAAACCACTATTTGAAAGTATGTTTTACTGTTGGTCTAAGGGGGAGGCCTCTTTTTAGCAGTGGACGTCTTCTAGCTGATGATGATGATGATGAAAGCTATTAATAATGCTCCATATACTTACGACTCTAGTTTTCTTAGCACTCTTGTATGCAACAGAGGGTAAGTTGACATTTTCTTTATTACTTGGTTTGGCTGATGGCAGATTCTTAACCATCTTTGGAATAGATGATGGTCCTGGCAAGGGTTTCTTGGGATGAACATCTTTCAATAAAGGAGCTATAGGACAATTCTTGATGTAAGAAGCCACTGGACTGCTGATATGTTGATATGCATTTGATCTACTCGGAGTCTTCTTCAAAGATGTAGCTGAAGGTTTCTTAACAGACAGAGGCTGAGCAGGTGTCTTGAAAATTGGTTTATGTTTTATGTCTATAGGTGTTGTGTATCCTTCAGTATGCTTATGGGGTTTGTTAGTCGTCTTCACTGGTGTGTTTTGAGGAGGCTCTGGAGAATTCTGAGCTTTATTCTTTGTAACTTGAGTATACATTTTCTGTGGAGATGAATATGATACATCACTTTCAGTTTTAACCACATTGTTTTCATGTTCCAGTCTTTTATAAATGACTTCTTCATTTAAATCTTTAGTAGCACTACTAGGAGGATTATTTAAAATATATTCAATAACATCTAAGGTATTGTTTAATTCTTCAGTCTTTTCATTTTTCCTTGGTGACAAACATAATTTTGCCACCATATTTTCCATTTTAACAAAACTATCATCTTGTCCTTTCATATCCCAACCAGAACCATTCAATTCAGAAGAATCTAGATAACTATTTTCTTTGCCCGATATTAAGTTAGGTTGAGAATGAGCTTGTAAGATTTTCATACTTGTATTGTGATCTTCAGAATTCTTGGGGCTGTTTACAGCACTAACTGCACATATTCTGAAAATAAGAAAAATGTTTTATGGAATATAATATATAATCATAATAGTTTCTGATCCTGTTTTATTTATTATTTGAATCTTTCCACATTCCATGCCAACAAAATAAATAATTATAAACTTTTTATTGTGCCTTTATATGTGCTTGTATATTCATCAGAGAGACCTTCTCTCTGATGTATATAGGTAGGTAGGTAGGTATCGCCATACTTACACTACTATACTACTACGAAACATATACATTTTTATAAATATGTAAACTGTGACAAAACATGTAAAATAAAATTAGGTAAACTCAGGTTGAAAAAGCTTGGGTAAGTGGGTAGCCTTAGTTATTATCGAAATAGGTAGGAACCTCATGTGTAAAGCCGTGTATTTTATCAATACATACGTAAATCTTATTTTAGATTAAATATTAAAATAGAACAAAAGTGAAGATAGCATCATTTTTACACTTGAGATTAAAAAATACCTAGATTTCATGAACAACGTATCCCGATCGTATTACGATTTGAGATCAAAATAAGAAGATCTTACGTTTTTGGCTGTTTACCCCATAAAATATGTTTCTTCAATTCCTTGAGCGTGAGCTTCCCGAAATATACTTCATCGTCACTTAACGGGTCGTCCATACTATACATAGACATATTAACAATACTAAGAATTCGTCTTCTAATAAAATAAACAATACTAAATGAAATAATGGCTGTAATAATCAAATAATATTTTACACATTGAAAATAACACATAACGAACTTCTTTCAAATGCCATCTGTTTGTCCTTTTAAGGATGTGCTGTGTCGTCCCAAAGACAAGGTATCGATTTGTCGTGTGAAAAAAATATTATTTAAATAATACAAAATGTAACAGGAATAACGCATACAAGAATCCCAATTAAAATATTCAGTTATAATCATAGTACTTATAATCTATATATATAAAAATAAATTTATGTATGTATGGACTCCAAAACGGCTGGAGCGATTTTAATGAAATTTTTAGGTAATCTTCAGATTAGCGCAGCGGGTGATCGTGACGGGTCGCTACCGCTAGTAATTATACTAAAAGTTAACTTTAATGTACTAAATGTTGTTTATTTTTGGAATTATTTGTGTACCGTGAGGTCGAATAGTGTGGAAATATGACAAAACATTATCGTTTGGACTTCACCAACGGGTGACTGTAATTTAATTCGTTTTAATCATGTTAATAAGAAAAGGCTGAAAACGATCCAGAGAGGAGGGCACGTAGCTACATAACTACTGCGTAGATCAGCCGATCTGCGAGGTCAAGCAACATTTTGTTGTTATCTTTGATGACTTGTGAACGTTATTCACTCATCGAGACCCCAGACCGTTATAAACAAATTGGTACATAGCCGATTCCTCAGTCAACTGAGTTCTTTTAGGCTGTACGTTAATTATGTGTCATGATTTTTAAGATTATGTTTTTTTTTTGTAAACTATTGATGTTTATTCACAGGTCGATATAAATATATCGATATCGTAGCTTATGTATCTGTCATCTCCGTTTGTCTTTACGTCTTGACAGTTCTTAGTACAGTGTTACCATAATAAACTATAAAACCCCCAAATATAAATAAATAAAAATAACTACGCTGTGAGTTCAGGGGTGCTTCGTGATCAATGCTCGTAGGTAAATAGCTACTGCGCTGATCAGTGGATCTGCGAGGTTAAGCAGTGCTTGCTGAGGTCAGCCCTTAGATGAGTAACTGTTTTGCACAAATTGAAACTCCTCCGTGTCTCGGAAACAAGGGCGGATCCAGGAGGGGTCATTGGGGTCATGACCCCCCCTGGGCTGGTTCTAGGTCGACCACTGATAATTTTTCTAATTGCATTGATTGTACAGATCGAATTTCCGGCTGATTCGAGCACTTTTTATATGTTGTTCTCCAGTCAATAGAAGCAGTTTTATTAGCTTGTATTTATTATTGTAATCGAATAGGAGCCTGTCTCGACTAGACTTCAAACAAGTGACCCCCCCCTGACTTGAAAGCTGCATCCGCCCTTGCTCGGAACGTACGATAAGCAGTTTTGGTCATGGGTTTCATACCAAGGCTTATGACAGGCGTTACAGCCGTCGGCAGTCCAAAAAAGTTGATAACCAGTCTAACCTTAGAGTATCAGAGTCTCCCTGCAGTAATTGGATGGCGGAGGTCAAATGGCAGTCGCTCTGTATAAAATACTAAATAAAATTACTTGTCCACGACTTCGACCGCATGATTTACATAATAATATATGTTGGAAGTTGGAAGGCTGTGCTGAAAATTTGGGATTCTATGCTTTTTTTATGTAAGAATTCCAAAAAAAACAAACCGTGGAAAATGAATAAGGGTTCAACTTTAGCTAAGCCTAATATATTATCTGTGGCTAAGCTAAGAAAAAAATATCATTAAAATCGATCAAGTCATTTAGGAGAAGAATAATCACAATACAAAAAATGGATTTTTTAAAATAAATACTTAAAACATATAATTTCAAATTCAAAACTAGAAAATACGAACACCACGCGGGCTAGCTAGCAGGCATAGAGTTAGATAAAAATATATTGTAAAATAATAAAATACATAAACATCATATAGTTATAGAAAATTCCATAAAAATATACTTTATTGTGTACAACATTTCAAAAAACGATTATTCTCCATGTTATTTATCCCTAATAACTAAGTAATACAAAAAAGCAAATATCAAAAATAAATCATGATAACAATTTATAGCATTAAAATTTAATAACATTAGTACATAATACATATTTATTGTAAAACACAACAATCAATTTTGTGTTTCAATAATAGGTAAAATTACTATGAAACATTATACTGAGAAGTACCAAACTCCGATATGACTATATAAAATGAAAACATTTTGTTAAGATGTATTCATCATCACTAAATTTATTATTAATCCTATTTCAGTTTTTTTAACAACTCTGCTGCTTCTGTATTTGCTTGGTGATCATCATTTGATTTAGCAGGATAACTTGCGGCTAGTTGCAGATAATATTTAGCTTGATCCTCTTTTTGCAACTTTAGGTAGCAGCTGCCAAGTCTCAACAAGTTTAAACTGTAAAATCTGGGCTGTACTGTTTCTGCCTTCAAGAAATATTCAAGTGCATCTTCATAACTAGAATATGGTGGGGAAGCAAATAAAGCCTCGGCTATTTTCCTTTGATGCCATGGTAGCTCAGAGATCTGATAACACCATTCACCCAACATGTGTAAAATTGTAGCATCATTTGGATTAAGTGTAACAGCTAACTGAAAAATAAACATTGTTATAACAATATGCATGATGTGATGAATAACAAGATTGATGAATTATAGTAAAATATATTGAATAATTACATCCATGTGTCTCTTTATAGTTTCCAATTGTTTTATTCGCTCTTTAGTGCCATCATAAGAACTCTTTGCATCTAACAGTAAAGCATACCACTTGTGTACAGCATAATGGTCTTGTTGATTTTCCAGCTGTTTCAATATTATATCATAAGCTTGAAGAACAAGTTCCTTTTTATATTGTTTGTCATATTTTGTTTCTTTTGACATGTTATATAAAACTCTACATATTCGCCACTGAACTTCAACATTATCTTGGTCCTTAAAAATAAAGATAACTTGAAAAAACAAGAACTTTTTTAGAAATACAAGAGGGAATTTGGAAATTACCAAGTCTACATTGTGAAAAATATAAGAGTACCTTATGTTCAGATAGTAACTTTAAGCATTCTTCATAGTAGCCATTTTCATATAATTTATCTGCATCCTCTAAAACAGGTGAAGATTCTTTTGGTGATATGTTTTCAGCAACATCTTTATTTTTCACAGGCCACAGTATAAAGGCCAGAGTAGTAGACAAAACAATTATATTTTTAGGTAAAGTTACATTCTGTAAAACAACCAAGATTTTAATGAAATTAATTTCTATTATAATTCACATAATTTGTTTACATCATTTACTGTGTTGTGCTATTTTACCTGCAGTAATATTTTTTTGGGATACTTAGCATTAATTTTACTATGGTTAAAAACTATTTGAACAAACTTATAAGTTAAAGGGTTTAGTTTATTTAAAGCACTCATGTTTTGCTTCTAAACCATACGATTCAACCTTACGATAGTAGTTATAACGATATGTTGAATTGCCTATTTTTTTGCATAAAATTTAATTAGAATATAGTGTAATTTGTGAACTAAACAATATTGCTTCGTTGGGTCGTCCAAATTCTTGATAAGTATTTGTATTTGTTTTGTTTGTCCAAACTCCAAAATACCGTATAACGCCAACCTTCAAAACGTTGACAGCACAACTACACAATGCACATTAGGGATGTAAATACATCAGACTATCTATGAAATGTTACATCAAGAATTTCTTTCAATTTATCTTACACATAAAAGAAATTGAAAAAAGGAATTTAGGCTCGTTTTTAGAAAGAACAAAACACTGATTGAGTACCGCTGTAACATATAGCTGTAAAAATATGTAAAAGGTTCGGTATTCATTTGTTTTCAATTTTATTTTCATGAATTATTCTTTGTTACCAAAGTCCGCAGATCCGCACGTTTGTAGTTGTAATAAAACCTTATTAATACAAAACACTCTCCTTATTTAAGATCTCAATTTTTATAATAAACTTTTTATGATCTCATTCTTAAATTTATCTTAGTACCTAGTTTAAAATTAGCTGTAAGTTTCTCCTTCAATTTTGTATGCCAACAGGCAGAATGTACTGGGATTGAATATATTTTAACTAAGACCATACTTGTACCTGCATTCTATACAAATAAAGAAATTATTATTATTATTATCGATTCTTTTAGTTACTACTGACATCCCTACAGCAAATCTGACGTCTGACGGCGCTACATCGGCGGTGTCAAATCTGACATATACACAGGGTTGCCAGACACAAGGGGATGTAATGTAACTCGGCATAGTTAACTCCATGGAAATAACTGTAAAAGGTAACTGGATGGGGTGCGATTTTATTAAAAAATGTGTGTATGTACTTATATACGCACTTCAGAAGTTGTACTTCTTATTTTTTTTTCCACTGATATTAAGCACGTGTTACAGATGCACAAATATTTCAATAACTACCTTGAATATAACTATCCATTCACAAGAAAATTTAAGAAACATTTACCTGCCAACTTCATGGTGTCGCTTTTATCCGTCGGTGTGCGTGCGCATCGTAAGAATTCACTCTCATCAAGCGCGCCAAAAGAAGTATAACTTAACAAGAGCGCCGGTTTCGGTCATTTTACACGGTGCCCGGTATTATTAAGTAAGATGATATAGACCTTTTCGTTACGGTTCACTTTTCTGACCTAGTACCCTTATGTTTCGGTGTGATTTAAAATACGTTTCATAAACAGTTTGTAGTTCAGTACTGGTTGTTATAATATCGTCATGTTTACAATAAATATATCCATTGCCCGCCATATAATGTTGAAGGATATTATCGCCCCATTAGTTTGCACCACTTCTTTCTTTTTAACCGACTTCAAAAAAGGAGGAGGTTCTCAATTCCACTGTTTATTTTTTGTATGTTTGTTACGCGATCATTCCGTCAGTTATGGACCGATTTTAAAAATTCTTTTTTTGTTTGAAAGAGTATGCTCCCAAGTTGGTCCCATTGTCACCAAGTCAGGATCTGATAACGGGATCCTAGGGAAATCTAGGGATACTCTCAAATATTGTAGGACAAATAGCGCGGGTGAGCTTTTTTCTTACACACAACAAAAAATAAAAACCGTCTCCAAAAAACTCAAAAACAAAACTAATAACTAAAAACCAAAAAAGAAATGTTTTATTATACAATATAATAGTTGAAGAATATTGAAGTCGTTGCCAAGTAAAACATGCAACGATAAACCGACACGATTGGTGAAGTGCATTTGTGTCCGACGCATAATTCGCTACGCACTCGACAATTATTACGTGAACTAGTTATCTCAATGTCGCTATTATAGCAGCAAGGTAAATTACTTTTATTAAATTAAAATTCGTATTAATATATGCACAATGTTCCAAGTGACTCAAAGGTTGTTCGTAAAACGCCTTTTATTTGGAGTCTGGAATAAACTACAGGAATTATGCTGCAGTGCGCAGTCTTGCCGAGTTTAGTACATATTTTGCCATTGGCAACAATATCCAAAAATCAATTTCTACGCGGTCCATGGGCGGGTGAGAATGTTGACAGTTCGTTGAAGAGTGTGTTGAATTGGTGTTTCAAGAAATGTTTTTGGTTTAAATATTGGATTAGTAGCATTATCATTATGCAGAGATCAGGTAAAACAATGCTTAGATTATTAGAAATGTATTTGTTATTTTATGAATGTGATAATGGGGAATTCGCGCCAATTTCTGTTCATTTCGTGGTTCAAACGGTCCCTCGTATAATTTCAAATGTTTGTGTATATTACCAGGTTATTATAAATCTGTCTTCTTTGATTCAATTATCAAAGAACAAACGCATACACAAAATACCTCTTCATATAAATTTATGTTTCATACCAGCCATTGTGTTCTTTATGTATTATTCTTGTTTATATTGTATGCTTCACTACAATTTGCACAATATAGCATCTGCTGAGGGTCTAGTTTTATAACATTGTAATTAATAAACAATTAGCTGTTTTGTAGAACTGGTGACTAACCAACATGAGTTTATACATTTATCATAGACAGGTATAGAACTGCATCATATCCTTGTACCATTGTACAAGAAAGGATAATCCGTGGACTAAGAACTGTAATACTGAATACTCATAAGAACTTAATGATGTGAAGATTATTTAATTACAAAGTTTAGATATACAGACATTCATAGCATCAAAAATATATTTTTTTCCAGGATAGTATTAATAGCAATACTGATTCTATGGTAATTATGTTAATTGTGTTAGCTGTCACATAACCACTCTTGGGTTCTTAAGTGGCATGCCATTATATAACATGACATTTGCACAACTCTGATCTATCTAACAACTAGAGAGTGACTAGATTATATACACCTTATGTTTATGTTATAAATGGGATGCATTATTAATGGTACCAAACAACCTACCAACTTAGCCTCTAACGGTAAGTCTAATCCATCAAGTGGTGAAATGAAATATTGTTCCTGACCCAAGGAGCTCTCTATTGAATTAATTTAATTAAAGTATCATTTATCAATCCTCATAGCTGAATTTATTTTAGTTATATTTATTACTTTTTTTTTAAGAGTTTGACTATATTTAAAAACAGTCCAGCTAGAAAAATAAATAATAACTAGCCAATGTTCCACAATCAGCCATTTCAAAGCTGTTTTTGGCCCTGCATAAACATTTTAAGTGTCTTTTACTTGGAATATAAATGTGTATTATACTATATTTTCTGCCTACAGTATACTGCTTAGGTTGTAAGAGAAGATTTGTTTTATACTAAACAAAATATTCAAATATCTAACAATAAATATTAAGTATTGTATGGTATGGTAACTAAATGCTATCAATTGCCAGTCTAGATAACCAAATATTGAAACAAATTTATATTTGAATGTGATATAATATTTTAAACTGCAACCAAATCTTTTCACTATGCTCCAGCAGCTGTACCTTTCCTAAACCCGGTCTGTTACCCCTAAACCCTTGCTGCCTTCTGTACATCAAGCTGGTTAAATATGTGCTTATGCTTAAGAACTGTTGTAAATTCGTGATAGGCCAAAAGTAACCTGTGTAAGTGACCTATCCAAACTAGGGCTATGAGTGCCAAAAAAAGATGGAAAGGGCCAATTTGCATTATGACTTTTAAAGGGTAATCTAATCTTAAGAGATCATTAGTTTTTTTCCAAATATTTATGGTTAGTTACCAATATGATTTCAAATTACGAACTCGATATTTTTGATTCTTTTTTGTTTACGAAAAAGAAAACTTTACAAAATAACAACATACCACCTGCTTTTAATCTTCACACGCGTCGTAAAAGTCGGCCCAGAAAAATTGTGGTACCTATTGCAGTTCAACTTACTTACACATGAAAATATACATACTCATATAAAGTTACCTTAGACCAGGGTTTCTCAAACTTATGGCCCCACGTACCCCTGTTAAAGTTCCTAAACTACTGCGAACCCCTGGCCCTTCTCCCCTAACATAAAAAAATAAAATCTAGCTGTCTAGAAAATAACAATCACTTATTTTAGTTACTAAAAACGAAAATAGTAAGTACTAAGTAAAAGGCAAGTGTTAAAAGTAAAAAGTTATTAATGTGATGGATGGGCTTGTTTTTTTAGCGCAAATTGAGTCTATTATAGGATTTTTTTTCGATAATTTTAATCTTACTCTATACCTACTCTTATCTATGTCACGCACGCGCCATCATTTGTGTCGCACGCGCTTGCCAGCTATCCAGTAGCCATTACGTAAATTTTATCGCGAATATACGTAAATTTTACCATCAAATGGCGAACCCCTAAGGGTTCGCGTGCCCCAGTTTGAGAAACCCTGCCTTAGACTGAAAAGCTGGGTATCAGTTTAAATTAGAGATCTTATTAATAAAAGCTTATGTTTTGATCATTAGCGTGATATGGGTTGTCCTATAGGTGAATATATACGTAAATGTGGTCGCCCTGTGCTTGACCGTGTAGTGTGCATTCTTATAGGATAGATGTATTGTGTCGTGCTCATGGAGCGTGTGACCTCATCCCAGGATGTGCGCCCTCACGCGGAAACTGACCACTATGTCGCCCTCGCTGTAATCCACACCTTTCTGCGCGTACGAGGTACACTCGACCGCTCTTGAGCGTAGGAACTATTCAAAATTAAACGAAATACAATAGACAGATTTGATTTATAATTTGATTATCACTCATGTCAACTGTGAAGGATAACATCGCGAGGTACCCAGCAGCGTACCAGACGCGGCTCCAAATAGTTCTCGATGGTGTGTGAAGATCGCCAACTCGCACCAGTCCAGCGTGGTGCACAAATCTTAACCTCTTCCTCCTCTTCTGAGAAGAAAGAAGCAGTGGGGCAGTTATAGGCTTATTTATTGATAAACAGATTAAGGAGTATGTACATATTATTTACTTCAATGACTTATATCCAGAGGACATAATAAACACCCCCTTTCATGCAGGTGCCTTGATAACTGATTGTTGTTTCAAGTTTTTATTATATACTTATAAAACATCTACATGATATAGCCAGAAGCAGATCAAAGTCCTCATTTGTTATTGACCTCCATGCGATGCCATCATAAATGGAACTGACCTTCATTTTATTACATTGCAATAAAATGCAGACATTAGTTTCAATAGTACTATTCCTTTGTTTTTATTTTAAATTGCAACTTTGAGCTCCTTATTCTACTCTAGTGCTCCATTTTTTTGTCTATAATTAAAAACATCTTCAACATGATAATCTGTTTAAAAAGTTATTGCAAATGGCGTGATGAACTTCGAGTGAACTTGTCTTTATTTACGAGCACAGCGCCCTAGCTCAGATTCTGCCGCTATAAGCAGCTTGACCTCTCGGGGCACGCGACGCTCCACGGTGGCCACCCCGGCGCGAGCGGCTGGAATCCGCCGACTCGCGAATTCCCTGCATGTATTGAAATAGCTTGTAGTGCAATTGCACGCGCTGTACAGTATCGCGTCGCCAGCTCAGTCCCCGCTGACGAGCGTGCACATCGCCTGCTCTTCGTTACCGCCGCAAAACGCATACTTATTTCACCGGCGTAAACATCTAGTCACGTCTCTGTCATATATTCTTGTACACTAAGCTAAAACTTAATTGTGTCACATTGTCAATATTTACTTATAATCAGGTTGATGGACAGTTGGTTCATCGTAAGCACCGAAAAGTGTAGTGATACATTTATTTTCTATTAGTATATAATTATGTAAGCTTTATCAGAAATAATTATGATATTGTACTATTTTTTTAAATAATACTCATATTGAAGACTGCAAGACTATTTTATACTACAATGGAAGCAATGCAAATGGAGACTTCGTGTATATCGTGTAAGATAATTTATAATATTTATTGGGATTGTTGTTTTTAGGACACACCATAGTACTCAGTTGACTGATTGATACAGGTTTATTATTGGTAATCATTGATGTTAGCTACTGAATAATATTTTTCTCTCAATGCATGTTTTTGAGCACAAATTTACTTATTATATCAACAGCAATACAATAACTGTGAACTTATATTAATAATTCCACGATGGCGAACCTGTAAATATTATAGAAAAGTATTTAGATTTTCAGACAGTTCTCCTAAAATTTTCCGAGATTATGTACGTACTCCTGTAACATCCATAATAATATATAATCTTTAGCGTGCAACAAGAATCACGATAGACGACTTCTTTTTCACGTGTGATGGTGAAAGAGTAACAAAGTGACAATGCTGGATGAAAGTGAAGAAAAAACCATTTGTTATTGATTTTAATATTTATTAGGTCGCGTCATTTGTTTAATATGTTCATCAATGACGACGTGAAAACAATCGGGATTCAAAAACAATGCTAGCATACAGGTCTAGTGATTCACTGAATCGTGCGTTGACTATTGCTTTACAGAGTAAGTAGTATGTCTCGCTTTGCCACACATAGTTGCGTGTTATTTAGCACCTTAAAATTAGAGTTTTTTGTTTATAAAATAAAACAAAAATAGGTGATAATAATAACCGTTTAATGGACGTTGATTTCATGAGCACAGAAAGTCTAGAGGACGTAGGTACATGTTGTCTTCCTTGTCTAGGTACGTTTATAGGATTTACAATGATTAAAAATGTTGTGAATATACATCAGTGAAAAAGTGACCATAATAAATCAAAAATATTATTCTGTACAAATATCCTACTTTATCTGATCTTAAATTAATTAATTAAATACTAATAATTAAATTTTACCTCTTTTGTTTCATGTGCTGCATTATCAACTGTTTAAAATCAGCGGTGAGTACATTTTACCTAATTAAACTAGTTTTACATTATACTATTTACACTTTAATTAAATGTAGTTCACTTGGTTAATTCACATTATTATTCAAATCGAAAACTTTTATTGAAACGCATTGATATAGTTAGCAATGAAGTGATATCGAGTTGGAATTATTAGGTCGCCAGGACCGTTTGTCCGCTGGGCACGTATGCTTTGCGTGCGTCATTTGAATTACGAGTAGGAATTCGCGACCGCTATTCGGCCCTCAGGCGTCGACTGTCGGGTGCAGCAAGCACCATGACACCGATACCGAAGTCCCTATGGGGACCGTCATCGGCGCGAGTTGGCCGGTGGGCCGCCACTTACACATCGATACCGATTGCAGTGACGAACCCGTTCGGTATCCACGACGCGCATATTGTTTTATTGTTTCAGTGAGCGAATTTGTAATCGTGGAACGGTCGTTGCTTTGTGATTTTATTGTGAAAATTATAAATCTATTAATTAATGGAATGCTAAAATAGAACAGTTGACCATTTATAAACCCTCGTAACCGTCAGAAATTATCGGTGCGTTCAGTTTGAAATGTTACATTAACCAATGAACCAATGTGACTATTTCGGTTGCGGCAGTATACGGTAGCACGCAGGGTGCTTTACCTAGGTCAAGTTAACTAAGTATCCTGAGCTTTCCACAGTCTTCGATGATTCTTACTGGAATTTTAGCATTCGCGGTAATTTTCTGAGTCATTTAGGGTGTGTTTGTTAGTAAAGCATACATTAAAGTTTATCAGTGGTATCTCTAGGTGAAGTGGTTTTCGTAATCGGTTGAATCACCCACACGGTCTTCATTCGACTCTTCTCCGGATGTGATTTGTCGACGAAAAAATGTGGTATCGCGTTTGTTAGTGAGAAGTGGAACATTATTTGCTGTAATTATAACAGTATGTTTTCCTCTTGAACAGCATATGGATGTGCCATTTATTTATACTTAAATAAATCATACATAATAAAACTTTGTGGGTGTTAAACGGGTCAGTGATTGAAAATGACGTCTTTGTCGGATTCACCACTGAATAGGTCAAGGAACAGACCAGTTTTGGCTCGGTATAAGCCTTGTAGTGGCCCTACAGATCAGGTGAGAATAATTTAATAATTTAATAAATGTAACGATGACCTAACTAATAAATAATGTGAAGTGTTTCCTGTTCTGCGATATAATAGCGAATAATCCTGGATATTTATTAGCTAATGTAACAATTTTTGATGTATTAGAGTTTTACTTCGTAGTTAGCAAACGATATCGATCAATATAAACATGATCTAATATGTCTATAGTAGGTATATGTACTAAGTTCCTTATCAGCACAACAGTATGTTTGCACAGAGGAAGGAGGTCGCTTGTGATATTACTAGTGCTTTTAAATGTATGATATTTGCCCGCTTCCAAGGATGCAATATATCTGCTATTGTGTCTAAAATGGTCAACATTAATTAGTTAACAGTAAACAGTTTAGGGGCCAATTTTTCAATGTCCAGTTAAAAGTTATCCAGCTGTAATTTCGAAATTGAAACTAAGTTCTTCGAGGTTTATCCAGTTATAGAAAAACCTGCCCTAAGTTAGGATATCTAAACGATCATGCTTGTCTATTAATCACTAACAATGAGTTGACAATAGAGATGTACGCAGCTCTATTACTTATGATTATGACATCGATAAGTCAAACTAATCTTGTCTTCATTATCTGTGTTGCAATATTTTTTAATTTATATGTTTATGTACTCATCACAATGCCCATCGTATAACGTTCTCTTGGTCCTCGTTAAGAGACATTGATCTATGCAACACTATGATGCCTACATCAGCAATTGTCTTACACAGTTTACACAGTTTAGTACAGGTTCTTCATGTTGGGTTACCTAAAATAACGGTTGAATATAATATATTATTTATTACGTTTTATAATCCCCGGATTTCCCCCTTTAGTGTAATAAAGGAAGTCATATCACAGACGTACGAGACATACATTTGTTTCAATATAACACACCTTATTATCAGTATTCTAATTATTGTCTAATGTGTCCCATTTATCTGAATATGGCATGGCCCTGGTAAGGAAAGAGGTGCTGCTATTCGTCTATCTCGTAGATTATACCCATAAGATAACTTATTAATCATAAAATTAAACCATACGACTGTCTCATTAGTCTAGTAGTCGCAAGCGCGACTGCTGAACTATATATTACATGGGACTCAATAACGGCATCGGCGAAATTTAGGTGTACAATAGTACCTAACCATATAACCTTTGTCTAACCCTCCCCGGGGAATACAGGCGTGATGCTATGCTGTGTTATGTTATAACCTACTAAAGCAGATGTTTTTTTCGACCTTCCGCTATCAACGCACTTGAAGTTTACATTAAAAAAACAATCATCTGCATAATACTAAGACTAATTGATGTCTTTGTTAATAACGTATTGTCATGACAATTTAACCTTCAATACGAATTAATGGCTTTAAGTAGAGACTTATCCTTTTATCATCGTGGGTCGGGGTTTCTTCAATTATTACTAAACGCCGCTTACGAAGGATTACCAAATACTTGATACTTGCGTAGGATTCACCAAAACTTAATCTATCATTTGTATCATCAATGTATTTATTATGTGGTGTATGCGTTTACCTGTGGGATGTGATCATAAGTTGATTGCGCAAAGATAGTAACGTTCATTAAGAATGTTTAATTATTTGTATACAGAAATACCCCTAAGTATAGCCGGTCGGCTTCGAAATAGGTTGGTCATTGAACAGTTGTAGAGCTATGTATTTGTACGGTTTGTTATATTTCTGATTCAGCGTGACTTCGCCGAATTGTTTGAGTTGTAATCGTGCTTTGTGTATTGGGGTTTGTTTTAGAAACATTGCCTGTTAGTGCGATCGCACGTGCCTGTTTAGCTTAACGGCACGCTCGGTGATGTATATTTGTTACTGGTAATAAATCATGGCTTTGTGCTTTACTCTCGAATATAAACTGGCCTGAAGACCCTATTCTGAGAACATAGCTGAATTGAATTTAAGAAATGATCATTGCTTATACGTGGTCATGTGATTTGTAACCGCATTTTTCCTCATGCATCGGAGTCATAGGCATGCAGTCATAGCTGATTACTAATTATGGTCAAGCGCACTCGTTTGGTAATTACCAACCTCAATAGTTTTATCAAACCTAATGTCTACATTTATTATCGACTTGTCAGGCTTCTTATCTGTGCTATGTACTCTAAAGTTACGTAACAGAAGTTAACTTATGGCTAACAAAATTAACACATGCACCTTTGTACTTTAAATATGGGCCTCTTCGTAGACTAGTGGTAGAACACGTAATCCTTGTTGACAGACTTCCTAGGTCGATGCGAGTTTTAGTTTAAAATCAGCTCGAAGCTTGGTCCTATACTCGTCTTTCAATGTTTTGAAAGGGTTTCTCATATGCAGCTGGCCTGTGATATAAAGAAATGGAAAAGAAACATATTGTTTTTGCCCCTAACCAGCACTACACTAACCTCATTTCTGCCTGTGAGGAGATCCGCTTTACTTCTAACATTGCCCGATGTTGTGAGACTTCGTACCATTCAGGCAGAAAAGGGACTTAATCGCTTTTCAAGGCACCTACACAATAGAATAAAAGGCCACTGGCTATTTAGGGATTGTTGGGAACCCTGCGCCAAAATCAAGAACTCTTTAATTGAATCTGAAGCGCGAATTTATATCAAGTTCATATTCATACTTGTATTGATCACGCAACAATATCATGCAAATTGTAAAAAAGTTGCTTCTTCCAAACAATGCATTGTGTAGAAGCATCATCAACCATCAGTGTATTTCAACATAAATTACTTAATGAATCGTGGCAACAGCATGCCGAGTCCATCGTCATATGTTTTGATTTAGCTGTAGGTTCGTTGCTAAACAGACGGCATCAATTCAGACCGCAACACATAAGTGCACATTGTAACATTACTCCACACCAGTGAATAAATGGAAAGTAGACCGATTGTGTAGGGTTAAATTGGTATACCTTTTTCATGAACTTTATAGCTTTCTCGAAAATAATATCTGTGATGAAACCTGTTTGATTATTTTATGTTTACGTATGTTTCGTTTCAACTTTAACGTGTGCAGGTCCATCTTTATAATATCTTTCAACATGTTAACGGTTCAATATACTTTCATTACACAGCAGAGTATCAGTGAGAAACGTCGATCGTAGCTTACTGAAACCACACTCTCATACTCTCGTTTTCCGATATCTAATGTATACGGTTTCTATCGTTTCTATAGATCACTTCGATGCGTCGTGAATCGTGATTGATCGAGTCATTGAATTTACATAAATAATCTGTTTTAATTTCTAAGGAGCCTGATGGGTTTTATTTTCCTTCGGGTGATTTAAATCGTGTTTATTATTGTATTTGTATATTAAAGTTGTTCTTTGTCATAACATAAATAGTTCTAATGAATAATATATGTTTCTATCCTTAATTCCTGGTATATACGGTATACGCTTTCTAGTAACAACTGAATGATTGTATTAAGATTAACAAAGTTGTCCATTTCTATTGATTCACATCAGGCAATATCTTCGTAAACGTTTATAATTAGTGCTTAACCAACGCCACCTGGTGAAACCTGGTAGTACCCTGTTATACTAATAATATTACGTCCATGTGTGTGCACTGTTTACATTTGCGTTCTGAGCTGCGTCTAGCGGTAATGTGCATGTTAAATACGACAACCACATCCGTTAGATGGCGCTTCTTTGTTTACAACAATAATAGGCTCTGCTGGATAGATTATTTTGGAGATTTTTGCCATGTCATTCTAAAAATAAATTTTTTTGAATGAATACGCGTAAAATCGGTATAGAAGATATAAATAAAACGCATTTGTTGTTTTTCTTCTTAGCCTTAACGTAAGTAACATAAGCATCTAGCTAAGCATTACCATGGCGCGCGTATCAACTGAAACCCCATATTATTATGTACATTTTGTTAAATACAATTAGTGCACTAGAATGATTGTCATTCAGAGAGTGTACAAGGAAGCACGTTGGTGTAGCATGCACCGAGGGGTTGTGCAAGCAGAGACGGTCGCAGGATTGGGGTGAGGACGCGCATGCGCGGTGAGACGGTCGATGGCTGGACCTCACTGCCACATGCCACTAACACGTGTTCCATACTCATTACGGAGTAGTTGAATGATATCCACGTGCACCGAAAAAAAAGCAATTTAATAATTATTTAATGTCAATAATTTGAAAGATATGCGAAATTATTCTAATTATATTCTTCAGACTCCTTATATATTCAATGCAGACCGACTATGTCTTACGAATAGCTATGAGGGTACCTACATAACACAATCATTCTTTGTACCTTAAACGTACTTCCGGTAATAGTCGCCTCAATGCTTCTCGGATCCAGGCCGATGAACTAGACAGCGTAACTTCCTTTCTTGTTGGCTTAGTATACTATTTGTTCTTACGCGAAGAAAATCTGTCGATAGTTAAAAACTTTTTGTTAACATTCTCGTTGAAAGCGACATTTGGCTCTAGTCCCGTTGGAAGAGAAAGTACCTACTTGCTTACTTATTCTGTCTTGTTCTCATCAAATTTTAAGATAATGCTTACGCTTAGTCGGTCCGAATTCTTAAGGATGACATATCTTCTAAACATTTGTTACAAAAAATCGCCAAGTTTTTTATAACACAAGGGAAATCATAGTGTTAAACACTATTATTATTATGTTAATATACCTTGGTTCTTCATTTCGTAGACTCATAATCAATTTTAACACTGATTAAACAGTTAATTTAAGACTGTAGAACCGTATAAAACAAAGCATTGGAGTCATTATAAACAGTTGCCAATCAAAACTGCTCGGGAAATGCGTTGCCTAAACAAACGGCAAACACCAGCAACACTAAGAATAGGTGTATAAGCGTTGACCTTGACAGAGAGTGGGCAACAATGCATTTTCAACCCTCTGGTCTGGCGGTTGTATGGCAATAATCCTGAGATCTACTGGGGTCGAAAGCGTTTGCAAGTCGCGACGACGACGGGCGTCGAGTGCGGGGCGCCGTGCCCGCCCGCGCGTCTCGTCTGCACCGCCGAGCTGTCAAACCGCCTCCGTCGGGCACCCGGCTTGAACGCACCGGCACAACGCCGCACTAATTCGCGATCGTAACGTAGTACGCAGTCAGTGACTCAGTGTGTGATTTTGTAATACTCGCATGACGGAAAACACTTTAAGGAGATGAACGGCAGTACGACGACGGTGAATGGTGGCGCCGTCAATGGGACCGCTGGTGCCCTGAACGGAATTGGTGCCGCACCGCGTACAGCTACACTTGGAACTCCTAGCAGTTATGCGTACACATCCAGCGGTTCTCTGCTCGGCCGCAGTGGTACAGCCCGACCTGTGCCACCGCCGACTTTGCCGAAATACAGTGGTTCGTTCAGCGCAGGCAGTACCACAGGACTTAGAGAACGTGATAGAGAGGGTACCGGTGGCTCACATCGTTTGGCCAGCCTCGAAAGACTAGCACTACGTCAGCGTATCATTGAACAGAGTGCTAATAATCAGGTGTCCACCGGCTCGACACTCACTGGACCACCAAATGGACCCACCTCTGCTACCGTCACCCTTACCGACACGGCAACGGTGAGTCCAGAGTCCCCTTGCCATTTTTCTTGTGCACCCTCGACATTTCCCCTAATCATAGTTAACGCACCCCGAAAAGGGATGTTGTTATTTTAGTTCGTCCAACCCTCTCATACGTATGTTTTAATGTTCTCTATATGGATTTGATAATAATCGTAGAGACACAGATGTAAATTTTAAACTAAGTTGTGGATGTAATATTACTTTTTTGAAGCCCAGGTTTTAAAATTTCTGAAATTGTTATCGGATGATGTAAGTTAAGTAACGTGCTAAGCTGGAAACTAGTTTGTTTACATTGAGACATATCGATACCATAACCACATAGGTACTTCACGGTGTCAGGTGTTGCATTACATAAAACAGTCTTGTATCAACTTGCTCGAGGGTTGGCAGCTCTGCTTTTTAGTGGTTTTACGTATACATTCTATGTGCAACTTGATGCACCTTGTGTTGTTGATATGAAAATTTGAAACCAACAATGTAAATATTGTTGGTTTAACTAAAAGTATTTAAGTGTAATAACAACAAAATAGCATCATACGTACTATTAAAGTTTTTATAATAATTTACACTTAACTTAATAAACAATACAGTAATATTAAAAACTAACACAGAACCGAACATATATGTAAATAAATTAATAATTTATGTTACAAAAGAGGCCATCATGCATACACTGCCCTCGCTGTTCAGACGCAATTTCTTGATCTTTGTTGTATTTCACAGCTGTACATTATGTTAATGTGATAAATTCTTTTTATTAATTAATCTGCATAAATACTTTGAACTGTCATGAAATTGAATCATCGGAATCTATCTGAGCCTATTCTACCTATACCTAAGCCTCATTATAAAGAATCACTAAAGTGACATGATGCATTGCATGATGCATAATTTTGATATTTGTGTGTATTACTTTATATAGCAGATGAGTCTCGATTCATCTTCGAATGCTTGTCATGACCATCATCCCATCCGCTTTTGGCGTTTTGTGTTTTTCTTTCTTGGGTAAGGACACACTGGCAACCCACCATATTCCCACGTAGTTCCTCATGTGATAGGACTGGTTCGGTGTGCGGGAGGGGTGAGCGGGTGACTGACCCCGTGTCTACAGGGTTAAAAATAACCTCGAGCAGTGGCGGACATTCTGCTCGCATGTGTCGAATTCACTAAACAGACATTAACTGTTTCACGGTCGCACCCTGACCTGAAAATTCTTGGAACATTAAATACCCGAACACTTCTTGGAGGGATATTTATTTGATTTTGTTTTGTTCAAAATTCCATACTCAAGTCATTGCTTCTTATGAAGATGACCGTGACATTTTAAGATAACAAAAAATATTACGTCTTTATAATAAGTATTATCTAGATCTCAATAGGTCATTCAACTAATGCGACACGAGGGGATCACTCATAACTGCCGGATATTTGTAAAGGTTTCTTTATCACCCTGTTTACTCAAGTCCAATTTCTAGGAATTCTTATCGGTAAGGCGTTATCGCGACTGGTACATTCAGAATTCAAGTATCTTTTACTCAATTGTCCTATTTTAGGAACACTTGTGCTTTTTATGGTGTTTTGCTTAAGGTTTTATTTATGATTCACGATTTTAATCATTACAGTACTACATTGTTTTACGAAACGAATTTGGTCTGAAGTTTTTCACTAACCGGCAAAAGCGGTTGGGGCACGTTCTCCTCTTGCATTGTTGAGACCGGTGCACAAAAAGCTAACCACCATTAAATAACGATACGTTCTCAACTCTGATACAATCGTATTAAGATTCATTTTGCGTGTTATCGGTTGTTTATTTTGCCCTCTTTAGAACTATTGCTCGTTGCTTTTGTGTGTCTGGTGGGCATAAGTGTGACGGGCTGGATCCTTGTGCGTTTATATAGATATAGTCATAATTAACTCAGCGGTACCTGAGTTTAAGGAGGCCTTTACACACGTGGTGTTTTATATTTTTGAGTCCCTTAAGACAATCAGTTTGAGGTTTTGAAACTGGTCCGGGGTAAATTGTTTAAAATAAAACTAAAATAACTTCTTATAATTGTTGTTTTTAACTGGTATTAAAAACATCAATTATATAATAACTATGTTTTCAATATTTAATACTTAGTGTAGATGCACCGTGCAAAAAAATATATCGTCTTAAGTGTACGAATGATTGTTAAACTGATATCTATGTCAACGTTTTAGCTGATAAAGTGATAACAGATAGTATAACTAACATCTGAAAATGTAGGTGTTGATAAAAACATTCGTGATAGTAGTCACCCCGTGTGTGACCGGCTCTCAACCGTGCGCTGGTGTGGCGCGCCAACCGGCAGCCGGTATCGCTTGTAACTTAACCTCAAACTGACACAGTCGTGAACGGTGCTTCATATTACAACAGTTTATTTGTGTTCAAATCGCACGAACTGGCGTTCATACCTTGCTAATTAAAAAATGTAATAAATAATCTTCATTTTATTTGTTTTTCTTAAGAGATACGAGTCGTTTTGTCTAAGTTAGTTGTGTTTATATGGCAACGAAGAACAATATTGTGTTAAATCGATACGACCAGTGCATCAACAGAAGTAAAAGGGCTAAGAACGAGTAGAAAACGTATTTTGTGTAAATACGATCAATTGCTTAGTTTGAAAATGTTCAGCAAGTGTTTTTTTTTTTATAATAGAACAAGTTTGTGATATTGTGAATGTTTCGACGGTGTAGCGTCGTTTGTTTTTTTTTGCCATCTTCAACCGTCAAGGAATAGTTGAATGTGTTCACAATGGAAAACCGAGCGCTAACTAATGGCAACGGACATCAAACAAAATTATCAAGATGTTCTAGCAGCGTAGGAGACAGTGGCACTGATAAAGCTAAGGTTGGATGGACGAGTCCACGCGATATCTGGAGGAACTTATCATTGCGCAGGAAAGCTGAGGTGAATAAAACAATAACATAAATTCGCAGTCTACACTTTAAATGAGAAATTTCTTGAGTGATTAAGCAGTACTAACGTATAGACGTGTCTTTAGAGCTAGCGCTATCACTAAGAACTTACATACTGGTCGCCATTAATTAAAACCCTGTTGCTTCGCAGTCTCAGTATAAATAAACTGTATTGATAAGGGAGTCACTTAATTGAGCCTTTAGAACAAAATGTCGTTTATATGCAACTGCTATAGTGTCCATTAGAAACGCTTATATTACAGCTGTCAATACGTATTAGACTTCCCGTTTCTTCATGCAGAATGTATCCAAGTAACCATTTCCTAATTCTCGTCGGTTCCCGGGTCAATGACTCCGTCTATAGCATAATAAGCCACAATCGCACACGGCGTCTTTAGTTTTATCCATATGTTTCAGACACGTATACAGATGCTCGTAGACGCAAGAATTGCTTCTTAAAAATATTGTAACCAACATATTTTATCGTATGATATGTGGGCACTTTCAATAAAATTCAATCCATTTTTATCCCATCAGTTAACGAAATACAGACATTTATACTGTTTTGGCCGCAGGAGGTCGCCACTTAAAAGAATTGAGTGAATTCAGTTTAGATATAGCACTTTCAAATCTGCTCCAACTACTTTCACGCCTCGTGTCACATCACAAGTTAACACAACTCAAGGACTTCTCTGCTCCAATCTCGTCATCTATGCTCCAACAAACATGGCCAGTCTACTGCCACTTCAGCATGCTAATTCTGCAAGCTAGGAGTATGTCGGTTATCCCAGCTCCTTTCTGGATAATCCCGTTGCGTACCCTACGATAACAATTGGATAATTTTGTTAATCTATAATAATTGAAGTACTGTTGGTCCCAAACTGGGTAAGGCTTCTATCTTAGTGTTGTATCGGCACAATGTACCTATACCAATGTTAACTTAAAAATAGGACTGCATGGTCATTTGTAAAGGACTACACGCGCTTGCTCTTGAATGTTTAATTTTATACAGCGCTACTTTAGCCTCTTTGGCATAATCGATATCTGAGGGGACACACTTAAAATAGAAAATTGACTTCCACTAGGTAATTTCAGGGTAGTGTAAAAGGTACATTAATCATGTTTGTCACCAAGAAAAGGTTCATTTGTCTTATAAGCTGTCACTATTATAATTCATTGTCTGCATACTATTTGCTGTATAAAGGAGATCGAATAACCAAATCAATATAGGATCGATAACTTATGGGCTATATATTTTCTTATATATATCTTCTTTAGTCTATATAATTTTACATCAATGTTGTTTGTTCAACAGTTCCTTGGTTTATTCGTAAATATAACCTGTCTGTTCAACATGAACGTGGGTGCTGTTGATAGATAATTATGATGACCAGGGTTTTAGAAATTGAAAATTTGTGCTTTATCTATCGTTTATTTGGTCGATTGTGAGCTTATCTGTTCTATCTTTCGCCGGTAATTTCAGGGCAACACGCGTTTTATACAGGCGACCGTACTAGGTTTTTTTAAAGGCAGATAGTGTAAAGCTCTGTCTTTCTCATTTTCTTCTGTCGAGTCGACACGAGCATTCACATGGCAGTCGCTCATGCCATGGTGGAAAGATTAGCCAGTCAGCAATGGTGGTATCGAGGCTGACTGCCCAGGGTGCCCCAGTCGATCTCAAGGTTCGTCAATCGTGGAGGCTCTTCCTTACAACCCAAATTTTCATAGTATTTCTCATTATTTTAATCCTATTTTGTACGAGTTATTTCAAGAGCAAATATTAAAACGGCCGAGTAACACCAGAAATCATAGAATGTTTTAAGCATACAAAGCTTTGATACTGTAATTTTAGAACTCACAAGCACGTGTGAAAGCTTAATAAAGTCTTATATATTTAAATAGATAAACACAAAAATACCCCGAGCATTGACTCGTCTGATGCCACTTTTATCACTAATGTTACCATTTCTGGTCGCTGGTGACTCGTCTATTTATACATCATGGCTTTATTAGAAGATTCTGAGGTAATAGGAAAGTCGTCAAGTTGTAAAGCTATTAATTTACACTAATCGTGAGTAGATATACTGTTATGTTAATTTCGCGGCGATGTTTCTTTTGTACATCTGCGTTTCATCCCATGATAAATCTTTGTAATTTTTGCTTCATTATGTTTATAGGCTAAATGGATATTCTATCAATTAAATAAGTACCCACCTATATATAATTTTTTACTATCACGTTAACCCCGTAGGTTATTTACTACCTAATACGCGTAATGTTCCATTTATGCATATGTGCAAGTTCACAGTGTTAATTCATGAGACAATTAATTTAACCTCAATTAAAAAATTCATGGCCAGTGGCTTATATTGGTTAATGAGTTCAAAACAGGATCGCTGTGAACTTTAATCGCGTAGTTCGCAAAAACAGTGTATTTTTTGTGCAACCCAATGCACTAGATGGTTAGGCCAATCATATTTTTACGCAGAAAAAACGAATTTTGTAGGCTTTGTGTCGGTAGTTCCTGCGATTTCGGGAGTTGGTCAGTCAATATTATGTTTTTATATAAGTATATCTGTGATTTAATTAGCAACATTCAAGACTAATTGCAAAGATCTAATGATGTCATGCTTCAGGTCACAAGGTAGTTTTGAAATTTACTCCCCAAGTAAATCGCGTGTCATGTTGTATCGGAACGCCATCGATCGGATTGAAACGTATTCATGTTTCTAGGTATTATAGCCGGTCTAGAATATCGAAACATTAGGACGTGGATCGTGATTGATTGCGCAATGTACTCCATGCATTGCTTCAACGAATTTTATTTGTATACCAGATAGAATTTCATAATTAAGAACTAACATGTTTCTAGTTTGTAATTATCACTAATGTATATAATGGACTTTCTTTTAGTTACACGTCGGTTGATGCTCCATTTCCCCTTTTAATGATAGCTAACCAAGTCTTCCTAATTGTTAACATGCTGTTGATGTGTTTGTTTCTTTTATTCTGTCAATACGGCTGATTCAGAAGCTACCTGTCATAAACATTTGAAACATTTAGTTGCTATTAGGGTCAGAGTCGTTGCTAGAACACGGTTATCATATCAGAATTTAGACGAATGCCAGTGTTCTGACGCTAAAAAGAGTATACATATATCACAAAAAAAGTATAGCTATTTTAGTTATATATTCATTGATAATATTTAAATAATTTTAGAAAATAGTCATAATAACTTTATCTGTAGGCCAAACATACTAAAATCAAGTTCGTTTAGTTAAATATAAATTCGCTATCTGTCTGCAACAGCAGTAATTAAGACGATTTGATGTAGAATCTCTTTGGTACATTTAGCGCAAAGCCACGGAATACATCTTATAAGTACGTTTTTATAACTTATAAATCGTATATATATAGCTTAAACTACGTACACATAACTATTATATCAAGAGATACTTGTCGGACTTGTCGTCGTCTTCACATCACATGAATAATTCAGTAGCCACTAAGAATGCATTCTGCTTTATTCCAGAAAAGAGTCTTATAAGTTTATAAATACATCAGACTCATTTTGTAACTGGCTGTTAAATTACAGAACGAGAGAAAATGAAAGTATAGAGATAACGTCTAGGATAATCAACCTACATTCTTTATATTTATAATTCGTTCGTGATTACATGTATAAAACCTACAATTGATTGCAAATTGTAGTTTTGCTCCTCGGTGTGGAACGATAGATGGCATGTTAGTCTTTCTTATCCACAGACCTACTTACTGAGTTTGTTCTCATCGTTTTTATCAATATTTTTCTCTTGTTTCACCTCCATTCAATGGATTGTATCGGAAAATTTCTATTTACGAGCTAGATAAATGTATTATTCAATTGTTAAGTCCAGATTACTTTTTCTTTTTTATAATTCACATCGGTTATTCTAAAATTAGATGAGATTAATTCAGATTATGACTATATTATTTCATAAATATTGTATTTTCAGATATAATTATTATACATCTTACGTGTTGTCTCTCTCTCTCTCTCTCGTACGGTTTGCCGGTCTCCGGTTTGCCCACGCTCGAGAATCATCCGCCCACTTCTGCAGTATCGCTGTATGTTCATCACAAGATTAATAAAATCGTAATTTCTATGGAGCGTAGGTTTGCAACCGATCTATTTTACTGCGAAACTAATTCACGTATGTGATTGTATGCACTGTTCCCACGGTGTTCACTTGTCATTGAATTGATTTGCTTTGAATAAGTCCTCGTATGGTTCGGTCGTCGACCTGGATCATATTTGCCATGAGAAATGTTAAATTTTGAAGAATCCAATTGTATCATACTTCGTTGCATCCTTTATAGTCTCGTTAACAGGTTCTATTGCTATTACCTAAGAAACTAGTCTTACAATTATGTAACATTAGAAATAGTATATGCCAGTTACTGTGTTTTGTTACAAATAAATATAAATTATGACGAACACTCATAAATATTAAGTAAAATTGCGAGCTGTAATTTTTATTATTTAAATAACCATTTTTTTTTATTAATATGTAAAAATAAACGAGTCTGTGTAATAAATATCATGTTGATGAATTATGTGAAAACGTGTTTTTGTACATAACGAGAGGTTCAGAGAAAGTATCAAGGCATTAACTGGCGACCCAAATTGTCGTCTTTGGATACGTAGTGAAATCGGTGCATTTATACTTTTAGTGCAGTTATGCAGTACAATAGCATCAACAATTGCTTTGCCATTGAACTTTGAGTATAAATGAATATAATATTCTGAAAGCCAATGAGTATTTAATATTAAATTTAGTGCACCTCTTGTAACAGGGTACAACAGTACGTAGCTGAGTTTAATTAATATCACTGATAGTGGTTTGTATGATTTACGCAGTGTTAATTAAGCCTTAAAGATTTATTTTATCTGACTAACGGAAGCTACATAGCATACTTTTTTGGATAGTAATTTAATAGAATCATATGTCAGATAGACGGCCAACTATTTATTTGCCAGTTCATTATTTGTCACAGGTTATGAAGTTCGAATAGGCAAAATCCGTTGGCATGGGGTAGTACAAGCAGTCATGCACACACCTGTGCACACTGACCGCAGCGCGTCTATTCAAACTAAACGAACCGAGCCTTTTGTTTAGAACTTAGTGTACGTACTGACTACTGACGCCGACTTGAGAGATGTTCCCACTACGCATTTTCTTCTCGTTTACGAATACCAGTTCCATTCGTTACGTAACTAATAAAATATGGGTTAAGAACACTCTTTTGTGATTAATCTCCCAGCTTGCATTATATTTTAAATGTGGTCGGTACAATATAAGAACTCTCTTTAATTGTATTTTTCCTGAGATGGAGTAAATGTCAGCCACAGTAGTAATGAGTCAGACTATACAGCCAGGAAGAGTCATCGCGATTTCTCGGCGACGAGTCATGCCTCCGTAGCCTGGCGCCGCGAGCAAAGTATTGCAATTATACTGGGAGTGCCTCAGAGCGACATTTTTTTCTTTTCTTATTTGCCGAGGACGATCCGACGTTGTCGACCCGCCGAGTTGCCAGATGGAACTGCTTGTTATTCTACGCGTGTATCTAAAAGATACCGTTTCTATGTTTATTAGTGTTATTGCACCGTCTGAGCTACGTTACATTCAAGTGCTTACATGCTTAGCACACAAAGATTAGAATTGTTGGCTACAACGAATGGAAACCTGTTGTATACATATGAAACGGTTACATTTAATTAAGATAACATACTAAGAATGCTTACAAATGAATGGACTTTTGTGCACTTCTGTGATATTTCGGTTATTGACGCCTGACGTTTCTGACAGAGGATAATACGGCATTGTTCATGTCCAATCATTCGTGTAATTACTGCCTCTGGTATCCAGAGGTATTTTGTACTTCATTATTGCTCTATTAAACTAGAAGGGTGGAGCCGAGCCATATGGTAAACATTCACTAGCTGTGTTCAGCTTCGCCCTCGTGAATAGATATCTATTATTTCTTGCTTCGTAATGAAAGTTGAACCTTCCTCTGACAATAGAAGTTCAGTCACGCTGTCTGTTTTTTGTGAATCTGCTGAATATGCGACAAATATCTAAGAGTAGATGTAAAATAATTACTCACACAGCTTTACCGGCTAAACAACACCTAATCTCCAGCTAGGAAATATTAGTCAGCGACGTTTTCAGCTTCAGTGTGTCAGCGTGACTGCCTCGCGCAAACAATAAGTTGTAATATCATTACATTTTACTCAGTTGAGTAAACGCCGACCGCGAAGCCTGTGCTGGTTTTCCTAGTTCCATACATAAGTGATGTCAGTTTTATCCCTATATACTTAGAATAACAAAACAATAAAAATACAAAATATAATTTCAAATACATGGCTTCTAAATTCGATCTGTTTTCTTTGTTGCATAAAGTGATTGAGACCTGTTAAATAAAATGTTTACTACATTTAAGAAAAGATTAAGTTTGAAAAAATGCAACACCAAAAACAAAAGAAAGGAAATCGTTAGTGAAGATGTAAGTAAAATTGTTGTAAAAAAAACTTGAACAACTAACTCGTTCAGCAGTTTCGGTAATTGAATTGATTTCACAATGAGTGTTAGTGTTGTTTCTAGTTTTTGGTAAAGGTTGTTTATACGTGCTTGCTCTACAAACAAACAAATTCCTTTTCGATGTTGAGTCCGTTTGATTATTTACGTTACAGTACAATGTCCGTGCACTGGTAAACACTTGCCGGATGGCAGTGCTGCGGTATAGAAGGCACTGTCAGTGGGCCACTAGTTTTCTGCCATGATGTACTTAGTTCGTGGAGGAGTGCTGAATTAGTAAAGTGTCATAGATATTGTAATTGGCAATAAAGACGAGATTTGGTGTGCTGTCATGTGAAATGGTGAAATGTATTCTATGCGTGATGCGCCGCATGTCGATGTTGCAACTGTTGCGCGAATGTAACTGCCAGCTGACGGAGACAGACACATCTCTGTATTCTCCCATCTGGCTCAGTGTTCCCAAGAAAATGGTTATCAATATTACATTCCTAAATTCTACTTTAAGTGTTGCTTTTATGAATATTAGAAATACGAGAATTTTAATAAACAGCGACTTATTCGATGATATCGCAGTAAGTTTAAGGTTAACTGCGATAGTTAGTGTGTTGTTAGTCTGGAACATCGTTTGTAGATATTATTAGAATCAACCGTCACAGACGCATTACGGTCGTCGCACTTCGCAAAACTGCATACGTGTTTGCATATCCACTTTCTTGTTCGTTTTGCATATGCCTAAACGTGCATGCGGGCATATTATTTATAATACTTGATGGTAACTTGCGCACGTATCCAGTAATGTCTTATCACGAGTGTGTGTTCTTGTGCTCGTGTAACTATTGTCGCTACGTTCTTGATTACTCATTTTATGATATAGTTCACATATTGTTGTGTATGGCTTGGAGAAATTCCAGAGATATTCATATTTGTGAACGTTATCTAGTATATTTATATACTTATTGATAAATATACATGTCTTTATACTAATTGAAATTATTCCGTTCGTTGTTAAAACTATAGCCCTACGTGCCTTTGTTCATCAGAGTCGTTAACTATGTCGTAGATTTGATGTATCTTCTGAAATTCGAGTTGGATTGTATTGTACGCTTGCAGTAAATTTCAAGTTCCATGCAAGCCCCATATGAGTCACCGCTTTCGTTCTTCGCACCTACATAATGACTAGTTATTGGTATGATGAGGTTTACTTTATTGACGCAACGATGCAGCGATGCGTGCTCAGTTCATATATGATCGTTATATACAGTGAAACTTACTGGTTTGCGGGCTTGATATTTTCTTTACAAATAATGACTTTGTCATAAGCATGTTATTGCTAACATAACTGTGCAGCCCGATCCGCGCGTTTCTATGGTTCTAATAATACACAGTTTATCTTATATACCTAGCTCGTATCCGATGTATTTATACTTATCTACCTAATTATGCCTTATTATAGGTATATTTTTGCTACATTGTCCAGTAACGTTACCTTGGAACGGTGAGTCATCTGACGCTCGTCGGCTAGACCGACTCGTTCAACTATACTTGTCAAGTGTATTTACTGCGAGGATGTAGCGATACATACAACTCTCTTCATTATTTGAGGGCGGATTTATGGCTTTCCGCAGCGGGAGCCTCGTTAGCTAGGTTCATTTGATGAAATAAGCTTGCAAAGGTATAAGGAAATCATGATGACGTCAATATTGCGATCTCAGTATTAAATTATAGTATTGCTAAATATTTTCCTCAACTATTTTTAGGTTTCAACTATAAAGGTACAGTGGTGTAATCGCCATAGATACGCCATGCCGTTTGAATTATTATTTCCCTAACATATCATCATTTTTAAGGTCAAATTGTTTCTTTAAAGCATAATTAAGATTTTGTTATTCGTGTCAGTTACACATACTCAAAGACAGTTATTTTTGCTTCCAGTTACAAAGTAAACGCGAATTGTTCTTCAAGTCGGATTCTGTGAGTGGTGGCGGCGTGAGTGCGACGGGCCCACCTATAGCAGCGCCGCCCGCGCCGCCCTCCGTGCTCAAAGACGCGCTCGCCAAGCGCGCGACCACGCTGCCCGACCAGCTCGAGAACAACCACCACGAGTCCAACGGGACCGTCAGCAAGCTCAGCAACAGCGTGTCAGTTGACGTGTCCAAGCCGCCCAGCTCGGCTCCGCCCCCCACACCCGCACCCCCCGTGCCCACCTCGGCGCCTCCCGGCGGCCCGCCACCGCTCAGGAGTACAGAGAACATCATCAAGGTAAGAAAATTACTGCCCGCCGCCATGAACTGCCTCGCGCACTTGAGTAAACATCCAGTAAATCGGTGAGCAGTGGGCGCGCGTTAATGTTTCCTCTTCCTGCGTTGTACACCGTTCCATTTCGGCAGTTTACGACTGTTTTCTTTAGCGATGCTAAATTAGCGAACCACTTGTTATGTTAGTTAACTATTAGTTCAATTGACGTGAAATTGTAGATGACTGTATTTTTACAAGATACAAGCTAGAGATAGCTTTATAATAGACTTCCTAGTTTTCTATCACGTGCATACGTAGATCAGAAAGGAGGTTCACCTATTTAGCCATGCTAATAATAAATTACATACAATCACGACGATCATTATCTCATAACAGTGTTCATTATAAACGGGCACTCTGAACAATAACAGTATTTGTATTCCTTTGAGGATATTAAAACAATGCGATTAAAAAGTTTGCGTATTTATATTGAATAATAAAGATCTTGTGATGTATGTCATATAACTAAGTAGGTATTTACACATGCTTCCTCATTTTTCAGAAACCTGACCACCCACCTGTCGCGCCAAAACCGGAATTACCTAAATTAGAAAAGCCAAAAACCAAAGAATTAGATGGTTATGTCGGATTCGCAAACTTACCAAACCAAGTCTACAGAAAGGCAGTGAAAAAAGGATTTGAGTTCACTCTTATGGTTGTAGGTAAGCTAGCAAAACAATATTCAGCATTTGCTGTTATACTTCTTATGAATAAAAACTTTGCCAAAGTTATAATGACGGCTACTAAGATGAGTTTTTGGAACAAGTGTCCACATACTATTCACTCTGTAAATATGCAGCCTTCTTAGAAATTAAGATTCTTAATTAAAACTCGTTTATTTTTAGGTGAATCAGGTTTGGGCAAGTCAACGTTAATAAATTCATTGTTTCTGACGGACGTGTATGACCGAGACAAGCACCCGGGCCCCTCACTACGCGTCAAGAAGACGGTCGGCGTGGAGACCAGCGTGGTGATCCTCAAAGAAAACGGCGTCAACCTCACACTAACCATCGTCGACACACCCGGCTTCGGCGATGCAGTGGACAACAGCAATTGGTGCGTGATTCAAAACATCCTCTCGGCTACGTAACACGCAATAATATTGTCATAATTTAACAACCAACACGCGAAATAATTGGCCACCGACGGTATTCAAACACTAAATAAACGTTCACGTTTTTTTTTTGCTGGACAGTAGATGTAGTTTTAAATTGATATTACGGGTAAATTATTTAGGGATGGCACACTACACCAATCTGTTTGGATTCATTAAATGATATACTGGTTACTGTGGCTTTATTTACGGGAAATCGGGGTGGAATTGTACCGGACGGAACGAGGTGAACTTTATACAACGCCACTATACACGTTGCATGCGTTATCGAGTAAACATAGCATAAACTTGTGAAGTTGTGTCAAACTTACTCAAAAAAGTATGTCTACATTATAGCTGGCAACCTATCATTGACTTCGTTGAATCGAAGTACGAAGAGTTCCTGAACGCGGAATCAAGGGTGACGCGCAAGGCGGCGCCGCCGGACACGCGCGTGCACTGCTGCCTTTACTTCATCGCGCCCAGTGGACACGGCCTCAAGCCGCTCGACGTCGAGTTTATGCAGCGGCTCGGCGACAAAGTCAACATAATACCTGTCATCGCTAAAGCGGACACTATGACGCCTGAGGAGTGCAAAGATTTTAAAGAACAGGTAAGAGGGAGTGATACAATTTTGTTCAGTGGATGGGGAAGGTGGAGGACTGGGTGTTGTGTCGCAAGTTTAGAACGGCCTATACCCAGCATAGGCAACGTCATAATTGCTATTTCGGTGTCTTGTAGACGCTTCAATAATTCCTCTGTATTACAGATAATGAAAGAAATAAGCAATCACAAGATCAAGATCTACGACTTCCCGGAGAGCACGGGCGAGGAGGGCGAGGTGGCGGAGGCGGCGCGCACGTTGCGCACGCGCGTGCCCTTCGCCGTGGTGGGAGCCAACACCGTCATCGAGACCGACGGCAAGCGCGTGCGCGGCCGCAAGTACCCCTGGGGCATCGCCGAGGGTGAGAATACAAATCTGTGCATAGTGACATTTAAATTTAATACAAGTTACAACCAGACATTTTTGCATCGTATATATCTTTATTATACTTCTGCATCAGTAACGCAATATGTTTGTACTCTCACTGATCTACCAATCCCTCTCTAGGAGTCTAAAATCTAAGAGAAAATATCAAGGTCGGAATAAGCGCCCCCGACTCGACCATAATATCTCTGATTTCTCCCGCCCTTAAACAGTCCTTAGTATTTTACATTTACGTTTACAGTCGAAAACCTGGAACACTGCGACTTCCTGGCGCTCCGCAATATGGTGATTAGGACGCACCTTCAGGACCTGAAGGATGTGACGAGCTCCGTACACTATGAGAATTACCGATGCCGCAAGCTCGCCGGCCTTTCCCACGATGGCAAGCCACACAGGATCAACTCCAACAAGTAAGACGAACCTTGCTAATCTTCTAAATGTCATTTAATTACGCTCGCCATATACTTGGACCTGGCGCAGATGACCTACTGTAATAATTGAAAATAAACATAAGGAAAAGATCGCATAGTTGATAATACAATCGGAGTAATTGACAGGCAGCACCATCCTCCCTGACAGTTTTTTGGGTCTGGGTCAGAGGAAAAGATATAACTTAAAAGTAAACACGACAATACAGGACACCGGGAGCCGTAGAATACAAATCTATTACCGACAAAATTGGTCGTCTGTGTTAGGCCCTTTTGTATCTATCATTAAATAATGTGGATTAACAGACTAACTTTTTCAACTAATTTCAAGTGTTTTACCTGTTTCTGGTCTTAGTAGATCTTTCGAATAACGTTATTTGAAACAGGCATGATTAGACCTAACAACCGAAGTAGACAGGGTTGGTGGGACATACGTATTTAACGATATTCTAACATTTGTTTATTTTATTACTGCTGTCACCGCATTTAAGGTGACCAGACTTAATTTTGGATTTTTATGGACATAAAACATTTCCTTAACAAGTGAAACACTAATTAAGTGATTTATTTGATTGTCTTTTCATTGCTGCATGTCTGGTCACCTTCAACATTAATTCTTCTATATACTGTCGCAGTTGTGTGCTACAGAATTTTATTTTGTTTTTACTTTAGATACATTTTATTAAATAGCTCTGCATTAATTTTCGTTACTGAACGTTCTGTGCTTGGGCATGCAGAAATGAAATATTAATTGTTAATGTCTATCATTATCTTCTGTGTTTCATGGATTATTTTGAAAAATACCAACTAACATTGATTTAAATGAAAAGAAATGTTATTTTTAAAAATATCCATGTTAAATATCATGAATCATAATATCTTGCAGTTCACGCGCTTGCACAGTGGCATTAATAACAATTTATTCCTCATTATATTCGTTGTGTTCAAATAGTGATGACTGCAACTAATTTGCGTGTGTTACACTTGGTCGCTCACTGATTTCTCAGCATTAATTTGTGTAATAAGTACAGTAATGTCTAAACTGTCTGCTAACCGTAATGAAGGCTTACATCACACGAAATTTAAAATACAAATAACTTGTCTTTTTTTTTGTCCGTAACGTACAACATTTATACATGATTAATGCGTACGCATTTGAAATGGATTATTATTTTATGCAATAGCTGTATTTCTATAAATGTCGCAATTTCGCTTTTATTTTTTCTTGTTGTGCCTGTTACTGATGCCACTGTGAAGTGTTTGCGGGGCACAGCCGTGTGTCGTTAACTCTGGTTGTGTTGGTTCAGTTTGTGCCCGCAAGGATTGATGAACAGTTTCATGACCGTTTGGTAAGTCCCGTCGCGATCGACGTATTTTCATAACTGCAGCTTGTACACATAGCACGGTTTTATTTGTTTTGACTCTGTTTTCAAACATTCAGTTTTTGATATGAATACTTGGAATTTTTTATTGTTTTGTAATTGATGACAAAGACATCAGAAAACTGAATAATTCTCTTCGCTTTGTTATCTTGAGCCTGCAAGCTAAAATGTCTATTCATTTTTATATATTTTTAACGAAATTATAAATATGTATGTCGTTCTACAGTACTACTGCAGTACCTATTTATGATTTCTTTGGAAGTGAACATGTTTTGTTTGAGGAAGTTTTAGCTTGCAGTAGCCTTTTCAAATGTCTAAATGTGTAGTTTGTTTATGTACGTAGAATAGGGGTTTGGTTTCATGCATGCTTTGCTTTCATGTTGTCAGCTTTATAATACTTATTTGTATTTCAACGTCTGTTTACGGATATTACTCAATACGTATTATCGTTTGGCATGTAAATAACTTTATCCTGATTCGAGAAACGAAGAAATTGCTCTCGTCAACTAAACCCAATTGACAAATTGGCCGTCGTTTAGACGTGACTTGTCAACTGTGTTCCATATTCCATGTTACGCTTTGCCCTCCTTTGTCTTTCGCAATACCTACCTATTGATGTGATATATCGTTGAACATCATGATATGTTAACATATAATTAAATGAAATAAATAATAATAACATTCGTTTTATGCCCCATTTTTGTTAGCACTTATTTGCATGATTTTTTTGTGGTAGTTCTTTTATACGAAATTATATATCTTTATTAAACAGATTTTAAGTGACTATCCCAATATCGATTGTCATTAAAATAGTTTTTTGATTGTGGGTATTTGTTCACAGGAATCCTTTGGCTCAGATGGAGGAAGAGAAGCGGGAACATGATCTCAAGATGAAGAAAATGGAAAGTGAAATGGAGCAGGTCAGTCATTGATATAAGTGAATGAACGATAATCATCGAAAGTATTCGCATTTTCGTTCAATCCAAATAGGGTCTAAAAAGTACATTTTTGTTCCTGGCAGAAATTTACAAAATTACTATAACAAACCCTCTTAATATTAATTAATTAAATTATCGATCCGAATAGGTATATCGGAGTTGTACTTGATGGATTCTTTATACAATATATTTGTAGCGGTTTCCGAGTCAATCCAATGGATAGGTATGGCCCCTAAAGTGTGAATGAAGTAGAGGTGCGGACAACTTATCACAGAAAGCACGCTACTAGACTCAATGTCACTTTGGACTTGGCTAAGCGCTTGTTTTCTACTCTGCACGGTCCCGTGCGTGCGTTTGATGTCATTTGCGTGGCGCACCTAACAATCTAGCATGTATTACCGTCAGGTGTTCGAGATGAAGGTGCGCGAGAAGCGAGCCAAGCTGAAGGAGTCCGAGGCGGAGCTGGCGCGGCGGCACGAGGCCACGCGGCGCGCGCTCGAGGCGCAAGCGCGCGAGCTGGACGAGCGTCAGCGAGCCCTGCACGCCGAGCGCGTCGCCTGGGAGCGCGAGACCGGCCTGTCGCTCGACGACCTGCGCCGCCGCTCGCTCGAGGCCAACAGCAAGGAGTACGTACTGTGCACCTGTTATGTATCTTATAGACACGCCGAGCGCGTCGCCTGGGATCGCGAGACCGGCCTGTCGCTCGACGACCTGCGCCGTCGACGGGAGCGGGAGTACCGCGAGGGAGCAAGGCTGACCTTTAGGATTGCTGGATATTTTGTATTTGTAGACTTCGAATAACAACTGGAGCTATCTTCTTCTTCTCGCATCTGGAATATATTTCCCAAAGAAGGAAAAGAAAATTCCGGGCTGCTGTTAAAAACCTACTAATATAAGGATCCAATAACTCTTGTCTTATTCTCGGAATCGATCCGCTTCACCTAACGCCTAGCGGTCGCGCTTGCGTCGATTGAACAGATGAGGGACCATAACTTTTTTCTTTCCGTGATAATTGATTTCTTACGTTTTCGTTTGTATGTTACAGGACCGTCGACGGCAAGGATAAAAAGGACAAGAAAAAGAAAGGTTTGTTCTAAACTAGCCTACAGTCTCGTCGGCCTCGCAACCGCCGTTACTCTCGCGTGACTAACCTCGCGGCGCAGTGGCGCCCATCATCGATCGAGTGTCGGTTGGCTCGGTCGACAGTGCTTACCGATTTCTTATAAATTTTGGTATCGGAGGCTCGAGTACAAAAAAAAATCAGAATTTAAAATTTTTAAATAACGGATGTATCCTAGGCGTTCAGTCTTTTTATTCGTCAATACCGAATTTTCCGAGTAGCTTCGATCGATGATTTTCTAGTGCATAACTATGTGCTAAACGAGATTTCACCACATTCTTTCGGCGGCCTCCTATTTGGTAACAAAACATACTCGATGAAATTATTTTTAATGTCTATTTTTACTGTGACTTGAACATAATACCATAATACTTTACGTATTTTAACTCTATTTCATCTTGTAAAATAGACACTTACATAAACTACTGTTACTAGAATTGACAAACTGTTAGTTTATTGGGACTGTACATATCGTGATCTTAATTGTTTGATAAACATGGATGTCATGATTAACCTATGTATTTAAATATTCTGGCAATGACTTCGGCTAGCGAGATTTCTTTCGTAAGTTTTTGTTTTGTCAACCTAACTGGGTTATATAGTGCCATTTTCAGTGTCGTGACGAGTAACATAATTGTCGTAAACACTAGTATTTGTCAAGTGAAAATTGCTTTTTGTCTTCTGTCCAGCAAAGTGTGTTCACATCAAGTGTTTGTCTCACTTAAACTTGTACTTTTGTATATTATTGAAGTGTCTCTGTGACTAAATAAATCACTCTTTTGGTGAATGTTCTGTTAGCATTTCTTATACGGGGCGGTACATGTCCCTTTTACTCCTATTAATTAATTCCAAATTATTTGTACGATGATTATTTGAACACGTTCATATTGATAAAAGCATCGAATAGTAAAAGGGTGTGTCACTGAACCTCACTTGAAAATTCTTTGATGTATGCCAAAAATATTGTATTTTACTATATTCTTGTAATTTTACGTCACATATTGAGATTTTTTACGTCATTTGCAGATTGGTCTTTTAAGAGTGTTGCAACTGGAATAGTAATATAATAAGGACCATAGTCCACACACGGCGCACTTAACTAATTAGTAACTTATAGTTGTATGGACGTAGCATAATGAAACAACGATTAATGAAGACTACACGATGTAATAACATTGTAACTGACACGCGTTGGGGAAGTTAATACAAAAATTTAACACGAGTCTACATTGTATGAGATTACTTTTGTATGTATTTTATTTATAAGATTTTTCCATGACAAAGCATTTATTATGATAAGTGAGGCCTAATTTTATACTTCTTGTGTTTCCAAAGGATTTTGTAAAACATATTTTATATGATTATTTATTATTTGAGGTCTTTGAAACTGTTTTAGCTGTTCGCAGCGTCGGATATAGCACAAACAATATTACAGCTTATGAGTAGACATTTACGTCCATAAAGATGCCAAATAGCTTATAATAACGGTATACTTTAATCGAAGACGAATGTCTAATGGTTCATTATATTTATATTATATGTTGATAAACACTAGATAGACAACTAAATCAGTAACGTGATCGATTCAGCTCAATGTCGGGGTGAAGTTAGGCACTAAATCTTTATCTTTACTGATAAATATAGCATAATATAATTACAAAATAATAATATTTGAGATACATGTTTACCGCTTTTATTTTCTGTTATATTTATACGTAGAGAGAGAATACTGTAGCTATTCGAAAAGTTCGCATTAGGTAATACACCATTCTAAATTTTAAAGTGAATTAGATAAGAAATATTTTTTACTTCTATATCATTATTACAAGATGTAATACGATTTCGGCTTAATCGGTGCATTCATAAACCTCGTCGGAGGTTGGATTCGCACGGCGTTTGTTATAACTAAACAAAGTTATATTGTGCTTAGTGATATTAAAATATGCTCATAGTTCCGTTGTGAAATAGAATCTAGCTCTAGCTAGTTGTTAGCGTTTCTTTATAGTAAAGTATAAGGGAATGATGTAAGGATCTCTCACCAACAAGGAATATGGACGAACGCATGAAGCAGTCTAGTATTATATACAAATCTATATTCTTTATGTTGTCAAACTTTCGACTTCAATACATGCTATAAAGTTACTGTTGTTTTAATATCTTCTTGAAACTCATATTCAGCAATATATCGCTTATCAGTCTAATATTAGGTTATGTAAATATTTTGTTTAGTCATTACTTTCATACGAGCAAAATATATATTATCAGGTTATGTTACTAAATGACACGTAATTTATGAGACATGCATAATCTTTATTTAATCAGCATGCCATGTTTAAATAAATTTGTATTATTTCCTCCATTACAGTATTGACTTCCGCGTTACATTTAGTACTTTAGGTGATAAGATTTATGCTTAATTTTGTATTTTGTGTAGGGTCTCGGCCCACTACCATACTGATCATTTGCTTAGTCATTACGATGGACTTGTGATGTGTGTTGGGAGAGGACAGGAAGTTCACACGATGTAATATATTGTACCTTTGAATAAATATAAATAAATACGTAATATATAGGAGTAGATCGTTTTATTTTGAACATTCGTACCAACCGAATCGTACAGTGGGGAGCTATAATAAAGAAACACGCACTAGTCTCGTATGAATTCTCCTTTTATTTGGTGATGTAGTAGATCACGTACACAGTGTTATTACATTCGTCGACCACATCAAAATACAATCCATAAATTCACGAACAACCTCAAAATATTCTGTTATGTAAACAACGTTACTACATCTAGATATATTATTAAATATCTTTGGCAGCACTATGGAAAATATATTTCTACTTATAATAATGAAAATGCAACTTCAAATATATTATAACAATCACAACAGTTTATCGACAATACAATCTTTATACACAAAGTAACATTAAGTTGATTTAAAATATTCGACCATACGTGATAACTAAGACATCTTCACTGAATTAGATTCTATCAAAATTAATTTATTTACAATACCTATTCATTTATCGGGGTTTTACTCCTTCAGGGCATTCAATTTACACATTACATGTAAGAGAATAATAGAAAATATATATATGTATGTAGTTACTATTATTACTTTGCACATCATTTTATGTGTGATTAGACTTAATAAGTGTAGGTACGTGGATTAATTATAGTATATTATATGATTTGTTTAATTTGTTGCAATTTATTGTATTCGCGCAGTACACGTAACGCGTGATAAGAAATCATCTATAGGCATTTAACTTTCGGAAGCTCACTTTTTATTACTTTATATTCTATTACTTATTTTGAATAATATAGCAACTTCTAAATGTACCTACGCAATTTGAAGTGCAAAGAAATATCTAATAATTAGTTGTCTTATAGTTAGATTGTCTCCTTGCTTTAGATTGCTCAGCGTCGAGGTAGTTACACAGTTTATATCAGAGGCCTTTTGTTTATTAACTAATTGCATCGCGCTTTAATGTCTTCTAAGTGATTTGCATACAGGCAGTTTCAAAACCAGCGGATGTACTACTATATCTAATTAAAATACAAGAATCACTTCCTACGTTCCCCTGGGTCAATGTCCCGAACTATACCTTGTCTATATTATAAATCTTACCTATAAGTACATAATTATTTAGTATTTATGGTTACTATTTTGGTGTTCTTTCGTGTTACTAAATTTAATTACTATAAAAACGTTGAAATTAAAGGACGTTGTACTAAATCTCGATAAGTATCTTGTAATATCACAAATCACTGTATCGCTAAAGTCTACTTATACACTAGCCGATAAATTATGATATCGTTAATGTGATGAGAGTTAATTATTGTTTAGATCACTATTCTTGTATGATAAACAATTCGCGTGGAATATGTTTGCATGTGTGCTAATTAGCTAAACGCTTTGCTATCAGTAGGTACGCTATAGTCTACGCGAGGAGGCACAATGGCACAGCTATTGTATTCACGACCTACAATATACGTATGTATTCCGATGACACTATGATTCATAAATTATACCATGTATTCGTTAACTTTATACCATGAAATGACCATGATGTAAGCAATGACTGTTCATTTAATCCAATCCTTTCCAAATTGGGCTTTAGGTAGGTACTGATTGACTCCAATAATGCTATTTTAGATGATCAGTTGCGTATCTTAAATCATGCTTGATTCAGAATTGTTTTGGCACAATTCATTAATTAATATACAAAAATTATGTTCAAACATACCATACGCATAAAATATAGCTTTTAACCAATCATCTTCACTTTAAGTACCCTAGTAGCCCTGTCTAGAGCAAGCGCAACCACGATTTTCTTAAAGAATATTTTGGTATAATCATAATTTGCCCATGAATCGATAAACATTGTCACTTCACTAAACTTAGTGAAAAACCTTAATAAACTTAATTGTTATTAACAGTCAAAGCAGATTACGCTAATCTTTGTTTCTAACTTTACGTGGCCACAAGTTCGATTCACAACTCTTCATTATAAAGCTTTATCAAGCTCTTTACATTAGTTATATTAATGTGGGTAACTAATCTAATCATTTCGTATTACAATTGAAACTGACTTATAAGTAATTATTAGTATTCTAGATTCATACATTAGGTACTATAAAATAACTAAGAAGGCAATACATAAGATTAAAGATTAGTTAAAGTAGTCAGTATCGTAATAGATAACAATTTCGTTAGATATAACTAGAATATGAAAGCCAACATCGTTCACGTAGTTAGTAGAAGAGTAAATGTTAAAGTATGTATGAAACAAGCGAAGTGTTATATAGACCGATGTGAAGTGAGTTCGAGCGCAGAAGACAGGCATCGTCGAGAGACAGAGTGGGTGACACGTCGTAGCGGTGGCGAAGCGGCACTACTCGGTAACATAGTGAAATATGTATAATACATTGTGGCTTAACAGCTACTTAATAATATTGCGTGAAATACTTATTCGTATTAAGTGACGATAGAGCCGTTCTGACACGGGAGTGCATTCGTTCAGTTATAATAATATTGTATTTACCTTGTATCTAACTTTATAGGTGGAGGACATAATGTCTGTTGGTAACCCATTCCTGTAGAAACTGCAAGTATGCATCATTCCAACTAATTAAAGTTTTATTCTTTTCTATTATAATCATCCAAATAAAATTACTATCGATCTGGCCGCCGACTGAGGCGCGCTCATTATTCTAGTAACAATAAAGCTCTTAAACACTAAATAACGACTTAGTCGTTCGTCTGTAGGCAGTTGTAACTATAAACCTACAAAGTGATATGTTAATTATTGCTGTAACACATTAGTTGAACAGCGATGTTGCACACATGCCGGGCGATGCGCGTTTACATGCAATGCCAGCCCTCAGCAGTCACATTGCAGCATGCATGGCGGTTGGTCAACGAGTGCCCGCGTTCTGCGTCGTCGTGCGTCAGTGGCCGGGTCTATATAACACTGCGTTTCTTGGGCGACGTGGGAGCTGCTGTAGCAACCACCAGAGTCAATTTCCCTCATCTTAACATTAAACATCCTCCCGTCGGAAAGATGACGTACGACATCCATTACTTTAACCACGGTACACACATGCAACACACATCTATTTGTTCCGATTCACAATCATGCAATGTTTACACGCCGCACGCGCAACTTGCATAAATAAATGTCAATATGACCACATTCTAATGTATGTACACGAACTCGTTGAAGGAGAAATGACTACTGCGATAACATCGAATGCAAGAGTAACACTGTCGTTCTGAAGTATAATGTGGTAAAGTAGCGTGTTCTGAAACTTAACGTCGCCATCGATGCCAAATGAAAGTGAGGAAGCCAACGTGCATAACATAACGCAAAACAAAGTGCAACAAGGACCACGGAGAGTGCAGTAGGGTGCGTAGAGAAGTAGGTGGCTTAGGTGTAAACAATAGTAAAGGACGAGTAAAGTATATATGTAGTTACATAATAGATAAAAGTTAGTGGGATTAGAAGTACTTATTATAACAGGCTTAAGAGAGGGAAACTTAAAAAAATAGGCTTCTCTGTGTTGTTTACGTATTAATTGTAACAATGTGTAACATTATGAAAGTGTAACAAGTATTATATTTATTGTACGATTTCACTCTTCTTAATTATTGATCACAAATTGTTCTATTCGAGGCAATATTTAAAATATGACTGCAACAACTTTCTGAATTTTCTATTCTATCAATAAGTTAGCACTGAAAACTAAGTTTGAGATAAATTATGTTAAATATTGTGGTGTTAACTTTGAAGGCGCTGTTTATAATAACAAACTATTACATAACATTATACGTATTACTTTAGATCCACAGCCCAATGCGTCACGTCCGCACGCTTGCGATCTAGCATTAAGAGTAAAAATACTAAGAGTTGAGAAGACGCTTTGTGTGTCGCAAGTGTTCTGCAGAAACTTACTTTGTATATCGTACTGTCCATCTTATTAATACTATATTGCTGCAAACGATTCAATAATCGCTAAATTATGCGGATTATAATCATTTGCTAGCAAGGGTAGTCGGAGAGCAAGTATCACACGCACTAGCATCTAACTATGTCATTTTAGGCATTGTTTTACAGTTAGACACCATTGCGTGTGGTCCCCAGTACCGATACCGAGCAGGAAATTCATAAAGCTGTACAGAATGCCATTCGTTGTGTATACGTCTCGTTTCATTCCCCATTCTTTTGCTTCATCTATTACCTGCACTCGTAATATTCTATAAATTTGCAGTTAAGGTATCCGTTACTTTATCAATGTAAAAACTAACAAAGTCTTAGCAATCGCTATTCAAAATCCGTCCCGATGTGTCCGGCTCATTAAATATATTAAAGGCATTTCGTGCAGTTTTATGTACATCGGCTCGATGTCGGTTCTTCCGACTGCAGGCGACGAGTTGTTCCAAGACGTTCGTCTTTAAAACAAGAGGAAGCTGACCCTGGTCCGGCGCGCGTCGCCCTTGCCGCGCCGGCCCATGCCGTACTGTCACATGGCGGTGTCGCCGCTGCTGCCGCCGGGCTTGGCGTCGCCGGCGCCGGCGCCGCCCGCGTCGTCGTCGCGCGCCGCGCCGCGCCCGCCCGGCGCCGCGCCGCCCGCCGTCAGCCCCGTGAAGTCCAGGTTGTACTGTATGCCACAACGCACTAGTTAGCACAATACGTGCAAGCCTTACGACACGACACTTCTGAAAAAAGGAAATTTTCACCTAGAAAAATTTCCCTTTCTCGTGTTTTTAAAATGTTTTCAGACGACTTTAAGATGATGGCATTTTGTCGGACTTAAATATCCTTATGATTGATGTCTCGGTTAAATTTGAACTTTACACAAATCTAGGAATACACAATTCTCAAAATGACAAGAAACACCATGCTCGCGAACCAATTTGTGTTCATATGAAGAATTTATCATTTTACCAATAGATTGGCCTTTTCATAAAACGAGTATTTTTGGTTTTATTGACATAAGATAAATTGTAGCAAACATACATACTTAAAAAGAAAAATACTGATTCACACAAAGTTCATATTCGCTTATAAACTTTATAGTGAATAATTAATTAAATTACCACACAGATGCTAATCTAAGTATAATACTTAAGTTATTAATTGCAACATCACACCAACAACATTAAGAATAGCTATGGGTTACACCAAACAATGCTACACTAAATCCACGGTATTAGTAATTTGTCAGTTTGTTAATGAATTGCATTGGATACAAACTGATATGTTAGAGAAAAACCACAATTCTGAGTCCACATAAATACCTACTTCAACCATTCAGTACACTATTTTCACTCTTATACGTGGATGCTTTTTGTAAATTTGGCTTCCAATGCATAGGAACTCTCTCAGGCATACATAGGGAATACTGAAAATAAATGTAACAAAATAACACATAAGTAAATAAAACGAGTTATGAAATAAGCATAAATAATAAGAAAATATTAGTAGTCAAGGAAAAAGGAAAGGCAGAAGTTAAGTACAAACGTTGGCAACAAGAATTCTCCTACTTGAATGAGTTTAGCTTTACAAGATTCTTTTGTGAAGTCCAATATTAGCCTAAATTATTCATGACTGGAAAATCTCTTAAAATGGGCATGATTATAATTAACATGCTCAGTTAAGCTACGTTGACATATATACATGAAGTATGGTGATGTAATTCAAGGGGGTGCAAGATAGAGACAGACCGAGTCGTCCCTCGTCTGAGCTGAGGATTTGTTTATCGCTTTGTCCAGCGGTATAAGACCCTGGAGTGGACGGAACCACCCCGTGCATGGAGGAAGGAAAAACATATATCAAAATAAATATAATACAATAAATAAAAATGGGAGTCTTCATATTTAAACGGTTCTATTACTATAGTATAAATCTATTGTCTAAGTAACTAAAGAGGTTTATTCTTGATGTTTTCAAAGGTAATTTGCTGGATTCATGAGAAAAAATGGAGGTATAAGATTCAATCAAGAATAAATCTCGTAATTTTAATCACACTGCTCCACCGTTTTCCTGAATGTCTAACAATCACGAATGAAATATAATCTTTAAAGTACTTAACAGGTGCAACACTCTGGTGCCTTTTAACCACTCCCACACGGGCCTCCCACGGCAAAGGTACCTAAGGAACATTATGTTCCAATGCACTAAAATTTTTACATTTCCTAGAAAATACTAAACTGTCAAAATGTGCGATGTGTTGCTCGAAAAAGAAATTGAAAAATATAATTGTATAGACAAATAAATATATAGAATGAGCGGTCACCTTGTTTGCGCAATCGAAACATGTAGTGACGACTTTACTAATAACATTCATAAGATGTTTGGTCTCCTGTATAACGTTGTCTACTTTGCTGAAGGTGGCGGCTCGCCCCACCGTCGGCTCTTTCACTGTGAATTGTAGCTGTTGTACATACGTTGGAACCTTATCTAGATGCTCTAGAAGTTCCTTTTTTGTTGCTCCCGCGGGTACCTTAAAATATATTTATATTTGATAGATACATATGTAAGCATATCATTTAACTACGAACGTTTCTTATGTTATAGAAAATTTGGTTTACCTGATAAGAAAATTGTCGCACAATTTTATAAAGTCTATTGGCTTCCTCTGCGAAATATTCCGCTTGTGTGAAGAGGTCTTGAGTAGTGTTTAGACGGCCTTCACCTTTTGTGAATTGGTACATAGCGAAGGCCATGGAAGACATATTTTTTGCCCTGAAATGTATGAAGGAATGATCAGACCTAAAGTAATATAATACGCTTATGATACTCTAGTTCTGTAACTGTAGATATTTTACCTCTTCACAATATCGTTGTTTTCGTCGGCAGCTGCGCCCTGCCATTTTTCAGTCTCGGCGTCCATTTCGGAGGACATCATTTTCATTTCTAGACCAGATTTCGCTATCTTCGCTTGCTCGTCGGAATCCAGCCTTACTGCTTTTAGAGGTTTGCTTGTCGTACCGTGTTTCTATGAATGGAATAACATTAACGTTGAGACTGACACATTTACACCGAGCATAACCTACACCAGTAAGTGGGTCAAGAAGTACGCAACGTTGTTATGACACAAATTAAGGAACATGCAAAAACGCCCCCTTCGGATGGGATCCAAAAGAAGTCTGTAATTGTCGAAGTGGAAAAGGTAATTTACACATGTGTAAACTATAAAATGATATCTAGATATCAATATATTGTTATGTCCTTACTCCTGGCCTCGGCAAGCTGCTATACTGTTGCTTGTCGGGCCTGTCGTCGGTGAGGTCGAGCAGCTCGCGGGCGAGGCGCGCGGCGTCGGCCAGCAGCCAGGCCCACATGTCCACGAACACGTCGAGGTTCTCACGCGCCGCCGCGCTGCCGGGGTGCGCCGCCAGCGTCCGCGCCGCCGTCACTACTTGCGGACCGTATATCCTAAGGTTTATTTCTGCAAACTTTGCACTCACTTGCAGAGTTTCTGACATCGCTATATGCCTGAGTAATTTGCAAACCTGTTGATTAAAATACACGTGTAACGTATCTTAGTGCTAAGTTTCAGTATTAATTAACCTGAGATGACCACATTTACCTCTATAATGTGATCTAATTGTTCATGAAGCCGGCTTGCTATACTGTGCAGTCTCTCTGATTCTCTCTCACCACAGGAACTAGCTGCAAATCAAATACATCATGATACCCTTATGCATTTCAGTTTAATTTTGTGTGACCATCTAACAGCATTAGAAGAGCGATTAAAGATAAAATGTAGGTATTTATTAAGCATTATAGACATGCAGGCCGCAAAGTGTTATTGTTAGGACAATACTATATACCTGCTTGTTTACCTATATATGCGAGGTCGGAGGCGAGTCTCTTCGCCTCGTCGGCAAGGGCGGCGAGATCTCGCGCCTGATCGCGCGCTGCAGCGACTAGCGCGCGTTCAAGCTCCGATGCGGCACTCGTCGCGCCCGTACACGCACTCTCCAGGGCTGTCACACCATTGCTGGCACCTTGTTCTTCCTGAATTATAGACACTTTAAAATATTTATACATGTCGTCCAATTATAGTGATAGTGGTAGCTTACCAGCGACACGGCGACGGCGACTAATCTTTCTAATTCGTAAGCTATTCTCTCGGCGAGTAAGAGTATCCTTTGTCTATGTTCATGTGACGTGTAGGCGGAATCGGTAAAGTCGTGCGTGCGTTCGACGAGCGCACGCAGCGTGGAGGCGAGCGATCGTCGCCGCACTGCGTCCGCGCCGCCGCGCGCTCTCGCTGTTCGCACCTGCCCCGTCAGGCCGCGGAGCGCGCCTAGTGCCGTGCCCGCTTCCCATTGCGCAGCCTATACATAAACTAAAGTTAATTAACGCAATTTAACATTCCAAATGGTTGTGAATAGCAGTTGCCTACCTTGCACTTACGACGGGACAACTACCTATCTAAATACCTAAGGTACAGAAAATATGTTAAATGTTTAGCTTTGAATAAAAGTGAAAAAGTAGTTAAGAATGTAATTAGTGTGATAAAATAGTACTACAATATCTAATAAGCATAACTTACTATCACCTTGAGGTCTACGTGGTACTTACTAGGTACCTATCATATTTATTTACTGCAGGCTTTAGACGATATTTACGATTACTCACCATTTTAGATTTATCTAATAACTTCGGTTGAATCTACCTAGACGCAGAAATTTGCAAGTATACATACCTATAACGTTAATTTCGTTGCGGGAAGCTTAGCCAGGCCATTCTTGCTAAGCTGTTTCGAGCGTGTTAATTAGCAAAATTTTGTGACAAGTACAAATATCTTATAATTATTAAAATCGTTAAAAACTATAACTACTTTTTATACATTACGGGTGCTCTTTTTACTTAACACGAATTTAAAAAACATTTATGCTTCCTCGTTTTAAAAATACTGAAATATAAACTAGAATGGATAACCTAAAAATATATCTAAATATTAAAGGCATCCCACGAAGACGTTATTCCACTTACCAAATTGAATAATGTCTTGTATAAAATTAAAAAATAGAATCAAGTGTAAGAACATTATGTTAATTTTGAAAATAAAAGTATAATGGAAATAAAGTATGAGGAAGCAAATTGTAAAGGTAGTAAACATACATATTGTTAAAAAAAACAAGGATAATTCAAAATAAAGCATACAAAGAGAACGATCTAGTGCTTATTATGTACAAATAAAATTATTTCTTACATAAAATGAATGCACTCGACTACCTGCTTTCAATAAATTTATACCTGTTCATGACTATCCGAGAAAGGTTTCATCTACAAGAAAAGAAACAAAATGGTGTTTATGCTTCAAGAATAGGAACCAGAAAGCGTCACACAGTAACGAAAGACGTACACAGTTAGTGGAAGAGATGTATCATGTAGAGTATAAACTTCCTTTTCTATATAACACATTATTTAGAATAACCACTTACCTATAATTATATATGTATATGCAATACAATTACATAGTAATTATCATCAGATAAGAATCTATTCTTGACCTTTAACAACAAACCTACGAGAGCTCTTGTTGTTTTGGAAACATCTTCGGACGCAATGGACGCTATTAGTTAGGTACCTACACACAATTCACATGCATATATATCCAGAGTTGAATCAAGTATTTGTGATTAATAGAAATTAATATTTGATACAATGCGGGCATTGAATCCACGACGGAAGATCGGAAGTGCTACTGCGTTATATTGCTTAATATCAGGTATATAATCACTGAATCGGGCATGAATTTAGTATTTCGGCGATTATTGGTATCGTTCGCTTTTCATCTTAACGAGAAAGCTCAATATATAATCAAATAATACAAGCTGTTGCAGGATATTATGGTTTTCAGACATTCTAAGAAACAGACGTGTTATTGAAAATGTTACTGCGTATATAAGTGTAGCATCGTGAGAGGAGACTGCCCATCGCGATAGCGCAGCGATCTATATCGCTAGATGCAGCGGGAGTCTGAACGGTATACAATCGATATTATCATTTTTAAATTACTTTTCTATTTGATCGTTGGTAGATCCATACTGAAGCCACAGTATAGTATGGCCATGTGCTGTGTTTACAGAATACTTAACCTTTGGCAATAAGTTTATCTGAATTGTTTCAAAGATACTCGAGTTTACTTGAAAGTAATAAATGTCGTTGAGCAGTTTTACTTAAAACATAATTTCTTTTCGCTTGCTTTTACAACGTTTTTTAATACAATCCTTGCCTGAATCCTACTGTAATAAAACGTTATATTATATACTAGGATTTACGTATGTAATCAGCTCCGTAAAGTTCGCGAACACTTTCCCCGTTAGTTTGTTCATATCGTACTTCCGGTTTGCGTTGCAGTCGTGGAAGCCTCTCTAATGTCTCATGTAATATAACTCGTAGGTACAAGTCTGCTATATACGTACATATATACCTATAGTTATACACCATAATCTCAATACTTACTTCCTTACAAAATGGTAGGTCGCTACATAAGGGTGAATTTAGATCTCTTGCTTTTGATCTTAAAAGCTTAGGTGTACCTAAATATGTTGTTTAATTTTGCAAGGATGTTTTACGGATGTTTATAAAATCTACACCTTTAAAGTCAGAGAAATATTACAGTACCTAATAGTTTTCACAGTTGAAATTAAGTAAGGACCTTGTTAAGGACCTATTTTGGTTTCAGTTTATTAAAATAAAACAATTGCTTTAAAAGGTATGCTGTATACTTAGTACAAATAAATTGACAGCGTTGCGAAACTTGTATCAGATTTATATGAGTCACATTTCAGTGTGATGTACGATCCGTTCAAACTCCACGTAAGGGTAACAACAATGACAATCCTCTGTAACGTGTGTCGACTACACTAGAACGTGCTCAGTGGCAGGCTGGCGGAACGACGCGTCGCGTCGGAGACCAAACTTGTTTAGCCGAAGACATGTACTGCCTCGTCGGTAAATGTTTGCACTTGTGGCGCCTTACTACCTACTCCTAGTTAATGGTATCTTAGCTTACATCGCTTCAAGCGCTATCACCATAAACATAAAACGGAGCTGGAAATATGTCCGCATTTTCAATCGTAGCTTTGCTGCCACGGTATTCTGATTTTTCACTGGAGCCTTTCGTTCGCTTTTGTGCTCACAAAAAATCTGATATCTGTGAAAATCTATCAATTCTTCGTGAAACGTTTCAAATACAGTGCTCTTCGACTGGTACTATTTTATAAAGATAAAGATCATTTATTTGCATTTAATGCTCGTTGTTACTCAACCAGATCATTTTTACAAAGAATGAAAAAATAAAAAAGTTTTCTAATAAAGATAATCATAAAGGAATCTTTATTTTGTAATATGGACAATGCGTTTACAATGAGAAGTTATTTATGTGGTTAATACTTTTCTCATTGATTCCAGTCAGGTACTTTGAACTCGATTGGCATAGATAAAAAAATGTATGAAATAAGTAAGGGAAATCTAATTTACCTATAAACCAAAATAAAACTGTCAGTCTGTCGTACCTAAAGGTACAGCGATTGATGTGGAAACTCTGTATAAAGGAAGCTTATGTCTCGGAAAAGGATATGGGCTACTTTTCTCGAGTGGGTAGGGAATTCCTCGGGGATATGGGACGGAATATTATTTCCTTTCAAACGCAAAATGTATACTGGCAAACCTATGATATTCTGTACAACAAAGCTACGAGAAGAAGCTATTGATTGAGACATTTTCATTACTAAATGTTTTATTCTATAAAGCGAGTCTTTCGTATGAGTGTATTATTGGACCGGTACTGACGTACCTAAGATGGTAAATCAAGTCTATTCAATCCTGACACGACACGTGCAGCCGCTTAGTGTGCCGGAAACCAAGATGTTGCATTAGATGTGCGGATTTACCTGATTAGATTGGATAGGATACTGACACACTGAACGAGAGGCTGAGATGGTTCTGCATACGTATCTGTACAAATGACAAATCTAAATCATTTAATGTTTTCTAGAAGTACTTGTGAGTAACAGTATTTAGTAACTGTCGGAGCGAGAAGAAAAGAAAGAAGAAGACTTGTGAAGAGTGTTGCAAAAGTGGATATGGAAGTAAAATCAAACCGCTGCAGTTGTAAAAGGTTTCCTTTCTGACGAGTAGTCTTAAAATGAACCTTTATCATAAGCCAGAGCGAAGAACAAAACATCACGAACCGAACACTTATAATTAAGTGGTCAAAATATCGTTGCGATTAAGTAATAAAGTGCTGATTACAGCAATATATATAAACATATTAATTCAAACGTGAGTATACAGTTGTGAACGGGATCGTTCCCGCAGGAATACATGACGCGAACAATATATGTAGGTGTTCGGAGGACTTGGAGTCACGCATTGTGAATATTATTTACTGCATCTATTGTTGTTAGCCCAATGTGCCTCCTGATTTATATTCCTACCTATATTTTCGTATAAGCGTGTCCGATATTTTATTGAGTGGATATTGAAAGCTCCGGTTACAAGTCACGTGTAAAAGTTAACGTATTAAACCAGTAGGAATTTTCATCGTGTTTTTCATAGATATTTTTAGTGTAAAGGTATGATTTTTCTGATGTTCAAGTTCGTTATTTTGTAAAGTCGAAATTTATCCAGGGACTGCTAAATTTTCTAGGTAAAATTATCATTCCGTATTCATGGAATAAAGAAGACTTGAATTTCCATACTTTAACGGCTGAATTATTTTTATAGCGGTGGGATTATTTCAGTGTTTAAGTTGAAGGTCGTTCGATACATTTTATTATTTCAGTGGGTATTACTTCAAGCGGCCCTTAGTGATGACAATACAGAAGAAGATTATTTTGAGTGGTGGTTGAGAGTAAAGGAGTGTGACATCAAACCTCATGCGATTGTTCCTCGTGTCCCGGCAGGCCGTCCCTTACGACGTAGTGTATCAGGTCCATGGCTCGTCGCATCTGACAGAACACGGTGTCACGGTTTTCCCGCGCCGACGCGCTGCTCGGGTGCCTCATGCACGTCTGTTAACAACAAATATTTGGTTACACTGGAAACAGTTGCAGTCAGCGATAAAGTGACGGCTCGACTCTAAATGCAACCCTATGTTTTGCCGGTATGTAGTAAAAGACGACAAAGCTAAGAGACTAGATTTACATATTCATTTGATTATACACAAAGAACTTGAGAAAACATCTAGGATAGACTGGATATGGTAGACAGAGAAAGGACTAATTTGGAGAGACCTTGTCAAATGTGTGTGACAGTGGAGGGCCAAAGGCTGATGAATGGCAATACAACTAAGTATAGGTAGAAGGGACAGTTCTAAACTGACTTGCAGAGAGTTTACATACTCGTACATAGTACTTTTCCCGCGGCGAAGCGTTTCTCGGATGCTTCGGGCAAAATAAATATTTAGCTAGTCCGAAGACAAAGCAGTGCGGTGAAGTCTCGTCTCGACTATGAATAGAGCCCCATCATTCACCGGTGTGTCGTAAAAGTCTACAGTAAAGTTGGAAGGGCTGCAGCTTTCATGTGTAAACTTTGTGCTGCGGTTACTGATCCGCAAAAAGTAATAAAGTAAAATTCCGTGTGGGTCTACGGGGCAGGTTTATATAAATTGTAGAGGTGAGTAAAGTCACTATTACAGGCCTACAAATAAATAAAATGATTTTTACTATTAGTTTCTGTTAAACTATGACCAATATTGAGTATGATTAGCATTAAGTTACTGTCCAGTGCGGTTGTAACAATTCCTATCACTACTGAATTTGCATGCAGTTCACACAATCGTTCAGCGGTTAATGGCGTTTCAGGCGCAATTCTGGCGGCCTACATTTTTACAGACAACTTTCTGCGAATAATATTGATTCAAACATGTAGATACATAGCAGGTATTTGTCTATAATATAGGCGTAATTATCGGTGAAATAATTCGTACTAAATATAAATTACTGCCCAAAGCACCTATACGATCACTTTGCGCGAAGTTTGTGCATACTTCTCTACCTCAGTCATAGTTAGCGAAAGGCGTTGGAAACTGCGACTGCGACTAGCGCAAACTAGTGCAGTCGCGAACGATTAAATTGTTACAAGTATATTATAATAATTATAATAATAGCAAAGCTGTTACGTACTGTTATAGAAGGGAACTTTAAAATCTATTTGGATATTAAATGTACATAAAAGATATAAAAGGAAGATTTTTATCAATGTGACATATCTAATAAAGAGCGGTGGAAAAATGAAGTCTTGTAAAATATGTCATGTGAATGGTCTGGGAAGCATCGGCGTGCGGCACGCTCGCCCGGAAGCGCTGACAAATTGCTGGCTTTGCCATCACACAGCTGACTGCGATTGTTTACTCACCCTATTCGTGCAACACTCGACACTGGCAGATATCTTAAAAAAATGGCATTTAACATTCGCAGATTTAAACTTTTAGGTAACATCAATCAGAAAGAGACTAGCATATTGTTTGTTCAATCGTTGTTCCAAAAACAGTTACACTGTTTTTGGAGTATGTACCTACATAGTAAGGATTTCGAGGATAGACAAGACACGATTATTTTCTATGGAATTACAGAAACGTGAATACATTTTACAAGTACTTTTTGAGGCCATTAACTGGATTATAGGAGACACGTGGAAAGTGTTTGTTCAGTTTGGCAAGTGAACCCACCTTGGGCGCAGACTGGTCGCTTCTATAAGTCCTTCTCAAACGTAACGTTATCAGGGCACTTAAGATTTTTTAAGTCCCGAGGAAATAAAAGCTCCGTGCTTACTTAGACTAAGTCCGATACGCTGGCTATCCTTAAATTTTATCTCATTTCAAAACGTAATTTTTATCGCACAAAATGAAGAGCGGTTTCATTAAAGATAAAAACTTTGCGGTTAAATCAAGTTACTAACTCTATTTAAAGGTGGTTAACATAATTATTTTGTAGGTAACTAAGTAGGTAAACTCATAGCAAAAATAGTTAAAAAAATATACTGAATAACTAAATATAAAGGCCTTGAAATTCTTTACAATTACGTTTAGTTAAAACCTAATAAACCAGATAATATTTGGAAGGGTAACACGACACTACTACTATTCATTATATCATGTATAGGTAATGTTCACATGATTTACCTGTTTTAACTTCCGACTATTCATCATTACTTTATATGTTTACTGTACTATATTTCACCTTTCAGTAATCTTTACCAGCGGCGTGTGTTTATGAACTACCCATTGGTCAAATTAGCAAACTTTACCGACCCGCAGACCACTTACATTCTAGCCATAATTTTACAATAACAAATGCTTTATTACTATTACGTCTTAACAGTTTTGACTATAAAATTGTATGAGAAATGGTTGTCCATAAAGCTCGACGTCACAAACAACGCTTGTGGACCAAATTGGGTTAGAAACCTCCATAAATGATAGGAGGTGCCTCGTCCAGGCGACAGGGCTAATTTACGCGAGTCACGGGACTCGCCGGACAGTCGGATTGAAAATTTATTACCGTCCATTGGTGTTAATATCGTTCCCACAGTACATCAAGGTGTTTTATTAAGGTTTTTTCAATTTAATTATTGTGCTCATAAGTGTAATTAGATTTGGTAATCAGAATCGTTGTTGATGAAGATTTATAGACCCACAGCCACCTTAAATACGAAACACGTAGATACAATGGTAGAAATAAATATAATTATGCGAGTTACGACGACTGTGGTCGTAATCAGCACATTCGGTAAATAGATAGGCCGATGTATGTTATTGTGATGATAACACAATAAGAGCAAGACTTACATAATTGCTATGTTTATCGGTAAATACTACTGCCTATATTATGAATATTTTCAGTAATGTTTTTATGAAAGACATGTGTGTGAATAGTGTTATTAAAATAAGTTCATTGTCTAACAGTGGCAATATGTATGGCGCACAGCCGTACTCTCCTATTTCCAACTATTTTCCTCTATATTATTATTGACGAGCTTTCTGAAGTTTCAAACGCGTTGAAATAAGATGTATAATTAACTTCCGGGGGCTACATTTAGATTGAACGTATATTTGACTGCCTTGACCGCTTTGCGAGAGTTGCTAACGAGTTTTCGTTAATGAGCAATGTTGATTCAATTGAAATGTTGACGGTATTAAATGGGTTAAGTTTACCTTATAGAAGCTTTGCGGTTGAACGCTCTTCTTTTAAGCAAGGGGCAACTTTCAACTTTTCGTATTTACAGATTGGTATATCACACCAGAATTTAAGTTTACGGTAAAGGAAAACAATCGTAATGCCAGTAAAATAGATGGTGCGTCAATGAGCCTGGAAGCGAAAAGTGCCCATCACATGCTGGTCCGTTCAGGCGCGGATCCAGCCCTCAAAAAAGGTTGTGGCCACAGCCACCCGAAAGTCGGCCAAGTGCAAGTCGGAGTATGAACTCGCTCATAATCGATATAGTGCATTCCTACAAAGGAGATGTTTGCGAATGAGACACGATTCATTGTTTTTAAAATTTTATTAAGGCATTGGATATAATATCATCAGCCTATCGACCTCTATAGACCGTGAAAGAGTGACGTCACAAGTCTACTAGGGTTGTGGGTATGCCCATTGTGCCCACAACGGTGGGACCGCGCTTGGACCTGCTGTGTAGCGAGCGATATATGTATTTATTATCTCCTATTTCTAAAACGTTTATTAGTTACCTTGGAGGAGGTGAGAAGCATGAGGGTGGAGCGTTCGAGGACATTTCTTGCAGCTGCTACTTGTGCCCGTCTCCTCTCGTCGCGCAAGTCCGCTCTCCTTTCCGCCGTGAGTCGTGCTAGCTCCACCATGCCTCCGCCGAACTCCGTGAACGCGCGCACGAACTCCGCAAAGTTTGACACTGACTCCAACCGGTCCAGGGATCGCGCCACCTGTCCCAATAACAGCCAAGAGACATAACTCAGCTTAGGCGTATATGTACCACCGGTTTTAGGTGTATCTATCTATCAGCGGGTAAATTCATATCGATCGCCGCATGCGACGCAAATGTAATGTTCAAACATACTGGGGTGAAGAGTGTCTATTGCGCGGAATATATCTGCGTATACGCCATGGCTGTGTTTGAAGACAATTTTATCTCACGATGTTCCGACGACCGACAATTTAACCGAAGTAGACCTATTCATACAATATCTACTAGGACAAGCAAAAATATTAGTAGCGTGTCATATTTAAAAATATATTTGTTCTTATGTGATTATCGAATCTGACATACAGGTCAGGGCCTCTTTGGAACCTAGGTGAAACGTTGATCTACAACTGATTTGGGTTGGATGGCATTTCCATAACTTCCTCCATTAATCGTCTACCCTCGGATTAGAGAGGTAATATAAATCTACGTAGAAATTACGTAAGGGATTACATAGCTCTATTATCGGTGCTACAATATAATCTGCTTTATTAGATTTATGGTATTGCCAACTGTTATGTATTTGCAGAAAGATGCTTTGTAGAAATGAAGAATGATGTCAAAACATTGGTTTATACAGAACAATATACAAGTCCTTGTTATGTTATACTTTATTTCTAAGCGTATTATAATTCGTAAATTTTAACTATAAGAAAGCTGCAAGAATCATCAAATTAATCACAAATATTTTCAAAGCGAAGTGTCCATCCCATGAAATCATACAATAATTGGATATGAAATTGCACTGTGCCTACGTCTTTGCTTCTATCAGAGAGTTTGGAGTCCTTCCTGTCATTCATTAGTAGACTGATGATGATATGATATTACCTTGTCCTTGGCCAGCAGTAGCTGTCGCACGACGACCATGTCCGCGAGCAGGAGCACCCTGGTGACGGCGGCCAGCAGCGCGCGCGCCGCCGACACCATGCCCGCGCCATCTGCGCCTGTGCACACGCGTTCAATCGCGCGACCTGGACAACAAAATATTTTCATTTTCAATAGCAGCCCGGACTTCAGCTCGCCTCTTATTACTTAATAGCGGCATTGACGATATATGGGCGTCTAATAGTCTACCTAACCTGTTGGAGAACATAGGCATGATGCCGTGTTATTAAAATATACATCAAAAAGACATTTCATCTGTAGACTGAATATAATGATTATATACAGGTAGAAAGGTAAACGAATAAAATACCATCACAAGATATATATGTAGGTATATCAACATAGTGTCATTTTATACATATGTAGGTACCTAAATATTTGTCAATAGACAACGATAAGGTCAGACCACTAGTCCAAACTAGTTGTCTGACATTTTCGGAATTTGTTTTCCAAGTTTCAACCGATTGGCCAGTTGAGTAGCGGAAGTCAGGTGGTAGTTCCTACTCGTAAATATCTATTGATAATATTCCATCTGAATCACGAGATGCTGCACCTTAAAATTGTTATTGTAAGTAATATTGGTGTTTTCCAATCTCAAGTGACTTGAAGTACGGCCCAAACAATTACCATCGACGCTTTTGAAACTTAGGGACCAGTTACAACATCAGCGATGCGAATTTGTAACGCCAAAAGTTGCGTCCTCGCCAGACACGTCATTGCGCAAATTTCTATTGAAATTCGAAGTTCTACAATCATATTAGACGTTGGGGTGTTACGATTTTATATTGATGTTTACGGGCTCAAAAGCTTGTAGCTTTATATCGTGTTAAACGATTTACGGTACCTATACGATAATTGCGATTTCTTTTCTTGTTTTCAGTGAAACTTTGTATTCGGCATCTAGCAAATCTAGCATTTCGCGATAATCCGCTGATTGCAGTTATTCTGTGACATACAGTGCAACCTTATTTTATTATCAAACTAGCGACCCTCCCCCGGCTTCGCACGGGTGCAATTTACAATTTCAAATTTCCGATTTTCCATAAATTTTCTTTCATAAAAACCTTGTCCTGACTATAACGAATACAACAAAAAAGAATTAGCCAGAAAGATGCAGCCGTTCTCAAGTTTTTCGTGAACACATTTGGCGATTCATTTTTATTTACATATATAGACTTTTTGTCATTTTCTTCACAACTTTTATAATGAGACCAACTTTGATATCGAAAAAATTACCGATACAATTATTTTGTATGATAGGTACATAATATTATTTTTATGATAAAAGAGATAGAGTATACATTTTTTTATGGATTAGGTTTTCTTTTCAATCCTTACTCAAAGATCAATCTGCCGGTCATAAAGATTTAAGAAACGGCTTAAATATTGGTGAAATAAATATTCAGCGCTGAAAAATCACGCAGCCTTCTCAAATTGTAAACATTTATCTAAGTCAAAAGGGATCTAAAAATGACTCTGGTATACATTAGTTTTGATATTTCGGTAAACATCAAAATGGATTCCCAATGAAATTAATTGGAAAGCGTATACCCTGTACAGTTATTAATTTATCAAGTTTACGTAATATTAACAACGTCTTGGCAGCAAAGACGTAGGCGGCATATAGTTCAACGTATTGAATTCCCGACTCCAAATAATTACGACTCAAATTGTTATTGGTAATGACAGGTCAAAGTCAAGATAGTAGGCTAAGATCCCTAACAATGTCGTAAAAAGAGATAATAATAGGATGCATGCGGTGCTCTTTGTTGCCAAAAGCTTCTGATGATTGCCGACAGGACAAATAGCTCGTTTAAATGCCTTAAGATGCAAAGCTGTGTTCAGTCATCTAGATACCAGCTTGCTTTTGCATCAGTACTCGCAAATGATTTATTTTCATTTATTAAAAAAAAGCGTTGCCCCGCCCTAGGATTTCTCCAGTATCGTGGGTATAATTTACAAACATACATGTCACATACATACACAACCAGAACCGAAACAACTATCTGTAGGTCATACAAACATTTTTTGTTGCTTGCGAAAATCGAACCCGCAACACCCAGCGTAGAAAGTTAATCGCTTAGCCATTGCGCTAACTGTGCCGATAGTGGGTTTAATAATTTGAAAAAGTCTAGACAGTCAGCTTACAATGTTATTTAAAACAGGTACTATAATATGACTTCTTAAACCTATATTCTATGAATGATGCACCACAGCAATACTTTGTGTTTGGTTTTTATCATTTTATAGACTAAAAATGTTTCGTACAATCAACAAAATACGTGCGTGATATGTATATTTAGCTTCGAAGCAAAGGTTAATTAGAGTCAATATTTCTGTTTTTGACCTTTTTTACAAGCTACTATGTCGGTAACACGCGTACACTGTTAGGGTTAAGATTCACATATATTTGTTTTTATGAACCCCTATTGAGTTTATGATATGCAAACGGTTTCGTCAGACAAAGATGTGAAGAACTAATTAGCAGGTCTCCTGTGTTATAGAGCTTACCCGCTTGTATTGTATTATATTATACACAGTCACAAAACGCAGGTGCTCCATTGTTGGTTTTAATGAGCAATTTGCTTAATATATTAGTATTTAGTGCTTTCACTGTAGCAATTTAGCTCTGCTGTTACAGCGGTGGCATAATTCACTGTTTTTGTTCCGAGATTAAAATGTTAATGTGCACTGTAACTATGGAACCTGGATGAATATAATGATATTTTCTTTTTAATAAAACGGTTGAGAGGTATTAAAAACGACTAAAGAATAATGCTTTGGAGAATTAAGTGCTCAAAGGTAGATATCTAAATTGAGATCTTTTTATAAATCAAAGATAAAAATGGAATGCCTGGACGACGAAGGGTGGAGTAAAGGAGAGTGCAATCAAAAGTGTACGTGTTTTGGTTGTGGGGCGGGCGGGTAGGGCGCGTATCATTGTCGTGCCTGGGACCCACTGGCCGGGCAGTCCCCACTGGCGACTGACGGGCAATGAGGGTCGCCACCCTTTAGTTGATTATTAAAAAAAAACCTGTTAATTTTTTTTTTTTTGGAATTTTATGACCTGGTAACTAAGACCTTTAAGTCAAGTCTTATTTTATTTTATGAAACACTGCACTATGTACTTATCACTTCACTTTTATATTGTTTGAATAGTGTTTTTAATATATTTATATATCGGTTTGTAAGTGTTTTTGTTTTTTAATAACAATTCAAGTGGCGGCGGGCGGGATGAAGAATCGCACTTAAAGTTTACATCACTAAGTTCACTAGCCAACACTAATCTGTCAAGCAAGAAGTTTTGACAGTCAAAAATAAGATGCTCCATGGTTCCTTCTTGGGATTCACAATGTGGGCATGTATTGTTTATATTAATGCCAAGTCTAAAAAGGTGTGACGGTGCAGTATTATGGCCAAAGCGTAATCTATTTATCGTAGTGATAAATTCTCGGCTGGCTTCTTTCAATTTATTGTACCAGGGTCTAACAGGTAATCTTTCTTGAATACTTCCATACCACTTTCCTTTGATGTCTTGGTCTTTCTTCCACATTTCTATCCATAACTTATATATATTTTCATTAATACATTGCAGGAAATCAGTCATAGGAATTTCCATTGCGTTTCTAACATCAACAGCATTATAACCTTCATAAGCAGTTTTATCAACTATCTCATTGCCAGAGATACCTCGGTGAGAAGGTACCCACAGGAAGGCAATTTTGATGTGCTTAAGATAATATTGATGAATTATTTCTTTGATAAAATACAGAATATAATTTGACTTAAACGAAACTGTAAGGTTAGATAAGGCTTTTATCAAACTCAGTGAATCAGAGACAATCAAAAAGTATTTACAATTGTTATTTTGGCGAATATGTATTAAAGCCTGATAAACTGCATATGCCTCTGCAGTGAATATAGTACATGTATTGTGCAGAACAAAGCTTTGAGAGAGTTTAGCATGTGGATCATATATAGCAGCACGCACATAATTACTCCCCCTACTGCCATCAGTGTAAATAACATAATAATTCTTATTTTCTGCCAAAAATTGCAACATATCTAAATTATTATTAATGGGATTTTGCAATTCTTTGATGGGATGTGAAATACACTGATAAGAGAAAGAGTAACATGGCCATGGGCACTGTTTTCTAATACCAGTAAAACTATTTTCTGTTTCCAGCAATATTTTGGACAATGTTGGAGATTTGCCATTCAAGAGATCTTCTCCTGTTGTTAGAGGCCCAGGAGTTCTACTTACAGAAGGTACAATTTTGTTTATTATTTTTCTGTTATTTGCAGCAATTAATTTAAGACAGAATCTCTCTGCAAGTAGGATACGTCTCAAAATTAAGGGCATAATTTTAGTCTCCACTTCCATGGCCCTTATGGGAGTAGAGCACATTGCACCAGAAATTGTTCTCAAAGCCCTGTTCTGCAATAGATCTAGTTTATTTACATGAGTACTATTTATATACACTAGTGAACTATAATCAAAATGACTTCTAACTATACTTTTATACAAAATTGACAATATTTTCGGGTCTGCTCCCCATGAGACACCTGCAAGACATTTAATTATATTTAAACCTTTAAGAGCATTCTTTGATATATATTTAATATGTTCCTTAAAAGTTAAATTCCTATCTATTACTATGCCTAAAAATTTCTTTGAATTTACTGGATTTATAAATTCTCCATTATAAATAACTTTTGAATTTGTGTTCTCATTGCCAAATATCATAACACTGCTTTTGGAGGGGTTAATTTTTAAATGTAGCTCATCATTATAATAGTGAAATAGTTGGGACAAGGCTCTGTTAATATTGTCAATTGCAATTTCTACATTATAATTACTACTGTAAAAAACAATATCATCAGCAAACTGCAAAATATCTACATTACTGTTTACAAATTTACAGATTTCACTTGTGTATATATTATATAGCAAAGGAGATAGTGTAGCACCCTGCATTGTACCCTTAGATGCACCTTTTGGACCATACAATGTATTATTATGTTTTACATAGAGTGTTCTATTATTCAAAAAGTTATATATCCATTTACATAGCTGACCAGGTACGCCTAACCTAGACATAACTTGTACAAGTATAGCTGGATCTAGACTGTCGAATGCACCTTGAACATCTAGAAATACACAAACAGTGTGTAATTTTTTATCCTTTGCATGTTTCAGGTCTAAAATTAAGGAAGTGAAGCTGTCTGCACAACTTCGCCCTCGACGAAATCCATATTGAACATGTGGAATGATGCCGTTAGATTCCATATACCAATCCAAACGATTCTTAATCATGTTTTCAAATATTTTACCAAGACATGAAGACAGTGATATTGGTCTATAAGAGCTGGCAAGCTCCGAAGGTTTATCTGGTTTGAGTATCGGAATCACACATTGTGTTTTCCATGATTGTGGAATACATTTACAATGCCAAAGTAAATTAAGAATATTTAGAAACATTTTTTGTGCAGACTCATCTAAATTTTTAATAATACAGTAGGGGAAATCATCTAAACCAGGTGTAGTGTCTTTCCGAGATAACAAACTCATTTTAAATTCAGACCATGTAAAAGCATCTAGCAAAAATTTGGAATTTAGATTATCATTATTTAGTTCGAAAATATTGCCTAAACTATCAGCATCTTTTAAATTGCAATTGTCGGATAATTTATCTAGAAATGGAGAAATAAACTCATCTTTATATGATTTATTGCCAGCTCTTATACCTTTGAACATTTTTAGAAGATTCCAAATCTTACTTATAGGAGTAGTTCTATTGAAAGTGTTACATAAGCTATCCCAACCTATTCTTTTTTGTTCTGATATAGTCCTTTTTTTTAATGCATCTTTTCTTTTGTAATCTAGATAGTTCTCCATAGTGGGTTCACTTCTATAAAATTTCAATGCATTGTAAGAGGCAGTTACACTTTTTTCACAAATGTCATTCCACCAAGGAGCTGGAGGTCTGCTTCTAAAATTATTTGGTTTAGTGAGTTTAGGAATTGTCATATCTTTTAAATTATCTAACCGAGAACAAAAATCATTATAGGTTGAAATAGGATCATACAATTTTAAGACTAAATCATTAAATATTGTTTTGGAAATAGTTTTATACTCCGTCCAATTTGCTTTTTTATATACATACCTATCAACAGGGGGATTAATATGATATTTATCTATATGTAGTGTAATCTCTGTTATTGTTGGGTAGTGGTAGCTGCCCATGGAATCATCATGTACAGACCACTCGCATATTGATGCGAGGTTAGCACTAATAAAGCTAACATCAATTGCAGACGGATTTCGCCTCGGGTTGTTAACAGTTGTAAAACTACCATCATTTAAAATACATAAATCCAAGTCATCAATGATATTAAATAAATCCTGACCTCTGCTCTTAGTGGACAGACAACCAAATGCAATGTGGTGCGCATTAAAGTCACCACTGACAAATATAGGCTTTGGAAGATCATTAATTATATTACGTAGTCTATTAATCCGTATATGCCCACTAGAAGGAGGACAGTATACACAAAGAATAGTCAAGCTATCATGCACAGTAGTTAAGGACAGAGCAACAGTTTGAATGTCTTCATAAAATCTAGTGTTAAAAACTTTGTACTTTAAATATGGTTTAATCAGTATTGCTACACCATTATGAGTGTTATTGGAATTTTTATTATAAATGTTATATCCGGGTATTCTAAAACTATTGTCTTTAAACCATGTTTCGTTAAGTAAGCAAATGTCAACATTTTGTTTTTGTAAGAACTGAATCAATAAGGGTTTTTTACTATTAGCACTTTGAATGTTATACTGAGCAATACGTAGCTTAGACAGTGTGTGACTTGGATCCATTACTTGAGATTTTTAAGTAGTGTTTCTTTAATACTATTTACGGTGGTAGGCGTATTATCTCCCTTATTACCCAGTTCCACCAACGTCTGTACCAGGGCCATAAGTACATCGTTGTTGGCAACTATTTGGGCTTTGATGTCTACCTTAGGAGGGACATCTTTAGATTTATTTACACTATGTACAGGATTATTTACAGATACAGACTTATTTACAGATGTATATACAGGCTTATTTACAGATTTATTAACAGTGTCAATTGGTTTAATTTTTGGAGGTGGCAGAGGTGGGAATTCAATATTATCACTCATGTGTTGTTTCGTCAATGTAGCACTTGCATAAGTAATCTTATTTTTCTTTTCTAAAATTTTATTTAACTTAATTGGACATAATCTAGAAATTGCAAGATGAGGCCCGCTGCAATTACAACAGCAGATCTCTGTTGGTCTATCACATTCTTTATATAAATGCTCACCTCCACAAATGGAACATCTTTGTTTGCCATTGCATATCCTAGCAGAGTGGTTGAATTTAAAACAACGGAAACATTGCTGTAATGGGGGTATATAATCAAAAACACGGTATGAAAACAAATCATATTGTACATTGTCTGGAAGTACATTCGATAGAAAAGTAATGCTTACTGTTTGTAGTCCTACTCGCTCTTGCCCAACCTTTTTTGTGAATCTTCTTATAGCTATAATTTCATATATTGATGTAAGTTTGGTGTATAATTCTTTATTGGAAATATTTGCTGGTACAAATCTAATTATACCTGTTTTTTCTATTTGCGCAGCCGGAATAAAGGCTTTCAAGCCATGTTTGTTGAGAAAAGTGGTGTTGTTAATGAAGTTATTGGCCGTATTATACTGTTTAAATATTACTGCTATTTTATTTGCGTTTATTCGTTGTATAGCCGTCACCCCTTTTATTTCACTGGAAAATATATGATTGAGATAGATAGGGCTCTTATTGCCTATTCTATCCTTGTTGTTGGTAGCTTCAATAAACACTTTAAAATCTAGATATGTGGCATTTTCTGGGTAAAGTCTCTTATAGTCTGGTTTAATATATGGAGAATAGTCAAGCTCACCGCCGCCGCCATCCATGTTTATGTCTGTCCCTCCGCCTCCGGCCTCAGGCCGAGGACGTTTATGTGAGGTGGGCGGGTTATCCCCGCCCCCCTCGTTTCCTACCATTTTTACAGGTTTGCACACCTAGTACTGTTATTTTAATTAACTTTTAAGCAAAAAATTAGGAAATATTTAATAAAAAAGGAATTTGAAAATTTTTCTGAAGCGCTCTTTTTTAAAGTTCCCGCCAGAATCCAAAACCTGTTAACAATTGACATCTAATGTCGTAAATTTGTTCGAATTTGGAAAAAAATATCGATAGCTTATTTTAAATATCTAATTCCATCGACATCTTATTTTGTATATCTGTATCGAACAGATATTATTATACACAATATTATGTCGACGGACATTAAGCCAATGGTGCAGTTTAATGGTGTATGGTGGGAGCATGAATATGTCCCTACAACGGCGTGTATCCCATTAACGACAGTCATGACAATACATGGATAAACGACAGAATCTACACTAACGCGTATAATAACCTGATAATAAGCAAACACTAATAATAACATACTGAAGAATAAAGACTGAACAAAAAGTACATGCGTTGTTCTCTTGCTTTGTTCATAAGGAATTATCCTTGACATATAACGAAATAGCAGCAAGTACAATAATGTCGCTTTTATAGTGTTCATTTCCTGCAAATTACTCGCAAATTAGTGGAATAGTGACCAATAAGTACCTACTATTAATTACAATGTCCCTGCTTCGTAGAACTCTGGGCTACGTAGAATAATAAAAATTAATGTGGCAGAGGCAAATGTATAGATACAAAACTGTAAGTTACTTAGTAAGAACAGATTATGTGCTGTTTGAACTCAACAACAACAACAATTTTGATTCTATAAACCTGTTCCGATTGTTCTTATTTTTTCCTTTCAAATTGCATTGTTTTATCATTTGCTGGACAATGTATATGAGGTAGGTATAACAATATATACTATAAATAATAATATTTAAACAAAATAATTCATAGGTTATAAGAGAAATAAAACTACAACCCACTGTGCAAACATTTTTCTAATTAGACAAAAAAGCCAAATGTATCGCGACACATCCAGTCAGGAATGTCGGTTAGTCTACCGATATCGGAAAACGATATCCACATCTAAATGAAGACATTAACATTTGCAGAAAAACTGGTTGGAGAACGAATCCCGTTCGCAATTTACAAATCCTCTGGAAATCGCTCACGACCGACTGGAGCGGCAATCGTGCTTAAATGAGATTAATAAAGGGGCTCCAAATGTGGCTCCGCGATATTTGCGCACTTACGTCCTATAATTTATTATCGTTGTTGACACTTCGCGTTTAATAAGTCCCTCCCATGCCGATTCTATCTAGGTGGTGTTCGGTGCTTTACGCAACTTAAAATACATCCGGCAAAAATAAAAATTGCAACACTGTATTGGCTTTTTTGTTTACAAGGGACGTTTTTGTAGGGAATTCGTATATTTGTAGAAATAAATTAAATTAATGCATTTTAATATAAAATATATGAGCTTAATTAAAAAGAGATACACATTGGTCCCCTTATTACATTTTACAAGTTATCTGATATTAAACAGAAATCATGAATCTTCTTTTTCTGTCGAATGTGCAAGAGCTATTACAGTGGCATCGCTTTTGCCATAGTGGAAAGATTAGGTAGTCAGCAATGATGGAACCGAAGCTGAATCAATATTGTGTGTGAACCGTATAAAGGCCACATTTGTTAAATACCTATCTACAAACAGGTACCGAAGCTTAAACAATAACACAAGATGTCGTGGAACACTCTCACGCGGTGTTTAATTTTATTCTGTCATTAACAATTAATAAGAACCTGAAACATGCGCAATTATTTACAACTCGCACTCTCTAATATTACATACTGTTAAACAAATGAGAACAGATTTTAACGAGTGTAATAAGGTTCTACTTCAATTATTATATTTTTTAAATCTGTGGAGATTTAAAATATAATAGCATGATATTTTTTGTATATTGTATGGAATACAATTACCTTCTTCTTATTAAAAAAAAATTCATTTGCATTCATTTTTGTGATTATGTGTGAGTTTCTACAACACACTAGACCGCGTGCGGCCCTCGTTGATTAAATGGTTGCAGCAGAAACATACTGGTCATCGGCAATAGTGCACTAGTAATAATAGGTCACTAGCGCATGGCATAAAAGCTAAACTACTAAGTGACCCACAGTCCGAACAAGAACTTATAGTCAAGTTTTACAACTTTCAAGGCACGATAAGCTCAATATAGATGGCCCTATGTTTTGTTTTAAGCCAGAATTTTCGCAAAAAGTCGTATCTACGTGAAAGTTCCTTTCATTTTGTTACAAAAAAAAAAATGTTTTTGTGGAATTTGAACATGTAAAATTCAGGTAGAGCTTCCACACTAAAATGCTGTTGTTATTTCGTCTGTTGAACTAAAACGTTGTGATTTTTTGGCGTGTGTACATTGGCACGCAAGGTTTGTTCAAACGCTGCAGCCTTAATTGCGTGTCAACATTCCGCTTATTGTTAAATTGACCGCTGCCGGCGCGAGCGGGCACACTGATAAGTTGATAACTCTCCGGAGTATAACAGTAACTATTAACACGATAACTTTGCATGTTTCGAACCATTTTGTGGTTGTATTAAGCCATAAAGTGTGGTTTATGAATGGCTAACGGTGCATATTATCGAATGCATGTTGTTGAAAATCTGAATGTGTGTTTAAGTAACTTGTCATATTTATGACAATGATTTTATTGCGGGTATATTGGAAGCGAGACTGTCCTGGAATTTAAATGTTTAGTTTGTCATCTGAAGTAGATTTTTTGAGTTGAACGAAAAATTTATTAAAGTAATGTCCAAAATAAGAAGAAGAAAATTACAGGAAATATATGTAGCTGTAACGGTAACCTATGTTACTAGATCAATGTAGGATGGTTGAAATGATGGACATTCATCTCTCGGACAGGGAACCCGGTGACGTGCAAATGACAAGCACTGCGCTTTGACACGGTTTTAACATTTTGTTTTCATGACAAAACCATAAGCTGTCACGCAGTGGCGTAGCTAGGTAACAAAAGGCCCTGGGGCAAAAATAAACTAGGGCCCCAACAAACTATTAGAAATCGTTTGTTCCGTATTCGTCGTGTTCCGAATTCGATGTACCTCCAGATTTGTCGTAATCCAGATTCGTCGTAACACAGTCGACTCCATAATAAAATTAAAAGCCAAATACAAATTGTAACTTATTTTAATGAACTAATAAAAATTATTTTATGAAAATAAAAGAAAATATCTACCTGTTACGGTTCAAAAAAAAAAAACAGTCCTGTGTGATACACAGACAGCGGAGATACGTTAATAGGGTCCCGTTGAGCACCCTTTGGGTACCAAGTTTCAAACAAAGATGTTCGAGACTTGTTGGGATTTCCCCTGTATTTTTTTAAATAAGTTGCTATTATTAAAGTCGCGTTCCTGGAATCTGGTTTATTTATATTCCGAATGTGGGAAAAAATTCACTAGTTCAATTTATAGTTTGTAAGTCAGAGTCGGAGGGGCCCCCTGAGCTTGGGGGCCCCAGGAAACTGCCCTGTCTAGCCCTCCGGTAGTTACGCCACTGCTGTCACGTCACAATATCCTCTCCTCGTCCCAGTCTTTCGTTGTAGTGAAGTCGTATTAACGACGTTCTTTTAAGAGTCGGATTAAAAGTTACGAACTTCAGGTTACAGCCATGTTTGACAAATAAATAATAATTGAAACATCAAATAACGTTTTTCTAGGAAATCTAAAATGTTTTTATCTCCAAGGTAATGCCTGTTTAACGTAAGTGTTTGGAATAACAGTCGATTACTTACTGTCCTTCAAAAGGTCCCTCGTTTAAAAAGTCGTTTCTCGATGGAGTAAATACACAAACCGTTTGGCGGACTCTTAAAGTCAGGCTGTAAGAATGCTTACGTGTGAATAGAGTACCGTTCGTGTACTTGAGGCTTTTACCCTTATGAGTATGTTCTAAATGATACATACATCGTATAAGCAAGCAGGGATTCTTGATCCCTTCTTGTTATTTGAAGCTGATATTACATCTTGCACATGTTTTTGATGAGATATTGTATGCCTCGAAGCTCTAATAAACAGTAATAATATTTGGTGGAAGCATTTCTAATTATCGGGCCCAATTACATGGTATATATAGGCTCTAGTAAAATAATTAGGTAGAGTTGTATTTTTGGGAAAATTTGTTATAAATTTTGGTGAAATGCTCAGTATTATCTTTTGTCGTCGAATGTTGAAGTTAACAAGTACCTACGTATGTAAGAAATATATTTCCTTCATTTTTATGTTAAAATATGTATCCTTCGTACCCAGGTATATAGTACCTTTTTTTTTAATCATTGCTTGTCACTTGGATTTCTCCTGTACTGTTTACAAACACATGTAACATTCACACACAATGAGGCCCGAAACAACTATCTGTAGATCAAACAAATATTTGTTCCGTGCGGGAATCGAACCCGCGACACCAAGCGCAGAAATCTTATCACTTAGCCACTGTGCCAAGCCAACCGTGTCGTCAGAAAATATAAATTCATGATTAATGTTTTTTCGAATCACATATTCAATTTTCAATAAAAGAGCTGAATTTGGAAAACTTTACCTGGGTATTCTTTGAAAATATAACTATTAGCAATAAGTCTTCATCTATGTCTCCAATTTATGTTTTGATTTTGACTATAGAATACTGTATAAAAATGCGTAGGTCTCTCCAAACAATATAGTTTTGCCAACTGCTATAATGAGTGCTACTGCTCAGTTTCAACACACTTACCAAACTATGTAATGAATTTGAATTAATTATTGCCGATACATTTAAACTCACGTGAACTATTTGATTAAACCATAATACTTCATTCATTAGACTTAATATTGCTAATAAAGGACTCACCAAATAATTCATTCATCCCACAAACCGTCCTGTCTTTCTAATCTTTTTTTTTTGTTTTTTACAGTTGCAGCAATGGCGTCACGTTCACAACATATTCCTCTATTTTTCTAACTTTCTTTGTATCATTATTATTTAGGGTGCCGCCGCCGCAACGACTCTCACCATCATTATTGTATATCCTCTCACAAATTCACTAGATAATAATCTTATATCTCAAATTTACTTTAGTAAAAATCTACCCGCGCTTTTTTTATCTCTGGCCTAACGCTTACTTTTTTTGAGGCAATGATTATCAATGACATTCAGCCAATAATGTGAACGTTTTTTGAAACTAATATTTTTTCAATCAAGTCACAGATATAATACGATTAAATGTGTAGGGACGGTAATGTGAATATTTGTTGATAATATTGGTGAACCGGTAGAATGGATGTGGAGATGAAGTCATCGATGTTATTAATTGGTCTTTGCGGACCAATTCGTCAACCATGTGTAGGGCCAGACCGACCCTAGATATATTACTTGGAGTTTCTGATTTTTATCAAAATTTGAATTATCGATATAGATTCTTTAAAACGTGCCAGTTATATACAATAAATATCTTGAGCTATTTCGTTTAAACATATTTAATCAGTTCGTATACATAAAACAATTTATACCGTAGGCAAATTGGATTTAAAAACTTACGATACGATTCTTCCAATCGTTTAAAGAGTTACAACGAAGCTTAGTTTCGCCATCAATATTTAAAATCAATTGCTGTCTAACTGTGTTGCAGTGTAATGGTATCGGAATCGGCATGGATACGGCATCATGTATTTATTAGTGGCGGCCGCATTGCATATTGATTTAATTAATCGATGCCGACGATATTGATTACTGTACTTGCACGAAACAATCGAGTCAATACTTCTTTGTATTCCACTTTACTTGAGTCTGTTATATTCAACGATCGTTTACCGATTGAGGACTCATAGTGCACCTTTTTAAATAAATAATATCCATGGGTGAACTTCTCATAGAAACAAAGAAATATGTTAAGGATCTGTTGACTTTGAATTTCTATACCATATATATAATATATGTATCTATACTTTTGGTCCCTATATTTCTTATAGGTATGACATCTAATTCAAAATCAATCAATGGTGTCACATTGGAATTCCTGAATTGTACAGATTAACCACACTGCACACTCTGATCATTTTGACACTAATTGTACCTACAGTGATTCAGATAATTATGATGACACATTATAATTTTTAATCATAAATCTTTGACTCGGATCATAAAAGTCTCCAGATGATGCAACTGACAATCTATTCATATATTTAACCAACTTAGTTAACAGTGTTAGCTCTATTGGCTATATAAATACCACCTCATCGGTCAGCTAATTGGCTGAGCGACCGAGATTTTATTCAAGTAAAAGCGGTCGCAGAGATGTCGAGCTATCAAACTAATTTCCAGTTCCATCTGAATGATGAAAGAGAATGCACGGCTATATTTATTTCATCCAGTAACTTGGGAATTGCACTGGGCCATATGAAAATTTTATTATCAGGAATAGATCCATTACGGTTCTGTGGTGAAATTATAATGTAATTCAGCGCTGCCACAGTCGTCAAGTTTATAGACAGGTTGATGATAGCATAGTTATTTATATTTTTTGACTAGCCATATCCATGGGATACTCCCTCCCTGTTTTATTTTTCTTCCTATACGGAAACTACGAGAAGACAATTAATGGCCAATTCGTTTGGATGGACACAGAACAGCAAGTATTATTAATCGTATTTATGCATAAAATAAACATCGCAATACCAAATAAAAATATCATAAAATATCATTGCTATTAATTAAATAATAAGCCCAATAAAATTTAAATAGCTGATCATTTAGAGGTAATTAAGTGTATCGGTGAATTGGATTCTATCGCGATTGTATTAATATTAATACACGTTATTTGATAGAATTTCATGTGTGATTGAATAAATAATTATGTGTTTCATTTCGAATTGATATTATATGGTAATGGCGAAATATAATGAGTGTTACACAGAGATAAAGCCAAAATAATCCTTAGTGTTAAATCTGAATTAATTTTGTCAATTGTGGCTTTTAAGAGAATTAGAGCTGTCCTCATCAGAATGCGCGATCGCTGCCCTAAGTTTATCCGCCCTAACGTATTATGGGTTCGTGACCTGAAATCTAATTAAGTTATTATCGTACATATGTTTATTGAATGCCTTATTAGGTTGCCTTTATCTATATCGAAGAGTTCTGGGGGTCTAATACGGATTTTCCTTGATCTCAACTATGGTTTACGTATGCGTTTGAATGAAATCCTATCGTAAATATACGACGAGTCGACGAAAACTTACGTAGATACGTAGGAAGGACTTTACAGATAGCGAAAAGTCAAAGTCAATAATTTTGTATCTTGAGTAGCTTAATAGCAACAAGGGTCCTGATATAGAAGGCCTGTAGACTAAGACGTGAGTGATGATGCGCATCGTGATGAGGTTACTTATTCTAAATCCTTGAACACTTATTTTCCACGGCGGCGGCGCTGCGGAAGGAGCATACTCTATATACTTTTAAAATTATGTTATATATTTTTTAAGAAGCTGTTTTTTTTTTTTTTTATAATAAGCTATACAACGAAGTATATTCTGCTAAATTAACATACCAAAAATAAATAAGAATGTAAAAAAATAATTAACAATAAAGAATACCTTAAGAGACTTTTCTGGTATCCTCTGTGTTAACTTGTAACCTGATATAGGGCATCGTATAACCATGAGGACTATCATGTAACCGTTTCGTATGTTTTATGAGTGTTTGGCATGGTGCCCTCGTATTGGGGTTAAGGAAAATAGAAACAATGTCGTTAAATCTTCATAACACTTATGAAAAACCCGAAAATGCTTGGGACAGGAAGCTATCAAGAAATTTGTGTCACTTAAATGAACGGAGCTAAGAATTTTAGGTATATATAGAAGTTTTAACGGTTATTTTGTATTTCTTAGGTACTAGAGAAGCTTGGAGCATATTAAAGCTGTTTAGGAATGTAGCTATTAGACTTCAATATTGCAGTAGCGCATACGCGTAAGCTTGTTGATTCGTCTTTATCAAGATTAGAACATAAATTGGAAGTGAAGACGTTTATCTGACAGATCCGTCTAATTTTTTGTTGGTTTGTGTTCTATAAATACATAATCTCTAACTTTGACGGTCACGAGTGATCTGCTGCGATATGTGACACGGATTTGATTTCCGAAAAAAATATTTGTTATACGTCTTTGAGTTCATATTTGTGTTTTTAAACGCACTCACGATACATGATTAATTCCTAGTGTTGATCAAAATTTAAATAATTATAATTGAATCTTATCGTGGATTGATAAAAGGCTTAATTATTATCAAAAGGTTGTACAAACTTCCAGTAACAATGTCCCATACAAATGTATAGAATAGTTAGCCGACTTTATATGCCTACTTACATTCCGCGGGTTACATTTAGTTTCAGCGGTTTCAGTGTCGTGTTTATAAAATGGAGCCGAAGAAGCCATAAACATAAATTTGGTCGTAAACCGTTAATCTCTTCAGAGTTAATGTACAGTTATGTCTGCCTAGCCCACTGGAGTTGTAGCGAAATGATGCATTCAGAATGTTACACTTGGTTTTTTTTTGGCAAATTGGCAACCTTTTTTGTGAGACGCAAGTAATAAGATGATAGTCTTGTGTAGTGTTTAATCTTAAAGTACGTATTAAATATTATAGTCTGTTCGGTTTTGCTTGATTAGGGTTTAGTGAACCTTGTGTAATCATCAAACTATCTATTGGAAAGCACCTTAATCCTCATCAACTATGCTGCTACCAATTAGAATTAGTTTGGCAACTGAATAATTAAATTACTACAAATTGGAATGAATACATTACGAGTAAAGTTTTGTTAAGGAAATTAGAATTACTTTTGGCAAAGCTGTTCAAAGTGACAAGGGTTATCAGATGTTATCAGATTAGTTAATAGTTGTCATAGTTTAATTGTGTCAAATAAACTATCCAAGAGTTGGACAGACGGATGATTATAAGGTGTGACGCGTATTCCCTTTCGTACTCAGGATAGCACATTAATCTGTCGGCTCCTATATCAGCTCCGGGTGTCAAGTCAGCATTTTGGTCGGGCATTTTGACAAATGTGAATGGGTGTTTTGAATGATGCCCAAGCGACAATTTATAATTCACACAGTATAAGGTATGGTTTTTTGACATTACAGGACCTGACTGGTGCCTTGATTACGCGTTGCCTTTTTCGCTCATATAATTTTACATAAGAATTGACAAATCTAAAAAATAACACTTAAACAAACTTAGGTAAAGAAAACTGAAAAATCTTTATCGTTAAAATTTTCATTTCTATTCAATAACAATTCAATTAAGGGCCACACCACCCAGAGTTACCGTAATGGAATACGTTATCGCATATTCCCAAGCCAACAATTTCTAATACACGTCACGTGGCATTGTGGTGTATGGCCGCTTGTCCCGCAGCTGTGGCCGTTGCGGACGCTCTGAGTGAGCAAATCCGCTTTTGCAGAGTTTGTGGACCAATGCGGAATTGCAAAGCGCGTGTGTGTGTGGACCGAAAGTTATGACATGCCGCTGTCCTCATAAATTTTCTGATAAAAAATATTTAACACATACGTGCGTTATTTCCACGCGTAATGGTTTATTACCTTGCGTATATGTAAGTTATGGGAGCAGTTAAATTACATCTGTCGTATTGCTTTTTAGTAATCCACTGAACGGAAAATTTGTCTGAAATGGTAGATTGACAGTAACTGCAATATGTTAGTGGATGGCGACTGAAATAAATACTACAAAGCCAGTGTTCTCACGTCAAATAGTGTTTTAGAACTGGTTTTAACAAAATGTTGTATTACTTATAACTTATCTCTTCAAGAACAAATTGATATGTTTGGATTTTCCTTAAAGTTCTTGATGGTGTATGCAGTCTGTTGATCCGAACCAGGCAGCGTTGTGGACTAAGGCCTTTTTCAGTCTGGGAAAAGCCCGGTGACCAGCAGTGGGACAATAACGAGGTGAATAAGTATTTCTAATAATATTAATGAATAATAAATTTTGTTTGGTAGTTCTAGTCCTCAAAGTCAGTAATCAAAACAAGAATTTCATCATTACCGTTTGTTATACGAGCGGTTTTATTTTTGTAACCTCAATTTTTATTCCCGACCTGCATTCTCCATTTTCTTTAGTGGCAACTTTATTTGCCTTTCCTTTGCGTGTCGTTTCTCGGACTTTCTTTCGTACAGCAATTAAGTTTATTTAGTGAACAATTGGGCGGTACAATTTACGAGGTCTTGTTTTTTCTGGAAAAATGTTAATAAACTCGTGTTGTCTGTAGGCAGTACACAATTTAACTATTCGAAATAATTTGTTGAAATTCTTAATACACTAAATAACATACCTTTTTAATGAGCTACAAGCGACAAACATTCCTAATTTATTACATACAGGACGGTAGTTAGGGAGACTCTTAATAAATGTTATTGCTTTGGTAATGTGTTGTCCAGTCCACCATCCAGTAAGGACCTAACTAATATGTGGAGTGTATGAGTGCATTGCTTATAGATTGATGTATGTCTTGTAAATGCTGCTTTTCTCAATAACACTCAGGAAACATGGGATAAAAGTAGCCCTAAAACAGAAATATAGAAAGAAAACTTATACACTAGACATTAAACATAGCATCACACCTATATTCCCCGAAGACGTGGGTGTAATGTTGTACCCATCAACATAGGTAACCTAGGTAACAGGGCGAGCCTATTGCCATCTACCGCAGGTACATTAAAACCCAATTACACAATGCCCGACCCGGGAATACAGGACCTCACGCACTACAGACGCGTTTACCGACAACTATACCAATGAGCTAATAAGTAATGTGGCAAAAGTTAAGAACTCAGTAAATCTTGTTAGTGTACATGGCCAGGTAAAATGCAATGCACTATATCTTCTAAGTATATTATATACAAGTTACAAAACAAAGTTCTGGCCCAGTAGAACGTAGGTAGGTGTCACAGAGACTCGAGTGGAATTCCAAGTACTGTTTTCACCGCCACTGAGAGCGTTTTTGTAAGAGGTTTTTGGAGAGTTACACATCGTTTTGTCACGCGACAAGTTTGAGTAATTGCAGTTTTTGAACGACACTTCAGGGAAAAGACCTCGCCCCGACACATGTCTGGCGGACCGACAAAACTGTCAAACATATATAACAAAGCAATGATTTATATATAAAAAAAAACTAAAAGCGCTCTGATCCACGTATTCTATACATTCAAATATGCTTATGACGTGGGATTATTTAATAAGCATTCTGAATCTATAGTTACCTGTCCCCCCCGGTACAGAATGGATGTGGAAGGCGGAGATCCCCTCGTTTTGACGCAACGTGGAACAGGCCTAAGTCCAGCAGAGGACTGCGTGGGGCTGAGTTGATTGATTGAAGTACTAACACTTTGATCATCATAACTCCTAACAGTACTATTGCCTTTATTGATAAATCAAGGTTTGTTCACACAATTTGTATTCTCAATCTCGCTTGTAACATTTTGAAAAGGGGCCAGCTAAATGGCGAGTATATGTATATACTATAGTTTGTATAGTTAGACCAATAGGTCGAGTGACTCGCCTCAAAGTTTCGACTGCTAATCCTTTTCGTAACTCGATACCCCTTTACGTACTTATTAAGGGCAAACTGTCACTACAACATTAGAAATTCAGTCACAAGTTAAAACCACTCCCATTGTTATACATGTTACATGAGTTTACATGGTTAAAGAGTATCGATTTACCTATATTAGAAGAACGGGATGACATAAACTTGACTGGCGTTATATTGTAAGCGTTTAAACGGTGTGGGAGGAAACGTGATCCTTATTAAAATCCCGAAGTTTCACCTTATTCACACAGGTAGCACTTTACTTTCTATAATCAAAATTTCTGTTGAGTGTAGCACGCACGGTACATTATTCTCGCTTTATCTAACCAATAACGACACCTCATTGCCTGTTAGAACTTATAAATATATATGAGGAATATTTTATGTTGAAAAATGTTGGCACCTGGTAGAAAGTTTTATAGGGATCTGAAATAGATCAAAATGTTCTGATTCTTTCATCGAGAGCTAAATTCTAACAAAAGACAAACAAAGGTACTAATAATAGCCTGAAGTTCGATCGGCAACGCTCAGCAATCATATTGCTAATCTTTTGATCGATTAATCCATTGCTATTAAGTCACTTTCTGTTACGTGCTATACTAAGGAACGGATTGCAACCGCGCATAGGCCGTAATATTACATAATATGTTTTAGGGATAACATGTCAACTTAAACAAGTTACGACTGTCACTCGTTTCCGTCACAGGAAGATTTATTTTTCGTCACAAAACATTTGTGTCAAAGCGGGTTTACTACCCCTTCCGATAACACATCAATATCCTTAACAGCTCGCTCAACAGAGCACGTGAGCTCACTATACAACCTCGCGCTACACCTCTCCGAGAATTTCTTTGAATATTTATTTATGCACTCTCGCTTCTCTACAGGGATCCGAGCTTCGAGATATTTGTTGAATAAGAAACTTACATTATGAATACATTTAATATGTATGAATATTACACTGAAACAGACTGGCAGTTGGACCTGACGTTTAGACGGACTAATCTTTAAAGGTATTCAGTCACGTATTCGTTTACATCATCAGGATCTAAAAAGACGGAGAGCACGAAAGGTCTGCGGGGTATAGGTTTGTTGCTGGCAGCTTTGTCAATAAATTGAATATTTTATAGCGTTGGGTGTTGGCTAGAAGAGGCACAATTTACGACAGCGCAGCGGCCTGCTCAGTAAGGATATAAACCCAGCAAAATTGTTTATGACCCTGTTGAAATGCGTAATTCAAAAACTGGAAAAAATATAAAACATAATGTTTTGAATATTGCAATAAAATTTTATAGATGTCTACCGTTCATATGATGAAAAATATGGAAATATATAACGTTGTTCATTTCATGAAAAATATTTCAAAGAGCAACGTAAATAATTTTTACCAACATCAAAGGAGGAAAATATTCATTTTTATTAACCTTTATATTGTATTAACCGTTGTGGAAACAGCGATAACATGGTTCATTATGCCCATAATAGGTGGCTTGCTTGATGAATTCAAAGTAACAGAAAGTTTATTGTAGAACTTCTGCATAGTCTTGGAGCTAAACGTGCTGCAGCTGTCTTTTCCTCTCGCAGAATATGCAAAAGCTCACCGTCAAAGTTTCTGTAGTGTCAGTGTAGATTTCTAGTTCTCGAGCCCTGATGTTTCGATTAGGTTGGAGTAATTTACGACCAACCACAATTCGCTTTACGAATAGACGTTTTGAAATGGCTTGGTTTACGTATAGCTTTCAATTTCCTGTGGCCGCATATATTCGGGCCATACCGTCACACATGCAAATCACGGCTGTGAATCATAAATCACATGTGGCATGTACCTACAACACCTCAGCCTACGAAATATTTCGTCTTTTGAAGTACTTGCGGTAGAGCACTGTTTTGAATATAAATTGTTCTGTTCCTTGTCTCTTATTTGACTTTTTTAAGAAATAATTAATTGTAGCTTAACTGGTTTATTTAATTCTAACTATTTTGTAAGATAGCATTAACTTATTTAGAACGACCTTCCTTATTCCGTTTGAAAATAAAAGAATCTTAATGACTAACGTATGCAGGTGGGCTATTTGTACAATGTTAAGTAAAACAAAATGGCTCGCAGCCAACTGTTATTTTTATTTAATGTCACAGATACAGCCTCCGTCGGCAAATTCCGAAATAATGGACATTACCGAAGTAGAAAAATGGGTCATGGAATACTTACGGCTGCATACTGAATAAGGACGGACCTATTCCTTGATTACCTGGCTTGAGAAAGGATTTATGAAGACTGTGTGGGATGTGATGGAGTGGGCTTTTGTTTTTCTTCACCTTCATTTTATTTGCACAATGGAGTCTAAAGTATCTCGATTTTGTATTGATAGCCAAATGACAGCAAAGTTAGCGTCAGGGTTAAGCAATTTGCTTTATGCGCTCTGTATTAGGGTCGATTTTCATATGGGACAAATATCTGTATGGCACACAAATAGTTGTTCCGGGTCTGGGTGACATAAAATAATCTCACATGCACGTAGCCTGTGAGATTCGTGTTTGTAGATATATGTCAAATTTCTTGAAACCACTCCGCTTTCTTTACAGCTCTTGCTAAGATCTACCTTCCAAACGAATACATTATATCAAACGCTCTACTGACAAGGTAAACAGCATTAATAATTCAGTGTTCAAGTAATCAGAAATGCAAATAGCATGTCATCGCGTCCTGGTAGTGGAGTAGTGAGTACTTTAAGTGATTGTGTCGCGTTACCTTTCTGCGTTTAGGCATTCATACACGAACAGATTTACGAGACAGAAACACCAAAACCAGGAACGTAGTGGATTCTGAATGTGTATCGGAAGTGTAGCCTATGATGGCTGAACTAAGCAGTTTCAATATATGGACTGTTAAGCATACCAGAGAACATAACGTATATAATATAACGAAAAAAGTGAAATTTATGGATATTTTTTAATACAACTCAGTTGTTAAGTTGGCTTCTGTTACATTTTCAAACCTGTTTTAAATGAATTAAGTCTCAAACTTCACACCACACAGTAAAACACCAAGCGCTGCGACAAGCTAGACACAGAGCGATTACTGGAAACTATTTGATTTAATAATTATGTATGGGAAATCTGTTAAGGCTCCTGTCACTTAGTCATCCTGCGGTACTTCGCAGGCTACTATTTATATATAGTATATAGATAATACTATCTATAGACTGTCTCCGTCCCATGAGTGCTATATAGTCAGTAAAGTGATCGAAAAAGAAAAACAACGCATAAATATATGCGATATAATAATTTGTACAAACTTGATTAAATAACACTTCCAAACAATAGATTTTTTTTCAAATCCAGATATATACTTTACCTATACGAAGTTCAATTAATTGTCTCCTCATTTTTCTCATACTATGTACATCTGTACCAATACTGAATTTGTATGATATTGTTTCGGATGACGAATCGAAGGTTCCAATCGAGCGTTAATTGTCGCATGTTAGTGTAGTTAAACATGCATTAATCCGATTGACAGTTTCACTCGCTTGCTTTTGATTGCGCCGACTCAAATCAAATTTTGCTCTATTTGTATTGTTTACTGCAATAGTAAAAATTGCTTTCCATCATATACTAATTGCATTTCAGTTCTTGTAAGACGCTTGTGTTAGCCCACATGTACAATATGTACATTGAAAATCCATCACGGATAAGCCGGTTGAGCCCGGGCAATACTCTGGATTTATTTCATTTGTATTCGGCACAGGCAACTGGGACATCTGTTATTTATGTAGGGCCCCGAGTACCAGACCAAATTTAACAAGCTATTTGGAGATGTGACAAACAATATATGATATCATTAGGGTGATGTTGTATAGTATCTTCTCATTTGTAACTTAGATAACATAGCTTCACGCTTGTTATTACGCCCCAAATTGTTAGGCAGATGTGTACTGATTGATGTGTCCACATTTCGTCGAGGTCGTTATTAAGTGCCATGTAATAAGTGGCGACTCTATTGCCATCTATCAAGCCACACTTTTTAAAACTGCCGAGTTCTTCTAGTTTTGATTATTTTCTAACAGAAAAAACTCAATTACATTTATTGGCGTGTGAATCGAAACCAGGGCCTGTCACCGGAGCGTGCCTGGGCTTGCAATCACTAGACCGACGTTTGAAAATTCTGAAACAGTTTAAAGATCTTTATTCAATTGTTCCAATTTACTGCTTCTGAGTAGAATTAAACTATATTGAAAAAACAAATGAAACGCGGAATGAGTGTCAAGAAAAGAGCTAGACTTAATTGAATTATGAATAGCTAGTATCTAGGTCTCAGGACACTGCGGCAGGTGAGTTACAGCGAGCTACCACGACGACTCTGTAATGGACAGCGAGAGCGTGCTTTTATTACGGTATCAATTTGGTTAAGACGATTCAATTTCAAGAAAGAGAATTGTAGTTTTTATCGTCATCCTTAAAGTGAAAGACTCAAAATATACAATCTACAACATAATCAATCGCCTTAATAATAAAGATTATATTATCTAGAATATTAAGGACCATTACCGGCATAGATTTCAGGTTCAACTAGTTGGTAGGGTTGCCATTAAAAAAATCACGAATCTTGGACAATGAGGACTAAATCCCCGGATTTTGGAGCTAACAGTCAGACATTTATATCTGTGTGTGTATTTACAAAGGAAGGTTTCACGGACGGTGTAGAAAACGCCGTCCGGACGCCCTTAAAACTAGGACAAATCCGGTGAAATCCGGGCGATGGAAACGCTAGAATTTACGGATGTAAAATCTTTTTTTATATCTATAAAAAAAGATTTTTACTCCGACGTTTAAAAGGCTGTTTAAGTCGTCTGTAACAGACGTATTGGCGCATGTTATACTAATACTTATTAATAAAATTTTCATGAATATGACGTATTGGTGGTATAATTAATTATACCTACAATTTTTTTTTGTTTTTATTTTATGTAATAAATAATCAAAATATTTTTAAAGTAACTAAATAGATTAAAATCTAAGCCCTGCATCCCTTGCTGTCAGAAAGTTAGCAATAAATACTTTCTGAAAAAAAAACACTAAGCTAAGTTGAACGCCTATTACGAGAGCAATAAGTAGCCATTACTCCAGGATACCCATTAGGTAAGATCATTTATTTATTTGCTAACGAGAGCTTCGAGTATTCTCGTCGCCAAATAAGTAGGAATTGCGAGTATAATATTGCGTAAATGATATTTCTATGCCCCAAGAGTAACAAACTAAAAACTCACGAACACCCTTTGAATTCTTCCGGCAAACTCATCTTTACATAAACCGAATAGTTTTTAGATGGTAGAAATTATATTGGGCTGACCACGAATTATTACGGAGATGTGGTTAGACGAAAGTGGGTGTAGAACTTTCAAGAATACTTTATGAAGATTGATTGGGGAGTTGCGGGAAGACAGGGAGCATACAACATCTACATGGTTAACGTAACAAAGGGAGAACGGAAAGTGTCCGGCGACGCGATGCGACGCTGACGCCGACGTCAGATGTGGCCTGACAGACCGAAGTTGCGGAGTCAGGGGACGGGCCACAGGACGCTGCGAGTGACAACTGTGTTTAAGAATTCACCCCCGAGTGTTTCTGACGCAGCCAGTCGGCATCAAACGAGGTAAATTACAACTTCTTCGTCATTGCGATCGATTTTGTGGAAATTAAATAATTAACACGAAGTGAATTTCAAATAGTAAAAAATTAAAGTCTTCGGTTACGATCGGTTGGACTTGCGTGAGAGATCAGGATCCTAAAAGCTTTATTTTTAGTATATTGTATATTTTCGAGCTGCATTTCCACCCAGCAAGCGTGAAAAAAAATATTTTGCTTTAATTAAAACCAAACGAAAACTGTTAAGTGCCAGCAAAAACAAATATAATTATGTCATTCGTATTGACACAGTTAAACAGTTTAATGAAAGGGGTGAATCCCAAAATAAACAACGTGTATGATATATTTCTATGGGTATAGGTACCTCTTTACCTGATTTGGGGTATCTTACAGAGGTGAGCATTGAGCAGCTAATGTTTAGGTTTGCGGTCGCTCCGGTTCAGTTGGCTGTCTCAGTCAGTGAGCCGGTGAATATTGTTTACCATGCCGTTGTATTGGTATTTCACGTTCATTTGCCGGCTCACAACTTTTCAACCGGATTTCACTGTCTTTTATTTTGTTTGAAATTGGGACAACTGCATTTTCATAGAGTTTAATACCAATTTCTTTATCAAAAGTGTCTATCGGTATTGTGGTATAAATAAATCTATGATTAAAAACATACAAAGAAAAGTATAGAATTAAACTGACCCGAAGTAGAATTAAACTGACCCGAAGTTGCGATAAGGTTTCATATTAATTTATAAGTAATGGCAAAAGTAAAAAAAAGAAAGTTACTCCAGATTTCAAGCCCATATAATATTTGTGTCGGTAGGGCGGGCGGAGGGCTTGAACAATAATTTGCCGTAGCCGGTCGGCTGGGGTCGTTGTTTCCTTCGATCTTGCACCCATATTCTAATATAGGACACATTTATCTTGTATCAGGCCTTGGAAGATCTTTCGTAGCAAGCAACATAAACATATTTGTCCAATTAAGCGACGTAAACGAATACACGCAAGATGAGTATTTATACGCCAACGCACTAAATTGGATTGTCTAAATTAAAAATGCAATAAAGCTTTGGGGTTATGTTGTTACATTTAATATACATTTAGGTCTGTCTGTATGTTTGTATGTGCATCAAGTGCGGATTTTTAATGTAGTTAATTTGATTAACGTAAAATCAACATTCTAAATAATAAATTAAATAAATCTACATAACGTTTTTCAAACATAAACTAAAATACAGCTATCCATAGACGAAGTTGCGGTTAAAAACAAGTTGCGTATAAATTGATTTAGAGTTGTAATTCCCGCAGCCAAGTGTATCGGTAAATTAGCTGAAAATACTCGAAGGTTCAGCGGTGTTACGTTTATGTAAAGTAGTTTCAGTATTTCAGTCTGAATACAAAGCACAGCCAAATGCCGTGTGGTTTCGACAAAGAATAGTTTCAAACGAAATTACTTTCCCGCCTTCTTTTGTCGTGGTGGCAGGAGCTTAGAGATCCACTCCAGGGTGGAAAGATCAGCCAGTTCATATTGCTTTTCGGGAAACTATATAGTCTAGAAGTTTCTTTATTGTCTAAATCTACTAAAATGGATTTCAAAATTAAGCATTAACATTTTTGAATATTGTGGATATATTATTATATATTTTGTTGTGGACATATCTGCCAAATATGGTAATTATGTGAAGGTTAGCCCTTATAACTGTTAGTTATACTAATCCATAGGGTAATCAAGGTCGGGCGTTTAGACAATCTGTTGTTTATGCGCTAGTAGGTCCTTTTATGGGGTTTATTTTGTCAGTAATGTTGGTACAACGGAAAAACGCTCAATAAAACCTTTATCTTCAATTGTCTTTTGTTAAAAAGTTATGTTAATTAAAAGTTTCAGTTTAGTTTTTCTTGTTGGAAAACAATCAATGCAGGTCATTTATCCTGTTACCGTTACTAAAGTTAAAAAAAACACACACATTGTATTTTTTACACAAACGTGTTTTTTTTTCTCCGATTCATCTGCGATTACAGCGTCAAAGAGTATGATTTATTCTTGGGAAATGTCAGCCGTTGGCCTCGTTCCCGGCTTTGAACACACCCTTTACTCTCACACTGTGCCCTTCTACCCATTAATTAAACTCTTAATTGACCCGAACCTGTTTATTTATTCAGTGCAATATCCACATCTATTTGAGCAGCTTATCTTATAGTGATGATCCTTCTAAATAATTACATCGTGAATATAAGATAATTTATGCCAAAAACATGTACTACGCTATTTCGTGATAAGAACTAGTAGCTATTGTTATTCTTTCAACATGGCCGTCGATATCGAATGATACATAAACGCACAAAGAGTTAAGACCAATATGACTTCAGCTACCTTTCAGTAACTGTTATTTTTTTCTTCTTATCCCACGTAAAGAGCACTTTCGCTTTAAATAGCACCATTGACGGGTGTTGTGGACGGGACGCTGGGACGCGGGGGGAAGGGCATGAGCTATAAATAGGCGACCGCCATAGTGGGGCAAGGCCATGCTCTGGGGCGCCTTAACCCGGCACCCGGCGCAGGTACGACTTACGAACATCCTTGTGATTAATCTTGGCGTATTTGCGACTCCACTCGAGTGTTGAATTAGACGCACTCAAATCTCAATCGATTTTCGACGATTCGTGTTTCGGCTGAATATCATAGCAAATACGAGTACATACGTGAACACGATTCGCTCGCGAGTAATATGGGATGGGTCGATCAACAAACTAATATTGTTGTTTACTATGTTATATCAACGATTTTATCAAATAGAGAGGGAAAGTTTCTTATGATGTACATTTGAGTGTCAACTTTCAAACTAAAAACTCAAACTAAAATCATATTTTATTCGTATATGGTTCAGTTATTCTATGTAGAAGAACCAGCAAGACTGATAGTAACTTCTTAAATTTAATTTTAATATTAAAACGATTTATGTGGTTGTTGTTATAGATATTGATGGATGGCGTGAATAAGCGGTTGAAAGCTGGCTCTGCTCTAATGACGCCCGCATTTTGTTCTCACAGCTTCAACATTAACGACGCTCAACCCTTTTTTTAATTATGCAGCTTTTGTGCTAAGAGTGGCTGAGTTTTTAATTTGTCTCCAACGAGTCTTGCTTAAGAACGTGAAAGTTGTAACAAATTAGAAACAAAAGCGTGATTAACTTCATACTCTTATGTATAAATTATGTCGCAGTGCTCTCAGCTACCGTGTAGGCGGTGATACAGTATCTCGTAAACAACATTTAACAGTCGCGTGTATGATTAAAAAAAGTTGAGGTAAGTAAATGTGAAATTTATTTAATATAGTTTTAACTTTCCTTCCGTGCGAAACAGTCATTACTCGACCCTCGCGGTGATATATTAACAGATAACTGCGAACTTTATAAGTTTGCCGGCGCAAAACTTGGTGTATAGTGAGCACTAATGTAAACGATTCATCAAAATAGATGTGGGTATCTTTCATTTGCAAATTTTTTGAGAATGCAGACTAATGATCAAGTTCGAGAGTATACCTTGGGGCTTTTAAGAGAGCTTCATTCATCCACTAGATGTGTCTGAGAGGCGGTGAATGCCATTTTCGACGGAGGTATGAAAAGGAAAAAGCGCTTTGCAAGCACCTGTGTATGTATTCATTCTTTTGTTCGGCGGAGGGCGGTCGAGAGCACGCGACGAGTCACTCGCATGCTCGCCGCGACAAATTTTAGGATACAGTAGATATACCATTCATACCTATCTGAATAATGTATTAGCTAGCTCTTAATGACATAAGACAAAATATTGGTACCGATACCCGGCTACATAATGTATAAAGATTTTATGAGACGCGAAAAGAAACAAACATGATCCTTAAACATAATTTATGTTTATTATGTGGCAACACTTATGTAAATATCACTCTAATTTTTGGAACGTGGCATTTGTAACTGAATTATATTATAATAAATTCAACAAATCAATTAGACTAAGTAAATTACTGTTATAATGTAAATAAATACTGTAATGTTAGAACAATATAATGTTTCTTAAAATGATACTGGGGCGAGGTTACGTACACTAAGGAATCAAATCTAAATTTTGAGAGTATGTTTCTCAGTATGTTATAGTTTTGTGGACATGCATTAATGTGGGGATGACAAGCATTTAAAGGAGAGTTTTAAGTATGAATTTTGTGAAAAATATGGTCTATGGAAAAGTATGGCATATGATATGAAATTAAATTTTGATATTTCCTCTCATAAAGATGAATATAAGAAGACGAAATATTGCGATGACCTTAAATAAAATGTTGGTGATACAATAAATAGGTGAGACGGCGAGGCGTGCAAAGGATTGAAGTTGCCTCGAAAACAAGCTAAGTCGGGAATCTTGAGATCGCGGTTATCATTAGCTAAGCTCTCACGTAACAATACCGGTGTCTGGTACCTACGTAGTAACACTGCGGCAACTTTGCAGATGTACACCGTTCTGCAGAGGCCAACAAAGCAACTAACAGATATACCTACACTTTATACATTCTAAAACTAAAATTACGTCCATTGTGCTACGGGAAATTTACGACAGAACTTACATAACTTTAGAGAACTATTTCTAAACACCTTTTCTAGTTTTAAAGAGGCTCAATGAACACGTTGGCATTATTTAAACGAAAACAGGGCTTGGAGAGGCATTTAGCTTGGGTGTACAAGGTTTTATGTGAACCGAGCTCCGTATTGCATGAGAGCTCATAAGAGAATGATAATGTGCTCGTGTACTGGTGTTTTGTTTTAAAATCTCTTTATGCCACCCCGTCTTGTGTACCTACTTACATTTTAAAGCTTCTTTATATCTTTGAAACAATGCGTCCTCTTTCAAACTAATAAAACATCTTTATATACACATGTTCGGAATATAATACCTACGAGAAAGAGATACACGCAGCACAAAGGTTTGTATTACATTATCCTAGCAAAACTGCTGCAAATAACCGTTACTGCAAATGTTCACAAATGTTACGTGCAACATTTTTTGCTTTTATCACATCCGTTTGTTTGTGTTCCCGGAATACATAAACAACAAGGAAAAAGTGTTCCCAAAACTAGAAAGAAAGCGAATACTTTTGTGTATAGACGACTCAATTCCGAGCTGAAGGTAACTATATAGTTCAACAACAAATAGCAGTACCAACGGGTGGTTTAACATCAACAATAGATAAGTACCAAGTGCAGTAATTATCCGGTGGGTTTCGCTGCGAAAGAGCAGCTGGGTTGTGAACGTGGGTTCTCGTTAGCGTGGGGCAATATGCCTTATGCTAATGAGGTGAAGCAGAGCGCCGCGTGGCGGTAATGAGCCCTGAGCCATGCTACGCGGTCCTGCACCTACATGCGATATGTAACGTACAAACATACTAACATCCATACTATTAAATATTAATTGAATTGTATAGTTTGTTAGCGTTTTAACAATAATATAAATTTTTCCGCATGTACTACGCCGTAGCACGTGGCGTAGCACCTAAACAGTGACGAGTCCATAAAATTTTCTAATCCACATTTTCCAGCATCCTACGAGATCATGCAAATAAACGTCATTTAAATCCATAAACGTACGTACACAAGGGTCGATTTATTAACCGTTCATAAAAGGTTCTTAAATCGGGAACTGAATCAACCAGTTATCAGAAATGCTCGCGTGTCAATAGTGTATATGCTCAGTTTTCGCTTTTATCGCCATATTAAAAGATACTGGAAAAATAAAAATCATGGGGTTAAATATGAGTCAATCATAACACAGATATTAGAATTCCCATGTTTACATAGTCAAACGTTTCTAGCATAATTATAGTTAAATAACGTACTTTGTTTTAAAAAAACGATTTTGTTCCTGTATCGAGGACACAGCTTACTAACATAGGTCACATATACTCAGATACACTCAGTTATGGTACAACTATCTGTATGTCATATAAATATTTGTTCTGTACGGGATTCGAACCCGTAATCCATACTGTAGAAAATCATGTGCGTAGCCAGAAAGTGTCAAGTAATCCGTTATTACAGTTTGTAACTAATACGGGAACATTTTTAAAATTGGGATAAGCTTTTATAATCTGCAATATGACTTCATAGGGCCCAATATTTTTTTATGGAAATTGGAATTCCTTCGTGCATACTTTACATCATTATGGATATTGAATGGGCCCCAACGATTGTATCTTTTGAATTTTACTTTTATGGAAGCTGGCTATCGATGAAATTCTTGCTTCAAAAGAATTTTAAAGAATAATTAATATAAGAATAATACGAGCAATAAAACGTAGAAGCTGTATAAACATCTCCTTCGCTTTATAAAACTGAAATACCAGATTTAAATAATATTATACGCGAATTGTTTTGTTTCATTGTGCGTCCCGATCTTTCCGACTTTAAATTAGTTTTCATTTTTTTTCTGAAGTAAGTTAATGAATACTGCTTCTAAAATGATAAAATAATCACACCAACAACAAGAACCGAGATTATGTAAATACTGTAAATAGCTTTTTTAATTTATTTGTTTCGACAGTTTTCATAATTTTCTCAAGTCTGTTGTATAATTAAATGCTGCGTAATTTAAGATGACGTTATAATCTTAGCACGAATGTCTATGAAACATAACTGGCAACAACCGATAACATTTGTTCTTTTGTTATACTTTTGTTCCATAACGCTCCCTAGTCGGCGCGATATTACGTAACTTTTGCTATGGCAATTGCCAAAATTGAAGAAAAAAATGACTTACAGTCAGACAAAGGATAAGTAACCAGGGTTACTTGATTTACATTATGTTTTTGAGGAAGTAATGCATCATTAACAATTTATTTAATCTTTTTATAAGTGTGAATATATAGTTTAATTATATTTATGTAAAAAATTTACCTTAATAATTTAATTGACATCTGGCCGCCCTGGTTACTTGTCTTTATTTGAGTGTAATTCCCTTCTTTTATTTCCAATTAGTGTGTTCTTTTCGATTACCTAATTAAGAGCGGGATTGTTTTCGGGTATACAATGTAATAAACTGGAGAGTTCAGTAGTACGGTCGAAATGAGGTTTTTCCCTTTCTTCTAAATTTCGCCCTAATCCCCTTCTTTTAAAATATAAAGTACAAGTGAATCCTCTTTGGAGATTCCGTTCCCAAACTTTTAATCAAATTAAATGTAATTTATGTGAATGGTACGCGTATTCTGTTGGGTCGTTAAAGCTAAAAACGTGACAATTGTGGGTAACAGAAAATAAATGTAAGAATTTATAAGTTTAACAGACATAATGTATAGTCCACTACCAAACAATGAGACTCTTTTCCCGCGTGGCGTTATTAGAACATTAATGATGTATTTGTGTCGCTTTCTGCATAACATTAATGGTCAACTTTTAGCTATTCTCCTAAAACAAACATGAAGTAACACTACGGTCGGTTGACTTTCCCGACTATTAAGCGAAGATAGGCAAACACTTGATATAGTTCGTGTTTATCTTCCGATCCTGGACTATCAAGAAAGTCATTAAAGCTTCTACTAGCTCATAAACTAAATATAACTCCTTATGTATCCCAAAACAGGAACGATACAATGATTAATGAGACGGTTTTGGAAAAATAACTTATTGGATAATATTTATTCAGGACCGACTTTTGCTATAAATATATTTACCATCAGACAAAAAATGGGTAACGGTCAGGAAACTCAGTATAGTGTCAACTCGTAACGTTACCAAAGTACCTTTGTTAGAGAATATTGCCATGGTTATTTAGACAAACAGTTAGGTTAATGCAATATGTAATCCACCTATACTTTATATTTTATTTTGTGTTCACCTATACTTTATTGTGTGTATTCACCTATACTTTATATTTTATTATGTATAGAGCATTGGGTGCCGATTCTCTTGACACAATATTTATTCATACAAGTTTTGTGTCAAGAGGTTCAGCAGTCCTCTCTTTTAAGAGGTTTCTCACTCGTCCAGGAGCTACGCAGAACACCAAAACACTTCGAAAACACCTTCCATGTTACGACCGAATAGTTTTGTAACTGACAACAAACAGTTTTACTGCTCTGTTATGTGAATTTATTCGAGCGAATGTATTCGACAGATAGAACCTAGTGTTAGTTGTTTTCGAAGGCTGTTCGGAGGGCTGGCTGTCGCCGTATTGTCGCGGCAGCTCGCCAACGAGCTATCACTAGTCTCGAGCCTCTCTATAACACATTCTGAGATCGCCACTTAAAATGATGTATATGAAGACTGTTATAATGATATTATTAGGTTGTTCTTGGTTGAATTTGTACATTGCTTGAGGCATTGCTGCATTTTATTTATTTTAAGTTCAAAATAAAATTGTTACGACGTATGTATGTATAAATCACTGTCTGTATATCATTTTATGTTGAGGAGAGAAAAATAAAAGGATAATGATAAGAGCTTCGTACGTATTGGTACAACACTTTTGATATTTACGTGATATTTAAAATATGTAGATACGTTACGATTTCAATCACGACAGAGAGACAACTCTATCCTAAGGCATAAATATAAGAATAGTATGAATGAAATATAAGCAGTATTATAGAATATAATAAATAAGTACTACGTAGTCTACGTAGAATAGTTAATATTCTTTTGTTTTTTTGAAAAACGTTGCCCCGCACTTGTATCATGGGCGCGTTTACAAACACAAATATTCATAATTAATGGAATCAGGCGTTACTTTGCCGACATCCATGATATACAAGATATACAACTAGAATATAACTTACTTATTTTATTAGTATCTATATTATCTATATTACTAGAATATTTCGTTTTAATTCCGACAAACTAGTTCAAGCTTGGGTGTATGCACAGCACCGCCCGGGACCCGCAAATATTCTAGTTGTATATCTTTCAGTTAGTCATTCAGTTATTTTTATTAAACTTATTGTACAATTCCCTTTAAAATATCTACGTTGAAATTTAAAATACCGATAAAACATCTGCTTATTTCACCAATATAACTGTTTCTAGGTGTAGAACGATTCGAAATAAGAAACGTCTCAGCAAAGTGGAACACCTGGCGACTATATCTTACCTACATTTTGTATCCGGGGATACATTTCCCTTTTCCTTTTGCTGTTCACTGGAGAATGATGGTCACGGATGTTCCTCAGTTTACATGAATATCATTGAACATATGAAATTAATCTCTTAAGTATTGTAAAGGTCAAAAGTTAACAGGTGACTGAAAATACTTATATAAAATACTTCATATATCATGAATATTCCTCCTTATTTTGTATTCAATTAATTTTACATTCTGAACTTGAAGATGATTTCATATTTTATAAATGGTTAATTCTATAAGACTTATTCTTCATTCCGTTAGTTAGTAATTTAGCATAATTTGATAAGTTAAACAGAGTTTGATTTCAAGGATTAGAACGTTAAGGTGAGCGGTAATCAGCACCCAGGGGCGAATAGTTACTATAATTTACTAACTTTAGGGTATTTACATTTACCAGCAAGGTAGTTAAGTTATAACCTTGTAATTCGCTCTCGGACATCCTGTGCAGTAATGATACACGAACAATGTTATACTATCAAGCATATTTTCATGGTTGATAACAAATATGCGAACAACTAACCATTCTCCGAGTAAACAAAAGACTGAAAATTAGAATTTCATCATCAAACATTGAAATAAAGCCGACCACAAGAAGGTCGTATCATGTGTTATGTTAGTTAGTTAGTTATGATTTGCAGCCGGTTTTACAGTTTAAAGCATTATTGCAGGGCTGCGGTGGCGAGGTGTGGCTCCGGGGCCACAACCTTCCGGTAGCTGCTTCATTATGTATGTATCCTTGCGTACCAACTCAAACAGAGACTGTTTATGCTTTTTGCAAATAATAACTGGTATTACCTTTGTAGTTTCATGGAAATGAGGGAAAATAATGTATTTATGGCAGGTGGAGTCGATTGGAATACACATTCGAATAATTCTTGCTTAGGAATTCTTCAAGGGTTTAAATCAAATCAATTTTATATTGAATCGTTGTATGAAATCACAAATATTCACTATGTTTACTGAGGTCTGCCTTCGTACTATAGGCACTTAAAATTATTCGTGTGCATATATATAAAATAAAGTAAGTCTGTATTAAGTCATAACCTGACTCTCCGTCGCATTTTCATTACACATAGTGCCTACTAAAAGTCCGAGACGATGTTTAAGAAGTTATATATCTGTATATATATTATATAACTCTACACAAAACTAAATAGTTAGTGATATGAAAACAGATGGAACCTATTTGTAAGTTCAGCTCCGGACGAAGTCAATAAATTTGTGTTAGAAAAATGAAAATTTAAAAAATATATTTACGGTATACACTTATTTGGAAATATTAATCGAGATTCGATTGTCATTAATACATCACTTTAATATTATCTAGCAGTTAGCTACGAATTATACGACATAATTAAAATCGCTTCGCGTAAGAATTTTCAATTGTATCGTGGGCGCATAACAGACACAAATCTCACACGTACATACACTCAGATACAAACATTTGTTTCGTGCGGAAATCGAATCCGTGATCCCGTCAGAAAGCCAATCGCCTAGCCTCTGCACTAACCGTGCCAAATTAATAACATTTCGAGTTTTACAGACTATTTTCTGAAGTACAACGAAGTATTTTTTGAAGAACACACACAGCGTGATTATTTCGGTACACAAGTAAACGCAAAATACGTAAGATACCAAATAGTTTTGATTCAGTGTAGATACCTACTGTCGGTTAAGAAGAATCAAGAAAGTTCTAATCAATATTCCACATGTCTCACTAATAAAATATTAAAAATAAAAACAGTGTATAAAATACTTATTAGAAAGAAAATGTCCGCTGTATATACAACCGCAGCTGGGTATCTTTAGGTCATCGCTACGTCTGCACTGTACGGCAAACTACTCGACAACTCGTTTGCCCACTCGCTATCGGTTTAAGCTGCACAAATAGGGATTACCTTCATATATCATGTGTTTGCTGTTCCAGATAGCCATTGTTGTTAAGGCTAGATAAAGAAGAATTAATGCGATAATTTCCTTTGCAGGTATTTTATATAGATTTACTTAATTTCAGTTTCAGCTTCAACATTTGTATCGTCCATTTATTTCACAACTGTGACACCATTTTCCAGTTTTATTGTAGCTATATCGGATTACAGCCGCAATAGACGCTTTGGCTTTGCGAATAAAAGCAGAAAGAATGATTGCAATCACAGACGTATCGGATGAACCGAAAATAGAACGAGAATACTTTTCTACTTTGTTAAAGGCAGCGAGTGGTATTTTATGAATCGTGGCGTGTGGAAGGGTTGTTCCTTGCAAAATAATAAACTTGTCCATTTGATAACGAGCGCTTGGAACGTACCGATACGTCGTCAATTATCCGCAGCATTGGCCTTGACAGTTCGGAATTGACTACGGAAAACATTGCTTGCATACTCCCCAGTTAGAGAGGAAGTACTATCAATATAAATAACGTCTAGAGATGCTCCTGTCTCGGGAGTAATGTAAGGGAAACTTATCCAGTTAAACTTTCCGTGCCATTTGGGTGCGGTGGCTTCGCTTAGAAATTATTTTGTTGCGATCGCAAAGTAAAATCGGGTTGGCGTGACCATTAACTTATCATGTAGTTAAATATGGCTTAAACACAGCTACTCGTACTTGTATGGCTCCTTGCGTAATATTTCCGGATAAGTAATGTGTTTTTCTTCCAAATAAAACTTGGTTCTCAGACTACAATGATGTTTAATGTCTCTTATCGAAAAGTTCTTGTTCGTGTTCCAAATACTATTCAGCGGCACCAAGGCACCTACTTTAATCTACAAGACTTTTCGTAGATAAATGTAAATCGTTCTCATTCATTCTTTATGGCCGTCTGGGGACTTATGAGAGAAATCTTTTCATTTCCTTTCCAAGCTAATGTTCAACGTCCTAAAGTTGTTTGTAAATGGAACGTCTCCGTATTTTCAATACTAAGTTTACGTAACAATCAAAAGACGATCAAAATACGTTTAGTCGTTTTTACATGGGTTTGTAATGATGACAGGAAAAATAAAGAAACTGACAACAAATTTCCGCTCATGATCACTATGTGTAGGTAGACGGTTCTGTGCAATTGGTAATTAATCACTGGCAGTCGGATGTCGATCCAAGATGACTCCGAGAATTAATTGCACCGCTAACTCATGTATCTGTAACCTGTTAGCACTACGCACATACATTTTCCGTAACAATAACTTTTCCAAGAGTTATTTGGTAATGAATTTGAATGCATCGTTAGTCTGAAAAAGTATGTGTTAAAATATCCCCATAACATTCCCTCGTTGATTGCAAGCATAGATAACAAAGCTGTAAATCATAAAGTCATAAGTGGTCTGTAATATAAATTCACAGCGGATTGCGGTTATAAAACAGTTTCACGCCTACCATATAGAAGCCACATTAAAGTGGTATATAGTAGTGTTATTAAAGTGTCTGTAGATAATAGAACAACTAAAAATAGTAGGTAATTGAAGTAGAATAAATAGTAACGTTCCCGCCGGCGGGTTTGGCGCCTCTCGGGAAATTATTGGCGTTTCCGTCGAACAAATTGCATTGTTGTTGCAAATCTACGTCCACACAACATTTTGCCAATATTTTATCCATCTAAAGTTGTAAGCATATTTTCTAAAATTTTAACGAATGATCTTGCGCATAGTTACAATGATATAGCAACAGATAATCTGGTAAAGAATTAAGTACGGTCTCTTAAAGCTGATGAATGCATAAATCGAAATAAAAACAGAGGTCTTGTATAATGACCATTATGAAAATACTTATAAAAGCTAAAAATGAAAAGTAAAGGTAATGCCTCATTAAACCCAATGTTTTAAGGTCGTACGCAATTAGGAATATGACCGTGTACCTGGCTCATATTTCAAAATGTACAATTTAAGAACAAAAAATAAGTCTATGCAGACTTGGAAAAAGTAAATTCACTAAGAACTTTCTTCATAGTATATATCATCCTTTTTGCAGAGAAATAAAATTCATCTCATTGTGACTGGTGCAAAAATTTGATACTATCTAATTCAGCTGGTAAATTGGAGTGGCTGCCCGCTAGTCCCGCAGCAGAAGATTAAAGAGTGATAAATGGGAAAAACGTGAAAATGTATGTTCAAAAGCGGTCCTACTAAAAAAGACAGAATAATGTCCTTATACCTCAAAGGATTTCATTGCTATCGTATATAACTGTTGAGTTACTTGAATATAAAATATATTCATATAAATTTGTTCATTTCTATCTTATTATTCGATTTTTGATATTTCAATTTCAATTTTATTTTGGAATAGATACAGAAAGGTTTTAAATAAATAATAAATTTATTACGTAATAGTTAAAAGTATGTAGTTGCTGCATCGGCGTGTGACTCCGCATGAATGAGGCGGCTCGACGGATGGCGATCGATATCTGGGCTAAGTGATGGCCCCGTCGACTTTCTGCCGGCTTGGATCGGTAACTAACTGCTAAACTAAACTAGCTAATGTAATTGAAACTGACGTTATAGCGGAAATCACTAGCTCACCACTTCGCGTTTACACAGACAGAGTCGCGTCTCGAGCTATGACGAGCTTTTAGTTTGTTTGTTAAGGCAATTTAAGTTTAAACTTTTTTGTAACCAATCCTCTTGCGTTGTCGTACCATTTTTCTTGTAATTTACTCATCTGAATCATTTCTTGAACTGTGTCATAAAGAACAAAATGTTCTGTAAAGTTATCCTTGTTACTGCCAAGTATCCGGTGTTACGTGAATAATTACTTGAATATAATGTCATTCTAACCCCTCTCCGTGCTACTTAAATAAATTGTAACTGTGTGTCGTGGCCACATTGTAGGAATTAAGTTGAGCATCAAGTTGGTTTGTCTACGAGGTTTATGTGTGGTCGGCTCATACAATTAGACTAAATATTATTATGGTGTGAAGTCACGGAAACCACACAATATTTTGTTTGGGGGACAAAGTCGATCGTGATTCTTTTGTGAGCGCTCGCTTTTGTCAACATAGACATAGATTAATGCGACTTTAGAAGAAGTTCTGTAACAAAATGTGAACCGAACCATCATTTTTACAGCGAAGAATATTCTTTAAAGCTGATAGGTAATAAATTATGCGAACACTGTCACAACAAAGGTATTGTTTTAAAACTAGCGCACAGTAGCTGTAAGTTTTAATATTGTGTAAAGAGCGAGTTTAAACTTTCAGTATTTTACGTATAAAAAGTATTACGCCATTGAAAGTAGGTTATCGCGATAAACTATATTTATTGTCATTTGACCTAAAAAAAGTTCACAGCAATCAGTGTAAAACAAAAATAAAGCATAATTATGTTGCCGCGGATATCGCAATAAAGTATAAATACAGGGGTAAGGGGGTGACTTAATTGTTAGGTGTAGCGGAGCCTCTATTTTGCTAACGAGTTAAATGAGTTAGCAATTTACCGATGTATCTGCCTAATTGACTGTGATCATGATGTCATGGCATTTTCTTTAGATTTAATCGACGTACGTATAGTTTTGTTACTAACGATACAATAGTGAAGCAACTACGAGAACCAACCTAAACTATATTATCGACTCATTTTTGTCATTGTTTATGTATTACTTTCGTGCAGGTCACAACTTGGTGCAGGTTGTACCTTTATTCTCTTTTCCAATCCATTAACTTCAACGAAGACATAAATTGTAACAATGTACCAAGACAAGAAAATGTGCGAACATTTTCCAATATTTCATTTAAGTAAGCGTTAATCTGGTAAGTTACATATAAAATAGAACCATAGTGAACTCGTGAAGTCGCTGGAGTAGCTCAGGTAGATGGATCACGTTATAAAAGTAATGACGTGCTGAATGTTTCAGTGAATTGTGCCATTGGGTGTAGTAGTACCTAATGATAAAAATCTAAATCATATTTTGATGTAATATGGTTTCTCGTTACGGAGTTATTTCTGATCAGTGGTAATATTGGATTACACTGTTCACACACGGATTGTATGATCACGGGGAATACAATAGTCCTCTTGTGCCAATATTATCTTTAGAAACCGACGCGGGGCGACGGCTTGGCTGTACCCTAATTATTATCACTGAAGTTATTATTTTTTTCTTAGAGGTTATGAATTTATATTTTCAGTGTGATCTAAACTACACTGTAAAAGTATATTCAAGCTTAAGAAAGCCAGATCTAAATTCAGATCTGCTAGTTTAAGTTTTTAAGAATTAACTTAAATATTTGCCGAGTAAATACTTACTCACTTTATGAATAAAACATGGAGCGCAGATTAAAAGCGATAAAACTAGCGCCTGAAAAAGGTACGTACTATTTGAAAATTAACTTTGGCGAGCGAATTTTGAAACGGTTTGGACATTGCATGAAATTGGATGGTTTAATTCCCCGTTTCAACCGATTCGTGTAAATTCGTGTTTCTATTTCGTCTGCTTCATATTCCAGAACAAACGAACTAATTAGTTAAAATAAAGGGCTATTCGGGTGGGATAGGTATTTCGCGCTAGTTTCCTGGGAAATTTTCAAACGGGGTACCCAATTGCGCGAGTCTCTGATAATTTCCGGCGGCCGGCTCCACATTTCCTGAAAATGACGAAGCGTTCATATGTCCCGTGATGGGACCTTCGCGATCCGCTCAATATACTAAAGATAAATGATGTCAATGAATATCTCTACTTTTTACAACCCACCGTCATCGATACTGATTATAGTCTGACAATTTACGTTGGATTCGCTTTAGATTTATGATACCAATTAATTTTCATGGATTTTATTTTATTTTTCTTAGAATTTTATTTTTGAAGATCTCCCACTTATTTTCGAAGTGTAAATGAATTCACACACATGCACATAGTTATAATTTTAGCTGGGGCGTACGCAAACCGATAGACGCTTGTTATCGAAATCGATTCAATTTTGGCAGTTTAACAATGTACATTGCATGAGTCGGCAAAAACTAACTATTAAAAGTGTAGACCGTGAAAATTAAATAACTAAGACGCACTTTCTTCTAATTAGTCTACTTTTTGCAATCCAATAGATGTATGTACTTTTGAAAACTCAGACATATTCACCACCTTCGTAATGTTTTACATGTGAAGCAAAACCGATATTAATCACCTTTGAGTTGGCATGTATACTCAAAAAATAAGAGTGTTCAATCCGTTTTTATGAACTTGTTTAAAAGTATTTACGATAGTCATAGCAATAACTTATTTGTTTTGAAAACTTCCGTAAGCTCGGTGTTGTAAACATGTCAACACGCCACTTTTTATTCCGCCAATAAAAACAGGTATCATTCTATTTTTCGTGTGAAAGCCGGTCGACATTTATATTAGAAACATGTTACACAACCGATTATTTTAATATTTACAACGTTTCTGAAGTATTAAGCTCATCCAGGTTTATCGACTGCATTCACTCTAGATTTAACTAATGTTTTAGGCGAGTTATTTCAATTAATATTCGCGGGGCTGTAATAAAATGTTGTATAAAGAGCTTGTTTGCTATTATCTCTGAGTACTGCGCTAGGTGTCGCTGGTTCGATTCCCGCACGGAACAAATATTTGTATGATCTACAGATAGTTGTTACGGGTCTGGTTGTTTTTAACAATTATTATTGTGTCACAAACATGGCATGGCATTTTAATGCCACAAACGAGCTTCGAAACTAAGACATCGCCTGGTAAACTTAGGAGATAACGCGAGTACAAAACTATTACGCAGCACTGCCCGGCTTCCTTTAACTTTGTCTTGAGGTAATTGCATTTATTTTGTGTGTTTAGTATCTATACGAGGGGAATGTTTGCGTTCATTCAATTTGTAGCGTGAAGCCCCTGAGGGTGGTAATCCCTGGCTTAGGCCTGTTGCGTCCTGCTTTTGATACTCCTCCACACATGACGCCATGCTCTCGTCGAATCGTTTTTACTAATGTATGAGGCTTTGTATTTTCCGAGTTTATTGTTAACTTGTCTCATTAATTCCCTGCGATTAGCGGCTGCAAACTGAGTTAAGTTTGGTTTTGACCTGTTTTTAATAATTTATAGCTTTGGTTGATAAAATAAAAAGAAAACAACGTTCAAAAGTCTTTTTCTTTGCAATACCTGTCATACTTCTTAATATGAAAACCAAAAATGTTAGAACGTAACGCTTATTCTATTAGAATAAACAAAACGTCAGCTAATATTCATACTGAAATGATTTCGTTTAAGTAGGTATAGCGTGGCAGAAACTGTACATTTTCATAATGAGTGCGTGTAACTCCTCAGTTCAGCCCTCTGCGACCCAGAAACCGGAGCTGCACTTTAATATAGCGTGGAACAGTACCGAATGCCGGATTTTCTATTCTCGGCCTTGTCTGTCAAGATTTATGTGTTGGGCCCCTTTAGGTTTTGCAATATCCCGCGGCACACGCGCCTATTTATTATTCTTTTCAGTTCTGTTTTTAAGTTTGTATTTTTAGTTCGACTAGAGGTGTTGAATAAGACTTGATGAAAAGTGGTTTTATGGACGTTCGGCACTGCGTCTATTGGTTTGCCTGCTATAGTTCGATTCCGTTATCTGTCCTTACCTGACAGATTTAAAATACAGGTCATTTTAATATAGATGTAGTCAAGTATACGTTTCCTATGTGACACTATCTACCAATACCCACTGGTTTGGATTCTGTTATAAGTCTATGTCTAGTCTCCCTTTCAGAGAAAAGGTTCTGACTCTCATCAGTGAGAACATTAGAAGTTCCCATAGGCACAGAATAAATAATAGGGACCTAACCTATCGGAGAATGTCTCGAATCAATAATATATTATCGATAAATATTTGTTACAGCAGAGTATCGAAAAGTAAACAAAAGGCTCTTTAATGTCAAGTTCATTTATAGATAAAGCTGTCGGCGGAGCTTTTCCGATAATTTAAAAACAACAGCGCCGGTTTACTATTCCTGGCCAAGGTAGCGGTCACGGTTACGAGAGCACTGACTATATTCAGCTGACCCGACACGACAAATATAGGGATGGCTTACAAAATATTTACAGCATTGTTTACGTATACCTACCTACTTCATGTAATATTCCTAAGGTACTTTAACTGAAAGAAAGGGTTTGTTGCTACATGGTGAGCTAGCTGCGCTTGTACCTATTTATCAATTTCGGATAGACCTTAATATTTCACCGAATTATCTAATAAAATTCATCCTACGTAGCTATTTTTGTCCGTCCTAAGCCAGGTCTGAATTATGTGAAGAAACGAATCATATATGATCTCTCTGCTGTCAAAGGTCTACCATCAATTCAGTGAAGTCGCTTGCGCAATCCACACTTTCCAAATCTCATTGCAATTAGTATTATATTTATTAATTAGGGTTGTCTTTGTGATTCATGTGTTTTATTTTGATTTGCATTTTTGTTTTTTATAATGTGAGCATGAATTATTATAATGCCATATTATAATAATTCATGCGCCCCGTCCCAGTGTTTTGTCAATATTGGATTAATCGTTGAATAAAGAAATTATTTAGAAAGCTATTAGTTATTTGAGAATCAGAAGTTTTCTAGTTAAGCTTGCTATAACGGTAGTATCCTAATAACAGCGACGACTATTGAGCCGTGTGATCGTTTAAAGGATAATCATTTTTCAAATATTATAATGTTAAAATATCCTCTTGACCGAATTTCGGTTACGGCCGCCAATCTCACCAGAGATTAGCCAACTACGCAGGAGATATTATAGTGCACAAGTGTGTGTGCAAAAACAGGTGCACTCCCTATTCCTTCACTCTCATAGTCCGATGGGACGGCAATCTGACTCGACCGGAGAGAGATCAGGCGCAGGACCAACGGCTTTACGTGCTTTCCGAGGCACGGTCATCACATTATAATGTTATAGTGATTAGGTATTGGCAATACGTGTGCAAAGGGAATGGACTAAAACAAAATTATTTTGGGTAAGGTAAAGCCTTAAGAAAAATATGTAATCGATTTCTAATTTAAATTCAAAACTTCCAGTTGATTCCAGGTTGTTTAGTTTAAAAGTTGAAATATTTTGTATCTACAGTAAAAGAATAAAAAAATAAAAGCGATAAAATGAAATTATTCATACTTCTTTGTGACGAAAATAAAGCGATATGCAAAACAGACAACTTTTCAAATAAAACCTTAATTTAATCCAAGTACCTAATATGGTAATATGCGTATCTAGCAAAGGTATTTTTACTCAGAGCAAATTACCGGAGGGTTGAAGAGACGAGTTTATCTCAGTCGGGGGCAATTTCTCGTTCCTGGCAGAATTAAGTGCCTCCGTACGTGGCCCGGGTCAGGCCTTACCCGGCTGGGTTGATCGGTACTTCCACTTATGGTACAAGCGCCTTAGATCTATATCATCTACTCGATTGAAATGTTTTCGGACTAATCCAGCTTTGTGTTGGATAGACTTTATTGGACCTAAAGACACCTGTGTATGACATTTTCGATGTTGAAAAATCTTTTTAATTTGTTAATAATCACCAAATATCAAATTTGTGATTATATTTATTATTTCAGATAAAGTCTGGTTATAAGCATTATAGTCAAATAAAACATGATACAGGATGCTATACTAAATTAGTTAAACAAAACGATTTTTTTTTCTTCCTCTCTCTGTCGAGCCCATGATAGGCCATCTCATAAATCAGTAAACACTGATTTTATTCTAGGCTGTCTTATTTATTACTGTGGGCGAAATATGTAGTGACGAAGTGATAATAAGAGAGTATTAATCCACTCTTTTTTTATTCACAATTTTTTAAAATACAAACTACACAACACTCGTATGAATATAAACCGTTATATAGACGCGCCTACAATTTGAAGATCGAAAAATGTATCAGAATGTCGGGTCACTGAAAAGGAATGCTTTTCCACAACCTATAACATTTTGCTGGGCTCGTTAATAGATACCTACCTGCGGAAACGGCGGAGATTACGCAGATTAATGTCTTTCCCCTGATAAGTGTTTAATATTCGCTTTAAATGACAAAACATCGCATTGCGTGCCGTCCACAATTTAACGGCCCTTTATTTCTAACGTAAACTCGATAAATATCGCTTCGTGGTGAAGTTAGCCCATTGGCGAAGTTCGTAAGGTAGTATGGCTATGGGTATCCGTCAAAAAGCAAACCGGAAGTCGTTGGCAATTCCGCAAAGGTCGACAGTTGGCATTGAAACGCAAATAAGAGAGATATTCAACCAAACTAGAGCCAAATGTGGTAATAAATTTTTGAACGAGCAGTCTGCTCTATATTTATACAGTTTGTAAACTTTGTCGTCGTATAAATTGAACTTCGTTTCGAAAATGGCCGTCTAGAAAAACTCGTAATATTCTACTTCTTACTTACAGTTTTGATACACATTTTTAAACCGTCCTAAATATTACATATTCATATGCTGTCAAATCGGGTTTCCAATTATACGAGACGAACAAAATGCTTCCTCGCAAATAAATATGACAACTTCGTTTAATATTTTAAATGAACCACTCACTGAAATTGACAGGCCAGTCAAAAGTGACAATATACATAATTCTGCACAATTTTGATGAAAGGACATTTTGGTATTTAACGATACGACAACGATTTATTTTGTTGTAACGTAAATAAGTTCGGATAGTTTATAAATTATATTATTATTTCGGTTAATTAACGAGCGAGTGTTTTATTAACAAAACTTAAATAAGTACATTGAGTTTTGCATTTTGCGGCACGCTCCGTCGCGTTGTTGGCCAAAAATACATTTGTTCTCTTGTAATACTTGGATTTTGTATATTATTTTTGCATGTAACTTATGTGGGAAATATTTTGTGCACATTATTGTTGTTACAATAATGTTGCATACAATTTAAGTAGGTACTTTTACATTAGCAGCCTTATTAATAATGATAATAATATGATGATAATAATATCTTTATTCACAATTAACATGACTCAATTGTGTTAGTAACAATATCCCTTACTCCTATGTTAGTATTCTTATTCTAAACACTTAACCTAAAACCATGAATATATGTAAATCACTGCCACACGCCTAACACCGAGATGGACAGCTTGCAGCAGTGACTCACATATAAACAATCGAGTCTGCTCACCACACAGCGCAGAATAAGGTTGGGGCTGGCCCGCACTTGGCGCACCAGGGAAGCGCATCGTTTTCTCATCGTTGTATATAAACAGTCGACTCGAGCTTCAGCAAACATCCCAGACGCACTACAGAAGCGGGGCAACCCCATCAGTATCCTGAACGCATTATTATATTGAACACGAAGGACGCTGTACGATTTCTGCGTATAATCCGCCCATAGACTGACGTGTAAAAAGGAGTGCAGTATGCACGAAACAAGGTTATTTTAACACCATGTGAGCAACGCGTAAATCTGCGACCATATATATTTGCATATCATATTTACTAAGAAAACATATATCGTAAATTCAGATTCGGCTACTATTGTAGTCATGTAAAATACTGAAAAAAAAAAAAATGGAACAGTCAAAACCTCATTCCAATAATCCAACACTGTAGGCCGCCTGAAAAGCTCTGATCGTCAGCTATTTTATAAAGTATGAATATTCTCATACTTATAAAATACAGCGATATTACAATTTCTCACAAAAGATAGCCAGGCAAGCATAAAAGATCTTATTTGGGCGTGGAGCCCCTGGCCATAATCCACAGGGTGCGGGATCTAGGCCGCTCTCAAGGGGCGCATTATCACGGTATTATGCTGATGCGTGTCTGAGTTCTCAACGCCTTCGTGACGTCACATTTATGGCGGATTTATTCCAATAATCGTCTCTCTGAAGTGGCTTTTATTTAAGCCTGTCTACATCTATGTTAGGTTCTGAATGTGAACACAAGCTATCTATTTGTTACTTAATATACTATCTACTATTAACAGCAAATAAAGATAATTTATGAGGTCAAAGCCTCGTATATTTGTTGGGAGTACTCACTTTGATCCATTAGTTCATATTTATTTATACGAATCGAGCCACTGACTGTTGTTTATATATTACTGAGTTTACAATGAACAGCAAAGTAGTTTTTGAAACGAAAATAAAAAATGAAATATGTATTGTGTATATAAATATTTGCACTGTCTTTTATTTAGTCAAACTAAAAGCGATGGATATTATGAAACCGCATTCTAAAAACTCCTAACCAATTAAGAAATTAAGTTGTGTTCGAAGTACAAACATTTTTAATTTGTCCTATTAAACCTGACACTTTATGATAAATGTAAGTATGTGTTCTAAAATTTCATCATTTTAGACAAGAAGCAACAATAAAATTAACAAATAAAGAATAAATTCAACGTTAGATATAAATAGTTCTAACGACAATCGTGACATTTAGACATCAGAGATCACCAACCTTTGGCGCCCTTTATAATTTTATTAAAATATTTCAGCGCGCGCTCAATGGACCTGCAGAATGTCTTTCTAGTCGAAAGGGCATCGCGTGGACTTTGAACCCCTTCCAACTCCCAAGGTTCATTTAACCTTATATGTCTAAAACAAGGTCTCGGTCATCTTTTCAAACTTTTAACTAGTTAGTATCTTTTGTATTTTTTGCTTTATCGTTTCAAGCGCTTCAAAAGAGCGAAAGTTATGTCTCGGGGGCGTCTCTATCAGAGAGTCACGCGTCGTTGGCTCCGTCGCACTTTTGTTCAGTGATTCGCTTGACACTTGGGGAAACGAGCACTAAGGTCGCGCCATGAGAACATCAACTTTATAGAGCAATAATATTTTCCTTTGATGGTTTACGACTCGACAAACAAAATTAATCAAAGACGAAATTCAAATGCAATTTCTGAGGAAATTTTCGCCAGCGTCAAAAGTAATTCAACCGATACTCGTTAAACATATTTAATTTAAAAGGCCGGAAGCAGAAGAAGTTTACTTAACAATGTTAAGAATATGTGCTATATAAATATGCATGTATAAGATACCGAGTTATAAATAAAATCTAAGCAAGAATGGTCGCGCGAGAGATGTTCAACGCGATATAAAAGTTTTCTCGGCCAAGTTAGGTGACAAGTTAAAAGTGTTGTAAGCACGGCCGTTATCCAATAAAGCTTTCACAACTTCCTTTTTTACGATTCATCTGGGAGTACACAGTAGCCTTAATCGCTACAGACTCCCTGACACTGCTGAGTCATAAATGTCTCACCGGGACTGTAAATTACACTTCATATACATGTATGTATATAACATACCTATATTAAATTCGTCTTCACTTCTGAAGTTTGCGATGGCAGATATTAGTTAGCAGAATGTCGAAACAGATTACTAACGAAACTATTTTATCTATTAGAGTAAAATTAGCAAGTAAAGTAGTAGGTGTTCTGTTCGTCAATGTGTTATTGAATTACTTTTAAAACTCAGGTATATTATTAAAATTGCAGAATTAAATGCTCAGCTGTTTCTTTAGCCTTTAGCTTTTTCGTAGCTATATTTTATATATAGTATAGATTAGTCAAATCTATAGTTAAAATCTATCGATCTTTCGCCTTTTTCATTTATTTACTTTTTTTTTAATGTATAGACGGAAATACCCAGACGGACATACGGGGATACCGACAGACAGACGAAAATATTAACTTTCGCATTTATAATAATTAAAAAAAGATTATATATTACCAAAGAAACTGAGCTTTTCTGTTTAAAAATCAGTAAATTCAGTTATTTTCTCCTAATTGGCTTCTATTTTCAAAGGATTCCTCGTATCCGTCAACCTGAAGCTTCAACTAGAAGACCCTTTGAGTATTCCTCCATGTGCTGTTCCTTTGTTTTGTTTTTTAACTACTTTGTTATATAACAACGTTGATTCATAAAGCTTTGTGTACTGTTGTCAAGTAACCTGCGGTTATCTTTCAAAGCTGTTTTATCCTTCAACAGGCCTCGTGTTGGTTCTATGACGATGAGTTTGAAAATTGTAAGTATCGTTTGTTTGTTGTTTTAAGAGCCTTTGAAGAGGTCCCTAGAAAGTAGTACCAACCCACTAAGGATGAAGCCATTACAAGTAGGCTCTATAACGTAAACATGATTGAATAATCTGTTACTTCATCCACAGTTTTTATAAATGAAAATTTGGAATGAAAAAGAAAAGAGTAAATTAAAGCTTTTCTCAATTTAAAAATAAAGTAGAAAAGTAAAAATGTTTATTGATGCAAAAGGAATTTATAATGAATATTACGTAATTCAGCGAATCAACGAAGGTACCAATTTGAATTAATAATCAGTTACAACGGACGAAAAAAAGGGGATGAGGAAACGAAAAGAAGATTACGTTTCTTATTATCTGTCGTGCAAGGGACAAAAATGTACGAAGCGATGCTCTTTTTTCATCACCAGAATCTAGGTTTACACTGAATGACGTTTTCAGCTCACAATTGTTCTCTGTTAATCCTGTAAATATTCGCGTACCGTGAAAGGATGGGGTGCACGACTAATTTCTTCCAACTCCATTGTACCACCAAAACAGGTGAAGGACGCATATTAAACAATGAACTTCATTAAAAAACCTTGTCGTGATAAGACATTTAACGACATCATTAATGTTTGATATCAGCAACCGTCATGAATAAAGGGGGTAAAACTGAAATTTGTGCGGGATGATTTTACGAGCGTCGCGTGTTAGTTTAGGGTAGCGGTAAAAGTTGGTGGTAGCTTCGTAATTGCTGCGGTAACCGGTAACCGTACTTGGTTGGAGTTTACGTGTACGCAGCGGGTACATTTAAGAGTATTGAACATTGCATTCGATTCCCGTATTTGCCGCTTCGAGAGTCATAAACGTGAACTGAAAATGTACGTTACCTTAAGTCTATGGCCACGATTCTACTATTCATGAAAACTGGAACTGTTTTAAAATGTAAAGCTTAGAACGTTACTGTTAAGAACATAAATGTGATATTGCAAAGAGAAGATATTACTTTTGAAATTGCTTCAGGCGAGCTTTCACTGAATCAGAAAGTCTCTGTGCTCGTGCAAGAATTGTGGTGTGGAGATTTACTATTTTTTATTAAATAAATTATTTATTATCTAGTATTGTATTGTACAAAGAGTAAGATTTTTAAAAAGAAGTTGATTTTTTAGAATAGAATTTCAGGTCACCCATACTTGAAATTCTATTCTAAAAAATCAATTAAATACGACTTTATAAACACTATTGTCTGGTCTTCAGTATTATTATTTGGAATCTGACTTGAAAAACACTATAATATATGTAAATTGGGCTAAATCTATTCATTAATTTGCTCACTTGGAGTTCGGAATTGTCTCCACCTTTGTGTTCCCCCTTAAAAGAACACTAATAATATTGTGTTCTATGTCATTGGGCGGGACGGAATAAATAGCTTACGCTTAGCTTTAATTTGTTAACCTTGGTGACCGTGACGTACGACTTGGCAACTATAACGAATCATTTGGCTTTCACGTGAGTCGCCTGTCTGTCACCCAGCATATTGATATAGCAGGGTAGTTCATACTTATAGGGTCCGCGATCAACTTCAAAATGGGTATTTAGGCTGTAAGTCCTTGACTGGCTATCTCCTAAAGTTATATAATGATGGTACCAATAATTGTTTTCGAATTACAAATTCTCGCTCTGATATATTGTAGGCTAACACATATAAGAGGCACAAACGCAAAAGCGATGCAAATGCTACTCGGCGGTCGCGGTCATATGGAAGTATTTCGCCATGTAACTCACTATAGTTGTCGTGTATTCCCAGAGCCATGTTTAATAACAACTATCTAGTAAACCAACACAATATGTGGTTGGAATCGTAAATATTTACTTTAATACTCGTTAAGTATTGTCGTCGACCTTTATGGCAGCATCAGTTTCAGCTTATTTTTATCTAAACGGGGCAGGTTACGCAAATTCGAGTGAGCGCTCCCGATGTTCGGCTAAATCGCTAAACGATTTATTTTAGGTTTAGTGTGTTGCCTACCTGTTTCTTTAACGTTTCATCATCATCAGCCAGTAGACGTCCACTGCTGAACGAAGGCCTCCTTCAAGAAGGGGGTTTGCCGTAATCCCCACGCTTGGCAGGCGGCTTGGGGATCGCAGTGGCTCACCGATTAGTAAGAGGACGCTGCTGCCCGTCCTCCGGTGTCTGGCCGCAGTTTTAAGACGTACCCGGGTCTTTAACGTTTAACCTTTGGAAATTTGAAATATCCAAAGAAATAAAATTAAAAGAGGTGTACCAATCATAAAAATATTTTTCATACATAAGAAATACTTGTTATACTGTAAAAGCTAATAACATCTCGAAGGTTTAGGGTCATGTCCGAGGAAATATCCAAGTCCCCAAATAAGCCCGTAAAACTTTTCGCACTCATCACAACGCCCATTTTCAATTTACCTAGAGAATTCAATTTCATTCTACTCTGAAACGGTTTCCCTGTCTATTAAGCCGTAAACAAGGTGAGATACGAGTAAGGGAAGATCACTTTTCATGACAGACCCTGGATCAGCTGCGCCACTCGGCGACAAATTCGCTATACTAATGTAGGTATCGAAATTCGTATGGTCCCGGATTATCTTAAAACCATCGGCGTATGTGTAATGTATTATGAGGACGAGAATTTGTGCCATATTATTTTAGTGCGTACCTTCAATAAAATATTATAGCTGATATTGGTTTTGGTTGTCGTTTTGTTCACTATGTAACATGCTCATGATTCTGGAGGAAATATTCTAGCATCGTATTAAGTTGAAGAATAGCGATCTTCAAGTAATTTATAGTTGAGCTATTTCGGTAAACAATACCCGAGCCAGCATAGCATTAGGACTGCTATCCATTAGCTAGAAGTATGGGAGTGGCCGGCGAAGGTCACCGTCGACACCTGTTATTTATTAGATTTGTTTCGATCCCGGGTAATCTCGTTACTGGTGACCCACTGCGCTCGCCCTTGGAAAAGCTAATAAGCGAAAGAAATTTTTCGGTTTTTGATAAATTTCCAAGGGAGGAGCCATTACAATTTTGATGGGACTTATTAATGGTGGGTAATTACATCGCCGTTCACTGTAACGCTTCAGGGGCTCTGATATTATGTGTCATTACAGAAACGTAATAACTTAAAGCTCGGGGGCAATACTTTTTATGCTCTCTAGAATAATTTCATAAGGATAACGGTAGTTAGACAAGACTTATGAATAACTTTGTAACATTAGTTCATGAAAACAGGGGATTGTTACACTATCAATGACAAACATCGAGGGTTCGAGACTGGAATTAACAGCTGCCTCCTAAAACAAATTAAGGAATTCAACGGTTATGATAAGGATATATTGAATAACAATAGCGTCCATGATTGATGACTTTTGTAATATCAAATTGAAATGAGAACAATGTCCATGGTTCGGGTTACGATATTGGAATCGTTGATGTGAATTTCCCAAGCCATTGTTCAAAGGCTGTACAAATGTATGCTTTGTAGTCTACAGTGTATTCGGTGTAAGAAGGTACAGCGGTTAGGCGGTTAGCACCCTCGTCTTTAAAACCACAAGAACAATTTCAGCAAATGAGGTGTCAAACCATTTGTTTAGACCAAACGGTTTCAAACATGACTTATGTAGTGAGGTTGACCGAGCTCGGAAAAAAAAACCTTAATACAAAATAAAAAAAATAAAATTTTCAGGAAAGACCATTTTTATGGAGTCTATAACTCTAATATACAATTTACTTATGGTTCGGATGTTTTGACAAAACGTAGGATATTATGAAACACTCACAAAATGAGGTTTTAGTGTAGTATAAATAATTTATAAGTCGTAAAAGTGACCCTATAAAAAGTGGAATAAAAGAAAAGTGATTTATATCGAAGTTACGCCGATTGTTATCTATGTAGTGCGTGGTCCACCTGAGTGCTTTCATACAGTTTAGCACTCGCAATATACGAAAATGCATTGGTTTTATCATGATATAGCACGTATTAAGTAAATATATGAACTAAGCTTTATATGAAAGATGATAAAGACCAAAAATATACATATTTATATCCATTTCTGTTAAAAAGTACGTAATCTCATGTCAGAATCAGTAAACTAAGGTTAAACTAAAACAAAAGAATATTGTCGTTTTATTCCAATAGGGCCGGTCACGGAATTGATCGGTGTTCCTGTGGGCTGAAGGGCAGCGGGACACGAGCGGCCATTGTTTGCATCTTTTGTTTGTTACCATGCTGGATCCGGTAATAACGTTCAAGCATTAAAATTCGGGTCAGGTTGTTGACACAAATTTATGAGGGCTATTAGAAAGGGTAGCCTTGATTTTCCGTTACTCGTTTAATATGGAGTTTTGAAAATAACTTTGTATCGTAACACGGAAAAGTGAGCATAATGCGTTTAACGGTTCAGAACACCTAATGTATTGGGAATGGATAACTCTTCCGTCGCACGTGATCACGCTGGATCGCTTACATAATCCAATCTGAATATGCTTTGAAAACATGTACATATTATTTGAATAAATCGTACCGTTTAGATGGATTCATTATACAGGAATAATTCCTTCGGCCCCGTCAGTAGCGACAATGGGAGGGCCCCGACCCGAGTGAAATGTAGCAGCAAAACTTTAAATTAAGGAGCCAATCGCGAGCGGACATAAATCCAGTTTTTGTCGCAGCTTGATTTACTTCTCTAATACGAGCAATTTCTTTGCGTTTATATCTGAATATATCCATCCAACTGGAAATATACGGCAGCCCCTTAAATACACAATAGAGATATCGGAGAGATTTATAGGTCACGCAAGCTTTGATTAAAACCCTCGGAATGGTTCAAAGCGAGGGTGATCCCACCGCTTCATACTTGTATTTTGTACGTTATTAAATTAATATCCGAAATTTTAAATTTTCAGCTTTCCAAATCTCTTGGGAGTTTTTTTCTCAATATCAGATGAAATGAGTATTACTTGACATATTATACAAGTAATTACTTCAGTATTATAGTTTAGTGGCATTTAATCTAAGTATTGTTTATCGTACATAACTAAGCAATTTAACACCCGAAGTTTAGTTGTAGTGTTTGCTTAGCTTAAACACATTAGCAACTTGAATGTATACCTAAGTTTAAGTTCATTGTCGTCGTGGGATGACGTCATTATTAAAGGACTTAGCTTTAATTAAATAGCTAAGAAACTATTTCGACAGAATGGCACAGGCAAACGCAAACTATCCCAAAAGTTGTTCAGTTTTCATGAAAATTTATGTGCTCACTTTTAGAAGTTATTAAAACAAAAGAACGATTTAATTTGAATTTTATAATAGCTTTACCATATTGCCTGTGTAAATTATAATTTTCCATATTTTGCTCATGTTAAAATGTATTTTTGAGGATAGGTTATTTGAAAAATGATTTATACGATTCATTGGCATGAAAATACCGATAACGGTGATATTTACTACTTGTGTCAGTTATTACAAAACGAGTTTGGGAAGTATTTGCGTAATAAATTCCATTTTTATGTGGTCTTGGACACAGGCCAGGCTTACCTTGGCGATGTCATCGAACGTCAGAAAAACCGTTCATTTGACCTATGTTAAGTCGGACGAAAACACATAATAAATGCAATTAGTGTTAGCCGGATCATGGTCTTGGCAGCCGGACCATCAAGAACAGCTACCATTTCACGACGTATCTCAGGACGTGACTAACCTGCAGCTCTCGCTTCCTTGCACGCCAGCACCATGCTGTGACGCACGTCAGGGTTGTCATCCGCGATGGTCTCCCCGACGGCGACGAACCTCTCCACGGCACAGCAAACGGCGGCGCCCACGCGCTGCACTGCCGCTCCGCCTGAGGCTTCGCCGCGCGACGCCACCAGACTGCTGATCTGTGACAATAGAGGATCATTATTGATAAGTCCACTTGAAGTTATAAGCATTCCTCTTAGTCTGCCAAAGGCTTGTAACAAAGACGACTGCCAGGACGAATTCTGGCAGAAGTACTCCTCTGTGTGGCGTGTCCCTTTTTTGCTATCGCAGATGGTGTTATTAGCAAAAGAGACAGATGCTACTTGCCCGTATTTTTTATAGTCATCGTTCGTGAGAATTCTTTCTCAAAGCTAGAATAATAAAGTGTTCTATTTGCAGGCGAAAATGACGCAGAAGTCACTGACCTACTCGGAGAATATTTATTGGTGATGGAAGCGCATTATTTGTGACTCTTAGAAACTTTACATAATAACTTTTCATAAATTAAAACGGCATGTAAATTATGAGGAGCTTTAATACCCTGGGAACCGCGATAAGTTTCTTGCCCGTCATATTTAATATGTTAATGCTTTATTCCTAGTAGAACTGACTGAAAATAGAAGACAAGATAGTTATTACCACATCTATAGGAGCTCTTGAATATATCAGTAATGTGTATTGGCATCAGCGCTCGAAGCCACAAGAATTACGTTGGGGAAGCTTAGGGTAGATGTGATATACTGTGTATATATATGATAATGGAAACATATTTTGTACGGGAATTAATGTTCTCAATCTTTTAGAAACATAGAGCGCAGTTTTGGCTTCTTAATATAATATAGCTTCTTAATGAAAATATTCATTCATAAAGGTCGCCATTAAAACTACTTAGGACGTAAGACTGCCATCACTTCATACTTAGACGTTAAATAAAAAAAATGGCACTACTGAAAATAAAAATGTTCGCATACTACGCGGTTATGAGTAATTTTCCGGGTAATTACCGAGTGGCGGTTATTTTTGTGTAAAAGAAATTATCTCTGTTATACTTAGATGTCTCTAATTTGAGAAAATAGAGAAGATCCTCTCGTTCCCTATTATCGGCGCAACATGCTAAAGATCTATCTAAATGGATAGAGGAAGGCAGAGTAACGAAGTTATTTCGGGATATCATACATATAACAATGTTTCCTTCATAAATAAGAAGCTATAATGAGGGCAAAACTGTGCAGAAAGTAAGATACATATTGAATAAGGAAAAGTAACAACAAAACTTCTTGATTCGCCGCGCGTGGCCGCAGCCCCAGTGCGTTGGAAAGCTCTCCCGGTATGAAATATAATATAATAAGTATGTATAATGGAGGGTAAACAATTTTGCCGCATACATAACTTGTGGCCATCTGCAAACAATGTGCGGTTATGTGTTCTACCTCATAATATTACTCATTATCAGTGTATGAATACTTGACTTTTTATGACTGTGAAAGCCTTTAATAGGTTTTGATGAAATTCTCATAATTATCAGGCTCGCCTTTGGCACGAAGATATTTTATATTGTTATTTTAGAATGATTATAATAAACTGGGTCTTACAAGCCGTGGTAAGAGATAGTTTTCTCGTTCATGTTGAAAACTATTTACCTACATTAAAAACGGAAGTTATATTAGATACTAATATAGATTCTAATATACCTATTGGAAGAATAATAGAATTCTATGTTCAAAGTGTTTTTTTTTTTTTTTGAAAATCTTTGCCCAGACTCGGTAAATCCATCATCCATCCATCGTTTACATACACAAAATATATTCACAAACACTCACACCCGGATCTGTACCTAGGTCATACGAATATTTGTACCGTGTGGGATTCTAACCCACGATTCGCAGCGCGGCAGTCCGTGCGTCCGTCCGTGTCGTCAAATACCATCTTTGTACATTGAAGTAAACAAAGTAAGTATAGACTCCTCATAAGTCTCATCGACGTATAATTTGAGAGGTGAAATGTTCGAATACATTACTTTACATTAGTGACCCTACATATCCTTAATAATCTACATTATTCTACATAATCGAAGTATAGTGATTAGGGATAAAAACTATAATAAATTAACTTATGATCAAAGCGAGAGTTTTAAGATATGCGAAGCAATGTCAACGCAATCAGTACACCGAGTTTTCTAAATCCAGTTAAATATGCGACCTAATTCAAAAGAGTAGAAAATTTTCTTTGATTTCAGTGAAGTGCAAGATATTTAATTTAATACATCAGAAGATCTCAACTGTGTTATGTTGTTATGCGGAAAAATGAACAAAATGTACCTGTGAACTTTAGCACTTTAATATCCTACTACTCTTGCTATCCTACTAATATTATAAATATGAAAGTTTGTGAGGATGGATGGATGGATATTTGTACTCAATCACACCAGAACGGCTGGATGGATCTGGTACAGAGATAAATTATAGTCTGGAACAACACATAGGCTTTCTATCCCGAAAAAATGTACGGGTTCGTAAACCACGCGGGCGAAGCCGCGGGCGGAAGCTAGTAAGTACTATTTACAGTTTGTATGGATTCGTTTGGCGATATATATTAATATACTCGTACATTATACACGATACATTACTATTTAGGCACGTCCGATAATCGTCAATTGTTTTTTGTATTTTTGTCAGCCCTTTTTTGTTTCTAAAGTTCCTTTATTGCACATTTATATTCGGTCCCCCCGATTATGTGACGTATAAGATTAACTGGTTTAGTTTTGTTCAAATAGTAATCGCTTATATAATGTGTTGATTTGTGTTTGCCGTAAACATGGATATCCTTTAACTGAAGTTTACGGTTCTTGAATGATCAACATTGAATTAGTGCAATTTTGGAAAATTTGGTATCGAGGGAAATTTGTATATCGTGTACATGCCTGGTGAGCTTATTTGCATAGAATTAAAAGTCCACGGCCCAGAACAATCAGTGGCATTTGGGTGTATATATGAATTGGCAGCACGCGGTCCTTATATTTTTAAAAGGGTTTTTGGGTCACCTTAAATCACCACCTTACAACTTGACAGATTAATCGTTTTTATAGAACAACACCTAAAGTATAATATACAATACTAATCTGCCAAGTAACTGTTTATACTTTAATATTTTTTCTGTATTATTTTTTATATTAACACAGGACTATTCTTCGAGAGAGGGCTCCGTACCTAGATGTAAAGTCGGTAGAGTTATGACGTTAAGTCTTTGTCAAGAGTTGTCTAAGTACGAGATACGTCAGACAAGTACAATGTCAACTTCGCTCGAGTGTTACGTAACCAGTGAAAACTTAATTTAAATCAATTTATACTGCCGCGAATGTCACCCGCCAAGGTTAGTCGGATCAGCCTCAAACAGATTTTAAATCTGGCGATTAAGGGGTCATTATACGGAGTTTAAAAAACATTAGTGGACGCTACTTTTCAACACCAGAATCTATCTATCACACCTTGGGGTAGGTAAGCAATAACCCGCATGCGACGTAATTAAATAAGAGTCATAATTAAAATTTTCGAGCTTACCGCCGATTCAATTAAAAGTTTATACATAAGTTTGCGTAACTTTGATTATTAAATTGTAATATGAACATACACATACGCACTTTAAAGTTATAGTTAACATCGGAAAACAAAACATTTAAGACGCTGACCGATATTTTACAAAAATAAAATAATGTAAACCATGGAAAAATGCGCTGTGGAATAAGCCTATGTTAATTTGTATAATGATTACATAAGAATTCAAGATATTCAATTAATCATATTTTGGAAGGTGGTCTCGACGTCGTCGGCCGGGACGCGGGGCGACACCGCGCGGCTCGAGCTCCGATCAAGGTCATTCTTGCACGCGAGCTCCTTTGCCACCCCGCGCCCTTGCTACTTGTTGCGCTCCACGCATCTGCATTGTCACGAGCCGAGCTGATCGTGCGGGAGTCGGTACAGTATCCAGGGTCGAGCGCGATCGCGGTGGCCACCAACGTACCTGAGGTTCCCGGCGCGCGTATTCATCGTCATCGGAGAGAGCGTCCATGTCTTGGTGCGCGTGGCGCGCGGGCGGTGGGCGCGCGCTCGACGGCGCGCAGTCCGCGGGCGCGCGCACGTGCTCCGTGGCGCTGGCGTGTCGCTGCGGCACCGCGCCGCTCCGCCCGCGTTCGCCGCGGCACTGACGGACCCAGCGCGCATCGATCGCACCTACCCGCCCGCCCCACGGCGCACCGCCCGCTACGAGTCCACGTGGTTGCCCGCCCCTCGTGCTTACTATGCCACCACAAACTTTAAGCATAGGTTAAGTTATGCTTAACTTTCATCTTTTATCGATAATACCGAAGAAAACGAATGTAGGCAGTGATCAAAAGTGACGTTGACAAGTTCCGGATACTTTTGTTCGGTTGCCAAAACCATTTCATTCAAAACGACCGCCGGGCGCGATGCCTCACCGCGGCTGCGCGGACCGAGGCGCAACAGATTGCCGTCGTGGGCGGGAAATTCTAATCGCGAACGTCGAACCGGCGACGCATTAGAAATTACAGCTACTACGAAAATAAAAGTACGGTTTTAGTCGCGTACGTAAAAGCGGGGAATTAACGTCGGTCTTCCCGCCGACGTCAGAGGGGCGCTATCGACGCAATCTACTCGGCCGGCCGGAACGTCACAAGCCCGACGCGCGGCGGAGCCCGGAGCCGGGGCTACGGTCTCAGGTCTCAAGGTCTGCAGTGATGAGTTCCTACCTGCTTGATGAGGGGTAACAGGGTTCTCTCGATGGAGCGCGTTTTTATCTGTGAGTAGTCTACGTCAGGCAGGCCGGCGGCCGCCATGGCTGGCGCGGGCGCGACTGCGCGTGTGCGCGCGCACGCGTCTGCGGCGCCGTTCATTGGCGGAGCTAGACCCGTCACGTGGCGCCCCCCACTCCCCGCGCCCGCCGCCCGCCCGCCGTAAACACGCGATTGCGTGTTACTGTTTAGTTTTAACACATACTCTTGTGGGCTTTAAAAACTACAGCTTTACGTGTTTTACTTTGTTTTGATTTCGAGCGTCAATTATATACACGTCCACGTGCACGTTTCACCTAGTTTTTTTCGTTTGACCATTGCAGTCCTTCTAAACGTCGAAGCTTAGTTGTTGTGTTTTGTGTAGAGGTACCAATAGAATAGAAATGAATCGGGAAATAAAGAAAGGAAAGAAAAAACTTTTACTGATGCACAAAGTTTATTTTCATATCTTTGACCACCCGAATTGACTTAATAACTTATCAATAATCATTGGCACATTATCACAAAGGTTGTCAATGATTTATCTATAATTTCACATACCTACTTACGAAAACATTTCAATAGTTTTACTCTCTGTAACTGTGATGGCAATAATGAGTAATTTTTTAACAAAATCACTTTTCCGGTGAGATCCTACTTTCGATATACATGATGTAAACACAGGTAGATTATATGATATAATAATACTGATAAATATTACAAGACAAATCTGAATAATAGTTTATACATTGCTACTACGTTACAGTAGCGAAGTCAAGAATTATTCCTTATCAACTAAAATTTACGTGTAAGACTTTGGTAATTGCTTAAATTGCTGAAGAATTGAAGAGCACTTGAAACATTTTGGTATTGTAGTTAGTATAGCTATTAAGAAAGCGCATATTTATAATTGTCATAGATTAATTGTCTCATTGGTTAGAAACCCCGTATCGACTGATTAGAAACCGAAGAAATTACGAATTAAATTAAAATAGACATAGATTGATTATGGAATTGATTTTCAGAAATTGGGTATTTGCTAACAAAATTACTGTTAATAAGTCTGTTGGTCTATTTAACATGTAGTCAATTCAGATAAATTGACTAAATGCTAAATACCAGTAGTAGTAGAGTCAGATTTATACAAAATAAGCACAAGAAAATAATACCAACCAAAAACGTTCCAAGTTAAAACATCAAGAAATCCGCTGTAAATATTTTTCATTGAGCATGCATAATATTGGTGATAGCTAGTTTACAAATACATGGCAAATGTTTATCTTGGTATATTTTGACGTTCCTTGATCGATTCAGTTCTATTTCAGAAAACATTTTCTTCGAAAACACTAAAGTATGAGTATTATAGAAAAGTATAATTATGAAACTATGACCCAAATTAAATAGTTTTAACAATGTTGCTCCGTAAGAGCGGCAACATAAACAATATTCCAATAATTGTAAATTTAAAGACTACATAAAATTTAAGTGCTCTTAAATATTACTAAATTATGGCTGTAAGGCAAGCACATTCAGTATTGTTTGAAATAAACAGGCAACAATGTTGTTGTCCTTATTCCTAGGACCAAGGCTAACCAAGGAACACTACAAGAGTCTAAAAGATTACCTGCATAATTTACACAATTGCATTTCTAATAGCTAATTACTAATGAAACTACAGACAATATAATTCTGATACATAACAAACTACCTAAACACGCCACAAGTTTTCAAAACTTTGTTGATTGCAGTTGTAGCAGTCAAACTATCTAGGAAGTTGTGAACACCTTATCGCTAAGAGGTAGAGGTGGAACTCGCTCGTTCCTAACTTGCGACATTCCCATCTACAGCTTATGAATTATAGAAGACGCCCATACTGATCTGCGGACGACGTTTGCACAAGGCTTGCTTAGAGCTAGTACTGTCTTGGGAACTGTCGGACATCCACGGACTTTGTCCTGACGAGTTCCGGACTTTCCTTTTGCGCAAGCTCTCTGTGGGACCTAGAGTGGGTCTCAACAACTGTTTGAACCTGAACGGTCCCTCTGTGTAGTCATCATCGGAGCTAAAGATGGGCGTGGCGAGTATTTCCGGCGAGTTCCGCAATATCTTCCTCAAGTCGGACTCGGGGTCGTAGGACGGATTGTACACGGGTCGCGGCGGGGGATCCGATTTCTGTGACTTTCGCACCAACTCATTGATTTTATTGCTGTGGAGAGAAAAACCAAACTATAGACAATATAAAATACTGGTGAAAGTAATGAACTTCACTTTCTTGTTATATATGTAGGTTAAAAGTTAATGAAGTATTAAAACATAAAATCTAAACATCTAAATAAATAAACACAAACTGTGAATCACTGAAAATTAAACTTATGACAATCCTTAAAATAAAAATGGGATCGAAATGATAATATGACTATGTAGCACGCTGATGCTTCAATGAAGTGATGTATGAAGGTATCGTGTTGCAGTCTCGCATGGAAAATAAGCGTGCAAAGTATTAGCATCTTTAGCTATCACTGGAAAATTTGTGTACCCATACCCTTTCGTTCTGCTTTCCACAAGTAAGTAGTACATGCGACAGAATGAGAGCGATTAGTTGTGTTTAGGGCCAGAATCTGGTTTCGTCAACATCTCTGTCGTACCGATCGTACCTGACTAATCCGCCACACTGGCGGCTGCACGGCAAGTTCTGCCAGTTGTGGTTCGACTGTAGATGTCTGTCGTCCTGGTACGCGTGACCGTTGCTCGTAGGTTGGTATCTGGAAATTATTGGAGGTTTAAGTATACAACGGAAAAGACTACGGAAATATAGAACTGTTTTGATGCGCTGAAACTTGTGCAACATGTAGCGAGTTAGCTCTTCTACACTATATTTACGTAGGTACGTAGAAGTCGCTAAGTCACTGCGTCCTTCAAATATTTATAATATGTATCCGTACTGAATTTACACGTTACATAAGTCTGTATTCACCTTTATAAATACTTAAATACTATTGCGTGTTTCTATTAAAAAAGATACTTCGCTTACTCGCAAAACAATTGAATAAAAGATTGGAACGACAATGAAACGATTGGAATTGGAAATCTACCAAATATTAAAAGAACATCAAGCGACTACTAGACATAAGTAACAGGATAATAATTGACAACAAACCTGGAGGGTCTGATCTCAAAGTCATTCTTGCATATCAACGGTTCGTCCCAGGGTCTGGCGGGACTCTCGAGAAACTCAGGAGAGGGACTGCGTTCGTTCCATTAGAGAAAGCATGAACAGTGACATCATATTTTAGTTTAGTGGCTCAAATGAAGCTAAGAACCATAGTATTATAAGTTACTAATACGTTTAAGCCAAAAGCCAAAATTAAACATTCTAATAGCTACATTGACAGGCCGCGTATTCGCATCTCAGGTAAATGAATGCCTATTACAACACCCACAACTCATTACGAGGCGGTGGCACCATTCTTTGACAAGAACTTTATATCGAGAATTTCGTACTATTACTATTCTAGGCAGTTGCGCAGACAAATTCAAATATCTCACATTGGTTACATAACAATTAATAGATAAAAAATAAAAACCATTATTATTTCAAAAAACCGACTTTTCGTTTTATTGACGGTTTCATTGCTATTGATTCTGATTGATGTTTAGATATTGAGTACACAACTGCCAGATTGTCGATTAAACATTGACAGACGAATTAGATTCTGACGCAATCTTGGCCGTAATTTTTTACTAGTGTTGTACCCAATTTAGTTTTTTTGTAGGTATGATCATGTTAATTACAGCTATATTCTTGAAAAATGAAATAATAAAGTGAAATAATCAGTCGTAAGATTAATATTGAATATGATCATATTTTCAAATACCACTGACTGCAAGTATGCGATCCAACTTACGACCGAAGTGCGAAAATTATCTCGAGTGGCCTGAAACTTGGAGGTTGTGCGCCAGCGTAAGCGTCGAATTTTAATTAAATATGAATTCACCCCTATATGATAAGTCATGTCACAGTTGAGACGTGTCAACGTTCCGTTTTGTCGAAATAGAACCTTTTAACTCGAACTTTTATCTAACAATCGCCGGTACTCAGTGCAGTTGATCTTTGTTACTTGTAGCAGTTACCTGGACAGTCTGCTGGCGTCTCGCTCCAGCTGCGTGGGCTGACCGCGCACGATGGCGGGCACGAGCGTGAAGCCGGGCGGCTGTCTGTATTCATCAGCACGTTGAACTTCCTGCAGCCTGATGCCAGGCTTGTTGCGACGCAAGTTCTTATGGACCTCTTGGTTCTTGTCGTGCACCTGGTAGATAAATAATTTGAATTAAATGGTGCGCTATTAAGTATCGCTATGACATTTCAGCGACGTGATTTGTTCTATCATTATCTGCAGGTAGCGGCTATATATCAGTATTTTACACGGAGCGACTGCCATCTGAGTTTCGCGACCCAATTACTGGGAGAAACTGTTACTCTGATTTTAGATTGGTTGTTAAACTTTTAGGGCTGCTGACACACGCGACGACTGTCATAGGTTTTTGTATGATACCCATAGTCAACTTTCTAACGTGCTTTCCGAGATGCCGAGGGGTTTTTTACTATAGTGGATTTAACAGTTGATGATTGTTGACCTGGTCGGCGAATGTGTGCAGCTGCGTGGCTCGTTCTTGCACGGAGTAGTGCTGCATGAGCTGTTGCGGGGTGGCGGGTGCGGGGTGCGCGGGCGGCGGCGCGCGCCCCTTGGCCCACTTGCGGCGCGCCGTGTAGCCGCGGAAGTCTGCGCACGAAGTAATAAGATAAGCTATGATGATTATTAAATCTGACATCATATAAACTACAAATCACTCATCATTTGATATCACAGTATAATTATTATTATCATAACATTCCGAACCATCGCTGCTGTATAAACTCTTGCTCATGCGCTACCTTAATAATGTTCGTCAGTTTTCGTGACATATTCGAGTTTTTTATTTGTTAATAAACAGAGTATTCAAATTGATCGTTGAATGGAAACTATATTTAAAATAAAGTGTATGACTTAATTTTATTATGTTTTGTGCTTTTTAACCTATACTAGGTACTTACGACTTTCAAAATATGGTGTGGAGGGGGACTACCGTTATGAGTTTAGACGGTATGAGTCCAGCACACCCCCACTATCCCCAGGCGGAGGTTAGCCCATGATGGGTTCTCACCAAGCTAATCAAATAAAGGTACTTACGACTCTGTATAACCACAGCTGCTTTGTTAGTGTCGATGTTCTCTTTGTTGCCGGAGATAGTTTCGCTGTTATCGCTGTCCTCTGACGTCATCCGCCGCAAAACTTTCGCCTTCATCATGGCCTTATTTTTGTTAGGGACACCTGTGAATGGAATGTCAGTGAATTCTTTGCTGTGTCCTCATGACTATCGCAAGAGGCAATGTTTCATTACAAACTTAGAACTCAGATCACCATCTACCATAAGTTGGTACTATTCACTTAATTACTTACCACCTTTATGTTGTTTCCTCTGGCTATCCTGCTCCATTTGGAACTCTCTTGCTAGTTGCCTCTGTCTCTCTTGCAGTCGCTTCCTTGTGAGCCAGCCACGCACGTGCCGCTGTAGTGTTAGGACAGATATCGCCATCTGTGCTTTTAGTCTCTGGTAATTCCGTCGAGCTAACCAACCGCGGACACACGCTTGGACTAGCACTACTTTTCTTATCTGGAAAGAGATTGTGATTGGTTTGGATTACAATAGAAGCACTCTTTATTCCTCAAATATCTTGAACCAAAACATAAGTTAAAGTATCCATTTAGTAGCTGTGGAAAACATTGTGATAATATTAGTCAGGGCGCGGGCAACTCTAAAATAAATACAATGTTACCTGCTCTTCATAAATCCTGGCAAGGACTTCAACGTGGTAATATTTCAGGAACACCTTGGACTTGCCGAGTGCCCAGCCGTCCATCTTCAGCCTCAGCAACAAAAGCCGACTTGTGTCACGATTCGGTTTCATTTCCTCGTCGTAACTGAATGCCAGGAAACCATATCTGCAAATAAATATTAAAATATAATATGAAGAGACAAATTTGTGTGAAAAGGGTTTTAATACTTTTAAACAAACATGCCAATAAGTATGGTTAATACAAGGAATTGCTTGCCTTTTTAAAAACTCTTCAAATGAAAGTCGGTGAGAAAATCCAGTTTGTCTTATCCTAATAGTTTCTAATACTCCGGTATAGCGAAGCTGCTTCAATATCTTCGCCGAGTCGAAATGTTTCGGAGACCGAGAGTCATTTGGTTTGAGGCACCTCACAAACTGAGGAGTCCCGCTGACCATCTTCTGAAGTAGCTCCATCAGAGAGTATCTGAAGTAGGTGGATACGGTTTGCTGTGCTCGAGACTGGGAGGCAAGTCCTCGACTGTTAAAGCGTTCCTAAAAATATACATGTAATTATTAAAAAAAGACTAATTTTGTGAAAAGGAACCAAGAAGCAATAAGCAAATCATTATAAAAATGAGATTTTATAGCAATTTTAGAAGTGAATCAGTTCTAGAAATGGCTACAAAACACGGGATGACTGGATACAGGAGGAAATTGACCATTTAAAAAAATTACCCTAACATCACTGGAAGTTGGACTCTCTAAGCTCCTGGCATCCATATCTCCTTGTAGCGGCGAGTACAAATTGCCAGTCTTAGTGATGGGACACTGAAACAGGAACCTAAGGATGTCATATTGACTCTGTCTCATCAACTGAACCACTTCAGGAGGCAGGAAGTTGCGGTTCTTTTCCAAGAAACCATCGGCTTGGTACACCACTCGACCCGCGAAGTGGTGCACCGCGAAGCAAATGGCGTCGGATTTTGGACGGACGTAATATTTGCTCTTGATGTTGTTGTGGAACTTTTCTGTAAAAAACAGATATTTGATCATTAGTCAATAATTTGACACTATAATAGCATGAATAAAAAATTCATTCTCGTTAGGTCTCTCTCCATATTAGGTCAGAGGTTTTGTATGAGTTTGCAAAAGATATATGCTTTAAAAGCGCTACTTCACACTCATTTTTTAAAACCTAAAAGTTTTGTAACTCAGGATGTAACACTTACCAATTAGACTTCTGTCTGTGGACCGCGGAAAACGGCTTTCTTCATCCAGCAACGCAAGCATTCCCATAGGCCTCGACAACAACATGTCTAACACTGGTCTGTTATCAGAGAACTCTACCAGATCGACTGGGACGCCTTCCGCCATATACTCCTGTTGTTCCCAAGTGAAGATGTGCTGATTGAAGTAGTACTGAATTTGTTCGTTTGCGATGTTTATGCAAAGCTGCTCGAAGGAGTTATTGTTGAAGTTCTCAAATCCAAAGATGTCCAGTATCCCGATGGAGAGTTGCTCATTTCTATAATTAATGCATTGTATGTTTACGGAATCATTGCATTTGAATATTTTACCACAGCTGCTTCAGTAGCGAAGCTAAGAAAAGAAAATGATACTTACGCATTTGGTCTATTCTGACATAAAAGTGCATTGATTCTCTCGACGATCCTGTCGAAGGCTCTGGCATACAATCCTCTCGCAGTAGCGTCTCTTGCCACAGCGGCTTCAGTGGGAGAGCTGTGCCGTGCGATGGTTTCGCCTCGTGCTACCACGCTGCTGCTAGTGAGGCACTCACGAAGATCCACTGTCTCCACACCTAGGAGGCAGGATGCTGGGGACATAAAAAAGGATCCAAAATTAAACTTGGGTTATAAATAGTCAGTTATCAGACGAAATGGTACTTTCAAAAGTCAATACACTAACTAACATATCAAGTACACATAGTTGGTTAAATGCCGAGACGTCAAAAATAAGCAACAAAAACTCCAAAACAAAAATCTCAATTATCTTCGCACATCAGTTAAACGGTGTCTCTCATTATAATGTCGTAATCGCCATCGTTTACCTCTGTGCAACGGAGCGGTGTCAATGATGGTGGCTTTGTTATCCGTGTTGTCTTCGCCAGCTGTCTCACCGAACTCTATGTCTCCCAGGTGCAGGATAGCTGCTAACATCTTGTAGATGATTTGGACCTCCTCTTCTTGAAAACCGACCACCTGAAATTGATTGAATGGATTGCTGTTAAAATTGTATCATGTGGGACAAATTTATAGATCAGTGAGAAACGAACAGACGGATGTACAGGCCAAACGACTGGGTCTAACAAGCGCAGAAATTTAATTAAACTTAGTATGTAAAACCAAGCGAACCTTTTAATGGGTATAAATATAAATGACGCATTGTGATGGAGCTTTAACTTTGGTCCACAAATGGTAAAACGGTATTATTTAATTTGGGACAGAATTTAAGTTAGACAGTTACCTTAAACGCTTGGTTGAGTTGTCTCCAGCGATGCACGTTGTGCTCCCTGTGCGCGACGGACAGCGGCTGCAGGTAGCGGTGCCTGGACTTGAGCTGTTCGTCCAGGTAGAACTTCCTCCAGCGTCCCTCACTCTCCAAACCATCGTATAGGTAGTAAAACACATGGAAATTACTTTCACCTCTGAAATATACAAACACAATGTAAACACGCTATATTGCTTCACAATGAAGCAATATAGGCGTGGTTGGAACATAATAGTAAGTAAAGATGCACAGCAATTGATTTATGATAATAATATTAATAACTAGCGACTCGCACCGGTAGCAGAGCATACTTTTTTTGTCGTAGTGTCGTATCTGCCTGTTACGTCGAGTATTTATTCGGCGCACGCCAGTAAAGCTCCCAGTCGGCATGATTTTTCCGACATGTTCAACTATCATCGCCATATTTCAGCCAATTTACACAAAACCGTATCGAATTATACACCTAAACCTTTCTCATGAATCACTCTGTCTATTGGTGAAAACCGCATGAAAATCCGTTCAGTAGTTTTTGAGTTTATCGCGAACAGACAGACAAACAGATACGGCGGGGGATTTTGTTTTATAATATCTACTGATGTAGTGATATTGTTGGTTAACCAGAATTTCTCTTATATTTTATTTAATTTTATCGTCGCGCTTACTGCTCTGGAAGTACATGTAAAATGGTTCTTTGATCTCGGTCAATTGAGTTTTTAATTTACTCAGAACTTATATTTGCGGGTCGGTATAGAAAGTGCATTTAAAAATTCAAAGAAATTTCAAACTTACATGGCTTGATGAACAACTCGCGACTGTTCAAGAAGATACACAGAGATTCGAGCACCGGATATCCGCCCAACTCTCATCATAGACAAATCTAGATATTTGCCGAAACGAGAACTATTTGCGTTGATTCCGGTCCGAGCGTTGCCGAAAGCCTCCATGATAGGATTTACTTGGAGAATTTTTTCTTCCAAGTTACGATTTTGGGTCTGAAAACATACAATACATTCATCACCATCTGACGGATATAGGACTCTTCATGGTGACAGATCGATAACCTGTTGAAGCTCATGGGGTCATTCATTATGGATACGTCGATACGTTTCTGATATGACTGTGTGTAACTGAGATTGACCCAAAACTTAACTACACTATAAATTTTGCTGGGAGCACGTTTAGCTCGTAACATAAATTGTATGACACTATTTTAGATGAGATCTGAAGTATTAAACAGTTCTTGTTTAATATCAAGTAGGTATTATTTTTGCTGCCTTTCAAAACTTAACTTACTTTTGACAGAAACACAAGTTGCTTCAGCAAAAGGTTAGCAGACTCTGTCTTCCCAGCACCACTCTCCCCAGAAATCACGATGGCTTGGTGCAGCTTCTGATGCATCAGCGCTTGATGTGCAGCATCCGCCACCGCATAGATGTGCGGTGGATTGTCTGACCGACACCGACCTTGGTATATCTGTTGAGTCTAGAACAATTATAATATTTCTCATGATATTTGATTTCAAAGCAATTAAGCCAGGTCTATATAACCATTTTAGACTAACCTCAGAGGCAGTTTGCGGTTAGCGTCGTGCCTTAAAAATAGCGACAAACAAGCTCATAATCCTGGAATCATTATGGCATCTAATACATATATATGTGGGTACCGTAAGCGAAAAGTGTGAGTTTAGGACCACTTGTATAATTAGTGTTGCTGTTGTAACGATTATTATGAAAGATTTACATCGATATTGTTCAATATTTATAGTACCACCATAATGCAGATAGATATATGATGTATTTCCGTCTGGTTCGGAGTTGGAACTTTTATGTAAGTCAACCGCAAAGATAAAATTCAGATTTAACATTTACATCTAACTTTGACAATACCAGTATTATCAGTAAACGATGAAGCAAAAAAAATACAATTGGAATACGATTATGACGATCTCTTTGACATTGAAAAATATGATGTCATATTTACAGTTGAGACGAGTTTAGAAAAAGCATGACGTTTGAGAAACAAATCCGGTCAAAAATTTAACCAGCCGCAAGCACAAAAGCAAAACACTGCGAGGTAGCCCACACATTCATAATAAAGTCCAAATGCGTGAGGACGAATTAATTAAACACCTTCGCTCTAAGCCCAAAAGAGAAAAATGGTAAGCAAACTTTTTAGGTGTCATAAAATTTACCTTTGTGGTATAAATTCCCACATCCGTGAATGGGTTTACAGCGACCAGTATGTCACCGATGTAGGTATAAATCTGGTTTTCTGTGTATCGCTTCTGCAATTGCTCTACGATAGCATCTTCGGTGAGCACTTCTAATGTTGCCAGATCATCTGTGTACATCTTCTCTGGGCGCGCTTTTCGATGCGATTTGAGTTTCCCTCGCTTGGTCGTGGCTTCAGGTGCACGAGAGCCTCGGCCCTCAGCTCTCTGTCGTTTTATTTCCGCTTGAAGCTCTTTACGGATCTTAAAAATAAAATTAATATTAAATACTACCCAAGTAACAATTCAAGCCTATATAAGTGTTTTGTTTTATAAGTACCTTGTCCTCAAAGCTACTGACAGCGAGTAGAAGAGGATGTTCCAAAAGTTCCCTCGCAAATGGCCTCTGATTCATGTCTTTTACTAAACAGTCTGCTATCAGGTCTACAAGCTGCGGCGAGAACATTTCAGGATGCGACAAAGATGGTGGTGGGTTCCGAGGGATTTGGAAAAGTGCCCTCATTGGGTGCAGTCCCGATAATGGAGGTTCACCTTCAGCTAATTCTATAGCCGTTATGCCTACTGACCATACATCACAACGGCAGTCATAAGATTCGTCCAGCTGCTGTTCACACGCTATTACCTGCAACCAAAACAATTCAATGTGACCTTAAACCGTCACAATAATACGAGCTCATTAAAGCCACTTTCAAAACGTCATCGGTATTGTGTTCGGGGTCACGAATATTATTCGCATTATGCGAGACAACTAGATACTTATGCAATCTCTTAAGTTAAAAAGTCAAACCTCTGGAGCCATCCAGTAGGGCGTGCCAACTGAAGTGTTTCTTCTAGCAGCTGTGGCAGCCAAGTGTGACGACACTCCGAAATCGACCAGTTTAACTTCGGCATCTTCGGTGAGGAGAATGTTGTGCCCTTTGACGTCACGATGCATACACCGGTGAGCGTGTAGATGTGTCAAGGCCCGTACGGTCCCTCGCAACACATATGCAAGTTGTGGTTCGGTGAGATTGCTACCGCGAGCCCGCATTCCCGCGCATAAATCAGTCACCGAACCGCCAGTACAGAGCTGCAAATACAAAGGTCATGTAGATTTATGCCTTTCGCATAACGCGCAGTATGCTTGTATGCTATAAATAAAATCTATACCGACCTCCATGACGAACCATATTTGGTCGTCATCCGAGCAAACTCCACGTTTTAGGAATAGTCCGAAGAATTCCGGAATATTAGGATGGCCGGATAAGTCACGAAACACGAGGAATTCTTCTTCTATTTCTTCTATATTTTCAGTGATATTTTCCAAAATCTGAAACAAAAAACATAGAAGTTATGTATAATGTTTTTATGTTATATGTTTTTAGAATTGTTTATATAAATTGGTACGTATCCAGTAGAGTTATTATGTTCGAAACTAGAGGTGGCAAAGCCGTGTCATGTATTGTTTAGCGGCCTTGACATCAATAATACATTTTGAGATAACATCTATGCAATCAATTACATGCGGTATGCTAACAATACTCCCATAAAAATACATCGACCTATTCTTTACACACACCATTCTCATACATAAAAAGTACAAACATACATCCGAATATGTTAATATGTATTTTTCGTCCCAGAAGCTCTTAATTGCCGCAATTACTTGCTTAATTTATAGAGGCGCAATTCTGAGTGCTTAGTTATCAGTAAATTACCGTAATCTTTATTCAAATTAAAGTATTTAACAACTACGCCTTAACTGGGAACCCATTACTTTGAATAGTTAATAAACTCAAACTTGTAGGGCTAGTGTGACTGCGAGGCGAAGTTTCTCTCGGATTTCACCCGCACACTTTACGAGTGCATGCCCTATAAATGTTGTTGACCTTAGTCGTGCTCATACTAAAATAACATGTGGTAATAATCGTAGGCACTGCAATATTCTTGAGCGATAGCATTTAAATGACGTCAGCTCATGGGTAAAGACCTAAGATAAGGTGAACAACTTTTATCGATGACTAATCCTGATGCCGGTATAGTTGGTTTGCAAACAAAACAAATATTTGTGGCAGTCGAAACAAAGTGGATTACGCATTAAACAGGTATACATATATGTATAATCTTTGATGTTATGATTGTTATAACCTACATCAAGGTTATAACAATCATAACAAATGACACAGGTCTCCTTTCTGTTCACTATAATATTTTTATATCCTACTCATAAAACGGAAAACTTAATAACCTTGCCGTTTTTTCTCACCCAGCCTTCTTATCCCTAGCGCAGTAACCGTATACATAATTGACCTCTGTGATCAAGTATTGTAGGGTGAATCGGCCAACTTGCTGTTACACTTTATTTATCAAAATAGAACGAACAGATACTAACCTTAACTGCTACTCGTCTACCGGTCTTCTTGTCTCTAGCACAGTAGACTTCTCCATAAGTGCCCTCTCCAATGAGCTCCTGCAGGGTGAACCGGTCCCGAGGGTCGGCAGCTCGGTCCAGCTCCACGTGCTGCGAGAGCCCGCGGTAAGCCACGTCGCTGCGCATGGCTCAGTACTCGCATTGAGACACCATCTGGAAATAATCATCGAAGAGATATTAAAAAAAAAACAAAATTCTCTTTTAATAATTTAAAGTAGAGCATAGTCATGCCTGAAAACAATAGCGGATTACGAAGAGCCTTTAAAAAGGCCAATTTCGATTTAATTAACTATTATTTTCAAGGAACGACGAAATATATTATCAGTTGTAACAATGCTGGCTTGCTTAACTTCAGCTACGCTAATGAGGTAAATTTAATTGATTTCGATTGTTCGAAAAGTTTTAGCAATATCCTGTCTATGAGAATTAAATTTACTACATACACGCTACAACGCTGTTTGTTAAGTTATCTAAGCGATAATAACGTGTCGACACCAATTTCATATAAATTCTGTTTAATTATGCATAGATGAAATTATTTTAAAAGTATCAGATGCAATAGTAGAGGTCCCATGATTGAGTTAGCAGACGAACAACATAGATAACCAATTACAACTACCTCTAAAGCTTATTACAAGGCTTCCTATAGTTGCTGTGTGGAATGTTGAGTCACGTTTGACGGCACGGCTGGTTGAGAGATCGACTGCTGCGCTACGGGTCGCGGGTTCTATTCCCGCACGGAACAAATATTTATATGATCTGCAGATGGTTGTTCCGGGTTTGGGTGTATGTCCATCTGAATATATGTGTTTGTAAGAATGTAAACGCACCCACGATACAGGAATTATTCCTAGTGTGGGGCAATGTTTTTTAAGAAAAGAAAGAAAAAAGAAACGTTGGAAATACGGTGACTTGACCGAGCCATCTTCGAATTAGTAGTTAACACATTTTTAGATCATTCATCACCATTAGGTGGTTACAACGGTAGTAACATTCATATCGTCACATTATTGGCACAAAATGCATAGTGTTATAAAAAACTCGTAATTAGCACGTGAAGCAATTGAAACATCCGGCAAGAAATAACTGTACCGCGGCCAAACCGAACGCATCCACGGAAGTTTATTGATTTCTAATAAAAAATAATATTATCTCCACTCTTTTAATTGTTTAATATTATGTAAATTATAGATTGCTGCTTTCTATACTGTTTTATTGTAGATTGATTAAAATGTGAAACAGGTAGAAAGTGAAATGTATATTATTCCCCCAGTCGACTATAGCGATGATGCAGACTGAGGTAATATATTATAATATATTCAAATTCATGTTAATTTTAACGATTCGACGTCGGACGAATTATGCGATAGGCGCGTGTTTTTAAAGTACCGTTTATCTGGTTGGTTTGAAGCCTAAGATATAAAGTAGTGATGCTATTCACGACATTTCTCGGCTCAATAAGGAATGCTAAGGTGGTGCCTGAAAAAGGAAATGAATGGCATTAATAAAATATGCCGTTGCATGTGCCATCGCGTGGCTGCGTCATCCATGCTTGAATCGCGGATGGACCACTGTGCAGTTGTCAATAAACTTGCACTGTAATCATGTTATTAAAGTAATGATATGTCTTTAAAATATAATATCGACTAGTGTTACAAAACCATATGGATACATACATAAATATGGCTAATATTGCTATTTAAGTAGGTATGTAAGCATAAGATTATGGAAAAAAATTGTAACTGTTCGCGTACGAGAAAGCATTCGCATTAATAATAATAACAAAAAAATATATCATAATGATTATTATATTCTTTTTGTAAATAATGTACCAACAAACGTATTTCAAAAATTAATGTGACAATTTATTTATTTAATTGAGATTTGAAACTATATGATTTATAACGACATGGTTGGAGCAGCGGCTAAGTGGTTAACTTTCTGCGCTATGTGTTGTAGGTTCGATTCCTGCACGAAACAAATATTTGTGTGATCTAGAAATAGTTGTTTTGGATTTGGGTGTGCGTGCATAAGACATTTAATTTTGTAAAAAAAAAAGCTATATCGCTAACCAAATTTATTAAACCTACTTCGAATTTTCGAAGATATTTTTCTTTCTGTGATTTCAGGGTCACTACGATTGTCCCGAAAATGCTTTTTAAAACCCGCCAGTAAGCCCTGATGGGCAAAATATTAAACTGAATATTACACAATCATAAATATATAAATGTACGTACCTACACTACGTATGTATAGATAAATTTCAAAGCTAGCCTAATTTTACTCTTTTTTTAAATATACATAGTTAAAATAGGAGATAAGTTATTTTATCTAAAAGAATAATAGATTAAGTTTAAATCCCACAACACAAAGGGAAAAACGTAAATATATAGATAATCTCCCATTGAACTGCAAACATAGGATTCAGAGCATTTTGTCATTAGTTGATCACATAACATTGGTTATATATTGGATGGTGTAACGAAGACGTACTTAATGTGTTCTTTTACACAAGTGTGGTGTCAAATTGGTGTCAACCTAGTGGAATTGCGCTTGTGTCGTAATTACCTGATATGAGTCGGCAATATTTGTTTAGAGCCCACACAACACGATTGAGTAAATTCTTACAAAAATGTGACTTAGCAGTATGTTTGGCATACATTATGTTTTTATTCGACATATTCATGGCTTCTTGTGATTTGTCACTTTTAAATGAATTGTGCGGTTAAGGCTGTACTACAATATTGTTATAAGTTGCATTGGGGTAAAACCGGCAATAGGGTAAGATCGAAACGTTCGACTTTCCAGCTGATTCGAGCACCTTTTTATTGACCTTGTTCTCCAGGTAAAACAAGCTAATAAACTGCTTGTATTGACTGGAGTACAACCAAAAAAAAGTGGTCGAATCAGCCGGAAATTCGATCGGTACGATCTTACCCCATTGCCGGTTTTACCCCAACGCACCTTAGTCTATGTATCTAAATTATTTTATATCAATGAGGCTTATACACGTAAACTAAATGAGCGTCTGTCTTCTAGACTTTGGTTCCTCGCGAATGACATCATGCGTCTCATCACATCGTAACATTGTATCGACAAGTAACGAGTGAAGATTGCGAGGCATTGATACTGACACATTGCACAGCATTATACTGTCATAAATCTAAACTAGAGCATCACTAGCGTTCTAGATAGATACTAATGAAACTCGCATTTCTGCAATACATACAGATTTCCGCCAAAATGTGATATAAGATTGTAGACTGCGTATAAAATCTGCTTTAATATTATGAAATGAAATGAATTTGTTTATTGCGTTAATAGGATTTTTTAAATTAACATGTCATCATCTTTAAATTGGCGCCGGCATTTCCTTTATGACTATCTTGTCTGTAGATACGCCGAAACTAATTTAGATGTTGAAGTCTCCTTTTGAAGAAATGCCAGTTTGTCTCTACAGGTGACCCGCACCCATCAGGAACGTGCAGGTCAATGTTTTAAGGGAGCTTAACCACTCCGCTGCGACGCATGGCATTGCCACCAGCAGGACTATCAAATTGGACATAAAAAGCTTCATACTATAATTACTTACATTAAAAATTATTATTTATGTCAGGTAACTATCTACAAACTTTAAAGACGCTCGTCATCGAGCCAAGTCTAGATTTTTAAAACTGTCTAGCTCATATTACAGACTTAAGTAATATATCATGTACTCATTTTTTTAAAAGGTTATTTTAATTTTGACAGTGCATCAGTGCATATGATTGTAATTACAGCACATTGAATTTGAGAATATGTTCATTAGGCGACTATTGAGTATGAAACAGGATTTTAAAAAGTTCGGATAATATTTAAGATGCATTTATTTGCGGTTACTAATGATGAGTGTATAATATATATAGTGGTTATTCTTCCTCAACCAAGAGATCAATACATGACGTAAACATTTTCCTCGAAAATGAGTAATAGGTACGTAAGTTGCTTGTAAAGTTAGAAAACAATCATAAAATTTAAAATATCTACCAATTAGTCATATAAGTTTGCTTATACAATATTATTTTCTATATTAAAATATATTAAGACCATCGATATGAAATAAGAAACGGTGAAGTTTGGCGAAGCATAACCAGCGTCGTGGTATAAAAAAAAAACGCAATAATTGATTTTTTGCATGACGAGATCGTACCGTTGATCCTAATCGAGCGTCAACCGCGCAATTTGTGCAATTAGTCAACACTACACATCATAAATATGGACATTATAATGTTTTCAAGAAAAAGAGGTCTCGCTCGCTGTGACTGACGGCCGAGACTGATGCGACACTTTCACTGATTGTTTTTGTCACGAAGACTGTTGCGACGGCCGGCGGCGGCGGCCTGCCGAGCTCATTTTGTTAATTAAATACAGTTGTTATGATTTATTCGCAATTTTGTAGTTAGCCCCTACCCCTTGGTAGCTATCGCTGAATAACGCAATATTGCGTTATTTAGCTAGTTGAATATCGCTGTTTTTATCAATAAAAACTTTAACAAAATAAACTATTTATTGCTTTATCACGCAATAAAAATTGATTGCTTCTGTAAAGTAAAATAACTGTAACAAACTACAAGTAACAACGTGTAAACAGAATTGAACCAACAAAGAAGTTTCAGCTGTTTCTTCGGCTCATACATTTCCGTGTACAATTTATTGGTAGTCACATTCGAGTAGTTACATATGTGCAATGTGATTCAATAAATAGGAAATTAAGGCATGGCATTGCTTTCCGAGTTTTTTATTGCGTTGTCGAAGGGGACCGCGTGTTTCAACTCATTGTTTGGCTTCGTTCCTGCACGTGAACAATAACATTATTACCAATCTCTTTTAAATCTAGTCCGTTTTTAATTGCAACTTATACAAGAATTAATTAATGCGAAGGAATCCAGTATGTTGAACGATCTCAAGTCATGAGAGGGCAATGTGTTTCACATGACTATTTTAGACACGTTCTCAGGTTCAATAGCGGGTATTGTATTTTAATAATAGCATTTATATTTCCTGTTGGTGCTTAGCGCTTTCTATTTTAATACATAGCTAAGTTGATTTTGTAATAAATGTATTTGTTTTTTTATTCTGAAATAGAGCATTTAATTTTTAATTTGTGGAATGATTGGATTTTATGTATAAAATGGATCACCACGGTTCTCATAGGTATCGGATGATTAGGGCTGGGTACGGAATATTTAAAAGACAGCCTTTTGTTATTAATTGGGCTACTACTGAATTCGATTAAACAGTATTTCTGTTTGCTTAATTTTTAGTTGAACTCGGCTCATCTGGTGATTATATAAAACTTTCTATAACCCGTATTTGTGGTTCAGAGGTCACAAAAATTCGTACCAATTAATTCCAATTAATTCTCAATGAGTTTAGAAATTAAGTTACTGTATGCTTTAATTATGTATTGGTTCAAAAAGCATTATAATGCCTACGTTAATAACATGTAATCAAACGAAGAACCTAAATATTATTTAATAGTGAAACATTTATGTACTAAAAAACTGCGTCACTGATTGATATCAACTACGCACTGCATCTAAGCTTGTAGCTTCCTATTCATCGACCATTTTTTTACCAATAAGTAGGTAACTCTTTTACACAAATAGCATTCCTAACGATTACCTGAGATCACTTCCAATCTATCGTACATTTACCTACGATTGGAGTATTAAATAAATAATTTTCTATAGGTAGTCGAGTATGTGAAAGAGGTGTTAAAAACAATGACGTGCCAAGCCAATAATGATCGCTATTCTGTTGCGGGAATAAGAGCATTAAGTTTTGAACCGACCGACGGCCGATGTAAGCCGATAGGCAATTTGAAATATTACCTCCAATAAGCAAGATAGTGAAGTCCATCGCCGCGCCGTGAACCGACATTTCTTTTATAGTGTAGGGTAATCAATTTTATACTCGTAATTGTAGCGAAAGCGTTAAAGAAAATTTTGTTGATATTTTGTTTGAGAAATTCTAGTCTAATGGTGGTTTCGTGGCATTATGAATAAAAATATTTTTTACAATTGTTAGATAACGTTTCGTGTCATATATTGGCTATTTTACACAAGACATCAATGCACAAATAGGTACATTCCAGTCGAGAACCACGATTCCTAGGTACCCATTAACATTTTAATACCAAATATTTTTATTGTTTTGTTAAATCTAATCACATTATTCAACTGACCTAACCTTTAGAAGATGCTTACTAATGTAAGACAATGGATTTAGCTTTGTTGAAGCCATAATGGTGCATAATGCAATCCTTTCATGGCATTATAGTGAACCTCGTAATGCTCGGCCACGGCCGCCGCTGGTGAACCGCCTCAGGGATGGTATTACGCATACACGTAACAATTCAAACCTGTAAAGTGCAGACACGTGCAAAATATAAGGTGACAAAGTACACGCAAAGCTATTATAATGTTGTCTAGTAAAGTTTTAAACTCGTGAGGCAGATATAACTCAGTAATATAGTAGTCACGATAGTTTTCACTGATTCGATGAAAGAAGCAATAAAATATGGTTAATACATCTAATAAAATAGTAATCAAGAATTATAAACGACCCACGTAAATTAAGATTATGATGGGAAAAACTCTAATTAGTAAATAATTAGTTATGTCCATCATATGTAGATAATTATTGCGATTGATTAATTATAAATTAGTTTTTTACGTAAGTTGATAAATTAGATAACATTCGCAAGAAAATATTTTGCATATTAATCAGCTAGTATTACACAAAGTTAAACCTAATACTGTTAAAATTGCATTTATTTTCAAAGTAAAATTACTTAGTCACGACAATTCACACGTAAAACTTACAAAATTGAGATCATTGATACTTGTGTAACATGAAATATAGACACTGCGAGTTACCAAACTTCCTTGTTTAACAATCGTGCTGGTAATACGAGCATGATGCATGGAGTTCAGATATCAGAATACTTACAATTTACCGTATATAATATTACCTGGTACCGATAAACACAAGAAGGAAATGATTCGCGTATCTAGTGTTTAGAAGTTATCAAAGATACGAAAAACTTTAGCGCATCTATGCAAAACGGTATTGTATGGATCAATGTTTTTACAAGAGGGAACTGCTTTATACTATGTTCTATAATTATCCAGTTAATCACGGCACGGTTGGCGCAGTGCTTGAGCGATCAACTGCTGCGCTACGTGTCGCGGGTTCGAGTCCCGCACGGAACAAATATTTGTATGAACTACAGATAGTTGATAGTTTTTGTTTGTAAACGCACCCACGATACAGTAATTATTCCTAGTGTGGGCAAGTTTTAAATAAAAAAAAAAACTTATCGAGTAGGATTTGATATTTTATGAGCACACATAATTTATACGAGAATAATCTAGATTTGCTGAGAGGCAGTATAAATACACAGTTAAGTAGTTCATTCCATTGTCTAGTAAGCGGCGAGAGAAAGACAAAATTGAATAACAAAAGATAACAAAAAAGTAACTTGATCTCCACTAGAATACAATATCTAGACCGATAAATAAATACGCAATCAATACCCGAGACAATACCGCAAATAAAGCAGAGATCATAGTAAAATTAATGGAACGCTGCACAATAAAGGCGTACGATCGTTTCTTATGGAATGATAAACAGATGGTGCGAGACCATGCGAGACAGCCTGCAAGAACAAACAATTTTATTACGAACCTTAAGAGTATTAAATTGTCTTGAAATTGTATGAAATGGGCGTAAAATAGGTGTTTGGGCGTTAACGTTTCTTACATCTAAATCTTAACGAATTAATTTGACTTTGGTCTCTATCGTTTTGTTTTGTTTGTCAGATTATAAACTAGGTCGACACGTTTTGTTTCAAAATTTTGATTATAAATTAATCAAAATTTTGAAACAAAACGTGTTTAACTACTAACTAAAATAAGTATCCCGAGATAAGTATAAGATAGATTTTTAGCTAAAAAAACGCATATTGAGGTTTAATTATTATTTCTCTTTCTATAAACAATATTAAAAAAACGTGACGACTTAGTTTTTACTTGTCTCTATAACATATAAAAGAAATCTGCAAAATCAGCTCATGTTTAATGGGGTAAAAACGTTAACGCATTTTGTATGAAAACTTTTAGCTAAACTATAGTCTTAATAGTGCCAGTTTGTCTCTTAATACTTACCTTGTAAAAGAAATAAGTATCTATGTGGTACATACTTACATACAAATTTCTTTTTAAATCTTTTGTTTTTTGTTCTATATTCGATTCCGTAGTCAATTTCTGCAAATATGTTTTTTTTAGACAATCGGGTTAAAGCACTGGCGGTTATTTCTTACCAAAAAAAAAAAAAAAACTTTTAACGTTTATACGCAAGTTTATACGCTGTATTTTTAAGATAAAATCAAGTCATTATATATTTTATCTTTTTGTAGGATTAAAAATTGGTATTGAATAAAAATAGTTTCAGGCATAATAACGCAACGCAGCGCTTGTAAAAAGCAACGCTTTTTAGCAATAATCAAGAGTAATGACTTATTTTCTTGTTTTTAATTGACTTTATCTCACTAGAATTCATTATTCAGTGATAACAGTGCTGGAAGAAGTAATACTCATTAGTTTTAATACGTTTTTACACCTGTTTGGTACGTATCTACTTATTATAGTAACATTACAACATATGTACATGACTTGTTAGATTATGTAGTAGTATTATTTGTAGTACGTGATTGGGTGTTGCTTATAAATTTGAGTTAAAATGGCCAAACAGGTGTAAAAATGTATTAAAACTAATGAGTATTACTTCTTCCAGCACTGTTATCACTGAATCACGCATTCTAGTGAGATAAAGTCAATTAAAAACAAAAGAAAATAAGTAATCCATAGATCTTTTTAAGTATACTCTTTATTCTTTATTTGGACAGGCAAAGGAATCTAAGCCTATACAGCCAGCGTACATAGTTAGCGGCCTTAACGTGTTGTTTTTTTAAGCGACTCCGGTCGACATCGCATACAGTCTTGTTTATGTCACAACACTCACAACCGAGATTATACACCATATTAAAAAATAAATATCTATGTACATTAATATAAATACAACATTATAAATTTAAAATTTACAAGTCTTTTTATATGTATAGATATAAATAGAATAATAATAATTTTAAAAAATATTATTTCCTGTTTTTCTTAGGTTAAGCAAAAAAGGATTTAGTCCTCCTTCATTAGTAAGCAAGCATTCTTAGGTATCAAATTAGCGATCATGAGTCAGTCTCATAGCTTCACAGATAGTGTTACGAGTCGTTGACACAGAATCGTTGTTGCCGAGGTCTTCCCATAGAGTGCGCGTTCAAAAGAAAAGTTGTAACCATAAAACATTACATTTCACAATTAATTGCACATTAAGCAGTTAATACGTAACTGCTTTATGTTGACGATTATATCCGAAACTAATGGTCGATTTGAAATGGACCCTTCACTGTGTTTTGATGAGCTATAAAGGTAAAAGCGTGAGCAATGGCGAACTGCCTTTTGGTGTGGATGGTATTTTAATTAATTTAATCTAGAGAAACATTGTTTTGAATGATACTAGTGGTATTTTAATCTAGTCGTTCTATGTTATCGTGTGTATAGAATCGCGATGTAACGCTTATAAATAATATTAAAGCGTGGCGGTTGTGCATCGATCATTTGTAACGGTACGCATTGTCACGGACTAGGCGATACTGCCGTCAACATGCGATATAATATACAACTACCCAACTGTTAGATTTAAATATTCCCAGCCTTGATACCATGAGTGCTCCTTTCACCAAGTGATAATCTCATTTTAACATATTGTTACATTAAAATATCATCACACCTGCATCCCTTATAGGTTTCGACAGAGGTGTATTATTGTACACCCTCATTTCGCCGATCCCGTTATTAAGTTACATGCAATAGAGAGCGAGACAGTTGCCAATCACCGGGTCCAACTCCAAAATCGGGGCTGCAGCTCAGAATTTTCTAAGAGAAATACCCAATGACTGACCCGGGGATTATAACCTAGTACCACACGCTCACCAGCCGCCCTCGCAACCACAGAACAACATCACCAGACTATAATTTTTTTGTAATAAGTAACTACTGACGGCTTTATTTTTTTATGCTAATTAATTAAGTCGTAAACTTATAACATAATCCATGTCTTAACACGGCATAGATGCAAAAATATTAATGAGTTAGGAAATATCTAATCGCCTAAAAGACCTTGCAGATAGATGCCTCTTAAATTATAATAAACTTGTTTTCAAAGTGTTATATGATGTCATTTTTGCGCCTGTTATGGTCCTATTCGTTAATAGTTTATCTTAACCTTAAACAATTTTTAACCAATTCCGGTTTCTTTGAATCAAATTATCCAAAAAATTGGGATATCGAAGTTAAATTTTATTGTAATTACTACTTGTTAGAGTTTTACGATTGTTAGCGCACTTATACAAGAGTCACTTCCTTCCTCTCCAGAACATAACGATTAACTTGATGATAAATAAACCGTAATCGTTACATGTATTAAAATTATTCGTTTTTATGATCAAACACGCAAAACGCTTGTTTACGTTTATTTATGATCAATTTGTAATTAACAATACTATATCGTCTATACTCGTAGTTATCTAACATAAGCTGTCATTAATTGTCACGTATATTGGTTTTATTTTAATGTATTTAGAAAATCTTTGCGGTTGAACATGATGTAGGTGATTGAGTAAAAAGGCAGACAAATAATAAAATGTTGACAGTAGCGGGACAATGTACGATCAATCAGTGGACTGGCCAATCCATCTTTGGGTGACATGTTTGGATACATTACATTGGACTGACTGTACAGGGTACAATCACGAGCACAAATATATATAAACATACAACACACATTCAAAAGTGAATTGTACAATAACTAGTAATTAAAATTTTCAAACAATGTTGACATTATACTTGCAAATACGTAATATAAATACTTGGTTTGTGTTCAAAGATTTCACAATTAATACTTTATCTAAAACTTCTTTTGAATGACACTTCATATGCATACATAATTTACCCGTGCCTGTACGTCATTAAAATAGAATGTAGCAGCGATCCAGTGCAATAATTAGGATATTGTGATTATTTGGAACAAAGGAAATGTATAAAGTATACTTTGTTATTGTTTATGTTGGTATAAATATACTTTGTATTGTAAATGTTGCGTAAAATAATGCACGCACTTGTTGACCAATTGTAGGTAACAAGTAGATAGCAATCCGTTATCTATGTCACAGTCATTCGGTATATGAACCGTGTGATTGACCATTTACAAGCATTACGTGGACAATAATGGCCATTGAGCCACACTTCCTGTTACTGTGCTCTGTTAATTAAACTGTATCGGTGGCCGTTCAATGGAGCGTGCGTTCAAAAACTTGGTAGGTAAATCTCTCAATTTAATTGATAATAATTGATCCTTTTGATCGAATGTGGACAAATTATGAGAAAGTTTAAACAACAATTCGCAGTTCTCATAGTGCTTGCTTTATAAATTTCACTTCCCTTTCCCACTGGTTACTTGAAAAACGACAAACTACGGTATTTAGGTAAAAATAGACGCAGACGTGAAGAAAGTTATAATCACTAAAAAGTTTATAAGTTGATTTCAAACTTCCCTGTATTGCACTGTATCTAGTTTGACGATATAGAATAGTACGATGATTTCTATTTCAGCAACAACCTCAGATGGGGATCAAATGTCATAGATTTCTAAGTTACATGCTTTCGAAATAAATAGTGACCCTAATGTCATTTTAATAGGGATTTTGGTAGAGTGTGCACGTTGATAGGTAAGGGGTAACCACCTGTCACGAAGCTGCACAATGCCAGAAAATGATCTTGTAACTTATTATAATATCCTTAAATAAAAAATCAGGCAACATTCAAGTTACTTGAGCCTATCGAATGAGTATGTCTTGAAAATCTGTTGACATTACATTACATACTCTTTTTGATTTAGCAGTGGACTGCATTTCGGAAAAGTAAATATTGGCTTGGGTAATAATTAGGATGAATCTCTCTGGCTTATGATTTAAATATGCGAGACGTGTTTAATACATACATTAAATAAATATATTATACAAATAAGGCCTAATGACCTCTGGTGGCACATTTTTGTTTTTGCAATCAAATTATGGTCAATGAGGGTTCATGGCCTTGAACAAAAGGTGTGCTAACGTCACCTGACGTCAATTTTATCCATGTTGACGAAGAGCGTTGAAATGTCGAAATTATTAAAGCGATTAGTCATAAATTGACAGAAGTCGTTTGCACTTAATAGGTTTCCTAATTAGGACTAACATTCATCTTCACGTGACAGCTGCGAAGGTCTGCAATGTCACGAGCAAGGCTAATCCCTTGCCGTCACCTTGGATATTGGAACACGTGGAAACCATAACAATATGCGTGTATCAGTCGTGTTGAGCTCTTGAGGGAAGAATTTATGAATATGTTACGTAAAAGCTAAAACACAAACTAAGTCTGTCACCCGATTAGGGTCTGTTAATTGTTGTCTGAAAGTAGGATAACCAACCATGCAACTTGTTGAAAATATCCCAAGACTGACGAACGGCAGTGTCATTCGTTGAGAGATCTGGCAGCATAAAAGGGTGAACAAGGGGAAAGGTACATCACTCATAGTCCACTGGAATAGGCTGCAGATAAAGAGAAGAACCAACCCTAGGTGACCGATATGCTATACATTATTGTACCGAGTCTCAGCAGATGGAATAAATAAACTGGGTTATCTGTCCACTACGGTATGGGTGATTCCTATGTTCAAGCTTGTACACGAAGAAGAAAAAGCGGAATATCACTTCACTGCACAAACCTGCATGTTTAAAATGTAATGCCATGAAAGTTGGGTAGAATGTTGTACTACTTACTAAGTACAAAGACTTTGCTGGGCAATTTTTATCTATGCCATGTCAATTGATTGAATACACTCAACTAGCGCAATATGTGCGTGATAATTTTGATATGGCACAGTAAATAAGCGCACGTAAGTTAAACATGTCATCCTTCCGTTCAAACCTAAATGCGCTTAGAAATTAAACTTTATACTTAATAGAGATAAGGCATAGTTTTTATATGCACTTAGCTACCGACAGTCATGTAAGCGAATTAAATCGTGCATAATAAAAAAACAGTATGCTAATTAAATATCAAGTTGACCGACCGGTTTCAGAACGAGTTGTACAACATCTTTCACTTCGGGTTGTGCATTTCAAAAAAGAACTTCTATAATTTGGACTCGTCAAGTTATCGTCAATGACTCGCGGAGGTTTCATAATTCGTAATTGGACAGATTGAAGCGGATCCGTCTCATCTATGTTACAGAGATAGTCATCATTACCCGTCTTATTCAGGTCTTAGTCATTAAAGATTATTGTTCGGTATGATTGCCTAAATTGAAATTGATATTTTTATACAAATGTGTTAATTATGCGCTATAACTACTATCAAAAACTTAATGACACTTACAGTCAAAGAGATTTAAAGGGTAAATATTTGAAAGTCTGGTTACAGTCTTTCTTGAAAGTTTAAAGATATCTATAATCTATCTAACGTGATTATATACCTACTTTATAGACTTAGGCATAATTTGGATAGTTACTTAATACTATGACGTTCACAACTTTATCAGACAAAGGACCGGCAGAAGAGGCGAATTAGCCAAAAAAAACGATAAAATGTTCCAAACGATCACAATAGCCATCAATAATAAAAAATAACTACCGGTACCGGTGTATGAAAATATTTATCTTAAGCAGTCGCTAAGAGATTGGCTTTCTGCATTATGTGTTACGACTTCAATTCCGACAAAAAACAAAAATTTGTAAGACAGGCACACACGTGGCTGTGGTTTTTAAGCTGTACTCACGATAGAGGAGAAATCCAAGACGAGAGCAACGTTCTAAAAAGAAAATATAAGATACAAGGTGACCAAGATGATAACAACTGAATATTATGTGATGTGATTTAATTAAATGCACTACCTAGGTCATGGAAACTAGACCAAACTATGAATAGCGTTGAAATCGCAATTTTTGCGACAGATTTTTAAAAAGTTATACAATAATTATTTATGCAACTATCACGACGGCAGTGTTGTGTGCATATTTTTTCTACGGCCATGCAATATTTTAATTAAAGACCGAAATAAGGAGGTAATTTAATTTATCTTTTTGAATAATTAAATTTGTGTACCTCTATTACTAATGGAGGCGGGGCGTTCTTCCTAGAGGGTAAATGGAGTAAAGTACTTCTATCTAGGGTGCATGCAGTAATATCTATGACCGCACACCCTGGTGTAATATGTGGCGGTTATCTGGTGGTAAGTTAGTTCAGCGCCTAAAATTGAACACGCGCCGCGCAGAAATTAGACAGTAGCCGCGCAGAAAAAGTAACTTCATTATCGGTACCAAAAGTGGCATTAACTAAGTTAGTTTTTGTTTTAATGATATTGTAGCGACAACTACTCGCAACATGGCAAAAAGTAAGGCTGAATCGCACTATGAAAGTTTACAACGATTCTAACACATATACGAATATCCGACATCAACTGTCGGGCTACGGCCCGCCAGGCTAACCACCTTGCCTGGTCGGAGGATCCTCCCTTTTCAATGGAGGAACACCATACCTCGTTCCCCCATATTTTGATAAAAAACCCTCAGTATACCTATTGCACGAAGAATTATTAATATTGTTGTTTTATTATTCATATCTTATTTTAAGGTGTATTTATATTTAAGGTGCTTGCTTTTCCCAATTTGGACTTCAGACAAGAATAGTTTTTTGGAATAAATATGATTTTATCGAGTTTAATCATTTTTCGTGTCGACCCATTACCATCAATATGTAGCTTATTAAAATGAATTTCACAATATTATTGTGCCTAAACAGTGTTATTTAACTGGTTTTGACTGATGATAACTGCACAAAACTCATAGTTTTTATTGTGAGTTATGAATATGAGTAAGATACTTAATATAAATATCCTCTATAAAATGTAATAATTATAATTATCTATGATTCTGAAATTAAATATTTTTAATTAATTATATGAGCTAATTGTATTACATAAGTAAGTCATTAAATAAGAAGTTTAAGAGGACTACTTATTTCGATAATAATATTAAAAAATAATATACTCCACTCTCCACAAATAATTGTAGTACTTCTAGTTATCAAGACATCAAAACGAAGGTAGAGGATAGAGAGCACAGACGTTCGCTCTTCAATTATCTAATGAAGGAGAAATTATTAATATGTACAAACACAATAACTTATTTCACTGAAAACAATTTAATTTCTTGCTAATGAAGCTACGCAGCTGCCATGTTTAGACTAGATACTTCCTCAACAGTCATCGCGGAACAATTTAAATAAAATATTGGTGGCAAATAATATTATGCGCATAGCTGTAGCAGGCAATTCGTTACTTCACTCTTACTTGAACGGTAGACAATGACAAACGTTCCCCCTTGCCAGATTCGTACCACGCTTTGCCTCAATGACAATTCCCAACGCTCGATTGTTGTCTCGTTATTGTTCTGTGGCCAAAGTATTCAGTGCATGTATACCACTCAACCATACTGTGGGTGTACAACTTGCTATAACTGAATCTAAACTAGTGAGAATTTAATAACGCGCCTCATTTTTAATCGAAGCGTGTTGAACACTTCATTTAGATGGTAGTCTATTTAGACTTCGACTAAACAATGTGAAGGTGTTTTAGACAAAACTCTTAGCTGTTATATATTCAATAGGTCAAAATATTTAACATAGATTGCAGTATTACATCACTGTCGAAAAAGGAATAGGAAAAAACTTTGTATAATTTGAATTTAAATCGCCGCAACTGAAATTGAAAATGTTTTGTTCGTTTAAATGTTACTTTAGAAAGGAAATTTATCGAAAATTTGTTACATATCGTTTCCTCGTTTTAACGCAACCGCTGGATGATTGCTTCTGGATGTTAATGGTGCGGTTCTCTGATTATGTGCAGATGTGCAATTTAGACCTTACCTCATTTCACATTCCCAGTTGGTAATGTGAGTGATGTAAAAGTCAATTCGAGTTACTTATATACCATGGTCGTGTTCATTTTTGTATCCGTTACACAATCGTAAAACATCATGTAGTTCCGTTACACGATCGTAAAATATAACGTTCAATTCACAGATCAATTGAGTTTCTGTCTCTGAGAATTCAAGATCGTCTAGGAGTTACTTAGGAATGAAAAGAAAATATTTTATGGGCCATAATGGTTGGCAGCTTCATTTGCATCATTATCCATTTAAGTAACATTGCGTATCCAATGTTTAGATTGCATTCTATTTCGTATTACCCTATTAATATAACTTCGCTTCGCTAATTCTGTCACCATATGTAGGTATGTTTATTGTATTTAAACTAGCAATTTAAAAAATGTACATAACATAACGTAGCATCACGCCTGTAGCCCTTGAAGAGTTAGGCAGAGGTGTATTCACTATTCACACCCACATTTCGCCGATGCCACCATGTAATAGGGGGCGAGCCGGGCACAGTTCCAGACACCGTTTTGATACCAAGAATTTCCACACAGAAAAACCCAATAACCCTTTGCTCAACCAGGGAATCGAACCCAGACGCAGAACGCTCAGCGGTCGCGCCTGCGTCTATTAGACCCACGAGGCAGTCTTTCGTTATAATATATAATTATTAAGTCTCTGTAATCAACAACAATAATATGAAGGAAGCAAGGAATCTAGGTATACAGCGCCATAAGAGAAACGCATACCGGAACAATATGAATGACACATGCACAAAAAACGAAAATATCGAAACAATTATTATAATTTTTCGAAACAAGTTCCAAAAATTAAATAATATGTATCTTCACTACGGAAACGACCACATGATAAGCCTGAGTTGAATAATTTGTAGATCATAGTATAATCTGTTTGATTAAATCATAATTCAGTATAATCGGGATAGTCAAAAATAGTTCGCAACAGGACCAATAGGGCATTTCTATTAACTAGAAATCATGGGGCTAGTGATTCTTTGTTCATAAATCTATTTATTAGTCGCTTGTTAATCATCAGCAATCAATTCAATCGTTCAACAATGGCGGTGTACTCCTCAATTGCTGTTAATTCTCGTAATTGTTTCGAAGTAATTGTCTTAATCGTAGTATTTTTCTGCAATTTGCCACCTATACAATCACCATCATGTTAACACCGAAACAGCTTCAAAATGGCCGCTATAAACACGAAACAGTCCCCTAAGAGTTATTGTGGAAGATGTAACGAGACGACAATAGCAATATAGTGTGAAACTGGTTCACGATACAAAGTGTAGATATTGCCACCACAGATTGGGTCTTTTGTTTGATATCATTGAACCTTTATTGAGAATTAATCGTACATTTGAAATAATTTCAGAGCACCGTTTAGCAGCTGCCCGCTTCTGACAAAATTGCCTTGAAATATGCCCAGAATAGGTGTTTGGGCGTTAACGTTTCTTATATCGAAATCTTAACGAATTAATTTGATTTTGGTCTCTAATGTTTTGTTAGATTATAGACAAGGTCGTCACGTTTTGTTTTTTTCAAAATTTTGATTTATTTAATAATTATCACGTGATAAGTATAAGAAGATTTTTAGTTAAAAAACGCGTTTTGAGGGTTAATTATTTCTCAATCTATAAACAATATATAAAACAAAAATGTCACGACCTAATTTTTACTTGTGTCTATAACATATAAAAAAATCAGCAAGCTCATGTTTAGTGGGGTAAAAACGTTAACGCATTTTGAATGAAAACTTTTAGCTAAACTATAGTCTTAATCGTGACTCAGAAACTCGGAAGTCATGTTTTATTTAAAAACAACCTTATTAGTTGCTCACTAGAGTCTAATTATGGACTAAATACAATAATATAACCTATGTACTAGCTCTAAACTTTAGTAGATAGTTAGTAATCGTTTTTGCTTTGAAGTCATCTAATAAAACTTGTATAGTTTTATTGGCTGATTTCAAAGCAATAGTATAAATAACCGTAAACTAAGTCTAAAGAGGTTATTGAAGGCGTAAATAAGAAGAAAGCAAGAATCATCAATTATTAATTTGTATTAGTCATACGTGAAACTGTAAACTGTACACTGGCCTTAATTTGACAAAAATGTGCAACTACCAGTCACTTTTTGTATGTAAAACTATACTCCGGAGATTAGGAAATGAACTAATGTTTCACTTGAAAAGTATTGAAAGAGGTGTCAATGACAATGACAATACCAACTGCATTTTTAAGAACACTTTGCAGACACTTCGTTTGAAGTTTTTAATTAAAAGTTTGTCATAGTTTTTCCAATCTGAATGCTTTGTTTGTGAGTAAACCGCCTCTGTAACCTTGACACGCAATATAAGGGTTAGACTACCTATTCAAATTCAAATTCTGCTTTCAAAGTGAAAGTAGTACCATAAAAGCGTTTTCGTGTACAAAACAAAAAAGTACCCGTAGTTAAAAATACTCCATGAATTTATTTGTTGGTATCACGGAAACTTTGTAACTTAAGGCCTAAACCATAGCACGCGCAACATGGGTTTCGACACTGAACGAATCGAATGTTGCTATCTGATGGACGTAGTGAAATCTGTCGAGAACCGGGTCGATATCGTGCTATTGTAAGCGCATCACTCCGCCCGTTCTGATTGACAACCGCCGTGACGTATCCACAGCGTCACACTTTCCGACCGCGACCAATACGCGAATTAATGAAGAAAAAAATATGAAACAAATTGAAATGTTTCCCATTGAGTGCGAACACGTACCGAGCGCTGGGCGATGTCGCCATTTCACAATTAGATCCGGAAGAATCTCACCTGCGTTTAACCATGAGCCGTCACTAATGCTCGTCGTCGCAATTGTTCAGCAAATTGACAAAAATGTTTAAATAAATACCATTTTGCTGGCAAATAACAGTACAAAAATTGCATAGAAACTGCTTGGTATTTTGGCGGTGGTATAAACTGGTAATCAAACAAAAACCACATTCTTATTTAAGTAAATAAACTATCTAGCATTAACTTTCACAAACATTCGTAAGTACCATGCATTCGAGTTTGTAAATCATAAGTAGGTAGCCCCGTTCGGTTTGACAATCACAGCGCAATAATTCTTTACTTCGTGAACAAATGAAATGCTCTCGTTGCGTTTCCGGCACAAATGCACCAGTTGATCGAACAATACCTGGCTGTTTTATATGAAATCATGCGAAAACGGCACAATGATTTATTATACAAAACACTCCCACGTATGGTAACGCGAACACATTATAATGGTAAAAAGTGGGATGAGCATTCAATTGTATCGGTTTGTTCGAGTTTAGTGATCTCCTGAACGCAATGTCCGTGGAAGAATCTAGAGAATGCCAGGGTTGTAGCTAGACATTGCAAAATCTTATTAACAGATCGCGAAATCTACCCAATGATGTAACTACTAGTGGAACTAAAACTATTTCTGAAATGTCATAATACTGTAAATTTCAGTTTATTTCAAAAGCTGTAGTTAAGTATGTCCCGCAAATTTTCATGTAATAGGTGCACACCATACTAGTAAATCTAAACGAGCGATAACAAGTTGCTATTTCATTACGTTTTCATGGCAGGACTAGGATTGCGTGGATTGTATAGATGTTGTAAAAATGATTAGAAGAATGTGGATCGGCAACCCTGCGTCTGCTACACTCCGATGCGGTTCTTATAACGGCAATTATTTGTTTACGCAACTCGTACGTGTTAACGTCGAAGAGCCTGTAAATTGTACTTATCTCTTTATTACTTGAGTCAAGGTCATCGATGTGTTGAATAAGCACTTCTCTAAACAAACCGAAGCTAATCGCCGTTTGAACATGATTGAGGTGTTTTAAAATGTTCGTTCATACGACTACCAATTATATTTTGTAGTAATGTTGATACAATCTTCGAAATCATTAGGTATTATGGAATTTTAACGATATTCTTTCTTTAAAACAAAAACATTTCACTATGTTTGTTATCAAACATATTGAAATGTTTTTGTTGTTCAACAAAAGAAATCTTATTACTTATTATCATAATAAAATTAAAATCCAGAATCATGAATTTACTTCGTAGGTACAATATTGCAACGTAACTTGTTTCCTTTTAGTTTTCAAGTAACAAGCTTTTATATAAAAATCATCTTTGAAAATTATAGTTCTAACTAAAGAAAAAAATATCACGGCATCCAATGTAAATGTAACTGTAATACTATGCCGTGTGATGATCACACATAAACATATACTGTATCAATAGTTGGCACAATAACTAAAAATAATGATTCCGCATTATGATCCAAAGAACCAAGTATGTATGAATGAATATTATCAATATTTCTATCAAATATGATATAATAACCTATAATTTTCTCCCATGTCATGACTTAGACAACAATATAACTTCTTTCATCATTTGCTAATGAGTTAATATATTTTATGCCGCTATAATTGACTGTTTTGGCATTTGAAATGGCAGAAGACACTCGCCGATCATGGTAATTTTTAATCTTCAAGGGAAATCGTTATCTAATATGTTTATAACTACTGTTTGTGATGGTTAACACTCATTAAAATACTAAACGAGATTATTATACAGATAATAAAAGCCTATCTTATCTTTAATGTAATCGCTAAATATTTTTAAGATAAATAACATTACCTACCTATGTACATATCTAAATTACATTGAAATGCCTACTCATCGGAGACTAGTCTCATTTCTTTAAACTACTGGCTACATCTTAGCGTTAATACGGCTAAACTTAGTTAATGCATCAAATCCTTAAATTTACCAATACGACTTGATAATTGTTAGAAATTATGGATAACTTGTGTCTTTGTTCAAAAAGTATCCTGAAATGTTGAAAACTAATAAAAAAATAATGTAATGAATAAAATCCTATGACATTTTGACATAGATATTTTATATACGTTCTTCTAATTAATACGAACCTAAAAACTCTGAAAAAATGAAGAACACTCTCAGATAGAGATTTTAAGTTTATTTTCTTTTTTGTGCCCCATAAATAATTAGACAGGTTAGAATATTTTCTGAATCGTGGGTGCATTTACAAATATTTACGTATTTAACGTTATTTGACTTAAAAAGATAATTTATGAAACACACAAAATAACTGTTTTTTTTTGTGTGTTCTGGACAGTTCTGTCATGAATCGTGACCTAATTGATAATAGAATAGCGGGTAGAGTTCTTTACTTTTCAAAAAATATATAAGCAGTTGTCAAAACTGGAATTTCTTAGCATTTGCAATTGTCTCATGTTTTAAGCTGACTTTGCCTATACACAGGTGAGGTGAGTTTCAGGTTGTTGGTTCTTCGGCAAACACATGAGAATTTCTTTCTTTTTTTTTTTTTCTTTTTTAAAAAACATTGCCCCACACTAGGATTTCTCCTGTGTCGTGGGTACAGTTTACAAACATACATGTCACATGCACACACAACCAGACCCGAAACAACTATCTGTAGATCATACAAATATTTGTTCCGTGCGAGAATCGAACCCGCGACACCTGGCGCAGCAGTCGATCTCTCAACCACTGCGCCAACCGTGCCGTCAAATTATCTATGATTATGTCTGGTTCAAATGTTCTGATAAAAAAATTAAGCTAAATTTTTGCTATTCGGATGCTGCTGCCCTTTCAGTTGATAGACACCAAGCATTGCCAAATCAATAAAAAAAATTAACCAAAAATCCGAAAGAACTGGGTTTGAACCAAATTAATGTTAAGTAAATGAAATAAGCGTAAATGGTCATATCTTTTTCCATTCATGTTCATTGTAAAGCTCATCCAAAATAGGCCAACTTTTACTTAATAGGTCATAAACAAACGCTTTCAACACGTTTTCTGGTTACTTTAAAATAATGTTTACATAAATAAACAAAAGTACTTAAATATTTATCTGCATAGACGATGAAAACTTGATTGTTGAATAAAAACAATTTATAATGCAGCATGGTTTTTTATAGCTCAATTATAATATTTACAATACGAAATGTTTATATTATAAAAATAGTTGATAAAAAGTTTGATAAGACATTTAAGATATTTTTATTTAATTTTAATCGTGGATAAAATAAAAATAGTATATGTTGTCTATACTTTTGCAACTTTAATTATTTTATGTTTTCTTTTATTATTAGACTAACAACTCTTCTTTGACGTCCAGCATGTATAAGCATATTATTTAATGTACCTACGTGATTATTTTATTTTAATGATTATGATTAAAATATGAAATCCAGAAGTCTTAAAAGTGAAAACTAATTAAGCATACACAAACACTTTTGAATATTCACTGACGCAGTTCTGAATGTTGAGTGGAATAATCTAATCGCTGCTATCAAAACATGAATGGGTGTCAATGATAGGAACCTCAGATATTTTTCCAAATCATCAAAAATGGAATATAAAATTTAAATACATTATTGCCATCGAAATAAATTCTAATATAAACTTACCCGCTAAAAATGATGCACCAACAGCAGATCCGTTTGTATCCTTATGATGTTTATTAATGTTCCATACAAAGGTATCAATAACACATTCACTTTCGGAAATATTTATAACTTTATTGTTCGATTTATTAAGTTGCCGGCATTTTCACGCGAGAGAAACGCACAGCGGGCGCGCGGTACCGCGGTTAGACACATGTGAAATCAGCTGTGGCTTGGTCGCCGCTAACGGAGCTCCCCCACCGCCCAGACCTGCCGCATTCTGCAGATAAGCGACAGATAAGATAATCGCATGTTTATTTACGGATTAACTTGCTGTACAAAATTGCACATGCGTGAGAAATGTTGCGATTATGCCGAAAATTGGCTGTAATACTTTATCAATTTAAAAAAAATAGACATCAATATAAAGCGCGTGACTCCATTTTAAAATGGAATACACTTAAATTTGAGTGAATAGGTTCATTCACATCGTTAACGTATCTGTTATTTTATAGAAATCATACGTCACGCAACGTACTTAACATTTTAGATAGCCACCTATTCATTCTATTAATGTTCCATAAAACATGAAGATGAGCCTTACAAATATTACATGTAATGTTCTCCAGTAATAGTCAAGTACGACGTTTCCGTGTTAAATTACTATTACTAATTATTGCTGGTGCAAGTCCACCGGCAAAATTATAGTCTACAGTGTTTTAGCACTTATTGTCACGAACTTTCCCTGCTAGACAACACTGCAATCTAAAAACAGCCAACATTTTACTTTATGAATCATTCATTTAAATTATTGCATTTATTTATTTAAATCAATGCGATATTATAAATCGAGATTGCATAGATGCTATAATTATGTCTTGTATAACACAAAATTATATTTAATAACGTATAATATCTATTCGTTTTCCATGGCTGAAATGTTACCAGTTCATACGGGACCTAGTTTTCGTGTTCTATCACGGCAATACACTTGATTAATGTCGTTAAGACATACATTAAATAATATGACTGATATCAGACCCACTTGTCTACTTTACTTAGATGTTTAATGGTTTTGTAAGCTTTATACCATATTTTGTTTTAACAACTGAACCAATGGCAATCTGCTGCTAGACCAGGGATTCACAAGTTGCGTCATATCAATCAGATAAAATTTCTTCCAACAACGTAAAATATTACTTTGAGGAAAAATGCAAGAAGTAAAAAACAAGAAGTTTATTTAACGTTAGTATAGTAAGAAACAAAACTATTTATTCAAAGCATGTTTTACTTTCTCTAGAAAGGCCATAAGGATTTAAATACATTCATTCAAATACAGAAAACATTTTAATTCCAATGCTTGCAGACTGTCGCGAAAACCAGTTTAATATATTTATGTTGCAAAGTGCAGCTTGCACACTTGAGGTGTCCCGCAGGGTTTCACCTCGGGCCTCTAAGCCCTATGTAATAGCGTATTAAATTTATTGCACTGTACCTTTTCTGCTGAACTTCATTTTACACACATTCATAAGGCCACCAAATGCTTTGTATAAATAATGGTATGAGAAAAATTCTAGGAGGAGCCAAAAAGGTGATTTTAAAATACCTTTTGACTCCTCCTGAAATTTTTTCGTATTTAATTCACGATACTTTTATTTAATTTAATTCGGAATACAACCAGACCTCTTTTTACACATTTAGTCGCCAGGATCCACTGAATATAAATTCTGCTACTTGTTTTAACATTTCAAATTGCTTTGTAGGAACTTGTTAGCATTTACACATAATACGTATAAAACAAGCAGGTTCATGTAAAATAAACTACGAACTTTCCAAAGCAAGCCACTCACCCACTCACCCACTCACTGAGCTATTGTCAAGAACAACTGGTCTTCATCATTCCAATTAATTGTTACAAATCGATTCAGCATTTGATTAAATAATAGTCGATTGTTAACTCCATCAGGGTTAGACGAATTGTCTGAACTATGTGATTCAGGTTTAGGATCAATTTTGAATTGTTTTGTTACGAAACCACATCGAGAATGTTGTTTTATCACTGGACGGATATATAGTTACTGATTTAAATCAGCTTTCCATATTACATTTCCTTTTTAGCTGGTTTTTCTGCAACACTAGCTAGTTTCACAAACTGTTGATGCATAACGTTACATTTAAACTTATAAGGTAAGCAGACATCACAAAATGGTCAAGATAATGCTCTTGCTCGTCGACATCCAAGATAAAAAGCGGCAAACTGTATATCTTTGAGCGATGGTCCAGACTTGCCCGTTACAACAGACAGGTGGCACTTAGATATAATCTTACCTTCTATGTAAACGTAGTCGTGGGGTAAATGTCAGGAGAACTGGTGGAACGCATGCAGCGTGCTCCAATAACTATAGTCCTTTTTGGGTACCGCCATATTAGAATTTATTTACGAAGCGGTTCATTTTATTGTCCTTATGTGGATGTTAATAAAATGCGAATGCATTTTATCAGATATTTTCGACTTATAGTTAGCCCTTTACCACAAAATTTCTAATATCTAACGAAAATTTCACTAGTCCCGCTAATGAAAACTGCATTCCATTTTAATACCTATTGTCGGAATAAATTTACTAAGTTGTGTTTTACACTTTGTTTACCTACATCACTGGAAGTGTTGTAATGAACAGCACTGATGACATCATTTTAGGTATTCAGCCAGTAGGGCGTGAATCACTAATGTTGTAATCTCGTTTTCAATTCCACTACAAAAATTTAACAAACAGAGCTCGTTTGCATAATTCTTTGTATTATTTAATCTAAATCTCACGGGTTTTTAGTACTGAACCAGACAAAGAGTACTAAAAAGGTTTTTGTTGCGTCGCCTACGGCTGCGGCTGAGATGTTATCTGAGCAGTCACCTTGATCTTTGCACGAAACTGCACAGAACACAGCTTAACCTCCGGCGCCGTCTCCTTTCTGTTCAGCCGTGTGTACAATGCTTCTCATAGGCACAACTATTATTGATTTTTTATTATTAAACCTTGGATCAAAAAATCGTTCATGGCCCTCCAGTTAATATTACGAGGCTATTACAATTTTAAATAGGCTTACTTTAAATATACATGAAAATTCATACGTAGAATTCCGTCCAATAGCTAACAGGCGCAATGTAGGTATCTATTACGGTTTTAACAATTTGAAAACTATCTGTGGTATCGATTTCACAATTTTGCTTTATGGCATTTCTAGGGCATAACGTTGTCCATTCGTATTAAAATTGAGCTGTACTGTAGCTAACAATTTTATAGAAACTCTGAACTAGAAACGCGGTGTTCAATTTTCACCGCAAACAACTTATTTTATCTGCACGACAAGTTAAAGATAGCCCGTTAGGCATTATTGAACTGTTACAAGTTTAATGGAAACAATAGCTGTTGCATATAAAGTATAAAATAAAGCAATATAAAAGAAAAGCTGGAATAATATTTAAAGTACCTACATATAAAATAACTAGCTACCGCGCGCGGCTTCGCCGGCGTGGATTTCGAATCCGTGCATTTTCCTGGGATAAAAAGTAGCATATGTGCTATTCTAGACTATAATCTATCTCCGTGCCAAATTTCATCCAGATCCATTCAGCCGTTCTGGCGTGAAACAGTAACAAAAATCCATCCATCCATCCTCACAAACTTTCACATTTATAATATTAGTCGGATATAAATAATATTTATACGTTACGTTATTTTGTCGATTCGGTAAATCCAACCTTGATATCCAAATTATATAGGTACTTGTCCTTCTAATCGAGCAAAATCTAAAAGACACGTATTCCGTACAAAATCATCCACAAATCGTTGGAAAGAGAAATATTTTTGAATTCTAGTATTTGTTTGTTACAGTTGCAGATTGCAGTTTGACCACACATCGTTGTTTGGCATACTTAATGAATGAAACTTAATTCAAGTCTCTCTTACATATTGATAAGAAAGAAATCGTTACTTTTTGGGGTGCGTATGTAGTATAGTATAGTATTTCCTTTTTCAACTAAATACATATTTTTGAGGTGAATGTGCGAATTGCTGTAAGGTTATTATTATTAGTTTCAAACTCATTTTGAAGTAAAACTCAAAAATTAGAGAACCAGCTTTCCCTTTCTTACATGGTAACAGCAATCAGACTTGAACTTTAAACTTAGTTTCTCATTTACCTTAATTAACATATCTCACAGACTATTCCAAGATGATTAATTTTAATTAAGATATATTATTAATTCATCCGAAAGTTTTCACGTATCCAAAGCTGCACACGAATTTCCAAATAATGTATACACGGGGAAAATTTTCGCAGTCAGACATAAATCTATTTTCGAGATATTCTATCGTTTTTAAGATATTTTCACCGGAATTTCGATTGGATCCATTCGGCATTCCGAGCGCTTAAGTAAAGAGATATCTCTAATGTAATATTAATAAAATTTGGTAAAAAGTAAACGAACGGTATCGAGCATGTTTTTCGATATATCTCGATTCCGTTATCATGTTTAATCACGTGAGAGTTGCCTCTTAATCAATTCTAATCGCTTGATATGAGTTATTCTTAGTAAAGAGATTAAAGATGTCAGTAAAAAAGGTATTCAATATCAATTACAAATTTAATAATACGATAAACGGTATTGCGTGAGTGAAATATGTTCTTTCGCAATCAATCGTGCACGATGTGGTTACGAATGCTTGGGACGTTCACCATCACGTTCTTTATGCAAAAAAACATTTGTAAACTTAAGTTACTTACAAATACTGAAACAACAGAATACAGATACCTTCATGTTACACCTTCATGTTACATTTTAAATGTTAGACGAGTCCTTTTACACCGGCAGCCTAATTACTGATGTCGCGACAGGCGTAGATCGCGCGATAGCTTCTGTCATACGTCATTTTTGTGTCATATAATGTACTGGCTGACAGTGAGATTGCTGTCGCGTGGCTGTCGCGTTGCTGTCGCGTTGCTGTCGCTTTTTTACGTAATTAAACTGCGGGTCCAGCCGATATCTCCAAGCTGTGCTTTGCGAACTCAGTCGCTACAGTTCGGTAAATTATGTGTTTTATAAAAGCCTTGCCATACATATGGACAAATGAACTAAATTATTCATCATCTGCATAGCCTTTTTCCAACTACATTGGGGTCGGTTTCCAGTCTAACCGGTTGCGACTGAATTTCAGTATTTAACACGAATTGACCGCCATCTGATTTCCGCCATCCAATCACTGCAGAGATGATCTATGTTTAGACTGGTTGTTAGACTTTTTGGGATGCTGACTCCCGTAACGACTATCATAGGTACTTTTATGACACCTGGGACCAACTGCTTTACGTGCTTTCCGTAGCACGGAAGGATCTCGATGATAAACGGTCACCCATTCAAGAAGTGACTATAGCAAGCGCTGCTTAACTTTGCAGATCGACTGATTTAGGCGGTAGCTATGTAGCTACAAGCCCCTCAAGATGGGCTAAATTAATATATATATTTTTATAATAAAATCTTAATATGGTTTTTGCGTATTTAATATTATTCTCTTGTGTCGCAAGCTACCACCAAGAACCGACCACCTGCACAATGATTACAGCATAATGCGAGAATCTGCTTTTCCTAAAGGTTACTGAGGTCAGACAGCAGACGACACTCATACTGCGGAATAACAGTAAATTGATAAAATAATTAAGCAATTGATCATCCACCTGCCAACGAGCGCACCTTGTATATGCACATGTCGCTGATGCCGTTATTTAGTTCCATTGTGAGCCTAAAGCCATCTGCACAGTTCCAAACTCTGGGCGGCTATTGAGAATTTTCATACAGGAAACCTCAATAAAACTTTGACCGGTCCGGGAATTGAACCTGTAGCGACTATAACTCGCAATATGGCAAAAAGTAAAGCGCCATCTATTGGAGTGAAGCGATAGTGGAAAGTCCAGAGTCGCATTATGAGTTTACTACAATTCTAATACATATACTTCGGAGGAACTTCCTTTTTCAATGGATGTATACCATATCTCGTTCCTCCATATACCCATTAGAAAAGCCTGTGATCCCATTTCTTGGCAAATGTCGCCAGATATAGCTCGGGATCGCCAAAGTGGAGGAAACTTTGGCGATCCCGAGCTATATCTGGCCAGTCTTCGTGGCAATAAGTCTACAAAAACTACAAATGCATATCATAATCCACCACACGTCGGTTTCCACATTTTCTTATTGAAAGTGAATAGAAAAGAAGTTTCCTATACTTGCCTCTGAAAACTGTCTCCTGCCTGTAATCATGTCATTACGACAACGTAAGCCTCACATATAAACAGCTATTTGTGGCCACAAAACAAATCGCTATCATTTGTCACACACGGCTGTCGGTGCGAGCGAATTTCTCTACGATTATATCATTGTTCAAGTGGCCATGCACTATTATACTGTAATCTCTTGTTGTAAGGTCGTAAATACCTTAGTGTGGTACTTTAGTAACACTTAGTTTACCCTAACTTCCACTTCATCACATCAGAAAATATGCCACACACACACACACACTAAAAACATTTTACTTGACCTAAGGTTTAAACTCATGACCATGACAGCATTTGCACATGCAACCACTAAACCAATGAAACAGTTCTAATTAGACTTTGACTGCACGCAGTATACTCGGGCAATGACTGACAAGAGTTGGTGGGATAAACATAAAATTTTATGCAAAACTTATAGCAGTTAAAAAGCTTTACTTCTCCTTGGCGAATAAACAAAGATTCTCTCAGTTTTATAACGGCTAGCAGTATCATCACTGGGAGGTCACCGCCCCTGTTAAACTCGTATCCTATTGGCTACCTGATGATCAACATAGAGAGGCTGCAAATAGTGCTTATAAAGTATATATTAAAAGACATGAAAGGAAATTAAATTGAACCTAAACTTAAGTATGTTCTACTGTTGAATAAGACCTCGGTTTCTTTGAAACTTTAAACCTCTATGCAACTAAATCGAAGCACGTATAGAGGACGTGGACGGACTGTAAATAAAACTAGAAAATTTAATGTTCAAACTGAGCTAAAATAATATATACATACATTCATAATGCTTATAAATCGTTTTAGGCTTTTGTATACGCTCAACATAAAAAGGAACATTGAAAATGAGATAAATAAAACGTAATCTTATACATATAAGAGGGAATACCACTCACTCATTGACTAATCACCAAATCTTAGCAACTGTAAAGCCTAAAAGGGTAGGTAGAATTCTTACAGGGTTCGGGCTTTGCTAAGGAAGATAATTTCAAAATTCATACCCCAAAGGGGTAGAATGTTGGTTCATAGTTTGTATAAAAAACCTTTCCACGTGGACGGAGTCGCGGGCACAGCTAGTAAGTAGGTACATAAAAAAGGTAAACTGACGTGATTTGACAAAATAGAGCAGTACCAATCAATAAACTGGTGAAATCTGGAGCAGCGTTTGATTCTCAGAGAAGCAATACAAAGTTCTCAAAACAGACATATTTGCATGACTATATTGCACAACGAACACTTAGTGAAGCGTGTGAATATTCAGTTGCATACATCACACATACTTGCATACATACTTCTGACCGTTTCTAAAGACTATCAATACCGTCTGTAATAATTGATTATGTTACGAAAAAATATTTTCGAAACAAATAGCCTTGCAGATAGGGATGTCGACCAGACACGCGATCATGAGTGGCCTATTTGTTAATTTCTGAACAAACAAAAACACTATGGGGAAACGTGTTTTAATAACATACTGTAAACAAACTATGTAGCGCCATGTGCTGTGTGGGTATTATCATACATGAAATCGTGTAAATTGATGGATTCATCGATTAGTACTCAATTACCTTGATGACTGACAGGTTAAATGCTGATATGATTGACGTAATATTGATTTGCACTGAGTTCTTACGGGCTCTTTTGGTTCTTTTCGGAGACCTGCTGTCACTGTTAATAAAGTATAAATACTATAGGCGTATGTTCAATTACTAATATTATTTTTTGTTCGGCAGTAGTAGACCTTAGAACCTTGGTGAGTCTTTCGATCAAAGAATAAGCATTGTCATTCAACACGCCAATGACATTAGAAAAATGTCTAAACATAACAAGATTTTCTTTACGAAATCCTCTGTAACAATTTATCAACAAGGTGTTAATATGTTACTTAATAGAACAATTAGGTAATAAACACATTATAAACGGCAGTCAAACAAAACAGTAGCGCAAGATAAGCTCTCATCCCACTATCAACACGAGGCTGTGGGAAATTGGAAACGTCGGTGAGATGCGTGACTGCAACCATTGTTTTATGTGGGTAGGTCGATCTGACTGAGGTTCCACATCTTTATATCGATATTATAATTATTTAGAGTTATTAATTTGTTTAAAAAATAATTCGAACAGCAATCTACCAAGTGATGCGGATGTTTCGAAAGAATAGAAAGATGTTTATAAAGATGGCTGTGCCATTAGGAAGATTGTTATGAATTTAAGCAATCTATAACCATACCCATTGAACCAATACATTGCTAGATCGATAAAACAATTTTCCAGTCTCGATTATGTCAATATGAGATTGATATAACTGTTTTCTTGTATGTAGTAGGTATCCTCTCTCTTACCGGCTAATTACCACGGTACTCCGGTGATGGTGGACTCCGGGAGCTCTAAGGAGATCACGCATAAGCCCACTAGATACTACGGGGAGTTACACTGTGACGCACAATAAATGTATCGGTTTCTTGGCAATAAGTAATAATAATATAAACTCTAAAAGATTTTTAAATAAACTTTATAAGTATAATGTATACCCAATCTTCCCAAATCTACCCAATCTTCGCATTAATTGGAAAATTATATATATTATTACGTATCTAAAGGTACCTTAAACCAGATGATAATGAAATTACAGTTTAAGAATTTCTTAATTTCCCAAGTGCTCATTACTTGGGAAATACTGTAATATTTTCTTATGCATTATCATGGTTACTTAACTGAAGTATGTTACACACATTATTGCATATTAATAGGAACAGTACTTTATGGTAAGTAGTGTATCTGGTTTGAAATCTCGCAATACTTGAAATCCGGGAACTATCGATGGCTTTAATTAATCGCCAAGTTGCAAAGTTTGAGCGCCTTATGGAGCGCAAAGTGTACTGGTTTAATTGCAACGTAACAGATTCGACCTGACAGTAATGAGAGTGACTCAAAAACAAGTATAAGCGATGATTTAATGTTTTTACACCCATAATGTGAAGTTGTTCTTATTGGAGCTGTTAAACAGACTATTGTTGAGAGCAATTATATTTTTTCTTAACCGTTTCCTTTGCATTTTGATTCATCTGATACATGTCAAGCCTCTGTTGTGATTTCATTGCAACTGCTAATTATATGTATAGCTTTCCGGTGATTCTCATATTTTAATTAGCGTACACCATGTGCGAAAAAGCTATATTTTTATAGACACGGCATGCTTTTATAGAAAATGCTATTAATTTTTATTTATGCGGAAATAATTTATATTTTATTATACCGTAAAAACATGAACAATGGATGAAATGAAAATAAACCGAACGTAAGAAGACTTTCATACAATACACAGAGGTTTATGCGTATAAAGCTCGAAGTAACTTGACATAAAGAAAATATGAAATAATAAAGCGAAATTTAATTCACTAGGTATCGTTAAATGTTAATCTGTTCAACAAATATTGAATTCAAATTGTAATGCAAGAAGAAAACTTGCAGATGTTTATAGCTAAACACAAGATTCCAATAAAAAATAATGGCAGTCTATGTAGCGTGTTAGTTATATGTTTAGTGTGTTTCGTTATTATGCTCAGAACTTCAATAGTGTTAATAGTATAAGACTACCATATTTAAATTTTCTGTTTTTACAGGAAATCATAAATTTACATTAATATTTTCATTTATACTTATGTTATCGGGAATCTTGTTAATTGGGTATTTTATAAAATACCGAGGCATTCTACAGAATGCCTATAACGTTCAGACAAAGTATGAAATATAATATATTCTATACTTTGCCTAGGCATTCTACACAATACCGAATGTTCAACCGATAATCCGCGCTTGGTGGCATAGCCTTTTGTTAAAAGATTTAACAACACAATGTGGATCTGGCACTCGCCAGCTACAGCCGCGGCACGCTCGGTTCGCGCGGCGGTCGGTCACACTTCTAACCTAACCTAACTTATCTGTGTCGGGGTGCCACAAGTTCCCGTACCCGAGCACGCTACGACCAAATAAATTTGTCCTTCGTTTTATACTTTATCTAATTTTCTCGTGAGATTCTATACAATATTGAGGCATTGCACACATTGACTAAGGCAGGGTGTGTAGGGTATATAACGATAAGCGATAGATAAAATATTATATGCAATGCTTAGACGAGCTCGGTATTGTATAGAATCACTAGGTATTCTATATAATTTCCGAATTACATGCTTTACCGGTAACACATACACAAAAGTTGATGAAAGTCCTTCAATAGTATGCTAAGTAAATGATGCTCTAAGCACACGGGTTAATGTGTGTTAGTGTTTTCAAACAAAGTAACTATTATATCATAACAATAAATATTATTTTCTATTTTCTTTTCAAACTGGCTACAATACGTTATATTACTTAAAATATAGTTAATAAACAAGCAAACGAGACGTCACAGTTGGCGCAGTGGCTTAGTGATTAGCTTTCTGCGCTACGTGTCACGAGTTCGATTCTCGCACAACAAATATTTGTATGATCTGCAGATAGTTGTTTCGGGTCTGGGTGTGTGTGTGCATGTGACATGTAGGTATATTCATTTGTAAACTGTATTCACAATACAGGAGCAAGCATAGGGTGGGACAACGGTTTTAAAAAAATAGTTAGGAATAAATAAAAAAACTATTGATATTTTAACCATACGTTTTAATTTAGTAAGCATTGTATCTTTTTAACAGACGGCCAGCATGAACAGCCGTTTATCACAGGTTTCCCTTGTCAGTATGGTGGCTAGAATATGTGCATAATAAATGTATTTTATGTAAATAGAAACATTCTCTGCATAGAGACATCACAACACCTCATATCGCTAACATCTTTTTCAGACCTCTCTTCATATTTAAAGGTTTTAGTAGGCTAGTCACAGGTAAAAATATGCTTTTCTTTGGAAAGTCTGTGTCCTAATGGTTGTTCTTTTGTCTGAAAAGCTCTCACGTGGAAGTTGATTCATGGGGGATAGATTAATCAGTCAGCAATTTACGCTGCTGACTAATGATACTTATAAGGTCCGTTCACCCTAAGTTTGTGTCAATCACAATACTGGAAAAGCGAATTGTTGAACTCCAAGCTAGTCCTTACGACGGTGGCGCTTACTGCCGTCACAGACCTGTAGGTTTTGGGCTGGCGTTCTAGATGACTACTCCGCCATCTGTCGGTCGAGACGGTAAGTAGTTGACATTAAGGGAAGCTAGGAGTTCCACGCTTCCCGGCTCCACACCTAGATGTCTATATTATATATTTTCGTTTCTATGGCTATGATTGCAATGAGAAATGAAATCATGTTGATGCAAATATTTAATTTTTAATTCATTATGATCTCATCCTCATCTCAATCTAAAACATGCCTCGCAATAATCGATACAAGGTACGGTCACACGGTTGGCACAGTGGCTAAGTGCCTTTCTGCGCTACGAGTCGCGGGTTCGATCCCCGCATGGAGCAAATATTTATATGATGTACAAATAGTTGTTTCTGGTCTGGTTGTGTGTGCATATGGATATGTATGTTTACAAATGTACGCATGAAATCCTAGTGTGGGGCAACGTTTATAAAAAAGAAAAGAAAATCTTAGGTTAAGTTTAGGTTTAGGTTTAGGGGTCGTAAGCGCGTAGAGTGACTGCGCGCTCTCGCGGAAAGATGGCGACACGGTATGATCCCGTGTCACCGTGCATAAAACCCAGCGAAGGTAACGGCCCCAACCGTTCTACAGTCTTCCTCGATACGTGCACGAAGGGGTGGCGTCTTTACAGTCACCCCCTCCAGGAAGTGCCCTTAATGGCGTGGCACCGTGGTGGGTTTTGGTGCGGTCTTCTAACAGTTCCCGAAGCCCACCATATGGTGTCGAGGTGGACCACCGTGATGAGCTTAGCAGTTAGGAGTCCGGCACTATAAGTGTAACTTGTACAGTAGTCTGTAGTACCTCATTGCAATGTAGCATTTTGATAAGTTTTTTTTCTTCTTCTATAATGCCTGTTAAAGATTATTATTATATTAATTGATATATATGATATTAATTGTAAATTAACTTTTTATTTTTTGAAAAGAGTATACATGGATGTTCTTTGCGGTGTTTTCTCCGTAGGACCTACGCCCCTTTGGAACCGTGACCGCCTAGAGTATGGACCTTTTAAAAGTGCCTGAAAAGTTCTAGATGAAAAAAAAAACTATGCCTTTGATTAAAAAAAAAACGAAAGGGTAGTATTGTAGTGCCTATTTTGTTTTAGAGCCTTCATGGACTGGTGGCACCGGTTGGCCCAGTAGCTTTTTCGGCTACGTGTCGCAGATTGGCACATTACAATACTGCACGGAACGAATGTTGATATGGCCTACAGGTCTTTGTTCCGTGTCTGAGTGTGTGCTACATTTGAGAGTGTGAGAGCATACAATACAAATCATCGTACGACGCAAATTTCTTAAAAATAAACCGTTCCAACAACTACTGGTGACGACGGCTGGCCTATTCTATGCCAGGAACCAAGCGGACGTTTACATGGATTATTTCATTATGTTGATTTTGTATGCATAATCACTGATAAAATCAATAATTATCTGTGCTCATCAGTTCGGATCATTGCATGCGTAAATAGCTGTAAATAGTGCCACATTAGATCAATCAAAGATTAATGGCGAATTTATAAGCATCAATTGAGACTTGCAACATAATTAGTTTGAACATCACATAGTGTACCTACACAACTTAGCATCACGCCTGTGTCACCCGAAGAATAGGCAGTATTGTACTGTGGTAAACGAACATTTCACCGATACATTACATATTTGGTAGTAAATTATTCACTAACTCTTTTCATCTCTCATCAGCCTATAAGCGTCAACTGCTAAATATGGGAAACTTTTGGACCGCTACAGTGAACAGGCACGGGTATAGGTATGAGTATGACCGATGGGCATGACCAGTGGCGTGCGGTTCATATAGACAAAAAGACACTGCCTACCGTACATAAGTCAGGTAAATATTTATTATAAGATAATTGAGGTGGCAAATTACATACATCATTATTGAATCGACAAGACGACAAACTAATACCAATACGCACGATTGCCTCATTGGTCTAGTGGTCGCAGGCGCGACTGCTGAGCGTGAGGTCCTGGGTTCGATTCCCGGGTCGGGCAAAGTGTTATTGGGTTTTTTTGTTTGGAAATTCTCAGCAGCAGCACGGAGTCTGAAACTGTGCCCGGTAGACGACAATAATCTCGCCTCCTATTACATTGGACTCAATAACGGCATCGGCGAAATGTGGGTGTAATAGTACATCTGTGCCTAACCCTTTAAGGAATAAAAGCGTGATGCTATGTTATATATGTTAAAATACTTTTATGTAGGTTTAAACAACTTTTGCGGCCACAGGTGTTCTTACAATGATAACTAACATGTTTAACATGTGTGTGTACAAATAGTACACCTCTGCGTAACCTGTCGGGGAATACAGGCGTGATGCTGTTATTATTACGAGTATAAGACAAATATTCCCTTATTATGTATACATATTATTTACTTAATTATATAATTTTCTATGATCACAAATTCTAACTCGTTTATAAATGTGTGTATAAATACTTACATGGAGGTTATTACAGTTTTCAATAGAACTGAAGTAATTCTCGCGTGCTTAGAGACCATGTCGAAATCGAGATATATCGAAAAATTAATCAAGATCTCGTTCGCCTAGCCTTTTCCGATTTTTTATATCAATAGAGATATAAAATTGACGACACGGATAACGCAGTGGCTAAGTGATTAACTTTTTCCACTAGGTGTCGCGGGTTCGATTCCCGCACGTAACAAATATTTGTATGATCTACAGATAGGTAGTTGTTTCGGGTCTGGTTGTGTGTGAATATGACATGTATGTTTGTAAACTATTCCCATGACAACATAGTGGGGCAATGATGTAAAAAATAAATAAAAAAAAACATTACTTTTTAACACTCAATCTGACTTAAGTCATGAATTGCCTCTGCAGCGTCATATGAACTGCGCAGGTAGTGGACGGGAACGCGCAGCATTTTGCACCAGCATGCTTATTAACCTCACTGCACGCATAAATCATTTCGCCTCCATTTGTTTAACTTTACGTAAGCTAATCATTGGGTAAATTGCAATGTTGTCATGATTTAAACCTTCATTGGTTCAAATATAAGGTTGATGGTGATGGTGATTGATGTCTTAATTAAGCAATATGTTCTGTAATCATGCTTAGGGGCCGATGTCGTTATAATATTAAGGTACCTACCTACTATCATAATACCCATGCTCTATACGAAGTACCAATTGATATCAGAGATAAAACAGCATTTGCTGCGGTGGATAGGTGACCGTTTTTCGCATATTGAAACCCCTCCGTGCCTCGGAGGGGTTTAAAACTACTATACAGAAACCCTCGGCAAGCATGTAAAGCAGTTGCAATACGAATAGCTATGACTGTTAGGGGTGTAAGCAGCCCAAAAGTCTAACAACTAGTCTAACCTTAGAATATCAGTGTTTCCCAGAAATTGGGTGGCGGAGGTCTGGCTAGGCAGATGAAATTTGGATGTTGTACAACTTGTTAACAACTCTTAATTGGGAAAAAAATATTTCATGAAAAAAACTTGGGAAAAAGAAAACTAAAAAAAAAAAGAATAAGATCCCGTAATATTATGATTTTATGAATAATTTTATTAAATTACGTATTGGTTGACATTCTTTTATTTCCTTGGTATCTATCTAATATGGTATTTTTACCAGATCTTATAAAATTAACAGTTAGTCAGTATGAAATTCCTACCAAGGTTCGCAAATTACACCTCTAAGTAAATTAATAAATTAAATTGTTTCAATTATAAAAATAAATTACTCATCCAACAAAAATAATTATGAAAAATTATACAATCTGTTAGTACGGATTGCAAAATAAAATATCAGATCATGTGTAAAAAATATTAGAATTACAATGTTAGTTATGAATAACAAGAAATTATTTAATTAAAATGAATTAGGTATTATTCATTTATATGTCTCAGGAATACTCATATTTGCCAATGCCATTTTCCTATTTACTTCATAGTTCATAAAAACATTTAAGGTATACAAAATGTTATAATATTTATTCCAATATTTTTTATTGTTATTGCATTTTATAATTAGACAATCTGATAGATTTCGTTTTAGAAAAATCCGCACCTAAGTTGTTTACTTCAACTGCGGTCCTTTACTCTCCTCAATAATGGCTTCCATTATTTTAATTACTATCAACGTAATATCGTCTGGAACCTACTGAGTATACTCTCATTTGACGAACCTGATAGTTTTGGGTTTAAAAGCAACCGCTGTTTTGATACCTATTTAAATTAATCACTTTCAATTTTGAACACAGTGACTTTGAATTTTGAAGCCACAGGCAACATTTGAAAGAAACTAACATTGAATTTTAAAAGCTACGGTTGAATATTGACTACGCCCAAGAAACAGGCTCATATAACGAGAGTAGGTAAAATGTATGTAAGTTTATTTAATGAAATGAGATGTTACTTCATAACTGATTAAATTTTGTAATTTTAAAAAGCGAATGTGTTGAATAGTTTTTTCCGCAGACCATAGTCGAGGCTGAAGACAGGTTATTGCTTGAAGAAATGAACGCTTCGAACAAGATATCTCTTGGAGTATTGTCTTATGTCGATGCGAAACAGTCTTAAGTCTGAGGTATTTAGTGGAGAAAACGAGTGTAATATAGGTCTGTGAATGCCATATAGGTATACCATATCGATAGCCTTCGGAATGCCTCGGCAATCTTCAGGAATAAGTGTAGCGCGAGTATAAGGATACCACGGCGTCAGTGTATGTGTGCAAATAACAATCCTATTTGCACACTGACGGTAACTACCGAAAAATCCTAAGGGATCCTTTGGCAACCCGTGATCCTTAGGACCCTTTTGCACCGTGGCTAGAGTACTGCTCTTTGTGGATTTTCGCCACTATTATCTAGTGTTGCCCAATACGAATGTTTGAAGGAGATCAATGGTTCAGCATTTATTTATGGGTTACGTTGGTTTCACGGAATAAATGATGTCAGGATAGCGGCGTTAATCTCCAAAAACAGTAATTTAAGTATGTTGTAGTTTCTCTTTGAATCTAGTACTCAATTTATATTGATGTCAACGGTCATGTTCATGTTCGAACAAAAAAGGTGGTTTATGATTGGTGGAAATTTTACAACCGTGCCCCATGGAACACTGGTTTACTCTTTATGTATTTGCTTTGTATAAGTTCTTGAGTTTGATTAAACAATATGCGAGTCATTATTAATTGGTGAGTTCGATTAAGTGAGCTTGGTTACAGTGAAAAGGCAGTGAGATGCAATTTGGATTTTGACGATTGGCTTTCTGCGCATAAGAGAGAGACCCATAGGTCTCTTTATTTAAAGGAAACTTTCCTGAAACAATTATGTGTTCTCACCAATTCACTTGCCAAATCGGCGAATATGGGTATCATCTTCAAAGGAGTACTCGAAATCCCCTAATTCTAACAGTTCGTTTGTAGCCGGCTACAGTAGCGGCAAAAGCGTTAGCGTAAGTGGTACTATGATTTCCCGATTTACAGCAGGCTACCAAATCAACTCGCCCAAAGTAATATTCGTTTTCATGTCATTAAATAAGATTCTTGCAAACAACGTTGTGGAAGTGAACAGTATTTCCATAGTCGGGCAGCGTACCTTCTTCACAAGAAAAACGAAGGGTACCCTGTACCCTGAAGGTAGTACGATCCTACGAAATCTCACAATTAAGTTTTTATGGGGGACTTAAATGCCTTAGTGGGAATATATGAACGTGGCAAATCGAAATTCGAACCTCACGGCTTGTAGAGCAAAAATGAAAGGGACCAGTAATCAGTCTCAACTTCTTAGTCATAAGGACACTACTTCCTTTAAAAGAAGCCCCAAAGGAGGTAGACCTAACTGATCTCTAAACACAAGATAAACTTTACCATGACCGACAAGAGGCATATACTGAGAGATGTCTCTCCATTATCAACAGGTTCAATACTAGAAGCGATCACAAATTTATCAGGGGCACTCTTAGTATTAATATCCAAACTGACACAAGCCGCTTGATAAAGTCTATTCTTTGATTTTTGCTGCTCTAATCCATTAAGGTCCTGAAAAGTTCCAACGGGACTTAACAATCAATTTAACTCGCAGGATACCACAGGCAGCATTGACATGAAAACCAACGTCATGGTTCTTTGCAAGAATTGGACCGTTGCTTCTTTCCGCCGCAGCGTGGTAAGAAAATTTCCATGTCACGCCTCTACTTTATGGGTGACCTGGATGTTGACCAGAGGTTTAAAGCATCCAAGAACAACAAAACTCTAAGAAATAAATGAATGACTACAAAATATGTTAAAACCGCCGGCTGACCCTGTTTCTTAAAGAGTATAATCCCATCTTAAAACAAGATGCCACGCTAGATGTGTCGAAGGTTGGGAACGAGGTTTCCCTGTTCTTCGAAAGAGTGACGAAACCTGGCTAGAAAACTACTGACACAACTCACACCCGAACCACGATTACAAGTTGTTGCTCCAAGAAACTGAAATTCCATCCCTGCATGGGGTATAACGCCGTAAATCAGAACTATACTACTCAGCAGATTGTACATGAAACCAAAGACTACGATCAGCTAATGTGTATGGCATTCGTTGACTTGGCAATTTTAAATGCTCTGCATTGATATCGTATTGATTAGCAGTACAAAGAGATACTGAGGTTTCCGTACCACGCCACCACGCTAGCCGTGCTGTTCAAGGTCAAGACAGACCAACACGTGTAGAAGAATAACACAGGGAGATCGAATATCCCTGAATCAGTTCATACACGCTTTGGAAGACATCGTCAAGACACGGAACTGTACTAGGTAGGTAGCAAGGTAAACAGCGAGTACATCCCGTTTCTCCGTTTTGCTAACGACATCGTTATTATCTACCAAATATTTTTGTCACTTTCACCAGAAATCCTGAAGTCGAACATCTTTAACGAGTGTATTTTGTTTGTTATAACCCACGCCGCCAACACGTGGACACTGACACGAAGACTAGTCCACAAATTCCTATTAGCTCAATCAGTTCAAAACGATCCAGTGTTAAAAGCCTTGTTCAGCTTTCATTCTCGTAAACTTCATTCACTATATCTCATCTAATAAATATGTTGGACCTTACCCGTGTCTTGAGTTATTCTCTGTCAAAATTAATAGTATGAAGATATAACAATTTGACGTCACACATTTCTTGTCTTATATTTTTAAACAAGCTCATTACGATTTTAAAAAAGTAATATAAATTCATATTAAAAGGACTATGATATCGTTCCTATAAACCATATTTCCATTAGCGGTAGCAACAATTCTGGCGGTCCCTAGGCGATAAAGCTTGCTTAAATTATTTTGATGTTTGGTCTAAAATAGGTGATGTAATGTAATGTTATATGTAGTTAATAAAATTCACGTGCTACCGAAATAGATTGGTGACACAGACGGCAACAAAAGTACATTAACACGTAGCAATATTAAATGTCCTTTTGCCTATATATATAAAATTAGTATAATAAGTAATTATTATAAAACCAAGGTGTAGCATTAATATCATTTAAAATCTGAATAAATTAAATTTGCAATAATCTTTTAATAAGTTAGAAACTCTAGTGTTAATCAACTTTTGTTGCTGACCGTACCTACATTACCCATACTATAAAAGCTGAACCGTTTACAGAATCATAATAAAATCCAGTGGCAACAGTACGCTAGCGGTCTGGTAAACGAGAACTAATGTTTTGCTAAGAATTAAGCGCGCCGTACAATAAATATTGAAAAGTACCAAGGATAAAATAAGGCGCTTTTTTCGAATTACATAGTCATCTCTGAATAAACTGCTAACATAAATGTGACATAAAACGTAGTTACAGTAGTGTAGAAGTAGTAGGACATTATTATCCGACCAGTACATGGATATCATAGTAACACATATTTCTTACTAGTCGTGAATAAAAAAAGAAAAATCTAATCTGCAGAACGATTTGTGTAACATTAAATTTTAAAAATCCAGGTTCGTAAAGTGAAAATGAAGCGCTGATGTGATTCAACAGATATTAACATATTCATATCAACTCTTCACAGTGATCTGGTTTTGTTGAATTTTAATTAAGGCTTCCTGCCAGTTTTTGGGCAACGCTTACGGTACTGCCTCAAGGATAAATTCAAATCATAGAAGCTCATGTGGTGGAAAGAGTAGTATTCAGGATTCTGATAGTATGTGCACTTGCCAGCTCCGCGTCCGAGGATCTGAAAAGTTAAATCAATTATATTTTTAACAATAAAATCTATCTATATAAATAAAAATGAAATGTTGTTTGTTTAGTAAACCCATCACTTGAGAACGGCTGAAACGACTTGGGTAATTTATTTTCGTCCGAATAAGGTCTTTGAAGAACGAAATATTGGAAAAGATGCTATAAAATTGTTTGCTTTTATTTTTTGGACGGGTTAACATCTATTGGGTCAGCTAGTTTCTAATAATGATCCGCGAGTCCAATAGTATATCAATTCTGGCATTAAATTTCAAGGGCTACTTCATGTCATTTTTATAATATACTCGTACACCATATGCATACTTTATAAATATGAGTATCATATTAAGAGTATCGTTTAGCTGCCGGCTTCTGACAAAATTGCCTTCGAATACGCGCAAAATAGGTGTTTGGGCATTAACGTTTCTTACATCGAAATCTTAACGAATGAATTCGATTTTAATTTCTATCGTTTTGTCAGATTATAAATTAGGTGGACACGTTTAGTTGTTTTCCAAAATTTTGATTAATTTTATAATTATCACGAAATAGTAGTATAGTAAAAAAATGCATTTTGAGGGTTAATTATTTCTCAATATATAAAAAATATCAAAAATAAAAAAAACGTGACGACCTAGTTTTTACTTGTGTCGATAAAATATCATAAAATCAGCAAAATCAGCTCATGTTTAATGGGGTAAAAACGTTTACGCATTTTGTATGTAAACTTTTAGCTAAACTATAGTCTTAAGGAAATCTTAAACAAAACTTTCTGTTTCAAGTGTGGTACTTTTACGACACACAGTTACTTTATAAGAATTTGTGAAATGTTTTGTTTTGAATACACCGGGTGTAAGCACAAGACACATTTACACTGTTTAGGTAGCTACACAGTGTAGCTAAACCAAAAAAAACTTATCTCACTAAACATTAAATACCTATCGACCTACATTCGTCGTAATATCGATAATCGATCGTAATATTAATCGTAATATCGATATACATTCTTCTTACTTTTTATGCAATTAAGATCCAGACTCGGCGTTCTTTAACTAAATACCTACTTGCTTTTAATTTGACATCAATTAATATTAGGATAAATTAAGATATGTTTTTATTCATGTAGACCATATACAGGTACACACTTAAGAATAGTTACGACTCTAGGTGCCACGTTCCAAAATGTTGACTTCCAATGGAGAAGAACGGGCAAGAAACTCCATGGTTACTCTTTTAAATTCAGAATTTCTTACAATATTTTGTTAAAATACATTGTTCTCGAAAACTTATGTGAGGACAATGTAAAAAAAAGTCTAAACTAAACAAGCCTGATTTATAAATTAATAACAAATATTCTGATAAGATTGACATGGCAGCTATGAGCCGACCAGTCCCAACAGACGGCACCCGTTCACGAGTATGACGCGCGTACCGGCATCGCTCAACTCAACCATATTGCAGGGAACTCAACGACCACACACGCCATCATCAGCAGGACAGTTAAGTGAGCATATTATATAGGATTTTACCTCTCCTGTAGTGTTCCGAAAAATCCCGGTTGGTATATCGGATAGGGTCTCAAAACATGGACACACGGTATCCGTCGATAGACTATGACCATACTTGCGAGACTGGAATGTAAAAAGAAATTGTAAATAACTCGCCTAATAATTAACAAGCTCTTTACATTTTTTTTTGTATGTAAAACCGCTAACTGATTTATACATTTTTTACTCGGAAAAGAGACGAAAAAACATCGAACTTACGTCATAAATAGTTGGAGCACTAGGATTGTCGCTGTCCCCGGAGCATGGACACAACAGACATGGTATATCTTTTTTGCCTCCGCCACTATCCGATCCACACTCATCTGACGTGCCAAAAAGTGCCACCAATGAAGATTTAAAATGTGGAATGACCGCAGTGCGAACGGTTTTAGAGATAAAAGCCATTGCTAACAGTTTTCATACAGGCGTGCTCGATAATCTTTATTTCATTTTCACCATCACTTATATCAAAAATACATTATTGTATATGCGTATGTATTTTTAATATTTTTATTTGTTTCACATTTTATTAATTTTGTATTGAATTTGCGGTGTCTACCAATAACGTATTGACATCTTTCAGAATTTCTGTCTGTCTTCGTGAATACGTCGTGTGGTTGATAGTCTAATATATCTGCCAGCGTCATAACAAATCATTATAAATAAATACTTCTTGCCTACAAATTTAGTATGATTTAAAATATTTTAATTATTGGATTAATTTCTTCCAGAAAATCGAGATGAAATTGAAGGACGAAACAAAAAAAAATAGTATTACCTATCATTAAAATAGCAGCATAGATTAACATAGCATCACGTCTGTATTTCTCGAAGGGTTAGGCAGTAACAACATAATATAGCATTACGCCTGTATCCCCAAAGGGTTAGGCACAGGTGTGGGTACTACTGTACACCCATATTTCGCCGATGCCGTTATTGAGTCCCAAGTAATAGGGAGAGAGCCTATTATTTTTTTTGTTTCTTTTAAAAAACATTGCCCCACTCTAGGATTTCTCCTGTATCGTGGGTACCGTTTACAAACATACACGTCACATGCACAAACAACCAGACCCGAAACAACTATCTGTAGATCATACAAATATTTGTTCCGTGCGGGGATCGAACCCGCGACACGTAGCGCAGAAAGCTAATCGCTTAGCCACTGCGCCAAAAGTGCCGTCAAATTGTCCGGCATCTACTGGGCACAGTTCCAGATTCCGTGTTGTGGCTGAGAATTTCCACACAGAAAAACCCAATAACACTGCTCGATCCGGAAATAAATGAGGCAGTCGATAAAAGTACTATTACGTTAAAATTATATTACCTAATCTTTAATTAAGACATTTATAATTCCCATCTTTCCCATCAACCCAGTACTGTATTTATTTTAGTTTTTCGCCTGGTGTTATCCAAAGGTCCACGGAATAGATAAACTAGGATTCTAAATTGGATTATCTCCAAAGTTCCGATGTACGTCAGGCTGGCCCGGCCCCATGGAATTTAATAATGAGATTGTTATCAATCCAATGTACCCGGGTATACTAATATATGTAACACCTTCATTTTCAATGTAACTCTTTTTAAAAGAAATTACGTGCACTTCTTAGTGGCCGGGCCAGCCTGACGTTTTCAGCCCGGCCACCTTGTTTCCCACTAATCTACAAAAAATACTGGCAATATTGTGCTACAGATGAAATGTACCCTATAATTTATGCATATGTAACACAAAATCGAATCCTAAAATGCAATAGCATACGAAATATTAGCGGTTGCAGGTGGCCGGGCTGAAATTATTTCGTTACTATAAAACAGTAAAACTGCAACACCTACGAAAAAATAATACCAGTACATAATGAGATATAGAGATATAAAATACATGTAACGCTTTCATTTTAAATTATAATACATATTTAGAAAGAATAATCACTTGAAATTATATTTCAGCCCGGCCACCTAAAAGCGGTAATATTCCCTAAAATCTTATGCTAATTTGTACAGTAAAACCTGATACAGCTATGAAATGAAAGTTACATTCGTTTTGTTTTAGTCGTATACCTTTAAGCCTTCTGTTTGACTAGATTATCAAAATCTGAGAAACTTTCCAAAGAGTGACTATCATTTATTAACTAATTTCAGGACATTTGGTTTGTTGAGTGAAACAAAATTGGTAATTGTCATATTTTTTTAATAATCATTTTTGAAATTAGTTAGACAACATTTGTACTTATATTAATTAGGTACTATAACAATTGTTAATTATAAATAATGTAAAAAAAGGTTACACATTGATAATAACACAGTTATCAAAAAATTATAGTAATATCAATATTACCTTAACATCGAACATTCATTCATTCAGAATATTAGAAGATAATTTTTGGTTAAATACTTATTATACCTTGGTAAAAAATCACAGATTTTCATAATGATTTTTACATCAACTTTGAATTTAAAGTTTTGAAAACTTTCAATTAAAATTATGCTAATATAATTATTACAACAATTCTTAAATAAAGAGAGAACCATAGTTCTTTCAGTGGCAGCTAATGGAAATATAGCTATGTAGTATATATAATTTAACATAATATTAAAATCACAGCTAAAAATCACAATGTTAACTTGTATAATTAAACGTATGCTAATATAATAATCATTGCTAGCCTATATCTGGCATTTGTACTATAAGTATTTTGACTAATTCAAATTTAAATATATTGCTTATTAGAATCGATAAAAACGTACTAATCACTTGATTATGTTATTTAATCAAGCTAAAATGTACGTCAAGGAATGTAAAAATATTAAATCCAAATTACTTTTTTTAACACTAGACTGTAAATCGTCATAACACATCCACAGATCTTGATTAAATAAATGGCATTTATAATGTCCTAGATTTTCCCCCAATACTACATATTCAATAGCACCTACAATCACATAAATATTAGTTCTAACTTTGATAGATAAAGGTATATCGTTCAATATTATTTGATCTGTTCCATTTAAATCAAAAGATATAATATTCTTTACATTATAGCTGGACAAAACAGTGCCCGGGCAATCGTGTTCACAATCCTTCGAAATAACGTCTATACAAATTGAGTCTTCTAGGGCTGATATTCCAAATGTTTTAATTACGTTCATATTAATGGGTAAAAATGGTACTGTTCTTTGAAGTTGAAATGCACATTTTTCTTCGGTACATGTTTTTGTAAATAGAGCGCTATAAAATAATTCTAAAATCATTTGTTCAAACAAATTTGCGACATTGCATTCACAATTTATATCTATTGTATTTTTCGAGGATAGTTTGTAGTACTTTTTACATATGGTATTTCTTAGTTCGTATACTGCGGCTTCAGATATGTTTTTGTTACCTATAAATTGTATATAATTACATAACATATTATTATTATTTTCAGTCTGATCTATTTCTAATTTAAAGTTATTAAATGCAATATAACCATAAGCTATTAAATATGTAACAGCATCAAAACCACATGTATTTGTTAAAGTGGAACCAGTTACAATATTTCCATTTTTTATAAATTTTAACATTTTATAAATCGGTACGGTAACTGGCTCTTCAGCTTGTCCTTTCCAATTTTCTACAAAACTTGGCATATCACTGAAAATAGAATCTTGAGGAAATAACCGTTTTTGGTGTGTTCTTTTTTGACGATTCTTTTTGATTTTAATCTTTCGCTCTTGAAGGGGCGGTGCCTCATTATTTTGTAGTTCACTAGCAGCGATATTAAGCTCTCCATTTAAATGATTAATATGTATGTTTAGAAATTCGTCAATCCTGTATTTTCTTACTTTAGTTTTGAGTAATAAATGTTTTATTGTTTTAAAATAATCCTCTGATGCACTAGACGATGGATTTTTGTTTTTTGAATTGTATAATGGAGCCATAACGTTTGACCACATGGGCAATTTTCCCAATAAACGTTTTAGAGTAGATATTAGAGGCGGATAATATAATTTGTTGGGGCGTTCACAAGATTCCTCTTCTTGTTTATTTTTACAAGCAACAATATTATCAAACCATACCATAAAATTGCTTACATCTAAAACATTCTCCTCATTTAGGAATCTTTCTTCATCTACGTAATTGTGTGCGTTGTTAGAATCTTTTTTATCAATTGTAATACCTTGAATTCTTCTTTTCAAATTACATTCAAATTAAATTTGATGAAGTAAGCTTGCTTGTTGAATAACTGGAGAAGACCCTGATGATGATGTTGACGAAATTATAATACTATTGGTATTATCTTCATTTCTTTTAATGAAGCACTCATCTTTTGCCCGAGGTGAGTTCTGGTTGTTTAAAAAGTTTCTTCTAAAGCTGAGATATAGTGCTTTTGGTGACATCACATAGTTTATATCTTTTGCTATGGTATTGTATATAATAGAACTATATCTTGTCGTGGTGATCAAGCGTTTATGTTTCTCAAATATTTGTTTTTGAGCCACAATATCTAACGCACTACGTTTTCCCATGGTGTAGGCACGCTCAACTGAAATAAAATATATTCATTTTAACTATGGTTTTCGTAATAGGTATTCATGTAGGCTAAATAACTACATTAATATTTATTTAAATACAAATTCCCTAAAAAGATAAGTGTATGCAGTAACATTTGCATGCATTATCAAGTATATACATAAATCTATTAAAAAATATTTTAGCACCTAAGGAAAGAAAGAAAGAAAGAAAGCAAAGAATGTTCATAAGAATCAAATTTACTTTCACAAAACTTATAACTTTTGGGACATTAGAAATATATAAGATAGAATAGAGATGGGGAGAGGGGCGCGTGTCGCGGGACGAGGAAAAGAATGCGGTGAGCGAGGGACGTGGATCGCTGTGGCAGGCCGTACAAGGGGGAGTTACAAGAAGCGCGGGTACAGACGAACACCGTCGACGGTTGCCTGATTACAATGAATAATTCACTAAAATCCAATATATAAATCTTACAGTAATTAATAAGAAACTGATTAATTATTGATTTCACGAAATAAATAAGTACACAATAATAATAAGTAAATACATAGGGTAGGTACACAACAATAAGATTCACAAAAACTAAACACTTACTGTTAGTAAATCACCAAAATTATTACCTATTGACTATAAACGAAAGGATAAAATATATTTAGTTGATGGCATTGTATGGAGTTTTATTATTAAGTAAATGAGTGTTTAGATTTACTTTACTTTACCTGTATATTTTTTTAAATAATTACTTAGCTACCCATTAACATTGTTTGTCGATATATTTTAATTTATCAAAACTATGACTTACCTTAAAAACATCACATCACAAACAACTACACTGCAACAACTGATCAAATTTTACACTCACAGTAATATTAAAACGTAAAATATTATGTCAGAAGTGTTGATAACTACACGGCTCTTGCGCATCTATTCTGTCTACTCGGGGAAAATATCTTACGACTTAGGTTGGGACGCGACACAGGCGCCGTCTAAAAATCGGTGGTAGCGTCTGTGAACTATTATCTTTGTATGGTTATGTTGTGAAGCCAAAAACGGAGAAAATATATATAGGTTTAGGTATTATGTATCCAACAATTATTATGTGTGATTTATACTACTTAGTTTATTAATAAAAATATCATAGTAACGCATTTTGTTTCACTCAACAAACCAAATGTCCTGAAATTAGTTAATAAATGATGGTCACTCTTCGGCAAGTTTCTCAGATTTTGATAATCTAGTCAAACAGAAGGCTTAAAGGTATACGACTAAAACGAAACGAATGTAACTTTCATTTCATAGCTGTATCAGGTTTTACTGTACAAATTGGCATAAGATTTTAGGGAATATTACCGCTTTTAGGTGGCCGGGCTGAAATATAATTTCAAGTGATTATTCTTTCTAAATATGTATTATAATTTAAAATGAAAGCGTTACATGTATTCTATATCTCATTATGTACTGGTATTAGTTTTTGGTAGGTGTTGCAGTTTTACTGTTTTATATTAACGAAATAATTTCAGCCCGGCCACCTGCAACCGCTAATATTTCGTATGCTATTGCATTTTAGGATTCGATTTTGTGTTACATATGCATAAATTATAGGGTACATTTCATCTGTAGCACAATATTGCCAGTATTTTTTGTAGATTAGTGGGAAACAAGGTGGCCGGGCTGAAAACGTCAGGCTGGCCCGGCCACTAAGAAGTGCACGTAATTTCTTTTAAAAAGAGTTACATTGAAAATGAAGGTGTTACATATATTAGTATACCCGGGTACATTGGATTGATAACAATCTCATTATTAAATTCCATGGGGCCGGGCCAGCCTGACGTACATAAGTTCCGTGGACTATTACATAATATAACACGGGTACTTCTTCGTGGTACACCTGTTCGTTCACCTGAGTGTACTACGAGGAATTAGGTTTTCCTCGTGACACACCCGGTGTACCACGAGGAATTTTTCTGCATCACCCCTTTATTTCCTGAGGGGTTAGACACCCATATTTCGCCGATGCTGTTAAATCTCATTTAACAGGGGGGCCGCCTATTGCCATCTACCGGGCACAATTCAAATCTCCGGGCTGCTACTAAAACTGCTGCTTTTAGAAAATCTCAAAATCACACCCGACCTGGGAATAAAATACCAGAACCCCTTGCTCAGCAGCCGCCTTTGCGAGTAGACCAATGAGGCAGTTCTTACTATTAGAACCTCGTTGGAAAATTTGAAATCCTTTTGTTAAAACAAAAGGATTTGAAATTGGAACAAAAAGTACATGAAAACGAATTACTGTAGCTAAAAAAAATGATTAAGAACTTATATTTCAAAGCGTAATACGAGTGATGACCGGCCATCCTGAAGTTATCAGAAAAATAACATCCAGCTATTGCAGAATAAACCCTTAATAAATTAGCCAATATTTTAAACATTGAACGAGGTAGGTAGGCTACCAGCCATCCTGACTGACACCATCGATAGTTTCAAGCAAATACGTATAATATCCATAGTCTCGACATGAATACTCTAATTTGTGTGGAGTGATTATCAATATTCGATGAGAATACAGTGGCAGTTGGTGGTAAAGGGTACTAAGAGTAAGTAAAAAATACTGTACAATTAAAAACATTTAATGCTTTCGGTATTTTGCACTTTTTCTTAAGCTTTCAGGAAATCAGTGAGCGTAGGACAAAACGCGTTCAGCAAAGCTTCATCACTAACAAGGGCAGGCCAGCCGCCGGGCCGCCGCTCGCCACTCCGCCTCCATCACTCGGCGCAGAACAACCTGTACAACATTCAGGCGTCAACAGTTTCAACCTTTCACGAGGTTGCTGTGTACCCTTTGACATCGCATTATGTCCAGTTGATCCACCCGCGCTACTGAAGCCACCGCCGCCCGTAAGCGGGTTGCGGCCCGGCTGGACTGACACCGGAGTCTCGAAACAGTCCGCTTTACATGGAGCATCCCATACGCAGGGCGGTGGTGGCTGCCAGTGTATACAACCTGGCCTAGTACAAGGCTCTTCTTTAGCAATCGTTTTCGTTGCATCGCGAGAATGACCGGCGGGGCCTGTGACCTTTTCCTTGTGCGTTTTTTCTTTGGTTTCTAAAAGTTTAAGTATTTTCTCGAGCGTCTTGTCATCGAGTGGAAATACGGAAGATTGCATATTTGGTGAGCCATAGCTAGTACCACAATTGCAAGAGCATGCAATGATCGGACGCGGAGTATTTTGTGGAGGATTTGGTAAAGTTTTCACTGGAAGCCCGCTCCCCGTGCAGATGCATTTATGAGGTTTGGGCCCCCCACTACTAGGGGCTTGTGTAGGGACGACAATATTTGTTGGACACTTACAGCATTTACCGGTCCTGTCCACGGCAACATCAGGTAGGATACCCTTCAGTTCGCAGACAATAAATCGTTTTCCGCTGCCGGATCCTGTATCTGTCGGTCCACCTGAGCCACCACCACCTTGAGCGTGTATATGAGCTGCCAGTGCTGCAGGGTCGGCGAGGCCGCGAGCGCGCGCCAACTGACTAGGCGCACACAATGGGTCGGGCAAGACAAGACACGCAGGCTCGCCACCGCATCCAGTGCGGCGACAATCATGTTGGAGCCCATTTCGCTTGATACAATGACAACTGTAGTACATGATGCCTCCACGTAACTCACGACTCTTAGTTCGCTTCAACTGATTTTCCTTTTCGTTCTTTTTATCTGTACCGTCCGCCTCCGCTCTAACCCTAGCGCCTCCTTCAGAGGACTTACCTTTCTGCAAAAGAAACTTAACTTTATTTCAAATACTACTAGGACGATTTCTCTGTCCGCCGTGAGTGAAAGAATATCAATTTACCAAAATTGAGACAAGAGGACGACGATGCGAAAAGGCCTTCTACCATTGTGATATTAGGTCGAAGTCGCTGAAGCGTGTTACGTAGGTCTTGCCGGGTGGTGGACGTCGCACACACGGCGGACAGGACGGCGGACACGGCCTGGGGCAGCAGCAGTCTGCCCTGCACAGGTACCGTATCGAGCCCTGCTGGAAGAACTGGCAATCCTGCAGCCCATTGCGCTTGAATGCTGATCGCGGTAGACACTGTAGCTGAACATCGACACGGCCATTAGATTCTTATCACTAAAATTTCTACATTTACATTCAGCGTATCTTAACTTACCGGGGGACCACAGTCTTCATATTTGTAGCATACCATAGGACCACATGGAGAACACCTGAAACGGAAAATAATATTTAACTATAGAATTGTTTCATCCTTTTACTTATTTTACAGCAAATACTTACATTTTGATAGTATATAATATAGAATATACGGTCCTCTATAGATATGATTTTGAATAGCAGAGGAGGAGGATATTTTATATATTTTAGGATTTTTTAAATTTGTAAAGTTTTGTTACATAAAAATATTACAGAAAATTTTGCCAATATTTTATTAAAATTTACAAAATTTTTATTATAAAAACATCTAAACTAGATGAAGTGAAAAACTCTTCTGTCAATATTTTTTTCTTTTCTCAAGTTTCTTTTTTTTTCCTTCTATTTTTGAATATTCTGCTTATGCCAGGATATCAGTTTTCTATTCAGCCAATATTATTTAAGCGAAACTCATTTAACTTTATTTTCATCATCGAGATTTTTCTTTAAAGAAAATTATTTTATTTTGGATCATTTCACTATTAGATCATATAATATTTTATCATATTTAATTGGATGATTCGCTTTATTCAGAAGAATATAAGACTACCAGGGGCGCAGCTTGCAGATGCTACTTAATTCTTCGGCATGTGGATTGGCACAATGTGTAATGCAGGCGACTCGTGCTGGTTCACAAACAGGTGCTGGAAGAACTGAGCAGAGCGGACTATTTTGGCAACCAGTTCTGCGACAATCATACTGCAGTCCATTTCTACGGAGGCAAAAACAATCCGTCGAAAGGACACCCCCTCTTAATTCACGACTCTTACAGGCTCGGATTGATTTCCCCATATTTAAAAACGAGTTCAACATTCGCTTATGATTACCTGTAGTCTGTTTGTCCAGATTTCCACGTTGGTGAACAAGCTCTTTTGATTTTTCTTTTTCTGTATCTGCACACTCTAAATTCGCTTTAGCATAACTAATAACTTTGCTGAAACCATTTTTATCAAAAACATATACTATATTAGTGTTTTTAGAATTAGTCTTGAATGATGACAACGGGCATTCATTTGAACGTACACGTTTTATATTGTTAGATTTTGGTTGCTTGTAACAAACGTTCTTTTTATTTTGCTTAGTGCCCTCCTTATAAAGTTTATTGCTTTCAGTTGTTTTCTGGCTATCTGTATTTTTCTTCATGCAGCATGGAAAAACAATTCCTAGTTTTCTAGGATCTATCGGGGGTGGCGCTAAATCTCCTAACTCAAAACACGAAATTTCACCATCATATTCTATACATATTACCTTAGGTTTTGAGTTTTCGTTATCATCACAAAAATTTCCCTTCATTTTATTCTCTTATTTTTTGGATAATGTTCGCCAATACATAAAAACGGGCAAAACAGGGCTAGACTATGCTTGAATAAACATATATAATTTTAGTATGAGTTTAAGAATAGATAACCATTGATCAGGTATGTGATGTTACGGAAGGGAAAAATTAAATAGTAATTTTGATGCGTATCCCATGTTTGTTGTTATTTATTTTAAAAAATCAAGACCACCTAGTTAAATTTTACTTAGGCAGGGAGTAAACGTCCGATTTCTTAAATTTTCAGATCGTTTTTACTACAACACACGTCAGATTCTTTGTCCGACTTTTTGTAAACTCTGTCCTTCCAGACCATTTCAGAGCCCACTCGCACTAAAAGGGCGAGCGTTTGATCGCATATGGAACAGACAGAATAGATATACATATAAGTAGGTACTGTTGCCAATTGCATATATTTTAATATTGGCGGAAAGACAGTAGAATCGTAAACCCCTTAGCGCTATTTCGGCTCGGATTGTATGTGTAGTCTTTGTCTCTTTTTTATTAAAACGTTGCCCCACACTAGGATTTCTCCTGTATCGTGGGTACAGTTTACTTATAAATTACTTATTATTAATTATATACATAAATACGCCAATATGTATCTATAAATAATTTAATTATTTTAATTAAGTACTTACCCTTCTTCCTCTCTCCTACTTATAACATTTTATTGTTACCACCTTATTTACATTGTGGAATGCAAATAAATATGCATATTAATATTCATATGATCCATATGCATGTCAGATGCACACACAATCTGACCCGAAATAACTACATACATATCTGTTGATCGTGAAATTTTATTTTCTTTATTTTAAGTGCTTTATCGCTGGGCGATAACGTCGCCCTATACTTAAAACGAACAGTCTAAATGTAAGCCTCAATATAATAATTTAGTAATCCTACTTCGTAGTTTTATGCGAATATTTATTCCATGCGGGAATCGAATCGCTTCGACACTGCATTAACCGTGAGTGTTCGAACAATATTATGGTTACGCCGTCCAGTAGTCGGTTACTAGAAAAATCGGACGTTTATTTCCAGCCTAAAATCATCTTTTAAATTACTGTTAACCATACTTCATAGATGTGTTAAAAATACTGGCAACTAATAAACCATATTATTAAAAAATAAAAAGGATAAATTAATTTTGTCTTCTCTATTCAAACAGCATGCGAGGTGTTTTGTAGAAGAACATTGGTTTAGGAGGTTAGTACAATCAAATCGCTTGCGAGATACACATATTATAAAAAAGTCCCAAAAAAACTTTAATCTTTAAAAACTATAAAAAAACAGCGATTTCCACAAATTTGGTCTTATATTTTGACCTATTTTAGGCTCTTTAAAAGTACTCTTCAACTCAATAGAAATGTACGTATATTAGGTGTTGTTTGGAATCCAGGTTTTCCAGCTTTTTAACTGATGACCGGAAAATTTGATCTGAAACTGAATCTTTTTTTTTCTCAGGTGTTGCGGACCGTGTGGGGGTTGCTGCGGCGGTGGCTGCTGCGGCGGATGCTGTTGCCCTTGCATCACGATTTACACCTGCTGCACCAAGATTTGCTAGTGGCACCGAGTGGCACCCATTCACACAGACAAGCCATGGTGTCTGCGTTGAAGATGGGTGCTCCGACGCCTTCGATGTTTTTGTCTTCGAAGTACACTCAGTGCCGTTTTGTGGAAATAAACTACTATAAATAAGCGTATTCGAAATGTTTTATTTCTCATATCCATGTTGAGGGTCGCTCCTCCCCCCGTGGGGCTGTTGCCTCTGGTTGGTTGTGTGGACGGGGGGCTGTTGCCTCTGGTTGGTTGTGTGGACGGGGGGCTGTTGCCTCTGGTTGGTTGTGTGGACGGGGGGCTGTTGCCTCTGGTTGGTTGTGTGGACGGGGGGCTGTTGCCTCTGGTTGGTTGTGTGGACGGGGGGCTGTTGCCTCTGGTTGGTTGTGTGGACGGGGGGCTGTTGCCTCTGGTTGGTTGTGTGGACGGGGGGCTGTTGCCTCTCGTTGGTTGTGTGGACGGGGGGCTGTTGCCTCTCGTTGGTTGTGTGGACGGGGGGCTGTTGCCTCTCGTTGGTTGTGTGGACGGGGGGCTGTTGCCTCGTTGGTTGTGTGGACGGGGGGCTGTTGCCTCTCGTTGGTTGTGTGGACGGGGGGCTGTTGCCTCTCGTTGGTTGTGTGGACGGGGGGCTGTTGCCTCTCGTTGGTTGTGTGGACGGGGGGCTGTTGCCTCTCGTTGGTTGTGTGGACGGGGGGCTGTTGCCTCTCGTTGGTTGTGTGGACGGGGGGCTGTTGCCTCTCGTTGGTTGTGTGGACGGGGGGCTGTTGCCTCTCGTTGGTTGTGTGGACGGGGGGCTGTTGCCTCTCGTTGGTTGTGTGGACGGGGGGCTGTTGCCTCTCGTTGGTTGTGTGGACGGGGGGGCTGTTGCCTCTCGTTGGTGTGGATTTACCAAGCCCGGCGCACATTGGCGGCGCGGCACGGCAGTCCTTCGGCATCCCTACATGTAAGCGCACACTGGCGGTAACTGCCATGGCATCCTTAAGTATGCCGCGACGTCCTTAGGCATGCCGCGACGTCCTTAGGCATGCCGCGACGTCCTTAGGCATGCCGCGACGTCCTTAGGCATGCCGCGACGTCCTTAGGCATGCCGAGGCGTCCTTAGACACCGTGCTCGGGCATGGCTTTTTCACAATAGTTTCTCTCCTTCAGAACGGTCTTAACGCAAGCTTGTGTGTATAATGTTAGATTGGTTTCAGCATGAACGACGCTAAGCTAATGAAGCTAGTTTAGCTAGGTTTAGGCGGGCGCTGTCTTGCCGCGGTATCCGCGCGGTAGCCCAAAGACTGCCAAAGCGTTCCGAGGGATTCCGCCTAAAAATACCTTGCCATGCCGTGCCACCAATGTGCGCCGGGCTTAAATCGAACGTGCGCTCAAAGCTACAAATATCATAAATGCCTAGGAATGTGGGTTGTGCGGAGGCTCAAAGCTTCATATATCATAAATGCTAGGAATGTGGGTTGTGCGGAGGACAGGCTGTTGCCTCAGTGTGAATGGATTTCGTGGTGAAAAGATTTAGCAGTAACTAGGAAGAATAATTTTAAAGCATAATACGTTGACAGCAATCTGTGGGCTTTAGCTTTTGCCAACATTGAACCCATATTTTACAACTCGGCTACAAATTCTCAATTTCAGATTGTTCCTAGTATACAGTTTGACGCTTACCTTTAGGTGCATCCACACTAGATTAAACCGTTCGGGGAATAGACGTGTTGCGATGTAAAGTTTAGAACAGCTATTTCATGACTAAGGCCTAAAACTGCGTTAAGCGGGCACCCGCGAGGTTTCATACAAAAGTGCTCCGTCGCGGGGACCTGCGCGGGCGTCCGTCACGGGGAGGCGCGCCCCGCACCCGCGCAACGGGGCCCGCCTCCGTGCGACGGAACCCGTCGCGGGGGCATGCGCGGTGCCCGCCAGCGGTAACACACACGGGCTTGTTCAGTCAATAACGCTAGGTGATACGTTCTACGTATTAAGTTCTCCATCGACACGACTATACATGCACACCGTTAAAATTGAAATAGCGACACTGCGTAAATAAAATAATCCGGTCTCCATGACGGGGACCGTCGCGTTCCCACGGAGCCCACCCGCGGGTCCACGCGCGTAGACAATCGACGGTTGCCCGTCGCGGGCGCCCGCTTAACGCAGTTTCAGGCCTAATTCATTTAACTTCAGTGTGGTTGCTCGTTTTCATAGACAACAGAAGGTATAGGTGCCAGTGTGAGAACATGCGCGAAATGGGCCAGACCGCGCGATAAAGATTTTGGCAAACAGGTATAATTAGTAGTGTAATATTTTGAAACCAGTAGGAATAGCAGAAATAAAATTAAAATATTAAATGATTCAAAACTTTATTAAACACCACTGATTAAAACAGCACAATTTATTAAAAGCACTGGGAGGGCGCCGCTTGCTACGGCGCCCCGGACGACTGATTAGACGTCATAGCACAGCAGATCCGGTGCAGGCGTTGCACGCAGTCTCTGAGGTGTCACTCTCACAATCAACATATCTTCGTACAGCACGTGTGTATTGTTATCTTAGGACAGCCACAGCCACCGCATCCTCCGCAGCATCCACCGCAGCCACCGCATCCTCCACAGCACGGTCTACATCCACCACAGCATCCGCCGCATCCACCGCATCCGCCGCATCCGCCGCATCCGCCGCATCCGCCGCATCCCCCGCATCCGCCGCATCCGCCGCAGCCACCGCATCCACCGCATCCGCCGCACCTGTAATAATAAAATACCTTTAGAAACCAATGTACTACATTGCAACGTCACAATTGCATTTACAGCACTCACATGTTGAGTTATTTATTTTAATTGTCTATTGTAATATCTTGATTTTCACTGGAGGTGAACAATATTTTTTGTCTTTGAAGTTATTTTTCAGTAAGTTAATCCTAATAGATTTGTTGAATATTTTTGTCTTAAAATATAGAAGTACTATTTTTATTATACAGTTTAATAGTATATTTTATACTTTTTTTCCTTAATTTTTATATTTATGTTAACTACACGATAAATTTATTAAAACTGACTACATTTTGACATTCATCATCCTCTTTGAATTATTAGAATTCTAGAATGCCAGATGCGTTAAATTTCAACATTTTATATTAGGCCAGTACTTATTTGGTGAATAAAATATGTAGTTCGAGTAAAAATTAAAGCGCACTATTCATTACAAGCTATTCATCGCAAGAGGAAATTGGGTGGACCGAGGAAGTGTGTTTGGGTGTAGACAGCGATGCATCAACAGGGGGCTAACTGATATAAAGGGCTCTGAAACGACTGCTTTATATGAATCAGCCATTTAATTGACGACTTTTAATATCACTTGCATAAGGATCATATTAAGTAATGATCAGTTTGAAGATTTCAAAAATAATGTTCGTACACATACTTTATACTATGTATATACATATATCATGATAATGTAATAATTACCTGCAAAATGCCGAAAAACTGATTGAACCCGATAACTTGAAATCCAGAAAATACCAGCACCACAGTGTACCTACTGTTTTAATGACAAATGTGGTATTTTTGTGTAGGATCATTTGTATTATCAACGCCACCTATCGAGGGTTCGATAATGCATTTTTTTATTAGTTGTAAGACACGAATATGGTTTCTGTTATTTTTTCATCTTACCATTCTATTTGCTATTTGGTTTGATACTTTGCGCTACATAATGTATTATCATAAGCATAACTTAAAAGTTGCAGGACGGTTGCGATCCGACCAATTTGGCGGGATAATTAGCGGGAATTAGATATTTCAAACAGATTCTGATATTCATGATATGACTCCAGTATAATCTTTTCAGTCAAAGCTAAGTGTCATGGAATCTCTATTTTCTAGTTAATTTGATAGAATTTCTTTAAATAATTACAATTCTAAAGTTATTACATGTAAGATAATCAAAAATTTAAAACTTACTTGTAAGGAGTCCTTTTTAACATAAAAAAGTTATATCAATGCAAACTAATATTTAGTACAGGGTTCCCGCGCACGCCTGACTGATTAATATATTTTAAACTAGCTTCCGCTCGGCGTAAAAGAGTAACAAAGATCCATCCATCCATCCATCCTCACAAACTTTCATCATCATCATCATCATCAGCCAGAAGACGTCCACTGCTGAACGAAGGCCTCCCTCGAGGGGGGGTTTGCCATAATCCCCACGCTTGGCAGGCGGCTTGGGGATCGCAGTGGCTCACCGATTAATGAGAGGACGCTGCTGCCCGTCCTCCGGTGTCTGGCCGCAGTTTTAAGACATACCCGGGTCAACACAAACTTTCACATTTATAATATTAGTAGGACAGGATATACACCTAGTTAAAAAGTACATAAATTTTACTAGCGGACCCTTTTCTGGATCTCGACAACGGCGCCACGTGCCGGGTCCAACTATAGCTAACAACAATCCAGGTGAACAGATAGGTACCATTTTTATCGAAATCGATCAATTCATTTAGGAGAAAAAAAAAAATACGAACACTCGCAGCAGAATTTTATATACTTATGGAGATACTAGCTTCCGCCTACGGCTCTGCCCGCATGGTTTACGAACCCGTACATTTTCCCGGGATAAAAAGTAGCCTATGTGCTATGCCAGACTATAATCTATCTCTGTGCCAATTTCATCCAAATCCGTTCAGCCGTTCTGGCGTGAAAGAGTAACAAAGATCCAGCCATCCATCCTCACAAACTTTCACATTTATAATATTAGTAGGATAGGATATTAGTAGGATTATAATGTTAGTAGGATTGAAAAGTAAGGTTAAGTTCTCACGAGGTTCTCGTCATGTGGGATGATAACATCAATAATCACAGTGTGGCGCGCTGGCCGATGTATGACCACTATATCGGACTTATTGGCAACAATAGATCTATTAGTTATGACAGATCGGTCAAGGTCCCAGTACAAAATGGCAAGAATATTTTCGAGAGATGAGGTGCACCTCAGAATCCACAAAGTACTTCTTTCTAGTTGCATTTCTGTAAACAATTCTCGTTACTTGATTGTGTCTGTGCAAATAATCTATTACTAGCTTCCGCTCGCAGCTTCATCCGCGTGGTTTACGAAACCGTACATTTTTCCGGGACAAAAAGTCCTGTGAGCTATTCCAGACTATAATCTATCTCTGTGCCAAATTTCATCCAGATCCGTTCAGCCGTTCTAGCGTGAAAGAGTAACAAAGATCCATCCATCCATTTATCCATCCTCTCAAACTTACACATTTATAATATTAGTAGGATTAGTAGGATAGGATAGGATGATATAAGATATAGATTAATGTTAATTAACATTAAATATAATTTAGGAAACGACCTGACATCTTAAGCGCGCTTCCTTTACCAAAATAACAGGGGAAGAGAAGTAGACTACTTAAATATTTGCAGTGCTATCTCAAAATCTGTCACATCCGTCTTTTTTTATCAAATCGCAGTTTTAATACATTCTCAAAAAGATACAACATTAATTAACTGCAGGATAGACGAGACGAAAAATAGGTTAGATAAGAAAAAACCGCATATATTCCAGTGTATGCCGAGCTTTAACAGTACACATACAAAAGCTTGTGTTGGAGCTTACTAAATACAAAATCTACTATTATTTCGATCAAAATTTTATTGGTCATACCCAATCCCGATCTTCGCTTTTGTTTTTTTTCGAAGAACAAATTTTATATTTCAAACAAATGTCACAAAAATAATTATTTTGATGTGAAAATACAGAAAATCCAAAGAAAAAGTTTTTTTTTATAAAATTTTAAAGTATTTTAATTACCAAATACAACAATGTGCAGCCCAATCCAATGCCTACCAAGTTACAAAGAACCTCCAGAATATATTCCCTGTATCCCTGTCAGAGTAAGTTACGAAGTTCTTCTTGGTCATTTGGGTTGCTCAGGCCTAGGGGAAGTTAGTTATTAAAGGTTCCAACCGTCATAGCGGCATTCGATAGAATATAGCCTTTGGCTGCACCTCATACTGCCTACCTCTACCTCTACCTCTAATAACGCACCCACCAGCTATAGGTATCGTGATAACGTGTGGACAGTAGCGATCTGTTGCGACTCGTCGTTGAATTTTATTCAGTTTATCGCAACTGTGTGACAGTTGAAACTGAATACACCAGCGGCACCGGCAGCACCTTTAGAGACTTCGTTGCGGTCGTTCAACCTCCTCTCTCGGAAAAGTCTACCAAAACCCATAAATTAGCGAGCACAGAGGGAAATCGTAGCCCACATAAAAATATACTAACGTTTTCCAGGGACCACCATGCTTACCATGTGGTATGGATTCTGTGACGGTGCGTCGGCCTCTCATTGTGCACGACAGCACCTTTGACTATAGACCCACAAGCTGGCCTGGTATGGTGCTCAACAACCAAGACAAAAAAGTGCGGTACCAACTCATCAATTTTGAACGGCCAGTACATACGTACTGGCCGTTCAAAATTGATGAGTTGGCCATTTTGCTAAGTCTCAAATGTATACACATTTGAGACTTAGCAAAATGGCAGATAAGATGTACTTTGAATTGATTACAAGCGTCTCTGACTAGGTAATTCAAATAGCTAGGTATTTGGGGCAACATAGGTGTATTTTTCCAGGTGTTTCTAAAACCTGGATATACATCGCGGTGTTATGTATACGTATTCACAATAATACTGACTGTAACAAATTGTGCAGGGTTATGGTCTGCGTCGACTGGTTTTCAATTTAAGTAACGCACGCGGGACGCAACGGATTTCGGCTTGCTTCGGCAATATTTTTATTAAATTGAACAACGTCCACTATCCTTGTGCTCCGTATAAGCTGTTAGGATTCTCGAACAAAAAGTAACGAGAAATCCGTTGTTTGAAGTGCGTGTGCGCCGGTACAGTCAACGCAAAGCTTTACTTTGTTTGTTATCTTATAGGTACGCAAAGAAATATAGTCTAGGTATGTATATTTTAGTCTGTTTAGTTTAACAGGCCTACTACTTTTTTCATCACCCATCACGGTCAAAATAGTCCAGTAGCATTTTTTCAATCAACACTTTACTGAATAAAATTGCTATAGGTTTTGCTGTTTTATTTTCAGGTAAAATCCCACTATCCAACGTGCTCACCTTCTTATAACAACAACTGCTGTAGATAAAAAGTAAGTATTAAATTATTATATCACGTCTTCAGTGTTAAGTGTGAAGGTACGTGTGATTAATATGTATGTATAAGATTTTAAATAAAGTACTTAGGTCCTTGATTTTGTTTGATATAAAAATACGTGTAAACACTGATATTCACCGCATCTGGTTGGACTAGGAGCCGACCCTAACATAGTTAGAAAAAGGCTGAGCAGGTGATGATAGAGTAGTGAAAAAGAAGGTATATTGCGAAACAAAATTTTATTACAGTATTTAGAAGCTTTTTTGTTGGTACTTTCAGTGTTGTGAGCGTGACGTATTTTTCTGGACATATGAATACTTTTTTAATGACAACGTCATGCATACAAATAAAAAAGAACTGGGAGACATTTTGAAAATGGAATCTGTCACTTTTTCAGTATGATTGGTCCGTCATATTGACATATATTATTATTCAAACTTTTGGATAAGGCAAAATTTGTCTGAGTGAAAATTTTCTAAACAGTAAATTATTTCCATAAATATATAAAAATGTGTGACAGAATGGGTGTTATTGGTCAACTACAAACAGTTATGTCAGCAATTCGGTAAGCTATTTGTAATTAAAACAAATTCAGTTATCCATAACCGCTGCAAACCTTGCTGATGAATATGGCGAAAAAATCTTCTCATTTTTATGACCAATTAATGCGTGCTTTGGATTATTATTAGGAAGAGTATTCCTCTGTTTTTCTGTTTTACACTGTGGAACTCATCTATTTGGTCATGCCCATGCGTGCTGAAGGGACATAATCCACCCCTAGAAAGTTTTTATACTATTTACGTATAGCGATTGACGGCGACCCGTACCAAGATTACTGACCGCTTTATTTGTTACCGCTCATGAAATTCGTGTGATTAATGTGTGTTTGTTGATTGCAGAGGCTGTGGCGGCTGTCCAGCTCCATGCTGTGGGCCGTGCCGGTCACCTTGCTGCGGCGGTGCTGGCTCCCTCGTCACAGTATACAGTCAAGTAGCACATATCCAGTGAAGCGCCCACTGCGCTCGCGATTACTTACTAACGGCCAGTTTCCCTCTATCAGTGGTTTTCTCTACTAGAGATAGAAATTTTAAAATTCGATAAATTACCTTAAAGAAGGTAATTTCGATCTGTAGTAGGGCAAATGATTGATAGGTTATTGAAACAGACGGATGTCAGCATTATTCAATCTATAAACTCCCTGCTAATACCGCCTCTATAAATCTAGAATATTGTTTGAAGCTCGCATTGCAACAATTTTATTAAGCTTCCAGCAAAGATTGTTCGATTTAGTCAAATATCAACTCGACGTAAAAATGAAAACTTTTGGTATTGCTTGTCGTTTTTTTCGGCTTAATTTTTTGCCAAAATCATCTTACGATTCTTCTCAGAATTACGCGTGAAGTGCTAAAGTGGCTATTTTAATGTTACTAACTAGACCTACTTTCGAATGGGCGCTAACAGTAGCACTAAAGAGGATGTGTAGTCATGTTCGTGATTATTTTGTTCATTATCATATGATATTACAGATGCCGTGTTAGCAGTCGGTCAGCCGCCGAAGCCGGTTGCAGCATTTGACAAAGCAGTCATAGCCATCGGCCATCATTGAAATCATTGCTCTACAGGAGTTGGAATTTCAACAAATCCTTTGGTATAGTGAAAGTTTTGTACAGTCATGTGGTAATTTAAAATGATTGTTACGTAAAAGTGTGAATAAAAATTGTTATATTTTCTTGGTTTTTATATTATACGTCGTTTGTAAGCAGGCAAGTCCTTAATGCACAGTCGGATCCTTGCTACCTATTTTATTAAATGCATGTACAGGGAGTAGTACATTAATAACAACAGAAGTGCGTTTTAATCATATTGATTTTAAAATCTAGGAATGCAACTGTCTAGCTGCTCCTAAATGTCCATGTCACTTGCTTGTATTGGATCTCGGCCGCTGATATGACGGTGGAAAAACCACAATCCCACTGGTAGTGAATAAATATAGCATAATTAGGTATATAATATGCTACTATCCCATATGCAACATGCGAAAGTAACTCAGGGTGGCAGTGTCATTATAATGCAAACAATCGGTATGCCTAGCGTAATAATTAGGTATTCATTACCTCTTTTTGAAAACGTCTAGGTATCTTCAGCGGTAACAGATTCCATGGAAAGGTAACGGTACAATCGGTACAATAGTAAGAAAACATTTTCTAATCCAGTGAAATATGACGTGACGTGTGACATTCAGTATGACGACTTTAAGCATATATTACACAGTAGAACTGCCTCATTGGTCTATTTGTCACAAGAACGACTGCTGAGCGTGAGGTCCTGAATTCGATGTTTCTGTTGGAATTTTTCTTTCAATTGCATTGGAGTCTGGCCTTAATACTGCGGTTTGTATCGGGACTTAATAATCTGTGAAATGTGGGTGTACAACAGTACTCCCTAAACCTTTGAGGAATACACGCGTGATATTTTATATTATAGAGTAAAATTACCAAATGCAGATGTATTATCAAGAAGCTAGATATAGATAGACTAGATACTGAACCCAGAAACGAGCTGTTGCTAACTGTGAATCTAAATCCTGGTTGACCTTTGGCCGAGTATTCGCATATGTACATATATGTATGTACAAGATGTATGTATACTGAACTCGGCTGGTGTACAAAATTTTTTATAGGGTTATTTATTTGAACGCCAGTGTATGGCGAGTACATGACTGTGGTGCAACGTTGAAACAAGCCAAGTAGATTTCTTTGAAAAATCTATAGGTCGCGCATAAAATCTCGTAGGTCTGGTGATGTTTATAAATAAGAGAGCATTTCATTTGCGGCCTTCATTTGGTTTACCAACTCATCTTTGAACAAAATTTCCAAGTAAAAAGAGAAAAATAACAAAATGCCGAACTGTGGACCTCCCTGTTTTCCACCACCGATGTGTTGTCCTCCAAACTTCTGTGGCCCTTGTGCACCAATGGTGTGCGAAACGAAGTGCCCACCAATGCCGCGATGTTACGCAGTGAACCCTTGTATAAACATATACAGTTGCAACACGCAAATTATGTAAAATGAAGTGAAGAAACCGAAGAACATTTATAGTGATAATAGTGATGTGAATAAAATAAATTTACTTAAGCTGCCCATAAAGACTTTTAACTCCTTTTCGACTGCTCACCCTACGACGATTACGAGTTAGAATGATGACGTAAGGAATAGTTACTTGAATATAAGTGTGAGTACAGAACAGTGACAGTGAGCGTTTCTGTTCTTCTGTGTAATCGATATGAGATCATCTCGTATCGTTGGTGTAGGTACTTTTATTGATTAGTAATACACGCATGTTTACAGCCCACGCCATACGATACGTTAGGTATTCGTCCATCTCATAGATGCGACCACTTGATTTTGAGCCTCATAGATTGTTTTTACGTCACGTAAATATTTTTTTATTTATTACAATCTCTCAAAATTAAATTTTTATAATAACATCATTTTTATTTCCAAATGATCACCAACATCACTGTAACATTAGGTTTCGCTACAAAAATTCACAGGGCACACTTTATATCAAAATTTGTGAATATTTGCTACCGCAGAGGAACTGGGACTGGTCGCCAACAACAGGCTTGAGGGCCCTGGAAGCAGGAAAAAAATATAATTTGTATAAGACTGGCTCAACCTCGTAATTAATAATAATGATGGAACCAACATCCTTACCTGTCTCACATAGTTTTCAACTTGATACCGTACGTTAGGGGCGGTCCTGGTGTAGCATTCGCCAGGCAATCCCGTCTTCCTGGTGTGAAACACGCTGTCATGGACTATTAATGGCCGACGTCGCGTTACCGGGTCAAGTTCGCAGTGTGGACAACAGCTACAGCATACTGGAAGACATGGATAGGGAGCAGGAGGGGCCCGAGGGCAAATAGGACGCTGTTTAGGTAGGATAGGTGGAGGACACTGAGGGTTGCAGCACGGCAGCACTGGCTGATAGCAGGGCGTTGGTTCTGGACACGGACAGACCTGGAAGCAAAAATTAATACATCAAAACTCCAACTCAATTCGAGCATCTAGTAATCTATGCTAAAGTCTTTACCGGTGGCGGATCGCAAGGTGGTGGTGGTGGGCAGCACGGCAGCACAGGTGGACAACAAACAGGTGGTGGTGGAGGAGGTGGCGGAGGCTCCGGAGGTGGGCATCGCCGAGGTCTGCATGGCGGCAATATGGGGACTATGGGTGGCACACAGTCAGGGATGACCGGCGCTGGGCATTGCCGGAACACTGGCCTACATCTACACGGTGGACACGGCGTGCATGGCACTGGTGGAGGACAGCATGGCTGGCAACATGGACATGGCGGTGGACACGAATACCTACAAGGCCCCGTTCCGCATGGCAAGATGGGTGGACAAGTAGGGCAAAAACAACATGAGCACATTTTTAAAGATTTTATTTTATCACTTTTAAATTTTGCCTTTTTGTGATTTTTTAATTTAGTTCATTTTTATGGGCTTGTCAATTTTTTATGACTATACTAAGATATATTTTTTCAAGACTTTCCAAAAGACGTCATCCAGTAATTTTTTCATGCTGCCAGATTTACAAAATTGCCATACAGTGGATAGTGGTCGTATACTCTTTGATAAACAATTTTAGAGAAAAATACAGAAACAAAAATATATCATTGTCATCAAACACTGTCAAAACATAGTACATTTGTGAAATTTTTAGTTTTTTTTTAACATATTTATAAACATAAAAAGTGTAAAATCAAAATGAGTGCTCCGTTCTACAGCTATGATCCTTGCGTATGCTCGGGACGGCCCTGTGGGGCCTGCTACCCTTACACCACGAAACCATGTGTCGCATCATGCAATGATCTAAGACCTTGTTCAGTTTGCCCGGGAGGAGGATGCTCTCCGTGCCCAGCTCCCGTCCGGCCGTGTCCTGAACCATGTCCAGCGCCACCAGTCCTACCATGTCTGCCGCCTTGTCCTCCATGCGATAAGGTTTACAGCTTTCTTTACTCTTCCAAAAATTCTATTTGTCAATCTTTCACGTAAATAACCTTGAGTAACTCTGACTTCAATCATATGTTTCCTATTTGGCTGCACAGTTATAATATCTGGCACACTGACAAAATGTGTTTACTTTCACACATTTCAATATTATTTCTAGACTTTAATAAAAACTATTTTATTTCTAGCCTATGACACCGGTACCGTGCCCTGTGCCACTTTGCGAAACAGTGGCGATTCCTTGCTGCCGTCCTAACCGCTGCAAGCCATGCCCCTGTTACTGCTGCACGGAACCCGGGGTATGCTGTCCCAAGCGATGCAGTTACCCAGGAGTGCCCGTCTGCGGCGGCTGTTGCGGGCCATGCATGCCCGTTTGGTAGTGGAGTGCTAAAAAACTGAGTACTATGTCTTTGTTACGTAAGAATACACGTTTCTAGATAACTATTCTTTCATTTTTACCTTCAAGGAAATTTCGCTTGCCGTGTTTGCAAGAGTATTCAGTCTGTTAGATACGTAGCGAGACTGACAGCCTAGGGTATTATTATCAGTATAAACATAGGTATCGTGTCTCTTTCTTGCCATTTACTATATTATCTCATAAATATTGAGATTTTGACATGTACCTATAGCCATTTCAAAGGGTTCATGTGAGTTTGATGCTACTACAAACTCATTCTGTCCATCGATATTTTATATAAGTGATGTTACCTTACCTAATATATTGAAACCACCGTACCCGAGTACCCAGCCCGTGGCACCGTGGGGGTATCGCTGGTAACTAACCGATGGCTTACAGGCATTTCTCCCTTCTGGGGAAAAGCTTACGTCCCGTCTCGTCACTGCTATTTATTATGTCCAAAACTCGTTTCTTCTGTACTATAACTGGCACATCAGACATACAAAATAATAAAAATAAAAAAATAATAATTCTACATTCAAACTTATCTGTCATTACTGTCATAACATCATTTTTATGAAAATCGTCTAAATTACAAAAAATCATAAAAATTGTGAAAAATATAAAAAACTGGAAAAATTTATAACACGAAACCATAAAAAGAATCTGTAAGTATTTTCATCATACATTAGTATATCTTCAAACAATTAACAAAATTTAGATGTAATCTACCACACGGGCCCGTCGAAGTGAAGCGATCCCAATAATATAAAATTACACGATTAACTAATTTTTTTAATTTTGATGACCTTTATTGGTACAGGAGTTTCAAGGGTTATGGCTCTGATCATGGTGAAGGGTCCGCATGGGTCACAGGATTTCAGCCGAAAGCGACGCAAAAGTACAGGCAATGACGCCTCATTTTCGAAAACGTTACATCTCAATTCGGGCTGCATTTAAATCTACCCAATCTAGATTCTGGTGTATCTGGAACTACTGACAGTAATTCTATCTTTACACATATTAAGGCGATCGCATAATCTGACCAAGTTTTAATGTTTAATTAGTATAAGATAATGATGTAGGTAAGTAGCACAAAATATTTGAGTGCAGCAAAAAATATTTAATAATTATGTTTCTCCTTGGTTTAACCACATGTTTGGCATGTGAAAATAATATTTTGGCCTATTTTGAACACATATGTATCCTTAGATGATATTCTGGCATATTTTATCGCTAAGTAGGTTTAAAACCATTCATAAAAGCCATTTTATACTTATACTAGTGACCGGGCCCGGCTTCACACCGGTAGCACACGAAATAAAAATAAAAAGCCACAAAAAAAAGAAATGATTCTACCGCTACCAAACTTCACAGGATCACCCGCTGGGGTAATCTGAAGATTAACTTAAAAATTCATTAAAGTCGCTCCAGCCGTTTTGGAGGCCATAGGGATTAGTATATCGTACAGTACATAGTCCATAGTCCAAGATACACACATTTATTTTTTTATATATAGATAGATATTCTCTTTATATGTTACATTAGTTTGGAAACTTACTTTTCCTTTTTGCTTGCACAAAAAGGAAAAAAGCACTGACCATTTCGTTTCCATTTTCCAGATAACCCAAATAAACTTTGAGAAGCGCAAAGCTAACCGCACAGGGTTACGATTCACAGACATGTCAGTTCTGCCCCGAGGGTACGAATGTTGTCGTCCACCTTCTAGGTACGGCTGCGTTCGAGGAGAGTACAGCATCTACTACAAGAGACCTCGCTGTGGACAGCCCAGACCTCAGCCTTTCCAGAGAGAGACTGCATGCTATTGGGGAGGACCTAGCAACGCCCCTGTTGAGAGGTAAATATAACACGTTTGATCTTTTTTAACGTCTAATCGGATATAATACGCTTAAAACAAGGATACCAATCAAAACTAAAATAAGATATTTAAATAATTTACTTTCCCAAATTCTACAGATCTATAAATATGTATTACAGTTTTCAGGCAGCTTGTGCAATATTAGACAGGTGTGCTTAACCCATAGAGACATTTGTAGGTTTACACCGACAAAAATTTACGGGCATGCAAAATTGAGACGGGCCATAACAATACTTCAGTAATATTGTAATGGCCCGTTTAAGATTGTTTAAATAGCTTTAGTAATAACACATAAAAGTTGTTTACAATTTGTAAGCAGGTTTTAGAATAGATTTATTTGTTATTAGAAACAAAATTTATCTAAAAATATAGTAAATTAGGAGACAAAGCAAGATTGCTTTGTCTCCTAATTTACTATATTTTTCATAACAAGCACTTAATTTTCGCTACAACCCTTTCAAGCATAGTGATTATGTCGATATTCCCACTAGTCAAGCGATCGTTTCATAATTAATTTCTCATGCGGGTACCAAAATGAGTATACTACTCTACTTGAGCCTGAAATTGCCTCCTCACAAAAAATTTAAATCCGTCACCGACAAGCTGCAAGTATGATTTAAAAACGGCTTTTATAATTCTTTGTTTTTATTATGTGCAGACCGTGTTGCTACGACTTTCCGTGTAAAGCTCACTGCTTCAACCACGGAGCCTGCACTCGGCCGAGCGGCCGGTACGCGCGCACAGTCTGGTACCCTGGCGAGTGCTGCCCCTGTGTGCCCCCGTGCCAGGCATTTACCTGCCCTAACCCGCCATACCATCCGTGCTGCTATCACACTTGCAACAAACTTGTCTAATGCGTAACATCATTTAATCCGAGCCATCACAAGGCTTTAAAGACAAGGGACAAGAGTTGATCGATGGTAATGAAGTAAGTATACGTACGTACTCCAGAAACATGGTCTGAACGCCTTAAACTTAAGGAACAAGCTTGAGTAACATCAAACAAGTCTAAACCTTGTGTCAAAGCCGTAATAATTCTTTAAGACCAAGAGCATGTTTTAAATGCTTGCAATAAATATCTAAAGCACGTGTTTTTCTTTTATCATTTATATCTTTGTTTGAGAACATTTGAAGACAAGGATTTCTTTTTCAAAAGTTCTTAGCACCTAGTCGGCATGTCCTTGATTCAAAGCCGTCGCGAATGATTCGGAAGCATCGTTGTTCGTGAGTTCGTGGCTGTGCAGTAGTGTCGTCCGTGTTTGTGAATCGTAAACTGTATCGTCCAATAAATGACATTAACAGTATTTACCTGCATTTTTTTTTCTTTATGCTTTTTCATAATCAAACTATAATAGTTACTTTCAATATTTACTTCCGAATCGTATTTACTGTGCCAACAGTAAAAAAGGATCTAACTTCTTCTGAGACGTGTTAATTGTTAAATAAGTGCAATTATAAGTTCTTCAGACGCTAACAAGCGCTGGACGCTAATTCAGATAATTTGTTGTTTCGCCTAAATAAATCAGTGACATTGATATGAATTTACGAGTATGCAGAACATATGGATGTACTTCAATAACCTGTTTATAAACTTATAATGCTATTCTGGCATCTGTGAGCATTCCTCCCACGTCTTCGTACGCTGAGCTTCCGACACTACACTTCACTAGTGGTTTTCGCGCGCTTTTCGCGATCACTTGCCTTTGTCGGCTTCGGCTACAGTGAGCAGTATTCTGCCTTTTTCAGTGCCAAGCGTTTTTGAGTTTTTTTATGTTTATTAGTATTATACGTGCAACTACAGTTTGAACTTAAACACGAATGTTTGCCTCAAGATGTCATTTGTGTTTGCTCTTCTAATTTTTTGTACTTTTGGTAAGTTATTTCTTTTAATATTTTTTGGATTTTCTCACGTCTAATTGTAAAAATCGTTTCTAAATCCCATTAAAATATAATGCATGTATAGTTTATTTTGTAATAAAATAATTAAACAAGTTAGTATTAATTAACACTTCTAGCAGCGCAAGCATAAAATATGTGTATTTATATATATCGCTCATTTGGTGCAACATTATAATGTTCCACCACATGAGCGATATAATATAATATAACCTACCTAGACACAATAACTAATGTTTGCGGGCGTAACCCTTACGTTGAATCATAAATTAACCAATCTTTTGAATGTGTTTTTATTAAATTACACATTAACTAAAATTACGAAATCACCTACCGATTTTATTTGACTCACCCTGTGTACTTGCTTAAATAACGCACTTCTTGGTCACTTATGTGATAAAAAATTAAACTCAGTTTGTTTGATTAAAAACGAACGAATTTACCCTAAACGATAAAATGTCTCTTTCTTTTATAAATTGGCGAAAACATCTTTTGATTATCACAGTGTCTCTTTGTTTATAAACAGGAGTCATGATCATAAATACATCAGAGCTTGGAGCTATCAGAGAATGCGTCACTATATTTCATCTAAATGGTCATATTTATCAATGTAACTTCTTACAAATGCTTTATTTGTTTAAATATTTGGCAAACTAAGATTGCTCTTTCTACACATCATCGGCATTATCTCCCAAGAAATGTAGTTTTCACAATAATAAACAACATAGTAACCCAAACACCCAGTAAGTGCCATACAAACTAATAAAATTAGATACCGCCCTCACAAGACGTCAACGTGTCTCTCTGGTCAAGTTCAGGGTAAAATAAATTAACATAATTTATTTAGCACGATTTTATCACGAGAGATAAGGGCGACACACTGGCACACATAACGTCACTGACAAAGTGCGTAGCATTTTGATAGTATTTGTAGTCGGAAATGGCTAATTACGTCATATTATACTTTTAATTATACTTATTATTATTTATCATGTATCCATGCAAGGATGTATCGTTTTGGCTTGAAAATGTATGACAAGGTGGCAGACCCGGGAAATGCCGTAATAGACTCGTTCCTAAAGGAGCCCATAATAATAATGTAGGACAATAACCGAAGTCGAAATTAATCTTGTTTTAGACTTTTTTACCCAACTTCTAAGGAGATGTCTTTAATTTCAAGGACTTACAAGAATACGTTATCAATATCAATGACGAATAAGGTCGCGACAGGATCGTCGCTCGGTCAAGCCGTCAACCCAAAGAAATTCATTTGCATGGGAGAAACTTGGGTTCAGGAAGCTGCAGACTTTTTGGTCTGAAACTCCTATGAGTTTTGTATTTTAACACCTCTAAAGCACACCTAAACACCGTGTATCTATGTAGCTCAGAATAAACAGTCATTGAGGATGAAAAACTTTGAGTTGATTCGAGTAACGACCTGTAAGATTATTATAATCGAAAAGATATGCCATATTGTGAAAATCGTCGAGTTATGGAGGAAATACGTCTACTTAATATGATAAATCAGATTTTTGCCTAATTGTTTTTGCTCCACTACGATATTATGTAAATTCACGCTACTACGTGTTAGGAAACTGACATGTAAATGAATAGCAAGTACATCTTAATGAGCTCTTCAAAAACCATTGACTGACGAATATAGTATGTTGGTATATCAATCTGTTTTGATTATGTTTTTGTATCTGTGTAAAATCATCTAGAATACAATACAATCTAAAGCGAACACGAAGTGCTTCTAATATTATCTACTTAACATTGATTAATATAAAGTGCAAAACAAACAACATAAAGGGAATCATACTTTTAGATCATCAACATTATTTTATAGTATGACATCATTTCAAAGAGATGAAACATTTATAGGAGACACATTATAACCATTGGTGTGGCGATTTAAAGCAAAATTAAATGTACTTAAAGAGCATTTACTGGCTATTTGTATGTAACTGCGTAGGTTATTATTGCATCAATAGCTTCCTAATAATAATTATGCTGTTTTTTGATTTACATATTATTAAGTAACTAGTAAATAGTTTGTTAATTGTTATGGTATTCAGTTATAGCCTAGCGGTTGAACGTTTGCCTTCCATGCAGGAGGGTCTGATTTCAAACCCGGTCCGCACCACTGACTTTTCGGAATTATGTGCAGATCAGAATTTGATTATCACTTGCGTTTATTTACGTATATTGCGTATTTTTATGGTGAAGGAAAACATCATGAGGAAACCTGCACACCTGAGAGTACACACATAAAGTTCTTGATGGTGTGTGTAATCCGCCAACCTGCACCGGGCCAACGTGGTAGACTAAAGCCTAACCCTTCTCATTCTAAGAAGAGACCCTTGCCCAGGAGTGGAACGGAAATTGGTTATGGTTAAATTTTATATGGTATTCAGTCTCTATTGACATTGTCTGCCTTTTATGAAAATCATCAAATTTAATTTAATTATGTAGGACGATACAAAGAACTCAGGTGACTCGGTGTCAGGTCTCTTGCCCAAAACTGCCACAGGAAGAAATTAAGTAACAACATGTTTTCCTAGGCATTATTCGTTTTCGTATTTATGAAATTGATAAGGACAATGATGATGATGACCACAAAAAAAGCATAGTTCTCCAACTTATTACTTATTAGTTGTATTCTTGTAATACATAGTTAGAATTAAATAACATAACATAGCATCACGCCTGTATTCCCCGAAGGGTTGGGCAGAGGTGTACTATAGTACACCTACATTTCGTCGATGCCATCTAGCGGACACAGTTCCAGACTCCGTGCTGCTACTGAGAATTTCCATACAGAAAATCCCAATAACAGTTTGGCCGACCCGAGAATTGAACCCAGAACCTCACGCTCAGCAGTCGCGCTTACGACCACTAGACCAATGTGGCAATCATGAAGCATAGTTAGAATTATGGCAAGTAATTGTCCATTCCTTTGTCCTTTAAGATCTTAAATAAGTCGTTTTCTAAACATATTCCGTGCCAACTTCCCCACATTAAATCATTGCTAAAATATTTTCTTAAAACAATAAAGACTTTCATTTTAATTTACAAATGAAGTAAACCAAGTGATTCACTCAGGCTGCAGATCAATCCAAATCTGAAACTTGGGAAATACGAACTGTTCTCATAAGTGCATTAAGAGGCAGCTACTAGATAAACAATCGAACGTAGCAGCGAATAAAAAGTGGAAATTAATTAATATTGTTGGCAGAATTCACGTGGCACTATATCAAATTGCGGAAGCCCTTAGAGCATGACCAAGAGTTACACTATACATTCATAAAGAGTCCGTCTTTATAAATGCAAAAGTTAAAAACCTACATAGGTATGGACTTCGATCCAGAAGGCGCCCAGACACAATAGATATTCTATTGTGCCTACTTCACGTTTCTAATGTGTTTACTTTCCTTCACTTGAAGTTAAATCAACTTCATTGTTGTATTAATTTAGACAACAACCGTTAGAATGTACATCTAAGATTCCCGAAGAATCTACGCAATGTGCCAAAAAAATAATGTTTGAAGGACGCAGACACACAGAGAATGGTATTCAAGAAAAGCTGTAATGCAGCTGCATTATTCATTCAATATTAGCTTATCCCATTGTTTATTTATTTGCGCTTTAATTTAATAAATCAATAGGAATACGTACCGTGATATCGATATTCTGGTCTCAGTAACATTAATCACTGTTTGACAGCTTTGAGTCCTATTTGAACAACACGTCGATTCAAAATTGATCGCTGATTCAAAATATGGGTGGTCCGATTCATTTAGTACCACAGTCCACTTACAAAGTGTGCATTGAAATGTCTTAGATTGTTTTACGGCTTGATGCATATTTCTGATGTCATTCGGCCAGTAAATTGAACACAGCTGAACAAAGGCCTCACACATTGTAGTGTCTAACGAACTTTGAAAATAGTCGCTATTTACCATCTACATAAGTTGACTTTATTTTAGAAGAACATCTTCTTTGTATAAATCATTTTGGTAACGAATGCTGCAATTACATTATACGCAATCAAATAAAACTTTCAATCCAAACCTTTCTTTTAAAAGAGTCCTACCCCACGCTATGGAAACTGTTCACCAGCTTTGCGTTTGTTACAGCTTTTGACAGAAATGACTTAAGTTTCCCTATGGAGACGACTTCATGATTGGTAGAAGTTATAAGTATATGGTATCAGTCATTGTCCGGTGGCAAAAATAACAAAGGAATCACAAAATGTTCTATTCGTAGCGGAGTCTAATGACTGCACGTCATTCCAGCGTCATCGACAAATACTCAAACATCATAAAATACCTGCAAATGCATTGGAATGTTGGCGCTCATGCCAGAAACTCCATAGCTCTCGTTGATCCTAGATGAAAGGTGCTGCTAGCTACTTGTAACCAATGAGTACAATAATAAATCATTAATTGTACTCAGATGGATGGTCCATATTGATGTTGCAACTGCAATTCCTCAGCAAACATTGATTTATTGTACTTAGATAAGTGTTAAATTTATGATTGTTGTTGTACCTATACCTAGTCATTTCTAAATTGAGATGATACATAATATAACACCTTTTTCCCTAAGGATAGGCAGAAACTACGGAACGTCTTCCGTTCATTCATCTTTGGTTTTGTATATTCAATAAACATCTCGCAAAGAAAATTAAAATTGCTAAAACGAATCGATCACGGTATTTTGAAGAGAGAGATATTGTTATTGTTGTATAGTACGAGTGTAGGAAGTGTGACGCTATACTTAAATGTTGTTTAACACTACTGTTATTAAAATTGTATAAACTGTTTGTAGGAACACTGAGAGCCCGCCAGCCGGACATAGATATCAACAGGTTAGTGAATTGACGTAAACTCTTTGGCACGACTCTGCCGTAACATCTTTATTCTTATTACTGCATCATTTAAATTTTTTGTCGCTACTTCAAATAACATGACATTTTATCACTCATTACTGCTGTCCAAAATACCTGTACTCGCTCCAGTTTTTAAACTTGCGTGATACTACGTAAGAGGAAATACACACAATCAGAAATACTTTATATCATCAAAACAAAAAAACCTATTAAAATATAGGTATTTTTGATGTAGATATCCTACGTCGATTCTATTTCTAGTAATAATTACTAAGCATACCTGCCTGGTTCAAAAACATACGTATAAATAAATTACAATTTCTAGTTTCCTTCTTGTAAATACTATCGACTCCTAACAAATCTTTTGTAAATATTTAAATAAAGAAAAATATCGACTCATACTTTTTCTTTACACTTTACATCATTAGCAAACATATTTCACGTTCATATAACAGTGATAATTTTGCATTACATAATCTCCTATGATTTTCAGAATACAACGTGTATCGAAGGAAGGATTTTACATCCGACCGTCCAATCCTCACAGTCGCCGTTCTATAATCACTGATCACTTCAGGAGAAATGATTATGACCATCATAGCCGCCGGGTCTCCCAGTTACGGCCGCCGATGTACGTTCGGTCCAATACCCCATCACTTACCGAAACGAAGACGGGCAAAGTTTATCAGCCAAGAGAAGATCCCCGGCTCTTCTACCAGTCTGATGCATATCTTGAAGAAACTGATAGGAAGAACTTAAACAATGAAGTGTCTTCCATATATCTGGGACGAGGAGAAGTTCGAGCAAGCGAACAGAATCGGAGATCGTTGCCAATTAGTTTAAGAGATAATGAGTTTAACAATATTGATGAAGGTTATTGTAATTAGAAATACATTTGCGTAATGACTTTTCATTTCAAGGTTCCATTTTACTAAAGCTTTGCAAAATGCTTTTAGATATCTGCGTGCGATGTCCTCCCGACAGAACATTGATTACCAAGCCTGGCTTAGATCGAGCCATGTTACAATATCCTCGTATAATGTCATGTTCAGGAAGAAAACCACCGAGAGACGTACGTTTAGTCCACATGTATGGACCTAAATTCGGTTCTTTACTGCAAGAGGGCTCCCACATGGTCGTCGGTCGGATCACGCATAAAGAAGAAGTAAGTTTATTTTTGTAAGTGTAAATCGTCATAAAATTTCCACAATTTTCAAGGAGAAATATTTTACGTTCCAGATTCTTCAAACATGCAAAATGCAGATACATGTATTGGTACAGTCTTGTTCAGTACCAAAATATTTGGTGTCTCATTGTGGAGCCCAAAATAAAACGTGCAAATTTGCGTGTCGAGACCCTAAAGCTGAATTGCGAGGACACAGAACACTAACATGTGGTGACGACATGCGATGGTCAGGACATCTGCCAGTTTGTAGTGGTAAGTCATTAATCATTTTTTCTGCCTAGATATCTGCATTATATAATTAATCAGTTTATACACTAGAGCTGCATGAAATAAAAACAAAAGGAATTACATCTCCGCTACAAATACTGCCGACGAGTCATAGCAACAAGGTCGTCATACATTTAGACAACAATATTCTTTTATCACTATGATTCATTCAACGTGCACTTCGCATTATTACAATTGAAATCATTATGAATGAATGTACTTGCATATGGAAATGTTGCATTAAACTGAGCAAACTATTGTGGAGGACACAGCCAAGCGTTTAATATTTAGCAACGACTTAATATTTAGTAGGTAATCTTTTTTATGGGATTTGCTAAATACAGTTGACGTTGATGCAGTTGTTTTAGAATATAGTAGATGCGTACTAGTCATCTGGGTTACTTTTTATGAACTGTCAAAAATGATATTTTGTTCTAAAAATGTTTGGAATACTAAGGCGTGACGTCATAGTTTTTAATTGACATACTTATTGTGTGATTATGATAAATTAAAAATTGAAAACGCCAAAGGTAAGCAAGAGATTACGTTTTACTGAGTTTTAGAAGGAAAACTATTTACCAAATAAGATTTCAGAATTTATTTTTGATGCAGTCATCCTATTGATCATAAAACCAAAATCTCCTATGGAAGGTATGGTAGCTTCATACCCACAGGTAGATTTCATACCAATTTTTGCTGCACACAACTCGAGGAATGTGGATGTCACTAAGTGATGTGCCGGATATCTGTATCCGTATCCGTATCCGCGGATATCCGAGGGAGAAAAAAGATTTGTATCCGTATCTGTATCCGTTATTTTTTGGCGGATCTTGAACGGATCTTTTACATTATTAAGTTTCATTACGTATATGAAATTCTAACTAAAGGTAGCAATGAAATATTATTAAAATCACAACAAACGTAATCGATGCTGCCCCGTGTTACACTAAATAATAAATAAAAAAAAACCGCATAGTGCAAGTCGAAACATGTAATTTTACTAACCCAAAGCGTCAGCTGTCGTTTCAAAGTCACGTGTACCGACACTGATTTAGTAATAAAGTTTAGATCCGTATCCGTATTCGCGGATCTAGACACTAATGATCCGTATTCGTATCCGTATGCGCGGATACACATTTTTAACGATCTCTAGTCATAATATTCCAGTATTTACAAACACCATGCGATTGTTTTTCAGCCCGCACGTGGTGTCAGCCCCCGTCGCCCCCTGAACATGGCAGGATTAGCTGCAAAGGTATGACGTCATCAAACGGCTGGGGACTCAATGAAGGATCCAGTTGTCGCGTAAGATGCGCGCGAGGCTGGAAATGGAGCTCCCGAGCCTTCGCCCTCTGTAGGCGAGGCGTTTGGACCTACGACTTATCATGTCTGCCGAAACGCACCAAATAGATGAATGATACGCTTCTATTAATTAAAATTTATTTTTATTACCGGTATCTCAGGTTATAAAGGTGGATAGGTCGAATAAAATATTAAGTTACAAATGGGGTCAACTTTATTGTGTGCCATAATAATTTAGTTCTTAATTAGGTATTTATGCCTAGTTACATATGAAATTATTGTAACTCTGATGATCATTAACAAGATATTAATCAAGGTCTAATACTGTATTATTTCTATTGTGATATATCTAATTAATAAAAACAAAACAACACTATTCGAATTTTAAATTTCTTAACTTTCGGGCGCATCTATTTAATATTTAATAATACCCATCGATGTCTATACCTACCAAATAAAGAAGTAGTTACTCCGGCACAGAAAACATATACACAAAGTACGTTAAGGTTCTTACCTATATTTTGGGGAAAATACCTCTTTTTATTAGGGCAAAGAGTAAGTATTTATTGTTCTTAGGTAAGTATAGGTAATAGGAAGTCACGCTTTCCTAGTAAACGGAATTAGTTACAAATCAGAAATTTGAACCGAATATTGAATTAGAAATTCTAATAGATTAGACATTATTTCTCTCACTGCAGAGCAACTGGATAAACTTGAGCGACTTCAAAATTTCTGTATTATATTTATATTTGGATTACGCAAATATCATCATGTCTCTGAATTTCGTACTAAGCTCAAATGGTTGCCCATCCGTTTTCGCCGGAATATTTCATATCCTTTGTCTACTGTACAATATATTGTTTAATCCCTTTATTCCTTTTTACCTAAAAGAACGGGATGAGTTCCTCTGTGACACGCATTTTAGATCCCTGAGGTCATCAGAAAACCTGGTACTATAAAATCCCAGCGCATTCTTCCATGTTTCGAAGTAAGTCTTTTTCCGTACAAGCTGCTTGCCTGTGGAATGCGCTGCGAGACGACCGCAATATCTGCCAATATTTAAAAAAATCCTCAAGAAACATTACCTGGCACTATTATAGATTACCCCAGACTTGCTTCTTCTTGACTTGCAGATTTACTTATGTATTTGTTGGTTTTTATGTATCTATTTATATTTATTTAGGTATAGTACTCGTATGTATATTACTTTAGCTTCATGATATTTTAATTTTTACTTTTTTTTATTGTACTTCCAGACTGCCCGTTGTCTTTTTAATCTGTTTCCATCAACTCCATTAGATCGCCTGGAAAGGATCGCTTTAAGCGATAAGGCCACCCCTTGTACGTTGTCTGTTATGACTCCTTTTGTTGATTTCTTTTGATGTATAATATAGAATATATTATAGGGGAGGTCTCATACGTAAAGGAGACGATCCCCGGCGTCTGGTGTTGGATTTAATTCTCTAGAACTTATTGAGTGCAAATCAATTTTATTCAATGGGGGACCGTCAATCTTTTGAAACTATTTCTGTTTAGGAAATCTATCTCAAAAACTGAACTATAATCGTTAGGAATTTGAAATTTATGTATATTATGTAGCTACCATAATACTATACTCTATTTAAACACTTTAAACTGAAAACGCCGACTTATAATGTGATTTGTGTGTGTGATAAACGGCGACTAAAACAAAATATTTTTCCTTTCCCTACATAATCTACGGAACTCTAATAGTGCAAGCCCTGACTCATACTTGGCCGGTTTTTATTTATCTCATGCATACGAATATGTACGACATCGGCCAACTAGTGTAAAATATTATAATTTAAAAACGTATATACAATGCTAACAAATTAATAATAGCAGGCTATGCCATATTGCGACGTGTGTGAAATTTCTTTCTTCAGATTATTGTTAAAACCATTAAAATTGCAAGAGATTTTGTAATACTGCTGCCTCATTGGTCTAGTACTCGCGACGACACTGCGACTGCTTAGCGTCTGCATTTTACCCAACCCGGGAATCGAAGCTAGGGCATCTTAGGTTCAATTCCCGGGTCAGGTAAAGTGATCAGGCAGGGTTTAGTGTATGAAAGTTCTCATTACAAGCACGTTGCCTGGAACTGTGTCCTTCAGACGGCAAAAGGTTTACCCTCCCTATTACGTGAGAACTCAATAACATTAAAGTCGTCAATAACTCAATAAAGTCATCGGCCAAATGTGGGTTAAAATAATACACGTACCTGTGCCTAACCCTTTGGGGAATACAGGGCTAAGAGATTTTGTAATAGAAAGAGTTAGATAAATAATAAAGAATAAACGTTAGGTATGCAAAATAATTTCCTTGCAAATCGTACTTTTCGTTTGACAGGTAGAGGTCATTGACTTTGACGATATTATACTTACAATTTTTTTTGTATTATAAAAATGCATCGAAATAATGTGTTCAGGATATAATATTTCAATGTAAAATGTGACACTTCTTTTTTTCTCATTATTATGGAGGTAAATTTGACAAAGAATTTGTTAAAATAATTATGTTTACGGTAACTTGGGTCAACTGATGACAGCAGAACCATTGATGGACTGTGAAGAACTTTTGGATCTGGTGTAGAATTTTTGAGTACAAGTATAATGTGGCAAAAAACTTAAAAAACGCTTAGTATCGGAATGAATTGGCTAAAAAACTAGTTCTTATATATTTTAACTTCACACTCTGATAAATCTCTAGTCGTGGTTTTGTTTATATAATCTTCAGTCGAATATGATAAAGAGACGGTAATTTTTCGTCTTCCCTTATTGACGCGTGACGTTCCGCCGTTTAGCGCCGAGTTCCGGCTTTACAAGACCGAGTTACGATATACGTTGCTGTAGAACGCTCCTATCTCACGTATGTAGATAGTTCAATATGCGCAAGCACTATAAAGATTTACTCTTTACTCTCAACGCCATAAAGGACACTGGCGACTTTGGACTTGGCTGTGTGTGTGTATATATACATATAAGGAAAGGATATATATATGAAAAAAGTACTGCTAAAGTTATATGAAATAACCATAGACTTAGAATTTCGGAAATAACATACCTACTTGGCCTACATCTTGCCTACATAGTTGCGTGGCAAAATAAAATAGGGCGCATTGTATTCATTTTTTCTCTGGCAATTGCATACATTATTATTAAATTTCGTTCAGAAATTATAGCCATGACAAGATGACACGAAATTGATATAAAGGAGGGTCTAAGGAGATCTGGGGTAGAACTAAGCACATAAATAAAATAAATTAATTATAGAAAACTTGAAAAATTTACAGCGAAAATAATGAATTAAATTCTAAAGCTTAGTATTTCCTAATTATGCATAATCTCTATTGTGTACATTTCCGAACGTAACTTATTTAAAAATAGAATCCCGTGTGACATTTTTAGCCGTTAAATGTTTTGAGTTTTATTCGTCGCCCGGGTTGTTGAAAGAAAAAAACAATAATTTAGTTCAAATGTTATAGATTTTAGCCTAAAATGATTATTTTGTTTCAATAAAGTAGTTAACACTGAATTCTGTTAAATACATTTATACACGTTTATATTAATAACAATGGGAAGCAACACGAGTAAGTCCACATCCGAAGCAACTGTTGCTACGCTAAAGAATGAATTGGACGTCTGTGATAACTCTGATCCTCGATCTCCAACACCTGAGATTACACGGACTCCATTACAGGTGCGTAGAAACAATTTAATTATAACTCGTTAGTTGCATTACGTAGTTCCCTCCTTTTTTTTTGTATGCATATATAGTGTCACTGGCACTTGCACGTCCTATTTGTATCTTTACTATAAATGGCTTTCCTCTTTCAGAATAAGTCCAGTGCGAAACACAATATAACTAAAAACGTTGATCTAAGGAAGACTTTCGAAAATGCAAATGGCGAAGAAAAACTCATACACAATAATCCTATTCTTTCGGCCGTTATAAAGAACCATTTGCAGTCTTATGACCCTCGTTCTCCTACACAGGAGTTTGATCGTACACCTATCATAATTACGTCAAAGATGGATGAAGTGGCTAATGATAAGAAATTGTTAAGGCTTCAAAATGATAACTGTGCAAGTCCTGTTCTTAAGGGTGATAATGATGATAGTTGTGATAGTTGCACTGAAGCATATGAAAAGAGTCCGGATTTAGTAGTATCTCGAAATTTGTGTGAAGGATTCTTGAATATAACTTTAGATGATACTATGAAAGAGCCAGAGGAACCATTGGGCTCTTCTACAGCTTCAAATGAGGCAATAGAAAACAATATCTCGAAAGAAGTTGAAAATAAACCATTTTTGGAAACTAACTTTGAGTATGTAGAAAATGAGAAGGACACATTTGAAGATAGTGAAGAAATTATAACTAGTTTTGAAGATGATAAAACAAATGAGGATGATAATAATACTCCAGTATTTCAGATACTTAATGATGATCCTCGGTCACCATCAATTGGTATTGAGAGAACACCCATAGTAGTAGCAAAAACTGAGGTTTCTGGTGATTCAAATGTTGAAACTATGTCAGATGACACTTTAATGAAAGTTTTGCAGAATACTAATGTGGAGCTTCGACAGACTGGCACCAAACTTGACAAAAATGATGGGTTACTTATATATGAAGATGAATCAGTTAATCTGAATGACACACCGAAAAAGTCCAAGTCTGCTAGTAACAGTGGATCCAGAACTCCCTTGTCATGTATGAAGAATAAGGCAGATGCAGGCCACACAAGATCTAAGTCAGCCAATACTTTGTTTGACCCTAATAATCCAAAAAATGTACTATCCAAGATTCCTAAGAGAGTCTCACATATTCCAAGACTGAAATGCTTATCGAAGCAGACCAATCATATTCCTGCAGGAAGTAGTGTCTCTTTGAAGAATATTTCTAAAACTGCAACGATAGGTGGGGATTGTGAAAATACTCCTCCTCATTCACACCGTGACCGATGGGACAAAGACAGCAGCATTGTACTTTGAAATTGATTCATCATAACCAACAGCAGTAAGTTTGCTGTGGAATATTCTTTAAACTTTAAATTGTTTTATATTTACTATTATGTTCATTGTGACATCTGACTTTTGTATTCCATTGCTCAGAATGAATAATTTTCTTGAACTGATATCATGCATTATTGTTTGAAATTGATTAGCAATTAATGTCTATGATTAAGTACTTCTTGACCTTTAAATAAAACAAACATAATTTGTATTGTTACCCTTTTTCCTAACAATAATCATAATTATAGACTTCAAATAAATATTTTTAGGAAATATGTATGTTTCATTTATTTCCTTTACTCATGTTTCCATAATAGATTTACTGCCCAACATCATGCACCATTCATTGCACTTTTCAGAATAGCATTAAATGGGTATAACAATAATAAATTATTATTATTCTACTTCTGCCACTAGTGTAGTCTAATGAAAGCCCTATAGCTATCACTAAACTACACTAATGCACGCAATACAGTAATTTATGTAGTTATTATTTATGACATTGCTTCAGAATTGTTGCTACAGATAATAAAAAATCTCAAATGCGCATTTGAGATGTTTCATTACACACCCATATAACTTTCTATACGCTAAACAAATACTTGTAACGCGCAGGAGTCGAATCCGCGACATGTGGCGAAGAAAGCCTATCATTAATAGTACAACAGACAATAGACGTATTGTTTGTACTGTCAGCCTGAGATATACTGGAACACCTAAGGAGTGCAAATAAAGTAAAATATTTCAGCTACTCAATATCTTCAGCTCGGCTAAACTATTCAGTTATAGTTCAACAAGGTCTCAGTCATATTATGTGTGACAGTCTAAGTGTTCGTATTATCATAAAAATTGGAATGATACACCTATATATGTATTTAACTTTATAATGTAAGGTAAGATGCAGTATCACCCTCAGACCTCATATCTTATTTATCGATATTCATAGAAGAGTTTTCAGTAAATAAGTAAGATTTCATTTGGTATAATGATCATGTAGAATGCACCACATATATGCCAAACAACAAAACAAAGTTTATCTTATAATCTTTTTATTTTCTATACTGACAACACTTAATACATTCAATATTTTCAATAAACGAAGAACATTTAGTTGTAATAAATAGTATATAAATAAAAATTATGCAAATCACAATAATTTCATATTAAGCAGTATAGCATTGCTAGCTTCTTGGAATGGTTTTAAATTGAACACCAAAACTGGGGATGGTTTGATAGGTATACAAAAATAAGCCCCATAAAAATAATATTATACCACCGTTCTAGAAAGTGACATGTAGTATAGTAAAATATTTTTACTTTAATATCTACAAAAGTAATAATTGGTCAAAAGCAGGCTCGAGTAGTTTACGAAGTGAACATCATAGCGTTATAAATAATTCTAAAATAAATTATACATTTAGGTAGGGCGTATCTTGCGACTTCTTGCTCATCTTGCTTCAGAATCCACGAAGAATAGCTATAAGGAAAAAATATATTTAACATTTGACTTCATATAAGTACACAATTAACTATTATACAAATAAATTTGCGAATTAAGTTCATTTTAATATAATATTTTTGAACTGCTAACTTGATATCTACCTGTGTAAAACGAATTACTTGATTGCTTAAAATTATTATTCTAAAGCTGAGAAAAATTGATAATTTCGACCAGAATTTCTGTATGTCCATTTAGTAATTATAAAATAGCATTAGTTTTAAGTAATCATGAAACGGTGCTTGTACACTACATGATGTTTTACGGTTTTGGTAGGCCTCAAAATATATAGTGGTAATGGGCGCTTTCAACATCTGATTACGGGTAGTTAAGTTCTGTATAGTGCACATAAAGCGGCCTTATTTATTTATGCATCTGCTGTAATGAACAGAAAGAATCTTTGCACACCTTTGCTACACTCTGATACTTCTTAATGCCATATTTTGCCAACATTTATGGTTCACGTACAAAATTGCATAATGCTTCCAAGATAATTTATTTTCAATAGCTGATTGTATAAAAAATTTGGCACGAAAAAAGTTCCCATAAATTCAAAATATAAATAGCCATAAGAACAAAACACTATGCAAGACTTAATAAATTAAATAAAATCATTTGCCTGGTAATTGAATTGTTTTTCTTATATTTTATTTATTTCGTTGCATAATATGATTTTTTTTAAAGGAATGTCTCGTTAATATCATTAAATGGCAAGGATTTTGTAAATTTTACTTTCCATAGAAATGCATACTGTATACATCTTGTAATAAAAAGATATTTGATTTAATTATTATAAACTATTATAAATAACAATAGCATATAAATTTGAACTATACACTTATGTTGTTAATGGTAAAGCTTAGACTAGGCTGTATGAAGTCCAATTGAGTAGTACACAATATTTTTCAATTATTTGGATCTTTAGTCTGGTCGGCAGCTAAAATTTTTTTTGAAAATCATACAGTTCCTCATGCAATTTACAATGGAATGAGCACCTGAAACCAAGTTAAAAGCTTCGTATGTACTGGTAAAATGAATTATTTAAGTCTTAATGGGATAGCAGTTTTTACAGACTTGCATGTATGTATATAAAAATATTGTGTACTATGAAGTAAACTTTCAAACTATAAATCATATTAACACTGGAAATTTAAACACATTTATGAGTCTTTTTAAAGCTTCATAATAACGCGACCACATAGTGTTATATATTATGCATATAACTCATCAATTAAATTGAAAAGAGGCGCATTTAATTATATGTTTTGCATGAATACACAATGCTAAATTTGATTGTTTTCTAACATTTAAATGCTATATTTGATTGTTTACATTTAAAACAACTAATTATACCTTCAACAACAATCACTAAAGCAATTTCTAAACATTTAATATCAGTTTGAATCCCATTAAGTTTACCATTTTATGGTTTTACAATACTGTGTACTTAAACATTTAATAGGAGGTAGAGTTTCTCATAAATTTGTTAAAAACTGTGTTACAATATGTATATGCTTAAGGTTATTGGGGCCATATTTCAGTGTTATTCACACAACTAACACCAATTTCAAAACATTAAAAGAGGATAGCATTTATCCTCATATATATGTATCCCATAGATACTATCATGCTTCATGCAGAGCATTTTCACTGGTCTCCGGCAGGTTGCTTATTGTTGGTATCTGTTGAAAACAATGTTAGTAAAGTTAATAAATAAAACACACACCAAATGTTTATGAAAAAATGTTATAGAATATTATATTTTTTTATTATGATATTTTTAAATGGAATACACTACTGTCCTATAGTTATTAGGGTATTTATACTCAAGTTCAAAGGATTACTTACAATGAACATACATTTTCTTAATATTTTGGTAAAGCTAATCCATAAAAAATGATATTTTAAATGTTGCAATTAAAATAATTACTAAGTACTATAATTTATTAAACTGAATTTCTTATCGACAAACACATTTACATATAATATTAAAAATAGGTTTGTTGATAATAAAGTACTTAATCAAAATTGTTAATATATTTTGTTATTAAACTGTAATGTTAGAAATAAAAGTCAGAGAGCATTTCAATTAGGGCACTGAGGTATTCTAAAAGTGAAACCATCATTTTAAGTATATGAAATGTAAAAAATATTATACTTCTACCAATGTTATTCTTGACATGAGTTCCCACTCTCACAACATAACACAAACTGCTAAATAAACACACATATACCCAAGAAAACAGACCATCATGCTGAGTCACAATGTTATTTACTGAATGCTATTATTAGTTTTGTTTTTGAGATCAACAACATAAAGGAAATACACACAAACCTCGCTCTTTTTCCTCCACATTTTGTGAAATAAACTCACGCAGCTCTGAGTATGCCTTGTCCAAGTTGTCGTTGAGAATGATAATATGGAAGTTTCCTGGCTCCTGACCTGAAATCATTGCATCAGATATGTTATATTTTTATACATTGAAGAAAACATCAATTATTATTGATAATTGCTGCAAGCAGCAAATGTTATTTGTAAGATAATCTAGATAGTGATGTTTTAATACATTCCTGTGATTAATCTTAAATTAAAAATTAACTTTAAAGAGATTCTGAGACAGCAATTTAGCTTTATGATATGATCTACCCTCAATAGGGATCTCTCATCTTTTGGCAAAATTGCTGATATTTTTGTTAAAAGTTTATAGAACTGTCTCCATCTGGAGATTATTTAATTATAATAACTATATTCGTTCAGCATTGGACGTCTTCTGGCTGGTGATGATGATGATGATGAATAACTATATTTTAATAGGCAAAAGTTTAGAATTGTGCCTTGTAGATGGCAGTAGGCTCACCCAGTAATACCTGTGACTGCACAATGGTATCAGTAAAAAGTAGGTATGCAATAGCACACTGCACCTCTGCCTAACCCTTATAACTTTGTTACTAATTAAAACAAAAGAAAATACTGAATGCAATGAAAATATTTTTACCAAATACAATTTCTTTACGAGCTGTCTCCAGCCTCTTCCTCAAAGCCTCCTCTTGTTCAGTGTTGCGTGCACGCAAACGCCTTTCTAACTCCTCAATAGAAGGTGGCATAACAAATACCAGCAGTGGATTGAGATCGGTTCTTTTGACTTGTTTAACTCCCTCCATCTCAATATCCAGCACACAAATTCTTCCAGTGCAACGCACATCATCAACAGCCTGTTTACTGTAAGTTTGAAATTACTTTTATTGGTCATGTTACAAACAAACACATAATAAAGGAAAATGGGAATAGTCATATTTGATTGGTAAAAAATTGAAATGGGGACATGAAGAAAGATTGTGGTTACCAACTTATATACAAGGAATTAGTAAAATACATCAGTAAAAACTTCAAAGAAAACAAAAACTAAATGAATATGAACACCTCATTTTTGGCAATATGCCAATGCTCTCAAAACAACAAGCACATGGCCAAGTAAGTATCTTCACAAAACAAACTAACTTTACTTACCTAGTTCCGTACATATTCCCGCTGAAAGTTGCAGTTTCTATGAATTCTCCTTTTGATACACCAGCAGTCATGTCATCTCTGTTAGTAAAGTGGTAATGCACCCCATCTTTCTCCCCAGGGCGCGGGCCTCTTGTAGTATGTGACACACTAAACCCAAATTTATCCGGAAACTCTTTCAGAAGACGCTTTAACAATGTGCTCTTGCCAGACCCTGAAGGTCCACATAACACTAAAGGACGAGGACCTTTCTGCACCATTCTTTTATAAACTATAAAAAAATAAATGTATAATAAGGAAAGCCGCTGAGGTTAATGTTGAATGGATATAAAAAAAGATATCTTACTTCGTACTAAATTAATGGTGAAAATTGTTATCAGAACCTTTTACGCGCAATTATCTGAGACAAATCGACCCGATAATAATTTAATTTAGTAGGAAAATCGTGCTCCTCGAAAAGCGCACCAAGTTCTGTCAACCACACTACATTCAATGTAAAATGAAACGGAACGCGAACATCAAAATTGAACAATGAGATGTTAGGGTGAAAATGAGGAACGGAACGTTAATTTACAAACAATATCGTCGAAATGTTGATCGATTCGTCGTGAGCGTGACGCTGACGGGACAGTCGGACTCTTAGATTTTAGCTGGGCAAGTGGGCATCTGTTTTAAACGTTGCAGACTATGGCTACGCAAAAACTAGAGCAACCGCAAGGCACCTACAATATTTATATATTACTTATGTCCTGCCTGAAACAGTATTAACTCGACGGCTTTTTGGTTGGTCTCTTTTAGGTCCTTTACATTAAGGCAGACTGTGAACGGACAATCAGAGGCCCTAGTGTAAGTTTCTTTCGACAAACTCGATTTAACGCATCGAATGCGTTCGGCGTTCCGATTGGTTCGTTTTGTGCTCTCCTCCAAGTCACAATAGCATTTTGTGCTCGTTTTTATATGGCACCGCAGTCACACCTTATCACCCACAGAAAAACCAGGCTCTACGGGTTTTTCTGGCACCAGCCTACATTTAGCTGAAATATTTTGCGACTTAGGGATTTTTTAGGCTATCCAGGGAAGATGATGATCTTAGTAGGTGGCAGATCGTCTGCAGTGAGTTTATTACACTCTGAATACTGACGAAGTATCCTGCGTGGTGGCCTAAGGCCTAATCCTTCCCATTTTGAGAACAGACCCTTGCCCAACAGTAGGACTCATTACAGTTGAATTTATTATGAAAAAGTATTCTAATACTTTTCTTACTACTCAAACAAGATATTGAGAAATATTTAATTATGGATAAAACAAATTAATTAAACAAATTTATTATAAATATTCTATCTGAGAATATCATCATACGTCAAGCAAGTGAGAATACTATTTAGTAGGCATAGACAAAAACCGCTCTCTTTGGCATTTTGAGGATATTGATCAATTCGCGTTTTATTATTAGATAAAATTAAAATTGCTTTGATTTTGAAGTATATAAGACAAAAATATACATTTATTGTATTTTGTTTACAAAATAATAATAATATTGCGTTATATTTAAATTTACTTTAATAATTACGAACTTGACTTCCTGGAGTATGTTAACGACCAATCAGAATCGAAAAAATGTTGGCCAATTGCAGCATACCATAGTGAATTGAAATTTTATCCGTTACTTTTGAGTGGAGACAAGCAAGCGAAGCAAAAAAAAATTGCATTCAAACTTGAGCAGTGGTAGCACAGCTGGATGTGATTCGTTATTATAATCAAAATAAGGATCTGCCCTGTGCCCGAGACTGTTTACTGTTTTATTAACGGGCCTAACGAATAGACACATCGAAATGGAGATCCAGATGAGGAGACACCGAACGGTAATAATTCACCATGTCGTTACAAATTAACTGTTGTATGTGTATTTGGCTTTCACCCTAGTATTACGATAATTATTGTGTTTTAGGCGCAGATCCAGGACCAGGAAAATATTTACGCCATCAAAGGTAAAGCTAACGTGGCGATTCCGACCAAGAAGCAAGGTCTGACCGTTCGCGGAGCTTTGGGGGATATAAATACAAATGTACAAACTCAGCGTGAGATTGTAGGAAAAGTGGCTGTTGCTGCAGCGGAGTTTGAAAAGAAGGCGACATTGAGTCGTGCTGCTGTGAAAAGGTAAAATTTTGAAGTTACCCACTTTTATTATTTTGATCATCAGCTGGTAAAAGTATGCTGTTTGTGTTATTTTCCCTTCACAGTTGTTTTATTATTGTTGTGGTGGCCATGTGCCTTCAATGGGATTATTAATGCGTTAATTATTTAATGTGAATTACAAGATTTATCAAAATTTTTGTAATCATGGAGGTAGATGTGAATAATTTTTAAACTTTACAGCAATTATAGCCATGTTCAGTCGAAAGTGGATACTGGCCTGGCTGCTAGAGCTGTGGTACAGCCAACGTCGAGGCCTCCGCTGCGACGAGAGGAGAGTACTGCTGGGCTTGCTGCAAGAGCTGCTGCTCGCAACAGGGTTAGTATCTATTAATGTACAATATAAAATGTCTCCTCTTGAATATGAACAATATTTTTGTTTATTGTAAGAATATCAGCTGCTTGTCATGTATACCTTGAAGTATACTTGTTGTATTTTGTACCATTATTTTAGTTTCTTGTTCACTTTATTAGTGTTCTGTACTATCAAAGCTACTAACACTACTGCTAAATGCAATTAAAATGTGTTAGTTTTGACTTGTATTGGATTAACATATGCCGCAACATTCATGATCCACACCATATTGTGGCTATTGTTGTGGCTTTCAACAGGCTAATAATTTTTGGTAGTTATGATCGGAAAACATAATCACGAAACAAACAATTAACAGCAGTTGCAGTATGAACAGGCTTAGACATATCTGTAATTAAGTAATAATAATCAACAATATTCTGATCAACTAACAAGTGAATGTAGTGATTTTGGACTAATCAAATCAATCATAAGTGAATGTTAAGTTATCATAACTTCAGAGGGGGTGAATTCACTCTATTTCACACATTACATTAGGTAGTCTGTAACAGGTCTCTTTCCTATACTCTTCCAGCACATTCTATTTCCATAATTAAGGCTATATCTTTGTATTCATGAGTTGTAGTGGGTCCATAATAAGTGTCATATTTTTAGGCAATCCTTAAAGATGCCCAAAACAAGCCATCTGAACTGAAAGAATCTATAAACATATACATTCAGACAAAGAAAGTTCAAGAAACCAAGAAATCTTCAAAACTACCGACTCTGAAAGAAAACAAGGAAACAAAAGCTTTGAAACCAATCCTCAAGGAATCCACGGAATCTCTAGGAAAGTTAAAATTAGGTGACAATTATGAACAGACTTCCATTATTGACAAGAAGAAGTTGGAAAGTTATTCTGCTATGTTAAACACTGACTTGAATGCTACTCCTCTATTGCCTGATGACATTGAAGATATTGATGTTGGAGACAACAACAGCCCACTGCTGATGTCCATTTACATTAAGGACATATACAAATATTTGACTGAACTAGAAGAGAAGTATCCTATTGAGCCTGAACATTTGAGGAAACAGGTTGGTACCTATACTTTTGTTCTAGTTTTTATTTTATTTATATCTCAGTGGCCTTTCAGCCAGGGGCAGTCACCAGTGAACAATATCAGATGAGTCACTGATGACTTGCATTGATGTATTCTTTTTAAATTTTCATATATAGGCTTCCTGACAGGAGTAGTTATTACTGGATATACGATCTAGTCTAGCGATAAGATTTATCTATAAATATTAAATCGTATTACATAATAATTTTGTGGGAGCTGAGGCCTTTACACTTTTAATACCTAATATTCATGATTATCCATGAGCATATGGAGATGTATTTTAATAATGACTCTTGATTTTAGACTGTAATCACTGGAAAAATGAGGGCTACACTCATAGATTGGCTTGTGGAAGTTCAAAGACAGTTCTCTTTAGTGCTGGAGACATTCCATCTGACTGTTGGAATCATTGACAGATACTTACAGGTATTTTAGTTTAGATTTCACTATTTTTATTATGAATCTTTATTGTCTTGTGCTATGTTAGGAATACATGCAGTGGCGGGTTTCTGGATACAACATTTGAAAATGGGTACCAGTGCGAAAATCGCCAAATAGTTTGGCGACTAGCGAATTTTTAAATTACTCTTTAGTGTAAATGATACATTTATTTGTGTTTGTAACAACCTTAATCAATTTCTGCTTTTCAGGTTGTACCAAACGTTCAACGGAATCAGCTGCAGCTAGTCGGCGTGACCGCGATGTTCATAGCCAGCAAGTACGAAGAGATATACGCGCCAGACGTCGGCGACTTCGTGTATGTGACCGACAACGCGTACTCCAAAGCTGACGTGTTCCAGTGCGAGAGGGACATCATGTCTAAACTAGGATTTTGTCTTGCTAGACCTATTCCTCTTAGCTTCTTGAGAAGGTAATTTTTTATTAGTAATAGAATACCAAACTTTAAGAATACCATACCCTAATGTTGGCTTATTTCGAGTTGTTGTACATATCAGCATAATAAGTTGGCCGAAAGTGTGTATTATATTAGTTCACCATTGCACACGCCTGTATTCCCCAAATGGTTACTCCATACATATTATTACACTAGATTCCGCGCGCGGCTTCGCACGCGTGGATTACGAATCCGTGCATATTCCCGGGATAAAAAGTAGCCTATGTGCTATTCCAGACTATAATCTATCTCTGTGCCAAATTTCATCCTGATCAGTTCAGCCGATCTGGCGTGAAAGAGTAACAAAGATCCATCCATCCATCCTCACAAACTTTCGCATTTATAATATTAGTAGGAAGTAGGTTTTTCAATACCGCCTTAAAGATTATTTGAGCAATTTTGACTTTAGCAGGGTATCAGTAAACACTATAGGGTGTTGGTGTTGCTTATCCTTGACATTATCTGCAGAATAGAATAGAACAATAATTAATTTAACGTTGTTTTTCCAGGTTTGTTAAAGCTGCTCATGGAACATCAAAGAATCACCACTTGGCCAAATACTTCGTAGATCTTTGCCTTGTCGAGTACACGATGGCGCACTACAGGCCCTCGGAACTTGCTGCGGCCGCCATCTGCCTTTCTCTTCACCTGCTCTCAAGCAAAAGGCTCGATGAGGTATGGACGGCTACACTGTCATACTATTCTGGATACTCCCTCGAACATATCGACCCGATCATCAGGAAACTGGCGAAGATCGTCATCAATGTAGAGAATTCCAAATATAAGGCAGTATACAACAAATATTTAGACACATCATTAGCCAAAGTATCCAGCCTACCACAACTTAAAAGCGAAACGATCTATGAATTGGCTAAGATTCCATCAAGTTCCTAGATTAATGCAGTTTAGTATTGTGTGTTAATGTGAACAGTATGTGTGTCATGTGACACATTATGTAATGACAATGTTTTATAGGTATACTGTGACAATGGACTGAGTTTGATATAAGGTTTGTTTTAGGTACCTGGTTTGTTTGCTAGTTTTAATTTAGAAATAGTTTAATTTTTAGACGTAATTTTGTAACAATGAGACTAATTTAATGTTATTGACATATGTGTATTTATGTATTTTCCACTATCTTCGAAAAATGATTTTGTTTTTGATTTATATTTACGATGAATCCTGTGTGTGAGGTCGCCGACGATTTGTGTTACATGAAGAAAACAGGACATTGTAGTTTACTATTATTCGAACTTTTAATTTATTGAGGTTTCTGAAATCTCGTCCATTTAGTGGGGACTGATGAAAAACTTGGTGGTTTTAAAATGAAATATTAAAGACGAATGAATGATTTTAGCTAATATAATTCGGTTGACAATAAAGAAATTGGTCTGAAAATTCAAACGAATCGCCATATTTTGATCTGTTTTAAATATTCTAGAATTTTACATTCTAATTTATTCGCAGGTAGCAAAAGTATGATACTTGTATTTTACAAATAAAGTTAATTGATTTTATTTTCACACTGTTGACACTTATGTAAACTAACTAATATTTGGGTGACTTCCTAATGCGATTTGTATTTGCGGTTTTTTAAAGATAAGTTTCTATATTGTATTGTGATTGATAGAATATTTTGATTTAATGTAATTTGATAATCCTGTGATTAGAATATATGGTGTAATTGTTGATAATAAATCGATGTTTATTGTACTTTGAATTTTTATTCATTTTCAGTGAGTTTTATGTTTGTCTGTTGCTTTAAATAGGCGTTCCCCAATTTGGGATGAATAAGAAACAATATCGTAGCTGCATTGGCCAGAGTCAGGAGTAAGACACTGCATCAGGGGTTTTACCTCAACTTTCTAGTGATTGAGTACAGGTTACCTAGGAACGAGAATATTGCCAACGCAGCCGTGAATATTTGATATTTTTTGCACCAGAAGAAATTCAAGAAATGGTTAGGTTTGTAATTGTAAACAGCTAGGGGTATCTAGTCATTTGTCACCTATTTGATTGTAGGATTTTCCTGTTATATTAATAAATTAAATAATAATATTAATTATTTCACGTTAGATGTTTCCTCGCTATAAAATTTATTTTATTTACCCGCAATTTTATATTTCTATCTGTTTATAATACGTTCCTTTTTCGAACAGTGTCGTACTCAAACTCGTCGGACTTTCAAAGTGGATTCACGGCTCTTGGTTTCAACTGTTTGACTACACATCCTCGCACGTTGCGCGTGATCTATTTTTCACCACCGTGGGCCGTCGTGCTTTCACCGTCGTTGGTGTTGTGGTGGTCACTTCTGACCGCCATCGTGGGGTCGAGTTCGTAGTGTGATTCTATTGGACCGCTTTCATTCTCATTGCTTTAACAAAGTGGTAGTAGTAAGTAGACTTATTGTGAGATGTTGTGTTAATGGTGTTAAAACGTGGAACGAGAGGAGCGCTGCAACTTTTATTAGTCTGAGCACGAGGAAACCTGCGTTTGAGGTCAGGTATGTAGCTTATGATAAGTTAGTTTAGTGCATCATCACTTACCATAAGTAGTAGTACCAACTCATTAATTTCTGTGTATGGTATTTGTCAGTAAGTCGAGAGAAGGCTTCTTTTGACTTACAGACCAGTGCTTTGATTACCTACGCGTAAGAAAAATCTGACAGCTATAACGACCAACAACATAAGAGTTGAAATTTCTCTTACGCTCAGATATGTGACCACAAAACAGTGCATCTCTTTTTAGCGTATATATTTATTATTAGAGAATCCAGAAAAGTATATTTATTACCGACAGCTACCGTCAAATTGTGTGCTCAGTCTGCAGCCAAGATTATTTATTTTGAATGCCGCTCTTAGCCGTCATAGGTACTTTTTGTGTTACCATGTCATTCCGCACAAAACAATTTGCGTGGACTTATCATTAAAAAATAATGAAAGACTATTTGTCTCGGGAAATAATCAAAATCATAAAGTTGTTGCCCCTGCTGTGTCGTCAATCATACTTACGAATATTTTATCGAAAATCTAATAAAAGTGCAAGAATAAAATGGTGATATTCACCCGCATCTGTGTCTGACGGGGCGCCGCGTTCCGCGATCACACCAATATTTATACAGGTTGATTGGTTTTATCGGCCTGTTCCTCTTTATGGTGCGATCTGTAGGCTCGAAACGCAGCAAATTAGTCTCGCATAGAACGAGGGAAGCCTCCCGGAATTCCAAAACGATGATCGTCCTAGCGGCTTAAAGCCACGAATTTTTCACCATACATAGGTCTGTCAGGTGCAGGCGTTCTGTCAGGGAATAAAAAGAAACTAAACAGGTTTAGTGTAGTCTCATAAGTTTAATTGAAAATGTAAACTCAATTGCAATTGAAGACATAACCACCTACATATATTACTTACCAATGGTTATTTAGTTTTAATGGCTAATCGCTGTACTAAATAAATAAATAAATAAACATATGAACTATATAACTCTAAAATCAATTGCCATGTTACACTGTCTATGCACTAGGTTTTATGTAGGTATTGCTCTGCGTAGGGAGATAATTTGGACGTTCCCAAACTTTCCAGACAATTTTTATCGCGAGCCTGACAAAAGTTGTCATCATAACGTTTATTCCTTTAATTTTCACATTCTTTTTTTGTTACTCTGCTAATATTACGAACTCCAAGACGATTCTTAAGAAGTTTTAAATTTAATCGATGCCCTGATTTAATAGGAAATGAGAGCAAAGATTTCCTGGCGCTTAATCTGTGATCTTTTGACGCCGTGGCAAGAGGAACAAAATTGACAGGTCTCATTAAAGTTGGACAGTTTCTAATGGTGAAGTAGAAGATATTAAAGATGATTGCTTCGACACTGAAGGTTTATTATCGCTTTTATAGTACCTATTTACTTATATATATAGCTTAGGCATCAGCTGGTCCTCTTCTCACAGAAAATCTCTTGTTTGAAAATAGAAGGCCTGCCCTCCTCACATTATGATGAATAGCGAAATCTTGTAGTCAGAGTTACTATAACTAAGTGGTGGTCTTTAAATATGTTTCATTTTTCTGAACGTATCTACCTAATGCCAAAAATCAAGCAAAGGAGAAGGTAAAAGCATGTCTCCATGCTTAAGCTTGTAAGAGGTTATATTCTGTATCAACTTGCACGAAACCAAAGAGAAAAACACATTTTTTAAATGTTAGTGCTGGTGCTGTGGTCCCCTGCGCTATGTTCAGTGTTGGCGGACAGCCGGTCCGTGCTCGGACACAGCGTTTTCCGCAGCCCTCCGCAAATTCGAAGAATTTATTAACGCTTGGCGGTTAGCCGAATCGTTTTTGTTTCCCCTTTTTTCACTGACCGTACTCCTGCTGCAGCGAGACTAGTGTAAAAACAGAAAAATCTGAACGCTTTTTTTTAAATCGTTTTCTTTTTGCAAGCTTTCACGAGTTCGTTCATGTGTTGGTAATACCGTATGCAGATGATATTAACTTTTATTAGGCAAAATTTATTATTTATTTCATTAGACATGAAGTGCAATGAAGCGGAAGAAAAAACAGGCAAGCTTTATTAACAGTCTGAACTGGTAACGGCAATAGTCATGTAAAGTTATTAACAGAATTTACTGTAAAGGTAAGTGCCAATTGTTGCAAACTCGCACTAAAAGCGTCATGGCCAATAAACAGCGCAGTTATCTAGTTGGTGGCGGATTGTTAATGCAATAGCCGGTCCATGTTGTTGCATTTTTGCAACAAGCGCGTGGCGTAATGTATGCACATAGTCGTTGTAATGCCGCGAAAGCCTGTCTCGTAAATATTTCGCGCACGCAATTTACAGCTTTGGGAATCCTCTTAACGGAATACAGGGGCAGTTAGTGAGCCGGGGGGTATTTATAATTTTAACGACGACCACACTGAACCGCTATTGTTCTTTAGATTACTGCTGGAATACGCATTTATTCGTGTCGTTAAAATTCTTCCTCTGCATATCTCAAACGGTGCGTATTGAAAATGATTTTCATGTTTATGAAACGTAAGGTATGGGAAAGGGAAGCAAGCTTAAAATGTCTACGTACCTCGGAGATAATTTGCTACCTAAAACACCATAAAGCTATCTCACCAGACATCCAACAGGAGAAGAAACAAAAAAATGAAAAATATAAAAGTGCTAACTTCTTGAACTGTAGATATCAGCTTAAATATCCCGCGCGGCGTTAGTTTTGTCTGGCAACAAAATGTTTCATATTATTGTCGTGTTATACTTTTCTACTTAACGTCGAGTCGCAAGTGTCTCGGTGTCTCCAAGTAACGGTGCTTCCGTTGTTTCGCCAACTTTTAACGAGTTTGTCGGACACGGCTGGAAGTGCGAGCAGAAGTGCCGCCAACGTCTGAGTAGCAAGACTTCACACTCACATGTGTTACACTCTGTAAGGTATTTTTTCTTATATCGAAAATAATCTTAATAATATTGACATACACCGCATATAATTATTTAGCAAAGTAACATGACATTACTACTGTATTCCCCGTATAATTAGGCAGTAGTGGGTTAGTTGTACTATTGTACACCCGGATTTGACCTGATATGGCGAACCTATTAGCATCTACCGGGCACAATTCCAAACTCTGGGCTGCAACTGAGAATTTTCTAACAGGACAACCGTGTAAAACTTTGTCAGACCCGAGGATCGAAGCCACGTTAGACTAATGGGGCAGTTTCTATGAGATATTGTAGTAAGGCTGCGTACAGCTAAATTATTATATTTAAAATTAATTTCATCTGACATTTAACCAAATCTGCACCATAAATCTGATGAACAGCATGTTCGAGCTCTACTATAAAAATGCTATTAAAAATATTATAATACAGAGCTATTTTGGGACATAACACCAATACATCACGTAAGCACACACATTCGCACACCTACAGTAGGTTTATGCAAAACACCATTGTCCTCGTTCATAGCAGGTCACTTACCGCGATCAGCGATCCCGTCGGACCATGGGTAGCACTTAAAACTGCCGTTAAAAGGGGCACCGTTCAAAGCGAAGTATAAATAACGCAGCCAACAGCATTTACGTTAGCGACGATATTTTACGATATTCTTTCATTTCCATTTGCAAATTCAATCGAAATATACGCGTTCTTGTTTCAACGGGTCGCTGATAAAACCTGTAGGTGTTTTTCCACCAAAAGTGGTACAAACCACTGCAGATCATTTTGGTCACTGTCACGTCGCATACTTTCATTTTGAAAATGGTTTAGCGATGAAAGTTTAAATTTAGAATTGTTGGTGGTTCCCCGGTTTCCCGCAATCAGACGACTGCCAATATTGTTCAGGTCCAGAGGTGGCTTAATTGAAAATTGTCGTGGATATCCTACTAATTCTACTATTCTACTAATATTTTACTTTAATAAATTATAAATGTGAAAGTTTGTGAGGATGGATGTATGGATATTTGTTACTCAATAATGCAGAACGGTTGATCGGATCTGGATGAAATTTGGCACAGAGATAGATTATAGTCTGGAATAGCACATACGCTACTTTTTATACCGAAAAAATGTACGGGTTCGTAAACCACGCGGGAGAAGCCACGGGCGGACGCTAGTAATTACATATTTGATTTTGTGTTTATTGAAACAGTATTTGCTGAGTTTGATCTGGTGCTCAATTTAATCTAGGATTAAGGGTATTAAATTATATTTGACATAGTTTGCTTGTCAACAGAAATACAAATAATTGTGCAATTATAAAAAAATATACCTAATTGTAATTTGTAGGGTTTGTTCTTTGTAGTATAGAAAGTAAAAGTCGTGTTATGCGTAAAATTAATATATTTCCCTTTATAGGCTGTGGTGGAGGGATTATAAAAAGTTTTCAAGGTACCTTTGGCTTATAAGACTATGTTTAAAAAGTTTGTTCGTAGGTTTAAAGATAGGTTAGTAAATTGTACTTAGTACAGTACTCCTCGAATCAAACATTTGCACTACGATAAATTTAATGCGTATCCTATAAAGTTCAAATATTTAATACAATCTTCCTTTTACAATACAAAGTATGACAATAATATTCATACGCCGATCATCGCAGCGAATATCGCCGGTTTCAGACAGAAAACGTTTGATCGCAGTGTTTGTTGTGAAAGGGCCTCCCGGATGAGTGGGTGCCGTAAAAACCGCCCCAAATGGGGTGAAAACTGTCGATGTGCGCCTGATCCCCGCTCAGAAGCGCGAGTGACGAGCCGTGTCGATATCGACGACTCGAGATATGCTTAGGTTTAAGTGAATTTGAGTTTGCTCGTTCTTTGTAATCTGCATGTGATTGGCCAGGAAAAAGAAAAGAAGACAGACATAATAGGATCGTTTTTTTTTAATTTCTGATCTCGAATTAGTGGTTGTTTCTCTTATGATCATTAGTCTGCTGTTGCCGTGCTTATTACTGAAGAGCTACTGAAATATCTGATATAGGCAACGTAATGACGTTATAGATAGTGTTTACAATGTTAGAAAAGGGTATTTGTGCAAATGGATATTTTTATTTGTAAACTCACCTACGCGACTTATTTGTAGTGTGGGTCAAAATGTTTCCTTAAAAAAGAGGAAAAAATAATTAAAACGGTGTCACTATCGAAGCTATTATTATATCTAAAATTTATTCTAAATGCATGAAATCCAAGTTTCATTATTCATTATATTGAAATTTTCAGTCAAATTATCGTTATAACAACAAGGAAGCTCTAACCGGATGCTATCAGGGCTCTTATTAGGCAACTTATTTTATTAGCCGCCGTGGCTTTAAATCAGCCTGTCGGGGACAGGTGAGGCAATCATCAGCCCACAGTCTACAGTCGAGCGATAACTCGCTTTTCATTGGATTTGCTTTTAAAAAGATCAGTGCCACTATACGTATTTTTTTATAAGATTTATAAATGGTATAGTATTTATAATTAAATTGGTAGAACCATTTAATTAAAATAAGGCTAATTTGACCGCCGTTTCTTAGGATACAGAGATTGAATAGCGACGGTGTTATGTTGGGAACTCGAAATATGATTCGTTTTGTTATGACCAAATTAATTTATTTATTATTTTTCAATTCATCGATTAATTTACACGTTTTAATTAAGTGAGTTACCTACGTAAGTTTCGTAATGACGGGATAGGCGACGGCGCTGACCGCCCAGGATGCTAAAGATAGGTATTTAGATATAGTCAGTCGGGAACACTCTTTCCATGCCTCACTTAAGAACTGAGACTGATTCTTCTCTGAAACGAGACGTACGTCTTACCACGGGAACATTTAATCTGGTCATCTACGCAAAGCCTGAATAAAAATATTCTATATTGATAGACTCCATTTATAGTTGTAGCTTAACATAAACAAGATGGGTGGATTTACAACGTGATAAATAAATTCCCCTGTCAGGGTGAGACCTTGGTGTGAAATCTGCGTCAGCATCGACCAGGGTCGGGCTGATTGCTCCATCTGTCAGTTGGGGCCTTTCGGCCTCTGCAAATAAAATAAGCGCCAAATTATTGGCACTTATTGATGGGAGGTGCGTTTCGGCAGAAACGTCAAAATGGGGGTTTGTTTATAGTTAAGATAAATAAAGATAAGAGGGATTCGGCTGTATTAGGATTGAAATAGGGTTGATAATATTTTTCATCAATTAGAAAATATTGTTGTTTTTACTGAAAATGACTATAATCTATCCCTCTAAATTAACTTTTCGAAGTCGCTTGTGGTTCCGTAACTTATTTAAATTACTCTTGTCTACAAAAAGCAACTGCAAAAGTAAAAAAAAGACCGACACAAGCCATCAACTTCTCTAACCCATAACGTTAAGTGGTAGACGGAATCAGTTAAGTATTGTTCGACAAAACCTTCCCTTAAAACGGCAGCTATAAAATTACCTATTGTAGATGCAAACTGCAGTAAAGCCCACATTAAGCTGAAAGCGATTCTAAATGCGTCGCGACGTAAAACGGAGCAATGCGACTGCGAGCCGACCGCATTGTTTTTTTTTATTCTATGGTTCAACGTGTAAACATTCGATGTTTTGTACTCTATGGGCACAACTGCGCAGGATAATCCCAGTATCATTCGTGGGATGATCTGTCTGTCTCTACAGGTTAGAAATACGAACATTAGTAATGTTTTATACGTCGTAGCTTAGGATTAGGTATTTTTGAAAAGTACTTTTAATATATTTTGAGCCATCACCTATCTGTTTGTACTGGTTAGAAATACATATTGGTTGCCAGAATCGCTATGGTAATTTTTACGGTGTGCTACGCCGTAGTAATGTTCGTAGCATATTTAGCTGAGACTTTTAGTAGTAAAAGTAGGCTTATTTATTAAGGTTTTTTTTTAAATATATTTCGATGTGTCATGTGTCTGTCGGTACTCGTCAGAAATACATATTGGTTGCTAGAATTGCTACGATAATGTTCTACAGTTTGCTACGTCGTAGCAACCGTTCGTAGCATTTTTAGGTAAGCTATTTCGAATCTAAAGTAGGCTCGTGGTTTTTTAGAGGTCTTTTATGTTCTTTCGACTGAGATACTTTTTTATTGAGGAGGGACTGGAAGTAATATTACTTACAAAAACTTTTTTACTTCAGTTAGAGTGGGTACCATCAAACAGGTGTTAACTTGTCATAAATAAACTTTTTACTTTTGTTGCTTTGATTGCGAGTCCCGAGTCTTCAAAATAAGAAATAAAATAAATAAATAAATTCAGCCCATTACTGTCCCACTGCTGGGCAAGGGCCTCTTCTCAGATTGAGAAGGGTAAGACATTAGTCCACCACGCTAGCCTGGTGCGGGTTGGCGAACTACACACACCATCAAGAACTTTATGGAGCCCTCTCAGGTGTGCAGGTTTCCTCACGATGTTATCCTTCACCGTTAATGCAAATGATAATCAAATTCTGATCCGCACATGATTCCGAAAAGTCAGAGGTGCGGGCTGGGTTTGTACTCGGACCCTCTTGCATGGAAGGCAAGCGTTCAACCACTAGGCTATCACTGCTTTTCCAAAATAAGAAATAAGAAGTAGAAAAATATAGACACATTAAATTATATAGTTGTTTGAAAATATTAAAATCGTTAGGCCATCATAATAATTGGAATATTAGTACATTTTGCCTTATAAAATTACTAGCTTTCGCCCGCGACTTCATACGCGTGGAATTTAAAATCTGATATTTTCCTGCGGTAAAATGGAGCCTATATTTTAAGTTAGACCTCTAGCAATACATCGGTGAAAACTGCATTCAATTACATGCAGTAGTTTTTGCGTGATGCGTCTACAAAAATAAAGACAGACAGACAAAAATTCTAAAAACTGTTGTTTCGGCTTCTGTTGCTCTAATAAAGACCCCCATTTTAGTTTTTCTCCAATATCTATCATGTACAGATATCGGGCTGTTATAATTTTATTATATGTATAGATATACATATGTATGCTGTACAAACCGTGTGTTCGGAGATGGTAATTACCTTTCTTCATATCTATCTTCAAGCTATTTTTAACTATTCCAAATTTTATACAAATCAGCTTAATACCTGTGAAGTCATTACAAACAGACTAACAAACTCAATTTCGCTTTTATAACATGTTAACAAACATTATCTATATACTAAACATACTGTCACAAACAAGGCAACATCTTACAAAATTATTTTAAACTAAGAAAATTTCTTACAATTTTTTCTAAATTATTTATCCCCACGAACGTCATATAAACGGCGTGTCAATATCTTTAAAAATACGAGTACGATCACAGCAAGCTCGCAGCGGGACGCCGGCGTCAATTGCTGAATCCCTTCCTGTTCCGGGATCTAGCAGTCAACTACCGGTGTAGATTCATAACTCCGGCGCTTAGAACATTGTCGGCGTTCAACTGTAAAATACGAGTCACTAGAAAAATATTTATGTCGCTAGTTTTCTTTGTCGTAGAATTAGGAGCATTCGGCTTTTCGGAGGGGGCTTTGTTTTGAAAATAGATTGTCAGATTCTTGGTCGTAAAATGTCTGATGACGTAGGTATTGTTTTTATGCTGTTTGAAATAATTAAAATATACATTTTTATAAACAATATTCTTGTTGAGACACACACAACAAGACGGTATTATTGGTGTAGTGGTCGCAAGCGAGAGGTCCTGTATGGAAATTCTCGGTAGCAGCACGGAGTCTGAAACTGTGCCCGGTAGATGGAATTTTTTATAAAACTTCTTGTCAAGCTGTGCTTACCTACTGTAACTTGCAATGTGTATTTTATAAGTTTATCCTTTTTGACTTTGAGCCTGTATCTGTAACGACATGAACAAAATTAAAAAAGGTCCCTTCCTTACTAGCTGCGTATTGAGTTTATTTCATTTATGACTACGAAATTCATTTACAAGTTTATGTACAAATAAATTTCCTTCGTAACATTTTAGTTGAGGATAGAGCAGAAGGCCGCGTACCTACTAAGTATTTGTTTTTAGGGAACAGGTAGCGAGCGTAGCTTCAACTACTTAAAAGTTCTGTTGCAAATGAAGCATTACAAAAATGAACGCCCCTTTGGGCCCCATTTGGAGCGCGAAGCACCTCGTGGTTTTCGAGAGCAAATGTTTGGCGAACAGATAATTTTTTTGGTATATTGTGATTTCAATATTTGTGATAGTATAAATACTTATTATATTGTTATACTATAATATAACTAATTCATTGTTTATAAAAACTCACTTAACAAGCCATAATCGTCGTAACATATGTATCTAGAAATATATTCTACCATGCATGTAGTTAATCTGCACTGAGAAAATACCAATCAAGTTTAGTTTGAAGGGATATAGCAGAGATATAGTAAACAAGGAAAAGTGATTACAAGAGTAGCAGCGTGTAATCGCTTCGCTAAGACGTTTCGAACCTCGCCACCCGCTAACCCCCGGATCGGCGACGCACCGGTCTCGATCCCAGAAGTCACTTTTAAGCCATTACTTACTCGCTTGTTTTCGATTTGTTTTTTCCGACGAAAAAAGACAGCGTGGAATACAACCGAGACTAACTTTCAGGCAATCAGCAAGCCCAACTTCGGAAAGGGTTAAATCAAAGGGTTCCGCTTTTATGAAGACTTATTTCAGACTTACCTTGAAGTTGAAATTAGATTTAATCTGGCTCGAAGCTTTAGGATTGAATTTTGTAAACAATTTGGAATACCTCTACAACTTCCAGGCTTTGTTCAAATACCATTGGGAACTCGGGATCCGGTTGTTTAGAAATTCCTTTGAAATGAATTTGTACTCATATGAGGCTGAGTTCTGTGAATACGTAGGCCAGTCCATGTTCAATGGGCATAAAGTATATGTAATGTTTATTTAATTGAGTTTATTTGGCATTTGTTTTGGGTCAGGGTGATTGTTGTTCGTTTATTGACACATGCTTGAACAACTTTTTTGGAACAGTAACAGCGTTTGCTGTTGGAGCAAATGTTTTGGATGCTAATATTTGGTGTTGATACAAGGTCAGGTATTCGCACGCACGGGAATTAAAAATGAATTTTATTGTTGGGACTGTATTATTTAATTTTTTATTAAAAAAAAATGAAATCGTTGCCCCACCCGAGAAATAATTTCTCTATAGTGGGTGAAAAACACTCAGAACCGAAAAAAGTGTCTGTAGGCCATACAGATATTACAGACATCGAACCCGTGACACGTATTGCAGCAGTCGATCGCTTAACCACGGGGCCAACTGTGTCATTGTTAATTCATGAAGCTGCAAACGGTCACCAGTCTTTGCAATCAGTAGATTTTCTATCGTGTTTACTTTGTGTAGGTTGACAGTTTAAAAAGTATCCGGTAGTACTGGCAACACATATTCGGCCACAACCGAAAAAAATTAATTATTTTTTTACAGCAACTGATGTGTTGTATTGGAGTACATCGGAATCTAAATTCAAACGTCTTGTCAAATCTTGTATTCGAGAGTGGCGTAAACACCATCAATCTATTTATGGTGTTTACTATAGCCAGTGGGATGTTTTATGTTTTCTTAAACACGAAACTTGTGCGGTGTCATAAATAGGTTGTGGAGAAAAAAGGCGAGACGTAGCGTCTTGACGAGGTCTGAGGAGCGAGGTCGGTTCCACCACAATAGTCCTGGGGCCGGATGCGTGTTTCCCTTTGTATCGAAGCTTTTAAGTTTCGACGCCGATAACTGACACCGTCTGGAAAAAAGTGAAGGCTGAAGAACTGAGTATAGGCGAAAAGCTAAATAATCTACGAGAGCAATGATATGGTAAAGGTTTAAATAAGATAGCTAAAGCGTATACACTGCACTGTTCAATGATTCAATTATGAAAATGTTTTATTTTATATTTAAATTTTATAAAAAGGCTCTATTACAATAATTTTCCTGAGAATGTTTAAAATTACAAACAAAGTCTTATAAAAACCCGCTTTTTTACATAGTTTTGATTTTGTTGTGGAGCAACCATTAGCTCTCTCTTGATACAAATAATTTTAATAAAGTGGTAAATTAACATTATTCTACGAATCTAGATACGATCTAGAAATAATCTATAGGTATATAAGGTGGTCTGACTTTCTTAATGCATGTCTTTACGTGCGACTCGTAAATGTTGGCTGAGCAAAACAGCTCATGGACACAAATAAACATTCACTACTCAGTGCACTTTTCTTCTATCTTTTAACTGTGCATGTCTCGAATGTCGTAATACTTCGACGCTATTCAAGTACAAACCATTTAGAGTAGGTAGTTTAAAATTTTCTATTTTCCGTATTTACGGTAGACTGCAGTAAAGTACAAACACATTGAATTTCGAACGTTGCAATGAACTGAACACAGATTTCAGCCCCAAACATTCCTTGATTCATCTTTAGTGACGCAAAAACGGTCAAAAATGGTCAAAAAAATAAAAGGTAAAAATCTGTTTTATTATTCTGGAGTTGTTTTTGCGGACGGTGCAGTAAAGGGCCGCATATGATCGCGCCTCGTGACGTAGAGTTTCATAACGCCACTATTTTTCCACGGCAGGTACGTACCCTTTGTGCTCGCCTCGGGACCACACTTCTTCCTTTCATTGTCCAGATCGCCGCTCGAGTAGGAAATCGATGACGTGTACCGAATATAACGTGTTATTGAAAGGAACATCGCCTCGTTGCCTCTCCTCACGCTGCCATTTTATTTTTATAAGCTGGTAGACCTGAGCACAATACATCGTTATTTTCTTTTTAGACACTACTGTGGTTCACTGGTACAAGAATTAATTTTATACTAAAAGCTTTAAGATTATAAGATTTACATAGCAACGGGAGTATCAAAGAAATAACGTTTCCATTTCAAATTATGCTAATGTTAATAGAAATGCGAGTCCCCTTTTCGCAAAAATCCTATGAAAGAATATGCTATATCGCGAACGCGCATCGAATGATTTCTGAACAACATTTTTAGCGAAATAAAAAAATACAGAGGTAAAAGCTAATTACCCCTTCGGAGTCTTTCCCGGTTCAAGTGTTCCGCCATCAAATCGCATGAATCGTTCGTATTTATGGTGGGAGGGGGAAGGGAAAACGACGTGCTGAATTAAGCCAACATTTTTTTCTAAGTGGGCAGTAAACGGCCTGCTTTCACCCATACATATTGAAGTGTCGTATATTTTACGATCCATCCCGGTCGAGGGCACTTCCACTGAAGCAACGGGCGAACATCCGCATCGAGTGGACAAAATTACCTCCATCGTGTTTTACAAGTTGAATCGTCTTGTTTTACCATCAGGAGCATTTCTGCTAATCTCTGTTATAGATATTTGTGTTAGGTTTAGTAAAGGAGCTTTATCTATGAGACTCTTTTTTGTAATGAAGTTCACAGAAATATCTGTTTAAGCGTAAAGAGGACAATATTTTATACAAAATAAATATTATAGTAAATACCTAATAAAAACTAAAAAGGTATTTTTACCGCGTAGTATCCTTGCTTTTTTTAAATTATAAACATAGATTTTTTACCGTACTAGGTGGTTATCGGTAGCTAAAAGAAAATAAAGTTTCCAATTGGCTTGCAAATGTTTTATGTTGAAAAATCAAATTCAATGTAATTTTATAAGCATAGTATTATACCTACTGGAAATTGGCTAGGTTGCTAAAGTCCTGGGTATCTTGAACGTAGGTATTAGGCTTGATATATATTTATTAGAATTATTTCGTTGATAGAAAATGGCTATTTTGTGTGAAGATGCGTATGCATCAATTCTCCTTTTGCATGTGTAGACTCGTAGTAGATCTTCATACAAGGTGGGTTGAAGTGTCACTCAAGGTGACTCTTTTCGCACATCCCGTTTTTGTTTGGCATGAACTGTGTGAATACTGGCCTTTGTGAGAATATAACTAGAATATTATACAATGTTAACCTCATTAATTATTTAAGGTACACAACCCCTAAAACATGTGAACGTTCCACAAATTCAGAATAAACACAATAACTCTAAGCTAATTCACGGATTAGAAACAATTGTTGTACGACAGTTGTAGATCATCATTTTTGTTTCAACCCGTGTGAAGTATCCTCACTTCGTTAATTTAAATTATACGAGAGAATTCACGAGACGGGACGTTTCTTTGGCGGACATGCAAACAATTAATTACCGGGGTTATAAATGCCCCGCATTAGTCAGGGTAGAGCCGTGTCAGCGAGCCCTCGGACTTCCATCCCCGTCCTCAGCTTACCCACAAGTGCCCACAAGCTTACAATATTTAAACTGTCGTTAAATATTGCTGCTGTATATTACCTGATTAGATCCTTGCTTTGGTTGTTCGAGTAGTTTCCCTTTGTGTAGATTTTGTTCTCGATATTTATATGATAGTTATGGGTTGGATGTTAGAGTCGGTTGCTATTGTGCTTGGTAGATTTGCAAACCTGCCGTCATTACTGTACGTTAAATAACAACAATTGTGAACTTGGGATACATTATGGCTCCATTGAAGGGTTTTGTGAATACGTGGCAAATCTACTCACTACAAAAAAGTCATGTTCTATAATTACCCATGTACAAACAATATTCGCATATTTACTTACAGTATATTTATAATTTTACATGATAAGCCTATAACTTAATAAATAAATTATTATAAATATACAAACTATATTCTTCTTACAGAATTATGTAGGGAGCGCCAAAAGTTCTCGGCCTGGGTATCAAATAAAACAAAGAGAACAGTGAAAAGAAATTATTTTTCTATATAACCACCCCCTTTTTCAATACACTTATTATAACGCGGGATAAGCATATCTATGCCTTTATAATAATAAGCAGCTTCTTTGGAGTCAAAATAATCTGTTACTGCAGCTTTCAACTCATCTTCGGTGCTAAAACGGCGTCCACGCAGCGCTTTTTTCAGGTCACGGAATAAATAATAGTCCGAGGGAGCCATATCCGGGCTATATGGTGGATGATCAAGCTGTTCGAAGCCAAGATCTTTGATCGCCACTTGCACTACCCCCGCTGTGTTGACAGGTGCATTGTCGTGCAGCAAACGCACACCTTTACTGAGCATCCCTCGACGTTTCTCGCGAATTTTTTGCCTGAGAGTTGTCAGAAGTTCTGCATAATATGTCCCGTTTACAGTAGTATTACGTTCCTTAAAATTCAGTAAGAGTATTCCCTTGCAATCCCAGAAAACCGTCGCCATTATTTTTTTTTTTGATTCCACCACCTTTGCTTTTACTGGGGCTCCTTCATTTGGTCTCCGCCATTCTAGCGATTCTATTTTTGAAAGGGGATCATAATAGAGGACCATTGTTTCATCCCCCGTTACGATCGACTCCAAAAACTCTTGAGGATTCGCTTCACAGAGTGCCAAAAATGATCTTGCGCAGTCAACACGTTGCTTACGCTCAAGTGCCGAAAGAAGTTTGGGAACCCATCGCGCGCTAACTTTATTCATTCCCAAATGTTTGTGAAGAATCCGACGGACGGTTGTTTCAGAAAGATTACACATTGCAGAAAGTTCTTTTACCTTCAATCGGCGATCACTAAGAACAATTTTTTCTAAAAGAGCGATGTTTTCGGAAGTGATCGAATCGGCCGGACGTCCAGGACAATCTTCGTCTTCGAGGGACTCGTACCCCAAACGAAACTTTTTTACCCACTCTTTTACAATTGAGTAAGAAGGCGCAGCATTCCCGTATACACCATCCAATCTGTTCTTAATTTCTTGTGGAGTTTGTCCTTCTTTTGTCAGAAACTTTATAACTGCACGATATTCAATTTTCGATACAGTCGACATATTGTGTTTACACTTTTACAACAAAATAAATCAAACACGTATGAACTCGTCAACTGCGTCTGTGATTACTGGAGATCTTATACTTTCTGCGAGTATAAATTACGTCGCCCTCAAGCAAGTTTTAACATGTCAGGCCGAGAACTTTTGGCGCTCCCTACGTATTAATGGATAATAACAAAAGCACTATCTGACTCTTTGTTAAAACTTAAAGGTGTTTTATAAACGAGAGTATACCTGGTATTATTATAGTACTTAATAAAATTACTTGGCAAGCCAAAAAGGAATATTCCACGTCAATAAAATTGTTGTTTAAAACAATTTTTGGATTGTCGTCTGCCAATCAAAGGCCATACAAAGCGGGTGCCGCAGGGCTCTGCAGGGTTGTCACATCGATTTTATAGATATTAAACGTGCATGCGATACGTAAACCGTTAAAAAAAGGCTTTGGAGCTAAAGGTCTGAGAAAAATCACTAATCGAACAACATAACATAACATAGCATCACGCCTGTATTCCCTGAAGGGTCAGGCAGAGGTGTACTATTGTACACCCACATTCCGCCGATGCTGTTATCGAGTCCCATGTAATAGGGGGCGAGCCTATTGCCATCTACCGGGCACAGCTTCAGACTTCGTGCTGCTACTGAGAATTTCCATACAGAAAAACCCAATAACACTGCCCGACCTGGGAATCGAACTCAGGACCTCACGCTCAACAGTCGCGCCTGGGACCACTAGACCAATAAGGCAGTCTAAATAATTGAACAACTTCTATAAAAAATTAAAATACTCGTAGAGTAGTTATATGAAATGATTAGAAAGGTGTGGAATTGATTTAAAGCGAATAAAAAAATAAAAAATAAAATTAATAATAATAATAAAAATAAAAAAAAAATGATTTAAAAATACCTGGGTTGGGTATAGATATTATCCACGTTTAACAAATTGTAAATTAAAGTATATGTAAATTCGTAATTTCGGCTGCGGTGCGCCTAAATGACTGCATGAATCGCTAACATCAGTAACATCTTAAAATGTAAGATGCAAACTACATAGTTGATACTTAGATTTATACATTTTAAGTAAATTTACTTGAACAATATGACAGGTGACACCTGCGCTATTTTACGCTACCCTAGACACAGGAATATCGTCGTGAACGCAACTAAAATCGTAACAACAAACGGCTATTGTCTTTTGTATTTCACTCGCCTCATTGTCTCTCAAAACCCTACTTTGGATCATATTTAGCACGAGTATCAACCCTATATTGAAGTTACCCTTAGACGTGTATTGAAAGAGAAACGCTAAACATTTTACTTTTTAAAACTCATAGCAACCGCCGGGACCGAACTCCGAGTATAAAGAGCGAGAAAATTTTATTATTTTCATGTCAAAAGCTTCGCTTCAAACTTCATTGTGAGATGAGAAGGTAACTAATATAACAGTTTTCTTATATTCTGAACGTTTGGCGGGTAACGAGGTGGAAAATATTGTTTCGTATTTATTTTTTTGTTTATGAAAGTGTAAGTAAATCATTACAATAGGTTTTAGAGCTGCCGGGGTGAATGAAGGATCAGCTATTATAAATATAGTTATAGACATGTTCGTTTAGATATAGGAGGGTCAAAATGAAGTTAAATTCATTCCTTGTTTTGAAATGTTCACACACATCTAGACCAGAACAAGCTATTTGGTCTGTGGAGGATTAAACCCGCGGCACGTAGCCCAGAAAGCTAATTGCTTAGTCGTTGCACCAATCGTGTTGTCTATAGTGTTGTTTTAAATCTTTGCCCGTTCATATAAAACGCATACGCACCTTAAACTGAAAATTTCGTCTATTACTGTACTTATAGGCAAGTGGCTCATTACAGTATACAGTATTCAATAAAGGATTCAATTGCCATCGGGTTTTTATTTCAAACTAGTCATAAGAAACAAATAAACAAAAAAGAAAGAATAAACTTGAAAAATTATAGTCTACCAAAGTTTACAAATACTTTATTCTTAAAAAAATCCACTCTTGTGTTCTGTGCTTAAGACTAGTGAGCGTGTAGTGATGACGACATTGTTGTTATTACCCTTATAAGGGCGTTAATATACCATCGACAAGCGTGGAGTGTGCCGGCCGAGCTTGATAACGTTCCTGTAATCCTATAAAATATACCTATTGCCCGCCGCGATGCTCGTTATTTGTAATTACTTATATACTCGGTTTTAGTATATTTTTATATAAGTAGGTATCTACTCTTCTTGGTTGTACAATAAGATTGTTCTTGTTATATTTTTGACCGAACATTTGAACTACGAGTATCTACTCAATATAACATGAATTTAATTAAATATTCAATAGATAATACTATTATATTAACTCTATCGGTCTCGCGTTTGGCTGTCAGATTAGGCGTTAAATTTAGATGATCAGTAATTCTGACAGCCAAAGAGGATTTGTCCTGTGATCATTTAGTTATGATTGGAGCTTATTATAGTAATCATAATGTGGGTACAGATCAGCCCCATAAGATTGATATTACGTTCAATCTTTAGTGGTGGGATGGTGATACCAGAATTATTTTATCGATAGGTACTGCTGATATCCATATATTTGCAACTTTCCCTCAATGTAGGCTGTAGTTACAGCGGAGCCTTCAAGGCAAGATTAAATAGGTAGCTATTGTTTTAAATTGAGTGATCCATCATCAGCGGCATAGTCACTTACCATCAGGTGAGATGCTTTCAAATACAGTCATACTTACTTTATAAAATAAAAAAGTCCAAAAATGGTGGATATGAAAACTATGTGCTCTCGTTTTCCACATATGTTTGCTTATATGCGCACGGATGTTTGGAAATTGAGCAGACGGCACGGTTGGTATAGTGGTTATGAGATTGAATGCTGCACTACATATCGCGGGTTCGATTCTCGCACGGAACAAATATTTGTATGATCTACAGCTAGTCGTTTCGGGTCTGGGTCTTTGTGTATTTGAATATATGTGTTTGCAACCACATTAGAGACTACTAAAATACTCATTATATTCGTTCGTATGAGGAAAACATAACTGATATTTTCATGTTTGCACACATAACTCATGTGAGTGGTAGCATTTCTACTCACAGGCCCAAGTTCCGGTATACCACCACTATTAGCCGAAACGAGCTCATTGCAATTTGCACCCCAGTACAAAGACCGGTCAAGACGTCGGGGGCGTGTTTCAATTGCTTTATAAATGTCAGTGGGTCTATCCCACGAGCCCACTAAACGGCAGGTCTGACCGCGGTCTAAACATTCACCTCAATAAAATGTCTAACCTAGCCAGATAACCGAATGATTCAATTTTTTTAAGAATACTTGAGATTAGTATTTGTTTCTTTTGTTTTATTTTTGTCGCCAGTTATAATGAATCATTGTTAGTTAAAATAGAAAGCCAGGGGTAAAATAAAAAGTTTTCAGACATTCTCTTCAGTTTTCTTTGAGCAAAATTGTTTTGTTTTATAGTATTTAGCGAACAAACACTGAGGAATGTAAATTCAAGTTTTCTCTTCTAGAACTGAAAAACAAATAACGTTTAATTTTGACTGAATGGCTGTTGGTACAATGTGGTGCCATGTGGTCTCCGCTATGAATAGAATCAATCACTCAATCAACTCAGCCTATCATAGCCCACTGCCACATTGACCACGCTGGGCAAGCGTATTCGTGACCGCAGAATTGAATAGAAATGCTTTGTCGTTATTCTCGGATACATGAGGTGACCGAGGGGGCCGTATTGCGATACCCTTATTCACTTGGCAAACTTTTTCAGTTCTCTCGGGATGGTTCTTCCTTATTGCATGGGATTTTATGTTTCTATAGAATTGTAGGTAATTCTTCGCGAAAATGTTTTATTTTATTATACATAATTTTACATACAAAGGCAGAAGTGTTGTTGAAGACCTACATCCGTTATTCGTCGGTATATGATTCTGAGTGATTCAGGTCTTGAACAATGTTTGATGTGACGTATGTGTATGAAATGACCATAGATTTAGAATGTAGTAAGCGAAATTCTAATGACAGAATCAAATATATACATTATGTAAAGATCGCCGTTGAACGTCGTATTACACAATAATACGTACTAGTCCACGTAGAAAAAAGTAACTGCTCCAATAGATAATTTCGACCTGTTGCGAACGCCGTATCTAATCGGATCATAATATCGTCAAATTATGCTAATTGCTTATTGTTGTTAATACTAGGACTTTATTGGACGGCCGAAACGCTGCCATTAGCCCGATCGTGATTATTAAAGTGCCAACGTGCATTATTAGCGTTATGTTTGTATGCAGTTGCATCTAAATATTGTAGGTTAGACGGCATTGTAATATTTATAATAATATATTTTTACGGCACACTTCAAAACAACTCCCCGGAGTTGTCATTTGAAAAGTTGGAGAGCACGTTAAGCCTGTCTTATTTTTCATAACAAACAATTATAACAGGCTAGAAGTCAAATAAGCTGCAAATCTTAATAACAAACAATAGACACAACATTATAAAAAGGCGTTATTTTCGCCAGATTTTTCTTGGACTAATAAATTGTGTCAATAAAATCACTTTTAATATACATACCTTCATATAATATTATGGTAAATTTAATATTAACACAGGGACACGTAACATCGTTGATATTTTTGGGAATATCGAGATTTAAATTGATCGTAATTTGCGACTGTTTTATGCAATTTTTAAAATATAATGGTAGGCAATAATGTAATCAGTCAAACCTTATACTCAATATTTTTCTAGGTTAAAAATATAAGTGAGACTTGTCATTGGAAGGTTTTGATGTTTAGAATAGTTTAACGATACAATTTATTGATAACAACGTTAGCTAATTATTACCTAAAACACTCTTGAACCAAACGTCAATTAATGATGGTGAATGTGTAGTAGTAGGGTTCCGTAGAGAAACGGGGTTTCTATTAGCCTGTCATAATTCGTCTAATCGTTACGTGCTTTGTGATCCCGTCAGTGCTTGTAATATGAAGCGTGACCGTTGCCATTTCTCCGCCAGTAGCCGCGCTTTGACTCACAGCCTCAATTTCAACCGTTTGATGTGTTTAATTACTTTGTTTGTTCTTGTTCAGCCTGCAATGCTTGCTGCGGTCGCCCTAAGTCGAAAACGTTTCCAAAATCGTTAGCATTCGCAAATTAAATGTTACCCACGTCAAAGTGGGAGAATAGTTTTATGCTCAAAACGAAATAATTAAAGCGTGAACCTTTGACGAGGTAAATGTCAGATGCCAATATTCGGGTGATTGATAGCCTATCAATGTATGGCCTTTGTCCTCGACGCTGAATATAGCCCGTAATATGTAAGGCATAAGAAGTTCTCAGTTAAGATCTTTGTTCGGTTCTAGTGAAAATAATGGTGCGTTAATTTCTCATTGTGGTATGGAACCAACCTGTGGAATATAACGGTTTTTTTAATTCATCACAAAACATCTTAATGCTGAATTATATTGATTAGATGTATCATAAAAAGATTCAACTGTTGAGTTTCGTGTCAGCTTTTGATATTTTCGTGCGGATTACTATATCAGACGGTACATAGAAGAACACCCTAACGCCAAGGTAAAGTAAACCACACAATGTATTAAACACCCTGTACCACATTTACGTAGTATATCACGTATTTAGTAAATAATCACTGAAACGGTTAATTTTAAAGTAACGCCAGGGCCGGGTGTTCCACAAGGACGAGCCTTGGGTCCACAATATATCTTGTGGGCAGGCAACCGCGATTTGACTGACGGCGCACTCTGAAAGGACATTTATCAGTCTCACTAGCGGGTTACACTAAACCAAACAACAATGAATTCTCATTGACAAATTGTCTTGCCATTTCTTGTTCTACAGTCCTTTCTTTTGACTAATAGACGCTTAAGACTTAAGTGTAGACTCGCTGATAGCCAGAAATAGTTCGTGAATACAATGCCAGTATCGGTTACAAAACTATAGGTAAATAACATTTTTATGGTTTTCTAGAGAACAGTCCAGCGTGAAACAGTCGTGAGGATTACTAAAAACATTTAATTTCGAAAACCTAAGTGGCTAAAGTAGGGGTGTAATGTGAAAAGGCGACAGGCGGATGTCCCCAGTCTGTCGCGACGGTTCCCCACTAACCGGACCTCAGCCGCATTCGTTGAATGTAAGCCACTTATGAAAATGAATGTAAAGCGAGGATAAACCAAAGCCTATTTTCTGCGCGAAGTAAAGCGGGCGGTTACAAATTGCTTTGGGCAAAGCGTAAATTTTAATTTTATCTCTAATACCCAAATGAGTACCGTGACTCGACATAATAAATGTACACTTCCCACGTTAGCTGCGGTCGATTCGTGTACCGCGTTCTGTCTGCACAACGCGTTAACACATAGCCCGCTTGTGAATCACATGCCGAATCGCCTGCTGCGGCCATAATTATGTGTTTCGTTTATATTTGTGTGCGGCGTAAGCAGAACCCTAAACAATGTGTATAATTATTTGTGTATGACTGTATGCTAGGCCGTTTACGTCGTGTCAAGGTTGGTTCTCCTAGCCGTCGCTTTAGTGAATATTCGGGACTCGCTCACTAATTTATTCAATACTAAATTAACAGTAATAAAAATACCTTAATTATATCATCATCATGTCGGCAATCTGCTGTAGCAACTACCAGTGCGCTGAAAAATCGACTGCGATGAAAGCTCCATTTAATTATTGCTCCATACGTGTCAATCTACAATCGCTACAAAGTAAAAAAATACACCGAATTAGCGTATAGTCACGTCAATGATAATCTCATACATTTTTTTAACGTTCCTTTTCTCTAGCGATCATAGATTGCTTGGGCAGAAAATACGGAGTATTCCTCTACGTACAACTAAATTTTCCTTTATAAAAACATGACTGAAGAAAATGGTGTTAATCAAATCAATGAATCATATATATTTTTAGAGTTACCAAATTAAATGAGTTATTTATGTACGGGTAGCCAAGATGTTTATTTATTTCTTGGGCAGCAAAGAGTTGGAACCATCGGCATGTCCATTTCGTTATCAGCGGTTGCACGCTTCGCTCCACTCAGGTGGGACCACCTGTTTTGATCCTTTTGTTCGCCTCGGTGATAATGGCATGTTCGCGGTCCGTCTGCTCCGCTGCATCCCGCCTGGTAGGGTTCTATAAGACTACCCAATTTTAGTGGCAGTAGTTTCTGCGATGTAAATTATTAGGATATTATAAATATCTTTTATTGTGTTGGTCATATTATTGTCGATATGGAAAATCTTCTTTTAATATTTTTTAAACAGTTACTCGGGAATTTAAATTCTTAAATATAAATGTTACTTGTTCTTTGACTTATTATATTAATTTGATCCAGCAATGAGCGTTCACACGTCGTGGTAACAATGTAAACGAAATTTAAATAAACGTCAGAATCGCCGCGTTCCGCACGCGCGCTTAACCGATCAGTGTGCGAGTCACGGCGGGACAGTTTATTTCAACTTCTCAACTTCTTCGGCGCGTTCGAATGGGGCATAATTTTCATAAGAAAAGCGCCGCTGCGCCCCGACACAAAAATTAGATTCATCAGCCTTCCAGGCACATTTGAAACATTCTCCAAGCTACCAATTCGATTCGAGTTCGTAACGAGCGCGTGAACAATGTGAAGTTAACTTTTGTTACTTTGCATTTTGCTTTGTAAGTATTAACGTTATGGTATGTGAATGTATGAACACGATAGAATTAGAGAAAAATTACATGATACAGTTTTTCAGTTTTTAATAGCTCTGTATTTGATCGATCGCCATTTTGGTGCCTTAGAGATTATTCCTATCTCATTTCAAATTTATTCTAACATCGCACTCTTAAATTGCGATTAGATGGTATAACCATAAAACTCTCAAGCTTCTTTATGTTACAATAATTTGCACTCTGTATATTTTATTTGAACGATATTTCCTGGAATATCTGGAGCTCGCCGAACCGCTTTAACTGTTTCATCAACGCTTAATATTGGTAATGTATGACGATCGTTTGTATAATTTTTTGTAACTCGTAATCTTTGAGAACTTTTTTCATTTTTACTTTGGTTGTAATGCGGCAAGCAATGCCGAATAATATTTTAATATTAACTTCTTTGTTTGCTTACAGATACAAAAGTCGTAATTTTATTTCTCGAAGCCTAATCACACGGTTCTAAAGTTGAAAATATCCAACTCCATATTGAGAGAATGTCAAGGTTATATATTCATGACGAGTTAATTTAGTTACCAAACTTTAATTTTCCCAACTTTTACGAACAAATATTTATAGTTTAAATAAGCAAATCACGGCGCGAGACATTGAATACAACGCGGGGTTGGGACGCAAACATAATTTACTTATCTCACGCGAGACCAGAAAGTTTCGTTCAAACAAATAATATAGGTTTCCATCGGTGCGGGGAGCACCTGGGCGGCACTACGATCGGTGTGTCCCCAGGGAAATAAAAACTTTGTCGCACGTCGCTTGTCCTAAAGCCTTCTTACTGTCTCCCTGCTCCGCGACACGTTCACCGATTTGCTACCGACGTACAGTTTATAGCTTTGATTCTCAACGACACACTACGTTTACGATATTGTTTCGCATTACTGCTGCGTAAAGCGGCGCGTAAAACGTTAGCGGAAAAGAGCGCGCGCGCTGAATTGAATAACACAAACTTAAGTGCTTATCGTATTGGAGAACGCGAAAACAATCAGATTAGACCTTGTATTTTTTTCTTTTTGATTGATATTTTATACTTTGTAGGTATACCATATTTGCCAGTAACAAATCGGTACAAACCGTTTAAATAATATCAACTTACGACGTGTGAGAGAATTAACGTCTGCAATCCTAGATTCTAAAGTTGGAAATTCTCGAAATGACTTCGCTAATATTACTAGTGTTGAAAGTTTCCGACGTCCCAAGTTCGATAACTGCCAGGATCTCAGCAGGAATTTTTAAATTAATTCAAAGGAAAAATAAAATTAACGAAGTTCGCGAAGATTAAATTATATCCGTCGTAATTTGTGTCAAGAAAGTTAGGATGTTGATTGTGGCATCAAGATCTTTTTATTATACTTATCTAAATATAGTGAATTTTACCTTAAAATAATTTAGAATATGTATAAATAGAATATCGTTATCAATTTTCCTTTACAGCGTGAGACGATCATAAAGATGAGAGCAATATCGAAAAACTTTGCTTAGCACAATTTCCCAAAGGTTTACAATCCATGTTGACGTGTGTACGTTCACATATTCGTACTAACACATGTGTACGAATAGGTAAGTACTCGTATCTTCACTCAACTGATCTATGAACTTTAGTCTCGTCTCCCTTTCACTTCACAGAATCTATAAAATCTTTGAATAAACATTTGCCTTCTTTGCCCTTTTGCACTCGTAAAAGGGGTCTGAGAAACTCGCCTAAACTTATTTAAACTTTTACCCTAGGAAATCCTTTTCACAAGCACTTTAAATGTAGAATAGAATATGTATTAGAGAATAGAAAAAGGTTACTTGGAATAGGATTTTTAGATAAACAGACTTTGAATTCTCGGATCGTTACCCGTTACATTAAAAGTTTGCGGTGCTATTACCTAGGACTATACTACCACACTTATCCAACCTGTTATTGTTACACTTAAGTTTCACTTCGATAGTTGCACGGTTGATCAATAAGCTTGTTAGAGACCAGTAAGTAGTTAGTAAAGATATATTGATAAGGGTTAACATAAACACTTCGATAACGTCTATCGTGTAGATCAGCTTTTCAGTTTTCAAAGGGTCTGAAGTTAAAGTTTGCCCGGAGGTATTTCTCGGATCATCAAGACGGTTTTCCAATTTTAACTTTGCTTTAACCAAGCAGCGGTAGCGATTTTCGAATTATGTTCCAGCTTCGGCGGGCTCATCAAAATCTGTTTATCTTTCAAAGCTTCTGTCTACAGAAGTTGGTACTTTTTCTTTTTTATTGTATTTTGATATTACATTCTATTATTACATACTGGCAATTTGGAATATTAGATGCTTCTTTGTTTAAGTTTTAAGAGGGGTATGGAAAGAAGGTCACTGCTATCAGAAATTTTGTAATCGACAAACTGTTTTGTGTTTTTGATATCGTTTTATACATTTTTAATTTTTCTCTTCATGCTTCTCGTATTTCTGATGATTGATTTTCGACAATTCAACTCTGCCTAGTGGCTTGCCCACCTTTTTGTTATATCGTGGGATGTTAAAAGTGTATTTTTATACGTTCACTTTCAATAACATAACCCAATAACACTGTCCGATACGGTAATCGAACGCAGGAGTTACGCTCACCAATATATCAGCAATGCGCTGGCACTGATTGTTTTGTTGAACTTATTAATTTAAAAAAACCTTTCCATAATATAATATGAGTATTTAATTACTATTTTAGACCAAACACAAATGCTGGTTTTGATGCGATTTGCGCACCTAATATCAACGTACAATGTACAAGTAGGTGTTTTGAAGAATATGGTAGCACTGTAAACGTACATCCATGAAACTGAATATTTTTATCGATGGTTGTATACTAAAAATATCTTTACTCAGGTATATCTCTTGTCCCGACCTTGATTGATTGACCGATTTTAGATAACATCACTTATTAGAATGATAACACACTTATTTCGTAATAACCTTTATTCACCGAGAAAGTCGGGACAATATCTACGTATTGTTCTTACATAATATCATAGCTCGTAAAATCTCAATGCTAAATTTAATTAATTACTGTAATCACTTCGCTTGAAAGAAAAAAAAAAAGAAATAATATTATTTTTATTTTTTTCCTTGTATCCGAAACTAGGTTAAGCTTTTTCTCGGGTATCGTTATACGGTACATACTTGTTATCATTTGTTTGTTATCGGTTGGCGCAGTGGTTGGCTTATCCACACTACGTGTCACGGATCGTGTCGGGAATGAGTATTTTTATGCCATAGTTGTTCTGGACTTGGGTGTATCGTAGCCACGATACAGGAGAATATCTAAGTGACAAAGGAACGCGTATAGAATAACGCTTTAAAAAAAGGTCACGGATTCGACGCATAAATATTATAAAAGTAGACGAAAACACTTGCCTCAAATTGAGTCGTTAGATTATTATGTCTCCTAAAATGCAACAAAATATTTTAGTAATTTAAAGAAATTAACATGATTAAAACAAAATTATTCCAATTTCTGTTAAAGGTTTATTCACAACAAAGCTGCTGTATCGCTACATTTCTCAAAAGATGCAAATCACGGGGAATTGTCCAGGAACCACGCGGAAGTGAATTGTTTTAAATTCACTTAAATTCTAAGATTTATTCATTAAACGACTCCAGTTCAAATTCGCAAACAAAGGGAAATAACAAAAGACAATTCTACTAGGTACTACAACTATATTCATTTGTTAAATATATACAAGGCATTATGCCTGTGTTTGCTGAAGGGTTAGACAGGTGCGTACCCATTTATTTCGTTGATTAAAAAAAATCTTAGAGAAAATATTAACAACACTTCTCACTTTGAAAATCGAAGCCTGGACCTCACTTTCAGCAGCCTTCTATTTTATTTATTAAGGACCTCCAACAAAGGATATACACATAAAATTACAATGAAATATAAATAGTTCTTCATTTGTGTACTCCTTCAATTATAGGAGGCCACAGCATCCAAAACTTATCGACCAAGCTAACATACGACTAAATTGAAAATGAAATAAAATAAAATTAAGGTAACATTATTATAACGACAGTAGACATGTAAATTCGAGTAAACTCTTAAAATTTGTTTTACAAAATTTGTTTTAAATTCTTTTTATATTTTGATAACGGCTCACATATGTCAATATCATGAACTTTCGACAAGACATTGTATTGCCTACATAGCCTTGGCACGGCGGCGAAATGTCCGAGATTAGTTTTTCAACCGACTTCAAAAAAAAGGAGGAGGTTCTCAATTCGGCTGTATTTTTTTTTTTTATGTTTGTTACTCGATTTCTCGAAGACGCCTGGACCGATTTCAAAAATTCTTTTTTTATTTGAAAGGGTATGCTTGTCATTTGGTCCCATTGTCATCAGGTCAGGACCTGATGGTGGAAACCCTGAGAAATCGAGGGCATCTCTTGAAAATTGTAGGCGAGCATGGGGTAAAAACTTGATATTTATGTGTATATCTGATGAGACTACAATACTATGGAGGCTTAGGGTAGATCTGATGATGGAGACGACAGAGGATCGAGGGAACTCCTCAACGGTACATCTTAAGCACCTCGTGTTTGGGCTTATTTTATTCGTGTTGACAAGATCTTTACACCGAAGTGGGTAATGACTGCCACTGCAAGGTCCGTGATGCAGGTGCAGTACAGTTTAGGGAACTCCTTAATGGTTGATAGCAGCTACATAGTGTTTGGGCTTATTTTATTCGTATTGATGCGAACTTTAAGCCGAGATGGGTAATATTGCAGATTCGATAGTGAAGACAAAAAACAGTTTAAGGATATCCTAAATGGAGATGTTTTCCGACGTTCAAGTATTGGAAGGAAGATTTCTTAACCTCGTTATTTCTGCCAACGCCCTGTCGTCGTGTGGCCGATTAAGTAAACAGTTTTTCAAGAGAATCGTCTTTACTAGGTTTACCCATCACTCAAAATTGTAAAATAATTAAATTTTTTAACAAAAAATAAAAACCGACTTCAAAAAACTCAAAAACAAAACTAAAAACTAAAAAGCAAAAAATAAATCTTTTATTATACAATATCGTAGTTGAAGAATATTGAAGTCGGTGCCAAGTAAAACATGCAATGATAAACCGTGTGTTTTAATGTCGCTATTATTGCAGCAAGGTATATTACTTTTATGTTTTACTTGGCACCGATTTCAATATTCTTCAACTACGATATTGTATAATAAAAGATTTATTTTTTGCTTTTTAGTTTTGTTTTTGAGTTTTTTTGAAAGTGGAAGATCGATGTTAAAACACGAAAGTTATTTCCCAACTACCGGCGACCGGAACGTTTGATTGGTAAAGCATATTACTTAGCTAACAATGCCAAAGGCTTATTTGCTATTCTGTTGCTCTGCATTAATCCTAATATATAAAGAAGTAAACCTGAGTTTGTTTCGGCGCTTCTCTCAGGCATAGACATACAAAATGCCGACGCCACAGTTTTAAAAAAAGACGTGTAAGTATTTGAAAAATCCTAATTGCAAAATAAGCAATTTCATTTCATAACTGTGTATCCATTGGACACAATTATCTCACGAAACATGAAAACAAAACAACCCTAAACAACGTCATCACATATTTTTAATTCTGTATCACATACTATTTAAACTTGTTCATCCGTAAAAGTTAGACCAGAAATACCTCAAAAAAATCAGAACTAGTAGGTAACAAGTTTTCAATAAAACATAAAGTTTGTTGACTTAGATTAAGAATCAATGCGTGTTGTATGGTGTAAGTCAGATCCGTGTGTCATTGTTTAGAGATCTCGGGAACGTCGCCGAAGTCAATATGCGGAACATTTCCTATTACACGCCCACTTCTTTCCGTGAACGAAACCTATCTATATAGAGTGGTTGTTGTCAAGACTAATTTAACGTCTGACATTTTATTTTATTATTTTATGTAAGTTACATCGAATAGAATAGAATAAAATATTAATTTATTTGCATACAATGTAGGTGTATAAAAGATCCTTGTACATTCTACCATTTAGGCATGCAAATATTAACTTATAACAAACAAATTTTTAAACAGTATCTATTATATGATTTTTTATTTATGTCCACTCTTTTAAACTCGGGTAAAAAATCTTTCTTCTGAAACTAAAACAGTAGAAAAGTGGAGAGCACTTAATTACTGTCTGATTCAAAAATTAGTCTGGTTTTCGTAAAAATTAAATTAAATTATGAACCGATCTCTAATCCAGTAGTCTGTATGAATATAGAAATTAAATGGAAATGATTCTCAGCAAAAACTTGAGAAATATTTTATGATATTACTAAAACTTCTTATTTTTGACGGTTTGACCAATCTGACCTAACCCTACTCCATCTCACCACAATCCACTCTATATAAATCTGGCCATATTTTTATTCCAACACAATTTGTAATGGAAGCGACACGCGGAGACAAGAGAGCAAGGCAAGGGCAGGGGGTGAAGGGGCGGGGTGGTGGCGAAATTACTTGCAAATTCCATTTACGAACTCGGCGGCCAGGCGTCAAAAGAAACTGGTGGCTGTCTGCCTGGAGAGCTGACTAGTTACCTAGATTGTGGTCACTGCAAACATGTTGTGAATAATGGCTTTGAGAAATTACTTCTACTGGGAGTTTCTGTATTCATGTGTCATACGACACGCTTTTTTCACTGTAAGTACAATTATATTTTTTTTTTGTTTGTGGTCAATTTGCCTTACATATACGACATAAGTGCTGAAAAACCCAATAAAACTTTCCTTGACCCAGGCACCGAATCCATGACTTCACGCTCAGTAGCCGGGCTTGCAATTAATAAAGCAATGAGAAAATTTATAATAAAATCATGCTCACCAAAATCTAAGAAATGTCTCAGTCAACACGTTAAATCCGAACGTGAGTAGAGTCCACATAGGAAAGCGGGTGTGACGTTTTATACGTCCTACTGGAATTACAGGTTAATTTTGTTACAAGTTAGATACATTTCATGTTACGCAACTCCCAAAGATTTCAATACCGTGACTTGGTTACAGAAATATAGTCCAACGATCCTTCCTTTGATTTGACCGAAATTTTCATCAAGTTCAAATACAGGTGAACGACGAAAAAAAACCACCTCGACATTAATTTAAAGTTACAAAAAACTTTTGCCAGGAACTAATAGCCTTCAAATCCAGTACGAAACATGACCAGAAGTTTCCTGTTTTCCATGTTTGTGGTATGATTACCAATGGAGGTCGGGTGGTAAGGATCCCACCGATTGGTATGTAAGTTACGAGGCGTTACGGCGAACTTAGCTCATTACCAGTGGTACGCCGCCAGAATGACAATGGCGGGAATTTTTACTTCATTCTCGTCCACGCTTATTAGGTGCTTCCAGACGTGTAGTGGCAAGAGACTCGAGTCTTGCAACTGCCATATTGAATTTTTCGCCTTAACATTGGACCAGCGCGCTTTGTTCTTGTTTCAGCTTAAAAAGTAACCGACCTCGGTGTCACGTAGACGTTGTTGCTGCAACACGTTGCGGAGCAGTGACGTCGCATACACTGAAATAATGGCATTTTCATAGCGTGGTGGCGTCGCAGAGGGTTATTCCCTAAGTACATTATTGTTTATCTGTGTTTGTGTCTTATTGAATTAGGTAACCTTTTATCTTTTGTGGAAAGTTGTAAAAGCTTGATACTTTTATATTAATGACACACAAGGTTTATATCAAGAAAACGTTGTTTACCTTTTTAATGTTTTAATTTCGGTAGAGTAAAAATTGTCATTAGTTGTATAGCTACAATTATGCAGACGAACTCCGCAAAAGTTACTTTAAAATAAAAGCAAATTAAATTTAAAAACAATATGGATTTACTTCGCTGTTGTAAAATTTCCTTACATTGAAACTGATGTCTATACTTTCTTCCCCAATCCGCGGCTACTCTTAGATAGGAGCATCTTTATTGGCAGTATCTATTCCAAGACTTGTCACAAACCTTTGGCCTATGAATAATTTACATGGCCGCCGCGACCGCAAAGTGTTTATTGTGATAGCGCGCTTGGCTTCACAACCGCACTCTCATGTGAAATAAAACACCTAGATTTTTCCTCTCAATCTCTCGAGGTATGTCTGAGGAAAATCTTCATCGTAAAAGATCTTATGCGCTCCAAAGAAACTCCCCAAAATGTATTATATTTACGGGGAACTAAGTCCGACTGTGTGTACTTTTCTAAATCGCACTCCGGTTGTCGTTTCCTGGATGAAGTCGAGAGTGTAAGGAGTCGCGCCGTCGGATTAGGATAACGCATTTAGTGTCGAATGTTACGGGAATAAGGTCGATAATTATTTGCGGTCGACAGTCACGTTTGCCGTGAGAGCCGGAATCGAGGGAAGGCGGCAGTAAATAACAAGCGAGATCGGATTATTTCGATAAGATCGTAAAATGAAACAAGGCGCGCCCGGCGGGACGGTTTCTTTTTGAATATGTTACACGTTAGTTACATTGCCCACGTACGGATGTAAAATGTGAAAGTTTGACTTGACTCATTTTCTCGTGTCTACAGTTGCGCTTTTGGCACTGAATATATTTCTCATTCTGGTTTGGGTTATTGGACATTTTATTTTATGGATTATAGGGATAAAGATCTGAATAATAATAATCAGCACACAAATATATCTTTTAATGCAGAAATAAAAAACGTCAACACATGATTAAAAAAATATCTTCTTGTTTAAATCAGGCATTAAAAGCGCTTTGTTTTTTATTGTGTAACAAGATAGTTGGAACAAATGGCTCTCTATTTTCTGTGGTCGGAACGTTTCAAAATAGTCATTTGTTACAAACTGAATCTAGAGTCCGTAGGCAACCCTGCCAGTGCGACCGTGCATTGCGGGGCAGCGCGGGGCAGCGCCGGGCATGTGGAAGCACGCGCGGTGGGTCAGAAGCGTCCGGGTGCAATCTTATTTTTCCGGGCGGCTCGCTGGCTCTTTGCCGGCGGCTTATTGCCTACGTGCCAGCGGGCCGGTCGCGCGCCCGTCATATTATTCTATCGAGCGGCTATCGGTTGCGCCCACACGACCGATATTAGTATACCCGACGCTGCCTTCTCCAGATATTGCTCTGGATCGTAAATAAAACTGCCACCGCGGTAAACTACCCGCGCTCGGTGCGAAAGCTCCACTTATCACCTTAAGAAAACTCGGGTAAAATATGCTGGCGAACGCAGATAAGTAGGTATTGATATTTTCATAATTGCAGATTTATTCGGAATATTTTAATACAGTGAATATCTGTTCAAACAGATACAGCGCTCAGACGAGACGTGTAAAAAGCGTAAACAATGTGTGTTATTGGATACAGAGGTTACACGTTGCGTTTGTACTATTTCTTGCGGTTAAATAAGTAAGAAATGACAGCTCCACATTTATGACCAAACTTGTTTATCACAATTACGCAAACAATAACGTAATAAGGGCGGCCGCAGCCGGCGTTATTGTCGCCGGCGAATGTCGCCGCGGAGAGTTGTCGGAAAAAGTGAAAGTTTTTATCTGCGCTCGGTCCCCGGCCGCCCGTTCTCATTTCCACGGAGCCGCTCTTGATCGTAATCGGCCGTTGCAGGGTTGAGCTGTGTACACTTAACCATCGGATAATTGCTGATCAGCAGATACCTCGCGTACAATACAAACATATCGATTTATTGTTAGTCTTTTTTTCTAACTTAGTATACTTCAAGTGAAATTTATACACATTTCTAGTTTTTTTTTATGGAAAACATTTTTAAGAATAGTTTCTGACACCACACTGAATTATAAGAAAATTGATTATAGGTATCTAAAGCAAAAAAAATGAGATATTTCTTTTATACAAAAAAATTAAATGTTTGTATTTTGACAAAAAACTTAACACAAAATTGATAACATCAGTGACAAAAATAAGCAACCCTATTTGTGAGGAGTAGAAGACAAAGAAAAAAGGTGTACACAGGGGGACTATACGTCAAAAAATTATGTGACCCAAGCAGTAGATGTGGCAGTGACGGTTAGGGTGTGAGAATGAAGCCGGTGCCGGTGCCTCGGTGAAGCTCAGTCGTGCAGCGTCGGCTGCACTGGTGAATCGGACTTTGATGATCCTCTGGGATCGCACGTCGTCTCCTAAATTTTGTTTGTTTCTTTGGTCGTACTTTTATTAAAAGATACGAGTACGGGTCTTGTGTTTAACGAATACAGCATGATTTCGTATACTGTTTTTTTAACATTTATAGTATTAGCTAATCTATATTAATTACATCGTAAATAAAACCATGTTTTATTGAAATTCATAGTTGTTTTTTTCACGTCTGTTTTCTCTACGAGTAATTTCAATTTGGTCAAAATTAATACTAATGGCGTAGGGTATTATTTTATTTATTTACTTAATTAGAACGGCCGCAAGCCAGTTACACTAATTAAGGACACAACTAACACACCGATCTCTCACAATACTTCCAACATACTGACAAGATCTTTTTCCATTCATCGGCAAAAATATCACAATCTGTAAATTCCAGGAAAGCGTTGAGCGCGGTGAGCGATCGAGGTAAAGGCGAGTTAGCACGCGCCACGGTGCGGTATGTAGGTACAGCAAAAAGCTTATGTTGTCTGCAACGGTTGTAATTATTTGGAATGAATATCCGAGTCAGCTTTTCATGGAGCTCTGGTGCTAAGATTTTACCATGGAGAATTTTGCACATAGTTCCGATCTGGTCAAATTTCCTTCTAACCTCCAAAGAATTGTACCCTAGGATACCCAGAAGAAACCTTGTGGGGTACAAGAATGGATAGTACCCATATATGCGCTTATAAAGGAATCTCAGGAATGATGTACGTAGTTTCGTAAGGATTCCACACAGCAGCACTGGTTTCGAGTTTGCTGCGTACGAGTGTATTGTAGACGATCTTTAGTACATCATTATTGCGAATGTCTTTGACATTTCTGAGAATGAACTATATTTACGGAATAAAAATTATATATATTTCTAAAGGGATAGCTAATATTATAATTGTGAAAGTTTGTGAGGATGGATGGATGGATGAATATTTGTTACTCAATCACGCCAGAACGGCTGAACGGACCTGGATGAAATTTAGTACAGAAATAGATTATAGTCTGGAAAAGCACACAGGCTACTTATTATGTACGGGTTCGTAAACCACGCGGGCGAAGCCTCGGGCGGAAGCTGGTATTTTATAAATTATAAAAGTCCTTTTCTCTATAGAAATCTAATGAAATACAAGTACTGTAAGCAGCGATATAAAAAATCGATTTCGTATAAAATTTTCGTAGTAAAATATAAATCGTTTCAAGATAACGAAAGTACAATGAGTTGCTAATATTTTTCATTCTCTTAAGAGTGCCACATTTTTCACGGAACCTTTGTGTAGCCGCATATTTCATGACATGGTGCTCTATAGTACCTAATAATTTATATATGTATATAGGTAAAATATATACCTTTAAATCTTATACATTTACTCCTGTACTGTCTTATGTTATTTAAAATTACATGTACATATATAATGCGAGTGGAACTTCCTTACACAAACACTGATCTTATCAGGTGGGTTTAAACTTTGACCTTTTACAAGTGCAGGTTTTTGTCAAGCTCTACCATTGTTACCGTCAAGCCAAAAAAGTATAAAATGCGCGCGCACATTGCTTACATACATTTTTGGCTTGACGGTAACGACGATCGAGAATAAAGAAAGTTCACATTTGGAGTACATGCGTGAAAGAAACCAAAGAAGATTTTAAGACAAAGCTTTGGTTTCTGGTCAGCATTATAAGCGCTGACGAAGTCAATGCATTACCCATGTATCAACGTATACAACCACATACACGTGTGGGAGACAAAATGCACTGAGTTAAAAAACATATGCGGTTTTAAACTGTGTCGATTGCGTGTCTTGCACCTGCGTATACGGCTTCAGAGAAATACAAGTGTATGTGCAAGCCAATTGACGAAAATGATATACCGACTCGTATATCTCCCGTTACTTGGAATATCTAGGCTATCTCAATAACGGATAGTCCTCAAAGTCAATGGCGATGGATGTCCATTTAGTTTCGCCCGAGTCCGGGCTCTGATTGAATACTATGAGTATGTGTCTGTTTTGAAAATCTCCTGTATCTGTGATATACAGAGATATGAAACTACAGGAGGCTCTAAGATTCTAGGAAATCGAAATGGATTAGAAAGCTTGTTATTGATATATGTATGTGTGTATGTATAATTTTGTATTTAAGAGGTATATGGAAATGGAAAGATTATTATTAGTAGTAGAATAAATTGTACACCGAATTAAATTAGTCGATTTCCACATTCAGTTTTGTATCATTTATAAGATGACAACCAGCTCCAACTTTACCGCAGAAATATTAAGAACCGCAAGCTCAACATTTTAACTCCTCAAAAAAAATGTAAACCATCTTATTCCATTACTATTCCGGCTTCCGAAGCGAAAGAAGGCTGATTCAATTTTATTAGCGCATCGCGTTAGTGGTTTCAGCTCGTCGGCACGGGCCCCTAATAAAATGAGCCGAGGTAACGGCGTGTTTGCTCCGCGCTGAGAGATGATAGATACGGCACGGATGGCCCCCGCCCGAACCCCGCCGGGCTTATAAACTAGCGTACACACCTACTAAACAGACTGAAAAACTGAATTTATATAGTGTTTGAGCTATGAGATTTGAATTTGGGGAGTTTAGTTTGGATGTACGAATCAAGTCGGTTTTTAACGGGAATAGAAAAATTGGAAATTATGAAACAAAGTTCTAGGTTAAATAAATATTTCAACATACATTTCACATTTAATATCTAATAAAAATAATTTAACATATAATAAAAATGGGAAAAGTGTATTCCTTTTTTCTTAAAAATTGGTTTTATATGTAGCTTTAAGTTAAGAATGTAAGGAGTTCATGTATTAATGTACTCATTATTAGAGAACCAAATATGTATATAAATATAAATACTTACGTTGCGTAAAGGTTCGACAGATGTTTTCATAATCATGTAACAATTTCCAAGGCAAAGGTTTAATTCTACATTAGACTTCTCATAGTTTGTTGATGATGATATTCGAAACTTTATATGAAGGAAAATTCTGCCAGCATTTTCCATACAAACTTAATCTTCTGAACAACTTGATAAACCTTTAACAAACTGATCTTACTTCGACCAACCTGAAAAACGAATACAGAACATTAAGCTGGTAGGCTCATAGCTACTACGTAAGTTGGTGACTAGAAGCCGATCTAATTCCTTGTTATCAGTTATGATGAAGCGATAATCAATCATAACATCGTAAAATAAAATGTCAAATGTTAAGCTGCCATTATAACCTCAAAGAGGCAGTAATATACAAGTCAGATCAATAAATCCATTGCTATCAGTCATCAGCATACATTTTTATTGTAATTACAATATAGTTATGTTTATTATATTGTTATAGACATGGGCGTTATCGGTATTTTTCGATATCAGTTGGACAACTGATATTTAGGTACAATATCGATACCAATATCCGTTGCTTAATATCGGTATCAGTGTCTGGGTATGTTGGTCGCATAATAACGTACAGATATAAAGCTACGGTATGGATATATAACTGAATAAGAAGGACCACTTGCTACGTAAATATATAAATTCTGACAATCTAAATAACATCTTATGGAAATACATTTAAAATCTATTTTACAAAACTCAACTCGCATAAATGTAGCGTAGCGCCAATCAAACTCGCGACAATATTCGCTTTGTCTCTTTTACGCGCCTAAGCACATCTATTTAGTTATTAGATGCCATCGCCTCCAACTATCGCTCGTGACTGTTATTGTGAATATTGTGATAGCGGTTGGTAAATTTTTAGATATCGATACGTTAGTTATTGGATTGGCAACCGTTTTCAGTTACGTTTTGTGATATCGGACACATGCCTATATTGTTTTTCCTAATAACTTTTTTTACACTTTATACTACTTTATTCTCACATTCTCATACCACAACAGTGTTCCAAACATGATTATAATATCGATTTATTTTAAAAGATTTTCCATGGAGTATCTTGCCGATTCTTCTCTATAGGACCTACTATTTGGAACCGTGCGCTTAGAGTCTCGACATTTCTTAAGTGCCTGAACTTGGTTTAGATGAAATAAAGATATATTCTATTCTATTCTATTCAGATGAATATTTAAAACCACAAAAACAAAGAGCGACAGTGGTAAAATGGAACTTTTATCAACGGAATAAGGTATGTTTTCAGAATTGTTAATGCAGTATGAGCATTTTGGCTGTAATGGATAATATGATAAAGATATTTATTTCACTATATATGAATACTTTTGCTGAGCCTTACCTTAATCTAAGTTCCCGTGTATCAGACGCTGACTGTACTTAAGAAAAGTTCCTAGAATGTAGCTTCCATACAGTATGATTTATTAATTACTATCGAAGAACTTCCACCATAGATTCCGTTCCTCAGTACAACTACCAGTGAAACTAGCACACAAAGCCCGTAACTCATAGCGAACTAGTTTATAAATCAACAGTTTAATATCATTAAGCGGCTACGCCTAGTACGCTTAAAAACTTTCCAGTTTTAATTCACCCTAAGAGATTTTAATTTAGCGAGAAACTGGTGCCTCGAACTTGCTATAATGTATTCATATATTAACAAAATAGTGACATCCAGCCGGTTGAGGTGCTATTTCTGAACGTCAGGTTCAAGGAATTGTCTGAAATGAGCTACATTTTGCGGCAATTTCTTGCATAGGTACTCTATATATTAATAAAAGCTTTATCACAGCTTCGTTTTCTTATCATCTATCTTAGTAAGTACACATTTTATTTCTATACTTTAAAATATGGAACTGTGCTGGTACATAAAATTATAAAACACATATATTTCTCCTTGTTACGGCGAAGCAGAAAACTGATATTTAAATTTTGTTAAGTAAAACAAAACGGCTATGCTTATTCTGTAGTATATAATTTATTACGAGGAGGGAATAAATTCAAATTCGTTTCAGATATTTAAGGGCGAGGGTTTGGAAATTTGCGTTCTCCAGTCGAGGCTAGAACGAGAGAGCATTACTTTGCAATGCAGTGACATTTTTCTTTATGAACTCCCTCGCCCTGTTTTTATTAATTCCTACTCCCTGTTCCCAAATAAAAGCTTTAAAGAAAATGTTTTCATAATTTAAACCATTTTATCCAGACTTATGTTCGCTTTGCGCGATACATCGTATTGTTATTTGTTGTTACATACTATGTTTTGTAGCGTTAAATCTACAGATTATTTTCTTGGATCTTATTATAATACAAAGTAGTGACGACATAATGACAATAATTGCAAGATTGCAACCACATTCTAAGTATCGCGTTAGTAGTTCCTATACCAAAAAATAATCAATCGATCATTCAAATCTATTTACTTGCATAACACAGGTTATAAAGGTGATAATAATTATTTTAAGAACGTCATTATGTTTTACCAGTAGTAGTGTGCAAATGTTATTCAGTCTCAGTGATAGTAGTAATAATGTTGTAATGAATGATAAGGCACACTCATGCGTTGCTTTAATATTATCAGAAATGTAAAAAATGATGATTATTAAATTCTATTCACGGATAGCCACAGATTTTATCTTTTAGTTTAACTATTTTTACGACTTCTCTAGGCAAGTTTTGTAGGACATTCAGATAGACAGACTGAAACACTTTAGATGTACCTAAATGCCTAAAATACAACCAAATCAAATGTGCGGCTAGTAATACAGTATCCAAAATTCGATCTTCCGATTGATTTTTAAATTTCGATGTAACAATTAATTTAATCCTTTTAAAGTGTTTTGACTGAAGCAGCGATTGTGTTTTAATTTACTGTCGTATTGTCATCACCACTCTGTTTAACAGACTAAAGTATAACATTATGCCATAAGCAGGAACATTCATACTAATAAAATGTATCATGCTGCAAATGTTAACGCCACAAACCGTTGTCATTATCTCAAATGACGCTCAGGATAGTTTGTTCTAGTGGTCTAAAGGGAGGCCCATATTCTGTAATGGATATCTTAGGGTTGCAATGCCGATTACAAACACGATATAGCGCTATGTTCGGTGGCTGAGGAGAAGCGACGTGATATAACCCTCAACACATCGCAGTGTGAATACAAGAAGTTGGTTACTCCAGAGGTCAAATACTTGACGCCGGATATAAAGCCATATCCATGTTATTGAAACAGGAACTAATAATAATAATAATAATAATAAATTTTTATTTCAGAATCAAGTTCCATACTTTGTTAGTAACAGTATAAAATGCCTTATAACTAGTGTTAGTAAATAAACTAATCTAACGGGTAATTAAGTATATAAAAACTAAGTACACCCGCTAGAGAATCTCCCATCCTAATCTACTTCACTGCATGGAGTCGTATCCAGCGTCCTAGAATCGGAGAGTCCCAGCGGTCTGCCAACGTCCTCAGGATAGTGTTGGGACTGGCGCGAAACCGATATAATAATGATGCGCATCTCTTGCGCATGACGGTTGAAAAGCTGTCAACATTTGCGTCGGCAAACATACCGGACGCGCTGCAAAAACGCGACAGCCCCAACAACACCCGGAAAGCGTTGTTGTATTGGATGCGCAGGTCGCTATATGCCATCTGCGTGAAGTTCACCCACAGGCTGCACGTGTAAAAGGATTGGCAGAAGGCTTTAAAAAGCGTTACCTTAACTCGTGCAGTACAACGGGCGAACCTACGGGCCAACATACCGCATCGGACAGCCAGCGACCTGCGCTCCCTTTCCACATCTAAATTATCTTTAAGGTCTTCACACACCCAGTGGCCCAAGTACTTAAATTTATTAACTCTTTTTAATGGTATGCCGTCTAGTGTGATAGGTGGTACTTTAGAGTAGCTTTTATTACCAGCTTTGAAAACCATCAGTTCACTCTTGAGTGCATTGTACTTGAGCCCGTGGGCCCTCACATAGGATTCGCAAAGACTTAGCATCTTTCGCATTGCACCAACCGAAGGACTCAGCAGCACCATATCGTCGGCGTAACTGATATTATTAATACAAGTGCCATCAATATGACATCCGATCCTGGTGCCGCTGAGCTCCTCGATCAGACTATTCATGTACAGGTTGAAGAGTGCTGGGGAGGTTAAACCCCCTTGTCTTACCCCGCACTCCAACCTGTACTCTTCCGACAAAGAGTCCACCCACCTCACACGGTTCACTTGGTTTCCATACCAAAATTTAAATATGCCTATCACTTCCGGTGGTACCGAGGTTTCCCTAATTAGTTTGTCCCACAATATATTATATGACACTAGGTCAAATGCCTTTGACAAGTCTAGGTAACAGACATATATTGGTGTCTTTCTTGCAGTGTAGTACTGAACAGTCTGCTTGAGGCATAGGATAGCACTTTCAGTGGACAAGCCAGGCCTAAAGCCGAATTGAGCGTCATTGATTTTTAAGTGCTTGTCCAGCTGGCGTCCAAGCAGACTGTCCAAGACTTTAGCAATTACAGTCGCGAGAGAAATTGGTCTATAATTTGACACCTTAGAAGAGTCACTGGTTTTGTTTTTAATAATTGGAACAACAATAGTACGCATTAATCTTTCTGGTAGATATGAATGGCATAAACATAAATTAAAAAACATTGACAGTATTCTAGGCAAGTGAACTCCGGCGTGCTGCAGGTGCTCGATACTGAGACTATCGTAACCTGGGGATTTGCCTCTTACCATATTTTTAATTATATCAGCAACTTGCTTTGCGGTGAATGACACACTGCGCTCAGAGCAGACCATCTCAGCATCGAGCATCCGCAGCGGCGGCGGGTCTCCTGTCAGGGGTGATTCGACTCTAAAGTGTCGTCGGAACAAGTCCGCTATCTCACGGGTGTCATGCACGCCCTCAACGCTCATCGGGAGGCTTGATTTATAATTGAGCTTATTTGTTGTTTTCCAAAATTTACAGAAGTCTTTATTTGCATGATGTTTTGCAATGATATCCATTTTAATTTGATTTTGGTGAGCTTGGCACCATTTTAACTTATTTTTGAATAGCTTCCGAGATTCATACATGTCTTGATGAATTCTACCGGCGCTAGGCTTACCATTCAGTAACCATATATTGTAACAAAGGCGCGCCCTGGCATGAGCGTCGCGAACGTGCATGTTCCATCCAGTAATATATCTACCTTTTCTTAACTTTTTTACTTTGTAACTGTATTCAGCCGCTTCTGAGAGTATACATTCTAGGTTTCGATACATTTCATCCAACAGATGCAAATGACTACAATCACAGCACATCTTATCACAACACTGACTCAGTTCTAAGGGAAAATCTATTTCTTTAAGACGTGAATGACAGTAACTTTGATATTCACTCGTTTGCTCGGCGTCGCGTTCACCCCACACAACTCGGTTAATCTGTTTATTTTGTTTTAAAATCGCAGCGTGAATAAAATTAAAATCACATTCCAACATAATAGGTAAGTGGTCGGACCAGTATGAGTCATACAAAACGGACACCTGCGTGACAGTGCTTAGCGCCGCCTCGGTCACAATACAATGATCGAGCCAGCGCAAACACCCGTGTGCATCGCTTACATAGGTATAGGTATCTAACGGAAGGCTATTAATATCCACGCATGTCCATGTCTGTTCCGCACAAAAAGAAAACAACTCCTTTGCAAACAATTCACCGGGATGTGCGTTGTAATCGCCTATCATAAATACAGTTTCAACATTATTGTTCTCAATTATTGCATTAATTTCGCTCAGACACTCAGTAAATTCTAGTAAATTATCGTTACAATCTGTTGGCATGTAAACCGATATCACTAAGAATGACCGGTCACCTAGTGCAACTTTAATTGCCGCAAGCCGCACACTATCACACGTAATCACTGACACTACAGGGAACACACTTTTTCGCCAGAGAATCGCAACACCTCCGTGTGGTCGCCCTCGCAGTACACCAGCCGACGTAGTTATTGCAGAGGTGCCCGTAAAGGCAAAGCTGTCATCTATGGTTCCCAAAAATGGCAAATCGTGTGGAAACAACCACGTCTCCTGTAACGCTATTATGTCCGTCTTTTGACAAAGTCTTCTTATGCAATCCACTGATCTTACAACGTTCTTACAATTAAAAGTTGCTATTCTAGTAGAAGTCATTAAGTATTGATTCCGTTATGCTCGCTCGCCTGTAAGGCACTTGTACGTTTATTTTTATAGCCAAAGTTAATAAATCGACGATAGGCAATACCGACAGGCCAAAAGTCATCTTGCAAAAATAGTTCCAAATTTCCTTTGGGAACAAATATTTTATAGGAGTTGTACTCTTTATCCACTTTCATGCTTATTTGTTCCACAGTAACATTTAATTTTGATTTACACGTTACATATTTGGTAATGTCACACATTGATACCTCCTTCGCCACATTACAAATGTAAATAGGTACCTTAATTTCAGCAGCCTTAAACTTCACATTTGTATCTACCTCGGCTTTCCCTCTATTTACAGCAAAACGATTTCTGTGTCTTCTCCTCTGTACCTGGATCCACTCATTACCCTCAGTTTCCTTCTTCCATTCACCTTCCTTCACAATGTCCGCCATCGTTTTTTTGGTATTTACAGATGTTGCACTAATCATACAGTCCGTGTGCTTCGATTCATAAGCCACTTTGTCTTCAATCAGCTGAGAAGCATGACTCACCGTATTTGTCGTTGGTTGAGAAGTCGCGGTAGCAACGTTAGCCGACTTTACAGAATTTTGAACCTTGTTGCTGTTGGAATGCGGTTTAGTTTTGCACTTGTTCGCGTTATTTATTTCATTATGTTCGGAAAGCGACGGTTCCGCATTCATATTCGACATTGCAGTTGTACTACCTTCAGATCGAAAATTATCTTGCATTATTTCACGATAAACGGTTTCTGGCGAAGAAATTATGGTATTATGCATAGTACTCGTGCTTATTTCACCCATAGGATGTCGCACTTGGTCACCATCACCATCGAAGCTCTCCAATAAACATGCTCCACGCCTATTGTTTACATTGTATCCATAGTTGTTGACCACCGAAGTTTGCTTCAACATATCAAACTCACGTTGTAGCTTCTCCAGCTGTTCAGTCATAGCATATTGTTGCTTTATAACACTAATATCTTGCTGAATTATTAACAGATCTTTCAGTATCTTCGTAACATCGACATGATCAAAAAGAATCGGGGGCAATTTTTGCAGCTCCCGAGCGACAAATATTGGTATTTCTTCCGGATCTGTCTCCTTAAGGGTGCAAATTATGTCGTCAATGTTTCGAAGTGACTTCCCGTCTCCTCTCCTCGTTTTTTTCTCCTTTGTTGCTGCAGGGATAGACTCAAACAGTAGGTTCTTAGCCTCCACTATGTTGTTCTCAGAAAAAGCACTGATACATATTCTACTTATACTCTCCTCGTCCATAACATCTAACTTATTGTTCACAAAAGCTAACACCTCATTTATTACAATGTTACATTTGGAACATTTCACAAGATTCGCAGCCATATTCGCTTACGCCCGCTACGCGCAACCGTACGGAACCGAGGCGCGGACGCAACTAATGGTGCAGTTTATAGATTAGCAAAACATAACATCACGCCTATATTCCTTGAAATATTAGGCAGACGTGTACTATTTTACACCCACATTTCACCGATGCCGTTATTGAGTCCCATGTAATAGGAGGCAAGCCTATTGCCATCACAGTGCCAGACTTCATGCTTCTACTGAGAATTTCCATATAGAAAACCTCAATAACACTTTGCCTGACCCGGGAATCGAAACCAGGGCCTCTCGCTTAGCAGTCGTGCTTGCAACCACTACACCAATAAGGCAGTCATAGTTTATAGTTTAGTAATCAAGAAGAAACAAGTATTGTAATGTAGAACGCGCTAAAGTAACAAAATAGTACAGCCATGTTTTTGTTGCCAAAAAATAATATAACTCTGTAACATGCTATATATTCGTTAAACAAAATGTGCGTAAATACAAAGCACGTTATTGCATCGTTACACCAATTTCATTATTATATCTTTTGGAAGCTAATCAATTTGCATCTGTATACATGTCAGACTTAATGACCGAAACAACCCATTGAATGTAAAAACCATTCCCAAATCGTTGTTATACGAATGAGGGTCATGGAGCTAAATTCAATTTGTGTTATATTTTGTATCTCTGTGTATTATTGTTTTAGTCATATTTCAAGCCATATTATGTGGTCAACATAGTTATAATAGTTTAATAGTATTTATTGATAAATATATGAATATCGATCATATTAAAATCCAACTATTGTTTCTATCTCGTACCTGCAAAATGTGGAATGGTCTCCCTCCTGGAGGTCTTCCCGCTGAGCTACAACATGGACAGCTTCAAACAAAAATTGAAGAGAGTCCTCTTCGAATAGGGTAGGCAATGCATCTGTGCTACCGCTGGTATTGAAGATGTCCATAGGCGGCGGTGACCACTTACCCTCATGTGGGCTGCCTGCCTTTTTGTCGCTCTAGGGCACACAGGCAGGCAACACAGTTAAAGTATTTAATCCTACTAATCCTATCCTATCCTATCCCACTAATATCCTATCCTACTAATATCTTATCCTACTAATATTATAAATGTGAAAGTTTGTGAGGATGGATGGATGGATGGATGGATCTTTGTTACTCTTTCACGCCAGAACGGCTGAACGGATCTGGATGCAATTTGGCACAGAGATAAATTAATCAATTTTTTTTTCAAATTCAAATATATTTTTATTCATGTAAACCATTCACAGGCACTTATGAATAGTCAGGCTCTAGTTGCCACGTTCCAAAGTGTTGATTTCCAATGGAGAAGAACGGGCAAGAAATTCTTATATATATCTTGAATTATAGTCTGGAATAGCACATAGGTTACATGTTATCAGGAAAAAATGTACGGGTTCGTAATCCACGAGCGAGCGGAAGCTAGTTATGTATAAAAATAGAAGCATTAAATTCAGCTAATGGGTATCTTATAAATAACTATGTTGTTACAATACTACTACGTGAGTAGGTATATATTTTCTGCAAATTAAAGACTACATAAAATAGCAGTGATAACCTAGCGACTTAATACTTGCCTTCCATGCATAAGGGTTTACTTTCAAGCTTAGTTAGCATCTCTGACTTTTCTAAATAATGGAAGAAAAAAGTGGAAATCAAATGAAAACCGTGCTTATTCACTGAATACTGTTAGAATCACATTTATCGATAAGTTACGCGGTTAAAAGATTGCAATTGCGATTCCCGATCCAGCCTTTCACCACTTCATACGTTGATAGTACATAGTCGGCAGGTTTAATGGACAGGTAACCGACCGCACAGATACTAGCAATAGATAAAATAGATAAACCAATAGATAGTTTTGTTCGGAACGTTTCGCGTTGGTTCGAGGAATTTTGAATTTCTGTAAATATAGCAGAGGACAAAACTAGTCTTTGTTGTGAGCTCCAACTTGAGCCCCAACATTCAGGATTTCAAAACCACCATCTTGGTTTCAAAACACTAATTAATTGAATTTAATCTAATGTTACCTTGGCCACAATTTGTAGAACGAGAATTGCGGCTATAAAACGCCCACATTTAGCAATAATTGCTAAAGATTCCAAAAAAAAATATTTCTCTTCGAATCTCCATAGTAACGGTCAAATAGATGATTGCCGAATATGAAGTAGATATATTGTTTTTTGTAATGTCCTTATATATAAATAAAAATGAAATGCGGATCGTTGGTAAGCCCAACCCTTTAGAATGGCGGGGACCGATTTAGCTATATTTTTTGAAAATATATTCTTAATAATCGCAATAAGGCTTGTACTATAAAGCGGGACTTATACACTCCAACTATCCAACCAAATTTGACAGCTCAGTTGGCGCAGTGGCTGAGAGATCGACTACTGCGCTACGTGTCGCGGGTTCGATTCCCGCACGGAACAAATATTTGTATGATCTACAGATAGTTGTTTCGGGACTGGGTCTTTGTGTATCTGAATATATGTATTAGTAGGAAGTAGGACTTATAATATTAGGAGGATAGTAAAAGCCAATATAAGCGAAGTTTAAAAACTTGCATTAAAACTAACTTATTTCTACCAAAAAAATATTGACCAACGTCGGTACAAATTAGAGTTATGAAATCTGTCGAAAGTTTTGAATTCTTGTGATTGAGTTTACCAAGACATTGTTAGCTGAGTGTCGCTGGTTGTCGGAGCAATATTGCGTTGTTGGACCGCTAAGAGTTTGATTATAAAATTGAATAAATCAGAGCCCAATTAAGTTCTAAGTTAATTTCATGACCAAGTGATACTCGATGTGAATGGTAAAGTATGTTGCTACTTATCCATTCAATATAGTGACCATGAGGAGTTTAAATTATTTATGTTTGTCCATACATTGTTGTCAGATGCAAATATTGTTTTCCAAGAATAATCGCGCGCGATCTTCTTTAATATATTTAAAAAAATGTATGAATATTTAAAAAGTTTAAATTATTACAAAAATACAACTTAGCTTTTCAAGTGCTTATGGGTCCTTTGGATCGTCTACTACTTTCACCTACCCCACAAAGGCAATCACTTTAGAGAGATGATACGCTGCCAAATTATTTACATCGTAAAATAAACAAGTTCCTAATTTTTCTAGTTAACGGATTGTTATTTAACAATATTCCATTCGTATTTGCGCGTTATCTATATAAATAAAAATTAATCCCCAAATGTGTTGCTAAGCGCATAACTTCCGAACGGCTGCACTCATTTGGCTAATTCTTTTATTGTTGTGTTTGTAATTGTCAGGAGAAGGTTTTTATGTAAGTTTTTTTTTGGAAAATCCACCGGTAACGTCGTAAATTTGAATGGTATTTTTGATTTTATTCAGCGGGTCGCTAGTTGCAAAATATTGTTAAAATTATTCTGCGTTGTTTTTAAGTAAATAACTTATTGTCAGAATGCTGCACAAGTACTCGGCCGTAAGTTTTTCATCTTATTTATATAAATGTTCTATTTAATTAAATTTCCTTCCGACTCAACTTTGAATATTAACAAGTTCTTTAGCTCTGTTTTTCTTAAGTTGTTCACGAGCCAATGAAGTTAATTCATATGAATTTGAAGCGCTATGAAAGCAAAAATCAACTTGTTTTTATTGCCTTTAATATTAGGTCTTATATTCATAACGCACATAACGCATTGTTTGATGTTCACAGAGGGAGAAAGAGCGAATAAAAAAAAAACACATTATACATCATATTTTTTTAAATGTTGGAATTTTTCATTTATGCTTTATCTTTAACTTTCCTCTTGATTATAAAGTTTACTGCGTTTCATTATTAAAATAAGAATATATGAAATTTAGAACATATTGACGTATAATCACTAGAGTGTGCATCGACACCATTCCCCAATTGTCAGTTTCATTCAGAAGCAAATACAAAACATAAATTTCCCCTGATTTATCTCTTTATATAAGAGTATCAAATTTAACGCCGACGATAGTTGTAAAATTACTAAGGTTATTACGTTTCTCTCCCCTAACACGTCTCGGCAGAAATAACCGAGGCCGAAGACGAATTGATTCGACAACTTAATGACTCATTCAAGAAGTCATAAAGTCGGCGGCATCTCACTGCTTAATATAGCGGCGTTGCAAGAAACAATTAGACAAGCGGCACAATCATCCTAGAGGTGGTGTGGAGGAGTTACTTATTTGAAAAGTGTTGGATGTGGCATGCGAGAAGTTTGAATGTACTATTTTAAGTGAAGTAGTGACTTTTATGTAGTCGTCACAGCTACGCTTCAGTAGCAGATAAATACCTAACTGATCCTTACTCATATTGCTTGTTTGCTGTGAGTCGATTCCGCTAAAAATGTCCTTAATTAGGGTTACTCGCTTCACAAGTGCAAAATATCTGTGTCATAATATCTAGGATAAAGAATGACGGTGGTACACATTAATCTGCTACGGCGTAGCAGGCGTAGCAGATGATTGCGTAGCAGCGTTATTACCGATGTTCTTTTACAATATATTTTGTATAAAACGTAGTAGTAACTTTTTTCCAACTTGCTTAATAAGAACCTGGCACTAGTCTCAATAACGGTATAATGGTTTAAAGAAGGGATGAAACAAGATAAATCAAATGAATGAGACAATAATCAAAATGAAGTGACTGTAATTGGGCCATGGAATGACAGGGCCGGCCCGGTTAATCGTGTCCCGGGTAAACGATATTACGTACAATATTATTATGTAAGGTTTAGATGGGGAATGCGCTGATATGAATTACTGCATCATATGGGTCAGTTTGGTACGTTTTGGTGGCGCACTTTATTTTTAGTGAATACCCACAAAAAAAAATGCGCAATCAAAACTTAAGTTGAGAAGATGTTCATTAAAAATAAAGTGCGCGACCAAATCAAAAAAAAAAAAAAAAATATTAACCCATATATAGAATGCAGGGAATAGTAATATGGGTTTAATTTTATTCAAAAAGGATAAATATTAAGGTAGAATATAGGCTTAAATAATATATCTTAAAGCATCTTTTTTTGCCTAAGCCTTTTAAAATACTTACCAGATGTATTCTCTGATGAATTAGGTAATGTTGTACACTCACAAATAAGTACTATGTAGCCATTTATCGAAAATCATTCATATCTTCGGACTACCGATAAATTTCACAATACTTTGTCTGACAAAAAATCGGATTCAGGTCCTTACATTCTAAAGCCGCGCTTGCGAGCATTACATCTTGACTGAATGCTGACTCTAAAAATGTATTTTTTATTAGTACTCATCAAATATTTTTCTCTTCTTAGCTCTATGTTCACGTGGCAACGTGTCGAATGGCGTGTAATACGGCAAGCATAAATCGTGGAGACACCGTGACGAGCGAAGGCGCACTTACACGCGGAATGAGACACATATACGCTCTGTGCGCCTCGCAAGCGCTAAAATTTCCTTTTAATTGTCTCACTGTGAACGTACGACATCCACCCTGTAACCTAATACGAATACGTATCATTCTATTTACGTAGTATTGGGTTATTTAGTGGCGATATGCTGGATGCTTGACGAGGATCGAGGGAGGTTCAATTAAGGAGTAGGTATTATTTTTTTGTCTAAAGAAGTATAGTGACTTCGTCTGTCTTCATGAAGTCCTTGATAGGCACCTTTGTGGTTACAAAGATACCTATCAAGGATATCATGAAGATAACTTGATTGACTGGCTCAGGACTGACAAGTGGTGTAAAAAAAGAGAAGGCCCAAGAAGAATTTTCAAAAGTGGGTAGATGTGGATTAAATAGATGTAGGACGTCAATTGCTGAATTTTTTTTTTCTATGTCATGGTTACATTTTACAAACATACATGTCATATACACACAAAACCAAACCCGAAACAACTATCTGTAGATCATACAAATATTTGTTCCGTGCGGGAATCGAACCCGCGACACCTAGTTGAACATTGACAGAATAAGAAATAATTGTATGCCGTAGTGGAAAAATTAGGTAGTAAGCAATGGTGATATCGAGGCTGAGTGCCTAGGTGCGCCTGACGATCTCATATTTTGTCACATGTGAAGCTTGTTGGCGTATTTGCTTGACAAAATCCCTAAGTTTACCGAGTCGTGAGAATATTCTATTTCACGTCGGAAACTATCGCTGACAAGTGAAGTCGGTATTCCAATATCAATTAACGCGTTCCAGACCTAACACTTAGACACTACTTTTATGACCACTTTGTATTTAAAGTGCTCCTGTTACGAGTATAACGCAGTATAACAGTCGACTTGCACAATATTCAAATGAAATTGCATCTTTGCCAAAACTAGCGAGAGAATGGCGTCGCTTACATTAATATACAATAGAGTTCTGACCCTCCTTGTGTCGCGGCCGCCTCTTTGTTTTTATAGGTTGTTGAATAAGCATTAACTAAGTAATTTGAGGGGCAGGTAGGTACGAATTGCGGCACGTTTAGCGGACCTTTTATGTTTCTATGTGGAATGATATTAGTATACCGCGTTGCGATTACAACTACTTATGTACAAATAGATTTTAGATTTGGCGCGTGGTGGGTTTGCCGTTTTCGAGAAAAAATCCTTCTTATGTATAAAATGGGCCGAACGCCCAGCATGGGCATACTTCTGTGTCCATATTACCAGCAGTATCTGGGTCATAATCACATGTACAAAACTAAGATCTCAACTCTACCTCTTTATCTCTCGTCTAGGTTCCGTGGATTCTGGTAGTCACACAGTACACCCAGAGAAAGAGCCTCCTCCAGTGATGTTGTCTCAATACATGTGCATCTTGGGCAGTTAGTTGAATTTCGATCCTTGCTGACTTATTATCTTTCCACCACGGCCTCATTTTCAACTACTTAGAATGTTTTTCGGAACGATTTGTTGTATAACTTTCACGGGTGTAACGCCACAAGCAGCTAGTTGTGCATGAACTGTTTAAGTTTTGGTAACAAAGTTCGTAAGCATTATAATGTGCTGACAGAGGGTTAAGTGGTTTCTAACTTGAATAATCTTCTCTATAACTGTTAGTGAGACAATTATCAATCAGCTGACGTCTACCTACTGCTAAACCTTCTGACGACGCGGTTGGCGCAGTGGCTAAGTTATTAGCTTTCTGCGCTAAGTGTCGCGGGTTCGAACCCCGCACGGAACAATTATTTGTATGATCTACAGATAGTTGTTTCGGGTCTGGTTGTGTGTGCATGTGACATGTATGTTTGTAAACTGTACCCACGATACAGGAGAACTCAAAGTGTGGGGCAAAGTTTAAAAAAAAAAAAAAACTAAAAACAAACCCTTCTCTTTTTTAAGCAACTTTTGCCGGTTCTATGTTAGTTTCATCCAATGCCAACTATCGATTACGGTATCAGTCGAACATCGTTTTGGAGGTCTTTTAGAAATTCTTCGTTGTGGTTCAGGGAGAGCTTTTTTCAGTGGTAGAAGATTTCGGCATATACTTATATATTATTGAGTTAGGGGCCTTTTGCCATTCGTAGGGTGCAGTTTTCCTCGGTCAGTTGACTAAACTGTAGTCTAGGTCCACTCTTAACTTTTTGATAGTTGAATCCAAGACCTGAGGCCTTAGTGTAAGTTTCTTTCGACAAATTCGATTTACTACGTTCGGCGCTCCGATTGGTGGAGAGCACGAAACGGACCAATCGGAGCGCCGAACGCGTTCGATATAGTAAATCGAATTTGTCGAAAGAAACTTACACTAGGGCCTCTGCTTACTAATACCGGGATACTACAGACCTACGTTTTCTGACTTACTAAACAAAGAGTGGGGCACATTCCATCACTTGTTCCCTACGTAAGTTGATATTTATGAGTATTAAAGTCTTGAAGTAATCGGCTTTTATCATAGACTTAGAATTTCGCTTACGCTTAAAATCTATGGCTTTTATTGTATAATAGAAAGACTTACTGCAGGCTAGCGCTCAGTCAGAGGTAGTATAGAGTCAACATATAAACTATCGGCGTTTGGAGTTATTACAGTCAGTGGGTCAAACGAATTCAATGCTATGCCAGCATTGTTTGGAATTTTGCTTTGTCTGTGGGGTCGAGTAGTTAAAAGTGTATTTTTTAGTTTTCTGTGTGTTTTTGATTATGATACCTTGCCACGTGAGGATACTTTCTCGATTAATCAGTCACTGTTGTTTACGTTTAGAGTTCCATGTTTGAGCAAAATTTCGAGCTTATTCAGTATTTTCATGGTAGGTACTTTGGTATACAATGACGCAATGATAACCAGTTATTTTTGTTTTAATTCCTGTCCATCTCTGAGTTGTTTCTTCTGAACTTCTTTTTCAGTCAGTCAGTCAAAGCTTATACTAAAGCAATGTGCACTCGACATAAATAGGAGCCCAAATAAATGTTACTTAATGTTTCATATTCAAATAAAGCTGCTAATGATGTAACATATATGCATCATTTCCATCCGCTATTTTAACTGGAATATCATCGCGTTTATCAACGAATATCAATCCATTTTGCTAATGACGGCGGGTACATATTAATGCATCAAATCGAATCAAAGCAAATGAATGCCTTCCTCTATTTTGCCGTGCCAAATATAAACACGGTGCCCTGAAATTATATTGCTAATAGTCGACATGCTATGGTCGGGTCGGGGAGAGCCGGGCTAGGTATTCACCAGCGTGGGCTATAGGCTCACATCAATGGCAAATGCAATTAGTTTGAGTGCACCGTTTTTGATGTAGTGGCCGAGTGCCGACAGACAGGCTCGTGTGTGAGTGGAGAGGTACCCGATATAAATAATCCACAACGTTAATCGTACATACGGGTAGTTGATTTAAAGCTGAACAAAATTGGTTGTCTGAGTTGTGGTCGTGTTTACCCCGGTACGGATACAGTAACCTATTTTCTAATTAAAATGTTTATGTATATTCAGCGAGTTAGTTTTTTTTTGTGAAACAAAACTTATGTTGGTTTCAGGGATTGTTTATTTTTGTTCAGTTTGATCTAAACCTAATAAAATGAAGACAAAAAAAATATAGAAATTAAACAGACTTTTGTCTTCATCAAGACGTTCATTGTATTTTGGTATTAAAAGATCAATGCTAACAAATGCACCGTGTAATTTTTTTTTATTTGCTTCCAATATTGCTTTGCTAGTAATAGACGCTTTTGCACATGAGTCTATAACATGTCTCAAAATCCTTTATGGCAAAAGTTATTCTTTTTATTCATAAGCGTTTATATATACGATTAAGCTGTAGTATAATAATGTGCATTTATTCAGGGTTGCCCGACTAGTTTTGGACTGAATCTAAGCTCTTTATGGAGTCCATGAGTATAGCCTTACTCATTAGCCTTATTTACACGTCGAAAATTTCTCCATGGGTTTTCAACTTACCATTCCACTTATCACCACGCGTTATTTCGACTCATGCGCTGTTGATTGATGAACGCTTAATTATATAACACGGATGCAGCATTGAATGTGAATCACGAATCATACGACTGTAATTCCCCCCATTAAATAAATATGAATATCACTCACGAACGTAATTCAATAAAAATATTCAGATCCTACCAAATTATCACTACATAGTAAACTATTGCCTTGAGTCATAAAATACTATATATACGTAATAATAATATTACCACAAACGTCGGTATTTTAAACAAATGAACGCCTTCCTCCAGTTAACGATACTCCTAATTAAAATCATAAGCGTTAAAGCTTTATTTGTGTTGTGCACATAAAAAACAATTGACTCATTTCAACTCTCGAATTCTTTTTAACTTAGATTAAAGAGACAGAAAAAAATATGCCACGCTTAATTGGCACGTTGTTGAGCTGTTCATCAAGTCTGGTTTTAATTCTATTAATTAACAAGGCGTCAGACGAGTCGAGAGTTATGTTGAAAAGCAAAATATTTGCTCGCTGAAAATCTGTCGATGTATGAACGTTGATTTACGATTTCATTAGTAGTGTGCCGCGACACAGAAACAATACATACTGTTAATGATTGCGACAATTATGCGAATACGAAGCCGCTAGTTGTGACTCGGACTACCGATAATGTAGTCCGAATTATCGGGGCAAAGCGGCACTGAAAGAGATTTGGTGCAAATGAGATGTGCACCAATTTGAACGTGTTAAGAGAATACTAACAAATTAGATGTGTCGTGATGAATGGGTTTGGAAGAGGAGTTCTGCATTGAATTACAGGGCTTTTAGGGTAATCGTAGAGTGGTTATGTGAAATAAAATGTTAGATAATTACTATGGGCTTTTCTATCGAACTGATGGGTTGAATTGAGAGCATTTCATAGAAGAGATATGAAAATTAAAACACAAAGAAAGTTCAGAATATTAAAAAATTGAAAGTTTTAATCTACCTACTCTTATTTAATTCTCCTTCTAAAAATACAAAAAGCGCATGTTTTAAGTGAAGTTTCAAGTCCAATAATAACATTTATCACTTTGTTACCAATTCTGGAGTGCGTCCAAGAGGATAAATAAGTTTCCTCAAGACTTGCCAACAAAACTGTTGTTATTTGGGTGTTTACGAGGGGTGTTCAAAAAGTAATGAGAATGACTAGGTTAGAGAGAAGTTAGGTATAATATAATTTTATTTTTTAAAATAATAACCCTTTAGGTTAATACATTTTAAATATCTGTTATCCAGAGGTAGAATTTCCTTTAAAAAAAAAATCTTTTTCGTGGGCACTAAAAAAATCCCTTACAGTTGGTATCACTTCTTCATCATCTTCAAATTTTTTGCCTCTTAAGTGTTCCTTTAGCTGAGGAAATAAATGAAATCCACTAGGAGCCAAGTCTGGTGAAAATGGGGGACGTTCGAGGATTTCGAAGCCAGCGTCTTGAATCGCTGACATGGCAACTGCAGACTTGTGTGGCGGTGCGTTGTCCTGATGGAAAAGAAGTTTTTTGCGAGTTTTCCTCTGCGTTTTTCACAATTTTCCTGATGAAAATTTTTTATATGTTCTGCGTACCCACTTCCTGTTATAGTGGCTCCATGATCAAGGTATTCAATCATTACAACTTCTTGCCTGTCCCAAAAAAAGTGCCCATAATCATACCGGCAGACGATTTTGTCTTGAATTTCTTTGGGGTTGGAGATGACGGTCTTTTTCATGCCATTGACTGTTGTTTCACTTCAGGATCGTAATAGTAAAGCCATGTTTCATGTACTGTTATGAATCGAGCCAAAAAGTGATCAAAATCTCGTTGAAACAATTCCAATGAGTTCTTCAAAATCTTGAGTTGCGTTTGCTTTTGTGCGTCCGTGAGCATTCTGGGAACCCAACGCGCGGATACCTTTTTTGTTCCCAAATGATCATGTAAAATGTAATGTGCACTTCCTATCGAGATCTTTAACTCTTCAGCAATAAAACGTACTGTTACACGACAATCATCCAATACATTTTTTTATTTTTTTTAACCTTTTCCTGGTTAACAGACATCGAAGAGCGGCCCGATCGATGGTCACCTTGAATCGATGTTTTTACACGTTTAAACTCTCTACAGCACCTTACGACTGTAGAATATGGCGGTGCATGCTCTCCTTACGTTTGTTGTAAGCCTTGCAAAACTTGTCCGGTAGAAAAAATTTTCAAGCAAACGTATTTAATCACTACAAGAATTTAAATTTTAACCATTTTTATCAACACTCAGCGACAAGTCACAAACAAATGCGTGTCAATTTACTCAGCACTACGATAACGAAGTAATTATTTGAGGGTATTCTTACAAAGACCTAAGCTATAATAAGTATTAATTATTTCCTCAAATTTCCCTCATTAAGTATATCATTCTCATTACTTTTTGAACACCCCTCGTAATTTAAGGTATCGTGTTTTCTTTATCTTATATTTTTATATCCTTAAGTGGTTGTGCTTTATATTTTTATACGGCGACACTGTATGATTAGATGTAAATTTTTTAAATTAATATAATATGACATAGTATCATGCCGGTATTCCTCAAAGGGTTAGGCAGAGGTGTATTATTATACACCCACATTTCGCCGATGCCGTTACTGAGTCCCTTGTAATAGGGGACGAGCCTATAGCCATCTACTGGACACAGTGTCAGACTCCGTGGTGCTACTGAGAATTTCCATTAAGAAAAACCCAATAACACTTTGCCCGACCCAGGACCTCACGCTTAGCAGTCGCGCTCATGCTATGGCAACTTAGAACAAACCCCTTTTTAAATCACAATAGCGCCATCTAGCCGTCAGATACCCAAAACAAAATAGTTAAAAGGTTAAGTGTTGCAATACTAAAATATATTATTTCTATGCTGGAAATTTACGCAAAAAGAAATTATATCAATAAATTTTTTCATCATTGAAACTAAAGTAGCTTCATCAGAAATTAAAAGAATTTATTAATTATAACTTATGAATATGCTCAGTTGCATTAAAATAAAGAATTCGTTGATTACTTCCGATGCCTTTTCAAAGTATGATAAGATTCTAATTTCGTAACGGCATCACTAAATCACTTAATTACAAATGGCTGCGCGCGAGTGTTTTCTACTCGTGTAGGTTTTGTTTTTGCTATTATGTTTTGCTTAAATTGTTTCGCATGTGGATGTACATGTTGAGTGTGTTATTTATTTAGGATATCCTGAATTTTCCTCTAGTTAAAACAAAGAATTTGTTACATTATTTACTGTTTCTTATTAATAGTAATGTATTATTTTATCAATATAGTTACAAAAGTAATTATACTTTCAGATGCATTAATTTACATTATTAATAAGACCCAAGAACAATAAAATAATATAATCATACATCATATAAAGATAGCAATACCTACGTAAATATAGTATTCTATAGTCGTATAGCTATAGCTACGTAAATGTAGTTTTCTATAGATAGATGTATACCTACGTATAGCTATATGTCATGGAGAAGTTTACCCTATCTGGCGGCCAGAGAGCGCCATTCCTTTAAGCATTGATAACACTCGAGTTGCCAGTCTATTTCCAGTATACTATTGTAGTCTTTGGTCGCGCTTACGACTAAACCAATGAGGCAGTCATTATATGTACCTATGTAAAATTATATATATTTATATTGATTTCGTTGAGCTTAGTTGCATCTATAATACTTGTTTATGCTTAAATTGACTGACGGGAGAAACAGTAAATCTGGAAATAAAACAGAGTCCACAAAAGATCGGCATCGCATTAGCGACTCTTTTAGTGTAGCGGATACGATGGACAGCGGGATCGCTTATCTACCCCTGAGCCTGAGAATTGTTTACAATAACATCATAATTAAAATAAGTTTACTTGATTATCTTTCATAAGATCCAATATATGTAGGTAGACTGGAGAAAATACAGATTTTCTGAGCAATCAGATGAGGCCTTTTAGGTTCAAGAATATATAGAAGTCATATAGTTCGGTTGCAACATAACTATAGGCCTCTTGTTTGAGCTCGCTCTAGAGAAATTGGTAAAGTAAACATTTCGAACAACATGCCCAAAATTCAATAAAATGTTGAAATTTTGGTTTTTACTCTGACGCTACACATTCAGATATATAAAACAATCATTATAAATTCAGCACATCGTTTTGGTTACATTTACATTAAACAATTACTATTATTCTGTCTGCGTGTATAATTTGTCTTTTGAAATAAAAATAAAAACATTTTTATTTCAAAAGACAAATTTTTATTGGCTGATTCTAGCGAAAAGCGTTCGTGCATATATTGTAATGAATTACATTATTGCTATCCAAACCCTTTATTTTGTACTAATTTTATGAACCACAAAAATGCTTTTTACCACTCCATAGAAAAATAATACATAAAACATAATATACATAGTACATAAAAATCAATTTTCCATAACTCGCTCTCTTCCCAAAGCATTTTAGACAATATTCGTATTGTAGATTGATTGCGTTTTCCACATGCGTCATCACATAGAAAATATTGCGAATGGGTAATTGGATATACGCTATGCGTCGCTCGCACTCGACGCCCGGCGGCGCCTGCCGCTGACGGCCGGTGACAAATAATATGACGGACGATGAATACTTGCACCTATTGGCTTAAATGCAATTTCATATCGAGCACTTACGCCAATGTGTTTTTCAATGTTATTGGACGAAACAATATTGTTTACCCGAGGGAAGCGATGATCGATTATTTGGGAAAACTTTTGGGAGACAACACAAAATAGAACGAAGTAACTAAAGTACAGTCGGTACGTAGGTATTAATATTGATAATTATTTTTGTGAATTGAAATATAGTGAAAACATTGTGATAAAAAAAACAATGAAACGCAACAGAAGTTTCTTTGTAAACGTTTGGTATGTATTTGTTACGAGTATTTTACATACATGGAACAAGGGACAGGAAAAAATGGAATAGATTTATTTTTGCAATTTTTCGCCAGTGTGCCGTACAGATCGTTTTAGAAGATAAACACAGTGGCGTGCGCGAGATAAAAATAGATCAAATGCACTTCGCAAACAGAAAAGCCACTTCAGTAGCCAAGTTACGTTATGTGGTCGCGGTACACTTGGACTTTTTTTATAAATCCTAACGATTTGTACGATCACGATAGAATAAATAAGATAAAATTATTAGTATTGTTGTAAAAATAAAACGACCGCATATTTTTTAATGAATATTTTCGTTTTAATACTCGAGTTCGTTTTATGACATCTTAGGAAAAATATAACTTGAGCTATTCGTATTATAATTTTATTTACTTTGAACATAAGGAATCCTAATAGATCAGATTTTGTTTCCAAATACATCTTACCAAATAACTTTTTTTAAAAGCGAAAAAGGTGATTAAAATTGACAGAATTAGTTGTCCAATTAAAAATAGCATAATTTACATGGCACCTAGCGTACAATCATATCAAAGCAGATAAAAAAAACGGTTTCAAGATTTTCAATCTTTTGATTCCGGTTTCTTTGTATAGTGAAAGTATATTGAATTGAAACCCAGCTGTGACCGAATATAATTTAAATGAACTCAAAATCTTCATAAAACAGGACAAGGCTATCTAAATACTTTAAATATTCCGTCTGTCTCCAACCACACGGTTATTGCCTCACTGGTATAGTGGTCCCAAGTGAGGCTACTGAACGTGGCGTTTTAGGTTTAATTCCCGGATTGGGAAAAGTGTTCTGGACTTTTTTCTGTTCCCAGTAGCTGCTTGGAATTTGCAATTGGGCCCGGTAGATGGCTAGCCCCTTGATTACATGAAACTTAATAACAGTATCGGCGATATAGAGGTTTACAATAGTATTACACCTCTGCCTCACCCCTTCAGAGCAGATAAGCGTGATGCTATGCTATGTTATTCATATATGAGGAGGAAAATCACAGTATAGATGTGAATCAAGACAGCATCTACTCTGACCCATTTTTACACACTACTGGGTATATATAGATATTCTCGAGGGATTTTCATGGCAATTTTCTGTCTCTGCAAGAAGTGTAGTAACAAAGACATATCACATAAGGTTATGTAGCGTTCTTCATTTTTAATTCTTAATTTTTGGGAGTCTGGCAGTATTGCCAGGGTCTGCTTTGCTTGATGAGACCGGTCGTGTTAGCGTATGACACATTTAATTATTATTTATTTGAGTTATTTCACACCGAAAACCTGTACCTCGACCACGTGTCTGACTGATTTTATCAGTAGAGCGCACTCTATGATATAATCAGTGCTGCAAGAACTGCCTCATTAGTCTTGTGGTAGCAAGCGCGACTGCGAGCGTCCTAGAATCTATCCCCGGCTCGAGAAATGTGGGTGTACAAGTACGATTCTGTCAATCCCTTCGGAGTATACAGGGGTGATTGTACATTATGTTGATATAGTCAGTATTTGGATGATGACATTAGGCAACTTTTCTTTCTTTTCTTTCTTTCTTTTTTTAAAAACGTTGCCCCACACTAGGAATAATTCTTGTATCGTGGGTGCGTTTACAAACATATATATTCACATACACAAAGACCCAGACCCGAAACAACTATCTGTAGATCATACAAATATTTGTTCCGTGCGGGAATCGAACCCGCGGCACCTAGCGCAGCAGTCGATCTCTCAACCACTGCGCCAACCGTGCCGTCCAACTGAGATCACACAGTCTGATACTCTAATAAAATTACTATTCAAATTGAACGAAGCTATTTTTCTCCAAGCTCCTTCATCCAGTGTGTCGCTATCATGCCGTAACGAAAATAGTTCTCTCACACTTAAGGCAAAGGCTAGGTGAGGCGGGGACGATTGAATCGAATATTCGCGAGTCTCGACAATGCGACCCCGCTACCGTTCCTTTGCGAGACTTCCAACTCGATTACGGAATTCGGCGAATCGTGGATATTATACAGGTTAGTTGAGGCAACTAGGCGGAACGTGTTTTTAAACCGTGTGTTCTGGCGAATACATCGAAACGAATTTGGCTCTTGAAAAATGTATTGGTATCGGGTGGAACACTCAATTTGAATTATTGTTTTCCCTTTTCTGTGTGGTTCCATTTTTTTATGTACTTTTCACAGTATTTATAGTACGTAAGAAAAATTATATTTCGTTGATAGAAAATAACATTTATCTCATTAATTAAACAGTTTAACACGATAAAGTGTACAGTGAACGACAGCGAATATTGCATCAATTTAAAAATAATTATTTATATGTATATAATATTATAAGTCATAAATATTTCAGCCCACATTCACTCTTGACTGCGTACAACCTTATTTCCTGTACGCAAACTTCAACCGTAAGCCAGTCATATTCCGAAACAAGATGCAAAGTCAAACAAACCGAACCATATTTCGCGTATAGATTTTACATTGGCGGCACTACAACCATGTTTTTTTTACCAAACACAACTGGTATAAAGTTGATTACCGTGCGAGCCGGCCTAGTTTACAGAGGCGAGTTTTTTTGTAAGGCCCTTTATCGCGGACACTTTACCCACGACCACTGTGGGTAGTTGAATAGTGCTTCAACGTTTTATTTTTCAAGCTCGCACAGTAAAATGTTTTGAAAGGACCGATTTCACTTTACGTTGGCTGTGTACCCCGCCCGCATGTCTCCGAGTCCATTGTAAAAGCAACTACAATCGTACATTATTGTTTCGACGTCGTACCTGCACCTTTTTATTTCAGTTTTCATACAAAACCGTATCTTTACACGGCTGAGTTATGGTGATGAAATTAAAATGGAGCTTTTAGTCGAACGTTTTGTTCGTACAGTCATAACGATTTCGTACTATCTCCATTTTTATGGAGTATATTTTTTTTCTGAATTTTTCATCTCGGAAATGGGTAGCATATCTATATTATTTCCGCTTATTTCCCAGCATATCATTTGTCATCTGGCGCCGTTTGGAATATAGTAAATTGGATTTAGATCCCAGTGAAAATATGTGAAATATGGCTCAGGTAACTGCTTACCCAGTCTATGTATTCTAGTGCCAGTGTGGGAGGATAAACCTACACGTGTATCTAAATATAACAACGTATTACGGAATTTCATTCTAGGCACCAGTTAGTGGTACTTCGGGACCTCATTATAGTGGATAAGCTCTTCAAACCAATAGAAAAACAAAATAATGTTACCCATACAACTTTACTTTAACTGAGGTATATATATATTGGATATTTTAATTGAATTCTTAAAATATATTTTACTCTCCAATTTCTCCTATTCAAAATGGCTGCTGCGTCATCTGAATCACTTTTAACTGCTGCATTAAAGAGCGGGATCCATTCCGCAATATGCGTTACGCTCCAATTTATGCAGATTAAAGGAGCACCAACTAAATGCGGGAGTCGGGTGTACTGAGGGGATATTTTCTCATGTTCGACAGACTACACTGGGTAAGCCTAGCCTTGCCTGGGCTATTCAGGTTCTATTACATAACACGAAGTTGCGAGTACTCCTGGATTATGCTGCGTTTATAATAACATGGTATTGAAACAAGCATGTATTTCAGTCTATATTCCTTTGCGCAACAGCGATACTCGACTGAGTCATTATCGCGGCGAATTGCTTGAAATTCGATAAACACGTCAGTTTGAGCTACGGGAACAATCAGTGAAAAACTCATTTCGGTGGGAAACAAAAGGAGCATATCAGCTGCCTATCATACCATTATGCCGTAAGTATTTGAATAAAATGCTCATACTAGAATCAATTTAAATCCTAACGTCAAAAGGTAAATTGGTGACGCTGGAGCCTTGTTGATTTTGAACGTTGGAATTTAATTTAGTTGTATGACGAAAATAACTAGTTAGTTTGTCGTATTATCATTATAATTTGGTGTACGTGTATAATAGAGTCATAGATTTACCGCAGAACATTCGTTTTATGATATCACTGACATTACAATAACAAATAGCAATAAATAATTATGTTACTATATCTATGATTTCTTGAAATTTTATTAAATCAAAGAAAAAAATGGTGTTATTGTAATATTGGTTAAAATACAGTGTTAATTCCGTACATTTTACATCAAGTAAAGTATTAATAATTCAACTGTGCCTAAATCCACTACTGGATAAAATTAACTTTTACCACTACAAAACTCCGTAGCACCTTTTTGCAAGTTTATCCATCCCACTCAACCAAAGGTTAATCAAAGAAAAATGGCTTAAGAAAATACAGTACTCAAAAGGTTTTGTTCGTGTGTCGTATCGTCGTATTCGTTTGTCGTGTGTGTGTCAGAGCCGCAGCTACACTGCAAATCATTAGCAGGATAGAGACGGCTGTGGCGGACCACACTTGCTGTTTGCATTTGTAATTAATACACTGTTTGTACTTCTGATTTACGATAGCGTCCGTTGTGCACTCCTAATGTGTTAATAGCTTAGAAAATTAACATTTAAATTTCTATACGAAATTGTTATGCTGATTGCGATATGTGGAACTAATTAATTTATGTTCAACGTCTGAATAGGCCATTGAAACTGTATACTACTTTTAATATCTAATTTTATTTCCTATCGAAGACGGACAGATCGTGCAGATTCTATTGCAGATTAACGGATACTAATCATGTTCAAAGCAATACAAATTATGGTAGTGTGAATTCAAACTTAAACATGCAGCATTAAGAACGTATCTCGGATAAATGAAGAATGCAAACAGAATAAGTCTTCCTATTTCAAACAAGCTTAATTAATTTATTTTTTATTTCATACTCCTTTGTAAATACGTAATTAATTTATTAGGCAGACAATAAAAAACCTACAATGTATATTTCTGAGAAGTGTATGTCTACCTGAGAGAAATGGTTATGATGACTTTAACGAACAACTTGAATACTTAAAGCTTTGTATAAAGGTTGTTAGATTACGTCACAGGCGTACTGTAGCCATTCCGTATAATAAAGAAAACCGCAAGAAAATTGAAGTCGTGGTTAAGTTATAAGCTAACAAATGTACGTGCAAACAGACATTGTTTTATATTATATAATAGCGAGTTACGCGAAACAACATGCGTATATTTGTTTGTGATATTAAAGTAGTGTGTTCTTGATTAAGTTTTTAATTACATGCGAAAATTTCAGTTTGCTTCGTTTGTTACGACCACACACCAAAAACACACACTGGAGTTAGCTTAAAATCACGGCGTATAATGAAATACCGACAAAGGACTCCTCGTAACGAGTCCTAGGGGTGTGTTTAGCTCATTTTTGTTTGGTGAAAAATTGTGAGCCTCCCTTACCCCCGGAGGTCCCTAAGTCAGCTCTGAGCGACCCCTGTGCTTGGGCGTGGTGTCAGTTCGACGTACAATTTGCATTTTTAGCGAAAGTACGTAGACGCACGTCTCGAACAGACGGATTGTGTGGGAGACGAATGATCTTTCGACGAGCATCGACACCGCATGTTTACGAGATTTTAAAATATTCTTTAACGTGTTGTGCAAAGCAGAACGTCGTTGACTGTAGCTGGAAAATTTGATTTATTAATAAGCTGTAAAGAAGTGTGCTCTGTCAATTATTAATTATTTATTACGATTTTTTGTTGATCGAATATGAATAAACGACATTAATTCAATATATCTGGCGTTAACTCATTGATTAAAACCATATTTATTAACATTGCTTCTTTCAAAATAGTATCCGGTCATATTTCCTACAATATTTAATCAACAAGAACCGTACGTAGAGTATTAAAATTTAAAGTAATATTATTTCATCTCACGTTGTTTAAAAGCAATAAAAATCCAAAAACTTAGTTTAGCCGGAAAAGTTTAGCTTTGCTTCAGCTTACGCGGCCGAGTCTAGTGAACGCAGCCGACCCAACAAGGAATAGGCGTGTGCGGAATGCATAATAAAGCGAGAGATTAAAAACTACAAAACCTTGTCAATAGCAGCGATGTCACACTTGACACTTGCCCCTGGTTAGGACTACGCTACTCTGACGTTGTTATTTTGATACAGTATGTACAGAATAATCTGTTCTTTTTATGATATTTCAGTCCTAAATATTTTATCTGCCATAAAAAGTATGTGTAAGCCGTGAACTCTATTAAATGAGTACGCTGGACTGGCTACCCGTAAGAATACGTCAGTTATTTTTGTGCCAATCTGCCGGAGAGTCTGCACGAACGTCTCAGAATGTCAAATGATTTTGAATTATAAATATCTAATGCAAATAGTCGGTGTTTCTAGTAACTGTGAATGGACGTTTGATTAGTACGTTGTAGTAAGGAAAACGACCAGGATCGAATGGCTTCGTTTGGACACAAATAACACGAAATTCTGTGTTCTTGTGTATATATAATTCTAGGTATTCAGTCGAAGGTTCTTGTATAATAGAAGTCATTATTTGTATGGGCGATTGTGTTCTGGGTAGTGTAGTTTATTCAACACAAAACATTGGCTTTGGTCGGCATCGCATCTGTTATCACTAGGTTGGTTCTATCAGGTGACCCGAAAACTCGTTTGCCCGTATATCATAAATCAAACTGAATTATTTCTGGTGACCAAAATATTCCTTGATTCACATTGAGGCAAAGAAATTAACAATATCTACTAAAGTGATATGTATGACATTTAAAAGTAATATATCTCTAATTAAATAGCCATAATTAAATAGCCATAATAATTCTCAATATTAGCACGGAGTTTGTAACTGCCCGGTAGATGGGAATAGGCTCACTTCCTATTACATGGGACTCAATAACGGCAACGGTGAATGTGGATGTACAATAATACACCTCCGTCTAACCCTTTTGGGGAACATACGCGTGATGCTATGTTATGATAGATACTTTGTAAAGTCGCATTATTAAAATAGAATCATGCTCTGTTTACTTATCGATAAAATTTTAATTTGATCGGGTCTCATTCCATTTTTAGTTCCCCCAGTTATTTCTGCTTACGAACTAACGCGAACTAGAACGGATGCCCAATTTAACTTGTCTAAAAACGCGAGACTATCGAATGAAACGTGACGGTGATATTCAAGATTTTTCTATCATAAGAGAGAGAATCGTCTCGGACGTTTTGATGGTATGAATATTTTAATCCAGCGATCGTCAAAAAACGGGGAACGGAAATAGTCGGCCGCTTTGGAAACCATTAATGTAAGTGAACCGTGGCCTGTATCAAGCCTCTCAGTGGATGTTACAATATGAGACTTTAAGTGCCCGTCTGTAGTCTTCATTAATTTGACTTTGATACTAATTTGCGTGTAACTTTTCAGTACTCGGTGATTGCAGGATGATTGATTCATTTTAATGTAGATTATTGGTACTCAATGCTTATAAGATTTTATATTTAATATTTTTTATATTTAAATGCTGCGTCCTCGTACTAGGTGGACCGACGACGTTGTGAAAGTCGCGGGCAACCGACGGATGCAAGTGGCGGAATGTCGTTCGATGTGGTGATCTTAGGGGGAGGCCTTCGTTCAGCAGTGGACATCTTCTGGCTGATGATGATGATGATGATATATAAACATTATTAGTTGGTTCAATTTTACCGGACTCAGTTAATACGGGTTGCAAACACCAGATACCAACAGCATATACTTAAGATTTTTTAGTTTTCCTATATATCTGGACCAACAATTTTTGCGAAGGTAAAGATGTATTTACATCGAAGTTAATTTTTGTGGAGTAACGTTTCCTAATGTTACAACGACAAAAAAAATTGAAGTTGCTGTGATAAGTATCGAAACGTTATAAAAAGTTACTAAATGTTATCATGTTGGCAAATGTTGTGCCACAAAACATAACAACAAATAACAATTAAATATAATATTGTATTATTTTTTTCAAGTGAATGAAAAGAATACCGATTATAATGTACAGTATATGTAACAAAACTATTCAATAGAAAACAGTCTCAACGTGTCTGTATCGCGAAATAGCGCAATTAATGATAATTGGGTCGTTTCTTTTCCCGAATAAACAAGCATAGTAGGTACGTGTACACTTATTTACGAGAAAGCAATATAATAAGCATTTTTCAGGCGGGCCCGTCTCAGGTGTTGCCGCATCTACATATTGAAACGAGTGTGATCAGAATCGAGATGCAGTTTTATTGTCACTCCCACCGAGTAAAGCTATGAAATTTTATTGCTTTCTTTAAAATTTTCACGGAATTCACACACGTTACAGCCGTGCAAACGTTCGTGCAATAACTATCGTATCGGGCGGCGGAGATGCTTTACAAAATGACTTCTTTGACACCAAATATGACACTGTACATGAAACAAAATATATGGAATTTACGATCTTGAGAATGGAGGATGTACGTAAAACCATATTTTACACGTTGTCACGTCGGTAAGAGGTGTTTTAATCTGGAGTGGCAGTTTTGTTTCCGCACTTATTCGGATACATGGGAGAGGTGTCCAAAAATGTCAAATTTTGAGGAGAAACTTGATATAAATAATATACCTAATCATATATTTGGTAATCATACCACCAGCGGGTATACTGGGTAACGTCGGTGATAATGGATGTCCATTCGAGCAATAAACTGACAGACGAAATTAAGAACTTACCTGTAGAGTAATATTTTTTACCAGTAACAAATTTACACGGTTGCTCTAACTTAAGGCTAAATTTCGCCTCTTAATTATACCCATTACCGTGTCTGGGTATCTAAGCTTGACTTGTATTGTTGGCTAAGTCAAAAAATATGAACGGGTTCTCGTCGTCATAGTTCGTACCACAAATTAGATATAACAACAATGTAGTGTCAATATTAATACGTAATGTCATACCGAATAACTCCAAAATTCTATCACAGTTCATGTACAATGTTAACCCGCGAACGTTGAGGAAATGAGCGCCTGTATCTAAGGATTCACACGCGAATGGGCCACGGTGCAGATTGTTAGGAAATGTGGCGTTACTAACGCAGCTAATGTCGTATGAAAGGGGCGCTATTGCTTTATCTCAATCTATTCGCGTGTCGTGGGGAGCTTGGGTAATGATTAGTGGGTTATGTTTGACTTTTGATTTATTAGCTACGGGATGAATTTGGGCGAGGAATTTCAGATTTAATTTCTATGTCTCATGTATGTACGACATGAATTTGTTTATTCTTATGGAAAATAAAGATAATTTCGAAGGTGTAATACGAGAACTCTTAATTGCATAATGTGTAAACTGGCGTATTTTTACTAGGTCACACCAAGGTAACATTGCGCGTTGCACAATAACATATAGAACATTATTTTTTTAAGTTAAATATAAACGTGTTTCTGTACTCTTTATAAACCTATGTTATTAAAACACATAAATCTAAAATGTTATCAATGTACAGTTATACATAAAATACCTAATATGTATATCTGCAAACACGATGCATCAATTAAGTAATCTTTGGCCATGGGGGCCGGACCGGCGGCAATACATCAATCAGCCGTGTCGGCGTGACGAGGCTGCAATCAAATAAAATTTAACTCAAAAGCCGGTAAGCTCTCACATATAAGCTGTTTATTGCGTTTGGACGGCGCTCACTTGTGTTATTATACCGTTTTATGGAGCGAAGAACTTACGTTTATTTCGACGAATAAGTTTATTTGATATTTGATGTGGAGTACCTATTGTAAAGATTTTATAAAGAATGCGGGTATGGATTTTCTGGATTTAAAACACGCAAACCTAATACTTAACTAGTCGTGTAGTTGCGGATACAGACATCTGCAACATTATTGTTACTTTGGTATGGTGTAATGCAACATCGTATCGTTACTTACGGTATAATGTAACAAGGTATCATGGAGGTGGAAAGACATTAAGGAAAAATATTGAAGATAACAAATAAATTCCGCATTAGGTACCACGTAAAATACAAATATTATTTCTCTTGCAAATAGTTTAAATTAGCCATATTTTGTTGCATTACATTATATGTGTTTTTTCTGTAGGTATGGAAATTCTCACTAGCAGCACGGAATCTGGAACTATGCCTGGTAGATGGCAATAGGCTCGCTTCCTATTACATGACTTAATAACGGCATTGGTGAAATGTGGGTGTACAATGGTACACCTCTGCCTAACCCTTCGGGGAATACAGGCTGCTATATCATGTTATGTTGTTATATTAAAAGTTGCACAAGTGTATTCCTACCCTAAGAATAACACATTCAATAACTTTGTGTATACAAATTATTTTGAAGGAGGACTTTTTAAGTTACCGCTTCCGCACTTCAGACAGCTTCAAAATCAATTTATAAAATTAAGGCGCGCTTCTATTTTCCTACAGCTGTGTGCAGTAACAGGCTGGTGACGTCATTGCCTCCAATACGCGCATGGTATTTCATCACATCACAATATTAGAACCACTTTTGAACCTGTTTAAAGTTTAGCTCATGTTTTTACGATAGATCTCTCTCTCCAATTTAAGTGCTAGGCACTTGTCGGTGTAGCATTTTCCATTTTGTTCTGTCCAAAGCTAGCTCCTTCATTTCTTTATATGTCACTGCATCTGCCTTCTCCTTAAGTTGGTCTATATACTTCATTCTTGGCCGTTCTCTCTGTCGTTTTGCCTCCAATTTTGCTTCTATTATGTTTGTTATATATTATGATAGATATGTGGATAAAAATAAATTGCTACCTATTTTATACGAAAATTAATGTCTCTTGCACTTACCTCAGGAAGCTTATACTGATTATCCGGGCTAAATTATACACTGACATCATACTTCTTCCAGGTCCAATGATCATTTCTTCTACATTTAGTAAAGTAGGAGCGACTTCTAGCTACAAAGCTACCATACAGGTCGGTCAGTTTGCAATGTTAAGCAGCGCTTACTGTAGTCAATTCTTGGATGGATGACTGTTTTGTCATTGGTCAAGACGCCTTCGTATCTCGGAAAACACGTTAAGCAGTTAGTCCCGGGGGTCATACCAATATCTATGACAGTTGTTACGGGTGTTAGCAGACCAAAAAGTCTGACAACCAGTCTAACCTTCAAGTATCAGTATCAGTGTTTCCCAGTGATTAGGTGGCGGAGGTGAGATGGCAGTCAAATACTGATATTCAGCAGCAAACCAATTAGACTGGAAGCCACCTCAGTGTTGTTGGTAAAGCCTAGGAAGATGGTTTAGTAGATAAAGGAGGATAAATAATCGGTGGACATATAGGTAAAGTATCTAACTAAAGGGATCTTATTCACTTGAGGTCATTCACCGGCATGATCAGTGCATCACACAATTCCTGACCGAAATCAATCGGCATTTATAATCGGTCAGATTGTGTGATGTGAGCGATCAATCAAATTCTACAAAGCGAATGTTTTGACATTACAGAAATCCTTAGCACAAAAATATTATTTAATTCGCAGTTTCCTCAAACCTCCTACACAGTACATGTTCTTATTAATATAACGCCATGTAAGTGGCAAGTTTCGGATATTCAAACCCTCTGTGTATGGTTCATTTGTTTGAAACAATATCCGAAAGTAGCCGCGAGCGAGGACGGCGGACATCCTTCTATGCCTTCTAATCAAGTACCTTGGAGCTAACTACCTTAATTGTTGGGTAAGGTACCGTCCCTATAACTTAATACCTCATAGTTAACATATTCACGTTTACATGTTACTTGATGTTAGTTTCAGTTATGTTGTAGATACATGTTTTTGTTTTACTTTGATGTTTTTGCTTTCTTACTATGAAGTTCTGCTTAGTTTTGAAGGAACAAATTCAACACGGCCACAATAGTAATACGTAGAGTGTTTGTTTCAGGGGTTATGTAAATATGCTACACCAGTCACGATTTTCAAGTCTCAAATTTGCCTTGATATTTTCTTTTAAGGACTCCCGTAAGCGGCCGACTCAACGATACATTTATAATTAAAACATCGGTGGTTGAGTTGGTGTCGTATGAGCATTCTAACTTACATTATTTTCAATGCGACAAAACTGTTGTGTCGCTGTTTAGTCGGCTGTTTGCTGGAGCCCTAATATTTGTGAGCGGACCATCGTTTCTCTCTTTAAATTGGTAATTTATGCAATACGGTCATATATGTAAGTATACATACAAGTGATTTCTAATTACGTAAAATAACATGTTATAAAGTATAAAGTTATGTATATATATAGTTTTCTTTTACTGCAGTCGTAAAATAAAACTTTATTTCACCTTTTACTCACTCGAATTTCAGAATCTAGGTATGCGTAGACAAGAAATTATGACCCTAGTACCATAGTACCCTATGTAGAAGAAAATGGCGCGTATAAAAATGTGTTTGATTAGTCATTGGTCTAGTGGTCGCAAGCGCGACTGCTAAGCGTGAGGTCCTGGGTTCGATTCCCAGGTCGGACAAAGTGTTATTGGGTTTTTCTGTATGGAAATTCTCAGTAGCAGCACGGAGTTTGGAACTGTGCCCGGTAGATAGCAATAGGCTCGCCCCTTATTACATGGGACTCAATAACGGAATCAGCGAAATGTGGGTGTACAATAGTACACCTCTGCCTAACCTTTCGGGGAATACAGGCGTGATGCTATATAAAAATGTGTTTGAATTGTGCTCGTTGGATGGAAATAGGTTTGGCCCTATTCCATGGGACTTATAACTGACACCACTACCCAACACTTGAATAAATACAGGCGTGTATTATAATAAGATTGTAATGTAATCAGTATAGAAGTTAATTTATTCAGCAAACAGGTTTATAACAAATCCTTTATAAGTCAGGTATATCAGGCCTATGCAAAGGACTTGTTATAAGCCTCTTGAGATGAAACGCTAAAACAAACTTTTTAAAGTCCACATATTATTTACGATTACGAGTCCGTGCATTTTCCCTGGATAAAAAGTAGCCTATGTGGTTTTCCAGACTATAATCTATCTCTGTGCCAAATTTCATCCAGATCCGTTCAGCCGTTCTGGCGTGAAAGAGTAACAAAGATCCATCCAGCCATCCATCCTAACAAACTTTCACATTTATAATATTAGTAGGAAGTAGGATAGGATATATTTTTCTTTTAAGAGTACGGTAATTGGTATTCTGTGGCTTGAACCTTTCCGTGCTGTAAATTAGGCATCAAGCAGCTCCACAATTTTTTTGGTACACTCGTGTTCATCAACATATTTCCAGACTAATAAAACTTGTGACGTCATAATTGCATCAACTTCATGTCTTCCACCACAAGTCTATCATCTCTCCATCCTCGACTTGTCATAATCCATAAATACAAAACGGAATCAAAACACAATGCGAATAATTCACGCCTATTAACTTCATTCAATTTGTGTCTGTAATCGACAAAGTCGCGATTCATCGAGCAGCGCGCACCACTGGTTTAAAATGTATTGCTTGTTGTGAATTATCGTCATATGTCAGCCGCCTGTCGCAACCAGGCCCGTGAGAGATCGGGATGGCTGACGTCACTAATACGGGCTGTGGTGCTATCTCAAGTACACCTGCAGTGTATGTTGATGATTAGGTTTTGTAGGACTTGTTGATAGTTGCGTATTGATCTTGATTTATTGGGTATAATCTATGGGTACGTGACCGCGCCATTGGTCTAGTGGCTGCAAGTGCTACTGCTAAGTTCTGGATTGGATTCCCGGTCGGGAAAAGCGTTATTAGAGTTCTCTGTATAGAAATTCTCAATAGCAACAGGAAGTTTGGAACTGTGCCCTGTTGAGGGCAATAGGCTCAGCCCCTATTACATGGATTTAATAACAGTATCGGCGAAATGTGAGTGCACAATAGTACACTTCTGCGTAAGCCTTCAGGGACACAGGCGTGATGCTATGTTATCTATTGGTATTATGTACTATGCCATCGAGGGTAGCATAGTAAATGAATTCAGTCTACTTTTACTGTCTCTCTGCTAAGTACGGGTCACTAAGACTTTAGCACCAATCCGGCGTGGTGCGGGTTAAAGGGCTATGCAAACCATCAAAAAATTTATGAAGCTTACTCAACTATGCAGGTTTCCAGACGATGTTTTCCTTCACCGTTAACGTAAGTGAGAATTCAACTAGGTCACGCAAACCTGAACTACATTTTCTCAAAAATTCGGATTGTAATAACTGCACAAACCCGATTTCTCTTTGCCTATGTTGTTTCTATGAACTTTGTTGTTCCGAATATTTTGGGTTGAAAAAATGGTCTGGGTGTATGTCCATATGAATATTTGTGTTTGTAAACGCATCCACGACACAGGAATTATTCCTAATGTGGGACACAGTTTATTTTTTTTAAAATAGAACGTAAATAATAATCAATTATGACATTTGTATACCTCATATGTTAAATATGGAATAAGGACATATTATAATAAACTAGCTTCCGCCCGCGGCTTCACCCGCGTGGTTTACGAACCTGTACATTTTCTCTATTCCAGACTATAATCTATCTCTGTGCCAAATTTTATCCAGAGCCGTTCAGCCGTTCTGGCGTGAAAGAGTAACAAAGATCCATCCATCCATCCTCACAAACTTTCACATTTATAATATTATTAGGATTAGTAGGATTTGACGCTGCACACATATATATTTGAACTAATAAAATTATTTGATTTAATATTAAGTATCATGTTATACATCGACTAGTTAATAGACATATTTTGTGTAGGTATATTTTCGCTAGAAGTTAGAGGAGATATGAAATCGAATAGAGATTTGAAGCGCCTTTATTTACTAGTTATTTCACCTAAGAGGCTTTACTAAAACAGTTCTGGTAAGTTCATCGTGTGTCCTTTATAGTGTCACAGTAGTCCTGACTTCTAAATAGTAATAAAGGCAACAAGTTATAGAACCTCCTAAAATTAGAAATACCCCGAAATTTAATTATATATTCAATGTTTCGAACTGAACTTAAATACGATTTTAAACTTAATAAGATCCGATTCTACTAAAATATCTTACTCTATGCTCTGTGTACGATAGTTTCGTGTATTATATGGAATTGATTTAATTTCTCAAATATAATTTGAAGTAATGATGGAGGTTTTGAGAAATTTTGGTCGTTTTCTTGAGTTTCAGAAGTATTAATGACAAAATACAATGCTACAAAGTAATCTCACACAAACTGGACAAAATGATATAATTTTCCTGGGAATAAGATTGGGTATATTATTTGGTCTTTATTTTTAAGTTTCACATGCTGGCATACAATTTTTTTTATCGGCGTGTCACGTGTATCGGTCAAACTGTAGTGAAAAGCTTAGCCAGTCAGTAAAGGCGGTATCGGGGCTGACTGCCCGCACGATCGCTGGTGATGTCACACGTCAAAGCTCTTTCTTCGTATCGTATATTCAAACTACTAAAATGGGTTACCTACTACAACATGGCAGTATATTTTAAATGTAAACATATTAAGTTCTTAGTTGCCTGAATCTAGTTTTCGAGTTGCTTTAATCCCGGTAGCTAATATTTCATGTTTATGTGGTAAAGAAAAACATAAACTGTGTAACGTTCTCAAGTTCTAAGCTAATATAACTAGATGCTTTGGCTTAACGCTGTGCTCTAGTTATTTCTTGTTGCTTTGCAGTAATTTACATACTAGTACGATAAATAGAAATATTTAAACAAACAATAACGAAGCTATGACGTCATCCGATACAGTGATACCTCCTCTATTTGCATGCTCTCCTGTCTCTACGTTGTTTGATATTTTCTGGCACTTTCTTTAGTAATGAGGTTTATTACCTAGCTAGTGAATAGTATTTGATTATTATTCTTACTTGCTAATTAATTTTACTGTTAAGATTGCACATGCATGTATACGAAACCTGTGATTCTCTTTCTAATCTCCATTTGCCATGTCTTGCATTAGGATCAAGCAGTGTACTAACAAGATCATGTCAAGCAATGCGTGTTGATTATGGCATCACGTCCCCCATGACTTGTTTCGTCGGTGAGTTGGTCTATGGGGAGGCCGATGTTGAACTGTAACGGTCGTTTTCTGTCGCTTGCAAATTCTAGTTTATGTTGTGAATAAACTAAATTGACATAAAGTTGATGACGACACGGTTGGCGCAGTGGCTAACCGATTAGCTTTCTGCGCTAAGTGTCGCGGGTTCGATCCCCGCACGGGATAAATATTTGTATGATCTACAGATAATTGTTTCGGGTCTGGGTGTTTGTGTATGTGAATATATGTGTTTGTAAACGCACCCACGATACAGGAATTATTCCTAGTGTGGGGCAACGTTTTTTAAAAGAAATATAAAAAAATATTACGTTGAAAAACAATTTCACTTATCTAGATACAACTTCTCGTAGATTTCATAAAAAGGTCTGATATAAAAACAGTGTTCGCTTGGCATTCATAAAGGCTCTGGGCCAATTGAATCGCTAGTATCGGGTTCCGGTCGATCGCTTTCTGATAGTGCGGTATCAGTTATTTTTCTCGAGCTCGGGATCTCGGCCTAAATCTTTGTGGCCGACTCGCTTGGTCCTATACGCTTATTTGAATCCCCTTTCTAAGCGACTTCCTTTTCTGTGAGTGTCAGGTAATTATCTGTGTGGCATTCCAATTTTACGATCGAACGGTTAATTCAGTTTAAATCTCTTCGTCTAATACGTACTCGGCTGTAGGCAGTGCCTAATCCCAGTCCCTCGGAGCCAGCTCCCGAGTCTCGAGCAAGTTCGTGTATAGTGGAGAGGGACTTTTTATTTAAGTACGCTTATATTCAACTAAGCAAATGCTTTGAAGGCTGCTGCACATTTTTGAAGCTGACTAATTAAATCTTATTCAAACGTACGTGAGCTTGATGTTTAGGCGTGCTGCTGTGTATAGTAAGTGGAGGTGCTTTTTTATATTATTATATAGACTGCACGGAATATATGAGTTCTTTGACTTCATAAAAATATTTTAGAGAATAAATAGCTTATGCTTTTAATCACGTGTGTTCCGTCTCCATTAAATTGGCTCGTCGTATCAGTAAATAAAGTTCGGTGCCAACTCATCAGCCGCAGTGGGCTGGGATCTGATAAAAGTTGTCGGAAACTTTCTTTTGCGATATCGCCACCTTCGTCATGTAAATTGGACAAGTTGTGGCCGACATGATGCTTGTTTCATTGGTAAATATAGATTAGCTTTTAATCTGACCAATTCTCGCACAAAATTGTTTCCAGATGAACGGCGGTCCGGTTCATGGCGGGACAGGGTCGTTCGGGTCAAGTAGCTTTTGTAATACAAACGCAGGTATGCGGGAGCAGACATGGACATCGAAGGTTGTCCAATTATAATTAATTTAATTTGTTTTACCTAAATGCTACAAGCAGCGTTTTCATTAAATACATACTTAATTTATAAGTTGAAACGCATACCTACTATACGCATACCAAAAAGCTTGAAAATTCAGCGATCCTTTCCCCAATTCCCCATGTAACAAACACGTATTATATATAATATTAAATGTATCTCCCAGCAACTCAAATGAAAAAGCGATACAGCGAATCAATATTCCATTTTCATCTAAGTAAAAAGTTCTACTAAATCTCGCTATAATAAGGGGTACATGTTTAAAGCGCTCGATTGCCTTTAACGGATTCAAAGTTTTTATTGAAACGAAGCAGATCCAAAAAGTAAACAACTGCGGATACTTTTATCCTTTTCAACCCGGTTAACCCGTAAACCATCTCAGTTTAAGGAGGCATTAAATCGCAAGTCAAACAAGAACCGTTACACTGAAGTTAACTCACATATTGCTTTGTGTCACGAACGCTAAAGCGAACCGAGTATAGTTGAAGAGATGCGGAGTTGGAGTGAGATGGGGGATGCTAGATGGGAGAATGGGTGTGGAGGGTGTAAAAGGAGAAAAACTACATCGCTAAAAGTGAATGCGGTCGAAAGCCGCGCTTATTTTCAGCGCTAAGTGCATGGATTTTTTCAAGTGAAGCCATGAGTGAGCTAGGTAGGTATGCAGTCGCGCCGTCATACCTATGGATACGCTCGTCGCAGCCAGCGCCGACAAAAGAACTGTTTATACCGCTGTACGCCGTATTTTTCTACCTCACACACTTCCATATGTTCTAGCAGTTATTGTAACAAGTGCCTGTCTGCAACTCCGTTAGTTTGAAGATGTTACTTAATGAGAATTTTTGAAGAGTCTGATACAAATTCCCTCCCTAGAACTAATGGAGGTAAAGCCTGAACGACTGACGAACCCTAACATCGTCTGGTGCATCCTGAGAGGTCAGGCTCGATACCACCATGTGATAGCTCGTAGCGAATCGATAGAAGAAGAATTAAGTAAGTAATACTACAGTGGAAAACGTAAAAATTACTTATAAGTAAGATGCATATACTCGTACTTGTTCGTTTTTTTAATGAGTACTTACTATAACCTTCTTCTTGCTCGTCACACATAACATAACATAGCATCACGCCTGTATTTCCCGAAGAATTAGAGGTAGAGGTGTAGTAGTACAGTCCGCATCAAAAGATCACATACACGTATATACGAGATCATATACATGTAGCGAAATTCAAGCGCTTATACTTAGAAAGGTATTGGATAAAATAATAAAATTTAAATGACCATATATTTTTATGTATCTGCAAATAGTATGTGTGAAATTGGTCAATATTTCAATCACTATTTACTCTAAAACTCGCTTCTGAATTTCGCTACGTGTATATACATCTTTTTGATGCTGACCGTACACCCACATTTCACCGAGGCCATTACTGAGTCCCATGTAATAAGGTGCGAGTCTATTGCCATGTACCGGGCACAGTTCCAGACTCCGTGCTGCTACTGAGAATTTCCATACAAAAACACCCAATAACACTTTTCCCGACCCTGGAAAGGAACTCAGGACCTCACGCTCAGCATTCGCGCTTGCTACCACTAGGCCAATGAAGCAGTTGGATGTTAATTTAAGAAATAACATATATTTTCAAGCCATGTCATATATTTTCAAGCCAGTAATCGGTAAAGTATATCGGTAATCTTACAATCTTTCAACCATATATTATTCAACAATAAATTAACAAGAGCCCGATAATCATGTTAACCACTGATTAAAATTAAGCTATATCTGGTTAATTACACAAATGCGTTGCGGTCTACAGCCCGTGACATTGGGTAATAATGCTTTTAACTTTGTATTGAGACCTAATTGACGGCTCATTAAAGTGCGGCTTTTACCGGAGCAAGCAGACTGCCAACTCTACCTAACATTTTTGAATGTTACTATTATATATAAAGATGTAATATTTTTCAGAGGTGTAGGTACATCCATCCACATTTTACTGAGTGCCTATCACGTAATAGGGTCATCTTTTGCCATCTACCGGGCACAGTTCCAAACTCCAGTCTGATAATGAGAATTTCCGTACAGGAAAACCTATATACAAACCTAAGGGAATTGAACCTGGGACCTCACATTCTGCAGTCGCACTTGCGGCTACTAGACTAATGGGGCAGTATTCTAAGAAACCAAAGAACACAACAAACACGGTTGGCGCAGTGGCTAATTAGCATTCTGCGCTAGGTGTCGCGGGTTCGATCCCCGCACGGAACAAATATTTGTATAATCTACAAATAGTTGTTTCGGGTCTGGTTGTTTGTGCATGTTACGTGTATGTTTGTAAACTGTACCCACGATATAGGAGAAATAGTAGTGTGGGGCAAAGTCTTTGAAAAAAGAAATTACATACCAGTCTAATGGCTTTATTTCTAGAGCAGGTACATAAATAAATATTGACTATTGCGGCGATTGTGATCATATTGTACCAAAACTTGATTCTTCAAAGGTAATCATTAAAATATTGCAGAAAACCGAAATCACGCTAAATCCTGCTTTAGCTCAAGTCGTAATACTTTGGGTCTTTTTTGATAATTAACGCTAGATTAAAAAAGTTCTCACCCCTGTACATTATTCTGCTCAGCAACTCATTAACTAGGAGTGGTATTAACACACTGACGGTTGATATTTGGAATCCTGGGCATGCTATATAGACAAGCACGAAGATAAATAGGTTTAGTATCACAATAAGGCATCAATCGCTCCGTCGGACAGGGATTAGTAGGCGTGTAACTCAATTATGATGTGCGTGGGGCGTTTGATGCGATGTGTTTCATGTAAGCAGTTAGATGTATTGGAAACAGTAGCGTACTCATGTCTCCACAGTATCTTTCTTTATTAGAACAGCAATAATAGAAGTACCAAGCAACTTGTAAGAAATCAAAGGAGACTCGGCCAAAATTGTGGCATCTGTAATCCCGATAGAATCGGGATGTTCAAACGAATTTTGTCGTTGGTTCTAAACTACATATCAAAAGCCTTAATATTACCATAAAAGAAAGTGTTAATCATAACATAGCATCACGCCTATATACCCAGACGGGTTAGGCAGAGGAGGCAGTGGTACTATTCTACACCCACATTTCGCTGATGCCGTTATAAAGTGTCATATAACAAAGGGCGAGCCTATTGCCATCTATCGGGCACAGTTCTACACTCCGCGCTGCTACTGAGAATTTTTACACAGAAAAACCCAATAACGCTACTTCGATCTGAGGATCGAACCCATTATCTCACGCTCAGCAGTCGCGCTTACAACTAGACCAGTGAGGCAGTGAGTGTTAATCATATGTATGTAATATTCAATCAACTGAATAAATGATACTACGTTCGTATCTCAGAAATCAGAATCTCAGAATCTCATCGCCACTAGTAAGATATTTGTCCACTTTCCTTTTTACAGCCTACCTTACAAATTGGAAGCAGAAACCAACAGGTTGTTTATTTAAAGTGCGCTTCAAGAAGTTAATTAGATGAGGGAGACCAGCCAAGTTTAATTTGTTCTAAGGAATTCGTGACATAGCCAAAAAAGTCATTATCAATGTTTTTAAGCTCCTGCCTCGAATGTTTCCTTACAAAAAATAAGCGAAATTCTATCATTTATTTAGAGGACGGAATTACTGAAGGGTCACAGGGCTGCTTAATTGTGTTATCAAAATAAATGAACATTGAATTTGAATGAAAAAATTGTTTATCGATGAAATGATAATTTAAAATGAATTAAAAATTCACTTTTTATGAATGTTAAATATCCATATTTCTGATACTTCAGCAATATTAGCATTTTAGGACAGTAACTAATATCACTGGGATTATTAATGTTAGTTCGCCAAGATTGCTACATTTATTGTATTTCGGGATTATCACGAAGCGACTGTTAGCCCGCTGGCAATAATATAATGTCCCAACACAGTCATAGCATTTTACTAGGATGCCCAAGTTCGATAGATGTCTACGAGCTCATACTTACTAGTTCGTAACATTCTTGTAAAGAACTCCTTGTCAAAACTGGCTGGCTTCAAACTCACAATCGCCAGTCGAAATTATTAGACGTCTGGCTACTGGCGATTGGTATATTTCAATTAATCTTTTATAACTTTTTCCCAAAATATATATCAAAACATAGCGTTGATTCGTAGATACCAGTTTGTCTTCATTTTTTTCCTGTCAGTCAATTTTCAATGTTCGTAAAACAAAAACATACCTACCATTCCCTTTTCAATAAGAAAACGTCATTTTAAAAACGTCTCCTTCAACATTGTACCACTTTATCGGCAATAACAATACAATTTTGTCGTTTAAGGTAAATAAAAATAACGTGTTTTTGACATTCATAACGTTATTGTAGGAGAATGTGTAAGGGCCGCCGCACCTGGGCCCGCAACAATGGGCCTACACAATACGCTTGCGAAGTAAACTGAATAACTTTATTTAAGAACACAATAAACCACTTTTTACTAGAAAAAGGTCTGAATTGTGTAATGCTATCGTGGGTTGGATAGGTGAAGAGAAAGAAAATAAAAAAGTCGGACAATATTTTGGAGTATTTTTGAAGAAATCCTTAGCAACAAGATTACCGATACTTATATATCTAGGGAGATCAAGTATTATGTCCTAGATCCCTTTACTTCAATTCTACGCTAGACTGCTTGTCAGATCAATACCTATTATCGGGCTTTGGATTACTTCTCGAAGATTTTGAGACAGGTAAATTTTCAATATACTTATAAGAATTTATTTTTCGGTTCTTTTGTTAAACCTAGATTATCGGTTTCTTGAAGAACGTTGTGTATTCGTTTTATATATATTTGAAATAGAAAAAGATTAAGTAACATGGGCCCGATTTTCTCCGAAGTAACTCACACTCGTTGAGCTGCGCAATGATTTCTAGCTCGGTGCTCTTCAGTTTTACTACTTGGCGAGAACTTGGGAGAAATCGGCGTTATTTCACGGATAGAGAGTTGGAGCGGAAAACAAAAGACAATCGAGCACTACCACCGATAGGAAATAAATCAGAAGCGGAGGGCAGACCTCATGACTGAATTTGAGTTACGAACCGTTTCGGAACTTGATTCAGATATGGAAATAAAAAAAAAAGAAACAAAAATGACGATAAATTTTGCACCACGCTGGCCTGCCCCTAATTACGTTGATTGCCCCCTGATTTGTCGGATAAAGAATTGCATTGTTCCAATTGTCGAACGGATCTTAAGCGCAGTGAATTTTGTTTATCCGCCAAAATTATAGCGATTTCGTTTACGAATATATTTTTTTTGCCTACCAATAGTTGGTTGGTGTACTATACATACATCATCGAGAACTTTAAGGGGCTCATTGATCGATATAAAAAAATATGACTCCAAATACCTATACATAGCTAGGATAAAATACACTATCAGATGGTTCTCTGATTAGAGGTGAGATTGAAACCTTAAAGTGATTCAAATGGAAATGAAAACTAGATTTCGGTGCTCGGTTTTCAATGCTCACTATCGAGGTTGGACACGGACCTCGAAATATTCAGTAAATCTACTAGTTCTAGACTATTCAGGGGATTTCAATACTTCGTTACAGTTCCACATAGGTTAAAGTTTTGCTTACAACATGTACAAAGGAATATTGAAATAGTCTAGTATATTTGGATAACATTATGATGCTTGACTGCATATGTAGGTATAATAGTTTAATTAACGTTATAATAATTATAATAGAGGTCCTGGGATATTATCCCGGATCGGGCAGTTACTGGATTTTTCTGAATAGAAATTCTCCGCAGCAGCACGGAGTTTGGAACTCTGCCCAGTTGATGGCAATAGGCTCGTCCCTATTTAAAGGAACTTAACAACACGATCGGCGAAATATAGGCACCATAGTAGGTACACCTCTGAATAAACCCTTCGGGAATATATCTAAAACTGATATGGAATAAGTTAGCTTACTTATTATGTTGATATATTTACTATGCACCAAAGTGTACCATGTTTCGTCATATTGTAGTAGACGACAATCCGATTATATTATATTATATTAAGTGGTGGTCCCAGACAAAGGGTCGTGACATCTTATAGCTCAGGCTGGTTCGTCCACTTCATTAAGACATGAATTATGAATGGGGGGGCATTAGCATCCATCTGGAGAGCGCGTAACTATGAACACCATTGTTATGCAGATTGTGCCGGACGTCGGGCGCAGCGTCCTACAATATGAGATGTTGGCAAACAAATATACATCGATAATGTGCGGTTGTTGCTAATTGTTCTACGAAATGGAAATTGTGGTACTACTTGTTCAATTATCTGTTTTTGAGTCTTTATTATGTAGAGGATTGAGTACATTTTGTAACATAATGTTGTGTATATACGAATTTAGAATATCTAATAGTGATGTGAGGTGTTAGTTTAAAAATTAACGAAATTTAAATAAACTATAAAGGTATAGTATGTGGACGGATGACATTGTGAAAGTCGCGGGCAATCGAGGGATGCAAATGTCGAAATGTCGTTCGATATGGTGGTCTAAGGGGGAGGCCTTCGTTCACCAGTGGACGATGAGTTTTCTGGCTGATGATGATGATATAGGTGTACGCTTTGAACAAAAACATAATTTGAATATTAGGATAGTTGTGCATATGTTTGCTCATTTAAATATTTTACTGTTCTAAATATCCCTGAGCTTGCACTGTTTAGTTTCAAGACCTGACCTGAAAATGCAGCATAATTTTGCAAGTCATGCTCGCCGAAGGATACTTTTATATTGATTTTAGATTGGTTCTGAAACATGAATCAAATTAAAATGAAAAAGTGTCAATTAAAAAAACATTCAATGAGGTTGGAAGGTCGAGTGAATGACCGCTAGATCTATTTAGGTAAACAAATTAAAGTGTACATCGACACCCCACAGACATCCATATATCTAAATATTTTAGAGCGAGTTCATACCACGATTTAATGTCAAAACGACCACATTAACATTTCGTATGCAAGGAAAGTCCCCTCTTTAACCTATATATTCCATTGAATGCGAAACTAGGCAACTTTTCGCAATAGTGAAAAGCTGCGGAGCCGGAACAAAGAGTTAGAAAAGTTCTCTTCAAAAACATACAGTTTACTTCAAGTTTAACTTAACAAATGACTCGGAGAGAAGATAATGTGATTTCGGCAGCTTGATTATGCATGTTCCAGTAATTACTTATTTGTAATTCACTAAGTTGTAAACGTAAAATTGTATATTTTTTATTGTTAATAAATATACATGGTGTATTTTATATTGCGCCGTATACATTAAAATCCAATATTTAGTAATATTGTTAGTACTTACCTACTTGTGAGAAGGAGCAACTTAATAATAGCATATTACTTCTTTCACGAAAAATCTTATCAAAATCCATTAAGTTTTTTTTTTGAGTAGATATTCTTCCAATCTCAACTAAAAAAAGTACTGAATTAGATTGGTTTTTATAGTCGCAGCATAACATTTGGAACAATACCAGAATCACCGTTACGAAAACTGTTACACTTAAATGTTATTTATTGTATCGAATCATGGAAATAACCTTTCAGGGGAATACAATTCAACCCAACAATAACGCAGCTTTGTAACTCGCGCATTATTTACGTAACTAAAACTACCTGGTCCACTGGGAGACGCAAAAACGTCACAAAAAGGCCCTATTTCCGTCTATAACACGTATACGTATGTAGGTGTTTCAGCACTTAAGATGCAAACAGTGACATCCAAATCCTGATACACAGGGGACTTCTAAAATGTACCCAGCCGATATTATGTTAGCGGGCAGTACTCGGAACAAAGATGACTGAATATCACCCGTGTGCCTAAACTTTGCCTTTGACAGTGGACAAAGACTTCAAAGGAAACCTCAGTAAGGGTGTACCATTAATAAAACGCTTTGGCGACTTCCCGTGTGGTTGTATATCTTTTATTCTTATACTATTGATGTTTTGGTTGACCGTTACTAAAAGTAGTTCTTTTGGTTGTTGATTTTTGTGCCGGAAATTTCAACGTGATTTTAAGTCGTTTGGGAAACATTTTAATAATTTATTTAATGGGGTAGGTATTAGAGATTCACAGTTTAACAAAAAAATATGAATAATATCTTTAGTTTTCCGTTTACCGTAAATGTAGAACGATTCTACCTGATTAATTCGGCGTCTATAACTAGGTATAAGCTATTTCACAAAGTTTGGCTTTTGTTTTTTTTTTTTTTTTCTTTTTAAAAACGTTGCCCCTCACTTGGATTTCTCCTGTGTCGTGGGTACAGTTTACAAACATACATGTCACATACACACACAACCAGACCCGAAACAACTATCTGTAGATCATACAAATATTTGTTCCGTGCGGGGATCGAACCCGCGACACATAGCACAGAAAGCTAATCGCTTTACCACTGCGCCAACCGTGTCTTTTAAAATAACAAAAGTGATACCCTACATCACTTTAGGGAACCCACTTTCTAGTTACTGTATTTATCGAATGGGTATTGAGCACATTATCTTTGTAAGTGTTACAGTTATTTTATTAAAACTGTTTTATTTTTGTTACACTAACGAAATTCGTCATTTTGCACTACGTGAACGACGACGTTTGTTTGGAAAATATTGGCTTCCACGTGGAACTCTTCCTGTATCGTGGTTGCGTCTACACAACAATTGACATGGACAAAAATCCGGACCCAAACCATGTGTTCCGTGTGGGAATCGAACCCGTGACAGCGCAGTAGTCTTATGGCATGGCTTAACTACTGCGCCAAACATGTTGATAAATTTAATTTATAAAAGTGATCGGTCAGCATTATAGTTATATTTTACGGTTGTTAATGATAGTAAATGACTAGTTAATAAAATCAGTTCCTAACAATACGACTACCGTTATTTTTCGATTGACAACAACCTGTATTTTGATATTTTCCTAGTGTTACGACAATAAAACAGTTTAGACCATATATCCGCGGCACATGTATTACGTGACTACAAGACCACTTGGTCCTAGACAAGTTCCCATTTGCCTCAACGTATACGCTAGGGTTGTCGCAATGAAAATAACAAAGCCTCAGGTAATTTCGCTAATGCAAGTGGTTACACCCTATCTACATCGCACTTATAGAGGCTTCGCCCGAAGGTACCTATTAAGAGGGTCGACATAGGGGATATTGTCAGACCTTCGCTATATTTTGACTAAGTGTTAATATTAACGTGGTATCGCTGTAGATAGTTGGAGTTAACGAATGGTCTAAGAAATTGGGAACGGGGCGGTGGTGTAGGTGCTTACTAGAATTATCAATTCCTTAATCAATGTAGAAGTTTACATGATTTTGTTTGTGATACTCTTATGTGTCAATAGATACAATAAAAAATGGTGATAGTGATAACAATGGAAATGTGATGGAAATGGAACAGTAGAATTTTGTGTTTTTTTTTTTTAAGAAAACAAATAAGAAAGTTTTACTTCGTTTATATTTGTTTCGCAGGCAATATTATACATTTATATAAGGCCAATAAGTAAAGAAACACTGGCTCAACAATAGATACACAATATTACCAGTGTGTGAAAAAAAAAAGTTAAAACACAACACATCGCGTAAAATATGACTACGAAACTTCCACTTAGTATTTTAGATACAGTTCACAAATTATTTCTCATAAATTCAACAATATTAAAAACTTTAACAATTTACAAAATTTTCCCTATATTTTATAGCATTTCAGATTTACATACATTTTATCAATACAGCTATAAAAAATTATTATTTTCAAATTAACAAATGAGCAAATAAAATTCTAAACGTTTATAACCGCGTAGCTACGTTATATTTATGTACATATACATTAACAGTTTATTATTTAGATATACAATTTAATGTATTTAGATATACAATTCAATGACACTGAGTTACATGCGCATGCGACGCCACATAAACGAACTTCGTATTTTAGTGAAAAATATTGTACAACAGCAATATAAATACAGATTTTTAGGTAAGTAATTTATACGTTCCATATTGTTTGAAATTAAACATGAAAAGTATGAATCGAAGATTTTTAATTTATATTTATAAAGTTCAACAATATTTGAAACTTTAAACCCAATGTTTTATTTTGATACAATATTAAGCATTTACATTGTAATACAAGCTGACATCTGATGAATTGCTAATGACTATTATGTAGTTAGTTACAATCACTTATTCAACGTTCTTTCACGGTTTACTATAAAAAATTACCATAGTCTTTAATCTAAACGATAAACACTGCATTGTCTTACGTCCAATTACTGAGACACAGACATTTTCTAATTGCCGTACAATGCTAAGCCATGCACAAATTTAAGACAAGGCTGCCACACAAAAGAATTAGTTCAATTATGTTATGCGCGATAAATACGTGACAAATTAACACTGGAGGATTAGATTATTCTGGAGACTGGAGATTGTTAAACATTAATTAAAGAAGATAAACGCCTCATTATTCTCTATAATTGCAAGTGCAGCAATCGAGAATTTCGGATAATGGTAATTACGTTTGTCTGTTTGGAAATATCAGACCTCAGGTGTCCAATTGCACCATTCCTCATTGAACCTAATACCTAATCTTCGTGGATTATCGGGTATAAAAAAAGCAACGTGTAACTTTTTAAGTCTTAACTTTGCACATGGCTTGTAGGAGAAAGTTTAGCATGTGGCGAGGACTAAGGCCGTTATTAAAAAGGTTGCGTGCGGGGCGAGGGGAGACGCGGCGCCGGGGGAAGGTCCACCTCCGCCCAAGAACCCAGCGTCCTCGTCTCTGGGCCCACCTTCCCGCAGTGGACCCTGGAGGCTGGAGCGGACGTCGTTTGTCTCTTCGATGGAGTAGTCACGATCGTCGTCGTCTCGCGACTTGCGGTTTGGCAACTCCATTTCTGCGTAGTCGAAAGTTTTGATTTACATCGTCGTCAAACAAGTCGAATCAAATCTGTCTTAGTTTCATTTACTTTGGCAAGAGTTTTGATTCTGATTTGAACTATAATTATACAACGGATAAGACGGATCTCTTGTCCAATATTCATAAAAGCAGATCGCTTAAAAATAATTCGACAACGGAAACATTGTCAGAATGTAGGTGATAAAAAATTGGGTAAGGCTGGTTTTTCAATAGCTGGTTCAACATCAATTAATTATTTCTCTGATAATAATTCCATACAAAAATCGTTTTAATTTCAAATTAACAGCTACATAAATTTTAAGCAGCCATTGAAAAATTGGGTCTTTCTTGTCTATAGCAAAAGTAAAGAGCAACAACAACTCGACATAAAACCACTCCCATATTTGTTGTCTCTTAGAACTTTAATTTTAATAAAATACAACCGAGAATTGTACCACAATCTTCCATACGTATTTACTCCATACTTGGGTATTGTCTTTAACAATACCCAAGTCAATTGTTTATTATCGTTTCTAGTTATCCAAAGTTCCACTAACCACACTATCTTTGTTGCATACAAAGACAGTACTACCTCCTTTGTCTAGTACATATATACCTACCATACAACCTAATGTTGCCTTCGGCGTCACCTATGGAGTTCTTGGAGATGCATTTGTAGCCCCCGAGGTCACTCCTCTGTATGTTCCGGATAACGAGACGCATCTGCACGCTGTATGCAGAACTGTTGATCTCCGTCATCTGATATTTGTCGTTAGATATTATCATTTCACCTGAAACAGAGAGGTTTAATGAAGTTGCTAATATTATTTGATTTTCTTTTGGGGGATTGAAAGGTAGGAAGTTCAAAAAGGTTTTGAAAAAAAAAAAGCAATGGATAATGTTCCATGTACAATAACTAATCGTGTTTTATTGGATAGTTAGATCAGCAAGATCTTGTATCTTAAAAATAAGTAAAAAATATACATTCGATCAACATAATATCATAAATAATAATTAAAAAAAACAATAATTTCTCTCAATAACATTCAATATACTTATATATAAAATTGCGGTGTGCGTGTGTTCGTAATTCTTATCCTCCTAAACGGTTTGATCGATATTGATGATTTTTTTACATATGGTGTCACCTGGATGGTTCTTAGCTATAGTTGGGCCCGGTAGGTGGCGCTGTTGTTGGGCATTAAGATTATGTTTTAATCATCTGGTAATTTTTTTTATATATTTGGATTTCTCTCATAAAAAAAACATATAAGCCCAAATTTTCAGCCTCCTAGAACCACTCAATATACATGTAAGTCGCGCGGACGAACTCGCAAGCAAGTACTATACCTATATATACACTTAAAAATTTAATAAAATATCAACTACAATTAATATTTTATTTGTACAGGACTGTACGATCAGCTATTAATATTTACAAAACGCTAAAGACTTTGGTTTCAGTTGATACAGTCATTTGTTTCATCGCCCTTTATTCGATAGGCACAAGCCTTTCCGTCCATTTATATTCGGCCACTTCCGACCATTGTCCGCCCGATATCGAATTGAAATATTGTTTCGGCATGTCGTGTGCGGAACAATACACTATATGTTCACATAATGTATCTACTTTACAGTATGTGCTAACAGTAACAGTATTCGGTTAAAATAATATTCAATTTCATCCCATGCTGCAATGTCAACAAGCAAATGTTGATTTTAGGGCAAGTGTTAACATTATTCGTTCGTGTTCAATTTGTCAGTCGGCAAGCTTAATGTGCTTCACAAAACAATAGTAATTACAAGGATAAACTGCCGCTTTGCGATTGTTAATCCATTAATAGTCGTGTATGTCACAACTGAATCATAGTTTGAGGGACATGTTTGGCAATCAAATGTGGTCCTTGTTATGAATACGGGCTATTCATTTGAGAACTATAGGGTTAATTCTGTATTTATTGCGATACAAATTTACCGTATGCTTATCACCTGAAAAATACCCAATTTCATGAGTCATAACTTAATTAATTATGCAAGACAGGATTGAACCTCTTGAATTGAAAAAAATAATTGAATTAATAAATGTTGACAACCCGATTGGCGCAGTGGCTAAGCGATTATATATCTTTCTGCCGCAATAAATATTGGTGTGATCTACAGATAGTTGTTTCGGGTCTGGTTGTGTGTGTATGTGACATGTATGTTTGTAAACTTTACCCACGATACAGGATAAATCCTAGGATGGGGCAACATTAAAAAAAATAGTTAAAAGCGTCATAATATGTCATATTTACATAGAAGTGAAGTGTTGCGGAAGGAAAGCTGGAAGGCAATTCTCGCGGGCTTCAACATTAATCTCTACTAGAGTCACTTCCTCAATAGAAAAATATCTCTAAAATACTGACTTAGTTCAACCAAAGTTATATTTCGAGCATTTAAAGTTACAACTAGAATTCTGAAAAAGGTAAGTGAGAGATTACCGCCATGTTTTTTTCGATATATCTCGATTTCGATATGATCTTTAATCGCACGAGAGTTGTCCCTGGCGTTCCATGAAAATGTCACATCCATATTTGTGACTATAGTTTAACTAAAAATTTTCATACAAAATGCGTTAACCTTTTTGCCCCACTAAACATGAGCTGATTTTGCTTAATTTTTTTGTTAATAACATAAATAAAAACTAGGTTATCACGTTTTTGTTATTGTTTATAGATTTAGAAATTAAACCTCAAAATGCGTGTTTTTTAACTAAAAATTTTGATTAATAATTATAAATCTAAATTTTGAAAAATCAAAATGTGTCGACCTCTTTTATAATCTGACAAAACGATAGAGACCAAAATCTAATTTATTCGTTAAGATTTCGATGTAAGAAAATTTAACGCCTAAACACCAATTTTGCGCGTATTTCAAGGCAATTGTGTCAGAAGCCGGCAGCTAAACGATACTCTCAATACAAGGATGGTTGACAGACCGAATGTGTATCAAACAAAACGACTTACACAAGCAGTTGAATAAAAAATAAAGTAATTCGACTGGATTTGAGCCTAGAAAATCCCTGAATTCAGCGAAAACAATCGGGTGTGCGAATCTAAACACAGTCAACGTTTTGAATAATAAATACGATGCGCGCCGGTGTTTTTGATCTAGTACACTATACCTATCTACTAGCTATTTGTATTTCTTCACTGTGCTATGTAATGGTATTTTCACTGCACAATGAAAATATGATTGGAAACGTGGTACCTACGTAGATTCAAAGAGAATATCGCCGAAGTACCGGAATTCTACTAAAGTTCTATTGTTCTGCGATCAGGTTTCACGGTTTTACGTATTCTAAGTAAGCTAGATTTAACACGTAATCAGTGGATTAAAATCATGGTCAAGTTCTCAGTAGAGTTTTACAGGACATTTAAACGTTCGTTTCATTAAGCAAAGTGCTATTGGTCTTTTTATGTAAATCTTTGTAGAGTCTGTTTTAATCGTTGTACAGTTAACAACGAATGTAAGTGATACTCAGTCGAATTCCCAAATCGCTCAACTATTCAGGAAAAGTGAAAGTACACGATTTACCAGTTTTGATATAAGACTGATCATGAATGATTATTTTTGATGTTCTCTTTACTCTCCGTGATAATGATTTATTTAAATTAATGGATCGTTTTGAACAAACCGGTACAAGTATTTTTTTTTTATCAAGACTTGATTGGACTGTTATAAGATAAAGCGATCTTTTAAAGACATTCTTTTGAGGAAACAAACATTGTTATTGAAAGGAAGCATTCAAAATGTGTGAGTAGATTCTGGCTACAGCGATTCCGTTGAATATTTGTCGTTAGCTACATTATTACCGTGGCGGGTCGCGTTGCCTCGATCTACATTAAAAATTGCTTGCATTCTTCTCGGTTCGCTTTATTTTGCAGGCTGGCTTTTATTTTTTATTGCCAGCCAGTGACCATGTTTTATATGAAATTGAAATTTCGGTTAAACGTATTTTAATTATAGAATCCACTTGGTTGTTCATCTTTCTTGTGCTTAAAAATAACTAAAAGAATTCGAATATTGGATGGAATACCAGCGCGTACGGCTGTGTATTTTGCAACAAAATTCTTGTATGTTTTCACAGGAAATTTTGTCGGTCGTTCATGATGTGTTGAATAGACTGCAACTATCATTATAGCTGTAAAATATCGTCTGTTCTTCTGTGTTCATCGCCTTATACTCAGTTTAGACTAAATTCAGACTGTAGAGCTAGTGACACTGCTTCCCAAAACCAACTCAGGTTATTTAAAATGCTGAATAGGCTAGTGACTGCAACAAAACTAAATTCTGAAATCTTGTTTGGTAAATAGTTTTCCTTTTAAAAACTCAGTAAAACTTAATCTCTTGCTTATCTTTGGCGTTTTAATTTTTTTATTTATCCAAATCACACATTAAGTACGTCAATGGCGATGAAAAGCTTTGACGTTACGCCTTGCTATTCTAAACATTTTTAGAACAAAATGTCTTTTTTGACAGTTCATAAAAATTAACTCAGATAACTACCGTATTATGTTACTCTGAAGGGCTAAGGTCTAAACCTTTCTAAGTTTTAGTGCAATTATGCTCTGTAACTCTAGTACTTAATCAGTAAAACTCTTAATTGCTAGACAATATTGAGCGATGCAATATGAACAAATAATTGGGTAATTGATGAGCTTTTGTTTTATACAAAGTTACGAAGCACAGACAAAATTACTATAATTGACGTATTATAACCGTGTAAAGGCTAGGTTCACGTTTGTTACCGACGAAACGTTAACCGCATCTTAACCGCACAACAATTAGCTCACCGAGCTAAATGTTCCGAGTTTCCTCCTTGCACCTCAACATCATTAGCGATACACCTATGTAGATAGGCTCGCAGCTATGTAGCTACCGCGCAAATCGGTCGACCTATGAGGTTTGACACATCGAGAACCCTCCGTGCCTCGAAAATGACGTTAAGCAGTTGGTTCCGGGTATCAGAAGAAAACTTGTTGGCAATTGTTCCGGGTGTCAGAAGCCCGAAAGTCTAACCTTAGAATATCAGTATACCGCGACTGTTGGCATGTGCCGACTGCCATCTGGCAGTCGCTCTGTGTAAAATACTGATATTCAACCGCAATCGGTTGGATTAGAAGTAGACTCCAATGTAGTTGGGAAAAGGCTAGGCAGATGAATCATAATGTATCTGTCCATTGTTAAAAATGGATGTGCTCCATGATGTAGGTTCATCACTGGCTAGTTACGATATAATAGTATTAAAAAAAAAACGTTTTTCGTGTTATTCATAAAAACACAAATCTTCACATGTACAGACACTTGGAACAGTAGCCCATACAAATATTTTTACCGTGCCACTGCGCCAACCGTAGCGGCTAACAGATAAAGACTATTTTAGCTTGTGGTATAAGTATAGCTATTGCTATGATTACACCGTTTGGTAAACGGATTATAATAGCATCCACAGTACATACTGCTGAAGCATTATTTGGAGATATTCTTTCATTCTATCTTTTCTTTTATTCTTTCTTTTCATTCTATACGGGAACCAAACAAAAAAGGCATCCGCAAACTTTTGACAGTCTTTTATTTCCTTATATTAATTTAAAAAAAAAAAGTGTAATATTCATTAATATTACACATTTTTTTAAAATTAATAAATACAATTCGTAATAAAAAAGTAAAATTATAAATAGAAAAAAATTGTTATCAACCGCTATTGGGGACAGGGCTAGTCTAGTCTAGTCTAGTCCAAGCTACCGGTGGTTAGGACTCCAGAGAGAGAAACCTCCTCACAATGCGAGCCGTGTTGAGGAGTACCGCCTTCTGTATCAAGCCCTTGGTCCAGTCCTCCAACGAGAGCCTCTAAGGTGTTCATCGAGGCTCTTTGCAATTAAGCCATTGGCCGAAACGACTATCGGCACTATGACAGTCTACAGCCTTTTATTTATTACTAGCGACCCGCCCCGTCTTCGCACGGGTGCAATTCACTAATGAACAAAATCAAAAATTTCATTCAAAAATACCATTCAAATTTCCGACGATTCCGGTGGATTTTCCAAAAAAATCTTACATAAAAACCTTCTCCTTACAATTACAAACACAACAAAAAAAGAATTAGCCAAATAAGTGTAGCTGTTCGGAAGTTATGCGCTTAGCAACACATTTGGCGATTCACTTTTATTTATATAGATAGATTATGAAATAATTTGAACTTCGAAATCCCCCACGATGTAATAATTGTGAATTATGTTGAAGTAGTGTCTGTGTCCTGTTCACAGTGTTCACGCTTGGGTTGTGTTAAGCTATATTAATTTAAACTACGACACCAACTGCAATTAGTTTCACGCTGGTTGTGTGAGGGTTGAAGAAAATGAAGGCACATCTTGTAATGCATCTGTATTACATGACACTTTGAATTTTAGATGTTATTTTATTAATATTATGTAAAACCCCGAGTACAGTCACCTAGAAAATTTATCTAATATATGTATACTGTTTCTAATACATAGCTACAGGATCTTGAAGGTGCACCTAGGCTCCATAACATTAAGACTTTAATGTATTTGTAGTCAAATAACACTAAATTCTAGTCTACTTTTGTCGTAATGTATATACCTACCTAAAATGACGACACGGTTGGCGCAGTGGCTAAGCGATTAGCTTTCTGCGCTTAGTGTCGCGGGTTCGATTCCGTGCGGGATGCGATGGAACAAATATTTGTATGATCTACAGATCTACAGATATATATGTTTGTAAAAAATGTACCCACGACACGGGAGAAATCCTAGTGTGGGGACAACGTTTTTTTAAAGAAAAAAAAAAGAAACTTACTTAAAAAAATAAAGTTTAGCTTAATATTTGTAAATGTCGTCAATGGATGATTGTTAATAAAATCTAGCATCTATAGACACTTATAAATTGTTCAAAAAACAGTAGGTACACATTTATTATATTGTTGCCTTTACGTCAAATTGGAATCCTTTTGTTACATAGTGGGTAGATATAAAATAAATATTATGCTACAAAACAGAACACAAAAATACATCGTTGAAGCGTACAAAATGAATTAAATACCCACCAAATTTATCAGTCTAGTAATAACAATAACATACTACGTATATTTTAAATCCAAAAATCTTATCCCATTTGATATTCAGTTCATTCAGGATTCAACTTGGCAGTAATATAGCGGTGACTTCGACGTCGCCGAGCCGACTCGATGCGATCGTTAATCACGCCGTAACGCAGTCTCCATTAAACACTAATAAACCAACGCAGACGCTTGATCTAACTATTGACACTAGTATATAATTAGAGTAAATTATAAAGTTTGGAAGGATCCAAGCAATAAGTTATGAAGAAAAGTACACAAAATATCTTCATGATTATATAATAAATTGCCCCAATGGGCAAAGGTCTGCCTCATCGGTCTAGTGGTCGAAAGCGCGACTGTTGAGTGTGAAGTCCTGAATTCAATTCCCGAGTCGGACAGTGTTATTGGGTTTTTCTGTATGGAAATTCTCAGTAGCAGCATGGAGTTTGGAACTGTGATGGCAATAGGGTCGCCCCCTATTACATGGAACTCAATAACGGCATCGGCGATATGTGGTTGTTCAATAGTACACCTTAACGTAAACTCTTCGGGGAATACAGGCGTGATGCTATGGGCAATTTATTACTGAGTTCATTGCATTAGTTTAGTTTAAAATAAACTTTATCTGAAACTGTTGTCTGAGACTTCGTCCATGCTGTTTTGAGGTGAGATAGTTAATATAATAAACGTATATAAAAATATGATTTTGGGAGGAACACTATCTTAATTAGGTCTTATGATAGTAATTATTTGTAATATTAATCTAGAGCATAATTATTATCTCAACTGGTAGACAGTGAATCACTTGCTAAAGATGTCCTGAAGGGTCTAAAATAGTTGTAATGTCTATCTCTACGTACTGCTAAAATTGCTAGTGTGCTATTACTCCTCAGGCGGTATCATATCTTAGAACTCGGCACATTACTGGTGTACGTAGTGTTGCTCCATGCCAAGCAAATGGTAGCAAAACATTTGTGTTATTACGGCATGAAACTCAGTTCTACACCTAAGATTGAGAATAAATCTTTGGCTGAATAGCCGCAGATTGTATTGTAATTTGTATATGTACGGACACTTAGAAATTGCTGCATGGAAGTATAAATTAATATCTTCTAAGAACTTTAATGAAACTAAGCTATGTTCGTTGACAGGCCGGATGACATTAAAGAGCTCATCGTCGAGTCGGTCTCATCGGTCGTCGAGGAAGAATAGGGATAAAATAGATTAAAGTAGATTTTGGACCCGTTCACAATGGCGTTGGCCATTCTACGCTGAAACAGATACGTTTTATATGAGATTGTTCAAAACTATTTAAACGTGCAGCTGTAAGTAGGTACTTAAAATTCAACGCAGTGATAACGTGATTTTGAATTTTCAAATGTGACACTATACCACCATTAGCGCAAGTGCTAAGGCTGGTTCTGTTAGTATTATAAATAGGCATATAGAATAAATAAAACCAATATGTGCCATATTGGTTTTCATCACAAAAAAGGGTCGTTAAGGTCATTGTTACATTACGTTACCCTCTTTATGTTACCATAGTTAATTAAACAGTGACTGTTAATAGAAAAGCAATCACAATAGCTTCATTAATAACTGCGGTCAAGCCAAAGACATCAAGATCTGTCAAGAGACGTGGCTTTGGTGCTCGACCCGGTTGACCACAAATCTGCGGCTCGCTTGATGCAACTGACACCTCTACGGTGGCGCCCGGCACAACCCCGCCCTCTTTTGTTTATTGTTGACAACTTTGTTAATTAATTATCAGTTTATAGCATTCAATTGAAGGCGTATCGAACGATAATAAATGAGACTGTGTGATGTTGAAAAGCTGAAGCTAAGATTAATTGTGAGATAGTTTTGTTTGCGTTTAGAATGTTGTAATGTTTCTTTGTCTATAGAAGGTTTCTGTCTGTCATTGACCAATGATTTATCATTAAAGTGGAAGCATTATTTTTTGTCAATATGACTATTAAAACCAAGAACGGAGTACTTATTTACTGCACGTGTACAAGTACAAATTGACTCTATAGTCTGTAGCCGTCGCGGCGCAATTTAAACAGACAATGATATTTAAATTGAAGCGAAAATGTATCGTTAAAAGTGCCATCGAAAAATAACCTGTACACCTCGACAGTAAAGTAAACAATTTTATTTAAATAAAACTCGATTGAAATTACAACAAAAAGTAGTCAGAAGGCCTGGCTGCGAATGGCGGACACTCCCATTCCATGTCCGGTGCGGCCGGCACGCCGCTTGTCCCATCTCGTCACGCCCGTGTATTACCTAATTTAATTTGTAGTCCCCGCAATTTATGGGCCGCAGAAGAGCCGTCTACCCCTCTGTTTGTTAGTAACAGTCCAGACATATGTGCTGTACGTCACACGAGCATTTGATTGTTCATGGTTTTAAAAGTTTCGACTGAGCATAGGCGTCATCAACTAGAACCTTTTAGTCGCAATTTACATTTGAAAATCTAATAAAAATACTTTTTATGGCTGTGCATATAAAAATATTGAATATTATCAAAATAATGAATATTAATAAGCAAAAATGAATATTAAAATGTGCAAATGCGTAAGGGAGTCAATGCGAGAGATCAAAAGCGTGAACCCCGAAAAGCGATCTTTTGTGAAATATTTTTTGCATATAGTTAATAATCGGGTAGTGTCTATATTTTTGAAATCGAATTTAAACTGACGAAGTATTTCTGTTTGCTCTCGAATTGAAAAGTAAAACTGCATGCATCGAACCGGTTTAGTTTTGGGTGAGTAATATTTGAAATCGAATTTAGATTTGCACGAATATTGTGGTACGTACGTGAGAGTAAATATTGTGACCGTAGCCTAAAGCAATTTGAGGCGGGCGGGCCAGCGGTCTTTGTTGCATATCGGGCGGTAATAGAATTTGGTTCGCTTTTTGCGCGGTTGGTCGCTCCGACCGCGTAATAGCGAGCTCGGTTGCCTTTGTAACTGCATCTAAATCTGCCTGCACTATGCATGCGCCTGGTTAGGGTATAACCAATTATTCAGAAGTGAAACTTCTATTGGTTGGAGGATTTGTTTTGGTGGTGAGTTGGTTAATATTGGGAATATTTGGTTGGTATCGAGTTGTAATGCATCACTTATTTTGATCACCATATTTAGGTCATTACCTAAAATTTTGCCTCCTTAGATTTAAATGAAGACCATAAAATACGATAGGAAGGTACCACATGTGATGTACTCAAAATTTACAAGACAAATTTAATGTATCTAGTTGAAAACGATAAATTACAATAGGTATACTAAATTGTTCCGAGTTTGTAGGCTCGGAACCACAAAGGTACACCGAGTTTACCACGTGTTGATGACCAGGTGCTTAATGATAAGGTTCACTTGATTACCAATTAATTTTCCAAGCCATTGAATTGATAAAAATATATATTAGAAAAATAATCAAAAATCTTATAAAAAAAGTCCTGCCGCAATGTATCAATTTAAATGCGTCTAACTTTCAGCAAACTGTGACTGCACTAGCCTCGGACCGCATAAACTGTTCGATTGGACCGACAAAAAATATAAGTTTAAAGACCGCATTGCGAAAAAGTTTTGTTCGTTTTGCCGGGCTTTGGCCGAGGACCGTTCACACATGTCGCGGCATGCGGTGCGGTGGCGGACGGCTGCGAACGGCAGAGGACGGCGCTGGACGGCCCGTAACCCGTAAATCCATTTCTAACTCGACTTTAGTGGCCGCCCGTTGGCCGCTGACTGTGCCGGGTGTTTGTTGCAACGCATTATCCACTTGAAAACTAGCGCTTCGACTAAAACGTATTTCGGCATGACCAATTCCAATTGCGTTTGCCTATCTTTAACGCAATAAAACCGAATGACGTTTTTTGCAGATTAAATGTTTTTCTGCTTGTCTAAACTAATGTTAACTTGCTGCATTCTGTTACATAAAAATTGCTAAATTATACAAATGCTGGTACTGCATTGTCAGTTTTATGAATATTTGGATTTACGACGGCTTGTGCGGGCGTTGGGTCAGTTTGTGAAAGTCCTGACATAATCTCTCGCGTTTGATCTTTATTTCCTTCATCTACATACGTAAAACAAAAGTAAAGTAAATATTGAGCTTATCTCTGGCACATCTCTCGTATACTCTAGGAGTGCTTTTGTCCATCTGTCACCCGAGCACTAAATAAGCAACTTTTATCCTGAGGGTATTATTTTAATGAGAAATAATGAAGTTCCCGACCTCTGTGATGTTTTGTTAGGTTAGGAGCCTTATTTGTATTAGTTAGCGCGTGTTTTTATATAGGTATTCCACAGGTTATATTTCACAGTGTCCAATTTAGTTTGTCTTTTGACGGTCCGCTATTTATGTTAGCCGGCCGAGTTCATATTGTCGAAATGACTTTTGGCGTAATTTCTACGAATATCAAAGGTTATGTAAAAGTATAATTAAGTTACAGGTAGTTTTATATTGTTGTGTAGGTATTTCTATAACGCTAGTTTTGATTAAACGTTTTGAAAGGACTTAATATAGTACAGATGACAAAATCATAATAGTTGTTATTTTAATAGTTTTCTGTATCCTACCACTGTATAGGAGCGCAAATAGATGTATAAAAAGAACTTTGTTTATCAGAATTTATACAACAAAGTAAAGTGAGTATGAAATATATGGAAATAGGAATGGTCATAAAGAACATGATTGGACCGAATAGTAATTGAATCAATAAGTACAAATCTTAAAAAATAAAGCCAAACCAAACCAAAACACAAAAACTTTAATCATAGTCAGATAGTAAACAGAGTTCATTAATTTATTAATTTCTGGCACAGCAATATTTTACGTTGTCATCGTCGCTATAATTACGAGGTCGTTAATAAGCCGTAACATAGGCGCCATATAATCAAAGTAAAAATAAATCTTTGCGAAATGAAAAACGGACATGAAATAACCGCATATTTTTTCCCTTTAAATAGGTCCATAAAAAGGCAATAACTTGTAAGCAAGCACTAGCCCCCGTGGCCTGTCAAAGAGGATAGTAGGAACATGAATAACGGCCTGTTTAATGACTGCTTTAACGCTTTCAATGTGCTTTATGAATAATGAAATTAGTTGCTTATTCCGTTCTAGAGGTTCGTGCTTAGTACTTAATAGAGTTTATGAGTTGCGCCGGTCGTAAACATCTTTAGAACACAATAAGAGATTACACTAATTATAGCTTGCGTTAACTGATTCTGGTCTTGGATAAGCGAAGCGCGGAAGTAGGACAAGACCGATTTATCACTTTAAGCTTTTTGATCCATTACATTTTATTTTAATTTGTTATTTTCTCTGACGATATTCTAAGCTGTTTATTTTTGTATCGAACGTTGTAACGCCCGTTCTTTGAATAATTTATTGACACCGAATTTTGTCTCTGGCTTCAAGTTTTAAATCCAAATATCCCGCCCACCATACTATTCTTGTAGAAGTTCCTAGACTAATGTTTAACATGTAAGTAGTGTTTCTTTGTAGTCCAGACTACTTTGTGCTAAGTCTTCTTGGTGACTGTCCAAGTTTGGACACCATAAAACTAGGTAGCAGATTTATTCAAACAACTTTGTCTTTGAGGAGTATTTTATCTTCTTGGTTTTATTTACATAAACTTATAATTTTAACAAGTTATTCATTTCTATTAGTTAGTTGTACCTCTTCAAATATTTTTTACGAATTGGTGTTCTAAAGAAAAAGAGTTTTGCTTGAAGAATTTTTAATTCTAATTGGTTATTTATTTGGCAACCTTCGATAGGTTAAAGGTTAAGTTTAAGCTGAATCTAGGTACTAATAAGGTCGCCAATCATGCTCAAAAGTGAGTCGAATTAAATGTGGTAAAAGCAAATTAATTATCTGTAGGTATGTTTGAAGTTAGGGTTGATGACTTTGCAGTCTTTTACCCTGTACATGTCTGAAATTTGAAGGTACCAGCTACTCTGGAAGATCTGGATTTGTGGTAATTTATTCACTTGCTCAAAATTGTTACCATCGTCATCATTTTAGCCCTGAATCACTGACTGCTGGGTTAAAGGCCTCCTTTCATTTTTGCCAGTCTCCTCTATCTTGTGCATCCCGAGTCCAGGTGTTTCCCGCGGCTTTAACTCAACTGCATGATGCCCACGGGTATTAATTCCAATATGATGATTGAATAGTAATACTCACCATTCTCTCTGGTCCAGTAATTGATAGCTTTGGGTGAGGCCTCGACGTGACATTGAAGAGTGACGTCAGTGCCCGTCGGAGCACCCACCAGCTGATTTGGGACTTGCACCAACGGATGGACTGGGGACAAAATTACAATGATTAAAGTTATAACTTGTAGCAATAGTCCAAAAAATGCTCTAGCGATACCTATAGGAGCAAAGCGACGTCACAAATTCTGCTTCGCAGGTAAAACGTCACCGTTCTAGTACATATATAGTATGAACTAACTCCCCACGTCAACCCCCGGGATTCGGCCCACCACACACCTTGCCTAGTTACAGATACATCCCTCTTTAATAGTGTAACCCCATACCTCGATGCTTCATAAAAGTATTTATGTAAAAATCCAAGAAAAATCGTTAGTTGATCTAAAAATCTAAATATTAATTAGGACTCATTGAAATATTAGTTTATTTAGAAAACTTCTTAGAAATTATTATTGCACAGAATAAAAACCTCCACAACAGATCTAACCAAACAAGACTAGAGAAGATCTTGTTACAAAGAATTTGGTTTTATAAAATAAATTCTTGAACCTTTTTGTAGTGCTCTATTATCATAGCAACTCAGTAAAGTGGAGAAATGGTAAGTTACGTAGATTATCTAGATATAGTTGAACGCTTTTAAAACGAATGTTACTTTATTTAGAAAGATTTTGCAGACAAGTTTTTCTTATCTTGTAATTTAAACTAAGTTGTCGTTTTAAGAATATAAACGTAGATTAATAGTTAACATGAATATGCATTATAGATGCGATCAACTGTTTTGTGTTGAATAGTGAAAAGAATTTGCATTTTTACAACTTTTTAATGTCACAGTGATAACAGACGTTAATTATAAAGATAAGTTAAATAATTAATACATTTTTGATTAAGATTATTTAACACAGACATCTCTTCTTATAAATTAAAATTCAACCCATTACTGTCCCACTGCTGGGCAAGGGTCTCTTCTCAGAATGAGAAGGGGTAGGCCTTAGTCATTTCTTCTTCCTTCTTTCTAATTCTATTATTGTGTAGATTTTTGTTTATTCTTAATCAAAACTATGTGTAGGTAATATTGTTGCTTGGAATTAAGTCAGAAAAAAAGATTTTTTACCTGCATTTATCAATTTGTGATGATATTTAGGATGAATTGTTTCACTATACCGGTATTTCAGTAGCTTCTCTGAGAGTTTTCTAACAGTAAAACTCAAAAATGCTTTGCTTCGACCCTAAGATCTAACCTAGTGTCTCACGCTGAGCAGCCGCTTGCGACCACTAGACCGATAAGGCAATATATTTGGAGTACAAATATTGATAAAACTCGTATTGATAAAAGTCGTTACCCACTACTGAGCGGTTTCAGTTGCATTTTAGTTTGCATTACATTCTATTTTCGTCTACCGTATAAATAGGCACGCAAAGCCGCATTTCGGGTGGTTTGCATACACTCGAGCTATTCACTTTGCTTGCTCGGCTTAGGATACATGCATATTTTATATCTATAACTTTTATCTCTAATAAAGGGAAATTTGTTACCCAACTATTTGAAATTCCTCAAAATGAATACTGTTTTGTAGTTAGAATGTTAATTTTATATTCTGGTTTGAAGTTTGTATTTGTATATTTCTGTATTATGTACCTAGCCTTTTCGCATCTAAGTTGTGGTCCCAGTCTGTCCAGATGAGGCTGAATATCAGTATTTTGTGCGAAGCGACTGCCATATGACCACCGCGAACTAATTACTGTGAGACACTGATACTCTAAGGTTAGATAAGGTTGTCAGACTCTTTAGTCTACTACCCGTAACTGTACCTGGTAGTCCGGTCATAGGTATTCGTATGACACCCGGGACCAAATGCTTATCCTGCTTCCGAGGTACGGAAGTGTCTCGACGGGTGAAGAGCGGTCACCCATCCATAGTTCAGTATAGAGAAACAGTATCGGATTAGCAATTTACCGCCCTTTAAGGCTGAGTACATCTGACTGATCGCCAAATTAGACCAGCTTGGCGAGGACTGGCTTCCTACGAGACGACTGCTTAACCTCACTGCTCGAGTATGTATCTACGTACATGTCTGTATATAAAGATACAATTAAATCGCCGTAGTTTTGCCAGAGAATTTACGTATCTGCGATTTTAAATTTTAATTTTTACTTCTAACAAATAATATAACGCCATTCATAATGTGTCAAGTGAACTGCATCGTAACATCATATTATTAGTTGCAGTTAAAATGTCGCGTTAATAATGAAATGACGTTAATTTATTGCAGGGTAAGCTGCATTAGTGTTGCGAAATAAACTTTTACGTTCATGTGAGCGTTACACATGATACGATCTAATCAGTTTCGGTAATGAGTTATGGTTTGCCCGTTTCGGCTATCGAATTGTTAATGATGTAAACTGAAGCTTCTGGGATGGTCAGTGGTTTGAACAAAGGCTGTTTTTCGTTCACGAAGCCAAATATATTCAAAGCGTAAGATTACCTGAAGTACAAGAAATGTTAAGTTTTATTTTTGTTTTAATGAAGCCTACCTTTTTTCGGTTATTGGTATTTGGTATTTTAATCTTAATTTGTATTGGTTTTTTATTAACTTATTGAGAATGAAATACATAAGAAACTGGCTACGATGCTGTTGCTACGCTTGCGAATTTGCTGTAGTACCATATCACGATTCTGCTATTGGAGTAATTACATATTCATCGATCATAATACTCTGACTCTATCGTAAACTGGACGTGTAAAAATATAATTGTCAGTACCTACTTAGCCTTTAGAACAGGAGAACAAAGGATTGTTCGTCTCCACTACAAAACAGCTAAAAGCTCAATTTTTTTTAAACGTTGCCTCACACTCGGAATAATTCCTGTATCGTGAGTGTGTTTACAAACACATATTTTCACATACACAAATACCCAGACCCGAAACAATTATCTGTAGATTATACAAATATTTGTTCCGTGCGGGGATCGAACGACACTTAGCGCAGAAAGCTAATCGCTTAGCCACTGCTTGATCAATACGGCTACAAATTTAACAAATTATTGCTTCTAAATCTTTTCGCGAATCATTAACAGTCAATTCAGTGTATATTTTGATATTTGTATTGTGAATCACATTATGATTGATCTAAAGTGACTCTAATGTTTACTTCTTGAAAGAGTAAGGTGTAATGAACCAATAAAACATTACATAATAAAGACATTTTGTATCTCGATTATCTAAAATCAAAGTGAAAAGTTAAAGGTTTTTATCTCAATTGAATATTACATGATATGCAAATACACCACACACAAGTCTACTTAAATTATCAGTTAGTTGGCATACTGTTGACAGTGCGCAACGAGTCGGTATCACATCTTCGCCGCGTCGCCGTCGCCGTCGCGTCGCTCGCGCATCTTGTTTGCTTTCCTCGCTCCGCCACTTTGGTAAAACTCCGCTGCGTCTGTCAGGTGTTTACACTGAATATTATCCCGCCTGGCTGCATTACTTTTGTTTGTATTTACTATTTAACGGACTAGATGTTTGCACGCAATTAAACTACAGTTTCACAGGATACGGCTAGTTCACAGCGTAACGTTTACTATATTTTTATAATGTAACGAGTTATAAAACGAAACCTTAAAGGCGGAGGTTTTCAATAGGTACAGCTTTGAAAATCACTTGCTTATTCACCTTAACATCACAAAGTCTAAAGTCGTGATATAACTTTTATTTTATTTGTATTCGAATCAAAAGATGTCCCGCAATTAACAAAGGCTCTGATTCGAAAAGATACCGAGAAGCTACAATGTCGAAACGAAAGCGTCAAGTTGTTCTTAAAGCGAACGGATTATTTCACAAATGTAAACAATCGCACCAGCATCCCCAAAAGTCTATTTAGGGTGAATTAAGGAAAACGGAATTTTCTTCCACGACCTTAGATCGGAGCTTATTTGCGGTTATTCTCTTTGACCGTCGTTAAGTTCCTTTGGACGGCTTTTACGAGTTTGAGTGGCCAATTTAGCGAACAAAATCTGAACGATCAGAATTTTTGTTCTAATTAATAACTCCAAGGGGCAACGAGGGTAGCCTTTTGCTTATTAAATAAAGCGGAATAATGAACCGTCGAGATGTTAATCTAATTGCAATTGCGTTTCATTCAGTTGTATTTTATTATAGTTATAGCTCAAAGGGTGGAATATTTTAAAGTGAAATTATAACGTGTGTGCTTAGTGCGCAGCGTATAACTTAAAGAACGTGATTAAGCAATCTCTAACTGTATAAGTAGATAGGAATTCTCGCAGCAATCAAAAGTTAGGGGAGTTTTCTCGGGAAGGATTCCGCGCGGAATTCTTGAAGTGACAGTTTGATTAACCGAGCGGCGCACACGCTTTCGCCGTTTTCGGATTTCTTGGCGTTTTGTAGCTATTACCTGCTTTAGTTGACTTTGGAATTTCTTGTGCTGCAGTTTTAACCTAACAATCCTTACAAATATATTGCATTCACAACGCTGTCTGAACAAAGACAAACTGATAAATCAGGGCGAGCTCCTCGGAATTAACACTACAAGAGAATATATATCCTAAAATTAATTATCCTTCACTGCTAGATCCTCTTTGCAAATTGATCGCGATTTGTTCACTTCGTTTGGCGTGTTTCTTTTTCTCTAAACTCAATTTACCGTTTCCGGGCTCCAGTGAATCAACTAAAAGAAACTCATCGCGTTACGTAGCACTTATTGCTACAAATGAATTGCTTCACTTCTGTTGCTGAAAAAGTGTTTTTGTGTACCTTCGCGGCCACAAGTCCACCCTACCCGCTGTTATCATTCGTTTTCGGGGGGAGGAAATTTAAATTAAATATTTGAGAGCGTTAATTTTGTCTCCTCATCGAGCGAACGCGACGCATTCTTTGTGAAGTAATTAAACTGAGTGGAAGGGTTTCAGACGGCAGTAGTTTGTTTGTTCGCTTGAAATTGCGTTTCCTATGAAGTGAATTTCTCTCGGTTGTCGTCAGGCGACGTTGGCTTTTATTTGTTTTATAGATACGAGATATGAAATGTCAAGTATCTGAAACGCATATTTAAACAGCGTAATGCGAGTCGTGTTTTAGGATTATATCATGAATGAATATTTTATTTACCATAAACGGCTCGTTTTACATGCTCACTTGAAATGAGGTAGGTATTTGATTTGCTTTCAGATTTAACCTAAATAGGTTGTTAAGTTATTTAGTGCGTACGTTTGTATAAATATACTATCCAATCAGAGGAGTGTTTGCATCGGACTGCCAATAACAGAATGCAAATACGTAGTGTACAACGCGTTGGACCGTCCAGTGACCCGCTAACTGAACGAAATCCTTTTATAGGCACGTCATTGAAGTAAAACGCGAGAGAACCAGACACTCAAACAGGAATTATTATTACACTCCGCCTTTTTACGGTTATGAGCTGAGAAGAGCTTCAAGCGGTACTACAAAGTAAGAAGTCAAGGTAATCGCTTATAAATTGTGATAGTTTGTCTCCGACTTATGAGTACGACAAGACAATAACTTGCACTGTGTAGTTTTTTATGGCTTCTTTATTTTGTCTATCAGGATAATACCTGGTTGTTCAAAATGCCTACTTAAATATAAATATGTAGTATTCCTATAAGCACGCTAATGAAGTAGTTTACCTAAATAATATTATCTATTTAAAATATAGTCTGCCTCATAGGTCTAGTGGTCGTAAGCGCGACTGCTGAGCGTGAGGTCCTGGGTTTGATTCCCGGGTGTCCCAGGACAAAGTGTTATTGGGTTTTTCTGTATGGAAATTCTCAGTAGCAGCACGGAGTCTGGATCTATGCCCGATAGAGGGCAATAGGTTCGCCCCCTATTACATGGGACTTAATAACAGCATCGGCGAAATGTGGGTGTACAATATTACATCTCTGCCTAACCCTTCAGGGAATATAGGCGGGATGCTATGTTATTTATGTATGTTAGTGTACATATTTAAAATATTAAAATTATAAATTATATGCTTTAGATGATTATGCTCTATCATCAGAAGCAAATAGTCTACATATGATTTTGGCTAGAAATGATTTTTTTTTTATCAAAACTGTTGACTGTACTAGTATATTGTAGCTATTTAGCATAAAACGACGTTTATAGACGAATAAATTACGAAATCTAATATCGAATAAAAAAATGGGAATTTACACGAAAATGATAACAAAATTTAGCGTTGAGTGTAAAGCTGACAGGTTTGATGATTGAAGGCTTTGTTTGATCATTGTAATAATAAAAACCCTTTTATATATTTTCAATGAACGTTGATGGATCGCTGCAAATTCTACGGGTGCTTTTATTCGCAGAATTTTGTATGGTTTTAGTCGTTTATCTCAATTTTAGAGAATGTTATTACAATATATTAATAGGTGCAGGTACCTATATGGGGGCACGAGGTATGTTGTTCCTCCATTGAAACTGGAGGATCCTCCGACCAGGCAAGGTTGGTAGCCTGGCGGGCCGAAACCCGACGATTGATGTCGGTTTTTTTTTTAAACGTTGCCCCACACTAGAATTTCTCCTGTGTCGTGGGTACAGTTTACAAACATACATGTCACATGCACACACAACCAGACCCGAAACAACTATCTGTAGATCATACAAATATTTGTTCCGTGCGGGGATCGAACCCGCGACACATAGCGTAGAAACCTAATGGCTTAGCCACTGCGCCAACCGTGTCGTCGATTCACATTCGTATATGTGTTAGAATCGTTGTAAACTTTTATAGTGCGATGCAGGATTTGTTGTTGTAGCTTCACTCCTATAGATGGCGCTTTACTTTCTGCCATGTTGCTTGTAGTAGTCGCTACACTTATATTATTTTGTTATATTGCGCATTACTACGCGCTGCGAGTTATTTATATTAAAATTTTAATAGTTGGTGTCAAACTGTGCTTGTTCAATCCTGCAGATAGTTACCATACTGGGTACTTTTTTTCTATACCTAGTTACAGTGTCTTTTAAGATTTTTCTTACTAAAATTCTAAATGGTGTAAATAGCCCCTTTATTAAGTAACGTCGTTTAAAGTTATAGATATTTTATTAAATATAAGTTTGATATAACTTTATTCAGGTTTTATAACATAATAGGGTAGATATTCAATCCATTCTGTTTAGTTTGCATGTCTTATACACTATTTGTATATTTTGGAGCGAGATTTCAGTAAATACAGACGAATACAAAATGTTCATTGCTAACTTTGAGCCTTGTATCGTTCGAGAACACCAAAAAATTACCCTAATTGGGTTATTTATATAAGTTATAACTTCATAGGTGATCAGTAAATATTTGCTATTCACATTTTGATATATGGGTGTATCATTATCTCCCTCGTAAGCACGGGAGTTGAGCGTGACGTTTGGAGTTCCAGCTCCGTGCGACTTAAATTTTCTTTTTTTTAAATGTTGCTCCTCACTAGGAATATATCCTATATCGTGGGTGCTTGTACAAACACATATATTCACATACACAAACACCCAGACCCGAAACAATTATCTGTAGATCATACAAATATTTGTTTCGTGTGGGATCGAATCCGCGAGACGTAGCGCATCAGTCGATCTCTCAAACACTGCGCCAACTGTGTCGTAATGTTTTCCAGCAGTAGTTCGGTTCTTCCCGCTATATGGCAATATACTTGCTCCCAAGAACATGCGATTTAATATTGGTAACGGTGAAATGCACCTACACATCTGCGTAACCCTTTGGGGAGTACAAGGTTGAAGTTATGTATGTTAATCATCAGCTCCCAATAATAATATTTTTAACTGTTCACTTTATACGTACGTAGGTAATTGTTCACTTCTGATCACGAGCCTCGCAGTCGGTTAAAATGAACGTTCCTTGGGGGATAATGGCATAACGAACGCCTGGCAGATTGTGTAATCACAGGATGATGTTATTAGTTCACAGGTGTTCTGTTGTATATCTCTATTTCCTCATAACTGCGGGTATTGATAGAACTGTTATAGGTCGTGTGTTGCATTCGTAGAAATGTAGGATCGTATCACGTTTTACCTTTTATGTCTATGAATGGTTTTAATTTAGTACATTTCAAAAGATTCTAAGTAGAATTGTACTCGGAAGATGACAATAGGCTCACAATGTTTATATTGGAAAAATGTGGGTTATATTACAATACATAAGTATATCTCTTCCGAGAATACCGATGTGATGTTATAATAACTCATTAAGACACAGGAGGCGCCCTGCAACGAGAATCAATAGATTTTCTATTGTGTCTCATGTGTATCATTTGACGGGTTAGGTTTTTAATTATTCTTATTAAAAAAATATATATGATGGTTTTCTAAAAGTATTTAGACCAATTATTTGAAACTAGCTTTTGCCCTCGACTTCGTCCGCGTGACCTGCATATATAATTTATAGCACTCTCAGGAAATAATAAAACAATCTATCAGTGAAAAAATTTTCAGAATCGGATCATTAGTTCCGGAGATTACCCCTTACATACAAACGAACAAATTTTGCCTCTGTATAATATTAGTGAGTATTTAGATATGACAATGAGGAATACCCGAAACTTTGTCCAGAAAAAAATATATTCATATACTAAAAAATATATACTAGAACGGAATGCAACATTAATTAAAACGACATGAACGCATCCATATAACCCTCGCTCAAAAACCACTACGAACAAAAATAAAATGATCTCGCCAACTTAACCGTAATAACAAATAGTTACACTGTCATCAGTTTTCAAATTCATGAACTGATCAGCGACAATTCCCGGTAGCGTAACACTATCCATGCAAATGGAAACGGGCGTATGCACCTGTGTGGCCACTATAATTTCAGCTCTGATTTTGCGATCGGCGTGCGAATGCGACCGGTTGATCTGGACAGATAGGAGATTAATTTGTCTGAGTGCTGGGTGGAACTACGCAGATTTTTCTATACCGTATTGTGTAGGACTAGGAATAGTTTGTGCATTGCTAATGTATGTAATGAGGATTATGCGTCTCAAGATGAATCTTGTTTTTTTTTTTTTGTTATTTGTATTACTATATATAAAGGTTTCATTGTTTGCCTGACAGTTGATTCTTGGCAGTTTTTGCGTCCCTATGGATGTTATAAAATATAATGAGCAACTTGTTTTAGTTTTTGGCTGATTTGGGTATTAAAGTGAACAAAATAATTATTACACAATAATTTTGTTCCACCGCATCATACTAAAATATTCTGTGATTCTTGTGATTAATTATGCAGCTTTTGATGTAAGCTGCATAATTACATTTTTGTATTACTTATAGTAGTTTTTCTCCATCGAAGACGTGTGTTGAATATATTTTTCAAATATAACATTACTTTATGTTGGTACGAAGGTAATTTAATTTTAAAAAAGCATATCAGGTATTTTTATTGTCTCAGCTGCTCTTTATGCCAATTTGCAAGTGCAGTCTTCTGTAAAATCATGAAAGGACTCTAGAGAATAACGAACACACTCGTAGCATCATTGTAGGGAAAGGTGTCATTAAAACTCTGCTACGCCGTAGACGCTACGTGTAGCACTACGTAGCTACGATATTACATAATTTGTCTTTGTTTAGATATACATAAATGACTGTATTAGTACTGTGTAGTAGAAGATAAGCTGAAAAATCGTTGTACACCACAATTAAGAATTAAAACATCTTATCTCATTCACAAGCAATAATACGTGCATCAAAATATTGTAACTCAAATTTATCAGTCGATTTCATCTATAATTGAAAACGGTACTAAAACTAAATTCCAATAGTCAACGGGGCAGTAACTTTCTACGCTTTGGTGCGGGTAATTCAGATGCAAGACACGCACTGAAGATGATACGTGATAACACGAAAATCTCCCAATTGCTTACGTGTTCGAGCCGGCGGGGCCGGTGTTCTAGAGTCATAGAATATAGCGTAAATGGAGTGAGAATGTAGCAGTACTAGGGAACAACGTGAATTGTAAATATGTAAGTAGTAGATGTGAATCGTCTTATGATGGAGACTTCTTTGTACCTATTAGCCTGACGGAAACCAAAGATTTAATAAAAAAAGATAATATTTGTATAAATTAGTGATATGCACTGAAGTTAAACTGAAAAACAAAGCGAAGAGAATAATTATAATAAGCCAACACTCCATACACACAAAGTGAGTAAGAATCTCTGAAAAATATACGCTTATGACTCCATTTACTTGCAGCTCTATGTTTCAAGTTGAGAACTTGAGACCAACCGAGCATTGAATAACTCCTGGTTATAAATTAGGACGATCGTTTGATAAGTGAGTTCGCAATGTAACGCTTTTTGCTCGTGCTTTACGCAGGTGAGTAGACTTTATCGATGATTGAATTGATACATGTCGTGAATTCGTAATCGGGTTGGGACTTTGAGTATTGGGTTATGTATGAAATTAATTTAATATATTATATATTTTTTGGTAACGTTTTCGATAAGCTTAATGGATTCTAATACGTTAAATATAATGTCAAAAAAAGTACTTGAAAGAGCATAACGGGACAAAATAATTCTACGAATATTGCTGTTTTGCCCTTAAGTTTGCATTAGCAACTTATAATGCTAATAATCATGTTTTGGTGGGACATATTTTAAACATTGATGTCGATTTTGTATATAACAACAATTATAAACTCAAAATAAACACTAGCATAATAATACAAAACGTTAACATGATCGCAGAACCCCCATAAAATATGGGTTGTCTCCTTACATTGCAGAAACCGTGATACACTAGAGATACAAGATAATAATAATAATTCATTTGCCGCCACAAAATTACAGCTACATTTGTCTCCCCCCTTGTATCAGGTATCTTATCTTTAATGAATACTGTACATGCAATGCAACATTATTCTCGTGTTGATGGACGGCGACTCGTCGTTGGCTGTGATGCATAGGTATGCGCCATCTAAGGTGACGTCATCTTACCTAACCTGTCTACTCATCTTGTGGCTCTTACAATGTAACTGTACCGTCAATCTTGTTTCTGACGGAGGGCTAGCGGTACAGGTATGCGCCCATCTCAAACCACGTCATCACTGTCAGGTTTATTTCTTCTTCTATCGTGTATGAGCAATGGGAATATTGGTCAGTGGGTACCTATTGAGGCTAAACGCCTGGTTGTTATTCGTGAAGGCTCTTTCATTGCAACCGAAGTCAGGTTTAATATTGTCGTATATCACAGTGTCGTTAGCAACCTTCAACTTTTCGTACATTAATAATTCTTATACAAAAAATACTTACAATGTACATGTAACATTATTCTCTTGCTGACGGAGGGTGGCACGCCGTTGGCTGCGATGCACAGGTATGCACCCATCTCAGACCGCGTCACCTTCGTCAGGTTTACGATCTCACCTTCCAAGGACGTCACTAAGAACAAAAAGAAAGTTTAGTTTGTTAAAAAATATAATATAATTTTAGGGGAACAAGAGCTACCGTAGCCCGAGGGTAATCTATAAAATGCGGCAGATTTGCTCTTTATTATGTATCCTAATATTAATTATCATACACAGTCTTTTTAAGTGACCACATTTTAAAGTCATTAAATTCATTAGAGGTTTAGAACATGACTATAAATATGGTAGAAAGTCTCGAAATACATATTTCTTAGCTATACCAACTGATGAGAGCTCTCTTCACTAATAATTGAATTAGTATAGAAAATAAATCAGATAAAAAAAAAACTGTCTGAAAATTAAAGCTGTAACGGTAATTTTTGTTTATCACTCGCCGCTGCAAACTGACGTGAAAATGAATGAACTTTATTCCCGCTTGTAGAGAACAGACGACGCAAGAAAAAGGTTCAAGTAGCTCCTTAGGTTCCTTTTGAACTTTGACCTGCGCGAGTGTTGAAAAGACTTTATTGCACATAAAAAAGCATAACACTTATGGGTGTTGGATTTAAGCTCACTTATTACTAGCACTAGCTAAGCTTACGTCACGAACACAAAAAGGCAAATTGATGTTTGAAAAAGTAGATAGAGAACATAGATTGATATTCCAGAGTGTATGAAGTGTGATATTATACTTCAGCCTCCATTCATTCATGATAACTTGCAAATATAAATAAGTTATCACGATAAAAATAAACATTCACTTAAAATTCTTTAAAATTTTAAATCTCTCAATATTATTTTTTTCTTTAAATTGTTTGTAGTGTGATTGAATTGAATTAAAATCGTATTTTAATATTTTTATTACCTACTGTCAGATTTTTATAGCACTTAATATTGTTTTCATTTCGGCTTACTTTATATAGCCTTATTTTTAATTTATCAAATAAATTTTAATGTTTAGTAGATAAATCATATATCCCATATGTACGGAAATAATATTTTAATACACTTAATACTATAAATTAACGTAACTCCAAAATTGCGAAAGTAAAGCCCACCGAAAACGGTTTTGAGCACTATCTGCCAAAGTGCTTACATTACATTCCGCCAGTAACTGTTGGAAAACACTTGTGAACCACCAAAAGTTGACGGGTTGTGTAAACAAGTGCCGTTAGTGGTTCGAACTCGAGCTGTTTTCCTGACACCTTGCTCGAATGGCGGCCAAGTACGTTTACAGCCATTATTCAAACAAGAGGATAAAAAGCTAGGGCAATATTTTCCGAAGGAGCTGTACACCGCTGATGGTTTAAAGTGTAGAGCTCTCGGTGGCGGGACGACGCTTCGTTAGCAAACAATGCGGGCACAGTGGCGGCTGTTGAGTCGTTTTACGTTATTGTAGGGTAAATATTTTTGAAATTGAAAAGAGAAATGCCGCTTGTTATTTCTTTGTGTTAGTTGGGTAAAAGCTTATATAAAAATATATTTTAAATAAGCGTTTTTAGCGGAGTTATTTTGCTTTTTTAGCAATGTGCGGGCTTTTAATTCGACGATCTTTACTTCACATATAAATTTGAGAGGCATTTGTATAGAGGCGAACCATTGTCCTTTATATATCCACTTGTACAAAAAATTCTATTGTTGGCTTGGGAATAAAATCACACGTTTTCAGTGATATTAAAGTTGTAAGATACGTGTTTTTTATTTCACTACTTGTATTTTTTATTGAACAATATGAAAAATAAATGAAGAAGCAAATTAAAAAAAGGAAATCGCTCTCTACTCCATGGATTCTTCTGCTATTTTCGAGGCGGACCGTTGAATAAACTTGGCCTGTCGATGTGTCATAAGTCAAGTGACGCTTGAGCCCCACGGACCCTAGTGGTTTTGCCACAGACAAACGAAATCTTCCATAAGACCCTTTAGAAATATTAAGAAATAGTTGAAATAGATTTCCTTCTGCATTCTTTTTGAAATAATAATGTTCTTTTTGTGGATGGAGAAACAAACAACAGTACATTATGTAAAAAATATTATCTTAAAAAATTAAGATGTAAATAATAAAGGGATATGTAGAGCTTTTGCTTATTAATTTAAGGCCTGTTAATAAATCAAGTGGTATATTATATCACGATATCATACCAAAATAGACAAACATCGTTAAAAACAAATAATGACCCTACATTGAATTTATAATATTTGTAACTGAAAGTAAAGTTATACTAATGTCTGTAATATTATTGGCAGTAATCGTGTCACCGCTAAAGTCTTTTGAAAAGGCGACAAAAGTCCAGTAGGTACTTCAGTAAAGTGTCCTCGAGTAAAATGTAAAACCAACATTTTCTCATCACTCCTTGTTCCAAAGTTATAATTTTAATTATGAATTCGAAACGTTCAGTACTGAGTGGGGTAATTATTTATTTTCTATTAGTGTGGGTGTACCACCAGTGCCACCCTTTTAGGGAAAGTAGGTACTTGAATTTAATAAGCAGGAATACAGCACTCCACAGAAAATCCATTACATACTATTAATTGGTGTGATCGCGAACCACTTGTGTCTGAACTGCGTAAATAGTTGTTATGAAATCGAATATCATCGCTGAACAACTTGTTCGATAATTGGGATTAACAATTCTGGATAACGCAGTAGGTACGTCTCGTATCTGTTTCAAACTTTGTGGAACTGATGAAAAGCGTCGAATGGAAGGATGATGGAGTTAATTTGCATCAGTCTACGACTAAGTTTCCACCATTCATTCGCTTATCTGCATAATTTGGTGTAGAACATGAAACAAATAGGCATGCGACACGCCGTTGTCACCACCAACATGTTTTATGCGAAACAATAAAGGGCAAATTTTGAATAATACCCCATTGTTGGCGACACTGTTTTCTGTTGTCGTTATAATTATTATTATACACCATAGTATGTACTTTGTACCTTTTGCATTTACTAAAACATTATTCTCTCGAGATTTATTTATATTCAAGACAACGTGTAACGTAAATATGTTTAACGATTATGAGATTTATAAAAATCCTACTCCGCAAAAGATTCAAAGAAAATAAAGGTAACGAAATAATATCAAAAGGAATTTTTGAATAACAAAAAGAATATAAAAATGTAATAAAATTGTTGCGTTCCGATAGATAACGAAGTAAATTATTTAAAATTATAGTGTCACAATCCAGCGACACGCTAAAGCTATTAGTTACCTACATCGATGCAGCAATATCATATATCATGGCAATATTAAATTCTTGCACTTAAATTTGATTTATATGGCTGAAGTTGCCCCTCAGTGGGAGATAACAAATTGGAAAGTCGCCGGTGTTAGTCATTAAAAAACTATATTTGTCTCGGCCGGCCCCCAACTTTGTTCATTGGAATATTCGTGAAGAAACATCGGCCTAAGTAATGGATAGCCTGTATTGTTTCCTGTTCAGATTTATGGAGGTAACTTGTAACGGCTTCTTTAATTAGACTTCTTCACTCAAATTGATGATTGTTATTGATGTTAGTTAATTTAAAATTGGTTGAGCCGGGTTTCACCTTGCTATTCATTCAATTACGTATAATTTGGAAAGTTTCTGGTTTTTGAATTTTGCTTAAGCGTGTTAGGCTTCAGTTATAGTTTAAATACGAATGGTTTTTGTTCATTTATTTTTTTAATATATTTTAACACTTGAATTTACCATGATGCATTATTTTTGTATCCTATATATATAGAATATATTTGCTATACATTACATTATAAAATATATGAACAAATGAATTATTATTTCATTTACTTAAACCAACATCGTTAAATAGTTTATTGCTAATAGTTGCCAGAGCCGCTCAATATAGTGCTTGAATGCAAGCATGAATTGACACTAATTTCCAACGTACCTATAGAATTGAAAAGGTCTAAGTGTGCTCTAATCTTAGCTGTAGTATTGAAGTGCTCGGCTCGTTGTGAAAGTCATTACCGGTAGTACTTTGTTAGCTTAATGAATTGACTGATGGCAAGAGGAGGTCTGAACAGTGGTAGGGTTAAGTGGGACCTGCTGATTAATCACCCTGTCAGTACAGTTTCCAATTGCCACTCGTCACGAATTCCCCTTGTGCTAGCATAATTTTTGTACTTATCTACAGTTCCCATAGCCCGAACCAAAAGTATTTTTTTATTGCAACGTTTGAATTCCAAAAATAAGTCGTCACGTTTTCAATTTCATAAATGGAATGGACGTTCGAAATTTAGCCAATGGTCGATTAATTTTATTGCTATATCACAAAAATGTGTAAAAAATAAGAGACGGTGACATTTGTTTTATATGAAAATTGACGGTTTATTTTATTGCGGTTAATTTGGGGTCTCAGTGATAACCTTTTATTCACCTTTTATTTGACGGAGTGCAGAGATGAGTAAGTAATTATTCCCGGACCGTCTCGAGATTGTAATCCGGCGGGATTAGGAAGGGCGGTGTGAATGGTAATAGGAGTTCCTGAGGTGCTGCGGTGTGATTTACTGCTAAGATTCAATAGTGAATATTTTAAGCTCTGATTTATTTGTTAGTCGTTTCTTGAAGTTGCACAAATCCTTCGGTATGGACTACGGTGTTCAGCATTCAAATGCAAGATAAATTAGCTTAGTTTATAAACTCACTAAAACATAAGCAGGTTTGAAAAATAATTAATGGATGTCATTAGAATTGTATATGTGACCCGGGTACGTCCTAAAACTGCGGCCAGACACCGGAGGATGGGCAGCAGCGTCCTCTCACTAATCGGTGAACCACTGCGATCCCCAATCCGCCTGCCAAGCGTGGGGATTATGGCAAATCCCTCCCTTGGAGGAGGCCTTCGTTCAGCAGTGGACGTCTTCTGGCTGATGATGATGATGATTAGAATTATAATTCAAAATCGAGTTTTCAAGGACAATACAGTGTACCTAACTATAATTTAAATAATTTACGTTTACAACCAATAAAAAAATGCTATTAAATATCTTATTGTGTGTATTTATTATACCTGACGGTCCGAAATTCAAACTGTAAAACGGAACGGAAACCCTTGAGGTATAAGTTAAGCTTCCGTCATGATATTTGCAAGTAATGCTTCTGAAACTAATGTGCTTAACGACATTTTAAGCTGGAATAGTTTAGAGGTGGATAATATAGAAACTGGGTTAGGTTAAGCTCTGCCTAGTTCCACTGCTCCACAGTTTGAGGAGGGTCGGTCTCGTATAAGTTATATGAACCTTTGTACTCGGCCTGCATTTCCATGCATTATTATAGTTTTAATCGCAATATAAATAGCGAAACTGCTTTTATAATCCGTGTAATAACACTGGCTGGAATAAAGCAGTTTTTTAAAAGCTGTACTTTTGTGACGCTATTTTGGAAATAAATGGTGTTCTTTACTATGAATTTTATTGCACATTTTGAAACTGTTTGTATTTGCCTTTTTGTATTGATCTAACTGCAATAGATGCGGTTTTTCGAACACAATTTCAAGATTCCGGATTAAAAAAAAAAGTCCCGTTTTATTTTTAGTGGTGGTTTTTTCATGCAATTGGAGACATCTTTTATTTTGGTTTCCATTTTTTATTAGCTATTTTTGATCTGACATCCCTGTAGCTTCTTTTTATAGATTAGATTATTTCCTTTATTTATTTAATTACATATTTTATTTTTTAAATTTATAAATATAATTAATAATAAAATAAAAATACATTTATAAATATAAAAAAAAAATAGGGACCAACCGGTATCGGGAACAGGGTCCAAGCTACCGGTGGTTAGGGCTCCAGAGACAGAAACCTCCTCACAATACGTGCCGTATCAAGGAGTACCGCTTTCTGAATCAGTCCCTTGACCCAGCCGCCCAAGATTAGATTTATTTTTAAGATAAATTGAATTATATATACGTAGTTACTACATTTAATGAATTCCTATTTATTTTTACATGCAATAAGTTATCAGAACCTTATTTAAACTTAAAATAATTACCGACAAACTTTGGTTATCTCTTCAATTAAAATTAACTGGAATCAGAAAGTCAACTTTCACACAAACGCGTCAGCATATTCTCGAAGTGTGAGTTAACGATAGATTAGTTAGGAGTTATCGTGTTAAGGGGCCTTAAGTTGCCCCATAGAAGTAAATGATACGCTTATAGCACGCAAACGTTAGTGACCTTAACGAAACGTAAATTTAGCATGATTTCGCTTCTAAATTTACTTAGGACTGCCTCGTTGGTCTAGTCGTCGCCAGCGTGAGCGTGAATCCTGGCTTCGGTTTCTGGATCGGGGAAAATGTTATTGAAATTTTCTGTATAGAAATTCTTAGTAGTAGCATGGAGTTTGGAACGGTGCCCGCTAGATTTGCGACTTAATAATGGTGTCAGTGAAATGCGGATGTCAATAGATACACCTCTAGCTTACCCTTTGGAAAATACAGGCGTAATGCTATGTTTCGTTATGTTTGTAACTAAAAAGTTTATTTAATTTCATAGCTTAATGTCCTCCAGATAATTAATGTCCTCACGGCGGCCAATCTCATCGGAGATAAGCCAACTACGCAGGAGATATTATAGAGCACAAGTGTTTGCGCAAACACAGGTACTCTCTCTATTTCTTGACTCTCATAATCCGATGGGACAGCAATCCAACACGACCGGAGAGAGATCAGGGGCAGGACCAACGGCTTTACGTGCTTTCCGAGGCACGCTGTGTATTCACATACACAAATACCCAGACCCGAAACAACTATCTGTAGATCATACATTTGTACCGTGCGGGAATCGAACCCGATACGGTCGGCAGTCGATCTATCAACCACTTCTCCAACCGTGCCGTCAAATCATAGCTTAATATATAGTCAAAAGCTCAAACGAGGTGACAGTTTAATTTATATGTAATTAGGGATTTTGGTAACGAATATTAATTAGCACAAATGTGTTGACAACAGTTTGTTGACATTATAATATTGTTTGATGAATTGTATTGGAATCATAACAGAGCTGTGATTATAATACAATTAAGTAGATACATTTATTATTATAACCACGAAACTAAACCACTTTATTGTATGGACATTAAATAAAAGTGATTGTCGGTCTTATTCAGTCCATACTTTTGCAATAAAATTAGTCAGTCAGTAAAATTAGTAATCTGTCTTATGTCTCGAAATTCTGCAATGGTATGTTTTGGTGATTTAAAAATGTATAATTTAGTGTCACTAATCCGCAGAGTTTCTTCGAAATTCAAACTCGATGTTTTCGAAGCCATATTTAATTAAATGGTAACGTGTTTCAGTCGTCGACACGATTGGCGCAGTGGTTGAGAGATCGACTGCTGAGCTACGTATCGCGGGTTCGATTCCCGCACGGAAGAAATATTTGTATGATCTACAGATATTTTTTTCGGATCTGGGTCTTCGTATATGTGAATACACACCGTGACTCGGAAAGCACGTAAAGCCGTTGGTCCTGCGCCTGATCTCTCTCCGGTCGTGTCGGATTACCATCCCATTGGACTATAAGAGTGAAGGAATAGAGAGAGCACCTTTGTTTGCGTACACACTTGTGCTCTATAATATCTCTTGCGTAGTAGTTGCGTAATCTCCGGTGAGATTGGTCGCCGTGACCGAAATCGGTCAGGAGCATTATTATTAACGTGTTTCATTTATAGACTGCAACAAAGCTAGTTAAGACTGAAATATACACTCATAAGAATACGGATAATATACCTATAATTAGTATTGAATTACTGAGAGAGATATGCTACTGTATTATTGTAAATGTAATAATGTTATGTACCTACCTACATACTGAGATGAATGTGTAAAATGTGTATACATAAAACACGTAATATAATTTTAAAAAAAAGCGCCATTATCACCAACAAACTGTTGCACAGTTGCATGTTTTTATTATGAATAAAAGTTATAAAAAAAAGTATCGTGGAGTTCCTAGTATTAATGTTATCCTCTATAGAGTTCAAGTATATGTAAAAGGAAGGTGTTGCAGACACTAGAATATAAAAAAACTGAAATAAGTACACATAAAAATATATTACACTATAGGCTGGTTCCAAATCCGATCTTGTCATAGCTGATACACAAAAAGTTCCCATGATAATTATAATTTCAAAAATTCCGATCTTTCCTTATTAAGTTATTTGTACGATTTACGCGAGAAGAGAACCCCTGATAATATATTATTTGCTCAGTTTGATATTCATGAATGGAACACATACCTTTCGTTTTTCCTTGAGGTCCGCCTCTTGAAATAATGTCCCCTCCATCCTCTCTACGCCACACAATCTTGGGAGGTGGGTAGCCTCTTGCTTTGCACACCAGTTTGGCTGAACCTCCTTCTGGCACCATCATGTCTCCAGACGTTTCTTCATAGATTATGTCTGGAGGGATTACTACCTCCAAAAACGCTGTCTGGAATATAAAAAAGTGTTTAGTTTGATGTTATCCTACAACTTTGACTTGATTTTCACTTTATACATTTTCTATTGTGTCTCTTTGATGACTAAAATTGGCACACGGGTAGATTATGACCTGGATAAGGACATAAGATATTTTTCATCTATGTAGTACGGTCATGCGGCGGGCGAAGCAGCGGTCAAAAGCTTGTATATAATATTATTATAGACCGCCCCTTGTACATCTCTTTTGGTTTCCATTTTGTATATTTTTTCTGTTTCTGGTATGCAATAAAGTGAATTGTATTGTATTATTTAATTGGACAAAGATTCTTCTTCTTTTTTCTTCTTTAATAAAAACGTTGCCCCACACTAGGATTTCTCCTGTGTCGTGGGTACAGTTTACAAACATACATGTCACATACACACACAACCAGACCCGAAACAACTATCTGTAGATCATACAAATATTTGTTCCGTGCGGGGATCGAACCCGCGACACATGGCGCAGAAAGCTAATCGCTTAACCACTGCGCCAACAGTGTCGTCAAGATTATACCTAATTTCTGAAAAAAAAGAAAAAAAAAATTTGTTTAACAATGGCGCCGTGACATTATTCCTTATTGCGACATAAATGTTGGATGATAATTTAAGAATAACACGCTATATACTCGTATGCATCTTTATTCTAGTTATAGTTCAATGATATTTGCGGTAAAATGACAACATCACACGGCGAGTCGATAAGGCCTGTATTCACGAAACATCTATAGTCGTTCCAAAAAACTACCTAAATTTCGCGTTACAATACCTACCTATATACGTACCCAGCGAAATCCATGTTCTGAAATAAATAGTCCCAAGCGACTAGGGAACATTATAATGGCTTGAAATTAGTAGCAATTTACCTGCATTTTCATTGGGTCAGTGTTAACTTGGCACATATATTGTCCTCTGTCCTCGCGCTTCACGCCTCTAATGTTGAGCGTCCATGTATTGTAGTCGTTGTGCGTCACGCTCAGCCTCGCGTTATTTGTGATCACGTGCTCATGAATCGCCAAGATCGCCTTCGTATCCGCTTTGATCCACGCTACCTATCCCGCGACCATCCACGTGCGAGCAGACGGCGGCAGAAATTGTATGCCCAAAGAGTGCATGGAGGAAAGAACATTGTAAGTACATCGAAAATAAAAAAATGAACGAAACGCCGTATTCCTGTCACGATTATCCGTTCCACGTATGATGTTTTGTTTATAAACGATGAAGACTTTCAACGAACAAGTCTAATTACAAGCGAATGCTTCCCAAGAGGCAGTCACGACAACGATCCTCGAGCCGGCAACACTATCTTGTTGCGAGCGCCGCGCAAAATGCTCTCGGAATTTTTAATTACATTTTCGTCTGGTCGCCGCTATGAGGCGGGCTGCGGGCGCACTGAAAACGCCCTCGTTTCACCCGCTTTACCAAAAGCGTCGACATCGCAATAGAAGCTAATTTCCTGCATAGCGCGTAACAAAAAATACGAACAGAAATACGGCGTTTATACTTGTCTACTATACGTCCCGTCCTCGGTATTATAACTTTATAATTGTAAATATTATTTGGCGTGGTATTTTTTTCATAATTCCTGCTGCATCAGCATAAGCACTTCATTTCAATACATTCATTGAACGAGTCAGACAGGCATCAGTGTTTTCATTTACTAAAGACCGTATTCGAAATGTTTTTCACGAAGTAAGGGTAAAAATTAACGGTTGGCTATCTCTTTTCATAAATTATCAGAAACTTATTAATTTTTAATTTAAACACGAAACTTTAGTGAATAGAGAATGTGCAAGAAGAAGTGCACTAATAGAGGTGCGACTTAGAAAGTGTTCTACTATTGTATGGTGCTTGTGCAACTCTAATTAGTCACTAATTAGGTGCGTAGGAAAACTACAATTAGAACAATATAACTAAAACATTGGAGTACTTAAACACTTTATTGCTTTATAACAACAGCCTTACAATTCTTGTATTGTACTTCCACTTTGCTTATGCTTTATCTGCATTATTCAAATGAGCGAAGAAAGGATTGCAGAGCTGTTGAGCGATGTAATTTCAGATTCAAAAGGCTTTAGAAATTGCATCGCTTATGACACAATAAAATAAATGGGTAGGTATAAAATAAGATATATTTACCAAATTTTGAACTCATCCATACCAGCGGTGCATATCGAAGTTGTGTTTAAGATCTTTTGATTAGTTGTGTATTATGTATTTAGATTGTATTTGTGTTGTAGTGATTATATATTGTACTTCACTTAAAGCCAATTGATTGGAATGTTTTGGTATTTTCAAAGGATAATAATTAATTTTATGTATGTATAAACTAGTTCTGTCTTCAGTTCATAAATTCAGTTGATTAGAAAAGTTCCTATAAATTATTGTTATACAACTATACATTAAGGAATAACACAATGTCGTTCTGTATATAAAATGTTATTATAAAGACAACCTATTCGGTTATTCCGTATACAACCATCGTGTTGATACGATTTTCATCTCGGTATCCACGTGGGATTTGTTGAGAAACACATGCGAGAAGTTATTAGTCTAGTGTAATTACTTACGCGGGATCAATATAGTAAAGCAAATATGTATCGATACGAGGGAATCGATAGCCTTGTGTAGAAATCTAGTGACCTGAGCAAACGGCCCCAGAGAGACTATTATCGAATCTTGTTTCTCGCAAGGAAAGATTCGCGAATAAGAATTTGTCTACGGTTTTATTATACGATCTTTTGCTGTTATACGAAACGTGTTGTTTCGGTTTGATTAAACACTGAGGTTAGATTAAAAAGTCAGATTATGAGACTAAAAATCCCACACACACAAATCCAAAAGTTAGAAAAATATAAATAATTGGGCACGAATTAATTGTTTTTAGCCATATATCTTGGAAAAATAAGCTCAAAGTAACAAGAGGAAAAGTAGTCTTTATAATACCTATTATCTTTTTTATTTAAATAGAAAATCTATTTTTTTTAATTCATGGCAGAATATATCGTACACGATACAGTACCGTATATCATAATGATAGTGTACTAGATTAACTCCCGGGACAGTTTGAGAGCACCGCCTCTCGAAATGATTGAACGGGGACCGAGGGGGTTTGTCCCGGCTTTATTTTAATTTCCTAAAGTGACTGTTTTGCAACGTAAATTCCTTGGACTAAAGTGATCCCATCATACTGGGGTGCGGTTTTTGTTCCGACAATGATTGACTAACGTAAACACCACGACAGACGTGCAACGCTATTACGTATATTAAATTAATTTTCAACTAAAACGTCACTTAGGAATAAAGTGCATTTGGTAGGAGCATGCTCAAAAACTTGTGTTCCAAAATAAACGGAATTGTGCATCAGAGTTAAAACCCAAGAATAGTAACGTTCACTGTTGCATAAATCATTGTTTTTATCACATTCTTGGATCTTAGTTTCTATGTGCAAGTGTATGTGTCTAATGCAGTTGTGCTCAGTGTGCCAACACTACGGCTATGTGGACAAACTTACAGTATATTTGTGCAAATATAGTATCAGTGTTACTCTATTCTAGGATAGAGACAGGTTCTATAAAGTGGTGCCGTGAGTCTCGAAGAGTGCTGAAGAAAGTGCATTGAAGGTAGTGTGCTAAGAAGTGTGGAAGTGGTGCAAAGGACTATTTGTTGAGATCTATAATTTTTTATGAGACTTCAGCAACTTTGTCTCATAATTAATAAATGTTCGAAATTAGTTTAGAATAAAAATAGCTGCTATTCAATGATATAAATTCTAATACAGAAGTCAACAGTCTACCACTGTTCACAAAAAGATCTGTAAGAATATAATTAAAAATGTCTTAGCAAGAAAAGCCTAGTGAGATTAAAACATGCCTTTTACAACTTTTCATAAGTGCATAGTCATTCATAGGTATTCATTCACTAGGAATTGAAAATAGAAATTGAAAATATCAGTTACAATTTACGAAGAAAAACTCTAGAACGAACATGGAATAGAATTCGCAGAAATTCCATTATAACTCGAAAGTTCCAGAAAGGTAGAGTCAAGGAATGTTCGAAAAAGTTCCAGTAGGTATAAATTATAGATCTCATAGTACAAGTGCTGTGAGGGTGCTCCTCTATGGCTAGCTGTAATGAGTCAGTTTGATACACACCCTGGCCGTGGCGGAGTCGCCACTCACCCTGTAACCGCCAAGGTTATTCACCACGCAGGTGAACATCGCGTCCCGACCCTGGGCAATGGTGACGTTCTCCAGGGGGTAGAGGAAGTCCGGCTCCAGACCTAATGCTGAAAATTGAAGATATTTTGTATTATCTGAAGAACACAATGATTTATTCTAGCGCATGTTTATTTTAAAATACTCCTTGGATTTGACAGATCTATTCGTTACTGCAAATATTGTTCTATGAATTGACATAAACTTGAATTCTTAAGTTGAATATAATAAATAAAATGTAGCTCTTTTGATATACCAAAGTTTTCACTTCATTTAAATAATATTCAGCAGAAATCCTCAACATCTATTTGCTCCATGAGTTTTTGCTCCTGCTCGATAATAATTGCGTACGAGTGAGTATATTCTTATAACAATAGTACTTTATTATAACAATATACAGCCGTATACCGTAACAGTAACGGTCCTGAATATTTATCGAAGTATGCAGCTATGCAGATAAAAAGTAAAGACATTGAGAGAGCTTGCACGACATGAGTAACTGTGTTTGAAGAATATTTTGTAGTGGATTGATAACATTCCTATTTGCGTAGTTGTATATAAAAATAATAATTGCTGGCATTGTACTACATAAGTTTAATATTTTTTTGAATGATTGTACATTTTCCTTTTTCTGCAGGTAAAGGGCAAAGCTTTACCTTGTATAGTGGTTTTACTTATTAAAATCACTTCATAATAAAAAATATTACTATAGTATTATTTTGATAAATAAAATTGCAAATATCAGCCACTGTTAGCTTTCGCCTTAAAAACCTGTATTGTCGGTATTTTGACAAAGCAATGTTCGGTAACTAAAGCCAGCTATAATACTAAATTGAAAAAGGACTTCGTAGCAATATTTTTCAGATTTTAAAGACGATTGAAGTGTAGGGTGAATTCTCACAAGTTCCGAAGCAAATAGGTATGCCGTTTTTATAGCAAAGAAAGTTATAAGCTTTCGCAGCCGAGCCGTTTCTCTAGAGATTAAGCTAACCTCAGATTTACAACGCTGATTTTCCAACGGGCTGCGTTGGTACATTATTTCTTAGATTCTAACTTTCATGTGGGACCTAATAAAGTTGAATCGTGAATTCACTTTGAATTTTGTTAACTTACCCGTAGCATGTTTTATTTACGTGCTTATCTATAAATGTAACCACAACATAGACTGTGTCAAAAGTTTATACATATTTATATCCTAGACAAATTTTAGGTAAAATGGAGCTAATTTCATCTTAAGAGTGTAATCAAATGTGGTTATTCGTTAAATAAATTATAGGACAGGTCTTCTGACAATGTGAAAATCAAAATATCGATACCATATCCGACGAGAGGTTTAGAAGCTGTATGGGGTATAAGGCTCAATTCATATTAGCCGATATTGCTACGCTTCCAATGAGTGCTTGATTCTCTAAAATTCTTGGAAATATACCGTGAAAGAATGACAATATCGAAATAGGGTTAGGTGAAGTATTAAACATTTGTAAATGGAACGGTATTATGGAAATGACTAAAATGATAAAAATAATTTTAAATTAAATTTGAACTTTAAAATAAACGAGTAAGTTCAAGAACACGATTTGATGTTCAGTGAATACGATTGTCGACTTTCATTAGCATAAACATGTCACTCTTTACCTAATGCTGTAGGTGTACCTTAGACTAAATGTTCGAACATGACCTGTTTAATAATGAACATCTTCTGAATTATTATTCAGTGTTGGGAGTTTGCTTTAAGATTAGGTACCTATACGAGATTTCTTGGTGATATGAATTGTATGTGTCGTATTAATAATAAAACTAGAGAAGTACAAATTCGTGGTGAGTCATATTTATCCTCAACGAGAGTAATGGTTAATTTAAAATCCTTTGAGACACATAGGTAAATGGTAAAAACGTCCATATTTTTGGGATGTGCTTTACTTTCTTAAGCGATTTTCGGATTTCATGACGCTAATCATCATTCAGTAGATGAAAGTAGCTGTAAATAAATAATAATATATAAAGGCCCTTTCTGATGACCTACGTATACTTACTGAGTTGGATTTGGAGTTGATTTGGAGTTTTGGACTGATGTGGATACAGCCAGAATAGTTTATTTCAGTTATTTTCATAGCGTTATGACTTACGGCATCCTCCTCTGGGGAAACTGTGCAGACATCAATACTATATTCGTCTTGCAAAAAAGGGCTGTCCGAGCTATTTATAATCTTAGTCCAAGGGTGTCGCTGAGACACAGATTTAAGGAAATTAATATTCTAACTGTAGTGTCACAATATATATTTGAAAATTTAATATATGTTTATAAAAATATTTCGAACTTTGTCAAACTGTCTAATACTCATTCTTTGAACACTAGAAATAAACACAACCTTGCTGTACACCTGCTGTGCACCTTGTACCTTGCTTGTACCTTGCTGTGCTACGCGCCTCCACAGAATAAACAACTCGTTCATGGGACAATGTATACGCTTTTACAATAAACTTCCCAATGATATACGTAATTTAACATTAAAGAAGTTCAAAATTGTAATTAAATCTAAACTTTGTAAAAAAGGATACTATAAAATTTCGGAATATTTAGATGACAAAAACGCTTAGGATTGAGCCGCTCTTTAGCCTTTCTTTTTTTTATATACAATTTTAACCATTAATTATTATATTATTTACATCATTATTTTGATATTGTACATTGTCGTTTAAATTGAAATGATTTCTTATATATAACCGCTATACATTGTAAATATGAGTGAGACGTAGGCTGAACGCTTTTAATTTCATTAACTCTCACGATAACTGATTCATGCTTGCACTCTGTTGCGACAGGTTAGCTTAAATAGTTATGGCACTTTTTTCAAAAGGCTATTCCACTCTATATTTGTCTCACATAAACCCTTACACCATTACAATCTGTCTGGACTTTAAAATCGACCTTGACCCCTGTGTTTGTTTCGGCGTTTCTTCTCAGGGATAGTCATAGGAAATGCCGACGCCATCTAGTTTAAAAAAGACGTAAAAGTGATTGAAAAGTCCTAATTGCAAAATAAATAATTTTATTTCATTTCGTTGCAAGGCATAACTAGAACACTTTCAGTTGATATTTTGAGCAGGTTTTTATGGCTATAGACAATAGGAACCCTTATAAGGTAGTATTGGAGCCATATCTCCATGGGACGTTTACTTACTCCATTCTGACGTATTCTACTGAAACATTAATCAGAACCATAACATCTAAAATGTTGATATTCTTACACACAGTACGACATGCGAATTTATAATAAGGCATTCATTCTTTGTCACTTTCTCAAATTATTATGACAAAGTATCCGGTTCATACTTTATTATATAAACAGTTAATATCGTTATAATTTTATTTCAGAAGACATTTTAAACTAAGTTGACATTCAAAGTTAATGAATATTGATCACTATAATTAAGGGAAAGTAAAATTTTGCTATTAGGAAGATAAAGTTTAATTTCCATTACAACAAATTTTACAAAATATTTTTTCTCTTAACCATAAAAGTGTTCTTCAATCGAGACGGTTCAAGCTACACATGGGAATCGCTCATGCCGTAGTGGAAAGATCTGCCAGTCAGCAATAGTGGATTCAAGGCTGCCACAGAGACGCCTGACAGAGACAAAAGGCTAAAATTGGTTTCATTCTTAGGTTGAGTTTGGAAGTTCTTCATAGATATATAGTCATCGTAGTTGATTCTTAAGTTCTATTCTATATGAGTTCTCACGATTACGTGATACTTAAAGTTTTTGGAACTTCTTTTCTTTCTCAAAAATGTCTCAGAGGGTCTGTTAGCGCAGTAACTAACTGGTGGGCTTTCAGCGCTACGTGTCGCGAGTTCGATCGCCACACGGAACAAATACCTATACAATCTTCACAGTTTTTCCGCGTCAGTATTTATGTGTGAATGTGGTCCGTAAACTGTAATAATAATAATAATAATATCCTCCTGACCGATTTCGGTCACGGCGGTCAATCTCACCGGAGATTAGCCGACTACGCAGGAGATATTATAGAGCACAAGTGTGTGCGCAAACACAGGTGCTCTCTCTATTCCTTCACTCTCATAGTCCGATGGGACGGCAATCCGACACGACCGGAGAGAGATCAGGCGCAGGACCAATGGCTTTACGTGCTTTCCGAGGCACGGTGTGTATTCACATACACAAAGGCCCAGATCCGAAACAACTATCAGTAGATCATACAAATATTTGTTCCGTGCGGGAATCGAACCCGCGACACGTAGCGCAGAAGTCGATCTCTCAACCACTGCGCTAACCGTAAACTGTACCTACTAGTTAAGAGTCTTCCAAATGTAGTACAATGTTTAAGAAATAGTTTTCCTAAATTCAGCCTGTAAAAACTCCCAACAAAGATCGTAGCACCTGATTCTCGAACGCTTCACAGAATTTAAATCGTAGAAAATAAGTTATTTTTCGCCAAATGTTAAGAATGATATACGTAAGTTCCGTATAAAAATGTCTCCCTTAGCACCGTAGGTATTGTCCCGGGCGAATGGATGGCTGGAGGCGTCAATATTCTACGTGACCAGTTACTTGTGTCGTCCACGGAAACATGTGTCGGAAGTGAGGACTATCTGTTTGCTCATAGAATGGCGATCGCACTGTTGAATTATTCGCGTGTATACTCGACAGGAACCGGATTACATGGTGCATTCGACCCGTTCATGTTTTCGGTTTAGAGACGATCTGTTGTTGGATATTGTTGTTGTATATATATCTAATTCGTTAATGCGTTAATATAAAACAACAGCGTACGGGGTATGTACGTTTTGAAAGCGTCATTTTGATAAATTTTCCAATTAAGTTGATAGTCTATTAGATTTTGGATGCTATCGAATATAGACAGCTATTTTACTCTTATTGCCTGTCTGCTAAAAAATAATGACGCAGTAATTGGCAATTGAGACACGTTACAATTTTGGGCGTGTCTCAGTCGGTCAGTCAGATAAAGATAGGTTTAGAACATTGACAACAATTAAAGATTGATTAATATTAGGTTGCTAAAAAAACAATGTCAACAGACATACAAAATTGTAACTTAGATGACCATTGGCTATACCCACTTAATTTATTTGACAAAATTTGCTCGAAAAGATAAGCTCTTTATGTTTTCCTTTCATTAACAGATCGGGTACACATCGCCGGGTTCAATAAATTTCAATACATAACAGAGTTAAATTCATTCCCGCCCTTATTTGTTCACGTCCATGTGTGGCAAACGGAATGGGTCAATTGAAGCACCAGAGCAAATGTCGCCAGACTAAATGTCGTCGATATACACAAGCCTTTCCCGTTCTATATTGGGAACACACAAAATGTCGGCGGGTTCGGAGCCGTGTTAACATCCCGCATTTAAATTTTCAAATATTCATTGGCAATTAAAATATAATTAACTGCGAAAAGCGAGTTTCGCCGAATGTACAATTGTAGGCGGTAATCGCGCAATAAAATATGATTAAATACGGTCAGAGGGAAAATAATTTTATCCTTCTGAAAGTCAGATTGAAAACTACAATAAATGCCTGAATTACAAGGCCTTTGTTTGTCTGTCGTATTCGTATATTTTTGAAATGCGGACAAAGTTCTTTGAATATCTCAGCGGAAATGATTCCACGATTCCGTAGTGAATATCAAATGTCCGAATCGTACAGACGTTGGGAAAGTAAATAGAGTTGGATTTGTATAGGTTCGGAGATCGCACTGCCAATAACCGGTCAATGCTGGCGTCGATACCAGCTGAAATCGTAAGTACCGGCCCGACCAACTGATATTTGTAAATTCTATAGTAGTCCAACTCTGAGCCTAATCCTACTTTACATTCAAAACTGTTCAAAACGGTTGAAATAAATTCTAGAAACAATAGGCGGTTATTTGGAAGTTGCGTTCATTGGGAATGGGTACAAAGGTCCCTTGGTGTATTATGTTCGCATTGGTATCGTCAGTAGTTGTATGCTAATCGTATGTGTAGTTGTAATTTGTTAAATTAATCCCGTTATGTATTTCGGTACGGTATTCTAGCACATGTGAGACTGCAAACAGTTTGCTAACATGGTTTCGTACTTTCGTGGAGATTCGGAGTTTGCACAACCAACAACTCTTGGCCAAAAGTCTGCAGTATAATTAGACGATTTTCAGCGTATCAAAGTTAGAGTAAACAAGTATTTAGTATTTTGCAGGTATAACATTTGAAGTGACTATAGACAACCTCATTAACCACTTAACCTCATTTGTCTCGTGATCGTGACTGGTGAGCGTGATGTTCTGGGTTCGATTCCCGGGTCGGAAATAGTGCTATTTGGTTTCTCTATATAAATGCTCAGTTAACAGGCTAGTGTTTGAAATTATCCCCGTTAAATGGCAATAGGCTCTAGGCAAATATTACATGACATTGGTGAAATGTCGGTGTCCAATAGTACACGTCGCCTAATCTATCTCTATGCCAAATTTCATCCAGATCCGTCCAGCCCTTCTGGCGTGATTGAGTAACAAATATCCATCCATCCATCTATCCATACTCACAAATTTTTACATTTATAATATCAGTAGGATAGGATACGATAGGATAGGATAGGCTCCTGGTCCCCCGAGTCGAGAGGGTAGTGGGTGCGATGCACAGACTGCTGCCCAATCTCGGGGGGCCTCGGGAGGAAGTTCGCCGCCTCTACGGGGGGGTCGTGCGATCCGTGGTGCTGTACGGGGCGCCTGTATGGTCGGCTCGGCTATCAGGCGTCCGGCGCTGCAGGACGAAAATCAACGGCCTGCAGCGCAAAGTTGCAATACGGATCGCACGAGGATACAGAACAGTATCCTTCGAGGCGGCAACTCTACTGGCGCGGTATGTGCCGTTCGACATCCAGGCGGATATGGACGCGAGGGTGTATCACCGGATCCGCGCTATCCGCCAGGACGGCGAGACCGCGCCAGCTTCGGCGTTCGAAAGGCTAAGGCGGCGCGCACGTAGGCACGCGCTCGACTTGTGGCGCGAACGGCTTTTACGGCCACAGTTCGCGCACAAGCGCGTTGTCGAAGCGATAGTGCCGCACTTCGGAGCCTGGCTCAAGAGGAGCGAGCGCGTCACGTACCGACTGACGCAGGTGTTCACCGGGCACGGTTGCTTCGGTGAGTACCTGAATAGGATCGGCCGCGAGGCCACGGCTGATTGCCACCATTGTGGAGGAGGCGGCCAGGATACTGCACAGCACACGCTCGAGGCGTGCCCTGCGTGGGCCGCAGAGCGGCAGATTCTGGTCGACCAGATCGGGCAAGATCTCTCTCTGCCAGCCATAGTATCGGCTATGCTGGCAGAATCGGAAAACTGGAGGGCAGTGGTCTCCTTCTGTGAAGCAGTCATGCTCCAGAAGGAGGCCGATGAGCGGGAACGGGAGAGGGCCGATCCCGCTCGACGGAGGAGGAGGCGCCGGGGAGCAACCGCCCCGGCGCGCAACACGCCGCAACCCCCCGCCTAACACACCTTAGCGGGGGGCCTTAGGGGTCGCGAGCGCGCAGAGTGGGGACTCTGCGCGCTCACTTAGCGACCCCCGAGAAGACGGCGACACGCTGTGGTCCGTGTCGCCGTGCACACAGCACCAGCGAGGGTAACGGGGGGACCTCTTTACAGTCTCCCCCGGGACGTGCACGAGGGGGTGGCCTCTTTACAGTCACCCCCTCCGGGAAGTGCCGTTTGGCATGGCACCGTGGTGGGCCTCGGTGCGGTCTTCTGAGAGTTCCCGGGGCCCACCATATGGTGTCGAGGCGGACCACCGTGGTGAGTTTAGCCGGTAGGAGTCCGGCACACCCCTCCGCCCCCCCCAGGCGGAGGATAGCCCATGATGGGTTCTCACCACGCAAATCAAAAAAAGGATAGGATAGGCTAGGAAGTAGAGATCATATCAAAAGGTCAACCTCGTCTTTTATATTATTATTTTTATAACAAAAGTCCCACGAGACACAAAAACAACACACTAAACAAAATCCCTACATTCCTAGAACGTGCAATAAAGTCGATTATTAATCACTTAGGTGCGCAAACACGTAGCGGAGCTATAAGATCTGATATACTGCATTACTAGAGTTAGGCTGGCGCTTCATTTGCAATTTGGTTCAGTGATTTCGTTGGAGCTCTCTGAGCGAACGCTGTGAATTATGCCTATTGTTGTTCCAGTGGCAAAGGATGCATTACTGTGCCTTGTTCGGAGATATTCGACGTCCTTTTACAGAAATTGCTTTTTGAACGTCGCTATTATTCGGTATATTAATTTGAGTTTAAGAGATGTTTTTTTTATTTATGTTGGAGGAAAATATAAATATAGAGATTTTTTAGTATCACGATGGTAATAGAATGCTTTTACGGCGGCTATAATGGCACGTTTGTCGCAGTGGTTGAGAGATCGACTGCTACGCTACATATCACGGTTTTGATTCCCGCACACCACAAATATTTGTATGATCTACAGATAAATGTTCCGCGTCTGTATTTGTAGGGGTTATATATGTGAATATATGTGTTTGTGAAAAGCACCCACGATCCAGGAATTATAACTAGTGTGGGGTATAAGTAAAAAAAAAAAACAAATAAATTTTAATAAAAATCTTTTTGTGTGTTATTTGGTTATGTTAAATCATTTTATTAGTGTATGTGTATTCGGTAGAGCTGTATCACTATACAATGTACACATTTCGCTCATGCCGTTATTAAGTGCTCTGTAATATCAATTAGCACTGCATACATAGTTTAAATTAATTAGAAAAATCTGGTTTTTCAATCGTCACGTAACTTTGTGTGTGGAATCAATACTGCCCTTTGACAGCTACTGTATAAAAAATACGTCAAACCGCCATAATTATTCTTCAGATAAAAGTTATTCGACTATTGAAAAAATTGGCCATTATAAATATTTTTAATCTAGCCGATACATAAAGTTGGATTATAAATTAGACTTCAAAATTCGAATATTCTTCAGATTATTATTTCTCAAAATACAGATATATAATTAATTTCATAAATATACTTTTGTAATCCATTATCTTAAATAACTTTAACTATGGTACTAAAATAATGCAAATCGATAATGAGAACATCACCATGTTCATGAAAATAAGTCAATTCGTTTCAGGCCGAACATTTTCAATTTTCTAGTTCAATCTGGTCATGCGTACCTACGGCTTATTGCAAAATGTTCTTGATTTTTTTTTCAATTTGGATGACTTGTCAAATCTTTTTTATGTTTTAAAGTATTTATTTAGTTTCAGTACATAGAATAATATTTTTTTATCATTTTATACCTATTCTCATTTACTAATACAAACAAGAATACAAAGAATGCCCTTTTTTTCGATTTTCTTTTCAGTATTTTAACCCAGCTCAAATAAAATTGGTTAAATTACTTACGAATAATACGTTCCAATATGTCAAGAAGGGATCGCATTAACATCTTCAATAAATTACCCGAACAATCAGTTACGTACGATACATTTGTTGGAGCGGCGGCCATCAAATCGACTTATGATATCGGTGAGTGGATCAGTGGGTAAATCGCCTATTGTCGTTGAGGGTGAATCCGATTCCCGCCACTTAAGGCTGTCGTCGGATCTCAATCAGAGGTTATCTAACAACTTGATAAGTACTGGCGGCAGAATAGATTTCTTCATCGGATTTGCTTTACGAGTAACCTTTCGTATTTTATTTTCTACGTACATCACGGAGTTTTCTTTTCATGTAGGAGCACTTATGTTAACGTGAAAAGGTAATGATAAATAAGACGTTTGAACGTGTTTCAATCAATTCTTTGTATGCTTCTTAAAGTTCACGTTCAAACCTCGTTAATTCTTTTTGTAAGTAATTTCTTTCTAGCCGTTGTACCTTGGCATTGCATGCCGGATGAGACATGCACATCTGAGAGGGATATACACATCCAAATAGAGTGTACAGTCCACCCGCACCAGGCCAGTTGACTAAGGACTTCCTTCTTATTCTGAGAGGAGGTCCGTGCCCAGCATAAAGGCAATAAACAGCAGCAATATTTCTCCGAAAATGTTACTCTGTTACATTAACCCATTTCAACCAATATTATTCAAACACACAACATCATCCCTAATAAAAGTTCCACGCGCCAGTCGGACAACGGAACACAAACAATACATCTCTAAACAGACGTGGCATCAGATCGTGTACTCGTATCTCGGTTTGCAAAACAAATATTTTCCGAGACGTTTTTGAAGTCGTTACGAACAAGTTAGACGGGCCGGTCCACGACCCGAGTGCAATTCGCGCCACTAGAGTCGCACTCCGGATTTGTTTGCTCCAACTAGTTAAATGTTGGCCCAAACTTTATTTCGGACGTCGAAGTCTCCGAGATGTTGTACCCTTGTTATTGTTGTTCAAGTATATTTAGAGAGGTTGAGGCGTAGCGTACGAAACAAACATTCGTCTAGCTTATTCATTATTCATATATAACCGCTATAGTTCCCATTTAGGGGCGTTTAGCTTGCAAATGTTTGACCGTACAATGATTTGTGTATTTCGTTGGTTTACTGTGGTTTTTCACGGATATTTTCTAGTAGTCAAAATAATATGATATATTGATATGTTGTTAAGTATTTTTTTAAATATAATTTTAACGTTACTGTTATACAGCAACTGTACGTATTGCATAATTATATTTATAGAAAGGAAGTATGTAAAACTCCTTAAACTTATTACGACCACCAAATATCTATTGTGACGCCCACAACAACCAAATAAGTTAATTTATATGCGCTTACGTATAATAAAATACTTGTTAATAAAATCCTGGTTGTACAAAAATACTTACAATAAAGACAGTTTTGACATTCTATATAATATTGCTAAATTCTCCGTTTCCATACACATAGTAGATAATATGCAGAAATAAAGCGTATATTGAAGGGCCGGAACAAATAAAGTGAACGCATACGCAGAAAATTGTTAACTAGAGAAAAACAAATTGAAGATCGACGGTAAGCAATAACGGAGAAACAATGTACAAGGAAACCAAGAATTCTGGTTTGGGGTTTCAGAGAGCTCATTCGAAGTAAGGAAATTCTTTAACAACATTGTTTCTAAATTAAAACAATCTCATAATTGCACATTCTCCAACTTCTTTGATGCAGTGTACTGTGTAGGTATGGTTTGGGGGTGAAGGGTGGGTTGGGGGGATCGCTTGGGGTAAGTTTTGAGGCGAAGTTAAGCCGATTAAGTGTCATTTCCGGCGCGGAACTAGTACTGTTCATTAAATATTTCGAGTGACTTAATTGCTGAGGTCGCTCGTCTACCAAGTTTTGATGTGAACAGATTTCTCCTATTCTTTGCGCATTTGAAAATTTATTAAGTAATTTATGCTACAATATTTTGGTTAAAATTTTATTGTATATAGTTAGCTACGGTTGAGTTTTCATGACTTGTTTCAAATATAAGTAGGTACTTAATATTATTATGATATGGATGCCATGATATAGTCCCGAGGCCGACGAGCTACGGGTATGCCAAGGTACACCGATGCCTCTTCTTTCACAATTTACAGAACAGTATTTTTTAATTAATTTTTTTATTTAGCCTAAACTGTCCCACTGCTGGGCAAAGGTCTCCCCCAAATTCTTCCACCCATCTCTATCCTGCGCCACCTTGAACCAGTTCCTCTGTTACGCGTCTAGGTCATCGTGCCCCCTCTGCCGAACAGTTAGGGATTCAAAAACAATATGTCTTTTTATTTTTAATGTTTTTAGGGCTTAAAATTAACTTATCTATGGCCCAATGTCTCCATCTAGGATATATTACATTGCCTTTGCTGTTAAGTTAAACAAACGAATAGGTAAAATATAAACGACTAGCTTTCGCCCGCGGCTTCACCCGTGTGGTTTACGAACCCGTACATTTTTCTGGGATGAAACGTAGCCTATGTGCTATTCCAGACTATAATCTATCTCTGTGCCAAATTTCATACAGATCCGTTCGGTAGTGTTTGTGTGAAAGAGTAACAAACATCCATTCATCCATCTATCCATCCTCACAAACTTTCACATTTATAATATTAAAGTAGGAAGTAGGATAGGATGAGTATTATTCTACTGTCATTGAATACAGCTTCAGAAATAACCTTTTTCTGCTTATATTGCGCGATTGCTTTCCATAAGCACGAAATGTTTGCGTTGTTTATAATGTGTGGCAGTTCTAACGCAATTGTGTACTTCAAAGTATAATCTATTACAGTCTTAGTTTAACTTAGAGCTCGTAAACAACAAATACTGCACCGACTTAACTGTCTTGATACGTATTTAGTTAACTAAACAGTTTGGAGTCTGTGTGCTAAGCAATGATGCCGTCGACGGAACTCTAGATTGGGCTTGTAAAACAATGGTTACTCCATTAAAGCTCCTTAAAGGTGACCACGTAAAAAAAAAAAATGACAAAATATAACGACCAAACTTATTATTAAAAAAAAAATGTTCCCCTTCTACAACCAACAGTAAAAAAGCAAACCTATTTCGGTGTTAACCTCTCTCGATAAATATTTCCCTCTTTGTGTAAACACACGGATACGACCGGCTACTGCGGGCACAAAGTCCATTACAGTCAATTCGTCTAGACGCAGGCACGTGTTGAAACTATTCTCACGGGTAAACGAATTACCTGCTCTATATAAATAAAAGAAACTGCTAGGGCAGGATAAGCCGTATAACAATTAAAGAAAGAAGGAATAAAAACTGTAATGTAAACGTCTGTGGCTGCACTTTGTTTTCATTATTCGACATTTATTAATTACAACAAAAAAAAACACTCACAATTTTCTTTCGCTGATTTTGTTTTGTCTTTTATACGCTATAGTAAATCGGGGTTTGTATCGACTAATGTAGGTCAAAGGTATATATATATTTATAAAGTTGCTATTTTTTCAATAGGTTCAAGCGAAAAGTACGCATCGCACAATTCACTACGTTTTTATATTGATTTTAAAGATAGATTTCTTACATAATTTGACAATATCGTTCATTCCGTCAGCCTGTCTGTTTATCTGTTTGTTATGTGTTCTCACAAGAATTTTTTAAATCAAAGGAAAATTGAAATTAATTTAAGTAAATTGTGATTCAAGAGTAAGGGATTCAAGTATCATGTTGAGGTTATGTTAACCTCAACTTGATACTTGAATCAATCAAAGTTTTACTGAATATTATTCAGGCTATATTATGAAAACTAAAAAATAATCAAGCAAGAAGGGTAGAACCGAGGGCAAAGCTAGTAAAAAATATATGTGAAAAGTAAAAAAGGCCTAAAAAGGATCTGATGATACAGCAAAATGTTTGAGAGAAATTGAGGGTGAACATGAACAAATGTGATATTATGGGGAGAAGAGGTGAACCCCGACAAAACTTATATAAATATAAACAAGCCGGCGGTACTGTCCGTGAACGCATTACCGACCTTCTATCCTTTCGGGTCGAATTTCGAAAATCTTTACTTAGGGACTGCTAACAGAGGAAATAATAATATATTTTCTTCAGAATTGTACTGTTCTGTGTGTCACGTACTTTGGGTGTATATAAAAAATTGCTCGCTTATATAATTTATGTTTAACTGTTCTGTATGTGTTTTTTTAAAGGTAATCACAGAAATGGAAAGAATAAAATGGTAAGTTACCCATTTTGGTCACTTTATATTGTGTCCTATAACATTTTTGAATTATATGTATGAAAATCTTCAGGAAAGTTAAATAATCACTAATAAAACTGAAAATTTTAAACAAATTACTGTTCACTACATATTTCGAACAACTCTACCAACGAAATGGAGACAAAAAATCTTATTTAGCAACTTTCGTCCAATCGGTAAGTCGGTAATAATTCATAGCGCAAAGCGAATTTTAATGCGGCTTTAATACATTTACAACTCTGTTATCAATTACGCTGTAGATACCTACAGAGGAGGCAATGTTACATCATAACTAGTGTGAAATAATAGGTAGTCATAGTGTACATGTACACAAACGTAGGGTTTCAATGTATATGTACAATTAATTGAAGATTCATTCATGCCTAGTTTTAAATCGTCTATTTGACGCAAAAACACATAACTCAGCTGAAGCTTTAAATTATCTCCCTATCCTACTCCTACTAATATTATAAATGCGAAAGTTTGTGAGGATGTCTGGATGGATGGATGGATGGATCTTTGTTACTCTTTCACGCCAGAACGGCTGAACGGATCTGGATGAAATTTGGCACAAAGATAGATTATAGTCTGGAATAGCACATAAGCTTTTTATCCCGGGAAAATGCACGGATTCGTAATCTACGCGGGCAAAGCCGCGGGTGGAAGCTAGTACTCTATAGTGAAATGCAGTCACAGGGCAACAAGCCTTTAAGCTTTGTTGTCTTTTACTTTTTTGTAAATTTAGCAATGCTTCAGAAACAACGTGCCATAGTGTTGTGCTAGACAGTCCTAAAACACTGAAAACCAGTCTCGATACATCCTATCACACACAACCATAATAGTCTAACAATAAATCTTCCCCTTCTGATTATTAGTAAATTGACCTACAAAGAAAATGATGTGTAGCCCGGGTTATACGTGATTCGTGTTAGCCACATATTTATCGATAACAAACCAATTTGCTCACTATTATTGTGTTAACGCTACGGTAGGGCTGCCAAAGTTCGGAAATTTTTATATGAAAGTTTTTTTGGGTATTGTAGATACGTGAAGGGTTTACTGGTTTATTGGAAAAAGATGGGTACCGAGTTGGTATGCTGAAGGTTATTCATTGTTATTATAGATACCTACCTAATTTACTTATCCGTAGGTTTATTATAGAACAATTGCGTGCTTATTATTTAAATTAGTTTAATCCTAATGGATTATATTATAATTCGTATAGTTAGATTTATAGATGTTTTTATAAAATTTTGGACTAACGACAAATATCTTCCTAGATATAGCTACTAATAACAGTGTTCTTAAGTGAGTCTATAGCGCGGACTTATCCTATGACAATAACGTGCTCTCATCACAGACAAAACACGCTGATCTGCATCATTCTCATACATTTGATAGATTGTAGGAAGATATAATGATTGACACAGCAAATAACGACCCACATGTGCCATGATATTGGAGTTTTACGTGTTGATTGTGTCGGCCTGACCGCAGCGATTTATGGTAGTCAAATATTTCATATAATTCCACGAAATGAAGCTATTCCAAGAAATAATTAATTCATTTTCAAAATTAATTACAAGCCCTTGTCGTTTAGTAATCTTTAATTTATTGTTGGTACCTAATCATTACTAGCTGAAAGAATTAATTGTTTTTAATGACTAATATTATATGAGGTCAATTTTAGCGGTGTTTTTGTAAGGATAGTTTAATTATCAGTTCATATTTTGATTGTAGCAAATATGAAACATGCGAAATTGCAGCTATTAATTTCGGCTAGAGTAATTGGGGTGAATGTGAATTTTGATAAATTGTGAATCGATAGAAGGTAAATTAGAATACGATCCGATTAATATTTTGTATTCAAAATTTATTTATGAAATATAAGAAATATTAATGGTTGTGATATAATCTTCGTTCCTGGGACCCCACGATACAGGCATGCCTAGTGTAGGGACCATGTTTGTTACTTACAACTCAAAAAGAAATCGAATTATATTATATATAAGTTTCATTGATCATTTCTACTTTTATTAATAATTTATTTTTAAATCTGCCCTTAAGTTATAACATTTTAGATATTAAAAAAGTTATATTCCAAAACAGCATTTTGGAATCAATAGTTACATGTTATCAAGATAAAAGTGCTATAATATATTACATCACAAATATGTACACATATCGTGGCGATCGGCAGCGGCTCACTTTTTCAATATCCCGAACCTAATGGCCGTCAGATGGCAAGTTGGCCAAAGTGATGCTATCAAAAAGCGATAGGCCGCGGTTTCGCCGGTTATCGGACCACTTTGCGCTTCTCCGTGACGTGGGTCAACTTCACATGTTGTACTCGGCCTTACACAATTCGAATTGTATTATGTACCAGTGAAATAGTTGTTTTATTACCTATTGGCTTTTCTCTGTGAATTTTGTACTAACTTTGACATCACAAAAAAATTGTAGTCGTTTTTCTTTATAATTAAAGTTTTGATCTCAATACTGGTTGCATATTTTTCACCATATTTGGTGGTGTAAGTGAAACATTTGTGTAACTTATTATTGTTTGAGATATCATTTGCTGTAAACTTGTTACCTTAGTTTATACTCGTAATTTAGAGTTTACAGGTCGGTATCATATTGTAAATGATTTTATGTATTGTATGTTCTTTGTTAGAGATCCATATATAAATAACCACTTCAAAAATTTCTTAGTCGATATTTACCTATATTCTAAAATTTGAACCACCAAAAGTAACAAAAACCAAAAAGTAGCTAAAGTAACCTCCAAAATTTCAAGTATGTGGATAGACCTAGTAGTTTAACCTGATATTTCAGGTATTCACTTGTCCGCCTGTCAGATTCTTCTATAAATAAAAAAGAGCGGTACCTATGTAAGTATTTTTAGTTTTTTGGAAGAAAGGCGTTCTTCGTCCGAATATAATGTAGGACTATTAAGATTTCACTGTTATTGGAGCTATGTTTATGGGTCAAAATACTAATATTTAAATGGAAAATATTTACTAATAATTCTTTATTTCACCTTTTATAATTTTGTGTAGAGTAAGTACCTACGACTAAGCATTATATTACTATACAGAAATATTAATAGTTGTTACGTAATTCCTTTTTAGCCTTCTAATTTTAAAATAAACCTATATAATATAAAAGCAACCACCATGTTATTCATATAATAAAAAAAAATGGTGCTATGAAGCGTTTATTAATGAACATTCCATGTTTTCAACGCAGGTACCTCTCGCGTTGTTTTAGTATGCGCAATAGGCGTGCCACCTAAAAAGTTGAAACGCTGGGATTGTTTGAAAAATATTCTCATAATCTCATTGTTTCTCAGATTAACGTTGTTACACTTCTGTTTATTAACAAAGCGCTTTTAATTTGAGTTAATTGTATTTGCCACGGTTGTATTTGGCATGGTTTACTGAGGGTTTGTTTTTCCAGTCAGGTAAAATTAGGGTACCAAGCGCCACCGTCGGAAGTCTTCTGCATGAGTGCGTTTCAATAAGAAGTTTTGGAGAGATCCAGAAGTTTCAATTTGTTACTAAAGGAACATAATTAATAATATTTTAAAGATTATATTTACCCATCACAGAAACCTAATATTTTATTAAAGTAACTTAATTCGTTTTCACTTCACGACAGTCAATTAATTATTCCAATAAACGCTTAAAGATAAAAACATCTCTTACCAACACTTCGGCAACATAAAATTAATTCTAACCCTAACCGAATTACAAAAATTCCCTTTCAATTTATCATCGACAACCAGATCAGGGCCATTAAAATGTAGCGATACCGTCAGATAATACAATTTTCCCGTTTCTTTTGCATAACAGAGTAGCAGCATTTTAGATGTCGGTTTGTATTGTTATTCAGTCGACGAAGTCACAGGGGCGCACGCTCCACAGCTTATCGTCGGCCCCCAGCCGTTGTAAATTAAATAAATATACACCTAATGAGCGGAAATACAATGCATGACTAAGCTGAATAATTGCTTCATCTTTCTACTCGGGAATTTTCTTCGTCATAACGCATAACTCGTAACAATTTTTCAGTCCAACAAGATGTTAAAAACGAATGTAAATTTATTCGACGTACATCCGCGAATCTTATTTTTAAGTTCGAGTCTTGAATATATGCGGAAACTATGCTTTTATTTATTACTTTCCCGTTAGCTTGCCTTCGGTAATTTTTATTCAAAATAGTTGGGAATGAAAAATGTTGGCTCATAGTCATCCCACTGGCACTGCGTAGGAAGGAAGTTATGATTGAAGGTGACTTTATACGATTTGAGTAGTTGTATGCTAAGCTCTTAGGCAGATTACGAGAATATATTTTTCATATTTCATGCTTGTTATATGTAACAAAAACTGAGTGAAAGGATTGGGGCTTTGAATAATATCTGGATACCTATGTAAATAATATAATCATAACCGTCTAATGGCTAACTTAATAGGTAGTTGATTTAAAAACCTTTAAAAAAGGAATTGCAACGCTTTGTTCTTATTACAATATGAGAGAGAAAGAGAGAATCAAGACCCACATATACACACTTTGGGAATTAAACGTGTTACGATCACATGATTATAATATTCCTAGCTGTTAACCAAGACTTCGTCTGGCTATCTCAAACAAAACCTCCGTATTCCCACTAAAGCAAACCAAAAATAAAGTAAAAATCTATTCACTGTTAAAATCGATACCGCTATCAAAATGCACCCGAGCCGTTCAAAGGCTCGTCCGCCCGACCGCCTCAAAGGATGTTCCACGAAACAAGCCGTACGTTCCCACTCAGATCAATGTACAGGGGTATAGAGCTCCTCTTTTCCTGTACCATCATGAGCACTTGGCACAAAACACATCCTTTCTTATCCCTCTGTGTGGACGTTTATCGAGTGTTTTTCTGCGCGCCTGTACCCTTGGTATGTTTTTGTTTTGCGATGCGGAATCTGAGACTGTTGACGTGATCTGTGATTTTTTTTCAAGGTTTGTTAAGGAGCAGTGTGATTAAATATAAGGCAATGTGGATTATTTAATGATGTATTGTTGTTCTTCTAACTAAAAACTGGCGTAATATAAACGCTTCATAAAAACCTGCCATTGCCACTTTCATTTAAAAAACTAATAAGCCAATTCACTTATTGGAGGTTTATAAGACAATTATGAATAAGGGGGTTAATATATTGCACCCTTCTAAAGTTGAAGAGCCGACTAAGTGGAAAGGGAATCATAGCCCAAGCATCAAAGTTAGGTAATGTAGTCAAGTAAAATTGTACTTAGGTTGGTAGTTCTTAAATAGGAAAAAGGGAAATATGAAAGAAAGTTAAGATAAACACTAATATCTTAATATTAAAATATGCAAAGCTTAGATTTGAAAAAAATCGGAGGATAAGAAGATTGACTTGAGACGATTTATTTTAAGAATGGAGAGACCATTTCTTATTTCCAGTTTTTACTGAGAATTGAAATTAAATAAGGACGACGGTTATGCGTGCAAAAATTGCAGGTCTATCTTATCAAAAAGTAGTGCCTAAGCATGAAATTAAATAAAAACAATGGTTATTAAATTTTATCATGTTGCGAAATAATCTGGCGGAACAGGATTATTTTCGTTATAAATTCGACAAGACCATTAATGTAATTAACATAATTAATCATGATTAATTAATAATTCATGTATCAAAAAAACTGCCACCATTTATTCAACCACTGTAAATAACCACTGCTTATCAAATATTAAAAAATGTTTGGTACTTTATTTTTTCTTAATGCATTAAATTGAACATGACTGTGTTTCGAGTTCACCATAAAACGAGAAACGAATGTGGTTAAAAAGTTCTACAGTTTCTAGAACTCCGTTTAAAAGTTTCCCGTTCGCTTATTTACAGTCAAGGAGTCTGAATAAACCGAAGAAGACTCATATCAGAGCTACTCAACCTTTTATATAAACATAAGTCGTTTTATTACAATGTCCTTATAAATAAAATTATTTCGTCAAAATTCTTCAGTATTATTAAGGAAAAGCCGCAAAAAATACACAAAATAACCTTAATAAAATAAACCGTTAAAGAAAAGATGATATTTGATCACATTAATCGAACATTCAAAGTATTTGTCTTTTGGCTCTGACCCCGTCCCCGCTGCGAAGGGAGAGCGTTCGAGAATTTCAATTTAGGAGAAGAATGTGCCGACATAACGTGTGGCCCGAGATATTTTGATAGGACATGTTCTCCGTGAATAAATTTCTTTCCACATATTAAAAAGTTTTTAAGCGGTTTTATTTATTATCAATTTGTGGTCGTCGTGGTCAACGATGTAGAATTCAGACGCGAAATTGATTTTAGTGAACAAAAAGATTTTAAGCATTCTTAAATTAAATTTGATAAATATAGTTACTATGTAAGGAACAAGCTTATTATTTTAAAGTTTTGGAGTAATTTGTCTTGGATATTTTAACATTTTTGGCTATGAAATTCTGTGTGGAGTTCTCTTTTAAATTTAGTATCTGCATAAATATAATTTGGTTCTCTAAAGTTACCTTTCACAATTTCCTTTTTTAAATTTGAACGTCAAATCAGTATTATAATGATTGTTTGGATGAATGTATGTAGGTACTTGCAAAGTACATCCACTAGAGCACAAGTGTTAAACAAAGTACCTACCATTGATAGATATCCGGATGGAATTTTCAATTTGATCATGGAATGCGACCACATGTAAAGAAGAAAGGCTGAAATCTGCATGTTCTCGTAAAGAACGTACGCCTCGTACGCCTGCCGCCAAGTGGGTTAGTTTCCGATTTATTGTATCAATTTTGTATAAAGCCAGTAGGTGAAATAAGCGGGAAGATATATGTATGTGCTAGCTCGCGCTTTTCACCTCTGCAATATTGCGGTAGACAATAGAAAAGATTTTAAAAGAATACTGATTTTACTAGATTTTTCAGATGTCTCAATTTTGTGTTTGGTACCTTTATGTGGAGATGTTTTTAAATATAATAATATTAAATAGGTATATATAGTTTGTGATGGTTTAAATTTTTGTAGGTCTATGTTATTACAGATTTCTTCTTCACGCAAATTATGTATTTGAATTTAAATAATATATTTATGGACGACCTATCGAAAACAATCCAAGGAGTTTACTTATTTCTGTCATTATAGAATTCGGAATTCAAAAATAAAAGTTTCATCGAAAAGTACAAAAAACGCCACACCTAAATAAATCACCAAGAAACAAAAAGTAATATACAAGCGTTTAAAAATGAACTAACATAATAGAGTAAAAGATAAGTCTGTTTTCATAAGCCATATCAAATTCATTACGACAATAAAGTCCCAAATGTATTTACGAGGGATCACGTCATGAATAAATTTTGTCAACAGAAAGTTTCATGCGTAAAATAGCTGTGGCAACTTAGACAAAGCTTCGAAAAAGCGTCATTTTCACTTGTTTGTTTACTTAATTTGAAATGTAGTAGTAATTATATTTAATAATGCAATATTGATAAAATAATTTAATTCAAGAATGTAGGACTATAGTTTTTTTAACAAATGTTTGGTAAAGGTAAGTGCGTGGGTGGGTGTTTGTGTATCCGAGATGTATGTTTATAAACTGTACCCACGTTGCTGTAAAACTCGTAGTATCGATAGAAGATTTATTTGAATCGGTGAATGAAATCGTTACCATAGGTTTAGTATTATCATACGGTTGGCGCATTGGCTAAGCGATTAGATTTCTACGCTACGTGTCACGGGTTCGATCACAGATTTTAAATCAATCATACATCGCTTCTTTATATTAGGTTTGTAGCAGAACGGTTGGATAATTGAGATTTATTGGCAGTTTGCATCAACATATGCAACCAGATAATATATGGCATCCTACAGAAATACTCAAAAGGCATATATCGATTTTATGAGTGATATGCAGCGGTTTTGACTGTACAGTGTATTTTGATTTGTCAGTCAGTCAGTATCTTTTTTCTATATATTTTGGCACAAGCATGTTTCAAAGAACTTTGACTTATTTCATGGCCTTCAAGTTAAAGATTACGGGCTCCAATCAAGTTTGTATTAGCCGGGCCCCACCAAAATACTCACCGTAAAAAGCCAACTGGAGCCGTAAATAAGTTCGATTAAAACATGATCCTGTATATCTGTGTGTTGTATGATCGCTATCAGTTTTACGCGGTTAACACAATTTACCCGACATGATATTAAATGGCTGATTTATTCCGTTTTTCTTAATTCCAACCGAAGGCAATGATTTTTTAATAAAAGTACGTGATAAAATATCTTTTACATAAACTATTTACAGATTCAGAATAAAGGAGGGTTTGTCTGTGTACTTATCATGATATAGCAATCACCCATGCCCCGATATGAATGATGATCATAGTACCCATGGGATGGGATGGCATGGGATATGTAAAATCACATGGTAAAATATCTATACATATTGAAATGATTGAAAGGCAACGTAAATATGACTTAGAGCTAATTATTAAATATTTGGATAAGTTATTCCTCTGATAAGTCCACACAAAAACTGTTCCAATTTCAAATAAGCAGCTAGATAACTATCATCGGGTTTTGTAAAATCGGTCCTAAAATAATCAAAGGTAAAAGTGCCAAAAGAAAAAGAAAGATATCTTCGAAACGGTCAATATGTCCAATCGGCGTAAGGGTCGTCTTAGTTTTACGGCGACACAACATATCAAACAGTTAATAAAATCCTAGCCGGAGGGATGGCTCCCCCGTGCGTGACCCAATCGAATAAAACATAACATTTTTACATCGCATAAATTTCTTACTCATATTTCCCAGTTTAGTTACATTATAAAAATAACGTGTAGTAAAATATTACTAGGATTAACCCTCAGCCTCGCTCGCAATATAAGTGTCAATAGAGATTTTTCAATGTGGATTTACAATGTAGTTTGCAATGAAACCAGTTTGTATGGCGCAGTTTCGTGCGGTTTTTAGTGGAAAGTACTGCAGTGTCATTTTTATGCGTTATAAGAAATTATTTCAGAATGTAGCTATCAACGTTACTAATATGGAGTTTAGTTTATTTTCTACACAGAATCTACTAAACAATTCTACTAAATCATGAGCTTGAAGGACGTATAATTTCACTATATTCTTGTATATTAGTATTTTGGTATATAAATACCTACTTAGGTACTCATGCACAGCTTAAACTATGTTTCGTTTGTCTCATTCCTATATTTTTCACAAGATGCTCGATTTTATCCTTCGCTGAGTTAATGGCTCAATTTGTCTTCCTATGCATCAGAAGAGCGGGAACAGTTCTCAAAAATGATTTATTTTATAGTAACTGTTGGTGACCTTCCCAGTCTGTACACGTACAAGTATATGATGCAGTATCAATGAGATTAATTAGGATACGAGATCACAGACAGACCCACTGCCAAGTGGGTTGACCATGTCTGTCCAAGGACTGATTAACGTTGGAGCAGATGAATTCTGGTGTAAAATTCGTGAATTGCCGTTGATTGCGTTTATCCGTGGAGCTTGGGACTCTAATTCCCCGTCGGGCTCTAACACCCAATAAAAGAAACGCCTAGTGTAGGAAACTATGACTAACTCAAAATAACCACAACACCCCATAATCACAGCTGATTAAAAAAGCGATCAAACACGAAAGTTTCGTCACAATAAATAAACAAGGCCCCGAGGGTGGCGTGGAGTAGATAAAACCCTTATGGGTGGACGACAAGTGATGACGGTCACGTTTTTAATTACCCCAGACTCATCCGTAACGTGTCAGGGAGTTTGGGTTGTGTACTTGGAGTTGGTTTCATTGAGAGCTTCAGCTTTGCTAATGATTGGGTGCACGTGTGTTAGGGCACACAATAGCTATTTTTGGTAATCGTCATCATGACCTAACGCAATTTAATATATTTTATATCTTTTTGTACTTCACCTCACTCTATGCATAATTTCTGTGTCGTGGGTGCATTTATAAACACAAATATCCAAGCTCGGGACAACAGTACTGCCGAACTGCTACTACTATCGAACCCGCGACACGTTGCCCAGCAGTCGATCGCCCAACCATAGTGACAACCATGCAGAAAATAGGTTTTCAAACGTTGCATAAGAGTCGCAGGAATTTCCTAGCAGGCACCAGGCATAATATGTGGGATATCATTTTATGCCTTTTAGCTGTAGAAAGAAGAAAGAAAAATGATACGGCGTTTATTGATGAAAAAAAGAATAATTGAAGAAGTGGTTCGTATTCACTCAACAAGATAATGAATAAAAAAAATAGTATTTGAAAGTAGAAAATAATTGAGAGCTGTCTCTTTTTCACTATCGCCAATAGTTCACCTCACTACTGAACGTTTAGCCTTTAAAACTGTGTTAAATGGATTTTCCAGTTCGTTAGTTAGGTACTTATTGTCACCTCGCAATTAAAACTTATTTTCCTTTTACATTTAATTTAATCAGTTCAGTTCAACTCCAACGTAACAAATAACGAATCTTTAAATTCGTTTAATAGAAATTACAATCGGAGTGCAAAGATTACAAATGAAATAATAAAAGTAATAAAGTCAGTGAAATGTGCTACAAAAGACGGCGAACCGGAAAACTGCTTTCGAGTTATTACCGGTTTTTCGACGAAATTTGTGTAGCGCACCCAACTTCAGGGATATGTCGGCGCAAGACTTGTTAAAAATAAGTTGGACGCGTGAAAATTATGAAGGCTTTTAATTTTATTCGTATTTTGTAAGCAGAATTTTATGAGTAACAGAACAAATTAATAAATATTTTTTTACAGTGACGTAGATTTTTAGTCGTGACATTTATTTTTTCTTTCAAATCTTTCGTAAGCTATTTCAAATGTCTCTAGTTCTCTTTGTTTAGGTAAAATGTAAATATATATATTCCTGAGAAAACTTAATTTATGTGTATCATAAAGTATGGTGTGTAAACATTTTATGGTCTTATAATAATTAATGGAAGTCACAAAGTCAATGTCACTTATTTGACTTTTTACATATATCATTATAAATAAACACATTATACATTAGGTTAAATTAGAGGGGCTTGTTGCTACATAGTTACCGCGCAGATTGGTCGATCTGCGAGGTTAAGCAGCGCTTGCTGCGGTAAGTCCTAGGATGGGTGATCATTTTTCATACATCGAGATCCCTCCGTGCCTCGGAAAGCACGTTAAGCTGTTGGTCCCTGGTGTCATATGAAGACCTATGTCACTCGGTACTGGTGTCAGCAGTCCAAAAAGTCTGAGAACCATATATGAAGATAGACATCTTAAGTATCAGTGTCTCCAGTAATTGGGTGGCGGAGGTCAGTCGCTGATGACAGTCGCTCCATGTAAAATACTGATATGGAACCGCAACTAATTAGGCTGGAATCCAAGCTCCCAATGTTGTTGAGAAAAGGCTAGGCATGATGAAATAAGGCTAAATTAGTTAATACACTTAATATTTTCTTCCAATTGTATGTATCGTTTCATCACCATAACTAATACCCACAAACAGTGTCCTATATTTAGTGGAAACCACTGGACAGCATTAATTTTAATATTTATTTTTACCGTGTTAACGGCCACTGTGTGGACACAGCATTTATCGTTTACTTATATCCTTCGTATCGAACTGATATCACGAACTGGAAAATAGAAACTATATTTATTTGTTCAGTAAATATTTATAGAACAAACCCATAACTATTTTGGTTTTATTGGATCTTATTTGTTATGAGTTACTTTGATCTCATAAAGATCAGTCAGATATAAAATAAATAATTTTGCGATTTTCTTTAATTTTAGGATTTTTATTGTAGGAAATCGAATATCAACTTAAGCAACTTAAAATGACAACTAGGTGCGTTAAAAAATGATTTATCAAAATAAAACTCTTTGGACAAAGAATTTGAATACCTTCTTTTGTTAAATTATATAGACAACGCCATCCCCACTATGAGACTCGTAGAAAAAGACGAATGGATTATTTTAAGTAGATGGACTGTAGAGTGCTTCGTTGGGTAACGACATATCACGACGATCACCATTACGCCTGCCAAACATGTTGATGAACAACTTATTCTTGATAATTTAGTACAATGTATGTTTGAAAACGATATGCAGCGATAGAGAGAGCTATATTTAATTCAGCAAGAACCGCAGTACATTTTTTTATTGAAAGTAAACGCGTAACAAAATTGCCTCTCCAAGGAACTTTTAACTCCGTACTGAGAGAGTAAACATTTTGTTTACGTGATAACTTAGTATAAAATCCAGTGCAGCCTAGATAGCCGTTCGCTCGCAATAGGAAACATAATAATATCGTGTGGTGGCAACGGTTGGTCTCATCTGTTGCAGAGCCGATAATCGTTGGACTAAATGAGTTCTAGACTTGAAACTGTGCCCAGGGAACATATTATGGAGTATAGACAATGGAACTTAGAAATTATTGTGTTCTGAGGAAAGCTTGCAATATGAAACGTTCGTTGGAGGGGTTATTTTTATTCTGGGTAAACCCAAAGCTAAGTTGATGACTGATGATATGGTATAAATGTATGAAAATACTTTTTATGAACTAGTAGAACCAGTCGGAAAAAGCTAGAGGAAAATTTATTCTTTATTTAATTCGTGTCACAACTTCTTTTATGTATGTACCTACACACCATAAAGAATAATAATAATGTCTTCCTGACCGATTACGGTCACGGAGGCCAATCTCACCAGAGATTAGCCAACTACGCAGGAGATATTATAGAGTGCACTGTCTATTCCTTCACTCTCATAGTCCGATGGGACGGCAATCCGACACGACCGGAGAGAGATTAGGCACAGGACCAATGGCTTTCCGAGGCACGGTGTGTATTCACATACACGAAGATCCAGACCCGAAACAACTATCTGTAGATCATACAAATATTTGTTCCGTGCGGGAATTGAACCCGGGACATGTAACGCAGCAGTTGATCTCACAACCAATGCGCCAACGGTGCCGTTAGAAAAAATAATATAGGTATAAGGTATATATATATACGCATACCAGAGGAGCTGGTTCGAGGTGGCGCAGGATAGAGACGGGTGGAAGAATTTGGTGAGGCAGGCTTTGACCAGCAGTGGGGGCTTTAAAAAAAAGTATGAACTTATAGAACCACTACACCATCTTAGTTTTGGCATTTGATTTTGGTCGTGCTTCCCGGCTTCCTTTATATCTTCGGGTACGTTAGCATTTTGCTATATTTGTTTTGCACACTATTTAATTAATGGATGAAGCATATTTTTTAATGGGCATGTCAAGTTTCATATTTTATTGTTTCATTGCTATGGAACAATCATATCAGTCAAAATAAGATTCACAGACCCCCATATTCTTTGTATGTTCGTTCAATCTCGATATGAACTACTAGCAATTTCTCAGCAGAGCATTCTGTCACTCGCGACACGCCACGGAGTCAAGAGGGTAATAAATAAAACTGCTCCCCTTTCCCCAATTTTACATAAAAACGCGTCTCATCCGCAATCTGCATGTTTATGAGCGAATATTCTATAAACAAGTCGGAAGCCAGCACGGCTTATGGTGTATGGCGACGACAGCAATATACAGAATTGCATGCAAATAAGATAACAGTAATAAATACGAGACTTGCTCTTTGCGTGCGTTTTGTTCTGTCTCTGAGTAATGTTGCGATTCTCTAATTTGCATTCGATTAATCTTCGTAATAAAAATTGATGTTGTATGAGTTTTTTTTTCTATTAGCTTCTTGTAAATCAATACTGGACATGAACACAGTACTTATCAAATGAATACCAAAAAATATTTATTTTTTCAATTTAAAATGATTTGTTTTCAGGTTGAAACATTATTTTAAAGTCTTAAAACACTGCTCTGAAAAAAAAAAAAACAAATGCTAGTAGTTTCAAGCTTTCCGATTTTAAACAGAGGCTTTGTAATTTAAGAAAAATGAGTTGACATTACCATTATTTTAGGGATATTTCGGACCCGACACTAAATCACTTGGGAAGGATTACTCATCGGCGGTGTCCAAACAAAACGGCTCATTGACTTGCTGATTAATTGCAGGAAGGCCTGCGGTGACATTCTGATGTAGGAAAATATGCTAAGTTATAAACGCACTTATTATCTTAATAAAGTTTTTTTATAATCTATGATATTAATCTGTTTAAACCTGAAATTGCTATTTCATGTATAGGTTTTCAAATTATCTATTATGAAATATTATCTCAAAAAACTCTAGTATTATGGTTTGAACACCCCCTACAATATAATAACGCCATCTAGTTTAAAAAAGATGTGTAAAAATGATTGAAATATCCTAATTGCAAAATAAATAATTTCATTTCATAAGGTTAACATAACAAAAAGTACTTATTACCTTTGATATTTTATTTTACAAGGAAAAAAGATAATTCAATTGAGTCTTACAAATGCCGCAAATAATATGATTAAAATTTTATTATTGCGAACTGTGTAGCTTTCCGCGAAAAACGCGATCCGCATTAATTTACCTACATGATAGTACTTTGAGGTATGAATTTTCATATTATTAAAAGAGGTTTCTAGACGGGATAAAAATATTGTTACAGCTAGGGACTACATCATTTTGTGTTAACACGTAGTTGTCATTCCGAGTTGCCTACGCGGGTGCGTCGTGTTTCACATAAGTGGGGATTTCGCAAAAAGGTGGTAATAAGGTATGCAAGCCCTCTTTCCTTTGTCGGCCACTCGCTCGCAACGTGACGTGAATCACCACACGAGATTTGCTAACTCTATGCGAAGAATCCAAGAGGTGAAATGTAGACGACACAATTCGTAAAAGTGTTTACTCATTCATACGTTCCGAAGCTAAGCTTTCTACGTCGATCGTCTATCTCTGGCATTCGGTACGGGATTGTGGAAAGGTAGAGCGTTCTATTCTGTAAATAATGCGAGCGCTGGGGCTATTCTCATTTATTATAGAAACTCAAATTTGTATCATAGTAAAGGTAAAAGGCGCGTGTAGCCGGGCGGGGTCGAACAGCCGCATCATTGTGCGGGCAGGCCGCGGGCGCGCGATTACAATGCCGTCGCTGTGACATTTTCGCTAATGGTTCCAGGGTAGGCACAATAAAACGACAATACGACAGGAGATAAGGTGGCAAGTGAAAATTTTAGAACGAGATTAATTCAATTCCGACGAGAGCGGTGTCTAGATACCCGCTTGAGACAATCTTGATCTATGGGTTCAGTTTGGAGAGGAACTACTTATACTTAATAGAATTTGTTTTGATTGTTTTGAACTTAAATACCGTATTTTATCTAGGCATATCAAAGATATAATCTGTAGCTGATCCAATAATCCTAAATGTTTTTGTTAGTGCGATTGGCAGATTTACTGCACAATCCAATCAGAAAAATATACAAATCCAAACCATTTAATCTCAACAAATTTTCTGCGCCCGATTCGGTGGATTATTCCTTCAATTGTTTTATTATATCCAATTTTTAACGTAGGGTGGTATTTATTTAATTCAATTATAAAGTATCTGAAAATCTGACGACACGGTTGGCGCAGTGGTTGAGAGATTGACTGCTGAGCTACGTGTCGTGGGTTCGATTCCCGTACGGAACAAATATTTGTATGATCTACAGATATTTGTTTCGGATCTTCGTGTATGTGATTACACACCGTGCCTCGGAAAGCATGTAAAGCCGTTGGTAGGTACTGCGCTTGATCTCTCTCCGGTCGTGTCGGATTGCCGTCCCATCGGACTATGAGAGTGAAGGAACAGAGAGAGCACCTGTGTTTGCGCATACACTTGTGCTCTATAATATCTCCTGCGTAGTTGAGATTGGCCGCCGTGACCGAAATCGGTCAGGAGGACATTATTATTATTATCTGAAAATCTAAGACGAATGTTTCTTTCTTTCCTGTATCTTAAGGAATCATTTTTTTTCGGATATTTGCGGGTGACAACTCTGTTTCGCCTGTCGGGATATCCAAGCATTACACTATGTTAATGTTGCTGCATCATGTTTGTCATTAGTCCACCGAGATATCGAGAGAAATACTCTGAATCGAGGCAGGTGTCAGCAACCTGCGTGTTCCCTGTATTTTGACCTCTCAACGGGTTTTGTAATAAGGATATGTACCGAATATCGCTTTGAGTCCTGAAAGGGTTGTCCACGCTACTCTACAAAGCTTTCATATTTTTATCAACGTCGAATGGATTGCTTCAAATGTGACTACAAAAAATCCATTTGCAAAATGTCTCGCCGGATTTATTCTACGCAAACATTAAATACTCTTTTTATGTAAGCACTCTGAAGGTATAAAGGGACCGCTTGATGATGTAGTTAATTAATATTGCTTTTTGCTCTAAAGGAAATTCTTTAAATATTTCTCTAGTAACTCACAGAGGCTTGAAGAGGAAGCCACATATATTTAAGTTAAAGTATTTTATATCGTACTCGTGTTTATTTAATATCCGGCAGATGAAAGAGGGATGTTCTGTATTAGTAGCAGAAAATAGATTAGTTTTTATTATATATCGATGTGAGCTTGTTTTGATTAAATAAGCTTACGATTTAGTAAAGAGCGATTTGTTTGCTAGTATTCATAACATACTCAACATACTTATTTATTTATTTATTAAGGTTTACCAACAGCTTCTGTGTACAGTAATGCTTATGTATATTAATAACTATGTCTAAGACTTACACAGTCGCCAATTACTGGTTAACCAGCATTCACAAAATAAGTGATAAGTGCTAGAAAGAATATAAAACTAAAATTAATAGTAAATTAACTAACTTAAAGTCTTAACTTAATTAACATCTTAATCTTAATTAACATCACGCCTGTATTCCCCGAATGGTTAGGCAGAGGTGTACTTCATACACTCACATTTCGCCGATACCGTTATTGAGTCCCATGTAATAGGGGCGAGGCTATTGCCACCTACCAGGCACAGTTCCAGACTCTGAGCTGCTACAGAGAATTTCCATACAGAAAAACCCAATAACACTTTACCCGAGCCGGGAATCGAACCCAGGATCTCACGCTCAGCAGTTGCTGCAACCACTAGACCGATGAGGCAGTCAGTGGTTGTATTCATACAAACTAATTTCCTTTTCTGTTCTGTAGTGCTTTTACATGGGCAACGCTCATATATCATACGCATAGTGTGAATATTAGCCAGTCTGCAATTGTGAGACTGCAAGGTGCAAGACGTAGGCAGGCATGGTTTGTTAATCTAGTTTGACAACATGGTTAGCGCAGTGGTTGAGGGATCGACTAGCAGCGCTACGTGTCGTGGATTTGATTCCCGTACGGAACTAATATTTGTATGATCTACACATCGCTGTGACTTGTAGGTGTTTTTTCTTTAATAAAAAAATATTTTGCCTGTTAAGTACTGTTCTCCTAGCTACGCTAGTCCATTAATATTATAATAATGTCCTCCTGACCGATTTCGGTCACGGCGGCCAATCTCACCGGAGATTAGCCAACTACGCAGGAGATATTATAGAGCACAAGTGTGTGCGCAAACACAGGTGCTCTCTCTATTCCTTCACTCTCATAGTCCAATGGGAAGGCAATTCGACACGACCGGAGAGAGATCAGGCGCAGGACCAACGGATACACGAAGAACCAAAAACAAATATCTGTTGATCATACAATTATTTGTTCCGTGCGGGAATCGAACCCGCGACACGTAGTTCAGTAGTCGATCCGTCAACCACTGTGCCAACCGTGTCGTCAATTTATTATTAATATTATACGTTTTACAGAACATAATCGATATTTAGTTGAGAACATAATAGAGTCTATAAATATAGATAGCATATAATTGTTGCATCAGATAGCACTGAAATCTCGAATACGGGCAAATTATCGTCCATTTCCGATTGCTCCAATATATCTGTTTCCTGTTGTTACAGGATAGGTATGTCTGGGTTTTGTTATCATGTTTGTTTACTTCCAGAATTAAAGAGATATAAAAGTCCGTAGTATTTTGTAATGCGAATGAGAAATTAATTATTATATTCATCGGTTCATCAGTTTGCAGTGTTTATTCGAGAAATCTTTGTGGTAATGTGATTGCCTCACTTGTCTTGGGGTTGCAAGCACGACTGTTAAGCGTGAGACGTTTTATTAGACTTACATACTGTTTTAAGTTCTATTTTTTTTTTTAATAATGTTTCCCCACTCTAGGATTTCTCCTGTGTCGTGGGTATAATTTACAAACATACATGTCACATACACACACAACCAGACCCGAAACAACTATCTGTAGATTATACAAATATGTATTTGTTCCGTGCGGGGATCGAACCCGCGACACATAGCGCAGAAAGCGCTTAACCACTTTAAAATATTCAGTGCATCCATTTTAAAATATTCAGTGATAAAATAACAAACACAATAGTTCGCAAACTTACCGCAACATACACTACACCTCCAACAAAAAACACTCATTTCACTAACTCCTAGATTCATTTGACTGCGATTCCGTTACCATAACGGTGTAAAGTACAATAGTTTAGTATTATGGAGCGTTCCACGCAAACGTAGCAAAAGCTTGCACTTTGTGAAATGAGAGCGAGTCCAAAACAAAGCGCCGTGAACACGGACCCAAATGTCGTAAACGTCGCGTAAGGCCCGCACACACTGAGCCGCAGACTCGAATACAACAATCTATACATATGATAATTTATAACGGGCCTCTAGATATTGGAGAAGAACTAATATGAGGGGGTCTTTATTAGAATAACAAAAGCCAAAACAACAGTATTTAGAATTTTTGTCTGTCTGTCTGTCTGTATGTTTGTACACGCATCACGCAAAAACTACTTCATAGTATTAAATGCAGTTTTTACCGATGTATTGTTAGAGGTCTAACTTAAAATTTAGGCTCAATTTTATCGCAGGAAAATATCAGATTCTAAATTCCACGCGTACGAAGTCGCGTGCAAAAGCTAGTATTTAATAAGTATTCTAAACATTTCGTATCTCACAGAAATTTTGATTGGTTTCATACCGCATTGTATTGTACATCTATGGTCTTTTGACAGCTATGAAATGCGATATGTTAATTGATCTGTAATTTTTTTTAAACGGTTTATCGTAACTATATATTAACAGCCGTTTTATTTTTAAACTTCATTCGCTTTTTACGATATCATCATTATATGCGTTATTTATAATGTTATGGAAATCTATATAACATTACTTGAAAATTTAGTCTCGATTGATATTTTAAGGCCTCACTGTTAATTTTTTCAAAGCCAGTATAAATATTATCCAGCTGTAATAAAAAAATAGATCAGTTTTTTGTATGGACTTTTCAGAGGAGTAACTTATCTGAGTTTAAACAAGTCTTTGAAAAATCTGGCTTATGTCTTAGCGGTTCCAAACTTTTTTGGGGACGGAACCCTTTTGGAAAACAAAATATTTGACGGAGCCCTAAAATAGTCAAAAACTGATTTTATGTGTATTGTTTATTAATCAGGAGTTATGAAATTGTTTTACTTTTCATCAATTGTTTGATGTCAGGTTTGATAGAACACTGTTGACTGTGAAGAGAATGCTCAGTATTTTCGCGGAGCCCCCACAGAGACTTTACGGAACCCTAGGGCTCCGCGGAACACACTTTGAGTATGGCTGTTATAGACAAATAACATTTCAACACATTTACCCGTAAGACAATAGTTAATATCCATTGTGGATAAAGAATCTCTGGCCTTCACTCTCCTGGGTTAATTATCATAATCTGCCAACTATGTCATCACTGTGTTTAATTAGCAATATTTTTAATGTAAAAAATATTTTTGTTTGTCTACGTATCGGGTCAATTAATAAATCAATATCAACCCAAGATTAACCCACACAATGTCCTAGACAAACAGATGCCCTTGCCGCGATTTACTTAATATTACGAGATACGAGGAACACGAGCGTAAAAATGAGAAAGGATATATTATGGTCAAGGTTTGTGGTTTGTATAGGTCAGGAGACTGACAAATGTAAATATATTTCTTTCTGGGGTTCCAGACTACATTCACGTCAGAGCTTAGCTTATGACAACGTATCAAGTGATGGTTGAAAGCTTTTAGGAAATGATAGTATTCCTACGAGTGATTTAGCTTATTAAAAACTTTTTCTCGTGTTATTTGGAATCATGGATTAAAAGTTAGCCCGGGCCTTTTTCCTCAAACCTCCTGGTAGGAGACATTGAGATCTGGCGTAGGCAGTCAGGTACGAGCACTTAAACCACTCAAACTGTCACGCTAAGTGACTGCAAGTATAATTTTAATATTCGAAAAAAGGATAACTATTGGAAATTACTAATGGAAATCTTTTGACGTGTGCTACTTTATACGAAGTTATGAGAAATGTTCTCGTATTAATTTCATGCATATGCGGTTACCAAAAGTTGGTTGCGCTCTAAAAAATTGACATTCTGTGGTACGCTTTACAAGTTCGATTATCGGACGAAACATATATTAAATTGTACCCACGATACAGGAGCATTTACATTAAGGTAACATAAAATAATATGACATTTTTCTGCTACACATTGTGGCCATTCTCAAAATAAAAGAAAGCGCACTTTGTCATCTGTTTACGTCCCACGTTTACTTGAAGAGTCAACCAGGAGAATATAACCTGGTGCCCTGAAGCAATGGGCGAACAATCTTTCACTACAAAGAATTGTTGCAATTTTTGAACTCATTTCCAGACCATGCTGTTGACACAATCCTACGTATTATGAAGCGGGATCTAAATGCAAAGTGATTCATGGTTACAAACCAAAGTCTGGATATATTATTATGATCTATTACAGACTTATGGGCAGAATTACCAAGACATTTGAATGACAATTTATTCCACCTTACTACGCGACAAGTAAAGGACATATCAAAAGAAAGCTTATGTTTAGTGGATATAGACAATAGATGGACTAAATTAATCCAGTTTTATTATGGTAAATAAATTCTAACTTACCAATAAAATTGACATGTAATACAGCCAGTATTAAAAGGCGCGCGAGCGAACCGCCCTGCGCGTGCGTCGCCATCCTGCCTCAGCGTTTCACTGTCCGGTGCTGCCGTCTACCGCCGCTCTCCAATCTCGACACCCACTTTAGTCTTCTCATGTTCACGTTTTTTTATGACATTTGTCCGATTTACCAACCTGGAATAAATATTCATTTGATAAGGATGAAAAATATTTCATTGTTTATTTAGGTCAATATCTTGGGTTATCGTTGGACCGAGCGCCGTAGGTAGGTACTTACTGCCACAAGGTCATTGCCAGTTAATTATCTAAAGGGAATTCCGTTGGGCAAATAAAATTAATGTTTTTACTTAAAACTTTATTAGGTACAGAATATTGTCTCAAAGTAAATTAATTTGTGGTTGATAATTTATAGCCTCCACTAATTGTTGATGATAACTCTAATTGTTTTCGTAGTTTAGCAAAGCTTGGGTCTAATACTCTCAAAGGATTTATAACAAAAGGATATGTTAGACTCAGATTACATATGTAACAAAGAGCTAAGTCAAGCTGAGTTTTCTATTTAATACATGAACCTAGAAATAACACTGCGGCATTAAATTTCAACCTCTACGTTTCTATAGAAAATATTATTGGATTCAATCGCTTTAAAAATAGTTAGAAATAATACGCCTTATAAAAATATTTGCTCATTCGTTTCCATCGATCTGTGAACACTGTGCTATCAACGCGGCATTTTATTCATCAAAAGCGAAATAAAAATATTACCTAACAATAAATTCCGGTATCTATGCACGAACTCGCAGGAATGGTAAAATATTCGTATTTTTATTCACATTCGGTAGAGCACCAGAGAAACAGTCGAACGTTATCTAAAATATGAGTGAATGTGGGGGCAGCTACGTGCGGTCGGTTCTGAAAGAATTTGATATCAAAGATTCGCTCGAGGCAGCATAAACACGGACCTCGTGCCTGCCCCGCATCACGAAATTAGAGATCGGTTATGGAAGGGCCATTATAGAAGCGTTAACATAAAATAATAAAATAAAAATCACAATTCGAAGACTTAGACATTCCCTCCTTTCTTCCAATAGGCCCGCATCTTGGATGATGGCGCAGTCCCTCCTCTGAAAGAGGAACTGAGGCTGGAGCTCAGAGTCCCAGCAATTAAAACATTAGTAGGCTGATGATGATATAAAATAGACCAAGAATTTACAAGACCGTATCGTGAGATCTAAGGTTCGAGTCTCAGGTGGGGCAAAATGTTAGTGGGGTTTTTTTGTACATGTTTTCCTAATCACCGTACACTGCTAACAAATTTTTCATTGCAGTGTATTATTGTTATTAACATACCGAAAGGAACTGCGGACCAAATCACATAACGACATCTCTGACTGGAGAAGAAGTCGCCTATTTTTTAATTTACATAATTCAAAGACGTTCGTTAATACAATCTCTTCCAGTATAACTATGTGGCAGGCCTCCACATAACATAATCACAAAATGGATACAGTGGTGTTCTTTTGGCCCCTGATTCTGTTATGAAATAGAAGGTGCATTACGTCACACATTTGGCTAATGGAATATTTTTATAAGCCGTTTTGGACTGTGGTTTTTCCTATATGTAACTGTACATTTAATATTTTGGCACTTATTCAATACATAAAGATTATGTAAGACTCTATTTCGTTTGTAAAATAATCCGTTTTTTATAGCAGTTCTGTTTTTTTCAGGAACGTTTGTGGTCCCTTTCAGTAGCGATAATATCTACTTGCCATCAAAGTTTGAATTTGGTAAAGAAAGTCTGATTAATAAAACTAAAAAAAAAATTGAATTGCTTTATTGGTTTGGTGCTCACAATTGTGGCTGCTAAGGGTGTGCTCCAGGGTTTGATTCCCGGGACAGGCTTAGTATAACAACAGAATAGAAATATTGAGAAACCTCTAACAGAAAAAATAATTTATAATTAGATATAACTCTTTTCTTTGACTTTAAAAACGAATGCAGTTTGTTTCTCTTGACAGCTTGACGTCTTCAAAACCAACAAAGCAGTTTGAGTAATAAATGTTAATAATAAATACATTAAAATTTGCACTAGCAAGCATGCAATAACCGTTTGGAACAAGCAGCTTGGCAATGACAAATCGCCGGAACGCAACGCAGCCGCGTTTGAGGCGCGATAACGCTGCGATCGCCAGCGGAAGTTGTAATTAATGCCAGCGAGCGTTATGCGTTTCCTTCACGCCCTTCTGTGTGTTGGAGGACATTGTGGTGTGTTCATATGTAAGTACTGAGGTACTTAAACGTACGGTCTACGGTCTGATGATGAATTAAGAAAATGTTCAGTTGAAGATAAGTAGTCAAAGGGTCTAGGTAAAATGCTTATTTGTTTATACTAGTTATAACACTGACGTTAACGTTAAGAATAAATAGATTAAGACTAAATGATTACGTTAAGAGTTCTTAAGGTCTATATACCTATATCAAAATTTAATTGCTAATTATAACAAAAACATTCAGTTATCATAAAGACATTTCACAGGCATTTCAAGCCTAAAACTAAATAGATTTACACAAAAATTAACAAATTCAAATACTTCAATTAAATACTTTTAGTCGCCTTTTAGAGGTATCCTTCAGTATATTATTAAGTCAAGACGAGCTATGCCGTAGTGAATGATTAACCTTTCAGCAATTGTGGTATCGAGGCTGACTGCCCAGGGTGCGTAAGACGGCTCCGTAACTTGTGGATGCTTTTTATTTTCACACTTCACGTGAAGGGTATGTGCGCAATTCCTGTATGAAAGCTCATTACGACACCACAAAAGAAGGTTTGACTATAACCGTCAATTTGTTCGTCAACTGTGGTGTGTGTGTATTTAAACAGAAATGTATACAGAAAATTATATGTATATATGTACATAATATTGTCGCCTAACAGAAAAAACCTGGTAAATTCAATTTTTTTCAAAAACATTATTTTTTTCTTACGGTTGATTAACTTAAGTACGTTTTAGTTTAACAAAATTTCAATTCAGATACTCCTAGCGCCATTAATGATGTATAATGAGAAACTTGTACCATAGACTAATTCAGCTATTATCGCCTAAGAAAAACGGCAAAGTGTATGGTTGTCAAGTCCCAAATATCAAAAGACCTTCAATTAATCTGAAACAGTTTCCCTCCTGTAATTTTTGTTTTACGATTACGTGGTTTTCACTGCTAGGCGACGCGCGACGGCGACGCAACGATATGTTTATGTTTCCTTAGATTGTGTGAAAATAAGTGTGTTTTGTGTACCCATTATCCGCCACTACATTTGTGGGTTAAGCTTTAAAGTTACACGTTGGGGCCACAGTGAATTATTTCAATTCCCAAGTGGTTCAAATTGTTTCTAAGTAGCAAACTTTAAGATTGTTTCACTTGATTAGTTTTTGCGAACAAAGAACGCAATAAAAATGTTTAATACAAAGGGAAAGAACATTCTTTAGAAGTAAATTATTATAGACTGTATGATCTTAAAGTTTATTTAACGTATGGCGGGTGTAGTATAAACAAGTGCTGGTTTAATTATATTTTAACATATCATATTATCACGCGTGTATAGTTCCCGAAGGGTTAGGCAGAGGATTGGTTGCACACTCACTTTTCATGATGCCGTTATAATTACATAGAAGGCGAGCCTATAACTATCTTCTTGGCACAGTTCTGAATAGCGTGCTGCTACTGAAAATGTTCTAACAGAAAAAACATTTAACACTGCTCGACCCCTAAACCTCACGCGCAACAGTCGCTCTTGCGAACACTGCGTCTTTTCACTTTGATGTTAAATAGTATACAAATAATGAAATAACTGCTAGAAGGCAAGATAAAGAGATCCATACATAGACAGTTAAATTTTTTATGTCCAAAGTTTCGAAATTTACATGAAATATAGTGAAATCATTCAATCGGGCTTATTTGTTCGCGCTTGTTCAATACACATTCATTGCATTTATCAAACGTTAATCAGTATACACTAAGCGATATTAACAACGAGAAATCAAAATGATTGCAATTCCATTTAAATCATTAATGTGAGAGTTGACACAATATACTCAAATTAATGATCGGACTGAAAACACATTTTGCTTTCGACGAATTGGCAGTTCGGGCTCATTTGTAAGAGCGGCAATTATAAACCGGCGTAATCAGTGTATGGGCAGCGATTGGCCACGACCTCTGACTCGACGGAATCCACTGATCAGTCATGTTTATTAATGGATTTTCTATGCTTTTCACTATCCTAACTATTACGGGTTTTGACATTTTTTGTTACATTTGTAACAAAAGTGGGAGTCCGGTATATAGGCTCCGGGTATTCCAGGCTTTAATTCTTTTTTAGGCTAAAGCTATTTGATAGTGCTTCTTTCATTAGTCAGTCGAGTCAGAAGTCGCAGGATTCCGATTATTACATATAATATCACTAGCTGTGGCCGTGACGTCGTTCGCATGTTTTTTTTTTTCACATATACTTTAATCCTCATTTCATCAACTTATGAAGAACATTTCTTTTAAATGATAAAGGTTTTAAGTTTTAAAGTTCCGGAGACATTCTGATTAGTCAGTGAGTGATTTTTCATTTTTATATGTAAATAGAGGTAATACAACCGTTTTCCACAAAACGAGACCCCTCCCTGTCTCGGAAAGCATGTTAAGCAGTTTGTTCCAGGTGTCATACATATACCTATGGCAGTCGTTACGGGTGTCGGCAGCCCTAAAAGTCTGACAATCAGTCTATCTTTAGAGTATCAGTGTCTCCCAGTAATTGGATGGCGAAGGTCAGATGGCAGTCGCTCCGTATAAAATACTGATGTTCCCAACCGGTTAGACTGGGAGCCGACTTCAATTTGGTTGGGAGTATATAGAGAAGATAATACAAACTAGAGCTTTCTACCACGTTCACATTTAGTGATGGATTTCCTATTAGTCAAATGTACTGCCGGATCTGCGGATTGCCTCAATACATTTTATTCAAAGACCAAACCAATTTTGTATTCACTCTTTGATTGACGAATGTTTGATTCTAGCAGTGACTTCGGTCTGTAAATGTTCGAAGCTACAATATTTTGAATGATGTTCTATGGAACCCTATACCGAACATATGCATTTGTGTTTTGACTTGACAAAAAGGCATAGTACAAAAAGATTATAATTATTACTTTTAACGCTTGTCTGATGTTTTTTTATTTTTATTAACAAGAAACACACCAGGCTAAAGGTCGAAAACATAATAGATTTAGAGTTTGACAACAGCTGGCGTGCCAGCTAAGGAGAAACTAAACTTCGGCCTTTATGATAACATGCACATTGGTCTAGTGGTGGTAAGCTGAGAGCGAAGTCCTCGTTTCGATTTCTGGATCGGGTAAATTGTTATTGGGAGTTTCTGATTGAAAATGTGGGCGAAATGTGGGTGTACAATAGTACACCACTGCCTAAACCTTTGGGGAATACAGGCGTGAAGCTTTGTTATATACATTGCATTATCGCAACTATGACAATTTATGCCAGTTTCTGTACCGCATCTGGCGTAGTTGAGAGTTCAGTATTATGCAGCTCCCTAGACATTTGAAAGAGCTCTGGATTCTGTTATGTGAACGGCCAATAGGAAACATTTGATTTCAAACAACTACACAAGGCTGTTAGGTTTCTTTACTTCTTTAATTTATTTATTACATAACATAGCATTATGTTTGTATCCCCGAAGGGTTAGGCAAAGGTCTACTATTGAGTACCTACATTTTGCTGATGCTGTTATTAAGTTCCATGTAATAGGGGGTAAGCTTATTGCCATCAACCAGGCACAGTTCTAAACTCCGTACTGCTACTGAGAATTTCTATACAGAAAAAACCAGTAACACTTTGCCCGACCTGGAAATGGTACCCAGGACCTTAAGTTCAGCAGTCTCGCTTTCAACCACTAGATCAATGAGTGATCAATTTATTTATTTTGACTGTAAATCGAAATAAGTTTTTTGATCATATATTTCTCCTCGTCTGCTGAGAGAGGAGCTATAGTGATCACAATTGGCACAAACGTATCGCACATCGGCAACGAGAGAGTCACGACACAAAATGCGAAGTTGAGATAAGTATCCCATGATATAGGCAATCACAAAATTTATCTGCTAAAAAACATCCTAATTATAGTGCGATTCCTCGCCGAGAGGTGGCATTTTTTCCGATAAACACACTCAGGAAATATATGGAAAAAAGAAAATAGTGATTTCCCAAAAAAGTACATATAACGTGTTGTGACACTCTTGTTGCCGATATGCGATATTATAGAGGTATAGGTATGTCCGTACTTGCAAAATGATTTTAGAAAGCAGTTTTAGGTATAAGTTCGAGTTATTATACAATTTCCTCCTTGCCTACAGTGTCTATGATACATTCTGTTTGGTCCTTACACAAGTTTAGTTTCTACACGTCTTCTCCATGAAATATTATTATATAAATCAACAGTTTATGGCCACAACTTCACCACAAATTTAAAATAGCAGTTACGAGGCGAACTTAATACGAACCGAGGTACCGACTATGTAATGATCTGGGATCGATATTGGAAGCGAATATCAATTTGTTTTACGGATTATTACAAGTACGATGAGCCAAATAACTTTTAATTTTTTCCAGCATAAGGGATGTCTAGCAATGATTTATGATTTAATTAATTTTGATATATGATTTATTTTTGAAACCGTCAAATTGCACTACAAAAATACTGTTAGAAATGTGAAATAAAATGATTAATTTTAAAATGGACATTATTTTGACTTATCGGAAGTCAAAATAATAATATAATTTCAAATTAATGTACTTAATTATCGGCTTCTCACAGCATCCATCGAACACGGCCATCCGCTGTTATTGCCTTATCCACTGAGTATTTGCGTGTCATTCGTCAGAGGCTTCCTGTAATTAATGCGGACACGGACAGCGGCGGGCCTAATGAATAGCGGGTGTAGCGTGTCGCACAAAAACTGGCCCGTCATACAACACGCGGCGGATATCGGCCGGGTACGGCGGTGTGTTGGCGGGCGATGCGTTTGATTGGCCTTTAAATTTTAATGAGAGACGGGAAACTTAATTGGTTATAGGTATGAGATACAGTCTAAAGTATAGCAGAGAAAAAAAATCTATAAACACTAAATAAATGATAAAAATGACTTGAGATGCTTACGACATGAGGCTAATATCGGCTGGAGGTGTAGCTATGTGATAGCAGGAACGTACATTTGATTGGGTCTAAAGTTTATTGTGAACGAAATAAGGAATTGGAATATTTTTTAGCAAATAATCTCCGAAATTTTTACGTTATAATAAGTTATTACAATGTTACTTAGAGCGGTGTCTTAATCAAATGCGATGATTTGTGATCGTTTCAAAATTAAGATAGAATCAACTTCGAGGAATCAGCCGAGCCATTGAATCTAGATAGGATACTTAAGGTTTAAAAAAAAAATCTTATTTCTTTTACTTAACAAGTCGAACCTGATAATTATATACTATAACTAAATATTAACAGACACAAAAACATTTTTCAATTCGGACAATTACTGAGGTATGTACAGTCAGCCTCAAAAACAGGTAAGTACACAATAAGCCAAAGTCAAAAAATAATTTTAGGAGAAACAGTGATTGAAATCTTGATAAATTTTACACATAGTTCTTGCGAATACCTATGAATATATTATCATTTAAATTGTATGATTTTAATGACGGTTCAGTTGGCGCAGTGGCTAAGTGATTGGCTTTCTGCGCTAAGTGTCGCGGGTTCGATTCCCGCACGGAACACATATTTGTATGATCTACAGATAATTGTTTCGGGTCTGGTTGTGTATGCAGTATAGTATACTCACGATGGAGAAGAAATCCTAGTGTGGGGGACAAGGTAAAAAAAAAAACAATTTCCCGTGAATAAGAAATTGAAGTTGAGCTTCATAAACACTACTTTTTAGGCAGACTGTTCTAAACTTAAATCAAATTTTCATATCGCTGTCCGCTCACACTTGGTCCTTCACTTAACTGCGTTGCCATAAGCTGCGTACGAAATTCTAGATGTCAAAATGATAGGCACATATTGGACGGTTATTGATTTCCTCTGGACAGTGACCGAGCACTGTAAATTTATCCACGGAGGAACAACATAATTTAAAGACTGCGTTTTTGCGAAAACATTTGAGTACGATACTTTTTTAACAGAAAACTGAACTGGGTATTAAACTCTTTCATGTCAATTTGCAGAGGTCTGTATTACATTTATTTTGCATCATCAGGCTCTTTTCGTGAAAATGGTAAACGGAATATACTTTATAAAAAATTGTTAAATTCGAAAATATTCGTTTGAAGTGGAATTTTTTCAAGTCTTGATTACATTTACAAATACGTCCATTCGTGATCTCAGATCCCAGATATGTTTCTATATCTAAAAACGAAGAAGTATTTTAATCATCTGTAACAATGCAATTGTACCTCCTGATAATATGGATCAAATGAACAGATGAAGGGTCTAGAGTGGTGCTAAGGCGATTTTTAAAATATGTACACTTAAGAGACTGATTCAATAGTATTTTTTTTAAGAATACGTTTTTTTTTTTCATATCTTTTTATATTGATCACAAACACATAATAATATTTGGTTTGAGTTCAAAAAATTTCTAATCAATACTTTTTATGAAATTTCTTTTGACTCGCTACGAATGTATTATTCGAGACTGTACGTATCAACGTTTTAACCGATAATTAACGGTCAGTGTGATACTGATATATATATATATATATTGACGGATCAGATCATAATTGCAGGGTCACGTCTATAAATCCATATATTTGTGACATCATACTGTAGGTCACTGAACTACTTAACCATGTTACTGTATGAATCTCGACAAAATATCCAAAATCACAGGGTAGTATAAAATTTTTCTAAACTTTTTCTGCAATTAATGTACTAATTAAGAGATATTAATGTTTTTATTATTATAATGTCTTCGTTTTATTTCTGAAACTAAAATAAATATTACTGCAGTCGGATTCACTCACGAATTTTAAGTTTTGACAAAATTATGAATCCTCTGGGACATGAATGAGTTACAAAGAGAGATAATTTTTCATTCTGTATCTCAAGGGAGCCAACTCACTAGTTTTGATATGAAAAAGTCGGTGTTCTTTTTTAGTACAAAGCTTTTCATTATCAAGTAAAAAACGGATAAGACAGTAACTGTCACATAAATTGTCGAAACTGTTTGTTTTCTAAATCAGCCAATGCATGTAAATATGTATAATAAAAGGCATTCTCATCTCTGATTCTGATTAAGGGCTATTACTGGGAGTATTAGCTATTTCGAATATTTTATGTAATATTTCTAAATTCGCTTATAACTTCTATTTAATTCGATTTTTGTTTTTCGTGATGAGACCATTGGAAGGCGGAGAGTTGTAATAGAATAGACCGACCAAAACAGATCGGTGTTGTATAAGGCACCCAGGACCGGGGATCAGGGTTCACTTGCGTATTATCTGAACACTCAGCAGGCCGTGGGCCTCCACACTGGGGGATCTCATCAGCAAACGTAACGCATAATCAAGTAAAAAGGCGAGCGAGGAACTCAACATGCCACCTTCTCAGGCCTGCTTCTGATCAAATAACGGACTGTTCCAAATCCACCGCCGATAGGCCGCAATTCGTGGAGGCCGGAGATTGTTTAATTAACGTCTACCTACTCCTGATAATAGTTTCCACAGTAGAACTGCTGTTATTGTTGTCGAGACTCTTAGATGCTTATGTTGTCGATCGCCGAAACTGCCTTAGATGCTTATGATCAAACCCATGGAATAAAGGGGATGCCATAGCAAAACCACAGGGCAAATTTTAATTTCAAACTAATGACATGTAACCCAGTTGAACATGACTCACCTATAAGTTTGCTTGTTCAAAAGCCGCAAGACTCAGTAACGGCAGGTAGCCGTACCACTAAAACAAATATTGCCCTTTTACAACCAAGAGCAAAAACAGTAGGGCCAGTTAACGTCTCGGAGGAGCCTTTAATTTTTATTAGACCAACCTAACGTATTAAACTGGGTGAAAAATGTTTGGGCTTCGAATTTTCGATATTATTTTGTATGGTGTACCGTTCAAACACTAATGTTATATTCAACTATTATTTTTACATCTTCATTTGGATTTATAAGGGTCCAATTGTTGTTTTGTAAATTTTTATCATGTTTTTCACAAGTGGACGTAGGCCAATTATTGAAAAGGAAGGAGTTTTTAGAAACAGGATTAAAATCTATTGGACTATAGTTGTGTTAAGATCCGTTTGATTGCTCAAAAATTATTATTGTAAGGCGTTGTGAGTGTATTTGAATTAAAAATGTGTACTATTAACAAGACGGTAATTCAATAGTTTTTTTTTTCTTTTATTAGTTAGGGGTTTTTATCCATAATTGAATATGTCAATCCCATTGTGACTATCAATATTATTATTCTCAGAAAGAGTGATTCAATAGTATAAAAAGTGCAATATGGGGTGATAATATAATATTGACTACATCACTATAAAGTTATACGTTGTCTTAAGTCCTTTATCAAACTTGGGAGGAAATCGGATGTAATCCCCTAAGAGTCGAGCAGAGGTTAACTCCTTACTGTGAACATACATACATTCTCAATGTATGTATGTTCACAGTGGCCGCCGATGACGGTATTAAGTCCCATGTGATATTAAGAAGCAGCAAAAAGCCTCCACGGGTCAACTCTGAGATCCTCTAGTGCATCTTGGGCCTCGATATCACCATTGCTGGCTGACTAATTTTTCCACTATTGTATGAGAGATTCCCATGCGATAACTCATGCGCAGACGACTGAAGAACACAGAAAATCAAATTGCTCTTTAACTAACCGGGGAATTAAGCCGGGACTTAACGTTTTATAACCGCTTTCAACTCTTAGCGCAGGACAGTGTCTAAATCATTGCCCATGAATATTTATTAAACGAAATTATTAAGAGAAAGAAATACTCCAAGTTGGCATTATACCAACTTCACGGAATCCTTTGTTTCATTCTTATTTCTTTCGTCGACTATTTATCTCTGTTTAATTGTTCGGATTTCCAAAGGTTTCAGATTTTTTTTTATTACAATATCTTTCTATCTTTTTCCTAACTATATTTAAGCCAGTCTCTAGTCTATCCTAATTGTATATGGCGGTAAAATTTTATGTTTTTAATTGAACATCCGCAACCAAACTGCTGGGAGATATTGATAGTGACAAAAATATCTAAGTATGGGTTCAAGTAGATTGTGTTTAAGTTCGATTGTTATTTATTAAAAATTATCCTTGAGAACAGATCTAAATAATTTGATAGTGGGCAAAATTATATTGATAATAAAATCGATAAAATAAAACTAGTTCTATTACATCGTGAAAAATATAGGAAAGGTAGCAAAAAATATTATGTTCGTCTACGTTGAATTTCAACATCGCGTAGTAGCCACGGGTTCGCCAGCGCACTAACGCCGTACCCATTTGCCTAATTTAAAAATCCCTCATACATTTTAGTCACGACGTAACATATCTTTCTCACTCCATAACGAAACGCGTATTACCGCAAACAGCTGCGGTAATTGAGGCTCGCTTCCACATGAGGCCTTAGCCATTATAAAGACCGTTGGCAGTAAACGTGTCTAAATACTATATAGGATAGAGAATTTACAGCTCTATATAAATCAGCGAATAAGTATTCCTCCTTATAATTTATGGTGCGCTGGTACCCCGTTGTTGGAGGGTAATGGATGCGTCCAAAGATATCAGCCGCGGCCGTCTTTAAATTACTCACTGTTACGGAAGCATACTCCTGCCGTGACTACAAATCCACTTAAGCGTACTTCTCACACTATTTAGATAAGGTGTTCTAATAAAAATCGCCCTTTAGGTTGTAATTGATTTTAATTGTATCCTGTTACTAGGGGTAAACGTCACGGTGTAATTTATGGTGGGGTTATCTTTGATGTTAAGTAGTTTTTGTGGTTTAGGGTTGAATTAGCGGTAGATAATAGCCGTCATCAATGATTACATGAATAATTCTGTAGTTTCAAATTGCTTAAAATTTTGTTCGGAATAGGAATTCGAAATATTTCGTAATAGAGTAAGTTAGTTAATTTATTTGTGATTTTTATATTTTTTTATACATAAACAATTTAATAAAAATAAATACTTCATATATAAAAATTGAGAAGAAGTGACACTGTCTTTATTTATACTGGATATATGATTACTTTTACCAATATTATAATTACGTCCTTGTCTAATCAGGATCAAGGGTACGATTACATAATTGAAGCGGACGACCTTGTAAAGAAAGCCTTCCAAAATAATTTTACGGGCTTATAAAATATCAGTTTGAAGATCTTTTTGTGTTTGAAAATATCTTCGATAATGATTGCAAACATAATGATCTTGTTTACAAAACTCTTTTTCGAAGGAATAAAATAATACAAGGGCAAAATGTAAAATATAGGAAAGAAAATATGGTTTTTTATCAAAGCTCCTAAAAATTCCGTACACAGGAATTCATACAGAAAATGAATAGAATATTAAATTATGTTGGTCCGCATTTTGTAAAACTGACGAAGCTTCTTGTTAAGCTTTCAAGAAGCTTTTAAGTTAATGAACAACTTATTAAGAAAAAATCTATTGACTCTTTATACTGAGTATTTTGAAAGAATTTTGTTATCGTATTATTTAAATGAAACAGTAGGATTCAGTATAGTAGAATGAGGTACCTATATAGTAAAATTAAGATATTGATTTATTTAAAAATTTGAATAAATATTTTTTATCTGGACTGGGTTTTGAACCTAAAATAACCTAATACTAACCATTTAAATTTATATAATAATAAGAATATTATTGTTACGATGAATATTAAAAGTTTGAAAGCCTTTTTATTCAACTGTTCACAGAATAAAAATAACATATCTATTACTAGTTACTCAACAGTGAGTTACACAGTGTATTAAATTTTAATTTTATGTTCACTTATTATTCAATTCGCAATCTCTGTATTTTGTTATTAATGAGAACGTAGATAATATAATATGTACAAAAACATAAACCGATCATTTAAATACAGTAATGTTGAATATTGGTTGAAATTGAATACTTCAGCCATTTCATTAATATTACTATCTGTATATAAAATGGTCCTACCAGAAATAAATACAATAAACTTATCCATAATTTATGGGCTTTTTGATAATATGCGGACCATTGAAATAAATGATGTTAATCGCTCAATTCATAATTTCCATTAATAGGAATTACTGTAAAACATTCGTACAATTTTACTGGTCAATTTAATGTTTTTATAAATCTTTAATTCCAGCCATTTTTGGTTTGTAAATTCGAGTTTCATTGGGGAGAGCGATTGGCAACTTTATTTATTGCTAGCCGCTGGGCCCGCGGCGTTGCCCGTGAAAATGTACTTTATCCCTTTTACCTCGCTTAAGGGTCGATTTGGAAAAATCCCTAAGTGGGTGCCTACGTCACTGACAGAGTATCCTGCAACCATTTCGTTTGCCACAGGCTACATTTTATATCCTTTAGACCTAATTTTAGATGTAGGTACTTATTTTGTGTATGTATCTCAATTTATCTTTATCTGTTATTCTCATTAGATTTTCACCTCAATTATGTTTAATATCTTGTTATTAATCTTTGGAATGCCTTAGCTTACTAATTGTACACTTAATTAGAACAAAGGTCATGTTTAAACTTCTTTCAGTGTTTGAACTTGAAGAACAAGCGTTCAGACATTATTAATGAGTTTTAACCACTTCATTTAGTACTGAAACTTGAAAGTGAAAAGTCTAAACCCTTCATTTCAAGAATAAATAATAATAAATTTACTGACCAAACTAAATATCTCTTTAATATTCATATTCATGTAAATATTTCTAAATTATAATGTCAATATTACTTATAAAATCAGTTTAACTACTTATAACTGCGTGTATTTAAAGAAGCATGTGATCATATGCTATATATTAATCGTCTGTAAATACTCACCTACATAAATATTCAATGAAATGAAACAATATTACTGAAACTGGTCATAGCTCATGAAACAGAACTGTAATAAATGAATGTGCGGTTGTCATCCTCGCCACAGTCACTGAACATGAATTCCACTCAAACCTCGTTGGTTTAATTAACAAAATATTTATTTACGGCCATTACTTTACTCCCCTCACTTTGCAGTTGATCCGGTAAAGTTGTATTAAATTTTGCAAAAGTTCAACACGAAAGTTTAGTGGATATTCGCGTAACAAAACACAAACGGGAAGTACGAGTAAGCTCGTCGTGTGGAGTGGCAAGTTGTGCGTTGGCGCGACACAGCCCTAGCGCGCGGCCCGGTTCGCACTGACTTCGTTCGTGCGACACACGGAGCGACCGGCCGACTTGAGAGCGATGCCGTTGCGATTCATGCGCGGATCACTGAGTAGGAGGAGTCTTCGAACAAAACCACGCCTACCAAGGAGCTACACATTTCTTTTTCAATATGTGTAATTCAATTTCGCTTATGTCTTCGCTGGGAAAGTTGATGCCCCGTTGTCGTTGAACGCGATGTTTTTATGTAAACTGTAATGTAGTTCGCGAACCGAGTCGGCCCGTGATGCTACGCTCCGTGTGATTTTCCCTTTTCTTTTTTGTTGCCAATTTCACGTGCTGTTGCTTGTTCATATGTAGAGGTATAATAATAAAATAAAAATAGGGCAACTTTGTTAGATAAAGAACAAGTGCTGGAATGAGCTTTGGTCTATGTAAACTTTATAAACTTTTTATGGGTTCTATATAATAAATAATTTCAACTCATTACTGCCCCACTGCTGGTCAAGGGTTTCTTCTCAAATTGAGAAAGGGTCCCTTATTATAGGTTCTATATTTAAATTACACTCTCTTAAATATGAATTTTAAATTTAAAATATATAAAAATTTGAGTCTTTGTATGATTTATTAACAATATTTAACATTTTTTTTAGTCACCAGAATAAGCGTGAATTATTATATAAACCACAACAATAATAATAGTATTAATTTCCTACACAACAAAAGGCCGTAACTGCGGCTAAGTTCCTAACCACGCTTTGGACTGTTAAGGAATTCAGTAAATTATAACAGTAAATTAAGCGCTAGTTTCATTTGCCTCACCAAGTGAATTATGTGTTGGTATCTTAGATCTGTCACCACCTAACTTACTACGGTTCAAAATTAATACAGTGCCATAAGCCAGCTCTAATACCGCGCGTCCTGGCGCTCCTATTTACCGTATCAAATTTTAAGAAACCCTCCCCACAATTTCACACTCTAGCACTTTTAATATAGAGTCGAAAATACCACATCAATTCCAAATGTACATAAGCTTTTATATATACCTTCAATCATTATTAAGTATACACCTATTTGTTTAGTGTCGTGTGTAACGGGATCCTAATGACGACTGACATCTATAAACTAAATTACGTTATATGATATTAGCACCTGGCTTGATAATAATTTACAGGAGCAAAGTTAAAGGAGTTGAAATGAGATTGATAAAAGTTTATGTTGAAATATGAAAAGTAGACGAGGAAAGAATATCTGCATATTTTAAATCTACAGTGTAAAACTCTTCTGAATTATTACTGGCTTCATCTAGCTTTTTGATAATAAAATTTGCTCTCGGCGCAGTCAGCGACACATGGACATGAACTTTTTCTAATTTTGCAATCAGTTTATCCCAGGTTACTCGTATAAGTATTGTTTTTGATTTATAAGTTTCACTTTATAAAAAAAATAAGCTTTATATATTGATCGGCTACTTTGGGGTGCAAGGCAAGAACCTCCACGATTGATGAACCCTGAGATCGTCTGGCGCAACCTGGGCAGTCAGTGACAATACTATAAATGCTGTCTAATCTTTCCAATACAGCATGAGCGGGTACTGCCCAGGTAGCTTGTGCCGACACGACGTAAGCAGTTGCAAAGGACCTTTTCGAACGTCATTTAGCGGCAAAAGAAGCTTCATATTAGCTTCTTTTGCGGCTAAATGACGTTCGTAAAGGTCCTCTGCAACTGCTTAAAATGGCTCCGAAAGGACAGTTGTGAGTGATAATTGCATTATAATAACCACACATTATTGCTTTCGTGATCGCAGTTAAATGTTATCACTGAAAAGAAAAATGACAGGTTATTATTTAAAAATACACCAATCTTCTAGCAATTGTCCAGAAAGCATTTGGTCATTAGGCTTCAAGAGCCAGACTTCAAGTATTGGTGCGCTCACTTACGCGATCATGCAGTCGAGGTGTTCTTTTTACAAAATTATAGTTAATAGAAAGAGTTTTCCTATACCTTTTGCAGACAAGGTTTGGGCTTATGTTACTTTTCAGGACTCGTTACTAATAGCATGGAACACAACCACACATATTTGTTACAGTACAACATGAACCAAACGATTGTTACAGTCGTACAGGCTTTGTTCTGATTCAAAATGCGAATACAATTTAGTAAACCTGCTTACAGGCTAAAAATCAGTGTTATGTCAAAAATAAAAACAATATTTTAATACTTCTATATACAATATAAGTTACATTTAACATAGATAATAAGTAGCTAAAAGAAATGAACAAACAAAGTATTATTGGGCTTTTCTGTTATAAACTGTACTTACTAGAACGTCGAACCTCTGGCTGGTATTGTGCTGCACTTGACTTTGGTATTTTCTGACAGGGTGGTATGTACTTCCCCAGTCGAACCAGCTCGTTTTCGAGCTCCAATCAATTACTGAACCTCTATTACGAGTATCATAGTATATAGTGGCTATCAATTAGTATAGACTAGTACATTTATAATAGAGGTACTGATAGGTATAATGTCAGTGTAATTTTATACACTTGTCATGGGTTCGTTCGTTTCCGATAAGTCGGCGTTGAGGTACAAATAAAATCAATATAAAGTAGAACGTGATCTATCTTTAAACTGGGCAGACTATATACCTGTTTTAAATAATTATAAAATTAGTAAATTTTTTATAACATGATTACATGTAATAAAACATTGCTCCCGTAACTTGACACTTAGCAGCGCCAATATTTGATTTTATCTTTTGTAAAAGTTCATAGGGTCCATAATTTCCTAAAGGGTACCTATGCCACATGTATAAATTAAAAGAAATAAAGAAAATTATAGTGTTATCAGCGAAAAGGAGAAAATCCCTTGAACCTTGTGATTTGCCCAAAACAGCAAGCACCCTAGACAATCTTTTCCAAAGTCGAGAACTTGCGACCTTTTATAGAAGTAGCAATGTACATGACGTTAGATTTGATAGAAATATATTACCGTTATCGATTTTGTGATTAGGTGAAGTCGCACAAAAATACCGACTTTGTTTCCTAAAACGAAATGAAAAACGAAAGTTACCCATTTCATTGTAGGAAAGAATGGTTCTGTAATTTAAACTTACTATGTATAAATTTTCTATTTCTAAACAAGAGTAACTTCGATAATATTTGACAAACTGAATCTTCAAATAATTATAATTACTTTTCACTAAATCACTTCTTTCTAAACAGACTCTTTCATTTAACTTACAATCTTAAAATTTCGCACTTAACTTTAAACAGCTGCAATAACATCGTAAAATAAACAAGACGAACAGGTAACTATTTATGAAGCAAATGAATCATAAAAAAGTAAAATCCAACGTGAAAGCGTAGTTTTAAACTGAGCTACTTTAAAATCAAGCTAACGTTTTAAACTCGACAAAAAATGCAACAACACTTTAACGGCTCAAGTTTTTCATAGAGCAGTGGGTGGGTTAAGTCCGATGTAATCCTGGCAAGTTTGCTAGATCGTCTCGGGGTAAAGGAAGCAAAAGGAGGCCGATACTCGGTTGGTCCCCCGGGCCTCGTTTGAACCGAGGTGATTTCGCGGCCGTTCTTATGATTAAGTCAACTCTGGTGGGATTCGGAATCGAGACTTACTTGATGGCGGCTCGATGATTCAACTGGCGGAAATATTACACCGTCAAACGAGTTTATTGATTTTATGCAGTTTTTTTTTTGTTGTGTTTCATTTATTTTATTGGGATTCAGCGATGATATTATGCTTGTCCATTCTAAATAATTGCAACGTACCGTTACTTGTAGAACATATTAACACGTTGGTGTCGAAACTTTAAACTAAAATATTAGTAACATATTTTTATTTCGAAACTTATTTTTACTATTATTTATACATAAAGTGAGGTGTGAATAAAATTTCTAAATAACATGTGACAAAAGTATATTTTATCTCAAAAAAAAAAAAAAAAACCTTTTAAGTTAAAAGGTTTAATAGGTACTACGAAAATTGAATACACCGCGTATTCAATGTAAATTTTACCCCTTTTTTTATTAAATCACAATCCTTTCCGAATTTGACTATGGTTCATCTACATCAAATTTTTAACGAACTTAATGCCTGCGTATATAGAAATCTCTAAACATTGACTAGGATGAAACAGCTAAATACTAAATAAGCAATAGGTAGAATCCTATATAAAACAGACAACTAAGAACTAATAAAAAAATAAAATAAGAAGCAGTTGCCATGATTTTTTCTAATGTAAGTATGTATATTTTATATCATATTTGCTGATGTTGAATTTTAAATTGCCTTTTAACCTTAAAGCAAATTATGCCATCCTTACCCAATTTACTCTTCTCTTACAAATAGAGAGTGGAGATTTTATTACGAAATATCTAGATAATGAAATGAACATAAATAAACTTTATTATATAGCGAAACAGGAAAATACGATGAAGGGGAAGGAGGCTTCCATTTGAACGGAAAGTTGTTTTATATTAGGCAAAATTTTCTTTATTTACATTGAGGTAAAGAGAAAACTTCACCTGTTCTCTTATGACGGTAAATTCAAGAGTTTATGAATGACATGTTCTTGGCCCTCGCTTGTTGGTAAAGTCAGTCAGTGTTTTTACTAATGGTAAGAGTATATTTTTGTTTGATTTTAACATGTTCTTATAAATAACTTTTCCTCATTGTAAACCAACATTGTGAAAAGAATATCCATGGAGTTTCTTGCCGGTCTCTTCTTCATAGGACCAACCCATTTTGGAACCGTGCACCTAATTTCATAACTGAAATGAAATGATTTATTTTTGCAATTCGGATTTTTTAGTCACTTTTACACGTCTTAAAACTTAAACTTAACGTTTTAAAAGCCTTTAAAGGGCCATTAAAACAGAACTTTGACTCGAATTTAACCTTTGAATTTGGTTTGAATGAGCTTTGTGTACCTTCGGTGCATTTTAATATTGCTAAGCAAGTGGCTATAATATCATGCCCAAGTTCACCGAAAAAATAACAGAAGTTTTAGATTCTTAAAGGTATTTTTGTGTAGGTAAACGTTGGGTTTTATTTAAACATCGGTTAAATTGTTGGTGGTGGTTTTGCATGCTCGAATTGGTGGTGCATGGCCGAAATTTTTAAACATTTTCTTCTAGTAACAAGTTTTTGAAATCCAATGGGCTGGCTATGCAGTGGTCAGTTCTGTCAAAGGACCGATGGCCCTTGATGTGTACGGAGCAGTGGTCGCAAATCGACAAACGTAAAATGGAATGAACCGATGCCCTAAAATACAACCGGGGTAAACTGAGTACGGAAACCGTAGTCGACCTATATAATTAAATTATTTGGGTAAATACAATATTGAAAAATTCTTAAAACCTGCAAAGCATTACGCTTGTATCCTCGAGGGTATAGGCAAGAGATGTACTATTGTGCACCAACATTTCATCGAGATGCTGTTATTAAGTCTGATGTAATAGGGGGCGAGCCTATTGCTGTCAATCGGGTACAGTTCCAATCTTCGTGCTGCTACTGGAATTGCCGTACAGAAAAACCTAATAACACTGCCCGACCCAGGAATCGAAACAATAATCTCACGCTTTGTACTCGCGCTTGCGCCAAGAGGCAGTCTTAAAAGCAATGTACACTAAATTAATAATAGGTCTCACCTTCACAAAAAGGTTGATAAAATTAAGCTGGAAGCACAATAGCATAGCTAGGAACTCTCGAGTCGTCACGAGTCACGCTCGTGTCAATCATTAAAGTATTTTTTCCAAAGTGTTCCAAAACTGAACTGTTTATTAAGTAATATTTTTTGTTTGCCCAATAACTCCCAAGGGTACAGCGTTAATTGGTTTCATGTAACCGTAATTTATACATTAATTAATTTCCCACATCCATACATAATTTGTCATACATGAAAAGTTTTGGTATACAAGTTGGACGGTGTTGACTGAGTTATGTGGTCAACGCTGTGTGCTTGGCTTGAGAAAATTCGTTGAATTGGTCCTCTGTGTGTGAACTGTGAAAATGATTCCTTTAGGGTACTACTAACTTTATGACCTCAAAATTATCTTGTTTTGAGTATAAACTTGACAGTTTTCGTCTTCATTTTCTTCTTTCGTCACCTTGATTTACTTTCTAAAAGTCTGTTATTACTTAGACATTGGTAAAATTATCGACTAAGTTACATACATCCTCGAGGGTCCAAGATATGATATGGTTTGTTTTATAGGGGCAGCTACCTAGCAATCGCATAGATCAGTCGATCTGCAAGGTTAAGTAGCGGATACTGCGGTCAATCCTTGGATGGGTGAGCGATTTTTACACACCGAGACACCTTCGTGACTCGGAAAGGATATCAAGTAGTTGGTTAAGGTTGCTATATACCAATGACATGACAATTGTCACGCTCAAAAGATAGGCAACCCAAAAAGTCTGACAACAAAAGGTCTAGCCTTATTACCTTAGGGTATTAGATGGCAGTCGCTGTGTGTATAAATACTGATACTCAGCTGCATTTGTTTATACGGCGAACCGACTCCAAAAACTATTGAATAACTTACATTTATTTTTTTTTACAAAAAAAACATTGCCCCACACTAGGATTTCTCCTGTCGTGGGTACAGTTTACAAACATACATGTCACATACACACACAACCAGACCCGAAACAACTATCTGTAGATCATACAAACATTTGTTCCGTGCGGGTATCGAACCCGCGACACATAGCGCAGAAAGCTAATCGCTTAACCACTGCGCCAATTGTGTCGTCAGATACATAATTTTCAATGCTATGGTATGTTTATCTTTTGTCAAATTGCAAAAGGAACAGTTTATTTTGTGTAAGTACAATGTGGTTAATTTTATTATTATTTTCATTCTTGCGGCAATTGCAAAGAAGTCAATTCGTATAAAATTCATACCGATGCATAAATAATTAGACACATCGATGATAATAAATTGGCAATATGAATTTCCTCCTCCAAATCCACAGCCTGAGTCTGGAAAATGGAAACGAGGAAGACCATACTTAGTTACCCATAAACCGTGTCAAATTTGTTTTAAGCACCGAACATTAATTAACCGAAACAAACATTTTAAAAGTAAAATGTCGAAGTGTATAAATTTTAAATGTCCTCCCTTTGTCGCCCATCGTGTTTAAAGCGAGTTTCTTAAACAATAGCGAGTTGGGTCGCTTTAACGTCTACAGATCTTATTGTTTAGAGGAATATGCGGTCTCGGCTAAGTATTGTTGTTATCTATGCGACCTCCCCCATTTTGGGAAGAAATTAAAATAATAATACGTGTTACATGTTCCCATTATCGCCAGTTTCCCCCTATCTCGGCGGTTCAGTAGGCATTCTTATATGATGACGTCATTGCTCGTGTAAACAAGTTAACAAGAAGAAAGAAGTGTCACTTGATGCTATCGGAAGAGTTTTGCTTGTTAGCTATTTAATCTAGAAGTGTAGTTGTATGTAGAATTGATGAAAGGAGATAGCGGCGTGTGCAAAGAATAATAATCTTATAATATTACATGGAAATCGCTCTTGCCGTAATGAAAAGATAAGTCAGTCAGCAATGCTGGTATCGATGCTGACTTCTCAGGGTGCGCCAGACGATCTCATGATCCCTCACTCCTTTGTGGAGGCTCTTTCCTTGAACCCCATTTACTATTACAAGCAGTGGACAAAAGTACCTACTTAGTTTTTAGAACTGCCTCTACGGGTAGTCTTGAGTTCGATCCGCGAGTCGGGCAGTGTTAGTAAACATCTTATTAGCGACCTGGAGTTTGCAATAGCGCCCGGACAATAAGCTCCCCATTAAGAGTATTGGCGAAATGTGTGTACACATTATCACACCTCTGCCTAACCCTTCGTGAATGTAAGTATGATGCTATATATATAACAAAGTAGTATCCCCTAAGAACCTGCGACAAAAATTTAACCAAATCCTCGAGAAATTGTAACACTGAGTCAATATTTTCGATGTCTCTTCCACCATATACTATAAACATCTTTTATATCAAAGAATCGGATTAGAAAATCAGAACTATAGCCTAAACTAGAACAATAACAGTGACGTATGTACCATTTAGATGACAAAAGGTTTTATTACAATCTTCTTGAAATATAACAAAAATATAACGTAGTTATTGCAACATGTATGTAAAGTTAATTATTGTCTGCAACATATTTACGACATGGGCTCCGTTGTCGCTTAATTTGGCGGTTTCCATGCCACTGGATAATTAAACGATTGTTTGCCATTTTGCGATAATTGATGTTGCTGTGTTTGATTTGCACTAATTATCTTTCACGCATTAAATTATTAATTCAGTTGTATTGCGTTTTACAATAGTTAATTTGATAATGTGCAATTTGTGAATTGTCGCTTATCAGAGCGTTCATTTGTTAAAGGAGTGTAAGCCTTTTGCTTTTCCGTTTACCTAGCTTTATCCAGCCAGGCGTTTCTTAACTGTCTTTTTCGCTTTGTTTCTGCTCGATATTACAATGGTTGGGTTTGAGATCATCAAGCGAATGCTTGTTGAACTTTCTTTTAAAGCCTTTTCATATGACGTTTAGCTTTTACGCGTTTAAAGAGTCTCGTGTCATGTTTGCGCTCTGAACATCATAAAAATTGAATTGTATCATATTGATCCTGGGCAGTCCTTAGTCACCCTATGTTTAGGGATGATCTTAAATTACTGGACTAACTACAATTTCTTACCTGCTATCTAAAAACTAAAATAGACAGTGTTACATCTTTAAAAATATGTTCGAAGAAAAACGGGGGGTGTTAATCTAAAAAAAATTGTGTCATACTTTAATTCCAAGAGCTGCGTTTCCTACCACTAGTTCCATAGTTCAAATAAAACCCATTTTACAGAATAAAAATGTATTGCTTTCCTTTTGAATGTAATTTCAGGCTTGGGGGAGCATGCTAGCATTTTTAAACGGCAGGATTGCGATCCTCGCGTACGTACATACTCGTATATTAAAATCAACTTGCGTTTTTCTCTCATTCGTCTCATAATTTTATTTGCTGGCAGCAAAAATGCGCTTGGTTGGAATTCTTATTTGATAAACATAATATTTTGCTTTTGTTTACATACGGAGCTGAAGTTACTCAAAGGATTGTTTTTGTTTATATATGTACATACATTACACGTGTTTAAATCCTTTAAGCAAATATAGAATATGTCTGAATCCATAGGACTAAATCCATACGACATAAAAATATTGAATTCTTCGAGGATTTTTACTTCTTCAATTTTTATTCATCATGATTACTTCAAAATCATTTAAGCGTAATGTTACATAGATTTTACAGCAAGACACAAACTTTATTATCAGGTTCCAATATTCCGATAGCCGTAATCTTTCACCAATGTATTTAATATTTGCTCAGAAGAATGTCTGGCGTAGTTGGAGCGGGCTTTAGTTTTTGTTCCAACCTCCTTCCACTCTTCACTTGTTACGCAAGTTGCATTATTAGTTTCCAACTCCACGAGTTTAGCATTTTCGGCTGAGTTTAGCTTGCTTAAATTAAATGTATAGTTCAATATCGTTTGCGCTTTTTATTTAAACTTTAGGTTGGGCTAATCTAAAGTTTTAATCACGCTTCTCAAGTAGGCAATCCTTTCTTGTTCATTGGTTCGGATGTTAAATACTTTTTCAATTAATTTGAACTTGTTATGTACCTACCCTGATGTTTATTTATTTGAGTAATAATATCTAGCACGTGGAAAATTTGTGAAATTCTTTTTAAGATAAGCATAATGTACCTATAAAGATTAATACTCCCTTTCACTTCACTAATCAATAGATAGTGTCCGTAATGAAATCTTTGTAAATACAAGAAATCTTTGAAGCAGATAAAAGCAAGGGACCGCATAAATTAATTAAGTTCTGCAAAGAAGGCGGAGTTATAAAATTATGAGTTACTCTGGCGGTCTTTGTAGAGTTGCTCTATTTTCTTTCCACATTTTTAATACCTACAGTAATTATAGTGTGTGAAATATCGACTTGTAATATACAAATTTTTATCTTTCTTTCAAATTAATAATTACTTTCAAACAAACATTTTTCAGCAATATGTTTCTATACAACCTTGTATTTCTTTTCAACTATAAATTGATCGTAACCGCTCTAAAATAGAGAGGTGCCGGATGCGCCCGATATAACTATCTATCGAAAACTGCACTTGAGGCCTGGTGGCTCATACAAGGAGGTGCTCCAACGCAATTAACTTGATTTATTCCGAGCGTTTACTTATTCAGTGCTACGGTTAGTACGCCCAGGGAACACGCAACTCCACTTTAAAAATACTTGTTCTAACTTTTACAACTTGCTACAGAAATTTGAACCTTATGTAAGTTTATTTTGAGGTGTTAAAACCATTTCACAAGCAAACATTTAAGACGCAAAGTTTCATGCAAACTGTCTCGGTTCAGAACATCCGTGTTGTAGTAAATATTTTTTAAAAGGCTTTGATTTAGATTTAGTGTGTAGCATTAATAAAGCACGTTGGTATGAGTATGATAATAAAAGTATTTTGTTTACTAAGTTATAAATTGAGAGGTTGTACTCGCAGTTCTAAAATAATTAGGCTTAGTTTGTATTTATAGAATCTAAAAATGTTGAGTTTTTTTTTTTACAATTGAGTCATTTTATCTTGTACTAATTTATAACTGAACGGACCCGACAGACGTTGTCCTGCCCGGACGTTGCGAACTAAATAATAGCAAAAAAAGAAATAATACAAATCATTTCCATGACAGTCATATTTTTATTAATGTAAAAAAAAATGTATTGATACACAAAATAAACACAAGATACTTTTTCAATTACTTATATCTATTATTATAAATAACAATGTTATTACTATCCAACTAAAAATAATGTTCCACAAACATCTCAGTCTAATCAAAGCAAAGAAACTACAATAAGCAGGAAGAAACAAGCAGATTACAATAACGAGATAACAGAGGGTCTTAACAACAGCGAAGTAAACTTAACTACCATGTTGCAGCTATTATGAACTAATTCTGTAGAAAGAAAGCCTTTGGCGGGCATGGGGGTGGGTCTAGAGAGCCATTAAAAAGGTGTGAGAGTGCGCGCAACGCCTCGAGTGAATTTGTCAGACGACGTCGTGAAATTAACACTACGCGAACATAAGTCAAGGGAGACAGTGCTGTGACTAGCTCGAGGCGATATCGATATTTGGGATATAGTACATTTTGTGAGATAAATTCGCCGCGAAAGTGGCCGCTGCAGCGTTGTCGAATGATTTGCAGTCGAGCTATAACTGTGTTTGTGTTCGGACTTATAGGATTAACGCCCGAATAATGAGTAAACTTGTTACTGTACACAAAGGGAATTGAGATTTTGATGCTATTTTCACGGCACGTGTTTGTCAATTTTTGTATGACGACAGACGAATTGATTCTTTAGAACTCGACGATACGATATTAGAGATTGAAATGGAAAGTATAATATGATAAACTATCATCATCTATTATTGTGTCATTGGTTATCGCAAGCAGGGCTGCCGAGCGTCAGGTTTTGGGTTCAATTCTCGGGTCGGGCAAAGTGTTATTGGGTTTGAAGTAAAGTGTTGGAAAATTCTCAGTAGTGGTCCGGAATTAAGCATTTTGCTTGATAGACAGCAATAGGCTCGCCCCGTATTACATAGGAGTTTTCGACCCCATTACAAATCTTGCAAGCTTAGTTCAACGACAGTTGAGCCGAGTCGACAAAAGTGTTAAAAACAATCGATATTCAGATCACTTTATTCACCCCCTCTCTAGACATTTAGGATGTAGCAATAATTGCTGCGACGCTATACAGTGCTTAGATGTTATTAAGCTGAACATTACTACAGCTATGCAGCTCACTCCGATGCACTACCACGGTTTTCTGTTGAATTTTCGGTAAAGAAACGGAAAAGTGTATTACGATATGAAATTAAGCTGCTTCGTTTAGGGTTGGCTTGGATTTATTGCAGTACGGTTTTGGTCGGTGTTTTTGTTTGTATGAAATAAGTTGGGATGGAACAAATATCGCGTTACAAGAAACGAAACAAGAAATCCTATTTTACAGCGGAGAAAGTCTCATGTGATTTGTAGACGGAGTATTTTGTTATTTTGTATTCGGTTGACGCAGTGGTTGAGAGATAAACTGCTGCGCTACGTATCGCGGGTTCGATTCCCGCACGAAACAAATATTTGTATGATCTACAGATAGTTGTTTCAGGTCTTGGTCTTTGTGTATGTGAATACACACCGTGCCTCGGAAAGCACTCGGAAAGCCGTTGGTCCTGCGCCTGATCTCTCTCCGGTCCGGGAGTGAAGGAATAGAGAGAGTACCTGTGTTTGCGCCTACACTTGTACTCTATAATATCTCCTGCGTAGCTGGCTTATCTCCGGTGAGATTGGCCGCCGTGACCGAAATCGGTCAGGAGGATATTGTTATTTTGTTGTTAAAATGTACTCTTTAAAAGTCAGAAAATTACTGTAGGAATGTTAAGTAGGAAGATTGGCGCAGTGGCTAAGTGATTGGCGTTTTGCGTTACGAGTCGGAGTTGCGGAGGTTTGATTCCCGCACGGAACAAATAATATTGCATGGTTTACAGATTGTTACTGGTCTGGGTATGTGCATGTAAAACCTACGATGCAGGAGAAATCCAAGTATGGGGTAACGTTATTTTAAGATTAAATAAGTGTTAAGATGACTAAATAGGGCTGAGCCATTGTATTATTAAATATAATGTAATTGAATTAGTTCCTAGTAGTCCTAGTACGCGTTGAAAGCACAAAGTTCAAAATAAAACACAAACCTAATCACAAGAAAGTTCAATAGGTGCTCTTGTTTTAGATCGTGAGCCGTAACAGAACGGAAAAGAGTAGTCACTAGTTTTTTAAATTTTATTGAAAGAGATTTTTTTGTATTCAATATTTCGAGTTGTGGAAGAGAGCATAATGAGAAAGAGTTTTGGTAAGAATTACTTTATAAAGTCAAACTTATCGCTAAGAAAATGAGATAATATGATGATAATGATACAGTCAGCCTCATAAAGATGAGTTAGCGTAGTTATTGAAGTTTTTTTTATATTTTATATTATCTGCGGTTTTTTTCTAGAATAAGCATTCGCTAATCTTTTTGGTGCTGATTGTATAAGCTATCTTTGGTGCGAATAAATTTCCACCGAAGAGGATTGCCTTGTTGCTCGTAGAAGTGTTAACTGGCAAAACACACAAGTGACCATACAACGGGTTTATCGCTAGTAGGTATACTGATGCATACTAGGCCTTCGAAATTTAGGTTTTTCTACATGATACAAAAATTCAATTGCCTCATTGGTCTAGTGGTCGCAAGCGCGACCGCTGAATATGAGGTCTTGGGTTTGATCCCGGGTTGGGCAAAGTGTTATAGGGGTTTTCTGTATGAAAATTCTCAGTAGCAGCGCGAAGTTTGGTACTGTGCCCGGTAGAAGGCAATAGGCTCGCCTGCTATTACACTTATTAACAGCATCGGTGTAATGTGGGCGTACAAAAGTACACCTCTGCCTAACCCTCCGAGGAATACGGGCGCGATGCTATGTCATGTAAAAAGAAAATCAAGGAATTTAATTTCTAGCTTAAATGTCTACTCTATAGATGTCGCAGTCAAACATCTGTAAAAACTTGGTTCATTTGGTCGAATGCATTGAGAATTTTAATACTTTCCTTTATCTTGAACTCTACTTGTTAGGACCTTATCGAATGCCCCACTAAGTTCCTTATTTTATTACCATTTCAATTCTTTGTATTACTTACATAGATGAATAATTATTACAAGGACTGCCATTGAAATTTTAATTTAGGTATTTGGTTTTGTAATTAGGATTTTGTAAAGTACCTGTCTACTTGAAGTTTCATCATTTTTTTCATATATTTGATATACCTGCGTTAATAGTTCGTTAAGTGTAATGATCCTACACCTTTCTTTCTGTCGTATCGTTACAAGTTATCACAACGGATTTGCTCGTGGTGGAAAAATTATCCAGTCCGCGAGGCCGTCTGCATCCAGCTGAACCTAAATATGTATTAGTTGCGCGGCTGTGGAGTAGGAGTTCTTGACTTCTCGCGTCGGTCAATGTCAGGGACTTCATAACGGTATAAGCAAAATGTGGATGTATAATAATACACCTCTACCAAAACATTCGAGAAATACACGCGTGATACTATGATATCTTTAAATAAAATAAATACATATAGGTCTTCATCATCTTCTTGCTCTTTAGATAAAAAATTAAAATATGTTTTGCATACATTTTCGACTTTTAGTTCTGTCTCTAGTTTTTTTTTTTTTTCAGAGTAACTAGCGTCTAAATACTTATAAGTATAAAAGCGTACCTACGTAACTTAACTACATACTGACAACCTATGATCTGTTGAATGTTTGTCAAACTGAGTCACACACACATATGTATATCTACACTAGATTCCGCTCGCGGCTTCGCCCGCGTGGATTACGAATCCGTGCATTTTCCCGGGATAAAAAGTAGCCTATGTGCTATTCCAGACTATAATCTATCTCTGTGGCAAATTTCATCCAGATCTGTTCAGCCGTTCTGGCTTGAAAGAGTAACAAAAATCCATCAATCCATCCATCCATCCATCCGCACAAACTTTCGCATTTATAATATTAGTAGGATAGGATTTTCAGTTTTCCGAAAAATACTCACAATCACACACACACTTATACACACAAACTCTACAGTAGTCCTGGATATAACGCATTCGAGTCGCGCTCACGAATCCGGCTTATGATTGCATTATTAAATTTACAAACGTTTCATTGAATTATACTAACACGACACTCGGAATGTTTCTTACTTTATAAAGTCTCTTTTAGATGTTCTGACTTTTGATGTTTTTTTATTTATTTATTATTTATTTCCTTGTAAGATGTGAAGAATTAGCAATATCTATGCGATTTACTTGAGTTGTATTTGCATAATTTATAGTAATATTTCAGTCTATTAGCTCTCTTACTGCTGAGTTTGGTCCTCTTCCTTATTTTTTATTGTATCTATTTTTTTTCTAGCGTGGTAATAAAAATATTCACAAATGTTGGCATGTGTAAACTGACAATACAGTACGATTCATTTTAAAGTTATTTATATCATGTAAAAATAATCCCTTTAATTATATACTTAATAAGCATATAAATATAAACAGTGACTCGATTAAAATTGTATTAATCTTTTATATAAAAAAAAAGAAAGTTGTCTTGTCTTGCCTACAAGGGTATTAGTAACAACAGCTTTGTAATGGAAAATGAATGCATGGATCATCTTTTACCAGTAATTTCTAGGAATATCGAGGAAATTCTGTATGTGTATAAAGATTACCCATATCACGGTATCTATCGGCAGAAGTTCTAATTTTATTTTACTCTTATGAATATTTTTTGTTCATGGATTCAAAAGCTCCATCTAGTTGAAATAAAATGCGATCTATACACTCAAGATGAACAAGTACACAGTACATAAAACCTAATACTGCCACTGTACTGCCATCTGCAACATTCGAAAAATGGGTGTACTTGCATCCAAAATTTTCTGCAATTCGACGTAGATGACGCTACGTACCCGTAGAGCGCTACGATGCTACAAACTCGTAGCACGGATATGAAACGTAACTTTCTTTGCCTATGTTTTGAGAGATTCACGATAGATAGCACTATTTACTTTTCTTGGATTCATTTAGGAAAATTGCTAATAGATGGCGCCTTCTATGTTGTTAGTGGAAATGAGAAGTGTTCTTTCCATCACATTGCGGAGCTGTGTACGTTTTCCACAAGATGGCGCTTATTTCTATAAAATGGTAAACTGAAAACCAACAAAAAAGTAATATTTTTATAGTCGAACCTATACACAGTAGATCACCAAGTCCGCCATATCGTGGGCGTTAATTAATGCATGAATTCTTAACTTTCTATTACCGTACATAAAGAAGTCCGCCGCGGACTGTCTGTCATCTGCTGTATACTTAGCCAGATGGTGCTCCTTTATATGACACAGAAGGAAAGAAATGACTGCTAGTCAACAGCTTGCCGGTTCATAATTTGTTCGTTTCATTTATATATTTTTTTTCTATATTCATCAGAAAGATGGTACCTACTTAAAAAGACGAGATGATCTTACTGTAAGATTTGATAAAAATAATATCTTAAAGTTATATAGTTTATAATTAATTAATTTCTGAATTGATACCTTTCTTATTGTTAAGTATGACCTTTTAAACATTTTGCTTAGGGTTCGGGTTCGTGAAAAGAACGTGCAATACATTGGAAAATAATCAAAAATTTGGACAATAGATGTCCAAATATTTTGTTCACAAAAATAAGATATTATTTTATTGAATACGACAATGGCATCGACCGTGCATTACTTCGCACAAGTGATTCATGTCTGTAGAGAATAGAAATACTCCTAGCTGAACAGAAACACCTCCTATTTGCACTCTATTTATTCTGTCTTTTTTTAAGCAACATTGAACCTTGATGTGTCATAATAAGATTGTATTGTGTGGCACAAGAAAGTTTGTATGTATGTACACACGCTCCCGTTTCGCGTATACGTGCCGAGTTCCGTAAAGTTCTCGTGTCTTGTTACCACCACGCGTTTGGCAGATTGGATTTGTTTCTCCGCATGCTAATAACGTAGGTACGTGAGGACTCGCCCAGATTAGCTGTACAAGAGAAAAAAAAATGTCCTCTCATTTGTATATTTTAGAGAATAAATACTATTACGTTTGTTTGTGGGAGCCTCTCGTTTCAAAAGCAATTGTCTCGTCTCGCGTTTTATGAACACAACTGATATTTTAATAAATGCGCTGTGTTAAGTCAGATAAAATTCGTCCTTTGGTACCCTATTTTCAGAGAAACTCTAATATTATTTGGTTACATAAGGTTTTATGCCAATTCGTTATTTTATACTAGCCACGTATGAGCAATAAAATACAAACTGCGGAGGGAATTCTGTTCAATTTAAATGTTCCATATTTTGGGTATCTAATGAGAAATAATAATAACATTGTTGTGCCTCATCTAATATTATAATAATTAATACTTTAGTAGTTTATGTTTTTGGTTCTATCGCTAGTCGATAATTTTGCCAACGTAATTTCATATTTATTTGTAACTTAGAGTTTTATCTGAACGTCAAAACTTTGCACACTGATTCTTTCTCTTTTTTTTAGGTAATTTCCTAACACATAGCTTTTACAGTTACCAGGAATAAGAACATTAATCATCCGCTTAAATTTCTTGTTTTGCACTCATTTCTTCGACTTACAAAATAAATAAATACATTAAATTCCCAACAACCTGTACTCGGAATACGAGAGCTTAATCGACTGTTCATATTCCTGAAACACATTTACTGCGAATCCAAGTTTATGGCGAAAACATCTTACAAACGCTCCGCAAACCACGAAACTAGCACTCCATGCAAATAGGTAAATAGACAGATATTTTCAATTCCAAGTATATCTACCTACCTACTCATAGGTACCTATATGTTTTCAGTCGTACATGTTACTGAATATCTCATTTGCCATCGTTTCTGCGCCACTGATTCGATACCCGACGTGATAAGCTTGTACGCTGACACGGGGTTCCGTTTCTAAGTTCGGCCAACTTTAATTATATTATGTGTATTAAGATTCAGAGTGCAGGTAGCGACATAAAGAGTTGTCTCTGATATTTAGATAATAGAAGAATTATGTTTTCAATAATATAAAACTATGTACAATAAACAGCTAGTTTTGATGCAAAATGTACCTGAATGTCATTTTAACCGGTCTTCAATTTTGGAAAATTTGACTATGAGCAGGAATCAAATCTGCAACCTCTGGTTCGGTAGCAGTATCTCTAGCCTCTGAGCCACCGCGATCTCCATTATCGCGAACATATATTTTTATCTGTCGATCTTTTTAACATATTATACAAATCTGTTTGACGCGATAAATCAGCTGTACATGCACTAAAGGCTTGTTCTTACCCTTTACGTCAATAAACACAAATAAGTTTGAGAAACAATTGTGGTGTAACTTGTGAGAGAGTTGTGTGACTGCGTTAAGTTGATTGGAATTGAAGCTAGCTGTTAAGGATGAGGTCCTGCATTCGTTTCCCCGGTCGGTATATATGCGTGATGCTATGTTCTATAAATAAATGACCTTGAACTCTAAACCCATAATGTTGCTTTTTACTGTTTAAGATGCTGCTCACACGATTATCGGAAAACGAACAAGTTATTTAGCCGTTGTTATCATAAACAAAGGTAGTTATCACTGAAGTACTAGTGAAATCTTTAATCCTATCACGTTTGCCACTACGTGACTGACGTAGAGATCCTCCCGCCTTCTGGGCCTTCTTTGCGGAAAACTGTGAGCTATAAACGGTCAACACAGAACTAAATTATATAAATAATATTTCATCTTTCATCCCTGGGGAAGTACCTCTGTGTTTATGGGTTTTTTCTGTTAAGGTGAGTTTCAATTGCACCGTTCTGTTGTCTTAGAGTTCCGTACGTTATAATATATAAAAATGGAACCCTTGTTGTTGGTCTGTCTGTCCGTGTGTTAAGGCGCTTTTTCGTAGACAGATTAAGATATCAAGATGTTTATCGAATATCTTGGTGCTTTTCAAATTTATAGTTGGACGCTTTATAAAGTTACAGTCTTTTTAACAGTTTTTATACTAAAACTCTCACTCACTGACGGATCATTAACTGGGCTACTTTTCAATGATCAACTATATGAAACTATCTCCGTATATAAATAAAAATTAAATGCTGTTCGTTGGTATAGAAAATTTGGAAATTAGTACATTCATGAAATATTGAAACATAACATAACATCACGCCTATATTCCCCGAAGGGTTAAGCAGTGGTGTATTATTGTACACCCACTTTTCGCCGATGCTGTTACCGAGTCCCATGTAATACACTGAAAAAAAAATATTATGGCTGCCATAAAGTTTTTGTTAGCTTTTATCAAGTAAAATGTTCATATATGGAAACATAAAGCTACTTGTTTGCTAGCAATAAAGCTAACTTTATCACTGATTTAAACAAATATCATACTAAAAATAAATAAGTTCTTAATCGTGTACATCAGTGAAGTTGTTTAAATAAACCTTACTTGATAATTGAAATGACTGTTTCAAACAAGTTAGTTATTAGGAAAATAATGTGTGATTATTAATATTTTGATCATGTTGACTTTATCGCCAATAATCATGTATAGTTTATAGGTATTATAATTTTCTTTTTAGGATTAAACATGAAATACTTAAACAAGTAAAATTCGCACTTGTTCAACAATCTTTTTTTTCAGTGTAGGGGGCGAGCCTATTGCCATCTACCGGGCACAGTTCCAGACTCCGTGCTTCCAGACAGAAAACCCATTAACACTTCGCCTGAGCCGGGAATCGAACCCAGGATCTCACGCTCAGCAGTCGTGCTTGCGAACACTAGACCAATGCTTTTTATATGAACTCAGGACCAGGAAGACAGGATAACGTCTGTCGAGTTAGCTAGTATAAAATAAATATAGGTACGTAGGGACAATGTGTAAAACACCCTACGAAACGGTACGGTAAAGAACCCTCTCAGTTACTCGCACATTACTGTTAATTTAAAAGGTGGTCTAAAAAGCCTCTTGTGTGTTTAGATAGACTGCAGCAATAGCCTAAGATTATTGAATAGGTAGTTTATCTAACCAGCCTTCCGTTAGGTATATAAGCGATGTATCCGCCTTGGCTCTAATCCCCTAAATGGGCAACCAAGGGTGTGCTATTGCAATAGTAGCGTTTGTCACCCTATTGCAGGGCCCTACCATGTACCGCATCGGTTTCAATAGCCTCTTACAGAAAGATTATATAAAAGACATGGTTGGCGCTGTGTCTTTGCGATTGATTGCTACGTGTCGTGCGTTCGATTCCCGCGTGGAACAAATATTTGTATGACTAACAGATTATTTTTTTCGGGTAAATGTGTGTGTCGGTGAGATGTATGGTTGAAAACTATATCCATGGTACAGGACATACCTAGAGTATATTAAAGAATAAAAACAAAAAACAATAATTATAAAAAACTCTAAAGCCTAGCGGTTGAACGTTTGCCTTCCATGCAGGAGGGTCTGAGTTCAAACCCGGCCCGCACCTCTGACTTTTCGGAATTATGTGCGGATCAGAATTTGATTATCTCTTGCGTTTACGGTGAAGGAAAACATCGTGAGGAAACCTGCACACCTGAGAGGGCTCCATAAAGTTCTTGGCGGTGTGTGTAGTCCGCCAACCCGCACCGGGCCAGCGTGGTAGACTAAGGCCTACCCCTTCTCATTCTGAGAAGAGACCCTTGCCCAGGAGTGGGACAGTAATGGGTTGAATTATTATTATTATAAAAAAACTCTGCAATCTCAATTAAACTTGTTTGACTTGAAAAAAAAAACTTATTTTTATTAGTCTAGAACATTAGTTCCCAAAGTGGTCCAGGTGGACCCCCAGGGGTCCACGGGAGAGTCGACGGGGGTCTACGTTGGCGTGACAAAAAATGGGGGTTCACAATTCAATTTACAATATGGTAGAAATGTAGCTGCAGGGGGTCCACCGGAGCCAGCTAAATTTTGAAAGTGGTCTATGAGAAAAAAGTCTGGGAACCTCTGGTCTGGAATCTAGACTAATTAAAGTAAATTTTTCGGTACATAATTAATATTCCTTGAGGTAATTTAAAAATAAGTTAATAGTATCGCAAAGGTTTTAAATACAACAAAAAAATTAAACTAGTACACAGTAATAATTCATCCACACTAATTATGAATTTGATGCTAAACTTACGCGGCACATCTAAATGCCTTTGTTTAACTATTTCTCTAGTGTAACATGTCGTAAATCTAAAAAGGTTGTTTGTAACCGTATAATTGCTCCCAAAATCCATAGTCCTTATCGCCTGGGCATTGAGCCTAGAATCAGAGGAGCGTACAGAAGGAACAATGTAAGGGCATGTTTTCTTGGACACGTTGACACAACACGACATGTGTATTGCAGCTGTATTCGCGATGCGGCAAGTGATTCGGGTCACTAGTTCGTACGAGCATTCTGTGACAACTACCACGGTTGATTGACAATCACTAATGACAATTACATGAGCCCTTGAGACTCCAGATACTGCATAGGCCTACAAGGCTTGTAGGGATAGTTAATTACAGTTTACGAAGAGCGCTAAGGTGTTTCCATTTGACAGGTCGTCTTGTCAATGAGTTGTTATACTTGCCAATTATATATGAAGCCTGCAATTTAATATTACGCCTGGCAAGAATTTGTGTAATGCTTGGAAATTGATGATTTAAATAAATAATATAAATCACAGACGTAGTATGGACTGTTCCCGATCCTTCTCAGTCACATTAATCGCCAAAATTGCTAGATTTTATTTACGAATTTCGACAAATAAAGGTCCAGAAAAGTTCATACTAACTTGTATTGTAGTAAAAGGCGAGCGGTTCTGGCGGCTTGGGTGTACCCAAGGTGTGGCCAATTCCACTCTGGGAACGAAATCAACCGATGGAAAAATCTCAGGCATCTTAGACACGTGAACAATATGCCGCTGCTTTACCCCGGAGCAATATGCAAGCGACGACTGCACGAGCGTGTAAATTGTTAAAGTTGGGGAGCGGTTGCAATTTTCGCAGCTGTATAAAATATTGTCAGGCGCAATAGGGGACATGGGTGCGAAACGATGGATGCGCTCTCTTTGGCTTTTTGGCACGTTCCGGGCGATCGACTCGCACACCGCTGTTAACATATATTGCTTTCCATATGACAGATGCATACTTGGACTTTGTTTGGATTCTGGGATTGTAGCTCTGTCTTCCATGCTTGAATGAACGTTTTTTTTTTCTTCCATACCATCGTATGGCAGCACGCCTCAGTTCCCCGAAGAGATAAGCAGAAGTTTGCTGTTGAACATGAGCAACGATATTCTGCCGAAGCCGTAATTCAGATATAGGGCCACCTCTTCAGAATTCGGGCTGATACTGGTGATTTCTCAATAGAAAAATCCAATAACACTTCTTCACACGGGAATCGAACCCAGGCCCTCATATTCTGTAGTCGGCTTGCGACAGGAGTCGGCTAGCGTCAACTAGTAAGCCTTCAAGTCTTGCCTTTAATATTTTAGGAGCCATATATAGGAATAAAATACGACTCAAATTACGATCGGGTTGATGTTGCATTCAAAGTGGCTGCAGGTACACAGTATACAAAAAAACGGATTTCTGAGTATATAACAACTACGGTCCATTTCTATGGCTGACACCGATTGAATTATACTTTCTTTACAGACATAGAATTTATGTAAGTTTTGTAAATCATACAAAATATTGAAAATAATTATTCGCTCAACACTTTGTTACTAATAGGTTTACTTGTAAACCTTCTTCTTTTCAGCTGTCTTTAATATATCATACGCTTATGTTAAGACACTTTCAATTTGAGTTATCAGTATATGAGTATCACTCCGCCTTTTTCACACTTACTGATAAAATCTGCTAGACAGATGCCGCGAGGAAAAGGTCTTAACGCGAGACGAAATCTGAGTTCATTTGGTGCACTTCCCAAGAAAGTCACCCTCGACCATCATTGTTGGCTGACTAATTTTTCCATTACTTCATGAGCTCGACCTGAATCTATAAAAGGAGATCTTCTCTGATTCTCCGTTGGGTATTATTTCTTGTTAGTATTTATTGGTTAACCAAATTCAGCATATTTTTTTTATGAATCTGATCTAGAACTAACAAGTTGCTGGAGTGCGAATATGAATTGAAAAATATGTCTATTCATTAAAATTTAAATAAAAGAGTATTTAAGGGTCATACTACAGGGGGTTCTGTAAACTCTATACGAAAATTTCAATATTTGTTGCAAGACATTTCATTTCAATATGTATATATATACATAGGTCCGAACTCCAAGCAAACAGCTTAAACTACTCAGCATCCAGTTGGATATTAGGTACAGCTGTCAGATTTAGGCAAACAATTGCGTCGCTCGTTTAGTACGAAACCTAGATCCGCTCTGTTTCTCACATTAGTTCAATCCCAATGAATTGGAGCGCTTGCTCCACTGCAGTCGTATTTCGTTAGAGCTTGCATTGTGTAACGCCTACCGAAAGTTGTGCACTCCTGTTTCGAAACTGTTAGGGTTCGTAAACCGTTGGTCGGAATATTTGCTGAACTTTTGATAAACGTGACCGTCTTTTTTGGCGTTTGTGGTCACAAACTCAAATAACAACATGTTTACAAATACAGATATACTACACGTGTGTTTGATTTCCTTAATATGTATAGCGTATAAAAGGAAGAGATATTTAGGGTATAGTTTTCAAGCAGAAAAAATTAAAACAACTCGATATAATAGCAAGTGTCAATAAAAATAGCTTCATAAAATAGCTTTATATAAACCGTACTTATTAGAGAACTCCGTAATGTACTCGGTAGTTTCTGTAGTCTGGACTATATTCTGAACCTTTCACCTCCTGAGATAAGGTCCATGCTTAGCGGTAATTTTATCTCTAGTGTCATTCAACTACGCCTCGAGTTCTAGCATAATATTCGTTCGACACAATATTTTTATTGTCACTTAAAAATAAATACTAATTTACAAAAACAAACTACAACTAATGACTTTAATTAATGATATAATGACTCGGTACAATAATGGTCTGTACGACCTCGTATTCATATTAGCAGCTAGATGAGTACAGTGTGTACAATATTAACAATACGTTCCAATTTATCCGAAATTCACAATAAATAGACACACTAACGTCATTGATATAAAATATTAAGATGCACAATTAGCAAAGCAATAACGTCCGATACATACGCGCCTGAATCAAATCTGTATGTCGGTTCCTATTAGACTTATAACTGAAAAATATAACGTCAAGATAGATAATTTTCACTTTTATTCGTAATCGATTATCAATAAATATTTCGTTGGGAGTTAAAAAAAGGTGATTTAAAAAAATGTATGTGTGTACTTATGTACGCACGCAAGAAGTTATACTTTTTATTTTATTTATTTCCACTCATATGAAACACGTGTTACAGATGCACAAATATTTCAATAACTATCTTGAATATAGCTATCAATTCCCAAGAAAATTTAAGTCAAAGTCAAAGTCAAAGTTTTTTATTTCAAGTAGGCCTTTTCAGGCACTTTTAAAAAGTCGAGACTCTAGGCGCACGGTTCCAAAGGGGGTAGGTCCTATGGAGAAGAGACCGGCAAGAAACTCCATGGATACTCTTTTCAAAAACAAAAAGTTAATTTACAATTAAAATCTTAAATTAACATGCATTATATAAGAAAAAATACAAACTTAATAGAATGCTACTTACACAATGAGGCAATACAACATGAGTTAAACAATTGTTTCGAATATAAACTAAAAACGGGATAAACAGATCAAAGCGGATAAAACAGAAATAAAAAAATACAAAAAAGAATACAAAATATTGAAACATCAAGAATGTCCAGATATGTAAAGTGAATCTAATATAAAATAGAATTAGTAGACACAATGGATAACCAGGGAAGCCACATGTGCAGAAGATATTCAACGCCACACGTCTCTATCGTCAACATAGTCTTTGATCCTATAATATGCTTTCTTTGTGAGAACAGATTTAACGTGGATTTTAAATTTCTTACCGGGAAGATCGGTTACAGTTTTCGGTAGCTTGTTATAGAAGCGTACACCGTGTCCTAAAAATGATTTATTTGTTTTAGTCAATCTAAATTTTGGCACCACTATTTAAGAGAACTTCATGCCATGCCATACCAGCAAACTTCACGGTGTCGCTTTTATCTGTCGGTGTGCGCCCGCGTCGTAAGAATTCACTCTCATCAACCGCGCCAAAATAAGTATAACTTCAAAAACCATGTACCAGTTAGCTATTTGTGCTGCCCCCGAACTTACGCTTAATAATTGAACATATTGAGTTTATGTCATACAAGCACAATGTTTCTTTGTTATAATAAAACTGTGCATCTTGAATTCTATATCAACGACTAACATTCAGTAAATATTCGTGAACAAAGACTCTCATAAAAAGGGACACGGAACAAATTACCTAATTTCTCTTTATGTATACAAAATGAGCTTGAACTTGCTCAAATTGGCCGTTAAACACACTAAAACAATTTGGTATGAAGGCGGGAACCTTATTAGAAGGTTTAATCTGAAAGGCGTCTGAACGCGAATACACTTCGTTTAATTTTTGAATGAATCTTTAAGCAACTTCCACCTTAAAGAAGCAAGAAACGTTACAAGCTGGAATCTTCATAAGCTTTAAATTAAATACCTGGTGCATATTTAAACCAAGTCATTTTTTAAATTATATTTGTCTAGAAAATCCACATGCCAAGATAATATCGAAATAAATTATAACACATTTTACTTTTATGTCTTAGTTTATAATCAGTAATCCATTTACCTAGTAAAAAAATGTATGATGCCAAAAATTAAAAATATATGTAGGATTCATCTACAAAGAAATTTCTCTAAATCTTAGTACTCTCTAAAGACAAAACTATTACCGTATGATGTTGTAGTACCATAATATCCAATCGCGTTTTTTATAATAAAAAAAAAAAAAAACACAAAATAAAGAGATTTCTGAAATTTATTGATCCTTGTATTTCTTATTAAATTCGAACGACCCAACTATTAGGTACTTTGTGGTGATAGTACGTGTGGCACGTAGTACCACAATATGCAAACGCGTTGTATTCAGCGTACATAACAGTGTTCAATAGGTGTCTCTTTGAGAGCGACGCCCGGGGCACTCGACGAGGCTTTTAACACATAATTGCGTTAATATGTCCCGACGTACGACACCTACGAAATTAGATGAACCCATACTGTGCCGTGTACGTTGATTATGTTTCTTTCGAAGCGAGTTTCTTTAGTGCGGGTGCCAATGCTGATGAAAGAGTAGTTCAATAGATTTTGCTTTAGTCTTTTATTTCCACGAGTGACGAATCCTGAGATCGTTTGGTGCACGCTGGGCAGTCGCATCTTTATCATCATCTCAATCTTTCCATAACAGCATGAAAGATACCCACTTGATAAGTCGTGCAGACTCAACAGAAGAAGTCAGTATTGTTAGTACTAGACATCACGCATGTTTTGCTTAAAGGGTTAGGTGGTGTACTCTTCTATTTCTAAATTTCACATGGCACCTCATATGAAATGTTGTCTCAGTCGGGAAGAATTGCGAATTACGGACTACTACCGAAAATTTCTTGGCACGATCTTTGTAACGAATCCAAAACCTCATTATTAATGATGCGGTCAATAGAACAAGACAAAAAAAAGACAAATACAGTATTTTGATATTTTCAGGTAGGTTATGTTGTAGGTGTTGTTTTAAAATAAGATCTATAAGGAAATTCGGACAGTTAACCTAAAAAAAAAAATACTTCGGCCCATAAATACGTGATGGGTGGTAAAACGGTAATTGCAGTAAGAATCCCACAACCTTAGCAATTGCGGAACTTCATGATAAAAGTAGATTTCGAAGAAGCGGGACACATAAATATCTTTCTTTCTTTCTTTCTAATGAATACGAGAATTGAAGCCTGAATGAAAATTTTAAATTAATGTGCTGATGCTAAATTCTCTTCGCTCTCTAGGAATTATAATAAGCTTATCTCACATTCTCCAGCTTCCTAGAAAAATTCAAGCATAATTTTGTTCTCTAGATACCTCTATTATGAGTTTTCTTGCTAGCAACGATAGTTGCTAAAAAAAGTGAAGATTTACCAGATTACACCAGATTACTACATTAAATTAAATAAAAATTTAGCATTACTACATTAAATTAAATAAAAATTTAGCATTATTTTGATAGTACTCATACTAAAGGTATGCTTATGTATTGCTTTTTTTTTCAAAGTATTGACTCAAACCAATACTAGCACTCGATACTTCGTTCCTCGTATGTCGGGGTATCGATTTACCCCGACATCGTCTCTGTTGTTGACACAACCCATCGTTCAGTGCAATGTCGTAGGCCTGCAGCCAGTATTTTCATTTTCGATTTGCTGCCTCTAAGAGATAGCACATTGGTTAGTAATTGGACCTCGGACATCTTTGATATATCGGCTCTTTTATCGGATTGGACGGACGCAATAACAGACCGTTGATTGCTTCCAAGTGGACTTGGAAGATTGATTATTTTCTCGTTACTTCGCCCGTGTCTTTCGTTATTTTATATATTGTCGTATATATTTTTAATTTTACCTTTAACCAGAAATGTCTTGAGGAACGATCGAGTATAAATGATGAAAATGTGTAGTCTATGAGTATTAAACATTATATTGACATTTATTAAGTCTCTGGCTCCATTCTCCAAGCTGCTACTGGGAATTTTATAACGAAAAAATCCAATTACACTGTCTGCCCGGGGATCGAATCCAGACCTTACACCTTACAATTGCAGTGCTCGCCACTACTAGACTACTGAATGATAACTTCGTTTTATGGGATAGGTACAAGATTGTTTTATAATAATTATATGAAATTCGTTTGATAAAATTATTTAGGAAGGTAGGTTAATAGACTTTAAAAATATTGAATTTATTTAATGTTTATTTGTTTTAAAAGCATTTGCCGTAACGAAAATAAAATATTATCTTTTTCGACGGCTAACAAACGTCGCCTGAAACATTACGACAACGCATTCTCAGAACATTTGAATATTCAAATGTAAAGTATATTTTTTTAAAGACATCCCCAACAAGATTAACCTTTGGACTGTGTGTTTGTGTCCCTAAATCGGTATTGCAAAAAGCAGCAAACATTCATGTGAATATATTGTTGGCGAAGCGTCCCGTCCGGTCCGTCCGCTCTGGCCAAAGCTCATAAATAAACAAAACTGGATGCTCTGTCGAAAGTTCCATAAAAAAGCTCAAAAACGTAAAATTTACAACCGGGAATTCAGTCGAGTTTTAATTAACCGTACAATGGATCGGCGCGAACAAACTGTGCCATTCGTATCAAAATATTGGTTAACTAGAGAAAGTTACCCACGTAGAATTGACGGTTCGATATTGGGACTACACATGGAAATTAGTTTTTATTTTACATTGCGTTTTTTTAACCCTTCAGGCAGCGCTGCAGCGTACAGATACAATCAAGCCCGTATCCGAGCCCAAGACCTTTATACGTCCCATTTAATAATGAATATTGCGATGATTTAATTTCTCAGTATCAGAAGCTAGATTTCAAACGCTTTACGTAAAGTTTACCTATTGAAACCGGTCAGTTTTTAAACAAAATTAAAATATTTTGTAACAAATCCATGTCCAACAACATAACAACATGACGTCATGAATGAATTCATACTTTCCTTACCATTACTCTTACATTACCATACCATTCAAAAAACTCCATCACAATACTTTTTTCAACAAATTTAAACAAGCCAGCCACAGTATATTAACCTAACGTCTCTGTATAACCAAAAAGTTTATTTGTTTGCGAACTTAGCGCCTGATTTGCATACATAGCAACAAAACACGGCCGCCTCGTGTGGGAGTAGGCAGGCGTGTGAAAATGGCAAAGTTCTTCTGTATAATGAAGATGAGCGAACGTCGCGCGTCGTAATCCGCCACATCGCGAGAAGAAACTTGAACAAACCGCAACTCGGGCGCTGCGAACTTGACTTGTGAGAGTTGGCACTTATTTTTCAGGCGTGTGGATACGTGATATGTATTGTTATCAATGTTTGCTTGTATATAGTTATGTTCAAGTTTTTTAGCATCTGAAAATAGTTTGTGAAGGATGTGTACACATTTATTTTTTGTTACTTTAAGTAACTTTTCATGTATTTATTTCTATTACTATGATATATGGATATAGGTGTATAGAGACAAAACTTTCAAGTCATTTCAACTTTGAAATATCACAGTCTTCAACAAGGACTTCTACGTTAATCCACTGTATATACTAAAAATAATTAAGTCCTTGAAGATAAAAAACTGTGATAATTCATCATTAAAATCCTTTTAAAGTTTTATCTCTACTCACCAATAGATTTCTATTCATTGCGGCAGTTTTAATTCAAGTCAGTTTAAATCACATTGTTCAATTGTATAAATACTTTTTATCTATATTTTGTTATGATCAGTTTGTATCCCTAGCAGAATAGTAATAATGAGCGATATAGTGAATGCATTGAGAATCTTATAAGGGTGTATATTATAAAGGAACTCTTTTCGTGAGTGTACTTAGGGATTATAACTAGTTAATTAAAACACAGGAGGCCCCCGGCTACAAAAATAATAATTTTCTGTTGTATCTATTTAGAGACACTTGATGGGTTGAACAGCAGCTTCCAATGTGCTAATAACAACACTGCTACTACTGCACTCACTCAATCCGGCCGCCGGCGACCCGCGGTGATAATAACAATATTCTTTATCTCTTCATTGTTGCGGTTATTAGTAGGCCCATGTTTGGCAATGGACATTTGCGGGTTGACGTGGTGTAATAATATTGTGTTCGTTGATCTGTTAAAATATTATGCACCACTAAAGCGGAACGTATAATTTATTCTGAAACCACAAGCCAATTATTGCGTGTCGATTAAAACAATTTTTTTAGAATAATAATTTAATTTATTTATTTATAATGTCGTTTTCTATCTAGCGATTCAGTTCCAAAGGTCTTTTGGTTACATTTGTTTATGTTTTATGGAAAAAGAGAATAATTTGGGCATTATTAAAAATGCTTACGTTCTCCGTAACTTTGCCTGCACTCTCGACTTTGCCTTGTTGTCGATTGTATGGTATCAGTAATATTGTGTAAGTTTGCCTATTCTTTACTGAATTCTTGGTCAATATTTTTGGACTTATCATTATACCAAGCCTTAAGAGTCAGTCAGTCAAGTTTTTAAGCTAATATAAGTCAGAGAGTGCAGGGAAAATTAAGCTGTAAAGATGGTAAGATGGCTGATAGAAACTACGAAATATCACGTAATTAAACTATATTTATCGGGCATTATGAATAATACCCAAACAAATAACTTGATCCATAACTTAATTATCTATTACCTTTAACAACAATTTGGTCAAATAATACTACATTAATGTTTATTAGACAAATGGAGTTAATAATATTTTTGTTCTCATTTGAAGGTACCTTTGTATAGATTATTATAGGTCGTATTGTAATAATGAAATGGCTATATTATATTTATTATCTAGCTGTTTCTTTAGTACAATGTTTTGTATGGTCAATTATGATAATGATAATATACAACATTTTATTATTTTCTAGTTTTATATCAATATGTATAATGGAAGGCAGGAAGATTAATACAGTATTATTAATTACAATTTATAAATTAGCTTTTAAGACTGATTATGACAATTTTTTTGTCATGATTTTTATAACAAAATGATAAATACGTAAAGTGATTTATAGTATTAATACTCTGAGGGATGTTCACATAAAATTTGATCGGACTGATCATTATAAAATTTCATTTAGAACGTAGATAGGTATGTAAAATGACATCACGTTTAAATTGTAAGTTTTATAGAAATTTTCGATGTCGAATTTTTCTCTCTCTCTCTATATATATATATATATATATATATATATATGAATTTACTAGCAACACATCGAAACGCATCACGTCAATTAGTATAAAAATAACTAGGATAAAAATATAATTTATGCTTCTTTTAGCTGCTGAAAACTAACGACGTATGTATAATATCGCACAGGGTCGTGGGCGCCACATAACAGTTTTTTCATTGCAATTATTCACTCGATGTGTCCTCTTGAACACAACGACATTCTCTGGAAAGTATTACGTATTTAATTAACTAAAAGTAATAATGTATTCCCTGAGAACAGCAACGCGTGGCGCCACCTGTCAGGGGAGTTATTAACTACCGGTGCACTGTGATATATCGGACCAACATCCCCTAAGATAAGTTAAACCTTATGTACCAGCGTGTTCTTTCATGGCTATTACATTAACTGTAGATATAGAAGGTCACGGTGAGGGCATGACTTTAAAATAAAAGCAAACAAACAAAAAACAATCAATTTCAATAATTAATTCACCCATTTTTATATCAGTAGGCTAAGTTCTTTGACCTGTTTGAATCAAATTATCTTTCTTTACACGTGTAGCTATAATAGATTTAGATGTCATATTTTACATCGAATTCCATTTACTTAGACGAATGAGAGCGCGTGAAAAGTAACACGCGTGAAAATCATTGATTTTTTTGTGTATAGATTTAGAAGCTTGTGCAACATTATAATCTCTGATTATTTTGCTCTAAGAATATTTAAGTTCCAAAATGACTTGTGTTAGAGTTAGCTCCGCCATAAGTAAATAGCCGTTATCAAAACTTGTTCATTCGCGTTCAACCTTTTATTTAAATTTGTATCCTCTCTCTGATTTCTCCTTTATTGAAGAGGTTTTATGTATGGGTTATGGTCTTTGGTACATAGACTGGTGAGTAATTTAAGAACAAGGATTTGAAAGTGTGTCAACGTGTGACATAATACCGTGATGGATTAGATTAGAATATAATTATTATTAAGAATTTGATTGGGTTTACGCGTGCGAACAATAGGTACCGGGAATATTATTATAATTGTAGTTTAATTGTAGAATCATTCCCGTGCCCTACATTACCAACAGTTTACAAAACATACATATTTGAACATTTCACAAACATACACACACACCCACACACACTTATAAAATATTGGTTAATTTAATGAAAGAAGCTGGAAAACTAGCTACCATAGTTATTTTTCGATTCAAACAGAACATTATTTGTTTTTGTCATTTAGCTTTCACCAAAGGAAAATTTAGACACTGTTGATTTCTAAACTGGTTTAAGTTGAATACATAATGAATGAAACTTTTGCCTTCGTGGAGTAAAATAGACAAAAATGTAACATGTTTTCAAATTGAATGCAATTATTTAAAACAAGGTTCACAGACAGGCGGCATTTGGTTCTAAAATTCGAACAAATAACCGAGAGAAAATGTTATTCACGCGCAAGCGCCGCAAGTTTAAAATAAGACTATGTTTTCATTTATTAAACAAGGTAAGTAGAAAAACGTTTTTTGTTGTTCGTAGGGACTTGAAATGGCGCAAACACTGCACATCCAATCCACAAACGAATGCCAAAAAGACCATGAAAATTGTGAGCATTTACTTCCAACATGAAACAAAGAATAAAAGAATAAACGAACGGACAAAAAATTAAAAAGTAGCAGCGTATGAGTCGAAATAATACACTCAACACATGGTATGGGATGATTATATTAAATATTCACAAAAGTATTGTCACCGACATCCATTCAGAGTTGTATCCGCCACAGATTCGGATTAAAGCCGCATTGACATCAATAAAAAATCGTGTTTTCTGTTGTATGTGACCTTTTTCATTATGTTCATTTTTTAGGGTGAAAAGTTGAGAAACACATACAATAAGCTTATGATGATAAAGGATTTAAGCAATTAAAAACTAACTGAAATATAAAGGCATGAAAAAAATTAGGAAGAGTTTTAAAATAGGATGCCAAAAATTCGTCGCGTAGGTATTTGTTTTTTTACTGTTAGAATTTTGAAGAATGTGGGTTTGTAGCTAAAGAGCATTGGGCCAAACGTAATACTGTGCGGGTCCTAGTAAATCTTAAATGGCATCGCGGGAGATAGAGATGATAGAGAAGATGGCGGGACAAACTTCAGTTCTGCCGAAACCACTGGCCCCTACTAACAGCTTTTACCCTACAATGGCGCAATACAGGTTAAAATAATTTCATCGCAGATGACCGCTGTAAATGCTAAAACGCCATCTCTGTAAATTTTATTATAAGTATTCTATTTTCCCAATAATTCATCGTATGCATCATCAAAAATTAATGTTTAATTAATTAAGAATGTTTTTCCGGACTATATTGATATCATATTACATACCTAAATATTTGTATTATGGTAAAGCTTTTATAAATATTCGATAATAACATGTAATAATGTAATGTGCCCGTATCGCGTCAATGGAATATTAATTTCCATGTGTACGGAACTCTCTCATCAATATCAATTTCCCGTCCACTTCAAAACGTTCAATTAATTATGGTTAAAGGCGCTAAAATCTTGCATTCGCTTCGAATATTTATCTTACAATATACTGGAATGGATACCGAAGTATTGTTTGGTTAACATTGTAAACACTCATACATTCATTGTAATAACAGCTAACACAAATAACGTATATTACTCTACGTATAATCTAGTACTACAATAATACCTAACGAAAGAATACAGTGTATTACAAATAAGGAATGTACACAACATCTGTTGCTGCCAAACTCTTCTATTTCGAATTTGTTAATAATTTTGCGCACTTTATTGCTAAGCTTTTGTTCCGGGGTTGGAGAATAATGGATTGTTCTGTTTCTGGTTACGTTTTCGTGTTTGTATGCATTTGGATGTCTGTCTGTCGTGTACGTGGCGGTCTCTCGTTCGTCTTCGTCATCCGACCTGTCAGCAGAACCGAATTGATTGTCAGGTCCCTCTATCGGCGTGGAATACTTGTACTCTTCTCTTTTGTTAGCAGGACTAGTGTTCTTTATATTTGGTCCCGGAATTTCTGTGAACGAATATTATTGCCATCAATGGTAATTCAATTCAGTGAAGGTATATCTAAGATTCATCATTAGGGCTTCTAAGAATTTAATATAGGTTGGCCGGTAGGTCTTGTTGTTTTAATTATAAAAGGCTGTTTCGATGTATTGTAATGTAACTACACTTGTTATTTTGGTTCTTCGTTTACTTTTATACCTAGATAACTTAAAAATATTTATACAAATTGTTTTAATAAATTGGACTTATACAATGGAAAAATTAATACTTTGTAGAAACACGTTTATTAATATCTAATATTATTTTGTTGTTATTATTTACCAAAAGCGCCAAATGGAACAGTGTGTTACATAAATTACAGACCAGTTCATTGATATTATTTTCTCGGTAGCTTATTAATATACGTACTAATTAATTAAATTTCCTTTTAGTCGTGGAAAAAGATGTCTATTCAAATTCATCCTTTTTCCTCATGGGAAAATAAGTATCCGTAAGTACCCGCAAGTATCCGTACATACGCGATCCATGCTCATGGCTCAAGCAAAATGCAATTGTACCTATGTTGCTACGTCTACGTATCGCCTCCGTGACCTGCGTATACGCCTAGACACAGAAGTAGATGATAAAAAAATGAGTGTGTACACTGGTAAGAAGTTAAACTTCTTATTTTTTTTTTCCACTGATATTAATTACGTGTTACAGATGCACAAATATTTCAATAACTACCTTGAATATAGCCATCGATTCCCAAGACTATTTAAGAGACATTTACCAGCTAACTTCATGGTGTCGCTTTTATCCGTGTGCGCTTTTGTCGGTGTGCGCGCGCATCGTAAGAATTCACTCTCATCATGCGCGCCAAAATAAGTATTATCTCAAAAAAAAAAAAAAAAAAACATTTTCCGAAAGAAATATTCTTACCGTACAACCTGATGACGCTATCAACTTCTCCCAACGAGTTCTTAGCGACGCATCTGTACCCACCGACATCGGTGGACGTGAGCCGGCGCACCGTCAGCGCCATGCGACTCTCGAACGAACTAATCACCGTGTTCACCACCTCATACTTATTTGATGATATCACCATCTCATCTGTGGAATAAGATATAGATTTAGTTCTGAGTATCAGGTCCCATAAGAACGAGCCTTTTGCAGTTTACTATTCACAATTTCAAACTCCGAGCTGTTAATAGGATTTTTTTACAAAAAAAAGCCCGGACCGAGTTTTGATTTATTTTGAAATATGAGACTCAGGCTTCCTCCTTTAAAAGAAAGTATTTTTATGTTCTTCTAAATATGGGCCTCTCAAAAGACCTATTGATGTGTTGTGTTACCTTGAATGAACATGATAATGATAGCCACAAACACCACGTTTTGGAGACGGATTGGGGATATCACTAGATATACCTATTGTAAATACATCTGAAACTATTTTTTTTATTTATAAATATTAAAAGAATAGTCCTGACGTACTGAACTTTTCATCATTATTATCATCTCAGCCGAAAAACGTCAACTGCTAGACATAGGCCTCCCACAAGCAACGCCACATCGACGGGTCCTGTGCCATCTGCATCCAGCGGGATCTCGTGACCTTCACCAGGTCATAAAATAAATTTTCACTTTTAATAAAATTTTATTTGACTTTATATTCTGCTTCTATTTGACAACTTACAAAATAAACTGTTGAATACAAAAATAAGAACCTATTCAAATAATACAATTTCAGTAACACAGAGCTAAGAAAAATAGTTTGGCAAACTTTTCTTTCTGTTTTGCCTGAGGAGAACACATAAAAAAGAATATGTCTTCAGTTTTCTTTTACTTGACACTCTATTACGTAAATACAAAAGTATTTATTTATAAGAAAGCCGCAAACTTGGTTTTCATGCAATAATCTATTACACGAAAACGGAGCGCAGAAATATGGTACTCGTACATTGCTGAGATTCTAGTTAGTGTACATTCGGATGTAAAACAAAAATATGTGTTATTTCGTAACAAATTCGCAAACCCCTTAGCTCGCGAATATTGAATCCAGCTGTGGCAAACTAAAGTGTTTACCAGATAAGGTAAACAATGTCCCAGTTGTCCCTCACGAAACTCCGTGGCAGGGGAAACGATATTTTCAAGGATCTCCAAATCGCCGACATTTCCTGGAAGACCGAAGACCCCTTTAGAGAGGTGGCCCAAACAATCCCTACATTGCGGTACGTAAGTATGTCGTTCGCCGCCTCGGAGTTGTGGTAAGCCCCTACCGCCTGTTGTCCGCAAATGATAAAGCGACTAGCTTTCTTTCGAAAACACTGCACCGCCCGCCGTGTTAAACACTCCTTTCAACCACCCGTTTTATTAGAACCACTAAAATATCCCCCGCACTATTTCGAACAAAATATTTACACAATATTTAACATCACAATTTAGAAACGCATTAATTTAAGCTCCGACGCGTTGAACTTTATAAGGAAACGATAACACCAGAAACGCCTTTCTTAATCTCCATTCCGATCGAAACTTTGGTTTGTTTACTCTCCAGTGTGCTTCGACTTTACGACGTGCGCCGAAGATGGCCTTCGGAGGAAATTACTCGACAATCTCAAAGTATACTCGTTTCATTATAACAAGAAATTTAATCTCAATTAATGTCTAAAATAACAGTGTAACACTCTTAATTACGCTCGAGTGAGGCCTGCTTAATTAACACTTACATGTCAGCCACCCTAACATAGATTGATGACAAACGAAAATGACGATCCTGTAGTGTTACCCTTTCGGCTGGTGTTGAAAAGCGCCAGTCATTGGGCGCAAGTTCGCGGCTGAACAAAGGGCTGTGTACGCCGCGCGCCGCCGCCGGCCCACAATGCCCCCATGGATCATAACAGACGTAAAACAACTTGTGACCTTAATGCGTTTTAATAATTAGTCAGCGGTGCTGTATAAACTGTAGCTTGTCGGATACATGATGATGTTTTTTAGATTATACTTAGATTTTATAAATAATGCTGGACGTCGTACGCAGTTTGTTAAACATGATTTTATATAAAAAAAAATCTCATTATGACACCGGAGACACTAGAAAATCTATTGTAGTAACAACAGATTTTCTAGTGTGTCTTATTTGCATCACTTGACGGTTATATGTGTTTCTTTACTTTTACATAAAGTAATTCCGTTTAACATTTTTTAGTATCATATATCTTAAAGTTTCCTTTCTGTCATTCACAACTTCTCACATACCACGACCTGTTACCTAAAATGAAAGAAACACCTCAAGACATTAAAAACAAATGCATTTCCACTGTAATACATTTCCCATTAGTTATAAAGTACGTCAGAGTATGCATTACCTAGACTCTGAAACCGCAGCTAGATAATATTGAGTTGTGTGAATGGCAAGAGCAACTGTATTGACCATTCGACAGAAGTTATTATGACTGTAACTGGTCTCCCCTGAGGTTCTCAGCGCTGTAAACGAAGCCACGTAATGGACTGGGCGAACAAAGCACTCGCGTACTAAAGGCAACCACAAACCATGCTTGATAATGAAATTATGTGTAACGTAGGGGCTACTTATTACAGAGCTACGACTCGTAGCTATATGGCTACGGTACGTAGCTAACTGGCTACGATCGATCTACGAGTTTAAGCTACGTCCCTGTCATGAAATCTTGGATTTGCTACAGCGGTTCATTTAATAATGGACCACGAATATGTATCATTGGAGATCACGATGACCCGTAGATAATGATTATTTGCGGTGGTAATAAAGATTACCCTGTATTGAAACAGATAAGATATACCTATTGTATCACGAAAATCAGACGACAGTAATTCTGAATGAATGTTGGAATTGAGCCGCGTCAAGCGATAATAGACTTAAAAGACACCAATACTGAGAAAGGGTTGGTGATGTGTACTTTATCATTATGTTATGAACGATCACAAAAGCTAATCACTAATCAAGATGATTCATCATAGTCACATTTGTCTGTGACTTGAATAGAGGGCTTATTAAGTATAACTTAATTAATATATTTAGGTACTTGCTAATGTGCTTGTTGTACTTTAACTTAGAATTATGTAACTCATGTATATGTTAGTAAAATGGGTTGATGGAATGAAAACGCCTTTATTACAAACAACAACTGATATTAATTTGGAAGCTTCTAAATTAGGCCGGCTTTAAGTCAAAGTTGAATATTGAGTATAGTTGCAAGTCATCTTGTAGTTGACAATTGAGTATGCATTATATGACCTTTGGTGACCTCAAACTAGAGTAATAGTGATGTTATAACGCCGCAATATTTTATAACAATAAATTTTAATTCTATACTAATCTAAAAATGCAGTTCTCTCTTATATTAAATTGAATTTTGGTGTCTCGATGTGATTAAAGCCTTTGTCTGTATATTGAATATGATATTAAATCTGTCAAGTTTCTGATCGCAAACGCTTCTTCCAGAAATCTATTTAATACTTTTCTATACTAAACCATAATTTATAGCTCAGCCACGGCGACGACAAAACAATCACTCTACCATGTCCCTTCATCAAAATTTCATAAACAGAAAAACTGCGAACATAAAAAAAGGAACTTCTCCCTTTATTACGTCATACATTCCCGCTGCGGATGAGAGCCAAGCATAATGTGGAACTTAAAATTTCCAGAAGCTCAAAACCCAGTCCCATTGAAAATTAACCCGTAAATTTCACGCGACAAGTGCCGAATGGGGAACTTTGCGAAACCGCCGGCGGCTGAGCAGGGGCGAACGAATGGAACGAACGAAACGAACGAACGAAGTAACAGCCAAGAGCTTCATCCAGCTCATTACCACACTCTGAATAGCAACTGATTTTGATACGTCATATTTGTGGGCAATATTTGCGTTAGTTTATTACAGGGGCATAATGTTTAGAGACTATTGATCGCGTTAGATGTTAATAAATAATTTTATTTTATGGGTTATTTTTACTATTATTTTCTATATTCTAAATTTTCTGCAATATAGAGCTATATATCGGAAATTGTAAAATAGGCACAGTTATTTTTGACAAACATGTTAATAAAATAAAAAACAAAATCAAAGATCGGCGAGATTATGATATGATGAGGTTTTTAGCTGCGTGCGCACAACCAATTTCTTCATTTATTGGTATTGTGAGTCTGATTTTATACAAAGTGAAGTGTCACCTCATTAGTCTCACCCAGTTGTTTATTTACTAATATAATTCCGAATTCGAGATCACTACTGAAGTGGTTGCCGATTCATCAACGCAGGGTTATGAGAGCATTAACTACTCTATTCACTTTACTAGATTCTCCTACTTCCCCTACTTATCTTACTTCTCACTTTCCATATGTATGTTCCAATCATGACAGACAGCTTCGCTCTTCGACGAATCGGATTCTACAATGTCCATCTCATCGCTCCGACTTTATACATTCGTCTTTCTTCGTCCAGTCCATCCTGCAATGGAATTCTCTCCCTCTGGAAATCAGGATGGCCACCAGTCGTTACTCTTTCAAGCGGAAACTGCGTGAACACCTCCACACTAAGTTGGCAGAATCATCTCAGCTTTCCTATTATTTATAATTTATTTATTATATTATTTATGTAAATATATATATTTATGTATATATGTATGTGATATGTAAGTAACTTTATTATTATAGTGTATCCTCATATATTTATCAACGATAACGTTAAAATTGTATCGTGCACCTACCATCCTTCCTCTCTGCATCACCCTAAGGTCGACTGGTAGAAAATGCCTAAGGCATTAAGTCCGCCTCTGTACATTGTGCATAAAGAATAAATAAATAAATAAATTCCCTTTTTTAACAAACGTATTATAATACTATTTTTACTTGTTTTGTCGATAGAGGTGTGCCTCATGTGAATCAAGTAACAGATAAACATGAAATAATATATCATGTGTAACTACCTTAATAGACAATCGTTTCTACATAGAATAATATAGCATCACGCCTGTATTCCCCGAAGGGTTAGGCAGAAATGTACTACTGTGCACCCACATTTCGATGTTGATCCGATGCTGTTATTGAGTCCCATGTAATGTAATAGGGAGCGAGCCTATTGCCATCTACCGGCTACAGCTCCAGACTTCGTACTGCTACTGAGAAATTCCATACAGAAAAACCCAATAACACTTTGTCTGACCCGGGAATAAAAAGCCAGGCCCTCACGCTCAGCAGTCGCGCTTGCGACAACTAGACCAACGAGTCATTTCCAAGTATATTTTAAACTTAACGCTAGCCAAACCAGGATACGACATCATAGTCTCCTTTACTTCCTTGAACGAACAATTCTGATCTTCGTTTCCAAGCTATATAAATATACGGCGTTACATTTACGCGGCTGACGCGCTATCATTCTTCTTGAACATTATAATATGATTTTGGACTCTTTCACATTACACTCAACAGATTCTTATTATCAAACGGAATTGCGGACAAGAATTTATTGTTTTATTACGCACCTAAGTTTCTTTGGTTTATTTTACGCCCGGATAAGTGTTAATGGATTCTTCACAGCGGATACCATGTGAGCTTTTATTATGATTCCATTGGTAATGTTTCTACTTTTCAATGTGGGGACACATTTGGTTTATACGACTGTGTTACGAGCGGGAGGTTGCGTGACGAAGCCGATTATTGAAACAGGATCTATGATTTTGGGTCGGGAACGCGATTCAAATTATGTTATTGAGTTCTTTATAAAGCGATATGTCATGGTAACTTCGTGAAGGTGGTGGGGGGTTGTGCCAGACTGTCACATGATGTCACGTATTCCACACATTTCTTGTTATCGTATTCGCTGGAGAATTTATTACATCGTCGTCGCATAACAGGATCAATGCCAGATGTCTACATTAAAGGGACAACTGACGCGTTTATGTGTTGCTTTATTGTGTTTGACTACCTGTATTAATTATGAATACAGTGAAATTGTATATCTTATATGTGACGATTTATTGAAATCATGGTCTAGGTGGTTGGTTTGTTTTTATGTGAGAGATGTGGCATTGAAACTATCTTAGGGATAACACGGTAGTCAAGAATTTCGCTGAGGGTTTAGTTCCAGATCATTTGAAATTCAATATTAAAATACGATCAATTATATTTGTTTTATATGACAGATGTTCAGATAAACGTAAAAGAGAACAGACAATCAGTGCCATATACGAGTATTTAATTTCTCAATATAAGACTTTTCCTATAAATAAATCATCACTATGTCGTCATCACCGTATCTGACAAATTCTTATATCAGTATATAAAAAGATTTATGCGAATACTCGCCGTGTGTAAAGAATTTTATATGAAATTTCAGTCGGAATCCTGGGAAGACGGCCTCCACACCTCATACATGGCAATATGAATAAAATATGGATTCATCAGTTGAATAAACGAACATTTCGTGCACGAATAACCTTGTTCGCACGGAGTATGTAATGATCACTTGAGTTTCGTTAAATATCCCATATTTGAGGGAACATCTTCGAGCCATTGTCAACGTTAGATGTTTTTTTTTTCGATTTATCTGGCTGTTTTTTGATATCTGTTTTATGGCTACGTGATTATTATCATTGCACATTAGGGAGCTATAAAAGTAAATATGGATCCTGTAAAGAATATTTTCATGTTAAATTAATTAATTGGAAAAAATAATAATGGAATGTTAGTATTATGATATTAATAAATTGATCGATTTGATGGTTATTTCGGCCAAATATATGATCATTTTGTATATTTGAACTACTAAACAGGCCACTTACTTGAACAAATGGTTCAAAACATAAAACAGCGACAAGACATTAACGTCTTTGTGCGTTATTTTTGTCGTTGTTTGTCTCTACGTTTTAAATACATATATAATATACTCCAAAATGTATGAAATTATCTAGTTATATTTCATTATTTACTTCACAATATTCTAATACTAACAAACAAACAGTATTCGTAGCAATGAAGCCGAGCCAGTAAGTCGTCGGTCGGCTTGGTCGCTTAAGCGGAAACTTACCGAATCAAAAGCTTGACTGGAGTTGGTGGAATGTTTGCTCTGCCAGTTAACTTGGGGTGGTGCCTTCAGAGTTCATGCTAAGATAACTAGACTGGTGCAAATCTAGTATATTGACAGTATATTAACGATCAAATCGATTGGTATAATATTGTCGTTTGGTTTTTGATGTTTGTTGATTTGCTTAGAATGTTAGACTTCTTGTATGTAATAAGAAACGACTAAGACATTATGTAATGGGTCCTGAGTTCTCTCTAGTGACATACAAAATAGACAATACACAAAAGACTTGGCATGTAGATTTTTGTATTAGGTACACCATCATGGTTTTCAGTTATTGTCATTTTATTCAATGCTCATAATTCAATGCGCAATAATCATTTTGAAACTTGCTTTATATAATTCAAAAGTGATTGAGGTTTTTTTTTACCAATAGACCGTATTTTTAAGAAAACGACTATTATAAACTTGTACCATATCCGATTATTAATAAGTGTGTCTGTGTTGCGTACTATGTAAGTGAAAATATTACACAGTTAAAAAAATGGCCTGAATCTAATCGACCATTTTAAAACGTAGAAAGATCAACATAATCTCTTACCTAATTATTTTTAAAACACTGAACTACATAAAAGTTAATGGAGACGGCAATATCGTACATCCTTAAGTGATAAATTATAAAGGCATTGTTGGACGTTAGCGCAGAGAGTCGTAAACGTTCGCGTCCACTCGGACGGAACTAACGAGCATTGTCTTATTTCACCACAATAGGTCACTTTTCTTAAGACTTAAACCCGACGCACTCGTAAATTAAAACTTAATATCTCATTACTTGCAAGCGTTACCCCGCCCAGGTTTTAGCTCGTGCCAAAAAACTCCAATTACAACCAGACTTTCTTTATTTCACCTCGGATTTTCCTGGTGTTTCATTTCTTTTTGGCGTAGTGTTGTTTCATGTCAATGTCATTGCAGGCGTGGTGTCGTTTGATATCAATCTCATTGCATTTTCCCTTCTCAGTTTAATGATCCGGATTTTTCTTGTGCTTAGTATCCTTAAATTTTCGCGTTAATTATGACTTGAAAATTATAAGGAGGGTTTGTTCAGCATTAGCTAACAGATTACTTTTTCATCGGCACGTAAAGTGCTTAGTGACGTCAGCAAGCTAAGGAGCGTCATGCCTCCCTGATAGTATGCATCTATGTATTTAATGGATCTGAAATGTAAAGTAGGCGTAGCAACACGGTTGGTGCAGTGGTTAAGTAATTAGCTTTCTGCGCTAAGTGTCGCCGGTTCGATTCTCGCACGAAACAAATATTTGTATGATCTACAGATACTTGTTTCGGTTGTTTGTGTATGTATGTTTGTAAACTGTATCCACTAACAGGAGAAATAGAAGTATGGGAAAACTTAAAAAAAAAGTTGCTACAATAAGCTACACTATGTTAAGTCTAGCTTACATACTTGATTCACTAAGTTTTTATTTATTTAAGGACGGTAGCTACCCTCTCTTGGATCTATCCCTGTATCATGGTTTATAGATTTAAATCTTCATATGCACAAACTCGGAACTACTATCTATAGGCTATAAAATTTGAGTTCCGTGCGGGAATCAAACAATCACACGCAGAGGAGCAAACAATACTTCAACTACCATGCCGTACCATCGAAAGTATCTGAAGTATTCACAAACGACTATCAACTATGTAGAGTCAGCATCAAAAACATATATACACGTAGCGAAATTCAAACGCTTATTGTTAGAAAGTTATATCTATATATCTATATCTTTATGTATCCAAAGATACTATTTATGATAATTGGTCAAGATTTCAATCACTGTTTCCTCTAAAACTCGGTTTTGAATTTCGTTACGTGTATACATCTTTTTGATGCCCACTGTACACTTACATAGACATGTAAAATGGTTGACAGACAGTCAGTTACCAAAGCACATCTTTGAAAACCAAACAAAGTTTGTATCAAAATAAATCTTAGTCGTAATTAGCAACACTTCCTAAGTGATGCCGTGCTAAATTACTTGTGCAATTGCGATTAAACTCCGTGTTTTAGAGGTCACTTGCGTGCCGTTGCTATAGTAACCGACGATCCGAGTCCCAGAGGAACACTAAACCGAGCTGGACACGACAAGCTCCGTCTTAGTAACACAACGCAATCTGGCTTATTTAACGACTTTGATACAGTTTAGGATAATATAAAAATAAGGTTTATTTTTTATATCTTTAGCCTCTCTTTTCTTGTGTTATGAGCGTTTAAATCATGTGTAAATTTGTGGTTACACAGACGACCGATTTTTTTGTGACAAAACATATCATTACGCGTGTTCGAAGGGCTAGGCAGAGTACTCATGTTCAACTTCATTTCTATAAACTATTACCATAAATGAGTCTAATATAACAATAGCTATGGCTTAGCTGAAAATAATCGTGTCCGTGCACTTAGCGCTATGTGGACGGCACAACTGATAGTTACGTGTGTATTTGTGAATATATTTCTCATTTTAATTTATTTAATTTTTTGCTGGAGATGCGCGGGGTATTATTTAAGACGAATAAAATAATAATAAATATGGATGTCTACTGAAGTATAATAATTACTAGTGGTACTATGAAATACATGTATAAATATTATTATATATAAATACTTCTCGATTAGTCTTAGATAGCAAAAATTGAGTTAATGGTTAACGGTATAAATATACGGTTTCATTTACGTACGATTTATACCTATGATAAAAGAAGATCAGTACTATTAAATCATTATTACAGTAAAAGTACAGTACAAAATAATTACAGTTTTGTTGAAAATATTGTGGCTGTCACGAATATAACCTTTATCATTCAACTGTTTCAACAAGTCAAATTAAACATTTTAGAAAACAAAGTTAAGAAAATCCCGTCTAATTTATTTGAATTATACGGTAACAGTTTCAGTTAGATAACGTAGTTAGAACATTTCCGAAATTAAATAAAACTGGTGAAACAGTGAAAGTTAAAGCAAATTTTCACTTCTGTGGTTTTGGAGCTAGAAACTTGCGAAATTTGCAAAAAGTATTAGAACGTAGGCAGTTTTAAACTACAAGTTAAATGAGCTGTGAAGACGAAATAATTTTCGAGAGGCATATTAACAGGTAAGAAGGTCATTCTAAAACACTTACTTGAATCCCTGACCCAGTAGTTGATAGACTTGGGGTAAGACTCGACGTAGCACTCTATTGTGACGTCAGTGCCCAGCGGAGCACCCACCAGCTGATTGGGCACTTGAATCACCGGGTGAACTGAACAAAAAACAAAAAAAACTACATTGAAAAACTTAGTAACCAATTTCTCTTTTCCATTCGCAAAATTGAACACATTGCACAATACACTAAATGCAGAGAAATTTCGAGAGCACGACTTTGTTGAAGAAAAGTATACTAATAATATTAAAGTTAAATCTTGCATAAAAGCGAAATATCCGCTCGAGTTGACGCGAAGACACAAACAGTCCCTTACAGCCAGAAAATAATTAAAAGCTACTACTCGCTGACATTAAATAACACCATTAATAACAAGAAACCCCTGAAAGTTGCCGAGATAAACAACAATTACTACGAATTTGGCGAGGACCTATTTCGTACTCAGAATGAGGCTGGCCCTAAAACATTTTTTGCGGAAATATATTCGACTCCTAGTGAACATAAATTGGTACTCTGGTCTTATTATTTTATCATGGAAACATGGATTTATTGAGGTGGACCTTAGTTGAATAAATCAAATGTTTAAGATGAAATAAATACGAAAAATAAGAACAAAATACACACATTGTAATTCAAAAACAGAAAAAATATATTTCGCTAAACAAATTAACTATAAAGATAAATACATATTTACTTTTGTTTTGTTTCGTTTAATGGCACAGGTATTTTTTACACATCGCATCTAACTCATTTTAATCACATTCAATAATTAAATTTCTTCCAGACATAATTGAAAAAAAAAAAAAACGGAAAATATTGAATAGGTAGATACTCTCGTATACCTAATAATAGTCGGCCATGTCTTTTACGCAAAAATAGATGCGACTTAAGATCTCGACTTATTTCACGTTAATAAAATAAAGAGGACTTATTTGACGAGACTAAATATCTTCCATCCTTATCTCACGTTCTTTGTTACAGAGAGACGTGAGACAATAGAATCTGCACATGCGGCACCAAAGATATAAAACATACTTACAATGTACTTTGATAGTGATCCTCTTGCTGACGGAGGGCGGCACACCGTTGCTCGCGATGCACAGATATGCACCCATATCCGAACGTGATATTTTCGTTAGCGTCAACACCTCTTTGTCGTACATCGCAACTGTATAGAACATAGATTCTTTATCAATAATCGAACATTCTCGAATCGAAGATGAACGGATAGAATGAAATATTCATGACATTATTACACAGTCACATGAGTATAAGTTCAAATCCGTGTAACGTGGGTGCCTGACATCAGGAATAAAATTAATGGCAGGAATAAAACACGTGTTTGATCAACAACAAATATCACCTCGGTACATATTTTTTTATGATTAGGAAAAATGGACTAAATTCAACACCCAAATTTTGATGCCTTTATTTAGTTTGATGTAATAGAGAGCGACCCTATTGCAATCTACCAGGCACAGTTACAAATTCTGAACTCAAATCTCGTTGGAATCAAACTCAGGAGTCCATGCTCAGCAGGCTTGCTTGCAACCCAAAATAATTTAGTTTTGTGAAAATTTTGAAGTTAAAGCAAAAAACTTTCATTTATAACAGAATTCTTTGAGTAATTATCAGTAGGTATGCCTTTTACACTGAAAACTATTAGCTATAGTTCCAAAGCTAGGCGATAAAATCAACTCAGTTTGTGTAAACTATCCCAGTTTGTCTCGATTACCTTTAGTTTTGCCTCCATTAGGATCCCTCATAACAATATCTGCTCCATCTTCCCTTCTCCAAAGAACACGAGGTTCTGGCATACCTCTTGCGCGGCACGAAACTCTGGCAGTGCCTCCTTCTGGCACCATTACGTCCCCTGAAGTCTCTTCTGGTATAAAATCCGGTGGTATTGTTACTTCTAGGTAACCCATCTAATAAAAATAAAACACAGGTCAACAAACGAAATAGACATTTAATTTAACACGGCCATGATTAAAAGCATCACAAATAATGCTAACAGGCTTCTATTTTCGAATTAATTAACTTCAATTATCCAATATTTCGTACAAAACAATGTGAAACAATTATCGAAAGTACATAGCGTCAAGTGGCGTCATGCCGCGTCAACGTCGGAGTCGAAACCTCGAGCGCTGTCGCCGCCGGCGATTTATGTCGTTATCAGGTCCGGGTATAAATTACAACGCAGCGCAATAATTTAGGTGCACCATGCACGAATCATTACCCGCTGTGCCCCTCGCCCGCTCCCGCCTGCACGGCTTAATTCACTTTATCTCCCCAATGTTTATTTTAACTGCTATTTAATTTTCTCTGATATGGTATGCCAATTAATTCTTCCCAGGATACCATCCTTTAATATAAATGGTACGATAACATATCGGTTAGAAGTTTCAATCTATATGGTCACGCTCATGATTCAACTGAGTCAGTTGATTTGACATTTAAAAGATAAAATAGTATAGAAAAATGAAGCACGAAGAGAAAATTGAGATTGATGGATCTTATTGTCCCGAAATAAAGAGTCGATGGAATAGTTATAATAATTACAGACTACTTATATGGGCATGGATGATGAACGAAATCACTGTGATGTTTTCTCCTGCCGAGATATCACATAATGGATTCTATGCGCATGCAGCACTGCAAACATTTGCAGTGGTCATGGTCGGGATGCCATTGGCGTATTCCGAGATATGTTTGGCTCAGTACACCAATTGTAATATATTTACTGTGTGGAACTTCTTCCCATTGTTACGGAATGTTGGATATGGTACTTTGTATTTGATTTTGTTGAAAACGATATACTTATTAGTGTTATCATCTTGGTACTTGGTGTATACATTTTATGCGGCGTTGGATGTACCACCCTGGCTGAGTTGCGACGACTACGGTGACACCAAATGTATGGTAAAAAGAGTGAACGTTTCAATTTTTCAACATTGCCTTGAAGCTCAAATTTTATTTGAAGACGATTGCGGAATGAAAACTGCGAGTAACTGCTTTTTTGAACGTGAGATAGGAGGCAACTGTACTTTTGAAATTGGATTAAATTGCCTTTTACCATGGAAAACTATAGTAGCAGTTGTAACAATATGTGTTTCTGTATACATTCTATCAATTAAGAAAGAAAAAATTATTCAAGTATTCGTCAGACTAACAGCATTTTATATTTGTACTGTAATTCTCGTTTTGTTCTGTGTAGCACTGTCAACCAATGGGACTTGGTACGCTACTAAAATAACTATAAATTGGACTAATTATACATTTCTCAATTGCTATAGCACGATTACTAGAGGTTTTCTGTCGGTAGGCACTGGGTACGGTATATTAATATTCTTAAGTCGTGACGTATCATTCCGTAGCCCGGCTACAATGACTGCTATAAGTACACCTTTATTTTCACTATTTGTATCATTTATGTTTGCACTTATTGCATTTAGTGGAATTAAAACGATGTCTTATTACCACGGAGAAGAAGAAAATGTGATAGAAATTGGCACTAGTTTGTTTTTCCCAATGTTTGCTTCAATGTCTGAAATTATGAGTTACTTTGATGCGTTACCGATTTGGGGATTTTTTTGGTTTTCTGTCGGTTTTGTCAGTTTATTTATTAACTTTTGGATTTTGTACCTGTTTTTAAAAGAGATGTTGCTTCATATGGACTTAGCTAGGAAATACACGAAGTTCTCTTGTATGTTTATGTTAATACTGATCATCATTTTCACTTTACCGTTTCTTTGTTCAGACATCACTGGTATTCTTACGGATGCAACAGAGATTATTCAAGCAGTTAATAGTTTATTTCTTTCTGTTTCACTTTATTGGTGTTATGGTATCCATAATCATAATGTGGACATTATTTTCATGATTGGGATAAAAACGAATTATTTTTTGAAGTTAGCATGGTTGTTGAATCCTGTTTTCATATGTATTATTTTGTATGCTCGATGGGAAGTTATGGACACTTATGAATTCCAAGACTCCTATTATATAGAATCACTTTCGATGACTTGTGACTTGTTTGTACTGTATATTTTATTGAGCGCCTATGCTGTCATTATTGCTACCGGTTTAATAGCGCAACTGATGAAGTACTGTCGTCGTGGTGAACTTAGTGAGCTATTTTCTGCTAAAGGAAGTTGGGGGCCGAGGGATAAGATTTTGTTCAGAAGTAGAAAAATGTTCGTGCCTGAAATAATGACGAGAGAATTTCTGTATCGCCAAGTTCGTATCCGTGGTTATTACAAAAGACAAAAGCGGAGGTCTAAAAAGGTAGTAAAGAATACAAGTGAGCCGAAGGTAAGCGAGGTGGATTGGAATGCTATGTCTTCAAATTAGCCTGTTAATTGTGATATTGTTTGTTATTGCTTACCGTACCTGGCTTTTCATCGGGTCCGTATTGATCTGACACATGTATTGACCTCGGTCCTCCTCTTGGACGTTCCTAATGTGTAAATTCCAAACAGTCTGACCGTTATGCGACACCCCTACTCGGTGATTGTTCGTTATTACGTGAACATGTATCGCTTGAATCGCTTTAGTATCCGCTTTTACCCATCCCACCTGTGAAATGTAATTGAGATTTTGATTAAAAGTAAAATTAAAATAAATAGAACTTTCTTATTGTGTTCATAACTTACTCTATAACCGCCAAGGTTTTGCACTAGACATCTGAACGTTGCATCTCGGCCGATAGATACAGTCAAATTCATTAACGGTTCAGCGAATTCTGGTTGGAATGCTTGACCTGCCAAATGTTATAAACGTTTTAGTTATTGATTCATGTTTGAGATTACAATTGAAATTTAACTAAATGAATGAAATAAAACATCTTTGGTTATAAGAAGATAGCTTTCAGAATTTTTTGTCAGTTTCTAATTCATCATTTCGAAATAGTAAATTAATAAGTGCACTTAAATTAATGAGTGCTATCCTGTACGTGTCGTAATTAATTATATGTAAGTTGATTTCGAAATGTAAATTAAAATGTTTATAAAACAAACCTCCTTCTTTCATTAATACATTTTCATCGACTTTTATTCTATATAATCAATACTAATATATGCACTCCCTTGACCCGGGTATGTCTTAAAACTGCGGCCAGACACCGGAGGACGGGCAGCAGCGTCCTCTCACTAATCGGTGAGCCACTGCGATCCCGAAGCCGCCTGCCAAGCGTGGGGATTATGGCAAACTCCCCCCTTGAGGGAGGCCTTCATTCAGCAGTGGACGTCTTTTGGCTGATGATGATGATGATGATATGTACTCACCTACAAGCTTGGAGTCGAGTCCTAGCATGAAAATGGCCAGAAGGTATATGGACCACCAAGGCTGCTGCATATTTCCAGTCACGCCTGCAGACTGCTTTTAAGCCAGGCCCGATTTAGCCATGTGACACTGTAACAAAACAAAAACAATGTTTAATACATATAGAAATATGTTGGTATATAAAACAAATGATAGAGCACAAAACGCTAGGGTAGGTTTTTGAAGGATAAATTACTCTGTTTATTTTTAAGAAATTGTATTATATGGATATTGGTGCAAACTCCAATAAGTAGTCGAGCTCAATTAATTTTTAAAATGTCTTTTATGATTATTTTTCATAGATGAGAATCGTTTCTTATCAGTGAATTTTAAGCGAAGCAGGCAAGAAAAATAACAGTTAGTCTCTTTCCCTAAAATACAACCAAGTAATTTGATAAACGCTTTAATTGTTTCAATTTCATACTCGTACATCTCCAACGCAAACACGATGTCCCTATTGATTTATAATATAAACATGGAGGCAATCTTTTTATGGCTTCTATTAATATCTTAACGATACCATTACTACACTGAGGATACATGGAGTCTAAAAAGTCGCTCTTCCATAAACGGTAAAGATGCTTACGATACATCGCATCAACATAAAACCAGGAGAGGCAATATAAACCTTTGATAGCACATTGTCACTCTATTCGCGGCAATTATGATGCGTGTGACATCAAGCAGGTTTCGAAGTTTTCCTTCCATCCCTTCCTCGACCTCACGACTCAATAATGATTCGTTGTTACGACTATTTCTGTTTATCGGAGGCGTTCGTGTGAGCCATAACAACAGCATTGAGCGTGTGAAATGAGCGCGGATGCGATCGCACACCGGTAACTACTTTTCCGCGAAGATATAATGTTTGTGAAAAAAATTCAGTTTGCCTACATGCTCGTATTGATATGAACGGTGTTATTTCAGTGTGCGTTTAGATAAAAATATATGGGCTGAGATTTTTTTCGGTCGAGTGCTGTGTGATGTTTTTTGAAAGCTAAAGGACGCTCTCATAACCGAGTATTTGGTATACACTGAGATAACAAGATAGAGTTTTCTTTATTATAACTGAAGTTATCCAAAATGCTTGCCTATTTGTATCACTTTTATCCTGAGGTCTAAGATTTCATGAAGATATTTAAAGGTATATTTATAAAATTGAAATTAGAACCTCTAAATTTGCTTGTCAGAACACTCAAAACCGTAAACCGGTTTACTGTTTAGCATTAGAAATCCATTTGGACGAAGTCAAGGCACAGCTATTTTAAAATACTAGTGCAGGATCGAAGTTACTTAAATTATCTAAAGAATGAATCTACACATATAATATCATACAAACACATAAAACAATTAATTTAACGCATAATCGATGTTGTTTTACTCAACCATGTTTTAGAATTGACATCGATTTTAATCAGAAAATATAATGAAACACAAAATATCTAAATAAACGTGGTACATACGGGTAAATTCGGGGGAACGTGACAGGCGGGTCAGCGTAATATCCCTGTCGAAGAATAATCCCGGACTCAATTGTTATTGGCAACGCCGCAACATGTTATACACAGCGCTTTGTTTGAACAATACTAATACTGTGTTTATTCGACGAAATTATACTTGTGTTAGACAAATTAATTTTGAATTCGTGGTCATAACTAAGAATAGAAATAGATGGTCCGATTTCACCTTCTCTATTTACCTAAGAGGCTATAATAATATCATATATTAATAGACCTCATCATCTGCCTAGCCTTTTCCCAACTACATTGGGGTTGGCTTCCAATCAAACCGGTTGCGGCTGAATATCAGTATTTTACACGGAGCGACTGCCTTCTGACCTCTGCCATCCAGTAACTGGGAGACACTGATACTTTAAGGTTAGACAAGTCGTCACACTTTTTGGGCTACTGACACCCGTAACGACTGTCATAGATCATCGTATGACACCAGGGACCAACTGCTTAACGTGCTTTCCGAGGTACGGAGGGGTCTCGATATGTAAAAAATCACCTTGGTCACCCATCCAAGGACTCACCGCGTCAAGCTCTGCTTAACCTCGCAGATCGACCGACCTGCGCGGTAGCTATGTAGCTACGAGCCCCTCATCATATTAATAGACCTATAAGAAGCTAAAAATTTAACGATGAGTCGATAATGGACTTCTTAATAAATTTGTATGAGGCGAAAAAAAATGTGTTTCTTCCATGAGTCGTAGAAAAGTTTAATGACAGTATTTTAAGCCATTTGTAATTTATACATTTATGAGAAGCTGATGTGATGATGATCACCCATGAATCATCATCACACCTGTTTTTCTCGTAAGGTACATACACTTACATTTCATCAATGAATACCTATCAGTAAGAAAGTCCTCTTCATAATAATAATAATTAAATATAACAGATACAATAGGAAATTGGTGGATTATGGCAATAATTCCCAGATTGTTCATCTTTAATATCTGCTAATGAACATGAGCTTAACCATCCTCATAAGAGGTCATTAATTTACGTATAATGACAAAAATGTCATAAAAATCGCTAAGCTTAATTTTTATTAGTTAAAGGGCGTTCGTCTACGGTCTCCTGTACACGGCCGACTGATCCTTGATACAACTATTTAGTCGTAGTTAAACACTTCAGGATGTTTATGAAAATGCGCACCCATCGCAAACCCAATTTCCAATATTTTTCATTACGGCTCAACTCTTCAGGCGGTGATTAGTTGTTCGTGTGCTGAAGCCCTAATGTTCTATTGTTTCTAAGGTCTTCATGCGTCAACACTGAATTAGTTGAGATTTGTCGCGAAGGTCTTGAAACTTAAAACTTCTTTTGTCTGTTCTTATCTACTTTTGTACCCTAAAATTATTATCTATTTCTTCGGGTGATACCGTAGCCACAGCTAGTTGTACAGTTGGACAAACAAGTATACCAAAAATAGGTGAAATTCTCAAGAAATTATGATTGCATTCGAGTAATATATTATTTTATTGCTAGACATGGTTGTTTTAAGTAGGTACTTGTAGTCATTACTGTTTTGTAATTATTAGGGCTAGTTTTATTAGTTAGTCGATTCACATAAAATGAGTAGTACAAGATTTCATTGAAATTAAAAATAATACTTTACAATACTCTTTATTTTGTAAACAAACATTAACAAGGAAACTTAAAATTTGATTAGTATCATAAAACTTATAAGCCATTTCTTTAGTTTCTTAGATATTAACAACACAGGGCCTTCTTTAAATTTATTTGGAATATAGAAATCTTCATCTGTACTTCAACTTGTTCTTCAACTTTATGTACTCTTTGTTCGACTGTACATTTGCAATTGTGCATAGATTCCACTATAGAATTACTTAGCATAATAGTGCCAGGCTAAAGTGCTGGCGTTAGTGTAATCCGTCTCTCTATTTACTGTTTCACTTAAGATAGATTAATACACAATCCAATATTAGTTCCTATACTAAAACATTTTTCTTTCTTTTCTAATCGAACATAAAAATAAAATGCAATACACTTAATGGAATCCAAAGGTTCCTAACCGAACTGTATGTTCCTATTCTTTATCTCCATACAAATAAGAACTATTTTAACTATATTTGAATTCAGAATCTTCGATAATTTACAATTAATTACTAATGACACATTTACTTTAACGTTATGTAGATTAAGTTGATTATTGAGTGACGATTTGCAATAAAAAGGGCCTCAAAAAATGTTGGTTGCATTGGAATTTAAACTTTAACATGTATGATATTAAGTTTGTGGTTCTAAAATTGATGATTATCTAAGATTCTGAATTCCTAAAAGTATAGAATTAAAGTGTATGCTACCAGTAGCGATAGTGTGTGTCAACACAGGAGTATATTATTGTTCTTTAAAATGTTTTTATTATCTGCCTCATCCCAATTAGTATTTGATTATAAAATATTTGTTGCACCTCACGTCAACACCTCAAACGTCAGGTCCACTCATTATCCGTCTCGCATTGTCCGTCGTCCATCGTCCGTCAGTCCTTGGATGGGTGACACTTCGAGACACTTTACACATCGAGAACCCTCCATGCCTCAAGTTCATTAAGCAATTGATCCTATGATGGATGTCATAGAAATACCTATGACAGTAGTTACGGGTGTCAGCAACCCAAAAAGTCTGACAACCAGTCTAACTTTAGAGTATCAGCGTTTCCCAGTAATTGGGTGGGGGTGTCAGGTGGCAGTTGCTCCTTGTAAAATACTAATATTTAACCGCAACCAGTTAGCCGACCCCAATGTAGTTGGGAATAGGCTAGGCAGATGATTTATTTCTGTAACATATTGTTGTTGTTCTTTTCTTAATGTATTATTGTATTTTCATGCTGTGTTTACCGTTTAATATTGTACACTTAAGTAAATATATTTTAATGGTTTACCCCTTAGGTAAACCGATAAAATAACGAAACTGCGGCCAGACACCGGAGGACGGGCAGCAGCGTCCTCTCACTAATCAGTGAGCCACTGCGATCCCCAAGCCGCCTGCCAAGCGTGGGGATTATGGCAAACGCCCCCCTTGGGGGAGGCTTTCGTTCAGCAGTGGACGTTTTCTGGCTGATGATGAAACCGATAATTAAAAAGCATGGATTTCATATTTACTATATTTGCATAAAATATTATTTCATGCAATTAAAGAGGCATAGAATTAACGACATAAATCTACAGATAGTTGTACCTGGTCTGGGTGTTTATCCAAGTGTATATTTGTGTTTGTAAATGCACCCACGGTACAGTGATTATGCCTAGAGTGGGGCAACGTTTTTTTTAAATAGGTGATTTTTTCACAACTTACAATGAATCTATCAAAGGAGACAATATTATTTATTAGCAAAAATATTACTTGCCGCTAGTTAATAAAGTTAACTTTATTCCAATAAATAAAGTTTATTCATTCGTAAAATAAGTTCAAAACTAAATAAATGAATGTTTGCTTAACAGTAAACATTCTTTCCATGTTTTTATGCAGACATAATTACGTATTCACAAAAAATAAACAAAGTAGGAGAGACAGGTAGCTGATTCCATAATACTAAAAGTGTCACGAGTGGAAATATATGGGCTGAAAGTGTTCGTAGGCGGTACGTTACTTTATGAGCAATTATATTTTTACATATTCCCTAGCGCCCATCTTCACATATATATTCTATCACATTAAAAATTAAACCTAAATGGTGGTGATGATATAGTTCAAAATCCAAGTAAAATTTTAAGATTGGTTCAAACTTGGTTTAAACGGACAGATGTGCGATTGTGTACCAACTCACAGTTGCTGATAAAATATTGCTTGAAATCCAGATAGGTTAAGGGTTAAACCCGTTTTGAGAAGCTGCCAGTTATGGGACTGTAAATTACTCACTGGAAGGTTGAGTAAAGTAAGGTTCACACAGGTATACTATTGTACTCCCACATTTCGCTGATGGCGTTATTAAGCTCTTTATAATAGGAGAGCTCGTCTACTGCCATCTACTGGATGGAATTCCAAACATCACACTTTCCTCGACCTTGACAACCGTACTCAAAACCCCACACTTAACAGCCGCGCTTGCAACCACTAGATCAATGAGATTACTTTGGCATATCACACATACCTCGTGTCTTTTTCTTCCAAGCACGGCTGCAGAAGTACCCAGCTGCCATAACCGCAATAATTCCTAAGCTCTGTTTTGATGTGCATTGTCTTGGACGACTTGTCTGAGACTAGCATCCAACTTGGCAGGAACAAAGTTTACGAACGCTGTCGGAAATTTCATACCGGCCGGCAAACTGTACTTCGTACCCTAAACATTTATAGTAAGTAGATTTACGGTGAACGCGTAACTTCAAGTGTAGCTACAGCTAGTTCAGGTATTCTAAGCTTTAACATATGCACTTAGTGTAATAATATTTGAAGTAGTTCAAGTTATTAGCTTAGTGGTAAAGTTAAACATGCTGAAATACTAACATTTGTGATATTGGCAGTATTTATTAGCGCCTGTTTTATTTCTTATTTATTTTGTCACAAATCTAAATAATAATTAATTATAAGAAGGAAAGAACATACCACCGCGTTTGAGAAAATTATGAGTTCTGTACCACATAAAAACATTTTAAAGCGCACTTATGAAAATGTGACGTATTCGCACGTAATTAGGTTTATTTTTTGATAATGGAACATGCGAACCAACGACACGCGTTTCAATGGTAAAATGTAGTAGATAACATTGATTTATAATATTTCTGTACTCTTTGCCCTCCATCAACTATTAGTCTGGTCAATTTGAGGCCAAATAAATTTATTTAACTCTAGGAATATTGCTTGAAACGTAAATTCATAATGTTCACTATTGTTAAAAGTCTATTGAAATAATTTAACCTAGTGGTTCATATTACATCTTATACACCAACAATAGTGGAAGTGTGAATAAAACCATTAAGTTTGAAAACAACCACAGATTATAAGTTCACGAATTACTGCCGTATCATTTCAAGCAGTAAATAAATTATGGCCCCTGTAGGCATAATTGTGGAACGCAAAGGATTTATATTTTTTTCTTAAACTCGGGCACAAATGTTCATGCTGTTGAAATAAGCCGCAGTTTACGGCCCTTCTCTCTAAGCTTCTTCTCTAAAAAGTTTTGTTGTCATCGCATTTCCTCCAGCAAGAAACAAAAGCTTTCACATAGCTATTATCTATCCTATGACAAGAATAAAAAAAATTACAGCTGCTCAGTGGCTAAGGTGTCGGGTTGCTGAGCGAGAGCTAATGAATTCGAACAAATCACATCGATAATGCAACGGGAGGGCGTTGCATTATCGACGTGATTCCATTCCTATCACAAGCTATTTATTGATATTAAAGCTTATTACTTAATGATATAAGGATGAATGTTGCAGTCTATCTATAATAAAATATTGTGTATTTACCAATATTGTTTTGAATATGGCTTTGTAGGTATACACAAAAGCAAAATGGAGCAAAAAATTAAACAATATTTTCCGACCACATTTTGAAATGACTGGAGCCTAATAGATCTGGAATTCGGATTAAATTATAGTAATACTAAAAATACAGAATGTTTTGAGAACCCCCAAAAGTAATTGACGGATATCTACTTCCAATTTGACTAATATTCCCGTAGAAACAGATCAGGAGGGAAAGCAAAGGTCTTATAATTACTCTTTGAGAGATCTACATTAGTAAATATTACAACTAAGTAATAAATTGTGATATTATATTACAAGAGGCTAATAACAGAAATTAGTTGGACTCGGTGGGACGCCTTTGTCCAGAAATGAGGCACTAAGGGCTAAATATAAAACAAATATTAATAAATGGTCCAGTGACTTAAACATGAAAAGTTTAGAAGAAATTATGATAACAATTTCTTCATAATGCAGATCTATGAAGCGCATCTCGTAAATGACACACAAATGTATAAGAATAATACATCAGAATCCTACCCTTGTTTACTATACCAAATACGGAGTGCAGGGAAAGAGCCTCTACGAACGAAGAATTATGAGATCGTCTGAATCTTTCCACTATAGCATGAGTGACTTCAATGTGATACCTCGTGCCGACTCGATAGAAGAAGACTATACCTAGCGTACTTATTCACCTAACAAGGGCTAATTAAGTACCAAATATGTAGCTTTACACAAGTATCGGTGAATCTGTTCAATTAACATCAAAGGTGTGAAACTTTCGACGACTACACAGGAAATGAATATTTAAAGGAGTTATTTGGAATTTTGGAGAGGAACAAATACTTTATGTTAACTGAACAGTACCAAGTGTTTTTCACTGAAATTGGAACATTATTAGGTTGATGTTATATTTATCTATTATGAAAGAAAGCTGTTTTAATTATTATTACAATATATTATTATATTTTTTTAATAGTGCGTACTTATTTTGGTTTATGTAGTCTGATGAGTATAATATTGATTTAAAGGCACATAAAAGATTATCTTCGACATAGAGAAGCAAATAAATCTCTCTTAAATTATAATTAAACGTATACCTTATAAATAAAAAATATATAAGTATAAACATAATTATAAAAGTGAGGTAAATAAGTTTTATAATGTAATATTGGATAGTTAAGGGCTGATTTTTCTATAATTGGATAAACCTGAGATAAGTTACTCCTCTGGTCTGGCTTAATATTGGCAAACCAGGCCTTAAATAATATAACAAACAATACCTAACTAAAAATTAGGTAAATAATTTATAAATAAAATAAAGATACTTTAATATAACACTGTAAAATATATATAAACATAATAACATACAAAAAAGCTTCCAAAAAAATAAAAGCATGAAAAAAATCCGGAAATACGTCAAAGTGATATATAGGTATCTGTCTTACCTCTTTCTCAACAAGTCTGTAAACAATCAAAAGCCAAACAAAAGTATTCAGAATTATTAGAAAAACTTTTCCCTTTTTATGTGTCAAAGTATATTACTGTGCGTCAATATTCACGGCGTTTGTCAAAGTTTTCCGGGCGCGTGTGAAGTTTGCCGGTCTCGAGGGAGCGCGAACGCGGCCGTGCGCACGACAGAGGCGAGAGCGCGCCACACACTGAGCCGATTGTTCATTCAGTCCTCCACTCTGTCGTTATTCTTACGCAGATGTCCGTATGATGGAGGCAGATATGAAGCCGATAGAATCCCTCGAAAAATTCAACAATCTTTCCTTTCTACTGCAAATAATTCCGGCGCCATTTTGATAATACCCAATCTTAATATTGCGAATCAACAGCGGCTGGAGTTTACTCAAGGGAGTTTATTCATAATTCTTTAAATGATAATTGTTCCTTTTATAATAATTGTTTTGGGCTCTTTTGGTTTACTTGGATGTAATTGAAGCTTGCGAACTAATTAATCGTCTAAGGCATTGTTTGTCTGAACATAACGAGGTACGTAGGTAGACTTTGATTCAGTGGCTCACTTCTCGGAGTATTATACCGCCTAATACCGCTTATCAGGTAAAGATTGTTGAACTTGTGGCAATTTTGGGAAAAATAGAAAAATATTTGTTTATATTTAAGTAATGATTAGTGTTTGTTTTATTATTATAGTCATAGTTTATTGATATGTATTCTATTACACAATATAGTTTATATTCACAAAGGGGTTAGCTGAGGTATAACTACGCTGTAAACCCATTATTAATAATAACATGGTGAGTACTGCCATCGACCAGATAGATTCTGAATTCTGTAATAATACTGGGAATTGCATTGAAAAACTCAATATCTCAGAATCAATCCTAGGACATAAATATGTACATATCTTAAATAACTAAGAAGTATTATTTTATAAAATATAAAATATTAATATTTTACTACTGTTCATTTTAGTTTTTTAATGCTGTTAATAAATACCCGTTGCTACGTACCTATATTTATATATACTTTTCTTTTTTTTATTTATTTTAAGTATTTAAAAAATCGTTGCCCCACATTAAGAGTAATTCCTGTATCGTGGATGCGTTTACAAACACAAATATTCACATACACCCAAACCTGGAACAACTATCTGTAGATCATACAAATATTTCTTCCGTGCGGGAATCAAACCCGCGGTCCGTAGCACAGCAGTCGATCTCTCAACCACTGCGCCAACCGTGCCAAATAAGTAACATAGTCAATCTGATGTAACGCAACTAATTTAGAACTAAAAATAACTATCTTATGACTACTAAGATTGGAACACAAAGCCACCCGCAATTTCTTAAGAAGATTATACCAATTTAAAATCCCACTTTAACTGCATAATAATGAGGAATCGAAATCCAATTTGAGTGACCCACACCAGTTGAACTTAAGAAGCCACTTAATGAAATCGAGATAGAATAATTAGCCACTTTCCGCTAATTTCCAAGTTATTAATGGAGGCGTTAGAAAGGACCGTCATCTGGCTTGGGAGCAATCTTGAGCTATGTGTGACGCTCTAAACGACTCCCATTGTGTCAAGACAAAAGCTCATTAGTGAATAAGCTGGATTCAAACAAGGCATTCCCGAAAGAAAGTCAGACATGTTCACCTATATAATATCTGGTATTATTAAACATTTTCATGTGGTTCAAGGGTTACTCATGTCTTTTACGGTTATTATATTCTATAAAAATAAATAATATTTAATGAAGTAGAATATAATTATTAAAACATGAAAACAAAAATTAAAAGAAATCTATCATTCAGTCTCCTTTTTTTTCGGGGGAGGTTTTGGAGCGTTGTATCCCTCGTGGAAACTGTTCAAATAGTGCCATGGAGTCTGTAGTTCGTACTGACGCGCCTCTTGAGCATATTCTACTGGCTCGTATACCAGTTTCTTTAACTCGTCATCATAACGAACCTCAATATATCCGACTAAAGGAAAGTCCTTTCTTAATGGATGTCCAGTGAAACCGTAATCAGTGAGAATTCTTCTCAAGTCCGGATGGTGGGTGAATACAACTCCAAACATATCGTATATTTCTCTCTCGTACCACTGACAGGCCTTCCAAACGCCAAAGCCAGAGCGTAAAGGCGTCAGTTCGTCAGTATAAGTCTTAATACGAGCCCTTTCTCCAAATCTGATGCTCAGAATATTGTAGCACACCTCAAATCTATATGGTCTACTGGGTACGTCTATCGCAGTTGCTGAAGAGCATTGGTTAAAACAGGCGTGTTGATGCATGCGCATGAAATTTAGGACTTGAAACAAGCCCTCAGGGGCCACGAGGAGCTCTAGCTCGTCAGTGTGCTGCATTTGGACTTTCTGTATATATTTTGGCAGACACGCCGCGACGTACATTCCGAACTCGTAAAGTCGTTGACGTTTCGCGTTGTCATGCCTCCTGAGAGTATGACTCTCATATTCAATTGGCTCGATGTGAAACGGATTTTTAACCTGCACATCCTTTTCCAAAAGTCGAACGTTCGTGTGAAACTTGCGCCTCAGTAATGTTGGTAACCGACTCCTTGATACCATTGATAGGAACCTGTTCATTCTTTGTACGTTATTTTATAAAGGTTTTATTATTAAAAGGCAATGCTACTAGTTTCTATGAAAATAATACTATTGTGAAAAAAATGACATTAATTGACATGCTATTGTTTTTTTATTGAACTAAATTTGAAGTGTTCAAGGAGGTTGTCTAACTTAAAAATAAAAAGTGTCCTTTAAAAACACCTACAAACAATAAGGCATACGCGTTTTCAATCAATATCATACATAATAAATTCAACTAAATGGAGCAAAATCATACAAAATTGTACAGTGACAGTTGTTCAACTGATTAATTTTTAAGCGTGGCATTGTTTGTCCAACTCTTGCAATTGGACATTTGGTTGACAGTATGAACAAAACAAAGTTGATAAGTTTTTGTTCGAAGCGAGTGCGAACATAGGTAGGTACCGAAGTAGCGTATAGTGTACAGTCGGAGTCATATATACTGAATTAGTAATTTGACAGCACGGTTAGCGCAGTGGCTAAGTGCTTTCTGCGCGGGTGTGTGTCGCTGGTTCGATTCCCGCACGGAACAAATATTTGTATGATCTATAGATAGAATAATTGTTTCGGGTCTGGTTGCATGTGAGATGTATGTTTGTAAAAAGATACCCAAGACACAAGAGAAATCTTAGTGTTAAAAATTAACTTATATAAATATACGTCAATACGATTTAATCTGAAGATACTACTACATAATTTTCATTAACGAAATATATAGTTGTAATTATATTATTTTCTGGATTGTTATCTGTACCCTACATGCTACATGTTTGAAATTATTTCATTATAACCAACTTTGTACAACATAATTGTAATAAAATTATTTTATTTTAATGTATCCGACGCTGAATATTCGTTCTAAGACGCTGTTCAGTTCTTAAAAAGTTGGAAAGAAAATGTTATGGGTATATAATAAAGTAGCTTTTCATTAAATAGTCATGACTTCAAGATTGAGCATATCTAGATGATTGTTCTGCGTATCTTGGGAAGTCATTCGGCTTGCAACCTCATCATCATCATCATCAGCCAGAAGACGTCCACTGGAGGCTCCAAGCACTCCTCCAAGGGAGGCATTTGCCGTAATCCCCACGCTTGGCAGGCGGATTGGGGATCGCAGCGGCTCACCGATTAGTGAGAGGACGCTGCTGCCCATCCTCCGGTGTCTGGCCGCAGTTTTAGGACGTACCCGGGTCACCTGGGCTTGCAACCTGCTGACTGGTTATTCTTTTTGTCTAGATGGGTCTGGGTAGATGTACCTAATATTGCATAAAGCCGAAACGATAAAAATGAGTAGTTTCATTTATTTCGATAAAAACAACCTAATATTCAATTTGAACATCTGGTTTCCACCAAAATTCAAGTATCAGTCTCTTTTTGATTAAACTTTTATGATCTGTTTTATTACTAATAAAATGCAGGTGGATGCCTCGGTTGAAGAGTTCGGTTGGTAAGGAATTTTGTGGTGATTTTATCAATATCGAAGATAATTTAAAACGATAAGTATTGATGGCTTTTCCCAGAATCGTTTATCAGGATTTCAAGTTACAGTTTTCTAAATATCGAAACAAAACAATGACCTCATTTTTAGGCGTTATTTCCAGTTTCATTCAAAGGTAGTTATTTTTTATATAAACGATGATAACTAGGACTCCTCCAGTGTTCAAACAAATGGTGTCAAAAGACAAATGACATCATGGAAAATCTAGCTGAATGTCAAACAAATATTTGTTATATGAGGGAATCGACTAGCGACTCGCGAAAGCCGAACGCATAGCAACTGCCCATTCAAGCCAAAATTAATTATAGTATAATTATGTTTTATATCGATTGAGATGTTTAAAGGTTATACTTAAAGTGATATTTTACTGATTCCATAAGCCTGTAAAATCATATCAAAACCAAACAGAAACACATCAGAAATTCCATCTAAGTAGAACATCAATTGAGAGAAACGTTAATCATAATAAAAGCCCTCAAATTACTCATTTTTATTAAATTATTAAGATATAAAACCGTAGCTACTTGCAGCACGCTACACGAACAGGGCTTTACTCTTTGTTCCAATGAAGTTTTCGAGTAGAAGTTCCGACATGTGTCGCGTAAGACTTGCGATCCACGTCTCTACATATCTACTTACAAATAAATTGTGAAATTTTCAATTGTATTATGAAGATTTTTGGCGGAAACTATTTTGAGGTGTGTAACTGTCGGATATTATGGTAATATGTTTGTCATTTCTTGGTCTAATTCCCTTTTGAATGGAAAATTCGTTACGGAGAAATATTAATGACATGATTTGGTGTTATAGAAGAGATACGGGTTCGATCCCTATACGAAACAAATATTTCTATGGCATACAGCTGTTGTTTTGGGACTTAATGTATATGAATATGCGTGCGTTTATATAGTATAACCGACCTACTGTCTAGAATATTGTTATTCATAATAGTATTATAAGCAGAAACTTGTAATTGGCCTTAATTCGTATAAAAATTGTAACCATTCTTTGTTGCTTTTCTTCTTAGCTGTTTTTGTCTAGCTGTGTGCAATATCAGTGCGGCTTTGAATTTTTATAAATTCTTGTTTATATTTTGTAGCTATGCTAACATTTATAGCATTTTTTATTTCATTAAATCTATCAGGACGTTCCGTATTAAGTTTGCTTTCTCTCTTTTTCTAGTTACGTGGCATTTAAGGATCGAAGTATTGACGGTGTTGATGGCCAAAATGGGGTGAGTACCATACTTGTTAACTTTATAACAGAAAGCTTGAATTGAAAGCGGGACGAGGTACGAAAGCTTAGTTAGTCAGAGCGATGTGTTGGCCCGGTACGCTATATGTCGTAGGTTGAAATGATACTCTTGTCAACTATTTTCAAGTTCTCTTTAACTGCTACCATTGATTGTTACTCAAGATACTAATAGTCCAGCATCTATAGTACCCCTTACTTATTATATAACTCGGCTACACAATTTGGCTACCAACCGTATTGACTCAGGGACATACATATACTGAACAATCACTACGGCGGATGCAAGCATGTAAGAACAATTAAACCTAACAACGGGAATTACCTCGGCCACGGATGATATCAAATGAAAACGTTCCCATATATCTTTTACTCTCTCATATATAAAACAGAAAGCTCAGGCTGCACTTGATTCAGTGTTTCCCGCCGTCCAACTCCAGATTGTGCGCCGCAACACCACAACTTCCGGCTTCCGGTGGGAACCCTGCGCCTGCGCTGTGCGTAACACCGCCCGGATGTGACGTCACGGCATGTCACTTCCGCAGTGCTACGCCCCATTTAAAGAACAACGAAATATCAACGAAATTTATCATGCAAAGAAATAGTTGTAGTCAGTAACTTTCACAGTTTTCATTAGAAAATTTCAACGATTTAAAATTTATAATTTTCACAAATGGAAAGCCTGATAACTATCAACTTAAAGCTGCTAAAAGGCCTAAAACCATTTAAGATACTAAAAGTATCTTTTCGCATGCAAACAGCACACACGCTAGGTGCATTTAAATATTTAAAAAAGAAACTGAGTGTTTAACGTAGCTCGAAATTTGGGTAAATCTTCCTTTCCGGCCGCAACGGTCTGCGGCCGCGATCTCGACCCTACTACTCTAATCTAAGCGGACGCGTTCTTAAAAATATTAATATTGCACGGACCTTCCTTTTAAACTTGCTTTTAAAATTATTATATTAACTTCTGGCCAGCTATGCTCTTTTAATTTCACTAAAATGTACGCGTTGAGTAACTTACTCGTTACATTCCAATTTTAAAAGGTAAATGTGTACAGCCTACCGCTTCTGTTTGTATACAAGGTGGATATTTGAGACTACCTACCTTGTATAATTATATTAAGGGCAGCTACCGAAATGTAGGTATCCCAGATCTGTATTTTTTCTTTAAAGGATTACACGTAAAAAAAAAAAACTCGGTCGATTGTACAGATTCAGATGATCAGAAACAAGTAAGGAATAAGCAGTCATGAAGCAATATTCAGAATAAGTCGTCATATTTTTCCAATTATTAAAAACTGTGACACGAACATACATTTATACGCATGTATAAAGCAGTGTAGGTGCAATAAGAAAGAGTATAACCTTTTGGCTTTCTGCGACTGTCTAAGAAACTTTAAACTAGGAAAGCCAGGAGTTACTGCAATCTACAATCTATGAAAATTCATGAGGTGGTACCGAGAAGCCTACTAAATATTTAATTCCTTTAATTTCACTCTTGACATACATACTTATTTCTTTTTTTTATGAAAGAAAAGAATGTATTAAATAAGATTTTATTTTAAAATTAAGTGAGCCATGGCACGAGACTGTAAATTATAGCGAACCGTTTTTTTCGCCAAGTGATTTATAGTTAAATATCTCGAAGTAAAATATCTCGACGAACGCTGAGGAATATATTTTTTATTCATACAAACTTGGGATTATAGATTATAATTTGTGTAACTGAACCACGTTTTGTATAATATACCTATACATTATATTATATGATATAATAGGTATATTACGTAGTAAAGTTTTTATTACTCTAATTTTACGACAGTGTGTCAGCTGTTAGTAAGCAAGCAGTAAATGTCATCTGAGTGAAATGGGTTGGTGGTAGGGATGCAAACTTTTAATTATCGTATGTTTTTGGGGCAACAAGTTATGCATCCGTGCATTAATATTAACATCCCAAGCTAAACATTATTACAGGTAAAGGTCACAAAACTGTCATCACGAACATACAGATCGCTCGCATCGTTGGTGGTGATAACCATAATAATTATCCATAAAACATTTACACAGTATTTATACAGACGACACGGTTGACGCAGTAGCTAAGCGATTAGCTTTCTGCGCTACGTGTCGCGGGTTCGATCGCATGGAACAAATATTTGTATGATCTATAGATAGTTGTTTCGGGTCTGGTTGTGTGTGCATGTGATACGTATGTTTGTAAACTGTAGGTACCTATGATACAGGAAAAAACTTAGTGAGGAGCAAAGTTTAAAAAAAAAACCAACGTATTACTATCCTGTTAAATATGGTGGCTCATTGATATTAAAACCTTCTTCTTCTAATATGTAACTGATCCACATTCAACACTAAATAACTATTCATACTTATCGTACTGTCGACATTTGTAGTTGATCTCTTTATTAGGTCTATCCTGTCTTAATGTTACATAGCTTCGTTGTTTTTTGGACTTTTAATTGTGTAGTTCTAAGTAAATGTTAAATCTTTGACCCGGACTGAGATCAGGACACCTCTACCGTTTAAAAATGCTTGTAACCCTGTTGTTATACCAAGATTTAAGTGATTGCTTAATAACCTAAAAGGGTAATGCTGAAATACAATTTAAGAGTCTACCATGTTACTTTTTATATGACAAACCTAATTTTAAACTATTCATAAATGTACTTAGACCCTACTACTTATACAGAATTGGTCAGCTTGGTCTTTTTCTGTCATTTGTGCAATGACGAAACATGAAAGGCGTACCTTGGACAGTCAGCTTCAACACCATTATTACTAAGCTCAGCTTTCCGCTACGGCTTAAGCGATTCCTATGTGATAGCTTGTACCTACTCCAAAGAACATTCCGGCACGGAACAAATATGCTGTGAAGACAATCAGACATTAAAAAAAAACTCTAACAAAAAAATGGTGTAAGAAACAGCATTGTTCCATTATTATGTAGCGACTACTACTCGCAACATAGAAAAAAGTAAAGCGCCATCTATCGGAGTGAAGCTACAACAACAAACCCTGATTCGCACTATGAGAGTTTACAACAATTCTAACACATACGAGTGTCCGACAGCAATCGTCAGGCTTCGGCCCGCCAGGCTAACTACCTTGCCTGGTCGGAGGATCCTCCCTTTTCAATGGAGGAACACCATACCTCGTCTCGTCCTCCATAATTATGTTAGATGCATATTATATGCGATTAGCATGCCTTGCACTTGAATCATATTATAAGTCATTAGCATTCAAATCGAACATTTAGCTGGGTAACCAGTTGCATACAAGATGTTGCAAGGCGTTATGCACACGCATTCAAAACACCGTTATAGCTACTATTTAGGAGAAATTGCTATATATTTTAATACTTAGGAAGCGGCCAAGAGAGCGGGGGTAAGCCGTGTGATTATACGATAAAGTTGGAGAAATAAATAGTTTGAACGAGAACCGTAACTTATTTTTCCATTCTACGACTGACTTTATTTTCTGACATAAGTTTTTACCCATAAACTAATTTCGATATGTTATCCTTTTTCGGAGAATGTTACCCACTATCAAGAGATTTTAATAATATTTTTTTTAATAAATACTCCTTCCATTATATAGTCCGATTCTGCGTTGCCCCTCCGGAGGCCATTTTGCTGCAATTGCTTTAAAGCCAATAGCTGGATTGCTCCGCTTTACTATTTCTCTAATAAGTCTATACAAAAAGAGTTCTAATACAATAATTACTTTTATATATAATGAAGTCTTTAACATACTGATATCAACCCATTTTATATTCCAATTTCTTCTAGCAGAGAAAAGGCCTGAGCTGGTAGTGGATCGTTAATAGCCTGGTGATAACACCTGCACTTATTGCAAAGTTCCAATCAGATTCTATGGTATCAAAGAAAACAGATACAATGCTCCTGCAATGCATGATCATTTCATTCAAATTTACTTCAATTCAAAAATAACTCGTAAACTACTTTAAACATGAACCTTCTAAACAACTTTAATGCTGTCATGGTAAAAAAAAAGAAAAATAATAACTTCATTGTTGACCGTGACTGTCTACGGTACGAAGGAAGAAGCGCATGATATTTACGATAATATCCCTAGACAAAGGGAGTACAAGGAGAATGTACCTTATTTATAGATACACCTGAGTCCATACAAAATGTCCGTATTCATTTTTGTATAACCGCATGTTAACACGCGAGCCGTATGTGAAAATAAAACTAACTATAATGTAGAAATAAAGAAGCCTAAACATTTATTTAACGGAGCGTTTTAAAGAGGTAATTTGTTAATGGAGCGGCCGCAAATCTGCCGTTATCTGATGGCACAACGACCCGCCTTTTCGAAACAAGTAAACTCCTCGCGGTTTCCTTTTTTTTTTCTAAATAATGTTCGCGACTTGCGTTGTTTAGTACCCCCTTCACGATAAGAACTCTTAAAAAGATATTAAGAGCTTTTAAAGAAATTGTCTCCATGGGTTTTGCTAGACACCCGCTAGCCACCTTTCTTTATCCAAATTTGTAATAGCCACGTAATTTTAAACGGCTTCATTATATTTATTAAATTGTGTTGATAATAGACTAAGTTTGGTTAATGGTGCTATTACAGACAACATTCAAAGTTATGTTTAAGCGTGACTTTTAAATGTTTAGGCTTTTAATTTTAATGACAAATCAGATGTTTTTATTACTATAAAAGTAGGGATCTTAACTGATTTTATTTAAACACAAGACGGACTGCGAAATCTTATTTTTTAGAAGTAGTAGTATAGATGAGATTTTTCGTATCAAAATTTGATCAGTTATCGAGGTTCATGAATAAACGACTGCGTACCTACATAAAAAAGAGTGTTTGACCTTTGCTATAAGGTCTCCATTATTAATTTTCTCAAGAGAATCCGCTGACTTACAGTAAATACTAATAACAATTCACCTTATTTGTTTACTTAACACCGTTGCAACAAAAAATTGAGGCCATAAAAAAATTGAGGATTCTAAAATGGAGGAAGATGCGATCTTTCTCACCACTTGTCGTCACTTCACGAGAGCAATGTGTTACAGTTACAGAATATTGTTTACAACTTCTTGGCTACTGTTATAGGGTGAGCGCTCACTCGGCCTTGTATAATAATGAATAATAATTTTCGGCATTCATAATACTGCTGAAAAAGTGGGATGTAAAATGGTATTCTATTTGTTTGATCTGAGAGAAAATTATTTATTTTTGTCGCTTATAATTTATTAGGTATTACCTAAACAGTTAATTAGACATATAATTATTCCTAACGAGACACAAAATGTTAAACTTAGATTACGTTATTCATTTTTAGAAGAAAAAATAATTTCTGATTGTAACAACAATAAAATCCTGATCCAGATTATAATTTTATTAAGTGCAGGTAAATAAAATTGGTGTATTTAAAAATGTTAGTAATCCTGTCCAAAGACCGACGCATACGGCACGGCCAGTGTATGAGTACCATAACATAAATATACTTAACCCTAGCTGGCATTTGTTTATTTTGGCCCACTTGTTGCCGCATCGAACGTTTAAAAGACAACAATCAATTTTACACATTTTGATGTGTTAGTTTAATATTTTAGAATACATTTTTTGTATCATATGGGGTGTCACACATATTATAGATTCTTTTTTAAGGTTACTCAAAGATTTGTTATGCATGTCAAAACTGAGAATTGACTCTGTATTTTTAATCTCTTGATTGTGTTAATGGTATAAATATTTTTGGAAAGTGCTTTTGTTAAGTAAAAAACAAAACCAATATGTGTTTTCCGCTGTTATTATAAACGGTTTGTTTAATTAAAGTTAAATTTCTGACACGCCGGCACGGTTGGCGCACCGGCCTAGAGATTTGTTTTCTACGCTTTGTGTTGAGAATTCGATTTCAGCATGGAACTTTTGTATGTACAGTCAGCGTCAAATAGTTAGTGACACTCAGGGTATTCAAATAAATAGCCGCAACCAAAACGTCAATAATATCGGTACAAACAAAGTTTCCTTATTTTTGTCAACAATATAGGCGCTCAAAAGGTCGAGACGTTTAAAATGTCACATAGATAGGTTCAGTCAAACCGCCATAAATATGGTTACAGTCATCCCGCCAATGGTATCCAAGCATTCTAAGTGTTCAAAAATATGGAACACATTAGAAAAATAAACTTTATTGCTATATATTTTAAATATTATTTCTCACATCAATTAATATTAATACACTAAATGAGAGGGATAGAAACTATGCTGTCCTTTTCATTTTAAGCATGACGTCATAGACATGTCTTTTGTTTTGTAAAGAATTTCGTGCATAGCCATTTACGATACTTATTACGATATTGTAAGGATTGAAGTGTGATATGACTGAGAGGAAAGTAAACTCCGATATGACGTCTTATAGAGATGAATGGAAGAAGAAGACATATTGCGCCGACCCCAAATAATATGGGATAAGGGCAGGAGGATGATGATGGTTCGGAACCCTCAGTGGGCGGGTCAGACTAGTACTTGTCCGGTTTTTAATTGCTGGATAGTTTTCCATTGTTTTTGTATCATCATCATCATCATCAGCCCATATTCGTCCACTGCTGGACATAGGCCTCTCCTAGTAAGCGCCACTGAGCCCGGTATAAAGATAAACAATTTATTTTTAGCTCTAATTTATCTTTATTTTTTTAACTAAAATCGTGTATAGCCACCGTCTGCTAGAATTACATCAGAAAGACGTCTTCGCATGGATTGTACCGCATTGTAGCAAAAATTGTCTCCTCTCATGGTCTCCCAAACTTCTTCGACGTGAGTCCTTAAATTTGCGGTGGTTCGTGCTCGAGTACTGTCCCATACTTGAACCATTTTGCCCCACAAATTTTCGATCGGGTTTAGGTCGGGACTGTGAGGTGGCATCGAAATTAACTCCAGGTCCCTGTTACCTTCCAAGTCATTTTGAACAACTCTGGAGTTGTGCACCGAACTGTTATCTTGGACAAACCTAATCCTTTCATGGGGGAAAAAAATCCTGGCTGTTGGAAACAAAACGTCTTCGAGGATGTCCTTGTATCGGAGGCCATTCATTCTTCCTCCCACCTCGACTAGCTCTCCTGGTGCGCTTTGGGTCATCCATCCCCAAAATGATGTTTTGAGATGTCGCTTATGCGATATGTCGCCATATTTAAGCATGAAACAATATTATTGCTTCAATAGATGTTATATTGCAATTGACATTGATATGACTGATAGATAATAGAATGATAATTATGCAATGATAGATAAAATAATGACATGCAAACAATACTTGATTGTCTAAAGAGGTTTTCATCTTTGGGAAACCGTTTATTTCTGTAACATGCTAGTTTATTTTTCTAATGTGTTCCATATTTTTGAACACTTAGAATGCTTGGATACCATTGGCGGGATGACTGTAACCATATTTATGGCGGTTTGACTGAACCTATCTATGTGACATTTTAAACGTCTCGACCTTTTGAGCGCCTATATTGTTGACAAAAATAAGGAAACTTTGTTTGTACCGATATTATTGACGTTTTGGTTGCGGCTATTTATTTGAATACCCTGAGTGTCACTAACTATTTGACGCTGACTGTACAAGAACACTTACCTATATGAACATGAATAATTGTTTTGAGTCCGGTGTGTATCCATATGAGATGTAGGTATATATGTTATTAAATTATTCCCACGATACAGTAGAAAGTGTGTGGAACAGTGGGTAAGACAGTGGGTGATGTTGAAAAAGAATTTGTGGTCATTAGTAATTAGATTACAATAATGTTTTCAACGATGTATCACTATAAACTGCCTCATCGGTCTGATGCTTGCAAGCGTGACTGCTGAGCGTGAGGTTCTGGGTTCGATTTCAGGGACCGGCAAATAGTATATATACATATAGTACGTACACTTCTGCCTAACTGCCCTCGGAGATATAGCGTGATTTTATTTATTGTATTACTATATATTATAAGTATTAATAATATGAACAGACCACACCTTATGCATTACCAAAGTAAATTAAAACGAAATTACAGGTAAGTCGCCATTTTTCGCGATGAATAAAGGAAAGCGCTTCCGTTGAATCTTTCATGATTTTTGGAGCGAAATAATTACTATACCTCCTTTGTTGCCGTTTTGACAACTTTCATACTCTATATTATTACTAGCTAAACTCGCTCACGCTTCGCAGTGGCTCAGTCTGATATTAACTATCGTCATTTTTCAGATATAATTGTTTTTATTAAAATAAATATCCCGTTACCGTGGGAACTTCGGGATAAAAAGTATATAAAAACACTGTTATCTATAAATGCTATGTTGAGTAAAAATTGCAAGTCAATCCATCGATTACTTTTTGACATTTGCGGACACAAACATACGAAAGCTGGATATTTTATATAAAGATTTCTATATTATTTATCAAGCGTGGTTATGCGGCTAATATGGTTTTTTGCGATTAGAACATTAATGCTTTATAGATAAAAAGGGATTTGATTTTTGTTTTTTTGGAAAATACCTCCTTTCTAGGATTAGAAATATCCAACTCTCTCGGTCCAAGTGTGTGTGCAAGTACACACACTTAGACCTGAAAGATGAATTGAACCCGCGACTAGTGGCACATAAAGTCACTCCAATGCCACGCCAACCATGCTGTCAAGGGTTATAACATAGCATCACGCCTGTATTCCCCGAAGGGTTAGGCAGAGGTATACTATTGTACACCCACATTTCGCCGATGCTGTTATTGAGTCCCATGTAATAGGGGGCGAGCTTATTGCCATCTTCCGGGCACAGTTCCAGACTCCGTGCTGCTACTGAGAATTTCAATACAGAAAAATCCAATAACACTTTGCCCGACCCGGGAATCGAACCCAGGATCTCACGCTCAGCAGTCGCGCTTACGACCACTAGACCAATGAGGCAGTCTGTCAAGGGTTATGAATTAAGAAAATAACTTCACATAGTATTGTGGCTGTATTGCGCAGGCAGAGGTGTACTATTCTACACCCACATTTTATCCAATATCTCCAATGTTCTCAGCTTTCTTGAGCTTAGTAAATTCGCTACATATTTGCCTAAGTTTAGTATAGCCCAATCAAGTTGGCATTACGTACCGTTCATACTCGAATCACCCAGGGTGCCACGTCAAAGCCAGGGATGTGTTCCTAGCAGGAATTAACTACTCCTTTAGAGTGTGTAATCTGATTATTGTGAGATGTGTTTAATCGAAGGTTTGGGATAAACACTTTACTCTGAAATGCAAGATTTTAATATTATATATATATATAAGTGAAGCTTTAAGTTTTATTAGACGTTCTTAATTTTGACGACTGCTTCATTGGTCCACCACTAGGGTCGAAAGCGCGACTTTTAAGTGTCATGTCCTGGGTTCGATTCCCGAGCTAGGCAAACTGTTATTAAGTTTCTCTGTTTAGAAATTCTCAATAGTATCATGGAGTCTGAAACTGTGCCCGGTAGATGGCAATAGCCTCGCCCCCTATTACATGGGACTTAATAACGGCATCGGCGAAATATGGGTGTACAATAGTACACCTCTGCCTAACCTTTCGGGGAATACAGGTGTGATGCTATGTTACTTCTTGCCGACTAGACAGAAAAAATCTTTACTCATATTCTGGTGTATCGCAGACAAACATGTAACGGGAGTAGATACTATCATCATCTAAATACCTCATCCAATGCTTCCCCAACTTAATACAAAAAATCCATGCAAAATAATTAAATGGAAACGTTAAATTTCAATTAGTTAAGTTGTATGCGACGTTCAGTCGTAGTTCTTGCATTTAATTTCAGCTTGCCATAATGAGGTTGAGAAGTGCATATTTCATAGCGGCGGGGCTGGGAGGGCGTTAAGTGGGGTATTTTATTGGCTTATTATACAATATTCTAAGCTAAAAATCGTGGAAAGAGTACGTTTTTAATTGGGCACCGAGCTCGCGTGGTGCTGACGCAAGGATTATTCATGGCCGCTTCAGCGCCAACGCGCCGTCGCCCGTTATTCCAACGCGGATTTTTTTATGATCGCTCCGGCCTTTTCACACCGTTTTAACTTTTCTGATATATAACTTCTTCGGTTGGCTTTCTGGTTTAATGTTTAGTATTGGATGTGGTCCTATTGGTTAATGTGTTGGGTTTGGAGTTGAATTTTGGAATTGTTGCCTTATCACAAATGTTTAAAGTTCCTTATTTAAAATCCACTTGAATATCGAGTTACGTAGGTTAACTCTTTCATTCATAGATGCCTGTAAAAGTGTATCGTTGTAACATTGTTGCGGCTTATTTTGAAAGCTGGCAAGTGTCACAATGGTTAAGCGATTGACTTTCTGTATGGGTCACCGGTTTGATTCCCGTACGGAAAAAAATATTTGTATGATCTTCCTGCACCAGGTTCGGGTGTATTATGATGAGTAAGCAGTGTGTACAATTCAGATTGATGTCTACCCAAGGTAAAATAATTACCCGAGTGTTATTTATCAATATATAAAAGTATTTCATTCGGAACGCAGCTTATGTATTAAATAGTACAATCAAAAAGATCAAAGTGATAAATATATTGGCATCGTACCTACCTACTTTATCAATTAATAATATTGCGAACTTTGTCGATGTTGGTATATTTCAATTTGTTGTGGTTTTCCAACATCCGCGAATTGATACGGCGTAAAATTCGACGATGTCGTTGCCAATTTACATAATATCTATTTACTTTTTGGCGATTTGGAATAAAATATAACTATGTTTTACCCCAAATCGCTAAAAAGTAAAAAGATATCATGTAAATTGTTAAATTGTGTGTTATTAAATTTGGGGTAAAACATGGTTATATTTTACCCCATCTTGCTAAGAATTCGTTTAAATTATTATGCCGTAATAACATCTTATTTTTAATGAGAATACATTGAACGTGGGATTTTTAGTTCAATGACACCAAACCAAATAATTAAGGTACATTCATTTAGTCTCAATGAACATGTAGGTAGGCAGAAGCGTAGGTACGTACTATGTAAACCCTCATCTAAACTGATCTCGGTACTAAGTTGTATGTTATAGGAATTTAAAATAACATAATTACAAACTTAAGGCTTGCTAGAGAGTTTTTTTTTTAACGAAAATTCTAAAAACCTTTTACCGACCCAGGAATTGAATTCAGGTCCTCACGCAAAGTTGTTCACGTGACAACGACGAGGAATTTTCTAGCTATTTATCCAAATTTGACGTAAAACCTCTATACTGATAAACATGCATAATATTTATAGGCGTTAAGAGGCGAGAGGACAAAAACGCACGAAACGCGCGAATTCATAACCTTGCGTCTAAATTATATTAAAAATGGGAGTAAATGGACTGATGTGTGCTGAGTTTTACGGCAGTAATAACTCATAAGTCGGGGCGTAATGTGCGTGAAATAGATTCCGCGCGCCCTCTCTCAGCTTCTAGAAGAATGTTTAAATTCAGCCTGACTCGGCCCGCTGGCTCGGCGCTAAATTAGCCTGCCACGCCGCAGATCACGTTGTTTGAAATATTACGTGAAATGATATGAGTATCAACCTCAACATTATTTGTTGGAGAGATTTTATTCACATTATTTTTTGAGTATAAGTACTTCTGTTTGCTGCATACTTTACTTTTGTTTTTATCTAATGTGAGGAATGATAATTCAATTTATTATCTACTGTTCTACTGTTGGATAAAGCTCAAAATGAGAAGAGTTAGGCCATAGTCCATCATACTCGCGCTGGCCTGTTGGCGGACTATATTCACTATCAAGAACTATATGGAAATCTTTCAGTTGTGGAAGTGGCCTGACGATATTTTTATAAACTTAACGTACAGTTCGAAATCAGACTGTCCGCCATGGAAGCAAGCATTTAGCCGCTAGGCTATCAACTCTAATTAATATGAACGAAATAAAATAATATTGAAAAGAGTTTTTTTATTTGGTATTCTCACACGCTCAGTGTGCTAGACACGGATTTACTATCGCGAAGGCAATAACACCAACATGAATAGGTCAGATAAACGTTATAAGAACAAACCAATTTTGTATCGTTGCTGTAACTGAATCGAAGCTTAAGTACTTTATCTCGAAAATATCTAGATTACTATCATTTAGACATTTTCAGTTCAATAAATATCATTTTAATTTATTACTACCTCGGGTAGAATAGAAATTATCAAAACGTGGTTTGGACACATATTTAAAGCCCCCGTGGGTGCAAGTTATAATCACTGAACACGAGAATAATTACATATTTTATAATGGAAGAATCGATTTACACTCAAAGGGCATAGTATTAAAAATATTATAAGGAATACCTATATGAACAAAATCGTAGCCATTTAAAATTCAATTAGTGATAAATAAAATAATATGAAAATTTATTAGACTTTACTGAATTCATCTCATAGATTTTTTTAACCCTTTAAAAGGCAGTGGGAATGAGGACGTAAAAGTTTATACAAAACGGATATTGTAACCTAATATATTATGAATGCCCTATGTAGTTTTTTCTTTCGTGAAAATTTCGTGGGAATATAGTTGCCACTGCCTGTAAAGGAATATGGAAAATATAATATTCATAAGTTTAATTAAACTTTTTATTTCTGTTCAATGGTGGTCAATTATATGGTGGCAATATAGTGGCCACTGCCTTAAAAAGGGTTAAAGCAGAATGAACCAATTACTAAAAAAAACCGATATTTAAATTCGTGGTCCATTCCGTGGTCAAAGCTTAGTTCGGGCACAGGCGTGATGCTTTTTATGAAGGTGTATGTTTTTTTATAATGCGCGGGTTTTCCTACCAATTAATACTCCATGTTCATCGATATACAGAAAGGGAAAAACCTCTCAAAGCTCCTTTATATATAAGGATCAATGATTTATCATAATAAAACCAATGGCAAAGTTGACTGACTTTACCAACTTGCTACCCCTTAACTTACTGCAATCTCTTACACTAAAACCACATCCGAGCAAAAAAATATACCTAAACCAACCACTTGGGAAATAGCTGAGAAAATAAGCAACTAAGAAAAAAGGTGTGGCAAAATATTCCTGCAACGTGAGTAACCGTAAAGTGTTTTACGCGTGTTTAGAATTCAATGAGTAAGTTAAAGCAGTAAGATGTGTCATGTGATTACCTTTGCGATTGCACTGGAGTGTAATATTATATCGACTGCGACTAGACTACATGGCGACGTGGAGGAGGAACGACCAGGCAATGGTGGTTGTAACACGAAAGGAGTTAGTCAGTCCACACGGATGAATATTTTCCCGGATTTTTACCATAGGAATGACTTCAAGTACTCAGGAGAAAACTCCTGGAAAGTTTAATTTTAATATCAGTAAGTCTTTAGCATCGTCAGGTAGGTGGAAGAATAAAGCGGTTACAGGCGAGGTTTTTTGGCTGTAATTTTTTAAATCTAATTTTGCTTATATGTACCTCCTTGATAATGTTAGAAATATGTCAACACAACATCAAAACGAACTTAACATAAAGTTTTTGCATGAATCGCAAGGATGATTCGAGTTTAAAAAGTTTTCTAATATTATATGTAAGTACATATTTCAATCAGAAAGAACTCGGCGAATATTAAAAAAATAAATTACGCATGTTTTCTTTTATTAGAAAGACTAACTTTAATTTAACTTAAATTTTTACATGACCAATTGACCATAATAAGTAAGAAACAAAATCACATAGTGAGGAACGCTCCGATGTATTGAACCCAAATTAACAGGTCAAACTAAAGGAAGTGCTTCCGACTCGACGTCGTCGAAATATCGTCTGTTACTTATATTTTTATAAATATAATATCATGACAGTGACTAATTTGTTCATATCATTCGCCTCTCACTGAAGAGATGTTGAGAAATTGATTTCACTTTGAAAGAAGACGATTTTCTTTTAGATTTACAGGTTATTTATACATTGGTTGTGAAAAATGAGTGGGTGTTGGACGTCGTCCTTTTTGTATTCAATTGGCAGTTTGGAAAGATTACAGTGTTCTCGTGTATCCTAAGTACTGTTGATAAGAAAATTAAAATACACGACTGTCCTGCCAAAAAACGAACTAAAAAGTAAAAAACAAGTTGTATTAGTTAATCTGCATATTATACAAAGCGACAGGTCACTAATTTACTCGCTGATTAACCTGTTAAGAGTTTTTAATTTTTTAATTATTAAATTCTCAATTTATATATTTTAAGACTACAATACTTTGCTATACAAAACTCTATAACGAAAATATAATCCATACGATGTGTGCATTTTAATAGCACCGGCACACAAAAAAAAAATAAAGTGGTCAGTACTTTTGACCAGACCCATCTAGGGTTATGCATTTCAATGCGCTGAATCCGAATTTGAGGTCGGTTTAACCCTCAAAATTTTGAGTAAATTGCATAAAACCGTAAAGTAAAAATTGAACTAAACTAAAACTAAAGATAATAATAAAATGCAGTTATGCAAGCAAGAATTTTTATTTACGAGATTTTTATTTATTTATTATTTAATATTTATTTATTCAAATTCGAATTTAGCGCATCGGAATACATAACCCTAGATGGGTCTGGTCAAAAGTACTGACCATTTTTTTTTGTGTGCCGGTGTAGTGTATCTGATAATATTCGTGTTCTCTATTTGACGAAATCATTGACCGAATATGCCTATAAATTTCCTATTATGCCTATAATGGCGAGTCACAGCTGGACAATATCTTAATTTTAGCTATGTGCCACAATATGATTTGAATCTTCCCACTTTCTCTTTCACTTGTTGTAAAAAACTTCATCTAAGTCTTCCTCTTTCTCGCTTACCTTCATTTGTTCCTTTTAAAAATGTCTCAAAAATTATCGAGTCGCACTAATCAAGTGATCAACAATCTTTCCGAGTCCTTTCTTTGGCTTAATTATTACTATATTTTATTGGCACCCCTGAAATACGCTAAAACGATAAATGAAAGAGAAGAGAGAGATGACTGAATGAGAAATGCGTCTATTACTCGCTTAATTTTGTAATATACAGTGTAAACTCCATGTAACGTCACTCGATTTAACGACAAACTCCACTCCCTAAAGCGCCGAAATCACTTAGCTTTGGTTGGTTTAGCTTGCCTTCCATACAATGATACACTCTATATAGCATTACACCCACTCTCAATAACGACAACAATTAAGTAATAAAAATTAGTAAAAATTGCGCAGCTGAGTACGTTCTTTTGTCGTAATAAACTCGACTGTCGGCATCATGCATACCGAACTTTCTAAGAAATTCGTTCTTTTGTTTACAAATTGGGATTGCTTGCACGCGTAGACTGTTGTTGACTAAAAAAATACAACAAAATTACTGGTGCAGCAGAAGACGTCAGACAAAAATAACAGACTATACGCAATAGCGTTCAAATAAGATTGTTTTTTATGTACATAACTACTGACAGTAGTCTGAAATAAACTTTATCTTTTTATAATTCAGATTTATCTTCTCTCCATTTAACGACAACTCTCTATAACGCCATAAAATGCACAGTCCCTTCGGTGTCGTTATATGGAGTTTACACTATATTTATAATTATAGTTTTACAATACAATAGCCTCCAATTAACAGGGCGTCTGATGTCACATTCGCACTTACAGGCACTAAATAAGTAGCTATGATATCATAATTACCTACAGTATCAAATCTGAAATCTAATGTTCTATAAAATACACACAAATCGATGTGACCGCTCTTTAATTAATTCCTAGAAAATAATACCCCACTCAAGCTACACAAATAACAGTATAATTTCGAGTAAAATGAAAGTAAAGGGCACAATAGGGAAAGCCATTTACTTGAATAAATCATAGCCCTTTAAGGCTTCTGTCATGAAAATCTATCGAATAATGTCACTCCATTATAACTAGTGTCTCATATCGGCCGAGTGTTCATACTCGATGTTCCAATAAAGTTTTGTCAGGGGATCTTCGCCGGCACATAATAAAGTATTACAAAAGCCAAAGACCGTCATTGTTGCTGGTACTTCAATCCCCGACGCGTTGGCGCGTTTGAACGGGCGAGCTGACTTGACTATATTGGATTTTCTGATAGGTAGCTGCGATGCGGTAACGGCACTCGTAGAACGAAATGTTGTGTTAATTGTATTAATTATATTATAATTGTATTAAGAAATAATATAGAGGCCCAGTCCTAATACTTAGCGATACAAATAATAGGTAAATAACATGTTATTTTTTATTTATTTGCATCCAGCATACAGTATGTTGAGTTTTTCTGATTTATTTCAGTCTGAAATCAGAAATTGTTGATAATAATCATAAAATGTTTATTAATTTCTCCAAATCAAAACTTTCCAAGTCTTCTACTTTAACTTTTGAGCTCAGTTTTTGTCGGTGGAACAATAGCGACTGGTCCCTATGTTTTGGCTTTTTTAATCTCATGCTTGATACGTACAAATCTTCGACTAGGGCTTTCCGTCTATGACGACTAAAATCGTCTTTTTTCCTTCTAAAGTTGTGTTTAATATCATGTCATGTATTAAGTTTTTTTTTTCTTAAAAAAACCTTGCACCACACTAGGATTTTCTCCTGTATCGTGGGTACAATTTACAAACATACATGTCACATGTAGACCTGAACAACTATCTGTAGATCGTACAAATATTTGTTCCGTGCGGGGATCGAACCCGCGACACGTAGCGCAGAAAGTTAACTGCTTAGCCACTGCGCCAAACGTGCCGATTCCTTGATATTTATATCTATATTTTTTGTGAGCAACTGGCTGGAAAATACAGATACCCTTGCCGATTATCACGTCTGTATTAATAGTGCAAGTACTTTCTTCTCTCTTTTCGGTTAGAGTCACAGGCAGTTGATAGGCATGCCTTGGAAGCTTTGCTCTAAACAATTGGACTGAACTTCAATAATTACTTATAATTTTGACCCGTCACTGAACAGAAAACAAATTTACGTCAATTGGCTGCTAATCGAAATTGTAAGGAAATGATCATTTTTACAATAAAAAAAATTAACGATCAAAAAGTAGCTTAATGCTTAGGCTGAACACACGGAATATAAGACATTAATTTTTGTGTAATAATTTATAAGATCAGGAGCCCAAGTTTGCTATTTTTACATGATTTGTCATTTTGACATAACTTCAGTTTTATTACCATTGTGCCAAAAATTCGCAATCACCTTAATTCATAATGGTCTCTTGATAAAATTGTGATGAAATTATGTTGGAGTTGTCGTAAAAAGACGATCCGTATTATCCTTAGCACAAACGGAATTAATAAAAGTGATTGTTGACTAAAAACAAATCAAAATGACTACCAAGTTAAGTGTCAATGGTACGCCATCGGGAAACCATCGGAAAGCCTTTGAATTAGTGGATTACCAAAACTGTCAATACCAACAATTACGATGTAGATGAGAGACTATTCTGACACAATTGCAATAGCATACTTGGGACCCTGGTCATTTTAAACACAGTTATGAGATACTTATGCTAAGATTTTAATTTATGTTGGGTGGACTATAAAACTAGAAATTAATTTGAAACATAATAAATCACTCGCTCAACAATCTCCACTTTGGCAAGTAGAAAAATCTGTTGGAACGCTCCTCGAAGGGTACAGATAAGGTTTTATGAGCTCGCCACGTCGTTCCTGTGCGGGAACAGCGAATGTGCACTACATACATAGGTTTGTACAGAAAACCAATTACCTCCTCTTTTGTTTAGCATTTGATTGTTGTTTTATACCCGCTCTATTATAATGAGAAACAAAGAGCGTTTAAAAAGTAACGCTTGGATCGTGTGAAGTGGATTTACTTTTATAATGTTTTGTACAATGTTTTTAGTTTTTTCAATCCCTCCGTTGCTTTTTTAATAGCTAAGATTATTTGTTTCGTGTTTTTTTCTTTGTTGAAAACTTTTTTATTTTGTAATAACAGAAAGAAACCTAATTATCGTGTTCTTTTTTTTGGGTACCTACTAGGTTTCCAATGACTTAGTAATTGCACGCAATTAAAAATTACAGTAGCACAATCAGTTTTGACCCGGGTACGTCTTAAAACTGCGGCCAGACACCGGAGGACGGGCAGCAGCGTCCTCTCACTAATCGGTGAGCCACTGCGATCCCCAAGCCGCCTGCCAAGCGTGGGGATTATGGCAACCCCCCCCCCCCTGGGGGAGGCCTTCGTTCAGTAGTGGACGTCTTCTGGCTGATGACGATGATGATGAATCAGTTTTGTTTAGGAATAATGTATACTCAACATTACAACCAATTTCTGCCACTTTTCTAGCCAAGCATGAAACCTTTCGTCTTAATTTCGCCAACAACTAATTAGTGGGTCAGTTATTTTGACTGTGAATGTGTCTTCGTAATAGTGATTCAGCGATTCACTGCTGCGCTGTGTCGCAAGTTCGATACCTGGATGGAACAAATAAACATCGTATAGCCTACGATGTTTATTTCTGCATCTCTGTGAAAGAAGAAGGATTATATCGGGGCTGGCTGCCAACAGTGCATTCTTACTAAGTACGTATCAGTACTCGGGGCTCCTTACGTGCATCCAGAGGCAAGACGAGGGGTTTATGTTATTTTTATGTGCAAATTCTCATTGCTTCTTCCAAGCGGTGATTATCTGAAGCAGTTTCAGTTTATCGATTCATGTGTATCGAAAGCACTACAAAATACCCACCCGTAGTCAACTTTTTGGTATGAAAATCCTAACCCATCTCAGCTCCACCGACACGTATGTTGAAGTAGCATTTGTATAGCCGCATCTAGTGTTTCCACGCGTCTGCGTATTATCGTGTCTGACATGTAGGTTTTCGGGCAAATTCAGTTACCTATGTTGTTCTCACCGACTACGCGTCACATAGACACTGTTAAATTTAATTAACACGCTTGATGAGTTTTTGGCTTTGATAAGTTTGGTGAAATGTTTTTTTGTTGCAATAAATTAGCATGCGTTTTAAATTTTGTTTTGTTTATGAAAACGTAGTATGTAGAGAGTGAGAATAACAATAGAAAATACGATTCGATTTTTGTTTAATAATTGAGTTACTTCTCATTCTGAGAAGAGGCCTTTGGACAGTAGTGGGACAATAATGGGCTGAATTTATTATTATATATATGGGTATATTTTAATTGAGTTACATAATTTAGATTCTGAAAACAATAAAAACGTGGAATACGTCGTTTTAATGGCTCGCATAACTACTAAAAAAGGGACTACGTCACGTTATTATTTTCGTGTAATACCTATATCAGTGTTTTTTCGTATTTTTACCACTACAATCAGATCCAGCAAGTCCCGTCTTGTCTGTCCCCCAGCAACGCCCTAAGCCGAGGTTCGAGTCCCACTATGGGACACCCTTAGCAGTGTTGCTTAATATTATTTAATTTGCTAGGTTGGAGGCCCTTCTGGTCTCGCCATTTGCCCGGTTAAGCAGTAAAAGCTCCCTGAGATAACTGAGAATATAACTCAAAAAAAAAAAAACACTACTTAATCTAATTCAAAATATGATCAAATATTTCTAATTCCAATTATTTACAGTGCAGTAAACCCCTCCCACATATTTAGTATATGGCATAAAAAATGCTGAATCATTGTATCCGCTATACATGCATAAGCGATAAATATCTCCGCTTTAACAAAAGTGTGCGAACTTTATGACGCAGAAAATTCTGGCGAACGACTGAAACAGAACAGTGGTAATCCATAATTCCGTGTTTAAACGCGTAACGTCAATGGGCGATTTAAATAAATCCACTAGTTATCGCTCGAGCGTATACGTGCACTTATTACGTAACTGATGATTGCAATTGCGAAAACTGTATTTTCATTGTAGTTTTGATAACTTTTTGACGTTCAGATAAATTATTTGTAATGGTTCTTTCCTGTGGATTTGATGGTTTTTAAATAAATGGTATCAGTTAAGTTTCATTTGGAATTAATTAAAAAATAAATTCAACCAATTACTGTCCCACTGCTGGGTAAGGGTCTCTTCTCAGAATGAGAAGGGGTAGGCCTTAATCTACCACGCTGGCCCGGTGCGGGTTGGCGGTTTACACACACCGTCGAGAACTTTATGGAGCCCTCTCAGGTGTGCAGGTTTCCTCACGATGTTTTTCCTTCACCGGAAATACAAGTGATAATCAAATTCTGATCCGCACATGATTCCGAAAAGTCAGAGGTGCGGGCCGGGTTTGAACGCGGACCCTCCTGCAATGAAGGCAAGCGTTCAACCGCTAGGCTATCACTGCTTACTCAATTAAGCAACAATTAAATAAGTTTCGATATAATTATTTTGTTGCAATATTTAATATTTTGCAATACTTTTATAGTAGGTATAGTATAGTATTTTTACACAGTTATTATCAATTAAACTATGACATAGCTCTGATCACTAGCAAATTAATTAGAGCTCCAGTTTTTTTTTAAATTCTTTTTTAGATTATTCATAAACCTGAATAGTTAAGGGTATGTAGGATAATACACATATAAATTGAAAATAATTATTTTAGCAGGTAACACTCTGTCGTGTTCTACGTGCACACCAGGGTGATACTTAGAGGCCTCTAAGTTAAGAGAATAATATTTTTTGTTATCGATGACAGTGCACAGACTGAATTTCAATTTATTATAATTTTATTAGTAAGAGACATTTTTATGATTTTTTTAACTGAATCATTTCAAGGAAAATAAACTATGTTGGTTATAGAAATAGGGCCAACCATCATCTGTCACTTATAATTTATTTTCTCTAACAAGCAACATCACAAAAATTGCAAATCGCAATCGCAACTTACAGGATAGCGCGATGGGCGGCGCAGCGTCGACGGGGTTACGCGGCGAACGTGTCACTTCAGCACCAGTAATGGAATTCTCATGCTCGCTCCGCTCACGGGTTTGCGGCGCTAGTAATACATACTTTAAATTTGCACCGGTATCGCCCGCGAGCGCTCCTACAAGAAACTTTTCACAACTTTAAAGGGATCTAAATGGGCCTTATTTTAAACTTTATCCGTCTATAAAACGAGTGACAAAAAAGGACGCGACGCAACGCCTCTTTATTTCCTGAGTCTTATTAGCAGACGCACAGAACTTGAGTCTCAAAATAGGTCGCGTATTTTACGCTGCCTTGTTTAACTGTTATTAGCAGCGTCCAAACAAAGTTATTAAAAACAGACACAATTAGCGTAAACTGAAATTATTCGAATAGAATTTATTTGTACAATATCTCAATTTCGTATTTTATTTAGCAGTCAATGGAAAATTTAATCAAGTAAACAATATTACAAATTCTAAAACGCTTCCGAAAATTTAATGAAAGTCTAATAATAGGTACCAAAAAATGTATTTGGGCAAATACTTTTAGGATTCTTCCACGTTAATATGTATATTTTGAAGTCATTGTCAATTAAATGAATTGAATTTTTTTTTTTTTTTTTTTTTTTTTTTTTTTTAAATATTGCCCCACACTAGGATTTCTCCTGTGTCGTGGGTACAGTTTACAAACATACATGTCACATACACACACAACCAGACCCGAAACAACTATCTGTAGATCATACAAATATTTGTTCCGTGCGGGAATCGAACCCGCGACATCTAGCGCAGCAGTCGATCTCTCAACACACTGCGCCAACCGTGCCGTCAATTATTGTTTATATGACTGTAAATCTCAGCATTAATCCACCTATAGTGGAGAAAACAGTCATATTTAACTCGTTAATGCCTTACAAATATGACCTTTCATTGCAAGTCTTAAACCGTTTATGCAAAATGAAAGCGTGGGACTATAAACTAACTGGAGTGCACTCATTATTGAGCCGTAATTACTATTCAAATATATTAAAAACTATTGAATTTCAGTGATTCCAAACCGCAATGATGGACATATTAATACCCGTAAGAAATAATCTATTCCTGGTTGAAATCATAGCGTTCGATATCGTTAGATCTTAATCGGGATTGCGAAGTCGAGCCTATACTTAAATTATACATTATTCCTGATATAATTTAAATAGGCAATGTAATATTTTAGCGCTAGCCAAAGTCTTGCAAATGATGTCACTACTTCCAGAATATACATTTAAATCAACACGATTATAGATACGAGTATCTACAGTGAGCTCCAGAAAGTGTTAATCAACATAAAGTTGATTGTAAATAACAATCAACACTTTCGACGATAAGAGCCAGTTTCTTTATCACTCTTTTTTTCGTTGCTTTAAAGAAACTATCAAAAATTAGTTCAAATTCTCTCCAACCTGTACTTTGTTCTTATAAACGTGTATCGAAACTTATAGCTAATTACATGTGTAGCAAAACAACTTTCTATAATCACATTAATTACTTTAAGACATCTGAAACAGAAGTAGAATTTTCAAAATGTAACAACATTGCTGCAAGAGCTAGAATGTTTGCGGCTGATTGGATTTGTTTCGTTTTCCATTCAAAAGCTCCTGAGTTCCAATGGCGAATACTCGTTTTCAGTAAAACACTACGGTTAACCATGGACTGCGAGCGTTTCACAATATGCACCTCTTTTTATTCCCTTCCTTTTATTTGTTTCTCGTTTAAGCACTCATTTATTTAGGGCGCACTGGATTTCCACGTTCCTTTTTAGCGAAGTAATTAATTTTTATCTTTTCTCAATTTGCGTGAATAATTCTGTGGTTAACGAACAGTTTTCTCTGGGGGTTTGATTATGTTTAGGTTTAATTTATTGCTGGGGGGTAATAAACATGGTTGTTGAACTGGGCTACAAATTCTCTGGAGATATAACGCAATGATATATACACGTTTAATTATCCAGTCCTTAAGGATTGCAAAAGAGTGCGCGCTGTAAAAAATTGTTCGCCGTTAGACTGATGTGAGGTGATTCACTTTGAAATAATAATATGCGTTAACTTTTCATAACTATTTAATTTATCATCATATCCTTATAAATAAAATTAATGTAATATTTAACATAACATAGCATCACGCCTGTATTTCCCGAAGGGTTAGGCAGAGGTGTTCTATTGTACGCCCACATTTCACCGATGCTGTTATTGAGTCCCATGGAATAGGAGGCGGGCTTATTGCCATCTATCGGACACAGTTCCAGACTCCGTGTTGTTACTGAGAATTTCGGTACAGAAAACCCCAATAACAAAAGCCCGTATAGGAAATTGAACCAGGACCTCATACTTAACAGTCGCGCTTGCGACCACTAGACTAATGACGCATTCTAATTTTCTATAATTTAAATAATGTTGAAAATGTTCAATTTGTGTTTACGCTGTATTGTATATAGTTCTATCGTTCGGTATTATAAAACATCATCCAGGGACAGTCAACGAAAAAGTAGATGATCAAGTTTTATAAGCATTTTTATGAATATAACTTTTACATTTCATCACTCTTTTTTTGCGTAACTTTATGGACTGAAATTGTTAGTTTATTCCAATATTATGTTCATAAACTCATGAAAAATGCACCTTAATACTTATGTCACGACTGTACCTACAAAGAAAAACTGGTCAGATACATATACCAGATCAAACAAACATTAATGAATAAAAAAATCCAATTAAACCTTAATAATGGAAAAGTACAGAATCAATATAATTATTTTTGTGATTTTGATGTAATGTAAGAACATAAAATAAATCATTTCATCCTACACTGATGTCCGTCCACAAAAATCCTATCTAAGCATTTCAATTAAATCTTGAAAGGTTTCTTTAGGAATTCTCCTCGTTTAGACAAAGGAGTTACAAAGCCGTTTCAGGTAATTAATCCTGAAGGAATTCTTTCAGAAGCAACCAGTCAAGGAAAATAATCACAATTCACTACTTACTTTGACAAAAGATTAAACATTTCTCTTCTCGTTAAGAAATTGCGTAATATTAATTACTTGCCTTTGTTATTATTTATTTGAGATATTTTCCTAAGCATTTTTGGCTTGATTGGCAATTTAATCTAATTCAAAAATAATGAAAACTATTTTGAAATTTATATTACTATTTTCATGACGACACTATGGAAGGTATCAGAATATATTATATTGGGCCTTATTTGAAAAGTTTGAAAAGTGTAATAAATCTCGTCAAGGCTAATGATCTGTCCAGGATGGCACACGATGGACTAATTTTAGTTAACATTATTAGAATAGAAAGTTTGTGAAAATTTGTGAAAATTTATAAAATATTCAGGGAGTGTACAGAACAGTGGTTGTGCTAAAAACGTTTTTTTCATCATCGTGTCGAGATAATCTTGAGGACTCTTCTTGGAAAAGCGTGATTACTAAAGTATACGATATAAGTGTACTTCATTTTCATAAAATATAAGTTGACAACCAATGTCGGTTTGAATTTTGAACATGACACCAAGTTATAATGTAAGTAATAATGAAAATATGTCTTACGTATTTATAGACTTAAATATTGAATATTTTTAATACCCTTAATTCACGAAACAGGTGTTGTGTATACGTTGCCACAATTGGCGAGTTAACGTTACTAAAGAACAACTAAGTCTTAATTCCCCATCATACTATTCGTTACACACAGTCGTATTAGATCATTCAAGTGCAACTTACGTCGAAAGTAGGGAAAAGTTTGCAGTGTGCGGGCGAAGGCCGCCTCTGCAAATTTAAACAGACAAGTGCGATACCTTGCCGTGGCCGAGCAAGAGAATTCCATTTACCTGACCGAAACGTCTAGGTCTTGGCCTGTAAACACTGTAGCCAGGAAACAAAGGCTATATTTTTCTACCCTTTAGCCAAAGGTGCGAGAAGGCAAGATTTAAAATCGCTGGCTGAAAATAAGATCGTGATTTGATTTTAGGTAAACAATATTATGGTTACGATTTTGTAAACATTGTTAATTTAACCTATAGAGTCAATAAATCAAATTAACTCGGGTTGTCACAGTAATCTATCGGATATTGGACACTGCCTGTTGGCACAACCTACGGTTCTTCGCCTTCCGCATCCTCATAGAAATAAATAGAGTCTATAATATTCTTCGGTAAATATACTCATGCTGTATAATGCAGATATACTTACCAGGAGACCTGTAAGTTTTTCCAGACTTGTTTGGGATGACTTCCAGTTTCACATGCAGTTATAAAATAATATTTAGGATCACCAGACTACAAGTATAAATTTTAGTGTATCTGTATATATTTTTATCCCCAAAAGACAGAACTAGAATGTTAACACACCCAATTTAAATATGATGACGCATCTAAAGGTTCAACCCTGTAAAAGAATAAAATCAAAAGCATAAAAATATCACATACAAAACAAAACATCAAAAGAAACTCCCATCACAAACAACATTAACCAAAAACAGTTTACAATCGCAATATTGTACGGAACAGTACAGTCAGTACCGATCTCTTCCCATTCGGCCATAACTCGTGAGTATTTTACGTCAGTACTAACATTCAGTAATAACCAACTGTTTTCACGTCGCCACTCAGTAGATACCTTTTAAACCAGAAAATGGATGGTACACAGAAGTTATAAAAAGAAATACGACATTCCTCCGTCTCTGTTTATTACTGTACATTAGTTATACAGCTTCCGTAGTGTCGTCGCGGCATGAAATGGGAACTAATGAGATTTTGATGTTTTTTTGACTATGCTTTTATTTTCTGTGGCAACGTTAAGATGTTGTTTGAGGCACGTGAGGACACTAGTTGCGATTTTAGTGTAGTGGAGATAGTGGACTTTGTCAATGACTTATGAGATATAGACTTTAGTAACAACATTGTATATTTCAAGGCATCATTAGCGTTCCTTTACATCTAGCGTAACTCTGAATCAAAACTTTAACATGCAGCGACTTCAGTTGGGAGTCTTTATGTTATAATACTCGTACACATTGCGGTAGCATGGCATTGCAGGCAGATGTCTACGATATTATAACGCGCGTAGTAGCGCGACTACGTGCGTAGCTGCCTTGCGGGACTACGCTACACGTACTAAAGCCTTGCTGCATTCGACTAATATAATCGCAACGACTAGAACTGCATGGCGACGCCAAACGTGTGTCGATGTGCCGCTATAATCGGCGTGTGTCGGAGCACGCTTAAGTAATAAAGTAAGTATGCTAGCTGTACCAGGTTTTAATGGAAGGCAACCGTATACGAAAATACGACTACTACTGGTTGTGTAAGAAGGCAGAGTGTCTGTACGTATAACCACAAAGTCACTATACCCTGAAAATAGATCTGATAAAACTACTGTGGAAAATGTCAGTCTAGACAAAAATGAATATGTAAAAGATTAAATAGATATACAACAGAAAAGGAAACAGAAAATCCGCTTTTAAAAATACATATATATATAATATTACGCTCGCAAATAGCGAAGTTAATATTTCCATAACTCGGTTAAAATTAAATATTTTCTTTTGCTTTTTGTAGCACGACGCGTCTAACTTTATAAAACGAGCACACAATAAAATGTACGGCCGCTGGAAAATCCTTGTGAGATAAGATTTTCATACAAACCCGGTGTAAACATTACATACGAATATAAAGTAGGATTCTGATCCTCATGCTTCTAAATTTATACTAAGGAGCTCATTAATCGCTGATAATTATGTAGATGAAGATGATCGCAGCATTTCACTTTATTATTTCAAGTCGACTTATACAATTTTGTATTTTATGAATTGTTTATGACATATTAATAATAAACGTCATCGCTTCAGATTTCAGTTGTCCTAAAGCTTCCTAATTAGAAGTCTCGATTTTCTTTTTAAATATTTGATCACCTGTATTATCTTTGGGAATGATCTAGAGGTGTTTGTATCCCACCGAGTTATCAATTGCGTTATCTAACAGCTCGGTTTTTCACACATTATTAACAGGGAGAAAGGTCATGGATTTGACCTATAAATTAGTACCGCACTAACTCTTGAAAGCTCCTCAAATATATTAATTCGAAAAATTACCTCATTTTGTTTCGCTTTAATTTTGTTTTCTCATTTTTACATCACAATGGTATGAGCTGTCACTTTATTCAATTTGGAGCGCATACTGGATATGGTATAAAAAAAAGAAAAACAACTGGTTATGTAAGTCAAGATTTTTATTAGGCTTTTAGGTTTCATTGCAATATATTTATTCATTCGTTGATATCGCAAGTGTTATTCTAATTTCAAAATTCACATGAACTCGAAACGTCAGAATTGGGGTAATCAAACTTGGATCCTCTCATTCCTGCATCGAAGGCATAAGTTTGACCGCAAGGCTATGACAGCTCCTTAAGCAAAATTAATTCCAAATCATTCAGTATACGTTCATAGATGGAGTACCATAAACACATTAGATAATTAATTTTCGCAACACTTGCATATAATACAGCAATTTATATTCTGTTGCACACTACATGTTGTCTTGTTTCTCGTTCGTTCAACATTATCCTCTGTGCAAGAGCTTTATAAATTATTTAGAACTCCCAATGAAATTATTAAAACGCTGCACTGTGCTCAAAAATATGTTAGTTTTATACTCACGTGTCAGCGTTCCAAACTAATATGCTTTTTAATCAAAAAGTTTGTTTTTTTTCGTTTGTTTTGCATTATTTTTATACGTGCATTGTTAAGTTATAGAGTTAGTTTTTACAAAGGGTCGTTGGTCATTTTTCAATTGATAAGATATTTTAATTAAGGATTGGTCCATGATACTAAAAAACTGCGATAATTAATTTGAAGTAGGCCTACATGATAAAAGATAAAAAAGTCGCTAGAGCTTCATTTGTCTAATGGTCATAAGCGCGGCTGCTGAGAGTGAGGTCCTGAGTACAATGTCCGGATCGAGCAAACTGATGTAAATTTATGAAGATTAAAAGAGAACGAAAACGAGAAAAAAGAAGAGATGACGTGGAGGGGTGAAATGTTTCGAGGATCGGTTTGGTTTGCATGTTACATTATATTAATCACAACGTTTGCATGTGCACGTATTTAGGGAAGGCAGTGCTATATATTGCACCCAAGCCTGAACTAGTTTGGCGGAATTAAACCGAAAAATTCTAATTGCATATTTTGTATATCATATACCTATAATAGATTTAAACGCGTGATTCCATTAGTTATCTAAAGTGATGTTGTTTTTATTATTATGTTAGAACTAGCGACCCGCCCCGGCTTCGCACGGGTAGCAGAGCATATACGCCTTCATGCTTTTTGTCTTAGTATTGTATCAGCATTTTACGTCGAGCATTTACTCGGCGCACGCCAGTAAAGCTCCCAGTCGACATGATTTTTTCCGACATCTTCAACTATCATCATCATATTTCAGCCAGTTTACAAAACCTTTAACAAATAATATACCTAAACCTTCCTCATGAATCACTCTATCCCGCTAAAGATTGGGGTTGTACCTATTAGGTGGAAGTGGGTGTACACTTTTTGCTTAACCTCTGGAAACTCTTTTTATTTATAAAATGTTAGAATCAGAATGATTTATTTTATTTTCGTTTATCGTTAATATTATTCAAAATTCTAATAAATCACATATTTACTTAACTTAGCAATTTAAGAAAAATGTAATAGGAAGGTATATTTTAAATAAGCAGAAACTTGTACTCCTTTACTTGTTCGACAAACCTTGCATACAACAAACGTTATCAACAACACTAGGATATGATACAATTACCTTCTAACTTTTTTTCGTTTTCGCATAGTACTAGTATAATAATATGGTGCGGTAATATACGGAACGGAACGTATTATTATATAAGCACTGGAAGGAACTGCAGAGTTATTGTGCCTTAAACCTAGCTTCGTGAGGTATATAGGTAAAGGAAAACATAATATTATAATTTGTTTTCATGAATAAAGTTTATCCGCCATATCTTGCTTATTTAAAGACAATATTCATTACCTTTTGTTTTAAAATTTCAAAACTTCTTGCGGTCAAATTATCGAATGCGATATAACATTTATATTTAAATATTAAACCTGACAGTAATTAACAGCTAAATTAGAGCTCATGCTTCATAAATACGAATTTATTTTAGTAAAATTCAAGTGTCACAGATTATTACATTAATTTGTGACATGTATACAGTCGATATATTAAATATTAATTGCGTAAAAGTCGGAAACAACACAGTTTTTATTAACATCCCAAATAATTCATGCGCTTGCACAATTTTCATTACGAATCATCTGTCTAAACCGCTCTGAAATCTCTGAACACATACTCGTTGCATTGTGGATATGTGGACGAAGAAACAATATACCCGCTGTTTACAAACCGCCGGCTTATTTCGTGCGATCCACCCTCTGTCTGACAATACTTTGCTGTAGAGACTGTTACGTCATCTGCATGGATAGTTTGAATTTGGCTGCATGTTATTTAGAATATAAAATAACTTATAAATATATTTCGTTTAGCTTAATTTTGTTATTATGAGAGCAGAAGAGTCTGTGAACCCAACTATCTGTGATTCTTCTAATTCAAGTGCGGATCGGGTTTTTTTTATCATTAGCTTTAACAGTGAAGGACACATCGTGACGTAATCTCCCTAGTATATGCCTAACGAGGGCCTCATAAAGTTCTCAGTGATGTGTCCACCAAACTGATGTAAACATGTACACTATGCTAGCGTGGTGGACTAAGGTCTTACTGCTTCTCATTCCAAGAAGAGGCCCGTGCCTTATACTGGGACGGTTATGGGCTGAATTATAAGCTAAGTTAGAAGTGGAAGTAAAGTGATTGCCTCTTTGCTCTAGTAGTCACAAGAGCGACTGCTGAGTGTGAGCAACCTGGGTTCGTTTCCCAGGTCGAGCAAAGTGTAATTGAGTTTTTCTGTATAGAAATTCTCAGTAGCAGCATGGAGTTTGGAACTGTGTCCGGTTGATGGCAATAGGTTCGCCATCTATTACATAGGACTTAATAACAGCATTGGCGAAATGTGGATCTGCCTAACCCTTCAGGGATACAGGTGTGATGCTTTTATGATAATCGGTGCAGAAGAGTTGAACACAGCTATCAGTCATTCTTCGAATTCAAGCGCGGATCGGAATTCGCAGTACTTTAGTTTTTTCCAACGTTTCTTCTTCATGAGGTAAGACCAAAAATACAGCATATTAAAACCTTCAAAGTAATCATGCAACTACTCCGCTTTCTCATAATTTCCTTGAAATTCTCCAAGTACTTAAATAACATAGCACAAAATAACGTCTTCCATTCCATTAAACAAATAAACACATAGAAGAGAAGTGATGAGTTATTAAAAGCAGTATTTTAATAATCGCAAAGGATGTCATATAAAGAAAGAGCGCAAACCATAAAATTCTGGGTGATATAATCCTTGAATCTTGGCGGAAAATAGAAAAGGACCCTCTTGATTCACGGGCTAGCACAGTAGCAATGAATTTATTTAGCCACGACAGAATTAAACACAAATATATTCATATTGCATTGTGACTGCGAGTGGGTTCCAGTGCTACTAAATGCGAGATATTGTTTTGTTTTCTTTTCACAGTGTTATGTGCTACCCGTACAATTTATGCGATGCATACGAAGTTGGGATGAGAACATCTGTTTGTTTTACGCGTCGCACTATATATATAATGTACTTTAGATTGATTGCCTGTTAATGAGAGCAAAAATTTTATTTTATTTTTTATGATGTAATACAAGTTTTCCTTGTTATCGTAAGCCAAAAATGTATGAAAATTATGTGCACGCGTTTCCCATATGATTTCAATGAAATGCGCGCGCACGTATTTTCAAAAAATTGTTTTTCCGATCGCTACCAAACTTCTTAGGATCACCCGCGGGGCTAATCTGAAGAACCTAAAAATTTCCTTAAAATCGCTCCAGCCGGAGCCTTTTGGAGTCCATAGGGAACATATATACACACATTTATATATATATAGATAAGTTTTTAAGGTTTCGAATAGATTTGTATTGAGTATTCGTATACAGATAGAGCCATCCACGAAGACGCGCCCCACTATTTTTTGGCCGAGGCTTTCCAGCTGACCGTAACGCTCTCTAGTGATTAGTCAATTCATCGTAGTGTGTGTGTGCACACATAGATAATTTGTGTATGGACAAAATTAAAACAGTAGTGGAAGGTTGCACACTTGTACAGTAAGGGATAAAGAAGAATGGGACTCGTTTTCGTGGATGGCACTATCTGTTTATGTGAAATCAAATACTACCAAAAAAAATTGTCTTAGATTTACTGAATATCTCAATAGCAGCCCAGGGTTGTGAATTGTCCATGGCAGATGGCAATAGAACTTTAATAGCTTTATCAGTGAAACGTGAGTGTACAATAACAATAGTAGGTACACTCGTAGGCGTACAGACGTCATTCTTATTTACTCCGTATTGAAATGTTCGGACCAGATTAGAAATAGGTTTTATCGTACTTTGACGTTCCCACAATAATATTGTAATCGCAAGATTACGAGATCAACGCACTCTAGATTACGGTATTACTAAATACAGAGCATAACGCCTGTATTCCCTGAATAACAAGGTAGAAGCACAAGTCCCCTGTACTAAAGGCAAGCCTATTGCAATACAACGGACACAGTTACAAACTCCGCGCAGCTACACAGAGAATTTTCATTAAAAGCTACTAAGTATGTATTATTGGATTTTTATAAAAAATCTCAGTGCAGTTGCCCGACCTGGCTATCGAACCAAAGATCTCATACACTAGACCAATGAGACATTCTTTTTTCAGTGATGTTTTATTAAATATCTGCAACAGAATAAACACCAATTCAATTATAAACATCTCTTATTCAGTGGTTTTATAATAGATATGTAATGTTTTCTTAGCGGGAACTTAAACTCGTTGTCGCACCATTTACAAAAGCATCTGAGTAAAATGGGTTATTATGGTTGTCGTAGAGCAATTAGGCTCGATTATCGTGACTTGCTCTATATGTGGTCACTGTGTGTTGATAGAGCAAATGTCTTCTAGGTATTAGTTGCTGGATGAATTGATTTTCGTTTAATAATGATGAGATAGGACTGATGACCTGGTGAAGGTCGCAGGTTCCCGCTGGATGCAGGCAGAATAGGACAGCTCGATGTGGTGATACTTGGGGGAGGCTTATGTCCAGTAGTGGACGTCTTTTGGCTGAGATGATGATGATGATGATGACGAGGTCTTAAAGATACAAAAGAGAAGCGCGTAGCAGCATAGGTACTGCGCGGAACAGTCAGTATCAGTATAAATAAAATAGCAGCAAGTCAGTTTGTTAGTTAGTTGATGAATGACTGTTCTTCGCACTTCAGATTCATCATCTGCATCTCACACTTCAGCTGCATCTGGTTTGACTGAGAGACGACCCAAAAGAACATTGGAAAAGGCTAAGGAGATGATGATTAAAGATATAAAATACATTACTTCATGTGTTATAAGAATAAGCAAAATAAATCATATTTTAACAGCAAATAATGTAACATATTTGAATAGACAGCCTACGAAACTTGGACATGAAGATTTGTACATGCCCAGAATCTGCAAAGAGGTTTTGTAAAGACGTAGGTATCACTCTCAACATGCTCTAAGTTTGAGTTAATGGGGTGAGGAAATAGGTAAGATGTGAACTTGGTGACGCGCATCTAGATACCGTACACCTAGTTCGTGCATGACGTCATCCTAAACTTTTTATTCTACCTAACTATCTGGTTCACCACCAAAGTAATTGTTTATGAAATATTTTATTATCTTCATGAAAGGAGGAAAGGAGAAATAAGAAAAGAGGTTTTTTTTTCAATTGTGTTAAAAAGTTCGTTTACTTGTAAGGTCCAAAATAGCAAGACAAGTCCAAATAAAATTTCTCCACATCGGATACAAGCTAACCTCCACAAATACCTACATAATATTTCCATCAAAACTTTCTATTGTGAGATTTAGGTGTTCAGGAGACAAATCTTTTCATCTCGTATGCGTGTCGGTGACCGTCTGGCTGTGACGGCGAGCGACGCCACGCGACGTACGCAGGCCGCGCGCGGCATCTGCATTATACATGAGGGATTTTGAAACGAATCCCTCATTTCTACGTTATTGACTATTTACATCGTGTTGTTTTGTCGCGTTTACGAGATTTTTTTGTGATATTCTTATCATGTATATGTGAGAAATAGTTTCAATAACAGTTTATTGCAAAGCTGTTCCTACGCTCGATTGAAAGTCTGTATTCCTCGAGGGGTTAAGCAGAGATGTACTTTCTTACACCACGTTTTTCTGATGCCTTTATCACCCAAAAGATTGCCATCCACCGGACACCATTACAAAACTGTTCCATGTTGAGTGGTTTTCATACTAAAACAATCATAATACTTTACCGGATCGGTAATCAAACTCGAATCAACAAGGAAGTAGCGTTATTTATAATTAGTAGAATTTAACACGATGTTTGCTTCAATTAGCTTTTCAAAGACAAGCCAACAAACAATCCAAACATCTTTTCGTTTTGTATTCATATTTACGAATGCAAAGAGAATTCCCTTATCCCAAGGATTAATATTATCTAAGCTCAATCCTTGGCATTAAGAATTCTTATCTATTTTATATCTGCCTATATCTGCTACAACTGAACCGCCTGTTTTACAATTTCTAAATCTTTTGTTTTATAATTATATCTATCCACAGTGTACTATTTAAATAACATATAAAATAACTTGTGCAGCTAGTTATGTTCGTGTGTAAAGAAAAGGCTCCACGCGTGACGAAATCTGTGAACGTCTGGCGTACCCTGGGCTGTCAGCCTCAATACCACCACTGCTGACTGGCTAATCTTTCTAGTACGAGCGATTCTTATGTGATAGCTTGTGCCAGCAAGAAGACTTGTCCAACTAAGCTCAATATTACTACGAGAAGATTCACCAAAGTAGCGATAGAGATTTGAACCTATAGCCTCTCGATCACCAGTCGTTTCCATACTCTTTAGATATTGTTGCTTATTGTCTTCAAAAGTCTTTCTTGTGTGCTCCGTCTTCGAAATCTATATCTTATAAACGGATATAACACGACAGGTTTGCTAATCATCATACGTATCAGCTTACGTATTGTAGTCATCTGTGTCTATTATGAGGGTTAGAATGATTGACGCCTGTTAGTACTTACAGGCATATAACTGGCGTTGATCCACTTCTAGCGTAATGGAAGTCTCAAACAACGTTAGTGTTAAAACTTCTTTTATTATACTATTTAGGTACTGAAAAATAATAGGATACTCGTCACGTAAAAAAAAAAAAGGATATACCAACGATAAATAAAGTTCTCAAAGAAAGAAAATCAGTAAAAGCTAAACACACAGTATTTTGAAAGTTAAGAAAAGTTTGAAATTCCATTAATTAAATTTTCACTTGCACGGGCCAGTTATTTTTATACACCTCGCTGAAGCTGTGGTCAGTGCCGTAAGCATAATGTCAGGTGTACACCCGTCTCATGTCTGCATTTGCATAGACATCGTTTAAAATACATGAAATATACAGAGCAACGCAAAAGCGGCCACCTGTCACTGCGGCTAACTCCGTCAGCACCCGGCCTTACAAAGGCATTTAATTAAATTGAAATAAAACGAGGAACATAAACTTATTCATTTATTAGACTAGAAACAATATTATACAAAATTTACATCTTATAATAGTTTAATTCTTATTCAACTTGCATTTCGGTCTCGTGCTTATAAAAACAATACTCGTATTTTACTGTTTCATTCACAGATCAGTCATTCACGAAACATCAATCATCATTTAAATTAATAGTAATTTAAGTAACTATACAAATACCTATTTGTTCTCCTCTTCTTGTCACTTTAAAACAAGTACTTACTGACTGGTCAAACTTAAGTATTTTCAATAAATAGGTACAAATGTTCTCACAGCCACGACACTAAACCCTCAGGTACTTAGGTCACCTTAACAAATAATATTTAGTCTATCAATTACCACTGGACTGCGGAATAAAAATGTAAATGGTAGACAGATATATAAACATTTTTTAACCCGTGAAGCGACGCAAGCTTGTTGGCTGCCGGCGTCCGACTGCGCATTCATGAATTAAAGTATACATACATATAGGACAATTTATTTAATTAGACCCGGGAGGCCTTCGTTCAGCAGTGGACGTCTTCTGGCTGATGATGATGATGATGACATTGGACAAATTATTGTTTTAGTTTCTTATATATAACATCTTAAAAATATATTCTTTAGTATCTAATTGGTAGGAACTGATCTTGTCTTTCTTTAATTTCTCTGTTACATGTATTCGTAACTATGGAACTCATCTTTATTCCTAACTTCTGTCTTTGCTGACAGAAGAAAGCAAGGCAGTAGAGTATTACCAAATACTTAATAATTTATTCCTCCTAAAGAATAATCAGTCTCTATGTTTGTGGTTGTTGGGCCTGCGCTTTCTCGCTCCTCTCCTTTCTCTCTTTTATTAGTAAATACAACATGTCAGGGACCCACGTCACTAATAGTATGACTAAGAGAATATTTTGGGCTGTTATGCATGTGATGTAACTTCCTGTAAAGTCTCTTATCCAGCCAAGGAAATATCCGACTGGAGGAACAATGATGCCCATAGTCAACATGCCAAGTCCAACAGCGGCTGGTACTTGATCCATCCTGCAGTATTCAGATATCGCAATATTTCTGGCAACGATGATCATACTTCTGCCAATACCGTAAAGGCAGGACATGACGATCAAAACCTCCAAATTGGTTTGATACGCTAAAACTGAAAAGGAAATTGTATTTTAGTTAGAGCGAAACATGTAATACACACGAGCATGACTGTAGAGTTGAACAATATGCTTATCGAAGATCAAATTTAAATTGTTAATAGTTTTATCAATGACGTATATTTTTTCTATTTTCTTGTTCAGGTCTCAAGTGCAATAGATATTCATAGATTACTAGAAGATAGCACTGAAGGTATTACGTATTTTGTCTGACGCAGATGATGACCAGCAAGTTAAACGATATGCTAATCAAGGATCAAATTCCAATCGATAAATAATTTTATCACTGACGTATAATTTTTGAATCTATCTTGTTCTGGTCTTAAGTGCTATAAGATCATAGATAAAATAGATAACAGTATTACGTACTTTGTCTGACGACGATGAGCCACATGCAGGTCATAATGAGCATCCACCTCGCTTTAATTTTATATTTGTCTTGGAAGATTGGCAAGATAAGGCGGCCCGCTATATCTGCGCCGGCGACTGCTGACATGCAATTGGCAGTCTGCTGTTTATCCATCGATGCTACTTTCTGCAAAATAAATGATGTCATCGAATAACTTTGTCCCAATTAACAATATATCCGTTTTGTGTACTGAGTCATGAACACTATCTTTAGACTGTGGATTAAGGTATCGGATACTTATAATTAATCATAGGTACTAAGTATGGTACAGACTTTGTACAGCTGTTTTACTATTGCAGTTGATTTTTACGATAACTTGTCTACAGTATAGTGCCTATATTGTTTTAATTCTAGTGGTGTTCCTGTTCGACTGAATAACTGTAGGTGTTTAATCTGTCCTAGGAATCGTTTACATAATCGAGAGTCGATAAAATATACCTAATACGTTGACAAGATATTGTCAGGTAGATTATATGTATGTCTTATCAAATATATCATAAAGTTTAATCTATACCATCATGTAATAATAAATTGGTTCACAACCATAACAAGTGAACATCACAGCTTTACTGGATGATACACCAAATATGTATAAACGTAACAAGAAATCATAATTACAGAAGATGTATTAAAGACAATAAAGGTACTTCTATATCGGCTTTGTAAATAGGAGATATTCATCAAAAATAAATTAATTTTATTATTCTTACGTAATGATAAGAACTTTTAATAATTAGACGACGTAGAACGTAGATTGGCGCAGCAGCTAGGCGATTAGCTTTTCCGATACGTGTCTCCGGTTTAGTTGTGGCTCTGCACAATATTTTCATGTTAGTGCTTTGGGTGTCTGCATGTGAGATGTACGTTTGTTAAACTACAGTAAAGGATAGGTCCTAGCGTCATAGCCTATGATAAATAACAGGAAATAAGGGAAGTATGTACTGGCCAGGAATATTAGACTGCTTGGATTTCCCGATTCATCCAGCCTAATCCAGTTGCCACTTTCCAGGTAATGTGACACAAGATGAGAGAGCCACTATAACCATTATCATGATCTGAATTGATTGATTGAAGCAAAACCGGGGTTGTTAGTTTAATGTCGCATGAAACGAAGTATAATTACGTTATGAATTTTGTGACAAAGGCTAATATTGCACAGGTTTCAATGTTCATTGACGGATATATTACTGCTTTGATAAAGTTGTAATCTTCTCTAGGAGCATTGGATGTCAAAACGACAATCTGTTATTTAGATAACAATGTAGATTATATGTAAACGTTACAATCACTAGTCCAAAAATAGGATAGACTGTTTTTATTTTTTTCGAGTCACCCTCACGCTTTTTTCTACGAAGTTTTTGGCAGATATGTATTATACGTAGGTTCACCCAGATATCGCCACATATCGCCGATGCAGGTATTACATCCCATTTAATTGGAGGCAAGAATTGCCTTCTACTGAGCATAATTCTAAACTTCAGGCTGCTATAGAGTTTTTTCTTACAGAAAAACACAATAACACTGTCTCTTCCGAGTAGCAATTCGAAAGAAGTGAATATAACCTTTATCTACAACATTATTACAATGAATCCATTGTTTTTAATGAATCAATTATTGTTCAGATTAATAACACGTAAAAAGAATGTAAGGGGTATTAATATAAAAAACGATAAAAGCATTTGCATTAATAATCACATTTGCTTTTACTTTCTGGAAATAACATAATTAAATGCAATCGTAATTATATTTTGTAGAAACGTTTTATCAGTAAATTTGTTTAGTAACTGAATATTATGTAGTGCTGTCTTAGATCTGGAATTTAAATTATCACAACTTAAAAAAGTAGAATGTTTTCAAACAGTCGCAGTGTTACGAGAGTATACGTAACAATTCAATTTGTATGAAACTTAATAATAACGTGGATACGTGAAACATGTTTTTGAGATTCTTTAAAAGTTACAAAATATATTCACAAAAAGTTGTTTATTTACGGTTCGATGTTGGATAAAATATACCTACCTATTTTTTTTAAAGACTTTTATGATGTATTACGGGTTTGAAGAGCTCTTAGATACACAAGTTATTTAAAGTTCACTTTTAATAAAACTCAAACATTAATCAGTCGTGATGTCAGAAATATTTACCTGTAAGAAGAATGGGTACAGCATACTGAAGTTTTGTATTGAAGTGACCGTTAGGGCTGTACCGATCACGATATTGAGGAACCGCATATCCGACAGTAGAGAGATACCGAACAGGTCGTAAAGTTTCCTTAGCACGTTCTTTTTCTGTATTGACACGGAACCATTGATGTTGGTTGTGTTTCCTGAAAAAAACATTTTTTTATGAATACATAACATAGCATCACGCCTGTACTCCCAAAAGGGTTAGGCAGAGGTGTATCTACTGTTATACACCCATATTCGGCGAAATAGGGCGCGAGCCTATTACCATCTATCGGGCTCAGTTTTCCATTCAGAAAAACCCAATAACACTTTGTCTGACTCGGGAATCAAACCCAGGACCTCATACTAAGCACTCGCGCTTGCGATCACTATACCAATGAGACAGTCACAAGTATATTACTTTGGATAAATTATATAATACAAACATGTTGCAGTTGAAATCATAAACATGGCGTTACAGCCCTAATTCCATCAATACTCATGAGTTTATATTAAGTATATCGATAACGTAAATAAGCTACCATTGATTTCTGAACTAAATACAAAATATTATAAAAGTAAACATTTCCCACACTGATATTAAAAATGCGAGTCTTGATTTTTTTTTTTGTAAAACATTGCAGCCTTGTTTTTTTTTTTTTTTTTTTGTAAAACATTGCCCCACACTTTTATTTCTTCTGTGTCGTGGGTACAGTTTACAAACATACATGTCACATACACATATACAACCAGACCCGAAACAACTATCTGTAGATTATACAAATATTTGTTCCGTGCGGGGATCGAACCCGCGACACGTAGCGCAGAAAGCTAATCGCTTAGCCACTGCGCCAACCGTACCGATTGAAACAATTTAGTAGAGAAAGATTTAAAATAAATGTCCATAGAATACCCTATCACGGAAAACTAAACACTTTTTATGCGAGTAGTGGCGTGGGAATACTATCTTCTTATGTAATTAATATATGAATGAATTTACTATGTACTACGCGGATTACTGAAGCGTGTTTGTTTACAAACTTATCTCACATGCGTTACGTCGGGTAAATAATAACAACGCAACGTGCATATTCTGAGTGCCTCGTTGTTAGAACTGACACTCGATAATTACGTGATAAACAGTTCTTATAAATTATAACAAATCTTACTTGACATCATCCCATTCACCCAAAAGCGATCATTATTGAACGTGGAGGTACATTTTTATCTTTTAGTTAAAGTGGACACCTTAAGAGTATCGTTTAGCTGCCGGCTTCTGACAAAATTGTCTTGAAATACGCGCAAAATAGGTGTTTGGTTGTAAACATTTTTTTACATCTAAATCTTAACGATTTTGTTTGATTTTGGTCTCTATCTTTTTATCAGATTATAAACTGGATCGACCCGTGTGGTTTTTTGCAAAATTTTGATTAATTTAATAATTATCACAAGATAAGTATAAGTAAGATTTTAAGTTAAAAAAAAATTGAGGGTTAATTATTTCTCAATCTATAAACAATATCTATAAAACAAAAACATGACGATTTAGTTTTTACTTGTGTCTATAACATATAAAAAATCAGCAAAATCAGTTCTTATTTAGTGGTGCAAAAACGTTAACGCATTTTGTATGAAAACTTTCAGCTAAACTATAGTCTTAAAAAGGTGGCCGAACTAAAGGCCCCTGACGGCACACATGGCAGAAACATCTATAAGCACTCTAAAGAAACCCACGGCAAGAGAAACGGTAATTTCTTTGCTCACAACCAGTCAATCAACTACTAACGCTCATGCTGTAGTGGAAAGATTAGCCAGTCAACAATGGTGGTATCGAGGCTGACTAACCAGGATGCGTCATACGATCTCAGGTTTCATCATTCGTGGAGGCTCCCTCTTTCCTTCCTTGACCATTGTAAAGGTTACTAGGACTCCCATATTCATCAGTAGATGTTTACGTGTAGGTATGATAAAAATAGAAGAAAAAACTTCAAAGAAACCGTTAAAGCTATTATTATATTATTATTATTATGCCATGCGATCAACAATGACTCATATTAATTTAATTACTTGGTAGTGATGATTATAATATAAACGTAAATACGGGTTCATACTTCAGAGAAATTCACTATATCAACTATTCCTAGAAATACCGGTTCGAAAATATACAAATTAATTGATAGTCTACAAGTACCTACCTACAATACAAGAAGCGAAATACCACTACACATTTATACAATTACATTAAAAAAAAAAATGGAATTTGCCTGGATTGTTTCTTATAGAGTGCCGGAATCCATTATAAAAGGACTTTTCATCCCATGAGAGGGTGCAATGGGTTCCCAGTTGGAATGAAAAAAAATTCTGAGTCGACAAAACCGCGAGAAAAGCGACCTAATAATATAATAAATGCAAAAGAAGAGTCAAAAGTATGCGGCTATACACACACACTTCACCGATGCTATTATTAAGTCCCACAAAGGGGTGAACCTATAGAGGCTGGAGGCCCTTCTGGTCTCGCCATTTGCCCGGTTAAGCAGTAAAAGTTCCCTGAGCTAACTGCGAGAGACAACTCAAAAAAAAAAAAAGAAAAAAAAGTGAACCTATAGCCAACTCTCGGGAACCCTTCCACCCTGGGCAGACTGCATCGTAACGGAACTTGGAAAAACAACACTTTCCAACTCGGAAATCAGTCTCAGGATGTCACGCTCAGAAGTCCTGACCGATAAATCAATCAGGCAGTTAATCAATTAATGATTTTAAGAGCCGTCACATTAAGTGCCTGTAATTTTACTCCGAAAAGCAACTGACCTAAAAATAACAAATGTAAGACTTAAATTAACACAGAAACATTGCGTTACTTACCATTTAGACCATTTGCGTCTGATTTATTTATTTTTCCACCGTTTAGTTCTTTATTGCTCGACGTTTTTTTGGTGTCCCAGCTGGCTTTTTCGTTGCCATTTGCCAATTCCGGTTTTTGAGCGTCACCATTTGATTGGGATGTTTTCCTTGCCAGTGCTTCTTTATGTTTGTCTTGTAGTAAATGTAGTGTTTCATCAACAACCACTTCTACTTCTACTTTTTTCATATGCCATTCCACTGGTTGTATTAACATGGTGCCCGCAATCTGAAATGGTAATAATTAACTTAATATGTATACGAATAAATAAAAGGTCATAAAACTTAATATATTTATTGGAAGAACTTTGAGGAGGACTCTGCCCAATAAGAAAGTTTGAGCTAAGTAAAACAATAAAGAAATCCTTCCACGTAGGTATGCCAGTTAAATTACAACTGTTTCATATCATCGATACAAGCGATTCGAAGTCGCTTCGCAAATCGTTTGCAGTAAAATAAAATATCACATATTGATTTTCTATCAATATGTGATATTTTCAGTTTCAACATAAATGAGTAATAAAATAAGTAGTTACCCCGTGTAAACTCAAAGACGACAGCAGCAAGCAAGCGCCACGGAACCCATAAGTTTCCAGGAGATACCTCACTAAGTGTGGCATTAGGGTCTGTCCCACACCTGTGCCAACGTTAGCGAGTCCCACTGCGCGGCTTTTCTTTAGCTTGAAGTAACTATTTATAGCCACAAATGACGAGTTTTGGATGAAACCCAAACCCAAACCTGTAACAAGCAATACAAATTTGTTGTGAACAACAATACACATTTAGGGTAAAATAAATGGCCATGGTCAGGTTAACCATTCTTAATATTTATGTATGGGATTTCAGAATATACTTATTTTAGATTGCAACTTCAATCGTATAATTTTCTAACTTTAAAATATAAAATATCTGATAACTAAGCGATACCTACTCATGTTCATACAACAAAATGAAACCGTTGTAGCTTATATCATGAAATAATTTCCCAAGAGCACTGCATGCCCTCATAACTTCTATTACAATCTTTTAAAAGCAGTTCCATACACAGTTTACGTCTCCTCATTTCCACTGTACCGCATTATGCTAAACAATAAACATCAAACAACAAACAAGACAGTCTTACCTAATATCACGCCGTAAGTTAACACCAAATGCAAGATATTTGTTGAAAATCCGCTGAAGAAAATTCCGACGGTACAGAAACATGCTCCCGTTACCGCTACAAATCTTGTGGATGTCAGTTTGACTACGGCCCCGGCTATTGGACCTCCGAAATTAGTGACGAACAACATCGTGCTCATTACTATGGCGGCGCCTTGAGTTCTGTGCCCCATTGCCTCTAACGCATCGCCGTATAGCAAGCTGAATAGCGATAGCATTGACTGATTGAAAATCTATAAAAGAGAATTTAATATTAGCGATGTTGTACCTGCCTCATTGGTCTAATGGTCGTGAGATGAGCGTGAGATCCTGGGTTCGATTCCCGGGTCGAGCGAAGTATTATTGGGTTTATCTATATAGAAATTCTCGGTAGCAGCACGGAGTCTGGAACTGTGCCCGGTAGATGGCAATAGGCTCACTCCTTGTTACATGGGACTCAATAACGGCATCGGCGAAATATGGGTGTACAATAGTACACCTCTGCCTAATCTTTCGGGGAATACAGGCGTGATGCTATGTTATGTTATGTTGTACCTATTGGTACTGATAAAGTTGGCCGACTACTGCGCTAAGTTTAGTATGTTTGATTCCAGAACAGAAAATATATTTATATGGCTATCGATAGTTATTCCGTGTTTGGTTGTTTGTGATTGCCAACATTTGTATAGACTATAGATGGACCCACTATACATGAATTTATACAAGGGACAGCGTTTTTTAAAGAAAAGGCTAGTCTTACAAAAACCAGTTTGGCTAATGACAGTAAAAAGATGTCTGTTAGACGCCATTTTTACCAAAATTTCAAGAGCAGTCTAGAGACAGATTTGCAGTGCCATAAGTAAAATTTATAGACGTAATATAATACACACGTAATATATATAATAATTAATAGACGTAACGTTGTTAACGTTTGTTATAGTCTTGACCACAATCTACTCAAGACTATAGTTAGACTGCCAACCTTTAGTTTTGACTAATGAGAAGACAAAATAATTCAACAACTTTTGTATTATTTGAATAAAGATTTTAAAACATATGGCATGATTGATTGTCTAATCAAATGCATGAATTGTTGAAATGACACTGTTAACACAGCGACTGTCATCTGTCTCTTTAGCTCTAATTCAATACAATGGGTACATAGGACTAGAGGGGTCATTCTCGCGCGTTTGGACATGATGTCCAAATCGAGATAGATATCATTCACTCTTTTCTGACTTCTCGTAATTACATATTAGGTATAGGTATCTTTACTATAAACGCCCGGAAATGCAACTCCCGTTGGACACAGAAATAGAAAAAGAAGAAACTTTTTCTAATAGCGATAGTAATGTCCAAGTGCGCGGGAATAGTTCTCTGATTATTTATGATTTTTTTGTAGAACTGAACAACAATTTTAAAAACAAATGCATCTACGATACCTACAAGCATTTCGTTGCTCAAGGTAAATGCTCGTCAAAATTAATTTAAAATCAAATTGAAGAATTGCTCCGCTGAACGATAAGTTTGAAGTAAATTTTTGTTGTTTCGCTAGAATGCTTGCGTGAGTATTTTAGTTGTGATATAACACTCGATAGAATGTTCAGGATGATCAGATCAATCAACCATCACCAAACTAATGGTAGACTTTACAGGCTGTTGATTACCAAGGATATTTTAGGCCTCGAATGGAGTGGTCTTAATTAATTCATTGGAAATAGAAGAACACGAGAAACAGTATTAACGAAAACGTGCAATGAGCACAGGGGATGAGCTGGAATCCTGTTCTAACAACAAAGACGATACCGTGCATATATTCAGGCGCGGTCGCAGCCTTACATTTTGGGGGGGCGGGGTCATATCAACAGTAAAGTGACTTGGGGAATTGGGGCATGGTTTTGAAGAACAGATTAAATATAATATTATAAATAAAAAAACCTGCCTACCTATTTTCGATATTATTGTTTAGACGTTTTAAGCTGAAATTTAATAATTTGTTTAAAATATTCGTAAATTATCTATTTAGAAGGTTTGTGAATTTGACGTGTACGATTTTGGGGGGGCATGACCCCCACGACCCTCCTCCCCTCTCCCTCCTCGGACCGCCACTGCGTATATTTGGAATTCTATTGTTATTGACGCATAGTTAACACGCAAAATGTCGTTATTGAATTACTGAACAAATATTATTGTTGTTTTATCTTATAACCGATATCGGTTGTTGATATGACTCTGTATGGGGTATTAAGAACGGCCTTACGGTTAAATAAAAACACTGATAATACTGAATTATCTATTGTTTTTGGAATAATAAACACATAGAGGTATAATATTAGATAGCATCACGCCTATTATTCGCTGAAAGGTTAGAAAGAAGTGTACTACTGCTGTGATTAAGTCCCATCTACCTGATAGGGGCAAGCCTATTGCCATCTCTCATGAGAATATCCATAGAGGAAAATAATAGGAAAATTTAACATCACTTTTCTCTACCCGGGAATCGAACCCAGGATTTCACGCCCAGCAATCGCGCATGCAACAGTTCAAACAATCATGCTGTCTAGAATAATAAAATTGAATATCGATTTAGAACCAAAAATAATTCATGGCGATGGCGACTAATGGTGAGCAAATATGAGCTTAATATGGATATCGTATGTGAATGAGAGAGATATTCAATACAACACTAAAGTACTTACATTAGATAGGGCTGTCCCCAATAATATCATCCATCCCCATCCTCCATCGGGTGGCACTAATTTGATTACTTTCTGTGTCTTTAGCGACGGCACCAATGAGTTCTTTTCCGACAACATTTTTCTATTTTAGTTTCTTTTCAATATAAATTAAGTAACATAGTTTGAAATGATAATTTGAAATTCCTGAAACAAAAAAGCAACGTTATAAAACTGAGCGATAGGCAGAAATCTTCTTAATATTAGGTATATCTGATCTGTAATTAACTGAAGCTGATAAATATTTTGTATATGCAGTCCCTGTCAAAAACGGGAACATTTAACAAAATAAAAAAAAATGTTGAAGAAATAATCGCAAAACAAAATAAGTACTTTGTTTCATTGATAACTATGTAAAAAAATATGTTTGCTTTAAACTTGAAGTGTTATACTAACTCATAGTCAATGCCTACTTGATTCAATATCAATACTTATATAATTATTATTTAAATAGCCCGTCAAGTGACGCAAAGAAGACACAATAGAAAATAAAATCTATTGTGTCTGAGGGCACGCATCCTTCTGTGTTTTACATGTACTAGAGTATGCGGGTAACTATCTCTAAATACCTAAGAACTGCCTCGTTACGAACCCTCGGGTAATTGGCTAAAATTTTCACAAGGCTTAAGCAGTCTCAATAGGACAGCCCATGCTGCTTTGACAGAAATGCGGTTGAACAAAGAAAAAAGTGACATGCGTCACCAGATACCTGTAGATGAAATTATGATCAATGTGTCTAAACAAGGTGTCACAAAAATAAAGTTCAATAGCGAGAAAGCTTGACCTATGTTAGCAACAGTTAATTATTTATTGTTTAATTAAGCGAGACAACTAAAAGCAAAAATACTTTTAAACCAAATGCGTTACGTTAAAAATGTAGGTACATCTAGATATTTGCAATCCACGCCTAAAAAACAAAACAAAAACAATGTCAATGCTTTTGCAATTTCAATTTTTCGTTTATAGAAATATTTTATTGTTACATGACATACCTATATTTGAGTACGTATTAATAAAAGTTTTGACGTAAATCTCGTATCTTTTACAAAACTTAAAGTTACGTCGTTTTACGAGTGGGGTGTGTCCCATATCAAAATATTATTATTAGATTGAGTTCACTACTCGCGACCTTTTTATCTAGCGTGAACTGTAATAACGGAATTATACAATTTTTTAACCTATCAGTGTTTGTGGCAAAGAAAACAAGAGTCAATTGTTGTTGTTTTTTTTATATATGTAGATAGGTAATGTTCTTGTGTGGTCCTGGGTTTAACCTATACCATACGTGCTGCAGGACCTGTTTAAGCTGTATTGTGTTGAAATGTATTAATTAATTCGAATTTTAGAATGAACCAAAATTTCAGTAGCCATGTTGAGGCCCCCTAAGCAATGCAACAACCTCCTGTTTTTAACATGTTCTTAAATCAAATTTTAGAAAGAACTTTTAATTTTGAAACGTTTATTTTTTAATTCTTCTATTGGCCGAGTTTTCAAACGTTAGATAAAAGTTATACTATAACCATTTATTTGAAATTGGAACAGTTTTCTTATGGACTTCTGAAGTTTATCTGAGGTTTCCTCTAAGGTTTATCTATTGAAAAATTCCCCATAAAGCTTATTTTTTTCGCGGCTCGACGCCTTTAAGCTACCATGGGTTCGAAATCAGTTTTCTAGTTTGCCTTAAGTTAATTCGGCCCTGGTTACGTATATTATCGATAGTATCAAATTTATCGATTAGTAGGCTCCCAATAATAGTATCGATAACATCTCTAGTATGAGTAAATTGGGGCCCCTACATAATAATTATTCACCCAAAGATAGACCATCGATTTTTAGCCAACCGTTGGTAACTAATTACTGTATCTTCATAAACAAGTTGTAGTAAAGTGTAATTTCAAGCTTCATCCACGTTTACGTTGATAGCATCAACAAATCAAAAGATGTGAAGGAGAGTTATGAAAGTAAACCAAAATTTGAGAATCAAAAATCATGTCATGACCATAGATTTGAGTTATCTGTTTAAGTTTAAACCGTCTTTTCAACACGAGACCTGGCAAGACATTGAAAAGACTGGGACTAATAAGTTGATGATGATGAAATTTGAATATCTCGATACCTATTCAAAGTCTGGAGCCGTGCTATCTTAATAGTTGGAACAACACGTATTGATACATTGCCTATCACTAAAACACTACATAACAAAGCTATCTACACTACTAGTATCGGCGGTCAAAGACCGTCCACACGGTCTCCACAGAGATTTGACGTAACTATAACACATTGAAAATATAATATAATTTAGATACTTGTGTAATCTTTATCCGATATTAGGTGCTTTGCTTTTAGTTTAATTATTATGTTATCGTAAACAACTGTTGCAAACTGTTTCGTTGTTTCTATTTCAATTCTTTTTTTGTTGTTTGACCTTTCGTTACGTATTTTTAGAGATAATGATATGAACTTGTCAAAATATTATAATGATAATACAAGAAGTTTAATGATGTCCACAAATGGTCGTCACGATAGTGACACGAAAATTGAATCACAAAAAGTCCCCACTACCAATTTACGGGTTACGCCCATCACAAATCTCATTTTAACTTATAAGAGTTCCAACAAAACCTACGAAATCGTCGAACCAAGAGAAAAAAAGGGAAAATATGAAAATGTTATTCTACTTACGACCCCGAAAATGTAAAATATCCGGTAGGGATAAAGTTATCTGAAGATTTTTGTTTTTTTCCGCGAACACAGTTCTACATTGATAACGCGGTATCTACATATTTTGCGTTTATAAACATACCTACATGTATGACGTATTTTTAAAGGTCTTTTTTGCTCTTGTTTGTATGTAACTTCCGCCATGTGAACAATACTGGATTATACTTTGAACCATGTGCTGATGCAATACGTTATGTAATCTATTTTTTAATCAATATATATTTCAAGTATATAGATAGATAGATAGAGTATTATTTATTGTACACCAAAGGAAAAAGTACAAAGCGAAAGTATAGTTTCGTCTGAAATCAGTAAGGAAGTTAATTACCTACTACTAACTTATTTACCTAGTTTAATTATTTTATTTCCATTTTATAGCTACTACCGGTTTAAAGATACCCCACAAGATAAAAATCTATAGACAAAAAAATATCTTATACTTCATCACTAACAAACGATGAGTATCAAACCAATAATCAGACACTTATTGAAAGTTATCCTCGCAACATTATATCCTGTACTTACAGTATAGGACATTCAAGACGAGAGAGTAATTCTTTGCCGAGAATTACCCTTAACAAATTACCCGTAACAGTAATTACTTTCGCGCCAAGCAAGTTTTCCCAGAAATACACTGTATATCGCTTCTGTGCCGAGAGATAATGTGACATAATTAGTGGGGATACAATTTTGGTGGAGTAAATAGTTAGTATCAACCAACATTGGAAGGAAATTAGCAATTTTCTATTGAAATAACGAATTAAATTTGATTACTGGCAGGAAATAAAAAATTGCACAAACCATGAGAGGTAATTTTGTTTTTGAATGTAGTATCTCACTTGTTGTTATATTTTGTAATAAATTATACCTTATTGCTGTTAGCGTCTGTTTTACAATGTTTATTTTTTATTATTTTTTTATTTATTTTTTATTACTTACCGGTGCGCTAAGTTTACTGTGTTTTTATAATAGCATTTTAGCTTCACCGTTGTCAGATTTGTTAGAATGCTTCTCAAAACTGTTTTAGGTTTAATATTTTATATATTTTTTTTAAATTTTTGTTTACAATTATTTGGGTGACATTTACATAATGCAAGAAAACACCAAAATAAAAAAAATAATCTGTAGGTCATACAAATTGTATGACGTTTCGTGTGGGCATCATGCCTGCAACCCGATCAATATCCAATCGTGTCATACAACACTGTCCAATATCCAAGTAAAATTACAAGGAAGTTAATCGTCATGTAGTCATTTAAAGTTACATGATGAATCGATTTGTTACTTCCAAGTAACATGACTTAGATATTGTGAAACAGGGCTATAGGCACTTGAATGATGCAAGTAGGTGCAATAGAACAAGCTATATACAGCTGTATATGAAGATGAGCGTTACCGTGCTATATGCGTAAGCCTATGTATAAATTCAGTACGTTTTAAAACTGGTTTGAGGTATATTTAATATTAAAATATACAATTTATTCACATTCAGTCACATAATTTCGCTTTTTTTATTTCAAGTTGGCACAAGTTTCAAGTTGAAATCGCTCAGACCATTGTGGACACATTAGCTAGTCACCAATGGTGGCGATATCGAGGCTGACTGGCTATCAGAGTACGACACACGCTCTCAGGTATCGTCTCTCGTGGAGGCTCTTCCCTTGTGCTCTTATTTCTCTTAAGCGGTGCATACGTTCACTGTTTCCGTCACACAGGCTCCCGGGTTCCACAAACAAGATTGCCTTTCGTTTCCACTTTGCAGCGCTTAAAGGGTTAATAGAACTATCTCTAGCTATTTTTAACTTCAATTAATACTTAAGATACGAAAAAACCATTTAATCACAATCAATAAATACGTTGTGGTAATGTCCCTATTATTATTACATAACGTAGCATAAAGTCCATATTCCCCTGAAGGGTTAAGCACAGGTGTACTGAGGTACACCCATATTTCGCCGATGCTGTTATGGCCCACACAATAGGGAGCGAGACTATAGCCATCTAAGTTGCACAATTTCAAACTTCGGGCTGCTAATAAAAAATAATTAACAGCAAACCTATTATCATTTCCCGGTAACTGAACCCAGGACCTCACGCTCTGCAGCCGTGCTTGCAACCTCTAGACCAATGAGGCATACGCGGCTATTATGCACCTATATATCTTAGAATTAATGATTGTTCACGGAAATTTTGAATCTGCATTTATCGATAAATATATATTGTTTTACGTGAGGTAATTGTACACACATTGAATGCACATATGGGCCATCATATAATTATTTGGCAAAAGCATTACCTGTTCCAAACAACTCTGTGGCTTTAAGTTCTCTTTCAACGAAACTCCTCATATAATATTATAACAGAACTTCACATACATAAACATCCGTTCAAAACATACTTAATTACGTGTATAATGTTTTTTTTTTTATTAATTTTAAATATGAGCTATCATTATGCTACCGCTGCCAAAAACCCGTTTCCTTACTTCATGCACTAGGAATTAAACCGTCAAGCGAAGCAACATAGACAATAGAAAATCTATAGTTTGGATATAATCTATTGTATAATTTTGTATATATAACATAACATAGCATCACGCCTGTATTCCCCGAAGGGTTAGGCAGAGGTGTACTATTGTACATTCACATTTCGCCAATGCTGTTCTTAAGTCACACGTGGGGACGAGCCTATTGCAGTTCCAGACTCCGTGCTGCTACTGAGAATTTCCAGACAGAAAAACCCAATAACACTGCCCGACCCGGGAATCAAACTCAGGACCTCACGTTTAGCAATCGCGCTTGTGACCACTAAACCGATGAGGCAGTCAGTATGTGTATATAGGTATAACGTCGTTTAGTTTATTAGTAACATTACTATGAAAAGTTAAAATAAAAGAGAGGGGTTAGATTGGGACACTGCGCAGTTTACAGAAGTTAATGAACTCAATTACAGAATCAAACATCTCCACTTATAACGTTTACTTGTGATGTTAACCTCAGATAAACAAGATAAGGTAATTAAAACATGATAATTGATCAATAGAAAAAGTGATGAGCGTTTAAATAGGTTCAGGGGTAAAAATTAAACAATCATAATTATATAATAACTTTACCTTAAATAAAAGTGACAAATGAGAATTAATTAACATTTATTTCACGGCTGCTGACCTTGAGCTCTTGGGATCGAAACCTAATTTTGGGTTTTTTCTGTTACAAAAAGTTCTTAGGAGACAAGAGTTTTGAATTGTTGTGTGTTTAACGGTTTAACTTAATAAGGGTATGTGCGTGAAGATATGTATGTAGTTTCACTTAAATTGTCGACGAGAAAGAGAAATCATTACAAAGGTAATAGACTAAACAAGTACCTATATGTTTATTTGACGGCACAATTGGTGCAGGTGTTGAGAGATCGACTGCTGCGCCACGTGTCGCTGGTTCAATTTCCGCACGCAACAAATATTTATATGATTTTTGTTCTAGGTTATGGTGTATGTCCATCTGGATATTTGAGTTTGTAAACGCACCTTCGACATACAAATTATTAGCTTCCGCCTGCGGCTTCGCCCGCGTGATTTACGAACCCTCTCTCTGTGCCAAATTTCATCCAGATCCTTTCAGTAGTTTTTGCGTGAAACAGTAACAAAGATCCATCCATCCATCCTCACAAACTTTCACATTTAAAATATTAGTAGGATTTCTTATGTGAAGCAACGTTTTTTTTTAAATAGGTAACGATGGGTTAAGGTTACTATGGTCTTACATAAACTAAAAAAAATTAAACTGTATTTTTTTAGATTCTGGGAAATCTTGTTTCGGTAGTAAGAGATGCGCTAACACAATGAAAAAAGATTTTCCACGAGTCCGTATTTCTTACGCAAATTAATTTCTACGTTGTATCGTCATTCTTCACTCAGTAAACATGTGACTGGGTTACAATCGAACGGATATTTATAACGTCAATAAAAGCTTATTGATCCTGACGTGATAATAACAATAAAAATTAATAAGATAAACTCATGTCATCACGGCACGTCACGTCAGGCACAGTCAACAAAGATTTCACAAAACATTGCAAGGAAAGTGCCTCTATGATCGACGATACCTGAGATAGTCCGATGCACCCTGGGCAATCAGCTTTGTTACACTAATCTTTCTACTACGGCATTAATGTTTTTTATGTCAATTCATCGTTCGATTGAAGAAGACAATTTTTTTTTTAAACCTTGCCCCACACTTGGATTTCTCCTGTATCGTGGGTATAGTTTACAAACATACATGTCACATGCACACACAACCAGACCCGAAACAACTATCTGTAGATCATACAAATATTTTTTCCGTGCGGGGATCGAACCCGCACCACGTAGCGCAGAAAGCTAATCGCTTAGCCACTGCGTCAACGGTGTCGTCATCAAATCATTGTCTTTTTTGTGTTATTTTCTTTTTATTCTGAGCAACGAAGGTAGGTACCTACTTGGTCTTAGATACTGTTTCTTAAATCGTTTTAAAAATCTTTGCCTCACACTTTAAATAATTCCTGTATCGTAGGAGCGTTTACAAACACAAATATTCACATAGACATACACCCAAACCCGGAACAAATATCTGTAGATTATATAAATATTTGTTCCATGCAAGAATCGAACCCGCGACAAGTAGGCGTGCCGTCGTAATTAGGTGACGTTAAAATATTATGGCTCTATCTTAATCTCAATCTTTATTGCCAACACGTGGTGTACTGTGTACATAGTACATAGATCTTAAATATATAATTAGTCACGAACCTATCTGTACCGCCATCATGAGTTTTCTTACTATTTACTTTCAAAGTAAAGTAAATTTTCATGATAGCGATTTTAATTCTTAACTTGGTTACATTAGGGATTAGAGTCGCTAACATGACATCTCTATAAAATAGTAAATCAAATCTTTACTATGACCAGATGTCACATTAGCGTAATTTTAGTAGCGTGTAGTAGCGTCCCTAATGTAACCAAGTTATGAACTAAAATCGCTATCATAAAAATTTACTCTTACTTTGAAAGTAAATAGTAAAAAACTCGTAATAGCGGTACTGTATACCCTGTGTAAGTTATAGATGCAAAACGGTGGTATAATAAGTTTATCGAAATCAGTTCTGCCCTTAACATCAATACAGCATCTAAAACATCATTGCATTGAATATTATGTCATGTATTTGAGAACATAACATGCAATTGAAAATTTACACGCTTGTGATATACACGGTCATGGTCATGGTGTACCGTCGCGTGCGCAAGATTAAGTTTATTTTATTTATTTTGGTTTTTACATCTATATAAATAAAAATGAATCGCCAAATGTGTTGCTAAGCGCATAACTTCCGAACGGCTGCACTTATTTGGCTAATTCTTTTTTTGTTGTGTTTGTAATTGTCAGGTGAAGGTTTTTATGTAAGAAATTTTGTCGAAAATCCACCGGATACGTCGGAAATTTGAACGGTATTTTTGTATGAAATTTTTGATTTTGTTCATTAGTAAATTGCACCCGTGCGAAGCCGGGGCAGGTCGCTAGTTCATAATAAAAATATATTAATTACTAAGTTATTTTCTAAAAGTAACAGCACTAAACGAATTAATATGTTACTTTCTTATCAAATATATTCTCAAGACACCTACAGTTACACTTAACGGCTTTTTAAACTAAATCTAAATACGGAATTTATTATCACTTTTTGTTCGTGAATATGCGTCATCTGCACTTTAAACATGCAATCACACAACTGTCTGTCTCATGAATAGTCATCCTAAAATCCGAAAATTATACCAGGAATATATGATCATTCTCATGTTTACCATTCTCGTTAAATATTATTACTTCAAATTACGTCAACAGACGTAATTTTACACAAAATAAGGACACTAATTGCAATATTGCATAGTAATGGCAATGTTTTTTTTTGAGTCTGCGCGTGCGCATCCAATGCTATGGGTAAATAACAGTTAGAATGAATAGTTGACGGCAACGTCCTGAATGAGTAAATGATGCGATATGATACGATCTAAAAGTAAGACAGATTGTTAAAAATCTAGTTTCGTTTTCATCATAGACAAATTAATGTCACAAACAGCTACTGTTTGATATTTTCGCATCGCATTGCTTTACGTTTGCATGTAGGACAAAGGGTCAATGTTCTCGACAAAATTCATGGTACTGAAGCAAAAAAGATGATTATCTTGATTGTATACCTGTCTGCTGTTGTATAATTTATGTCTTGTGCACGCAATTATTTATACACGATATTATAAAAAACGAATTGCTCTTCAACAGTTAGCGATATTATTGCACAAGAATAAGTAGCTTATAACTATTTTTTTTAACAAAGGGTATTTTTTATTTTGGCCTGTTTCAAAAGCTTGAAATTAACCTTTCTCTAAAGTGGTATTATATATTGTAAAATAAGATATTATTAGTAGGTATATTGTTGAAATTCGTATATTTTCCATATATTTTTGAAGAAGATTCTAATATCTCTTTACCTATTTCTGCTTAGAGGTCGCGGTCAAAAGATAACACCAAAAAAATGCAGATTTTTCTACGGCTTATCTATGTAAAACATTTTTAATGACTTCATTAAAAAATGTTTTCGTATAACCTAACTGTTAAAATCATACTTTTTGAAAGACTAGGTTACAAGGTTAAAATTTTCTCATACAAAATTACTTCTTATTGTTTTGATCTATGGCTGTTATTAGTTTTTTTTTACAGCTACTGCAATTGCAAATATAACAACCTAATGGAATTCGACGTTACTTTGCGGAAATCCATGACATACAAAATATGCAATTAGAATATATATATAAGTAGTGATAATTCCGCCAGAACCAGTTCATCAAGCTTGGATGCGGTGTGCAGTTCGGCTTTGCTGCTCGCAAATGTATGTACATGGAGTAGGTACGATTAATATAAAACAAATGCAACCGATATTCGACACTTGTTATCTGTGGAGGGGCAACAGTGACTAATCATGAGTAGGATTCAACTTTCAGGACAGGGAAAAATATTTACTATAGGTAGTTGGGTGAAGAAGAAAATGTTGTAGCAGAGATAGGTTAGCGGTCCCAGCCCGTAGTTCTAACGTTTCGGAATCATATGCAAATCAGAATTTGATTATCACTTGCGTTTACTGTGAAGATAATCATTGTGAGGAAAGCAGCACACCTGAGAGGGCTCCATAAAAAGTTCTCGATTGTGTGTGTAGTTCGCCAACCGCACCAGGCCAGCGTGTTGGACTAAGGCCTAACCCTCATTCTGAGAAAAGACCCTCGCCCAGCAGTGGGACAGTAATGGTTTGAATTTATTTAAATGTATTATTTATATTTATGTGTATGGTTAAAATTTGGTAGGTACTTAGTTACCATTCTATGGCGTTTCTATCAATCGGTTTTGTGGGTCTATAGCTATTAATTTATGATTATGTTTCACTGAGATTCCATTTTTTTATTTAAACTAGGTATTTGCTTTAAATTATACTTTATCACGCCAATCCTCTTTTAACCCCAGAGTAACATAGCCAAACGTAAATGACACTTATGTAGTTTGCAGCTATCACCCAACAATTGCCATTTACGAAGCAACGCGTCGCTTAATTGTTCAAGTAACTAAACAAAATTCAGTGAAACCGTATTTATGTTTAAATTATTCAAACAAATGAACAATGCAGTAATAATAATAATTAATACGTATATAGTGATATACTGCAACCCTTATAGTTATCGTCCAGTGAAATCTGAGCGTGTACTAGTTAACATAGTTACTGTACTGTATTAGATTAACTGACGATTCTCTTTGTAATGTCATCATCATCTGCCTAGCCTTTTCCCAACTACATTCAAAGTGACTTTCAATTTATCAGATTACGGCTGAATATCAGTATTTTATACGGAGCGATTGCCATCTAACCTCCACCACCCAATAACTGATACTATACTTACTTTAAGGTTAGACTGGTTGTCAGACTCATATGTCTTCGTATATGCTTCGTGTATACGCTTAACGTGTATTTCAAGGCGCGGAAAAGTCTCAATGTGTGAAAAAATGGTTTGACCGCAGCAAGCGCCGCTTAACCTCGCAGATTGAACGATTCGCGTGGTAGCTATGTAGCTATAGTACGAGGCCCTCTCTATGTAATGTCATTAATATTAAAAATGTAAAACTCGTCATGCCATAGTTGTGTTTGTTATTTCATGACGCCTTTACAATTTGATACAATATTTTACCCTATATTTGATGCTTGATTCTGATATTTAATGTTTCCTACCATTATGTGTATTGTAAACGGAAACAAAATGTTACATTATAATGCCTATATTTTATCCTCTTGCTAGCTATTGTCTGACGTAGGTTTAACCGCGGCAACAGTCATGTTTCTTAATATCTAGCTCTCGTGCACAGTTTTATCCCAGTACAAGTGTTACCGGACATTACCATTTGTCGTATAGCTAATTATTATATCCGAGATTATCTCGCTTAGAGAATAGAAATAACCAGACCGTGCTTCCTGGTAGTTGATACTCTAACACTGGCTGACTATGACCATAAACTCGTCATTAAAAAAATATTGTGTACTTTGGCGGGCGTAGTTTGCTCCTGTGATCATTGATCGACCAAAAGCGTTACAAAACGATCAGTTTTGTATCAATATAGATCCCGCAACAGTCGAAAGCTATTTATTATCTTTATTAAATAAGACTTAAGGTGATATCCACTATCAGAATTGTAAATTACAGTACCTTATATGGAATTAAAATAAATTATAATTGCAAAAATAGATAATTTTGTCACCTCATAAAATGACCTTTTATTAATAATTATTATTATTTAGTTCTCTAAGCCCACACAGAGTCTCGCTGTAGGGCAAAGGCCTCGTTTCTGAATATGAGTATAAAATTCATACAAAAGAAATTCATAGAAAAATCTGAATACCTAATAAAATAGTTTTCCCGAGGAAACCCCCTCTGTATTACATACATTTATGATATAAACCTTATGCCCTTCGCATTAGGAGTTGTTATTTTTTACATGTCTGTGTGATTATAACGTGCCTCGTCAGTAGGATACGCAATTCGTTAGTGACTTGACGTAAAATAAATATTTATATCGACCTATAGAGTTGGCGTCAATTTCAGTTACAATAAGTATAACTATTACATTCGTTTCATTTTCTTTAGTAATTATAAATATAACTCATTGGTTTAGTAAACTTTTTCGTGAATTCATTAAATTGAGAAGTTGATCCCGTATATTTAATTAACTTTTTTTAGAAGCCTAAATAGATGTCAGTCTTGTAAATAACGGCTAAGGCATATATGTGCAAATATTGTTATCACAAGTAGGTCAATCTGTTTGTTTACCATTTCGTAATCCATATACCAAATATTTATTCGCTGATATAATAAAATAACCTAAATGTTGCATTTTTATTATTTATCGACATTTCTTTCAATACTAAAAAATCATGGCACATAAATTAGGCTAATAAAAACAAAACAATGCCTTACCTATGCCCGCTATTTGTTCTATGTTTAAATTTAAAATATCACGTTTAACAATGGTCCGTTTTCGAACTCGTTCGCAACGATCACTGACTCATCAGCTGTTTTTCTTTAAACGACCGTCCACCGCGGCTTCACAGACTTCAATGAGCATTGACATCGCATATCATTAAAGGCAAGCGAACGCGATAATGTTTGATGCTACCTCAGCGATTAATCAGGAACTGTTGCTAAGTAGTCAGTAGCGGATCGTAACTCCTTAACAACAACATGCCCGTCTCTATGGTTTCGTGGCAAACCCAGCGGCATGAAGGGCCAAGGAACCAGTCTCACGCGCACATTTTTTCGGAACTTTTCGGAAATATTCGTGTGGTCTCTTTCCTACCTTTTACTTTTTGTTCGAGTTGCTAAGTAACCTCAACCGAAAAAATACAACAAGTAATTTGGTAGACCAGTTTTTGTGAGTACACTCAAGTACCACTTGTTGATGCCGGTTTTGCGATTTGATTGGCAGCTGATGCTGTCGCGTATAATTAAAGTATGGACTTTAATCATGTGTATTTATGTGTAGCTTCCATCTGACTCCATACGTTGTTTATGTATTTAAATTACAATAATATGGATATGAGTAATCAATGAATTCAGAACCGGGTTGCTTATCATGGGGATTGAAAATATTCCATTGTAAATACCCACGAAAATAAAATATTTGAATGCTTTTATAACTGGACCTTGAACCTTACCCTTGCTTCATATATAAGCGAAGTATATATATTTAAATTTTTTCATTAAAATTATGTTTATTTACAGAATAGGGTATTAATATAATCTGTTTAATTTTTAGCTAAAAATAAATCAAGAATTAGAAGGCAAGTTAACATGAACCTAGATATATTATTTTCATTAAAACGGTGAATTATATTTTAATTACATAAGACGGTTGTGTACAACGATTGATATCAGCACAGCTGTTTACGACAGGAAGGCGTAATTATGAAATAATGTAGTAACATAAAATATCGGTAGTTATCGTGTTTTATTACACGTCAATGTCCAACATACAATTTCACACATGTTTATTAAATAGTACCATCACGATTTTATCACAAATAGAATGGACAGTGCCAGCTGATTTTTTTTTACAGAAGAACCTATTATATTTTATATCACGCTCAACTATCTAATACAAAAGGGTGGACATTTGTAACATGAAATACGGCTATAAGATAGCTCAAGATAATACTTTATCGCTTGTGGAAAATTAACATTAAATGTCATCCGCAATTTATTTGCCAATCGTAACTAAAGCCTTTTTCTGTGACGATCGTTACTATGAGTCTGAATTATGAGCTGAATAATCAAGTGTTATTTCAGAAACCTGTTCAGCTACATTGATGGGCAACTAGCGTTAGACGGCGCCGGTGAATGAGGAAGCTACCTGGACCGATTTATTTACTTAATAACTGTAAAAGTTATACACTTCTAAATATACTCTGGGGTTAGACTAGCCCCACGCGAGTCATTAATCAAAATCGGCTCATCCATTTAGGGGTTATGAAGCCACAGATAGATACACATATTAAAATTATAACACCCTCTGTTTGCGTCGACGGTTAAAAATGGTAACATGCAAAAAGTTTTCTTCGTAAAAAATAATATTGTTTTACTCCCACATACATACATAGTTTAACAAAACAGAGAGAGTATCAACTATTTACTATTCTGCCCAGGTTCTAAGGGTCAACTGAGAGAAATGGGCCAGTTGTACTCGAACGAAGGGTTGAAACTACATATCAAACCGTTTATCACCTTGCACTCTTATTATTATTGCGTTGTTTTACTTATTGTGTTATTGTAATATTATTGTGAAGTTTTGCTTGTTGTTTCGTATCGACATGTTTTTTTGTTGTTATTAATGATGTTGTTCCACTCATAGATTTTTCCTGTATCGTGCCAGAGTTTACAAAAACAAATCATCAATCCTGATACAGAACAACTATATATAGGCTATACAAATATTTGTTTTGCGGATTAAAACCTACGACACATAGCGTCGCAGTTGAATACTCGACTACTGCCAACCGTGCCTTAGTTTAGTCGATTGCTTGCCAAGGGGACACTAGACGACCGGAATAATCCAAGTTATCGTCACTATCGAGGGTCTTTTTGTGCATCCCAGTGCTAATGAAACAACTGGAATCTTCAAAAAATGTGTGTCCCTACAAACTACCCGCTAATTTATAAAAAGTCATACTTATGATAAATTAGTTTATTTTCTAAGTAGTAATAGTGTACCCTATCCATATATTTATATATCTGACCACAAAAACGTCTAAAGTTTAATAAATTTAAAGTTTAAAAAGTCACGCCTCAGGTTTCAGTAGGTATATAGTTTTATGTATGTAAGTACTTTAGAACAAAATAAAACTATGTTTACAGATGTTTACAGTTTACATAGTAACGTCTAGTCCCAGACCCGGCAAACTTTGTGATCATGGACAGTAGTCACGAATGCTGTGAGAGAGGAAATTGTTCGAACATATACATTTTAAACAAAAGAATCTGAAAACCTATCAAATAAACGAAAGAAATTGCTTTCTTGTAGGCAATATTATGCCTAATTTGATTTGGAGGTGTTAGCTTAAACAAAAGGCATGGATCATGATCGATCCATCGATCATTTTTATATTAGTAATATGTTTAGTCCTACTTTAATATTATAAATGTGAAAGTTTGTGAGGATGGATGGATCTTTGTTACTCTTTCACGCCAGAACGGCTGAACGGATCTGGATGAAATTTGGCACAGAGATAGATTATGGTCTGGAATACTACTTTTTATCCCGGGAAAATGTACGGGTTCGTAAACCACGCGGGCAAAGCCGCTGGCGGAAGCTAGTATTTTATACTTCTTAAAAGAAATTAATACAAGTATCTATTTAAAAAATATACCTACTTATTATAATGGTTTTATTACAGATTATACGAGGAAACAGTAAAGTACGGGACTTTACTGTGTCCTCGTATATTATTTCGTAATAATTAAAAAAAATATATCACTATTTCGTCATCACAATACCAGTCCATCTACCTCTAAAATGCAATGTTCCGTTGTAAAATCGACGACACTCGTTCGACACTCGATATTATAACAAAAAGGAGCGATTGCAACACACTGGCGAAACGAGTGAATGAATCATCGACAATTCTCTGTATGGTATGATAATATCAGGTCTGGGCACTACTTGCTGTGTTACGTATTGCGCATGATCAAGATCAAGGTGAATATAGCTATGAACTTGCTATAGAACTCTTATTAGACGAATATTTGTATGTAGTGTATATATTAATAGACGAATATTTGTATTTGTATGTAATGTAGTAACTGCTGAGCTGGTTTGGATTTGATTCCTGTGTTCGGCGAAGTGTTTATGGTTTTTCTTTAAGAAAATTATCAGTAGCATCTTGGAGATTGAAATTGTGTCCAGTAGATAAAACTAGGCTCGGAGCTATTAAATGGGACAAAATAACAGCATCGGCGAAATATGCGAGCGACGATATACCTCTTCAAAGAATCCAAGCGTGATAGTATAATGTAAACAAAGCTATCAACTGGAACTGTCAATAAGCATAGTGAGAATTCAACATTAATTTAATAAAAATAGCACATAATATTCATTGTGAACGTGGTACAATATCTTGTTGCACCAGAAAAACAAAGTGCACGCGTGAAATGTTTCCATCTCTATATTTTTACTAGTGGTTTCGTGCTATGGTGCAGTTCACACCTTTATTTATCGTAAAATAAAATGAACTTGACGAAATAAAAAGTAGAAGTTGGAATAAAAAAAAAAGTGACATCATCAATGACTAAGAGATCCTTAAACTCGTAATGCATAAAACATCATAAGTGTACTTTATTGAGGTTTTCTATATTTAGGTATGCATTTGATAATTTTGTTAGGTACCTACTCTTTTAAGATGAGAATGAAACTGGACCTTATGAACCAAAACAATGACTCCTCCATCTTATCTCATCGGGGTAATACCTTGAGTCATCAGCTAACAATGAGTGGACAATTATATCCTATCGCCTACGCCATGGAATCCCCAGCAGGAATTACAGGAATATCGAATATTTCATCTACGTCACGATGCGAGAACTGGTTGGGAATAACATCAGGGCTGATTCCTGCTTTAGAATATTTATGAATTATAGTGTCTGTGTGTGTGTACCAAAATTCATGGAATTTCTTACGAAGTCTGTTTTATCATGTATTGATTGGGAATGTCCTCGGGCAAAGTGCCTAGACACCGGACTATTATTATCAAAACTCGGACAAAGGCTAATTGATGTATCATTTTCTTGTATTAGTAAAGTATTATTTTATGAAAATGATATTCCAATGCCTTTCATTGTTTTAGTAATTCGATTATATAGGCAAAAAAGTTTGTTTTGATCGTTGATAATTGCAGGTTGTGGTCGCACGACATAGCGCTAGTGATAATTATAATCAGTCGCGAATAATTACATAATAAGCAAGGTCCTAACTTTACATAAATGAAAATGTTTTTTTTTTAAATCTTTGCCCCACACTCGCCCAAACAACCAGATCCGGAGCAACTATCTGTAGGACATACAAATATTGGTTCCGTGCGGGGATCGAACCCGCGACACGTAACGCAGAAATCCGATAGCTTAACCGCTGCGCCATTCGTGTTGTCAAACGCCTTTGTTTAATAATTAATCTTCGATCCATTATCGGATCGGTTATGCCAAACATCGAGCGTTACTTATTAGTTTTTTAACCAACTTCAAAAAAGGAGGAGGTTCTCAATTCCACAGAATGTCTTTTTTTTGTATGTTTGTTACGCGTCGAGGTCGGTGCCAAGTAAAACATGCAATGATAAACCGACACGATTGGCGAAGTGCATTCGTCATGTCCGATGCGTAATTCGCCTCGCACTCGACAATTTTTACGTGAACTCGTTGTGTCAATGTCGCTATTATAGCAGCAAGGTATAGAACTTTTATGTTTTACTTGGCACCGACTTCAATACTCTTCAACTTCAACAATATTGTATAATAAAACATTTATTTTTTTGCTTTTTAGTTATTAGTTTTGTTTTTGAGTTTTTTGGAGCCGGTTTTTATTTTTTGTTAACTTCCTAAACAAAATACAACTATTTCTGAAAGTAAAACACTATCAACGACAGACAGACAGACAGACAAAGCTGGATATTTTTTCTGGGCACTAAACGGCTCGTATTAGTTGCAGATATTCAACATGAAATTTTTTAATGCAATTATGTCAACTGCTTCCTATCACCAACCGTTTAATCAAGGTGATAATCAGATGTATCAGTTAAGTCTCAAGATATAGTAATTTAATCATAATTTAGATGCGACAGGGAAATCAGTATGGTCTAGACACTTAGTTATATAAGTGTCACGACGCAAGGACGTATGTCCAGCTACCATAACCTGCAGAAACACCCATATTTTGCCGATACCATTTTTGTTCACATCCACAGATATCCAGACCTGGAAAAATGATCTGTAGGCCATACAAATATTTGTTTTATATGGGAATAGAACCTGATACACGTAGCGAACAGTGTACCGTACAAGTCCACACTCCCATGTAATAGGGGTGAACCTATTTTTTTATTATCTCTACCATGTGTAGTCACTTAATACTGGTGCAACTATTAGTAACCGATATCTAAAGCCTTCCACATCAGAGTGTTAATTTTCCCATTGCTGGAACTCAGGCCTTTAGTCTTTAATAGGGACTAGGTCTAGTTCTACACGAAGGCCCAGTGCAGTTTGGTAGATTGGATATTCAAGTTTTTATATATTTTGGTTGTCGTGACCTCCATACTAATCCAAAAACTTTAGTGGTCTAAAATTCAAACTGTTTTTTTTTTAAACCATAGACATATACGTTTTGAATCAATGTTGAATAAATCCACGTATGTTTGCCCAATCATGCTATTTTCATGTACTTTTCGCACGCACATTACAACCAGAGACAATAGTCGGTGTTATAATGTATGACCACATATAGAGCGGCTATTGTATTCATATGCCATGTCTGTGTCATTATAGCACAAAACACTTGACGTGTCATCAAAATAACTATTTACTGGTTAGTAGAGCGATTTATATTTAAGGCAGTGGTGGACTTTTGCCCCCCGCAAAAGGGGCGGCCCGCCCCAGGCCTCTATAGTCCTGGGGGCCTCCAAACGTCTCCATGTTCCCTTGATAAGGCTTTAAAAAGAGGTGGTTTGGAGTTAGGAGGTTTTACTTTCCTCATCCATATTCATATTCTATGTATGTTTATTTAAGTCGAATATAAATTTTACTTGCAATATTTTAACTATATAAACATAAACACTTATACATACAAATGTAAACTGAATAAAAAGCTTGTAAAATTACATCAACTTCTTAAACTAAGGGCCTCATTCAGCTTTGCCGCCCCGGGACCGTGACGTGCTTAGTCTGCCACTGATTTAAGGTCAAGGAAAAAGCAACCAAGATTTTCTTTTAAGTGTCGTACTTTTCCAAATTTTTATTGTTAACACATACATATATATGATGGTAACCCTATGCATTTAAACGCGTTTAGTATTTGGGCTAAACTATCGAGTAAACATATCTCTTTTTACGACAGATTTTTAATAGCTCGATAAAATTCAGCTAAGTCATCCCTCTTAAGTTCATATAATTGCAATTATATAAATTGAACAGAAAGGTAATTAGGCCCTAAGCGATTACCTTTCTGCGCTTCGCGTCGCTGGTTCGATTCCCTCACGGAATTGATATATGTATGTACGATTTACAGATACTTACTTCGGGTCTGATTGTATGTGTGTATGTGACATGCATGTTTGTAAACTGTACCCATGTCACAGGCATATCCTATAGTGTAAAATAGAAAAACTGTTCTAATTTCAAATTAACAGCTAGATAACGTATATGGAATTGAAAAATCGGGCCTTAGAAGCGTGATTGACATAAACATTATTAGGTCAATCTATAGCATTTCCATGCAATTTGTTAAAAAGGGCAATTTTTTTTTTGTGCTGCAAGTTGTGACACGTGCGTCTTATCTCGAATTCAATTATTATATTTCTGGATACACAACTTTTTTATAACTATAACAATATGTTACAACAGAAGGACACGGAGTCGCAGCTTGTAAATATATCTCTCAGACAGTACTCTATGACTTCTCTAGAATAAATGTAAAGACCGTGATAATGATACCTATATAGGGTACTATACTTTGGTAGGTACCTGAGCTAATATACAGTATTTTATCAGTAGAATAACACAAGATTATTTTCAACTTTTTGCCCTTGACCATTTATCATCGTTTTAACAGATCGATAAGATAACTATATTCGATGTAACCATTTTATGAAATCGAGTTTAGTATCACAGTTGCAACATAATTAATGATAAAATTGTAAAATGGTAATTTTCCGTTGATTGCAATGATGCATTGGCGTGACATTTACCTCGGATAGGTATGTGGATTTAACACACACCCGAAACAGTTTTTTGTGCCATATAGATTATTATGTAATAGGATTTGATTCTAGCTATTTATAATCATTTATTGCCAGTATAAACGGTACAGTGTTATAACAATTCCTTAAAACTATACATTAAAATATCAGATCTTTTATCTTATATCAAAAGGAAAAGTCTGTCCTGTGAACTCCACACTAGGTCGAGCCTGTCTCGTGGAGTCCGTGAGTTATGGTATTAATAGTTATTGTTACAGAGTTCGATACGTAGATTATCATTGGATATAAACATTTACATAAATGAAACAAAGTTAGAAAAGAAAACAAAAAATTAAAATTAAATTACTTAAATTCTTAATTTAGCAACGCATATTGTGGATGTGGTGGGGGTGTGTGTGTGAGAAAAGATGTGTGTGTATGTGTGTATGAATGTGTGAGTGTGATTGTAAAGTGTTCTTTTTATTTCTTTATGTTTTTAATATTATGGGATTTGCGAACTTTGGTATACAAAAAAATAATAACTTATTTTGGTGTAATTCCCAAATTGATAGGTCGTCTTTTTTAAGGAAATAGTGATTGAAATGTTGACCAATTTTACGCACAGTATCTGCGGATGTAATAATATAATTATATATTTTATATATTATTCATATTGTTCCAAAAATAAGCGTTTCAATTTCTTTACATGTATAACTGCTTTTCAGACTGACTATAGATTAATATTGTTTTCGTTGTTTAATGTATTAAGAAACGTACCTAATATACTATAATATACATATTTTTATTCAGAGATGCACTAAAGACACTTGTACATACACGCTTACTTTTTGTCGCCTATGTGTGCTTAATTATGTATTCATGGAAATAATTTTTAAAATGTATATGTTTTCCTTGTTCTAACTTATCAATATTAGGTTTCCCTCCAACTTATATGATAGGATTAATGCTTAAGGTTTTAAATTTGTAGTTGTTTTTTATAGCTCTTGTTTTTTTTTTTTTATTAACGTAACGCATAACACAGAATTAAATTAAACACAGTCTTAAAGACCCGGGTACGTCTTAAAACTGCGGCCAGACACCGGAGGACGGGCAGCAGCGTCCTCTCACTAATCGTTGAGCCACTGCGATCCCCAAGCCGCCTGCCAAGCGTGGGGATTATGGCAAACACCCCCCTTGGGGGAGGCCTTCGTTCAGCAGTGGACGTCTTCTGGCTGATGATGATGATGATGATAACACAGAATCACGCCTGTATTCTCCGAAGGGTTAGACAAAGATGTACTATCGTACACCCATATATTGCTGATGCTGTTATTGAGTCACATGTAATAATAGGCGAGCCTATTGCCATCTACCGACCTCAGTTCCAAGACTCCGTGCTGCTACTGAGAAACTTCTGTACAGAAATTTCTATACAGAAAAATCCAGTAATTCACTGTTCGACCCGAGAATCGAACTCAGGACCTCACGCTCAGCAGTCGCGCTTCCGACCACTAGACTTTATTTTTGACGTAAAATTTTAATCTCGGAGAGATATTATTCTAGTATTTACGATGACGAAATATTATTGGAGCCTGCTGCCTCTCATCTTCGCACTGCAAAACTATGAAATATAATGGATTTTTATAAAGTTAGTAGGTAAATGGCGAATATATTTTTATGATGAAAATGCCATATAACTCAACCTCGGTATTCGCACTTTGACAATTAATTCTGTTTTTTTAAACCTTGCCCCACTCTAGGATTTCTCTCGTCTCGAACTCGCGACACGTAGCACAGAAAGCTAATCGCTTAACCACTGCACCAGCAAACATGCCGTCAATATTAGTGTCTACGTGTCGCGGTTTCGATCCCCGCACGGAACAAATATTTGTATGATCTACAGATAGTTGTTTCGGGTCTGGTTGTTTGTGCATGTGACATGTATATTTGTAAGCTGTACCCACGATACAGGAGAAATCCTAGTGTGGGGCAATGTTTTTTAAAAAAGAAAAGAAAGAAAGACTTAAAAACTCTCACATAACTCCAAAAAGTTTGTTGAACCGCAAAAAAATATGGTGCATAGAATTAAAAAAACAACTTACCTAATTAGAAATGACACTAAATCACTGTAAAATTAAATCACACAGCACACATGAATCACACAGCAAACGACATCAGCTGCGTACAATGAATCTACATAAGACAAAAAATTTTTACATGTTACACGTCAAGCCTAATGACGATACACTGGTATAATAAACATGGGACTTTTAAAACCATATCTTTATTGGAACGGCCCGTATAACGTAATATTACACATAGAACACAAATAACTACATAATATTGTAGGTGCCTACTCTTTTAAGCTTTGGTACTTTAAAATATTAACAATACTGCCACTACTTACTTAGTGTTCTTATAATAATTTTGCTTTAGCATTTAATATGAAAATAAATTATCGTTATAAAAAATAAACACATGTTTTGGACGCTTTCACCTGGCCTTTGCAAGTCTCGGACTGACTTGTCAAAAACAAGAATAATGATGAACTCTCTAACAATTGTCATTGTTAACAAAACATAACATTCGGTCATCAATAGAAATCTTATCTAATTAGTGCAAACAATTAACCTCGAAGTTTGATTTCGACCACCAGTGAAGCCGCAAAACGTTTATCAAAATCACTAAACCAATTCTCGCAATCGTAAAGATAAATAAAAGGGGCATTTTGAGTACAGGAAGGAGAATTTGTGAAACATTTATTCAGAATGTGTTCAGGGTCGATAGTACGAAGATAAACCGAGGCAATTTCGAGCGCCAAGGAGCCGTTAGCTGGTGAAAGCACAGCGACGCAGCGGGTACAGAGTTACTAAGAAAGGGATGTGCCCCGTGACAAGGCCCAAATTAACGAGGCCCGCTCCACTTGAAATTTACATGGGTATGCATGTTGCGCTCCTAGATAGTACTGTACTGGCAACTGGATTTAGTGCCACAAATAGTTTCGGAACTCCGGATCTAAGCGAGCTACTTGCATAAGGAACAGTAATTAAAGAAGACTCGAATGAACTGTGACCGTGCCTTAATTGTATAGAGCGCTTTCCTTAATTTGTACAAGCAATGTTCTTACAAACAAGCGTTATATTTATTTTGTAAATAGTTTGTAACTGTGTCTGGTATTTGTAACGTTGTTAAGAACGTAGTTGATGTTAGTGTTTTAGATGTAACTTGTTCTCTTAATGTTTTGCTAATTATGTGTTACTTAATTATCTTATTGGATGTTTGGTTATACTTAATTATTTTTCAGAACGTGCACTGGAATATTGGTAGATTGATGCTGTTAATGCATTTTGTTTTCTGATCTCTCTAATTTGTCTGGTGATCGCAAGCTTACACCACAGCCTAACCCTTCGAGGAATGCAGGTGTGATGGTATGTTATGTAATAAGTTATATTACTAGTCATTAATACTGAGACATTTTTTATTTCTATGATTTTTCACAGATTTTTTCAGAGAATAACTTCCTTGATTACAAAATATATGTCTGTTGAAAATATGCACTACACATACACAATGTCTTAGCAAAATATGTTGTATTTATTCCCCTTAAATTCTACAATCACTTATACATCATTGTCCCAGATAATGAATAGAATAAAAGTTGTAAAACTAAGCAAAGGCACCAATATACTGAAATAGCAATATCTATACTTCTTTTCGTAGTCAGTGATCATGAACGATCGTTTTCTTAGCGGCAATACAAGCTTCGTGGTCACGTTCAAGGAACCGATAAAAATAAGTTACATCTATCTGTTACCAACAAACTTTGTTGCGGACGATTTAGCAATTCAGCAGGATACGAAAATCGGCCAAGTTTAATTAAAATTTACTTAACTTGCGATTTACACCGCTATCTGAACGAATCAATAATTTATTCCTTCAGTGTAGGGTGTGTCTGTGTAGGCTATTTGAGTGCAGTTACAGGATCCAGCTTCGCATACTGTAACACATAGCTCCGCAGAGCGCTTAGCACGGAATTCGATTCAACTAATGCCGCCTAATCCTGACCGGTGGCACACAAATGGCACAGGGTGCATTCCGAAAGGCTATGTGCAATTTGCAGCTGGTGATTGATGATAATCCCCGGCGCATCTGTGCGGGCGACGAAACAATGCACTCGCCGCGTTCGCTCCGTGCTAATACAATTTTTCTGCACGTCGATTGTTCCTATCAATTTTCCTTGTCATATACACGGGGAGAAAGGCGGAGATATCGATATTATGAAAGGAGGTATTCTTTCCCGTTTGTTTTCTTTATTAGGCTAGAGTTTCTTGAACAACTCAATCAATTAATTTATTAACCTGCGAACGGGCACCGCCGCACGCCCCGGGTAACAATAGATTTTCTAGTGTCTGCTTGTTAAGCTCGTTTTAGTTGTTTACAAAAGTATTTTGGTGGTATTTTAGTGCGCAATAAAAATGTGCCGTTTTATTCTAAATAAATCCTCGTCAGTTCCGGTGTGTAGTGCGACGGGGCGGAATGGGGAACGGAAGGTTCGCCTTCGGAAGCAGGATGGTGTAAGATAAAGAGAACATTTCCTATAGCACGTCTGGGGAGATTTAGCAACATTCCGAGACGGCCTCGTTCTTTTAATGTGCCGCCGGCGGAGTGTAATTCAGTTTTAATTTTCATTTTGGCGTTATTCGAATTTAGTTTTGAACTGAAAAGTTAAATTGGCGTTAGGGACTTTTTTTCATAAGGTGTAATGAACAGCCGTCATGGCTTAAGGTTATGAAGTGTCTCTTTTAATAATGGTCCATACTGTTTTGTTAAGTATCTAGATACCCATCAATTTGACTTAAAGGAAGAAATTATTATGCGCTTTATTAGACTTTAAGCGTCCTATTAATAAAACTCAGACTAAAGAGACATCTTGGTTTAATTGAGCTCTATCCTTTTCCCTTTACAAACAAATGACAGTGATAGAACTAGAGTTTCCTAGAATCATCCCTGGATCGCTAATCCTCCGATGATCTTGGTTTTATCAATAAGGCAGTGAATGTTTAATTTTGTGTTTTTTTTAGCTTTTTGGCAAAAAGAAGGGGTGTTGTTTTATATTTTGTCGAAATCTCAACGTCTTAGGCAATATTTGTAAAATCTGATGAAATAAACGACATTGTAAATTTTTTTATTGGTTAATATCTTTTTGTTTTACTTTTTTTCATTCGTCATCTAAGCATTAAAACACGTTAAATCTCGTTAAGTCACGTTTAATCACGTTAAATCACGTCAAATCATTTTCGCCAGATTTAAGTATAAGAACCTACTAAATTCTGATATTTGTATAATGTCCAATAGTACAGAAGGTGCCCAATAACTGACCCCCCTGGACATTATATGATAAATTCTAGGGGGGTCAGGTAATGTAGGGCGCTAACTGTACATAAAAAATCGCAACAATTAACCAATAATCTTACATTCACACAATAATCTCACATTATATCAATTACTTAATGCAATAATCGTTATCAGTAATTGGTTCAGCATAATTATTTAGAATCAGTCAGCATTAGTGTGCCATAATCTATTACCTGAATGAAATCCAGACTTAACCCTTTGACACCGCAGCATAGGTTTATTAACGACTGCGAGATGTGTTATTACTCGTAAGCTTATTATATATATTAAGGTATTAACGAATTTTCTCTAACAAGTCATAACAGAAATATGATTAGATATATTAACCTTACACGACCCTAATGTATCTAGTTACTACTAGGCCAGCCATATTCAACCTTTTTTCCATAAGGGCCACAAAATAAATTAGTTAAAATACCGCGGGCCACAACACAAAATTTAGGTGTTAATAAATTACGTTATATTTAAATAACGTAAAACAATGAAACGAAAAAAAAATTTTTTTCACCATTCATCTGACTGGTTGATCTTATAAGTCTTATAATGTGAGGTTATCATGCAGCCACATGCGATCTTGACAAAATTTTGAAAGAGTTTTCACAATCCAAAACATTACTTTTAATGAGATCTCTGAGTCCCTCTATCACTCACTGCAACGTAATGCGCGGTAGGGTTATCTAGGTACCTATTGTATTCCGCGTACTCCACACTTTCTCTGGATCTGTGCGAAATTTAAAGTGGTTGACAACTCACTACTATGCCAGGTGGGCCACTCACAAAAACTCGACGGGCCGACATACTCAGGTTGAGCATGACGGGACTAGGCAGATGATGATGATATTATTATTAAATACTAGCTGTTGCCCGCTACTCCGTCTGCGTATTTTGTACTAATTAGGGTTTTGCTGCAATACTAAATATAAGCCTATACCTTTGTCCAAAATCCAGGCTACCTTTGGGTAAAATTTTATAACGATCAGTTCATTGGTTTACTCTTAATGAGGTAACAAACAGACATACAGAGTTACTTTCGCATTTATAAAAGTTTAAATTCGTAGAATGTAATAACTTTCTAAAAGTAACAATTAAGTTTATAAGATAATTGAATGCAATTTTCGCTAGAGTAAAACAATTGAACAATTTGCTGCGAAATTGAAGCGAATTCTAAAGTTATAAATGGATATCTATCCAGACCGCTAAGTAAGACTTAATGCATGTTACAATAGCTATACAAAAATTATTTGTATCGATTTTCGGCAATGAAATTGATATTCATAACTTTATAGAACTTCAATCATAATTTAAAATACTGAAGAACTGTCGATCATGTGGTAATGTTTTTTTTTTATTTTTTTAGATTCTATTACCACGCTTCTCACGAAGACTGCTTATATTGACAGAATTGTCAACATCGGCACTAATATCTATATTACACCAACTGAATTGACTGTTTCATTGGCCTATTGGTTCCAAGCGCGACTGGTAAGCATAAGGTCGTAGGTTCAATTCCCGGGTCGGCCAAAGTGTTATTGTGTTTTGTCTGTGTGAAAATTCTCAGTAGTAGCATAGAGTTAGAAACGGAGCCACGTAGATGATAATAGGCTCGCTCCCTATTACATGAAACTCGATAATGGGATAGGCGAAATGGAGGTGTTGTACCCTTCGAGGAATAGAGGTGCGAAACTATGTTGATGTTTTTTTTTTATATAAAACTTTGCCCCACACCAAGATTTCTCCTGTATCGTTCAGTTTACAAACATACATGTCACATACACACACAACCAGACCCGAAACAACTATCTGTAGATCATACAAATATTTGTTCCGTGCGGGGATCGAACCCGCGACACGTAACGCAGAAAGCTAATTGCTTAGCCACTGCGCCAACCGTGTCGTATTATTATTAATTTAATTATGTAATTCCTACTTCAAAGTACTCTAACCAAAAAGGACAAACGTTTCTAATATAATTTACTTCTGACAGCTCTATTTTCCGATAAACAATAGCAAGAAACATAATATATCTGACAACAGCGTTGGCGACTGCATGACATACACAGAGTCCTCCTGTAAATCTCCAAGTAAAATTGCATTTCATTTTGCTTATATTTCTCATATTGAGAACCCATCGGAGAAGCCAGTCTCCACCGGACTTCAGTGTACTTTCTAATTTCCGGTTGCTTTGTTTATTCTCTGTACCGCGGTTCAAAACCATCAACTTTTTATACTCTATAAAACTTTTTGGTGTGAAAAAGAAATACATATTTAAACAGAGACTGTGAGGGACAGCCCTTTCCGTGCCACGTCATTTACCGCGTATCAACGTTTTAATCATAAAGGCACATAAAAGATGGCCGGCAGTTGTAATGGAGCTTAAGAACTAACTGGTTAATTTTTCCACTCAAACAGAAGCAATTCCAATATCAAAAATACAGACAGAAGAAAAAATACACTACGAGATAAAGACTTTTTACACTTATTTTCTTGATAGATATGGGGGCTATCATTTGTTAATTTTTGTAATACTAATACGTCGGTTCATTTCCATAGAGTCTATACATATACGAATTACTTCTTATTAATAGTATTAATAATCCGATTTATGAAGGTTAATTATCTTAAATGTCTGTAGATCTCCGCCTACTTAGTAGGTATTCTGATTTCAGCAAAGTCTTAAAGGCAGCATTACATTGGCAGCTGGCCATTAGAGATAGCTAGACATTGAATTGCCAGTCATCAAGAAACGATCTGTCGGGTCTTAGGAACTAGTGATCCAATTTAAACGGCTGTTTTACTGTGATAGATGATTCTCGATAGTACATTATAAATGCCTATTTTACAAGGGTATGAGACATTATAATGACAAATATGTCAACAAATACTTGAAGTACAAACAAATTTCGTATATATGCAGATGTAGTGGCCATAGTAAGTGAATGAATAGTTATTTTTTATTAATAAGGGTGAATTGCTAACGTAATAATGTCCTCCTGACCGAATGTTGGTCACGGCGGCCAATCTCACCAGAGATATTATAGAGCACATGTGCGCAAACACAGGTGCTCTCTCTATTCCTTCACTCTCATACTCCGATGGGACGGCAATCCAACAAGACCGGAGAGAGATCAGGCGCCGACCAACGGCTGTACATGCTTTCCGAGGCACGGTGTGTATTCACATACCAACAAGACCCAGTCCCGAAACAACTATTTGTAGATCATATAAATATTTGTTCTGTGCGGGAATTGAACCCGCACCAGCAGTCCCCGAAACGTGTTAGGTAGAGGTGTACTACTGGAAACCCACATTTCGCTAATGCAACTTATTGAATCACATGGGACTATCCCGAACTGCAGGCTGCCACTGAGAATTTTCTAACAGAAGTTCCACTAGTACTTTGCCCGACCCGTGGCTCGAACCTAGGATCTTCGGGTCAGCAGTTATGCTTGGAAACAAACAGGTAGTTTCGTATTTTTAAATATATATAGTATACTATCTAATATTATAAATTGTAAAAGTATCATCTACTATTTATGTACATTTTTTCTAGATTTTTGATTGCCTCTTTGGTCTAATGGTCGCAAATGCGACTGCTGAGCGTGAGGTCCCGGGTTCGATTCCCGGGTTGAGCAAAGTGTTATGGGTTTTTTTCTATATGGAAATTCTCAGTAGCCGCATGGAGTCTGGAACTGTGCCCGGTAGATAGCAATAGGCTCACCCCCTATTACATGAGACTCAATAACGGCATCGGTGAAATGTGGGTGTACAATAGTACTCCTCTATCTAACCCTTCGGGAAATATAGGCGTGATGCTATGTTAATGCAATTTTTTCTAGGAATAGTACAATGACTTAAATACTCGTACTGTTTCTAGATAAAATGTTATTACTTTTGATACCCAGTGAACACACGATATGAGTGCCAATGCCAGCCCTCAACAGGATAACTGCGACGCTAGCTTTTTTGGAACGGATTTAAATGGTGTCATTCCTGAACCAGAATCGCTCCGAAAACCGCCATTGTTTGTCTCGAAAAAAAAAGTTTTAGTTTAGTTTAGTTACACTCAATGTTGAAACAATAAGAGCTAAATATGACCAAAACAGTGAGAAAAAATGTATCGCATCAATAAATAAAATACAGATGAGCTCTTTTATTTAAATAGTGCGAAGTAATGCGAATGCCACCTAAAGCTTGCAACGTTTTACAACTTCGTGTGTTTTATACAACAGACGTAAAATAGTGGCCTCTTAAAACTCAACCTCCATCCAACAAACTTATCTATCAGCATGAGGATGCTCCGTAAAAATTCCAACACTTAAAAAATCTCTAATCAACTCGCAACAGGCACTTTTTATGGCACTTTAGAGCTATAAGACTGCAGTCTGGCGCACACCCCAAAGATCCGGCGCTCTTTTGAACGGCCGCCATTGCAGACAGGTGCGTTGTTCAGTTGTTTTCAAACTTTTTCAAAGACAAACTTCGCAGACTGAGTGCGGTATCTGTGCGTCTCACTTTTTTTTTAAACGTAAAACCTTCTTTATTTTTTAAACAACAGCGTTGTGTATGATAAATTTTACTGTTTAAATTGTGCCTTTTGAATTAAATTCACAGATTTGATTTCGAATCTATGGAGTTATTTTATTTTTTTAAGTTTTGAATTTTAAAGTCGTATATGTTTATTGTACCTACAGTATGAATGTATGTGTTGTAACACGAGTATGACCACGCCTACAATCCACAAAGATTCAAGGAGAGTCGGATCATACGCCTTTGTATGTTTCTGTAACTGACATAATCTCCGGAATGTATTACAACGTGACGTACCGCCGCTACCCTGGGCGAGAAGTGCCAGCCATGCCGTTACCAACGCGAACAGCCGGAGGCCTTCAATTATACCTTCATTGCCAAATGTATACATACATATAGGTAGATAGATAATGTTTTATTATTTCTGAAAAATTGAAACCCCCTTTTGACCTGGCACAGTTGGTTTAAGCACAACAAACGTATTGGTGTCGTGCTTGTCCCAGCCTTCTCCAAATTTATTATCGCTTATTAAAGTCTTATCAGATGACGCTGGAGAATAACCCCTTGTCGTTCATACGTTGCGTCCGCATTGGACGAAAGCATGCAATGCTTATTAAGGTTACAAATAACATACTATCACAAACTTAATGAACTTAAACTTAATACTTCTATCAAAAATTATGATACACATACTATAACAACATTGACTGTAGTATAATTAATAACAGTAAATCTGATGTTTGAAATAAGTTTCCTCTGTGACTAATTTACAATATGTGTGAGGAAATGCGTACACTAACAAAAACAAACATTTTCATCGTACTCTCTGTTATGTATAACAATAATGTTTACAGTAAATAAATTGTCGTGTTTGCGACAACATAGTGTTTTCATATGAGTATACTCACTACATTAACAGTGTGATATGAGTATGTTTGTTGAAAAATTATAAAGTAATATATATAGTATACAAAACGTAAGTAGGTTTCAGGCTTGCGGTAAAAATTGCAAGGTTAAGTTGCGCATACTTTAGAATCATCGATCGCATTACGAGTTACTAAAATGTAATTGAAGTATTCGCTGTTATACTTCGGTTTAAACATATGCTTACAGATCTCCTATAGCTTTCCGTATGGACTAGATGGCATTTTGAGCTGCGTGCAGTGTTTGTTAGACGACATAGCCAACGCAAAGCTTCATTCCTTAAATTCAGGGTACATTCCGTTATTTTAATTCCTTAACAAGAAATCTTTATTTCTATTCGTACAATTTTCCTTAAAAAAGTGGCCCAAAATTTTAAGAATCATTGCCATTGAAACTTGGAACAATGGAGAGAGCTCCAAAAAGTTTACAATCAACCGTGATGTGATTGTTTAAGTAGGCGATAGGAACAACTTTTTTCCTACTCAATTTTATCGCAAGCCTCGAAATATGTACCTCGAAATATTTGATTGTAATATAATAAAAAAAAGGTTTTATCTTGGCTATTCTCTACAAAAATACGTAATTGAGATACAGAAGCTACGTCTAAAGCGTTTTGCGTCGAATATCGTTGTAAGTAAATATTTTTATATTATCAGTAGGGTCAAAACTACAAAATATTTATTTATTGGCTCATAACTTAAAGCAATTTAGGAAATTCCCAGCACGGAGTCTGGAACTATGCCTGGTAGATGACAATAGGCTCACCCCCTATTACATGGGACTCAATAACGGCATCGGCGAAATGTGGGTGTACAATATTACACCTCTGCCTAATTCTTCGGGGCATATAGGCGTGATACTATGTTATATTATGATGCTAACTTTAAGCACAAAATACCTACAGTAGTCTAAGTACTAGTTTGTGGTCAAATTAGTGCAATAACCCACACTGATTTGAAAACAATTTACCACTCTGCAATAATCGCAATTAAGTTTCATGTAATTGACAGCTCCGCACAGAAATTAACCGAAAACAATTAGTTCACCTACGCAAACGAACGTAAGTCCCTTCTCTAAAGCATCTTCTAGTAACTTTATACATAAAATCAAGGTTAATTCGTATTTAATTAAGTCTATTTTTTTCTGTCTGCACCAGATTTTTTGATCTCATTAACAGAAGCTTTACTTAAAATCCTCAACAAATCGTTTGAGGTTTATTAGGAGTGCTAATCTTGAAGCTCCTTCGAGTTTCAGTGCTGTCAGTAGCATGGCTCCACTCGGGTGATTAGTGCCAGTGTACATTGTAGTTAACTGCTTGCACCACGCTCTAAAATTTACTGCTATCGTTACGAAATTTAGTTATTTATTATGGTACATGTATCGTGTGAAACGTTGTATGTGTCTGGGGAAACACTCATAAAAATATTGATTACGCTTAATGGTCGTCTTATCAGAAAAATACTTCGATTAAAATACTAATAATAAGTCAGTTATCAAATTTTATGATATTATATATAACTTATATTTTTTAAGTTACTCTTTAATTTGAATATGCAATAGGATTATAAAACATCATTGCATGATATAATGACATTTAACACTTAGCTCATCAGTACCAAATAAATAAAAAATATATTATATTGATTTGACAACAGTTCACTTCAGTAAAATACCCGAACAACATGTTTAATAAAAAATGAAATATATGCGAGAGCTCGTATTCTATTTCAATGAACGTTTATTTCAACCGAATGACATCCATTGTACGAGTGAAAACAAACGATGAAATACTCAGTCATCGTAGAATATTATAAAAACAATTTTGAGGTGTAAAACGTATTGAAAATCAAACATAATTCTTTGTGACAGTAGAATGAACAACATTGTACGTTTGTACATACTTTTGATTACATTGCGTTTAAATAATTTAAGAAGAAAATTTGTTTTAGATACATTTAATATCAATACTTTTTCTATCTTAACTACATAATAATACATTTCTGAATCTACCCGTACCGATAAACTTCAATACCCCGCAACTTGAGCCTTTCTTGGAGCCATGTTTACCAACAATATAAGTTTAAAGTGACAACGGCCGTTAACCTATTTAAAAGTTCATATTAAACGGCTAATTTGTGCTAATCGTTTGTTATATCCTATCCTATCCTATCCTACTAATATTATAAATGCGAAAGTTTGTGAGGATGGATGGATGGATGGATCTTTGTTACTCTTTCACGCCAGAACGGCTGAACGGATCTGGATGAAATTTGGCACAGAGATAGATTATAGTCTGGAATAACAAATAGGTATACACTTTTTATCCCGGAAAATGTACGGGTTCGTAAGGCCCGCGGGCGAAGCCGCGAGCGGAAGCTAGTTGTTGATAAACTCGGGTCTAATTATCTGTAAGCCCTCTAAGAAATGTATGCTCCAAATTTTAAATTTCTAAACCCAGTAGTTTGGACTTTTAATAACTCTTTACCTTTCTATATTCTCCATTTAAATTTCGATCTCCAAGTTTCCAATCGCACCAGAATGGAGTGCTGGCTTGGACCAATAATTGTAGTTCAATGAATGGGTCAAGCAGGATTCGCTGACGTCACAACTCGAGAGAGGGTGCTGGAATGTTGACACACTGCCGCTGACTCGTGTTGTCTTGTGCACTTACTTGAATTTATGTTTGTTTGCGTTCTTGTATGCAATCTGCATAAGTGTACCTGTTACCGTGAAATAGATTACACTTGTCCTTTAACTAATACGTGGAATTACGTCAAAAAATGTACTGTTTTATTCATATCATATTATTCAGCCTTTATTAGTAAGGGCGTTTCTTTACAGAACTAAGTTTTCGTTGATGGATCATGTATGACGTACCGCCGTTATATATGTAGGTATTTTATTCTTTTCTGAGAGTATGTTAATGTTAATGTTACTAGATACGACTTTTAAACTTTTATATTAACGACCTTTTCTTCTAATAACAAAAGTGAGCAGAGTAGTCAATAAAGTTTGTTATTTGTTATTCAAATAATAGACGAGGCTATCGCACTTCAACAACAAACTGATTTTCAATTAAAACAGTACACAGTATTCAAGATTAAACTTATCAAAGATAGGTACTAAGTCTTTCACATTGCTTTACAGTTGAAGTGCGTCTGTTATTTAGTTTCCTCTTATCTCTTCAAAACTCCTTTTAGATGGGACGGTTGGCGCAGTGGCTAGACTGGCTTACTGTGCTACGTGTCGTGGGTTCGATTCCCGCACGGAGCAAATATTTTAATGGCATTCAGTTAGTGGTAATGGCCTAGTTATTCCATGGCTGGGTGTAAACGCTTGTCAGATTTATGGCCTTAAACACAACCGCAATACATACGCGAGAATATGCTAGTTGAGTTTCCAAGGACCAATAAATTATTACCTTTGAACATATTATCACCTGATGCATGTATGTACCTAACTAAACTCTACCCACGATACATGTGAAATGAAAGGAGGAGGCGAAAATATTCCAAAAAAATGCTGTATAATGATTTAGGCTTAACCGCTTGATAAACACCGTTGTACATTTTAACTAGTACCTAGATATCTGTTGTATACAGGGATATACCGTGAAACTTGTGCTTTTACTGTGAGTCGAACAAAAGAGGCGGTAATAACTCCCCCTCTTACTCCAGCAGACAACTGAAACAACTCTATAGACTTCTTGGGACGAAGTCCATTGGCGTCCAGAAAGGTGTGAAGTTTTGGAAACTTTTTAAAGAGAAACTTTCTTGTACCGTTCGTAAAGAAGTCCTTGTAAAAAATCCTTTGACGGTCCAATCTACTCTAGAAACACCTATATTTTTATTGTAATAGGTGTGCATTGTTTATCATATTTAAACAGAAGATATCTTCGAATCTTATTGTTAGCTCATAATCTAATCTGCGTCAATAATAAGACAAAAGTAAGTGGCGTGATTTCTATTTTTGTTAAGAACACAATTAAGCTTTGGCGGGTTTAATGAAGGTTTCAGCGAGTCTCTTCGTTTTCATGAGTATCATTACATATTTAGATTGAACGTTATGTATGCGTAAAGTGGCGCAAAGGTGACCATAAAAATCTATTGTTAGTTGCGAATTAATAATATTATAGATTAGTTACTCCTATTCCGCATCATCAAAGTCATGAAGAAAAAACCACTTGAATTAAGTGTTGTATCATTAAATCATTGAAATTTGGAAATCATTATCACCGTAATAATATTATCAGTCTGTAAATTTCAACTATTGTACTTGGAAAATACGTATGTGGGACAAGCAACATCGGAATCACACAGCCACTTTGAAAAATTAAACAATGTTGCAGTACGGAGTTTAAGTAATAACCTTTTTCTTTCAACACTGCTCATCCTTTTTCCGGGAACTCGTAAACGCAACAACATCAATGCATTTTTATTAACAATTCAATTGTATCATAAAGTAGCAGAGTAAAGTTTCAAACAGCCGTAATATCCGAGTGTGGGACGTAACGTTATTGTGTTATAAAACTATAAGAATTCCCTGCGAGTGCACTTGGAGTAGTTCCGTCTAACTTGAGAACGATCAGCAAATATGAACCGGACCTTACGATCTTTGAGTTGTTCGCAAACTACATGATATGAACGTATTATATATTTTATATTACATCTCAGTTCTTAAATGGTTCTCCCTAAGAATTAAGTTTGAATTTAGACCATACATAGAAAGGCTACTTAGTAGGTACAGTCGGCACAATAAGTAGATAATTTAAACAATTATAATTTAATAATAACACTACTCTCACTAATCGATTAAAAATAAAAGTTTGTTTCTTTTTTATTCTCAAAAGAACCTTATAAAAATTTCTACGATGAACAGTTACTTTTGTCAGTGACTGTACTGCCTGCCGTACGTAAAATATGGTCGAATGAAAAATGTATATTCCATATTCGAAAATTGATTTAAACAGCAACAGTGTAAAATAAGTCATTAGTAACTCCATAAATCACTAACAATAATGTTTTAGAAATATTTAAATCTATTAATTGTGTTTTTCTGAACAAAACTTGGCAGAACACAAACAAACCACTCAGCTTCTATAAATATAACAGTTTTAAGTTCTAGAATGCTTTTAATATTAATTATTTATACTACAGTTGCATTGACTTCAAAATTAGGTAGTGGGCGGGAATCATAATAAACAATAGACTTGTCTTATAAGTTAAAGCTAATTGAATAAAATAAATACCTAATGTTTGGAGAAAAATATGCACTCTATAGTAGACAAAAAATCGAATATATAGGAATTGGTTGTGAATCACTACATATTATACAACAAAGTCCCCTGTCGTGTCCATCTGTCTGTTCACGATAAACTCAAAAACTACTGAACCGATTTTCATGCGGTTTTCACTAATAGACAGAGTGATTCATGAGGAAGGTTTAGGTGTATAATTCATTATAGTTAAGTGTAAATTGGGTACATGCTCTGCTACCCGGGCGAAGCCGGGACGGGTCGCTAATATTATATAATATATATTATTATATCATAGCATCAGCGCCTAAACCCCCGATGGACTAGGCAAAAATGTATCAATGTACAAATGTACACCCACACTTCCCGATGCCGTTATTAAGTGCCATGCTAGGGGTCAGGCTATTGGCAACAGGCACAATGCCAAGATCGGCAATCGATTAACATCGTACAGATCGAATTTTTAGCTGATTTGAGTACCTTTTTACTGACCTTGTTCGCCAGGCAATACAAGCTAATAAAACTGCTTCTATTGACTGGAGTACAACATATAAAAAGTGGTAGAATCAGCCGGAAATTCGATCTGTACGATCTTACCCTGTTGCCGATCTTATCCGCACTGACCTTAACTCTTTTTCACGATATTCTGATATTTCAGTCATCTGAGGTGACGTAAACCCCCACACTTTCATATAACATTGTTAACTTCCAAAAGTGCACCATAACACTAAATATAATAAACACAACACCTGAAAGCCGTACGTAATTTGATTACATCAATAGCTCCCAATCGTATCAACACTAAGACGATTGAACACACTAGTTTCAATCTGCATAGATACCTCAAAAGGGAGAGGGTTAAGCCGAGTACAAACTTGTAACACACCACGCGATGCGAATAACGCATGCTCATTGGCTATTTCCATGTATTCGCGTATATTCCCGTGCAGCAAAATGTTGTCAAGCCGCCAATGAGCACGCGCGGGATTGTATTGAGTGTTATAAGAGTGGATAGCAGTGCTTTAAGTGAATCTTGTAAAAATATTTAAGCCATATTACATCTCGAATTGTAGCAATGCTTAAGTGATTTGAAACAAATATTTGTATGGCCTACGGATAGTTCTTTTGCATATATCTTACAGAAGTTTTCGCATGCATCCTGCACGTGACTCTGTGAACCGTACCCACGACACAGAATATATTCTAGTGATGAACAAAGTTCAGAAATGCTCTTCAGCCGTAGATACCATTAAAATAGGGACATGAGCCGTGTATACTTCCAGTTTTAGGCACCTTACTAACAAGAAGTTGCATTGTACTCAATCATCTACTCGTATAAACGAGTAGATGAATTAAAACGATACCCAACTTACTCAGTGACTAATACAGTAAAAAAGTATACAGCCTGCAAACTTGAAATTTGGCAGGTACGTTCCTTATAGGGTGCAGTAATCTACTAAGAAATTGTTTTTTCCAAATTCGTCCCCTAAGAGGGTGAAATGGACGTTCAAAGTGTGAAAATCTTACAACGCGAACGAAGCCACGAGACCAGCTAGTACTAAACACATGTAAATGAGCCTTTACATTCACATCAGTGTTCTGTGCTTACGCTTCAATCCTGATCCGGGGGATTAACAATAGTCTATTAATTTAGTGCAACACTGGTCTCAGATGGTGTGTGCCGGTCGTCCATTACAAGCAAAGCTGAGGATAACTCCATAATATTGCAACGCATTGCGCGATAATACAGTGCATATTACTTGTCATTAGGCACAAGCCAGGTAGATCCGGTAATTAGTTTGCACAATGAGAGTATAATTGTCATTGTATGTTAGTTATGGGCTATTAAATAAATACAGAGATGATGTTAGGCGTTTGCGGGTTTATGTTGATTAAATTATAGACGTGGATTATTTAACACGTCGTGTGATGGACAGTAGACACAACAGAGTCCGGCCGACTGTTTCATGAATTAAGAGAAATTGCGTCAAAGTAGTGATAAAGGCTCGTGGCTACATAGCCGATTATAGCGACCGATTATAGCGGTAACTATGTAGTTACATAATCGGTTCCGGGTGTATATGAAGACTTATGACAGTCGTTACGGGTGTCAGTATACCAATAAATGTGATAACCAGTCTAACGTCAGAGTATGAGTGTCTTCCAGTAATTGGATGGCGGACGTCAGATGGCAGTCGCTCCATGTAAAATACCGATGTTCTAGATTAGGGGCCGACCCCAATGTAGTTGAGAAAAGGCTTGGCAGATGATGATGCGTCAAAATGTCTGATATTATGTAACCGTTAGAAAATAAAAATGTAGGTCGGTCGCTGAAAGCACAATACCAAAACTATTCGTCCTACTTAATAAGATGTAGGCAAGGAATTGTTCCGAAACTAGGTAACATATCAAATCAGGGACATAAAGTTAAAGTTTTCCTACGTTTCACCGCACTGCAGTCCGAAGAACGGGACCACTACGACTGAATCTTTATTTCAGTTTCAAATAATCTTTCCATTTGTGTTGGTTTCAGGAAACTAAAAGATTATGTAAAGAAGTTTGACTGCACAAACTCCTGCGCAATATAATAGCAACGACTTGAGGCAATTGTGGGACTACTGATCGTTTTATAACGCCCATGCTGTGCTGTGGTGTAATCTACGAGCATAAAACCAATATGAGCCGAATTTGACTGAATTGTCTCATTGGTCAATAAGTCTCAGCTGTTTCTGTTAAGAATTTATCAATAGCAGCGCGGAATTCGGAACTGAGCCGGATGGATGGCAATAGGCTCCTCCCCTATTAGATAGGACTTTAATAACAGTACAACTCTACCTAACTCGTGTGATGCTATGTATATCAAATAGAAATCTCTAATGAGAAATCTCTCTGAATATAGTGTAGACTAAAGTTAGAATAAACAAGCCCAAAACACTCATCAAATGCACTACAAATAATTTACATGGAACCACATTCGTTGCCATACAACACAAATAGAATAAAACTTTACTGTTTGCTTGAATCTAACAACACTCACGAGTCAACAACTGCGCTGTTTGCTAAGTAATACGTTAAAATGTCAAGAGTGCGAAGTGGATACATATTTTATGTTGTTAAAGAAAAATAAAAAAAAACAGAAGCACTTCTTTACGGGAAGTCTCCAGCCCCATCAGTATTCTGCGCACCGTTCGACGGGGAGAAACAAATTCCCAAAATTGAATTTTCGGAAACGAGTTGAATGCGACACGGGATCGGCACGCGATATACAAACTCGAAAAACGAAACGAGATTTTTATCATTTTAACAATGACTTTTATGATTGTTTTACGACAAATCCTGACTATATAGAATTTTATGGGAAAGAGTGTCATTTTTACAAAAAATTTGGTAATATGCATATCGGGCAATATTGTATTGAGACCAGCCTTTTTTCAATATTTAACTAGGACTCTAATATTTTTACCAAGAATTAAAAAGGATCATTCAGAAAGAAAAGCTAAAATTTAGTTGTAAACCATGTCTAATAACACTACAAAATCATATGAAAATGTATAGATATATAATTTAAGTATTATTGATTTATTTATCATATAGATATGGACTGAGGGGCAGGCCTTCATTCAACAGTGGACGTCTTCTGCCAGATGATGATGATAGAAATAAAAAATTTACACATTAATTCTTTTCAGCAAACTCTCATATATAGATATGCCGTAAAACCTAATAATAATACACATACAATCAATCAAATTTGCTATAACGACTTTCAAAGAAGTTGATGTTGTGAATTCAAGAACCGAGATCATTGCTCTCTAAAAAGAAAACCATTATATGTCTTCTATTTTTAGATCTCCAAAATGGCTTAGTGACGAGACAGAGATGAATGGAGGCTTAGCACTGATACCTTTATAATAATTGGCCTCAGAAAAACAGGAAAACATCTGTAAAGAGGATGATATAGCCTAAATATGGTTAATATCCACGATCGAATACACGATAGCTCAGATGGGACGATGGGCGATGGTTTGATTCTGCTAAGATATTCGTTTTGAGTCCTGCTCGTGTCAATCAATACCAGAATGTACTCTCTTTTAACATAACATACCATCACGAATATATTCCCCGAAGAGTTTGGCAGAAGTACACCCATATTTATTGATTCGCATGTAATAGGGAGCAAGCCCACCTACCGGGCACAGTTCCAGACTCCGTGATGCTACTGAGAATTTCCATAGAGAAAAACTCAATAACACCTTGCCCAAACCGGGAATCAAAACCAGGACCACATGCTCAGCAGTCCACCAATGAGAGAGTCAAAATGAAGCACTCGATTTAGACTGCCTCATTGGTCGACAAATATAACAGGTAAATAGGTACTTCAAGACAAATGGGAGACAAAAGATTTCTTTAAATTTAATCTCCAAAATTCGTATGTAAATTAAAAGGTCGATGCTTTGATTGCATATTATCGAAATACCAAACAACATTAAGTCTTGCTACAATGTATTATAGATTAGAACTTAGTGACCCAAAAACAGATCGTGGACATCAATAAGGCCCGTAAGAAATTTCATATCTGTGGCTGAATGCAAAGATTTGCTTGCTCAGCTCAAATGCGCCCTCTATTGCCTACATAATATATTCAGAGCTAGGTTTGCAAGTTCTGATCTTGCTAACCATTTTTTTGTGTTTTACAGACTATTTTGCTAAATTGTTTGATATTATCGTAAATTATCAGCAGATACAGTAAGATAAAGTTAATCGTTTGTCTTCCGTGCAAGAAAGTTTAATGCGTACAATAGCGTTAGTGGCAACAGGATACCACCGTACGTTGGTGTCATTCAGTCATATAAATAACACGTACCTATGTTTTCTTTTGGTGTCATTCACACATATTCATTCAATTAAGTGATTCATTGCGCTTTGTGTTTAGTCTGGGTATTTGACATAATATTTTGACTTTAATTCTACAAATAATTTGGTGACGGATTGTTATCAGTATGACTCATTGGTCTTGTGTTAGCGGGACTACTAAGCGTGACGTCCTGGGTTAGATTATTGAGTCTGACAGTGTTATTAAGTTGTTCTTTATGAAAGTTCTCAAAAGCAGGAATGAGTTTGGAATTATCACCGGATAGATGGCAGAAGGCTTGCCTTATATTTGACTCAATAACGACATCGATGAAATTTAGTTATAACTACAACAGTATACCTCTGCCTACTCCACGGGAAATACCGGCGTAATGATATGTTAGTGCGAAATTTTTATGCAAAAGAAAACGACGCAGGCGCTATTGTTTATCATTTTGACATTATAATCCTGAGGTTTATACCGCGATTAATGCAAAAGAACTTTTGAATTCAAAACATTAAAAATTCCTCCTAATAATTTCAACGTCTCAACAAAATATTTAATCGAGCTTAAAATATATATCTATCTATCCGAATGAACTTATTAAATCTCATTTAAATATCTAGAGACAAGAAAAAATCGAGGCATTAAGTCGTACAACTTTAAGTCGCGGATAAGTCGGTACGGGCATTAAATTCTAGTCTTTGTGCAATTTAACTACTGAGAAAGATAAAGAGATAATGCTCACAAAGTGATTTCATATAGTTTAGCTCATTTATACGTGAGGTTATTAGGCAACTGCAGTGTAAGAAGAATATTTACAGTTGTCTTAGATAAGGTCTTATAAGTTGGCACCCATTAAAGGTTTAAACACATCAGTGTACAGTCAGGGCCGTGTTCTATCAGGGTCTGGGGTAGTAGCGTCAGTGTCTACGCTAGCGTAGGAGCGTCAGTGTTCATCAAATGCATAGCCACGGTCCTGTCAGACTCCCTGATACTGCACTGATGTGTGTGGTTAGTTTTTAAAGCGCCTTCGAAACAATTTCATCACGATAGCCAATATAATAGTCAGACGTGGTAATTATGGAAATGTCCCTAAGATTTGTTTGTTATAGGGCGTCCCCCGTAAGAGACGTTTATTAACAGTTCTAGAAATTCTCCTGTCACGTTGGTACAGTTATCCGAAGGCCATTCCGATGTAAACAATTGCTCAGTGCGGGAACAGAAGCCGCGACACGAAGAACAGCATGCTAAGCGCCAAACTATGGTAATGACATATTATTCATTAATTTTAGGCATTTAATATGAACAATGTTGGTCTAGTCTACTTTATATACCGTCTCTTAACTACTTATTGTTTATAAAAATATTTGTTTATAATTTATTCATTATCACCATTTTAAATGTATTAATTAAATCTAGAAATTACTCGAGTAGGTAGGTACATGTCCTCAACAGCTAATCTGTAAACTACGCTGTCCCTTATATAAATTTTATAATACCTATATTAAGTAAGTGTTTACGTAATAACAAAAGTTTCAGCAACTTGACCGACATAAATACTCGAGGCAGTAACATTTGAGGCCAGCATTGCAATTGCAGCAGTGAACAGGCCGTAATAGGTTGCCAGGCTCGCAATGAACACCACAATAGCCCATTCCCCGTAGTTGACTCTTGCAATGTGGCATGACAAGTTTTCCCCGCGAGGCGTGGAAAAATGTTTGGGAATTAAATATTTTATTGCGTGCATTCGTATTATCTTGTTTTTTATAATAGTATCTAGAAATTTGTGGTAGTGCAGAGTGATTCCTGTTCAGTGGCTCTCGAAAATAATCCTTTTTATGTTTGTGATAATCCTTTAAAAGGTAGGCCGATGCAATTAGTATAGCATACTAGTTGAAAATACAATTCGTAAAAAGTATTTCGAGTTTAACATAAAAAAAATACAAGTGATTTTCTACGAATCGTGTAGATTCATTTGGACTATTTTCTTCTATGACTTTTGAATATATATAGAACCCTAATGCAGTTCTTGAACAGAAAAAACAGGATGAAGTTAAAGTAAAAAAACTCGTTATTTCTCATAAAAAAATGGTCTTACAGCTCTTTAGAAAATGATACAATGTTAATCTCTATAATTGCTTCTCCTTCCTCTCTAGCGCAGGTATCTAAAAATTCAACGAATAATTAAACTAACAGCTAAACTCAGTAAACCATAGTCAAAATCTGACCACCAATGGCATTACTATGTTCACAAATTGATATTCAGCCAGCATGCGCGGCCGTGCGTCGAAATATAAACACTAACGTTGGCTTATTTCAAACTCAACTTTGGTTTCCGATTCATAAATGCTGTTGGGAATTTCATTACAAGCTCTTACAGTCTGATTGCAGTTTATGTTGTATTTGTATTCCAGACTAGCGTTTGCCTTGCACGTGGTACTTTCGATGGACTTCGGCTTGAAATTAGACCTTAAAAATAATTGTAGTGAAATTACCATGAAAATTATTGTAGTAGATTTAGTGTTATGCGAAGGTAGGTACATACTCTAAATGTACAAAAAATATGGAATTCTCATTAGAAGTTGTCATTTGTTGACATTTGTCTGTGACATTTCACAGTTTACCAAAAATCACTCCATTATCAACTATCAAAAGCTACTTAATTTGCTATATAACTACTACTTACTGTAAGTTTTTGGTTTGCCATTACGGGTGGTACCTACAACTATAGCAAAATCTAAGCCGGTATCAAATACTTAGAAAGGTGACAAACACCCTGATGAAACATGACTTACCCTAAAATGTAAAATGAAAAGGCTTGAGAAACCATAAGTATACTAAACACAATAGCATCTTCAATAAACAGTTAAATGAAAAGCCTATAAAACGAAAGAGCATTAATACCGTAAATTAAAAAGGAAATAAAATCGTTTCGCTGACGGTAAACAAATTAATTCCATTGAATGCCACGTTGCCTCCGCGCTGTTTTATAAAAATATTTGTTGAAAACATTGAAATTTTCAAAAGCCTACTTCACACTATACTCAAATGCCTAACGAATTTTAATGACTTCACACTAAACGACAAAAGTAATTAGTAAAATTACAGCACGTACGTAAGCTTATGGTCTTAAAAGTTATAATAGAAAGAGCACTTTGTCATGTCATGCTTTTAGCAGCCTCTTTAATTTCTCTTTGTGCAGTAAATTAAGACATTAAATCGTTTACGTCAAGGTATAATGAGAGAGAGAAGTAAATGAATCAGGACCTATATATACGTATATTGTGTATTAATTGATGGTTATATTGCAAGGGCGTGTAGAACGTTTGTTTACGTAATCATGTAGCTTTGTGTACATTTTACTTTAGGTATTTTAGTGATTGACTTTCTATTAGTTTTTTGAACATAATGACAGTTTAATTCCTACTATTATGTTTAACAGTATTTCGGTTTTCTAGCTCTGTTACTAGTTTACATAATAAAATCTGTGTCAAAATGTAAATCATAATAAAAATAGCGATAACTTAAAGCCTGAACGCTTGCCTTTCATGCTGCGTAACAGAATTTGATTATCGCTTTCGTTAATGGTGAAGAAAAGAACATGAGGAAACCTCTACACCAGAGATGGATTCTATAGTGTTTTCGATGGTGGTTTCGTCCCCCATGTTGTGCACCCTCCATGTGTCGTGCAAGGTAGGCTTACTCTTTACTTCGTTAAGTTTTCTAAACACTCAAATATTTCATAAATCAAAGTAATGCGAAAATACTACCGAAAGAAACATAATAAAATACTTTCATGATAAATTAATGATATATTAACATAGAAATACTAGAAAAATTCACGTAGTTGGCAAGTAATTAAAAGGTTGAATCTCTTTATTGTAAAACGAATAAGGCAACGGCTAGCGACGGCTAGAAATAAGGCAATGTTATGATTCCATTTGAAACAAATGAGTTCGTGAGAAAAGCCTTTTAAATACGAATTGCAAACCACTGGAACCACAAACTTTAAAATGTAAGTTTTTAAATAAATAGCTTGTAGATAATTAAAAAGATTAGTAACATTATTTTTGTACTCGTATTAACAAACTTTTTATTTTTACTGTACGGTTTTAAATTAAAGCTTAAAGTGATTCAGAGGTTATTCATAGTTGAGGTGGATGGCTGCATTAGATCTCGATGGCGTGTGTACTCCGCCAGTCACCACCACCAGACCATGGACTAAGGGCTTAACATTTTCCATTAAGAAGCCCGTACTAGGCTGCTTATGTTGCATCATTTACCCACAAGTATAGGTCATTTCTTTTTTAACTTCACACACTAATGTTTCTCCTGTATCGTGGATACAGATTACAAACAAACATGTCACATGCACACCCGAAACATCTATCTGTATATCACAAAAATATTAGATCCGTGCGGTAATCAGACTCACGACACTTAGCGCAGAAAGCTAATCGCTTAGCCACTGCGTCAATCGTGCCGTCTTATTTCTGTATAATAATCTTATTTACGTATAATATTGAAATAACAAACGACCACAACTGAACATATAATATTCAAAGTTAGATACATGTCATTGTAAAAATAATACTTTAACATAACTGTTTTTTTTAGAATTTATACATACCAAGGTATAGACAACAGATATATTGTTTTTCACAATGATCTCCTTGAATAAATAGAAAATAATCCCATAAGGAAAAAATATTTTTTTTTTCAATATAATTCACCTGTAGGTATATCAGGACTTACTACGTAATTAAGTGTTCTTTTCAACGCGATCCGATTTTTCACTCAAAAGAACTCAAACCAGGAGAAACATTTAAAAAATATACACCATTTACAGCCCAAAGTTATACAGCTGCCTAATATGTAGTAAAATCAGTACCAACAATTGTAACGGAATACAAAAGCATTGTGTCTCTAGTACTTGTATCACGGTCTGAGTCGTACCCTAGATTCAATTTTAAAAATTTGCTCCACTCGCCGCTCGCATCCTGAATATCAATGAGTCAAAGTTATGAGTAGTGTTTTCTAAGTATTGTTCAGCCCGTTATTTTAATCTATGGCACAAGTTTATGAAATTTTATTAAAAAATGTTCCATAAATCTTAGAGAGAGATTTGGATACAGCTTTGACGGTGTTTTGATATTATAATAAAGTTGTACATATACCATACAACTGGGACTGCAATGTTTATTTTTAAAAGCTTTTTAGTTGTATGTACTTACTTATAAGTAATGGTAACGTAAATATTTAGCAACGATGTTCTAATCAAGGCTGCCATTATCAAGAACGAAAATAAACAGTTTAGGAATCAATTTGATATTACAGGAAAATCCATAAAGAAATAAAGGTATTAACATTTACTATATTTATAAACTAAACGAAGAAAAACGTAAAAATCACTGAAATAAACACATCCTTTTGATAGGTACTTCAATTGTTTAATATCACTCGATCTAACATACATAACCAGGCACAACATTTTCTGGATTATCAATAGCACGTTTCATACCATTTAGAGTTCTTTCACCAACTGGCGCCTACTAACTTCATATTATCATACTTTTTCAATAATCACAATAAAACATTTACAAAACACAACCAACTTTATTTACAGTTACGTCGATTTACGCCGAAAATAACGACCGAAAAATCGTCGGAAAATCGCACCACTATCAAAATCTTCATACGTTACACTCAATAATACGGCCGCTGTCTGGCACGGTATTCGCATAGCCCCAACGGAAATTGAATGCGAACTATCGAGTATGGACAGAGCTGACATGATGCCGATGGACGTATACATTCGACTGACGTATCTGTCCATCAGGCCCGGACAAAGACAGCCATCTAGCGTCCGAAACATCAAAGACTCGATGACATGTTTCAATTATAAACGTGAGTCGTGGCAATTGCGTTACGACAGTTTTATTTGTGTTGCGTTTCGTGGATTGGGCTTTGGATAACTTCGTTTTGTTTCGTATGGACACAATAGATTTTCTTTTGTGCGAATGAAGGTAAACAAAGAGTAGGTCTACCAGTCTGGGGTGGTGAGATATATAAATGATGCAGTGGTAGGAATCCGTGCCTTGCTTGCACCGAGCAAGCAAAGATCACGGGTTCGAATAATACAGGAATCTTTAAAAAAGCATCCGTGCTTTTTTACAATTTTTAAACCAAAATTATCCGTTTCAATGTATGTCTTAGCAACAGTTTTGACTCTTAATATACGTACCGATTGGAGTAGAGATATTAGATAGATAATTGTTTTTATTCCAAATAATCCTAATACAGGCACTTATGAAACGGCTCTAGTTCCACGGTTCCAAAAAGTTGGTCCTATGGAGAAGAACCAGCAAGAAACTCCATGGATACTCTTTTAAAATCTTGCTATGTACATAATGTGGAAGAAGTATGAGAGAACGATGTAGGTTTCGTCGAATAAATACTAAATACAACTTTAAAAACGTTTTAGTTTTAATAAGCCGTTAAAGAAGGCTTATATGAAATTGGTTCAAAAATACTCTAAATCATTAATTATGTAACATTTTATTGGTATTTCGAAATTGGTTGAGAGAAGCTTATGCGATAAATTACCATGTATACCATAAATTTCATTAAACTTTTAAGTAAAAATTATTACCTGGATGCCTGCTCTGGTATTAAAAGCTCATAAAATTTATCCCTATAAACACCTTTTAGCTATTAGATTTTTGCTCACAGATTGTGTGCTGATGAACTTTCAGAAACCTTGAAGAATTGAGAAATTGATGAAATAAATTGTAAGTAACTTAGTGATAGGTAAACAACAATTTTAAAATTAAATATAGAGACGAGGTAAATAAAAAACAAATGAAGAGTGCATAAAATGTAGATAAATAGGGGTCCACAAAAGAATGTACCTATGAACTTTCCTACTTAAAATTACAAAATTGTGTAATTAAGGTAACCTACCCAACTAATCGCTTTGAACTGTCAAAAACACATTTTAAGTAGACAAAAAAAAAAAAAAAAACTCTTTTTGTCTCGAGGTCTACAGGGCAAAGAAGTCTGGTAACCGTTTGACTTACCAATAATATTAGTATCTACCACTATCATTTATTCAGATAACATAACATAATCTTTGTGTGTAGGTGCCGCCTATAAAACACCTAGATACTAAGATATAAATCAGAAAAAAGTTGGTTGGTTGGCTACTTAAATTATTATGTTGCTCTCAAAATAAGTGATCTCGGCCGCTAATAGACATCACGTGAAAGTTTCTTACAAAAGCAGAAAAGTTTGCTCGGAAGCCACGTATCTAAGTAGCGAAAGATTCCGAACTATCACGAAGTTTCAATAATCCCGGTAAGTCGATTGTAGCGAAACTTATTTGGGAGACGAGTGCGTGTAGCCGTTTTAGATAAAGCAACATCTGGTTTATGGAGTTACTTCAACATATATTTTGTTATTTTCACGCTCCTTTTGGCTACGATGTGAGTAGAAGTTTGAGCGTTTTTTCTTCTAGAGACGATGGTTTATTTATAGCAATTTTTGTTTCTTTTTTCATCATTTTGTTTTAGTTGGATAAAAAGTTATAGTTGTGATGTTTTTATTAGGGGTATTTGATCTGCAAGTCCTAGACTATTTCTGCACTGCGGGCCCAGTGTTCAATACCCGCACGGAACAATTATTTGTATGATCTACGGATACAAGTCCCGTGTTTCAGTGTATGTGCTTGTGAAATTGATGTGTGACACAAACGCAACACATAACAATATAGTATTACACATGTGAAATAATATTACTATATCAGGTACGTTATAACTCGTGTAATCCTCGATCACTCATGTAGTTGCACACGTGTAGACTACGCTGAAGCCAGTACTTACATAGGATTATCATAAATAATATCCCTAGTCCGGGAACTAAGCAATCCCATAGATTGTACTTTTAACAATAATGACTCTTAATATCATAATATCACGATTGTATTTCCTAAAACTTAGGCAAACTGATGTGCAGTTGTATAATTTATACCCACATTTTGGCGGTGCCGTTTTTAAGTCATAATAGGGGGTGACCCTATTGCCATCTACTAGAAACATTTTAATACTCCCGGCTGATGAATGACAATTCCACTAAACCCGAATACAACTTTGCCCCAACTAAGAATTGAATCCAGGACCTCACGCTCAGCACCTGCGCTTGAGACTACTAGACCGATGGGGCAGTTTAAAAAATTACTTTTTATTGTTCCTACGATTTCCGAATCATATTTTAAATTTTACGAAAACAAAGTTGCAAAGGTTAAACATATTCTTTATTTGAAAAGTGAAAAGATTATTTTTAAATATTTTAAAGTAACCATGCTTTTATACTTTTGATAAAAATCTGTCCACTATGGTCCAAAGGAAAAATTGCCAAATAGTGTTGCCCAAAATCGGCCTTGGTCTTGCAGTCTTGGTCTTGTTCTTGCATTTTTGCAAGATCAAGACCAAGACCAAGACCAAGACCGCGTAATTTTAGCAAGACCAAGACCAAAACTGACCGTGCAAGATTTGAGCAAGAACAAGACTAAGCCTGCGAGACTCTTGCACGGTTAGTCTTGGTCTTGCTAAAATTATGCGGTCTTGGTCTTGGTCTTGCAAAAATGCAAGAAAAAGACCAAGACAGCAAGACCAAAGCCGATTTTAGGCAACACTAGTGCCAAATGAAATCTTTTATAAAGATCTGTTAATTTAAAAACGATGGTAATCTCTGTAGAGCTTTGTTGTGAAATGTCTCTTATGACTAGCAGATTTTAAACTTATGATAATATGATGTTTTGTGACGTTGCACTTGCTTTGGTATCTTAGTTCAACAGCGGTGTTTTATCCTTTGACGCTCTGTCTATTTGTTTAAATATCTGTCTTTCGATGTTTATTCTTTATAGTACCTTTATTACAATTTGTTTCCCAAGTGCGAGTTTGCCTCGACTGTAGTTAAAGTGAAGCCAAAATGTATAATATAATAAACAGTGTGCGACCGTGTTTCAGATAGAAGTTAATTCAAATTTTTGGTTGCCAGCGCTTCGAACTGAGGTCAAACTGTGGCGTTCCTGCACGAAAAGCAAACGTTCAAGCGCTAGGCTATCACTCCTCTTTATATAACTACTTTTTTTTCTCCACTCGACACTGGCAGAATAGTCGTTATTGGCTCCATAGACTTAGAATTTCGCTGGCTCAGTTGCTATAATTAAAAAAAAATACTTTTTTTGTTATTCTCGATAACTCTTATAGTAATAGCCAGTTTTTCTTAATATTTATATTCCAGGATATTAAAACGGCAAATCAATCAACACTTTTAGTTGCTTGAAAGTCTTACCACGATTGAAAGACTTACAATAGCAGTAAGTGGAGCCCTGATACGGCGAGAAGGCGTCGCGGCAGACCACGTAGGAGAAGGCGGTAGACCGAATGGTTTGGAAATCATGGAGAGGAATTGTCCAGCGTGCTTAATGAGATTGCGTTAATCTCACTTGTCTTTTATTGTAAATTATGTAGAATATCTTGAAAATCATTGCATTCATAGTGTTGTCATAATTTGTCTACAAAGTAAGTTATTGCAAATGAAAAATTGCTTCGTAAATATTAATTATGTCATTTATATAACAGAAAATGAGGCCGAAGGACCGAAAATGTCGATTCTATAGACAAATATTATTCCCATAATATTTATTAATTATTCTACATAAAGTTTGCCTTGTCCCGATAACTCTAACTGTATTTAATCTTCCTGAAAAACGTTAAGTACGTTCCAAAAATGTGAATAAAAAGGTTAAATTATTTTCTAGATATCAAGATCTATTATATCAGCCTCATCTTTTAAATATATTCATAACATACCAGCATAGCATCATGCCTATATTCATTTAAGGGTTGGGCAGAGGTGTACTGTTGTGCACCCACATTTCGCCGATGCCGTTATTGAATCCCGTATACCCAATAGGGGCGAGTCTATAGCTGTCTACCGGACATAGTTCCAGACTCTGTGCTGCTACTGATAATGATAATTGCTGTTGCTACTGATAATTTCTATACAAAAACACTTTGCCTAATGCGGGAATCGACCCAGGACCCAGGACCTCACGCTCATGAGACCAATGAGGCAGTTAAATATGTTCCTACAGGTACAAGACAAAAATACACCCACAAAATTCTTATTATTATTTTGCGCACGTATTTTGAACTTTCTTATACCTTTAAAAGGTTCACAGATAGGTACTATATGATATTCTATAGTGTTGTAGACCGAAACAGTACTGAACAAACCGGATTTTCAATTTCCTTTCCGGGCCAAACACTTTCCTTGTGAGAGAGCATTTTTTATACTTTCACTGTGTACCTATTACACGGCATCTACTTGTACTTTGTATGTAAGCGTACATCTTTATTTTCAACACATGAGAGCGTTTGGTTTTGAATATCCGTTTCAACTGTTTTTTTTTTTTTATCTACTGCCTTTTTTCTTGTGGTTCCCGTGGTACCGTGAGCTGACCTTTTGGGTTCAGTCCCCGATTCAAGCTTTGTTAGTGTGTTTAAAAATTCTTAGTTGCACCTGAAGTTTGGAATTGTGACCGATAGATGGCGATGGGCTCGCTAAATATTATAAATAATGGCATCGGCGAAATGTACAGTACAATAGTACAACTCTGCCAAACCCTTCGAGATTACAGCCGTTGTGTTAAATGTTCTAGTACTGTATGGGTTCCGTTTACTATTTACTGTCGTAGTGGAATTATCATACACCAACCTACCTATTGCTAAATGCATTTGTGCGTAAGGAATACGCTTCTGAACGCTGGCACAAACTTTTTTTATATTATTCGGCAGCATAAAATTAATGTAACCTTAATAGCCCAGAAGCAAGTTATTAGCCCTCTACATTCGGTTCATGAACTCTGAACAGCAAATGACTTTAAGCTCTTAATGCCTAGATTAGTTGAAAAGTCGAACTTAGCCCTGAAATAGAACATTAATGGTCCATTTCACAATGATCCTTGGAAGTTTTACCTATATCGCAAACTAGTTTTACAATCCATATGTGAATTTCCTTACACGGTAATGTTTTTTTTTTTTAATACATTCTCCTTGTAATTCATGTAATGAGGTTTTTTAGGCCTCCTTTCTTTCTTACTTTGGAAAAACACATAATTGTGAAAAAGCCCAGTGGTCTGAAAACCTATTATTTATTTATTTATTATTATATAAACAAATATACGCCCATGCCCCGTTCCAATAACTGCGAATATGATATTTGCAAATAAGAAAACTATAAAACAACAATTAGGTATATTTCCACAAAGCCAATCTACGAGCAATTCCTAAATATTCGGCCACAGTTAACTCGTTAAGCTTAAATTAGTGAAATAATAAAATAGTGTTGTACGAAATTAAGCAAGTTCATAATGAATATTTATTGGTTTAATTCGTACCAGCTGGGCACCGAGCTAGCGAATAACAATCGGTTGCATACGGGAATTGGCCCGATAAGTGGTATTTTTTATTACTGTTACGAGAACACTAGACTTGTAGTACAGAACTTATTTGAAGTTAGATTATGTTGTGACGAAGTTTTTGTGAAAAATTAAATCTTTATTTGATATAGTTTCTGCGGTAGAAGGTAAGGATATCTCTAATGTTACGAGATTTCGGAAAAAGATATCATAATATCTCGATTTCGACGTGATCTTCAATGGCTTAAGTATTTTTGCGCGCCTGGCCTTTGACAAGACTTTGTTTTGGTTTTTCGTAGAACTTAAAGGAGCACGTGTATTGTATTCAGTAAGTTGCGAAGACCCGGTAGCCAAGAATAATATGTAATAATATCCATGTTTCAAATGACAATAATACAATGAAAATCATTTATTCTTAATGAGCTGCTGGTGTCGCGTGGAAGAAACTTTAACAGTTCAACATGTCTGCTTACCATCCCGCGTAAATAAAATTCCCTCGCGCACAAGGTGAGTCGTTTGTTTTGACATACCTTCGTCATTTAATCACATAAAAAAAAAATGAATTAAAAATCATTGACAGGAAGACTAAAAATTTGGTATTATTATTTTTTATGTGGGAAATCCAAAAAAGGTACATAAATAAAATTAGGTCGAAAAATTAAAAGCAAAAATCTGCATTTTGACGTACAAAAAAATTCATCAATATCGATCAAGCCGTTTAGGAGAATAATTTAGAACACACCGGAATTTTATACGACCTAATATTTTGTCTACTTTTGCCGCTGACTTGTTACTTATATTGTACCTAATTCTTTACATACAAAAACCCATAATATCGATACCACATTTTATACATAAAAAAATACCATTACGAGCCCGTAACAATTCACTCTCGATCGCAGGTCAGACCCGAGGACCACCATAAAATTGAATCTTAAGATACCCTCATCCAGACGTGACCAAAGAACGTTTACTGCCACACATAAACACCCTACCTTAGCTTTTTGGAATTTCCATACATTTTCAAAAAAACGGTTGTTTTTTTCATTGGGAGCACGATTGGTGCTGTGTCGCAGGTTAGATCCCGCACGGAACAAATATTTGTTGTAGATTAATGTCAGTAAACTGTACCCCAGAAAAAATCTTAAGGTCGCAAGGCGTTTAAACTATAATTAATACCAGTGATGTATTTTGTTTGGCTTTAAGTGTCATCATTACCTATTCTTATCAAAAGACTAAGTCAATTGACTGACAGTCCTACCTCAAATAGACGTATCGTAGTTACCATCCTTACAAGAAGATTGGTAATCACAGAGATTTACCAAATGGTAATCTCGTCAGCGTCGCATTATATAAATACTTCGTTAGATTTACCATAAAACGCGGTATCATGACTTCGGGTGAGGCTCATCGACATCTGGGCACAAATCTTTAGAATGTGTCGGTACATGTATCCTGGAACATGTTATCAGTAACATAACTCTAGCAAGTCGAAAAAGCTTGTGTCAAAAATGCTGACATGGTAACATATACAATACTCTGTGTCTATACAATAGCGATATGTAGGTATCGCAACTACCTGTTTCAGTGTGGATGATGCTTTTAATACTCAAATTTCACGAAGACCACATTTTCTATAATACCAACCTAGTAAAATCATAATAGCATTTCATCCATTGAAAATGGCTATTTAGTTTGAAGATGCACAACCATCAGATAAATACTTAAGGAAAATTCTTAGGTACGCATCAATTTTCAACAGATAAAATGCGAATCGATACTGAAATATGTGATTTCAGTCTTACTACCTTCCTACCTTATTACAGCTTTCCAAGAAGTTACTTCTTGGTATAATCACATAAGCACGTCACTAGAATTGCAACTTCGAAGCTACGACTAAATAATATTTAGTGAGAAAAATGGAAAAGCTTCAGCCATACGGAGACATATAATTATGTGCCTATCAAATATTTTGATTACTAATCAAAGGATTAACAGGGTTTTCGTTCAAATAATGCACCCGTCGTCCATTATTTTTTCTCTAGGACTGTCTCATTGGTGTTTGCATGTGCAACTGCTGAGCGTGCGCTCACGGATACGATTACTGGATTGGGCAAAGTATTATTATGTTTTTCATCATTTCTCATAACATAGCATCACGCCTGTGTCCCCCAGGGATTAAGCAGAGGTGTACTATTACGCACCCACGTTTCGCCGCTGTAGTAGGGGATAAGCTTATTGCCATCACCCGGCACAGTTCCAAATACCGTGCTGCTATTGAGAATAAAAAAAAAAACATAAAAAACCCAATGATACTGCCTGACCGGGAAATCGAACCCAGGACTTCATGCTCAACAATCATGCTTGCGACCACTAAACCAATGAAGCAGTTACCCTCAGTCTTTGTAGCTTTCAAGTGTGCCAGGTATATGGAAGTAGGCTCAAAACGTATCGTGGGACGGCACCGGCGAAATGTCTAAACAATAGAACTCTTCTGCTGAACCCTTTGGGGAATACAGGATTGATGTAATGTTATCAATTTGCCCAATGTCCAACAGACGCGTCATTAGACCTGCAACCTCGAAGCGACTATAATGTTTGAACAGCAAAGTAAACTGGGTACTGCTATTAAACCTTAGGAAATAGCCTACAATACTGTGTAGAGTGGCTTTTCCACGAATCAATTTATTTACCGCTGTCCTTGTTTCATATTTGATTATTATAATGGAAAGGTTTTTTTTTTATAATGAATTTAATTGGGTTATTGTATATACTGGCAAATGAATAAAATGATTTCCTATTCTATTGTAATGCTTTGAGAGACACTGAAGTTCAAAATTAAAATAATGATATGTTTTTAACTTGTGTTGTTACACTGCAGGCTAAACGCCTCTCTCTCTTCTATACTCTGTATAATAGTGATATTATATAAAGTATAATAAGTTTAATGTTAAACTTATTACTAGAACTAAAAATATTTAATCCATTATTTTAATCTTTTTTCATTTTTAGATTTTTTTATGTTTTCTACCAGGCAATATACTCGTACTCACTATTCATTTATTCAGATGTTTACAAGTTTGCTGCTTGAAGCAATCAGCAAATTATATTCGTTTTTGTATATCAAAAACAATTTTTTTATTTTAAGAATTTATTAATTTTCCTCTGATAAATCCATAATGAAACATTTTTAAAGTACATAAATAGTATTTTTTTGTGCAAAAGTATCGATAAATATCGCCCAGTATTTGGTTTTAAATCAAATTTAAGATAGTTATGAATACAAGTTCTTTTAAATTAATTTGTTAAAACAAACCGACGGGAATATTTATTATAAACCATCTTTAAAATATACCGTGAGTACAGTTTTACAAAAATACATGTCATTATGCACGCAAAATAGAACCGGCAGCCTACTTATGTAAAAAAAAACAGCCAAGTGCGAGTCGGACTCGCGCACGAAGGGTTCCGTACCATTGACTAGGTTGTTTACCTACAGTAGGTATTTATTATTAAAGTAAAAATACAACTGTGTATTTTGTGAATATTTCAAGTGCCTACCCGTTGCCATTATTGATATCGAGCAAAAAAGGGCAAAAAAATCGCGTTGTGTGGGAAGTGTTGTATGGGAGCCCCCCTTAAATATTTATTTTATTTTGTTTTTAGTATTTGTTGTTATAGCGGCAACAGAAATACATAATTTGTGATAATTTCAACTGTCTAGCTATCGCGGTTCTTGAGATACAGCCTGGTGACAGACAGATGGACGGACAGAGAGCGAAGTCTTAGTAATAGGGTCCCGTTTTTACCCTTTGGTTACGGAACCCTAAAAAAGCGACAGCATCGCGATAGCCATGTGACAGCAATGTATCTAGTCACCCGCTATACATAATCCCTGTTCTGCAAGCATAAGTAATGTATTATGGGTAAACAAAATATCTAACCCGAGACATTGCACGTATCTGCACAAGTAATCAATAGTTTTATAGTGAAAAGAAAAATCTACCTGATGCAGTGTCAACCGCATCATAATATGAAGACTTATCGAACTTAATCTCAGTAAAAAGGGCAGTCTCACACAAAAAGCTTAAGCTAAAATACTCCCGCTTTACAAAGGAATGTCCACTATAGTACCGCACGGTACCAAGTCGTATATTCTAGCGAAGACATTGCAATACGTTTGTTTGTTCCGGACCGTATCTTCCTTTTTATAAGATGTCTTCAGGACCCAGGAGTTACGGGTCGGTACACCTTGTAAAGTTCTCAACTGTTTAAAAGCTCTTATATTGGCTTTTGCACTCGTTGAGTCAATGACCTTATATTGTTATGGTCTCTTTACTATCATTTTTTACGTTATTTCCCATTACTACTTCATTGGTTGTAGCGTGAATAGGCATTATTTGAACTGGCGGGATCCATCACGGCTTTGTCACTCACCATCAGGTGAAGTGTGGCCAAAATATGTTATAGAAAAAAGAATAGAACCTGGGTTACGTAATTATTATAGGCACAGTGTAATTTTGTTTGTTAGCAAATATTCAGCTGTTGCACATTGTTTGGAATTGCCCAGTAAGTGAAAAATAGGCTTTCGGGTTTTAACTGAGACACCATAACGACAACAGCGAAAAATGAGTGTTGTACACCTCTAATGAACCCAATGGTATTAAGTTATTTTTCAAGAAAATATTGCTAAGATATAATCAGGGTGAGTCTTAAAAACTTTTTAGGTCGTTTAGTCTTTATCAGAGCAATTTTTATCATCAACACTGTCAGTATTCTTTTATGAAAAATATTTAAATACGTAACTTTACCTATTGCTTATTTAAGATCTGCTCTAATACAAGAATGGTGCAATAAACAAAGCCACGCAGACGCCTTATAACTTGCGAACATGATACAATTTTATCACCTTACGCGAACTCTGAAGTACAGTCAAGCACGTTCCTTTGATCCTTGTATGCACTTACGAACGCAATAGTACGCGTATGTCCTCTCATAGTTTGTTACGTTTCACCGATTCCTCACATTGTCTAGACAATACTAGCATCTAAATAACATCACTATGGGTCATTCGCTTCTTAAAGAGTTAATTAATGGAATCAGGCGTTACTTTGCGGAAATCCATGATATATAAGATATACAGCTAGAATATTTAGTTTTAATTCCGCTAAACTACTGCAAGTTTGGGTGCATGCACAGGACCGCCCTCCCGCCCGCAAATATATGAACATGCAGGAGGTGTGATAGAAATAATGTAACATAAGTTAGTTTGTAATGATTGTAATGGGATCTATGTAGGTCAGACAGGCCGTAACTTTGATATTAGACATAAGGAACATATTGCCGCTTATAGGAATGGCCATCCTGATAGATCTCATTTCGCAAAACATTTAATTGACACCGGCCATTCCTTGAGCGACAATAATGGGTATAATATTTTGCATGTTTGTAATAAAGGTTTCCGGTTGTGTGTGTTGGAACAATTAGAAATTTTAAAACATAATAACGACAGGTTTACACTGTTGAATGACCAAACTAATCTAATACCATCTCCACTTTTACGAATTTTTGCAGGTAGTTCAATACAAACACCAAGTCGTAGTGCTATATAAGAGGGCGCACACTACTGGAGGCCCTTCTGGTCTCGCCATTTGCCCGGTTAAGCAGTAAAAGCTCCCTGAGCTAACTGCGAGAGACAACTCAAAAAAAAAAAAAAAAAAAAAAAACCCAGCCGCTCATTCGCGTCCAAGCGGTCGACGAGTCAACATCTCCTGAGGATGCTCCGTGGAGGGGCGAAACACGTGTCGAGGATCGGTTTGGTTGCATGTTACATTATTTCTATCACACCTCCTGCATGTTCATATATTTGCGGGCGGGAGGGCGGTCCTGTGCATGCACCCAAACTTGCAGTAGTTTAGCGGAATTAAAACTAAATATTCTAGCTGTATATCTTATATCTTAAAGAGTTGTTTAGAGATATACATATTCTACGTGTTTTACTTTAAGATTTTATGGTCATAACTTTATTTTATTGGTATAAAATGTATGGAAGATATTCATGTACTTGTCCAATTACCAACAGTCTCAAACGATACACCACTGTAATACAGTGCAATCTTGTACAGGATGTATTGTCATTTGTTTTCGTAGCCTCGTAAAATAATGTAACAAGTATGTATGAATAAGAGTAAGGCTTCCATTGGACCATATATATAACTAATAATAATAATAAATAAATAAAATGTTTTTCGCTTGCGTTGATATTGTTTCTTTTAAAATTTTAAGGCATTCTACTATAAATAACAACACATCAAGTGTTTTAAATTTTGCAGGAGCCGTGGTAACCATCACACAAATTTAATCTTATAATGGGTATCAGTTCCACTAATTTATCTGTAACTTTAACATCATGTCACATCTAGTGTGTGCATTTATATCATGTGATCATGTCTATAAACTAAATGGTAATACAGAACATAACTATTATAATACTTATACATATATCTGGGAGTTTAACGTGAACCCTAAATTCCAATTAAGCTCGAGGTTTTCTCACGCTTACTCTATTTTCCTATTTAAACAACGTTATGATTCAATTTAGCAAGGCAGTTCATTAACAGCGCGTCAACTCACTGGCAACAAGATCTTTATCTAAATTATTAAATTAAGGTATAACAGGATTACATTTGCACGCAGAGCTGTCAGTGGCAGTGCATATGTCAGTGACAGGTAGCCCATCGTCTTCGGTCAGAAATTTTATGAAAACGTCCCCCACTTCACCGTTGTGACCTGCGCGGAATCACAAGTAGCTACCAGACGCCCAGGATTTTTCATTTAAAAAATGAAAATCAGCCGTACGTAATACTTTTAATGTGGTTTCAAAGGTCAATATGCAATTCAAAATTAACTTAATTTGTTTGATGACTTTGAATACAGAAAATTATTGTCTGAGTACATTCTTGTTACATTCACATACATTCAGATGTAAGGAATCTCGTTAAGTAAGACTTAATTACTTACTTAAGTAAGACAGTCTAACAGATTTCAGGCTTTTGTGATTTATCGTGTAGGTACATACCTTATACTGTGTTGATAATTCCGAATTATAATAGTACCTATTAATGTTAATTTCTAATCGAATTAATTTATTCATATTGGACTAGGTATTAAAGTTAGTCAAAATTGTTTTTACTCCTGTTTAACAACGGTACCTTAATAGACGATTAAAAATAAACAAAAAAGAAACTCATAATACACAACAACCACAAATAATAGCCTATCATACCAACACTCGATAACTGATTACCAATAAAAGGGCTATTAAGAAAGCAATCATGATCGTCTGTCAGTCTCGATGACTGGCTGTGATGAGCCGATGTTCCAATGTCACGATAAATAGCCGGTAATACACTTAGGACCGACGAGGATGCCGTAATAGCTTGGGGCGTAACGTGATTTGCTAGTTCTCTATTACCTTAATGCTCGACAAGTATTCCGCCAACAAAGGAGGGATCTTAATATAATATCGACGGGGAGGCGTCACGTATACCTATGTGGTAAATGTGTTCTGAATTTGAATTTGTATGAAGCTCAACAATTTGCTGGTGTGTCGAACATTAGCCAATTCGGTATTCAAAATAAGCTCAACTACTCAAACTGATTGCGTTAACAGTGAAGAAAAACATCGTGACGAAATCTGCATCCAGATTTAGAGAACTTTGTCATATTCTTTCAGAAGAGGGTATGATAATGGTTCGTGTATACCGCTAACATGCATCAAGCCAGCATGTTAAATTAAGATATAATCCTTCTCATACTGCGCCGAATTAACAAGTAATATACAATGAAACTATTTTTACCTACTTACTTAAAAATCAAAAGTGCCGTTTGCCATTTTCAAATGAAATGTTAGCGCTGGGACTCAACAGTAACTGATAGGTAATCCGAGTTGATTAGTTTCTTCTAAGTACCATTGTGTGAGAATGTGGGGTTTCCACAAAACTTTGTGTTATCTCGTCGGCTCGCCTAACGGTTTCCTGGCTGCTGAGTTTTGGCGTTTTAATGTCTATACCAATGCAGGTCACGGGTGAAGTGTAGGGAATTCGATTTATATTCATCGTTTATCGACGGCATCTGATTGGATTAAACAGTGCTTAGATACTAGTTGCGCGAATGTGGAGTAAAGTTGGTCAGCCACAAGTTCCGATGTGTAATCGGTATGTGGTAAACTAATCAAGCTCGTTCGGAAATATGGACGGTCGCTTTAAGTAATTAATAAAAACTTTGTCTGAAAGACGCTTTTAGGAATGACGATGAAAATTTGACTTCGGGATCAATGGTATATTATGAATGTAGACAGTGAGAAGGATTCAATTCTCGCTCGGAACAAACGTTTGTATGGCCTACAGTTAGTTGTTCCTAGGCTGGGTGTTTGTACGTGTGAACATTTCTGTTTGTAAATGCAACCATGATACAGGAATTCCTAGTGGAATAAATGCGAATTGTACTTCGGAATAAAGACAATAAATATTGCGACTGATTAGCGATTGGCTATTTAAGACTGAATATCATTATCTGCCTACCCGTTTCCCAACTACATAGGGGTTATCAAGAAATATTTTATAACGTACCTACTTGTCCAGGAAATGTATAAGAGATAACTAAAATCTCCGATACGAGTCTCCTAAAGAGCGTTTGTTCAATGTTGCCGTTATTTTTATCACGACTTCAAGCCAATAACTCCTTTAGTAGCTTCATTCAGGAAAAGAGGTGAAGTTTTAAAATATCAAAAGTGCATCAAATAATGCCGGGTTGCTGGTTGCTCTAACCCCGAACCGTATTAACCTATTTCACTCAGTTGCCTCTTATAAATTGTTCGGTAAGTTTAACAGCTTATATTATCTGTTTTTTGGTTCCGTTTCTGTATTAATTTGACCTTATTTGTGAGGTAGTGACTTGTGTTATTTGGAAGTAGATTATTATAAAAAATCCTTCCTTTCTTATGGGTGTAGTCGTCGTTAGGCCAGTTGAGTGAAGTTTGAAGTTCTATTCCGGGGTTGGGCATAATGTTTTTAGGTTATTTTTGTTGTTAATAAATTCTCAATAGTGGTCCAGTTAGATTAACAGATGAATAGCAATAGGATCACCCTAGCACATGCGACCTAAATCAATCATCATGAACTGGGTAATGGTAACCCGAGACAATTATAGATATTTTATTATAACTAGTAGTTCGATTATTTATTCAGCATAAAAAATACCACGAACCGAACTGTCGCTTATATCCGTTCCATTGCTCAACAACAACCATATGAAAATATGCCTTCCAATATCCCGCAAGAAGCTACATAACTGCAATAATAATCAATACGATTGGTAGACATTTTGAAAATTTTATTATCGCTTGCTTTAACGGAGGAAAAATGATTGGACACTTGATACAACACGATCACTTCTTCTAGACAATTTTAGAAGGAAAAATTGAAGGAAAGAGAGGAAGGGGAACGTCTAGACGAAGCTTTGCACAACAAGTAAATGGAGGAAGTAGGGGTAGAGTCATATCAAAAGGTTAAAACGAAGGCAGAACATAGAAAGCACTGGCGATTACTGCACGGACAAGAGCTTAGCTCTTAAATTAAAGGAGAAGCGTTAACGGTAAAGGAAAAACATCGTGAGAAAACCTGCACTCCTGAGAATGCTCCGTAAAGTTCTTGATGGTGTGTGTAGTCCGTCAATCCGCACCAGGCTAACGTGGTGGACTAAGGCCTAACTCTTCTCATTTTGAAAAGAGACTTTTAGCCAACAGAGGGCAAGTACTTCTTGGGTTGAATTTTACAAACATTTTAGCCGGGATTGATGATATATTTGTACCTACTCCCATTAAAACTAAAAGACCATGTCCATGCTTACTGAACAAGTGTTATGTAAACTATGCCATACTCCGTTCCTGGCATATTCCAAGCTTTTGCCATAATCCGTTTTGCTGAAGGATTTAGCTAAGCGCTCATTACCAAACGAACAACCTGTTAAACCATAATACTGTGATATTTTAGGTAGATTTTCCAGATTTACTAAACACACCGCTATAAAATTTACCAAATAGGTTATCCTTTATTTATCTAAACAAAAAATTAGTGTTGTTTTTTGGTGCTTATAGAACAAAAACCATTTCTGATCTGCCACTCAATATTTTTTAATCCCATCTCCTTACTTTCATTGTTAGGATTAGTATCTACTACAAAATAATAAACTTAATCCGTTTTATAATTAAGGAAAGATATGATATTTTAAGGTAAGGATAGGTAAGGTAAGTATGGAAAACTTAAAATAATATGTTTTGACACTTAACAGCTATGAAAAATATTCCACGTTCCGTTTCGTGCATGTCGATGAATGTCGGTTTATATTTATCTTCAGCAGTTTGTCTCAAAATAAATAATGAGAGTCGGACAAATATATTTAATAACAAAGCATTAACAAGAATTGGCAGACGGTTTTAAAATGGACAGGAATTAATAATAAAATAAAGCCTATAAAGTTATTGTAAATAGACAAAGTCTATAAGTCGCAAATGGAACGTAAATCATTTACTGTATAAATGAGTTGAAATTGGTTTCGTTCCTTTATAAAACTACCTTTTTTAAGATATTATCACACCACTAAACGCCATAATTGCTTGGCAATGGTTTGACAGCTCAAATCTGGACATAATTATTTTGTGTTACATCGCCGACGCCTATAAGTCTGAGCAACCCTGCCGTGTACAGTTACGAGCATAAACATGTATACATTTGCACTTTTTAAACTGCATATTAATAGTTATCTGTCTATCTGTAAGTATTAATATCTGTCTATTTGTAGAAGGATTGGTTTATGGTTTTTATATCTGTGTTACATACATAATTATCTTAGTAATACACATTAGATATACTATCGGTAAGTTTTTTAAACGTTTTTGTTTGTATATTTGTGTTCGTGACTGTACGATATATAAGAATTCTCTTGTTCAAATCAGTGGTAATACGTGAAAAAAGTCGCATCTCATAGCATAAATATAGGAACAGACAACCTGCTATGAATTGGAGCGTTTTTCCACCGTTGGCCATAATTTGCAGACTAACGGCCGATTTATTAATAGCTAGGATAAACTTTGAATAAGTTTATACAAAAACTGTTCCATTTTTAAACAAGCTTTTATCTAGCTATCGAAATATCTGTCCTTAGCTTACTGGAGAACTTATCGACATGTCAAGTTGGCTATGTGTGAAAATAGTTCAAAACCTTTGTCAAACCAGGTGTAAACGCCATTGAAAATGGCCGTTTCGGGGAACGCCTGTCGAGTGTTTACGAATGTTGCTCAATGCAATACCAAGGCAATATAAATAATCTACAATACAAATATAGGTAGGTACATAAGATATCACTCATTCATATAGACTAATCGAAAACAATTGAAGACAGCATGTAAGTGATTTGTGTACTTAATATAGTATTTTATTCTTCAATCACATTTCATAGTGATGTGTTTGAAGTGTTTGATTAAGTATCAGGTGTTCGATATATAACTAAACATGTATTTGCGTTTCTGTCATAAATAGAGGTAGATACAGTGAACTAATTAATAATTAAGTAACATCCTTTGTAAGTCATAATAAAATCAAAGGATTATATGTTGGTAACCAATTAACTTGAAAATTAACGTCATTTATTTATTATTCACTTCCAACAAAAAATGTATACAAATATCAAAAATTATAAAGGTTTTGGCAAAACACTCCTCAAGTGATTTCAATGACGGGTGAAAAAAGTTTATACCAGGACAGGAGTCCTCTCTAAAAACAATATCAGCAGACAAAGTCACATTGTTATCAAAATGATGCAAACTTTCTTGGCTCACAGTACTTCGTGTGGGGCACGACTAAATATCATGGCTGTAGCTATCAGCCGACGATCGCCATCTTAAGTGCACTCCACCGCGCCGTCACTCAAGCCATGTTACCAACACGCCTGATATTGGCACCAACATGCATTATCATTATGATATGTGCCCATAATAGATGCGACACGGCTTGACTTACATTGATACTATGTTTTAACATCGGATTTAAGAAGTACCTGACGTACCACACAGTAGCAAATTAAAGGTTATGTAGGTTAAGTTATCAATAAAATTAATTATCAAACAAGTTTTGCCATAGTGTATAATCCTTCAGGAAAATAATCAAGAAGTCGCGTCCTGAACAGTTATGAAGAATTATCGTTCCTTTCCTCGCTGCGGCTGATCGGCGTACAAGATTCGACAGCTATTCTCGCCCACACATAGGTGCAACCTATAGGTGCAGGACGTCAGCGTCTCGCTAGCAATAGTCATACACTCATACACGCTGGAAGCTACGCCGGTCTGGCCCCTGGTTCACATTTTATAAGTGAAAGGTCAACAAATGCCTGAAGCAAACTAGTCAAATTTTTGCTAAAACACATTTTAGCTAAATCAGGTATCTGGATGCACGTTGAAAAAAGTGCACAAATAACCTGACAACTCGCTTTTTGCAAGTAATAGTGGCTAGTGCGCTTAAATGCTAATATGTAGGTATTTATGTACTTTAATTCAAAGTTAATTAGTTTGTTCATGTGTAGGTACTGTACAATAATACCTGTCTGTTTTCAATTTCCGAAATTGACTTTCGTAGCTTGAAAAGATAATTGCTTTTAATGGGTACTAAAAGAACCTAGAATGTTCCAATATACTTATTTTTTCCTCATTCAATAAACGCTAACGGTAATGTGTGTTATAGTAGGTACATCTTATCTTCACATTTGGATAATAATACAATGTAATGGTAATACTAAATATTACAAAATTGCTTGTAATATTCAATTTCCCCCCGAGGTTAGGCTATCAACCCCGTCTAGATTGTAAAATATTAGTACTAAACCTGTGTTTGACAAAGAGGGGTTCTGGCTATATTAGTGTAAGATAGAATATCTCCGAATGATGGTATTGTTTGATGGTGATAGAAAACTATTATCTAAATAACACTAGCAAAGAGTTCACTGTTGTTATTTATCAGCTAAACTTTCATAAAATGATCTAAAATCGATGAAGAGAAACGATTGATGTCACCATGGTATAATTTATTCGCATATCATATTTAAAATACCTAATTATATCATTGCAATGTTAACTTTCGAAATAACCGAAAACTGAACTTTGTCTTTCCTTCGGTTTTTTTAAAATAAGAGAAATTTATTTTCATCTCAAGTCATTTCATTTCATCCACCCTACACATATCTACATATACCAAAAACCTATAGCACATTTATGTACCGTAAGTACATGTATCGACTTGACAGCGCGCGGTCGGGGCAGTAACGTGATTTCCCAAATCGGACATCTCTCGCTTTGAGTGCTCTTCAAACGCTCACTCGGTAAAAGGCATATCTCCGATGCTCACTCAGCTACCGCCTCTTGAAAACGTGATACTCATATGTACATATAACCTTACCCACATAGACCGTATACAGGTAATTAGAAAGAAAATGTATCAAAACTTTTTGAGACGAAATATAAGTGGCAAGTTAGCGTAGATGGGCAAGAGCTTGGAAACCATCTTTCTAAGTTAGGTGGAATTTTTATACTTGCTTTAAAACAAGGTGGAGTATTTTTTTAGAGTAAAAGGAAGAAATCTTCCGGTAAGGCACGGATTTACGCTTGACGGATTGCGGTCCAATAAATTGGCAACTTGCTCGTATATATTTCTGGCTCTTTGTGAGGAGTCAGAGTCAACCTTTGTGGAGTATTAAGTTCGTATTTCGTCGCTGTCTGTTTATTGAACTTTAACAACTCAAGTAGTTCTTAACATCAAATGAAAGGAAATTGCGACCTCCTTTTAGAAGCTGTTAATAATATATCCTTAAAGATCATGACTGTACTCAACTATAGGTACTTAAGGATCAAAACCTTTGAAGCATACTATGAAGTTAAGTAAATATTGTTTACACGATAAGTATTTGCACTTATAATCAACTCTCTTCAATGTAAATTACTATTTTTAATTAGATTAGTATTGTTGTTGATTCCAAACAATATTCACTTTCACGCTGAAGAACAATATATGTACATAATGGAAAATAAATAATGAAAGAAATGTACCTGGTGTAGTAGGTAAGTAATAAAACCTTGACTAAAAACTGCTGAACAAAGCAGTATGTATTGAAATAGGGAATAGGCTATTACGAATCCTGAAACTGTGTAAACAAGAGCATGTAGAAATAAGCCAGTTACGTATTTAGGACAATACAGTGTAAGGTATCGAGACATGGAATCTACAGGTCAAATAGGGTATCATCTAAGTTGGCGGATTGATTGTCGCAAATCGATGTCAGTCTGTGTATTATCTACAATAATAAAAAAAAAAACTGACCATAAGTCCATAAATAAGTAAACAGGAAAATACACACAGCGAAAAATCTAAAATTACAACATATTAGGAGACATACAAAAATAAATTTTATTTAATATACTTGAATGACGCTCGGTGTGTCGTTATCCAGTGCCACATCATTGGGCTATCCATTTTATTAGCCACAATGGCTACCAGGCTGTTGAAGGGTCTATGAGGGTGGAAACAAAGACAATATTCGAATAGCTAGCAGATGTATCTACAGGTCGTACGAGCCATACTGACATAATATTAAAAATTAGTGGTGCTTAAACACTAGAAATCGTTAGCGCTTTCATATCAAGATAGCATACTGCACAGGGTGGAAAAAAAACACAAAGTATAGAATGTTGACATCTGAACTATTTTGACTGCTGGGGCCAAGTAAATGGGTTAATGAAGGAGAAAATTACGTCATCCATCTTAGTTGGATTCCTCTTAGCATCGCCGTGCCCGGCTTAATTCACTTCATTAATGTATTTTTTTCCTCCCGGTTCTTTCCTACTGTACGAAAAAACAAAGATAAGCCGAAAAAATAACAACTTCATAAATGAGATTTGTTGACGTTGCTCCCTCGTTTCTGTATTACATTTTTTAACTTATCCTCTTTTTAATGAGGAGATTAATGTGGTTAATAGTTGTAAAGATAAAAAAATGTTTTGTACAGAGGACTAAAAAAATAAAGTCTAGAATCTTTATTTATTTATTTATTTATTTATTTATCTATCACAACTATCATTACAGGATATTCCCAATGCGGTAGTGTGGTCCTTATGCAAAACATAACACGTATAATGTAATTTTTGTAAATTCATTCAGAGAACAGGAAAACAAATCAATCCTTTCAGCGACTTCATTGAGTGTATGCAAGGCGCGTGTCGTAGGCGCTTTGCCGAGCAAATTAGTTCGCCCGCGCGGAACTGCGATTAATCGCGGCCTCCTCCGCCGTAAAACGTAATTATTAGGTACACACAAGCATATCTCCTTCAATACACCTGGATTACACGTCTGACCTCTTAAAATGCAAAACATATACTTGACAAGAGTCAAGTCCCTTCTTGTTTCCAACTTGTTGTACCCAACCATCCCTAGAACGAACAAGGTTGGGTACATCAACGGATAAAAAGGATAGACCCCGTACAGTTTTAAATACAAATATCTCGTGAATTTGTTTTGTATGCGCTCCAACATGAGGCTATATTTAGCCTCATTTGGAGCCCATACTACAGCATTGAACTCTAACTGACTTCTTATGAGAGCATTGTACAGTGCTTCTATAGCTTTTATGCTCGTGAAACTTTTAGCACGTCGAAGAATAAAACCTAAACTTCTATAGGACTTTTTACAAACATTTATGATGTGATCACGAAATGTCCACTCAGTATTTAGGCGCACTCCAAGATCACGTACTACATCAGTCCGCTCCATTGACGCACCACCCAGCACGTAATTGTAGTGATATGGCTCTCTCATTCTGCTAAACGTTATGATTGAGCATTTCTTTATGTTAAACATAAGTTTATTTTTGTTACTCCACTCGACTACCCTGTTTATATCTTGCTGTAGTCGCATACAATCCCGTTGATCTTTAACGGCCATAAGTAGCTTAAGATCGTCCGCAAATAACAGACAGGTGGCATCCCTGACTACACCAGGCAAGTCGTTAATCATAATAAGAAACTGCAAAGGACCCAAATTACTTCCTTGGCTAACTCCTGATCTAGTAAAATACGGCTCAGATTTACAACCCGCATATTCTACGACTTGCTGTCGATCCCTCATATAGCTCACAAAAAACTTAAGTAATTCAGGAGTACATCCGACCGCTGCTAGCTTCGCTAATAAGATGTCATTATCAACCAAATCGAACGCTTTTTTGTAATCAAAATAGGCAGCGTCGACTTGTACTCCAGAATCCACATTTGGAACCACATACGTCATTAAGTTCAGTAGATTACTAGTCGTGCTGCGAGTTGGTCGAAAATCTAGATGATGGTTCACGGTCTAGTGCCTCCTAGACCGCGTTTGAATAATTCAGACTGAACAAAAAAGTCCCTAATTATTCTGTTTTAGAATGGTAACATAAATATAATAGAATATAGTTAAAGCATTAAAACTTGATTTCCAAATAAGAAAAAGGATTTTATATATTGTTTTTAAAATGACAGACAGTAAAATTATTAAAGGTATTCTTAGTAGTTTCTGATAAGTATGTAGTTGTGTACATAATCATAGTGTTTTTTTCCGCGTTTCATTTATCAAAAACAGACACTAAGTCCACTTTCACAGCATAACAAAAAAGCAATCTACATCAAATTAATTATTTTTATTACCATGATTTTTTTGCGTAAATACTAATTAAGAAGAACCAATGAATCTACGAAATGTTATTACTACTTATTAAGAAGCAAACAGCAACTTCTTTAATAAAACCCTCCCATAATTCGCTGACGATGTTAACCCGTCAGTCCCAACTGATATCACTAGGTGATAACGATACAGGCAAGGTGACGGAGTGTGGGGGTGACACGGAGCGACGGCCGGCCATCACCGCGTTATATATGGAGGGTTGCTGCGATCACAACATACGAAGGGCGTGGCCTCCCGCAATTAAGCCGATGACCCACTGACAAATCTACGAAGTGGACGTTCGCATACGGCTGAGACAACCCTATTCTTAGTTCAAAATTTTGATATCGGAAAATGATGCTATAAGCAATACTGTTTGCGTATCAAATACGTATTTACGCTCGTTTTCTTTTCAGGGCGGGCAACATTCCAAGAGAGAACACGGAGTGTGCAAGGAATCTATTGAGTATCGGAGTAGAAATCACAATAATGGAATGGTAGGGTCAGGTAACATTTCTTACTCTAGCTAAAATAAAAACACTTCCTTTTTGTATTTCCACGTCTTAACCTATTGATGGATAACTAACTAAATATTTATATGCATGAAAATGAAAACGGAAAAATTAAAGCATTAAGACGGGAAAGTTTATTTAACGATTTATTAAGCTCAGTTTTTTTAAATTAAACAATTTATAACTTAACACAGTCTGCGTAGATATGAGCAGTTCTACAATCCAAGCCCAAATCAAATAAAGTTAGCACACAATCCAAGATGACTGTTATTACCTATCAATGAATATTCAACGCATAAGCCGAGCATAGTTCGTTAACGTCCAAACATCTCGGCACGGCACTTATCCGGCACATTCTGACGGCTGCCGGCTCCGTTATCTCAGTGGGCATGCAGATGCCTTACTAGTGTTGCTGGTTGAAAGGTTGAATTGAAGAGGAAAGTGGTAGTTAAATCGGTACTGAAAATACTCACTGGTCTTCAATCTTATGACGTAGTTCAACAATAACGTGGAATGTCGAAAAGTACATATATTTGTGTTTTTTGGAAGAGTAAACGCAAAATGTCAGATTTGAATATACTGCATATTTGGCCTCAATTTTGAGCTCTTTGAAATATGACGGCATAGTTTTGACGGCTGGTAGGTAGCTTGGCATATAGATACTCTAATTTTACCAGTTGTAAGGTTGAGATGGACAGAAAGAATAAAAGACCGGAAATAGTTTACCAATACTGTTCAATATTATAAAATGCATTCTGATGGCTACCGGTAGCCTAATTACCGATATAGCAATCAATGTAGATCGCGCGATAACTACTGTCAAACGTCATTTTTGTGTCATAAACGAGTACGTATGGGCTGACAGGGAGAATTCTGTTGCGTGACTGTCGCGTTGCTGTCCCTATTTATACGTAATTAGGCTGCCAGTCGATACAAATGGTATGGAGAAGCGTATTTTTTTATATAATTATTGACTGTGCCCGCGAATCAGTTCGCGTAGAAAGATTTTTCATGGACATTTTTTCATCACGAATGTTACACCCAGAATCTACCAGATTTTGTGATTAGTCAGTGAACGATAATTTGCTTATACTTATAGCTAGAATATTTTAAGTCAAAAATAAATCTGTTGTTATTTCTTTCTAAAGAAAGTTTAATTTATTTATTTTTATAATATAGAAGTCTTCTCGCTGGAATAAATAGATTTATTTAAATGATTTAGCCATAATAGTCTTGTCGTAGTATGCTGGCGTCGGTCCTTGGATTGGTGGCTATTTTCACACATTAGCGCTTCGCCGTACCACGAAAAGCTCGTTAGTACCGGGTATCATACGAATACCTATGACAGTTGCTATGGGAGTCCAACCAGAAATAGTCTAACTTAAAATTATTAGTGACATGCTCGTGGGGTATATTAATAATCAGCCGTATCAGGTTAGACTGGAAACCGACCCCAACATATTGAGAAAAGTTTATGCAGATGGTTCTTGCAATACGTAGACGACAAGGAAGACTAATTTATTATGCTACACATATATTATGTAAACATCATCAAAGATTCAAGGCTTGCAGCGTCCCAGACGCGGTCTGTGGTACGGTTCATTATAAACCTTGAATTAGGACATACTCCGAAAATTGGAACACTTGACAGCGATATGCAAAACGACCTCTATTTCGCAGAACCGAGACGAAACTCGTCTAGGTAGACATCGGAGACGTAATGTCTAGTATTATCAAGATGGAAAATCAAGTTTTCTGTAGGCTATTTTCTCAATGCTGGAGCTGACAGCAATGTCTAGTATTATCAAGATGGAAAATCAAGTTTTCTGTAGGCTATTTTCTCAATGCTGGAGCTGACAGCTCGTCCGATTTCGCGATAAGTGTGTCTCGTCTAGTGTGTCTGCCATCGACGCTTCAATTAACCTAAAAACTTCCCTCTCAAACTAAAGCTGCTAAAACATTAGTTATATCATTTTAAAAAAAAAGGATATTTTTTATTTATACATTTTCTGTGTTCATGTAAGGTAATGAAATCACGCTGTAACATTAAACAAAAGGGTTAAACAAAAAAAAAAACATTTCTTTACCTTAACTAGACTGAATAATTAAATTAATAATACACAAATCATATTACCCAAAATCGGACCTCACCAGCAAAATAAGTCTGTTTTCAACTTTAAAAGCATTAAAAACTATTTCTGTCACAAAGTCTGCAGTAAAAGATAATGCTCGGGCGATTCTATCACGGTGTATGCCCGATATCGCTAATCCGATTTCAAGTCGGACCCGCCCGTCCGTTCGGAACATCCGTACAAAGAACTTCCATTAACTGACAAAAAACCCTTGAAACGTTTTACCTTAACGCCTTTCGCTGGCACCGCTACACCTCACCTAGACTGTGACAATAAAGCTTATCGATGCAAGTACTATGTACCCAAACCTTTATTTTTATACGCGGTTTTCAAAAATGTTCATTTGGCTGTCATATTTGACATTTACTCGTGCATTCGGTTTGATTAATTCTCACTAACACTACGTTGAAGTTTGTATTTTGGTGTTATCTGCAGATGGAGTAGATTATAACATAAAATTGATTTTGTATCAAAGTTAAAAGAATAATTAAAACTTAATAGTATCACTGGTCAAAGCTAATTAATTAAGTTTAAAAAGATATTTGGTTCTTTTCAAAAATGCAGCAAAATTTAATTCATTTAAAAAACTACGTTTTTTTATTTATTAGACACACAAGTGTAAAAGTGCGGATTAGGTTGTGGTTCGATCTGTTGTTGGACCACGGAGATTGCATTTTCTCATGCACCGGTACCAACTATAAAAAGTTTGTAAGAAATATTGCTATCATCATCCGCTTAGGAAACGGCTCATCTATGTGTTCAATGGCCAATGCTATGGCCCTGCAATGTTCGTTTGTTTACAATACTACACACACATGTATGCTGCTCTCATACTCTACACACCTATAGTCTCCTCTCGACATACTTTTGTATTCTTTGACTGAAACTAAATTTTAATAAAACTTGCTAATAAATTTTCGGATAACGAAAAAGTCGGGGAAGTAATTAATCGACTTTAATCTTAGTATTACAAAAGAGCGATCTAAAAATTGAAGTCATTTAATATGAGCCTGATCATTGTAGTATGCAGCGGCTGGCGTTCCGAGATTTTCGGATAATATGGATAATCCACGCTGCTCGAAATGAAGCTACCGGGGGATCCTTTGCCGTTCATCCGACTTGAAAATTATTTATTCATTGCCCTGTTTATGAGTATGATTATGTTGTTATGTTAATACCATAATAACCGTAATGTTCATACTTATCCGTAATGAGAAGAGTGAAGCTGTTGTTTATTTAAAATGTCTGCCAGACCCTTTCAAGCTGTCTCTCAATGTCGATAATGGTGGTTCATTTCATCTATTTATTCGTTCTCAATCGTTCGTTATTATATACGTAGAAAGTATTCTGTTCTGTTCAAACTGTTAATACGTTTAGAAGAAACTAAAATTAATGTGTATTGAGATTTAAGTCATTTGAAGGTATTCCAGTATTCCAATAATATTAGACACTAAAATATTCATTATAAAGTTGCAATTGCAATTAAATATATCTAGGATTCAATCAGATTGGAAATAAGAAATGATAAAGTGCAGCTCGAATAGTTCGATCAGAAAGTAAATTACTGTTTCATCCTTTATCTATACATTTCGTATAACACGGTTCACGGTTCACGTTTCACGCTACTGTTCCTACATGCCTGGTACTTGGAAACCCCGAGCACGAAAGCACACAGTCACAATTGAAACTCATAATGATAAGTGGGCAAAGCAAACGGATCGGGTCCGCAACGTTCCATGAAGCAATAATATTGAACTCTCCAAGCACCGATCCACAATATCTACTTATTATATTCCTTTTTGTTCTTGTCTTTGGTCTGAACATTTATTACTGTCTTATTGCTTGTGGAGTGCTTGAGGCCGCGGGGCCAACAAGCGGTTATTATGTTGGTACTGGCGAAAAATGAGCAAGAAAAGATTTTTGCATTCTGCATCGCCACGGAACACTTTAAAAATTTCAATCCGCAAAACGATTAAACAAACATTTTCGTTTTGTGTTTTTTTTTTTTGCAGTCCGCGAAGTAGTTTTCTAATGATCTTCTCAGACTGGTTTTGAATAGTTGCAGATTGTGGAGTATGCTGAACTATTTTATGTTAATCTGGATGTAATGAAAAACAGATGGTATTAATATACTATTTAAGTTCTATAAGTCAAATGAGTGAAAGAGTATAGGCGCAATCAGATTGGGATTATGTGATGCGACGTATGTACGTCCTCTTATGTCAATCAGTCAGTTATCATGTTTAATATGGAAATAGCGCAATTTAAAAACATACTTGTCTTGATGTCACTGGTACTTGATTCCCAATACGCGCAACATGCGTGTGCGTTAGCTCGCGTATACCTTTGTACACCCAGGTGAACAAAGTGGAATGAACCCTTTGAGTGAGTTTCTAATGTGATCTGAAACATACGACGCGTAGTCCATTGGCAACTCTCACACGTTGTATCTTAAGTTACCAGTCTATTTGTAGCGCTGACAAGGCTGATGTGATGTGACATAATGAAACGTGATGTCACGTCGCATCAACTCAGTTCGTTTTGTGCCTTATGGTAACGCCAATAAAGTTAGATGACGATCAATCTAATGTACAGTGTGTGAGAATTTCTATCAAGCGCCGTCTTTGCCGCTTTGTAGGTATTAAATTTCGAGAAACCCAAAAGCGTGCTCACATAACTGTAAAGGTCATATTTAGATTCCTATAAAAGTGATCGTAGGGTAGCTATATTATCAAGAGTTACCGACATTATTACAAAACTTTGCTGTGATCGGATTTAAAAAGCATGACTATAGAATAAGTTGAGATATTAAGTGTATGTGTGTCTATATAATTATACCACACATGTGTAAAATCGGCAAGAATTTATTTCATGACACTTGGCTGTTAGCCAGGGAAATAATAAATGTTGTCATTTATTTTACAATACCGTATGTTAATATAAGATTCTGGTTTAATGGCGCGTAATATTTTGTGCACAGTTTTTTATAAGTAATAACTAATAGGCCAATTACTTACGGGACATTTTACTTTTTGTTTACTGAATTTATACATCCAGCTATTTAAGTAAATTGAGCAAATATGTTGCTCAATTTTCACTATTGAAGTGGTTCATGAAATTTGCTCTGTTGATAAAAACTTTGCTTAGAGAATATCAAAACATAATTTATATAAGTTTTATAATACATGATTTATAGTTATGATTTGAAAACGGGAGTAATACCGTTACCGTTATTGTATTTCTGTATGAGCATAACATAAAAACATAGTAAATAATAAATGGTAAATAAATTGTCTAACATTATGTATGCATGTTCTGTTACGAAGCACTAGGGAGCTAATAAACAAAACCAGATACCATTTATTGTTAGGTTCCAAAGTATTGTGTGGCAAAAAGAATCCTCGGTGTTATGCCATAATGCGTATAAAGGTACATTTGGTGGGGATTTATGAAGGAGGCCTCGCCTGGTTTATGATGACAATGGCGCGCCGCCGCCCCGAGCACCACCTCATTTCCTCACTGAAAGTTATAAAAACATATTGAAAATGAGATTCCCGCACTGGAAGACCTAGCGAATGTTATCTTGTTTTGTGATTTGCCTGTTTTTATGTACGCCTCCGAGAAAATAAACGTATTTACTTAGAGGGTGATCTTTAGAATACACAGTTGTGAGTACATTTTGTCGTCCCTTGTATTATCTCCTTTCGGTTTTTGCCGCCCCCTGATGTATGTTTGTTACACGTGTTTATGCAGAGCTTCAAGTATACTTTACGTATCGTTATAATTAATTAGAATTACTTAAGTAGGAACGTGACAATGTCGTATAATTTAGTTAACAAGTTTGTTACGCATAACTTGCCATTTAGCTAAAGCTCGCACAACAAGTCTGGATCTAATTATATCATGTAAGCAAAGCAAACTTATGTAATTTTAGGCTTTTAGCAGCATGCTATTACATTCTCTTTCTAGAAAATTATGCTAGAAGCTATGAGCGCTTTTAATAGTAACCTTACAAGTATGCTAATTTTGCACCCCTCTTATATTCAGCGTGTGTACGTATGTTGCAACGTAAGCAGTATCATCATTCACAACACTAAATATTCTCCTTTCAAAATATAAAACAATACGCAAATAATAATTTTCATACAAAAAGATATGTACAATTTTCCCAGGATCTCAATTTACTCTCAAGAGACTAATAGGAAGAATGTAACTTAATTTAAAAGTGAGAAAAACGCTGCCAATTAACAATATGACACTAGAGAAAGTTAAAAAGAGCGGGCGGAAGACAAAGCTCCCGTTACGCCCGTTATCCGTGCGAAAGCTCACAAGTTGCTGTTGTCTGTTGAGTACCACTATGTACAGGCAAAGATTGTCTTGTCAAGAGCCGGCGCTCAGTGCTACGCGCCCCTTCGCTCAGGGCGGACGCTACGCCGCGCTCGTAGAACACCTCTCGTAGACTCGTAGCGGACAGACGCTTCTACGAAAACTTTCATCAGTCGTAACTTTCTAAATTTATAAATCGTTTCGAAAGTTGATTTGTTGATTCGTTATTGTAGTGATTTATGAATTGAATTACAAGTGGACACCTTTTTTGCTATTAGGATTCGTAAGTATTTATTGTTATATTATTTATTATAAACCGGAGAGATTTTCAATAACAATTAATAAAATACTGACGTGGTATACTGCAAGAAATATTTCTAAATAAATCAATAATAGATCCCATAACGTCATAATAAATCACCTAAAATATACTCTGTAAAGGAGACTTAATTTTCGATTGTGTTATAGAAGATATTCAGGATATAAAGCATTCCTTTATGAAAGATAAGAGCTACATAATTAAATGTGGTACTAAATCATGGTCTAGCTTCAACAATTCCTTACTCGTTCCATAATAAACAAAGAGAATCCCCTCGATCGCTACGAGCCCTCGTGATTTTATTCGGCCATCCTTTGTTTTCTATTCACGGTATTGTCAAAATCGCTTTACGATCCCAGTTAGCAAAAGATAAAAAGAAAAATAATTAGTAGAACGCTTTGTAGACTTAGCTTTTACAAGTACCTTTTCTTTTTAAACCCGAGAGTTTTATGTACTCTCGTGAGTTTTTCCTTTTTCGAACATTCGATGGCCGTTTTCGTATATTTCTTGTGTGAGTAATACTTTGGTGGGTATTTACGCGTATATTGAATGAGATTGGAGCTGGCTGAATACAAACATAGAAATGTTTCGTGTGTTGATTTATACGGCTAACACTAACAACTTTAATAAATAATGGATTATCAAAAAAAAAAACTGAGAAAAGTAAAGGAAAATGTATAACCTTTTTGTATAAAACCGTTTGTTTTTAAGACAATTAAGGCCCACACCCATACGTAACGAATAAGTAACGAAAAATATGTAAATTACTGTACTGTCACAAAAATATAGAAAAGGAGCGTTCATTAAATGAGGGTTATGTCTGAGAATTTCAATCTTTAATTACGGGTTTCTATAATATTTGATCTAATTTGTAACATATTCCGGTTACATTATTAATTCATTAAGTGATTCTTATTGTATATTTTACGTCACATAAAAGGATTAAAAAAAATCCATAGCACAAACCACATTCGTTTAAGAACAACACTGAATTAACATTGTCACTTTATCATATTAAGCATTATCTGCACAAGCATTTACAAAATAGCTGGCGTCAAACAGAATAAGGTGAAATTCCACGGACATCTTCCACAGAGTCAACTGCCACCTCACCTCCGCAAAACAATTACTTGGAGATATCACTGGCATTCAGTCCCCTTAACAACCTTACTGATTATCTAATCTTTTCACCGTAGCATAAGGCAGAAGTAATCAAACTTACGATAGCGACCGAAAAATATAACATAACCTTGGAGATATTATAATTATTACTACATATCACCATTTTGTTCCTATTTAATTTTAAGCCCGATAAAAGTATTGTTTAAAATATAGATGAGTTTTTTTAGAAGGTTGATACTTGTTGACTAAATATTTAGTGGTAAATCGACGATATCATAAGTCTGAGCACCGCTCTCATTAGCTATTTAAAAAAAGCAAAATATAGCTCGTGTTGACATGAGAGATGACCTATCGGTCTTCTTTACCCTAAGGTTAAACTGTTTCTCAAAATTCCAACCTTCTGACATTTCGTAACATCATTCTTATGTGCTTTCCGCGACACGAAGGGTTCTCTATGTACAAAGGACGGTCATCCATTCACAGAACCGACTGCGGAAGAAATGTTACAAATACCACACAATACGCCAGAGGCGTGGAGTGCAAATCCTGCTCGTGACAAAACTTTTTCAAAATTCTTTTGTAGTATTATTCTAGAAGTTTGAGCACACTGCTAATAAAATTAATGAATTTACTAACTGTGCGTGAAGTCATTAACGTCAAAGTATCATCTAGACAACCGTACATCATCGTCAAATGAATTTCAGCGTAACATCAGGTAACATGGTGGCCAATCGTAACCCATATCTAGACTAAAACAAAGAGTAAACAAAATGCTAATTAGGCTTCATATAAACGGATAGTAACACAATTCTTGACATTGTATTTATTTATTTAGGTTAGTTCAGTAATTAAGATGATATTGTGAGTTTTTCGTTTGCTATTGAAACTAGCCGGAACCTTGTTTATAGGGTAAACAAGCCACAAAGGACGGTTTTGCACATTAATGACAGAGGTCGCTCGCTACAATTCCAAAACTAAATTTGTACAAAACAAAATAATTTAAACGTTACAGTCCAATTAATTGCGATATTGAACGTTTTAGCTTTTGTTGTTAGACAGAAAATTTGATAAAATTTTGTACATTTAGCTAGTCTAAATGTATTTTATCTAAATGTATTCCGTTATCTCATTAGGTGTATTTTGAAATTGTGTCATATTAATCGTTTAAATTGATACTGTGCACTTCGGAGAAGCACAGGCCTCTCCAGAACCTGCAAGGGGAGTGGTCGATGATTCCAATGAAATATAAAATATACCGTTTAATACCTAGCAAACAATAGGCTGTTGGGTGTCTTAATCAGAGATTGAGGGACTATGATCTTCATACATATTGGGCATCAGCAACATCCTCCTTTGTTCACAGTCACATAGTTCGATTTTTTTGCATTTAAACCTTGTTCGTTATATGAATGAATCTTCCATGTAAAAGATGCTTAGGCTTGCTTGCCTAGCCTCGCTTTGTTTTACCACTTCCTAAATAAGAAGATTATTTTATCGTCATTAATATACAATTTGAAGTGTAACAGTAGTTCAGAAACCATATTATTTAATCGTGAAACCTCTAAAGATACACACAAGTTATTTAGCGGTATTACACATCTCAAAACTCACTATTAATTACTTACACGTGCCCGTAATCACGGTGATTACGGGCACGTGATATATGATTACCTAAACATGAATACTGTGAAATTATGGGATACAGTTAAACAGACGGACTGACGGACAACAACTCTAAAATTTGCCTCTTAGTGTTTAGCTATTAAAATAGTACTTGGGTAGTGGTATTAGCCCTAATACTTTCTCGTGAAATATTATCAATGTCTGTAGAACGAAATTCGGCCCGCGGCTTCGCCCACGTGGTTTACAACACCCGTACATTTTTCCGGGATAAAAAGTGCCTATATGCTATTCCAGACTATAATCTATCTGTATGCCAAATTTCATCCTGATTCGTTCAGCTGTTCTGGCGTGATTGAGTAAATATCCATCCATCCATCCATCTTCACAAACTTTCACATTTATAATAATATAGTAGGAAGTACGATGTATATATATGTTTGCTGGGCACGTATCTCTTTTCAGAATTATAAAAAATAGGCTATTATAGTTCATGTTGACCTAGTGCGGGTTTGGCGGACTACAAACACCATCATAAAACCCCTATGAATCCCAGTTGTGTTGGTTTCCTCACGACATTTTCTTCTGTTAACGAAAGTTATTATCTAATTTTGATCTTCAAAAGGTCAAAGGTCCATGGTGGTTTCGAATACAAACCCTCCTGCAATAAAAGCAAGCATTCGACTGTGAGACTATCACTTCATAATAAATTAAATACAAATGACCCAACTGAAACATGTGATGTTAAATCAATACCATACCGCTATTACATTTTTCAAATTGAGTATGTATTTAAACTCGACCATAGTCAGTCATAAAATCTTGAGGCATTGAAACTTGCCACTCAATAGTCAATTAAGGAAATCAATAAACAAATCTGTGTACAATGGTGCCTATTATTAAATAACAATTATTTGTTTAAGCTAGTATTGTTCTTACTGGAATTATTTATTACTGAATACGGTGAAACTCCGCGGACATCTTCCATGGAGTTTACATTCCCGTACATTTTTCCGGTATAAAAAAATAGCCTATGTTTTTATAGGTTTCCTTTTATTTGTTCGACTTATTATAATAACTCTTTGACATTTTTTTTATAAATATAATTATTTTAGCAATACTAGTAACAATATATTCTAGCCAACTCTTCAGTATCTACCTAATAAATTTTAAACAATCTTCTCATATTTTAATCTACCTAAGTTTCAAAAGTTTGAAAAGCGATAGTTATGGCGTTTCAGTTTTTTCTAATGAAAAATAAATCATTTTTGTCCAGAGTATTCTGTTCTATTCTATTTCTGTTAGAATGGTTACGTGAAGTTATGTCTATCAGAAGCCATTCGTTTTCATGTATGATATTCGACTTAACATAATTTAGAAACAGACTTGTCTTATGTGGCTGGAACTTTCAATTCCAATCTGACGAATAGGACGCGTTGCGCGTTAGTTCGCAGCTCTCGCCCGTTCGAAATATGACTACATCACTGATTGCGGGACGTTGCATAGGTAAGTGGAGTGAGTTTCTATTGTGGCGTGACGCAGATCGCGTCACATGAACCTAGTATGTTTTCGCCTTTAGATACTATTATATACAGAATACCGGAAGAGATTCTAGTGAACATTTCATGCGTTTGAAATATCATTTATAAGTTACATATTGGAGTACCAGGAATGGAAGGCAAACAAAGGATGTAGCTGTAAAGAGAGTCGCCCACTAAGTCTCACCTTTAGCGGTTTCTATTTCTTATGAAGCGAGTCTTACAACGTGCGACAAATACACCCACAGCTCTTTCTAAATACATAAATAAACGCCGTAGTTCAAACAAAAGAAACAGTTTTATACGTTGGTCTATCATAAAAATACCAACTTTCTATCATAAAAAAGGTAAGCAATTAGATTTTTATTGATTATTTTTGAAGCAACCGAAAAAAGACCCGCTTTTCTTTTACGGCATACGGTTATTTTATACGAATTCGTGAAATCTTTTGTTTTGAAGATATCATCTATATGTAACTACACAGCATACCGGATAATTTGAGACACCATACCCTATGTGTTAGGTTATTTGCGCCATGCAGAAATAAATAGGATACCCGCGAGAAAAATATCTAACTTAAAAAAGGCACGATAAATAATTGCAAAACGGGCATTATACCTAATTATCTACTTTCGGCTAGAGTGAACGGTAAAAAGTATCTTATAGTTTTTTTAGGCCGAAGTAGTTTTGACCTTGAATGGTTGGAATGTCTTGTTGTGTTCACGAATAATTAAACACAAAAACTTAGCTGCCCTTTACTAATATAAAAAAAATATTTTATAGTGGCCGGATTTCTCTTAAACTTTCGTTTAAACGTCAGTGAAAACCAACCTAATTTCCAAAACATTCCAAAATCAAAATCATTCATTTTCACCACATTTTTATTCATAAATCTCTCCGCAACAAATTACTTTTTGCAAATATTCACTATTTACCTATAGGTATAGGACCACACTGCCGCAAACACTTAGGACAATCAAACTGAGATCTACACAGCTTATGATGTTGTAGATCAACCCATCCACAATATGACGGCTCACAAACTGAACCCATCGTTGATATAATTTATCAATGTCATTGAAGTTTTTCTCTTTTTTAATGCGTATATTTCTTCGCAAATATGAAAAGTACATTGTTGTTAATTTTCCGAATTTCACTTTGCATATTCTGCGTTTTATAGGCGAGCAAATAAATGGTTATCCATGGTTAACCATTTAAATCAGCACTTAAAGAAACAAGCAGAATGTTACTTCTTTGATTAGTTCCTAGTGTATTACTACCCTAAAAGTTAGAACCCTCGTTCTCTCCCCTTAAGTAATTACCTACCGATCAATTCCTTCGTATACAAACATGGGAAACAACACTAAAGGTGAAACTATTTTGGGATTAGAAGATATTTGTGGATATTGTCTGTTGGTTTTTGATCACACGATTGTTTGTATAGGAGTTTAATTGGATTGAATTTTAATATAATTATGGGCATGTAGGGTTTTTCATTGAGTTGACTTTTGAGTACAATATTAATAAAAATAGTGCCAATTTTACCCTTACACAACTTTTTAATTATTTTGTTTTTAAAGTAATTTCCCTACACTAGAATTTCTCCTGTATCATAGGTACTGTTTCCAAACATACGTGTCACATGCACAAACAACCAGACCCGAAACAACTATCTGTAGATCATACAAATATTTGTTGCGTGCGGGGATCGAACCCGCGACACGTAGCGCAGAAAGCATAGATATACGCAGAGATATACCTACTGTTGTACAGCCATATGTCACCGATGCCTTTATTATCTCGCACATATACCCCATGGAAGCCTATTGCCATGTCTGTATTAACACTGAAAATTATCCAAATAGCACTTCACCCGACCCAGGAAAAGAGCTCAAGAACTTAATAGCCGTGGTTACGACCACAATCCAAGGAGATCGTAATTTTTACATTAATTACAATAAAATAATAGATTATTAAATTAAAATGGAAGAACTGGAATAAACTTCACTGTGTCTATTAACTAAAATGAGATTAAGGTACAACAAAGTGCAATTTACACAGAAGGGAGAAGACATGGACTACCGACACGGACCCTTTTTCTATTGCTTGACCTTTACAATTCTACCAACCTAACAACCTTTAATTCTATGGTATATTAGGTACTCGAAAACTTGTAGTTACGGCAGGTATTTCTCACAGCAGATGTAATTATCATGTTCTTGTCAGATGCACTGTGCAAAGCATGTCCGTGGCCACGTTCAACATTATCATCATCAGCCAGAAGATGTCCACTGCTGAACGAAGGACTCCCCCTTCAACCACCACACCGAACGACATTCCGCCAGTTGCGTGGCCACGTTCACTTTTTTTAAATTGCGCCTAAGATTCACTACATCACCATCAAATATTCATACGAAACATAATATTGCTAGCCATATAAATATTTGTCCTATTGCGGAAATCGAACTCCGTGCCAAATACAGACGGCAAACGCTTCGCTGCCAAAGAGAGAACATTTCTAACGGAAGAACTCAATTACATTGCTAGATCTGGACCTAAAACCTGAAATGCGATGGAACATCGAACAAGTTGTTGTAATAATATGAGTTAATGTTTCCAATTCAAGAATTGCCTCTATATTTAATGTGAATTTAACATAACATAGCATCACGCCTGTATTCCCGAAGGGAGAGGTGTACTATTGTACACCCACATTTCGCTGATGCTGTTACTGAGTCCTATGTGATAGGGGGCGAGCCTATTGCCGTCTACCGGGCACAGTTCCAGACTCCGTGCTGCTACTGAAAATTTCTATACCTACAGAAAAATTCCATTAACACTGGCCGACCCGGGAATTGAACCCAGGACCTCACGTTCAGTAGTCGCGGTTGCGACCACTAGACCAATGAGGCAGTCAGTTAAAGTGAATTTTAAATAAATAAATAAACGTTAATTGTTTATTGACAATAAAATGACTGTTACGTAGTAAAAAAAAGTTCGAATGTAAGTAATACAAAGTGCTTCCAGTTACAACTCGTCGTTGTGTCTCTGTCGTGTAGTGTCACTCATGGTTATAATGTCGTTTGTATATATAATACCTTAAAAAGAAACGTAGTAAACCATGTGTAGTGTGTGCTCGCAAAATAAAACGTTAATTGTTGATTGCAAAAAGAGATTCACAAAAAGTTCACAACATTGGCTGTATGTCATTGATGATCATTGCCTAATAATAGCTGTTAGGTAAACGTCAAAAATAACAAAAAAGAGCGGGTACTTAAGTTTGTGAAAATACAGATTATCAAAGAGTTGATTATTTGAGTTATTAAATTAAAAGTGGAATTGTAAAATATAAAATAATCTTGGCCAGTCTTGTGTGTCCTAAAAATAATAATGGTAAAAAAGGCTGAAGAATAGTGTAACAATGTGCAGTGAGTGACGCCATCGGCATCAGTAAGAAACAAGACGAGGGTACGTGGTAAGTACCCAATTAAGTATACAAACAAGGTTTCACTGTCCAGTGATTTAATGCACTGTGCAAACAAACTGTTGTTTTGCCTAACGCTGACAACAATGTCAAAGGCAGCAGACTAAACTCATATACCCAGGTGTCGTCGGCTCCGGCTGCACAAAGTAAACCTGTGTTAGAGAGAACAAAACATGAACGCTAAAAACGATACCAAGAACGAATGTTCAAAACAGACGAATGGTACGCCCATATACTGGCGCATTTTCAAAATTCTTTGCTCCTAAAGGGTTGTAGGTTCGATTCCCTCATCAGGCGAATTAATCCGAGCCGGGCGGGGGACGGAAAACTATTTTAGAGATACCTCTAGTCTCTTTCTGTATAGATTTTTTAACATAATTCTATATAATATGTATGTGTGGCTTCTATATAATATGTATATCTATATAATATCTAAAGTGGTATTAGAAGAATTTGGAAATTAAATTTAGGCTAGTGATGAGTACATACATACGTAAATAAATATATCCGTCATATTTTTCGATATATTCGCCTGCAATATAAAACAATACCGAGGTAATTTGGTAATTCTTTAATACTTACATGCATACTTGCAACTGTTTTAAAGAGAGAGTAAGTATGGAAAAGTGTTCACGTTTCTACACAGACATAGTAAACCATCATCAAATTAGCTTCTAAACTTTCACATCTGAACTCATTTAAACACATTCTATAATCCTTTTGATACGTAGGGATATCAAATAATACAATCTTTTAAAAAGATCAAGCTTATATTCTGAGCAGTACTTACCTATATCGATTGTTCCTCAACCAAATGCACAAAATTATCCGACTGGAATATTCTTTCTACCAACGTATTTTTGCGATTTAAGTTGCTGTTTTACAGACTAAATCTCATACAGAATAAACTTGGTAAGTAATATCATCCACATTCTCTACGTATCTCAAGAGAAGCATGTAGCCAATTATTTCGTATCACTATACTATCAAGAGTAACCCAGGACAAAAGATAGTATAAAACTTAGCTAAGAAAGTCCGTGTACAGATAAATAACCGTTGTGTTGTGACCATGTTTCATTATAAAATTGCGGGACAAAATAGAAATTATCTTTAATTCATAAAGATACACAATGAGGCAACAACACACAATAGGTTATCCTAGCCTATATTTTCTTGAGTAGTAAATAAGGAAAGAAGATCTTGCCTTATAAATTAACGAATCTACACATCTTGAGTTTTCACGAAAAAATCAGCTCACATATTGAAGCATTTTTTATGATATGGCTGTACATGAGAATTTGAATATTCGACGGAAATTCAGTTCAGTAAAGCCTTACAACACTATTGCATAACACCCTAACCCACCCAGCACATATTCCCAAAACCATTCCCGATAAAAAAATAACCCGCAAACGCCGATACAAACAGCACTATACATATAAAACCCGGGATAGCACCCCGGAAGGGATGTGTGTTCGGCACGCAGATAACTGAAGAAAGTGTCGAAGGGCCGTCTACGTCGTCACACTATCTACCGCCTCGTAGTCATTAACGGCAGTGTTGTTGTCCGAACTTATTATCGTTTAATTTATGACCACACATTACCGCTTAAGGCGCCATTAAGCCGCTCCGGGAAAGACCCCGGGAATAAATAAACCGGGAAAGTTCACATGATGAACACCCCTAACTCGTTTCGCTCACGGCACGTGCAATCGTTAATTTTGCCCGTCACAGATCATAAAGTGTTTATTGTTTTCTATTAGCCGTCGAAAGTTTCATAATTTATTTTTATGGTGTTGCTAGTGATACTGTTGTCTTTTTTATGGTAAGTATAACATATTGCCACGTAAAGAATGAGATAGGTTACTATTAAAATAATTATGTAATATTTTATGATTAAAACGATGACTTTAAAACTATAATATTGAGATAATATCACCACCCGGGTACGTCTTAAAACTTCAGCAGTGGACGTATTCGCGCTGATGATGATGATGATCATCGTCATATTTTCACTTTTGGCCTAACTTGAGCAGTGATAGCCTAACTGTAACTCTTGCCTTCCTGCAGGAAGGTCGGAATTCGAAACCGGACCGCACTTTTGACTTTTCTTGATTATCACTTGCGTTATCATCGTGAAAAAATCTGCATACGTTCTCCATAAAGTTCTAACCCGTCTCATTCTTAGAAGAAGGCCATGCCCAGTAGTGGGCGTTAACGGGGTAGGTTTACAACTATTTTAGACCTTTAATGTTAACTGCTAAACATAGTCCTCCTCGCGCAGACTTAATTATAAGGATTCAAGACTATGTAGAGGTTACTTAATACATATACGTGGATTTACCCTAGAGATGTTCTTATTGTGACAAATCCATAAATAGAATACATTTATATAACTCTAGTTAGCCGCCGAACAAAAATCAGATATTTCTTTATAAAATATTGACACAATAAAAAGCCAACCAAATAAAAACAACATAAGTATTCCTAACTACACACACTGTTATAAATATCAGAGAGCAGCATAAAATATCGCTACATCAAACCTCTCGATATTTATTATATCAATCAAATCGAGCATTATACCCAATATCGTAACGAAACCGATTACTATCGCGTTATGGGTAATTCAGCGGCTCATATAATTTCAAACGCTAGCAAACCATAGAACACACGTGCCCACAAAACACGCGCCCAATAATAATATTATCTTTGAGGCTTTATTATAGAATCGGGATGGCATTATCAAGGCCTGAACTTGCAGAATAGTTCTCTGCAATTTGGTTGAGTTGGTCTGATGATGATGCTGATACTCGTGTCATACTTGTGAATGGTCAGCATGAAGCTGCCAAAGCATGGAAATCCTACTAAACAGAACCGATTTGACTTTAAAATGTGCTAGACTGTAGATAGGCTTAACCCTTCTCGTTCTGAGTAGAAGTCCGTGACCAGCTATGGGACAGTAATGGGCTATATTATTATAATTAGGTCTATAGTTGTGTGGTTTAGATTTTGTTCTTATACAATAAAACTCAACACTGTTTCAAAAAGCATTAATTAAAACATCAATGTTGCGTTCAGTACAACAATGTTTTATAATAAACGCTAACACACTGAAATAAAATACTATTGATATAACAAAAGACGGCGTGGCTAATCCTTAATTACACACACGCAAACAAATATCTCTTACGGCCATATGGTCACTATTTCCGCTCAAGAAATAATTCCCTTTACACCGAATTCACTACAGTATCATCGCACAAAGCTGAGCTCCACGAAAACTTGGGGAGTTTCGACAAACGATGCCGACTCGCCCCATAATAGGAAGTTAATTGAATTAGTAACTCCTTATAGGATAGAGGCCATCCTTTAGGGGCCATCTGATCGAATTGGGTGTACAATAATATTGTGAGTTCGATTCCGTATATCAGTATAATTATATCTATGTGCAGGTCAATGGCCGTATGGCTAAGAGTAGGCAATTAAAGGATTATTTCGAGTGGATGAGCAGCATCATCCTTCCGTGGCTATAGCACATACTGCGATCACATATGTGCCAACCAAGGGCATTAATTGTAGTGATGACGATGTTGACTGTTTTGTAATAGTCATTGATAGTTTCACGTTCAGTATCATATACAGACTGACACCGATGTGTTAGGTACGGCAAATTACAAAACGCAATCGTTGCAGACTAATTTATCCACAGCCTGTAGGCAAAATTTAATGACTAATTTGTCCACCAAAGACACGTTTTAGTTGTGTTGACGACATACCTCCAATTTCGAATATTACTATAACTTCGCTGACGTAAATTGTAAAACGATCAAACGGCATAAAAACTTTTAAATGCTTACAATTTGGTGTACAACAAGGAAACCTAAAAGGAATTTACTAATAACGACTCCTTGAAAAAACGCTTTATAAAATAATTAGATATGGAAATAGAATGTATTTTCTTTATTCTTATAGTCAATACCTACTTTAACTGTTATTAATTAGTTTTATAGTAAAACTCTTCATAACCACTGATATATAATTGTTCTAAACTATGCTTACGTTCACCATGATACACAACCCAATATATGCAGCACTCTATAGCATTTTTATTTTAACGTATCATGGGTACAGTTTACAAACATTCATGATACACACAACCAAACCCAATACAACTATTTGTAGATCATACAAATATTTGTTCTGTGCGGGAATTGAACCCGCGACACCTAGCGCAGAAAGCTAATCACTTAACCACTGCGCCAACCGTGCCGTCAAATCAACATCCTCATATATCACAGTTAAAAGTAAAGTAAATTACCACCATTCTCATATAACATATACACCCTGTCTGTCTGTGCCCTGAGAAAGACGAAAATTAACAATATACAGCATGTATAATGCCTGAGAGACGACACGACACCACCTGTCGTGTTAAACATGAATTACGGGCTCGTCGACTGACACCAGATTAAGTAGCTGTTCACCCCATAAGGGTATAAATGCGGAGATCCTTTGTACATAGGAAATACAGGAGCTCTTTGCAACCTTAGAAGGGATTGTAGAGATTTGGTTTTCTGTCATCTGGTTTTGCCAGTAAGGAGTTGACATGTCCAGAATGGGTGCATGTATTCTGTTTATGAGAACAGTGACTTGTATGTAAGATATTGGTAAAGTAAGATACTTGCGTATACCAAGATTTATCAGAGAAACTTCTAAAACAAACGAACTATCTATGGCGCCTTCATTTTGAACCGAAATGTATAGATTTGACGGCAGTAACACCCGTGTTTCGAAGCTTTTAAGTTCTACAAGAGACCCGGATGAACTTACATCTTAATAGTATAATAAGACATACAACGGCGTTCCTACGTTTCCTAAAAAACGACACAGTGGACGGGGTAAGGTCCGTATCGTCCGCAAACGTCTCCCGCCCTATGTTCTCCTTTACGAAATAACTGCATATTCGACACGTAATCGTGGTTATACACACACCCTAACATCACCCGTAACAGGTATACATAAGTTTTCGTACATACGTCGGTACAAGCCCTATTGAACACGGGTTTCGCGATAGACCGCTATAACGAACGATCTTCGGGTATAATGCATGCATAACACTTGACAAGCGGATTGACGGGTGGCAGTATCCGCTGTTATCAGTGCTCATGAGACACAGCTGCCCAAACACAACTACTCTTAATATGAGACTCGTAGGTAAAGAAGGGAGTCTATATACATTATAAGCGGGAACCGAATAAGTTTACCTATACAACAAACTTACGCAGTAAAATTATAATTCAAACAAATAGATCTAATCTATTAAATATGTCCGCCGTGACCAATAAAAGAGGAACCCAAGGTACTGTAGAAATATTCGAAGCTTTTGAACTACCCTATACCTATGTATATATTGGAGATCTTAGTAAAATATAACATACAGTAATATTTTCTTGGCAACACTTGAAAACTCAGTATGACGCTGCCTCCGCCTAAAATATGGCTGAGACTGAAACCTGCCGCGACGAAACAATTAATACGGGAATCCCATTAAAAAACCTTCCCTACCTACGACCATCTCTCCATTGGTAGATGTCTACAATACAGGTACAACGGCACTTAATCTTATCAAAGTATCGAATATTCTAACAATTGATGTAAAAGTTCGTCTAATAATCGGCTCCACGAGGCGGGTTAAAACCCTAAACAGTTCTCTTATTCTGATCTTTGCCCCTTACACTTTCCAAGGTCCCGTGGTACGTACCTGTTTATTTAGATTTCCGTGGTTGTACAGAATTATAAACATAATGTCTTGTTTTCCATTCGATTCATAGCTAAAACGTAAACCAAAGCTCTCGGTAAAGGTTGCTCATATTTGGATATCCCTGAACGAATGGATAGGAAGATGTGTCAGGCCGTTCGCATCCCACGGACAGAATGACTGATACAATACCAAACTAACGCGATCATATCGGGCATTCATTCAGTTCAAACTGACGTAGTTCGAACTGATCAAATCGATGACCATGCAGGCTTTACCTTCAAAACGTTTGATGAATTTTCGATCAAATTACTAGGAAAGAATTTGTATAACACTACTTTAAAATGATTGCTTGTGTACAATAAAGGCTGTTGAACAATCACAAGGCCTGTTTTATTAACAAATAAAGTTACCAACTAATCAATTCTAATTGAAATTCGAAGTTGTCAAAGAGATTCATTATGTGTTTATGAAGAGTTGATAATTAATTTTTCATCGCTGCTTAGTACTTGGACTTGTTCTATTAATTACAGGTATTGATTATGTATTATTAAGCCAAAAACATTGTCATAATTTTAAATAAAAAAGCAATCACATTTACTGAACTGACATCTCTATCTCTAAAAATCTATACAATGAAACAGCGATTGTTTCTATCAGAGCTTATTAATTTTAATTACCAGCCTAATATTCGTTTTCGTTCGTTCTAAATTAGACCGTTACAATTTTATTGTTTTATTACCATTCATTACATTTAACAGTGAGTCGTATAGTGAATAAGTAAATTGACGTAAAAAAAGGCAACTAAAAAGTAGGCACAGACACTCGAGACTGAACGAAATCGCTAATGCATTCCCCTATTTGTTTTGTTTTTACAAACCTAATGCTTTTTTTCGCTTGAAAACGTAGCAGTTCTATGCCAGCACTTGATAATAAAACGCTGCGATTAACCGCGACATATCTAACTTAAATAAACTTAGGGTTTTTTAATCATGAAGACTTCGTTTGTACCTATATGAAGAGTACCAGAATTCATAATTAAATTAAATGACAACTTTAATCGTGATTATGATCCCACAATATTAAGTGTCTTCTCTGCTTGATTCAAATTTGGAATGATTTAAATAGTTGTTAAAAATGGTTCCTATAATAATTCAATTCAAATTCCATTTTTTTTTTGTTGTTTCTTTTCTACCTCAGTCAACATTATAAGGCAGTAACAGATGCGTTCTCGGCAATTTATTGAAGAAGATAATTATCTAATCGTTCTTAACTAATTATTGCCAGTGGCGTGCGGTTCATAAAGACACTGCCTACCCAACATAACTGAGATAAATATTGATTATAAGATATTTGAGGTGGCAAATCACATACACCATTATTTAATCGTCAAGACGACGAACCAAAACCAACATTCAGTAGGTATAATTGGTAAGAGAACTTATTAAATTTTCTGCCTATCCTCTCTAAAAACTCTGTGCACGCCGCAGATCATTACCGTACTTGCAAATTACGCTATTCTTTATCAAAAATAAATTAATAATAAGAAGTAATAAAATTCGTAAGTTTTCAATCTTAAAACCTGACTACTTAAATAGAGTATCCGTTATTCAGAAAAGTGGCTGAGATGGCTTTTACCAAAAAACAAAAACATAAATTAATGTACTTATTCTTTATTTTCGCAATTTTTATGCTCTTGTTAAATCTCCGAGGATTTATAATACTCTGGTATTTTAAAATAAAATGGCTGCTGTTGCGCAACGTACAATACCTCGAGTAAATTTTATTTCCAAAGCATTTTATACTGTTATTTTAAGTGATTAGATCATTTACCCATGTGATATTTATGGCCAAGCTCACATAGGTAACTTAACTCAATACTTAGAAAGCAGCGAAAGAAAATTCACAGTCGTTACGGAAGGGGTCAAATTCTAAATTCTACCGACAGATCTGACATTAAACATGAGTATGTTTGACATGTTTCTATTTACCTCGTGTGCGTAAAACACACCAAAACGTACTTTACCCAACGGAAATTAAGGTTGCTATTGGGACAAGATACGTATATGAGAGTGTGTTAAAAATTGTGACGCAAAAACATACTCTATGTGGTGGAATTAAGATTCGATATCCGATGTCGAGCCTGAAGGATCGACCAGGTACTTACACAAAGAGTTTCAATACACTGTAGAGTTTCTTCCGAGGGTAGTAGGGCACAATTTGCTGCGTAAAGGTATAGGAGATTACCTAGACAGGCGGACGACGATAAGCACCGAGTCGTTATAGAGGTTGTCGTGGACCCCCAAAATATAAACATGGTCCAGATGTCGCAGATAAGCGAGGAGAGCTTTTTGGCCTAATGGCAGATTACTTGAGCCAAATATGTTGGGCCTGCCCCCGATGTCATGACTTATTGAATGGAAAATTCCTTAAGATCTAATAAAGTATCTATCAGTAATCCAATGACATTCTCACGATAGGTATTCATTCGTATTTAAATATTTATAAGAAATAGAGATGCGCTGAATGTTCGGTCCAATATTCGTATTCGGTATGTTCGGCGTATTTTTTATGTACGTATTCGGCCGAATATTCGGTTCAGTACATTTTGTACCGAATATTCGTATTCGGTTGATCCCATATTCGGCACACCTCTAATAAGAAACAATTATTTTCATATCAACAAATGAATTCATAAAAAATTTCTGATAATAGTATAATCTGACAATCTTATATCATCATCATCATCATCATCATCAGCCAGAAGACGTCCACTGCTGAACGAAGGCCTCCCTCAAGGGGGGGTTTGCCATAATCCCCACGCTTGGCAGGCGGCTTGGGGATCGCAGTGGTCACCGATTTGTGAGAGGACGCTGCTGCCCGTCCTCCGGTGTCTGGCCGCAGTTTTAAGACGTACCCGGGTCATATAGAGACATCAGATCATCATTATATTTACATTCTAGAATATTGGTTTGTACTTATCACATGAAGCGTTTACTGCACCTATACCTACTGAAATAGCACAATCTGCGATCAGTCCTTGGATGGGTGACCGTCCTTTACACATCAAGACCTGTCTGTGTCTCAGAAAGCGCTCGGTTCGGCTTCATACGAATACCTATGACGGTGACAACCGGTGGCAAAGGTCAGATGGTAGTTGATACGTGTAATATACCCACCAATATTCAGCTGCATCTGGTGTAACTGGAATCCGACCCCAAATTCAGATGATGACTGAAATAAAAGTAATATTAACAGTGATATTATTTACAAAATTTTATTAGGAAATATACTGAACAAAAACAACAAAGATAAAGAAAAAAGTACAACTAAACGAGTGTAAAACTGCACATTAAAAGCCCATTTTTATCTCAACGGTGCTTGTAACTCCATCCTTTGTTATGCATGCCACCCCTCTCATTCATGACGTCATCGCGCAGACGTCGCTTCTCTAAAACAATGTTAACACATTTTTACATTGTGATGTTCATAATGATATTCATATAGCTTATGTTTGCTGTATAATATTGATTGTTTATATTGTATAATTACTCGAACCTACTTCCTATACCTATGTGTACAGAAAAAAATCCGTTAGAACTTGTGGGTAAGTAGTTTATTTAGAACTTTTGTACTATAAAATTTGACTCGATCTAGTCCTGAGTGAGATAATGTTTGGAACCTTCATTGTGTTTGGTGTCCAACTTTTTCCACGATAATACCGAGAACTTAAATGCATTAAATATACACATTTTCTACCATCTGCCTTGTATAAGTATATAATTAAAAAAAGTAACGTTATTTTAGTCAATGAAATAATTTCCGATTGAAACAACTTAAATTCATAGCATATATCCCGTTTTCAATTGTTTATAACAAATTCAATTGTTTATAACAAATTCAATTGTTATAAACAAATGGAGTCCTTTTAAGTGCATGTGACATCGTAGGTAACGTTATTTCAGTCAAAGAAACAATTATCCGTTGGAAAAACTCGAATTCATTGCATAGATTCTTTTTTCGATTGTTTATAACAAATTAAATTATTATAAACAATTAGCTTATACTATACCTGTGACTAATAATAAATTTATTTGATTTGATTTGAACTTAGCTAACCATGCATTGTCATACAAACTAAACGTGTATGCAAAATTTCAGCTTAATCGGAAACTGGGAAGTGGGTCAAATTTAACTTCCAAGACTTTTTTACATAGTTAGTTACAGGTGAAGCTAAAAAAAAGGCCTGTTAATTAATAATAATATTCGAACTTAAGGTACGCTAGATCTTGCTACAGTAATAATTTATTAGCTATTTAAAAATAGCGGTTCGAATCCGCAATATACATATATGTATATAACGCGGGCTAAACGATTGCCTGCCAATCGCTCAGCCACTGCGCCTAGCAGGCGCAAATCTGCATTAAGGGAATATTCCACCATACTAACATAACATAACATAGCATCACGTCTGTACAATAGTACACCCACATTTCGCCGATGCCGTTATTAAGTCGTATGTAATTGAGGGCGAGCCTATTGCCATCTACCGGGCACAGTTTCAGACTCCGTGCTGCTACTGAAAATTTCTATACAGAAAAACCCAGTAATACTTTGCCCGACCTGGGAATCGAACCCATGACCTCACGCTCAGCAGTCGTGCTTGCGACCACTAGCTTAATGAAGCAGCCTTACCACCATACTTTTGACCATATTTTTCTTCTTTTGTGTATTTTGATCTTATTGTAACTGTCATTCGCGGCTATGGTTAAGACGACAAAAGGATCTTCTCAAAAAGGTTGGTAGCAACATTCTACTGCGATTTGGTAACAACAATGTCTGGACTAATCTGGACTAACCCAACAGTAGACTTTTACAGATTAAATTAAGGACATAAAGACTTTTAGTAAAAAAAAATATTATTAAATGTATAATTAAATACCTTAATTGATAAACGCTATATACAATATATTTTACGTGTAAACTCGACGGACGAAATGTTACTTGCTCGTAGCACCAGTTAGTCACTTTGTGAGACGTAGGTAAGGAAGAATAAGTGATGAAGCTCTTTGCTGTTATGAACAGCCCCGCTCGTCTGACAAGGAACTCACAATAATTAGGTGTGCAATTCATGTAACATGGAAATATTAGTACATATTTTAGAATATATTCAGTTACCTTTGCGCAATAAGTGTGTTCCTGTATATGGCTAAAATATGCACAATAGTTATATGCTAATAGAATACTTATAATGAGAACCCAAATTACCCTATCTTCGTATATACTTTCGTATAAGATTAGGTGCACTGTTTCCTATGAGCAATATGGAGCTAGATATGCCCCGAAAAGATTTGAACATTATGTAAGAAAATACACTCCAGTTTCCAGTTTGATTCAAACTTTTACCCAACAAATGAAACTTTTTCTCCCGTACAAAACAATTATTTGAAAATCAGCTGCAAATTAAATATCCTCGCTTACAAACTCTGTGAAAATTGCAGTAGGTATACTATAAAATTCCACTTTCTTTGTTACAAAAAAAAAAATACAAATGCGAACTAGGAACGAAAATTTTCTTTTAGTTAGTAAAAGCAACAAGATGATACCGCATTCAATATGGTTGACAAAGAATCTGTACTTCCCGCGCAACTTGTACGGGCTCTGTACTAATTAGGTTGGCTAATGAATACAGGGGGTTCATCCGTAGTTGTCTGGGTAATTAACAGCTGAGATAGGAAATATTAATATTTATAAGGTCGGGCCGAGAACGAAATTTTCGCTAGTATATGTTCGAGTCAAAGTGCCGCGTTGAATTTTACATACTGATTACACTCCTATTCAACATGCTGTTTGTATTCCATTGCCATGCCTGATAAAAGTGTGTGCTTAATTCACTTGATTAACAACTGCCTGATCTATGTTCGGGGGTCCCTCCGAGCAAAAATAATTCGAATTTACTGCGAGACCTCCTTGGTGTCCGTAAATTATTAATTATCTCTGTACCTATTCGGAATGAGAACAAAATATTTAAGACACGGGCTTATACCTAAAGCGGTTGAGAGTCTATGGGGTTAGTAGAGAACTGAAGAAATATTAATTTTACTTAAAAACAGAATCTTTTATCATACTTAATTGACGGCACGGTTGGCGCAATGGTTGAGCGATCGACTGCTGCACTACATGTCGCGGGTGCGATTCCCGCATAAACCAAATATATGTATGGCCTACAGTTAGTTACAATACAATACACTTTGTTGCACACCAGAAATAAAAAAAAAAATACAACAATGGAAACCAATAGAGATGTACAAGGGGCGGTCTTATCTTAGTTGTTTCAAGTCTAGGTGTCATGTGAATATTTGTGTTTGTAAACGCACCTTCGATAGAGGAATTATTCCATGTATGTATGGTAAGGTTTTTTAAGGAAATATTTTTTATCTATAACTGCACAATTTATTTTTGTTCGGAATTTCTCTGTAGTAATTTGAAGCTTAGAATTGTATCAACCAGTTCGGTGAATGCAGGCTACATATAGGAATAAAATATTCAGTTGTTAACGTAGTACAAAAAAATATTTTTACTATGACAGAGCACCTAAAAATCGGAATCCAACCTGTACGCAATACATACTCGTCACCGATATCCCCGGTAACCGCTGAACCAAAGCTAAATTAGCATGAGTTAGAAGAGGTTCACCGCAGTAATTTGGGGGGTCGGATTTCACCACCCGATCCTTTGATCGGGAGTTAATACCCGAAACGTTCGGGAATTGTCGCTTCATTATTTTAAATGCTCAGCTAGAATGTCAATACAATGTTGAAAAGATACGTTTTTTTTTTTAATTCAACAGTATTATGCCCACGATCGATTTTCAAATGATTCACATTATTTATGGCCAGTTTTATTTAGCTTTCATCGTCATAATATAAGATTTATCCATGGTTATTCGAAATTGACATTGGCATTTCGGTTTCACATATTACCTAATTTGAATTTATAATTAAATTTATAATCATCAACATCACAAAATAAATTAAAGTACACAGTTAAGCCACATTATTTACGCTAAATGTTTAATTAAAATAATTAATACTATGTTTAACGAAAATGAAAGGGTTTATAACCTCACACAATATTGCACTTGATTTGCCCTTCATACTTTAGTCATACACTAATTACCATATATCATACGTAATAGGCAAATAAACAATTAGTTATTCTTCAATAATAGTACCGCCGTTAAGTGTATGTTAATGGCATATTCTTAACAAATGGTGTCTTATTCGTCCTACAATTCTTAATAGGTATACTTATTGTGAATGTGAATTATTCTCTCACAGGATGTTATACAATAGACGACACGGTTGGCACCGTGGCTAAGTGATTAGCTTTCTGCGCTAGGTGTCGCAGTTTCGATCCCCGCACAGAACGTATATTTGTATGATCTACAGATAGTTGTTTCGGTTCTGGTTGTGTATGCATGTGACATGTATGTTTGTAAACTGTACCGACAACACAGGATAAATCTTAGTGTTTAAAAAAAAACCTAGGTCCATTCTAATTATCATCAGCTCTTATCTTATCCCAACTATAATAGAAATTACGCATCCGGAGAGTATATCATGTCTCGAAAATTTGTAACTGTAAGATACACTACTTTTATTACTTTTACTACTTATATTTTCATAATGATGGATGATATCCTTGTGACTGTATTCAAATCAAAATGTTCAAGCAATCACAACATAGCATCACGCCCGTATTCCCCGAGGGTTTAGGCAGAAGTATACTATTGTACACCCATATTTCGCGGAGGCTGTTGATTAAGTCTCATTAATAGGGAGCGAGCCTATTGCCATCTACTGGGTACAGCTCCAGGCTCCGTGCTGGTACTGAGAATTGCCATACAGAAAAACCCAAAACACTGCCCGACCTGGAAATCGAACCCAGGACCTCACGCTTAGAAGTCGTGTTTGCGACCACTTGACCAATGAGGCAGTCAGTGACACAGAAATAAGTTTTTACCTGTATAAGCCTCCTCTAACCAACCTCGTAGCTTTAAAGATACCGTCGAGATCGATCTTTGAGGTTAAGCAGCGCTTGTTACCCGTACTTCGTACCTCGGAAAGAACGTTAAGCAGTTGGTTTCGGGTGATACGATATATGGCAGTCGTTACAGAAGTCAGCTGCTCCAAAAATGTTCCCTCTGCTATTTAAAAGTTTTTTTTTTTTTTTTTTAAGCTTTGTTCCTCACCTTTCTCCTGTATCGTGGGTACAGTTTACAAACATATATGTCACGCACACACAACCAGACCCGAAACAACTATCTGTAGATCATACAAATATTTGTTCCGTGCGAGGATCGAACCCGGGACACGTAGCGCAGAAAGCTAATCGCTTAGCCACTGCGCCAACCGTGTCGTCAAATAAATTCAGAAGGGATGTCGAGGATAACACGAATTGAAATGACAATCAATAGATAGATCTATAAAATTAGACAAAACACCGACCTACTTCGGCGTACTGGTTTATTTTCCTAACTTATTACTGAATTTAAAATTCAACTAAAATATTTGAGGTTAAACAAAATATAATATAAAATAACGAACACGTAAATAAAATCATAATTTTGGGCTATTCCGAGCAGTTTTCACCCGGGTCGGGGCCAACGGAACGTGGATAAAATAAAAATTAAACAATAAACACGAAATAATCCCCAAAGGCGGTTATGTATAAAGAATTATACAAACATAAATGACACCATATGTTGAGAACAAATTTTAATTTTTTATTGTTTACAGTAGGCACAATACAATACACTTTATTGCACACCAGAAACAGAAAAAGGTTCGAAATGCGCACTTGGTTAGCTAAAATATATGTAAAGGATTTAATCTTTAATAACCGCTTTAAACTATACATATAATAAAATTATAACAGGCCGATGTCTATACATTATAGATATTGGTAAAAAACTAATGTAGTTTCAGATATGTTTACTGTATTATTAAATACTAACTGTGTTTTGGTAACCGAGAAAAATTAATGTATACATATCATTAGAAGTATTTAATCAATCAAATCGGTTTATATGTCTCGACGTTCATAGGCGTCTTTAAACTTTTACAATACTAACTGGTTTTCAGGCATGCTCCTTCAGTCTATCCATCCTCAGGTCTTTATTCTAACTTGTAGGAGTAGGAGTCTTACGTTTCTATATGGTTTGGTATATGACTAATTTTGGAAAACAAAAATTACCTTTCATAATCAATGGTCAAAACTTCAACCAAACTATTTGAATAAAAGATGTACCAGAATGCTTTAATTTTCAATTATGTATACACTTTATGCACAGTTATGTTTGTCGTCAAAGTGAAAAGTCCAATAAAAGGTCTTATTTTTTGAGTCCCACGCAAAAATGTTGACTAACAAAGTAGTTTGAATAAAGCGTCTAAAAATACATATTATAACGACAAAAAACTTTTTTAAACAGCTCAATTCGAGATTGGCATAATAAATGGAGCGAGAATATGCAATATATCTCAACAAACAGGCGTATAAATATACTTATGAAACTTAACTGTTACGAATAAAAGTCTGTGCTGTGTTTTTATTTTTATTGCGTCAACAAAAACAAATCGTTTTATGTTCAGATTTAAATTTCAGTGTTCCACCGAGGGCTGAACATCCCAGCTGTAATAAGGCTATGTTTTTATTACAGTGAGCCCTTCTAATAAGCGGACACTGGTTGTTTGCTCACAAACAATCTGATCCCATTTCGTAATTTTACACCTATATCCGCTAGCAAACGAAACAAAATTACACGGAGTAAATAAGTTGAAAAAACAAGATGCACAATTCTACGGCTGCCCGGAGATCTTTTAGTACATATTATATCTTTTAGGACACCTACGTCATAATTGAGTTCATTAAAAACAACATGGAGTTTCTGATAAATGATAAAGCAACATTAAATTTGCTAATTATCAAAACAGTTTTCCTTAAAGCACTAACACAGTTAAAAAAAAACATTACCTTAAAAATATTTTAGTTTACCATTTTAATTATCCAGCTGAACAAAACATATGTTAAGTTTTGTTTTCAAGATTATAATTTTTTACCTTTCAAACCCTTGACAGTTGTATTACACCAAAGATCCAAACATTTAGGGACCAGTTAATTAAACGCGGAATAAACATTGAACTGGGCGTGTATTATAACTGCATTATCCTATTAATATTCATGAGGGAGAAACTACCAGTGAGATTGGTGACGAATTCACCGACTTATCCGCCGTATCAAGTTTGCCCCATGAATATGTAGCCACATGAAAGCACAGACTGAGATAAGGGTCTGTAATATTATAACGGCCGCGTGTCTTAGATCACTCTACTTTCGTGTGGTGCAAAAGGGTAAAATTTAGAAAAATATTTTTTTGTTTTTCGGTGTTTATGAGCTCGGAAAACGCAATACTATAGTAAGTTTTGTAGTTTACTAACTACAAAATTCTTTAAGGTTGAGAAGAATATATCGCATCTACACTGGACAAAGGGGATCGAATATCACACATTACTCCATCCAATAACTAGGGGTATTAACTAGTATTACATAATAACATAACTATGGTAGCATACATGTTCCCTCGATATTGGATAATAACATATTTTGATAATCTCTGAACATATTAGGATCGGTATCAAAGCTAAAAATACCTACGTCGATCATCCCCCTATAATAACATCATATGGACCACCCATGGATACAGATTAGCCGTCCTACGTAAGACGAGCTATCGCTTAAATAAAAATCAATATCGCAATCGGCTGCGACTTTCTTCCTTACAGTCCATTTGCTTTAAGAACGTAGTGCTTTCTCAAAGGGATCTCTCGGCCCTTATTTCGAGATCCTTTAGGACCACACTTGAAGAACGCCACGCCGCCTTCAGGGCCCCGCTTCCGCCCCTCCGAGAAATGCCCGAGATAAGAGAGACGTTTGGCGCCATTCATGTTTATGGCAGGGCAAATGGCCCTAGAATACTGCGTACTTATTATAAACAAGTACCTACACACAATATATTTAAAAGCGCTTCGAGAGATATTGAAAAATGGAATTTGTTCAAAGCGAGTGCGCTCCTACCAACAGGGTTTTTGTCAGAATATTTTATTTCAATAACATTTTAAGAGGATCCAAATGCGGTTGCCGTCTTAAAGTAATTATAAATTAATGTATTGTAAAATGGCCGTGTGATTATTTTAATTTAATAATTAATAAAAATAAATTATTTGTTTCCATAAAATGAGAAAATATACTGCAAGTAACTATATATTACCTATTATGCCAGAAAAAGAACATACAAAAAGTCGCTGAAATCTACTACTCTTCTATCGTATAATTCACAAACGTTAATAGAATTTGAGGTCGCAAAACTAGCGGTGTCTACGCAGAGTCCGTCGTTATTCGAAGTGTGAAGGGACGGGACGTGGCGGTATTACTTTATTTTACAAAATGTAGTCTTCGTAAAATTTTATGGGGACCGTTTTGAGAGGGAGCGGGACAGCGATCATTAACATCGCACCTATACGGGTGCGCACTGTGATGCGTCGGAACAGTTTCGCCCAAACCGTTGATTCCAATTACTGACCTAACTGTTCTATTAGAAGCTGTATCTTCTAATTCCGGTACGTTCTGTAACGATACTAAAATCCTCGTCGACAAAGCGCGCGTTAATTGTAAGTAATATAAAATGATGCCAATATTGCGTTATACAAGAAATAACTTGTTGTACAATAATAATAAAAATACCGAACCCTCATTAACGTGAATGACATTCTTAGACTATAAAAACTATACACAAAAGTCATGGATTTAACCAAATAATGGAACGAGTACGCATTGCACCGACTCATCGTTAACCGTCGACGCGTAGTACGCAAGCACTAACTGAAATAAACAGGCCACATTGAACATGTCCGAATCGCACAAAAAGTGGAAATTGGAATAGAAGGTGAAGGTCCGTAGGCCGAAACGGGGAGAGTTTCGGCGAGTCCTCTGGGGCACTTGCCAAACAAAGTTTTTGTTTTATCAAACTGGTAATTCTCATTTTTTGTTTTATTGCCCTAAAGCTCTCGAGATTTATAGCTAACCACTTTGCATTAATTTCGCATTCATTACAGATCTCTTGAATATTGGGCGTTATTTTTTTGTAGCGAGATTGAGTGTAAATTACATTAAAATTATGTACAACGTTTATTCAGACTGCGTTCGGATTTTTGTAATAGATGAATCCGTGCATAATGATATAACAGCCCTTGCATTAGAGTTTTGTTTTTCAAACAATAAAATTATACAAATGACTCAAACGCGAAGAGGGGGAAGAATTCTAAATTTCTCTGGTACAGTATTCTGTTAAAAAAATTAAGTACAAACTTTTAAGCAATTTAAATTTCGTAATCTTGGCACGCAATTTCGTTAAAAAATACCTACATTTAAACGTCGGTAACACACAGAACATCGTCGTTGTCGGTAACAACATCACATGTTTTTGTGAAACGTGAATAAATATTAAAGTCTTGTTAAGAGTCTACTTAATTCTAATATGTTGGGACATTAAAATAGTTTAAAGTTAAGTAAAACAAAGGAGTTAAGGTCACATCACTCCGTATTCTCTTGAGTTCGGCGGAAACCGCACATAGCTTAAGTGAACCATTAATGAAGATTAATTGTTGACGACGCGCACTACACACCATACACACTACGTAAATGTTTGAATAGATAGCTATGGAGACAGCTGAGAAAATTACATTAAATAGAAAATGATTTTGATCCATTAATCATCATCATACTGTTTGCCCCGAACCTCATAAAAGCATGGCGAATATATTATCTCCCTTTTACCACCCTTCCCCACGAAGGTGACCGTTAGACCATGGAGGACATTCATCATAGGTACGAGTATATATGGGGATGATGTGATTCATCATTACAATTTTATTTTCACCCAAAAGCAAAACGCTGTTCGTAGGTAAGAGTGAAAGGACTGAAACGTGTTGACATGTCCACCACACCCAATGCAATGTTGGACATTTTAGGCAACATGCCACTGCATGTTGACTTATTATTTACTGACTGACATATCAGCTGGTTAAATTAGACCTTCGGTACGAAAACTTTGGATACTATCAAAATTTTTCTACGTATAGGTTCATATGCAAATATCTGTAGAATAGAATATAATCGTTTTTATTTCAAATAAACATTCTCTCTCTCTCTCTCGACTCTAGTTGCACGGTTCCAAAAACTTTGGTCCAATGGAGTCCGCAAGAAACTCCATGGATACCCTTTTAAAATCTCAAATCTCTTTCAACAATCTTGCTAGGTACAGTCAGCATCAAAAACATGTATACACGTAGCGAAATTCAAAAGCGAGTTTTAGAGGAAATACTGATTGGCTTCTTGACCAATTGTACACATAGTATCTGCGGATACATAAAAAATACATTCATTTAAATTTTTATGATTTTAACCAATAGTTTTCCAGGAATAAGCGTTTGAATTTCTTGTCAAATAAATACTGTGAACCTTTAAGATAAAGTCTGTTACTAAAAATAAAAATTCCTCAACACTGTGCTCACATTTATAATTTGTAGAATGTCACAAAAATATTAATCCACAAAGGTGAAGTTCAATGACAAGCAATGCCTTTAATCATACTGTACATATACATAAATGATTGTATTGATTATATCAGGAAACCGTTATTACTCGTAGTCCATTGTAACCGTGAATAAAATATATTATATAAGTGCGAAATATGTATACGAAATCGCTGTGTATACGTAATCAATTACAAGTAGGTATGATGCATATCCACCTAGTTTCAGATTAAACAATTCATAAGCCAAATAATATGCGAAAAATGTCAACAGACGCAAAAGGATAAATCAAACAATATAAAGTTCATGAAATGTAAAGTCAAAATGAAAGAGAATATTTTTATTTATCTACTTCACTCGGGCCAAAAAAACAATGGTTTCAATTAAACTATTCAAATTTTTGCTGGATGTGCACTTACGAGCAACACTGTAGCAAACAAAAACGTTTTAAAATATGAACACTCGTAGGTACGGTACGATACAGAATGTGAAATAAACTCCGTCTCTTGTCTCAAAATGTGAAACTTATTGAACATGACTGGCGTAATACAATCGATGCGAAAGATTTTGGTCCAGTAAAATCTGAAATGCTTTGGAATTTTGAACGAAATACACGGGAAAGTTTTCTTTGCTTAGTAGGGAAATATGATGTGGGGTTTCATTAAGTATTTACGCTCAGTTTTGATAGAGGATATTCAAATTAGGAAATAGTAATTTTATACTTTGGTAACCACAACGAAACATGAGTGTATAGTTAAATAAAATACGAGTAATAAAAGAAACATAAATCTATATAAAGACGCGCGTCTGTAAGACTATAGAATTGCATTTGTCAGCATCGGTCCAGTGCTTTATACTGTTAGAGGATACAAACATATATGTGTTTATTATATATACATATCACAAGGAAAATGCACCCCTTCTTTTTGATGGCACTGTATGACTGTAGCCGATTCACAAGTGTGTATCTCCGTTAACTCTTATCGTTTGTAAAATTGAGATTTATATTGTTGCTGATAGAAATATAAGGTAATATTATATTTCTTTTAAATTATTTTATAGTATCATCGATTGGCACAATCGTTAATTAATAATTCGAAAAATATAGAATATGGCGGTGGGTAGTATAGGCTGAAACATTAAACTTTTTTTATTCCAAAATTGGAAAAAATATGGTAAATTTACATGCTTATAAGGTTAATTATTGAATGCTCCTTAATTTTCACCACGAAGTGTGCTAAAGTTATTTGTGTGTATCTTGTATTTTTTTCTTTTATTCATCCGTTGCTGTCCCATTGCTGGGCAAAATTCTGCTCCATAGCCTTCCACTCTTCTCTTCGTGTTATATCCCGTATATATATATATTTGACTGCTTTCAATAATTTAATGCAGATATATAAATAACTTATTACGTAATATATTCCAGTAGACAGGGTGTTCCAATAGCATTGCTAAACTGTAGTACAAAAGTGTTATTCATGAAATCATGACCCATATGGCCATACCCGTTTCTCCTTAATTCCGTTCTGTTATCGCAAGGAAGTGTCGTGTAGTTCCCATTGTATCCTGTAATAGTCGTAATCGACTGCTGAGCCCGCGGCTAACGACTCTTTGATTAGAACTAAGCATTAACACATTTTGCTCTTGGCACGAATTGCCTGAGAAACGTTTTGATCATAGTTATGTGTTCAGAAACTCTAATCAACTTGTACGGAATACATTGATTTATAACTCTGTAATGTTATATCTTTACTTTGTGAAGTTTTGTTGATATTGACGTATGTGAATGTTTGTTTTGTAATACATTATTTATTGGACCAAAATTTAACTACGTCTTTAAGTTTCAACACTCCTTTTTGATGGTAAACGTGATATTTTGGTGAAAATTTTGTTTTGATATCGAATTGAAATAAATAATCACATGTTTTCCATTAAATTTTCGGATATTTATAGTGAAGTAAGAAAACGTCTCCTCGTTAAACAAAGTTTGTTTCAATTTAATTTAAGTATATTTATATGTGTCTTTTAAAGGACCAAATTATTTTCTGAACATGAGGAAAATTGAGCAATAAATACAAAGTAAAAGACATTATGGTTTAAAAAGAAGAAGCCCCTTAATAATAATAACTCAGGACATAATCATCGTACATCCGAGCATCTTCTTAGAATAAAAAGGGTTATTTAGCCCATTACGCTGGCATAGTGCGGGTTGATGAACTACACACACCATTCAGAACTCTATGGAGCCCTCACAGTCCGTTACACAAGTGAAATGCAATTGTGATCTACGTTAATCAAAAAGTCAGAAGTGTGGGTCGAGTTCGAAGCCAAACCCTCTTGCATGGAAAGCAAACGTTCAACCGCTAGGCTATCTGCTTAATAATAAATTAATCCATTATCTTTTTATCCCCTTTGTCTAACATACGCCGCGTAATTACAATGTAAAAAGGTTCTAACATTTATATAGCGATTACCAAATGAAATTAATGATGTGTTTACGTGGAAGGGGCGTGTCGTGACAGATTTCCCTTGTAGATTAAAGTAACTACGTTGAAATTATAAAAGCAATTTATTTGACGTAATACAATGAAATCTGCTTTCTACGCTTTGTTTACATTATAAAGGTTATTAGCCATCCTTTTGAGTGGCATGTATGTATGTTTAATGGAGTTGTAAAGTGTGTTGTTATTGGCAGGTTTATGAGAAAACCTTATTATAGTTTACATGACATAAATTATCTTCACGCCTGTATTCCCCGAGGGGTTAGGCAGAGGCGTACTATTGTACAACCACCACCGATGCCGTTATGAAGTCCCATGTAATAGCGGGCTAGCCTATTGCCATCTATCGGGTACAGTTCCAAACTCCATGCTAATACTGAAAATTTCAATACAGTAAAACCCAGTATCACTAACGATATGAGGTATATGTTATTCAGACGTATAATTATTTGAGTTCTGGATTCTTAATTCAAATAATTGTTACAGGCCGTCCGTTAATCAATTTCTACAATATAATTTTAGTTCCTAGAATATACCAACTTTAGCTGGTTCGAACTTCGTTTACAGCACGACTTATTAATATGTATACCTATACAATTTATTTCACACCAGAACAAAGATACAAAAATGGAAAACAAATAGAGATGTACAAAGGTCGGTGTGTCATTTAAACAAATTATTTTAAATGTACTATTAAACATAAATCCGACGAGCACTTGAACACTATTATACCTATTACTAAAGCCACATCTGTCGCTACGAGCTATAATATCTAATCCACTTAAACGTCCCTTACAGATGAAACCCATTTCATTATTCCTTATACCGCTGCATCGGACAAACCACACCTATAAACTAAAACATTGTTGCAAATCTTGAATATCAAATCATCTCCCAGTCTGAAGGGGCTGGTGGGAATCATTTATCTAAAAGCTGCTCCCTTCCGCCATCAAAACTAAATCAAGTAGGGCGAGGAACATAAACTCGACCGCCCTTGCAGTTAGATAAAATGTAAAGGGAAGTTAGATTCACTTGACTCGTATGACGCCATACGGAGAAAGCTCGTCCACCTCCCAAGGCTCGTAACGACCTCTTTATACCCAGCTATCTCTATTTGACTACGATTCATATCTCCGAGTGGAGGACACTTAGTGGAACATTATTGGAAAACTCAAACCTAGTCTAGATTCGATACCTAATACCAAATCGAAATCGATTTTTATTCGTTTTCGTAATAGATATACCGATTCGAAATTTAAATGATGCTTAACTTCTTTATCGTTGCATACTTTTACTATTCTCAACACTACCAGTTACCAGAAAAATTTGACGTTACGTTATTGCAATTACTATCTGTATTCCGCAAATGAGTGCTGCGTAATTGCCAGTTATACTTCTGCTGAGAGGTATAATCATTTGTGACGATTCTTAATTACTTAATTCCCGATTAACTTCTTAATTACCGACGGCGTCGGCATGCGAATGGAGCTCTGAAAAAAGTCATTTAGCAAGTCTTAGCGGGCAAATATTGTCGGTGGCCTCCTCCGAGGAGGTTCATCTCGAGATAAGCGTCGGTGAGACGAGGAGGCCAGCATCTGGGCGGGTAATTAAGCGCATCTGCCTACGTTCAATTTTGAACGCGCTAGATGAGTTGCCCCGCGCTCCTTCGGGTCCATTCGGAGGGTACGAGCAAATTGCTAAACTTTCAATTAAAGAGTTGTTATTCAAACCGCTCCCGGTTCCTCGATGGAATTATATTTTATTTCACAACGAAAACTCTTATTGGTACTTGTGGTACTTGTTTTCCGCTCTACTTAGCCGGAGTTCAACATTTCTCGAAAGGAAACTGTGGGAATTTATTAACAATTGTATATTTAGAATTAATTTTCATTCCATTTTCATGTAGCGGCTTAAAGATTATATCAGATGATCTCTTAATTTTGGTTCTGGATCAGTCTTTGGAGCTCGTATTTTTCAGTTTAAAGCGTCAGCTGGCAAGTAATTATTATTTACATTTAATTTTGCTTTTAGGCTATTTGGTCCTGAATATTTGGTATATATGATTATTATAACTACCTTTACTAATATCTAATTTATATTTAAAACTTGACGTTCCTAGATTTTACACAATGTTACGTGGTTACATTTTATGTTATGCTTATGATTCTAGGTGTTAAATTTGAATCATTAGACAATATTTAAAGACCCTTACTTTTAAACTATCGTGTTGCAAGACGAATTTACATTTGACTTAAAAAAGAGGGCAAATTTGGATTAATTTACCATACAATCACAACCACTGCAACCTGGTCAAAACATTAAGCGTCAAAGGGAGATTGACGCTAATTCCCGTATCATATTTTTAAAATCCTGGTATTTAGTTACACTATATTTTCTTATTTGTTTCAACGGTTAATTTCGGCCATCAGATGGTTCGTATTAAAAAATTTTTTGGGTTTACCCTGGTGACATTATTAAACTGATTATTTCAGCTGCCCAGTGTGTGTCTGGAATCAGAACTAGTCCAGGTCGCTGTCACCGGATACGGTGAGGAGGACTATATATATCTTTCAAACTATTCTCTAAGTCAGATTGCCATTATTTTCTTCATCTTTGGTTCTTCTTTGTAACATCTGTAAAGTTCTACAGCAGTTTCTCGTGTCTGTAAGATATAGTTAGGTCAAATGATCACTCCTTGATCCCACGACCAAATTATCTATGCGTTAACAATTTTCAACTCTACCAAATAATTGATATAGGTTAGGTAACTACAAATATCTCCTTAAATACTTGTAACTCCAAAACAGCTGTCCACTGGTAAAGATGGACTTTCTTCATATGCGTACCCAAGGAATGTGTAAGAACAGAAACAATAAAACTCTTTATCATACTTTATAAATGGGAAAAAACAATCATTTTTATCTCGCTTCCCTGCATTTCCCAGTACACGGTAAAGATTCCTTGATTGTGAACAGGTGGTGCATTTACGTTTGAGTGAGAACCGAATGAACTAGCGTATTTGAGATGAGAAATATGCCGAATAACAAAGTGTTATGATATTATTTAAGTTGCTTTATTGATCTAGTATCAAAAAACAATTAAACATGTAATAAAAAAAAACATTGTTGATCTAGCAGGGAGTCTGAACGTGAAAACATGTGTTTTATTTACAGATCGGGAAAATGTTATTGGATTCATTTTCAGTAACGAACCGAGATTAGATAATAGAGATGCCCAGTAGATAGAAAATAAGCTCATCCCATGTTCCATGGGATTACATTAATTTAAACAGCACACTTCTGCTTACACTTCGGGCGAAACTGGATGAATTCTAATGCTGTCTTACAGTATTACTTGTGTGCGAAACGAACTAAAAACTTCCATCATAGTTAATAATTATGAAACTAATTTGATTGTTGTTATTGTTTCAGTAGAAGCAAGTCGCGGTGCGCTTTCGGCTCGATGTGCGTCCGCCGCGGGAGGAGGGAGCATGCTGGTGCACCTCTTGATACTTAGCACCGCCTTCGCGGCAGCCAACACCGGGAAACACGGTAAGTCACACTATTTCCTTCACTTAATATATGTATATCAAGCTTTATAATACCTAATCTTGTAGAAACATCATGTTGTACTTTCCAAACAATAATTTTATTACTAATCAATTCGTATTGTGTAGCACACAAGATAAAAAAATATATGTTTATTCGAGATTTTGGAATAAAGCTATGAAAAAAATATATCTTACCTAAATTCCTAAGAATACTTCGTTGCAAAATTCCGTGGAAAATTTCCCAAAAAAAAAAAAACAAATGTATTGGCAGCAACCCTCGGCACAGATTTATCGTGAACATGTACATTATGTACCGGGCCCCCTCGACTTAATCTGCGTGAATGTTGTAATATTATACACCCTACAATTTGAGGGGCGAAAGAAATGGGGAAATCTTAAATGTAAACTTTTTCACACTTTAGCCGAGTATAAAGATTTCTTTTTATCATAGCAGCGTAAATACAAATCACATGTCGAGGACACGTCTCCTTTTTTGAGTCATTACAGAACGTTTGATTAACAATACGCGGGATCAGAAGGTAGGGTTAAAATAATCTTTGGTCAAAGAACAAGAATAAAGAAACACAAGTCAACTGGCAATACAACACTTTGAATGGTATTTAATGTGTCATAATGCCAGTTGACAGTGACGTCGAGGAATACTTTGACGCGTTAGTGCTCTTTATTTAGTTCTATTTTAGTATATGTGTTGAGGATTTTTAGTTTAGAAGGATATAGACGTTTTGATGTATGTATAAAGCTAAATTTTCTTAAATAAATAATAAATCCAGCCCGTTAGCGTCCCACTGTTGTGCAAGGTGTGCGGGTTGGCTTTGAGTTGGTTTATGCGGACCATATAATATAATTATGTTCTTTATGAATAAAGATGAGCAATACAAGTTTTGTGACTGCTGGAAATGGCTAAATTATTGTATTTGTGTCCTCTTCATTTCGATGTAATCCAATACTACAATACTGAAATTTCATCCAACTTAATTTCCCGTGGCAACGATTATGGACAACGCCTATTGTTGAGGGTAGTCCCCATAAACTGCCTTGACGAAGAACTTTCTCATTAAAGCACGGGAGAAATTTTGACATAATTAAAACGGGGACCGGTGCTATGTTGATGACGTGGTTGCATTACTAATTCCTTTCTTCAGTCTTGCATTCTCATATTATCTGAACGTTTTACTTGAATCCGTTTTAATTAATTCATAAAGACACAGGCGACCGCCGGCGGCACCCAGACGCTATAGATTTTCTATTGGGTGTATTTTGCATCATTAGACGGATCAAAGAAGCTGGTCCTTAATTCGTGTTATATGTTTCTTTATTCAATGGTCGATGAATGAAAAGATAGATTTTCTACATTGCGACGCTCAAAGAGTATTCCAGTCCTATTGATCGGAATGAAGCGATATCACTAATCCTGAAACCGTTGGGCTTCAGCCATAGGTATGTATATGTACCTACAAATTGGAGAGTTCTTCCTCTCCATGGACACCATACGCCGTACTTCCACAAGCACAAGAATAATACTGCTACCCATGCTCTTGTGATCATCAACAAATCCCTACATGGCTATAGCCACTTTATGCTATACCCATGGGATTGTTAGTGTTTTGTAAACAAGAAAAACACAGCAATGTTCCTTTAAAAATACTTTCTTATCGCGATCGGAATTCGGGTCACCTCGCCGAAGACTGCATAGAACTTTTACAGTTTTGTTGTATCAGTTATGAAACCGAAACAGTTACGGTGCGCGTTTCTTAACTTTTAGTAACTATTCAGTAACTTTATTCAACTCACTAATAGCCTTGGTAACCGAAAGAAATAAACATGGCTTATATTGGATATTTTTGGGTCCGTAAAAATGAAATCGAATTACGTTATATTGGAATGATGCCTGTATTCGCCGAAGTATTAGGCGATGCCTAACACTTTAAAACAATAATAATTCTATACCCACATTTAGCCAATGCCGTTATTTAGTCGCATATAATAGGGGTCTACCCTTTTGCTATCTGCAGGGTACAATACCAAATTCTGGATGGCAATTGAAAATTTTAAAAAAAGTATAATCCTCCCCAACCCCGCGAGATATAGGATAAACTGTTTAAAGTGTTTTCCGAAGCTCATGTGCTAAGTTCGGTCACACATCCAAGGACTGACAGTAAAAAGCGCTGCTTAACATCCCAGATCGACCGATCTGTACGTAGCCACGAGCTTCTCTATTAAGGTTTGTAACGATCTATAGCCGAATATATATGATGAAAAGAGCAAAGGACACAAGTATCCCTTGTTGACATGCATAGTCAAACACTTGTAAGATGCATTATCGCGCAGGAACTCGCATATCCAATATCACAGATTCCATCTGCGTATCGATATCCGAGCCAGGGCTCGTTTACAATAGTACAGTACGGTACAATCCACTTTACTCTGTCATCACATACTAGCCCGACCGTGCTCTGCTGTAACAACGAACGATCAAGGTATATGCATTACATCCAAGTGAACCACGTACGTCAATCGGTGGTGGTAGGATAATGTTTATAAGATCGGGTTTGCGAAAAGAGCAAGAATTTATAATACTGTTAAGCTTCGAATAATATACAACAATAGAATATTAATTGAACAGTTTATCGTTGTAATTTCCGTCCTTTTATCATCATTGATGATATTCATCATTATACAGCTGCTGTTTAGCTCTCTCAGGCATCTTCTTTAAAAGTTCATCACTCTCGCGAGCGATGCGAGTCATTCACTTCGTTTCTGGCACACGTTCTGTTTCAGGCTTACCAATCTGTCATCCCAGTTGTTCCCACCTCGGAGGACCTTGCTACTTATCCTCTTGACATTCTACCTTCGTCGTCTTTTACGATACCCACGGGAGGGCAGTGGCCTATAATTTTAGCCAAAAACCAGACGAACCTGTCCCACTGCATAATTGTATCGATTGCTACCTTTTGCACTAAATTAGAGTACCTATTAACTTACGTTAAGCTAGTAGTAGGATATTTGGCAATAAGTACTAGACTCACTTTCTTGTATCAGTTTAAACGCGGCCGTAGCGTCTAACAACATCCAAAGGGTCGACTTATGTTCTGAGGACGCCGTTATCAAAGTGTCAAACTATATTATAAGCTTGTTTACGTCGTGTCATCTCCATAAATACACACAAACTTCTTACTACCATCTTGATACAATTACGTCTTCATGGGCCAAGTTTAGTACCCGGATTATACTATTCAAAAACATCTTTAAGGCCAAACAGAATAACATTAAGACTCAGCCGCCGTTGTTTGCAAATAATAAGAAAAACAGACTTGGTAAGTTAAAAAATTTCGCGTAAAATTTGCATAAACCTCGAGGAGCCCTGTTCACTTTTCTCTACTTTGGTTTTTTATATCATCCCTTATACTGTTCGTCCCTAACTCATTTTAGAACAATATCTTATTAAGTGTTTCATAAAATACTTTGAAAGAAAAAAGTTTAGATAATAATTGTTTATGGTGCTAGTAAATGAGAGTAAGTAAGCTGTTATTTCTGTGGCAGTGGAAAATTCCTGATTTTTACCAACCTGTCTGTTTGTTACCGATTTCCCGAGATCCCTACTTTTCCCCGTACATTTATCTACGACGAAAAAATCCTAGTGAAAATCTTCCGTCCGAGGCCACCCTCACATATATTAAGTAGGTTATTTTATATATGTTCGTCGGAACACGTGTTATTTCATCGGATCACACCTAATCGTGATGTATATCAGCCTCATTTCATTTGGCTTCCAAACAAATGTGTGTGTGAATAGACAACGGTTTTCTAAAGACCATAGTATAAATAGAATTGAATGTACTGCTTTCAACAAAGTTTATAGGGTCTACACGCAAGTAATAATTTACTTTAGTGTTTCAATGTTTATTCAACTAAGACTAATGAGCCTTGTGGTTGAAAATTGTATCCTTACAAAGACATTAAGTAGTGAAAAGGACTGTAAGATTCAGAAAATTTGGAAAAGGCGTGGTTAGCCGATAAGACTGCGTTTAAAAAATAGATCACTAAACTTTGGCATATACGCAATGATGAAACATGAGAAACACAAGATCCGCTATCAATAAAAATATACCGCAATATTAAAACAATCGCCGATACACAGATATATGATATAAAAGAAAAAATATATGTAGGCGAGCTAACGGAGCATTGCCTTTGTGAACTTAGAACCGAATCCCTGGAGGTTTATGTCTTTTCGGATCAGGAGGCTTACCGGAGGACGCGGGAGAAAACTCCTTTCCTTCATAAATATTTACTTTATGAAATAACGCGCCCCGAGCTCAGCTTAGTTCACACACTGGCTGGGGCCAGGTGATAACTGCTAAATAACAAAACACTCTTTCAAATTTTCGTTTCAAAAAAATACCTGTATACATGTCAGGCCGTACAATAAATAGGGCTCATACATTGTGTTTTCGAAATGACATTTTTAGATAGCACTTTTTAAAGTTGTTAATAATTTATCTGACTAATAATATTGAAACAGAAAATAATTTTAAATACTCATTAATATTGTATTTTTTAAATTATTATTAAAAATTGTTCGCATGTTATCAGGTATAATTATATAAGGTGACTATTACGTACGAGTATACTGACAGAAATTAAACATTGACAAAACAGAATTAAAAGTCTTTCGTTTTTAGCAATTCGTTACAGTACCCTGAATTAATCCGCAGAAAAACTTTACTCCAGAAATAACATTAAATAAAAACACCTACTATTCTGCTCATCATGAATCAGACTTAACGTTTTAAAAATAAACAACAGACTATGTAAAGAAATAAAAGCAATTTAAGTTTTTCGCTTAGGCCATTTCAAGTTTTGTCAGCTAGAAAACTTTTTTGGCATTAATATTTTTCGTAAAAGCGACACGTCTATGTACGTACTGATTTTCTCTTATGAGTTGAATAGAACATCTATCTCAATACATCAAGTTGAGGATAAGTGCACGAAGTCACGGCTAGTAACTAGTTTTATTATGAATATAGTGAGGTCAAAATAGGATTTTTGTCACAGAAATAGAATTGCATTTTTTTTTCATGCCATTATTGAAATAGCATCGTTTTGTTGGACTAAAAATAAGCAATCAAATACTGTGAAACTGGTACATGGAACTGAATATAAATATGGAAAAACTAAAGTGTTTCGTGACAATTGTAATTCTATTAATAATGCTACAATCGTACGGAGTTCAATTCCTTCAAATCTTGACTTATTTAATATCAACATATATTCATAGCATTATTAAGCTTATATTCTCCAAAGAGTTAGGCAGAGGAAGAAGTTATAAAAAATACACCCAGATGTACTGACTTACTAAAATCCATCTTATAGGTGGCGAGGCTAGGCCATTTATCGGGCACAATTCTAAATTCTGAATTGCTAATATCTTATAATTTTCTGACAGAAAATCCCAGTAAGACTTGGCCAGACCCAGGGATAAAACCCAAGTTTTTACTCAGTAGCCGCGTTTATAAGCAATACGCTAATGAGGCAGTTTACCTCGCGTACGTATTACTACAATAAAATAATCATCCACGAAATGCTTGTATTAAATTCCTTTCCAAAATTTAATAGTGCGATCATCAGCTATGAGTTAATACAATATTCATCGAACGCGGCATGAGCCAGTCAAACTCACCGACGTGTTAAGCATTCATACAGCTGAACGCAACCGACGCGACGTACGGTCTGCATCCATCCTGTGGCCATTGCGATATGCCACTGAAAAGTTACATCCAATTAGCAGAAACCGATGACGCGTGAACTCAATCCACCCCGCTGGATTTGACAACTGCTGTCATAGTTTAAATTTCGAAATACCTTACGACCCGTTTATTTTAAGCTCAAACAGCAATTCGCAGTCGATGTAATTATTGGAGTTCTTTTTTTTTAGTTTTGATTGTTCCATGTTTGCTTGTTAGCGATTACTGGTATTCGGATTCTGTGAGCTATCGGCAACTATTTGTAACTAAAAGGAAATATTTTGTTTCTTTTTTTACATCCTGCACTTATAATCACGGTACGATATGAATCTACTAACCTACCAATGTCAATTGTAATGTTTTCAAGTAAATAGCAAAACCTTATTAACGGTAATAACGATAGTATTTTCAAATAATTTGTTTCAAACGATCAAAGATATAAATAAAGCTCGGGTCAGACATTTCAGAATTGGCAGGTTTCTATTATAGGTACCTATGCGACAACCTAAGTTTGAGACTTTATCTCTGCTAATATATTTCATAGGTTCACCTGTACTCCGCCTTACAAGTTTCACGTGCCTTATAATTAAAATAAAACAAATCAAAGACATGTTGTTCTTAAAAAAAAAACACAATTCAAAACATCGCTATATCTTGCCACCATTTATATTCAAGAGGTCGATTTATGAGAAATATATTTTAACTTATCTGAGAAAGTGTCTCTTTTATGATGTAAGTAGCTCGTTATTTTTGATCATTAAGGGTGGCTTATTTGATCCGTGGTCAAAAAGTAACTATTTGTTACATTAGGTTGGTTACGTCTATGAAAAACTGTTTGGGCCCCTAACTATTACGTAAGTTTGAACAAGTTTCAGTAGACTTTACCATATATAAGTAAAGTTACTTTTGAACAAGGACCGACCATATTCGACGAGCAAGAAAACTTGCTGAATTTACTGGTAGCGGTTAGAAATGGTCAAAGACAGTTTATATGCAAGTGATGCTTCGCAATGTTGCACTGAGTTGTAAAATGCAATGTAAAGTGTTCTTTAGGACCATTTCTATGCAGCAACACGCACAAACAATATTATCTAACTACCGTATAGACCAAGGATGAAAATGGAAAATTAATTTTTCGATCTACCTATACAAGAGGACATGAATCCTTTTGACATACTCTCTTTGATATAGAACCTAATTTTGTATACGAGGTGCTTCTCCTAAGCACGTTTTTCTGTGTACCAAATAAGACTTCTCCAGAAATGAAGGAGGCGAAGACCATCCCCAATCACGAATTACGAATGATCACTGATCTATATATCGAATTAATTACCCTACTTTATATAAAATTTATAGGTTCATAAGTTCTTCTTTACGAAAACGAATCAAATGCTGTACGAAATAGTAAGTGAGTACTTCTACATTTTTTTAAATAGTTTCGGTAGCCAGGTTAAACTCTGACAACCAGTCTAACTATTGAGAATCGAAGGTCAGACAGTACTCGCTTCGTGTCTAACACTGATATTCAGCCACCTCTGGATAGACTGTGAGCCGATCTGAACATAGTTGTGAAAAGGCTCTTAGCCAGGCGCAATTTGTATCTTTAAAATCACCAAGTCAAAATAAAAGAAGTACGATAAACTTGTTTACTGTTACAATACAATTTTTCTAAGCAGAATAGTCTGACGCAAGCCAAGCTTAAAATAAAAACCAATCGTGAATGTCATGTTCAATAAACTTCTTAGACCTTCTTAGATCCCTATTTCCTCGAAAGGCAAACAAACAAAGAAGTTAATAAATAATAATAAGACCTACAAAGACTATCTTGGCTGAAAAAAAACTTAATACAATTTTTATCCTACGACATGTAATAAGTTTTTCCATTCCGATAACAAAAGGAACGGTAAAAGCAAATGAATTAAACCCTCTAAATAAAGACGAGAAACAAAAACAAAACAAAGTATAAAAACAAATGAAGTAGGAAAGAAATTGACAATAATTATAGTGGACATTAGGTATAATGGTGAACACCGCCGCCGAGCAGTTGTTTCGTTTTTCAACGAAACTTCTTTAAAGAGCGGTAATAGTGAAACAGTGGTGAACACGGAATTTTATTCTTTAAATCACTGAACATATTTTATAGGATAGCGCAATGAAGCGAAAGAGATTTTAGAAGTAGATACTAAAGAGAGAGAAAGGTAATTAACTAGAACAATCGATTTCGTACCTTGGAAAACACGTTATGGAGTACATCCCAGTTGTCATGCGAAAATATCTGGTAACTGGTATAACAAGGAACTATCAATTTTTGACGGCACGGTTGGCGCAGTAGTTGAGAGATCGACTGCTGCGCTACGTGTCGCGGGTTCGATCCCCGCACGGAACAAATATTTATATGATCTACAGATAGTTGTTTCGGGTCTGGTCGTGTGTGCATGTGACATGTATGTTTGTAAACTGTACCCACGACACAGGAGAAATCGTAGTGAGGGGAAATGTTTAAAAAAAAAACCTCCAGACGAAGGTAAAATGGGAGTTGTTCCGTGTAAAATAGGTACTGCAGCAGCATTTTTCATCATTTATCTCTCAGTCAGTTATCTCAAGTTTTTAGTTTAGAGTTATTTCAAAATTTTTGTCTGTATCCTGGATACAGAGGCAATCTTTGTATGGATCATCGTTTTTTTTTTTTTGTATTGATTTTATTGTTCCGTATGGAAATTGGACTCGCAAAGCGTAGTGCTGAAAGCTTTCCCATTGCACTGCATACCGTTTTAAATGAAAACAATACAATTATCACGAGAACCAGAACACGTAATGTAGGTACTACAAATTCACGTTATAATTCACTGTAATAGATCTGGGGCCTACATAACGACAGATGATGCACACGTGTCATCGGCCTCTGATGAATTACTTCATACTTCGGTAGGTCTTCGTCCAATATGCGAATGAAATAAAAGACGATCACAAAACAATCCTGTTCCACGGTTCCCAACATAAGAAAGAAATTGGATACTTATTATTATAATATTAGATACTCTTCATTTTGTATGAGATAGGCTTCATTACATAAAAGCTACTGTGTTTGGACTGTAGGTATTTTGAAATTAGAGTGGTAAATATTAGGTATGTATTTTTTGCTTTGGGATTTTGTTTTCCTATTATTTTGTTACGTGTATAATTTATTTTATTATTTAGTTGCTGGTACCCGGCACTATTGCTGCCGCAGAAGAAATAATTGTGCAACTGCAGAAATGCTCTTTCAATTACATTTGCTGGTAAAACATGCACGCCATGGGGCCTAACTGACCTACTATACTATACCTACTATACCTTCGCGCAAATGCAAGTAATAAGTTGACATTGACACAGTTTTATAGCAAAAAAATGAACGGAATGGCAGCGCATAAAATACGAACAAACAAACAAATAAACATTGATTTTTATACATCAGAAGAAGAATCCTGTACTTACTGCCTCATTGGTGCAGTGGCAGCAGCGTGACTGCGAAACGTGAGGTCTTACGTTCGATTTTAGGGTAGGGCAAAATGTTATTGATTTTCTTTGTATGATAAATTCTCAGCTGTGGCCCGGAGTTTGGATTGGGACCCGGTAGATGGCCATAGGCTTGTTCCATAGTACATGTACCTCAATATCGTTATCAGCGAAATGTTGCTGTACAAAATTACCTACACCTCTGCCTTACACTTGAAGGAATACATACTTGTGATTTGAGTCTTCACAAATAAATGACCACATGTTTCATTGTGTTACTGGAATCAGCCTAATCATACAACAACATTATGAATAAAAATTCTCTGTTCAACTAAAAATTTTTCCAAGAATTTCCTCGCACGGAGCTCATAATCCTTTACGGGTAAAACATAACACAACTCTACGGGCTAACGTTATTACATCGTGCATTACACAAAAAGTATACTTACCTCACTTATTTTACAAAAGAAAGAGTTAAAAATAAATAGCGTAATATTTAAAATGTCTATCTCTCTCTACATACAATTTATGATAATAACTTTCTTTTACGCGCGTAATATTTATTATCAGAAGTGTTTACGGTTCAGTCATTTCAGTTTCGGCCGCGTTCTCACCACGTGATGAATGAAGTCTGTAGCTGAGTCTGAAACAAGTCGGGCAAGCCCAAAATATGCGCGTGAACATGCACGGAACAAATATTTGTATGACCTACAGAAAGTAATTGTTTCATTTTAGGTACGCCTCCGTACTTGTTATATTGGTGTCGGTAGACGCACCCACGTAGGAAAACACCCATAGGAAAACACCATAATCAAAGAACATGGAAGCTTCTTATCAAAAAAATTATAATGATATAAAATCTTTTGTATCTCGCTGCCGAGCGCGTCCTGAAGCTTAATGAATTAAATTGCATTTAGCGTCTTATTTTTAATCTGTTTGCAACAATTGAAGCTAGAAATTACAGACTGTGCAGGGTTTAGTAGTAAACACCGTTAATAGAAACATGGTTTCCTTGATTGAAAGGTAAATTTAGCGCACAATTACTGAATCAATACTCACGGCACACTATCATCAACCTATACGGATCGAATTATGATGGATACTGTCTGTTATCAAGAATTACCTTTATATTTCAAAAGTGTACAATTATGACCATCTTCTCATGAAATCTCTTTTTTTTTCTTTTGCATAAGAACCTAAAACAGGAAGTGACATATGTACCTACTCATAAAAAGCAAATTGTTGTATTTTAAAGAAAGTTTCCTATGTGAAATTTTTAATAATATTTGTTCGAAAACATTTTTCGTTGCGTCTTTTGTCGATTGATTTGTTGCAGAAAATTTTCTTTTAAACAAAAGTTAGAACCTGAAAATATTTCATGTTATATGGTTACACCAAATCCACCATTATCAAAACAACGTCAATCATCTTCATCTCATATCAAATCTATACGTTCTATGATTGATATTATTATAAGCCTATTATAGCAAACACTGGAGGCTATAGTTTTGAGGAAATGTAATTTGGGGTTCCAATTGGAAGCTTCTTGGAGGCAGCCGAAGAATGGCCACTTGCTACAATATTAAAATATAATCCGGTCTTATCTCTTCAATAATTCTAATCATCAGGTAAACCACATTGCATTTGTTTCCAAGTATAATTGGATATTAATAATGATAATTTATTTAGGATCCCAAGTTGTTCCGAAATATGTTTCTTTTTTCGCGAGAAAAATGTATAAGCTAATCTTAATTATTAAAGTCGCTTGTGAGGTTAATTGAAAAAAAAAAAAACATTCTAATTTTAATTATGTCGACATCGATCCACATTCATATGAAACTTTAATTACTTTATGTATTATACATTAACAATTCGCAGAGAGGAATGGTACCTAAGTAGGTAAGTACCATTCTTTGATAAACACGATGCTTAAAGCGTGAAAATTATTTAAACCGTATCAAATGGCACAAATTAGTCGTTCGGTTGTATCTAAGAGACCTACATGTAAACGAAGCCGGTTTTATCGGTTAGAATAATAAAAATATCATATGTAAATAATGTTCAGGAAAACCACACTAACTGCACTTAACAGACGTTTAATATCAAAGATGAAAATATGCAAATTATAAGAAGACGTTTAATGTCCAAATTGTGACGCAGATGAAGTTCCGGAGCTCACAAGAATTAATATAAAATATCAGTGTCGCAGTGATCTTCGACACAAATTAAAACTTTGAGCTGTGAAGGAGCAAAGATGTGGCCCCGACGAATTGTGCCGCTTCTGCCTCGCTTTAATTGCGCCTGCTAGGGCTCGTTTACATTTATTACTGCCATTGAAAAACTCTCTTGTAACGATGAATACTTCGTGCTGAGGAAAATATAAAATATTTTTTAAACTAACCTTGTTCTGACCTATTAAGATAGGAGACTTTTTTGTTCGACTTATTTTCTCGCGATGATGTCGTTAGTTTGATGTGGAGTAAATTAGTTTGCTATTTTTTTAAGTTAGAAGTGTTTGTATTCGTATGTGTACCTGTAATTTTTATAGTACATGTAAATTGTTTTTTTTTTTTCTCCAATTATAATAATGCCAAAACACAGGTTATAAAATGTATTATGAAGACACGTTTTCTAAAACCAGAATTTAATTCTTTTAATTATAGTAGGTGAATAAATCTAATTGATAAAGTAAGTGACATCGATACTTTTTCAAACTCAATACTCTTATCTGTCTTTCCCAGATTAGGGTGTGTCATAAACACGCTATGTTATAAATTATATCGATATTAATCGAAGCCGGCCCGCATCTTCGAATTTTCAGAATCATGTGCGTATCAGAATTTGATTATCACTCGCGGTAACGGTGAAGGAAAACAGCGTGAGGAAACCTGCATACCTGAAAGGGTCCGCTAAACTGGGCCAGCGTGGTGGACTAAGGACTAACCCTTCTCATTCTGAGAAGAGTCTTTTTCCCAGCCATGGGTCAGTATTGAATTTATTTATTATTAATAAAAGACTTACTTTCGTATAAAATGTAATAAAAGGCTGAAAGAATTAGCGTGCCAGTAAAAGAAAATAATGTAGCCATTACATAATTACTTACATAATAATTTCAAACTCAGCATTACGTCTTTTGATTTAATATTTAACGAAGCAATAAGCAAAATTACTGTCAACATTTTTTCATCTTTCAAAGAGCGGACGGCAAGCGTACTTAACCTTAAATCAAATTATACAGATCGATTGTTACAAATACTATTAAGAATATTCCGGAGTAGGTTTGCAATGGAAGCAATCCTGTAGAAACGTAAACCGGGCCGCGCTATTCTGCAAACAAAACGGAGGCCAGAAGGTTTAATCTCTATGAGGTACAAATCGCTCGTTATGTAAATTGAATCTCTTGCAAATTTGAATAGCTTTCATAAGCCAATTCCCTCTGAATAAAAACAATAGAATACTCTTTCAACGTTTTAGATATTTCCCGAGGAGGAATTTATCTTGGATCATTAATTATTCAGCGTTGTACGTAGTTACGAGGAGATAACATCGTCTATTTCGTTAGCTCAGTGGACCCTGCCCAATTTTAGCTTGACGTCATTATAGTAAAGAGAACCAATACATGCAGGCTGACTAAGACTACTGAAACTGTATAATATTTTAATTGCTTTTCAGAAAATTATTTCACAGTCACTGTTAGAATCAAAACTTCGTCAATTTTGTCTTATTTTTCTATAGCTGTGTAGTTAAAAAACGATAGATTTCTAATGAAATGTCAAAATTTTAATCAAGCTGACACAATTCTATTCTAAAAGTTAATCTGATATCAGCTATAGTCAATTATCTTCCTGGAAGCTTTTTGTCGGCCTATTGTCAGACTGGGGTTTAGTCATGCACAACAATCCGAACCTTAGTCGGACATATTTATAATTCAACTTTTCAAATTCTTGTTACTCTTAACCGAGGTTTCGCATGATGTCATTAATCGACAGCATTTCGCAGCCCAGCCATATTCGATAATCGCCTTAAATGGCGTTCATTAAAAACGAGTACCTAGTATATTTTAATATAATGCAGTTTAATCAAAACTATAGAAATTTTATATTTAATGCATTAATGGGCACATACGTTGCTTCCGAACATCGTTGAATAATCCGATTCACTTAGTTTATTATTAATATATTTTCAATACATTTATTTTTTCTCGACTTGTGTTATGATAAGAAACTTTCATTGTTCATGCCTTCAGTATCATTATTACAAGTGCATAAACTAGTTTTCTTTGACCTATTTCTAGATTACTCTACATAGTATCTACTATAATCAATAACTCTTCTGTTAAAGCAACGAGTACCCGCTCATTAGCAAGCCCATGCCTCCTTCGTCTGTAATTTATCACTACAATTATTATAAAACAAAGTCCCCCGCCGCGTCTGTCTGTCTGTTCGTCTGTTCGCAATAAACTCAAAAACTTCTGAACGGATTTCTATGCAGTTTTCACCTATAGGCAGAGTGATTCATTCGTCGGTTTTGTGTAAATTGGCTCAAATATGACGATGATAGTTGAAGATGTCAGAAAAAATCATGCCGACTGGGAGCTTTACTGGCCTGCGCCGAGTAAATGCTCGACATAACAGGCAGATACGACACAACGACAAAAAAAATATGCATATATGCTCTGCTACCTGTGCGAAGCCGGGGCGAGTCGCTAGTCTACTATTAATGACGAGTTATAGCCTGTAGCCGATTTCCGACGCAGCGATATAATTCCCGGCAAAAATGCAATATACCTATATCTTCTAGTGTTTCCTTAAATTTTACTAAGAAATGTCAAATCGCATAGACAGTATTGCATCCTCCTATAGATAATAGAAGCCACGCAGGATATCACTTTCCACGAATACGTAAACCAGTATTTAGATGGATATTTCCGAGCAGTCAAGAATATCTGTCTCTGATTCCGTGTACATTCAGAGGACCGACACTAAATTGGTTCTATTCACAGCTGAATGAGAAGATCAAATGCAGTCAGGGCGAGGTATTTTCTCTCGTTTCACTGCAATTACTCAACACAGTAGCGTTGAAACTATTATTTTTGCTTTGTGAAGCTTAACTGCCGTGTTGTTGTGAACCATTCCGGTGACCGAGGCTATGTTTTACTCTCATTAGTTTGCGAAATTCGGGCTAATTGTTATATGTGTTCGTAATGGCTTTGTTAGTAAAGTTCATTTAGTATTCAACCTAGAATTAGGTACATTAATAAAATACATTATTCATAAAATGTCCGCTGTAAATTTTCTCTCACAAAAAATCTCGAAACAGATGTCTTACACAATCAAAAAAAGTCCAGGCTGAAATTATGGCACTTCATTATAAGACTAACAATAAACGAGTGGTATACTATATACAAGATAGGCTAGAGCAATAAAAATGAACAAAACAGAGTAGTTGAGTGTACAATGACGGAGCTAGACACGGTGTCAAGTGCAGAAAATTATGTCCATTCATCCGGCGCTTGCGAGGATTATGAAACGAGGTCGCATCTTCAGCATCTGACTTCAACTGACGACAGTTTTAAGCGTTCAACATGACGTAAGCTCACTAATTAATGTTTGTTGCTAAATACAGTGGTTTATAATATTATACGTTTTGCGTTGCGTATCAAATAGAATTAAGAGAGGGTTAAAAAAATGACTGAATACAAGAATTAATCTTCACACTAATCGTAAAAAGTCGTAGTTGCTATTTAAATTAGTTTTACTCGAGCATTATTTCTTGATTTTAAATTTGGTATTAGAAGACTGCAAAAATCTTGCAAGTGACATTTTACATGTCAAACGTCTAAAAATAATGAAAAAATATTATTAGCATTAAAAAACAAATCACGATTTTAAAGGTCACCTACTACCACCTATAATGAACTAATTTTTAAAGAATCTGTACCAGACTAATTTATTAAACGTTTTAAATACTTTGAAATGAACCAACCAAATAACAAAATGCTAAACCATTCACTGCTAATATTTACTTTAATTTCAACTGTGTGTATATAAGTAAATAAACAACTTCATGTAATTTTAAACTATTACAACTCCTACATAGCATAAGAAAAACAAACAGTTTCGGTTCATTGTGTCGGTGTATAATATCATAATATCGAAGGTCCGAACAAAAAGGTAGGTAGCGTTACAAAATCTACCCTTAACATCGGATCAAGTTATTCGTACATCGATAAGGTACATCGCCCTTCCACCCAAACTTGATAACCAACCCGCCGTTTCCCGGGTACCTTTTCCTAAAATAAATGAAGAACAAAAGATAAGTAACGCAGTGATAGCCTAGCGGTTGAACGCTTGCCCAGGCACAAGGGTCTTACTACAAACCCGGCACTGCAATGCACTGACTTTTGGAATTCATTCAGTGGTTGATCATCATATCCTCTAACGGTAGACGAAAACATTGTGCGGAAGTTGCACACTTGAGGTCCCATAAAGTTCTAGATGGTCTGCGTATGACGCCAATCAGGTCAGAGTGGTAGACGAACGCCTTAAGCCTTCCATTCTAAGAACATTAATTTTGTTAGAAAAGAGAAAATAAGAAAGAGAATTAGAAAACATAATTAAAAGGAAAGGTTTCGACCAGAAGGCTGGCTTATTCTTTGGTCAAAGAATCTGCCATATAGCGTGGCAATGCTGCCAGTCTTCTGGGTACACTGCAGGTTGACAGTGATGCGGAGGAGTATTTTGATGCGTAGGTAATGTTTTTATATTTTTTTACATCTTTAATCTGTTTAGAATTTTAGTAGTTAGTAAAATTAAATATTGATTTGTTACACTTGTGGTAATATATATATAAATGGTAGATCCGTAGATATATATTATTAAAATAAAACTATAAGTAGAAAGAAAAAATCGATACCTAATGTAACTTAAAGAAAAAGTGAATTCACAATCACATTAAAAGTAAAAATCGGATAATTCGGAAAGGAGGTTCCAGTTCCGAGGCCAGAAGATTCTGGATAATGTCCTCTGGCGCTAATTAAAACTTTGGAAACAGCGGGGAAAAAGGGTTGAGAAATATGGCATTTGGCGGATAGTAATGGCGCTGTGGTCGTATTTAATTTCTACAGTTTTTCTTCAAGTCTCCAATTAGAATATTAGTTTGACTGTCACAGATGCTTTGTGGATAGTACAGATTAAAATTGAGATTATACTCTATGTTGTCCATCTTGTTCTTTATGCCTCTAAAGGACTCTCAGAGTCGTGGTAGCCATTCATAAAGTATAAATTCTTTACCAACGCTTGTCGGTTCTCACATTGGTTGCATATACAAAACACCCAAATCATACATTTAACAGCAAAATCTCGCGATTTTGCGATCTTTAGCTCAAAGCTCTTACAAAAAGTGAATCGTTTGATGATCGCCGAGCTCCATAAAGTGGCGTATTGCTATTCAGACTCACGGTAAAACACACACTGTAATTAGTAGAACTGAACTTAGAGAGCGCTTAAGTGTAGCTCAGCGCACTTCTTGTCCGATTATTTGTAGCCTATCGTAGGATACCTTTGATGCTACACCTATTAAACCTCATTCAGCCGCAAATGTAATGAGAACTTTCAATTTATCAGCAGAAAGAGAAAAAAAATTGGTGCTTTCAAACGTGAACCTTTTTCATACAGACATCTTTTTTTTATTTATATCTAAGTAAAATCTGTTCAATTAAAGCGAAACTAGCGTAAATGTATACCATGAGCAGCTTGATTTTGTTTTTTTTTCTAAGCTCCAAAAGGAAGTGGCGTATTAATTAATTCCCTCATCAATCATTTGCCGCCTTCTCTTGAACCCGACGTCATGCGCATTGTTAGAGGTCGACGAGACCACGCGAAAATAAAAATGGCTACCTCCAACAGTCCATAGGTTCTCATTTTTTCGTTAGTTGTAATTAGTATGACTAGGGATTTACTTATCAAAACTGAGCTCTGTTTTATCTCAATATTTCAAAGTAATTACAGGTCACGGTACGCCTTCCACCGTATCGAAAAAACAATAAAAAAAGGCTGCTTAATTTTTACTGAAAGTGCTCGAGTAGAAAGAACAAAATGTAATTTTCTTTTAAATATCTAATTACATAACATAACAGAGTATCACGCTTATATTACCCTAAGGGTAAAGCAGAGGTGTACATAAATCTATACACCTAGTTACATTTCGCCGATACCGTTATAGATTTAATAGAAGGCAAGCGCATTGCCATCTTCCGGGCGCAATTCAAGACTCCGGGCTGTTACTTAGAATATCCATACCGAAAATCCCAATAAAACTTTACCCGGATTCTCGGGTGGGAATTGGACTTAAAACCTGACCTTCAGCAGTCATGCCGCTAAGCCAATGAGGCGTCATAAATGTAATAAGCATTATGGAAGTAGATATTACAACTACAGTTTACCAATAACAACGGTATTCAATCTGTTAATATGTAATTATTGAGAACCCAGACCACATGTTGCATACTTCCAATTACATACTACAACTGATATACTCAATTTTCCCAATCAATTGAGTTACAATACCTACTGAACTTCTGTTGTTACTCTCTCTGTCTTAGAAGCAATAACTAAATATACGACAAACATAAACAAATGTATCTATCTAATAGACATAATAAAACCTTGGCACGTTACAGACAAATTAATTGCCGTCGAACGCTCCAATACCAGGAATTTATAAAACAAATTTCTTCTGATTCAGCCCGTCTGTCTCATAGCTAGACAGAACGTAAACGTTTGCTATTTGAACGCAATCTTTCGACTTCCTGTCGAGTCGCCATCGACGCAATTAGGCGCAGGAAGACCCTTAATGACGTCACACCCAATCTTTTCGTTTACACTTGTAGCCCCGCTGTGCAGCTCACAATACTTGTGATCGTAGATAATACGCCGTTTTCTTTCTATTATGCCTTTGCTAATTGGATACGAAACAGTATTTATGTTTTTGTTACGAGAATTTCTTTTTGTATTCGCAATCTTTTATCTTATCTATCATAGACGCTTATATAAAAATCTCCATACCGAAATTTTCTTTGAAATATTTTTAGTATGCAGTGTTGTTTTAATTATAAGTGTAAATATAATAAGTGTAAACTCCGTAACTTTATTGTTTCAATAAACACGGGTCGGAATGCGAGCAACCTCGTTGAACAAATTACTTGGAACAGATAAAGTTACTGGAGAACGTTTAATTCTTATCTTCTTGATTATAGCGTCTATTTGGTCCATTTTTAAGTGCACGTTTTACTAAACATCGGTTCGGTAGGATTTGTTTACTTGATTTTGCAAGCCCAGTGGCTTCACATTTAAATAATGCCGCTCTGACATGATAACCATGTTTGATTAGAAATAGAAACGTCAGCTAAATGTACTAAATTGACAAAAGCTATCCAGTGGTCTCTGGGAATATCTGTAAAAGTCATTCCCATACATATCGTTGAAGGTTCTATATAACTAGACGATCAGAGTTACCATGCCATGTTGTTTAAAGATGGGTTATATATAATCGCTTGTGAACTTGAGTAACAGTTAACAATTAAAAAAGCGTTGTCTAAGATATTTTTTCAGTAAGTAATTGTTATAATTGTACAATTCACAATGGTCACAAACGGTAAAAATAATCAACGAAATATGTATAGAAATCCGTCTCGTTAACTAATGCTTTTTAATGATTAGTTACACTGGCAAACGATATAACCTAGCCTTAGGCATTTATAGCTGCCGATAGGAAGGACCATTATAGCAAGCCTAAATACAAGAAGAATAAGATCTCAAAAAAGATAAAAATAATCTGTCAGAAAACGTTACACGACCTGACTCTAATTAAAGAAGACAGTCTGTTAAGTTGAAAAACAATTTAATTAACTCTTACAAAATTGGCTACAAAATCTAGACTCGTGAAATATGACTAATTTTATTCTTTAATCAATGGATTAAGATAGAATTATTCAAAGTTTTGAAAAGTGTACCATGTCGTCACTAACTGAGAAGGTACTAGGCCACCGCCCCTGATTCTTGGGTGTTGTAAGATAACTTTGATATCAAAAATATACTAAATTAAAGAGATATTCAAAAATATGTAAACATTTTTAAACTAGCTAAACGCCTGTTATACTATAGATGAACTTGGGCCTTGATACAATGCTGAGCATTATATTCCCGATAGATTAAGAATCCACTTGATAATATTGTTATTAGAGGCCCATCTAGAGATCTGAATCATGGTAATCATTTTCATAACTAGCATTCTCTTAACATTTAAATTCTGAAAAAGTAAATTTCGACACATTTTACTAGATGTGAACATACTAAAGTATAAATATTATTTTTAAAGGACATGTTCGTAAATATCAGGAGCACATTTTGAAGGCACAGGAAATTCGGGTGCCTTTTAAGGGCCATATAACGCAAACGAAATATAAACCCTCACAAATAGTTGGGACGACATTTAGAAACGAAAGCGCTATAAAGCTGTCTGTTTTTTTAAATGTCTTAAGCACCACGAAAAAGGAAAAATAATAAATCTGCGATGTACCGCCCTCTAAACAAGGGAAGTATGCTGCAATATGTGATATAAAATCTCTAGATACGCAGTTAACTCTCTACAAGTATAATTTTCTCCTTTTCTGTAGACTCTGCACGAGCTATCAAATTATCTCCTTCTTCTTCTTAGCGTATCGATAGCAAATTAAATAGGTTTTGCCAAGTATTCCGCCGACAATCAGGATGCCCAGGATATATTAGACCATCACAGAATTCGTCAAGCATGGAGACTCTTTCCCTGCAAAAAGGGTGGTCAGTCCTCGTATTCACCGTCTCTTAGTTACTGAAAGCTTTAAATACGATACTTTTAACATCCTTGAATGTATATTTTTAAAGTTACTGTTGGAACTAGATAAGCACACTAACCACTTTTTGCAGCTGGAACATGCGCTTACGGGTTCTTTGTTAATTTTGAAAGCATTATGGAGTCAGCGAACGCCAAAACACGCGTTTTTGTTGCAAAATATGACTTATTTACCTACTTCAGACACCAGGCATTTTACAATCCGACAAGTAGGTACATTTACACTTTTAATACGTGCGCGTAAATCTCTCGTTTCTTTAAATCTCTGGTGTATCTTAAGTATTTAAATACACATATCATAGCTGCAATGCATCACCTCTCCCGGTAATAAACCCCAAGACCATCCTACTTCGTTCTTTTATTTCAATAACCCTCAGCTTGTTTGAAACTTTGAGTATTATTACCCTCTTTTGAAAATAAAAAACGAATGGCGGCTCTCAGGGTTTACTGTTCATCGTTACTGAGTAATCTTTATAGGTGTAGATTGGCAGCCGAAATAGAAATGGAATAGGTGTTAAAATGATATGATTCGCGTCTGTATTTTTATGGTTGATATTTTGTTTTGATTTATGGATTGAATCCGCGTATATAGGCCATTTTTATTGGATACTTGGTCATGAATATAGGATGTTTTGAAAGAAATAAAAAAATGGTTTACCCAGAAATTAATGTCGATAACTTTAGGATGACTACTAAGGTAAATGTCCTACGCACTAGAGATGTACACCTAATTTAAACAAAATCAGGATATCCAAAACATGCTTAATTTTAAGATTTAACATGATTATGTTAAATCGATACAAATAATATGCCGCACAGACTTTTTAGTCGAATCGAAAAATTTAGTTTTTTATTTTAACAAACTGCCTTACTCACGTAATCTCATTATTACGCTGATTGATTCACCTAAGTAGGTACTCTCGCAATAAGAAGATAGAAAAAGGGTAGTGCGTTTGATACAACCATCAAAACAAATTATATTAAGGCGAGAAAGTGCGATTCTTCGTCACGCGATCTCTAATGCCGTAATAAAGTTAGGAGAAAGAAAACTTGGCAACGCCGCGGCAGCCGCGCTCTTTTGCGTATTTATTAACCTCGCCACTATAACAAGAGCCTCGAGCCCTCAGTCCTATTACTTTTCTTTTGAAGGCATCTTGAAAGACGGTGAATCAGTACAGCTCTGTGTTGGTGGTTTGTTTTGTGAAATCTGTTTGTGCTAAAGTCGTCACGCGCACCCGCTGATGAGCCGTAGACGTGATATCACTCACTCGAACGTGACTCTCGTTTTATTTGAGATGTTGCGCCTAAAGCTAAGTTTCACTAAAATAAATACAAAGGATTTTACAATGATTTTCGAGTATTTTGTATTCGGGACCACCAGGTCATAAAATATTTGGAACATTAAGATACTTATTACGTAGATAATTTTGTTTCAAGTTTAAGCCTAAAATGTTGACTAAATAAAATTGCCCTATGGCGGAAAATTTCGTTTGTATAAAGGTATTGTAAACAAACTTTTTTATTTGTTACTACCGGGAATTTACGAAATAATTCCAATCATCTTAGTTTAAGCGGTATGCTACCCACTTTTAGGTTTTCTTCAATTAGAAGATTTAAGAGTAATTACGAAAATGAGAAATGGGAAAAGTTCATTCTTGCGGCCATCGAGTTTTGGCCAAAAATTTTTTAATGAAGTCTGAAATGGCTGGCTCTTTTTGTCATGAAAAATTAATTTCCCTTCTTAATTCTAAATACGAAAAGGTCTTTTGAAGGAAATTTGTTAATAAGTGAACATTGTAATTTAGTTAACATAAACTCTTGTTATTTAAAAATTTTACACTAATTATACATTTTCAAATTAGTCTTCACAAATGCTATCTCATTTAGAGTGTAATAAATTATTCTTGTAGGTATTTAATGCGTGGTTTCATATTAATTGGGATTAAGCTTTTGATATTAGCCTGCCACAGAGTAATGAATTACGTTTAAGATAATTAAGTTGGTAATCTCGACTTAGGTTTAAAGGTTCGATTGTGTAATACCTAGGGGAAATGTTGGGCGACCCTATTACATAGTTATGTTTACATACGAAACTCAATTTGATACTGAGTTCCAAATAACCCAATAGTAAACACGTTACTGATTCTATTTACATAAAGTTACTCGCATCTTTGGTTAGTTCACCGATTGTACAAACAATTTTACTAATGCACCAAATACTTGTAGGTAAACAGTCTATTGAAAGGTTTTCAACGTGACTATTTTTTATAATTCCTTCTGTAACTGTTCAACACCAGAGGGGTTCCTCAAGTTTTATCAGCATATAGAGATTCAAGTGTAACTTTCGTCAAGAAAATATGTAAACCATAAAGAATGCGTAGGTGTTTAAAAAATGTATGAAAATAATGTGCGCACGCATTGTGTGTTGAAAACGCGCGCACACAAGTGCATACACTCCTTGCATCAGAAACTAGCAAGTCTTGTGCGAGCATCAAACGGATACACTTCTCTGACATGAAACTGTCCGTTTGCCCGGACTTAGAAAGTAGTTATTTTGTGATATGTGCCGATTGAATTACCCACAATTGTTGATTGTATTATGAAAGTGAAATACTTACTGATTTACATTGGAACTGTGATTTTATTGTAATCCTGCGTCATGAACCCTGTACCACCGAATCGACATAGTGACAGCCATATCGCTCAGCCATCGTTCATCCCGACACATATATTATTACAGCCATAGTTGAAAGAAAAGTCATGTCATTTACGTCAAAACGTAACTGATATTAACCATCTTTTGCCGATCCTGAGCCAAGCTCAGAAACTTTCGCCTTCTTTACGATGTCGTCTGGCAAGTTTTGCGGGTCTTCCTGGCTGTCTATGTTCTTCCCTTGGCTACCACACAAATATTGCCTCGGTCCACCTGCCCAATTGTTTCAATTCACCTAAATAAAGTAGGAATTATTCGAGGAGATGAGTTATAAATATTCATATATCGTAGCGTACCTAGTTTGAAAATGTTTCTAGTTATCCGCGTTCTATAACGATATTTTTACCCGACACGCTAGATTTGCAAATGGCTTCCGATTTATCCGATAAGGTGACAATTATTATTTAAAATATCTATCTCATTGGTCTTGTGGTCTGCCGAACATGGAGTGCTGAGTTCAAATCCCAGTTCGAGAAAAATGTTAATGAGATTTTATTTATAATACTGATAGTCTTAAACAGCAGCAACAATTTTCAAATCTCTGAGTTGGTCTCGGCTGCCTTTTAGCCCAGTATCTAGATAACAGCATTGAAAGATTTTCTTATACTTCCTGAAATGGCTGCTCACCATTTCGTACTTTGAATTAAATTTAAAAATCTAGATATATTATATTCCAGTGCCCAATCGCCCAGAGATAGGTAAGGGAGATAGAAGGACGTCAGCCAGACAACAAAGCAAGATTAATAGATCCGCTAAAGTACCTAGAAATGCTATATCAGCTATAAGACCTAGAAATGCTAAAACTATATAAATTATGCATAGAAAAGGTAACCCTTTTTCATCACGTGGAGTCAGGTAACTGGCGAATATTACATTCAAAAGGTTACGGCTAGCGTAGGTTTAATATCACAAGAATTATAAATATTTTATTAGTACACGAAAGTACGAGTTACATTTTAGAATAATATCATCTTCTAACTGAAGTTTGTTTAGGAGAGCATTTAATTTTCCAAATGCCTTCAGATTTTTCTAATAATATAACATTTTTCTGCTCGATAAATAAAATAATATAACATTTTTCTGCTCGATAATTTTGAGTTTCTGTCTCTATTTTGGGATGGTGGAGGCAACAGCGATTCCTTTATTACATTAATTCCATGGATCTTAATTCTAATTTTGGCGACATGTGGATGTACCTACATTGTACAATTAAAACAACATGCACAAATTCGTGGCGACATTGATCAATATTTCCATGATATTTAAAACTGTTTTAAATTATTTAATACTTACCTCATCGCATGTCTTCGGTGAAATAGTCGCCATTAAAATGATAGTTGCATCGCAAAAACGGAGCCATCTCAACAAACGCAGTAAAGTCGCAGTCTGATAAAAGCAATAACAATAAATGACATTTCAGTTGAAATGGCAGCAGCATCTACCAACCACAATAATTTGGTATAAAACTCAAGAAAATGAATTCCCTGAAGCTACACAAAAGCCAAAATCCAAATTAATTAGAGATGAATTCAAACGAAATATTTAAATGCCTTTTGAAAGACACACCGCAATATCTTCCTTTAGATCTGTTAAAGCAAAAAGCAATTTATAATAGTGACCAAAAGTGCACGGTAACAGGCAGCATTGCTGAAAATTGCATCCGAGACATTCAGCGCCATGATAAATGGTTCCGTCTGTCTTTAAGAATGTAGCCAGACGGTTAAACTATGGACGGGACAAGTCATCCATCGTAATAATGTGACGTATCTACCTATTCATTTTGCTTTAAAGCTCTTGTGATGGAAAAATGCAGCTTTATTCTGAACTGGAAAAATCATATTGTGTTTTTTTTTTTTTTTTAAATATGCAACACAAAAAATACATTACATCATTAACTTAACTGAGATTATTAAAGTACTCGTAAGCATGCTACATTTTTTTTATTGTTATACTTTCGTTTGTTATATTATGCGATCATTATGAACAACATCTCAAGATCGCAAACAACACGTTCAGTTGCCAATTACGAGTACGATGCTGTCTCAACATAGATACATCATCTCTCTCAGCGTAATAAAAATAAAAAGCATATCTCTTATAATATCGACGCGAACTTTTTCCTTCGCTACGATTTCACACAAACTTGGCGTTGGAATAAATATCTCGAATATTTTAAGAATAATTTGCGCGCTGCATATTTCATGAGACTTTATTGCGATGCAATTACGTCAGGCTATTAATTAAGTACATTAGTCTGCCGAAAACACATGTAACGTGGCTGCTGTTAAAAAAAACGGGTCACAAAACACAAACTGCGCTGCGACCACATTAATAATTTATCAGCCACATGACGGCTGTTTGCTAATAAAGCGTGGATTCGCGCTGGAAATATTAATAAAAGCAGCTTGCAGCCGGAACTCGGACGGTCGGAACCGGCGCGCGCTGCGCACGTCCAATGACAAATGACCAGCTGAAACTTTCATTTAGTTTACCATTTGAATTAAACGAACAAAAATCATTATTTAGGAGTATCCGATTTTTGACATCATTGCGTGTTGAAACCGTTATCATAAAACATTTTGGTAGCATATTTCTGTACCTCTTTTATGAGTTCACCAGTCTACATATACTCGACTATCAAATAATATTAGTATGAAACCACGCGTGGTGCCTCTAGCGGCTACTACACTCAACTAAATAAACTAGGTACTAGGTAGGTACTACATGTGATGTTTAATTATTCCAGTTAGCTTTGACGGCACGGTTAGCACAGTGGCAAGTGCTTAGCTTTCTGCGCTAAGTGTCACCGGTTCGATTCCCGCTCGGAACAAATATGTGTATGATCTAAGGATAGTTGTTATGAATCTGGTTATGTGTGCATGTGACATGTATGTTTATAAACTGTACCTACGACACAGAAGAAATCTTAGAGTGGGGCAATGTTTTGAAAAAATAAAAACAACCTTCTATCCAAGTCTATAAATGTTGTTGTTAGAAATAAGGCTAGGCTTTTACATCAACCGCCAGTCGCTATATACGACGTCTTCTCTACCAAATGACCTCATAAAGACTTAAGACAAATTGTTATTATTATAGATGCCTTATCCTAAAACCGCGAACCTTCGTATCTTTCTCAGAGCGGTAGTCTGCCTTACTATAATCTTAACTATTGCCTGCGCAGGCCCTTAGATGACTATAAAAAACACTGACAGGCCAATCCAGGCCCAGGGTCGTCTCACGTATCAATTACATAAACATAAAAACGTTACACGACTCCATTTTTATTAAAACACTCTTCGTAATATAATTACTTCATAAATAAAGCTTAATTACATCTCACTTTTTACGAAAATTTCCAAAATAAATTATTTATGAATTACCAGACCTGTGTATGTCGTAATGTCGTAATATTTACATTATTTATAAGTTCCTCTTACGATTCGTTATGAGGCCCGAGGCCATGAAAATGAAAATAAAATTACTATTATGTCCACACGGGTGAAGTTAAAGGGGATCACTTTTTATGGGTGGCAAACGGGCTTACAACCATAAACCCTCGGGGTAAGCCGGGTAAGCGATCACTAGCCCCCATGAACATCTGCACGTCTGCACCACAAAATACTACATAACATAGCATCATGCCTGTATTCCCCGAAGGGTTAGGCTTAGGAGGTATACCATTGTACACCCGCCGATGCCGTTATTGAGTCTCATGTATGTAATAGGGGGCAAGCTTATTGCCATCTACCGGGCATAGTTCCAGACTCCGTGCTGTTAATGAGAATTTCCACACAGAAAAACCCAATAACGCTTTGCCCGACCCGGGAATCGAACACAGTACCTCACGCTCAGCAGTCGCTCCTGCGATCACTAAACCAATGAGGGACTGAGTCACAAAATACTCTCCATATTAAAATTCAATCAATATTCAACACAGCATTATTTTGATGACTAGACCTAATTTAAGTCTTCTTAAAGCTACTTTCAGTCGCAGTAACTATTTAGTTATTTAAGGTAACGATACCTACGCTTTTCACCATGAATGAAGCATGCGGGTAGCCCGCATGCAATGCAATAATACTTACAAAAAGAACACGTAAACACCTGGGATACACAAGCTTGGTTGCTTTTAGGTAGGTTGCCCATTGTTTCCTTGTTGTCCGTAGGTATATCTAATTTTTTCCTCATAATTTTCTACTGGAAGTATATGCTCAATTAATTTTGGTAAATTATTGACATGTGTATTACAAGCCTTAATAAGTATTGGGCTTATTCTGAGATTATTTTTATAAATGTCATAAGAACAGCATACAAAAGTAACTTTACTTTTTTATGGCCAGACAAACATCGCAAATGCACATAACCCCAGACTCAGAATCGGGTGAACCCGCGCCATATGGCGCAGAAAGACAAGTCTTAGCCACTACGTCATCATCCCATTAACTTAGTATCAACTAATGTGAACGAGCCATTAAAGTCAAAGAGCGTTGAATATTAGCCGTAAAACCATTTGCCACCGTTAAGTATCCCATTTACTCCTAATGATTCTTATACTGCTTAGTACAAAATGTCGATAGTATCGACACTTAGTATTTAACTTCGGATAGTGGAACTACGCAAAGTAAAGTATCTGAACTGGCTGATTGTTGTTTGTTAGAATTGTTATACATTAGTACAGACTATTTCACTAGAAAGATGATGGAATAAGCACCTATTTGATTGGACAATCATTATCGTCACTTAAGTAAAATCTCTTTTCGTACCAGTTTTGTTTTCGACATGTTTCAATACAAATATATGTACTTATCACTTTTAGAAGCGTTGGGTTATTCTTATTATGCCATAGGTGGATCATGCCATTCTGAAGTGGCGCTATTAAACCTCTGCTATCAAACGCGCATCCAGTTTAGTCCACAGATCACATTCATTGACTTCAATTTTAACCCACTAGCCACGGATATTTAATACGCCGTGTCTATGATACTCCAAATACACGGCCATCGTCCGGCAGTCTAACCAGATAATTATCCTATGTATTTTTTTTTACCTTTTATGGAACTACAAAGTATCAAACGCTTATAAAAATAATACAAAGAAACCTTGGAAAATGTATACGAGCAAGATTTGAACCCAATACCTCGGGACGAACGCCGGAAGTCGCCGGAAGTTTATAAAAGCATATGAATTGTCATGTTCAAATAACATGACAATTCATATGCTTTTATAAACATCACATGACACCTACACATTGAAAATATAAAGAGTACAAAGTACTACCCACTCATACCCTACAAATAAAATATTCTAAAGATTTCACGATACATAATATCACACCTTCTAAATAGGTAGACACTAATCTCTTTAACATATCATTTCATTCCTAAACGATTTTAATATTTTATTTCGCAATATTTTCCCTAGCGATACGATTTAACTTCATATTCCACCGAGTGCGTTGACACCGGTATCTGATCACAAAGTTCAAGGATTTAGAGCTTGTCTGATGTGGCTACTTTTTTCTTCTCAGATTTCTTCCGTGCCAATAATAGAGTACTGTCAATATTAAGATCTGATTACATTTATATGTACGTTCATCAAAACTGATATAAATATGATCAACAACGTAATTATTGTCAATTAGGACGAATAAAGAAGAAAGGCTCCGCGCCCTCTATTAATCTATTAATATTACCATTTTAATATCTTCACTTTAAAATTCTCTACGCGACAATTCCGGTTGATATTGCGAACCATACTGATTTATCATTCGCGTGATGGTCCATGTAAGGCGCTGTCGCTACCGGAAATATATAGCCTCTTTGAAGCGCAGAAAGATGGGTAATTTCACTGAATTTATGAACGTATCACCGTTGATATTGCGACGTTGAAATTTGTACGTAAAATTGTGATAAACATTGTATGTAATGTGGGCTAACTTGGATCTACGTATACTGTATTTGTAATATTTAATAAAAAAAAAATAGGGAGCTTTGTAATAAAGGACTTATTTCATAGAATTTCATAGAAAATAATGAACTTAGACAAATTACTAATAAAAGTATAGTATATCAGGAATAATAACGCATAATATATAAATTAATAGGTAATAATATCTTTTATACCTAAAATAAAAACGTGGCGATTCTACTAAATATAGGATTGTAAGACTAAAATAATAAACGAAAATTGCGTCCTAAAAAATATAAATAAAATGGTTTTACCATTTTATCAGTCAGCCTTAGAATTGATACTAGATAAACAGTCTTAACATCTAGCTGTCCAAGTGAATTGAACGAAGAAACCAGGCTGAATTATTCATTCAGACATCCTTGTAATTTGTTGAATTGATTTCTGACCTAGCGCGATATCTTTCACTCTTCTAAATTTCGGACCGACTGAAATTACTTGTATAATCCAGCTTCGACCCAGCCACTATCCTGTATGCTCCTGCCTACAGGCGACGAGATCGATAACACCTAATAATTAAATATTATACGGGCTTCTCATTATCCTTAATCAGTGCGCTAGCTCCGATTAGCAAGACATGATTATCAGATAATGCCCTTGCTACACTACATACTGTGATATAAAATATCGAAGAAATGTAATAAGTCACAACATACTGTAATTAAATTACAGAAATACCAATTTTCTTAGTAACTCAAGTGCCAGTAAAGATTGGAGTTTGGAGAGAAAACTTGAGAACTAATCATTATTAATAAGTTCGTGAACTTATATCAGAATTTTGAAATTTGATTAAGAATGTGTTACGTGGGCATAAAGTTGGGGGTTTTATCATTGATTTATAGAATTATGACAGACTTAGGTACTACGAAACGTGATGATAAATAATGAAAACGCACTCGTACCTTCTAATTAAAGTAGGTAGGTACATAAGCAAATCACGAGCTTCCTAAAACACTTAGTAAAGGAATAAAACCCCATAAGAAAAAGTCTGTCTATATCTTATAGAAAATTAAAAAAACTAGGCATTTAGATGACATCTACAAAGCGCACTTCAAAATAACGGAAAAAGCAAAACACGAATGAATACAGATTTTACTGAAGAGTGTACAAGTGTTCCCGAAAATAGAGCGATTACCGCAGCTGCAGGAAAATGGCCGACTGAGTTTACGCTAAAACGGTAATACAAAAGCAATATCCCACACTTCTAGTGGCACCCACAACAAAAGCAGGATATTTTGTAAACATTTTACTGCGTCCCAGTCTGTGACGATATTGTGGACGCTGTCGTTGCAAAATGGCACTTTTTACTGCCTTCCACGAGACCGTTTGGTAACGTAACATCCCTGCCATAGTTGTCGTTATACAGATAAATGTTCTTTAAAAGTAAACATTTTTTTTACTCCAAATATATATTTTACTTTCAATGTTCTTCAGAAATTGTGAAAGTAAATCAATAATAAACTTCTCTAATTATAAGCTTCTAGGTTAAACTGAATTGGGCATTGAGCGGAATTAAAGTTTGTTATAAAATGTATATAGGCTGATTTTTATAAAAAAAATTATACTTAGGATAATCTTCTTTCATGAGCTTAGCTTTTTATTTAAGCCTATAATGTTACCTTAAGCTACCTTGGTTAGTTCTGGTACTATTTTGTTTCAAACTAAGTACAACATAAGGAATGGAAAAAGCAAAATGATGTTTTGAATGTTGGCAGGCGAGCTTTCACAGTTTGCCGCCTCTCGACGCTCGTTAAGGTGACAAAACATCGTTTTTAGTTTCCTCTAACGCACCGTATCTCTGGCCCAACTGCAATTTTCTCACTTAGGAACCTGGCTATTTGCAAAACGTGTGAAACTTGGCCACTAAAGTTGCACTACAGTTGAATTTTGTTTATGTTTATAGTATGTAAAATTATGCTGGCCTGAAAACTGCTATAACATAACGTAAAAGTATCTAGGAAATATTATTATATACTGAATATTCGTGTAAAAAATATACGGTATTAGAACCTGGGTCTCGAGATGGGATCTCTGGACCGTGACAAAATAGATTGTGGTGATCGGACGCTCCCTAATTTAATGCCAAATATTTTACTTTTCTATCAGGATGTCTTACAAAATAAGTTTAGGTTTTACGCCAATCGCTTTTGTCGGTTCATCTTAAGATTGTTATCCAAATAAGTTTTTTTGCGATGAACTCTTGATGATGTCATACTTCTCTCCAATATTAAAAAAAATCCTGACTAACCGTCTTAGTTAGGAAAAAACAGTACAAGGCAAAGACAGTACAAGGTTCATATTTTTTTCCTTTTTACCTAACCTTACAAGATATTCATACTTTATTATTTGAAGTATCTCTCTCGACTCCCACTTATCCACATTCAGCCCAGTCCCTCAAAGGACAGAAGACCGCAGAAGAGTTGAGGCTTGAGTCCTATTATAACATTAATGGGCCGATTATTTTAGTATTACCCTTCATTATTACAAACAACCACATTAGGTCTAGTAGACAGAGTTACACTAACTTCAGCGAATTACAATACAAATGTTGTATCTCTACAATTCATGCATGAAACCATGTCAGCGAGGCAATTGTCCCAAACAAGATCGCGGGCGCAAGCGGTCTACATAGTTACTATCACTTGGCAAAGTTATTCGTGTCACTTCACATTTCTGAAGTTGGAACCGCGAATAACGGAACAAGTTGAAGTGGTTAGTTGACACTTTGTTGCAAGGTCCTAGCTAGGTGCAACTGTTGGCGACAGTATCAGACCGACAACTTTGTGGGACATCCGTGATAAGCCAACATAGTCTGCATGCCTAGCGCTAACTAATGTCTGGCGCTCATCAGTTAGGTACTGTATTCTTTTACCTTCTTTGCTAGTCTGTGGCCTCGTCCTAGATAGGTGATATGTTTAGCATAGAGGGGTAAACTTACAAAGGCATTTTGTAAGTTTACCCCTCTATGTTTTCCCCCTTTTCTCACGATGATGGGGATAACTCACTGTAGTTACCCGAATCTCTCCTAATTTCGACTTGTATAAATTCAACTGCAACGAAGTACCCTTTTTGTGTAATTAACGTGGTAACGTAAAAGTGGTTATGACTGACCCTGACTTAGAGTAGGTAGCAGATTCGAATACAGGCGGACGCACAAGTCAAAGTCAACGTTTTTTATTTCAACTAGTCCTTTGCAGGCACTTTTAAAAAGTCGACACTCTAGGCGCACGATTCCAAGAGGGTAGATCCTATCGGGACGAGACCGGCAAGAAACTCGATGAATACTCTTTACAATTAATAATCTTAAATTTAACATGCATTATATAAGAAAGAACAAACTTATCTAAACGTTACATTGCATAATGAGGTAATACAGTACAATTGGTTTAACACCACTGCTTGAGTAGATAGTGGCTTAGATTATAGCGAGGAAACCAGTGGAACCAAACATTTAAATAACTGTAACATCTACTAGTCCACACTTGGTCCACGTGATGGATTACGGCTCAGCAGTAGTGTTAAATACATTGTTTTGTACATTGTACATTGTGTGCGAAAATAAAATAAAAATGCTCCGATAATACTTTTATTCATGTGACCCTTTTATTCATCTAGTACTCACAAGCGCGACTGCTTACCGGTCCTAGATTCGATTTCTGGTTCAGCAAAGAGATCTCTTGTATGTAAATTCTCAATAGTAATACGGAGTTTAGAACTGTACCCAGTAGATGATAATAAGCTCGTTCTCTTCGGGGAATACAAGCGTAATGCTTAGCTAATATTTTCTATGTTAAAACTTTTACAATAAATATTGAACATTGCTCCCAAACTAGGCAAGGCCTGTATCTTGGGCACCGTGTTAGTGATAAATATTTTGTAATTTTGTTGGATTCATTCGAATTTTAAACGAACCGTATGATTTTCATTTGTCTCGATTTCTAAAATTATTTTTGCGTCGGTTTTGATATATTGTTTTTCTGTTTGTTATCAGGAGGTGTCGAGGTACCGGAATTTGGGGAACCCATAACGAACCTGACAGTGCCCATAGGACGTGATGCCACTTTCGAATGCATAGTTGTCAATCTTGGCAACTTTCGCGTAAGTATTTGATAACGTTTTCGTAATGTTTTTGTTGGTCATCGAAGAAATTTAAGCTTATCGCGTTAATTGTGGCATCCCTATATACGAGTACTACTAAGATATTTTCAGCATAACAATAAAGCTCGGAATGTCTTATACCACATGACATACACAGGTAATGTAGATATATCACATAGTTATACATAGATCATAATATTATTCCTATAAAAGCAACAAGAATGCGACCGAAGTCAAATAGAATTTAACAAATGCATAGTATCTAAATAATATTGATACACCCATTTAACATAATATCTGACCTGCACATCACACTTAACTTCAGCACACAGCTATTTTATTACACCTAACTATAAGATTTAACTTTGATTTTAGCCATGATTGCTTCGAACCGTCTATCTATTTTAGTAGAGAGTATACAAAAAGCTTACCCCGAGTCCCGCCGACAGCCATATAATAAAGTCGAGAGGCAGAATATTAATTACGTTAGTTAACTTGGATTAGCTAGTGGGTTTTAGGCCGCGAATAAACTACGGGCAACAGTCAAATTACCAAGTAGAAAAGTTTGACCGCAGTAGATTAGTGATGAATCGAAATAGCGAGCTAGATTGTCTAAACCACACTTAGTTTCTATACAGTATAGAACATTTTGAACTCACAAACAAAATATTTTAGTATCACCTTAAAAATGTTGTATGGGAAGGTTGAAGATCGGGTTTGGTGGAGTAACATAGAAGAGGCCTATATAAACTGTTATCAGGCAATTTTTTTACTTCATATTTTTAAAGTCACTTCCACTACCAGTCGTGGGGATTTATTACAGGCTAAGCAATTCATAGTTCACATTCGATCAATACGACACAATCAACAGTATTAACGACAGTCCAGTCATGAAACTTGTACCTACCCCAAGCAAAAAATATATGAAATCGCGCGCGCATTTTCTATAGAAGTTCACTCAATTGCGTGCGCACGATGTTTTTATATATTTTAGATTGACGTCCACGAGGGCTTGAGGTCGTGGAAATCTCTGAATAGAGATACACGATCGTTGTCGAAATCGATTCAATTATAATAATTTGACAATTCATTGCTCCAATTTTCAAGTCGAGAGATTTTGAAAGCATACTGCGGAATATACATTGTTGAACAGTCAAAATCTATTACGATTAACAGCGACTATCCTAAATACGTAGCAGGTCCTTTTGATGGGCCTACCTTCTCGATCAACATCAGTGAAACTCAATATCGATTAAATACATCTTGAGACCGAAACGTTGTAACTGCTTGTTCATTGAAAGTTGGTTTTAAAAGTACAGACGGATTTTTATCTACCTAGCATACAAACCTGGGTAAAAGATCAAAGACAGGGTATAAGGTCGGATCAAGGCTCGGTAGTCTGAAAAAAATACTGTAGGTAATCTATACGTAATACGCTAACGTAATATAAAAATGTTTATTAAAATATAGGTTAGCGACTAGGCAAGGTCCGCATGCGTAATTAATAAGTTTTGTTTATGTATAATTTAAGCGAACCCTTTCCTTGTTTTAATGTTTGACTTGACCTAAAAATTAAGCAGATTATTTAAAAAAAACTCGTAGCACAAAACCTGTTTTTTTTTCTTAAGAATATTTAGAATGTTTGAACATTATTAATGAAATCTTAAGTTCTTCATCCCCTAAAATAGAAGTACCTGTAACTTATCATATGGACTTAATTAACTACTTTATTCTGCCTCATAGCTCTAGCGATTGCTGGGCGTGAGCTCCTGAGTTCAATTTCTAGTTCGAACAGAGTTATTGAGTTTTTCTGAATGAAAATTTTCAGTATCAGCCTGGAGTTTGGAATTATGCCCAATTGATGCCAATCTGGTTCCTTCTTTAACACTCTGGGAATAGAGACGTAATGACTATGTTATTTTTGACAACTCGATTAGAGCTATATTATAGTATAAACAGATAGAAGAATAAAAGAGAGATAGATCTCCTCCACTTCTTATTCTTCCAGGTGGGCTGGGTGAAGGCAGACACGAAAGCGATCCAGGCTATCCACGAGCACGTTATCACGCACAACCCTCGAGTGTCCGTCTCCCACAGCGACCACTCCACCTGGTATCTGCACATCAAGAACGTGCAAGAAGAGGACCGGGGACAATACATGTGCCAGATTAATACTGATCCTATGAAGAGTCAGGTAAGCTAATCTTCGTACACACAGCAAAATTAAGTCAATATACACTGAGAAGTATGCATGTAACGAGGTGACAAATCCGTGCTTTGTACGCAGTTGCACTTTTCACAAACTTTCTCACTCACATTAATCGTTGAAATCCTTAGAATAATCTTAATTTTTATGGAGTCGTCGACGAGCATCGTGATGAACTAGTCACATATGTGGGGTAGGAATTGCTCAAAATAAAGAAGAATGGAAGAAAAAGGGAGCAACATTGAACCAGCACTAAAAATATATAGAATTGACAATTAGTGTGAGTGAGAAAAGTCGAGTAAACTACACGCTATGCCTGCTAGTCAAAAAAATTACAAAATCTATGAAATATTCTTGGGTTTTCACGGATTTTGACAATTCATGGGAGTTATAAAAGCCCTGCAGAAATGGTATTAATTAACAAACAAAAGACCAAACAGCAGTGATTTTTGGGAGAGGTGATTGTTAAACACGAGACACACTAAAACGAGCGCTGACAAAGACTTGGCCACTCAGCACATACACAACAATGTTGAAATACAGATTGAGTTCGTTGCCGGCATACTTATCTCTTTTGCTCTCAGCACACATTAGTTTGTAAACGTTCACTACAGAACACAACACCTTTATACATATTCAAAACATGATAGCAGATAGCAGAGTATTATGCCTCCTAGGTAATGAAAAGTCGTAGAACCACAATTAAGTACTGCATATGACCACAATCACACCTGATGGTAAGTAACGTGGTCCAAAATGTAGCACGCAGGCTTAAACGATACTTGTCTTAAAAATACCCTGGTTATACATAGTTATCAGGAAAAAAGAAGGATAGAAGTGCACTTATTTTTACGTGAGAATTTATTTACCGTACATCGTGAGGGCTGTATGAGGTCTCGGTAAATATACTACCCCCTTTTCAACTGTAGATGACATAAATGTAGCTAAAAGACTATATCAAGAGAATGGAAAGTATTGCTTTTCTTTTTATAAGAATAATGTATATCTACTGCAATCACCAAGCGTAAGCCATCGCGTCTACCAAGCGTAGTGTTTCAAGTCCCCTAGTACAGTTTTTAAGAAGACCATTTTCGACAACACGTTTACAAGTTGACGACAATTATGATGATATAGTAGTGAATAAATCAATACGAAAATGTTTTAAACAGAACTCTGATAAATTACTTATTTACATGCCTTTGAGTAAGCTTTACAGTTTCCCAATTTGCATCTGATATCTGATTCGTTCAATATCTGTAAATTCAAAAACTTTTTACACACCGCAACCCAGATCCTTGTTATAAAGTAATGGACTGCGGTGTGCTGGAAATTCAGAAATGGTTTAACGAGAACGCGTCACGCGGTGAACGCTGCACTTTAACCAATATTCTGACATAAATTGAAACTTGTGTGGCGATGCTCGAATTATATCAGTATTGATCATGTAAACCAATATTTTGAAAAGAGTATCCATGAAGTTTCTCGCCGGTCTCTTCTCCATAGGACCAACCCACTTTGTAACCATGCACCTAGATTCTTAACGTTCTAAAAGTGACTGCAAAGGCCTATTTGAAATAAAAATACGTTGAGTTTTTGGCGTGCAAGGAAAAACCATGCGCTTTTACCGCTTCTATTGACTTATCATTCAGATTTCTTTGGTTAGGCCGCCCAATTATTAACTTAGTATGGCGATTATAGCTTCAGAACGTATCGTCCTAACAATACGAACCTAATTCTGCGGTAAGTACTGGTTTTTAACCGACTTCAAAGAAGGAGGAGGTTCTCAATTCGACTGTATGTTTTTCATCAAGCTCTTAATTCAGTCACCTAACAAGAGATTTGTTTTTGTGTTGGTCAAAGCTTTAAAAGTCACACCATTAGGGCATTGGTCATAACAATTTTCTATTTCTGAAATACTTCATTCATCTATTTTAAAATAAAGGATCATAGCTATTATTACAACCTTCTAATAGTAAAGAAAAGTACCGTAAGAAAACTAATAAAATTTCTTAACGTTTACCCGACCTGGCGTTGGGCATGAGTGGTCAGTGACGTAGATACATCGACCACGCATTCAACACCCTGATTGATACGCCTTCACGGATCTCTACTTATCATGAAAGGGTAACAGCGTGATAATCCCAATAATATTTTTAGTCGAAGTGGTAAAATGGACACAAATAAATGGTTATAGTGTTTTATGTGAAGTGTTTAATTTATTGGTTATTCCATATTTCGGTGTGTAAATACATATTGAAATATCCCATAAGTAACATTAGCTATGATATTTAGCTTCGACAATAACTGAGCTCTGAAATTAAAAAAAAAAAAACAAAGAAAGAATACACTTTATTGAATTAGTAAATTACAATACACTTTACATTTTAATAATAGAATTATTAAACAAAATGTTTGTATCCAACTTTTACATCTTCATGACCACCATACAATCCACTTTGACACAAAGATTTTGCATCAAAAAGTGCTGCCAATGTGCTTTAACATAGTTATGATTCAGTCGCTTCGTAGATAATTGCCACTTTTGCTTATTTAGCGTTCCTCTCCCGTTTCAATACGTCGAACTCATCTGAAAAGGCTTCAATTTAGTACCAAAATGTGATTAGGGTGTCTCACTTAGCAATTTGGAGTAAATATTCTCTCCGGCGATCGGAAAACCGCGCAATTCAGATTTAATTTCATCAACAATGTGAACTATGTTAGGTTTCGCGATAATTAAATTATCTTGTTACACTTTCAATTCTATATTCAGAGCGTTTTCGAGAAAAAAAAATATTTGCTGATTTGAATTGAGCGTATGTGAATTTGATTTATTTCGTACGGTCCTCAAATTCTTCAAATCGTGTTAATGTAAACAGCTTCAACTAATGAATATTGTATGATACTATTTATTTTTCCTTTTTCTTCGTTAACAATGTTAATATATTTTTATAATAACTTGATCGCACGCATCGGTCCTTAAATGCCTGGAGAAAGGCAAGTTGTGATAAATATATATATATATATTTATCACAACTTGCCTTATATTCGCTCTGGAGAATTGATGTATGCGATTTCAGCCATCAGTAAAGATATAGAATAGAATTGATTTTCAATTGTCTGCTGCGTGGGAGTAACGTGATAACTAACTTTTGCATTGTTTAAGATGGGCTTCCTAGACGTAGTGATACCGCCCGATTTCATACCTGAAGAAACCTCGGGAGACACGATGGTGCCTGAAGGCGGTACAGCCAGGGTCTCATGCAAGGCCAGAGGCGTACCACCTCCAAGAGTCATGTGGAAACGAGAAGATGGACAGGAGATCGTCGTACGGGACCAAACTGGAGCGAAAAGTAAAGGTATGTACAATTATTTTTAAATATTTCATGGAGTTTCTTACTGGCCTCTTCTCCATAGGACCAACCCACTTTTGGAACCGCGCAACTAGATATATATACGTTTTAAAAGCACCTGTAAAGGCCCAGTTGAATGAAAATATTTGACTTTGACTTTGACACACAAAAAAAGAGATCCTGAAAAAGGTTTAAGATAAAATTAAGGGTCTCTGAGCATGCAATACAATGGACTCCAGCTATTCCGGAAATAGTTAACCTTTTTTTATACTGATTCAAATTAAAAGCGTTACTATAAAGTTTCTTCAGAAATTATTAAAGGTAGCCAGTTCATGTAATAGTTGGCACACACAATAATAACCTCTAAATTGCAATAAATATAGGTAACATTGGTAATCAGTCACGCAAGCGCACTTTCCAGGAACGAACTGACATTAGGGGTTAATAGCACCTTGACAATTTGTTCATAAAACACATACTCGCTACGCCTACTGCAATTATATCAAGTTTTATGTAGTCACCGCAAGCACGGTTGGTAAATGTAAGGTCCTGGATTCAGGATATTCAGTGGGTGTAAGTACTAACAACTGGGTCTTATACAAGCGCGATGTTATATTTAAAGATATCAAAGAGCATTCTTGATGTTAGGTTCTTATCAAACGAAATATTTCCTAAGTAATTTCTTGTATAAAATATTTTAATGGATTGAAGTCTTCGCCTCATGAAGTATGTTTGAAATATTTTTGTCGTTTATTTTTGAACACATTTTATCTATGGAACGTCAAAAATATATAACCTTAACGATACGGAATATTTTAATATCACCGTTTCGAAATTGGTTTCCATATTAAGGGCAAGCAATTCGAACATCTTGGTGAAAGAAGTTTTGAAGCCACCAATTTGAACCACAAATTTTGATACAGAAATACTTTAATATAGAAAAATTATATCAAACTTCCGTAACGTAATATTATTATGTCCTTCAGGTATAATACTGTATTCCTACTTCCTTGATCAAATACGATGGATAAGCAAACAGAGCGACAAGCCATCATCGTAGAAATAGTAACAGGTCTGTCTGCAAGCCATATTTACTCCAAACGGCTTCTATGTGTATTCTAAAGTCAATGTGTGCCATGGTCGGTTTATATTACTCCTTCAATATAATATAATTAAAATCGAAGATATCGCCGTCAGTGCACCGATCAATGGTATCACAGACTAGCGACTTGGAAATCGTACCTATATTTCGACGACAATCAGGGCACGCCTTACATAACATTAAGTTCTCTATTAGTGACAAAACCATTCACAGAATATAAATATCTAGCATAATCGTATTCACTTTGATGATAATGAAACTCTAAATCTGATAAAAAACACAAATACTTGAAGAGAAGATTAATTATTAATCGTTACTGAGATTTACGCAATAAGAATATATATTAAATTAAGACCATATCATCAAGATCTGTCGTCACTTGCGACTTGCGCTATGGGATGTTATGGAGTATTTTATTCGAAGCCACAAAATCACACACCACCTTAATTAAAGTGCCGTCATAAAAGTTGCAAAAGCTAAATTAAAGTATTTTTGGCGCAAAGTACGAGCACCCACATCCCAGTAACTCCTCACCCCAACCTTGATCATGAACAATTAAACGAAATAATTAACCGAAGATCAAATTTAAGATTTGATTAAATCGCTGACGGCGAGTACAAAATCTGGTTCATTTTAGATGTTAATATTCCGTTTATTATAACAATGCTTAGGGTAAATTCTGTGGGAGACGGTATTGTTTCACAAATTACCGGTGTAAAAGGCAATACGACTCCCCTAAAACAACGAAATCGCCACGATAATATCAACATTGGCTACGCTCCCTGCAAATAGTGATTGAATAGATGTTTTCCTTGGCATGACGTGTTGTAAGATCATTGAACTTTTTTAGGTACTACATTATTTTTTAAATTAAGGGTGAAAGAAGGTTGCGAAAAATATTTTATGATTTTTGATTTCTAAAGTATATTGAATCCTTAACGCAATCATACCTTTATCTATCTCCTGCACACCAGCCGCACTAGCCTCTATTGGTAGTATTCCCTAGTAAGCAATTTTAAACTGTTGATAACATAAAAGAATCCAGCCAAGTCCGTCGAGGCACAAAATGATAATAACATGATATTAAACACTAACATTTCTTAAAAGTAGTATGAAAATCTTAGAAGCACGTAGCCGACAAAATATTTATATTCAAGATGTTAGAAATCTCCAGACGTTAAATATTGTACTAATCAATATATACGAGCGTTTTATGTTTTTTCGTTAACTTAATACAAAACGAACCGGACTCTCCAAACGCCCTAAAATTAGTAACATGACAAGCAGGTCTCAATAAACTATTCAAACGTTATTCAGCATTCGTATAATGAGACCTAGAAGTGTATTCAACGGCAGAACTCTACTAATTACGACAAACTTTAAACAATACTGGACGCGAAACTCATCCCGAGAATAGTCGCCGCGCGGCTCATTGTGGAGCCACAAATGCGGTCACACAGACTTTCGTATTATACATATTCAGAAAAACAATGGCGTCCTTGCGCCATTCAAATAAACTAAGACAAATGAAATATTTTTCCAGCAATTTTCCAAATACTTTTGAATTTATTTCGGTACTTATATTTTTATTAGCGGTTTTTAATAATTTTTAATTTAAATTAATTATTTAAATGTAAAGCTTAAATATAGCATTGCTGGTACACGAGTATATACCAAGGAAAGAAAGTAGTCAATTGAACTACACGCGGAGGGTTAAGGTGCAACTTGGAACTCGCCCTTTGTCCAGTTATGGACCGCGTGGGGATGATTTAATTGATCGGATTGTGAACCCTACCAGGGTTAACAAAATTATCACATTATAAATAAAATATTGTTTGGTCTTCTAATCTACCCGACTGAGAACTATCCACTCCATTTACGCATCTTATCCGATTATTCTATAAAAGTGAAACATTATATCTGGTAAATTTTTACTTTACCCCGCTGGCTAGCCAATCACTTTACTGTAAAACTGATTTTAGAACTATGTCGCCATATTTTTTTAACAGCAGGACCTCTATCCTTTATTTTGTGACGTTATATTTTTTACTTGAAAGTAACAACCGTATTAAATGTAAATTGCTCATCAAATAGCATTCACGAAGTACTGAAGCTGTTTATATAATGTATGTCTGAAAACCACAGTCAGATTGTCACCACAAACTGCGGTATTTTTCTATCCGATAGCTCTAACCACTACGTTATGATGACATTTATTTATAGTATATTACAGAGTTTGTAGGGTTTGTTTCTGTAACAATATATATATATATATATACATATATCATTATTTTTGTTCTAGTTGAGAAACTGCCTTTGGTTTAGTGGTCGTAAGCGTGACTACTGAGCGTGAGGTCCTGGGTTCGATTCCTGGGTCGGACAATGTTATTGGGCTTTCCGCATGTAATTTTCAGTAGCAGCACGGAGTCTGGAACAGTGTCCGGTCGATGGCAATAGGCTCGTCCCCTCCTACTACATGGGACTCAATAACAGCATTGGCGAAATGTGGATGTACATATAGTACAACTCTGCTTAACCCTTCGGGTAATACAGGCGTCATGCTATGTTATGGTATGTTGCCGAGGGTCAGAATTTTGAAACACAGAATTCAACAGCTAATAGATCAACGGTTCTGAAACCTCGGATTGTTCTTTAGTACAGTGCTAACAATAATTACCTAAGAGCGTGTTGGCAAAAACTCAACAAATAAACTAGCCTTTTATCTTGTGAAGTTCTACTTGAATAGTGCAATATATTTTCTAGAATGGTTACCGCTTTAACACAAAGCTCTACGATTAATGTAATTAAATTTTACTGCACATTTTAAGAATTTCAAACGTACAAGTTATAAATACTGTGTACAGTACAGCCAGCTGTGCTCGCTTAAGTCAGACTTTAGATATTGCGTAAATAGATCGTGATTTACAATTTTGCTATAGTTTGTAGCTATAAATCATCTTTAGATTGGTATTATAAAAGAATAGTAATATGATTTAGTTTAGCCAATTCAGTTAATCAGTATTCAGTCATTAGGATTCAGCAATGAATTAATTAGGATTCAGAATTATGGCAAAAACTTATGTCGATACGATTTTCAGAAATATAAAATAAAAGATCTACTCTATTTTACTAGACTCTATTTTACGTTTTAAGAGATATAGTTCACTGAATATTGTACCGTTTTGTTTTTATCCATTATAGTATTGACACTATCTGCAATCTATCTTGAAACTTATTTCAGGATCAATATACAAGAGATAATGTACATAGTCTCGGCTCGAACAAAAGCTTACCGATAAAATTGATATGTTTGTTCACAGTGCTAACATACCAAGGTGAAGTATTGAAGCTCACGAAAATATCGCGTTCGGAGATGGGCACATACTTATGTATTGCCGGTAATGGTGTCCCGCCCACAGTCAGCAAAAGGATTCACATCAGTGTACATTGTAAGTCAATCTTTACTCCATCACTAACAATCTTTGGTCCCGAATATTGGGCCAAACAGTTGGCCCTGTGGTGATACGAAATAAGTGTTCCGAATAGTGTTCTATCAAACCAAACGGCACCAACAATTGGGGCCAATGTTTGGAGCCGGAGTTATAATGCTTCTTATATTTTACCGGCACGCAATTAACCCTAATGAAGCCGTAAAAAAGATTTCCTTTTTCATTACGAAATATCAGATATCATTCAAACCTAGTTTAGTGTAGTTTATTTAAAGAGGTTGTAAGGATAATTAAAACAATTTTGTGAACCTTTTGTAATGATTGTGGTTTTTTTTTTAGTTTCAAAAACAGTTTTACGCTATTTTGACGTTTTGATGAGGAACCTTGAGGGAATCTATAATAAAATATTTTTTTCTTATATTGTACAGTTCACCCGGTGATTCAAGTGCCCAATCAGCTGGTAGGTGCTCCGCTGGGCACTGACGTCACAATAGAATGCTACGTCGAGTCTTCGCCCAAGTCTATCAACTACTGGGTAAAAGACCCAGGTAACAATAATTATCTATCGGTTATTTATTAAATAAATTCTAGATAGTTTATGTATTTTAAATTCGTAGAAATTATTTTGTGTTCTTGTCTTATCTACGCCTGAAGGCACCTTACTCAGTTAACTTTTAACATCCATTAAATTAGATGCGTACCAACTCACGATCACCTGAATGGGTTTAAATCCAATATCGAGATTTAGGTAATTTCGTATCATGAGCATAAAATTATCGTTCTGGAATAACCGTCAAAATCCAAACGAGCTTTTATATCCCGGATTGAATATAAATATACTTTAAAAGTTCAACATTCGAATTTTAATACCATTTGATTAACTCGGCTGGCAGGTAAAGCATCCGCGATAAAAGCGAAACAAATTATAAGGCAGCCATAAAACTCCTAGGTGTCTGAACGAAGTTTTTACATTTTTCATAAAACTTCCGCTGGGGAAAGATGAAATTCTAATATTGAATTTGAAAACAAGTGTGTTTTAAGTAATAAATTGTTCTGCAGGTGAGCTGATCATACCCTCGGAGCACCACGTGATGTCCGTCAGACAAAAGTCGATGTTCGAAGCAGAAATGACGATGACGATTAAGAACATTCGGAGAGAAGACTTGGGCAGTTACATCTGCGTCGCCAAGAATTCCTTGGGGGATGTCGAGAGCAAGATAAGATTATACGGTACATTATTCGCCTTTCTATTTTTAGAATCCAATTTGTTGTAATTTTGTAAGTTGAACCTAATTTCATTCAATTTCTCTCACACCTGTTCTATGTTTATACAAACATACCTATTTGGTGAATATATGCCAACGAATATACAACGTGTTCAATAACTTTTAATCTGCATTTCAATTCCAAAAACATATTAATAAATGCAAAGTCAAACTTAACACGGAATATTGAAATCCGGACAACACCGTTGATTGATTTTAAAATATTTTACTCACAGAGATACCGGGCAACGATAGGCATGCCTACCAATATCCTGATGTACGCGCGACGTCTGATGATGATTACGGAACCAACGCGTATGAGGACGAAGACGTTGATGTGGATAGCATGAAAAGTAACAGAGTACCAGATAGAGCCAATAAATGGTACTCCAATGACGGCAAAGTCATAGTTACCACAGCTACTGGTGCATCAACAAAGGTCACCACAACGACAACAATCTTCCTGTGTCTAATCAAAAGTCTGCTATAATTACTGTAACTGCTACAAAAAATGTTTTCTTTTTTGCCGTTAGCCCTGATGATAATTCAGGAAAATTGTCAACAATCACAGCCTGTCATTACGTTTGATTGGAATAATTTCTGTAGGCATTGTTATTTTTCGTTTTTAGAGTCGGCGATTTTTTTGTTCCATAGGTTTTTTATTCCATCAGCGTGTAACGTGATAATAACTAGTCTTATAACGTTGTATATAGTTTGTAATAGGTGCGTATCCGAACTGTTTGTAAGAATATAAATATTAGTAATTCATCTCTGAAACTTACCGTTAAATACATTTACGAGATCGTATAAGATTTAAGCAAATGTTTATAAATGAATGTGCCATGTATATTGCTATTATCTTGAATAGAGACATTTATATTAAAGTTTTTATTGGGCATGGTAAATTTAATTGTAAATAAAATTGTATGTAAGCGATAGAGGACATATTTACTTAACAACTTGTTTGAGACATATAAAACAGTTAATAGTTGCCGAGTATTTACAACTTAAAAGTTACCGTTTCCAGTGCTTACTCTCCAGTTGCAACTTTAGTAGATACGGTACTTGTAATAGAATTAATACCTAAAGTCTTTCAACGGAAACCAATTTTGTGGTATTACAGCCGGGAGTTTTGTTCATGGTTTTACGAAACAGAAGTTGATTGAATTTCTGAAGTTGCAGATGGAGTTATTTCCGCGTGTATCTAAATAATGTAGTCAAATAATAATGTAACCTCTTCCGAACAATGTACGTTAATATCCTGATCGTTACAAAAAATAATAAAATCAAGGACATGTCGCATTGCCTCTTAATTTCATCCGAAGCCTTCGTTTCTCGGGGACTTTAATACCTAATTGAATATTTCACGGCGCTCTATGCTAATGTTGCGAGGGTGATAAATGGTAATGATATTCTTCGTTATTCCAACTAAAATTCATACGTTTTACAAAATAGAACCATTTAACAATACTAATTGTATTTCAAGTTTTGCGCTATAATCATTCAAAATATCGTACTTTCTGGGTAGGTTAACAGTGATTAAGAAATGCTTGCTGAAAAAATATTCTTATTACATAGAACAAGTACCCCAGTAGGTACTACAAATAACGATCTTGGCGATCAAAAATCATGATACTGTTAGAAATAAAAAAGTATTATAAGATATACGATAGTCTTCAATAGTAACGAACTAAATGGTGCTGCCCAGCAAAATGGAGGAAACTCTACGCGGAAAGCTGCCTGAAGGAAGATAGTGCTTGATAGTGAATTCGAACACTGAACTGGCATGTAAACCGTAGTACCAACGGAGCCCTGATGTAATACAAGGTACGTTTACGTACTTTTAAGCATAAGTTTCTTAGAAGAGTTTCGGTTTTACAAATCGACCACAGCGCACAACTCCACACTTGATACTTTTGATTACATCTCAACATCAACTCCTGATTATGTATCTACCTCCTCTCGTTCAACAAACATATAATATATTGATCGATTAGCTGAGGAATTAGTGATCGCAGTAATGTAATGCTTCTGCGCATCTTGACGGCTCCCTTAAGAGAGAAGAGTACAATTTTAATTTATATCTTGTTTTATTATTTGTCGAATTAACACCACAGTTCAAAATATCTACATATAAAGGAATAATTATTTCGCAATTTGTTCAACGTAGTAATAAGGCAAAAGTGACAGTTTTGTTAATCCATTGTCAATTGACATAGATGGGCCGGAGCCGATAAGGGCCCACATCGACGATCGATTTAACTGTTTGAATATTTCAATGGCGCGACTATCATTTACAGGCGAAACGACGGAGCGGTTAGTTCTATCGTACGCATCGGTACATACTACTAAAACCAATACATTTTTATCCATAAATAAATTGGATGTTATATCAAATCCGATTTGTGCCTAAGCCACACACACACTAACGAACACTATTTTCATTATTCCAAAGACAAAAAATTCAAAATAAAAATGTTCCCTACATAATCTATACATCCATACATCCATACATATAAATAAAATTGGAGTGTCTGTTTGTAATATTGAAATAACCGTTTTTTACTACATGCATATGAAATATATACGGTACATACAGCAAAATAACATTTTTTACAATTTTTGTCTGTCTGTCTGTCTGTTTGTATAGGCTAATCTCTGAAATGGCTGGACCGATTTTGACGGGACTTTTATTGGCAGGTAGCTGATGTAATAAGGAGTAACTTAGGCTACTTTTATTTTAGAAAAATTCTTTTATTTTAGAAAAAAATAGGATTAAGTGCATTTGGTCTTACTAAAAAATACATTGTTAAGTTCCGACATCCACGCGAACGAAGTCGCGGGCACAGCTAGTATTTTGTAAACTTCAAGATTTATACAAGCAGCTAATACTTTATTCTCAGGATAATACCCCAGTAAAGAAGTTGTGTATATGGCCTCTGGCTACGCCTTCGAGTGCAAAAATATTGTTATAAGTTTTCGCTACTTCACTCTTTTTAATAAGATCAAGTCTAGATAAAGAACTTTATTAAGGAAAACGAATTCTACAATCATTTATTGAACATAAATTTACCTACAAATAATTATAATTTATTCTGTTTCAGAAACTATGAAAATAAAACTATTCTTTTAAGAAAAAGGAATATCTGTTCTCCAACAAGCCTTCTAAATATTATTCTCTCAGTAGCCTTCTAAAAGTTATTATAAATAACAAATGTGCAATAAAATATGGGCCATAATTTTCAGCGCTGCTGTGCATATGAGCATGAATATATTCAAGCAAGATGAGCTAGGATCTCACACCCAAAAATATTTGAATTGTTTTAACAAAAATTATGATATCTTTTCAAATAATATGTGCATGTCATCTATATTAAGTATATTTGTAGCTAAATTTTCAGCGTCAAAAATACGCAAGTAAACACTTAACTAAATTCAGAAGCGAATATTAGAAAATATAGTGACAGAATCCTAAAAACTTCACTCACCAAATATTCTTGTCTTACAAATAGGTAATATGAAAACTTGTCAATCCCTCTTCACTTTTGACTTTCGCAAAGTGAATACCACATCTTTTTGAGACCTACTGTACCAATTATGCAAATAATTATACTTAAACACGAATTGCCATAATTATGTATCTAAATATAAATTCGGCGTTCAATCATAATTTTCGTAATGAGTCATTATTAACTTTCAAAATGTACGTTCCATTTAAAATCAAAGAGAATTCTTTTAACAATGGCACTGTACGCATTACGTTCCGACTAATTAATTCCATTAACTTGACTACTGGCAAATGCATCAATTTGCGTTATCCAATTAATTGATGATTTAATTTTAGCATCAAATAAACAGTTGAATTTCATCAATGAAATTCACCACTGAATAATTGAATACGCACTGAAAGTTATCAATTGTTGACATATAGTATCTGGAGCAAATGTAATTCTGGAAATGTTATGGTATTTTTATTGACGACTGTGATAAACAAAATATTTCTAAATAATAAACGACTATAATCTCCAAGAGATAGGTATACTTGATGTATCGTGCAATTAACCGCTTCCTTTATTTTATCTCGACAATCTCTCCGCATTGCACCGAAACTGACCTCATTATGTTATTGCTCTTAAGCTCAAAATCTGCTGTATCACGGGTTAAGTAATTGGGCGGCAAATTAGCTAAGCCCAAACTGTCAATCACTAAAACCCACTTATGCGAACCGGACAAAACGGTCAGATTAGGCACACTATCGAGAAATTACACAGTGTAATATTTTTTCTTTATTTTGGTAACGGCCATGCATACATGTTCTTAAGCCATTGGCTATGCCTTTAATCAAATAAGTATACATTTAAGTTGTAGTGAGAACTTTAGGGCTTGTAGAACAATATATAATTACATGGCACCTCATGTGGAAGTCAGTAGCCTCGTGTGAAAAGCAGTTCCCTGCAAAGGCTGATTTGATGATGATTTGAATACTATAAAACAATGTCTGAAGGCCTGAAAAAATATTCATAAATAGACTATTTAAAAAAAATGGCCCAATTCTGTCCAAAAATAAAATCGAATCCCGAAATTTTCATGTCGGAAAACTTGATTCTTAAAACCTACATTCATTATATTCTACAAAGCCTAAGTAACCACGTTCCAAAGATACAGATGAAAGAAGGCACACAGCGGTAATTGAACCGCGAATGTGTCTCAAAGAATCTAAACAAATATTACAAGGGAGATGGGAAGAGTTGAATAATCGCCATTATTTTTCGTCGAGACAAGAGGGAGGTCTCAAACGGCCTTAATTTGGGCAATCTAAACATGGCAAAAGTGATTGATGCGTGCCGCCGCGCTTCGTCTGTGTAACAAGTGTTTTTACGTGACTGTAATCAAGAATCTCGTCATTCTTAAGGAAATTGATGAATCAATTTAGATTTACAAGTGAAATTGACAATAATAATAATTTTCAATGGCTTTTTCTTATTAATAACTGGATGGGGTTAGTCAGCCACGACTCCGCCCATATAAAATATTAAGTAACATAAGTAGGTACATCTAAATGACCTATATTACTTCATCTATACAAACAAATAAAATTGAAGTGTCTGTTTGTAATGTCAAAATAACAGTTTTTTAGGAAGTAGGCATAACAAAAAAAACATCGTCTTTCTGTCTGTTTGTTCCAGCTAATCTCCGAAACGCCTGAACTGATTTTGACGGGACTTTCACTGACAGATAGCCGATGTTATAAGGAATAACGTAGGCTACTTTTATTTTAGAAAAATAATTACGGTTCCGCGCATAAAAATGCACGAGTTTGTAATCGACGTTGGCGAAACCGAGGGCGAAAACTAATATTTAATAAATTAAGTAATCCATTATTACTTCGACGGTTTGCCATGCAGACTGTACGGACAGAGTGTGTTACAGACACAGGTAAACTGGAAAATTAAGTTTTGCAATGTATGCAAATAATATATAATAATTTCTTCGGTACCTACGGTTGTCGGCTGGTACAAGGGTTAAGCGATTAGCTTTGTCCACGAAGTCTTGGCTTTGATCACCACAATCTACAAATATTTGTATGATCTACAGATAGTTGTACCTGGGTGTGCGTGTAGGTATGTGAGATTAATGTTTGTAAACTGCGAAACTACTAACGACTATACCGAAGAAATTCTACGTGTTTTTTTAATATATAAAAATGTGTTAGGATATAATTCCTTGAACTAATGATTTGAGCACGTGTGTTAGTATTTCGAAGATATTGCTTGTGGTTGTCAAAGTAAGACAAGATAAGGTCGAGTGCCAGACGAAATTCTCAAAACAAACAAACCGTCATTACAGCGAATGTGGCAGCTCTAATAAAGCTGAAACAAAATTCAACCACAAAATATTCTGCTTATAAATACTATAAACTTACTGAAAACCGAAAATCTATTCAATTCAAAACAAAACTACGAATTGCAATTGTAAAATTATTTATTACGAACAAACTAATTCAAACAATCTATTCTAACAAACAAACTATCTTTAGTTTCGCATTCCTAATTGTTTTTATACTTCATGAAAATGCAAACAAGGTTCATAATGCAGGTGAATAACAAAACACATTGGAAACGTTACGTGTGGAACTCTATCAAACAATCATTAACACTGCACACGTATTATTCTGCAAACACTAAAGCAATTTTATGTTCACATACACAAAGAAACCGCTTCATTGGTCTAGTGGTTTCAAGAGCGCCCTCTAAGCTTTAGATCTTGGGTTCAAATACCACATGAAAAAAAAATGTTATTGGCATTGTTCCCAGTAAATATATGGGTATATTATATCCAGGGATTTCATCATGCAATGTGTTCAGAGCAGTACACTTCTGCCTACCTCTTCGAGGTATACAGGCGTGATAAACAAAAGCAGGTTTGAACTTCAAGTGCAGTAGAAGTTTCTTTGTTTGCAAATACGTAGAAACAGTGTTCGTAATTATGAAGTTGCTCGAAGTTACCATAAAGCGTTATTGTTAGTTACAGTCAGCGTCAAATAGTAGAACAGCTAAGGTGTACATATAGAGCAAAACATGTTGTGTACTCATTATCTTTTAGCCAAACAAGTGACGTAATCATATTATGCATTACAGTCAAAGTGGCCATAATATCGTTGTTGTTAGAAATATAAATATACATAGTAGTCCATTTGATCACAGCTGTTCTAGTGTATCTGACGCCGACTATCCCTCTCTCAATGTTCAACAAAACTCCAAATTAGGGCTGGTTTCAGTCTCTACTGTATAAACGTTCTATTTCAATTTGCGAATCTCTCCGGTACTTGTTCTAAACTAGTCAACTAGTCCCTGTAGATGTCCAGCCTAATAGATTTTTAATGGTAGTGCAGTTCAGTGAATTTGGTTTCAAAATTACACTTTCTCAGTTTCAAGTGTTTGAGGCTTTCGAATTCAAATAAAACGGATCGTGATTAAAACTAGAGTTATGTCATTAGATCTAGACCGTTGTAGATGGCAACAAACGCAAGTTGCTTTCTCAAACTTAACTTTATAATTATTAGATCCATTAAAAAAAAAACAGGAGCAATTGTTTTGACAAAGATTCATGCGTTGCTTACAATACTGATGAAGATGAAAATATTTTTTTTAAACAATAAAGATATTATAATCCTTACTGTGCTTTGTGTATCAACAATGCACCTAATCTGCTGATAACAAGGTGACCTCGAGCTCAAACTCAAACTCAAAATCAAAACTTTTTTATTCGTGTAGGCCGTAAAAGGCACTTACAAATCGTTTAGCTGGTTCAAATTGTCATTCCATGCAGAAGAACCAGCAAGAAACTCCATGTTTACTCTTTTAAAATATGGTTTATGACATTGTACATGGAAGACGTGTAAGAACAATGTAGGTCAATGTCTGTACTGGTCTTTGGAAGAAAGTACCAGTGCCATGACAGATTTGAGCGGACCTGTCCCTACAGACGGGACGCATGCATCAGTAACCGTGTAGCTCAACCCTATTTTAGGGAGCTCAACGACCCGACGCACGACACCACCACCACCACCAGATCTGCGGAACATTCGAAAAGGCCCCATAGAATACTCAAACCGTCAGACAATAAGAATTCTTTTTCTATCGCGTTGTCTAATTCGTTGTCTATTTGTGTACAAAATGAGAGATTTAAAAATATTCCATTCAAAAAAAGAAAACAACAACGAAACGAAAATGGAACTAAAAGAAAATAATTAATAATCTTGCTAGTCTTAATGTTCTTGCTAGCTAGTCTTAATGTTAAATGAATTCGTCAAAGAGATACAAGATTTCTTATGTCTCTGACGAATTCATATACAGACGTCCCAGTTTGATATATCTTGTTTGTGAAAAGATGACAGAAATTTTATGATGATGAACAGCTTAATGAGAAAAGAACTGCAAAGAAAAAAGGGACGAAAAAGGAACCTCCTTTCATCATTACTTTTGAAAATTTGCCTTTTTGGCATGCGTAATGATTATGATGACGCCCCTACTTGCAGGAACTTCACCGAATCGACCAAGCTAAAAAACGACTCATTACTTATTTTATTAAACGCCTCTCATGTTGAACGAATCATTTTGTCTTAAGCGTCTGTTATATTGCCGATAAACGTGGGCCTTAGATCCTCTTAGAATAAGGCCTAAAAACGGTATGAAAGCAGCCACTCGATAGAGAAGATAACTCAAAAACCCAATATTCGAGCTCGGATCCCTGTTCCCCGTACATTTTATCGACGCGCTATGAATGCATGGAGGTTAATGCACTTGTCAATGTCAGTACGTAACACGTTTCAGCCTATCGGACCGTGTCTGTGCCGCTAGTTGTTTGAAAAATATACAGAGCCGCTATTGTTCGCCATTTTTATACAATAGTTTGTTGGTTGTGTGCACCCCTTTATATTTTGGGGAAGATGTTTATTTATGAATTTATGATCCGTTTTTGTATTTACTCCAAGACAATCTCTGTGTAGAATTTTGGAATACGTATAATTTGTGTTTAGATAAAAAGCGATCAGTCCCCTTTATACAAATGAAGACAATAAAATTATATAGAATATGTTTAATTTTAATGTCAAATGACTTTGAACACGACCATTAAATACCTATATAATTATTTCTAATTAAGAACATGATTTGAGGTTCTTATGAATGTTATTCTTATGAAGTCTCTACACGCACTAGAAATCATTCTCTTACACACAATAAACTACTCCTATTGTCATTATTTGGAATAGCAACCTAATAACGTAGTCCGTGTGGGTAGATATATTTTCAGTGGTTTCCCATCTACCCGCCTTGGTTTTGATAATACTTAGAACGGACTGCGCATTGCCGATCGTATGTACTTCGTCGCTAAAAATTTTCGCGGTCGTTCGGTTTCGGTGTTTCGGCTATTGACCGCGCGTTGACTGTAGACTTTTAGGATCAGCTCACGCTATTTTTCAGTTGATATTCCGTCTTGCGTTAATAAAGAAACAATAGCTTATAGTAGTGTTATTGGTGACGCGTAGTGATCGACTTATGCAGCGTACCTGAGACCTTCCCACCTGTAAACAAATGGTAAGTGTTTTAGTAATATGATTTTGTAAAAGGGTTTGTGTCATAGGGCCAGCGATCGCAGCTGGGATCTTTCTTTTTGTTAAGTACACTAGTCGCTGGACTTAGTTTTAAATTGACAAGAGATTGTGATGTAAATCGTTTATATTTTGTATCTAAATAAATAATAGGTACTTGTACCTGTTGGAACATCACGTTACATTAGGTATATACTAGGTATGTACCTGCCTACTTCACATACAACTAACTAACATACATTCATATATAATAATCTGTTACCCAGCCATAATGATCAAGTGGTACTATTAGGTAATAATATCCAACTTTACTGACACTAAAGAAATTTTCAGTAGGTAATGAAAACAAATAGATAAATAAAGGTAGCCGCGAGTACGCGCTACATAAAACATTCAAGGTAGGTACGTATACATGTATTTTCAAATGAAGAGGCAAACCAAATAAAGTTAAAATAAATTCCCAAACCGACACCCAAAACATTCTATATGTTATTGAGAAACTTTTAATCGAAATGAACTGACGGAAAGCCAAACCGTTCCCGGCGAGTTCCTGCCTAGGATCACTTGCGCCGGCGTAATGAAAATGTTTGAGGTGATATGGCCTACGCATAATTAGATTAAATTATTTAGATCTACAACTGAAATGCTTCCAAAGTCTGCTTTCTAAGCAATCTTGTTAAATCTTATAATGATATTCATTCTGCCTGTTACGAATAAACCAATGATTTTTGAGAATATATCTGAGTCAAGAATGGCTAAATCGCATGACCTTAGCACGCTTCTTGGACGTGTAGATACTTTATTTAGATACCATCATACTAGTAATAGAAAACTGAGAATAAACATTTTATGAATTTAGTAAAGAACACGTACTTTTGTCACGCAGTCTTCTTCTATTGTGTCGACTTCAACTTTCACATGGGAATCGCTCATTCCGTCGTGGAAAGATTAACCAGTCAGCAATGGATCGAGGCGGACTGCCCAAAATGCGCCAAACAATCACATATTTCGTCACTCTTGGAGGCTCTTTGCTTGCAATGATGATGTCGTATTCACAAAAAATCAACTTTATGTGAACATATACGTTGGTGTACTTAATCCAGAGTGTACCTAGTGCAAGTTTTACTAAATTGGCGTTTGAAAGGATCTATACTTCAAAAACATTTAAATAAAGCTACTACAGCGCGACTGCCATAGGTCTGTTAAAAAGCCACCTGTACTGATGACAACTATCCAACCACCAATCTGTCTACCAAGTGATCATTATGACAACATCTCCTCAAGTGCGCTCACCTTCATTGTAATCCTACTTCCTTCCTACTAATATTATAAATGTCAAAGTTTGTGAGGATGGATAGATGGATGGATCGATGGATCTTTGTTACTCTTTCACGCTCGAACGGCTGAACGGATCTGGATGAAATTTGGCACAGATAGATTATAGTCTGGAATAACACATAGGCTACTTTTTATCCCGGAAAAATGTACGGGTTCGTAAACCACGCGGGCGAAAGTAGTGTTAACATAACTAACTCCGAAGTGTTAGTCAGATGTGTTCTATTGTGCACCCACATTTCGCTGCTATCAATATTCAGTCCCATGTTATAAGTGGCTAACTTACTACCATCAATCATGCATGTTCAAACTCCGTACTGCAATTGAGAATTTCTACAGAAAAGCCCATCATCAGCCATAAGACGTCCACTGCTGAACGAAAGCCTCCCCAAGGGGGGTTTGCCATAATCCCCACGCTTGGCAGGTGGCTTGGGGATCGCAGTGGCTCACCGATTAGTGAGAGGACGCTGCTGCCCGGCCTCCGGTGTCTGAAAAAGAAAAGCCCAACTTTTAAAAACAACCCATTATTTTCCGACCAGGTTACCCAGGACTTCACACTCAGCATTCGCACTTGCGACCACTAGTGAGACCAGTTTGTATTTATACAAAACAAGTACTTACTGATCAACATATACATAATACACTTTACATCTAATGAAAAGAGACACTCCTCGTTAGTCAGCCTCATCCTAAAACATCTGGGATTACCTGTCAGCCCACGTCTAGCTCTGTGGCTGGCTGACTGTGGCCGAATTAAGCGATAACTAATGAAAACCGTAAAACAATGACACTCAAACTGTCTCGCTTGTATTTACACTATCTTGCGGCTAGATTTGCCTAGAGTAGCATTCAAAAGCAAAGTTTTTAGAGGATAGGTAGGTACAGTAAAACAAAAAGATACATACAGGGTCCATGGATGAAATTTTCGAGTAATATATTATTTAATTATAAGACATAGTTAAGTTAGACTTTATTTGTGGAAAAAGGTACTTAAAAAGTCTGCTATTAGTTCTTTATAAAACTTTATCTTTATGTAGTGACCCTTCATACCTATCCCTTGGTTTGTATGTACATTTATGTTGTAAAAAGTCAACTCTTAATCCTCGTAACTGTTTTCCTGGACGTCCCACGTTTCGCGGATTCGAATTGCATGTGAGATGTACTATGTTTACGAGTATAAACTGCGCCCAGGATACAGGAAAAATCTGGGAATAAAAGCAACGGACACATTTGGCGAAGACTGGCCTTTGTTCGTTAATTTCTTCCGCATCCTCTCAGCGAAAACTGTTAGATTGTTCAGATTATAAATGAATGATCTTTTTTCATTTTGCAATTTTTCACTACATCTATGTTCCTACTAGAAATGCCTTTACTTACTCCGAGGCGTTTCGAATTTCATACCTATATATTAAATATGCACATATGTATGTGGTATGAACATCGAAATAGTATGTACGAATGTATGTATGAATATTTCCGGTAAAATAGTAATGTACGATTTGTGCTTTGTAATGCAGGAAGCTGATTACTGTTTGCATTACGGATTTCGATGAAAGCTTTCATAATTAATTAAAATTATTATTTTTGATGGAGTGTATGAAACACGTGCCTATAAGTAATATTGGACATCGAAGTATTCATTTTGTGGTTTAATATCAGTATGTTTCAAAATTTATGTTGCGGTGTAATAATATTTATCACTAGCGACCCGCCCCAGCTTCGCACGGTTAGCAGAGTATATACGCCTTCACTTTTTTGTCTGTCGTAGTTTCGTATCAGCCTTTTACGTCGAGCGTGTAGATTTTTTCCGAGATCGTAATATTTCAGCCAATTTACACAAAACCTTAACAAATTATACACTTAAACCTTCCTCGTAAATCACTCTGTCTATTGGTGTAAACCGCATGAAAATCCGTTCAGTAGTTTTTGAGTTTATCGCGAACAGACAGACAGACGCGACGGGGGACTTTATTTTATAATATGTAGTGATAATTAAGTACATACAAGTACCAGTTGTCAATTAAAACGATTGGTTCACTAAATCATTAATTAGGTAACCTATAAATGATACTGACTGCCTCATTAGTCTAGTGGTCGCAAGCGTGAATGCGTGAGGTCTTAGGTTCGATACCCGAGTTATGCAAAGTGTTATTGGGTTTTTCTGTATTGAAATTTTCATTAGCAGCACGGAATCTGGAACTATGCCCGGTAGATGGCAATAGACTCGCCCCCTCATACATGGGCGTCAAAAACGGCATCGGCGAAATGTAGGTGTACAATGGTACACTTCTCCTTAAACTGTCGGGGAAAACAGTCGTAATGCTGTATTGTATATGTAATGAAATGAAATGAAATGAAATTATTTATTTTGCAATTAGGATTTTTTTATCACTTTTACAAAAATAATATTCCAAGATTATTTTTATGTTAGTATTTTTTTTACATTATCTATTTAAAGATATTGCTGCTATTGTTTACGGATAAACTTATTAAAACAAACATACATATTTCTTATAACTTCCCTCTTAAAAACCGCACTAAAATTGTAACACCTCCACATACGTACATTAAAACGCAATTTACTCGCAATCTTAACTAACGTTTAATTAAAACTATTAGGTAGCAACCCCGAAAGTTGTGCCACGTGTGATAGGAGCGGTCCATCCCTAACTCACTGGTATATAGATGTGGGTTCCTTGATAATTAACATTCTAGAAAGACGGGCAGTCACGTGGGGCAGCCCTATCGTGCCGGTTACTGATTAGGAACATATTAAACTAGGCGAATGTGTGAGAGTGGAATGCGTTATTGCTAATTGAATAAGCTTGATTTGTGTTTACTAGGGTTAATGACAATCTGCACAGTAATCTGGAATTTGTCGTGTTCTGGTGAAGGTGAAATATTAGGTCTTAGTTGAAATAAAATGAAATCTCAATTCAACTGTCTAGAAAAACCAATTTGCTTGTATAATTTTATTAGATTTTAGCTATGCCTGCGTGTGTCTGTGTGGATAAATTTTTCATACAACCTTCCATTTTCTATTTCACCCTCTTATATAGGTTTCTTAGCCGAAAGCCTAAATCGTATGAAATGTCAATTAAGTTGGACAGGTAGGTACCTATTTAGTTTCTGAGATATCGTGATTAAACAGTAAGTTAGTGGTAATTCTGTTTTTATATACAGATTTATTGAAGAAAAGAATCGTAAATGAACACAGTATTGGCGCGATAGCTGCAGAGTTCGTGTATAATAGTTTATTGCACTATCTATATCTGAACTCACAATAAAGTCTGATGTATGACCTAGATCGTTTCGTGCACAAGAGTGCACACTCTGTATACATTTTAGCCATAAAATCTTCTATAAATTATCATAATCGTTATCAACTGTCACCAAAAATCGTTGCATGAAAATTATTGTTGCTATCGATACTCGGCTTTAACTGCGGCTGGACTACATACTTTATACGGATGCTAAGATAATTAGTATAACAGTCATAGATCTAGTTATGAGCAATAAAAAACAAATGACTCTAAGGATGTGCTATAACGGCTCTGTTAGTAACTAACGCAACGCAACGTCAAGCGAAAAGTAGCATGATAGTTCAACAAAAGCTGGACCGACAAACTAGAACAGAAAAGGCTACGCAATACTTATACTGCTTTAATCTAAGTGTTTCTGTGACAGATGTGATAAAAGATCTAGTGTACCTAGCCATTAATTATTTAACTATAAACAGTGATGTGCCAACCCCAACGTCGACAAATGAATCCTACAGGTGCTATAACAAACTTCTGACAAGACGCTGTTGCCAATAATGATGACAGTTTCTTCGTCAGTCCACTTGATATAACCAAACTGCTATCTTTGACTGCGTACCTACATGCGGCAAAGAAGCTTTTCTCATGTGGAAACCAGACTATCGTTCACATTCAACAAGTATAATAACTGTTTGCATTATAAAATCCAAACTAAAATAAATATACATAGAACAAACAATGAAAAGAAAGGAAGGTAATGTCGATTTAAATTTCCGCGAAGTTCTTTGTGAGAGAACAGTAACCTACATAATTGAAAATCAGAAGTAATGGTTTATACATTCAATAAAACCGATGTCGGTTGGAAACAACAGACGGCCATTTATATTGGCAATTAAGATATTTTTCAATTTTGTAACACATTTATGTATCACCAATATTGGCTCAAATATATGCGGTTCGAATGTGGCGATTGTGACGTGAATGATATGATTGCTTGCAATTGGTTCAATGCATCTGAACCCGTCGTAAAAAGCCGTATAAATTATTTATGCAATGCATAAATCCAGAGTATCAATATTAGATGCGACTGAGCTGGTGTAAGCTGCACAGAATGTTGGAGTTTCAAGCGGTGAGGTGTTGAGTTTCACGATCATTATTTGAGATGTCGGTAACTAAACGCGCTTATACCTAATCACTATTAGGTAGATCAAGTCTAACCATCATGCACAATCAATAATGCCACTTAGGCCACAAATGGCGATGAAATACGCTGTTAGCGGCATATAATAACTGATGGATGACTGTGAAATGTCTGAAATGTTCTGAAAATGTGGCGAATAAGGAATTTATACCATGATTTCTCATGTCGTCAACACTTAAACAAACCCAACATTTAGTTAATCTAAACACACCGTAGGCAAAAAACGAAACACTTACTACTACACAAAAACCATTCCTACCTTGATTCCTAGCTTGATTCACCTTAAAAGACATCTGTAACAGGTGTTAAGTTGGTATTTCCCCAGTGGAAACCTTTACCACAGAAATCAAAGTATCCTTAACAATCGCAGTACTTCACGAGTAGAAACAGATTGCTACTCGTTGCGAGCACCAAAACAACTCGTTTTCAGTTGACTTTTAGAACTTGCACTGAGTAACTTTCTTTATTTCTAAAACAACTTGGAAAACCCTCCTGTAAAGTCTTAGTTTTACTTTTTCCAAGAGAAAAACGAAAGAAAATCGTTTAAGTCGAGAATTTGCCGTCATAAGATGTAAATGTATTTTTGCTGAGTTTTAATAACTTGTCTTATTGCTTTATTGATCTTACAGCTGAAGCTGTTAACGCTATAGAGTGACTTTGTGTTTTGTGTTAATGTTCTGTTTTCTTCTATCTTGGAAGTGTCTAATAAACAGCCAGCTGACACCTTCAACAAACCCACGACAAAAGTCTGCTCTCAATTAAATTTCCAAACTCATTGCTGAAAACATTCATTGCTCCTAAAAGCTTTATTAATTAATCACATGATAACTGCAAACCCTATCCCGCTATTTAGCAAAGTCATCGAACTCATACAGAACAAGTTCGAAAACCTAGATACATACAAGATACGGTCTGCAACACTGAATGTGGTACATTATCAATTCAGTGCGACGGAGTGAGACTTCCTGTATCAACGTTTGCATTAGCTTCTGAACTTTTGCTTTCAGACTGCGCTGAATGAATTATCCGAATGTTGATTTTTGTAGTCAACTGTACACATCTATAGATTCCTTAATATGTTGTCAACATTAGATATATTATAGTATCATAATAACATAGCATCACGCCTGTATTCCTCGAAGGGTTAGGCAGGGTTGTTTTACATTTCGCCGATGTGGCGACGGGTGATTCTATTGCCATCTACCCAACACATTTCCAAACTGGCCCCCGACCTCATGTTATAATATCTAAATAATTATATCTAATATACATCTTATATATACATAGAAAATTTATGATCAACATTATTTCAAAAGTAGTAAAATGTTTCGATTCTCTGAATTAATATATGACGCATCGTTAAACGGCGTTAAGTACAGATCGAAAATACCATTCTGAATAAATCCCCGAAGAGCATATAATTTCAAAGGAGTCCAGTGTGTATCTTACAAGTGTAAATATTTTAGTATAAACACATACTTATCTCGTCTGGAATCGCTAGAATTTTATACGCTTTATTTGTCAAACTACTATTTGTTAATCTATACAAATATTCGTAATTAACACTTAAAAGTTTATTACCTCAAAATTAAAAACAAAACAAACAAACTACAGATAGAATATTATTTTCTCCAATCTGCATACCCACTCTGATTTCGAAACGCTTCTGATATTCTAAATTTAAATTCTCTCTGCATTTAGTAAACAATGTAATTGGTCGGGGCACTACACTCGATTGGAGCTGGAAATGCAGACGCATGTAATTAAGTCTGTCTCGGTGCAGGCCTTTTGGCATCACAATGAGTCCGACTCTAGCTCCGAAGCGTCCCACACAAAGGCGCGAATTGAAGTAATGGCGCGTGCATAATCCTCACAAGTCTCTCTTTCATTGACTGGCAAATTTTTCAAGCGATGATTTACGAACTCTGTCTATATCTGACGCTGAACATTTGACAGCCAAATTGTTATGTGCTGCTTGATTTATTTATTTACCGCAATACGTATAGATCAAACGAGTTGATGGTAAAAGTTAATAGAAAAAGTTTTGGAAATGTTCTATTTTTAGACGACTTCCTGAAGATTTTTTTATATTATTTTGTACTTTGTCATAAAATAAAACATTATATAGTTACGAGGCTTTGAGAAAGGCTTTGATATACCGACTCAGAAATAACTCCTTAGAAAAGATTCTAGATTGTTTGTTCTTGCAGCGCTACACAATGCACCTACATATTAAGACAAAGGTCTTCATACAACATGCGTTAACGTTTTTACCCCACTAAACATAAGTTGATTCTGCCGATTTTTATATGTCAAAGACACAAGTAAAAACTAGGTCCTCGCTTTGTTTTTTTTTTATATTGTTTATAGATTGAGAAATAATGAAGCCATAAAATGCGTTTTTTAACTAAAAATCTTCCCTAAACTTATCCCGTGGTAATTATTGAATTAATGAATGTTTTCAAAAAACAGAACGTGTCGTACTATTTTATAATATGACAAAAGGATATAGACCAAAATAAAATTAATTCGTTAAGATTTCAATGCATGAAACGTTAACGTCCAAACACTTATTTTGCGTGTATTTCAAGGTAATGTTTTCAGAAAATGATACTCTTAAATTACAAAGTAAATATAATTCGAAGTCGATTGAAAACCGTACGAACGAATACTCTGAAAAAGTTATAATTAATCTGTAAATCTGTTATCGTAAAGCCTTCAGTTATTGAGTTATAAAAACAAGTTGTTAACATAAATTGGAAAAAATATTGCATGATTTTTTTATTACGTGTCATGAGTTTTTTATTATTATTTGATCGTTCAAGATACATAATAAAATTTTAAAGGCTATTTGCTGTCAAGTAATCTAACGAAATTACGCGATGTAAAACGAGATTCATATCGAAATAGATGGCGTCCAAAAAATAACACTTTTCATAAGAAAATGCTATTATTATAATGTATTTTTATCATCATTATTTAAGCTACAAATTAGAAAAAGTATAATGATAATTTTCATAATTTTTGTGGCTTATGTTTTATTGACAGAAAATGAAACGGTCAAAGCAATTTATAAGTATCTATATTTTCATTTGAAAATGTAGTGAAAATCAAGTAGTTTAGATATTTGTATAGTACCTACTTGAAAATCAAGACTATATAGTTGAGACGCTGATTTACCTGCAGAAGTGAAAAAGCTTTAACAAAACGAAAACCAAAGCTACGGTTGCCTTTGTTTAAAGTACTCATTAGGCTACATTGAGCAACCTTCACGTAGTACATACAATATGATTTTTAAGTAAACAAACGTATTCCTAGCTTTGAACACTACGTTATCTATGTATGACCGACTGAATCAGTAAGATACAGCTTTTTTATTAACTGTCTTTTGTTTTTCCCTTTTCAGCATAGTTAATATTTCTCCTGTATACATGTATGTACACTATTATATACACTATGTACACTAGCTTTTGCCCGCTACTTCGGTCGCGTAACCTATGCGCAATGTATAATTTATAGCTTATAGTACTCAGGAATAATGTAGCTTTCTACCAGTGAAATAATTTTTAGATTTTTATCATTGGTTCCGGAGATTACCCCCTACATACAAACTTACCAACAAACTTTACCTCTTTATAATATTCGTATTGATTTAGTTTTTGAACACACATCTCACATGCACACAGTCAGATAGACAATATTTTTTCATATGTAACATATTCATTTTCATATTTTTGGCTGTCAAGTTCACACTTCCTTGGCTCAGTCATGCGCATACATCTGTGAATTTGACAACCATTATGTAACCAAGCCGGTTTTCCCTCACGACGGAGAAAACCCGTATGGGTTGCTAAATGAAGAGGGGGTAAAGAAGCGACAAAGTTTCCATCTTCTGTACACAAGGTCGGAATTTGATTTCCATTTCAATACTTATGTAGCCCTTTAACTGTAATATCGGCCGTTCAAGGACCGCTAAAAAATTCTATGACAGCTCTGCTATGGTTGAAATTTGTATGACGTCGTGTGTTAATATTCGCTACATACAATATATACTGTCACATTGATCTTGGAACTCAAAATAGACCTTATATTTTTATGATATACACACTATATTTTATATCAAACTCGCGAAACAACATTACTAAATGTAGAATTAGCTCAAACGCCTTTATATATTTAGTTAGAAGCTGTTCATTCAATTTGTATCATAAAGACCTGTGCCCGTCACAGATATGAATATACAATGTTACTTACTGTTACTTCAAACCAAAAACAAGTGAACAATGAAATAAAACGCGCGGTCGGGTTGCAAAGGTTTAAGTAATGCTTTCGTGTTAGAACCGCAATTAACGTATGCCCTACCGTGAACCACGGCGCCATAATTAAACAGGGGTGGAAATGTAAACGAGAAATACGAAACACCATTAAAGATGAAAGATTTGGAGATATTTGTATAATATTGTCATAAATCCAGTGTTTCGTTATATCAGTATCTCCTAGTAAAATATGTTGCCGTGGTCAAATGGTAGTCGCTTCATGTTAAATAATATTATATTCAGTTGTACGAGTATCTTGTTGTATCGCTTGCTGATACCAATAGTTGGAAAACGGTAGATACATATAAGCAGATAATTACCTGGAATACTATCAGTACTTCCTACTCTTTGTGTATTAATTTTTACACTTTATAAATGTGAAAGTAAATGTTTGTTTGCTACCTCATCACGACTAAACCACTGAACCGATCGTTATGAAATTTTATTAAAAGATAGCCTATGTCCTGGAGAAGAATATAGGCTATTTTACTATTGCAGGAAAACACTTATTAGATAATAAAAACAAAATACACGCAGACAAAGTCGCGGGCAACAATTATTGTCTATATAATATAGAAGAAGCTGTTCTATTCCAGCGCTTTTTAGATTCGCGAAGCTAAACTTGCGACTGCCCATTGTCGCGTCAACTTGCTAATTCTAAGAAACTTTGGTTCTTTCTCCTCATTCCGGATCATGTCACGTAGAGAAACTCCGAGCATTGCTCTCTACGCTGAGTTTCTCTTTGAGTGACTTTGAGACTATTCATGAGTCCAAACTAGAAGATTTTGACGTTTCACTGCGTTTTTTTTTTTCTGTAATGAGGTGAGCTACACATGTTACGAGTTCAAACAGTATAACCATTAAACGATTTATGATGCGATTCTCTCTCAATGTAAGTTATGAGAAGCCCCTGATTCTATTAAGTTTTACGAAATCTCGAATAGGCCGAGAGCTTTGTGTAAAAGTGGTCACATATCGTCTGACCGATAAAAAGAACAACAACCAACATCACGCCTGTTTTCCGCTAAGGTTTAAGCAGAGTTACTATTATACATACACCCATGGTTCGCCTCTGCAGTTATTAAGTCTTACAAAGTAGAGAGCGAGCCTATTACCATCTGCAGGACACAATTCCAAACTCAAGCTTTAAAATTTCAGGAATCCCAAAAAAATGATCTTATAGTTATACCTAAGGACCTTGCGTTTAGTAGCCGCACTTGAGACTACTAAACTAATTAGGCAGAGTGGAATTCGATAATATTTAAGGTCAAATTCATCACATCAGTTAGTAAATGAGCAGAACATGAGCTTTACTAGACAGCAACATTGAGCAATCGTGAGCGATGAAGATACCAAATAATGCTGCTGCCTATCCTCTCACAAATCCGTTATCTCACCTTACCTATAACCACAAACCATAAAATAAAAAAGACAGTCACAATCAGATCCAGCAAGTCCTCTCTTGTCTGCCCCCCGGCAACGCCCTAAGCCGAGGTTCGAGTCCCACTATGGGACACCCTTAGCAGTGTTGCTTAGTATTATTTAATTTGCTCGGCTGGAGGCCCTTCTGGTCTCGCTATTTGCCCGGTTAATCAGTAAAAGCTCCCTGAGGTAACTGCGAGAGACAACTCAAAAAAAAAACTAAAAGAAGATAGTCTTCTAGAGTTATTGTGCGCCACGACACTGACGTAAAAAATACAAGAGTATTAACTGTTGTTATTATTATCTCAAGATACTCAAGACAGTATAAAATTAAATTCTAGTGCAGGCGCTTTAAAGTTGGAAATAAAAAATATCATCCCACTTTTTAAAATCTCGAGCAGAAACTGCTAGACGGCAAACTATAATAAAATAGAATTATGCTCTACATAATACAGCATAGAATTATAGAGCAAGTAGTTCCAATGAAGTTATGCTCTGTTTATTATAACAATAGATAAGTATGGCCCATTTAAGGTAGAAAATGTATAGAAAAATCAATGTGTTTGCTTCCAGCGGGGATTCATCAGAATATAATGCTTTCATGAAACTTGACAGTCAGTCAAAATGAAATGAAACTTTTTTCTTTTTTAAATAAACGTTGCCCCACACTAGGATTTCTCCTGTGTCGTGGGTACAGTTTACAAACATACATGTCACATACACACACAACCAGACCCGAAACAACTATCTGTAGATCATACAAATATTTGTTGCGTGCGAGGATCGAACCCGCGACACATAGCGCAGAAAGCTAATCGCTTAACCACTGCGCCAACCGTGTCGTCAACTTTGCTTGAAAAATGCTTCAAAAGATATTCTTCGTTATAATAAATGGATTATAAGTACTATATGCAGGTTTAGCATAAAGTAACTTGAATGATGAACTTAGGTGCTTTCTCACTGGCAACACTCGATAAAATGAAATGTTTCACAGATTTTGACAATTTGAATGAAGAAGGTAAGTACAAAACGTAAAGCTGGTAAAGGTAAGTACAAAACGTAAAGGCTGTAACAATTTAAGATACGAACATTTTGACATAAGCTAGGTTGTGTAATGATTTCGAGGTTTTTTATTTTTCAATAATAATATGTTTATGTCTACGCTTTTTAAAATGTTCCAATTTAGCAAACAAATATTCCACTATATTTGAATAGAGAACAATAAATTGTTACTGGTTGGTAACTATGATTCGGAGCGTGTCGGCGACATTCGCATTTTGAACAAAACCATGACGCCTGCGCCCGTAGCGCCACGCCGCCGTGTGTCCAACGTCCGTGCCGCAAACTTTTAATAGAGTTGAAGCGTACGAATCCAATTCGAAACTCTCATAATACGTTATAATATACATTTAGGATTAATATGTATATTGGCTATGGATGGTTCTTATAAAGAGGTTCTTATAAATAAACCAGTATAGTTTGACGCTAGAAATCGATAAAGAGTAGGAAATATTTGTTCATGCATGCGCAACAAAACCTTACGACGCGATTTTACGATCATTTTTGTCTCTCATTTACGTGTATAGTATATTATATGTACCTATAGGTATTATTTTTGACTTATGCCTATTGACGGCAATGTAAAACGTTATCTTTCTTTTAAGAGAGAGTACCTAAATTATAATTTTATATATTTTACTAGCTTCTACCCGCGGCTTCGCCCGCGTGGTTTACGAACCCGTACATTTTTCCGGGATAAAAAGTAGCCTATGTGCTATTCCAGACTATCTATCTCTGTGCCAAATTTCATCCAGATCCGTTCAGCCGTTCTGGCGTGATTGAGGAACAAATTCCCATTCATCCATCCTCACAAACTTTCACATTTATAATATTAGTAGGAAGTAGGATTAGTAGGATAGGATATTTGAAATCAAAATATTATAGAGAAGAGGTGGATGATCATATTGAAATCAGACATTGTCTCGAACTATGTCAGTACTCCTACAGTGATTTGCTTTCTAAGTACTATAAACCGTCAAGACTCCTCCGGCCAGTGCCGCCGTAAAGTCAGTCTGCTACCAACATTGACCCCATCTGAAATCAGAAACCATTTTAATGAAACACTACATTCATACCCTCACAACCTAAACATATAACAAAGTACACCCACAATGAGGAAAACCTCTTGAAACCATAATGTTTTGCGAGTAATAATATGTGTAATCGAATAACCTACATCAAAAATACATTACGAAAATTTGCGTCGATTTTACCTTTTATAAAAGGCACAGATAACGATGTACTGGCGTCAGACTAACACTTTTCATTACCTACATAATTCTAAATTAATTGTAAATAAAGCTCTGTTTCGCCGCTTATAAATCTCTTAAAATATGTTTAAGCATCCCAGTTGGTAACGTTGTTCCTATTTGCTTTATTAAATTTCACCCGTAACAGTCTTCAGGAGGGAAATTTATTTCGGTGTCTGTGAGTGCGGGTGTGTTTCATTATTCTTAGGCTAAGCCGCGGATTAGATTAGCAGCCTCTCACGGCGCTTGTTGTCAAGCAATGCATATTACATTAAGTGTAAACTAGACTTGTTTCTTTATTTAGATTGAGAGTATCTCTTGATGGAAATCGAGTACATGAATATGTATACATATTTAAATAAGAAATCTAGAGAAAATGAGAGTTTACTTGTATTTTCGATGGCAATATATTCTTTAATGCCCTGCATCACTTCCTATTATTCAGATGTCACTGAAAACATAAACAAATATAATACTTAGCGAAATATCAAACATTGATAAGATTACGGGGCGACCTGAATTTGACGTACAAAGTCTGTTCTTATAAAAACGTAATATTCCATTTCAATTATGTTCACGGATTTGCGACATCGAAATTCTGTCACAACAAAATGACGACTGAGCACCGAAACAAATAGGTACTCAAAAAGAAGGAGGTCTGTCCAAGGCTGTCCCTCGACACATGACGAACATGGGCCGAAGGGGATTATGATAACAAATACACCACGAATGAAGCGGTCAGATCGCTTTATTTATCGAACCATGGGATATATTAAATTTGCTTTCAATGATTCAAAAATAAGTGCAGGGACCTAAAATTTCAAAAATAGAATCATAGCTTACATTTTCTTTTTCTAATTTTATGAGGAATTTTGTTTTTCTTGTTGTTTATGGCTTCACACTATTTATGTATTTCGCCAACGATAAGTGAATATTGTGGCGTTTTTAAAAAATATTTTATTAGGTCAAAACCATTAAATGCGAAATAAGCTTTTGACTTTTAAATATTAATTTTTAGAAATGGATAATTTTGCGCCTAGCATTCATTGCATCGTTATTATATAAAGACATGAATGAACTGCTGGCATATATATATATTTTACATAAAGAGGTTCTTATAAAGCTACTTATACATATACAGTTACGTATGAAGTGCTGATTTATTTATAGTAGAGTGAACTTGCTAAGTGGATGTTTCATATGCGAGCTGGTGACGCGAAATATGGCCATTAGAATTATATTCAATCAATACGAAGTCAACCCTATAAATAAATGTTATAGATGCAACTTAGTATTATTACAGTTTAACAACAAGCACACACACAGAGACCCGAAACATCCCACTATAGGCTATACAAATATTTGATCCGTGCGAGAAAAAAACGCGTGTCATGTACCAAAAAAACCAATTCTTTAACAATCCAATATACAATCCTGTCGAAATAAACATAATATACGAAACTATAATAAATTGACGATAGCGGATCTCAAAAAACAACCACAGTCGGATAGAAAGCAAACAAAGCGGGCGGCAGACGACGAGTGCAGCTTGTGACGATAAAATTGCACCGGAATTATTCCGGACTGCCATCTGTCGCGACCGGATTCTGCGGCGCTGACGTGATACCTGCCCAAAACTATGTCTGCTATTCATCATTAAATTAGGTATTTAAATAATATTTTCAATTGTTTAATGAGTGAATTACCAAGTAAATTTAACATTGTTGTTGTTTTTCATTGTGACACGTCACAAGAGATTATTATGTTAGCTAATCGAAATTAAATTAAAATGAAATAGTTTATTTTGCAATTACGATTTTTCAATCACTTTTACACGATATAATAAAAAAAAACTATAGAACTCTTTTTACAAAATTAAGATTTAATTACATTTTTGAATTTTCAATTTAAGCAAATCTGTTATTACGTAAAAAATTTATATGCATTTAAAATCAACATAGAATTCTGCTTTCAGCCCAAATTCAAAAGCTCTTAATTAAAATCCAACTTTTATGACACCTGAATATGCTCACTAGAATTTTAAACTATGCGGAATTAACGCAGGCTCATATTAATTTGTTAAAAAAAGTTAGACAAAAAGAACCGATAAATAGTAGAGTTCTTGGCAAAGAATAAAGAAACGGCTCTCCAACCATGGATTTCATGAAAGGTAATAGATTTGTAATAGTTATAGTAAAACAATGTAATTTTAAAAATACAGGGCTATTTTAGACTAACATTTTGTATTTAGAAAGGTCAATGGGGTTACAATGGACTGTACCTGAGCCCACTCCAAATAGAATATAAGGTTCTACTTTTATGACAGTATAACTCCGAACATACTGACATTTGACCTTAATCGGAGAACTGACTTATATTCTACTTATCGGTGTGTACATTATTTCTATTGGTGAGTCCCCCGAGGGCCCCGAATTTCTCATTATCCTTTGGTCATATTGTGTAAACTAAATCAAAAATACCTTTGCCATTTAAATAATGTTATACTGTTTAAAAGCAAATCTAAACTATACTATACAATATTTGAAACACATAATTATGTCTTATAGTTAGGAGGTTATTGGTAATACCGTTCTCTAGTGAATACCTATATAAATACAAGTATATAGATACAAGTATATAGATATCTTCCTGCCATTAAAATATCTACTGCAATCACCAACCAGTATGCTAATCCTGGCGTGACTGCTGACCGTGAGGTGTAAGGTCCTCGATTCGATCCCCAAGTCGGGCAGTGTTGAGTTTTTCTGTTATAAAACGCTCAGCAACAGCTCAGAGTTTACAGTTTTGCCTAGAAGAAAGGCCTATGAGTTGGAGCTTAATAACGGCATCAGCAAAATGTGCCTCTATCTAACCCCGGGGAATACCAGCGTGATGCTACGTACAAAAAGAGAGTCCCCGCCAATTACAAGATTTGTCTGTAAAAATAATTCTTACATTCACAAAGTGTGTTAGTATTTATTTAGGTATTCGGTAGGCGGCACCACGTATTAGAACAGCCACGTCGCCGGTGTAAAGCACTTTTGAGGCATCAAAGCAAAATTATGTATATTTATTCAATAAACTCTCGAAAAATATTCAGTAAGGTTGCGTGAGAGTAACTGATGCGATTTTCCTCTCTGTTCTCATTTTCCGTCCCATATTTTTGTTTTCAACTCCACTGAATATTTTTATTAGGTTTTCTTGTCTGTTCTAAACACATGAGTTATTTTCATGTTGGCAGCGCGGTTTTTACACTGCTTCAGGACGCGTTCGACTACAAAAAGTTATAGACACTACGTCTTGCGCGTTCAAACAGCACGGCGTTTACGAAGAGTGTGAAGTTCAAACTGGCGTATCAAATAAATGCGAGTCATTGTGCAGTATTGAACTTGCTGTATATTTTCTAGCATAATACTAGTATGTATAATGTCGTAGTTAATAAATATATAACGTGAATGTATTACACATTTATCCATCAGTTAGAAGAAAAAATAGTTAGAGATGTATTATGGTAAACCTACATTTTTCTGATGGCATTAATACCGGGGGCGAGCCTGTTGTCATCTATCGGGCCCAATATCGAGCCACTCCCGCCGACTTATCGTAGACGACACTTTTATCGAAATTTAGATTTTAAGTAACATTTTAAACTGTAACGGACCAAGCCTTGTTAACATTTCCCTCCAAAATTCTTTATTAAGTTTCAATTTAATTGCACATTTCTGTATTTCTGTATTCTTCAGCGGTATTGGCTAGATATTATCTACCAAATTTCAATATCTCGAAATTTGGTATCAAGTATTTCTAAAAACAACCAAATACTACTTTGCCCGCCCTGGGAATCGAATCTACGACTTCACTTAGCGCTTGCGACCACTAAATCAATGAGACAGTCGTTAATTGATTACGGACTAAAATACTAATACTTAGGTAACATTTATTTATTACCATAAAATACTTTGGAATATACTTTGAAACAACTACACCTTACTTCAACCCGCACTCAGCCAGCGTGGTGGCCTAAGGCCACCCTTCTCATTATGAGAAGAGGCGAATCATTATTATAATAGTCAAAGTCAGGACTTCTTTTCGCATCCCAATAAATGTTTCAACGTCATTCAATAACAAGATATAACATTCAATTCTTGCGTGTGTATATAACACACCACACGTGTGAAGTGTTTATTATTTAAAGCAGTACTCGATTTTATGAAAGCAATACTGAGAAAAGGAAAACGATACCGAACCCATTAGAAATCCACAAAACAGAAAAAAATTAACACAATATAAATGTCTACATGCAGTAAGGATTGTCAAGAGAGAGACTGCTTCTTTGTGTATTCTACCTTGTAAAATGCACAGTGTTCTGAGGAATTGTTTGATATTATGCCAACGACGGCTACTTTTTACTCTATCCTACGCTGGTCTCGTACCTTGCGGTTTCACAGGAGTTTCCTCCCATACACGCGAAAGTTGTGAAATGAGCTCTACACTGAAGTTTTCATCCTTCAAACACGGGGTGAAAAGATTTTTACTGTACCGGCTACGCGCGAGTGATGCCGCTGGTATTGCAAGCGTCTATAGGTTACGGTATCCGGTTACCATCAGGCGGGCTGAATGAATACGTTTTTGCCACCTTAGTGGTATGAAAAAAAAAACTCACAATAGAAACCGTCATTTTAAGTAGACTTTATATTCTACACAAATCAGGGTGCAACGAGTTTTTTTTCAATTTTATAGGCAAGTGAAACAATTATCATATCAGCAATACAATTCCGCCTTTCACACCTCTTTTACCTGTGTCTTGGGCATCCAAAAGGATGGGAAAATCGAATAATACCCCATGTTAAATTCACAAATCGCTCGCGGTTACTCGCCGTGAAATTTCTATATAAAGGGCCAAAGGAAATGCCAGCCATGACTGTCAAACTAACGGTGAGTTCGACGGTATCTTATTCATGAGCATATATGCCAAAAAAATGGTGGATATCATCGAAATTATTACATAGATACTTTTTATATCTCAAGGTTCACTGTTTTCTCAAAACGGATAAAAATGACACATATTTGTGGACATATTGATAATGTTATATAGGTATTTAGTTTTTTTAATAAATACATAAATACTTATTTAAATAAATACTTTTTTAAATCCTCGTGATTTTGATAAAAAAATATAGGTATAAGGCGTCAAAATACCATTCCATCCGCTACTTACTGGGAGGTACTGATATTCTAAGGATAGAAGTTGTCAGTTTGGGCTGCTGATACCCGTAACGACTGTCATAGGTCTTTGTATGACAGCCCAGGAACAACTCGGAAAGCTCAACGTGCTTTCCGAGGCACGGAGGGGTCTCGATGTGAGAGAAATATTCACCTATTCACAGACTGACCGATCTACGTGGTAGCTATGGAGCCACGAACCCCATGAGCTGTTTTTATATAAATTTACTGCAAATATGTCATATAAATAACATGTAAATCTATTGCATCTAAATTTCCTAAGATAACTTAATTTATTCCTTGCCTTGAAAAGCACATTAAGCAGCTGGTCCCGGCTGTCATATAACAGTCATTAAGTGTCTCAGCAGACCAAAAAGTCTCACAGTAATTAGTTGGCCGAGGTTGGATCGCAGTCACTCCGTATAAAATACTGATATTCAGTTGCAATTGGCTAGACTGGGAGCCGACCACAATGTAGTTGGAAAAATGCAACAGGCATCATCTAAATCTGTAGACCCTGTATACTTATTCATTTGTTCGACTGCACCTCAAGCGGGTTAGCTACCCTTATCATTCATCGTCCGGCTAGGCCAGACTTAATGTGTAAGAACATATTTAGTAAGCAAGAATTCCGGATACCTATACCAAAAGGCCTGAATGCATTTAGGTGTCATAAAATGCAACTGCCTCATTGGTGTCAAAGCTGCAAACGTAACGACGCAGCATGAGGTCCTAGGCGTGATTCCCGGGTCGGGCAAATTGATAATAGAATTGATAATAGAACGGCATGGCGTTCTTGAGTCTAAGAAGTGAGTACTAGAATTTTCATATTTTAAACACTTTATCAGAGCTGTAACACCCACATGGATGTGGATGTTACAGCTCTGCCTCAACCTTCGAGAAATAGAGGCATGATGCTGTTATTTTATATTTAAAATATACTGGCAACTTTCCAGAAACTTTGATAAATATCGAACGTATTCGAAATTCAAATGATCTTGGTCTTTTTATGATCTCACGACTTTATTTAATTTTAATCATATGTGGTTGACCGTGCCACGCATATTTAATAAAGTAATCAATTTATTATATTATTATATAAAAAATAATGCTAAAACTATTTCAGTATTAATTTTACATTAACAACCTAGATCCAAATTTTAATTATGCAATTTAATTAATGTGAGCAAATAATTATGATGATTTATGACGTTTGTGTTTAATATTTGTACGCCAGTCATGTAATATTGGTGCATGCTGAATGTAGCATTAGCATCACAATATAAAACTAGCAAATAAGATTAGATACTATTACCTATTTTTTTTTTATTACTAATATTATAAATGTGAACGTTTGTGAGGATGGATGGATGGATGGATCTTTGTTACTCTTTCACGCCAGAACGGCTGAACGGATCTGGATGAAATTTGGCACAGAGATAGATTATAGTCTGAAATAGCACATAAGCTACTTTTTATTCCAGAAAAATGTACGGATTCGTAAACCACGTGGGCGAACCCGCGAGCGGAAGCTAGTAATATTATATTTCTGAATAAAATTAGAAAAATAATAGTCACATCCTATAAAAAATGTTCCCATCAATCCAAAACCAATAAATTTAAACAAATTTATCGAATGTAGAAAAACATTAAATGATGATTTGAACGTGGTATCTCACCTAAGGTGGGCAGACGACCCTTATCAAGCACCATCCGATTACGCCCGGATTAACCGGACAAATGGAATGTGTAATTATCTCCAGCTAACTAATCGCATTTAACTCAAAGCGGCACAACGTGTATTGTAGCAGGATGTATTACAAGTTACTGATACCATGTTACAAAGGTTCTTTTATATCTATAACAGATCAGTAAATGCTTACCATGGAAAAAAAAAACACATATAACAATAAATTGTACAATCCTACTTAATATTATAAATGTGAAAGTTTGTGAGGATGGATGGATGGATGGATGGACGGATCTTTGTTACTCTTTCACGCCAGAACGGCTGAACGGATCTGAATGAAATTTGGCACAGAGATAGATTACAGTCTGGAATACCACATAGGCTACTTTTTATCCCGAAAAAATGTACGGGTTCGTAATTCACGCGGGCGAAGCCGCGAGTGAAAGCTAGTAATAAAATATCTTCGCTGAAAATGTTTAAAATAAGTACCTTCAACAGGCTTTTCATTTACTTTAGCAAAAAATAAACAACTGCGAAATCCTTTCATCTGAGATTAACATTAAAAATAAATTCATATTGATTAACAAACAATTCGTACTTACGTACATTAAAGCGAGTGATAATATTTTTCAATCATTACCTACATGATTCCGCATCATTAACCATTGATACTGATGAACAAAAAGCCAATATAAATTAACGGGTATGCGGTATCTTTTAATGTTACAACGAAGCGCGTCACTCATATCGAATGTAAAATTGGTTACGAACGGCGAGGCGCGGTGAGGCGCGGTGAGGCGCGGTGCGGCCGACGAGAGCTCTCAGTCAAGGGCCATCATCCCACCCGTGAAAACAAACAAACTGTCCAAACCCAATTCATTTACATCCACACTTTATCCATTAACGATCTATTTAACTGTTTAATTTGACGTCCCACCAACGTACATCATTGTTTTCCGATATTACACTCACACTCGTATTTTTGTATAATCTCTAGTGATTTAACGTCTTTGTACAATGCTTCCCAGTTATTTCTAGTAATAACATATTGTAGAAATAAATGAACAAACTTTTTCTGAGCCCGAGTTCAATTGGTCTTAATTAAATTAATTATTACAGATATATATATATATATATATATATAAACACGTGACATAGCGTTCTCATCAAAACATCGGTTCACTATAATTTATTATTCGATGAGCACAACAAAGAGTTAGTTGAACAACAAGGTGAAGTTTGCATTGTGTCGACGCCCTGAATTCCAAATTTGGCGAAAACTGAAGCGACCGCGGGCCCTAGTCACAATTAACTCCCGACATGTTTCAATTTCCACTCTCGACTAAATACTAAATCCTCAGTTAATATTCTAGTTGGAGCTTCGCGTTTGAGACACTTGAAATAGTTGCAATTGCTTTGACTTGCATACCAGCTTTAAAGAACAACGGAATGAAGTTAAGTCGAGAAACTTTTGGTAGAACGTTGAAGATGCCCAAGATGAGTTAATGTTCCCATCTTTGAACACTATTATGAAAGTTGTAATTCGCTATAAAGTGGATACTACAAGATAGGATCTCCTTTTGCATTCGATCGGCTTTGAAGGAGAGAACAATGTCTTTACTTGAATTCAACTTTGAAAGTCAACATTGGGTAATCAACCATGAAAAGATTTCGGATAATAATGATTTTGATGAAATGTAAGGATGGAATTTAAGTGAAGAGCAAGTTGGAAAAGTTAGTCTCTCTTTCACAGTCCAATAATTCACCCTCGCGCGTCTGCAATTAGGTTTGCATGATAGGCTCGTGGTGGTTGTAGGTGGATAACAGTGGATGCCTATTGGGTAACCTTTGCTTTACCAACAAAACCTCTAAATATTTTTTGAGTACCTACTTAGGCCTCTTTTCTAATAATGCCATCCTATCCAAAACTTAAGCTAACTTAGAATAAATTTTCTATTGATTCAGCAATTCATTTCTATGGACCTGTTTCAGTTCTATTCTCAGAGGTAGTCGACAATAAATGTGTATTTAATCCACTGTTTCGCACAACGCATTGGTTCACAGTCCACACACCACTATTGTACATTCCTTACAGTAAAGTTTCCGGCAACAAAGATTCATCATAAACCTTTACCTCCAGTCCTAAGTCCACAACACTTGGCAAACATAAATCAGGCACGACATTACTCCTGTTCTGTACGCACATAAACTTGTTGAAATTATGACGAGCTCAACCTGTGTAATAAGGAGGCCTTTGTTTTACTACTCGATGACACTCACCAAAGAGCCTTGCGTAAACTTTGTGACCTACTGCGTAGGGTTGGCTGAGCGTATTCTAGTTCTGATTAAACGACACCACAGTTTTTTTGGGCCCATAGTTTTTTCTTGACGAGTTGTACCAAAATAAAGATATAATAACGGTACTCGAAAAAAAGATATCAGGTTATAACAAGGATTCAGTAGAACATACGCAATGTGTATCCTCCTAAGTAATTTCTGGATCCTCGTGTGTATCGACAGGCGCACAATGCAAGTAGGGTTACACGCACGCATGTGTGCACGCTAGGACGTCACCAGCAGTGTTTCTGTTTTATTCTACTGTTCCGCCTATTTCGCGGTATTCATATACCTGCGTCAGGTTTTATTTGAACGCAATATTAGTCGGAAATAACAGCTGCTTTCTATTTTTGTCTCTTCCACACACTACCGATCCAAACAAACAAAAAATAAAGTTCGTGGCCAATTCGCACTATCAACGATGGTGTGCAAGCGTTTATCTTTAGTGAAAGGTCGGCGGCAAGGCGCGGGCCACCCAGGATTATCCGCAGCGGACCTCCCCGCTTGGACGCAATTAACTCCCGACATGTTTCAATTTACACTCGCAAATACGCCACCCGACAACCACTCCATTGTACACCGCTACCATGCTCGCAGAATATAGGTCGCCATAAATATTCACTAGTTCCTCTAACTTAGACTGCATAGTTATAAAGGTATAGCACTCATATTTGACCGGCTGGATGATATTAAAAGTACCTATCTAGATCTTGCAGATCTTTTGTGTAGAGCTGTAGGATTATGTACGGCTTTATATAATTACCTAGAATTCTTTTTTGTGATTTTCTACCATTTTTTTTTGGCTTCTTGATGATAACATGAGCCCTTAGTTTACTACTGAGCATTGACCTCTTAATAGCTAGCTATAAATGCTCGTCGGGGAATATTGCCGTAATAACCACATTAGCCACAATCTTCTGAAATATATTGGCGATGGCAGCGATTTGCCACCTCACACGAGTACGAATCCACCCATTTTCTAGATATAATAATTAACATAAAGAATGAAAAAGCCTTTTTTTAAACAAAATATTTCCTACTCTTCACTTCATTACTAAGTTATTAGAGATGAGATTGTTGGATTGAGAATTTTTACCAATTTAGTTGAAAAGGACGACAATAAAAATTGAGTAAAAATTCGCAGAAATATAATTTAGTTGGAGTATTAATGTTAGTGTCTAGCCTACAGTCTATATCAAAGTAAATATTAATTGTAGAGACAGATACAAAAGATTTTTTTATAACTAAAAAACTAAATAGGGAGTGAAAGGATTTTTACAGGGTCGGCAACGCGTGATACCCAATTTGTTGAAAGCGTCCTTGGGTTACGGTAACCACTTACTAAGGCCCGCCGTATGCTTGATGATGATGATGCCACCTTCGTCGAATAAAAAAAAAGGGTTTACCTAAAATAATCGTATACCTCTCACAGTAGTGTATATGACTGGAAACTATTTATATCGAGCCACTTTGTTAACGGCACGGTTGGGCCAGTGGCTGAGCGATTAGCATTCGGAGATTTTTTTTTAAAAGTTTCACCTCTTTATAATTTTAGTGTAGTCTAGCTTCCGCCCGCGGTTTCGCCCGCGTGGTTTACGAACCCGTACCGTACCGTATGTATCCGGGATAAAAAGTAGCTTATGTGCTATTCCAGACTACAATCTATCTCTGTGCCAAATTTCATCCAGAGCTGTTCAGCTGTTCTGTTGTGATCAAGTAACAAATATCCATCCATCCATCCTCACGAACTTTTACATTTATAATATTAGTAGGATTAGTAGGAATAGTAATTAGTAGGATTGTATCATGTCCATATCTTAATCTCTTCTCACGTTTCTCTGAAGAAATCACTAACACGGACCACCAGTCCACTGTTTTTGAGCCCCAGCGCTAATAGTTCAATGGATAGGGCGCTTTGTAACGCATTATTAATTAGTTTCTAGAGATCTCAGTTTGCATGTTTAGTGAGTAGAATCACGCCTGTATTCCCGGAAGGGTTAGGGAAAGGTGTACTACCACCCACTGTGCTGTACAACGACATTTCCCCGATGCCGTTGTTAAATCCCATGTAATAGGGGGGGGGGGGGGTATAGTGAGTTGAACTGAGTAGGAATGGCCTTAGAGAATTATAATACAAACCAAAACCAATTTTGTCAGCCACATCCCACAGCGTAACAATTCGTATAGGCAACAAATATTTTTAAATATTTTTGTAGCAGTCAAATATTTGAGTAAGTAATAGCACAGAATGAATAATTCCTCCCCATTCCCTTCCCCGGTATTCTTACTAAACCCCAATATGGGACTATAAGTAGGAAGTGTATTTATTTATCGGCCCACGCGTCTGTTCGCAGTCTTCTCCACTGCCAACAACAAAAAGTAATACCGCTTTTCTTAAAACGAATACTGTGTACACAAGTCCTTATAAAAGTTAATATTAATGAACTTATCTTGTACAATAATATTAATATTCGTGACAGTTGAAAATAGTGAAAATAGAATGTGCGACAATAGTCGCAGCTCTAGTGGTATCCGGGTGAAAAGAAAAAACGTCTAAGATAGCGCAGAATAATCTCAACAAGAATAATGTTGTTCACAGTTTATATTGCGCTTTCCAGTCTTCTGAAAATGTACGGGGAAATGTGAAAACAAATTATGTTCATTGTAAAAAATGTGCTCCTTAATATTAATTTAAGCTAAAAATTTCGGTAAGTAACAACACACCTCTCTGACTACCCCAGGCGGAGGATAGTCCACAATATCGATTGACATTACATTCAATGAAAAAAGTGTTTCGAGATCTAAAAATCTAATATTCGCAAAATACAAAAATACTTTTACTTTTTACACAAATACTGATTTTTAAAACGAAGGTTCCATTTTTCCACAAACTGATTACACAAGGTCTTACGCCACTAAATTATATTATAACAAACATAATTTTTCACATTATATCCTATTACCCGCAATAACGGACATTAACGCGCCTAAGTAATTACGCTCCCCCCTTTGTAAGAGTAGATAGCTGCGAAAATATAATCATGAACAAAAATAATTCCCGCTACAAAACTTTAATGGACTCAATTAGCGTTCGTTCCGAATTCCGCTAGTCACAAAATTATTTTTAAATTTAAATGTATGAAACTGGCAAAGTCCATAGTTTGTTATCCGGGGAGACAGGGTACCGGGTGGAATAACACGACGCAAGGTAATCCACACGAGAATAACAATGTTTTCACTTTATTTTCACTTGTTTTTGCCCATTCCCACGAATACTCCGGGGGGACAAATGAATACGACTGGGACCTTTGCCTTATTTACCGGTTGGTTTTCATAAAAAGTCTTTGCGTGCCAACATTTTTATTCCGACAACATTATACGAAACTTTGTGAATAATTGTATGATATGAATAATAATGTGCGTATGCGTTTAATTAAGTTAATCGCGTCTGGATTGCCGAATCGTGAAATATTACCGCATTAACACGTTTTAGTTGTTCTATTATGATTATAATTCAGGTTTTAATTACAGTATTCTGATTTTAACATTGCACTGGAGGCATATAATGATGGTGCTATCAAGGGCAGATCCAGGGGGAGGGGGTATTAGGGTGATGACCCCCCTGGGCTGGTTCTAGGTCGACCACTAATAATTTTTCTAATCGCATTGATCGTACAGTATTTATTATTGTAATCGAATAGGAGCCTGTCCCGACTAGACTTCAAACATGTGACCCCCCCTGACTTGAAAGCTGGATCCGCCCTTGGGTGCTATGGTCATGATAATGGTATTAAACCTTAAATAGCGTATGCATTATTGTTCTAAATTTTTTCTATAAAATTTCTAGTTGAGTTAACAAATCATTCAGTTTCATAATGAAACACTCATGCATCTTGCATATACGAACATTGACAGGATTATTTGTACTCTCGTCATTCACAAACAGCCTAACGAACGTTTCACCTCAAAGGAATCTTGTATCACTCACGCTACACAACCCATTTCCCAGGCCTCACAAGGTATTCTGTTGAGAATGGGGAGGGGTACCAGTAAAATTACTTCCACGAAGACCGCTCCGGACCGGGCCTCCTTTTGCAGACATAATATTATACTGTGATATATCGCACCAAGTGTGCATTGTGATCTTGACACCTCCTTCGCTATAAAGTGGCCAATTTATTATAAAATATTACCGTGGGCAACATTATTTATTCATTTATTATCAACATAGAGGTCCCTGGGTATGCACAGCTCATTATTGTTCCCGTGGTATTTACTCGTAAATATAAATCAATTTTCGCACATGATTATTGTTGAATGAACTGTATCAGTCCTAACTCGTGAAACCAGTGAATTTAATTTGAACAAATATTTAGAACAGGACTCACAGAATTAAACTAATCATACAATACATAATTAGGACTTATCTCGAAACTTTAAAGGTAACTTTAATACATGAAATTAAAGCTTGATAAGCGTTATTTTAAACTACAGTTAAGTTACCTTAGCATAACACTACTTAGGATATGAAAGGGCAACTGAATATTGGTTTATATTTTTTATTTAATATTCAATAGTCTATGAAAAGTTATGTAGATATTTTAAAAAAACTGTACCCACACTAGGAATAATTCCTGTATCGTGGGTGGGTTCCGGAACAACTATCTGTATAATTGTAGATCATATAAATATTTGTTATGTGCGGGCACAAAATACGCGACCCGTAGCGCAGCATTCGATATCTCAACCACTACGCCAACTGAGCCATCTATTATGACGTTTCTCGCTTTTCCAACTATGGAAAGTTTCGCTATGCTAATTTTGAACAAGATTAGTTTTTAGAAAAACAGAACAACCTTACGTAAACCATAAACCAAAGTGCCCGTCTTAAGTTCTAATAGACGTGAACATTATTCCATAGACTACAGAGATTATTTATAGAACAATAGTGCCTCTTATTATTGTCGAAATTTCACGTTATACAAAACACAACGTAAATGTTATAGTTAATTCAATATTTCAAATACAATCTCAGTTATTATTCCGGGCCGTACTGGAGAGCTCACTCAATCTAAATTGAGTTATATTCCGTACTTTGCTTTGTGGTATCCAGTTGAGCACAGGTTCATGGGCGTACTCGGCTTTTGACTCTGGGTAGTCTTATGTTCCAGCTAAATTTATTGGAACAACACAAGAAGGGTATAAATGTGGTTGCCCAGAATCAACCCCAAGTGGACTTTTTAGGGCTACTATGATAACATTTTTGAGACTTTGGAGAATTTTGGAGTTTCGTGCCGGTCTCTTCTTCATAGGACCTACCCACTTTTGGAACCGTGGACATAGAATCACAATGTTTTAAAAGCGCATGTGAACGCTCTGTTGAAATTAAAATCCTTAGGCTTTGACTTTGTCTTTGAACAACCCATACGTACAACACGTACCTAAATTAAATATAACGTTTTACTTCTTCTGAGACTGCGCCATTAGTCTACTGGTCGCTGGTACGACTGCTGAACGTGAGGTCCTAGGTTCGATTCCCGGGACGTGCAATGAGTTATTGGGAATTTTCTGTATTGAAATTCTCAGTAGCAGCACGGAGTCTGGATCAGTGTCTTTTGATAGCAATATGCTCGCCCCCTATTACATTGGATTTAATAACGGCATCGGCGAAATAAGAGTGTACAATAGGACACCTCTGCGTAACCCTTCGCGGAGTACAGGTGTGATGCTATGTTATGTCTTCAGTCGAGGCTCAAGTTATCTCGTAAGAATCTCTCATGCCGTAGTGGAAAGCTTAGCCAGTCAGCAATGATGCTACCAAGGTTTATTGTAAGGCTGTGTCAGGCGATCTCAGGGTTCTAACCTGTTGGAGAGTCGTCACCCCATTAGAATTGCTATTTCAAGCATGTATCGCAATAATTTAAACACGGCATTAAAAATTCTACGCGACTTGAATATCTATTGTAATTACTTTAAGGCCACTTTCGGGGTTTATTTTGAAGTATTGTATTATGTTTTTGTTAACGATGCTTAGGGCGCAAGTCTATTCAGCTTAATTGTTCGAAAGAATGTGTTTATTAGTTTATTTTCTATATATGCCTCAGACTGCCTCGTTGGTCTAGTGGTCGCAAGCGTTATTGCTGAGCATGAGGTCCTGGATTCGATTCCCGGGTCGGGCAAAGTGTTATTTGTATTTTCTGTATGGAAATTTTCAGTAGCAGTACGGAATCTGGAACTGTGCCCGGTAGATGGCAATAGGCTCGCCTCCTATTATATGGGACTCAATAACAGCATCGGTGAAATGTAGGTGTACAAATAGTACACCTCAGACTAACCCTTCGGGGAATACAGGCGTGATGCTATGCTATGTTATGTTATGCGTATATGCCTTGGTGGCCATTGGTGCGGTCGCACGTGTAGCTGCTGAGAATGAGATCCTGAGTTCGATTCCAAATCAGGCAAAGTGATATTGGGATTTTATGAAATTCTCTCCAGTCCACAGGTCAGAATTCTGGCCGGTACATGGGAATAAACTCAATTCCTATTCTTGGACTTCGATGGACTTTGAGTATACAATTGACTCTTAGCTTACAATTATTATATTTGACTGCACGGTTGGCGCAGTGGCTAAGTGATTAGCTTTCTGCGCTAGATGTAGCGCGTTCGATTCCCGCACGGAACAAATATTTGTATGATCTACAAATGTTTTTTTTTTCTCTTTATTTTTTTATATGACTTTTATCGTGTAGATATACCAGTTCTGTTACAAAAATACAAAGGAATGACCACCTGTAAAAACAAAAATTTTAAAATGACGTAGTTTTTTTTACACATTTCATAAAATTGTTTAGCTGCCTCTAAGTTGGGAATAATTGAAATGCTTTGAAACACACCAAAATTTTGTATGCTTATTAGATATTTGTTTCGGGTCTGGTAGTATGTGACATGTAAGTTTGAACATGTAATGTAACAACATGTAATTTTGACATGTAAGTAGGTACACTGTACCCACGATACAGGGAAAAACCTAGTGTGGGGCAACATTAAAAAAAGGACTGAAGAAATACATAATAAGTTCGCGATTAATTAAATCGAGTCAACAACTTATTAAACCTTTAAATCAACCATTTAAAATCCTTTGCGATTACAGTATTAATATTAATTAATTTCAATTGGTTAAATAAGTGTAGATATAAATTAATAGACTTCATATAAAAACTTAATGGATATGTAATAACCATTAAAATGGTTTGGTTCTCTTCAATTATAACTTTGATGAAATATTACAGCCTACATCCCTTGTTTACACGCTCGCTCAACCGTACACTCTCGGCATCCCAATGTAATTAATGAAATCAAACAAAATTCGTACAATTCTATCGCTTGTTTTCCAGAATAAAACGTTCTAATTTCAAATAATCCTACATGACAACGATCTTGACTGGCTTCATAGCTAGGACTGTCCCATGTGAAATACCCTACAGTATAATTTTACGTAAAACTGTTATAAAACGGAACCACGGAGCTATTTTATTATATGTACATTCTAGTTCAGATTGTCTCGTTATTAAACTGAAATTCATAATGAAAACTAACGAATCGCTACTGGCATTCCAATTGATACTAATTGAAGTTTTATCTAAAAACATAGACATTCAACACAACGCGAAATAACAATTGTATTGAACACAAAATAACCAATAACAATAAATAACAACACAACCCATTATTATTCTGAAGAGACGCTTCTAAGGGATTATTACAGCAAACGTGCGGCCATTATCGAAACGAGACAGCGGGCGGGTAATTATAACAATTATGAGAGCCAACGCAAATCCGTGGCGCGTACGCAACTCACGTCTGGACAAAGTACCGGTGGGCCTGCTGCCAGTCAGTTAATAATTCAATCAGTCAGCGCGCCCCAGCGGAGGGAGAGCTCTGTTCAAACGCACAAATATGCAAATCGACGTGGTCGTCCCGCGATACTGACTTACAAACTTTAAAATTAAATTGCGACCAGCTTACGACACTGATAGCAGTTGAATATCACTTTATGGGATACGCGCATGACATAAAGCGACGTCCTATGTGAAGTATATTTAATGTCATTTGTAGCCTTCCCTTTGTCACCATCACCAAAGCAATTCGTTGACGTCTAGCTCTAGTGCACATTGGTGATAAAGTGGATTGTCGTGAAGGAAAAAAATTTAATCACCGAACACCTGCTAAACGAATAGAAGATAAGCGTATATTTATCTTAGGAGGATGCTACTGCCCATCCTCTTGACCAAACTCCAAGTATTTCAAGCGACACGTATGGAAAAAGAGGTTATTCTATATAGCCAATACTTTATCAGAAACCACTTTCACCATCTAAAAGGTTAACAAGAAACACTCATTACATGTATAACAACGCAATTATTTCACTAAGCCGCTCCGAAAGTGCGTAAATTAGTTCCCGTGTATAACAGAATACAATAACGGTTACCCATCAAGAAAGCGCCGTACTCATTTGTATAGGGAGTAAATTAACTACATATTATGGTACCTATATTGTACCATTACTTAACAATGGAGACAATTTATCTCCACGTAGAACAGATGTATTGAATATGGTAACAAATGTAATACTTAATGGGAATCCGTCTCCCAGGAGCTGAGAGCAGTACTGCCTCGTCAAACTACTTGGAACCATGTACACGTATCAATTACGAGTACAATACCTTAATAAGATTAAGTACATTCGTGATAAATAAAATCGAGACAGTAATTTGGATTAAACAATGAATTCATGAACACTTCATAGTAATCAAATTGGAAGGTCAGGCTAGATGTATAGCAGTCAGTAGTGGGTTTCGATACTGTTTTCTAACAACTCCCGAAGCCCACCATATGATGTCGAGGCGGACCACCGTGGTAATTTTGCCAGTAGGAGTCCGGCACACCCCTCCACCCCCAATGTGGAGCATTGATGGGTTCTCACCAAGCAAATCAAAAAATAAAAAACATGTGTTACGCTTTCCCCTTATCATATTAGTTAACATCATAGTCATAATCGTTTGAACTGTTACGATAGTATGAGCGTTTTCGGTATAACAACTAGATTACTATATTCGAATACTTTGCTCGACCGAATATAATGAGTAACGGACATGTTTCGCTCTATTTGTGGACACTTATGTGTTCCGGTGTATTTGACGCCGTCTATACTATTCACTATTATGTAGTAAGCATCCGATGCAAGATGTAGTAAACGACAAAAAATCCGATTTTGAACCCACACAATAAACACAGTTTCATTTAGATCTCAGCCTATCAAAGTAGAAATTTCAACAGAAAATAATCAAAACACGAATAAAACAGGTAGCAAAATTTTCAAATTACAAGTAATAAAGCCATTATTAGATATGGCAAGATATCAAAAAGCCATAATAACCTAACGTCTAAAGTTGTTGTAAAATTTTACGTTACGACCGTGTTCTGCCAAAGCAAACTTTTGTTACGATACCGAAGTTTATGTGTCTCCATAGGTACGGTGTACGTACATGTTGCGGGAGACAATAAAGGAAAATGTTGGACAGCTTGAAAATATTTAAAGAAGCTGGAAAGTATTGGATGTAGTCCTGTCAATATTTTGGGCAGGTCACAGCGAAACTATTAGAAATTATTATGAACTAGCTTCCGCCCGCGGCGTCGCCCGCGTGGTTTACGAACCCGTACATTTTTCTGGGATAAAAAGTAGCCTATGTGCTATTCCAAAGTATTATCTATCTCTGTGCTGTGTTCATCTAGATCCGTTTTTGCGTGAAAGAGTAACAAACATCCATCCATCCATCCTCACAATATTAGTAGGATAGGATAGGATGATTTGATTGCCCATCAAAAATTGCAATAGGGGTGAAGACTCATTTCCAAGGAAAATGACAGCTGTTATCAATAGAAGATTATTTTCTTATAAAATTATAAATTCTTAGTATTATAAACTATCTCCTTATATTACCCATTATTTTAACTGACAGTGACTTTGCATATTCGCCCGAATGTCAAACATTCAAAAGTATAATATAAGAAGTACCCACCGTGGCGGTGAGATGAAACACCATCTTAATTAAATTCCAAATTAGAAGATGAAAGCTTTTACAGGCTTTTTGTTTTGACACTTCATAATTATTTGATAATTATAAGCTGATTTAGATCGCAAAGATTTTCTAATATTTATAAGTCACCTTTATAATGATCATGAAAAAAAAAACTTAAAGTTAACACTATAAGCGTCACTCAATCTTTTTTGTTTTATACATAAACGGACCGATCGTAACACTTGGTAGTAAACATGTCGGCTGCCATATTGATGGCGTTAATGTCAATAATCTGAGTTATGCGGATGATATGGTTCTACTTGGTGCGTCGGTCTGTGGCCTGAGGAAGTTGATACGGATATGTGAGGAATATACATGTGGTCACGGGTTATAATATAATGTGAAGAAGAGTCAATATATGATCTTTGAGGCTGCTGGTGCGAAATGCCCTGCTAACATCCCTCAAATTAAATTAAATGGTGTTCCTCTGGTAAGGATTGAACAGTTCAAATACTTGGGGCATTTACTCACTGTCGACCTTAAGGATCACGCAGATATGGAACGGGAGCGGAGGGCGCTGTCTGAGCGAATATGATCGCTCGTAGATTCGTGCGGTGCTCAAAAGAAATAAAGGTTACTCTCTTTAGAGCGTACTGTACATCGATGTACTCGTGTCAGCCTTTCGGCTGAGTACAGTAAAAAACGTTACAGTGCCCTGCGCGTCCAATACAATAATGCGTTTAGGGCGGTGATGGGGCTGCCCCGATTCGTAGCGCCTTGGGCATGTTCGCGGAGGCGCGCATCTACTGCTTCCACGCAACCATGCGAAGGCGAGCAGTGTCTATGGTGCGCAGAATGCGGGCCAGCTCCAACACCGTACTGGCGATGATCGCGGGAAGGCTGTACTGCCATATCATTAGGCATTGTTGCTACAGACATATCGCAGTACAATTGTCGCAGAGAGAATTTTAATCTGGAAGCCTGTAATTCACTACTACATTACTGATCGTTTAGAGTTTCATTGTTATTGTTCAATGTAATTATATTGTTTGTTTATTTATGAATTATTGATCTTATTAAATTATTTAATCCAACGATAAACCTAGTTTGACATTGTTGTTATTATTATTTTTTCTGTATTCATTAAATTTATAAGCAGACATCTGTATCGATTGATTGTGGCCCTGATTATTAAATTAAATTCAATTCAATTCAAAGTCTTGCATAATATGGGTTTACATAAGATGTTACATGATAATAAGTTTCACCATATCCAGCCTTTGAGCATGCAAAAATTAAAATCATAAAATACTTTCAAAATCTGCAATATCCAAATCTTAAATAAATTCAAACAACATGTCAAGAAATATAAATTTAAAAGAAAAATGGAAGATGTCAAAATAAAATAAAATAGCATATAGTCAAAGTTCAAATTAAAAAATATTCAAATACATTAAAATAAATTTAACTAATTACTCCATTATTTACTCCATGTACTCTGTGACTGAATAATATGCTTTTTCAACAAGTAAAGTGTGCAGCCTCTTTTTAAACAGTGGAAAGCTACTTTCATTTTTTATATATGATGGGATCTTATTGTATAATTTAGGTCCCAAACAATAGATGCTTTTGTGTAAGAGGGCTGTTTTTGAGGGCCGAATGCATAATTTGTCCCAATGACGCTTTCTAGTGCGATGCTCAAATAAATGTAAATTTGATTTAACAAATAGACAGCCTATGTCAGTGGAGTTACCCCAGAAGATTGTTTTTTTTTTACCTGACACCTATAATTTGTGTATTTCTGTAAATGGGCGTAAATTGTCTGAATAAAGATGATTTATTATTTTATATTATTATTATTTATGGAAGTAATAATAATAATTGCCTCTTTGATCTATTGTTTGTAAGCACGATTGCTGAGCTTTAGTTCTATAACCGGGTCGGGCAGTGTTATTGGATTTTTCTGTAAAGTAATTCTCAGTAGCAGCATCGAGTTTAGAACTGTGCCCGGTTGACAGCGATTGAAATGCCGGCTCACAACCAATTGAAATGTAGGTATACCCTCTGCCTAACCTTTCGGGGCTACAGGCGTGATGCTTATGTATGTAGAAAATAAATAAAACTTTTTAAGCTATGCTCTATCATCTTTGTATCATCATAGAAAATAAGTTAGAAGATTTTCAATCAGCTTTACTTACATTCGATATCTCCTCCTCAAACATATGAAATCCAGTAATTTTTACTCAGCACCTCAGGTATTACAACAGATGACAACTATTTGTACTTAATATGTCCTCATTGAAGCCCGACCCCGCGCTAAAGCCGATGCGTACAATACCCACATCCACACTAATATAAATGCGAATGTAACTGTATGTTTGTTCCCTCATCACGACTAAACCACTGAACCGATCGTTATGAAAATAAACAAAAAGGTAGCCTGGGACCTGGAGAAGCACATAGTATTGCGGCAAAATATACATACATAAACTCTAGCCTTTTTCCCATGGGGGTAGGCAGAAACTACGGAACGCCACGTGCTACGATCCTTACATAATCCTTTTGCTTCATGTACATTAATGCATCGTTTCATACTTGAACGCCAGTTGTGGGTACTGCGTAGTCACCTGACCCTTTTGAAGGACATCACCAATAAGGTCCGTATATGTCCTTCTAAGGCAAAATATTAATTTATAAATACAAATTATTACTAGACGAAGTCACGGGCAACAGCTAGTAAATAAAATAGTCCTAGGTTTGGCACAATATGCAATATGGTATAACCAAATAGGTATGTTGCCATTACATCGAACGGTTTAAAATGGCACGAGCATATGTGTCTATTTATAATTTACTAGCTGCCTGGCTCCACTAACGAAAAAGGGTTTACTCTTCCGAGATGAAAAGTGTGGTATCTGCTCCAGGATATATGAATAAAAAAAACATATTCGGTTTTTAAAAATATTGAAAAATGTCAGATAAATATTTAAAAATACAACGCGCACAACGCCACTAACAGGCAGATAAAGAAAATATCGAAGCCTTGGTGATGGATGACAGGACCTAAAGGCGAAATTCTGAATTCAAAACCTACAACCTTAAAATTCCACATTGAGCAACTTCAACGTAACTGTTAAACAAATGATTGCTGAATATGAACCTAATGTGAGTGATGTTAAGAATCATCAATTAAGTTGACGTTTTGATATTTGTTATGTTAATCATTTTAATATAATTATGATTAATCTAAAACTTTTAAGGCAGAGATGAAAACTCAATTCTATAATTAATTCTTGCAACTCCTTTGAAGAATTCTATGAAACATTTGATGTAACGAACGTTTAAAAAGTGCATAATCAGCGCTTGCCAGGAGGCATTTTGCCAGAATCCTGTAGTGATAAATCTTGAAGGCCTCCATTGAATAGAGACTCGTGCGAATTATGAACGCCCCATTAGTCTTCGCCGAACGTCTTTATTTGTACAGAGAAATCTTATTGAAATGCCTATCTGTTACTCACAAAATTATAAAGGGCTTATCGGTGCGGGTTTCGGCTTCGGCTGAGAATAAATCAATTTCGCTGTCACAGTCCTTTGTTGTATTTCGGCTAGGAAAATGCATTTAGTATAAGGTGTGTTCATATTTTTGGGAGAGTTTCGTTTCGTTTCGAGTACTGTGCGTTTCAAATAAGAAAATAGGACGAGAGTTAATTTTTATTGTTAATTTTAAGATTATATCTAAGCGTAATTTTATTTTGTTATGTTACCCTAAAGCATCGAATTAGTTGTAATAATTTCTGTAATGGTGCTTTAGTTGTTGTTTAATAAATAAATAAATAAATAAATAATTAATAATTACCCTTTCTTTTCACTTTATAATTAAAATGCTTTATTAGGAAACATAATTTGTGTCATAACAATGTATGTGACGTTAAAATGGCAGACACCTCCACCATACTTAATCATGTGTTGTCATGCGTACAAAAATGTTGTGTTGTAAGTAGGTAGGTACTTTAAAAACAAGAAATTCTCAAAACTAACCGATTCTAATTTTTAGGGCATGATATCAATGTTGGTAATTTAATATAGTTCTATACTATACTTCTATCTCTCAAGGTCAGCAATAATGACAGATCCTGTGAATCTTAGGTGAACCTTAAGCATCGGATAATAAGAGTTATTTATGGATGACGTAATGTGGGCCGCGCGGCCCATAGTCGAGTTCAACGTTAATTGCGGATTTTATTACATTTCATGAACGAAATGTTCAATTAAAAATAGATTCTTCACCTTTCCATACTTAAAAAAAGTTGCCATGCGCCCAGTCATATTTATATCATGGTTGCGTTTACAAAATAAATATTATACACAAACACCCAGACCCGGTGCAACATTCCGTAGATCATACAAATATATTTTCCTTGCTGGAATCGAACCCGCGACACACAGTCGATCGCTCAACCACTGCACCAACCGTGTCGTGTCATATCAGTGAAGTGAGCGGATTTACAATATGGCGTCCGTCCATTTAGTTTCTAATTTGAAACGCACCCCTAGGGCGCAAAGAAAGATCCTCAACGAGTGACGAATCATGAGATCGTCTGGTGCACCCTGGGCTGTCAGCCTCGGTACCACCATTGCTGACTGGCTAATCTATCCACTATGGCATGAGCGACCTCCATGTGATCTCTTGCCGACTCCATACAAGAAGAAGATCGCACTCTGTAAGCTTGTCTTCATGAACAAATAATATAACGCGATCTTGAATAAGAAATTCTAAGCACATCTACAACCTCGCTACATATTTAATTCCATATCAAGAACATTTTGGTGATCGGAAAACCAACACATTAAATTAACATTTGAAAGTTTCAGACATTAATTTATTTTGCCAACGCCTGAAGTGGGTTTTCCATAGAATATCGAGGCCACTGCTCGCAATAACTTATTCCTTACTTTATTTATTACCGTAATTTCTAGTAGTCACGTTGTAAATAATTTCACAGTGAGACCAGCCAGCTGGATACTTTTGGATTAGGTTCCGTTATTTTACAGACGTAGGTATTAGGTATGTTACTATACCAGAAATCCTTGTTTGTTAAAAGATAAAAAAGCTACAGAAGTGATAATTCGTTGTCTCTCTTTTCTATTTATGACTTGAATATAATCTTTATTTTCTACGTTACTGATGGCGGGTTAGATTTTCGAACACATATATAAACCACTATAGATTACATGTTTGCGCATGAGCTGATTGTCTACAAGTTATTCGTTACAAAACAATAATGTAGAGCATCATTTAAAAAAAGAAAATCAACATGGGACACAAAAGCCATCAATTATCCTAATTTACTGCGTTATTAACTTTACCTGTAACTATATCAGTTCTCTCTGTCATAAAGTACGCAGCGGAGCAGAACCACGAACACACTAATACTTAATACGTCGAATTATAGCCGGTCTGTAGGTACGGGATGCAGTACATAAATTCCACCAAATGTTTACTCCAGGGGCCCGTATAGTAACAGGTTGAAAGGATATAAAATATTTAATAGCAGACACTACTTACATCAAAACGAAGCGGATCACGGAAAAAAATGTACAACACTATAAAACGCAAACGAATACCACAGTGTTATTGTAAAAACGAAATAAAACAACAACAACGGTTACATATAGCTACTTTAATCAAAACCACAAAAGGAAGGAATAACCTACAAAGAAAATTGGAACAGAAAATATCTATTAAATCGGCGGTCATTGACCAACAAAAACTAGACACCAGCTCCGTGTAATTTTGTTTTATAATAATTGAAAAACAACATTTCGTCTCTTATCAAATGAACAAAAACATTATCGTAACGCGCCCAATGTAATTTGGAATAATGTTTTGTGTAATGGGTCTGTTCGGCAAAGTAGAGAGCGCAGTGGGCTTTTTGCTGAATTTCCCACGCCCCGGCCGCTATTACAAGCAAAGCAATCCACAAAAAGATAAATTGTGAGTGAATTTATTACAGCAGAGTGCTCTCAGCAGGACAGATTTTCTTAAAGAACACTCAGGTACTTGTTTTTTATCGTGTTTTGTTAATTCTTTCCAAAAAAGAACATTTTTGACACGTTTTTTATTTTCCGCCTACAAAATACTCCAATGTTACATGAACGCTATTTTATGGGACTCATCATTAATTTAAAATTATAAAGAGATTTTTCAATTCCTACATATATGTAACAAGCAAACATGAATAAAAGTAAAAACAACGTAAAAGTTTAATTCTTCTCTAGGTTCTTAAAAATTCCATAACATTTCTGTAGTTACATACGTGACTTGTGAGCATATGTGACTATCCAGCAAGTTTGAAGGAACGAAGGACGTTTATAATTTGCACCTACTATATATCTCCTGGACCTGGACCCGGGTACGTCTTAAAACTGCGGCCAGACACCGGAGGACGGGCAGCAGCGTCCTCTCACTAATCGGTGAGCCACTGCGATCCCCAAGCCGCCTGCCAAGCGTGGGGATTATGGCAAACCCCCCCTTGAGGGAGGCCTTCGTTCAGCAGTGGACGTCTTCTGGCTGATGATGATGATATATCTCCTAAAAAAATTACGGAAACTACATGTTACACTTGATAATAATAACAGAATTGTAGTCTGAACATTGGGTTAGAAGTAAAAACCAAAGGAGGTGTGTCAAAATGTATGTATTGCACCAATGCTATATTCGAAATTAGGCAAATACGTATAAAACTGTTTTTAAATATCCATTTTCTTTAATTCACACGATACCGGCGCGGGTTTCCACAATAGACAATAGATATTTTTCTATTGTGTCCACTTTACTTCACTTGACGGCTTAAGAAGGCATTGTTTGCTGATTCATACTAAATATTTATACAAAAAATTGTAAAATAAACAGATAATTTGACATATTTCTTTCACTGAAGGTTAATGACAGGCCAATGGATCAAAATAATTAGATAATTATTTTTGAAACACATTATTTATCTCCTGGTTGCAAATATTAAGGTCACACCACGACTAATACTAGGAAAGATGCCCATATATATGTATGGTATATATTATACCTACTACACCGTCATATTTCATCTGTAATACAGTAATTTGTGGTACCTAAATTCTTGAAATCTCGTCTGCCGCCATTTGCACGTTAATATTGCGAAGGAACTCGTAGATCTCCAAAATGGCATATGATAACGTATTTGACGTGTCCTTATGTACTAAAGACTTTTCTGACGTTTTTACTAAAAATACCTGCCTCCAAGGTTAAAGAACACGATTGATTGACACACTGAAGCAACATCGTGTATTCAATCTTTTGTATACCACACACGACTTTGTCGTGAATAGTCGACAAATTAATCTTTGCTTACAACAGTTTTATTTATGAATAAAGTCAGTAATCATAATACATTTTTCGAATAAGTACTGATTGTCTTCAATTACCTCACTCGCAGTACTTGCCTCTTTCAACGCACTGCTGACTTTTCGCATTAAATATCATCATCATCTTCCTTGGCAGCCAATCTAACCTTAGAGTATCAGTGTGTCCCAGTAATTGGGTGGTGGAGGTCAGACGCCTAGAAAAGGCCTATTTCAAATAAAAATCTTTGACTTTGATTTTGAAAGACGGCAGTCGCTTCGTCTACAATTTATAGTATTGAACACGGAGCGACTGCAGTCTTCTGTCTGTATGTATCTGTAATTGGGAAAAAGCTAATCAGATGATGACGATGCTGAGTACAGTACTGCCATAGTTCTCTAATTAGTGCCGATCGCATCCAATATCAAGCTTAGCTTTTTCAGGTTTGGATCTATCAGAGATCCCGCGCTAGAATCAGCTGTACATAAACGACCCCTAAAAATCTACAAAAGCATCCCCTTCTCATAAATTCACTTCTTATATCACAAGCAAATTGTCAATGGTAACATATCAAAGCCATTTTCTATCAACCCCTGACATACAAACATACATAACTTTCCTTGCTTTATGGTTCATATGTCGTGTAGCCCCATAATAGGCTTCCCCATCTCTTTCCCGTGGGTGTCATAAGAATGAACTGAATTTTTGCCTCAAACATATATACGGGTGATATTAGAATTGAACATTATATTTCGTGAACAACAATGTAGAGTCCTTGGAATCTAACATTGGCGTTGGCATCTAACATGTAAAATAGCCCGATTCTTTATCTAATTTGTACGTCCTTCTCCCACATCAACAAGGATTCACAACGTAATCCAAACCAGAATTTAGTGTTCTCTATCCCACGAAGGATATTCAGTGGACATCAATCGCTCCTGTCCTAATAACCGTTTAAATAGCAGAAAGATTTATGGAAAAGCCCAACAAAAGGGCTCTCGATCCGCCTGCGCCGATAAATCTACGCAGAAAATAATACGATCCCCGAGCGATTTGTTCACTGGGACAAAGACTGTGTTTTGTCCAATAAAATTAAGGAGCGTTTCATAGCGAGCATCGCGTCACATCAAGTTGTTTGATCGTTAAGACACTGCCACTAGTCTTAAGTGTTAGCCTTTAGTTCTTTCACTAAAATCTTAAAAGTTCGCCCTTTAAAGACTTTCTTTTGAATGTTTTTCTCGTGTCACGTACTTTAACTAGACAAGTGATTTTCTCAACTAATTTTATATCACAAAAACTTGGTCTGCGATTCATTATTTTTTGGATAACAAAGTTGTTGTTCTTTTGCCTTAAAATAGAAGGTAGCAAACATAAATTTTAATTCAAAATAATAATGACTCCTTTGCAATGTATTTCGAGTTTCGTCTGTATATTAAATGACATTCAAAAATGGCTTCATATCTTGTGCACAGAGCAGGTGGAGAGAAACACATGAGAAATAATTTATTACAAAGGGCAAAACACCCTCGCCTTTTATTCATATTTAAATGGGGAGTCTCATATTGTAGGTAAGAGTTGGTTGATGTGACCTTTCTTTCCCCTGTTGTTAAACAGTAACAACAAAGTAAAGTGAAGATAAATCTAAGTGAAATGAAACATGGATACTGGTCTGATTTGGAACCAGGATGGTTAGGTAGGGTTTTCTTTGAAATATTCCTTCTTGCCTCTAATAATGCCTGAAGGATTGTCGTGAGGCTGTGGCTATTGTATGCAGTGCAACATCATGCCATTATGACCAAAAATGTTCTTCATTCGCCAGATTCAGGGAACCCTAATGATCGTTGAAAGGATAGAGTTCATAATATACGACGGCACGGCTGGCGCACTGATTAAACAATCGACTGCCGCGGGTTCGATTACCACACAGTTTTTTTTTTATATCTTTGCCCGTCTCTAGGATTTCTCCTGTGTCGTGGGTATAATTTACAAACATACATCATATAAATATTTGTTCCGTGCGGGAATCGAACCCACAATACCAATCATAGAAATCTAATCACTTAGCCACTGCGCCAACCATGTGATCAATATTAGTATGACCTACTGATAGTTGTTTCGGGTCTGGGTGTTTGTGCATGTGTATATTTATGTTTGTAAGCATACCCACAATTACAATAATTATAAAAGGAGTTAAAACTATTGAGCATTGGTTTCTAGAAAAAGAAAAAAAAATGTCAGCAGTATGTCAAAAAGAAAAAAAACCTAAGTTTACGAGCTGATATATAATAAAGATAGTTTTTAGTACATATGAAGGTACAACATTTTTATACGAAAACTTACCGCTTAAATCAACGAAGGTAAACGTACCAAGAGCAAAACTGCAAAGCGGTTCGCTAGTGGAGTTCGCGGTTAAGAAAATAAAAGTTGCACGAACATACATCTACATAACGTAGATATCTGTTACAAATCGAGCTTCCACTCACAGACGAACGACAAAAGAGCTGAGACCACCTTTTTTATCTTTCTCTTTTCGCTTGGACGAGCCTCGTGAGTGAAGAAAATTATTGCCTCGCAGAAAAACCTGTGGAGTTGGAGGAAGGTCAGGAAACAGCACACAAAGACAAAACTGCCGATTGAGAAGATCGCCGAAATAATCACCGTAGACATCGGAACGGCAGCAATTTATCTTTTTAAATTCCTTTTTACCTTCAGTCTCTTGTGTGACGCAGTTAAACTATTGTTCTGTTACACACAAAGACCTGAATTTAATGAATGTTTGATATTCGGATATCAGTTCCCTACCTCGTTGAACCTCCCATTGTGTTAGATCAAATCTAATCACTCCACTTATATAAATACGGCCTAAATTTTAGGATTCGCAATTATACTGCATCACGCGTGTTATTAAAATCTGTGAATTTGAAACAATATTTGAATGGCGAATGCGAGTAATCGGGAAATTGCTGCAGCTCTTTCGTAATTAAAATTTTGTTGAAACTGTGTATATAAAGGGGACATAATTAAGTGAGCCCAACATTTCCCCAGTCGCCTCTAAAAGTAATAATTTCCGTGAGAATAGTGGCGGCGACCTAATCATGCCTACATGACCGCGCAGCGATCTCCCCATCTACGTCTCATTAAGGCTCCGTGCTAGCGTGTAGGGTGAAGCGTACGATTCTCGGCAGTTTAGCAGAAAGCCCCAAGTCGTAATTCGTAGCGGCGAAGGCTGCTAACAGACCGACTGGCGGGCATTATTAACGGGTCATTAGGTCTCATTCGACGCTCGCCGGGATCTGCAAGACGCTACCGCGGCCTATAGACAAGTATTCCGAGGCTTGGAACGGCGAAAATTGTAAATCCGATAATTGTCTACGGTTTAAGTTTGCGAGACAGGTTTTGGTGTTATTTCAGTACAAAGTAATGGGCTCTTGCAGATATACGTAAATATAGTTTTAAAAATGTCATCGTTGACTCTTTCACTTCCCATAACGTGCAACATATAAGTACTTTTCTTTCTTCCTTCTTCTTACTAGATGTCTAGCATAAGATTGTGTTTCTAACTTAACAGACTCTTCGTTCGTACGGCTGTTGGTCTAACTAGATATGAGTCAATACCAGTTTTTTATACGAAGCGTTTTATATCTGACCGCCGCAACCCAGTTGTTGGCGATACCGATTTTTTACCTGTGTTTTTCCACTAACGGACAAATCGCCGCAAGCGCAGTTTAATATGTATTGTTACAACAGTAGCACCTTCTATTTTCTCAAATCCATGTAGCTCCAAATATATGAGAAAGTATTTTTCAATTTGGAATCGCAGATCATAAGCTGTAACGCAAGTTTCACAGATGTAATAAATCAGTTTATAACTCGTAAACAAAATACAAATGTCTTTTCAAACTTCCGTAAACAATATTGCATGAACTCTCAACCGATTCAATATGCATTTCATCTAAACAATAAAGAGACGAACCCATTTCCGTCGCAAAACAATTTTACTTCAAATAATATTTGTCCGCTGGCAAACTATCTGGCAGTCAACAGTAGTTCATGGTACACCGGCGGCTATATTCTGTAACTGCACTAACTTTTATGCAAATACGTAGTGTAACGCAGAAGCAGATCCCACCTGGGACAGCGCTCAACTCCACAGCACGCCCTCGACTCACTAATTAACGACCAAAGTTTGAACAAAATTACCTAAAGCCATACCTCATTAGAGATTGTACTTGTGTATTAAAAATAAACGGTATCCGAGAAAAGTTTGGAAATATCTTTCGGGGAATAAATTGATGAGAAAAAATTGAGTTTAGTATTTTTTGTAAGGCTAAGTTTGGATGGAAGCGATAGTCTGCGATTTTTAGGACGCGCGTAGGTGCCTTTTATAAATACCTTCACATTAATAAGCAATATGCTTCATTATTTCGAACAAAGTCTTGTCTGGGAATTAATACTTGGTAATCTAAGTCGAACTGATCTGATATCGTAGAATTATTTATATAAAACATAAGATCTTCCTACGTGCAGATATAAAAACATAAAAAGGCATAAAAATATGTCATTTGGCTTCGACTATTCTTATACTTACAAGGGAAAATGATAGAATAAATACAAATTCGTATTTCGTCTCGACCACCAAGTAATAAGAGAGCCGATATCGGTCCCCGTGGGTGTCATGGAAGGAGACTAAGTGATCATATTATCAGGTAATAATAGCAAAATAATGTCCCCAACGCGCTTACCTAGTATAGTGACGTCATCCTAGTATAATTTTCTGTGGAATTATGCCTGGAAACGGAGGTAGGATTCCTCAAGAGTTCACATTGCACTAAACTATATTTTCTCTTTCTTACATGTATCATTAAAAATATATAACATATTTTAGTTATTCATTAGCAGGAAATTAGACGCCACTATGGCGATTGTTACTAAATTCACGTTGATAATAAGCAAGTGGATTAATTTGACAGGACTAAATCTTCTATCCTTTTCTCATGTTCTTTGTAGGAAAGAGACATAGTAAGATATTAATTAGTTAAATTTATACACTACAAAAGAAGTACTATTGACGTACTGAAAGAGATTGTGTTGTGGGTTATTATTAGCCGGAAAAAATTACGGTTTATAGTGGAAGCCTTCACTTTATTCTTGTATTTTATAATCTAGTTAAATTGAAAAGTTTTCAGTACGGATTAAATTAAATAGTATAAAAATAAATTTACATTTCCAACGTCTAAAAATATTGAAAAACAGTTGTGGATTGTTTAGACAAATAAAGATATCAATACGAAAAATGCTGACAAATAGGTACCTACCAATAATACAATATTCACGGATGTTTGTTACAAAAGTATTTCTTTACTACTACTCGGTTCGATTCTCGACTCGGGAGAAGTGTTATTCGGTTTTTCTGTGATGGAAAAAAAATCTCAATATCAGCACGGAGTCTGGAAAAAATATCACCACGGAGGTTGGAATGGAGGTGACGACACAGTTGGCGCAATGGTTAAGCGATTAGCTTTCTGCGCTATGTGTCGCGGGTTCGATCCCCGCAAGGAACAAATATTTGTATGATCTACAGATAGTTGTTTCGGGTCTGGTTGTGTGTGTATGTGACATGTATGTTTGTAAACTGTACCCACGACACAGAAGAAATCCAAGAGTGGGGCAACGTTTTTAAAAAAAAAAAAAAAAATTAAGTTACATGGGACTACATAACGGCATCGGCGAAATATGGGTTTAGCACTCCATTGCCTGACCCTTTATGGAATATAGACGGAATGTTATCATATATTTAAGACACTATTAAATATAATTACTTTCGCAACCAATGAAATTACAAAATATGTAGCAAAATTATCATTTATTAACAAAGTATATACCTAAATACAATTTAGTTAAAGTCCAATATCAGTTGGTACATAGGCAATCTCAATCACATAACGAGGTAACCCCTTACGGGAACAACCCAATTTACTAGTGTACAAGTTTATTTGGGTAACTGTCCTTCGGGCATTATAATAAATGGGAGGACAAATTCACGACCTTTCCGTTATATTGAAATTTTACTAAGTCATCCAAGCGGAAACTTTAATTAGCATCCGAATATTATTTCGTACAAACTAAATTACTGAGATCTCTATATCTGCTGTACTTTGAGATATTGAGAGGAATATTTCGGGTATTATTTTTACTTTTATACTTAGTATTTGAAGGAAATTAGAAATAAATAGGCCTTCTTGTATTTATTATATTGTACTGAAGAATACATTTGAAGCTATATTAATTAAATAAAAATACGTTAACAAGATACTACGATCTGGTTACAAGCACAGCTATTGAGCTCGGGATTCTGAGTTTGTTTCCCAGGTGAGGCAAAGTGTTACCTGGTTTTTGTCTAAATAAATTATCAGTAGAAGCCTAAAGTTCAGTTTGTGCCCGATAGATGACAATAGGCTCTCTTCAATTTATAGAAATTAATAAAAGCATCGGTAAATGTAGGTTCACTACATTGCAACTCTGTGAAACCCTTCGGGCAATATAAGCGTGATGTTATAATGTATTTTATTCGTTTTACTTTAGACCTCCAGTCGTCGTTGTTTGTTCATCTAAACTCGGTGTTCTTTTCAGTTTTATTTCGACTACACAAAGATCTTCGCGCGTTCCTGCGAGAGCTCTTAGAAAAGTTCCTGCGATATAATGCGGATAGGTATAGCTGTTTCTGTGTATTGTTTTTTTAAAAAAAAACTTCGCCCCAACCTTGGATTTCTCTTGTATCGTGGGTATAGTTTACAAACATAGATGTCACATAGGTACACGCACAACCAGACCCGAAACAACTATCTGTAGATCATATAAATATTTGTTCCGTGCGGGAATGGAACCCGCGACGCGTACCGCAGAAAGCCAATCGCTTAGCCATTATAGCTATCTGGTATTGGCTTATTTTAACGCATCAAATAAGCAATCATAGGAACCTATTAATATTCGTCCATAACACTTCATAAATTCAATCGTTTGAGTTTAATTACTGTTATTAAGCAATTCGGATTAGAAACGTATTTGTTTAAAATCATTCAGAATTCGAAGTTCAATTTAATACCTAACCACGTAATCACGTATTATTAGTAGAATCCTAGTTTTAGTATTATATTGGTTAATTAATCTTCACCTACCTGCTTCAATTATTACCTTATAAATATCGTTATTACGTATTAAGTTGCTACCTAGTACATACAGCTTATTGTTCGCTTATATATTCCTGTCAATGCATTATGAACGAGTCTGAAATGAGTATTTCCTTTAATCCGGCTTACGGCTCTATTACAGACGGAAGAAAACAAGGGATCAGAATTAAAGAAAAGATTAGTAATTCCCCGTCCCGAGACGCCGTAGTGAAGTGGCGCAAACAATAAATCTTTGGCCGTTTTCTTCCGCCTGGCCGCTGCAAAAACGGCCACGCGTAATTAATTACCTCACTTGGCCAGTCAGCTTTGGATTCCAATCCCTGCTTTTGACTTTTTTTGGCTTACTTGTGGATGGGTAATTGATTTGGTCTAAGCTGCCAGTATAAACCGAGTGTCAATCAAGTTTAATTTAGGTTACGTTGAATGACGTTTTGAAGAGTTGTCATTTCTTTGATGAAAGGATTATGTAGACGTGGAGTGTAGAGCTCATGTCAAAAAATATGTAAGCCTTTTTAATATATTTTCAATTCAAATTATAAGAATATTATATTGAAATATTTCGCAAATATTTATTCTGTAAAGTTCACATACTCAAGACATTTTTAGTTTCTTCAGTAATAAATTAGGCAGATTTTTTTTTTAATCCGTAACGTTACCGTTTCAACTAAACGCATTAAAACAAAACATGAAACAAAAAATCTTGAACACAAGTAAGTACTTACAGCAAACTCCACAGTTTATTAATTTCCATCAAACCGTTAAAGAAAAACGTGTTTCTGTACAAATTACTCCGAAGCAGCATCTGATAGCCAGACACAAAAAAAATTAAAACATCGTTGAAGTTGGAGATCTCGGTAATGATCTGCAGTGAGGATCGCTTTGAGATTGTTTTCGTTTTCGCTCGGAGAGGAAGCTGGCGACTTAGCGACGACGAAGACGGTGGAAATACGCGCTTATCTGTGCCTCGTACCAGCTGCGTCACTGTTTTGTGTAGACGGTTGTTATCGTTGTTAGATCGGTACGCTAATTTATGATTGGTAGGTTTTTGAAATTTGACATCTTTTAACTTATCATTCCTTGCACTGGCTTACCGGAATTGATTATGCAGCTCGTGAAATTCGTATGCATAGTCTTTCCACATCATTGCGGCTCGGAGCAGCGTCGTACCGCAAAAGTTAAACCGCAAGTTCATCCACCCTTAATACTTAATATATCACACATTATGTGGTATTCTTGCGATGGAACACTACGTTGGATAGCGCAGTGATGTGCTTTTTGGTGTTATAGGTAGTTATCATTTACGCCAGTGTCAAAGCTATGTAGTACATAGAAATAGATACTCAACGGACTTGTGGACACCAGCTCAAGAATGAATTTGTTTGCTGATGAATGGAAGACCATTATGTTTAAATCTCTGTAGTTTCGGAAAAGAGTTAAGGATTGATTTTAATTTAGTATTAATGACTCATGTTACTATAGGTAGTGCTTGAGAGCCTCGTAGCTACAAAGCTACGGCGCAGATCGGTCGAGGTTAAGCAGCGCTTCATGGGGCCAGTCCTTGGATGGGGGTGATCATTTTTCACACTTGGAGACCCCTCTGTGCCCCGGAAAGCACGTTAAGTAGTTAAACAGTACATTACGCAACAAAAAGTCTGACAACTAGTTTAACCTTAAGTATCAATGTCTCCCAGTAATTAAGTGGCGAAGGTCAGCTAGCAGTCGCTCCGAGTAAGATACTGATATTAGGGGAAAGGCTAGGCAGATTACAATATAATAATAATAGTAATTTATTCATCAAAAATAAGAATACAATAAGTTAACATTATCATGTTTATATTTTTAAAGAAATAAATTAAGCTTAACCAATATCACGTATGATTCTATCGTAACCAATTTTCTGTTCTATTAAACTTAACTGTCTGTATAAAACTAGTTTTCCAATTGAAAACTGAATAAAACATGGACCGTTTGAAACCTATACAGTAACCTATTGGATTTAAGGATTCCAAATCGCAATGTTGCCAGGAAACTGAAAATATTATACTAGTTTATATTTGATGGTATAGATGGATAGGAGGAAATTATTTAAAAGTACTAAATTTGAGTAAAAATAAATGATATATGTAAATAGAGGTGCCTATATTCTTCTTTAATTTAAGAGCTCGGTTCTTGTTGGTAGAGCAATCGCCAATACTTTCTGCTTTACCTTCGTATTGACTTAAGATGTACTATGAAGAATATATTTAAAAACCGGCCAAGTGCGAGTCGGACTCGCGCACGAAGGGTTCCGTACCATTGACTAGGTAAAAAACAGTAAGTATTTATTATTAAAGTAAAAATACAACTGATTATTTTGTGAATATTTCAAGTGTGTACCTGTTGCCATTATTGATATCGAGCAAAAAAGGGCAAAAAAAACGCGTTTGTTGTATGGGAGACCCCCTTAAATATTTATTTTATTTTGTTTTTAATATTTGTTGTTATAGCGGCAACAGAAATACATAATTAGTGAAAATTAAGATACAGCCTGGTGAAAGACAGACGGACGGACAGACAGCGAAGTCTTAGTAATAGGGTCCCGTTTTTACCCTTTGGGTACGGAACCCTAAAAAAGAACCAATACATCAAATTAAATTAAGCGCTATCTTGGCTACGGACAAGATTTACCAATTTAAAAACATTTTCAAACATTCTTATCCCAAATCACGTTATAATAAAATACATAAATATTTATCTATGTTTATTCTTAACATACCTATTTGTTTAAATTATAACAGTGTACACTACAATGATTGTACCTGAACATGTTAATTATAGATACACATGTAAGTAGGTACACATGAAATAACAGAGTATAACAATTTCCCACCAAGATTTACACAGGCTGAAAACAAACATGCGAGTACAAACAACTTAAAACAATGCTAAGTGAAGGTTTCAAATAACTAGAATTTACACGTACCTAGTTATATAACTAAACATAATATAACAATGAATGATCATATACCTACATAAAGACCATCGACTAACGAAGAAAAGCCTGTGGGAAACCCTTCAAACGATACAAATTAAAGGATATAAATAGCCGAATTGCTTCACAAATATGAGGGAGCGCGTAAAGGCAAATTCAAAATGGCGTTGTTTGTATCGGCAGAATAGCTTAACCCGTCAAACGACACAAAGTAGACGACAGTAGAAATCTAACGTTTGTGGTCACCGAACACTAGTATTCAGCTTTCAGATCAACCGGAATTGGGGCGTTAGGAATTATTAACAGATATTGTAGTTCATAGATTAGCTGAAATTTCCTCATGAACTTACTACCTTCTTGTCGAGGTAAAAAAAAGAACATGGTTTCCGAGATCGTTTTAGGAAAGCGTATCTAATAATAATAAGAGTATTAATAGTATCCTCTACCTAATAGTAATCTATTTGTCACTTCCCTTATACCTTGAGGGAAAGAAAGGTTGAATTATTTATCCTTAAATTATTAGCTACGTACACATATCTATATACCAACAAATCTAGCTGGAATTTTAAAAAAAAGTTCTGCGCCAAAAAATCTGTGAATACAGTACTTACGCTGGTCCCAATATGAAATTCCACGAACTGTTATAATAGGCATGATATACACGTAACCGGACGAAGGGCAGAGGGTCGCTAGTATATCACCCGCCTGAAATCTCAACAGGTGTTCAATTAATATTTTATTCTCACCTACCACTTTATTATTACTGCACCTGCGTCTTATGAAATTGGAATATTTGTTAAAAGAGCCATTATCATTTTAAATTCTATTTATGGTATATTATGATACTAATCTTTGAGTTTGTATTTCTATACTGCTTAGAATTAAGAAAGGCCGCATCAGGCCAGCGTGGTTGCCAAGGATTCTTCTCATTCTGAGAACAGGCCCGTGCCCGGCTGTAACACAGTAGTGGACTCGTATATATCTTATACACTGACAATAAAAAATATAATATACAAAATACTTGCAATATTTATATATATTAATTTATAATCGCGTTCTCAAAAATGGTTCTAACGATATCAACAAATTTACAATAAAATAATGTTCGTAAGCAAAAATTTCATCTAGCTCGCTCTCATCTCTGGAAAAAATTGTTAAAAACAATACAAGAGAAATGTAAGGCACTATTTTCCCTGTATTGATACATAATTTATTAAGAAAATGGTTTTGCACTTATAATTCAATAAACAAACGAATACTTTATTGGAAAATGTTAAACGAATTAATATTCATAAACATTGTTCCATGAAAATCGCCCCAAGCTAATTGTAGGTTAATTCTTCGCGCTCCATTGAAGTGTATCTTCAGAGCGCAAACAAGTATAAAGTTTACATTGACCAAAAAAATAATTGTATCACGAAGAGCGACTTAAGTCTCCGCAGACAGATTATTGTAAGCATTTATTTATTGTAAGCAAAATTACAGTATTTCATATAAAATAATGTAAATTTAATGGCGCGTCCTTTGAAAGCTTTACATTATTTTGCTGGAAAACTGTTCATTGCAAACAACCATGTATAAATCGACAAACCAAATATTTGTATCACATTTTAAACTGAGTTTCCTCAGGCTTGGTTGTTGAATTCGAACGAGATTTTTTTTATATTATTTAATCCAATAAACATGCTTATTTATAACCCAAACAAGTTTGTTTACAGCGACCAAATCAACGTGAAAAGTATGTAGGTACCAAAAAGGTCACATTGTACAAGTTGCCTCGGGTTTAGAAAAGTTGTAACATAATTTGCTATTATTCCCAATTATAATAATACGGTTAATAAATACAACACGATATTTCTTACTTATAAAGACTATAGAACAAACCCATGATTAAATAATTACTAAAGCCAAAGTTCACCGACAATTTAAATAACTTCCAATAAAAAAAAGAATTTCCAATAAAAAAAGGAATTCCCAATTAAAAAACGTCATGTTTACAGCAACCAACCAAACACTTGTAACAAATCGTTTGTACACACAGGGCGATATTGTACCAAGTCGCCTCACGCTGATTGTCGACTAATTCTTCGCGCTCCACTGAAGGCTGTACATCGCAATAAATTCGTCGCATTCAGACGGCCCACCCAACTGAAAGAGCTCCGATAAAAACGAGATGACTTGCCCTCTGACACATTTTTTTACTCAGAAAACAATGTTGGCGACCTCTGAGGTATTAAGAGGCAGACATTGATGGGTATTGTTCTCTATTGAATATTTCATTACTTCCTATCCTTCCCTTATGAGTATGTCAAACGGACGGAATTGTAACGTGGCCGTATTTTTTATATTGATCTCGGGTAATACGGTTTTTTATATTAGTATTTACGGGATATATCGTTATATTTGAACAGAAACAAGCCTGATACAAGAATTGATTGATTTTATTTGATATTTATTTTTATATGATATTGGATTATCTATAATTATATGAAAACTTTTTAAAGTTGCACAGACGCAAGCGCGGTGAAAATTCGGGATTAGTCTCCGATCAAAAGCATAGCTGGTAACATTGAAATTGAAACGAAAACATATTTATGTATTCATCTTGTAAAAGAAGATATTTTTATTGTTATTTATCTATTAATTGTGTCATTTAATCCTTCAAAGAGTTTTCAATATGACCTTTTATATTGTTATAATTATAATCTCTGAGGTCATTTCAGAACGATAACCTCGCTCCTTTGATCTGGTTTTCAAAGGTCGTGAAAATATTTGAATTTGTAAGTATTCTTTGAAGGAAAAACATCTCATAATCATCTACTAACGACCAGTTTCTAGTTTTACCTAAAGTATATTTTTATATGTTTAACTAGCTGTTGCCTGCGGTTTCACCCGCATCCTAGGGGAACTACTTCATGTATTCGAATAAATAGTATCCTATTTGTTAATCCAGGACATGGTCAGTCTGTGTGCCAAGTTTCATCCAAATCCGTTCAGTAGTTTTTGCGTGAAAGAGTAACAAATATCCATCCGCCCATTCATCCTCACATACTTTCGCATTTATAATAGGAGTAGGATTATATTTGGACAAATGGATAATCAAGTAGATAATCATGATTTTATTGCGCTGTATTAAAACAGCGGCTTAGGCGTTTCGCTACATGACAAACCCTGAAAATACACGCGATTTTAAATATTCAGTCACTTAGTATCAGAATTATTAATTTCATCAACAAAACAATAAATTAATTCTTCCTAAAACCAAATACTCGATCGTCCGGTGTCACGCCCGATCGTCAATTGTCATGATATTCTAATCAATCTTAAAAACAAGCCGAAAACTTAAAAAAAGTCACATCAGTGGGTAATATTATTCGATATTGAAATACGTATATAGTTGTTTAATGTCGATAACTACTGCTTTAGAATATAAAACAATATATTTATCCTTACAATAGATTAATGTAACAATTAATCAAATTAGTAAACAATTGTAAATGGGTATCCTTTTCTCCCACCATTGAAGTTAATGTAATAGGTAACTTTAAAGCAATTTTAATTCGAAACAGAGATACGCTCAAGCATTAAATTCCTTGAAATTTCCTTTGTAGAAAAAGGTATTGTCTCATTCATCAGAAAGTCAGAAGGCTTTGTAACTAATTACTGCCACACAGTTGCGTTACGTTGGGTACGTTTCTAATTTTAATTATTTTAATGTATCCGCTACCAACTATATGGCAAAAATTACAGCACCATCTATCGGAGGGAAGTGACAAAATAAATTCTTGAAGCGTACTATGACAGTTTACAACCATACCAACACAAATACGAATATTGGACATCAATCTTCGGACTACGGCCCGCCAGGCAACATCACCATACCTTTTCAATGGAGGAACACCATACCTCGTTCCTCCATAGTATTGTTGATCTAAATTAAAAAAATACATAGCCTTTAATAGCATATTGATCTGTTGCTTAGCTCATCTTTGCTGTAAATATTTTGAACGTTACCCCATATTATTTCGCCTGTGTTGTGATATTCACTCAGACTGGAACAATAGTACCTATTTACAAAAATTCATACCAATAAACGGTGTAATACCTTTATAGTGAAAGAAATAATTAACAAACAACCGAGCATCTAGTCCCACTCCCGCGCTCCGATAGCGGCTATTTTCGAAAGCCCAAAGCCCGCTTCAATTTTATTTTCACGCCTGCAGTTCGTAGATACGATGAAACTTTCATCGGGGGCTTTCACTAGACGCGCGAGCGAAACATAAATTGTGGACGGACCGGCCCACAGCCCATGTCTTTATTTTTCAAAAAACAATGCACGTATGTTGGGGCTTTTTTCGAATGTAATTGTGTCTTTAGTAGAGTTTATGCAAATTAATTTTTAAGTGCTGTTCGGAGTAGATTAGCTGACATTTTTGTAAGCGAATTAATGTGTATTTTTAGTAACATTCATAACTGAAATTATAATTATTATTATTTAAATTTTAGTTTATATCTGAACAATCTGTTTCTATATAAAACATAGGTTGTCAATATTCATTGAGATTTACTACCTCACGTCTAGTGGTCGCAAACGCGGCTGCTGAGTGAGAGGTTGTAGTTTCGTTTCCCGGACAAGGCCGGAGTTTGAAATAATGCCCGGTGGCAATATCGGCCTTATCGACACTCGCAGCCTATCGACGGGATCGATGAAATGTGTGTCCAACAGCACTTGTCCTAACTCTTCACAATGATGTTATAAATTAAGTTTTCTAAAGCTGTTTCATTTTCTTTATACTAAAAGCAATCTGCTTATGGGGTTTTAACGACCGCATGACCATAGATAGTAATTGTTTGCAGCCGCAAACAATAGAGCTTGCATAGGTGTAAAGTAATTACTAACACATAAACCACCTTACGTCTTAAATCATACGAGAAATATTAACATATATATTTGTTGGTTTGTAAAGGTGATCTCGAAAACGAGAAAGAACAAGCGATGGCATAACAAAAATACCGAAATTCTAAGTCTATGAAAAATACCATTCCATATTTGAAATATTATAAACCAAATGGATATAATTTCGTTCTTATTGCATACATATAACTACAAAGTATTTTTAATGACTAATTTAAAAATGATCATACCATAATAAAATATGATTATAGTGACACTAATCATGATATAAATTTATTCAGCACTAGTTTTGCCCGTGAGTTCGTCCGCGTGACCTACATATTATATAATAATTTATAGCCTATAGCACTCGGGAATAATGTAGCTATATATCAGTGAAAGATTTTTTAGAATTGGAACATTATACCGGAATTTACCCTCTTTATAATATTAGTATAAATTTATCACTAAGCGAAAAAAATATCTAATGTTATTTTATCTTTTCTACGCACTACTTCTTATTGCTGTATATGCGTATGTGCGTTTACAAACACAAATGTTCAGACACCCAGACTTGGGACAACTATCTGCAGGCTATACAAATATTTGAAACGTGCGGCAGTCGAAACCGCAACACTTGCGCAGCAGATGAGCACTAAACCACTACGCCGACCATCAAAATCATTGAGATACCGATTACGATTCAAATAAGAACGAAGTTAAACCTAAGTATACTCATTCATCTAGCCAACGGGGACAACTTAGGATTACCCATGATCGAAGATTAAGTCTGAAACGTAATTTAAAGGAACTGCATTAAACCTTGGTTCTTGGAAACGACGATTGAGTAAAAAAGAATTTGTAGTACCAGAAAAACGTATTTAAATCTTAATTTTAACCTTTAGGGATTAGAGTCACTAATATGACATCTCTATAATATAGTAAATAGTAAATCAAAACTTTACTATGACACATATGTCACATTATCGACTCTAATCCCTAATGTAACCAAGTTAAGAACTAAAATCGCTATCATGAACATTTACTTTACTATGATAGTAAATAGTAAGAAAACTCGTGATAGCGATACTGTTCCAACTTCGTCTTCGTGTATATCTAACTAGTATTATTTGCTCTATTAAAAATAAGCCTATCTTCTCTAGATCTCAAGCTACCTCTTTCTGAAATCTCATTACGATCAGTTGAGTGGTGTAGTCGTAATGAGGCATAATATTTAGAAGCCACAGAATTATTAATAGTATTACTGTTCACCCCTCAAACTAAACTAGATTTATGTAATTGGGAACGATAAGATTCACGTCAGTAGTGCAACAGACTTCTGAACTGTGACACAAGTACGCTGGGCTGCCTATATAGACCGTTCAAATGAGCCAAATTGACTCTCGCCATTTTGGCGCTGATAACGGTGTGAATAGTGAGCGTCCACAAAACGATGAACACCGGCCATTTGCATCAGTTGTCAAATCAAGAAGTCGGGACGTACGTACGGTGCTTCAAATCGCCACAAAAATAACATAAGATAGCAACACGCCTATATTCCCTGAAGGGTTAGACAGAGTACTATTGTACCCCCACATTTCGCCGATACTTTAGTGAGTGCGATGTAATAGGGGGTGATCCTATTGCCATTTATCGGACACAATTCCAGACTCCGTGCCGTTACTGACAATTTCCATACAGAAAAACCAACTAATACTTTACCAACGTACTTTAGGGTGACTAATATACTCGTAGGGATATGTTAAGCTGTGCTGCGCTGTGCTGTGCTGTGCGGTGCTCTATTTAGCTAATGCGCTCCTCATGCAGGAAACAAACAAAACGTGCTGTGACAAAAAGCACAGCACAGCTTAGATAATTAGTCACGTTAATAGAGGTCAGTGAACAGACTTATTGACCTCTCACTCACAGTGTACAACGCTAGCCTTAATTTAGGCGATTGTCGCTATTTTCTCTACCCAAGGCCTAATGTATCCCTCGGAATATCTCACCCGGAAAAAAAACAACCTCTCTTCTAACATTACCCATACCATATAGACTGCCAAGAAAATTACACTCATTTTATTGGAGACGGGACACGTAATTGGCGGCCGCTTCAGGAAAAGGGAAAACGCGACAGAACCAGATTATCATCGGATTAATTGAAAATTCGATTAACAAAACAGTACTGGAAGTAAATGAAGTGATTATCTTATCCTACTAATATTATAAATGTGAAAGTTTGTGAGGATGGAAGTATGGATGGATGGATGGATGGATGTTTGTTACTCTTTCACGCAAAAACTACTGAACGGATATGGATGAAATTTGGCACAGAGATAGATTATGGTCTGGAATAGCACATAGGCTACTTTTTATCCCAGATAAATGTACGGGTTCGTAAACCACGCGAGAGAAGCCGCGGGTGGAAGCTAGTACAATATATAAAATTATAATGTACTCTCTCTTAAAAGAAAGATAACATTTTATATTGCCGTCAATATGCATAAGACAAAAATAATACCTACGTACCTACATACAATATACTATATACGTAAATGAAAAACAAAAAAGGATCATAAAATCGCGTCGTTAGGTTTTGTTGCACATGCAAATAACAAATATTACCTACTCTTTATCGATTTATTGTCTCAAACTATACTGGTTTATATATAAGAACCTGGCACCATCCATAGCCAATAGACACATTAATCCTAAATGTATATTATAACGTTTTGAAATATATTACATAGCATCAGCATCACGCCGGTATCAGTTTTTTTTTTTAATTTCAGCACGAGCAATCACTTGGGAGTTGCTCGTACCGTAGTTGCGCCGGACGATTTCAGGTTTGGTCTCACGTGGAGGCTCTTGCTTTGTACCCCGTATAGATTGTAACGTCCCGTAATAAGGAGCAACTCTATTGCCATTTTTTTATCACATGTATTTATGGCAATGTACGTCTTCTATAGTTTAATGAGTGTTTACAAAAAAGAGATTTTTTTTATTTTATTTTACAGATGAGGAGATTATAAGCATCTAACTTCAAAGTTAGTTGGTAGTCATTTTTTAATAACATAGCATCACGCATGTATTCCTCAAAGCGTTAGGCAGAGGTGTGCTAATTGAACACCCACATTTCGCCAATGCTGTTTGTTGATTGATCATCTACCGAGCACAGATCCAAACTCCGTGCTGCTACTGTGAATTTCCATACAGAAAAACCCAACAACACTTTGCTCGGCCCGGCAATCAAACCCAGGACCTCACGCTCAGCAGTCGCGCTTGACCAATAAATCAGTCAAGGCCAATGACGCAGTCAATTTTTTAATAAATTATTAAGTTTTTGTTGTAGATAACGTTACAAAATAGTCTGCAGATTTCGATGTGTTTTCCACACCAGAGGCCCTAGTGTAAGTTTCGTTTTGACTAATTCGATTTACTACATCGAACGCGTTCGGCGCTCCGATTGGTGGAGAGCACGAAACGGACCAATCGGAGCGCCGAATGTGTTCGATGTAGTAAATCGAATTAGTCAAAAGAAACTTACACTAGGGCCTCAGAAAATATTTTGTTGTCACCAAACACCTTAATGTAACGTTTATTACTACCTATCATGCAATAAACAAACAACATAAGTGTTTTGTTACTGTACTTTAGATGTTATAGACCTCGAAACCTACAGACTACTTTGTGACGTCATCTCAAGAAAAAGTTTCATAATTCATTTAAATTAATTATTATATTAACAGTTATTTATTTCTAATGAAAATTATTTACTCCTTAAACATGAAAATAATATTGAAAATAGTTGCATATCTATATAGGTACCTAATAAAATTAAAATAAATAATTAAAACTTACATACTGAATTAAGTCTTGTATCGAAAAGGCTATATTATTAAGAAGTAATTGAAGATCACTAATGTCAATCCGTTTATTCGTCATCATCATATCAGCTGCAAAACTTTCATTGCTGAAAAATGCTCTATTAATACCCACAACGTTTGGTACCTACTGGGCAACCATCCATTTATTCTCCTTTTGACTTATCACGAGCACATGAGAATCACTCATTCCATAGTGGAACTGGAAAGATATCGAGGCCGACTGGCTGGCTAGGCCAGACAATCTTTTTTCGTACCTTCTGTAGACAGTCTCTGCAACCCACTACTAATATTATGTAGGAAAGTATACATTTTATACTTTAGTGGAAGTATTAAAAATTCAATGCCATAAAACCATTTTTTTTTACACTGGCAGTAGCTCAGTTATTTCATCTTATCGGTTCTGCAACATTGATATCGACCATCAACATTACCCGTATTCTGCCTCCATTAGGCACTTGTAATGGTACCGAGATTTTATCTAGTCGAGATACACCGTAATTACATTGCTAATGTATTTTCAGTACAGTACAATAGATGCAAAGTAATATTTGGCGGGCGCAGTACTTGAGCGACTGACTGCTACGCTGCAAATGTCGCTGGTTCGATTCCCACACGGAACTAATATTTGTATGGCTTACTAGTAATACCGGATAGTATTTCTGGATTTGAACGTTTGTTTATGTGATGATTAGAGTTTGTAAACGCACCTACAATACATGAACGATACCTAGTGCGAGGCTAAATTATCTTTATAAAAAAATAAGGCGAATACAACGTATTATGGTTGTGACCTTAAGAGGCTGACCGAGTTATAGGATAACGGAGAACAGTTTATAATAAACGAAAGGTAGGTTTGATTAATGGTAATGGTTGGGTAAGTAAATGTGTATGTTTGTACAACACATTCATTGATACCGTTATAAGTACCATCGCTCAGGCACGATGCCAGTCTCCGGCCATTTATTGAAATTTTTCTAACAGAAAACGTCAATTAAATTTCCTTTTCCCGGAATCGAACGACTTGATTGCGACCAATAAAACAAAGCGGTAGTCAAATAATAATAAAAAGAAAGTTAATCAGCTTACAGGTCAGACAGTAAAGAAAAAATGTCTCATCAATAAGTATTTCTTCTAAAATTTACTTTTCAATTTCGCCAAGTATACCTAAGTACCTACATCTGTTTGTGGCCGACTGTACAAACGTCGCTATAAATCGAGGTAACTTGAAACCCCTTCATATTAATCTTATTTTTATCGAAATTATTGTCACTATATCAGCATCCATTATTTCCGACCTCATTTTATTACCAAAAAAAAATATAAAATATATCCTCAACTACCCATAAATTCGTAACTCGATTGAAATCATCTGAGATACTTTTATTCTATTACGTCGTAAATCAGATTACTATATCGCGGGTCAACTGACCGCAAATAGCCATCAAAATATAATGGTGCCTCAACTAAAATAATGTAAAGATGGACACAGTGAACGTTGCCGGATAACACACGCCATTGAGAAATTTTGGTAACTCTTTCAGGTGTCCAGAGGGTTTAGTGTAATTTTCCTTTAACGAAAGAATACGTTTTCCATCGCGTTTACAGCGCACCGCGTGACTATTGGGCACCTCTGTACTTCTCACCAATCGCAGCGCCTAATGTGGTAAACGCAACGATAGACGGCAGAGCTCTTAATCAATCTACACATTACGTAACGTACCGCGCTTTCGTAAACAATGATGTAAAAAGTAATGTATTTAATGAAAAACATCATGAGTAAACTCATATCGTAAGCGCGCGCACATTATTCTGATACATTTTTGGCTTATGTTATCTTTGGTTGAGATCCCCAGATCTAAGATAGTTCCCCAGGTTGCCTCACGGAGTTTTCTTTCGTTACTTATAATTTTGAAAATTTAAACGTCCCACAGCTGGGAGCGTTGCGGGAGGCAGACTGCCTCCTTGTTCTAGTGGTCGTAAACGCGACTGCTGAGCAGGTCCTGGGTTCGAATCCCGAGTCGGGCAAAGTTTATTGGGTTTTCTGTATGGAAATTCTCACTAGTAGCACGGAGTCTGGAACTGTGCCCGGTAGATGGTAATACATGGGACTCAATAATAGCATCGGCGAAATGTGGGTGTACAACAGTACACCTCTGCCTAACCCTTCGGGTAAAACAATCGTGATGCTATATTATGTTTATGTTATAATGCATATTTGAATTTAAAAAATTAACATACTAGTCGGAATCAAACTTAGACACTGCATGAAAGGCAATCGTTCAACCGTTAGCCTATCACTGCTTTTTACAACTAAATAACAGTTCCAAAATAGCAGTATCCTTGATACCGATTCTTTGGGTAATATCAAATCTAAAGGACAATAAAATTGAAAGATATGATCGCCAAATTTATCAGTGACCCGGCGATATAACATTATAACCCGCTGAATTTCACGGGCAAATGCCCCGAGTGGAATAACGTTTGCTTAAGAATTGATACTAAGGTAAACACGATTTGGTATACTGAAAAAATAAATATTAAATGGATTCTCTGTTGGTATACATGACACGGCATAGTGGGAGAGTTTTTTTTTTTTGTTTTTGTGTACAGATTCATTTCAATGTTTACACAAGGATTGATAAAATATCAACGTGAACATTTCGTTGTTTAAGAATCTTATTTGAATACACGAAACTTCTGTTTTCTTACTTCTTTTGTTTATTTATACCTTATAGTGTGTATTCTGTACTATCTACTAATCTTTTGCGAATGTACTACATTATATAAAACTAGGTATTTCGCATTATACTATGTAAATATAGGGTATATATATCATGCAGCTTAATTATCAAATTATGTATTGTATTCTGTCCAATTAAACAAGTCAGAGGGCAACAGCAAATGTTTTAATATTAAACTTCCCATCTCAAACGCCATTAACATCGAAGAAATATTAAACATAAATTTCAATATATAAATGTCCATTTTCTTCGAGTAACGATACCGGTAACCACATATGAATTTTTGTCTCTTGCATGTTAAGTAGTGCTCTAAGCGACAGCAAATATGATATCGACGGAATTTACCTACGATAATAACTTATCGATCGCTGTATCTTGCAACTTAGGGCTTCGGCAGACCGTCGACCGATCACCGCCACAGTTCGATCGTTTACAAGCTTTACAATGTAAATGAAAATGCGCATATAACACCAATTTGATTTTCCATCGCCACCGATTGCGGCTCGCGATCTACAAAACAGTTTAAATTACAGAAGCGCGATTTTTGCATCGTTAAAGACCAACTTAGTCATACGTGTTCGCGTTTCTCCGACTTCACAGCTGCGTAGAAGTAGAGTTAGCGCGGAGGAAATATCCGACTAAACAATTTCAGGTGGTATAAACGGCTATCTACGGCAGTCCTAAGAAGAGCGCACATCAGAACTAGATACTGACGTATAACTGTTGTTAGGGAGCCTTTACGCCGTACAGTCATATTATAAGAGACGTGGTTAGCAGAGTAATGTTAAGGCGATACTAAAATCTACGATCGGTTAAATTATGAACGAAGATTTACATATACAGTCAGCATCAATAAGATGTATACACTTGATGTATTTAAGGTGATTGTTAGAGGAAATAATGATTGAAATCTTGACCAATTTTTAATATAGTTTCTGCGGATACATGTATAATTACATAGTCTTTTAAATTTTATGATTTTAACCAATAGTTTTCCAAGAATAAGTGTTTGAATTTCGCTACGAATACTCAGATAAGATAAGATAAGATAAGATATGTTTTTATTCATGTAGACCATATACAGGTACTTAAGAATAGTTACGACTCTAGGTGCCACGTTCCAAAATGTTGACTTCCAATGGAGAAGAACGGGCAAGAAACTCCATGGTTACTCTTTTAAATTCAGAATTTCTTACAATATTTTGTTAAAATACATTGTTCTCGAAAACTTATGTGAGGACAATGTAAAAAAAAAAGTCTAAACTAAACAAGCCTGATTTTTAAATTAATAACAAATATTCTGATAAGATTGACATGGCAGCTATGAGCTGACCAGTCCCAACAGACGGCACCCGTTCACGAGTATGACGCACGTATCGGCATCGCTCAACTCAACCACATTGCAGGGAACTCAACGACCCGACACGCACGCCACCATCAGCAGGACATTTAAGTGAGCATGACATTCTCAAACTGCCAGACAACTATCACGTCAATTGAATAAAATATCTCTTTAGGGCTACATGGTGCTCACATATTACAAATTGCCAACATAATAACAAAAAATAGCAGGTAATACAATATGGCAGATACAAATTAACAATAAAAATGCCAATAAAGCCAATGAATGTCAATGAAAAATAATAAGGCCAATAAAGCCAAAAGATGTCAAAATAATAATAATAATACAATAAGGCCAATAAAGCCAAAAGATGTCAAAAATAATAATAATACAATAATGCCAATAAGGCCAATACAAGTCAATACTAAACTATATTGCCAATAAAGCCGAATCTAAGTCAAGATAAATACCATATGAAGCCATATGAAGTCAATAGTAAGTAAAAAAAAAATTATAATAAAAAAATGTCACAACATCAATAAATACATAAATATATGATGTCCAATTTTAAAAAAAAAATTACATTAGATACATATTGTATTATTCATGGTCTTGCGGAGCTGGAATAGCATTTCGCCAAACATTTTTATCTACAAGATAATCTTCTAATTTATAGTATGCTTGTTTGCAAAGAATACGTTTAACTAGTATTTTGAATTTATTTTCTGGTAAATTTAACACGCTGTCTGGTATTTTATTATAAAATTTGATACTGTATCCTATAAAAGACGTATGGACTTTAGCTAAGCGATGATAGTGCTGTACTAATTTGGTCTTATTCCTAGTATTATAATCATGTATATCACATTGTTTACTAAACATAGTTATATTTTTTCGTACGTACATAATATTTTCGTAGATATATTGACATGGGACTGTCATAATATTAATTTCTTTAAAAAGTTCTCTCAAAGACTCACGACTATGCAGATTGTAAATAGCCCTAATGGCTCTCTTCTGCAAGATGAAAATAGATTCAATATCAGCAGCCCGTCCCCACAATAAAATACCATAGGACATAATGCTGTGAAAGTAGCTAAAATAAACCAGTCTTGCGGTGGCTACGTCTGCAAGTAGTCTGATTTTTCGCACAGCATAAGCAGCTGAACTAAGCCGTCCTGCTAGGGATTTGATATGCGGGCCCCATTGAAGCTTTGAATCTAACGTTACTCCCAAGAAAACTGTTTGATCGACGAATTCGAGCTTCTCTTTATTTAACACAACGTTACATTCTCTGCTTTTTACATTTGGTAAGGCAAACTTTATGCATTTAGTTTTTTGCCCATTTAATACTAAATTATTAACTGTAAACCAGTCATGCACCTTGAGAAGAGCGTTATTTATCTCGTCAATATTAGAAACACGTCTATCTATTTTAAAAATTAAAGATGTATCATCAGCAAATAACACAATCTTTGTTCTATCCTGAAGCATATAAGGTAGGTCATTTATGTACACTAAAAACAAAAACGGACCTAGGATCGAACCCTGGGGTACACCCATTGTCACTAGAGCGCCAGATGATTTAACTCCATTTATTTGAACTTTTTGTTGCCTGTTTTGCAAATATGATTTAACAACTTTTAGTGATTCATGCTTAAGCCCGTAATGCTCTAGTTTTAGAAGCAGCGTCTCATGCCCTACACAATCAAAAGCTTTTGAGAGGTCACAAAATACACCGATGGCATCTTGAGAACCTTCCCAAGCATCGAAGATGTGTTTGATTAATGTGATGCCCGCATCAGTTGTATTTCGTCCTTTAGTGAAGCCGTACTGCTGGTTGTGAAAAAGCTTGTTTACGTTAAAGTGCAATAGCATTTGATTAAGCATAATTTTCTCAAAAACCTTGCTAAGAACAGGCAAAACTGATACTGGCCTAAAGTTACCCGGATCTCGACTGTTACCGGATTTAAACAAAGGGATTACCTTACTGTGTTTCATTAAATCCGGAAAGGATCCCTGATCTACGCATTTGTTAAATATGATCGCTAAGTGGGGAGCGATAGTTTTAATAATACTTTTACATACTTTTACCGATAAACCCCATAAATCTTCAGTTAATTTAATTTTAATTTCATTAAAAGCTTTTATAATTGACTGAGGACTAACGCGCTTGAATGTAAATTCAACGGTACAAGCAGGAACATTCTGTCTGAGTAAGGTAGCAGAAAGAGATGGTGATGAATTCAGAAATTCTGTAGTTTTTAAGGGAATATTAGTAAAGAAAGACTCGAATTCTTGAGCTACATCAATATCTGTATATAACAGACCACGCGCTGTGTTTATTGTGCAGACCCGGAACAACTCTGTACGTTACACAATTATTTGCTCTGTGCGGGAATCGAACCCGCCCACGTAGCGCTCACCACTCCACCACTACGCCAAGCGTGTCACCGAATCGTCGAGTTTCATAAGATCGAACCCCTTGCATTACCAACGCTTACCGATTTAGGGGAAAGAAAGAGAAATCCGATCGATATGATCGTGTCGTCTTCTGTCGTGTCGCCATGAGCAGTGGGAACATGGGAATCGCTCATGCCGAAGATAGGAAGATTAGCCAGTCAGCATTGAGGGTCTTTCTTTCCCCTTAATACGATTATAATGATTGATAAATAGCAAAAGAACGTGAAAGTATGTCTCACTCTTGTTAACTGGTACTTCCAAAGAAAATATGTCTTTGTATACATTAGCTTATGTAGTAGGTAAATAACTTTAAAACCTTAACATAGCATCACGCCTGTATTTCCCGAAGGGTTAGACAGAGGTGAACTAGAGTACACCCACATTTCGCCGATGCCGTTATTCAGTCCCATGTAATAGAGGGCGAGCGTATTGCCATCTACTGGGCACAGTTCCAGACTCGGCACCGCTACTAAGAATTTCTATACAGAAAAACCCAAGAACACTTTGTCTGAGCCGGGAATTCAAACCAGGACTTTACGCTCAGCAGTCGCGCTTGTGACCAATGATGAAGTTTACAACCTTGACATAACCTGTTATTTGCTGATATTATGATTAACTGACTTTTTTAACACTACGGTGCGCCGTACGCCTAATGGTAAGAGGTTAACATACCGCAGCTGATGGCACAATGCAGCTTTAAAGTTGAGTAGCTATCATTATCTCCTTTATTCAAACTAATACATTTTTTTTTTTAATTTATTACCATAATTTATAATAAAAAAATACATTTATAAATATAAAAAAAAAATCGGGAATAGAGCCCAAGCTACCGGTAGTTAGGGCTCCAGAGAAAGGAACCTCCTAACAATGCGAGCCGTATCGAGCAGTACCGCCTTCTGTATCAAGCCCTTATTATTATTATAATTACCTTCAATCAGTTTTTTTTCCTCTATTCTTTGTTCTGTTTTATACTCTATATTATTATTGTGTGCCTTTAGTTTGGGCCAAATAAACGTATTTTCTTTCTTATTTCTTTCTTTCTAACCTAGGAACGATTGCAATACCAGGAGCATCACTTACGCTACTTATGTACTAATCTACGTAGCCTATATAATACGGAGTTCTTACGCATATGTACTCATATACGGGTTCCGTTGAAAATCAGCGCCAGGCAATAATGACGTCTGGCATTATGCTGAACTGAACATATTTAGTGCATTCGTGAAGTACACACAATTATTATTTGTTAACAATTGTTTTATTTTTTTCATACTAGTCTCCGCCCGCGGCTTAACCCGCGTGGATTACGAACCCGTGCATTTCTTTTGCGCGGAACCCTTATTATTTTTGTAAAATAAAAGTAGTAAGTTACTGCTTATAACATCACATATCTGCCAGTGAAAGTGTCGTCACAATCGGTCCAGCCGTTTCAGAGATTAGCCTAAGGAATAGATAGAGAGACAAACATTTTAAAAATGTTTTTTTTTTATATTAAAAAGCAAATAAAAATAAAAAACTGTTATTTTGACATTACAAACAGACACTTCAATGTTATTTTTTGTACTGTGTACCTTTACAAGTCAGATCTACTTCAAAATTCTTCACAAACATAAAACCTAAACAAAAGCTGATTCTTACTGTCAGCAGACAGTCAATACCTAAACGTTTACAAGTGCAAAGGTAAGTACTGTCTGCCAGTACTCGCTACGTACCAAGTGAGACGTGAAATTCGGCACTTAGAATTTACGATGCCTCCACATCGCCTTATAGGTACTATGACCTCTGCTTTATTTCAGTATGTAAGTATACTTTAAAATGGAGGATCATATTAGTTGGAAAAATTGCTAAACATTCAGACTATTTTACACATGAAAAACAAGACTCATAAGAATTGGGAATTGATCCAGTTGTCGCACTTGCAACCATTGAACCGATCCGCAATTCCGTTTAAGCCCACGTAATATGGGGACGAGCCTATTGCCATCCACCGGGCACAGTTCCAAACTGCGTGCTGCTACTGAGAATTTATATACAGAAAAACCCAATGACACTTTGCCCGACCTGGGAATCGAACCCAGGATCGCTCAGTAGCCGCGCCGATTAGACCAATGAAGACCTATAATTATGTCAACGAAATGTGGGTATTAGTACAACTCTGCCGAACCCTTTGGGGCGTGATGCTTTGTTATGTTATGTTGTTATTATGTTATGTTGTTGTTATGTTACGTTGTTGTTATGTTGTTATGTTAGTTACTTACACATGACACTAACTTACAGAATCAACGACTATTTCAATTTAATTATAGACAGATATATTTTATTTATTGCCCATTCTTAATCACTAAGACTTTTATTATTAAAACCGTCTTCGCTGTGAGAAGTCTAGAAATTCCCAATTGATTTCTTTGTGTAACATATTGGTAGGCCGCCAAACTAAAATTGGAATTCAATATATTTTTACAATACCTAATAACACGATGCTTTTGTTACTTTAAAAATTATTGGGTTTTTTTTCTAGATACTAAAATGAAGAGCCAATTTGACGGTTGTCTGGTTTTAGATCTCTGTATTTTCAAATCGCGAAAATAACTATTAGGTATAGAATATTAGTATATTTTTCCACCAGTGCATTATTTTCCCAGAATTTTCTTTTAACCAAGGCGATATTTTCATAAAATTATTACATTAATTACGTAAAATATTTGTTCCTTGTATTTCTGAGAATTGTTAACACTTATCATAAACCGAGTTTTTTTTCTTTGTTTTAAAATAACACTAGGATTTCTCCTGTATCGTGGATACAGTTTACATACATACATGTCACATGCACACACAACCAGACCCGAAACAACTATCTGTAGATCATACAAATATTTGTTCCGTGCGGGAATCGAACCCGCGACACGTAGCGCAGAAAGCTAATCACTTAGCCACTGTGCCAACCGTGTCGTCAAATTTATTATTTCCTAATTGTTTAAATTCATACATAACATTAAATAATATAGCATCACACCAGTATACCCAGAAGGGTTAGGCAGAGGTGTAAGTACTATAAGGACCGGGAATAAAACTGCTTTTAGAATATGCACTGTATTGAATGCTACGAGCTCCGAAATAAATTTAATTCAAATCGCAAGTCCCATCATTTCAATGTGTGTGTGTATTGACGTCTTTTTTCAAATATTTGTTCTTTTGTCGTTGACCAGCATCCATACCAACGATTGTATCTTAATACATAAAACCTCTACAGTACTTATACACCCACATTTCGCCGATGCCGTTATTTATTAAATGCCAAGTAAAAAGGGGTGAGCCTTTTGCCAACTACCGGGCACAGCTCCAAATTCTGTGCGGCTAATGAAAATTTACGTACAGAAAAAAACCAATAACACTTTGCACGACCCGGGAATTTAACCTGCACCTCACGCTAGACTACACGCTAGACTAGACGCTAGTTATACACATAAAGAACAACAAAAATATTTTAAAAAACTAACTGACTCTAAACTGCTATAAGCTGTTTTTAGAATTTGCAAAATAAACAACAGGTGAGGCTTCATATTAAAAATAGCTTTATTAAACGTTAAATAAATTTAAAATCACCCAAAACTTAATTTATTTGTCTACCAAAAAACTTTAATCTCCTAACTTGAGCAACTGTCAAAATGTAAAGTCGAAGCAGATTAATTAAACTATAGCTTTATTCGGCCTCGCCTCGCCTGTGCGGCAAGATAAAAGGTATTTGTAAGTCGCAAGGTGAGCCTGATTATTATGAACACCATCTTATTAGCGCTGCTCTCGGAAGGTAGGTATTGTATGACCCATCGGCCCCCGTGGCTTCCAAAGCCACCATAATTATTTGCGATTTTTCTTAAATAACCTACAACGACCGCTAGACGTTGGGGAAAACATATTTAGCGTTGACAAAATACGCAATTGATTGATAAAGAACTTATTTATATCAAGAGGATTTTCGGATGATATAAATCCTAATACAGAAATCGTGTATTTGTTCGGAAGTGCAGTTACATAGCATGAATTGTTCAATGATCAGAAGTTCTTAGTATAACAGCTGAGTTTGAAATTATTCTACCCGATATAAGACCAATTTAAGCCTCCATTACAGCTGCCGTTTGAGCAGCACACCTGCCTTACAGTTCGTAAAAATACAGGGTGCCCCTTACTCTTGAAAATAATTCCGATCGGTATTAGACATTAAGTTAATTTACAACTATAGATTGCACTCTCAATAGCGCCACATTTGTAATTTTTTTAAAGGGCTGATATTTATTGAACTAATAAACATTGGATTTGGATTGACAAAGAAATTATTTTCGAGAGTAACCACCCTGATTGAACACCTTAGTAGATGCCACATTTTTTTTTTTCCTTTTATAAGTCTTTTATAGTTCTGTGTAACCTCAATAATCCGCTAACAACATTTTTTACGCATTGCTGTTAAGTCGCGGCTTCAAAATGAAAAATTCTTTATTGGTATTTTCGCTGGTGTAGTTAACAAACCCATCAAATTTTCATAGGTGACTCCCATGAAACATAAATTTGTGAGCGTTAATACACTCGGGACTGGAACATACTAAAGCTTACACGAGGGGGAAAAGGAAGATTTGTTAAAGTTGGTTGTGATAATTTTGTCGTCTTTGTTTTTTGAGAAATATCAGTATAATAAATTTACTATTATAGTGTGAATCCTACAATTGACAGATTGCGAGGTGTGTAACAAGTCTGTTCCCGGCTCAAGTTATATATAAATATAATGTGGGTACACATGATTTGTAGGTAGTCAAATCTACCCGCATTTGTTTGGATATTTTTAGTACCCCCGAGCATCGGTCGTGGGAGTTCATATTTGCTAGGTCTTGGCAGTCGGTCGCTATCGGTCTCGGTGTAAAGACGTGTGTCCTCCGGTTTAATTTACTTAGTGCGCCCGCGCCGTTTGCTGGATCATTTAACGTCTTACGCGTCATTGGTCGTGTATATCCCGCGGTGACAGTGACGATATTTATTCCGTGTTCATAAGAATAGGAGATTGTTCTGCGAAGTGTTCAGTGATACGTGGAGGTGAGCACTCGGGCAGTCACCACGCGGTGTGATGGGAGCGTGCTGGAGGGTTCACGGAACAAGGACATTACTCGTAAGTATACCTTAGATTATCCTGATTGTATGATTTAAATCTGTGTTTTCATAATCGCTCTGGCCCTACTGTTTTGTAGAATCTTTTGAAATTGCGTCATTGGGCCGCTGTTCCCGCATAGTTCCCCATAGCTATGATTTTATAAAACTACCCACTCATAAACACACTCGATATTAAGCCAGACTAATAGATCGCTTACCTAGGATTTGTTGTCTTACAACCTCACTATTATTGTACATTATATAGTATACGTTATGTAACGATGAAATTTCCATAAAATAACCACAGTGAAATGCACGCATACACGGCGAAGTTTACATAAATAATTCATTTTATCAACTCTATACAATTCCAAACATCCAAAATCTCAAACAAACCTATGCATAAATGTCAAGAGAATTTTTCAGAACATTTTCCCTATACACAGTATGATAAGGGGAGAATTGCTCAGTTGGTAAAGCGTCTATGAGTAGACAAGACACCCATAATTCTAACACGAGGGAGCCAGATCTGTCGCTTAGCTTACACTCTTTATTAAAATATATCATGCCTCACGATTTACAACTAGATTGCATAATGCAACTAGTTTCTGAACTGTTATTTAGGTATTTAACTGTGCCTCGATATAGTGCATTACGTACTGAGGCCCTAGTGTAGGTGTCTTTTGACAAACTCGATTTAACGCATCGAAAGCGTTTGGCGCTCCAATTGGCGGAGAGCACGAAACGGACCAATCGGAGCGACGAACGCGTTCGATGCATGAAATCGAATTTGTCAAAAGAAACTTACACTAAGGCTTCTGATGTGCTTGCCGCAAGACTGAACAGCTGATAAACAGAAGCAAATCCTTAGGCAAAGTACAAATTAATAGACTTCACGTGTTTATAATGAAACGAAATATTTAAGTAGTGCCCTAGCCCTACTTGAATAGCAATTTTTAATTGCAATACTTATATAGCAATTTTTATAATGTCTTACATTCCTAAAGGGCGGTATGACACCAGCGCCACATATTTTTGAGGGGTAGAGACATGGATGTTAGCATAGCCCTACGGAAGTACCTACGTCAAAATCGTTGTGCTAGTGTATAAAAATAAATCGTGTAGTATGTAGTAGTATAGTGCGACAAACGATAGGTAGACATAAAAACGTATTGTGACCATAAACGTATTATATTTATAAATTCGTAAATCAATCAGTGTACCATATAGCAATAGGTACCATAACTCTGTCCATTCGAAATTTCGTGATTCCGAGGTTCATACTAAAGAATTATAACATAACTAGCATCACGCCTATATTCCGAAGGGTTAGGCAGAGGTATACTATTTACACCCACATTTCGCCGATGCCGTTATTGAGTTCCATGTAATAGGGGGAGCCGGACTCAGTTCCAGCTCCGTGCTGCTGAGAATTTCCATACAGAAAAACCCAATAACACTTTGCTACGGAACGATCGCGTGAATAAGGCACTGGCTCTATCTATCCCTCATGTCTCCCTCCTTTGTAATACCCTCACAAAGACCGTTTTATGATGTCTTACATACCGAAATAATTGTCTTGCAACTATTACACTTACGTTAAAACGTGTTAGAAATCGCACAAAAAAGCTAAAGTAATTTTATTTGCTCCATGCTCAAATGGCTTATTTTTAGACAAAATATTTTAGGAGTCTATTATGATACTACTAAATAATAAATACAATCAAACTATTAACCTAAGAAACGCTTATACGGGGTATAATAAGTGCGTGTCGAACACCCATAAAGTAAGGTTCCGTAGTCCATCTGTTGATGAAAATTCGACTCGCGGTAATATAAAAATAAACATAGTTACATAGTTTTGCTAATTACAAACAAACAAACATCTAACACTAAGTAGGTACCTACTTTTCTATGGACGTAATGACTCATAATTGATTATCACAGAAATATAATATGATAAGTCAATTATTTAGATATATTATACATAAATGATAACTATAATCTTTACCGGAAATACCTCCAATCAAAAGTTCTAATCATCGTTACCTTTATTTCGTTCTATTTTCGAAATTATAACGGTTCCTTGCTTTACTACGAAGCCCTAAAAATTATATTATCGTTTGCAGTAAAAATCACATTAAACAGACAAATAGCGATAAAGCACGTAATTTAGATAGGGGAATGGATACAAATGTAAATAAATCACGCGCTGGCCGTAAATAACGGGGCCCATAGGCAGCCCCTACTGTTAATGTGGTACCGTGTACCTCTTGACCACGGACACCAAAATATTTCATGTAACTTCATATTTATATCAAACCTTATAAGAAATTTTATTTTGACGGCCGCCATAAACTCCGTTATTTTTTTGTGGTATACTATTGTGCACACGCATTTTGCCGATGCTGTTATTAAGTCCCGAGTAATAGGCCCATTGCCATCAACCGGGCACAGTTCCAATCTCCGTGCTGCTACTGGGTAATTCTATAAAGAAAAACTCAATAACCCGACCCGGAAATCGAACCTTGACTTGACGGTCTGCAGTCGCGCTAGCGACCACTACACCAACTACTTTCTTTTTTTCTTTCTTTAATCTACTTGGTTATAATAATATACTTTTGTAATATAATTTATAACTTATTGATCTAGAGGTTGCAAGTGTAAGCGTGCGGTCATTCAATCCCCAGGTTGATCAGTCTTGTTGCCTTTTTCCTTTAGAAAAATCTCAGTAGGTACCAGCCGCGGTGTCTGTTGTGTCCAGTAGATGTCAGATGACGTCATATCGACTCAATGACTCAATAAATAGTAGAGACGCCTCTGCGTTACCCTTCTGGCAAAAGACGTGATACAATGTTATGTAATATTGACTCGAATAAAAAAAAATAAAAAACAAAATGGACCAGCAATTTCTTACAAGGTATGTTTATTATAGGAATCTCTATTGCAGTTACGTTACACATAGGAAAAAAATCAGAGCTTTAAAAGCATTCCGTCTTAAATTGATAAACGACTTATTGGCGTTATCACGTGCGTGTGCGTTTTGTCACTAAATTGGGACTTGTTATTAGACCCATAGACTTGAATTTCGTTGACATTGAAATTGACTAATGAAGAATTCATTTGCATTTCGTCATAAGATCTTAGCAGCGTAGCGGCAGGAAGCAAATATGTGTATAAAATGTTGATTTTCTTATCTTCGGTCACACGAAGCAACTTTGCTCGCAGCCATCTACTGGCAGTGAACAAGTCTAGGGTTTATTTGTTAGCAACAAGTAACTTGGCGCACCAAGCCAATTTGCTTGCGATTGTATTCGCTTCGTGTGACCGGCTTATGATGTCAAATGTGTTTATATACTGCTAAATTCTATAATAATCATAAACCGCGAGTCTTCCTCATTAGTCCCTTTGCTAACACACCAGGCATTTTTAGGCAAAACAAATATTTGCAAAAATCCTTTTACGCAGTTTTAATACATTTGAAACTCTAGGTTGAATTTCTAAGAATAAATCTAATCTTTAATGGTTCACGTACCTGCCATAGAGATCCCTGTTAATTAACTTTCGTAGAGTGCGCGCTACGAGGGACAAACAAACGAGCCTGTTTATACATTCCTACTCATATTTTCGGGTTCAATCAAAGGCTACTCTTTTAAACACTGCCCGACGTTGTAAATGTTCCTTCTTTTAAGTTTTACGTAAACACTATTAATATCAACCAACTTAACACAAGTATACGTATATTTAGAATAAATACACATTATACAAAAGCGCTAAAGGCAAACCTTTATGCCATCAAACTGTATCAAGGATGTCCGGCAAAGATATCATCCCAACATACCGAATTCTGTCCCTTTTATCACGGCGGGTATGGGGCCGTTCAAGTATTACGTAAGCACTATAGGGGGGCGGGGGGTCCTTGCTTTGCTTATTTTTGATGACATGGGGGTGGGGGGGTCTAGATGGTGATTACGTCAGCAGTAGTTTTTTTTTACTTTTTTACACATATGGCAACCATTGTCTATGTTTGAAAACGAAACGCATTTTCGGGGATTCCCACAAACAATGTATACTTACGTTTAGGTACTCGCTCGCTCGCTAGAACTGAGTAGGGGAATTACCACGCACTATTCACTTGTCTAAATTTCTTCTGTCAATCTATTATTTCGTTTCAGTACGATTGACGATTTGACGTATTATAAGCAAAGCAAAGCAAGTTAATGTTTGTGTTACCGCTGATCCAGTTTCGCCAAAGTTGAATTGTTTAATGGCACGATGTTGAATGGCTCGATGAGAACGACGTAGACGTAAATAATTATAATAAATCTGCTTACGTAATACTTGAACGGCCCCTATGAATCGGCCTACAAAACACATTCGTTACTCTGAGAGGACGCGGCGCGCATTCAATTTTGCGTTTACATTATCTATGTTGTTGCAGCCAATTTTGTCGCCCTTCCATTACATTTTATCTTTGCAATACTCCCTAAAATGTAATTAACATTTGACAAGCGAAGTTTAATTTGAGAGATAGGATTCAAGTTTGATTCTGAAGAAATAATTGGTTCAAAATAAGTTTAAAACCTGTTGATCTTTTTTGAGATTCTTTAGGAGTTTGTAGTAATTAGTAGAATAAATTAATGGAATGTAACAAAAATAGGGTTCATTTTTATTTTGAGAAAAATTTGTTACAATAAACATACACCCTGAAAGTACTTTCAGAATCGGGTACTGAATCGATTTCAGCTATTTCTGTAGGGATACCACTCTAAGACTAACACGAAGTTAATTAGCGTCACCCCTTTGTTGAACAGTCAAAACAACAATGTATTGTACATACTATTTGGCCACGACAGCATAACTAATTTCTTAAATTGAAAATATTTAAGCACATAAAAGTAAAACAGGTGTATGTATTATGATTATAATTGAATATTCTAATTAGGGTGTTTGTGTACGTCATTTCGGTTACCTGTTGTAGAGGTAGTATACCGAGGCAAAAGATGAACCAATAAAACACGGTATAAAAATCCAATAAGGATCATAATTTATTTAAAAAATGATATATTACACTTTACAATTGACCCAACTCGTGTTAATGTGGCGGGTCCACCAGAATATTCGATAATTTAACATTTCGAGTATCACAGTTCTCTTGTTTATGTAATGACGCTATTTTTCGATAAAGTACATCCAAAATAAACTACACTTTGGTACAAGCGTCCACAATATCGTGAACACTGACGAACCGTGATGTAAGCGTATAGTATATTATGTAATGATAATAACACCTTTATGATGTTAATAAAACATTTTAAATTCCACTGGAGTCAATAATGACAATGCTAAAATTTTATATAAATGTCTTTATTAAATTCATCAGGTCCATAAATTTAATGAGCATTTCTGGATACATTTATTAATTCTATTAATAATATTTTAATATCTACCTCTGTTAGGTCTATCCCGCCACATTAACAGTCGTATTGACCGATGCATAAAAGCATCCTACACATACATTCCATTGGTAATAAACTAATATTCTAATAATATGTACAACTTTATTTACAACATTGAAACACACGATTTTACTGTCATTTTGAATAAGACACAGTGTGATAATAAATCCAAATTTCATATTGCTTCAACTATATGTGTCAGACACAAAATACCAAAATGACAGGAAAATTGTTAGTTTTGACCGACACATTCACGTTTCATGGTCTAACAAACTTTGTTATAAATCAGCAAGACAAGTCTGTAATGCATGAGTTTAAATAAAATGCTTTTGAAAATTAATGAATATATGATATGACATTGTGTTAATGAATGTGTTCTACTACGAAAGTTACTGGATCCCTAATTTATACTCGTCCAGTATTTTTTATTAAGATTCATACAGGTTGACAAAGTATTTTAGTTCCTTACAAACAAAAATGTCTAGCATACAATATTCAATAAGTAACGCTCAACAGTGCGTCACACCATCAAGCCTGTGAGATCATTAACATCGCATCTCGTGTTATTTTACTGTACACCGACGACATGACTACTTATCAGGCGGAATCGCAATACAAAATCATGAAATATGATTACTATGGTAGAGTAACAATCAGAATATCCACATACACTGGCTTCGTATCATTAAAATTATACACAGAAACTAATATTAGTTGGGACCATGGACATAAGCGTGTGCCGTTATATCAACAGCGCTTGCGTGTTCATTGTCCACTTACAGGCCTAAGTTTTGTTGATTTCATCGAACTAAGTTCCCGACTTTGAACAGCGAATGTGGCCAGTCAATCAATCACTTAAAATGTCCACAAAACTTGCACTTTACTAGCTATGGTTATTAGAATTACTGTACATCACCGAGTTGTTCACTCTCTTCATACTAAGTGAGGCACTGCTTCCGTTTTTTTCTAGTCCTGCTAAAAAGTCTTCCAAAAGCTTGGCTAGGGCCTTACGCTTGAATCTTAATGATTCGCTTATAACTTCGCGTATCACTTCCTTTTTAACGTCCACACCACCTTGTAATTGTTTTAAATGTTCAAACAGTTTCGTGTAATCTGAAAACAATTAAGTTAATTAGACACAAATCAAATATGACGCCATTTATCTGTTGTTAGTTTCTTTTTTTACTTTTTTTGAGTGGTTTGCAAAGTTGCAATAGAGCCGTCTCCAGCTTATCACAAATGAGCGATAGCTAAACAACCATGTCGACCCGGTTTCAAATAAAATAAAGTTAATTAATCATCCAACTAAACTAAAATCTGTATTTATTACCTCTGCCGGGTCGTCGAACCGCGCGGAACACTTCTGATCGTACGTCTAGGTTGTGTTTTCTTATATCTGCAAGCTCTTTGCGCGTCAGCTGAGGCGGCATCGTCAACTGCATCGGCTGTTTATCATTCTGTAACGTATAATTAAATATTATTGCATTTTTATCTATTTACAGATGGTTGGTGCACGTCTTATTCAAATTATCCTCGTTGCTGAAGATCGCACTCGATCAACGCGCCAGCTATGCAGCCTTCGTATATCCCACAATCGCCCAGGTACCTAACAGAGTACTCGGTGAAAACACAAAATTGCGAGCAGTGCAGTTCACTCAACCGAAATTATTCAATTAATAATTAATTAAAAATTATTCATCATCCTATAATAATACGTTTTTCATGAATTCTACAGTGTCTCGTACCTTTCGTTTCCTCTTTCTAGAGCGTGCGTTGGAGTTATTCTCGGCGGCGACGCCCTGCAGTATCGCGTTGATCTGCAGTTCCTGCGTGTCGTGCAGCACGACGGGCGCGGGCGGCGCGGGCGGCGGCGTCGGCGGCTCCGGGGGAGGCGACGGTGACCGTGGCATCTTGCCCATTGTCGTGTAGGCGTCTGAATAAATACACACAGGAGTCGAGTAAGTTTACAAGCTAAAATGTATTTAATAGTTCTCATGCTGGCCTGGCATATCCCCGCAAAATTTAAGTAGGTCCTTCACTTGAGTCACGATGCAGGGCCACTAAGCTTTCTTTTCCTCTCGTGCAAATACGTTCGAAACGAAATAATGGCGGCGGAGGCTCGGACAAGTGCGGGCCCTTCTCGATATAAGCAGCAGTTCGCGCAGTGCTTAAACTGAGGCGGAGGCCGCATTATTTGATTCTTAAGAATATGGGGCATATCGCAAACTGTTGTTTCTAAGTTAAGGTAATGATTTTGCAGGACTGACCTCCATTGAGAAAAGGTTTGACGACAGGCGGCAGGTTGGCGGGCGCGACGGCCGGCGGCGATAGTGGCGGCGGCAGAGCGCTCGCTGGACCGCCCGTGTCCATGTTTGGAGGTTCCTGAAAAACAAAGGATTCAAGAAGGGCTTGTTTATGAGCTCTTTTACGGTGACATGGGGCATTGCGCGTCGCATCGAGCGTCGCATCTAGCGTCGCATCGAGCATCCAGCGTCGCATCTAGCGTCGCATCGAGCATCGAGCGTCGCATCGAGCGTCGCATCTAGCGTCGCATCGAGCATCGAGCGTCGCATCGAGCGTCGAGCGTCGCATCTAGCGTCGCATCGAGTTCTGATACAGAGCGGTTCTGTTATGGCTGCGACGCACACAGCGTAAAGCGTAGCTGCACATGCGACATCACAGGGAAAAAACGGTGAGTACAATTTTTGACAACTACGTAACGCTCCCCGCATGTTCGTAAACGTAACGTTTATATTTGCGCGTTTGACGTTGCAAACATCGACGCAAACCTATAAGCGGAGAATCGTGAGGCGACGCACAACGCAATGGGCTACATCGCGGCGCTTCACATTCGGCGAAGGCGAGGAGTACACACACAAAAACACGTGGCGCGTGCAAAAATCTACGACGCAACTATCCCTGCGATGACTCGTGCGCTGCAGCCAGCAACGGTTACATAAGGGTTCGTTTATGCAGATGCAGTCGCGTGGTGTTGCGTCACACGATTCTTCATTCACAGAGGCGGGGCGTGAAACGGGGCAATACCAGCGACGGTGCCGCGATTCGCGCCGCAATCAAAATCCTACACCCACACCTTTACTTGCGAAGCCGCGTTCGCCGCAGCGTTATGAGCTGCGTGCTCCACCGCGAGCAACGCTACATATGGTCGCCGTCCGACAAAATTCGATGCACATCGTGACACCTCTCCATAAACTCATACTTAAGTCGACCGACTAATAGGGCCCATGCGTTGTTTCAGGTAGCGAAATGAGGTTAGCAAGTTACCTCAGGCGGGCGGCCCGAGGGCACGTCAGAGGGCGCGGGCGCAAGCGGCTCGGCGGGGCGGCGCGACACGGGCGACAGCGGCGCGGGGGGCGTGGGCGGCGTGGGAGGCGCGGGGGGCGCGGGCGGCGGCGCGTCGGGCGGCTCGGCGGGGCGGCGCGCCACCACGTGCGGCGGCAGCGGGCCCGCCTTGCGGCGCGGCGGCAGGCGCGGGCTGTCGGCGCCACGCTTGCCGCCCACGGCGCCGCCGCCGCCGCGCACCGCGCCCACCGGGTCCAGGTCCGCCTCGTCCACCATCATGCGCTGCGGAACAACATTCTTGTTACTCACACTTCTATGTACCACTAGCTACTTTTTGCAGCTGAACCGTGCATTTTGCATTCTTGCAGCTAACGTATTCAGCTGCAAGAAGTTGCTTATTATCGTAAAATATAAATTGTAAATAAATAAAAATATATGATACAAATAACGTCTTTTATACAAATGTATCCTTATACCACAATTACAAAATACACACGTGACTACTTCACACGTTTTCGTAAACAGGCTATTCTCATATGGTAAATGTCCACGTCCGTTTCGTCAAATAGCGAGGCAAGTAACGAACACGAATGTGTAAATGCGGTGAGATAAAATCCAGAAAACCACCAACCTTGTCTATCTTGAATGGGTTGCCGAACATGTGTTGTCGTACAGGCTGTGTCTCGATCTCGCGCAGCTGCGGCGTCATCCGCTTCAGGTACTCCTGGTAGTTGCCCATCTGAGCCACCGGCATCGAATGCACGCTGTCCTCGTCGACCAGGCGGGTGTGCGCTAACGATGGTTGCAGGAAGTTCGCACGCATACGGACGACCTGAAAAATATTAAAAGTACATTAAAGCCTGACGTAATACATTAAAGATGTTGACGTATCTCATGACTGCCACTGCTGACAATGGGCCTCTTTATGGAGAAAAATTGTGCCATAATCAACATACGAGTATATCACAAAAATAAATCCACAAATGACCTTTTGAATCGTTTAAAATACCCATGAAAAGAAAGGGTATATGAATTACATATGGAATGCATGTTAGATACACGTTACGATTATATGACGCAATAGCGCCTGCGGAGCCAACCAAAAAAAAAAACTTTGGCAATTATTAAGGAAAAAAGGGCAAAATACGGTCTGTAAATTCTTATTGAATATTAACAGTAAATATTCTTACTTGATCAAGTAAATCTCTCCGCTGTATATCGAAGGGATTCCTATAGGTGTGCGCTTGAGCCTTGTGTCTGCCGCGCGAGAGCCCTACAACGAAGCCGCCGAACTCATTCAGCTGGTCACGTAGCGCTGAGAACTTGTCTTGAAGACATGGATGCGTTGTTAAATCCTTCCGGAGTGGTGATCGCGGCATAACTCTCACACTTTCTGCTACCTGAAAGGGGAAAATAATAATATTAATTTACGGCCTTCAAAATATTAATTACTTTCTCGACACTACTTAAATGAGATTACTAATAAACATCACAGTCGTATACTGCCATGATCATGCTTGACAGATCATTTAATCACAACATGTTGAAATAATATTCCGGTTGCCTTATTATACAAGAAAGAAAAGGGGTTCCACATTCTTGCTGGGTACTGGGTTGTTAAGGTCGATTATATAATGAATTTTAGTTTTACAAAAGTACTAGCGTATCCTTTTCTGGATCTCGACGACAATGCGACCTACCAGGTTCAACTATAGCCAAGCCAGGTGACCCCATAAGTACAAAAAAAACATCAAAATCGATCAAGCCGTTTAGGAGAAGAATAACGAACACACACCGGAATTTTATATTATAAAGATAAGTAAAGTATAAATCATTTTGTAAAATAAATTAAAGTCAAAATGACAGTCATTATAATATATGACAACCCTAGTAATACTATACTTACATTAATGAACTCCTCGTGAATCTTGTAGTTAGTAGTCACTAATTGAATACAACCATGACTCATGCGCACACAAGTGAGGTTGAACGAATGCTAATCAATTCATTGCATACTAGCATTATGCATGTAACCTAAATTAAGAATAAGTCTAATATACTGAATAGTGAAACAAAAAATCAATGCCAATGATCTTTTCACAGAAACTAGCAAATATTAATAATAATAAATTTATTTACCTTTTGGGTGTTATTGCTGGATGACTTATTGATGACGTCAGCGCAAAGCTTTTCGAATTCTACCTTAGCTTGGTTTTTCAGTCTTTTCAAGTAGTTCAGCACAGAGAAACTGAGCGAGTTGTCTTGAGAGTCGGGTATCAAGCTCTGCAGCAGTTGCGCGGATGCTCCCATTTTAGTCAATGCTCTGCGAAGAGGCTGAAAAATAAACACGTCAGGATTTATGAGAAAAATCATTCAAATTAATAATTTTTAGGCCAAAGGTGATATCGCCAGTGACAGTAAATTTATTTTTATCGGTGATCTGTAGCAACTGCTATAAAATAATAATTAGTAGTAGATATTATTCGACGTTTTCCCTTTTATAAGTAATAAGAAAAATTACTCCATATTTATGTTGACAACGGACGAGTACTTCAGGCGTAAAAAATGGCATATCTACAGCGTAGGTAAATATATGTGATAAATTTAGTATAAAAAATATAGCTATCTCTTAACATACCGCAACATAGTAAGAAGGCATTCTATCCAGATAATGTTGGAACGCCAGCTTCCACTCAGGAGTTGGTTTACAGCGGTGGACTTTGAACAAATCGTCTAGAAGAGGCAGCAGCATCGGATAGTTGTACGGTAGCACGAAAAGGTTCACACACGTTAAGTTCGTAGAAGCTTTCAAGTAACCAAAAGGGTGGTTGATCTCCGAGTTCTTGCACCCACTGTTGGCTACGAATACCTGAAAATATTGTGGGTAAAATTAGGTAAACCATGTGGGATAACATTATATAAATGTAGAATATGTAAGAGATACTTTTTTTCCTAGACCATAGTAGATTAGTATAGATAATTCATCAAATTTGCTTGTATACAACTACTGTTGGTATTGGTAATGGTAAATGGTTATGAAGGTCTATTGGCAAAATCAACATACTTTGCAAACTTATTGGGTAACAGCGATTACAGTAAGTCGGCAAGGTATTACCATCTTTCCTCTCTATTAGCTTTTATTAGAAACAAATCTGCTGCCCGTACTCTGGACATAATCCTTTAGTCGCATCTCTCGACTACCTAAGACGAGATTATGTGGCCTATTGTGTAATTTTATTAAAGTGGAAGCTAATTCGGTCTCTCATATATGTAAAGTTCGGGACGCCTATTATGACAAACTCATTATAATACTCGGCGATCATTTGAACTTAGATCACTCAAGGATTAAGAAGGCCTATATAAACAAGCAATGATGCTTAATTATGTAAATGTATACACACACAAGGCTATTTGTCAATTCATTAATAAACACTTGGTAATCGCGCCAATTATCTAATTAGTGTGTTGCAGTTTGATAGCTTGTTTACATACAAGGTAACCTATATAGTGCATTTATTTCAACTGCAATCAATTAGTAATCGGGTGTCCGACTGATTAATACTAATTACATATAACGTATTGGAACAACTTTCGGAAACAAAAGTATGTTGCGCTAGTAAGTATATAATATAAACAGCAACAACTAAAAATACACATTGACATACCTGCCAACAGACAGTAGGTTGTTTCCTGGCTAATATGAACTGCGTTAATGGACTGGGTTCGAGCTCGTACTTGTCGAAGGGTAAGTTGTCAATCACCATCGGCTCCTGACTCGAACATGTGAACTTCACCACTGGGTGTGCAGAACGAGGTGGCTGGAATACACGAAAAACGATTTTAAGCACATATTAAACAGTTATAATCATGTGTAGGTTTTTTTGTGGCACACAAATTTTATGTCACATCACTAGGTCCGAGTAGATAATGCATTATGCACAAAGTTAACCGGAGCTTAATTAACAGTCTGCATCAAAATTAAATGATATTTGTACAGTTTTCTGATAAAACGATAATTTAATTATAGTAAACTTGGTACAAAAAAAATGAGGCCTGATAATAGAATTCATAATTCCTAAATAAGCATTTGCATTATCATGCACTTAACATACTTATAGACACGTCCGGTTGTCTATTAGCAACCGGTCGACTAGCAGTTTAAATTTATAAAAGACATAAAAAATATTTATTTCAATGTCGCATGAAGATAATTTTATTATGAAATTTTATCTTTAGTGAACTCTCTTCTTAAACATTTTGCATCATTATTTACCAAGCTTAAAAGTGTTAAGTTCTTACACAAACAAAATAATGCAAACAGCTTTTGTGAATGCGATATCGTGAGTTCAATACGAGCATGAACCAATATTTCCCGACATGTGTACACAAGTTATTACAAAGTGTAAATCGTGATGAAAGTCAGTATTGTTAATAAGAAAATCGAACATTGTAACACTATGCGAACAGCGACAGCTCGCGCCATCTGACGTGGCTATTTTGACGTTAAACATGCATCACAAGGACTAAAATAATTAAGCTTTTACAAAAATTATAGGTATATAGGTAATAGGTATTTTGAGTTAACGAGTTAGATTGTGGGGGTTACTGAGTGCAGTTTTCAAAAACATTAACATGAAATATTCTCGTGAACTCGTTCAGGTTTATAATCATCATCAGCCAGAAGACGTCCACTGCTGAACGAAGGCCTCCCCCTTAGACCACCACATCGAACGACATTCCGCCACTTGCATCCACAGGATTATAATAGGTTCATATAATTATATAAAGAGCGATTCAATATTATGCTTTTTAGTCAGGTGTACTCTGGTACACCTGACTCGAGACTCAAGGGGGAGAAAAACACCCTAGGGTCTGCCCTAGGGTGTTTTTCTCCCCCTCGAGTCTCGATCTAGGTCACAACAATAAGCTTTACAATATTATTAAATACCACAATAACAATATAATTTAACATACAATAATATTTTAAAATGTTATTATATATGTGCCAACAAAAAAAGTTACTCTGATCATCACATGTAAAAAGCATGTGTTTATCGGTGTAGATGAAAACGTGCAAAACATACACAACACTTATGTCAAGTATTAAAAAAAATCGATAGATATACATAATTATTGTGATAAAGTATGAGATAATGTTATTTTTAATTTTGTTTTTTTTTTTTAATTTTATGGTATTTGGCCCAATGCGACAAAGTCGAATAAATAAAAATCGATTGAATATTTAAATCCATTTACATACCAATGTTTGCGCGTTGGGGTCCGATCGGAAAGACTCCGGTATAGGCCAGAAACCGACAGCGAAGCCCTTCTGCGCGACCGTCCGCGGCACGTAGATGAGGCGTCGGCAGGAGTGCCACGCTTGCGGAGCACTCGGCCCTTGGTTCTGGCTGGTTTGGGTTTGGTACTGGCCACTGTTCCAGCGCTGTAAAAGACAAAAAGGAATTTAGTATGACGTATAACAGTCGGATATCTTCGTATTTCCGAAACCAGCCGAACGCTAAAGGTCAACATGGATTACTTTTATATAATTAAGGCTTGAATGTGAGCTTATAATATTATATAGTCAAGTTTCGAAAGTTTAGAATCACGACAGAATAAGAGTAATTACAACTGTAGATTCATTAACAAAGCAATCGTGCACATACGCTCTGCGTCAAGCTCGATGGGCGAATGATGAGTCACTGGAACTCTGGCTGCCATATGTATTTTACTTTTTTTTCTTCCATTAGTGTTTTATGAATACACGAAGATTTACGGTAGGTTATAATTTTTTTTATTGTTCAGTACGCCCTAACCAGGTAAAGTACATCATCTCGTCTCTTTATTAAGAATTTTTCAAGAAGATTCAGATCATCCAACTTTGCAAATAACAATGTACCAACCACAGTAACCTGCCACATATGGCGATTTTTGAAATATTTCCTAACAACCGTTCTTTGAAGGTACATGACGAGGCCTATATTCAGCAGTCGACGTTTTAAGACAAACTGCTTCATCCTTCCTATTCCCCTTACCCTCTTCCATTTTTGAGTCTAGCACGCTCCTTTTTGTTGATGTCTAACATATTGTGTGCGTTCTTTTGCACACGGATAGTGAGAATATCTTTAGTGATGTCTACATACAAGCATTTATATCAGTGTTTCAAAATCGTCACGATAACGCGTCATTACTAGTGTGTTTAGGGCTTTAGACTCATCATTTGCGTCACAAAGCACTTCCTTATCACTTAACAAACCATTGTAAGCAGTGACTAATAGTCGAACTTTTTTCAATGCAAGGCAATTTAGTTGGGAAAATGTAACCCACAGATGATTAAAAAAAACATGTCGCTCACAATTTCGCTAGTTATTTTCGCATTAAATCCGGAAAAGGAGATATTTTTTTATAAAAATTTTGGAATAATTCCAGTAGCGTGTGTACGTTTACAAACACAAATATACACATGCATGAATACCCAGACCGACAGATAGTTGGTTTACTAGTTGTTCCTTACGGGAATCGAACCCACGACAAGTAACGCAGCAGTCGATCACTCAAACAATGCGCCAACCGTGCCACATCCGTTTTACAGTTGTCGCACAGAACGACAGTAATTCTAAAATTTTGTTGCTCAGATATTTTGGTAAAAATATTTGCAATGTTTGTTTAAAGAAGAACTAGTATACAATTATATAAATAAAATTAGATAGTAATAATGTCCTCCTGACCGAATTTCGTTCACGGCGACCAATCTCACCGGAGATTAGCCAACTACGCGAGAGATATTATAGAGCACAAGTGTGTGCGCAAACTCAGGTGCACTCTCTATTCCTTCACTCTCATAGTCCGATGGAACTATGAGACGCAATCCGACACAACCGGTGAGAGATCAGGCGCAGTACCAACAGCTTTACGTGCTTTCCGAGGCACGATGTGTATTCACATACACAAACACCCAGACCCGAAACAACTATCTGTAGATCATACAAATATTTGTTCCGTGTGGGAATCTGACCCGCGACACGTAGCGCAGCAGTCGATCTCTCAACCACTGCGTCAACCGTGCCGTCATAAAAATACATAAGGAGATACAATTTCTACAATAAAACAATAAAAGCTTACTCCATTCCTCTCTCCATCACCCTCGACTTCCTTGTCAACCTCATGGTTGGCATCATCAGGTTCACCTTCCCTGGCAGTAGCCCCGTCGATAGGAGGCGGGTCTGGGCCGATCTTCTCGAAGTTAATCACCACACCGCTCTGCACTTTCTGCACCAAACTGTCGATGCACTGCATCAGCATACGATGAGACGTGATGCAGTACGAGCGACCTGGAAGATGTACAGAACATATTGTTATTCTAGCGGAAACCTATTGATTTGCAGTTTGTAAATAATCCCCAAACAAATATTACGGAGCTAAATAGTAGCCTGCCTGATTGGTCTAGTGGTCAACAAGCGCGACTGCTGAGCGTGAGGTCCTGGATTCGATTCCCAGGTCAGGCAAAGTGTTATTGTGTGTTTCTCCATCGAAATTCTCAGTGGCAGCACGGAATTTGGAACTGTGCCCGGTTGATGACAATAGACTCGCCCCCTATTACATGGAACTTAATAATAGCATCGGCTAGATGTGGGTGCACAATATTACACCTCTGCCTAATCCTTCGAAGATACGTGTTGTTGTTATGTTAAACAGAAACCTGGACGGCAAACGTGTACTTTGCCGTACGCCCCTTTTCACACACCCATGGTTTCCGTAATAAACCGTATTGTGCCGGTTTAGTAATGTAGGCATTAATAAACAAGCTTTCACATGATGCCTTTTCACATGAGCCGTAACTGATGTACCCTTACAAACCAATACGGACACGGGAGCCGTGTGTGTGGAGGTAAAAGAATACGAAACAATGCACACGATGACAGTCACGGCCCGGCCGCGGGTCTTCCGAGGCCCTAGTGTATCTTTCCACAAACTCGAGATAACGCATCGAGCGCGTTTGGCGCTCCAATTGGTGGAAGGCACTGAAGGGACAGATCGGACCGCCGAACGCGTTCGATGCGTTAAATCGAGTTTGTCGAAAGAAACTTACACTAGGGCCTCTGATCCATGAGTACAACTATCCATGAAAACGTTGATACTCAACTGAACGCACGACCATATTTTAAATTATATTACACAAAACATAACAACCAACCACACCAACCACAAAACTTAACCCTTCTTCTGAAGTGAAAATATCCCGCAGTGAAATAGATAATAATCATTGACAAGATTAAGCGACCCTTAAAGCCATGTTCACCAACAATATAACTGAAAAAAGTCGTTTAGCCGTACAAATGTTCATGCTTAACGGCCGATTTAGCTTAAACATCTGTCATATTGTCTGGGACTCGTTACATGCCTGGCTATCTCCACCAAGGTTCGGTCGGGTTGTGTATGAGATTTTTTCTGTAGCGCCACTAGTGATAAAGTAAATGGTAACACGTGGCAATCTATACTAATAATAATATTTAAAGAGGTAATTTTTTTTAGTTTATATGTAGGGAGTAATCTCCGGAACTACTGATCCGATTCTGAAAATTCTTTCACTGATAGATAGCTACATTATTCCCGAGTGTTATTGGCTATATTATACATTATATATGAAGGTCACGCAGACGATGTCTCGGGCAACAGTTAGTGTTTTATAAATCTGAGGGGGAGATCAGAGTACCTAGTGGAAAAACGCACTGTAGATTTTTTATTCTACTACAGAACCCAAAACAAAAACAGGATAACGGACACCAGCGAAACGTACGTATAGATATGACAACTAGCACAACGTAAGTATATTAATCAAACAAAAATTAACAGGAAAATTATATTTATTTTACTAAATAAAACAATACCAATCTAGGAAGTTGCCTGTGTGTAGTAGCTTATACATAATATGCGGTAATTTATTCATATTTCATAAAATAAGCTGTATGTATTATAAATTCATATTTCCTCTATGCATCTTTGAATAATATTATTTTCATTATTAAATACATACATATATGTAAATGCAAAAAATACACTAACGAGAAATATAAGAAAATAGCTATCCACCGGTGTAAGGAAAGTCCAATTTATATTATTATTATCATGTATAAATTATTATTATACATATTTATGTATGTTCAAAAAAATACATGTGATCATGTAGAAATATGTATTAAAAATGTTGTAAGCTCGTATAACAAACATGCATATCTCTTCATATCACTACCATTATTATTGATTTTTTTTATTTTCTATAGTTTTATATGTATTGCACTTGGTATACCTTTGAATAAAGAAATAAACTCATAAACCGTTAAATTAAGCCAGACGCTCACTGTAGAGTATAAAAGTATTATTTATATTGCTGTATATACCTTGACACTAAATGAACAACACAAAAACTAGTCGGTCCGGTTTTCTAAAGGGCTTACTATCCCCTGTTAATATGAAATTTCTACATCCGTTTAAGAGTAGGTACATATTTGTAGCTTATTATTATCTGTTAAATAAATCTACTTGCATTCTTTAAAGGACTTGTACTAATATTGACATTATGATGATAACTTAAGATTTTTTGAAGTTGTTTGATTACGAAATAGTATATCACGCCCATATCCCCCAAAAGGTTAGGCGGAGGGGTACTACTGTAAAAAATTACTCTTAAAGAAACAAGTCGGTATATTTTTATCTGTATCTAAAAAGGTTAGTTTACATAATGTAATGTTTGCTTACCGCCAGTTACTTCACACATCGCGTCGATAGGCGAAGAGTCTGAAGGCACTAGGCCAGTGTCCCTCTCGACGGCCGGCGTCCCTGCAAGCCGCAGCACCAACGAAAATAGTCTTTGGTCCCATCTGAACGGTTCGCGGGTCAACTCAGAACCGGGTATCGGGCAGTTCATTGGAAGGTTAAACTGTAATAGGTAATATTTATCTATCAGGTAAACTACTATATCTTAAAGATTAAGTAAGCTCTGAACAGCCTGATTGGAAATCATAGTCATAAAATGTTATCTCTTTACAAACTAGAGTCAATCAAAGTCGTAATTTTTACTGATTAGTTAGTAATGAGATAAGAAATTCAAACAAAACAAACGCGTTTCGAAAATATACCTTTCAAAATTCTACCGACTTGAGACTCGTAAAATCGCTAAGATGCTAGGTCAAATAAAACAAGGTTCTTTTCTGTGGCAGCCTTACCGGTTAGGCTGTGCACACACATGATATTTTGCCATATACATATTTCGGAAGCGGGACGCAAGACGCACTTCTTTATTGTAATGACATACACGACGATGCAACGTCGATGCAATACGTAATCGCTGGTCTGGTCTCCAGTGCGTGATCGCGTGTGCGCCCCGCCTTAACCGAAATTTATGACCCATTCAATAATGATATTTATAATGTAAATAATAAGGTTACACAAAAAAATAATGCATTGTTTCGACCTATTCGATTATTATATTAGTAGGCATTGACACAATTATTTTATGTTCAAGAATTATGATGAATTCGAGAACTATGTTAAGTAACTGACAACTGTACAAAGTCAATCTAAGAATGAACTTGTCAGTAAATGAAAATGCTAAGAAAAATACAAAAGGTATGTTTAATTTCAATACAACTTATTTTTGTCGACTGATTATGCTGAATTTACTGTGTATCTGTAAAGAAATAATAACTAGAGATACCTAAGGACCGGTTCTCGGTACCCGAAAGTCACGGCAGAAGATCCGGTCGCCAGTCCGGTACCCGGTAATGATTCCGGGTATCCGGCAGCGTTGCGTAATTAGTAGAGTAACGAACAGTTAACTATAAACAATGGCATATAATTATGAAATAAATCGTTTCTAAAAAGCAGATCATTTCAAAATCCGGATTAATACTAACTAATTGTACCGTATTTAATATTTGAATGGGTCTAGTCAAAAACAAATGATTATACAAAACTTTTGCTATTCAACTTGGTTCGGAGAAACCGGCCACGTCTTTTCCCGTGAACATTACTTATATTCATTCCGAAAAAACCAACTCACGATCGATCAATCTGTCTCTCTCGGCCAAACTTCTAGGTTTGTTGCGCAAACCAAACATGATACATCCTTTTCTAGCGATTGAACCCGTAATATGGGCCATCGGGCACAGGTCACGCACGGATACCCGGTCGGAAAGTAACCGGTAAACCCCGTGTCTGGTGCATCTCTAGGTAGTAGACTATCGCATAAGACAAAGTAACTGGTGTTTACAAACTGAAGCTGATTGCTTGAACTAATTACTATATCAGTCTTGATAGGATAGTGTAAAAAACACTATCCACACTCATATTACGAGTATAAATACGAAAGAAACTCCATCCGTCTGTTTGTTACTTCATCATGACTAAACTACAGAACCGATCGTTCTCAAATTTTATAAAGACGTAGCTTGGGTCTTGGTGAAGGACAAAGCCTTATTGTTACTATTGCAGAAAAATACTAATTGGATAATAAGTACAAAATACGAGACGAAATCGCGGGCAACAGCTAGTCACTAAATAATCCAAATTCGGGAACATCGTTACACCTATTTATTACATTGAACTAACCATAACACATGTGTTTTGCAATTAAATAAAGAGCTAACTATAACAATCTTGTTTTCTTTCATAAATGAAGCATTTTTTTTAATGTGTCAACTTGCAGATACCATACATACCTACTGTATTTTAAAAACTCAAATTCAACAGAACATAATCCTTGGTTACAGATAAGATAATCATTAAAAAGCACATTAGCTTTGATATTGTAGGTATATATTCAAGTAACAAGTGTACATCTCTATGTGTACATTGTGTAATTTATGCATATGAATTATAAATAAACAACTCAATTAAGTACACTTTTTTTTTTTTCATCTAAATATAAACCACCTAATATTTTATTAGAAACCGAAATACCCAAACATTATCAATAACAAAGTAAGTTCTAAAGCACTAACTTAATGTTTACTATCTATGTCCCAAGTACCAATCAATCAAAAATATAGCAACATCTTACTATGCTTCCAATATGTATATCTATATGATATAACTACTAGATAAAGATCTAGGCATCTCCAAGTTATAATAAAGACATACAAAAACCAACAGAACACACCACCAGCTTATAAACAGCTGCTCAAATGTGTCATCATTTCTAATACTATGCATGTCAGCTGATTTGATTGGTTGACCCAACATCAACAATCAATTCAACAACAAGGGTGTCTTAAAATGCTGCTTTAGATAAATCATGATGATATCATTCACATGTCAAAATAGCCTTTTAACTAACCACTCTTAATATTAATAGCATAAGGTTCATATTCAGGAATTATCTGCTTCACAGTTACTGTAGAGATGCATAGATGAATTAATAAATTATGCCCTTTTTAGGCCATGTATTATCAGTGGACATGAGATTTGACCAGCCTGAGAAGCAGGGTGTTAAATAATTTATTTATACCATTACATCTAGGACAGAAATATTTATACTGCATTACTTATAAAAAACAAGTATTCAATTATACCTGTCCTTGTCATTTGTATGCCAATGAATAGAGATGGAAATAGACTTGACTGCTATTTTTGTTATATAATATTTATTTCATCATAGTATATAGATTTTTGATTTAAAAATTTGTCTATAATGACTAAAGCATCAAGCAATCCAAACAAACCACATTTAATTATGATATAGCCTAAAATTTGGAATAGGGTACATGATAATATTATGTCAATAAAACATAGTACATATATAAAATCATCACATACCAATACACAATAGTAATATATGTAATTTTACTTAAGTAAAATCTCTACAACTATTAAAGTAGTTACTCACCTCTTCCTGAATGCCAGCATTGCTTGACAGTTTGCCACCATCCGTTATAACAACAATAACAGATGGTTCAAGATAGAATGGACATCTCCCTTGGCCATATGTGTCAATACCAGTCTGCATACGGTTTATGTTTAGAACATCAAACGCATGCTTCAGAGCAGCACCCATTGTTGTCAAGCCCAGACATTGCAAATTCTTCAATTCATTTATAAATGTAGCCAAATTCTCTTTCCAACCAGCCTGAAAATTAACAATTCATAATGATCTATGTCACACTGAATAAGCACTTCAGGAAATATGTCAAAATAGATTACAGTAGCACCACAAATGTTTAACCACAAGCTATACTTGTAGTTAGGTAGAAACATTCATGATAGAGAGAAGCATTGCATGTTATCATTCAATACATAATTCAGAAAAATATCAGACTTATAAGAAATTAATTGGTTGTGTTGTGTGAATCGGTTTGAATTTCCCCCCCGAATCGCCATTTCGTAGTGTACGGGCTCGACCAATGAGAGTGTGCGACGAGAGCGCAGTAGCGACTAGCCGAGCGCTATCGCGGAGGCAGCAACGGCGGCGGTTCGTCCTGTTTACGTCGTGCTGTCTATTTCAGTAAATTTCGCACTTTCAAAATATGTAAATGTTCTGGATTGCAGATTACAGTGCTTGACATATAGACACTACTGAACCGGCGTCAACACGCTCATCTATGCACAAATCACAAGAAAATCTTCGCTAACGTGTTCACTTTTGATATACTAACCTTGATGTTCGCGGGTGGTTCTTCGAAAGTTAGAAGCATATACCTGTCGCCTCTGCTTTCGGGGGAACGTTGACGAACCTAAGAAATAAAATTAATCAGTCCAACACACTAACACGCGATAAACAAATCGATCACAAAAACGAGGCGGTTGACGAGTCGATGACACTGCACGTACCTTTACGAACGTTTCCACAGCGCCCTTGGCTACATCGAGCAACGTTGGGCGTCCGCCCAAATAAGCTCTTTGGTTCATAGAGGCTGAAGTATCTATTAGGAAAACTATTATAGTCATCGTGAAAATTGCCTAAATGTCCTTCGAAATACATTAAAATATGCGCACGCTATTATGAACTAAGAACAAAAATGGCCGCTACATCGTACGCAGACTCGCTAAGAGGCGACCGTCCGACAGCCGCTTCGACGAGCAGCTGAACAAGCTACGCCACGAAGACTCCAAAAGTACCACGTGACCTAATCATACGTTCGGGATTTGTCGGCCATGTCCGTTGACTAGCCATAAAATGTTGCCATACTATTATAATTTTTTCCTTTATTACAATTTTATTGATAATATTTCGTGAAAATAAATGTGTATAATCGTTACTAATTTTTTTTAATAAAAAATAATTGGAGAGATGTGACTTTACGGCCGTTTCTAGGGAGGGGTATTGTGGGGCAAGGCCCTACCATAAAATACAATTAACTAAAATAATATGCAAAGTAAACTGTTTGTTCATAGTACAAATTATCCTATATGTCTTACAATTCCATCATGGGAAGAGGCTACTGTGGTCATAACTTATTTGAGACGTCGCGAGGATAAAATGAAAGACATATGCAAGTTTTGTATAGCCAGCAAGAGGCGAAATACATGTAAAATATTTGACAAAAATCAATTGACCATATCAGATTAAGTAAAATGTTTACTTCCACCTAACCTGCCATACCTTAAATTCAACTCTAGCTACGGCCCTGTGTTACTTTTGTAACTTTTGGCTTTCACTAGATGGATAGATTTTGGATTATGGATTTAGTGAAGCGACATAGGTTATAATGATAATTACATTACAATATTTCATTGAAGTAAATCTATATAAGGTGGATTTGACCTGACTAGTAGACACTGATACACATATTCTATGTGGTGTGACTAGAAACGCAGGCTAAAACTGTGACTAGAAGTGAACATGATAAAAATGACAACCTCATAATATTAAATCAACCGGAAGTGCTTGCTATTGGTTGGTTTATGCGCGAAATGATGATTGAATGTTTTGCTCTGTTTTCATCTTATTTTATTTATATTCGTTCATTTATAGGTTTATTTTACGTATTCTACCGTTTTTATTTACCTTCAGGCTTTATCCGTGTCACAGTAGGGTGCTTACTGAAAAATTTCGCATGATGGTCAACACCCAGCAAAAGAAGCGGAGTACCTCGTATTAGACATGATTGTCGAAGCAATACCGTTATTATATTATTTTATATAGCGCAGTCAACTATATTCTAACTGAATTAATACTCTTTTAATGTTTAATGCATTTTAACATCATAATAATCGTGATTATATTAATTAATCGTGTTTGTTTTTATGTGGCTAATAAACTTCTTTATTAACCTTTATCACGGAGTTACGAATATGAATCCGTCCAAACGATGACATCATGCCGTTTTGTCATCAATATCATAAGTACATGTAGTAAGTTTAAAAGGTGGATGGTGGTGAGTAGTGTTATCAGTGCCACCAATGTCCGTTTCTAATCGGATTCTAAATCAGTTTTTGATTATCCATCTTTTTTTTACTTAGCCCAAACTGTCGCTCTGCTGGGCAAAGGCGTCTAGTTCTACTCCATGTGTGAAATTTCACGAATATTTACTGTCATCATTTATTTGGAATCATTAATAATTATTATCCATCAAAAATTAACCCTCTAGTAAAAGATTTCCGAGTGACTGGACTTTTTATATTCTTGTAATTAAATAACAGAAATTCTACCAAATTAACGGGAAATGTAAACAGCTGGCAACATTGCTTAATATTAAGTGAATCTAATAAGTATTGAAACGAGCAATTTCCTTACAGTTTGATTGAAGTAATAGATTTCTAATTAACATTAAAAACATACAAATATATAAATAGTAAAAAGACGTTAGTCAAGACGCATAAATTTTGATAACAATATTAATTAGATATTCAAGTGATACCAGATTATATTTCGCGGTAAATTCAAATACAGAACACTGCATACATAATGTAGGTTAATGTCAAGTTAAATTCATAATGTAGTTTTTATTGCAGATCATTTTGTGACTATGGTAATTTTGCAAACCATAATATTATCTCAGCTTGGAAATGGTATAAAGATATAAATCATTTTCTTAATGTTTTGTACCGTAGTAAAATGATAAACATAATTGGAAAATGATATGAACTTTATGAGTAAAATTTATGATATGTTAAAACATAACTGGTAGACTTCAAAGATGATACTTTAGGAAAAGGCCTGTATCGTTCACCCTAACAGTATTCTAACAGCCGATGATCGTATAACTTACCGTCATTTTGGTTCGTTGAAAATGACTTGATTTCAAACTCATGAGATTGAAATGCACCATTGCATGGGCATAACTACAATTTTATCCAAAATTCAAAAAGCAAAATTCTGGCTAGAGCCAGATCAACTCCATCCGGCAAATAGTGAGATAATTTAGGCGACCTAGGAATGGACCTTTTTGTATGGGTGGTAAGGGTAGGCGCCCCCCTCCCCAACCTTGGTTACGCCCATGCGTTGCTGCATATCTATTTCCTAAGTTCCAGAATAACCCAACAGCGGTTGTGGGTACATCAACAAAGAGAATCATACATTTTGTGATTTATATCGCTGATTTGATGATTTAATATTTTAATTCCTTGGCATACCTTTCGTTTCGAGAATTAACACTCATATACCAAGATAGGTAGTCACTATACCTTACTCATCCTAGATTTTAATCTGGAAACTGTCAATACTCATTTATATATTTAGCTAACATTTATTCAAAATTATAAAGAAAAGCGGTTAAGTACTATAGAACGAATGTAAGATGTTTTTTTTTTTTTTGTATGCAAGTTGGTAGGTACGTAAGTACGTTTATTTTGTAGCTATTTAGTTTAAAAAGGACGAGCCGTATGTCCTGCACTGGGTTCACAAAACATATATAGGTCTAGTGGCCCCAGTCGGGACTTCTGAGTGTCAGCGTTCGATTCCTTGGTGAGCCGAATTGCTATCGGTATATCTGTTTAAAAAATTTCAGTAGGTAGCAGGTTGAAGTTTGGAAGTGTATCCGGAAGATGGTAATAGGCTCGCCGTCTATTTTATTAATACTACTAGCTTTCACTCGCGGCTTCGCCCGCGTGGTTTACGAGCCCATACATTTTCCCGGGATAAAAAGTAGCCTATGTGCTATTCCAGACTATAATCTATCTCTGTGCCAAATTTCATCCAGATCCGTTCAGCCGTTCTGGCGTGAAAGAGTAACAAAGATCCATCCATCCATCCATCCTCACAAACTTTCGCATTTATAATATTAAATAGGATAGGATAGGAAGTAGGATAATGAGTCAGGCATGTTTGCGGCGGCGCGAGTAGACTTTATACACCATAATGCGTAAGCGCGCCGCATCACTAGTACGACGAGTAAGGGTCAGTCCTAACAGGCTCCTGAATAAAATTGCTGACAGGCTGGATTGCCCGTACGTAGTTCACTGTTGCCTGTTGCATGTACCACAATGCATTTTTATTTATTAGTTCTAACCCATATGAGTCTAAGGCTTGAAATAAAGTTAAATACCATTGGTGAAATCTATGCGCCGTTTTTGAGAATACAGTGTGATGATTCTTATTATTATCATTCATCATCATCAACTCAGTTTATCATCAACGCAGTCTATTGTTGGACTTATACTAATTCTAAGTTCTCTCATTTCTTTCTCATTAATTTTAAATTAATTCCGTATTACTAAGTTGTAATACGGAATATACGTCGTTTTTGTTTTGTTATCATAATTTTAAATGCAAAAAATGGAAATGTAGATTCAATGATAAAAATAGTAGTTTACATAAACTACCTACAGATATTGGAAATTTAGTATTTTAAATATTCCCGCCGCTCTAGCAAGCACTGACCTAAATAAGAAAGGGAAGGGAAGATACAAAATCAACATCAACGTAGTCGAATGGGATAAATACCTAAACTAACTTTGTCATCTATTCTGTGAGTTATTAGAGCTATTTACCCTTATCCGTAATGGCTATAATAATATTAATAAAATTGTCGTTGTTGTTTAATTTTTTGCCAAAGTGGCGACCGACGTATTTTTATTTTTGTTAGTCCGGGTTTTTCTTTGAAAGTCTACAGTATTATGAATGCGAAAATGAAAAGTATTGTCTGTCTGTATATAACCTCATCCAGGACTGATACGATTGTAAAAAAAAAAAAAATTACAGAAAAACTCTATATACATAAAAATACACGCAGGTGAAGTGGCGAGTAATAAATTTAAATTATAAATCATACATTGAGTTATAATTTAAATGACACAGAATGTATCAAAATTCTTATAAATAGGTGACTTTTTTTAATCGCTCCGTACTACCTACTTATGAAATTTGTATTAATGGATAAAATATTAAGTTTGTATTGATGTCATTTATCAAACCAAATCGATTAATTTTTGAAAAAATATGTGTGGTCGCATAGCTATTATTGTCAGGTGGAGTGCCGCATTGTCATAAGCTAACGAGTCACATTGGACATTTTTACGAATCGTACTGCCCGTCACACGTCATTCTGTTGAATTAGAACAAAGCCTTATTATAAATATATTTTCTTAGTCGAATGTTTTAAATTATAGAATCACATATATTTTTAGTTTAGTGGTAGTTGCAAGCTCTAGTCTAACCAAACTGTCAAACATATGTCAAAATAAAATGGTCGGTCGTTTTCAAAGAAAGTCTGTAGGTAGCGGTATATTTTGGGAAAACCTGTTGATGAAACAAATAGTGCAACATTTTCTCAGATTAATTATATATTAATTCTGTAGCAAAGGTGATATTATTACAAAATGGACGAAGTACTGGAAAAGTTTGGGACTACTTTAATCAACACAGATGGTGATGAGAGTAGCAAAACGAATTTTGATGGCTTGTATAAAAATTGGGGGAAAATGGGTAACCAAGAACAAAGAAGAAAGGATTTACTTGATACTCAAAGAGGGTAAGAAGCAGTATTTATAACTTCAGTATGATATTAAGTCGTATGTTTTGGCTGGTTAATAAATATTACATTTTTAAGCCGCATCTTGTTCCTGTTTATTTATTGTTGTATTGGTCTTCGTTAGCCCGATGTTATTATACCTAATATGTATATTAAATTAATTATTATTAAATTACTTAGATTGTTCATATCACATTTTATATGATAACCTAAATAATTTCTATATCCTACTAAACTTAACTGTACACTGCCCAAAAATACAAAATAAATACTTAAGCATCAAAGTACTCCTCCATATTGTTGCCACGTTGAATGGCAATGCTTATTAATTATAACAGCCCAGTCAGGAGCCAGGTCATATATAGCGTCCACAATATTTGTATCAATTAACTCTGTCATACCAAAATGCAGAGAGGCTCATACCACTGCATCTAAGTCTGCTGGGCAAGACATTTTCAAATTTTTGACTGTGTTACTCAAGTTTGGTATCACAGTATGGATGTTATTATGAATATTACATTTATTTATTCATGTAACTTTTGCAGGAACCGAAACAATGAATTAGACAAAATTCGAGGTATTCTAGAATCAGTAAATGGTGTTGAAGATCGTGAAAACATCCAACATCAAAAGGTTAGACAAAACTAAAATGATGATCATAACTCATTTAAGCAATCTAAGAACATTCAATTACAATTATAAACCAAGTATGGTATAACTACATTCAAGCACTTACACCTTTAATTTTTTTTCTTCAAATTTAATTTCAGCGATCATTGTACCGGCCAAGTATTTTAGTTGCAGGCTTTACTAAAACTAACTACAGAAATGTTCTTATGCTGTCTGAATGGATGATTGAGAAACCAAAGGACTTTCAAGAAATGTGGTTAGTTGTCCCCTGCCCTAAAGCAATAAGAACTCTAGTGATTGCCAGTCAAGTAAGCATTTTATGTTTTGTATCTAATACATTTTCAAGTAATAAAATAACAAAATGTTCAACCTTATGATGTAGGAGATAATTTTAACTATTTATTTTGTAATTAGGTGTGTTAATTATCTTTATTCATTATTATTCTTTTACATACCTTAAAAAAAAAAAAAAACTAACAACTAATAATAAAGTATCAAAAAAAAAAAAAACAAGGTGAAGTCTAGTAATGAAAAGTATTACACATAGGTTGTTTCAGGACAGTGAATGCTAGATGTGATAAATTATTCTATGATTGAGCAAACTTTAATGTTTTATTTCAGGGCACAACAAAATGTTATAGCAAGTATGGGCACTTCAGATTAGAATGCCACACATCTCTTCCTGGTGGAAACCCTAGCCAAGCTGGCTGTAATACCCATTGCTGCATACTTGATTGCTTTCATGTGGAGGCCACTAAAACTATGTATATCTTAGATCTAATAGCATGGAATAATCTGCCAATGACTGATGGCGAGGTAAGGAATAAAATTCTGAACTTATAGTACTAACTTGTTAAAATCAGTAAACAATTAATTGTTGAATGACCGCCTCATTAGTCTAGTAGTCGCAAGCGCGACTGGCCTAACCATGAGGTCCTGGGTTCAGTTTCCGGGTTTTTCTGTATGGAAATTCACAATAGCAGCACGAGGTCTGGAACTGCGCCCGATTGATGGCTCGCCCGCTATTACATGGGACTCAATAACGGCATCGGCGAAATATGGGTGCAATAACATCAAATGTCATATTTGTACTTGTAACTTCAATCGTATCGTCGAGCTTCAGTACGCCTCGCCCAAGTTCCAAGCCACATTGGCTCATTTAAAGTAGGACATTGTACTGGCTCAGTGCAAAAAATGCAACAGTACACCTCTGTCTAACCGTTCGGCGAATACAGGCGTGATGCTATGTTAAAAACAAATGTCCAACTATAAGATCATCTCTGAAATCGAAAAAATAACATCAATCAGTTTGATTCAATTCTTATCTAACGAATTTGATTTCTTTTATTACAGACAGAATTTAGACATTATTGGCTGCAAACACAATTAGCAGAAATACCTGATATCGACATTCTAAGTAGAGGGAATAATTTGATATTTAAGATACTACCTAAGGTGCACTGTAGGCCAGAAACTTTCAATGAGTAAGTTTTTCTCACGTTATTACAATTTTCTCTTTTCAATAAGGACATTCTGAAATAAACCTTACGTTGATGAAGAAAGATTCATTTTCTGATTGATCACATAATAATATGTTGGTACATCCGATTTTGTCATTTATTTTACTGGAATAAGGTTTATTATTGTTGATTCGTTATCTGACACTTTCTGGACTTGTAAATTTAGATTTTAATGTTATTTATATGCAGAGTGACTTTAATCGATCGAAATATTTAAAGTATTCGCTATAACCGGTTCGATTGTATTACAGATTTAATATAATTTTATATAATTTTAATATAATTTTACAGATTTATGATGAAATTACCACATTTTGAGAATTTTTCTCCTGGACTGGATGGCCTGTTGTTTTACCACAAGAGGGCTCACTACTTTGCTGGACAAACTCCACTGGTGGGCTGGCTTTATCCTTTCATGGTTCCTGAAGTAATAGGACCAGGTAAATAAAATGTTAAATAGAGTAGAATATAAAAACAAATATTTCGGTTTCTGTTGCTCTACCTTTGCTGACAAACTCTAAATGCAATATACACATTGTCCTATAATGGCATTCGGATTCGAATACACAATCTCTAAAATCTAGATAGCCTTGTTTGCAATTTTCATACACGTTTTTATTATTATTTGATGTCCAAAAAACAGTTAAGCTGTTGTGCACACAGTTTCTTGAGAAAATGTTATCTATATCTCGTGTTTGTGTTCCATTGTACTTACCTCTTTCCATTTTCTAGATGTAAGAGTAAATCCAGGCTACATTTTGGATAAACCCCCGGATTATGTGAATCAAGCGGATTACATACTGAAGTTTGAAGACAGGAGTGCCAAAAAGAAGGAAAAGAAAAAGAAGCACTTAGACATGGACACAACACCGCCGCAGGCGCCTGCTGCAGAAGAAAACGTTAGTATTATATTAATATAATCACGCTTGTATTCCCTCAAGGGTTAGGCAAAGGTGTTCTCTATAGAAGTCCTCTCTGTCTACCAGGCACAATACCAAAGTCCGGGATGCTACTGGGAATATTAGAAAAAAATATAACTTTCTGAACTGGGATTCGATCCCAAGTTACTCTTTTATTTATTTTACTAAACGAAATAAAATATTTATTGCTTCATTTGTGTTGTGGTCGCAAACGCAGGTGCCGAGCGTTAGGTCCTGGGAGAAAGTGATATTGAGTTTTTTTTGTTAGAAAATTATCAGTATCACTCAGAGTTTGGACTCGTGTACATTGTAGTACTTGTAGTAAAAGTAGTGTAGTTGTAGTCACGAGAGTGATGTTATATCGTCCATTAAATATTTATTCCACTGATTTATAAGACATAGTTTTTTAAACCATTTAAATTTATTTTCAGGCGAAACCCCAATCTCACACTGAAAGAATGGAAGCTGAAGCTACTCAATAGACCACAGAAACATATAAAAAACCAAAAGTGTCTAAAAGCGAAGAACTGACGGACACTAAAAGTGAAAAGAATTCAAAATAAATGAACTCGAACTTTAAAATAGTTAAATACAGTGGTGTAAATAAATTATTTTTGTAAATTGAGGATTGGCTGAGGATAATTGCGCGTCTTATTTGTGTCAGGACTTCATCTCCATAGCCTCCCCCCTATATTATCAACTGTTAGTATATACGGGTTTTAAACCAATAAACTATTGTTTAGAGTTCTTCCTAAAGGACTTGTCTCTTAGGGCTTAAGTACACGATGACGCGAAGTTCGCGCGTTCGTTAAACACGCGATAGTTTGTGTTTGAATGTTTCTAGAGAAACATGTGCCAAACGCGATAGTCGCGCATGCGTTTCTATCGATTTTACATTGAACCCAAAGCGTGAGTTAGTCACTTGGGTTCTCAGTGAAGTGGTGATCTGTGGCAGAGAACTTTGAAAACATTACGATTGCACTGCGTTCAACGAGGGTGGGTAAAAATCGTTTAAAAAAAAACATCGTGTGCTACAAGCCCTTAAGATCTGTGCTAGCTATGAGCTATGAATTAACTAGTGTTTAAGAATATGAAACAGGTGATTTAAGTAAGTTTGGGGTATTATATTACTATCCCTTACTTAGTCGTACGATGTAGCAAATAAATGGTGAAGAACCGTATATTTTCGCGATACGACGTAGCGTCCTGGATTTGGCTGTTTTTGTCCTTGTGATATTCTTTTATCTAGTTTTAAGTTCATTATAAGCTTATTTTAATTGCTTGTTTTAAACTTAAAATCATATTTTTAGTATTTAAAAACAAACACTACAAAAATAATTACGTTTAAATAAAGAGTGAAAAAAATAATAATACGAATTGTCTGCGTCATTTATATTGTCACCGACAATTCTGCGCTGCACCCAGGTGGAGGTGGCAATTAGTTTATGAGTTATGTATTAATATTGTGTCCAATTTGAAACAATACATGTTCTGGGGACAATTGATTTTATCGATTCTGAAGAAATTATATTCAGATATCGTATATCCTAAAATAATGGTGTATATAAATATAAATAATTGTACATACATATTAACAAAAAAAAATGATGTGTTATTTCGAAACGATTATGAAAAAATCTTGTTCTGGTTTGATTTAGATGACTTCTATAATTTTCAGTTTGTTTTGAGTTGGGCCGTTCAGTTTTCTTTTTTTTTGGGAATGCATTGATGTGTCAACATGGTCAAACTAATACAGAGAGCCTAGAAACTAAGTACAGTCAGCATTTTCAGTACTTTCGCTCACTACAACACTTTAAAATATAAGAAGTGTTTTACCTGTGTACCGTCAGCAAGAGAAGATGAATAACAAATTTAATATTTTAAAAAATCTACTATTATACTAATTGAAGCTGTACCTAGACTTTAACAATTGTTAAACATATATTTTTTTGCATTTGACATATCCAATAACTATTTTTATTGCTGACCGTACTACCAACAATCTATTTGAATAGGTTTGTGGTTATAGAATGACATTTCATTGAGAAAGACTTTTACTTACTAGTGTTTATATATTTGTATGTTCATTATTTATATAATTTGTACTACTACTTTAATAAAGGAGCAGTTTTAATTGCAATTGATTTTTATTAAAAATCGTTATCTAATGTATGCGTCTACATGGTTGAAGTCGGAGGGGAGATCGACAAGTGGACTCAGAACAGACCCCTGTGGAACCCCACATTTTTTTCCTCCGGTGTTAAATAAAGGCAATGATAAGTGGTTAAGCTAATTGATTTATCTGGTGTAGTCAGCGACACCGATCGATGAACTTCTCGTAATTTTGAAATTCATTTATCAAAGATAATAAAAAATACGCATTACACTAGTTGATAAAATTACGCGGTCAGAAGGTCATCTTGGGATAATTAATTATCAAAAGTTAATTAAACAAGTTTTGAAAACTGTGTACCTGACCTTTGACCTTTGACGTCCGCCTATGTTTGAACAGCTAGGAAGAGTAATAAAATCTTGACGATTGTTTGCAAACCGTAACATATCCTTGGAGAATGAAGCTATAGTCGTTATAGACTAATGAATACTGAATATTAAAGAAAAGATCGTAAAACAAATGACCTAATTGAATATCGCATGAGTAATCAGTTAATTATGTGGTTATTCTTTAATACCAAACTAGAGCAGGCCTCGCGGTGTTACCCGCAATAGAAGGAGTTTCTCTGGGAATTTAGACAAATCCTTTGTTAGTGCTCAGAGGCCCTAGTGGAAGTTTCTTTTGACTAACTCCATTTAAAGCATCGAACGCGTTCGGCGCTTCGATTGGTCCGTTTCGTGGTGTCTACCTGTACCTACCCGAATGAGCTAAAAAGACATTGAACATATTTTTTTTTGCAAAGAAAACAATGTTTCATCCCATATAATTTATGTTTGATTTAGGTACTAGGTTCCACAGCTGAATAACGTAGAGAATTAAACCGTGAAAATGCGATAAATCGGTATTTGTGAGATATTATGATGCCTAAAAAAACTGGAAGAATAGTAAGTATATATGTTCAAAAAAATTTCGTTGTAAGTATAGTAAATCATAAATGTTTAAGATGTCGAGTTTTTTGACCATTTATTAGGAAGTAATTGTTGTCTCTTTATATATACGTAGGTATATTATTTCATTAATTCGATAGGTATTCAACTTAGTCCTACCTACGACGTTATTAAGTAGGTACTCAAACTAAAATACACAGTTTTACCGTACAATGCACTGTGTACTGTATTTAGGCATCTATGTATATCTTAGAATACGGATAATTAAAGAGTTAGCTAACCCAAAACCACTTAGAAAGAAAAGTTTTAAGAAGGGTTTTTCCCTTCTTATCTCACGCACTCAAGGCTACTCTCCTCGGCTCAGATAAAGTGCCATACAAGTTTCGTAGCTATCTACCTATCTACTTTCTTATATTCGTGCGTAGATACTTAAACAATCACATACGTAGACAGATATCCTTTAAGTGCCGGCGTTGAGTGCCGTGTCTATAATGACGGACTAACCTTTGCGGATATGCCAAGAGGAACGAGTTATGGCGGTTTTAGAAGCCACGCGATTGGCAATTTGCCAGATTGTATCCCGAAAGTGGCACCTGACCAACGGGTTATTCAAAAAGAATGACGAACGATGTTATTTTGTTTCAGAAGTATTTGGAATATTGCAACCTCATCGAGTTTGGAGTTCTTTCCTTGTTGGTCGTATTTGTGCTTCGTCATTTGAAATTCGCTTTATTTTAGCGGAAGTTTTGGGGCTCTCAAGTCGGTAGGCGAATAGTTTTAGTTTGCACGAATAGGTATTTAGGACACTTTCGCCGTCTGTGAAGCCATTAGGTTTTCGTTAAGTTTAGATTTATTGGTATGCGAAATATTGTAATAGATAGGTACGTAAAATTGTCAACTAGCTTTCATTCATGAAAATTTCAGCGAATCAGTACAATAAATATGCTGTAATCATTTCTCCTATTTGATCTAAAAGTATTGACGACATGGTTAGCCCAGTGGTTGAGCAATCGAGTGTCGCGTTACTTATCAAACAAATCTTTGATATACAGACAGAGGAGGGTATTGGGTTAAAAAAAAAAGTTTTTTATTTTAAGACAAACTGAGCAATATTTTTCACAATTTAAATAATACTCACGCATTATCGACAAGGTTTATTTAAAAGATCCGACCATATTACCTAAGTATACATTTTTATGCGATGTTTGTGTGGTTTTGTCTCAGGTGTTTGCCCCATGAATTTACAGAACGTGTAGGTACCAAGCCCTCTCATTCCTTTTGAAGAATTATTAGAACGTATTTACGGAATATACGACCCACCCACATGTATTTATGGTTCAATTAATCACTAATATTGTGCTAATTGAACCAAAACGACTGACTGAAGCGAACCTGTTTTAGTATTTATAATACTGCGGCTTGATTGTCTTTATTGGTATTATATTCAACGAATAACAGGAAACACTTACCTATTGGGCGAGATAAAGGCCGTTGGAAATAGGGATGTTACGGAGGTGGATTTATCGGAGGCGGAATCGGAGTCGGAGGTTCTCGTAGTGACCTCTGCGGAGTCGGAGGTGAATCGGAGTCGGAGTCGGAGCAAATCTACGAATTTAAAATGTAAATAAATAAAAAAGAAAAAGCTTGTCGCAACTCGTTCACTCTTCGTTCATCAGTTGCACAGAACACATATATTATACTCAGTCAGATGTCAGTGTCACATAGAAAGCGCTTGGTAGCGCTGCAGCGATAGCAAGTCATAATTTGTAACTCCGATATATACCTCCGTTTTGATAGATCGGAACCGGAGCCGGATTCGGAGGTGTAATTTTAATCGGAGGTTCCGACATATCGGATTCGGAGTCGAAGCTCCGTAACATCCCTAATTGGAAATAAATACGCCACAATGATCTCAAACGAAAAACAACTTCATATTGTTTCGAAGATAACGCATAAAAAATGAGGAATCTTTTTTATTTAACGATGTCTTCCTTTATAGTTGATACCTATTAATATATCACGCAAGCCAATTGCTAAGCCACTTCGCTAATTAATAAGTGAACTTATAACAGTCCTTATTTCTTTAAATGTCTCAAAAAGTAAGTAGAATTCACGGTAAACGCCTCAAACACAACTACAAAACGTTTTTTAATTAAATTATTTATTTTATCAACTAGAAATTTTGAGACGGTAAAAAAATGAACTTAAACTTACCTATATATTTTTTTAAACAACTCCTTTAAAAATTCTCCACAGATATATAGCTAAAAAGGGGGTCAGCTACCAATACTACCTACATGTTATTTACGAGCACCTACCTATGTTATAGAATCCCACAAGTAGGTCAATTCAATTATGAAAGCATGTCCGTAAACAGTAAACAGCTGAAAAGTATTATGCCATAATATTTTCTTGTTTATTGTGATGGAGAAAAGTAATTTTCGCAACCTAAAGACCTCATCACAGTTTCATTACTGTAATTAATACTCAAAGCTGTAATCAGATTTAATAGATTTTTTATTGTATTTTATAATGCACCTGTTTAAACGATGTTACTTTCTTATTTTGAAAACATCAATAATTTTCTAGGATTTATTAATACCGAATTTTATTTTAAAACTTTTAACTTGTGTCTAGACTGGAGTTTCTCTTCAGTTTGAGCAGACAATCCTTGAAACAAAAGATTTCATTATTACCAATATATTTGGTGAAAACTCCAGATCGGCAAACTTTGTTCGTGAAAAACATATCTCAGGATTGACAGACAACTTGAATTTAGAGCGAAGAATACTCAAAGACATAGAAAGTTGCATCTCGCATATATGTACAGTCAGCGACGTAAGTTGATCAAGTATTTATAATTTTGAAAGTGATTTATCACAGAACGTTATTATTATTCTTAAGTAACCTTTACACTAATCGATAAAGTTACCTACTATTACAATACAATCATAAATTAATTATAAAAAGGAATTAAAATTGCCAATTTTCATTTGACTTTTGAAACTTTGTACAATTTTCTTCTTTTGTCAAGTTGGCACGACCTATCATTGGGAATCGCTCATGCCGCGGTTGAAAGATTAGCCAGTCAGCAATGGTTGTTCCGAGGCTGACTGCCCAAGGTGCGCCAGACGAACTCAAGTTTCGTCATTCGTGGACACTCTTGACCTCAAATTACTTTGTACAATGATCAGCTACTTTTGTTGCTAACTGTACACACCGCTGCACGACGCTAGAGACGCAACGATGCATTCAACGATTTAAGATTTGAAATTATTTCAATGTAGATCCGCATATCTTATTTGCGAGTGATCAATTCATTTACGCATTTGTTAAACGTTTGCGCTAGAGGTAAAATACCTATTTCTTTTTGGACTAGCGTGGCTAACCTGGCGGAGTAGTTAGTCAAGACACCTAATGGTTATCCGCCTCTACACCATTACAATATAATATAATATATGGTGGGTTTCGGTAACTCTTATAAGGCTACGCTGAAGTCCATCACGGTGTGACACTTATTAGGGCATTTCCCGGAGGGTGGCTGTAAGCATCACACCCTCTCATAAGTCAGGAGGAGGTACAGTACCTATCTAGTGGACTGTGATATGCCTAATGTTGTGTATGGTTGATATCTACCTTATCAATCACTACAGCTCCCACTTTAAGCCCGATGGGCGATGTTACCCGATAGGAGAGGTTTCATATCAATTAGATAAGCCGTTTTTATGGCAATCCCAAATAAACAAATAAAACGTTGCTCTTCATAATATTAACTTGATATGATTGATGATAACCTGATACCTAAAAATAGCGAGTATCAAAGCGGTTAAGTACATCTTTGAGTATTGGCAAGTAGGTAATTTAGTTAGTAGGTGTAAATCTTTTGAGTATAATTTTCTCGCCCCCTATTACATGGGGTTTAATAACGACATAGGCGAAATGTGGGTGTACAATAGTACACCTCTGCCTAACCCTCCGAGGAATACAGGCGTGATGTTATAATTTTCTTATACTCTACTACCCCATTGGTCTAGTGGTTGCAAGCGCGACTGCTGAGTGTGAGGTGTTGGGTTCGATTCCCGGGTCGGGCAGTGTTATTGGTTTTTTGTGTATGAAAATTCTCTGTAGCAGCACGGAGTCTGGAATTGTGCCCGGTAGATGGCAATAGGCTCGCTCTCTATTACATGGGACTCAATAACGGCATCAGCGAAATGTGGGTGTACAATAGTACATCTCTGCCTAACTCTTTGGGGAATACAGGCGTGGCTATGTTATGTTATGTTATATTTTTTTTTTCGTATTTCTATGTAATATGGGGATACCTTAAAAAGTGTTTGGGGTGCATGGAAAGAGCTTCCATGTGTGAATATACATATACCTGAGATCGTCTGGCGCGGCCTGGGCAGTCAGCCTCGATGTTAGTAAGTATTTCTGACTAGGTAATATTTCCACTACGCAATGACCGATTCCCATGTGATAGCTCGTGCTGACACAACAGGAGAATACCTTAATAAAAATGGATTTGTATACATTGCCTGTCAATATAAACAATCGCATCTACATCATCTAGCCTTTTCCCAACTACATTGGGGTCGGCTTCCAGTCTAACCGGTTGCGGCTGAATATCAGTATTTTACACGGAGCGACTGCCTTCTGACTTCCGCCACCCAGTAAGTGGGAGACACTGATACTCTAAGGTTAGACTGGTTGTCAGACTTTTTGGGCTATTTACACCCTTAACGACTGTCATAGGTCTTTGTTTGACACCCGGGACTTGCTTAACGTGCTTTCCGAGGCACAGAGGGGTCTCGATATTTGAAAAATGGTCACCCATCCAAGGACTGAACGCGTCAAGCGCTGCTTAACCTCGCAGATCAGCGGATCTGCACGGTAACTATGTAGCTACAAGCCCCTCTACATCAATCGCATCTACATAACACTAAAATCAGTCATGTATTAGGTTACCTATGTAAAGGTCCAAAGAACTTCACGCTCTCTTTATAATATAGGGCTGAACATTATTCATGGGCCTTTTCGCGTTATTACCATAATAAAAACTGGAAATAAAAAGAGTAATTTGACACAAACGTCTTGTGGCGTATCCAGCACTTAGCCATGCTATATAGGAGCTATAAAACGCTTTGGTTTTTATAAAGGAGTAAGAACATTTCAGATTTTAATGTTAGACAACGAAGCTATTCTTTTCCTTTATAAGTTGGACATATTATAGATATCAATAGGCTCTTAATAAAAAGGCTATTGCCTTGAAAAACTAGAATTGAAAGGCTAAGTGAGCATTAATCCGTTATTAATAATGAAAAGCTGATTAAATTGAATTGTGTTCAAAATAATTTTCGAGTGAAGTGCCCTTTACGCCTTATGGTTTATTGTCAAATCATGACAGGTATTGCAATCGCAACTGCTAATTGATTGCTAAAGATATTAAAACGAATTGATGGATTTGAAGTAATACGAATCTGAGGATTGATTGCTCGTTTGTATGGCATATCTAAACGGATTACGCCTATAAGGTCAAACGGATAGTTTGTAGTATGTTGTGATAATATTTTGATTTATCCAGACAGAAAGTAAAACCTAGCTTTATTTATTTTCATTTTTCGCGGTAAATGCTGCCAACCGTCGTTATTGAAGTGTTAGGGGGAAGTGTACTACTTTTCAGCTTCTTTAAACGTAGAACTTCGGAGAACAAGGAGACTTTGAAGATCATAACCTGTTCCACGGCTCGCCACTCTTTTCGCCGCAGGAACTACGAGCTTTTTTCTTCTTGTGATATCAGACATTGCGGGGTCAGCGGTGGCCCGTGTCTTCTGTCCTAAAGCTACATCCAAGATCTTCTGTAAATAAAAATAGTAAGTGGCGGTTGTCTTACCGACTTGCTTGCTTAAATATAGTAAGCCTTGTCAACTTGTTAAGATATTTAACATAGAAACACCAAGTCTACGTTTTCACGTAACGTAGACGTGACCTCGGCCTCGTGCCTACTTTGTATTGCTCACGTTTTCTTTTTACGGAGTACTGCCTCTGTTACGTAGATACAAACCCGGGTCGCGTGGGTAGAGGGTACTTGTGTAGTCAAATATAGCGATGACATTCATTTTGATTGGTATAAGTTGTGAGCGCATTACATCATCCATAAGTATGTAAATGTACTCTCAAGTAGATAAGTATTTCTGAATTTTACTGCCACTGTTTGCGCGTAACGATGTGCTTTGTTTGTCTTTGTCTGAAACTAGATAAATTATTTGCTTATTTAATTAAAGCCCGTTTTTATTTATTCATACACACTTCCATACAACACACACACAACCAACTTCAACAATTAGGTACTACGATTTGCTGTAGACAAGCTAAACTACGAAAGAGGTCTTCTTCCAGCGAATGCCATTAACTAACACATGGAAATTATTCATGCTAAATTACCCAGTCAGCAGTGGAATCGAGACTGACTGCCCAGGGTGCGCAAAACGATCTGTTTTCGTCACTCACTAAAGCTCTTTTCTTGCTGAGGTTACGACCTTTTGCAATGAGAGCTCACGAAGTCTATCTTCATAACTTTTAGACGCTATTAACTGGATTTACCACTATAACGAAGTGAGAGCCTTATAAACAGTATCCACCGATCTGATTACATTACCACGTCATCTTGTAGTGGGTCGTTGTTGCAGTGACGCATCTGGGCTAATGAAGCAGGGCCGATGGAGTCCCGCGGGTGTGTCCGGACTCGACTGTCTATTGTTTCATATCACACGACGTGAGATAAGTTTGCGCCACTCGATTTTATCGACAGCGGAACTTTTCTGTGTGAGGGGACTATTTTCCGTGAATCTAGAAGGATATTAATACTTTTACAGTTTCATAAAAATACTCGTATAAAGTAAGAGCAAAACGTCTTATTATATTAGCGTGTTATCTTCGAGAATATACAGTATGCTGATTTAGCTCACTTGCATTATTTCAATTGGTTGGAGCGCAGAAAACATTTTTTAAACATATTCCCTATATAACAGTGATGTCTTGCATTGCTTACTTTCCTTGAGGGTCAGAGTTCAGAGCAGGCCTGTACATTAACTTTTTGAATTCATGTGCAGTCGTGCAGATCAGTTTGAGAATCACTTGCATTAACGGTAACATAAATATAGTGGGGAAACCTCCACACCTGAGACGGCTCCATAAAGTTTTCGATGGTATGTGTAGTATGCCAAACCTCACCGAGCCAGCGTGGTGGACTAAGTCTTCATCCTGCGATGAGACCCTTGCCTCTATAAAACATAGAAATTGTTTTTTTCGAGTTGACACTAGCTGCCACATGAAGGTTGCTCATGCCGTACTGGAAAGATAAGGAAGTCAGCAATGCATTTCGAGGCTGATTGCCCAGAAGATCTCATGATTCGTCCCTCGTGGAGGCTCTTTACTTGCATCCCATGCAACATAGTGTGTATTTACGCTATAGTGACGCATCCTGGACCAGTGACGCAAAATGAAAACGGGACCCAATGGTGTCTCACTGGTGTACTCGGACTTAATAATCTGTTGTTCCATATCACATAGATACTATGAGACAAATTATCGTCACTCGATTTTATCGAGAAGAAAGTTTTATAAGTATCTGTATCACACTTAACAATGGATTAGATGGTCGTAAAATGTTGAATGCCCCTAAAATGTCCACTCAACTTAATTCGTAGTTTTATAATATATACAGAGCATTCGATGATGAGGGCAACGCTCTTATATAATATCGGAGACTCGCTGCTATCAACTTATAAATACACTTAAACTCCGGTACATTTTTAAACTTTCATTAAAACTTATTGAAAATGTATTTACGCATTCCAATTTTAATTGGAATCAGGTTATATATAAAAAAGATCTAGTTCCAATGCATCACACCGGTATTCGCTACAGGGATAGGCCGAACGCACTAGTGTGTGTATTCCATATCGATTTACAGTGTACTGAAGATACATCCCCAGGCTATTTTACTCCAAGCTAACATTGAAGCCTAAACACTGCTAGACCTGGAAATAAAAATTAGAAGCTCCAGGGGCGTATTTACCCTTGGGCCAAAAGGGCCATGGCCCGGGGCGGTAAGCTGCGAGGGGCGGCGCAAGCCGCACCTCGCGCTCAACTTAGTGCGACTTTCTTTGGGAATTTACATGCCTGAAGAAATTTAAAAAAATGCCTACCTAATTAATAAAAATTAAAACTGATTTGGTTGTAAGTTTGATAGACATCAAGACGCGAGGCTATCTTATGTCTGAACTGGCGGCCGGCGGCGTGTCCGTCGGACTCCATCGCGACTCGGGACTAGTCGGGATGTTTTGACGTTGCTTGTGTCGTTTTCGTTCATATTCATAGGCGAAAGCGGATAGGGCGCGGGGCAGCGCTGACGGTGGCGGGATACTTGTTCAATTTATGGGGCGGCAAACCTTACAGGCCCAGGGCGCTAAATTTTAAAATACGCCATTGAGAAGCTCACGCCTAGGAGTCGTGTTATTAATGGAATAATTAAACCAGTGAGCAGTTTCAAAAAACGCCATACATAGCAGCATCTAACTGAAAGTAACGGACAGCGCAATTTACACATGGGCGGACGGTCTCCACAGAGCTCATTTCTCAGGATTCAACTTATCGTGCTTTCACAAACTTGCCGAGAGCTTTCCATTTGCATTAAGTTATTTTATGTCGCGATGAAATGTGATGCGGCGAATGCGATACATTCAGTTGAAGTGATAGATGAGGGGATCAAACTATTTCGTTTTCGTTTGCAATATACATACATAGCCACTTAATAAGTATAAGAGAATTGCAATTTGATATCGTTATAAAACTTATATTAAAAAAAAAGTAATTCAGAACACATCATCATTATCAATTTATGATCATGTGACTAGCTTTGTCCCAACCACATTGGGGTCAGCCTTTTCATTTTGAGGAGAGGTCCATGTCCAGCAGTGGTATAGTAATGGGCTGGATGGAGATATTTTAGCATATCAATCCATTTTGTTGCTCGTGGAATGTTTTTAGCACAACGAAGGACGCTGCAGCTCACTGCTTAACATGACCCTTTAGTTATTTCTTACGCCTCCCACGCATAGAGACGAAGTAGCTTATTCTGTGCCAGAAACCAACACGGCCAAGAAATGTATTAACGGAAACAGTCTATTATGTCTCTGTGAGTTTTTGTCGTAATTCATTCTATTAAAAAATACACCAAGAAGATTTGTGGTCCTCGCCTCGAAATTTCGGTACTGAGTTGAAAAGCCATTTATTGGTTTTAAAATAAACTCTGACGATCCCTTTGATTTAAGATGATTGCCTTGTTTCAATTCAATTATTTAAAGTGAATTCGAGAGAATTGAATTTAAAGAATGCAATTTGTCAGATGTAATTAGAGTCAGAATCGTTGTGTTAAATAAATTTATTATTATTAAAGAACATAAACCATATTCACTTAAATAACATAAAGCATCACGCCTGTATTCCCCGAAGGGTTAGGCAGAGGCAGCGGCGATCTCAGAGTTTTTAGACAGGGTAGGCAGAAAATTTTAAAAGCTTACTTACCAATAATACGTTCTGGGTGTTGGTATTGGTTCGTCGTCTTGTCGATTAAATAGTGATGCATATGATTTGCCACCTCTAATATCTTATAATAAATATTTATTTGAGTTATGTAGGGCAGGCAGTGTCTTTTTGTCTGTATGCACCGGGCAGAAGTGTACTATTGTACACGTACACTCACATTTCGCCGATGCTATTACTGAGTCCCATATAATAAGGGGCGAACCTATTGCCATCTACCCAACAAAGTTCTAGACTCCGTGCTGCTTCTTAGAATTTCCATACAGAAGAAACCAATCTAACGTCACGCTCAGCAGTCGACCAACGAGGCAGTCATTTATTCACTTATTAGACGGTTGAACAGTTAGGTACACCCAGCCAGTACGCCTAGTGTAAGTTTCTTTTGACAAATTCGATTTACTACTTCGAACGCGAACGGCACCTCGATTGGTCCGTTTCGTGCTCTCCACCAATAGGAGCGCCGAAAGCGTTCGATGTAGTAAATCGAATTTGTCAAAAGTTTTTACACTAGGGGTACAGATCTGAGAATTCTTGCTGTTGCAGAACACCTGTGCCTTTCAGGTAATATAGGCGTGTGGCTATGATAAATAATTTATTTATTTGTCATACAAAGTAAACGATAATTTATTATAGGCATCGTTAAAATAGATTGAAACTGAGATTCAGTCAGCAGTATCGATAAACGACTCAATAAAACTCTTATGATAAGGTTTATTGTTCGTTGAGATATATCTATGACGCGACCTTATATTCAATGATCGGATTGTGTCATAAATAATGTGATATATGAACCTACTTCCTATATGTTTAAGTTTCATATTCGCTCGTAATTATTCATAACTCGGCTTCTCATCTACAGCGTGAAATCCTGGGGATATTCTTTTTTAAACGTTGCTCCACACTACGGTTTCGCGTGGGTACGTTTTACAAACATATGTAGGTACATCTCACGTGCACACATGATATTGTTTTAATTACTGCGCGTGGCAGCTCGATATTATTAATACACAAGCGTACTCTGGCGCTTATCCTCTTGATATGGCACTTTACTTATATTTTCCCTGTTTGTATCAAGTACTCGCTTTATTATGCAGTCGGGTAAAAATATACAAGCTGTAGTGAGACCGACACTTGAAATTTTAAATCGAGGGGCAATAAAACTAAGCATTCAATTGGCCACAGAGTAAGGATGGGGGCTTAATGGAGAGTATGCCCTAATCTGGCAATACAAGGATAAAGCCCCCTGGATCTATTCGTGCAACTTTGAATAGACTTTTCATACTCTTCTCATAAACTTGGAACAGTGCAGAAGATTTTTTTGTCAGCTAGACACGTGCGTTCTTGTGCGTGAACCGAATACGTAAGTAGATGAAAAACGTTTTTGTAACAAGTAGCTTTATGTCAGATCATATTTCAGCAAGTTCTAAGTAACAAGTGGAAGAGTGTCTTACGAAATATAAAGATTAACTGTAAGAGCCTTTGCACACAACGACTTTTTGTTGCGGAGTCAACGCGCGTTAGATGCGCTGCGAACGTGATATAAGCATCGTAGAATCGCATCAGTCGCGATGGTGGCGAAGGTTGATTGCTTAACCCCACCTATCACTGAAATGAAATGAAATGAAATTATTTATTTTGCAATTTTTCACTTTCCTAGATATCAGGACGCATGTCGCTTTTATACGCTTCTGAAGCGCGTTCGTATCCATTCGAACGCATGACTCTCGCGCATCTCTGGGGTTCAACACGCGTTTGTTCAGACGCTGCTTAGTGGGCCATTTGTGGCACAGCCGCTTGCGCGACGAAATGACATCATGGGTAAAGGCTCTAAGAATGTTCTATTATGAGCGCAATCAAGTCCATATAAAGAAAATAATTTGCTTTGATACTTAATAGGTAATGACTCGCTGATAAGTAGATAGATGTATTATGTAGGCAGTACTCCTACGCAATATCATAACAACTGCGTCGTAAAAGCTATTTTAACGAACGTCTTCGCATCGGGATGGTTGTTTCACCAAGTGAACGACTTTCAAGCAATAAAGCACAAGGAGACATTTACGCTGGTTTTATTGAAGTTTTTCTACGCCACATTTAAGCGTGACTGACGCTGCGTACTGGATTGTAGAACAAGCTGTTGACACTACATTGTGTGAATACCCGTTAATGATTGATAATTAATTATGATATTATTTGTAAGTACCTAGATACTTCCTAATTGATCGGGCCTACTACATAATGTCAACTTATAAAAACTAGTTGTTCTAAGAGACGTGTTCTCTACCGAACGTAACAAACAGTTTCGCAATAACGTAAGACCATAATTTAGTCTTATAAACGTATCGTTCCAATAGTTCTGTTGACTGTGGTAGGCTGTAGCATTACATTAATGGTTCCCTTTCGCATGTCAAACCACCCGATAGTAAGTAGGTGCTTCCCTAATCCTTAAACTCCCAATTTTTGACGTAATAGGGATGGCTTTATGCATAATTCTCGAGCGACGATCATTAAATCTGTCGGTCGGCGAAAGCGCGCGGTAATGAACCCGACGATCGTGCGCTGTTGTCTCTCTCAGCGCTAATTGCTGCACACTTATTAAGGTCGAGACGCTGCAACAGTTGAAAAATGCACTCCAAAACACAAAGAGATAGTTTGCATAAGCGCTTTGAAGATAGTTTGTTCGGACGTTTGTTCGTACAAAGGTTTTCAGATTTAAATGATTCAGGTTGACAATCCAACATCCTGCCGTGTTGATACATTTAGAGGAAATAAAATCGTGTTAGACGTTTAAATTGAGTGGAATCGAGGTCGAGTTAAGCCTACAGTACGTGATCGGAATATCGCAATAGAGGGAGCTTTTCGACTATTCGTAAGCGAACCCGTAGACCTCTCGTCGTTCGTTTATTCGACGGAGGTGTGATTACCGAAACTTTTCTGTATTGAGTAGGTTAGGTGCCTAGATTGTTTATTGCAAACCCTTTTAAAGTTTCGGTATTGAGTGACTTCTACAGTACATTCTACTAAAAAAAAAATCATAGCCATTCATAGGTTATTAGGTTAGTAGTGGTAACAAGGAAATTATAATAACATAGCATAGCATGACGCCTATATTCTCCGAAGGTTTAGGCAGAGTAGATACTATTGTACATTTAGCCTGAGTCGTTCGTAATTGGGGGTGAGTCTATTACAATTTACCGGCTCCAATTCCAAATTCCAACCTACTCCAACTGAGAATTGGCATTCAGTCCAATAAAATATTGTTCGACCTGAATCGAATCTTAGACCTCACACTCATCAGTCATGCTGGACCAATGAGGTACTTAAAGGAAAAAAGTCTTCGGCTAAAGGATCTCGGAATGAAAAGGGCCATAGTCCACTACGTTGGCCTAGCAAATAAATATAATAAGGAAATTTCAAATTAAATTATTTTCATTTCAATTAGTTTTTTTTTTATTATAGTGAAGAGTAAAAATCGGGGAGAAATAGAGCATAATAGCCGAGCTTGTATTGTTGTAAGAAATTAGCGACGTTCACTCCCTCGCCTCGTTGGCGCAACGTGTTGATTACTTTTTAATGAATGTTTGATGGGAAAACGGCAATTATTGGGCCTCTTTATCGAAATATTAGAGTTTTTTTATGTAACTACTGGAAATATTGAAAATTGCGCACCTCTAAGAATGTATATTTTCTTCAGCAATTCGTTTCAATTTTCAGTCTTGTGATTTCGACGGCAGAGCAGAGCAGAGTAGAACTTAGGTATTATAATTTTACTTGTTATTGAGTCCCACGAAACTATTATTGTCGTTAAGCACACTTTTAAACTGCACCTAGCTACTAAGAACCCAATATCAGTTTGCCCGACCTGGAAATAGAGCCCAGGATCTCGCAAAAGTCGCGCTTGTAACCACTAGACCAGGCAAGGAGGCAGCTGAGGCAGCCTACTCCTTGAACAGTTAGCGGCAAAAGAAGATAATCATTACACCAACATTTAGCATAGCTCCAGGGAGAAGTCACCGTTCCTCATCTCCGGCTTGCCTTCATTGGCTGGTTGGAGTGAATATTCACGAAGAACAGGTCTACCGTCTTGGGGTTGCCTTCATAGGAGTGCCGCAGAGTGACCGCCCCAGAGTGGAGTCATTAGAGCAGAGCTCTGCTCGTAGCGTGGATGCTAAGCGTAAATGGCGAGTGGGCTAGTGATGCCGGACCCTTAGGGAGCAGTTGATATGAGTTTAAAGTCCAGAGAAGCTTCTTCACCCTTCATCCGCTTACGTCCTTGTTGCCCCCTTGTTGCGACCCGAGGAACTATTTTTGGGGGCCCAGTTAGTAGGTTAGCGAGTCTCTGTCTGACATTTTTACGTGTAGTACATTAGGTACATTGTTTAGGCAGGCGCCATAGATTTCTATAGTGCCCCATCCCCAGTCCACTACATCCCATCACAATAGCCAAATCCAGAGATTGTTCTTGTGTGCATTCCTATAGTGTATACTGGAAAAATCGGTGGGTATAAGGGCCACTACGTGTTTGCTACGGCCCCACGCACAAAGTCCGGGACTCTGTAGTCCCGTTCAAGGAGAAGAACAATAATAATCTTCTTTGAAAAATTTATTTAAACATAACGAAAAGTTCATCTACCTATATACTCAATGTTATCAAACTTTCTCGTACCTATTGAATATTCATCATCCCGAGATACAGTAGCTATTTGGAAAGTTCTTAGCAACGAAGATGGGAACGCGATGAAGATAAAGAGCAAGCATTTTTCAAACCCTTCGCGACTCGTTTAGACTGCTAAAAATGTCTGCAATAGAGTGCTTCGACGCTTCTGTATCTACTTTAAATAGTATAGGTCAGATTGGTAATATTGCACTATGTACTTAGTAACGACTGACGGCTGAAAATAAACTTTATTGATGTATTTATCAACATATACAATCATTTAACTGCAGTACCTGCCCACTTTGAAGATTGTTCCAGCCTGCCATTTGTCAAGAACGATGCAGAACATCGCACAAAGTCCGGCAAAGTCGTCAAGATGCCCGTACGCTTCATTCGGGGGGGGGGGGGGGGGGGAGCATGTAACTGCAAGATATCTACCTACTCTTTTAAATTCAGAATTTCTAACAATATTTTGTGGTAATACATTGTTCTCGAAAACTTATGTGAGGACAATGCAGCAAAGTCTAAACTAAACAAACCTGATTTCTAAATTAATAACAAATATTTTGATACGATTGCCATGGCAATATGCCAGAATTTTGGCAACATAGAACATATTGCAACATTTATCATCAAGTAAATATTTCCAATGTTCTAAGCCAAAATATAGGAACACGCTAAAGATAAAGCGCAAATATTTCTCAAAACCGTCGCGCTTCGTTTAGTGGTATAGACAGCTAAAAATGTCTGTAAAAGGCCGCCTCGATCCAACGCTGTGTCTTGTCTGCCGACATTTACTCAAAGAAGTGGAAGCCCCATTTGAACATAGGTACCTACTTTTAAATTCCTTTCAGGAATCATTTGAAGTTTCCACAAGATATTTTACGTTGGATGTAAGATAAGCCGTTGAGCTACGAAGATGGATTCATTCCTAAACTTAAACGAATATAAAATGATTCTATATTTTTTTTTTTATTTAATTTCAATCACGAGAGACTACCTATAAAAGATAACATAACACTTGAATCCCCGAAAGATTAGCCATAGATGTAATTTTGTGTACACACATTTTGCCGATGATGTTATTAAGTCCCATTACATGTAATGGGGGTTGAGCCTATTGCCATCAACCGGGCACAGTTTCAAACTCCGTGCTGCTTCTCAGAACTTCCATTTAGAAAACCTCAATAACACTATGCCCGATCTAGGAATCGAACCCAGGACCTCACGCTCAACAGTCGCTCCTGAGAACACTAGATCAATAAGGCAGACAGCAGAGAACTTAACTGAACTTATTTTAGTTATATGTATATTAGTTTAGATCATTTAATTAAATATGACACTGGATACCGTCTCAAAAATTTACACATACCGTATTCCATAAGTCACGTACCAGATACTATATACCCAGAGGTCATTGGCCAATATAATAGGATATTTATTGACTTATGATACGAAGTCAATATCAGCGCCACACACAAATATGTGCCCGATATACCGTGACAAGTTTAGTTGGATCCCGCGTCCCCGGGGACGTAAGTACGCCAGCTATCATATTTGTTCGCAGTATGTACGCCGGTAATATGATTACACTGGGCGCTTGTTTTGGATTGTTGTTTTATAGTTTTATTTTAGTTTCTAACTGGAAATAATCCGGATTAGTCGCGTATTATTTTATGAGCTTTGATTTATTATTTTGATACTTACATTGATTATAACATTATTTATTTTGTATACAAAATATACTCATGTTGAATCTTGATAGATAGTTGATTCGTTTTTGTATTTGTTTTGTAAGACGTAAGGCAGTCAAAGCAAGTACTAAAATATGTGGTTCGACAACATACACACATAATTATATACCGAAAGCCTTAAAATTTCTTAAGCTTACTTCATAGACATCACATAAAAATGTTTATTTTTATATATATTTATTTAACTGACAACAATTTAGGACAATACAAGACAAAAAAGAACACATTAAGTTCTCTCACAATTTTCTAGGCATAAATGGTTTAACTGCCTTTTATAATTGTTTCCAGCCTAATATAGATTTTGATTGTACGGTTGGTGAGCAAATCTGACAGCATGCAACATCGGCGCGCTGGAGCCCGAAGCTGTTTTGCAAGTCAATTTCACTTCGCATTGCATTCTACAGTTTTGTTTTGAAATAAAAACTGAGTCAAAGAATTTGTATCTACAATCTTCCGTTTAAACAGAATGTGAATTCAAGCCACATGCAGTTTCAGGTATGGCTACATTTTTATGTTAATTATTTGATTAAATTAAATTTACTAAACATTTTGTGTGTAGGTATTGGGTAAACTATACATTGTATTGCTATACTGTGTGACCAAAGGTAAGTACCTAAGATTGTACATGTTCATAGTTGCTTAAACCAGATTCTTCCCATACCTTTCAGACGGTATAACGTCTTTATGCGAATAACTAAAAGATCAAGATTGTACGAATTAGAAATATTAGTAAAAAATCTGATACAACAATACGATATACAATACATACTACCTAGATACGTCGTGTGACGTACCTTTAACTATTGATGTATAGAGCGTGATTATGCGTTATTTGATTTCCACCATCATTACCATCTGCTTGGCCATTTCCCAACTATAGAACGGGTCTACTGCGTAGCGATTGTAATGCATATTCATTAATTTAACGAAATTAAGCTTTATGTTAGAGTTACCATGGAATTTTTTTCATACGATCACCACGGCTCTTCACGGAAAATTTGTCATAAATGACTTTAATTGCGAGCAGTCACAATACGTAGTATTTACATGCAAGTATGAAAAGATGCATGAATATGGAAAAAGCAAAAGGTGTACCTATACGTAAAGATGGCACATGGCGTACTGTAGTTTCTGCCTACCCTCGTGAGATAAATGCGTGACGTTAAATTTATTTATTTCCAACCAATTATTATTGTTATAATATAACATGTAATTATTTTTTTAATATTATACATAGTTGCTATGACATCAGAATAGGAGGAACTAAGCATCCTAGGATACAGGTAGTTTAGCGGTCAAATGTTCGACGTCGTACCCAATGAACATCTCTTGTACAGTTTCTTTATAGACAATGCTTTCCGGTATGTTGTTTGTGTGTACAATAAATAATATAATTATAATAAATTTAAATTATTAATTATTATTATTTGTGTATAATATTGTGTTGGACTGGTTTACATTAATAATTTTTTTTTAAATTACTTTAACTTCCGCTCGCAGCTTCGCCCGCGGGGTTTACGATCCCGTGCATCTTTCCGGGATAAAAGCCTATGTGCTATTCAGACTATAATCTATCTCTGTGCCAAATTTCATCCAGATCCATTCAGCCGTTAGGGCGTAAAAGAGTAACAAAGATCCATCCATCCATCCATCCATCCATCCTCACAAACTTTCACATTTATAATATTAGTAGGAAGTAGGATTAGGGTATGTAGTCAGTCAATCCGCCTGTATGGACTTTGGTCTAAATCTTCTCATTCTGAGAAGAGGCTCGTACAGTAGCCCAGTAATGGACTTATTACCTAAGTATACAGAACTACCCACAAAAAGAATTCATTTTGAAAGAAGTCGGTAGATATACGAAATTTTAGCATCAAATATAAAGTTTACAATAGGAATTTAATTTTTGTATTTTTAACTCTGTCTCGGGGGAAATCATTGTTTATTAGTACTTGATGCTCGAAATGAATAGAAGATAAAAACACTCAACCAGGGATTTCTATTAAATTTAATAGTTTCTTAGGCCAAACTTAATCAGTCATCCTGTACTCAAATATTAGAGAGTAATCGATCATGAGTTCAATGTAGGTTAAGTTTTGTACGAAATTTTCTAAAGGCCAGATATAAGATACCTTATAAGAATAAAAACCTAACCATTAAGATGACGAAATAAAGTAGAATTGGGTTAGCTATAAGGCTGGTTGAATGCTTGAAAGAGGATTCTGTGAAAGTAATAATTGAATTTACTTGCCTGCATAAACCTAGGTCGATACCTAGCGCTACCGATGCACTTGAAAGTCTAATTTACATGCTAGTCTTCAGTAAACTGCGAGTTTTAGAATAGTGTAAACAGCAAGTTTAGTAATTAGCCGAGTGGTTGTTTGGATAATTTAGAGTCAATTCATTTTAGTAACACGACACGCACTTTTCTAAAAATAGCATGATTAATTGCCCATAAGCTACAACGCTCCGAAATTCACTTTAAAAGTATAAAATTACTTAAGATCTCGTGAAACCGTGAAAGTGATAAATACTGTGCAGATTACATTATTATCCGAGCCTGTTTAGCTCGGGCTCAACGTAGACGTGAAATATTGCCCATTATAAGTTCAGTTCGTAGTCTACTTCAAGATTGCATGCAATTTACGAACAGAATGTTGGCTGAATATTTAATTTGCGTGCCTTTCTCGCTTCAGGTGTCGGCCTTCTGACAAGAAAAAAAAATAGAACTACTAAATAGTTCAGGAGCTGTCAACATTTCAACAGATTCTCAGTTATATTGAGACAGTTATTTAATTTCGTAGCCAATTTTGTAGTATTTTTGCCAGAACAGAGAAGTGGATTGAACCTGTGTTTCTACATTTAAAAAAAAAAACGCCAAAAATTTCTGGAATAAATTATTATATGTATTATACGTAAAAAACAATCTCGCTTTACTGGAAAGAAAGGGACTGCGACGGTCAATATGAACACAAGATTTAGGGCGGCAGATGTAAAAGTTCCGTTCTTCTTGTATAATGTGTCGAAAGATGTAACTTCTGCTGACATTGTAGATTATGTCAAGGAGAAGACACGGGTCACAGTTAACCCGGAAAAAATAGTAATGAAGGAATCGAAAGACTACGATTCCTACAAGATTTTAATTCCTAAACATAAATTGGACCTATTTGAAAATGAAAACTTGTGGCCAGATGGTATTTTCTTCAGACGATACTTTGTATTTACAAATACTTTGTATTTACAAGTACAAGGCGAGGCTCAGATAATAAAAAGGCACAAAAATGAATTCTGTACAAAACAATATCCCAAAACGTCATTGCAAACTTATAAGCTTTAATTGCAAATCTATTAAGAGATCAATTAATTATGTAAAGGAATTATGTGCTACGGCGGATGTGATCGCACTGCAGGAGACATGGCTACTCTCGCATGACCTAGCATACTTAGGCAGCATTTATCCTGGCTTTGCTTCTACGGGGGTATGCGCAACGGAGTCAACAGAGTTAGTTCGTGGCCGCCCTTATGGGGGGGTTGCTATCCTATGGAGATCTAGTGCATTCGATATTGTGTCGGTGATAAAGTGTTCTAATGTGAGACTGACCGCGATTAAAGCAGTTGTTGATAATAGAGAGATTCTTATTTTCTCTGTGTATATGCCTGTGTGTAACCATAGTAACTTAATTGAATATACAGAGTGTTTAGCTGAAATTAATGCAATTGTGGAATGTAATTGTGTAGAAAATGTGTTTGTGTTGGGAGACTTCAACGCGCACCCTGGTGAGTTATTCTGTACTGAATTATTAAAGTTTTGCTATGATTATCACTTTACATGTGCAGACATTGATATGCTTGGCATACATTCTAACACTTTTACGTACATGAGCGACTCACATGGGTGCGTTAGATGGTTGGATCACTGCTTGGTAACAAGTGTTACTAAAGGTTCAATTGTAAAAGTTAATGTTATTAACGACGTATCATGGTCAGATCATTTCCCCTTAGAAATAACATGTAATTTTAATGTGTTAGTACCTAAATATGTAAAAACAAATAAAATGCCAAATAAAGTTATATGGGGAACTAGAACTCCTGAGCAAATGCAGCACTACTCTCAACTTTGTCATGAAGCACTTCGTGATATCGATTTTCCTAGTGAGTTTATTGAATGTAGTGACAAAATATGTAAAAATGAACAACATAAATTATTAATTAATAGTATGTATAAACAGATTGTAACAGTGCTACAAGAAGCTGCCTTTTTAAGTAACAGTACAATTGTTAGGAAAAATAAACGTGTAGTAATTGGGTGGAACAAGCATGTAAGAGAGGCTCATCAGAGAGCACGTCTGGGATTTCAAAGGTGGGTTTTAGTAGGTAAGCCTATGTCAGGGGAGGTTTATAATGAAATGAAAGAATCAAGACAAAGATTTAAAAGTAAATTAAAATGGTGCCAAAATAACGAAAGTCAAATTAAAATGGATAATATTGCCACACTTCATGAAGAGAAAAAATTTAGTATATTTTGGAAACATACTAACGCTTTGAATCCTCAGCCGAGTCTGCCAGTGAATGTTGAGGGTTTTTCAAATAATAGTGATATAGCTAATATGTTCATGCATAACTTTAAGACTGCTCCGCTTACTACAGACACATCTGTGCGAGGCATTCGAACCCCGTGTGAAGGTGATACTCACGTAAGATTCTCAATCAAGGAAATTAAAACTATTTTAAGTAATATGAAACGAGGTAGGTCACCGGGACACGATGGTCTGAGTGTTGAACACTTGCGATGTGCTGGTGTCCATCTGCCTAGAATACTTTGTATGCTGTTTAATTTCTGTATTAGTCACTGCTACCTTCCTGAGGATCTTTTAAAAACTGTCGTAGTTCCTGTTGTGAAAAACAAGACAGGTGACTCATCCGACAAAAATAATTATAGACCTATTTCGCTAGGTACGGTCATTGGCAAGGTGCTGGATAGTCTGCTTGAGAAGCAACTAAATAGGCACATCAAATTAAATGATGCGCAGTTTGGTTTCAGACCCCGACTGTCCACTGAAAGTGCAATCCTGTGTCTCAAGCAGACTGTCCGGTATTATACGGACAGGAGGACACCGGTGTATGGTTGTTTTCTTGATCTGTCAAAAGCCTTTGACCTGGTAAATTATGACATTTTGTGGCAAAAGTTGTCGGATGACACAGACTTACCGGCTGAGTTAATTAATGTATTCCAACATTGGTATAAGAACCAGAAAAATTATGTTAAGTGGGCGGATACCAAATCTGACACATATGGGCTGGAATGTGGAGTGAGGCAGGGGGGTATAACTTCACCTAGTCTGTTTAATCTTTACATAGATCGGTTGGTGGGGGAGCTGAGCAGCACCATGGTTGGGTGCTCGATAGATGGTAAGATGGTAAACAATATCAGTTACGCCGATGACATGGTGCTGCTCAGCCCATCCATCTGTGGTCTGAGGAAACTGCTGGCTGTCTGTGAGAGATATGCGGAGGCTCATGGCTTGAGGTATAACGCCACTAAGAGTGAAGTAATTGTGTTTAAGGTACGAAATAATACACCTGCTTATATTCCACCTGTAAAGCTCCGAGATTCTCCTCTAAAAGTTGTCACTCAATTTAAATACCTCGGCCATGTAGTCACGGATTCTCTGACTGATGATCAGGATATTGATAGGGAGCGCGGAGCGTTGGCGGCCAGATGTAACATGCTTGCCCGCAGGTTTGCTCGATGCACTAAACAAGTAAAACTGACCTTATTTAGAGCATATTGCCAGTCGTTTTACTCGTGCAGCTTGTGTGTGAAGTATACGCAGAAGGCTTACAACGCTCTGCGCGTTCAATATAATAATGCGCTGAGGATGCTGTTGGGACTGCCTCGATGGTGTAGCGCGTCTGGCATGTTTGCGGAGACCAGAGTAGATGACTTCTATGCCATCATACGCAAGCGATGTGCATCCATGATGCGGCGATTCAGGGACAGTACTAACAGTATACTAGCTACACTGGCAGACAAAATTGATGGGCCGTTTATTAGACACTGGGCAAGTAGACATGTGCGTCCTGATGTCCATGTCAATAATTAATAAATATTAATAACTGTTTTCTACTAACATTAGGATAAGAAATTACTAACACATTTGTATGGATCTCTGGTCTGAAATAAAGAATTTATTATTATTATTATTATTATATAAAAGAAGATATAAATTGCAGATGATTTCATTCAAAAAATTAACAATGGCGCTTGCATAATGAAAAAAAATTTTCGGTCCTAACTCTCAGTACCTATGACAATTCAGTAGGTACAGACCAACCGTCGTCGGTACTGACTCATCGCTGCAGGTTAATTTTCCTTACCAACTAACTATTCATGAACAGGCAATCTGCCTCTTCACGCAAGTACCAACACGTGGTTAAAACTTAATTTATGTGCATAACAGCTGTTCCAAATATGCCTGCTATATTAATCTCGTGCCCACAACGCAGTTCGGGTAGAAATTTTTCAGTTAAACTTTGAAATCGCATCGCACCCCCTTAGGGGCTGAATTTGAGGCAATCATTTCCTTTCCATATAAGACTCTGACCAAATTTCAAGTATAGGTATATAGTTTCTGCAGTGGCGTGCGGTGCATAAAGACAAAAAGACACTGCCTACCCTACATAACTCAGATTAATATTTATATATTATAAGATATTTGAGACGGCAAATCACATAATTATTTAATCGACAAGACGACGAACCAATACCAACATGCAGCAAGTATTATTGGTAAATAAGCTTTCAACATTTTCTGCCTACCCTATCCAAAAACTCTGTGCACGCCGCCGAGTTTCTGAGATGTCGTCATTATTTAGTGAAGGAGTGGCATTGCACTAACATACGAAATAGGGTTATGCAAAGTTATTTATTCGCTAGAAATCATATAAGGATATTAAATACCATTATACTATTAATTATAATATTCCGTTACGTCGTAATCCGTAATGGCGAGTCGGGGCATATGGTTGCGAGTGTTTAGTACAACCTATAGTTAGTGACACAATGCTAAGTTACCGGCGTAGTATGTAGTCTCACGATACCATTGGATCTCCTAACTTTCCTGTCATGCTGTACGCTTAGCCATGCTTAGTATTTATTTGTCTGTTTTCAACTTGTCGCGCACGGCCCAGCAATGAAATGAATCTTTGTCTAGTATCTTCGCCTACAACATGTATCTACCGAAACAAACATCTGCATAACTATATGATGATAATAAGCGCAATGGCTAAATAATAATAACTTATGGAATGAAAAACCTTCAACATCAAACATTTTTTGTCATCATACCGATATATGTACTGTTTTTATGGTTTGTCTACTGACCATTTGGTTTATAAACCAGATAAAAAAAATGTCAGGTATTTTTAAACCATTTTAACGAGGATCACCAAGAAGCTACATTCTTGGTGTTCCTTGCTGAAACTGCATAAGAATTTAAACTAAAGGCCAGTTCAAAATTTTTAGAAAGACATACTTATCACAATTTTTATCGCGATCTTCAAAAAGATATATGAAAACATCTTACATTGTAAATTCTTTGACGTTGCAATACCGTTCCAAAGGCGATAACTGGAGCTACCTGTCTTGTTTGCCATGATTTATGTATTGACGCAAAGGGGACACATAACAAGCTTCTTTACAATAACTTTTTCTTTTATGGATCACTCTCAAGCAAATGGGATCCACATAGTCCGGGACCTTAACGTCTCTCTGATTTTATCGCTAAAACATTGTTGCTGGACTGATGCTATCCAGAAATGATGATAAGAGAATTTATATTCCAGTTTTAGAATAATATCGGAGCTTTATATCATTAAATGTCTACTGAATAACAGTATTTGGTAGTTTTTTGTGCATCCTGAACTATAAGTGCGGCCATTGCTGACTGGTTAAACTCTCCACTACGGCCTGAGCGACAGAAAAAGTGTGAATTTGATAGATACTAAGAATACATTACCACGGATGGTAAAGGATTATCAATCATTCAATAAAGCTTATTTCAGTACAAGATCCATGATGATGTAGGTAAGCCCTCCCTGACCATTCTAGCTTTTGCCGAGTACGTGCGGGTCGCCATCCCGTAACTATAAAATAGTATGTTTGTATTCCCCGACAAGCTAGGCAGAGGTGTTCTGCACCTACCTAAGTACGTTAGGCAGAATATTGAGGTCCATATCTCACAGAGGTGTATCGCAACTACGTTTTGGTGAATATTTATATCACAGGGAGCGAACCTATTGCAATGTACCGTGCGTAATTGCAAACTTTGGGCTCCTACTGAAAACTTCGACATAAGAAAACACAACTTTTTGCCCAACCGGTGTTGTGGTTTCGACCATTAAACCAATTAATTATTAGTATTACAGAGTGGTGCTTACTAGGAGAAGCCTATGTCCAGCAGTGGACGAATATGGGCTGATGATGAAGATGATTACGGAGTGACGGCTAAATCTTTTGTGAATAATGCCGTACCTATAGGTACTATGAGATTTGACTAGTAATTTTCAAGCATGAAAGCGAGGGTCATAACTTGCTTTTCATGGCGCAATATCCAAATTTACTTGATCCTTATAATTCCTCTCCACATGAACAAACAATCCTCGTAATTTAGTAGTTTCACACCCATAATAACAAATGACCGTAATTAAATTATGCAAAACACGTACTTTGGCGGCTATTACAGCGTACTAGAGCGGTAAATTGAGAGGATTTTGTTTAGAATTCGCAAGAGGTTTTTTTTTTAAAAGATCGCCCATCCTATGGAATTGGCTCATTTGTTACTCGGACAATCTGCTTAGCCAGGACCCCGCTGGCTGCGAGCTAAGGATATTCTATTTTCATGTAAAGGGCTTTGCGTGGGACCACAACAAGGGAGCTTTGGAATAATAGACGACCTTATCGCCCTCCGAATATATTGCAAGTGAAACAAAAATTTCAACTCTTCGGCTTAAAACATCAGTCATTTGTTTTTTTGGGAGAATGTACTTGATGACATAAATTATAGGAACTGACAGGTGTCAAGGCTGTTTGACGCTTTTATATCGGTTTTGGAGATACCATTAATCTTTAATCTGTGGGTTTTGTACGTGGACCTTGGAAGGTGCAAAGAAAATAATATTAGCATAATTTCTTCGATGAATAAAAACAGTGTCTCTACACTATTTCAGCGTAAGTCAGTAATTAACTGAGGAATGCGATAGCTAGTCTCTTTGTAATTACTATTCGAGCTATCAGTCTACACAATCAAGTGTCACAACTTGAAAATGACTGACATTCTATTAAGGCTCCATACGCACTTAAGTGTTGATATCACTCTAATGAAAATACAGGTTGCTTTGATAAAATTGTTTTTGAAACCAAATGTGCTATAAGTCAGAAGTATTGTTGCATTACATGAGGCCCTACGTCAGTCGCCAATGCACTGCGATAGCTAGTTAAAGTTGATTGATTGATTGAAGAATAATGTCCTATCGGAAGGACGATTGCGAAGACTATCTTTTTGAGCTAGGCTGTTGTCTGTTGAATAATCGGACCCTCCCTCTTCTTTTTCGCTCGTGTTTTGAATGGTACAAGTTTCGAAAATTATTTTAACGTAAGCTTCATGACATTCTAAATCATTTCACCGTTCACCGCCCACTATTAAGATTTTCTAAAAGAAAATCTATTTGTCAGTAATGTTTGTCGTCTGGAGAGTTTGATTAACGAGCGGGCCTCGGCAACGTTTTGTCACTGATGTACTAAGACAAATAGTTTTCACCGAAAAAATCTGAGAGGGCCAAAAGTTGGTGAAAATACATGACAATGAAGGACAATTTTCGCATACCAATTTATAGTGAGAAATTTGTGAACGAATTCTGATAATGGCTTTTGAGCATGACCTATATTGATGTTATATGTTTTTATAATGAGATTTTAATGAGGTGTACCCTCAGCGCATATTCTCGAAAGGGCTTTTACGGCACTCCATTTCTAGTGATTTTAATGATTCAATAATGGTATGGTGAAGAATTTAGTAATTAAACTAAAATACCTGCCACTCTATGCTGCGTGGTATACGTTGGTGTCAGAAAGCCGTCTTCTTCTTCGCGTGCCGACAAATGGGAATGCTCATGACATAGGACAGATTAGAAGACTGGAAGCTGACCCCAATGTAGTTATACCTAGTTGTAGAGTGGAAAAATTAGCCAGTCAGAAATGCAAGCGAGGGTGCACCTGATGGTTTCAGATATCGTCACTCGTAGGAGCTCCTTTTTAAGACCTCTAAAGCCGTCGATCAGTTTAGTGAACAGCCAGCAGCATCATAAAACTGCAATAAAGATGAATGAAACTAATATCACATAGGAGTGGGTGCGTCATGCGATTGCAAACACTTATGCGCATAATCAGTATCATTTCTGCTTTTTAAAATACTTCTGGCCGCGTTACTTCTTTCAACCAGTTTATAATTTTTATCCAAATATAAGTCTTCTAACTCATCCCTTTTTTTAGGTTTGCCTCCTCTTTAGACACCCACTGCGTGACGACCTTACTCTTCTGTGCTGATGCATTCTACAGCCTAAATAACTTATTTTCGGCAATGGTGGTAATATAGAAAGTTACGATGAGTGACCACCCTCTAAAAGAAATGGTGTTTACCAACGCTTAAACCTATATCATTACTTAATAACATATTGGCCTTAAAATAAAAGCAATCTTTGGAAAAATATTTTATGATATGAGAAGCGATAAAACCCAGCTGTGCTTCAACAGTAATATAAAATTAAAATGCTTTAAGGTTACCGTATTGTTAGACTCCGTAGCCATTTCTATATTGGCTATATAATATTTTTATTTTTACGACTGATTCTCAAAAGTTTAAGAAATAACAGAACTCTAATATAAAGTCTGCGAGTTCAGTAGTAAATACAAACACAATCTTAATGGATTCAAAGTATAAATAGTTATGCTAATGCACTTTCAGAATTATAGAAACAAAATTCGTAAAAAATATATATTTGTTTCAGAAAAATATTGTTATTTTATTGGTAGATATTGAATTTGATTACTGGAACAGTTTCCTGTTGCTGCTGCAATTATTAAGTAGTAATTATTTCACAACCTTAAAAATAAATATAAAAATCACACTTTACTGTTTTTTATTCCTACAGAATACTTACCTTGAATGAGGCGTGGTTTCATGGTAAAGAACGAGCAAAACCAGGCGCAGCAGGCTTGGAATAAGGGAATTCTGTCAAGGTTATGGGTAATAGCATCATCAATGAATAATCGGTTTGACTCGAATTAAGGTTATAATATAAGGCAGCAATATCTATAGGTCTAGTCACTATTCAGCAAGAACATGTTATAGAAATAAACTACGTGTTTGTTCAGCAGGGATGCATCACAATATTTAGTGCTTTTCTATACTTTAACGGTCAAGTAAGAAGAGCTAAAATTTAACTTCATGAAATACCTCAAAGATACGTGACTTGGTCCTCATTGCTTACTGTTTTAATAAATGGATTATAATAGCAAAAATTCCGCAGTGAATATCTAGCATACGAAGACAAGATCGAAGAGATGAGAAGTAGGTACTTATTTCATTATGATATGTGAATATACTATTTATGTAGGTTTTTCGTAGCGCCCAACGTGGGCGCTACGAAAAACCTACATAAATAGTATTTGTGTAATAGTTGTGTATGTAATAGTACTTTTTTCCAATAAACAGAGTTAATTAATGGAGTGTCAGTAGCTGGGTACATCGCCCATGTATACGGGCGGAGCTAACTATATTTTGTCGTTCTGTTTTAAGGGTAACTCGTGGATAAAAATATAATAAAAGGCCTACCTTTTTGCCGTTGTGCTGTAGTTGAAATGCTACTGATTCATATATAGGTTTGATTGGGTCGTTGGTCTAGAAGCCGTAGGGCAGCAGCTGAGTGCCAGATCCTTGGGGTATGACAAAAGATGGACAAAAGCAATGTCCGTATGGCGGCCAAGAAAAGGATGAAAACTCTCAGGACCATCCACAAAACGATGTTTGGATAACATCGTAAAGATCGCAAGCGACAACAGAACCGGAAAAAGTGACTTGCACCAGAGTTTATCTGTGTGTGAAATGTATGTGAATATGTAGTAAGTATTTACTAATCTGTGGTTAAAACTAACAAGTCTACAACTTCTACTGATGTACCATGTAATAATCATATTTAAACCAATCCGGTGCGTTCAGCAATAAGCATAGAGTTATGCAGTATGGAGCGCGTGACGGTCATACGGGAGTGCTACGGATCAAATTGGAAGGACACGAGCCCAACGTTAGCCTAATAAAAATGGCTGCCCGCTGGGAAATATCCATGATGTTTCTATGTAAGATGAGATTTTACATATTGTCACTTTACCCTAGCGATAAAATATTTAAGGTAGGCGCTGTCCTGAATGCTAAATTGATACAGAGCAAGAACCGAATCAGTATATAGAGCGTTGAGCGATCGACTGCTGCGGTACTAGTCGCGGGTTAGATCCCGCATGGAATAAATACTCGTATTTGTATGACCTACAGATTGTTGTTTCGGGTCTGGTCTGTTTGTGCCTGTGAATATTTGTATTTGTAAACGTACTGTACTCTGCACCACGCACAAATACCGGAATTGGGTCGTTCTTCGAGCAGGATTCTTTGCGTCATATTCGTGGCGTTTTTTTTTATGGAACTGTCGTAAAAATTCTTTAATTTACAAAAACTTTGAATACACGTGAATGAACATGTAAAAATATAAATATGAATAAATTTTTATTTTTTTGCTAAATTAAAAAAAAAAAAAAAAACAATTACTAGGTAGTACAAGTAGAGGAGGTATATTTCAGAATAAAACATCATTTACAATGCAAATGAGTACCAAACCTACTTATAATATTGTAAAGTTATCCTGTTAAATGTCCAAATATAGCCAAAGCATTTAAACTTGGAAACAGGTAAAATTCCTATCATGTTCTATAATTACCGAATAGGAAAAAAACAAACAATATTCTACATATTCTCGTAGCGGGAGTTTTAAAATTAACTGTAGTGTCATTCAACAATCGCGGCAAACAGCGCTGGTCTAACATGTACGTAAGCTATTGAAAAATGTTGCGAGTGCTTTTTTCCCAAAGGCTGTGGTGTCCGATAAAAGTCGCAATAATTGAATACTGGCTGTATAGGCAAACATACCGAATGAAGGGCGTTAATTAACGGAGATAGCTCGCGTCACGGACGGCTGCTGGCCCCTATTATTTCATTAGCTCACTTTTATTCCTCTTGAGTAGCTGAGGAAGCGGAGTCTGCGAAAGAAAACGATCGACGATAATTGGGTCGAAAAAAAGTTGATTGGAAATGTCAATTGGCCGCCACCTCGGCTTTCTCATGATTGTGGGTTTTACGCCGCAAAGTAGATTCATTTTCGGTAGCTCGGATTTGATCGAACGTTAAATAAATTTAGTGTCTCTCGCCACCTCTACTTTGTAAGATTTTAAAACTGCTCGTTTAGCAGTAAAAATTTAAAGTACCATTACACACATCACATCATGTGTAACGTACAAACACGTTTTGTCGCGACTGTACATTTTAAATGTGGAAAATGAAAGAATGAAAAAAATAATTTGCAATGTTGTGCTTATGAATAGAAATAGAGTAGGAAATAACGGTACAGTCGGCAACGACAATCACGGAGCGCTGACAGTCTGCGATACCATGTGTGTGCCGCGACCCGTCACTAACACAATATATTGAACACGTCAAGCTAGGAATAATATACAATATTGTGAAAGAATAGTTCCGTATATTATAATGTTCTTAGAAAAGCTGACGACAGCTAATCTAGAAGATAATGTATTGCCGGAACTATATGAAAATATGATTTTCTTTACAGTGTTATTTTAGGACTTCATATCTACAGCAGTTGTCTTCTTCTGTTTAATGTGACTCATGATTAATTGAGCTGTATGTACGCTCTATATAGGCTTTAAAATTTGATTCCATTTAAAATGTTACTCTGTTTAAAGAATAAATTATCGAAGAAAATTAATACATTTTGACGATAGGCAATCAAACCGTCGTCGCGGAATGCGTCGATGATACTAATTATATGAAACTTTTTAAGATAATATTTGCTCAACTAAGTAACAGCAATAGTACATTTTATTTTTGATTGCATTTTTGCACTATACTGTTCAGTCTAATTTGGCTTATTCTTTGTTTGTTTGAGCCTACTTCAATCCTCCAGCAAGTAATGAGCAATTAGAAATATATCCAAAATTTAAAAAAAATATCCAGTCATATCCATTTAGAATTATTTCTCGTGTGATTTCATTGCGATTGGAACAGCACAGCGGTGTCTATAGCCGTCGGATCATTCTAATGGAAAACTGCGAGTGGACCGTATGATGTGGACTGGCGGCTATTCCATAATACATGTAACGATAACGAAGCCGTTTTTTTAACATAACAATATGATTGCCAAGCCATATAAAATATAATAACACATAACATCACGCCTGTAACTATTCCCCGAAGGGTTAGGCAGAGGTGTACTATGTACACCCACATATAACCAATGCCGTTATTGAGTCCTATGTAATAGGGGGCGAGCCTATTGTAATCTATCTGTCTAATCTATCTAATCTGGGCACAGTTCCAGACTCCGTGCTGCTAGTGAGAATTTCCATGCAGAAAATTCAATAACACTTTGTCCGACCCGAGAATCGAACCCAGGACCCAATACTCAGCACTGTACTAGACCAATGAGGCAGTCCTAAAATAAAGTAATAAAGTTAATAGTCGCTATTTATATTTATTTTTTAAATGAATCGTTTTAATTAGTTTTTACAACTTTTTTTTTGTGTAGGTTATTAGTATGAATGTGGATGGTTAGCTACTAGAGAAGAGGAAAACCCAAGAATGTGGATGGATTGTATGAAATGTGACATGGCGGATACAACCATTGCATTGCAATAAGAGTAATTTCGATTTTGATGAAATAAAAATCTAAAAAAATATTTTGTTAAATTAAACATAATTTTATTGCGGCACTAGAAAAATGAAACATTAAAATTTTTGGTTGGGTAAATAATAAGTTTGTGTCTTTAAAGAAAAAAATCATAGGATAAAATTGCTTGGTTTTTATAAAAATAACGATAAGTACGTTACATTTATTTATATATCTTCACATTTGAAGTCTCTTCATGCGATCGTGGTCACGCACAAACTTCAGCCATTTTACTACAATAGCAGCACCATCTAAAATTCTAAACATCAGAAAACATCATGAGACCAATTTCGTTCTTTGTTTATGTCAAATTATACTAAAGCTTGCTTCAACACGAACTTCGTTTAATAACTCGTGAACCCAATGTTATTTTTTCATACGACTCGTAGGGAGCCGGGAGCCGTGCGTTTTATCGTTGGGTGGTAATAACAAACACACATTTCGCTTTTTTAAAGCACTAAACAATCAGACTCGACTGAAAGGGTCAAGGGGCGTAAGTAGTGATAAAGAAAATATATGGGTGCCGAGCCGAGCGCCGAATCGCTGAGAATAGGAGCACGTTTTTCTCTCTATGCAATAAAATCGTTTACCAACGGCCGCTTAAACAGTGCAGTCGAAAGGGTCGCCTGTTAGCAGTACAAACACGCTTTTTGTACAAAAGGAGAAAATGTGTCTTTGTGATGTTAAGTTGTTGGGACTTATGTTACGAAAACGTATTTTTTTTTTTTGTGAGCGCACTTAATCTCACATCAAGTAGAATTATGTTGACTTCCTAAGGAGCAGATACGATCATAAAAGATGACACCCAGATTAACAAAATACAATTATCGAAGTTTTTGTGTATGAAAATGAATATTTCACATAAAATCTTCAATAAATCTCTAATTTGGATATGATTTTGCACAAATGTGCACAAATATGCAAGATAAATATTTATTTGGATAACAGTCTTTACGTACTGATTCTCTTATGAGATCAAGATACAAAATTAATGTTTTACTTAACATTTCGATAAATTTAAAGTTCTTTAGAGGATTCAGATCAGGCATTAGAGACGTGGGCTAGACATGTCAATAGATAAGATTGCCAGGTTAAAAAACCTCTTTAGTCTGACCGATTTATCGGGGTCTGTCGGTCAAGTTGTAAAGGTTCAGTCACGGTATCCTTTATTTATTGTTTCGGGACCGAAATAGACGATCACCTAGTTCAAGGTTACTCCCGTCTCAATATATGTACGCTCCGTACCTACAAATTTTATGATTTCACGTTTGAACCGCGATAAAATGGTGCATGCAGGTTGTAACACCTATTATAAATTTTGTTCTTCTTCTGTCGAGTCAGTACTGTGACATTGGAATCGGTTATACATTAGTAGAAAGAAGCCAGTCAGCAGGGTGCCCGTATACATTATTCTGGGTCCGCCAAACGATCTCGGCTATCGTCACTTGTGGTGGCACTTTCTTTGCATCCCAATTTTTAATAATAATGTTACTACATCATAATTACTTAAAACAGTTACCTACATATACATCTTCAAAAGAAAATAATGGTACTTTTTGCCCAGATTTCGAACTTGTAAACTTAATTAGCAGATAAGTTTAAACACAATGTAGATCAAAAAGAGAGGTCTATTTTTGAACGTTAATTACTCATGTATTTAAAGGATATCCCTTTATTGCCACGTATTGTAATTGAAATTGTCATTTCAATAACGACCCACATAAAGGCTGTTACCGACAGTAATAGGTACAGTCGCAATGAAAACATAAAACGTGATTTCAGTACAGTCGTGTCATCACGTTTTTCCTTTTTCAATCGTTGGAGTTTGCTTGTTATATTCATTAGATTATTCGTTTTATTGAATACGGGGTGTTTTTTTTTATATTTTAGACTTACTTAGATGATTTTTGAATGAAAATATATTTTGTGATGTTTTTTTAATGCACTTATATAGTTAGACGGCGGCCCATTTGCCACTACAGTTGGATATGTCAAACTTGTGGTGTCACCGTAGGTTATAAGTAATCATTTTAAGAAGAAAATAAGTTTATCTGCACATTAATTAAAGGAAAAACAAAGACTAAGGAACACTGCATTCTTTTGTTTTTTCTTTGTTTACTATGAAAGAAAGAATAATTGCATGTGATTCCCAGTTGAGTCAACTGAGTTGCGATGATCTCACTATATATGTACTTATCGAGTTCCGTTTTCACATGTTGTTTTTACTTCTTCTTTTATTTTCTTAGTCATTTGTATTATTATGTGATTAGTAATTTATAATAGGTCGTTTTGATATACTTGATTAAGTTGGTGCAGTCCATAATTTACTATGTAATACGTGATGATCTTAATTACATTTGAATTGATAGTAGGTACTCTACTGAGTAGGGAGTTCCTTTCTTCGTCCATATCTACGGAATACATAACATAATTTATGGAAAAGTCTACAGCTGTAAACCTATATTTCCCTTACCGTATCTTTTTTGTTTTATTTCAATCATTACTTTTATGCGCAAATAAACGGTTGTTTTTTCTTTTTGTTTAAGTGGCCTTGATATTATTTGTTAATTTAATATGAGCTAGGGCAAAATAAGTTTATTATTTTATACCTGAATAAACGTGAAAGTTACATATTTTTCTACGGCTCATTATAATAACAGACAAATATGACCCATAATAACAAGGAAATGCATAGAAATTAACAACGTTTTTCGCAAAGATTCATCCTTTGTCAGTTAGGTTAATAAAGACGAGCTGAAAGTCTACTTGAAGAAACGGTTAACATATATGAATATTAATGTAGGTACGTACTATATGTTTATGCCTATTTAACAAAATGTCTCCCTCGTCGACATACCTTTTCATTTTATTACTCATATCCCAACTGGTCAGTTAAAAGACATTGTTACTCCAAGTATTCTGGACTAGAAATCTCTACAATGTAGCCATTAAGTTTGAAGTACTGAACGATTTAAGTAGCAGTTGTAAGCGGACAAGCTTTAAAAGTTACATTTGTTACCTTCTAATCGGTAGCCGGCACTGAAGGAGTAATTACATTCATTGCTGCATTTGTGGACAAAAGGTTTGATATGGTTGTTAGTAAACCAACGTGATACACTGAAAATAGTTCGAGCTCTGCAACGATTCGCTAAAATATAAACTAGTATGTTTTACACATAAATTAGGAACTTATATAGAGATCGACACCAAGAAGTTGTGGTAAGGAAGTCACGCGTCATACCTACACTATTCTTTTCGATATAGTTATAAATAATGGAACAAAACATCTGCATCATTGGTCTAGTCGTCGATTCCGCAGCTGCTGAGCGTGAGGGCCTGGTTTCGATCTCCAGATTGGGCTATTATGTTATTGGGCTTTCCTATTAGAATATTCTTAGTAACAACCCGGAGTTTGGGGACGTCATAAAACTTAACAGTGGCATTGGTGAGATGTGTGCGGCTCGCCCCCTATTCGATGGGAATTATTAACGGCACTAGCTAAATATGTTTGTTCGTAGGTACAACTCTGCGGAATCCTTCAGACACAGGCGTGATGCTTTGTTATCATAAATTAAACAGTTTTACATGACGACACGTTTGGTGCAATGGTTGACCGATCCATTGCTGCGCTACATGTCCCGGGTTTGATTCCCGCGCAGAACCAATATTTACATGACCTACAGACCATTGTTTCGGGTCTGGGTGCATGTGAATAATTGTGTTTGTAAACGCACCCGTTTGTGTGGGCCATGCTTTCCAAAACCAAACTTAATACATATGTATTGCTATTGTAGTGATGACCGGCCCAAGTGGGCCAAAGGAAGCTATTAAGTCCCTTACTGTGACATCAACGTTTGCTTCACTTCGTTAAACCGCTATCTGGGAAGACAAAGGAACTATATCTTCAACCGAAGTAACCTGGCACTATAAATGTCAGAGCCTTCAGATGGATTGATGTAATGCACATGGATATGTGACATGTGGCATGCAACGTTTCCGACACGGATGTCGACGAAACAGAAAAATAGAAGACATAAACTGAAAAGGCTGATCCTGAATAGTAACAGATTGAAACCATTCTAGATATGCATATTAGTTTCGATTTTTCTAGTCTGTTCCAATTACATGTGTCTGAAGTTCGAAATGAAATTATTTATTTTGCAATTAGGATTTTTAATCACTTTTACACGTCTTTTTTAAACTAGAATATGCTGCCTATAGGTTTTGTGGTCATTTCATGTACTTCCGATTATCCGATTATCAAACTATCGGGATTTGACGTCACTTTTCGAATATAACAGCAAATGATTTAAAAATATTATGAATCATACTGTTAAGCATTGAGAACAGGCTTATATTGTAATAATATATCCTATGCTTATAAATAAATCATTTTAAATCATTAATCCACTTCTTGTAGGATAAAACGAAATGCAATACTTTCGACGGTAAACTGTTACTGTTTGTGTTAATTTTCTTTAAATCGGTATTATGTATTTTATACATTTATCCACCGTTAATGTGGACAGTGGCGATGTTCATTGGTATGGGTCCAATAATGAATATCGGACTATATTTTCAAAAAAGAGTCTTATCGATATTGCAATTACGAATTTTCTTGAATTTATCCCCTTATGAGCTGTACCAAGTGGACCTTCTGTCGTATATAATTTAGTGTATAAAGTAAGTAAGTGGTGTGTCTGCTTGTAATCGCCCTCAGAGGTCCGGCACGTCCATTAGTCGACTGCACGGATAAGAGCAAGCATCGTGTAGAGATAATTTTGAATAATTGTTACTGCGCGCCCTTTGGTTACAGATAAACAATGTTTGTTACACAAAATAAAAATGTTTTAATTTAGGTGTAAAAATGTGTGTGAAATATTACTAGTATATTTTAGTATTAAATTGGCATCGTGATAACAAGCATTTAATGTTTTTGTTTTAATTTAATAATCTAGTCAGAAGTTTTTTGTGCATTTATCACACCTATTTATTTATTACTTTATTTAATTTTACTCAATCTACTTATTACTAACTAATTAACAGATTAAAGATAAAAAAAAACATTACCTACGCGTCCAAATACTCCTCCGTATCGCCGTCAACCGGCAGTGTGCCCAGAAAACTGGCAGCGTTGCCACGCTGTATGGCAATGCTGATTATTTGACCAAAGAATATGCCAGCCTTCTGGCACGCGTAGAGTCGATTAATCGCTTATCATACTTAAAAATTATACTTATAGGCTGGCCAGATCTAAATAGCGCGGAATCGCGAGAAATAGAGGATGAAGGGAGGTATTTGCCCAGGTGTGGGACAGTATAGGCTATTAATAATAAAAATGAAGTCAATCAGTATATATAAAGAATGCTAGATAATTATTAAATAAATAAACCATAGGTTGATTTACAAAGATACTACGAGTTTATGACCTGAGAAAGAATACGAAAAAAAGCTTTTAAAAGAAAATAATAGAGAGCAATTTCTAAATAAAATATAATAATGAGGGCATTAAATGAAGAAGCATTTAACTTTAAAATGCAGTTTTTAAACTATTATTTTGTAGCGCGTCAGTCAGATGTAGAAGCCACATTAGCATTTTGATTGGATAACTAAGGCCCGTAAAGGCTAGATTAGGTTCTATACTTGTTGGTATCAGCATTTTAAAACTTTAATAATTTGCATATTATTATATTTTCCCATTATTCATAAATTATATTGTCGTCTTTTTCTTTTGATAAGAAAATGACGAGGATGGTAACAACTTTGTAACGACTGATGTTTTGGCTTTAAAGTAACTGTAAGTAGACCTATGTCCAGCCAATTGACGTCTTGTGGCTGAAAATTGATAATGTGGTGATACTGATAGCTTATAGCTATACTTCTCTGAAATATTAAGTATTTCAAAGAAGTTTTCAGTTGTAAAAACTCAGTTGTCATTGAAATTGAAATTATTTTTTTAAGACGCCACCTTCTCAGGTTGTATTTCAGTCATCCAAAAATCTAGAACAACAAATATTTCCCACAATTCTTCTGGATTTCATACAGTAAACATTATCCCGTAACAACATTCCATTTTTATCCGTATTGTTCCTTTATGACTTTATCCATCGTATAAAACGCTTCACGGCGATTATAAATTTATACGAAAAACAAAACACTGCGTTTCTTTGTTTGTGGTAAATATAGAAGCGTAGTCAATGGGTGAGCAGATTTTATTGTTTTGAATCAGCGATAAGCGGACCAACGGAAAAAGAGAATTATATGTAAATATTGCTCAACGTTTCTCCGTAAATGGCTTTTATTTACGTGTTTCTGTAATATGTCTATATTTTGCAAACCGCATTGGTAGGAGACAAAAAAATAAATTTTAGAAAATATAACTTTGACTACGTTATTGCGGAACTTTGATTGAGCGAAATCGTTTATTACTTTTTATGAAAACTATAGATGTTCAGCCTTAAAATTACGTAATTATTTGATTAACCTTCAGAACGCTGATATTCAGGTGGATTCTAAAAGAAAGTAAGTTTTTAAAGCAGAAAAAAGTAGGAGTTTTAAACTGTACTCGTACTTTCCAGAAGGCTTTCCGTAAGCGAACATGAAAAAGTTTCTTAGAGTGTGCAATATCGTCGCCAGTGACGCATGACTCCAAATCACTCGTCTCTCAGTTCATCCCTCGGAGCCGTTCATGTATGTCACTCCATTTTACATCCTCCATCCATTCCATTCATTACGTCACGTCCGAGTTGTTCATGCGCAACGCATTTAGCATTTGTCATTTTTATGAATCGAATGATTTGATGCGCGGCGTTCGAAAAAAGAACGGAAAAATCTTTCGTCCAATGTTTTATCGCCGTCACCAAAATACGGAAGCCATTTTTAATGCTGTCGCATTGAATCTTGGACTTTTTGAAATAAACACACAACGACCGCGTTTGAAGTTTATCTTCTGTTATGCAATAAGCTCGTGAAAGTGCAAAGTTTGTTGAGGAATCTAAAATAACGGAGTAGTAGACTCAAGTTATTCGTCAGGATGTCGTTAAAAGCTTTAACAAAGAAATTATAACTTTGCCAGAAGAATTTAATAGGACAAGTTAGACTTGCCTAACTTTACCACAAATTATCTCGAAAATGTATTTTACTTTGGTCTGCGGTAGATACCTAATGGGACGCTTTAATGGAAACTGGTCGTCAGTTGTTTTATACGTATAATTATTAAGGACCAGTCGTGTCTGTAGCTCCGTCCGTGCGAATGGTTCTTAGTTTACCCGGTTTGAAAGAGGTGGATCCATACTAATCCTTCAGCTTTTTGAGTACCTTTCAGGAGGATTCAGTAAAAAAATATTACATACAGCTTTATCACAATTTTCATAAATTTGTGCTAAATAATTAATTTTCATATATTTTTTGGTCCTCATTGCTCATTAAACTATTATAATTCATAAAAACCGTGTAGTAACTTGCATAACATGAGCTTTTTACATAGTATATAGTGGGTTTTATCAAAGGCGGCAAACCTCCTTACTATAGTAAAATTTGTATCTATAAAGTTATGTCACGAATAACCATACATTTTTGGACATATAAGCTTGAAATTCAGCGTTTAATAAATTGTAATATAGCGGTGAGAGATTATGTTAACAGCTGGGCTGCAGCGTTCTCGTATATGCTAACACAAATATTCTGCAATCACCAATGTTTGGTTTACAACATTTAAAGATTTTTTAAAGACTGGCCTTACTTGTTGTATTTCCTGTATCGTTGGTGCGTTTACAAACGCAAATATTCACATGCACTCAGGACCGAAATAATTATATGTAGGTCATACAAACATTTCTTCCTTGAGAGAATCGAGCCCGCGACACGTAGCGCAGTAGTCTATTGCTCAACTGTGCTAACCATACCGTGAAAATAGCAATAGGCAATCACAATGGTGATGACTATTGTAACTGCTCATATTGAAGACTAAGCTTTAAATATTAAACAACAATGGATGTATAAAGTAGGTTTGTGTGAGACGAGCAAGCTTTGACTCATGACCTTTCATCTGCACTGGGTCAATGTTCAACTGTAGTTCATGATACGGATGCCCCAGTTACCAAGTGCCTGCACATATTTGTCCGTAACAACAGATACAGTTTGGTTTAATGTATGCCGTAAGGTTTTAAATGAATGTGGAACTAAAGTTGGCTGCTGTCTTCTCGTGTTGTACATTTCTTGCATTTCGAGCGCGTGTCGTGTGACTTTCAAATTAAAATTATTCTGATTTGTGAACTGATACGTTTATATTTCTTTTTTTATGTTATATTGATATTACCTACGTGGTTAATGTAAAAGAGTAGTCATTTCTGAGTTAACCGTATTAATCGTTTTATTGTATTATTATTGCTGTTTAAAGGCCTCACCAAATAATTGCTTTCAAACTAATTCGTGCTTCCCACGCATATACCTATCGACTCTAAACCTCTTTTGTTTCTTACGATGACGTCACTCGCTAGTCGCTGTGCACAATATATTTAACTACACTTTTATATTTCTCTAAATTTCTTTTTACCATTATTTTTAAGGCGTCGCGCCAGAGCGAATTTCCACAACTTTATTTTATGATTATATTCGTACACAATTTTAGTATTAATTTTTTATTATGACAAATCTTTAATTCACCGCTTTTTTAAATATCAAATTGCTTTTTTTTTAAACAGGCAAAGGGAGTTAGTCCCATACAGCCGTTATTCTCTAACTTACTACCCGCAATTTTTTTACTACTTACTTCTGAACTTCAACACTTATTTTTTTAGACACTGATCATAAATGACAGACAGCCAATAATGTGAATGTATCATAAACAGTTCTTTAGGCAATCTAGTCTTAGACATTATGAGATATACCTATTACTTTCATGTAAATATTTGTTTATTATTCATTAATAAGGGTTCTATTACTTAATCTACTTCTTACAAATGTATTGAAAATAATATTACTTATTGTTTCTGGGACCTATGTATATACCTATTATGATTGTTTCTTCATTATTCACACAGGATCCCTTGAAGTTCCAGTAAATTAAATGTTAACTCGTCACTAGTTGTCATTAAAGTGTTGCCATTTATAATATTAAAAAAACACATATTATTGTTATACCTGTGTCGCCATTTAACGTAATATATACTACAGAAAAATAAGGGAAATCGATACTGGGCTAAAAACTTAGTATGTTGGGAATATTCAAAGGCAAACGAAAAATAGGCTAGTTCACAAACACGTGGGTCTTAATACCTTTTTTTTTTTATTTGTGTGGTGAGAACCCATCATGGGCTATCCTCCGCCTGTGCTTAGTAATGTGTCACCTCTGCCTAATCCTTCGGGAAATACAGGGTGGTGGTATTAATAAATATTTTCTCGTTTCTTTCAGTATATCTAAAGGTTGTCTGGATGACATCGCCTTGTGCGATACGATCATACGACCAACCATTGTATACTAATCTTTGAAAATGTTTGTCCTATATGTACTATAGTAACCGGAGGGGATATCGAATAAAAGTGCAACTATAATTGACCTAAAATTGTTTGCACGAGCAAATCCAATCAATTTCTCAATACTAATTTTAATTCTGACTGCCTCATTGGTCTAGTAGTCGCAAGCGCAACTCGCTGAGCGTGAGGTCTTGTGTTTGATTCCTGGGTTGAGCAAAGTTTTATTGGGTTGAAACTGTGCCCGGTAGATGGCAATAGGCTCGCCCCCTATTATATGGAACTCAATAACGGCATCGGCGAAATGTGGGTGTGTACACCTCTACACCTCTACCTAACCGTCTGGGGAATACAGGCGTGATGCTATGTTGGGTTATTAATTCTAATAATTCATTCCTGAATACTGTCACATATTGACATAGGTACTTTCAAATCCTTTTTCTTAAACCACCTGTTTACACCAGTCTCTATCCCAAAGATAGTAACCTCTTACATAAAACCTCCACAGTATTATGTGGTGTACAATAAAGTATATATTAAATAAATATTCTTATTTGATGAACAGCCGGGTGCTTAATAGGATTTTACTTAAAACGCTTTCACGCATCAAAGAGTTGACGGGTTTTATTGAACATTCAATGGCATGTAGCCTCTTTGAATCCATGAGAAGGACATGGGGCTTTTTCCCCGGAAACATGTGGCCCCTTTTATTCACCCTTATATTATGAGAAAAAATCCGTCTATTTATATTCTTGTAAACATTTCTCGTGACTTAGTTGTTATCCGGGCATGTGTAAATAATCTATAATTTAAACGAATCCAATTAAAGAATATGGCAATAGACCTGCAACTTATTTATCTAGTAACAGCAAGTCCTGGATTCACCACTCTTGTGCCATACCTGCTTCCTTCCAAGTTAGACGGGGATATCAGTTGTTGGCACTAGCATTTTGGTCTTTACTACCATTAGAATAACTTTCATGTTAGCTTACACTGTCATCGATGTATATCTTCATTATCTACACACGTAGAAAGTACCTACACCACTGCCATACGCTTCAACGGTGTGAAGGTATTTGATCTGTGTATTAATAAACAAATAATGGAATATAACAGCATCATGCCGGTATTTCCTCAAGGGTTAGGTAGAGGTGTACTAATAATAATAATGTCCCCCTGACCGAATTTCGGTCACGGCGACTAATCTCACCGGAGATTTGCCAACTACGCTGGAGATATTATAGCGCACAAGTCTGTGTGCAAACACAGGTGCACTCTCTATTCCTTCACTCTCATAGTCCGTAGGACGGCAATCCGATACGACCGGAGAGAGATCAGGCGCAGGACCAATGAGTTTACGTGATTTCCGAGGCACGGTGTGTATTCATATACACAAAGACCCCGACCCGAAACAATCGAACCTGCGACAAGTAGCGTAGCAGTCGATCTCTCAACCACTCCGTCAACCGTGCCGTCAACCGAACCGTTTGACCCTAGTACGAGCTACCGAGTACTCGTCATGATCAGCAAATCTTACTTAACGTACGTCTAAAAATTCACTGTCAGAATGGATATCCATTACCTACCTTTTTTTTTAAATTGTTATTGTACTACCACTTTTATTTTGTAAGCCAATATTTTGAAAAGAGTATCCATTGAGTTTCTTGCCGGTCACTTCTCCATAGGACCAACCCACTTTGGAATCGTGCACTTAAATTCATAACGTTTTAAAAAGTGCATGCAAAGGCCCATTTGAAATACACAGCTACCGTGCCTGCTGCCACAAGAGACAGCAAACGAAGATCTGACTCATGTACAATTGCACAAATTATTTCATTGTACACGTTCTATATTCACTGTTACAAAGAAAAATGGATAACACATTTGTCATCGCTTCGCTAAAACATGAGTACATAGTAGAATATAGAGTGCGGTCATAATTCATCATGCTACTACATTCGCTCTGAAACTAAGGATTTAGTTATTTTGAAAACTGAGTTATAGTTTTTACATTAGTTTTATATTTAATAGAGAAATTGGGATGTTTATGGTTTGTGTGAGTATGCAATCGACCGTTATAAAATTTATAAGCCCGAAAGAAACGATGAAAAATGAAGATTAATAAACTAAGGTTTGTTTTTTTATTCTTTAGTAGGATGAAGGTAAGGTCTTGGGTTAGAGACCCGGTGGGTGTTTTTGGAGACTTTCGGTACCAGCATGGGTTTTGGAACTGAGCACGGTAGATGGTAATAGGCTCGCTCTCTACGAGTATTACGTAAGACTCAATAATGGCAACGGCTGACTACAGTCAGCATCAAAAAGATACATACACTTAATGAAATTCAAAAGCAATTTTTAGAGGAAATAGTGATTGAAACTTGACCAATTTTAAACATAGTATTTGAGGATACATAGAAATACATAGTCATTTAAATTGTATGATATTAACCTATAGTTTTCCAAGAATAAGCGTTTGACCACAATCTTTAAGTCACAAGGTCAAATGGCATTTGCTACGTGAAATCAAACATATAATAAGACGACAGAAAAGTTGTACATTTGTAGTCAGTTGGACCAGTTCCTTTAATCAAAGTTTACATAAGAAACCGGGAGAAAGTTAAGATGAAAATGGAATATTAAGATGTTACACAAGTTCTAACTTATGATTATAAAGTCCGTCGGTACAAAGCACATAATGGTGGTAAACCCCAAATTTCCAGTATATACACCATAAACAAACATTGTATAAGTGTTTACTGTTCAACAAAGTTTGAATGTTATGTGGAAACTAAATATATTATTATTAGCTAGGCCTGACCACTTCCGAACCACACCACGCCACACGAAATTGGGCCGAAATGAATTTGTTTGATAACGCTTGATACACATAATTACGAACAGTAAGTTTGACGCTTTAGCACATTTTGTAGTCCATTGTCCCCCCATAGAAAACGTCGTAACTTTAAAAAAGTTTGTAAAAATTTTCGAAGTTTGTGGTTGTCTATGCACCAACGAAACAAACGGTGAAATCGTGCTTAGTAATGTTTGGGGCTGCAGATTCATACTGTTGTGATTATCACAACGCGGACTTACCGTTATGTAATAATACTAATTCACAGGTCAATCATAATTATCCATCGACTGATCATCATTTTTGGTGCTGGCTGTGTCTCTGCCCAATCAACAGTATTCATCACCATTGCTCTAATGGTGAAGGAAAACATCTTGAGGAAAACGAGGATATAGTAACCCAATAACTCGAAGACTTGTGACGTTCAGCAGTCTAGTCCGTGGAAAAATTAATAGGCTGTTTATGATGATGATCCAATCCCAATTTAGTGAGTGGTGTATTAAAGTTTTGTGTTTGAACAACTCGTGATATCGAGTTTTTCTGCTAGAAAAGTCTCAATAACTGACCGGAGCTTGGATTTTTGGTTTTTGTTTGATTTTTGGCAGTAGTTCGCCCCTATTGCATGAGACTTAATAACAGCACATAACTCTGCCTAATCTTTTGGAGAGTATGGGGCGTGATGCTTTGTTGTAGTGTTTGAAATATCCTGGAAAATATGCAGTGTATAATGTACAGTTGCCCTTATAAAGGTGGGCGCGAACTTTAAAGACGTCAGGCGTCGATTCTCCACTGCATTTTCCGCTGTCTTGCCTTTTGTAAAACAATAAAGTAACTTGGCCAAGTTCGTCTTTTGAAACTAAAGAGTTGCGTCTCGCCCGTTTAAATAGAAATAACTTGCCCTGTCTACTGGAGCAAATGAAAACTTAGCTACTGGTATAATGGATTTTAATTATTTTGATTAAGTTAAGTGTTTTGCTTGAACGAGTTTTGTGTTCGCAGTAGAAATTACAGTTGCTCATTTGACTGTTTTTTATTTATAAAGAATTTGGTTTTGAAACGAAGTTATTTATAGAAAATATATTAATGTAACGATGAAGTCAAGTTTTCTACTAATATTTATCATTTGCTTCTCTATATAAAATCTTCCTTAAATTAATTCCAAGTTGAAACAGCCAATAAATAGGTATTTTGTATATTTTCTTCGATAGATAGTTGTATCGTAGGCAATATTTTCGTATCCATGTCTGTCGTAGCGCGTAGCCCGTAGCTCGTAGCTCAGTCAGCGAGTGCGGTCCGTGGAAGCCGGGCGTCACCGCACCGCTGCCCCGCGACTCGACGTCTACGCAACTTGCCGAACATTTACGATTAATTACTTTCCACAACTCCATTAAGTGCTAGTTCACTGTTCCATGGAATTCATTATCACACGTGCTTAAGGCAAGTACACATTTTGAGTTTCGAAACTATTGTAATTAGCAATTTAATTACCTAAAATATTAAGTAAGTAATTAATTCTTAGAGTCTTGCTTGTTTGAATATGCAGGCGTTGCTGTGACGAATTGTAAATATAAATCATGCGGGTTCTCAGAAAAAATAGAGTTCTACAAACCGCAGGCATGTGTGACCTCAGAACAGAACAAAAAATCTGAATATAAATGGGCAAAAAATATTCACATCCTTTCATAATATGTTGTCGTCGTTTTTCTTCAATTAGTCATCACATTCCTCGTAAAAATATTAGTCTAGAAATATATAAAAATTATAAAATGATTTTCCTAAAGAATATTTCATAAAAAATATTCTATCGTAGCACATCTTCCCATATTTTTCACTAATATCTGTCATGAAGTGATACAAAATACAGAAGTTTATTAAAATAAAAAAATCCCTATGAAATCGATACATCGATCCCTATTAAAATATGGTATCACATTTTTTTGTTGTAAATACGTAGTCTCGTAGATCCACTGAAACACATTTGGTCTGGTTCATTTTCTTCGAACTCCTCAGATATGTAAAACATATTTTGTGGAATAGTCATAAAAACCGAGCCTCAGCTGTGCTAAGATTGAGACGATCTAAAAAGTAGCCCAATGTTTTTTAAGGGTTACTAACTTGCGAGCAATAAACTGGCATACACTGTCGGTTTTTTATTCAGATCTTGAAATGGAACGGTTTAATTGAAGAAACTGGACATGACTTCTTTATTAGATCCAAGACTAATTAAAAAATAACTAACTAGCGATGTTGATTCCAAATACCTCCATATCTATAGTGAAACGGGTAGGTTTGGACCTTAATGGACAATCTGCCATTGTAACTGATTTCTTTACCTATTATGCTTTCACAATCTTTGTGATAGGCAGGTCCCAATTACATAAAGTTCAGTGTTAAGGTCTTGATCATCACATAGTCCTTAAACTTCCAATGTTGAATATGAGCCTACCAATACATGGATATAATAAACATGCGGTCAGTAATTGACTACATTGACTGCTGTGCTGTTGTCAGAAACACAGCTCACTTCTCTCCGAGGAGCGCACAAAATATCAGCAATGCAATCGCCTCCTCTGGAATTGCGGTTTTTTATTAGAGGAGGTGATCACAAGGTGACCCCCATGATAATTTACACCCTGTATTACTCACCTACTCTTCTCAGACTCGGCTGCCGAAAATATGGCCTCCGATACGAGAGAACGTTTCGTTCAATGGCCGATCGTTACTTGCAGCTCCCGAAGATCAGCCTCTAGTGAACAGTCCTCAAATACCCTGTTTTTTAAAAAGAAAAACACCACACTGGTGATAAGGTATTATTAGGGAGGTTTGAAGTGATAATAATAGAATATATCATAACTAGCGCTCAATTTTAGGTTCACAAAAAATTTAATTTAGGTAACCTTCAGTTAACTCTAACGACACCCTCGAGAAAGATTGGGTTGGTTTTTTCTAGCCTATCACATAGTTCATTGAACTATTTTAATTAAATACATAAGTAGGTACATAACATTCCGCCATTTTCCCATGAGAAAAGGCAAAAATTACCGAACACCATGTATATTGTTAGTTTCATTAATGAGCAGAATTATAGGCATTGATAGATAAAATAAAAAAAAAGAAAACTAGGAAAAATATACGGCGTGATCCAGCGAAAATTAACGACAAATTCTTTTATTCAGTCGGTTTCAAGTTTTATAGAAGTCTGACATAAGCTCCATGGGAGCCATTGACAAGTTATTGGGACTGGACGCGGGAATAGAAATTACTTTCCACAGTCCGTGGCATGGGCCATAAGTCTCAGATCCGATTAAAATAATAAAAAAAGTAAAAGTATCGCCTGTACGTGACTTTTACTTTTGCCCATTATGTTGGTTGACGAAAGATTTACTTTTCTTGGTAAGCGTGAAATTCATAGAAATATGTATAGAAAGGTATTAATATAATGTTCTGGTGAATTCCCCTTTTTACCAACACATGTTGCCATAAGCCCCACGCTTGACAGGTGGCTTGGGGATCGCAGTGACTCACCGATTAGTGAGAGAACGCTGCTGCCCGTCCTCCGGTATCTGGCCGCAGTTTTAAGACATACACGGGTCCAGGTACGGCGGTACGGGGCCGTAATTCACAATGAGGGCCTAAAAGCGATTGTTGGAAGTTTTAATTTTTTTCTTCACGATATATTGCGTATAAATTTTGTGCTAAAAACATGAAGGCTTATAAACTGTCCATTTTCCTGTTCCAGTCATAAAATTCAATAAAGCAATAGTTGTAGCATGTGGAGGAGACAGCTAAGTACCATATAGCTGCCAATACGCGACAATAGCTTGGCACTTTAGCTTTGGGTGCCGATTGAGAGGTCTCGAGTTCAAATATTCCGTTGAGTTATTAAACTGAACTCATTTCTAACATAATCATATTCAGGTTAACTGCAGGGGTACCAATTAATATTCTAGTTAACCCTTATCTACTCGTAATTTAGCATGAGGTGCATACACGGTGCATGTTACTAATAAAATGACTCCACAATTGCTTTTTTTAATACAAACGAAGAACTGTTTGTGTTCTAATTTAATTTCAATTGTTTTTTAAATTATTATTTTTTATTTACTGTTTGGCAGTGTTGCCATGTTGTTTGGTTTGTTTTTTTTTTTTAAATATTTCTTTAGTTTGGGGTTTTTATCCATAAGGATACGCCAACCCCATCGTGCCTTATAAGATATACAATCTCTCTTTCTCTCTCTCTGTCTCTTTTATTCTGAGAAACGTCCCGTGCCCAGCTGCTTTTCTGCATGGAAAATCTCAATAGCAGCCCGAAGTTTTAATTTGTGCCCGATAGATGGCAATAATCTCGCCCCACATCGGATTCAATAACGACATCGGCGAAATCTTAGTGCACAATAGTGCACCTCTTCCTAACCGCTCGCTGAATACATAATCGTATCGTAATGCTATACTATGTAATAATATTGAATAAGCAAAGTAAGCTAGGTTTATTTTAAAATTCAGATCCATAACGTCAACTCGTATTTAATCTGCGCTATAACGACCAAAACGGAATTTCCTTTTTTAAGTCGTTTTAAACCGTGAGGCAATTTATGTACAGTATCAACTTTCACCGGAAAATCCGGCTAAGGTTTTAAGTTAGCGGTTTGTGAAATTCTAGTTTACGTGCAGTACCTACTGAAAATTAATATTGGACGGAAGAAAAATCAATCAAAGAGATTGGGTTTTTATGTCGGTAAACCATTTAAGGTTTTTGAATATTTTACTATAAACTGTTTATAAATGCTACGGTCACACGATGTTTGTCAGAGGGATTTTATCCTTATCACCTAGTACACATAACCTACTGATAAGTGCTCTTAAAATATAGGATACTAGCTTCCGCTCGCGGCTTCACCTGCGTTGTTTACGAACCCATACATTTTCCCGGGATTTTAGCCTATGTGCTATTCCAGACTATAATCTATCTCTGTGCCAAATTTCATCCAGATCCGTTCAGCCGTTCTGGCGTAAAAGAGTAACAAAGATCCATCCATCCATCCATCCATCCATCCTCACAAACTTTCACATTTATAATATTAGTAGGATCATCAGTTCTAGGATCAGGTACATATTAATTTCAACACAAATGATTTCGATATTACTAACAACTCTGAAAACTTCCGTGTCTCATTTGTTTTTTCCACCCCGTATATATTTCCTTGCTTTGTGAACATTTCATAGTCCTTGATATAGTATGAGATGTTGTATGTTCCTATGTTACTCATAAACCGCAATCAATAATGCATCTATACGTGGTCTATAAACAGTTTCTCATCCGATTACTGTCAGGGTTTATCGTTGCTCAATCGTCCCGATCGAACGCTGTCTGACACCGCTAAACGACGAGCGATCCTCAATCAACGATCCTATCCATGTATAACCTCATATAAGTGTAGGTACAGCACATACATAGACGCTGGAACATGTGTAGGAGTAACATTGAATTTTCATTTAATATAAACTCAACAAATCATTATGCATGTATTCTCCGAAGGGATAGGCAGATATGTACTTATTGTAATTTCGCCGTTATTAAGTCTCATGTAATAGGGAACGAGCATATTGCCATCTATCGGGCAAAATTCCAAACGGCCGATTCTGATAATTTTTGCATTAGGAACACTTTGCCACACTTTGCCCTAGGAAACGAACCCAGGACCGCCCATCAGCCGCGCTTACGACCACTAGACCATGAGACAATGATGCAGTTATTTAATAAGGCATTTATTATAAACTAAACTAACTATACTAATCATCACGGTCAGTTTTTTGCAGACTGGTCAGAATGACCGGATCCAGTGTGTATGTTTATATTTGTGGTGACTTTTCGCCTTTTATCGCTTAACAGACAACTGGGGAATTTTCATGCTTGCACAAGGTGGACAGTGTAGCCATAAATATAATTTACATCAGTAATGTTCATTAGCACTGCAAGACGTAGCGATAACGAAGATTTTATATGTAACTTCTAAACACACGTGAACTATCTGTCTACCACATAATCGTTATAACGTAATGAGATCAAAAGAAAAATGTAAACGTTTCAAAAGCTTATCATATCTAGCAACTCGTACCTAATTAGTCTGAGGGTGAAGGGTAATTCATGAGAGCCATATAAAACCATTTTATCATATCTTATCCCAACATACCCGTATATTTGTCGAATGTGGCTTTAATTTGAACTCCAGCTCAAATTATCACAAATATCTTAACTTCGGATCGGGCAAAAAAGGGTTGAGCAAAAAGGATTTTTTCTGTGCTCGGTAGATGGCAATAGGCTCGCCCGATATTGAGTAACATGTAAAAGGTTACATGGAACTCAATATCGGCATCGGCAATATGTGGGTATATAATAGTTACTGTATTCTCCGAAGCTGTTAGGCTGCAGCTGCCTTGAATACAGGTGTGATGTTATGTTATCTTAACTTGGGATGGATCAAATATTATGTTCGTAAAGTATTTCTGTATAGCATAGCTAGCTCTGTCATTTAGACACATATCATATTATGTCATGGCCAGTGCCGGATTAAGCAAGCGCGGGGCCCGAAGCAAATTCTATCGAGGGGCCCTTGATCGACTATGGGCTCTTAAGTATAAAGTGACTTTTTGTAGAACTTGTGCGTTTACCGTATGAAATTCTGTGTTTTATTTTCGCCAACAAAATAACGATTGTCTAACGTGGATTGTCTTAGTAGGAAAACAGGTGTAACGTTTGAAGTTATTGTATCAACAAGTAAATTTTAAAAAATTACGCACTCCCTATCCCTATGTGGATTTGGATAAGCGGGCCCCCTTTTGCGCGGGGCCCGTAGCAATTGCTACGTGGTTAATCCGGCACTGTTGATGGCGCGTAGTCAGTTGGCAATAATATTAGCACGGTTCTTATTCTCAGTGACAGTCACCCGCATATCTTGTTACGGATCCGCTAGTTTTTGTTATGAGAATGACGTATGCAGATCATTTTGATTTAACGATCATAGTCATATGAAATAATGCCTGTTTTCCACGTGCGTTTCGCGAATGAGAAGCGCTGTTTCAAAACTGAAACTATTTAGTCTTTAACGATTTCCTTCGACTTTTGTGGCCGATGTTAAGTGTAAGAAAGTGTAGATGTATGTGATTATAGCTTTTTTTTAAACATTGCCCTACCCGAGCATTTCTCCTGTAACATGGGTGCAGTTTAGAAACATGCATGTCGCCTGCACCGAACCGAAACAACGATCTGTATTTTATCATACAAATATTTGTTCCGTGCGGGAATCGAACCCGTGACAGGTAACGTCGAAAGCTAATCCCTAAGCCAGTGTACTAATCGTGCTATAGCCAAGGAATATAATGTGTCTACACGTGACAAATAGTGTTGATAGTGAGAGGTTTAGCGAAGCGCAGCGAGACTTGCATATCAAGGAGCACGGTGGTCATATATCTTACATACTTGTTGGCATGTACTACATATATAGTAAGTAGCAGCTGCACCCTTCTTTTCCTTGAAACGTTAGGCAGATATATGCTGATGTAGGTACCTACTCTCAGTTTTCGCCGATGCCTTTATTAAGTCCAATATGAGTATGGGACTAATGTACAATCAGCTGCATTTCTTAACCTTCGAGATGTTACTAAGAATTTCTTAACAGATAAATCAATAAACCACTTTACCTAAACTAGGAATCGAATCCAGGACTTCAAGGACGTTTGCAAGCACTAGACCAATGAGATAGATATTAATTTAGTTATTATCATTTATATAACGTTGTTCGCGTTTAATGTGTTACTGAATAACACATCAGTTGTAAACAACTCAATAACTGAGTAGCTTTGTGACGTCACGGTCTTCCCGGGTTCCGCGTATTGTGAGTGTACAATATCGAAATTAATTGACGTAAATGGAATAGTGCGGGTATGAAATTTCAATCCGAGTAATTTTTCAATTAAATATTTTTAAACATTAAAAGGTTTGATTGTTCTTTTTTCAAGACTGTTTTAAATCACCCAAAGAAAATTATTTTAATCCAAAGTGCATATTGACTATAAGCAATAAATGATTGAGATGTTAATTCAATTATTCCTATGTTGATGAAAACTCATAATCATTAATTAATGTGACAAAAGACAAAATTATGATATAAAGGAGAACATTATTATTACTCACGAACAAAGTAAATTACGAAATTCATATTACCCGTATTATATGATGATGATTTCAGGAACGAGATTATTAATTGCTTTCGCAATGTGTGTGAGTAGCTTCCTTCTATCGTGCTATAATCACAATAGTCAATTGTACAACTCGAGCACTTAACGTCGTTAACGTTTCGAGAGTAATTATCGTGACGTGACGTCAAAATACTATAACTGACGTAATACAGTCGTATAAATCAAATGGGTTAAGAGGCCACGGAATTTGGAAGGACCAAATATGTTTAAATTTTTCCAATTTTCTGCCAACGTCGTTCGTAATTATGGTTTCCGCAAACTGATTTTTAATTAGAACAATTTATTTTGACCGCCGTCAGTAATTGCTTAATTTTGCGTATTTGACAAGAAAACAATAAATAACTCTTTAATTAATTAGGAGCGTTTGTTGCTTTGTAAGGCTTTTCCTTTTCCGTTTAATCTGTTATAACGGGTGTATTTTCTGAAATAAAATTATAGAGTAGGTATATTGTGAGTCGAATACCGAATAGTCACAGCAAAAATTTCACATGCACATGCAAGATTAATGTATATCAAGAAAAGCACTATCGGTACAAATTGTCCAAAGAATTCTTAAAAACTTTTATATGAAATACTTTTGAAGAAATCTAAGTGTCCAATTTCTGAACAAACACGTGGCTATAAGGTCGATGAACATACTTCATAAAACTAATAAAAAAAAAAAACACCGATGAAACACTTTACGTCATATACAATTTATTGAACTCTGGTGTTCAGGTTTTCGGAAAAGTGCTTGTGTTAGAAAGGTTAAGGGTCGGTGCATACAACCAGCGGCACGCACAGAGTTTTTAGACAGGGTAGGCAGAACATTTTAAAAGCTTAATTACCAATAATACCTACTGCATTTTTCACGTTGGTATTGGTTCGTCGTCTTGTCGATCAAATAATGATGTATGTGATTTGCCACCTTAAATATCTTATAAGAAATATTTATCTGAGTTATGTAAGGTAGGCAGTGTCTTTTTGTCTTTATGAACCGCACGCCACTGCATGCAACATACTCAAATATTGCTGGTTCACATTTCCGATATGGCCGAGTAAGTAAATTGTGCCCGATTGACATAAATCTCAAACGACCTCGTCGTGTTTTGCTCGATCCTTCACGAAGTATTGGCAAACTGGGAAACAAATTGAGACGCTGTTGTTGTTTATTCTCTTTCTAATTATAACACAGCATGACGCTTATATTGCCTGAAAGGATAGGCAGAGGGATGTAGAGCTATATTTCACAAATGATGTTACTAAGTCCTATGTTATAGGTTATATGAGATCCTATTATTATCTACAGGGCACAATTTCAGACTCCATAAAACCCAATAATTTTTTGCCCAACCTGGGAATGGACCCCAAGACCTCACGCTCAGCAACCACGCCTGAACCACTAGACCAATGAGGCAGTATTTTCTAATTACAAAAGCTCAAAATAAAAATGTTTATTATTTTTCGTTAATCACCAGTGCCAGACTTGAGTTAATGAAATATTTATTATATAACGTTTATAAGTATTCGATGTCGCTAATAATTTAATATTGAAAGCTGCTTTTTTGGAGATTCGCTTGATGGCCTCGATCTAATTTACGATAAAATCTTGATTGAATTTTGTTTCGGAGAACACACTTTTACAAAGAAAATTCTTAAAGATTCTACGAATTAATTCTTAACAATGGTAACAATATTTACTTAGATTGTTTGTGTAACAAGTAACCCTATTAAATAAACACGTCATATAATGGTCGCGTACCAAGCCAAACTGCCACGAGATATCCTAAAGTGAGTGGCACATTAACATATCTTACGTCAGTTTTTCACGAAGGCGTAAGAATCAATTTGGCATAAACATAAATTTATTATCAGCAGCTCATTTTTTATACTGTTATGATAACTCAAAGGAAAATGAGTGAGCGGTTTTCGTTTGGGTTAAAAAGAAAGGGGAGATTTTTTTGCACAATCAATGAGTTAATTTGGCAGTTCCGTTAAATTTTTTTAAATGCGAGTAGTGGCCATATGTCCAGTGGGTATTGTTTGACATAGGTTACTGCCAATTTGCACTTTGAAAGAGGGAGTTAATAGCGATGTAATCAGATTCGCTTGAATATCAGTATTTTTACACTGGATTTCAGAAAAGTATTTCAGAAATGTTAATTTCGCTACTGGAATATTCCCTGGTCATACATTGATTATCCTTCCAATAAAGTAGTCGATTCAAAATTAAATTAACCTTCAAAAGTTTATCTAAAATATGTTCTCATACATAATAAAATATATTTAAGTGAATAGAAAGTAAAATGCCAACTAAAATTCTAGGCAGGCACCTAGTTACATGAAACTGGAACAAATTCTATCAAAGGCGGTCCATTTATATAGGGTGCTACAAAAGCACCAGCTGCCGATGAACTAATTTGCATCTTCTGTCTAAACTCTCAGATAGGATTCCGCTTTGCAAATCCCAAATATGTATAAATAGAAAGGGATATTTGAGCACAATTTTAGGTAGACTTTGATTAAAAATATCTTTGCATGTTAAATGTCTGAAATTAATAAATACATTTACCTATAGAATATGATATATAGGAGTTTACAAGTGTTCAGAGTCATGAGACATATAAAAAAATATTTACAAACATTGTGCAAAATATTGAACTGATTTCTTTTTTACTTTTTTGTATGTGGTATGCGGATGAACTCCCCGCTAATAGCAAGAAGTATGATGGTAAAAAGTAACCTTGGAATCATGTCAAACAATTCCTCAGAACACTGTCCGTTGTACAGTCAGTATCAAACAGATGAATTAATGTAACTCAAAAGTGATTTTTAGAGGAAATAGCGGTTCAAATCTTGACCAATTTTACATTTGGTATCTGTGGATACTTAAAAATACATAGTCATTAAAATTTTATGATTTTAACCAATAGTTTTCCAAAAATAAGCGTTTGTGTTACGTGTATATCTTTGATGCTGACCGTACAAACGGTAGAACACACAAACAAGAACTTACAGTACCTACTTAATTCTACACATGTTATTAGAGTCCAGTACGGAGCTTAGAGAGTGAAAGGTCCCGTAAGCGATTGGTTGGGTCTCTTTACTGCTATGGCTATATTGAACCTTACACTTCATTTGTACGTGATTCAATATGTGTTCGTTTTACTCGTTTTACTTGTGATGTAAGTACTACTTAAATAAAGAGAAATGGAGGTACTATGTCACAAAGCTATGATGTAATCGGCTTTTTGATGAAACTCCTCAACAACCCTGTTTATAATCATTTTAAGGGGACACATAATACTGTATAATCAGCATCAATAGTATCTACTCCTCTGCCTTTACCTTAATACAATGGGGAATACAAGAGTGGTGCTATGTTAAAGGTTTTTTACTTATGTTGTGGAAATCAACAGAACGCAGAACACACTGTAATCATGCCATTTCGTTCTAAATAATTTTCGTTTGCACCCAAGTGAAATTAATTAATGTATTAACGTGAGATATTTGTGCTATCTGTTTCAACTAACCCTATTTGAAAGTCTACATTCACGTAACAGCGTTTATACATCACCTCCCATTAGTTAATGGACTTTGATTGCACCCATGACAGCGAGAAAACATGACACGTCAAGTAATTAACCCTTCGCCCGCTATGAGGTGTATTTCCATTATTGAAAAGCGGCTTTAAATCATCATTAGTGAGATCGTAGATAAAAACTCCATTGTTTTGGTATACAGGGTTATTTTTGGTGTCTACGTTGAGGTAAGATGTAAGCGTCGATGAATGGTAATGGATCCATTTCGTACGTATCGACATTTCGCAAAATCCATTGATGGATTACCTGAGCGTTTTCATAGAACTTGTATGCAAATGCGTCGATGGATATTGTAATGTATACCAGCATAGGTAAATTGGAATGTTACAGGGAAGAGCTACTTAGTATTTCATGTTAAGAGAAAGGGCTGTAGCATTCTTTTGAGTGTTTATGAATACTAATCTGTTTTAAAAGCATTATAATTGTTATACATACTCGTACATAAAGTCACGCCTTTCTTACATGGGGGTAGGCAGAAACTACGGAACGCCACGTGCTACGATCCTTACGTAACCCTTTTGCTTCATCTACATTCATGCATTGTTTCATACATGAACTCCGGTTGTGGCTACTGCGCACCTGACCTTTTTGAACGACATCATCAATAAGGTCCGTATATGTCCTTCTAGGGCGTTTCCACTAACAACCGCACTATAAATCCCTTTCATTAATCGCCTTTCATCCATCCTCTCTACAGGACCAAACCAACGAAGCATACTTTTCTCTATCTTTGTCACTACATCTTATTCATAGTTAATAATCTACGCTTGAAGGAAAAACGCGCGTTTTAGACCTCGTTCACTTTTTGAAAGTAAAATGGACTGACGTGTAATATCGTGTTTCTGCTGCAAAAAGTTGGTAGCGTGTTTAAGCCAAAAGCTACCCAAATTCAGCGGCACACACTAGCGTGCTGAAGTGAGATAATGCGTGAAAAACAAAAAAAAAAAAAAAAAAAAATGTGACCCGTTTTTATTATCTGTGCAAGAAGCCACCACATGCTGTACAAATAAGAAAAAGGTACATTTTCACACCACATACAACAAAAAATAACAACAGCAAAAAGCGTGGGCATGTGGTGCGTGTATATTTTCACATTTTTCCTCCATTTACGGGGAAAGAAGATCATGAAAGGGTACTGACGGCAGAAACGTGGATATCGCATCGCTTCAAGTGTACATATATTATACCTATGTACAAGATGAGGGTATGAGGATTGTAGGATCATTTAATAAAACAACCCTGTATTATTAATAAGCGGCATTTCTTTAGTATAGTTTACAATCATATCAAATCCACACACCTAACTAAACCTGAACTAACTTTCTATAGATCATACAAATATTTGTTCCTTGCGAGAATCCAACCCGGGACACGTAGCCAAGACAGCTAATAGTTTAATAACTGCCACTGTCGTGCCGTTTTTGGTAAGCAATGGTGGGCCATACTGCTATAGGCCTTGTTTTTGAATTAATGCGGGTACGCACCAGTGGGACAGATCTATCTAAGGCATAAGTGCGCATTATTCATCTCCACTGGCAACTGAAAACTGTCCTAAAATCATAAAATGGCTGTGTCATCACGTCCACACAGTCCCTCTTTCAAAGAGGAGGCTTGTGACCCAGACGTGGGATTATTATTAGGCTAATGATGATAAAGCCAAGGGATATATTTCTCCAATACTGGTAACCCTGAGAAATTTCATCAAGAACGCGTTTATCTCAAAATTGAATACTGGCTTTACTTTGAAGCAGTTTTTGAAAGTCATCAATTTGTAATGAAGCGCCCCGCGTCCCCATTATCTATACGGCCAAAACAATGGAACAAGAAACTCCAAGATTTTAAAGTTATACCAAAAGTGGTTCTTCACGAAACAAAAGAGAGTATTATGTGGTAGGATCACAATGATAAAGATAAATACAATTATAATAGTTTGTTTATAAATTATTTTTAAACTAAAAACTATCAAAATAAAGACCATCCAATACGGTCGTTTACATTATAAGAACCGACAACCAAAAGACAACGCTGTTTTATAGTAATACCTACTTAAAGTCTTTTGACATCATAAAGTAAATAAATAAACGGACTAGAAAAACAGTCCCTACCTTCGTCCAATGTTGAATATAGGCATCTTCACAGAACGCTATAATTAACAAAAACAAGATGCAACGCAAAGCAAGATGTTTTTAAATCTCACGAAAATATTTTTCACTTTTGTCGTTTACGCAGGTAAATATTGGCTCCGCCATTTTGCGCCCTCATGAATTATTTACCATAATGCATAAACATAGCTGCGCTTAGTGATAATTCTTAGATAACAAAATTCTGTTTGAGAATTAACGACAAGAAGGTTTACAGTCTCTGCATTGACTGCATTGTCCGCAAACACCGTACTAAATAATGTTGAGTTTGACAACTTAAAGTACCTTTCCCAGCCAATTTGCTTGACGATTAATTGGGAAATGAGTTGGCAACTCCTTTTAATATAGGAAGTGATCGTCATCTTGATCAGCATAGTACCTGCGTTTATAAACTTGAGATGAATAAGGTGATATTTGTGCTTATAATAATTTGGCATTGAAATAAATATCGTACCTAAATTCTCTTTTATAATCCCCAGTAATATTTCCACCTATAAACCAGGCAATATTGAAAATTTTGCGAAATAACACAGACACGACACATGTGAGCTCACTTTGCCGTCCCCCGAACCACAAGGTGACGCCACGTAACGCCCAAAATTTGAAAATGGAATTTAGTTCTCCCCGCAGAGCAACCGCAGGGAGGAACTTTGAATTTTGCTAAAACATAATTTAAAATGTTAGCTATCTTTTTAACGCATTTTTTAAATCTGGAATACAGACAAAGGTTATCGGATAAAAAAAACATTACTAGGTATATTGTAAAATATTCTTTAATTATAATATTTTTCATATATTTAACTACTGCTCATAGTAGCGGGTGCCGGGCCAGCTTTTCGTTGATCAATGTCATCGAGATGTATTTTGGCTTATAACGGCTGAAATTGAACAGGTATGGTCCAATTTTATATAATCATCTTTTCTTCTGTCAAGTTGACACGAGTCTATCACATGGAAATTGCTCATGCCATAGTGGATAGATAAGTCAGTCAGCAATGGGTATCGAGGCTAACTGCCTCGGGTGCTCCACACATTCTTCGGTTTCATCACTCGTGGAGACTCTGTCTTGAACGCCCATTTCATGTAATATATAAGTATCTTCTTTAATCATTGTCTTGTACTAATTAAGCTGCGATCGTTACAGTGTTATACGGGGCCATAAGAGTACGCAATCTCTCCATTGAAATCTTACAGGATTGGAGAAGTAATACGTGTAAATAAGGCTTATTGTAAGACCGAATTCGGGTCACCGTCACAGATAACGTGAGGAAGGACCAATATAGACCTTTATAGAACTCCGAGGGCCGTAGTATCGTATTAAGTAACTTGAAAAAGAACTGTAATAGCATAATAGTATTAATAAATTCTAAATCAAGCTACTTGTTGGACACACTATAAAAGTTTTTTTTTACTGCATATCCTTTTCGCAACTACATTGGGGTCGGCTTCCAATCTAACCGATTGCGGCTGAATAACAGTATTTTACATAGAGCGACTGCCATCTGACCTCCGCACACACATTACTGGGAGGCATTGATACTCTAAGGTTAAACTGGTTCTCAAACTTTTTTGGCTGCACCCGTAACGACTGTCATAGGTCTTCATATGATACCCAGGACCAACTGGTCATTACGATACTTCGAGTCGCAAACTAGACTTGTATGCTTTATGTAAAGAGATTAATATTTGTGTAGTTGTTATTTGGACTATTAATGTATTTTAACCACAAATATTGAGTTATAAGTCGAATCAACAAAAACTTTAAATAAAAAATCGTTCACATATTGGCTATGTGTCGTATATGTCGCCTGGGAAATCTAGTCCGGTAACCTAAATATAAAACGAGATATTGGCAAGTTTAAGAAAAATAAGGTGGAGTTGTCAAAGAAATATATTTTATGGTTCATAGCAGAAATAGTTCAATGGGTTAGGTATCTTTGCTTTATTGCTATTTTGTACGTTATTGGATTGTTTACAAGCTCGTCACTCTGTCCATGTAAAAAACGTTTCATACAAGCTTTGGACCCTATTTCACACTCTTAGGGGTTAAATTTTGGAAATCCTTTTCTTAGTAGGTGCGTACGTACGGCCTATAATCTGATACTTGCTTTCGTACTATATTTCAAGTCTGTAGAACTTTTCGTCAGTATTTAATGAGTGAGTAAGAATGAGTAAAAGATATTTCGCTTAAAATCAAAGTATCATACTAATAATCATCATCATCATCATCATCATCTGCCCAGCCTTTTCCCAATTACTAATAATATTTAATGCTTATCAAAACATTCCCAGAATCTCACTCCTGTTAAATTGTCTTTAAGGTGGCAGAACAATAACAGTATTCATTACTAATATTGCCTTGATAACGATACAATTAAGGCGATACATATTTGGAGAATTTAATCTATAGAACCGATTCTGTTCCGCAATGGGAAAGGGATGGGAAATATGGGTTTATGGAGCTACTCATAGGCGAGGGTACTCGTGTATTACTGCAATGTTTAACCAACTGGTATTACATTGCATGCCTTCGAGCGATGATAAATCAGTCGACACTGACAAGAGCATCCGTTTTCCTGTTCAGTTCAACAGTAGGTACATTTCATCCAACAGAAAATAATAACGAAGAAAAACAACATCGTTTCTCTTCTTAACACATAAAATAATATCACCACTATGTTCCCTGAAGGGTTAGTCAAAGGTATTTACAAACTGGGCCTACTGAAAATTTTCCAACAGAATATACCAGTAACACTGCTCGACCCGGAGATCGACCAAGGCTTTAGCTGTCAACCTCTAGACCAATGATGCAGTTCAGATACCCCTTGAACTCGACATGAACACACATAGTGCACAGTGTCGGCAGTCAAAGCAGAATTTCCGATTCGCATCCGATTCAGCATGGTGCGAGCTGTTCATTTATCTATGGCAAAGAGCCGGGAGGCGGTACTGGCAGATTTTTCTTTACACTCCGATGCTCGCTATTTCCGAGTCACGGTTTCCAAAAGTGCTTAAATTGCACTTCACATCTGCAACGTATTAACTTTAAAGGCAGTGTAAAGAGTCACGTACAATGTTCCTACATACCTAGCCTAAAGGCGAGCTGGATTTTAATTGCAAATTCTTGTTGTCATGGAAATAGATCCGTTGAAATAGACGATCGTATTTTCTTAGTTACCCTATTAAGTCTGTAGTGACTATTACTCGCAAGATGGCAAAAAATAAAGCGCTACCTATCGAAATGAAGCGACAACAAATAATCCTGAATCGCAGTATGATAATTTACAACGATTTTAACACATATACGAATGACTGACATCAATCGTCGGGCTTCGGCCCGCCAGGCTAACCACCTTGCCTGGTCGGGGGATCCCCGATTTTCAATGGAGGAAGACCATACCTCGTTCCTCCACAAGTCCGCCTCTGTATATATTTAAATCTATCGATCGCTTAGTATACAGTGACCAAAACTAGCAAGTAACGCGACTGGAATGCCAAGGGAACGCTAAATTTAATTGCAAGAAAGAACAAAAGACAAGAGAAAAGTAGCTTGAAACTTGCACTCGCCAAAGCGGTCGCTTTGCGACGGCTTTAGTTGGAAAAGACCAAACGAGATTTGTAGTCGCGGAGCCTAGGGACGAGTACTGATACGAGTACTAACTTTTGATTGCTAACTTTCTACCACATGTATGTGTTTATACAAGTTTTTATTTAAGTTGCGCAGTTTATGTGTCAAGATTTGTCTATCCCACTTTCCATTATTTCATTGATCAGAGATGAATGTGGATGAAAGAAAATGATTATGTAAGGACTGTACCACGTGACATTCTACAGTTTTTGCTCACCCCATTGGAAAAGTGGGATGTTATGTATGTGTATTAATATATACATAACAATGAATTAAGAATTCAACATCAAACTATGTGAATCAAGTTACTATAAATAAAATGTATTTCCAAATATTAAGATGTTTCACATGAAATTGCGTACACACATAGACTTAATTCTAAATCTATGCGTACACATGTGTGTATCTCTGAAGTCGTACAATAAAGCTTCAAGGTTACTCGTTGATCTAAGTTGATCACTTGCTTAATGTCGTGACAATACGTTTATGTGTGTGTGCGTGTGGGAAATCAATTAATCTTTTCCTTCGATCGACGTTCCAGTCTCACATGTACGAAAACCAGATGCTTCATTTATTTTTCTTTTATCAACGTAAATGTAGAAGTATTTGTATATAGGTATTATTTACTGTTTATATAACATAGCATCACGCCCCATTCTTCGAAGGATTGAGGAGTGGTGTAGTAATACACTACATTTCACAGGTGCCGCTATGTTCCATGAAATAGGGAGCGAGCTTATTGACATGTACCGGGTAAAAAAAAAAAATGTACATATGCTTGATACATAGAATTTTCGAAACAGAATATCTCGAAACTTCGACACTTCGACCGGATTTGAATCAAACTCATGGTTTCACCGTCAGCAGCTGGACCTTTATACATATAATATGTCGGGAGCCAAGAAAGCTACATTTAGTGGGCCCGTCAAGTGGCATCCTTTAAACTAGATTAATGATCGGTGGCAGCACGTTAAGCCGTCGGTTTCAGGCGACATTAGGAAGCGTTCGCGTCAAAGCGTGTCGGGTCCCGTAATGCTTGCTGATTACTTGGCCTCAAGTAAATAGCCATTTTGGGATAACATTTAGCCAGAGTCATCAAAGTCCGGGTCACGAAACGGTCCTGAATAGCGTTATTGTCATACGATGTTGATTATACAGTTGGTATGTTACTTATGCGAAGGCTACCACAATCTTAGTTTAGGTATAAACTTCGAAAAATCATAAAGAAAATTATTGGTACTAAATTATTCTCGTATAAACTGACAGTCGAATAGACAAAAAATATCACGTGTTTTTTTTTTTTCATACAAGGTTGCCGATTTCCAATTTGTAAACAAATAATGTTTTTTTACATAGACGTTAATTATTGCCTTTGATGTTTAATGAATGAAAAATGTGTTTAGTTTTGGTTCGAATATTTTTTTAGTTATGTTGATTTTACAGCAATGGTTAGAAGGAACGCCTTTGTTGGTTAGCATACCTATTATATTTATGTAAATTTAAATTTCGTCTAAATTACGCAGTGAAGCATTCGCCTTTTAAATTTTGGTTATTATAGTATTCTCTACAGATATTAGTGTTGCTGTAAAAGTGTGATAAAAAGTGAACATACGTCGTAACTGCTTAAACTGTCACTGACGACGTTAATACTTTAGTCACTCGCAAATGTTAGCGCTGAAAATAAACGTACTCGAATGTTGGAGAATTGGAGTTAAATAAACAGATAAATTATTCATAAAACTATTTACATTCCTTCTTCACTTTGTACTACCAAGTTCAGTTAAAATAAAGCTAACAGAAGTTTTATAGGTATTTGTTAAATTTTTTCTATTGTCTACTTAAACTATCTTATGGAGAAGAGCAATCGCCTGTCTGTAAATTAAGATTTTTTTAAATATTTCTGTAACCTTACGGTCAACTGACTGCTAGATAAAAAGTGAAAAACTCTGCCATAAAGCTAGCGTCAAAGTAAATCGATGCCGGCAGGAGATTGGATTCCACACTGTTCTATATTTACCATCTCTTATTTGTATAACTTACTCGTACATTTTTGTGTGCTGCAAAATTTTATGCACTCTGTATAAAAGGAGCTCCTGAAAGACAGTTTGCACCATTCGCACCGTCTGTGTCATTTGTAACATTTTTGCTAAGCTGACGTCACACTGATGACTTGCATCTTTATAAACGGATTTTTAAGTACAGGTATAGTCAGGGTCTGAACATATTATTTCGACGAGGTATACATACATATAAGTGTGTATCTCTAAGGAAGTCGGTTTAAAATAGATACAGCCATTGATGTTAATTAAATAACTATAGTGTGTTCTTGGGTGCATGAATGATTGCAGTAACTATTAATGCTCCTGCGCATTTTTATGAAACATAATTTCTTCCAGTCTACTATTTTAACAGCTACGGGGAGCGATACTTTTTTTTGCAAATCTTCTCTATAAAGAAGTAGGACATTGCTGTATTTACGTTGCATTAACACGGGAAATTACAGTAAGAATATTATGATACTATTCGGGCTCTTGACATTGGCGTATCTTAAAATGTTCGCCAAAAGAACTAAAAGTCTGAGAATGTTGCCAACACGTTTGGACCGATCGGCTGCTGCGCTACGTGTCGCGGGTTCGATTCCCGCACGGAACAAATATTTGTATGAACTACAGATAGTTGTTTCGGGTCTGTGTGTATATCCATGTGAATATTTGTGTTTGTAAACGCACCCACGATACAGGATTTATTCCAAGAGTGGGTCTATGTTTAAAAAAATTTTTTTTTTTTATATTCGTTTTACGTTACGCGTAATAATAATTTTACGCGTAACGTAAAACGAATATAAAAAAAAATAATTTTTCAAACTATATTAAACTACGTGTTTCAAATAATATTATGGACGAATCAGTTTGATAAATACGAATAGATGATAGGTAGGAATGAAAAATAATTATATTGTTTCTGTTTATTCGTTCAATGAGAATTGAAATATGAAAAATAATGAAAACTATATTGGAAAAGCGCCAATTTGCGTTCCCGGAGAAAATAGTGGATGTATTTCATTGATTACTACTTGAGATATCAGTTGTTATTATATTGATGAACGATTTAATAGTGTCTTCATGCAGACAGATATAAGGTTCAGACGATTTAAACAAACTGCTTTGTTAATCGGTCGCTACAAATAAATAATTAGTTTGACAATAAGAATTAGTACTGACATTTGTGTAGTTGTTGTCCATCGAAATAATATGTCCAGTCCCTGATAACGGCATACTATTTCGATGTTGTTGTCAATATCATGGTGGCGCAGTGGCTAACTGGTTGACTTTCTGTTTTGCATGCCGCGGTTTCGATTCTTGCATGGAGCAAATATTTGTAAAATGTTCTCAGGATACAGGGGCACTAAAAGTGTGGAGCCAGATAATAAAAATGCATAGGTAGGTACCTAATTTTACTCAGTTGCTTGTGGAAAATAGTATAATAATTACTGCTTTATGTATAATATAGCATAGCAACGAAATATTACTCTCTTTGTTCTGTGATTTATTTATATTATTCTACGTAGGTATTTATAATATTTTCCGTATGTTTCTTTTAGAAAACTCCAAAATGAAATCGTTGGTAAATGTACTGTATCTATAGAAATTGGAACAATTCACAAAGATTGAAAAACTTCCGCAAAAGTTTTATCTTTTTTGGACCCCGAACGTTTTTACGGAATCACCGCACTTTGCCGCTTGTATTGAACAAATAAAGCAAAGATGGCCGTTCATACAATATAATAAGTTGAGCGTAACATGTTTTAAATATTGTTAAAGAGAACCTTAATTCCCACCTTTTGGTGAGGAACTGTAGTATGAAGCGAGATTAAAAATGTAACCTACTTTAAACTGCCTGTTTGAACACTTATAACATAAAAACGAATGAATCGATTTTTGTGGAACTTTCACTGTAGCGTACATGTCTAAATTAATGAAATTATTATGCATCGTTCATAGGACCTGACCAGTGCGACATATTTTTTTTTATGCCTATGGAAGAAGTCACAGCCCTATATAACTTTTAATATTTTCATGACTTAAGGTTATGCTAAGTTTTGCTTGTTTGTATGTTTGCGTACGTGCTGTGACTTCAATTATTGCTATGAATATATTGATTTGTAATTGCTACAGTTTATCATGTTTAGTTAAATTATGTGTAGATACTCTATCCTTAATACACACATTTTACACAACACATCCAAACAATAACTTTAACAAATACATTGCTTATAAACACGCCAAACACAAATTGTAGTCGCCAGTAAATCATAAAGTTTATCGTCGAATAACAAACAAACTTCGCCCGCGGATTAGGAATTATCGGTTCAAGCTTGTTGAGCATGCAATCACTGGCGGCCAATAGAAAATACGTGTACGCACAGTTATCGGTAAACAGATAGATCCATTATTGGCAGGACGGAGCTCATTTCACATTGATAACAAGTCTATGTAAGCCAAAACTAACGGATGGCTGTTATCCGAGGTATTAGGCGTCCGTGGACACGATACGGCGTAGTGCTACGGTTCTACGGTACTACGGGGCGTAGCCGATACCTCCGGCCGATAAGCACGCTCGTTGACGTTCACGTTACATTTTCTAAGACCGACATTGATAAGCCGATGCCTCTCTTAAATCTAATGGCGGGTTGTGTATGGGAAAGTGTGGCGTCGAAGTAGAATGATATGGTTAGGTTAATTTTGTATGTTAAAAGCTGGTACAGTCCGCGACAAAAGTATCTCGCTGGTCATTGTACAAAGTATTTTTTTAAAACTTTGCAATTAATTATCATAGATTAGCATAACTTTTTCGATTAGTATAATGGTTAAGAGCAACAATTATCTTCTTTGATAAATTAATTAAAAAAAAAACTAAAAGTTTATCAACTTACGTCGTTAACTGTAACTATCATTCCTAATGTTTTCAAATGAAAAAAAAAAATTGTTTTAAGAACTGAAATTCATATTCACGATTAAAATATTTAATTCTCATATCATGGAATCACACTTTAAATTAAAATCGTAAGACAAACACTGATTTCGTTAGTTTAAATTACGTTGACTTAAAATTGAGGGTTTAAATAACCCTTTAACTTCATCCACTTACAAACTTGCACAAAGTTGGAGTGTTTTAATTTTAATTTATGGATACTATCATATTTGAACAGTTTTACAACTAGGGGGGAATACCTACTCGATTAAAGGTCATATGCGGTGAAAATGTACTCACGTAGTTTATTTAAAGTCGGTAGTAAATTTTTGTAATAGACAAATTATACGTAATTAATAGACATGACATAAAATCACACTTGTTTTCCCCAAAGAGTAAGGCAGAGGTGTAATTATTACAGTATACACCGACGCAGTTATTGAGTCCCGTGGGCATTTTTTTTAAACATTGCCCCACTAGTATTTCTCCTGTATCGTGGGTACAGTTTATAAACATATATGTCACATGCACACACAACCAGACCCGAAACAACAACCTGTAGTTGCGTTACCTAATGCGCCAACCATGTCGTCAAATAAAATAAAAACATAATAAAATTTAGGCTGCTATTAAAAAAATCCATACAGACATAGATACACATTAAAACTGCCCGATTCGGGAATCGAACCGAGGACCTTACGCTCAGCCTTGCGACCTGACTATACTCTATGAAGCAGACAAACTAATGAACCGAAAATAATCCACTTTATATCAATCAAATATTAAATATTTATATATGAATGATATAATATGTAAAAAAACATATCGAAAGGATGCACGTAGTTTAATTATTTATCAATGCTACTGGAAAGTCTTTTGTTTCCGTACTGTGAGAGACGTTTCATTGAGAAATAAACCGTGAATTGCGTTCACTCGTAAAGCACACGAACGGCGCAGGCGCGAAATAGCGTGTTATAAAACAAAAATTAATAGAGAAAGTCACTCTCGAACGTTCATATGATAACAACGTGATATTTTACTTTCGTGTAGATACATCAATACATAGATATAGAATGTAAAAGATGAACAATGACAGCTTGTAGGAGATACCGAAAATTAAATTGCATATGTGTTAGTGACTGATATGTCACATGAAAATTGGTTGTGTATTTGCATTGTCAATATAGTATAGTATTGATAGATTATATCTTGCCCTAATGAATAGAGGTATATAAGCTACTAATTAAATCCTCTTATTGGAAATTAATAAACGGATAAAATCATTTTATTTATGAAAATACAATGAGTAAAAAATATAATAATAATTTTAAGATGATGTTGTATGCAGCATACAGATAAGTATAGTACAAAGATTTAACCTTGTGCTATCCACTAGTCACAGTTTTGTGCACTGATAATGATAAAGTAATGTATGATATTACCATAGCTAGTTCCCTTAGGCCCGATTACTTAATAATCAGATAAAAATCTATCGACTTTTTATCGATATCCGTGAAGTCATTTCTACAGTCAACCCTAGCGTAAACATACATTTTAATATTTACACTAAATATTATTTATTTCTTGTTTTATCTACGAAATATTACCACGTATCGGAAGAAAATCTAATATACTATGGTAAAATTTGTTTTCTCGGCGAATTAATACTAGTAAGTACACAAAATATGGTTTCAAAACGTACGATGAAAAAATCACATTTACCTGTGAAACGTGTAATTATTTGGATTATTTCTCTTTGTCACGTTACAATTGACAAAAGAACATGACATTATGACTGCCTAAATATCACTTATCGCCAATAATTGCACGATTATTTTATAAATTAATAAAATATATTTGACACTAAAGCAAGGGTAACGATAGATACCGATCCTTCAAAAAAAATTGTATCATACTGACATTAACATCTGTCTCTTTCTTTCTCGGGTAGTGTTCATATTAAAATGATATCTCTTTTCCACGCTTTGTTGGTCTTTTAGCGTAAGCGAAATTCTAAGTCTATGCATCAATATGAGGAAAACAGAATCTTTTTAGTTTTTTTTTTTATAGTACAATGCAACTCTCGTGCCAAGTCTGATGACAAGGATAACCGATCACCGCCGCGCTCATAGAAAGTACAATGAGAGCAGGAACTGTTGCACTGCCAACCTTTTGTACCTTCTATAGATCGGCAGCCTAATTACGTAAAAAAAGCGACAGCAACTCGAAAGCTACGCGACAGCAGTGTCACTGCCAATACACATATGACACAAAAATGGCGTTTGACAGTAGCTATCGCGCGATCTGCGCCTGTCGCAAACTGATTGCTACATCGGTAATTAAGCTGCGGGGTTGCCAATCTTTGGATAGGTAAGTTGCTACTGCACTTTGTTCTTTGAGAGCAACTCCATCTTAAGCTTATCACTATTTGGCCGTAAGGGTTAGTTAGAAACAGACGATTGCATCTTATGAGCGACGTAATAGGCGGCTAAGCGGTATCAGGATGGTCAGCAACCCACCTGCGGTAATAACGTCGTACTCCAATCAACTCCAAGCAAGCGTGGTAATTATGGCAAATCTGACCAATTATGACGTAACGTTCGGCTTAGGTCGGACGTTTCCGTTTTCGAAACAATTTACCTTATTATATTACGTCTATTGTTTATTAACATAACATAACATAGCATCACGCCTATATCCCCCGAATGGTAAGGCAGAGGTATATTATTGTACACCCACATTTCACCGATGCCATCATTGAGTCCCATGTAAAAGGGGGCGAGCCTATGGCCATCTACCGGGCATAGTTCCAGACTCCGTGCTGCTACTGAGAAACATGATTTATTGTTGATTTTCGGTTAAAATTATGGCATTATGGTGATCAACTCTTACTTATTGTATTATAAGTTAGATATCGACGTTTTTTAAGTCACGATAATTAATAATTAGATAGGTATAACCTTTACTTAGGTACCAACATTTTAATACAAGTATTTACTTCGTTAAAATAGAGCGATCAAAGTCAAAGTCAAAGTCAAAGTTTTTTATTTCAAGTAGGCCTTTTCAGGCACTTTTAAAAAGTCGAGACTCTAGGCGCACGGTTCCAAAGGGGGTAGGTCCTATGGAGAAGAGACCGGCAAGAAACTCCATGGATACTCTTTTCAAAAACAAAAAGTTAATTTACAATTAAAATCTTAAATTAACATGCATTATATAAGAAAAAATACAAACTTAATAGAATGCTACTTACACAATGAGGCAATACAACATGAGTTAAACAATTGTTTCGAATATAAACTAAAAACGGGATAAACAGATCAAAGCGGATAAAACAGAAATAAAAAAATACAAAAAAGAATACAAAATATTAAAACATCAAGAATGTCCAGATATGTAAAGTGAATCTAATATAAAATAGAATTAGTAGACACAATGGATAACCAGGGAAGCCACATGTGCAGAAGATATTCAACGCCACACGTCTCTATCGTCAACATAGTCTTTGATTCTATAATATGCTTTCTTTGTGAGAACAGATTTAACGTGGATTTTAAATTTCTTACCGGGAAGATCGGTTACAGTTTTCGGTAGCTTGTTATAGAAGCGTACACCGTGTCCTAAAAATGATTTATTTGTTTTAGTCAATCTAAATTTTGGCACCACTATTTTGTGTTTATTTCTAGTATTAATGTTGTGAACGTCGCTATTGATACTAAACATGTGAAGGTTCTTCCGAACGAACATTATATTTTCTAGAATGTAGAGAGACGGTAGTGTTAAAATATCGATTTCTTTAAAAAAATCCCGTAAAGACTCGCGTGGGCCCATGTTATAGATCGCACGGATCGCCCTCTTCTGTAATACAAAAATTGATTCTACATCCGCCGCTGATCCCCACAACAGAATGCCATAAGACATAATGCTATGAAAGTATGCGTAATATACCATTCGGGCAGTAGCTATATCTGTTAATTGTCTAATTTTTCTGACTGCAAAAGCCGCGGAACTTAGTCTCTTCGATAGAGCTGTGATGTGCGGACCCCACTGCAGCTTCGAATCTATTGTAATACCTAAGAACACTGTTTCGTTTATTAAATCAAGTTTATTGCCATCAAGCATTATGTTTAAGCTTACTTGGGGTACATTTGGCAAGGAGAATTTGAGACATTTTGTTTTAGTAGCGTTTAGTAATAAATTATTTGCTGCGAACCATTTAGAAAGGATATTTAAGCTATTGTTAACATGTATTACTTCGCTATCTTTTCTACTTATTTTAAAAATGAGGGAAGTATCATCCGCAAACAAAACAATATCAGCTATTCCGCTCATCATATATGGAAGATCATTAATATAAGCCAAGAACAGGAAAGGGCCAAGAATTGAGCCTTGTGGTACGCCCATTTTCACCAGAGACCCTTTAGATAAGACACCATTTACACATATTTTTTGCTGTCTTTGTGATAGGTAGGATAGAACAAGATCGGCAGCTCGTTCACGAATTCCGTAATAGTTTAATTTGCGGATTAGTATAAAGTGGTCGACGCAGTCAAAAGCCTTAGAGAGATCACAAAAGACGCCAATTGCATCCTGTGAGCTCTCCCAGGATTCCAAAATATGAGTGATTAATTTCACTCCTGCGTCAGTAGTAGACCTACCCTTGGTGAAGCCGAACTGACGAGTATGTAATAATCCATTGGAATTAAAATGTGAAAGCATTTGATCAAGCAAAATTTTTTCAAATATTTTACTTAATGCGGGGAGAACGGAGATTGGTCTATAATTGGAGGGATTATTCTTACAGCCTGATTTGAATATTGGTATGACCTTACTATGTTTCATCAAATCAGGAAACGTACCCTTATCTATGCATTGGTTGAATATGCCTGTAAGTATGGGGGCAATAGTATCAATAATATCTACAATAACTCTAACAGAGATGCCCCACAAGTCTTCAGTGTTTTTGATATTTAGGCTTTTAAATGCTGTTTTAATTGTACTTATACAGATAGGCTTGAATTTAAAGTTAGGCACGTCTTTGCAGAAATTCTCTTTAAGTAGAGATTCAGCTAAAGTATAGGATGAGGCAAGAGTTTTTGTTAACTCTATAGGGATATTTGTAAAATAGTTTCCTAGTATGTTTGCGACTTCTAACTTATTAGTTTTAAAACCATCATGTGTTTTTAGAGACAAGTCGGTATCCCGCTGCTTGACATTCCCAGTTTCTGTATTTATTACCTGCCATACAGCCTTAATTTTATTACTAGAATTACCTATTTTATTAGTTATCAACTTAGATTTAGCAATAGTACAAACTACCTTGAATAATTTGGAATAATTCCTAACATATTTATGGAATGCTTGATCAGAGGTGAATGATTTTTGATAGTATAAATCGTATAAATGATCCCTACTTTTCCTAATGCCTTTAGTAGCCCATTCATTAAATTTTGATTTATTAGTAATCTTGATCTTCTTAATTGGACATGTCTTATTAAATTCTTGGCATATTGTTGAGAATAGAGTGGAGTAATTTCTGTTGGGGTCTCTTGAATTATATGAAGAAGTAAAAACTTTGATTTCAACATTTTTGTTTAACGTCTGCAACTTATGTTTAGTTATAGGTCTAAATTCAATGATATTATTTATATTTTTCTTATCATACCTTGATTCGAACTTAATTAGTTGACCCAAATGATCCGATCTGATACCGCTAATCAATGAGGACCCTTTAATCATGCAATTTGTGAAAACATTGTCTATGCATGAAGCTGAAGAGGCAGTGATTCTAGTGGCTTCATTAAATACATGATCTAGATTAAAAGATTTAAATAATGACAAGACTTTACATTTTTCTGGCGAATTGGCTAAAAGGTCAATATTCAAGTCACCACAAACAAAAATAAATTTATTATTTTTAAAAATTTTACTAAGTATTTCTTCCATTATAATTAAAAACGAGGAAAAATTTGATGCGGGGGGTCTATACACACACAGAACAGTATGGTTTTCAATCTCCGCACATGCTACCTCACACAAACGATCAACAGAGCAAGAAGTGATGTCCCTTCTTTCCTTATGTTTAAAACGACTGTTACACAAAATCAAAGTACCACCACCTTCCGCTGATAATCTGTTGAACGCACTGGCAACTGAAAAGTTATCTACATGAAACTTCATTTTATCAGGTTTTAACCATGTCTCACAGAAACATAATATATCCATATGATACCTATCAACTAACAATTCAATATCCAAAGTTTTGCTAGAGAAGCGATTAATATTTTGATGATAAAGAAGAATGTCATCATAATGCTTCTCTATTGTCGGCTCTAAAAGTTTAAACAATCTATCATAGAATTCTTAGTGGTACAACTTAGCAATACTGACTCATTACCTATCCTAGTCTGCGATATATGATCTATAATAGAGTTAATATTATACGCTATTAGAGTAGAAATCAGATGTTTGGATTTCTTAGGAAGAAATAAGGCATCTTGAGTAAGTATAAAACCATTAACAAACTTATTAGTATCAAAAAACAATAGTTTGTCATTATGACGACATGTCAACATATACATTAAACTATTTAAGTTATGGATATTGTTATTCTCTTCATCTGATAACATGTTTGAATAGGGTAGAGCACATAACATTAGTCTGCCTATATTTAATTTTAATATGGTGTTAATACCACATATAATGTCCCTTTTTAATAGTCCAATACTATTACCTATCAACAATATAACAGTAGTTTGGTCATCAAGGTGTGTATTACTGGCAATTTTATTAATAATATGATTGTAATGCAAGTTAGGATAACAAAAGTTTGTAACCTTGTGACTCAGAGAATTTTGAAGAATAGATCCTATTCCTACACCTATTCCATCTGTGAACACTACAGATTGGTTGCTCATGTTCTTGACACAGCCACTTACAGGTCGAGCTGCCTCCGGTGATCGTGAGAGTATGATAGACTGGGGGTCAGGAGATGGAACGGAGTGGGGTTGAACCACCTCTGATAATGGTGTTCTAGGTTGTTGAGGTTCAGGAGTTGGAGCAGAGTGACTAATGCAAGAGAGATTATTTGTTAAAGACTCAAATCTCTCAGAGTTGTAGTTCACTAAGTCCATCAGCTCACTGGCCTCCACCATGCGCTCACTGAGTAAGTTTTGTGAGGCTTCATATTTGTTAAAAATTTCTCTTAACAAGTTTTCCTTACAGAGTAGCTCGTCCTGCAACCGACCAATGTCCATTTCATAAATGTTCCTACTGTGCTCTAGTTTGTGGTGACAATTATTTAATTGGTTAACAAGATTAATGCGTTCACGTCTGAGGTAAATATTGGATTTAAATAGATTTAATTTTTTGAGAGCTATCCGGGATCTTTTAATAAGATTTTTAATCTTAATGTATTTCCTAAACTTCTTATTGCTTAATAACACAGGACAGTGTGTAATTGTATCGTCACTAGTTAAGTCAATTGAAACAGCTGGCTCACACACAGGTTTGGACTTACTGGTTACCAATGTATTGAACAGACTCAGGGTGTTATTGGTCTGTTCTCGGGCTATGACTGACTCAAACTTTGATATAGCCTTGTGTGCCTCCTTTAGTTCTAGTTCCAGCTCAGTTACACGTTTCAAGGTCAGTTCATGTGTTTCAGTGCACTGATGATAAGATGAAACTGTTTGCACCTATACTGGGACGAATAAAGACACACGTCACCGCACCGTCACCGTAGAGAGTTTTATATCAAACATTTATAGCAACCGCAAAGTTCAAACGTTAATTTAACATACACGCGTGGTTTGTAGTCAACTCTCCTGTTTTGCTACCCACTGTGCAAGTATAGCCAAATAATTACATTAGGAAATACAAAGTGAATTTTAAGAAGTTGTTAAATTGATTCTTGACATTGCTTTATACCGGGGTTATAAGGTTAAATGTTGAAAAAACATAAAACATTAGTTCCTTTTTGCTTCTTTAATAAAGTTGTGTTCATCAATGAATAGTTATAGAAAAATATATTCGTATGTTCATCACCTTTGTCACTACTAAACTAATGTCCTCCGTGACCGAATTTCGGTCACGGTGGCCAATCTCACCGGAGATTAGCCAGAGATATTATAGAGCACAAGTGTGTGCGCAAACACAGGTGCACTCTCTATTCCTTCACTCTCTTAGTCCGATGGGACGGCAATCCGACACGACCGAAGATCAGGCGTAGGACCAAAGGCTTTACGTGATTTCCGAGGCACGGAACCACACCTTTATCACCTCAGTATTCAAGGGCACCAAAACTATGAGCTTGTCATCACAGTGACCGACAATATTTTTAGCGGCAAGCTGAAATTAAGGCCCTTTGCCAGTTATCGGTGAGTTCTAATATATAAATATGAAGGTTTCATCTTTCCAACAATCTCTAGAAACTTTATATCTACTCAAGCAAAATCTTACACATAACATAACAAAAACATTAGGCCCTAGAATCGAACCTAGGTCCTCATGTTCAGCAATCGCGCTTGAAACCAATAAGCTAATGAGGCAGTCTGCAGTCTTATAAAGTAATCTATCACTCGTTACGGATTAAATTGGCCTTGACATCTCTGTATTGACTATAGTAGCTTATACTTCGCTAAAGTGCTGGCTTTTGAGTCATCATTCAGAGAATACATTTAGATAGAATCGTAGGCATTCTGTTTGTGTTCAAATAATGTTTAAAAGCTCAAGCTTGGACGTAAATACGCTAATCTGGCAGACGATGGATTAGCAACGTGTTCGTAAATACCTAATACCTATCTTAGTGTTGCGCATTCTAAAGGCGGGTCTTCACCGCAATGTTACGTTAGTGAGCATTCAATGATTTGATATGAAATTCTCGTTGCAACACCCCCAATGTAGGAAAACAAGTGTTCGCGAGTTCATAGTTTCTAACACCGCTCAAAGTACTCCCCGAGCGAGAATTCGCGGTGTGGTCGCAACTTTAGGTTAATGAATCAGTTTTATAATATATCTTACATATAATAAAATATAACAGGCCGATGTCTGTACATTATAGATATTGTAGAAAAACTAATATTAAAAGGCTGGTAGATAAGTGCTTTTATACGATAGAAGAGTTTACGCAACATAAAAGTAATCTATATGATTACTTGTAAAATTTAATATAATGTAATATAATAATAAAAACGCTAAATAATAATATAACTTGACATTTCGGAAGTAATATGATAGTATTTTAATTGTTTTATATAATTTTATATATTTGCATGCCTAATACAGACAGAATATAGCTTGAACTATGCACCGTTGTTAAATCTGGTACCACCTGTATTCTGTGCAAATAAATGTTTCTTTCTTTCTTCTTTCTTTCTTTATCTTCTAGAGTAACAGAAGCCAAAACAACAGTTTTTAGAATTGTTGTCTGTCTGTCTATCTGTCTGTTTCTACACGCATCACGCAAAAACTACTGCATGGAATTGAACGCAGATTTCACCGATATATTGCTAGAGATCTAACTTAAAATATAGGCTCCATTTTGCCGCAGGAAAATATCAGATTCTAATTTCCACGCGTACAAAGTCGCGGGTAAAAGCTAGTACATAATAATAATTTAAACATAACCTAGTATCACGCCTGAATTCTCGGAAATGTTAGGCAGTTCACCCACATTTCGCCGACACCGTTATTAAATCCCATATGATAGTGTGCGAGCCTATTGTTATCTACCAGGTACAATTCAAACTCCGGATTGTTACTGAGAATTTCGAAAATCCCAACTGGAAAGTCAAAATCATGAAGTCCAGGTTCGTTTGTTAGCGGGCAAAGTGTTTTCACAGGCAGTTATATGTATATATACCTATTATATGTGATTTAATTCGTGCCCAATTGCCCATACATACTGTTCAATATCGAACAGTACCTACGATCCATTCACGCGAGCGTGTAGTAATTTGCATGCCTCTCTAATTACTCACATGTACTGATTGTATTTCCCGATAATTCGGTTTTAAATAACTATCCATAAATTACTTCTATAATGAATTATTATAGCTAGAACCGTGAGCACGCAAGGCATAAATATTAGATATAAATAATAAGGGAGAATGTGACGTCATTTAATATGGTAATTACGTATAGCCAGTTCTTTGCACTGAGGTAATAAAAAGGAAATTTAATGTTTGTCCCACCATTGTTTAGCATTTCATATATAAGACCATTTGTCACATTTATCGTAGAGCTTTGCAGAGAAAGAGCTCCTTCGGCTGGCGATATCTGAGTGGGGAAGTCTTGGAAAGATAAGCCAGTCAAAGTAAAAGTAAAAATACTTAAAAATATTACTACATTATTACAAACGTTTTATATTAGTACATTTTTACGTTACATAGGTACAACATAAAAACTACTACATATGAACACTGACGTGAAAGTACTCCACATCACTGTCAAGTGGAAGCGTAACCAAAAGACTGACATATGCATTACCACTTTCAATGTCAAAGTACATTTTCGGTTACACTCATGTTCTTTCAAGCCTGTAGTGCCTTTTCCAATATCCCATTGGCATGGCCATAGAAGCCATTGCCATTCAACGTGGTAATGCTGCCAGCTATCTGGGCACGTTATTAATTGACAGTGGAGGAGTACTTTGACGCCTAAGTGTTCGTGTAGAACAGTGTTTAATTATTATTTTTTTGTCTTGTTTTTTCTACCTTAGCCATAGTACCTATATTAGATATTATATTCAGTTTGGTTAGAAAAAAATATAGGTATGTATTTAATTGTACGTAAAAACAAAACAGTTATCTTTCCAAGAATAATTGCTCTAACTTCGGACTATACATATCCTAGCTCCTGCTCGCGGCTCCGCCCGCGTTTTCCCGGGATAAAATGTAGCCTATGTGCTATTCCAGACTATAATCTGTCTCTGTGCCAAATTTCATCTAGATTCGTTCAGTCGTTCTGGCGTGAAAGAGTAACAAAGATCTATCCATCCATCCATCCATTCATCCTCACAAACTTTCACATTTATAATATTAGTAGGATTATATCCAACAAAAAAGCGATCTATCTATTTTTTGTTTATTCCATGTCCATCAGAACACTGGGGAAAACTTTACATCAATCAGATAAGCTGTTTATCCATGAAACGAAGAATGCAAACAAAACAAGCCGTATACATTATTATAGTATATGATTCATTGAAAACTTGCCAAACTCTTGCTTTAATATCCTATGAATCATTCTCGTATAATTGTTATTAGGCTATAAGGATACCCAGTGACTTTTTCTGCGTCAAAAATAACGTAGTCCTTGACAAGAATAGTTTTCTATAAGTTATGGTTTAATGAAGGTTATATCTTTTTTTATATATTTGCGACACCGGTGCATTTTGAGATTCAAGTTAAATACAAAACCATGTTCAAGCGTGGAGTTTCTGACCGTTTTCATGATTAATATATGTATGTACTTAGTAGCTGGTGCACGTGACTTCGTTTTCCAGTTTTTTTTTTATAAATATCTGCAATATTAAAAATAAGCCTATGTCCTTTTCCAGATCCCAAGCTATATTTTAGTAAAATTTCATTACGATCAAAAAATCGGAAAATTTCAACTAAAAAATTAATTGGAAGGAGTGACATATCAAGATATTAAACATCCGAAGACTAAGCACAAATTAGATAAAAGCGTACAAAAATACCCAAAGCTGTACCTGCCAGAGTTTCAATCCAGTTGTCAGACATGAAAAGCCTCTTCTCTACATTTGACGTTTAAGGCTTAGCGGTAGATACCGAGTGTTGATATATCACTCAGCATTTCCCTTTTTAAAGAACTGGTCAAGTGCGAGTGTGACTTCGCGCCGAGGTTTCCGTACAATCTTACCAAGCAAATACGAATATGATATTATTTAAACCATCATAAAGTTGCGTACGAACTAAATCTTTTGCAAATTACTCAAAAACTATGACTGATAGCAGTGTAAATTAAGATCTAATAAAATCGCATTCAAAACTTTGAAGATAAGGGGTAATAAGAAGACGGCGTTCTTACAGATATTTTCCATCGTAAATAACAAACGATGCGGTCTCTACACTAAGACCTTATGTAAGGCCGAAGAAATTGTATGATATATATATTTATTTGGTACAATATTTATTCCTCTTCCAAATTTCAAGTTCTGGGCTTTAGTATTTTCAAAGATATCATAGTATGTCGGACTGATGAACGGACGGATAGACACCGAAGTCTCATCTTATTATTTTAGGTACGGAACCCTCAAAAGATCATTTTATCCCTATCTGGTGGAGGTTGGCAAAGAAAATAAATTACACCGTTTTATAATTCATATCACGATGTCTCGTGGTTTTAATCAAGGAAAGTTTAGGGAGCGTTAATCTACTAATGTTGGGTTAAGGAAGTACATTAACGAGAGCACACTGGTATACCACGGGATTTACTCTTTGTTTCAAATTCTTCATGATAAATATTTGTATAGCAATGTTATATATTTAAAATGGCTATGTTTGTGATGGTTCTTCGTCTTCTGTCATATCACACATTATTCAATCGCTTGTGCCATGGTGGAAATATCAGCCAATCAGCTCATGCAGCCGTAGCCACTCAGCAATGCTGGTATCAAGACTGCCTAGGGTCTGCCAGACGATCTCAGATATTCTCACTCGTGGAGGCTCTTTCCTTACACTCTTGTAGGTACGTGTGATAGTCTATACATGTGTACGTAAAATACGTATCCTTTCACAGGACGTTTCTTAATTATTTTAAAGTCTTCATGCGGAAAATCAATTCCGGGAAAATGAAGTGACTCGGTCGACTTAAAAACGTCCGACCCAGCGTTGTTAGTGAAAAAATTCCGAGTGAATTTAAAAATGTAATTGTGTTTCGGAGCTCTCTTGAAACCAAATAGTTTTGTAAACTAATAAACTCGTTCCATTTTGTATTTTCAAATTCAACAAGGTAGAAATACTGATTGTAGTCAATATTTTTTGTTTTATATTGTATTTTAGTTAATATGGAATTTGACAATTAAAGCTCGCACACAGAGTTGCGGTTGCATTTTGTTCTGATTATGTTTCACTTGAGAATGTAAGCTGCCCAACAAATTAAGTAGTATGAGCCTAAAATATAGCAAGCTTAGCACGAGCGCAACATGACGTAACAAGTAAAATCTTAATTTTTCTCCTATTGCGTCGTAACAACCTTTAGTATATCATATTCAAGTGGAAAGATTAACCAGTCATCAGGGGTTGTAAAGAGTTTTGGCCGGGGTGCGTTATTGGATATCATTCCTCGAAGAAAAATAAGTAGATACGTACCGTGCATCCTCAAATACACCCCTTTATTTTACACTTTTATGTACACTGGTATCATAAGTTTTATTGCCATAAGGGTTCTATCAGTAAGTCTTTGGATTATATATATAAGCTTATTTTAAGGTTATTTGGGCTTTTCATTCAAGTTCATAACAAAAATGTTGCCCCTCAATCCTTAAAATTCGCATAATCCCCCACAATTTCACGGTGTATTATTTAAAAAGCTGTAAATCCCTCATAGTAGAGGTTTGGTGCTTCATCTCGTTAACTAACAACTGGTGGAAAATTACTGACTGAGCCGACTTGTGACGGAGCACGAACTCTCGCCATCATTGCCTATTAACCGCATAATACGTTAAATATGCTAAGGAGCTCGCATTCACGAATAATAGTGGCACAGAGCTTCGCAAAAGTTTGGTTAAATCGGCGTAGGAGTATGTTATACGTTTACTTTGCTAATTATATAGGCTGATTACGTCATGATTCGGATGTGGCCGCGTTGAATTAAGCTTTATGTCAAGCGGTGACTTGAACTCCTAATTTTAGGCGTATTACTTTAATACGGACGTATTTTTGGTGGAATTATAGGCGTCCTCATCCTAAGAGACAGATAAGTAGACTTCGCTTTTACAGAATAAAAAGGAAGTAGCAAAATCGTGTCACTGCATTTGTGCAGAGAGTAAAAAGTAGCGGAAACTCAGCCTCTGCTAGGACGGGCACTAAAGGTCGAAATATGTATATGGACGACGATGATCAAGTGAATACTATCAGATGATCCCTAAGCTCGGTTGGGTCTTGTACCATAAAAATACCAGATCCTAATTGAAAAAGGAACTTAAATGGAACAATAAAATGGTCTGAATTAAAATCGGTTCATAATTAAAAAAAGTGATGCCCGAACATATACTATATATAGAGAAACATCAAAAAATATATATACAGTCGAATTAAGAACATCCTCCTTTTTCTGAAGTCGGTTAATAACTGCATAGATGTGCATTAAATGACCGCCACTTGATTAATTTATCCGATTGCCGATTCCCTAATCAATTGAACTCGTTCCAGACAAATATAACTTTAATAAGGCCGTAACTAAGTGCCTTATTTATTTGATCGATTGACAGATTTGGTTCAGTGGAAGGTGACACATACATAGTGCCTACATGCATTATGAGACGAGTTTGTAAGACAGATTGATGACAGCCACTGGCTGAAATATCGCTCTACTTTGTGAGGCGCTGAGCGTGTCCATAATCATGGTTCGTGGGAATTGGGATGTAATATTAAGTGCCTACTTAGTATCCTATTAAATCTACCGAGATAGCTAAATGGAAACACATAAACAAAGAACTGTAAGATTTGGATGTTAAATTTGAATTAATCATGACGGTAATTATCTAATACTTATAATATGTTATTTTTTAATATACCGGTATGCAATTGTATAGCACTGGCTCTGTGAAGTTCCATCCATATGAATTAAGATTACATTTTTGCAACGGCAGCGCACGGGTAGCCTACAAAATTACTATAGAGCCAAAAAATATTTTTTGGTGATCCGATCGCTATAAAATTTCACAGGATCACCCGCTGGGTTAATTTGAAGATTACCTAAAAATTTCATTACAACCGCTCCAGCAGTTTTTGAGTCCATTCAATAATTTGATACATAGTAGTGCATGATAATCAATCCGAAAATCATTGACATTTCTTTGCGTTTTTTCCATGGTCTATCTCCACGGAGTTAACTTTAGTATTTTATGTTCTCATCTCATGATGTAAGACGATTAAGCGATAAGCGTTTACCCCTGTAACCTTTGTTTAAGTACCCTACGCCTATCTGTTTTGCTTCGCTTCGCTGAACGCCGAAGCTGTCTGTAATGAATCAATCCAACTAAAGGCAGCTTTCACCATTCGCACAGAATATCTTAGACATGAATTGAACTGAAAACTTAGGAAGCCCAAAGTTATAGACACTATCACAGAACAATCTTCTTTTTAATGGATAAATCAGCTCTTGATTTAAGCATTCTGAGCGTATTTTAAATTCAAATTCCACAGACGGTCATAAAAACGATGATACCGGTAACTCAATAAACTCAATTGGATTAAAGTGTGAAATTATCTAGCTGCCTGGTGTGCTTGGCAATATTCAAGAGGAGCTATTATTTGACCCACTTCGCACGAACGAATGAGGCGCGTTGAAAATGAAATGTTATGTTTCTATTTCTTTTATTTTAGCTATTGTACTAGTATTTATTTGTGGAAGAACTCGTCATGCAATTTTTATATCTACTGCATTTTATTTTGTGGGTTTAGTCTAATACGCTGGCCTGGTGGGGGTTGCTGGAGTACACACCCATCGTAAAGATTTTGGACCCTCCTCAGGTGTATAAGTTTCCTCGCGATGACTTCTTTCACTGTTTACGTTTACTTCTGATCCGTTGATCTGAAGAGTCGCAGGTTCGATCCTGGTTCGATCTCAGACCAAAAATGATTGTTAAACCGGAAGACTAGATATGCTCCATTGCAGAAAAAATAACTAGTCAATTCTATTCTAGTCTCATATTACTAATTGGGGTTTAACTTCTCTAGTTCGTAGAAATACAGCTCCGGGCTGGCATTGGACTTAGTGTTGAGAATATAAAATAAAACACGAACAAAGTCAACAAAGCAAATTACTTCCAGGGAAAGTATAAAGCGCTAGTTACGCCACTCCGCCACGTTAGGGGTAGAAAAATGAACTTTTAACAGTAACATAGAATAGTTAATTACGCAAACTACTAACTAACAACTTAGGAATAACTCTGGCCTTTGCATTATTAAACTCAAAGTAGAAATTAGAGGTTTTTTTTAATTTTGAAAAATGGACCTCAATTTACTATGCTTATAATAATGTGACTTTGTGTGCAGGTCATAACATCCATTTGCATGGACTAACCCCACCTAGCCCTAAGCTAAGAGTTCACTTGGACAAAGTTATTAGTGCCTGTCTGTCTTCATTTCGCAGGCCGTCTGCCCGAGACTTGGACTTGACAAGCGTTTACTAACGGTCACACGACTGTTTCTCAATTTTAATTTGAAAAAAGAATCAGCAAAAATTTCACGAAACATTTTTTTTAATACCTTCACTAGGAATCGTTCCTGTATATTTGCATTTACAAACACAAATATTCACATACATATACACCCAGACCCGAAACAACTATTTGTAAATCATACAAATATTTGTTCCATGCGGGAATCGAACACACGACACCTAACGCAGTAGTCACTCGCTTAACCACTGCGACAATCGTGTCAACAGCATTTTTTTGTTTTTGTGTGACCGTTACATCAAATTAAATCAAGTAAAATTGAATTCGAATTTTTCCTGCTATTATTTATGGGACATACTAATAATATTTATTTGTATGTAAAAGCTGGAAAGGCTTTGAAAAATGCCTATTGATTTCCTCAATTTTTCATCCGTCTAACATTGGGTTTGCTCGCTCAAAACAGTTCAATCTTTTTTTTAGGCATCGTCTCATCTGTCTGTGTTGTGTTGTCGTCATCCATCTCGGTGATATAATATTTTAAATAAAGTAAGTTCAATATTTTCAAAAGTAATAGTAAAATAAAATTGAATATGATCCGCAGCCTTATTACCGATGTAGCAATCAGTTTGCGACAGGCGCAGATAGCGCAATATCTTCTGTCAAACGTCATTTTTGTGTCATATAATGTATTGGCTGACAGTGAGATTGCTGTCGCGTGGCTGTCACATTTTTACGTAATTAGGCTGCCGCCCATTACAAGCGCTATTGTTTTGAATTTTAAATTTAATAAAATTATTATATTCACGCGGATAATCGTAATCAATTAACTTAAACTCGATGCATGTACCTACTAAAGCTAGCTGTTTGATGACCTCATTTGTCATCTTTTGACCAACTGCACAATATAAATGGGTACTCTATGTAACAATCAACGCACTGCTAAATTCACACTGCGGTTACCAATCCGTTTGATGAACATGTTAATGATGGCCCAATCCATCGTATTCATTAGTGGTGGTAGCAAGGGTGGAAGGAAACAGTCTCCTCAAGTGACGAAACCTGAGATCGCCTGGCGCATCCTGGACGTCTGAATAGGAAGAATTAGTAGTGATGATTTATATTATTGATTAGCGGACCCTGGATCTCGATAACAGCGCCACGTACCGTGTGTAACGAAAAAAACAAAAAAAAAACATTTATATCGATCAAGCCATTTAGCAAGAGAACAATATTACAAACACACGCACTTTGGAATTTTATTTACACAGATGACCATTTTGTTGTTTCTCGTGGTGTTTTTAAACTATAAAATACCTGTATCTTTGTTTTACAAGACTTAAAGAAAATTAATTAGCCTGCACAAAGCTGTGTGGATGGCCGTCCGTCCGCGTAATCACATACATCTGCCTTTTTTAACGACTGCAAGGATTTTCATCTGACTTCACTCGTGGAAAGGTTGCTGCATCCGTACTGCATACACCTATTTAGCATTATATTTTAAAGTTCATGAAAAATCACTTTAAAGCGACCGGCATATTATTGCGTCGTGTTGTGTCGTGATGCAGGATTGACCAATCAAATCAATCTGTGCACGAGTGCGTCATATAACAACGAGTTTTGATTGGCTAACACTGCGTCAGACAGATCTGTCTTCGGGACCTATTTAAATTAGGTCTTCAATCGTTAAATCTATGTTAAAAATCTCGTAAGAACCACACTAGCCAGGCGAAAGTTCCAAGACATAGAACCAAGTCTTCAATACATTTTTTCTCTGATGAGAGAGGCCATCGTAATTGGGCGACTGTGTCTGTTCATATACATACATATGTCTGTTAATTCAGTATTACCCTTATTATGTTCATAAATTGTAGTGGCTTACGATGGAGTCTCGCAGGGCTAGCGTCTCTAGCCCTCTAGCTTTAACCTAGATCTCATATTATCTCCGATGCTACATTTTCAAGACAACATATTCTCAAGCACAAAGATGCATGATGCATACATTTCCATTTCTTGGTATCACATATGTCAGCATCTTCATCATCAATACTGATCACTCACAAATAATCACTATGCACGATATGCATTAATTCAACTCTAGTTCATTCGCTATATTAGTTAGTCAACTTCTTCAAATGTGTCTTCAAACTGACTTAGATTGATTGAAAACCTAGTTCAACTAGTTCTTTAATAACAAAATCTACATTAAGAACCTCTCGGGAAGACAAAACAAAGTTCCAAGACCAAGACATCAATTGAAGTCGACGATTCATATTTTCCGTGCTGAGCTACATCACGTATTTGCACGTGTTTGATTCACCACTGTCCGCCACGGCACGACAAGGTTAACGAGTTTACCTGCCAAAGATGGAAAATTCACTATAACTTGGTAGAACTATTTAAATCCTAATATAACTTGGTAGAACGCAGCAGGTTCTAAAAGCACATGGATGACATCATACCACAATCAATGATCAGTGTTATCTTGTCAAGTTTATAAAATAGTAGTTGTTGCCCGTGACTTCGTCCGTATATATTTTGTATTTATTATCTAATTCCAGTTTTGCTGCAATAGTAAAAATAAACCTTTGTCCAGGTTACCTCTTCGTAAAATTTCATAACGTTCGGTTCATGTGTTTCAAGTCGTGATGAGATAATAAACAGACAGAACGAGTTACTTTCGCATTTATAATAGTGAGGATATACAATTACACACAGCTGCCCAAGTTATATATTTGAGAAATCATCAAAACTATGAGTAATGTCTAAGAAAACACACTCGCTAGTTAAGACTAGTGAGTGTTTTAGTTTTTCAACTTTAGAGTTAAAAGACTAATTTTATGTCGACGCTTCATCTTTTCCGTGCTGAGAGGTACCGTCTCGTCGTCACGTATTTGCGCGTGTATAATTCAAGACTGTCCGCCGCGGCACGGCGGGGTTAACGAGTGTACCTGCCGGTGACGGAGAATTCTCTTTCTTTTATTATTTTCTGAATAGGAGTGCCCGTTGAGTGATTAAATATGCAAAGCTGGACCAGTTTAAGTGCTAATGAACCGTGTGATTCTAGCTTTGTTTATAGATTGTGGTGTATTTGTTTTTTAATCAAGCGGTAGTAAATGCGCGGATTTAAAATAATAAAAAATACATGCTCGTGTTATTTTTAAAAGAAGTAATAAAGATAGAGAAAATTTATTTACTTGTATATGAAATAGAATAACCCATTTCAATAAAGTTTTACCAAGATTCCGTTTCTGACTGGCCGTAACGATGTAACTTAAATCTAGAACAGAAAAAAAACCTTCACCCAAATCCGTTTAATTTGCCACACAAACTAAGTAAATTCCCAACAAAATACCTCATTTCCGAAACAGGCAGAAAATAGTGCCGTCCAATTTCGAGTGATCCGCTGCGTGGGTTTGCATTTACGTTGCGGCGTGCGGCCTCGAAAGCCTCACCAAAAGAGCTGCACGAAAGCTTTCAAGCCCATTTGCGGGGTCACAAATCCTAGAAGAAAAACTCCGCTCCTGTTCCGCAGAAGAAAAGCGTCTCGCTAAGTGCCCGATTTACGAGTATGTTATTTATACCTGATCAACACTTAACCCTGATGGTGTCTCGCAACGCGTGAACAGATTTTTTTGTACCCGTAATTCAAATTATTGTGGTCTGTGTAACTCCATATAAAGTACTTTTTAGAATTTATATTGAAGGTAAACATTGTTTTTGTTTACAACGTTTGAAATTGAGTAAAAATGTTTACCGTTCAATGCACTTTAGCTCAGCCTTCTAAGCTTAACTCGGTGAAATATAGCGTATTTTATTATTGTGACCGCAAACACTTGCAATGTATTGTGTAAGAGTTAGAATTGGCAACAAAATAGATTCTGAAAGCCCAACTTTTTATTTGATTGGGTTTTTTTGATTACACTTTTTATCATCTTCGACCATAGGTACGTAGCTATGTTCGCCGCACGTTGAAATATCCAGCCCTTTTATGTATCGTGCTATATGGCTAATCTTTCCACGACGGGATCAGTTATTGTAATCATGGCATGATTGGCCCAGAGGTTGAGCGATAGACTACTGCGCTACGGTTCGCGGGTTCGATTCTTGAACGGAACAAATATATATAGCTTAAAGATAATTGTTACGGGTCTGGGTTTTTGTGTGTGTGAATATTGGTATTTTTAAACGCATCCATGATACGCAGTGTCGGGAAATAAAGAATGTCTTATCCGAGAGCTCAAACGACCGAAGGCGATTAGCCTTCATTCTTATAAAACTCTTGAATAATCACATTGTATCTACACATTATGTTTTCTTCCAATATCGTTCACCCACGTATGAGACGAAACATAAATTGGACAACGTGTTCACGTTTCCGTTATCCCATTTTGTTTAGTGTAAATGGGCAGGTTAAGGCTTTGAACAACGTTTGTACCAGATATTATGTGATGTCCATTCACAGCGGTTTGAAAAAGAACCCATATCATCTTGCTTCTGACTGGCGGACGCGAGAAAGGCGTTCAAATGATGACCCTTGTCAAACGGACGCCATTTTTTCTCTTCACTCGTATTAGAACTAAAGAGTTAAATGTTTATTTTTGTTTGTTGCAGATATCCGAAACATTAATCAAAATAAACCATGCCATGTTTAATTAAATTTGAAATAAATTAATAGCAGACGTGAAAAATTATAGTGCCTAATATTAAAACGGTAAGATGATCATGATAATGATTTAAAAGTTGTTTAGTATCATTTAATTAAGTGCTAAAGTGTAAGAACGTTCCCGTATTTAGTGATGTAATGTGAGCTGTATTTAAAAGTTAATAAAGCATAAATTAAAATCTATTGAGACGAGAGTAGAATGTGTAATGTGTATCGTGTTTAATCATAAATATGCAATAGTTTTCGGGAAGTAGAATATAGTTTTGTGTTTTGGTGGAGAAAAAAGAAGAAGAAGATGTTGCCGGTGCCCCAGGATCGTATGTCTGGACGCCGCAGCAGTTCTATTGTCAGTCGGACGCTGCTGGGTCGTCGAGCCTCCGTATACGTCACCGGCAACCATCAGGACCCTGCGAAGGTAAATGTTGTTATAAGTACTTATTTTAGGACTGGATACTATTGAATTACATACTATACAACATACTCGGAGTACGTATGCTTTGAATGAGTATTCCCTCATACTGAAGTATTTCAAAATTAACAATTGCGGTAAATAGCCTCGTTAATGCCCCGCACTTATTTTAGAATTATCGAATTGAAAATACTTATTAATATTATTACTTAAAAAATACCGTTTATATCAATACAGATTTAATTTCATATCAGCATATTTTAAACAAAGAGGAGTTAACACATGAATCTTTTGGAACAAAGCTAAAGTAGCTTTGTTCCAAAAGACACACGCACACAATAAAGCATTATACGAAGACAAAGATAACCCAAGACACATTCAAAGAAGCTTTATCTGTATTTGCTCGAATCTGAATTCAAGAGTTCCTTATGAACTAACACTAGTAACTATATGAATGTAATAGTTTACAGTTATCAGACAATACCGTCGTTTGTCAGAACAATAGCAGGCGCCCGCATAATTCAGAACCGCGAGGGTAGTTTGTGAAGCGGGCGCGTAATACTATACTATTTATTTGATCATTGGCTTGAGAGTTACCAGCGATCAGGCTGTGACGGGATATGGTAACAGCTGAGCCAAATTTGCATTATAAATCGACGGTAACGTTGGATTCGTTCCGCGTACGCAGGTGCTTAGAGGAACGTATATGTGAGTCATTTAGCTGAATGGTTATCAATCTGGATAAGTACTTGCGTCTTAATCGGCATGTTATAGTGCTGCAAATAACGAGTGCGCATCATGTGACTTTTATGTGTATTAAATTAAGGTTTAAATTTAAACGACTCACGCGCGCTCGTTAATAAACATCTCTCGATTAAATCAGAATTAAGTATCGTTTTAGTGAAACAGTTTACGAAATACAATATCCTAATCTCAGTTGATAAATTTATAAACTAAATTCAAGCTTTAAGGCAGATCTGATACATCAAAGAAAGTAAAAATGCTGTCAATCAAACATCCACTTTATCGAAAGTATAACAATGAATATAGTCGAAATCTTGTATAATAATATTAAAGATTGAATAATAATAATACGATCCTTTTGCTCGGATGATAATAGTCCGATAGCATTATAAATAAACGTCTCATAAATCCGTATCAAAGAAGTATGCTCGCTGAATTATAGGAGTGGTATGAATGATAGTGCTCGCGAAATATAAATGTTTATGAAAAACGCTTTATACTTCAGGTTTATGAGTCTAAAATACACTCTTTAAAAGCCGTTAGCACATAGTTACTGTGCGTAATCTATCTCAAAGATTCTAAGTCAAGATGATTGATGGATCGGATGGAAATAGCTCCATAAATCAGCACTTTAGTAGCTGAAACCATTTTTTATTTGCAAATATCGTTACAACCAAAGAAAATAACATATGAGTAAACAGTTTATTGTTTTAGGGCAGTGTTATTGCTCTGTTATACTGGGGAAATTCATACAGTATTCGTTTGTGTTTACCGTGAATGTTCCAGTCTCACGTCAGAAATTCCATCAAACAATTTGCCTGAAGTTATGGCGACGTTACGGACGTATAAACGTATGAGGCCGCACAACGATACGCAAACAAACACGGTACACGTTCCCAGTATATTATTACCAGCGCGTTGCGTACGATATTTGTTCGGCAGTAATACAAGCCGCGGCTACGCTACAACGCTCGCCTCCATTCTTTCATTCAACCGACGAACAATGTCTTATTTCGCGAATATGCTAAATTAAAACGTGCTATACGCTCGTTGAGTATATTTTTGGTGATATCGAGTTACCGTTTAAAAAAATAATTTGTAAAGGTTCTAGGGTTGGATTTATTTGTTCAGGATTTTTCAGTGTTACACAAGATGTAAAGCTTAATGAACTGCAGAATTCGGTCTTATATTTTTTATACACGAGCTATTAAACCGAACGCAACTGTATCATATAATTATACTTGTATCGTCATCATAAATCAGTAGTTAAACAAATAGTGGTTATAACTTTATTGCTTCCCAAACCGCTCACCGCAAATAATTGGATACACCTGTTGTAGTTCAAATTTCAAAAGGTCAATTCACATTTTGCAGCTATAAATACCAGCAGAAATTTACCGACGTATTCCCGAAATGCGGTCTTATTCTAATAAATATTTCATAGCCAAGGTGTTCACGAGCCCTAAGATATTTTATGATCTCGCGCACGTGAAATTCACACATCGTTTATATAAAATTAAATGGTTCCAAATAGAGTCTGAGCATTCTAATTTTCTCGATAGTATCTTCGACGAAATCACGCAAAAGTGACAGTGAGCTGGAGCCACTTTGAAAAGGGTACGAATGGTGCAGAATTAAAATACCTGCTTACTTTGAATATAAATGGTGTGCCTGAAAATTATAGCAGCGTTGGAGGGACGATCGTTAGAGGCAAACTGAGAGTAGAATATTACTTTCTCTCAAGTTTAAAGTTTTAGATGCAAGAAGATTGTTTATAAAATTAACTAAACTCCTTTTAGGAAAGTAAATGTTTTCTCTCTGATTCTGTAGAGATTGGATATTTACGTATAGTCAAAACAGTCCCTACCTACCTTAGCGATTTTTTACTGTTTAACGTTTTCCATATCTTACCTGTTTTTAGGAAAATAATTTACCTACTATGTAAATGGTATACCTGTGTTAAAAATTTTGCGAGGCAAAAAATGCAGCCGCCTACTCATTTGCAAGTCATATGTATCGCTGAGTGTTTTCAAAGCAAACAAGTTGAGATCTCAAACGTGAAATATAACCTGCAGAATTCCAATTTTTTGCAGGTAGCGTTCACCGGTAGAATATTAAAAAAACAGTTGAATTTATCAAAAAAAAAACTAAAATTTCCAAAATGTTTAAGTAAGGGTTTTTTCGGTGATTCTTCTCATAGGTAGTCAACAGAAACGCAGGAGCCATCTAGATCTAAAAAAAACTTATAAAAACTTTCTGTAAGGAATAATTTAGACAACATTAACTCCGATATCTGCTTAACACAAAGCTCTTAGGTAAGTATGGCTTAACAATTCCGCATCGCACAATGACTTCATCATTTAAATATTCATAATGGTCAGACCCCATCCAAACATGTCATATTAAATTCATAAAATAATTAAATATACATAAATAATGTTTCCAAATAAAACGATGTACGAGTTGTGTCAAAAAATTGCAAAGCTCGCGGTGTCCCGACCTGACCACGATAAATTAATCGCACCATTACAGGCGAGCAACTTTCAACAATTAATGTTATAATATATTATATTCCCATGTGCATACCCACCGCGAAATTTTTCACAACACATTTGGTTGAATTTCATGTGATGATTCTGTTTTGAAACAAACCATTATTATTATGGATAACAGTGGGACAAATATTGAAAAAATATCTATTATTCGTAGACCATTCTAGACAGTACGTTTTTTACTTATTAACTGGTAGATAATTCAATATTTTAGCTATTACGATACTTTCAAAGAATTTTGCAGGATATAATTATATTATGTACAAAATCGGATGTCACAAACAAAGTCTACAAACACTACGAACTATTTTTATCATCTTTTTTATTTCTTCCACGTTGTCCATGATTTTGTAGAAACCCCGACTAATATTTTTACTTAATTATGTTTGAAAAGCGTTAATTGAATTAATTTTTACCTAATTATGAAAAGCTTCGTCAACAACGGATATCAAGTGGGGTCCTACTTTTACGTACTTGAACATTGAGTTTGTTCATTGCGCAGACAAGTAGGTAGCTTAACTAGGTGTATTTAGTTAAGACTTTATTTCTTGTCCGTTACTTTCTCAGTTCAATGACTAGAATAAATACTTTTCTTGAATCTAGATATCCTTAATTTCAGTCTCATTTCGGGGTGATGTTATAAGTTAAATATACTTCTTGTTTTGTCGTAAAACTTAATATATTAAGATCGTTGTATGCCATCTGTTCATTCATAATTACTGATATTATATAATATTCCAAACCTTTAAAAAATCATATCTCACGTCAAAGACAAACCAGAGGTCAATTTGATACAACCAATCTGATATTTCTAACGAAAAAAAACGAGGTCAAACATTTACTTCTTTAAAAAATATAAATATTTATTATAATATAATTTAAATAACATTATTAAAACAAAATCTCAATATTTCCATCAAATAGTGTTCTCCTTATTTCATTAAGGAGGAAAAAAAACACGGGAAACATTAAAAACAAACAACACACTATTTAGCAGCGATAACACCCTTGAGTTCCTAATATGTTTTTCCCGAACTATCTCGTGATACTATTTTCGAATACAGCTTTCCATATAAATGTTGAATCATCAGTACTAAAAAGGTTTTCTTGCGAAATAATATGATTCATGTATATGGGTAATAGATAAACATTCAGGGTTACTAAGAATTAATCCGATCCTCCATAAATAAATCATTTAATGGAAATAACTCGGAATATATTTCCATACTGTTATGTTATCCCTTGGGCACTGTGGCGTGTGCATTGTATAACAGGACGTTTAAAAATTGAAAACTTCATGTCTTACAAAAATGGTAATTTGTGGTTGATATCTACAGGTTGATCTTTTTCTTTAACTTTACCTAATGATCGTCAACTGCAGAAGCTTAAGCTGTTTATAAGGATGATCCAAGGATCATCCTTATAACCATGGCCATGTGGACACTTAATCTCTTGAGATTAAGTGTCCACATTGCCATGTCTGCGTTTTCCCCCTCGTGATTTTACATCTCCTTCCAATTTCGCCAAAACGCTCGTTTAGCGCCGACTTTAACTAGGTTATATGCAGTGTATTTAGTATACTATTCCAAGATACATCCATTTTTTTTTACTTATAAAAAAAAGTGACTCACACCAATTTGTTCTTCTTTAAGTAGATTCGTAACATTACACCGTTAGCAGAAAAATCTGTACCAAATCTGCTTCTAGTTTTATTCATAATCCAGTCACTCAAGTCGAGTTCACACTGCAAAGAGCTTGCTATCCCATACATTACATTAGAGACATGAATGAAACTAGCGGAATGAGTTTATTACATAATTCAGCTCGTCCCGCAGTCACTTGACATTGCTACCTACATTATTAAACACCCCGAATTGGCTTACACTGTTTAATAATTCATGAGTATAGGAACCTTACATGATATCGCAGTTTCCGAACTTAATATTATGGACGTCTAATTAGTTTTACAGTACTTAGAAACAAGTTAGCGTTGATTTACCTACTGTTTGTTTTGTAGGTTTCTGGGAACTGACACAAATAACATTATTTGTCACAGTATATCAAAATCTCGTTCTGAATATCAATTTAGCTTTCACTGGAATTAGCTGAAACTTATGTTTAGGCAAAAGACACACAATGACAAATATTCTTATATTAACTTTCTTCGTCAAGAATTGGACTTTTTGTTACGTTTCACATGTATTTAATAATTTTTCCTTTCCTTAATAAGACTACAAAGAAGAGCTTAATTTCATTGCCCCACGCTAGGACTCCTTCTGTACCTACTATCGTGAGTACAGTATAGAGAGATAAATCTCACATATACCTACCTTCCACAACCAAGCCTGGATCAACTATCTGTGGATCATACAAATATTTGTTCCGTGTGGAAATTGAAGCGACGACCCAAACGCAGAAAGTCAGTCGTGTCGTCGTTTTCTTACGAGACAAATTTTATTATAACTTTGAGAAGCAATACAAAACGTTTCAGATCTTTTCATATTCTATCACAACTGAAAACACTTTAATGTTCTTATTAACTTTTCTATTCTATAAATAATTTGAACAAACAATCATTTCGCGCACAAAATAATTAAATATGTTTCCGAAAAAGAACCACAGAAAAATATTCTGCGGCTTTGCATGCCCATTGGTAAAGAAAGCCTTTTAGCCCAGGGTATCAATTGACAAACCAAAAAAAATAGAAGCGTAACACCCAAACGAAAAGGTATTTATAGCATTGGTACGATGGTTTCCCATCAAGGATAACGCTCGTTGTCCTCTAAGGATCCGACTGGCAGGTCTGTGCCGTTAGGGGCCGCTTTTTGCCAACAAACATGTACAATTTCAAACAAAGGTTTGCAACTAAGAATTAAAAGCAAAACACAATGCCCGACCTGGGACTTGAATCCAGTATCCCCACAGTGGTCCCATTGAGAGCACCACCAGTGAGGCAGTTGAACAAAAGATATAATGTTTCCAAACAGAGTTATTTTACCCCGGCTAAATAGACAAGTATTTATATCCGCACTTCCAAAGTGGTTTGTCTTTCTTTAGCCGGTTATTTCCCTCGTTTTATTCTAACCACATAATGCGCATACATTCACAAACAATGTCTGCTTGTCATGCCTAACGGATTTAGCAGTTGCGAATAGAGCTTTAACAGACTGGAAACTACGAATTCTATAAATATGAAATTTTGAATTTAATAAACAAATTTGTATTTATGTGCGTGTACGTAATATTATATTTTCCTCTTTAAGGTTGCAAACGCTGCTGCTTAGAGAGAGATGCTAGGTTCGATCTCCTGGTCTGGGAAAATGTTAATCGGCTGTTAGGTCAGATAATTCTCAGTAGCAGCTGGAGCATGGAATTGTGAATTCTATTACATGGGATTTAGGCAATAACGATATTGGAGAAACGTGGGTGTACCATAAAACACCTTAACCTAACTCTTGCGGGAATACAGGCGTGATGTTCTTTGTACTGGCTGTGTGTCCCGTGTATAGCAGTGTACGTTTACCTACTGACTGACATGATGATGATGATATTATAAATGGAACACAGATCGTAAAAGTCAACGAAGAAGGCTTTTCGTCCAATTTTTCGACCTACGTGAGACGATAAACAGTCAATATATTTTTGTTAGGCTTTTGCTTAATCTTTTCTATAGATATCCAGCATGTTTGTATCGGAAATTCTACTTAATTATGGAAACAATATCCCGGATTGATGGGTCGCCCTTTTTACTAAACCTTTTTTAAATTGGTTTAGTAATCTTCCCGTCCCAACACGGTTTCCCGTAAAATGTTAAACATGAATATCGATTTGTTTACATAATTACACGGAGATGGGAAATGTTAATATCAATCTGTATTACATAAAGATAAAGGCGCCAATGATTCTTTAAAAAATATAGAACGAATATTTTCCATTACTGTACATTTGTAAAGTCAAACGAAATAGGTAGGTTTACAGGATTGTCAGATATATGTAGAAAATTATTTTTTTCAGGATATTTTGTGATATAACTACATATATTTATGTGAAATTCTATTTTCATCAGTTCTTTAAAAAACTGCCTCATTGATCCAGTGGTCGCAAGCGCAACTGCTCAGCGTGAGGCCCTGGGGTCGATTCCCGGGCCGGACAAAATGTTATTGGGTTTTCCGTATGAAAATTATCAGTAACGGCACTGAGTCTGGAACTATGCCCGGTAGAATAGGCTCGCCCCCTATTACATAGTACTCTATAATGGCATCGTCGAAATGTTGGTATAAGTACACCTCTATCTACCCCTTCGGGGAATACAGGCGTGATGCTATGTTATATTATGTATTGAATACACGGCTTTATAACTCAAAAAGCCTTGTTAAAATAAGTAGATTTATAAACGAACCTTGAACCTCGAAGGGATTTTCTGTGTGGAAATATTCGGTAAGAGCACGGAGTCTAGAACAATATCCGGAAGATGGCAATAGGCTCATCTCCTGTTACATGGGACTCGATAACTCTACCTAACCCTTCGGGGAATACAGGCGTGATGCTATGTTATATTTTACTTGAACCTCGAACAAATTCTCTTAAATAGAAATTATAAGTGTATAAAGTCAGTAAAGATAATTTATGAACATACTCTACTGCATCTGCTCACGATAGTATCTGCGATTTAAGCAAAATAGATAATACTTAGTTCGTACAAATAAGATTTAGTGGCGCAGAAACGTACAACTAACATGAGAAACAGCTTTATCTGAAAGTTCGTGTTGTCAGGCAACGGATAGGCACGGAGAAGAATGGTTTCCGACTCAGGATTTAAGAACAAGTTCAACTGAAAATATCTCCTAAATAAATCGGATACCAAGCTTAAATCTTTTTTTTTATATAAATATCTTGCCACACAGTAGGATTTCTCCTATGAACCGTGGGTACAGTTTACTAAGTAGATCTCACATTGTACATAAATACACCCAGACCCGGAACAACTACCTATAGGCCATATAAATCGAACGGGGATCGAGCGTGAAACTGCGCCAATCGTAACACTAATTTTTGTATGTTTTAGTTAAATGTTAAAAATACTACCTAAAGTCTTAGAACTCAAATACCTCAAAACGATATGAAGAAATGCCCAAAAATGGGAATTACTGTTTTGTTTATCAATATAATTTTCGTATAATAAATAATAAATCACCTTGGAAAAAGCCATAAGTTATTATGTCTTGAACAATATCAAAATGCAGTTCCTAAAATTATCCTCCACGCTAACAGACGAATAGTTTCTGAACGGGCTTTATCTTTACAGAATTATCGTTTCAGACATAATCAACGTCATTCTTGCTCCGCATAGTTAATAAATCCTCTGTGTGTCTCCTGCGGGCGCTAAAAGCCTCACGTCTAGGGGCGGTTGCGTCGCTTATCGATATGGGGCAGACAGCACATTGTGTTATGACGCGCGGTAGCGTACTGTACACTATGCAACCACAAATACCGCTGCGGGACTCATGAATCACTTTACCCGATAGAGGTGTTATTAGTAGCGAGTGTTTTGTTTTTTACGCAATGGAAGGAGTTTTTTTGGTAGTAAAACTTATTCCTAGATCTATTACTGTATTTGACCATAAAAGTGGGGTATTTAAATTATTTTTTTATAATGAAAATTGGTTGAATTGGCATCAGTAAGACTATCAACAATGCCGCTCGGAATAACTTGAATCTCTGTATGTCTTCTGTGGACTGAAAACCTTAAGTCTCGGGTCTAAGGGTGGTTTTTATTGATATGGGAGATACAACACAATGTGTTTAGACCCGCGGTAGTGTACTGTCCAATCCGCAAATACTGCAAATGTACTCATGAACCAATTTACTTGATAATGCTTGTCTTTGTAGATTTTTCAATTTGTCGGTCTTTAGCTTATCTTTGCGCTTGGTTTCTTTAACAATATAAGAATTCTAATGCGGGATAAAAAAACGTCCTTTAACTGCAAATGAAAGCTGTAGATACTAGGTATTTAAAAGAAAATATTTTTATTTTGAAAGAAAGCAAATAGACATAGCATAAAACTGAAACAGATCATAATCAGTAATATGACTGCAATAAATGCAATATTTTATTCCATGCAATAATCATGGAGTCTCAGAGTGGCTGAAACCGATTTTAATTGAAGCATAAGTAGACGAGTACCTGATAATCGATGTTTAAATACGTTAACTGCGATATAATCTGACGATGTTGATTACATACATGTTCGTAGATACCACAAAGTGATTATGAAATTGATTAAGTGGTAAACCCTTTCCTTTCTAACATTATTTTCTGCTCTATATAAAATCACTAGCATTTTAGTTTTAACAACAGCTTAAATTAGGACAAAATGGTTTTCAGATACTTAACGATTTAACTACCATCAACTTATTTCAACATCTCGATATGTTTTTCCAATATTCCTTTAAACCTTATATTTCAATTTCTCACAAAATCCGTAAGGCGGCGCTGGTCCTCTATATAATTCGCTATTTATTTCAGATATCGGATTGACGGCATTTCGCGTCCGTTACCCTTTTTACGGCATCCACCAAACTCATATCATTGGACCTTTTTTCCACATTTCTAGTTTGAATGGACTCCAGGATATTTTCTGGTGTTATGACGTTAGTATATTTTTCATAGGCGTAAGACATTTCATGACTAGTTTTATGCTCTTTGTTATTGTGTAGGTAGGAGTCTTATAAGTGTAAGCGTACATTTACTATTCCATTGTAATGTCTTACAGGACTATTATCATCAGCACTTTGCTGCAAGCATATTGGTTAATTTATAATCCCAATATCTGGATTCTCGTCCGAGTATCATAATTATAACGATAATCTTGTTTGTATTATATTTCCTATTTAGCTGATAATATAATTTATTAGCCACTTATTGCGAATGAATGAGGAGAGAATGGATTATCAGTTCAGCACAAATACTTGTTACTGTATACGTTGCTTTAAATAACTTTTCACGTGTTTGGCATGCACAGACTGAAGAGCTATGCCTGTTTTTAAGCATTCAGTCTACGAAGTCATTAAGTTAGGCCGCCTATACACTAACATACACATTAGTGTGAATCGCCAGCTTGTACGTCGGAATGAAAAAGCGGCGTACAGCGCGTGGCTATTCATTTAACTTTCCGGACTGATTGCAAAAAGTGCCGAACATTCGCAGGGTTATGAATAAAGTTCCAGTCACATTACCAATGTACCCGGTTTTAGTTAGAAGTGTTAATAATGTTATAATGTACGATGGGTGAGGTACAATTAGTTATTTTGTTTCCTAACAGTCGGAGATGGGATAATTTCCTGATAAAACAAAAGTAGCGGTAGCAGCACAAATATGTTTACCACTTATTAAATATTTATTCGGTTAATGTAAAATATTGAGTTCATACCTACCTATAAACCTGACAGCTAGATATTGCTCTCGAAACACCACATATTTATGTATTCCCCGATATGATAAGAAAGGTATCTGAGATATTTCTATAAGATCACGGAGTCAGGCGATATGAAAACGGCGCTAGAGCCCTCGTTATGCCTTCACGACTGAATGCTCCGCTTCACATGCAGATAGAAACGATGCCACTTATTGATAATAATCTTATTCAATTCAATGAAGAAATAATATTTCTCCCGACAACTTTTCAAACAAGATTAAACATTCTGAAACAGACAAAGATAGCGAAAGTAATTAAAACTAAATTGAAAATAAAGAAAACAATCAGAGACGAAGGCTGGATAATTTTTGAGCTATCAAACTGTGAATAAGCCTGGAACATTGGGACAGACAGCGCAGAGTTAAATCGACGAAGTTGTTGAGACAAACTGTGGCATCCGACATTCAAAGGCGAGCCGAACAGAGCCGCAAGTTTCAATGAAAGCATTCAGAAGTTGTGCGGTCACAACTGCCGTATTTCTAACCCGCCTCATAAAAAATTACAACGCCAAAATTTGCTATTACGTTCGTATTTCATTTTTGTTCAGTGTGTCATATGGCCTCATGTGTCACGGATTTTTCAAATGCCAAGTAAAAATTTGAAGCTAAGAAAAAAGTGAAAGTTTTAAAGCTGTATTATGTAGGGAGTATGTGGTTTATTCAAAAAAAGTATTACACATACTTTTTTTGACCAATTAACTTGACAAAAACTGATACAGCTTTAATTGGTTGAGAGGAACATTTATATTACGGTTACATATTTATTAAAAAGTAAATATTATTATTTATACCAAGAGAGATGTCAGCAGATCAGGTCAGCTGTTGTTGTAAATGTTTATCTCTTGGCAAACTGTTCTTTGCGTCCGGTAGCTTTGTATTTCTTGAGTCTATAAGCGGACGCATGTAAATGTCTCATCTAGACAAGCTCTTAGGACGCTACTCATGTTTAGAATTTATGATTAAAATGGAATCGCCTGCAGCTTCGTCTGCTTTAAAGCAGTGAGAAAATAGTGTCCATCCGGACTATTCCGGACAGCAATTTTTTTCACACTCGCTGTGTCCACAGACAACTTTATATTTGTCGACGCTTATACTGCAGTTAATTCGTTCTATAATTAGAATCTTTTATTTTTTATAAAATTTATAATTATATTCATTACGTTATGATAATCTAATAAAATGATATATTATAACTCGGATTAGTGGTTTAAGAGAAATAAGAAAATATTTGATAGTAACCCAATAATTTGATGACGTTCGAGTGTTTTTGGTGGGATGTACCGGAAGAGGAACAGGCCCACTTGGCATGACGTCAACGATGGGATAAACACGTTATTATAAAAAAACCGTAACTCAATTCTACAAGTTCGCATTCGGGGTGGGTTCCTCGTATATTTCAAAGTTATTGTCGTTATATACAATGTACATACGTTGTTGTGTAGAACAAATTAAACTAAAATGTTTCTAACATATTCGATAGGACACTTTCACGTCTACGTCACAAGTGTGTGGCCATTAAAATTATGTCATTCCCCACTTAAGTGTCATCTAAAGACGTATAGTACGTGCCCACGAATAGTTTTAAACTATGTCTCAATTAGAGAGGCCGCAGCTTGCTAACGATTTCCGCATACTTATATAAATACATATGCATATGTATTATTATATATGCCAGGAAGTTCAGTGTAATTTATACATATATTATTAGTTTATGCATATGCTGGTACTAATTCATTTAGGGCAGGTGTTTGTCTTGATGAGTTAATCAGCGTAGATAGAGTGAAATACTCGTACATGGAGGAAAACGGGGCTCTAATTTTTCTAAACGCTTTTATAAGGAACCGATAAGTAGGTAACTTGGTTTTAGGGAAAGAACAATAGCATCAGGTTAAACCTAATAACTACATTGCTCAATAACCAAACCCCTCAACAGGCTAATTTTATTCAGCGGTTTGGTTATTGAGCAATAACAACAAAAACATATTAATAACAAAAACTTTATTACAGTTTCATCAATTAAGGAACTTGAGTGTTTGTAAGTCGAACTTAGTAAAAGCAAATCGAACAAAGAAAATAGTTTTATTCAAGCGTGCTTAAAGTTGGTACAGTTAAATAAAACTAAAACTAAACAATAACAAATAACAATAACTTGCCACTGTAAATCTCACAAACTGTTATGAACCAAAACTGGTCTTTATTCGTATTTCATAAAACCCCTTTTTGACTTTATTGAACCGAAAACGTACAAATCTCTTGGTCTGAGTATTAGGGCGGGGTTAGACTTCGACGCCTAGTATTGGTAGCTTTTCGCTTTGTGTATGTTCGTACACGTTGTTTTTTTTTTTGTGTGCACACAAAGACAAACAAACATCTTTGTGTGTGGTGTCTTGTATAAATAATCAGTGTTTTGAGTTCCATTATTCGCTTTATTCATATACTTCTATAATGCAATTGCTACTTTGCTTCGCTTGAAAAGTAAAATATATTTCTTTAACAACTATTCTAAAATATATATAAATGTATCTCTTAAGACAGCTTGCAATGTCATAAATATCACGCTTGATAAGTGGTTTAATTAGAGGTACATGATAAAACGAATCTTGTTTTATTTTTATGCTTTTTCGTTCACAAGAATTTACTTTCAGTGCACCCCATAAGCGAGGAACTGTATGTATATTTCTTTTGTAAGTTCGAAGTTAAAAAAAAATCTGTTTCGCACATTCTACATTTGAATATCGAGCGCCGAACGACTCGTTCCATGAACTTCTTGGAAAAAAAAATGGCGATCATTTTCCCCCAATCTTGGAAATTATAAATCAAAATTGTGTTTGTGTAATTATTAGACTCCGAAAGTAAAACTTTTTTTTTCTCTAATTTAAAATGACTAATAGTGTAGTGAATATAAACCTACCGATAATCACCTGACAAGTGTTTTGGCGGCCTACTCCTACATTTAAAATGTTTTGGCAGTAACATACCGAAGAAAGTATGGTTAGTGAAAAACTCGTATTAGATTCTGATACGTTATGCGTAACCGTTTATTGACCAGCAAAATACGCCGATAATTTCAAGTAGTGAGCTTGTTTCTCGCAGATAGAATATAGCCGGATTCACACTATTCTATCGTGTCATGTTGCGACGCCTTTTGACGCGGTGTTAGCCAATCAAAATTTTTTGTGATATGATGCACTATATTAATTTGATTACTCAATCCTGCGTCATGACACAACACGGTTGTAAATCCGGCTTATATCAATGGCCAAAACAATATCCGAAACGGTTTCGTTACAATTTCAGTAACCGAATTATGAAGCGAACGAAGCTCTAGTCCAATTAATACCATGACGAACAACTTTCTAAGGTCTATAGATTGATTCGGAAATCATTAATTTGGCAGAGATTCGTTAGACAGATATTAATTATTGCACAAGTATTGTTTGATGGGATCCAAAGGCTTAAAATTGTAGCGCTCATTATAATTGAGGAGGCGTTCCAATCAGAACGAAAGTGCTTAATTAATAAACATAACAATTTCGGTGGGGCTCGTAGATAAAGATTTACAGCGCTGATAGATCGATTCGCTAGGTAAAGCGTCGCTTGCCGCGGTCAGTTATTGGATGGGTGACTCTTTAATATCGTGCTCTCCGATTTTTGGAGGGTCCATCAGAGAGGACGGTGTACAACTCGCGGGTTGCGGTTGTCATACAGATGGTCGGTAAATGACAGACCTATGATATCTGTGTCTGTATCCAGAAAGTCTGTCAACCTTTCTTGCCTTAAGATTTATTAACTCCTAAGTATTTGCATTATTTCACCAATGTGGAACTACGTTCAATTGTGATCGCCAGCGCCATCTAGTTTATAAATAAAATATAATATTATGTAGAAGCGTCGTAAAAAGTCTTATTTACTGAATAAACAATTTCATTTCAAGCTGAGTAAAGCACAAAAAACCTCAGTCGTTTGCTATAACGATTCCATGTTATACCAACACTAGTATTCATAAAGTTGAAAGTTTTTACGACTTAATTTACAAACATTGCTGGTAGAGGGTACAATGTATGCGATATTAACAATACACCATAACTTTGGCTTCTTTACGTTAACGTCAAAGTTGGAGTAGTTCATGTGCACATTACGAGTCATAGTGTAGATTACCTAGTGAGTGTTAAGTGCAATCTACTTTGTAACCATTGCAATTGCTTTTACTCAACATAAACAAAGTAGAGGAGAGAATAATGTTCTAATTACGCTGTTATACGCATAGGTTCTACAATTTGTAAATCGTTTTCCAAAGAGTTAGAAGGATTATGTCAAGAGGATGGGGCAGCCTCCAAACAGCCGCCTAATTACCTACTGTTCGCGACGACAGTGGGGAGCCGGGTACCGGTGGCAGGATGGTGACTCCATACAAATGTTAACGTATTTATATGGAACTAACGTCCCGCTGCTGTTTTAGTTATAATATTATGCTTGTGGGTCATTGGAAGGCTGATGTGGCAATGGGTGTTTTCGGATCATTAACATCATATCAACGGGATGATCTTGCAACACTGCCGAGTATAAAATCATTTTAAATAAAGCTAAGAAGATGTTCCTGCTCATCCTCTGAATATTATGACTAAGGAAGTCACGATTCTCGAAAGCTATAGTAAAATAAACAGAAATCTCTATTCCAGTAGCCATACGGCAGATGTATAAACGATTCAAATAACATAACATAGCATCACGCATGTATAGCCCTAATATTTAGGTAGAGGTGTATTATTTGTATGCCCACAATTTGGTTATAGGTGTCGAGCCTATTGCCACCTATCGGACACAATTCCAAACTCCAGACTACTTACTAAGAATTTCCGTGCAATAAAACTTGCTTGACGGGACTCAAACTAGTACCTTACATTCAGCAGTCGCGATGTGTCTAATGATCGGTGAGGTAGTTATCCGAACAACATCGAAACGCAAAAGGCTCGTATACTCGAGTTTGTCGCGATCGCCAGAGAGCGTCGCAAAGCCCGTTCGTGACATCTTACTTGATTTGTGGATTGTGACGGTTTAAATTGTATGAAATACCGTCCTAATCTACAATTCATATAACTTGAATACTACGTCAATGTTGGTACACGGCCACTCTCACGGCTTAATCTCGCGCTTTTAACGTTATCCCTGCCTAACTGCGATTTAGATTCGCATTGTTTTATTTACAAAAAAAAAAACTATTGAAAACGAAGGCTACTGTTTTAATTTAAATGGATTTATTTTCTTTGCTGTAATGTTTAAATTCCTCCGAATGGAAAAGATCTTGTTTAATATACGAAACTTCTGGTCGAATTTCCAAACTTAGTAAATGAAGAAAAATTAATTATCTTCCAATACTATTGTATAATACTCTGAACGTACAGTTCTGGAATTATATTATAGCCAGTATTACTATTAAGGTTTTACAAGATGCACCAAGTGGATAAGCTTTTAGAATTTGGATTTTGCCAGACGGATGGACAAAGCAACTTTGAGAAGAAACGAAAAGTTAAGTTTCTCCTGTCTTGATCTTGGTCGCATGCGCGGCTGTTGAACATGAGTTCCTTGGGTTAGATTCCCAGACTGAACAGTGAATTAGGATTTTCTGAAATTCTCAGTATCAACCCGGAGTTTATAATTGTGTTTGCTAAATCATAATAGACTCCTTATTCTATGGGAATTAATAACATAAATATCAGTATAGTAATCTTGCCTACTAACCTAAGAAGTAAATCCATTCGTTTAATTTCTTGAGAAAATTAATCGGTCCAAAAACTGTCAGATTAATTCATTCTCTAAATCGAGTTCATATTGCTTTTAAACCTGCAGAGATACTAAAAGTATAAATTTTATTAGACAATACCTTAAGCAATCACTTGGTAATCGAGAAATGGCCATGATTTAACGACTTTTAGTCACATCCATCCAAGCCCTGTTACCCATTAATGGGTACAGCTGTTCCATTAGAAGATAAAGGATGTGAATCAATCTCTACTAGATGGATGGCTAAATCTCATCTCTTGTGCACACATGACCATGATGACACATGAAACTTAGGTTCTATCTATGTAACCCAGTACAGAAGAAGCATTACTCTTGTTACAATTCCTAGTAATCAAATCGCTGATCAGTAACGCTGACAAATCTCGTTTTTTAATTGATTTGTGTCATTTGCCTCATCGTTCTATTGGTCGTAAGTGCAACTGATGGGCATGAAGGCTTGTTAATGAAGCCCAAGAATTTCCTATTAGAATTTCCCAATAATGTTAGGTATACTGCCATACTGGTATACTGATTTTCTGTTAGGAAATTCTCAATGGTCCAAAGTTCAGAATTGTTTCCAGTAGATAAAAATAGGCTCGCCCCGTGTAATATTGATGTACCTATGCCTAACCCTTCGGCTATGGCGTGGTGCTATGGTGGTATTTTGTTTGAATCGATTGTAGATTTTGGCCAACAAATTACAACAGCTGACTTGATATTTGATAGCTGACTTATTAATCAGCAATTTGATTAGACATTAAAAAACCGCGGCTGAGTATCATGTTTTAATACCTATAAAAACACAAAGTTTCCGGCTTTATTTCGCAGTACATTTCCTCAAATTTATATCAGCGTAAACGAATGTAATGTGAACTGCCGCAATAAAACGCAATGGAAAGCTAAACCTTCTGTCATAATAGATCTTCGAAGCTTTTGCGGGATAGAGGTAATCTCGGTTTAAAATAGAAATTCCGAGAACAGTAATTGTTTTGTTTGGAATCTATTTTTGCGGATTTCAAAAGGCTAAAATGTTCTCAAATGGTTGAACATTGAAGTTATGAAGATTTTGTAAACAGATTTGAACAAGAAGATAAATTATGTGTTAGCGCTATAAGCGATGATGTGTGTGAGGTAAAGTAAACCAGATGGGTACTGGCATACTCGTATCTACGAGTACTATTTTTACGTAGGTACCAGAGATTCAATTAAATAACGGAATTATAAAGGGCTATGCCAGTATTTGCCTTTCGCTCGCGAAGCTATGTGAGAGCGAGAGATAAATAACGAGAACAATAGAAGAGCTGCTATTTAAATTCCATTCTTTGTTTGTTTGTGATTCTCGAAGCTAGTATAGTATCTGTTGCGATTATGTTACGTGTGTTACATTAAATTATCTGTCCGGCAGCCTAATTACCGATGTAGCGACAGGCGTAGATCGCGCGATAACTTCTGTCAAATGTCATTTTTGTGACATATAATGTATTGGCTGACAGTGAGTTTGATGTCGCGTGGCTATCGCGTTGCTGTCGCTTTTTTACGTAATTAGGCTGCGGAAATATTAAGTTTACGAGTTGCGAGACCCACGAGTATCCCAATGAGATAAAAATATAATTGAATGCATTAAGCAATAAGTTCAATTAAATTTGAAAGATAACAATGTCGCCTTGTATCACTTTATTTTGGTATAATTTATTTGACGTGTTAGTAGAAACGGAAGGATAAGGCATGGGTGTCTGTCGTGTACCCACCTTTTACCTATTCAAATTCAAATTCAAATATATTTTTATTCATTTAAACCATTTACAGGCACTTATGAATAGTCAGGCTCTAGTTGCCACGTTCCAAAGTGTTGATTTCCAATGGAGAAGAACGGGCAAGAAACTCCATGGTTACTCTTTTAAACTCGGAATTAAATATACAATATTAATTTATACATTGATCTCGAACAACAATTATGTGAGTACTATGTAGCTTGAAAGAGTCTAACTTTTGTAAGTCTGAAACTCAAGCCTGATAGTTATGAAAAATATATTTACTTTTGATAAAATTGCCATGACAGCTATGAGCTGACCAGTCCCAATAGACGGCGCCCGTTCACGAGTATAACGCGTGCATCAGCGTCGCTTTGCTCAACCATATTGCAGGGAACCCAACGACCCGATGCACAACGCCACCATCATCAGGACAATTAAGTGAGTATGACAAACTCAAACTGCCAGACAGCTATCACGTCTATTAGATATAAAATTTACGGCTACGTAGTGCTCACATATAACAATGGTAATTTTTAATTAAACAAACGAAAGTAGGTACCAATGAGAGTCACGTTGTCGTCAACACAAATTTACAATCAAAAGTAGCTTCACTTAAAAATAACAGGCACAAATTCACACAACAAAATTGATTAAAAACATAATAATATTGACAATAACATTGACAATAAAGTGTAAAAAAATTATAATAAAAAATAAAATAATAAATAAAAACTATGGCGATATAAGTCCTGTATAATAGGAAGCCAGCCTATTGTCATACACCATATACAATACCTAACTACGGACCACTACTGAAAATAATTTACTAACAGAAAACCCAATGACACTTTACCCGACATAAACCGCACCCGCCACTACTAGATCAATGAAATAGTTAATACTAAAAGTAAAGATATCAACAATATTTATTTACAAGAAATTGCTGTAAGCTCAAAAACAAATCGTTTACATTTATAATATCGCCATTCACCACACTGGCCTATATTCATTTCATCGTAATCTCCCTGCTCTCCCCTAGTACGAGGATACTGTTACGCAGTCTTTACTTTGTTATGTAGGACAATAAATTAAGGCGCAATTAAAGTGGCTCGGGACATTGACTGATATACAACCTCCTTGCAACGCTCACCAGATTGCGTTCACACCGACCGAACTCGAAAAAATGAGCTGACCGTGCCGTTCCCCCACAATTTATTAGCGCCGTAACTAAAATTAACTTTTATACCTAAATAAAAAGGCCGTTGTGAAATTATAATAGCGTTTAAAACTTCTAAACAAAAGCAATTAGGTAGGATACCTATTTTAAGACTTTTCAGTTTTACGTTATGCTTCTTTATCTGGTTTTCTTTTATTAAAATCTGTCTTTTGTCTGTTGTTTACAAGTTCAAGATTTATAGGACTTTTTGCAGTAGGTTTCTTTATTACGCCTTTAGGCTGTGTTTTGGGAACTCTGGTAAAATATGGTTTGTGTATGGAGCAGGTTGAAGGGTAGATAGTTAAATTATCTAAGTATGTTGTATGTACACATTGCAGAAGTATCAACAAATACAAACCTTTTCATCTCTGCACAATCGTATTCTTTCTAATTTCCTATCCGATATCATTTTCCTGTCCCAAAAGAATTGAGCTGAAAATAGACATGTTGGCAGGCGTCGAATGAAGGAACTTCATTTGATATTTGGGATATTGTCACTTTGGTGAAATATATAAAATAGGTCTCGACTACCTCGTTTGTCAAGTTGTCTCAACAGCAACTGCTAAGCATAAGTTTGAGTCACCACGCCTGTATCCCTGAAGGGTTAGACAGAGGTGTATTATTATACACCACATTTCGCCGTTGCAGTTCTTCACTCCCATGTAATAGGGGACGAGCCTATTGCCATCTACCGGGCGCAGTTTCAGACTTTCTGCTACTGAAAATTTCCATACAGAAAAACCCAATAACACTGCCCGACCCGGGAATCGAACCGAGGATCTCACGCTCTACTCGCAATAGACCAATGAGGCAGTCTCACAAGAAAATATGACTTTAATACCTACAACTAAATCTACTTATTGAGAAAATATCGTCTTTGATATTGCTCAACCGAAATAGTCTTTGGTAAAATATAAAAACTGCATCAGCTCCAATGCACACGAGATTCGAGAATATTGCTTCTGCGTGATTCGATTTCCTTCTATCCTCACAAAGTTGGGTAACCGCTGAACTGCCGATATTACACCCATATCACAGGCACATATCAAAGGCTAGCCGCTGACTACGAACACCAGATAACTCGGTCAACACAGGACAGTCCGCACTCTAGGGAACTGTGTGTATAAGAATTTAGAAATATGATAAATTTCGGGAAGGAACCAAAAAAATATGTTATTCTACAAAATATCGCATGCTTAGTTTTATTTTTTGTTCTTAAATCCTATTCAACCCATGCCCAGGTTTCTCAACTTGGAGTTATTAGTAACTAGCTTCCGCCCGCGGCTTCGCCCGCATTAATTACGAACCCGGGTATTTTTTCGGGTCACACGTAGCGCCATCTATCTTTCTAAGAAAGTTATTGTTCTTTCCCTTGGGAACAGTACTTTTTTCTGGATGAAAGGTACCCTCTGTCCTTTTCTGTACCCCTGACAATGTATATGCAAAATTTCACGATGATCAGTTCAGTGGTTTAGGCGGGAAAAGGTAACAAACAAACAAACAAACTTATTTTCGCATTTATAATATTATAGTTAGGATGGTTAGGAGACAATACTTTTCGCCTAACGAGCTTCATTTCGGGACTTAAAAATTCCCTTTAATTTATAACAGTTATTTATCTCGACGTCGACTTAATTTACAATTGAGTGCAATAATTAATGATGTTTTACTAATAGTTACTATACATATAGACTATGAGTAAGTTTATACTGAGGTTAATTTTAGTAGTGCATTGAGTGAATTGCCGTACAAATAGTCCTTCGACCATAAGTATGGCAGCATAGCAAGAGGTCCTAGGCTTGAGTCCTCGGTCGGACAGATAATACAAAACAATGGAGGCTATATTATTTTATACCTTTTGGTGAAATGGTGTGTACTGCTCACATGTGGAATTTTTTTTGCTAAGATTTAATTATTGTAATAGCATTCTTTAATTATATTCTTTTTTCTGCTGGGGAGTTTGTTGGGCCTTTTATTTTCTCCAAGCTAAAACATATAGGAAGCGGTCAAGGGCGAGCGTATTAGTTCTCATTATAATATGTTTGACGTTTAAAAAGCACTAGTAGTATAGTATATTTCGAAGAAATTATTTTTTTAAATTTTGAATATTCAACTATATACCTCTGTTATACATCCACTTTTTACACGTTGTTGTTATACATCCACTTTTTACACGTGATGTAAAAAGTGGATGTATAACACCTCTAGGGGTTTACATGCGTGGGGACAAGTAAATATTGTTAGGAATATCCAGCGAAGCGCACACATGTGGCCACCCACATGAGTTGCAACTTGGTCTGACAACAAGACCGTATTCAACACGATAGTCAAGTTAACGAAGTCAACTTTTGTGTTCACATGAATAAATCAAAACAACTGGACCTTTGTTTCTATTGGACATTCAATATTACTGAAACGAACCATTCCGAATTTCAGAAATTACTTTTTAGAACAACGAAATTTATTATATTCCATTTAGATTAATATTTTTCATGCAAATCTAATCTATCTTAAGTATATGACTTATTTAAATTCTGCAATATCGCTAAATTTACTTATTGGTGAACCTTGGTCCATGAGGTCAAGCTTATTGCAAACTGACTCTATAAGCGTAACACCTTACAAGGTACAGATCGAATTGACATTCACCCTGAATATTACTCCATCATTTCCGAAAAAATCTTCACCTATATCTGGTGATCCTGTATAGATACTTGTATAAAACCTATGTCTTTGTTTGACTGTACAGAACTGAGAAAAGAGCACATTAAACAACATATTATTATGTAAATGTTAATTTATTTTTGGCATAAAGGATACCAGAAACACACAAGTTAAAACAAATTGAAAGACAGTTAAAAATATCGCAAAGCAACACAAGTTTCGTTCAGTTTCCCTGTAATAATGCACGATCTTTATTTTCTCCATTTTCCGCGAAACCCTATTGTTAGAGAAGCGAAATTGTGGAAAATGTTGAAAGGAAACGGCAACCTATTATGTGTGTTAAGTCACAATGTGCGAAGAAAGGAAAGAACCTGCGTATTTCTGGATCTACGTTAACCAGGACACTGGCCAGGGTCCATGGTCCATGGTCGTTACCGATTTGCTAGAAAAGAGCCTTTTTTTTTTTTTTTTTTTTTTTACATTGCCCCACACTAGGATTTCTCCTGTATCGTGGGTACAGTTTACAAACATATATGTCACATGCACAAACAGCCAGACCCGAAACAACTATCTGTAGATCATACAAATATTTGTTCCGTGCGGGGATCGAACCCGCGACACGTAGCGCAGAAAGCTAATCACTTAGCCACTGCGCCAACCGTGTCGTCTTTTGGGTGCTAGATGTGAATGAGATAGTGCCTTCACGAGTGATGAAATTAGATATCGTCTGGCGCACCCTGGACTATCATTATTACTGTCAGGTTAATCTTTCTACAGCTTGAGAGCTTGTGCCGACTCAACAGAAAAAGGTACCGATTCAAAATATATATTTAACATAAAAGTAATTTACCTGTATTTAACTCCTTTGAACTCGATTTATTCTTTAATTACCACTTCTAATCAATGTACGGTACGAAATTGTTTGTCATTTCATCTATACATATAATAAAATTATAACAGACCGATGTCTGTACACTATAGATATTGTAGAGAAACTAATATGGGACCTCTTATAATTACTAAAAAAAAAACAACAGTTTTAATAATTTTGTCTGTCTGTCGGTATGTTTGTACACGCATCACGCAAAAAATACTGGCATGGAATTGAATGCAATTTTCACCGATGTATTGCTAGAGGTCTAATTTAAAATATAGGCTCCATTTTACCGCAGGAACATATCAGATTCTAAATTCCACGCGTACGAAGTCGAGGGCAAAAGCTAGTAATCAAATAAAAATGTAATCACATTGTCGTGTTGTCTATAGTTACTGCCTACCCCGTAGGAAAATAAGCGTCATATTATTTATGTATCATCACGCCTGTATTCTAACTAGGTTAGAGCGTGTTGTTGTAGGTACACCCACACTTCACTGATGTCATCATTCAGTTTCATAGAAAGAGAGCCTGTTACCATTTACCGCAATTACGGATTTCGGGCTTTTACTAAAAATTTCCCAACCGAAAAACTCAATAACTCTTTCATTAATCGATTCAGATTTCTTCCAGCCGTTCAGGGAATGTACGAAAAATTCTCATGTAATCCACACTTATTACCATAAATGGTATATGCTTTCTAAAATGTAACGTTTGTGTATCCAAGGGTATGCGTAATCCCATTACTTATCTCCACTTCCCAGGGTTCTCCTGCTGTTTGCGGTATTACACTCGTACGTACATCAAATTGCTCTTAAATGTTCCTCACTGAAAGCGATCCTCTTTTCAAAACCGTCCAAAGTTGTACGCTTGATTACTGTTTTTTGCCGACTTTTAAAAGATGAGATTTTCTTAATCAGTTAAGTTTTATATAGATTTTATGTATATAGATAAAAATAAGAGGAAAGTCTGTAAATAATTATTCAATCAAAAAGAATATCGTACCTATTCAATTCCTCTATATAACATGATCACTTATATAAATAACTTCTTTTTTATACATGGTTCACGCGAGCTATACAGAAGTAGTATAGTTTATAGTATGTAATTTTTGATTACCTTTTTAAAATGCCAAATTATACTGTTTAAATCACTTTATCAAACTGTAAAGTCGTTAATAAAGTAATATATATGTATTATGTTCACCTTTTATATATTGTTATGCTAAACAAATAGGTACTTAAAATATTCGAAGGAAGAGCTCCCAAAATGACATAAAGTAATAACAAATTAGTATTCATCCCCCTTCGTATTTTATAAATGAATATTGTCGTCCATTATATTAAATAAATTTTAATTTCGTCCTCGATATCGACTTCCTTCGGAATTTTAATAAATATTTGCCCGAAGCCTTAGCTTTATTTGTCGTGAAATGTAAAACTTAAGTAACCTGAGTCCCTTTTCCTGTTAAAGAAAATATTCTGAAACGATTCTGAGTGGCCGAAACATTATTAAAAATCGAAAAACAATACAGTATTCCAATTAAAATTGGAATTGTTTTTTATTTTTAATAAACAAGTTTATTCATATTGTAAAATGTACCTTAGAATATTCTAATTCACTATTCTTTTAAAATGACTTCCAACTGAAATTGGATAGGATACTAAACTTCTAACTAAACTCTAAAATCAAATCAAATGTTTTTCAACTTCCTTCTGCAAGTATGGGTAACGCCATCTATCGGTGCTACGCAGAATATTAACAAGGGAGGTTCGCTCAAGCCGTGAACGGAGAAACGTATAATATCTCCAATGGAAAGCACTGAGAAAGCTATCCTCCTTCGAATTGTTACCTTTCGTCACTAGGTGTCGCTTTCAAGCAAAGAGGTTTGATCCGTACTAAACGACGAGGGAAATGGTTCGACTTCGATTTAGTTTAAACCGTAATTCCATAATTATCATTATTTGAATAGTGTTGAGTGGTTGACTTGGATCCGAACCGCAGCAAGAAAGGAATGCGTTTAAGATTTTTAAATATTTTAATAATTTAGTGAGGTAAAATTGTTCTCATCTCTGTATTGATATATTTTACTACAAGTATTGTACGAAATGTAAAATGTATTTTTTTCGATAACAATAGATAATATTTCACTGATTTTTCGCTAAAATGATGAACTTACCATAATAACCTAACCTAACGTTAATTAACATTAATACTTAACAAAATAATTAACTACATATTAATGTTTTTTTTTCTAATTAAGTATTAATGTGAATTAAGTTTAGGCAGATATGTACAAATGTACAGTTGCAGATAGCACAGGAATATTAAAAAAATATATATAACCTAGGTAAGGGAATATCAGTGTTCATTATTTGTTATTGTATTTATCCATTAATCTGTAAACTTATCGTGGCAGACAGATCATAAAACATGAATAAAAATATTTATGTTACAGATATATTACGAATGTAATATAATATTACAACCACATCATCTTATCGCAGCTTTAATATTGCTCGTTTGCGTGTGAGATTGCTTAATTATATACCATTAAGTTAAACGCGTATACATTTTATATTCGCGAAATAAATCGTCTAGACGATCTGCCACCATTTCCATTCACTGCCAAAGTAACGTGTAAAAACGGTATAAAATGACACCCACAATTTCTAAACAACTACGTTTGTAAAGGCTAAGGCTAAACGAAAAGATGAAAGTAAAATAAAAATATAATTTATCAATGCCGATACTTAATAAAACATAAAACTCGACGTATGAATGACAAGACTTGCTAGTTTCATCATTTGCTGGTGAACTAGCTGATTGCCTATCTACAACTATTCATGATATTCTGACAGCATGAGGTTAAAATTTCTGTTAAACAGGGTATAAGTAAATACATACGTACATAAAGTCACGCCTTTTTCCCATGGGGGTAGGCAGAAACTACGGAACGCCACGTGCTACGATCCTTACATAACCCTTTTGCTTTATCTACATTCATGCATCGTTTCATACATGAACGCCGGTTGTGGGTACTGCGCACCTGACCTTTTTGAAGGCGTTTCCAGTAACAACTGCGTTATAAATCCCTTTCGTTAATCGCCTTTCATCCATCCTCTCCACATGACCAAATCAACGAAGCATACTTTTCTCTATGCTTGTCACTACATCTTTCAAACCGCAACGATCTCTTATCACGCTATTTCTTAATCTGTCATTCAATGTTACACCGCACATACTTCGCAAGGAACGCATTTCCACTGCATTAATTCTACTTTCATGCCTCTTCTGCCACGAAGAAGAATAAGAAATTAAACGAAGAAGAATAAGAAAAATAAGAATTGATAATTCATTCGTGAGATTACTATCGGACATTATATCAGCAAGCTACGAAACAGGCCCTTAATATTTTGTCGAAAAATAAAAAAAAGAAATGTCTGAAGATCGTTTTGATGTATATTTGGTTGAGTTTGAATGACCATAGGAAAACTGAGGTCCTATCGAGAGTTGCTAATAAATATAAAAGTAACAGATATTATGGCTATAAGTAATAAAAATACCAGCCATATTAGATCGCCTTTTTGTCTTCTACGTAAGGTAATACTTTTCATCATTAATCAGACTTGGGGATATATATATCAGCTAATAGATTATAGGTATCCATCTGGATTAATCAAGATTTTATCGCTTATTGCATATATTTTCCAGATTGAAACTTAACTAGGGTTCCGTAGCATACTAGTATCCTACTTTAGTCATGACCGGATTCCTTTTCAATGTAACACTTACTTATTGACATGAAATATTAGAGTACGTACTTCTTCTTATTGTGTCATGTCGGCACGAGCTTGGACTCAGTCATGCCTTAGTGAAGAGATTAGCCAGTCAGAAATGGTAGTAACGAGGCCGAAAGCTCAGAGTGCGGCAGACGATCTTAGACTTCGAGTACTTAAAGATAACCATGTTGATAACCCATTCTTCATTCCAGTTCTCCATTCCTATCCATACAACATACATTCGTGGAAGAACATTATCAAAAACAATGGTTTTAATCCTCTCATTAACTTGAAAATGTTGAAGTCGAGGCACGAAAATCTACTCCTTACATTTGAAAAGCTTTATTGAAACAAGAAACAATACAACAATGGATTAAAGTTTATTACATTTTCTATAAAGCTTAATGTTCTACAGAGCGCGGTAAGTAACTTAGTGCATACAACTTTAAATTCAAGTGGGTACAGTTTTCAAGACTCCTTTTGGGACAAACTGAGCATTCTTGAGTTGTGCTGGCTTCAGCGAATTCAATTCAGTTTGGAGAGCCCAAGTACCGCGGACAATTCCAAGAAATTCTTAAAATGTTTCGTGAACCACTCGGTCCTGTTGTGTTCGCTTTTTTTCACAGGTACGTGTCTGAATAAGAAGTAGAATAACCCGTAGATTTGTGTAGTTAAAGTAATACGCCGGATCTACTGCAAGCATTTTCGCTTCAGGGTTAAGGTCGCTATTGCTAAAGCTTTGACGACCTGAGATATGCTCAAACCCTCTAGCATTTATATTCTATTATTTTATGGCTAGTAAGATTTTCTCTGTTATTAATACTTAGGTTTATTTGCTTATATCAAGTAAGTGACACAACACCGTCATAAAATACAAACACGTTATTAAAAAATATGAGTTACACATAAAATCATTCTTCTTCTTCTTTCAATAATCATTCAAACACTAACTATCGTAATTTTAGACGGAGAGACCAGTTTAATCTCTAAGGATTGAAGCATATTGTAAGCTATTTGTCTAAGTTAGCCACAGTGACGTCCATTGATTGATTAGATGCTAACGATTCAATGAACTTTGGTAATTGTAGTTTGTTGTTTACAGAGACCTTCAGTGAGTACTATTGTACCTCAATTGGATTCAATTGTAACTAATGAAATGAACAAAAGAACATTTTTTTTTTTTTTTCAAAATATTCTCTAACATGACAAAATGTTCGCACAGTTACCGTATAAAATACGACAAAAGACTAATAAAGCATTTTTAAAGTTTTAAAATGTATTACTACGTTTGTAAATGTATCAAAACAATTTCCAAGACGAATCCTCAAATCTGTCAGATTAATACAGAGTCTGTCGCTCCTACGCCCTTATATAAATGCTTTAAGCGACTTCGCGATATATTCAGTGAGTTATGTCAGGCGGTATAAAGTACGTATGTGGCGTCAAAATTACGGTGAAGGCTAATTAACTTCAGACCTTTGGCTGTGGTTGTGCGTTGATAGCTCGTGAACGCGTAACGCGACCTTCGCGCTAACATATTCAGTTCCCGACTGACATAATACCAGGAAAATTACTCAAACGGTACCCCGACACGTTTATTTTACACGAAGCCGTTTTTGAAGGCGAAAATTCGGCGAAATATTTTTGATAGGTATAAAGTAACCCACATTTTTACTTCAAACTTCGACCACTTGAAACGTAAGTTTAGCTTTTAGCTTTAGATATAAATATTTAAACTGTAATCTCCTGTACTGATAAAATGCAAATGAAATCGGAACACGTATGGTAAGCAAAAAATAAATAACATATATTTACGTATTTTGCAAGCTTTCTCGCGGGTCGCTGAGTAAATTGATTTACTGGTGTAACTGCAAGGTCTTAGTATAAATACATGGAGTTTTGAACAATATAATTTGCATACTTTACACAAGCTTTTACACGACTATTTCAAAGTAACAATATACAAGTAAGATGAGTTAGCCTGCTCTTTACTTTGTCTTATTAAGAAATACTTTCCAGTAGTAAACTTTTAAAGTATTCATCGTGATTGAGAATACAGTTGTATACGTCTCTCATTGTTCTCATGACGAAGCGTTTTGGAACAGCAGCAGCGACTGATTTGACAGCGTTTAATATTCTGATACTCGCACACAGCTGGTGTGTTTCCAGATTAATACAGATTTAACAAGAACGTAGATGTCGTGACGCGGTATTTCTATATATATCACGTGCACATCTCAGTTGTTTTAGGCCGACTTAGTCCAATTTCTACCAAACTTAGGCTCGACCCAGACGGCAATGTCCTAAAAAACATTTAATTACACGGCTTTCGGGAGTGTCCAAAGAAACTTTTCGCATTTATGTTCTAAATTTTGTTTTGTTTCAGAAATATACTTTTGTGTTTTGCCGATAACTTGCCATTTGCAGTACCTACCTACCATAATCGAACATCTTTCATCCCCAGGGGTGTACATAATGTTTTAACTTTATTCAAGATTTTTTCACTAATAAACAACGCTTCAATTCAAAATACTTCCATCCTTAACCTCAACTTATTAATAAAACGTCTCCATATAAATTCTAAACAAACCTAAAAGTTTACTTAAAAAATAATAAAAATATATAACTATTCCTATCCACTTGGACTGCAAGTTAGCGCACGCGATTCACCTCTCGTGATCAAACTTTAAACTTGGTAAACCAACATGAAATATATTAAATCGCACTAACCTATATTGGTTGGAAAATATAACGCGATTCAATCTACAAGGCGAAAGTATTGAATAATACGAGCGTGGAAAGTTTCGCGCACAACTCTCGATACGTTCTAGTCCCAATGTTTTTTTTTTATAAAGTGACTATGAATAATGTTGGTATTTGGGCGGTATCTATCTGTGGATACTGGCATTGTTTTCCCTTGACTGATAGCACTGGTCTAAAACGGCATTTGTCTCTACTGGTGATAAAAGCGAAAGTTGTGAGAAAAAGGGTGAAAAATTCTGACCCTTGCCCGACAGTGGGACACTAATGGGTTGAATTATTATTATTATAATTTCAAAAATCCCGTAACAACATTTAGAATGTCACTATTTTACGAGAAGAGATGACAATAACCAATGAAATGAAATTATTTATATTGCAATTAGGATTTTTCAATCACTTACACGTCTTTTTTAAAAACTAGATGGCGTCGACCATTTCCGATATTCTTTGAAAACCACTTACTAGAGAGAGATAGACATGTTCTTTTTTCAATTTTAAGTTGGATGGATAGTAATAAATTCACGTTCTATCAAAACTGATACATACAAATTGCAATTCGGGGTATGCAGTGGGAAACAATTTTGATAAATTATCAAATCAGTTTCTCATACTTCTTAGTAAACATACTAAAAGGGCCTGGCAAGACTTGAAACTATGCTTAAATAAAATATGATGAATTAAATGTTGCCCTTACGTAGTTAAAAGTTGCATTTACATACGTGATTACACTTGTAGACATCTTTCAGTCTAAAAATGCAGGCCCCTTCACTAAATGTGATTATTTAAATGTGTGAAAAGAAATATTTGCGCTACAATCGATGCATCCCATTTTCGTATCTAACCAGTGACTAAAGAACCAATTATATTGACGAGGTTGCGTGTTTTGCGTCTTTACATATATTTTGCATGTAGCGGGGTAGACATTGTAGGAGCGTGCATTTTTATACTGAAAGATCTCTACCTACTTGTAATTTCTAAATCAGTGTCTATAACAGAACACGAATAATTAATACATTGCTGGCCGACAGATCGGACATGTCCACCGTACAGGGTTTATTTTTTGTCAATGTATGCATAGCCTTACTGTTTTTCCTCATGTAAACTAGACTATTTGGCCATGCTGTTCGCCCACTGTCTAGACTGCTAAATATTTATTGAAAAATAAAACGAGTGCTTTGTTTGACTCAACGACGGTAATATTCAAGGATATCTTAATTCAAGTATATATGTAACGAATAAAAATTTGAATAAATAAATAAAATATCCGCAAAGCGTAGGATAAGGTTTTTGAAAATATGTTTAGGCAGCGAGGTACCATCTGTTTTTTATTAAAACGAGGCTTAGGATAATCAAAAATACCTGTAATGTATTATGAAATATTAAGGTCCTGATGAAATGAAATTATTTATTTTGCAATTAGGATTTCAATCACTTTTACACGTCTTTTTTGAACTGTATGGCGTCGGCATTTCCTATCATCTCTGAGAAGAAACGCAGAAATAAATTCAAGGTCAACAACAACAACAACACAGTATACAAGGTCCATTTTAAATTCCAAACAGATTGTAATGATGTAAGGATTTATGTGAGACAAATATAGGGTGGAATAGCCTTTTGAAGAAAGTGCCATAACTATTTGAACTGACCTGTCGCAACAGAGGGCAAGCATGGATCAGTTATGGTGAGAATTAATGAAATTATGAGCGTTCAGTCTAAATCTCACTCACATTTACAATGTATAGCGGTTATATATAAGACATCATTTAAATAGGAACTTAATATTTTTTTAATAATTGAAACGAGAATCGTTTTTTGAATGTCCTTCTTCAATGTGACCGTCGTTTAGCTTAGGTACCAATATACATAGTTTAGTTTGAGTTCTGACTAACTCAAGTTATATTATGACATTAAGTCATGCAAGTTCAGCCGTAAGGTCAAAAACACCCCCAAGGTATGTATTTCAACCCCCATGAGTACAATACTCACTAATTTTCAAAAGTTAACACAACATTCGCAAAATACAAGCAATTACAACCATGTTTTCTCACTAAATGGGAATGGGGAAAATGAATCCCAAAATACTCTTAACCGTTTTCATTAAAACTTTGTAACAATACGACTTCAAAACAAGAAATAACATGTTATTGCAACTGTTATAATAAGGTATGCGGGTAACCGCATTCCCCGAGATCTTTCACAGAAAATGAAACAGCAACGAGAATGTATACGTACCTACTCATAGCTAACATTATAATCTTAAGTTAATCTTCAGCGCTACTTTATGCTCTCAACAACGTAATCATTTTATTTTTTCTTTGAAATATAATATTATTGCTCTCCCTATTATCTTTATTTGCTTATTCACTTGAGAGAAGACGAGAGTAATTGCATAAAAGTACAACACATTTAAATAAAAACTGCCTTTGGTTTTTGATTCAAATTGGACATTATTATTTTTAATTCTCATTTTAGTATGAGTTTTATGTTCTATGTACACACATGTGTTTTGAGTACTATGAAATTATCTCTAAATATTATATTTAACCTGGCCATGCAATCGGATGTTCCATTTCCATTCATTTTGATAATTTAGTTATATTCAACAGAAACCTTATCTACATCTATAGTAACAATACTTCTATAGAAACTGTAGTTGCTAATCGCTATAATTTGATGTTTCTTTCAGATTAATATTTCCATATTCGTTTGAAAGTAGATGTACATAGGCATCTAACCGCAAGACATTTACATTCACCATATTTTGTGTCGTTAGTACGATTAACACAAGTTATGCCATTAAACTTTTCTTTCATCGTTCGGAAAAACTCGAAAGTGAAACACAACATTCCATCGTTTTTTTTTTAATGTATGGACTTTTGACATCTTCTTGATAAATATCGTAAAAGTCAAGTTGGTATTTCCTGTAATTGCGTTTTGTCTCATATTTTGAACAACTTTTAGCGCGTATTTTATAAAAGAATGAAATATGGTCAACGAAAAAAGTTCCCATGGGCAACGTCAGGGAACTTTTATTCGGATTTTATGTTGGTCGACATGCAATTTTTATGCAACGAAGATTAAATTTTATTCACACAACGTTTTGTTTCACTTTCCGAACGTTTAGTGTACACCGCGTGTTTGGTATTCATGTCACATCCCTTTAGCTGGTTGGTTCGTACGTATATATTATGTTTGAATGTCACCTTGTATGTAATCAGGGTCAGTAGTATGACACATGACGCGATTTTAATTAAGATAAAATCTAGAACCCTGAAATTCCATTTAGTTAGAGCATAAAAGCAGGCATAATAACGGGGAATATAATTACTGGTACCTATTTGAAATCACATAGACATTCCTCTCGTGATAGGTATCTGTGACGTACCTATAGCAATGTCTTGTACTAAGACCCTGTACTCCCAGTTAAGCAGAGCTACTAATAAATTAAGTTCAGAAAATCTGAACAGGTATAGCCTCCCCTGTCCAGGGAATCATACTCAAAACCTCACGCTTAGCAGCCGCGCTTGCAATCACTAGACCAATAAAACAGTACAGATAAAAAACACGCCGCGCCACTTCAAGAAAACAGTATATCAAAAACTTTTGATGCTGCAGCTGTGAGCTATGAACTCTTACCATTGGCCACTACATACTCATTGGCCTTCATATAATTTAAAAACGTGCAAATTTATTCCGCTATAAAACAAAACTAATCAATTTTCATGTGGTAGATTTATGATGAAGTACATTCGGTTGACTAGCTGTAAGGCGTGAGGCACGGGTGCGGTGGCACATGCAAAATGATTGGCCCTTGTTATTTGATTTGCCCCGACCTGGTTGCCAGCACCCGTTCCACATCGCTGGCTCCTTGCTGTTTGTGTTGCTCTGAAATGTTAGTTTGCTCTCTTTCATTATGATTGAAATGCAAATGTTGCTACACTTTGTTTTCGTTGAATTATGTAGCCAAATTCGATTGTACTCTAACTGCCTGAGTGAAATCTCTGAGTTTTATAATGGAAATGTTCCATAGTATATTTCGTTAAGAATATACACTCGGGCATCGGAATTACATTTACTGTTTGCAGTTAAAATACAAAATTCACCAGCATACCGTTTATAATGCTCGAGAGATTTTAAAGATGGCAGAGGAAATTAAGGAATTTCCTTATTCGATGAGATTTTATACAAAGTGGGAGAGAGCGCATCGAAGGTTATGTTCAAAGTTATAAGCGATTATAGCATGAAGTTTTTATTCAATTCTTTCATCATATCGTAATTTTAATATCATCATTATCGCCTTTTTAGTAGCAGATCGCAAGCGCAAAATGAAGCAGAATGCAAAATGGTGGTGTCTCGGGTTCAAGAGTTTAGGCCATTTATCATTGTGTATGTAAAGTTTCCTGTTATTGTGACATGGACATGGAATGTCTAGGATCTAACTAAAGATAAATCAGCGGGATTAAAACTTCATTTAATTCTCTTTTCTCGACTGTAGCTACGTCAGCGTATACAAGAAATTATAAACGTATGGACGTTTATAATTTGGTGCATACGTGACGGAGATGGCTCCGTCACTCAAAATACATGGAATGAGAGCCGTATACCACCTTCAACAATATATATGACATAAGCTATGTACACATATAGGTGGAAGGATACATAATGTTTGTCTATTTATAGGTACAGTCAACTAAAAAAGTAGCTGATCACTGTACGAAGACTTTTTGAGAATGTAAACTTCAGAGACTAAATATTTTTCTTTTTTATTAATTTTACTGATTACCATAACGTCATCGATTAGGTTAGGTTAATTAACTTAGAAATTGTCAGTTAAAAACAATAATTAGTCTTAATAAATCAATATACTTACTGACCAGCGACTGTACTTCAGTAAAGGAGCTTATTCTGCCAAAAATAATAGTGTTTTATATCGGCCGGGGAGTCTTAAGTATTCCCAGAGCAATAGCGTTCAGTATCATATGGGATCACGTTGCTTAGCGCTGCAGGTCAGTAGCGTAATGGGTCACGTGCGAACAGCGCAATTAGCTCAGTGCGGTATTGGTGTGGTTGGAAAAAGTTGAATTTCGTTTCTACTAGGCAAAATGAGAATGTTTCACCGAGAATATATAACTATGACTGTATTTTCTGAAGGGTTAGGAAAAGGACCATATTTTATAAACCAATCGAAATTGTATTCAATTGATGTATGAAAAACGTTATTTTTAGAAACACACAGAATGAGAAACCACTTGAAATTAAAACTATGTTATGTAGATTTAAAGTTCATTTTTAAGATGGGATGATAGGTCGAATATTACCGCTCCTTAACAGAAAATACTTGATAGCTCAAGATGGAGTATAAGAGGCCGATTTTGTATATACATATATAATACTTGTGAACACACGAAATTTTTGTTTCCAAGCGTCATATTATTACAGATTTCAATAAAATCTTCAATAAAAACGTCTCTGTTATGCAACAAAAAAAACGTTTTATTGTAATGCAACCATTTCTGTGTTCCTATTAACTGAGTTTAATGACGGATTTCAGTTTTGTACGGCAACATTGGCAATCCGCTGGTGAACTGATTCACGCTCGATTGCACACTGCTCTCACATACCCAGTGGCTGTGCAAATTACTGTAGTATCTTATTTGGTCATATTGCACTGTGGGTATGTCCACACCGTTCGTTAGCAAATAAAATCGATTGACGTGATTGAGCGCGGCTCATCCCGCTTGATTGGAATTAGATGACGTATGTGCGCTGAACTGAACTAATAAAAGTAGGTGCTGCAGTTGATGAGAACAGAAATATTTATTTAAGCCTTGGTGAGTTGGATACTCAACTGATGTAAACATATGAAAAAATATGACAAATTTTGGTAAACAATTTAATCGAAGCGTATACACAAAGCCGTGTTGATAAAAAACTAAGCCTTCGTCACATGAGTGTCGTAGAAAGCGACAAAGACAGGACAAATTTGAATCGATGTTCCGTACATTTCATAAAAATAAATACGTTACACAAGGAGTGATCATGTTTTAGTTTCCTTTAAAAAACGGGCCTGACGGTATCAATCAACTGTAACAGCCACTTCTTATATGCTAATATGCACACTGTGATCACTTATATTCAAATTGTGATCACAAATATAGTGTCAGTATCTCCAAGTAATTAAATTGCGCAGGCTAGATGGCAGTCGCGCTGTATAAAATACTGATAATATAATCATCCGCATTTAGGGACCCTTAAAATAAAATTATTCAACCCATTACTGTGCCACTGCTGGGCAAGGGTCTCTTCTCAGAATGAGAAGGGTTAGGCCTTAGTCCACCACGCTGGCACGGTTCGAGTTGGCGGACTACACACATCATCAAGAACTTTATGTCACCCTCAGGTGTGCAGGTTTCCTCACGATGTTTTTTCCTTCACCGTTAACGCAAGTAGGTAATAATCAAATTTTGATCCCCACATGATTCCGAAAAGTCAGAGTTGCGGGCCGGGTTTGAACTCAGACCCTCCTGCATGGAAGGCAAGCGTTCAACCGCTAAGCTATCACTCGTAACCTTACATAGTTGAAAAATAAATCTAGACAGATTATATAATCACTAATATGCACACTGTCATCACTAATCCGTTCGCAAAATTGTGGTGATTATTTATTTATTTATTCAAAACCATCTATTCATGACCGTTCGTGTAGATACTTAAAATCTCATTTTCTAGTATAGAGTTTGAAGTAAAGATTACTTCAAACTCTATACTAGAATTTTAATAAAGTAAATGCAGAATCATTTTCGTTTTCATTTTATCCATTCCGATATCCTAAGCTTGACAATCCACCCAAGAAGACTCAAATATGTCTCTATCTAAAGACACTTTGAAATTGAATGAAGCAATCACTTAATTTCAAAGGACATTCTGCAAACAATCAAAACGCATATCATTATTCTGAGATTAGTAAGTTTCGCTTGATGCAGCTCAATTTAACGATTCATAGAGGAATAACTCAAGAACAGTGACATTGCTACGTGATCCTGAGAGCAGTTACTTTAAACTTTAATACGCTTCCAGCGCTTTATACTCGACTGTGACTGCTCCGCCTGGAGATAAACCTCATTTTATATGCGAGTTTAAATTAATTGCAGTGATATTTCATTAATATGTCATTTAAAATTAAGTCTATTAATCTTTCATATTGGAATTGACGTCACAATGTAAAATTGGTTATTCGTTAATGTAATAAGAGCTGTCAGCAGTGATAATTAATTGATCGAATGAATTCATAGTGACTTTGGTAATAAAATATTTAAACATTACCATTTAAGTAATTTGACAGTAGGTCTATAGCCTCGGACATCAGTAGCTCCAAAATTACAATAAATAAATTGTAATAAAACACTCGTCCGAGATTTGAAGCCAGGACCTCACGGTCAGCAGTCGCACTTGTAACCAATACACCAATGAGGCTGTCTCATTTCATATATCTATACATATAATAAAATTGTAACAGGCCGATATCTGTACATTATAGATATTGGAGAAAAACAAATATGAGACTGAGAGTCTTTATTAGAGCAACAGAAACCGAAACAACAGTTTTTAGAATTTTTGCCTGTCTGTCAGTCTGTATGTTTGTACACACATCACGCAAAAACTACTGCATGGAATCGAATGCTGTTTTCACCGATGTATTGCTAGAGGTCTAATTTAAAATATAGGTTCCATTTTACCGCAGGAACATATCAGATTCTAAATTCCACGCGTACAAAGTCGAGGGCAAAAGCTAGTATTGAACAGTCAGACATAGCCTGCCATTTTTATACATAGGCGTCACTGTCATTGGCAAACAATAGGCAACCCTATACATCAAAGCAAGACACCAAAAGGAATAAGTCTTTTTATAAATCATCATCACTCGTCAAGTCGTCGTATTAGTTTCAACACTTATAACTTCTATTTGAGTTCATTCTTTCTTAGTTTTAGGTTTTTATCAAGTAGAAGACCGCATTATAAATCTACTAGCTTCTGCCCGCGGCTTTCACCCGCACGGTTTACGAACCCGTACATTTTCCGGGATTAAAAGCCTATGTGCTATTCCAGACTATAATCTATCTCTGTGCCAATTTCATCCAGATCCGTTCAGCCGTTCTGGCATGAAAGAGTAACAAAGATCCATCCATCCATCCTCACAAACTTTCGCATTTATAATATTAGTCGGATAGGATAGGATAGGATTCGTGGGATTAAGTATTCATCTATGGATTAGTAGGATTCATCTATGTTAACATTATAGGCATTTAATAATATAATTGTAATCGCTTTTCCATTAATTTCAGACTTATAACACACATAAAAAAAAATTGTAACACAGAAATTCTTCCTGCCTATATTTTTTAGAATAATACATAATAATTTCCAAGTATCAAACATTAAAGGTAATATTTCGATACGGCTCTTTATGTCGATACATAATACGAAATCGGCTTGCGGCATGAATGAAACGCTTGTGGGCGCTATTATCAGTATCTTGCTTTCATGACGGGCTTACGTTTAGCATTACACGGGAACTGTTTTATGATTTCCAATCTGTTTTTCACTTCCTAGAATATGAGAGAAAATAGATTTTACAGTAATGAGCAATAATATTATACGACTATCAATATACTAAAGCCTGCTTGTCTAGTCCAATTTATGTTACTAGGAGAAATATCGTCCCCGTAGAGCGAAAATTAACTAACTAACATTTGTAGTATTTTGAGATACGGCTGTGTTTTGTTTCAAAAACAAGAAAAAAGAAATATTTTTTTATATTGATATATTATTAAAGATCTTTTCGTTAATTTCATGATGAAATTAATGATTCTTTTTCTTGTTTTTGAAACAAAACACGGCTATATATTGAAAATCTACAAATGCTAGTTAGTTATTTTTCACTCTACGGGGACGATATTTATATAGATGGTTAGTATTCTGTTTCTTAATAAAAAAGATTGACAACAAGGTTATTTTTTTCCTATAAGCCTTACATCTGGAATAAGGGAAGCGGGGCGGAATTTTTGCAGTAGGTACTTTGTATGGACACGTATGTACCTAATTAACTAGCCAAATGAGTGAATGGTAGGAAAGGCTCCAAGGTGGTCCAGTGCCCATGTTATGCGGGATTTCCAGTTTTCTCAAAACATAATTCGCTCATAAAAAATATACTGAAAGACGAATATTAAGGTCCTAACATAAGGGTTTATCAATACCGCTTTTGGTCAATAAAAAATCCGACCCCGAATATGTGAACTAATGCTGAATAATCTAAGGAGTTACCTTAATTTTTTCTTTTTATTTGAAGATTACGCAGACCCAACCTCGGCTTTACCGAAGAATCAACCTTCAGTGGGTTTTGTACAGAAACTACTTAAATTTTCGTATTTTCCAATGAAAATAAACTCACGCTGGAACTCTTGAGGGTTGTATATTCAAGTTGTTGACTTGTTTGCTATTTTATAATTGCAGGCAATAAGTACATTGCTAGCTACCTATTAATTACTTACGTATATTGTGCGCCCAGGAAAAAATAAAAATAATCAGCTATCCTGTAACAAGCGTCATTAACTACCATTACCGTTCATTCAATCTATTCCATATACTCGTACATGTACAGTCAACGCAAAGTAGTTGCAAATTATTGTGCACTCGCGTACAGCCATCGCACGGTAGTTATTATAGAACACTATAATAACTACCGTATATATCACGTACCAAAAGATGTACCTATGACACGTTGTAAAATTCAAGTGTTCTTTTCCAGTGTTAAATAAAATAATGAGGTTGAAGTCCGTTGGAAACCACACAGAAAATAAACCATTATTCTACTAAGTATAATTATGTTTTTGGTCCCTATTACTTCTACTTATGTATGAAATCATTTAATTTTCTATATCATTTTTACTTATTTAGCTTCATGTAATATGTATACTACCACATTGCACGTGACTGTACCGGTTTGCGTGTTTTCTTAAGAGTTATCATTAACGTGACGTGGGCGAGTCGAGTGACGCAAATCGCGATAGCGTCGGTTATATTGCAGCCTTTTTACTTCTTAGGTAGAAATAAAAATACTACGCAGTATATTTGGTGCACGTAGGTTGAAACGAAGACACAATAAGCAACCATATTTTATATAAATTAAATCTGTAGTACTTTATACCTACTTTGTTTGTTCGAAAAAATAAACCAAAAGGCAAACATTTCGTTGGAAATATTTGGATTGTGTCCATCAACCTAAATGTCATCTCTGAGAAAAGTGATAGATTTTCTGCGTGCGCATCTATACATCTATACATATAAATAAAAATTGGAGTGTCTGTTTGTAATATTGAAATAACCGTTTTTTACTACATGCATATGAATATATATACGGTACATACACCAAAATATTTTTTTTTACAATTTTTGTCTTTCTGTCTGTCTGTCTGTATAGGCTAATCTCTGAAATGGCTGGACCGATTTTGATGGGACTTTTATTGGCAGGTAGCTGATGTAATAAGGAGTAACTTAGGCTACTTTTATTTTAGAAAAATTCTTTTAGTTTAGAAATAAATAGGGTTAAGTGCATTTGGTCTCACTAAAAAATACATCGTTAAGTTCCGACATCCACGCGAACGAAGTCGCGGGCACAGCTAGTTTATAAATAATTGTAAACATTAAGTTTTTCTAAATATTGGAAATAAGTTTATTATGTTCGTAATCAGCTTTAACTAGGTTCTTAGGAGATCTTTGTTCTCTACGATTAGCTGTTCGAAGTAACAAACAATACTAAGTTGTCCTTGCATGGTTTCTTCAATTAAATGTTTCTCAAGCTAAGTGCATTCGGTGAGAGACGATTAATTACATTCGTACTGCAAACACATGTGACGATGTTCCTGGAAATACTAATTAAGCAAATTCAAGCTTGGTCTACACTAGGTACAGACTGTTCCAACTTAAACCTAAGATATCAAAAATTGCAGGAAGGCTTATAATATAACAGGATTTAAGCGAATTTACCTTTGATTATTTGACTGCCTTATTGGTCTATTGGTTGCAAGCACGACTGCTGAGCGTCCTGGCTAAGAGTCCTGGGTCGGGCAGTGTTATTGGGTTTTTCTGTATGGAAATTCTCAGTAGCAGCACCGAATCTGGAATTATGTCCAGTAGATGGCAATAGGCTAGTCCCCTATTACACAGGACTCACGAGACTGAGACTAACGGCATCGGCGAAATGTGGATCATCTGAATGGCACCTCTGCCTAACCCTGTCGGGGAATACGGGCGTGATACTATGTATGTGTGTTGTTACCTTTGATTCAGTTGACGTTTTGACCAGGTTTAGCGATTATCACGGTGACAAACAAACTAAATAGCATCATATTAAATGCGATAGCTTAAAAGATAGTGTTTTAGCACAACTACTAATTTCGAAATATCTTAGGTTCCATCTTAGGAACACAAATACCTACGTTAGCAAATAATACCACTGCAAACCTGCGTGAAATCCATTATGTTCACAATTCTACATAAATTATGTAACAGAACTGAAAACACGTCGAATGGGTTGGAATCTCGCATAAGATTTGCTATGGAATCGCGTTTAATCGAGCGTTTACTTAAGGTTTCCACAGACTGCCACAACGCTGTGAGATTTGTAAGACGTTGCGAATATCAACTCTATGAGCGCCAACCACATTTGTAACGACTGTTTAACACTGTATGTTTCAAAGATGCTTAAGAATAAGAAGTGCCACGTCATATGTTTGGTTGAACGTATTTTCGTATAAATATTTTAGGTTCATAAAATTAAAAGTTTCTATGTTTTCTAATGGAACATTTTAATGTTCGATTCAATTGTTTAGTTTTTAGATGTTTTCTTTTAATGTCCATTCATCCTCGTACACGATGATAACAGGTTCACAATACGTAACTATATTTTGTTTTTTACACCTACTTCAGTGAGCACCCCTGAAAAAGATGATACATTTTTTTGTATATACTTGGTGTTTTTCTTTTTAAAACGAATTTGAAACCGTTAGATACATAGATATTTTTTCTAATATACTCAACGTCATCATTCAATCAATCCAATAAAGAAGCAAAGACAAGAAATAAATACACCCGCCAGTATTTTTCTTGGCGCGACTTCCTCCAACGAAACGTTCTTTTAATCAGATTATGTAAAGCGGGTGTTGTGTTGTGTTGATAGCATCAGAGAGTCTGTTTATCATAGCGAATGTGACCGGAGGCGCGGCCGACGGAACTCAGTGCCGCCTTTAGCAACAGGTAGACTGTCTTCAATGTCACCTGATTTTATGTTGCGAACGTATTTTGTTTTTTATGTTCCGTTTTGTGCTTGTAAATGAACGATTTAAGAGTTTTCGTAAATGCTATCGCAAGTTTCGGTTTCTGCAGGATACTTGTTGTTAGTTTTATTCGAACGGATAAACGTTGCACGGATTGAGATGAAATTTTGCAGGTACTTCGGTACCAAAGTAGATGACGAAAACGCTTGGATTAGCACAGTAATAACATGAGAAACATAAAACCCCGAAATAACATTTATTCACAGATAGAATGCGCTAAGATGCCCAATAAGATGGATAATAGATACATTAAGTTACAATATTTAAACCGTTAAGTCCCTTAAAATATTTTTAATTATCATGAACCGTTTAAAAGTTACCATGTCTCGAACATCTTTTGTTTAAAGCTGAAAAATATAATTTCATGCATATACATATAAGCAGTTATTTAGTATTCAAATTATATCCAATTAATATAACCAATATTCTGCTTTATTTGATTAGAAATTAACGTGGAAATGACAACATGTAAACATAGCATACATATAAACAAGCAGGTTACTACCTAAGCGTCTATTAATGTCTCATTACCGAGCCAAAGCCTCATTCCGCTTTGAAGTTTATACAATGAGAAACGTAATCACGCTCGAACATCGACTGAAATCACAGTACATATTATTTATACAGGATGGAAACGATATGTTGAAATACGGTAAAAATATTATATATATATAAACAGAAAATATTTAGTTGCTATTGAAATTTGGTCACATAATACAAAAAATTGAATAAAAAGAAAAAAACATGCGATTATAGAAAGTAATGGCGTGCGTTTTCCATTCATCGTTTCCACCTTGTATATACTGTAGTTATACAGAAATATATGAAGTCATCTTTTCAATATGCAAGCAAACTCGATCTTAATCCAATTCCGATCACATTGGGTCCTCCTGACCTTTACAAAGCTTGTATGAACTAGAGATGACAGTATCTATGTCTTCCAATCGCATCATAGTGGCAAGTGTTACGAGGTCACCCACCAATGTAGTCGCCTTTACTTCATGCATATGGAAAAATATTTGCTAGACTGTCTATGGAGCTAGAAGTTTACTATACAAATCACTAATAGATAGTCGTTCAAGAATAGTAATGAATCGGAAGTACGCCTCTACGTGATTGATCCAAACTTATACAAAACATTTTCACCTTTCAGAAAGTTCGAAAGTTTCTACAAAGTATAATATGTCACAGACAATGTTAAAATGTTCTCAATAACATTCTCCTGTTTTATATATTCTATTCTTAACTTGAGCTACTTCCAAAGTTTAAATAAAGCAAGAATACAGAGGTTCCATTTCAGTATTCTCTTAAAATTAACTTTGTTACGTTTCCCACAAATCTGTTTTAGACGTATACGTAAACAAAGCAACACTCAAAAACATTCTTCATAATATATCTCGGTTTAATTTTAATTAAGAGTCAGCTTTGTTAATAATGAAACAAAGACCGCTACGAAAGTGTTGTTTTGCGTCTTGTACATTTTTGTACGTTGCGATCGAAAAGACAACTTGAGATTTCCCCCGGGACTTCCTGAGCTCCGATGCTCACGGCAAATATTTGACCGCCGCTGTCGATCCTCACCATAAGGGCTAGAATGTTTGTTCAGGGACGATACATTTCAAAAAATTACGATACTCATTCCCAAGTGTCATTTTATTTACCTGTTTGTCTATAAAACGATAAACAGGATAACCAAATATTATTGTAGGACTATCTGAATGCGAACCTTCAAATTATTTGTAACAATGACCTACTTTTGTGTCGTGCCGTCAATGTTATCCACCTTTTGTAACGTAATGGAATTCGTTGATAAAAATATTGTTTATACAGTTTGGTGCGTGTGAGATTGAAGTAAGTGTAATTGAAAGGAAAATGGGGAACATGTACCGAATCTTTGTAGAATACAAGATGTAAATTATTTTGCGAGTACATTTGATACAAAAAAAAATATACTCTTAATAACAAATTATTGTGTATACTAATTTATACCGTCACTTGATTAATTCAAGGAAAAGTATTTGTGCATTCAGTCGAACGTATGATTTCATTATGTAGAGCGCGCTCAGGTGCGAGAGTAATTTAATTAACTCATGTTGTTTCTCATTTTAATTAATTAATATTAGTCCTTCGTTTTTCTTTGTGGTTCCACTAAACCATGAAACGAATTACCATCCTTGCTGGTAAACTAACAACCCAACGATATAAAATTAAGTTCGTTGGTTAGAGGATTTTTGCCGTAGGTGTTGAAAAAACAGATTAATTTTTTTTAAGGACTTCATAAGGCGGTTTTAAATAAATGACTCTGCCATCAGTGATATTTAATGAGGTGATCCTTTGAGATATTCTAAGCACATATTCTTAGTGTGCCAATATTCAAAATTCTAAATAAAAGCGATGCTTTTACTCGATTACGTATGTACGATCCACATATTTACAAATTTCATTTAGTATTTTTCAAAATTCAATGAATCATATTTTTTTTTTCAACTTACCAAATGACTAGACATTAATCAACCTAGGTCATATAAAAAAAAATTTGCAAAATGGACAAGGTAGCTTTTGGCGTAGGGTTAAAAATTTAAAGTAGGTTAAAGAAGAATGCGTTTGGTATTTTTATTATATTTTATTTTTATTTTGTATAGATCTTAAACTAGTAATAACTTAGTAATAGTGACGTAAGTAGCCATATATAGGGCATTTAAAACCCTTTTTCATGAAGTGGTAGACATATTACTGTTAAAAAAATTCTAACGAACTCGCAAAACAAACATTTTGCTGCTTTCAGTATAGAAAATGTATATTCTGTGAGCCCAACTTCAGGTAAAATATTTATGAAACACCTCAACATCATTTATTAATTTTAAAATCATGCATCGGCAACATTGTCGCTCCTTCAAAATGTTTATTTAAAATTGTGGCATGCATTAATTCCGTCGTCCTAGCATTAATATTATTAGTCTGACATACTTTTTTAACGTCTCTTATACAGAAATAAAGTTACTCGTAAAAACATGCAAAAGAAACACCGTTAAACAGACTTCATCTAGACGCTACATCCCGAATTACGAGCTTCGAAAAATAAGTTTAATATTGATATTTTTGCGCGGCTTTCAACAGGTAGTCTTTATCGTGCCGACTGCTACTTAAAACTTTAGCTACTCATGAAACAGTAATGTCCATTAGACGTATGAATACGTAATTGAGTAGTTGTGATTTGAACTATCGCATGCAACATGGCTACTCTGTATATCATTATAGCGAACAAGCGGATTATATGCACATTCATGTATATGGATATCATGTTTGGTGAACAAGACATGATTTGAATACACGTGAATATATTTATAATACAAATTGATTTGAATATTACCTGTGGGAAGGGTTCAAAATTGGTTCCTAGAACGAGCAGACTTGTTTAATTATAATAATATCGCAGTATAATCGGTAAAGTATCTATAGGTAACCTCCTTATAATACCTATTAATGGTTGACAGGGTGGCTGCTGAGCATGAGACTCTGAATTCGATCTCTGGGTCAAGCAAAGTATTATTGGTTATTCTGTTGAATTTGTATTTGTTTTGATTCAAATTTGGAATTGTGCCCAGTAAATGACAACAGGCTGGCCTTTTATGAAACATGAGATTTAATAACAGCATATTGTGCAGGTGTAGTAGTTTACACATTGACCTAACTGTTTGGAAAATACAAACGTGATGCTATGTATGTGTTATATATTAATATAACTATTCAAAACAGTATAATTATGCTATTTTCAACTGGCCCTATTTTTCTAAGGAAATGGTAACAGGCATTTTTTCAATACTTTCCAAGTGACGACCCAGAACTGACTTTTGAGTGTTCATGACGTAGTTAGCTCTATTTCGCTGTATTAAATTATTTTAGTAGTTTTTACTTTTACTTTCAGTAATTTACCGTTTGAAATGTTCGACCGGTCGATCAATACGCGTACTTTTATTGTAACTGTACACCGTGATTTATCCCTTAAAAGAAATACGAGCGACACATAAATAGAAACACTTACAAGTAAGATGTATCGTTTTACACCACCTCTCCTGGTTTTATTTTGCTATCTTAGAAGGTAAGTTGGTGTATCTGCTGACTTTACACACAATGAATGCTATTTTTACACCTTACTGCACCTCGTATATTCGATGAATGTAGAAATATTTTCCTTTAAAATACTAAGTATACATTTTATTTTTATTTGTACATATTCTTTTACCGTACTTTGTAAATTCTTTTGTTATGATGTACCATATAGTATATATGTATTGTGTTACGAAGTAATATTACGATTTATTCGTAATATTGTTAACCAGGATCATAGTAAGATAATAAGTGATTATTAATTACTGTTTCCAACGTTATTAAGTTCACTTTTCTGGAAGGCATTCATAGTTTCCTTACTAAAATATTTTTAGTTAAATCATGAATTATTAAATCATGAATTAAATATTTTTTGAAAGCTTTTGTCATATCTTTTAACGTCCAATCCAAATCTAATGCCTATTAAAAATGTACGCTTTATCTGGTAATCTGCGTCCGCGTTCGCATATAAATTTTACAGTAGGCATTAATTTTGTGAATATGTTATTGAATAATGGAGGTTGGTTTATTTTGAGAGAAAAAGTAAAGTAAAAGTCAGACCTCATCTCCCCTTTTAATAACGCGGGGCTTAAAGAGTATATAGATTATCATTAGTAAGATATTATTACCTACAAGTATAAAATAAAATCTAGACAACTGGAATGAGACCGAATTCAAGGATACAAGGATACTACATTGTCTAAACTAAGCTAGGACTCTCTTTAATAAAACAATAGCCAAATAGAAATAACATTAGTATAGAAATTACCCACGTGTTTGTGTCCAACACAGTATATTCAACTTTTGCAGTAAATGAATATGAGTTGAAACTATAGAAGAAAGATTCAAAAGATATATTTTGTCTTATGTAAAAAAAATGGAACTTTAAACAAACAATTATTTCATTGCTTTCGCTGAAAAACAAATTACAATACACAATGCACAATATTCAGCCTCAAGGCAAAGCTCCTTGCAATTCTTTCAATGAGTCGAACCGCAACTGTACATATAGATATCATAAAAAGTTAATAGTAATTTAAAAAAAAAAAAATATTCAACAGTTCTGTATTTTAGGTGACAAGTTACGTACAGCAAACATTAGCCCTTAATAATACGCACTGCATTCAGTTTAAATTTGTATGTGGGTTAACCGAATTAATTAAAATGGAAATTAAGTCATTATTTATTTAATTATTAAATATTCATTATTTAAATTATAATGTACGGTTCCATAAAATATAACGTATCAGCTGTTATATGTAAATGTTTTTATATATACAAAATGTGCTCCATTAAGAACAGATTACATAAGTTGGATTCAATAAGGCACATAACTAAACCATTTGATTTAGATTATAAGATAGACTTGATTTTTTAAAATTCTTCGAATTCCTATCTCTTTGGTTAATTACTGAGCTAAAACTTTTTTGTATGATTTGATTTTTTAAATTAATTATTTCAATTTTTATTGCTCCGACATGTTTCTCCTGGCCATTTGTTTATATTTTTTACTCCAAGAAAACACAGGTATTTTGTCAATCATTACGGTGCGGAGTGCGCGGGTCGGATCAAGCGAGCGGCCTGCCGCACGCTGCGGCAGTCGAGCGCCAGTCGCTACGCCGGTACCCGCACGCCTCGTAGTCCGTAGCGCTACGACGACTACAGCCGTAGCGAGCGACCTCAACCGATGTAAAGTGAATAAAGTCGTACTTTGTGAGTTGTTGCATCGTTGTACATTAGAATAATATTCTAACAAACTTTTTAACTGATCGGAGCCTAACTTGCTTGTATATTTTGTAAGATTTTTTTAAACAGGCACTAACGTATTATAAACATTTTTGTATAAAACATTTTTTTTTTTCCGAACGTAAAATACATTTTACTATAGATTTTTCTAAACAATATTTCCAAACAAAAGAAGTATTTTATGTTAATTTCAGATGATCATCAACATCTGTTCGAATAAATTACCCGTTGAGCGGCAGAAAGCTATACAGAATCGTTAACAAAGAATTAGGATTTATTGAGGAGGCCATTTGGATGTAATTATCCCAATACGATCGTGACCAGAAAACTTTATCTATTAACTAATAATCATCTTTTTGAATTCCGTATAATACAATACAAAACATATATAATAGTTTAGCTTTAACTCTGTAATATTAATGATAAAATATGATAGATAAACAAAGAACTTTTACGAATTTATAACAACGGCATAAATTAAATGGTCTATGTTTGCATAAATTATTCACCTCTCTACGAGATACAGTTAAAATTAAAGTGGACAATTATCCCACAACTGTCTGAAGTCGTAAGTGGAATCAATCCTGTCACGACGCGCTTGCTAAGCTCTTCGTTGTCACACCTCCGTATATTTAGTTAAACCGATTAAATCCCACCCAAGTGCCTAACTAACAAACAACTTCTTTTAAAACAGGTACCACTTAATGCCTAAAGACTCCTAAAACGTAAAAAATGTTATAAACTAGCGTTAAAAAGTTTAATCAAGAACCGTAAACCACAAAAGACTAAAATATATGAGCCATATATGTACCATGGATTCTCGAAGTCGATTGAAAAGGAGGTGATAAGCAAATAATAATTAGGTGACGGATGACGTCATGTGACATGTAGAGGAACGTGAAGACGGCATGGCGGGGACTATTCGACACCACTCCACCTACCACCACGAGACGGAGCCTTCCGCCGCCTCGGTAAGTTTCTGATATCCTAAACCCGTCATATTCAAACAGCGGCCCTCCGGCCGCATGCGGCCCGCCGAGCTTATGTGGGTGGCCCGTTAAGTTGTCAACCACTTTAAATTTCGCGCAGAGAGAAAGTGTGGGCGCGCGGAGTACAACGCATTGCGTTGCAGTGAGTGATAGAGGGATTCAGAGATCTTATAAAAGTAAAGTTTTGGATTGTGAAAGCTCGTTCAAAATGTGTGGCTGCACGATAACCTCACATTATAAGACTTATAATATCATCTAGTTAGATGAATTGTGAACAATTTTTTTTTTTGTTTTCCTTACGTTTATTTACGGTATTTAAATATAACGTTTTTATTAAAACCTAAATTTAGTGTTGTGGCCCGCGGCACCTTAACTAATACGTTTTTATAGCCTTTATGGAAAAAAGGTTGAGTATAGCTCTCCTAAACCATCCTAATATTCGACAAAAGCTATATTTTTTAGACCTTTCGGTATAAAACCAATGTGAGCCCACCATCAGGTTATTATTTATTTATAGTTCTCATGCACTTCAATATAATATTAACAGTTTCACACAATACATTATATTGTTAACTAGCTAACTTATTTGTGGATGTGGTGGATGCACGGGGCCTGCACGGGCATTGCAACAATAATTAAAATTATTATGAAAAAGTTATTATTCTAGAAATGTTAATTTAAATACATAGAAAACTTATGCAATCCAAAATGTCAAAGGAAAAATAATAATAAAAGAAAGTATTCTGACAGAACACATATATCACACCCTTAGAATGAAAGTGACCTAACTCAAAATTCTGATTTTGCTAAACTTACCTAAACTAACTTACTTACATGATCATTTCCCACAAATTGCATTTTGACTTAGGTCACTTTCGTCCTAAGGATACGATATGTACACTTATATCACTATTTTATCAGATTCCTGTACAGGCTATTAAGTATTTTTTTTTTGTAATTTAAGCACTAAGTAATTATCAATACCCAGTCCAATGTGTATCCATAATGTATTTAAGATATCACAAAATCTCGAAAGATTCGTTTCTGGACCATATCTCATTATGATCCACCACGTGTCGCGTACTCGGTTAGTCATTTAAAAAAGGCTGGGATTATTCATTAGAAACACCTGCAAACCACAATATAATGAGAAATGTAAAAAGAAAGTTCTAGATAGATGTCTCTTTAAGGAAAATATAAAGTTTTTAAAAGATATGCTTATATGTCTTCACCAGGTTGAAAAGAAATCAAAATAATAAGAGTAGGTATGTCAACGACACTTTATTCAATACTCTTGGTCGACTTTCATGACCTTCCCTGGTAATGTAGCAATATGCTAGCCATCTGTAAATATGAATTACAATACACCTCTGCACACCCTTTGGAGAATACAGGCGTGATGTTATGTCATGGCTATGAAATAGATATATTTTCTTACTTTACAAAAAAACTACTTATTTAAACTCAGAAGCATTACTTTCGCTGTTAACGTGACCTACAACATCAATCCGGATATTGAACTAAACTTTGACCTAACTTTACATGAAAGTATTCCGTCGTGTTACAAACTTCCACAAACACCTTCGCCTTCACAGTATTATAAAGTTCAATCAAGTTAGGATAAATATTATCTCCTAAGTAAACCATAACAACTTAAAGGGTACTTGTGTTTGTTATTGTATCCTACCTGACACTTGAAAACAATTGAGAACTTCGTCGTTTAATAGCAAAGAACCAACCAAGCATAATACCAGAATTTCCTGATTTGAGTTTTTAATTTATAACATACATAACAAGTCGAGGGGCATCAACTGAAAAAAAAATACTGTATCTGTAACTTGTGAACATCGAAATAATATGTTGTGAATTATTAAAATTTGGGATGACAAATCCTTGTATGTTTAAAAAAAATCCAACCTTTTTTACTTATACAGGTACATACATAGAGGTACTTTTGCAAAAAAAAACCATTTTGTCGCAGTGTTAATATAAGGAAACCATATCCAGTTCCGCAGAGGACACTCTCATGCCGATAAATATTATGAATGAATGGAACTATAAGGAACAAATGTAGATTCATACAAAGTTAACGTCGCACAAAAAGCCGTTGCTGTCAAAGTGAGGATTCTCTTTGGATCACGTTTGAAACGATATCCGACGTCAGACATTCAAGGAGCTGCTATTCAACATTCAACTTAGCCAGTATCGTACTGTGATGCAGGATATGCATTTAATCTTTGTAATCTTCGTCATTAGAACTGACAAAGTGAAGTGATTAATTTGAAGTAATGAGTTCGATTCCTGAAGTCAGACAAAGGATTATTGAGATTTTTCGTCAGAAAATTAGTAACAGCCTGGTATTATTACAAGTATATACGAGTGAAAAATATCGAGAAAAGTAAAAATACGACTGCTGGTCAAAATGAATGTCAAAATTGAATTTAAAAAATCGAAGTCTGAATCCGGGTTCGCATGTATCGGTTCGCAATAATCGCGGTATCAGCAAAGCCTGGGACTTTCAAAATAACTTACTTCTTAAAAATGTGTAATGAATATTATAAACGTTGCCCTTTCAAAGACTACGGCAACCTAGATTCCTCATATGCATCAGCAACCTACGCAGAATAATGGACGCCGACATAGAAGGACAATGACGATAGCAAAATGACCTTTCACCTGTTATTTTCCACAATACCGCTAATATTGGATCTCTCGATATTAACTAAGTGCTGTAACTTTATTGCTCTTAAATTGTTTATTTATTGGAGTCGTATTACATACAGTGTGATTGTTTTTTCACCAAACACAAAATGAAAGCAAAATTTTACGAAGATATATTTTTTTTATTATCCGTTAAGATCTCGATGGGTGTATTTACCGCAATTGTTATGTTGCAATATAAAAATAATGTTGGCATATAGCTTATTGTCCTTATAAAAATTGTTCATTATATAGTTCATAAAATGACAGCAGATAATTAAAGATAGAATAATGATATAATATTATTACGACAGAAAGCAGTAAAAATATAACCGCACTATAATATAAATAATATAGCGCTGCGTCAGTATTAAATATATCATATAAAACCTCATTTGTCGGATCCCTGTGGACTCATATAATACAATACCTAGTGACAAAAGTCGTAAAATTTTTACAATGTAGAAATAAAAAACTGCGTCGTTTTTATTGCCATCTCAAAAATTTCACGTCAGAAGTAAATAAAATCTTCGCCAAGCTTAGAGAGGTCTCGTCGCATTTCCGACTTCATGCAATATAAACTGCGCTTCAACGCTATTTAAGAAAAAGAAGATCTTAAAAAGATTCCAATACTGCATTGTGGAGCGAGAGTTCGTCTGTCTTGTGCCTCTTATTTCAAGAAGCCTACAGTTTCATCCATATGGGATGCAAAGCAATTTTCTGGAAGCGTTTGAAATATAGGACAAAGACAATGCATGAAAATCAAAGTACAGTGTCCAACTTTTTGCTGTTACGTGATGTCGACGAAAATTATCTGCGGTAAATTTTTATTGAAAGCATTTATTTATTCGTATCTTAATATGTTTACCATGCCGTGTCGTTATATTTATAGTATCACGCTTTTATTTTCCGAAGGCAGAAGGTAGACATACAACCCACATTTAGCCGTTCATAATTCAAAACTCGTGCTGCTAGAATTCACTAACAGAAATACCCAATCATCATCATCATCATCAGCCAAAACACGTCCACTGCTGAACGAAGGCCTCCCTCAATGCCATAAAGGCTTTGCCATAATCCCCACGCTTGGCAGGCGGCTTGGGGATCGCAGTGTCTCACCGATTAGTAAGAAGACGCTGCTGCCCGTCCTCCGGTATCTGGTCGCAGTTTTAAGACGTACCCGGGTCAAATACCCAATAACACAGGCCAATCGGGAATATTTCCCAGGACACCGTGCATCAGGACGTTGTTATTTGAGAAAAAACACCGTTTTGGCTATTTATTCAAAATCATAACTTTTTCAATTTTTCTTCTAATACCCTAAATCATCAGTCTAATTAGCTAAAACCAATAAGTACTTAACGCTATTATTTCTTAAGGGTAAGTAGAGATACTTAATGGAGAATCGATGTTCAAGGTGGCCACATTGCCTCTATATAATTCAGTAACGGCCGCCACGTCCGGCTTCGCACGCAATTAACACATTTCTTTTACTAATACATTAAAACCCTGCCTTCAAGAATGGCCTAAATAATAGCGAAAACTTTAATTTTACCTCACTGGCATTTTTCAAGTATATAATGGTAAAAACCAAACAAAAGCCAATCCTACTGACTAGTACAGTGTTTAAATAAATATATACATATAGTCGGTATCTTATCAGAACGCAATTCTCACAGCATCATATTACGATTTTATAATGAAGGTATTATTTCCTAATGATATTTTCCTTCGCCAATAGGAGCTATTGATAAAATCTGATTAGAAAAGAAAGTGTATTGGTTTTCGGCCAGAGCTCGATTCGCGATTGCTATTTCGTGTTTTCACTTGATATCCTACGCCTCAAGGCTGCCGTCACTTCAACTAAAAGTCCTTCAAAAAATATTTACAAAATATTGCTGTTGTATATTTTAAAAACTTGTACCAACATTTCAAAATGTCACCTGGGCAAAACAGCAAATTCAATGCAAACATTTGTTACGAAACAGCGAAGTTGGCTTGGCGTTTTGACAGATTTACCAGCTAGCTGGCCGTCGCAACCTCAAAATTCACAATTGGCTTTATATAAAACCGTTTTATGCTAAAAACTACAATTTCCTGTACAATCTTGACGGCATACCTGGATGGTTCGCTGCGCTTACAGGTTGTGGGTTTGATTCCGGCGCGGATAAAATATTTGTATGACCTGTAGATATTTAATTCGGGTCCGGGTGTTACAGTATGTTCTTGTGTGATTTGATTCTGTAAATAAACCCACGATATCTAGAAAAACCCAGGTGCTACCTAAGGCAATTTCAGATATACATAAGCGGTATTATATCTACCACGGAAAGACACATTCACAGGTATTAGGTGAAAGAAATTTTAAATTAGATATACATTTTTTTTTATTAAACCTGAAAATAGTTTAATTTTATCCAAATAATATTTAAAAATTCTTTAACCGACTGAACTTTCATCCGCGCTTTCTATCGGCGCATAGCCAAATACGTGACACAGCGGCATGCGCCAGCGCACTCACCCCGCTACCCCACGCCGCTCTAGCCGCCTATAAACTAGGGATGACCATGTTTATGGGATAGCAACGAGGCGACACAATAAGCTTGTAACTTTGTGAGCTTTCAGTATACATTTCTGTAAGTAAGTAACCGGCGTTTTATTCCAAATATTTGTTATTTTGTCAGTTAATACGCTTAGTATTTTGTATAGCGATATTATACGTGCCAGTAGATACTGTGCACAAATATCGCGGAATAATGTCAACTGTCGTCGCATCTGGTAAAAGACGTGATTACGTGCTTTTCGCGTAACCTACGGGATTCACGGGAGGTGAAATACTTGGTGATATATTGCCGTAGTATTTTCATAACCTATACAAATAAGTATCACTTTAGTTCGCGTCGAATATTCGACATGCAATTACCTTTTGGCAAGCATACCTCAGAACTGAATTTTAATTATATCTCTTTGGCATGTAGGCACAGCGTTCTCCCACCAATTTTGTCTTTATGAATTTTGTGTCCTTTGTGTATAATATACAAGTTAGGAATTCAAACTTTATAGCGTCGTGAAGTTTTATTGGCACAATAGAAAGTATGCCACTGTTGTATTTTACAAGAGAGATTAACTTTTACTAAAAGTTACCATATAACTTCAAAATTATTATGGTGGTTGCGCTTGCTTCAATTAAGAACTTTTTTTTTTTTCATTTCTTATGTTTTTTTCGTAGACATTACACTGCCTGGACTAGTACAATAGTCATCAATACAAATCTCTAGATGTTTATTTATTAACTTATGGGTCACCAACAAAAGATCCACCCATCCATATACACCCATCAATTATATGTATCAACAGGGTGCAATTTCAGTAAGAGATATAAAAAAAACATAATAAAACAGTACTAAGGTATGCCTTATATAGCTGTAACCATAACCAATCATCCAAAGACTACCTGTTCCTCCTGTCTTTCCTTGGGCTTACAAAGAATTCATGAAATAAAATGTAAATCGTTAGAAGAAGCTTTCTACTTAAAATATTTTGAGAAAAAGTGGTTTACCATTTGTAAAGTTGGAATGTCATGTATAATGAATACACTTGCTTAAATCCTTTATTTATAGAGAAGCAAGTCTAACATTAGACGGATAAATGCAAATAAAGAAGATTTACATGGTAAAGCATTATTAGGTCGTACAACAATCCGGCCGAGAGCAAGACAAATGTTACACAATCACAATCTTCATGTTTTAGTGAGGGACATCATATGTCTCAGTCACCAACACGCACCACGCATAAACCTACTCTCATGCTAACCATTTATTATCCTTTTCGCTAAAATGTTGCCTCACATCGTCCTTTAAGTGGTTGAAAAAGATTAACCTAATCTTAGTCCTAACATCAGTCAGGACTTCGTGAATCGCGTTTATGTTTAATGAAAAAGGTTTTATTCCACATTATATCAAGACTTACTCAAACTCGAAGTATAATCTGAAATATTTTAAATGTTATCGCACATTAATCATTCCTAGCAACAAGCGCTATAAGCGTAGTCTAAATAAATACACGCCTTATTTTATGTTTGAGTTTCTTTTCTAGCTGTCAAGACCATGCCACACGCGACTGCCGTTTGCCTTAAAAAAACAATTTTGTTTTTGAACAGGTACTTTCAGATAAATGATATACATTATATTATAGCGGGCGTTCGCCATACTCTAGACTGTATAGTTAGACTAGTCACGTACAAAAAAATCTTGGACGACTTGTCTACCAAAAGCTACAGATTTGAGACACTTTGCAAAGACTCAAGCCAATTAGACGGCCTATTAGAGGTCTTATTGCAAGCATCTTCATTTCTTCCTTTCTACGGAAGGCTTTTTAAGCGACTTAAAAAAGAGGAGATTCTATGCTCGGCTGTATTTTTTATTATTGTTAAATATAGTCTTGTCTATGAGTTGCGCCGGCCCGCGATAGAGGAATATAAGCTAACCGATCTAATAATAAATATTGTAGGAGCTCGTCGTGCACCGCATCGACGTGATTGATATTATAGACATGACATACTATCGATATTATAGTGACATATGTCGTTGTAAATTCAAAGCCAGATAGAGCATCTGTCTATAATACTTGACGCCCACTCCCTATCTCACACAACGCTCTCGGCCAAGGCCTGTGAGGGCTGAGCCGAATAAAGCAATTATACATCATACATCTAATTTAAAACCAAGCCTCTTGTAATAAAATAAGTAAAAATATAAACGCATGATTAATGTGTGACACGTCAGAGGTATATCACGCGAATGTGAACTACGTGCTGTGCCTTCAGCTCTATCCACGTGTTAAGTTTACCGGGATAAAAAATACCCTATATCCAGGGCACATACAGGGTATTGAATTACATTAATCTTCGTTAAGCCGGTGTGATTCAGTAGGACACCCAAACTCGCATTTAAAATAAATATTTCATTGTAAGAGTAGTCCGTAAACCACGAATTCTAAATATGTTCTCATCCTTACATTTCGATAAATCTCCTCTAAATAAACAGTCAACCTGAAAAAGGTTTGGTCGACTATTTTATGTTTCTGCGTTGAGGCCACTGGTGTCAAGAGTCAAGCACAAAATAATTTATAACTGTTGTGCTATATTTCTTAGTCAATATTTTTTACAACACTTCACGAAACCCAATTTCTTTAGACGTGGAGTGATTGTACCTGTACCTATATGGTTATGGAAGCCAAGCCTCGCTTGACAAGCTTACTCAAGTTTGTTTTCTAAACAACTATCATATTCCACTGTCATAAAATGATAAATTGTATCTGTTTGTATAACAATTTGACGTTTGACAAGTTATTAGTAATTCCAGTACAAAATTCAATATATTACCTTACGGAAATCGGGTAAATAAATTGAGTCATAAATTGGAGTAAACCTACCTTGACCTTATACTGATGTCATATATTTTTTGCGTCGTATAAATGCGGTAAAGCATTATATCACGGCATTGGCTGTTAGCTAGTAAAAAGGAAAAGTTTCTGGTGTAGTCGTTTTATACAAAAAAAAGTATTTCCTTTAGAGAATATATGGAGTGTGAACTCGATCGTGTTGCTTGATAAATTATGGAATTGATCATTCGCGTGTCCGCTGCTCGAGTGTGGCTCTTTGGGGTGGTTATATCCTGTTATGAATGACGGACATGTGTTCCTGTCGGGCGGCTTTACATCAAAAGCTATCGTAACGTTATATTGAATGACAAAATGACGTTCGGAACTTGAAAAGATCGGTATAATATTTATAAGGCTTTTTTTGTAAAAATTACAAACAGAAATTAAATTGTGTTTTTTTTTATATTCCAATTATAAAACTATGGTATTTTTTATAATAAAGTGTCATCTACGGAATTCTATTTTAAAAATTCAAAACAAAAAGAATGACTTCTTTTTGACTTGTTTTTTTTTTCGACTTCATGGATTGAAAAATGAGCCAGAACCTGCGAGTGACGACTGATCGTCGGTCCGTTGGCTACTAATTACACTAAGCGTGTATTTACTCCTACCGAAACCGAATTCTCTTTTGGATTTATCGCACCCGACCAAAACACTGCGACATTACATTTTTTCGCTCGATTTCGTAATTTTGGTCGCCCACACACCAAATTGATTATTACTTGTGCTTGTATCCTTGCGTGAACCGTCTGATTGAATCTACGTTTCCTTTTGTGTCTGAACCTAAAAAAGGACAGTATTGTTTGTCATTTGTTTTTTATTATTATATGTGTTAACCGTGATCGGAAAAGTTCCCCTTTAGATATAAATCAGTCTTGATAAATGTATACAGAAACCTGAAAGTTTTATTGAAAATTGAAGTAGATTTTATGTGAGTTTGAAAGTTTATATGAGAATGCTTGGTAGGTAGTAAAGTAAGTGAGTCATTATATTAGCTGACAGCCATTTGGCTGGTTGCCCAGTGTGTGCTACTAACAGCATTATTAATTTCATAACATAAATGTCTCCTAATTCGAATGGAAAAACCAGTGAATTGAAATATAACCAATATTTGTATGTATTTTTAGAAAATATAAGCATACTATATTATAACCAATAGTATAAGCAGTGATGGCTACCGGTTGAACGCTTGCCTTCTATGTTGGAGGATAAGATAGGAGGATCTGAGTTCAAACCCGACCCCCGATCTGTGACTTTTCGAAATGATATGCGAATCAAAATCTGATGATTGCTACCCATAACAGTGTGTGTAGTCTTCCAATCTACACCAGACCAACGAATTAAACTAAAGCCTAACCCTTCTTATTTTTCTGAGAACTGAGGCTGAATTTATTCAGTATTATGTAATGAGTAGCCTGTAATTTATTAAGTATTCAGGCTCGTCACCAACTCCAACACATTAGTAAACATTTTGCATTATTAAACAGATGTATTTAACGCTTCACATACAAGGATTAGCCAACGGGTTAGACTTGTGGTCTAATAAAATATGGATAAGGCATCATTACTTATTTATAGGCGGTTTGCAATTTAATGGTACCTAGTGCGCAGTGCACTGTTATGTATTGACTATTTTAGGGTGTAACTTACGAGTAGTATACATACTTATCATAAACCTTACCGATACCAGTACCAGTGGAGGAAGGCCTCTATGTAGGATATCTATTAAGTCTAACAGTGGCTAAAGGTAGACTTTTCCAAGAAAATGGATAAAGCTAGGCAGAAGGGCAGCGTATTCTCAGTCTGCAAACAAGCCTGTTAGGTACAATCCGATCTATCATCGGCTTGGATTGCTGCCTGCCAGATTTCAGAATCTTTCCAGGTCTGCCAAGTGGATGTATCGAGCTTTACACACCACACAATAATGTAAACCTTATACTTTGCTCAATAAGATCTTCTTTCCAACCAGCTAATAACGGAGATCAACGTGCAGCTGGCGCTATTCCGCGATCTGCTGATCCACATCGGTCAGCCGCACGACTGTCCCGAGCTACGTGAGCGCGTGCGACGACTGCGCCGCGCATGCGTAGAAGCCACGAAAACAACTAGCACACTAGTCCTACCTAATTGTAAAAAGTGAGTACAATACTTTGTTCATAATCTTTGAAAATAATTAGCAACAGCGTTTAATAGTATTTGCCGTCAAATAACTTTTAAGGCCTAAACATCAAAATTTTTGGCAACGTTTTATTTTATTACGTTTTATTTTAACGTAGTTCATCACATTTGAAAAGCTCTAGATTCCAATCGAAGAACAAATCTTGCCATCTCTAGCGGTTTTGTATACAGTAATTTACACTTCGACTGCCGAAACCAATAATATTGACCTAACCTTTTCCCAACTATGAATGAAGTTAGCTTTTATAACGAGTGGTTGAATATCCACTGCATTCAGCCGAAATAAACTACACTAATTATTTAATTTAATGGCGTAATTATAGTAGATTCTAAAATGTATATTTTCTACTAACAAACGCAGAATAAAGTTGTCTCAAGATTATTTTTCATTTCAACTTTATACTTCAAAAATATTATTGTTATTACAATGTTTAAGTATGTTGTTAAGTATGTTGATAATGTCGTTATTCATGAAATAACTTATACAGCGTTTAGTTTTTGTTTATATATTTATATTGTTTATTAATTGTTTTTCACATACAACATACAACTCTCAAAGGAATAACCCCTTCCAAAAATAAGAGTACATTTTTATTACATCTATAATGTAAGCATATACCCCGCCCTTCAATTTCCATTTTCATGAGTACAGTGTGAAACATAGATATATTGATAAGTCACCTAGTTTACCAAGGCATAGAGATTATATTTCATTGCACATTCCGAGGAATCGATCACGTAGAAGATCGAGTAGAAATTTCCGATATCTCAATTTGAGAAGGGTTTCACCGTAGTTGTTTATTTATCTGCGGGCACTCTGTCTCTGACAGAACGGAAGCTAAACCAATATTGGACGGAGCTTAACCTCGTAATCTTGCAACGTAAATATTAAATAAGAGAACAATATTAAAGAATAGAGTAACCGGTGATGCGAGCGCCTGAATCGAATCCCGTGCGGCCACGAATCGGTGTCTACTTCTAGATTAATGCGCTATCTCAACTAGATAAATGGCCGTCCATTCAACCCAAAACAATACAAAATGGTATTATTCTCTTAAACACTTAAAAAACAATTTTCTTTACACTTAAGCGCTGTTTATATTTCAACGTCTATTTCCGAAATTTTATCTTAAAATTGGAACTCTTTCGTCGCTCATCGCTCAGGGATTTCCTAAAATGGTACAGTAGCGTCCCCTGGAGTTACACCATTCCAGTATGCTGCTTTACATTACACAAAACATTTGCCTTAATAGATGCCTACATTTTTGTTATATATAAACCTAAGAACACGCCTAACACCGTCATTTGCATTTCAAAAGAGGAACCAATTCGCCGTCTCTCGTGTCAATTCGGAAGGATAACTAATTACGTCACTCAAAGGTTTTGAATTTACTGAAAAGATAATTTAAACTATAAATAACTTTTCTACTAGATAAATTCAACATTATTCTGATACCGAATTTTGAACTTTTCTCTAGAGAAATTCTGGGATTAAAAAAGAATTAGGTATTATGTTTACGAGTCTTTTGATTCAATTTAATTCTAGTTGAGCGGTTTAATAAAAGCCCGGCCGGTATTTATAACTTCGTATCAATGAGCTTTTATTGCTAGAATTCACGAATTAGACAACGGATTTGCGTTTATTTTTAGCCTAACTGGAATATCAAATGATTGGAAATAAATTATGTTGAAGTAACCTTTGCGAATTCTTTGAAATTTATCTCGCTTTGACGAATTTTCGAAGCTTTTGTAAGTATATCTTACTGACATAGTTTTTTTATGTCTAATCCTATATTATCTTACATTGTTCAAAGAAAATACAGTCACAGTTTCACAGTTATTTGACGTTTTAATGAGAATTTATTATTAAAATTCTGTAATTAAGACAAAGTTATATTAGATGTGGAACTCGCCAAGAAATATACCTATTATTGTATCTAGGTCCTTATTCACCGACTCCAGGTACTTCAGTAGTTATCTTTTGGCACTGCAACAGCATTTACACTACATAAATTGTCTTGCTACATAGTTTAAATAAATTAACAAAAAAACAGTTAACAATTAGGTAAATATGGGAAATAAAGTGGACTTGTATTGTATTGTATGGAGAGGTAGTCCTAGCCATATCTGTACATGTACATAGTATAGTCAACGTCAGATTCATCAGCGTCAGATTCGTCAGCGTCAGACATAGGAATAACTAAGGTGTTCGTACACAGCGAGATATCTCACGTGCCGTCACGAGCACTTGTGAATGTCAGAATAACTAGTGATTCAGATCTTCAAACATTGTACAATCATAATATCTGGAGATAGGTACAAAATATAAATATGTAATTGTTTGGTGTTCTAAGCATTCGGACAAACAATACTTTTTGTAAAATTTGTTTATTATATTACTGTAAACGTAAACATATTTGTGCTCGTAATTGTAGATATCCTCACATCATCGACACAGAAAAAGTATTAAAATATAGTGAAACAAAAGTTGTAACCTTAATATTATCGCTAACACTAATACAATAGCGCTAAAAATACGATTGAACCTAATAAATTCTGTTGTATGCAGGTCAACGAGCGACGGTTGTGCGGAGCAGCCCCAGCTGGTGCTCCTGTACTTCATGGCGCAACTTCTGCTGCGGGAGCTCGCCAAGTGCCACAGACTCGTGCAACTAGTACCAATGGACATGACCTCATATTATGGTATGAATATTTGAATGCCTACTTCAAAATTATACCATAAAAGTATCCATCAGTGAACACATAAATTACACAGGTCAATGTTTTAAACAAGGGACAAATTTTAGGGTCTCATCTAGTAATGAGAAAATATAGAGATCTTAATTCTTCGTTCTTCAAGAATTAAGATCTTAATTTTTTAAATCATCATCTTTCATGAGCTCAATATTTCTCTCTCTAATTCGAGTTCGAAAAAGGTATCAATCTTCGGATAGGTCTACAGTCACACCGCACAACAGTCACACCGTAGTCATATTACGTTTTATTTCTTTAATTTAAAGGTATATTTCGTCAAAGCTACAGACTGCACGGACTGTCAAAAACAGCCTAAAAAATATTCCTCGTTAAAAAATTCAATAAATACAAAACAAAATTACGAGTGGCTCTTCAAAAATGCATACCACTCAAAGAATAAACTGTGTAAAAATAAACATGTTTTTGTTACTGGTCGAGTAGGCCATTCATTTCCCGTGGGTGTCGTAAGAGCTGAATAAAGAATTATATTAGAAGAATGGGCAACCAACTTATGAATGAATAAAAACACGCTAAGAAATACAATCCATCTGCCATTGTGGTCATTATTGCAATATCTCCCAGGGTACAAAAGCATACAGTTCTGTAAATATTACACCTATTAAGTAGGTACGAGGTTTTTTTTTTTTATTAAACCGCTCAATTAGCTTCACGTAACTGACTAACTATACTAACTAACGTATATGTACGTATGTTGTATGTAAAAATGTTTACCCAGTTCTAAATGTTGAATTGACTGGAAACATTGCAGACTTTTGTAAATCTCCTCTCAACACAAAAATATAGATATTATTATATACGACTTCGCGCATGTATAAAGTGTTATTTAAACAATACATTGAGACCTTCGCCCTTTTACTAGCATAATATAATAAATTATAAATTCAGCCCATTACTGTCCCACTGCTGGGCAAGGGCCTCTTCTCAGATTGAGAAGGGTAAGGTCTTAGTCCACCACGCTGGCCTAGTGCGGGTTGGCGAACTACACACACCATCAAGAACTTTATGGAGCCCTCTCAGGTGTGCAGGTTTCCTCACGATGTTTTTCGTTCACCGTTAATGCAAATGATAATCAAATTCTGATCCACACATGATTCCGAAAAGTCAGAGGTGCGGGCCGGGTTTGAACTCGAACCCTCTCGTATGGAAGGCAAGCGTTCAACCACTAGGCTATCACTGCTTATAAACTAAAATCTATTATATAATTTATGAGCTGATTAAGTGAGAGCTTAGTTATCAGCAGCTCTGACTGGATACAATTACTTTGCAGTAAGTTATATTTAGTGACTTTAGGTCATCGAAACGTCACTAGATGATAAAGCTAAGTCTAAGCCCAAAGCAATAATTTGTTAATTATTTCTACGCTTGACTGGCGGCCACCCTTTGGTATTCTTTTATTGCTTGTAAGATACCAAAGAAAAGTTAGAGCACGGTTAGGGCAGCCATCTTTTTTGAAAAAACAAATAGAACTTTTTTCAATAAACTTATAAAATATTTAGTAAATTATAGTACATTTGGGAAAGTCAGGAAAAATTAAAGTACATTTTTTTAAATCATTTTTTTGTGCCTCTGTTATTACCTACTCTTCGTTTCGCTACCAATAATTTTCTAGTTTTTATTTTTATGGCACAAAATAAACAAACACGTATAAGAATCTAAATCTAAAATATAGTATGGTACTATAAAATATATTACGGGTGACAACCCTAGGCATGGTACGACTACCGACCTTGCGGCAAAAGTATATACAATAGCTTTTCTTATAAAGCTATTAACTAATTCATAAAAGTTAAATTAAATGAAGATATTTGGGTGATCTGCGAAATTGAATGATATTGTACCGTCTTCTAATTATGCGCTATTAGCATATCAAACGAAACAAAGTTTTTAAAATATCTGACTACATTGTGGGTTCCCAAAACGAACCTTTTTTTCTCTAAGAATGGTTCAGCAAGAAAATCAAATCTTGATTATACAAGAAACAGGTGTTTATCTTCCCTCGCTTAGAGGCAGCTGAGGGTAATGGGGCGGCAGACAATAAGTGATTCACCTGTCGATTAGATTGAACGACCCGTTTCGCTAACTCTGAACTTTGGTTACGACATGCTCGTTTGCCACCACAAAAAAAGTATTTCGGTGATATTTTCAATTCCTTAATATTTAATTCTCCACTTTTTTAAGTCTTTTGTACGATTACGTTATCGAATTAAATTTTCAATAACACAGTAACACAACATATAAATACGAAGAGATACGTACTCGTAACTATCTTTTCTACTGTGTCACTAGATTGGACAACAAAAGTTCCTTTTTAATAGCGTGCCGCCTCGAACAATTAGTGGCGATTAATCACTGCTAAAGACACCGGCCGCCATGTTCGACTTGGCCGAAATTTAGCAGAATAATGCTCCGAATTTTAGCCGATACTAATGGAAGAACATTATCTATCGCCAGTAAGAGTAACAAGATCTTAGATATTTATGACACACAATCTTTGGTCTATTCGGTATCTCGAAACGTTTGAGAAAAATGAATAATGAAAGCTTAATATAACCTGTATATAATGTACCAGATATAAGTTTAAGAGCTGATTTTTCAATACTTGGATAAACATGAGATCAAATCAAATCAAATCATTTATTCATATCATTTATTCAAATTATTTATTACATGATCACAAATTATAAATAAATTCCACCAAAATCTACCTTAAAAGGTGTATGAGTTATTAGGTATTTTATTTACAAACAACTTTTAATTACAAAAAAAAAACTGAATTATATTAGGTACAATAAAGTTCACGTTGAAATGTCAATAGCTAAATAAAAATGTCAATGAATTATTTAAACAAATTAAAAATGTCCATAAATAAAATGTTAAAAATAGTAGATTAAAAGTCACAATAAATTAAAATTAAGTAATAAATTTAGGGATAATGAATAAAATTACACTATTATCATTCAATGAGATAAGTTATTATTCTGAATTTCATTTCAATGCAAACAGTTCTACTTTCAAATTAACAGCTAAATAACTTTTATAGATCATTGCATCTATACTTGACAACATTTTATAAAAGTTTTGTAAGAAACCATACATGTACAGTTTTATATTAAGGTAGGTATACAATACCTGTGAACATTAACAATGGCGGTCGGTGAAGCGGTGATCTCGATGGAAACTGTGGCAGTACGTGCAATTGCATTGAAACTCAGACCAGACATTGCCTATAACTTTAATCTCGCTTTTCAAAGCCTATTCAGTTAGAATCCGATGATAATATTGAATAAGCGCATGTGGTTTGGATTCTATTTCGATTTAATAGGATTATAGAAGATATGGTCAATTTCAATTAGATAGCTTTGTATCGGCGGTTTCGACTACTTTCTCATTGTTTGACTAATAGCTTAATGTATATGTTTATGTATTCCTATCTATCCAAATTGTATGAAGCATTCATTTAAGTAACATTCATTTAATGTAATCTCATAAACTAAAAAACGATTTTGGAAATTCTTTTACTATAATTTAGATATAGCTTAAATATGTTATGTAACATATTTAAGCTATATTTTTTTTTAGTTCTGGCCTTAAGGTTAAGGTATGTTTGTATGGGAAATATCTGATATCCACGCGGGTGAATTCGCAGGTAAAAGCTAAGTAAATAACAAAATGGCCGCTACTGTTCGAACTACGACACTATAGTGATTGAATTTTGTGTGTTTATTTATTGTTTTATTTCTTTTTATATTATACAGAACGAAAGTAGTGTAAAAGCTGTTAAGCTGAGTGGTGTACAATAATAACAGAGCACTAATATTGCTGATGAAAGCCCTATTTTAAGTACAATGTATAGGTATTTTATTTATTTCGAAATGATAATTATTTTACACCTTAATATATAATAACTGAATATTTCGAAATAGGTTACGAAATAAACGGTCAAAAAGTACTTTTATTTAAATCTCGTAATTTTATAGAAAGTACATTTCTGTTTAAAATATTACTTACACAAAAAATGAGACGGAGGCACCAACTACGAAACACGCTGTCTCTGATTAACCAGATTTTGTCTTCCTGAGAGTCTCTTGGAAGGCGATTACTTATGATGTAGAGAAGTATACAGCCGTAACAGGTCATAATAATGGACTACGAATTCAGGTTCGCCAAAGTCATGTGAAAGTAAATTCACATAACTTTGGCAAACCCAAAAAACATCGAAGAAACTGATCGGGCGAGTAACACATAGAAGGATTAAATAAATCCAGCTCAATAATATGGTGATAATGTCATGATCCACATTCCTGTTTATGTCAAAAATACACAATCGCAATCTAAATATCGTTAATATTGATATAGCATTCAACCTTCCCAAAACAATGAAATACTACTACACTCATTTGATTGTACATTCTCATTCGTTTATCTGCCCTCTGACCTATCACAGGAATGGTTACAAGGTCTCAACAGATTGTTTTCCGCAGAGAATCGGGCCGGTCCGTCCAACTTCGGGAACGTGATCAGTCAGATACTGCTGTGCAAGCAGATCACTCCGGACTTCAACCAGGAGGAGCTCTGCAGCATCGTGAAGGACACGCAGGAGATCACAAGAATAGTCAACGACATACAAGAATTTTTACCACAGCATGAAAATTTGAATCATTTAGGTATTATTAACATTTACGAAAAGAAAACGTGGTCTCCACTCAATTTACAAAGATTTCTTTATAAAATTCGTAAATTTATTTTAAGTGTATTGAAATATAAATGCGCTTCTAGGACCTATTCAATGACAACAAGATTAACGAATATATATGTATATACATATAATCACCAACAGAACATCTAATCCTTTGTTGTATATTTTTACCGCTACTCTCTTTTAAACGTTTGTAGGAGAGATATAGAAAAAAAAAATGTTTTATAAAAAGGATAGTTTCACCAAAAACTTACGTACCTATCTCTAAAACTGCTTTGTTAGTTTATTCACGTATGCATTCAGGTAAATGCAAACGTGCGTAAACTAACAAAGCAATTTTATTAAACTCCAATACGTAATACACGAATAAAACTATATAATATTTTAAAACTGAATGTAAAACAACTTCATAATATACGCTTACAACCATTTTACTAGCCGGTACAACACGAACAATCCCGTATTAATTCGTTATTCCAGCTAATTCAATGCTACTGCTGCTTTTACAATAATTTTCAAATAAAATATAAAATACGCTGCATTTATATTTCGTAAAACTCCTCTACAGCTTTTTATGTTTTATATTAAGGCAATTGTGCATTCAAATCCGAATGTAAAAGCTGGAACGACTTCCACATTCTCTGTGGCGCGTCCATTGTTCCTTTACGCCTCCCTAATTGGTGCGCTGGTTAACGAAATACTAACAACAAAATAGGGGAGACAGTACGCTATTTAGCTAAAAGGATTACGAGGTTCTCACACCTCTGCGTCTTTCCATTGACATTAAGAAAACCCTGCAACCGAGTGCGGAAAAAACGGTCTTTTATTCCCCACCGCACCGCTAAACATCTACAAAATAAAGCTTTTCCTCGGACATAATCTATGTAGTTACAGACTATTACCGTTAGAAAGGCCTTTCTGTTGAAGTTATACGCACAACTGGGAAATAACACGCGTAGTCATCGCACCGCCAAATGAGTTCGTAAAAGGTGTGGGTATTTTGGACAAATAACAATAACGGTTTAGGGATACGAACAATAATGGTACAATAGAAGACTTTAGAAAAGTTGTTTGATGTTTTTGTTTGAAAATGAAACGAGGAACGAATTTACTGATGCCACTAACATTGTCAATATTTCGGATCGTTCAACGCAGATAGTGATTTAATATTTCTTTCGCATATTCACAAACGATGTGAACACTCGACGTCTTTTCCAGAGAGCAACATAGCGCTGAAAGGTGACGACGTAAACGGACTGTGGAGGAACAAGCGAAGAGGATCCTTGTACAAAGGCATGGGTGTGCTTTGTTGTGTGTCACGGCCCAACTACCTCTGAGGGTGACGGGTCTCGCCCACGAGGCGGCTCAGCTCCGACCAAACGGCCATCACCTCCACGGTATGCTAAAGACGAAGTGAGACAAATGTGAAGTGAGTACCAGTGAATGCTATGACGTCATTGTGCGCGCAAAATGAATGGGTCCATTACATTGTTTAATTAGTAACTGATTAGCGAATTGACATGTGCAGTGGTTGATTTGAAATCATATTATCACGTAATGTAGTTCAATTATGTACTAAATAAGTAACTTAACAGAAATAAGTACTGCATACATTCATGCATAGATTTAATTATTATGAATTGCCTGGAATGGGATCAATTGCGTTTAAGTAGTAGATATGTAATACAAATAAATAATTAGTATTTTTTTGCACCAAAGGTCATTTATGTGTTGTTATAATTTTTAATTTATATTTGTAAATTGTTAGGTTACATTTTTACGCTGTTATCTATGATAAATTCTAATTTAGGTATGTTTTGTTTTGTACAAAATTTAGTTTTGTAAAACCTTATATGTTGAGTCTTTTACCATGTCTCACTTCATCATTTTAAATCTAGATATTCATGATAAGTCTAAGGTTTCATTTAGTGACTTATTTTTCTAGTCATTAATATTGCAACCACATAGATATAATATATAATTTATTAATATACATATATATACTTATTTACAAAACCAAGACACCACTAGCTACTCTATCGTTTTGATTTAGGTACTTTAGTGCATAATTACTTAGTTAATATACCCAAGTATTTACCAAATATTAGCTCATATTAGAATATTGGAGTATTGTAATATTTTGTTTAAATATTGAAGGCCTAGTCATTGTTGCGTGAAACTTGAATATTCTAGTCAATTATTGTAAAACCGTAAAAATTATATGTTAATTAAATTGAGCATGCTATACAGAATAAATTAAATAAATTGAAATTGACATTTATATAATATGCCGTTAAGATTAATTAAAAGTAATTAAGTTAAGACGAGGCTACATTATAAAAAGTGGGACTGTACATTTAAAATAATCTTGGGTTACATAAAGGAACTATAGAGTGGAAAAATATTTGGCTGTCTACACAGGGTCCGACCATGAAGAGAAAGGATATGATATTAACATGTTTAATATTTGCGTTCTCTTTTTTCGTTTCGCTTGGTACTACACACACTAAAATACACCACTATATTTTAATACCCAGAAAAAATAGAATGGTTTACTTAACACGTAGGTACATAAAATCAGAAATTAAATTTAATTAAACTTAACCCAGTTATTCGCATTTGGTTTACTTGAAAAAATAACTGTGTCCTTTTAAGTACAATGATTGACATTGTACTAGAATATTACTCTTTATTTCACGTATTAAATTATTAATCTAAGTTCACATGCCTGCGAGCGACATAAACGAATTTAGAAAAAAACTTGAGTTTGAATATTTTCAGTTTTTGAAAGATTTGTATTTTCTTTCGATAGGTATTTTCTGTATCACGTACTGAATAAGACCCTACATTTGTCCAGTTACTATAAAAGGAGTGCGTTGATGTTGAGTTATATTCATCGATCGAATTCGAGTAAGTAGTGATCGTAAACAAAAACCAGAAAGAGGGTACACAGAATTATCCGCACTTCATAATTTATTTACCTACCTTCCACCCGCGTTCTCTAGTCACACCGCGATAATGGCGCTTGCAACAGCGTCCAAATAATGAGTGCTCAATATAACAAAAAAAATCACGGTAGATAATCCCGAAAATGTCTATAAGTGTAGTTCAAGTCTCTGAAAGTTAAAAACAGTATCTTAGAGGATTATATTCGCTTCAAGATCAGGATAAAAGGTAGGTTTGTGTTTTGTTGTACCTAGTTGTTTCTTATGTAGGCTTCCAGTTTATTAGATCTTCATGAACCGTCTCAGGGCCTCTATGTGTATCCGAGCTATTTAATACATTACATGATATGTAATATGCATAATTGCACATAAATGGACCGAAAACCTCGCCTATGTTCGCATTGCAAAATTCGGGCTAACGCGCAGAATATGTTTGTGCGTTTGTCGAATATGCGTACCTAAACAACTTAGATGAACCGACAAGCTATGGAAACTCAAGCTCAGATAACGCAACGCACCATACAGACTACTTATAATGTGGACTCGTTTAAAACAAGAAAACAAATTTTCTAACAATAAACTGTATTTTTTTTTATGAATTGTGTTTAGCTTTTAATAACAAACATGTATCTAATGCATCAACATTATATTTTTATTTCCAGTTCCATTTAATAAGAATTTAGATAATTAAGTTACGCATATATCTTAATTCTCAATCATAATTAAATATATTAGTAAACTGTTGCCTAAAATATTTATAATTAATGAATAGTTGTTGAATAAGGTGTAACACAATAAGTATAACAAATGGATATTTGATATATCAATATAGTGAATATTTATTTTTATGTAGTGCACTGCAAACACAGGTACCTAATGTATAATAATTATAATTTAAATAATAAGTAGAGCTCACGAAATTAGAGACACGATATCATTAATTTATCAATAGGCACACGACACGTAGACAATTATTAGTTTTATTACTTTTCTATTAATAATTCAACTGTTATAATAATAATCATTATTCATATACCTAGTGTAATGGTTCAATTTGTGTAATACACTATTATAATAATCCACTTACTAAAGTGAAGACTGTGATATACTCGTAATATAAAAATATTATTATAGAAGAAAATAATTATGCATTAGTAAAAACGTAATTGAATTACAACGCAGTTTTAATTACTTTGTGAACCTAATTCAAATTTTACGACTTAATTTCGAATGCACAACTCATTATGAGGCTTACCTACTGTACTCGTGTGAGCCGACCGTAGTCTCACTCTACCGATATATTAACTTAGTACTTTACTCGCCAAATTCTGTATGTATTGTTTATCTATAACAAAACTGTCTAGATCCAGCCACGCTTCGCTGTAGTTCAGTCAAATATTAATTATTAGGCAAAAAAATGTCAGATATAAGAATAAAAATTGAATATTTAACTATAAAGATAATCATAAATAAAGGGAAAAGCTTGCCTAAACTCTCCCATTTGAATTTAAAGGATTAATTTAACTCAGTATTCTGAACACAGAGATGTGTCCTAGGTATCAATAATCCAGAAAACCTAAAAACATCTACTCATGGAAATATTTCTTGTCAGACTTTTTGATCTACATGACATTAATTTTCATTGACACATTAGATGTAGAAGTATATCAAGGTATGCATATTTTTTAGAAATGAAATTTATATAATTGCTTTTCAGTGTATTGGTAAAAATTCAGAGGTTTTACTAAATGTTTGCGTTCTATACCTTAAATTAAACACCTCGTTCTAGTTTGCTTGAACGTTAGTAGAAAATATTCAGGTACTTATACAAGTGTAATCTGCAAAACTACTGTTTAAGATTGCAAACACATGGAAATCCATGTGTTCGTAGGTGATTGTAGGTACATGCGGTGTGTAGATTCAAACAAATCTACACACTGCATGTACCTACATAACGTCAAACACATACCAGGTAAACATTTTTACCTACTACTCCATACTTCACAGGGAAAGTATAAAGCTATTCCAATCCAACTTTGTTTGTATATCAAAACTATAACAAAAGCAAACTATGCGAAATTGAAGGAGAAAATTTGATATGGGAATATTTCGGTAACCTCACGACCCGTTTTGGATAACTTTGTAGAAAGTAAGCAGGTGCACAACAAATAGATATCGGCCATATTTTATCCCACGAGGCTAAATTGTTTCCAGGAAAAACCACAGGGGAATTAAATACTCCGAAAAGTAGTTACAAAATAAACTGGTATATTTTAAACAAAGTCATTATAGAGAATTGCCCTGGAAATAACGCCTCGTTTCTCTTAAATAAGTGCCTAGTATTAGCCTTGTTTAGATTGGCAGGAAATAAACATCTTAACTGGCGACCTTTGCACTGGGTAATATAAAACCAAGAAAGAACTACGCTATTTCAATTGAAACGGTAAGCATTTTCTTTTTAGTTATTTTTAGATAAGTCTTATCTTCTACATCCAGTCTTTTTGACGGCAAAAGGAAACAATTCATATTACAAGAAGGAATAAAAAGTGAAAGAGGAGAACCTTGGTTAAACCAAATGTTTAGTGAATTTGAGTTTTAAATAAATATCAGAGTTTAACGAAAAAAATACAGTCAGATTATTTATTTTAAAATGATAACCATCAATGTGAACCATTGTTATGTTGACTAAATTGTTTATATTTAGCAAACATGTTCAGGAAATTCATCGGAATTCAGTAGGTTAGGCTACTTATGCAGCATTTTTTTAATATTTTTTCGTTTAAGCAAATTTCCTTGACCCGTCAGTGAAAATCTATTCATTGTCGGTCGCCGATATCCGACAGCTGTTTCATGAATCAAAATAATCTAATCTATAAAAGCTGGATTATTCTTTGGTCAAAGAATCAGCATTGACGCGGTCAGTCCTTGGACCATTTTTCACATATTGAGACCCCTCCGTGCCTCGAAAAGCACGTTAAGCAGCCGCTTTTTCTGGGACCAGTCCCAGTTGTCATACTAAGACGACAATCATTACTGGTGTCAGTAGCAAAAACAGTGTGACAACCAGTCCAACCTTACGAGTATCAGTGTCTCCCAATAATTGGGTGGCAGAGGTCAGAAGGCAGTCACTATGTGTAAAATTACTGAAATTCAATGGCAACCGCTTAGATTGAAAGCTGACCCCAGTGTAGTTAGGAAACGACTAGGCAGATGATGACTTGTCTGCACGGGCTATGAAACAGAATTATGTAGGTACTGATATAAGACAAATGAACACTATAAAAATATATATTGTTTTTCCTTACGAATTCCATTTACAGCGATTAAACATTCAACCAACCAAGCTTTGTTGGTCTGATAAGGTTCTCAAACAATAAATCCACAAAAAAAACGCAGACCTTAGTTTTATTTTAATTAATTTTTCATCGATTCCGTCTGATACAGAAGATATGTTCGTAGAGATCGTATTCCCAAAATCAAGGTCACTAGGATAAGAAATAATTTGATTTTTCTACATAGGTATAACCGTGTTAAGTTTTAAATCAAAATAAGACAGCCTGAAAGCTGTGTCTCTGTGTCTCTACTACTAAGACCTTCCCGTTCTACAAGCATATTGAATAGAAGGAAAACAGTTTTACCTAATCTTACATGTAACATGATATATTAAATAATAATTCATTTAATTAGTTAAGGAACTAGACATTTTATTTAATCATCCCTCTCGTATATATCTCCTTTGTACTTTATATGCGGTATAGCGGTCCGTCCACCAGTTCCACCAGAGTTCCCTTTTCTATTATGTTTATATTCGTCATGCATCACTGCAATACAAAATACCTATTACTTTAAATTCTTTGATATAAGTAGCCTTACCAATTTATACGTTCTCACGTACTTTTAATAAAAAATTAATATCGAATGCTCTTTGATATTTCACATTGTCTTTTGTATTATACATCAAAGTAGATGTTATTCAGTGAACATAACACTTGTTGAAATTACAGCGCATTAATTATTACTATGTGGCATGTGAAAAGAGCCAACTTGCGGAGGTGGACACGCAATGTGCAATATCGTTGGGCGGATCGTAGTTAAACTCGTTACCATCACTCGATCATTACAATGATAGATTGTTTCATATTACCGCAGCTGTTATACTCACCCTCTCTGGATTCCCGTCTAGAGCGTCTAGACAGTTGATCGTCCTTTACAACAAATCCTTTATAGCGTTTTGGCCTTCTTTTGCTTTGATGATCCTTTTTTGAAGGTGGAGAAGACAAAGCTAGTACCTTTGATATCCTGCATATAATAATTTTCTGTATGATTAGAATTATAATGATAATATTTTCATTAAAAAGATGACAACTTAAAATAGGTAGTATCTTATGCGACGAAATCACAAATAGCAAAGAACCCACGTATAGCTAAACGAAAAATGTATATCAATATGAGAAGAATTAAGAAACGTAAATTAATCAAAACAAAATTAAGCTATAACGGTCGAGATTTAAAAAGTAAGTGAAGCTCTTCTTTTTTGTTACCAATATATTGGTAAAACATTATTAAATGTTTGTAGGCTATTTGTAATAATGAAATAATTACTTACAAATCATTAAGCGAATTCTTATTTTTGCTCTTTTGAACTGCTTGAGGATTTAAAACTATATATACTTTTGAATAGTCTTCGAGACCTTTAACATCATCATTTCTAAAACTTTTTTTAAGTTCATTTGGTAAAATATTGCCAGTTAAAGGGTTAGGTTTGAGTCTCTTTTTTTTGTAATGGTCAGCTCTTGGTTTTATTTTACGGTCTTCATTATTCATACCTCTATTGAGAAGTTCCTCCAAAACCTGTGTTTGGAGACTTTTACTCCGCTTAGAATTATCATACTTTTCATTACGGACTACATAATTATTCTGAGCATAGTTTGGCTTTTCGCTGTATATTTTATGGTCAGTTTGTATTCTATTATTCTTTTCATTAGCAACTTTTTCTATCAAATCAATTATTTTTTCTTTTCTTAATCTTGCTACGCGATTATTATCAGTGTCGTCGGAATCGTTAGTATCACTTGAAGAATCATCCGAAGTAGAATCGTATTCGGAAGAATCAGAAGAATCATGGCGCACTTGTTGATTGCGTTCTTTGCGGATTCCCGTATTTTTTGATTGCTGTGATTGTACAAGGTCTAAAATTGTATTAATATCTAAGGATGGATATTCAGCGCCGTTAACTTCATTTAATGGTATTATAACTCCTACAATAACTGTAAAAGGTTTAGAAATATTTAAATGAATTTTGAGAATATATTATATTAAACATATAAGACTGCACATACCTACCATACATGTAACACTTACCTATGAACAATAACACGAGGCTCGACATTATCAGCAGCGCTCTGTCGAAAACCTCGTGAAAAATACATTTGAATTGTTATCAAACAACTGAACTATATAAATTTACACGGCAATTTACAATTTTCATTTCCTCTTATCGTATTTGGAATCACATATTTATGAAATCCGTAGCACTTTGGTAATTGCACGCGATCGAAATATATTTCCATAAAGTTACCCCTGAATTGTTATAGATCAATATCTAAACACTTTTAACTAACTAAATTCGTTGACGATTCCCACGTCATCATCATCTGCCTAGCCTTTTCCCAACTTGATCATTATGTTACATGGAGCGACTGCCATCTGACCTCTACCACCCAATGACTGGCAGACACTGATGCTCTAAGGTTAGATAGATAGTCACACTTTTTGGGCTACTAATACCCGTAACGACTGTCATAGGTGAATACCTAACTGTTAAACATATGACAATTAGGCACGAAGGAATCTCAATGTGTAAAGAACGGTCACCCATCCAAGGATGGACCGCATAAAGCGCTGCTTTACTTCGCAGTTCACTCATCTTTGTAGAGGGATTAGAACTTATATTATAAAGAGAGCAGAAAGCATTTCGTTGACTCCGTATTACGTTGAGTCCGGCTCTGAAAAGGCTCGCGCATTCACTTAAATTATTTTCTTTCATTTCACGGAACTGTCTGCAATGCAGACATTTTATTTTAAATAAGAAAAACTATATTGTTCACTCGAGAGCGGCACTAAATAAAAGTTATGTGCTTGAATGAGTTGGTAGGAATTAAAATTCATGAGAAGAATACTCAAAATGTTCTGAACATTTAGCTGTAATTTGGGTAAGGAAAACGAGTGGGGGCAAATAAATTATACTTCACAGAAATGTACGTATTGTGAGCCTTAAATATTACTGTATGAGATTTACAGGGATTGTATTTAGACGTAAGGGTGGTTGTACTTTGTACCAGTTTCGTATGCAAAGTAAAACAAGGAAAGGAACGAAGCGTTGCGCCTTGCGTGTTTGTATAATGGGTTTTAGGTAATTTGACCTAACGGGCCTCTGGCATGGAAAACTTGGTCAAAATTAATTATACATACAGGATATTTGTATACGTCATGATAATGTGCTAGAAATATATTTACACATATTCCCATACAATAGGCAAAAGAAAACCACTCGCTTACATACATAACACTCTTTTCCCATAGAGGTAGGCAGAAAATTCAGAGCCGTCACTTGCTACGATTCCTTACATTTAGGTATAAGATATTGTCATTCCTGAAATATTATAATTAATTTTTCATTTGGTCAGATTGAAACATTGTGTTTGTTAATAGTGGTCGCCCGGTCGGAGCATTCTTTTTCTTCCATTAATTTGTATCTAACTCACAGAATTTCTAGTTTATCAGCCATGCCTTATTTTCTCGTATTTTCATGCATACAGTATGGGTATACTAAAAAATTAATTAACAAAACATGAATATGTATTTTATTATTCTTTATTTCTACAAAATCTGTAAATTTAGTTGTGAATAACTTTAATAGTCGAGAAAAAAATTATTGTGTCTTATATTATGCGGTTTTTTTTTTTTCGAAAAACAACAGAACAATACACCATATCAACTTTACATAAATTTTACTAACATCTAGCAGCACTACATGACAGCATCTGAGATTAAAGTTTATTTTCACAAGTTCACAAAACAATTCACGATTGTTTCTATAAATAATCGTAAATCTAAGAACAACATACCATTTACATTGTTTGGTACTCAGTAACCGATCTGCGAACCAGAGTCTTACTAATTTGGTATGCAGATGAGACCTTTAATAACTTGGATTATATCTTAATATTCAAGAATTCTTCTGGCATAATTCTTATATTACTCGCCCGGGTACTGTAACATCTTATGGTTCTCCTATCTTCTATGTGAAGATACACATTTGTTTCATGATTAAATAGAGAGAGGCACAGATCTGCTTCTGACAGGACGGACAGGTTCTGTGTGATTCGACAAATATTTATGAGCCCCGGTAGTCACTTAACATCAAGATAATCCGTCAAAGTCAGTTTTTTATTTCAACTAGGCCTTTGCAGGCACTTTTAAAAAGTCGAGACTCTAGGCGCACGGTTACAAAAGGAGCTAGGTCCTATCGACAAGAGACCGGCAAGAAACACCATAGATACTCTTTTCAAAAAATAAAAAGTTAATTTACAATTAATAATCTTAAATTTTGTTGAAAAAACAAAACGTTACATAGCATAATGAGCTAATTGCACATTATGCAATGTAACGTTTCAGAGTTCAGAGGGGATATTTTTTTTTTACATAATAATGAAGTAACAAACAACATGTGAAGCAAATCTAATGTAAAATAGAACTAATAGACACAATGTACTACCAGAAAAGCCACATGTGCAGAAGATAGCGCCACACGTTTCTATCGTCAACTTAGTCTTTGATCCTATCATAGGATCAGGCTATGTCATTAACTTTTATGTTATACGAGCCCCTTACTTCGCTATGCGCTATCCATCAAGTCAGCAACGTCATTGACAAAAGATAATTCCCAACTTAACTTGAAGATATTAATTAAAATAAAACGTCTTATAATTTTCTGAGTAATGACAGTAATAGTAGAAACAGAGTTAATTAACTCCATGTCCTATCTCTTTGACTAAAGAAACTATCGTCTTTGCGAGTTACTTAAAACATTAACGGCTAAAAGATCCGAGGAGCTTAGTTCATTTCACTGAATAAAAGTGTCGCATAAAAATTGAAGCCATAATTTAATGGAACAAAATTTTGTTAATAAACTCGAAATAAGGGAATGGATAAAAAATATGGTTATTTTATATTATTTTTGCTTAAAATACTTTTCTAAAAATTGCTATTCTCAAAGCTTTTTTAAGTAAATCCAGATCTTACTGGACCTTTAATGAACTGATTTTCGTTGGTAAATATTTTATCGTTTCTACTCGAGTCCAGTAATTCTGTAAATTACCGAGAAAATATTGAAGAGCCTTCAGCCTTAAACTTCTCAAGAAACAAAAACTTATTTAATTCAAATAACAATTTTCAGTTCACTACTTATTTATTTATATTTACCGGGCAAAGTTCCCAAACTCTGTGCTACTGAGAATTTCAAACACTGCCCGACCCGGGAATCGCACCCAGGAATCACGTTCATTAGTCGCTTGCGACCACTAGACTGATGAGGTATTCAATGAATTTCATGATAACATGACAATGAACAGACAATATGACAGTTACGCCAAAACTATTTTCTATATCATCGCATACCACATCGCACGTTGCTTCAATAAACATAAAGTTTGTAAAACATTCATTAGAATCAAATAATCATTATTATATTGGTAATGAAAGAGAACCATTAATCTTGTAACAATGTTGATTATTATTAAAGGGCCCGAGTGCTTTACTAGATAAACCTATCCTAGCTGTGGATATGTTATTTCACGTGAAAACGAATCGTTTGAGTTGAACTCAATGTCATTATTACGATATATTATATCAAATCGTTTACTTATCTAGTTACGGATCTGTATTGGAAAATTATAGCAATTATGTAAATTGAGTACGACACGAGGGCGCTTACAAAAAATACCGAAATGTTTGTGTAATTTATGTTTTAGAAATTCTGTCTATAAATGACTACATGCAATCAAAGGAGTTCCTCAAGGCAGTGTCATGGGTCCTCTCTGCTGCTTTGTAATACACACCTAATCTCGTAGCGTTACTTCAAATATTTTTATTTCATTATACAACGTCAAAACAAAGTTTCATCTACTTTTAAATTAAGTAATAGGAACAATTATAAATTTGGAATTATCTTTTGTAACTTAGATTCAACCTGGGCTTTTGTCTACAATTACATAAACAGAGATTCTGAGAATTTGACGACGTGATCAATTCCAAGAAATTCTTAATATTTCTCATCGTTTCGTATTCAAACTTAACCTACCGATAAGCATGCCTATTTAAGTATGTATACATAGGTATAACCTACAGAAAATTAGGTTACACACGTGCAAACATAACTTGGTGAATTTCTCAATTCATTCGCGTCACACTGCATACGAGCCATGAGTATTTCAATAGCTTTATTAGCTCCTATACATATAGCTACTTACTTCGCCCACAATTCAAACCCACACTTGTGCATACTATAGCACCAAGACTGTGTTCTCCGAAGGTTTACGCTGAGGTATAATGTAAATCTTTCACATTTCACCAATGCCTTTTTTTTACCATGTGAGTGTATTACTATCTACCGAACGTAAATCCTAACTTCAGATTGCTATTGAGAAATTTCAACCTCGACCTCTACTGATGAGGCAACTCTAACTGTAAATAAAAACATATTTACGACTACATTCAGTAACAAACGCCCAATATCACATAAAAATCTCAGTTGGAAGTCCAGTTTTCGTGATTCCAAAGTTAGCTAACTTCCTAAAAGGAAGTAACCGATCACTGTTATTTATAGCTTTGTTAATAAATGTTTTAAACACGCTAAGGAGTACAAAACTATTATAAACCTTTTTATTTTTTGGTTATTATTATTATATTTTACGTAGCGTACTGCAAGATATTGCTGCCCACGTGGCCATGCATGGCAACCGTAGCCGCCACAGCGCTGCATCGCTTTAAAAACGTCGATTATGTCCCGCCATCTCCGGCTTGGTCTATCACGGAGCTTTCTTCTGTTCTTCTTCTTTAACACATACATCGCCATAGCTTTATAAACTTAATATTAAGTATAACTTCGAAAATACTTTTAAATTTAAACGAATCGGCTTCAAACGAATTGATTGCTACTAATTTAACAATTTTGGATTGCAACCGAGTGATTGATTGAGGGACTAATTTATTGAAAGCAAGCTTAATCTACTGTATCTTATTGAGCGCTGTTCGGCTTTGATGTTTCTGTAAAATGACTAACTCGGACGTATTGGGAGAAAATGGAGATACCTATATTCGATGATGTGTGACTAAATAAATAAATGTGTTGGAAAGATACAAAGCCTAGAGTTCCCAGGTTCATATCAAAGTCCGAATAGGTTCATGTTAAGAAAGCGTTACTAGCGCTACTAGGCAACACTGTCTGCCACTGCCTTCATAACTAAATCGCACTAAAAATAAAACGAAACTTTAAACGGAAATGACGGAGGCGATACAATTTTAATAAAATGCGTAAAGTAATGGCGTCGCAATTCAATTATCGCCTTCCTCAGCACGTAATACAACGTCTTTATTGAGTTCAATTTTGTGAAGCGCTACGTTGGTTCACTTAATTTGTTCGGAAATAGTTTAATCAAGCGTTGCGTTGGATTTGCAGTAATTAAAGAAGGAGACATCGGCCTCAGCCCGTATATTGCTTCCTCAGATTAGCACCCAGCTTCCAGTTAATTTCCTGCGTTCAATTCCGGAGAACTTCCATCTAGAAACATCCTTCCAAATATCTTACGATGTTACGTGAATCATTTTAAAGATTATACCGCAATTTCTTGCATTCGGCCGTTGATTTTGACTTTAATTTAATCACCGAAATGTACGCGTGATGCACATTCATAAACCTTATTTATTTTATTAAGTTGGAATTTAATCATGGAGAAATGTAGGCACGGTTAACCACACCGTATAGTCGCTTTAAATATTTAATGAGATCCTAGAAATAATTAATTTTGAGCGCATATAATATTCAAACATTTGCTGCAACTCGGAGGTAAACTTTAGCGTTTGCGGTAGCTCTGAAAACATAAGATAAAGTTTTAAAGCTCTAACACCGTTGATAAATCCTTGCACTTAATGAAAAATTTAGATTATATTTAAAAGAATATATTTGGCGTGAAAATATGAACGGAAATACTAACTTGAACTATGTAGAAACAAATTGTATTTGAAGCAATGCCTAATGTTGACATCGAGATATTACATAGCATCACACCAGTATTCCCCGATGAGTTAGGCAGAAGTGCAGTGTTGTACACCCACATTTTGCCGATGCCGTTATTGTGTCCCATGTAATACTTAAAGGGCGAGCCTATTATTATCTACCGGGCACAGTTCCAGACTCCGTGCTTCTACTGAGAATTTCCACACAGAAAAACACATAGACACTTTGCCTTACCGGGAAATCGAACCAGCGACCACTAGGCCAATGAGGCAATCTTTTATATCGAGATATTATGTATATGAAATCATTTAAATCCATAATTTAACAAAATAACCAGTTACTTTACATTATACAATATTCTGCAGATAACTAACAACATTGCACAATACTAGTCAAAATCAATACATAATTATCATAATGGTTGCCATATATGTTTTAGATACTCAAATTACGTACTATTTATTGTAACCGACCTTGTGCCTATAAACTATTAAATTCCTGTATTATTGTCCTTTAATTACTTAATTACAATGATAGTTAGCACAATATGTATGTCTTTGATTAATGTAATAAGCATTCTGATTGTATTACGAAACACGGTCGCGATGAAATCGTGCTAAAGACGTGGAGAGTTGTTAATGACGTCACATCGTAATGACGACCCCAGTGCGATATAATTTAGACAAGAATAAACGTTAAAGGCACCCTCGTTTCTATTCAAATATTTGTCGGTTGCTAACTAATCGGCGCCGGTATCAGACAATACGAATATTTATGTAAACATACCTATTATTGAGCGTTGTTGTTGATTTTAGATACTTACAAAATATTTTATTAACGAAAATTCTAGGTAAGTACTATGTATATTGGTTCTAAGGTATGTGTAAGTGATATCATTGAATTTTTCTATAAGGAAACTGTCACCGGAAGCACGGAGTTTGGAACTGTGCTCGTTCAACGGCAATAGGCTCGCCCCCTATTAAATGTCACTCAATATTGGTATACAATAGTACACCTCTGCCTAACCTTTCGAAGAATACGGGCGTGATGCTAAGCTGTTATATTCTAATAAACCTGATCTGCAACCAAAGATGAAATTTACGTAACAAAACATGTACCTATCAGTCATCTTGTAAACTTCAGAAGTCAAACAAGCTGCCATAATAATGCCAGGAGACTAGTCGACGCTTACCAACAACCGGGTAGTTATTAATGCACTTTGGCAACCTTGATGCCAGGGGGATTTTGTGCACTAACGCTTCCGCACTAGATAACATCTCATCACTAACGCAATTGAAGTACGACAGAAGACGTCTTCTATATCTATAAAAATATATGTGTCAATGTATGTTTCCTATGGACTCCAAAACGGCTGGAACGATTTGAATGAAATTTTTAGGTAATCTTCAGATTAGCCCAGCGGGTGATCCTGTGAAGTTTGGTAGCGATCGGAACAACAATTTTTTTTGGCGTTTTGATCGTATTGTATGTACCCGTGCGAAGCCGTCGTCGGGCGCATCGCTAATTATTTATAAATTTCGCTTAATCGCCAATATATAAATCGATATTACTCAATATACGCTATTTTTCAATCGCATCTGAATAGGTCGAAAGCCGGCCCAAATATTGATGGGAAAAGGCTTGAAAAAATTAAATCAATCCACTCACAGATTTAATACATCTTAACTGTCATTTTACATCGTAATAAATAATATTTTTCAAGCACATATGAAAGCCTAAATCCGATCCTATTTACTATACATTTGGCTCATTTTAACTTGTGTACCAGGGGATCTAAAGATGCACAAACAATAACTCCGGACAATAAAACTGTTTGTTCAAACAAAAGTGAGCAAATATTAATTAAAGTCAAATATTGAAGACATATTATTATACTTTATAATCAGAGTTTTGATGATGGTGGGTACCTACGCTTCCAGCATCTTACACTTCATACCCCTAGAAAGAAACATAAAACAAGTATTTAAAGGATATCACAAAATTAATATCCAACTTTGATACCTAAGTACATTTTTATGTTGTTATCCTTTGGTACGTTCATGGCGCACCTACACGTTGCAAATTAATTAGAATCTTCAGCCATGTATGTATCCAACACACGCAGTAGGTAACTATCGGTAGTGAGTTAATTAGGTTTTCCAATGCACTGACATGGCGCTACAGGTTAAAAAACATTAGTATTTTTGTAGAAGGTCATCATCATCAGCCAGAGGACATCCAATGCTGAACGAAGGCCTCCCTCAAGGGGGGGTTTGCCATAATCCCCACGCTTGGCAGGCGGCTTGCGGATCGCAGTGGCTCACCGATTAGTGAGAGGACGCTGCTGCCCGTCCTCCGGTGTCTGGCCGCAGTTTTAAGACGTACCCGGGTCATTGTTTGTAGAAAGTACCTAATTTCAAAAGAAAACTTACAACATTCATAACGAAAGTGCCTACGCACGTCTCAGTTTCAAATGACTTTTGTGAATTCATCACCCTATGTTTTGACGTCGGTATTAAATTCACTATTACATAAAAAAATGGTGCAAAATATAGTATTTTTTCTACAAACTTTAACTCTAACTATCCCACTGCTGAGCATTCCCGGGTTGCCCAGCAGTGGGACAGTAAAAGTTTCCCCTTCCACATCAGCTTATCCTTCCACACCTGTTGCGGTCTATTGCTCCGGCCAGTTAGTAGTAAAGGCATCTAAACCATCACGCTAGCATTTTCTAGGCCTACCTCGGCTGCGTCTGAGGTGCCTATCTGCGACTAGCACATTATCATAATTTCAAAAATATTTTACTCTCGGTACGAATTTAAATAGAAATAAAAAGCATCGTGCAACCAAATCACGAATACGCTCCACTCTAGCCAATGACTGTAAATTCAATATTGGAATCTGAATAATATTAGCACCATCGGATGGCGCGCCAAGCAGACGGTCAGGTACATTCAGTGTCATTTCAAAGGCTAGCTTTTGAATTTCCGTTTTTGTACCGAAGTGTCTAAATGTATGTAACCATACCTAGCTGTTTAGAACGTGTTTATTTTAAGGTAATGGCTACGTAGGTAGGTTTACCTACACTTATTGTATATGAATAAGTATTTATGGATTTTCCTTAAAATTATATTTACGCAGCAAAGAACAAATTAATTAGGTCAGCAGCATTATGCATTATTAGTGTTGTGGTCGCAAGCGCGACTACTGAGTGTAAGGTCTTCATCATCATCATCATCAGCCAAAAGACGTCCACTACCGAACGATGGCTTCCCCCAATGGGGGGGGGGGGTGCTATAATCCCCACGCGTGGCAGGCGGCTTGGGGATCGCAGTGGCTCACCGATTAGTGAGAGGATGCTGCTGCCCGTCCTCCGGTGTCTGGCGGCAGTTTTAAGACGTACCCGGGTCAAAGGTCTTAGGTTGGACAAATTACTATAAGTTTTTGTATATAAAAATTCCGTGTACCTAATAATTTAGAATTGTGCCCGGTAGGTGCAGATAGGAGCAGAGCAGAGAGGACATTTATTATATATTACATGGGACTCAATAACAGCGAAACTTAGATCTACAACTACAGAACCTATCTCTGCCTAACCCTTCAGGGAATACAAGCGTCATGCTAAGTTATGTTATAACATAAAACATGAGTCCAATACGGTGGCAATCTGCGAATAGTAAAATCTATTTGTATAAGGCAATACCTACGTACTACGTACCTACCTGTACTCGTTAATAAAAGCAGTTACGAATAATTGAAGGCTTTCATTCATATGTACCAATATCCAGAACTAATACAGCTCCTATTCAGTATAATACCATCCCTGACCGCACACAGGGACTACTTACACCGCAGCCATTGGAAGCGAGGCTGTCATTACCAATTCATATTGATGAAGATCCTATTGAAACACCGATTTTGAACAATTTATTCAACTAAGTCACGTTCTGTATAAATTATTTTACTCAAATCCTACAGATAGGAGCGATCGAGATAATATATCGATTAAAAGCTTTTGATACCACATAATTTCCAATATTTACGAAATATTTTTGTACTAAATGTTATATGAAATTATTCGATAATTCATGTCTCGACCTACGCCGAGGGCAAGAATTGTGCCTTTTATTTTTCTTTCAAGTTGAAGACAATATTTTGCTGCATTGTATATTTGACGTTAGATAAGGGTTTTGACAGTTTAATAACAATAAACTATTAACTTTAAATAGATAGAACACAAGTAAAACAACATCTATTAAACAATAGAAGTGTAGATAAACAAAAACTAAAGTGTTTATTTCTTTTGGCATCTCACAAAGTTAATGGAAAATTACGAAGCGGGACTATGAAGCTAAATTTCTATTTTGAAGCTCCCTCACGATGCTCGGGTTGTTTTCCCACATACATTTAATTTATTTGGCAGTTACCGTAGTGGGGTGTGTGCTGCGCTAACAAAGTTAACATTGGCAGCGTCATGGCACTCGACGTCAAGTCAATCTACACTACGTAGGTACTGCACGGTATCGGCTAGACGCCCCAAGTGAAACCGCAACGAGGTTAAGCCGGGGACAAAACATTGTGTACACCAGTTAGCCAATAATGGTTTACGAAAGCGTTTGACAGAAATTGGTGGGTAATGGTGTTGGATCTTATGAATAACAAAGAGACAGAACAAATAAACGCGTCAAAATTGATTGAAATGTTATTTAGTTAGTTGGTGTAATAAATAATGTGTAAAGCGAGGTGACGAGCCGATCAGATTAAGTCTGCTGTGGGCGGTCTCTTAAATGAGTGCAGCATGATGACCTCCAACAAAGCAAAGAAAGAGTCAAAAGTGTATCGATGGCATGGTTAGCGCGGTAGTTGAGTGATCGACTGCTAGGCTTCTTGACGTGATGCGGGTTTGATTCCCACACGGTTTTTTTTTTATGACTAGCAGATATTTGTTTCCTGTCTGGGTTTTTCTGCACGTGAATATTTGTGTGTATTTGTATGTATCTACCCACGATGCAGGTGTTATAAAGAGACTATAGCAACGTTTTAATAAAAAAGTATAAAAAACATGCATAATGCAGAAAGGCTACAAAGGGCACGATCCCAGGCATTCATTTAGAAGACGCGACCACGCGTTAGTGGACGGTAAAAAATAGTCGACCGTATGACCGAGCTCAGACCGAAAGAAATATAAAGTTGGTAAATAAACAGTTTAGTTACTTAGTAAAGGGTTCACTACACTCTGGCAGTACCTAGCTTGTCACTCGTACATTTTTAAATCCAATTTTAGGCCGAGACCTAACTCACATAACCTCATATTGTAGTGTTGGGCACAGAACTACTCTACTAGAAAATACGATCAGTGTACCTTACTTTGTCAACTTGGCTCGTAGTCCTCAATTTAAGGCGACCTATATTAAATCGAGATCGTTCACCAAAGGATGCAAGAAAAATACCTACTGATCGTCTGACGAACCCTGGGTAGTTAGCATAGCTCAACATTGCTAATAAGCTAATTTTTCCAATAAATCGTGAGCTATTAAACTGATAGCTCGTGCCACGCCAGAAGATCAAGGGACCTCTACTTGCTAGACCAATGTAGAGCCTTCCAAAAATACCGCTCTGTCCTTATCACAAACATTATTATCATTATACAAAACATACGTTTTGTCACAATTAATAATTATTAATTGTGACAAAACGTATGTTTGACAAAGTCAAAGGTGTTGGATTATAATCAACCTTTGACTTTGTCAAATCTCGAATGAGGAAAATCATGTTGGTTTATTTAATGAGTGCAACCCGCTAATTCCTTTGAACAAAGTCGACCGATGGTAAAGCAGGTATACCCCGTTTCCTACAGTGGACTCAAGGTTAATTTGCATGTAATTAAAATTCTCTCATTTGGTATTATTACACAGCAAAATCAATATTCGATCCTTATTAAGTATTCGTTTGAAGTTTCATACAAAAGGCGTAAGGCACTAAATTGCGATATAAAAAAACCATTTATACGGTGTAGTAACACTGGCTTAGTAACAAGAGTCTCCAACACCAAAATCCGCTCTTGTCTTGAGCGATTATTTGCCAATAGTTTGTAGAGTGCTCGACTATAAATGAATATAAAATTATAACTTCAAGTATCCTCTACATCACGAGCTATATAAATTCCTGTAGAGGACTCAAAGAAATAGATAAAACCTCTTTTTTATGAGTTGTCTCTCGCAGTTAGCTCAGGGAGCTTTTACTGCTTAACCGGGCTAATGGCGAGACCAGAAGGGCCTCCAGCCGAGCAAATTAAATAATACTAAACAACACTGCTAAGGGTGACCCATAGTGGGACTCGAACCTCGGCTTAAGGCGTTGCTGGGGGGCAGACAAGAGAGGACTTGCTGGATCTGATTGTGATTATTTAGGGACATTTGATTTATTACTACTGGCTCAGCGAGGGCTGGCTCGATCAACGGTCGGGGTGGAACAAACACTCTTGCATCGGTGCTTACTTATTAAAGGAACCAGAATCGCCGTAACTGGGGTTTCCCATAGACTAGGAAATATTATAAACTTATCGATAACACTTTTTATTTAAGGTAAAATGGACTTAAATATTTAAAGAAAAGACCGACATAATATATGTAATCTTATAATTATATATACATATATGCTCGATAAATATCTTTTATCGCCAAGTTAGTTGACTCTATAAATACACATCACATTATATTTTACTTATTCACAGGTTCTCGTGCAAGAGAACTTATTATTTGAATACATTATAACAGTAAAAGCACTCCACACAACTTGAATCTTAAATACTAGAATTGTACTTAATAATTACTTTACAAATTATACGAGGAACATAATTAACAATACAGTTAGGCTTGATTATTCATCGATCACCTCTCAGGAGCTATAATTTCATCGTTAACGTGCGGCCCGCGGCATTTTTCGCATACCACTATAAAATTCTGAAAAGGTAAAACAAATATTAGCACTAGGTACACACATCGCATTCATATAAAAATAATTCTATGGACTTAACGGCCGTTTATATATTCATGCTTCCAGCTGAAAAAAGATCGAATAAAATGTAGAAGAATAATGCATCGGTATCTTTTGGAGCTGTGATCAATTGGTCCCCTGCCAACAAGTGAAGCGCAAAAAAACTATAAAACGATTCTGTCGATTGCTCAAACAAAAAATATTTGTTCGGGCCCCAAACGAACACCGACTATTTTATTTCAATCTCAAAGTTGAATGCAAATATTTGTTCAAACGGATCTAATCTCCGTTTATTACATTGTAGTTAACGTAATAAGTGATAATATTTACAAGATTATATTGAAGTCGTAATAGGTCCATGGCTCGTTCGTAATTGCGCTCGGATTTCGGGACGTGCTTCTCCATGAGCTCAACAGTTCGGTGGGCTAGGGCTTCCAATTCGAGCAGTCCTTTTGGTTCTGAGCGATGATTCTCTCTGCGCCGTGCGAGCCTCGCACCCCAGTTGTGATGCCCCCGAGGTCCTCGCACACTACCGCGCTCCCCCATCGCCCTAGCAGGCTGCTCATTCGGTTCCGTCAACTTCACCATGACAACTTTTTAACAATGATGATTGAACTTCACGCGCCACTTCTTATAAAGTGGACCAACTAATTACTGAATAATTATTAAGTGATCATTAACTAATTTCGAATAATCAATTAATTAGCTAATAGGTGTAAGTTGTTTGTGTCAAAAAATCTACTTATTGAACACAACAAATATTTGTGTCAGTGCCAAGGCAAGGAATGACCGAATGGGTTATTGTTTTGAAGAAATATGAAAAACACCACGTGTCAATGAAAGGGTCCGGATAACAATGGATCTCCGGGCAGGTCATTTATTGTAAAAAATAATAGACAATAGACTGAATACGTTTGTTGTGTACTGAGGATATCCCCACTCGTTGAAGTTCCAGGTAGCCATTATTCATTTGCTGTATGTAATTAGGCGCGTCAAGTAGTTAACGATGGTGAAGTTGCCGGAAAAAGAAACGTTTGTGCCCCTACCGGCTGGTGAAATGTGGGCCAGGTACCAAAGTAACCGCAACCTATACTTGCACAGTGGACCCTCTAGACTTATAGAGCTGGAAGAATTTGCGGATATTGCAGCGAACTACATGAGCACTATGTCTAATTATCCGAATATCCGCCAGATTGCGATGAATCGACTGCGGCAGCTATTTAATCTGGTAAGCAGATTTCAAATTGTGCAAGCTTTGTGTGTCTGTAATTTTAGATGAAGTCACAATGTTTAATATTAGGCAAGAAATTTCACAAGTAATCCTTTTCATTTGAACAGAGAGAATATTATGTGTTCTAATCCAGAAAAGTAACAAACATTAAAACCCTTTACTTAAATATCTGGTTTTGACACAAACTGGGATGATAGATGACCTATCGAATGCACACTTATGTTACTTATGCCTAGGCTTTATTAATGGATTTTATTTATTGTTCGATTCTGAATTCGATTTTATTACAGTAAATGCAATTCAATGCTTAAGCTTGAAATGTTCAGTCAAATTCAAAATTCAAATTCAATTTATTTGCGTATAATGTGGTATAAAAGATAGTACATATATAGTAATTAGTGCACAGACATTCCGCCATATAATTATAACATGTAAATACAATAAAATATAATTATAAAAAATCACAAAACAATATCATCTTATATATTACAGAGGTAATTATAATCTTTAGGAACTGAATTTATAAAATTCAAATAAGTGTTAAATAAATACAGTGAGAGAATATAATTGTAAAGAGCTTACAGTGCATTCTTATAATGGTAGGAATGAAATATATTTTTTTTTAATTCCTCGATCTCAGTCCATCTAATAAATCCTTTTAAATTAAATCACATTATTGTTTTTCCTAAGGGTTAGCCTCAGTTCATTATAACCTCATTTCAGTTTCATTTCCCTCAGTCCCCTTTGTTTAAGCATCATCAGTCTATCAATATTCCCACTGCTGGGACCCATAACTCTTCTCTACAGTTAGCAACGAGTTAAATAAATCTGCACTCCACAGTATAATCTCCTTTTATCTCGATCCAGCTTAGGAAATTAAGATAAAGTTGAATCAACTGATCACTAAAAATAATTTTAATAATTGACCGAACTTTTGACTAAATTTAAAAAATCTGAGCAACTATTAACAGTTAACCTGATACTAAGTAATTATTTCCTTCTAGGAATTCAAGTTGCGTTGTGACGTATGCGGCACCGCACACAATCAAGACGAAATTACAGCGCCTGAGCGGTAATTATAATTATCAGAAGAAATTAGTAATTCGGTTTAGTCATTAGTTCTAAGACATGTAGAATAAGCTGTTGGTGTTTTAAAAGTATTAAAAAATCCATATTATCTATGTGCATAGAAAATTTGTTTTCAATAACTTTACAACTCATTGAACTAAAAACAATTGAAAAAAGACTATAGATTGTCATTTAAAATATTATGTATATGAAATATTTTAGGAAAAAACACTTGATAATATAAATATTTCTTTGTATAAATTTATGTATTTGTTGTCCACAAAATACTATATTATTGGGAGAATTCGAACATGACACAGCTCCTTAGGCCATCCGTCCACCGAACAGAATAGTTGAGTCAGTGAGACTGAATCTCTTTGCTGCTTTCGCTGCAAGACACGGTGCCTACGCTCAAAATCCTTTCGGTGACGCAGAATGAAACCACTCAAGCATGCATATAACATATTCCATAGAAATATTAGGTAAGTACTAGTTTTCAACAAAATTTACTTTAAAATAAAATAACACTAAGAATATAATTGTAAGTATTAATTAGAAGATATCCCTACTTAATAATAATAAATGCTATATGTTCCTAATGCATTTATGTAATTTCATCGTTCCATTCATTTTTACTTCCCTATTCACAATCAGCTTTATTTAAAAGGATGAGATTCGTGTTAAAATAAATTCAAATCCTCACCCATGCCTGAAAAAAGACAATAAGAAGTAAATCTTCATAGTTTTAATTTATTCACAAAAAAAGGCCCTACAATAACCGTTACATTATGGGTTACCGCTACGAAAAAATCCGTTGATATGTATAGATTAAAAATGTTGGAAATATTTTTAAGGCAAAATAGCATAGGAATTCTATTTGAAATTAAATATCCATCAAAAGCTCACAATAAACCAGCGGTATTCATAAAAAAAACAACAACTGTAATTAAAAAAGACATTCCTTTCCATCATATTAAAAATTATAACAATCTTGTGGAAAAATACCGACTTTGGATAAAATCATGTAACGGATCCAATTTTAAATACGCTTAGGTATATAAGAAAGAAGGAAGAAAGATTTCTTTTTCACCAGCCTAAAGTTTTGCAACCTCTATAGCAGAACAGAAGTTGCTCTAGGTGTAAGTAGGTGTAGGGGAACAATGAGCAGAACAGCAGATGTAACAGTTTCGCGTGTAGGTACATAGTTGGCTATATAACGCTAATATACGTGCGCCTGTCCACTTGAGTTTGGAGTAAATACTTGGATACTTTTATTAGTTCGCTTTTTGAGCTTTTATTAATTAGGAACTGGTAGTTTGTTATTTCCCCTATTTTTCTAATACCATAATTATGCTAATACAAATCCATTCCATCCCCATCGTGATATTGCCAATAGTCACCTATATGACTATTCCTTGCTCCAGAACTACAGTTACACCTATACATCTCTATGACTCATTAAAAACCAAGCTTTAGCCAAAAATAAAAATGTTAGTGTTAAGTTTATGGAGGCCGATTTAAGAGACGAATTTCACCGCAAAGAGACAAAATTACGCCGCGCCGGCTCCCGCTGTAATCCGGATTGAGCCAGCAATTAAAATACTTATCTTGTTCGGTATTTCATCTTGCCATAGTATTTCCCGAAATTATCCCGGTTTCAATCGCGTCAGATAAAAACTGATCCGATTTTTAAATAAATAATTACTTGACAGTGACTTCCTCATTTTTCAGCTGGTTATTTTTATGGTTTATGCTTTCAGCTGAACAAAGTCCTCAAGCAGCCTATGCAATACTCAATACTTATCCAGGTATCAGTTCCGAATATATTTTTCTAGCTCCTTGGCTTATTTATTCATGTGGAACTTATTGATACGTGTAATATGCAGCAACCCGCAAACAATAGATTTTCTATTGTGTCTTCTTTCGGCTGCTGTATTAGTAGTCCTGTTCTTCTGTTATAACCTTCAGTTTCAACAGAAGAACAGGACTACTAATTAGGACACTGTTTGTATCTTATTACATAGGTAATATGATCTATCCCACAAACAAGGTATCATGATAGAGAGGTCTAAAATTGAAGCAAAGTTGTTTACTGCCAAAGTTACTCGTAGTATCATTAGGGTTGCTATCCTTTTAATGACCCTCCAAACATATATAGCCACAAGTTAGAACTGATACATCCAAAAATAACAATTGTGAAGAAAGACGCAGTCTTTTCAACAATAGCTCTTTACAGTCGAAATTGCAGTCTTAAACAAACATTGCGGTTTTAGCTCAGAGTATAGGGGCTTAAGCCGGAGAATTGCGCACAGATCCCGGAAATACACTCGCTGAAGTTTGCAAGTTTGGCCAAAACCAGCGATAGGACAACCCTAGTTACAGTGGTGTAGTAAAATATTGACATAGCCCGTAGTTCACCGCGACACCGATACTACGGTAAGTTAATGAATTCTCCCCAAACAAGTGAAGGTGCTGATAAATTAAAGTTGTTGTTTATTATCGAGAAACTTTGTTAACAAAGTACGAAATGTTATTGATAAATCATTGAAACTTAAGCCTTGGTTAGCCAGATCTACGAAACGATATCTAATGAAGAAGCAGAACTTTAGTCGGAAAATCGACGTCTAGTGTCTAATGTCCCCGTTCGTGACACAATAATCGTTCTGGTTAACAATGATTTAATATATCCTAATGTTTAACTAAGCTTATTTAAGATACCCACAAGTGGATGAGAGGGTTCTATGATACGTTATGAAGTATACTTATTTATATAAGAGTTAAGATAGATTTATCTAATTACGGCTATTCAGATACAGGGTAGCGTCGATGAAAGCACTTATTTGATTTCTTATTAAGTTCTGTAGCCGTACCTACTAAAAAAAACCTTTTGAACCATGTTATTTTTCTCTCTCATCAGTCTACTAGATGATAAGATTTTGATTACAACAGCTTAGATTTTTCAAGTTTCGTCGTCCATCGTGACGTGTAAAATTTTAATTACTTCTTGCCGCTAAACTTAATGGATTGAATTGATTTTTAGTTAAAGGTTGTATGGTTACACAAGGTAATACGTAAACGCCATCTTGTATAATAAGTTGGTTCAACGAATAGTGGTCTATTACAAGCCCTCATTTGTCTTTCGCTTACACTTTGGCTCTGGAGGATATTCTTAATAGTCGGTATTTGCTTACTTGCCAACAAACTTAATCAACGTTAGAACTTCAGTTCAGAGACCCACCTTTTTCTGACGGCCAAAGTTCGGACAAATCATGGAAGTACTCTGTACTATAGTAGTACTTTTTACGAGAGAGAAGCCGTTATTTTTCATTAGTACTATCTCTTCTATTCACTTAATAAAAGTCGTGAATGGTGAATAAACACATAATAGCGTGTCTTATTATTACTACACTACCAAAGAAAACTTGAAAGAGATACAAATAAATCGATAAAGGATGCTATCAATCAAACCACGTTTTGAAAAGCCTCGATTGTGTAAGAATAAGATTTTTAGATTAGGGAGCAGCAAGCTGGTGTAATTATTATTATGATAAGCTACGGGCTCATCAATCAAAGTACTTCGGCTGCCGCCTCCGCCGTCTCCGCCAATCTTCAGACTAAAGCCTTTACTCACTTACAATATATCGTCCCATGTACACAATGCCTATAATTTCGGTGTTTCCACAATGAAGCAGATTGAATAATTTGGGGCGATTCAACATAATTTATTTGAATGCGCAAGATAAAATATATAACGACCCGAAGTTATGATGCTTATACATAGGTTGTATAATACCTATGAATTTTAATGAGTATAATAAACGGGACTTGAGTATCTACTATTACGATTTTTATGGTAGTATGTTTTTCTTCTATTTTCTGCATTATGTTGGTTAGCATATAAAACCGGTATAAAAACAGCTGAAAATAATAATTTGCAAAGTTGAAACTGTCCAGTTATGTTGAAAGTACCTGATCATTTTTATGTGTTCACAGATTAATTAATCAATTAATGAACAAATGAGCGAATAATCTGTAAGATTAAAATTTTTCAAATCAATCACAATAATTTCTTTTATATTTTAACTCCTCTGACCTCGGCCTAATAAACTTTTGCTTCGTTTAATTAAACCTTCATGCCTCGCAAATTAAACGCTCAAGTTAAATTAAATTCAACATCGACGTTTCATATTTTGCTGAGAAATAATATACAAACCTAAAATAGCAAGATATCTTCAACATTTACAAGTTAATTTACTTAACTTTAGAGTTGGAAATATTGCATTTGTTGAGTTTGAATGTTAATCAATCGATCCTCTATTTTGGATACAAACAAATGCAATAACAAAACAAGGCAAAAGTATCTGAAACTGACCTTATCACATTATTGCTTATAACACTTTGCCGATGGTGACCTGGGAAGTAAACCCAAGATCTCAAGCGCCGCAGCCCCGTAGCGGCCACTAGACCAAAGAGGCGATAATTTACTTTATGTTAGTACTTAATTTCTATACTTAACCAAAAGGCTTTTAAATTTAAAAAAAAAAACCGTACCTATTTCAAACGTCACCTCCGGTAAGATTCGTTGGTGCTTGAAATTCCATGGTTGGCTGTGAGCCATATGCGCTCGTTATTGTCCGGCGAACCAGTGCTAACGGGAAAGTCTATTCTAAAAAAATACTGCCAGAAATGGCGATTTATATCACAATATGTACATACTATTACTACAGCTAAATATATGTATATACATACCTTAAATCACGCTAACTGAGCTATATACAATCATCATCCAATTTTTTTCTAAGCATTACGTATCCACAAAAATTCACGATAAATAATAATTTGCCAAAAGAAAAACAATCTAGCGTGTTTACTCATCAAGTAGATGCTCGTACGGCCTGAAAAGTATGAACGAAGTTTGCATAGGAGAGGGAAATCTAGACGTATATTCAATTAACATGCACGGGAATGCAAAATTTTACTTCAAGAAATTTAATAGGGTAATAATTGATCGAATTACTTCAGAAGCGACAGGTGGACAAACTATTAAATATACTCAGATTTACTTCACTACATCTTTTGTCTGGACGCTAAAGTACGTATCACATACGTGATACGTACTTTAGCGTCCAGCTTACTAAGATTAGAAAAAATATTAATTCACATGAATATTTCGGGAAATTAACTACGTGCAACGATCGAAACTAATGAGCAGTTTCAAACTCAATTGTAGGCATACTCCCGACAATAATTCTAAACTTCATGATATTTTATTTCAAATGGAAAGAGAAGCATGTGGCTTTTTGACGTATCATGATGATACAACGCCAAATTAATATGCTATGTCAAATGCTGATAAATACCCACATGAATTATAACGCATCTAATTATGATGAAGTTGCACATTCCACCCTACATATCAATCATGGTTGATGCTTGTCGCTTGTCGCACGTCGCATGACATGACGAGCGGAAATTCTTTAGATGTCATGAAGGTGGGTTCTGCTATGTATACATATCCACTTCACAATTTATTTACTTGTTAATCGATGCTAGTGTGTAATTTGAACTCAAATAATTTGTCTTTACGGGCTCTATTAAAACGTCACGATTCTTGTCGTATGGTTCCAAAATGAAATTGGTTCTAAGCAGAAGAAATTCGTAAGAAACTACATGGATGTAATTAATAGTCTATATATATTTATGTTTATTATTAAGAAAATATCTTCCTATTCATTATTGTATTTTCCCATTCATTATAATGCGAACGGTCACCGTTAGACAAGAACAATAGAGGCCAATGTCTACGTTTCGTCACTTGACGTTTTCAAAGTTAGACTAACCGCCGAATACTCAAACTATTTTAGTTTTAAGAAACTGTTAAGTCTCAGCTGTCATAGACATTTTGGGGTAGACAAGAGCAACAAATTAACAGCCAAAAGTACCTTTACGTTGGAGTTTTCAGCGACAAACAGACAAGAGAGTATCACAATTCACTTTTACAACAATGATATCCGAAAAATCTACAATGTGTAAAACGATCCACTAAGTAGAGCTACACGAGTGAACAAAAGCCCGCGGGCAAATACTAGGGACGCAATATTTCCACCTCATTTTATGTAGTTTCTTTCAGTAGGTAATAATACATTGTTATTTTATTTTCAAGCTTTCCAAAGGCAATCTTGTTACTTTCTTTTCAATTTAGTAGCAAAAATTCGTGGAAAACACATTCCTAGCCAGTCAAAAGACCTTAGGAAAATATACTACACAGGTCTTTATTGGGAAAAGGAATTCATTTCAAGGTCCCGTGTTGAAGACACTCTTAGTTTTTCGCAAATTATTAAATTTTTATCATTTTCTTAATGATAAGATTATAGGTACATCTATACATATAAATAAAATTGGAGTGTCTGTTTGTAATATTGAAATAACCGTTCTTTACTACATGCATATGAATATATATACGGTACATACACCAAAATAAAAATTTTACAATTTTTGTCTGTCTGTTTATCTGTCTGTCTGTCTGTCTGTCTGTTTGTATAGGCTAATCTCTGAAATGGCTGGACCGATTTTGACGGGACTTTTATTGGCAGGTAGCTGATTAGGCTACTTTTATTTTAGAAAAATTCTTTTATTTTAGAAAAAAATAGGGTTAAGTGCTTTGGTCTCACAAAAAAATACATTGTTAAGTTCCGACATCCACGCGAACGAAGTCGCGGGCACAGCTAGTTATAAATAAAAAAACTTCGACTTTGACATCGTGGCTAGTTAACTGTAAAATTGATTATTTTAAAAGTTATTCAGAATTTGGCTAGCTACGTTAACAAATGTTAAGTACATTTTTAAGTACAGGGTAGTATATATAGTGTAGTTATTGTCGCAATTACTATTGTCATAAACTAAAATATTATTGATCTACAATTTGCGAAAAAACAAATAAAATTATAATTTGGCGGACTAAGCGAGCGCCTCTGCCTTAAGGGAAAGGGCAAACAAATTGGCGGATAGGTACTTAATGTTACCTGGAAAATTGGTATTTTGTTATTCATGCACCTTTATGGTGGCGCCATCTTATTCATATTTGATGGACGTGTGGTATGGCGGGCCATTTTTAGGCCCATTGGTTAGAGAGCTTATTTATACAATTGTTTAGATAAAATATAGAGTTAGACAAGCAAATTATAAGCTTTGGGACTTTTATTTAATGAGCTACAACCGCACTCAGACATAGCTAACGAATCATTAACATAACAGTTTCTTATGGGTTATTTGTTTCATTCAGTCAGTGGCGGACTAACGGGGGGGCGGAAGTGGCGGCCCGCCTCAGGCCTCTGGTCCTGGGGAGCCTCCAAACGTCTCCATGTTCCATTGACAAAGCTTTAAAAATATGCTTAGTACCTATCTAAGAGGTGGTTTGGAGTTGGGAGGTTTTACTTTCCTCATCCATATCCATATTCTATGTACGTTTGTTTAAGTCTAATTTAAATTTCACTTGTAAGATTTTTACTAAATAAACATAAACACTTATACATATATACAAATGTGAACTAAATAAAAAGCTTGTAAAATTACATCAACTTCTTAAACTATCCTCATTCAGCTTTGCCGCCCCGGGCCTCTGACGGGCTTAGTCCGCCACTGTATTCAGTTAATTATTCTTTTTTTTTAATACGTTACCCAACACTAGGATTTCTTGTGTATCGGGGGTACAGTTTACAAACATACATGTCACATGCACATACAACCAAACCCGATACAACTATCTGTAGGTCATACAAATATTTGTTTCGTGCGGGGATCGAACCCGCGACACGTAGCGCATAAAGTTAATCGCTTGGCCACTGCGCCAACCGCGTTGTCAATAACAATGATGCAGCGGTTTAGAACTCAGCGTTATTGGTTATTTACAGTATCACTAGATATTATAAAACACAGTCCCCCGCCGCGTCTGTCTGTCTGTTCGCGATAAACTCAAAAACCAATGAACGGATTTTCATGCGAATTTCACCACTAGACAGAGTGATTCATGAGGAAGGTTTGGGTGTATAATTCATTACAGTTTTGTGTAACTTAGCTGAAATATGACGAGGATTGTTGAAGATGTCGGAAAATATCATGCCGACTTTGGAGCTTTTCTGGCATTCGCCGCGTAAATGCTCGACGCGACAAGGTAATACGACACTACAACGGAAAAAAATTTAGGCGTATATGCTCTGTTATGCGTCCGAAGCCGGGGCGGGTCGCTAGTGTAGGTATAAATCTGCTGTGTGATATACGTAAAGAACGTTACAACCTCCCCAAACTAACCATGCCTAGGTATATTTCATAATTATGTAGTACAAAATACGCCTTCGGCCTATATTTTTTCAGCAACTGTCAGCTTCACATAGGCCAAACCCAATAACTGGTAACCATAAAAATAACAATTAAAAACCATTGTGTTACAAAGTAGATAACAAATATAATAATACATCAGTTTATGACAGTTATAAAATATTTAACGTCTGTCCGCATTATGAAACAACGCAATTTCGGATTGATTGCTTTCTGTTACACTTGCAGCCTTGGGCAAAAACTTAGCTAAGCTGAATAAGCTTTAGATATTTAAAGGGCAATAACATTTCGCCAACGTAAAAATGTATATACAGTCGGTTACACAATCCATTTTTAGACAAACGTGCCTATAAGATATTGTTTGACACCGTACAGTCAATAAACGAATAATATTTTCGTAAACATTAAATACGTTAAAACATTAAGTCTAGTCTACCATAATTTTATTCTTAAATCATTTATGAATCTTTGAATAATTATCGTTTTAGGAATATAGGTAGTTTTGCAGTTTAAGACTACAACATTAACTTAAAATCTAACATAAGGCACTTTTTCATATGTACAGACAAATTATAGCATTTACATTTGTACGCTACAATAGTAATTTTCAATAGTAATATTGTAACATTACAATAGTAATATTTTCTAGAGTAGCGTAACTACATAATTGTTATAAAACTCATATTATAGGTGTATTTAAGGAAACTATTATTTTTTACGAGAGCAAAACAAAAATGTACTCATATAGTTTTTTATTCAAACAAATATCATATAAATGTGCATGTTTTACTGTTCCCTTGCGGGTTCAATAAACAGAATAGAAAACTAAGTATTTTCAACAATAGGTACAACAAAGCGTGTCGCCGTTTCGCACCTTTTAGCATGGAATATCTTTTGCGTCATTTTTCCTGAGGCATTCTTTCGTTATATTTGAACCATCAGAGCATGGCCTTTCTCATTTTCACAACGAACGTAAACCACTGACCGGAAATAAATCATAACAAACAAAAATATATAAATACCTAAACAAAAATACGAATATATGTATATATGATTTGACGACACGGTTGGCGCAGTGGGTAAGGGATTAGCTTTCTGCGCTACGTGTCGCTGGTTCGATCCCCGCATGGAACAAATATTTGTATGATCTACAGATAGTTGTATCGGGTTTCGTTGTATGTGCATGTGACATGTATGATTGTAAACTGTACCCACGATACAGGAGAAATCCTAGTGTAGGGCAATGTTTTATAAAAAAATAAAAAAACACTTTTTTATTACAACCACGCTGTGTCCTAGCTTCGTGAAATATATTGATTTTGAATACCTAATGTATACTAAATTTAGCTACATACATACATATTTTTAAAATAGCGTCTGAATAAAATATAGCCTAAAATTATAATAATAAAACTGCCTCATTGGTCCAGTAATTATGAGCTCGGCTGCTAAGCATAAGGTTCTATCTCCTGGTGGTGGAATTTTCTGTTAGATTATTCTCCAACCCGCAACATTAAGCAACCCGGAGTTTGTAACTGTCGCCAATAGATGGCAAGGCACCGATCAACACCTTTTGGCGAAAGTCTGCCTGACCCTTTAAGGAATACAGGCAGTGGCGTGCAGTCCATAAAGACAAAAAGACACTGCCTACCCTACATAACTCAGATAAATATTTATTATATTGTTTTTATTTTATTCTAATATCTAATATTTTATCTACAAGCAATTACTATCAATAAACAAAAAATTCTTAAATCTTAAATCAGCTCCACGAGTATCGGCGGTATCACGAAGTATCGTCGATACATGCCTGCTTTTTCGTACATTTCGACGCAAGATCGCTTTGCGCTGCACTAGCGCCGTTAGACGTCTAACGGGAAAGATGCAAAATATTCATGGCTTAAAATTTATATGTGTGCCTCGTGATAAACTCGTTGTCATACGAATACAATGGAGTGTGCGTTCCTATAAATACTTGGCACACAATGTTACAAATTACGCACACAAACGTCAAAGTAGCCACTGTCTTATTTACACAACACGACGAATTACGACAATTGCCGAAGACTTCCGAACTCATGTTGGATAAGTGACTGTTTTAAAAAGTAGCATCTTATGATTTTATTAGGGCTAAGTAAAGCACCATTCATTACTTTTGGGTCGTATTATTTTTTAATACTGACGTTCGTGCGTTCGTGCGTTCCGAGTCGTTGCCATTGTTATTGTTTTGTTTGTCTGACTAGTTTTGTGATAGCAGGTATTTAAGATTTTAACGTTGATAATAGTGTGAAAAATGGAATATTTTCACTGTAAAAGTTGTTCAGGTGGTGTGTGTGTACAGAAATTAAAAAGTGATGCGTTTTCAAAACCATATTTCGGTGAAAAACAAAATAAGTGATCGCGAAAGGCCGTTGTACACCAAATTTGCAATTAATACAAACTAAAGGTAAGGTCAATCGTAAATTCAATACACTATTTTCAAACAATAAAACCGTCTGGAAAGGCGCAGGTTATACCGATATTCATAATTTCCCTACGGCAGCAAAAAAACACGATCAATCTGAAAAACACTTAGAAGCTTCCCTTAAATATCACACCTTTGGAAAAAATCGTATTGAGACGCGTTCAAATTCTCAGATACAAGTTTTGGAAAACCATTTACAAAATTGTACTATCTCATTTTCGGGTTCCACATCCATTCGAACATCCGCAAATTGATATGTTTATAAATCAGTCAATCTATGGATATTTGAGGTGGCAAATCACATACATCATTATTTAATCAACAAGACGACGAATCAAAATTAACATGCAGTAGGTATTTTTGGTAAGTAAGCTTTTAAAAATTTCTGCCTACCCTGTCCAAAAACTCTGTGCACGCCACTGAATACAGGCGTGATGCTATTATGTAATATTAAATATTGAAATGATCTCTGTTTATTGAGGTTATAAAATGTCGTCAAATTAATTAACTACAAATTCAAATTAACAGATAATAACTATTATCCTAACAATTTGTTCCGGTTCACATTCATTTACCACAATTAACTAACAAAACTGTAGTGTGGTCAGCATTATTTCACGTTACCCCCAACCGTAAAGTTTTGCTGTTTTTGTTTCGGTCAAATACAGCGTGTAGGTACCGTGCGCCGCAGTGGGTCGTATTACACAGGCCGTGTTAAATCTCGGCGTGGTTCTGAAATATTCAGGGGCCGCGGCTGTGACTGCGCTGTTGGTACCAAATCCGATCTCATTGGTACTTTGCGGTTTTTTTACCATTTTTACGCACATATTCTATTTTTGAATCCGAAATGCTACGACTTTTATTTACGCGACTGAATTCGCACCCATAAAATGAAATTGATCTAACTCAAAATTCCTAAACAACCAAAACTGACCATAAAAAGTTTACTTTTTTGAAGACTTTCTTGCTCATTTCCCACAAATTTTGACGACACGGTTGGCGCAGTGGCTAAGCGATTAGCTTTCTGCGCTACGTGTCGCGGGTTCGATCCCCGCACGGAACAAATATTTGTATGATCTACAGATAGTTGTTTCGGGTCTGGTTGTTTGTGCATGTGACATGTATGTTTGTAAACTGTACCCACGATACAGGAGAAATCATAGTGTGGGGCAATGTTTAAAAAAAATAAAAATAAAAAATAAAAGAATAAAAAAATTACATTTTTGACTTTGGTCACTTTTGTTCTGAGGGTGCTAATTAGTTAAGAATAACGGTACTTACTTGTTCTACTTAATTATTATTATTTGTGTCTACTACCAGTACTGTAACAACTGCTTCATTGATTTAATGGTCGTGGTATATATAATATGAGGTTTTCAGTTCGGGCAAATTGGTAATAGATTTGTTGAATAAAAAATTCTTAGTAACTAGCAGCTTGGAGTTTAGTATTGTGGCCAGTGGATACAAATATTTTTATTTATTTAATCAGAACGGCAAAGTCGGTCACACTGGTTATAGGTACATGTAAAGTACACAAAGCATACGATAGTTTTTCACAAATAAAAATTAAATAAAAAAAAATGACATTTATCACAAAATTATATTATTATACATATTACACAGTCGTAATGTGGGTGCAGAGGCCCTAGTATGTTTCTTTCGACAAGCTCGATTTAACGCATCGAATGCGTTCGGCATTCCGATTGGTCCGTTTCGTGCTCTCCACCAATTGGAGCGCCGAACGCGTTCGATGCGTTAAATCAAGTTTGTCGAAAGAAACTTACACTAGGGCCTCTGAATAGTACACTTCTGCCGAACTCTTCGGGGTGTGGTGTAATGCTAAAATATGGTAATCTAGGTATATTTTAATTTAGCTTTTAGCACTCCTGTTTTTATCATAAGCATATTTAGATTAGCATAACTAAGCTAATTATGTGTATAATAAAACTCAAACTTAAGACTACTCGCTCGCGTACCCGGCCTTAACCGTTACGCTATTACCGCGTTTAAGGAACCTCCGTCAGACTTTTTCAGGTAGACAGAAAGATATACGACGGTTAATATAAATAAAATACTTTTCCTTTAAATTGTGTTCTTACGACCACCTAATGGGTATTTACACCGTACATAGAGTCATTTCAAGGTATTTATGTAGACAATTATACATGTACCATTAAAAAAATACAAAATCTTTGGTTATACGAGGTGGGAATGAAAATATTCATGTTTTATTGATATTAATGAGGTTTTTGTATTAACATATGTACATACATTGCATCACGCGTGTATTCCCCAGACTGTGTACTTTTTGAACACCTATATTTCATTTTAATTGTTATTAAGTCCCATATCATAGGGGGCGAGCCTATTGCCATATTCTCAGAATAAGACAGAATTTCAGAAAATCCCATTAACACTGCACGATCTGGGAGTCAAACCATTAAACTATGAGGCAGCAATTCAGTTAAATACTTTGTGGAGAATAAGTTAGGTATTTCTAAGCTATGTACATATTATGATAAACCATAGAATAGAATAAATCTTTGACGTTTACCGTGTTTTAACTTCAGGACATATTATTTCGATAGTTTTAACACGTAAGGTGGTATGTATTGCCATTTAGAGAAATGCGGCCACCCATGGTTCTGTTACACTCCACGCCATGACATCTGACTGATGAGTCAATTACCCTACAGAACGATAATAGCCCACTTTATATTGCCGACATCGCTATGTCGAAAATTAACTCTGACCCTTGGCTCGTTACTTATTTACTCTATTTTGGACTTGGGAGACGCTTAAGACGCGGGTCTGAATTTAAAATAAATTAGCGCGGCGTTCGTGAAATTCCTTAAAGTAAAACGAGTAAGAACACTTATTGTGTTTTTATTAGGTATTGCAATGTTTTCTGTCGATATTAAAAATTCAGGCGTATCGAGTATAAATCAATACCATAATCAATACTCTTATTTATAAACTATATTTTCATACAGGCAACTTTTAAAAGGAAAAATAATAATATAAAGTCAGTTTCGCCCACCCTTCACCACTTTCTTTGTATTATGGCTTTGGTTTAAAGACCTTTAGCAAATGGATAAGAAATCGCATATAACAATTATCTAAGATTAATTTATAGTAGGTCCAGTACCTACCTGATTTGTTTTATTGAATTTATAAACAGCAATGCAAAAACGTCAGGCTTTATGTAGGTACAATATACTTTATGGTGTAGGTATTAAAGTTTCTACGACTGGCAACATCCTGATTTCCTTTTATATAGACACATCGATCATAGACATAATAATATATCCACCAGGCTTTACTTCCTATCTTTCTCTGAGATGGCTGAAAATACGAATGTTATCATCATATTATTTGGAAAAACAAGGATATTTTTCGTCTATTCAGATCAGATCAGACCAATATCAATAGACATTATTTCCTTGTTTTCACCCAGTTATTGGTCGCGGCCGAATTTCGGGGAGGAAACGGGCTGAAGCCCCGGAGTTTTCACTACTAAGGGGCCTTATATTTTGGGTACTCTAACTTCATGATGGTTTAAGTTTTTGTCTAAAAATAAAATATTGAAAATCTATAATAATTATATATTTTTGTCTGCTATAAATAGTTATTTGTTATACAAGAGTGCAAAGTTGCTTTTTAACCGCGTGCTCAATTTTGATGACCGAGCAAGCGAAGGATTCTAAAATTGAATCACGAGCGCAGCGAGTGATTCAAAACTTAGAATCCTGAGCGTTAGCGAGGGAATCAAAAGAGCACGAGGTGAAAAATCTTTGCACTCGAGTGCAACACGTAACTTTTCATCCCACCTCAGCGAGGAAATGACTAAATGCAAAAATAAAAAACATTTACAATCACAAGATACTTTTATTTCAATTTAGGTATTAACTACTACATTATGATAGGTAAGTATTACAGAATGATCTTTAAGTTATAACAAATAACACTTAGGTATAATTAAGAAAAATTGAAAGTAACGTTGCTACAGTTACTTATGTTGAGTGTAATATTTTTGTTAGGTACTGTAATGTTGGTGTTAGTGACTTGTGTACTGTTTTTCGGTAAACTATCTGTCATACTTAATAGTTGTACCGGATTTTCATCGGATTCCCCTGGCGTAAATGTTGGCGAGAGAGGGCGATGGTTAGGTGTTTCGTAACGGCTCATTTTTGATGTAGAAGGACCAGTCCAAGGATCTGACTGAGGCTCTTTCAGTGTAATGGCTCCTACGATGCCTTTACATATTTTAGACTTATTTTGGATGGAATCCTCTATGTATCCCTCTACAACCGCATTGGACTTCCAGCCTCCATGGCGCTTAAGGGACAGGAGATCAGCTCCTGAATCGGCCAAAAGTGTGGCTGAAGTTCGTCGGAAACAATGATCCGTGTACAACAGGGGTTCTGGAAGTTCAAGAAATGTTGCTATTTCTCGTGGGATACTGCCAATTTTATTAGCACCCATAGGCTGTCTAACACACTTTCCGTTGCGATACTGTAGAAAAAATCGATTGATTGGAGTGTTAGGCGGGCGTAAGGCTTGATATTTCTCAACAATTGTTACGTATTTCTTGCGAATGACGAAGTTGCGGTCTCTTTTTGTCTTTGTATTACGTAAATTAATTAATAGTAAGTCATCTGAATGTTTCTCAATGTTTTTGACATTAAGTTGTGTTAGTTCATTAGTTCGACATGCTCCGTTTATACCAATAATAAGAACAACCTGTAACGTAAAGAGTATTGTAGTAGATAAGTTAATAAAATTGATATGCATGCATAATAGAGGGGCTCGTAGCTACATAGCTGCTGCGTAGAATAGTAATTGATCTGCGAGGTTAAGCAGCGCTAGCTAAGGTCATTCCTTGGATGGGTGACCGTTATTTACACATCGAGACCCCTCCGTGACTCGGAAAGCACATTAAGCAGTTGGTCCCGGGTGTCATACGAATACCTATGACAGTCGTTACGGGTGTCAGAAGCCCAAAAAATCTGATAACCAGTCTAACCTTCGAGTATCAGTGTCTCCCAGTAATTGGGTGGTGGAGGTCTGATGGCAGTCGCTTCATGTAAAATACTGTAATTCAGCCGCAACCGGTTAGACTGGAAACCGACCCCAATGTAGTTGGGAAAAGGCTAGGCAGATGATGATATGCATGCATAATTATGCCTATCAACATCTACTAAGTACGTATTAGATTATGTTAATTAGTTGATTAATATACTTAAGTAGATACTGAATGTGCAACTGACTTACTTTTGCCGCCAAATATACGGAATCAGGTGCTTCGTTAAGAAACTTTTCAATTTCAGATGCTGTTAAAACCTTCGATTTTTTTGGTTGATGACCAGATGAGTCTCTTTTTAAAAATGCCACTAATTTAGGATAGGTGTCGATATGTATGTCTTTTTTCATCTTAATTGTTGCTTTTAGCATTGAATACATACTCCATAGAGTGCTTGATTTCTTGGTCTCGGATAATTCAATAAAATATGCCAGCAAAACGTTTTCTGAGAAAGTTTTTGCTCCTTTACCTAGTCGCCACGTGTTAAACATATCGTACTGTTTCAAATACTTCTCGCGTGATTGTTGAGGGAGAAAGCTCATTTGCGCATTATTAACAGTTTCAGTCAATTCTGTTGGCGTCAAATAAACTTCCTCGTCGCTAGAATCACTCATTTTAGGTTTTTCACTTGTTTTCAAGTTTCTTGTTTTTAATAGGTTTTAACAATATGACGTGAAAAGAAAAGGGCGCGCGCAAAGCAAATTAAAAAAAAAGTACACCAAGAAGGTTCCGAGTCTGAGTTTTTAACAAATTAAAAAAGGTTATATGATAAATTCGGCACCATGGAGGTAGAAGTAAATAGGTTTAATGATGTTTTGAATTCACAAACTTAGTGCACACGATGTTCCAAATTCAATTTTACTTTATCCTCTAGCGGATAAAAACGGCTTTTGCACTCAGATATCGAAGAGCAAAAATACTCTTTCCGAGATGGTGGGATGAAAAAAATATTTGAGCCCCATTTCGCCAGGGCCTCCGAACACAAATCCAGACCTGTTATTGGTAGGTCTATATGAAAACTGTGTTACAAATAACTATCTGCGGTAAACAGAATATTATTTCCTCGAATAAACATCAATTCTCTCTCAATATCAATATTTAATGTCATTACGTTTTTCAGTCGCATTTATTTATTTAGGTCAGCCTACAGTTGTTTACACAGTACATTTACATTAAATTCCTTCTGAATACATTTATAAGTGCAACAATTACTTACAGGCTAACACCACATGCACCATTTATGGTTAAAAATAATTATTAAAGTTTAAAAACAAAATTTAATTAAGTGCATAAAAAACGAATGCTCTACAAAACCAGAAGTTTTGAACATCGACATTTCGCCATCCACCAAACAGGCCAAACTCGAACGTTGAGAACTTCCTAACAGAAAAGCCCAATAACACCGGGCCCACCAACAGAGTATCGAACCCAGGACAGGACACCACGATTAATAGCCGTGCTTGCGATCACTTCCATACACAAATAATTATTGCTTCTAAGGCTCTCCCCAGAAGATTTCGTATTGTGTTATCAGTCAGCGCGAAATAATCAATGAACAATTTCATCAATGAGTATACACCGAGAACTGATCCAGTTTAAACGATTCATAATTTACTTTTGGAGTCGCAAAGGGTCCCGAGCATTGGTTTGATTGTCTTTAGAGGCCCAATTTATATTTTATCTTAATTACGTCGCCAGTTTCAGTGAAATCTTATCAGTTCCGGCCAAGTTTTCAGTTGTTTCGCTCTGAGAAGGCCGAAGATTTCCGAGTAGCTGATGAAAATGAATTACTTCAAATACAGTCAAACAAACGTTAAGTGTATAGGTACCTAGTATAGTGTCATGAGATGTAAATGAAGTTAAGATTAAATCGTGGTATCAAGTATTAATTGTAATATATATTTCAATATTCAATATAACGCAAAATTTCCACCTCATTTTATGTAGTTTATTTCAGTAGATAATAATACATTGTTATTTTATATTCAAGCTTACCAGAGGCAATCTTGTTACTTTCTTTTCAATTTAGTAGCCAAATTCGTGGAAAACACATTCCTGGAAAACGTCCTAGCCAAACAAATGACCTTAGAAAAATATACTGACACAATACAATTAATATGTTAATTAGTATTAGTATTTGTTTCATTTATTTTGCAAACTTCGTCTACATAGCTATATCAGGGGTTTTTTTCTCAATCTTGACCATTATCGAAGCCTAAAATGAATGGAAATAATGCACAATGAAATAGTTCGCGCGTTTACGATAGGAGCTCACTCAAATGTGCGTGCACGATCTTTTCATCAATGTTTACACATTTTTTACTGAACGGTAACGACGATCAACATGGAAGAAAACTCGAACTAAAGTCTTGTACAAGTTTTCTGACTCTGTATAACGATCTGTGTCTTCAACTGTACCAGTTAGGTATAATCAGAAAGTAGGTTTCTGGTTTCCGAATCATAGAAATCGGTTTCATATCAGGGTTTAAAAAAAAATACTATTAAATTATAGTTATTTATTTATCAAATAAATGAATGAATCTATCCTTTAAGTGGAAAAACATATTTTGAATAAACGCACTCATCATTCTCATTCAGACGATTGTTACTGTTACTCGTTTGGTAATACTCAAATTCTTCTTCATGTTTGAAATATTCAGTTTACTAGCCGTTCCCCACGACTTTGTCTGCGTGTATTTTGTAGTTATTATCTAATTAGTGTTTTACTACAATAGTAAAAATAACTCATCCTGTGTCCTTCTAGACCCGGCTACCTCTTTATAAAATTGTATAACGATCGGTTCAGTTTTGTTGAGGTAACAAACAGACAGAGTTACTTTCGTTCATTTGGTAACAGGGCTACTAACTGCTCATCATGTGTCAGTCGGAGGCTCTTATCATGAACATGATTCAAGAAGAAAACAGTTATTACTTTGAAAATGAACGAAATGAAAATGAGAAAAATATATTTACCTTTCAAAAGCGAAAAACTGACATTGATGTAGGTATTATGATGATGTTTTATAAGTGTTAGTAAATAATATCTACTATAATGTTGAAACAAACATCGAACAATAACATTTATTTCCGTTTTAGCTGCAATTCTGTCCTTATTAAATTGATTTCTGCAAACGAATAAATCGGCCTTTAATACTAAATGCACAGTGCTCGCTGACAGCGATGCGAACGAGTATTTTGAAAGGTAATATTTTTATACTTTTACTTATCTGGTTACTGTGTAAATATCAAAGACTTAGAATTATGGTAAATATAGTGTCAATTCAAGTCAAAGTGAGTTATTTATTTCAACTAGTCCTTTTCAGGCACTTTTAAAAAGTCGAGACTCTAGGCGCGCGTTTCCAAAGGGGATAGAGAGACAGGCCAAAACTCAGTGGATACTCTTGTCAAAAAGTCAAAAGTCAGTCAGTCTCTTTTCAAAGTTAATTTACAATTAATCTTAAATTCACATGCATTATGTGTATAAGAAAAATACAAACATGTAGCCATATAACTTGTGTAAATATATAATAAGTACGCGAACTCTGCGACGTACCTAGTTGAAAATGTAACATTGTTAAGCTCAATTTCATTTCCAGTTCAACTTTAGTAGGTTTCAGAATGTAGTCACATTGTAACATTTATTTGCAGACTATTGATCGAAACCTTTGAAAATAAAATATGTATTTAAAAGAAGTTTCATGGTAACGACTTTCTATAAGTATTAAGTACATGCTCAAATAAAATATACCTTATAGTGTAAAGTGTTGATCGTGATTCACTATTTCCTCTTGCTGCAACGGATAGGCATCTAATATCTAACGAAAACATTTTCTAATTGGATAGACAACGATTTTATCACTTGGAATAGTAATTACCAACCTATAATATATTTGACAACACGGTTTTTATTTTCTTTTTTTTTTTTAAACTTTGCCCCACACTATGAATTATTCCTGTATCGTGAGTGCGTTTACAAACACATATATTCACATACACAAACACCCAGACCCGAAACAACTATCTGTAGATCATACAAATATTTGGTCCGTGCGGGAATCGAACCCGCGACACGTAGCGTAGCAGTCAACCTCTTAACGACTGCGCCAACCGTGCCGTCATACAGTTTGCGCAGTGGCTGAGAGATCTACTGCTACGCTACGTGTCGCTGGTTCGATTCCCGAACGGAACAAATATTTGTATGATCTACAGATATTTGTATCGGGTCTGGGTATTTGTCCACGTATATAATTATGTTTTTGTAAACGCACCCACGATAAAAAAATAAACCGCCCAAGTTTGAGGCAACGTTTAAAAAAATAATAATAATGTAATGAAACAATATTTTTATGTTAAATTTAAAAATAGAGTTTCGAATGGGATATCCCCAGCTTACCTCATAAAATTATGATTTCTGATATCCTTACAAGAAAAATCGAAGATTTTTCTACAAAATGAATAATAATGTGATGTTCATACGCGTTGGACGGGTAATCTTTCATATTGCCATCCAATTGTATGAGGCAGTTCCCTACACCATGTTTTCTTAACTCATTGAAGTTTTAGGTAATTCAAGTAAGTCAACCATGTACATTTTTTTTAAATAAAGTGGGTCTCAAGTACCCACCTACTAAATTAGCAAGTCAATTACCTATTAAAAATCTTATTATTTAGAATGCTGTGGTGGCCCAGTAATTGGGGCGCCAACTTACGAATCCTAGATCACCCGTTCAAGTGGCATGGTAGCGAGCGCGCACCAATAGGGCAGATTTATTCAAAACTTACAAATATGTCCGCATTTATGCCAGCCGTATCGAAACCATGTGGTTTGGCACGTGACGATGGGAAGAGACTAGACGGTATGACTTTATCGCCATGGAAGTTGGGTAGACCTCTGGTGTGGGACACAACATGCGTCGATACCATTGCGCCATCACATCTTCCCAGTTCGGCGAGCTGTGCCGGTGCTGCTGCTGCATGGGCAAAATATAATAACCTGCTCAATGGTTATATTTTAGAGCCGTTTAGGATCGAAACACTTGGGGCATGGGGTCCTAGTGCTCGCCTCTTGTTTAGACAGATCGCAAAGCGATTAGTCGACTCTACGCGTGACCAGAAGGCTAGCTTATTCTTTGGTCAAAGAATCTACATTGCCATACAGCTGGCAATGCTGCCAGTCTTCTGGGCACAATGCCGGTCGATAGCGATGCGGAGAAGTATTTTGATGCGTAGGTAACGTTATTATATTTTTTTACATCATTAATCTGTTTAGTATTAGTTTATTTAGTATGTAGTTAATAAAATTGAATATTCGGTATATAAAGTGTATATTAAAATAAAATAAAAACAAACATGATAAGACATGTCCGCATTATTCATCACATCGTCACTACTGCTCTAATGGTGAAGGAAAATACCGTGAAGAAACTGGCACGTCGTTAGCACCAAAAATGTACACCAAGTATGTACTACTGCTACATATATAGGTGGGTACCTAAAACAATCGTATCAATTAATTTTACCGTGAAAACATTTAAGCATCTCAGGCCTTTGATAATTGAAATAGTTAAGTACCTACCAAGTATTTTTCAAAAGAGGTCAAATAAAAAACTTTCATTCGGCTTACTAATTAGGCAATAAAAAAAGGATCCAAACATTGTTTCGCTAACTCATTCGCAACAAATTCAAACAATAAAACCTGTTCTACTTGCGAAACAATTTGTATTTCAAAATACGGCAAACTCATGTTTAAATGCTATCCTAATTGGGAAAAGGTAAATAGAAGTTTAGGTACCTAATGTGTTCTCCTACTTAAAAATTAAATACGAATTAGGTATTTGTTGCGTTCCTGTCATTGTACAAGCAGTTATTAAACATCATATAACTTTATAACATATCCGTTTCAGGTTGCGGATTATGACAATATTCCACGACAACTGCTCGTTGTTGCGGCGTATGAGAAGGCCAAGTTCAGCAGCTGGGATGTCTCCTGCTGTGGTTGTAGCTGTGAGGGCGAATATGAAAATAATAATTCTGTTATAGGAGTGTTTCTTTACCGGAAAGCAGGAACTGTTCACAGTTTCGAAAAAACAGCGTCCGCGGTCTTCTTTTAATAAATTAAATGAATGCATTGTTGACGAAATGAGTATAAAAATATAGGAAGTTGCTTTCTTGTCTGAAACCTTGAGCCTTCTTCCTATTTCAAGTAAATAATTTGCGGTTTCTAAGACTAAGCACTTATATTCATTCAACTTATCTACATCCGTTTCCGGGCCGGCTAGCATAAAAAATATTTTTTTAAAGTAAAATGCCCATTTGCATTACTTTACCCGTTTACTACCACCTCGTTCGAAGTTTGAGATCTCAGATTATCCAAAATTATACAGGTATCTTTAACCTAACCTATACTTATAATTAAAAAACAACCACATACACAATAAATGCCACCGCTTTATGATAAAACTTCAAATATAAAATAAAAACAGAGGTTAATGTTCTTTTTATCAAATATAGATGGCGCAATGTAAAACAGCACGGTCTACTATTTTTATGGCAGATGGCGTAATTTCAATCATATTATATATATTCAGCCGGATTTGGAATGATGCTGTTTTATATAAAAAGAATTATAGAACAGTCTTTCATTGAAAATCACTTTATTTCGATGAGAAAATACTCTAGCCAGCCAGCAGCAATGGTTACATCTATAAAACGATACGACAAACAGAAAACAAGACTGCAATTTTACTAAATATAAAATATAAATTCTTTTTTTGGGATCTCTTCTAGTAAATTTTCTCTCAATAGGCTTGAATATTGATTTTCCATATTTTATAAAATCGACTAGGAATCGCATAGGCTGTATAAATTTATACGTTTAACACTCTGCTTACAGGAAACGAAACGTCGTGAATTAAAAAGTATTTTGTGAGCTAAAGTGACGGTCGACAGCTCATCGTTACGTTGTTTTCGATGATATTTATTAGTTTATAGCTTAAACAATAGTAGTGTAGTGATCTTATTCAACTCGTCAAGATGTGGGATCCAACTCATGTTCAAGTTACCATCCAGAGAGCTCGTGGACTTTTGATAAAAGGTAAAAACGGTGTGAATAACTGTTTTGTTACGATCGCTCTCGGCAAAGATAAATTCCAAACTTCCGTCAAACACAAAGCGACTCAGAATGTCGAATGGGTAGAAGAATGTGAGTTACGAATACCTTCACAGGGGAATACTGCCGAGATTGTTCTAAAGATTTACGATGAAGATTTATTAAAGGACCATTTACTAGGTCAAGTATCGATTCCGTTAAAAGACCTCGATGTTTACGAGCGGCCAAGAAGCCGTTGGTATACTCTGCAGGGAAAATCAGGTAAAGAAAACGATAAGCCGAGAGGGGAGTTGGAGGTCAAAATTGCTTTCACAGTGAAAGAAGGAAGCTTGACTGACCTGAGTAAAAAAGATAAACATCGGTCTTCTTTGTCTAGTATCGCCCAGAATGTAGGTGGCAGTCTTATGAGTATTGGTAGCATAGAAAAACGAAAAAGTATTAAAAAGTTTGCAAAAAATCTTGGTTCTAAAATGAACATCAATAAGAAAGATAAGAAAAGTGATTCATCATCTCTGAGTGGTAGCATTGGCAATCTCAAAGGTTCAGCACTTTCAACTCCTGAACATTCCACACCCAAAAGATTACCAGGAGAAGCTGACCCTGGTGTCATAAGTGAAGACGATGATGAGTTTGCTTTTGATGACTTGTCCCACAAAAGTTCTGGTAGCTCACTCAATGTTCAAACTTTACCCCGGGGACACAAATACACTCCATCGCCTGTTAATGCTTCATTAGAGAATTTAGGAGGTGGTGAATTTTTGAGAAGATCTACAAGTAGTAACTTGGCTGTGCCAGAAAAGTTAGTACCACAGAAACCTGTACGTCTGAGTCTTGATACTTTCACACCTCCTCAGTTACCAGCACAGGTTATTGACAAAAATGATGAGTGGTCCCAGAAACTTTATTCCAAGCGAAAATCAAACAGTCAATTAGCTATTGATCGAGAAAAGTCTTCAAGTCTAGAACGGAATAAGAAACTGGATAGCCCAAGTTCATTAAAAGAAAAACCAAGTCCAAAGTTCTTCAAGAAATTTGGAAACAACAATAAACAAAAGAAATTGTTGGAAGAACGCATTATTGTGGGTGAAGAAAACATTGCTGAAGAGGATTCTATTAACCCCGCATTTAATAGCATCCCCAAAACAGTGGTGAAAGACTTTGATGGCAAATCACGAGAAGACCTGATGGTCATGGTTTATAATCTGCAAAAAGATGTGGAGTATGAGAAGAAGAAAAATAAAGATCTTGAAAACTATCTTGATGAATTACTACTAAGAGTAATGGAAACAACACCAAGAATCTTACAGAACCCATATACCAGAAATAACAGCATGCATATTAGAAACAAATAATTATAATGCAATTGTCTAAAAAATCCAGTGCATTATCAGTTGCATGATTGTATAAGATTAATGTGGCATGCCTCATTCTATTCAATGTTTGTGTAATACTGATATAATTATTTTAAAGGAACTTTTTTTTATTATTTAGGTTGCTTCATTATTATGATGTTATTAGAAGGAACAAGATTTATTATTAGAATTCTAGTTTTTCCAGCTAAGTATTAGGTAAACAGCTGTGTATACAATGACACCAGTATCTAAATATTGGCGAGTTGTATTTTTGAATAACAAGAAAATATTAAAATGCTTATCAACTTTCACTCTTAATATCTAATCACATACAAACTTAGTGCCTTATGTATTTCTATAAGTCTGTGATAGATAATATAATTTAATTGGTTATTCAGAAGAATAGTTTTTCTTGCATGACATAATTTATCTTATCAGCATTTTTCCGTATCTCTGGAATCAAAATGATAATCACAAAATAGATAAACAATGTCATATATATTAGAAACCTGCTACTGGTATATTTGTTGAAGGTTAAATTCAAATAATTAATTTTTACTAGTCTACAATTTTTATTGTGTAATATATCAAAGAATGTGCAACAATTAAACACTGCCACGAAATTTTATAAAGCAATTTTTACTGGTCATCTCTAGAATAAAGTTCTCATTTTTATACAGAAATAAGTAAAATTCTAAATTTAGTGCCAAACTTTTGAAAATGTTACAAACATCTCCATTTTCTAACTTATATCTTGGCTACGCCTATGTATAAAATATAGTATATATATATATATCTAGATATAAATATTTTTAAAGAATGGAATTTAGATTATTGGTATTATAAAAAATGACAGTTGCAATTATGTAGATTAATCCTTTAATGTCAATGCTTATTGCTTACTCAAGCAACAAACTGCTGATCTGTGTTACAATCATCATGACACATATGGCATGTATGATTCATATGTGTGTATAAATAATAAGAATGACTAAGGCATTGAATGTCTTCATAGATAGCTCAAACAATTCCTTTATCGCCTTAACAAAGTGACAAGAAACAAAGTACCTAAGGAGTCCATCCAAATCTAATTCAGTGAGGTTGATCATTATTTATTTGTTAGTGATAACGTATTTTCATTTATTTATAGCATAAACATTCATATATCAAGTATTTTTTAGTGCAAATCATATTAACTTTTCATGTAATTTACGTAAATCATACTTATTTTGTAAGAAATGCCTTTGTGCAATAATTAAAAAGTAGTGGCTAGGTTTTGTTTTTCTTGATTGATATGTTTATCTTTATTATAGAAGTATTACTAATTAACATAAACATTTATGGATTTGTAACAACTAAGTATGTTATATGATTCAAGGGGATCTGAGGATTGTTTATCATTATTTATAATTTAACAGTGTCATAGACTTATCTATGTAAAGTAGGTAGGTAAATAGGATAGAAGTTGATTTATTGCATATTATTATCCTTCCTTATAATGATCATGTGATATTTGTTCAAAAGACAAACAGAACAAATTAACAGTAGATTGTATTAAAATCTAGTTATATGGTAAAATTATAGAATACAAAAATGGCCTTATATTATTGAGTTTCTTGTTTATCAATATCTAGATGATTATTTATTTAATTATACCGAATAGATAATTTATTTTTCTATTAAACAAACTACTTGCTCTTAAGTTAATTTTCTGAAAATAGTTAAGAGGAAAGTATGTTTAGATCACCTGAAAGAAAATAACTGTCTATGTTTGTCTGAGAAACAAATTTTTTCAATAAACATTTAATTCAAATCATGAGTTTGATTACAATGATTATTTATCAATATCTAATAGCCATCCTAAGATATTTTATTTGTATACTTTCATAATAAAACACAATATAATGATAAAAAATGATTTTTAATTAGAGATTAGAAAATCTTTACAGATTTCTGCATTTCATTTGTGACGTCTACTTTTAGCAGGTGCTGCAACAGGGGCTGCAGTAACATAAGTCTTTTGTGACAACTTGTTCATGTAATAGATTGTCATGATGGAGAATATTAAACTGAAAAGAAAAACAACAATAAATCAGTTATCATATTACAGGTTGAATTCCTGGTTTAAGAACTCATTACTATGTTAACGTAAAATACTTATAGGATATAGGTATAGGAATTTTAACATTACTCTGACGAAGCAAAAGCATGTATGAACATTGAAGACACTATTTTAGTAAACTAGTAATGCTTTAAAAATAATAAGATTAATCTTCTTGATCGAGTCTATTGCAGTCCTCTAATTGCAACCCCATTTATTGTTATTAAAAATTATACTGATTCAACATAGCATCATGCCTGTATTCCTGGAAGGGTTAGGTGGCTCTCTGCCTAACCCTAAACTGGTGAAATATTGGTGTATATTGTACACCTGTACTATTGTACACCCACATTTCACAAATGCCTTATACTGAATAATTATTATGTATGTGTACAATAGGAAAAGGGGTTGTTACAATAAAATGTATATAGTTTACCATGTGGTGAAGCAGATCCGGTGAACCATGCCAGCAGCAATCAATGATATTGCCATGGAAAGGACTATTTCTGGCAACTTCAACTGGAAGTTTTTGCCAAACATTGTTGCTTCTAAGTTACCAATCGCCTGTGATATTGTGTTAAGAATAATATTACAAATTCAGTTGAGATACCGCTTGTCTTACCCCATATAAATAGGCCTTCATGTCAGTTGCAAAATGTCCACTGCTGAACAATAGCGTCCCACATAAATATTTTTACCACCTATTATTTTCAATAATTTGGACAGGGGCAATCCAAAATGTTGTAAATAATGTTATTTGATGCTATATAATAGGCCACATATCATTGATGATAACAAACTTGGCAGTAATTATTGCAAAGGATACAGTAACGAAGAACATGAACATCAGTGAACCAAGGTAACCGCCAAATATAATAGTAAGTGGCGATCTTATGAGGAGCGGTTTGTACATCTGCATTCCCGAAAATATTAGCAGGGTCAAAATAGATGATAACACGAAAGACGTGGCACTGTTCACCGCTGAAATGATACGAAGTTCAATTAAAACATGCATATATGTATTTCAAATCAGATTATTTGTTTTGTATTTCAATATTACTCAACCCATTGTAAAATTGTTGTATTATTTGTCGTTTTTCAAGAAAATTACAGCTTACAGAAAATGCCGCAAAAGAAACGAACACAGTGCTCAATTTTGACAGATGTCAACTAATCTTATTTGTTGAACATATTTGAACATTAGTCTTTTGATATATATATCTTATTTTTTCAGTTCACTTTTTTTTTTCAATCTAAAACTGATAAAAAATATGTTTGCCTTGGCGTGGTTGATAGGACCTACTTGTCTATTTTTCGTTTAATTTCCGTCATGCATCCCAATCTTAAAATTTTGTAATTTTGAACGATTTCTTCTTATCATCTTTTGTTTGTCCACATGACAGTTGTTAAACTCGTTATCAAAGCCAAAACGAATTTGAAATTCATGACATTCCCAGGTTATTGATAATGATAATGATAAGAATGCTGTTGTTGTGTACTCTGAGAAATAATTAGCAAATGTTACATAAAAGTAGTAATAATGAGGCACATTACTAAACCAATTAACGGAAAAGTAGTAAAGAGTTTCCAACGTTGTTTTGTAAGTAAAATAATTAATTACGTCTGAATAACATCATTAATTTATGTTGAAACCTTGTTACGATGTTTAAAAAATAAATGGCATGCGAAATGAATGTAAGGGTATAAAGCATGGCTACAGTTTTTCGGCTGTGATTTCTTTTTTCTTTGAGATTCTAAATTTAATGTGTACTTACCAAAATCAGCTTTATATAGATTTTCTTTTAAGTACAAATTAATTGACCAGTCTTTTCCAAATGAAAAAAAAAAAACTGGTCATCTTTGGCATAAAACAGAATGGTCTGGAAATCAAGGGGGAGGCCTTTGCCCAGCAGTGGGATGTGACAGGCTAACACTAACAGTAACAAATTACTTAGCCTAATCCTAAGTTTTTTTTTTTTGACAATAATTACAAACTGTTTAAAATAAAATCAGTAAAAATCATTTATGACTATAATATTCTAACTTAATAATTATTTTCAGAGTGCAGCAGCACCACAAGTGAGGATCTATGAGGTGGGACCTAGAGATGGTCTGCAAAATGAGTCCAAATTTGTCCCCACAGACATTAAAATAGAACTCATAAATAAATTGGCTGCAGCTGGATTAAAAGACATTGAGTCTGCAAGGTATGTAGAAAGTCACACATTTCTGTGAACAAATATTATTCAGGCTACATACATCTCTACTCAGACTCTTGAAATCAGCTGTTTGACATAGACCTGTCCGAAGTTGAATAACAATACCCAATTCTTTACCTTTCACATGCAACATACTCATATTATATAAACCCTGATATGACAAAACAGTTGCGAGAGCTCCCCTGGCAAGTAATGGATTAACTGTCAGTATTTTAAGATTCGGTGCTCAGTTATTATCATGCAATATAATGAAATCAAATGTAATCTTGGCTGTTTCTAAAATTCTTGAGTATTTTCCGCTCATGACAGAAAATTGTTGAAAAGGTTGAGGTGTACCATTAACCATGTGCATTAGTGTATAGTAATATTAATATTATTGAGATATCTATCTATAGAGAAGCACTGGGTCAGATTATAGATGTACATCTTTAATTTTCATTGAACATAAGTTGCTTTATAACTTACTTATTAATATTTTTATCAATAATACAGAATGTTTTTTCAAATTCCGAATCAGTATTTAAAATCGATACAACAATAACTGATTGTTTTTGAGTTTAAGTCTTATGTAACAATTCTAATTAGCATAAATTTCCATTTGACGGACATTAATTTAAAACTTGTTACATATTCTATTGTTTGTGCAACTTAAACTTCACATTTTTGTAACTAAATGAGTACTGAATAATAGTTATGTAAATTACAAAGTTTACTGCCTGCATTGAAATACTCAGTAAGTTACAAATATTTAAATTTTGAAATCATTATTTCTCTTATTTCTTTCAAAATTTCATAATATGGGACTATTCTTCTATTGAGTTGGTACATACATACATATAGGAATTGCTCATGGCCCAATCGAAAGTTTAGCCACTGAGCAATGAATGTGGCTGATTCAGATTTCTTCACTCACTCTTTCCTTGATCCCTTAGAGTTTTAGTTAGATGTACCCTTAAGGTTTCTGCCCACTGTACTGTATCATTATAATCACCATAATAGGAGTGTATCAGGCAAACAAATATTCTTTGTGTAGATTTGTATGGGGCATCACCCACTAGAATGCTCCAGCACAGCCGTGCTATGAAAAGCGTGTCATTTCGAATACAAATAAAAATCGGCTATATGCAAATTACTCCTAAAGTCTATGGTACGGTATGGTGTAGTGGGCGAATACCTTTATGGTACCGATATTATACTGCCAATTCTAGGGTTTTGCAGCCCTTTGAGGGGTGCAATTTGTTAAGTCGCCAGTACATTCTTGGTTCCTATAAAGGTAGGCGCGGATTCCACATAACGCGATGCTCGTTTGTTTAAAGGCAGATTTCCCAGCAAAGCAGGTGCGGCCTACGATAAGCATCTCGCGTTAACAATCCAGAAGTTATAAATAATCCAGTCACTAGTTAGCTAAATACACGGCAAACCCTCCATTTACAAAAAAATATTTTTGCGTGCTGCATTCAGATTGACACTACATTTTTTTTTAACTAGGTAGGTACTCCCAGATTTATAAATAGTTTGTTGCAGCGAGACTGTATCGATATATTTGCGTGATGGACTCGTGAATTGGAACTTATCGTATTGGGTTAAAGATTGCATCTTTAGACTCATCCATCCATCCATCAATCTTCTTAACTTCATTTCTCATGTGTTCTCATTCTTTGTTATCTTGACTATAAAGCCAATTTAGCGAAGATTTAAAGCGTTAAATAGAACGCTTTGAAATTTATTTAAATCACAGAGATTACTATCATTCTTAACCCATAACGACTCTAAAGACAATTAAGACCTTTCTGTCCTTCATGAACTATATCTACCTAAATCCTATGCACATATAGTTCACCAACGTCAGGAAGGTCCAACCTTCGTCATTCATCAAAATTAATCATCACCAGTGAAACATTATCGAATTCGTTATCATAATATTTTTCACTACATAAATAAAAGTTTACCTAATATTTATTTATTGTAAGATTTCCATAATATATATATACAACCTACTTATTATCACTAACTAGTCAATCAATGCTGCTGAACGTGCTCGTCTCCTGGCTGTGGGTGAATGGGAGTCGGGTCTATGGCTTCAGGCACTCCCGTCGTCCAACATAGGAACTATGTTGGATGACACTACTTTCCGTATTGCGACATGCCTCCGCTTGGCTGCTCCTTGTGGTGCTCCACATCGCTGTCACTGCGGTGAAGCAGTCGACTCCCTCGGACATCATGGTCTGTCCTGCAGCAGGAGTGCAGGCCGTATAGCACGACACGCAAACATTAATGACATTATTCGTCGTACTCTTGTTACCGCCGGCGTGCCAGCCGTATTAGAACCAAGTGGTTTGGCACGTGACGATGGGAAGAGACCAGACGGTATGACACTATCGCCATGGAAGTTGGGTAGGCCTCTGGTGTGGGACGCAACATGCGTCGACACCCTTGCGCCATCACATCTTCCCAGCTCGGCGAGCTGTGCCGGTGCTGCTGCTGCATCAGCAGAGACCCTCAAGCGGCGAAAATATAATAACCTACTCAGTGGTTATATTTTCGAGCCGTTTGGGGTCGAAACACTTGGGCCATGGGGTCCGAGTGCTCGCATCTTATTTAAACATATCGCAAAGCGATTAGTCGACTCTACGCGTGACCAGAAGTCTGGATTATTCTTTGGTCAAAGAATCAGCATTGCCATACAGCGTGGCAATGCTGCCAGTCTTCTGGGAACAATGCCGGTTGACAGCGATGCGGAGGAGTATTTTGACGCGTAGATAATTTTTTTTTATATTTTTACATCTTTAATCTGTTTAGTGTTTAGTAGTTAGTGATAATAAGTAGGTTGTATATAGGTATATATTATGGAAATCTTACAATAAAAGTTGTAGCTTTACTAAGCTAAATGTAATTCTTCAAACAGTTTTGTGAGTCCAAAATGGGTAAAGCAAATGAGCGATGGCGTTGAAGTAATGAAGAATCTACCAAGGGTAGCCGGAGTCAACTATCCAGTTCTGGTGCCCAATCTGAAGGGATACGATACTGCTGTAAGATTCATATTTAGTTTTGTTAACGTTTTAGAAATCACGACCATTTTCTTCTTTCGGGGTATTTCCGCATAATGGGAAATGTAGGTCATCGGCCCGATGTCTCTAGAGTCTCATATAATAAAGTGGTGTGGTCGCCTCGTCTCTTACGAAATACTAAACTCCAATAATATCAGTAATCTGTGACCTAACTTGGATGCGCCAAAACTTGAAACGGATTACTTTTTTTTTAAATTCTAATTTTATTTAGGGGCTTTTATCAAGAAACGGTTTACTGAGCAGCAGAATATCTTATAATGTAAACACCTTTGAACTACTTATTACTTTGTACTTTGTTCAAAATCTTAATCATTTCTGTATCTACCTATACAGAAACAATGTAACGTCGAAGAGGTAGCTATATTCCCTGCTGGATCCGAAGGTTTCTCTCAGAAGAACCTTAACTGTTCCGTGGAGGAAGGGTTGAAAAGGTTCAAGCTGGTAGCTGATCAGGCCGTTAAGGACGGCCTCAGGGTTAGGGGCTATGTATCCTGTGTGGTCGGCTGCCCTTACGATGGACCTATACATCCAAAAGGCATCGCAAAGGTAATTAGGAATTCATTTTGGTAAATTACTATACAATCCACATTACATCTAAATTTTGTCCCTTAAATGACTCGTTATTTAAAACACTGTTGTGCCTAAAATATATTGCACACATCGCAATCTGTGAAATATTTATTAGTATTGAAGCTCATAAAATCTTGTTCTGTGTAATTACGCCATGCGTAAATCCTAGGAACTCAGTGAGGCGACATTAACTTTTATGACTGCTAAAACTGTTATCGTATGCAAACAACATACTTTACTTAACCAAGAATTATTGAAGGAATTGATAATACCTATTTGTAAGCATTTGCTTGTCCTGTTAAGTGATAGGGATCATCACCAGACGGGAGATACACATAAAGAGGAACTATATTTCAAGACATATTCTTGCTATGCGCTTGCGCTTACGCGGTTAAAGCATGAATCTAGGTTAAATATTAATACAAATACAGTAGGGTGTAGATACTACATACTATTATATTAACATGGTAACAAAAAAATTATGGAAATAAATTGCTTCCAATAAAAATATTAGCTAGCCACAAGGCATGGAATGTACCTACATACTTACCTAATCACAGAATGGTGTCACATGATTACCTAAATATTTTTCCTGTAGGTAATAAAGGAAATATGCACTTATAGCATGCATACTCAAAATCAGACTTTTTACCTAACTGGGCTAGGCTTAGTAACAGAAATAGCGAAACACTCTGATGCCACGTTTGGAGAACGTACATTATGTAGAGAAAGATGACGCTGCCTGTCAGAACAATAACAACCCGACTTAGCTATTAAACTTAAATACATTATCGGTTTTTCTATTTCTCCTATTTTTTTAAACGTTACCCCTCACTCGGAATAATTCCTGTGGCGTGGGTGCGTTTACAAACACAAATATCCACATGGACATACACCCGAAACAACTATCAGATCTGTAGATCATACAAATATTTGTTGTTGTAAATTGATCCATGCGGGAATCGAACTCACAACATGTAGCGCAGCAGTCGATCGCTCAACCACTGTGCATGTTTTTATTAGAGGACGGTAAACGATCTCGCTTGTAACTGAATTGTATGCGTTCACCGGCGCTCGTGAATATTCGCAATCTAGTGCTTATGGATACGTTGCCGGCCGAGGCTAAAGTTGGAATGTCTTGCATTCCGGTAATTTGAGAATCGAGCTCATAACGCAGAACTGTTGTAGCATTTAAATAATAATGTTTAAAATGTGCCCTGATTGTAACAGATAACCGAGCAACTATTCGAGATGGGGTGCTATGAGGTGTCCTTGGGGGACACCATAGGCGTGGGCACTGCTGGCTCCGTTCAACGGTTACTACGTGAAGTGCTGACGGTCGCCAAGCCTGAACAGCTCGCCTTGCACTTCCACGACACGTATGGACAAGCGTTGTCCAACCTGTTAGCTGGGTTAGAGGTAAATGTTTATGTCTCTCGACCTCAAAAGGCTGTATTGAAATGAACCCAATATTCATACTTTGGTGAGCAGTGATAGTCAAGCGATTAAAGTCTTGAATCCTACGTTAGGCCATAGTTAGTTAACCTCCTACGGAGGTTTTGATTTCTTCACGTCTGAAGTGCCAATAAAGGGATCAGTAAAGTTTTTGATGGCGTGTATAATACTCTAACCAGGCGTGTTAAACTAAGATCGTTAAGGCTTACTGGGCTAGGCACGGGCCTCTTCTTATTCTGGGAAGAGGCCCGTGCCCAGCAATGTTACACTAACCCAGCACTTAGGTATAGGTATTCATTCTTAGTACTCGAGCTGATATGTATATTCTACATATAAAAAATTAGGGTCATACATACCTACTTACATATAAGACGTCATGATCTCGAGATGAAAATTTATCAGTGTACAAAAAATTTGATGTCGAAACCAGGACAAGTCGTAATGATTGCCGCGGTCTACATATTGACTGGTGATTGCCCCACACTTACAAACGGTCAGACGCCGGTCATATTTCCTTATATGATTTGATACCGTTATTAGGTACTTTAAAACTTTAGCGTCACGATCATCATCGATTTTGCAGTGTTTGTAAACATATATTTACTTGCTCTTAGTCGTATCCTACAGTATTTACATAATATTATTATTTACATAATATTATGTTTAAAATGAATGTGCCTTGCATAAATAATAATAGTTCTAGAATCTTACTTATCAGAAGTTTTCAAGCTTGTACTCGTAAAGACATCGTTACCATCGCCACTGATAACATTTATCACTCCTTATCTAGAACAGCTGGATAAGTTGTAAAAGTCAATAAATTTTTTATGTTATGTTGACTAGTTTCTAAACTAACACACCCGCAAGACTAATTACGTCATCAGACAAGCCTCTTAACATAACTTGTTTTTGCAGTTTGGTATAAAAACTGTGGACTCGTCTATCTCTGGGCTGGGCGGGTGTCCGTACGCGCGCGGGGCGAGTGGGAACCTTGCCACCGAGGACCTCGTCTACTTCCTGTACGGCCTGGGAGTCAACACACACATAGACCTAGTCAAACTCATAGAGGCCGGGCGATACATCTCGAACTATCTCGGCAAACCCACCGAGTCGAAAGTCAACCGTGCAATAAGTGATAGGTTCAATGATCACAAAGATATCGCTAAAATGGCCTCATGCGATATTTGACCATGATTATCAGTTTAAATGTAAATAATCGTACATTAAAAACAAAGACTCGACAGCTTATGTACATATTAAATATGTAATTTATTTTGTATTTTTATATGTCTCGATGAATGTATATATTTTATACACAATAAATAATATTTGAGATACCGTTAGTGTTTTGTTTGCCTTCTCCCGGGACATATTAGTGGTCATGAACGCAGTTGTACGTACCTACAGGTTTTTATCAATTATCATGCGGAGTGGGTGCGGGCGTGAGGCAGCGCAGGCGGCTCGCACTCGTGCGGCCGCCGCGCAACGAGCTGCTCGCTTTTATATTGAATTGACCTTATTTATCCGATTTGATCTTGAGCGGGAGGTCGATACCCCTTTGCTGCAGTGTCAGTGTATACCCTACGTGCAGTCGGAACCGAAAGCCGGTTTCGCTTTGTTTGTTTTTATGGAACAAGCGCAACAATGAACATGGTAGAAGTGAAGATTAACGACGACGTCAAAGTCGGCGGCAGCAATCCGTGCTTCATCATAGCGGAAGTTGGACAGAACCACCAAGGTGACATCGACATAGCAAAAAAATTAATAAAAGCCGCTAAGGTAAGCTACTTTTCAATACAAATTGTTTTGGCAGGAAAACATTTGTTCGCTTTGTTTACGTTGAAAACAAAACAAAGAGAACGGACGCTCTCTTTGATGGATTAATGTTTTCCGATACTTTACAATAGGTAGCCATCGGGGTACTAGATTCTATACTTTATGACCTCACGCAGTTGTTTCTGATTAATAATATTTTATCTAGAAATTACCCACTTGCTTGTGTTAAAATACTTAGACTATACTCAGATTATGTGTACCGTCTTGTAACCAAACACCCAGGTATTTTCAATAACGTAGCCGACAATTTCAACACTAGTTTGTTAATAATGTATCTGTCTACTGTAAAATCGATGTATAAATGATCTTATCAAAACACTCGGATCTCGGATTAACACAATTTGTATGAATCTCACTCAATATAAAATTGAAGAAAATGTGGCCACAAAGCGTGCATGGAGGTAATACATACAAAGATTGTTATACATGTTTTATATTTAACGTTGCAGGACGCCGGTGCCAACTGTGTCAAGTTTCAAAAGACGTGTCTCAACGAGAAATTCACAAAGAAATACTTAGAGCGACCGTATGACAACCCAAATTCGTGGGGCAAAACTTATGGCGATCATAAGAGGCACTTGGAGTTCTCTGAGAGCCAGTATAGGGAACTGTTTAAATATGCCCACGAAGTAGGCATATTATGCACTGCGTCGGCAATGGACATGGTAAGTTATCGCTTTGTACTTTTAATCAGTGCTAGAGCGATACTAAACGGTAATTAAGGCTATAAAACAGTTTGACCACGATAATCTGATGAGAATACAGTGGTAAAATTTTGACGCAATTCTTTATATTTATCTGTGCAAATATTGGTCGCATTCGTGTGGATATTAAATCATTTGGACCGTATGTAATATGTGACTGAACGAAACACTTTCACGCTTCATGGACTTAAATCCATTACCTATTAGAAGTAGACATTGCTCCATGGTTCGTATGTACATGTGTATTACTAACAGCTAGAGCTCCTAACCTTGAAAAAATTTCTACTGCGTTACGTGGCGTCATTGCTTCCAAAATACTTTTATCACTGGACTCATACAGTCAACAGTGAAAAAACAGTAAATAATATTCATCGGTTCTCCCGTTTATTTTAAACATGGGTACCTATACAGACACTGTGGTGGAATATCATCATCATGTTTGGACATAGTCCTCCAAAAACACGGGTTTTATCATTGAATACATAGGTACTATTCAACAATACTTGGGCCATAAAATTGACCAAATATTCATCATATTTCAGGTGTCCTTCGACTTCTTAGTCAATATGAAAGCACCGTTCATCAAAATAGGATCTGGAGATTCGAACAACTTGCTATTCTTGAAATATGCCGCGTCCAAGAACGTGCCACTCATCATTTCAACAGGCATGGTTGATAAGTCTGCAGTTAAGACGATATACGACATAATATCGGCTCAACACAAGAACTTCTGCCTGTTGCACTGTATATCGGCTTATCCTGTGCCGTATGAAGACTGCAACTTGACTGTCATCCAAGATTACATGAAGACATTTGACATACCTATTGGATACTCTGGTCAGGAGCAGGGCACCGCAGTTGCTCTGGCTGCGGTCGCTATTGGAGCTAAGGTATGGTACTTATTTTTATTTTCTCTATAAATATGTTGTTTATTCCTCCGGCGCCTTTTCCCAAATATATCGGGTTTTCCTGCCAGTCTTCAAAATCATCATTCGGCCTAGCATCTTTCCTACCAATATTGGCATCGGCTCCCAGTTCAATAGCGGCTGCATATGAGTATTGTAAACAGAGTGAGTTCCACCTGATCTCCGCAACCCAATTATGTTGCTACGATAATCGGATCCTACTGCTAATTTTCGAAATATGATCATTGATTAGTCTTTGCTGGGGTTCAGGCCTCCACCACGCAAATCCTGTGCGTATTATTGGATGTCAGAAGTGTATATTAGACCGTAGAGCATCCCCGTTACATTGTGGTGGTAAATAATGCACACATGTCATTATAAATCTGGCCCAGATTAAAAATCAAAACCACGATCTGCGACTTTTAAAGTTAGGACCACTATCAGTGTCATGTGCAAAATACTTTCATCATAATTCAATGTAAATAAATTGAATTTTCATCACGCATATTTATTTTGTGTTTCGTACGTGTGCTGGCTATACACAGATAATGTGTTTAGATAATAAAGTATAGGTAGTTTATCGAAAACATGGCGAAGTTATGTAAACTTACGATAACGTTTCTTTTGATGATTCCAATAAACAAAAACATTATAAAATTTTACTTCTCCTTGTCTGAGAAACAATAATCCACCAGATGAAAATATAGACTAATATATCGTTCAGTTCATATCGCCTTCTTCATAGCTTTTCTCTGAATAACGCAACATCTGGACTTACAATCGTTAGCAAACGCATGAGTAATTCCTTTAAATATAATATCGCGAGATACCAATACACTGGGGAAGCTTCGATCTGACTTTGACAATTCTGTAGGAATCTAGGCTTTCGCCAACATAATGTTAACAAAATACAAATCTACTAGTATCTGGGCCGTTCTTCTTTGCGTCCATATTCTTGGATTTTTTTTTTTATGAAACTAACTTCAAAATACATATAAATTTACAAATATATAATATATGTATATACATCAGTTCATCAGTTGTCATATGTCATTACTTCCCAGCATTTAATCCTTATTAGCAAGACTATCGGATGGTGTAATAATACAGCGTGTTTTTTTTTTTCTAAAATCAACTGGTTCGATTCGTGGTTACAAGTATTGTTTTTTCTAAAATCCAATGATGCAGTGTTAGTTTTTATCAAAATCGGGCTCTTGACTGCTTAAAGTATTTTTCGATATTCCGTATAGTTTCGGATTTGGCCATCCACGACCACTTGAAAAATTCACTCTGTATATTTAAATAAATTTACCACGATAATGCCACAAAGAATTCTGCTCGAAGAACGACCCATCTGCATTTTAATAACGGCAATATAATGCCAACTATGAAATTCTTTGCAATGTCATTATTCCAATGCGAGTTTAGCTTTACAAGAATACCCACGACACATGACAATGGAGAAGAATATGAATACCTATACTATTTGATAAAAACTCGGTTCCTCGTCATCATACACCGTTCGTATATTATTTCTGTTGTGAGGAGGATCCCCTCGTGCGGTTCTGTGTTGATTATTATCACTCAATTTATCTTCCCTTTCTCCAGGTGTTGGAGAAACACATAACTCTAGAAAAGACGATGAAGGGTACCGACCACGTGTGCTCGCTGACGCCGCCCGAGTTCCAACAGTTGGTGCGCGACGTGCGCGTCATAGAGAACGCGCTCGGCACGCCCATCAAGAAAGTGGTCACCTCAGGTGTGTATACCGTACTTTGTACACAAACTCGACTGGAATACCACAATTCTGCCTATTTCACCACTCATATCAACTATTTGTACTGTGTACCTACGCATAGTTGTTGTGACGCTGATTTTGAAATCAGGATTAGAGAGTGGCTTAGAAGATCTATAATAGACTTAGAAGAGAGACGGACATGTAGGTACTCTTTGTTCACCCACATTTCGCCGATCCCATTTTTAAATCCCATGCTATAGGGGGCCAGCCTTTTGCCATCTACCGGGAAAACTAGGGACTTATACTAGGAAGATACTGGGAACGCTCTACGAAAACAACTTAGTAACACTTCCGATCCAAGGTTCGAACTCAGAACCCCATGCATAGGACCCACGCTTGCTGCCACTAGACCTTTTATTTATTATAAGAGACTATTTCATTACTTTAAATCAATATCCCCTAAGGCATACGGTAAACGGTAACTTAAATAGATATGTGTAGAAGTGTTAGAAAGTAGGTATCCCATCTCAAAAAACAGACTCACTAATACGACTTACGAAATAGACAACTGCCTACCAACACTAACCGTGTTTACTCAATAATTATCTGCATTAGCCAACCAAGCATTTCAATACTTACAAAGCTAGAATGACAACTTAGAAACAACATAGTAATATTAAACAAGCGATTAAATATCGATATCTTCTCGGTAAATAAGGAAAATGCTAATGATAGCTACCGGCTAAGTACGCACTGCGCAAGGTGTAAAGTCCATATAAGATAACATTATATTAGTTGAGAGTATCGAGCATATACGGAAATACCTTCAGTCCTCTCTACGTGATAGGCTAAACTGTGATTTTTAGCTAACAATGTTTTGCCTACCTTGAACTGTAAACCAAGGAACACAAACATTATACAATCTGTCTAGAGTGTGCGCATAGTATTACGCCTCTATTTCCCGTAAGATTAAGCACAAGTGTACTTCTACAGTATACTGTACACCCATACGTCGCCGATGCCGCTATTATCTATGTAATAGGGTCCCTGTTACATGCCCACAGGACACAATTCTAAACTCTGGTCTGCTATTAAGAATTTCAGAAAATACCAATATTATTTTACCTCTCAATAGAATCGAACCCCGGAGCTCATCGAGGCAGTTTTAGTGTGTTATTTGCTTTAATTTAATAAACTGACAGATAGCGCTCCGTCACCCAGCTCTTCCTTCCAGCATTAGGCTGGAAGGAATTAAGACATCTCTCTGAGAGACAGACTGGGCTATATTTCTCTGACAATGTATTTTATAAACGTTAGCCCGCCTGGATTAAAAAAAATACTCCGGCTAGGAAGGTGGCGCCACAACCATTGGGCGAGAGAAGCAATATAATTGTAAAAGTAATGAATACTCCATTAATTATACCAATAGACAAATAAGGCCCCTTATTGGTTCCCATTTAATGGACCTTAACGGCCAATCAAAATTAACTGAAACTCCACTTGAAGAAATGGTTCATAGGATTATCGTGCCACTTTTATCTATTGATATAATTAATGAACGAACGACGGCCTCGTCTCTTCTAGTAGGTCGCCAAAGCGACTGCTGAGCGTGAGGTGTTGGATTCGAATCCTTAATAACAGTATCGGCGACATGAGGGCGTATGTAGAATAGTAAGACTCTACCTTACCCATCAGAGATTACTGGCGTGATGCTGAGTATAATTAATTAAGTATAGAAAATATAAGTAAATGTTGCTATAATAACGTTTACCAATCCAATTTACAGAAATCCCGTGCATCGACAAACTTCAGAAATCTCTCGTGATGGGCTGCACTAAGAATAAGGGTGAGATCCTCTACCCTGGCGACGTGAAGATCAAGGTGGCTGAACCCAAAGGATTGAACGCGCTGCACTTCGAAGAAGTCATATACAAAACACTGGTGTATGACAAGAAAGAGGATGAACCACTGAATCAGGGAGACTTCTGCTAATGCTCAAAGTACAGATTAGAATAACCAACAATTCTAACGTCACATATCATGGTATTTTAGTTACTTTTATTTTAAACTAGCGTTGCTAACATTTCTTCGGCGAAATATAGTATTTTTCAAACTAGACTATAAAAAAATATAGTACACTTAAAAAAATATAGTACCTACATTTAAAAAAATATAGTATTTTATGGAAAAAGCAAAAAATACACAAAGAAATATTTGTTACTTATTTATTTTTATAAATCTTTTTTTTTTTTTCACTTCTTGCAATGTTTAACAATTTGTCGTCTTAAATAAAAGTGTCATATGCTTTATCACAATCAATTTTTAAATTATTGTAAATCAAAAGCTAATTTTTTATATAATGAGATACTACTTCTGTTTCTCGTTCACAAATCTTTAAAATGAAGGATTTGTTTGTTAGATTTCGGTGTTGAAAATATAGTATTTTTGTGTACTATGTATTTGTTCATCAGTATATATTGTAGTACGCAGACCAGCAAAATACAGTACAATACTATATATTATAGTACGGTTGGCAACCCTACTTTAAACATATTTGAGAATGGTTCTATACTACTGTGTCAACGTGAAGTAAAAAACCTTTTCGTAAAACAAATTTATATTTAAGCATAATACATTTATAGTTTATCTACTTCGTACATAATGATGTAACACAATTCACAGGGAACAAACAATGTATTTTCACCGATGTGTTCAAAGTAAGATATTGTCGCGACCACAATGACAGCATAATTATTCGAATTTATTGAACGTCTCAAACTGTAAATTATGTGAATAGATCATAGTTTTTAAATTAAGTTTACATTTTAACATGTAAAAACTAATCCCTAGATAGTTCAAGCATATTTCAAATATTTTTCTTTATACGAGTTTTATTAAAGTTTTACTATAATTTACTGCCTTTCATTTACGTGGTTTTAGAGATGTATCGATAAGTATATACCTACCTACGCAATAAAAAGTACGCGCTTTGACGTCAACAGCCCATTCATAAAGTTATTATTGACTCGCCGACTATTATAAATCTGTAATGCGAATTTCCTCTGGCGTAAACGGGTTGTTTTCCCACATAAATAATTTGGAAAGTTATTTTAAAGCGCCGTATATCAGTCACAGGTTACTTGAATCCGTTACGACACCGCGGTAACTATCACATGATGCGCCAGCGCACATTATGCAGCCTACGGCGACGACGTCGCCGTACACAGATCCGGCTGCGATGCGACGAGATACTCCCTCACGCGTTTTATTAGCAACTCTGTTTTATTTTTATAGACGGTCAGAAGGCGAGCAGTGGTTCAGCGGTGTGGTGTAATAGAACATAAGTGGCGCAGCGGCGCGCGCTAAGCGTTGGCTCCGTGCCCGAGCTCGCGCCAGTCCCCGGAACGCCGGCTCGCCCGCCGCCTGCGCCGCGCTGCTGAACATGCGCGCCCATCACTGAAACTCACCCGACACTCCTTTTCTATTGCGTATTACATGAACGAAGCTGCGCGAGCGACTCTTCAAACGCGATCCTTTACAAACTTATGTTCACTGAGCGTACGCCGCGGGGCGTCATCAGAAAATACTTCTACTGATAAAATCGCGTTTGTGTTTACGCGCCTAGAAAGTCTGAGAATTAGTAGCGAGTTCAGAGTAGCCGATTTAGGTCGCCCGGTTCAGTGCTAGCAGCGAGATATTTTTATTGCCACTGTTGGGTGCAGACGTACGAGCGCCTGAACACGTTGCTGGTCAAATAAATTATTATTTATAGAGTAAATCGTAAAGTTCATTCCATAAACATTTGCGTGTGTATGTGGTTATTCCTAGTTCCCTTTATATCTGGTGCAATCCCGTGTTACGAGACGTGGCATTGACTGGGTGAAAGAGATCGAATGTGACGAACTGTTTTCGTTGGTTTAGCGGCATTTAGTTGAAATCTTTAACATTTGTTTAGTGCATTTGTGTGTGTTAGTGTGAGAATGCATCACTTGTATCCTCTGGCGAAGGGCGACCCGCTGTGTCCGCTGGGCTTCCACCCGCAAGTGCGGTGGCCCACACGCTGCAAGCGGTGCTTCCGCGACTACAAGGAGCACGGCGGTGTGCGCAAGAAGGAGGATGACTTTACAGTGTCCACGCCCAGCCTCTCTACTTGGAACACGCCGTCGTCACGGTCAGTCCCCCACGCTGTCTAACCGCCCACCCTTTAGATAACCTTTAAAAAATTTCAGACTTGTCTTTCGCAAGATAAATAAGATAAACATGTTAGCATAACTATTAACCCCACACAAGTGCAATTTGATGCAACAATCTACTGTTTAAGGCGTCGAGTGATACTAATGAGACACAATGGAAAAACCATTGTTTCTTGTTGCCAGGCGATTCATGTGTAGAGTTATCGGAAATCCTAATAAAATTTATTTTGAATAGCCATCGAGGACATTGTCATAATCGCTTCACGGGTGAATTGGTGATCACAGTATGTTGTTATTTAAGTATTCAAGAGGTACTGCTAGCCATCTTCATTATATACGCTCCTGTTTCTTCACCCTTGCTTGTAGACTATAAACCTTCCTTTGACAAAGGTTCAGGAAATGGAGTGAATCATAAAATGGTCAATAAATATGTGGATGAAAGATTAAACATGGGAAGCTAGAGGGGCTGGTGTCGGTACTGAACCAGACTGGCGCAGATTTCATTCCTGCTTGTAGAAGAACCTGGTCTTTGTACACAATTATAATTTAAAATGATGTTGTTGATTTCGAACTTTGAGTTTAGTGTATTAGTAGACAATTTCTTAGTTTTTACCCGGTCGAAACTGCCCTGACTCTACTTAGGTTTAAGTTAGCAGTACCTAGTACCATTTAGATGTGTAAGGTAGCATCACTTAGAGTTAAATTAGCAACCATAGCCTAAGAGTTGGTCTGATTTCACATACAACTGCCAATGGTACAAATTGGGAGGGAATATGCACGAATTACCTATATATTTTATTTTTAAATAATACGAATTTCCACAAAATTACTTACCCGCTTAAGGTATATGTTCACCGAAAATATATCAGATGTCTAAAATAAAAACTGTCGTTTACCCTTATAAATTTTATTATTAAATGGCTGATTCCGGCTTAAATTTCTGTTTTGTTGTGAACATGGTCTTAAGACGTCTACAGTTAACAGTAACAGAACGGTTTACAAAGAATTGGCGATTATAGTGACTAGTTGAGGGTTGTTGGTACCGCACACCCCGCACAACCACCGCCTCGCCCTCCTTAACTAATTTTCAATTTAAAATCGTTACAGTATAAAAACGCCAGGAAACTGAGCTTACTTGGAATTGAATTGGCGGGCGTTTGCAGATGTAGACTTTTAACATCTCTACGGGTTATAATAATATATTGATCGCATACTCTCTTTCTGGTCTTTTACGACACTTATACGAGGGACTAACACTTCGGTAGGGCAGTAGGTGGTCTGTTCTTTACTGGCAACCACACAAAACGAATAATCATTGCCCGGGGCTACCTATACGAAAATTGATACCCACCAAGTTTAAGTAGCAAGCAGGTTAACTAATAAAGATACCATAATAATATACGTAAACACCATCGGCCTTCGTACATTACACTCATTATTGTGCTTATGTACATTATTCGACAAATTGCTATAACGCAATCAACTAGCTGCCATAAAATTAGAGTGCAGTAAAATAACATGGCGGAGATTACGAGCGTGCAGTCGCTCAATAATGTAAGCATGACTTCCAAATAATCTTGAAATACACATGTTTTCCAATATGAGTACCAAAGTGAGGTAATTCTCCACTAAAAAGCAAGATACTCAATATTTATTGCGTACCACAAATTCAATCATTATGGTCCCTTTCGCGAAAAGCAATGTAGGAGAGAGGAATACAATGTAGAAGAGATTTTAAGGTAACCATGACCTATAAGTATTTACAGTTTTGGCCGTCCTAATTTACTACCTGTCCATTATTTCTAATCTTTTTTCTTTAAAAAACGATGGCATACTTCCAAATTCCTGAATTTTGTGGATTGTTTGTACTGTAGCCGGTTGCTGAAGTTTGACGCAAGCCGCCCAAGTCGTGTGTACGTAAAGTCCGTCATTATTCATAGTAGATACGCACACAGTTTATGAACAAATCACAGTTGCAATGTATGGCAACATATAATAAAACACTCGAGTCTAATCTTATTGTTGCAAAGTGCAAGGAAAAGGATGTTATGAGTCCACATTCAATAAGTTCTTAGAACATGATTCAGAAGTGTAAGTCCATAGCTTTTAATATAATTCGAAATAAGATTAATTTTGGTGGTCATAAATAACATACAACATAGGGCACAGTCATAAATATTTGGGTGTAAACTGAATAGGAGAAGTAAATTATGCACGTCTGCTGGCTACATACATGTTCTAAACAGTTCCCAGTTCGTCAACATTTACAAACAATATAGGAATAGTGTATCAAATAAACTTCTCTTTGATATTCCCGTAGAACGATTATTTAGCTTAGCTTCAGAGATCAAACACATGTATAGCATCCTTAATTTCCACACATCTGACTTTATTCTAGAGTTTACATCGACCAATGTGTACGTCAAGGTTGACGCAGGCCAGAAACATTACAGTAGAAAATTCCCTTACTATAATAATTTTGAAAATTAGTTAAGAATAATTGGCCATTGAGACTTGCCCTAAGTCAGAATCCCAGGACCGTTAGTTGAGATCTCCTATTGTGAAGACTCGCCAGTACTTATTTGGTAGCGCAGTAGGTTAACATTTTATGGCCGGGCTCTTACCGGATAAATTCACTACGGTAGTCTACTTCGTCACCTGATGGTGAGCTTCGGGGACTCATATGACAACACGCCGAAGCCCACCACAGAAAACTTTTATAATTCTAAGACGTGACGCGGCATCCGGTTGTCAAACTTAGGTATTTATTCGATCGTAAAGGCAGGGTCGTTTCACCGGTCCATTAAGCAATTCGCAGTCAGATACAGATATAAGGGTGGCCTTGGTCAGCCCAACAAACCACTTCATCTTGCTTATTTTGCGAGCAGTGTCAATGACGCCCAGTGTATGGAAAATTCGCTTTTGAAATTATGACAAGATCCTGATATCTAACTTTTAACAACAAACTGGGCTATTACATATTTGTCAAATTTAGTTTTTAATTTGACTAAGTACTTATTTTTTATTTCGTGGGGTAGTAGTGAATAACTGACCGTTGAGAAATGTATAGAAGCTGAATTAGTTTGATTCATTCTTACACGAGACTCCGGTGCTTAAACATGTTTTAAATAAGTTTTGTACTTTTAAGAATTAGTACTTAGAAGTACTTTGTGTTTTATTCTCTCTGACGGGCAATGCGGTTCTATCACATCGGTGGCTACTAGTAAGTGCGTATTTACTTTTCTTACCGTTTTCGGCCCATTAAATAATTTTAATAAAGTGGATATGTGATGTGTTGTGTTGTATTGAATTGTGGTATGCCACAATCCTGATCCCTGACAGGCTAAGCTAACTTATCTCGCAGACCACCGATTGTATAACCAACTAAACTTAGTTTTTTACTACTTTTTTAGTTGGAAATGCATAGGGTCCTCAGAGCCAACTCTTCGTTACTTTCAACCTTAACCATCTTGTTATTTAAAAGGTAGATAGATTGAGTATTCTTTATTGTACACCAAAGGAAATAAAGGTAATGATTATTCCTCTAGAAATTGTCAATTACATAGGCATAGCTAGGCGAGTGCTTGGGTTCAATATACTAACTAGGTTACCACCTGTGTGATTCCTGATCACCCCTCTGTGGTTCCTGATGAAGAATAGGTCAGGCCCTTCGTTTCCTGTGGTAACAGGCCACAAGCACCGTTTACATATGGACTGAAAGGAAAAAAAACGTAGTGACGTTGCATTTACAGTAAAATTGGCCTAGTTTATGAGAAGTCTAATATGTTTAAAATGAATAAAATGTATATTTTGGAACAAATAGGGTAAAGACTGTTTCAAAAAATCATTTTTTATTTTAATTACCTACACGTGCGTTTTTCCGCGTTGAACAGATTACGGCTAGAACTAGTTTTTTTTTTTTTTTTGGCAATTTATTTCTCCCTACTGGTGTTCTCCGCCCTTATGACGACACACCAACGTTTAATATTTATTATACCTACAAACGATGAAGTAAACTTTTTGTTTTATATCGCAGTATGTTTTGGGTTTTTTTAATAATATTTTCCTTTTTTTGCACAGAAGTCGTGATGAAGATAATGGCGTGGAAGTGGAGAAGGTGGGGCGGGGCTGGGCGTCCAGTACAAACCTGAGCACAATCGATGCTCCCAAGAAAGACGCCTTCTCCACGGGTAAGCTACACCGTTTATTTTCTACGATGTTCAATAATGCCCTGTGTTTATGATCTGTGTTGTGATGATTTACTCATGTAAATAATCAGTAATATTAGAACTACTATCAAGAAAAGAGCGTACTCCTTTTTAAAAGGCCGGCAACGCACTTATGACTCCTTCGGTGTTGCGGGTGTCCATGGGCGACGGTAATCGCTTATCATCAGGCAATCCGTCTGCTCGCTTGCCGCCGAACGCATAAAAAAAACTAATTATATAGGAGCTGAGCATGATGAATAAGTACCAATGCCGGATTAAGCTAGCGCGGGGCCCGTAGCAAATTCTATCGAGGGACCCTTGATCTGATATGGGCTCTTAAGTATAAAGTGACTTTTTGTAGAACTTGTGTGTGTACCATATGTACCTACCGATTGCCTGACGTCGATGGGTTTGGATACGTGGGGCCGGTTTTGCGCGGGGCCCGTAGCAATTTCTACTCTTGCTAAAGGGTTAATCCGGCACTGGTTAGTACAGTCGACTTCTCCAAATTTACTTATTAGACAGTCATATAGCAGGCATCGCCAGTGCGCAAGCACTGTGCACTGTACATAGATTTGCCTCTGTCTAGCAGTGATGTGGTGATCTAAGAACTAATTTATAAGGGTTAGAAAGTCGGATAAAATAAAAAAGACACTAATTTTGGATATGCTTACCTATACGTATATTGAATTCCATATGTAAGGTAAGGTAGTTAGGTACATGGACATTTTTTAATAAGCGACTCATTAAAAAATGCTCATATACCTAACTACCTACCAATTGCACTCTTATGATAATGGAGTTGTAAAATATTTATTTCCAGTAAATCTATTATGTAAATATAAAAGATGAAAGTTTACATTAGTAATAAAAAAATAATTTTAATAATTCCGCTGATGAATCTTAGTTATTTTAAATTTATATAGCTTTTATATTCTATGCTATAAATTATAAATAAATATGTTACACCAGCCACAATATTGTCCTTCATTTAAACGTGGGTACGACGGTGTCCAGTGCACTACAATAAATCATTATAATAATGGCTAACAGTAAGCTCTAAATCACAAAAGTATAATAATAATGTGACTGACTAATGACTACTGGACATGCGCTAGCACATCTAATGACATACATACATGACGTCCTATTCATGTGCACATGTGACTTCCCTGGTAACTGTTACATCGTGTCTAAACCGTACGACTTGGTTACCGTGATTACGCATTTTTTGGTATGTCTGTATTTCAGATACTTATATTGTATGTTTCTTTTTCTTTATATTCTTTCGTGTTTAGTTTTTTTACTTTATATAATTTGTAAATTGAAGAATATTGTTAAACAGTTTTTTTTTTAAAAGAGTATCCATGGAGTTTCTTTCCAGTCTCTTCTCCATAGGACCAACCCACTTTTGGAACCGAGCAACTATGTAGAATCATAACGTTTTGAAAGCGCCCGTAAAAGCCCAGTTGAAATAAAAATACTTGACTTTGACTTTGAAATGTAGATGATAGTAGACATGTTAATTATAATGCTGTTTTCCATTCGAACCGTCACACCTAAAGTCCCGAAGGGTAAAAGAGAAACTAGCGTAAACCAATAGTAACTATTCTGACCACTGACCTGGTGAAAAACTTCATAGGACAATCGCCAAATTAACTAATTCATAATCTATTAATACTCAATATTTTATTGCGTTCTATAATGTATTATAAAGGTAGAAATAAAGATAAAGTAGATCATAATGAACCCTGTCGGGCACAGCAAAATTAGGAGAGAGGAAGAGGGTTAAGTAGCAATTTGATTGATCACCTATATAATATTTAATTCAGAAAGTTTGACAAATATACAACTTTAGATCGGTGCAGTTTATTATTACGATTCCAAATCTCTCGGCTGGCCTTCTCTTTTGTTCGACTGTAACACGAAAACATTCAATCGCGAATACACCATCCACATCTGCGAGCAGTGAGAACGTGAGCCAAGACCATAATGTTCCACCTGTATTAGTCATACATTGTGGATCCTAATTTAAACGTCTTCCACCCACACACACATTTTAGATAGCCGTTATCTAATTTAGCCATTTACTTAGCATACTCTTTGAGATAATAAAAATCTTGATTTAGGTATGTAAGTACATATTTAGAATTCTTTACCCCCTAGTCAGTGTCTAAGACCACCACGACTGCAATAGTGAGAGTTAGTTAATCTAATTAATGTGTAGAAACGTGAATTCAAAATTGCTTTTAGCAATAGATAAAATGCGAATCAATGTTGACAAATAGGATTTCACCCTTAGGTACTTCCGACGTGACAAAAGTCTACGCTCTTGTTTTGGGCGATGCATTAATGCCGCCAGTCGCGGTCTGGCATATTTTGATTGACTAATTGATCGTTATTGTATTTTTCCGTCGGCAAAGATGCACGAGCCACTGGTGGGGCACCTACAACTATTGAGGATTGATTAACATCTGTACAGCACGGAGTCTTTGTATTACGGACGAGTAGCTATGAAAATTTAATTAAACTAAACTCCATTATGAATTTTACCCGAACAAATGAATGGGTAGCAAGTCTCTCATGTTAACTGTTCGACAAACAAAATTCTAAATTTACCATTGGAGATTAAAAATGAATGCTGCTGATAGATAATAAAAACGTATACGTTTAAAGCTTTTTCGTATAAAAATCGTCAGCCTTTATTGCTATCTAAAAATAATTTATAGCTTTCGATATATTACTATGTATTTATTAATAAGTATACAAAAATGAGTCGTCATGTCGTTAAAATATGACTTGTCTGAACCTCATTCATTCATTTGCACAGACATGGATGAAGGATGTTGAATCGGATTCAGTTAAGTATGTAAAAGAACACCGATAAGTTTCATAACCTAAAAATATGTACCAAATTATTTTAGCGTTCCTACCTACCTATCTACCTGACATAGTGTACAGTCAGCATCCAAAAGATTAAACACTTAATGAAATTCAAAAGCGATTTTTAAAGGAAATAGTGATTGAAATCTTGACCAATTTTACCCATAGTATCTGCGGATACATAAAAATACATAGTCATTAAATATCATGATTTAAACCTTTTGTTTTCTAAGAATAAGCGTTTGAAGCGTTCGCTACGTGTATATATATTTTTGATGCCGACTGCACCTAAGTAGTAAACAAACTGGTTGGTATCACTACAGCCATGACCCTCAATTTTTAGGGTACCGAACCGCATATTGTACAAAAAAGTTCCATTCACCACAGAATTTCCACTGAAATACCACAAAAAATTGTTTTTAAATCCGTTTTATTCTGTCCAGGGTTCACAAGAACCAGTGCATCGTGGACGTCGACGCCGGACCTGGGGGCTAACGACTCCGAGAGTACGAATGCAGTCACCGTCAGTCTGAAGCTGCCCAAGCGACGGCTCACAGGACCAATTCCGTCTTTGGATACGGGGCAGAATAATAGTGGTTTGTCTTTAATTGCATTCTTCTACCTACATATTTCTGAACCGGTTTTGTTTATGTAACTAAACTTTTAAGAATATGTTGTTTGAGAGTGCATGAATTCAGTAAGAAGTCTGTTGGGTCTGACGTGGGACTTTTGCTTTTCAATTAATCTCTTTTGCGTAGCAATATCGTATATTCCGATTTTGAGACACTTTATAAGGCCTAGAAAGTGGGAATGAAAATTCCAATAAGCGAATTGAGTTTAAAAATTGATAATCCTGAAAATACGTCTTGGAAATGATGATTATTTTCCATGCAGACACTGCGGTGACGCTGCGTCGACCGTCGCCGTCTCCTCCGCCGGCGACCGCGGTGCAGACACAAATTACTATAAGCAAGAACGACTCGCTCGCTGAACGCGTGCGAAAGGTAACACATCTTAATTATGCAACCGAATACATAATATTAGTATAATCGACACAGCAACCAAGATATTCGAATTCTTCAGTCGTGTATAGAACCCGAAAAACCATACTTAACCTTGACCAACATAGGAGGCAACAATAAAAATCTAATGTCTCGTATTTTACGAAGTGTAATTTTTTTTTAAATCTAACCCTGGAGTATTGGTTTGAATAAACATCAAAAGGAAGAACATGCATCGTCAGCATACATAAACCCGAAGCTACACTGCGAACTGTACAGTAGGTACAAGCCACTTTAGCAAGAGCCATTTTTTTTTTACAAATATGCCTAAAATTCAGCATGTGGTTAATAATTAACTAGCCAAAGACTAGAGTAACCCTATTGTCTTCACCTTGGATTCATAGACGAACGTGCGAAGTCTAAGTGGGTCAAAGCGATAGTGCCGTCTACTACGATGTCTTTCAACCCGAACTGTACGCGATGCGTTGCTCAAAATAAACACAAAAGGTCACCCATGAAAGTTAGTGCTTGGCAATGCGCAAGCGTTATAATTAATTGAGGAAATGACCTATTATCTGAATTCACTACTTTAAAATATTGGTTTCTAAATATAGAGTGTTGCAAAACAGCTAAGGCAAATGTTTTGTAACACACAGAACCCAATTTATCACCGATTTAAAATCGATTGTACCATAAATTATCAAGACGTAAAGTTTGTTTGTTTCGTTCTTTCACGTAATCTTAGAAACTACTGAACCGATTTAAAATAATTTTCCTGTAGAGTTTATCCTAGTAACATACTCGTAATTAACAACACGATAAAAATATCCACCTGCGTTTCTTTACAGATGCAGTTAATCAAATCTCAAAATAGTTTTGAGAAGGAATCGAGTATAGAAAAAGAGCGAGAAAAGAGAAGTTTGTCCAGAAGTAAAGAACCGTATCAAGAAGAAAAGACTGCCCGGCCTAAAGAAGACAGAAGCTCAACAAAAGACGATGTTAACTTTATGATACAGGTGACTGACGAACGTATGAAGGATAATTAGCTATTTTTGAGATTTGTCTTAATATAGATTCGAAATGTTACCCCTTTGAAGGTGATCCCACACTGAGGTTGTTATGTTTTTTTTTTTTTTTTGAGTTGTCTCTCGCAGTTAGCTCAGGGAGCTTTACTGCTTAACCGGGCAAATGGCGAGACCAGAAGGGCCTCCAGCCGAGCAAATTAAATAATACTAAGCAACACTGCTAAGGGTGTCCCATAGTGGGACTCGAACCTCGGCTTAGGGCGTTGCTGGGGGGCAGACAAGAGAGGACTTGCTGGATCTGATTGTGATTATTTAGGGACATTTGATTTATTACTACTGGCTCAGCGCGGGCTGGCTCGAGCAAGGGTCGGGGTAGAAGGTTGTGTTATGTAATGTTACATAACCTTATATAACTGAACGTTGCACGGCGTCTTTCTGTGATCTAGTCACTCGCATCTTCCGTCTCTTCGCAGGATCCGGCTCGAAGGACTAGCTGTTTTGATCGTAGGAGTTTTACACCGACTACGCCTGGGACAGTCTCCCACGCAGAGACGAGCGTCACCAGCGCAGGGTAGGACGACGGTTTCCAAGAACCTACCTAATACGGACCTACCTGCCATCTCCCTCCATAAACCGGTAACGCTCGTCGCCTACGTGGGAGACTGTCCCAAGCGTAGTTGGTGTAAAACCTCTACGACCGAAACAATATCATTATACAACACAAAAATCCTGGCGACGCCGTATCTTCCGTAAAGCTCTTCAGGAGTTCTTTGAAGAGGCCATCTTGTGAGGCTAGCCTAAGGCGGCAGATTTTATAGGGGTAATAACTGTTTTATAGGGGTAACAAATTATATTCATTCTCTGTTATTACACCAGTTACTTAGTGGTAATAAAAGTACATCGTTTTATTATATATTCAGGTGAAGAGTTCTCGCAACGCAACAGCAAGCTCGAAGCCTCCAGTGCGCGGCGGACCATCACGGGACAAGGAGGAGTCTGATGATGACACCAGCACCGTAGGTACCGTGACCACAGAAACAACACTAATCGATGTCAACGTTAAGGAGTATCAGGTGAGCTCAAAAACTTAAAGTAGAATTCAACAGAACGATATCTAGGGGGAATTCTCAAGCAATTTGACATATATCTCCATTAAAAGTTCAGTACATTGTTCTCTACCCTACGGATTTTTTCAATAAAATCTCGATTTCTTTCTTCTCTCTTGCATTTTGAGAAGGTAGGCTTAGATCTCGATTTCGACATGATCTCTAATCGCACCCGAAAATAGCCCCCCTGGTCTCCTCCAATAAGTAAGTCCTTTCCTCATCGATATATGCCTTCTAAATAGACCACAAAGCCGGATTTCCTTTTGCACTCGGAAACAAGATTGAAAATGTTGACTTCTTTAGAAAACCGATACAAGTTAATTCTGTTTATAATTTATTTATACTGCATGCAACACATGGCGTGTTGGTACTATCTATAAATTAGCCTAGGTCTGAGTTTGTGTTTATACGCGGTGTTAAACCAGGCGTAAACATTACAACTAATTTTACAACGTATAGTCGATGATGAAAGTAATTGAAAATAAGTGATTTTTATGTATGTAATCTTTATTGGTCGGTGTAATGATTTGGTAAAAACTATTTATTTCCTGTAAAAAATATTTTCTTATTCATAACCCTATTGTAATTTTCAGGAACAAATAGAGAGCTTGAAACAAGAAATGGACACACTGAGAAAACGCTGTGAGAGAGTTGAGAAAGAGAAAAGCGACATATTGTTACGAAGGCTGGCGAACATTGACTCGGTAAACAAATACAGCTCGGGTCGGTCCTCGGAAGTGCTGAAACTTCAGCAGAAGGTGAATGAACTCACAACGCAGAATGAAGACCTAAAGGATGAGAAGAAACATCTCACATTGCGGGTTAGAGAAATTGAAAGTGAAATGGAGGTAAGAATAATGAATGAATATCATTACCATATACCACATTATATAAGGCCTGGATTCGGTACAGGCACACTTTTTTTGCACAAGAAAAAAATGTTTAGACTAATAGAAAACTGATCCGTTATTAAAACATTAAGTAAGCAACAACTCGACGAAGAACCATTTCTAGACTTGAAAGAATTTCCAAAATGCTGTATTCTTAATTTTCCGTACTTTTTACGCTGACGACACTCTTAGTTTATATGTGTACATATATACTTTTCAAAGAAGATTCAATTTGTTTTCCAGTCTCGGCCATCAGTAGAAGCGCAAGCCCGTCAAATAGAACAGCTTCGAGCCAAATTGCTGGCTGCGGAGACGCTATGCGAGGAGCTGATGGACGAGAACGAAGACATGAAGAAGGAACTGCGCGACCTCGAAGAGGAGATTGAGGAAATGCAGGATAATTTCAGGTATGGTTGAACTATTAAGCCACGTATACAATCTCAAACTAATCTGTTACGTTGCAATACGCAACAACTTTCTTAGACAAATGCGAACATAATGTTCGTACAGAAGTAGATTTGTTCGTACAGAAGTACACGGGGTGTTAAAACATGGTTGTATTATCAGTAATGTCAAGTGGCAAGTCTAGTGGTCTGCAAGTGCGTCTGTTGAACGTGACGCTCCGAGTCCGATTTCCGGGTCGGGTATGTTATTTGGTTTGAAGCTTGGAATTTTGTCCGGCATATGATAATAGACTCGCTCGTTGATGGATAGATAGAATATGATTTGACTATGATTTAAACGTACAGCGGATGTATTCACGACATCCCTTCGATGGACACGAAAGTTCTTTTTACTATACGAAGTACATATATACATACTAGTTTCCGCTCGCGGCTTCCCCCGCGTGGTTTACGAACTCGTACATTTTCCCGGGATAAAAAGTAGCCTATGTGCTATTCCAGACTGATTAATCTCTGTGCCAAATTTCATCCAGATCCGTTCAGTCGTTCTGGCGTGAAATAGTAATAAGGATCAATCCATCCATCCATACATCCTCCATCCTCACAAACTTTCACATTTATAATGTTAGTAGGATAGGATGTCCGCCATTTGTACCCTATGTATATAATATTTTCACTTTGTTGTACTATATCCTTTGGTGGACAATAAAAAAAACTCTGTGTACCATCCAACTATATCTATTATATCGTAATTACGTAAGACAGTTTAACTAAATGCTGAGTTCATTGGACTATTGTGAAAGAGCTGTAGCCAAAATATTTGGCTGATGGTATGTGCCTCACTCAAAGATATAACCTTGACGCATTTTTATTCGTTTCTAATTTTAAGTCTTTAATTAACTTAGACGATGCCGATCAGTGACATGTACTCGTAAACATTTAATCTTACTGTCGATCTTGACATCCACAGAGGATGTCAAGATCTACAGTAACTTTAGAATTTTATCTTTTTTGTATCCTTAATATGAAACCTAATACCATAACCTAAGCTTTGGCAGTACAGTACATTGTAGCGACATCCACTTACCTAGTCTAGTAAGTAATATAACATCACTCCTGTATTCCCCGAAGGGTTAGGCAGAAGTGTAGATACTATTGTACACCCACATTTCGCCGATGCCGTTATTAAGTCGCATGTAATAGGGTGCGATGCAATTGTAATCTACCGGGCACAGTTCCAGACTTCATGCTGCTACTGAGAATTCCCATACTGAGAAAAGCCCAATAGCACAATGCCCGACCCGGGAAATGAACCTAGGATCTCGCGCTCAGCAGTCGCGCTTGCGGCCACTAGACCAATGAGGCAGTGTCGATGAGGCACTAATTTCTATATATGTAGCTGAATCCGTTGCAATAGTTCTCATTATGGGTACCATTAACCGTCGTCACTTCAAGTGATTTAGTGGGCTGCGGCCTTAGGGGCAGGTCAGAGCCACTAAAAACCACTCGGTCTAATTGCAGGATTATCGGCTTTAGTTAAAAGACCACCACACCGTTGCTTCAAAATTGGTTTCCATATCTGTCTTTCTGAATAAATTCGTATTACGATTCGCGCAATAAATTTCTATCTACCCTATTCGTGTGTCGCGTACGGTCTGAGAATAACGATAGTGTTTCCTGTTCCCAGGGAGGACCAAGCAGATGAATACTCGTCTCTCAGGAGAGAGTTGGAGCAGACAATTAAGAATTGTAGAGTTTTATCGTTTAAGTTAAAAAAGACTGAGAGGAAAGCTGAACAGCTTGAGCAGGAGAAAGCTGAACACGAGAAGAAACTTTTGGAGGTAATAAATTAATCTATTAAATTAATGCCTCAAACCAAAATCATTGCGTACATCATATTCATGTTCTTTAGAACTATGCCACGGTGACCTTGCTACCATTCATTTTTGTCGTTCACATTCATTCATTTTTTCGCTCTAAAGTTTAGACCCGTTAGTTTAGGGCCCTTGCCGAGTTTAGAATCGAAACTATGACGATACGTCAATGGCGCCTCATATGTGCGATTACGCGTAAAATATACATACGCTTTATGACCGTTAAATGGGTTTATTGTATATTATAATTATGACACAAATAATTTATTACCTGATGTCCAATCTATGGTGGACTGCTTGCTGTGCGGTGATTCCAAATACTGTCATATATACATATTTACTATAACAATGTAATTATTTACCTTAGCAAATATTTCCTATCATAAATGTTCAAGGTTTATCCCGGCTTGTTTGCCGGCCAGTCTTCTATTTTAACTCAACCAAACGATATACTTGAATTAAAATGATGAATGAATTTCCAAAATTCTGTATTTATTTTTAACCTCCAGATAGTTGGCGGCCAAGAGGGCTTACAACGGGAGAACCGCATCAAAGAGTTGGAACAAGAAGTGGCGCGGTCTACCGAGGTATCGCTGAGGCTGCAGCGAGAGCTGGCTGAGGCCAACGCTAAGCTAGCATCCGCCTCAGGAGCCCCGCCTACCAACCTCAAGAAGAACCAGCTTACTGATGGGGTTTATATTTTTTTCCTTCTTACAACTGGTGGCTTTAGTCCTAGAACCCCGATAACCTATGCGCCGAATTCATGCAGAATGTATGAAAAATCTCGAATCACTGAGCAGGTGTTAGGAATAAGATGTGCCAGCGATGTATTTTAAAATTAGGCTAATAATCTTTTAAATTTTTTAAATTACTTATATATGTAAAGTACAAAACAAATATTTTCCTTTATTTTGTATTACAATCTAGCGGAAATACAGAGCAATAAGTAATTTTATTTTGACATAATTAGTAATATTGTATGTTCAGAAAGTATCTCGCTCGTCGCTAACGCGCGGCGGCAGCCAGGAGGACCCAGCGCAGCTGCTGCGTGACCTGCAGGACTCGCTGGAGCGCGAGGCTGATCTGCGCGAACAACTGCGCAACGCTGAAGAGGAGGTACCCGCTAATGCTTTTAATGAAAATCTCTCGTATAGATACTACACGTTTCACTTTGACCTTCAATTGGTGCATCAATAAAACGTTTATGAACGTTAGCGTTAGCCTTCCCGACAATAGCTGAATCTGTTTCTTCGTGCAATCACATTAGGTACACCGCAAATAACTCCGTAATCTGCACACATGGCGGCATCCATATATATACCTATGCTTTACCCGATTTTACAGTCGAGCTTTTGGAATGCAGTAAACACATGCATAAATAGTTACAGTTTTGCGATAACTCATCTCTTGTTAACAGTTAAATGCCATTACAACCACTTATTTCTCCGATCATTTAGTTCCACTAGAAAAACAACACATTCATTAGGGCATTAGCTCTCGTTCGACGGGTGCCAGCTGGCACATTGCCAACACATGTCTGACTCAACACCGCGACACTACTATGTAATATTGTATATCACATTGTTATCCTTTATAAGCTGAATGTTGCTTTATTACTAAAACGAAAATTTTAAGGAATGTTATGTTCAAACAGGCTAGTCGATATCGGCAACGCGTTGACGGGAGAAGGATACATCCAAGACTAATTCCACAGTCTCCCCGATCAGATCCAATTTCACCTCAAACACCCATAAACGACAATGAAAAGCTAGAACCAAACACAATTCAGAGAATAATTGAAATGCAACTCGCTTTAGAGAAAAGTTTATCATCCCTAGACAGTAGCCCATCATTCATTGGTGTAAATCAAATTACGCAGTCTCCACAAGATCATATTATTAGTTATTCTGAGGGTTGCCAAACAGATACTGTATTAGTGCATGATGTCATGACGGATACTAGGAAGATTACTCTCGATTCAATCGTACAAAGTACTGTTGATATTCTGGAAATGTATACCCAAACAGAAGTGGCATTTATGAAAAATAAACATATGCAAACCGAATTTATGGGAACTAACAATTTCGTACAAACTGACAAACAGAAATTAAGAAATGCTTGTGTGCAGACGGCGGCCAAGATGTACATTGATAAAGGCCTACAAGCTATCAACAATTATAAAGAATATGTTGACGCTAGCACTGAAACTATTAACATTAGTTATGAAGAAAGTATACTTGCAAAAGATCTGCCAATGGATACGTTAGAAGTCGACACAATATTCAATAAAGATAAATCTGAAAGTCCTCCCCTTACTCCTGACAAATCACCTGAATCTCGTTCCACTTATTCCTCACCCTTCGTATCATTGTTCAGTCCGTTCGCTGTAAGAATGCCAAATATAGGTACTTATAACCAGTTTGTCCATTTTAAATGTTGGTTTTGTTCATCCTGTAATTTGTCCATAACATAGTCCTGAACAGTTTTAGTTCTGATAGTAATGTAGCTTAGAATTCAATTGAATAATTATAACTAACGACTATTTCCAGGCAAATAACTTACGTAAAACTGCGTCACGGGTCGAGGACGACAATGAGTCCTTGGTTCTACAGCTGAAGAAAATGGCTACCAAAGCCAGAAGTACGTCAAACTACTTATATTGTGGAAAATCGATTGTGTTTTTCTAACGTAACCCTCTCCAAGAACCACCGCACTTCGGCTCCCGGTTGTGATTCATCATGTTCATTGTGTACTTGCATAACCATTAATTCATAACATATTACCTTTGTTCCTTGATGTTTACTAACACGCTTGTCAGTGTATTTGAATTACACGGCGTATTGATGGTAGCCATTTTCTCCAGTCAGAATTAGACCTTGTTGAATCTTATACAATGTTTGGGTTTATACATTTTTTTCCACTACATTGTTCTACGTCCGTATCCAGAACAATGACTCAGTTCCATTTAATTTTACTAATTTTTCATCAAAAACCTTTGCTTAATATACTAAAAGATTTACAAAGCTTTGTATTTCCGAAGAAATCATACACGCATTTTTTTAAGTAACACGGACAACATTATTTGTAGGTCGTAAGCTGTCGCCAACACCTCCGTCAAATAAACTCGGTATTGATATTAATGAAAAAGATGGAAAAACAGATGAGGAAGATCCAGCTGAACTACGACTTTTACTGGAACTTAACGAACAGGTCCTCAAATTACATCTGTTTTAAAAGTTACGCTTTCTGCTTTATGAAAACAAAAACTTGATCACTAACTTTACCTATTTTAGGAAGCATCAGTTTTACGACGAAAAGTTGAACAAACGGAACAGGATAGAGATTCTTTGAAAAAACAAGTCAAAGAGCTTACGGATAAAATAGCTAACCAGCCAAAAACAAATTCGACGGTTACTCTACGTCGAACAACTAACACTAAGAGTAATAACTTAGCGGATGAGAAAGTAAAAGTATGTAAACAACAAATTGTTATTCGTAATAGTATAATTTTATTGTTGTCTGAAATGAAACTCCTTCTAGGTGTTAGAAGATGAGATAGCTGAATTAAGAAAAAAACTTATCGAAAAAGAAAGAGACTGCGAGAGGCTTCATGCTGAACTCAGTCTGGCACAAAAGAAACCAAAAGCTTCACTTATAAAGAGCAAGTAAGATAATGTTATTTTATAAGAGTTCAAAAAATACTAAGCAACTGCTAACTAACTACACAAATTCCAGATCACTCGACGGTGACCAACAAAATATCGATCTAAAGAGACAACTTCAAGTAATAGAGCAAGAAGCAAATGTCCTTCGTTCTAAGACGCAGAGTTTAGAAGCTGATAACGAGAAACTGCAGGCAGAAAACAAAAAGTTACAGGTATATTACCAAATAAAGGTGTACTGGGCACTAGTACCCTCTGTGATGATGTTAGCATTGCATTTTTTTTTAAACGATTAATACTTTTTTTTTGTTTACAGCTATTGAAAAATGCTAAGACATTAAGATCCGATAAATCCATAGAACAAAGCGCAAATAAAATAAGTCAACTAGAAAATGAATTAAAAGAAGCTGTAGCTAAACTTAAAGATTTAGAAAATAATAAAGATGAAAAAACAGAGAAAAAAGTAAGGTTTGGCGGAGAAATTAATAACAAAAAAGACGCTGATGCTTTGAAAACGAAACAGGATGAATTAGATAAACTTAAATTAAATTATAATAAGGTAAACAAAAAAAAAATATCTTTAAATTTGATTTAATTTAATATTACTCATTGTAAGTGAATTATATTTCAAATATTGTAAGTGAAGTATATTTCAAATACGTGAATTTTATTTTACAGCTTGAGAAAGAAAAGGTCCAATTGCAAGTATCGTTGAAGGCATTAAAAGAAGACGCGATAAAGTCCTTCAAACCAAGAGTTCCGAAAAAGCCAACTGATTTGACCACAAAACTCCAAATGAAGAGAATGGTTGACGAATTAGAAAATGAAATCGGTAAAAAATGTTTTATTATGTTTTATTTATTTATTAGAAAATTACGTATTAATTACGTTTTGAATTTACAGGTGAAATGTATGTGATAATGAAGAATGCTGGACTATCTGGTACTGAAATTAATACCAGAGCTCAACTGGAAAAAGATATAGAAGATATTAGATCTAAATTATCGAGGAATGACTCGGAGTTTACAAATGAGAAGAATCGATTGCAAACTGAAATTGCCAAACTAAAGGACCACAATACAAAGTTAGAAACAGACAAAACAGAAATAAATAACAAATTAAAAACAATAGAAAAAGACAATAGCAATATTTCTAGTCAATGCAAAACACTGCAAGAAGATAAGAAGAATTTAGAATCGCAAATTAGTAAACTTAATTCTGATCTGAGTAAGTATCAGTTACTTGAACTCGATTTTATCTTATTCTTAGCCTTCTCATATAATAGTGTATAACAAAAAGTAAAGGTACTTACGCACTTCTTTTTGCAGAAAATGCAACGTCCCTGAATACAACTATGTCCGACTGCATGAAGAAAATAGAGGATCTTAAAAAGGAGATGGACGTTAAAGATAAGGAAATTGAGAAGTTGAAAAAACAAGTAGAAATTGTAAATAAATTAGAACAAGATAAACACAAATTGCTCAAAGAGGCAAGAGATGTTTCATATACTATTAAAAAGTTAGTGACTGTGTTAACTCGGACACTAACATGTAATTTTTCTAGGTTGGAGATAAGGCTAAGAAGATAGGTGAGTTGGAAAAGAAATTAAAAGAAGCTGAAGACAAATGTAAGCGGACTGAAAAACAACTAGCTGTTCGTAAAGACAAAGTGGCTAAATTAGAAAAAGAAGTAAGTTGAATCGTTGTAAATCATCATTCGTTCATCTTCTTCATTTAACTAATTTTCTTTATCTTACTTTATTAAAAATAGCTTTCTCAAGAAAAGGAGCAAGCTGAAATATTAGCCAACAGTCAGCGGCGTATTTCAGTAGATTTTACTAGCGAAAAAGATCAAATGCAAACAAAACTTATTAAAGCTGAAACCAAAGTATTAACTTTAGAAACAGATCTAAAAGAAATGAAATCTGACTATGACAGTAAAATAACTCATTTGGAATCGACGATAGCGGCCAAAGATAATCATATAAAACAACTGGTATTTGGATTAACTCTTTGTCAACCAAAGCATGCCCCCCCCCCCCTTTTATTTTTACGTAGTTTTACAATGTAGTATCCGAAATATTAGAATTATATGCGCATGCATACAGTTCCTCGTTGCCTCGTAGTTTATCCCCAAAAAATATTTGATATCTGTTGATACATTTATAAAGAATGTCCTGAGGGTTAAAAGGTTATAGAAAGATTTTTTTAACAATTCATTTTTATTTGATTACAGGAAGATGTTTTCAAAGATACTCCAAACCAGAAATACGACGAAGTGATATCGTCTGTTGAAATGGCACAAATGCAAGATAAATTAGACAAAACTACTAAAGAGCTTGAAGAGAAACTAGAAGAATTATCAGATGCTAAACGGGACCTGGATACGACTGAGAAAGAATTATCAACATTGAAATCAGAAATTTCGCAATTGAAATCCAGTATCTTGAAGTTAGAGAATGACAAAAAAGAACACGAGAACAAACTGCAATCTGAAAAGAAAGAGTCTAGTTATTGGGAGAGTAAGGCTTCTGAACTAGAAACAGACTTGCAGGTAACCATATAATTCCACTTAAACAAAGTGCATGATAACGCCTATGTTACTGCAATAGTAGTATACATGTATTTGTTATCTAATAACGACTTTAATTTTATATGTGTCTAGGCTGAACGCAAGAAACTCGAACGGATGCGTGCCGCTCACGATAGAGATATTAAGAACAAAGAAGCAGAATTGGCTACACTTAAGGGAAAACTTAAAGTTCTTGAACAATCATCTGGTGCAGGCGTTAAAAAGATTTCTGATCTCAAACAAGAGTATGAAGAATCGGTCAAAAGTAAGTTCATCACTACATACCTCGATGTAACAGCATAATTGTCATAATAATGTTCCTTTATATTATTTCGTATATTTTAGAATTGGAGCACTCTCTTGCTGTAGAAAAAGCAGAATATGAAGAATTGACGGGTAAATACGAAATATTGGAAGAGGAACATGTAGTCACTAAAGCAAGGCTTACCGTTGAAAAAGAGCAAGCACAGGGGTAACATAACATTCTATTCTATCGAATCTCTATTACCACATTTAACACGGTATTAATACTTTCATGTTGGTTGCAGTGAACTTATACACGTGCAAAAGGAATTGTCCGCTGCATTAGCTGAAATAAAAACGCTCCAAGATAACTATGACACGCAATCTTCGGCGTGGATAAAAGAAAAGACTGAACTGCAGGTACATTTCTTTTAATTGCGCTGCACATCGCGTTATTTTTTAATATGAATATGTCAATCACTGCTTAGTTGTCGTACTTAATCATTTCAATTTATCTCGTCTTTACATAGAACTCAATATCGTCATTACAAGACCGTCTTTGCGGTGGTGGTTGGGAAGTGGAACGCGCGCGGCTTAATGCTAAACTTGAGCAAAGAGAGCGCGAACTGCGCACTGCGCACGACCAGCGAGACGTGCTACAGCATCACCATGACTTGGCGAAAAAAGAGGTTCGTACTCAATAATCAATAGCTTATCGCATGCAGTTATTAGGCAGTCATGATTCCCAGTCTATCCCATTAGTCCATTATTTTAAAACCAACAGGCCAATGCTCCATTAACGATCTTTTTTATCTTCAGTTGGAGGAAGCCAAACAGAAATTTGAAGACTACGAAAGAGTCTCCAAAGTTCAGAGGACTTTGACAACAGAAAACGCCGAATTGGAGCGAGAACTATCTGCTTTGAACACGAGACTTGATCAAGCTGACGTGGCGAGGAAGAATGAACTTGGCGAGATGAAGACGAGGTATGAGGGACAAATGACTACCATGAGGGACGAATTGAAGTCATTGCACAACCAGGTAATTTTATACGCATTATTTTTTGCAACTCCACGTTCAAACGCTAGATTTCTAACTAAATACATTACTGAGATGTAGTCGCTGCCTTATTGATCATCATTAAAGCCTAAACTTTCGATTGTCTCTGTCCAAGCTCGTAGACTCAAGTGGAATAAAAATTAATCACTAAATTGGGATAACGTAATACCTATTTAAACGTATAAGTACGTAGTGCAATGATTGAAAAAAAAAATATTAGTTGTGTAAATATCTTGATACGAGTCTTTGCTGTGATCCCCATTTTTAGGTATCGAGATTTAGGCGAGAAAGAGACAATTACAAGCAGATGCTGGACGCGGCTCAAAAGACGATGACGGAAATGAAGAATGGCGACAAGAGCGCTAGAACACCGAGACTTTCAATATCAAGTACGGATGAGGTAAGTTTAAATCGCCGTTTCTATCCTTATTTATACTTTATCACAATACCAATACTGACCTAAATGTGAAATGGCCACCCATCTAACATCGGGAACATTCTCCCATCATGAAATAGTAAGTACATATTCAATTGTTACATAAGCGGGAGCGGGTTACGCCACCTTTTCTGACTTTCTTGGCCGAAACATTGTAGATACATAGAGGAAACGTAAGAAAATGGTTCGAATGTTTGCCTAAAGTGTCGATATTTCACAGGAGGAGTACCGCAACAAAGTGGCAACACTGGAGCAGCAGACGGCGTGCCTGGAAGACGAGCTATGTGAAGCGCGCCTTCTAGCCTCCAAGCTCAACACGGAACTTATCAGCGAACGCTCAGCCGCCGAAGTACGCTTCTCCGAGATGCAGTCGAGACTTAATGAGGTATACTACGGTTTATACTGTTTGTTTTTCTCTACGTTAAAATTGAGTGAATTGGATGCAGGGTTGAATGGGGATTAAACTTTGTTTGATGCCAATAAGAACTTCAAAATTAATCTAGTATAATTTAGTAAAAAAAAAAGTCCTTGGTAGCAACAAACTGTGTTAATTAAGTCTATTTTAGTACTTTTCATCATTAATCTATCACACTCGCATTGCTATCAAATGCAGCTTTTCTCTTGAAGAGAGACAGGTTCTTCGCGATAATTATGTCAGCGGTTCTATTAAAATTTGACCAACTATTGTTTGAAGATAGAATATTTTTAATGATATCTTTCTTACATCACAGTACGAAGAAGAAAGACTGCTTACGTCAGGACGAGCGCGCGTGGCAGGACTGGCGACGCGCATGGAACTGGCGTGGCATAAGGAACGTGACGAGCAGCAGCGGCTACTGCAGGAGACCTCCACACTCGCACGGGACCTCCGGCAGACACTCTTCGAGGTATAATATCATAACCACATTTTATTTCATTTTATTACTATTGGATAGGGCCCTTCCAAAGGCGTCAAATGAGACTTAGTACCGCTTCTTACACAGAATATTACTACTTACAGATAGAACGTGAAAGAGAGAAGGAAAGATTGGATATGAAGAGAAGAATAGACCAACTGAAGAGGACAACAGAAGAAGAGACTGAAGAGGCTAAGAAAAAGGTAGTTTCTGAAATAAACCTGTTTCGATAAATGTCAAAAAAAAATGAAAAATTATAAACATATACTTAGCAATTCCATTATGTTTCAGGTCACAGAATTACAGTGTGATTTGTTGGAACTGCGCGATGCACACGCGAAGTTGCGTACAGCGAACGAGAAACTTCGTCGCGACAAGGAAAGACATGATCGAGACCGCGACCAGAACAAACTGCTTGTTGGTTCTCTCAAACGTGCACAGCAGGTAAACATTCGAGCGATTCTTCAGCGATTCCTATGCATTTCCTTTTTTTTTTGGACTAAGCTTTTAAGATCCCCGATCTCAAAATCAAATCCAAACAGTCGAATCTAGTGCCAAAGATTGTTTAACAGTTCTGAAATACATATTGGTAGATAATACGGGAATCATAGTACAATCATTCAGCTGATTCTGATAACTTGAAGGGTTTACCTAATACAAATGATAATTGCAGGAGGATGACAGGATAATCACACAGCTTCTAGAAACTATTGACGACCTAATGAAGCAGAGCCCAGACTTGTTCCGCAATGAACCGGTCAAGCCTGAAAAGAACTTGGTGACTCCTACTCCTCCCCGAAGAAATAGGGTAAGGAACGTTTTCATATCTCTATTAAAGGTATTTGCCTGATATGCTCTTATTATAATAATACGGGCGGAAACTTTTAATGCTTTTCGTTTTAAATATAAAACGAAATATGCTACGAGAATACTAAATAAATAGTCAATTTAACATGACAATCGTAGCGACAAACCAGACCCTCGTGTTAAACATTAAACAATACTAAAATCTTGCGAATTAATTTCTCGCAGTGTTCTTTTGTTTAACCAGATCTATGGTACCATTCGTGTAAACCTTTATAACCATGTCTTTCATATCATATTTTAATACTCTTTGTCCAGTCGTCCAAGTCTCGGTCACGTTCGGCGACGCCAGAAACCGGTGCGGGCGGCGTAGAAGCGGCATCGACAGCGGCGCGCCTGCGCCGTCTCACCGACGAACTGAGAGCCTCCCGCATCGCCGAGCGACAGCGACGACACCAAGCTACTGCCAGGAGGTAACGCCGACCCAATTGACTAAATTATAGGAGTCTGTTAAATACTTTCGAGGATATCAACGTCACGGTTACGTAAATGACGAAAAAATAAGCATTTATTATATTTCCCAGAGCAATGTCGACGGAGCCTCGCGACACACTATCAGTATCACCAGCGACGCGCACGCCATCTCGTGCCCCCTCACTCAAGAAGCGCTCTATATCACTTGAGCAGACTACTAAAGACCAGGTGAATATTAGTATGGGTTCACGCTAAAAATAGTCCACTACATTTATGCCTGTGTGATGTAAGACAACTAGGCCAATATCAAGTTGCAGGAAAGTTTAGACCTACTATTACCTTCCACAAGACGTCTCCATTGCAGGAAATATGTAGACGATATACAATGTGGCTTTTTACACTCTTTTAATATTTCTAATACGTTTTTTCCTTGTCAGAGCTTGATATGGAAATCGGTGGATGAGAGCAGCGTTTCGTCAATGCAATCGCTAGACGGAGACGCAGATAACCGTCTCTTCACCATGCAGCGTGACTCCAGTCTTGACAGGTATTTTCAGTTCAGACTAGAGTTTTCCTGATCGTAAATTTATTAATAATTAGAAATCTGTATTGTTTTCTTACGAGACACATTTAATTTGTAAACTACAACAAAGAATACCCTGTATAATGAGATTTCTTAAATACCCATTTCTTTTGCAGTCGGTTATCAGGCGGTTCAGTCCAAAGCGAAGTACTCCCCTCGGAGAAGAAGAAAAAGAAGAGTATCTTCGGAAAATTAAAGAAACTGACCAAGTCCCGCTCTATTGACGGCCAGGTGGACAGCACAGAACATGTAGAGTTCAGACCTATTGGCACTGTTTCTCAGGTAAGCCAATTTTTACACCGTCATTGTACATTAAGATTGTTTTAGAAAATTTTGTCGTAAATTGTGGTATTTTTAATAGCGCAGATCTATAAGCGTTTAGTATCAAACTCGCCTAAGAGTGATGAATTTGGCCGTATTTCACATTCTGAGAAAATCCTAACATGCGTAATAAATATTTCAGGGTTCGGATTCGGACATGAGCGCAGCAGGGAGTAAACGTGACTTGCGAGGTCGTCTGTCCGACATGTTCAGCAGGAAAGGACAGATCTCTCGCGCCAACAGGTTTGTATCAACCATATCTAATATATTATTAATATGCAACTCTCATTGATATTGGAAACTAGGCGTATCAAGCCACATATTGGGTAAAATCTAACTAAAACAGTATCGGGGTCTTCAATCATCGTTACCGTTAAGACATATATATGTATGAAAAAAACGTGCGCGCGCATTTCAGCGATCTCCTATCGTAAACGCGCGCACATTATTAACATACATTTTTAGCTAACATTGACGATGGTTGAGATCGAAGAAAACTCGTACTCCTGATAACGCCGTTGCGATACTTCAGGTGTATATCGATACATTTGCTCATAATCCGTTTGCTCTTTCAGCAAAGAACTAAGTCCGGAGCGGCCGGCGAGTGCGATGGGCAGCATGACGAGCACGTCGTCTCGACCGCCTCTAAGAAACGCCAGCAGTACTACTCTGACACGCGCGTCGCCAGCTAAACCGGTACGACACCATCATATTGCTACAGACGTACATTAATCCTGACGAGATATTGGAGTTTAAAAATATTGTTTTCACCCACAGAATGAAGTGCCGCGACCAGCGAGCGCAACGCCCGCGGCGAAGAGGAAAGGGAAATAACTGATACTATAAAGATTTCGCTTCATTATAGTGTATTCATCCATTTTCCTATGATTTTTCCACATAGCTTGTAATATCACAATACATATCAATAAAATAAATTATTCTGTATAACTATCGATAGAACACTACCAAATGTTAACGAGTACTTGAAAGCGTTTGAAGCCCGGAAGTCGATAGATATGCAAATCTTGATTCCCGCCGTCACAATATAGTTATGCGAACAGTGACGAGACCTATTCCTTACGTCCTTTAGTTTCTTTATCAGCATTGCGATGAGTCGCTTTCTGACGTGTAAACATGACGTCAAGAATTCGATTAGCAGTGCTTATTTTCTATTCTAGTTATGTACTTTGTAACTTTATAATAAAGCTGTTGAATCAAACTTTCGTTATTATTTCGACCTCAATAAAAAGCAATATTAAAATATCGTATTTAACTAAACTTCTATTCAATTTCAATCATTTTTACATTTGACATGAATGAAAATAATATGCATTCTTACAAAAACGAAACAACAAAATAGACCAAAATAAAATAGAACCTCGTGGTGTTGGTCGCGCAGTGGGAGAATAAATGCGTAGTGATGTGCGGCGGCTAGCTCTGGTCCATGAGGTTCGCGTCCACACAGCCACCCTGAGAGTCCTTGAGGATCGACTCGAAGATCGGCTGCAGGTCCGGGAACGACTTGATCTGGGTCACGAAGTCCATCAAATGAGGATTCTTTTCTGTAAAACGGAAACACCACTTTTAACGAGTCCATACATATTATGTATTTACTCATCCTACTTTTGAGATGATCGTGCGAATATCACAGTGTTTAGACTATGTAAAAAAATCGTCTGGATTATTGGGTTATCTGGCACCTAGCATAACAGTAGGTTTTTGAAATACATTGCTTTCTGTAGAGATAACATAGCATCACGCCTGTATTTCCCGAAAGGTTAAGCAGGCACTGTACACCCACATTGCACCGATATCGATATCGTTATCGAGACTAGTGAAATTGAGAGCGTGCCTATTGCTATCGAATACCGGGCACCATTCCTTGAATCTCAAAAGAACTACCCGAATCCCTAACCCCTGGGAATCGAACCCATCAGCAGTCGCACATACAATCTCCAGACCAAAATATCTTGCAGTCGAGTACAAAAGATGTTGTAAATACGTAAAAACAAAACGATATGCTTACCTGCTTCTGGTATCTGTAAGAGAGCGGCGGCGGCTCTGAGCGCGGACCGCTTCAGTTCGTCTTGCTTCTCGTACTCCTGCTTCACCGAGTTGGCCTTCACCTTCATCGTACACGTCGCTCTCAAAGGCTCCACCAGACTTTCTAACCCTGAACACAAAAATAAACTTGATAAGAATAATGTAAACAACACATTTTAAAGGTTTCACGAAAGGTACATAAGCCACAGAAAAAATAAATATATTATCACGCTTGTATTCCTAGAAGTGTTAAGCAGAGGTGTACACCCCCATTTCGTAGATACAGATATTGAGTCCAATCTAGCGGGCAGTTCCAAAGTCCGTGTTGCTACTGAGAATCGAACCCAGGAGCTCAGACTCAGCAGCTACGCTTGCGACCACTAGTCCAATGAGGCTGTTTTAAGACCAAATATTTAAAATATTAACAAAAGCGTCCAAAATCCACCACCCATTGTGAATAATATGCAGGAACAAATTTAATGAAATAACCTAATATCTATAGGGATTAATTACGACGATCGATAAAATTACATTTTCAACGAGAAAGATACTGTACACACGTGTCATAAGAGTAGTGTAATCTTGCCTCATAATTGTTATCAGAAAGTTGTTCTGGTACAAACACTAATAAAACATTCAACATCAACCTTAATACAAAAACTTCTTTAAAAAATTAACCTGTTGGACCGAAAATGCGTAAAACACTTACTTTGCAACACAACTGTAGGGCAGAGCTGCGCGAGACGCGCGCACATGAGGTATGTCAGCATCTTAATATCATAATGGTCGCGAAGCCCGTCTTCCACGTGTCTCAAGAACTCGAACACGTCGAGCCGGTCCAGGCAGGTACCCAATAGTGTGTACATGCACTCAAACGCAGCCTTCCGTAAATCCAGACCGTCGTCGACCGAGTGCTTGAATGGACCCATCTCTACTTCGCGGATTAGTTCTTTCTATAAAAAGAAAGAATATAATTAGACATAGGACTTATTGTGCAACGTTGCCCAAAATGACAAGCATACGCGGAGATGTTTGTGCGAGTTCACACTGTATGTGCTTATTAAAGAGGGGCGAATTACATTCAACCGGCTTTGGGCCAAATCCCTGCTAAATCTCACGTGTCACAAACCGATTCATACTATGGTCTCTAGGATTAGCCCTGAAATAACTTTTCGATACTAGCGATTAGAAAATTACAGCCAACAACGTCCAATTTTAAGGTAAGCAATTCCCTGCTGTGTATGTGTATGTGTGTGTTTAACTGGAAAAGCTCATTTCTTAGTATTCGAATAACATCCTAATACGATCATAAGATGCTAATAAGCGTGATAAAGATACGATCACAAGAGTAAGAGAGATGAAAATTGAACCTTGTAAGCACAGAACACAGGACTTACCTTGACTTTGGTCTCGCTATAGATGGTGGGCAGTACATGTGGCAGCAGGTCTCGAATGAGCGAGGGTTTGTTGTGAGCGGCCGAGTTGAACGCGACCAGCGCCACGCGCCGCACGCCCAGCTCCGGGTCGCGCAGCGGCACCAGCAGCTCCGACATGCAGCCGCGGAGCAGGGGGTCGATGGCTTGAGGCTGCACAAACGACTATATGAATACCTGGCCAAGCAAGGGCCTTTCACAAGGTAATAGTAGGTAGTTTTAAAAAATGGACCTAGCGTGTCAATATAGGATATTGCAATTATTTATATATTATTAATCTACAATGTCTATCAAATATTGGTTTCCTAACAGACATTGTACACATTGCTCTTGCTTGGTTACAAAGGTCAAATGACTATCTTTTTTTAACTGAGTTCATGATCTGATTTAGGATTTTTTTCCATAAGTAGGTACAACAAAACTAATGACAAACAGGGATTTAAAACCTGAATTTAGACGAAAATTTTCAGTAAGCGAGAACATTTACTTTATTTAATTAACTTATAGAAATATTTAACTAACCTGATCTGATATGGTAAATTTAACAGCTGTAACGGCGGTTGTCCTCGTGAGTGGCTCGGGAGACTTGAGGAATTCCTTCAGGTGTGGTAATAAGTCTTGTGGCTCTAGTAAACATAATTTTCCTAAACATTCGGCAACCTAAAAACGCAAACGTATTTAACATTAACAATACATACATCTTGACACTAGATAAAGGTTGCAAAATGATGTGTTGTTATTTCGAATTCTCAAGATGCCATATACATAAAGTTAACAGTCAGCTTGAATATATTTTGTAGGTCTGTTCAATTCGGTCGCTCGTAACAGAATGATGGAATAATGATAATTCGAATATAAACTGACACAAAAACTCTGCCGGTGTGACGTAAGATGGCGCCACAATGTTGCCAACGTCATAATAAAACATTGTACTACATAATCAAATGAGATTATTTAAAACAAAGAATTATCATTTATCCAACATACTTATTACTATATTTTATAAATAGCATCACTTTTTTTAAAAGAACTACATTTTCATTTCACCAAAGTTAAAAAGGGTTTAGGTATTTTATGTATAAAAATAAAATGATAAACTAGTTTAACTTACAACATTACGAGATCCTTCCTCTGCACACTGACAGTGTTTAGACAACTGCACCCAGATTTCAGGTATGAAAGGCCTTAAAGCTTCAACACCCTCGGGGGTGCACGATTCACATGAGATTATCTGAAAACGTAATCATTATTTACCCCCAATATAACACCAACATAAGGTATTTAAATGCAAGCAAGAAATCAGGACGTGAATTGCATCAAAAAAGTTACAAATTCTTAGCAAAATACTTATCTACATAACACTTTCGTCACCAAAGTTGTAAGTTTAGAAAAATACTCTCACACTCGGCACATCTTTCGGGAAATTTTATTAACTTACCTCTCTTAGGGAGTGTAACAAAAGATATTGTCGTTTAGGCTGCGCTTCGATCTCTCCCAGTATAAAAGGCAGGAACTCGGGTAGGTTGCCCACGGCCACTGAGCCGAGTGCGTAACTAGCTGCAGATTTCACTTCCTCCGATGACGGCGTGAACGAACTTAGGAGCACCTCCTTCAAGTTCGGTATGGAGCTTAAATCTCTGCAAGTAATATTTTGAAACTGTACTCGTAATTTCATGTGTTTGCAGAACTTGGATATAAGTAGTAAATTACATCAACTGCTCTTTTGTTTTTAACCGACTTGTATTTTTTCTATAAACTTGATGGCTCTACATTATACAGTGTGCTTGGTTGTATTCAAGTATTCTTGTACTTTTCTTGGTGGAACCTCAACTACCAAAAACATCTATCTAATCACGACGGATGATCTCGAAACAGTCTAATACATACAGATGTCGTCCTATTTCGGCGAGTGCGAGCAGAGCGAACATGTGGTGCGCGTCGGAGGCGGGCTGCGCAGCGTCGCGCAGGAAGCCGCGCACCACCTCCAGCGCGTCCGCGCCGCCCTCCACCACCACGGCAGCCACACACTTCGCCAGCGAGTGGAAAGCCTGCACACGATAACCAAACCGTTTTAACTACAACATACATACAAACTTTTTACAAATTACGAAGTAGTCCACGCTGCACAGAGTACCATAATTGTTATAACATGAATATTAACAAAATCAGAGTTTAACAGTACCTGCTTTATGTGGTGTGCCGAAGCGTTATGTTCGTGCAGACGATGAACAGGCGCCACTAAAAGCGCCAGTAGTTCGCGACGTGAACATCCCGCCACATCCGCTTTCACCAGCGCACTCAGTACGCCTAGCATCGCTTTCAACGCACCACCTATCATAACATACAGCATTTAGATCTGTAGCACTATCAATTTTAAATAATGACAGCAGTCTCAGATAATATTTTCCCTCTCGTGTAATTTTACCATAATCAACACGAACGAGGATGAAATTGCCTTTCGCCCTACGAAAGGCAAGTTTACGACTGTATCGATACCACATTGCGTTGAGACGTCTTGGCAGAATTTGTTGCGGCATACAGATAAAAGTGACATGATGACGTGGTTGCAATACATTACCTTGCAGCAGCGGCGACTTGGCGAGCGCGAGTATGTTGGGCGTGAGTGCGTGGCGCGCCTCGGGCGTAAGCGCGGCCGGACAGCGCAGGCACGCGCCGCGCACCAGCGTCAGCGCCGTCTGCGCGCAGTGCAGGTCCGCCTCGCACACCAGCGCCGGCACCTCCATCAGCACCTGCGCACACGCACAACGCGAACCTTGCGTATTGATCTATGAACCCACCGACCATCATCGACACAGATTGAAGACTAAAGAGTACGTAGCATTCCAACATACCTTACTTAACAGCTCTATGCTTATTGAGTTACTGTAATTCTGGACGAGTGTATCCAGCAGGACCAAAGTGGACAACTTCAGAGCCCTTTGATTTTTTCTCAAGAAGGATCCTAGAATTGGCACAACATCCGCCTAAAACAAACAATGATGTAAAATGATATGAAACAAATAAAAATTGGATATGTTAATTATAAATTATAAGGTTAATCATAATTACTTACCAAGATAGGTGTCAGATCGATTCTCAGAGGAGATGAGGCGACTTTAGTTAAAGCTTTGACTGTAGTCAAGCGAGTAATTTCGTTGCGTAGTCTTTCTAAGAATATTGGTAGACAGACGGGAAGCTCGTGCTGAAAAATAAAAATGTTTTACAAAATTAACACATTGCCGGTGCAACATAAACATTTATAATTTGCAAAATTGTGCATTACAATGCTTGCTTCGCCTGGAAGTGGCGAGGTGTTAAATAAATATTGTACAGTCGTTGGAAATGACACAACTTATAGTTTTTTTGAGAAAACATTAATTTTCAGTATTATAGATTGCACAGCCCTCAAGTTTAAGCCTAATCGCTTACAGAGGAGCGATACTTTGCTGACGACATAGGTAACTTATTCATTCACAACATGCAACTGGCGCAGTTCTGTATAAGCGGGGGTAAGCGGATATCTATAGAAAAATCGATAAAGGCAAATCAAATCCCCTATCACGCGTAATAGTCGTGATGGTTTTACTAGACAAACACTAATATTGAATACATTCATTACATACTTGCAAATAATCACCGAAATGGCAGAGCAGTTGTCCGCAGGCGGCGATGGCGCGCTCCTTCACCTCCTGGTCCATGTCGGTGGCTCGCAGGCGGACCAGCGTACACTCGTACATGGCCGGAATGAACTGCTGCAACTCTTCAGGCGGAGGCTCCACTCGGATCACGTCCGATCCATTACTTTCGATTTGGTCTGAATAAAATTATACAGCTGTCGATGTATGAACAAATATCGTAATTTAAACGATATTTTGTTCATCAAAATATTCATAGTGACTAAATCTTAGGAAAATTGGAACTATACAGCATAACAGGAAGGAACAGGAGTTACCGAGCGGACGCATAACTTTGACGAGTGTCTGCAGCACGCGCAGAGCCTCGGCGGTGACCTTGTAGAAGGGGTCGTGCACCGTGCTGAGCACGGCCGGCAGCAGCGCCGCCACGTGCGCGCGCATCGTGCCCCCCGGGTGCCCGCGCACCAGGCACACCACGAACACCAGCGTCTCGATCTTCATGGATGACGCCGTGCTCTTGTCACTGTCACATTACCAACTTTATTTATTATCTTATTATCTTATTATTTAACTTATTATGGAGATACACTTATCGGTATTTTATCTGAATAAAGTGACAACAGATCTAAGTTAATGATTTGAAGTTTTCAACCAAATGTTGATACTTTAGTCAGTTTTACAAGTAGTCAGATACTTTCGAGGAATATGAGTAGCTTGACTCACGTTAGTGCCGGTGTAAGTGCGCGGATAACTCTGGCAGCATGTTCGGCAAGACAGCCGGGAGCGGCCGCAAGTAACTCGCGCAGTAAAGCCAAGGCGCAGCCGCGCGCACGCACGCTACGTCCGCGGATGACTCGCAGCGCGCCGCGGACTACACCCGAAACCTAAAGTTAATTAATAGAATGGAAATAAATCTTTAACAATGTATCGCGTAAAAAATATGTATAGGTACGATAACTCTTATTTCCCAAAGTTTCGACCGACGATTTGATTGATTGATGAGCCGGTACTTCGAAACACAAAGAGTAACGAAGTCACACTGGATGTATCCCTTTGAGTAGGTGCTATTACTTAATATTTATTACAGGATTTATGCTGTTTGATAGTCTTACAGTATGATTTTAAAGAAGTCAGACATAAACTCGAAATTAATTGCGGTTAATAATCCGAATATAGAAACATAACTTACCCTTTGCAATAACAAAGCTTGCGGTGAATTATCCGTAGGTACGATAGCCATCTGTAAAGCCGGTGGGGGACGCGTAGCCCTCAACAAGGCAGTGTACGCGCTCAGAATATCACACTTCACGTTCTCTTCGCGTTCTAAATAAGAAAATACATTTAATAGTTATATAAGTAATTGTCACATAAAAGGAATTTTACCGTGTATAAAAATTAAATACCTTTGAATCTAGCGATTAATGCAGGTGACACGGTCTGATACATTTCCCCTAGAAGTTCGTGACGTGTCGCGATAACTGACTCTAAGCACTTTGCCGCCGCACGTCTCACCTGAAAACAAACACTTACGTTCAGTTCACGTATAACATTTATTGCTGTAGATGCAGATAATCAAAATTAAAATAAATAGGTACAGGAACAGAACGTCATGTAATGCGCGATAGCAAGTTTACCAGCTGGACTTACACGCCGGACGTAACATTAAAATATACCATACTAGCTGTTGCCCGCGGTTTTACCCGCACCCTAGGGGAACTACTTCACGTATTCGAATAAATAGTATCATATGTGTTAATCCAGGACATGGTCCGTCTGTGTGCCAAGTGGCATCAAAATCTGTTCAGTAGTTTTTGCGTGAAAGAGTAACAGACATCCATCCATCCATCCGTCCATCCATCCTCACAAACTTTCGCATTTATAACAGGCGTGATGCAATATTTTGATGTTACTCTGTTATATTTTAATGCACTCCTCTGCCTAACGCCCACATTTCGCCGATGTGAATCCTGAACGAATCACCTCTTTGGTTTAGTGGTCGCAAGTACAACTGCTGAGCGTGAGGACATCTGTTCCAGTACTGGGTTACTGTCAGTGGTCTTACTGTATGGACATTTTGTTTTTTTGTCTGGTAGTGCTCATCCCTATTAAATGGAGTGAATAACAATATGAGCGAAATGCTGGTGTATAATGGACCACTCGTGGCTTACCTCTGGGGAAAAAAACAGTCATCATGCTATGTTATGTTATGTAATCATACCTTCCAGGACATATCATCGTCATCAGAATATTCTTCAGAATCCGACTCGGGCTCAGCGTCAGGTGTGAAGGACTCGTCTTCCATCTCTTCGTCCTCGCCGCCGCCATCTTCTTCCTCGTCTTCGTAATTGTAGTTGGGGTCGTAAGTGATCATTTTAAGGCAAAGGTCGATTATCTGATGAACAAACAAATATCTTAGTGCGATAGAAGAGTGAAAATTTACCATAAAAATTGTAATAGGTCTTATACAAGCTTTTCCCCAACAATGTCACTACACTAGCAAAATTAAATCTCTCCCTGTCTCAGGCATGATTTGACATTTAATTCAGAGAACATGACTGGCAAAACGTCAAAGAATGAGTCCATATATTTTACACGATTTCAGAAACGATTATTACTTACTGTAGGGATATGAGGTTGGACTTCCTTGGGACACTTAAGTACAAAAGCTTCAAGTGCTTGCAGGCAATGTTCGCGGAGCTCTTCGTCGGCATCGGTTGAGTATTCTAGAACTTGGGGCGCCACACGCCACAACTGCTCCCCAAACCTATGACCTGCTTGGCGACTTAAACACGTAACGCTATTAGTTTATGAACTTAAAAAAAAAAACATCTGAATTAAGAGACCTTATTGATATTCGCTGTAAATTTTTATTTGGATAGGTAATTGAGACTTTAGTGATTACACAATTAATACAACTCCTGCTTATACATATAAAGATATATCGAGTGAAGTCTTACCAAATAGATGCAATACACTGTATATGAGTGCGGCTGACACTGGATGATGTGGAAGAACTCAATCCCTCCAACAGGTGATCAATAAGTTTGTTGTACAGAGATGCATTGCAAGACATGACCAAGTGTGACAATGCAACTATGGTGCGTTTGCGAACAGCCTGCACAAATGTATTGTTGTTAGTATGATAGAGGACAACATATTTTAGTTATTAGGGTTTCAGCAAACTCATCATGGTTATTATATACAGACTATAACTGAATAGTTTTGTGAACATTTGTTTTTATTGCATGGGTGTAGTCAGCAATTTTTTTAAGATGAATGGAATGGGATATCGAAACTCGACCTTGTGCACTTCTGACTATACATTCACACATTCTAGGCAAGGTGACATTCTAGGGTTGCGCATGGGGCATCTATGCTTAATCCTAGCTACCCTCATATTTATACTATGACAAAAATTCAATTATATGTATATTTATCTATGCAATTAGTTTGTCACAGATATTATGAAATACAGACAATGATCTGCTAATTTCTATTATTATAGTTCCCATTTGAATAAAACTATATCAAAAATATTATGGACTACACAACTGAAAACTTAAAACACATAATGTTACCTATAATAAAAACATATTACCTGGCGTGGTGAGGCCAATTGTGGCAGTAATGAGTTTAGCAACATTGGGTGAAAGGATATCAGTAAACCACCAAATCTGCTTAACAAATCAGCCAGTATGTCCAGAGCCTCAAGTTGAACTGAGACATCTTCTTGCTATAACATAAACAGAACATAATACATGGTTATAAATCTATATTAATCACAAAACAATGTTATTAAAGGCCAACCAAAATATATAATTATACAAAATCTAAAATCTATAAACCACTATATGATTAAAATCTCTGGTTCAATTCCTTTGAATACAACATAATATTAGTAATTGTGCCAACATGGTTGGTGCCGAGGCTAAGCAATTCATTTTCTGTACTAAATGTTGGTGATTTGATTCCTGCATAGGACAAATATATGTAAGATCTACTAATATGTTTCAGGTCTGGGTGTGTGTACTGTAAATGTGACATGTATGTTTGTTAACAGTACCCACAATATAGGAGAAATCCTGATGTGGGGCAACATTTAAAATATTATTCTTTTATCCTTAACAAATTTTATAAAATTGGCATATCACAAAATATATAACAAATGAATGGCATTCATATATTAAACAATGCATTAATGTAGATGAAGCAATAGGGTTATGTAAGGATCATAGCATGTGGCTTTCCATAGTTTCTGCCTACCCATGGGAAACAGATGTGATTTTATGTAGGTATGTATGTATATAACAAATATTGTCATAAATATTATATTACACCACATTTCACAAATGCTTTATTTTAGTAACTTACTGTAGGGGCAGAATAACAAATATAGAGATAAGACTATCTACAGCAATTTTGACAATATATAATATTTGAAATATACTATTCTGTGTATATGTAAATGATATTAATTATTAGGTTTGTAATTCCATAACAATTCACTTGAATCATCCTTCTGTTCTAATTGTAGTTATTTCTAATAGATTCATGATTGCTAAAAATATTGTTATGTTCTCAGACTCCATGCTAAAATTAGTACGCTTTTTCCTACAGCAAATCAAAAATAGAAGTAGAAAAATTGAACAAATATCTAAGACAATACACACTTAAAAATGTTATGTTAAGCAAAATCTTGTAATTGCATGTAAAAGTCTACTCTTATGTTTTACTGTCTGTACTGTTAAGTTAAAAATCTTTTATAGGAATAAATATAAGTAGGATTCAAACCAATCATAATCACTAAAAATTTAATCACTTTGAACTATTTACCTTCTCAATAGCACTGCTCAATTTTCCAGTAATTTTTTTGCATACATTTGCAGCCAAAGTATTGGAGCCTAATGGAAGTTCAGATATGACAGTCTTCAAGCCAATGCTGCTGATATCTCTCAGCTGTTCTGTATCTGAGAGCATGTTAGCACATAGGGTGTCAACAATGCCCTCCACTTGATACTCCTTTACTTTGTTCACGAGTGGACCGAGACTGCAAGTTTAAAATCTATTTATTTATCATGATTACAGAAACTATAACATAAAGTAAAAATAGAACAAAAGTTGCATACCATTTCACAGCTAAATTTTGCACTTCACCGTTCTTGTCTTCTAGTAGACGGAGGAGCATTTTTACGACTTTTCTCTCAGAGTCATCGTCTAACTTTATACTGTCTTTTTGTAACTCAGTCATCAAATCATTAGTAGCCATGAATCTGAAGTCTTTGTCATTGGACGTCATCTGAAGACATTTTCGACAATAACATTATTGAAACGCAATTACGGAGTAATTCTACTCTGTGTTTATTATAAGAACGCCGGCTTACCTTCTCGAGAAGATTTGCAATTTGATAGGATACACTAGCCATTTTGTAACGTGTTCAATCTCTGAAATCACAATAGAAATCTACAAAAGCCAAATAAAGATAAAGTTAACAATTTATCATGTGTAACTGGTCAAGAAAAAACATTTGAATGATTATTCGGGAAATAAAAGCGACGAATCGAAAACTTGCTTCGTGGTGCTTCGCCAAAATTGTTATAGACAAAATATGATAGAGTACTTGTCAAATTTTAATCGATTTAACACAAAATATGTTTAATTCTACAAATCGATTTAATCATTGTGATAAAATCATCGATTTAAAACATTAAATATAAAGCTCATAAAATCATCATATTTTTCGATTATTTTGTTAATTAACGAAAAATCTCATGGAACGCACATTTAGTATAACGCAGTATGCCTATTTTTCGACTGTACTACTCGACTATGTTACAATGTTTTATAAGTCTTTGTCCTATCTGGGTACGACAGTCCACCATAAATAAACGTCCCACTGCATGAAAATAATTTGGAATTTTGATAATTAAATAATTTGGATTGTTGATAATTCGTCAGTGATTGGTGGCAACATTATATAACCTCATCGCTATTTGTTTTGAATTGATTTTGAGGTTATTTGTCATGATTAATTCTTGCCTGCCTGATAGGTTAGGTTCTTCATTGTTGATACGTACTTCTTTTCAGAAAGTAATCTACAAAGCATCAAGCCCTTAATAAGTTTTTGTTGTTAGATGTGAAGACAATATATTAGAAAATGGACCTATTTGTAATAAACAGGTATGTACATATCTGTTCAATAGAATAATATAGCTAGGAATATGAAAGCCCAGTTCAAAAATATAATTATTTCCTGTTTTATATATAGATATAGAGATATAAGCGAAGATGTAGACATTGCTGAACAAGAAGCCAAACATTTGGAAAAGTTAAAGAAAAGAATTGCAGAAAGGAAATCGGCATATGCTACAAAGAAAACGTCTGATGTGATAACCCTTAGACCTCAGAAACCTATTGAGGAAAATAAGAAAGAACATGTTAAGGATAAAGAGGAAGTATTAAAGACGGAACAGGAGCCCAAAATTGACTCAAATAAAATTCAGACACAAGATGGTACTAAAACGGATAGTAAAAAACCTTCCCATGAATTCAAGGTGTTAGGAGTCAGTGATTTTGAAAAGAAGGCAAAGGCAAGGCACAGCTTTTATACTGTATAAATGATGTCCCATAAATGGATACCAGAAATTACATAAATTGTTTTCTTATTCAGGTGTCTCGAGTATTGCCTTTCTGGCTATCACATCCATTTAATATATCAACAAGTTTGAAAAATTCATCATGTATGGTAGAAGAACAAGATTGGTTACACGCCTCCCTAAAGGCAACATTATTAAGTGAAGGTGTCAGTCATTTGTTTCCAGTACAAGAAAAAGTTGTACCTTTTATTTTGGATGAACATAAATTACCATATCCATTCTGGCCACATGATATTTGTGTATCTGCTCCAACTGGTAGTGGGAAAACATTATCATTTGTTTTGCCAATAGTTCAGGTAATTTACTTTTTGTCTAATTTATTATTTTGCCATTCTACTGTTATGCTACTTTTTTTTATTGAATACTCGTATCATACTTAGCTATTAGGATTTAAAAATGGTCACATAATTTTGTTATAGATCTCAATTATCCATATTTTCAGATACTAATGAATGAAATTGGGTGTCATGTAAAAGCTCTGGTAGTCTTACCAGTCCAGGAATTGGCAGCACAGGTAGCTAAAGTATTCAAAAAGTACTGTCAGAAGACAAGGTTGAAAGTTGCTTTATTGGGTGGTTGCACCCCAATGCAGCAGGAACAACAAAATATTGTTAGAAACAGTATGTAAAGAATTCAGTAAAATATTTTAATTAATTAAAAATGTTTTAAGAATATTAACCAATACAGTAATATGATTGGTTTTTATTTTTCTAGCGGAGTCATCAGGTTGGGTCAGTGAAGTAGACATTGTTGTATGCACAGCTGGACGCTTAGTAGAGCACCTACAAGCTACGGAAGGATTTTCCCTAAAGCACTTAAAATTTTTAGTCATTGATGAAGCAGATCGAATTATGGATCACATACAAAATGACTGGTTGTATCATGTAGACAGACATATTAAGTTGGAGAATGAACTTATGACTGGACGCCACTCAAATCTTACATGGACTAGTCTAGTTGATCAAAAGCCTCCACCTCATAAGTTGCTTTTCTCTGCAACATTGTCTCAAGACCCTGAAAAGTTAGAACAGTGGGGATTATTTCAACCCAAATTGTTCTCAGCTGCAAAATCTAATAACTATGAAAATGAAGATCAAATAAGGCTTTATGCCACACCAGAGGAATTATCAGAGCAGTATGTAACATGTGATGCTGAGCATAAACCACTCATCTTATATCATTTCTTAGCTGATCAAAAATGGGACAAAGTGTTATGCTTTACTAATGCAGCTGAGGCAGCACATCGGTTAGCTGTGCTTCTTAACACATGGGGTAGTGGAAAATTTAAGGTGGCTGAATTATCCTCAGCCTTAGACAAATCAACTAGAGAAAATGTGTTGAAAAAATTTACGCAATCAGAAATAAATGTGTAAGTTATTTTCAATATATTATTCATGATGAAACTTATGTATTTGATGTCATTATCAAATTAAAAATGGAATGTTGTTTTCAGATTAATTGGAACAGATGCTCTAGCAAGGGGTATAGATATATCAGACTGCAACTATGTAATATCTTATGACCCTCCAAGGAACATAAAAACGTACATACATAGAGTGGGTCGCACTGGACGGGCAGGACGCAATGGTCACGCTGTTACTATCCTGCTACGGAATCAGTTGACCCAATTTAAGGTACAGACATAAACAATTAGTAGAAGTAATTGTGCCCCATTAAGCAGTGTTACTGTATTTTTATGTTAGTAATTTCAACATGTAGATGACAATAGGCCTACCTTCTTAATGCTATCGGCAACTGAGCAAATGAGTTAGTGACACACTCATGGTCCGCGGGCTACAGGGGACTAACGTTGACGTTCCTACCAGGATGCGGCGGCCCCCGCCGCATGCGCATCTTTTCCTCACTACCTCCGCAGTCTTTCGTCTCCCGCCACCCGCAGACCAAGTATGTGTCACGAACAAATTTACACAAGACACCTCTGCCAAACACTTCGAGTCTGATACTGCTCTGTACCCCTAGTGTAAGTTTCTTTTGACAAATTCGATTTTCTACATCGTACGCGATCAGCGCTCCGATTGGTCCGTTTCGTGTTCTCCACCAATCGGAGCGCCGAACGTTCGATGTAGTAAATCGAATTTGTCAAAAAAAACTTACACTAGGGCCTCTGAAAAATATTACAAACATTCAGTATTCGTATGAGAATTAAATCATACATGAGATTAATGTAGGATCATATTTCAGGAAATAATTCAGTCTGGTGGCAAAGCTGAGATACCAGAAACACAAATCGAAGCTAAAGTTCTTGATCGCTTGATAGACAGCTACCAACATGCAATGAGCGAAACTAAGAAGCAAATTCATGCGGAAATTGATACGAAAGTGAAAAAGTCTTTGGAAATTAAAAGAAGATTAAAATCAAAACCACAAAAGCGAAAACTTGATACATGATTGATATTATGGTTCAATTCATAATAAAAGTATTATATGTATAAATACATGTTAATAACGAAAATGATTTTTTGTTTTCCTTTTATAACTAATACAATACCTAATAGTACCCACACTTCAGTATCATCAATAAAATAATTATAATATTTGAGACCAATAAAGTATTTTCGAGAACACGGGGCGATTTTCACACGATTAGAAATCCTGTCGAAAAACAAGACGAATTTAATTCATCTGTTTTTATCCCCAATAAATTCACGCGCCTTTAGACCTAAATCTCTATTAGAGATAGTCTCTTCCTCTATCGAAATTTTTCTCTAAATTACTCCTTCCGACTGCTGTTGCATTTCGATCGTTGGAAATAGAGATACCTCCGATGTGATACTACAAAAAATCTGAAAGTAAAGAGCGGGCAATATATTATTTCGATACATCTCGATTTCGACATGGTCTCTACTATACCAGGTTTTTTTTTATGGGATAGCCGGCAAACGTACAGATGGATCGCCTGATGGTAAGCGATTACCGTCGCCCATGAACACCCGCAACACCAGAGGAGTCACAATTGCGTTGCCGGCCTTTTAAAAAGAAGTACGCTCTTTACTTGAAGGTTTGAAGGTCGTATTGGTCCGGAAATACCGCAGCCGAAAGTTCATTCCACAGTTTTGTTGTGCGAGGCAGAAAGTTTCTAGAAAAACGCACAGTTGTGGACTGCTAACCATCTAAATGATGGTGATGGAACTGCTGTCGCGTAGAACGATGGCGGAAAGAGGCGGCAGGGATCAGTCCGAACAATTATTCGGAGTAATCTCCGAGAAATCGTCTGCAACATTACACGTTTGCTGGCCTTTCTAGAAGAATTGAGGTGGATCGGTTTTTAAACCTTCATCAAAAATATGCGAAAATTTGCGATAAAAAAAATTAGAGATAGTTTCCGACCAATGCACATTAGAGATTAGCTTTACTTCTTTAATCTCAAATGGGTAGAGAAGATAATGCCTATTTTATAACTGCCTAATTGAGTGGTTTGCCTTACCTTACCACTACTTACGTGGATATAATATTATAACTGGCTAAAATCTAGATAATTATTATAGTGGAAATGCTTACCTACTCAACGGATTACGAACAGTACCCAAGGACCTGTCTTACCTCAACAGCTCGCCATGTCGACGATCTTCAACATCAGATGTTATTATGATGTTAGTACCTGTCTACATAATCAAAGCATACTATAATATATGTCTATAGATATATACCAGGTTTGCCATGACTAGTAATGGGTTTATGCCAAGGCATTTTGGGCAGATTATGTAAACGCCTAATAAATGCCAGGTTTAATTTTTTTTTACTGTTCATAAACTTATATTAACGAAGATTATTGTTTGAAAGTTTAAAGGTAATTGCAATTTAAATAACAAAAAAACTCAAAAACAAAACTAATAACTAAAAAGCAAAAAATAAATCTTTTATTATACAATATAGTAGTTGAAGAATATTGAAATCGGTGCCAAGTAAAACATAAAAGTAATATACCTTGCTGCTATAATAGAGACATTGAAACAACGGGTTCACGTAGAAATTGTCGAGTGCGGAGCGGATTATGCGTCGGACACGACAAATGCACTTCGCCAATCGTGTCGGTTTATCATTGCATGTTTTACTTGGCACCGACTTCAATATTCTTCAACTACTATATTGTATAATAAAAGATTTATTTTTTGCTTTTTAGTTATTAGTTTTGTTTTTGAGTTTTTTGGAGTCGGTTTTTTTTTTGTTAAAAAATTTAATTATTTTACAATTTTGAGTGATGGGTAGACCTAGTAAAGACGATTCTCTTGAAAAACTTTACAAAGGTCAAATGTATGTTGCCCCAAGTCGAGTGAAAACCTTAGACGGTATTGCACTATGTGATTTTAAAATCAAATAAATTACTTAGCCGACCACATGATGAAAACGCATTACGAGAAATGAAAAGATTAAGACGACTATTGTAACTAATACTGTGATAGTTTTGACTTTTAGAGGTTTAAAATGAGCCCAAACTCGAGGGGTTTACAAGTAGCTACTGAAGAGTTCCACCATCTATCTCCTGGCTCCATCATCAGACCCTCTATACCAAATGTTTTATACGGGACTCATCAAAATATATCGAGTTATCCCAAACTCGGAAGTTTTATTCCCTTAACTCTTTACCGTTGAGGAGTACTATGACATCCATCATCAGCTCAGCATCATTAAATGATGATTTTCAGACGCCAATACCTAGTTTATTAAGAAAAAAAGCTCAAACGGGCTATTTGTCTTACAATATTTGAGGGTATCCCTCGATTTCCCTAGGATCCCATCATCAGATCCTGACTTGGTGATAATGGGACCAAATGGGAAGCATACTCTTTCAAACAAAACAAGAATTTTCAAAATCGGTCCGTAATTGACGGAATAATCGCCCAAACACTATGTAGCTGCTATCAACCATTAAGGAGTTCCCTAAACTGTACTGCACCTGCATCACGGACCTTGCAGTGGCAGTCATTACCCATCTCGGTGTAAAGATCTTGTCAACACGAATAAAATAAGCCCAAACACGAGGTAGTTAAGATGTACCGTTGAGGAGTTCCCTCGATCCTTTGTCGTCTCCATCATCAGATCTGCCCTAAACCTCCATAGTATTGTAGTCTCATCAGATATACACATAAATATCAAGTTTTTACCCCATGCTCGCCTACAATTTTCAAGAGATGCCCTCGATTTCTCAGGGTTTCCACCATCAGGTCCTGACCTGATGACAATGGGACCAAATGACAAGCATACCCTTTCAAATAAAAAAAGAATTTTTGAAATCGGTCCAGGCGTCTTCGAGAAATCGAGTAACAAACATAAAAAAAAAAAAAAAAAAAAAAAAAAAAAAAAAAAAATACAGCCGAATTGAGAACCTCCTCCTTTTTTTTGAAGTCGGTTGAAAAGTATCCTTATGTACACTTTTAACAATTTTGTCATAAAGAAATTCTTTTTAAACTAACTCATAAAGGTTTATATTCGCTATAATGTTGCTAATATCAACATCATTTTCTTATTGTTTCTTGTTCTTTTGGTGTCGAGAGCTAATTTCAAATTTATCTGGCCCAAAACACAGGCAGCTCAACTGCTCTTGGATTGGCCTCCATGAGATCCTACGCTTTACATGAGACAGGGCAGTTAGAGCATGTGTAGCAGGAACACTTATCGTCCTCATAGAATTCTACGTCACCTCTTCCGATTTTTCTGATAGCTTTTTACACCCACCTTGAGTCTATTGAGAGACTTCCAGGCAATCCAGGGAAGATGAAGTCCAGGAGGCAGACGTTCCGCTAACGCCTCGTTCCCCCACATTATAATAGATATTATTTTAAAATGCTGAAACGTGTACCATTCTACATTTAGTTATTTAAGCAGTGTCTGCGAAACCTTTTTGACATAAAATAGCTTAGATTAATTTTATTTACTAAAAATACTTTTTTTAGTAGAAACATTTATTAAATGTAATTAGTTTTTTTTTTCTGGAGTAAATTAGTTTTTGCCGTATTTGCCCAGTTTATGCCCTTTTGGGTTTAAACCCTCGACCATCACTAGCCATGACCCGTTGGTGGAGTGCTTGTGGACTGCTCAGATCGCTCGTGGACTGTGTATTGGCTTGATGATGTGATGATCAGATTAATAAGTAAATGTAATCAAATTAGTCCATTTAAGGAACCAAACGATGACTTTTAGTCGATTATTTTATGTTGCTAGTGCAAAAATATATTTAATTGTTCAGACATATTTTTGCACTAGCAACATAAAATTCAACGTCAAATTAACGTTACAAACAAAATTTAAAATCGCAAAGATAGGTAGGTAACGATTGTGTTGTTTCGTAAATTGATAATTTCGTGTCTGTTTATTAGTCTTAAAAGTTCTGGCAGAAATTGAAACCATGACAGTAGCTTTAACGGAAATAAAAAAGTTCAATACTTCTTGTAATGCTACTAACATCGAGGCTCAACTACTGTATCCGAAACTAATAATTTTTGAAAATAATATCAACGTTCATGTAGTGACTTTACTAGGAAGCAATGAAGAAACTCCAGATCAAAGTGTTATGCATAAATTTGAAAAAGAAATTTCGGGTAAAATTTTACTTGAACACTTTCTATGGCTTATTTTCAAGTCTGGAGATATTATAGCAATAGATATATTTAAAGGTACACAAATTGAAATTACAAATGATACTAATACAAGCCTACGAATTTGTCAGATTAGAAGGTATGAGGATCGTCTGTATTTCATTAGTGAAAGTGGAGACTCATTTGAAATACCATTCCCAACCAAAGACTTAGTTGAAAAATTGGAAAAGAGTAAAAATCAACTCTCTGTACCTTTTAAGAAGGCCCATGTATCACTCTCAAATTTAAAATCAAAGAACAATAATTCAATATGCGGTATCAATATTTTTATTGAAGATGGATCTGTGAAAGCAAAATGTCCAATAACTGGTTTATTTGAAGTAATATCTACTGGATTAAATTTAAGCCATGTGGTATCATGGAGGGACCTTGCTGTTTTTTCTAATAAATGCAGTATGTGGATAGTTGACTTGAAAGGATCGCAAATTGTTTATGAGTTTGAAAAAATACAAGCAAATTATTACCCTGTGATGGCTTATAATGATTTGTTTTACTTCCTTTTGTGGAGCAATAATGAGGTAAGACATAATTATAGTTTATTATTATATATTCATGTACACAGGAAGTACACCATGCTGTTGAATGGCACAAATACTCAGATGTAGACAGAAGAAGAAACAACTTACATAATGTCTGGAGTGTTATTGCTGGTCTATCATCTGTGAAAGGGCCACCCAAAGTTTACCAGTGATATTGCATAAGATCTCTTCTATTGGACACTCATTACAAGTGTCCAACAGAAGTGAAACATGATTATTCATTTCTTGATAGTCTCTCCAATAGAAAAGACTTTGATATTAGTAAATTTTGATGCCTTCTTAAGTAGAGACAGATGCTATTGTTGCAGTAAAATATTCAATTAAAATGTATTTATTTCACAGGTGCAGATTCTGTATGCTGGGTTTGCCGAAACACCAGTGAAACATCCTGGAGGTAATGATTATTCTAAAAATTTTAATCAAACATTGACATCTCAAGACACTCTTAAGGCTCAACTGAAAACCTTAACAGACTCCATAACAGCTGCTACAAAACCCGGAAGTATATTACCACAATTACAGCCTTTGTTTGAAGCTATAGATGATTTAAGCTTTCTAATTGAAACTACACAGAAACTATGCCAGCACAATATTACTTACAAATCATTGTTATACCCACTTCAAAAGAAAATATTTGCAACAAATGATACAAATCTGATCAATATGGTGAGTGATTTATCAATTAAAATAGATTTGATTGAATACATCCATTTTACAGGCAATAATTCTTATGAAAATGTTAATTTATTTGAACAAAATTTCAAAGAACTTTGTATATCATTTATATCTAAATTTGATTTTGATATTGCATCCATTTGTTGGTTAAAATATTCTCAGTTGAAATTGCCCATCACTCCTGATGATGTGGTAAATATTCTAAATGCTATCAATAACAGCACCAAATTAGCTTCAATCATTATTTGGTTGAAAAACTTTATTCCATCATTATTAGAGCTCAATCCATTTCACATTGACCTCTTTGTCAGGTGGGCTAGTGAAAGAGTTTTCATGTTAGAACAGTCTGCATTTTGGCCAAAGATAGGTTTGAAGTTTGTTGAAGAAATTACAGTAATACTAGAAACATCTTTGAAATCAATTTCACTACGGCCCATCTCAATGGATGATCTTGATTTACTTAAAACAAGAATAACATATATAATGGAACTAAAAGACAAATATAAAATTAATATTTTACTGAATGAGTTGAGCTCTCAGAGTCCAAACGAAGTTGCTTTAATAATGTTACGCCGCTGTTACACTGAAGATCTAACATCATTTTTGCAACATTATTTGCCATCATATGCTATGCAGCATTTATTTGATTTAGATGATATTCTAAGTTCTTACATTGAGAATGAAGCAGCAAGCAGTGGTGGTGGCATTGATGGCATACGCCTTAAAATGTTACTAGAGTCATTTCATTCGCACAACAACAAACTTGAATGTTTACTTCAAGTATTAAAAGTTTTGGATGTCCCATGGAATTCTGTAGTACTTGAATTGGCAGTAACAACTGTTGCCAATACTACAAAAAACTTTACCATATCTGATTCTGAAAGATTACTTGCACAAGAAGTTCAAAAAGAAATAAACTATGCAAATGTGAAAGTAGTACTGAAGAAATATAATTTTCCAATGACATGTACTGATTATATGTTAGTACTTCATAAAATAATCAGTGTTCCCTCAATAGAATTGGATGATTTAAAGATAATAACAGGTGTCATGCCTGTATATTCAAATTATGGTAATGCTTTATACATTGAAAGGTGCCTTCAGGATTGTGAAACTAGAACAGCATTGAATTACTTCAGCAAATTATCATTAAAAGAAAAAAAATATTTACTTAGGGCTGTGGTGGCTAAATACGATCAAATAATTTGTGGATCAACAAATAACTTAACCATGGAAAGGAATTACATAGATTTCTTAAAAGGAACCCAGCTTTTAAACGAAATTGAGATAAATAATATTGAAACACTGTATAATTTCAAAAATTCCTATAGTTTATTACTTAGTTTTAATGATATATATAATGAAAGAGTATGTGAAAATGCCGTGAATTCTTGGATATATCAGGATGGAGCAATTGCTAGCTCTGGTCGCGGTGGAAGTGTTATTCAACTAACGCATTCATGTCAATCTCAACACTCCGTACTCATGGCTTTGTTACGAAGAACTTCGACATGCCATCAAGTGCGGAAACTTGTTGAATATCTCCTAAGGTCATTTTCAACAAGAGATGACGTGTCAGGTGCTGATTTTATCGCAGTATTATCTCAATTTCAATATGGAGAGAACTCTAATCTCTTACTAAATTCATACAATGTTCTGATTGAGCTAGCTATCAATTGTGGTGAAGACTATCTTCACAATATAATAAAACAATTGTCCTTATTGAACAATCTTATTCATGCTAGTATAATTGTGAAGAACTTATCAATAGCATGGAAGTTTCATTACATATTTTTACCCATTTCATCAAGTACTGCTGTTAATGAATTAATTAATTTCTACAAAATTATACAATATCCACATCATTTAGATGCAGAATCTTCGAATATTCACAGTAGATGTGATTTTACTTCCCTACGGATGGTTTCCATATTTTTAGATAACTCTGCAGCCACTAGGCCAACATGGCAAGATAATATGTCGGAGATAGCAAAAAGGCTTTTAGCAAAAGCTGTTGCATACCAGGAACTTGATGAAGTATTAATGACGAGTTTACTACTTGTTATGAGAACTTATGAGGAGGATCACACCTGGGTTCTCGAAGTCCTAAGAGGTCAAAATGAATTTTTACCGCCTAACATTCTCGGTTACCTTTCATTACCACCGATACGACGCATTTTTATTTTCGACAACGATTCATTTTGTAAAGAAATAGGAAATTCTGTATCGTATCCACCTCAGTATGTTCTCAAGACTAAATTCAACATCAATTTGGCAGATGTTGCTTTACCTGAAAATAGTGAAGAAACTTGGGATGTTAAAGTTATACTTTTTTATGTTTTATTACAATATCCTGATACTTGTTTTGAGCGACTGGTCGAATTATGTCGTGCGTTAAACGTTTCCACGAACGACGGTTTATCGCTTCAATTAATAGCTTTGCTTTCAACTTGGGAACTAAAATATAAAATTTTTACTGACAAATTGGGCCATCGGCAAATTGTCCTGGAAAACGACGAAAAATATTCGAAGAAATGTTTTGTTATTTGGGATAGTATCGAAAATAGAGAATTTCTGAAAGATATATTAAATGATTTCTGGAAAAATGGCGAAGTTACTTTGCATGGGCGTGCGGTTTCCATAAATCCGTATTATTATGAAGTGTTCCTCTGCATATACGGTCTAATTTTCGGTACAACGATAGAAGTAAAAAATACAAAAGAATACTTCCTTTTACATTATCTGAAGGAATATAAACGTAAAAGTACTCCAAAACAATACGAATATGAACTCTTTTCAGTAAAAGGAATGTTTCCTGAAATTGGTCATTTCAGACTACCCTTCCATCTTTTTATGCGTGAAGATATGTGGTCCAATTTGAAATCTGAAATAACTCTAGAAACATACGAACGTTGGATACCCGCTGTTGCGTTATTGGCCTTGGACTCTGATCCACAAACAGCAAGAGACATGATTTGTAGTAATGCCGTCAAGCAAACAATGACCTCTCGAAAGCGCAACGATGACGATGTGGATCTAGATACCAAAAATGACCCATGGCGTTTGATGAGTCAAGAAGAACCTTTGCTACGGGCAGCCCATCGCTGTGTAAGACACATTGCCAATATGGAATGGGCAGGCGCGTGTCTTTTCTATGTACTTCAGGGATGTGCCCGTGGGGCAGACCAAGTTGCTGCAGCTCATCTATGCTACCAATTTGCCCAACGTTGGGCTGCTCTACAACCAGGAAATCGTGCAGTACGACAAATGGAACGTTTACACGCGACTCTATCTACGCGACATGCTTTATACAAAATTGATTGGGCGTGTGAAGAACTTGTACGACTTTCTACAGAGCCGGCGCAACTAATACGTACATTATACCTACATCCGGATTTCGTAGCCAAAATGGGCCGTCACGATGTAAATCGAGCTGTTAATGAAATAGCTGATAAAAACGGCATAAATGTCAGTTCAATTAGAATTCATATTTTAGAGAATATTCTCGACAAACCTAATGCAGACAATAAATATGTTACCGGCTTAAACATAAAAGAATTAATGACTGCAAAGTATATACTAAAAGCAACATGTCCTAAAATGGGAGCCATATATTTATCTCGGATTGCTTTTGATGATGAGAGTGATAATAACAAATCTAAAAAACTGAGGGCTCTTCAATGTTTAATGAGTATAGTAGACACTGACACCGCTATTAAAGTAGCTAATCGGGAAAGAGATGCATTATGGATAACGCTCTTAGAATTGTTAAGTGTTGTTAACTTAGAAAGCATCGATATGCCGTGGATAGCGGCTACATTCACGCATGACAAAATTCGAGGTTTGGAACAATTACTTCAAGCTACTGAAGGTAATACAGACGGATTAAAAGCAGCGGCTGAACTTTCATGCAAATTCGGTTCTTCGCAAATTGTACGCAGTCTTATTCCTCTACTGTTACGTGCTGGCTTATACGAAGAAATGATTCCTTTATTACTAAAACTTACATCGCAGCTTGACAGTGTTATATGCACAGCATGGCGTGCTGTTGTTTTGTCTCCGTTCCAACGAGCAGACTACCCGATAACTGAGCGTCAAAGAGCTAAATGTTTGAATGCTATTAATTTATTACCAATTTGTCCTATTATTAAAGATGAAGATTTGGTAGAAATATGGAAAAATTGTGTAAGATGCAAAGTCTTCGGTTTAGGTTGTTTGATTTTACCATACATGACTTCTCAAACAAGACAATCATTAACAGAACTACAGAAAATCGACCGAAGAAATCTCATAGCTAGCTTGAAAAATTTACATGCTGATACTTACCTGGTATCTGGAGCAATGCATGTTATTGAGAGAATGGCGTCAAGAGTTTACCGGTAAATATTAAATATTTATAAAAAAAATAAAATAAGGAAAGCCTACTTATTTAGACTAAATACATATTTTCTTATTAAATAGATAAAAATACACAATAAAAAATTCTGATCGCCTTTTTATACCGTTTGGATATTAATATGATGTCCGAATCAACCCGCGTGTGGTTTTCTGCAAGAAGAGGTAGTGAAATCTTTTTGTTTAATTAGTATTTTCTCGATTATACTCTGTTAATACAGTACACAAAAGGCATTTCTGAAAGGGCCATTTTTTTTGTGAAATATGGAAAAGCTTGCATGAATGCTGAATACTAGTTTTATCCAGTCGTTATCGTTATAATCCTACGGATTTAAATTACAATTTCTTTTATTTGTTTTAGATGTAATTAATTTTTTTTTTTATAGGATTCTTATGTGTACTATAGAATAGAATATTGTTTTATTGTACACATAAGTAGAAATACTAATTACTCAACCATAGTTTTTAAATTTCTGTATCAATAGTTGTTAAGGTACTAGTTGTTTTATAAAGATTTGCGTAAATTATCTCGATTATTGTATATTATAAGTATGTAATCATTTTATAAATAAACCTGTTTTTGCTGACGCACAGTCGGGTGAAAAGTAGGTATGTTAAATACCTACTTACTTTTATATTATTTAGTTATTAAAAAAAGCTTATTGAAAACAATACCTTATATGACCCAATCCTTGCAGTTAAGTTAAAAGCGAAGCTTAATTCATCAAACAATGCAATTCTGTGAAATTAATAAGTATGTAACAAACGTTTATGTAACGTTTTTCAGTTTATTGGTCCTAAACTGAAAAACTAGACTTATTATTTATGTAATAAAAAGTATAATGCTTTACTAAATCATTTTATTTACATCCTGGACCATCCGATTTTAGTCTTAGATAAGGATTAGAAGTAAATGCTAACGATCGTATGTATGACACTGATGGAGAAACCATTTCAAACAGGGGAGCATATATTCCATGTCCTTGGGCCAGCTTTTCAGGAGTTTCCCCAGCATTATTTTTTTTATTAGCTATTTCTACAGTATCATCTCTCAAGAATAAAACTAGCAATGTTGACTTACAATGACTTATTGCTGCTGCAAGATGCATTGGGGTCTGACCTGGAAAAAAAAATATTTGCTTAGTATTTTTGAGGTAATCCTCAATGGATATTGATTGATATTTTACCTTACACAAAATAAGGAACAAATATGACTTATATAAGTATATACAGGGTGTAAAGTTGAAGAAGGCCCTAAATACTGAAGTCAACTAATTTTACTCAATGGAAACACATTTTTTTAAAGTAACAATAAATGCTTTTCCATCATTTCATGATCTTTCAAAGTAAAATCAAAGGCAAACGTTTTTATTTCAACTAGGCCTTTCCGGGCGCTTTTAAAACGTTATGATTCTAGTTGCGCGGTTCCAAAAGTGGGTTGGTCCTATGGAGAAGAGACCGGCAAGAAACTCCATGGATACTCTTTTCAAAAAACTGTTTTACAATCTTCCTCAATACACAAATGTAAAAAACATTAAACACAAAAGCATATAAAAAAAAAAACAGTTATACAAGTATCTAAAATAAAGACAAATACAAAAAAAAATGCGATATCACGGTAGGTAACCAAGTCGTAGGGTTTAGACATGATGTGACAGTTACCAGTGAAGCCACATGTACCGAAGAAAATTAACGCTGCACGTCTTTATCGTCAACATAGTCTTGTGGCGTCTCACAACACAAGCCCGCGCGTGGGCCGCATTAGTTTAAGGACCTTGCATGGACGCCCTTATAATATTTTAACCCTGGCAACATTTTATATTTTAAGTTCGGCAGCCCTGTGCTGCGCACAGGCACTCTACTTCCGTCTGGGCATCCGACATATTTGTAACACAAAAAACAAAAAATTAAAGTAATCGTGACTGAAACTGATTCTCATTTAATCTTCCTACAAGAGGAGCAATACTGGGCAGCTGCAACCTGCGCCCATATGAAGCTCAGGTCCTGCAGCCTCCCAGTCTTTAATCTTATAGTATGCGTTTTTTATAAGCACTGACTTAACATGTTTTTTAAACTTGCCATCCATTAGATCCGTTATTGATTTGGGCAGTTTATTGTAAAATCAGTTACTATTCCCTAAGAAGGACTTATTTGTTTTGGTTAATCTAAATTTAGGTACTATTATTTTATGTTTATTTCTAGTATTTTTATCGTGATAATCACTGTTTACTTTAAACGATTGGATGTGTTTACGAACATTATATTTTCGAAAATATACAGAGATGGTAACATAAGTATACTAATAACTTTAATAAATTATCTGAGGGACTCCCGGGATCCAATATCATAAATGGCGCGAATTGCCCTTTTCTGGAGTATAAAAATAGCATCTACATCCGCCGCAGCCACAACAGGTTCCCATACAACATGATGCTGTGGAAATACGCGAAATAAACTAAGTGGGCAGTGGCTACATCAGTATATAAAATTATAACAGACTGATGTCTGTACATTATACATATTGGAGAAAAACTAATATGGGGGTCTTTATTAAAGCAAAAAAACAATAGTTTTTAGAATTTTTGTCTGTCTGTATGTTTGTACATGTATCATGCAAAAAATACTGCTACTGGAATTGAATGCAGTTTTCACTCATGTATTGAAGGAGGTCTAACTTAAAATATAGGCTCCATTTGACTGCAGGAAAATATGTACAAAGTCATGGGCAAAAGCTAGTATTAAATAAAAATCCCCTTTTAACAATATTTGGCTAGAAAGAAAGAAAAAGCATTTATTCAGTACCAGCGGAACCGTCAGCACAAAAAGGATATATATAAAAAAAAAAAAAAACATACAAAGAAAAAAAACTACTAGGCTAGTTACTAAATAACAGTCTTATCATACCTCCATCAGAAAGAGCCCCTGGGTCAGCATTAGCAGCTAATAGTCTTGCAGCAGCCACATAATTGTTCCAGTTGCAAGCAGAATGCAAGGGTGTCCATCCAAGCTGTGTTTTTGTATTTATATTGGCTCCAATACTCAACAAGTATGATATTACTTCAACATGATTACTGTATGCTGCGCGATGAAGTGGGGTGTATCCATCTGAGTCCTGTACATGCACAAGACCTGGCTGTTTCTTTAATAGTTCTCTCAAGATAACAATTTCACCATTCTCTGCTGCCCATAAGACATAATCTATGGGATTCGCTGCAAACAAAAAAAAAATTGGTAATAATATTGTACAAAGGCTACATAGAAATTACTAATAAGTTATAACTGTTGAGTACTATGATTGAAAAATAATTCAGAATCTATACATAATGCTATTCAAGGGTCATGTCGTCAATTTAATTTTATACATACCATCATATGAGAATTATTTATATTGTATAGACATTTTTTGATTATAATGGAAATTTGACTGTTGTATAGTTAATAAACTAATTATCTAAAGCATGTTTTATTTGTATTGGTTGAGCAGAAGCTAATATAATATGTGGTAATTTTAGATTGTGCTACACTGTTCGTCCACGCGTTGTATAATAAGTGAATTAACCCACTTCTGTGGTAGAAGAGAAATTAACTTGCAACCTGTGACAACTTGCAGCTCGAGGAATATCTAAAGACGAGCAATTAAATTTTAGCTTCACTTACATGATAACCATGTAAAGAAAGCTAAAATCGTTTGTCGTCCTCAATTATACATAGGAAAGACCTTTTGGATCCGTAACTACATCGACGTCTTGATCGGCATCATCCCATCCAGATATAAACATTTCAGAAGTTTCTGGATTCTTTTTACACCTTTCTATTTCTTCGTGTATTTCTGAAAAGCTTTTCACTTCCGCATTCTCGTCTTCTGAATCCGACATTATCATAAAAATAAAATTTATATGGCAAACAAGATTTCAATATTCTTAATTCTTGAAAAGTTCAGCCATAAAATCGAAAATCAATCACAACATTCAACAATGACACAAGACGTAAGTAGCGGTGATCGTTACGCAACGCAAACGTTGTTGAAACGAGCTATCGTCACAATAGCGGTTAGCTGGTTTCACCGATCTGAAATAACCTGCTAACAACATCTATCCACAGAACACATCACGCTAAAGTCGCTAACATCTACTAACTCAATCACGTTGCACGGTGTCGCACTCGACGTTCGGAAATTTTCATTACACCTACATCGCTAAACAGCGCTAAACACTATCGGGCTGTATCGGTAATAGTCGGAATGGCACGCATGCGACCCGAACATCACGTCATCAGTTCATATAATCACGTTGCGTTGGACCTTTGCCTTTAGCACTTAATGCCATTGTTATAGATGCGATTTTTTTTTTGTAAGATTATTTTTGTTCTTTGAAATGTTACTGCTTCGCTGAGATGCCGAATTGTGTGGCCTTGACCTAGTCTAATTTCACGTGTTTGGCGATATGGTGCATTTTAAGCGCGTTAATATTTTCGAGTATTTAATTTGTTAGTTAAAATAATTTTTGTATCATATAGATTATAGTTATGTATAGATGTATAATAATTTCATAGTGTTAGTAAATTGTTTTGCTTAGATTAGTAGGTATACCTTATTGAAATGTGTCGTAGCAATGCGAGTTTACTCTGGGACTTTTTTATAAAGGACCCCGCAACGAAAAAGGCGAAGTGTACACTGCGTGGTGATTGAGTATGAAACAAAAATATAAAAAATGCGTGAAATGAGGTTTATTAAAGGAAATAAATTTGGCATGATCAAAAACTTGTGACGTTAGCTACTTTCAATAACCTGTATGTCGCGCAACGACCACCGCAACAGTCTATTTATAATTCACTAGTTGCTAGCCGTAAATCCCGCTATTGGTCGCTACTTGTAGTAGCGGGATAGCGGGATAGCGCGTTTTAAAAACCGCTATTGATATCCGCTATACAGTTGCGTTTCGTTATCCAAGAAAGCCGCTACAGCCCACCGCTAGACGTAAGATCTGTACATCTGTAGCTGTACAAATAAATGTCAAACTTGTTTATTTTTTTCGTGAGCGTAGCCCATTAAATAAACATCCTAACGTGCTGTCTTATAAGAATAATTGTATTTAAAATGCTCTCTGTGGTTTTACTCGTGATAATAAGCATATTTAAAAAAATACTTCTTTTTAATCAATACGAGACAACTATATTGTGCCTGTTCAGGATATATTATTTCGATGGTTGTGCCAGCACCAATGGTGATAATTATAGTCTTGTAACTGATAGAAAATCGCATAATTAGAACGCGTTATTATGTCGCTTCACGTGGCGTGTTATAAGTGTTTTACGAATTTAGATTAATTATGATAAAATTCTTATCATTTTTTTAAACTAGCAACACTACATATGTATCAGGAACAAAATTCTATTCAAGGAATGAAAATACTAGGTATTATACATGTATAAATAATATTTGACTGGCTTTAATTTCATATAGAAGACCGCATTATAAATCTATTTCTAATAACATTTTATAGGTTCATTTATTGTATTAAATATAATTCACAAAGTGACAAAAATATTGATTGTACAGATTTATCATAAGAAAACACCGCCTATCATCTTATGTTTGATTCCTGAAAATATTTAAACAATATGTATGAACACAGAAGGACTTCTATAAAACACTTAAAACAAATCAATGGCCTAGATCTTAGACAACTGAGGTCTAGACAGATAATAGGTCAATCACGCTGCAACTATACACGTAAGCAACAAAAAAGAGTAACTGTAAACTATTGTGAGATTATCATTTGAATTCAGTACCTACTTTAAAAATTACAGAGTTTCTTGCCTAGAGAATATAATACTTACTACTATTACATAATATATGTTTACTTCGTTGAATTGTATTATACCTCTATTGAATTTAATTCCTGGGAAGATTTAGTGTTCTATATAAATTCCCGGGAATATTGGACATTAACGTTGAGTGAGACGTAATATAAGATATTAGAGTAAATATTAGATATTTTATTACATAGTAAAACGATATAATAATTATCTAATACCACTAATTATATGATTTTTTCTGTGTATACTGGTTTTTTACGGTTTTATTTTTCAATAACAACACTGAAAGGCAGCCATGATTGGAATTTAGAAATAATTTCAACATGGCGCCCGGTTGTATAGAGTGTGTGTGTGTGAAAGTGCAGTGAAATTATGTTATTATCTAGAATTTTTAGTGATTATTTTAGTGTTTAAGTGAAAAGTGTGTGCTTTAATGCAGTGGTTTTCTTATCATGGCTTTGGATTTACGCCTGCATTCTCCTGCAGGCGCGGAACCTGTTGTTTATACATGGCCCCTCACTTCGGGTCATGGCTCGGTAAGGCAATCGTATATTTTATTATCATGTAGATATTGTGAAGCTAGTACATGATCTAGGTTTCTATTTTCTATTTTTCTACAGACTTGTATTTAAACAATGGTGATGTAACATGATTGTTTCGGAGGCTCACTACTTAGTCCTCTTTAATGTACAACAAGTGACGACCCGAACCAAGTACTTGCTCGTGTTTAGATGAATTGTAGAGTGAACCTAGACACGATACAGATAACAAGTATAAGGTTGAAGAAAAACCCTTTATTGTGTGGGACAATAACATGTTATTTATCAAACATCTAGGCATAGGTAAGCTCTTCTTCACGTCACATGGGTATTGCAGTAGAGTGTATTGACCTCGTGTTTTGTCAAGGTGTCGGCTTTTTTTAGATATGTACACACTGTTGCGTAGTTTTCATTCGTCATTTATTTACATTTTATACGATTATAGCAATGTGGGGATATATGTGAATCAAAAAGTTGTGTTGATATTTATCTTTGAGGACATTGTATCATTAGTTCAATATAAAAACATCTTGCTTCCTATTGAACATACTAATGAGTACCTATACTTTTCAGTACATGAATATTTTGAATCAGTTTATTTAGAACAATACATATGTTAACCATTTATATCACTGATACTTTTAAGATATGTAATTGCTATAGCTGCTGGATTCATTTTTTATGAAAAATTATTATTGATTGATTCAGTAACTAAGTAGTAAATTATAGAACATAACTTACAAATAATTTATTTTATTTTACTTCAGTACTATCACCACAATCAATATTTTGCTGCATGAACTATTAATTATAATTATTATTTTAATTTTATTTGATCTTATATTTAATATAATAATTGTAATGCTGCCCACCATGTGGAACTGATTTGAAAGTTTTTGATAGGATTTCATTATCAAAAACCTACTGCAACACATCATTGGTATAAATATATTGTTTATAACACATTACATAACTTGTTGAATGCCATGAATATTATTCATGGTACTGTTTATTGTAATATAATATTACTATGAATGTATATAATACAAACATAATTGATATACCATCTCAATTGAACATAATTTAAGCTATGATAAGGGTTCAATTTGTTAACCATAGTATCTATAAATGTATAAAATATTATGTCTAAAATTGGGACAATTTGTTATAATATAATTTTAGCAATCTGTAGTCTTGTATTAATAGGTATGTCTCTTATTATCTATATAGGATGCTACCATCTATACTTATAGTATACAACTCGAGATATTAAAATAAAAATTAAATTCATGTCTATGTTCAACTTAGTCACAAATGAAATATATTTGATAATGAAGTAGATGATTTTTGCTGACTATGGTTTTATGAAAGAAATTCCATTATTTGTGTTTATTTTTTAACATCTGTTATATTATGGTGTTTTTATCAGAAGCCACTTTGACCAGAGGTGTCATTGGATGTGTGAAATGTAATCATTGATCTCTTGTTGCTTGTTAATTATGAGGTAATATATTAATCAGTATGCTTAAAAAACATTTCTCTTCATAATTTTGCTAAATAAATAAAGCATTAGCCCCATAAAACAGTACTAGCTATATTGTAGGAAATATGAGTGATTACAAATTGACAAAATGCCTGTTCATCATTTCAGTTTTATGGAACTAATCAACCAACATCATGTTAATAGCTAAGCTATGTGGTTCATTACAGTGAATATTCACAAAGCTACTCCTGTTGAAATTTTTTCTCTGAGTTTCAATATAGAATTTTATTTTTTAACACAAATATCCAGTTTTTTTCTTCATTCATTCCATAATTCAATCATAGAACACAATTTTTTTTAAAAACAACCTTTCATTGATACATGTTTCATCACTTATTATTGTTAATACATGTTAAATCAGATATGAGATCAAAGCAACTTATGTGTCAATGGTTCACACTATACAGTCAGGAGCACTAATATGTATACCTACACAGCAACATACAATAGTACATTTTAGAATTATATAAAATCTTCAAACATTGTTTCAAATAGTATCTGTAAACACATGATATAAATACTTGAGTTTGTGACCTATTTGTGATATTGGATAAATATTAAAAAAAATATACAATTACGATAAACACATACTATACATATTTTGTGACTACCAACATAACCATCTTTTTAACAACAGCAGTCAAAATAATGACTGCATAATTTACCTGACCTGTCATAAATACTAGGCGTTCATCATTAAAATTGGTTAAAAAAACCTGAACATTTAAATTACCATGGTTAAGATTAAGGTGCCACATTTTGCAATAAAAACGCTAATTTCAGCTATGTTATTCAGATAAGTGATTCCATTCCTTGTCAGCATATGTTCTGTTCAGAGATCTACCAAATATTCTGGGTAACAACATTTTGCATGTATGTGAATGAGTGCAATGCCCAAGTGGTCTTTCCTGACTTTCTTGTCCTATTTTATTACACCCATAACAACACGGAAATGTACAAAATCCCATATCATGCACAAACACTGTAATTATTTTTACCTCCAATTAAAATACCAACACTGTGTTGTATTAAAGCTATATTGGTCGCACTTCGCAGTGAGCGGCGTGCCGACTTACGAGTAGGTCGTGCATTCACATTGTGAACAAAAGCCCAGTCCATCTCTCAGAGAGAAGAACTAAGTCCAAGTATTGCTAACTCTAATAGGCTATTGATGAAATCAAATATTTTAAATCACATTTTGAACAGAATGTTTCATGTAATGGTTCATTTATAAAATTGTCATTTGACAAGCAATTTATAGAGAACTCATCGTATAGAAAGCTTTTGTGGGTCATTGTTACCATGACTTCATGAAATTTGAGTTGACAGGACATATACAACGTTTATACAACATTTGTTATTGTAATAATTAGTCCACACCATTATTGAAACTCTATAATAAGCTATGTGTTTGCTAGGTTATAGTACACCTAATAATAAAATTAGTCAATGCACAAAGGATGAGAATTCTAAACTAGAATTGTATATACATATATAACACAGATTACTTAATCATTACAATAATTGTGTAGGCATTTATGAGTGTTTTAGATGTACCTAATATTCAATATTGACAATAATATTCTTGCCCATTGGCTTGAATATAGTTACCAAAAATTAAAAATGTATTTCATTTGTTTCAGGACAAACACGATGGGGCCTTGGAGATAGTAGAAACTATAAGGTACATTTAAAATGTTTGATAAATAAAACACGTGAAAATAAAGAACACGCCATAGGAGTGCAAATACACTGAATGCTAGCATTTGCACACATGTGTAATGTGATAATCGTAATTACGTATTGTGTCACAGCTGTATTATTACAGTCGTTTAAAGATAGCTGCATATTAAAAAAAAAAAAAACAGTTAATTTTTAAACAGTTCAGATAAAAAATGTAACTAACTGACACTTTTTTATAATGCAGCAAATCACAGGGTATAACTGTATGGTAAAAACAAAATAATTATACATACCATATTTAATACAAATAACCCATAAACTTGATATGTAAGAAAAGTGACATTTCATGATCTTCTTAAATTGTAAAATATAATGTTTATCAGAGAAATTTGCTGCTTAATCGATCGATGCTCTAAAAATGGGTACAGGTGAAGTTTTTTTGTACATCTGTCGATTCAATAAGTGTGGGACAGGCAAACTATTTAAAAAAAAAATCAGAAGCTTGTACTCAATTTAAAAGATGTTTTCTTTGATCGAAATTTCCTGTCTTAAATATTTAATTTACTTTCTCCGAGTGTATAGTAGTCAATGAAAATGATACGCCTTGCAACACCTAGTTATATTATAAATTACAAACATACTGATCAAGTATGTATTGCGCACGCAAATGAAATAGTTCTAATAAAAATTACTTCTAAAAAGTTGAAGTTATCTATTCGTGTGTATATATTATTTCATTTGCTTATAAGTACGTTAAAGTTATAAATAAAAGGCTATAAAACGTTTCAATTATAATCTGACCGGAAAATTTACAATTATACTAATAATATATGTACTTAATACAATGGCTGAATAATAAAGTATGTGCTGGAAATGATAACCACTTAAACTTCAACTTATATCGTTATTCGTTATCTATCTCTTAGTGTACAGTGTAATTTAGAAAAAGTATGAACATGTGTCTGCTAATTATGCCGAGCTACAACCGATTTAAAATACTAGTGTACAATGGCGGAAGAAAGTGTCACGTGAAAGCCTGTAGGCTGTAGGAAACACGTGTTCGTTGTTTTGAGATCGCAGATAGGTAACACACCTGTCCAGTGGCGTATTTGAAGATTCGGCGCCCTGGGCCTGTAAGCTTTGCCGCCCCATAAATTAACGAAAAAAAGCAAAACCTTTTAATTATATAACAAAAAATAAAAACCGACTCCAAAAAACCCAAAAACAAAACTAACTAAGAAGCAAAAAATAAATGTTTTATTTTACAGTATAGTAGTTGAAGAATATTGAAGTCGGTGCCAAGTAAAACATAAAAGTAATATACCTTGCTGCTATAATAGCGACATTGGAACAATGAGTTAACGTAAAAATTGTCGAGTGCGAGGCGAATTATGCGTCGGACACGATAAATGCACTTCGCCAATCGTGGCGGTTTATCATTGCATGTTTTACTTGGCACCGACTTCAATATTCTTCAACTACTATATTGTACAATAAAACATTTATTAAAGATGAAAACGACACGAGCAACGTCGAAACATCCCAACTAGTCCTAAGTCGCGATGGAGTCCGACGGACATGCGCCACCGCCCCGCCGCGGCCGCCCGCCTTTCAGGCATACGATAGCCTCACGTCTTGATGTCTATCAAACTTACAACCAAATGAGTTTTAGTTTTTGTTAATGACGTAGGCTTTTTTTTAATTTCTTCAGGCGTATAAAGTCCAAAAGAAAGTCGCACAAAGCTGAGCGCGAGGTGCGGATTGCGCCGCCCCTCGCAGCTTGCCGCCCCAGGCCATGGCCCTTTTGGCCCTAGGGTAAATACGCCCCTGCACCTGTCCCGTCGGCCGTCGGGCACGAGCCAACAGCAACCGTCGGCACGTCGCCGCGTCACAGCTTGGTTATAGAATGTCAATTTTCATAATGGTACAGACGATTAAGAATTTTACAAAACCTCACAAGTAGTCAAGTACTATTAATTTCAAATATTAAAAAAAAGTAGGTAAACTAAAGAGAAAGTATTTTGAATAAGAGCAGTTACTCACTATTTAGGCATATTTTACATTTATTAGAACATTATTCTAAATAGTACAGTAGTTAGGTTTAACATATAGTTAGGTTTACCAGATAGTCATAGGAAATGCCGACGCCATCTAGTTTCAAAAAGACGTGTAAAAGTGATTGATAAATCCTAATTGCAAAATAAATAATTTCATTTCATTTCAACGTTACTTCGGCACGACGAATTAGCTTTGGTGTGTCTTTTTATTATTTATTACGAACCCGTACATTTTCCCGGGATAAAAAGTAGCCTATGTGCTATTCCAGACTATATTCTGTCTCTGTGCCAAATTTCATCCACAAGAAAGAATAACAAAGATCCATCCATCCATCCATCCATCCATCGTCACAAACTTTCACATTTATAATATTAGTAGAATTTATAAAAAAGCGATTAAGCTCTTTACTCCTTAAAATAATATTTTAAAACGACGTCAACGACAAGTACTGGGTTACGTATGTAAATAATTTTAACATCAGTCCAGTTCCAATATCTTTTAGTAACTTAATTAAATATCAAGTCAGAATTCAACAAAATATGAAACTTGTCAGCTTTATATTGGTCAAAAAAGGGTTCTATTAACCATGTAAGTGTATTGTAAATAGGCATAAAAACGAGCTAAAAACTTAATTTCTATTACCCATAAAATCAATATCATAGAAAATACGACTCATTATTAACACACTATGCTTACGATGTTTCTTTGTAATGCTCGCCAACTTGGGTTATCTTATATTGAATTTGAACCAAGAACGAGTCTTGCAGGTCAATTCGGGCTCGAGTAGTCGGGAGCGCGAGAACCTTCACTATGACCTCTTTTTGTCCGGACGCGCTCATTCACCCGTTTGTAACCTTGAAATCGATCCCTATAATTTTGAAATAAGGGCACGCCCTTACTAAAATACTTGGTATTTTTGCATTTCATAAAGATGTATGATACTTTCTCTGTGAATAATTATTACTACCAACCGCCTTCAAACAAAAAGGAAGTTCTCAGTTTAATTCTTGGTCATAATTCGAGGCGATGGGATCTTCACCAATAGAATAAGCTTAACTTATGGAAGGTACCTTTCCAGTTATATAAATAAAAGATTTTGATAACATAATGAAGTGTACCAATTTCGGCGATGACGTTATTGAATCCGATGATATGATGAATAGGGAGCAACATGTTGATAATAATGATAATTATTGTTAAACTAAATCTTAATGACGTCTTTTTTACTCACTTCAAAAGTAAAATTATATGTTTGACAATCCTTACTGTCCCAAAAATATTGTTTTGAATTTATCAATCAGGCCACTCGTGAAAAAAAAAATTAATCATATTTAAAACTAGCTTCGAAAACTTAATGAAACGATTAGATTGATTTTTCGTATAAATTAGTCTAGCCGACTATTAATACGATGACCAAGTACTGGTTCGTTATATTATAGTTCACACAAGTTTGTTGATATGAATGAGGGGTCATGTCGCTAGTTTGCATGACCTCTCTCAGTAATGACACAGGCGTTCGTTAAACTTCGTGTTTAAGTCGTAATATAATTAGAGTTAATTTATATGTTTAAAAAAAAGATTAGGTCCATCTTATTATTATGTAAAAAAGGTACAGCTGTTCAAAATTCATGCGCCGAAGGTTCATTTTTTAGCACATGGAGCATATCGTACTCTTAATGAAACATCGACCGAAATCAAAATTTAGTTATGAGTTACAAATTTTTTAAACGAGTTATAAACTATATAACTCATTTTGACTAAATTTTGAATTCGGTCGATGTTTTATTGAGTGTGCGGTATGCTCCATGTGCTAAAAAATGAACCTTCGGCGCATGAATTTTGAACAGCTGTACCTTTTTTACATAAGAATAAGATGGACCTAATCCTTTTTTTAAACATATAAATTAAGTTCATTGAATCTATGTACATGATACATTTTATCGTATTGCCCAAATTATCTACAAAATAAATACCCACTGACGAGACTGAGAAACAATATAAAAACACGAGTAAGTACTTTACTCGTGTTTTTATATTGTTTCTCAGTCTCGATCACGATAACTAAAATTTGATTAGATATTAACCACGTCGTTATATCAACCTTTGGAGATAAGAGACGAACGGTATTTCTCTGATATTTTGCGTTAAAAATTGTACGTTCTTTTATTACCATTTAGTACCAAATCCTAGAGAACGTATGTCTACATTTCATGTGCGGTTACCATTCCATCTTCTTCTTCTATTGTGACGGTACGAGCTATATAATATATAACATGGGAATCGCTATTGCCGTCAGCCAGTCAGCAACGAGACTGCCCAAAGTGCGCCAGACAGAATTAATGCTTTGACGCCAAACTCCTGGATGGGAATAGAGGACGATTACTACATGAAAAAAAAAACCGCCCGCGTTTCCGCTTAATCTTAGTCGCTAAACTAGGTGTCTTTGTTGCAGGTGGGTGTGCGACGACTTGCCAGAGATGAAAGCGGCTCTGGAGAACAACATCTTATGCGACTACGACACCCACTCGTACGAGAGCATGAGAGCCCTGTGCGACCGTTTCAACCGCGTCATCGACTCCGTCGTCGCTCTGGTGAGATTTACTTTTGTTTTACTTAAGGTATTTGTATTCCTCATCTCAATACTAAATTGTAAAAAACTTCCTCATCCTCAACTAACTTTATTGTCAGATGGTAAGAACAAGAAGTTACGTAGTTAATAATAGGCATTCTAAAAGTTATACAAAAATGAATTCTCCTCCAATGCGAAATTGGTTACATTTATCACAGTATTCCGTATTATGATAACGAATTAACAATATTGCATCGTATCCAAAACTGAAAACAGTATTACAATGACATTCTTGCCACAAGTGGTGAACTGACTGAACATTGATATCAATAATTATTAATTATAACTAAATAGTAAACCGCATTATAATACAAAGATAAATCGCGATTAGGCGAGTTAACATACTCCATTTTCAAAAATAGAATTATTTTTGGAAAACGTTCACAAAAGTTAAGCACTATCTTGGTTAAACAACGAAATCGCATGAAACTTTCGGGTACCGCACCATAATTGAACACTCTGTTCATATTGTCCGTAGAATGATGAGTAGAGCGAGCATTGCTGTCAGGTAGGGAGGAGAGACGTAGACTGTTAAGACTCTGTCATTTGACTATCACCCCACATGTTCTGATAACCAAAGGAGTTACCGCCAGACAATCATTGTTAACTTTTATTATATTTCTGTTCCGTAAGTTTACCAATTAATTTACTAATATGAACTAGGCTTTATCGACTACATAATACGTGTATTTACGCACCAGTTGAAAAAGTGTGCTGGCCAGAAAACTTGTAAATAACAAGTACTGTATCATAATGCTAATGATTGGAAATACCTAATAACCTAGTCAGACGTGATACGATTTATATTTACTGAATGCACCCAAAAAAAAGTGTAATTCTCTGCAGCTTCTCAGATAACGGTCACGATAATAATATTACATCACTACGTTACGAATAAGCAATATCATTCAGGTAGAACAAGTTACCCACAGAGATAAAAATAAACACAATCTATATGTCGAATAAATAGCTCACTTGACATTGAACTTCCCACTCGAAGGCTTCTTTATTTATTTTGCAGAACGTGTTATGTTATTAGAGCGAAATAACAGAGAGAATACTTAGTTACAAGAATATAACCATAATATAAGCAGTTTGCCTTTTCTCGTTTTAAAAGGTTCACCTTCTAGTTAAGTATCAACTAGCTTCCGCCCGCGGCTTTGTCCGCGTGGATTACGAAACTGTGCATTTTTTTGCGCGGAATCCTAATTCTTTTTCTAAAATAAAAGTAGCCTTAGTTACTCCTTACAACATCAGCTAATGAATGTCCCGTCAAAATTTTACAAGATTAGCCGGAACAAACAGACTGACAAATAATTTTCTTATTTTTAAAATTATAAGTACCCTTTATACTTCATTAATTAAGTGAAAAGCTGTTATTTTGGCATTACAAACAGACACTTAAATTTTATTTATTTATATGGAGCAGGGGTGGCCAACCTGTCGATCGCGGGTATTAGTCCAGTCGATCGTGGCAAGGCAAAGAATAATATAATTTTAGTATGTGATGTGAAGAAATACTGATTATATAATTGGTAGATTGCACAGAGTCTTAGTCAGTAAACAGCAGATCTTGAGTCTAACCAAGTTGGCCACCCCTGGTATAGAGTATAGATAGGTATTTTATGGGGATCGACTGCTATCTGACCTCCGCAACCTAATCACTGCCGATACCCTTACGAACCTCTTAAGACTAGGTTAAAATATCGTGTTTTTTTTTTAGTTTAATGCTTATTAATAAATTAACTTTATTTTCTTAGAATACTAAAAAATGTAAGGAGTAAATGTAAGAACGTGACAGCGTTTACCTTATAAAAAATCAGATTTACCGTAATCTTCGTCGTTAAATATGAATGAGCCTTCAAACAACTATTTTTAAACCTTTGTCCTTTATTAGGTAACTTACAAAAGTATTGTTGATCTCAGGTAACGTCTCAAACTATTATGTAATAGGTAATAAATAAAAAATGTTGCAACGTCCTTGCTTTTTACAACAAACGTGCGTATTTGCTATGATTCTAATAATGTTACGAAGCTGCGTTTTGAACGATGGTTTTTGAGTAGCTTGATTAAACATAAATCGGTATAAGTATCCACTGTAATGAATAAGTAATTAGACAAATGTTGTTAGTTTCCCTATAGTCGCTTTGTGATATCTACATATATGTACCTACTAATGAATACAATAATCTATGTTCATTCAGGTACACATCCCTACCTACGGTCTACTAATTTCATTTGCGGAAACATCGTCAATGTCACCTTAGCTATTTATAGTATGGTAATGAGTTCTACCTGCCACATTTTTGTTTTAATGTTATTATAGAAAAGTGTGTGACTTTATTAAATACAAAATGTTTTATTAGTTTTCTGTGAATTTGGGGATAGGCCAATGCCAGTACCAGTCTATCTTTCTATTCAGCCCATTTCTACCTACTTTTTATGCCAACAAAAGGCGTACGCTTTATTTTGAGTTAAAAGAAAAATACTAGCCTAGTCTCAATATTACTTTAGGAATAAGTATATTTTTTTATGATTAGGTATTCATCTATTAGCGTCTTCTGTTTATAATAATTATGTCAATCGCTATATCATCCATAGTTGGACGTCCCGTGGTGTATTGTAACATTGTAATGTCAAATATAGTAAAAATTTTGAAGCTATGTACTGTACTGTTAAACCTGTATTAAAACCTTAATACAGTTAACCATAAGAATATGAAATAATACTAGTGTACATATCTTATAAATAAGCTTTTAACCTTGTTGAAATTACTTTTAAGAAAGTAGACGATCGTCGAAGAATGTTAAAGATCAATAGACTTCACGTGTCTCGTACTTATAAACCTATTTTATGATTCAGCTTCTGACATGTTCAATATTTAAATATCATCGCTAAAATATAATCTTAAAACAACAAACATTATTTCTATAATATTACACAGTTACTTACAACTTACATTATATACAAAAAACGAGACTTTAAAATTGCCTAAAATTGTACTGTTACGTGTCATAAACATAAATAAAACAGCAAAAATATCTACTCTAACTTGTAAAGGAAACACGGAAATCAATTATCTCCTTGAAGATGTTTATTTTTGTAGCGCCGCCGCTAACTCCGCAGCCGCCAAATGTTGAGTCAGCTAGCTAGAAACAGCGGACATACCGCGTAGTGTAGCATGTGCGAAACGGTGTGGTGAATGTGGGGCAGTGAGGGGCAATACAGGCGAGTGGGGCGCGGGCTGCAGGAGGGAGACACGAGGGCCAAGATGGCGGCGAGGACGCAACGATCGATGTCCGCAGACGCCGCGCGAGGCTAACTCTATTTATACACGTTGCATACCATTTCCACTATGACACGGAGAATTGCCTACTTAAATTATATCTCAAAATAAACATATTCGATTTTATATAAAAAAAATAACTTATATTTAATCGTAAGAAATGATTTATCCATAAAAATGTAACATGGATTTAATAAACCTTCCTTTTTTGAAACAGATATTTTAAATTACTGGTATTTCGATCGTCGATTCGCTTCGTTTACCAGCTGGATTGACTGGGTTCTGATTATACTGAATGATGCTGTCGGACATTTCGCGCATTTTTGACGTACCTTTTTTATGATCTGTGTATCTATGTATAACCTATAAACGCAAATAAATTAACAGAAATGTCTATCTAAGGGTTTTGAAGATACGTTGCGCGCCATTCTCACTCACGCAAGAGTTTAGATTTAGTTTGTGGGTATGATTTTATAAATTATAATGTTATTTAAAGAGGCGGGTCCGGCTGAACAGCTGGGATTAATATCACCATACAGAAGAAGTAATACTTATTTTTATAGATTTACATAGTGGGTATCGCTCGCGATACGCGTGAATCGGGGATTTACCAGTTTCGGGGATAATATGTACTGACCAAATATCAACGTGATAAATATATCTATCAATGAATACGCTTATTTTATATCATAATATACATACATTTATTTCAAGGTTTACATAATATATTGGTCTAGCAGCCGTTTTGTAGTAGAATTATTCTTTGTATAGGGGTGATGTCATTTGTGTTACTTGGTTAGAGGACCAGCATACTGAGAAGTTAAATGTTACAACTATTCTTCCATGGTTTTCAATCGAGATTACGAGACTCGCATTAATACGGTTACGTCTCTACATATGTATAATAATTGTTGACTATAGTTCTAAGAATTAACAATACAGGATTTGAACGAATATGTTACGAATGACAAGTTAAAAAACGTCTTATACTTTTGCCGACTTTACAAAGAAAGGATCAATATCAACGATTTGTCCCGGGCAGTGCTGACTGTGCAGCACACCTTGCCCTGTTTGCCTGCAATAACATTTTTGACGATAACTTATGTAGCTATTTATAGAAAAATGTTTACCCTATAACAAAATGTTTACACTATGTTACATATCATAATTTGTGTCTGCTATCGTGGCACTTGACTTTATTGAGTAGGTCATTTAAATATGAACGAACTGTTGTCGTGTGCATAGACGCCTTTACGTTCAGTTTAGTGACCTTGGTAACGTTTATATTTATACGCTCGTTGGTCATTCATATAAATTGATCACTAATATATTTTCTGGATTTCTCCTCCCTAACACTGTGTCTGTACAGCAACAATTAAGCGAAGCTGAAACCTTGTGAAATTGTATAGCCTGAAGCATAAAGATCGCAAGGTACAAATCTATTTCCTATATCATTTTACATAAAAATATTCGGTAAAGAATGGACTGCGAATCGCATTGTTATAGTGAGTGGCTCAGTGCGGGCCACTTGCGGGGGCGTTGACCGCAATATTGAGCGAACGCGAATGTCTCGCGTAGTGTTAATGACCTTTTTTTTCGGCTGCGCCAACGTCTTCTTTTGGGCTATAGTTTTTGTAAATAGGTTTAATTTTAATATTTACTCGATTCCTTTTTGTATTTAAGATGAAGTTACTGTAATGAAATAGGTAGATATTTTTACTTGGCACTTTTAGTTTGTTCAACACTAATGCTCCTTATTTGATAGAGAGGAAATTTGATCAGGACTAGATCTTGAGTACTTGGTCCTTGGTTCATATTGGAAATAGTTTAAAAAATATCTTTAAAGTTGTTATCAATTTAATACCATTAGAATATTATTATTAATTTATGTTGATAAAGAAAATATGTAACTAATGAAATATATACAATTAAAAACGATATATTCTAATTAAAATAACTTTGTTTTTGATAAATTTCTAATCATTTGTTTCGTTTTTAAGATAACGCTTCTCTTTCTCTTTGTTGCTAATTGATAAACTTATTAATTTTTCCGAGAATTGTTATACACGAATGATAACATGCATTAGTTTACGATAAATAAAATTACCTATAGGTCAACACAAATGTTAGTGAATATGTTTTTATGATTCTTTGTGGATAAATTACTGCTATTACCTGACGCTGCATATGTAACATAATATTAGTAAACGGTATGTTACTGCATGCATTGCGCTGAATTAACGTGGGGCCGCTTTCTAATTTTCACCGAGTAAGTAGATAGTGAATGACGCAATGCTTTAGCGCCATATGGACTGTTTGGGCAACCGGCGCTTGTGAGAAGTGATTGCATCACTGACCCAAGATGCAACGCCTTCTAGTCTGTCTGCGTCACACAGTGTATGTAGATAGACTGATGTGTGTTGGTATAACAAATAGTTAAGTAGTATTGGCAGAATAAGGCGTTTAATTTATAATGTTGAATGATATAAAATGAGTCATTCTCCCATAATTTGGCAATATTGTATAAATATATAACGTTTATCTATGTCACATAATTTTTGTAGGAACAATGTTATAAAATAGTTTTTTCAAAGCTGATCAAGAAGTTGAATTACAACAACTTGGTAAAACTAAAACTAGTATTTTTATGCATCCAAAAGTTATACTTACTTATTTATTACACCACCAAAATTTATGTCCTCCATTATGTAAATTTTTTATGAACGAGCGCGAAAAAAAGATTTTGTTTACAATAAGAGTTGGTATTGATTTCTCGAGGACGCTGCCTCCCCTGACCCCATTACCTTCTTCAATTTAACGAGAGCAAATTATATGGGGTACGCACGCCACTTCGTTTGCACTTGGTTAACATCAGGTACATTACATTTCAAAGGATATACATATAACAATGTACATTATACAATGCATTCTCAAATGATAAACTTAATGCATACTGTACAAGTGGACGTATCCAATACAAGGTAGTACTCACTAATGATATCATTGCCAGTATACAATATTATGATTAAAGCCTGCATACATTGGTATGCTAATTCAAAGTTGATTTAATTTATCAGTACCTATAGATAGAATCTACAACAAGAGTTCTGTGACCAGAAATATCTTTAACCGGGTACTGCATAATGTGTAATACGTTACATATTAAATGGTAGGTTATTGTGGTGGTGTAATGGTACTTTGCTTTATCTTTTATGAATGAATGCATCGAAACGTAAACAGTAACATTATAAAAGATTCAACAACGAGGTCACGATTGCACTCAACAGCTCCTTGTTCCTTCTTATAATATTCAAAGCGACAGTGACTAAAATGGAAAATGGAACGTAAACAAACCACAATATACGTCTATTAAGTGCTTATGCAAAATTAAAAATACATGGTTCACGGCTATCAAGTGATAAAATAATTAGAATCTTCTCTTTTTATCGCAAGATAGGTATTCATTTTTAGTGTGCAGCAAATGCCACACAATTTATTTTAAATGCGAGATGTTAATGACCTCTAGCTTTAAGTTCAAATGGGCTGGTACTCTTTAAGTTGCTACATTTATTAAACCTTGAACCGTGAATCGGACTCAAGGCCATCGACATTGCTCTCAAATGACGCATTTGCCTGTATCGATCGGATATTTTGCCATGTTCACAATGTCAAGGCTTACCGCCAACTTACGATTGTAATAAGCTTATACATAGTATGAGTACAGATTATTATACACCTATGAATTTTATTACTGTATTGTGGCCTACTTACATTGTATTGAATGTCAAGCATTAGTCGGCGGGTTATCAATAATATCGCAGCATTCTCTGTATCTGAAACCGGAAGTGAAATAAATATATCTCTTTAGGTTAAAACCTGCATAATTCAGCCCTTTACTATCACTCTCCTGGGTATGTGTTTTTCCACAACTGGTGCGGGTTGATTTTGAAAAGTCAGAGATGCGAACTGGCTCCCCGTCTCGGACTTTTTTCTCCTATTGGATGGAAGACAATCGGTCAACCGCTGGGCTATCACAGCTTCTTTAGAACTATAATAATATTTCAGTCATTATATTATGAAGGTTTATCCCACTACTGTCAACAAGAATTGTCGATATTGTCATTATCACGAAACATTATGATGCGATTTTCTTGCTGTATGTAATATCTCGGAGCGGAAAATGCAATCTGTTTTTGCTAGGTTGTTTAATTTACTCATTGAATAATCATAATTATGTAAAAGACTGGCTGTAACACAAGTTTTTAATATATTTTTTTAGTCGATTGTATGCAAATAATGTTAATTATTTATTTACAGGAAAAAGGTACTTCGTTACCAGCCCAACGGTTGAACAAGTATCCGTCAAGGGGTTTGCTAAAACACATATTACAGCAAACATACAATCAGGCAGTGTCTGACCCCGACAAGCTCAACCAATATGAACCCTTCTCACCTGAGGTTAGTGCTAACGGTTATTTATGGCGCAATCTGTATTGTTTACGCGGGCGGTCATTATGTCGTGTTGCTAAAATTGACCTGCGCTATATATAATTGTCATTGAATTATAAAAACGACATTCTATTCAGAACATTGAACGGGAATTATGTATGCGTACATTTGTAATGTAATCAAATTGCCTCATATTGCCTATGAGGCATAGGATTTAGATTCGCGGGTTTCTTAGTTTGAATCCCAGGTAGTGCAAAAAGTATATTTTTTTATACAGCACATGCATTTTTTTAGATTAGACTAAATATCTACTGTTTACTGACTAAGACTGTGCGATCTACCAATTACATAATCAGTAGGTACTTCTTCACATATATACCATATTCACATCACATATTAAAAATATATTTTTCTTTGTTTTGCCACGATCGCCATCGATATAAAATTGATAAAATTTTACCTCGATGCAAAGGTTTTCATAGGTATTGCTGATATTTTATTAAATTTAGTTGGGGTAGAAAGATAAAGTTGAAGTTTGTTTGAATAATACATGAATTGGAATATTTTTCATTCACCTCAAGTGATATAAAATGTCCAGTGGATTTTTGTATATTTTTCATATTAATTTGTGTAGTTCATATTCAGAAATTTTTTAGTAACTGTGGTAATAAAATAAATTATTAATGTCGACAGGTATACGGCGAAACATCTTACGAGTTAGTGTGTCAGATGATAGATCAAATAGATATAACCGCCGAGGATGTGTTCGTGGACTTGGGCTCCGGCGTTGGGCAGGTGGTTTTACAAATGGCGGCAGCAACACCTTGCCGTGTCTGCCTCGGAGTCGAAAAGGCGGAAGTTCCTAGCAAATATGCTGAGGTAAATATTACTCTCAACACATCAGCTTGTTACAAATGAATATATGAAAACATTTTTTTATAGGCATTGTTACTGTAAAAGCTCATTATTCCTCATAATACATATAAGATATTTCAGTAGTTGGTAAATGTTACGAATCCAAGAAAAAGCTTATTTGGAGATTTACAATTTCAGTTTGGTTCAAGTTACGCACCGATCGTTCAACACAATGGAGTTCAAATATATATTATTTGAACTCAACACGCCGCCCGCTGGCTACTGCTGCGGTACTCCCTATTAGCACAGTGGCTAAGCGATTGACTTTCTTCGCTACAAGTCGCCGGTTCGATCCCCGCACGGCATAAATATTTACCTTTTACCAGTACAGTTATGGCTTTTGCAGTAATGATTACGTTCATTTTGTTAATATAACACTTAAACGTTTTCAGAGTATGGATGGCCACTTTAGAACATGGATGAGATGGTATGGCAAAAAATTCGGAGAGTATAAATTAATAAAAGGCGATTTTTTACTGGATGAACATAGAGAAAAGATAAATGCAGCAACGATAGTATTCGTTAACAACTTTGCATTCGGACCTCATGTAGATCACCAGTTAAAAGAAAGATTCGCAGATTTAAAAGATGGTGCTAAAATCGTTTCATCGAAGAGTTTTTGTCCGCTGAACTTCAGGATAACGGACAGAAACCTCAGCGACATCGGGACCATCATGCACGTCAGCGAGATGTCTCCGCTAAAAGGATCCGTCTCGTGGACGGGGAAGCCAGTCTCTTACTATTTACACATTATAGATAGGACCAAATTGGAGAGATATTTTCAAAGACTGAAAAATCCGAAACTCAAGGTCAGCAAAAGGGTCTGTTCCAATCACTTCACCTTTTATATAAGATTATTAAGATTATTGCTATGTTTTCTCAAATTCCATGATGATATGACTGTGAAAATAATTTGTATTTCAAATGCTTCAAACAAATTTAATAATTATGACAAAAATACATGTAAATTTGTTGGAAATATATAATAGTTTGTATGTCACGTAATAATGATTACTAAGTATAATTTATTCGTACAACCAGTCATCATGTTTGTGTGCTATATCCACTGCTGATTATACGTCAAACTTTGTAGTCGATACTAAGAATTAGGTAACACTTAGTTTGTACTATTTAGTTTCTCTAGTAAACAAGTATTACCTTGTAATTTGTCATTCCAGTCTGTCACACCAATATTTCTTAAATCTCCGATTAAACCGTGCTTAAAAATACTGCGTAATTTCAAGGCACTAGCATTTCAACTATTGTTTAACAGTAAATTCGACAGACTTGAATGATTTAGTTTGGAACAAATACTCTATTCAAACAACTGTTCCTAGGGCTGTACAAATAGTTTGGTGGCAAGTTACTGATTGAGTGAACATCACTTTAAAACAATTCTTAATATATTCAAAACAATGGATTGTGATTACGGAATTCTACTTTATGCGTGGTTCGACACGCACTTGGCAGGTTTATACTTTTCCACATAGTGAGCTAGAATTCGCTTAAATGGTGAGCTTATATTGCTTGCATAATGCCGTTAGGTGATCGCTTCCTTAGATTTTACGTACATTGTTCCGGCCTCGTACCAATCTATAATTTTTTAGTCAGGCTTACCCATGTTGCTCAGCCCATCTAGTCAACATCTACATTTACAATTAGATTGTGGCTTTTGTCCCACTCCGACCAAATCGTATTTCAGGTAAAAAGCTGCTTTATTATCGCTTTTTATTGCTGACTTAAACCTAATTAAGTAGTGATTACTGCATATCATTTTTGCATTCATCTATTGTCCAATCCTATAAAAGACCGTTATTTCACTATAAACCCGTTTATTACATAGATATTTTAATTTTTACGAAATAGTCAAGTGTAAATGTGCATTTGACTTTGTAATATTTGTACTTGAAAGAAACAACTAGGTCATATTGTACTGATTTAAAATAGCGGACAAAATAATATTTTGCATATTAAGACAAAACTGTGTCTACATATTGTAAACATAGAACGAACGGTTTAACAGGGTAATTCTGCTTATTCGATATCAGGGTCGGACAGGTCAATGGTTATCTGTATTTCAGCAAACTAGATATTGATCCGTGTCAATGAATGTAAACACGTGTGTGTTTAGAAGATTATTTTACTTGAATGTTATTATTGTTAGGGCGCGCATAACGGATGTGAAGAGGGCGAAGGGAGCGGCAAGCGGCACCTGAGCGCGCCGCCGACGAGGCAGCCCACACCGGACCTACTGAACGGCAACAGCAATCATAGCACCGCCTCGCTGCCCGAGCGGCGCAGAAAGGTGGCGCGACCCAGGGCTGTCCGGTGAGCATACTTTTAACATAGCTGTACATCATGTTAATAATGCATCTTTTAACCTCAGGTATCGGACTTTTTTCGCTTCTTGCTGATAAATCAAACTAACTGAGCTCTTGTATGCTACATTATTATGACCGATGACGGTATATCTGACAGATTGTTATCAGATATGTCAGGAACTGTGGCGAGTCGTGAACTTACAAGTCTCAAACAAAAACAAATCGCTTCTATCGTAAAGTATAATCACAGTCAATATCAAGACAATATGAATAATTGTTCGTCGTATCATCATGTCAGATTTTACCTATTTTAGTATGTAAACATGCAGTTAACTTTTTTCTATTAGATTATTTTCACTTATATCACTAAAATAGCGGTCAATGCGTTAATAAGTCGTTTGTACATACAGAGGCGAGAATGGGCGGACACGTGCGCGCGCTGCGGTACCGAAGCGACGCGTGGTGCGGCGCTCCAGCGACGAGAGCGACGAGGAGTCCAGCGGCACCGACGACGCGCCGCCCGGACCCGAGCCCGCGCCGCGCGAATGGGGCGCTCCCTGGGCCTCCTCCTCCGACTCCAGTCAGTACACCTAGCTTGTCTTCTGCTTTAGATAATACTTGGCAGCTTGCTTCAATCAACTTAACCGCATCACATATAAATCCTCACCATGTGCTGCAACCGATCGATCATGTTCCTCAGGGATGCAGCTAAATTATTAATTCGTTTACAGATCGTAGTCGGCGGCCAGCAAGTAAACGTAGTGCGAGCGCAGGCGGAGCGCGACGACGAGCGGCGCGAGCCAAGCGACGCCGAGCTGCTCCCGCCGCCATCGCCGGCCTCGACCTACTTCACTCCACCACACTAGCTTCCACCCTACACAACGGCGCCGTGAGTATACTTAGTATGAGGTATCGTATGTGATTAGGTCGACGAAGTTTTATATCAGTTGATAAAAAACAGATTCTGTTGCTCTCGAATTACAACAAATCTTTTTTAAATTTTGTTGATTCGGTCCGCGATACAATACCTACTGATAACAGCGAATTCTAAAAACTGTCAGAATTCCAAGCATGACTTTTTTATTTTTTTTTATTTCTAAAGCGTAAAAATTAAAATATCTATGTAATGATGAGCAGTGATAGCCTAGCGGTTGAACGCTTGCCTTCCATGTAGGAGGGTCCGCGTTCAAACCTGGCTCGCACCTCTGACTTTTCGGAATCATGTGCGTATCAGAATTTGATTATCACTTGCATTTACGGTGAAGGAAAAACGTGAGGAAACCTGCACACCTGAGAGGGCTGCATAAAGTTCTCGACGGTGTGTGTAGTCGGCCAACCCGCACCGAGCCAGCGTGGTGGACTAAGGCCTACCCCTTCTCATTCTGAGAAGAGACCCTTGCCCAACAGTGGGACAGTAATGGGTTGAATTTATTATTATTTGTAAAGGCTCTTGTCCATTAGCTTTATGATTTATAGTAAAATGTTAAGGGCTCTAACTCTACACGCGCAGATCCGATCCTCACACTCCAACTGTATCATGATAATAAATCGGAAGGTGTGTCGAGCCCACCAGGCTTGTAGTAACAGAGCGTGTCTTCCAGGTGACGGCACCGCCGCCGGGCTGTGTGGAGCAGCGCCTGTCTGCGCTGGGCGTGCAGCTGCAGCCGGCCGAACGCCTGCACTCGGAGCTGGACATCCCACGCTCGCCGCACACGCCCTACAGTCTGCAGCTGCTGCTCGACATGTTCCGTGACCAGTATCTCGCCTTCATCACCCGCATGAACACCCCCGAATACGCCAACCAAATACGACACCAGATTGAGAAGGAAAAGGTATGTCAAGTGTCCTCTTGTTTTTCTGTACCTGTTTGTTATGTATTTTATACTTGCTGACTTGTTGGTGATCTCACAAACGGCGTGGGCTTGTGCAAGTAGAATAATCGACGAAGAGACACGAGATCGATGAAGAGACATGAGCGCTACAATGATTTCATAATATTTCAAATACATTTTAAGCTTTAGTATAGTCAAAACGTCGTTCTTAAAATCACTAAAGAAAGATATAGTGTGTGGTGATTATAAATAAAAGCTATATTTAATACAGGAGCGGAACCAGAAACTGAAGTCGCGCGCGTCTCAGTTAGATAAACAGATCAACGTGCTCATCAGCGACAGTGTCGCTCTGCTAAAAGCGCGAATGAGCGAGCTGGGCATACACGCCAATAACACTGTGGACCTACTGGCCAAAGCTAAGGAAATCGTAGGCAGGCATAAGGAGTTGCAGAGTAAAGCTAGCAAATTGCAAGCCCAGGTACTTTTGTTTACTAATTTGTCTGTGTCATAGTATCGTGCATTGAAAACAAACAGTATATATTGTAACTTCAAAGATTATGTGACCGGATGCCACCCCTCCTTCTCTCCCTAGGTACGTTCGCTCTTATAGCTCTCTATCGCTCGGTCATGGACCTGATAGATAGTACGGTCTCGGTTTCGCGACGGGTTAAAGTCATTTTCGAAGAGTACGTACATCACTACAGTTGATAAAAACGGTACTCCTTATTTCATTATTATATTAAATTTTTCAATTTATTTGACTTTTTTTTTTCATGAGATACCTACTATACGTATTATATCATACCATTTTTGTGGTAACGTAATATTTTATTATTTACTGTTGTGTAAATTGATGTTTGTTAGCTGATTGTTTTATTGAATGTCTTTTTAATTTTCTATGTACGATATTATGTCAATGGTTTTTTATTTTAAAGTAATTCTATTATGATATGTATTTATAACTTGGCGATTTATAAAACACAGTCATCATTTAATTGTAATTTTGTTATTTTTAGGTGAATAACATAGAAGCTGAACAAGCAATGCTTGTAAAGCAAAGGACGTTTGAGATAACGGAAAAGTATCGACAGTTAGGCCATATACCGCCCGACGTGGAGATCACTCAAAGTATAGCTCATGATTGTATCTTGAAAGAAATATCGGCTACTTTAGCACATCGGAAAAGGTTACATGCACAGGTAGGACACCTTCAAAACGAAATTATTCAAATGGAAAGAGCAAGCGAGCACAAAGTTGCTGCGCCAACTGTACCTGTTGCCACTGTAAAACCTCACACAGTTAACGCTAAACCGAGGAAATCCAGAGAACATAGATCACGGTCACAGGAGTGGCCAGACGTCCCGGACGTCGGAAAAATAGAGGAACAGAACCCTGAGCTTCTTGCTCAGAAGATATTGGAGACGGGTCGACAGATCGAAGCCGGCAAGATCACCAAGCCGAACGTACTAGTGAACGGTTACGTGAGGGAATCTGAGAGGCACGTCGATCATCACCGACACTCGAAGGCGGCCGCGCCGATACACCGCGCGCAACCACAGAGACCGGGCCAGCCGCCGCATGGCCTCGCGCACCGCCAGTCGCCCGTCAAGCCACAGAAATCACTCAACGTCGTCGGCAAGGTACAGGAGTCGCCGAAAGTGATCAACTTCGAGGACAGACTCAAGAGCATAATAACGTCGGTGCTGAACGAGGACCAGGAGCAGCGCAAGGCGTCGCGGCCCGCGCAGAGCCACGCGTACAGCAACGGGTACGTGCGAGCCGCCTACCCGGCGCACCATGCGCGGCCGCGCGAGCTGCGGCGCGAGCGCTACCCGTACGAGCGGCGCCACCAGCCCGACTACACGCAGGTGAGCCGCCGCCCGCGCCGCGCCCGCGCCGCGCGCGCGCGCCCTGTTGTATAACCGTGTGCCTGCAGGTGTCGCCGGCCAAGCTGGCGCTGCGCCGCCACCTGTCGCAGGAGCGGCTCGCGGCGCCCGGCGCGCGCACCATCGGCGACCTCGTCAACGGCGAGATCGAGCGCACGCTCGAGATCTCCAACCAGAGCATCATCAACGCGGCCGTCAACATGAGCGCGCGCTACCACGAGCCCGCCGCCCCCAATCAGCCGCTCGAGGGTAACTTATCTCCATACATTCAATAAACTGCCAATAACCTCATTTTCACATGATTATAAAGTATAAGCCTTTATTTTGCATGGTATGGTCTTGTCATAGGTTGGCGTTTGTTGAAAACTTGATTTATATTGTTAATATGCAAAGAATATACACATGAACAACTTAGAATATGAGACTACACAATAATGTGGAATTTAAAATGCTAAATCATGATAGAAGGTTGTATCAATTGACAGCTGCTAGTTTTGACGATATTTAGTGTGGATGAATACACTTTGAAGGCAGGAACTATGAAGCCTAGAGTGGCGCAATCGCAGTCGCAGTTTTGTTGTCTTAGTTCACAGCGCCGCACGTCGACTTCCAATGTTCACTTAATGGCCTGACCTGGCTGGTGAGGTGTATCTCCCAATGTCGTACGTCATATAGTTGCCAAATGAAACCGTAGATTTTTCACCGCTATTATTCAACGCGTACTGATTCATCTCTTTCCTTGCCTTCACAAGCATGTTCCGTTTCCGCGGGGCCGTACAGCGAACTTCTCTACTAAAAATTTCGTTGCATAACGCTCGAACTATCTGACACTCGAATTGGAATGCAATGCCACCCTGGTATTTTGAATTTGAATTCTGCCGTTCGTGAATTCTTCCGAATCGTTCCCAGCAAAGAATTAAAAAAAGAAATTGTTGTGGGTGTTGTTAAAGACCCCTAATATATTACGTCAAGAAGATAAGCAGCGTCCACTGTGTTTCTATTAGGTCATCAAATGCTGCAATACACTGGTCGCAATATGCTTGTGTACATTTATTGTAAAGATTAATAGAAAGATCATATTCCGCAGTAGACGTATATATTTTGTCGATATGAATATAGTGAATTTCAATTGGTTATCATTCAGATTTCAGTATTTGTGTTTTTACGAGATTGTGGTGGTTCGCAGGACTAGCAGCTTGCCTACAGGCGCGTGTGCTGGCGTCCGAGTACTGGCGCGGGCGCAACGGTACGGCCCCGCCCGCCGGCGCAGACGCAGACGACGCGAGCCGGCGCCGCACGCCGCCGCCCGACCCGCACTCCAACACGTCCACGCCGCTCGTGGACGAGCTGCCCGACGGCGCGCGCCTGCCAGGTAACCCCGAGCCGCCCGAGCCGCCTGCGCACCCCCCGCGCGACCGCCTCACCAGCCGCTCCGTTACAGAGGGCGAGGCCGGCGAGGAGGTGGACGAGAGCAAGTGGCAAGACCGGATAGCGTTCCGGTTCGACCAGATCATATCGTTCGCGTCCACGGCCATGGAGGACAAGCGGCGGCGCTCGGACGAGGCGTGCAACACGTCGCCCGACTCGGGCATCGGGCACGGCGACGCGGGCGCGGCGGCGGCGGCGGGCGCGGCGCGCGCGGGGGGCTCGCCGCCCGCGGCGCACTTCAAGAAGCGCTTCTTCCGGCGCGAGCGCTGGGGCGCGTGGGGCGGCGCGGCGCCGGCCGTGGACTGGGAGCGCCCGCCCATGTGACGGCGCAGGCCCTAGCGGCGCCGCCGCCCTCCGCGCACCTAGCACCTACGATAGGGAGATGCGCTCGATTGTATTCTATGTAAATAGGGTCGATCTGGCCCCGCTCGACTCCCCTCGGATGTTGACTGTCGACTTTTGTTATTTTTTCGAATATATAATGTAATTATGTATATTATTGAGTTTATTTTACGTTTAAGATGTGTAATTATTTAATGGTAGTTTTATGTCGCCGTTCCGTTCGGTATCGTCGAGACGTTAGCGCCGTGGCGGATTGTATTTCATGTGTTCATTTAGGTCTTAGAGTCTGAAATACATGATTCGGTGACGTACGTTGCAGCGGATCATTCTTGCGCCGGTCGTTTGATGAATGTTTGTTGTTTTATGTGTTTTGTTTGTCGATGTTACGGAAGCTCTTGTCTGAATAATGTTAATCATTTCTTTGGGAAATCTTAATTTTTTAATATTGTACTTATATCGAGTTTGTATAGAATAGATCATTATGGATTTTCTTACGTATCGAATCGAAGAAGTATCGCATTAGGAACTTAATAGTAAATTATAGCGCAATTATCATTGTAATAATGTATCGAGAACTATCTCATAATGTCATATTCGAAGCAATGAGGTCGTCAATCGTCCTGTGATACACAAAGCACCACTATTGTTATCATTTCAGTATCTGTGTGATTACAATAACTTAACTAATTCGTATATTTAGGGACAGTACTGTTTTGATGATGACCATATTAGGTAGTTCATTAGATTGTAAAGAGAATTTATTGCTAGTAAAGCCAGTAACTGAAATGTATAGTATAATAAAAGCTTAAATTATGATAAAATCTAATGTGACTCTTTTTTCAAAGTTTTCCCAGAGAAACACCAATGGTGCAGATAATGGTAGATATTGTATAGTATAAATTGACACGCTATTTTTATACGGGATTATTTTAGATAAGATTATGCCCCATTTCCAACTGAAGTGTTATGCAAGTAAGGAGAAGCTGGTGTATGTGTGCTTTTCTCCATATTTTGAACCGTGTGGGATGAGTGTACGTGCACAAATTTGATAAGTCGTGTCTCTTTATATAATCGATGTCTTTAAGTCGCTGCTTAAGAAACAATCCGCTACTGAAAGGGTACTTTAAGTTTTCCTCAGTCTCTCGAGTAACTGACTACGCGGTGTTGATTCTTAAGCAAGGATATTTTAGTATTTCTTTTTCAAAACTTTATTATATGTATTATGTTGGATAATGTCTGTACTACTTATGTAGCAATAAAGTGAAAATACGATTAGCAGGTTCATTAGATCTACACGCGAATACACAAAAATAACACATTGTCTTCTGATCCGCCATTCGATAAGAACTGTAAAGCAGTACATTTCTCACCAACTCGATAATTTCATAACACCAGAATATTCCACTCATAAAAATATTTCTGTGCGATCTCAAAAACTACAGTATTCGAAATCAACTCGATTGATTGATTGATAAATTGAACTATGTGAATAAATTGTACTTTTCTTTCACTTCTACTAAATATGCACATAATGTAGATATATTTCATTAGACACGTTATAGCTATAATAATAGGACCAAAGAGTTTCTGGCGACGTGCCTAATTGTATCAATTTTATACACAGTGCCCCCCTCAATAGCAATAATAATTTATTATTACGATAACATTGTCAATGTTTCCGCTGTTTTTCCTACAAGGAGTTTATACTCGTGAAACCTGCGTACGCGTTTACTCGTAAATTGATTAATTACATATTTTGTACACTCCTATCCCTCCTATATTTACTATAGACCAGTCAATTTCACTTTAGCATAATTTCAATACTTACCTACGTTGAAAACACAGCATCAGAAAGTATAAAAAGGGGGTGGCAGGAAATATTCAAATAAACTAAATTTATAATAAACTTTTACTCTCTTACTAATAAACACGGAATAAAGTTATATCAAGAATGTACGTGAACGTAGGAGAACACAAGTAGCAAAATAATATTTACCAATGGTGGCGCTCAAGATATATGAAAAGTATGGTATAAAATAAACATTTCTAATTAATATTATTTTGTTGAAATGAAAATTATACAATATCCTACTAAATGACAACTTACAAGTTATTCCGCGTTTAGTAAGGGGTACAATATAGAGCTATGATTGATGAGATTGACAGTCTTCTATGAGAATCAGACCTAAATTATTTTCCATATAAATTTATATTGGGCTCCTTAGCCACCCCTTTTTAGAGCCGTATGCTTAATATTCATAAACATATCTGCGTTTCTTTGGGGTTTATATACCAGTTACTTTGAATGCATCGGTTTAGGTGACGAGCCCAAGTAACTTAGGAATAAACTTTTTTTCGCTCATGACGATTATCCGCCTCTTAGGAATAAGGTTAAACAAAATTAAGCAATTTGTTATGTAATGGGGTTTCTGAAGTCATTGTTGATATTCGAAAATACTGATAACGGTTTTATACTTTCAATCGATGAAGCACTAAATAAAAGAATTGTATGTAATAATAACGTTTGTAGTTCGAAACTTAAATGTGATTGTGTCGTAAGAGTATAAGAACCGACTTGTTTCCTAACTCGTCCATTGAGCGTTGCTGCTATAGAAAATCGTCTAGTAAGCACATATAAAATAAAAAGCAAGAAATACCGAGTGATCCTGCCAAAAAATCTGCCCTTTTGCAAATGGTTTCAAATCCAGCATCCGAAACTAGTTATTAAATAACCGTCGTTTAAACTTGCAAGGTTATATGTTTAATCGCCGCCCCTACATAAAACGCCTCACCTTGAAATTATCTCTGTAATAGCATCGGTCAATGGGTGGTCCAGCCTTATATTTAAAAAATAAGACACGTTTAGAAGTCAGAATGCGTAGCGTATAATAATATCGAACGCTTAGAAATTATTATCGTCTTGGAATAAATTAATGACTAGATCGTATTGTTAACGAAATAAACATAAGATTTTTGTTGATTACTTATAAATAATGAATACGCGTATTGTTACGTGCACTGACGTAAGCAGCTGAATTGTAAGAAATTAATATTGTATCAAAATTCGATCTGAGCTCACAAAAAAATAAACAAGTACATGAAATAAAAATATACGACCATGATCGAGAAATTTTGAAATATAGTAATTCCTTTAAGATCGTGAAACATTTTTTGTATTATGTAGTTGTTTAATTTAATATTAAGGCCGCGGCCGCTAATATAGACGTCATTGAAGTCGGTTCTATTTTTTTTTAAGTTATTTTTGTACAGTATGTTTACTTACTGTGCACGGTGTACTGTTTTTATCATTAGATAAGATTTTGTCAAAACACGAAAAATTATGATTGTAATAATTAATTACTTGAGCTGTATTAATATTTTGAGATCGATGAATATTACATTCTGTAAATGCGAATTTCCAGATATGTTTATAATACATAAGCGACTCTGTAAGAATAAGATAATTTTATACCATACATAATCTAAGTGTACAGTATTGTGGAATGTGTTTCATAGAAGTGTCGTTTCATGTATTTTAAACATTGGGGTGCACTGGTTTGATTGTGCCTGATAAACTCATCAATGCCGCTCCAAACCTCAAAATTATGTATTTGTATATTGATAATTAAGCTTAAAATCTAATCTGAAGTAGGTACCAATAGTAATATAGTGTAATGTCGGCAATAAAACATCTATTTTGGTCGGATTAACTCGAAGAGTGATTACATTATTCAGTTATGATTAATTTTATTTTTTGATGGGGAATAATGAGCTAATCTGTGTGACGTTATAGTGTCTAAAATAGTACAAATGAGAAGACTTATCGTCGTAAGCCTCGGACTATTCAACATGCAAATGCTAGGTTTGAGATGTATCCCTGTGTACTAGTTTTATTTTGTACTAAAAGTTAAAAATAAACGAATAATTATAATATTGCTCTTTTATTATTTGTGTCCCATCGTAAAATTACTAGATTACTTACTATAAGTAATTACTCATAAACTAGATTTTCGTATAAATTTTAATCTGCGTTTGTATGTAGCTCTTACGCTATACAATGTATTTATCGGCTGTCAACTTATCTATACATATAAATAATAAAATTGGAGTGTCTGTTTATAATATTGAAATAACCGTTTTTAACTACATGCATATGAATATATATACGGTACATACACCAAAATAACATTTTTTACAATTTTTGTCTGTCTGTCTGTTTGTTTAGGCTAATCTCTGAAATGGCTGGACCGATTTTGACGGGACTTTTATTGGCAGGTAGCTGATGTAATAAGGAGTAACTTAGGCTACTTTTATTTTAGAAAAATTCTTTTATTTTAGAAAAAAAAGGGTTAAGTGCATTTGGTCTTCTTAACTTCACGTAACTTTTATAATTTTTTTTTTTTAAATGGCGTTTCGCTCCATAAAAATACATTGTTAAGTTCCGACATCCACGCGAACGAAGTCGCGGGTACAGCTAGTAGAAAATATTAACAAAGCCTAATAGAGTTACACTATAACTCACACACACACACAACACTTCTCTTAAAAAATGTAGGTAATTAGTTCCATTCAAGTTCTCAGGCAGTTCAATAGGCCCAATAATTTTACCGTTTAAAATTCCGGTCCACAGGTTTACTTTAAAACGATACTGGGATCTATCTTCTCGCATTAAATGTGGATTCTCCACATGCCACTCGTGATAATTGTGCAAGTTCATGTAACCATCTTTTTTAAATGTCGATTCATCTGACCAGAGAATTTTTTGGATGAATTGGGTATTCTCATTATGCCTCTGTAGCATTGTTCTACAAAAAGAAATCCTTTCCTGATAATCTCGAGGTAGAAGACTTTGAACTCGTTGTACGTGAAACGGATGCATTTCGGCTCTTTGTAAAATACGATGAGCAGTGCTTTTCGGTATTCCCGTTCTTTCTTCAATTCCACGTACGGAAATACTTCGGTCACGTGCGACCTCTTGCAATACTTCTTCCTGGAAAGGAAACACAGGTCTACCTCCAGCCTGTATTTGATTCGGGAAATGGCCGCCCTCTGTGAGTGAACGGTGCACATTAACAAACACGCGGTGATCCGGGTAGCGCTCTAAATTTGGATATCTTTCACGATAAAGTCTAGCGGCAGCACTTGCGTTGCATCTGCATTCCCCATAAATGAGGTGCATGTTCGCATATTCTTGTGAAGTGTAGCGCGTAGGCATGGTAGATAAAAAGGATGCCAACACAAAAGTCCAGAGAGAAGCCAAAGTTGCCGGTATGTTATCAACAAGTCCAATTCACAAAGATTCAAGTCCAAAAAGAGAAGCCAAAGTTGTCAGTACTAAATCAACACAAGCGAATACGAACGTGCGCAGTAGACGAATGAGCGAAACGTACTAACTGGTTGGTGTCGGACTGGTAGCGTAGCCATTTGCTTGGCTGAAACTAGTGCGAATGAAACAGATAGATGCCATAGCATCTATCTGTTTCATTCGCACTCGTTTAAACGACGCATCTCCGTCTCAATGCGTGGCGTCACTATCTGTCTCGCTCACTCATGGCAAACATACCCATTATCCATCTCTCTCATCATTTTGCCTTAAAATTAAGAACCTACCTAGAGCTTGTGCGAATTAAAAACATTTTAACTGAGTAAAATCTGATAGCAAAAATCGGGTTACTTGAGGTTTTAATTTTTTTACTCTTTTCTATTGTATGGAACTAACAAGTATTGTACCATTTTAGAATTCTGATTAAATGCGCCAACTTTTAATGCTACTTGCCAAGGCACTCTAGTACATTTTTTTTATAGGAGGGCCTGTCAAAGTCGACGAATCATCATTATTTTTTATTGGGATTCTAGAAATGTTATTTAGGATTACGTTTCTAAAGTTCAAATGAACAAAAATAAAAAATAATAACCACAATAACCGAAAAATGGTACAGTTTGATCAAATTTCTAGGTTTTTCTTAAAATGCCCATAATTTTCAAACTGCATGGGATAGATTTTTTTTCAGATTTTTCTCGTGATGGTTATGATCAATCCTGTCACCCCGTTTCGGCTTGACGTTGAGTTTTGGGACACCCTGTAGACCCTTCGATGTATTTATTGGGCAACCGTAGCATATTTTACTCAGAATTTGAACATTTTTGGTTACTTTCTAAAACAGTAGTAAACAATAGTGACAGTTTTATTTAAAACTAGCTAGTACCGGTGCGTTGCTGGTGCAGAAGAAATACAATTAACTCTCTTTCAAATATATTTGCCGGTACTGTAAGTTAATTGTACTATGCCTATAACCTTCGTACAAATGCAAGCAATAAGTTGACAAAATTGTATCGCAATCTGATGAACGGTATCCATCATCATCATCATCAGTCCATATTCGTCCACTGCCAGACATAGGCTTCTCCCAGTCAGCGCCACTGAGCCCGGTCATCGCTCCATCTGGCTGGTGGGCGCCCTACACTACGTTTGCCTACTCGCGGTCTCCACTCGATTTTTCGGCGGCGACGCGGTTCTTCGGCTTATGTGACCAGCCTACTGCCACTTCAGCCGACTAATCCTATGGGCTATGTTGATTACATGGGTCCTCTGTCGGATAATCTCGTTTCGGATTTGTTTCTACCTAGCTGCACTATCTGCCAAAGATAGATATACTCCTAGATGACCTTGTACGACGACTGGTTCCGGGAATATGTGCTCAATGAGCATGATCTTAGTTTTATCCATATTTATCCGGAAATTAATTCGTGGAGAAGAATCAGCTAAGCCGTTCAGCATGATCTGTAGCTCCTGTAGCAGCTCCGCCATTAGGACTATGTCATCAGCAAAATGCAAGTGTCAGATGTACTCACCCTTTATATTGATGCCAATTTTTTTCCAGTCCAGCATCTTGAACAAATCCTTCAATACGCTGGTAAACAGTTTCGGGGATATGACGTCCCCCTGTCTTACTCCTCTACGCCATTGAATGGGTTTCGACTGCTGGTCCTGTATTTGTACACTCACTGTAGCGTTCTCATAAAGGCATCTCAATACTATGTAACGATAGTCCACTTGGCATCGCTGCAGGGATTCCAGAACTGCCCAGGTCTCGATAGAGTCAAAAGCCTTTTCGTAGTCAACAAAAGCTAGACACAGGGGTCGATTATACTCCTCGGACTTCTGTAAAATCTGCCGCACTGTGATCTACGGTGCCGTAACCGCTTCGAAACCCTGCTTGTTCAGGCTGTAATTCGTCGAACCTTCTTGCAAGACGATTTGTGATCACTCGTGAGAACAACTTATAGACGTGGCTCAGGAGTGAAATGGGGTGATAGTTTTCCAATAATGTTTTGTCCCCTTTTTTAAAGAATAGGACAACTATATTCCTGTTCCATGCCTCCGGAGTTCTCCCATAGTGAATGATATAATTAAAGAGCTTTTGTAGTTCCCTTATGACTGGAACTCCTCCCGTCAAAAACTCAGTTGTGATCACGTCATCACCGGAGACATTTCCGTTTTTAAGTTGCTTCAGAGCCATCTCAATTTCGTCTTCGCTGACTTCCGGTAATTTATGGATTAAGTGGCGCGTGAATCGTGACTGTCGGGCTCAGAGCGAGGTGCATGAGAATCATATAGCGGGCCATAGAAGTCTTCAATCTCGGAGAGGATTTCCGGCTTTGACAGGACTAACTCTAGAGTCTGATCACCTCATGTATTTCCGTGAGGGAGACCAACCATTCCAGGGTGGCATGGGATTCCACGTTAACAGACTCATCGCTGATAGCGTTGAAGAAGTCTCCAGTGTGTCGGCCAGGGTCTACCCTACTACTACATAGCCTGAGTATAAGGTACTGGCGTGCCTTACCGTACATACTCAGGCTATGTGAGAAATGTACCCAGAAGGTAGTCCAGGTCTACGCAACGACCTCGACACACCTGGATGAAGAAGTAGAGGATATGTACGAAGACATATCCAAAGCGCTTCACAACACCACAAAGGTTCACTTCAGCGTTGTCATGGGTGACTTTAACGCTAAAGTGGGAGTACAGTCTTGCAGCGAATTGAGACTAGGGCCGCACGGTTTCGGTAGCAGGAACCACAGATGGCAAAATCTCGTCAACTTTCTCAAGCCATTCTTGATGAACTCCTGCTTCAAGAAAAAGCCCCAGAGAAAGTGTATGGTGTAGTCCCGACGGTGTGACCAAAAATGAGATTGACTTTATCATGACGGACAAAAGGCATATATTTAGGGATGTCTCAGTGATCAATAGGTTTAATACTGGAAGTGACCACAGACTGGTCTGAGGCACCCTAAATATCCATATCTATTTGGAAAGACGCCGCATGATGGAGCGTGGACCCTATCAGCAACACTATCAGCGATGAGTCTGTTAACGTGGAATCCCATGCCACCCTGGGATGGTTGGTCTCCCTCACGGAAATACATGAGATGATCAGACTCTAGAGTTAGGGTGTACTTCCCTCTATTCGGACTTCACATAACCCGAGTATGTGCCATCTGATGTTATTCAGTTCACGTTCTCCAAACGCAGATGTCGTTCATAATACGTCGCCAAGGTCAGTTGTTTTTGGTAGCCTATCAGTCGGTGATTCTTAGCACCCTCTGCCTTAGGAATAGCGGGGTGGCCGGAACTAGGGGCCATATCTTTGGTTGCGCTTAGCATAGAGGTTTATGCCTATAATCGTCACGCTGGGCAAGCGTGTTAGCGATCGTAGGGCATAGCGTGTCGCGCCGCTGATGCTGCTGCCCATCAGCAGCTAGAAGACTTCGCTGTGCCTTATTTAGGAAGGGCTATACCGCCATCAACCGGTCTTCAGAGCCTCGTCAGTTACTGCAGGATGTACCGCGTGCAGGTGAGGTTGGCAGTTGGAGCAGAAAGTGATGTGTTGCTCCCTTATATCCCAGGTGAACGGTATAGCGCGCATAAAACATGAACAAACATACTTTGATTTTTATATATTAGAAGATTAGGTTTTTTGTTTCGTGGTGTAGCCATAGACTTAGAATTACGCTTACGCTTGGTGTAGCTGCTTGTCTGTGACATATTATGTGCCAAATGGCAGTCTTACGAATTTTGGATTAAGATCCTGGAAATATTTAGGACCACAGGCTCAACAGCCATGCAGCATGCAGCTACTTAGCTGGTCAGTCAAAAGCAGTCGTTAGTACTTTATGTACCACATAGTACTATAGTAGCCAGGAACCAGAAGAATTGGCGAACCCACTTGCTCTGTTCTTCACATATGAGACGAAACGGGCCTAATAATAATTTAGCGGGAAGCTAGACTAAAAATTGCACCGGGTTGTTGGTAATAGAACAAGTGTCGTAATCGTATTATCCACTACAGTCAAAGTGGTCGTAGTATCTTAATATCTTAACTTTCATCAACAGGACAAGTGTATAGGTTATTATTTCTATCTTTTTTGAAACTGAGGAATCTAGTCTGTGACTAGAATCTGTACATTAGCGTAAGCGAAATTCTAAGTCTATGGTACATTATATTAATTACAACACTACTGACATTCTGTCAATGTCACATTGTTTATCTGTCAGTGTCAGTGAACAGTCATGGAACAGTTACAAATTGACAATCTTTTATAGGCAAATTGCCAACGATTTTTTGCGTTTTCCTTTCTCGGCACAGCATTTTTACTGACCAAATATATAACATCATCTCCATTTCTGAAAAGCATCATTTAATTTTAATTGTTATCACTTTTTTGTGGTGGTGATTTAATTGTACAGTCTACGTGCATTATTTATGTTTCATTTTTGGTAGATCACACTTCGTATGTACCAATGAAATGCAATATTCGTGAACTCGCTCAACTGAGCGATCAACCTTGTGCAATAGAAGGAAGATTAAACTATAAAAAGATTTCCAATGGCGGTTATCGTAATCAGTCAGGTTCGTATACCATGTGGTCACAATTAGTCATTTCTAACTATCATTTCTATCTAACATTTTGCTGTCAATAACAGTTGCTAGGTAAGTACTTTGAACTAATACATTTTCCTCAGAATATTTTACAATGACTTAGAGAGGATAAGGAATAATAATTTATATAATATCTGTAATTATTAAACAGCTAGACTTTTTTTCGTAAATGGTTGGTCCAAAATTGCAATACACTGGGTGAAGTGGAAGTGTTTGCCCTGCAGTGAGACTACAGACTTAATATATTGATCATCAATATATTTTAATGCTTCACTTACTTGTAAGAAAATGCAATCAATTTATAATGTATAATAGTTGTTTTATTATATACCAAGGCCCTTATTTCCTGTATCTGTCTAAAAATAAATTGTGAACAAATAAATCATTTGTCCCTTTCCCTCATACATATATAGGGATACTGCTTTCAAGCAGAAAAAAGAAATACTATTTAACAGTTATGTTTATAAATATAGACAGCACTGAAACCCTGTTGTTGTCATTCTTTGGTTGACTTATGTCATTATTATTTTAATCACAAAATATTCTGAATTAATTTGTTACTTACAACATATTTTATCTCATTATATGGGTTTAACAATATTATTTGTATATAAACTTTTACTGTAGAATATGGGCCCACTGATCATATATATGTTTCTACTTTAATCATAGCCTTTATTGTGTTGTTTTTATTTCTTTTCAGTGTTCAAAGAGAGATGGTTTCGGTTAATTAATAATTATTTATTTTATTTCAAAATAAGCGAGATGGGGAAATTTGATACAAAAAATCCAGCAGGAATGTTTGTATTGGAAAATTCTTCAATACAAATGGAACACGGGCAGAGTATACCATTCTCATTTTCAGTATCATTTATGTGAGTTTGATTTTATTTTTTTGTTTTGACATGGCCTATTGAAAAGCATAGATGTATATAGATCCAACACATTTAGTTTACTATGATAAAAGACAATACCTTTATTACAAGAGCATAAGAACCTTACTTGTAATTGCAGATACCTATTAATTTATTATTTATATGTAATTACAGAGATGAACCAGAAAAAAGACATGTGTTTGCTGCTCGTGCTGAAGATAATGTGGTACAATGGGTGATGAAACTAAGGGAGAGCTCATATGAATATCTGCGCAATAGGCTACATGCACTACAGTCTAAAATATTTGCAATCACTGGGAAGGTATGTGTATAGACATTTCATAAAGAAAAAAGTTATGCTTTTTGTATGTAAAATACCTAAATCATCAAAAAGTGGCATTTTAAATATCTTTTTATCATCTGATAATAACTGTAGAAAAATATTGAAAAAAATATCATTTCTATTATCGTTTTTGTTGATAAGATATAATATTTTGTTGTTATGCATAGATAATAATTTCATGTTTAAATTTATTTTAGGATCCTCTTCTGCTAGTACCAAGAAATGAAGGAGCTTGTTTGTGGGCACCATCCATACCATTTTCAACGGCACCGGCTTGCACTGTGAATACTAGTTCATTTAGCTGTCATCTACATACAAATGGTGCATTTACACTTGAAAGGAGCAAATCAGATGTTCAGGCGCATAGGCATTTCCGAACCGAATACACCAAAAAGGCTACCTTCTATACTGACAATCACAAAACTACTGACAAAAGAGGAGAGACATCTAGTGAAGTTTATTCACTTGAGAGAAGTAAAACAGCAGCACTTTTACCTGGAAGTTTAAATCCCATGGACACATCCATTTTTGACAATCGTCCACCGTATTCTAGAGCGGCGCCTAGTCCGCCTGTCAGAACGAAACTGTCGCCGAGTAGTCGACGAGTCGAAATAAATCATGAAGTGAATTTTTTTGCGCAACAAGGTAGACAATTAGGTACAACAGGTATTCTAGATGAAACACCAATTCCGCCCAGAAGAAAAGTATCACCAAAAAATTTAGATGTCCAAAATCCGACTATTGAGATTACTAGCAATAATTGTAGCAGAGACCAAGAAGACCCAAGTGATGATCTGATTAAATTCTAGTTTGCTCAGTAGATGGAAAGAAATCCCACCTATTAATTAATTTTAATATAAAATTATTTAGTTACTTGCCAATTATATAATCGATTAATACATATGTAATGTGTTATGTTGAAAAATATTGTAATCATTAGGTAGGTGTTTATGTTTTATAATATGTAAATATCTATGTCAAGAAAATGTGATTTGGTAATAATTTAATTTCATGTGCTCCTATGTCATGTGACATTATAGACATAAATACAATGAGTACACGAGTACTCATTAGTAAATACCCACATAAGTATACATCGAGTTTTTTGTATGATTTAGATAGATTTTGTAAGTATTATACAGTAAATATCTGAAACCAAATACCTAGATCCTACATATACACAGAGGATAGCATTTTTGAACGCCATTGTATTGTTTTAAGACAAACTATGTACAAAAAATGAACTACCTTCATGATGCTATGTCGTAATCAATAGTATATTTTTATTAGTGGAAATTTTGGACATCAGTAGGTAGGTACTGTGGTTAGTAGTACATATTTTTTTAGATAATGTCCTTTTATATCATGTGATCTGGTGCTCTGTCCATACAAGCGTCCAATAAACATATTTAAAAGCTTATCAGAATGTTAGAATTTTCTTCCTTGTGCGACTGTCCTAAAAGAAAACATTTAGATAATAATTTAACCTGAATCCAAGTTTTACAATGCAAAAATAAATGTATTTCTAACACAAAATAGAACAATGTCACACTCGCTGGCGTCCCTTGTACTTGAACACATATACGAGAGACAACTAACGCGGCAACACCCAACGCAATTCAGCTGACCACACACTTTTCCAAAACAATTTGTAGTGTTTAACCATTGAAAAAATAATAGAATAAAACAAATGAGTACAGAACCAACCGCATGTCGTAAAAAAAAGCCGAAAGTCCTCCCGACTGACTGTACTAGTACCTATAGCAGTATTTCCCATATCCTAGTGTTTATATTCTCCAGCGATTGTTAATTATCACTGCTCTAAAGGGTCTAGAAAGGAAACGCTACGTACAGGCAGATCGGACATTCGAGAGGCCCTATAAGTGCTTCAGCGATGTAACAATATGGCTAATATGATTACGACACTTATTTCACTATTACGCTTGCCGAGTCTAAGATTATGAGTAGATAGCCAAGACGTTTCGCTCTATATGGACACTATAAATATATAAGGACAGGGCCGGCGCTACCATAGGGTGAACAGAGCGGCTGTTCCAGGCGCAGAGTTCCAGGAGCCTCAAAGGTCTAGAAAAAAAAAACTTTTTTTAAGACTTAAGATGGTGTCGAGATTTCCCAAGTTTGTACGCATAACTCATAATACTGACATATATAAGCAAGGGGGGCGCCATTATTGGATCTTGCTCCATCCTAAAACTTGCATTGGGCCGGCAGCACTGTTCGAGAATACATTGTATCAGTCGCTGATTGTACCGGTTATTCTAGCAACTCGACGACACGGTTGGCGCAGTGGCTAAGCGATTAGCTTTCTGCGCTACGTGTCGCGGGTTCGATCCCCGCACGGAACAAATATTTGTATGATCTACAGATAGTTGTTTCGGGTCTGGTTGTTTGTGCATGTGACATGTATGTTTGTAAACTGTACCCACGATACAGAAGAAATCCTAGTGTGAGGCAATGTTTTTTTTTAAAGAAGAAGAAGAAAAAACTCACTCATACGGGATTTTCTAGAAGTTCACATATGACAATGTTCCAGACAGTCCTCTGATATCTCTTTCTCTCTCTTTACGAATGCTCTTTCTGCAGTTCTGATTTTTTAATACTACTTGGTATTGCTTTTGGTGTGAGAGTACGGCTTCTCCAACTGCGCTTTCTATAATGCTTATCCTCATATCATAGTTCACCTCCTGTGGTTGACACACACGACACACTAATCTATACTACTTATAATAATACCATAGAGGTATTATTTAATTTTTTATTTAAAATTTTAATTGTAGTTATTACTTACTCGTATGGATAAAGGCAAAACAAAAATAGGAAAGGCTTTCTGTATGTCCCCTTTATCCCTTATAGGAGAACCAATGGACTGATTCTGATGAGACTCTCACTGTATCGTAATTTAGAGGTTGGAGTGTCATCAAAAGTTTATTTCATCACGCTATCGCTTATAGGAGCCGCGCAGTGTAAGATATTTGTTGTGTATCATGATGGATATAAGAATTGATACGGTGCCTAATACGATCGACCCTTAATTAAATCCTTAAGTAGGTATATATATTCACGCTATAGCGACAGCGTGATGATATGACCCGAGGACCTGAGCAGTGAAGCAGTTTTTGTATAGGTGGGGGAGACCGAGGAGAATTGTGACATAGTCGATTTCTCGGAACCTATGATCGTTAGCGAGCTGGTAACAGCGTGCAATTGTTATTATTGAGACGCGCTATTTGACGCAGTACGCGACAACGGCGCACTGTGCACAGCGAATACTGAGCTGCATCCCTTGCTACACATATTTGATGTCTCTCTTTTCTGTGCTTATACTGTGTTTTATATGTAATTTGTGTAGCAAAAATAAATGGTTTAAATGGTTTTTAAATGGATAGCGGTTGTGAGTACATTTGCATACAAAAAATAGCAAAAAGTAAGTTTTCTACCAAAATTTTGATTACATATTATATTGTTACGTATTATGTTTGCACTGTTACGATATTTTTTCTCATATGCTTTAGTTTTTCAAGTTTCCTAACGTGGTATTGCTTTTTTTGTATTGGCACCTGTTTAGAAATTATAAATTATTTTTATGACCGGTTCACGATTTTTTGCAATTAGGCGAGTTGTGACAAGCTGTCACAAATCGCCTAGTGAATCAAATCGCATAGAGAATGAGGCAATTCTCGCCAGAGTCACTTAGGCCGTTGCCAAAAGATCCGCCAACAAAAAGGAACCAACCGAATAAACGTAAGATCAAATCTGTTGTGCCTACTGACACACCTACCAAGGATGAAATTGCTGCAATAGAAGGATGAAATTGCTGCCATAGTAAAAATGCATGTTCTAAGCGAGGAAAAGAAGAAGCTTAAAAAATTTAAGAAGAAGACTAATAAGAAAAGTAATTATTAAGTAGTAATGATGAAGAGGATGAAGTCGAAAAATATGCAGAAAATAATTGTTTTTGCTTGTGTTGCCTTGAGCGCTTTGCTAATAGCAAATCAAAAGAGAAGTGGGTTCAGTGCATCGAATGCCAAGGCTGAAGCGAGCTTCAATACGTCTGTCATAATTGTTTGTCAGATTAGAGTTTGATTTTCAGACTGATTTAAACATAATAGATCTTAGAAAGCCACACTTTATTATTTAAGATATTAATACTTTTTATGTCTATGTTACATGTTATTTTAGTTCGTACAGACATGCTACATAATAAATAAAGCACTTTGTTGCAAAACATATGTGTAATTTATTTATCATTAATATACATAATTGTATTTTTTATTCACCAAATAGTCTAAATATATAAGTGTCACAACTTACCTTGGTATCAGTCACAACTTACCTTGGTATTAGGAGAGTTGTGACACGGGGAGTACATTTTGTTTTTGTAGATTTTCTCAGAAACCTTAATACTTTCATAAATTTTAATGATTGTTTCTTAAAAAGTATGAAAGATTGAGCTGCATTGACTTGTACAGCTCACAGATGTAAAATGTTTCTTGACTGAGATATGTTAGTTGAAGTAAAAATTGTCACAATTCTCCTCGGTCTCCCCTACTCGTATGATTTTTAACATAAGTTTAATTCTAAATTAAACTGATTATAAACGGGTTGAACATTTGCGGCAAAAACATCATTAAACTAAGCGATAAATTTTCAACCTCATATAAATACCTCATATCATAGAAACTTCGCATTTTACAATATGTATTAGAAATATTCGAAATATGTCCATTCAAAAAATAAATATGAGGATCCGACGACACGGTTGGCGCAGTGGTTGAGAGATCGACTGTTGAGCTACGTGTCGTGGGTTCGATTCCCGCACGGAACAAATATTTGTATGATCTACAGATATTTGTTTCGGGTCTGGGTCTTCGTGTATGTGAATACACACCGTGCCTCGGAAAGCACGTAAAGCCGTTGGTCCTGCGCCTGATCTCTCTCCGGTCGTGTCGGATTGCCGTCCCATCGGACTATGAGAGTGAAGGAATAGAGAGAGCACCTGTGTTTGCGCAGACACTTGTGCTCTATAATATCTCCTGCGTAGTTGGCTAATCTCCGGTGAGATTGGCCGCCGTGACCGAAATCGGTCAGGAGGACATTATTATTATGAGGATCCGATCATCCGACCTGCACGCGGATGGAGCCGTGGCCTTAGCTAGGGGATTATATAATTATATTTATAATAATATATATAACATTTATTAGTGGTAAAAGGACTCACCAAACAATCGCTTTCAAACTAAGTCCTGCTTCCCAGGAACCTGTGTCTCAATTTTCTTTGATGGCGTCACTCACTATGTACAATACACTATAAACCACTAGAACTTTTACTGTATTATTTTTATTTTTTTAGGATAGTCGCCGCGCCTTCCCGCACGTGCGCGTCATAGCTATACTCGCTAAAATCAAAAATATGTTTTCATTCGTAAACTACCCGCTCTTTTATTGTTTTCGCACCTACTACTTTTTGTTAGGCAAGGATCATCATTATCATACAGCCAAAAATGTGAATGTGAACGTTTTATAAACGTGATATTTTCGCAATCAAGTCGCAGAAATAATGAAATGATATCGTTTCTTTTTTTTTCATTTTTTTTTAAAGACCCAGACCCGAAACGTCTATCTGTAGATCATACAAATATTTGTATTAAGTACTTCGCGCGGCTATTCGCGACTCTATTTTTGCTGATGAAAGAGATCACATTTTATTTTTCATCGTTTTATTAGTTCTTTATTCAAAATAATAATAATGTCTTCATCGAAAAATCTTCAATCGCCCATTTCTCTGTGATAATGCATAAAAATCAGTGTCCCTGCATTTTTTGTTATATTATTATAAACATCAATTTTTTTAATGTATTTTATCTATTTTAGGTTTCATAACATTTTATTTTAAAAAAGACCTTATATTTAGTACGTTCCTATAACAATAATAACGCATTTCTAAGAACACATTTTCCCATCTGTAACCGTTAGCGTAATGAACAGTCATAGCGATTCCTGTTTAAAAAATCATCATCTATTATAATATTATTTACTTTAAAAACGTCACATCATGCCTGCTATGTACATTCGATTATGGGGTACACAAGTCCAGTTTATCATTACAGGTAGGTATTTCATTACATTACAGAGATAGTCCACGTTCCACATGGTGTTCACTTATTTATTGTCAGTTTTTCATATAATGTATAAATTCCTAAATCTTTTCAACAAGGTACTTAGTATGTTAAATAAAACAAAGAATAATTAAAACTATATTTATTGTGTACATTGCTTTAAGCTTCATCAACATCTTATCTAAATAACATAAATACATTAAAATTTATCGTATGACGTCCCAGTTAACATAACTATGACGTTTACATACATTTGAGGCACTCTCGTTATATGGTACATACAATACTTAACTTATTACGTATTATGTAAGTTGTTCAGTCAATACACCGCTTTGACTTCAGTCGACTTTATCCAGTGACGGCTCATTATCATCGGACACCCGAGTCTGTAGATGACAGAGTCAAAAGGTAGAGATCAGTGACCTAACGTAAATTGTAATTTACTTGGACCGTGACTTAATATCACTTATCAAACATGATGTGAAACATGACACGATATGAAAATCAAAATAATAATTCCCTTAGATACTCGTACGCTTACTCATTCATATGAAGTTCGAGACATAGTGGGCCATCTTGTGTTACATACACATCTCATGTTTCAAACAGTGAGGACGACACGCTTACTTATATTACTTACCTACCGTTTAACTGTAGGATCTTTTTACCTTTTGATACATTTGCTTTATGACCGCAACTCGTGGATATTATTGTATGTAAATTATAACCGTAAGTATAAAACTTATTATGTACATACTTTATAATAATAATGTTACAATATATACCATAAATAATGAATTTCATACATTTAAAAAATATATTTTTGTGAGGTCACTTGCATTATGAACCGAGTAATTCCGAAATGTTATAATATATCTAATTTAATATAAATTTTAATACAAATAACATTTTATTCGAAGAAGTGGAGGCACTTGATTGCTTTGTCTACATAAGTTACAATCACATAAACTTATGCACACAGGTACATTACAACTCCCATGTATCTACTATCTATGTATTTCTATTACCTTGATTAACATGATAAATGCGAATGTGTTTAAATGTTTGTCATCCAAATACGAGGAACTACGCAACGAATCTCTTTGATGTTCCGAAACACATCGTCTGTTGGCTATTTGCACAGCTATTAATTGTCTTAGTATAATAACGAGACTACACATACGTATTTGGACAGAGAGATTATTTATTTCTCTTAGCATTATAACTAGGTACTACATACATAGGTATGACGAGATTCGTTTTATGTGGAACATACTACAATGCGTAGGCACCATTCATAAGAATTACGTAGGTAGCCCACGTGTCATTCGATAGATTAGCTCGCCGGAATGCGAATACAGGTACTAGCTTCAGGAGGAACTGCGCAATTCATACTTCAGTGTCTGATGGACGTTTATAGCGCATGTGCGCGTGCGGTACAGTGGTCGCCACCGCGGTGACGTAGTTGCCGGGGAGTCGCGCCGCAGGTGTTAGTTGCCGGCGCCGTAGTCGCGCAGCTCACGGTTGCCCAGAGGCAATGTCGGTCTGTAGTTGTGCAGGACTTCCATGGCCTCCGTTCCGCATGACGCCTCACCACACTTTAGTTTCCGCATCGATGCCAACTGAAATCCAATCAGTTATGTAATTAATTACAAATGTTTTTATATGCAATGCAGCCTCTTAGATATTAAGTAGCTCAAGAGGAAGTTATTTAGTCTATCAACATTTGCACATTATAGTAAGCAATACAGCGTCACTGTTCATACAAATTAAAAAACATATTCTACTTAATGAGTATTTGGAAAGTAGTCGCCGCATTTGTAGGTCGAGAGCGGACGCCTGCTATTATTTAGTCCGTGGATACTTGAACGCTGTATGCATCCGAAACCGGTAGAAATCGTTTAGTAGTTTCTGTTGCGTCATATACCTACTATTCGTAATCCCATTAAATATTATCATCAAAACAGTACTAAACATCTAATGACACGCCTACGTGAGTTGTAGAAAATGTTCATGTAGGCACCACATTAAGTTACGTTCGATTTCATTACCAATTAGTGATTTGACTTTGGTTTATTTAAATCGATTTTGAATATAAGTATCTATTGTTTCGCCTCAAAATCTATTATTTAACGTATTTTTGCACGTAATTGTATAAATTATTGTCACACAGGTACTTATGTGTGTCAGTACTTGAACCTTATCAGACTACTATTAATCATTATCGTGCAATACAATTAAACTAAATTCCTTTTAATATTATACAAACAGTTTATTTGATATGGTTTATTAACAAGTTGAACTCACTTGTTCCGCGGAAACTTGTACGGGTTGCTTGAAGAGGATCCACGTGACGGACTCGGTGCACGGCGGCGTGGTGAGCGAGCCGGGGTAGGTCCAGTACGCGTTGAGTGGCGGCAGCAGCTTCACCGGGTCCAGCGGGTCCGAGAACGTCACCTTGTCGTTCTTATGAGTTATGAACGGAAGCAACCTAATTACTTTGTCCAATTCTTCATGCTTTGAACCAACCTGTAGGTACAAAAATAAACAATGGTCAAAACTAGACAGCATTTGAATAAATAAGGGTACGATTATTCAGTCTGTCTCGGTCTATAGGGTTTCAGAGCTATTGTTCGCAGAATTCGCTACACGTATAGTATCATTGTTGGAGAACGTGTTCATGAAGTAAAATTCAAATGAGTGTTATTGTATTCAGATTGCGACCTGTTACCGCGTATTACATTGAAGAGCTGAAGCTATCGATAAAAACAGGAAAATTATTTAAAGATGTTAGAACTAGGTAATTGAATCAATAGTTCGCTGTTAGTATTTGGGTGAACCATAGAATATTATTATTTTATTGTATATGCAACAAACTCATTGACATGTGCAATACATTATGGGACACAGTGCAGTTAAAAGGATTTTGTTGTAAGGCTTCGATGACATAATCGCCTTCTTTGCACGAAGTGCAATATTAACTTAGTGAAATCGCTTTACATAGGCGTAGGCGCTGATCCCTATTATATTAAGTAACTACAACCAGAGAAAACTATAGATGGCAAGTATTTTTCTGTTTATCATATATCGTTTTTTCAGGCTATCGTTTCATTCATCTACATGACAAACGTAGAATCAGACACACAGAATTTTTTTAATAATAATACTGTCTGAAATGTTAAATGTACGTACACCCAGATAACTAATCTTTCTTGCAAATTTGAAGAACAATACTAGTATTGTTCTGCCTTTGAATGGTTAAAACTGAAATAATATCCACATACATTTTCATAATGTGATGCTTACGAATCTGAATCCATATTAAGGGCACATAATATGTATTCAAGTATTTACAAACTCTGCTTTGCAAGTGTAAACAGTTTGCTCAAAATATGGTATGTGTTCGTTATTTTTAAATTAAGGTAAGATGTACTTGTTGATTCAGTTCGATACGCTTTCGATAACTGTAAGAAGTTACAGGAAACAGTTTTTACAGTGGAAGCAAGAATATAATTATTAGACCAAGAAAGCGACGTGAAATGTTCTAAAAGAAATGTTTAAATTGTCTTATTGTCATTGTTGTAAAGCTGTACGCATTGCTTGCGGGGAGAAAGTAACTCTGCAGTCAAGCAAAAGAGCGGCTTGTTATCGCACTCATCTCCCACTTATAAAATGTTACCGTGTATGAAATCAATTTACTATGTATTTTAATCTGTTAATATTGAACACTTCTAATACACGGACTTAATAATATGAACACGTTTACTATATAAATATTTTAGTATATTCAATTTGACAAACTTTGAAACCATATTTAAAGCCTGTTTTACTTTCGCGTCTGTGAATTCGATTAACACCTCATTCAAATCTTTCATATCAAAATTGATGCCTTTGTACCAAACAATCACTTTCTTGCAATTTATAATATTAATTTATTTTCAGTTATTTACATAATATAATGAAACTTGTCTTCTATTTGGATGCTTCTTCTCATCCAAAATGAAAACAGAAAAATGATTTGAATATACGTTACATACGGTCTACTCATGTATTTTTTTTCTCATTCATTTCGTTTCATATGATTTCAAAATAGTAGGTATTAAGTATTATGAATGTAATATGCTTATTTTACAAACTTAGGTTAGAGTAAACAACAGTTTGGCTGACTCATGCGTTTATAGTGTAGACTGTACGATACTAGGAAATAGTAGGTACCTATACTTATATATAACTCGTGGCTAAATTACACGCAGATCCATCAATCTACATTGTTGCCGCGGTTCAGGTAAGGATAATATTTATGGTTCTGAGAGAGACCTTACTATTGACTAGAATCTGTTTCAACTTTTGTTGAAGTTGACTTGTGTGTAGTTAAGATGAGATCTCGTTTACTTAAAGACAACTCGAAGATAAATACGAGAGAAGGCTAGAAGAAAAAGGTAGTAGATATGCTTACCATCAAGAGAACGCCAAGTACTGCTAGTCCGTCGGGCTGTCCGGCGGCCTCAGAGAAACTATTGTATTTGGAGGTGTTCCAGTGCACCAGATGTAGTTCTCCGGAGAAGGAGCGGCCGTCTACCGTGTGTTCGGAGCCCTCACCGTTGATTGCGCCCCAGTGGCAGTGCCACTGCTGTAGCTTGTACACATCGGAGCCGAGCGGCCCGCCTCGCAATTCTGCAAATTATTATCCTTCTTGTTAACATAATTATCGGTGTTCCTTACTTTATGAGCATTATGTAATCTTCGAAAACGGCAGATAAGTATTCCAGCGGTTACACTGTTGCTCAGTTGAGGAAGATATACAGCTGCCTTCTCTTTGCAACCTCTACGCCACTCAAGGCTGGAGATAAGGGTGGTGTACTGATAGCACGATGGCAGATAGAACAGCAGATGTGTCATCGTTTTAATGCGATTTTAATTCATTTACTAAGGCGTTTATAAATATGCGTATACGATGTAAGGAAAAGGATTAAAATATGACGTCATTTCCTTAATTCCAAAAAATAAGTCAACCCTCTTGAAAGTGTGGATAATTTTCTGAATATACTGAATATAGGTGTTCACGAAATTGCGTGGGACAGAAGCGAGTGATCCGGTGAGTCATAGTGAGGGGTACGACCGTCGCTCGTCGCCCGTCGCTTCGTCGTGTCGATGGAAATGCAAATTGGCCCTCACTTTGCACGAGGACTTGCAACTTCCTTTTACACGTTTATGACATGAGTTGTTACAATTCCTTTATTGTAGTTTATACCCTGACAAACATATAATTAATGTTATCAACAATAATAATATGTATGTTACTATTAATACTTTAATAGTATTGTATGATAATAAACAAAAATGTATAGGTACCTATGTATATATATTATTATCCAATTAAATGTTAATAGGACACAACAAATAATATATATCATTATAATACTCAAAAAAATGGCAGATACAAAATTATTTTGCAGTGATAACCTTGGTTAAAGATGTTAATCTCCCATACACAACGAGTTTTTTTATAAGAGTCGTTCTGTTCCTAATTGATATAATAATTTATATCGATATAACTGTTTCCTGCGTTGTTCGCATTTTGGTTATTGGCATAGAAATATAAATTTGACATTGTGTACTAATATTATTTTCACTACCTGCAATAGACATGTTATCGGCCCCTATGGGCCGTCACAACAAATATGATAATGACGTGGGTACTAATGCAACATCTAGTACATAGTTAATATGAATTCATGAGAGCATGGGATTCCTCAGCAATATTATGTGAGGAAGGGTCCTCCCTGATCATAATAATATATAATGATGGCCTAGGTATTGGGCCCTATGTGGTTGACTTTAAACAGGTCAAGTTTAACTAGATACAAGTTGATATAACTTGTTTAATGCTTGAAAATTAGAGTGGCGCAGTCGTGCTTTCTGCCGCTAGATCCATGCGGTGCAGCTGTATCGGCGTATAAGCTCACCTGAGTAATATCCATTCTCATCAACACGCCAGCAGTAGCCAGGGTTGACGACAGAGCGGGGATGGTTGACGGAGTAGCGCCACTTGAGCGGCGGTGCGCTTCCCCCGCTGCTGATCCGCGACGTGTCTATGTCTACGGGGCTCTGGCGGGCGCCGCGCGCTTCTGGGAACTTCTCCGTCCATGTCGCAGGACCTGCAAAGTAAATAAATTAAATAGGCAAATAGAATCACTTTCATACGGTGTTGTGTGCCAGTTTGCGGTTGAGATGTGGTTTTTCCAATCTTACAAGAGTTAAACAACAATTCTGCCTACCTCTACTAAAGTGTCGTTTTTCCTGTAAGCTAAGTGGACGCTGCACTGATTGACACGGTAAAACAGTCCGGTCGATCGTAACTCGTCATCGTGATCTCTATTATATCATTAGATGTAAATTCGTCAGCCTATAATATTGACAGAAAAAACTTTTTAGTCAGTTTGCACGGGTTTTATCGAGTTTTGGTCCACTATGTATCGTTTAAAATTCTACCATATTACTGCGCCAGATCAATTCAACTAGGTAACTGTTGTTTTTTGTTTGCCGTTCATTGACACACATAAACATCAACATTGGGTCGATTGTTAGCTCGGGCCCTGAAGCCGCGATACAGACCATCTGATCAGCTTACTAAAGACTAATATAATTACTAGACGAATACTTTTATTTAAATTCAGATCTCTGAAATGATAGTAAAGGTAGGTTTTGTCACTACATTATGTGCTTAATCTTTGTAGATACGTCCACAATGTAATTAAACCTTAATCCAGAACTAGCTACGTCTCGTAGTCAACTGCTACGAGTAGTTAAGTAAAATGAAGTCTGTAGCTAACTCTATGATAAGCATACGGTTAATGGTTTTGCTTTGTGGCAGGAACAATGTCGAGATCATTACCTACTGTAATCTAATTGACATAAGATAAATATGAAATAGTTAATTTGTGATTTAAGAATATAAAGTAGCTGACATGTGGTTGCGTAAGATCCATAAAAGGAAAGTAAAGTAAGTTTGTATAACATACATAGATACCTAATCTGGCTATTTAAGATTCTAGACTCGTTCTTAAAGGAATTCCCAAGTTCGTAATAGCTTAATTGAATTCTTGGACATTAGATACAGTTGTCACATTTAATGTCGATTTAAGTTTTTACTAAATATCATCTGGATTAGACAAAATATAACATCATGAAACAAAATAACAATAATATAATGGGTTTTTAGGTCTATACCAATGACGTTTGAAGGAGTAGGTAATCAAATTTAGATGAAAGATGTACATCCATCACCATTTTATAAAATTGAGTGGAACGCCCTGCTTTATACGGTAACCATTTGATGCGATATTTTTACGTATACGGTTCTCCCACAATTGTGTAGTCACCGCATCTGCAGTAGAATAAAATATAAAAATAATGATAAGTTTGATAATGTTAAAGACACAATAGTGTTAAAAACAAGAACCACTGGAACAGGTAGTAAGTACCTAGAGGTTTAAATAGAAGAAAAAAATATTCCTGGAATGCGGGACTTTACCGCATAAGAACCTTCATACAAAGTTCACTGCCCTGCGATCTATTCGAAAAATCCCGATATTCGAGAAAACGATCTGATACGAGGTAGAGGAAAGGGGACATGGACAACAAAATTTACCAGTATGGTATTAGCTACTAAATGTTTAAATCAAGCCTGAAGAATCGCAAGTCGTAAACGTATGCGATGAAAGCTTGTCAAGTGGAGATTAGAAAGAATTTATAGAGATAACATAGTCGTATTTCTTGTACACTTAATTTGCATTGGTGTCACGACGTCAACGTGCGGGATGAGTGAATATCTATCCACACACGGGTGGAAGGCTGACAGATTGTTTAAACACCCATTAGCGTTATCTTATCAGGAAGCCACCGCTACACCGCCCGCCCGCCCGCCTCCCGAGAAACGATTACAAAAACATTTTTATAATGTTGAATCCTTCTGTTACATATTTTATAACTTCCGATACGTTTGTTACATATTCGATGAAGGTATGTTATCGCAGTTGGAACGTATAAATATTATATGGACACTTGTAAAAGAACGTTATAAGAAACAAATCTTTTGAAAATCAGGCATACCTATCTAATACTAATCTATGCAAACTAGCATTATCGAAATGATGAATGATTTTCATCTAACGCGTAAGGTTACCTACCTACTCATACTATCTAGAGACAGTCAGGGACCGTTCCAAACAGTCAGGGACCGTTCCAAACCTTACTGAGTGGTTGGTGGTAATACCCATATAAGCGCTTGCGCAGACACGATAGAAGAAGTTGTGGTGTGGAAAATCAATCATTGAGCAAACACAACATTGTAAACTTAATATATTATGATGATGGCGAATATTGTAACATTCATTTTAAAATCTATCAGAATATAAAGTTATGACCAGTCTCTAAATAACGTTGTTCTGATGCTGTATTTAATAATACTGGAGAAAACAAAGCTAATACTTTAAGATCATGATAACTAAAACTTATACAAGGTAGGTACATTATGTTTGTATTTCACCAATTTTACTTGTATTTTCTATTCTGTTGAAGTACAAATCAAACGTGAAGGCTGTCTTCTCACACTTAAATATCCGTGGACAGTACATCCGTCGACGAACAGTGTTCATGAAAATAAATATGTATGTACCGGTAATTTTACCAATTGAGCGCACTCGGGGACCGGATGCGCGTATGTCAATAACAATCGCCAAGACCAATATTGATGATATTTACCTATATACCGGTGCACCGTATGTACTTATAAAATTATATTTATGCTACGTGTACTTTACTGTCACCATTGTAGTGCATCTCGGTCAATTGAGGGGTTCAGTGCACGGACGATATCTATCTGCGTTGGGAGAATAGGGTGATTGCAGGCAAGAATAATATTACATAACACCGCTCCTATATTCTTGTATGGGTTAGCAGATGTTTACCCACGCTTTTACGGTGTCGTTATTAAGTTCCATGTATGTAATAGGGGGCGATCCTACTGCCATAACATAACGGGCATAATTCCAAACTCCGGGCTGCTATTCAGAATTTTCATGCAAAAACCCAATAATACTTTGTCCAACCCAAAACCGCAATCTCAGCAGTCAGACCAATAGCCAGTCATTTACTAGTAAGTATATAAACAAGTTTAACATTAATGGGCTAATATCGACAGCAATTCTTTTATTAGTCTCACAAATCAGGACGGTAGAAGATTTGGGCAGTATGTGTCTTGTGCATGTGTATCTACAGTCTGTTAGTCGTTTTATCAAACACTTGTTTTGTTTACGTCGATTGTACTTATCAAATAACGAGTTAAAAAAAGCTTCTTATGCGTAGATTTCTGTGCATGTATTCATCCTGTATGTATCCATTTGATCTTTAAACCTTTGCGTGTTCTTGATTCAATATTATTGAAAAAGGGTAGCATAAGTATACCTAATATGCATAAAAACCACTGACCTATGTTACAATTTAGAGCTATCAATTAACTTAGTAACGCGTAGAATCAGTGCGCTCTGTGTTTACGTACAACGTGTCTACAATGTCATAGGTTAAATATATTAATAATATACGTAAATAAAGTAGGTACGTCTACATTTTTCAGAATTCCTAATTCAGTGAACCACGTCTAATGTTTCGGCAGAAGTTACAACCGCAAATGTTTGAATTAAAACAAACCGTTTATATAAACAATTATGGTAGCATGTGAGATTATCACGCACGTTGCCGGCCCGGCGGCGCGCGGCGGTACTTCGATACAATTTTTTTTAGCAACATTAATTTTGAGATAAATTGCAATGTTTCCTGTTAACGTGGTGTTAGTTCGAATTGGACCTGTTGATGAATCTTTTATAATCAATATTTTTGTTATTTGTTTGATAAGTATACAACGTGGGAATGGTTAATTAACAGATGATTAATCAATCGTCAAACATCAGCAATGACGGTATAGCGACGTCACGATGCGAGCAGCGGCCGCCTCCGACCTCGGCCATATTATCTCGCACAGATTTATTTATCCACTTTGACAAGCGCGCTCGCATTGTCGCCTTCACTGACTCACTGTGCTCTCTCCTTAATGATATCTTAATAATAACACCTCTGTTATTTGGTAGGAAGTTTAAATATTAACCTTTAAATATAAACGACATTAATGTTAACATTCACCTTTAGTGACTAATAAGGTATAACCCTGTGCGGTTAGGGAAGTGTTCGGAACTTTTGAACTGCTAGTGATGTCAACCAATTACTCGTCTGAATGGCTGCGACTACAAACTCTAGCTTTTACAGTACCAGCTTGACATGTGATGTAACGCAACTTTGTTTGAATGCGATAGAGCATAAAGACTGAAAGCCTTCCCTTCACATAGTGAACGATTCTGATGACATGTCTGGACAGGATGATAGTACTGGATTAATAATTATAACCTAACCTACCTAGTTGATAGTGTAACTTTTAAAACAAATCATTCTAGAAATTACAAAGCGAGTGGTATACCACACGCTACATTCGATTATAAAGAGATGAGAATGTGTGTGAATGGATGTGAAGATATTGTACCATTTTAGTTCTTAGTATTGTAACTAAATTAAGAAATAGAAAACTTCGACCATAACATTTTTGGTATTCTTGGAAATCATTATGATCACTTCACTATAATATGTCATGAAGTAGAGACAATAATTCATTGTTAATTTATAACTACATAAATTAATTTTGAATAAAATCCGTCGAATTCATGTTTAGGTACGGAGTATGGCGTATTCAAAGACCTCATGATTGAATACATCTTTCATGATACTATTACTAAGAACATAAATGTTGTTACGAAATGTGAATTCGCGAGAACGTTGAAAAAATCTTTTAATAACTTGTACGTGAAAGGCGCATTTAAGCTCTGGCGTTGAAAACCATCATGGTTTATATTCACCAGTCTTAGTTTGTGACTCTAGTGAAGGCACATTAAAATTTGAGAGACCAATCATTTCGGACAATTACGCAATGGTAGAGGATGTAGGTAAATTTTGAAGTGCTCAACATTTATTTCAACATAAGAATGCTGAGTTTATTTGAAATGAAAATTCTGTGCCGAATATGGGAACTTAAAAAAACAACTTATTTCTTCTTTGCCTACATTTTTGCAAGGTTGTTGCTAATAAGCAGTCAGCAGTCAGCAGTCTGATAAAAGGCATCAACTCAACCTTTTTTCAGACTAATAAAGTAAATGTAACATTTTCTGTTGTTCCCTGAACGTACGGAAAGTAATCGCAGAGTTACAACTTGACCTTTTGAATCTATGACCTCAAGGTTAGTGCCTCAACTCAAATCATTCGCAAGTGACTTGCGAGTGCGACATTCAGAACGTTATAGTAATTTCACACGACGAGCTCAGATTTTATAATTATTTCCTTATTGAGTTAACAGTTGATAGAAAATATTAACTGTTCGTTAAGCGATTAACCTTCATTTCCGTAATGGAGCGACACGGACGAGGTCGTCAAAGTCCGGCAGGCTCCGCCTAGAGGTGCAAAAACGCCTACTGAGTACCACTTCAATCAAAAGAAATACTTAACAATAACAAATTAGCTGAATTTATCACGCATGTTTTTAGACGTATCATTAATTATTATTGTAGCGCAATAGAAAAGGTACCTATCTTTACAGTAACACGTATTTAGTGACAATTGGCTGAGGGTCGACTACGCCTCCAGCCTCATCATTGTTCAATAATGGCTACTCTGAACTCTAATAACCTAACATTAGCTACACGCTATCAAACTGCACTACCTATAGTATGTATGTAGCTATATAATCATTTACAAACGTTGACGTATGTTCGTCCTGCAGTTTTTTCTTCTTTTTTATTAAGTCAGTATGTCAGTCAGACTGTCATAATTTGTTATTTTACTTATTCTGTTTATAACTTAAACTATTTCTGACTTAATTTTTGCCTAGTTTTCTTTTGAAATGAAAATAACTTTACGGCCTAGCTAACTTAAATTTCTTTACTGCAATTTATTTATGTTTTTAGACCATAATTTACTGTGATATTCAAATCTGAAACAGTTCCACATAAACTATTATAACTTAAGTTTGAAGAAATAACAACATTTTAAAATTATTTGAGACTTACACATAGTTTAGGAAAATGGGAATAATCTGGTTGGTCGTTTGAAAATATGTTAACCAGACTTGTACATTTTCAAAACATCTTATTATAAATATACTTACCTACTTATTTTATTTAGCATTCTTATTTAACCCTATTAAATTCAAATGAAAATGTTGGTCAAGTTAATTATCACTTTTGGCTAACTGATCTGTTAGCGTATTTGACGGACATAAGTATTAAGTAAACACTTATTGTTCGACGTTGTCTGTTCTGGTTCAGTCATGTGGAAAATATTTTTTGCCCCAAATTTATAGACTACTGAATTCGCTAAAGTTAAAATCAAATATTTATTGGTCGTGGTATAATATTTGTTAAATATATAATTGTCATTGACAGGTTAAAAAGAAAAAAACATTATTTATTACATTTTTACCAGTAACTAAGAGTATATTAATGTAAACTATTTTCTTGTAAGAGTTTCAAAAATCATTGTTTATGGTGGTTTTTGTGTGTGCAAACTTTTTTGGCGGCACGGTTGGTGCAGTGGCTAAGGGATTAGCTTTCTGCGCCACATCTCGCGGGTTTAATTCCCGCATCTACAGATAGTTGTTACAGGTTTGGTTGTGTGTGCATGTAGAATGTATGTTTGTTAACTATATTCATGATAAAAGAGAAATCCTACTTTGGGGGAAACGTTTTTTGAAAAAAGACAAGATAATCTTATATAGTTATGTTGGTTAAATTTTTTTCGTGATAATTGTGTACTAATACGAACGAATGCTGTAGTAAAAACTAGTTTAGTTTACTGTAAGTTCTTAAGGATCTTAGCTAGAGATAAAAAGAAGCCATTTTATTGACATCATTTGCGCCAAATTGTCACGTTTCTCGTAATAGTAATCGTTTTTATATCTACTTGGCCAATTACTTAGCCATACGCGGACTGAAGCGCTTAGGTAATGGAGGCTCATACACAGGATGGATTGCATATTTATTAAATGTATTATTCATCCCATCCCATATTATGCTGTATACAATAGGTTGGATGGGAACAACTTATCTGTCTTGTTTTTCCGAGACTCGTGGAATAAAGAATTTTGTTTTAAGAAAAATATCAAGTCTGATGCGAAGCCCTCGGCAGTATGGCCCTTAAAACTGGTCTGAAGCAAGTGTGTTTAACTTGCACATGGAATTTCAATATACCGACAATTGTTTTTCTATTTTTATATTCAGTAACGCAGATACGGTAACGTTTAGTACGGAAGCAATATACTAATTGTTAACGCTGAAAACGGTCTTTATTTGATTACGGCTAAATGGGTTAAATTATCACTTTGGTGTTGTCCGAACCAAAACAAAAATATTTGCTTGTAACTCTCATCTATGTATATAACTAAGGAAATATTAAATAACAGGCAAATAATACGCGTAAATAAAAAAAGAAAGATCATTACTAAATAGCTAGTTAGGCTTTCTATAGTTACCTTTCCTATGAGCAGAACAGGTGCAATTAGAAATATAAATATATTGAACCACAGTCATTAGAACGGTAATTTTACTCGATCAATTACTGTCATGAAGCAATTGTAATTGTGATCAAACATAATATCCTTGTTTCAACAGACTGCAATTTTATAACGACAGGAAACAAAATCGTAACGCGTTTTATACGTTTTAATAACACCCGGCTTTGTTTCTTCAACGCATAAAAATGATTTTGTGAAAAACAATGCACACTTTCGTGCTTGTGCATAATGCACCATGAGAATTTATAGTTTAGTTTACATAGATAAGAAGTAAACGGCGGACTGTGGAACACGTCTTATTGTGATCATGTTAATAAAAATATAATATAATTATGCGCAAACATGGTAGGAAATCTGCTTACAGGAAAATTAATCGAAATAGAATATTCTAATCACTATTAGAAATAATAACCATGTCTCATCCTGAGAATTCACAATTTGATTCGTTAAGTCAAGACGTTAAAATTTAATAAGGTGTTAGAGAAAATAATTTTAATGGCCATATAGACAATAAAACTAGTAAAGAAGACATTACTGTTGTGTGGCCGGCTAATTAATGGCATTATATTACAAAATGCATTGCATCCACTTGACTAATGTAAGTAGAAAGCAGCAAAGCTGGTTGTTTTAAATGGTGATGAATCTACTATGTTAAAACTAGTTGGGACGTAGTCATATCGCTGATTATGAGAACTCATTGATAGCTGCAAAATGTTGTTATTTATTATGGAACTAGACAGGTAAAAGTAATAAAAAAAAGAGCAACAACGGTTCCTGTTGAATTGTTAATTTGGTTTACTGGAACTTACGTTAAAACAGTTTAGGATTCTGGATTCCTGGAATTAGATTCTATTTTATCTTTTTTTATTATTACAATTCTCGTCGGGTTCCAAATTCTGTCTGAATTCTAAGATTACCCAGAATTTGATCCTAAATTACCGTCAGTATATCTGGTAAAACATGTGAACACAAATTTAAAACACAGTTGGCCTTAATACGTTTTAAACTTTTTTAAACCTAGGCTCTGAGGCAAAATCTTGTTTTATAATACATATAACTCTACAATTAGTAGTGTAAAGTGGACACAATAGAATATCTATGTTTTGCGGGTTCTCAGACCCTTATAATAAGGGTTTCAGAACCCGCAGTTTGATGAATTAAGAATAGTTTTAGTTCTAGGCAAATTTAAGTTTTTCAAAGGAATATTTGGATAAGATAATTAAGAGTACCTACTAACAGAATGTAGATTTTTGCTTTCATTATAATTCTTCTGACAGAATTCAGGGATCTTTCCGAAATTTTATCCTCACTTCTTTAAGGTGTTTCGATTAGCAGGCAAGCGATATCCGCCGTTTCGGATATTTCGTACTAGTGTAATGATTTTGGACACGTTACTGATCTAAGGATATAGTTAGAATGCCTTATGTTCATGAAACTAAATTCACATGCGTGAAAATTCGATTTATGAGTAGGTATTGATGGAATGGCAGAAGTTAACTTATATCTAGAAGTAATAAGTTATCAGGTACTCAAGCATCGAAAAGAACTTTGCTTGAAATGATTTTTGCTGTGTTTTCAAATTGTACAAGAATTCATGAGATATTCCCTTGGATATTGGCGTTTGTTTCTTAAGTTTTTCAGCTATTTGACTCTCGTATCTTGTTGTATTTTCGTTAGTTATTATTCTTTTTGTTGGACGTTTCATTTTTATGTATAAGCGAGGTTTTCAAGAAGTAAAAAGTAAACTTGGTCAAGATGTATTTATTATTTTATAAATATAAGTAGTACAAAATATAATAGAAACTTGCAGTACAATAGTCTCATTGACGGCTGTCATTTAAACGTTAAATTGACGCATGCTTGTAGCTACAGACTAATTTGTATTACAAAATTGTCTTTAAACACATACAAATTAGGTGTAACGAAATTGACAGTTGAGGAAAAGTGTCTAACATTTGGCGATTTTTGGAAAGAATCATAACACATTAGTCACGGTTAATAAAGCGTCAACCATGGATCATACTTTAATTATTTTTTGGCTACTTAACATAATTAGTTTTGTTATGCTAGTACCGAGATATTGTTAGAAAAGAAGTATTGTATAGCGTTAAAGCCAAGTACACGTTTTATTAATGAGTTACGCGACAGACATCGTTACCCACTTGCTGCCTCAATGACTCTGATTGCAACTCATTTGAAATATTTCTTTTATGATTCTGTTTCAGTAGTAAATAATGTGATCGTGTAATATTTATATCTGCATGCGTGTAGATTTTAATAAAATGTCTGACACAAGCATACATATTTGTATTTTAAAATATTATAGCCCAAATAAGCTTAAATAACTTTTATATAAATATGACTTCTAAGTAAACCTACAGATTAATATTTATAAAGATTTTCGCTTTTAATGCAACATTTCTTAACGTTTTCCTTATCTTTTGCCGCACCAATTCTGAATAATAGAGGCTGGGTATACATACACGCCTACATATTTACGAACTTTTGCAATTTTTTGGGAGGTGAACTGGTTTGCCGCCTATCCTTTTGAGTTTAAAAGTTGTTGATACAAAGAAGGCGGTTGTTGTTCGTACAAGTACAGAAGAAGTTTCATTTGTGGAACCGGCTACGGGTTAAAGTAGGCCAGCCATCGCTTCACGCGACCTGATGTTAAACTCTTGCAACTATTATCGGCGTTTACGTAAAAATGTTTTCTTTACACTTGCAAATTTTTAAATCAATTTTATACAATACGCTTAACATATAAATACTACGTTCGCGTACCTACATATACATATATGTAAAATACTTATTAAAGCCAAGCATCGCGTAATACGTTTGGATTATAATTACTTGATTTGCAGATCGAGAGAGAGCAGAGTTTGCAGAGTACCTATTATGTAAGGAAACAAGGTAGGATCGGCGGATAATATTGTTAAAGTAGTTTTAAGTAAATAAGATAGCAATTCATTCATTTTGTACCATTAAATTAAACAAATAGCGTAATCGCATTCCAAATAGTTGTCCATGTATAAAATCAACAGGTGTTTTAAAATGTATGAATGAAACGAATTTAGATAAACCATGAAAAAACGTTGAAATGAAGTCAATGACGAAGTTATTTAGTTATTGACTGTCATGTTTTATCTTACAGTGTTAATGTACTGATAAATAATACGCTTTTGCTATGATTGCAGCGACGTGCATAGCGAAAGTATCATCTGTCAGCTTAACTGTTATCAGAAGTAAACATGGCTACCAGGATGGAAGCCCTTAGTGTACTTAAAGATAAAAATTACTAACTTCCCATTATGTTTCACAATATCTGCTTCCGTATTTACACACTACTTATTGAAAATGTATAAATTATAATAGGTATTAATTATTTATATCAAAAAGCCACTTTTAAAAACACTATACGAATTAGCCGCGAACTGAAATTTAAATATATTGTTTCGGAGTTTTATTTACTTACATGGCTGTCACGTGCCTCGATGTAAACAAACCGGTCCGCGCCGCTCGCTGCACTTTAACATTGAAGGTGGACTCACCGTTCTCACAGCTGTATCCCCAGTCGTTTTCTGCCATTGTTGCCGAGATATTATCACTGGTGTTGATTGCTTCCTTCCTTGAGGCGAATTGTGGGTAAAGTGTTTCGCGGACTAGTGTATGTCGCGTGTCAGCGGAGTGCACGAGTGAACGTGGTTGGGTCGTGACTGCGTGCGAGTGAGCGCGGCGGCTTGTCTTTATAGAAAGGCCGTCGGGTGCGAAGCTGAGCGGACGCGGGCGCGGAGCTAGAGCGCTTGGCGGGCACGTCGCGGGACGGAAGGCACTGGCACGCGCGCGCTCCGCCAGCCCACTGCGCGCGCGCCGCCGCGCATGCCGCGCTCCGCCCCACCGTATAGCTTTCTACTAACCATTCGTAATTACACTATTTACTCATCAAATACATTAACACATGTCAATATCAATAATACGCTGCATTCCCATGCATATACGTTTATTATTGTGAAAAGAACCGGACCAACTAGCTTTCGGAGGGAGGGATTAGGAGCTGGTTATTAAATCATAGCCGGAAAAATCGCATATTTTGGCGCCACAAAATTTTTATAACGAACGCGTTTAAATGTATGTTTCCCACTCTACCTTATGCACAATATTGGTATCGGATCTCATATTGGTTTCATGTTTTAAATATGGAATACCGGCCCTTATAACATCGCATACATAAACACTTTTTGAACAAGGATATTTGTTCTCGTTTTTCCAACGTGCATTTCCACTATGAGATAGTAAGAAAAAATTTAGGATTTATTCAGATATATTACTTTAAGATATTCAAATTTTAACAATTACTATATATATTAGTTGTTAAGTGGTTTTTATTATATATAATATTTTATAAATCTTGTACTTTATACTATGTTAGACTACTTTTTTCTATGTATACATATAAATATATCCTGAAGCCGTTTAAAATTAGATTTTCCTATGGTACAATTGGTCATCATGCGTCGTCCTTGGTCACAATCAAAATAAATTAGCTAATAAGTTCTAATTTATTAACACACGAAAGTTTTTACTATAGAATTAAGATAGAGCAGCAAGCACGTACCATTCGAAAATAAAAATAATTTATAACATACTAATTATGATAAACATTATTTTTTGTTTATAATAATCAACATAATATTACGTACTGAGCGAACTAACGTAATGAACATCTAAATTTTAATGTATGATTTTTTGGGTCCCAGGGTCCCAGGGTCTCTATATATATATATTATTTTAGTTTTTGGAAACAGTAATAAATAATGATTTCGGATAAGTAATAAAACACAGCAGTGATAGCCTAGCGATTGAACGCTTGCCTTCCATGCAGGAGGGTCTGAGTTCAAACCCGGCCCGCACCTCTGACTTTTCGGAACCATGTGCGGATCAAAATTTGATTATCTTTTGCGTTTACGGTGAAGGAAAACATCGTGAGGAAACCTGAATACCTGAGAGGGCTCCATAAAGTTCTTAACGCTGTGTTTAGTCCGCCAACCCGCACCGGGCCAGTGTGGTGGACTAAGGCCTTACCCTTCTCATTCTGAGAAGAAACCCTTGCCCAGCAGTGGGACAGTAATGGGTGGAATTATTAATAAAACATAAAAAAAACAGTGAAAACACCTCAACAAACTGTCGCCGAGTTGCTGGGTCTTCAGGGGCTTTTGATAAAACCGTAACTAAGTATCTACTAGACACGGCTGGTAAGTATTGTAAATTTAAAGGAAATTCGTCATTCTGGAGACGTCCCGATGAGTTGCATCCTGTACCTACCCCTAGTGTAAGTTTCTTTTGACAAATTCGATTTACTACATCGAAAGCGTTCGGCGTTCCGATTGGTCTGTTTCGTGCTCTCCACCAATGCACGCTTTCGATGTAGTAAATCGAATTTGTCAAAAGAAACTTACACTAGGGGTACTGGTCTGTCTGTGTTTTAGATGTAAGAATATTTTAAAATGTTATCATATTATCAACGGAATATAAAACAATAAATAATAAGAACATTAATAAATCAATAACTCAAACAATATTATTATTTTACAATAAGTCATATCAAATAAATAATGATAATTAATTATTTAATTATCATCAAGTTAAAGTACAGCGTCTGTTGTTTAGTGTTTTTTATGTACCAAAGACTTATCAAAGTGCTCTTAGCAGGTGCAATCTAACGATAAAAAGTTTGAAAATCTAATTATGAAAAGAAAAACAGCGTCAATATAAAGGTGCAATTAGTTTATTTACAAAGGCCAATTTATTATTTACAAGGTTATTGTTGGTTGTAATTTACAATACTAAGTTGAAATATCAAGTTAATACTTCTTTGCTTGCAGGACCCTTGCGGTTAACCGTGTGACGTCATATTTATTTATAAAGTTCATTGGTTGCATTATTTCCTTCTGAACTACAATTACACAGATATAAGGACAGCAATATTTTGCATTGATTTATATTTGCAAAGATGTGACCTCAGTGATAACCTATGTTCTATCTATTCTAGTTCAACGTTGCGCCTGCGCGTCGCGCGTCGCAACAATACAGATACCTATACTTAGGTGTTGACCGATACTTTATTTACAAGCACTCATTATAATAAAATTAATATCATTACGTTTATTTATATATCACACAACAAAAATATATATTATATGCAGTAGGCACGTAGCTTACAAAGCAGAGATATTACAAGTTCATAAAATTTTGTTACCTGAAAATGTCTAATTCGTTTTAGATATTTATTTATCTATAATGGATTTTTGTGATCGAAAGGACCAAAGGTTGATAGAAAGGACCAATTAACGGGATAAACTAAGTTCAATGGCACTAGTTCACTTAGTCACAACGCGTTGGGCTGAGATCAGAGTTGTAGTAAATAATAATAAAAACAAAACATATTTGTGCAGTTAATTTTTCTTATTATGTTATGTAATTATTATAGAAACCTAATATACAAACGGTCGATTGGCCATTTTGACGTGATTAAATCGATTTAGTTAATAACATCTACATAGAAGTCGGTAAATCGACTGTAACACCGTGTTACCTACAGTCAAAACTCTTAACCGGTTAAAAGTATTTTTAATTGAAAAAAAAAAAACACAAATGTAGTTTTGACTAAACAGGTTGGTTAAACGTAGTTTTGTCTGAAAATCATTGGTTAATAGTAATTTTGACTGCTGTTTTTAACCGCTAGAGCAGCCAAAATGCATTTAACTGGTTAGGTTAGGTTAACTTTATGTATGCGATTCTTTGTTATCTTTATCGACCTCTTTAACTTTTTAAGAGTTTTGATTGATAGGACCAGTCAAAACTACTTTTGACGAAATCATTTAAGTAGTCAAAACTACTTTTAACCAGCTCCATTGGGCAAAACTAGTTTTGACTGTTATTTCAGTCAAAAGTACTATTGTCGAAAGCCTACGGTCAAAAGTACTTTTGACTGATTTTGCTAGTTAAAAGTACTTTTGACTGCAACATAGGTACCGTATTCGTACAAATTTCAACCCAATGAAAATTCGGTCTAATATACAAACTAATTACTTATTCAGCCGCATCTGGTCAGACTGAAAACCAACTTGCAACACTTACTTGGGGCTAGGTGAGCCTAGGTTTATGAATTTGGAAAGTAGTATATTTTGAATAAGCACCGTATTTACAGTGTAAAATATATATAAATAAATCAACAGCAGTGTATGCGCAGATGCGCGTTATGTCACAAGACAGGAGCGAGCAAAGGATGCCAGAAATATCCGAACATATACGTTTTAAACATAAATTTATTATTCTTGTTTTTTTAGAGGTGTTCGTATATTTAAACTAACATAAAAATCAGCGAATACCGTATAAAACTGCATGCGCAGGTCAAATCGCTGAATCATCGAGTCCTTTTTCTTTGTTTATAAAAATAATTTTATTTTGGATTTTGCATTCTGAAAATATCCTGAAATTAATGCCAGCGTAGTAATTTATCCACATACGTAAAAATAAAACGAAATCGCTTGAAAAACAGTATTTTTATGTTTTATATTTGTGGTAAAAAATCCTTGCACAAGGTAGGCAAATTGGAAGTGTAAATTCCTATAATTCATCAATGAATCAATATGTGCAGCTGTCTGTCTATCAGTACCATTGATCATGGATCTATTATTTATTTTTCTCGCCTCAAATATTTAATTTCCTGATTATATTTTGGTACTCATGTGCCAATTTCCATCAAGTGGTACTGATCAATATTTTTGCAAGGCGCTTCTAACTATGAACTGTTTTTACAGATGTCGTTATTCTTGGACTAATTCCAACAAACTGATTATAACTTCTTTATACAAGTATTTATCATTTAAGTATTCATTAGCTGAGAATAAGGCATTGTACATATCTCTTCAAATAAATACCTAATAGGCTAGTCTAAAGGATGATTAGAAAGAAGTCAGTTGTAGCCTGATAACAATATACTTAATGACAACGGCAAACATGAAGTGTAGATTCCAAGGGATTCCCGAGTTTACCTTAGAGCAACTAGTGTAGGTACTTAGCTCTTCTTAACACAGTACCTAGTATAAAAATTACGCTAACCTTATCCTAGATACAAAACAGATGATACCTAATCTTGCATTTCTTAAACGAGAATGGCGCTTTGGAAAACACAATTTTTGCCGTCTGAAATGACTAACATAATATCTACACACGACACTAATGTCGACACCATACCTTTACTTAAGACCACCGTTCAATATGACGACATTAACAATGTAGGTACATATATTCATCCAAAAACTAATCCATCACGAATAAAGTTTTTTAATGCCATTAGGCTTTATATGCATTGGTTATGAAAATGTCAATTTTTTAGTTTTTTCCGTTTCTAGCTATTGTGAGCGTAATATATATATACTTTTCACTGTTGTTACATACATTGATGCAAGCAAGTACCTATGTACGTCACAATCAATACTTATTGTTTTTCGCACATTCAATCTTAACAAACAGGCAAAGTATGAAATAAGGTTATTGTTTAGGAAAATAGAATTGTTTCCTTAGAAAATACTAGCTTATTCACTCACTTTGAAATTGCTTTTGTTTCGTAATTAACATTACAAGGCGATCACATGACCAATACGTTACGGATATGAAACTTGGTCTCTGACACGAAAAGAGAACATTGAATGAAAGTCTTTGAGATATATGTGTAAGAATTAATAGCATTGAATCAGGAAGAACCATGAGCTGAGTCAATTTATGACCTCTTAAATCATTTCATCACATTGATTGCGATTGATAGAGGAAACAAATGGAAATTGTGAAAATTTAAGTATCAAGGTGGCTATTGGTATACCTATACGAACTGGATCTTAATATCTAATCTATTCAGAGAAATCGGAAACGGTACCCAGGAGCAGCGGAGAAAAATAGCACGATGATCAGACATGGGTGGAAACCTTTTGTGTCGCAAGAATAGACCACTAGGTATACTACCATGGCTTTCATTGTATTTGATGTAAACTGCATTTTCGGGAATGCTTAGTATTATGACAGTATAATGATTAACCATTGTCATTGTCACAATAGAAGAAGAATTATGTTCTTCAAAATTTATTCATGATGCTTATTTTTACATAATAATTTATCAATGTTTAATAATTTGTTTTTCTTTTATTACAAGAACCTTCTTATTATAATAACGAGCTAAATACATCCATATTTAAAACAGACTTGTTGAATATGGATGTATTTTGTTCGTCAAAATAAGAAAACATGTTGTTTAAATGGCGATTACTTCGCTGACATAAGCTTATACATAAACTGAATACATAAGACGAAATGCAATTTCTATTGCAGACAATTGTAAGATACCCTAAAAATGATTAAAACCGCTTCAATAAACTTTGAACCTTCGATGTGCGACACGACCGACGCTGATGTCGACGCTGAATTAGGGCTTCGTCTTGACATATTAACGATGACTTCAAACGAACACTGCGTATAAGCTATTGAATATCCAGTGTACGTACTTATATATTGCTTTCCATTTTAAAATTTCCACGGCCTATACGGTACGCAGCGTAGGGATGGTTTTATTTTTACGACTGCGTGGGATAACATTGCGTTCGGTCCATTTACATTCGCATTTGATGACTGATAAAAATATTGGCGTATAGTGCTTATATATAAAATTTTATTTTAGTTTTTTTTTAAACTGTTTATAGCACTCCAGATATAAAAACGTTTGTACCTATAAAAATATACTCACACACATATTGTAGCGTCAGAATATGCTGTTGCTCATGCTACCGTAAAAGATGTAAACCAACACCACAAACATTAGGGAAAATAAGATTGAACTGTTGTCTTAGGTTCTGGCGCATGTGGAGGTGACAATAATTTCTATATAGGTAATATGAACAAGTAATTATACTTTCTGAACATTTGCTGTAGAAATTATACGAAAAATCATAAAGTTAAATGACAAAGAGGTTTATCAGTCTTTTGGTGCAATTAGATCGGGACTATGCAATCTTCTAAGGGTCTAATCCAGGCCCTATAACATTAAATAAATAGTTGCAAAGAAGAGCTCTACAATAAAATAATTGGAGAGGAACGAAAGACTTATCAAATGCCAAAGGACTTTTCTATTGCAGTATCTACTGCAAATATAGAAAATATATTTGCAGTAGATTATGCAAAAGGAAGTGTATGTACTTGGGTTACATATATACATCGATATGCATAAATATAATAACTCGAGTATAGATTCCGGGTACCTAAGAAAACAATAGACAAACGTGACCTACCAAGACTCGAACTTTTTTGAAACATTCCGTCATAGACTTAGAATTTCGGTTAATGCATCCGTCAATTAGTTTTTTTATTAGAGTTTCTAGTTCGAAAAATTATTGAATTGCTCATGGAAGCAAAAACATTGTTTATTAAATTTCTTTACGACATTGCGCCTTATTGGTATTTTGTTTATTGGCAACTGGTGGTATAGGGTTTAAGCAACACAGTTCGTGTTGTTGTAAGCTCGAATTTCTAAGCATATTAATATTCTTACATGTGCCTATAAACCCATGTAATGATGTTAGATTACTTCCCGGATACAGGCACATGACTTTCACTCACTTAAGCAGCTTATCATGACACCGCTATTGCATCTTGACGTTAAAACATCTCATGTTATTGCGTCAGAAAGCTGAGTAGCGAAGCAAAAACCAAAACGGTTGCTCAATTAGATAGAACTATAAAAATCAAACTCTATCACTGGTGGTCGCGTGAGCAACTGCTGAGATTGGGGTCGTGGATTCAATTTCCAGGTCGAGCGGTGTTATTGGGGTTTTCTAAAGCTCTCAAATAGCAATATACTCGTCCTCTATTTTATGGGACTTAATAACGAAATGTGGAATAGTACACCTCTGCCTACCCCTTCGAGGAGTACAGGCCTGATACAATGTTATGTATATATTTAGTCATTGGTAATTTCGAAGTAAATAAAAATTTAATTCGTTATCATTCACCAAGTAAACAAGTAGATACCTACCTGCCTAAACCTTAAATTTTCACCGTGTACATACAATAGTTATTTGTTATACAAGAGTGCAAAGTTGCTTTTTAACCGCGTGCTCAATTTTGATGACCGAGCAAGCGAAGGATTCTAAAATTGAATCACGAGCGCAGCGAGTGATTCAAAACTTAGAATCCTGAGCGTTAGCGAGGGAATCAAAAGAGCACGAGGTGAAAAATCTTTGCACTCGAGTGCAACACGTAACTTTTCATCCCACCTCAGCGAGGAAATGACTAAATGCAAAAATAAAAAACATTTACAATCACAAGATACTTTTATTTCAATTTAGGTATTAACTACTACATTATGATAGGTAAGTATTACAGAATGATCTTTAAGTTATAACAAATAACACTTAGGTATAATTAAGAAAAATTGAAAGTAACGTTGCTACAGTTACTTATGTTGAGTGTAATATTTTTGTTAGGTACTGTAATGTTGGTGTTAGTGACTTGTGTACTGTTTTTCGGTAAACTATCTGTCATACTTAATAGTTGTACCGGATTTTCATCGGATTCCCTTGGCGTAAATGTTGGCGAGAGAGGGCGATGGTTAGGTGTTTCGTAACGGCTCATTTTTGATGTAGAAGGACCAGTCCAAGGATCTGACTGAGGCTCTTTCAGTGTAATGGCTCCTACGATGCCTTTACATATTTTAGACTTATTTTGGATGGAATCCTCTATGTATCCCTCTACAACCGCATTGGACTTCCAGCCACCATGGCGCTTAAGGGACAGGAGATCAGCTCCTGAATCGGCCAAAAGTGTGGCTGAAGTTCGTCGGAAACAATGACCCGTGTACAACAGGGGTTCTGGAAGTTCAAGAAATGTTGCTATTTCTCGTGGGATACTGCCAATTTTATTAGCACCCATAGGCTGTCTAACACACTTTCCGTTGCGATACTGTAGAAAAAATCGATTGATTGGAGTGTTAGGCGGGCGTAAGGCTTGATATTTCTCAACAATTGTTACGTATTTCTTGCGAATGACGAAGTTGCGGTCTCTTTTTGTCTTTGTATTAGGTAAATTAATTAATAGTAAGTCATCTGAATGTTTCTCAATGTTTTTGACATTAAGTTGTGTTAGTTCATTAGTTCGACATGCTCCGTTTATACCTACCAATAATAAGAACAACCTGTAACGTAAAGAGTATTGTAGTAGATAAGTTAATAAAATTGATATGCATGCATAATAGAGGGGCTCGTAGCTACATAGCTGCTGCGTAGAATAGTAATTGATCTGCGAGGTTAAGCAGCGCTAGCTAAGGTCATTCCTTGGATGGGTGACCGTTATTTACACATCGAGACCCCTCCGTGACTCGGAAAGCACATTAAGCAGTTGGTCCCGGGTGTCATACGAATACCTATGAGTCGTTACGGGTGTCAGAAGCCCAAAAAATCTGATAACCAGTCTAACCTTCGAGTATCAGTGTCTCCCAGTAATTGGGTGGTGGAGGTCTGATGGCAGTCGCTTCATGTAAAATACTGATATTCAGCCGCAACCGGTTAGACTGGAAACCGACCCCAATGTAGTTGGGAAAAGGCTAGGCAGATGATGATATGCATGCATAATTATGCCTATCAACATCTACTAAGTACGTATTAGATTATGTTAATTAGTTGATTAATATACTTAAGTAGATACTGAATGTGCAACTGACTTACTTTTGCCGCCAAATATACGGAATCAGGTGCTTCGTTAAGAAACTTTTCAATTTCAGATGCTGTTAAAACCTTCGATTTTTTTGGTTGATGACCAGATGAGGCTCTTTTTAAAAATGCCACTAATTTAGGATAGGTGTCGATATGTATGTCTTTTTTCATCTTAATTGTTGCTTTTAGCATTGAATACATACTCCATAGAGTGCTTGATTTCTTGGTCTCGGATAATTCAATAAAATATGCCAGCAAAACGTTTTCTGAGAAAGTTTTTGCTCCTTTACCTAGTCGCCACGTGTTAAACATATCGTACTGTTTCAAATACTTCTCGCGTGATTGTTGAGGGAGAAAGCTCATTTGCGCATTATTAACAGTTTCAGTCAATTCTGTTGGCGTCAAATAAACTTCCTCGTCGCTAGAATCACTCATTTTAGGTTTTTCACTTGTTTTCAAGTTTCTTGTTTTTAATAGGTTTTAACAATATGACATGAAAAGAAAAGGGCGCGCGCAAAGCAAATTAAAAAAAAAAGTACACCAAGAAGGTTCCGAGTCTGAGTTTTTAACAAATTAAAAAAGGTTATATGATAAATTCGGCACCATGGAGGTAGAAGTAAATAGGTTTAATGATGTTTTGAATTCACAAACTTAGTGCACACGATGTTCCAAATTCAATTTTACTTTATCCTCTAGCGGATAAAAACGGCTTTTGCACTCAGATATCGAAGAGCAAAAATACTCTTTCCGAGATGGTGGGATGAAAATATATTTTTTTATCGCTTCAATGTTTGGGTAAATCCTGAGCCAAATCATGAGTGGACTTATTTTTGACGTATAGTTTACTCACAATATTACTGCCATTGTTCTATAACTTTCTTTACTTTGCGTCAGAATGTTGTCCTTACGAAGCGCAATATCGACGTGGCCGTGCGCAAGCATCATACGCAATGGAATTTTCGAATGTGGTTTACGTACAGCTGAATACGGATAGTCATCTGCCTAGCCAACTACATTGGGGTCGGCTCCCAGTCTAACCGGTTGCGGTTGAATATCAGTATTTGAAACGGAGTGACCGCCATCTGACCTCCGCTACCAAATTACTTGGAGATACTCTAAGGTTAGACTAGTTGTCAGACTTTTATAGGCTGCTGACACCCGGTACCAAGTGCTTAACGTGTTTTTCGAAGCACGGAGGGGTTTTTTCCTTCTTTCCTTCTTCTTCACACATCGGAACCACTCCGTATGCTCCGCTGCTTAATCTCTCAGATCGAAAAATCTGCACGGTAGCCATGTAGGTAGCTACGAGCCCCTAGCTGAATACGTTACAGGTACAGGTTTATAAGAATCTATTATAGCGAGCCAAACTCCATTTTGTGCCGTCCATGCGTTGCTTCTCTGCCAGCCAGTAAGCTGTTATATTTAGTTATATTTGCCTCCATACGTAACTTTTCTTTTGTTTGCTTACTTTTCCTAGTTTATGGCTTACAATTTTATCGTATCCATGGCAAGGGCAGCAAAACATTATTTTTAACTTCAGAGATCTATTAGTAGGTATTATGAAAATAATTGTAGAGAGCATGTGTTCAGGACATAGGTAAGAATCCAAAGAACCAGTTCATACTTTCTTTGATTTAAGGAAAACTACGGTAAGTTCAATGATATCTAGAGGAAATAATAATGGTTGTAGGTGCCCGTATGGCGTGCCAATTTGTTGTTTAATCTTCAAGGTAATATAGGTAGGTATCTATCTTTTATAATATCAGGCTTTTTTGGTTCACCTAATGAGGTAAGTGCCGTAAAGCTAAGTTTAAAAAAGTTAAATAATCACTAAAACCTTACGAAGTTTCAAACCTTTGAGAACGAGTCTAAGTTTTTGCTGCGGAAGTAGCGTGAACTAGGTAATCCGAGTTGTTCTAGTTAACTTGATGAGCGAATAATGAGTTTCATTGCCTACTTCGCTTAATTCACGCGGCTACTACTTAGGTAGCACTTACTTAGGATTTATTTATTGTGGACTCAGGTAACCTATTCGTCCTATGAAATGTCCGAGGAATTATACAATGCATTAAAATAATGGATAGAGTCATCCTCAAGCTGGCATAAGCTTATTTACAAGTGGATTTTCTTTTGATCGTCGTATCGATCTTTGAAGGAGGTCAATTTACAGTCTGTACCGACTAATAACTGTAGTTATTTACTTGATTACAAAACCTAAGTAGAATAAAGATGTTTTATATTTATTAAGTGAATTGGATATTTATAGAGCGCTCTGTTTATTAATAGGCACTATTTTATCTCGAACAAAGGATAATTTTACTTCAAGGTGACGTGTTATAAACTTTCCTTGTATTAGTGAACCCTAGTGTAACCTATATTATTTATATTAGTTACCTACTACAGTATCTTTTATGTTGAACTGTGAACGTTATTTCTAGACACACATACCTAACTTATGATAGCCACTGTCGTTTTTTTTTTTGGGGTATATATGTCCTAGCTGGAGACGCTTTTACAATAACGTACATAGTTATTTCCTAGATAAGTTGTAAGGCTATGATATCAATAATCTTATCGATCTATCGCTAGTGACGAGCCAAATTAGAACCAGTCACAGTACTGTACCATCGTGGTATATGCATTTCACTGGCCATATAACGCAGAGAACCGAAAACCGATAGCTAAAAAATGGTTCTTCTTTGCCGATCATGTATAACATTAGAAATAAGAGGTAGTTAAATCTAGTTGGACGCAAACCGTAGAGATACAGAGACAAATTGTAGAGAAACTACATGAACAAGAGTACAAGTTTACTAGAATCCAAGATATATCTATGGAAAATATCTGCGAGGGGCAGTTCAAAATTCTTAATTCCAGAGTTCTTAGTGAAAAAGATGATGATGAATGTGGTTTCCAAACTCTAGCCAAACAGTGGTCAGGAATTGGTTGAGCATTGAACGCGTAGGTACAACCAATATGCAGTGAGGAAACAAACATTTGTTTTGTTCCTGGCCGCAGGAATTCTCTCGCCTCCAAGTGAATGGTTGCTTTAATTTAACTCACTAGTTCAAAAAATTAAGCGGAAGACTAACAAACTTCATAAACGTAATTTACTTTGTAAGATTCTCTGAAGTACCTATTTAGAGTTTTTATTACACATTCATTCCTAATTTGACGGTTGAAATCTAATAAATATGCTCGACGTAACTAGCCAAATTTATAGATTGGCGCTAACAGAATAGCAAAGTGGTATTCAAATTTGAAAAACAAAGATTTATGCACGAACACGAAGTCACGGATGGAGGACCAATCAATCGTACAATATTTATTATTGAAGGTATATATTGCTGACATATGTATGTATGTATAAAAGCGTATTTAAACTATTGCGTATTTAAACTTATAACCATCGCGAATCCGCATACAAATGTCTGTCCGGACAACCGTATAAGTTCCTATTAATTAATTCTGTCCTATTTCTTATCCTTTTTTATTGCTGTATCGCGTCTAAACCAATTCTATTACAATTATACGTATTCAATCGCCGTAATACAATTATTATAACGTACGATACCTTTGTTTATCGGACGGGCAGACTGCGGTGGCTGGGCGTCTCCTTCGTGAAGCGTTTTGTCACCTACCCTCGCTTGGTCTTGTTGTTCATTGATGTCGGTACTTTGACACATTACATGAACATCGTTTTTACACTGACGTATTCCCATTGACCACGATTATGTTTAGCTACTGAAAACCGGATTCCATGCTGTCGACAGTTTTCTATATGTGAAAGAATTTTAAAAATCGGTTTAGTAGTTTTTGAGTATGTCCGTTACAAACGTACTATCAGAATCTATTTTATCGAAAACATTAAAGAAGCGTACCTATAATTTTTGCAGAAGAGTCGACTGATGTGGAGCACATACCAAATGGTCCGCAGATGTGTTTTAAAATTAGGAAACTTGCGTAAATATAAACACAAATAAGATAAGATACGTCAATAGCCGTCAAAGTATCAAAAGAAAACGTTCCTCATAGATTAATTTCTTCCTGTGATAAGGTTCTAGCAGCACGTGTAATTGTCACGTGGTTTAAATATTAATGTATTTCGTCAACCTATTAATAAATTTACACAGGAATACGGACTCATATTGTGTGTAAATTGCTCATCCGTTTTTACAAAGCCTTTTGTCGTATTGTTTTCTTCATATGGCCCCATACAGTCGTATGGGTCTTTCGTCAATTACATAGTAGATATAATAGAGGCCACGCCCATCGTTTGGTCTTCGTTTCGGTGTTATTGGTATAATAAAATAACTAAGTAGATACACATTACTGCCGCCCCTTCATTACCTTAGATGACGCAAAATATTTTTGTGGTCATTTTGTGACGTATTTCATTCGTATTTATTTGGAATTGTTTAGATGTTTATTCAGTAGGTATTTAGTAATTCCACCTGTAATATTATTTTAGTATAAAAACAAGTACCTCCAATGAAGATGAAAACATTTTAGCAGGTTTATGTTGAGATACGTGTAAGGGAACCGCACAATAGGCATACAGAGTGTGCATTGGCAGTGCAACAAACCGATTGTATGTGATTGTATGCAGTTCAATGAATTATTTATTTTGTAACCGACGTTCTCAGATTATGCGAAGATAAAACTGTATCATTCGTCCTTTATTATCCCCTACCAAGTAAAATAAGTAAACGGACAAATTATTACCTACCTTGTTTTCCCCGGAAAGTTCAACAAAAACATGCACTGTATCCATTAACAATTTAAATTGGACAAGTTGGTTTCCGTAATTTATTTAATTTCTTCCTGCCAGTGGTCACACACACATACCTAAAGATTATAGGCTCTACCAAATGCAAGCACTTGCTTTACTAAATATATGAATTTTATATTAAATTTTAGAATACAAGTTAGCACCATAGACTAAATATTGCAAAAGAAGAATTTTGCAAACTTCCTAGGTATTATCGGAATTATTGAAATAGTGGGTATGAGATTGTTGCGTAAGATATCAATTTGGTACCTGCTTTGTTGCAATAACTTCTGGATGTTAGCTACTTACAAGTGGATACAGGGTCAGAGGGTCGCAGTGCCGTAGCGTGGCGGGAGCGGCGGGGTCGGCCCGCCCCGAGCGGCACTTTTAGGGGCAGAAAAATTTCACAATAAATAATAATATTTTTAATATATCTTATAAGTAAATATTTGAACCCTTTCATTTCATATTTATGTCGCACCTACAATTCTGACCGATTGTTCTTGCCGAAAAGTTCTTTAGGATTACTTACTGTATATTTTAGAGTCATTGAATTTAAAAAGGGGGCGGCGAAATTTGCCTGCGCCCTGGGCGGCTGAAACCCACGCTACGCCACTGGAGGGTCGTATTAGCAGTGCAGTATTTCAGAGGAAAAAAATATGTTATTGGCAAAAATAATAAAAGTTCAGTCACCTGACTTGATTAGCATGCATTACAACCTTAAGACCGCATCACGCATGCGTCGCCCGAAGCCACTTAATCACGAGGCGGCTACTCTACGTTTCAAGCTCTGACACTTATGCGAATCATAGAATAGAACTCCATGTTTTACACCCAAACGCCTAATCTTTAATTTATTTCGCAGCTTAAGCCATAAACTGTCAATCTTCCTAGCCAATGATAGATCTCATCAATCAAACTACCCATTTAAATAAAAATATAACATATGTTATATTTTGGCTGGCGTAAGAACATTTAATTACATAATAAAAATATTGTAAAACTAAAATGTTAACTCGATTTACAACTGGTAAACTTTACAAAATCTGTAAATATCTGTTGAACTGGATTTTTTATACAGAAGGGAAGCGTCGATAGCTTTAGATAAGTTAATTAAAATTAAAACCCCGCAGAATAAGGATAAAGACATTTATTAAAAGAAACGAATAGGTACCGCAAAAAATTAAAATCCTAGGTTACATAAAACTGGAGTATCGAGACAAATAAATTTTATGATAGCATAAAAGTAAAACATCTTACTCAACACGGGCGAAGCTATAGCTTTCAAATGGGGGGAGTCCGAGGGTACAAAAATGTACAAATATCTTTGTACATTTTTGTACCCTCGGATCTAATATTTGCCCGGGCTTCACACAGAAAAAGGCAGAATTCCAAATGTCAATCTCAGTCATTTAGAAATTTATACATAAAATTATGAAATACACGCAAATAAAGCTAGGTTCACATCTTTGTGTCGGGGTGTGTCGACCTAGTATTTTATGATTTATTTACATTCAGTAATATCATTTTTCTTCTAAGATTTAAGCTTGTCACCTAACCCTGCAATTATAAAATTACTATAGATGGTCATAAGTACAATCAAGATGTATCTTAAGTATAAAGATAGACACACTCTTTCAACGACATAAACAATGTAGGTACCTAATGTTGACACTATGTTATTTGTTTAGAATACGATCTTCTACTTAGCTTAGCTTCTGAAGTACAATCAGCATCAAAAAGATGTATACACGTAGCGAAATTCAAAAGTGAGTTTTAGAGGAAATATCTACATAGTATCTGCAGATACATAAAAATACATGGACATTAAAATTTTATAGTTCTAACCAATACCTTTCCAAGAATAAGCGTTAGAATTCCGCTACGTGTATACATTTTTTTTGATGCTGACTGTACATTCTAATAAAAATATCTAAAAATCACTTACATCGCAACTTATAAATTAAATATTCTCCAAATACTCTGGTAATACTGTGAATAAGTAAATCCTAATAAATGCATTATAAGACACTTCTTCTTCAGAAGAAGATAAGGCACTTGTGGCACCAAATCGTTTACAACTTAAATATTACCTATAACACTACATTTTGGCAAGATTATGGTTCTTAAAACTAGATATCAACATTTCATTTATTAATACAGTACGGTATGGAAAGAGATGCTCTTTTAAAGTTACTTTAACAAATATATGTATCTATTGAATAATGACACGTTTGACGCTATTTGTAGAGGTAGTATGTATAAAGTAAATTATCTGTTATATTTAGTCCGGCTCAACACATTCGGACATTCATGATCTTGATCCTTTTCCAGATATCCATTAGTGGGAATATTAAATATGACGATTATTTTAATAGAACATTCCTTTAAAAGATCGGACTGTATACCTTTAACTCAAAACATAAGAAGACTATGAACCAGGAGCGTAGCTTCTAGGAGTTCTCTTTCGCTTTACATTCCGGTTGGGTATCTCTACGTAATCCATGACTTCCCAATTGTCTTCTGGTTCTTCAAGAATTTGGGGTGGTAGAGCAGATCTGACGAGGGGCACGCCGGTGTTGTCCAGAGACAGGTAGGTTCGGATCGCCGCAGCAGCCGCCTCGTCATCGGGCGTGGACAAAGCTCGCGCGTTAAATGGGCCACTCACGTCTTCATTCGGAAGCTCCCAAATGTGCCATTGCGCTGTCATTTTAAAGTTCTGTAACAAAAGGACACGTGTTACTTTTAAACCTAGTAGTAAACTTAACTATTAAACTATGACGAGTTATTTTCCAGGAAAACTGTCTGTATAAAGGACGCCATATAGTTTACTTAATTACTGATAAAGTTTTATCTTCTGGTACTTAAATTTACACCAGCTGGCCTGTTCATGGTAATATGGCCTGATACAAAAACAGATACATTGAGAATATATTTTATCTAGCAGTAGATACAACTTTTATTTGTAGACGTGATTAGGTATATTATACAATACTGCCGATACGTACAAGATCGGAATTCGGTTAATTGATACAATTAGATTCACTTAACTAAATGAAAAACGTTCGTATTTGTTTCTAAATCCCCATTAAGATGGTGATGAATGTGATGTTACATACATGTTGTACGTGTGTACATGATACGTGACTTGTAAGACTTAACAAAAACAACGAAAATATTGGATCTTGCTATAAAATATAAAGCACCTTGCACCGTTTGTTTTGTGATTTAAAGAAGTAACCTCAAATCACGAGACTACGGCAAAAGTATCTACTATTTACTAACGTTATCTTAAACTTGTAAAAAGGTAATGTAAACGTTTATCACAAGATTAAACTAAGCCTGGTAATAAATCTTGTATTTGAATAAAACATTGTAACATAAGGATCTTCCACGTAGGCCGCAATGTCTTGTTCAAATAAGTATGGTTCTGAATTCTTAGCTGTATGTTTTACCATAACTGCCAACGGTCAAATTGTTCGTGAGAAATATTTAGATGTACTTATGTATGTGTGAGCAGGCAATGAGCACTTGAGATATAAACTACTTATAAAGTACTATGGCGCCGCACTGAGATGATTCACAAAAGATTAAAATTATGTATTTTGATATCTCAATTTTATACACCTATTGGAGTTTATTTATAAGCTTTCATTCTTCAAAACGATCACATAAAAATAAAATACATTCGTCGACGATTAACACCACATTGAAGCCAGATGCGAATACTTGGATTTGTTTATATTTTTTATGATCCTTGAAATGTGAAAATTATATAAATTTTATTAGTATTGTTCTGTTAAGTATCACGTTATATATTTTATTAAGTTCTTATAACTATTGTAAATATCAGACATGAAGTCAGAGAGGAAAAGCTAACAGTCGAATATATATGTATCAAACATTTTTGACTGCCAGAAAAATCACTTAATTTGGATAGGGTGAAAAAAGGCCCTTAAATAGAACCCTGGGGTACACCCACTTTGAAAAAATTTACTAGAGTTTGCTATTTCTTGGAAATATAGGGTTACAGATCGTGTAAATCCAGTATCCGTCCCATTTACGTACCCCGTGCTGCGATCGATATCGTCCAAAAGATTCTAAAGAAGATCACAAAAGAAGTGCATCTTGTGAGCTCTACAAGGCTTTTAATGGACTGATTTCACGCCCGCATGTATTGCCAAAATATCTTTCATATAACAAAACTGCTATATTATTACAACCAGGATGTTGTGAAGATTTTTTTGTTGGCCCGTGTATTTTAGTTTAGGCTCTACCAAATGTTGAAACGGTTTTCGAATATCATATATATATCATCAATATTAATAATTTTACAAAGTTGTCAATTATTTTATAGTTTATTAAATAAATTAGAGGTCATTGTTATTCGGACTTTGAATATTTTTTTCATAACATAATCTTGAGAAATAAAGAACAATACCTGCAATTAAATATGATTGATTAAAAAAACTCCCTTAATAAGCCAATTTTAAATATTTAATGCAGTTCTAGTTTGGAAGTTCCTCCAAATTACCTTGTTAGCGGAACTTGTAGGAAATTATCGACAGTCGAGAGAACATAAATATAATATTGACCTACAGGTAATAAACTGTCGTCAATTAGTAACAGCCTTGATAGAGTACACTGTGTGCCCTTGTCCGCTTCCGTTTGAGACTTATCTAGGTTCTAATGCACATGCGTGTTACCCGCGTTAGTGTTGACGACATGAGATATATGTCTTTTCAAACGTAAATTATACGGTAGGTTAGCTACGAGTATCATAACATTAGGTAAGTACAATTCTGAACTACTTGAATCTAAGTATCTGAACAGTGTAAGGGTGTGATTACATTGGGATTACAAGAAATAGGTAATCTAGTAGTAAATATTTCATTATTAGCATGATGAAAGGATCTCAACTAGGCTCTACTACGATTAGATACTTTAAGCGTGAGTATTTAACCGTAACGATAATATCTACACATTTTCTACACTTTCTTGTAGAGAATGTAGAAATATTCGTCGGTAGGTACGTACGTTACAATAGTTACTGAATTTGCATAAAAGTCCTCTGGGAGGATACTAGACTAGGTACTTATTCTACTAATCTGTAAAAACAAGGTCCTAATAAGAAATGCTGTCAGTCAGTGCAGTATGAAGGTACAGTCAGCCACTAACACGATATTTAAAGTTCTCTCTACATCTACCTAGCCTTTTCCCAACTAAATTCGTCTTCCAATCTAACTAGATTCATGGAGCGACTGTCATTATTACAACAGCAAAATGTACTAATTTATGTATAATAAAATAAATTTCGAGAGCAATATAATTTTATTATTGAAAATAAGTTGCGTACCTATAATATATTTCGGAAAAATTTAAGCAAAATAAGTCACAGACGTACCTTATATAGAACTTTTCGTCCGTCATAGCAGTTTTGACCAAGTTTACCTGAATGACGAGTGGATTAGTCGCGTGTTTATTTGTCACATGTATCAAAAGTCAACATGTTGTAAACGTCAAATATTGCCGCGTAACTTGCTCAATTCATCATGTTGTAACTTATAATAAGTCTAGATAAACTATGACAAATTAGGCCAATAATTTAATCTAAATATGTAAATATTATCTTTGAAATCTATGACGCATGGAATAAAGTTTGAATTAGGTATAATATTTGACGCCTAAACACAGCGGTTAAACAACACTAAGCACTATATATAATCAGTTGTCGTCTGACGCAAGCTCAAATATTATCTTATAATAAAATTCAAACTAAATTAAGATAACAAATGCGCATCATGAATCAGATAGTCTTGAACTTTTCCCCTTACAGCGTCTAAGATGCCGAACGCAGACATAGTATGTTCATGTGCAATTGTTCGCTTAGGTAACAATACCACGCAAGTAAAATTTGATAAGTTTTCAGAAGAGACAAAGAACTGATTATTTCTTACGACAAATATTCCGTAAATGGTGTTTGTAAATGTATGGTATTCTATTATATTGTATTTTTGTTTATATTTATTTGTTTGTTGTTTGTTTCATTTACGAAACTTTTCATAAGAAATCAAGTCAATTTTATGTCTATTCTGAAAATTATCAAATTTGACTTGCGCGGCTTTGTTACTTGAGCGACGAATTATTTATCAGTGTTTAGTAGAAAAGCTGTTTTTTGTCCAGTTTCGTGTTTGTATTAAGCGAATCGTTGTGCTATACCCAGGAGCGATAATATCGGTTTCAGACACTGGTAACAGTACGATCTGTCTAATTTAGGAGAATGATATCATCATATGCGTGAGCAGATTTATGGCGCTTATGGCACGCAGTCCACCAACTGAATAGATAGTGCCAGGTATCTGCTGTATTTCTTCAATGAACACACTTGTTTCGCCTTTGTAACAGTGCCCTCAATAAATTAAGCAGCTGTCTAATATAATACCTAGGTAATGTGGGTGCGGGCAATGTTTAATATTAATGATGCCATTCCAAGAGTCCGGTTAACGAGAAGGTTGTGGAGGTCAAATTCACACGACTAGGCTTTGACTTGAATTTATTTCCCTTATGCTGGCAGAACCATAGCTAGGCTACAAACTTTAAAAAAAAAATATGCTGTGTCTGGAGAGAATTAGACTGGTCGTTGATATAAATATAATATGAAAAGTGTGGGTGCTAGTTTATTACCCCGACGGACTTCTTCTTTTGGTAACCCTACTGAATCTTATGATTAAGAACGACATGAAAGTAATGCATATTTTATGATTTCACTCAGTATGCGCACAAAAACTTAGTCAAAAGTGAGGTGAGTTATTTTATTTAGAATTTTTGTTAATATCAGTCATGTCGAAAGCTGGTGACAGGTTCCCAAAAACAATACCATGTTTAATTTATTTGGGAGTTTGTTGATCAAAGATTTTTTATATTAATCATCTTAATCCTCCTTTTCAGCAATGAATTTTAGTGCACTTTGGACATTTCAACAAAAACTATTTCAAGTTCATTTATTCCTCCATTCCATTGCCTAAATCGCGACAACTTTGTCTAAAAAACAGTAGACCGCGTAGCGAGATTTCTAGCTGGCGGATCATAATAAAAATAGAATATCAAGCAAAGCGAGGAGGAGCAACATTAGTTCGAAATATGTCGTTGATCCCAAATTGGCTACATATGCCTTGTTCACGCAAAGAGAATTTGCTGACAGGAATGCGCGGGCTCGCGTTGAAAGAATATATTAGGGGAAATTATAAGGGATTACGGGTTAATTCCTTTATTCATAGAGAGTAGTTTGTCACATTAAGCAACATTGCTCGCGGGTTCGAGTTAAAAATGTTGTTTTATATATACGCACTACAGATATAAAAAGGCTAAGTAGATACACTACTAAAGATTGCAGACACTGCAGAAGTGTAAGTTAGGCTTTACTATGATAACAATTAGTCGTAGCGACTGTACCGTCATCAAGTAACCACATGTCTATATTGTTTGTTTAATGAGTAGTTTAAGAGACAACAATCACGTGCGATGACGCGGCACTGTTGACAAACAACCAGATTATACGACTGCTGTTTATGCGGTTATTAGCCTATTTATATCGAGACAATGCACTATAAATGTAACTAAATGTTCTTTACCATTTATAGGATAATGTTACAATGTTAAGGACCTTGTACTTGTTACAGGTTCTTAATGGTTGTTGATTAGGGGACACCTGTTCAAAGTGGATATCCCAGCTAAAGCGAATACTCCGCACTACTCCCAAATTATTTGTTGGCCGGTAGCCGCGTTGTTATAGCAACGTTTGCCTGTTGCCGCTCAATGCGCGGCAAGTATTTAAACGCGGGGTTGAATCGCGCCGCGTTAATGATTAGACAAAATGTGTTTTTGTGTGAAAAATATTAATTTACAGATGTAAGTATTTTATTTATAACCACAATATTATTATTTCAAAAGTTTTCGGTTATGAGGAAGATATATTGTATGATTATGTAACTTTGACCCATGTGGAGACGAGTTTAGATGCAATGGTTTTTGTATGATTTTTCTGTAACTTTACTATAAAAGAAACCCAAAGCAATGTTCCCGCCGATTCACCTGAGCCTGGATGTTCAGAGATCTATTCTATCTATTGCTCTGCCTGCTTAATCACCAACAACACGTAAACGTAAATCACAAAGGTCTGCAATATTGAGTACACCTGTAAAGGAAGAGCAGAGACAGAAATTTGAAAAAGCAAGAAAGACTGCTATGAAGTCCCTAAAATCTCTGCTAAAAAACCTAAAAAGATTACAAAAGAAAATTGACAAATTCGATTATATCAACTGCATTTTTTGTGGTGAAATGTACATTGAAGAAGATGGACAACGAACGGAAAACTGTATACCTACAGTGTAATATTTGTACTCAGTGGTGTCACGAATAGTGTTCAGCTTTCGAAGCAATAATGATTTTGTTTGTGATAACGGCAATAATTAGATTTGTATCAGAAAAATGTTGTTTTTAATATGTTCTTCTAATTTTCAATGTTTATTTTGTTTGTTAGTTTCGTTCGTATTGCCTTGGTACTATATCCGCTGTACCCAGGGTCCCAAGCAAAGTGGAAAGTTTGCCATTTTGGTAAACATGTAATGTAACACAACTAATAGTTAAATTAATATTAAGAAGAAGATTAAGAAGAAATAATAAAATGTTATATAATCATGTAAGTCCTTTAAATAAAGACTGATAATAAATATTTGTTTCAATTTCCCCTGTTATAACTAAACGACAGTAACCAAAAACAACTTAATGTATTCACTTTGCCCGGGTTTCCCCTATGCGATGGGTCTAAGTATGGAGGTGTTCAATGAACAATGCAACATATTAGTTCTAAGTAGTAGACTCTTTAAAGTTTACGTTAAGTGGCATTTATTGAAATAATGCCAACGTCACTATCACCTCCTTTATTACGAGGCTCCTTTCACACTTCTATTACTAAATCCAAACCTGATGGACTGACAGAAAGCTTTAACAATCTTGGATTTCAGCGTTTAGCTGATCAACTAGGTATAAGCTAGGTTTCATTATAAAAATCTGCAAAAAAACTAAACTAAATCTAGAAGATGAAGTCATCTATTGTTTACAAGTAAGTTCTAGCGCGTAAGCGAACTTCTAAGTCTATGGTTCTAGCTCACTGGTTGAATAAGAACAAGCTCCCTTTACAGTAGGTCCTATTGTTTCCTTTGACTTTACGAGCAAACTGACTAACAGCGCCATCTATTGCATTAAACGTGTACTAAAAGAAAAGGCGCGTAAACAATACGGCAAGTCAAATGTCTGTCTCCTTAATTCTCTATGGTCACCGGACGAGGGCGTGATAGTCCTTATCACACCTCCAAAAGTTAATATAACAAAGGAGCACGAGCATAAAAAACTAACCTAATAAGTACAAGTCATTAAGTAACCATAAGTTTATACACTTTATTCAATGACATTAATGTTTCAAGTCTCGGCAGTATGATGGGATCTAAATTGCGTCAATTTGATCCACAGAACATACCTACTGATCGTTTTCTACGTCCAGGCCACTTTCCAGACAATTATTCAGTGTTTCCTCACCTCAGGTAGACAATGGTGCTGCAGACAGTAATAGTCCTGTGCTCCATCGTTGTGACACCAGGTGCCGTCCGGGAAGTAAGGGTCCTTGCCCGCGTCGTTCAGCTCGACGCGCGGCGCGTAGAACCCACCGCCCGATGCGCGCCGGCAGAACACCGCGCAACCCATCCACATGCGAGCTGGTAACAAGTGAATGCGTATAATATCGGAGTGAACGACCAAAAATTATTGTTACAGATTAAGAAATAAACACAACATGTTCTCCATTTATTCATGTATGAATAAGGTGTAATATGAAACGTATCAGATACAATTATTTTCGTAAAGGACAGCATCCATTTTGGTACAAATGTGAAAGAGCCGGCCAAAAAAGAAATGTTATGTTCTGTCAGAACTTATCTAAGTAATTTTTCAGACATTTTCGATGTAATGAAATAAAAAAATAAATGAAATATCCTTCCATGTGATAACATGTTGAACATTTTTAGTAGGACTCTTTTAGACCAAAAATGTATGCTATGTGGATAATGTCCTTTTGAAATTACTCATATAAAACAAGACCTGGATGAATATGTAAAGCGTCACTATATTTAGTTAAATAAGTCCTATAAAAATTGGACTCATCGCTAAGCAACTTATAAAACTTAATTTAACTAAACGTTTAGTCGACAGAAATACACATTCTCTAGATAATAAACTAAATCGTTAAATTAGTCAGGAATAGTGTGCAGCGACAATTAATTAGTAAAATCTTTTGGTGTCACACTGACAATGTAAGTCAATAGTAGTAGTAGTAATCATTTGAAGCTACCAAATAAATAAAACGTCTAGGTAGTGACTCATTAATGAAATTCCTAATTATGTACAATATAATTGCATTCACTACTAAATCGGTTATACGGTCTCCGCGTCGTTGAAACACTATTTATTAAAATATTTTGCACTTGATTAGCGTCCCTGATTGTAGCAAAACAGCCGTACCTGAATACCTTTGTGCAAGAACAACAACGCACATGATCGTTGCCTAAAGACTATACTAGCAATATGTACCGATTGTATGAAAAGTACTCACTGGGGTCATGCGGCGCCTGCAGGCCGCCACCACGCGCGTCCAGCTCCGGTAGAAGTGTCGAGAACTCCGCACACTTGCGCGATGCTAGCTCACTAGCAACTACGCGAGTTTTTTTGCCGCAAACCTGGGTTAAAATGAATGATCATGAATATTTGCCTGAAACTGTTCATGAAGAATCGTCCACAACCGCGCTTGGCAATGTAATAGTGATTTATATACATATGATAGTAATCACAGTACTACTAGAGAACCGAAAGATCCACCTGGCTATTCTCGTTGCTTAACATGCTGTAAATCTTTTAAATAAAGGACAGTTCGCCATTCGTAGCTAAGAAAGGCTTACGTTCACCACTACAAGTCTAAACGTAGAAAGGTAGCAAATTTTTCTTCAACACCGGCCTAGCGCTACAATTGTAATGCAAAGTTAAAGTTTATATTTTGAACAAAATAATAAGTAAAAACATGTTACAGAACCTTAGTATCATCACAGAGGACGACATCATAAGAAGCTCCTTGGCAAGCGTCGCTTGGTTGCGTGCACACTCGCCTCCTCTCACGGAAGCCACGGCCTCGCTCCGTGCAGCCGGACCGACAGCTTGCCTCCCGCCACGCGCCCCAGCCGGCGGCGCTGTCCCCAGTGCTGCCGGGCTTCGGCGCAGGACTACTTGATGTAGGCAGAGCACCCGACGGGATGCACTCTCCCCCTTGACACCACTGAAGCACCGGTTAGTTATTGTACAGTACCGATATCAAAAAAAGAATTAATAGACAGGATCCAACTTTAACTCGGATAGTTCCAACTGAATGAAGATAAAAAGCAAAATTAGCCTCTGTCAGAGCACAGAAAAAACTTCACGTCCGGCACACCGGACGTGGCGCCCAACGAGGGATAGCATGTTGGGCGCCAAAAAAGGCCACGCGCTTGTAAGTTAGGAGCATGAAATGCACAAAGTCTATTCCATTATAAAAATAAACACAAACATTTAGAAGTGTATCTGACCATATTAACTCCACAGGGCGTGCCGGGCAGCGCGGGCCCGGCGTAGTAGAAGCCGGCCCGGTGTGGTGTACGGCAAGACAGTTGTGCGCAGTGCTCGCCCGCTGGTCCACCAGGAGATGGTGAAGCGTCTGTGTCCCGTAGCAAAATCTTGTCGGTAACAAAGTGGTATTTGATCAGATGAGAACAATATCTCGAACAACTATACCTCAAGGTAGGCCAAAAGAAATATTCACAGGCCTAGTCCGACAGCTTTTTTTTATATGACATGCGCATCGTATATATGTGTAAAAAGAAGCTCTGACATCGCTATATCATATCATCGGTATGCGAGCGCTTATCAACCGGATTAAGATTTAGTTCGGTTTTTTTTTTTTGTTAAAAACTTTACCCCACACTTGGATTTCTCCTGCATCGTGGGTACAGTTTGAACATACATTTATTTATTTTTTATTTACATGTCACATGCACACACAACCAGACCCAAAACAACTATCTGTAGATCATACATGTATTTGTTCTGAGCGGGGATCGAAACCGTGACACGTAGCGCAGTAAGCTAATCGCTTAGCCACTGCGCCAACCGTGTCGTCATGTTTAAAGTGAAATTAAAAAAGACAAAGCTGTTACCCTTAACAATATTGTTTTCTATAAAATTATAATTTACGAAGTAGCCAAAATGACAAGACTCACCTCACACTGCTTCTTTGCACTCCAGACAGCACCAGGCGCTCCGCCAAACCTTTCATGCTGGAGTTCATTGGGCGCGTCTAAGTCATCGGCACCATCAAACAGACAAGTAGCCCATCTACACACACATTTTATTTTTTTATTAATTTCAAGGGCCCTTGGGCAAAATGTATACTTAAATGTTTCATCGTGTTTGCGACCTAATTAGTAGTGTCCCGTATTATACCGAAATAATGATAAGCCTCAAATATATGATGTAAAATTGGTGCTAAATATTATAAAGAAACAAACATGCAATGAGCATAGTAAAATTTGGCTCGTGTAACACCCTTAAAATGGTGACAAGTAACGCAACTTATTACCACGATAATCACGTTCGATTTATAATATTCCTACGTGAGCAAAGACGACATTTCAAAATGTGAGCATAATGAATCTACAGCAGCAGATATTGGACTACATAATAAAATGAATTGTTAGTTCACACGCCACCGCAGAGACACTGTACATGAAATTATATCAGTAAATGGACAGTGGACAGTGGAAGGTCTGATAGATTTAAATACGACGTTCGAATAAAGAAAAGAAGATAAAATTGAGAAACTATACTGCAAATCGGCCACCACGCGAGCGCTGCAGCTGGACCAGGAGGCCTCGCCATTGGTGCCTCTGGACGGAGACATGATGTAGCCGTCGCGGGCGCAATTGTTGCCCGTGCCGTCGTGGTGCATGCCCAGGCTAAAATCAACACAATATTAGTGATTTAATGCCGCATAACATAGAATAAAGTAAAGAATCTATGTGGGAGCACACAGTCTACAAGGCCACAGAAGAGCTTTCAGGAGTCTCAAGAGAAAACCCGAGTAGCACAAAGAGGATGTCTCGATTTTATTGGCTTTTCAACCGACTTCAAAAAAAAGGAGGAGGTTCTCAATTCGGCTGTATTTTTTTTTTTTTTTTTTTTTTTTTTTTTTTTTTTTTTATGTTTGTTACTCGATTTCTCGAAGACGCCTGGACCGATTTCAAAAATTCTTTTTTTATTTGAAAGGGTATGCTTGTCATTTGGTCCCATTGTCATCAGGTCAGGACCTGGTGGTGGAAACCCTGAGAAATCGAGGGCATCTCTTGAAAATTGTAGGCGAGCATGGGGTAAAAACTTGATATTTATGTGTATATCTGATGAGACTACAATACTATGGAGGTTTAGGGCAGATCTGATGATGGAGACGACAGAGGATCGAGGGAACTCCTCAACGGTACATCTTAACTACCTCGTGTTTGGGCTTATTTTATTCGTGTTGACAAGATCTTTACACCGAGATAGGTAATGACTGCCACTGCAAGGTCCGTGATGCAGGTGCAGTACAGTTTAGGGAACTCCTTAATGGTTGATAGCAGCTACATAGTGTTTGGGCTTATTTTATTCGTATTGATGCGCACTTTAAGCCGAGATGGGTAATATTGCAGATTCGATAGTGAATTTCTCGTAATGCGTTTTCATCATGTGGTCGGCTAAGTAATTTATTTGATTTTAAAATCACATAGTGCAATACCGTTTAAGGTTTTTACTCGACTTGAGGCAACATACATTTGACCTTTGTAAAGTTTTTCAAGAGAATCGTCTTTACTAGGTCTACCCATCACTCAAAATTGTAAAATAATTAAATTTTTTAACAAAAAAATAAAAACCGACTCCAAAAAACTCGAAAACAAAACTAATAACTAAAAAGCAAAAAATAAATCTTTTATTATACAATATAGTAGTTGAAGAATATTGAAGTCGGTGCCAAGTAAAACATGCAATGATAAACCGATACGATTGGCGAAGTGCATTTGTCGTGTCCGACGCATAATTCGCCTCGCACTCGACAATTTCTACGTGAACTCTTTGTTTCAATATCGCTATTATAGCAGCAAGGTATATTACTTTTATGTTTTCCTTGGCACCGATTTCAATATTCTTCAACTACTATATTGTATAATAAAAGATTTATTTTTTGCTTTTTAGTTATTAGTTTTGTTTTCGAGTTTTTTGGAGTCGGTTTTTATTTTTTTGCTCTATATTCGTAATCAGTTGCTCAATTCTCACCTTCTTCTTTAATTTAAGAGCAACTTGACGGTAAACAAAATAATTTTTAGTTTACATAATTACTACAACATTCTTTAAGATATAAAAATTCAGCACCCGCATAAATACCATGAACAGCTATAGAATCGATACCAAGTTAATGAACTCATAAGTCATGGCAGAAGTATTTGAAGCCAAATCCACAAAATCTCTTACCACACTCAAGGCACCAGAACATAGAAATCACTGCAGAAACGTATAATTGCGTATTGGTATACCCAACCTATACTATCGTTAGTCAACCCGTAGTGATTAAGTAGTTAACCGCCTCCAAATCCTAAACGGAAAGGGAATAGGAGGTAAGTAAACGAGTTATGACCGACTTGTGTCCGATCTCGTGCGCGAGGATATAGACGGAGGTGAAGCCGGCGGAGGGGTATGGGCGGCCAAGCAGGTCGGATGTGCCGAACTCCGACACCACGCATGCATGCGCCGGCAGGCACACGCCGCCGACAGGAGCCAGGCCCATCGTCACGCCGTTGCGACGACCGCCTTCCTCAGAGTAGAAGTCCAGCCTGGAATGCAGAGAAAACGGCGCTTTATCTTAAGATATAATAATTCAAAGTAATTTCTTTTTGTTATTTTTAGCAAAATAAAGAAAATCTTTAATTCAAAGAAGAAATATGATACACAGTTCAATGTATAACCGAGAATGCCAATAACCCTGATGGAATCTGACAAGATCCTGTTCAATTAGTACCACGACTAAAAGAAATTCAAACTCGGCCTTTGCCAATACGTAACTACATTTTGGAGAACTTTTTATTTACCCGAAGGCAGAAAAATGAATATATGGGTTTGTGCAAAATTCCAGCGGTTTGTTTGTGTCCCAAACTAAAGAAACACAAAATACACAAAAATCTTGAGTACAAATTTACAGATTTTCAATGATTCATACATGTTTGATTACTTACTTACTCAAATATAAAGACGTGTGTTATTATACGTTTGCTGTTTCACTGCATCATTGTAAGTAAGCCGCATAACCGTACAATCAGATTGTAATGATAAAAAAATCTTTTGTTGACTCATGTACATATGTATATTAGAACAACATCTCAATAGCATTACCAGTTCATTTCTATAGTTACCCAGAGAGCAGCAATGCCATGTCCCAGTGCTGAGGATCATCATCATCTTCGACGTTGAGCGATCGCTGGTACGCACAAAAGGAGTCGAGAAGACGTCCTCTCTCGGCGTGCGCAGGCAACGATGATGGCTGTGTGCGAAGCAGTGTCAAGCGCACAAGCGACAATTGGATGTGAGTACCGAGAGATGAGTGCTGGTACAGAGCTTGCACCTGGAACACGTACGAAACATTTGACAGTAGCTATATTTTTAGACGTTGTTTGTTATAAGACAATATAATACAGGATAATCAGAAAATACGTAATTGAGGAATACTGGAAGGATTACGAATAGAAGTTTGAAACTACTTACACCATTAATGTAAGCCAAAAGCATATCACGTAAGTCGGACTCGCTATAATTGAGGAAAGGATAGAAAATTTTGTATGCAGCTGCGTCAAGGAATAGGGCGATCTCGATGGTGTAGTTTGGTGGGCCGGGTTTCAGGCGCGGCGGATGAGCTCGCGGTTGACGAACACGCGGTCTTAGCAGCCTTGCGTCGTCGCCGGGTGGCGCAGGTGGTGGTGCACGACGAATCACGTGTGCTGTCCGACCATCGCCGTTCTCCGCCCGCCCGGCACCCAAAGGCAGGGGACGCACTTCATAGGTCGAATTGTCGACGACAATCAAACCGTGCTGAAAATATTAAATAAATTATTCAGATGATATCCTATGAAATTAAATTGTTTAATTTTGAAATTTGAAATTTTCTGCTTTTCTGCGGCTGACCTTTCCCAACAAAGGGCAAGCATGCATCAGTCATCGTATAACTTGACCTTATTTTAGGTAGCTCTAGGGTTGTCAACTTTTTTTGAGAAAAATAACGTACATTATAGTATAATAAATTCTTTGAATAGGAAAAATAAAGTATTTTCGCATATTTTATTTTTATACAAGAGTATAAAGTATATTTATCGAAAATAAAGTAGGATACGTTATTATAAACTATGGTTGGCAATCCTAGGTAGCTCAACGACTCGATGCTGTTGTGCGTACCATCAGTAGAACCATAAAAGTAGACATGAACTGGTCAAACCACCAGATTTTAATGAATTTAAGAGCGTTCAGCCTATCTCACTCATTATGTTGCCACTCACTCTACAGTTTGGCTTCAAAAATGCTCGACGACAACGCTGGACAAAAAAAAAGAAATTTTCATATTGTGAATCCCAGGGTCTTTAAAATACTGCTATCAACTTTTAATTGCGCTAAGCGCTAAGGCTTTTGATTGGGTTGCTCAATACACTCTTAATAATTGAAAATAAAATCGTTATATATAATAAGTTTACGAACCAGCCGTCGAGCTTATATTTTTCTTTCCATGTAAAATACTTCTTAATCCATATAACATTAACACCAGGAATTACAGTACACACGAATATTGCAATACTTACAAGAGTGTGGTCCCTGCAAGCAGAGAATGCAGCTACTGAGTTGGGTCCAGTGTGTAGAAAATGGCAGGAGGGGTCAACGGACGACAGTGTGGTCTCCTGGCCTAGGTCTGACCACACCCGAAATTCAGGGGACACCAGTCGACGATTAGGAACCAACTGTAGCTCAAAATTTCTAAAAATAAATGAAGTTTAGATTCATAGATATATAGTTCTTGTCGTCGAAAATCCAGATTTAGAAACTCTGCACCTATGCCATCTAATGTTTCAATGCATGTACACTACCTAATTCGCTGCTTTTTCCCATAAGATGTGTGATCGATCATCCGAACCAAACTAAGTCAACACACTTAAAACAATAACGTAAACTCAAGGTAAACCAGATTGCACATTGGAGTGCCAAGAAACCTGTTTTCTATAATAGAATTTCACGATCACTCACAAAGCAGTGTGTACATTACCGATCATAAAAAACACATTACAATTTGATACAGTAATGGTAATAGTAAAAACGCCTTCATTTTCAGCATAGCTTTACTGCTAAAGTTTACCCAGAAAGAATAAGTAATCCGAAAGGAATTGGTCTAAAACTATGAAGCAACTGACATTCATCAGCGAAAATGCTGCTAGATGCCGCTTACACTAACTAAAAACATCCTAATAAATGAGCTTGATAAATTATTTAGACTACTCCAAAACGATGCTGTGTACCTTCCAAAAGCATCGAAGCTATACGGCTGTGGGATGTCCTCGGTAAGTTTGTCGGTGGCGAGCTGAGCCTCTCGTGGCAGCAGAGCCGGTAGATACACCACCTGCACATCCGAGCTGTCTTGCATGCGCTCCGCATTCGTCCACCAGCCATGCAGCGGAAATAACTCCTGCATAAATCACAGAAATATTATTCTGATGGTCTAATTTGAACTATCGTAGTGCCGCAATGATTGTATGCCTCCATAAAACACTGGCAAAGGCATACTGCCGGCTATCACAACACCGAAGAAGTGATTTGAAACATCGCAAAGCCAGTCCATCCTTCAACAGCATGAAGGAGGGATTTATTGTAAACATAAGTATGTACTATTTTTGGCTTTTTTATTTTTCTACTCAGCCTATTAGAGCTGCGTTTTAGCTTTATCACGCTTTTGTCTACAACCCAAAAGATATGCTCAAAATACATGAATCAGCGTTAAAGCGATGGATATGGATATATGTATATATATTTTATTCGTTGTGTGCGTTCATTACGTAGCCAGTGAAGGTAATTACTACCAGTATGTGCTAAATAAAAACTTAATAATATAGCGACCCTCGACATTCTTTGTTCCGAAGCATGCATTTTTTTACGGAAGGTTTGGAGAAGGTACTTATAATTCATCCGATTTCTTAGGAAAACAAGTATAATACTTATTATTAAGTTGAACATTTATTGGATTGTATACATAGGTCGGTTCAGAACGTCCAAAATGATATACCTATTGTTCCTTGAAATATTCTAAGAGAATAAAATATACGAATTATTGTTGAATTATAGTGTCTCCAACTTAGATTAATACTTCCAGGAAAATATCGATAAACTGACTACACCTGAACAATAATAACTACGGAACTATTATAAAATAATAACATAAGATTAAAAAAACATAAACATTTACTGATTAAAAACTAAACGACAATTTTATTTGTGGTAACTTATCGTTTCATTATCAAGGGCCTACGCCTTAATTTAGGCGGCTACGTGCGTAGCAGTTATAGGTTACGGTTCGTAGCAGCGCGCTACCGCACGACTACGTACGTAGTCGCGCCAAGTGCTTGCGGATACGGTAAGCAAATCGAGATATCTCAAAATTTACCTCATCTCGTTTAAAACCGGCACGAGCTATCACATGGGAATTTTTACTTCGAACACCCAGAGACATCGCCGGCCACATCAGACGTCTGTTAGAATTTCTCGAGGAACTGGGGTGTACCGAATAAACCAGTATTTTATTCTCACCCGCAACACCTATCTCATGGGATTCGCTCGGATTATATATATAATTATTTTTACTTATTTATTTGTGTAAGCCTTTTGATATTATAACGCATCTTTTGTATTTTTTTATTATAACATCACAAACTAGCTATTTTAAAAACCATTTCACTTTAATTAAGATCGTCGCTATACTTAGTTAGCTAATTTAAAAAAATCTTTTTACGAATATTAACGATTAAAAGGGTGCAACGGGGTTTGTATAATAGAAATCGGAAATTCACGCGAAATACATCGCGGACAAAATCTCGTAACGCAAAAGGTTAAATTGACGCACACTAATATATGACACTTAATTACGGTGTTCAAACGGCGATTGGCAACTAAATAATATGATTGTAGCACCGATCGTAAACACAGGATTCTGTTAAACCACATAATGATTATGTGTTATAGCATAACGTTACGAAATAGACAGCCTCAACTCTACCCGTGTGGAATCATTTATTACACGGTGGGATACTCCTTAACTGATTATAAAAATATCGTATCTACCCTAGGCTAAATCCGCACCATCTATATCGATTGCAAGTCTTGGATGAGTGACCGTCCTTTACTCGTCGATACCCCCTTCATGCCTCAGCGAGCACATTAAGTCTCCGGTTGTCATGCGAATATCACCTTTCACACAATATTGAGAGTAATGTCCCTACGACAGACAGACGTTCCAGAAAACGCCGGGAAACGTAGTTACGATCAAACAGGGCAGAATAAAAAAGTTTCTTCTCAGATATGATTAAGGACACGATATTAAAAGAGAAACCTTACAATCAATAAAATTAATGTCAACCATTGTGACAAATGCAGCGAGCTAAGTAGGCATCTACTCGTACATAAATATCTAGGTCCCGCCCGCTGACGCCGCCGGCATGACTGGAGCTATCATTCATTGAAGATTACTCAGCTTCCGCACTATTTGGCGTCTTTATACCAACAATACAATCAAAGTGGGTATCAGGAACATCGAAATAATCCGAACACGGCGATGATAAATGCTAATAACTAAGTAGGTCGACAAGGCGCATAGTGTGGTGGGCGCTCACGCCATTGTCACGGACATGTCGCCTGATAAACGTTCACACACTACTTTTATTGCTCCTATTAATGACTAGACCACACTTTTATTAGCCTTGTTAAGTAATCGCAATTATAACACGCCACAAAACTGGCCTTGTTTGAAGACATCTATCTCGTAGAGCAGTAAAATATTTAACTAATCCATTTAAAGTCCAAACAAGTTACGCTATAGTTAATTGGTTTCACGGTTTTCGTTTTCAATACAATAACTTATGTGTATTGATCCGTCAGTTTACTACAAGTGGGTCAACGGTCTCCATTAATTCTTTGGCTAACACTCATTGCCTGCGGCTCAAAATGACTCTATTATAATGTCATTAGATATATTAAAGATAAAACAAAATAAGTAACAGATATACGAGTATATCCGGCACTTATTAGAACAACATCGTAGCCTTCCATTACCAAGAATCCATTTGTTTTAAAAGTCAAGTTACATTATCAGTGAAAAGCTTTTGTAAGCATTGGCTGTCCGGTTTCATTGTTTTCGCAATTCGAATGATTTATTATAGTTGTCTAATAAGCGGCCAGCTCAATGAAAATGTAAGTTGTTAATGACGTTACTGAATACTATAGTTTATTGTTATGTATAGTGAAGTGAATTTTAACATGTCAGTCAAACTGGATGGAGAACAGTGAAACCGAAATCAAGCCCACATGAGTCAGCTAAGTATAGGCTCGATATTAGCGGATGCGAGCGAACCAAAGGGGAAAGTAAAACTATTTGTTTTTCCTTTTCTTGTACTCGAGACAATGTGACTTCCAGTGAATTATTAGCGACTCTGAATAAGTGGAATAGTATAATGGAGTCGGTAATTACTTTAATTTTGGCATTCAATTGTGAGTGTTACGTCGGTATGTGCCGATGATGAAAGTTACTGGTATCGATCTCAATTACACGGAGGCTGCGGGCACGTCTCGTGATCTCGTCGGCCACAATACAGCCTTACCGTGAATCATCGAGAACGATTGAAAAACTACTTGACGTTAGCGTTGTGTAACGTCTGTACGTGATCCAGTGCGCGAAACACCTGCGTTCTTATTACGTAATATAATTGTCAAAATAAAATCGTAACGTAAGGCGTTGTTAATGTACCTTAATTTAGTGAAAGTTTTAATAGTTTCGGGAAAATGTGCATTATAAGGAACCCGATATTGACGTAATATTATATAACCGAGGACTGTAAAGTGACGTAGTAACTAACAGCTGATAGACTTAGAAGACCGAAGAAAAAACTTGACATTCACAAAAGATACACCAACTACACAGTGAAACTATTTATTTGGTGAGGGCCCTTTCTTGTTATTTTATAAACTAAAACCTATTTTAGAGATCTACTCGCCTACGCAAGATATTTAATGATAAACAAATGAAAGATTCCTTCAATAAACATACACCCTGCTTCTTATATTTCTTGAAAGATAAGTAAACCGAGTACGTGACAAATACACACAATATTTTTAAACAAAACCCGTATCATGTAAAGCAATATGAGGTTCCCGTCATCATATCATGAAGAATTGTACTCCATTAATCAATTTGAAATCCATTCAGCCCCTACCGCCTACGTACGTATAAATCAAGACCGTAGGGCGAAGCCCGACGAATATTAATATAGCGAATTTACCCTCATGTGTATAATATGTCTTAGAGGTAAGGGGTTCTTAATATCGAATTTACGTACTTACAAGCCATTTTGTAATTTTATCGGAGTACATTACGAAAAATCCTTCTAATATGGCCAAAACAAAAACTTTAATCCTGTAATACGAAATTTCATCTAACTACACCTGAGTTACACTTGCTTCTTTATATAAACAGAGATTATTATCTTCCTATGTACTTATAGGTGTCTGTAGTGTGTTGAAAATCCGTAGAAACAAAATAAATTAACTACGTTTAATTTTTAATTGATAAATCAATTTAGTAATGAATTTCCATCAAATATTTAGACCAATTATTTCACATTTCTGTAGTGCTAGTCTTGAAAAAGCTACAAAGTTGGCCGAGACGTGCTTAATCTCCATTAATCCAGAACGATACTAAGGAATTTCAACTTATTAGAGCGCACAATCCCGCAAGCAAAGTCTTGAAATAATTATCATACAATGATAAGGAAATCAATTATTCAAACATTAGTCCTTAAGTGATTTTTACTAACTTAACTACTCAGCTAAACCAAAGTAAATATATACTGACAACACACTGTAAGCGGTAAAAAAACGAACATAAGCGTGTCAAGCAGACTACAGTAGGACGGCGATTACACCGCCAAACATTTGTGTATTTTCAGAACTAATTATCACACATTGCCCGTATAAATGGTTGAAAGTGTACAACCATGAGCAATTTCTCCAAAATTCTCACGTTTCCAATCCATATATTGAAAAGTTACACATTGCGTACTTCAGAGGCCCTAGTGTAAGTTTCTATCGACAAATTCGATTTACTACATCGAACGCGTTCAGCGCTCCGATTGGTGGAGAGCACGAAATGGACCAATAAGAGCGCTGAACGCGTTCGTAGTAAATCGAATTTGTCGAAAGAAACTTACACTAGGGCCTCAGGACAGAAAACACACCGAAACTACTCACTTAATTTATTTCCCACGATAGTGAACTTGAAGCGTATTATATTTTTTTTTAAATCTTGAAATAACGAACCCATTATTTTCCCATTAATGTCTTATCTGTAAATTTTGGAATAAGTTAAGTACCGAACGGTATTCGCAGAATCATATATCGCAAAAAACGGTATTAAGTTTAATTAAAATTTAACCATAGAAAACTACCTTACTTAACAAGGCTATATTTGAAATAATATTCCCATAAAACTAAGTACCTAAGTTATTTTCATCCAAAACAAGATGAGTCAGATCTATTGTCATAAGATTATAACAAATGGCTTGGCATGGATCCTATTTGTTACAAAACGATAAAACCGCCGCGCGTTACCAACACTACGCTGAAGAAACACGGATTTTTTTAAATGAAATATAGAGAAATCTCATTTTGTAAACCTATTTAATGATGTGTTGGGTCAAATCTGACGTTTCGTAAAGCACACTTCTGTAAGTACCTACTTATTTAGATTATTTAATGTCTAAGTACTTCTTAATTTTATGGCATAATATTTTAAAATGAAGCTAACATTTTGAACATATAACACTGAATATAAGCTGCTAGCAACCATATCATACAAAATAATGGAAAAAAAGTACGGGGTAGTGTAATAAATCAATATATAAGATATTAACTCGGCCGCCCGCCCTCGCAGCGAAGCTTACTCACGGGAAACCGCGCAGGCGCACCGCCTCGTAGCACGCACAGTAACGCTACAATCACTATGTCACTTCTTAATGCCATGACTGCCTCACATTGCTCTCCAGCAACACCACGATGAGTTACTTCTTCACACTCGACACACTCCTTATAAACTTGTCTTCGGAAGTCGCATGCAGGTGCTTTGAATATCTGAAGCCCGCGCGATGCACCGTGCGACGCGTGGTACGGCGGTTATTGCGCGCGATTAGAACGCGTACACTTATGAGGCGCCAGCTACCGAATAAGCATTGCGAGCCCCCGAATGAAGTGAACACCTTTCGCACCTCCGAGAGAAAGTCGAAGGAAAGTGCAGATTTTGGCTGTCAAGACACCGCCCACACGCGTCCCCTGAAGAGCATTGTCGCGAGTCATTCATCACTCGACCTCGCCGACAGTCATCGGCTTCCGCTAATCAAAACAAATGAACAATATTGAGTGAGGGACGCGAACAGTCGGTCGTGCTGACCGGCCGCCCTGAACGCGCGCCCTCCTCACACTCCACTATGACTTATAAATGATCAATTTTAAAATTCAGAATCCACCGAACATGTCAACATCCGCTAAAACTTATAAAAACAAATTCGTCAGTTCGTTTGATTTGTTTCCGCAATTTGTGTACGTACATTGAGTCATGTGACCTGTCCTTTTAAACACATAACTAAGGTTACCAGTATAGGTATCTTATCATGCTTTCGCCGATATGTTGAAGACAGCCCGCATTCTCTTTATCGGTAAAGGGTTGCCTGGGTCATAAAATTATTGATCGACGAGCGGGTAAATGGTTGAAGTCATTACTGTCATTATAGTCTTATAATAAATTAAGATATCAATTTAAGTTGTTACCAGGAAAGTTAACCGCAATTAGTTTCTATCTACCAACATACAATCATTTCACGGGCAAAATAGACCATCAATAAGTCCTTTGGTCCTCGTAAAATGCATTCAAACAAAAGAAATCATCTTATATTGGATGAGTTCTTTTGTCTGAATGCAAATCTATTGATCGACTGATGATTGACCAAAATGATGCTGATCATACATCAGCTCGGACACGTTAACTGTCAACCATAGGCCTACCAATAGCCTACAATAATAGCAATGCCCTGCCATAATCACCACGTGCACCTGGCAAATAGCTTGTCATCGCAATATGTTGAACACTAAAATTTCTCTTATATCGATACAGTTTACAAATTTAGACCCTACTACAATCTATATAGAAACAACTATGTGTCCGTACAAATGTTTATACCTACTGTGCGAGAATCGATCCTGCGATATGTAACCAATCCAAGCATGTACGAACGCCAAGCGCTTGGCCACTGCGTCAATCGTTGTTATTCAGCAAGCAAGTAATGAATTGTCTAACTACAACAAATTATATATTTACAAAAAAATTAATACTGTCTTAAGATTCCGTTATTCTTGAAGAAAAGATTTCGAAGATCGTCTCAAATAACGGACCGGCACAAAATCCCTTATTCTCACAACAAAAGGTACATTGTTTTGTATCGTGTTTTCCCAAGTATTCGTCCTCAAAAAGGTTTCAATTCACTTGAGAATGTACAAGCTTATTGATAATGAAATAATTATAATATATACGCATTGCTTTATCCGTATTGTAATGAGTGCGTCACTATGCACGATTTCCTCGCGCTTCGTTGTCAGGGGGACAAACACTGTGACATGTAGAATTAAAAATAAACACTTCTTATCCGCCTTCTGCATGTAGGTGTCTATAATTGGGAAAGTAATACGTGGTAATAGCACACGCCAAATATAAATTGATAAGAACCATTAGACAATCAGACAGTTTTGGAAGGAGAGATCAGACTAATAAAAGGAGGTTAACTATTCAAATAGCCTCAACATCCATCAGGATGAAATCAAGTAGTAGATACTTGCTTACATCTTCATTTACCAAAAAACAGTAGATCCTTCCAAAGCGAAACAGCAGAATCAGATCAGAAACAACAGAAACTTCTAAAAACTCCGGTGTAGGTGACTTGTAGGTACTTCCAAAATAAAAGTCGTTGGGGATAAAACGAAGAAGGATGTTCTTATGTGTATAATTCCGTACTTGTAATCAGATTTGTCGTATAGTAAGTATGTACTCCGATAGCATATAAATGAAATATAATATTACATTTCGTTATAATTTATTAAGGCCAAAGGATAAATTTTAGCATAAGAGTCAAGACGGCTGACGTGTCGATGCGGGCGCCGCGCCGGTAGTGGTTTGCGAACGCAGAATAATAATGAACGTAAAGCACGCGTTCACAGCCCTTTTATTACGTTATTTGCACACTTGGTAGGCGAGAACACAAACGTACTTAAAGTGTCTGCCTGTTGTACAGGCCAGTTAGGTAAACTTAAAATAGGAAATTGTGCTTCGGAGTTAGTCCAAGCAGGGACAATAAATACCTCGAATTGTTAGCATTTTCGTGCGCCCTCGTGTGCTGCACATGTTCGGACAGCGGTGAATCACTACTGAAAAAAAAAACATAGAGGGACGGCGGAGAACGCGGGTGACGCAGCGCCCGCAAGTCATTGATCCCGATACAGTCCCGGACGGCCGACGCTATGTCGGAGCTCGCGCACTCGGCCGAGCCGCTCCTCCCGCCGATCGCGTTCGCCGCGTACGTCGCGTGCGTCGCCGGCGCGGCCGCTCTCGCCAACTGCTCAGTGCTGGCCGCGCTCTTTAAAACGTCACGGAGTGGTAAACGAAACTTGTCTGATTTAACTTTTAAGATGTAGGAATATTTCTTACATATTATACTTATATGAATCGTTCGATATCCTTACATTAGGTTTTCATAATAATTGGTACCTCTCGCACACTCAAACGATATACTTTCTCTGCAGTTTAATACATTAATTTCACTCATTGATTGTTTGTAGATTATTAGACCTTCTTGCATTAGTTATCATGTTCAATAAAGTATTTACACGTTTGTTTCTATTTCAGGTTTACTGACCATCATATTACAATTGGCTCTAGCCGACTTAATACTAGGAGCATCAATAGGCCCAGAATTGTGGTCATACAATACCAGATCGTGGCATTTTGGTAGCCATGGCTGTGTGGCATACAGGGGGCTGAACGTGCTGGCCTCAACTGCATCGTCTTACTTAGTGGCTACTATAGCACTGCATTCACTCGCCACCATTAACATTGAAGAAAAAGCTATCGCGAAACGCATCAAACGAAACGAACAAGATGAAGACGAAGAAATAAGGTCTTCACGACACAGTTTAGTAACAAGTAGTGATTCTTCAACTCCACCAAGAACTATGAACCTTGATTACAGACTGACTGATCGTAGGATCTCCGTAACACAGCCATCAGTCTTTGTTTGGGTGCTGGCTGTTTCACTAAGTGTTCCGGAGTTTGTTTTAGCCACTACGGTGCACCGCGACCAGGATGTTGTGTTATGCACCATCGTCGACACCAGTCAACGTCTACACATGTATTCGATTCTGGCTGTTTTCAATTTGTTCTTACCGCTTATTATTATGACCATCGCTGGGGTCTTAGTCATCCTTAAGTTGAAGATAAAGAAAATATTATCTCAGATTGAGTGTTTTGAATCCATCGCAGCATTGAAATTATCCTTGTGGCTCATAGTGGTATATATTGTGCTGTGCACTCCCCGATCGATGATAGCTGCTTATAATATTTACTCAAAGTCAATGCAGGGTAATGAAACTTCTCTGGCTCAAAACGACGATATGACGAGTGTGAATGTGGCAACCAGCAGTACTTACATCGTGTCAACCTTAGTACGACCTATACTCAGTATTACTATATTACCGCGAGTGAGAAAGTCGTTTTCTTTTGGGTCTTATAATAATGCAGATAGTGTGTGATACAAAATAATATTGAAATGGTTATAACGCTGCAAATTTTTAAGTGAAGTGATATATTTGAAGCGCTGTGTATGTAGCATTTAAACAAGGTTGCATTTGTATGTAAGTGAAATTGTGGTATTTAAGAGGATAAAGGTTTAACATAACAAGTTGATAATTTGCTATGCTACGGGAATAGTGCGAGTGAACAAGACACAATTAGTGTTGAAAGTGCCATATCGTTTAAATATGTACACTAATGTAAATGTGTTGACAGCAAGCACACAGGTCCTAATTTCCACCGCTTATTACATTTAATTAAAATTACGATATATATTTACTAAGAGATTTCGCCTTGGAAGTTGGATTCCACTCCAGGAACTTTGATAATTTACAAATATACTCGTAGACTGCTAGATTGGTTAACTGCCGTGAATTCCAACGGGTGCCTTATGATACCAAATAAATGACAATATTAGATATTGTATGTAATTAATTTCGGAGTTTTATTACCTTCTAGTATTAAATCGATTCTCACGCCGAAAAGTCGGAAAGAAAAGGATTTACTATAGCATGTATTTTTTACTGTTTTATAATAAACATTTTATAAGGAAAATTAGTTTCATTAAGTAGCTACGTACTCCGTGTCAATCCATCCACCTACCTATCTTCGTCGGAATATTTATGTACCAGTGTAGATAAATTAAGGAGTATTTGAAGGACCTATATCATCGTATGTAGTTCCCAGACAATGTAATGCACTCCGCAAATAAGCGCAACCAGAGGGAGTAGGGTGGGGTTGTCTCGTTCCCCCAAAACCTCCCTCAGACCCCAGACCGGGTGATGTCATGCAACAAACACTAACTATATTCTACTTTCTCTATATTCTTCTAGGTACTGCCATCGTTGTATTGATTATAACATCATTCTTACGAGATATCCTCAAATTATTTCTGTATTGTGCATATATAAAGGGTCCTCATTTATTTCTTGTTAACTAGACAGCCGGATGCTGAAAATGAAAACCCCGGGATTACTTAATAATGTCAGGTAGGAAAAAAATATTCATTTGATTGAAATTACTTTTGCTGTTAATTTATTATTGAGTTTTAAAAGATGAGATCCTACGAATCGCATTTGAGTACTTAGCTGCGAATCTATAGGCTCTGGTTCTCCACCAACAACATCTTGTCTGATTAAACTATTTCTTCGGGACTATATGGTCGACATAACATTAAAACTGTTTGCTAGTATTAGTAATCGGAGATTTCAAGATTCGGCGTTCGGTTTTTTTACGTAACTCCCGAGGGAGGGAAATGTTTATCGAGGCTATTATGTGGGTATGTATGTCTATTTTATTGTAGACATTATCGTTAAGTATGTAGGTATTCACGTAGGTACTTAGCAATAATTAAATGAACAATATTTATCTTTCTCAATAAAAACTAAAGAGTGAAATAAACGGCTTAAATTATTAAAATAAATATATGTATATATAAAACCCGACTGCCTTAAAAATATCATCTGAAAAGCAAAAAACAAGATCTTGATAAAATGTAATATGCCTGGAACGACCAACGTTATGAAATGGGTGTACATTTTACCTACCTCATGTACAACAGTCTTCCTGATACCTGTGCATAGGCGTAGGTAACATTAAAATTTACAATAGTTCCCAACCGACGCAATACATTCTGAGTTCTCGCCGAGTTCAAAAACCGGTCAAGTGCTATTAACACTAAACTAAGATTTCCTTGAGTGAATATCACTACTTATTGCGCATATCGTTAACCGATTTAAATCCTTCAAACGAAAAATGTTAGCAGATCTACAATTTAATATTACTTATCTAAAGTTATCTATATACATATACATATATAAATAAAAATGACGCCAAATGTGTTGCTAAGCGCATAACTTCCGAACGGCTGCACTAATTTTGGCTAATTCTTTTTTGTTGTGTTTGTAATTGTCAGGAGAAGGTTTATATGTAAGAATTTTGAAGAGAAGGTTGAAAGAAGGTTTATATGGAAAATCCACCGGAAACGTCGGAAATTTGAATAGTATTTTTGTACGAAATTTTTGTATGATTTTTGTTCATTAGTAAATTGCACCCGTGCGAAGCCGGGGCGGGTCGCTAGTATATATATAAAGTAGAAAGAGAAAGACTCTCACTAAGTGTGAAGTAAAGGAATGAGTTGATATAAAAATAAAAATTTTCACTGCGCGACTATTTCAATAAAGGTTCAAATCAGCCTATCGCTTCACTGTAGTATTATCCCAAATTGCGCTACAACTGTCTTCTACTTCCCCCATACAAATTCTTGATAATATGCCCCGGCTACTTTTACTGTGGCTCCCAGTTACGATTAGCAGTTAAGTCAAGGGGAGATAACAATAAGCCGTGTGAGCGTTTCCGATGGACGCGACATCTCAGCTTCTGCATAGGCGCGCATCGCTAGGCAAAGACAAGGGGTAAAAGTAAAAAGTATTTTTCTCAATTTAGCGTAGGACCCATTCCTGAAGTTGAGCAAATTAGAATTAATTTCACAAAAAAAATAAACTATAATATTACATATTATTGATTTCATTGTTTAGAGGTTTTACAGAAATTTAATAATTTGTTTAAAATTTTCGTAAATTATCTATTTTGTTTGATTTGGGTCATAAAGCCCATATACTTCATTGGTACCTAGGTCGGTACTTCAGCCAAGCCCTCATGGCTCAGCTCACCCAGCTTAGTACTTATCGATAGGTCTCACATACCAGACAGTATTAATGATTGACCTATGGAATGGACCTATATATATATATATATATATATATATGAAAAATCAATTACTTAACTTTTTTTAACATTCAAGACATTAAAGTGTGATTGTGTAATACCAACTTATTTCTATTGATTTTGTGTTTTAAATGGGCGTGGCCTCTTTTTATCATTGAAAACTTCTGCCCTTGAACTCTTCAAGGATTAGGTATGGGATGTCTGTTATCCGTGTAGCGTAACTTAAAATCCATAATTATCTATTGATCAATCGTAGTAAGCCACTAATAATCACGAGACGTAAGATTCGACCGATGTTATGATCTTCACTAACTCAAGGTATAAGGTTAGACGCCTGATGTGTACTATGGTTACTCCTGGTTAACGGCCTTTGTATATCTAGACGGATCGAATTGTCGTGTGCAGTTAAAGCAAAGCGTACTCCCCTGTGAGAAAAAGGGCTGCGCGCATGCGCTTCATTAAGAATTAATTTGTAATAACAACAGCACAGCAACAGTGGTTTGGTTATCGTGGCCTCTTCGCTCTCGTAAAATGTGGAAACCCAGGCTGATGTGCACATTATGAACTCTATGAAGTAAAACTTCGTGAGGACACACCACTAAACGTAACCGTCACTCGGGTTATGGTCTAGTTTAGGCGCCCCGCCTAAAAGAATCCAACAGTCAGAGCATTATAACGCATTAAAAGCATGATTAATTTTATCGCACCTTTATGGTGCGATAAAATTAATCATGGTCGTCGATGGACTTCCTACACGAACCCTTAGCGAAGTTAACCGGAACGCTAAAATCAGTCTGGCTGAAGGTATTCATATTATAGTAAGTTTCAGAAAGGTTGATTGCCAAGTTCTAGGTGGATGCTAAGTGTAATTTATGCCTATAGAGTTGTTTCAACGTAGTGTTGAAAACGGATCGGACTTCGAGAATCGTACATATGCCTAGCGTAAAAGGGGGTATTTCGGAAGCGCGGGGCTAATTGAAATTTATTAAAGGGATCATTATGTGTGCTTCTCATGTAGTAACTGCTTTTAAACAGCGGTAGTGTAGGATGCTTTCAATGACAAAGGAAATTTTGATTTAGTTTAGAAAATATGTCAAAATTTCTAAACACAAATGTTAGTCCCAAATTGCCCCGCGTTTCCCAAATAGTCCCATTTTACGGTACTTATTTAGCAATACGAAGGGTCCTCGGCATCAGAAAAACTGCTAATAAAGAAGTAGGAAGGTACACTTCTTACTAATAGAATGAGTCTAAAATAGGGTGGCCCATACCTTACAAAAACTATCCGATAAACAAGTCCATTGATACATTAAGACGACCGAAAAGGAAAATAGAAATATGGGTCAAGCCCTTGCCCCACCCTAACATACATTTCTTCTACCCTCCACTCAGATTCTTTTTTTCTATCTTTGCATCAGAAATCGTTTTAGTACCATACTGATAATTTACTATTTAGATAAAACTGATTTTTTTTCAATGCCACGGAAACAAATTCTCTGAATTAGTATATCTGCTATAAAGCAGAATTTTGTGCACGATTTGTCGGATTGTGTACCTCTATTATTATATATCTTTATTTAGCTCGGAAACGTTATAAATTTAGACACTTTTAGGGATTTTAGGTGGCTGATATTTAAATATTGGTTCTAAAACTAAAAATTGTATTTAATACAAAAGTTTATTGGTGAAAACATGAAAAATATAATAGATTAATGGCTGATAAAAATGCAGCAGAAATGTTACAATATTGGCCATCACAAAAACTATTTCGCTAATAAATGCCTGAAAATTCAGAATGCTATTATTAATCAGTGATGGGCACAACAAAATGGTTAATGTCAACAATAAGACTTCCTTTGGTAATATTAAACATTTCAGAGGACATCACAAATACCACGACAGACACTAACAAGTTTTTTGTGCCCTAATTTGATACAGCCATTATACAGGTGGATTTATTATATTTTATGAAAATCTAGATTCATTGGATCAATTTTGATTAACTAATTGCATAATTTTAAAAACATCATCACCATCATGATCTCCATTTCACTGCGGACATGCGGCGAAAGGAATGTTAATTTGGGGCCGACCAGGCTGTTAAGTTTTATTCTATAAAGAAAGGAAAACACTTTTAACTTAAGAAACCGTAATTTTAATAACTTAAGTTATAAATATTTATATTCATCGGGTCAGCTCGATATCTGTAATCCAGTGTAAATACAGAAATACAAAACCGTCAAAGATGACACATAACATTTAATTTTAGACGGAACGTGAAGGTCCGCTGCGAACGACATTTTTAACATTTTTTTACAAGCGACGGCTCGCATCAGCGGCGGAGGACCCGCGCCGCGCGGCGTTCTCGAATGTTACTCGTTTTCTTATAAAACACCAATGAGAACAAATGCGTGTGCTGGAAGTGAGCGCGGCGCGAAGTTAGTTGTCGCCGCCCTCAGCGGGCTCGTCGCCATCGCCCTGCGTGTCTGACGTCCACAGCGTCAGATTGTCTCGCAGCAGCTGCATGATCAGTGTCGAGTCTTTGTACGAGTCTTCGTTCAGTGTGTCTAATTCAGCGATCGCATCATCGAACGCCTGCAAGAACAATAAACACATATTATGTTCTACCCGAAAAACTATCAGTATAATATCAATCAATAAAATTTACTTTATATCCCTATAAGGGAGATTAACTCTGTATTTAAGAGTAATAAATAAACACTCTGATGCTGGCTGGATCGAGGATTAAAGGTTAATTGCTTTACACACGGCCATGCTGAATAATATTATTAGTATTTTTTTAATCTACCGGATTATTTCTAATTTTGAAATAACTTTTGTCTTCATGCAGACTGATTGAGGAGAATGCACTAACAAGAAAGTTGCCAGTTAGTAAGTTGTAAAATTGTGTCATCACACACTAATTTTGTTTTATATAAAAAACCTGTTTAGCTAAGTGGCACGCTCGCGCAGGGGAGTTGATAATCTCGTAATAAAACACGGAAAAGTTGAGCGCAAGGCCGAGTCTGATGGGGTGGGTCGGTTGCATTTTTGCTTTAGCAATGTCGAACGCTTCCTGGTAGGCCTTCTGCGAGTCCTCCACGACGGCTGGGGACAAGCGAGTACATTAATATGCCTAGCCTGCACTTCCCTCTCGCGCCAGCCAGCACAGAGCCTATGCGTAACTGACACTAATAATGACCTGTTTGGCGAGCTGACACGCTTTGTCTGGTGAATTTAATATCTCATAATAGAAGACGGAGAAATTTAACGCCAGACCCAGCCTTATTGGGTGTGTGGGCTGCATTTTCGCCTTGCTGATCTCGAAAGCGTCTTGGTATGCTTTCTGTGAATCCTCTACAACAGCTGTAATGTAAAGTTATGTTAACTGACTGAATCTATTACATGGTAAATTAGGTTTAATAAAACCTTGTAATCGATCATGGAAATCATATTATTAATACATGTATTGTAGGTATATGTCTTCAATACTTACAATTTCTGGTTTCTCCTGTGGCCACTTCTGCAAGGTACCTATAGTAGTCACCCTTCATTTTGAGGTAAAATACTTTACTTTCTGGATTACTAGCTTTAGGAATAAGGTGCTTGTCAAGTAAACCCTGAAACAAAAAATATTGTTTAATATAAATGTATTTAGTTTTTATTGAATGAATAAAACAAGTCTTCTTCATGACCTTTTAATTGATTCTTTATTTATTTCTCTTTTCTCGTTCTTATATTTTAATTCAAATAACGCTTCATTTTTTTTTTAATTATATATCTAACTCGATCATAATGATTGAATTAAGGACTGGCAGTGAATATTATTTTTTATTTCATTAAGATACCCAAAAAGATAACTATTTTTTACTCTTTACACTTAAATAATTAGCAAAGAGCAAAAATTGGTACTGCAGAACGACTAAATAAGAGTTATAGACAGGGCAACGAACGAAAACGGGATAGCAGCGCGCGCAATGACGCGGCGCAATACGTCACCCCACCCTCTCCGCCCGCGAAAACTCCGCACCGCGCCCTGCATGCTCTCACGTGCTAACCAATATTATAACGCCCATGATTAACAAAAACGTTATGCCTGCGGAGGAAATGACCACGACTACTGGCCGCTTGCATCACCCCTCGAATTGGCGAGGCGCAAATATCATGACGTCATTTGCGTAGGATGACGGCAACTGACGTTAATCTTACTTAATTTGGAACTTATTCCTCGTTTAAATTGACAAACACGCGAAGAAGGGACTAAGGTTCAGTTATCTGGGTAATCCTGCAAAAACCTGAAAAATCTAAATGAATGAAATAAATTCTTACCAAAACATCGTAGCAGATTTCTCTGAGCTCCTTTTCTACTTTAACCCTATATTCTTTTGCCATCTGTTGTTTTCTTTCCGAGCCTTCGGTTTTCTGTTCAATGGAGGAGATGACGCGCCATGACGACCGTCGAGCGCCCACCACGTTTTTGTAAGCAACGGAAAGCAGGTTTCTTTCCTCATTGCTCAGCTCGACGCCGGTTTCCGTGACTTCTTTCATCGCGGCCGCCATGTCGTCATATCGTTCAGCCTGCTCCGCCAGCTTGGCGCGTTGCACCAGTTCCTCCTTGTCGACGGACATCGTGGACGATGGGAGAGGATTATTTCACTGATGCCCCTGTAATTGAAGTATGAATCACGAATAAACTATTTGAACCGACAACCGAGGAAGACCTATTGTGAGCAAAATTTATCAGAAAGACTAATCGTTTGGGCGTCACTTTCACCGAAGCGAATCGCTTATAGGGTATTTGTCATCATAGATGGATGGATGTCGCACCTTAGAAAGAGGCTCGCGGGCGCACTAGCGCAGTATGAAAATTCAACTAAGCTCAAAGAGCGACTTTCACGCCAAACGCGACATCGACGCGGCGTGCGTTCGGTTTGACAGCATCTCACAGACTCAAGCAACTAGCAGGCTAGGCACGCGCCGTGTCGCCGCGCCGCCGTTTGGTCACCGCCACTGCGCCAACAGTATTGATCCGGCGACGCGGGATAAACACTCCAGACGAAATACGACTAGCGCGACGATTGCACACACCCCTCACCCTCGCCGTACACCCCCTCGTGCACCGCGCCCGTCCGCCCGGCGCCCGACGCCTACCTCACGCTACCCTTATCTACATACCTATAGCTCTTTACGCGTTTCTCCGGTTACTATGCTATGCACAACTTTATATTTTTGTATACCTAAACCATCTTAAATAATCGAGACTGCATAAAAGACCTTAAATATTCCAAACCGATAATTGGCAAGCCAAACTAGATATTGAAAAGAATCATGTATTGATAATTTCTTACAAGAAATAGTAAGAATTAAGAAGATTGAAGATTTCCTGTTATCCTAGCCTACGTAAATCTCATTGTTACAACCATTTTATTTTAATTCCTTCACTAAAATAGTAGATTTTCTAAAATCTTACTATACATCTCTTTTGTTCTGCATGAATCTTACATACAGCATAAGCCTAGGCCAGACCAGCAAATGCTGCAGAGGTTAATAGTATAGTACTTATGTGCCTAGTCATTGTCACTGATTATTAATAATTTATTGTGTCAAACGGAAATTCCAACTCTAAATAACAAAATAAATTAGGATTGGAAAACGAAACATTAATATCACCACACAATGAACTAGGTATACCAACCAATACAAATTTTTGTAAATAATCAATATTGTGATAATAAAGAAGGTGGCAGCTTGAAGACATTTTTTAAGTACATATGAAAATAAAAATGTCCCAATTAATAATTGTGATTCTGAACACGATCACAGATTTGCCATTGAATAGACAGTAACATAAGAGCACATTCTGTTTACTGCCTAGTCTGCTGATAAAAATTTCAATTACATCCAACAAATTAAGTAAAAACATTTTATCATGAAAATTGACTTCTAAAATTCTTTGTATAGCACATATCTCACAGTGCCCATGATGCCCCAAACAACTAAATAGTTAATAAAACAAGGACACTTCTTATAAAAAGGGAAGTATTTACCACAGATTCTACCATTGATACTATTGTTGAATCTTAATAGCATTGACATCTAAATCACCCTGTTTATTATTTGTTTGTAACAAATGCTGGTAGGTGTATAGAATTGCTTAATTTAACATTTTTAAAAACCAAATAAATACCCCAATGCAACTATTATTAATTACCCAAAATGTTAAAATCCAATAGACATGGTCATGACCCCTAGAATACCACCCACCCTCTCCACCATGTACACCCATTCTCATACATTCCCAATCGCTGATGTAATACATTATAATTTTTATAAGTCCACTAATAATAATGACTGTTCAGCTTAAATTTGAGCAGAATTGATTAAATAATAAGGATGGCAATTTATCAAACAGCTTTTTTTTCCCCTTTTAAAGATAAAAATATAATTTCATGTAATTTGATGATATGAGATTAAATCTTAAGAACATTAATAATTCCTATCCAATAAAATATTGTTCATCACTGTTTATTGAGTATGATGTCAATCTTTGAATGACAATGTGTCATGACAAGCATGGCAGTTGGTACCAACATCTCACTATAGGCTACTTCAAAATAAGAGTTGTTAAGTACAGATTTAGAACTGGCATAGTTAAATATCATGGGAGAACTGATTCCTGATCATTTAAGCTATAGATAAAACCTCTATTAGCACTAAGATGCCAAGCTATGTCTCTAGCCAAATCTTGTACTTGTGTATTGATTGAGTTAGCATACAAATGCTATATGGATAGTTTTCTTTTCATTGATTTATCAGTCCTTTTTTATATATTTGCCCATTTCCCATTGCCCAGTTCTTTTGTGACTAATGTAAGGCAAGCCACCAGCATTGAGCAACTTTAGAGGCAATGTAAGACTAGCTCAATTCCTGAAAGAGATATGTTCACAACTCTTAAATAGACTGAGAATAAGGAAAACTATTAACTTTATGATTAACATAAGCCTTGTAATAATAAAAGACATTATATCTAGCATCACATACACGAGAGCATTGTGCTGTCGACTCAATGACACGCACGTGCATATCTGAAAAGCGATGTAAGTAAATCGAAGGTAATGACATGAACGTTAGATCTAATACTTATCTACCCAATTAAAACCTATGCCTAGTTACACAACAAAATTATCACAAATGATATCACACAAGAGATGTGAAAAGAATGTCGTCGAAGTTAGAAATTGAGTTTTAATTACCTCTAATCAATCACACACACTCGAGAAAGACCTACCTTCAATGACATTACATAGTTATTGAATTGACCAAGATAACGGCGTGACTACGCACGGCGAAATTACGACGCACTAGTGTGATCGCTAGTTACCTCGATGAATACGCCAACGATCGACATGCCCACGCATTACAAACGGAACCTAGCTAAATATCTTATAAAATATTTATCACAGTATCAATTCAGAATCAATCCTTGATCCTGAATACCTAAAAATCCAAAAATATAATTTAGTCACGTATGAAGAAAATGTAATAAGAGCCAAAAACCAACTTACGCAGCGAATCTCGTAGTTCGAAACGTCTTATTACAACTAACGATTATACTACAACGTATGTAATAAAAGTAAATCCGTTGAGAAGGATATAAATCCCGATTACAAAAATTTAGAATTACATCTAACCGCACCGCGAAATCGTGTCGCCGGCTCAGGCAAAATGGCTGCTGCAAGGGGCACTCCTTCTATGCGTCACAGTCACAGATTTGTGAGAAAACGATTTTTAAACATAGACACTTTGTGTTAAACACATAAAATTACATCCACTTAATATAATTTTAAAACACTTACTTGTTGGAAGGGAAAAAAAGTAATTAAACCAGCAAATTACAACACAATATCGGTTTTTGTCTTGCGGTGAACGATATACTACACTGACGGCAGCGGGGCCAGAGGGGAAACAAAAACGGAACAGGGTTCACATTACGAGTCGGCCATCTTGGATTACTACGGAGGAAGCGTAGCACGATGCCAGCTATTCACGTTCACGTAGTTATCATAAATCTATTGCGCACTCTTTCTAATGTAGCCGGAATACAAGAGACAGCAAAAGAATTAAAAATGAGAAAATTGTGTGTTTGATCACTTAGTAAGGTAACAGGAAGTTGGTATTCTGGCGCGCACTTTTGAAATGCTAAACTTTGGGGTGGTATCCAATTATCTATACATATAAATAAAATTGGAGTGTCTGTTTGTAATATTGAAATAACCGTTTTTTACTACATGCATATGAATATATATACGGTACATACACCAAAATAACATTTTTTACAATTTTTGTCTGTCTGTCTGTCTTTCTGTCTGTCTGTTTGTATAGGCTAATCTCTGAAATGGCTGGACCGATTTTGACGGGACTTTTATTGGCAGGTAGCTGATGTAATAAGGAATAACTTAGGCTACTTTTATTTTAGAAAAATTCTTTTATTTTAGAAAAAAGTAGGGTTAAGTGCATTTGGTCTCACTAAAAAATACATTGTTAAGTTCCGACATCCACGCGAACGAAGTCGCGGGCACAGCTAGTCTGTAAATAAATAACTTTATGATCTACTATAGATATATAATTATTTGTACAATGAACTAATCACATAATTATTGGATTCGTACGGTCCCTAACTCCACTAAGATCTATTCAAATGGATCGATTTACATCACAACCATTCTCATCGTGTGACACCGTGATGTCTAACACCGCATTTACACATTCGTACTTCCTATTCCAACCACACGTTGTGTATGAACACACATTTGCAAAGTTTTCAGTATATTGGTCATCCGTGAACATGGAGGAACTTCGAACTGTGCATTCAGTATCAAACGAAAATGAATAGCTAGGATTTAATAACGAAAGTAGGTGTAACGTTTAGATATGAACCGAACCGTCCTTAGAACGATATAACGTTACAAATCACACAAAGCGCTCATTCAGCTACAATTTGGAGGACTTCCATGTTATCCGACTATGTATACCGAATACTTAGCGAATGTGCACGAATGAGAACATGGAACATATACTTAATTCAGTTACACTGTGAATTTGCTAAGCACTAAGCATCAGCAACTAGTTGAAATTATGCAGTTTCTAGTTTATATAGCCCGTTAAGTCTTGTTGCCCTACACCATAGCACTGATTTTAAGGTTCGATTTTTCGGTCAGGCGAAGAGTTTTTCTGTATGGACTCAATAACGGCGTCGCGTCGGTTAAATGTGGGTGTATAATAGTATACCATTTCCAAACCCTTCGGGGAATACAGGTGACTTAACTATTCATATGGTGCGCTACTTACAATAATCTACTAATTATTAGTAAATATGAAAAAACCCGTGTTCTTTATTGCAAGCCTAGAATATTGTGTATATACTATAGGTTGATTAGTTTGTGGTCATTCAAAAAAGAATATCGTTAGTCTTTCTGTCAAGCTCATGTCAATTTCAGGTTTTGACTTCTGACAAGCAACACCAACATGTGACACGTTGTTATTTGAGGTTATAAAAATAAGTACTATTGCGTTTACCTCTATTTTGATGTCAGTAAAACTATAGGATTATTATAATATAATATAAATATTATATGTAAGACCTCCACAGTGTACGATAAAATAATAAAATGCCAAAATCAAAGAGAGATAAAAAAGGTAAGAACCATACCATTATTATAACCTAGCAGACATGCTTATAATAATTACTATTATTTGAAAATATTATGATAAACACATTTTCCTCGCGATTGAAATCATCTGATAACATACGTGAATATCTATAAATATTTGTAAGATTTGTGTGTATTACCTATTTCATGGCAACAGTAAACAGTTCACATGCCATAAAATAACACGTAGTGTTTAGTTTGGTTGTTTTGTATTAACATTTTGTTTTACATTTTTATTTTAGTCTCCTTAACAAAAACAAACAAGAAAGGATTGTTACTTAAACAAAAAATTATAGAGGAAATAAGAAATTCACTGTCTAAATATGAACATATATTTCTATTCACTGTTGATAACATGCGAAACACAAAGTTAAAAGACTTGCGCAATGAGTGGAAAGATTCAAGATTTTTTTTTGGTAAGAATAAAGTAATGGCTGTGGCACTTGGAAGGACTAAGAGTGATGAAGTAGAAGATCAATTGAATCTGGTAAGATCTTAACTATATTGTAGTCCCACAATTTGCTGATGCTTTTATTCAGTCTGTTAAGAGGCAAGCTTATTGCCATCTCTCAAGCTGACTGTTATATGACTGAAATATAGAAAATTCCAATAACACTTGACTCAACCTAGCAATCAAAATCAGAACCTCCTGTTCAGGCTTGCAACCACTAGACCATTGAGGTTCAAGATCAACATCTTAACTATTAGCCTTTGAGTGGTGAGTGCATACAAAATTTGAAATCTGTAATCAAAATATTGAATAATGTTCAGTTGAGATACTAATTTGGCTAATTAATTCATGGTTAAATAAAAAAATCTCTTTCACATTATTATTTTACAGCTGTCCAAAAAATTAAAGGGTCAATGTGGCTTGCTGATGACAAACAAAGATGTACCTGATGTTTTGCAATGGTTCAAAGACTTCAGTGACACAGAATATGCACGTGCAGGATTTGTAGCTACTAAAGACGTGATATTACCACAAGGCCCACTCGCTGACTTCTCCCACACAATAGAGCCTCATCTGAGGCGACTTGGTCTGCCCACATCACTCGAAAGAGGTGTTATTAACCTCATTAAAGAATATCAGGTATTTGTACTATTGCTTCAAAACTAGCTTTGATTGTAATGAAACATGGGACTTTTAAATAATTATTATAGTTTACCAATGTATTGCATGTACATTGATGGGGATGTTAATATGTAACTAAAAAACTTGATATTGGTCCATTGAAAAACCCCCCATGTGTGTTAGTAGTATGTCTTTAACTGAATCCATAAGTATGTTGAAGGAGCAGGGACCTGAGAATCTGGTATTTTATTTGATTTTACATCCATACTACTTCTTGCAACTGGGTCTCAGCTATACAGAAGTGTTTAAGTCCTAGCCACTGGCCAGTGATATCTATGTAGGTAATAAAATTAGCCAAGAAGTCAGTTTTGTCCTTGTCTTGTTCTATTTGTTATTGAATTGGTGTACAAGCATATTCTATTCTAACCCAATATCTAAAACTTCAGGTTTGCAAAAAAGGAGCTCCACTAACACCAGAACAAGCAAGCATATTGAAACTCTTGGGTATTCAATTGGCAAATTTCAAAGTTGTTATAAAGTGTCATTGGACTAAAGGGAAAGGTTTCCACAAGGACCTAGATATGCCCAGTGATGATGAAGAAGATGATGATGATGCTGAGGAAGATGCCATGGAGGAAGACGAAACTTAGCATTAAAATATTTCTAAGAAATATATTGTTTTATATACGATTTTTTGTTTAAATTCTTTGATCTGGTATTTTTAATCATGAATATCCCTAGTAGATAGACCCATGATGGACGATATCCACCACCCGGGGCCCGATCTAGGAGGGGGCAAGCTGGGCAATTGCCCAGAGCGGCAAAAATGAGGGGCGGCAAAATTAGCGGCGCCAGGCGGTTACACGGAGAGAAAATCTTATAAAAACTACAATGCTGAACAGCCTGACAAAAAATTATATATTTTTTTTAAAATTATTATTTTAGCCAGCGGCTGTAAATTCTTAGCAATTACCAATATATTTTAAATTGATATCTTATAATTTTCTTAATGCTGTCTCCTAATAAGCAGCCAAGTAGAAAGAAAAATAGGAAAGAAATAACCAACTGTTTTCAGCACCCGAAACGTAAAGATTTTTTACGATTTATGAGTTGAGAATACAAGTAAATTCTAATAATATTTTTTACCGATTTTACATTTCTGAACTGGCAAACCTTTTCATTTCGTTTATGTTTCACAAGGATTACCTACCCATGTTGAGAGAAGTAGTTATTTCCGATAGTTTGTATCACATGAGTAAAAATTCCTAGAGAGTCCAAGCTTCTTAACAAAGTCCATATAGCTATTCCGATAGGGTTGACACTTGTAGCACGTGAAAAATGTAGGGAAAAAAAATAATAAAAAAAAATACATTTACTCGCTAAGTAAACAGATATAAAATTATCGTTGCTGTCGGGGGACCGTTCTGTGGAACTCTTTTATTTCTAATCTAAGAGGTCCCCCGAATGCAATGACAAATTTATTTAGTTGTTTAGTCAGCGAGTAAATGACCCTTTGCTTTGTATATACAGATTAACTAATACAACTTGTTTTTTTTTTTGGTTTTTAGTTCGTTTTTTAGCAGGGAAGTCGTGTTTTTGATTTTTTTTAATAATTTATTTCTATTTTATACATTTAAGTGACAAGTTGTTATTTAGTGCTATTAAGCAATAAATGGCGTTGTGTTATCTTAACCATTTTTTTTTATATTACTCGTGTGATGATGTTATAATTCTAATGATAATTCAATCATCTACGAAACCATTCCCTCGTTTAGACATTCGCAGTCTTACTAAAATCTGATTAAATCGTGTGCCGCCAAAGATGAAATATATTTCTTACTAGTTGTGCCCGCGACTTCGTTCGCGTGGATGTCGGAACTTAACAATGTATTTTTTAGTGAGACCAAATGCACTTAACCCTATTTTTTTCTAAAATAAAAGTATTTTTCTAAAATAAAAGTAGCCTAAGTTACTCCTTATTGCATCAGCTACCTGCCAATAAAAGTCCCGTCAAAATCGGTCCAGCCATTTCAGAGATTAGCCTATACAAACAGAAATACACGGTACATACACCAAAATGTTATTTTGGTGTATGTACCGTATATATATTCATATGCATGTAGTAAAAAACGGTTATTTCAATATTACAAACAGACACTCCAATTTTATTTATATTTCTTATAAATTAAATGGTTTTGGAATTTGCTCATGAAGACCTTCAATTTGATACCCATATTGTAATTATAAATGAAAAATGTGTTTTCACATTTGAAAATGTTTAAAAAAAATATGACCAGTATCACTCAGAATTATGTAAGGATTCTAACGATACCCAATACATCCAAATCTGTTCAGGTATTTAAAAGTTATGTTGGAACAAAGAAACCCACATATGTATATACTTACATACATGAAGCCTGAAAACATTACACTCATTTTTTAGGCAGTCGTGTAAAAAGTAAAAATATTATCTATAGCGACGTAAGTATTTGTAAAAATAATAATGATTAGCCTAATTTGACGCACATTAAAGTAAATAGTAATAATATAAAAGAAATATCCCAATTTTTTCCGTAATGTTCATATCCTTATTTTTTCCGTAATTGTTCATATAGTACAAGTGTTGGACATGTTCATAGTTAAAGTGAAGCATTCCGCCTTTATGGTGGGAAATTTAAATTTAAAAAGTCGATAAAAAAAAAGAATGATTTCAATCCATTTAGTATTTTCTGAGAAATTCTTGGAGAAACATACATACATATATACTCACATACATGCACTCATGTTTGGTATACTCGTTCAGAAGCTCCAGTAGACTAACATATGTGAATATTATACAATTCAACAATATCCGGTCGGTTTAAAATTGTACCAACCTATCTCTGGAATAACATTCTCATGACTTAGGGGTCATCCATTAATCACGTGATGTTTAACCCCCCTTCTTGGTGATACGTGGTGAGGTTTAAGACTAACCTCTCCCCTCACCCAAAATCACGTGTATTTTTTAGTACCTACAAAGAATCTTTAAATTTTTTAGAATATTATCTTTAAATGCACTTGCACCAATTACAGTTGTTCATGTCCTAGGCTCCTAAGTACAACCTCAATAAAATATCTAGGTGTCATGATTGATCATAGGTTAAATTTTCATACTCACATTGATATGTTAGCTGCAAGAACACGAAAACTTATAGCAATATTCAAAAATTTGCGTCATGTTGCAGAAATGAAAGTGATTCGCATAGTATATTTTGCACTTTGTCAATCTCAACGTAGGTATTGCATCACATCTTGGGGAGGTAAAAGTAAAACACACTTTTTAAAACTCGAAAGAGCGCAACGAGCCCTACTTAAAGTAAGTCTTTTTCTACCATTTTTCCATCCTACTTCTGATGTATATAATCAGTGGGATGTTCTGACTGTTCGCCAGCTCTTGGTCTTGCACACTGTCATTAAACAACATTCTCTGATAGTATTTGAACCAAATACAATTTCTAAAAAACGTCGAAAAGACTGGGTCTGTGAACAACCTTTACTTAACATAAGCTTCTCCCACCACTTCTTCTTCGGCTGGAGGCCCTTCTGGTCTCGCCATTTGCCCGTTTAAGCAGTAAAAGCTCCCTGAGCTAACTGCGCGAGACAATTCAAAAAAAAAAAAAAAAACACTTCTTCTGCTATCAAAGCAGTAATCTCTATAACAAAATAAATAGAATACTATCAATTTACTCAGCTCAAATATTAAAATGTAAGTCTGTAGTCACTGGCTGCAAAAATCAGACTATACAACTACTAAAAATCTACTTTAGACGCTGGGTTTTACACAAATACATATACACATCCATTCACACAACTCATACTTACATATACACTCTTACACATACATGTACGCAACGCATAATACATTTTTTTTTTTCCTTGTTTATAAATTAAGGACCATGATAAAAATGTCTAGACAGAAAGGTTTCAGGTTGTTTTTGACTGGCATAAAAATAATATTAAAGGAATGAACATATTTAATGTACATTGTCCTCGGACTACGTATTAGCAAGTGAAAAAAATAAATACACGTGATATCTTACTACACCCCCCTCCCCCTTTGTGTTTTCGTGATTTTTGCCCCCCCCCCCCCCCCCTTCGAGCCTTTTTTTTTTTTTTTTTTTTTTTGGGTGGGAAATCATCCAATGACCCCCCTCCGCCCTGGGCAAGAGCGAAGGGATGTGTCAGACTCTTACTGACTAAAACCCACCCGTGTCCCCATGATCGCCCTTGGTGTACCGGGGCCGCGATATCTGTTATATTGGCTCGCAGCCCCGGCAGGCGTTGGCCCGCCCTTAGCCCAGGCGGGCCCCACGACTGTTGCTGACTTCACTTTGTTAACGGGGGGGCGCGTGGAACACTACGCTGCCCCCCCCCGTCTCGGGCCTTTCTCTGGTCGGGCGACGGACGGCCCAAGTCCGCCGCCCGCAGGCCCTCCTCTATGGTGGCTGGAGATCGTCGCGCGCCTCGCGGCGTCGACGAGCCGGGCGTCCCCTTCGGCGGCCTCCTGGGCGTCGCCAGTCTACCTCCTCCTTGGCGGCCATGACCGCCTCACAGAAGGAGGCGACGGCCGCCCATGCGCTCTCGCTCCGAACCATGGATCTCACCAAGGTCGGGAGCGAGAGGTCGCCGCCGATCTCCTCTACGAGGACACGGCGCATCGGCTCCCATGCCGGGCACACCTCCACCGTGTGCTGCACCGTGTCCTCCGGGGCGTCCTCGCAGTGTAGACACCCCGGTGTGTCGATCCGCCTGATTCTGTGCAGGTACCTCCCAAAGCAGCCGTGCTTGGTGAGGACCTGCGTCAGGCGGAAGGTGAGGACGCCATGGCGCCTCTCCAGCCACTCTCTAAAGACGGGTCTTACCGCCTCGATCGAGGCGTGCCCTGCGCGCGGTTGCCACAGCCGCCGCTCCCATGCCGCCATGAGATCGCGCCGGAGCTCCGTCCTCATCGCAACAACTTGTCGCGGCATTGGACTCGAGCCCCAGCTCAATTCCTCGCGGCGCCAGACATACAGCACCGCGAGGACCCCCGCCTCAAGATCCCACGGCGGCGTTCCGGCAAGGAGGCTCGCCGCCTCAAAGGAGACCGTGCGGTACCCGCTGATGATCCTGACGGCCATCACGCGCTGCGCTTTACGCAGACACGTAGCGTTTACGGCCGCCAGGCCCCGCTCGCCGCACCACACCGGCGCCCCATACAGCGCCATGGACCGCACGATCCCCGCGTAGAGCCTCCGGCAGGAGGCGTCTGGCCCCCCAATGTTGGGCAGCAGCCGCTTGAGCGCGGCCGCGGCCGTCACCAGCTTGGGAGCCAGACGTCGGAAGTGCTCCCGAAAGTTCCACCGGCTGTCGAGGACGAGTCCCAGGTACTTCATCGTCGACTCGACACCGATGCGAACCCCTCCCACCATTATCGCGGATCCCGGAGGTGGCGCGTTCCGAGGGCCGTGGAACACCATGGCCTCGGTTTTGTGCAGCGCCACCTCGAGGCCCAGCTGCCGGATCCTCTCCACGACCGTGGCAACCACGTCTGCCGCTAATTCGGCCGCCGCCTGGTGCGTGCGTCCCCGCGCCAGGACCAGCGTGTCGTCAGCGTAACACATCACGCTGGCCCCGCCGGGGAGGGCACCTCGCAGCACCCAGTCGTAACCGATGTTCCACAGGAGCGGCCCCAGTACCGACCCCTGCGGAACACCGCACGACATCTCTCGTCGGCTCCAGAACTCCTGACCCGGGAATATGACGGCCCTGTCCGTCAAATAGGCCCCGATTACTCGACGGAGGTAGGTCGGCACTCGGTGGAACCTGAGTGCCTCCCTAATACAGCTCCAGGGCAGGGTGTTGAACGCATTGGCGATGTCTAGAGACACCGCCAAGACCACCCCCCCCCGACGCGTTTCCTCCGCCGCCACGGCTCCCACGCGCATGATGGCGTCCACCGTGGAGCGCCCCCGGCGGAAACCGAACTGGTTATCCGCCAGATCCGGCCCCCTCCTCGAAAGGTGGCCGACGAGGCGGTCAGCGATTACTCGCTCAAAGAGCTTGCCCACCTCGTCGAGCAACACAATGGGCCGGAATGCGGACGGAGAGTCCGCAGGGCGCCCAGGCTTCTTAATGAGGACCAGCTTCCCCGTTTTCCAACGGGTCGGAAACTGGCCCCTCTCCATGCATGCGCTAAGAAGCCTCTAGAAGGCCCGAGAGCCCCTAAGGCCAGAACCCATGCTCGGCCAGGTATGCCGTCGGGTCCTGGGGCGGTATTTTTGGCTTTAAGCCTTTCAACCGCCGCTCTCAACTCCTCCCGGGTCAGTTCGGGCACTTCGTCGTCGTCGTCGTCGTCGTCGTCCGCGTCGGGCGCCGTGAGAGGCGGAGCCATCGGCGGTGGCGCATGTTCCGCCCGCGAGGGGAACAGAGCGCTCACCACGCCCTCCAGGAACTGTGGCCGGAGACTCTGTGTCAGTGGGGGCGCCCAGGCGCGGAGCTTGTTCCGCACCAATTTGTATGGGCGCCCCCATGGGTCTGCATTCAGAGTCCCCAGAAACTCCTCGCGGCCCTGAGCTTTGGACCGCAAGATCTCTTCCCGGAGGGCTCTCTTCGCCTCCCTGTACCCCTCGTACAGCTCCGCCTCCGTGGCTGCCGCATCCGGAGGTCGGATGCGGAGCCTGCGGTGCCTGGCGTACCGGCGCCGCGCCGCCACGCACTCCTCGCGCAGCTCCTCGATGAGGCGCGACCACCAGTACACCTGACGCCGCCCTCGGCCCTGCCGGACTCGGGGCATTGCCACGTCACATATGTCTGACATGGCCTCCTGGAACCACTCGGCCTCGTCGTTGATGTCGGCGGGCCTGTCCGGTATTGTCACCCAGGCCCGCACGATCGAGGCCTCCAGGAGAAGCTCCCGGTCCAGCTTTTTTAGCGCCCAACGCGGACCGTTCCCACCGGGAATCGGCCAGGCCGGCGCGGCAGAGGTCTGGGTGGAGACGTTGAACCGGATATACCGGTGGTCGGAGAACGTCTCCACCTCCTCCATGACGCGCCAGCCCTCAACACGAGGCGTCAGAGCGGGGCTAGCGAACGATATGTCCACTACCGACTCGCCCCGCATCCGAACGCACGTGGGGACAGAACCCCGGTTGAGAACGTCCAGGCCCATCTCGAGGGCCCAGAGTTCCACCATCCTACCCCGTGTGTCCGTGAGTCGGGAACCCCAAGCCAAGTTTTTGGCATTGAAGTCCCCGAGGACAATCACGGGGAGGGGACGACATCCGACGACGACATTGCCCAACTCCCTCAGAGAGTTCTGGAGCTCGACGAGAGATTGGCTCGGGGAGAAGTACACCCCCACTACACACACCTCCCCGAACCGTGCCGCGACGCAACCCCGTCCTCTTCGAACGTTCTCGAGGGACGGGGTGCCGGCGGCGGCCCACGCAACTAGGGCCACCAAGCCGTCCACATCCCCCACCCAGTCCTCTCTCGGGGGGACGTAGTACGGCTCGGCGACGACAGCGACATTGATCGACCACTGCGCCGCGCTCTGGAGGAAGAGATCGTGAGCTGCGGCGCAGTGGTTGATGTTCGCTTGGAGGAAGCGCAGTGGTGCCACTTAGATCTCCATCGCTTCCTCCGGCACCCTCTGCGACGACGTCGACGGCGGCCTTGCCGAGTCATCGGCGGCGGCGGCGGCGGCGGCAGTGGTCGGGGGGCCCTTAGGCTTCCCCTTCCTCTTGCCCTTGGTGGGCGCAGTGCAGGCCTTGCCACCTGCCTGGTGATCAGCCGGCTTGCCTGCTCCCGCGCAGACTGAGCAGTGCGGAGCGGCTGTGCATGAGCCGGCCTTGTGACCAGGCTGGCAGCAGCGGAAGCAGCGATCGCTGCAGTCCGCCTCGGTGCACCTTACCCCAACGTGTTTCCCGATGAGGCATCGGTAACACCGCAGAGGCCTGGGGTCCAGCAGCTTGACCTGCGCCGAGACCCAGCCCACCAGGAGCCTGCGACCCCCCACGATTTTATTGGCCGCCGCCACGGGACAGCTGACAACAGCCGTCCCCATCCCCGAGGGGTCGGAGCGGATGGGGCCCGATTTAATCTGCCCCACCTCGCATCCCCCCACCCTGGCGATTGCAGCCACGAGCTCCTCGGCCGAGACAGAGTCGTCGAGGCCGAGGATACGCAGGTCCACATTTTTGGTGGGCCTGGTAACCCTGACTACCCCCGCGTCGAGGGTCGCCCGCAGCTTCTCCGCCAGGGCATCCGCCTTAGGGCCGCTGGAGGCACCTGGGACCTCCAGCAAACGGGCTCCAGTGAGGGTGCCCCCCTTCGAGCCTCACGTGATTAATGGACGGCCTCTTAAAGTGTCATTGTAAAAGGCGGCAAATATTGTTTTTGCCCGGAGCGGCTAAATTGCTAGATCGGGCCCTGCCACCACCTTACTATGAATTGGAAGGGTCACAAGGAAAACAATCAAAAACAAAAAAAGGTTTCGTTATTTCTGAAAATATTTATTCAAACAATCACAGAAACAACAATAAATTATTTTAAAAAATATACCAAATTCTAATTAGACATAATATTAACAATTACAAATCAATGTTTCAAAATCATTAAAGTGTGTCGATTACAAAGAATATAATAAATCTATTCAGAAGCTAAGCCTCTGCATATTACGAATGTGTATTGTTTTAACACAAATTTAACTTAGCACGTACAAATAGGTAATCACAGTATAAAAATAAAGCATCGTTATCAGTCGACGACATCACAGCTTACATAATCGACGAAACCAAAACGCAACTTGATTCCTTTGTAACCTAAATCTGCAAACCATTTACCACCATGTATACACAGTCTTCGCAGAAAATAAATTTCAAATAATATCAATAACCTACCCAAAAGTCATACATTACTGCAAAAAGTAAAGACTTTCGAAAATAATATTCCGCTAGACACATGACAGGACAACAATCAATCTTACGTAACACACACGAGATACTATATTTTTTTTTGGTATTTTCTACATCTTAATTATCTCTATATTTTATCTAACAGCGTAAGAAACTAAACATCCTAAAGCTAAAGCAGCCCAAATGAAACTATCATTCCAGCAAAGTCTACGTATTTCAAAACTCTAGTATAATGGAATAACCAAGTTTTCAGTGTACTTTTTCCATTTACATTCTGGAGTAAGACAAGCCGAATTAGGCTTGTTGATGTAAATCAATCTTACGTTCAAAGATGGAATTAAAGAAGCGATATAGTGCTGAGTTGGAAAAGATATTACAGATATATTTAAAATACGTAATAATGTGATTAATGATGCTTAGGTGGCGGTGGGGATATGGGAGGCAACAGGACCTCGGGTAAGGGCTCGCGCCAGAACACCGTCTGCGAGAACTCGTCGCTGGGCTCGCACTGCGCCGGCGGGAACACCTGGTCCACCAGCACCGACATGTGCGAGTACCTGTCGGCCAAAAAAATACTCTTGTTATATCTCACCAACCTGCGTATATAATCTTAATCGGATTTAGCAGTTTTTTAAGCAGAGTTCAGCCAAATTTTATGGAACATAATCATCTTTTAATATCTCGCCGCATGTCCCAGTCGGAGAAGTGGCTTGTTAAATTACAAAAAGCTAAAGTTAACCATCACCCTCAGTCATTGGGGAATATAGTAATATCACACCCCTGCCCATCCCTTTGGAGATTGACGATGGGACACATAAGAATAACTAGTCCTGATTAGTATTCTTATGCTGACTTTTTTATTTCAAAATAACATCTTGTAGTTTTCATGCTAGTAAAACAGAAGTGTAACAGTTTCTTAATTGTTCATTTTTATGTGAAAATTAGATGACATCAAAGTCCTGAAGGTCTAAGACAGAAATATAGGTAATTCACATCATTGAAATAGTGCATTCTTGTTGACAAACAATGATTGTAAGATCGGTTTGACGGATCTTATGTTGATGTATCATGGTGATGAAACATTTTAAATTAGCAGAGGAGTTTATAACTTTTGTGCACAAGTAAAATGAAGGAAGTGTGGAAATTTAAGACCCATAAGAATCCAAACTGCGTCATAACGTAACATACACATTATTATTTATTATTATAACTGAAACCCGAAGACACACACCAACACAGAAAAAGAGACAAGACAGAATGATGACATGTCGATGATTGCAAGTTATTTGTCAGTATTATTTTTAGTATCCAGCTAGTTATGGCGTTATATAGAAAATTTTGGTTACATTATATAATTTTGTTTTCGAAATGAATGAATGTGCGGCCAAACGTGATCAAGCCTTACAAGTCATTCCATTCGGCTTACCAGCTTAATATCTTGTGCTCGTTAATCTCTGATTTACTACAGATAAATAATTTTGAGACCTAAACCTCGCGCTAGCTTATGACTATATCAGTTTTCTGTGGTGGGAAGAAATCATCGACCATGTCACTTTGCACGTGGTAACTGAAATAAAAATATAATACTCAGTACAGTGAGTAAAATATGGTGTTAGTGACTGGGCCACGTGAACAGAAAGTGACGAAAAGCTATTCATTAAATAATGTGTGAATAGAATACTCACGTGGATTGGAATGTCTGAGTCAGTTCATGTTTTAGTTCGCCTTTATAATTGATAGTGAAAATTCTCACGATCGGAATGCCAACTGCTTGATATGCGCATACATCCTGTAAGATACAAAAACACACCTTAATAAATTACAATAAAACATTTTCTATTCATTGATGTCATTAATAAGTTACAGTATTTATATGTTTATTAGGGCTGTCGAGTCAAGCCATTTGAATATTGGTACATACATTAACTCTGTTGCCGTAACCCGCATAAAATGGGTTCGATCCCTGCGGAAACAGCGCCTTGATGTCGGCGAGGCACTGGATCTTGAACTCCTCGGGCTTCTTTTCGATGACCTCGCGGTGGAAGGCGCGCAGCAGCGACGTGGGGTTGAGCAGCAGCGGCCCGTCGGGCAAGCACACCTCACCTTGTCGGATCGAGCGGAGATACTCGCGAGTTACCTGTAAATGAAGAAACATCAATTAAAGATCCAGATTGTTTTAAAATTTGTTTTGTTAGAGCTAAATGTAAATAATGTTAGAGCAAAATGTAAAGCTAATGGATTTTAGCTAATTGTAAAAATTTTGATAACAAGTAGTTAATTATAAAATAATAAAAAACAGACAAAAGAGATAATATCCTCAGACAATAGTTTTTTTTCGTTCGTTCCACTTACCCTGGCTTGTCCGATAGCCCGCGCAGATAAGTAAAGTAACTGGTAGCCGTTGTTCTTAATCTTAGTGAATAGCTGCGCTACGCCCGACTGCGCCCAATCCTTTCCCACCAGTGGGAAGATGTGCCCCAAAACGTCAGACCTGAACAATGAAAGATTAAATTAATTACACCTCGGTATTATTTTATTCATCTATTGTGTTTTATTAAGTATTTTCTATTTTATGTTTACTACATAGCTATGTAATGCGTCATACTTGGTGATTGTTCCGTCGATATCTGAGATGACAATCTTGTCGTCGTATCGCCACCGGAATACGTTACATTTGCACCGCGTCGTGCCCTGATATGCTGTGGTCACGCTGAACACCATTTCATTCATGCCTTCGCGGAGATTTAGGTTTTTCTGTTGGAAAAATGCGTGTTAGGATTTTGAATTACATCTTAAAAATAATGTCCGGATATATGTAGATAGTTCTTACAATTTGTTCCGAAGATAATCGAAGAGTTTTTCTGAAGGATGAATGTCTACGGCTAGGCCTCTTTACTTGTCCGTCTTGATCAGAGTCAGATGAGCTGTGGTCATGTCGATCCACTGTAAATAGTCAATATAAATTAAAACACATTACTCAATGATTCGGAAAAAGGGTTATTTAACCATCGTAACAATGGCGTACCGTAAGAAAAATGCGAAAAATTATGATATGGAAAAATATTCGATTTTAGCAAGCAGTACCTTGATCTTGAGCTTCGTTAATTTGTGCTAGTTGCTCAGGAACATCGTCGAGGAAATCCCTAGGATCGATCTCTTCCACAATATCTAGTTCCCTAACTTCCTCTGGTTTATCCTCCACGGACATCTGTTTGTGTAGTTCCTCATGAGGTTCTCGAATAGTCACTGTTCTGGGTTCCGAAGCAATTTCAATTTGCGCGACTGTTTCTTTTGTAATGTCATCCTTCGGTGGCGACGCCTCGGTGCTGAAATATAATAGAAAATAATTTTTACGGTCATGGATAATATTACAGAAACCAATTATGCCTCTTTCGAAGAAGAAAGAAAGTATGTAATTAAAAATGCGGGTGAGAGTGATTATCGAGCAAGTGAGTATTCGGGCCGTATGATTCCGGCAAAGAATGGACTCTCCTGTCCATCCATGTTGGTCTCATGCACGGGAAATAAGGGACTATGTAGCAATACCTTCGCTTCTGCCATTATCATCATACTGCTATCCCAATCCGTTCGCCAATCGAGAAGATTGGACATTCCATTACATAAATAATTTTTATTATTGTTATTCCCCATCTGAGAAGATCCATGTTCAGCAGTGGTAAATTACGTGTTAATATTATGAGTGTTGCAGAGGTGACGAGTGATATTAATAAATGTTGTGAAGCAGGTAAAGGTGTGAAGAAACGCCACTCACCGCTTGGCTTCCGCATTGGAGCGGCGCCAGCTCCACCACGAGTAGCCGCGCGGCTTGGCCGTGCTGTCTGACGGACGCACCTGGGACTCGTCTTTCTCAGAGCTCTTCTCTAGAGATTCAAGCACACGCTGGAAACAAAAAAAAGATGAATATGGTTAAATATTTGAAATTATCATATGCATCATTCAGTAGCATTAAACGAGTCTCTGAATAGCTGTAAGAAAACCTCAGGTCTGTCCCGGATCGTTCTAATTCCGGATTTCGAGCGTTTTTGTATATATTTAATTTCTAGTTGATTGTTACGCGTATTTGTTGCCAGGATAACGAGATAAGGCGATTGAACTCGAAAGGTTATGTACTCACGTTGGGCAGCGGTCTCCTGTAGGCCAGTAGCGACAACAGCAGCGGGCCGGCGCTGCGCCAGGGCATGGCTCTGCCGCCCAGGCGCACCACCAGCCTGCCGTCTGCGGCCAATGCTCCACCCTGCTCACAGAACTCCTCGAACGATAGTGCTCGAGATACGCGCTCTTCCTGCACGTACACTCCTACTTGACCCCTGGAGGTGAAATTACAGGCTATTATAATTACTTACACACACACTTACTACTTAGTACAATCGTCAAGTATCTTGGTACTTAAGTCAATTATACCATTTTGGTATTTATCATTAAGAGGCTCGCGGCAAAATATTGATAACGCTGATTAAGGGATCCATAAATTTAATCAATTTTGTAGTGTCGAGACCAATTTGTAGCTTAGCAAGCGTGCTAAGCGCCCCATATGGTCACAAACAGTAAGGAACACGAACACATAACAGTCAAGGTCAGAACGACGCCACACCACGCCCCTTGTTTCCGCATGTACCTAAAATAGCTAGGACGATGATGAGTTCAAAATAAATGTTCCTTACTTGGCTAGAAGTTTCTCATCATCATCAGAGTCCAAAGTAGGCGGTTCTAGCGAGGCGGGTGACTGCGGCAACGAGGGACCGTTGCCGGACTCGTACTCTTCCTCGGTCGGACCCACTGTTGGGTGGTGGGTCACACCCGTTGCACCTGCCGAAACAATACTATGTTGTAGACACCGTATGTACAAATATTTTTGTGAAATAAGCTATACTAACGTGACTTTCTTGTGGCTTGGTTTGTTGTTATATTGTTTTGGCATCTTATATAAATATATATTGTATCACGAAAAAAAATCAAAGGAACTGCCAAAATATCTTGTAGTATATTTAAAATGCCAAAAATTTCCTTGTCCCTACAAGCAGCAAACCAAGCTACAGATTTAGAACTTACAAAAAACCTCACCAGATCGATATCTGTCGGCGTGGTGCTTCGGAAAATAGAGATCAGGGTCGACCTGGCCTCGATCCAGATCGTCGAGGTACACGCCCTCGGCGGGCACGTCGGCGTCGCGCGGAGACATGAAGCGGAACATGCCGCTGAGCACACCGCGCCGGCTGGGCCGCTCCTCGTCCGAGCTGAGCGGCTCGGCGGGCGAGGCGGGCTGGGCGGGCCCGTCGCACGCGGCCGCCGGCGCCGACGCGGGCTCGGAGCGCGGCGGCGGCTCGGGCAGCTCGCCCCAGCGCCACGACTGCGACGACTTGTCGCCCTGCCGCCCCGCCAGCTCCACCTCGGTGTCCGACTGCACCGGGGTGCCGCTACGCGACCCTCTATGCACAAAAAACTTGATCAATCTAAATCTGCTGCGACTATCTCTTTGGGAGCGGCCTACATTATGTTAACTAGTATATTGCGATAGGCTGAAAAGAGACATGCACGTTGCACAGTATGGAAATAAAGTGAAGTTATTGGCTCAGTCGTTGTTTTGTTAATAAATATATAATTTTATCAAATAGTGCTCGTTAATAACAACATGAAATTGCAAATGTCAATAAGGGTCATCAAAGAATCATATAATCGTATTTAATATGCATACGAATTTGACAATGTACTAGACGGGAAATTTCACAATAATTTTATGAATCACTACGATCAAGCCTTTAGTCATAAAACTTAATTCGTTCAAATTGTGAGCCATGTCATGATGCGAAATAAAAGTCGTTGTGTTACCTTGCCATAACCATAACTTACTCGGAATACAAAAGAATCATTTATTGAATATCAGTTAGCCGATAATAATAGGCATAAACGGGTTATCTACTATCAATAAATTACTTTAATACCAAAATACTAAGTGAGATTATATGGATGTACGTATCTACTGTGGTGGCGGAATAGGTAAACACGATACGCAAGGATGCATACATATTTTAATAAAATTATACAAGATATTGCACGAGATAGATATTGTTAGGTATTGAGCGGTGCTCTACACTAACTATAATAAAATAATTACTTTACGACAAGCGTGATTGCGATTACTTACATAAGCTACAGCGCAATTAAGGGATCAAAACTAACAATACTATATTAAGGATCATGTTTATTGCAAGCGTGTGAGTGAGTGAACGGATGTTATTTATTATCGATTATTACGCGTTTCTGGAGGCGGCGTGCACCTCAAAAGCTGTGTCCGACAACGCCAGCGGGATGCGGTTGTCGCCGTTCAGCTTGAGGTTGGACATCTCTTCACTGAAATGAGGCCACTCGCTCAACAACATGCACAGAACATGTAACGTTACTGGACACTTAGTCAAACAATGTCATGTTGTATGTCACGCGAGAACACCAATGGTACATATCAGATGTCAAAGTATATGGCATTGTGCAATAGTTACCTCAGTGTTGCAGCATTAACTTCGGAGTCGCTGAAGAAGTTGATTTCTGCGACATTAGGAATGGGGGCGGGCTGCGTGGCGCGCTGCTCGGACCCGGCGCGGTCCGATTGACTTGAAAGAGAACTGGTCGACGATTTTCTTTGGTGCTTCTTTGAACTTGTTTTCCTTGTTTTCTTCTTCTTCTTTCCGTTGCCGTTTGGTTTCACTTCGTCTTGATTGGAAGGAACTGCTTCAATGGGCCGGAAGTCGTTGTGAGCGCTGATCTTTTGTACCACTTGGTGCGCCTCGCTCTCGGCCCCACCGAGCTGCGTGGCGGCGAATGTTCTAGGTGCTCTCCCGTCTGCCTTGTCAGTCGCCTCGTCGAGGCCGTCCATTTCAAATAAAGCGTCATTGTCATTATGTGTGTTGTCCTCTTTGGTAGTATTTTTAGTGATTTTACTTAGGTCAGGTTTCTGCATTGATTGTCCGTCAGCTGTGTATCTGCAAGATAATGACAACATAGTTACACTTTTATGGTAAAATAATGGAGACTTATAAAGTGAAGTGGACCGGATAAGTGTGTAATTTTATAGTGCAGTTACAATTAACATAATCACTAGTGTGAATAATGCAAATGTATTGGGAAATTCGCTTTCGAACGGCGTTCACGCAACGTAATTGTGATATATAATGAACTGTCGCTTTCCAATCTAACCATAATGTTGTATTTTACACATTTGAGATGAAGAGACGAGGGCATCTGTTGATGATCACCGTAACAATGATTTGATCATTATGGATACCAGTTTGGTCCACTTAGGTCTTTTTTTAAATACTGATTAGATTTTAGTTACACGTCGGTAATAAGATTTACCTTCGCTTAGTATAATCCGAGGCTTGTCCATGGTCGGGTTCGACGACCGAGAGTGAGTTTCGTCGGCGAGGTTCGTAGAGGTCTTCGAAGCGGGCAGCCGGGATAGGTGAGGTGGCCAGGTGGGCAGAGCATTCAGCCTCGTCTTCACCCACCTCCTCCACGAAGAAAGCCTCGCCAGACTCTCCCAGCTTCATGTGGATGTTCAACGGCTCACCATTCAGTTCTAGATCCACCTGTACAACCAAATAATTGTTACAATATTGTTTACAACTCGCTACTATGCACTTTACGACCTAAACAACGACAGCTGTGCTAACTTGCGTTTTTGCTCGTAGAGTAAATTTGCGTTTAACATTGCTGCGTTTTTTATAATACTATGTAAAACCCGTTGGTTCGTCAAAGACATCTCATTCATATGGATAGTGTCCGGAATGTAATAAATTCAATTAAAAGACAGCATAATTTCGAGCATTAGAGATCGAGATAATTTAACGACGAGACAATTGTTTTTTTTGGTGGACGGACGAAGAAAATATTTGTGCCAATTTTTCTACAAACTCTTGTTGAGAATTGTGTCCTACTTTGGCATTATTCCAATTTTCACCAGAAGCGAATAAGACGCAGATTCTTCAGCTCATTTTGGCAATGTACCTTAATTATACCACTAAACAATGTTCTTAAACTATAATATCCTCTAACGAATTTATGAATAATGATTATCTAACGGTTATGATCATTCTATTGTTAGCACAACTTAAACGTCGATTAAAAATGTAGTTAAGGCACAAATCAGCCGTTTTACAGCGATTTTTGTATGAGTTATCGCCCGTTTTTATTTTAAACATCTGTTATAGTGTCGGTGAACATTATTCCTTACTTATCTAATTAAACCTTAAATGCTCTTATGTTATTGTCACACACATAATCAATGTCAATGTGTTTACTCGATAGTTCGCGATAGAAGACGTACCTACAACATTTATTTGCTTATTTCAAGAAGGTTAGAAGTACGTGTATTATCTGCGAATAATCTAGACGCGTGCATTTAGCGTGAATTACTGAGAGAGCCCCGAGAAAGAATGTGGACGGAACGCTGCGTCTACACGGCTGAATTAAAATAAAATTAGTACTTTATTATGTGGACGAGTATGCGGCTACTGGCTGGCGTACGTTTTAAGAAAGCTGAAATTATATATGAGGTCTTCCTCAAATATGAATCATTGTGGCGACTGATTATAATTAAAACCAAATTATGAGACGGAGATTTGAGTTCGGTTTACATTCAAATTGTTTCCAACGATTGTTGCTATAACATCAACGGCTAGCGGAGGTTAAAAATAAATAATCGGCTTAATGAGCAGTTAAGAAAAACTGACAAACTTTCCTTTCCGTTCTTTTGTCTTTGACGTCTCCCACTTTACATTTACTTTTTAATGGATTTTAAGTTTGAAAATGCCATATGTTATCTCTTTTCAAAACATGTATTTACCAGATCAAAATGAATATTTAATTACTTTTAAAATGATATTACTTTAACATCGCACATGATTGACGACTCAGAGACAACATTTTGGCTAACAACTTTTTGTAGCGAATTTCAACAACTACCGAATAAAAAATATGCTTGTCATTCTGAATGATCGTTACCTACTTTTTCTACGGTTTTAGAGAGCTTGAGAATGTAGTCGTTAGACTTGTAACATTTTGTAACTAGTTAAATCAACTTGTTTACTTAGATATGCTGCGCTTCACGAAAACCACTATTTAAACACTTACGTCTGATAATAAACACATTGCCTTAGAGAGATGCAAATGAGTTTGAAATAAACATCGACATGATGCAAAAATTTTCGTTACGTGTTATTTAACAAAATGAGTATACAGAGGCGTGGCTTGTCGCTAGGTGTCGCAAGCATTGGAGATGTATAAGTTTGGTGACTGATTTGAAGGCCAAACAAGTTTAACTCTCCGCGTGGGTATCTAAATTCTACTGCGGTTAACTTTTTCACTGTGATATAAACAAGGATTCAAATGGTTTTTATCTAAGACTGAAACTCTAGCATAATACGCAGTAGATTTAAAATCATTAACGTATTTCCCATAACTGAAGCACACAGTTAGAATTAAGGTAAACAGGAGGACAATTAATGAGGACAACATAGTAACGTAATGATATAAATAATTATAATTGGCCTTTTCCAACTTCAAATAGCAACAATTTGTAAAAATGGACTTTACAAAATCGGATATTATTGTAAAGACGAGCAAATGGGACGAACGCCGCCCGCCAGCGCCGCCGCCGCGGGGGACAATACATTACTTTAATTTTGTGCGTACATACAACCAAAAAGCATAATTCAATTCATTCACGTCCCAAATGTTATTAATGTTATTTATAATAATTACGAAACACATTTCTGTAGTCTTCACTTGAGTCAATAAGGTCTTTCACAAAAATGTACGTCTGCAAATGACGCAGGCACTGATGAAGAGTTTAATAAAAAGGAAATGCATGCACGTAAGAGTAGTCCTACGTCGATCTGGATGCATGAAAATGATTGCGCTGTTCATACTAGAATTTGATTGCAGACAAGAGTAATTTTAAAGTCCCGAGGGAATATTAAAAGTATCTTACCACTTTGAACCTGGAGCGAAGAACGCCAAGCTTCCCGAAGCGGACATGGAAGGGCGAGCAGGTGAAGCTTCCGTCTGGCTGTTCAACCACCACCACGTCAATGGCGCCCGTCAACGTCGCCCCATTGATCTCGTTGTAAAACTCGCGGAAGTTCGCGATGAACTTCCCGATATAGTTCATAGAATACATGGCTGCTGATTTTTCAGTCTCTCGTTCAACTATATTCTTCACTTCACTCAATATACACGGCACTCTAAACTACTTAATGTCTTATAAATTACCCCATCTTGAAACTGAGATCTAAACATTAGGTTTCCTGAAACAAAAAGATATTTTTTGTTAATGATACGTAACTAGTCGAGATTATAACAAAAATGTGAGAGAAAGAAGGCGTAGGAGTCTGAAAAAGAGAGAAATTCTGCCAACGACGTCGTTCCTAACCAGACCCAGTATTATTGTTGTTTCACATTTAGTTAATGGGGTAAATGTCCTCCTCAATGTTTAGTGGGCAATTGCAAATTGTGACACAGTCAAGTATGATTAGCACAGTCGAATCTGATAAATAAATATGTTCTAAATGTGAATGGCACTAAACTAAATCATATTCGTGGCTAATTTAAGATTCCTAGTATTTTGAATAAAATTATAAGAAAACATTATGCGTTTTCAAATGTTTTTTTATCTACCAATTCTAATAATGCGAAATCGAAACAGTACCCTGAAATCAAAACAGTACCCTGAAATCAACTTCCGCTATACATAAAAGTGTCAGTTCGTTGGTGAAAGATCCACAAACCCTTTCACGATCAGCAATCGTTCTTTTATAGACTCACTACAAACTACTAAACACTACCTACGTCCATTCTAGATTTAGAACGTCCACTTTCGTCCCAATTCTTCGTGTGTACTGATAAATTTCAATGGTTTATAGCGAAGTAGTTTGTTCAAACATAGACATAAATAGCGCATGCGTTCATTAGTTCAGCAGATATGAGTTGAGTGAGTTGCTGGGTTGATGTACATTAACTAGGCACCAATGCACACACAGGATGTTGCGCAATATTGCATGGTCGAGAACCAAGATACAAAATTAACAATCCATTCATGTATAATAAACTATTCGTAGAAACTATTGAGGTCGCCGACTGACACGGTATTCTTCGCTTATCGAAATAGTTATTTCTTATATCTATTTGAGATCTTATGCGCAGGCTATGCGAATTGAGAATAACCGATATTCATAATTTCGTTCACCACGGCAACGAATTACTCTGTAGCAATGTATCATGTTGGAGAGATATTGCTTTTTATCTGATGGAAATGGAACTTGTGTAGACACGCGATGACAGCGTGGTAGACGAGAGTGTTCGATGCTGAGGCGTGTGTCCACGCGTCCGCAGGGGACTCTGTCCCCAGTATCTACTTACAATGACTAATTTTTAAGAATAGCTAGACAAGTCGTCATAACATATTATATGTATGTACATACATATAGAGTATCTACTACTAGCAGGAAAACTTGGCAAGAATTTTATTATCGCATTGTGATACCAAATAAATGTAAATTAATCTTTACAGTTTAGATATCGAGAGAATGTATGAAAATATATATTATCTGCTATCATACTGATTATGACTAGTAATTATAACGTTACGAGGTATCGTGGACTTTGACCGACTTTATTCAATTAGTAAGGATTTGATTCGCAAGTGAAATCCTGGTCATATAGTTTTGAGAAGGATGTTGGCAAATCAGGCTGGGGAGATTAGATTAACGGATGGCGAAAATAGAAGGGAATCGTCCTCTTCAAAGGTCAAAGGAAGCATACCTACGTGATCAGTTACCTAAAAAGGTATCACATTTCCTTATTGCGATGGACATGAGGAGGAATAAATGAGATCTTTATTTACGTAGTCAACAAATTAAAATCACACGGTAAATTGAATATATGTATATAATAATGTATTCGTTTTTAAATTATTTATGTATATTGTGTGTTACAAAAGGGACTACCTTGAGAATAGCAAGAAACGTGAATAAAACATTTTAGCACCGCTTCGAACGGTGGCATGGTAAACGAAAATATCTATTTAGATGTACTCCATCTGATGTATGAGACTAGTGGCAGGTGTCCAAGGAGACCTGAATGACAGCTGAACTTATTTTAGTTCCAAGGGCTTCAAGTTCAATGTCTACAGAGATAAACGACTGGCTTCCATTCTCGTTAGAGTCATGCTCATTGCTCACGCACCTCAAAACGGAACCCGTAACAGACCCGTTTGTCAGTTGTAACCGTTGGAAAATGTAAAGTACATAATGAGTTAAACTGCTTGACATACATTTTGGTTAATCATACTTTCAGAGTTCATTGTTTCGGAACTTTGACCTACACAATATTTTCACGAAATTGTACGCTGAATAAAGAGAATTTATTGAATTTATAGCTATCAATATGAATTATAAATACAGTGCGGATAAAAAGCCGTACGACCGCCAAAAGGCAAGGTTAGGCTTGTTTATTTCTTCATTGAAAACTTCTCAATATTTAACGAATAAAATTGTCTAGATTGTAATATTTTATAAATAAATTTGGGAGGGAGATGTTGCCTTTTGTTTCGTGAAACAGTAACATTTTTGCACGATAAATTATCTTAATTTAATGGGTTATGTCAAACCACTGCCACCACTTCCGCTGTAAGTAAAGTCAATTAGTCATTACATTTAAATTATGTATGCTATTTATATGCGTACAGTTTGTATTTATCACTATTGAAAAGCGGATATCTTTTGTTTGGCACAGAAAAAAATAATGTCACTTACTATAGCACCTTTGGATACCTTACATTTATATTTCATGTTTTCTTAGAACCGAATAACGTGTACCTACCCATATTTTCAATTAACTAATGTTGCAACTTTTGCACGATCGTTAGCGAGCATGGGTTATTAAAACTGACCTATAGATTATTCAGTAAACTAATAAAGTGTATCGTACACGTGAACACCAGGGAAACGGATCCAACACACGACCGAGGAACTAACAACTGTTTATGAAACCTTATCTGTAGGCCAGTCGAGCATGCCGCAACTCTTCACGTGTACAGACACAACACCCGCGTTTATTAACGTCACTAATAAGCAAGGATTAAGTAAAATACACAGAACATTTATACAAGTTCAAAGTTCACTGACAATTTATCAAACGTTTAGGACAAAGGGTGTTTAAAACATATTTTTATATGGGTAAATGACTGTTTTCATTTTAAACATGTTTTATCGCTGGCAAAAATTGCTTCAAATACATTAAAGCTAACAATTTATATAACTGTTACGCTGAAAACCACGTTTAGCCATCGGTTTAATGACTCAATGTTTTCGGATCAGAATTGTGTTGTTTCTGACTGATGAGTGATGATGTATGTTAGATAATGATAAGACATAACATTAGCCGATATCTTTAGGTAAATGGGTTTTTGGTATTCAGGATAACATGTATTATATGATATACTTAGTACATTCACAATACTATCATGTAATATTTTTGTAAACCAGTAATTTAAACACCTCTCAAGCAGTGGAGTCTTTCTGCAGACACGATGAAAGTGACCTAATTAACCTATGCACTTGTAAAAACTATTGATGTTAGGTACTGCTTAGTCATATTAATTCGATGAAATCAAATATATTCTTTTGCAAATGTCAAGCAATCAATCACACGGATACATTAATCACACGGGAAAACTGCATTTTTGTCTTGCATTAGCTTTAATTGCAAAAAGTTTAAAAACCCATTGTTATAAAAATGGCGTTAGCTGGCAAGGAAAGATATTATGAATGTTTGTGATAACTACGATAATTTAATTATCGAAAAACGTAACGTAATACGTCTATATTTATATTGTGCGATCGTATGATGGAAGCCACAAATTAGATTATGTGTTACATAACTTTAAACGTGCTTATAAACACCCAAAAATTTTCTTAAGCAATATAGGTGTACCTATATGTAGGTACACCTATATTGCTTAAGGAAATTTTTTTGTTGCCTGCCATAAGAATAATAATTTGTTATGACAAATTATTATTCTTATGGAAGGCAACAAAGCCTATGAGAGACACAGAATACGAGAACAGCCAGATGAACAGATGATCTGCAGGTTATCGAGGAACGACCGGCACGTCACGAAAAGGTCTATTCACTAGGCGCTGGGTAGACTAAACAACTGCTAATAATGATGATATGCACTTAAAGTAGATACAGAGAACTTCTTACCTATGCCTTTGTTTACAAACGTTCCACACGAATTAATCACGCCTAGAAGCCAATGTTTAAATGAATAAGTTAGAACATAGGTCAAAAAACTTTCAATTACGAACTGATCGAGATTTTTGATGTTCCTTAATAAAAAAAAACTGCTGTAAAGGAGGCCAGTCAGCGAGCTGTGTTGGAGTGTAAGGAAACGAGTTTCAAAGCAAACATCATCAAGGTGAAGATCGATTCGCAGTGCCTGCTGTTACTGGGTAGATGGACTATGGACGATAACACGGCTAATAAGTTAATATTCCATTCTAAGTATTATGACTCACACCGGTAAATATGTAATGGCACAGTTGAATCGGCATGATTTTCTTGAACTGCCATTATGACCTATTACTGGATTTAAACAAACAACAATAATCACATTGTTTACTCAAGCCAAGCTAAGTGAATTATTGTTATTCTGAATTTTAAGTGATATTATGATTTACATACAATGTAACTGAAAGATATCGCACACATATTCCATAGCTCCTTGATTTCACAGTTATAATAAAATTTTGAAGAATGCTTATCCTCTCAACCGGTAAGGCAAGTGAAAACACACAGAAGATTATAAAAGCATGAAGGCCTTGGAATGTGTAATTGAAATACGAGTTAATGAAATAAACATTTCAAAATCAACAGTGGCTAACACATTGCAACGAGGTGATCCTACTGATTTACACAAAAACATGAATGGGACAAACAAGATTTATAAATTGAATAGAAAACAAGTAAACAACAATAGTGATAACATTTAATCTTTATACTGATTAGACAACCGGTAAATATTAGTTTTAATCACGTAGTCTTAATTGAGAGCTAATTAATAAGTTGAATAAATTAATTAAAATACTTAAATAAATCTATAAAACAAGCATAAATCAAGATGGCTAAGGCTGAAATTGCATAGTTAACAAACATCAAAAATCCATTAACTCCCAAGAAAATCAACGATATGAAAGCAAAATCAAATTATTTATACTAAAGAATAATAAATTACCTTAGTTAGAATTACGAATAGCTTAGGAGGGTTTATTTCACTGTCAACTTTCTAAGGCACAAAATGTTTTCTGTTTAGAATATAAACAATATACAGTCAGCTGTAATTTTCGTACACTATTCTGAACACAGGTAAGAATTCGACGCGACGTGTTGCACGCGCCGACTCTACCAGTAAACTGTATACAGTGAGACTGCGAGTGGTTAGTGTGGGTGGGCCGATACGAGAACGTCCAAGTGCCGTCCATGGGCTGACGTCGCGTGACGTAGGAACCGAGCGTTGATATGATACCGCAGAATATCAGTCATACAACTCACACTACCGACCATGTGCTTTGTACGTTCGCATTGCTTGGTTTACCGCGAACGCGGCCCGCACCTTGGTGCACAGGCCAGTGCTGGTTCGATCGGGCGACATGGCGTGATGTCGCGCCACGTAGTTACGAAAGTATCTTTGCCAGTTACCTTACCCTGATTACGAACACGCAATGTAAAAGGAAATTAATTGTGGATGTTACCTACATGAGCAAGGTGCCCAATATGGTAAAGCGTAATGATCATGCCATTCAACAAGACAAGTACACTGTAATGACGAAAATGGCAACTTAATAGTCTGTTATGGCGTCTGTATTAGACAAAATAATTTCGTTTAGATTCATTGCATTAAAATAAGCAAGTATAATTATTCTAATCCAGGTCATATTGTAAGATAGATCGAAAATATCTCAGGCAGCTATAGAGCGACAATTTCTATGGCCTTGATATCTAATATAAGTTTGCAAAGTGTTACACTATATGTTATTTTTTATTTTAGATCGGTTATCAGTAGATTGTTTAAAATATTGTTACTCAATTGTTTGTTTTCAGCACTACTGAAAATACTTACTTGAATTTAAGAATGTAAACAACAACAAGTCGCATTTTATCTGTCATAGCAGTTCAGTTTACATCTGTATTATTAAAGAGTCCGCCTAGGCGTTAGTCACACATGTGACCAGTGTCGTAAACAAAAACAATGCTTGTTTATCTGCTACGAAACGCATAACGCTAGCCAAGACTCGAGACAACCCCACATTGTTCCTTATTATTGTCGTATTTTTTGTAGGTATGTACTTGATTATTTACCACGGCCTTAAACTGTAGCATTGACGGAATTCTTCTTGGAAAAGAACCAATTTTTATCTTTTAGCAAACTGGTATTCCAAAAGTTTAATTTTGTTTGTTGTGCTGTGACAAGATTCAGTGTTATTTTTAGTCTCCCTCTGGATTTAAATAGATCTCTTGTAGAAGACTAGCTTTTATTAGCTACTGCACTTGCGTAGTGCATAGCATTTTAACTTTTGTCAGATTAGTACATATTATTTTAGTTTTAAATTTTCAGTCCGGGTCAAATGACAAAATGATTGCGAAAAGTGTATTTGACCAATACTATAGCAACAAGAGCTATTGTATCTTAAATATTAGTCTATAATAATTATCAGTAAGATGAGAAGCACAGTACTCGAGGATTTATGTGTTACAAGACTTAAGAAAAGATGGATGGCTTGTGTGAAACATGCCATGAGAAGTAAGCGAATTTGGAAATGACGTCTGATAGAGTAGAGATGCATGCAAGAAAAAGACGTATTGTGCTGACCCCAAGTAAAGTGAGATAAGGGCAGGAAAATGAATAATGGTTAGCAAGAGTTGGTCACTCATGATATACCAAGATACCTGTTGAGTGAGTAGAGATAAAGTACGAAGGTACTCAGGCTTTAAAGATTACTGGCTGCCAATACGTAGCTACGCTTGCACTATATCCATTTGTTAACTGTTAGTGACTGCTGGATATTTAATGTTGAGATAGGATAAGGTGAGATTCTTATACATCTGCGTCGTTACTTGTGGAGTTTTTCCATTAGCTACTTATTGAGAAAAAAAAAAGAATTCCTGTCTAAATATAAATTTTGACCATTATGGAAGATATCGTCGAGTACTATATACTCGTACATAAGACATATACCGGAGATTGGGTGGCTTGGGTGGCTTCAATATAGCTCATATATATAGCTTCTAGAATTCATTAATATAAATAAAATAAAACAGGGTGTCATGAAATAAAATAAATGTTAATGATTGTGTTATAAATGGATAAATAAAAAATCATTAGAAATCAAAATGATTGATTCAAGGCGATTTCATCGAAAATGTGTATATTTTTAATAAGTTGATTGTAACGTTAAACATGCGCATTTAGACTAGGGATGTTACGGAGGTGGATTTATCGGAGGCGGAATCGGAGTCGGAGGTTCTCGTAGTGACCTCCGCGGAGTCGGAGGTGAATCGGAGTCGGAGTCGGAGCAAAGCTACGAATGTAAAATGTAAATAAATAAGAAAGAAGAAACTTGTCGCAACTCGTTCACTCTTCGTTCATCAGTTGCAAAGAACACATGTACTCCGTCAGTTGTCAGTGTCACGTAGAAAGCGCTCAGTAGCGCTGCAGCGATAGCAAGTCATAACTTGTAACTCCGATATATACCTCCGTTTTGATATATCGGAACCGGAGCCGGATTCGGAGGTGTAATTTTAATCGGAGGTTCCGACATATCGGAATCGGAGTCGAAGCTCCGTAACATCCCTAATTTAGACTGCACATTAACACGAAACCTTAAGACAAGATCACGTTATCATAGTAAATTATACTTAGCTACGTAACAAAATACAGCCACCTTATTAGTCTAGGAATGGGTGTGTCATGACGTATATTTACGACTAGTGAGAGGACCGATGGCGCCATACGATGCCTGTTGCGTATTATTTAAACCACAAGGTCAGACTTAACATTCGGCTTGAAAAATACTACTCATACGATGTACTTTCAACCGTATATCCAGCACCCTAAACAATATATTCGCTTTTGCAAATTTGCGAAAACGGCGTGCACGTACAAACACTATCGCGCCGATGGCCTTCGACTTCTTGTAATGCGCATGCCAGTGATATTGTTAGTCGTAATATGTGGAAAACAACATGTTTTTTTCTAAATCTGCTTATCAAGATACGATAGGTACACGCCTCTCAGTTAAAAACCTAATCATTACATCACAACCGTAACATATTATGTAAAGACAAGATTATTCTGCGTTATATACGATATTATAACGATTATCTTTGTAGATCCTAGGGAATGTAAGAACTTATGAAGTAGTAATTACAATCCATGCATCGATCTGCAAAAAATAGTGCCTAATCATAAATATGGTAAACTATAACTGTTTTGGGGCCGTGTTTGGCAAAAATCACGAAATATTACAAGGGGGGAGGGGGGTGTAGTAAGATATTACGTGTATTTATTTTTTCACTTGCTAATCCGTGGACCGAGGACAATGTACATTAAATATGTTCATGTATTAGTACAATATATGTTTTTCGCATGATTACACCATTCCTTTAATATATTTATGCCAGTCAAAAACAACCTGCAACCTTTCAGTCTAGACATTTTTATCATGGTCCTTAATTTCAGAATATAATAAGTTTATACTTTATACCTGTATTTAAAAATAATATTCTAAGAATTTTAAGATTCTTTGTAGGTACTAAAAATACGCGTTATTTTGGGTGGGGGGAGGTTTAGTCTTAAACCTCACCACGTATCACCCGGGGGGTTTAAAAAAACTAAAAAACATCACGTGATTAATGTATGGCCCCTTTATGGACAGAGCAGTATTCTTAAAGCCATTGCCAGCGACTTCGTCTGTGTGTATTTTGTATTTATTAACTAATTAGTGCTTTACTGCAAAGTGAAAATAAGCCCATGTTCTTCTCAAAATGCCAGACAAAATTTCATCACAATCGGTTCAGTGGTTTATTCGTGATGTGATAACAAACAAACGGATAGAAAGAGTAGATAGATAGATAGAATTGTTTTTATTTCAAATAAACCTAATACAGGCACTTATGAAACGTTATAGGACTCTAGTTGCACGGTTCCAAAAAGTTGGTCCTATGGAGAAGAACCGGCAAGAAACTCCATGGATACTCTTTTAAAGTCTCTTTTAACAATCTTGCCATGTACATAATGTGGAAAAAGTATGGGAGAACAAAGAAGGTTTCGTCAAATAAATACTAAATGCAACTTTAACATAAAGTCTGTTAATAAAAATAAAAGTAAAAAGAATACTCCTACACTGTGCTCACATTTACAATGGATAGCCCATCTGTAACAATTGTAAGATTACATTATACATGTATATAAAGAAATTGATTATCAAAGATTAGCTTACAATGGCAACTAGCTTACGGATACATTAAACAAAATAATAAAATAATTTAGGATCATTGTTGATAACACAAAATACAAAAATCTAATATAAGAGTTACTTTCAGATTTATAATTGTGTGGATTACTACATAATTCGTTTCAATTTGCCTTTTCTAAGTGCGCCGTTCAACGACCACTTACTTCTTACTAATCCTTTTTATATTTTGTTGCTTGGATTAGCTCTTTACTCTCGGAATTATTTTCAAAATTCCAATTGATCAGTATTTAAATACTCTCACATTACACTCTGACTGATCACAATGATTGAATTTTGACTTGCGGATATGAACTAGCCGCAAGCTAAAATTATGATAAGTTTCAGTTTAATCGCTAGCAGGAGGGGTTTAGTAAAACTACTTGAAATTGAAGTGTTGCATAAGAGAGACGGGCGGTAGCTTTTTAGATCTAACCGTGGATTGACTTATACATATAGATATAATATTTCCGGCTAATGTTATGATACAAATATAACAGAGTACAGTCGAACAAAGAATGAAGTATGGGGGGTAGTAGTTAGTAGCTAGTACGAGGTTTCCTCGACTTCAAACAAATCTTGCGCACGCATTCTTCATTTCTTTTCAACGAGAGTCGAGATCGATGAGAACTCGTACTCCCCCAGATGGAAGAGATGAAGTTTTCTAAACAACTTACAATGGATATTTTTGATACGGGTAAACGTAAATATTTATTTATGAAATTAAAAACATATTTCTCTCTCTATCCATAATATTCTTAAAATCTTCATCTATATCTGGTGACGCTGTATACAACCTCAACATTCTTTGTTCCGATTGTCCTCTGTTTTATTTATAGACTTCAAATAGTACCTAGTCTTTTTAAAATAAGTCCCAGTAATTTCACTATGATGCAAAATCCAATCTATGGAGCCAATGCACATGCAATTTATATGCAATATTAACTCACACCATAGACTTGGCATATTTGCAAATTCCTGGATTTGCCAGGTTAAGACGTAATATTATGCAATATTAACTAACAATGTTACGCTATACAGTTGCATCACATGTTACCCACTCTGTAGCGAAATTGCCATTATTTATTACACAAGAAAATAAGCATAATCCAATAGCAAAATATAAATGTTTATACATTATATATCAAAGTTCACTAATAATGTAAACTAGTAATGTACCAGTGGCTAAAGATTAAGATCATTTATTTGTAAAAACATGAATGTACAGTTATACAGGAAACAGAAAGCATCGTGATCTTTCCTTAAAAAAAGATACTTTAGAAGCTATGTTATGTCCATATGAAAATTACTCAATTAGTATTTAACACCGAATCGAGACGTGATGGGTAAGCTCGCTCATTTACGCTATAAAACAGTACTAACGTTGAATGAATGTTAGGTGAAGAAATGTTTTGACGACACGGTTGGCGCAGTGGCTAAGCGATTAGCTTTCTGCGCTAGGTGTCGCGGGTTCGATCCCCGCACGGAACAAATATTTGTATGATCTACAGATAGTTGTTTCGGGTCTGGTTGTCTGTGCATGTGACGTGTATGTTTGTAAACTGTACCCACGATACAGGAGAAATCCTAGTGTGGGGCAACGTTTTTTTTAAAAAAAAAAAAGAAAAAAAAAAAAAAAAAGTTCGAATTCATGGCAAAAAGAAGCACTTTCTTCTTTTACAAATTAAAGATATCCAAAAATAAGTAGTAAATAAAATGTAATGTTTTTAATTTTATTTTTAAACGAAGGTACACAAATTATTCTGCAAAAAAGCTTTCCTTACATGGATACTTTATTGACGATACGATACGATTTACTTTTTGACTTACACTGTGATGATTTTTGTCTGTAGATAGGACTAATCAGCGCATATTATCAGGGGCGTATTTACCCTAAGGCCAAAAGGGCCATGGCCCGGGGCGGCAAGCTGCGAGGGGCGGCGCAAGCCGCACCTCCTGCTCAGCTTTGTGCGACTTTCTTTTGGACTTTATACGCCTGAAGATATTAAAAAAAAGCCTACCTAATTAACAAAACTAAAACTCATTTGGTTGTAAGTTTGATAGACATCAAGACGCGAGGCTATCGTATGCCTGAACGGCGGGCGGCCGCGGCGCGGCGGGGCGGCGGCGGCGGCGGCGTGTCCGTCGAACTCCATCACGACTCCGGACTAGTCGGTACTACATCGAACGCGTTTGGCGCTGTGATTGGTCCGTTTCGTGCTCTCTACCAATCGGAGCGCCGAACGCGTTCGATGTAGTAAATCGAATTTGTCAAAAGAAATTTACACTAGGGCCTCAGAATGTTTCAACGTTGCTCGTGTCGTTTTCGTTCATATCCATCTCAGTCTACCCATCACTCAAAATAAAATAATTAATTTTTTTAACAAAAAAAAGCCGTTTTCATAAAACTAAAAAGCAAAAAATAAATGTTTATTGTCACAATATAGTAGTTGAAGAATATTAAAGTCGGTGCCAAGTAAAACATAAAAGTAATTTTTGGCCTTTTTAGTTTTTTCATTCATTATCATCATTCTCAGTGCACATTAACACACTATTGAATTTTATTTTATATTTAAAAGTTCTTGCTTTTTTCCGTTAATTTATGAGGCGGCAAACCTTACAGGCCCAGGGCGCTGAATCTTAAAATACGCCACTGCATATTATGGTTGACTAGGTTCCGCTCGTGGCTTCGCCCGCGTGGTTTACGAACCCGTATATTTTTCATGGATAAAAAGTAGCCTATTCCAGACTTTAATCTATCTCTGTGCCAAATTTCATCCAGATGAGTTCAGCCGTTCTGGCGTGAAAGAGTAACAAAGATCCATCCATCCATCCATCCTTACAAAATTTCACATTTATAATATTACTAGGACTAGGACTAGGATTAAATAAGGCCGCCATTCAGTGGGGTTTCACTTTAGGCACTAACATCACGATAATAACAGGGGGTCGACGAAGTGTGACATTGTGTGACAAGGGGTGGGAGGGGTCCTAAGTATCGTGACGTCACATTTCAAAATCTAATATATCTAAGTATTAAAACGTCAAGTTTGAACTATTAACGAAAACCTTTAAAATATTTCCAACTCTATCTGTGTGAATATAAGATTTAAATTGTTATGTTGGCGAGTTCCTTGAGAGCCTCGCCGTGATTTCAAATAAATGGAAATAAAACTAATTTCGGAACTGCTGTTTTAATTTAATAATTTTTGGATATAAAATTGCAAATATGTGACGTCACACTAGGGAGGGGGGAGTCTCACAAATGTGACCAGCTGTGACAAGGACGGGGGAGGGGTCAGAAAAGCATGAAATTCGTGTGACGTAATTTATGGATGGCCCCTAAAGTAAGACAATTATAATCAGTTTATTTGTATGCTAACTGCAACTGTTCAAAATTTCTATTGTAAGGCATTATGCAATAAGATGCATTTATTTAATAAATTGCAATAATCAGTCTAGTGGTCGCAAGCGCGATTCCTGAGCGTGAGGTCCTGTGTTCGATTTCCGTGTCGGCAGTGTTATTGGGTTTTTCTATATAGAAATCCTCAGCACAGAGTTTAGAACTGCCCGATTTATGGCATTGGCTCGCCCCCTATTACATGGAACTTAATAACAGCATCGGGGAAATGTGGGTGCAAAATAGTACACCTTCGCCTAACCTTTTGAGGATACAAGCAGGTGTGATGCTATACATAATTTTGAATAAGCAGCGTTTATAAATGAAACTAATTCTCACTAAACATAAAGCATACATTAATGCAGAATATAAACTTTCGTGTTCAAAAAAATATGTTTATAGCTATGATGACGATTTTTAAATAAATATTTATGTACATTGTTGTAAATACAGTATAGTAACTGCGGTGATAACTGTTGTCATAAACTTACAATTTGTAATTGATCTACAATTTGTATAAAACCATATAAAATTTGAATTCAGTAGAATAAGCAAGTGCCTCTGCCTAAAGTCTTGTATAAATGATGGGTGACAACACGGTAGGCATAATGGTTGAGGGATTGAATACAATTTCAAATTTATTTATTCACAAAAAGTTAACAATAAGTCATTAGAAATATTGTTACACAAGGAATTTGGATAATTTATTATACCCAGACTCCCAAACTAGGATATCCTGTGACTTAGGAGGCAGTGTTTCTGTGCTATTGTAGTCCTGGTTTTCTAACCAGTTCTGTAGTTTGGATTTGACCTTGTATTTACCGTGCTAAATGTTGCAGGTTTGATTCCCACATGAATATAGGTATAGGTATAAACGGGCTGGTTTCCGCGAATACACTGCATTTTTTGTGTCGGGGTGGGGATAATGTCAGTAAATGTATTCCCACATGAAACAAATAATTGTATAACTGACAGATGATTGTTCCAGGACTGGGTTATTGTGCACATGAAAATATATTTATGGTTAATTTTTTTTTAATATATTGGTTTATTGTTCTTTAAATTTCTAAATAATTGAAGAATAGAACAAAGAAACATTTCAGCATTTTTTTACAAAGGTAGGATATTTTAAAATTAGGATAGGTTTTATATAAATCAGTGACCGACTGCTATTAGAAACACATTTTTTTCTCTTATTTGGTCAGTGGTAATTAAAACTAGGTTTTTGTTATATTATTCTTAGGTTTATTTCATACTATGTTAAAAGGCATAATTATTAATATGTGAATTGTCTGTAATATTATTATTACAGATTATATAGGCTTATGAAGATGGCACAAACAATAGATTCAGACCATTTGTAAATAAGGAACATTCTGATTTTCAAGTTATTTACTAAACCAGTGATGAAAGTTAGAATTTCAAATGTTATTATGTTACTGTCAGTAGGTACTATGTTCATAAACCATACATAATAAACAGTTAATTAGCAAGTGAAAGTTGCTTTGCTTTAAAAAACGCTAACATTTTAGTATACTTATTTTTGTATATGATTTGCCCTCACGAGAAATATCACGACGTACATAGCTATGATTGTTTTTAAGAATCAGAAATGCCCATGACTTTCATGCCAACTTTGATAGGAAGTCACAGAGAAAGAGTCTTTGTGAAGGAGATTGCTCAGATTGCTTGCAATTTCGTGATTTACACCTTTATATTATTAGGTATGTACCATTCAGTGCAATCATTTAGAAAAAAAATACAAAGGAAGTGAAAAATGCGGGTAAACAGTTCTTGAAACTCATCCTTTGTAACGAAGTATGTATAAACTTCAAACTCAACCACAAACCTATTAAATTTTTTGACTCAATGATGACTGTTCCTTCCATGATTTAAACATCAGGCGATGTTAGTGAAGAAAATTTCGCAATTTTTATGTTTTTCGAGCTAGGAACAAGACTTGTTCTTAGGTATAGAATCAAAACAGAATGTATTATAAACGAAATATAACACTCACCAAAATCTTCTAATAACGAAAAATATGTCGTACGGTTTCTGGATCAATAACACTACGTACTGCAGAGAAAATAAATTATTTTCAAAGTACAACCATAAGCTCAAATAGAATAGAAGATAGCAAAGCACAAACAAAAGACACCTAAAAAGTATTATTTCCCCGTAATGACATTTGACGGATTAGCAGTTCGGCACTAGGGATGACGACATGTTTATCACTAACTGAAAAAGAAAACTATTAGTCGATTTTTCAGTTTTAATATAATTCTTTTACAAGATCAAGAGGTTAAGGTTGGTCAAGTTCAAGGCTTGGTCCAACCGCGGGTTGCTGTATTTTAGTGTATTTATTTAATATTTAGTCAAGCGATTGCCATGATTGACTAATGCTTGATTAAATAAATACACTACTTCGCTAAAAGAAGGGCTCGGGGCTACATAGCTACCGCGCAGGTCGATCGAGCTGCGAGTTCAAGCAGCGCTTGACGTGGTTAAACCGTGGATGGATGACCATTTTTCATATATCGAGACCCCTGTGTGCCTCGAAAAGCAGGTTAAGCAGTTGGTCCCGGGTGTCATACGATTCATACGAAGACCTATGACAGTCGTTACGGGTGTCGGTAGCCCAAAAAGTCTGAGAACCAGTTTAACCTTAGAGTATCAGTGTATCCCAGTAATAGAGAGGCGGAGGTTAGAAGGCGGTCGCTCCGTGTAAAATACTGATATTCAGCCACAAACGGTTACATTGGAAGCAGACTCCAATGTAGTTGGGAAAAGGCAGATGACTACTTCGCTAAAATATTTACGAGTGACTACTGTGTAGATCGGTTGATTTGCACTTACCGCAGTAAGTTCGATGAATGAGCGCGCCAAGAAAACCTTTCCAAGGTCAAGATTTATTTTTCAATATTTTGCTGTGATTTATTTGTCTTCAGGCTCAATCTGGCGTACCTATAGAAGTAGCTCTAAGCATCTAACATTACTTCTCTGCATTTTTATTTCTAATACACAACTCGAAAAAAGTTAGATTTACAGTTAGCCTAGTTAATAATTTACAATAGTACCTATTAGACTTATGTATCGACACTTACACGAAGAGTAAAAGGGAATAAATCGAGGAATCTCGTGTAATAGGGGCGAACCTATTGCCATCAACCGTGCACAGTTCCAAACTCCGTGCTACTGAGAATTTCTATGCAGAAATACCCAATAACACTGCACGACCAGGAAATAGAACCTAGGACCTCCCACAAAGCAGTCGCCCTTGCGATGTGTGTATTTACAATAACAATATCGTCTATAACAGGTATCGATGTGTGGCAAGTTGAAATAAAATATATAATAAGTAATAACATAAATTATGCTCTTTTATTCACATAATGTTATTTTAAAAAATATAGATACACATAATATTATTATTTTTTTAATTCGCAAAAGTAAGTGTCGGGTAGATATGCTATGGTAAATGAGTTGGTGAACGGTCTGAAGTGCTCTCTGTCGAGTCTGCTGCACCGTTTGGTATTGGTTCTGGAGTACCCGATGTTGTTCTCGACGCTATTGCGTTCTGACATTTGTTGCGCAACTCAAACACCTGGGTAATAGCGTCACGGAAGCACAGGAAATTGTAATCTATCACACCTGAAAGTACAGTAGGAAATGGTGTGGAAAAATTAGTTGATATAAATTGGCTGGAGAAATTGAAGAGGCCATTGTGGCAACTATTATTATTTCAAGTCTATTTTGCTCTACTAAAGAGCAAACACCCCATACCACCTTCGTTCTTCAACTCAGTTCAGTCTTTTGCCATCTGGACCGCAGAAACGCAGAATGGGATTCGACCATATCACATATTCAATCATATTAATTCACTTTACCTTGTTTCTGAAAGTTTTCCTCACGTAGAATACAAACAAGAGCCAGAAATTTGTTGACCTCACGCAAGTAGAGAACTGTGCCATTGTTAAGCTTTATTAAACTTGAGCTCTGACTGTTGAATGTGTTTACTTCTGTTTCATCCACCATACTGCAAGAAAGTTTCCTTTTTTATCAAACTTAAATATCAAGTATATTTTGAATGTCAATTGAATACTTTTGGAAGCATTAAATAGCTTAAGGGATGCAATAGGCTACCAAAACAAAATGTGCCATGGGGTTGCCTTTAAATTTACTTTCAATGGTTGTGCTGACAGTTACTACATGGTTACTATATGTGATACCAAAAGTTGCAATTATTTCCACTTTGCAGAAAATGTTTTGTATTTCAGTTCAGAGAAAAGAAAGGAAAAAGAATACATATTTCGCGTCTTCAAACTGAAATGATTCAAACTAAAGAGAAAATTCTTACCCATATATACAAGAAATATCAATAACAACATCAATCATATCACAGCATAATTCATAACTCTGCATATCTACTGGAGAGCTGTCCGTTGCTATGTATATTTTCGAGACCACGTCAAAAAGGAATGCTTTCTCTATCCCAGAATTCTGAAACAATAATATTATAGAATACATACACATGGTTCATTTTAGTTTTATAGTTCTATTTATATTGTTAAATGTCATGTTTACAAGTTGCTATCAATAGTAAAGATAACAGTTGTTATTTCCGATACCAACATGGTGCAGGCAACAAAGCTTTTCTGGATATTTGTCACAATCCTTACTAATATTTTGTTTATAAAAAAGATAACTCTGTTGTGCTCTGTTTAAACTGAAGGGCTAAGGCAACCATTCAACAAATATTAACCAATATTTAATTTTATAGCGAATCCAAGTTTATGCTTGCATTTTGTTTATAATAAAAGGAATAACAAATTAAAGAGTAAGCTCAATCAACCACGGTCGATTTTACTCACAGATATGAGGATGTTCAGTAGGTTCTCTAATGTTGGTAGTTGTGGGATTAGTTTTTGTACTACTTTACTGAACGCTTCAAATATGGAGTGATCATATATTGAGGTCAGGTGAAATGAAAGGTGCACATGTTCCAAGCCCGCCTCAGCCAGGTCCTCAGTTGCTCGGTGGTGGATATCTCTTTGGGATTCCATTTTGTAATCATCATTGAGACCATCAACCTGAAATAAAAAGAAAAAATACTCCAATTTTTTTCTCATTTCCTTCAAGTCATGGTAAGAATGTGTATGAAGTAGGTATAATCAAATTATTGCTTTAATTGCTTCTTTGATTTAATTGGGATTTCTAAGTTTCTCCAGAATAAATGAGACAGTATTAGTATATGTATAAAAGCTGTTCTCCGGGCTCTGGAAAGATTTTTCATACAAACTTTAAGTTGCCATTTTTATTCAATTTAGGGCTATTTGAGTTTTCTTAATGGACACTAAACCCATGTAAAGAACCTAGTTGTGTAATTTTAAGTTTGTAGAATTTACATCTTGTAATTTAGTTATTATTTAGCGAGTGATATGCTTTACGCTAATAAGGGTTTAACAATTAATTAATTAGTGCTTTGGATCGAATGGAAATTTTCTGATAATTTATGGATATAGCCATATGGAAAAAACACACATGTTTACTGTTAACTGAGTCATACCTAATTTAATATGTGACCTAGATAAGTAAATTATAAATACATACCATACAGAATATTCAGATAGTAAAATCATATACAATGTAATTTATCTAATTGCTGGAAGCAAGAATCAAAGTATATACTAATACTCACTTTGTGTATAAATACTTCAAATTTGATGTTACTATTTACTCTATATGCTTTAGTGACTGTGAGCTGTAATTTATCCAGAGCATCTTGGTAGTCGTCCTGAAAGATTAAAAAATAGTTCCAGTCATATATTCCAAATCATATAAATTAAATAAGAATAATTATATATTTTTCAATTAGTATGCTTATATAATAACACAAAATAATAAACAATTGCCTAATATTCTATGTTATTTTAAACTTGATCTAGTAACACTAATCTACAGCCAATATGCAACTGAGTGGCTGTTGGTATTTTTATATTAATTAATGTGTACTTAATATGAATCCATAATAACAAAATCCGTACCACATAAGATTTTAGAGATTTTCTAACTTAATCTTATTACGAAGTACAAGTAATTTTATTGGTCTATTTGCAACAAATATGTAATTTAAATTTATATGTTAGTCGGGGATATTTATAACAAATTTCACGTGTTTAGTCTGTGTTCTTTGATGTTCATTAATGCAAGACTTGCAGGTAGTTGTAAATTGATTGCGATAACTGCAGAAAGTAAATTTTTTTGATAAAATATGTCTAAAATAAAAAAACATAGTTGTCAAACATCAACAGACTCATTTTGTTATGTTTGTGGCTCATATACACCCAAATCATAGGCCAGAACAATAATAATAAGTAAAGTGACTGGATCAGCATATTTCAAGTATTTCAGATTTCCTATAGTGAATCATGATCACAATTGGGCTCCCCATATTTGCATTATTACCTCAAAAATAAACATTTTCAATTAAATAAAACCTTATTTTTTATTTTTAAACACGTCATCATCTGTTTAGGCTTTTCCCAACTACATTGGGGTTGGCTTCCAATCTAACAGTATTTGAATATTTCAATTATCAGTATTTCACATGGAGCAACTGCCATCTGATCTCCACTACCCAATTCGGGTCAATTCCCACTCAAAGAGCAGCGGCGCGCAGCGGCCGTTAGAGCGCGGCGCCGCAAGGGGCAGTGCGGCGCTAGAAGGCTCGTACAGCTTCGCGGCGCCGCGCTGCCCCTCCTTTGTCTTCAAATAACTATGAACTTTTTAATCATGTAGATAAGATTCAAAATGATTTGTAATATTTTGCCTCAAAAAGCCGCTGTTGACCGCTGCTCGCTCAGTGAGAATTGACCCTTACTGGGAAATACTGATACTCTAAAGTTAGACTGGGTGTCAGACTTTTTGGGCTGCTGACACCCATAACAACTGTCATAGGTCTTCATATGACACCCAGGACCCAACTGCTTAACATGCTTTCCGAGGCACAGAGGAGTTTCAATGTGTGAAATTGGTCACCCATCCAAGGACTGACCGTGGCAAGCACTGCTTAACCTCACACATCGACCAATCTGTGCAGTAGCTATGTAGCTATTAGCTATATCATTATATAAGCCGATAGGGCAGTTTTCATACATTTAAAAAAAACTTAATATTGATGTAACTCGAAATCTATATGTGATAGATTTTTTCTACTTTCTAACTCAAACTTAGGATCCTTAAAGGATAATGATGCACCTATAGCCATGTCAGTTGCATTTTTCACAATTTATATTGTAGAGTAGTGTAATAAATAAGTTGTACCTGAGCATCAATCACAAACACTAAAGCACCGCAGCCCCCAAATATTGTGTCCGAGTCAAATGTTGCATCAAAGAAATCTATCTGGCCTGGAAAATCCCAGATTTGAAACTGTACAAAACTACTGTTGTTAATGTCATCTTTTACGATTTTGTTTGTTGACTCCAAAAATAATGTTTCATTTGGTGACATTTTATGAAAGACCACTTTTTGAATGGATGATTTTCCAGATCTGAAAGAAAAAATGAAAGAGTTGAGAAGAATTGTTTTAAAAAAAATTAGTTTTTATATTGAAATTTTGTTGCTATGAAAATTTTAACACAGTTAATATTCTCATAAGAATATTGTTAGAATTCAAGTTTTAAATATTATTTTGTAGGCATGGATGAAAGAAATTGGCATATACCTGATAAGAAAAAGTGAGGTGCCTATATATTTACATTATGTCCCTGCATACTGTAGTAGAGGTGTTTTGCATATTACAAACTTGAAAAATGAGCCTTAATCCTACGCCATTATATATTCATGATTGTGTAAGACTATTTATATAAACTTACCTTCTTAGCCCCATTAAAAGAATTCGAGGCTTGTGATCTTCTTGTAATGAAGTGTTGTCACCATCTCCATTTTGTTCGAAAGGCCCATAACTGAAGTCCTTGGGGAAGGAACCAACATAACAACTGGGATCGTCTTGATAACTCTGAATCATAAAGATGATAAAAGCTAATTTGTATGATTGTTATTCCAATAAGCAATATTGTATAAAATACACTGTCACTTACCATTCTAGTAATTAAATTACGGGAAAATTATATACAATTAATCATAAATAATATAATCTAGTGTTTAATTTTTTTGCACCTTTAACATTTTATAGAAACACTGCGTATTTCTATTGAACAAAACATAAAGTACATGCCCAATACACAGATTGACATGTATTTGATGACATGACATGACACACTTTTTTTTTTTTTTTTTTTTTTGGAATTTTATGACCTGGTAACTAAGACCTTTAAGTCAAGTCTTATTTTATTTTATGAAACACTGCACTATGTACTTATCACTTCACTTTTATATTGTTTGAATAGTGTTTTTAATATATTTATATATCGGTTTGTAAGTGTTTTTGTTTTTTAATAACAATTCAAGTGGCGGCGGGCGGGATGAAGAATCGCACTTAAAGTTTACATCACTAAGTTCACTAGCCAACACTAATCTGTCAAGCAAGAAGTTTTGACAGTCAAAAATAAGATGCTCCATGGTTCCTTCTTGGGATTCACAATGTGGGCATGTATTGTTTATATTAATGCCAAGTCTAAAAAGGTGTGACGGTGCAGTATTATGGCCAAAGCGTAATCTATTTATCGTAGTGATAAATTCTCGGCTGGCTTCTTTCAATTTATTGTACCAGGGTCTAACAGGTAATCTTTCTTGAATACTTCCATACCACTTTCCTTTGATGTCTTGGTCTTTCTTCCACATTTCTATCCATAACTTATATATATTTTCATTAATACATTGCAGGAAATCAGTCATAGGAATTTCCATTGCGTTTCTAACATCAACAGCATTATAACCTTCATAAGCAGTTTTATCAACTATCTCATTGCCAGAGATACCTCGGTGAGAAGGTACCCACAGGAAGGCAATTTTGATGTGCTTAAGATAATATTGATGAATTATTTCTTTGATAAAATACAGAATATAATTTGACTTAAACGAAACTGTAAGGTTAGATAAGGCTTTTATCAAACTCAGTGAATCAGAGACAATCAAAAAGTATTTACAATTGTTACTTTGGCGAATATGTATTAAAGCCTGATAAACTGCATATGCCTCTGCAGTGAATATAGTACATGTATTGTGCAGAACAAAGCTTTGAGAGAGTTTAGCATGTGGATCATATATAGCAGCACGCACATAATTACTCCCCCTACTGCCATCAGTGTAAATAACATAATAATTCTTATTTTCTGCCAAAAATTGCAACATATCTAAATTATTATTAATGGGATTTTGCAATTCTTTGATGGGATGTGAAATACACTGATAAGAGAAAGAGTAACATGGCCATGGGCACTGTTTTCTAATACCAGTAAAACTATTTTCTGTTTCCAGCAATATTTTGGACAATGTTGGAGATTTGCCATTCAAGAGATCTTCTCCTGTTGTTAGAGGCCCAGGAGTTCTACTTACAGAAGGTACAATTTTGTTTATTATTTTTCTGTTATTTGCAGCAATTAATTTAAGACAGAATCTCTCTGCAAGTAGGATACGTCTCAAAATTAAGGGCATAATTTTAGTCTCCACTTCCATGGCCCTTATGGGAGTAGAGCACATTGCACCAGAAATTGTTCTCAAAGCCCTGTTCTGCAATAGATCTAGTTTATTTACATGAGTACTATTTATATACACTAGTGAACTATAATCAAAATGACTTCTAACTATACTTTTATACAAAATTGACAATATTTTCGGGTCTGCTCCCCATGAGACACCTGCAAGACATTTAATTATATTTAAACCTTTAAGAGCATTCTTTGATATATATTTAATATGTTCCTTAAAAGTTAAATTCCTATCTATTACTATGCCTAAAAATTTCTTTGAATTTACTGGATTTATAAATTCTCCATTATAAATAACTTTTGAATTTGTGTTCTCATTGCCAAATATCATAACACTGCTTTTGGAGGGGTTAATTTTTAAATGTAGCTCATCATTATAATAGTGAAATAGTTGGGACAAGGCTCTGTTAATATTGTCAATTGCAATTTCTACATTATAATTACTACTGTAAAAAACAATATCATCAGCAAACTGCAAAATATCTACATTACTGTTTACAAATTTACAGATTTCACTTGTGTATATATTATATAGCAAAGGAGATAGTGTAGCACCCTGCATTGTACCCTTAGATGCACCTTTTGGACCATACAATGTATTATTATGTTTTATATAGAGTGTTCTATTATTCAAAAAGTTATATATCCATTTACATAGCTGACCAGGTACGCCTAACCTAGACATAACTTGTACAAGTATAGCTGGATCTAGACTGTCGAATGCACCTTGAACATCTAGAAATACACAAACAGTGTGTAATTTTTTATCCTTTGCATGTTTCAGGTCTAAAATTAAGGAAGTGAAGCTGTCTGCACAACTTCGCCCTCGACGAAATCCATATTGAACATGTGGAATGATGCCGTTAGATTCCATATACCAATCCAAACGATTCTTAATCATGTTTTCAAATATTTTACCAAGACATGAAGACAGTGATATTGGTCTATAAGAGCTGGCAAGCTCCGAAGGTTTATCTGGTTTGAGTATCGGAATCACACATTGTGTTTTCCATGATTGTGGAATACATTTACAATGCCAAAGTAAATTAAGAATATTTAGAAACATTTTTTGTGCAGACTCATCTAAATTTTTAATAATACAGTAGGGGAAATCATCTAAACCAGGTGTAGTGTCTTTCCGAGATAACAAACTCATTTTAAATTCAGACCATGTAAAAGCATCTAGCAAAAATTTGGAATTTAGATTATCATTATTTAGTTCGAAAATATTGCCTAAACTATCAGCATCTTTTAAATTGCAATTGTCGGATAATTTATCTAGAAATGGAGAAATAAACTCATCTTTATATGATTTATTGCCAGCTCTTATACCTTTGAACATTTTTAGAAGATTCCAAATCTTACTTATAGGAGTAGTTCTATTGAAAGTGTTACATAAGCTATCCCAACCTATTCTTTTTTGTTCTGATATAGTCCTTTTTTTTAATGCATCTTTTCTTTTGTAATCTAGATAGTTCTCCATAGTGGGTTCACTTCTATAAAATTTCAATGCATTGTAAGAGGCAGTTACACTTTTTTCACAAATGTCATTCCACCAAGGAGCTGGAGGTCTGCTTCTAAAATTATTTGGTTTAGTGAGTTTAGGAATTGTCATATCTTTTAAATTATCTAACCGAGAACAAAAATCATTATAGGTTGAAATAGGATCATACAATTTTAAGACTAAATCATTAAATATTGTTTTGGAAATAGTTTTATACTCCGTCCAATTTGCTTTTTTATATACATACCTATCAACAGGGGGATTAATATGATATTTATCTATATGTAGTGTAATCTCTGTTATTGTTGGGTAGTGGTAGCTGCCCATGGAATCATCATGTACAGACCACTCGCATATTGATGCGAGGTTAGCACTAATAAAGCTAACATCAATTGCAGACGGATTTCGCCTCGGGTTGTTAACAGTTGTAAAACTACCATCATTTAAAATACATAAATCCAAGTCATCAATGATATTAAATAAATCCTGACCTCTGCTCTTAGTGGACAGACAACCAAATGCAATGTGGTGCGCATTAAAGTCACCACTGACAAATATAGGCTTTGGAAGATCATTAATTATATTACGTAGTCTATTAATCCGTATATGCCCACTAGAAGGAGGACAGTATACACAAAGAATAGTCAAGCTATCATGCACAGTAGTTAAGGACAGAGCAACAGTTTGAATGTCTTCATAAAATCTAGTGTTAAAAACTTTGTACTTTAAATATGGTTTAATCAGTATTGCTACACCATTATGAGTGTTATTGGAATTTTTATTATAAATGTTATATCCGGGTATTCTAAAACTATTGTCTTTAAACCATGTTTCGTTAAGTAAGCAAATGTCAACATTTTGTTTTTGTAAGAACTGAATCAATAAGGGTTTTTTACTATTAGCACTTTGAATGTTATACTGAGCAATACGTAGCTTAGACAGTGTGTGACTTGGATCCATTACTTGAGATTTTTAAGTAGTGTTTCTTTAATACTATTTACGGTGGTAGGCGTATTATCTCCCTTATTACCCAGTTCCACCAACGTCTGTACCAGGGCCATAAGTACATCGTTGTTGGCAACTATTTGGGCTTTGATGTCTACCTTAGGAGGGACATCTTTAGATTTATTTACACTATGTACAGGATTATTTACAGATACAGACTTATTTACAGATGTATATACAGGCTTATTTACAGATTTATTAACAGTGTCAATTGGTTTAATTTTTGGAGGTGGCAGAGGTGGGAATTCAATATTATCACTCATGTGTTGTTTCGTCAATGTAGCACTTGCATAAGTAATCTTATTTTTCTTTTCTAAAATTTTATTTAACTTAATTGGACATAATCTAGAAATTGCAAGATGAGGCCCGCTGCAATTACAACAGCAGATCTCTGTTGGTCTATCACATTCTTTATATAAATGCTCACCTCCACAAATGGAACATCTTTGTTTGCCATTGCATATCCTAGCAGAGTGGTTGAATTTAAAACAACGGAAACATTGCTGTAATGGGGGTATATAATCAAAAACACGGTATGAAAACAAATCATATTGTACATTGTCTGGAAGTACATTCGATAGAAAAGTAATGCTTACTGTTTGTAGTCCTACTCGCTCTTGCCCAACCTTTTTTGTGAATCTTCTTATAGCTATAATTTCATATATTGATGTAAGTTTGGTGTATAATTCTTTATTGGAAATATTTGCTGGTACAAATCTAATTATACCTGTTTTTTCTATTTGCGCAGCCGGAATAAAGGCTTTCAAGCCATGTTTGTTGAGAAAAGTGGTGTTGTTAATGAAGTTATTGGCCGTATTATACTGTTTAAATATTACTGCTATTTTATTTGCGTTTATTCGTTGTATAGCCGTCACCCCTTTTATTTCACTGGAAAATATATGATTGAGATAGATAGGGCTCTTATTGCCTATTCTATCCTTGTTGTTGGTAGCTTCAATAAACACTTTAAAATCTAGATATGTGGCATTTTCTGGGTAAAGTCTCTTATAGTCTGGTTTAATATATGGAGAATAGTCAAGCTCACCGCCGCCGCCATCCATGTTTATGTCTGTCCCTCCGCCTCCGGCCTCAGGCCGAGGACGTTTATGTGAGGTGGGCGGGTTATCCCCGCCCCCCTCGTTTCCTACCATTTTTACAGGTTTGCACACCTAGTACTGTTATTTTAATTAACTTTTAAGCAAAAAATTAGGAAATATTTAATAAAAAAGGAATTTGAAAATTTTTCTGAAGCGCTCTTTTTTAAAGTTCCCGCCAGATTTTCCACATGACACACCTTATGACAGATGAAAATAGTGTTGGAGCAAACATACAACAATTTCGATATCGACGCACTATTCCAACTTAAGGGAGCCGTTTCATAATAATAATAATAATGCCATCATGTCTGTCTCTCAAAATGGAAATGGATGTCGGAACGGGTCCCGCGGTACTAAGGAGCTGCTCCTCATTGATACGGCCATCAGCCAACAGGTTCGTCGTTCCCGAAAGGATCTTTCGACATGTTGGATAGATTACAAGAAGGCCTATGACTCGGTGCCACATACATGGCTCATAAGGGTGCTGGAATTGTATAAAGTAGATACAACACTACGCACCTTCCTGATGTCATGTATGGGGCAATGGAGGACGGTCCTTCGATATCCAGGATGTCGAAATATCCAGAGGAATAGCGAGCCGATAAGGATCGAGCGAGGAATATTTTAGGGCGATAGTTTGAGTCCGCTTTGGTTCTGCCTAGCCCTGAATCCCCTAAGCACACTGCTGGAAGGTTCAGGTATAGGCTATCAGCTGAGGAGAGGTGGTCAGATTATATCTCACCTCCTTTACATGGATGACATAAAACTCTTTGCTCCCAACAATTTGCAACTGATGGAGCTACTGAAAGTAACAGAAACCTTCAGTAACGGCATCAGGATGGATATTGGTGTGGATAAATGTGCGGTCATGCATATAAAGCGTGGGGAGATTGTGGAATCCGTGGGAACCCAACTCTCGGATTCCATAAACCTTCGAACCCTCTCCGCAGCCGAAACCTATAAGTATTCGGGTATGTCGGAAGCGTTGGGCATCAATGTTACTGACATGAAGCAATCGTTTAAGGAGCGCTTCTTTGACCGCCTGAAGAAAGTATTTAATAGTCTTTTATCAGGCGGAAATAAAGTGCGCGCCTTCAACGGTTGGGTCATGCCGGTTTTGATGTACTCTTTCGGCATACTCAAATGGACTCAGACCGAAGTCGACGCCCTGGATAGGAGGATCCGCTGACGTGCGGTGGTGACATGCGTGTCTGTCTGCGTATAGTGGTGGTGGATCGACTAGAGCGGCGTGCAATGATCGTTGACATAACAGTCCCGCATGACGGGAACCTCGTGAAAGCCCAGAAAGATAAACAAATCAAGTGTCTTGACTTGGCTCGCAAGATTGTCGACATTTGGGATGTGGACTCAGCGATCATTGTGCCGATAGTCGTTTCAGCCAATGGCTTGATAGCCAAGAGCCTGATTCAGAGAGCGACACTACTTGACCCGGCTCGCATTGTTAGGAGGTTCTTCTCTCTGGAGCCCTGACCGCTTGGACCCTGTTCCAGATACCGGTGGGCTACTATTTTTTATATTTTTATATTTTTTATACTAATATTTAAAAATGTAATTTATATGTGTATTTAAGGAAATAAAGAAAATAATAATTATAGATTAAGTGGCCGTTCAAATGAGCTGCGTGCCAACGATTTATATCACTGAGATTTATTTTATTCGTAGACTTCCAAACTCCGTTCATATTCACACTAATGTGATTTTATTATCGATGCGTTCTTTATGTGAAGAACATACATAAGCGCACAATAGCACGAAAAACTAGTAAACGAAATTGTACTGTGATACATGCAACAGGCAACTGTGAACTACGTATGGGCAATCCACACAATGTCAGCAATCATATTCAGGAGCCTGTTGGAACTGGCCCATTACTTGTCGCACTAGTGATGCGGCGCGCTCACGCATTATGGTCTAAAAGCAGTCTATACTTGGGCCGCGTCACGCGCTGCAAACATGTTTGACGCACTACAACGCTATGGCAGCTCATCAGTCTCCGGAATGCGTTACTATATTGAACGCGAAGGGCCTCATAATCCATGTCCAATTCTTCACAAAGTGAATGAAATATCAGAGTAAAAAAAAATGCTAATCCGCGTGACTGCCATAGAAAACTAAATCCTGATGGGCCTACCAGAGGCTTATAAGGCATGAGAGACCAATGAGAATGGTTGGTTAAATTATAAACACAATTGTTCTTGGTTCATAAAACAATTAAATTAGTTGTGTACTCTAATTTATTTATTTAAAATCCTATAATAGAAATAGATGTCGTAATTATACTAACAATTATATTAAGACTAATTTATTTATCCAATTTATAAATATCATAACAATAGTTTAAGATAAAAAGAAAAATTTTAACAAGCAAAAATATATTACTCAAAGAAGACGGGTATTATAATATAAATTACTGGAAGGTTTTCTACATTTACAAAGTCCACTAGATGTAGATCCAGCAGGCATTGTCCTCAACGGAGGTCGCAAAGGCGAGGACGCGGCAGCCGTTAACTGATCAGCACTAGCACATGGCGCTGAAGGTCGTAGCCTGCGCTCGCGTTCAGTGCGCTGTCGTTCATAACGCTGTGCGTATGCTACACTACGCTGTAAGCCTGCAAGGCTATCGGTGCGAGCTGGGAAACGTTCTAGATTGTTCGATACTTCTCCCACTTCAGCAGTGTCGGTGTCCACGATTTCTTGATGATCTAATATCATGCCGATGTTAAGTTTTAAATTAGTTGAACCATCTCTATAGATGAGATATATTGTAGCTTGGTCTAAAACTTTCAGAGAGAAATGCTCATTGATCTTCAGAGCTTTCATTTTTATTTGAAAAGGCTTAAATTTTTGTGATAGCTTTTTGCTCTTTTCCTTTATGAAGTTGTCAAATTCTATAGCTAACATTTCTTCATTATCAGGTCGAGTTTTAACATCAGCTGGTGATCCAAGCTTAAATATTTGGGGGTCCTTGTGTGCCATTTGGGTATCTATCATGACTTGTTGCAGGACTGGGGGATCGTTCAATGTGTGCCATTTCCAATGTGAGACAGGACCAATCCCACGATCTAGAACCACGCCTTCTGTCTGATTGTACTTAAGGCTGAGAAAAATAAAATTGATGCGTAAATTTAGTAAGTACTTGAATTGGCGACAGTTTGGGGAAATATTTACCAAACCTATACTATAATGAATCTGCTATTACTGCTAAAAAAACCATTTTGAACTAAAAAAAATGAATAAAAATCAACAAATCACGTTTTTCGGTGATTTTTGACAAAAACGATAAATTTGAACCTTCGGGGCAATAAGAAAAAAAAATCGCAGCGCTTTGCAATTTTCAGGGATTTTTATGGACGTTTTGATGTTAGAAAATTACCGTCGATATCCTCCGTTCATGCATTATATCCAAAGTTATACCAAATTTTCCGAATATCCCTTAATTCGCCAATTTTTTGCTTTTTTTCAGTCAACATTATCACTTCGAAATTTTTTTTTTATCAATGGCCACTAATTGCATATCATAGAGATTGTTTTGCAGTTTCCGAAACCCTACTTTAATTTTCTGTACGATCGTTAGTTTCAGAGTAATTGATTGTCAAAGTTAAAGTGGACTTTTTTGCTTTGATCGACAATAACTCCGCAACAAATCATCGTACAGAGCTCAGCTAAAGCTCAAATTAAAGCTTTTTAAATTAACTAAACGAATCATTTAGTCGCATGACGAAAAAAATTTTTTAAAACCTACTGACCATTTTGAAGACGTGCAAAAATTTTTTAATTTTATTTTTTATTTTTTGGATTATTACTTGAAAACAGCCGACGAAAAAAAAATTTACTGTTCAGATATAAAAACTAGATACTCAGAGCTACAAATTCCTTTTTTTTAATTTTTTGTACGACCAATTCTCTCTGAGTTATCTCTTGTTGAAAATCACCCTAAAATTTGGATTTTTTTAATATCCCTTAATTTTTGCGAGTAGTGTACTTACAATAATTGCTGTTTCCTTTTAAAGCTCTAAAAAAATGGTATCTTTGATATTTACCGTATTTTGCCAGCATGATCGAACACGATTCCGTTTCCTAAATAGTCAAAAGTGGCAAGTATTGTGAAAGGATGTGTGCGGCCACGCTCATCAGGTTCGCCGCTGCTGTATACTACGAACCGCTGCTGAGCATTTGTCTCTGTAATTATATGTATATCACAAGGCTATAAATATACCTAAACTTCATCATACTTCAATATTTGTATTTGAGCCTGAAACTGGAGGAAGCTATTGTAGCTAAATTGCTGCCACGCAGGTAAATCATTCTGTGAGGTTAAGCTCCGTGGTAACTCTGGTTAGGTGACCATTCATGGCATATCGAGACTTCCCCGCACTTCAAAAAGCAGGCAAACCAGTTGGTCATGGTTGTAAAACAAATAACTGTCAGTGTCCATCGTTCCCGGTAGTAAGTAGGACGAAAAGTCAAGACAATCAGAGGCCCTAGCGTAAGTTTCTTTCGACCAACTCGATTTACCGCATCGAACGCGTTCGGCGCTCCTATTGGTCCGTTTCGTGCGTTTGTCGAAAGAAACTTACACTCCCCTAGTGTAAGTTTGAGGCACTGCCTTACTTAAAAGTTTATGTTGTGATATTTACAATGAAAGATGTTTAAGGCGCTGCCCAAACGTAGGACACCGTAAACCGAAGTTTTTTGTCGCACAATTCGGCGTGATGGTACATATTACAAGCCAGAAAAAAATGGAGTGTATTGTCAAGTGTCCAAAGGAAAGACTTATTGTAAAATATTTTATAAAAATAAAATAGTATCATGATAAAAAAATCGTAAAACAGAGCTCAAAAAATATTTTTCGTCGCATAATTCTCAAAATTTTGAGCGTAAACTATCATATTTTATGTAATAAGAATAAAGGGAATTCAATCAACTAAAGAAATACCTAAAAATTATGCCACTGAGCCGTGCATTTATTTTTTAATTTAATTAAAGCTGCAATTTTACTTTTGTTTTGGTGGTCGTTCGATTCAACTAACATCAAACGCATTGCTATTTTGAACCTTATTCGTTGCCGCGATGCGCTCCTTCTTCACCCCCCTCAATTACCTAAAATATGTCTTCATACAGCACCTTAAGCCGAATTTGTGACACATGCAAAATAAGAGTTGTTAACTTTCAACTGTTTATCAATGAAAATATGATTAACTATTACGAATGGTGTGCAAAAAAACTAAGATTGTAAGTATAAAAACTAAAACACAAGATTATCCCAAAAATGTTATAGAAAAACTGCAAATGTCATTGAATTTATATTTCAATCACAATGCTAACATTGTTGCTCAGCAAAAACATTTAAAAACATTAAAGTCCACATTAACTACCATGGAAGCTATAGTACATCTAGACTTCTCTGAAAATTACTCGGTCAAATTTAACGAAGAGATTCAAAGTTTTCACTTCGGTAGTAGTCGTACTCAAATAACATTACATACTTCAGTGGTTTACGTTATTGATCCAGATACAGGAATTATAAAGCCATATAGTGTTTGTAGCATCAGTGAATGCAATCAACATGATGCAAGAGCTATATGGGCACATCTTATACCATTGCTTAGTTACACAAGAAATAACACCGCAAATTGACACAATACATTTTATATCTGACAGCCCATCTAGTCAATATAGAAACCGATACATGTTTTATGTCATTGGTCAGCTCCAACAAGATTTTCCAGAGTTAAAATACATAACCTGGAACTATCTAAAAGCGGGTCACGGTAAAGGAGCTCCGGATGGAGTTGGAGCAGTTTTAAAGAGGACTGCAGATCAAATTGTGCGACTAGGTAAAGATATTGGTACAATTGAAGAGTTTTGGAACCAAATTCGTGGCAAAGTTAAGAACATTAAACTGCTTTCGGTCTCAGAGCAAGATGTGCAAGAAAAAAGCTTCCCTACAGAAGTTCAAGCATTTCGTGGAACCATGTCAGTGCATCAAGTTCTCTGGTCATACAATTGCCCACTAATGACCTTAAGAAAACTGAGTTGTTTCTTTTGTGAAAATAGTGTTACGTGCACGCACGGATATCATCTCGGTTTTATTAAGTTGCCACCTGCTCCTGAGAATGAGTCTCTACAATTAGAAGACTTTCTAAACAAAAATGCCACAGGAAGCTTTTTTAAAGAAGTTGTCAACTCTTTGAATCCGGATCCACAACTCGATAGCGAATTCAATCAGACCCAACAACTTTCAAGCATAGCGGCTGATGACACGACACTAAACATGCAGGCTTCATCAAGTAGTATAACTCAAAGCAAAGCCATTACGGTGCTTTCAGATATAAAACTGCATTGGAGTAACAAGGCTTTTATTCAAACGAACAAAAATATATCTATCCCAAAATGTAGTCAGCTTTGTGATTTGAAAAAAGGAATAGGACAGCATAAAATACAAATTAAAATAGCTAAAAGAAACTATGAAACCCCTAAAAAAGAAACAGCGAAGCCAGCTAATGCCTGTATAGTCAGCCGCTTTTTTAACGATTCTTCAGATGATATAAGGTATGGTGAATATAAAACAAGAAGTATTCAAGAAAAAGCCAGGTCGGAGTTTCAAGATATGCGGAAAGACAGGGGACAGAAGAAAGAAAATATAAGAAATTATTTTTGTGATTCTCAGATGATGATATTTTTTGATTTAAACGCCAATGTTTCAAATAATGAAGACTGCAATTACAGTTCCTACTAGGTTAACTTAAAAGACTGTTGATTTTGGATTGTTTTTACTTGAGTACTAACTAAGTTTATTAATTTTCATTGTTTATCGTAACATAAGTTAAACAACATGTTTCGTTGTAATTGATAAGTACTTATGTTTGAAAGTTACTGACATCATGTTTTTTGTGTTTATGATTATTACTATTAGCTACATTCATAATTACTCTAATCTGATCATGTAGAACATTGTTTTTTTTTTTTGTTAAATGTTTATTTGTAGTATGTTTAGTTGAAGAATATAATTCAAATAATTAGCAATGTTACCTAAAATAACTTGATTTCATTAATGTACCGTTGTTCAAGTAGAAAATAGCTTTTTTAATTTTAATATAAAACCTCAATCAAATAACTGTTTTATTTTAATCTTCAATACCGGTATTAATTTTTCATTACCATCATAACAAATATAATTACCAGATTACATTCATCATTACCATATCCAGAAAAACTATTAAGTCCATATCTTCGCCAGTTTTGCGTATAATGTAGTATTAATTAAATCAGTATGTTTATTTTTCATGTAGGTTTTCATAAAAATAAAGAAAAAAATAGACTTTTTTTTCTCGCAATTTGCACAAACTGCGAGAAATACTCTTACTACATCGAACGCGTTCGGCGTACCGATTGGTCCGTTTCGTGATCTCCACTAATCGGAGCGCTGAACGCGTTCGATGTAGTAAATCGAATTTGTCGAAATAAACTTACACTAGGGCCTCTGAGCACCAAACGCGTTCGATGTAGTAAATCGAATTTGTCGAAAGCAACTTACACTAGGACCTCAGCCTTATAAAGTATCGGTATCTGAAGGTCGGCCGGGATAAAGACTGAATTCTACAAAGTTGGGAAAAAGTTAGCCAGATGATGATATTTATGTCTAAGGTAACCTTCGGCATCGTAATAGTCCAGGGCCAGTCGTCCACTTCTATAATACCATCGACCACGTCCGTTATCGTCGAACTCTGCCAGTTTTTCCCCAGTGTCGTAAGTCATCAATCGTTTGTTCTTGTTGTGTTCGAACCAATCAAACTCAGGGTGAGCAGGACGCATGCGATAAACATTCATCTAAAACCAAAGAGGTGTCGAAATAATACGTTTACCCAAGAGTCGATCGAGGTTGTCTTACAGCGTTTCAGATGAGACGATTTCAAATTTCCTCCGGGACATGCTGCAGCGCTGAACAGGAGGGTACGGTTCACGAAGACTTTTCGTATAAAAATACCATACTCCGCATGTTCGCGCTTATATGTGGACAACCCCTTGAATCTACTGTTGTACTTGTTGTTGATAACTGTAGGTATTGTCGGAGAGTAAGCGCACAAAATCCAATGAACAGCCTCCATGTGGCCCTAACAACTCATACATAAATGGGAGTAATCACCAGCCATTCAACTAATAACCTCAATGTCAGTGATGATCTAGCGTGGTGGTGACTACAAGCAATGCCTTTTTATTGTTGTCTACGGTGAATGAGGTCGAGGAGTGACGATGTTGATCGAGTGCGATATTAAACTAGTGCAATAACAGAATATATTTTACTAATCACTCAAAGAAGGATATTAATAATGTCGGGAATTATAGCGTAGTACTTCCGTAATATTTTGTGGCATAGCGCATGATTTGATTTAAATCCAGTAACAAGCGTTTACCTTCCGTACTACTTTTTCTGTAGGCAACATGGTCCAACCCTTGTCAATAAAGGTGCGATCAGATAAAGCGTAACGTATAATACCTTTACCAGATTCTTCCACCTGAAATAATAACTATGCGTAAGTACGTGTCATTATGCGTTTACAGTTTGTTACGCGAGCAACTAATAAAATCTTAAGCCCGATAGGTAGTCATATCGGCAGCCGATAGAAAAGACCCCAGTCTACTGAAGCTTTCGCTTATGCTATATTAGAAGTATTAAAATTCTGATATCAAAAAGTAACAGTTTAGATAAGCAACACAATTTGCACGCATATTCTGGCCAGCCATAGAAAGCCCACGAGTGACGAAACTTGCGATCGTCTGGTTCACCCTAAGCGGTTGGCCTCGATTCCATCATCGCCGACTGACTAAAAATTCTACTGCGGCATAGGCGATTCTCATGTGATAGCTCGTGCCAAATCGACAGAAGAGGTATCTTCGTTCCTTTTAGCTCCCTGCGAGTGCAGCACTGAATTTATAGGTAAATTATTTGAAAATTTTAAAAAAGGAATTTATTTATTGTAGCTTTGGTCCCAATCTCTACTTACTGGTTCTGGTTTTACTTTTTTAGACATATTTATTACAAAAAATTACTAATACTAATTGAAAAGCCTCCTCCGAGGGGATAAAATAAACTATAATAAAATAAAGTTAGTCGCAAATATATCTAAATATCAAAACTTGTCGTTTATATGTAGAATAATGTCAATTTGTATAATGTCAAGTGTTTTTAAAATGTAATTCAAATATTATATCTGGCCGGTATCTACAATGCTAACCAATCTGCTTGTACCAAGATATATAAGGAAACTTCCATGGTGTCGACTTAGCGAAATTCTAAGTCTATGGTGTCGACGGAGGGTTTTGGTAAGTGGGTGACGAACATCCGTTAGTCGCACGTAGATGACGCAAATTCTTTTACGAACGACGTTAACGGTTCGTTACTCGCTCGTAACTTAAAAACGAATGGTAGCTTTTGTGCAATAACGATTCGTAGATGTAGGAACCGGGCATTAGTAATCCAAGCTAGGGATGCGAACTCAGCAGCAAAAAAATCGATGTTTTAATAGAAGATTTTTCCTTGCAACATTAAAGACGATGAATAAAAAATCGATTTTTGGGAAAACATAGTTATTTTTCTGAAAAATAAAAATATGTGATTTTGATCATAATATGCGATTGTGATCGCAGTCAGTTATAATGTAAATAGAAAATTAACCACCCGCTTTCTATTATAATTATTATTAGATTATATTCGATTTTTATGTATATCTTCTCCTTGCACTGGACTACAGAATCCTAGACGTTTGGAGGGTGTGCGTGGGGCCGAAGCCAACACGTATTGGCCCTTTAAGACAAGTTAAATTATAGACTAATAATATTATTAGATAGTTTTCCTAATAATATGCTTGCATAAGTGCTATAGAAAAATACTGCTGGCGCATGGCGCAGAAATAACCAGAATACATAATATTGCAAATATAATAAAAGTAGTTAATATAATAATAATATATATTATATCAACTACTTTTTATAACTTTTTGAAGAATAAAAATAAAAATCTTTTAAATATTTCACAAAAGCTTAACGAAAGTAACCAAAACTGAGATTTATAAAGCTATCCGTTTTTTTAAAATTAAAATTAAGGTTTTGCCGAAATCAAAAATGTCTCTCAATGTCTATTCTGTACCGTGGTGATTATCACCACTGTTAAACAGATAACGCCTTCTTCGCTTGTAGCCCTTAGCTGGGGCTGTTAAAAAATTGCGACTGCGATCGCGCTATTTATAAATATTGATTAAAATGTGAGGTTTACATAATCGATTATTTTTTATCGATTTTTCTTATATACGGAAGTAGATTAATAAAAATAAATTATTTCAGAAAAATAATCGATTAAAAATAAAAATGATTATTTTCTTCACAGTGTTTTTTGAACCCCAAAAAAATGAAATCCGCTTTTAATTGAATATTTCTAGTCAATAGTTTTTTAAACTTTATTTTTAAATGTCACAAAAGGTCAAAATAGTGACAGCCCTTAACATATTTTTGAAAATCAATTCAAAATCAAATTGCGAATTTTATATACACGGGAGGAGGTGTAATCGGCGGCAGATACGACTAAGGGGTTCGGGTGCGAGGGAGCAGAGTCGAAGAAGTGTTTAGACGCTTTCTTCATGAAACAACTGATGGTCGGGAGGTTTAGGTCAACGTGGAGCTGTAGATTAGGAATGTACCAGAGCGAGCTTGTGGCTTTGCGCAAGAAACGGTTTTGGAGGATTTGTAACCTTTGGAGTCTGGGCGGCTTCACGTGTGAAAACACGACGCTAGCGTACGTCATGATGCGGCGGATGCATGTGGTGTAAATTCGCACCTTGGACTTGAGTGCTAATTTTCTCCGCGCATTGAGAATAAAATGGAGGCGACCGAGAACAAAAGCGGCGCGGTGGCGAACCGTCTTTATGTGCTCGGTGAATTTGAATCGGTGATCGAGGGTCACACCCAGGTATTTGGCCGTTAGTTCCCAGGGGACCTGTTGGCTAAACATGGAGATGGGACTCGTACTCGACTTATGAGACCAGCACGAGCACGGCGGCGCTCTTAGTCGGGCTGACTTCAAACCTCCAGTTCGTGAACAATTTCCCTAGGGCGTTGGCTGCGGTCTGGAGGGATCGCGAGATGCAGTCCGGTTTAATGCCGGAATAGTAGATGGCTGTGTCGTCAGCGGATAAGACTAATCGACATTTGCCACTGATCGGGATATCGCTTGTGTACAGCGTGAAGAGAAGCGGGGAGAGCACAGACCCCTGAGGGAGCACGGCTCGAATCGGATGAGGGGACGTGAGCGCACCCTCAATGCGGATTGGATTCGGCGTAATCCATTAATTGAACATAAATCAGGCGTTCATAAATCTTCCCAAGGACGTTTAGGAGACTTATGGGTCTGTAACTGGACGGCTCAGACTTGGGTTTGCCGGGTTCGTGAGACCGAGCTGAGACGGGGACGGGACTGGGCTTTTGATGAGTCCATGGAGGGAGTGCTGGCGATGGAGCGAGCACTGGAGTGGGAGCGGGGATGGGAGAGGCCATCAGCTGTGGAATAGCCGCGGTCGGGGAGGGTTGTTTAGGCCGGAGCCGGGAACGATTGCTGATGGTTCAGCGCGTTCCAGGGTGACGTTCTTTGGGGTCTGAGGGTGTCGGGCATGGTGGACGAAGGCAGCTTGAATTGCTGCCGTGTCTCTTCACGCTTGGACACCTTGCGATTTGAGCGCGGGGCCTTTGGGGGCCACGATAGTTCGCGGGGTGCCCCGACTCACCGCACAAAACGCAGCTCGGAGGCTCCGTGCAGAGGGTCAAGTCCTTGCGGCGGGGACAATCGCCTGTCGCGTGATCGCCTAGGCACTTTACGCACCTTGCTTTCGCAAAACAGTTTGATTGGGCGTGGCCATAAAGTTGGCATCTATGGCATTGGGTTAACAGCCCGGTTTTACGGGGCCTTTCAACCTTAATGCTAGATAAGTGGCACAGAGAACGGATGCTAACAATCGCCTTACCGGCGGGAGAGTTTTCGCAAGCGACGATCACTATATTATATGGGATACGGCCGCGAGCGCGGTGCATGTGATGGACATTGAGCACCGGGATGTTTTGCGATTTGAGGTCGCAGACGATGTCTTGGACGTCGATCTCCTTCGGCATGTTTTTGATGACACACCTGAAGGAACGGTCCTCTTTGAGAGCGTAAGTGTGGAAGGGCACTTTACGCGAAGATAACAGGGAGGTTAATTCTCGATAATCTTTCGAGGTGGGGATTAGCACTCTGATCCCTATTGCGAGGGATTGGGCATGGGTGAAGTTGATGTGCTTTTCAGCACACAACTTGGATGTGATAAACCTGAGTATAGGGAATCTATTTGTACCAGACAGTGGTTCTACGTCTAGCCAGAAAAGATAAAAAAAATTACTAATTTCAAACATTTTTTCTTGAGTATTCTATTATCATTTTTGATTAAATAATAACGGGATAATATGTGCCTATTTTTTCATAGACCTGCAATACAAACGAAACCCAATTATACAGAGTGGAAGGTATATCCACGCGCCACCGTTTACCATGCATTCAGTACATGATTCTGGACCTCTCAGCGTTGAAATTTTTCGTCAGCTTTTTCTTAATTTTTACGTTTTTTTCTGCAGTTTTTTTTTACTTTAAAATGTATAAAATCATAATTTCTATTCAACCCATTGGGATTTTTAATTTAAAAATAATAAATTCACTACTTTCACATAAAACAGCAATGTCAATAAAACTCGAAAGAGCCTACCTGCTCAGCTGTTTCATAAAGTTCACTTGCGAGTTTAACACCGGCCTAGTACCTAGCCTACACACGCCGGGCGGCGCGCGCGCACTTATTCGCTTCAAAGGCGGCGACAAAAGGCCGCGGCGATAAGCGGTCTCGCAAAAAGCTATTTCGGCGGTTCCCAATGAATCTAATAGACGCGTCACACAGTACCTCATAATGTAATAATCTACTATTAAAGTCCTATTTACAACTTTTATTTAAACTTATTATGAAGGATCATTATTTTCCTAAACCTTTATCGATTTAAGTTAAGAAGATTTAAAGAAAGATTTGTTTAAGTTTATTGTAGTTTTCCAGTTAACCTTAGTTTCAAATGCAATTCAACAATATAATTTATTGTTTCATAAAAAAATACATCTACTTTCGTAATTATTTTGTGAGTAGGTACGACTACAACTTCATGTCATTGTAAAGTATATATATTCATGTCATTGTAAGTACAACTTCATGTCATTGTAAAGTATATCATTTTATTGGTATGTGCTTGGTCTAGGCATAATAGGCACCTTTGTGGCAAATTAAAAGAAATTTCGGCATAATTCAAAGAAACGTCGGTAAAATAAATTTCTTTTGAATGTCGCCGAATTCATCAAATTTTTGCCAGTTCCTAGTTTTCGTTGAGCGCAAACGGGTGTGCTGTTTGTCGCGAATTTGAGTGTAAAAGTAAATTTCTGTGGTGTGTGTGTGTGTGTGTGTGCGCGCGCGCGCGTGTGTGTGTGTGTGTGTGTGTGTGTGTGTGTGTGTGTGTGTGTGTGTGTTTGTTTGAGTTGAGTGACTTTCAAAATGCTTTAGTGAACAATATTTTAGTGCACGTGAATACGGAAATATGCTAATATGCATTTTATGGGAATATAAAATGCCATTCCGGTAAGGATTTATATCGTTGTTACTTAATAAGCACCTATCATCGGTTATCAACACTAATCCTACCTATCATCGGTTATCAATACTTGATTTTATGTGGTATCAATGTTGTCGTTAGGCGTACGTTCACGAACGCCCGCGGCCGCGTCACAGACTTACGTATGTGTGGTACTTAGTTAGTTAGGTATCGTGCGCGCGGCCGCGAGCGCGCCAACATTCACTGCGGAGCGATGTGATCGCGTTGTTTGCAATACATTGCGCGCTCAAAAATATCAATTTCTGTAACCGATCATTAACGAGATTAATGACTAATAATTTGAATTATGGCAATCCGTTTGACCTTTCCTCGACCATTGCGCGTTGATGTCCCTTCCACCCTGTATACAGTTTTTCTGTACGACATATTTTCAGTATTTTGACCACAGAATAGATAAAAGAGGTTAGAATGGAAATGTAGGCGTGGCAGGCGCGCCGCAAGTATGATTAGACAATCATACTTCAACCGAAATCACGCGTTCATTCTTTTAGTCGCTTTCGGAGTGCGTCTGTGTAAAGAGCTGCGCTAAAATTGCCGAAAAATGTTTTAAAATGCCGTGTTGTGCAATTATTATAAAAGTCAGACATCAAGTATAAGGCAAGGAGGAAGTACTTTTCACCGGTAAGCCATAAAGTATCATTTAATCAGTTATTTTTACAAAAATATGTTTATAATTATGAAATTAGAAATAATGACAATAATATTGCAAAATATTGTAAAAAAATATACATTGCCGGTAATTAAGGTAAATACATACGCAAATATCCACACGAACACATAGTTCGCGCGCATTGTATTGCGTTTGAGAGATGCGATCTGTCAACTCGCATGGTCCGGCCGCGTTCGTTCGCAATGTTCTCATCGAGATAGGAAATAGTGTTATGCACGTCTCAGATAATTTTTTCGATAAGTCATCGCATTTTTATGGATGACAAACTGACCTCAATTAAGTATTTGTTTGTATGTTGAGAAATAGCTAATGTCAACGATCAACAAATGTAATGTGGTACTAATTTATATTATTTATTTTAGGTTTCCAAAGGATCCCAATATCCGAGAGCATTGGATGAATTTAACGAGAAGAGAAAAATTGGATACCTACTAAAACAAATACCATTTACTCGGAACATTTTAATTGCATTTTATTTTTAAAAAAGCGAATATAAAATATGCCAAACGTGTGTTATTTAATAAATAAATTTTAATTAAGGGACAATAATAAGATTAAATAACTGTTTTTCTACCTGTGTTATTTATTTACGTATTACACCCAAATCTTGTGAGAAAGATTAAAGTCGATACAAATAATAGTACTTGAGGTTAAGAAATGTCAATAAGTAATTTTATCTATTGAAATAATCGGTTTTTAGAATGCCTAACGTTTATGACAAATAAATAGCTTATGCGTTCGATATACAGCGTAATTTTTTATAGATACGCAGCCGTACTTGAATTCTAAACAAGTTTCTAAAATATGTTCATCGATAAATATGGGTACGTCTCTAACTGGGTAACTGTGATACCAATTAAAAACATATTTAAAAAATTGCACAATCGACATTTTCTTAATTATTCAATATTTTTTATTGAATCAACTATTATTTTATTAATAACTCTTTATGATAGTATTTTGCACACAAATACTAAGTATTGCTTTGCATAAATATGACTTATTTTCTATTGTGCTAATTTTATTATTTAAGGAGATTGTAAAAATAACACTTACATGAACACACAAACAATAAACGTCAAAATTTGCACGGTTTCAAAAATTATCACGAGGGAAAAATATCCTTATTAAATTTACATTAAGGTTAGTTTTTAAAAGTAGTGATCATCGTGCATTTTGACGAATAGCTGATAAGTATTTTATGTAGTGTAAATATAACGTATAATGTAAGTGTGTGCAAATTGTGGAATTTTGACGAATAGCTGTTAAGCGTTGTATGTAGTGTAAATATGACATCGTACCTTCGGTAAGACAAGGGCATAAAAGGCATAAATTCTTAAAATGAGTTAAGTATGCCAATGTACTTTAACAACACCCTATTACCTGGTAGATCAAAGTCAGTCGTTCAGTTCGTTCTCATTTCACCAGATGGCGATAGTGCCTTTGTCCCATTTGTGCGTTTTTCTGTCAATATTGACGCGACAAAATCTCAATGCCTCTAGAGAAAAATTGAAAAACATGCAATTGTGCCCTTGTCTCTGCGAGGGTGCGACATGTTATTTAGGTGTGTGCAACTGGCGACAGTGGCAAGGGTACCAAAAATATTAAAATTAATTTTTTTTTTATTAAAATGACACATGGGTTTTCTACTCGTGCATTTGTAGTGAATTATTGAGTAGAAATATTCAATAAAAAGCGGATGTCACTTCTCTGGGGTTCAAAAAACACTGTGCATCCCTAATCCACGCCCAGTCGAGAGAAAACTGGCACAATGACACCTGCCTACCCGCGTTTGCGCTGAAAGAAAGTATTATCACGCAATTATACGGCAAAGAGCGGATAATGTCAGTTGTACTAATCTATGGCATAGCGGTGGCGCGGCGGCGACGCGTGGCAGGGTCGGGATCATAATCCTTAAACTTCAGCATAAAAGACGAACAAAGATAGCTATGATAATATAATTTACGCGTCGCTAAATTCTTTATCGATTTTATTGACTACACATGGTCATTAGGATGGAGCGAAAGGGGCAAAATTTGTTTTTTTTCCAAATTTATTTTCTCCTGTTGATCCTATAATAGCATATCATCAATGTAAAATATCAAGAACCTGAGACTTTATCTTCAAGTGGCGCACATAGGGTAGATTTAAAATACATACAATCATTCATTCACAGACATACAATTTTTACTACTTGCTTTTATCCTCAATCCAGAGTGATATTAATACAATTTTGACGGTAGTATGTTATTGTCGCTTTTATGAAGTCCTGTCTTTAGTTTGACTTATCGGTAAATAATTATTACTTACCGATAAGTCAAACTAAATTTATCACAATAAGGCTTGAATTCTGAGCTAAATTCATGAAAATCGACGCGATAATTAAGTTTTCTTGTAGCTAACTAAAATTATTAAAATGCCTAAAACTCGGAAAGATAATATATTAAATACAGAGTAACACAGAAAACCTATGTTAAGCCGGCAACCCCATATTCTGTTATGCATTATTAATCGTTATATGATATCCCTAACAATGTTCATTAAAGAATTTTGATACTTTCGTCGTGTCAATGTTTTCTTCATATTTTTGATTGAGTCAACCCTAAAATTGGTTGAACTCTGTTGAACTTCTTTGATATAGTGATGAATGCGACACACATGACACATCATAGTAAAAGGGATATCATGTTCTTGCATCAGAGAGGCAAGTTGTTTTTTTTTTAAGGTTTAATTAGGTGTTGAATACGTGTATGGTATGCGAAATACCGACGCAGAGTAGAAGTAGTACATACGCAGAGTAGAAGTAGTACGTACGCAGAGTAGTAATGCATAAATCTTTAGTTAAAACTAAAGTGAAAAAAATATTTTTTTACTATGAAAATAGATTGAAAAGCTGTGGGTAAACATTTATTAATAAATAAATAAATTCCATTTGTTTAATAGGTACCTATCCATCCTTAAAAGTCAAACACATATTTCTCATTAAATGTTCAGACATTTATTAATTTGGTTGGTCTTTACTATGGCTAATTCAAGCTCAAAATTTACCTACTCTGTTACGTTGTTCTAAGATCTAAAGTAACGTTTAATAACTAGCAATAGGCTAATAGGTAATTGCGAGACTTGCGAGACTCTTGCTGCAAGACCAAGACCAAGACTGGGAGCGCAATACCAAGACCAGGTTTATTGGCTCAAGACCAAGACCAAGACTGGCTAAGTCTCGTCTTATTCTTGCATTTGGGCAACACTAGTAACATCGTTTAATGGATTAGGCGTGAAAGTGTAACAAATAAACGAACAAACAAACACACTTTATGTAAACTAAATATATACATATTATATTAAATATTTTTTTAAATAAAGGAAATTTTTTTTCTTTAAAATAAACCTGAATATTTTATTTTTGATACCGCCATATTCACTTCCTTTCATAAACTATTCTTTTATGCATATTATCCGTACAAAATAATTTCGATGTTTCACACCTGCCAGGCGTCCCGCGACGGCTCACTTTTTTGCTAAGCTAGCTTATGGTTTTTAAATACAAAAAAGTATAAATATAATAGGTATTACAATACCTACTTACTTGTTCCCCTTTCGTATCTTTTTTGGGTAAAAGAGCCGCCAAAATCTTTTTCTCCGGTGCAGGTTCCTCTGGAATAATTGTTACGATGTCCTTTAGGGGTAACGGTGCGGTGTCTCCTTGAAATACTGATTTAAATAACATAGGAATAACTTCCTGTTCAGTTTCCTCAAGAATCGGACCCTTGTATTTTAATATCTTTTCACCGATAATAATCTCTTCGACCGAGGCCTTTAAATTTATTTTATTATCATAGCTTTCTACGTCGATTTCTAATTCTGAATCATTACAAAGATCACAAGCTGATGAAAATAAACCACTTTTTTGATGGAGTTTATGACTCTGGATCACCGCAGGATCAATATCACAAGGTCGAGTCTTTATCCTGCCTCCAGTGGCGGTTTGCTTTATCTTTACTAATTGTAAAATAAGATCATCAGACGACCTTCTGCGCATTTTTATTTGATTAAGTTTTAATTCCTTGATTGTTGATTCTTCTGGTTTATCTTTTTTTTCCACCGATCGCCGTTTCAGTTCGGGTTTGATTTCAGCTTTTGCTTCTCTCATTTTTTTTAATTTACCTTCTCCTTCTTCCTTTGCTTTTTTGTCAGCTAATTCTCTTGCTTTTTGTTCGTCAGCTTCGTTCTGTCTTTTCCTTTTTAAGTCTTCTTCTTTTTGTTTCGCTAGATCTGCTTGTAGTTTCCTAAATTCAGCTTCATCCATGCCATCTTTCTCCTTTTTAGAGGTAGCCTGAACTTTACTTGTGTCTTCTTTAGATTCTTTAATAGCTTTCGATTTATCTTCTTTCGTTTTTTTAGAAGCATCCTCACCTTTATTTTTGTCTTGCTTAGATTCTTCACTAGGTTTCGATTTATCTTCTTTCGCTTTTTTAGACGCGCCATCATTTTTAATTGTGTCATCTTTAGATTTATCTTCTGTCTTTGGCGATGTCTTTGCTTTACCTTCTTTTTCTTTAATTAAGTCTTGTTTTATCTTTTCAATCTCTGTTGGTGGAACTTGTTGCTTAGTAGAAGGCTCTTCCTTTTGTTTAGACACGTCTTGCAACTTTTGGGGAGCTGTTTTGGTTTCTTTTGATTTTTTTGAAAGGTCTTCTATCTCCTTAGGTAAATCTTCCATCTTTTTGGGAGATATTTTTTTCTCTTTTATGGGCTCTAGATTATTTTTTGCTGATTCTTTAGGAGAGTCCTGCTTCTTACTAGAGGCAGCTTCTTTTTCTTTCCGTAACTGTTCCATTTGATTTGATTTGTCTTTTTCTTCTTTTTCTCTTTGAAGTTGTTCTTTGAGTGCCTGCATATCCTTTTCTTTTTGCCTCTTCTCCGCTTCTTTATCGATTGTATCTTTTAGTTCAGTTTTTGACTTTAATTTTTCTTTTTCTTTATCTACTCCCTCTTTTTTTACCTTCTCTACTGGCTCTATTTTTTCTTTCTCTACTGCCTCTTTTTTTACTTTGTCTACTGCCTCTTTTTTTACCTTCTCTACTTCATCTTTTTTTCCCATCTCTACTTCATCTTTTTTTTGCTTCTCTATTTTATCTTTTTGTTCAGTTTTTGACTTTGACTCTTTTTTTTCCTTTTCTTTTTTTGCTTCCTTGTCAATAATTTCTTTCATCTCAGTTTTAGATTTCAAGTCTTTTTTACTTTTCTCAGGTACTTCATAACTTTTTTCAGGTTTCGGCTTCGATTCTTTTGTAGTTCTCTGTTTTTCTTCATCTAACTTATCTTTTGGTTCAGATTTACCCTTTATGTCTTTTTTAGCTTTCCCTGTTTCCTTCTCAAATTCAATCGTTTGCTTTAAGCCTTTTTGTGTGTCTTTTAAATCTTTCTCCTTTTCACCTTTCTGTTTAGACCCTGGCATAGTGTCTCTCTTTTCTTTACTTTTTTTGGTTTTATCACCTATAGGTTCTTCTTGATTTTTATCGCCGTCAAGTATTTTCTTTTCTTTTTCACTCAGTAGCTTTTTTTCTAATTCTTCATCGTGTTTTTTTCTTTGTAACTCTTCTAACATTTTTTTTTGTCCCTCTAACTTTTTTTGTTCTTCAGCTTGCTTTCTCTTTTCATCAGCTAGCCGTTTTTTCTCTTCACGGGCAAGTCTGTTCTTTTCATCCTCTTCAAGTTTTTTTATGCGCTCTTCTTCATGTTTTCGTTTTTCGTCTTCGTCTCGTTGGCGATACTTTTCTTGTGTATTTTTTATAAGTTGTGACGAACGTGCACCGAGTTGTGGTTTCCTGGCCTCTTTTCCCTTAGGAAAAAAATAACTAAATTGCTTTCGAACAATGTTTTCTGGAGGTTCTTCAAACTGAATAGGTTTTTTACCTTTAGTTGTTGTTTTCATCTCCCGTTGTCCTGTTTTCTCCATCTCGTGATTAAACTTTGATACACTGCGTTGAAATTTTATTTCGTCATCAGTTAAATAACGGTGTTCTTGTTTTAAAACTTTCGTCGATATTTCAGAATCATCTGTTGCTTTCTTTAATTTGGCATGTTCAATTTTTTCTTTTTTTGGTATCATATGTTTTGAGGTAAGATCGTGTTTTTGTTTACTTGGTTCTTTCATATCCGTAATGGATCCAACATAGGTTTCAGAAATCTTTTGAGAGGTTCTAGGTAATTCATATTTATTGGGTTTTTGCGATGTTGAACGTAGATTTCGAGATTCACTTTCAAGTGTTTTCACATTATTTTTAGTCGCTATTTTTACATCCATCGCGGACTCATGTTCCGAAGGTTCTTGTTGTTCCCATGGTGCAATTTTTGGAATGTCATAGATTATCTTTTTAGTGGAGTATTCAGAAATATGATCTGGTTTTCCCCGGCGTTCTTTCAGAATTTTTGGGCGATCTTTGTCTTCTTCATTTGGTTCCACAAGAGTTGCATCAGATGCAGGGTGTGAAGGATCTGGCCTACTCATTTTTAATTGTTCTCCTACGTAAGGTACCTCCAGCGGTTCAACGGGTTCAGTAAATATTACAGCTTTTTCTAGTTTTTGCTGTTCATTTAATTTTGCATCGGTCATATCTGTATATAGGTTTGTATCTGATTTATGTATTTCTGAGTGAAACATCTGTTTTACTATAGGCTCACGTGTAGATCTCGGCGAATATTGGCATAATCGATCAATTCTTAATTCAGAACACGCACGAGCTCTATGATGTTTCGGTTTGTCGGAAGGTACTTCTTCTTTAAATAAATGTTTCATTTTCGATAACCATATTTTAATAAATCTTTTTGTATCTTCATTTTGTTCACTTTTAACTGATAAAAATTTCTTTACAATTGCTTCGCATTCACTACACGTTTTTTTATTAAATTGTATTTTTAAACGGCATTGATCGCATATACCCATGACATTCTTCTTATCAATTAACGTTACTTTCTGCAATAGTTCTTGAGCATGTTCAAATAGTTGTCTACATCGTGGGCAACTTATATCGTTTTTTTCTGTAACAACAATAAGAAGATAAGTCGTCGCTTCTTAGGCCTATACTTACTGACTGTTAGATACAACGAAATGACTTTGCAATTCTTGGTTGCAAGTCAGCTCAGCTAAAAAATATATGAGACGCAAATAAATTTTCTTCTTTTTAAATGCAATGCAAGCAGGTCCGTTTTCGCAATGGGACTGTGGCCGATGAACTCTTGAATAAGTTGGCACTTGGTCATATGGACGAGCAGCAGTATCATCGGTGCAAGAGGAGCTAGCTCTTCGTTTGCTTCACTATCACCTCCGTTTTAAGGAGATCTATAGTGTTCTCTTAAAAGCGGACATAGGTCCAGCAGTTAAACAAGTAAAAAATGCTAAGCAGTTATTATATTTTTGATTAAGATGTTTACCTAAAGCGGGTAAGAGATCAGCAGATGTGATTTTCACGTCTTTTGTATTCTGTAAGATAAACACATCCTGAGATGTGCTAATAGCGCTTCCCACTACTCCACCTTGAATTACCTGTTGATCATAAAATAAAAAATGTAGGTACCTACCTATTTTTTACAGCTTAAAGTACTACCTACACCTACATATGTGTTACCGTAAGAAAGCCAGTTTGCGTCATAGGTAGCCAAATACCTAGCAAAATTGTATACATATTTACTCGTATATATAAGTATAACAATGGTAAGGTCGTTTGTGGAAAACAAGCAATGCCCCCTCTTATAACGGACACTAAAATGTCATGCTGTGTGCAAACAGCCAATTTTTACGCGTTTAACCGTTGCAATCGAGCAGATAGATTTTGCCGTAAGGAAATTCTAGTAGAGTGTTCACTTACATCTTCTCTACAAGTGGTATGACAATATACCACCAATCCCGTGTCTTTCAATTCTATAACCTTATGAAACTCCTGGCACTCCTTGTAGCATGAACATAACGGCTGTTCTCTGAATATAAGAGAAGATTACAATAAATAATAAAAAATGTATAACACATGTTTTAAATTAACTGGTCTACACTTACGCTCCGATTACTCCCATAATATATTAAATTTAAACTGTAAAATAAATTCTTATATTACAAAAAACGCAACAAATACAAAAAGGGTTCCATATGTCAAGTTGACAATGTACAGAATATAAAGTATTCTGTGCATAATATTTTAATTTCTTTTTCTCCAATCTTCAAGATGAGTACCTACCACAGACTATGCAGAACTTAGACAAAGGATAAACATGCAGAAGCTAAACACACGGCACTCACATTACCATCTATCCGAAAAGCCCTTTTCACGTGCTGCAGGGTATATTGAGGGGGAGACACATAGTTGAAGTTTAGTCAGGACAGACATTCGATTACAATAATAAATCTAATTAAAATTAAATATTATTTTTCATACCAAGTATTTATTTTATTAAATTTATAAATGCGATTAGAAAAATTATCAGTGGTCGACCTAGACCCAGCCCAGGAGGGGTCATGACCCCAATGACCCCCCCCCTGGATCCACCCTTGTGTATTCTTGTGGGATTTCATATTCGTTTACGTCTCGATTTTCAACCGTACTCTTCAATGTTTGTCCCAAGATCAAGTGCCAAAATGTAGAAATTAAGAAATCGTTCTAATCTGCAGGTTTTCGTTCCTGTTATATCTTACTTATTAACGAGGTTTTCTCCACGTAGGTAGCACTACTGGCCGAATATGCCATTCCTTTTGCTGGTATCGTTGCTATTATATTTTCTTTTTCCCCCTATCCTATCATGTGGGATGATATAATTCCTTCCTTGTGATTTCTTCTCTTATAACACCAAATAAGAAAGCTGACTCCGGCCTCAGTTCTAGAACTTTATTATTCTACCTGCCATCGGTCGTTTCTATATACCGCCTCACTGAAAATTAAATAGAAGACTACAAATGTAGTGGAGACCTGTTGATAGGTTCCCAAACCATCATTTTCAATCGTCTGGAGTTTCGAGAAGAATTTGAAAAAGCAAGTAAGACGCTCCCCATTGACGTTGATACTCCTCTCCTACTTCAACTTTTACTGTAGCGATTATTCAGCGTTCATCGCGTCATCAATAGACGGACCGGTAGCAAACTTGTGGTATTGTTTCAGAAACTTGGTCAGCGGGTCTACCGGTTAAGACTTTTAATTTCGTCTAATAGGGCGTTTATTAGACGAAATTAAAAGTCTTAAGTTGTAATTACCATGTAATTTTTTTCCTGTTCCTGAAGATCCCACGCTCATTCTCCCATTCCCAAACGACATGATCAGGAATTAAAAACAAAACTAACTAAAAAGCAAAAAATAAATGTCTTTATTATACAGTATAGTAGTTGAAGAATATTGAAGTCGGTGCCAAGTAAAATATAAAAGTAATATACCTGCTGCTATAATAGCGACATTGAAACAACGAGTTCACGTAAAAATTGTCGAGTGCGAATTATGCGTCGGACACGATAAATGCACTTCGCCAATCGTGTCGGTTTATCATCGCATGTTTTATTTGGCACCGACTTCAATATTCTTCAACTATTATACTGTATAATTAAACATTTATTTTTTGCTTTTTAGTTAGTTTTGTTTTTAAGTTTTTTGGAGACGGTTTTTATTTTTTGTTAAAATTTAATTATTTTTCAATTTTGAGGGTAGACCTAGTAAGAACGCGCTTCTCTTGAAAAACTTTACAAAGGTCAAATGTATGTTGACCCAAGTCGAGTGAAAACCTTAGACGGTATTGCACTTTGTGATTTAAAATCAAATAAATTACTTAGCCGACCACATGATGAAAATGCATTACGAGAAATGAAAAGATTAAGACGACTATCGTAACTAATACAGTAATAGTCTTGCCTTTCAGCGGTTTAAAATGACCCCAAACTCGAGGGGTTTACTAGTAGCTACTGAAGAGTTCCACTATCTATCTCCTGGCTCCATCATCAGACCCTCTATACCAAATGTTATATACGGGACTCAAAATATATCGAGTGATCCCAAACATGGAAGATTCATTCCCTAACTCCTTACCGTTGAGGAGTACTGTGACATCTATCATCAGCTCAGCATCATGAAATGATGATTTCAGACGCCAACACCTGACTTATTAAGAAAAAAAGCTAAAACGCGCTATTTGTCCAACAATATTTGAGGGTATCCTTCGATATCCCTAGGAACCCATCATCAGATCCTGACTTGGTGACAATGGGACCAACTTAGGACCATACTATCTCAAACAAAAAAATATTTTTTTAAATCGGTCCATAATTAACGGAATTATCGCGGAACAAATATACAAAAAAAACAATGGAATTGAGAACCTCCTCCTTTTTTGAAGTCGGTTAAAAAATATTGCAACCGAAAGTGGGTACTACGAACGTCATTGTGCAAGTCTAGATTTGAACAATGGTAAACTGTAGGTTTAACTATCTATAGCTTCCGCCTGCGTGGATTACGAACCTGTACATTTCTTTCGGGATAAAAAGCAGCAAACAATGTTGTTCATTAAAATAGGCTATAACATGCATAAAGAATCTTTCAAATCGGACTGGTAGTTCCAGTGATTAGCGTATTTAAACAAAGAATTTCTTCAGCTTTATAATATTAGTATAGATAGGTACAAACAATCAACGTCAAACAAACTCTGCGAGGCATGTCTGTAACGGAGGGAGCTGACCACGCGACCGAGCCGTCCGGTATGGTACTCTTGTTGACATAGGCGTCCACAGTTCGTCTCTCGGCAATGCTCGGTTTTCGTCGGACGGCCAGGGTTATACGTCACACGGCTCATTCGCGCAATCTCGAATTATTTTAATTTTCCATTGAAACTATACGTTCAAATAACATGCTGTAGCGACTATCGTCGCAACATAGCAAAAAGTAAAGCGCCATCTATCGGAGTGAAGCGACAACAAAATACCCTGAATCGCGCTATAAGAGTTTACAACGATTCTAACACATATACGAATGTTCGACAACAACCGTCGGGCTTCGGCCCGCCAGGCTAACCACCTCGCCTGGTCGGAGGATCCTCCCTTTTCAATGGAGGAACACACTATACCTCGTTCCTCCACATTGGTGACGCCGACGTGATCATCATCCTGCAGCAGACGTGATCATCAGCAAGCAACCTCCATGGAGCAGACCAGCAGCATCAGCACCATCACTTCCATTGCAGCACCCCCAGCATCCAGACCAGCAGTAGCAGGATACAGTCACGAGGGTTACCATGACAGCAGACAACGCATCCTGGACTTAACCCAACGACTTGAGGAAGGCAACATGCGGCACCAGCGTCCGGGCGATAGAACACTGCAGTGCGACCGGTATAGAACAAGACACGCTACAGTAACAGAGGCAAAACGGGAAGGCACGGGTCTTCACACCGGTGTACTGGCAGTCAGTCCACGTGGTTCGCCGTACAGTTGCGGCAACACGCAGATAGTTCGATCAGCGAGAACGAGTCTCGGGGGGGAGTGATGTAGCGACTATCATCGCAACATAGCAAAAAGTAAAGCGCCATCTATCGGAGTGAAGAGACAACAAAATACCCTGAATCGCGCTATAAGAGTTTACAACGATTCTAACACATATACGAATGTCCGACAACAACCGTCGGGCTTCGGCCCGCCAGGCTAACCACCTCGCCTGGTCGGAGGATCCTCCCTTTTCAATGGAGGAACACACTATACCTCGTTCCTCCACAATGCTATAACGGGCAAAGTATATTTTCATAAAATTGTCTAGATGATGAAGTAACTTTCTTCGCAAGGATTAATATACCATACCTAATAATAATGCTCATAAATATTTTTTTAATTTACAATATTTTTTGTCACAATATACATTATTGTGGCTTATGCATAAAAGATAAGCATATGGTATTGCGGTCGTTTTATAGTTGTACTAAGGACCGATATTTTTGTAGAACATTGTATTTACGTATCACTAACAATACAGCATAATAAATAGTGATAAAGCAGTCCGAGAGCGATTTTTCTTTCGACATAAGAGCGTTTACGCCGCGCGGTGGCGAGCAAAATTAGGTATTTACCAGTGTTGCCAGGGCCCTTAAGTCAAAAGTTACGTTTCATTTCCTGAAATGTTACATTTTTGCTGCAAAAGTTACATTTTTTTTAAATTTCGTTTTTTAACTTCCACCTCTCACAGTTCTATGACAACAAACATTAACACTACGCAACATTCAACAAAATAAATCAAAATCAGCCATGTAAATTTTCTTTTTCGAACTAAGTACCTACGAAACCGCGCGAACTCGTAGAGTTGAAAACGTACGCGCACACGCTCAAGCAAAATCAAGTTTTAATTAATGCAGAATATGTTTCATTTTGTCATAGCGCGTTTCATTCGGAGCCATCTCTGAGTATGATATGGAGTGAAATACTTTTTAGACGAGCCAGTTTTAGGTGCGTTCAATTTGGATGCGTTCGTTAACTGTTTGCAATAAAAATCTAGTATTACAAATCTCGTCGTTCTCAAAAGTTACGAAAATTGCCTTAAATATAAAAATTACTTACATGTTACGCGAGGGGGTCAAAAGTTACGAAAAATGTAAGAAATGTAACCTTCTGGCAACGCTGGTATTTACAGCGCGCGACCGCTCACCAGTGCTGCCACTGCCTAGATTTTGGATTACCGTACACCGGGGTAAAAAAAGCCGTATTTAAAAAAATAATTGCCCTACATTTACAAAATATTTATTAAACATAGAATATTACGTGTACTGATAAATTAATTCTGAGTATAATGGCTCTATTCTTCTCGTCCCATTAAATCTAAAAGATTACAATTTTCAGCGTCGTGTTTAATAGAAACCGAAGGGTTTTTAATGCCCGCAACCATCTCAGGGGTCGGCTCGAAATTTATGCAATTGGAATTTGGTTTTCTTCGAATGCATTGTTTTGCTAATAGCATAGCATTGATGCATGTGGCAATGAGTATTTCCAGAACAAATTTTGCCAAATTTGGGAATAATGGATCTGGAAAGTCTAAAATTTTGCTCCAAAATTCGTCTGTTGCCGTCATTTCCACATTTCTAACTTGTTGTGGTGGTTGCAAAAACATAATGCCTACGGGCTCCGTTCCATTTTACAAAAACAAACCGAACGTAACACGTTCCATTCCTTGATTTATTTGTATTAAAAAGTTTTATACTGAATTGCCGTATTTTAAGGTACGGTAATGAGCACCCTGCCGTATGCCGTACATTATGTGATTTGGAGGCCTGATTGCCGTACGAAACGGCAATTGCCGTACTTTCGGCAACGCTGCCGCTCACCCGCTTGTGTGTGTGCGTGCGGACTGTGAGGAGGCAATGCGGCGATGTTGATCCTTTTTGCCTTTTTGGTATTTTTTAGTTTATTATAATTTATTTTGTATTGTAGTTTTTAGTATTTGTTTATTCACATGAGCTAATAATTATTAGTACCTAGATATTACGATATATTTTCATAATACGATAATATCGTCACCGGAAATATGAATTAATGTAAGGGACAAATTGTCGAAAATTAGTTAAATATACAGTTTTACTCAGAAAATTCCGCTCTATCGATTGGTATATTAAATTTTTTGAGATCTTTATAAAAAAATATAAATAATAAAGCAACTGCATGGCATGATAATAAATACTTATGCAGAGATACAACAAATTCAACTTTAAGTCCTAACAGCAAGCTTCGAATTTGTATATTACATACGTTTAACGTAACTCTCAAACCGAAATAAAATAGTTATACAAAGGTATTATACCCTAAATAATTACAAAACTTAATAGCCTTTAATAGCCATTAAATTTAAACATGACTTACAGATTTTTCTGATAATAAATTGCCTTAATCACTGATGAAAATAATTATTCCCTTACAGTAATGGCTATATCTGAAACTAAAAGAGTTATTGAAATCCTGTTTTATAGGAAAAATAGAGCGCAAAAATATAAGAATAATGTTATATTTACTATTATGATACCATTAAATTTGAAAGAAATACAAGGTTTTACCCATTTTTTTTTAAGTTTTTTGGGATTCCCCTAAACCTTGCATTTTGTCCCTTACAGTAATTCATATTTCCGGTGGCGAATTATTATATCAATAATCAAGATACATATTGTGTACATTACTTATTATTTTATTTATTTTCCCGATTAAACAAAAAGCTCTTTGTTTCCCAGAACTGATTAAATTAATACAAATTCCTAAACTCAAACACGGTGGATATAGTTTCTAAAAGCACCTCACAACCTCATCATCAGGTTATCGGCACTATACTAAATCAAACAAACCTAAAAACCGTGGTTCCACTGTAAACAATAACCGAAGTCCTGTAATCACCTCCCATCATCATCAGGTCATCGGCAACAGTTAGCAACAAGCAAGCTTATACACGGTGGTTCTATTATGAATAGTAACCGAGTTCCTGTTAACACCTCCCATCATCATCATCATCATCAGGTCATCAGCGCTAGTTAGGATAAAAGGACCTATCGAGACAAATGAAATAAGCCTAAACACGATGGTTCTACTATAAACAGTAACCGAGTTCTTGTAAACACCTCCCATCATCATCATCATCAGGTCATTAGCAATAGGATAAAAGTACCTATGGAGACAAATGAAAAGCCTAAACACGGTATTTCTACTATAAACAGTCACTGAGTTCCTGTAACCTTCAGGATCCATCATCAGGTCTTCGATGCCATCGGCTCCACCATCATGGCTCCTCACCAAAAAGTATAAGAGGAATATGAACAATTCTTGTACAAATTTCCATAAAAACTCGTCAAAAATAATTCAACTGTTTAGTTCTACCAAAGTATCAATATGTTTTGGACTAGATTTATTGATTCAGAAACGTAATAATTTCTTCGAAAAAACGGAGCGCAGAGCGATAAATCCTTACCTTAGAAAGCCTCGGCTGGCACTGATCTCGCGCCGAGTTGCGGGTCAGTTTATATGGTACTTTTAAAAATAGTTTATTACATTTTTGAATATTTTTTTTTTGCCATATTGTTAAGGACATGTTCTAGTAATTTAAAAAAATTATAATATGTAATTTTGCCATCATTATGTTTGTCAAAATTGGTTTTGAAAATGCCTAAAAATATATCATTTACGCTATGTTGTTTCGTAATTTACTTTAGAATAATAATAATTATTTAAAATGTTGTCTACTAGATTTGTACAAGAGTATATCATCATCATCATCATCAGCCAGAAGACGTCCACTGCTGAACGAAGGCCTCCCTCAAGGGGGGGGGGGGGGGGGGGTTGCCATAATCCCCACGCTTGGGCGGCTTGGGGATCGCAGTGGCTCACCGATTAGTAAGAGGACGCTGCTGCCCGTCCTCCGGTGTCTGGCCGCAGTTTTAAGACGTACCCGGGTCAACAAGAGTATATATGTATTCTAAAAACCGTTTTTTTTTGCTTTTATTTCATATACTTTGCCAGGTATCGAAGGATGAAGTAGTCATGTTTCGTAAATTTTACGAAACATGGTGTCAAACAATAGCCCTAGTATATATAATTATTAAAAAAATTAAAAATGTTTTGTATTAGATTTCTTCTTAATAAAATTTCCTATTAAATGGACAACAACTTTGATATATGATCTATACAATATAACGAAGTAATTTCAGGATGAAAAATACCAATAACGGACCGTACGGCGTAAAGGCTCTAAATATAAAAAAAGAATATCAATATTTAAGGCTAACTGAGAGGTAGCCTAATGCTAGATAGCCGACTGGTAGTTCCGTTCCATAGCACGTTAATATAAACAAACAAAAAAAACTCTTCAGCTTTATTATTTGTAATATAGATAGATAGATACAGCAACACGGAAGGTCCACCGCATGTTCCGTGTTCCAAATATGAACCACACTAAATAAGATCACTAATAAATGTTTTAATTTATTCAGTCCAATACTTAATTTGTCAATACTTTCATTTTTCAATAAAAATTGTAATTTTAGTCCTTTTTTCTCTTAAATAAATTTAAAAGTTTCTGGGTTAGTGACATGGGTGTGCCCAGAGGTTTGAGCACCAGCTCTTTGGTGCAAATGTTGTGTAGTGGTCCGAATGCTAGCGCTACAACCGTACAGGCAAGGCAAATGACGTTGTATGGCATACTAAAGTCTGGAGTAGGGAGAGATACCATAGCACCATTCGTTCTAAACACCATGGGATACCCTGCAAAAAACGATATAATAGTATACTACAGGTACTAACTTAATTATTTTAAAGCAATAAAATATTTTCTAATTATAAAATGAATATTGTTAATGGCTATATTATGGCGATTTAGCAAAAAACTCCAATGGATACTTTGAAGTAGGTATATCACAGATTCGAATTTTCTACCAGTAATTGAATTTATATGTGACAAATTTATTATAAGTTGAGCCTTTACAGCCAATCATCTGTACAAACTTTTATGCTTAGTATATACAGTAATTGTAGCAATCATTTTATTATTTATCCATAATACTTACATAACTTTGATGCATTAACAAGAGAATCAAATGTAGAGCCAGTAATAGGCAGACTTGTATAGTTCCTGGCTGTGGGTAGATTTGCTGTTATCAATGCTGAACCAACATAGAATCCATGATTAGCATCAGGTGGGTATTCTTGCCATTTTAAGAATACAAATTCAAAATCAATTGTAATAGTTGTGGTTGACTTTGCAGGTAACTTTATTAGAAGTTCTAAATGGTATGGTTTCTGTCTACTGCGGCCAGGTGAATAGTATTGAGACATTACTAAACTACTTTCAGCTTCGCCATTTATTCTTAGTGAACTCAGTTGTATTGGCAGCCACCATGGTGCATTCTCCAAAACAACAACATTGATAGAAGTCCAACAGGTGTTTGTGATCTCTGTAACAATACCTCCAAATTCTTTACCATAACCAAGGATGTAACGATTGAAGTGTAGAGGTGGTGGTATAGAAACAGGTAACTCTATCTTAGAAATATGTTTTGCACCAATGTTTATCATTTGACCATCAGGTTTTATACTGTAGACTGCTAATTTTGTATCACTTCCACCTCTTTGGGATAACATAATACTGTCAGGAGTGGGAGTCAATGTGAAAGCTTGTGTGTTGTTTGAAGTGATGTCCACATAAATTTTGCTGTCTGAAGACAGCGGACAAGCCCCTGGCAAGCCTTGCCCAAATAGTTTTCTGAATGACCAGTCATTGCTGTTTATTATATCATAATCATAAACAAGAGCCACAGTTTGTTTAATTTCCATTTGGGTCTCAGAACAATCACTAGATTTACATATTTTTCTAACATGCACTCCAATTGAATGGTAGTTGGTATTATGTATCATTCTAGAATTTAGCAAAGCTGAAAAACCACGACTAGACTCACAAGGTAACAGTTTTTTCCATGGTGTCAAATTCTCGGTGCATACAATTTCTCTGGGTAGTGATGCATATCTCAGTTGTGAGGTCACATTGTGACTAGATTTCACAGCCCCCATGGGCCATAATGCCATTTGAGGGGTCACTGTATTGAAGTTATCGATGAAATTTAAAGATGCACAGAATAGACCAGACAATGTCGCAGTTAATTTTTTCCATTGTGTATCTACATCCAACACATCAGGTGAGAACCAGGCGTAAAGTTCTGCCCCAGGCGCCGCATCTAATACAGGATATCCCCATTGGTTATGTCTCCATTGTCCTTCAGTTAAAGTTAAATGTAGTTCTTCTACTTGGAAACGAGACACAACTTCAGTCAATGATCGAGGTGCCAAATGGGAGTGATCTGGAAAACAAATAGGAATCTCTTCCGTAAAAATGAATTAGGGATTGATAAAATTAGTTAAAAAAAATGGTTTTCTTACATGAAGATGATTCGCTATCCACTAGAGTTACAAATTGAAAGTAGCCATATAGGTGTGTCGGCGGTAAAGGTTTGATAAATAATTCCTCTTTAAAGTCTTCACAACACACGCACAGAACAAACGCAAGAAAAATACTATAGTATAACAATTTACGAACAGACTCCATTTGTATTTTAAATCATATCTATTGTAAATACAAGGTTATATTATCAGTTTTCATTTCTTTTCTTCGTTTCTTGTATTGATATATTCATTTGACACTTTGACAGTGTCATTAAAACTGAAAATATTAATCTGTCAACCGAAACGAGGTGTCACTAATATAATCATAATAGTTACTGGTAACATAATATAAAGTATTAACATGATAATAGATTATTCAAATCTGCAGTAATAATGTTACTTAGTAATAGTCAAATAACTATTCTAAGAGATTTGTAAATATAAAATCATGTAAAAACGAATCAAGAATCAATGTACATAACGGTGATTAAACTTTTAAATACGCCAACGAACTAAACAACGTTGACAGTCCTAAGCCTATAAAAGTATGAAGGAAATTTTAATGACCGTTTCGGGTAATATGTTAGTCGGTATCGATAATAGTGTAATCATACGACGTTAAACGAGTACGTTAAATGAATAATATATATTATTGGGTAACGAATACTGAATCCGTAAACTATTATTTGACTATTACCGAGTAATAGTTATAATAATATAATATCAGTAAATCGTTATATTTAATAACTATAATTAATAGTAATGTATTTTATAGTGCGAAACGCAATTAAAAAATATATATATATAAAAAAAGTTACGTGAAGTTAAGAAGACCAAATGCACTTAACCCTATTTTTTTCTACAATAAAAGTAGCCTAAGTTACTCCTTATTACATCAGCTACCTGCCAATAAAAGTCCCGTCAAAATCGGTCCAGCCATTTCAGAGATTAGCCTATACAAACAGACAGATGGACAGACAGACAAAAATTGTAAAAAAAAAATGTTATTTTGGTGTATGTACCGTATATATATTCATATGCATGTAGTAAAAAAAGGTTATTTCAATATTACAAACAGACACTCCAATTTTATTTATATGTATAGATGTATAGATAGTATTACCAACAAATGACCCTATTACCCCATCTCTAACCGAAACCATAGAGCTAGTATAACCTATAACCCTTAGAAAAAGGAAACATATACCTCTATGGGTTAGCGTGACGAGCGTGACGTGACGCTGACCGCTGACGGCACGGGAATCCTGACAGATCCTGACATCGACATTTGACATTATGTCAATTATGTGAACTGAGCGGAACTGAGGCGCGCGCGCGTTTACGTCGCTCGAGGCAACTTTGTCTGCTAAAGAAGAATAGAATCTAAACAAAGCTGAGTGAATTTAAAATTGTGAATGCAACGTTATTCGTTTATTACATTCACAAACTGTCATTATTTATGAAGATCGGGATCACAATCTTAATGCATCAAAAGAGTGTTTGGAAAAGGAAAAGGACAATTATTTATCTTATAAAGTTACTGTATTCAAAATAAAATGGATACTGAATTTGTACATATATCTACGAGCCTGCGGTTGCAGCTCGGCTACGGTATTGGCCATGTATTAAATGATGTGTGTGCAAGTTTATGGTTTACATATTTCCTAGTGTTTTTCCATTTAGTTCTCGAGTTTAGTGCTTCACAATCGGGTAATTTGATGTTAATAGGTCAAGTAGTGGATGCTTTATCAACACCTTTTGTTGGATATCATTCAGATCATACAAACAATCATATCAGTGCAAAGTATGGCAGGCGGAAACTTTGGCATTTGTTTGGTAAGTAGGATCTATGTAAAGCATATCCTCATACAAACCTATAGATATTAAAGGGAAATATATAATAAGTACATTACTTGACAAATCAATTTTTGTCAATGTAAATTTTTTGGGTATTGTTCCCAAGAGGATGTTATAGTTGATATCTTGGGATATATGTATATCTACTATCACTGAACCACAGCTAGCAGTACTTACAATGATACTGATTAATAACTTGGATAAATTAAATAAACACCTGTTTTACCTTGCTAGAAATTTCATTATATCTTTTGAAATAATATGATAAAGTTTTTATTGTATTTTACAGGTACTGCCTGTGTTCTGGCATCATTCCCATTCATATTCACAGAATGTATTGGGTGTTCTTTGACCCACAAATGGGCACAAATGTACTATTACGCTGCATTTATTGTGATATTCCAAATTGGATGGGCTGCTGTGCAGATATCCCACTTGAGCTTAATACCAGAGTTGTCAGAAGATGATCATACTAGGACACATCTTACTGCAATCAGGTAGTTACTTTTTTATTTTTGATGATTAACTAGTGACCTGCCCCAGCTTCACACAGCTGCAAAAGAGGTATTTGTGTAAGCAGATGTTACCAAATAAAATACTAATTATGTTAATATTTGTTTTACAGATATGGATTCACAGTGTTTTCAAATCTATTTGTCTATATCATGACTTGGATTATATTACATGTGTCTGGGGAATGTGATAAACATGTATGTTGCTATACCTTTCATTATTATTAATTCATGGATATATATTTAAAAAAAGATAAAATGTATCTCTTTTTTTTTCAGCAAGTGGGGCCTGGTGATGCTTGGAAGTTTAGGCATGTTGTGTATATAGTTATGGCTGTAGGAACAATAGCCTCAACCATATTTCATATTTCTGTATCTGAAAAGAATAATTACCGGTGTCATGAGCAACTGCTGGCCGTAGGTGAAAGTGGGGCCCATTACGATTTCTTACGTAAACCACACGTGTATCAGGTAAACTGAAAGATAAATGTTACAGTAACAGTGAAATAACACATTTAAATTAAATATGAGTAATTGACTTCAAAATTTATGTAGTTATCAGTTCTAAACAATTTTAATGTTTGAAACAAATTTTATGGTATTCTTTTTATAGGTTGCTGGGGTGTACATGTGTACCAGACTGGTAGTTAACATATCCCAGGTACTGATACCCCTGTATCTCCACCGCACGTTAGGCCTGGCCGCACGAGCCCTCGCTGTTGTCCCCCTTGCCTTGTACTTGGGCAGCCTGGCAGCTGCTGGAGTCCAGAGGTTGGCCCCAAGGTCGTTCACACGAAAACTGAATTATTTAACTGGATCTGCATGCGCAATAGCTGGCTTTGTCTGGATTTACCTTGGATATGACAATGATTACAAAGTTTATTTCATTTATTTGGTTGCCGTGTTAATAGGTTAGTAACTTCATCCCTTTACAATGTAACTTTTTTTTATCAACATTTTTGTGTCTTATTCAGTTAATTCTATATCATAGTCATATCTTTGTTTGGAAATTGTGTTGATAAATTTGTTATGAATACCTAGCTAAAGGAGTTACAATGTTATTGAATCAACTGTTTAAACATACCTTTGATAGTGTAAAATAGCCTTTGTTTGTTATATATTAGTCGGTTCAGATTCTTTGAAATTGGGTGATGTTAATAGTGAATGTTTCCTTTTTTTGTCAGGTTTTGGTGGCGCAGTGATGTTGGTGACAAGCCTGGCTCTGACTGCTGACTTAGTTGGCGCCAGGACAGAGGCTTCCGCGTTTGTCTATGGCCTCATGAGTTTCACTGATAAACTCGCGTGCGGCATTGCGATTGCCCTCATACAATCATAGTGAGTTCATCGATGATTCATACTAACGTTATATACACTGTAAACTTGCTCATCTTTGTTCTAAAATCAAAATGTGCGATGTATAGCAACCACATATTAATTTTATCTTTGAAAGAATAGAAAAGCAATCAATTTTTAGTTCCATATCTTTTTCTGTAACATCCAAATAATAGGTAATTAAAAGACATTTGATAATGGGTAATGCTTTGGTAAGTCGGATTAATAATTGATATATATAATCAAGATTAGCTTGCCGGGAACGAAAACCAGTCCGAGGTATCATTAATATTTATGGTCATAGTTTTGATTAGTCAGTAGTTTAGTTAGTTTTTTTTTTTCCTCTTTTTTGGCAATGGTGTCGATGTTGACTATTTTGTCAGTGGCAGCGTCATGTTGAACGGAGGCGAAACGTCGAACTTTGTACTTTGTGATAGATAGAGATTAGTGGCTGGAAGCATGAGACAGTTTTTGTTAGCTAACAATTAGATAGGTACCTAAACTATACAGAGGAAAAAAAAACTCAAAAACAACAAAACCGATTTTAAAAATTATTTCACTTATAAATAGAAAGCTACATTATCGGCGGGTGACATGGGTGTATTTATTTTATTTAAAAAAATATTTAAAAAAACCCTCGACGACTGGACTGATTTTGACGGGACTTTCACTGGCACATAGCTGATGTATAAGGAGTAACATAGGCTGCTTTTATTTTAGGAAAAGAATTATTGTTCCGGGCAACAATATGCACGGTTTCGTAACGCGGGCAGAATTTAGTATTATATAGACATATATTTATATGTTGACTTCAGCTATATGATTTATTGAAACAATTTCAATTGGTCATAATTCTCAGTGCAGCCTGAGCCATACGTACATTTTGACGTTGTGGGGTAGGCAGAAATAAAAAACCGTTCTGTAACCTTATCTTGCTTTTAGTCTAGAGGTATTTAAAGCGCGTGGTTTAGAGCTTAGCTGTCTGCGTTAACCTCGCGGTTACAATTCCTGCTCAGACCCAACCAGAATAGCCAGAAAAATGCCCACATGCCCACTATTATAAAATTGTATTAGTCCTGAGGCCGCTTAACTGTGCATGCGAAACACAAATTCTTCTAGTTCTTTAACTTAATTCGTAATTTATTTAACTAATAGATGTCACGTTTTCAGCGCAGAAGGCGCTGGACCGGCTTACTACGGGAACGCACTCGTGTGGGTGTGTGGCTGTGCCGCTATACTGGGACTCATCCTCACAATGCTGTTGCCGAGGTTCAGATCCGAAAATCTAGGAACAATTAGCGGTAGGCGTTGTAACATAACACTACATCATTGGGTGGAGTTGGTGTGAAGTAGTTAGTGTAGTGGGTGTACCTTTCTGCCTTTCCCTTCAACCCATCATCAGGCGTAAAACTCAACCAGATAACTGAAAATCGTTTGCAAATCATGTCGTGAGTGACGTGCTAAACATATAGCTTTGACTTATAAACACATTTTTTATTGTTACAGAAGACTCCTCGATAAATAATTCGGACATGAATTCAGAAGAACCAGTAACTGCACCAATAGACAATATATGAAAATAAATTAGTTACAATAATAGAGATACACAACCAATCATTAGGAAATAATGGATCTCAAGTGTCTGCTGTAGTACCTATTGTGGATGACAAAGCACAAATGACAGGGTACTCTACATTCCAGTGTATGTTGTAAAAATTAGATCAATTTATTGAATTTAATATATTTATTAGTGAGAATTAGTTAGGATAACTGAGTTATGGAAATAAAATGTAGGTGCTACAGTTTGTAATATAAGCATTTTTTATGTAAAAACTTAATAATTGTCTGTAATTTAAACTTCAAACATTTAAGGTTTTCACATCCTGTGTATAGGAGATTATTATATTAAATTAATTACCTACATTACAAAGCATTCCAAAGAGAAATGTACTTATTAATTGTTGTATTAAAAAATATATTATATATTGTTTGTGAATTTGTAACATTGTATATTGCATTTTAAAATATCAAACCATTTTAAATATCAAATAAAATGAAATCATTTTGCACAATCTAATTTGTATTTTTTATTCTATCAGTCGCGGCAGGTAGTTATCATCATTCCTCAATTCCAAGTAAGATGGCCTCGCCATCACAAAAATGTGAAGCATTCTGGTAACGCAATGCAGTGGATATGTAATTGGTAGATTGCACAGAATCTTAGTAAACAGTAGATCTTCAGTCTAATCGAGTTGACTATCCCTGGTATACGGTATATTGTTTGTACAAAAAAACCTCGTGTTTCACTTTTCTGTGAGACGTCACTTAAGCAATACCGTAATGTTCACACTGCAGCTCAAAATGAAACTATTTGTATTTTTCGCATAGGTACTTCCTGAGTGGGTTGCAGTCTCAATCAATCAATTCAGCTTATCAGAGTCCACATAGGCTACTCAACTCAGGTCCCCTAAGTTTCAATTTAATAATTTTGTACCACTTCCATAAACCCACCACATAAGTTTAATACGCTTGTGAGATTCAAATAAGGATTTTGGAATCGAACTCGTAACTTATCGAACGCTAGTTTGACGCCTTGTCCTAAAGGCGGACGCGAAGGTTTTCTATACTAAAAATACTTTTTCAGAATAATTCACCTTGAGAGTATCTGAATAAACGATACTACTAAATACGATTGTCTCTTAGATGCAGGCTACATAAACAATATTTACAATAACGTGAGTAATATTAAATGTAGGTACTGCACATCAATCACATTCTGTTCACCTAATCATGAAGACTGAAGACCGGCGTCGACAGACTGCGCTCATCGATGCGCAAAGAGTAAGGTCGATCGAGAGTTCGAGACCCATGAGTCGTGACTCATGACCGCTATCTGTCTGCACTAAAAAGGCGCAAGTCGGTTGAAGGAGTTTCTTCATTTAGCACACATAATAGATCTATTGTATCTATACATATTATACATGTTTATACAATTCTATTTATAATTCTGTACTTGGTTGCATACTTTCCAGTCATCATGATTTGTTCTTGTTTGGAAACAAAGGGCTTTGTTATTTTTCATAACAGTCAAGATTGAACATTTACGAATTTAATAGCAGTCTAGGATTGATACTAAAGTTCTATCTTTTATTTAGTTATTTATGTCAAATCTAACATGAATATGGACTCCATCAATGTGGCCTGTTCATCATTCTACCAAAAAGGTACCATATAAAGTATTTAAATAAAACAACAAAATTATTGACAAATTATGAAGTCTATTACAAAATAAATACTTTATTATTATGTATCACAAAGCTTGCGTTGCACCTTTTTGTATCCAAACATCAGAATATATTTTTAAGCTTGAATATGAAGCACAGCTCAATATAAAGTACAGCCTACAAAATGCTGTAGTGTGCTCAAAATTCTATACATTGAAATATTATTCTTCAGAAGCTGCCAATGCAATAACTGTAAAGCGAACTTCATTAGGATCACGAGCCATAAACTGCTGGCACACCTTAGCTGCATCTTCTAACAAAGTGTCAGGTGTGGTAGGACCATGATTGACAGGAAATGCTTTACGACCATCCAATTCATACAGAGCACCATCCTTGTGGATGAAAGTAATAAAGTGATGATTCACAGGCTCTTCAGCACTAGGAGTATTAGTTTGGCCTTCTAGAGCCAATTCCTTATGAGCTTTAATAATGCCCTCACACTTTTCCAATAACTTCCCTCGAGCGGGAGCATCCAAATCTTTGGCTTCGTTTAAGAAGCTCTTCATGTGCCCATCACCAAGTTCAATCTTATCGGTATTATTGGCAACACTATGGACGAGAGCAACAGTGCCACAAGCATTACTTAGATACTGTTTCATGTAGAAAATATTGCTTGAGACTACCTGGCCTTTAGATAAAATATCGCTTTCTTCTTTTTGTTTGTGCTCTTCATAGGCATCAGAAACAGGGAAGAGAAGCATGACAGAGAGCACAGGTCGGGGCACCCACGATAGCATTTCGGGTTCTAAACCCATGACATCGACAATACCCCATTGACTAGGTACACCTAATTTCTGCAGAAATTTATTCATAACTTCGGGGTTTGATTCTAATGGGATTAAAGTTTCAGTCGCCATTTCGATTTTTCTGAAAATAGGAACGCGTTGAGGTTACCGGTATTTCAGTAAATCGAACTACAGCGTTAATTCAATCATAAAGTAATGAAAAGATTAATTTATACGTACCAATTTCAGCTTTCCACAATATATAAAAAATGAGAGTGAAGCCGGAGAGAGGTATTCGAGAAACTCAAATTATGATGAGTAAACCCCGATCAATACAATCCGAAATTATCAACATAGGGTTGTACGCAACATTCAACTGACAAAAACTTAAGACAGTTACCACAAAATCGACTAAGTTATATGGGTATTAATTAATCTACAGTAATAGAACGAATTTTACTCGTTAATTCCTCTCTTTTTTCTTTAAAGAATCTAGGTATGCTATATGATAGAGGTGGGCGTTGCGACGAAGACGAAGAACCGTTTCCAAAGACCGTTTTCTGTTCTTCTACGATAGAACCGTTTTATGTCCTCGGTCACGACAGTCTTCATTGCACAAACCAGTCTTAGAAGTGCTTGACGCGATTTTATACTTTACGACTAAAAAAACACAGTCGTGAACGCAATGATTCAACTATCACACTCGTCACGTAGTCGTCGTCCTTCGACGGCGAACAGTTTACAAAGACCAGTTTATGTTCTGCGACGATAGAACCGTTTTACGTCCAAGCAGTCTTCGTTGCACAAACCAGTACTTTACGACTAAGAAACTGTTTTTCTTAGTCGTAAAGTACTGGTTTATGGCGAGAACGCAATGACTCAACTATTACATACGTCTCGTTACAAAACCGTTCCCTAATAGTACAATGAAAAGTGAGCTTTTTACTAACGAAATAAGGTCCATAATCTATTATCAGATAAACCAGTTGCAACGACGACCGTTTTCTGCAACCGTTTTCGTCACCGGGAAAACGCTTGCGTTCAGTTCGTCAAAAATTTGACAACGTACTACTACTAGACAGCTCTGTTACTCGGTTGGCGAATTGTTTGAGTGATTAACTGTTGTTCTACATGTAGCGGGTCCGATTTCCGGATTCCGAATATTTGAATGGCCTATGGATAGTTGTTCCATGGGTATGTGTTGAACCGGACCCGGGTACGTCTTAAAACTGCGGCCAGACACCGGAGGACTTGCAGCAGCGTCCTCTCACTAATCGGTGAGCCACTGCGATCCCCAAGCCGCCTGCCAAGCGTGGGGATTATGGCAAAACCCCCTTGAGGGAGGCCTTCGTTCAGCAGTGGACGTCTTCTGGCTGATGATGATGTGTCGAACCAACAAATTATGCTCACGAAAAAAAAAAAAACAGTCTAGAACAGACGTACTCAACCTTTTTTCCATAAGGGCCACAAAAACGTATTAGTTAAGGTGCCGCGGGCCACAATACAAAATTTAGGTGTTAAAAATGTAGCGACAACTACTCGCAACATTGTAAAAAGTAAAGCGCCATCTATCAAAGTGAAGCTACAACAACAAATCCTGAATCGCACTATGAGAGTTTACACCTATTCTAACACATATACGAATGTCCAACATCAATCGTTGGGCTTCGGCTCGCCAGGCTAGCAACCTTGCCTGGTCGGAGGATCCTCCCTTTTCAATGAAGGAACACCACACCTTGTTCCCCCATAGTGGTGACCCTGACGTGATATGAACATGTAACCTTCTGTTCTGGATTACGTCAGGGTGTGTATGCATGTTTAGAAATTCTAGGCCTAGAATTTCTAAACATACATACACAGGTCATAGTTTCTTTTGAAAATTGGAACAGTCGAACACATATTTTTGTTTTGGCAACACGTATACAATTATTTTGACATTTCATATAAAAAAAAAATGATTTCGTGGTACATCACTAAACTTTGTGATTTGTGAAACTTCGGTAAACTTCTGTTTGCTGAACTAATGAAATTGTTTATTTTGTAGTGCTTTTATCGACCATGACTTAATCTAGTATATAATTACAATGCGCCCACATATTTTATGAAAAGCTACAAAAAATTGCAACGTCCACCTTAGAATCTCATCGAAATGGCTGTTTGCGGACTAAGGACATTATTGTTGATCGTCTGTATTTTGGAATTGGTATGTTTTTTGTATAACAACAATATTTGTAATAGTTTATTACCATAATCGTGATATCACTGCATAACTTCTTTTAAAACATACTTGAAAACATGATGACTACAGGTTAGATGTGATAGATCTTAGAGATCCTAGGGATTGATGACCTCGGGAATTTACTAATAGATTATTATGATTCATGAATCATGCCTTGTTCATCTCGAGCTTACTTTGGTGTTGATTACAAATGTTATTGTTATTGTTACAGATCATCACTATACAGCGGCAAGTTTTTGATTTCCTTGGTTATATGTGGCTGCCTATTATCGCAAACTTCACAAATATACTTCTCATTATATTCGGGTCATTTGGAGCAGTACAGTACATTACAAAGTATATTCTAGCGGTAAGTTCAGTTAACACTATGGTGGCACATGATGTTGTGACCTACTTTTTTCTTTCACTTTCACCATGTGTATAAACAACATTATGTAACTAGTTAGTGAAACACATAAAACACATTCCTTATCATTTTTCTAAAACAATGCACTGGACATCTATATTTATTATTCTAGCTAGCGTTATTCCATAAGTGGACACAAACTCAAATATCAGTTGAGTTCACCCATGTTTCCCTATTATTATCAAAGTATTTGGTCTGTCATCTAGATCCTTAATTCAGAAATGTGGCTATAACACAAAGGTATTATTATAAATGCAACCATAATTATTGTTATTCTATTATCATAGACACAACAGTACCTCAACAACTAAAACATTATATTGAAGACTGAGACACATATTCATTATTCACACTTTTGAATTATAGCAACTGCATTATCTATGTATTAAAAATATGTTTTTAGTCATATTTAGTTTTAATTTCATATTTTTAAAACAACTTGTTCCAATTCTTGTATTAATTTTGGAACAAATATTTGTATGATCTATAGATCTGGTTGTGTGTGCATGTGACATGCATGTTAGTAAACTGTACCCATGATACTGAAAAATATATTTTATTTACATGTTTACACCACAGACTTAGAATTTCTGTGAACGACATAAAAGATGAGTGCCATTATTTTTGTTACAGTATGCAATATGGAGCTTTATGTGGCTTGTATGGAATGTCTTCTTGATTTGCTACTACTTGAATCTGGGCTCTTTGAACAGGGTATGTATAAACTATGAGTAATTCTCTTCATGAGTTATTCACTATCTTGAAAGGAGATATGAGTGAAGGTTTTTTTTTATGTAGTGTCAATATAAAGAGTTATTTAACCAGCTGTCTTTTTCGATAAATTCTAGCATTAATGAATTCTTAATCATGAAATTAATTTCAAATAATAGAACAATTGCTTAAATTTGTTATTTGTTACTATTTGTAGGATAGTGGCTTGTTATCCCTGAGCACAGGAAGTGTAAGCTGGTGGGAGAGTAACGGGTGGGGATGTCAACCAGTTTGGGACGAAGTGGACGGACCTGGCTCGTGGCGGCCGACACGTGTCGAGGGGTGCTTCATGCAGTGGGACCACGTCGAGCTGGGACAGTCGGCCGTCGCCGCTACTCTTGCCGCCACTGCATTACCACTCGCTGTAGTTTTGGCTTATAGATCGTTTAAAAAGATAAAGCCATCAAAAGGTGATAATAGATTTATTTAGTAATACAATGGACATGTAAAATATATTTGCTAATGTGCGCTATATCTTCACAGATAAAGGGACAATGTCGCGACGCCCCGTGTATACGATAGAATTGAGCCCTACAGAAACAAATATAAGCGAAACTTCCATGAAACCGATGACACCCCGTCGAGTCAAACGTCGTTCAGGTTCCCGAGGAAACAACTCCTCAGTCCGCAGATCACGTCGGTCGTACAGAAATGCGGGATATTTGTCGTCTAACGCGTCGTTGCCGCGGGAATCTAGAGTGTCCCGTCCCACTTCAGCGCACTCGTCGTATTCTAATTTCCATGCAGCCCGCCCTGTTTCATATCATACAGCAGAAAGAGAAAACTTCCCATGTTTAGAAGACGCTTACGACCCACCGCCACCTGTCGAATCTGTTCCTATAGTAACTAATAATAGGTATAATACTATAGGGCGCAGCAGTATGAAATCTGGCTACGACGTCGTCGGGCCGTACAACGAACCGAACCCACCGAGGAAACAAGAGTCTAACATTCCGTCCTATGACAATATAGAACGCGCTTACGAGGCCGCACCAACTTATGACAATAGGGTGGACAATGTAACTCCTTGCGAGTCCCCCATGTACGTGTACGGCGGCGCGTACGGCGAGGGTGCGTGGGCGACGCCGCCGCCGCCCGCGCCGCCGTACAGCGCACGCGCCACTCCGCAGGCGCCCGGCCCGCCCGCTTACCAGCCCGCCAATGACCCCTATAACATTAATATAGTACCCTAACCCCCTTATCATACGCAAAGTACTTAAGTGCCTTATTTCAGTGATGTTATTTTCTAGGTGGAACTTGAAGCATTTTTACTTTAGTTTTTACGTTCCGATAAATATTTAAGAACATCGAAAGTATAAATGCTATTAAGTGGTGTGTGAAAGAGTGAAATGAAATGCGAATGTGATTTTATACGAATTACTCTTACTAGTTTTGAAATAGTTTAAAATATTATTTTTAAATTGGGTACTTAGGAGAGGATATTTTAAGTCATTGTTATTATATTTAATGAAGACGTTAGCTTTAATGGAACTGTTAGCTATTAAGTTTCTGCCAGAAATAGGTTACTATACACGAGAAATCATAAACATCAATATAAATATGAATTTGGCAATGTTTGGCATTTTCCAGGCGTTGATAACAATATCACTGCACAGATATTTGTAATATTTATTAACATTCCAATATTTCACATTCCTGACGAAAACTCTATTCCAAACTGTTCGTTTTCATTCTTACTTATATTATATAAGCTTCTAGTTCAGTACATAAGAATATTATCAGAATGTACAAGGACAGGTAGATGATACAATCGATGATCGAATATTGTGTGTAAAAGCTCTTTTCATTGTTGATAAGAAAGTTCTATTCAATGTTTTATAATGTTGCGGTTTTACAAGTACGTATTACTTCCGTCCAGTTTTAGTAATAAACTTGAATCTCATGATAATGTCTCCAAAATACGAGCAATAAGTCGAATTTGACCATTTAGGATATATTTAATTGTTGTAATAAAGACTTAATGTATAATAAATACAGTCTTGATGACAGCTATGGACCAATTTTGTACCTAGCAATTAATTTAGATTAAAACGAGCTTTATTAGGATAAGGAAATAAGTTATAGGTTATATTTGAGCCGGACTGTCTGGTAATTTTTATACCAAATATACACCTCCTAAGCAAAACCTTGCATTATTATTTTATACATCAGAAATCTGAATGAATTGAATAAGGGTAGAATATTGTAAAAGGCATTTTATATCGAGCATTAGAATTTTATTCTTAACATTAATCTTAACACTGACACATTAATATATCACAAGGTAGTATTACTAAATACTGGTTATGTATGAACTAGTCAAGTAATGTTTTAATTAATTCACATTTGTATTACAAATATTATTTTATATCAAAATGATACATACATAAAACGATTATTGAAACATTAATTGACTACACTACGTTAAAAATTAATGGATAATGAAACTGAAGTTGTTAGTTACATTTAATACAAAATGTATTCAATATGATTTAATTAAAATCGACTAAACTTCCATTTCATAAAATTATGGTACTGATAATACGCGCGCTCGCATGTATGTACCGAGATGCATAACGCTAATTTATCGTAATATAACGCATGTACAATTGACTAGTTTCTCCATAAATAACGACTTTAAAGTATTAGTCTTGTACGTTTCTACATAAAATCCTTCACGCTGCACAAGTCATAATGATGTACGCGTGTTCGAACGCGAGTTTTCTGGGTATACTAAGGGTGTGTACGCGCGGAGGGGTAGAGCTTTAAATGGGCGGCAGCGAGCGTCGCTCGGCGGCCGTGAGCGAAGGGTGCCACACATCCACGATGAGCACCAGTCTGGTGCCGGTGCCGTTGTGCCACACCTCGTGCTCGAAGCTGTCGTCGAACATCAACGTCTTGCCAGCTTGCCACTGCCTGTAACCAAGTCAATTTAATCAATTAAATCACATAGCTCTCTTTACATAATATTATACTGCCAGTATCAGATGCTTCGATTTTAACATTATATTTAAGCTTTGCTAATCCTTTCTCAATTAAGCTGTTTAAATAATAGATGATTACCTGGTTTCTTGATCCACTCTTATGTAAGTATCTTTGGTATTACTGAGACCTAAATGCATTCGTAGCCTGCAGTTAGTGGGGCCGACGTGCGGTCGCACATGCGTGCCTGCATCCATGGCACTGAACTTGACCTGTCCGCGTCGGCAGCCGGCCGCGGCCACTTCGGAGCGCACGATCGAACACGTCACCGGCGCCTTATTACATCTGTTAGGAATTTCCTGACCTCGTACGAACAAGTCCAGTTGTGACCATTCGCCTCGTTCCTTCAATCCTTCTTTCTCATTTTCATATAAAGCTTTTGCTGCTTCTCCCTCTTTCAAAATTTCCTTCCAGGACTTTTCTAGGGCACGAGCTAACTTTATATACGGCGTTTTCTCTATATTCCACCACGGCTGGCTTTTTAGTCGATCTACGTTATACAACGAACGTTGTGCGGGCGACAAGAAATATCCAAGTGCCGCCCCTCGCTTGTGGATTTCGTGGGCCTCTTTGAATCGACCCAGTAATAAAAGCGAGTCTCCCAGGTGGTAGTAGAACCGGGGCTCAGTGGCCGGTCCAACGTCTCCTTCTAAAGCTTTCTGGAAGGCTTCAACCGCTTCTTCAAGACGGTTATGTATAGTTTTTAGAACAAAACCGTAGTGGGCCAGAGCGAAGCGATCGTCAGGCCATTTCTGAAGAGTTTCTTTTATGACCTGTTCTGCGAGATCGGCTCTAGAACAAAAAAAAATTGTTTAACATTTAGCCGTCTTCTATGGTCTCAGACGATTATAAGTACGACCTACCTGTTCGCCATGAGGAAGGACACCGTCAAGTTGTTATGGTAGTCGGGAACGTCAGGGAATCGTCGAATCAGCAATCTGTAGATGGGTTCCGCACTCAAGTAATTACCTGCAATGGACACTTGGTTTTATACTCTCCTCAAATTCAGTTTAATAACATAATTTTGTGATGGAAGGGTTCCTAATGCTCACCTCTAAATCGTATTCGGTCGAGTGTTCGATTGGCGACTTCGAGTAGCCTGGCGTTGGAAAGGCGTTCGTTCATTTTGAGCACTTCGAGGTAGGCAGTGATGGCCCTAGTGAGCAGACGGTTGTCGCGGCGCGCCTCAGCAGACGTGTCGATGGCACGCGCCAGTACCCACCGCGCGCGTGCACTGCCCTTCAACTGGTCAGCGGCCGCGCGCTCACTTGCCGCGCTCCAGTCGCCCTCCGCAAGTTAGTACACAATACACTCACACACACGCAGCACACACAAGCGCCGGTCGCAAGCATCAGTCATTATCAAAACCATGGAGTATTAAACAAATAGACTAGTAGTACGTATTCTTCTTGAGAACATTAAAGTCATTTCTATCATAAAATGATAGCTGGCGCTAAGTCATAGTTGTTCTCTCGATTGTTAACCGTGAAGGCGACGTTTCTGTTTCTACACATTATCACTTCATTTGTTTCACATTGTTTGATTATGACAGAGGCACACGATCGTACGCTCCTAACTAGGGGGGAGAGTCGATGTCGTCGGGGGAAGTCGGGGGAGAACCGCACGGGGTGCGGGCGCGGTTCACAGCTCGGCGTTACCGCCGACGAGTCGATAGGAAAATGGCACAACGAGCAAAGTATGATGGATGCGAATTTATGGATGCAAAAATATTAATTAGTCGAGCCACTCCTGGAATTTGATTTCACAGTTTCATAAGAATTGTGTTTTAACAAAGTAACCATAACCTATTCGAATATGTTTATTGTTGGTGTATTCTTTATGAAATTAGAGATTGTGACATGAAAGCGAAGGCAAAAGGGATTTTGGACAATTCACAAAAAAACAGCATGCCAGTTAAGAAAATAAAATACAGATACGTGCGTCATATCATAAGGTAATTATACCCATGATTAAAATAAAATTACCAAGTAGTATGTAAGAAAAAACAACTGTTCAAAATTATATTATGTATTATGTAAGAATGCACCAACTATTTGCTAAGCTTTAAAATATCAATTGTTTTATGTATGCAATTTAGTTTTTCAAGGGAATTTACCGAATCCGAAAAGTAGACAATATTTCTATAATCTATAGATATATCAGTATCTGTAACAATCGACACTAATGCATAGTAACTCACCTGGCGAAGCTCGAGTTCGGCTTGGTCGAGCTGCTGGCGCCAGTACTCATCACTGGGCTCACCCGGCCAGTCATCATCTATACTGTTTCCACCGTCCTCTGAAAAGTGGAACGAAACCAATTGATTTAAAGTTAAACAACATTAATTTTGGAATAAATTAAGATCCCTTTGCAGTAGTATATCTCAGGATTAATAAAGGATCAGTCTCTCCTGTGCCTGGCATTCTTTTACTAAAGAGACAATCGGAATCATCGTCCTGATACGTCTATACTGTTGGTTACCGGGAGCATGAAATAACACATCAAAATGTTAAAGAAACCTAATGAAGATTCTTCTATTCTAAAACATGAATGCATCAAAATATGAATAGCAAATAATTTTAAAAATTAATATGTCATATCCACTCACATTACGGTTAGTCATGCCAAGGAGTTAATAGGTTAGAATGATGAAGCCAGCAGCGAATCTACACGAGCAAGCGGTTACACGCATACAATCGTGTTTACTGTGTTTTTGTCCAGGTCTCTCGGGCTCCGGCAGACGTCCGTATTTAGCTTCTAGCCGAGTCAGAAGCTCCGCATCATCGACATCTGATATTTCTTCTTCCTCATCGTCTTCTTCCTCCAGTTCTTCCTCAAGCTGTTCTTCATCGATTATTTCTACGTCATCAGGCACGTCTTCGTCAGCTGGTTCAGGCTCGACTGCTTTCTGAGGCGCGGGCGCACTTTGCTTGGGTGTCTCCTTTTTGGCTTCCACAATTTCTTCTTCCTCCTCCTCTTCATCCTCAGCTTCTTCATCACTATATAATTCTTTATCTTCTGCCTTTACTCCCTTCGTGGGCTCTTCTGCGGTTTCATCCTGCGGGTTATTTTCTTACATTACGCACATTTGTAAACATAAAAAGTGTAACAATATAATTTACAGTCTTACCTTGGTTTCAATTATTTCCTCATCATCGATCTCTTCTTCTTCTTCCTCTTCGCTTTCTTCCTTGGGCGGTGGAGCAGATTTAATAACTGAAGAAACCTTCTCAATTATTTTTTCTTCAACTTCTGGTTGTACAATTTCTTCTAAAACTTGCGCTGCTGAAGCACGTAAAACAACTAATTATATAAATGCCGAGGTGCAAGTGTTATACGTCATATATAAATATTTTCCTACCAGCTGCGGCTCTTTCTTCAGATATGAGAGTCATGCGGCGGTCAATGACTGGCGTTTCCTCCCGACTAGCGTGCTCGTCACTTGCTGGTGTATCATCTGTCACGGAAATTATAATTCAGGATTCTGACTTTTATTAATTTATTAACCCTTAATTTGATATCGTTAAGTATACTCAACACTCCAATCGAAAAAACATAATACTATATTTTTGATGGCGTATTATTTTTTATTGGTTTTTATTTAATTCGTGAACTAGTGCTTTTTGTTAGAAAAATTTTTCGAACTAGGTGGCAACACTAAATTTGACACTACCATGCCAAAATGGCGACCAGGCGAAACACACTGCGGACTGTGCAGGTAATTTTAATTTTTTTTTGTGTTTAATTTCCTAAAATTATAAATATAACAATTGTTTATGTTTCTATAATACGTATCTAACGTTTTACCATCATTTTCAAGCATTTACCCTATGAGATATAAACACAATAGGTATGTAAACATGAATGTTGAGTATCATTAACAAAGTTCGGTGGTGTGTAATTGAGTGTGATAAACGTATGTTGAGTATACTCAACAAATTTGCATGGTGGGAGATCTGGTGGCAGTTTTGTTTGTTAAGTCGGCTTAGCAATAATAAGCACTGAGATGTTTTTTTTCTTACTTTTAATATACAAAGTATATTTTTTCTTTTTACGCAATATTTTAATTTGCACCCTAAATACTAATTTCTGCGCAATACTAACATGTTTACCGTGTGCGATACATAGCTTGCTTTGCTTGTTTGCCTGCAACATTTTTTCTTATTACAGAATTGGAGGTCAAATCGTATTTTGGCCCTTGTTCCCCAAGAAAACGCTCTATCTGATATAAGTGGGACATCAAACTCTGAGAATGAGCTTGAAGACGAAGTGCACAAGTTTCAAAGTCGAGATTCTGAGTCATCTGAAGCACCATCAATTGACTCTGCTTTAGAACGGCTCGATCTAGATTTTTCCGATGACAATTATCCGAATACGAATCCGACTGATCACACAGAATGTGGTGAGACTGATAATCGTGATGATGAGCACCAAGCTAATAACCTTTCGCTGCCATCTATAAATTCTTTACCAACACTTTCTCCAATGTCAAACATACCTTCAATAACACCATCATTTATAATCAACCAAGTAACTGATTCTCCTCAACGATCTCCACAATCTACTTCTACGCCCTTTCCAAACCGTAATAGTCGAAATAGACGCCGTCAGCAAAACCCGATCCCGCAAAGGCCTCGTCTCGTTACTAGAAAGAAGAAAGTAGATCTCAAGTTTCAATGGTCAAGCGCACGTATTCAATTTGGCGCTGAATTAGAACCCGATAAGTTTGAAAGTCCTATAATTGACGGCAAAACCTCACTGGATTATTTCAACGACTTTTTTTCGGAGGATATGTTCGATGAAATATGTCATCACACAAATATGTATTCCGTTCAGAAATCGGGCCGATGCATAAATGTGTCCGGTGCCGAAATGCGCAAATTTATAGCAATAAAAGTAATTACGGGTATTGTGTCTATGCCTTCATATTTGGATTATTGGGCTGCTGATACCCGTTTCCCAATGGTTGCAGATGTAATGCCTCTAAAGCGCTATCAAATTATACGGAGATACCTACATTTTGTAGACAATACAGATACTGACTCTGATCCATATTTTAAAATAAGACCCATAGTTGAAAAAATCCGCGCGAACTGCCTAAAAGTGGAAGAGGAGACCAGGTTCAGTGTAGATGAGATGGTGATTCCATATAAAGGCACCAAAGCAGGGAAAAAACGACAGTACAATCCGCGCAAGCCACGAAAGTGGGGTTTTAAAAATTTGGTGCGAGCTGGTGCATCAGGGATTATTTACGATTTTTTCCTTTATACTGGTAACGACAACTTTGATCACTGTAACTTTACAGAGGAAGAAGAAGGCTTAGGTTGGGGGGCTAAGGCTGTTTTGAGACTTTGTAAAACCATAAAGAAAAAACCCTGTGTTGTCTACTTTGATAACTTCTTTTCATCGTTGGAGCTAATACACCACCTCAGGAATTCCTACGGAATATTTAGTCTTGGTACAATGCGTACAAATCGCCTGAGAGATGCTGGAAAAAAATTGAAATCAGACAAGGTTCTGAAAACTCAGGGCAGGGGGGCTTTTAGTCAAACTGTTTGTAACAAAACCAAACTATCTGTGGTCAAATGGAACGACAATAAATGTGTGGTACTGGCTTCCAGTTACGCAGACGCATATCCACTGACTAAGATACGGAGGTACTGCAAAATTAAGAAGCAGAGGATAGAGGTACAGTATCCTAATGTTGTTAAGCATTATAACGCCCATATGGGGGGTGTAGACTTAGCGGACATGTTGATAGCTTTATATCGTACCGAAATTAAAACCAGGCGCTGGTATCTATCAATTTTTTCACAATTACTTGATATATGTATCAACAATGCCTGGTTGACCTACCGAAGGGATAATAAGAGAAAGGGACAAAATAAATATACTCTTTTGAAACAGTTCAGGCTAAGTATTTACAAGGCATTGCTGAAAAAAGGGACAACTGTAGACCCAACTAATGTACAAGATCTCAATAAAATTAATAAAATAAAAAACCCTACGCGATCCAGACCAGTAGATGATGTGAGGTTCGATAACATTGATCATTTCCCAGAACATGGCAAGGATTATGGTCGATGTGCTTATTGCAAAAAAGGATTTACCACTGTCTTCTGCTTAAAGTGTAACGTCAGACTTTGCTTTGTTAAAGACCGCAATTGTCATTATAATTACCACCATAAGAAGCCCTAATACTGTTGTCAATATCTCATTATTTTTCAAATAAACATTTATTTTTTAATAAAATTATGTTTAATTTTATAGTACCCTAAACGAGATTTGTTAAGAATGCTCAACTCTTATAACACGTCTTTTTTTCTTGACTATCGAACTTTGTAGAGTATACTTAACGTCTATTTTCTAGGAAACCCTTCAGTGCATAATTTTATTTTTATTTTTTCAATAGTTTATTAATGTCCATCAGCAAAATATATTAATCTAAACTTGTTACAATGACTTAACCTAGCTTGCCAAATTAAGGGTTAATGACCAGTTTCAAGTCTCCAATCATCAGCTGCATGTTGGTCTCAGTAGCTCCATCGTTCGGAATATAATTAAAAGGACACATGCTAACAAGTAAAATTAAGAATATAAGAAAAGTCCAATGTTGAACCTTGACGAATAACAGGTATATTATTGTTACGCTTTTAACTAATCTATGGGCTGATGGACGTTAATTTGTTACACAATTCGAATATATAGGTAAACTTTTTGGAGTGTTTCCAAGTAATAACAATTGAATTTTAATAGTCCTAGAAACATTTTTGGAATCGTGGTCTGTCTTAAAATAGGAGTTTTAATTAGTATGTTGCTATCCAAATATTGGTCATGAACGCGGAACTAAAGTGTATTATACATAGGAGTGTATCATAGATTAATCTTTTCTCATAGTAAGACTGAGGAGAATTGAATTTAACAGGCGAAGTTCTACAATAATCACATGATGACTTTAAGCAACATGTAGTTTTGCTTGCAAAATTGCTTTTTGGTAATAATGCGGTTGTATAGTGGTGTTTGGAGGTTGGGTAGTAGTGTTAGTATATTGGTAGAGTACGCACCGCGCGGGGCGATTGCGCGATGCACGACCGCGTGAGTAGCGACGAGCAGCGCGCCACCCACCACCAGCTTCAGCCACACTGCAACACACGCGGCATACGCGTTACTAACGCAGTTTCACATCCAGCCAACGTAGCTTCCACATAAGCCAACGGAGAACATTACGCGTGTGTTGCATCTTTGAAGGGCGCTACACAGGAGCATACAAACAATAGATGCGGCCTATCATTTTCAACGCGCTTATATGCAGCGCCCTAAACATCAGAAACTTAAAAAAATCAACGTAATAATATTTCTTCATATGTTAAGGAAAATTGTTTAAGGTGCGCATTTCAAGCTACAGCCGATGGATTTTATCATTTTCTGATCATAACTGAACACTGCGCAAATAAGCGTGTCAGCAACTACTTCAAAATTTGTTGGCGCATCACGCATCGTCAATATACGGTGCGGACAAGGCTAGGAGATGGACAAGCGGATAAATCATATAAAGTAAGCCGAAAAATACCTATGTAGAGACAAAATTTGAGTTGAAAACGTTGGGTCGCTTTCGCTTAGACCGGTAACTTATAGTTATGGACTTAACTAAAAATTAATATTGTATTGTACACTATATGTTTATATATATTTAAAACGTGCAGTGGGAATTCGTATCTCATTGTGCGCTCGGCCTAAGGCGTTGTCCAATGTGCGAATTATGTCAAATTATTGTATTATACAAAATAGCTTAAAAAATGTACATAATAAAAATAGGTTTCAACTGGGTATAATATGATACAAATTTATTACAATTTTGATTCCCAGACCTGAACAAATTCGATGGGAAACAATGTCATCGACAATATTATGTATTTACTACTGTAATACACAATTATTTTTATTTTATACCGGTTCACACTTTCCCCGTTTACCTATTAATGTTATCTTGAATTACAATACAAGCAATACAACACAGAAACAAAAAGTACAATGTGAAGAAAAATTTATAAAATTAATGAAAAATGACGATGTTTGAAACTAGATGAGTTCTTTTTCAAATTAACTGAAATTAATTAATAAAAATACTTAAACTTAGCACAACTAAAGCAGATGGGTCGAAATAAAAGAAATTAATTTCAACAACATTTATTTTTACATAGTTTTATGAAATAAAATATATCAGATGTTAGATATTATTTCGTAATATTTAAAACCAAAACTTTTCCATGGAATTATTGTAAGTATGAAATTATTTATAATAATGAGTTTTAATGTTTGTTAGGAATATACTAAAACCGTCTACATGTTTACAGCAAAAAGGCTCAAAATAATTAGGTTAACGAACATTATGCATGCAGGCATTAGAAAATATTATCACTTACTGTGAGAAGCTTGTTCCTGCTCGCGTCTTAGTTCTTCTTGCTGTTTCTCGTATTCTTCTTCGTCAGCGAGGGTGTCTGCGGGCTTAACAGTGGAAGCTTCTTCTTCCACCTGTTTTACAAAATCAAATCAAATCTTGGAATCAGATTTTTCAAACTTAAGTATAAAAATACTATCATAAAATTGTTTCAGTCTATATCAAAATATGGTTTTAAATGTCATGAGAAGTCATAATACATATTTGCAACTGAGTAGTAAAGTTAGTTTGTAGTATACAAACTTTTTCTATAAGACTGAATAGTATTAGTAAAACGGAGAAACTGCCATCTAATCTCCGCAACCGCAACTGAGGCATACCTATAGACTTAGGTTATATCGATTTAATGATATCCTAGACTGTACAGCCTGAATTACCTCAACTAAAGGATTTCCTGGTGGCGCAACAATGTGTTCCACAACAGGCAGTTCTTCCTCAATGTCGTCCGGTTCCAAAAACTCTTCTTCTTCAGCTACTCCGTCGTCTGCATCTCCTGTATCTTCGGGTGCTAATTCACTCGAATATTCTGTAAAATGAATTATTTATTACGATATAATATTTAGTAAGAAATTGGGTCATATTAATAGTCAAAATTTAATTTAAATCCGACATACATAATTTTCTGTACACAAACCTTCGCTCTTATCATCGTCGTCGGCAGCAGGCAGCTCTTCAGATAAAGCATCTTCATCAGAGACCTCCTTCTCAAGCCTCTCTAATTCTATTTCCGAGTCTTCTGAGATTTCTTCCTCATGTTCTTCTTCATCCTGTAATATTTTTTATTGAGAATTATGTTTCGAATTGTTTAAGTTTTTTTTTCGTTAAACAATTCCAGATTCAAGTATGTCTGTTTAAATTTTTATAATTTGTATATTGCATTGTTTTCAAAGAAAACCGTGTTGCTTGAAGACTTAGACTTAGAGAAAGATCTATAATGAGTCTACAATTAAATAAAATCATTAGTTAGGTTTCATAAAACGCTATACAGCTTTCAGATATTAGGCTAAATATATTTAATAAAACTGAAATAAGAAAGTTAAAAAAATAACACATAAAAAAAAATATACGTTATTCTAAAGTTAGTAAAACGAGCTCGAAAAATATCAATCTGATATCAAAATTTTAAGTAAACATAACAACATCCTGATTTCATTTCATATGAATAAATTTAACAGTTTTCAGACTTAAAATAACGATAATAAGCCATACTGTAATTTTGCATACATTTTTAATAATGTAGTGTAGCAATACAATTTTATTGTTAGGTTTTTAAATAACAACATTATGCACTGCAACATTTGTGCTTTAGAGAAGAATTTTGAAAAATAAAGCTTTAGGATGTTAGTGCCAATCAAATCAAAACATTTAATCTTTTTCAAGCTTCAAACTTAGGACCTCATTTTCACGTGTTTCACTGTCATCTTGTTCGTTTTCATCACTATCGTTTGTTTCTTTTTCGTCAACATCCTCTTCATCATCATCGTCATCGGGATCATTTTCTTTACTTTGATCATTGGTACCATCATCGTCATCTACTGCGGAATCGTTTTCTTCTACTGTCTGTAGATCATTATCATTTTCACCTTCATCATTTTCTTCATACTTTCCATACTGACTTTCATCATTATCATCATCCTGTTGAAAGTTTTGAAATACAAGAAAAAGATATTTAATTTTGTATTCACAATCACTATTCACTAATAATTATTGAAAATAAGTCACACCTCATCAGCTCCTTCTAAATTTTGTTCTTCACTGTTATCATCTTGTTGATCTTGTTCGTCGTCATCTTCCTCATCGTGATCACCATCATCATCTTCATCATGGTCATCATCTTCGTCTACTTCATGTTCATCGTCATTATCATCTACATCATGTTCATCATCATGATCATCTACTTCGTGTTCATTGTCTTCATCATCATGATCAACTTCTGGACTATGATCTTGATCACCTTCATCATCCTAAGTCACAGGCTTAATGTGATACACACTGACTTACACAGTATTGAATTCAATAAAAATTATACTTATTATTGCAGTCAAGTTAGGAGACCTGGCACTATATTATGAATGAAAAAATTACAATAGTATGTATTACTATAAGAATATTGATATAATTTTTATTAGACATTGACATTCAATTAGAGATAATTGAATAACTAAGCACAACATCACAGTTTTATATATTTTATTTTATTTTTGCAGGACATACACTGAGACATAATAGAAGTTTTATTTTTGTTAAGCCTATTCATTAAGTCTCATCATTCCAGTGTTGTAGAATGTTAAGTTTGATATAACTTACATGATGTTTGAGTTCTAGAGTATGTTCGTCATGATGGTCATCATCAGGAGCATCTTCTATCCAGCCTTCTAGAACGCCAGAGTAGCGGGACTCCACTGAATTTGCTTCCACTATAGTAAAATTAAAATTCACCATATTAATTTATTATGATACAGTTAGCAAAAAATGCATCTGTGCTGTGCTGATAAACCTTTCAAATTACGTAAACTAGATTTAAAATAAAATCCAGTTTGTCTGGCTACTGGATGCGCCTAATAAATTATTCAAACCATTGTTTAACTTCATAATTAATGTCAAGATTATCCACTTATATATTGTATACTATTAAAATACTAACATTCCGTTAGGCCTCTGTTTTCCAGTATGATCAGTCCAATAAGAGTGATGAGTACAGCGAGTAGTGAGAAGAATATGATCTTGGCACACCAATGTCCACCAGTGCCATGTTCATGCTGTGAATGCATAAACACATCGCCTTCACCTAGCGCCGCCGCCGTGCCACGAGGCTCCTCTACACCTAACTCATCTGAAAAGCAAATTATACACCATTAGTAACTCATTTGTATGCATATCACATCCTATCACTTCAATAGATATTCCTCACCTTTCTTCCTTTTCTTATCTTTACGTTTCCTTGGCTGCACGTCGCCTGACATGGTTCACAAAGACTGGCGCTCCCGAGGCGACAGAGACCCACTTTATTGTTTCATAACCCTGAGTAAACAATGAACGTACAATGAACTTGCATATATGACTGTGACACGCGTTAAACAATTATCCAAATGCGCAATTTTCATGTATAAAGGAAATGTTTGGCGCACGATGAAATTTTAAAATAACCTACGTAGAAAAGTATGTACCACCGCAGCTTTCTTCAATTTATTTTAGAATTTAACCTAAAAATAACCGGCAAAGACAGCTGAGGAGGGAGACAGGGATAGATGAGAACCACAGTTTAGAAATTATATTGAGACACAATATTTAACTTCTAATAAAGGAATATTATTCTAACGCCGCCGTTAAAATAACTTTATATCCAGAAAAGTAATAGAGACATGTTGTAAAGATACAATTAAGAGATTATTGTTTGCAAAAACTTGGGAAAACTTATGGCCCCTCAGAGAGCTATTTAGGAAAAAATATTCCAGAACGAGTAACGATATGTCTTAGAATTATCAATAAATGTCAATGTCACATATCTAATGTCATTCTCAGCTGTAAACGTTCCGGTTTACAAACACAGTGAGCGGAGGCTTTCATGCTGTGTTTATCGCTTACTGTTCTGTTCCTGTTCTTACCTTATACCATATCAAATTAGAGCACCTATCATTCTGTCCAAAATTTTGAGTCTTGTGCACCTACAACATAAACAACAACACAAAGAGTAAAGTAATACTTCAAACAACAAGTATTTCTATTTATCTGATTTAGAGGTATATTCTGGTGGTCCGAGACTACTAGTGTCCGAGTACAGAAGGGACTAAACCTCCATAATGAGTGAAGTAATAGTTTTATATGATGGATATTCGATAACAACTGGCAAAGATCAGATGTCCGCCAATTGTAGTTGTACACTAATAAAAGGGGTGAACAATATTATTGTTGATACTATGACTGCTTGGGATTCCCAGAAAATAATTACTGGTACTCTACTTCAGTATTCAGATATCTATAAATTGACATTATTTATGTTATAATAATTATTTTTGTTTATATTTATGTTATAGCATTGGAAAAAAATAATGTGAAACCAGAAAATGTGAACTATGTTATCTCCACGCATGGACATTCAGATCACATAGGAAATAATAATCTTTTCTTGATGGCAAAACACATAGTTGGCTTCAGTGTATCATTTCAAGATGACTATTATATGCATCCTTTTGACAAAGGTAAATTATGGATTCTGATTTTGCTCTAAACCTAGATATTATCTTTGTGGGCAAATTAAAATTCACATTATTTTCAGGCGAGGAACTCAGTATAGATGATAGTGTGAAGGTAGTTCCTACTCCGGGACACACACTGTCTGATGTCACTGTACTTGTGAAAACTACAGAAGCTACTAATGTAGCTATTGCTGGTAAGAACAACAATTAAATCATATGGCTTAAGTTACTTCGTGCCAAAACACTGAAAATCAAGATATTATAATATAGATTTTAAATTTATAGAAACTGCTACTTTGTTCAAATCATTAAAATTTCACAAGTATAAATTAATATTATAGGGGATTTATTTGAAAAATTTGAAGATATAGAAAATCCAACCATATGGTTGGAGGCAGGCAGTGAGGATCCAGTACAGCAAATAAAGAACAGGTCTAAAGTCGCCCATTTGGCAGACTGGATTGTACCTGGACATGGTCCTAAGTTTCAAGTCACTGAAGAAATAAGAGAAACACTAAAGAGACAAATTGGTTAATTTTTTTTAAACATTTGTTATTATGTATATATTTGTATGTGTAAATACAAATTTAATATACTTAAGTGATAAATTATAGATATATTATAGATGTATATACAATTTCAAATTAAATGTATATCATATTTGTTATCTAAACCATACATACCTTTATAGGTAGGTACTACTTTGTTTTGTTTCTGGAAAATTGTATTTTCCTAATGTTTAGGTTGCACACAGGAAGGACTATAAAATAAAAATCAAATTTTAAGTTCAGATTTAATACACATAAAGAAATTCAATTTGCTAAGTTTTTAAAACCAAGCAGATTTAACACAAAACAATTGATGACGAATCACTAACATTCAGTAACTACGTATTATATAACTTTTTTGAAAAAATACGAAACTTTTTGATATATTTTAATCCTGACAGTCTGAGATCATAATATTCAGTAAAAATCTATTCTATTTTCATGATATCAGGTTAGAAGTGGTATAATAGTATATAAGTATTCTGGAACATGAAATGCAAAGATTGTGAATATTGAAAACTAAAGTTGTACCTTCTCATTCTACTAAGATCTAATATTAGAAAGTGGTTTTACAAACCTTTTTACATGTAATAATTTCATTTTGTCAATACAATTATAGACGCATACAAAAAACAATAAGTCAAATGTAAAACAATTAATTTTAAACTAATTACCCTTTACCAGCAACTTAAACAAAACTGCCCATTTGATGGTTAACAAAAAGATTAAAAATTGAATTGTTCTTAATCAAGCACGAAGTTGATACTCAATAAGTAGGTACATAATAGTGGACTAGATTATTTAACATGAAAGTGTGTTAATAGGTGAATTAATTAAAAAGGCGACATTTTAAACGAAAGACGAAACGGTCGCGTTTCCACGAAATGGGTACGACTTTTTAGTTAAGTAAGATAAACCTATTGCTACATTTGAGGAACAAAGTGCTAATAAGACCATACGGTTTTTCTAGCTTACAGACAATTCATACAAAAACAATTGAATGGAGCGTCAATTTGAGGCCTGTAGGAGAAAATTAAAATATAATGTAGCAGAAATAATGTTAAGAATGCTACAAATTGCAGGAAAGAAATTTTAATTATCTAAATCAGGAGTGCTTTTTATATGACTCCTGTACCTACATCTTTATAATTATTTGCATTGCAGCTATGGATTCGTAATTAGTGTCATTATGATCAGATCTTACATTCCTGTCTCATATCACATAAAAATACAAATTCAGATAATGAATCTGAGTAAACACTATGGTGTAAGCACACACTGGCCATAACAACATTATTAACAAAAATGTTAGCTGTTTACATGTCTGATAGCGCATAGGACCGGGCAACATTACCGGGACATCAAAATGTACAGTAGGCTTCAGAAAATGATATTCAATTTTGTTACAATGTCTTCGAAACAATCTGAATAATAAAGCTGAAACTTTTAAATCATTCAGACTTCGACATGGTAAAATGGTTCTTATTTATTTTTATTGTAAATAATAAAATCCTTTAATCTACACTTCCTGTAGCCGACCTTACATACGTATAGAATATTCGACTACGCATATTGTAATATAAACAGTTAAAACGTTATATTTTTAGCGCATAAAGGTCATTAATTAACGTTTAATATTTATAAAAAATTGTGGCACTCAATTTACCAATTTCGTTATAATCAAAAGTAGTCATATTCCAGTACGATTTAAATATTACTACCCGTGATACCTTCTACAGAAATCCTCGTGTCCACCAGTCCTGGCCATAATTGCTGCGTGCAATAATTAAAAATGAATTTCCTATTAATAATTTTTTTTTATATGCTATTAGAGCAAATTTCATATCACAGCCGTGGATCACTAACGCTACAAAGCTCAAACATGCCCATATCCATTCCGAACGTTAATCGATAGCTGCAACCAAAAAAGGAAATATATGAAATATTAAACAAATATGTATATATGTATAATATAATAAATTGTATAAATAAACAAAAGAAATTGTATAATTAAAAAAATTAAAATTCTTTTACAATTATTTTCTGATGTATATTTTCATCATGAGAATTTACATAAAATATATTTTAAATTAATTTTAGGTACGTAACATTTCGTTTTTATAAGTTAACATGCCACAAAACATTTGAAGCTTCTGCATAAAATGTAAAGCTTGACAAAACTCTCAGCTGACATGAATACAACGACAAGTTCACAATAAAATGTTTACCTGAGGGTCAATACTCGTAGGAACTGGGTGTTGCTCATCGATGCACAGATCTGAATCAGAGTCGGTCCTGCGTAGCGAGTTGTCCTGCAAACACGGGGAATACTGCTTCAATAATATGTATCAAAAGTTTGATTAGTTACGTTGTTTATGTTCGTACGCTGATGACGATGTTCTTTCGAACTCCATTCTTTGGAAACACTATTTATCATGATTTGATCGCATAATGGTAAGCTTACCAGTCGAGATAGCGTAACACCGTAAGAGATATATAAAAAAAAAACGATTTAAATTTTTACTTACCCCTTGCGTGTACTGATGAGTCGTGGTAAGAACTCGTGCCAAGGGCCTGAGGAAGGCAGGCAGAGTCTCCGTGAGCGGGGGCCGCGCATGCGTCAGAAGTGGCTTCAGTATCTTGGAGTCAACCGCCCCCCATACCCGGGCTAGGCGCGCCTTCTGGCTGTTGCCGCCATCGCCGCGGTCGTGAGGCGTGTCCTAATGTGTACAGATATTCATTGATTGGATAACGAAAGCATTTAGGATTTAATGTTACAATAGAAGCATCAATCTCATAATAAAGTAGATTAAGATAGGTTTTTATTAGATAAGGTATATTTGGTATATACATATATGTAGAATTGGAAAAATATATTAAAAACCAAATAGGTACGTATATTATGTACATGAAGGATTAAATGATGAAAATTTCACTCATAATTAATTATCCAGTGTGCGCATATTATTCAAATATTTAATATTTTCTTTTTGAAATTGATTTTTATCACCTTTACTGAAAGTAATGTTAGAGAAGATAATAAACGCTAAACATGTTGTTAACTCCCAATCAAACAGGTTCTTTTTATGTATTATTTAAAGGAAGAAAGTATTTCAAATCGCAGTTGGTATCAATACTTGTTACTGACGATAAAATATGACCAAACGTTTATATGGGGCCAGGTTTAATTACTATTAATTTTGAATGCCATGTATATAAAAGGACACCCAGTGTAAAAAATATATTTATAATATTATAGTGAGACTATAGATATAGATAAATGGATTCCCTGAACTATGTCATAAGTCAAAAATGTATCACTTGTAGAAAAAATTGTTCGTACTTTGATTATTGAAAACGGTCATTCGTGAGCGCAAACATTCGCAATTTGAGCGTTATTTATTAATTCATTTATGGTATATCATATGAATATCTGTCACATTTATTTACAGTTTAATTTTGATCTGTATCAAAGTTTTTTTTTTTATTTATAGTTTGCTACCATTCAAACTTCCATTTCCATTTATCCAAGTTGCTTGTAAAATAATTAGTGCATTAATATTGTAGTTGTTAACATTCACCAAATACATGCATTGATGTGTTGTTACTTGCATAATGCTCATGTACTTCATGCATGTGATTGGTAAATCATTCTATATACTTAAATAATAATATAATAAAAAGTATTTACATACTTCGATACCGTTTAGTTCCCAAGGCATAATCACTTCCTTCGCTCCATTAGCCCATTTAACTACCATGCGGCCTCTCTAGATATTAAAAGAAACCAAACAAAGCAATAAAGTAAAAGTAAAATTTCATGCATGACACAGCACTACATTTAATTTTATTTGCTTTTTCCTTATTAAGTGGTGTAAAAAGTTTCAAGAATATAGAAATGTAAAATAAGTGAGAGTAAATACGGATAGTTAATTGAAAATTATTATTAAATTATTTTCAGCCATGGTGCGTTATTACAAAGTCCTTGAATCCCTGTATCTTAGGGTCAAAATGTGCTGGTAAACCTGATTCTATGAATATTAGTGGTAACAACAGGCTTCCACTTGGTAAATGTAATTTGTTTTAGTAAGACTCGTGCAGTATTCGTAATGCGTGCATGTATTTATTAGTCTTACTGTTGCCCGGTCGCAACTGGCCGGTTGCGATGAGTCCAAGTTACGAAGGCCGAAACCTATGTCAGCGGTCTGAACAACAAAACAGATTTAGTAAAGTGTTAATAAACGCAAAGGCTAAAACAAGAGCCTTTGCTGAAGGGAGGACTTATGTAAGGGAGACTGTGCTATGAAAGTACGAAACTTTTTATTAAAAATTAAAATTAAATTGGACCTACTTGTTTTGTGCTTTCATATTGATATCTCCATTGTGTCTTAAGTGTACATAAACACGAGTGAATACATTCAATAAATAGATTTTGGTAACATTAATAGAATGACAATGAATCGATGACAAAAATAAACCTTCTCCATAAACATTTGGCAGATTTCTATTTGAAATTATTAGGTAAGTAATGGAACAGGCATAGTGTTAGTATAAGATTTGAAGAAGATTTACCCATTAGATATTCGTTACTCAACCGTTAGTCACGCATGAAATTGTTAGATTTATGAATATATGTAAAAGTTAATTTGTTATTCATAAAATAGATGTGAAACAGCATTAGAATTATATTGTATATTTGTTGCGTTAGGTATCAATAAACGAAAAATATAGAATAAAATAGATCAAACTGATTCATTTTTTTGTGTTTTCATTGAGCCGTGATTCTTGAAAGGTTGAGAAACGAGTGATAAGATGAAAGAAAGCGCGATGTATGAACGTCCAAAGCTCCAGTGAGTGCAAACGTAGCGCTATGAATACGTACCGGTCCCGCAACGTCCGTGGCCTGGTACAGCTGCCACAATAATGTCGTATTAATCACATGCTTGCCGTACCACACGCTTCTAACGTGCCTTACGTACGAACCAATGACAACGTGCGCGCGCGACTGTCTTACAGTGCTTTGATGATCTTTTTGTGTTGTATGTAGCATTTTATACAAAATATTACTTTTTAGAGCTGTGAAACTTATTTTTAGTCCATTTGTGCATAATTTACATGTTTGGGCTTTTGCTGGTTGTTTGATGACGACCCAATAGGACTTTTAATTACGATTTAAAGATAACGCACGCGTGTATCTCTAGTAATATTTTGTATAAATTTAACTTTATTGAATTACAAACTTTTCAAAAAGCTTAATGAACACAACGATCAGCCTGTTTTAGTATGTTCTTGTGATCGTTCAGTTAAATTATTGTTTTTTATATTAACACGTAATTAGGAAATTTCTATTTTAAAAAATCAGCTCATACAAGTTTAAACGACAGGATAAAAGATTGTTAAAACACAGAGAAAAAAGGCACACAGAAAGCATCGAGTGAGAATAGAGAAAAATAGGAAAGCATCAGGTAAATTATTGTACACTACGATTTGTTAATAAGCTGTACTGAGTGTACTTATTTGAACTAGATAGATAGGTTTTGACTATTTAACCCTTTGCCTGCTGCACAACTATTACAAGAACTTTTTGAAAAATATAACACTCAAGAAAATTACAGCAGAACATTAAGGGTTAACAAATACAAATGAATGTATTATGAACGAAATTCTAAGTATAACTGTTTTGCCAATTGGTATAAGGTGAATGAATTTGTCTACTTCTAGTAGAAAAAGGTGTAAATTTTAGCACTACTTTACTTGTGTTTCGATAAAAATAGCTTGTGCAACCCAAAGTCGAATTCACAATATTTACACAGTGATAGAAAACTTACACTTCTCACATCCCTATATGGTAGGGCATCACTTTCGTCGTTGCCGCTTTCCCTGCGAATAAATAATCGCTTAATTAAAGTAAACAATACTTCGATTTTTCCTTCAAGTTCTTGTATTACATGCAAAGTATATGTTTGTAAAAAGTAGTGTCCAGCGAAAAGTTTTGTGAGCGGCGAATTGAACACTGTTGGTAAGAAATTTATCTGAAAGTTCATAACTTGGAAATAAATTTGATTACCACAAAAACTCAGTAAAGACGAGATCCGTGCATTGCGGAAAATATTAGAATAACAAGATATTTATTACTTGATTATAATCAAACAAGTACATTTGAAATATGTGGCCAGCAATACGTACCCGGTAGGTATACGAAGATATGCGAGCGCATGCGTGGCGGCGCCACCCTGCAGCACGACGGTCGCTATGACTATCAGTGACGTGGTTGTCAACATGGCCTGGCGAGCCTCTGAAACCGTGTTACGTATAGCCAAGGCGAACGACATCGCCCCTCGCAGACCTGATGATGGAATAAGCATTAGGTTTTAACTTAACCACCACCAACATCAGATTTTTATGATGATTACAGCTTAGAACAGGTCCCAAGCTGGTGAGATTACACTAAGCAGCAGCATTTAAGAACCGTATTAAAAAAAATGATAAATCACGTATTATATAAGTAACCAGCTTGTAGCTTGCATATTCTTTTGTTATTTAGGAATGAAAAAGTAATAAAACGGATCATTACGATTTACCTGAGAAGAACAACATGTGCTGGAAATTCATCGGTATCGGTGGGTTGCGTCCGAGATTGAGTAGGAACGATAGTGGGTATATGTTGACGGCGCGCCCGAGGGTTGACGTTACCTGTATATGGCTAAGGAATATTATTTTAGATTTTGTGGTTGAATTATTTATCTTGTTCTAATCCTAATCCTAACTATCCTAACTAATAATATTATAAATGCGAAAGTAAATTTGTTTTGTTGCTTTTCACGCCTAAACCACTGAACCGATCACCCTGAAATTTTGCATTATATGTTGTCAGGTGTACAGAAATGGACATAGGGTAACTTTCATCCCGTAAAAAAATTACTGTTGCCGAGGAAAACAACAATAACGTTCTTATGATGATAGATGGCGCCACGTGTCTTTCGCAAGCAGAGTACAACCCGAATTGATTGTCAAATTCTAAATTACCGCGAGCGAAAGCCGCGGGCAAAAGCTAGTTATAATAATAATGCAGTTTTATTCTGAACTGGTCTCTGTTTTTGTATGTTGTTAAAGTATGTCTCTCTATTCAGAATGCCTTCAATAAGGCCTCTTCTAGCTGTTTCCCAGGCTCTTTTGATGATTTCCCTTACTCTTTTTACTGTTTTGAGGATACCCATCTGTTACCATTAAATAACCATTTCTTCTGGTTATTGATATAATTATGTGTTCATTAAGTACCTATTCATTCATTATGACACATCTGGCGTTCGGCGCCCTAACAAAATATATTTTTTACTCTATAGGAATAATATATTTCTATTTTGCGTCACTTGACGGATTAAGAAATTCTTACACATGCTGTAAATAGGTACATAAATCAATAGCAATAAATAACAAAGGCTCAGATAAGGCCGGTAGCCCACCGTTTTATAGAACCAGTAACGCTTGACACTTTAAAAACATAATCCACTTATAAAATGTATGTAATATTGTCGCCGCGTATTATCGAATTGACGGACGCATTCAGCCAATCAGCTAGTTCTATTTATAATGGCCCGAATATTTTTGTATGTGACTTCGGTACCTACTGTTAAATAGGTTGAACTGGATGTCTTATTAAATCAGTCTGTTCAATACTACTGTTGAGTTTATATTTGTACTCTTCACTGAAGCCCTATTCGGCGTAGGTAAATGTGTAACCGTAATTTCCTTTAGCAATCTTTTCCTGTTACAGTGAATGATACATACATACATACATACATATATAACGATGTATCTAATTAATTTTCCTGCCAATTCAAACCCTGCGGATGTGTTTAACACTGATATTTCGAATCTGCGACTGTGACTGCATCAAAAATAAATTCTGAAATCTTGTTTGGTAAATAGTTTTCCTCCTAAATACTCAATAAAACTTAATGTCTTGCTTATCTATGGCGTTTTCAATTATTAATTTATCAAATTCACGCTATAAGTATGTCAATGACAATGAAAAACTTTGACGTCACGCTTTTGTATTCTGAACATTTTTAGAACAAAATATCGTTTTTGACAGTTCGTAAAAAGTAACTCAGATGACCAGTAGTCATATATCGTATTGATAGGTAAAATTATTGACGTCACGCTTTTGTATTCTGAACATTTTTAGAACAAAATGTAGTTTTTGACAGTTCATTAAAAGTAACTCAGGTGACCAGTAGTCATCTATTGTATTGATAGATAAAATTAATAATGTTAGAAAACGTACAGATCATAGACTGACATAGCGACATACCGTTATAATACGGTTTAGCGCCAAATGAGGCTTTTGGGATGAATGGATGCGGAAGGATTGGTGTTGTATTGAAATAGGAGTGACCTACATCTATTGGTGGACTGCAATTAGACTGATTTGGTAGGGCCAAAAAGTGAGCTAACGATACGTAACCTCCGAACGCCGAACGCCGTCGAGTCCACGTATTTTGAAATAAAGAGTTGGAAGCTATGGGGCTATTCTTGCGCGCGTCTACATATATATCTATATCTTATCATACTACGACATAGATAGTTTCAATCTCTTAATTTTATTTTTTTAATATCATGACATTTGACAAACTTTGTTGCTTTTCGAGAGTTTCTGGAAAAAGATAGGTGAGCGATATCCGGTACGTTTATTCGATATACCTCGATCTTGATATGATCTCTAAACGTGTGAGAATTAGATAAATAGTTCCGGACATTTTTTGTGCAATATATCCTACATCATGTGGTGCGTGCCGAAATTAGGAAATCGACGCACCAAATGTTGTACGATCGCTTTAAATAGTTCCAGCAATAGCAATTCCACAAAGGCGTTCAATGTTTTTGTCAGATAAACTGTAGAGTACTGTTAATGAATTAAAATACAAGTTCATATACCGAGGTAATTTACAAAAGGATACAAAGCCAGCGATAATAAACCATGGGTCGAAATGGTGCTTAGGGAAGGTGAACATAGACACGCCGATGTACGTGAAGATGAAGTTCTCCGCCAAGAAGTTGAGCAGCTCGAACAGCTGTTTGGTGCGGTTGCGGGAGTCAGACGACAGGTTGTTGTACGTGTAGTGAGCCTGACATATACCGCAGAATAGCACCGCCACCACACCTGAAATGGAAAGCAGAAGGATTACTACAAAGAAAAAAGAAGTTGTCGTGTAGAAGTTAGGGTTAGGGTGCTCCCAGTTTATTTTTGATTAAATCATCCATTAATATTATAATTATAAATCTCGCATATAAACACACCCAGACCAAGAATATCTCATGGGCCATATGCCTACTACCTACTTGTAAAACCTACTATCCCTACCGTAAAAGCCAATCGCGTAGCCACTGCGCTAACTGAATCATTGGCTATGGAATAAGACGTGTTCTCACACACAGGTTCTACGAGCAACAAACTAGCACACATTTAACTTTCTAGGCTAACTAGGCGCTTGTTAAGTGTAAACTCAACCGCAGAAAGAAAATATATATATGTTTTAGTAACGACACCATCTATTGTTTTTCCCGAAGGATTAGGCCGAGGTGTATGGTACACCCACATTTCGCCAATGCTGTTATGGAGCCCCATGTAATATGTTGTATAAGCCTATTAACATCTAATGGGGACCGTTACAAACTACCTACTACTGAAAAAAACCATATAACACTGCCCCAAGGAATGGTACCCAGAACCTAATGTTCATCAGTCCAATGAGGCAGTTGAACAAAACAAATCCTACATTACCTGTGAGCTCGCACACTTCAGCGATAAGGAAGGCCGCATACGACATGAGCACGAAGAGCGCAGACTCCAACAGTGGCCACTCGCGCACGTGAGTGAACTTCGTCATGTGCATAATGGTTAAGGACTCATTGAAGAATAGGAGAGACGAAAATATAAAGACATATTATTCAAGACAGATGTCTTTGAACACTTTTTCTGTGAGAAAATATCCATTATCTCAGTGGCTTATTAAGTAAAAGTTTGCATTATAAATGTAATAGTTAAAAAAAAATCTAAATATACTAACCATTTTGTCATTAATTACAGACATTTGAAAAGTTTAGACAATTTTTGGACAGAGTCTAGTAATTTTGTTTATGAAAAACTAGCTCCATTAAACGATAAGACCCCACCTCCATGTTTCGCAGCGTGAATGTCCATACGACTTAAAAATTAACCGAATTATTTTGCTTTCACAATTAAAACGTAACAATGCAGCTACTGTTAATATTATCCAACCGACGATGTGTATATTTATTCGTACCTATGCACGCCAGTTAAGGATACATTGTATTATCGTTCTGTTGATACTGACCTTAGTTCTTTAAACATGTTGATTCTACAAACCACGTGGATCGTTATGCACTAGACAATAATATTGTATTGTCTACATATATAATTATGTCAATCAATCGGTTCATTCGGTAGGTCGCGTCACGCTTATGACTTCGGGGTAAGCAGTCGCAAATTACGTAAAACGTAATAAAATTTAATATTTAACAGCGTCACTTTATGTTAAATTTTGGGCTGGCAACGTATGATAAAGGGCCATCTTATTTTGTTCTCTGCCTGAAAATTTGCCAACAAGTAACGACCAACACCAGCACCAAATATTGTGAGAAAGATGACATGTCATAGAAATAAAAAAAAAATTGAAAATTTGGGACATATACGTACTAGGCCCGCGTGGTAATGCCTAGTCCCTCTTAGTTAGAAAATGCCTCAGTTCCGGTAGTGGAGAAATTTAATAAGTGGTTACAACGACGATGAATCAACTTTAAATACGCATTGAAATAGTACATTGTTTCTAAAATACATTTTGTTATTGAAAAGGATATCAATGCCGTCAAGCAGCCCATCAGTGCGCCGACAAGTAATGACAGACTGAAGATCCCAATGAAGTCTCCTATAGCTCCCAGGAACGCAGTGATTTCAAACCCGCCATCATTTGAGTACCTCAATTCGTAGTTTTGTATGGCTCTGTAACAATACAGGGATAAATAGATTTTGATAAGGATATCTATTGATAATGATATATGTATGCTTTTAAAAATGTGTTATTTACTATAAATATCATGATAGCGTATTATAGATAATAAAACGAAACACAAGGTACGGCCAGACTTATGTGAGTAAAAATTATGTATAAAATTGATTGAGATTTTTTCGACGACTTTGCCAAAGTTGCAATCTTACTGACTACCATTATTGATTTGACAATAGTCCGGATTAGTGACGTTTTGATCGATATAATATTTAATAAAATAATCGCCATATTTTTCATTTTAGACAGATGATTGCTAAATAATTAACCTTACGGATCATAAGAAACTGTCATTTATTAAGTGAATTATTTATTTACCCGCTAAGTACAAGAGCCACAGCGTCATTGAGAACGCTTTCGCCGAATATCATTGCGTACAGATTGACGTCCACCTGTAACAATATTGACATATTTGTGAATATTGCGTACACACAATAGAAGATGACATGGAAAAATGGCTAAAAACAGGTGATTCAGCAGATTTCATAACTACATATGTCACTAAGTATGTGAAATTGATAATATCGTGTTATGTCGATATATTAAATACATTGATAGTTACGAATTGCTAGTGGGAACACCTAGCATTAAAACATGAATGTTCAACTGAAGTCATAAACCACCGAAAACAAATGCTTATTAATTTTTAGTACCTACTCATTAAGTGTCATGCATTACTGTGACTTAAAAATGGACGAGAATGGGACGATTCTCACGCGATAAGAGTACTTAAATAAAGATAGGTAGGTACTTATCTTTATCGAAAAAACATGGCGAATGTCGCTAACCTATTTCTTTTCAAACTCTCGTATTTTAGCAGTGCCGGATTAAGCGAACGCGGGGCCCGTAGCAAATTCTATCGAGGGGCCCTTGGTCTGCTATTGGCTCTTAAAAGTATTAAGTGACTTTTTGTAGAACTTGTGAGTTTACCGTATGAAATTCTGTGTTTTAATTTCGCCAGCAAAATAATCGGCTACCGATTGTCTGACGTGGATTTCCTTAGTCGGAAAACAGGTGTAACGTTTCATGTTTTTGCTGCATTAATTATATTCAATATAACGTAATTCTTAATAAGTTCCACTCAAAAAATTACGCTCAGGCGGAGGTGGGCAGGTTTGAATACGCGGGGCCCCCTTCTGCGCGGGGCCCGTGGCATTTGCTAGTCTTGCTACGTGGTTAATCCGGCACTGAACATTAGAGTTATCTTTACTTTCAACACTCAAAATGCAACTGTTGGTGGAACCTAATCGAAATTTTTGTGACTCTCCCTACGGAGGGAGAGACTATCAATAAAATAGAATTTACCGAAGCACGTGAGAATTCCTCCTGAAGACGAAATGACATTTTAAGAGCGCCCTACGTTTGGACCCTGTGCTAACGAAAAAGAAGTCAATGTTTTGGTAATCATTGGTATGGGGGCTATACACAAGTATGAAATCAAGAATAATATTTCAAGGTGCCTGTTTATATTAAAGCCTGCTGTCATGTGATATATCATAAGACAAGAGTTCTTACTGATAAAACAGGTACACAAATACTATAACTCCATATAATTTGTACACAATTCCTTTTATCATTATATTTATCTGTTGACATTTGACAGACAGACTCGTCATTCTTCCTACAGCATAAAATACGAATCTTTGTGACTCATATGTTAATTACGAACTTTCCATCATTTGTAAATTGGATTTTTATGTCGTTTACGTCAAATCATTTAATGTTTCTTGAAAAATACAAATTATATTTTATTCTATTGCTTAACCAAGGAATTGAAACAAGAATAAAAGATTTTATATTGGCCGTCCGACAGTGATAATAGGTCATATTCTAAGACATTATTTTACTGTTCCTACCTAAACAACTAATAACAAGTTTTATGGATTACGGAACGATTAAAGTAAGATTCAAATTGGTCTGTAAAAACCGTTTTAACATAGATAAATAACTTACTGTATTCAAAAACAGTTTATTAAAATAAAAATATAGGTGTTATTTTGTAATTACCTTCAATTGTGAGAATATGGCAAGCACAGTGAGAGGGTCGGTGGGTGAGATGAGAGCGCCGAAGTACAGGGTGTCCAAGAAGGTGAAGCTTGATCCGAGGGAGGCGGGCATCAGTTGCACGCAGCCGTACATCAGAGAACCAATGACCAAAGCTGACAGCGCAGTGCCAACCATCGCGAAAGTCAGGATTGCGCCCAGATTACGGAAGAAATATTTCTGCAAAAATATTGTATTTGTACAATGTTTCCCTTATTGTGTCCCTTCATTTTTCTCTTTCTTTACTTTTTAAGGTGTTTTAACGAAGGGAATATTTATGAAATATTGGGTGGCCTCTTTACTCGTCTAGTGTCAATTTTCTTTAGAAGGCTTCTTCTTTAATTTTTTTTTAATGTTTGATACGCTTTGATCGTCGTACAGAGTGAAAGAACGGGCAAAAGTATAAAAAAAATGAAACTGCTACGTCAACAAGAGTTGAACGCTTAAGTTTTTGATGATGTACAATTTATTCACACTGGCTGAAGGGACACTCAGAAAGTTCACAGTATATTATTGTTAGAGGATGCTGAAGCTTACATTTTTCTGGCAATCTAATTATATGATATAATAGGAGGGAAATTGATAAAATATCATAATTTTAATTGATTTACATTATAAGCAGATAATATCCATTTGTATACCAATTTTGCTTGTAAATATTTTAGGAAAGCTGGACAGAACATTGATAATTAAAATAATGTAATATGTTTGTGTGTAACTTACCCTTTTAAGACAATATCCAGCATGAAATATAATAGGTGGTAAAATTATGTTAAAAAATATTTCAGGATCAAATGTTGCTTTCAGATCTATCTCGTTCTGTTCCACATTTACTATTTCACCTCTAAAGCTATATGCGTAAGTCTTGTTAGGTACTGGAGCATCTGTACAGTGAAAAGAAGACAAAAACATTTTTCACACTAAACACATTGTTTACAATAATTTCTTCCATAGTCATGGCATGAGAATAGTCTTGTTTAACTATTAATTAAATATTATTAATAAAATAATTCTTAGATTATAAGATTGAGCTATTATTAGGAATTCCTGTACACAAAAAACTAACAAGGTCATACTGGTATTGCCTTGTTTATATGTAGTATGAGAGTATCCTTGTGTACTATGAGATAAAAACTTTCAACAAAAAACAAAGAAGCTGACTGTAATATTTCATAATGTTAATATTAAGATAAGTAAGAAGATACAAATGACTGAGAAATAAGTTCATAATCTTGATTATAGAGACATAAAAGTTTGGATAAAAAATACACATCTGTCTTTATATCATTAATGAAGAAGGAACAGATCATGTTTAATAGGGACAAAATATATGAAATCCCTTAATTTTTTGCCATTAATATATGAACATGTTGTCATTGAAGTTCAACCTAAAAATTCATATATATTTTTTTTATAAATTTAGAAGAAGCATTTACTTTGAAGATATGTGTCTGATTAAATCATTTCCATGATTTATTTAAATAATCTTAAATAAGAATAAAACTGAAATCATCTGAATCTGAATTATCTGAAGTCATTGCTTAAATTTTTTTACTATTTATTTAAGGTTTTATATTCATTCAGAGGCCACACTACTCCAATCTTGACAATATAGGATGCCTGTCTTTAGAAAATGAAAGTGCTGAATTTGGATTTACCTCCAGAGGCGATCTGCATTTTGTCAGGGAAGTGCAGGCGTAGCATGTCAGGTGGTACTGAAAGGTTGTACTTTGTTTCTGGTGCTGGGTGCACATTGATGTAGGTAACTGCATTTGTACTGCCTGCATAGCGAATTATCGCTCCTACTATTAGACCTGGTGAAAAAAGAATACATTTTCAATAATTAAACATACTTACACACTGAATACTAGGACAATGGTTATTATGCTTAGTGGTTAATATTCCCAGATTTTGAAAGCTTATTTAGATATCTGATTAGTGATTATTAAATCTGCTTTCATTCTATCAAATATAGCAATCATTATTTTAATTGACTTCAAGATTAGGTTGCAGATTTATCAATCAAGATAAATATGGCATAATAATTATTTTATGAAAATTTAAGCATGTAAACATAAGAATTTGATTCTAGTTATTAGATAATTGACAAAAACTCATCTCATGAATCCAAATTAATTCATACATTCATATTATGGTAATTCAAAATTTCCTCATAATGGTATAGTTCTATATACCTGTAAGTAATTTATAAAACTAGAATAGCAGTTAGTATAACCACCTACATTAGTGACTTTTCAATGGATGAATGCACAATTAAAATGTTATGTAAACAAAACTAGAAACTGCAAACCAGTAAACTGCACAGTAGTTGTTTGAAATGTTATATTGTTATGAATTGAAATATTTTGTGTGCATAACAAGGTTTTTTCCATGTTAAAGTTTTTCAAATAGACATTTCTAGTTGTGAGGTTGTGTGAAACTTTTCTTGAGATTAATATTTTACTGTCACCCACAAATCAGGAAGATATCTTGGAATTTCAAGCACTGCTAAATTGGATCAGTACTATTTATTATTTAGTGAAACCTGATCTAATCATGGTCAACAGGTTATTCTGTAAAATTCTGTAGATATAACATGTATTCAAACTTTAATATACTGGCAGGTACATAATATAGAGGTAAAGAATTTCCGTCAAGGTCTCGAACATCATATTGTTAAGTGATCACATGACCGTATAGACATAAGTAATTACGTTTTGAAGGGAAATAAAATTTTACCATAAATGACTGCGAGTCCTGTTTCATGAAGCCAGCTCACACGGCGATGTTTAAATACCCAAATAGTAAGCACTGTCAGAGTTAGTAGACAGGTGTATATCAAAAGATTCAAGCTGTCTATCCGATGTAGTAGTGTCGCTTTTGCGTCCAGCGCAATATCTGTTCCAGAAGCTTGACATAATGCCACCAAATATAAGAGGAAAGATGTGAAACTCAGAAAGATATACATGATTTTTTTGTGTTTTAAAAATAACGTCGTCACATCACAAAATATGCACACTATATTCACACGAAACACCTAGTTGATTTGATGTCAGATCGTTTACTGGATACGGCAATCAGTAATCATATAAATATAGGTAGGAAAGCCTATTAGCCTAATTATTTTCGTACTGGAAAAATAGTCAATACATTTCTACACAGAACAAAACGTACAGACAACCGTGAGTGAGATTTAGAAATAGCAACTGTCAAAACGAAAATGTCAATACACGCGTTTCATTATACGTTTACGTTCATAAGCGTGAAAAACATAAGCAAATAGATTAACAAGAAAAAGTATCATAATTTTAATACATATAGTGTTAAGTGATGTTTCTACACTGTAACTTTGTTTTAAATTTAAATAAAAAGATATTGAAATATATCAGTAAGACATTACTTTTTAATTAATGCTACGTAGAAAAATTAAGTTATTGAATAAATTATGAGTGTGATGAAATGTGATTAATTTTAGTGTCGATGTCATTTGAACAGAGATGTTAGCGGTTAAATTTAAATAGTGCCGGCAAAGGATGATTTATTCGCAATTTAATTAATATACAATTCAAATTTTTTTAATCTTCTATGCCTTTGCCATGGCTTCTGAGTTGAGATAAGTGTGTAAGATACTTCTTTAAACAATTACAAGGACTCGTTTTGTAACACATAGTGATATTAAAATGGCAAGTCATAAAACAATATTTTGGTTGGATTTAGCCATCCGCGTCCACTTGAAAAGTTCAACCTGAATATAAAAAGTATTGATGGTAAAAAGTATTAGTTTCGTATTTTTCTAGATAAATGATCATTTTGTGTTTATTTTTTAATGTTCACCGACAACGTATTACATTAATTAGTAGCTATTTACAATGTAGTGAATAGGCGCGGTCACAGCCAAAACACGGGGGGGGGGTCCATATTAACAGCCTAAGCGAAATTCTAAGTCTATAATATTAATTTTCGTAAATTGTCTGCTTTTAAGAGGTTTGCCAATTTGACGAGAACGGACCGCCACTGGTAGTGAATAAGTTATCAGAAGAGAAGGTTTGGGCCATTTGGGCTTTAGACATAGATACCTTTGTCTAGGCATGTGTGGTTAGTTACAAAGGAATTCTTATTGATCGAAGTAATAATATCTCTATCAGATTTATAATTGTAGGTATCCGGTATGCACGCCGACTACATGGTAACACAGGTATATAGTTTAAGTCAACACAAAAACAGAATGTTAGTAGGTACGTATAACTAATGGATATAATTATATTCATAGGTATTCATGTTGAAGACAGAGTGTTTTCCGTCGATGGAATGTCCTTGTACAGTTTTACCGACATTATTTCCATCTGTAGCGAGTACACGAGGGACACAATCGATTAGTATACGGATTCTTTGTAGATACGTATGTAAATTATTAGAATTTTGTTGCAACTGGTTAATATCGAGCGATAGTAGGTACCTGCTGGATGTCAAGTAATATCAAATTTGATACAAGATTCTAGAAATAGATCTTTTCGTTTTTGACCCGATAGGTAGTAGGTAGCTAGTTATTATGTTGAACACAGATTTCGTATTTCTGTACTTTAACCAAGTCAGTACATATTTCGACATATTCAAATGACCTACTTGACTCGTCCATAAACTAAACTTGTGTTTTTGCAACATGGTCCTTTTGTAGTCGTAAGTAGGTATGCTGGTAAACAATTTCTGCAGTTAAACTAATATCTGTCTTTACTTTTATTACTTAGTCTATTTTTTTTTGAGTTTAGCTTGAGTTTTAATCTATCTGTTTTCCAGCCAGTTTCTCAGACTCAGTTAATGTAGGTACAACATGCCAGCAATATAAATTATTTTCATTAAAATCTGTACGGTGTACAGTGGATACGGATGAAAATGTATAAGGTGAGAAGGGTTAATATGGGAATGACCATAAGTTAATAACTATATCAAAAAATAAACCCTGAGCAGACAGGTTTCACTAAAACTTATCCAGTTATGTCTGCCTATCTTACTCCACCTCTAGACTTCTTTCAAATAGGGGTAATTAGGCCTAAAATTACCTCGATTTACAAACAAATCTGGTTACAATATCATCTAATCTTAATACTGGTGAAACGTTGATCACAGCCCTGACTTACGAATAATAGGTAGCTGCAGTTGGGCTGTCGGTTTTCGTCATCATAGCGAAACGTAGCACCATAATGTTGCTACTCGCCAACTGCAATGCAACGGTCACCGGTACTTTCCCGATCAAGTCAGCCAAATAACCGGTTGTAGTTGCTTTACCAGAAAAAGATGGTAGGTACAAAACTACCTTCATTTTAACATTAATATTGATTACAGATAATTATATAAACTTCCCAGTTATCAGTCAGTTTGTCGCAATTTATTCAAAAGTTAAGTAGTTTACGGAATAAATTGATTTTTCTGTTCCTTTATCAATTACATTTGCATGGAATGTGTTAAAGACTGTAAGTCGCTTGAATAGTTCGGTCTCGATTCTTTTCGTGACGTGTTTATGTTTTAATTGGTTTGTATGTAAATAAAGTATCCATGGTAATAAATACTTACATACCGTTTGTAATAAAATAGTATTACAATACTGTATGTACTTGTTAAAATGCCACAATAAGGATATAGGTGGATATTATGTTTTTAATGAGATAGATTATAGATATTTTTTATTATGTATCTACTATGTATGTACTTATGTAATGTTTAAATGTGTCGAGAAAAAAGCGACATAGGGATTATGTAATGAGGTTAGGCAGTTAGAGTCTTCCTGTGTGTGTGTGTGTGTGTGTTAAATATACCCGTCAAGCATGGCGCATATGACCATATCATAAGATAGCAGCTTTGTGGTGGTCCTTATGATGCCTGTGTTAGCCAATTTACATTTGCATGTTGAAGTTTTTGGTATTTCAGTGGGCCAGATCAATAAAGCTACTTGGTTTTTATACGCTTGTTTTAATTAGCTTAATTTCTACACATATACACTGTCACGGGCAGGAACCGGAAGAGAGCTAGTTTTAGTTTATTCATTAAAAATCAGTGTTGAATGTTCTTAAAAATAATTATCTGTTGCACAAAATTAAATTCAACAGAAGTGAAAATGTACTGAAACATAACATACTTAGATGCGTTTCTAGTAGAAGTAGACGATATCAGTGTTTCTACTTACTAAGTACTAGAATTACTACTACTACTTAATAAGTAGAAACATGTCAGAATTTTTGGGCTGCTGTAATTTGTTCGCATTTGCGGGTAACGGGAATACCCGTAACAATTTATTTTTAACTGCGGATGATGGAATATTTTAAATTGTATTAATAAGGTAAGTAACACAATCCATACACTTATTAACTTACCTACCTACCTACCTATTGTGAAACCCTACTGCTTTAAATTCCCACAACAGTATTACCACTTAATTACTCATTGCTATGCAACTTTAGATTAATGTAGAAACCGGTAGAGCTTCTACTAATTAGCGAATGATTTGTTACTTTTAACTTTAAAGCTAAGTAGGTCCTTGAATATATCGCACCCTTAGAATGAAAGTGACCTAACTCAAAATTCTTGAACAACCAAAACTGACCTTAAAAAGTATACTTTTTTTAAGACTTTCTTGCTCATTTCCAACAAATTACATTTTTGACTTAGATCACTTTCGTTCTGAGGTTGCGATATGTCTGTAACGTAGGTCGAAGAATAATATGTTTTATTTATAGCGAATTCATCACCATATACCACACTCTAACTCATAAGGATATTAGAGAAAATTGGTGTGTTCTCTAACCTAAAATTCAGAGATTTGTCACATCAATTATTCACACCGGGGTCCGGCCCGCGTGGTGTTTTACAGAGCAGTCCTACCCTCAAAGAGGAGGGGAGATAAAAATATATAGGTAAATAAAGTGACCGAAATTTATGGCAATAGATTAAAAGCACATTATTATTTAAATATAATAGATAAATTTAAAGTGTAAAGGAAAGAGATATCGGTGGATACTTGTCTACTTCCCAATCTAGTCTTGTTATTTGTTAAGGCCAACCAGTCACGCCGTCGTCAGTAGGCATCAACTGGGTTATTGAGCAATCTTGTATGAGTTGGCAGGTAGGCAGTATAATTTTATTTATACGATACTACCTTTTGCCTGTATTTTTGTCTGCTACAATTCTAGACTAGGATTCTAAATTCAATACCTGTACCTCTATTATGAGTTTTTTACTATTTACTTTCATAGTAAATGTAAATTTTCATGAAAGCGATTTTAGTACTATCATGAAAATTTACTTTACTATGATAGTAAATAGTAAGAAAACTCGTGATAGCGGTACTGTTGGTCGCTTTTAGGGGTTATTTTTTAAAGAAAATGTTGTCTTTTTTACAACAGGGTCTAGGTATGACATATACATATATTATCATCATGAAACTTATTGTTACATAACAACATCGCATCACGTCTGTATTCCATGAAGGGTTAGGCAGTGGTGTGGGTACTATTGTACACCCATATTTCACCGTTTCAATGCCGTTACTGAGTTCCATATAATAGGGGCCGAGCCTATTGCCGTCTACTGGGCACATTTCCAGACTCCGTGCTGCTACTGAGAATTACAGATATAGAAAAACTCAATAGTACTTTGCCCGACCCGGGAATCGAACCCAGGACCTCACGCTCAGCAGTCGCGTTTGCGACCACTAGACCAATGAGTGATTGTACTAATAAGTACAATCGTATTATTATCTTCTTTAATTTAAGAACCGCTTCTTTTCTGAAGTCGGTTGAAAAATCGAAGTCGGTTTTGATAACTTCAATCTCACAAACAAACGTAACTGCTTTATGATATTAATATAAATAAATTGCTCACAAGGTGTTTTGTTTGTTTACGTAGTTTATAATTAATATCTTATTAAGAGGCCTAAATAATCGTGAGGAATCCCCTCTACAATACTATGACATTGGGTAATATTATTATCATAAACGCAATCATAAGTTGACTGGCTCATACTTGGGGTTTTTTTATGTTTTCTGTATATTTATACATAGTGGATTATTGAGATGTGACAGTAAGTGCAGGTATCAGAACCATTATACCGCAGGAAAATGTTCTTATGAGTCTGTCCTTATTAATAGGAGATATTTTGACCTGCATTTATAAATTTCGGAAAAAGTCAGCAAGAATGAGCAATTTGGATGCTAAATGGATAGGGAGAAGTCTTGTTATCTCTGACTTTTGTTATTATAATCTCAGTTGATCCGATAGTGTCTTTGATCCTTATAAGAAACAGGATCGAATGGCATCATAAAAGATTTTGTGTAAATTAAGTATTTTTTTGCCTATTGTATATCCACTTTTTCCAAAATTTGTTAATGCAAAATTATGTTAGAAAAATAAGGAGAATCTGCTCAGAACGTTTTCCTATAGCTATAGTTATGCTGCCCTCTCTCTGCATCTCAAAAATCCACCCTGTATCACATAATGCACACACATTTCACACATTATTTAGTTATAGATTAAAGAACAAGCTTTTGCCATCTATAGGAATAGGCAGTCCGGAGATTCCTGTCTCCGTCCGTCTGTGCTGCTTAGTACTTTATACATAAACACATTGCTCGACCAGGAAATCGGATTCGGGACTGTCCAGGAATAACACACAGTCCCGCTCACGACCACTGGACCAATAGTCAATCTTAGTATTTTTGTTCCAAGAGTGTTTTTTACTGGTTATTAACGTAATGGAATGTTCTGTGAGACAGATAGTTATTCTTTTGTTTAGTTTGTAGTCTGATATACTAGTTTTGTAATTCTAGTTTTGACGTTTTGCATACAGTCAGCATCAAAGATATGTATACACGTAGCGAAATTCAAAAGCGATTTTTAGAAGAAATGGTGATTGAAATCTTGAAAATTTTTACACTTAGAATCTATGGATACATAAAAATACATAGTCATTTAAATTTTATGATTTTAACCAATAGTTTTCTTAGAATAAGCGTTTGAATATCGCTATGTGTATATATATTTTTGATGCTGACTGTACCTAGTTTTTGGTGATCGTCGATGATAAAATAATCTTAAAATACATATATCTTTTATCTGCATTGAGTGCACACTTGGGAAAGTTGTTTGTTATCATGAGTATAATAATGTTTTTAAGTTTCTGTTACTAATCACCAGTTGCCCTATACATATAATGAAACAGGCTTTGAAATTTTTGAAATTGTAGAATTTTTATATGACGTAAGTATCCGATACTAATACGAAAACAATTGAGCTCCTGAGGGATTTAAAGGTCTTATGACTACAAAAAACCACATTAAGAGGATACTTATCTAAAAAATCATGATAATTTGCATCAAATTATTACCTAGAGTTTTGCAATTTATATCCAATTGTCTACATCGCGTCATCCTTTAGCTAAGCAACAGGTATGTTGGATCTTTATTTTAATTGACATAAACATACATCACGCCTGCATTCCCCGAAGGGTAAGGCAGAGGCATGGTATTGTACACGCACATTTCGCCGACGCCATTATTTAGTCCTGTGTACTATGGGGCGAGCCTATTGCCATCTACCGAGCAGAATGTCAAATTTCTGGCCGCTACTGATACATTTTCAGCAAAAAAACCCTATATAACTTTTTAGACCCGAGGATCGAACCCAGGAAGCTCAGCAACCACATACGTTGCAACTGGATCATTGAGGCAGTTCATGTTATATTATTATTTACTGCAATGATAGTCAAGTACGTCAGAGGAATTATAATGAGTAATCTTTTAGCGTAGGTAAGGCAAGTACTGGTTATACGTCAACGTGAAATAAGGAAATCATCAATTCGCACAATATGTAGGTAATTCCCTTCGGTCATAAGTTAATGGGAATAAATGCACCAAAATACGGAAAGATCAGATCAGATCAGTGGATCTGCGAGGTTAAGCAGCGTTTGCTGACGTCAGTCCTAGGATGGGTGATTTTCGCACATCAACACCCCTCCGTGCCTCAGAAAGAACGTTAAGCAGTTCGTTCCGGGTGCGATACAAATACCTATGATAGTTTTTCGAGTTTCCCAAGATATAGGCTTGGCTAATTTGGGACCGCCGTATACATGACATTTTTATGATTTCTGGGATAAATAAACTTATTATTATAAAAAGCCCAAGCCCAAAAGTCTGACAACCATTATAACCTTAGGGGAACGGTGCCCCCAGTCAAATGGTAACGGAGGTCAGTTGGCAGTCGCTCTGTGTAAAATTCGAACATTCAGCCGCAACTATAACTGTGCCCCGTCCTCAATGTAGTTGGACAAAGGCTAGGCAGATGGTGATAATGATGATGTGGCTGGCGTGACCTAGCAATCGGTACATGGGGATTTAATGATCAATAATATTGACAAATAAAATCATTCGGATAACAGCAACGACTAGCGCTCTAAGTCCACAGCCGTTCATTGCGTCTACGTGCGTTGCCGTGCAGTAATACGTTGCTACGCGGCAACTTACGGTACTGCTACGCACGTACCAGCAAGGTTACGGGTATTGCATTGTAGTTAAAAAGATGCTGTATTATCAGTAGAATAGTTTTATCAGAGAGTGTTTATGCATTACATCGAATAAGATTTTATTTTATCATCATCAAATCAACCTTATCGCAGTCCAGATTTTCTTAACTGAATGATAATTAGGTACACTGCAGTATTTCAAACAAGTATAAACATTATTCTTAAACATTATTTTATCTTATTTGTTTCTCGGGTGGCTGTAAAACGCAATGAGTTTGGTAGAGGTTAAAAGTTTTTTTTTTTTTGCGATTGTATTACCTATATTTTAAACGATGAATAGATTGTTTTTTTGGTCGGTGCATGATCTACTTTAATACCAACTGAAATTAGGTTTTACGTGTATAACTAATTGAATGTGTCACGTTTTTTGGAAGGCAATTCAAATCTTTTTAGTTCATGTCCTAAGGTTATTATGTCAATAACCTTTTTTTGTTAGTTGGATGAATTAATTATGAATACTGCGTAACTGCATATTAATATTTTCGTTGCAATAGGTGTTTAAGATGGCAAAGAAAAGCTGTTCTTTTTTTTGCGACTGATGGTTTTTGTTTCGAGTGCGCTTATGAAAGATCAGCAATAACTTTTAAAATCACGAATTTTTATATTGTTTAGGATAATTGGTTACGGTTTCCAGCCTTAAATTTTAATAACATATCTGGCTCGACCCCTTAGGGCTTTATAAAGCGAAATGTAGAGTTTCGGGTATGTACCTAAGCATTGAATTGACAATCTGGGGGCACGGTAGTGCCCCCGCCCAGACGAGCCAAGCGAAGCGCAAGGGCACTACCTACCTTTTCTCGAAGTGTATCGTCGTTTTTTTGAACCCTCATAGAGTTGGTTTCCGATGTACCAGATAGTTCATATTCTCAGGATATGATGTCAATAATAGACTTATTAAATATACAAAGTCTCAATTGAATAGCTCTAATACTTTCGATTTTATTGATATCTAAAATACACCGATTTCGTCACTGACACACTCACTGACATACTGACGATCATCAAAATGTTTGGCTACTTCCTGAAGTGCTAGAAAGCTGAAATTTGGTATGTAATCTAAGTTTAGTATACAACCAACAAAAAAATTCATAAACTTATAAGTTCAGTATACAAAAAACACTACCGTGCCCCCAGATAACATTGGTGGGTGGGGGGGTGAAAGTTTGAATGAGACTTTCACCAATTTTATGAATTAGGACATGAAAGTTTACACGGGACTGTAGACAGTAACTAAAAAACCTATTAATAAGTACTTACAAGAACCTCCGCCTTAATCAAGAGTCTCATGGTAGGTCTCAGTTATTTACGCCCTTTGACGAGGAGGTGGGCAAATCGACTGTAAGTACTTCATTAATACGATAAGATATAATACTAAAGTTAGGTATATAATTAAAATAATTTTATTAATAATACCTTAGCAACTTACAAAAAGAACTGAAATCCCACCAAAAATAAATGTATGGCTTCGCCGTTTCGCTACCGTCGTGGAGGTGATGCGAATATTTAGTTTCTGAAGTAAGTAACGAAACGTCGAAGCCATAAATTTTTACTGATATGTAGAATTTGTGAAGTTAGGGTCGGTAGAGTTAGGCCGTGTAGATTCAGAAGCTTGGCTCTACATGAGATCTGATATCTTTTTCACAGGGCAAACCTTATGTGGTCGTCTTCGCAACATTTTACATGAAATGTTTTTGGTGGTTGACAATTTTAGAGATTCGACAAGTCATTTGGGGCGACATAATAACTGAGACTGATTTTTTATCCCAGTACTTCACAGTTAACAAAAAAGTTAATAATAAGTCTGATTTTAAAATAACGTTCGAACGTTAGTCATTAAAGTTAATTTTCTACATGAATGAACAACAGTTTTGACATTTGTTTTGACCGTACACCGATCACGTATACCTAAAGTCAGATAGTGTTGATCTAGGTTTCCTTGTTTTCTAGTCAGTAAGTGTACTTAAAGTCTAGTAAAATTAAACTGTAGTTTTTCCCAAACGTTATTTTAGCCTGGGAAAACCTGCCGTTTAATTTGAGTAGACTACAGTATTAGATTAGTATAAGTGTGGTGATTTAGATTTTCACTTTCCGATATTGTCTGGTCGGTTGACGCAATACAAGTTGGAGTAAGGTGTTATGATGGGTTCATTGAGCAAGATGACTGTAATGTTATTGTTGTTGAGCAGATGTCATACAATTTAAATATTTTTATAAAGAAAATAAATAAAACAACATTGGAATATCGGACAGGTCCTCAGACAGGTTTTTACAGTCTTTCAACTCCATAGACCTGATGACGTCACCACTACGAGACGTTTATCACTGCCGCTGCTTTAAGTGGTGGAGGCGATTAGGTTCGTAGCGCTACAAAGGCGCAGGAGCATTCAGTGCGCGCTGGATTTTGGCGCGCATTACATGTATTTACTGAAATAGTATTCATAATTACGTTAACTTATTTCGACGTCCATATTTTAATAAGCAATGTTAAGGACTATAAACTAAATATTTTTATCCTCGCAGTGACGAATAAGTGATATTTTTTTAATTTATTAGAATCTTATTATATACCTAGTGATCTTTTTTAAAATAATGGAGTTCTATAAATTTATGGTGATATTTGCAGTATTGTGTATGGGGTAAGCATAAACTTTATTTATTTAATTTAAGTTGATAATACCGAAAAGGTACATGTTATTATAGGTTTTTAACTCAATACCTAATAATATGTACTTACAACGAATAACTAAGTTAGGATGCGTGTGAACAGAAAAAAATGCAGAGACAAAAGTATGAAATTAATCTCAGGGACCGAATAATCTCTCTGATTATACCTAACACAAATCAAATGTCTATAGTGTTACTGGCCAACAATATACTGTAAACACAGAATTTACCTTACAGTTTGCATTTTTTTGCTCGCTGTTATTAACAATCTTGAGTTAATTTTTTACTAAATCGTATTAAAATACGGCACAAAAAGTGCATACATAATTGGAACAGTTTTGCTAAACATCTGCCAAATCTATAAATTTTTAAATAATTATAAAAAATATTAGATATAATTTATGTTTATTGAATATCTGTATTCGGTTGTGATTTAGGACCAAAGTTTCTACAGTTTTTTGTGTCTAGTCTGCAAATTAACTAAATATTCTGCTAATTTTCATGAGAAAATTATATTTTATTGTTTACGATGGCGATGATAATAATTTGAATAGTAATGGTAACTTGATTATCTAACTAAATTATTTTATTCATACACTTTATAACATATGTATCTAGAGGCAGATAGTAAAGTTTCATTAATAGAATCGTCTTTTTGATTTATTGCTGTTTGTTTTCACAATTTGTGTGAGGTTTACCCAATGTAGAGTTTTAATACTTACGGTTTTATGATTTCTGTATTAAAGGTCGGTTATTTTTGTCACCGGAATTACGGATGCTTGAACAGCGATCCATATTTACGATTTGGATATAAAAAAGGTCTGGATGTTTGTCCATATGTATGTATGGTATGCAGGGCACGGTTCTTTTAAAGAAACAAAATGTCATAATAAGTTTCCTTCTTCACCCATCGTGGTTGCATTTACATTTACTCAGATAACATACAAATACTTCCTCCGTGCGAGAATCGGAACCGTAGCGCAGCAAGCTAACCGCAGACTGTGCTGCCAAACAGTGCTGGATTAAGCAAGCGCGGGGCCCGTAGCAAATTCTATCGAGGGGCCCTTGATCTGCTATGGGCTCTTAAGTATAAACTGACTTTTTGCAGAACTTGTGCGTTTACTGTTTTAAATTCTATGTTTTATTTTCGTCAACAAAATAATCGGTTAAGGATTGTCTGACGTGGATTGTTTTAATTGTTTTAATAAAACAGGGGTAACGCTAGGCGGAGGTTTTGGATACGCGGGCCCCCATTAGCGCGGGGCCCGTAGCAATTGCTACTCTTGCTACGTGGTCCGGCACTGCTGCCAAATCAAATGAGAAGTAAGCAAACAGTATGTAATGTGGCGTTGATGTTCTCGATGGTGTATATAGGCCGCCAACCAGCACTAGGTCACAAACCTAAACTCCTCTCATTCTGAGAAGAAGCCCTTGTCCAACAGTGGGATAGATGGGCCGAATGTATGTAGGTATATAGTGGGGGATCATAGAAACATCTTTTATGCCATCGACCGAGAAATGGGTATAGGTAAGTTATTATTATTTATATAGGTAGGTCATATTTCCAGTTTCTTGAGGAAAACAAAACGTAAAATATATAGTTAGTAGATACAATGGAAAAACCTGCTTAGGTGCCTACTCTTAATTCTAAATACGACATTGGCGATAAACTTTACATCAATTTAATATAGGTATATTTGAGCAAAAATATCGATACGTAATAAAAGAAAATAAAAAAAAAGATTTTTTTTTCGTTTATTGTATGCTAAGGGGACATACCTACATATATGATTTTATTAAATATTATAGGACGACTGTTTGTTGTGCTAATAAGTTTACTTTGTGTTGATACTTAACAATTATCAGTCTAGTTATTACCTGATAAAGTACTTGCCATTAATACCCAAGAATAACAATTATTACACGTATTTAACCTTAAGGACTCCTTATCAAAAGTAAAATAATAGAAGCCATAATCACAAAGGTACCTATTTGATTAATTTACCGTGTTTAACAGATTTATCACAATAATGATAACATTAAATTTGCAATGAGATCTGCATTGTTAGTGCAATGAGATGTTATTTAGCAAACTATTTTAGACTCAAAAGGGAGGAAATTACCGCAGTTACTGCACACAATGGTGGCCTTACTGAAACCATAGTTGAAATAATAATGAGATGCCCACGATTGTGAATCAGTACCCCATACAAGATACCACCACCTTGGGGAACACTTCATCTCACCAAGTGAGACTAAATACTTTTATTCTAAGTCTGGTTAATTTAAAAGAGTGCTGTAACATTCCAAGAAGCCTCACAATAGATCTTTGCAGAGCGCAGTGACTTCTACGTACTTTACCAAATACAATACAAATATCCCTTTCCGTATGATACATAATAGTCGAATAATCGAGTGTAAATCCTCGTAATGGCTTCTTCCAAGATGAACATAGTGAGTAGCAAATGTCCAACGCCCCTAAGTAACGATTAACATTGCTTATCGCTTTTCCCAGGGTATCAATCAATGAACTTGCAGTTATTGCAGTCCTCTATTGGACGGTGATAGGCCATTCAGAATTCAATCATTCAACTAAGGGTTTTTGTAGTCATCTGCTAGATGAATATAAGGTTCTCAGGTTGTCAATCAACATAGAGTTATTGTAGTTCTCTGCTGGACCGCTATACACCTTTCAAGGTATCAATCAATCAGCTCAGAGTTATTGCAGACCTCTGCTGGACAGAAAAAGAGCTCTCAATAGCAATATATTAATTCATTTATGATTTCAATATTCACAATTGTATGGTCACTGTTCGAAGATAATATGTAGTTAAAATCAAGAGTTAAATTAAATAATGATCACATAAATTATGTGTTACATTAACTTTTGATGTGTGGCAATTAACAGTGATGATCAGTCGAAGTTAAAAATTGTAAAACTATCAACTCGTCACTCACTTTCGATGTTGATTGTACAAGTATGATTAACTAATTGCACATTAATAATAATAGTTTTTATAGACTCACCCTAGGGATTCTAATCGCCCATTGCCCCTACAACATGAGGTTAGTTATTACTGCTACTCCTGTAAAACAACTTTCATTTACCATACAAAGGTAAAATATTTCGTAGCGATAATATTTTGCCCTACATAGTGTTGTCTTGTCCTTTATACTCCTACAGCTGTTCGTTTTGATGTAAGGTTGTCCACAAATGGGTGAACCTCAACTAATTTTCTCTTTTCTCGATACTGTTCAATCTACTATCAACAGATCGCCGATGATAACATATTGTTATCTAATGAAGGATTCCTATACAAGATAAAGTTATTTTAGAGGACATGAAATGTCGTGTCCTCTAAAAGATATTATGATATATTATGCAATTACAAGAGGCTCCAGTAAATAGAGCGTATATTTACAATTGGAAACGGCACACAATGCTGAATAGTTATGGTTTTTTGTACAATTCGGTCTTTGAATTGTTATAACAAGTACTAATAAAGCGATATTTAGGAGGCCAGGCAGTTCGCAGACGCTTGGTTATGAACCTGCGTCCTGCAACTGAGTATCGGAAGCAGGGTTTAGTGTTGGATTGCTGACCTTCACATACTTCACAATAGCGATTTAATATATCTAACATAATTTTATTACTAAACAGTACCGGGCAGACACATGATTCTATAATTTTGATAGCTACCATAGTAGTTTTTAAAGTCAATTTATTGGTTTTGTATGATTGCTATGTTTCCTATACAAACATATAGAAATGATTATGATATTTACATATATCAATTTGGAGAAATAAAGCGCAATAAGGATGTACATTCATTCATCATACGCATTCATCTGCTGTTAAGTTTATAAGTTACTTACAACGGATTTTACCGACATTAATAAGAGACGTTTAGGAAAAAATACAATCTTGTGGGTACCAAATAGTATTTAGTATTGAATGATTTACATATAGACAATTACCGTGCAAAATTCCGTGTAAACTTGGTATAATAGAGCATGCATGGCTTCTTGTATCGAGCTACAATTAGGAGAGAACAAAATATTCTGTAGGTATTTATGAACTGTAAATAAGTTGACCAGTAGCTCGTCCCTATAAACCTTTTTTTTTAAATAGTACAACATAACCTTCTGCTGACCGTTTTTCAAATGCAATTATGGCGAAATCTCTGTTGATTTAATTCTCGAAAAATTCAATTTCCTCTGTGGTTTTGAAGAATGTTCTCACGAGACTCTACTACTTACTTTAGGTACGTAGTGTATTTCTTTATTGAATCACCAGGGATTGCTCTGAAGAATTGTTATTCTTAGTTATACACTGATATTTTGATGGTGTAGGTTTACTAATTCCAAATTTGCGAATGCAACAAATGCTCATTGCGAAGTCTCATGATTTTGTTTAGGCGTAAATGACTTTCTACGCAGAATAATTACCCAAACCACAAAACTTTTGATATTTCCTATAACTTATGAATCCATTCTGGTAAATGGAACTAAGCAAGTTTGGTTAAATGGATCTGTTTATTACGTTACCTTGAATTAACTGCGCATTCGCGTCTTTAGCACTTAATATCGTAAGTGTTATAGAGTATTTTACAGCAATTATATATCCAAAGACAAATATTAAACTTTATTGTATAATATCAGCCTTTAGCAGTATAATTAGTAATTATCCTTTCGAAACCTTGCGCCTTTTTATCACTCGGTATTAAGTTGATATTGAGTGATTGTCAGGAATTTGTTACAGTAGGTTACTTGGAAATTATATAAATGTTTAATGTATTTTGTGTTCCGTAAAAATCTCGATACGGCAGATATGAAGGTTTTCCTCGCGGAAACATGCTGTAGGTTCAGTTCACATTGACAATGACATAGTTAGCGAGATTTTAATAATTCAAGAAAGGGTCTTACCTTTGTATTTCTTACGCAACTAGCTTATCGAAAGGCATTGAACAAAAGGGAAAGTAAAGTAGAAGTGCAAATATGTAGGTATACGATTAATTTTATTTCAACCGAGCAATAGCCGTTTAATTTGTAAGTGGTTGATATTTATTGCCTTTCATTCTACTATAAGTTGTTTTTAATATTTATTTTCACATGGTTTCTTAAGGAAAGTAGAATAGTTATATGTATATAGGTAAACAAAATATGGAACTCTTACGACGAAAATGGAAAGATGAGGTCATTCATCCATAAACTCATATTTTCTTCTGATGTTTGAAACTATGTATTATCTTTATTATCTATTGTTTATAAGTGAATCAGACAGAAATGATCAGTCGGTCTAAGAAATTGAAGGACGGAGAGACCTTTTAAGTGAACTAATACAAATTATGGACTATTCAAATCATCTCATATGGTATGTAGGTACTTGGTCTTGTTTCCTCGTCTGAGCCAAAGGAACAGTCGTTAACATTGACTGTCTTATGAATGCAGATACCACGTGAAGAGATTAACGAACTTTGACGAAGATGAAATACATTTTGTACTGTTTTAAGATTTCTAGAAACAATTGTATTAAAAGAAAAACTCCTTGCGCCTTTGCGCTGACACAGTTAATTTTGTTGATCCAGGTTCCTTTGTGCAAGTACATATATGTAATTGTCAAATTTAGTGTTGAATTTTTCATCGTACATTCCAATTCGTACTAATACAAACAATAACCAATAATTGAGTTCTTACTGACTTTTTATAAAAAAAATCTACGCCAGGACGCGTCACCATTTCGAACCGGAAATTCGTCCATTTTTCAATAAACATTGAGTCGGTAAGTAGATCGAAATACATTTGATTAAAGAACAATCTGACAAGAGTGTGGTCACTTGCAGTACGTGTCTAGTTAGTTATTCGTTAGTGTTTACGAAATGGCCCTACTATGTATTTAGTTCAACGCTCTTCTTAACCAATACTAGTGACAAAAGACTATCGATCGAATTGTTAGAAATATAGGTGAAACATGACGTAGGGTGCTCTTGTATGCAGATCTCGTGACATAGTAGCGTAATAGCGTTTCAGTGTAACTAAATACATACCTATTATAAGCATTTAATGTTTATATTTTCAACTGATTTTTTTATTATACCGGCTGACTGGTTTTCAATATTTGTTTGTCGTTCCAGAAATATAAAATGATAAAACTTTATTTCTATTGTCCCGTAGAATTCATCAGTTGTGGAAATTCGTATTTTTGGCTGTTTCTAAGTCCAGTTTGAAGTACAAATCACACCACCCGCCCGTATCAAAGGTCATTCCCATTCCAGCCAATTGCAGTCGCCCTATAGCCATTTCTAGTGCTGTGACACTTTCGAATCGAAAGCGAATCTTAATAAAATAATGATTAGGATATTGTTCGCGTTATATCATAAACTAGCATGTCCTTCAGTATGTCCAATATTCAACCAGTCATGCTGTATATTAAAGATCATTCTTTAACTTTCAAACTCTTAAACGGCATTAGCATACAAAATCATGAACTTCTTCAACCAGAAATAAGTTTATTGCTTTCATTCTTAAGCATTCAATGTTTATTTTAGCCGTTTTTATGTTACATTAAGTGGTTCAGCCGGGTTAACATGAGTTCTACGACATAATTTTGTCACAAACGCATTATCTCGTGCGGAAACTGGTTTTTAAATTAATTATCTCGTGTTTTGATGAAGACAGAATTCCGTTGCGGCGTTCATATTAACCTAGCAAGATGTAAAGAAATTATATTACAATAAATTTGTCTTTTGCCAATGACTCAATGATGAATGACTCTAGAGGAAATAGTTTGGTCTTAAATGTGAATTACCGCAGTGAACTACGTAAAAGCAAGGAAACCGTGGAAGAAATTTCCGAAGCTGTGGCGACTGGCAAGTGAGGCAACTCAGCAAATAAAATATTAGGTCAATGTACTGCAAGAACTACGTCAAAGGCACCTACTGCGAAAACCGGCTTTATAAAATTAAATTGTTTATTCTGGAAATACCTCAGTTAGAACTCTTTTTCGAGTAATTTTGTTATATTTGTTTATCTCAAGTGTTTATGATATTGGTGATAAGAGAATAATTTGTAATCTTCGTTGTCACGCTATAACACTATTTCTTGGTTTTTATCAATTTGAACTTTAATATTTTGCAACAAGAAACTTTGTTGCCGTGTTGTTGGATTACGCTGGATGTATGGAAAAAAAGATTAGTTGTTTTTTTTTTAGTAAGATATTTACGAAATATACTATATATTATAATATAACATAACATAGCATAACACCTGTATTTCCAAAAAAGTTAGGCAGCGGTGTACTATTGTGTACCCAAATTTCGCAGTTGCTGTTGGTCAGAACTCTGAGCTACAATTGTGAATTTCAATACAAAAGAAAAATTTCTTTGCAGTTCTCACATTCAGCAGTCGCTCTTGCGACCACTCGACCACTGAGACAGATAATACATATATTGATATATCTTCAAAAATTGCTTAAAAAAACATACAACAACAACTTTACATAGTTCCGCCGTTTTCTAATTGATTCACGTCGAAGAAGATCGTCGAAACAATCTCAGGGTTAAAGTTAAAACCAATTTGATATTTAATTAATTTTTAGTTCATGATAAATGGGATCGTAAACACAGATTAAGCAATAAAGATGTCTTCAGGCTAACCATGACTTATGTATTTAACACGTGTAAACGCGAAGAATATAGGAATTACGTCGCTATTTGCTAAAAGTGGTATAAATACATATTCAACGTGTTACTTTACTATTTGCCGTAGGATATAGTATCATAATAATGTTTTCTTTACATGACACTATCGAGATAGCAAGATGGCTAATAAAATTGAAACACTGACTTACAGATACACCCAATAAAATAATAACACGTTAGAGTATAAGTATCGTTTAGTTATTATGCTTTATGAAGATACATTGTTAAGCTATTAACTCTAAAGTGCAATATCCTTTTCGAATCAGAAACCTTTCACCGAGAAACATTATATGTTCCATATTGTTTTATATATCTTCTCTTAAACCCCGTCTGATTTTTGAATTTTTAAACAATATTAAAAAGTTCTGTAAGCTCATTTGAAGCAAAATTAATATTAGTTCAGTGACAAAGCAATTGGCTTTCTGTGATACGCGTCGCGGGTTCGATCTCTGCCGTAACTTGCATTTGTATTGTCTCCCGATAGTTGTTAAATTCTTCCTTCTTTTATCTTCTCGGACTTTAATCGGATACAGGTTTGTTTTAAAAAACCAGTTAAGCAACTGCTATTTCTGGTTTACTGCGAACGGATTTTCCGTTTGATCTCCACACCTCTTGGGAAAAACCGGAATCTCTCTGTGTTTGTTTACATTTATATTTTGTATTCTGCTGCCCATTCCCTTGATAATATGAGGTAGGTCGTCGTATATTACGTATTCTTAGTATACGTATGGAAAATCAAAATTATTTGTAGGGTTCCATACTTGTAATTTCAAACTGTGAACAAAGAACAGGCGTAAAAAAAATATGTACAATATTAAATAATATACTTTTCAAAACGCTTTTTCTAAGTACTTGTGCTTTACTGATATTTCTACAGTTTCTGGAATATATACTACGGCGTAGTCGTAGTCTACGTATGGTACTATAACCTAAGCAATTCCCAACTCAAAATATTTAGACTTAAAAAGTTCATATTATCTATCGTTTTATGACTTTCGAACCTTGCATCCATTTGGAGGGTTTTATCCGTCCCACTTATAGGCCCAGTATAGCGACTACTACTCGTAACGTGGCAAAAAGTAAAGCACCATCTTTTAGCGCCATAGTTGATTCTTTCACATATACGAATGTCCGACATTAACCGTCGGGCTTCGTCCCGCCAGGCTAACCACGTTGCCTGGTCGGCCCTCCCTTTTCAATGGAGGAACACCATACTTCGTTCCTCCACCTCTTTATTTATAGCTTTCCTGTAACCCTGAGTACTTGCAGGTCATGAGGCCTTTGAGTTAACTCATTTTATATACATTGTATCCGTTTTGCTCGAATTCTTTCCATTGTAATTTGGTGCAAAGAATGGGAAGAGAGTCTAACTAATATGCGTTGAGATATGCTTAGGTGAACTATAATACAATATCTGCATTTTATGTATAACTGTCATCATCATCGTCAGCATCATCAAAATCATCATTTCAGGCGAAAGATGTCCACTGCTAGACATATGACTTCTCCTAGCAATATTTGTTGGTTAAAATGTAGGACACATCTTAGATAGAACACGTTTTTAAATCGGGCATAAAAAGTTGTCAAAGAATATTTGGTCAATATTTACAAAAAAAAAACTGAGAGACTGCGCAGAAACGAAACCTCTTTCCGAGATACTCAGTTCAAATGTTTCGAATTTGCTAATTCAGTGACTAAATATTGAAACAAAAACAGTTGAGACAAAATATCTACCTATAACTATAGTATCCTAGTCAACATTTGATGAAAATGAACGTGTGAACAACGGGTGAACAAGACTTGCAACAATTTTTGATTCAATTATTGAAAAAAAAAATATCCAAATAAGTATTCAGTAATCGAGATAAATGATATAGAACTTACTGAATATTAGGTGTCGACTGCCTCGTTTGGCGGCTGCTGAGTGTGAGGTCCTGGGTTCGATTCCCGGGTCGGGCAGTGTTATTAGTTTTTTTATGTATGGAAATCCTCAGTAGTAGCACTGGAGTCTGGAACTATGCCCGGTAAATAGCAATAGGGTCTTAATAACGGCATCGGCGAAATGTAGGTGTAAAATAGTAGGTACACCTCTGCCTAACCCTTCGGAAAATTTATTCAATTCTGTATAGCAAATTAAATGAAGGTAATTTAGGTAACTTAGCTTATTATTTGGAAGTCACTTTGGGTAAAGTGGTCATAAACCGGTCATATTGGGTAAACTTTAACGATAATAATCGTAAACAATGGTTACCTTTATGTATGAGAGATTCAGATAAAAAGAACAATGTAATATTATTTATGTTTTTTTATCAAAAGAATATCATAAATGAGCTATTCGTAATGTAGATAATAATAACGAATTTACCAACATATGTTTTTAAATATGCATCTTAGATCTCACACAGATAAATACATACATATATAGATAACAGAGGTTTAAATATCTACATAAACAAAACTAAGTATTCATAAGCCATTAATAACCTAAATACATTAAACATTGAAGGTCAGGGGTAGTCAACGTTGTTAATATTCATTAAAATTATGAATAGGGAAAAAATAAATAAAAAAATCTTGTCTAAAAAGATGACAGTTTTAAGATTAATTTAATAATGTATGGACAAGTCTTGAGATATTGGTAGGTTATGCAATACAAATATATTTAAAATTTGCATAACTAATGTCAGACATTAGTTAACCAAAGTTTTAGATATTGATAGAGGTCAGTTTTTACCGAAGGCGAGACAGAAAAACCAATCACACTTAAAAGTCTAGGATTCGGTGTTTTAAGATTTGCACCTTTTAAAAATTACAAAATAGTAAATAAGTAACAATGCAGAAATACGTATGTACGTTGAATTTTATACAATTTAATTAATTAAACATATAAAAAAAATCGCTTATGCTATATATATAACTTCATCTGACGTAATTCCCATAAAAATATGAAAATATCCGTGTTACATATATAATATAAAAAAAAACCTTCACCTAAAATTAGTTGAAATATGGTGAGGTTGAATAAAAATCTAATATATTGTACTGACTTGCTTCTATCGCGTTTTTATTGATAGATTCTATTTATGCTCCAATGTGCACGAGATTTAAATCGTGACCCCGTCTCAAAGGTACTAGGCCCACAGAGCATGGAACTGTGTCATTTAATCATTCACAGGAAACATGTCTTACATGGGTATCTACTTCCGACTTAATAGAACATGCGTGAGAGGTATCTGTTATGTGTAGTATGTGTAGCTACATATCATATCTATTTATAGACAAACAGTTGTAGATCTTGGTTGATTGTTGAAATAAGAAAAATATACTTAGAAAAGTGCTAGTAAAGGCCATTTTGCATTTATCTAAAATAATATATTTTTGTTCAACAGAAATGCTGAAATACTAAACTTCTCCGGAGGATTGAAATCGAATTACACATTTCCGAAAGATTTCATATTTGGAGTCTCTACGGCGGCTTTCCAAATTGAGGGAGCATGGAATGTAGATGGTATGTCCTTAAATGAAATAACTTTTATCTGAAATCAAAAACCATATTAATGACAGTAATGTAATAATGTTTGTCACAATTTCAGGCAAAACGGAAAGCATTTGGGATCATTTAGTGCACACGAACAAAACCTTTGTTAAAGACGGATCTAATGCAGATGTGGCAAGTGACTCCTACCACCTCTATAAGAGGGACGCTGAGATGGTTCACGAACTCGGTGTTGACGTCTATAGATTTTCCATTTCATGGCCGAGAATCTTGCCGAGCGGTCTCACAAATCAGATAAACGATTTAGGAATCCAGTATTACAGTAATCTTATTGACGAACTCTTGAAGTACAACATTACGCCTATGGTGACGATATACCATTGGGACTTGCCGCAGAAGTTGCAGAATATAGGTGGATGGACAAACGCACACATTGTGGACTACTATACGGATTATGCCAAAGTTTTGTTTGACAATTTCTCTAGCAGGGTGAAGTATTGGGTGACTTTCAATGAGCCGATGCAGACGTGTCTTGAAGGCTACGGCGGCACGTACAGAGCGCCGGCATTGAACCGTCACGGAATTGCAGAATACCTTTGCGCACACAACCTTTTGAAGGCACACGCGAGCGTCTATCACCTCTTCAACGAGAATTACCGTCATGTCAACAAAGGTACGAATCGGTTCCCTTTTTATTTGACATACTTAAATTGAGAATGTAAATATTATTTACCTCCTCTCTTTCCAGGTAAAATTGGCATGTCTTTGGATTCCAACTGGGCTGAACCTAAAACTGACACGCCACGGGATAGAGAGGCTGCTGAACTCTACTTAAAAACAGCGGTCAGTATTATTAGTATAACTCAACCCATTGTTGTCCCACAGGTGGGTACGGGCTTCTTCTTGTAGGTAATGAGAAGTCTACCACGCTGCCCTAGTATGGGTTGTCAGATTAACCAGACCATTGAGAACTTTATGGTGCCCTCGTAGGTGTGCAGGTTTTCTCACGAAGTTTGTATCGAATTCTGATGTAATCCGAGCAGCGATGGCTTCTGTGCAGGAGAGTCGGACCCAGTCCGCACCTCTGACTAATAATCTAAGGTTATTGACCGTTGCACATTGTAATTGGTTATAGGTACTCATCTATTAAAAATACCTTGACTTACTGTACTCATATTATCATTTCGAATACGCAAGGTCAGTTTATACTGAAATGCCATTGAACTTGGAAATTCAATGAAATAATATAATTGTATGGTGAGCCAAATATTTTGAAATATGTTGTCGCAAATTATTTATGTTTATTAAGGTCGTCACAACAATTAATGACGTGTTACCGTGGCGTTTAACTGTATGCGATGACTTAATTACCTCAAATCATGGTCAACAGAATACTTTGTTTTTCGCAACCTATTCAATATTTAGATGGTGGCCATGAGAGATAAAGATTATATTAGTTAAAGTTTAACCGTGTTTTTTAAATTAGGTAACTCAATGTTATAAGTGCTACTGCTGAATGTCTAAATGATAAATCCTTGTAATTAATATACATATTCAAAGCTAAACTTTATCTTTTTCACTTCTTCTACTTTTATATGTGCCCGACAGAGTCCACATCTGATAGTTAATGTAAACTACAGTCTGACTATTCATAAGTGCCTGAAAATGGTTATCACGAATAAAAATATATTTGATTGATTTGATTGCAACAAAGCAATAAATATATCTAATATAAAAGAAGGGTTGTTATAGTGGATGTGGTTGATTGATTGATTCTGCTCGCTTGCCGCCTATCACATAAAACAAACACAGGTAGGTATTCTCAACTGCTGCCCAAAAACTATGAATCTTTTCTATATGGCTGTAAAGATATGGACGGTAGTCAATGGATCAGGAATTATAGTGAGCGCACAGTCAGTTTTTGAAGGAGAGCTGATTCTCTCGATAAATATATGCATCCAAAGTAAAAATCATATCTAATGAATGTATATTCTTCTTATTTTCAGTTGGGTTGGTACGCACACCCAATATATTCCAAGGAGGGCGACTACCCCGTCGAACTCATAAAGTTAGTAGACGAGAAAAGCTTACAACAAAACTACACTCGCTCCCGACTACCGAAGTTTACTCCTGAAGAAGTCAACTACATCCGAGGAACGGCCGACTTTTTTGGCCTGAACCACTACACGACTTACCTTCTCTCTATGGCCGATAAGGAAGTAGGTGCTATACCATCGCATGAAAATGACATCGGCATTGTCAGGGTACAAGATCCGAAGTGGCCTTCTGATTCGTCTTCATCTTGGCTTAAGGTAATTAATACCACCATAGAATAAATTATGAAACTTACTTACAAGATATAAGTATACTTATGTGCTCCTAACAAGCGCTCTTTGTCGCTAGTATCATATCTGGCAAACTAAAAAAAAAAACATTAGATATAACATTTATCTATTTGCTAAAATATGATTTTAAATCAACCTACACATCTGCCTTTTCTATAAGAATGCAGGGAATCCAATTTATGCAAATTTTAAGTCTTTTATTTTTTGGCGTAAATCCTGTTAATCTTCCGAGACGAGATTATTACCATACTCGTGGTTGCAAGTTGTTGAACTATTTAAATACTTATGTAAATCATAAATGTGACTTATCTGGTCTGCTTTAAATTTTGTTGCATAATAAAAATCTTATTTCAAACCTTAATACGAGATAACTCTAAACTGAAGTTTTAAGATTCTGAATTCTAAAATAATTTTGGTAATATCAAAGAAATACACCTTTTTCAAAAATCCACAACTAATCTATTCATAAACAACACGTGTCAATAACATTTGTCTATTGTCTAGGTTGTGCCTTTCGGATTCAGGCGGTTACTTCAATGGATAACGAAGACTTACAACAACGTTCCTATAATAGTAACGGAGAACGGTTACGCTGACTACAGCGGGTTGGAGGACAAGGCTAGAGTGTCGTACTACAGTCACTACCTGAACGCGTTGCTGCACGCCATTCACGAAGACAACAGCTCCGTCGTAGGATACTTCGCGTGGAGTTTAATGGACAACTTTGAATGGGATGACGGTTATGTGTAAGTATGTTGCCTTAATTACTAGGACAATTAACAATATATTAGCTGGTGGAAATCCACGGCTGAATACGCGTCTCTATAGATATAATCACTGACCTATATTTATACAAGTACGCTGGACTGACTTGTAAGAATGTTCATATGAGGCAATCTGCTTCTGACTATTCGGCACTAATCAAATTAAGTCAAAGGAGGCACTCGGTGGCGCAAAAACAGATTTTGTATTGTGTCTTTTGACTTTGCTTCACTTGATGGAATAATGTAGCTTGTACTGAATACCGGCCATTTACTGTCAAATTTATATCCCGGGATATTCGTCGCGATGCGATGCTTTAAATCCGCACAAAAAATATCTGTCACTTTGTTAAGTACAGCCAGTATAGCGTACATGTTTATTACCATATAAGTCAAAGGCTACAAATAACGGTCGCATTAATATGTTATTAACATCTCGTATGGTATAGGTACCAATTGGTTCGTCTGCTAATCATCTTAACATAAATCACAATGGTATTAATATTACCTGAGCTTACGTCAAATTTCTACCTAGTGGGTCAAATCGCTAATAGAACCTATCTATTGGGGTTTCCTATTATCTGTTGGTCGTCTATTATATACCTACATGCATAGCATCACGGCTATGTTCTCCGAAGGATAAGGTAGGGGTGTACTATTAAGTTCCATGTAATGGGGGCGAACCTATTGCCATCAACCGGACACAATTCCAAAATGCGGCCTCCTATTGATATTACTGTTGACTGAAAAGTAAACCCCTCACCAATTCTTAGAGACGTAATACCTTTAGGTTTCTACGACTCAATTACACGGAATCGATATAATTTGTATCACAAAGTAATTAAAATCAATATGTAGGTATTTTGTACAAGGTGACCGGTAGACCTTATTTTTGTATGGCTTCTTTAACGTGTCTTAAAATAATTAAAATGTAATAGGATGCTTCTTTTGGTCATTCTCTTATCTGATGGTAGCTTAATAATGAAGTTAATTGAATTAATATATTTAAATGAATTGAAATAAATAATGTTTCCATAAAAAAGTCAAAATTAAAGTAAACAAAAGAATTGAAAAAAGAAAACTGAGACAGGGTTTAATTTCAGAGACCACAAAAAAACATTTTGTTATTATTTATTTTTCCTTGAACCGTTCTACCGCCACCCTGTATATCGACACAACTAAACTACTGAATGCAGTTCTAATGGAACTACTTAACCAAAAATGAACCTCAAGGTCTAGGTAAATGATGTCTGGCTGGCTGTGGACAAGATGGCACGGCAAAATATTTATATTTTAGACTGAATTAAGGACGTCAATCGGTGGTATGAAAATCCCGGGCGGTTTTTAATGACTTGTAAAGAGTGACGACTAATTGATGGATCCTAGAAATACTGGTCCATGACGTCAACCCTGATGTGAAGTCACTTGTATCGATAGTTTGACGTAGAGGCCAATATTTTCTTATTAAACCTATTTTTAATTTGTATATATGCTATGTACATATTATGTAGTTAGGCAACTACATAATATGTACATAACATCACGTCTGTTACTCCCGAAGGGTTAGGTTAAGGTGTACTATTGTACAACCACATTCGCCCATACTGTTATTGAGTCCCATGTAATAGGGGGCGAGCCTATTGCCATCTACAGGGCACAGTTCCAGATTCCGCGCGCGATGTTCTTTAATTATTTTTATGTAAGTGTAACATAAACACTTATTATATCTTAGGCCGATTCAGAGTAGAGCAGTCAATATTTTTTTCTGCAAAGGTAAAGGCCTTGCGTCAAGCCTTGGCATAATAAACCAAGCGATAAATAATGGTAGGTACATTTATCCGAAACTAATTGAAGATGTGCCGTATAATTACAATGTATTGCTGTTATATAGAGTCCGTTGATAATCTTACCACGTTAGTAGCTAATTGTGTCAATAGGGCGACATCTGTGTGATACGGCTAAAATGAAAATCTGGTTTCGTCAGAGTTGACGCTCGAGGCAGTTGTGTGATTTTGCTAGATGGCAGTATTGCATCATTCCAATATATTAGCTGATATTTTACCTTATATAAGCCATTATCATTTCATTTGATACTCAAAGTTATATCCCATAGAGAGATGGTATTAACTCTGTGTATATTCGAGGTCATCATAATAATTATAATGTCATCATTTAATCGAATGTATCGATGAATGATTTCTTTATCAGCTTTAGTAGATGTCTGTCTATTCGGCTTGATCTCATGTTATATGGATTCAGAATTATTGACTTTCAATACAACCTTCATTCGTCTCTATTGAGTACACATTTGTCCTGTTCGACTAAGTGTAACATTGACAATCAAATACGAGACTCTCTTGTATTTTACTTACATTGCCGCTTCTTTTTCTGTTGGATCGGTACGAGCTACCTAATATGCATGTACCTAGTGAAAAATTAGCCTAGTATCGAGGTTGACTGCTTAGGGTGCGTCAGACGATCTCAGGTTTCGTCACCCGTGGAGGTTCTTTCCCGCTAATACTGAGAAAATTTCATGACAAAATGTCTGAAATCAAATTCTAATTCCAAGTTTACAATGAAGTCTAGTGGACCTAGCTGTAGTTGGTTTTACAGTCTACTACAACCGGTCTCATATCGTTATTTTGTCTGGCTTAGGATCAGATTGCTTTGCATCCATTGCTACCAATTCGTATAGAATTTGGATCCTAAAGTAAAGCTAGCTGCGACATAAAAAAATGATGCGAAATGGATGTTTCTATCCCCGAAACACTACGCCATAGACAAAGATGTGCTCATGAGCAATTACCTACATTTTTACTTGTGCATCAGCAATAGACTGGGAATGTGATAATATGAAGAAGGTGATTACTGATATCTTTAAGCCATATGTATATGTAGGCCTAAATAGAACGAACTATTGTATCCCAATTAACTGAATATGAAAATACGAGAATAACAATGTCCGCTATTTAGCTCGCGAAGTGTCCTAGCTAGCGCCTGACGTCAAAACTCACCTAAATCCGAATGTATTTTTATCGACCTATATTCGCTTATTTAACATACAATTTCACTTTAATCTATTTAAAATTTATGAAGTATATTTATTAAATAGATAGAGAAATTTTATCTTATATCATTCTCGCTCAGAATTTTAAAATAGTTCATCTCTTTGTGTTATTATTATCTATTTTCGTATTACTTAAGAAATTTAATTCAAATAGGCCACTCGGAGCTCAAAAAAATAGTCACCGTACAGATTTACTAAGCATATTACTTTCATAAAAATATGTAGATAGTCATTAAAGAATGAAAGAGTAGAACGTGCGTCAAGATTTCAAAGCAATAAAAGTTTCCGATAACATATTTATCTGGATTTAGGACTTTAGTCTAATATATTCTGACTAGCAATAAAGAACTCCAGCCATATTTAGATCATATAAAAGAACAAGAAAATATATAAGTAATAAAATATTTTATTTTTCTATAGAGCTAATCAATGTAGATTATGTCAATAGAACTTTATTAAATACATTATTACACTATTTACTTTGTAATAAATAGCTTATAACATATAATTTCGTTCTAAAATGTATTCTACAATCTACAATACCTTCAGTCTTTAAGACTGTTTATAATTATCAAGAAAGTGTTTTTGGTGCGGAATAAAACGCATACATCAGTCAGAAATGTCTAATTTCACTCATTTCACAGTTGTAAATGCATTTGCAGGTCCCGCTTCGGTCTGTACCTGGTTGATTTCAAGAGTCCGAACAAGACGCGGACGGCGAAGCACTCGGCCAAGTTGTATGCAAGCGTGGTGCGCACGCGCGCCCTGCCTGCCGACTACGATCCCGAGGACTTCACCGCCTTCTCCGGCACAAGCCTCCTGGCTCCGTCCATCCTCCCTCTACTGTGCCTACACAGGCTACTTTTGTAATAGTGTCTACAATACTTTATAGAAAACTGTACGTTGTTACACTATACTATGCTATAAGTATATTAAACTTTAAGTATCAATATCCTTAACTGTCATTCCAACTTGCTTGATCCCTTAAAACACATTAAAGTAAAGCTTATGCTAAACTAGTGAGAAGTAATCCGGGGGACGTTGTCTCCGGTTCAGTACTCTACGGTGGCCAGTTTCTTAGCGTTGTCGCGCGCCACCTCTCTCTTCAGCTGCGCCTGGATACACGCAAATGACTTCCCCTTAGTCTCTGGCAACATCACCAACATGAACACCAGCCCCAGCATAGAGAACATTGCGAATCCCCAGAATACTGTGTATATTTCGTACGCGTCCTTTACCACCTGGAATGAGAATATTTTAAATGAATGCCAAGTTTGACAACGTACATCGATAGCCAGATAGATAGAATTAAATAATTGATTTACAAAAAGTAAAGAATTTTGTTTTGTATTTATTACAGTATGTACAAAATTATTTATTATTTAAATAAATGGGAAATTGTTAGCATTCGTCGTTTGTTTTTAAAATTTCAGCTTTGAAACATAATATATGTACATGTCGATACAAAAATTCTCTCACCTGAAATAGTTTTTGTACCGCGAACATAGAGATGCCAGTGTAGATATGAGCGACACAGGAAGCGTACAACTTGACGTTGGTAGGGAACATTTCGCCGATGATGACGTAGGGTACTGTCGACAACCCGATGGCGTAGCACACGATGTAAACCAGGAGAGCAGCTAGCGGCAGCCAGTGAAGATGTTCCACTGCCGCTTTGTTCACGTGATCGAAGTAGAAATACGTTCCAATGGTGCCATTCATTAGGCCGACACCAAGAGCTGAGAGCAACAAAAGTGGTTTTCTTCCAACGCGGTCAACGAGGATTACTGAAAGGACGCAGGTCGCAACTTGTACGCACCCAAGAATTATGGACTCTTGGTAGGGCTCTATGGGAGCAGTAACGGTTACATTTTCTAGCAATGTAATGTTTGGATTGACTGGACTGGTTGTGCAGTTGAAAATGACCTGCGCGTATGCAACCACAGCAGCACTGCCGCATAGTTGTTGTATCGTGAACACTCCCAGCGTGATCCACATAGCTTTTCTATTGGTAGCTTCAGAGATCAAGTCTCCCCAAGTTCCACGGTTTTTCATATCTTCTTGGACGTTCAATTCTATGTTCTTAAGTTCTGTTCTTATATCACCACTCCGTAGGTTTCTGAGGGAGCGTTCGGCCCTTTCACTGCGTTCAAACTTTAAGTAGTAGTAAGGAGATTCCGGCAAAAATATGAAGGTGATGACGAATGTGATGGGCAGGATCAAGTTGATGGCGGCGAGCGTCTGCATCGTCACGAACGGACCAATGCAGTACTGGGCAAGAATTCCGACCTGGAAGTAAAGAAAACGAATAATTATATAAATTTTCTTAGAAATTTTAACACTTAAACTGTCATATAATTGAGTCAACGGGTGGATACCCCTAGCGTTCTCTTGTGCGGTAATAACCACATACTGCGCATACTAATCCTTTAGCGATTGCCAAATACCTAAAGTTTACGGTGTATTTAATTATACCTATTTTTGACATGGGTGCATGGAATGCCATGGATATTTGAGTAAATTGACTGCATCTATAAACGATGGGTTTACATCATTACTTGTCAAGACAAGGAAACTTAATAAATGATAAAATGATTAAAAGATACACGTGTATAGTATCTAACAGGAACTCATATACCTACATATGACAGACATTCAAACGATTAGCAGCACTAACATCAGCTCATTCAGACGCAAATAACTTTATTAATTTATAACAAAACATGATTGTATACGTTTCAAGTTTTATATGAATTGCGGGAAACCATGCGCACTACGTAATTAAAATACTGAGTCACGTTTCACGTCGGCTCGTATGCGCGCTGCTTTAATTACGAGCAAATAGAACACACAATGGCATAAATTGTTGACATATAAGATCACAGTGAATAGCTTTTGATTAGATCCATGAAAGCTGAAGATGCAACCGGGCGAGGATGAACTCTTCGTGAATAATTTCCTTAGGACGTTGTGTGGCCTCCTCGGGAGTAATTTAATTTACTGTAACTAGTAGGTACTTTACGTAGGTAACTATATTATATTTTATGGTAATATCAGAGTCTTATCATGTGAATATTTTATGGTTGATAATATAATAACTACATTTGTTTTTTGCTTTATGACTGGGTAATAAATGATTCTGTCGTCATATTTTTTATTTAACGTAAGATTAACTAAGTTTTTAATTTGATATCTGCCGTCATCGTCATCGTGGTGATTCAGAAAAAAATATAGGTATCATATTAGACAACACATTATTTAGCAAAAAATATCAAGCTTTTTGCAGATTAGGTACATATGAATATAGGTTAATACCATTCTAATTTAACTACAGCAAAGACTAACATACATGTAATAAACGATGTAACTAAAATCTGTATATTATATATTTTATTTTATTTTTATATTTAATATTGATACCGTCGATGTAACAAAATGAAGATTATGTATGTAGTGCAATGGACTCGTACAAAGGAAACAGTACACCTGTTGGTAACACAAGCACATACACACCGTGCGATTCCATGAATATCATTTAGAAATCGCATATCTAAAGGCAGAAAGCGAGCTTATGAAATAGCCAGCAGACCATGGAATATGTAAATACGCCGTGATAAGGCAGAGCAGGCTCCACAAGAAATAAATTATAATTGAAACGGCTTGTTACGTACGGAGGATATCGTCCATTACTAGAACTTATCCGAAGTGAATAATTGCAATGAGATGGAACTCAATTATTTCATTGAAATTGATCAATTTCTGCGTCAGACATTGATCTATTACTCACAATGGAAGCTTCTCGAACATGACATTATGATCATTTCGCTATCAATATGTATATCATTACTTTTTAATGCTGCTAAATTTTAAGCGCTCGCAGATGGAACTAAACTAACCCATTAAGGTAATGAATTATTTATTAACACCTGCCTGGCACTGGTTTATGTTTTTTAATGCGTGTCTAGGTTGAATACGATACGTTTCACTGGCGCGATAATGAGATGGTTTCAATAAACAAGGTATTAACGGGACATTCTGTTCGCGTTACATCAGATACGGAGAATTTGCGTTGTACTTACTTTATTCATTAACGTGATGAGTGTAGAGAGAGCGCCTCGGACTGAATTGGTAGCGATCTCTCCTGTGTACATTGGAGCAACTGTGTACACAATTCCATAGCCCAGACCGGAGAACATGCGCGCTACGTACAGGACAGCAACAGACTTGGCTACGATGACCAGCACCCAGCCGAGGATGAATGGCACCGCTCCGAGGAGAAGCGTCGTCTTCCTGCCGAACCGGTCGGCGAAGTAGGCAGAGGGAACAGGCGTCAGCGCTGAACACAGGATCATTATCGAGACTATCCATGATCCCTCGTCGGGTGAAGTTGGTATCTTACTCTCGGGTGACTGTAGGTACGGTAATGTAGGTGAGGGCCACCCGTAGCAGGTACCCGCTGTAGCGGTGATAAGCGTGGCTGAAATAGAAGAAAAAAACGATATTAAATTTAGTTATTTATAGGTGACATTAATGCAAATTAAATCAGATACAATGCCAAATGTGTTAATAGAAAAGTAACCTGTTTTGGCAAAAGCACTGTGTGCAAAAGTAATTAGATTATCTAAGAGATTGAACGATAGTTATGATGATTACATTACTGATGAAAAGTGCATTGCCCTCGAGGAGGTGTTAGAAGTAGGCGTTAATCTATGTACATACGTTGAGAAATATAAATGTGAACATGTTTACTTGTGTAGATAATGCCGCAGTAAACTTTTTACATTGCAGTATGTGCTCTGCTTATACATGTGTACGGAGTAAACGTGTATGTGCGTGTTATAATAACATCTACGACGTTTTGAGACCTTGACGTTAATTATCGTGTTAAAGAATTTCCGGACATCGATAATATAAAGAGACTTAATTAAACACCATTGAATGATTGATCTCTTGTATTTTAGTAGGCTAGTGCAAATGTTATCAGTGATGCGAGAAACATGATATGATATGACAGAATATCTTACTGATGCATCAATGGTATTTTAACTCAGTATTTAAGAAATTCTGAGTTTTTTTATCTCCCTGGATATCAGAGGGTATGCTTCGTACTATTGCATATCTTTAACTCTTGAATTTTACTCTATACAGATAATACAGATGAAAGAACGAATGAAATGAATGCTTGCTAATAATGAGGACATGACCTTCCTTCAAGCAAGGCGGAACCTGGCATTAGTCCAGAAAAACAATAGAATAACGAAGAAAATGCACACACAAACAGGTTATACAATACAAAAAAAAAATAAGAAGAAAAAGATGCACATCCGAAAGTAACAGTATTTGAATGTAATTGCAATGTATCTAATATGTAAAAGATCTAGTTTCTAGACTGTAAACACGTACAATTTAAATAGAACCAGATTGGTCTGCTAAAGTGCATTTTCTCACATTTACATCTGCTCGGAAGATACAAATAGAATAGAATAAATTAAATATAACATTTGTAGATCGTGCACGTGGAAACGGAGCACTATCAATTCCCTGTAATAACTATCTTAGATAGCTTAAAGATGCTATCTAAATTTATATGTTATGTATCTAATGATTACACCAATTGTAAATCTAATTAGCCGTGATTACAATCAGAATAATTAAATATTGCTTTGATAGTATCCTCAAAACTTGTAACACGAGTCATGGTCTTGTCATGACCATGACTCGTGTCCATTTAAAATTATTAATTAGTTTGAACGGGATATGATAGTGGTGGTAAGGAAAGGAGGAATTGCAACTGAATAAAGTAAAGCAGTTTGGCACATATAATTATTGAAATTGCCCATGGACACAGTTGTGTACATAACAATTTTGGGAGGTATGGTAATTACCTCTTTCGAAATAGCCATTAACATTTATATTTTATCGACGGTTTGACGTTGGTCAATTAAATATACATTCATAAAATCCTCTTTTATGATGTCTGACGAGTTTAGCGGTTATAATTAGTGCCAAAGCAATATTGGAAACGATTGGCACGAATATGGTGAAATTAAAGTTAATAATGCACTACGTATTGGAATTGGATGAAATTTCGATGTTGCATTTGCTGTGGCTAACATCGCCTTTGCCACAGTCGTCATTATAGGTTACTTACATTATAGGTACCTTTTTTTAAATTTTGCAAGATCATTGCTTCAGACTCTTGGAAAGCATAATTTGAAGTTCCCTGTCCAACCTTTGAATTAAAATATCAGCCCATCACAACAGCTGGGTTAAACAAAAATACCTTAGTGACAGACAGGGAATTAAGTTAACAGTTAACATATAACGTATAGCCATACATATAATGTAACTAACTTCCTGTCAGTAAAAACAAGTTTGGGAGTGCCGACGATATCACGTCTTATCGCCCGCTCGTGGAAACTTCTGACCACTCCAATATAGTAGGCATGTTTCTCGACCCTGTATTTGATAATGAATATGACAGATGCCAGTTTCATGACAATATGAGATTAGAAAGTTAAGCTTATTTGCTATTCGATGAATGCTATTGTTTCTTCAACCATTTCGTAATATTTCGCTCTGCAAATTGGCGTGGTGATGCGCTTTTTATCTCGCTTCACATATTTTTAAGATGCACTAAAGAGATATTGATATTTGACCCTGTTTCCATTTTATCACTTATGATTTGAAGATTGTTTACTTTAGCTGTAAAACACATCAAATTGTATTTTCAGTGTACATAGTTTGTGAAAAGTGGGTCAGCTGTAGTTTATATTATATTTCTATAGCACGACTTTATGTATAGGATTTTTAAACAAGTTATTCAATTGAATTTTCGTTTAAGGTTTCAGGAGAAGTGATGAAGAAGATATGAGAGCGTAACACGTAGATACTCCACTCGAGTGGGCATTGCTCCGAGCAGGTTGTTGAAACTACTTAATATTTCAGTATATCTGGTGTACGTGCGGTATTCGAAACGTGGAAGCGTCTGCGAGTCTGTGCCTAAGTTTAATCACAAACATGTACATAGTTAGAGAAGAACAGAGTCAAACTGAAAGCTAAAGTTTACATGCTGGCCGTGTTGTGTTAGTTACGAGATAGAGGACCGGCACGCCCACATCACTGCACGTAAATGCCTCGTGTTCGAAGATGAAGCTTTACAAGAAATAGACAACAACACTTGAGTCAGACTGAGTGACTCGGGAAGTTGAGATTAAATTGAGTAGGTACATACAAAAAAATCGCTGAGATGATAAACACGTTTAACATGATCGTGATTGCAACATTTGACTTTGAAATGAGCGTTTCTCGTCCAAATATCTCGTGAGACATAATTTTTCTCGCTGACCGCGGAGAGACAGTTGCCTTTGAGCACGCTTGAAACCGTTTCTACGTCAGTAGTGTAGTGTAAACACAGTGTCGCTGTTTAATTTATATAGCAACAGATACAGGGAACGAATGCCGAATGCCAGTTGGCACAATCAGGGAGTCGTCAATTTATAGTTATGGATGACGAAACGTGCTGGTGTCGGCCGCGTACTTTAAAATCACGTGATCGAACTATTTTTACGAGATGTTTGTTTTTGTAACTGACTAAGTATTCCTGATAAGATACAGAAACAATAAATTTACGAACTTTAAGCTTACGTAAGTATAAAATTTTATTTATCCAAAAGGTTGAACTATCTATGGCAACAAATTATCCTATCGTAAGGTACCTTTAGATAAAGACTTAAAATGTCAAATGACTTCGAATTCTTAGGTACTATCTAAGACATTACGACTTGCTTTTAGCTCTTATCAAGTAAACAATTTCCTAAGAAATATTTTTTATAAAATAAAAAGGTTTGGATCCATTTTGCTGATGGTAAAATCCACATAATAATTCCCGTTTCAAGATATATTTTAATCTAGTAATCAATCTGGAAATAACTTCATGAAGAATGTGTATAGCCGACACTGAAAAATTGGTCTGGGAGTATGAAAAATTGGTTTAGTTGCGGGTCGGGGCCCTGTCGAGTTTAAATTAAAATTTAAATAGAATTCGTAGACGTTAAAAACGTATCTGAAAATTTATATATACCTACTAAAATATTTTAAAATTGGATGTTATATTTAGGTATGTACTTGAAAGGCACACAGCGTAAAGTTAACTCATACTTCAAGAGCTTGTAAAAAGGTAGACATAGATTTAGGATTTCGCTGTACATTCTAAATCTATTTTATTGACTAAATAACGTTGATAAGTATGGACCAACAAGGAAGCCATATACACAAATAGCTTCTTTTTTATATTAGTGTAATAGTATAGCTAAACATTTAACAAAATAGCCGAGGGTGCCAAGAAGAGACAATGAACGTAACATTTAGCTTGAAATAGTTTTAATAAAATATTATTATATTTTAGTTCGAAATCACAGTAGGCATAGCTTATTATACAAATGTGAAACCATATGCTATGATACTATAATATATGAAGTACATAATATACCTAATATATTGCCTGCCATCTTTACTCATATTTCGCGTGTCAACACAAAGTCATCTTGCTTATGTCACGCTAGTATCGTAGTTACACATAATGAACCTAATAAAAATGATACCTAAGATATAATTTAATAAGTGAGTTATAAATGGTCGCGTGTGAGGTGGCCACGAGGTTGCGGAGCTAGCGGTGCGGGGCGCCGGCCGGCGCCGCCGCCGCCGCCGCCGCTCCCGCTCCGCTCACGCCGCGCTGCGCCGCGCTTCACCCGCCCGGCTGGTGGCGAGCCGCACGGGTGACGCAACACATCGTCATACAAAGGGTGCGTTCAAACCACAAACATTAACATTTTTGTATTGCAAATGATATTTCATAACGATCCACTTCAGTGATAAAATACTGGGTACAACTTGCTATATAATATGTGTTTAGTTAATATAAACGATACCCGGTAGAGACCTTGAGCATTTGTTTGTTTCGAATCGAGCTTACTAAATAAGTTTGATAAAAAAATCAAACCTTCCAGATAATTGTTCCTATTTCAGGTAATCTAGCGAGGTATAGGAACATATTATCGTATTTTTGGCCAGGATGGTTCTCTTTCCATATGCACGTCGTGAAGTCAAGTGTGGACATGTCCTAACAATAGCACATATCACAGAATAACAATTCTTGTGATTGTGATATTGTTGTATTGTGCGACAATATGCGCGCTACCGAAGTTGTACAAATAGCGTCAAGCTAATGTGTGTGCGTGAGTCGCAACTGTACATATACTACTGTCGTAGATTCGTTGGCTTTTGGTGTGGTCAAAAATATTACCGCACGTGAATCAATGATTAATTAAGAGCAACGTACGAACTCGGGAGTATTTTATTAATAGATAGCCAGTGACAATTACGTTCAATAACACACACATATAGCAATATAGTTATGATGTCAATTATGTATTTTTATTATCAAGCTCAGTGGCATGTTTACCGTCGCGTTCTTCTTCTTCTGACAATATCACAGCCTAATTTAAAGTATGCTCAGCCTAACTCATAGGTGATTACTTACGGATTAGGCTGAGGTGTACTATTGGACACCTAAATCTCGGCAACGTCATTATTAAGGGATCATGTAGTAGGGATTCCCATGTGGTTAGAGGAGGGCCTGGTGCCATTTATGGGGGATAATTCCAAACTGCGGGCTGCTACTGTGAATTATCTAACAGAAAAACCGAATAACACTGCCGGCACCGGTGATCGAACCCACGTCCTCATGCTCAGCAGCCGCGCTTGCTAGACCAACGACGCAGTTTTCTTACAATAAATAGCAGAAATAATCTAAATGTGCATTTTTATGTGCATGTATATTAACATTCTAGCGAATGATGCAGCTCGAGAAAATGCTTGTCATGCATGAATGTACGCTCATACATTTCTGTAAACATTAGAGCGAATAACACAGACAGTTCGCCGAAATGCCGTGTTGTGTGAGCATTTGAATGTTCTGTATGAGCACAAAACAGTCGGGATCGAGCTCAGTGTCCCCAGTACTAGAACAGATCGATGCTCTGTTACAAGTGACTGCTCTAAATGGTATGCACCCTAAGAGCACTGCTTATGTATTGACTAGAGGTGTTACGGTGGTGGCTATAGCCATGTGTTTGATTTATAGCACATAAGTGGTGACAAGAACCTGTCAATCACTAAGGCTTCAAAGTAAACTGCTTCACTCAGTTGAGAACTGTTGACATTGACAGTTGTGTTGATCTGATGATAAGCAGTCGATTGATACACTCCAAATCGTATATAAATTACCTATTTAAGTCTTATATAAGTTCTGATACTCAGCACTTAGAAGTATAAGTTAAGACTTTGTTATTTATATCGTACTTCATTGGTATCTTAAAGTAGATAGACGTATATATCAGCCGAATTTAATATTGTCCCCGTTTCAGTTTGACCTCCAAAAAGTTCCATTCGCTCATTTTAAGTCGTCACTTGTTTTTGCGTTGTTAGTGACCATACAATTCGCATGACGGAAGAATTCCTGCTGCTAATGTTACTGTTGATTTAGGTATTGACAGGCGGTCAAACTTCATTAATTTTACAATACACTACCTATTATATTATATTCGCGTACTTTGTATCATGTAACGAAATTCTAAACTTTCCTCGAAAATATCAAATATATTTTTAAAGCAATCGAAAATTGTTCCAATCCACATTGACAGCATACGGTTGCTTTATACGAATTATTTAAACCTTCATATTGAAGGAACCGGCTGTCAATGTAAACCATTATATTATCATTGGAATGAGAATCAAATAAACTAGCTAGGTACTTGAATCAGGCCATTATGAAGAATATGTCTTCAGATACTTTATCGGTCGAATGCCAATATTATGTACTTCGTTGAATGTAACGATCGATGTAGTCAAACAGAATCCCTGTATGCTTAGTAGCAGTATGTATGTATATCGCCGCCATAACTAAGACTTCGTGATTGGTCCACAATATCGATAAGGGAAAACACCGCATTACACATAAACGCTTGACAGCGCGTGAACGTAATTGTATTTTCATAGAACAATAAATAAATTATCATAAGTACAATTGTAAGAGAAAAGGAAACGAGTGAGCTTGGAAATGAGTTTTAATCCTCCTGACCGATTTCGGTCACGGCGGCCAATCTCACCGGAGATTAGCCAACTACGCAGGAGATATTATAGAGCACAAATGTATGCGCAAACACAGGTGCTCTCTCTGTTCCTTCACTCTCATAGTCCGATGGGACGGCAATCCGACACGACCGGAGAGAGATCAGGCGCAGGACCAACGGCTTTACGTGCTTTCCGAAGCACGGTGTGTATTCACATACACGAAGACCCAGACCCGAAACAACTATCTGTAGATCATACAAATATTTTTCCGTGCGGGAATCGAACCCGCGACACGTAGCGCAGCAGTCGATCTCTCAACCACTGCGCCAACCGTGCCGTTTCACAAAGTCCGAGTATTTCAATTTCCGACTCCACCCGGGACTGTTATATTAGATCAATTAACTTCTTGATTTGATACAGCGAATTGAAGATATACTATATACTATACTTGCTTAAATTTTAGGTCGAACTCTACATTCTTCTTAAAGGCTTCTCTCTGACATTTTCGTAATGATTGATTGTTTAAAGTTTTATTAAGATACAGCTGTTCTTAGAATTAGAAGGGTTGGTTAGGCTTTAGTCTCCACTTCGCTGGTGCGGATTGGCAGACTACACACTTTCGAAATTTTATCGAGCCCTCTCTGCGTGCGGGTTTCCTCACGATGTTTTCCTTCACCGTTGATATTAGTGGTAAATTATATTCTGACCTGCATATGATTTCGAGAAATGAGTTGCGGGTCGGTTTCAAACTCAGACCCTCATGTAAGGCAAGCGTTGAAACTCTATACTATCACGGCTCTTATATAAAGTTATAAATAAAGTATTTTTATTACTCTTAGTACCTACAAAATAATACTTCATGCTGCGGATACGAATAATATTCTGATACATTTCTATCAACACAAGACATAGTGCGCACGTGTCGTAAGCACGTGGTGCCCGAACACTAGTACACTTACATATAGCTTTAGGTTCAAGACCTCGTGACGTCAATCCGTCAGTAAAGCGATTTCTACCTAAAGATATTACAAGGCTCAGTATTTGTTTGATAATGTATCTATCAATAGGTAATGCTTGGTTCATCAACAAGTGCCAAACTTTTTCTTCCCATTAAAGGGGCTTAATTGAAAAAACGAGCTATGAAGTGCTAATGATTTCGTTGGGAACTTGCATTAAACAGAATAAGTATGAAAACTAAAATACTGCAATAAGTTTTGCATAACTTTAACGTAGATCTTATTGTTCTATTAATTCATTTTTTTACATTACTAATTTTTGTTTTACCCTTACTAACTCTTCTTTGTTGGCACAGATGACAAACATTCACACACATGCTGAACCGAAGCAACTATCTGGAGATACATATGCCAAAAATATTTATTTATAGGTATTCATGTAGTAATCGAACCCGCGACCTGTAGCACAAAAAGCCAGAAAGATTTCAGCAGTTTAACCATTAAAAAAATGTTGCCTGTATAAATGCGTTATATGTACTTGATCAGACTCCGAGCGAGCTCCATATTTTGTCTCACTCAATCACTGATTCTTTTTTAAACATCTGTTTGATGACGATTTGCTAATGGAAGACAAACAAAAGCGTATCGTTTGTTTGCCTTCCGCGTTTACAGCCTATTGAGAGAAATGGGTTAGTATTGTTTTAGCAGGCTTTTATCGGGTAATGACCTTCTGCTCGCGCAGTTAGGGGCTACATCGAAGATCAACAAAACTGTTTTGTCAATAGGCAAAACGAGAGTACCTACGCAATGGAGTTGATTTTTCAGAATGAATTATGGTCATTGAATTGAACGAATCCTCTTCATTGAAACATCTTTCTATCTTTCTTTCAATCAATCAAAATATAGAAGCATCAAAAAGTTTTGGCTTTATGATCGTTCAAAAAATCTTATGTAAATTCAGTTGCAGATTGTGTTAAGTTAAATGCTATGGTTTATTTCAATGGCATTGCATATAAGGAGGATTCACTCAACGAATTATATCTAGGTATCCGACTAGCTAAGCGGATGGCTGCTCATTAACTCTTTTGAAATTTTTCATTCTTGCACGATAATTAAAATACGTCGGTTGAAATGCATGATATTCTTGAAAAAGTCTATTTGAAAAAAAAAAAAGATTTAAACTATCGCGGTGAGTCGTTTTGACAGACAGCATTTATTTTACATTAGCTTCGTTAGTCATGGTTCGGTGCACAAAGCAACGTGGCTAGATAAAAAATAATGGACCACGATAAAAAATAAAAATCTTGGTACACGGCTTTATTAGAAGTGATTATGTAGGCTGTTACTAAGACAATCACAAAGACGTATGGACTGGCTGTGGTTGCAAGATGTTTTCAAGATGAAAAATACCTACTAAGGTTTAATCATATTAATTACCATCTGAATCTGAGAAGGGTTAAATAAAAAATTAATTAATCAAAGTTGCATTTTACCTACTTTTGTGTTCTGTGAGTTCCTACGTAATTCCATATTTAAATATCACGCGCCGAAAGTTTCGTCTCCTTGGTACGATATAGGATGACTCCTTGGTTTCCTTTGCCTAAAAGAACGAATTTTCTTTATAAAATAGAAATGCGTTGTCTCGCTCTCACATGTCAGAACTGGTTTCATATAAGACTTGACACTTGCAACTGTCTGTCACTTGCAACTTGTTGAAAAGAAAAAGAAAAACATTTCCCGCGAACTATCAAGAATTTCAATTATAAATTAACCTTCAGTTATAACATGTAATAATATATTTTCCTTTCTGCTAAATTTGAATATTGTGTAGTTGGTGTGAATCGGTGATTATCTAGACCGTGAAAACATTAAAAATATTTTGGCGGAAACCTACCGAAGGAGCAAAGGTAAGTGAAAAATGTATTATTCTGGTTAAGTTTTAACTTTGAAGCATGACTATTTATCAATCAGCTAAATACGGCGATCGGTAATCATTCCGTGTTGTAAACTTATTCTTTGTCACGGATACAACAAAAATACCTTGCCAATGCAAAAGGTTTTCAAATATCTAAGTTGTACATTGGTGTCTTATGGGCTCAACCCAATTATTAGACAGTTCACAAAAGATGGTCAATCCCCACTCAGAATAGTCAATTTCATAACGTAGGGACAGTAGTATGACGAAAAGCGCTTATAACGCAAAACCCCATCTTTAAATTCACGATTGTGATTGAGTCACGAACGCATAACAAACATCTAATAAACTTACAAATTTTCGTAACTATTTATTTATACTAAAGGTGAGACTAGTATTAAAACAGATGTGTGTTCGTGTACTCTGAGCTGCAAATACATACCTTCTTTTGGAATTCATACCCGGTGTCAACATTCACCTGTAGTAATGCTAACATCTACGTCATAAAGCAATCGTCAATCCGCATGTCAAGCGTAGCGATTTTGGCACTGTCCCACACGGTACCCAGGTGTATCACTTCATCTGTCCTATGTTTACCAGTATTTATTTACGGATTGATATGATGTTGAATGTATGTGTTTATAATGTAACAATAATTTCTGATAATCAATGGTATAATGCGATAAAAGGTGGGTATTGTCTCCATGATAAGAGGTTCTAATGCCATTCTCATGGCGTAATAGGATTTGTCTTCTAAAAGATTCGGTTTCATATATGTTTAGAGTATTTGACGAAGTCAAACAATATGTAAACGTTGCATATGTCATTCAATTGTTTTTTATTCTTTCTCATATTTCAGTTTCGTTGCATGTTACTGTTTACATACCTACCTTGCACATTAATAATAAAGGTAATTTCAAATGTTATATTTGCAATTGCATTACTAGTAAATATGAGATGGGCTTACTACGTAAAAAATCTTACAATACCTTGTAGTATATACGTAATAACTAAGTAGTTAACTCAATTAATTTCCGTGCGGTACAAATCACGCTTGATCCATGGAAAATTCTTGATATTCCATATCACAGTAGAAAATGGCAACCACTTCAAAGAAACTTTAGAAAAATCTTCTGTAGGTACTTTGATGTTTAAATACTGGAATCTTAATATCTACAAAGATTTTTTTTAACATGCTATTTTATTTATCGCACACATATATTAAAGAAAATGTTACATGGTTATCGAAGATTATTTTGTGCTAATTGTAATTATAAACCAGCAACACTACATAAATATAAATCAAATTTTTAATTTAGGTATTTGGCATTTCGAAAATTGTAAATAAACTCGTTTTTTCATCATCTCTGAATCATAATTATTCAAAATATGGTCATGACGTCAGCTTGGAGATGCGTCTGTCCAATCTCTCTGCTGTAAAAAAGGGACGCAGAACATTTTATTGCTAAGTTTATTACGTATGGGTATTTCTTAGAACTCGTCTTTGAAGTGGAACAAACGATGTCAGGGTATTGTTTATAAACATAGTCCGTCGCCACGTCGCCGTCGCGTCGGTTGGTTCCACCGTACTCTCTCCACGAGTGTGAATCGCAGAAAATCGCAATGCAACTGTAAACTATCGGATGTCATTGACTTTCGCGTTTAAATGGATATGTGGAACCGAATACTAGGCTGTTGGTAAAAGCCCGCCATTTTCTATAGAAAGTATAGCATCGATCTATTTAAACACATACTTTTGCGGTTTTCGCGTGTTGAGGTGACGTAAGCATAAGTACCTAAGGGGTGCGAATTTTTAATGTAACTGTTTTAGGGGAATGAGTTCGTTAATGTTTTGGTGAATCATGAATTCATGATTCACATTCGGCTATCCGCAGAGCAATTGTGACGTTAAAGGGAGCATACCTTGTATTTTTATATCAGTATCTTAGTACTTCAAGTCCAGAACGGGCGATCAACACATAAAGAGCATTAAAACAATTTGCGTACGTAACTTTCTATTGATTGAATGAAAAATATATTATTGGAGTATAAATTTTCATTCGGAGATTAACTCGTTGCAGATTTATGTAAATGAAAAATATTAAGTTAATTTCAAAACGAGCGTTGATGAATTTATAAACACATACCATAATTACAATGTGGTCAGCTATTAAGTAAATTTAATTTTTGGTTATTGCATCACAATCGATGGCTTTGATTAACAGGGGTAGTCACATGATGAAAAAATGTTCATTAGGTATTCCTCCAAGAGATATGAGTGAGCATGACCTGCACCTTGAGTATCTCGTGTCGAGATACTAAAGATAGTGAAATCTGTTTTAAAAAAAAATGTATGAACGGTAAAATAAATTTACTACATCAGTGTACCGAAAGTGCTCGTCCGAGCTGGCTGGCTAATGATTGGACCACGGGATGAACAAGTTCCATATAAGAGCTTATTGCTGACATGACAAGAACGACGAATTAAATACGTTGGTTAGACTGCCAAATATTGTAGTAGGAAGTTTTTCTAGCTTAATAAACCAGAGATTTTATAAAATGGTTTACGCAAACCTTTTCACGTCGTGTTTTCTATCGTTCGGAGCTGCCCAATCGGCATGGAAAACGTTGTCAATGCGTTATATCGAGATTTTTAATAGAATCTTACATTACGGTCTATGAAATTTAATAAAGTTACAGAAATCGTAAAGTCCGGGTTCAACGATAGCGAGAATATAAATATTTCTTCGCCTGCAAGGAAAAATACGGACACAAAACATGGAACTGTTATTAAACAGTTATATGACAATTGAATATAGTTTTTAAACAACAAGCGCGTGGTAAATGTATGTAAACCAGACTGGGTAAGATTAAACAATTTTGTTTATATTTGCCGTGTTAAACTTTACCAATTTTACCAAACAATCGGAATTAAATATTAAGGACTTAATAAAGCTTTGGATTATTACCGAAATCTTGTTCAAAATGCTGACATGAGGTGTCCGACGTAAACGGTTATATTGGTTTTGATTTTGATTTTGTTGTAATTCCACACAGTTGGAGTTCCCGGTTATGTTCCAGGCTTAGTTATGATCACAGAGAGCGTTAAACATGTTACAATTTGAATCTCTGTATATTTACTACTGTGTATACTTACATTACTTACAACCTAACTAATAAACATTCATGTTTTTCCAATTTAAAAATACACTAAAGTACTTCTATTCGAAATGTAATTGCTTTTCCATTACTTTGAAATATTACTTGAAGGTATTCTTTCTTTGCTTTACTTTGACGTCGATCAATGATTTTAATCGTTTTTAGTTATTGACAAATTAAAATGGGTACTTTTGAGAATCTCGTTAAACAGTATCTTACTTTCATTTCTTTAAAAAAAAAAAAAAAAATCTTTTCCCCACCCTAGGAATTATTCCTGTATCGTGGGTGCGTTTACAAACACAAATATTCACATATTTGTTTATAATGTTGGGAAGAACATCAAATAAATTAGTTTTGTTTAATGTTCAGATGTCTATCTTGTATTATATATGCTATGGCTAATAAGGAAATAAACAATGAAATATGCACTTATCTACTAAGGCAAATCAGCATGTGCATTATATATGTATATTTAATTACACTGAATACAAGCACAGATTTAATTAGGATTGCTTCAATCTCTATTGGCACGTCATGGAAGCATATTAATAGAGATTTTAAGAACATTAAGTTGTATCTTGTTTATTTAGATTTAATATCGTGGAAATGATCTTGTTCAAATGCGCGTTTTATTTACGTTTTACAGAATCTAAACTTTAGTTATTTTGTTCTTCTTGTTGATGGTAGGTACGTTGCTTAATAACATATACCCAGAGAGAATTGCGATGATTCAAAAATGTGCTCTTGTTTATGTCTGTCTATCAGAATCTATCCCAAACTCTTACGTGTTTCTTTTTCTCAAATTAGATAATATGTTTAGATATTTGGTTAGTGTAGATAAATAACGTCAGCAATCCAAAATTGAATGTCTTGAGTCGATGAGTTTAATATAATATACATAAAATTCCATCAATATCGCATATTTGCCCCAAATGTATTAAAAATCTTAATGATCTTTGTTTATATTTCAATCGATATTTTATCGGACTACCTTAATCTTGATTGGAGATCTCTATAACAATAAACAAGTAGTATCTCATAAATTTAATTACAAGGTTTTATGTAATTATTGGAGGAGATTTACACAGCACAACAAGACTTTTGAAGAAAAGCGTAATTGAGAAAATCATTTTATTTTTTTTGTTATATTCATATTAAAATAACAAATTAAGAAAATATAATTAATAGGGTATTTTTTTGTAAAAAGGAATAATCAATCAAGGAACCATCTTGTTTTCTAAGTTTTATTGTAAATACACCCACTAGGAAAAACCATGTTTAAGTAACTATTGAAATATGTTGCAGTGGTTATTCCACTCCATACCTATTGACTTGTCATAACACTTATGTTAGCGGAATATATTAATATCAGGTAAACAAGATGATTGATGATTGGGCATTTAATAAGACATGATAAATTTATAACAAATATAATAGAAGGAAAACTGGAGGCAAAACGAAAGAGAGGACGGCCAAGAATGAAGTATATAGACCAACTGAAGGAGAAGGCAAATGCAGTGACATATAAAGAAGTGAAGGAGCTAGCTTTGAACAGAACAGGATGGAAAATGCTACACCGACAAGTGCCTGGCACTTAAATTGGAAAGGAAAAAAAGGTAAACAAGAGGTCAATCCTCTGAAGTGCGGCGGCTAGAAGATTATTGTTAAAGAGGTATTAATTTACTGTTTTGTTTGTACGTGGACTAAAAGTAGAAAGATGCATTACAGAGGTTCCTTGCTACAAGATTTTTTACATTCTTTTCTCTAATAGCGGTCGAGTTCGCAACGACCATCGCTTAGCCCCTTTTAGTTTCTTTTTACCTGATGCCTCCGCATTCTTGGAATGTATAGAATTCTCTATCGCAAGAATAACAGGCAAGGTTATTTACGCGTCTAATCCCTTTTTACAATGTTGACATTGAACACATTTTATATTCCATTACAATACGTTCAATTTGTATATTGATAAACAGATGGCTTTTCGCAAACAGTATTTCAATTGTTAGTTTGTTATGAAGTTTAGTTACAATGGAAGACCTAGTGCAGGAACGGGGTCGTCAAAGTAATAATAAGGTAGCTAGGTACATTAAATTTTAATGACTAATAAATCATGTGTCGAAGTAACAGCGTATGTGGCCGCTTTCACGATTTCACGACTCACCAGTGAGAAACTGACTATAGAGTAAAATCAATTATGGTGAACATTTTATATTTACATTTGAACAATTTTAAAAAGATTCACTTGTGTATTAACCCTCCCACCACATAACAGCTCTCGTTATTCAAAAATGTTATTTCAAGCGAACATTTCTTAGAAACGGGCAATTTTACAAAATGTATAAAACGAAATTATTGGGAGCGATGAATGACGCGATATATATTTCATCATTATAAAATACTGAAATGCTTTTGCCAATTCAGGTTTTTCGGATAACTGTCAAAGGTTCGAAAACGGTTGGTTGATGGTAAATAACTTGTTTTTAATAGGTGATACGTTATAATTTAACGATACGTCAATTTACTCTGTTGTAAGAGCATATTGATAACCCATTTAACCTTTGGTTTTGTTGTGGCGAATTAGCGTATAAGTGATACAAGCAATTATACTCATTACTAGGGTATAAGCTACGAATTATTTTTATACCTATTCATGTAATAATTTAGTTTTATCTGAACAAACAAGGAAAATCTATAACACATCATGCCGTCACACTTCTATATTTATAAATTCTCCTATAATAATATGAATTAAAGTAACTCATGTATGTACGTAATGTTTCATGTTTTTCCTTGTAAAGTGGGCAAGTTGACGCCAAATTTCAAAGCAACAAGGATGTAATTACTGGGCAGATAAAGGTGTCTAATCTATTATTGTATGCAATGATGCTATAAAACAATGTTTTTTGATGTTTACGCATTCTTAAAATCTTGAATATGAAAAATAATTAAAACTAAATAATGCTTAAAAATAAATAATGCTAATTTAAATTTCCGCCATTAGTATTAGAAGCTGTGTAAACATGATGCAATTGAGTGTTTGATTGTTATCAAATCACCAATGTTGGAACCTGGCTATTTGAGCAGTAAATACTTCACGATTTATCAAAAGAATATTAAGAAAAGCAGTTGCGGCTCCGTTGGTACTTGTACGAAACTGTGCTTAAGCAAAAATTCAAGGCGTATTGCAAGTTCTTGTTGTAAAAAAGGCAATACAAGTTACAAAACAAGAAAAAAATGGAATTTGGAATGTGCAGTGCTAACATTTATGGGAATATTTAATTTCTTTTTCTCACCGTTGGTGATAATGACAAGTCTGACAGCGAAATGACATTTTGTAGAGTCATTGTTGTTATCATGGAATAGGATGGGATAGGTTAGAGATTTGTGTAAGTATATGGTCACATTAAAAATAGTTTACTGCTTGCCTGCTTCGGTGCTTGCATGCTTTCACAAAATAAGTTAAATGACGTGGACCGACAGCGGCGTCATGTGGACAGTGTTGTTACAAAATGAAAATTATAGGGGTTACGAAGAATTTACGGGTAATTAAGTATAATAAATGAGTATTTACGTCATCGCCGTGGCTGGATCACCGCGGCCACCGGTCGACACATGGCCGACGCATGCGATAATGATAGGTTAGAAAACGAACTCAACTCACCACATAGTGCTGTTCCATATTCCTTCCAATGTGAACGAGTTTTTGCTGTCATCGCAATTCTTGTAGCAAGACTTCTGGTTAATTACTGCGCGATTTTGGAATGAGATTATCTTGAGCACTGAATTTATTTTATTAATTAAAAATAATATATTAAATAAAGTAAATCAAATTCATCGTAACGATTATAAATATTAAAAATACAGGAGAACTAACTAAATATCACAATAATTATATATATTCGATCTAATATTAAAAATTGGGTTTGTTAACAAAACGTTATAACCGATTAGGCTTCATTTTGATGGTTTATGTGTTGTTGGCTTGCTGGTTCATTGCGCGGGAACAACGCGTGCGGTGTCGTGGTAGCGCGACGGCGACGAGTGAGCAACTGAATGAAACGACACGATAAAGAGGCGAACGAACTAATCGCAAGGCACCAAGTGGGATGGAATGAGGCAAAACGGCGCGGGCGCACGCTTTTGCTCCTTGTTTATCGGGCGGTCGAGTAGTTCTTGTTGAGATAAGAAGAAGGTCGATAACAGCGACGGCGAGACACGCGGTGACGCCGCCCGTGGACTGCAAGCAGACCAGGCACTGCCACGCACTCCCGACACACCGAATATTTTCTTAAGACTAATTTATTTATAGACTATAGTACAAAAATAACACTGACAAACGTAAGACCCGTGCGATGCACGAGACCAGTTTTAATGGAGTAGGTTTATGCGACATAAGTCCAGTAAAAATAAACTCGATCATGAAATCTCATTATTTCTAAATAATAGGTCATATAATGATTTTTATTTCCGCTCCAATAGTCTTTCCCGTGTACTTTGTTATTAACACGGAAACTTTCAAATTAATGCTGCATTGATTCATTGCAAATGGTGCTAATCAAATGTACTGAAAAGGTTAGTGAAAAAAAAAAAAAAAAACTCAAACTCAAACTAAGTGTTAAAAGATTCATTAATTTCTCCAATGAAGCTGTCATACCCATTGTGACACTATTTTTCAGAACGCTTCGTAGGATTGGTTGCCTAAAATAATGTAGAGATGATTTAGTTTTAAACCGTGGGTTTTTAATTTATTTAGTATTTTTCTAAAAGTGCGATTATGATCATAAAATATTGCAAGAACTCCTTTGGTAATAAATATCCTACAATTTCAAGCAGGCTTCGGATCGTTAAACACTTTTGTTTGTTAATAAAATCTCCCGTAATAAATAATGTTTGATTGGATTTTTAATTTTTTTAGTAACCATATCGCTGATATTCGCGTACAGTTAGGTACATTAGGAGTTTTCTATAGTTTTGTTGGAGTTTCATTCCTTTATGTTTTCGAACTTCATAAAACCTATATTTGTTTCAAGGAGAGCTCCTAATAACGCGCCCTAATAATCTTTAACATATTCAGAAATATTGGAATTTCAGTAACAATCATTATTAGTTACTCCACCGGATGCCGATATGTTCTCGGAAGTAAATTGTTTAATTTAAAGGACTAGACAAAACCAGAGAGATATTCAGAATATAGTTAGTAAGACCGTCCGTCTAATTTGTTTGAATTCATTACAGGCTGTTTTAAACTTCTCAGCTGCTTAAGCATATTGATATAGTTTAAAATCTTGACTTGAGAAAACCTATGTTTTCTAACTGTTCTTGTAAAAGGTTGTAACTAATTTGTCTTCTGTATTTGTTTTGACGAGTCCAAAGTCATAGGTCAGGTCTGACACAGGTCAGGTTATTTTTGCCATCAAGGATACAGACGCGTCCGATGTGTCTTTTGCGTTGCACTGGAGATAGGGATTCACTGTACGATCAGTTGTTGTGGTAAGAGTTCGAATTGGAAGGTCAGCATCAAGGCTTCCAATAACACAATTGAAGAAACGCACTCCAATTCAGAAGTTAATTTTTTTATTAGGAACTACTTCACTGTTACACATCTAAAAATAGACTGGACAAAAATACACCATATTATACTTGATATATTTTTCTCTCAGAACAAAAGTGCGTAAAATTAAGCTTTAGAGCCCGTATGTTTTAACTGTAACAATTTGTAAAGTATTTTTAATAGGTTGATTATTGTGATTTTTTTTAAGAAATACTGTAGTGTGTTTCTCCTAAGCAGTGTTTTAGAATATAAGGATATATTTATCATATCCTTCTCTATGGTAGAAGGCAGAAACTACTGAATGTCACCCGCTATCTCATCCGCGAACTCTTCTTCATCGTGTTGCGTCGATGGTTCATTCATATTCATGGGTGCCTGAGCATTTTGGAGGGCATCACCTTCAATGCCGTAGTTAATTTATTTAAAATTATTATTTTTCTCTTCCTGAATTTTACAGTTGTTCGCATATTGAAAGTGTAGTCAATGAAATTCGGACAAGGACAAAGGACAAATTCGGATTCAGCTTCAAAACGTTCAAACAGATCAATATCTTTAATTATATCTGATTCTTTTTTGTTGAAGTGTTCAGTCATTTTAATACCGTACTATTTTGAATAAGCGCATGTACGTTATTTGGCATCATTCCATTAATTAGATTATATTCGACATAGAGGACATTCTCCGACGAGGATGCAGGGGCTGCACAAATGCAAATATTGGCTTGGGATACTTGTTTAAAAACGATTACCAGTAATACATATAAAGTACGTTGTTTGGGATGACAAATGGGTTGAATTCGCAGGTGCCGTTTTATTTATTAACATTGAAGTGCGAAATTACATATCTAAAACTTAACGGCTAGATAAGTGGTAGTTATTCAGGTGTTAATTTAAACTTCGAAGACATTTTTATGGCTTTTCAGAAGCATAGGTAATGGGTACCTATATAATGGTACTTAATTGGTATGTTTATGGAAGAAAACTATGAAAAACTATGCCATTGTTTGTATCAGATAGGGGCAGGCTGCGTTGTGTATTGTGCATTGAGAATGTTGTAAACAACCAGTTCTGTGTCAATGCATATTTATAACATTAGTCATTATTGAACAAACAAAATACGTAAAATCCATTTAGGATCAATGTTTTTAGATTTTCCTGTAGAAACAGGAAAATCTAACCCTATAATATAAAATCTGTCATACCATATTCATAAGTTAAATATAGGTTAGAAATTCATAGGGGTTAATAAAAGATTATAAATATATGAAATTTTCCTACAAGATCAGAGCAAGATTATATCAGTGAATATCTGAGGGTTGAATAAAATATGCAGTATTATTCGCTGACTGCATATGGAATGAAGAGACGTAAGGAAAGGTCGAACAATGTGACAGATTGAGATCTGTTGTATGAATACTGAAATAAAAAAGACATTGGTAATGCTAAAGTGAAAGTATAAGTATAGGGAGAGTTGTAAATGACTAACACGTCACAGAGGGTCCAGAATAGTGCAAAACCAAATGTATGTAAAAAAAAGGAAGCATGTGCGATATATGGAAACTAGTCTGAAAATCCCTTATCGTTGATGTATGTGATTTGTCTCATACAAAATTTCAACCTAAACTCACTATTTTGGTAGATTTGAGACTGTCATTTAAAATCCGAACTTAACTGAATATACACTATAAATTGTTGGATTTATTTATTTATGTACACACCAGAAAAACAAGGTAATATCAATGTAAAAATGAAACATGAGCACAAAGGAACTACTCATTTCTTAAGAAATTTCTTCCAGTAGTCCTGCGACAGGAAATATATATGACAGACATGTAGACACAGTGTATAAAAATAATATAAGAAAACTCTTAAATATATCAACTATATCTTAAACTAAACCTTTGTAGTTACTATTTGGTTTAGTTTAAGATATAGTTGATATATTTAAAAGTTTTCTTATATTATTTTTATCAACAACTATACAATAAACTACATAAATAGAGTAAGTAAGTAAGTAGAAAATACATATGTATATACTACATACAACTAAATATAAAAATAAATACAACTATATATATATTTAATTTGTTATCTATTATATAAGTATCGTTGGCCACAAAGCATCCACGAATATTTGGGTTGTATACGTATTTGGGTGCATTCAAGTTGATGTTTTCAATTGTCGTAGTTACTAGAGCAACTACCATATCTGTGAGATGTGGGAATGTGACAGTGTATTCTGATCTTAATCTAAATCATATCTACTTATTTTAAGTATAGGATTTTTTAACAAAGAGATTATTATTTTTAATTGCATCTAATTATATACGTTTCGCTGATTTCCACGCAATACATTGTTTGTCGTGTTTGATAAGGAACGTAGTGTATATATGTACATGTCTTAATAATATCTGCTAAAAGAAATTTATGAGTAAGCGTTCAGTGATAAAATTGCTTCACGTATCTGATAATGTGAACAGAGACAGTTTTATCGCACCTCCAATAAATATTAATATAGTACGATATTGTTGTGTTTTGGATTGGGGAGATTACGAAAATAAACGTATACGATGCATAATTTAATTTTAGAGCTTATTGCACTTTTGATAATCTGAAATGTCATAGAGGACTCAAACATTGTTCAGAAAATGTTTGGGAAGGTTGCGGTCGTTGGACTCGTTAAGACTAAGGTTTATAAGATCATTGACAGTATCAATTTTGAAATAACGATAACTGTGAAAACCTTATCGTAAATATCAATAGCTTGCCGCGTTTATAGAGTCTCTTGAAACAACGTGTCGTTTATATCCGATATTAAAAACTTCAAATTGAACATAGTTATAATAACAGTGCAGTACCTGACAGATTCCATCGTCTGTGTATCGCTTGGTAATTAATTAGATTAATTAAATTAAATTGTTTACTTTCATTTGCAATTAGGATTTTTTAATCAATTTTACGTGACTTTTTTTAAACTAGATGGTATCAGCATATTATATCTATCCCTGAGAAGAAACGCCGAAATAAACCCAGGGGTAAACCGTTTCATAGCAGTTAAATTTATTTTTGCGTTGTACTTAAAACCAGGTTTTAATTACTTTACCATTTAAGTTCTTTTGAATGTAAAAAACAATTTTAATACAATGTTAATCTGTTCAAAACAGAAAAGTAAAGTTTTTTTTACTAGTAACTAAAATCTCAAGAAGACCTTTAGAACAATCATTTCCTCAACAAAACAGATGGAGTGGTAAGTATTTATAGCTATTTGGAGGGTAACATGTGTCTTTGAACCCTTAACACTATCAGTACCTATAAAATTAAACAAATCAGCTTTATTGTGGTGCTGAAACTCACGGAATGTAAGTACCTATTGCGTATATTAAATTTCTTTTGTATAACTACTTAAGCAACCAAACGTACAGCAAAGCCAAAAAATGGATTCAATATCGCTTACATATCAGAAAATGTTATACTTAATTCAAGTATATATTCTTTTAAATGATCTTGTTGCTGTCAGTCTTCCTTTACGCGTCAAAGATGGCCTAACATCTATTTATACAACACAAAGCGATCCAATCGATTCGTGTGATTTAGGTGGGAGCTGAAAAATTCTATTTTTTGTTTCTAAATATATGCATTGATAAATATAGTAATTGTACTTCTAAGTACCTAATCAATCATCGTCAAGAGAGTAATTTATAGCAGTTTTGTCAAAGAGCTTTATAAATAATTATATCGCATGATTCACACGTTGTTTGGTTCTTTTCAATCGTTATGGTTGGTATTAGAGAACGACGCTCAGTAGAGATTTCTAATTCAGTACAGATTAAGTCATTTCATACATATATGTAACTCAAGCAATGTTCAAGTAGATTAGGAATAATTCCAGTTAACTTACATTCCAGTTAACGTACATCGTCCATGTTGGACCCATATTAAGTTTAAGAACATTGTTGAATTTAACTTACATCGGTTCGTATGCGGAGGAGGTAGTAGATTTAACTAACAATTATAAAAAGTAAACAAGAACGGGTTACTTACAATTTGTATAAATCACGGCCAATAAAGGATTTAGCTAAAATCGAGCTTCGTAGATATCTTCCACGAATGACAAATGTCAATCTAATCCAAGTTGTATTGAGTTCGTCTGATTGAATTCTTATTTCTTATTGTGTATCGCGCAGTAGGTTGGTGAGATAAAATCCATTTACGCGAAAATTGTGTCGAGGACGCATTTTCGCCAAGAACAGAAAATAATTTGGGTTGGAAGTTGTACGATTATTATTACATTTAATTTGGGTTTTCGTATTGTACGTGCACAGAGGATAGGAGTCCTAGGAACTTCGGGGCGTTGGACAAACTTTTGGGTTGAGTCAATAGACTTGAAACTAATATCTTTGTTAACAAAGATATGCCCCTTTGGGAGTACATTACATAATGAAGAGAAGTACGTTGTGGGATTGTGAAAAATTAGAGACGCTATTCCATCTGTCAAAGCAGAATTTTGGCACCGGTGTCTGCCGCGCACTGTCTCTGGTACTGGTACTCATAGATACAGAATTGGCGCGTGGGCATTAAGTGATGATAGCTAATGTGGAGGAAATGGAGAATTCAAGACAAGACATTAAATGATGACAAATCTTTGCAACTTGCTTAACTGCATCGGACTTGTACAAACTGGATCTGTATTGGTTGCTTCCTCCGAAGATATAGGCAATTTGCTTGGTTAATGTTTTAAAGACTTAAAATAGATATATAGACCCGTATTTTGTAGAAGTACATTCTATGAATCATTTGTGTCATTAAGTTCAGAAGTGTGGTGATGTAACACTAATACTTTGTACCTTGTTTTTTTCTGAACCCACTTGTTCAAATAAAGGTAAGATAGTGAGTGTCTTTCCACTCAAGCAGAATGTTTGCTGATATAAGTGAAGTTTAAAATAAATAATTGTGTAAAATTCCATTAAACTTTCCATAACCGACAGGGTATCAATAAAAATACTATCAGCTATCAACGTAAGTCGCACGTCACTATAAGAGCTTAGGGTAAAATTGTAGTTCATTTACGATGCAACAATCACTTAATGTTATCTACACGATACCTATATATTAATTGATTTTGTCCGTTTTGTGTTCCCCAAAGGGTTACAGAGGATAAGGATTATTGGGCTCTTTAAAGCCATTGATATTATTCTTGTTATTATATAGCATGTCTATAGCTTACAGTTGTAGACTCATCTTTTGTTTGTTATGACTTTCTACCTAATTCCATATATTTGGAGAACTGCCCACCTTGTAAGAGATAAAATAAAGATTTATTTATACTTTTTGCTGTCCGGAAGAATTCACATGAAGTAGTGACACACAGTGAATTCTCGAGTAAATGACCATGCAAGGTGATCTAGAAATGAAAATCATAGATTTATCCTGATATCCCGATATGAACTGAGAAAAATCATTCTCCTATTTCTTCCCCATGGAGGCAGGTGAATGAGCAACATACCCGTGTTAAGTGTGAACTGAAAACAGACGACGATCGCACTGCGATGTCAAAATCGCACCATGACAATTACAGAGTTTGGCGCTATAAGCAAGTCCAAGAGTGGCAACAGCAAGAAAATAATAACATGAAGAATAAACTAGCAATAATATATAACCAAGTATAAGTATCTGTCGGGCTTATTGAAAAGGTGTTCCTTTTGTTTTATTTGCAAGCAAAGAAACTAAAATACCAAAAATAAGATAAATTACTGAAGCTAAATATCTAAAGTTAAATAAAAAATATGATCGTTGGAAACAAAACGAGCATTTAAAAACAAATTAAAAACACCCCCTAATGGAGGAGGTCGATAAGGTATACCGAACACAAGAATAATATTTGTAACAAAAAACAGCATTTATATCGATTGAATCGTTTCTAAGAAAAAATATATTACATCTGAATTATAGAGCAGAGACAGAGAGTCCATTCGTGCTTCAAAATTTGATGCAAGTAACATTTTACTTGCATCAAATTTTGTGAACATAAAATTCAGTAGCAATTTAGTCTGTGTAATAGCACTCAGTCACCCACGACCCGAAAATCTTATGAAGCATTTATTGTTATTTATTTGTCAGCTTCATGGCCTATATCACAAAACAAAAGATTACGTCATTCGTAATCAAAGGATCGGAATATAAAGTACGAAGTTTGGCTGCATTGTAACATTTTCTGACTTCTTGGCTACCTTGTAACACTAATGGAAACATTTTCACAACAATGTCGAGTAGTATATGCATTGCCGTCAAAAATGCATGTAGTGTGCTTTTGCACAGTGGTTCCGAGCACGTCGGAATGTGAACACTGATCACGAGTCCAGCACGTGATGTCTGCATACGCACACAAACAAACATACACATCACATGTGTGCCAAATGCCAATGTACGCATTGTTGGCAGCTACGCGTGTGTGAACAGTTTTTATAGAGGTTACACTTACACGTACAAAGAGTTAGCCAGCCATATATTTTCAAATTCGCACAATATTATAATTCGGGCAACATGACATTATAAGGTGAAATTTTTTAAACTTTCAGTACGCGTTCTATATTGTAAGGGGTAGGCGGTACTCGGCTTAAAAGTATTTTTAGCTAATTTTATTCTGAACTTAAATTTATTCTGGAAGGACGTTGACCTGTTCACTCCAGGTGACGTCACCGCTTGCTGCGGAGATATTTTGTCAGTAGCCATTTCACTGATATGAATGAAATCTTGGGATCTGGGTTTGGGTTCAGACGGCTTCGATAACCCGTGCTGTTGCTACGTAAACATATTAACTTCATGTTTTAACAATGATATATTTAACCTAACCTTTACATAATTGTTTAAAAAGTGTAATTCCTGAATACATACTGTTGATAATTTAGTACAGTACGTTTGCATCGACTAATATAGTGAGTGACCTTCATGCAACAGTGGCTAATTGTGAATAGGCAATACTTCCACACATGGCTGATATAAGTACCATGGTTCGTATTTATGCATACGTGTACCGTGAGTCAACACTACTATACCACTGTATGACGTACTTCGTACACGCCCACGAAGATAATGTCAAATTAATTAACTAGTTATATTATCGCTCTCAGTATTACTTTCCACTCGTGCACACTTTAACATTAGTGTATATTTAGCGGAGGTTTGATGTTAAAAGATAAATAATGTTATAGAATGCACTGTAAACACGTAGGTCGTGCGTCATAGCCGAGCGGTTGAGTTTGTGTTGTGGTTGGAGTGCCGTCCGTGTGGTGTCAATATTGTACAGAGATATGTTAAGTTCATATGACAGAGCTTACATTGTTATTTAAGGCACAGAATTTATGTATGGTATTATTATTTATTATAATAGCTATTTAGGTTCTGACCAGGTGCAATACTCAAGTTTTATATTGCAGTGCTATTGATGGCTTTTTAAATTAATTCACCATTTTATAAAATGTAGTATCGACCTTCCAACCGTTTCAATTAAATTAATTGAATGAAAACCGAACATACAAAAGATTATCAAGTCAGTCTTTTCCTTAATTCTCAGTCACCTCTGCAAAGAAAATGTTAGTCTAGTCTTTAGGTTCGTTATAAAAAAATCCTTGACATTCTTTTTTATTCTAAGATTTTCCTTGTCATTGTCTGTAAGAAGCGCACGTGACCGCTTATTGTTAGAAAATTCATAATCTGTCAATATTTTTTTGGATATGTTTTTTTTGTTACCCATTTTAGGAATTACCAGTTATAAAGATGTTAGATATCACCGAAGTATACTTGAAGGGATGATCAATCCTGAAAAATCCGTTAGCCCTCTATTTTTTGATAGACACATCTCTTTATTTCCTGCTCAAAGTTATTTATGCATGTTATATAAAACTGAACGATACATCGTTTTTCTCGTCTACCTGTAAATTTTGGTGGATTTTCGTCCCACTTGAAAGCGTAGCGCAACGAATAGATGTGGGGAGCAACGCTTTGTCCTGCCAGATATATTGCACAGCTCATTTAGTTATAGCTCAATAGTTTATACATATCTCGGAAACAATGGATAGATATTTACGTTAAGAGACATACATTATGAGACAGAATGAAGACGACAATTCCTAATTAAGATATACCAGATTATAGATTGTAAAGCATTTCTCATGTTTAAATGCATAAAGTCATTATGGATATGAAGTCGTTGAGATAAATTACCTAGAACAAGTAATTTATTTAATTGGATTTAGATAATAGCTTGCCTTTAGTGATTGTTTCTATAAATAAGAAAATGAAACGTCTGTCTGTTAGATGACACTTTTAAAACTTGGTACCTTCTGATTCGAATTTATTATTTGTAATTTATGGAAGTAAGGCAAGGTTCAGGTACTTAATTTATTATACCACATTGCGCAATTTTTTTTCCTCTATAATAGTGGCAATAAATAAGAAATCATTACATAAATTCAGTAAAACGGTTTAGAAAGAGATCATCTTGAAAAAACCATATAGCTACCTATGTGACTCGGAAAAGACGGAATTGACTTTATTAAGAGGAACATCGTTCATGTTCAAACGGCTTAGTCAAATCTGTCACACAACAGGATCTGGACTTGATCGCCAGTGGGTGCCGATTATGCGGGCGTTATGTGGGAGACTAGGAGCTACATAAGCGGAATATCTATCACGTCAATTTAGAGGTTATAAACCTCCAAATTGCCATAGTTGGTGGGATGAATGTTAGTATTCAAAGACTAATGGTGACTGCACTCTTTACGGCAAAATGTCTATTGTGCAGGAAGTTTGGAGGATACAATATTCAGGTTAGTGTTTGAGAATAAACACGTATGGACGGTTTATAATAAACTACAAGCACGTTTGTACGTGGTAGCACCGAGTCCTAACTAGTCTTCTGTACTTAACTAAAGTTCCTTAATGAATTGGATTGTTTGAAAATATGACACTTGCATAAGACTACCGGCGTGTACAGACCGGCGTGTACTAACAACATTCTGTTGCTCCGTTTTGTGCGATAGTTATCAAGTATCTGGGTATAAAAGATTGGCAAATCAAACCAGCGAGTCCTCGGGTCTAAGTATGTTCTTGGGAGGCGGTAGCCTAACGACAGGTGACACCACATGCTCGATTGGAAGATACACACGTGTGCAACGTGCGTGGCTTCTATAAGATAAGTTTCGTACTAAATCGCACACATACCAGATTCACAGTCACATCATTATCGCGTCACGAGCAGTTTAATTATTTCATACGAAATCATACAGATAACATTCAGGCCGCACGTGCTTCTGTCATACAACAATATTTATATCATTCAGCAACGTGTTTAAATTACAATAAATTGTTTATAATATCTTATCGTATTTAATACTTGTAAATATAAGCTCAACATCCTTTATGGTCCTTCGAGCCGGATTTGAGTCGGAAAGATTCTCGTCTACAATTGCCAGTAATAACAACTTATTTAAAGTTTATAACTAAATGTCAGATACTCATAAGTTACGCCTGTTATCACCGCAGGGACGCGGATGGTTAAATTGGTAATGTTAGTTAGATAGATAGTACTGGAGTTTTCCATGATACCTACGAAATGAAATGAAATGAAATTATTTATTTTGCAATTAGGATTTTTCAATCACTTTTACACGTCTTTTTTAAACTAGATGGCGTCGGCATTTCCTATGACTATCCCTGAGAAGAAACGCCGAAACAAACTCAGGGGTCAAAGTCTATTTTAAAGTCCAGACAGATTGTATTGATGTAAAGGTTTATGTGAGACAAATATAGGGTGGAATAGCCTTTTGAAGAAAGTGCCATAACTATTTGAGCTAACCTGTCGCAACAGAGTGCAAGCATGCATCAGTTATCGTGAGAATTAATGAAATGAAGAGCGCTCAGCCTAGATCTCACTCACATTTACAATGTACAGCGGTTATATATAAGAAATAATTTCAATTTAAACGACATTACAATAACAAAATAATGAAGTAAATAATATAATAATTAATGGCAAAATTTGTATATAAAAAAAAAAGGAAGGCTAAAGAGCGGCTCAATCCCAAGCGTTTTTGTCATCTAAATAGTCCGAAATTTTATAGTATCCTTTTTTACAAAGTTTAGATTTAATTACAATTTTGAACTTCTTTAATGTTAAATTACGTATATCATTGGGAAGCTTATTGTAAAAGCGTATACATTGTCCCATGAACGAGTTGCTTATTCTGTGGAGGCGCGTAGCATGTACAGCAAGGTTGTGTTTATTCCTAGTGTTCAAAGAATGAGTATCAGACAGTTTGACAAAGTTCGAAATATTTTTATAAACATATATTAAATTTTCAAAAATATATTGTGACGCTACAGTTAGAATATTAATTTCCTTAAATCTGTGTCTCAGCGACACCCTTGGACCAAGATTATAAATAGCTCGGACAGCCCTTTTCTGCAAGACGAATATAGTATTGATGTCTGCAGAGTTTCCCCAGAGGAGGATGCCGTAAGTCATAACGCTATGAAAATAACTGAAATAAACTATTCTGGCTGTATCCACATCAGTTAAGTGCCGAATTTTTTTGACAGCAAACGCGGCAGAACTAAGCCTACCCGATAATTTGTTTATTTGCGGGCCCCATTGCAGTTTGGCGTCTATAGTGATGCCTAGAAAAACAGTCGAATCCACAATGTCCAGTTCCACTCCATTCAATTTAACATTGATTGGTACTTGTCGGACATTGGGCGTTGAAAATTTAAGACATTTGGTTTTTTTCTCATTAAGGAGAAGATTATTAACATTGAACCAATGAACTACATGAGATAGTGCAACGTTAACTTCGCGAAAATCTAGTAATTGTCATCAACATCATTGTCATACATCAGATACACTTTAGATTTACACTGACAATTTTGTAACTTGGACTGGATTCTATATATTATGGCGGTGGCTGAGCTATTCATTTAAAGTTTCCTTGTATTTTCTTATAATCCTAAAAAAAAACATCTCATTTAATCTTCTTCTGTTGCTGCATGAGTTCTCTACTGAAAGTTGTTCAAAGTAGAAGTATGTATGTATATTTGCTAAACGAGGTTCGTAGCAGCGCCAGCACTGACTGCCTAGGGTGCGCTCAACTTAGGTCAAGCGTCATTCCGGGAAGCTTATTTTGTGCACCCAAAATAGTTAATTTAAATGAACAATCACATTTCGTTCATTACACATTGCCTTTACAATGCCCGAAATACGAATCTCGAGGATATGACGTTACGTCCTTTGTTATGGTGTATTGTGGAGTCATTATAGTACCAATGTGTTTGACACAGGCATATTATGTTACAATACGAGCCCGAACATGAGGCTCCACTAAAATGCGCAAACGAAAATACATTCATGTATTCAATAGAATGGATAAAGGCAACATAACATAGCATTATGCTATTATTCTGCGAGTGTTTAGGTAGAGGTGTGGAATTCTTAGTAGTAATTTTGGAATTGTGTGTTAATGGCAATAGGCTCAACGCGGGCACGGCAAAATGCGAGTGCACAATAGTACACCTCTACCTAACCCTTCGGATATACAGGCGTGATGTTATGTTATGTTATGAAAGAAGACATAAAAAGTTCTGTTAGTAAAGTTATTTTAAAAAATGTACCCTCTAAACCATCTCAGTTTAACTTTTACAGTCTCGTTACACAAAAAATGAGTCAATATATTTTCATCGGCTGAAGTAAAATATTGACAAGTTCTACACCTTTTTTAATGAAAGCAAATTCATTGTCTACATTTACAAAGACTTCAATGCTGCTACATACAAGCACGTACACTTAAGAGGATAATTATCATAAATGAAAACCGTGGTATGGAAAATAACTGGTTATTTGTATACGTACATAATACACAGCATCAACCCCCATGGGTTAGGTAGAACTGTATTATTGTACACCTACATTTCGCCGATGCCGCTATTGAGTCCTATGTAATAGGGGGCAAGCCAATTGCCATTTACCGTGCACAATTCCAGATTCCGTGGTGCTACTGTGGATTTTCTAACAGAAGAACCTTACGACTCTTTGTCCGACCCGGGATTCGAACCCAGGACCTCACGCTCAGCAGTCGCACTTGCTACCACTAGACTGTATTTAGTTTTAAAATAACTTTTTGATGACAAAGTAGTTTATACAGTCTCAGTACATCTTTGAAGTCGGGTTAAAACGTTTAATAAGGAATATGTAGATATTCTAACACAAATCTAGCTATCATCAGCCAAGTAAAATTCCTCGGTTACATAGGCCACCTAAAAGCCGCTACAATAAATTGACATTGCATTGGCTAATTAGCTTTTTGCGTTACGGTTCGTGGGTTCAATTCCCGCAGAGAACAAACATTATTTTGTATGATCTACAGTCATTGCGGGTTTGGATGTGGCACTATGTGTATGAGAGATATATGTCTGTAAACTGTATCCATAATACAGGCGGACATGTAGCGGGGGCAAATAAAAAAATAAAAATAACATTACTCTGCTTGACGATCGCTGCTGCTGCTCATCCGTTAAACATAAATCTTAAGTCATCATTAATTATGGCCATTCGTGGAAAAAGGTGCTCTATTTTTGGGTCGAAAACCAATGAACATGAATCACTATTAAAAACCCGCCTCCAGTTATGTCAGGCTTTGAAAAAAGAATTATTTTGATAATTTCAATGACACATAAACAAATATTTGTTTGTTCGTACGTGTGTATGTAAACAAAAATATCTTTAGATAAGCGAACCCAAGAATTTTCCAGCGATATGTGTTTGTTTTTTTATATCAATAGTATCGGCCTTTCTAATAATAACCTACATAATTTGTATTGTGACAAGAGTAAGGAAAAAACGTGAAAATTTCCATGTAGAGAGGAATGAATTATAATGCTACTTGATCTGTTTATCTGAACTAGATAGATTTGAATGACAGGTCCCTACTTGCATACTTAGAGTTAAGAATATTACCAACAATATCACACACAAATTTAAATGGCCGTTTACCTATATGAAAAGAAAAGGTTATCTGAAGCGTCGGTGAATTTGGCCCTCGGCCTGTTAAACTACGGTTATACCTCGAACATGATGTTGGTGTTTGGCACAGGTAACTTGTAACCAGGGAAAGTTGTAGTGTTACATTTTTTACTCCCAAAATTAAAATTCATTTATTAAAAATTAAGTCCGCTTCGTTGGTCTAATCGCAAGCGGGTCCCGGGAAATTATTTTTCAGTCAAGAAATTCTCAGCTTTTACCCGGAGTTCGGGATTATGCCCGGCAGATAGGAGAAGACTTGCTACTTATACATGGGACTTAATAACAGCATCAGCGACAACATACAAAGAGTACAAAATCTGCTTAACTTTTCGGGGAATACAGGTGATGTAATGTTTATGTTAAAACGACATTTTGTATTCCTACACATAAAATGTGTGGAAATACAAAATTAAGTAATTCAATAGAGTGCTAAAGCTAAAGCTAGCTTGGCGTTGCTTCGTAACTAAGATATTCTGATGTATCGGGTAAGATTGAAATAGGGGTAACAAACAAGTTCAAACAACAAGATTATAAGGCATGAAAAATGCATGCATCATCACTCACTTCATCAGAACTTTCTTATCATCTTTCTCATCCATATTAAATTTAAATTTGACAGTCTATCCAACTTTTCATAAGTCTGTCTCTTACCTTATATCCGTCCAAATTCATAAAAAAACTGTCGTTATGACATGCTTCCATCCCTTTTCATCACATGTCCATACCACAACAAACGGTTACTCCTCCACTTTTCTGTCACCGGTGCAACTTTCAAACTTCTAATATGTCATTCTTTATCTTAGTTTTATTCTTGTCATACCAGACATACCCGTATATCTCAACATTCGCATCTCCGTTGCATTTAATTGCCTTTCACATGAAAAATGCATCAAATTTAATACAATTATATATATATAGTGCCATTACCATTTTAAGAATAGGTATAAGTTACGGGTAAATTAAAACCACAAGAGCGCTTTGTTTAAAACAGTTCTCAACAAAAGGGGTCTTCGTACTGCGACTAAAACAGTGCAACTTTATGCATCCCTAACCGATAATTAGGATAATGGCTATAGCAAATGGAAAATACAGAAACTAACAGTAACAGACAACATTTAATTTGTAACTGTAAAGGTTTTGTTCACCTCTTTTTATGCTTAGATTTTCCATAGTAAGTGGCTTTAAATTATTTGTATTAAACAATTGGTCAGTTTGGATCTTTAAATTAAGAATAAAATAACAAAATATAACATAGCATTATGTCTGTAGGTATTTCCCGAAGGGTAAGGCAGTGGTGTATTATTATATATTGGCATTTCGCCAATGGGGTGCTTAAGTCATAGGGGGCGAGCATATTGCCATCTTACAAGCATAATCCCAAATTTTGGGCTGTTAAACAGTAAAATGTAATTACATATTTTTTTTTACATTTGATATCATATCTATATACATACATATAATAAAATTATAACAAGCCGATGTCTGTACGTTGAAGATATTGTAGAAAAACTAGTATGGGGGTAAAACTAGTATTAGAGCAACAGAAGCCAAAACAGCAGTTTTTAGAATTTTTGTCTGTCTGTCTGTATGTTTGTACACGCATCACGAAAACTACTGCATGGAATTGAATGCAGTTTTCAAAGATGTATTGCTAGAGGTCTAACTTAAAATATAGGCTCCATTTTACCGCAGGAAAATGTCAGATCAGGAAAATATCTGACGCGTACGAAGTTGCGGGCAAAAGTTAGTTTTAAATAGAGAAATTTTATTTTATTCTTTATTTTAGCAAACGTGTACTTTACCATTAATATATTATATTATAATAAATTCAACACATTACTGACCCACTGCTGGGCAAGGGTTTCTTGTCAGAATGACAAGGGTTAGGCTTTAGTCCATCACGCTGGCCCGTGCGGGTTGGCGGACTACACACACCATCGAGAACTTTTTTATGGAGCCCTCTCAGGTGTGCAGGTTTCTTCACGATGTTTTACTTCACCGTAAATGAAGTGATAATCAAATTCTGATCCGCACATGATTGCGAAAACTAAGAGGTGCGGGCGGGGTTTGAACTCAGACCCTCCTGCATGAAAAGCAAGCGCTTAACCGCTAGGCTATCACTGCGTCATTAATATATTATCTTCTTTTTATTTACCAAAGTAGTAACCCGTTTTTCCTACAATTTTATTGTGAGACATGTTGAACATTTTCAGAAATAAACAAAATAAAAGGCATTCATGGTTATCACAATAGGTTTTAATTACAAATCTTTAAACTTAACCAATTAGAGATGTTCACAAAACATTGCATTCCGACTTAACAATATTATAATATATAAATGGCACGTGAATCCGTGAGACATTCGGAATGTTGTATCATCACAATTCATTAAATTATTTATATATTTAAAAGGTAATATTTAAGCTGGCGGAATTTAAGTTATGCATTCAAAAACAGTAAAAATCTATTTGTACAAAGATCATGCAAAAAAACAAACGTAGCATCTTCTGAAAATAAGTAGTATTGTTTGTTGCATTTTCGCACGCGAAAAAAAGAAACAACATCTCTGTATCTGAGAAAAAAAATACATGCCTGCATTATCAAAAAGCTTTTTATAAGCATGTAAGGCCTACTTCTTAAATATTACCTAATATTAAATGCTGTGCGGCCTAAGTACGTACAAAAACTTACTTAAAAATAAAAATATTAGTATATTAATTAATAAATACCTAATTGTTTTGTTTTTGTTGTAGGTACCAGTGGTACTTAAGTTAAGTGCCGAAAAGGAACTAATTTATTAATCAAGCTTTGTTAAAATTACAGCTCGAGGTACTTTAACTTGTTAAGACCTATTTCATTCATAAAATGCATGTTTTAGTATATCTTTTTATATATCTAAATTAGTGGTCCATAATATATTAATGTGTTTACGAAATTATGAGCTCAGGCTCATGATTATGAGGACTGAAATCTATAAAACTTGTTTCATTAATTTGGGTTACTTTTTTAGCCGAATCTTGAAGATAATTTAGGTTTATGGGTCAATATACTTTACACCCTAAAGTAACTTTAATAAATTAGTGTTTAAAAGCTTTTGTTGAAGGCACTATATGTATTCACAATATTTTATATGTATACTCATAATCACAAAATTTCACGACGAGCAAAGTTTCAACAAAGAGTAACCATGCTCTACAGATTTCAGTGTGGCTATGTAAACCAGACAATATCGACTTGAAGCCGTCCAACAATGTAGAGCTCTTAACCGCAAACAAGCTTCTGAGGGTTAGAGCACGGTGGCAAAAATGTAGCGGAGAGCTAATGAAGTGCAATTGTGTTGACCGCTAGCGAACGAAACTGTCCAGTTAGATATAAACTTGGAAAATAATAGCCAACCCCTGACTTAGTTAGCTAGTCTGCATCAATTTGGGAGAAACAAAAAGTTTTTTAATAGAATCGTGCTACACGCCATATAAAATCTTTACACTCACGCGGATTCATTCAAACAGGTATTAGAGATTCGATATAAAAAAACTAATCAGCTATTTTGTAGCACCGAATTGTAAATTATTTTCTAAACATCCCTGAATACCAGAAAGTTCTTTAAAAACTTTGCAAGTTAACAAGAACTTACATTACAGTAACTTACGTTATGTTTGTACTTGATGTTATGTTATACATGATGTCCGTTATTTATATAAAGGCACTTTTAACAATGTTATGTAATAAATATCTGTTGTAATAAATAGTAACAGGTGTAAATTATTTATATTGTAAAATACTTAAGTATTATGTTGCAACTTTAAGTAGGTTGTTACTTTTTGCGAATAAAAATAATTAATAACAGGATATGGAGCCAATATTTTTATTAAATAGATGCTCCATGAAATATTGTTGGTACATAATACTCATAACAAACTTAATACGAATACTTATACGATACAATGGATCAAGTCTTCTATTATGTACACGACTTAGCGTTAGAAGTAGATTAGGATGGAAGTCCATTCTGTAGTAGTTATGCATTTATATATATTTTAACAACAAATATTATAACATATCGAACGAGAAACCAGAAATTTGTCTCCTAACACTTAAAAGTGAATTCTTTGGTTTTTACGGTTCCCACTGCGTCTGTTAACAACTACAATATAACACAAACAAAGAAGACAGGCACGACAAATTAGGTTCTCTTGCGGAATGTTGCCACCAAGTGCGCGGACGGAAGATTAAGTACTGAATTATTTTAAAGTACTGAAACAAACGCCTAAATGTGTACAGTTTTAAATTACTTACAAAATATGTATATTTAAAAAATAATGTACTTCGTCACAAAGTGATCTTAACGCTAGCCATATGGTCCTCATCCTTTTCGTACACCACTTTATTGGACGAATACAATTTCTCTTGTATCGCCGCAAACGACTGTCCTTTAGTCTCCGGAAGTTGCAATAATATAAATACCACACCAAACACCGATAATACGCCAAATCCCCAGAAGGCGACGTAGTTTCCTAAATTATCCGCGACCACTTGATACAACTTCGTTACTGCGAATGTCATTAAAGCTACAAATATTTGTATCACACAGGTCGCCTTTGATTTAATGTTCGTGGGAAATATTTCTGATGTTATAGCGAAAGGCACTGTAGCTAAACCTATAGTGTACGAGAATATAAATATTGGTATCACAACGATAGGAATGAATTTCAAACTGACGAGGTACTCGCTGTTCTGATGTTTCATGAAGAAGTAAGCTCCTATTATGACGTTTGCTAGTCCGACACCACACGACGATATGAGTAGCAATGGTTTCCTTCCTAGTCTGTCGACCAGTTGCGAAGACATTGCTGATGTCAGTAATTGTACGGAGCCGAACAATATGCACGACTCTTCGGCTCCCATACCTCCTTCAGCTGCACCGAATATCTGCTGAGCGTACGATATGATCGCAGTGCTACCACAGAACTGTTGCGTGAAGTATATGCCCATCAAAATGATGAGGCCTCTCCTGTTCCCTCCGATCCACAGATCTTTCCACCGACTCTTTTCTTTCATGTTTTCGGTGACCAAGTTGCTCATACTCTCCAATTCTTCTCTTACGTAGCTTTTGCCACGTAGCTTTTTGAGCGAAAATTCAGCTTCTTGCTTTTGCCCGTGCTTGATGTAGTAGTAGGGCGATTCTGGCATAGTGCTGAACGTCACCACGAATAGAATCGGTATGGCGATGTTGAAGCTGGCCAGCCCCAACATGGACACGTACGGCCCGATGCAGTACTGTGAGAGGATACCGAACTGAAAACAGATTTAAAACAATGTTAAAATTCACAACTAATTAAAAACTATGGATACGATACTGAGTTGTAAAATGAGCAGTCAACGTCTAGACTGTTATGGTCTGCGTTGATCGATTGATTATCGACCCAAATAGTACATCAGCCTTCTGTCTTTAGCGTCGCACAATTTATCTTTACACTGGGCCAATATGTTGATTGAATACCATAAATTATTTTGTAAGTTTTTGTTTGCTTCTATTGTAAGGATAAGGATATGTAAATCCTTAGACCCATCGATCTGCGTGGTATTGTTATACTAATCAAAAAGATTGTGATGCCTAAACTTATGAGTTTCGGCAAGTTAGGTGTCTATGTTTAAGTTCGTGGTTTAAGTTTAGAATTCGTAATTACTTTAATCGAGCTTGTCTTAAATATAACCTTCTGTGTAATTCAGATATTCATTATTTTGTAATTTTAATTATGCTGCAACTTAAAATAATAATAAATTTCGCATATCACAATTAGACTGATATTAAATTATAATTAAATGAATTTACGTCTAACCATTATCGTCTGCGTATACAGTGTCTCTATGTTTAGATTATTGATCAAGGTTGCTTAGACTTGTTTTAAGTCTAGAGCAACAACAGTGTCGATGACGAGTATTATTACTTGTGTGTACCTTACTTCACCAACTGTACCCAAAAATTGTTATAGTAAAAAAGAAAATTGATTTAGTTTTTTTTTTAATTTTGGTATTTTGTTTAGATGGCGGAACTGGACACATATAATAAACACTACCTTCATCTTTGGCCCACAAGAGAACAGTTTAAATCGAAATCGATGAATGTTTTATTTTTCTAGATATACGAAATTATTATTGGCCTAGCTTTTTGCAACTATTTTACATAGAGCCAGTGCCATCTGACCTCCATGTGGGCCCAATCATTGGAGGACGAGTGATTTATTGAGGTTATGCCGGTTCGGAGACGTTTGGGCTTTTTTATGCAAATTAAATCCGTGGTAAAACCGTGTATTTATATTAATGACTTAGGTACTCTAAATATTTATTGCCTACTTCATAGATGTGTTACCCATATGATAATTATTTCAGTACCATATAATATCTGCGGTGAAATCAATTGAAACACAAAAGGAAAAACCCTATTACATGTTGTTACAGACGTAAAAACCGCATTTTGTGACGAAATTTATAGGTAACTATGTTATCAACGAAATTAGCCGTCTGTAATTCTCGAGATAAGTGTTTAAACAGTATGTATTATGTATGACCTAGTTACTTATTTGAGTATGTTGACCTTGCACGCTCATAATTTCAGTAGACTGACCTTCGACATGACAGTGATGAGTGTCGCCATGGCTCCTCTGACGTCATCGGAGGCGATTTCGCCCAAGTACATGGGCGCGGTGGTGTACGCTATGCCGTAACCGAGCCCCGAGATGAGGCGGGATGCGTATATCGTGGGCACATTGCCTGCGAACATCACTAGTATCCACCCAATGATGTACGGCACTGAAGCGAGGAGCAACGTCTTTTTGGTGCCGATCCTGTCCGACAGATACGAGGCAGGAATGGGGCTTGCGGCTGGAATTAGAAAACAATACAATGAGTTACAAATAACGTCATTAATCATCAATGTCTTTGTTTTAGCTAGACCTATCCCACTATATTGTATAACTATTCAATTATTTTACATAGGGTTTGATTCTGTATCTTATTAATTTCCTAAAATAGAGTGATATGAGGGTAGTTTGTTTAAAAAAATTGCTATTGTTATTCTGAAAATGAATAACTAAGCCTTCGCATCGACCCGCTTTTAATAATATTTCTTTTTAACCAACTTCAAAAAAGGAAGAGGTTTTGAATTCGATATTTTTTTTTCTGTGTTTGTTGTTGGAAGTTCTCAGTTGTCGAATGTACAATGGAAATAATCCTTTGGGTTTCACATAGTCATTTCTTGCAGTACGAATTTCTAGATCCTACAGTCGTTGAGCATAAAGTTGAATCAATTTGGACATCTGATAATCTGGCTGAGTTAGCTCATTTTTATGTTATCCAAGAATGGCGATCAAGTTACTAAGGCCAACCCCATCATTTGGGATTAGCCGTTGCCGGGAGGAGAGGGAGACGGAATCGCGATCAAGTTACCACTTAGATTAATGTGGCGTCGAAATATGTAATGCCTTTGGGGAAGTCAATTAATTACGATTAATGATAGATACCATCACGCCTGTATTGGAAATTATTGATGATTAGGCAGAGGTGTATTGGATTCGTCGATGACGTTCACCGAGTACAATTTCCAATCTTGGTAACGAAGTCTTGAGTTGAATTTGTTCTCAGGAAGGACTGATAACATTCTGTCTGGTCATGTTCTCAAATCAAACCGAGTATCCCGACACTCGTGCTTACAGGACTACCCGAATACACTAGTCCAATAAGGCAGTTTGATGTGAATGAGCAAAACAATATAAACACTCATATAACCTCGATATGGACCGTATATCTAATAAGTATCTAGTACTCGTAAGTAGTTCTTTATAAGCGTGACCTGGTTTATTTCTCATCATTTAAGATACAAATCATAAAACGTTGAACTTTCAATCAGTTGCGATCAAAGTCCTTTAGGAACAACGCATTCATAGTTAATTCTCAAAGGATAAGGTAATTGACCTAGCATTGACGATATTAGGGCTCGTTCACACAGGCGTCAGTAAAAAAGATAGTGCTGAACCAATTACGTAATTTTGTATGAAATGTTAAAAAACCATTGACATGTAAATTTACTGTTGAATTGTCATACAAATTGTAACAAATCCTTGCGTTACTACTAGGACAGTCTTCACATGATGATATGGCACGGGCTTCTTCTCAGAATGTGAAGGTTTTAAGGCCACGCTAGTCTGTTGCGGGTAGGCGAACTACACACATCACCGAGAACATTTTGGAGTCCTCTCAGGTGTTCAGGTTTCATCACAAATGTTTCCTTCACCGTTGTCACGAGTTAAGATTACGTTTGTGATCGTTTCGAAAAGTAGGAGCCCTGCACGAGAAGTAATCGTCCAACCGCTAGGCTATCATCACATAGAATTGGCCTATAAAGAACCAGTGTTTGAGATACCAATTATATTCATGTTACCTCGCCTATGGGCCGTAAATTGAACAGCATGAACAGTTCTGGAGACCTGCCATTGTCATTACTCTAAGTAAACGTTTACGCGTCATTGATTATGCCATATGCAGATGTGGATTTTGATGATGTCATTAGTAGATGGTATACAACTCCGGATAACAAACAAAATCAACACACTGATAGCTAGTGATGGGGTGGTCTATACTTAGTCCAAACGAAAAGGCAAGATACTCAGATTAAATTTGATTTTATGAATCCTGATTAGCCATAAGTTCGTTCTAGGATTCAAGTAATGTAAATCAGTTCTCCGGTATACTCTGGGTTCATCTTCGGTGGCTATATTAATCACAGTGAGTAGAATTTGTAGTACAAAAAACTATTTAGAAGACTGCATAAAATTAGAAGGGGATAGAATCTGTACCTGAACATAATATCATAAGTGAAGCGATCCATGAGCTCTGGTCGGCTGATGTCTGTATGGGTGAATCTGGGGCTAGCAGGATAGGTAGAGTGGGAGATGTCCAGCCCACTGTGGTGCCCGCCGCCGCCGTGATCAAGGTAGCTGGAATACATAATAACACATTGAAATAAATAAGTAGGTTCTGTAGTCTGTGTAGGTTTCTGGTTATAGTAGCTATGTTATTAGTATTATATAGTTTTTGCTTTGGCGTTATTTGTTTTTGTATTCCCAGACTTTATCTATACATATAAATAAAATTGGAGTGTCTGTTTGTAATATTGAAATAACCGTTTTTTACTACATGCATATGAATAAATATACGGTACATACACCAAAATATTTTTTTTTTACAATTTTTGTCTGTCTGTCTGTTTGTATAGGCTAATCTCTGAAATGGCTGGACCGATTTTGACGGGACTTTTATTGGCAGGTAGCTGATGTAATAAGGAGTAACTTAGGCTACTACTTAGGCTTATTTCAGAAAAAATCTTTTATTTTAGAAAAAAATAGGGTTAAGTGCATTTGGTCTCACTAAAAAATACATTGTTAAGTTCCGACATCCACGCGAACGAAGTCGCGGGCACAGCTAGTTATAAATAAAATCTTGTAATATTTGCAATTTTTAGGGCTGATTTTTCAATAGCTGGATAAAGCTCAGATAAATTATTTCTCTGATAAGTCCATAGAAAAACTGTTCCAAATACAAATTAACAGCTAGATAAAGTTTATCTGGGCATTGAAAAATATGGCTAAGTCTGTTTTGTTTTCCATAGAAGACAAATAAATAAGAATATATCTTCACATTTTATTTGAAAGAAATAAACTTTTACTTTTTTGTATTTGAAACATTGTATTTATCAATATTAGTAGAAGAGGGTGGGGAAGAGGTCAGCCTGTTGTGTCTTGGATTAAAAGATAGACAAAACAATAATGTACCCACAACACAGTAACTACATATGTGTGAGATTTAGTAAAAAGAGGTATATATTTTTTTATAAACCGACAACGCTATTATAGAAACGCTTTTATAGGTACACAACATTATTATTCCTGACTTTTAATATACGGGAAACGGCATTGCTACCTTCAGAATGGATCGATGCAAATGTGCCAAATATTGATAAAGCTTATCTAGCAAGGAAAAGGGGCGCGTAAAAAATAATATCGGCCATTATGGCATACATGTATTTTAACACTACGTCGATGAAATAAATACCATAGCATTAACACGTAAGAGTGAGTTGTCTGTCACACACGGTCGTAAAATAAACAGAAAATAAAAATAGTTCCGTTTTTTACTAACAATAAGAATATTCTGGATGTTGATTTCTGAATCGTTGCCAAATAGGATTATGAACTACCTGACTCCTAAAGAATCACTTTCTTAATATACGAATGGTAAGGTAACCTAAATAAAAATAGGCTACTCCCAACTGTGGTTAATTAGTGAACTCTCGGGTGCCCTCGCTTCTAGGTAAATGATTAATTATCTTTTCTTTATTAAGCTACTCAGTTTTATCATTAATCATATTTCGGGGCTAATCTAGAAACATAGGTCAACGAACTACCTATATAACCAGACGCAAGTAGGTACTTTTAGGTATCTTAAGAGAAAATAAAATATTTTAGCAAGATTAAGGTCAAACCCATTTATTTTTATATCTACTCAAGACTTTGTGTCATTCTTATGAAACAGCAGTATGTATATTGTACTAGTAAATAGTGTTGTCATCTGCTTTAGTGTTTTAAGTGCATTTATGCGTATTTATATTGACGTTGCACTTAAATAGATAATTAAATTAAGACTTCGAAATAAGGTGGGTCAGAATATAGGAGACTGAATTATATTTCGCGTCCAAGATATTGTAAATATATCTGCAAATACGGAGCGGTTGGCGCAGCGGTTGAGCGACCTATTGCTACGCTACGTGTTCGATCTCCGCAAATATTTATATGGCCTACAGATAATTATTCCGCGTCTGTGTATGTGTACATGTCAAATTTGCTTATTGACTTTCACGACACAGGATGCGAGGGCACATAGTGTGGGGCAACGATAAAAAAATGTTGAGAAGCCCTCAAGGGCTTCACAATCCCATCAGTGCAGTCTAGCGATCTATATTCCAGAATCATCACGCAAAGTCAAGAGTTCCTTAAACTATTCAAATTTCTTCTGTCACTTTACATGGTTATTCCCAACAACATGTTTACAAGTGGAAGTGTAGAATATTTATTTATTTTAATTTGTAACAAAGGACTGATACTGCGTTCGTGTGTACTCTTATAAACATTGAAATACAAAACAAATACGCAAACATTTGTATAAATATTATTGGATGTTTTAACAAATCTATTGTCGTGATATCTATTCACAACAAAAGAAGAATTGCATTTGAAACACGACCTATCGCTTTTTACTTCGTTATTGCCTTGTTTGAATAGGTTTACAGCCTGAATACTTTACCTAGCGGTATTTATTAGGATTCTTGATATTGTGAATGAATACTATATTGAAATAGTGCTCATTGGAAAAGTGATATAAAGAGATGAATATTAATAGGAGAATAAGTAATGAAAATCCACTGTTGTAAGAAAATAATGACTACATGGTTGGCGCAGTGGCTAAGTGATTAGCTTTCTGCGTTAGGTGTCGCGGGTTTGATTCCCGCACGGAACAAATATTTGTATGATCTACAGATAGTTGTTTCGGGTCTGGTTGTGTGTGCATGTGACATGTATGTTTGTTAAACTGTACCCATGACACAGGAGAAATACATATGGGGGGCAATGTTTTTTTTTAAAAAGGACTTATATTTATATGTAAATATCTATACAGACTCATAGAACTAGTTAAGCCTTGAACAATCGAAGCAGTTCTCAGGAAAACGTTTTTGTTTATGTTTAAGTGTAGAAAATTATTTTAGATTTATTAACTTGTTAGCAGGTTATTAACTAAGAATTTCCGAAGCTTTTTTTTTTAATAAAAATCTGAGAGATTCTGATTCCCGGAAGGATAAGTTTAGGACTATTTCTTCCTATAATAATAACTAAACTCTATTTATATAACAATGAACCAAAGTAGCCCATCATGTCACGAAATATCTTTTGAACTATTTCTCTAAGTAGGGTTTCAGCTCGTCTCGACTGACCGTTAAGTTTCTTAACGACTATGATGAATCCCTGATGGAAGGAAATACGTTGTGTATTGCTCTAATTGTTTATTATTATAATAAATGAGTACCTATAAGTATATAGCTGGCGTAATAAGGGAGAGATCTATTTTCAGCAGTTGGTGCTGGAAGGAGTTTCTATTTTTATGCCAAACGAGTGAAAGTAATGAGTCATTCTGTTTATTTGTTATTGTTGATATTAATAATTAGCGTACGATATCTTAGGTTCATTTCCATCTGATTAAAGGAATTTTAGATAAGAAAACCGTCCAAAAGCCATTGGCTGCGTTTCGATTGCAGTCTAATTTGTGAAATTGGGCCCTAATTAAACTCAAAGGTAGTACCGAATGATATGTCATCATATGTTTTATTTAAACTGATAAAATGAACGAAGTAGATTACTTATTACTAATAATCCATTATTATGCTAGGAATTAATTGGTTATCTTGAAATTATATACTTAGGTGTAGTATTATGTTTGTAAAAAAGATACAATTTGTAAGTATAACGTGCTTTCTAGGTAAATGTTTTAATTTGCAAGAAATGAGTAGCAAGGAAATTCAATGTCCTATTATACTATTATATTAGCCGGGTACTATTATATTACGACTATTATCAACAAATGCGAATTCTGTACATGTAGGTAATTTATAATATAAATCGCTAAAACAGTCGATTATTCAAGATCGTAAAATAAAAGGAACAGTCTTTATTATGCATCTATTTACATATTTTATTAGTTTTATTAACAAGACGCCAATTTTTTGCCGTATCATTAAATAACTTATACGAAATAATAAATCAAATCGATAAAAAGCTTTACCAACAGGTCTTTATTGTATAGTTAGTGTTATTTTTTTAATCTGTAACCTGTTATTGTTTATTAGCACCTGTGTGCAGCCAAACGTAGGTTCTATTGTGATAATTGTTCGCAGTACGATAATATTAAAATGAAATTTGTAAACATCTGATTGTGGTTAGTGATAGTAGTTCTTACTTGCCGTAATGGCAGTCGCGGAAACGATACAGTCTATTATTATCACGCTTTTATTCATCTAAGCGATAGGCAAAGGTATATACTTTTGAACAAACACATTACTCTACCTATATTATTGGGAAAAAACTCCAAATTTCGAAACGAGTACCTACTGAGAATTCTTCGCCTGATTTGGGAATCGAAACCAGGACCCTAAGCCGTCACGCTTGCAACTATTATACCAATTAGGTAGTTCTATTTATTCGTTCAAGTGTAAAAGACATGCATTCCTTTGTCGACGTAGACACGGGTCGCCTGTAGTCTCTAATGAAGCGATGTGACAGGAGCGTCAGCTTAGGCGAGAAAAATATCCATTATCTGTCCTCCCTTTACTGACAAAGTTAATAGCTGTATTAGACAATGTGTGACACGACTTATTACTTTTTTTAATATTGAATTGCTTGCTGGTGTCAGAGTATTTTTGGATTAATTTTACTTCTGTGAACCTGTAGTCCTCATCACCTTATAAGGCAAAGGTAATTCAGTCTACGTAAGGTCTACGTTATGTAGACTGCCTTGCCTTCTACAAAATGATAAGATCTATGGTTTTTTAAGTTATACTTCTTTTGGCGCTCTTGATGAGAGTGAATTCTTTCGATGCGCGCGCACACCGATAGATGAAAGCGACACCTTGAAGTTGGCTGGTAATTGTCTATTATATTTTCTTGGGAATTGATAGCTATATTTAAGGTGGTTATTGAAATATTTGTGCATCTGTAACACGTGTTTCCATCAGTGGAAAAAATAAAATAAGATGTAAAACTTCTAACGTGCGTACATAAGTACACACACACATTTTTTTTTGTAAAATCGTCTATTTTAAGAAATAAATTTTGACGTTACGATTCTCCCTCGGAACAAATATTTGTAAGACCTATAGTTGTTTCGGGTCTGGCTGTTTGTGCATGTGAATATTTGTGTTTGTAAACGCACCCACGATACAGGAATTTTGCATAGAGTGGGGCAGTATTATATAGAAAAAAAAAAAAGATTGTGATTATTAACTATGGTAATTGGTAATGCAACAAAATTGATAATTAATTAAAGTTTTTACCCAATTAGGTATTACCCAATTACCCTGTATCACATTTCAAGTGAACCGATAACTAAGTGTATTTATAAAATGCAGTACATACGGTCATAGCTTGTCAATGTCATATCCGTTTAGATATTATTGCATCGCAATAATTGTCAATAGATATTTTTTAATCATGATTGTAACAAATGACTATTTCTAGTAAGTATTATTTATTTAGTAGCTGGAGACTGAGACAGGTAAAGAGGCACTAAGGTTGAAGTCCGTTTGTAGATGATAATGACGATTATTTATTGTGGTTTAACGTTGTTTTATTTTTTCTTCAATTCCATAATTTGAATGTTAAATTCCTTTTTAATGTAGGCAAGCAACAATACTTCATTATATTGTAATCCTTTGTTATTTTTCTATAAGTACATATGAAAAAGCACTTTATGTTATATTTTAAGTTAATGCGTAAACTGTTGATGGATTAAAAAAAACCTTCAATTTATTCGTTTCTTTACCTAAATACCTCATTGGTGTAGTGTTTACAATCGTAGTTGGTGAGCGCGAGTATCCTAGGTTCGATTCCCGGGTCATCAAAAAGTTATTAGATTTGTCTGTTAGAAAAAAACCCGTTTTGAATTAGGCCTGGTATATGGCAATAACCCCCTATTTTATAGATGGGACTTAATGACGGAAGCGGTGAAATTTTTTACAATAGTACACCCTACGGGCAATATGGACGTGATTCCATATGTTATAATAATCTTTAGTAGGTAAGTTATCTTAGAGTGTTAAATTTCGACTTAATTATAATTGTATTGCAAATAATAATTAACACGAAGTAGGTAGGTATGTAGGACGCATTTGAACTCTTGATAACAACCAGTGAACTTGAACCGTGCATATTAGCAACAATTTAGGCCATCTATGAGAAGGTTTATTGAACTCAATCAACGGAGACGAAAGATATTAAAATGTATACGTGTTTATTCATTGGTACAATAAAAAAAGAGGTAGGTAGGTACACATATGTGCATTGATGAAGTTTTCTAAAGACCAAATGATAATATTTTTTAAATAGTGTTTTTTTCTATTTCAACTATGTATTTGAATTTTATTAATTAAATAATGTATTATAGTATACATTTATGATTCCCAGAAACAACTTCTTTGATATACATATTTTGTTTTTATTGAGGTGTTTGATACTCTAGAAATTCCTGTATTCACGTGCTCGTTATTTGCGGGAATCAAACCCGCGACACGTAGCGTCATAATTGCTCAACCATCGGGCCAACCGTGTCATTAAAATGATGACTCTATACACTTAGCTATCTTTTTGTTGGACTGTAGGTACCTACGTACGTTGTCTAGGAGTAATCATTATCCATTATGATAATGATCACTAAGGGAGCTCTAGACTAAACTTAGTAGATGAAAATTAAACCTTAGTTGAGATAGAAAACGCAACAATACGGTATACTCCGCCATTTCGTGAAATTTTAGCTATTGTTGCACCCTATCTGCTGCAATAAAAGTAGCTTATTACTATACAAAATATTATGAGTTGGTTTATGAATGAAAACTTGAAAATTACTTTAACTTTTGTGATTAGTTAAATGAATAGAGTAGTGGTTAGTCCATTGTATTATTTGATAAATATACTCCATTCTTTAACAAACCATCACGCTTACATTTCCCGAAGGATTAGGCAAAGGGGGTACTATTACATGTAATAAGGGACGCGCCTATTTTCCTGTACGGGGCACAGTTCCAGACTCCGTGCGGCTACTAATTTCAAAAACTAATTCTTAATCCTTATACATACTTACTGCAATGGTAAGTTATAAACAATAATTCTCTCCTCGATGAATTATTTCAAAATGACTAAACTTTCATCCACTTCTGTTGGTGATTGTACCTCTATAAAATAAAATAAGCACAATAATTGTGAATCTTCAACTTTTAACCCCTAGGATTTAATATTTTATGCGACGAAAAACTCAAGTTTTTTCTAAATCGTGACTTTAAACAAAGAGAACATGAAGTTATGTGGTCTAGACTACGAGATATTTATGAGTTGCGGTTTATACCGGGTAGGTACCTAAAGATGCTCCCACACTGAACTTATAAAATGTTTTAAGTATAACATTATAAAAACTATAACATGAGGCCCCGGTGATAGCGGCTCAATGTTTAAAACCTGAAGAGCTGCTATCATTAACTCTGTCGTAAACTTGAGATCACCCGGAGGTGTGTTATTGTGTTGTATAATATTATAAAACATTTTATAACCTCAGTATGGGATCACCTTAACAATTCTTTCCCTTATGTTGTTTACATTTTTATATCTTCAAAACTACTTTCTCAAGTCCTAAGCAGCACCCTGATTGCTGTCCTTTACAAACAAACTTTATTGTATAAGTAGAAAAAATGAAGCCAGTAAAAGTTCATTAATCAAACTGAGGCTCCCACGAAACCGATCTAGTGGGGTCAGTCTGCGCAGTAACAGCTAGACGAACATGTGCTCATTATGTTTTTATTACATATAATTTTTTAATATCATGCCGATTGTCAAGCGTCCAATGCAAAAAAAAAGATAACGTATGAAAAAGCATTGTCATGTTGGGGCCCCTTGGCATCAACGTTTGGCATTGACCGCAAATAAATTAATATGCATGTGTAATATTAAATAGTTTTTATTGGCGCAAATGTGTAAAGTCTCGAAGGAATTCGCGGTAGGTTTTATTGTTGGTTCATGGTTGAGATCCTACTCCATCATCCGTGAACCGTGTGGCAGGAGGCGAGTCTCGCCATTTATCAAATATTTATCGTACCAAAAATGAGAATTCTGAGTTAACATTGTTTGAGACCGAAGCGGTATGTATCGTAAAACGAATTAAACTGACGGAAAATTAGGAAAGTCTGAGTGGATCCTACGTGCCACCTGTTCAATTCATCAATGTTTATGTTAAAAAATGCTTATAAAGTGTCCGATACTAATCAAACAAATAAAATATCAGTCAGATAAAAATTGGCAGTTAGTATATAGGTATGTTTTAAATTTAATTTGTTAATAGTTTTTATAACACTTTTTAAACATATATGAACACTTTATGTCGGGTACGATATGGTCAGGCAAACAAACAGACCTTAAACATATGTACTAAAATTTAATAAGTTTGATGAAGGTGGCTACAAAACAAGTTCCTCTTTATGCAACCTTGTGGACATTTTTGTAAAATTAGCATTATAGAAGCGTACCTTTATGAACAATATTAAATTAGATAAACGTACACATATTACATAGCCTGAAAGTTATTCAACGGGAATTATACGTAATTGGTGTGAATGTCGAACGAGGCGCGAAGTGTACAACAAAAGTGATTTTTATGGAACAAATCGAGTTATGTACGCTTATAAACACAACCAAATATAATTTTCCAGCGACTATTTTACCACTTGATATAGTAGTATAGGTATGTATTCCTAATCATTGTTATTCGTGATTCATTTACACAGATTTCATTTATGATCCCTTCGTGTATATGTTACAGAATGACAGTAAGACATAGTCCCGTGGTTTAATTTGAATATAATAGAGTCTGTCGAAAAATAAATAAATATATAATACGTAGATACCTTTGTGTGTGTGTCTATTTATAAAATATCACGCCTGAATTACTCCAAGACTTAGGCAGAGATGACTGTACACCTAAGTTTCAAGTATCTGGGAGAAAATTCTAAACTTCTGATTAATAAATGTCTAGTCGAACTAAGGACATCACATTCAGCAGCTGCGCTTACGACTACTAGACTAATGAGGTTGTAATATTTAATAAGGTACACAATATAGCAAGATTGAAGCAAAAAAAAAAAATCGTATCGTGTGGAAGGTTAATTGATATTATAGCAGTTTTTACTATTCATAGAGGCAGTATAGATTAGATATTAGGCAATATAGACAGATTATTACTAAGATACCGTAGATAATATATGCGGAATAAACCAATCCTTTTGCACAGCGTAGTGCCAACACCTCGCTGACACGTGATTATGGCAATATTCTCATAAAACGTTCTTTTTAGAGGTCATGTGCAAAGGGGAGAACGACGAATCAGTAAGGCAAAGGCATGTTAATGGGCCTTATTGAACATTTTGCCAATTTACATTTACAAAAAATATTGGATATTTTGTATGCAGAACTTCTGCGCCGTAATTGTAGCGAATTTTTTTATGCACGCTGCGTGAATTAATAACAAGCAGAACTTGCAAATGTTTCATATACCTAGTTTAGTTTTTATGCAAACAAAAAATCGGTGTTATCTAACAAGCTTTTGATGGTTTCTTTAGCTGTTTCTACGACCATTAGGTACAAGATCAAAGTAGTACAGAAAATGAAATGAGCTGAATAGAAAATTATTATAAATTTTTGGTAAAGAAGACTGGACCGCGAGCAAGGATCCATTAGGTATATCAATCGATCAATATCGGGACAATTTATGTTTTTAGATGGGTTCGCAGGCGTTATTGCGTCATCGAATCATATGAATGATTTTAATGATTGAATTGCTCAGTTTTTACACAAAAATGACCCACTTTGTCGCTTTTCAAGATTAAATGTTTAACTGTCCTTCAATATTTCACGTTTCTGTCAAAACTGAGTTGGCAAACATAAAACTTGTATTTCCTCATTATTATTTTGTAGAAGTTGACATTCAGAACGTAAATACAAAACACTTCCGGTATATTATATTTAAATTCGATAAGCACAATTTGTGAGCTTGTATTATGAATTTTAATCAGACCTCTATACGTGTAGTTACCTGTGGTATTCACGTTAGGTATCCCTAAGTTACGGTAACGTATTGTTCGGCCCAATAAAATATTTTATCCTGGAATTTTCTTTGTGTACTGTAGGCATGAGAAACACAATAGCAAAACAATAATCAGGTAAATGTTTGGCGGTAAAAATGTAAATGTAAAAATATATGTTACGCTTTATTTGCGCTGAGGTTGGTTTGATTAATTTCACACAAGGTGCCGTTTCGCTCCCTGCTTGTTGTTAGACTGTAGCATGCATTCGTTGCAGAAACAATTTGGAACTGTTGGGATTCAGCATCCAGGTCAACTGGATGACGTACTTTATCGCTCGACACGATGCTGTGTTAATTCATCGTTCGTCAAACAGCTGATGTGTTCGTTAATTCGTCTAACTTGACGGAGACGGTGGTAATTATAATTAGTTACACGTTTTTGGCGGCTTTATAAATTTTTCACTGGTGTCGCCAGTTTTATTAGGGTCTGGGTGACGTCACTGCGGAATTAATAATTACCATCTTGAACGTAATTTTTTTAAGTATTTATTTAATTATACGGTCCTTTTGTTCTCTGCGTCAAAAACATTGTAATAGTCTGGTAATTTGTAGAAAAATAAATTAAATAAAAGTAACATCAGACAAAATATTTTTAAATTCTACTGAAGATGGATGGATGGATGGGTATTTGTTAAGTACTCAATCACGCCAAAACGGCTGAACGGATCTGGATGAAATTTGGCACAGAGATAGATTATAGTCTGGAATAGCACATAGGCTACTTTTTATCCCGGAAAAATGTACGAGTTCGTAAACCACGCGGGCGAAGCCGCGGGCGGATGCGAGTATATTATAATATGTTTTATTTAGTATCATGTGATACATACATTGTATTGTTATGGAATAGGTAGCTTAATAAATAATATAAAAAAGAATAATAGCTCAAAGATTTTGTATTATATTCGATGGGAATAATAAATAATCAGTAAGATGATTATGTTACAATAACATATGTACCTATATATATTCATATATCTATATACCTACATATTTTCTGGTATTTCTTTTCCACTTAGTACCTGCACTGTTCTCGTAGTAAAATACTTATCGAGAACTTCTGGTGAAATATATTGTTTATGCACATGTGTAGTCTGGAACTCAACTACTAGTAACCAGTTCCAGGAAAGGCTATGTTTATATTTCCAGGTATAAAACGTTTGATGCCAATTAGTACTTATTACCTTTGCGGCGAGAGTTCGTAGGTATGTCATTCAATAATGTACTATCTGATAGCAAGAAGTTAGATTAATTAGTTTATAGTGAAAGTAATCTACAATATTGAATTTTATAAAAAAAGAAAAAAGGCACGTCGTTACTACTTTCTACTAGTTACATCGTTACAATTTTAAACTGATCTATCTATTCATTCATTTTTTCTGAAACATTCTCACCTCGATATAATTATTTGAAATTCAATTTAATATGTAAGTAACTGCTAATTTATTTGTCAAAGGTGTGAATGCTCTAATCGATTTCATCTTTGAAAATGTTGTATCGCAATGAGAACTTATCGATATGGGAATAATAGGCTGATAGCACAATGGTGTTAATTAACTTTTACCGTTAATTTAAGCAAGCAATGACGTGTAGTATTGCATCGCTTATGACCTATTAGCACTACACGTATTGCCTGTAGGTATGTATGAAACTTGTCAAACGCCTTGGACTGAGATAAGACAGCTGACACACAGTTATTTCCCGATATTCTGTACCTACTTATTAAATTTTAGTGCTACGATTACAGACACTATAGTTAATAAATTATTTAACTTTTATGAGCGACATTTAAAAAGGTTGCGAATAGCGTATAATTTAGGTCGGGCCCAAAATACACCAACAGTTGTCATGTTAAACAACATATTTGATAATAATCAAAAGGTGTCATACCATGAATCAAACGAATCTTTGGTAAAATAGTCGGAAGATGTATAGCTCAAATTATGCGTAATTATTCCATTTCCTACCTGACACCATGGCTATTTTCAATGTGACGCGAATTACAAAATTAATAATTCATGAATGTTATAAACGAAGTTCAAGATATTAAAATGATTTTAGACAGCTAGACTTATATAGATTATCATATAGGAACGTCGTAGTTTTATTATCACAGATAAAAGATAATCTGGGAATTATATAGGTACAATTGTATGATAAAATCAGCCTTTGAACATTGATTGTCCGAAAAAAGTATGATAAAGACACGTTAGCTTGAAAAATAGAACACAGTCGATTTAATCTTAATTAAATCGTGTCATCCGTTCATAAAAGTGATTAGATAGCTGGAGTTTTGTCTAGATCTCATAATGACGTCTAGACAAAAAGAACGTGTAAGAATGCAAGAGAATTGTCACGACAAACACTGGGAAAATATATCATAATAGGTACTGTTATGGTATACCTACATATTTTTTAATAATGTATTACTCTTACTTATAGATCAGTCAATATTACCTAACGTTTTTTATGTAGCAGCTTGAAATAGCTTTATTTCTCTTTATTTAGTATTACTTAGTTATTCCTGTTTATAAAGTTATTTGTCTTGCTAATTTAATAATTTGTGAGAGGTATATTTATTTATTTAAACACGTAAGCTTTGTGTTTTATTGATCATATCATATTTTTTAATTTTATTTATTTTTGTAAAAATACCACTTGCAATATTCACTTTTACAAAAAATAAATTTAAAAAATTGTTCAATAAAACAGTAAATTATAAGAAATTTTCAATCATTCGTCTCTCTCGCAGAACCTGATACATTCCGCGAAAAATCATTTTCCTATCACTCGCATAATCATTTGTTTGATATAGGTAGTGCTTCAAAATCATGTTGGGAGCAACCAAGAGAACATAAATCTTGTGTTATTATGTGGGTATCTAATAAATAACAGAAATATTAATTATTGAAGTATCTTTCAAATAGTCAATAGCTTACATTGATATATCTACTGTATATTTCCATGAAAATATAATTTACCTGATGAAATAGGTATTTAAGATAATTTATAACATATTGTTCCGCACTTCCGGCTACCACTATAATTTCAGGCGTGGAACTTACAACGACATGTAAACATGTACATGGGCTACAATGGATGGTACCTACCCATGTAAGTTTACGACCTACAGGTTATGAATGAAGATCTCACTACATGTCGTTATGTACAAGCGCTTCCGTGTAATATATGTATACTGGGCGTTAAACAACCGATTTAATAACGTTATTAACGTTTTTTAAGAAAATAATCCATTAATTATTTAAGTCCATGGAATGTTCAACTGTGATAATCTGTTTACCTACTAGATACGTATGTCATGTGAACATAATATGTAATTTATTAAGGTAATATCACTGAAACCAAGTAAGATTTTGCTATTTTTACGTTCTAATGTATTGCTCAATATTTTAGAAGAATACATACATACACACAGAATAACAACAGTGAGAAGTTAATTTTATTATTGACACTCATTGAGCGCGTGAGTGTGCACAGTGGTCTAAAAGCCGCAGTGTTGCCGGCTACCGTATACCGTGCCGCCATGAATACGCACGAAAAACATAAATAAAAATAAAACTATTTTGGAGCACTGAACACAATAATTAAAAATAAATGTACGAACCACTGAGTGCAGTCACATATTCCCTCCACTTGCGATTGTTGCTCATTGTTGGTGTTCACACGCACTTTCGGTAATAACATTTATATTGTGTGACAGATTGGAGTACACATTGGAGCACACTGTATCGTGCTGTGTGTCGGACTGGGCGCGAGTGTGCCGTGTAGCGGTGTAGCATGCCGCTCTAATATTACTCCGCCACGTGTTGTCCGCGTTTCGTCGTAAGCGTGAATGGTTACTGAACGTATCGTTCAGACAAGACAATAATATTTCCGTTTTGTTGACGGTTTCAGCTGTCAATGTGCTGCGTGCAGCCGTCCGCAGCGGGGAGCCTCCGCCGCGCCAGTGTTGCCTACACGCCTTCAGATAGTGCTGTTATTTTCTTTATCGTTCGCTGGTGTGCGACCGACCAGACAGATAACGTCATAATGCCTGTATTAAACTTCAGAGCGTTAATTTTTGTTGTTTCTTTTTGTTTACGCGCCTTTAAATTATGATAATATTTAGATTTTTGCATTTCCTTTGCGATGTAGAACATGATATCTAGGTATATGAGATTGTGTGACATTGACAACGACAAAATTTTTTTGTACTTTGTTGTGCAATGTATAAGTAAACAATTATGATTTAATTATTTTTTCCACTTAGAAATTATGTGTAGGCACATACTGTATGTAGTGCTGTAAATATATTAAAATATATTTCACAAGGTTACGACATGAAAATATAGGTGGGTGAAGTTAAAAATAAATTTTTCGCCTAGATTTAGTGACCGGGAAATGCTAGTGTAGAATAATAATAGAACGTTATATAAAGATGAAAATATACCTATATTCCTCACGAGTGGGGCGCTTAATAATTAGGTTTATAGGTACATATCAAGTACCTACTACTCGTATTTATGTTTTGTTGCACTGATTGAATGACTCATTGCAACGCTCTAAGAGTTGACTTGCTGCCATGGCAACGGATCGCAAGGATCCACTAATTTGACGATAGATCAGAGGTTCTACACAGGCTGATTTAGATGAGTCATAATGTGATTCACAATAATACACAAAATATCAACTTAATTGACGATCCTTAATATCATTTGCGTAAGGTTCATATTCAGTAATCATCTGTATGACAGTTACAATAGAGTTTCGTAGATGAATTGGTCGATGTGGCTTTTTTAGGTCATATGCCCGGGTTCTAAGTGTTCTAACCATGATCTATAATTAAATTCCATTCCAGTTGTGTGAAGTAGTTTTTCCACGAATGGACTGAATTTTTACCCGCATTAAAAGTTCAAGGACCAGATTAGGTGGGCAGTTTATTAGTCGCGCTTAAACAGATTGGTGCGACTTTAAGGGCCTTATATACGGTACGATTTGTCTTTATGATCCGTCGTTTCAGACCAATCGAAACGACGAATCGATAGTGTATGACAATATCGTTAATAATTTACTTAATCGAAGACGATATCGGAGATCGCAACTAAAACCCATGAAATCATGAATATCGTAATGATAAATCGACAGTGTATGGCTCTTTGCGATCGATGATTAGATTTTTGTCCATTTTATAAATAGAGCACGTATTGAATTATTTGGATTTTTGTCTTAAAGGGTACGTCTTTATCGTTCCGATTCAAACAAATAAATTATCGATCGCAACGACCAATTTCTTCGTGTGTGTGCGGCATTTTAGAAGCGATCGATCGTCTCGATTATCTTCATCGATCGAATCGACGAATTGTAACGTATATAGGGCTCTTTAGGGTTAAGGTTGGACTGTGTTTTTTAAAGTCTATTATCTAGTAAAAGACAGTACATTTATATTTCATCTTCTTCTTCTATAATTTGTCGGTCGAGCAATCGCCATTGATATCTAGATAATGTAAGATTTATTTTGTGAGTGGTAGCAAGTGGAGGCAGTTCCACTTGCTACCACTAGACTAATGTCTAGCAAGTGGTACTGCATGACAGTAGGGTCTTGGGTTCGATTCCCTGGTCAGGCCAAGCGTTATTTGGTTTCCTGAGTTGAAATTCTCAGTAGCAGCACAGAGTTTGAAACTGTTTTTATTTTTATTTTGGAGCCTCTGCGACAAGTTTACACGGTGTCAAAAAGAAAAAGATACACGCGATATGTTTTAATATTGTGTAATATTATTTTAATGTCAATTTTTATTTTTAAATTCAACACGCGACTTTGCGTTTAATATGCAAATACATTAGTATTCTTTTCATTGATTGTCCTTTCATAGGTGCATTGAAATAGTTATTATTGTTTTAACTGGCGCATCCGAGCGCATCGTTCACACATAATTTCATTACCCTCATATTTTTGTTTGAAAACAAAAGAAATACAAAATAAGGCATATTTTTTTATTGTTCGAAAATGGAACAATAGTGTTTTTGAATGTATTGTGTCCTATTCCAGCATTCAACGGTTTTCTGAGTAAGATTAATGCATTTGTTCGTATTTTTGTATTGTACATTTTGCTACGGTTACGGTCTTTGTGGTGAAAGGATGTTGCAAGTAGCAGAGACCCGTTAATTGTAGTTAAGTACTAGTTGTCATCTGGCTGCCATCCTTTGTGTATTGTACTTATAATTTTTTTCTTTTTAACTCGACGTTTATTTAGCGTTAAATTACTCTTCTAAATGGCACTTTCTCTCTTTATGTGACAGTTTAGTGCCGGTGTCCCTGATAATTACAAGATTCTAGGTAATGGCTGCAATATTGAGTCGCGATCTACTTATAAAATTATGAAACTATGTTTAGAGGTTCTTGATATAGGTTCTAAAATCTTCGTTGTTCTTTTCCACTGAAAACATGATACAAGAATAAGCTGTCGAATATTAACCTTATTCTCTCCAATCTATTTGTAAAAAGGTATGGATTAAGTTATGGTTTAAACTTCAAATCCAATCCTTTATATGAAACTTACAGGAATAGAATATTGTGCCTGAGAACCTAATACCACCGTACTTAATCCGTCCTTGCGATGTTGGCAGGATTATATTTTGGGTAGTTTTTACAAATAATTTTCGATGTCATTTATACCCAGCGAAATAAGCAACTATTGTGAATTTAAGGAGTTTTCTTTTTTTGTAAAAATTTAGAATTTCGGCGTGGTATGGTCATCTCTGGGTACTATGGCAATATCTCTACAAGATGCCTTCTTTAAAGATGACTCTCATGCTGCGGATGCCATGTATGTGTTATAAAAGTGCGATTTTATAGTAGCACTAAAAACAAAGTACTTATTTAAAGATGATACGTTCTAAGATCAGTATCTTTTTACACTAAAGGTACTGGTAATTGTATACCCACGGCGTTAAATAAATGGATTACGTAAAGAGGCTCTCAGAGACGTTTTAAAATTGCACGACCCGATACTAAGGCTTTACGGCTTAAGATGACGTGTTAAGCTTACTTTGCGTAAGTTACTTTACGACAAATGCGATGCAGTTTGCTTCGATACCACACCCTGTACATCCTGTACATGCTTACAAGACTAAGCTTACTGTTGAACATTGCCCATGTTATTAACATACCCATTCTGTGGAGGGCCACAGATTGGTCCCATCAATGGTCCTCTATTGATTACACTACAATTAATGGTCGTAACAGTTCAGTAGGTACTCACCATGCTTTGTCAACTGATTGTTGATTGTAATCAATTACACTGGAGGATTCTGGCACGCATCTTCTGAGCTCATGAATTGATTTTATTAATGTTTTATTATTTTGTTAATAAATCGTCTCAGCATCCTAACACAAGTATTCTTATAACATAGTGTGGCTGACTAAATTTCGGTGCTGAATGACAATGTGTGACGGTAATTTTTTTTAATTTTTTTTATCATGAATAGTTAATTTATAGTAAAGTTGTTGATGTAGAACTATTACCAAGAAAAGTTGAGTAATTATTGATACCGGGAGATTTAGACCCACAACCTCTGGGGAAACGTGGCGGGCTCTTGGCTCAATTCCTTACTCCTTTCACATCGATATAAATCTGAGGCGTAAACAAATAATTACAATGCCTGCTTCATTAGTCTAGTCGTCGCAAGCGCAGCGGCTGAGCGTGACATTCATTGGTTACAGGAATTTTCTTTTAGAAAAAAATCAGTAACCGCCCGGAATCTAGAATAGTGCCTAGTCCAAATATGGGTGTACAATAGTACAACGCTGCTTTACCTTTCGGAGACTAAAGGCGTGAGCTATGGTGTTTAAAATACATATTTATGCGGATGTAAGTTAGCTAAAAGGCCGGTAGCTCTATATCTACATATACCAAACATTATGTTATTAACATCACATTACGATTTTTATGTTTAATTTTGCTAATTAGATTTGAGTAGATTACTTAATAGCGTGCCCCTGATGAGTAAACTCATGTAGGTACCTAAACTAACAGAATTAGGAACAACCACGATTGCGGTTTGTGTTATAATCATGTTTGCATTGGAAGTTGCTAAATTTTACTTAGTATTTGGTACTTTTTCAATACTGTATTACTATACGCCTGTTTTATACTTTTGCTACACACTAGAAATTCTTCTCGTGTATCATGGGTAGGTAGAATTTATAAACATATGTTTCACGTGTACACACACACCCAAAACCCGAAACAATTGTCGGTAGGTCATATAATTATTTGTTCCATGCGGGAATCAAACTCGCGACACGTAGCGCGAAAAGCTGATCACTTAGTCACTGCGCCAACCCTCCCCTCAATATATGTATATTTCGTTATACTTTTGGCTATCAATTATAGTAGGGGAGAGGGGGGCTAGTTGTAACAGGGGTAAGTAGTAACGGCTTAATTACTCCGCAGGTTTCGAATATTTTGTTTCCAATTTACACTTAATCTGCTCCTTATAACCGGGCCTATGACGCAAGCACAGTCAGTAAGGTGCGGGAGAGCGCAGTGAGTGGACATGAGTAGGTGCACCATTTTTGCCAGGTAATATAAAAAAATTAAGTTCGTAAAGTTTGATTCTAAGTTACGGCAATGTCTTTTTGAAATGAGTATCTATTAATTTATATAGTCAATACATTAAGCTGTCGTACGTTACTACTTTCATTGGATAATAACATAAACTTTTTTTTCAATAATCAAAAATATTCAAAATATTGTCATAGGGCTAGTTGTAACGAAATTTTGGGGCACATTGTAACAAAATTCAAATACAATATTCCACTACTGTGCAAAGGTCTTACCTATTGCAGACCTAACAGATTTATCTTAATCAAATTTATTTTTGTCTTAGGATGAGAAATTAAAGAAGGTAAGAGATTTAGCGACTTCTTATTTAAAGGCGTTAAAAACATCCCTCCGTTTTGGTACAAAAATGGTACGGTTGAAGCAGATTGGTTTCAAAAAATCATGAAAAGAAATCCAAAACTATCACTCTTCAATCATTGAAAATTATTTTGTCTGTTGATAGACATGTTGTTATTTTGTTTAAAAGACTAAATAGATACTAAGCGACAAGAAATATCAAAATGTTGATAAAGAAACACTGGTTACCTCATTAGCTTGTAATAAATACTAAGTAATATATCTCATATTGATTTACAATAAATGCCTCAAAATCAAACAAATATGTTGTTTTATTATGTTGTTACTACTTACCCCACGCCAGTTACAATTAGCCCCAAGAACGGGGTAAGTTGTAACATACTACAACTTTCACAAAAAGTTATTTATACAAGCATTTCTTAACAATTTAAGCCCAATAATCATTCTGATTGATACCTGAATAGACGTCCTCTTATTTTAAAGTGCTTCATGATGAAAATATTTAATATTTTGACTTCCCCAATGAAAAAACTAAAAATTGTTACAACTAGCCCCCCGCTCCCCTACGTAGGTCATAAGTGTCTTAGACTGCATCTGTAATTGCCGCAGAAAGGCCTGAAATTGGGCATCGGGGAAAATAAGAAAACAACCTTGCCCACAATTCCCATTTTTTTTATACATGGGTAAGTCCTTGTACATTCTGTTTTTAAGCACAAATTGAGGTTTCCCTAGCTGAAGCCCTAAAAAGCCTTTGACGGTACGGTTGGCGCAGTGGTTAAACGTTCGATTTCCACACAGTATTCATATTTTTATGGCCTACAGATATCTGATCTGGGTTTAGGTGTCTGTGCATGTGAAAATTTGTATTTGTAAATGCACCCACGTTACAAGAAAAATTGCATCTATGCTTCACACTTGTGTGAGGCATATATAAAAAAAGATAAATTATAAAAAATAAATCACGTTGTTATGTCATGTCCAAAAAGAATAAACAATAATAAATTCCACTTCTAATTATTTCGGTTTTCCCAAAAGTCAAACATTCACATGAAATATAAAAAATCTAGGTAAGGTGAGTTCGGGTAAGATCGGCAATGGGGTAAAATCGTACAGATCGAATTTCGGGCTGATTCGACTACTTTTTATATGTTGTTCTCCAGTCAATAGAAGCAGTTTTATTAGCTTGTATTGCCTGCAGAACAAGGTCAATAAAAAGGTGCTCGAATCAGCCGAAAATTCGATCTGTACGATCTTAGCCGATTGCCGATCTTACCCGAACTCACCGTAGTACATTTATTTGTAGTATAAAAGTTACAATAGTGTTGTTAACATTTTCCCAACCAATTGTAACCGGTTCCATTGCTCAAAAGAACAGGTTGACAGCTCATTAAAATGCTAATACGAACTAAAACTCTTAAAGTCATTTAAGAATAGCACTTTAAGCAAAAATTGGCACGTGTTGTGTATTAATAGAGCATAAAATTGCGATTTCTTCCAAATTTAAATGTAGACGGTAACATATGACTCATATGTTGTTAAGTAATATTATAGGTATACATTGTATATGATGTCCTCATTGGTCCAGTCTGTACCGAAATTCTCATTAGCAGCATGGAGTCTGGAACCGTTCCCGGTAGATGGCAATAGGCTCGCCCCCTATTACACGGGTCTCAATAACGGTATCGGCGAAATGTGGTCGTACTTATTATACATAGTACACCTTTGCCAAACCCTTTGGGAAATACAGGCGTCAGGATTTCTATTCAGAAAAACCTAAAAACTAAATCCGAAATCGAACCTAGAACCTTACACTCTGCGGTCGCGTTGGCGACTTCTAAGATCAATAAGTAAGTACCAAATATCATATTAATTCAAAAAAGAATACTGTTTAATGTTATTAAAACTGAAACAGTACCAAGGCAATTAGTTAACTATGAACAAACTACTTGTTGCATTTATTCGAAACACATGTGCGTTATATGCATCCAAGTACGTAAGAAGACATTCTCAAGGCCTTATATTTAATTGAACGTACTATACGCACTTACCCACTGCTTTTATTCACGATTTTATTGTTCTAGTATCACCTTATCAATCATTTCACGTAGCCAAGTTACTGTGGCAGTTATTTAAGCGCCATAAACGGTTGCGTACCATGATATTTTATTTTATTGCAGGTTGCCGAACCAATGTCGCGTCGTATGAAGCAGTAATAACCCACATTGTTGAAATTGACTTTTAATTCAGTGAAGGAAAACATTCATGTAGGTTATTTTTTTTATTATTCGCTTCAATTTTGTTATAGACTCGTTTCACGGTTATAAGTTTCGAGTTAAGTCAATTTTTATGCTTTGATTATGTGAACTATGCAGCCGTTTTAACGATATGTACTTATTTGATGTACGAATAAGAAGTTTTAAGAATAGAACAGATTTTTTTTTCCAAAAATCCCGAGAACGGTAAATTAGAAGTCAATAGAAATATTAACTGTATGTTACATTTTGATACCGAAATCCTTGTCGCCGGTTCGCAGCAAACATCTTTTGGATTCAGTGCAATAAACATTAGACTTAATTTTGTGCAAATACGTTACATTTTTCTATGCGCGCTTTTGATGTTTTGTTGTGCTGTAATACTAATATTATTTTTGCAACCGGCACAAGCTCACGCGTTTACCACTAGGTGCTATTGACTTTAATCTTCTATTGAATTTATATCGGGTAGGTGTTTATCTTGATTGAGCTTCTAAACAAACTGAAAGCAATGCAATAAAAGTGTCAGAAAACTACACAGAGATTTTATTTCTCGTTTCTTTAATTGAAAATCCACAAAAAACACAGGCAGCAAAAAGCATGTAGAAAAAGACGAACATATTGGGTTTAAAAAAAGAATGATTGTTAGATATCAAAAAGAGGTTTAATTACATCAACATTGTTTACATTCAAAACCTGCACAATTTGAGTATTTGAATACCACATTTCGTAGAATCCTTAACTGATAACATCAAAATACACAATCATAATAGTTATTGTTTCTAATACCTTAACAAACATGTTCCGTACTCATGGCACATCAAACCATCTCGCATGTGTGCATCGATGTCAGTTGATTTAATCGTCGCCTGACATAATGTATTGCATCAATCAGCCCATTGAGGCGAAGACTCACGCGCAACTGGTCTCACCGCTTATGGACTCAACCCTGAACGATATTTTATAAGAGACAAACTAGTAAACGATGTAATGTATTAAATTAAATGCGCAGGAAGTAAATGCGTATTTTTGTTTCGTTTTGACTTTTTACAAGGCTGTATTTGTAAAGTGACTTTAATATTGTAGCGAATATATTTTTATCACTGGAATATCGATTTGGCTGCGCAAGTGCGCAGTCTGCAAGGTTTATTGCGTGGCGATAAAAGGAGATGGATGGTTACATGGTTTTGATGCCGTTGTATTTTGGTGAAAGAGATTTGTGACAGGCAATGAAACAAGATGTCGTTTTTTGTATGTAGAATAGTGGAATTGGTTGCATTTGTTTTTGTAGTTTTCAACCATTGTTAATGCAAGGCAAAAATGTATGAAAATGTGCGCGAGTTTACGATATGATTTCACTCAAATGCGGTAACTACGATCAGTTTCAGTCAGATTAAGCAAGCGCGGAGCCCGTAGCAAATTCTATCGAGGGGCCCTTGATCCCTTGATCTGCTATGGGCTCTTAAGTATAAAGTGACTTTTTGCAGAACTTGTGCCTTTACCGTTTGAAATTCAGTGTTTTGTTTTCGCCAACAAAATAATCGGTTACCGATTGTCTAACATGGATTGTCTTAGTCGGAAAACACAGGTAACGCTAGGCGGAGGTGGGCGGGTTTGGATACGCGGAGCCCCCATTAGCGTGGGGCCTGTAGCAATTGCTACTCTTGCTACGTGGTTAATCCGGCACTGACTACGATTGAGGTCGAGGAAAGCTCTTAGACCCAAGGACTATTATTATTCTGACCCAAATCGATGCTGTTCTTTAAATGATAAAAGAATATATCTAAAAGAAACGACTGAAATACCACGAGTGACCTTGTTGGTAATGAATGAATAACCATTCTGGCTATTAATTCCCCTGGACAAAGCTTCGTTGAACCAGAGCGGTTACATACAACCATATTGTTTATTAATTTTTAATTGATCTTCTTGGAATAATTTTCTATGACTCACTGAGCGTTTGTTTACGAAGAAGTCAAGTCTAAACGTATTATATTGATATTGCTTTGGACGTATCAGAGGTTTGAATGCTTGATACACTGGGAAAACAATGATATACAATGGAAAAACAAAAATACGGAACAGATACAGTGACAGTGGCGTCTCGCATCTTCGTGTTTACACAACGAGAAATATAAATATATTTAAGGATGTTCACCGTTTTGATAACACAACTTTATGGTGTAGTTAAACGACTTATCTATTTAAACCAATTCTGTTACAATAGATAGTGTAATTCAAAGTTTACGATGCCTTCCAATAAAATAACTGCAGTTTCGCGTCTCATAAATTTTAGGGATGTCGCAATAGCCTATCTTTGGTTTTTATCGTCGAACGTCAGATATCTAAGTACAGCCTGGATTTTATATTTATATATTTTCATGACTGCTTACTTTTACAGCATGAGCAGAACTTAGACAATGACTTGTATTTTCCTTCTTTGTCTTCATACAAAGTGTTTTTTCAACTCGTTGGAAGAAAATAAAACACAACAATAAAGGCTTTCCATGCAAATAATATTTACGGTGAGTGAAATGAAAGATGCGCGTGAGTCAAATATCATTAAACTAACACCTGAATGAATCTATTCCTAGGTTGTTAGTGCTGCGGTGGGGAAAAAGCCATACTTTTCGTTAATAATGGTAGGAAATGTAACAGTTATATTTATGGTTAAACTCAATACGAACTTTAAAATAATCGATGTTAATGAATCACAGTATGCAAACTACGTCATTAGGTAGGTTTTTTCTTTCATTTCCTGTGCATTGGAGCCTGAAATTGAAAGCTGCGAAAACGAATTCGCCATCAATTTAATTAACTTGTTCGTTAGCTCACTGAATTATGAAGCCGACAAACAAGATGGACGGCAATTGATTTTTATAAGGTACCTATTCAGACGCACTCACGGACGGGGAGGACGGGATTATTTCTTCGTAGATTTACGAGTACTAAAGAAACGGATGTCCGTTGAGAGTTTCACGAAGATCCAGCGAAGACGTCGTGCTGAATACACGACCCTTGTGTACCTGACCCATTCCTACGTACTACTGGAGCAATTGAATGCGACATATTTTGGATGTGTAAAATATTTACATATGTAGGTATGTACCTAAGTACAATTTCAAAGGCATGGTTATATATAAATAGAACCTAACTCGGCCTTTTATCACCAACAAACTACGAACTCTAAAATATATTATTGTATTTTCAAATGTTATCACAGAAGAAAATTTTCTGATAAAAATAAAATAATATAGGGTTTTTTGACACGTAGGTACTCTATTGCGTTAGGTTAATTGGTGAGATGAAAAGTAAAAAGTTGATTTAACTGCCACTTTAAACACGAGCTATAAATTACATACGCATTAAACAAGACAAAATATTATTTCTGAAAGTTGTATTTAATATAAATATAGGATATTCTCCGCTTTGAAATGACAACATTTAATACAACTTTGTGATGTAATTTAACGACTTATCTAATTAAACGAATTCTATTAGATCCGAGTTTACGATCCTTTCGAATAAAATAAAAAAGATGAAATATTACAATTTTTATCTTATTGCAATTTGTACATTCAGGCAGTTAACAGTGTACATTCACGTTCGGAAACGATGATTCAGTAACAAAACTGCCGGAGGACATTAATGTCGTTTCTATCAACTGAAATAGTACCATAACAAAGCTATTGAGGTCATCAAAGGTAACTAAGGCAATATATATGTTCTGTTATCGTGATTATCTCATAACATCTAAATATAGATTCGAGTAGTTACTGTCGATACAGGAGGATATAAATTGCACGATCACAACCTACAAATAAAGTACCTAATAATATATAATCTAATAATTGATTAGACACGCAGTAAAATAAATATACAATATAACATGTTTGCATGATAAATAATGTAACTGATCAGATGGAAAGATAATATTTTAATAAAAACATTCTGTCGTCGACATAATTGATATGACGCGCAACTGCGGTTGCCGGTTAAAGTTCAAAGAAGCTCTTCGTAACTGAGAAAAATATGCAACAAAGGAACAGAAAAAATCTCCCCAGAGAATGGAGTTTCGCGTCTAATCTACTTTGCTATAGTCTTGTCTGAATACTAAAGTCAGTAAGATGGGTAGCTCTACTGACTTAGGTATGAAAGATTTAATCTTTAATTTTTTAACGGCACTGTTGGCTCCATTGGCTAAGCAATTAGTCTTCTGTGCTGTGTCGCGGCGCGATTTCCACGCGGAACAATTAATATATAATAGATTCTGTGCTACAGACGGCTGTTGTGGATGAATGCATGTGGGATGTATGTTTGACGACATGGTTGGAACAGTGGTTGATCGATTGACTGCTGCACGGACGTAGCCAGGTTTTACTATCGGGAGGGGTTTAAGGAAATAAAACAACAAAAAAATAAAACATATGATAATATCCGACAGGTGGCAGCGCGGCAAATTAAAATATTATAATCCTCGCCTCTGCTTATTTCAATATAATAATATTAATGTACTATTTTGAATATTTTAGGAGGGTTGAACTCTCAAAACCTGGCTACACCCATGGAGTGCTGTGATACGTCTCGCTGGTCGATTCCTGCAAGAACAAATATTTGTATCAGCAACAGATTATTGTTCCGCTAACGCACTCACGATATACGACAGGCAACGTTTTTTTTTCAAAGTTAAATTAATAAAAAGTTTGTTTGGATACTGTACCTACGATGCAGGAGAAACTGTCTACTCCGCTCACTTTCTAGGTAGGTTTTATTTAGAGCTTTATGGTAATTTTAAGATGCGACTGTCCATCCTTGTATGATAGCAAAGAATACTTTGTATACATGTTTATAAACTAAACACGTTAAGCAAACTCCTTAGAAACATGTTTCTCAAATAATTAAGATTAGGTTTGTTAAGTAGCAGTAGTTATGTGCATAAATATACATAAAGTAGTGTTAAATAAACATTGTGTTAATTATACCGACACAGAATTAATATTTAATTCCTTGACGATATTTTATTTCCACTAAACAGATTGTTATTAAGAGATCGGTCCGCAGATTATTCGTCATCTCGTATTCAACATCACGCATGTATTCAGTGATAAGTTTGGTAGAGGTGTAGTGTGAGGTGTATTATGAGGGTCGAGTTTAACAATGCTTCTGGTCATCTCAAAGAAAAGGTAACCGATAGTTTTAAACTATGGATAATAATTATAATGTTTATATTAATAAGTAGTTCATTGATTGGTCGTATTGGCTGCTGAGGGTGAGGTCCTGGGTTTGAAAATTGTGACAGCTCGAAGTTTGGAATTGTGCCCAGTAGATGGCAATAGGCTCGCCCCTTATCTAGTACATGGAATTTCACAATGGCATCGGCGAAATGTGGTGTACAATAGTAGGTATGCACCTCTGGCTAACCCTTCAGAAGATACAAGCGTCTTAATATGTCACTGTGAAACCACGTGAAAGGAAGACAAGAGAAAACAAACCATTTTCTGATAAGATTTAGAGCACCTAATTACTACTCGATCACTTCCTTATTTAGAAAGATGATTAAAACTTTTGATTCGCAAAGAAAATATATCTTCTTCGTAAATAATTAAGAAGACGCGGGATAGTTTGGGCGCGGCCGCAAGTTTGTTGACGGTGAGTTAGTTTCTCGCAGCGGTAACTGGCAGCTGAATATTAATTCACCCACAGCTTTCTCTTCAAGAAGGTAATTATTTAACTATTATTACGAAGTAAGAACTTGAGGTAATAGGGAAGGGGACTGGAAGAGGGTGTTCGTAATGACTGCAGACGGCCAGCGTCCGTAGACCGTTGCTGAACATGGAACTCATTATACAAAAGTTTTTGGATTCAAGTAATCCATTCCATTCATTGGTCTAGTGGTCGCAAGCACGGCTGCTGCACGTAAGGTCCTGGGTTCGATCTTTGGGTCGGGGATCTTCGGCCGGTTTTTGGGATTTTTTTTGGCTCGAAATTGGCGAATACTGGGCGTATAATACACCCTATGTTTAACGCTTTGGGAAATACAGAAAGCATTTGTCGTATTGACGATTAATCCCAATTATCGCTGATTGCAGTATGTTGTTACCAAGACATGAATGGTGCTATATAGTTATTAGCCGACTTGTAAAATACACAGAAAGAAACTTAATCAAAAATAGCAAGAGTGCTTGTAAACAATTGGAGGGTATTTAAGATACCGCTGCTGATTCTGATACATATCGAACTAAACAAAGTAATGATAGTCGCATTATATCTCTTTCTTACAAACATAATTGAAAAAGTACAGAAAATATTCAGAACAGACTGACAATGCCCTCGTCTCTGACAGGAAATTAGACGAATATTAGATTAGAGAATTCAAGTTGACAACAAGCGAGCGGATTTGATAGGATTTTATACCTTTCTTTCATTATTTTCATGTTTTTTGTTACAAGGAGACATATTGAGACTGCATAAGTAAGTTTAGTTTGTAAACAACTGAGTCAACATCCATACCTGTAAAACATGAAGTTTTAATTTTTTTTTTGCGTTTTCTTTCATTTTAATCCAAACGTAAAAATGTTTTTAAGTTATAAAAATGTAGTACGTAACACCGCCATCTCTTGGCGAATAAATTGAATGAATGCACTCTAATTCTGGAGTAACGTATGCAAATGTTTGCAATTGCTATTTATAATGATTCACCCACTGAATGAATATGCATCTTATCTTGTCGGAGCATTATTTTAGCTTATCATGACACATTTGTAACAATAATTTTAGCAGCACACTTCCATTGAACTTATCAAAAACATAATATTGCATTATTGTTGAATCCCATTGTAAGCAATGTAAGTCACTCTTGTAAATAAACTAGTTCTGATGTTTTATCTGTACACATAACATTTGTATAATGAAGCCATATCATTACTCCGCGAACAATTCTTTCTTTGGCTTTGTGTCTGGCAGCCTCCTCGATGTTATCTTGTCTTTTCTAACTTACAGACACTTATTTTTCCCAAGGGCATTTTTGTGAATGTTTAAGTGCTACTTTCCAGGGTATTAAAACCTCTTATTTTTATGGACATCTCTAGCTCGGTGAACAAAGCAATCCTTGCAATAAACATGAGTGCCGTCTCTCATAGTCAACAGAAATGGTGTCTTAAAAAATAATGTTTCTTCAGTATCAAAGCTTTCAACGTATAAAAATTGCATGCTTTAAGATTTTACAAACACAATGGCTGCAAAGTCATCTTATAATATTTTCACACGATGAAAGTATTTTGTGAGGCTTTTCCACGGGTTCTCGGCGAGGTCACAAAGCCGCGAAGCAGCTCGCTTGGGATGCATTAGAATTTATTTTGCGCTCTCCACCATCTCAAGCTTGTTCTATCTCGTTAGATTATACTAAACGACATGTTGTTCAAGAATATGTCATAATCATTTTGAATAATGTCACTGAGATTATTCTCTGCGGAGGGATTGTTGGATAATTTGGTTTTGGTAACTATGGTAAGTTTGTTCTGTAGCAATCATGTGGGATATTGAAAGCGCAAATGCGCACGTTCTCTGTATTATTATATATTGCTTTGTTGATATGATAGTTATGCTAATTGAAAACTGATAGTTTGAACGCGTTTTGTATCAACTTAAGTGTCCCAAATAGATAATACTGACTAAACATTCTTGAAGTACCTACTTAGGTTTGTAAATATCATGAAAATTCGGGTGGTCTTTTAAATTTTGCTTAGACAAACCCAATTTTTTAGTCTTTGTTATGTGTTACGACTATTTGAATGACCGGCACATAGATCAAAGTGAACAGAAATAAGTTAACTTGTATTTATTGTGATTAAATAACATGTTGCAATTTCTAATCTGCCAAGTGTGGTCATAATGTCAATACGGTCTACTAATAGCTTGTTATTATTGTTGCCGCTATGTTTTGCGGTATCGCTGTCTACAACGTGGACCAAGAATATGTGGTAGCTAGGACACCGTCTTGGACAATGCTTGCGCGTGTCTACCGCGTAACGCCAGTGGTAATTGGCTTTCTAGGCGAAACTAAGAGCTTAAAGTTAGAACTACCCTGTTTTTCTGTTCATGACAATCATTTACGAACAACATTTAATAATAAAATAAATTGAACCCATTATTGTCCCACCACTGGGCAAGGGTCTCTTTTCGGAATGAGAAGGTTTAGGCCTTCACCGTAAACGCAAGTGATAATCAAATTCTGATCCGCACATGACTGGGTTTGAAGTTCGACCCCGCCTGCATGGAAGGCAAGGGCATCATCAGTAAATCAATCACGCGATGCACGATGGCACAAACTCATTGCCAGAATGGATTTTCATTACCACCGGAGTTTCGCAATAGGCCAACTGACCGTCCACCGCTGGACAATCCCGAATTTCAAATCCCGAAAAACAAAGCTGTCTCTCTGCTATTTATTTTGCTGTGCCCGACATTGCTCGGTCCATAGTGATCTCATCAATATAAGTATACCACCTAAGTTTACATTGTAAAATGCAAAATGTATTGAGTATTGAGTATCCCCTTCACAATTTGCACCACAAAACCCGATTCTCCACTATTCCAAAATTTATTATACATTCTAGAAGTTATTTTACATACATTTACATTTTATTCGAAACAATAGTATAACTCATTGTATTTTCTCATTACGTAAATAACGTTTAATAAGTTTGTATTTTTCTTATATAATGCATGTTCATTTAAGATTTTTCATTGTAAATTAACTTTTTATTTTTTGAAAACAGTATCCATGGAGTTTCTTGCCGGTCTCTTCTCCATGGGACCTACCCTACCCACCTACTATCTTTGGAAGCGTGAGCCAGGAATCTCGACTTTTTAAAAGTGTCTGAAAAGGCCTAGCTGAAATAAAAAACTTTGACTTTGACTTTGACAGGTACGAATTACATTATAGTTACATCATGTTAAAGAGATGTTATGAATATTCAATTTCTAACCAGTTTGACTTGTTTGACCTTTTTAGAAACAATAAAAACAGTGGAATAATTTCAAATTATTAACATAAAAAGCATTCGCAGAGATGATAAGGCGATTTAGATTTCTTGTGTCTCATAAATAAGCAAATTAAACGGTTGAACTAAACGTGATAACTGTTTCCTGCTGATTAACCTAAGAAATAGTTTAGATAGATAGATAGATAGATAGAGTATTCTTTATTGTACACCAAAGGAAAAAGTACAAAGCGAAAATACATTTTACACATAATAAATAAATAAAATAAATAAAAGGGATGTTTATAAAAAAATGACTTTCTGAATTATGATACTGTGAATGTTGTCGATTTTCTTAAGAATAATCGAAACAGACTATATAATACAACCATTTTTATATACATAATTCTAGTCATATAAAATAATGATAGTTCCGACATGAAAAAAATTTGCTATTACTATTGTCATAAACTTACAGTGTAAACATGATCTACAATTTGAATTTAGCGGGCTAAATGAGCCTTTAATAACTAATTTACACTCAAATGGTTCAGTAGGTATATGTATTATGTTTTTAGTTCACGTTTGAGTATTTAGTTCATGTTTCTACGTCAATGAATTTGTAAAATCCACGAGTATAAAATAAGTTCATCCGATCGTCAATTCGCGCATTAATGCATGATTTAACAATTAAAGACCTAATTAGAGCTGTAGCGACTACTACTCGCAACATGGCAAAAAGTAAAGCGCCATCTATCGGAGTGGAATAACAACAACAATCCCTGAATCGCACTATGAGAGTTTACAACGATTCTAACAGATATACGAATGTCCGACATCAATCGTCAGGTTGCGGCCCGCCAGGCTAACCACCTTGCCTGGTCGGAGGATCCTCCCTTTTTAATGGAGGAACACCATACCTCGTTCCCCCATAGAGCAAATCTCGCTCTATACATTTTATTTAGTTCAATTGGTGAGGTCCTGGGTTCTATTCTAAGGTCAGACGAAGCGTTATTTGGGTTTTCTGTGACACACAATTCTCAGTAGCATGGTAGATGGTAACAGGCTCGCCACCTATCCATAGGACTTAATAACGGCTCCTCTGCCTTAACCTTTGGGGAGTATTATAGGCGTGGTGCTATGTTATTATTTTCAATTGTTATTCTTCCGTTCACTGTCTAGCGATAGCCTAGATATTTCGACCAGCGTGATAGTATGTATATAGTGTAGGTAAGACGTAGTAATTATGTGTGTCTTCAACGTCATCCTAGCACCTACCGGTACGATTAACAGTTACAGGCATGCGAAGCATTAGGCACATACACAGCGTCTGTATGCCCCGAAGGGTTAGGCAGAGGTGTAACTATGACACATACATTTCTTCGATACTGTTATTGAGTCTCATGTAATATGGGGCGAGTATATTGTCATCTACCGGTAACGATTCAAAACTCAATAATATTTTGCTCGATCGAATCGAACCCAGGATCTTACGCTCAGCAGCCGCTCTTGAGACGACTACAGCAATGAGACTGTCAGTTTTATATACCCATATTCGTCCCTCTGTACTGGGCAAAGACCTTCCTTCCTCTTCTCTGGATTCAAAGACTTGTTTCATCAGCTGCAAGTCTTCTAACTTTTCTTTCTTTGCAATATTCAATTTGGAACATAAATTCATGGCTTCTAGTTTTTCAATGCAGTTTTTTTAAACCATTCTTTACCATCTGCATTCGGAATTTACAATGGAACGTAGATGGCGATGCTAGTCGATATTCGGCACCGTTCGCAATTTATGAGTGCTGCGGTCTCACCATACTCGTAGGGATTAATTAAACTGCTAAACGGTCACTGCATCTTTCGGAGCCGGCCCGTGCATTCGTTCTCTTATTTTGAACCCCGGTCCAACTTAATTAAGTTACTTTTTCAACCACGCCAGCACAATAGAGGCTGAAAATGCATTTTTAAACTTGTTACTACTATTCTTAACGTTTTTTTTCCATTACGAATATAAATATAATGACCTATTACAACATGTGGTGCAATGTGAGAGCTAATAGTACATGGAACCTGTTGCATTGACCTTTGTCTCGTTCTAGAAACAACATAGGTATCTAATAATATAATACTTAAGTATCAAACGTAAAATTAGAATCTAATAAATTAAATACGGATTCGTTGGATCACTGAACCAAAATGTGAATAACATAACATATCAGGCCTGTATTTTCCGAGGGGTTAGGCAGAGGTGTACCATTGCGCACCCTCATTTCGTCGATGCCGTTATTGAGTCCCATGTAATAGGGGCCGAGTCTAGTGCCATCTACCCGGCACAGTTTCGGACACCGGGCTGCTACTGAGAATTTCCAAACAAAACCCAATAAGAGTTTGTTCGACCTGGGAATTCAGACCAGAGCCTTACGCTCAGCAATTTTGGCTTGAGACCACTAAACCAATGAAGCAGTCTATATATTAAAATAAAAATAAAAAACATATTTGTGATGAATACCTATCAATAATATCAATTGATTAACTTATTTACTTCAAAAGTCGTTAACCCATATTGTTTGGAGTCATTGCCATAACGACCCCACGCAAAATAATATCCGTAAAGTAAATATTTATCAGATTTTTTTACGTAGAAGATAGTAGAAATTATCAATTAAGATAATAATATTAATTGTATGTTTGTTACTTTAATGCAAGATAATGAAATTTGTTCTAATTTGATTATGTTTCAGCCTGAATGGCCCTGAGTGATTGATTCGATAATTGCATGATAGATTGTTAGGATGTGTGCTAGATCTCCCGTATTGATATTCATAGGAGCGGAATAAATACGCTCACATTGTATTAGGTTATATGAATGGGTATTCAAGATGAAGGAACAATACATAGTAATCACATAACTTGAAGTAATTACATTGTATACACGTATGGTATTTAATAATTCGTTCTGAGCCGCTGTTTCGTGAAATATAAACTCGTTTCTGATTCTATAATCCCGTGAGATTTATCCTAAATTTATGAGTGGCCTTCCGAGAATTTTTAACCAAATCATTTCCTTTTATTTGTTAAGAAAAAATAAGGTATACATTTTGAAATAATACAGCGTGGCAGAGAAATAACTCTTATCGTTTAGCGTTTTTAGGGTGACAAACGAAATTTAATGGAGGCAATATCGACTATTGCTTTTTTGGGCAATAATGGCACAACGCAGTAAGAAAGAAAACAAACGAAAAACACCAGGGATGTGACACTTAATTTTGTTGCTCGTGTTGTGGACATGAAGGAATGAGGCGGCGGTTCTACGTCTGTCAAACTATTTCCTCGTTCTTAATGTTATTAGGCTAGATGTAACACTGTGCAAGTTTTGTATAGCTCTGTTGGATATGTAAGGAATAACGATAGAATTATACCAAGGAAAATTGTGTTGTGGGAGATATTTTTTGGAATTTTCGTTAGAGACACAACAGTTTAGTCGTGATGAAAAATTGTCACAGTGTTTGAGAATGCGTATTTGACACCAACAAGATTTTTTTTTTCATTATGCCTACTTTGTTGTGTCAGTGATCAATCCTCAGTTTGCTGGAGTACTTACCTTCGGTTTATAAAAATCTGATTAAACTGATCATTTAAAATGTCATGTTAGCGGTAAGATTGATTGAAAGAAATTCATTAACCAGACATCAGTTTAGGACCCCTATGATTCTAACGTGTTTTGTCAAGATTAAACCACACTGGTCTACGTCATTCCCACACTTTTTTTTTACAGATCTTCATTCTTATCAGCAAGAGTCAAGCATGGTTGTCATAGAGAGTAAAGCCCCGGTACCATAAATATAAGTATAACATACACAAACTCCATAGTATGTGTACAAATCCATACTTCTTCATATAATTAATTCTCATATCAGGAACTGTTTCTCGTATCTATTAGCATTTCATTGCTAATTAAACCTATTAATATGTTCAGGTGTGCCATTTTAGACTAGTTTGAATAATGTTATACTAACATAAACATATTGAAATTAACCTAACAGTATACTCTTATTTACATATAGTTATTCAATCTCAAAAAATACATACATATTTCGTTGATTTAAGCTAAAATTTCGTAGCATTCGTTGGATCGTAGCAACGTATCTAAATTATTATATTCAAAATAATAATAAACATACCTACCTACTTGAATCTAATATTGCTATTGTATCGCACTACATGACATGACTGCAAAAAGTGCAGTATAAAAAACGTTCACATTATTGGCTGTATGTCAGTTATAATCATTGCCTGACAAAAAGTAGAAGCATCGAACGAGAAAGAGAACAAAAAATAGGGTAGTTTTTGAATAAAAACAGTTTTCATTCACCAACAACCTGCAGTAGAATAAATAGTTATGTTGTGAAAGAATATGAAATTATGTGATTGTTACTGAATAATAATGGTAAAAAAAGAGGTATAGAGAAGTGCGAATATAGTGTATACAATACAGTGAATGACGATATACATATGTAAGAAACAAGAGGTTTAGACACACGTACATACGAGGGGAGGTAGAGTATGTTCGAAGGCGATTATTTGGTGAGTCCTTTTACCAGTAGTACCTCTAATGAATGTTATTGTCTGATGATAAACCTAATTACAAACATGAATGTATTTAATCAATGTGAGAAGTAGTTTCATCATATCAGCTGGCAAAACTACATTGTGTAGAAACGCTATACCACCGTTGTAGTAGGACAAGAGAAATGACACTGAAACGTACTGTCAAATAAAGTGACAAAGTTTTGTACGATTTACTAATCTTCAGCTCTCAACTTTTCCAGAATAACCTGGTGGCATATTTAGCAGCGTGTTCTCGGTAGCAGTAGACGTGGAGAAGATCCTGAACTCGATGAACAGTTCAGGTCATTGCTGAGCTTATCAGCAACGATTTGAGTTGTTGCGGAGCTGTTTAATTAGCGTGAGTACCTTGTTTTAATCAGTTATAGTTACGACATCTATTGTTATAAAAATGTTTATTATTTAACATTGGCAACATTCGGAGTCTTAAGTTTGATTTACGCATTGAGTTTTATAATAAGATATTTGGACGGTAAACGGTTCTTATGAACAAACGTTTGTGACTGTTTTTAATTGCACCTATTTATAGAATAGAATACTTTAGAGTATTAAATCTTAGACAAAGTTGATTTTATAACGAACTCATTAATGAAGCTTTAGAACTGTTGAGCTTCTTAAAAGTTTTGATGAATAGATAATAATGTACATATTTCCCAGGTAAAAGGGTTCTAATAATATACCTATTCAAACTTGAATATTACTTATTCGTTTCATCTAGATCAACGCTCCTTGCCTGGAACACAACACCTTTGGGTTTAAAGGTAACCAATGCATAAATTACATACAGTAGCGTTGGATGGAAATGGAATTTTCATGCACGCTCGCTGTCAAAATTTACGTTTAAATAAACCAAACAACAACGTGGCGGCTGAAGCTTACAAATCATTCTCTACTATTTGTGGGTGCGGTAAATTTGGGCTTATCTGTCCACTAGCCACGTCGTATTGTTCCAAACTAATTTACCATTATGGCTCTATCAAACAATCCATTAACATCACACATAGAATCAGATAGAATAGATCATACAATTGTTAGGTATAACCACAAAAGTTTTCGTGTCCTTTTGTACAACTGAATCAATGACCTGAAACCAAAATCTTCAAAACACGTAAAGCTATACTCATTCAATGTTTTGCACAATAAAAATAGACTTCCCAGAAAAGCGTTCCTAGAAAATGGGCATGTATGATTCGATCCAAATCCAATAGTCAGAGTAAATGCAAGACGCGCCCCGAGGCTACATCGCTTTCGGCAACTAACTTCGTTTGTGCAAACACTCCGGCTAAGAACTCTTCGCCCACTTGGCTCTCGCTTCCACTTGGTTGGCAGAACCTACTATATTCTATAAGAATATTCGCTGCCGTTTTAGTGCTCTCAAGCTTAATTAAAAACTTTGACTTCGAGATGCCTTTTCAATTACCGTTAATTATTTTAATCTTCAAGTATCTTTCGAGGACCACTGCTCATTTTTGTTGAAGCAAATTTTGTTCTAGATATGCGCAATTGTGAGAAGAGTAATGTTGTATAACATTACTCTTCTCGTAATGACTGATTCTAAATGGGGTTTTAGCACAGTGAAGCTGGGCTGCGCTATGCTAGATGGAAGGCAAAGATAAATAATATTTAACATCGTTGTCCGGGCTAAGCGTAAGTGGACTTAGGTTGTAGCAAAATTTATATGCAATCTAGCACGACTGAGCTGAACTTCAGAGCGCCAAAGGACTACGGCTTTAAGTTTGTTAATTTCACATAGTGGTTGGCATGCAACAAACTTTATCAATCTATGCGTCGCTAACTTTATAATTCGACTCCACTTACGACGTATGTATCTAGAGTGGCTTCTGACAACATTTTATTTTTATTTTATTTTTTTATCTTTTTTTAAAAACATTTCCCCACACTAGTATTTCTCCTGTATCGTGGGTACCGTTTACAAACATACACGTCACATGCACAAACAACCAGACCCCGAAACAACTATCTGTAGATCATACAAATATTTGTTCCGTGCGGGGATCGAACCCGCGACACGTAGCGCAGAAAGCTAATCGCTTAGCCACTGCGCCAAATGTACATAGTTGAACTTGTGAATCTTTTCTAGTTCTGATATCGTCCAATAATTTTCTTTTGAATTAAAAGCCTTGGTAACCATTTTAAATCTCTTTTCTGCGCTAGTTTTTTGTAGTGAAAGGCAATCAAAAGGCTAACGGATTCTTTTTGAAAAGCTCGTACTTAGGTGCTGGAATAAAATAAAATACCTACTTGAACTGCTTTCAAGACTGCGGAATAGGAATGAATGCCAGTTACATAATTCTAAAGAATCGAAACGCCTATTAATAAGAACAAATGAAATACTTGCTTAGTGATTCTCTAGATCATTCACGATTTATTATGTGGTATAATATCTATCTTTAATTGAAAAAAATGTAGATACGAGCTTTGTAAAGAGGTTCATTTTTAGCCATAGACGTATCTGCTAAATAGCGACGCAGAAGAATACAATAAAGATGAGATTTACGGTGCAAACATCTTTACATACGATAGCGGATCTGCTTACGAAAATGGAATAGGTAGCATATTTACATAATATTTCTGATACGGAGCCGAGGAAGTATCCCTTTTGCGCGTGTGTGCCCTGAATATTATGACCTTCGCCTTAAAACCGTATAAGCGTTCACATCGACACAAAAAGGTACGATGTTCCCGCACTTGTGGGAATACCGGGATTAGATTAAGGGAGATACGTGATGTGATTAGCGATACAGATTATTTTCTATTTAATGCTGATGTAGGTACACGGGGTATTTAATTTGGTTAGGGAGATCATGGACCACTCTTTCAGTGATCTGTTTGAGGTGCAAACGTTATTTGGTATCTATTAATGAAAATACAGGACGATTTTCTAGAAGTTTCGTTTTTTAAGTGTAGACTTTATAAGGAACCTATTAATGAAAATACATAATCTGGTGAAACATTTTAATGTCTTGTGCAACGGTGTCTCCGTCTTTTGCTGCTTTAGCAAAGATCCTCTAAAAATCCGTTCCACTTTCATCGATCGTCATGCTTTCATGCAAAATCAAAATCTTAATGAATGGTTTCAAAAAAATATCTTTTGTTTTTGTTTTGAATTCCTTGACTAACGGATTTAGTGATCGGAAAGAGTAACAAATGTTTATGAAATTCTGATGAGTGCTTTACCCGTGTCAGGCAAGATATGTTTTTGAATTTTCTTGTAATAAATAAATATTCGAGAGTTCTCGATAGAAGATTACACCTCTGCATATTCCTTCAGGGAAAACAGTTGTGATGGTTATGTAATTTGATATTTATATGGGGTAATTTGTTGCGTAGCTTGCAGTTGTGTCGGAAGGCAGCGCAGGTAGAGCCGGCCGTCCATTCCTTCACCCCCGGGACTTATTCCCGCAATTTATTTCTCCCGGTGACGTCAGGACTTTCATTCTGAATAGTTCCGCCTGTCGCCAATCCCATTTGTATCGTGTGAAGCGGAAACTTTATTCCCTTAGCCAAAACAGAGTAGTCAGTCAACAAAATGTGAAAAGATTTTGAAGTTGTCTTTTCCTTTTGAGGTGCAGTCGGACTTTTCTACTACATCAACAGTGGAATTGCCTTCTTGTGTAAAGGATTTAAACTTCATTTTATTTACTTTCTTTAAACGTGAGAAATACAAGTAGAATTTAGGTCCAACAGATACAGTGCATGAAAAAGAATTATAACAGCTGATGTGATAAATGGTGACTGCAAGCGTGGCTGTTGAGGGTTTGATCCCTAAGTCGGGCAAAGTGACGTAAATGGGCTCGCCCATTACATGCAACATAATAACAGCATCGGCGAAATATGAGTTTACATCAGTATACCTGTGCTTAACCTTTCGGGGAATACAGGCGTGCCTGCTATGTAAAGTTATGCTGTTATGTTATTTAATAAAATTTATTAATTGGAAAAATATACATCATTGAGTGAAAAATACAAAAAAAAAAAAAACGCTCTTTCAACGAAAAATCCACTGACATAAATAACAATAAATCTAATAAACCGCTAAGCCGGCCTCAGTATACAGCTGTAGGTAGAAGCCTCCACCGCTTGATGGACGACCCGCATTCGTTTTCCCAGCACAACGATAAGCCGCAGGCGGGATTTTGCCCACCATCTGCTTGCTAGATTGCCTTTGTCAGGCCTGCGAAGTCTGTGAACATAAAGAGCATACGAACACACAACAGGCAACTTATCTGCCGCAAGTTAGTTCACGCCGTGAACATTGCTGTGTTATTAACAAGTGAGACCGCACTGGAACAAAGGCGGCACCTGCCCGCGAACTGCTTTAAACTTGTCTAACTAATTCGAAATGCCGTATCGTGTCGAAGTTTTGACTTTAGGGTATCAAGTTCCTGGGATTACTCGGCTCGCAAATACCTGTTTAGATACAATGTTGTGACTACGATGTGGACACGCCTGAAACGTTCATGAAGAACCTAAACATAGCATCATGCCTGTATTCTCCGAAAGGTTAAGCAAAGGTGCCATGATATACACCCACATATCATGATGTTATTGAGTAGTAATAGGGGACGAGCCTATTGCCATGAACTGGTACTAAGGTTTTTTCTCAGCACCCAGACTTGCCACCCCCATTAATGCTGCAACTTGATGAACCGCTAATTTATAGCTTACAAGTTATGTTTAGATTTCGTAGAAAAGGAGAAAAAGGTTGTATTCATTCATCAGTGTAGAATGTACTATAGAGATTGTCCGCTATCAGGAAGGCAGGTACGTACATAATTTCTTGTCGTGACAGTATTATATTGTTCGTGTGATCAGATAATTTGGAAGTGTTTGCTGGGCGGCTGGGCGGCCGGCCGGCCACTCGTAAATTTTACCTTTTATGAGCCATTATATTGGCGATAATTCCGGCGGGTGGGTCCGTTACATGAACATTTTGGACTGGAAAATATCCTATTTTATATATCTAACAAACAACATTATTTCTGTGCTGAACAAAAGTGTTAAAAACATAAGTGTAAGTACTGGTGTTATTTATAATTAAGAAATGGCTTAAAAGTAATATAACTAAGTGTTGAACAAATGGAAAGTTGCAGTTCAAAGAAAAATATATTTTGGAGTGTAGTCTTAACAACTTGTTCCTAGTACAGTATAAATCGAAGAAAAACATACAAAGAAAAATGACGAAACTTAAGTCTTATTCTTGTAGTTTATTTATATAATCGAGATCACGACTCTGTCCTATGTTGACCTATATTCCGATCAAAGCGCAGACCCCCGCCACTACTTTATTTACTTGAAAAATAGACAGCTATTAAAACCAGTTCTGAACAGCATGGGACTGTAAAATATTTCCTTGTAACTGCCATTACTCTGGAGGAAAAGTACGGCCAGTAAATTGCGGTCTTAAGAACGACCATCAACTACCTAGCTTTTGATGTTTGTCATTTTGTTTAACGGAGCGGAATCTATTAAAATGAGGAAAGAGCTGTTGCTGTAAATTTGTTCCTACTAAGCGAGATCGAAACTCAATGGTCAGGATTAAAGGCTCGGGTCGCTACTAGATTTGGCTTTAAGCCTGCTATTCAGTCTATTGTGTACCTAAACTACCATCTAGCAATGTTTATTAGAGTTACAACAGTAGTTGGCAGTTAAGCCGTTGGAGTCTAACAGCAAAATGGTATGATAATGAGAAAACAGTCGCGGCGCGGCGGCGATTACTCTAAGATCCGATAATACCGTCGTTTTTCTTCTATAATCCTGAAAAAGTGATGCAGCCCCGGCATTACGAGAATGGCTACAAAAACGATTCCCTGACTAATATAAATAAAACCTTTCGGATTCCTGTTTTAAATCCAATTGGAGCTTGGGAGAATTCGGTATTGGATAAAATTTATTATCAGACACAAACCGACCGTTTTTTATTCACAATATTGCAAATAAATGCCTGTATTATTGTCTGAATAATTTTGTTTATTTAATAAGCGGTCTATACATGTTTTTATTAATCGTGTTTGTGAAATTTAACGGTTTATAAAGTTAAGAGTCAAAGTCATAGTTATAGCAAGTACCTAATTATTGGACGTTGATTTACGTCGTAAAAACTTTTCAACAGAATAAAACATAAAAATAAAATTAGGTCAACTATTCAATCCAACCTCCGTTTTTATCGTGGCTAGTCTAGAAAAAATAGCACTGGACTAAAATACAAGTCAAGTAATTAAGTAAGCTACGGAATTCTGCTTCATTTACTTAGTGATTAACTCCATTGTAGTTTAATTACTAGGTAAATAAGTAAGTAAAACTTTTTAGGATAGTAGGGAAAAAAATATTATCGGTTGCGTTAACGGTGACGGACAACATGGTGAGGAAACGTGTATACTTGACAGGTCTTCATAAAGTGCCTGATGGTGTGTGGTCTGCGAACGCAACAGGCCTTTATGTGCCTTAGGCCTAACTCCTCTTATACGGAGAACAGGCCCGTGCTCGTCAATAGGGCAGTGATGAGCTGAATTATATTATGGAAAACCTACACGCAGCAAGATTAGTTACGAATATAGAAAAAGTAAACCGTCACTTATTTCATAATTATGATTATAATTATCCGTTTTATTTAGGTGCAATGTAATGAACAAGAATAAAATATGACACCAGCGGGATTGGAACAATTTGAATCCTCTTTGAATGTAAGACTTATTTCTAGTTCAATTACAACCACATTCTAAATTTTTTTGCGTACTTTTTAGTATTGCCTTCGAATCTGGTCTACTCGAATCGCAGCAAGTATTCTAATATACATAGATACAATAGTAAAGTCACCAGTCGAAACCAATTTTCGACCAACAGGCGTCCATAATTTATGCAGATCTCTGCATATACAATATCGGTACATGTTCACGTTGTAATCAAGGGATATTAGCATAAAACGGAATTGACAAAGGCCGTCTAACTAGTCTCATCAGTCGGCAGATCTCATTTGTACGTCAATAATGAACTTGCTATTACGTCTGTTTGAAGCTGGCTTATCGAATAGTGCCTCATTACATTGCTATGGGACATTTTAATGAATGGGTTTAGTGTTGTCCTTTAAGGCTTTAGAGGATCTGAGTGGGTTTATTTGTCTGTCGTTGTCAATGGAACGTAAATTGAGGAAGGCGTTTTGTCTTTCGTTTTCCATGTATTGTGCAAAGTGAGGACTTGAGAATAATTTTCAAAGGTAGAGGCTCTTCGGGACTTAATACACTGAATGGCTTTCAAGTATCCTTAAATTTGCGTTTGTGAAATCTCTTCCAAGCCTTTATAGCAATGAACAAATATATTCACTTAGTAATTATTTTTTATTGATTTTATATGTTTTGCTTGCTTTTTTAAACAACAATTTCTTTTATATTCTGGGATCCGTTTACTACACTACATCACACATGCACATACACCGAAAGAGTTATCTGCATTTATAAAAAGAAATACATGTTTTTCGTGCGGGATTTGAACCCGCAATATGTGGCACAGAAAGCCAATCATCCCTTAGCCACTACATCAATCGTATCGCCAAAGTAACATTTTTTTTTAAATAACTTTACTCTTTACTATGAATAATTTCTTTATCGTAAGTACGTTTACAAATACATATATATATTCACATGGACATACACCCAAACCCGGAACAACTATCTGCAAATCATACAAATATTTGTTCCGTGCGGGAATTGTACCCGAGACACGTAGTGCAGCAGTCGATCTCTCAATCACTGCGCTAACCGTGCCTTTAAAATAATTCCTACAAAAATAATTTAGGCAGTGTCGACTCCATTCGTTTTCAAAAATTACCCTGTTCTATCCTTTTTATTTCGCTGAACGCGCTGAGGACTGTTCCTCCCTACGGTTCAACGGCGTAGTAGTTACACAGATTTCTAGTTAGTTACACACAATAGTTTTCATTCAAAATCAGACTTAACACACAAATAAATTTGATGAAATCTGGCGATCAACAACACAAAGGGCTTACCTTCCTAAAGACCCGTATTATAACCGGTTCCAAATAATGAATTAACAATGTAATTTGTCCATAGAATGGGTCGGGGTGGACCGCGGTGGTGGTCTACCTAATGACCGGCGCAAGCGTTCCGCCTCAATGTACCACCACAAACCAATTTATATTTTGTCCTTAAAATAAATTGTCAAATAAATGAATTCAGCATTGAGTTTATATGCCCCACCTAATTAAACAATGTAAATTCTAAATTATCAGCCCGACCTGGTTGAATTTTATGGCTTTTGGTCCATGATTTTACTGTTATGACCTTCAAGATTGGTGAAATTGTTTGTGTTTAGGTTTTGTCTCACCTGCTCTAGTAATTTTCATGGTTTTTGTAAAATGAAGGATTCGACGTCCACATTTGTCAGGTATGTTTCAAGTAACAATCGCTGTTATAATGCATTTTCAATGCAGGCATTCAGGCATCTGGCGAATTGCAAGGAACACACCTTTGAAGAGGTGAAATTACTGTTAATTACTGTAAATCCGGAAAACTTATTGTTGAAACAACTTCACAATTTCAATTCAAAAACTGAAATAAATAATTTTTCTACATAAAGATACTTGTTTATATGATAACAATAACCTTTTTAAATCGAGGAAGCGTGGCCTAAAATTACTTATTATTATTTTGATAGTTTTTATCTTTCTGGGTCATGAAAAAAATAAATAAACACATTCTATATTACCTTACATGTCTCAGAATAACTATTTTACAAATACCATATTTGTACAAAGTAATACTATAGATAAACGACCGTAAAGAGTCTGCGGATGTTTATTTTTCTTCAAACTATTTCCGTAGATTAAAAAATGCCTTAAGATGGCGAACTCAAGAGATGTTTAATGTAAAGCTAAAGATTAATTGACTTTGGGTCTTCGACGGCCGTAAATAACGTTGACTTGGACCAACTGTAAAAAACGTATTACAATGGCACATTGTGGCTAGGACACACCGCGAAATAAGCTAATTTAGTTTGCAAAGGCCTTTTCATAATTCGGTTCACAAGGTTAAATACAGAGCTAGGTAACAGCAGATGGCAAAAAAAAAAGACACCGCAGCTTCGTGAACTCAACGCTATGTGGCCTGTGGATTACCCATGGATAAGGTACCAACATGTCAGTGGTAGGAACAAATCAATAGTACATATCGGTGTGCCGCATAGTACAGAGCGTTATACAGTCTAATGTGACAAAAGCAGGTATATTTTTTGATGCCTTAACCATTTTTATCATAATTTTATCTATGATGATATTAACCTATTTCATCGTCTAACGTTTAGAGTAAGTTGCGTGGGACTTGTGTGGCTTTGTTGGCAGCCTTTGTCGTCCAGTGAACACAGAACTCCATCTATTAAGTATTATGTGAGTCATCTTAGTAGGGCCTCGCGAACTATAACTAAGTAAATATTAGTTGATTATGACGCACTTAAGGCTTTTAGTTGTTATTAAATGTAACATGAGGTCATGTCGTTTTGTGCTACTTGGTGTAATACAAATATTTGATGGGTTTTCTATCGTCTATTTTTTCTGCCAGTGACGTCACATGTGCCTATAGAATTCTTAGAGATGAAAATTAGGTAAACATGACGTTTTGGATTTGCTGATATGTTAATCCAATATGCCTTATAAGATTTCTTCAGTAACTTCAACCTTGTAGTGTATTTGTATATCCGTGTACTATTTGAGTAACTAGATTAATTAAACGGAATAAAGATTGTAACTTTGCTCAACTTTGTATTTCTCTTGTATCATAGATATACTCAACTCACATGAACACAAAACTAGTCCCAAAATCGCTATCTATAGACAAATATTTGTTCCGTGCAAGAATCGAACCCACAAGATGTAGCGCAGAAAGCTAATAGCTTTGCCAATGCACCAATTATGCTGTCAACTAGAATATCTATAGGCTACATTGGCTACATAATATCTCTTTATCTGTAATGTAACGATTGAACGGATAAAAATAGTGCAAAGCAAGAAGGTTCCATTTCTCTTTTATTTGTGCCAGAATTAATGTCGGTTTAAAATATAATTTTGTTGATTATATACAAGGTGGCCCTAGGTATGTCATTAAATGATACCACATAATCTATAAGGTATTCTAAAACCGCGCACAAAATGTCTATGATTTGCATTGTTATTTTTCCCATCATTGACATCTTTATCTGCTCTACATGTGTAAATAAAGATTGTTTCGGTTAGATTGGGACACCTACTTATATATATATATATATATATATATAGAGAGAGAGAGAGAGAGAGAGAGAGAGAGAGAGAGAGAGAGAGAGAGAGAGAGAGAGAGAGAGAGAGAGAGAAACAAGTTAATTATAAGTTTGCAGCCCAACATTAAAATATTAAAATATATAATAATAAATAATCTTGTAACATTGATTGTATCGTTTCTGTTTCCTGTTTAAACTAATAAATTTGGGCACGTGTTTTTTTAACACTCAATTTTAATTCCAGTAATATACTAAATACAGTCCACAGAAATTAGTACAACGAAAGAATATTCCTGTGACTAAACTATTGAATTTATTTTACACAACAGAAGAGGCTTTGACTGATATTTTATGTAGGGTCTCAGTAAACATCATAGAATATGTGGTATGGTATATCTTTTAATGTCATGCACTCATATCCACTTTGTATATAGAAACAGGACTCACTAGAGGAGTATTTTTTTAATGATTTACAGTAAAACGCCGTGGGTAATTCACGAAATCCGGTCAATTGGGACTGCCGGCTCGCGCAATTAATTTCCCATTTTGTAAAGTGCTTCGGGCAATTTCGGTCTCTCAATAATTTAATTATGTGCTTTTCCTCGGATTATCTATGAATAATATAATATTCAGACTTGATTATGAATTTGTACCATTAATTGAAGAAATTTAGAATTTTGGCGAACAAATGTTGACTTTCGACTTCCTGTTCTGATATGTTTCCACTTTATGATACATTAGCTTTTGCCCGCGGCTTCAGCCGGGGTAACCTGCACATATGAAAATTCTCAGAATTTTCATATGTGCAGGTGGCAGTTGCAGGTTACTACACACCTGTGAACAGCCAACCCCATAAAATGATAATGACTTTTTTTAAATCTCAAACAATATGGTCATAGGTATATTCCACTATGCTCACCTGGGTGAATAAAGTGTAATTTTTTAAAGGATGGGCAAAGACCACAAATATAAAAAAAGGTCGCCAGTGTTCATCTGGGTGATTTAATTCCAAGGTGAACAAATGACACCAAATAGAATAAAGAGGTGACACGAGAAAACCATTAAATTTTTTAACAAAAAATAAAAACCGACTCCAAAAAACTCAAAAACAAAACTAATAACTAAAAAGCAAAAAATAAATCTTTTATTATACAATATAGTAGTTGAAGAATATTGAAATCGGTGCCAAGTAAAACATGCAATGACAAACCGACACGATTGGCGAAGTGCATTTGTCGTGTCCGACGCATAATCCGCTCCGCACTCGACAATTTCTACGTGAACTCGTTGTTTCAATGTCGCTATTATAGCAGCAAGGTATATTACTTTTATGTTTTACTTGGCACCGATTTCAATATTCTTCAACTACTATATTGTATAATAAAAGATTTATTTTTTGCTTTTTAGTTATTAGTTTTGTTTTTGAGTTTTTTGGAGTCGGTTTTTATTTTTTGTTAAAAAATTTAATTATTTTGAAGTCGGTTGAAAAGTTCACTTTATTTACCCAGGTGAACAAGAGTATATTTCACTATGTTCACAAATGTCACTAATATTAGTTTTTTGAATAGACTAAATGTGTTCTGTATTCCTTCAATCTGAATTATACATACCTCTAGATGAAGGAAATGGTATCAGCCCTGAAATCCTTTATCTTTAACATGAGTACGTGCAAGTGGAAGAGATAAAAGTGAAATAAGGCTAAAAAGGATGAGCACAACCACAAAACAAGAAAATTACAGAAAACTCACTCGTGATAAAGTGTGCTTGTTCCTATTGCCAAAAGAAACTCTCGCAAGATTATGAATTGACTGCCTGATTAGTTTAGAGGTAGCAGCATACTCTCGGCTACCGAGTATGGTTCTGGATAAAGTGTTGTTGGATTTTTCAGTATGGACATTCTCAGTAGCAGCTCAGAGTTTGGTATATTGCCCGGTAGATGGCGATACCCGGATCTCCACGTGGATTTTTACGTAACCATAGCACGATGTCTCTCACCTTCCATGTCATTGCAATACACACTCGTAATTGGAATCGCTTAAATTTTGAAAGTTCAAAAATATCATAGTTTTGTTTCTATTGTGTTGTTGTGATTGTTGATGCATACTGCACAATGTATATTGTTGAATTGGCACATAAAACTGATTCCGATTACAAAATAAAATGAAATGAAATTATATATTTTGCAATTAGGATTTTTCAGTCACTTTTACGTGTCTTTTTTAAACTAGATGGCGTCGGCATTTCCTATGACTGACCTGTGACCTATCCCTGAGAAGAAAAGCCGAAACAAACTCAGGGAACGAACTTCTATAGTTCTATTTCGCATCTAGCGAAGCTTCTGCATTCATTTATTATGTGCAGAAAGGTTTACAATGTTGGGAAGTCTCGTCATAAATTTGGCGGCTCGGACAGGCGGCTTCCTTCCGTTGACGCATGCGCACTGCACTCGACCGCTTTAACTTTTTATTTCAAACTTCCGCAAACTTGCACAAGGGTTAGTTTTCAGCTAACAAATAAATATTCCTGCTTTATACCTGGATTCAAGTTTTATTTTGGTTTAAAAAAATTAAGGTGTGCTACTAGTTTACATCATGTGTTTATCTTTGAACAAGGTTTATTTAAGTACCTATCTACTTACTAATGTTGTAAAGTATGGAGTTTATTTTAAAAGAGCTCGTGTGTGGGTGGTAGTGTTCTAATGCAAGAGTTAGAATTGTTTTATTTAGTTTTAAATTAGAATAATTTACTGGGGTGAATTGTTACATCGTTAGGCAAACATTAGTAATTTAAAAATAGCTTCCATACATGTCAATTTGAAGTTAGAAATTGAGAGCGACTTCATTATGATTGCGTTATTAACACTTTGCAGGACATAAAACGAGAAATAGGCAATATAAATTTCATTATATTACGTTTGTTATACAGGGTGGCGATTTATTCACATGTACTTTTTTTATGGAGGAATCAGAGCACTCTTTCCGATTCAGTAAAAAAGAGTACCTCAATTTTTTCACGATATAATCGCATTATCGCGTGATTATTAAATGTATACTTATAAACATTCTGTATAAGGCGTTCAATGTCCCGAAATGTTAATATAGGTCTTAGTTGCAACTACTCAATTAATGTCTAATACAGCAGGAAGTGGCTCAGTTCCACTCACCCGTTTGCATGCGCGGGAAACATCCATTAAAAGTTGCAATTGACTCGAACATTGGCACCGGAGTTGGGATTAGTTCCATGAGCTAAATCATTTATCTTTCAAAAGTGTGCTCTCGTACGTTCTTAGCAGTTGCAGTTGCGACGTGCTGGCGTTCTGAACTATCCTGCTGTATTATGTACAGGTGTGACGTAACTGTGCTCTGTAATGAAGCGAATTATCACTGAATTTTGTGTACAGGGTGGAAATACAAACAACAAAAGGCGGTACAGTAATATAAATATTAGAGATCGGAAATTTTACTCAAATGAAATTTATTATTCTCTCTCTTATTTTTTTCAATAATAATATTTTAGTATATATATGTATAAAAATAGAATTATATTTTCTAAATAAGTTTAGCCTACCAATCGAACCGAAAAATGTAAAAAAAACAATATTTCATAATTTTATTATGTTTTAGTTTTTTTAGTTTACGAACGTTAAAGACTAAATTTCTTTAGCGAATATTGTGTCTTACATAATTGAAGAACATTATGAATTATTATTTTTTTTTGCTCATTATAAGTCGTTAACGTTTTACTTGATAAGGTAACATTAAAAACACATCGGTATATAATGTTTAAGATAATTTTGACTTTGAGTAAAATTTAATATTTAGTTTAATTATTTATCTCCATATCACGCACACGTAGTCAGTCAGTACACCCCTACATTTTACCGACTACGGTATTTATCAAACCCTATGTGGATAGAGCTGAGTTCATTGGTATTGACGTAGAACATTTCCAATCCCGGGCTGCTTCTTTGAATTCCCTAATAGAAAACCGAATAGCATGATCTACCTGGAGACCGAACTCGGAAATTCGGTAGCTATATTTGAGACTACTAGTTCAATAAGCCGATTATGTTGTGCTTATAATTCTGAATTCAACGAACAGAATCTCCGAAATAATTTCTAACTCGACAATATTGTTTATCTGTGTGTGCATGAATTCAAACTTTTGTTCTAAAACTTTCAGAATTCGATGAATATTCTCAGGATGCCGAAACATTATTTACTGACCGAGGTATTTTCATGGTTATTCAGATTTGTTTGGGGAATTCATTGTTTTGATCAGTTGATTTCGCTGGGATCTTATATAATTCCACTATTTGCCGCCCGCGGTTTCATTGTCATCATATAAAATCCAGGACACAGTTTCTTTGTGTGCAGCAACCGAATCCGTTTAGCCGTGTATCCGTGAATGAGTAAACAACATCTAAACATCCATACACATTTATAATCTAGGTACTAGCGCACCCATTTTCTGGATCTCGACAATAACCCACGACGGCACGGTTGGCGCAGTGTGTTGAGAGATCGACTGCTGCGCTAGGTGTCGCGGGTTCGATTCCCGCACGGAACAAATATTTGTATGATTTACAGATAGTTGTTTCGGGTCTGGTTGTGTGTGCATGTGACATGTATGTTTGTAAACTGTAATCACGACACAGGAGAAATCCTAGTGTGGGGCAATTTTTATTTAAAAAAAACCCCACCTACGGGGTCCAACTGTAGTTAAGAACCATCCAGGTGACCTCGTAAGTAGAATTATTTTTTCATAAAAATCGATCTGTCTGTTTAGGAGGAGAAGAATTAGGAAGAGTAACACACTGGAATTTTATATTATAATGAAGTAAGATTTACTAACCTATACATACAAAGCAATTATTTAGTAATGTGTACCTGTTCCTACTTACTGTGTAACGGTTACTTCGTATATACTTCGTTATCTGTATCATGTCTTAGTTGACAGATAAAAAGAAGCTAAGTTTCGTAACTTCTTGGAACGTTGCAAACGTTAAAATTATTGATCAATGTTCGACCCGCTCCACCCGCGTGAAACTTTCTTAGTTTTCTGGAATGAAAGTACATAACTACTTGTGCTAAACCAGCTTAAATTCTACTTCAGAACGAAATATCTTTACTTATATGTTCCATGTTAAGTCATAAGATCAAATAATACGTATTTTATTTCTTATAATTATGGTTAGGTTGCGGTAAAATTTGAGCAAACTGTAAGTCAAAAATGTATAAAAATAATGTGCCTACGATATGCACGCACGATATTTTTAGACAATTTTGGGTAAACAGTAACGATGACCAGGGTCCAGAAAAACTCTTGCCTCTTGAAGAGTATGAACTCTGCGTTTTTGGCTCGAATGAATACAAGGAAATACATAAACATTTGTATCGTTATAGTCGCTGAGTCAGTTGGATGTGGTTGGCCTCGCGGCCGAAGCCCTAAGCCCTGGTCCAGATTTGAGGGTCAGGCGTGGCCAGCTAGGCTCACTCCAGGCGCTGCGACAGAACTTTGTCGTCACGACAAAACGACATGCACGACATAAAGCGACGATAAAATTATGCCATGGCGATCATGTTAGGTTGATCACGTCATATGCTTGTGTGTTGAACAAAATCCATTAAATCATTGTTATCTTCTTCTTCTGTCATTTCGGCACGAGCATTGGAATCAGGACATTGGAATTACCCATACCGTGGTAGCCCAGAGTACACTAGATGATCTCAGGCATCATCACTCGTTAAAGCTCTCTCTTTTCACTTCATCGTTATTAATATAACTAACAACATCACCATCACGGCTTAGGTTACATAACTTGACAAATAAATATGAAATAATTTCTTAAGTTTTTGTAGTAAAAATGCGATATAATCTTTCCATTATCTCCATAATATTTACAGGCCTATCGTCACTTCAAAGAGGAGTAACATAAACAAACCTATACACCTAGGTACTTATGTACATATAGGGAGCTCTTAAGGAGGGTCGATACGTGCGTGGCGTGATAGGATCAACTACGGAACGCTTCGGTGCGCCAGAAAGCGCGTAAAGTGATTCCGTCGTGACGCGGCGGAAAATTTTTGATACAGTGGTTTATGATATAGGTAAGGTGAGTTCGGGTAAAACCGGCAATCGGGTAAAACCGTACAGATCGAATTTCCGGCTGATTCGAACACTTTTTATATGTTGTTCTCCAGTCAATAGAAGCAGTTTTATTAGCTTATATTGTCTGGAGAACAAGGTCAATAAAAAAGTGCTCGAATCAGCTGAAAATTCGATCTGTACAGTTTTACCCAATTGCCGGTTTTACCCGAACTCACCTTACTTAGTTTTATTAGAGGGAAGAGACATGTATAGGTATGTTGTATTGTATGGCTTATTTAAATTTTTTTTTTGTTTCTCTCTTCTTGCTGCTTATCGTAAGTGCTACTGCGATCAGTCGATTTATGCGGTAAAGTAGGACTTGCTGCGGTCACTCATTAGATGGGTGACCGTTCACTTATAACTCGAGATCCCTCCGGGTCTCGGAAAACAAGTTAAGCAGTTGAGCCTAGATGTATTACAAATATCTATGACAGTCGTTACGCAAGTCAACTGCCTAAAATGACTATCAGTGTCCCCCAGTAAATTTAAAGTCAAAATCAACGTTTTTATATCAAATGGGCCTTTGTAGGCACTTTTAAAAAGTGATTTGGTCCTGGATGGAGAATAGGTCGGCAAGAAACTCTATGGTTACTTTTTTATAACCTGAATTTAATTAATTAATACATTGTTATCTCAACGTTATATGAGGAAATTGTAATACTAGGTAGGTCTAGACTAAAAAAACTGATTAGGTACTATAATGTTCGGAAATTTCTGATAGTATATCTTAATATTTACTTACTGAACATGCTAATGTTCTTTATTATTGATGTACCGTACAAGTCTTTGTTAAGAACGCTTGTTAAGGTTGTGGTTCTTAGCAGTCTTCTACTGCTATTAGCATTAATATTACTTATATAAAGAGCCAAGAGAAAAATACGCCAGTAAAAAAAAAAATCTGTTTGTAAGATGTATTGAGCTTGAAGCAATAATTTTCAAGTAGTACATTAACTTTATAGAGTACTTTAGTTGAGTTTCTGTAGCGGAAAGGTGTAAAGACTCGCGATACAATTACGCTGTCGCTAAATTATTATTTCCGGAATAATATTATTACGCTATAAAATTGTGTAAAGTTACCTCGGTTTTATTTGTCCAATAATAATTTTATTTCTGTTTTTTTTTATTATCTGTTCATATGCGATTATTTAAGTTCGTAAATAAGTAGATGACGTCACACAAAAGAGATATACAACAACATAAACAAGTGCAAGCTATAAGGAATAATAAAAATACAGAATTCAAATACAAACAAAAAACAAACAAACAGATTACAGTACGTTATATGAATACAGTCTATAGAAATTACAAATTAAAAATTATCTTATCACTACAAGGGTTCCATAGATGTAGAAAGGGTACAGTTTTTCTTGCTGTATAGTTTGTAAAAACGTTTTACAAAAAAAGATTTACGGTATGGGAGACTTCTTTAGCTCGCAACCGTTATCTTCATAACACTGGCAAGCTCGATCCGTAGTCAGTGCCTATATACGAGTATAGCTTTCGATAAGGAAAATGGCACCTTATCTACGCGTAGGTTATATAAAATTCCGAAGGCGACTAAAGAATCAGATTAGGGCAATATAACAATAATATATAACAAAGTACGCGCCTGTATTCCCCAAAGGGTTAGGCAAAGGCGTACGATAGTATACCCACATTACACTTTTATTAAATCCATTGTAAAGGTGAGCTTTTTACCATCTACCGGCCGCAACTCCAAGTGCCTGGTTGCTACTGAGAATTCATCATCAGCCAGAAGACGTCCACTGCTGAACGAAGGCCTCCCCCAAGGAGAGGGGTTTGCCATAATCCCCACGTTTGGCAGGCGGCTTGGGGATCGCTGTGGCTCACCGATTAGGACGCTGCTGCCCGTCCTCCGGTGTCTGGCCGCAGTTTTAAAACGTACCCGGGTCTACGGGTCCTACTGAGAATTAGTTAACAGAAAATCTGAATAAATTTTCGAGCAGGGGATCGAATCCGGGACTACTAGACCAATGAGGCATTTTAGCGATATTATAATATCGTAGTAGTTTATAGCGCCCAAGATCAAATTTTGTTTTTGCAAATTTTATGACAATAATATTACTATAAATCTCTATTTACAATTTTGTACCTGCTAAAAAATTTACTCAAAAATCGTCATCTTAAACGCAGCATTGTATAGGTATAAATGCTATGTAACTCTCAAAATGATCAATTTTGGAGTAAAAAGATTACGATTTATGTGTCATAAAACTTTCGATTAAAAAAAAAAAAGAATTTTGTCTAAGAGAAGCGTTTGTGGATTAAGGACGGTCATGCTTATCAATAAACACCATACACTAACTGACCCTTGTATTTAAGAAGCTGGCCCTTCGCTTTTTTATAAAACTTAGGAGTCTTATAAATTGGAATGGTCAAGCCATCTAATTAATAAATAAGCCTGAGTGTAACACATACTACATATTCCTCCGCCATTCATCGTATAAACAACGCTACTTTAACGTAGTGTCCGATACATAAAACTGTCAGAAGTTTTTAACCCACAGGTTTTTGGTTACGAGACGTCCCCTCAATGTCTCCCATGGGTGTCGTCACGGTGAACTAAGGGATTATGTTATGGGGACAGCCGGGGTTACCTACCTGTGACTTAATAACGCCATACTGTTGGCATCAACCCTTCATTGCCGTAGTGATTTTGGGTAAACCTTGGTCCAACTGTGATTGTTATTTTGTTGGATGACAAGTCAATATTCCAAAACCGTAACAATATTTAAAACATTCTTATCTGAGTCCTTTTTGTCGTATTCCATAATAGCAGTTATCCATATCCATACTATACCTAATAAATGAGAAAGTAACTCGGTTTGCTTTTTTGTTATCTACATCACTGAACCGATCGTTATGAAAGTTTACTAAGAGCTAGACTGGGTCTGGGATAATTTTAGATCAAAGTGTAGCCTAATATAAATTTAAAGGTAAAGATAGATCCTTGAATATTGTTGAGTTGAGTTGTTACAAATACTTTACACAAAATAAGATTAATGTTTTTTTTTTGTTAAGATTTAAAATTGTTATACATACAACGAGATTTTTTAATCACCATCCAAATTTAATTATTATGATTTCTGGTAAAAATAGAAAAATACGTGTGTTTTCTTTTCTTATCATTCAGAGGCCCTAGTGTAACTTTCTTTCGACAAATTCGATTTACTACATCGAACGCGTTCGACGCTCCGATTGGTCGAGAGCACGAAACGGACCAATCGAAGCGCCGAACGCGTTCGATGTAGTAAATCGAATTTGTCAAAAGAAAGTTACTAGTACACTACGGGTACAGTACTAAAATATTAAGATATAACATCAGGATACCGTACACGCTGATGGCTAAGCGGCAATTCCCTTTTCCTTATTGTGTATAGTCGCGACAAGCGTACCTACTAATTAAAGTTTAATGAGTAGACACGCTGAATTGATAATTTACTATGGACATTTATTTTATTTTGAAAACTTGACCATCTAATAGTTCTTTTTAAATGAAGTCTTTGAATGATACTTACCTCAAGCATAGAAAATTTTATGGTGATTAAAAAATTCTGTATATATATATATATATAATATATTTTATCAGTATGTTTTGATCCAAGTAAGTTTCAACAAGTTGTTTATTTTGTGGATCCTGACAATATCTATTTAATATACGCAACAACATCCTATAAGCACAAACCTTAACAGATACAGGAATGATTATTATTAAGCCCTAAAGTTCTAGTTTATCATAAAACCAATATCGAATCAAAACAAAACAATCAAACAAAAACATTATATTGATAAAGAAGATATACGGATTCTTGCCTGTAGAACTATTGACGTAAATATTTAGGTTATTATTAAAAAATATGTCTGTCGCATGAACGGGGTAGTTGGGAGTAAGGAACAAAAATTGGCGTCTTATATTAATAAAACACATACATAATAAATAAAAGACTGCACCTTTAGAAAAACAATTTAATATCGTTCCCTTATTCAAGACAATGTATACCTACTAAAAGAGCTTAAATATCATGTAAGCCTCTTGGTATAATTAATACCAGAGGCAGTAAACTGTCGGTTTCAGATATAAAGAAATCTTGAAAAGAAAAGAAAATCAGTTGCCACGAGGAAACAATGACTGCCTATTGTATATTTTATGTGGTATAGATATACGTTACCTTTAAGAAGAAAATTGGCATAAAGAATAAGTAAATGCCCGATTAGATTGACAAATTTGTTTGGGAAGATGAAATTTATGTCTAAATTTCGTAAAGTAACGTTGGGCACAAAATCTTTAAAAATTATGTTCAAGTTTTTTCTACTCGCCAACAAGTAATACATCACATATATATACATATAGCAGGGGTTCGTAGCTGCATAGCTACTGCGCAGATCGGTGATCTGCGAGGTTAAGCAGCGCTCGAGGCGGTCAGTCTTTGGATGGGTGACCATTTATCAAATATCGAGACCTCTTCGTGCCTCGGAAAGCACGTTAAGCAGTTGGTCCCGGGTATCATATGAAGACAGTCGTTACGGGTGTGAGTAGACCAAAGTCTGACAACCAGTTTAGCCTTAGAGTATCAGTGTCTCCTAGTTACTGGGTGGCGGAGGTCAGAAGGCAGTCGCTTCGTGTAAAATACTGATATTCAGCTGCAACCGATTGGAAGCCGACCCCAATGTAGTTGGGAAAAGGGTAAGCAGATGATGATATATACGTACAACAAATAATAAAATAAAAATATATCAAAATTGGAAAGCATTTTTTATTGCTAGCACAAACATCTGAGAAAATGTCAGTTTAATACGATTTACAATGACCCGCGGACCACAGACAACCAATAATAACGTTCACGAAAGTGTCAAAAAAAAGTTTTATCGCCCCTTCAATAGCATGGAATTTTTATAAGAAAATATTGATACCAACGCATTCGGGCTTTTCACAGGATCAATAAATAAAAATAAATTGACATGGAATATTATTCGTTTCAATCTAAATTGAACTGCGGTATCTATATTTCTTAGATAGCTTAGATTCTTGTAAATTTTGATAACATTCATACATACATAGTATCAGCGGCGTGCACAGAGTTTTTAGACAGGGCAGGCAGAAAATTTTAAAAGCTTACTTACCAGTAATACTAAGTGCATGTTGTATGCATGTAAGTGCATTGGTTCGTCGTCTTGTCGATTAAATAATGATGTATGTGATTTGCCACCTCAAATATCTTATAATGAATATTTATCTGAGTTACGTAGGGTACGCAGTGTCTTTTTGTCTTTATGCAGTGGTGTACCTACTATTATGCACCCACATTTCACCGATGCTGTTATTAATTCCCATGTAATGGGCGAGCCTATCATCACGCGGGTACAGTTCAAAACTCCGTGCTGCTACTGGGAATTTCATCATCCATCGAATGATTCAAGGTCTGTTGGTTTAGACTCTATTGCAATAAGTACATAGTACTTGAAAAGCGAAAGAAATGAGAAATATGTTTTACGCTCTTAAGTAGGTGCAGTCAGCATCAAAAAGATTTACATACACTTAATGAAATTCAAAAGCGATTTTAAGAGGAAATAGTGATTGAAATCATACACGTTGTTACGGGTACAGAAAAGGACATAGGGTACCTTTCATCCAGAAAAGTATTGTATCCGAGGGAAAGAACAATAACTTTGGACGGTCACAATTGCTTTAGGACGCTACGTGTGACCCGAAAAAATGCACGGGTTCTTAATCAATGAGATCTTGCGAAATCTTGATCAATTTTACACATAGTATCTGCGAATACATAAAAATACACAATCATTAAAATTTTATGATTCTAACCAAACGTTTTCCAAGAAAGCGTTTGAATTTCGTTACGTGTATACATATTTTTGATGCTGACTGTATATACCTACTTAGAATACTTTTGACGAGAGGGGAAAACATAAAAGTACAGAAAATAAGGAATTCATAAAGGTACAGCGGATTTTACTTAGCGGGAGTCAAAGCGAGTCATTTTGCTCACGTGAATAAACCAGACGATGAAAATTGCGACGGGAGAAGCACGTGTACAATAATTTTAATTTAACTTTTCCTGTGCCGTTTATTGCAATGCACGGGATCACCATGTAATTAGGAGAAATCAATTAATATCTTATTTGTATTCCATACCTATGTATTTTACTAGCTTCCACCCCCGGCAACATTTTTCCAGGATAAAAAGTCTATCAGTCATTGTCAGCCTATGTGCTATTCCAGATTATAATCTATCTCTGTGCCAAAAAATAAATTTCATCCAAATCCGTTCAGCCGCTCTGGCATGATTGAGTAACAAATATCCATCCATCCATCCTCACAAACTTTCATATTTATAATATTAGTAGGATAGGATAGGATTATGTGGTAAAACCAAAATTTCGTAGAATAGAATAGAATAAAATATCGTTTATTTCTTAGTATATGGAAATTACAGATGTTAAACTTATATATTGGTTCAAATATACTACCGTATCTGGTGTAGAACCGTGTTGGACACGATAACATTTAGGAGAGGAAGAATTTAAATTAATAATATACATACTTGTCTCATTAGTCTATTTGTCACAATCGCGGCTGCTGAGCGTGAGGTCTTAGGTTCATTCCCCGGGTCGGGCAAAGTGTTAATGGGTTTTTCTGTTAGAAGATTCTCAGTAGCGGCCCGGGGTTTGGAATTGTGCCTGGCAGATGACTCAATAACGGCATCGGCGAAATATGGGTCTATAACAGTACACCTCTGCTTACTGCTCACTCGTATATACATAGACACCTACTAATTAATACACAAGTACATTGAGGTATTGAGCTACCAATTTTTTCACATTTTCCACTTGAAGTAACAGATATAATGAGATTGACCGACAATCCTTTTGTTTCTACCACCATACACTTTCCTCAAGTCATAGTAAATTAGAGTGCTTCTCCGAGTTTTGCCCACTTTGGAACACGTTTCATCCATAACGACTCACTATTTGAAATCTAGATTTAATAAACAGTAGATGTACCGTGTATTTAACCAAGCTGCAATTGAATTCATGAAATTACTTCGACGGACCCTTAGTTTAACATAATACCGTTTCATCGATAATTTTATTTAAACACCAAAAATTGAATGATATTTTCGTCAAAAAGAGTTTGTTCAACGAGTCATTTCATCATCTCTTTTTGATGACACTTCGTCCCTAACATTATGAATATCAAGATATTGATTCCTTTGTTTCATAGTGAGCACAAAGGATTCCATGCTATTAGCAATATCCATGTTTTATGAGCCCAATACATAAAAGAAGAACGATTAAAATTAAAAGTCAACTAATTCTATTTAGCTACTTAAATCCATGACCCATATTTTCAGTGTCCGAGTTGGTCGAGAATAGGTAAGATCGTAAATCAAAAGTTAGCGCAGCGGAGCTCGGCGGCGATTCCTCAATACTTCCCGGGGGAGCACGCGCACTACATAAGTAATTCCAGTCGGAATATTTCCTGTGTTTCAGTAACAAAAAATGGCGCGCCCCCAAGGCAAAAGTTTGCGTGAAAACGTCGTTTTGAAGATATTGGATTTTTTGGTTACCCGAGACTTATAACCAAGGAACGCCCCAAGGCCTTATCTATTTACAGTGAAAGTAATACAGCATACGTAAATAGGTTACAAATTTTGGTGCTTTCTTGTTCCATTTTATCGTTGAAAAAACACGAAGAAATCAACATATATTGGTATTAGCAGCATAATTAAGAGTCTGGATTAGCAAAAGTCTTTCACAACTATTTTGCGAATAAAGTAGAGAGTAAAGGCATCTATTAGTACAAAAGTTCCGAGACAAAGGAACTAACGACCTTCCGCGATAATTAATGAATTCATTATCTTTTTAATTCCACCTCGAGCAGATATTAATGAGGTCTGTACCTGTTTAATATAAAATTCTCTGAAACTCCATCGTCAACTGTTTCAGGTGTCAAGATCGCTTCGTTAATGGATGATCGATGAGTCGCGATTGAGATTTTATCAAAAAAATCAGAAAATTCGAGCGCATGTTTTTTAAACGTTAGCGATTGAAGCCTGGAGCGCCTTCGTTAGTTATTAAAAGGCTTGATACAGTTTTGATACTCGCATTGTTGAAGAAAAATAAAAACGTTCTCTTTATTGGAAAGTGCCGTCTGGGCGATTCAGTATTTATCGTCGCACGTCTGCAACTATTTTTCAACGTTTTGAATAAACTTACAAAGTGGAGGAGAAAGCGTATTTATTGTTGCGGGGTCTGAATATAAAAGTGAATCATCGCTAACATTATCTTTAGACTCAACTGAATGAGCGTTATCTAATTATATATCATATTATATATCATATTATATATACTAAGATGTTAACATCAAGACCTAATCCGCCTACAGTCTTGTATCAAAACAACTCAAAAGCTGAACGAAATTATCCAGTATTGATATCTATATACTTGCCTACTTGAAAACATTCACGACATGTTGGTGAGAATATATCTACACTTATTTCTCAGAATGTAAGCAAAGAGCATTCTGTATTTTTCTTACAAGGAAATATCGATTCTTAGGAAATATGTGATTTCCAGAAACATCACGTACTATTCAATATAAGATATTCTGCATTTTAGAAACGGAAACCGTGTATTAAAACGATGTGTTCTGGTAACAGTAGTGAAACGATCTGAATATGCCGCAATTTTCATGAAAAACTCATTGATTTGATCTGATTCGCTTACCAATCGTTTGCTACCTCGCTGCCCGTTTGCCGAAGCGAAGTGCACTAGATTTTAACGAGTTTTGCTTCAAGAGCTTCCAAGAGCAATTATTATTATCCGCCTTTGACTTCTGTTAAGTGAATTTCTACTTATAAGTAAGTTTTAATTGTTCATTTAAAAACTATTGCCAGATACACGCCCACTGCGTATTCAGACATTGTATATACAACTTGATGAATAGTTAATATACTGTGGTGCCTTTTGTATTCAACGCCAGCAAGTTAAGTATTTCTGAATTCTTTCGTAGAAGCGAGTCGGTGGTTGAGAGTTTATAGGATAAGTTTCCCGATGCGATGCCCTAGTGAAATATTCAACTAGTTAGAAAACCGCACGAGACGCCCGCGCCGGTTGAAAATGAAAGAATCAATAAGCCGTCTACGTCTGCACTTTGTTAATAATACAAACGTTTTTCTCTAGAATAATAAAGAAGCGGTTCTTTCTAAAGTGTTTAGTTATATGATTTCTTTGTCCGATATGCCCAATCCCAGTTAACAGCGCAATAAAACAGATTCAAAAGAAAGGAAGGAGGAATTTGTGGAAAGAATAAATAAAATATTCCATGTTGCTCAAGTGAATATTGTGGCCGTTATTATTTACTGTTATGTAGCTCTAAAGAGCAGTAAACAAAAAACAATATTGCAGCGAAAATTGGCAAAATAAAAAGTAATTTTATGTTTTGTTGGTTCCTTTACTTGTTTACGAACGAGCGGCGTTTTCAATCCATGTTCAATCAATTTGCATGTGGCCTATATCGGCGCTTCAACGACAAACTTCGAAGGGCTACCCTTTTTATTCTCGAGTTATGTGATTGAGCCTATCAGTATTCCTCCCACAGCTTTTCAAGTTTTATACTTAATAAAAGACACGCACACGGTACAAATAATGCGAAGGCTATTTTGTTCAGTAATAACGGCCTTTATTCCAACTAAATAAGTTTAAGACGGGCGTCGCCATCTAAATGAGTGTCACGTAATAATTTTTATAAGGTTTATTCGTTTTTATCGTTAAGTGGAACAATTTTCAGACACTCAAAAGAATCGTCAAAGGAATGCAAACTCTTTTATAGATTTCACTGGTGGTTGGTGTCTGGTGGCTTCAAAGGGTCGTTGCGAAAGGTATATTAGCTATTTCATGTTTTACAACTTAACGGAGCAAGACAAGAAACGTGTGTGTTTGCATGTGGATTCTGGCTCAGAGTATAATTATATTTACACAGTTCTTAAAATTTCGGTTCTGCATGATGATATTTATTACGATGCCCAATTCGTAAATAGTTATAGTCTGAATGCTTATCAAGTTATACCATCAAAGGTAAAAGTAAATAAGTAGGTTTGTTCAAAAACATATTTATTTACTTATTGACGCGGTTGGCGCAGTGGCTAAGTGATTAGCTTTCTGCGCTAAGTGGTTCGATTCCCGCGCGGAACAAATATTTGTATGATCTACAGATACATAGTTGTTTCGGGTCTGGTTGTGTGTGCATGTGACATGTATGTTTGTAAACTGTACCCACGACACAGGAGAAATTCTAGAGAGAGGCAATATTTTTTAAGAAAAAAAAAAAAAAATACTTTACCGGGATAGAATATCACAGGTATTTGAAGAACATCTCATCATATAATGTATCTATAGATACCTATAGTGTACTATAGTTATGTATGTCATGGCATAAACCAACAGATCGGGTATCTTATGACACATACATATATGATGGAACGCTTGAAGTAGCCTATACAAAAACAGGAACTTTAAGATTTGTGACCGACGCCATTGTTAAGCTCTAAGGGTGTTTCATGGCACAAGAAGGGTTAGTAAAGTGAAGGGTGGGTTACAAAGATTTCAATAGCAGAAAGTGCTTTCTTAGTTTGTGAAGAAGCTTAATAACAATACTTATGGTTCTCAAAACTCTTGATACAAAATTGGCATGGCGCGGGCGTGCGATTTACAATTGCTATAAAAAGTAAGCTTAAGGCACTCCAATCCCCATAGAGTTTAAAAGCTGCATCTAACGTGAACTAGAACAACAATAGATCGATCAAAGAAAATAAACAAGACCGCTTGCTTCCCCTTCCAACTGTAAACCAGCTTAGACAGTTCTAATACTTCATACTCTGCAGAGACACAATTTATAACTGTAGCGTCTATAATGTTTTACCTAGGTACATAAATCTCGTACAATTTTGCAAAATGGAAAGCCAATTTAAATTTCACGCAACGTTCGCGCTCAAAAACGTTTCCTACGGACATGGATTCCCTTTCTGCGAACGTCATACGAATGAGCGTAAAAGGGAATTACATAGTAAAGCGATGCTTACTCTTTTACGGCCCAAAGATCGGGAAAATAAAGTTCTTTTTATTGCCTTCAGTTTTACAGCTTTAGTAATGGGTGAATTCGGTGAAGTTCGGGTTTGAAATCCTTGGGTAGTGCAAGCCCAGTGCATGCCACTTCTGTCTTATATTGGTGAACATTTCTGTGTTCGAGATGGTGGGAACCTTTTAGTACTTGCAAGTGTACTCAGGTTTTATTTGGGTCAGGAATAACTGTTCGGTCTGTTGTTTTATTAACGCCTGCAACTTTCTTAACCCCTGGCCTCGATACGTCGCTTTCGCACTTTGTGAAATCTGTTAAGACGCGGTTTATATTTTTCATTCGATTTAGCAGACGAAGTGAAGTCTTATTGTTGGTATGTTAAAGAAAATAACATAATAGGCTTGTAATTTTGTCATTGTTTTAGTAAAATTAGACAGATAAGTTACTTATGAGGAATATAATAGAATCTTGTTTCTGTGTTATGATTGCACTATTATTCATAATTACCTACATCCACGTTTCACGGCAGAACAATACGAGTACTCGGTTCTAGTGTACACATTATTGCATGTACTTGGATGATTCGAGGAAACGGTTCATTATCATGCTCGCAAGAGAGGAACTAAATAGTTAATACCTGCTATTTAAGTATTATGTAATGTCATTTTACTGAAACAACCTGAAATTGCTGTTATTCGTAGTGACAATCGTTCAGATGTTTTTATAGATATGAAAGTGGTTTCAAGTAGTGATGCAGCACAAAAAGGAATTGTGTCTGTTCACCATTTAAAACTCAGACGAATACAACAGAAAGGACTTTTCGCCGTCTAACACAAAAATGAAGCACGCAGAGTAGTGTGTGTGTGCGATCTTTCAGCGAAATGGACGTTCAACATGTGAATGTGTGTGTGACTTGGCTGTATTTATACATGGATTCGGGTACCACTTGGATGCTTCGTTTGTGTGTTAGACGGCGAGACCATGTAACGATTAACATAAAATGATGAACATTAAACATTAAAAACATTGAATTTCAAGCAAATTATCTAATTGATCCACATCAAATATTTAGTTTCCCCAAAACTTGAACAAACAAACATTTGTTGACTCCCAAATAACTAATAGTTTATTATCATAGTTTGGTTAGATCCGAACAGTATACATAAACATGGCGGCAATACAACAATGTTATTTCAAATTATCGAAGTAACTTCGCCTGGAGCGTAACACTGAAATTAAATTCCAATACTCATTGGCTTCGAAGGAGACCCGTCATAATCAATACAAGAGGAAATAAGTTCAGACTCGAGTTGAGGCTAACAGGTCGAAGTTCGTTACTTTCTTGTTTCATAGTTAATTTAGTTTTAAAAATATCAATGAGGGCAAAGGAAACTTTAATTTAGTTTAATTCTTTGATGTGGGTGTAGTGAGTCTGTGGTAGTGGAACTTTTCAAGTAGAGATAGAAAATTGTGATACACGATAAGTATTTTTTCTTAGTTAAAGGAAATGGTCGTGATATATTCCGGCACGGCATGGTTGGCCCAGTGGCTAAGCGATTCGATTTCGCTACGTCTTGCTGGTTTGATTCCCGCATGGTACAAACATTTGTATGACTTACATATATATAGTTTTTTCGGGTCTTGATGTGTACGCATCATAAGTGTTGTGATTTGACCTTAACTACTCAGCATTCTAAAAGACAAGACCCTATAATAACTAACATATATGTTTTAGATGAATTGACTACATGGCATTTATATTCTAAGACCGTTCCTGTAGCGGTCTCTATGCAAATCGATGTAGGTTTCACGACACGTTTAGCGCAGTGGCTAAGCAATTAGCCTTCTGCGCTACGTATCGCGAGTTCCATCCCCGCACGGAACAAATATTTGTATGATTTACAGATAGTTGTTTCGGGTCTGGTTGTGTGTGCATGGGACATGTATGTTTGTAAAAACTGTACCCACGATACAGGAGAAATCGTAGTGTAGGGAATGTTGTTTAAAAAAAAAAAGAATAAAAAAACGTAAGTTCACAAATGGACGTTTGCAGCCAGTAACGGATTATAGTTGCCTTGCGCAAGTTATAAATGGAAGCCTTGAGAGAAATGGCGGTCTATAGTGTTTTAAGCTAATGAACTAGTCATTCACGTATAGATACAGGGTGACAATTATGACGAACATGTTGAAGGACATGACAAATCGTGTGTAATACACATACAAAAAATGTAAATAATAATGATATACTAAAAGTCACAAAGAAAATTGTATACGGATTCGGAAAATGTGGAAAAACCCTTGCGCACGCGACTGCACAGAGCGAAGGGCGTTTAATCAGGCAGGAGGTTTGATATGTTTTCCACTCACAGTGACATGATACTTTTATTTTAATTTTTACAAAAAGATTACTTTGCCTCACACTAGGAATAATTCCTGTATCGTGGGTGCGTTTACAAACACATATAGTAACATGTACATATACTCAAACCCGGAACAACTATCTGCAGATCATACAAATATTTGTTCAGTGCGGGAATCGAACCCGCGACACGTAGCTTCGCAGTCGATCTCTCAACCACTGCGTTAACTATGCCGTTAAATAATTAATACACTATTCTTAAGTAAAATTATTATGCAGTAACGTTTGTTTATGGATTTGAGGTGTGAATGTATTGAACTAGGAAACTTATTTTTGAAGTGTTTCTCTCTATTATGAGGTTAAAGCTCCCCATTGTGACAAAATGAAATTCGTTTGCGGTCTGAAAGAAGATGTAGTGACAAGGATAGAGAAAAGTATGTAGTAGAATGTAGAGAGGATGGATGAAAGGCGATTAACGAAAGGGATTTATAACGCAGTTTTTAGTGGAAACGCCAGGAGGGAAAGCCCTAGAAGGACATACACAGACCTTATTGGTGATGTCCTTCCAAAAGGTCAGGTGCGCAGTTACCACAACCGCAGTTCATGTATAAAAAGATGCATGAAGGTAGATGAAGGAAAAGGGTTATGTAAGGATCGTAGCACTTGGCACGTTCTGTAGTTTCTGACTACCCTGTATGTATGTATGTATGTATACGTGATAGTGTTATGTGATAAAATAATATACTCGTAGTTATCGTAGTAGGTACTGGTGACACTTAGGAATTTACATAATTGTTCGAGATATGACTAATTTTATCGAAATGTAACATTTATACGGGCGGGCTCAAAAATATTTCATCAGCAGTATAAACAGAAATACGTACTATATATCATACGAGTGTCCCAATTCCATCCATAAAACTAAAACATTTGAGTCGATAGTGTAATACAATATTCATACATAATTTCATGGGTTCGTAAAAATTTTATCTTTATTATGCAATGCTTTCGGAATATGTATTTCACATCGTCGCCGTATCATATCAGTTTTCGAGATGTAATTAATGTTTTATGACTTTCACAGTTTTTTAATAACTCCATTATATTTTTTTGTCGCACATGTACCTGGTTCTTTGGTCTAGTGGTGGCAAGCGCGATTGTTAAGTCTGAGTTCCTGGATTGATTCCCGGGTCGGCCAAACTGTTGTTGGATTTTCCTTTATAGAATTTTTCAGTAGCAGAACGGGTGTTTGGAACTGTGCCCGGTTGATAGCAATAGGCTCGTCTCCTATTACATGGGATTTAATAACAGCATCGGCGAAATATGGGAGCACAATAGTAGCCATACCTCTGTCTACTATGTTATATTATGAAATTTCGCGACACCAGAGAACTTCCGCCACAGAAGAGAGTTCACAATGCGTTGCCGACCTCTGTGCCCTATTTGAGGGGGGGGGGGGGTCTGGTACTTCCCATTCCTACAGATCCTAGCAATAAAATGTTGTTACTTTACAGTAATTGAGTTCGGCGAATTTGGTAGTGTTTCCCCCGTAGAAACAGTCCATTTTTGAGCTACATTTAGACACGAACAACATTCAAAATGGAAAAAATGAAAATGTAAAAATTATTATGGACTCTATTTTAATTTGCCCATTCTCCTTCACCACATTAAAGGTTTCATTCAAAATTCATATTCAAATACAACTCTTTGTCACGTGACCTTGCGACTTCCGTGAAAAGTTATTTAAGCGGTCTGGTAATTACTAGATATTTTATAAACGAAGCAATTTTAATGGCAAAGGTTTTCTTAGGAGTAATTAATTAGAATCTTCTGCCTTCCGTCTCTTAACTCTTCAAATGTTTCACTTTATTAAATTATTTTCTAGTAAAAGGTCCGTTGTAAATGTTAATAGTAAAAGGTTTGTAAGACGACAAGAAAAAAGGGATAAAGTAGGCAAAGGATTGTGTTTGTTCTGTTATTAAGAATTTGATCCCAATAAACGTGTTTATTGTTTAGGCTGCCTGTCTACTAGAGCGGAGTTAGCTAGAAGGCCACTGTATCAGGTTGTATATCTGTACCAAAGTCCACCGTTCATTTGACTAGTACAGTAAGAGACTAGAGTAAGAGAGTGCCCCTCCAGACTCAATCGCGATTACCTTCACTACCTTCACAAAACCTTCCTTGTCCCGTTTCTGTACCCTACCTCAGTGCTCTTCCTCCTGACTCCATTAGCTTTCTTTAATACATTCCGCATTTGAAATGTGTCATCGTCTCCCCTTGCTAAATCCTTGTGCGTCAACGCTGAATGGACCGTAGTCTTACATTTCGTGCAATTCAATTGATTAAATTTTTCCCAACTCCACTTCGACCTTCTTCGTACTCATGTATAAACAGCCCTTAATTCAATAAAACTAGTGCGTGAAAAGCAACAGATGAAACATTCAACAGCCGAAAATCACAAAACTGAAATTCTGATACACGCATTTGTAAAAGAGAATGCGTCGAAGTGGAAACGGATTGAGTATCAAAAGATGGACTCGAATGCTTGACGCTCTTTCGACGCTGCTCGACGCTTTTCGGATTAAATCATTTGGAAAACGTATGAGGGTCAAAGTATTCGTAATTGGCTGTCCTACGCCTCATTTTAAGTATTCGTCTGTTTTTCAATAGTTTGGCAATTATGTGACCTTTTTGATGTTGCTGATCTTTTTGGAGATTTCTACCTACTTTATTTAATGGAAAACCAAGAACATTTACCATCAGATAACGCGCTTATTCGTTAGCTATAGGTACAGACTATGAGAAATAAACATAGGTAAGATACTGAATCCCAGAATGTGCAGGTACACCCACTATACCGAATTAAATATTTACGTTCTCGGGCAGGAGCTTTTATTTTAAAGCTACGGTCAAAATTATTTTAAATCTCAAGGAAATTACAAATCTCTTAATTCTCTGGAAGGTTTATCTTCTCTAATCTTTGAGAGCAAAACTCAGTTCAAACAACTGCCTTTAAGTAGCAACTTAGTTAAGAGACAAGATCCAATACTAAAAGGGTTTACTTTGTGACTTCTCGCTTTGAAACTTAACGACAAAATGTTGATGTAATATTAAATGAACATCAAAATATTATGTTACATGCTCCGAATTTGGGAAATGAAGGTACCCTAATAAGTCGTACTTATAATTGAGTTACAAAAGTAATGTGTATAAAAGTAAAAAACAAGAACATTTTGGTAGATAAGTACTTAAGTAGGTACTTATTTGTAGATGGCGCAGTTGCTATTATATTGAACATTCTACGCAACTAGTCGCGTGTTTTAATTCCAAACGAATCAAATATGTGTGTATGTATGGCTTCAAAGTTTGGTAAGGGTCTGACAATATGGGCTCATTATAATAATAAGGGTCTAAGTTCAGTTGAAATTAATGTCTGGACTCTGGAGTCCATAACCACAATATAATACGTATCACAAAATGCGTAGCCGAGTCTAACTTCATTGGTTTCGGCTTCCAGTTTAACCGGTTGTAGCTGAAATCAGTATTTTACTTGGAGAGACTACAATCAATTGACATTCGCCACCCAATTACTGCGTGAAATTGTTAGAAAGACAGGTTAACAAACTTTTTTGGGAGAAGTTTCGATGTGTGAAAAATGGTGACCCATCCAAAGACTTACCGCAGCAAGCGCTACTTAACCTAGCAGATCGACTGATCTGTGCGGTAGCTATGTAGCCACGAGACCTTCCAGTTTAAATAAATCTCTGTCATGAATTGCCTAGTAACTGTTAAAAAGATGTGTATTTTTATTTGGAACCTTTCAAGAATATTCAATGAACTAGAATCAACAGAGAGTGGCTTGAATCAATTTAGTTTTAAAGAACGCTCGCCTCACTGCGCCTCCTTTGATTTCCCAAGAGCGTGAAGTTGCAGGAAACCTGACGGTGTGCTATAAGTTCTTTCCACACGAAAGTCTTCTAAGTTTTAATACAGTCCCATTTTCATATTGTTTTAGTTGTAGCATTGATTCAGAATGAAACGGTTTGCTTTTACATTGACTGTTTGTATCTATACTATACGTCATTAACTACTATCGGTGTTCGGTGTTTACAGCTACGGTTTATTGATTGGGATTCGAACAATATTCGACCCTGGTTTGATAGAATTTAAACGTTTATTTACGCTACCTAGCTATAGCCAGCCAGGTCGTTTCTGTGTTAGCAATGTGCTCGCATATAATTTTTGCTACCGTTATTTTTATTCTGAAAACATTTTGCTATTATGAAATAATCAGGATAATAGGTGGGGTTTAGATTTGCCTAATAAAACAGAAATAAATATGATCAAGATTTAACAAAATTGAAAATAAAGTGGTTCATCTGGTCAACGGTGAATTTGAAACAAACAGACAGACATACAAATAAAAAACACTTACTTTTGTAATTATCTATAATGTAATATATAATAGATCTCATCGATTTCGATGACGGCGACCCCAAAAAGATATCTTCTAGCATGGGTCTCAAAATAGCTCGTTAGACCGAATTTGGTCTAAGCGCTCTTATACATACAGGTGTAACTTTGCGGGTCAACTATATCTATAAGAAGTATTAGATAGGTACTTAGTGCCTAAGTTTAGTGCCCTACGTCTAGCGCAAAGTAATACTAGTATTATTAAGTAATTCTACCGAAAGGGACAGGCTGGCCATTTAGAATAAAGATGTCTCGCCAAAGGATTGAGGTTTTATTCGTTGCATGAACAAAATTTTTTGATATTTTCATAGCATCACGTCTGTACGTGTTTACTGAGGGTTACTTAAGGTAGAAGTGTAATATGTTACACCCATATTTCGCAGATGCCTGTGAATTTTGTGACTAAACCCAGCAATTCTTCTTGCGACCACTGGCCAATGAGTTAAATTATTTTAACATTGTTCCAACCTCTAGCCAAATAAATGGAGCATTAAAAGAGAATAGAAGAAAGGTGAAATAGGTCAAGGCCTCACAAAGCTGAAGCTAAGCGAACTATTGCGAAGCGTGATAAATCGTTAAATGCTCTAACACCGCACCGCAGCGGTCAAACACCTATAAAATATTAACTATTAATCCTGTGACATGCTATAAAATCACTGATTTATCGTTTTAAATCATTGAACCACGTCAGAAGAACCAACTGAGATATATTAATTTATTAAGATACAAGCAGTGCCCAGCAACGAGACATTATAGATTTTCTAATGTCTCATTTGCATCACTTGACGGGTTAATAAATAATAATAATAAACTCAGCCCATTACCGTTTCACTATTGGGCAAGGGCCTCTTTTCAGAATTACACTGGCTTAGTGCGGGTTGGTGGACTACACTCGCTACCAAGAACTGAATGACGCTCTCACAGGTGTGCAGGTTTCAAATAAAAACAAAATTAGCTCACTCACTGACTAATTATGATATGTTAGAAAATAAATATAAAGCCTACAACCTTAAATTCAATCCCTGGAGAAAAATGCCTCTATACGCAGGTGGAATCACAGAAAGAGGTAAAAAAGTAATCGATAACATCAGAAATGTCTCAAAAATTATTGACTGATATGATTTCTTCTGTATTACACAGAACATATATTATATCCGGTTGTTCACGGTTGTCTACGTCCATTGCCATGCTGATATGATAATTAATCCAAGAATTCCATGAATACTTTCTACAAATTAATTAACGAGATGTGTTAATTATATACTCTGATAAAAGATAGCTCTTCAGTTTTAATATTTTAATTACTGATACTTCCTGAAACTTTTGGCAGGGTTCTAAGAAGTAATATCTCAAGAAGTTATTACATACGCTTTGAGGAGCGAGCTTCTGGCCGGCCGGGTAGGGCTTAAGCTTGCAGGGTGTCGGGGTTCTCAACAACCCCGCTAATTACTCCATTGCCTTAGATTACATCAATTAAAATATGAACATGGAGTTACTTAAAACCGTTGCTAATGTAATGCGTGTAATTAGCAGTGTTAAAATTATAAGGGTCTGTGTGCATGTGACTTTTATGAACAGGACAGTGCTCCCCTCTTCTGTTTAAAACTGCTAATTTGTTTCACTTGTTTGGGTTACTTGTTTATATTTACATGTTGATTAGATTTTAAGCCCCATATTCCAATAGAGTTTAGAAATATTATAAGCTTAGTTTTGGGATCAAATTTTAAGAGTTTAAATGAAAAGGAAATGTGAAAAGATTATCCGTGGGGAATAACGATTAATTAGGTTAAATATTTGATGAAAATAAGTCAAATTGTTAGCCTCACATCGATGTTGAAAGGTCTGTAAACATTCTTTGAATTATTAACTTTAATTTTAGTTTAAAAATTTGTGGAAAACCATACTTTGATGTTACGAAACCAATTTTTTTGTAGAGAACAAGTTAATTCCTCAAAACGTTGTTTCGTAAATAACTAACTTTCACAACTCAACAACCATCAATGCTGACCGACTTGTATTATTTATGACATTGGGATATATAGACGACACATTTTAATTAGTTTGTTTGTTTATGCAATTAAAAAAGAGGAAAAGGGCAAACAATTAATTTATTAAATAAGAATATTATATTATTGTAAATCAAAAGTAATAATAAAATGAAGTCCTAAATATTATTTAAAAACTGTTTCTAATTATAATAATTTATATTTTGTTTAGAAGCATATTACACAATTTGTTAATATAATGAATTAACCTTGCATATATTGTATGTGTACTTATTCACCTGAAAATAAATGATTATTTTATTATTAAGTATGTATAAATAAATTGGAAAATGCTACATCGATATCACAGTTCCCATTTATGTTTAAATCCGTCATTTCCCGTTTGTTCATTCAATGTGACAAATGAGGGGTTATTTGATTAATTTGTTGCAGTAAAAACGTACGTAAAGGCGTAAAATATATTCTGTGATTTTATAGCCAGAGGCATTTACATTAGTAATTAACAAGTACTGTTCAAAATTGCACGTTTCAGCTGATTTGATAGATATTGAAATCCAAACAAAAACGTAGCTGACAAAGGCCGCCATCTCGCACCGTGGCGGACGTGGCTAATGCAGGCAGACAGATTTGCGTTAACCGTTCCATCACCATCATCAGTCGGGTTTTTTTTACTACTAATTTGAGTGCCTTTGGCAGCACTTCACCTGATGGTGAGTGACAATGCTGCCGAGGATGGATCACGCAAGCTCAAATAATACCTATTCACTCTCGCCTTGAAGACTCCTAAGTTATACCAGTCGGGGAATATAGACGCTGGCAGAGAATTCAATTCCCTAGTTGTTCGCATGAGAAACGATGAAGCAAAATGGTTAGTGCGTATAAAAGGAATATCAACGGCATACGGATGGAAGCCCCCCCACGTCAGTGTGGTATGAGGTCATGAAGTTCCTGGGCACACTCTCCGAAATTAATCCTGTAGAAAACTGATAGGAAAGCCACTTTACGGCGATGCTATAGGCTTTGGAGCTTGTTTGCCACAAGTTTCTCGTCACCGGTGAGTCTCCTGGCACGTCGGTCAATAAAATCCGAGGCATCCGTTGGTAGCGAGATGATCCGTCCCATAAGTGAGAACAGTACTCCACACAAGACCGGACTTGGGCTTGGTACAACGCTAGAAACTGTCTCGGTGTGAAGTAAAGTTTCACTTTTGAGAGGATTCCAAGCTTTTTGGCAGCAATTTTGGCTTACAGAATAGTTAAAAAAAAAAACATGATCACGGTACATTTGCCTAAGAATTTCTATCATCATCAGCCATAAGACGTCCACTGCTGAACGAAGGCCTCCCTCAAGGGGGGGTTTGCCATAATCCCCACGCTTGGCAGGCGGCTTGGGGATCGCAGTGGCTCACCGATTTGTGAGAGGACGCTGCTGCCCGTCCTCCGGTGTCTGGCCGCAGTTTTAAGACGTACCCGGGTCAATTTCTATGCCTGTGATGAATTACTTTTTTAAATGACGTGTAAATGATGATTAATCGTGATTTAACAAAAGTAACTAGCATTTCTATTAATTGATATACAAATGGCATAGACATGTATAATTTAATATTTCAGTATAATTTTTGTATTCGTTGGCAGTTATTAATAAGTATGCATTTTTTGTTGTATAGGTAACCTAACTTACAAATACTTGTTGACGTATGGGGTAGGTATTAAATATTCTTTACGTTAAAAAAATATGCTACCAATTTTTGTCGAGCTAAAAACTTGGATATTTTCCATCTAAAATATTGTTTTAATCAATGTTTTTAAGTTAGTAATATCAATATTTTATGACGAGAACGGGTCGGTTGACGTAATAGGAGCTTAGTTAACAGATGGCGTCTGTAACTTGACCTGTGGTTGATTCAACCAATAATTAAATCTAAGTAGGGTAAAGTAGGGCTTCATACGGTCTGATAGCTAGTAATAAACCCTCAACTAAGATCATTTTACTGTGAAACTCTGGTAATCCGAGATTACGAACATCGATTAATCTTTCAAACTAAACGCCAGATTTAAGCTAGAACAATGCATTTTGGGGAGTTCAAACGCAATTTAACAAGGATTATAATGTGTATATATGTTTGATATGGTTTAAATTGTGTTCCACGATACACATTTATTTGGTTCGTTGGCGTGGCTGTGTGGTGGATGTTTTAATGCTTATTTTTGGATTAATGGGAATTGTCAAGTATATTTATTAAATGTTTATTGTTTAAATTCCTGCGTCAGTTAATTACGAGTAATGGTTGTAGCTGTAAATATAAATTAGAAACAAAATACTTATAAACCCATTATTATCATAGGTATAGGTTCCTATGTTATCTAAAAACCTATTTGAAATGAAATGAAATGAAATGAAATGATTTATTTTGCAATTAGGATTTTTCAATCACTTTTACACGTCTTTTTTAAACTAGATGGCGTCGGCATTTCCTATGACTATCCCTGAGAAGAAACGCCGAAACAAACTCAGGGGTCAAAGTCTATTTTAAAGTCCAGATAGATTGTATTGATGTAAAGGTTTATGTGAGACAAATATAGGGTGGAATAGCCTTTTGAAGAAAGTGCCATAACTATTTGAGCTAACCTGTCGCAACAGAGTGCAAGCATGCATCAGTTATCGTGAGAATTAATGAAATGAAGAGCGCTCAGCCTAGATCTCACTCACATTTACAATGTATAGCGGTTATATATAAGAAATAATTTCAATTTAAACGACATTACAATAACAAAATAATGAAGTAAATAATATAATAATTAATGGCAAAATTTGTATATAAAAAAAAAAAGGAAAGGCTAAAGAGCGGCTCAATCCCAAGCGTTTTTGTCATCTAAATAGTCCGAAATTTTATAGTATCCTTTTTTACAAAGTTTAGATTTAATTACAATTTTGAACTTCTTTAATGTTAAAGTACGTATATCATTGGGAAGCTTATTGTAAAAGCGTATACATTGTCCCATGAACGAGTTGCTTATTCTGTGGAGGCGCGTAGCATGTACAGCAAGGTTGTGTTTATTCCTAGTGTTCAAAGAATGAGTATCAGACAGTTTGACAAAGTTCGAAATATTTTTATAAACATATATTAAATTTTCAAAAATATATTGTGACGCTACAGTTAGAATATTAATTTCCTTAAATCTGTGTCTCAGCGACACCCTTGGACCAAGATTATAAATAGCTCGGACAGCCCTTTTCTGCAAGACGAATATAGTATTGATGTCTGCAGAGTTTCCCCAGAGGAGGATGCCGTAAGTCATAACGCTATGAAAATAACTGAAATAAACTATTCTGGCTGTATCCACATCAGTTAAGTGCCGAATTTTTTTGACAGCAAACGCGGCAGAACTAAGCCTACCCGATAATTTGTTTATTTGCGGGCCCCATTGCAGTTTGGCGTCTATAGTGATGCCTAGAAAAACAGTCGAATCCACAATGTCCAGTTCCACTCCATTCAATTTAACATTGACTGGTAGGTACTTGTCGGACATTTAATTTCGCAATCAAATTTAGTTTATCAACACCACAACTTAATCGCGTAAAATACGTCACGTCACGGTCAGCCAATGATCACATTCTGGGGAATTGTGGTCGAAACGTCGAGAGAAATATGAGTAATCGTTTTTTTTTGATAGCCTCTTTGGTCTTGTGGTCGCAAGTGCGACTGTTGAGCGTGAGGTCCTGGATTCGATTCCCGGGTCGGGCAGTGTTAGTGGATTTTTCAGTACAGAAATTCTTAGTAGAAGCACCGAGTCTTGAACTATGCCCGGTAGATGGCAATAGGCTCGCCCCCTATTACATGTGACTCAATAACGGCATCGGTGAAATGTGGGTGTACACTAGTACATCTCTGGGTAACCCTTTTGAGAATAAAAGGCGTGATGTTATGTATGTTTTTTCTATGCACATAAAAACAAAATATTTAGACCTTCTCAATTCGAAATCCAAATTTTGTTTAAAACACACGGACTTTTAATCACCATTTGTAATTACGGAGCAGCTTTAAAGACAGGCTGGGCATCGTCAGTGCTTGTTCAGCAGTCAGCACTATGATTCAGGGTCTTTTGTGATAGGACAATTATCTGGTGCCGCCATAATTACAGGTGAATCCGTGCCCGCAATCCTTGCGGACTCAGCTTTTCAAACTCGGTTTGAAAGCCCGGAAAGGCGGGAAAAGGAGAAATCTTTTTCCGATTTCTGCCTTTCTCTTGAAAAAGGTGTTGATTATTTTCGTTTGTATTTTTAACGACGTGTTAAAATATGTGTTAAACATTTGTATCGTAGCGTAATGTTCTCTCAAGCATTGACGTTTTACAAATGCAGTTCGTTAATCCACAATTTTAACATTTGTAGTTGTAGGTTGTTTTGTAGGAATTGAAAGTCCCATTTTAATGGGACTTTCAATTCCTAAAAACAAACAAAAGTACCCGATTAGTTTCAAAGCTTTAGCTTTGAAACTAATCGGGTACTTTTGTGCGAAGGTTTTATGATTCCTATTCAGTAATTTGTTTTGATCTCGTAGTGGGATGAAACATTGCGACAATTAGGTATTATGATAACAGTCTACGCTGTTGGAGAGCGACTGAGTGCACGCTCGCCATTTAGGAATCGTCCGAAAGATTATAAAAAACTTTTACCAATAGTACCTACAGCAACATCTGTGTATGAACTACAAAATCAAAAGAGATCATAAATGAGAGCATTGACCTGCCAAGCATGTTATGAACAAACAACATTATTTTCGAATGTTCTCAGCACTGTCATAGTGGTCTTACATATGCTTAGAGTTCCTATTTTTTTTGGAATTGTGCCCTTATCTTTATTCAGTTACCTAGAGCTCTTACTCAAGACTATGTATGTGTTAGACACATGAATGGGATTCGGAGCGATTCTTGAAATCAAGGGTTAAATGAACAGTTGTTTACCTTTCTCACTTATTGTAATATGTTTGAGTGAATAAATTACATAGGTAGTGCGTACGGACCCGCACTCAACCACTCACACAAACACAAAATTCATGCCACCCTGCAAAGTAGAACGAACGAATTTCAGCGTTTCGGTGTCCGTTTCCACTATCTTTTGTCGTCTTCAATTCTATATCTATTCTAATCTAATTAAAATGTATACAAAGCAGTTCGTGCTCTCCCTGCGAATCTATTATCAGCTTTGCTCTAATACAGTTTAGTATTCAAAGTACCTAAGAGATACATTACCCTGTCTTTGTAAGGATTAATAGACATGGATTTGAGGACGTCGATATTACGGCTCGTTGGTTTAATTGCGAATGAGGTCATGTTCGGTATTCGAGCCAAGTGTAGCGTGTCTGAGGTTTAGAGAACAGTTCGATTTGTGATCGCAAGCAGCCATTTGGTTTGATTAAAGATGTAATTAAGGTAAATTAATTGCTTTTAAAAAGTGTAGGCAGACATTGAGAATGATATATCTACGGAGGCCGTATGAATTATGATTAAAGACAGGTTCAGTTTCACTGAATCTATTTCTTGAAACTAACTTTAGATTTTATTGGAGGGACATGTTTTACTCCAGATGTTCCCAAAATCTTATAGAAACCAACGTCTCATCTTTCAAACTTGTCAAATTGTAGTCCACAGCTTGACATGAGCAACCCTATTTCTAATATTGTGAATATTCTAAAGAATAACTAATATATAATGAAAATAAATATATAATAACTTATACGAATGTTCTTTGTTCGGCTGATAATAACTTATCAGCCGAACAAAGAATGTTAATTAATTTAGAAATTTTAACAAAATGCCTCCTATGGTATAGTTGGGTATATAAAAATTTGCATTGTTTTTTTATTTGAATTAATATTTTGTCAATTAACCCGAGTCCCGAAATGCCAAACGGGAAGTAGATTAGTTTTATCGCTCAGTTTTATCTAAAATATGTAAGTAATTTATTTTTCATTGTTTATTTGAGTCTCAGCCATGGTTGTGTACCGTGTATTGTTAAGGTTGCAGTTCTTAATTTTATTCACTGCGGCAGTTGAAGGTTAGTCATTATTTGATTACCTAGTGTTATTCCAGACTATTTTTGTGGTCTCTATTTCGAATGTCTTAAGGCATTGGTCATTCTTCTTTCTTCTTCTGTTTAGTTGAGTTATCACATGGGAAACGCTTATGCTGTAGTGGAAATATTAACCAGACTGTTATGTTTCTATCGAGCCTGATTGCCCAGGGTGCGCCAGACGATCCCAGGTTTCGTCACTACTGCTTTTAACCTGCAGCCCTCACACTTACTTAAACGCGAGTTAATTTAACAAAGAAGATATTTTTTTTAACTAACTTTACTTACTGGTCAATAAGTCGATAAGGTTTACACTATTTTATGATAATTACTAACAAAAGACTATTATTATTATTAAAACAAAACTTATGAAACTGTACAATGATCAGCTATTTTTGTCGGTAATGTACATTCAGTCAATTCATTCTCACATTTTATAAAATTTCTTAGTTTTATTTCTCTCTTCTTTATATTGCTCAATATTGTATTTCTATAGACTAACTTTTGGTCGATCGAAATATGTTCAGATTTCATATAGAATCATAACAACAGGCCTGTATTACCTGACGGGTTAGGCAGAGGTGTACTAATGTACACTCACATTTCCCTGATGCCGTTATTAAGTCCCATGTAATTTGTCATTCAATAAATTAGTAAACAATAATTCACTCTAAGCATAATAGTAGGCAAGATAAGTAAAATAATTCCATTTGGGTGTCCAGCATAAAGTCCACTGGGCAATAAATAATGGTCTGTCAGTTTACGGGTCAGATCGTAACTGCATTTTAATGTGACCACACGTCTGTGGGTCCCTCGTTTTATTGTTATATCCCCATTTTGTCTATACTTATGTGCGTTTGGCCGAGTGGCATTTAATAGATGCTATCTGGAAATTTTATTTTAGTTCTAAGAAAATAAGACTTAGTTTATAGGCGTCTTAACGGGATACGATATTTGTGTACGTGCTTTTAGAATATGTACTTATAGGCTTTTATGTTTAAGCTGTAAAGTTTTAAGGACATAATATAAGTTCCTTTACGAAAATTAGAGATAGGCACAAAGAAGAGAATGTTTGAATGGTATAAAGAAATCGATTGTTGCGCTACTTGTACCGGGGTTCGTTTCTCGTACCGATAGTTGATCCGGATCTGAGTATTTGAATAATTGTGTTCGTAAACGCACCACGATACAGGAATTATTTCTGGTGTGGGGCGACGTTTATTCATAAAAAAAAAGCAATTGGATTCCCAATATTTGTTCTTGTTTGTAAAATACAATTACATTATCGCGGTACGAAGCTTTACTGTATGGAACTGTTTCGAAAGATCGGTTCTATGGTTTTCCTTGACTCGCGATAAACATGGAAGTAAATAGTAATATCTTATGTTATTCTAATGGTGCACTTAACACATCTCGTGCTGCTATTGTCTTTGAAAGGATTGTCTTCACCCTTTGACAAAACTGTGACCCATTTACAATGATGTATTGTATGAATGAAAAATTACATTCGCGTTAAAATTGTACTGGGCAAATAGAAAACGAGAGAGACTGGGAAATTGCCAAGGCCAACGATCCAGGAGGTATAGGTAGGATTCCATCCATGCCATCCCACAATTCGTAAGAATCAACACTATTCCACCCTAATATTATAAATCCGAAAATAATTCTGTCTTTTTTTTTTTTTTTAAAGATTTGCCCCACACTAAGATTTCTCCTGTATCGTGGGTACAGTTTACAAACATACATGTTACATGCACACACAACCAGACCCTAAACAACTATCTGTAGGTCATACAAATATTTTTTCCGTGCGGGGATCGAACCCGCGACACGTAGCGCAGCAAGCTAATCGCTTAGCCACTGCGCCAACCGTGTCGTCAAACTTTGTTACTTCATAATGGCTAAACCACTGAACAGATATTTATTTAAAAAAAATATTAAATGATTTGTGTACAGAACGGTGTAAAGTTAAAACTAAGCGCAGTTATAATATACATATATATTTACTATTGCAGTAAAACACTTATTACATGATTAATAAAAAATTGACGCAAAAGAAGTCGCGGGTAAATGCTAGTTTCAAATAACTGGAAACATTAATACTCAGCATGGCTTGGTCTTACAACATAAATATACGTTAGATAGTTAGTTTACATTAAAACTTACATATTAGGAAGGCACGTGTACCCACACTACTAGTTTCTCATGTGCTATATACACACTACACAGATTAACATAACATAGCATCATGCCTGTATTCCCCGAAGGGTTAGGCAGAGGTGTACTTATCTACTATTGTGCACCCACATTTTGCGGATACTGATATTGAGTCCCATGTAATAGGGGGCGAGCCTGTTGCCATCTACCGGGCACATTTCCAGACTCTGTACTGCTGAGGATTTCCATACAGAAAAATCCAATAACACTTTGCTCGACCCGGGAACCGGACCCAGTATCGAATCGAATGATCGGTATAGTTAGTTGTATGTGTATTGTGTAGTGTGTCAGTAAAATATTGCAAGAGCAAAATCTCACTCGCATTGAAAAAGACGTACTTAAAACGTTTATAAATAAGTATGTTGATTTAAATAGGCACTGTTAGTTATCGTGTCTTGTAGCGTTGCAGACAATAATTGCACGAACAGCCAAAATTGGAGGAATAATATATCAATAGCCATACAAGTATTAGTACATATGTTCCTTCCAGGGATGAAACCCCAGAACATATAAAGTAATTATTCTCTTTTATTACTAAAGAAAATAAAATAAAAGTTAAAATTGCTCGCAAATAGGGTGATGGATCGTCAAATAAAGTACGCATGGGATGACTACTAATTTACATTGAATTAGAATCATGGATGGCTCATTCGGCTAGTAATCATATGTGCGGCTGTTGAGCGTAAGGTCCTAGGGTCTGCAAATTGATTTTCCTGATAGAACATCTGCAGTAGCAGTCTGAACTTTTGAATTGTGCCCGATGGATGGCCATAGGATGGTATACGGGATCTTATAATCACATCGGCGAAGTGTGGGCAAACAATTAGTATACCTCTGGCTAAACCTTCGATGAATACAGCCGTGATGCTATAGGTAATGTAATCATGGAGGATTTAATATCGGTACATCACTACACCGCACGTATTAATTTAAACGAATTATTAATTTGCTTTGTGGCAGTTTACATTGTCATTAATAAACGCATCATGCCATATGCATACATTACATGTATTATTATGAAAATCGTTATTATTATTTTCCTTATACCATTTGTAGTAAACTTATATTGTATATGTATAACTAGTTCATTGCGAGCGATAATGGTATTGTTATGTAAGTGATAATTGCGCTGTTATTTTAATTTCGTTTGATTGATGATTTTTGTCAATTAATAAATTTCATGCGTATATTTATTGGATCATGGGAGAGGAGCTTGTAGCTACATAGCTACCGCGCCGATCGGTCGATCTGCGAGGTTAAGCAGCGCTTGACGCGGTCAGTCCTTGGATCGGTGACCATTTTTCGCATATCGAGACCCCTCCGTATCTCGGAAAGCACGTTAAGCAGTTGGTCCCGGTTGTCATACCTATGACAGTCGTTACGTTTGTCAGAAGCCCAAAAAGTTTGATATCCAGTTTAACCTTATAGTATCCGTGTCTCCCAATTACTGGGTGGAGAAGGTCAGTAGGCAATCGCTCCGTGTAAAATACTGATATTCAGCCACAACTGATTAGATTGGAAGCCAACCCTAGGTTTTGTTTGTGATTCTCTCTGCACGAAGTTTCTGTACATGTGGCTTCTCTGGCAACCACCGGAACCGCAATCACCGTCGATTCTTTTTTGTATGCTGAGCCAATCATACTTATTCGTATAACATTTAATAGATTTTTAACATGTCTTATACGTTTTTATTTTATTCTGTCTTTTTCATAGTTTCCTATGACATCTTGTTAACAAAATATTTAATTATTTACTTATCTTTTCATCTATAATGGTCCTATCTTCATTATGTAATGTATACTTACGCTAGTTACAAATGGTTATAAACTGTAAATATGAACACAGTGTAAGGGTATTATTTTTTTTTATCAACAGAATTTATGCTAAGTATCTATTTAGTACTACAGTTGGTCCCAGGTGTCATTCGAATACCATATATATATATATAATATGACAGTCGTTACAGGTGTCGGCAGCCCAAAAAGTCTGACAACCGGTCTAACATTTTGGTAACGGTGTTTCCCAATAATTAGGTGGCTTAGGTCAGATGGCAGTCGCCGCGTGTAAAATAATAATATTCAGCCGCAACTAATTGGCAAAAGGCTAGTCAGATGATGACTAATAAGAACGATTCGACGATCTGGAATAATTATAAAAAGGTAAACAAAAAAAATATTACGCATTGAATTGACAAAACCTCCTCTTTAAACTCAGTAAAAAAACAAAATAATAACTGAGAAGACCTTTTGGATTATTTTTTTGTACGTGCCTGAAAAAAATATTCTACCTACGTAGGGAATATCGAATTTTCTCTGTATAGTCTCTAAATGTCTGCAGATTCCAAACAAAAATCACGTGCAATACAGTACAGCAATACTTATGGCACGTACTTATGTACCTAACTTAGTATTTATCAATTTTTTTACTTAGTATTCCGTCGTGTTGTACATATATTTGTTATTACTTTATTAGGTTTATTTGTTTAACCTGTTTGCTGAATAAAAAAATATCGGGGCAATCACGTTCGGATAATTTGGGTTCAGTACACGTTTCCCTGAAATGTTTTATTGAGTAACTTTAGGTAGACACATCCAATTTACAGACCGTTTTGAAAAATCGCACCTACGTCCGCTTGCCATCGGGTCCAAGCCGAGAATTTCGGGATGCTCACCTGAAAAGCAATTTGGTATGACCCTATTTAGGACGGCGTGAAAGGTATAAAGCTATTTTCAATTAATGTCATTGAAATGAATCCGAATATAACACTTCTGTAGCTAAAGTTACTTACTTGTTTATCGATCTGAATGATTTCAGATGTAAATATTCGTAAATGCTCCTTTTAACCATCTGGCGTAACCGACTAAGCTGTTTTTGTTGACATAAACGATGCGTGTGGTGAGTTTGTATTCAGCGAACCAAATTAGACGGCATAACATAGCATCACGACTGTATTCTACGAAGGGTTAGGCAGATGTGTACTGCAGTTATACACTCACATTTCACCGATGCCGTTATTAATTCCAGTAATGGTGGGCGAGCCTTTTGCCATCTACCGGCCGCAATTTTAAATTCTGGGCTACTTAGCTACTCAGTATTTTCTGACAGAAAACCCAAGACTTACCAAGGGTTCGAACCCAGAACGTCACGCTCAGGATGGTTTTGCGACCACTACACCAATGAGGCCGTTTTAGTTGTATTTCTCTTTAAATATCCACCTAATTAAACTATTAAGAGGCATTACCTATTTTTCATCTAAATACTAGTCATACAATAAATACACTAATTTAGCGGCTTCTTATCGGAAAGAACCAATTAGCTACGAAGTGCGGCACGTTTTCGTGGTGTACCTACATGTACGGAGAAAATATGGTTGAATAATAAACTTAGCTATCAAAGATTTGATTGTTCAAGTCAAAGCCTTTTCTGTTATTCAGACGATCTAAAGGAGGACACTTTAGCGGGGATTCTTATTCATACTCTAACCGGCTGAGTTGAGAAGGCAGTTGTTTGTTTATTTGTAGAGGCGGGAAGAGTGTTGTGGCAAAGTAGCCGGTTGAGCGTAAGATGTCATGCACAGTAACTTTTCATCCAATATTCCTAGCCCGACGCATTCACACATGCACAATGTTTACTTAGAACGAATTCTGTTGGGAAGTAAGGGGACTGTCGTGTCTTCCATTTAGAAGTCCGTGTAAGCGAGCGTTGCATTAGTGTGCGTGTGTCAGACGGGGCATGCAGGTAGTCGAGTATCTCCCGTGTGATATGTTATCTGCCAAGCGTTATCGCGGCGTTGCGTACTGGCGTATGTGCGTAACGACTGGACGCCACGCCCCCCGACGTCTTCCTACGGCGGCGTCACTGTTAAGATGCGCGCGCATTCCGTTCTAGCGATAGGGCGAGATCACAGCCGCATGTATTTTTGCATGTTTTTATCGGTTAACCAAATTTTGGGTTTTCAGTTTGTTGATAAAGGAAATAGACATTATGGAAAAATAATTAAGCATACTATAATAATGGAGTAGTCAATATCTATCATTCGATCTTAGATTTTTGTATAGGAAACAAATTAGAGTTTTGGAGATTCGAATATTATTCCCAATTTTAACAACAAGGACGAGACGAAAGTACAACGATTGACTTAAAAACTATGGGTTTCTACTTTGAGAAGATATCGAGTTTATTCAAGTTTGTTGAATCTGCATCATAGTAAATTTCCTTTGTTTCTAATATGCGCCTAACTACCCACATCTCAAGATTGTAATATCACCCGTATTAGATTTCTGGTTATAACAGACGCGTTTTCATGTAATAAAGAAGCTAACTCATAAAAACTAATGGTGCACCCTCAGCCGTCGTAAATAGTCGTATATACTCGAGATCGCATGTGAGCGAGGCTTAACATCGTGTCGTTCGCGTGATGCGTTGGAAAAATCTGTAGCTAGAATCAGCAGCGCAGCGCCGCCGCTCGGTCGCCGAAACTAAACGTAGCTACGTCACGCGTCCGCCGCCGGCGCCATCTAGCGGCGCGCTGCGACCGCCGCACCGCCTCACCTGCCTCGCGCGACATTTCTCCGTCGCGCTCGCACCAGTGGCACGTAGAAATAACCTCAAAACTCTCGCGTACCAACCAATCACCAAAATATTGCCCCTCGCAGTAATAATAACAGTGACTACATCCCATAAGACGGATAACAGTGTTATAATAGTGACGTAATCCCGTCACGGTTCTGGATTTGCCCTGCAGTGTTGCTTCACAGTGATTTTGACAAAATCGAAAGTTTACAGGACGAATGTTCCTTTTGGTGGGCTGTCATCGGGCAGCCCCCAAATTTTGTGCCAATATGTGGTGGTTAATATTTTTATGTGTTTTAAACGTTAAGACATTTGGAGTACTAGCTTCGAATAGCAGTGGAACTGTATCCGAATGTGAGTATTTTTTTTACTTTGTTTTTAATTTGATTGTTGGTTAATTGCGTGAATGAAACGACAGAAATTAGATGACATTGTAATGATTTGTTATGAAGTATCGATGGTATGAAGACGTTGATTTTAGGCTTGTAAACAAATCGGTTGGTATTTATGTAAATGTTTGATCGCGCGATCTTTTTAACAGCTGGAAACACCTTGTCCGCTGCGTGAATGCGTTAACTGGCTTATTCATAGCACAAACAGGTTTCTTACGTAGATACTACTTGACGTAAACACGTGTTTTATTTTTTACTATATATTGTTTATGTATTTACAGAGAGGACAAGTTGCACAAAATCAGATAAATAAGATAAGATAATGTGAGAGTATCACGCCACTTTGTAATATACTGACGTAAAATTACATAAACACACCCATTATGGCATTAAATTCAAACAGTGACTCAGTTTCTTATTAAACTAGGTAGCTTTGTTGCTTGTCATAATATTATTTTATGATATCCACCTACATTCGTATTCTTTTTCTAAAATAACTACCCAAAATATTTGTTGAGACCTCATCTATTTTTCTGTGCATCTTTAACAAAGACCGTGGACCACTGTATGAAATATTTTAAGACTTCACTTGATGCTGTGTCAAATTTATAGCAGTAAGCATCTTTATAGATCGTTTTCGAGTTTAAATGGAAATAGAGTAAGAGCAATAACTGAAGAATACGGGCTTAAATGGAAATTGAACGGGCTTAGATAGAATAAGTACATCAGTCCTGCATTTTAACATTCGAGATCTTATACTATGCCTGTTTTAAATGGTCATCTAAATACCGATACAACAGTTGAACCAACATACTCCTAGATAGATAGTTTCGTTCAATGGAAAAATAGCGAATTCTTTAAATATTTAGGTCCTTCGAGCAAGCATTAATCAGTCTCGGCATACATATGAAAATACATATTAACCAGCTATTGCCCAAATAAGTGCTTAACGCTTAGTTGGGAAATAGCTGGTGAATCAACAAAACAAAACAAAATTTTGTTTTGTCAGATATAGCAGAATTACCAATTTCGGTAAGTACCTATGGCCTAACTGATAATGAAATAGACTGTTTGAATATTGCGGACTGTCTATATGATAAAATTACGTCTAAAACAGCCATCGTTAGTGTTTACACAAGCGATTCAAGGTCTTGTGTGGTTGTCTGTCGTGATCTATAAGTTTTACATTGACTTATTCATGCAGCTGGCTATTAATACGTTTATCCTTAAGGCGTTTACCGCAATATGACAATATGATCATATTCTTACCAGCAAGCAAGAATCTGATATTGTTGATAGAATACAATCTTATTTGCAGTAGATATGATATATGAGGTGCAAACTAAAACCTTATTAGATGCTAGCTATTGTTTTAAAATCAGACATTATTAATTTACAATTTCGTGTTAACGCATAAATAATACTTCCTAAGCACGTCATGCGCCGTATCATTTTGCGTGATACATGCATTTTGTTGTGGGCATGTGCCAAATGCCGAAAATAGAGGCGTATAAACAGACGAAAGTGGCTGTAGACGCTATGTTTTCCTGAATCAGTACAAAGTTCAATAGTTGTGGCGGAAAGCCAAAGTTCCGAACATATTTTTGCATTATTGTTTACTATTTTTTGTACTTGTAACCTTCCTGGAAAATCTAACATATTTACGCTACAATAGCGGTCAGTTAATGTGACAAAGAGCTGCAACCGCTAAATGGGTGGCCGGGCAAAAGTAGTTAGTTATACTGTCTCAATTTTGGCGCCCCGCAGCACAGCTGACGCGACGACCATAAAAGTCCGCTGATGAAAGAGAACAATCCCATTGTGATGGCTATAAAACGGGCTTTGTGCCCGGAGGGGGCGTCATTATATGAAAAATGAAAAACGAATAGTACTTGTCATATTCAGCACAATTTTATTAGAGGCCAGTCAAAGCTCTGAAAATTTGTCAATCGATTTAATTGTGTTTACTTGACATTCTTCTGGAAGCTTTGGAAACCTTAGCAATTTTCGCAACTGAGAACGTCGATCTGGCACCATTATGTTGATATAAATCTTCCAAGACTGCTAACATTACATTTATTTTTATGCAAGAGAATCTGATTACTAGATCTGTTTTGCAGAGCGACAGGGTTTCAATAAGAATGGCGGTACAACGAGAGTGTGATTTGATTGGTTAATGAGCGCAATAAAATGCATACATCTGATGCCGCGCGACAGAGAACTCGGCTTGTAAGCAGTGATTCACAGTTCATTTATCGTGTCCATTCTTATCCTTATTTACGACATTTATACTGTTAACAATACTCTTTTGGTGTACTTATATTTAAAATAATTTAGATTCAGAAGACACTTTTAAACGTGATGTCTAAAATGTAAATGAGCAATATGTTACGTTCTCGTTATGAGATTTATGAAAATAAAAGAGGCTCAACTAATCTGATAATTTAAATAACGATATTTGTTTTGGACCCAACCGACTTTTCAATTTTAAGCAATATTCATCAACCGTATTAACTATATACCACGCGTGCACGCCCGAGAATGAGCAGTTAGATTCAATCTTCCCTCAAAATGAAAACAATCCAATTTTAGGGAAACATTTTTTTTGCTATGATTGAATTGTTCGGGGAGTAGATACAATTGGGATCAAGTACATCTCGGTACCAGCTGCAAAGCTCGAAGGGACAACTGCAGATTAGATAAGGGCCCAGTTTTAGCCTTCCAGTTTAATGACGGGCGCACGATCTGCAAACGCAGCACGTTGGCCCAACTGGGCCCAACGGCTTTTAGGAGAAACTATTTGTAAGTGTACTTAGTGAGGACGGGGAGGGTCGTTTAATTTTTTCCCTTTGTAAAACCGCCTATGGCTGTCTGCCTTCTAATTTGGATGTCGCTTTTTTCAGAGTGATAAGCATAGAAAAGATTTTCTTACACGAATACGAAGTAATATGTGATTCTGGGATTATCTAACATGGCCATGCCCATCTAGTTTCAAATAATTTTTCTCTCTCGTGGGTAGTTTTTAGGTCATACGTGTCCGCTATCGAATGGCTTTTAGGTGTTTTGAAGAAAATGAGTAACATTATACAAAATTTTTAATTATCTACGGTTTTATCACTTATATTTGTTTTTGTCTCGGCGTTTTATTTATGTTATATGCAGCTATAACATTGATATACTGTATCACATGGTTTCATATTATAATGATTTAGATAGCGTCATGGTTATTATTTATACGTTAACATTAAGATATTCTAATACAAAGAGACTCTTCGGCCAAGAGCAGGTAAATATTATTGCTCTTGCTCCAGTTTAATTAATCCTTTAGACAGATACCAAGAAATATTTTGTTCGAGAATTATTTTCATGAAAAATTTGTTCTAAAGTTCGTATCAAAGAATCTTAAACAAAACCATGTCAAATAATTCTGCAGGTTTCAATTTGATACCCACACGAATAAAATTCTCTATATAGAATTTTAAATATAGTTTGTAGAAAAAAGATTTTTGATTTTATGAAAGGCTTCTTTCTTCGAATCAAAAAAGTTATTTTCATATGTCTGATAAATCACAAATAAATTTAATTTCTTGAAAATGATAAGATGTATCCGAGCAAAGAAAAATGGCACAAAGGTTGTTTCAGACAGGTATTCTCCCGGGGACTTTGTAATGGATGAAGCAGACACTGATAAACTCTTGGCTCTTAATATTTAAAAAAGAATTACATCAACGGGTGTTCACAAGTCTACGATTAAAGTACTTACGTACATATTCGTTGAAAAATAACGCGTTTTTGTGACTGACGACGTAATTATTTGGTTTCACTATTAGCAGCTTCCGTTGAATATTTTAAAGACTTCGAACAAGTACTAAGTGGAAATAGTTTTTGTTTTTCCAAATATAGGTCTTGATATAGGCTTGTCTTGTTTAAGGTTAAGAGAAATTCTAGTACGTGATGTATTTTGTGGAAGTACTTAACATATTTGATGTTAAAACAATTTAAAGGAAATTTTTAACCAAATAACTTTCTAAATTTAGCACGTAAACATCCACGTCTCGAAAATCACTTTCAATGTTATTTCCTTACATTTCGGAGCTACAGGGAAATTTCCAGGGTAATAGCAAAATATAATTTTTCCCCCGTCCAATATCACCGCAACAGTGAGCTCAGAGCCATCCATTACTTCGTGACGCGCGATGAGGGTCCCCAAATTGGTTATTTTAGCTACTGCGTACCGACGCTCTGGTCGGACAAATTTACCAACGGGTTCACACGATAGGTACAGAAATTTCTCTTTTTTTATATAAGAATTTTCCCATTTAATGTTGAAATGTTTCAAATCAATTTTTTTCTGATTATTTATGATAATAAATGATTTTTTGACCCTAATCACAGATAATTATATGGAACTGTGGAGAATTAGATCGGGCTTGAAATTATATTTTGGATACATTTGATTGTTATATTCATGCCATCTCGGTTTTTCCTTGGTGGCCGATGCTTGCAAGACTATAGTATGGTACATATGGCGAGCACTATTAAGTTAACAATTTTTCAGTTGAACTGAGACTTAAGTACCTATACAGGGCCACTAGATGTGGATGATTTCTACTTCGGAAATTATAACTGCATATAAGTAATATCCATACAAGCACTATTTAAGGTAGATATATGGTTTGTTTGTAATCGCGTTAATGAAAACTGAATTAACGATTTTGATGAAATTTACAATAACAAGCTAGGCCTCATCTCTGAAAACAACTGTTAAACTAAAAATTTGATAAGTTGAAACATAGTTGAGATATATTAATTCAAAATGCCATCAAAGGTTCTTTACTTTCTCGGATCAAGTATTATTTATATTACCTACAAATAGTTGTTTCAGGATAAGATGTGTATGCATGGAGAGAGACATGTATGCTTGTAAACTGTACCCACGATACAGGAGAAAACGCAGTGTGGGATAGTGTTTTTTTTTTAATCATATAAAATTGAATTTGTAGTAACGTAATATAATTTGTAAATGTCAACAACTTCTCATTCTCAGCTTTGTTTTCCAAATGGGCTTGAAAAGCTTAAAGTTATTGAACATATAAGCATTTATTAGGTTATAGAGAAATTCGAAGACTATAGTGAGTAACTAATTGAACAGTTGAATATAGTTGTAACAGAGTTAGTCCTGAGTCTATTCGAGTCTTCCTTTAATTTCAAGCAAGTTGTATCTCTACAAGTTTCGTTAAACATGTCTGCTCTAGTACATACTTACTCCGTGCTCGTGATTTGTTCTGTAAACTTATTTATGTTCAAAGTTGATGAACTTGTGCGTTAAATGCATTTGATTAATTAATTGAATTTGTAATTCTGTCCAAGAATTAATAGTGAAAATAAATTTTACTTTCTTCTGTGAGTGTTAGATGGAGTATAGTGATCTCAACATTCTCAACTGAATCTCAAATGAAGAACATTTTAAAATAAAGATGAACAATGTCCGGATAATTTCTAATAATCAGTATCGGTAGGTAACAGTTTCTTAATTATATTGATTGACAATTATTGTTTTTGTAATTACATTTATCAGATATTGCTAGCTTAACAATTGCATGATTTTGCATAATATAAAATGTGTCTATTTTAGAACTAATCATCCTTAAAATCATATTCGTCTAAAAGTAATTAAGTCCACGTATTCCCAATAGCGGTATTTCCTTATATTGTCGCTATTTACAGGATGTTATGGTTCTTAATTCTAAGTAGGTAAAAAACGTCATTCAAAAAATATGCAAATAGAAAAACCCAAATATACTTTACTTGACTCGGAAATTTAATTCTGAAGAAGCTAAAGGAGCATTGATTTCATCTACGTCGTCGAGGGTTCATCCTCCTGCCAAAATCTACGAGCTTTCCTCCCTTACTATCAATATCAATAGCCATGGTAACGTCAAATAGCGGTATACTCACGCTAAACATGATATCGGTATTTCTATTCACTTCATTCGACGTTCAATTTCTGATCATACGATAACCGCTCAATTAAGGGCCCGTGCCAAGTCCAATGCGACACTTAACGTTGACCTCGATTCTGTACTGGACCGTTGTCATTAAGCCTCACTGCTGCCCTTCGCTATGTCCATGATATATATATAGACGATTCTATAACAGGGGTTAGATCGGAAACCGATTTTGACAGTTCATTTCCATCTCTTTATCTTTTGAAATAAGTTCGAGTTTTGATTGAACAGCACCGCAGTTTAAGCTATTTCTGTCCGGTGCCAACCATTTCGTTCCAAGCATGTATTAATTGTGGTCGATTCGGACGTACAGTACATTTTGGATCAATTGTTTATTTTTGTCGCTCGCAAATTGTGGTTGACATTTTAAAATATCTTACATTTTTTAAAACTTTAAATCACAAGATTGTAATAGTGTTAATTACTGGATACATAGTTTTTTTTATAATTTAATTTTTACCTAAATATTCTCCTTTAACTGATTTACAAACTTCTTTGCGCTCCACAAAAAGATTCTAGTATTGAAATTACTCTGGCAGGCACAAAACTTCAATTCAAGTTCGTAAGAACTTAATAAATTGAACGTCATGTACTAGAAGTCTTTAAAGACAGTTTTACACTGTTCAAGAGCTTGTTCAAATTCTCGTCTTTGTAGGAGGCTCGGGTAGCTGCCTCACCGCAAAGTTGTTGTTACAATGCTCTGTAATGACTATGTAAGGCCGTTTCAGAACTATGGTTAATAAAGTTCTGAACAAGTTATTCATACTCGCTAATGAGCCAACTCATACTAGGTTTCTCTCGGCATGTTCTCAATTACGCCGATTCAATTGTAGCGACGCTAGTCGCTTCCATTATTTAATTGTAGAAGTTCAGCTGTTCAGAAATACTCGAATATGAGTTATGGCTCGGTTTGTGAATTCTTACCACGACAGTAGAAACATTGAGTAAAAGCTGGAAAAATTGAGAGAGAATTTTCAACAAGTTTCTTTTATTATTTTACCATTGGTAGGTACTTTAAAGCTTTTGCTGAAAATACAAAAATCCAATATAACAGCGCTATGCAAATGTCTCAGCTATTCTGTGTTTATTTTAATTCGGGAACGTTACGACGAACTATTCATTATAAAACTAAAAAAAACTGTGAAAATAATGAAGCATTTCATTGTAGAAGCGAGAAAATTGCATATAGAATGCTCGTAACAAGCGCTGAATCGTTTGGTTCCACCGAATGGGCCCCCGGTTGCGAATACTGGCGGAATGGAAAAAGTAATGCGACTTACATAGATGCAGACATAATGATGATAAGATATACACATTATGTTGACGTTATGAGCGAACACATATTGCAGCATTATTGGGTTCTGAGTCGCGTGATAAAGGATAACGATGTGTGGTTATAGTACATTCATAAGGCTCTCGTTCTCGTATTATCAATAAGGAAATTGGATTATTCTTGATATACGCGTTTTGGTGCTGGTTGTACTAATTATATTAAATATATCCGGGTATTCCGTTTCGCGAAATACCAATGAGTTGATAACGTCTTCAGAAACAATTTTCTTAGTTACACTTAGTAACTTAGTCAACCTGTAGCTACTGTTCTCTTTTGTTTCTTTTCCGGAGCTGTATCCAGTAAGTTCTAGCTTGCATACAATTTCTTCTTTTATAATGCTGTCGATACTTATACTTCCTTAAGCTACTTTTTCGTGGACTTTCATGCAATTTTGAACAAGCCACTTCGTAAAGCGTGTCGGCGTATCTGGAGGAAAGTTTGCACATTAGCGAAACCGGAAAAAGGGGATGAAAAAGTTGACGACAACTTCGCGCAGAAAGACACTAAAATCACGAGGCGTTTGCAAAAGTTACGCCCAAAGTTAATAGCAGAATCATTTGGTCGGCTTTAAGATATTTATTATAACTTTACTATAGATGTTAAGGATTTACCAACAACTTTAACAAGGATGAATCTTCAACAGCTGTTGATTTCATATCTTTAGATTGAGATTCCTGTTAAGCTTGGAACAGTAGAAACATAGACGTAAAATAATTTAAGTTCCTTCTAAAGTTCAAACTCAAGAAATAATATTATCAATCATGGGCACAATCGAAAGGATTATATTTCAGTCAAACTGAAAATGCAGACGTTCCGAAAATGAGCAACTAACGAGAATAGTTAAACGGACCTGTAATTTGCATACAGATTGGCTTTCAGGGATAAACGCTCCATTTGTATTCAAACGCAGGAGCCCAGCTCAGTGGTCGAGGAGCATTTATCCAGTTTAGGATTTAAATCGGCCGCAGTATCATCTGCTTATCGATATCATGTACTCCTAAGCACTCCCGTCACTCTATGCTGGGGAATATTTTCCTTTCTACTTAACCTAATTCTGGCCGCTTGCCATTTTCCGTTTTTAAGGCACCGAATTTGGCAGGCAGTTGATTTTTCACCGAGTTGTATTAAAATTTATAGATTATGCTATTACGGTATACTTTTTATTCAAATTTAAAATAATACTGTGAAACTCTGAAATTCATGAGACATGTTATGTGTTAGCAAAAAAATCAGGTTTGGATTTATAGACTTAATATTTTTTTTTATAATCTGGGTATGATGTGATTCACTATTGAAAAGTATTCATTAGCAGACCATTTTAAACGAATCAATTTATAATATTATCATTAATTATAAATGAACTGGTTTCATATATAAAATAATATTTTATAATAGTACCAGTTTCTTAAGTAATCCATCAATAATGACAAAGTATATTATATTATTCGAGATAAACTATTTTTTGAACCTCGATAAAGAAGCGGTATCTCTCGCTCTTCACCGTCTTATATCTCTCTCTTTCCACCGTCTTTTATAGCTGTGGAGAAGAAGCGCCACAACACATCTCACTCGAGATAGCACTCAAACAATCAATGTCTCCAAAGAAAATGAACTCAAATTTAGAAAATAAATAAATAAGTGAGCCTAGACTGCTATCGGGAACCTTGGATCAGTGCAAAGGTATTTGATATGGACAAGCAGGAAACTTATATTTGTCCACTTCAAATAATTTATGAACGTTTTTTTTTATCAGCCGTACTACCCATAGATATTTAATCTAACCCTACACCTACCATTATACCTTTTACTAAGTATATGTTCTAACAGAAGATAAGAGAGGCAAACATACTGCTACATATTACCCAGATAGTCTTTCTTCGCTCAAATGACAATCATAATAATATGATCTAGCCATTGTGACAACACAATACATAGTTGAGGTGAATGACATACGAGTGAATCGAGACAGTCGATGCTGACGAGTGTCGAGGGGAGTGCGAAAATAGACCAAATTGATGTACCTACGTCATGTGAAAGATGGGCGTGAAATCTTTACAAGATTAATTTTAGAGGTCCATGCCAGAGCTAGAGGGTGTAAATAGAACTCTCTGTTGGCGGCCTACGCCGTCCGCTGCCACGTTTCCTCAGGCGTATGAGGCATCAACCTTAGCAAATAATAAAAAGACACAATAAGTCACAACCCATATATATATACTAACTCGAGAAAGACAGGCCGATTTTCCACAGTGATTTTTTGTATCTCCAAAGTGGTTAACTTTCCTGATCGATTATAGTTAATAGAGTACTGAAAATAAAAGAGCTTTTTAACCCGGAATCCTATGTACGCGACTACAACTCCTACTTGACCGGTTTTCTAGTTAAACTCACCCAATTTTTCCAATACCTAGTTATTCTACCATTTTTGATGTTAAAAACATTCGGGGTATGAAATATTTTTCCAATGATATTTGATGAGTGGGTTTTATTCATGCACCGAGTTCTATTTTAAGCATTCCTGATAATGGAGGCATTTCACTGAAGTTGTATAAATAAACTCGGAAGTATGCATAATATTACGCCTCTATTCCCTAAGGTATAGGCAAAGGTGTAGGTGCTATTGTACACTCATATTTCGTCAAGGCCATTATTAAGTTCCTTATGAAGTAAATCTATAGCCATTTACAGGGCAGAATTCCATATTCCAGACAGCTACTGAGAACTTTCTAACAGGAATCTGAGAATTCAACCCAGAAGGCCAGAAACTCATCTGCAGTATACGGTCGGAATTTCGGAAATATATAAGTTTAAAATGAAGGTATAGTTAAGAACTCCTTATCATTCAGTGTAAGATAGGAATGATAGTGCAGAGAAGGGTAGTAAGAAAGGGATGGTAGGGGCTTGCAATTTGCTGCTACTAATGCCCTCGTTAAACCCCAAGGTTATCGTTGTACGTGTCTTCGATAAATCTTATGCTAGTGCTAGATTCTGTTTACCATATGAATACCTATAGAACGTAGTATTATGTACATTTATATATTATATAGATAGTAGGCGAGTCTGTTTACCATGAGAATATGGAACGTTGCATATACATAGGTACCTAGTCATATAAAATCTTTGCATCAGTTCGATTAATCAAGGTACTGCGTTATATCGTATAGGTATCTATGTGCATACACGCGATACACTTGTATATGGTAGTGGTACCTAATAATATAGGTACCTCTTATCAACGTTTTTGATCAAATCTTTAAAGAGTTGATTCAAAATAAAAAACAATTACAACTTAAATAAATACTAACCTTAATTATTTATTTGAAACCTGGTTCTATGAAGAATAATTAATTCAATCAATAGCATGGACCTCTAAAATAAAAATAAAACTATTTAATTACTAAATATTTTATTAATAATAATGATATTATTGGTAAAATAATTATCGTTGTTTTTTTTTTTTTACTATAAGAAATTGGAATATTTTCGGCGAACGGAAAATAAACCTATCATTTTATATATAACTAGCTTCCGCTCGCGGCTTCACCCGCGTGGTTTACGTGCCCGTACATTTTTCCGGGATAAAAAGTGCTATTCCAGACCATAATCTATCTCTGTGCCAAATTTCTTCCAGATCCGTTCAGTCGTTGTCGCGTGAAAGAGTAACAATGATCCATCCATCCTTCCATTCATCCATACAAACTTTCACATTTATAATATTATGTATGATATATATATATATAATATATACAGTAGGATAGGAATTGGATATAACAGTGTATCCGAACATTTTTCATGAAATACTGGTTATCCAAGATGAAAATTATACTCATCCATCCGTTTCCGCAAATGGAAAGTGATATTCCGATCATATTGCAATAATTCCCATAAACGAATTTCCGTAAGTCGAGCTATTGAGGGGTGGCGAAGTTACCCCTTGCAACTTCTGTCTAATATGGACGGGACTGTGTGTATATAGACCTATAAAGTTTATAATACAGGCATTTTATTAAATGGTATTTAGGTATAGTTTCAGACAAGAGGAGACATGTAGGTAAGTATAGGTTCGTATAGGATATAGATTAATGGTTTTTTAGATTGTACCTACATGCATGACATAACATAGCATCACGCCTGTATTCCCTGAAAGGCTAGGCAGAGGTGTACTATCTATTAAACACGCACATTTCGCCAATACCGTTATTAAGTTCCATGTAATAGAGGTGAAACTTTTGCCATCTACTGGGCATAATTCCAAAGCCCGGGATATTATTGAGCACGAAAAAAAAAACACTGCCCGACCCGGCGATCAAATCCAGAACCTCACGCGCTTGTGACTACTAGACCAACATAGCAGTTATAACTAGTTTATACATACAGGAGTAATATATTCTAGACGACAAGGTTGGCGCAGTGGCTAAGCGATAAGCTTTCTGCGCTACGTGTCGCGGGTTCGAACCCCGCACGGAACAAATATTTGTATGATCTACAGATAGTTGTTTCGGGTCTGGTTGTTTGTGCATGTGACATGTATGTTCGTAAACTGCAACCACGATACAGGAGAAAAATTAGGGTGGCGCAATGCTTTAAAAAAAAATAATATATATATACCTATATCCTTGTTTGACTGTACAATTATATACTTACCTTATAAAAGTAGGTACAGGTAATTCAGTAATACGTTTTGGCTGCCGTTGCTGCACTAAACTCCCCAAGGTAGGGTAGTAGGTACTAAGACAAATCCCGTAGTTTATATACATAGGAGAGCACGCCACACTTACGCACCGCTACTAACTATATTTACCGCACTGTGCCGCTAGTTTCAAAGCACTATAACAACAACAACATACTAATTTAATATCATGAGTTTCACTCAAGTATAATTTGATTTAACCCTACGAAGCAAACAATTAAGAATGCCCACCTCCTCTCGTTCTTTCCTTAGTTTTTAATTAAAATAATTTTGAGCTCCTACAAATTCTTGGTCGGGTAGCGATGGAAATATTCCTTAAATGTTGCCAAATAATATCTATAAACTTTTGTCTGTTTTCACAAAATAGTATTGTAATTAGCCTAAGCAAAGTTTCGGGAAACCAACTTTTAGAAGTGGTTGGTAAGTTTGTTTTGCTTGTCTTTGTAACGAAATTTTTTGCCAAAACATTAGTAGGTACTCTAAAATTATAATAGATGGGAAACGGAATAATTTCAAATGTATTAACCCAAATAAAAGTTGCCGAAAAAGCGTGGAATAGTCGCGTGTTTTTTTAATACTCGTTGGAGAGTTCCCATCTGTTGTGTATCGATCGGTTCTTTTAAGCTGATGGTGTCGAAAAAATAAACTTAAACAACAAACGTTAAGGGAAAAGGATATTTTAATGGACACTAGAAATAACAGGGAGGGAATTGTTTATCCAGATCTAAAATTGCAACAAACCCTTGTCAAATCAAATAAATGTGTTAGTTCTAGTTGGGGCACGTTTCAACGCAATAAATTCCAATTGGAATATTCCAATATATTCAATAGGTGGTAAATGAGGGTTAATTACGGCAGGGAGTTTCAACGATCATGTAGGTAATTTCGAGGTTAACGTTAGACCATTTAGCTGAATGAGTGAAGTGCAATTAAGATAGATTAGCTCTGCGTACTATATGAGTAGATGTCATAATTTTACATGTTTTGCTACAGACTTGTGATAGAACTACATATAATTATATCGTGTTAAAACATTAAAACTTCGCTGGTAGGATCAAAACAAATGTGGTTGCCAAAATTTTTGGAGCACAAGGTGATTTTTATCAAAATACAAAGGTCAGAGAAATAAATAAAGACGAATGTGACAACCGTGTCTCTTTAATAATCAAAATGCATCGTATGTGTTGGTTGAAGTAGCAGATCACCTTCAATCTGCAATAAAGTCCACACATTCGTTTTAACCACCACACATTCACCTAAAGCAAGTTATTTACGATTCGGATTAAACGAACAGATTTAATCGAATGCTGGACAATCGCACGCTTGTCGCCGCATCACGTAGAGTGGAAGCTATTGGGACGCGGGATTTCAGTCCCTAAAACAACTTCCAGTGATGGTAACCGTAATGTACAAATTTCCCGGGCCAGTCCCCCCAGGCTCGAGCGATTTGCTCTCAATGAGACAGACATGAGGGCTCTCCGCGCAGATTGGATGTCAGGCCGAGCGCGCCGCCTCACTAGTCGCCACACGGCCCGCTTTTAGTACAACACCCTCTACCTAAAGTAATGAAATTAAATTAGTATCCCTTTCAGACCACTTAGAGTCCATGAATGATATTACCTATACCATTAAAATTAAACGAGTTTTGTCTTGTACCTAGTTGCTCTCTCGCGCTCCATTGAGCTGAGACGCTTCAAAGATTTTTGCAATAAAATCTTGCCTTACTCAGTTAATACAGAAGTATTTTTTTTTTAGTTTTAACGTTATTGAGAAACGTTAACTACAATAATTCAAGATTACAGTAAAGCATAAAACATAAGGTAATTCTACATAGTCACGAAAGAAGCTGATTAACCATTCAAAATCTTCTTAAAGCTTTGCTATCGAATGCTAAGAAACATTTAGGTGACCCAGCAATATAATAAAAGCAAAAAAATAAGTAACTAGATATATTATTAGTAGGAGTTATGGCAACGAGTCATGCGCTTGCGCTAATAAATGAGCGCACGAACAGTTACTTTTAGCGAAGCCGACTGGCAATCAGCCGGGAAAACGCTACGATGAAATGAAGAGCGTTTGTGTTATAATTTTATTATACAAAGTTATAATGAAATGACGTCACAATAATATGTACATAACAGGCTAGTAATTGTTTTGTACATATTAATTTTATGTATATAATGCGTATTTCTGATTAAAAAAGATAAAAAGTACGAATTACGACCAGTCATTATAAAAGGCCGATTGAAAACAGAATTCCTTTTTCCAATAAAGTGCAAAACCTCTCAAATATTCCAAGAGCATCGCTTAATAAAAGGCCCTTTTGTTTCGCAAATATTTATAGTGTATAATGCAATACGCTCTGTTTCGCTATAAATCAATGGTATGTATGTAAATCATTGATTGTAATATTCCGTATACAGTGAAACGGGATCGCTCTTCTCGAAAATATTACCACATAAATCAGCTGGACCGGACAACAAGATAGTCTCGATTGTATTGACCGCCTGATTCCTTGCGACCATTACATAATGGACTTATAAAGGCTGTTTAGGATCATGGAAATGTACCCAATCGTATATTGTACGAGTATAAGCGTTTGAGTTATATGCCAAGTTTTGATAGGCTATTTCCCTCTATTGTGTGTTTATCTTTCAAATGTATTTTGGGCGTGACGGTATTATGGATGTTACTTTTTGTTTGATACACATAATTGTGATGTTAGCGGAAATTGTTTTTGACTTACACGCCAACGTGTTGACTAGAAAAAAAAAACACTTCAGAGTTGAGAGATGAAAAAGTAAATGATGTCTATGTTATATTGTTGGCAAATGTTCATGATTTACCAGTTACGTGTGTTGTGGTTGATATAAATTCACGGAAAATTTGGATAAAACATTTGAATTTATCAGTAGATATTTTTTTGGCAATCTTATCGAGTGTTTGTTATGAACTTATAAATTGTGATTTCCAAATCTATCTATAATCAATCAAGATCATACTGGATTAATTACCGATATTTATTAATCACGGGTGTATTTATCAAAATCGCGGCAGAAGGTAAAATAACTCCGAAATAGTTAGAATACCTATAATAAATAACGTAGCAATTCTAATATAAAACTCGTTGTCATATTAACCAGCAATTTCATTATCTTATCATTACACTTCAACGATTTATTGTTTTCATTCGAAACAAGGGAAATGGTTATATTCTTACTGAACGAGGCTCACAAGATCTTTGAAGGCGATCTTTGTGATGCAGCTCTCGAACGAGTGAATAAAATATTTTTTTTCTTTTATGACAGTCATGTCCGCTGCAGATACGGACAGATATGATAAAAATACGAAAAGTTGAAGGTGAAACGAATGTTGAACAATAATTGAAATTGATTGTCATTCTCTTTGTTACTTTAGAAAAGATTTTCGTACATTTAAAAGTAATACAATTAAACTAAATGTTATTCTAAACTAAGCCTTTAGAATGTTCTTAGTCCTACAAAAACATCCCTAGTTACTTAAACCCTGATCAAATCAATGACTTAGGGGCCTAAGAAAGTCACATTGAGCAATATATCTAGTAATCTACTCGGTAACTACATATTTACTAGGTAACATGATTGCGAAAATAAAATAGAAAATACACTTTAAAAAAAAATCTTTCATTTACTACCGATATTTTCCTGATATGAATAAGGTATTATAAGTATTGGTAATATTTAATAAATAGGTTATTAAATATCGAATGAATTCCAAATATAATGTTTATTTAGTAAATGGATGGACCAGGGATTTCGTGAAATCGTCAAGGATACGATGGAAGATAGTGTTTAAAATTCTCTACAGTTTTTATTGCGATAAGTTTCTAGAAATCTTTCGTAAAACGCATACCTACTACTATCTCATGGTTTTAATTATTGCAATATATTATACGAAAATCGTACGCTTCCTTGACCGCTAACTGACGGTCATCGTGATTTTAAGAACTGCTCAAAATCTACTCCTTTTACTAAAGTTTAGAATTTTCAAGAGGTATTTCAGAATGAAAATTTAAATGTGTACTGTTTGTTTCAGCAATATGTTCCCTGAAGCAGTTCCAGTGTTCCAACGGCAAGTGCATACCCAGCATGTGGGTGTGCGACTTGGAGAGGGACTGCGAAGACAATTCCGATGAAGAAATCGAAGAATGCAAAAAAGGTCAGTACCATAATCTAGAGCAGATAAAAAAGTTGATCACTGAACAAAGTCCAGTATTCTGCACTTATTATAGGAATATCTTTCAAATTAGCGCAAAAGATTATACTATCAACTCGTGTGCCTTTTTAAAGAGCTCAAGAAACGAAGTTTTTGCCTTATTTTTCAAGCCAAGTGTCACCATATTTTTTTCGAATACAATCAACGTAGAAGTAAGTTATATTTTATAAAAATATCTTTGCTTGTGCTTTATGACTTTCAATTTGTAGGAATATTGGAGTTTTTAGGAATGATTTTGGTATTTGAAATAAATATTCACACATTTTGAAGCTTTTAGTAAATTGTCGGTTTATTAGTGCTCAGATTTTTTACTGTTAGCATTTTTCGGTCGCAAGTCAAAAATATCTGTAACCTGCAATACGTCGTTTAGGTAACAATACCGCGCAAGTAAAATTTGATAAGTTTCAGACGAGACATAAAATTGTCATTTTATTTTAAAACTACAATAGAATATAATACCATACAATACAATACACTTAATTGCACATAATTTACGGAATATTCTTCATAAGAAATAATCAGTTCTTTGTCACTTCTGCAAACTTATCAAATTTTACTTGCGACGACTAAGCGACGAATAAGTATCTCAAAATCCATTTATATCCGTCGTTTGGCCCATGGGGTCAAACTTCTTGCATATTTGGCTCTAGTACTCTCTACCCCTTACAAGGAAGAGGTCAAAACCATTCACACTGTATACATTGCGCGATATGCTTTAAAAATCACTCCGCTTGACAATTCAAACAATGCAATGTGCATTGTGGAACTATCAAAATTGAATCAGTTCTTATTATAAACGTCTATCATAATTACCTAGCTGGGGGTTTACATTAACTCTTATTTAAATAGGTAATGTTCATCAAATAGAGGGCCTTCGTAGTGTGGGTAGAATATCAGCCTACTTATATATTGTATTTATTAAGCCTGCTGTTCACCGTTACCTCAAATAAGGATTTTATCAAGTACCTAAGTGTAGGTAACCTCTAAATAAAGGCATCATTACGCAAACTCAATAATTTATTCTTTTTATTGCACTTTATCCAAATATGCTACATTACCTAGAGGTAATTCTAGAAACTTTGTTATACTAAATGCGTCACTGTAAATAACTATTTTATAAAACGTGCCATGCAACCGAATAAATTAATTTAAATTTTGTTGTTGATCGTCAAAGAGTCGAGAAGTATCCATAGAGGTTACCACATACCTAATTAGGATATACATAGGAGGCGTCTGGCAAACAGACACAATACATTTTGTATTGTGTTTCATTTTCATCACTTGACGGGATATTACTAAATAGTTATTTCATATCAGGTACTTACGTAATCATTTAATTAAAACATTGTGTTGAAGGGATTAGTCATTCTAGACATTGTGTTACTGTCCTAGCTGGTTCTAATGTGCCCACTTACTGGTATGTCTCTTGTTCCCGAACACCTGCACAAGGGGCGACCTTACGTTCATACCTAACGTAATTCAGATGGCCACAAAAACTTTGCTAAAAAATATAATGTTCAACCATTGACACTGTAGAAGATGATTATTTTTAACAGTACCTAACTACGTATTGTTATGAACATGCAAAAGCACTTAAAAATAACTTTACTCTAATGTTATTTTTGAAGGAAAGTTGGGGACAAAACAACTAAATGACAGGGGCCCACTCAAATGACTAAAGGTTATTTAATTGACAACCCATTTATTATTTAACGATTGTTCAGTTATTGTCGATGAAATACGTACGGTACGGTATCGTCTTCTGTCGCCAACGACAAAGGCATTCTGTAATGACGGCCTATTAATATTTATTGGAGAAATAGCTTCCGTAACTTGAAGGCCTTCCCTAATTTAAGATCAATTGGTCTCTGAAGTTTATTGAATTTCATTTCAGGAACCAATTTAGGAAGATGGTAGAATCAATACTTTGCAGATTAACGGAGTCGTGATTTAATCTAATTAAAAATAACACAGCAACACGCCTGCTTTCCTCGAAGAGTTAGGTATATATGTAAGCAGGTACTATTTTACAACCATATTTTACCGATGCTGTTATCAGATCCCTTATAATAGTGGATGACCTTTTTGTACCATCCAATCAGCATACACAGAGAATAACCCAACAAAAAAACTAATTAAAAATGTATGACATGGGATCAAACCCATGAACTTACTATCAGTAGCCGCGTTTAAAACCAGTGAGTCAGTTAATTGAATTAATTTAATGTGTTCTGCACACAATGGTGTGTACCTATGCTTGGCAATAAATAAAGCTTACATGTACAGTACGGTCATAAGTTTAACTCTTAGCATTACGAGCAAACGTTACCTTAAGTCGCAAAACTATTATTTTAACACTTAATAGAGGTAATTTTTTCTCATTTCTTTCTTTATTATTCTCATTTGTCACAAAAATAGCTGTTATATTTCTCATAACTTACTTACGTAATACATAGGTATTATTATTTACAAAATTGTTGTTTCAGATAAGAGAGACAAGAATCTATACGTTTTTATTATATATACATACAGTGACGCTCTGAATTTGATTATTTGTGTATGATAATAAGTGATAAGGACTTGAGGATTGAATTCAGGTGAAAATACTTTGGCAAATCCGTAATAATAATACAGAGGGTTTTGTTCTTTTTGTATGAAACCTCTACACACGTACCTTTTGTTTTGGTGAGAATCCTCATAGATTGGTCTCCGCGTTAGACAGAGAGGTACCGGATTGGTATTTACCAGCTAAACTCAGCAGGGTGGGAGTAGGTAGGTGCCAGGAAAATCGAAAGAGGTGGGGATTCTCTGAGGACAATAGGTGTGTTAGCGGTCCTACACAGGCAATGGAACAGCTGCTGTTGTGCTTTGACTGCCCTGTCTCCTGTAATGTGGAGGATCTAATGGCGGTCAGTGATAGAGTCGATCATCTGGGCGTGTTTTGGGCCGGATAAATATAAATAAGCTATCGATACGAAAATAATTTTTACCACGGTAGTCCATTTCGGCATCTTATGATGGACTTAGAGAACTCGAAGAGCGCTAGTGCTAAGCCTAATAAAAGGCATATCAGGGACAGTAAACGTATCTACGCCCACGTTCATTCACATGTCATCATAGTGTATCTAGGATATTATTTACATTAAAACTTCAATATATGATACAAATCATATACATATACCTACAGAGTATACTACATACTAACGATAGTTCAATCATGCCAGTTGTTCCATCATAAGTCGGCCCTGAGTCCCAAGTGCCGACACCTTATATCAATCTGTAACAATTTATTAGCGACTGATTGCATGCGCCCAGTTGATTGCTATTGGGCTTCCTTTATTGATGGAAGATGACTTGCCCCGTCTCGCTGGCGCCTTCAACACTTGACACTGCGCATGCGTCGTCCCTTAATAAACTATGAAAAATTATAAGTCGTTTGCTAGGATGGACTTTGGGATCTCGGGTATTGTGACTCAGATAATTTGAAGAATATGGTACTGGAAGCATGTATAGGGTTTCTGTAAAATAGTCCACCGTTGAATGTTATTGTTACGTTCAATAACTTTGATATGTGACTCCAAAGAGACCCTAATTTTCTGTTTTTCTCTCCCTGATATAGGTACATATGTATCATTAAAGATTTATATAGTCAGTTGAATTGAAGCAATGTCAGTCGTCCATTTGTTATAAGTATTATCTATATTATTTTCTAGATTTTTTTTACATGAAATGAAGTGTTAAATATTCGCAAACCTTAATTTGGTAAACAATTTCCTTTAGCAAGACAAATCTGTGATTAAAATACTTAATTAGTTAAAAATAAAAAAACATACGAAAGTCATTGGATAATATGATACATTTTCATAACTCATTTATAGAGCTAAACCTTAAGCTTTATATTATTAAAGCGTAGGTGTGTAAGGATCGTATTCTATTTAAAAGTTGCTCAAACAAAGAGCTGCCACCTCTGGTTTTCTTTTCTCGTTATCTTTATTCAAAGTAATTTTCGGAGCCGATCCCTAACCACGTTCCAAATAATCTTTTTTCTTGTTAGTCTGTAATGTTATCTATAACTGCAAATAGGTGTGTAACCTCTCCGGTTTTGGGTAAAAAAACTGAGTCTGGTAATACCAAAACTTTTATTGGCAACTATTTTTTTTATGAATAAAAGTAGACGGTGATATTATATAAGAGCTTTTAATGTACGAGTAGGTATCGCCGGGCCGTAGTTTGATTTTAAGGATTACCTACGTTATGCAGGGTTAAAAGCCAAGACTTACCCTTTACCCTTTGAGAGTAATATTACATTTAGGTCTCCGCCTTTCCCGCGCTTCCAGAAACAATTTTTGTTTTATCCCAAGGAATAATATAAAATGCCCCAAAAAATTGGGATAGTATCGAAAGTGAAAACCAAATGCGAATAATTCGTAGAATCAGCATTACGCCTCTTATCCTCGAAGGGTTAGGCAGAGCCTTATTTTATCCAGTCCCGTGTGATAGGAAGTGAGGTTATTGCAATGAGAATTTCCATCCATATAAAAAAATTGAACCCAGGACCTTACACTCGGCAGTTACGGTCACGACCTCTATAAGATTCATGTACACCGCGGCAGTCCTCTGCATTTATTTTATTTAGGTATTTGAGTTATAAAGAACTTTAAATTTTGGGTTTAAAGTTTCAAGAAGCGCTTATAACATTGTTCTTTTAACGAATCGCTCTGTATAATCTTTAGATACTAACAATATTCTCAGTATCCAGTCTTATCTCTGTTCTCAAAGACTCGATTGTCTTATCCTCATAAATAATATCATTAATCATTCTTCAACAAATTTTCTCTACTTCATTGATGTTAATTTATATTTCCAGAGGATTAGTTTGTTTATCTTATTCATCTCGGCGAGTCCCTAAAGTAATCTTCTAAGTTGGCAACAACTGTAAAACAAAGTAGACGTGTGATTAAGTTAGATTCCGTTTTAATCTGTTTTATTGCGTATACTCAATTATGCTTTCATGTTTTATTATTTTTCCCATTTTGTGACACGGGTTGGCTTCACAATTACTTGACTGCGGCAATGTTATAAGGAAAGGTCATGACTTGGCCGTTTGTAAGTGCACCTATAGTAAAGAAATTGTTTTTATTATTGGGAAAATTTTATTTAATTATCCATTCCCGTTAAGCAGCGTTTTTTCAGGAGACAGGATGGAATTCTTACTATAGCAGCATTTATATGCCATCTCGCTTCGTGATCGTCTGTAAAAGGATTTCAGTTGACTGCAAACTCACGGAACCTTAAAAATAAAATAAACTATAATTAGTTCCAATGGACGTTGCTACCGGCATCGTGAGATGGTGTAAAAATACATATGTGTAAGGAAGATTCGGCATGCTGAGCAGACATCTGAGGCTGTTGTACTGAATAAGATGGTTTCAGCTTCGAATCTTGATTGCAGTCGATTCTTTCTTTCCTTAAAAAAAAAGAAAGAAAAAAGTGAACACTTCTTATAAGGCCTAAGAGAAGAACTTATTGGATCCATAAATGCGCAAGTTGCGCACAACTTAAAAATCGAACACGTGAACGATCTGCGGCCTTTATGATAGTACGAGGGAACAAGATTCTAGTAGTGGTTAGGTACTAGGTCAGTGCTCAGTTATTTCCTCCTGTCGAGATGCACGGGAAGGCAAGTCACACTGTATATATTTTGTATTATATGAACGAGCCACCTGAAATGTTTGAATAATATTCTGCTGAGTAAGTTTTTGGGTGGTACACTCTACGTTTCTCTTCAAATTGTAATGTACTCGTATACAAGGTGTAAAGTAAGACAAGAATACCATAAAATGTTATACCTACCTAGTGCAGACGTTCTAAGATAATGTTTGTTTTCATATAGCTATCTTTCTTAGGAATTAAACTACGTATCTAAATTCTTCAATTTGTGTATGAAGATAATGGTAACGTTACCCATCGACAAACTTAATGTACAGCCAGTGATAAAATTAGCACAAAGTTTTATAAGTTTACGAATGATAAATTACAATTTAATTATTTTTCATGATTTTTTTTTTATAGCGTATCGTAATTTTATCGACCAGTACAATGGTTAGGAAAGAACAATAAATATATTTTTTGATAAATTAATTTCAAAAACACGAGCAGTTTTTCTATTTATATCACTAACTGTATTCTATCTAGATTTGATAGTTCAAATGAACTGACTCCCAGGAGCTACTAGTTGGATATTTTACGAAGAAACTCCTATTAACTTGTCGTCTTTAATTGTCCAACTTCGTATTTGAGTTATCTTCTTCTTATGTGAGTATTTTAAATTAGCCGAGATGTCGATGAATATTAAACAAGTTGTCTTGATGTAATTACGTGTCAAACAAAATTAACAACATTTCGACGAAATAAGATTTTGATTTCGGTACGCAAATCGTTTTGACAATTTCTTTGAATTTTGTTTCACGGTCGGGGATATAGTTTTAAGGATTGCTGTTATTTTGGCTAGGCAGAATATTTGGAATTCATATTTATATTTTGGCAGCATGTAATAAATTTGAATAAATTTGAGTAAGTGTAATAGCAATGAATAATTTAATAAGGACTTTTCAGTTTCCAACTAAGGTAATTTTGAATAAACCTTGACTCTTCGCACGTGGATCCATTTTAGCTACATCGTCTTACTCTATATTATACCTAATTATAGATATCTAGGGTTCATAGTTAAGTGATGAATAAATTTCGTAAGTAATACTCAAATATATTCACAAATTTATCGGTATCGTCACTTAAGGCGCTGCCCTTAAGTAGGACACCGTAAACCGATAAGTTTGTTGTCGCACAGTTCGGCGTGTTGGTGCATATTACAAGCCAGAAAAAAATGGAGTGTATTGTCAAGTGTTCAAAGGAAACGCTTATTAAAAAATATTTTATAAAAATAAAATAGTATCATGATAAAAAAATCGTAAAGCAGAGCTCAAAAAATATTTTTCGTCGCATAATTCTCAAAATGTTGAGCGTAAACTAGGATATTTTATGTAATAACTAGCTGTGCCCGCGACTTCGTTCGCGTGGATGTCGGAACTTAAGAATGTATTTTTTGTGAGACCAAATGCACTTAACCCTATTTTTTTCTAAAACAAAAGAATTTTTCTAAAATAAAAGAAGCCTAAGTTACTCCTTATTACATCAGCTACCTGCCAATAAAAGTCCCGTCAAAATCGGTCCAGCCATTTCAGAGATTAGCCTATAGAAACAGACAGACAGACAAAAATTGTAAAAAATGTTATTTTGGTATATGTACCGTATACATAGGCATGTAGTAAAAAACGGTCATTTCAATATTACAAACAGACACTCCAATTTTATTTATATGTATAGATGTATAGATTTATTTATATGTATAGATAATAAAGGGAATTCAATCAACTAAAGAAATACCTTAAAAATTATGTCACTGAGCCGTGCATATATTTTTTAATTTATTTAAAACTGCAATATCTCTTTTATTTTGGTGGTTGTTTGATTTCTAACATCAAACGCATTGCTATTTTGAACCTTATTCGTTGCTGCGATGCGCTCCTGCTTCACCCCTTCAATTACCTAAAATATGTCTTCTTACAGCGCCTTAAGAAAATGTATCTCCAGGAAATAGTGTCGTGCGACAGATGGCGACATATTTCCTCGTATTCGAAATTTTCTAGTTTATGTTGGTGATAGGTATGAGTGGGTGGGTATACAGGTGTAATATGTTGGCGTTCGTTGCGAAATCTGGTCACGCACGGCCCTCGATAGCCTCGGCGGCAGAAAATTGTGCGTACATCTAGACTATTCATGAATAATGGTGGGGCGCTACTTCGGGCGCTACCTGGTATTTTGTACGGGCGTTTTGTTACATCACACTATATTATAAAGTGAAAAGCTCAGCTTATTGTTTAGGGACCCGTCCAAAAAGGCTTGTCATGTAGGTATACTAATTATTTATGTTCATATAGGTAATACACATTTCTTCTCTAATAAATTCTCTCTTCACTTTTTATAATTTAAATGTTTCTAAAGATATTAGCATTCTCAAGTTTAATTTCCCAACTTGTATGTGATAAATTCTCATAATTTGAATACGTCACGAATTCTAAGAAGAACCTTCAAGCGAGATTACTTTGCAAAAGCCTTAATCGTATTTCAAAGGTGTACATTGCAGCATTTTAATTATTCAGCATCCTTTGATCTAAATATGTACCTAAGGCGTGTTTCATGTAATGCTACTAAGAGCCAATTTCACCAACAATACAGCAGATCAAATTGTAACGACCGTTTACTACTACGAAAAGTTCAAACTTAATCTTGATCGTCTGTTATATTTGGTAAACTTGGGCCTAAGAATCATTGTATGTATTCCAAGATTTGACAGGGTTGACGATATATTAAAGGTTTGATAAAAACCGCAGGCACATCTAAATGTGGTCCTAAGTATCTAACGAAATCCTTTGTCAGATATGTTCCACCGAAAATATCACGGTAACCACAAGGATTAAGAAGGCGAAATTTGGCAGGCAGGTAGTCAAAGGGGAAGGGTGAACCTCAAAGAGGCATGACAGTATCTCTGACCGGATTGCTAACGTTGAGGGCGGTACCGCATTGATTCAGTTGAGTGGCAACCCTGTGTGTTTTTTAGTATTGTTTGTGGCAACCTTGTGTTTTTCAGTACCTACTGTTTGTGGTTAAAGGTATGGAGATGGTTTGATTCGTTTTATATACGATTTTATTTGTTAATTCTGCCCAATTGAAGTAATATTAAAGTGACCAAGGAGTGCATAATGTTACTTAATTCTTTCAGGCATTATGGTAAGATTTTAAACTTTATAGCGAGGAAATGAGATATTTAAATCCTTCTTAAAAATCCATATTAAGGTGGATGATGATGAGTTACAATATGTATATTTGGAGCAAAGCCAGCTTAATTGCGTTGTTGTGAGTCAAACATAACGAATAATTATCTTGAGCCGTGTCCAAACTGATGCGATGCGGCTGTTTCTATAGAAATAGGACAACGAAATAGGAGATATTTTTATACTAGAAACAATCGCAGCGTGGGCGGATCCGCGTCAGTTAGAGGGCAGTTTAACAGCAAGTAAAGATATAACAAAATCAATACAATTACCTTATTCAAACCTATACATCTACCTTTCCAAAAGTTTCCATATTTTCTAGAAAGAGATAATGATTCGTTCGAGATCAAAGCACTCACTCATTCAAAAATAAATACGCGACGAAATAAGCACACCACTTAAAGGTAAGACGATATGAAACCTAAGGCATCTAATTATTTCCATGTATTTACGTTTACATAATGTATGTACTTTGAGAGGAGAATTTCTATGTACAGACGTAGGTATTATACACATAAATACTTGAAATTACAGTACCATAAAATGATTACACTGTGTCAGGCTTACTGTGAATTTTATGCGCCATTAACTGTCGTTTGCGGCCACGTCAGCTTTATATAAAGTGACAACCCTTTCCGAGGACAGCCCTCTGAAAAGCACGCAACATTAGGCTTTATGTTACGAGTAATAGGAGTGAATTTTCTTTCAAAGCGTCCTTATGAATATATGAGTTGCTTCGTTCCAATACACCTTGGCAAGGTGAGGCACCTACAAATAATGAGGCAGAAAGTAAGCACTTCTGTGGATGATACGGTCAACACTTATGTGACACAAACGTAGGAAATAAAATACTCTTAGCGAGTTAAATTAAATGGAGACGCTTTATATTTTGTTACACTTTTATTCTTGGTTGAGTGTGGAACTTGCCTCTTTCCGTGGAATCAAATCTGTAGGTAGAACGCGAGGAAATGAAGCGCCGGTTCCGACGCAGGTCACATAAAGAAGGAGTAAACATTTTTATATACATATGTAGCTATAGCCTATATGTATGTTGTCCTGGTCAATGACCTCCCAGTTTTCCTTACTAAACCTTTCTATTATTAGATCAGCTTCTGGCCATATCTATCCCAAACAAAAACTTCGGTACGTCCATTAACACAAGTACTGCGAAAGAATTCAGTCGAGGTGTCAACATGAGATAACGCCTGTTTTTGCAAATAGTTTGACCACAAAATTATGTCCTCTACTCTTGTTAGACCGCCATCACACCACTATGTCGTGATCAAGTTTGTAAGCGATTTTCTCCATCATAATATTAGTAGTAGTAGGTAAGATGTCTTTAAAAGTAAATATGGCCTTCCTAACGATTTTTTCTGTATCGTAGGTACAGTTTACAAATATATATTTAATCTTTAACCTGCTGAGCCAGGTCGGGTTTTAAACTGCTGAGCCAGGTCGAGCAGATTTATTGGCATTTTTTGAAATTCTTAGTTTCAGCCCGGAGTTTGGAATTGTACAATGTAGATGGCAACAGGCTTACCCTCTATTACATAGGACTTAATAACAGCATCGGTTAAGTGTGGGTTTATAAAAAGTACATCTCTGCCTAACCATTTGGGGAATATAAGCGTTATGTTATGTGTTATATTATTTCATCTTTAAATCATACCAATAATTAAATCATCCGTGAATAAATGGAACCAGCGACACGTAGTACAGATAGCTAATCGCTTAACCATTGAGCCAAGCGTACCGTCAACATTAATTAATGTACTTATAATATTCCTATTCAGTATCGATGTTGCAAAACATGAATCACATTTTGTGGTTGTCGTAAATTAGACTCTAATGACTATATGATAGTGTTTAATGTTTATTTTGTCGGTGTAACAATAAGTAGTTTATGTTCACAAGTATATTTATGCCCTGATGTATGGACTATCGTGAGTAATTGAAATTTTAGGTAGATGATGCCTAGTACATACGCTATACAACCAAGTAGGTTAGGGGCAGTTTTAGGTACGCGGCTACTCATTGTTGGAATGACCTTCCTCCACCAGTGCGAAGCCTGAAATCGAAAAAATCATTTATAACATATTTAAAAAAGCATTATATGCATATACAACAATCCTCATAAATTGCTGCTTTTATTTTAAATATAAAATCATCTTACCTAGAGGGTCATGGCTTTACGGCAATGGCCTCCAACATTGGGATCAGCTGCTCCTGTCTATCTGCCCCATTTAGACCTTGATCTGTGTCAACGCCAAGGGAAATGTTTTTACAGCTACATGTGCAGAAGTTTAACTCCTGTAATCGTAAATATGTATAGGTGTCAGTCTAAACTGTACTTTCGTTTCTTTATTTTATTTTTTATCATATACATACATATTATAATTTAGTAAAATCTAAATAATTTAATTTTTATGACAAATAATATTATAAAAAAATCATATTTACTTAAGATATACTATAAAAATCAGCACAATAATAAACTAAGAATTTATTATTAAATATGTATGTAAATATATAATTTGTGCACCGATTCGCGACATCGTTTACCGGAATGCGCTTACGCAATAACCAATAATGGCCGACGACTCACATTTCTATGTTTGTTTTGAGTATTTCATCCAAATGTGTGTATGTATTTTGATTTATGCATATTCACTTTCACTCACTTATTTTAACACACAAACACTATTTTATGTTATAAACGTTTAATACTAACCAGAGTTTTATTATTTCACTGTGGGATTCCGTGTCGTCACTCACAAGGTCTTGCTGAAAATCAGCGCTGCTGGCATTAGGTCTGTCCGAAGTCACAGCATTATGCTGAGCAAACACCTTTGTTTTTGCGCACATGCGACGCACAACCTCCGACATCTTGATATATTATGTATTATTTCCATACCGTCTTTGTTTATTTGTTTGGATGACTCAGGCTATTGTATCAGTGCACAGTGTTATCTATCGTAAGATACATGTATTACTAATCTGTGGTATTATCTTTACGTCCACTGTTGACAGACTATAAATGTCATAGCACAGATTAATAGATAATCATTAGCTTTATTTGTCATAGTATGAAATAGGTGATAATAAACCACAGCCTTCTTAATACCATAACGTCTTATAATCGGTTATCAACTAATTATTTACTTTTATAATACTATGTTGTTAGTCTTAAGATGTGTGCGTCAGATGGCGCGTAGAAATAAAAACTTTTTCTTTCTTTCTTTCTTTACATACGACTAACCAATCAGTGACTGTTGAAACGTAAAAAAATTGAATCTGAATTATCAGACTCATTGGTCCAGTGGTCGCAAGCGCGACTGATGAGCTTGAGGTCCTGAGTTCGATTCCCGGGTGTTACTCGGTTTTTTCTGTATAGAAATTCTCAGTGACAGCACGGAGTCTGAAACTGTGCTCGGTGGTTGGGCAATAGGCTACTATGCCAATGCCGTTATTAAGTAACAGGGAGTCCCTATTACTTAATAACGGCATCGGCGAAATGTGGTCGTACAATGGTACACCTTTGCCTAACCCTTCGGGGTCTATACCCCGAAGGGTTAGGCAAAGGTAATGCAAAGGCAACTCTATAGTTGTGATGTTATGTCTGTTATATTATGAATGATCAGACGTAATTGAACGAGATTGACGTCAAACTCTATTTTAAAATTTAGTATTATGAAACTTCTCTAAAACTTCATTCATAGCTATTGATTCTGTGCCTGTTTCTTTATTCTTTTGTTATTTCTTGAATGTAAGATACACCACAAATGCAACGATCTTCATTTATTTTTAGCCGTCTTTAGTATCAGTATCAGATTACTTTTACTTATAGGTACCTGACGTTATTGGAGTTCTTAGAACTGAGTGTAATATTAATCTTTGTTGTTGCAAGTTACTTGTTTCAAATACTTGGAACTGTTGATTTACAATACTAAGAATTTTATGATGTATTTGTATTTTTGTTAAATATATTAAACTTTATTGTATATCTATGTGTATGACGTGCGAGGTCATCAGGGTTTCATCCCTCGGTCGGGCAAAGTATAATTAGGTTTTTGGAATTGTATCTGGTATATTACAATAGGCTTCCTATTACCATAGAAGTTAATAACGGAATCGGTGAAATGTGGGTGTAAAATAAAATAGTAACATAACATAAGCATCACGCCTGTATTCCCCGAAGGGTTAGGCAGAGGTCTTATTGTAAACTGACATTTCGCCGATGCCGTTATTGAATCCCATGTAATAGGGGGCGAGCTTATTGCCATCTACAGGGGACAGTTCCAGACTCCGTGCAGCAGCTGAGAATTTTCTTACAGAAAACCCAATAACACTTAGCCTGATTCGGGAATCGAAAAGCGCGACTGCTATACCAATGAGGCAGTTCTATTTTCTATTATAATAACAAATATCCAAATGGTACCAGCATGGGTGGTGGTACGCGTTGTACTCACGTTCAGTAATAATGGTTGTAACCCCGGCCCATTCATATGCAAATCTCATGGGATTTGCATGAGTGTGGCAGATAGTTACAAATGCATGGGCACGTAGATAAACTGTTATTGAAACTAAAAAAAAGCGGCCCGCGTTTTACTTTCTTAAAATCTAGATCTAAAATTACTTCCAGCGAGAGTTACATTAAAATTAGACAGACAGTTTTGTTTTAACTTTAGAGAATGCAAATTTTATCCTTCACTAGAAATTCTAATAATTCTTGAATACAGTTTACAAACATAAGACACCCGCACCAGAAACATTTATTATCTATAGATCATACAAATATTTGTGCCGTGAGGGAATCGAATCCACGACACGTATTTCAGAAAGCCAACCCAATAGCTACTGTAAGTACCAATCGAGCCGAATTATTTTGTGCACTATACAAAAGAAATCAAACTGTAAGACATCGTTTATAAACTACAACATTGTTGCAAGTGATGTCATGATGTGTCATTTTTACGTAAGTCTGAAAGAGACCGACATATAGTTTTGTGTGAAAGGTGCATAGTCTGCTCGTCAATCCTTGAGCTAGCGTCATAACAATTCCAACTGTATTACATGTTATAAACCCAAAGGACAATGTAAAGAAAGGATCCTCACGCGGATTGATCCATTCCGGTCTGTTTTTATGTTGGCCTTCAGATTTGCCAATAACAGCGTAACTTCAATATTATTAGAACTATAAATAAGTTAGAATAATCAATGCAATAACCCGATTTCGAAAACCAATAAAAGACAAACCAATCTACAGCGTTTCGAAGATGAAGGGTAGTAATTGCGGCCATAAAGTGTGGTGTCCCCAGAACTGCGGCCGGTATTAAATTTTAGTGCTTTCCCAAGTTTTTGGCCTTAAATCCTTATCGATTCCTTTGTCCTTTACATTTATTTTTAAACTCTACTACTCGGAGTGCCCCGAGCTATTAAAGAGATTAACAGCGCTAACTCTAAAATATTGCTAAAGTAATAATTTCTGTCCATCGAACGTAATACTGAACATCCAAAATTCGTTAATTTTGATCAGCCGAGACATAAAATCGATAAAAAATCGAATTATTGATACCTCTCTTGTTTTTTATTGAATTAACCGTTTTCAATTACATTATAATCTGTTTCGTCTACCTTTTTGCGACTGAACTCAATAATTGAGCTGTCATAAATAATTAGAGGCCGTTTATAACGTTTTATTTCGATTAAACTTCGCAAACGCTAATGAAAATCGTTGGAATAATCGAGCCTACTAAATTGAATCGCTGTAATTACTAGGTACCTATTACCATTAATTTTGACAACATTACAATAGTCAAGGGTTGGTGTTAAGGGTTTTTATCATGTGCTATATATTTTCTATATTTTTATATAAATCTTGAAATGCTCTAATGCTTCTCTCGTTATATGATATTTATAGATGTAATCCTGTATGAAAATCAGTTCTTCGAATCGAACATTAGCAATAATAACAAAAGAGTATAAGAGTGTAAAATCATAACAAACATTTCAGATATTTCCTGCTGAAGCGTTTTTCATAAGAATATAACTGGGGAGGAGATTTTTGAGGCGAACATTAAAGACATCTATTTTTAAAACGACTAGAGGGAGCAATATATATTCTTCCAATTATTTCCATTAACAGTCTCGCTTTTCTAATAAGAAGCGAAGGGAAATTCATTGTAACTGCACTTGTAGGAGTTGTGTCGAGTTTTATGAAAAGTGACACTTGTCGACATACATGTGCCCTGCACTTGTGTTACAAGTATGGGAGTAACAAGGCGCTCGCGCTGTGTCGCTCATTGTCGCGCCGGTCACGTGCCGCGGCCGCCGCGCTGTAAAATGTACGCAGCCAGGACGCAATCCCAACCCCATTCTGCGACGACACAAAACCTAACCGTACCAGTAAATGATTAACAAAACTACCGCATACTCTATAAAATAAATGTTTCACTACTACGGAGCCCTAAACTCGAAAATACACTTAAATTTTATCTCGCAGTTACACGAGGAATCTGGAAAATGCGAAGGCACGTGGAGACGAAAATATCTCTTCTCTAGAGTCGTTTAATAATATTTCATGAATAAAAACAAAGTTGCTACCAAATTAACTTCCTTCGGTGACAGATCGCTGTGAGTGCAATCACAATAAAATTGTGAATACAACGAAATTTTTAAGACAGCAAGAGCGTACTTCACCCAATTTACATGAAATTTCCTTCATGGAGAATATTTCTTTCTTTCTGTGCGCCTTCAAATGGTAATGAGGGTCGGTTGGAAAATTTCTGAAGCAGATTAGATTTCCGCGCTTCTATATTGTCTGTTCAAATGAACAGCATTTGAGGTTGTTCACTTGGCTTAGTACATTTAAGCATTGTTATTGCGACCTCATAATTCGTAAAACACGCAAATTTGATGAAATGGTCACATAGAATAACATTTCGGGTTAATTATACATTAAAATTTGGTATACAAAATTTAAGTGATCGAAACTAGCGGTAATGGCGCAATGTTTACGTGATTGTGACATTATTAGCGACCTAAACAATGTTTTAGCAGTAATTGTTATACAGAAAATGTTTGTTTAGACATACGTGTTATATGTTACTGCAATATAAATAACGGATTAAAACTTGATTTACGAATGGTCAAAAAAATAATAGAATTATATTATAAATAAGTATTCATATTCAAGTTTAAGGATTGATCTCTGGTTAAAAGCGGGATTGCGGGGAGCGTTAGGTCTTGACTTCGATTGCCGGGTTGGGCAAAGTGTTATTAGGTTTTTATGTATAATTGTATATCAATTGACGACACGGCTCAGTGGCTAACCGATTAGGTTTCTGCACTACATGTCGCGGGTTCGATCTCCGCACGTAACAAATATTTGTTTGATCTACAGATAGTAGTTTCGGGTCTGGTTGTGTGTGCATGTGACATGTATGTTTGTATACTGTACCCATGATACTATGATAATTGTATCCAGTAGGTAGTACAATAAGCTCACCTCGAATTAATATTGGTATCATGTGGCTGTACAATAGAATACTCCTACACGGTTACGTGAAGAAACCGAAAACCGAAAATATGCGTGATGCTATGTCAACAACATTCGCTATAAACTCAGACTGGTTTTATAGGAACACTTAAATATAGGTACTAAAACCAGACGTCTAACTGGATAGAGAGATTTTAAGTCCACATCGAAGGACGCTAGCTTTAAGATCTGCTACGAAAACCAACTGGGGAAGCTAGACGAGGATTAAGCATAAACCGGGCTGTGGACGTGGTCCGTATAATCTTAAGTAGAATATTGTCCATCATTAAACTTGCACTCGTATTGAAAATGTTCTAAACATATATATTCGCTGCAACTGCGTCTTGGAAAGAAAACATTTTAAGTATCATCTGCGCTTATTTCTTTCATTTGTTCCATCATAATATTTTTTATACAAAAATGTCTGTATTTTGAAGACTCCCGAAAAGGCTGAGTTTTGCGCTGCACTAAAGAATTATCTACAAAATGTACTTTTAAGCGTAATATAAAATTCGCATGTGACACGCATAGATAACATTAGTGAATTTTTAAAGTGCTCTTCAGTATGAATAGGTATACAATTTTGCCGTTGTTAAATCAAAACACGAAGTCATACCGTGATTTGCATTTTACTCTCACATCTTTCGACCAGTTTTAATGACTGTACTGTGTATAACCATCGAAATAATATGTTCAGTCCCTTAACATAGTACTATAGAGGTTTTATATAAAAGGATACAATTTTTGGTATGGACGCTGGTAAACAATAAAAGAACAAATATTTGAAAAGATGTCAATCTGTGACACAATTCAATTATAGACCTGGTTATTTGAATAATTTTTATTTGGGACCTCGTTGCGATCAATACAGAGTTTAAGATTTTAACAGCAGTTTCATTCCTGAATCCACATTACCTATCACGTTTGTATTTCCCGAAAGGTAAGGGAGTGGTGTATCATTTCATACATCTACATTTCATCGAAGCTGTTATTATTTCTTCTGTAATAGGGATGAGTCTATTGCCATCAACCGGACAAAATTCTACACTCCGGGCTGCTTAGACTGACTCAGAATTTACTAAACCTAATTACACTTTCCCTGATCCGGAGACCGACCTCGTGCTTAGTAGCCGACTTTGCAATCTTAATTCCTCGACAGATATTACAAATTGAAATGGTATTCGCTAATATATTTTGAACCTAACCTCATAGACTAAGAATTTCGTTTTCACTACCGCTAATGCGATTTCAGTGTGGTTTCAAAAGTCACAATACATTGTGTTAGCACAAGAACAAAAGCAACTAATTCTACAGTGTCAAAGAAGCTTTTCCGTGTGTTCTAACAATGTTACGGTGCATAATCCGGTGTTTTGGTGAGCCTGCAAATTTTCTGTGTCATTAAACATGGCTGGCGTTCAACAGCCAACATAACAAAACAAACGCAGCCAAGCTTTGTCTCTGACACTGAATCTGTTTGGATGTTTTCACATTGTACTGACACCGAGACGACTTTGATAACGATATTGGTAGATAAAGGAGTACTTGTAATATTTTAACATACATACATATATAAAAGATACGAGGAGGTAAATAGAACTTCGGCTCGACAGCCATCATCCAAAAATATTTCGCTTTTCAAAAACTCTGAAAAACATATACACAAAGTAATTGAATTCTTGCAAGACTTAGATTAGTTCCCGGTTTTCCACAGCCTAAGTACGAATGCCTACGTTCGAAAACTTTCACCTCACGTTCGCGACAAAAAAATCGCTTCTACGTACGAATTTCCGCAAACATCGTCACCGCGATTGGCTCCGAACGCTGCCGTCTAAATTAAGTTACATCTACCTGACTAAGTTTTGCGCTTCCTCTTGATAAGTCCAGGGACATGCCGTATAATTTTAGTTGTGTGAGAATTTGCTACTTGGTTTATTTTATTGGAAATCTTTATCGCATTGCACAATGTTAAATGAGTCATAAAGGCGTCATTTAAGTTTTTGTGTCTCAAAAAAGCCATCTAATGATCACAGGCATTTATCATTCGAATATTTTCTAACGATTGAGTAATTATGAGCCTTTTTCTTCGCTGTAGTTTTTGCTCGCAGGCTGAAAATCACGCACTTATTTGAAATATGATAGAAAATTTCGCTGATGGTCGATATTTCCATAAAGTACCTCCAAGAAAAGCCTCTGAAATTACCTGGCATTGAGCCGGCTGAATTCAAAATCAGTCGAAACGTTTACAATGACAGCTTTAGTACGCGAACGTTTCGTGATTTTAACGTGAAGTGACGTAAAAAACGTTTGACTAAGCTCAAAAAAAGAGCTAAACGTACGACCTTTATTCCTACGAAAAAATTATATTAGGGGCACGTTAAAATTCGCCACCACGGAATTTGTGGTTCTGTTTCGTTACGCTACATAATTTATAAGCGGATGAGCCGTGCACTCGTATTTCAATGGCGGCCACCGAGCGGTCTTTCTTTTCGAGATCCGTATTTTTCAGCTTTTAGAACACTATCGTATGTTAATAAGCCTCTCACTGAAGAGCTGAAACATGAAAATGTATTTCCTTTTCACTATGTAGGTATGTAATTTCGTTTTTCATAAAAGTTATTTATTTTGCGGTTATTGTGTTTATTCTACAGCTGCCTATTTAAGTTTAAACTGATAAAACTGTTGTAAGCCATGTTTTAGCTAGTCACTTCTGACCAATTTCTTTATATTGCTTGTCTGCTTGGCCGAACACTGCTACTTATAGTTTTATTTGTTCGCCATCTTGGTGACAGTGATCGAAGACTTTAATGGCGTAACTGTATACGTAGATATCTAGATATATACTTGAACGAGTGAGTTTAAAGATAAGTGGTTGGGAATATGATGTCAGAAAGAAATTACTGGGAGCCGAGTGATCACAGTGAAACGAATAAGTATAAGAGGTTGTGATGTTTGCCGTGTAATGGCGCTTATTTTGTCACATTCGTGTGACATAAACGTGACGGAGCGGCCACAATAACGCGAAGGCTATGCCTTAATGGCTGACGCCTCTGATTTATACGTATTTCTTTTATGTGCCTACCAAATGGCTTTCTTTATAGAATGTTTCTTTTCGGGCGCAACCACAAGTCAGTGTCGCGGTCGGCCGTCTCTAAGTGAGTTACGGTGGCGGCAATGCTTTTAGATTAAATTAAGTTTAACCTTAACGGTGTTCAAGGCGGAATAATGTCATCTATTTGATGTATTCTATAAATAACAGGCAATGTGTCGCAGCAAAGTTTATAAGTTTTTCAAATAACACCCAAGACCAAAGATCCTCCACATACCTCAACTTATTAGCTTCTCATGGCATGCTACCGGCACACACGATACCTACTCACAGTCGCACATGCCTTGATCACGTGATGTTAAAAACTAGGTTGATTGCGCACTGTTTTGTAGCCCATACTTCTGTAACGGATCACGATTGCGTCATACTTTTCATAAACAATAAACCTAACAATCAAAATCATAGATCTTACAGTCGTATTGATCAACAGGGATTAGATAGAAGCATCAAAAATATAGATTTTAGTCCCATATACAGTATGACAGACGTTAATGCAGCTGCAGACTTTTTTTCAAATTCATTATCCCTAGCTATAAAAGAAAATAGCAAATTAGTCACAACATCTAGACGCAAAAGAATTTTAAAACCTTGGATAACACCCGGCTTACTAAGATGTATGCACAACCGTGATAAGTTATACATTAAAGCGAAAAAATATCCTAATGATACAATAATTCAATGTACTTACAAAAGATATCGAATATTTTGCAATAATATATTAAAGAAAATTAAAGCTAATTACGAAAAGGATTTGATAAAAGCAGCAGGAAATAATAATAAAAAACTATGGCAAGTAATCAAAACTATAACATACACAAGCAAGAAAATGGATCAGTCTACAGAATTAATTTGTCCCAACAATCCCACCAATTCTATTAATGAAGTCAACTCTTTTTTTGCAAATGTAGGCAAATGTCTGGCTGAAAAAATATTAAATAATGGTAATTTACCGCGTAATGTCCATAAAACAGAGCGAACAAATTCCTTTCATAAATCTATAGTTTTACTACCTACGAATGAAGATGAAATCAAATCACTAATTCTTAATCTAAAAAATGATTGTGCGGTGGGTTTAGATAATATATCTGGTGTCTTCTTAAAACAATTTATAGAATTAATAGTTCCACCACTTACTTTTATATGCAACCTGTCTTTCAGTACCGGAGTTTTTCCACTGGCTTTTAAAAAATCTAAAATCACTCCCGTATTCAAAAGTGGAGATAGATGCTGTGTCAACAATTATCGACCTATCTCTATCCTCCCAACATTATCTAAAATTTTAGAACGCTTAATGAACATCAGACTAGTGAAATATCTCGAAAAAAATCATCTACTATCTCCATCTCAATTTGGCTTTCGTACTCAAAGATCAACCTCGGATGCTGTTCATAACTTAACTGAATATATAGTCTCTAATCTAGATATAAAGCAAAAGACTCTTGCCATTTACTTAGACTTAGCCAAAGCTTTTGACACAGTATCTATCCCCATATTAATAAAGAAACTTGAACATTTCGGAATAAGAGGTTTACCTCTTCAATTATTTACCGATTACCTTCACAACAGAACTCAGGTTGTAAAAGTTGATAATTGGGTCAGTCATGAGCTAACTAACGAATATGGCGTCCCTCAGGGCAGTATACTCGGTCCTACCTTATTCCTAGTTTACATAAATGAATTATGTCAAAACAAATTATCCAACGGAAAAATAATAACATTTGCCGATGATACTGCGCTACTGTTTCATGCCAATACGTGGGAAGAAGTATATAGCTATGCCCAAGAAGGTTTTAATCTCGTATGTAAATGGCTTAATGAAAATATGTTAACGCTTAATGTTAACAAGACAAAGTACATGACCTTTTCTCTAAGAAAACAAGACCAACCTAATTTTCATAATATAATAGCTCACTCCTGTAATATGACATCCCATAGTTCGTGTAATTGTCCTAAACTAATAAAAACGGATTCAATTAAATACCTAGGCGTTATTATTGATGATAAGCTTAGTTTCCAGAAACATATTGACACCCTAGTTACCAGAATTCGTAAACTTATTTATATATTTAAGGCCCTTCGACATATAGCTGATACCGTGGTAATAAAATCAGTTTATTTTGCATTATGCCAATCACTGTTATCCTACTGTATAATTTCTTGGGGTGGCGCTGCAAAGTCATTTATATTGAATTTAGAACGGGCTCAAAGAGCTGTACTAAAAGTGAGTTCTTTTCTTCCCATCGGTCATCCGACATATGACTTATACAAGCGCTGTAAGGTTTTAACAGTGCGTCAACTTTTTATTCTGTATACAATTCTTAAAAAACACTCAGAATTAACCTTTGATTCTAAAGCGCCACAAGTTAAAAGAAAATCAGCTGCTGTATGCATGAAAACTAGATATAACAGTAGTCTATCACATAACTTTTTTGGATTTTTGGGTCCTTATTTATATAATAATATAAATGATAAACTCTCAATATACTCTCTCCCTAAAAAATGTTGTAAAAAGAAGGTTTCTACATGGCTTCAAGTTCTTGACTATAATGAAACTGAGTGTTTACTGAAACCTTTGTCATAGCATTTAAGTTTTTCTAGAAATAAAAATGATACCGAAACACACACACTATCACACATATTTTCAGTCACTCACCCACACTCACACACCACACACTAAAACACACAAGTCCAAACTCATACTTTTTATAAGAAAAAAAAACACTTATTTTTTACTTTTTTATTTTCTTATAAATTCAATTCCCTGTTTTATGTAAACGATTACATTCAGTATTATGTAAAGTCATAATTAAAGAAACCAAGGTGCGGTGCACTGTACCATTGAACGTGTAATGTAAATTCATTATTTATATGTTTCCATGGAGGGTTAGCCTGGTGATCTGTAATACAGGTTCTACCTACTTCAGACACCAGTCTCTATTTTACGAGTATTTTATAATAATGTCTGTTATTTCTGTGATGATGAGAAAATAAATACTTTATTATTATTATTATTATTATTATATTTTTATACACGATATACTGGACCTGAGTACAATATCAGTTGAAAATATTTACGAGTATATTGTACTTTTAAAATAAACAAAGTCATCCACAAAATAATACCCACAAATATTTTTCTTTGGGCTGAATCAATTCATATTCCTCTCAGCGTCTCTATTTTAACACGAATTTAACAGAATAATAGATAGGCTTCATATTCTTTTGACACGGCACAATATATCAAGGATGAATAGAGCTCACGAGATAACAGTCATGGAACAAAGGGTTCCATAAATCGTTATTAACTCCAGTCCCGTGGTCCCTTGTTCAGCAGGAGTGTGTCGATAGTGTGGCGAGGTCACAGCTACTAGATTAAATTTGTTGTAAACTGTAACTTTGCAACACGGCATGTATTGGATGCAAAGTATGAGAGGTATTACCGACAGTAGTTGTCTCATTACAAAGTCTAACAGTATAAATCCCATATGACTATAGATTTGCAATCAGTTTTTTAAACATTTACGTAAAGTCAAAGCGTTAAAAGTCTGAGAAAAAAGAAAAAGAGCGCCGTATTCTCAGTAATCGAAAGAAATTCTGCTATTTTTGTTGTCTTTAGTTTAAATTCAAGTAGGCATTACATTTAGTTACAGATCGCAATCGATCAATTATATTAACAAATGTTGAGCTTATTTAATTAAGCTCGCAATGCACAAAAGTGAAGTCAGAAGTAGGTATACAGACAAATTATAAAACAATGAACAGTATCTATTTTTACAACCTCGGAAATACTCGTAGAATCTTCTATTCTAAACCATACGTTATAAAAACATCACAAATATTGGCCAAAGATATCAATTTCGAGATAACGATAGCGCTCTATATTCTCGAATAAACGATGTAAAAACAGGCTATGGGGGAGTGTAACATAATTTCGTGTGTTCCGCCGACGGCGGCGGTGGTGCTCCAATAAATCTAATATAAACAGCATCGCGCCTCAGATAAGATATAAGAAACAAACGAGGAAATGAATCACCATTTACTACATTTTAATATATAGCCTGCGTATAGGGGAGCTTTTATCATCATATATAAAAGCCGATTGAGGAAATGATATCAGAAAACTATAATACTCATAACACTAATATGAATGATGCTATTAATGGAATGATAGAGCTTCTTCTCGGTCTCTGCTGCATTGGACCAATCCACACTCGGAACCATGCATCTCGTTTCTTAAGGTTAAAGGTTTGTAGGTATTCGGTTGATACGACTCGAGAGTAAGTTAGAGGTATAAATCGTGAAGAAAATTGCACACCTGAGAGTTATCCATAAATTTCTTGATGGTGTGTGTAGTACGCACCAGGCGTGGTCTAAGGTAACGTAAGGTACAAGAAATTACCCCTGCCAAGTAGTGGGGCAGTAACGGGTTAATTGTTTTCGTTTGTTTTATTATTAATACTACCAGTATACTAATAACATACTGGTATCACCAATCCTCTTTCCAAGCCTGGTGATAACCAAATCTCTAAGATCCGTCAACCCAGGGACTATACTCTTCCAGAGATCGTCAGCGACATAAAACGCCTGCTGATAAAATCTAACTATAATTCTACACTCACGCAAAATACGCTTCCTGACGTCTTTGAGAAAATACTTCTATTTATAATAGTCTGTTCATTGTATCGATAGCTAAAAAGCCGATAATGTTTGGTGAGTAACATTGCATGGTCTTTTTAATTAATCAGCAGAAAATTAGCGCAAACGTACTTCCATAAACGCATGGCATAAATATGGCGGGTTAAAAAGTTGATAAAATAGCGCCCTGTAAGAACACTTGTCACCTTTCAAGTAACACAAAAGAGGCTTTCGCTTTTATCCGACTTTTAAAACCTTACCGACATGAAAAGCAACTCATAAATTATTATGTTCTCTTTTTATTAAAGTCTGCGTGTAAATCTATGAAATGAAACTTAAATGGTTGTTGGTCAGGTGGTTAGAGGGCAGTTGCTGAGCATTTGAGGTCTTGGATCGATTCTTTGGTCGGTCAATGTGGTATATTATGTGAAAACGAATACTCAGTAGTAGCCTGAAGTTCGGAATCGTATCGGGCAGATGAAAATAGGCTCAATGACGGCACGGTTGCCGCAGTAGTTGAGATCGACTGCTGCTGCTACATATCACGGATTCGACACGGAACACATATTTGTATGATCTGGAGATAGTTGTTTCGGGTTTGGGTGTATGTGCATGTGAATATTTGTGTTTGTAAACGCACCCACGAAACAGAAGTTATTCCCAGTGTGGGGCAACGTTTAAATAATACCCCATGGGACTTAACGGCATCAGCGAAAAGTGAGTAAACAATAAGAGTTCTCTGGTCCCTTAAGAAGGCTAATGACATGTTATCCTGACGTATTCTGCCGAGAATAGAGTTTGGAATTTTAGACGTAGTCTTACAGACGTAAATCCCGGGAGGGACAGGCAGAGATAATTATCGAATGTCAGTCGCCGCGCTGAGGCCTGACTCAAGACTGGTATGCTAGGGATGTAGTGCAATGACGGTTGTTTCATGCAAAACGGTATTGTAAAGCAAAATATTTCAATAAATTATTGTTGTGTGTTACTAAGGAAAGAAACGTAAACATGTAGAAGGAAGGCAATTGACGATTTAAAGATTCTATTTTATTTTTGTTTTGGTAACCATGTGTTAAGAATTAAGAAATTAATATAATTTTTATATAATATTTATTTTTCGGTGTAGGATCATCGACAAATTACGCGATCCTACTTGATTCTTCTAGTTTACTAATTTTGTGAAACTACGGACTGAAAAATGAATCTCAGAATGAAAAACTATCAAAAAAGCAAGATCGAAACGAAATGGGTTGCATTCATGTTTGTTTCATTGTCGAACTCCACGATACAAAACAAAGATTCGCGTAATTTTCTACCTGAAAAACCGCTTCAAGAAACAAAACACCACCGCTAGTTCCCGTTCACCCGCCGTCGATTGTAGTCGTCTCATTGCACTAAACAGGCACACGTTTGACGGTTTTTGTTGCTAGACGTGTCTGTTTCCCCTGTTCTCACCTATTGAAGAACTTGCACTGTAATTAATCTACACTAAGCAGTATTTATTGAACTTGTCTGTCGGCAAATGTAATCACGGTTACACACACACACACACATTATAGTTACCTTTTTTTACTATTAATTTGAGTGCGTTTGGCAGCACTTCACCTGATGATGAGTGACAATGCTGCCGAGGATAGATCACGCAAGCTGAAATAATGCCTATTCACTCTGTTATCTTCTCATCTAGAATTTATTTGTTTTTTAAGTGACTAAAGGCACCTCTACCTTCTTTAATTTAGGAGCTCAGCTCAAGTCGGTGAAGCAATCGCTACTGCTCTTTATCCTATGCCTTCGTTTTAAGCTCTTGTTACAAATCGATCCCTACGTTCTCTTTCACTTGTTTTACAAAGCTTGGTCTAAGTCTTCCCCTTTCTCTCGGTCCTTCATTTTTCCTTTTAATATTAATCTGAAATTATCACCATTTTACTACGGCAGCACGTATCACCCACACATATTTTGCATCCAACGCAATATACACAAAATTTGCTCTAACACTTCTATCGACTTATATTTCTGTGGTCTCACCCTAGTATTTCATTTGTTGAGGGTACAATGAATGACAATCATACGACAAGGGACGAACGTAAGTCAGCTGTACCGAGATTTGTACTGATAGCGATATTGGAACTCGAAAATACGATTTTATGAGCCTCGGAACACAAATATGTGGACCATCCGGATTTTCTGATATATTTTTACGGATATATGTAAGTTGTATATAAGTTAGCGAATATCTGTTTTGCAAACCTGGCAGCTCTTCTCGTTAGGTACCATCAGTAGTTTGGAAAGCGTGATTACTGGCATAGTAAACTAGGAAATTACGAAACAACGTTAAGCGCAAGCCAAGTTCTAAAAATTGAATCTTTCCTGAATAACAAAACGATATAATGTTAAAATTCCGTTCGAATATTGTTTGTAATACTTTCATATAATAATAATTGCCTCTTTGGTCTAGTGGTTGCAAGCGCGACTGCTGAGCGTGAGGTCCTGGGTTCGATTTGCGGGTCGGGCAAAGTATTATTGGGTTTAAATTCTCAGTAGCAGTACGGAGTCTGGAACTGTGCTCGGTAGATGGCAATAGGCTCGCCCCCCTATTACATGGGACTTAATAACACACCTCTGCCTAACCTTTCGGGGAATACAGCCGTGATGCTATGACATGTTATATAATAATAATTAGCTCTTCTTCATTACTTTGATCGCGTTGCGGAAGCGTCTTGTATTCCTAAGGGAGTATATGATTTACCAGGATCTAAATTTCATGGAAATTGAAATTGAAATTCAATTTGAACCGTCAATTTATAGTGGAACTAAATCTGGGTACGTTAATTATGAAATAACACATTTTATATAAGTGGGTAATTAAAATAAGGGGAAGAGCAAGTGGGTAAAAGTGCTACTTAACCGGTCTTAAAAGCAACAAGTGCACTTACTTTTAACACTATTCTTTCATGGTGTCTGCAGTGTACTAAACACTTACCCTTTTCACATGTAAACTGAGCTTTAAAAACACTTAGTGCAGATTTTTCAACTGTCAGATAACTTTTATCTGAGGAATCAAGTTTGCGGTTTGACAGATATTGTACAGAAAATGTGTCAAATTGCCATATCGCACCCTGAGAAAGAAAGTGATCTTAACAAAAAAAAAAACAGTGTTAAATGAGCAAGAAAGTCTTCAAAAAAGTATGCTTTTTAAGGTCAGAGTGAGATCACTTTCATTCTAAGGGTGCGATATTTATTCCACAGACTTACGTTATCAGACAATTGAAAAATCGGCCCTAAGTCTATGACTTACAAAGTGACTTAAAAGTTCTTCAAACTCACGACAAAATCAGTCAAATTGACGTGAAAAATCCTCGAAGTTACACTGTTGATGTATCATGACTTATCATGAGTCATGACTATTTCCATGATGTACTAAATTATGCAACTGAACATCGAAATAATCTTCTCATTTGTAACGTATATGAAATTAACAATCCGTTTGTGCCCAGTTAATTGAACGAGCTCTAAATTGTCGGTGTAAACGCGTTCAGGTGTTTTGACAATCATATGACGCAGTTAATTATGTTTATTGAACCATGCGCTAATCATTCTGAATTCGCATCCATTTTCATGAGAAAGAGTGTATGAGAGGGATAATTGTATATTTCATTACTGTGGCATTGCATTATTGGAACATTTTTTGTAATAATGCAGTAAAATGGGAATGAAATTGATATCGAATGTGAAATGATATCTCGTAATAATTTGTACACCCTCATTTCGTTCATTTTGTTATGAAGACAAGACAAACCTTTGCCATTGCATATACCCCATATTGCACTGATATGATAATTAGCCGTGAATGATAGATCGTGAAAGCCTAGCGGTTGACCGCTTGCTTTCCATAGAGGAGGTATAGAGTTCGATGATGTACCTTTAACTTTTTAAATTAATGTGTGGGTTGCAATTTGATTGTCATTTGTGTTAATACCGTGAGGAAACCTGGAAGGCTCCAAAATATTCTCGATATTGTGTGTAGTCCAACATACAAAAATCATCCTGGGCAACCCATAATAACACTTTGAGGCCAAAATAACAGGACGACTCGAAACGGGCTAAAGGATTGCAAAACCACTAACCCGGACGAAGTCGTGAGCAAATGCTTGTATGTATAGGGTACGTAACCCTATAATAAATTAGGACGCTAGTCTTGTCTCTAGTGGTTTTCCCTAACTAATTTTAGGGTACGCCTCGTTTAAAATATGTGCTGTGATAATTATTAACCATGTACAACATCTGATACATATTTGCAACATGCAAAATAAAAGCATTGGTTTATTTTTAAATAAAGGACTAATGTCCATTATTTTTAAACGCATGCACGCAACGCATTTAAGATACAGGATATAATCCACGCTGTGATAATTCACAACGTGGATTATAACTATATCTTGAATACGTTTACAAATACAAATATTCACGTACATAAGCAACCAACCAGATAGGAAATAACTATCTGTAGACCATACAAATATTTGTTCCGTGCGGGAATTGAACCCGCGATACGTTATGCGGCAGTCCAATGTTCAACCATTGCAGCAACCGCGCCATCTTGATTATATAGCCAGTGTGTACAGCATTCCAAAAAGAGCGAAACACTAAGGTTATCCTTAACTTAGTATAGTAATAGTGTTTAAATTTAGTAGTACCACACCGCAATCATGTTATTCACTACAGACAACCTATGTTTCGTTCTATTTTGACACCTTTACTTTTGCAATATATCTAACGCTAACCCAGGCCACACAGGGAAACGTGATTTGTTTTGTTGAAAAAGCCCGATAGTCCGGCTGGAGCCTACGGTCCTATGAGAGTCTTATACAAAGCAAATCAAGCTGAAAACATTTTCGTAGGTACACAGCCGGCCAATGGAAGTGAATTTTAGGCGTCTATCTAGCAGTTTTATTGTAGCTACACAGCTACTGCGCAGAATGTTCGGACTGGATGGGTGAACGTTCTTTAGACAACGAAACAACCCCAGGCCTAGAAAAGAATGTTAAGCAATTGGTCTTGAATGTCATACGTATACATAAATTGAATTGTATAAAATATATTGCTATAAACCATAAGACGGACCGATGTGCATTTTAATTGAAATGCTCTGTTTTCATGTTTTTTTCTTTCTAATAGTGTGCATTATTGTACATTCTATCTATCCATACATATGTATTATGAAAGTGGTTACTGATATCAATAGCCCAAAAACTTTGGCAATCGGTGTAACCTTAGAGTATCAGTGTCTCTTAGTAATTGGGTTACGGTAGTCAGATGGCAGTCGCTCTGTATTCTTATATTCAGCTGTATTTAATCTGAACTGGTTGCCGACCCCAAAGTAGTTGAGGCAAAGTCAGGTAGGTGGCAGATGGATATCTAGCAGTTAATCTCCGTACTTCGACTACCAGAAGTGATATCTAAGATATATTGCTGATTAAATTAAATTATAACCGCACACCCTTACCACTGATTTATCGTCAGTATTACGAGTCGGGGTAATTGAAGCATTACTTTGAGGTAGGCAGGTTTACTAAGCAGCTTAATCAGTGTCGGCAGTTTGTTATTATGGTTAATGACTCGTAATTTTCTCCCGCCTCTTAAGTAAGTTCTGTGAGACCCCCTGCGGTGGAAACCGACTGCATCCATAATGAAAGTTTAATGTATAAGAATACTAAGTTCCTTAATTTCTACGGTCTACCAAAGATGAGATGTTTAGTTAAATTGCATGTAGTTAAGAGTAATTTTGTTTGATGATTAAACTTGTTCAGTAATTATCTCGGGTTTAATTCCCATGGTAAGCAACGCTTCTTTATGAAATTATTGGGCTTTCATAACTATTGTTATATAATGTTCAAGGAATACAATGTGCAAAAATATTTTCTAAAACCAAGAAACAAAGACTTGTGGTCTCCACCAATTCACAATAGGTTCGCATAGTTATAAGAGACCTTTTCAAGAGGAGGCTTATCTTACAGCATTGTAAACATTATTAAACTGACGATGTAATGGGTGTAATGCACGGTAAACAGTGTGGGTGTGGGTGACTACCATCAGAAAATATAAACGCGACGTGTATCTAAACTTTTTTATAACGTGATGGCTGATGGCAATGTGTTACCAAACTGTCACTGCGTCTGAATTATTGCGACCTTTACACGTCGCGTGTTCAACGGTGGGTCTGTTTGATATCGTTTGGAGAAAAGGCCATATGACGCGGCTTTGTTAAAAATGAACGATGTGTATTTGGTAAAACGTATCAAACATGCACGAAACATCTGTTGTCGTATTATACTTTTATTTGTTGCAAATTATGCCATAATTATAACTACATAAGATATCGTGTCCTGTTCGTTTTCAAACTTTTAATTGAAAGCATACAACATGCTTGTGAAGCTGAAAAATATTTTCGCTTGTCAAATGCGCGATATAAACTTTTATGTTCAGATCCATCTTTATTTTTCGTGAACATTTTTATATGTTCGTATAATCCGCACAATAATTTGGCACCATGTGTTATACGAGGCGTGTTATCTTTAAATGAACGTGTATCATTCCAAATGAATTACACCAACTGTTAACATGATCCCCGCCTGTGTAGGTTTGTTAATTTTATTTTAGCTCCGCCGCTCAATTCGGCTGGCCTTGTTTTATTCAAATTTGATAGCAAAAAATATTTCATGTTGAAATTGAGCTTTCCAGGTCAAGCGATATAAGTAAAATGATGATGCTTTTCGCCAGGAATGGGAGAGTATAAGTAGATTTGTATAATGATGTTGCATTCACTTTTGCTAGAAATTGAGACTAACTTCTTTTTGAGTTATGTCTATATGTATGTAGTTTGGACAAGGGAGGGTGCAAGAAAGGATGAAATATGAGATCGTCCGGCTCACCCTGGGCTGTCAGCCTTGATAACTGGCTAATCTTTCCACTAAAGCAGGAGAGCATCGCATGTGATAGCTTGTGCAGACACGACAGAAGAAGATGATTGGTCAATTTCTGCTCACGTCATCTTCATCCGTATCGCAACGAATTGAAAAAGACATGCACACAAAATAACGATTATTCGACCGTTTTAAGCGATTGACTGAAATCCGGATCAGGTAAACACTTAGTGATAGCTTAAAATGGAGATTTCTTCTTTTAATCTTCCTGTTCGCAAATTGGAAGTCTGATATAAATACGTATTTATAAACTGAACCTTTGTAATGTAGCTTTCATGTCGAGCCTCGTGAAAATTTCCTGGAACACAAATATTTGCCAATTTCTCGTTACTTCGTAACTTTCTAAATTTAAAGCTTGTTAACAAAAATAACTGGGGTAAAAATGTCTTTGAGAATTTTATATTTTCTTCTGTTATGTCAATCTGATATTTTACTCGTGATAGGATCGTTTGCTTGATCTTAAAATATAAAAAAACACATACTTTGAAGTTGGATTCTAAAATAAAAATACATTGGCCAGTTTTTCTTCCAACAAAAATATTTCAAACTGCCAACCTTAAACAGTAACGGATACCACAAAATTCGAAATCCGGTTGCAATCTTAGAAAATAAGCGGCTACATTTGAAAGCGAGTCGAACTGCCTTCCCTTTATCCGGCTACCTAATGGCACGTAAAATTTGTAACCGTTTCGAGTACTACTGCTACGACCGCCGTGCTACGAGCGTAGTACTTTTGTAGACCGTAGCGTTACGTTGAGTGGGGTTGCTCGTTACGCCGAATGTAAGCTACGCGTAATAAAATCGGTATTTGTAGCAGTTTAGTAGTGTAACTAGAAACGTTACAGATTTGACAGAGTTGCAAAGGTAGCGCAGAAAGTCTTGATATTTAACATAAAATGTTTTTTCACACGATAAAAAATGGTCGATCTGTTCGAGCACCTTCTACGCTGGCATGGTTCATCGCTTAGCGCTTAGAGTCGAATTTAGGGTGAATACTGTCATATTCACAACACCTATTTAAACTAAGCGGAGTCTGGCAACAAGCTGAAGCAACGCCAATGTAAAGACTAGAACCGATAGATGTCGTGCATTATCATTATTTTTTGTATGATGATTGTAATGAATATCTAAATGTTACGCAGAAAATGACTCCACTTTCTTCGTCTCTCATTCACCAGGTACCATAAAATTAAATATAAAGCTTACTACAGTCACTCGGGGGACATTCCGCGAGCTATAAATAAAGACAGAATTAATATTAGTCCCTTCGCGACTCGTCCCGAGTAATAAATTACAATATTATGAGTTGTAATTAACGCCCGAGTGTTAGGCTTTTATATAGTTTCTTACACTAATAAAACTGGCCGGCAATTTAGTGTTTTATTAGGTACGCCGTTATCATAGGTCGTGACAAATGTTAGCGAAAATGTAATTGGAGATTTTAATTGAAATCACCCCTTTGGGCTTAGTTAACATGAATACGCGTGAACCAATTATGAAGACCCAGTTTATTTTGTTCTGAGTTAGGTTTTGTGATATAATGTTTATATTTAAGCTAATTGAGTCTACAATTGACCTGTTTTCAAAATAAAATATGATGGTGACTTATTTAAAAAGTGTCCTGGACGAAAAACGGTTCCAATGAAGTAATGCTTCGTGTCGCGGGTTCGATTCCTGCGCGGGACTTATTATCTACAAATAGTTGTTTCGGGTCTGATTTTGTGTGCATGTGACATGACTGTTTGTGAAATGTACGCACGATACCGGAGAAATCCAAGTGAGAGGCAAAAAAACCCTCTAATTCCCAGTTCAGCAATTTTTCCAATCTAGCCAATGCCTATTTGCATCGAAGGGAACAGACCCTCAGCTCGCCAACGCTGACATCAGGGTCGACACATGAACGGTCACAATTACCCATGCCATTTCAATTTCAACCTAAAGCACTTAGGCGCCATGCTATCGGATTTTCTCGGCGTAACAGTATTTGTCGTTGTAGCGTTATCACATCCAATCTCATTTGGATTTCAAAGTTAGCATGGCTACACAGCACCTCCCGTTTAATCTCATCGGATGACTCTCAGACCTGTCCCCGTAATCAACAGTTACGTAGTACCGTTTGGATACGCACGATTCAATATAGCAAGTGTTTATATTCGCTTAAATTTGCGTTTCACCGAATAATTATCTGACTGGTGACTGATAATTTTGGAATGGACACTGTATTCAATTTTTGTTAGTTAATTTAAATATTTTATTATTGGTTTGTGGAAAATGTTTTTTTTTATTATTCTTATCGTTTCGCAAAAATTTGTGATACATAAAAATTAAATAGATTCGTTACATAAATTTCGAGCTTTAAACCTTATTTGTTGGAAGCTGTTTGGAGAATTTCGGAAGATTCATCCAATTATAAGTAATTGTATTTATTTTGCTTTTACTGTTATAAAACGCGGTATTATGATCCTCTTATACCTGTTTGGGAAGACACTTACACGTGTATTATTTTCTTTGTCTGCAAAAAATATTCGGAATAGCAGGAAAAACGTCACGTTTGCGTATACCGAAAATGTGTTGCGGCTGTAACATTTTAGTGACGTTGTAAAGAAAAGGTTCGTTTACGCTTAGTTTTACTCCGACGGTTATACTGAGATGTTTCCTCTTTACATAAATATGTGTTGGAAATATATATACCTATCAACACGCGTGTATGTATTAAATATATGTAGGTAGGAGTAGGGGCTGTGAGGAATTATGTGTGAATAAAAAAATAACAGCATCACGCTAGTTCTTGTATTCCGGATATTGTTATAAAGTCCCATGGAATAGGGGGGAGCCTATTACCGTTATCATTCTGAAAGATAGTGAGAAATTCAGGAAACCCCAACTCATAATTACCTGAGCCGCCTGAGGGAGTTTAATAAAAAAACGTAATTACCTAATATACAACAAAAAACAAAACAATTGTTCTATTTTCTTTTTTCTAACAATTCTTTGTTTCATGAAGTAGTTATCTCAGAAGAACCACGCATATAATAATGTTATGAAAGCGATTTCATTGTTGGAAACATAATAAAGCTTGCAGTAACAAAACCTTGCATTTCTCTTTACTCGTAGAAATTCAAACTGCACTGTTTTTTGTTCCAACAAAATAATGTGTTCATAACAAGAGTTTTGACATTGTTATGGAAAATGACACGGAAACGGGAATTTACGGCTTGTTTCACCCTCCTTGCAGATGAGAAACGAGTTTCCGACTTATAACATTTCTTGCAAACTGCGTTCTTGTTTAACTTACATTATAAACATTTGCGACTTAAAAATTACTTTTAATTTCTGCCTTCATAACTTTTGACTGTGTTACTCGTACATAATACTTAGTTGTGTAACTTTATCTCGGTTAAGGATCTTTGGTAGGGCATATGGTGTTGTTTAAGGTTCCTTATCGTAATTGCTTTTAGTCAGTGTTTGCATTCGTTCACAGAATAAACGATCGGATGTTATCGGGTACCCTCGTAGATTAGACGTCCGTCTGCATAATAAATTAGAATCAATACCCCATCTCTATCCGCCTGGCAGTTGTTTATTATAAGGCTTTACTTATCTCTGTTTTGATATATTCGCTCTTCAATCAGAACAGTGTCTTTCTCCCTGCCTATTGTTTCCTCAAGTATGTTCTTAGTAAAAGGGATCTGGAGTAGGATTTGATTGAGCAGTCAAGAGGTTATAAGTTACCGTCGTCAATACTTCATGAGAAAGGTACGAGATGGTATTCATGGCCATTTTCGGCGTATTATTGATATTAAGGTAAATAAAGGTATTATTAACGAAGATTTTGAATATATTCAGGAATAAAAGGTTATTGATAGATAGATACCGTCTCTGTGGACTATTTGCGACTGGTACGTGATACTACCAAGGAGTCGGTGATCTAACTGGTGGATGACTAATTCACTATCGAGCGAATCGTTGGCAACACGCAACGACTCATCGCGGATCTGTGACGTGTCATCAGCTATATTCTCCAGTCGGTGTCGATTGGTTGACTTAAGCTTGCACTAAGTATGTCGTTGCGGGTCGTCGGCGATACGCTGCGTTAAAATACCCGTGTAGATCACTTTAAATCTTCTTTTGCTCAGAGACACTATTGTTGTGATTGACTTGGCTTTATAGAATGTCCCTAATGAGTTGTTCCTCGTATTTTTTTCTATACATATAGTTAATATACAGTGTCACTTATCCGCGTGTAAATTCTATGAGTAACATTTATTTATATCGAATAAAGAGACGCAATGTTTAAATAGGAGCTTCTGAACAAGTTTACTTTAACCTGCTTACGTTTACCTGTGTTCCTCCCCGGGGACGAAGAGGAAGCTTTTTTGAAAGGTTTCCGTGGATTTTATTTCGAATACCCTGATTACTTACCATGGTCTTTCACTATGAATACATTTCAATATATTTACAATTCTTTGCTTTGTATTTATTACCGAGTCTAGTATCTTGATTTACAATAGAAAAAGGATTTTGTATGTCCATTCATCATTTCAATGACGGTTTTTTGTGAGGGTAATGAATGCTTGTACTGAAAATCTTATACAGGTTTCATTTAATTACATGCCATCATCGCCACCCTGTATTATATAGGAACAGTTATATTATTTTCACCGACTCTGTAACATTTAAGATAGGTAATTCTAGATCGCAGCTTCGCACTCGGTATTTATTTAGCGTCTTGTGAATGTTATGCGAGGTATTTTTTTTTAATAAACTGATATCCTCTATTAGTTTTAAATTCGTTGAGCAACTAATTAAAAATAGGATTAAGTCATCTTTATTGAAATAATTATGAAGGCAGTACTAGAATTCCGTATAATACTTATTCTCTCAAAAATAAAATAGAAAATATAAAACCTTTAAGTTGGGCGTAATGGCCAGTGTAGGGCAATGGTAATATGCATGATATAATTACTAAGTAATGTCATTCCACATCGTAACAAAATTAATAACAGCCAATTTATTCTAATGTGAGTAATCCCAACATATTGTTCGTTTATTATTATTACGATAAATATAAATTGGTAGGTATTTAAAATAATGTAGTGTAATCGGTCATACTGTCTTCTAAAATACTGGTCTTTTCGTCAATATAACTTCCAGATTATAAAAGTAGCTGAACCAGTTTGTCTACTACAACCATTGGAAAATTAGCAAAAAAACTGTGAGACTATAAATTGCATAACATGAAGATTATTATAATAAATTTCGGCGACATGGTTGGCGCAGTGGCTTAGTGAGTAGCTTCTTGCGTTAGGTGTTGCGAGTTTGATTCCCGTACGGAACAAATATTTGTATCATAAAAATATTTTTTCCGTGTTGTATGATCTACAGATAGTTGTTTCGGGTTTGGTTGTGTGTGCATGTGACATGAATGTTTAAACTGTACGCGATACAGGAGAATTCCTAGTGTAGGGAACAGTTTATAAAAATATATATTTTTAACGTTTATTTCTGAGGTGACTAGCAACTATGAAGTTAGGTGTAATAAACAGTTATTATATAAATATTGTCTTTAAGGTAATGATAGTAAAACATACATTTTTTTTTTTTTTTTAACATTGCCCCACACTAGAATTTTCTCCTGTATCGTGGGTACAGTTCACAAACATAGATGTCACACGCACACACAAACAGACCCGAAACAACTATCTGTAGATCATACAAATATTTGTTCCGTGCGGGGATCGAACCCGCGACACGTAGCGCAGAAAGCTAATCGCTTAGCCACTGCGTCAACCTTGCCGTCCAATATTGCGAATAAAACAATTAAAAATATCAAAAAAAAAACCCGTTTACTTCACGCATCGGAATAACACATTGATGTCAACAATGTGACCAGAAGATTGGCAGCATTGCGGCGATGAATGCCCTTCATTCGTAAACTCGACATAAATCTTTCCACTGATTCTCACTTCCTAAATTTCATTCATATTTTCAATATTGACAATAGGTCAGTATGAAATCTCAAGATCAGTAGTAAATCAACAAACTTTATTTATATATCGCACATCGGCAACAAGAGATTCACAACACAAAATACGAAGTTGAGATAAGTATCCCATGAGACAGGCAATCACAAACTTTATCTGCTAAGAAACGTCATAATTATAGTGCCATTCTTCGCCGAGAGGTGGCAGGTTTTCCGATATACTCTCTCAGAAAAAAAAATGGAATTATAAGTTTTAAAAAAAAAGACAATAGTGACCTCCCAAAAAGTACATTTAACGTGTTGTGACACTCTTGTTGTCGATGTGCGATATTATATTTGGCAATTAAGTTATTAAATTGACGGCAATAGGCTCATCCACTATTACATTTAATAACAGCATCGGTGACAGGTGGGTGTGCTTTAATACACTCCTGCCCAACCCTTCGTGGATACACGTGATGCTATGTTCACGTATAGTTATTAATATGACGTTATTAGGCATTCCCTAAGAAAGGTTAATATAGTAATATTTTCTATGCGGACAGAACAGCGAGAACAGCTACTGAGACAATAAAACACAAGTACTAATACCGAAATGATTAAAAGTAAGCGCCTAGATATTTTTTCGTTCATCACGAGTGTCTTCGGCGGTACGTGACATGATAACCTAAGTTCATAAAGGGACCGAGGTGTTCGCACGTAGAATATGTCTGAAGCAAATAACAAAACTTATTTACCGTTACGACGTCCTATTATCGACCAGAGAACTTTTGCAGTAATTAAATAACAGAGTACGTTGTACGAGCTTTCACCGTGAAGACTTTATTTTTATTCGAATACGCGATTAGCGACCCGCCCCGGCTTCGTACTGGTGCAATTTACTAATGAAGAAAATGAGAAAAATACCATTGAAATTGTTTACCATATTAAGTTATATTGAATTTAACTGTTTAAAAAAATGAATGACGTCACTTTCTTTGATGTAAACTGTACCCAATAAACAGAATAATTGGATTCTGAGGAGATTGGATTCCATAAAACTGAGCAGAATTATTAAACGATGTTGTCAGTTGTCGCCGAGCTCCGACGCCGACTTAACGTTTGTTCGTTAAAAGTGAAAACGAATCAACAAAAAACGCTGAAATCGTTCTTCAATACTCGATGACGTATGAAATGGGGCTTACCAAGCAAAAGACAGTTCCTTTCATTCCAAATGCGTTTGCATCTGTATCCAGATGAGGGCTATTGTTCCAAGCCGGTGATGCGGGTGGGTCGCTCGCTGTAAAGCTCGACATTGATAAATGTTTCATTTATTCTCCAGTACCTATGCACAACCGTATTCCAAATCTGCCGCTCGAATTTTATTGTTTAATTATTTGTTGCTATATGCTTGGGTATTCCATTCATGGGGTTTTTGCGGACAAAAAATTTGAATTATATTCATGAGATCAATCAAGGTGCGGTTTTTTTGCTCGTAAAACAGATCTAGCTTTATAATTGTGTTGAAGGGGGCGATTAATCTGAGTTGCGTAGCCGTACAAACCACGGCTTAAATGTCCTGTTGTCATTGGAATACATATATGTAGTGAAATTCTCGAATCGTCGGTTGAATCTCAGATTAAGGAAAATCGAATAGATCTATCTGTTAGACACATCGAAGTAATGTTTCCTGAACATCAAAATAGTATATCCTGAGTCGTTCACCCCTAGTGTATATGACTGACACTAACAGGCAAACAGCAGTCCCTTATCTCGGACCGGTAGTCAGCTAGGCCACTGATGTCAGCTAATGGTTGTCCCTTCTGCAGAATATTGTCTTTCTACACCTTCCACTTGTACTGAATGCCGACTCCAACATATTTTGAAAAATAATAATAACTATATCAAATAATCCTTAAAAAGGCTAGGCAGGTGATGATTTAATCCCAATTGTACTCGACAAATGCTGATAAAACATTTTTATTGTAATAAAACTTTCCAAATATCTAATCCATTATTTTTTCATTACAGGTAAGCGTCTGGAAATGTAGCGTTAACGTGTCAACAAAAGGTTGGTGATGTATTTTCTAGCCAAAAAGCGAAAATTCTTGGGACCTATATCAAACAAAGAGGTACAAACTGTCTGAGGTGTTGTATCATATTTTATCGTAAAAATGTAATTGCGAAATAGTAGCTCTGGTTGTAAATTATGTGCGAACAGCAAAAATAAAGTAGGCAACGCAACACGAGTGGCCACTGGGGACATATTGAGACACGGAGCCTCTCACGGCTTATTTACTGTTTATTTTTACTGTGCTCCATTTATACATTAGCAACGTAAGCATATGGGCCTGTTTTCACAATTTTCATAAACTGTACACCATCTAGTATTGGACCAAGAATATTATTAGTCTCAAAGAATGGCGCGAGGGTTAACTTAAAAATACTTAAAGTAACTTTCGTTCAGGCGAAATCCAATTTATTACAAAGTAAATATTTTATCTGTAGGTTTGACGGTTAAATTGAATTAGGAGTACTACTTAAACTGTAGAAAATTACAGCGAAATTGGATGAAGTATATTATAGAGCCTCGTTGTTTTCGAAAAAAACGATGTCCTAAAAGGAGGCTTCTAATCTTCGTTACGGAGGTGATGTTTTAGCAACAAATCTCCAAATACGTCTTGGTCTGGCACGTTTAATCAAAACAAAGTAGCGATCCTAACTCGTCACGTTGGAAACATAATGGTTTTTCCATTCTGTTTTATAATTTAAAAGCCGGGTTGGGGGCGCTCTCGATACAATAACCACGGGCGTCAACGTAGCGCCACCCGCTTCAGGTTCATCGCCATAATGGAAATAAATAAGTCGTAACTATACAAAAGGATTAGCTGCCGCTATAAATAGGGATTATGAAGGTTTAATTGTATAGCCTGTTTACCTCTTTTTTGTTCGGCTGCCTTTATATTTTGGGTCACGTAGGCGGTATGCGCGCTCGCCACACAACAAATAAAGCCCGATCAAACTTGCGTACATCGATTATATTTAATCTATTCCGCTTGTTTACTTATCTCTCATAAAGTTACACAATTTAATAATAGCTGGACGGCGTCCAACTGGGCCCTATCTCAATAGACATTATGGTACATTAATCTTTATTAACTTAAAAGTTTGCAAGTCTAGACTGTTAAGATGAATTGATTTCCATAGTTGATTAAGTTGTGGTCAAATTAACCTAGTCTGCTTATTCCATTTTCTCTTTTCCACAAATTAACGTCTTTGCAAGATATTAGAAGTAAAAAAAAAATAGTGCTGTAATTAAACAAATTTACAATTTAGCTGCGCAATCAATCCTCGTATTTTAACTTTTTGTAATTGACATTTGAAACGGAACATCGATATTTTAATTGGTTCAGTGATTTATGTTACAAGAATAAAATCTATTGACGATACATATTGTTCACTGTTGTAGAATGAAATACAAATGTATGAAAGAAGGCATTTAATTCACGAGGTTTGATTGTTTTAACCGAATATTTGTTTATTTATTTATTTACTATTGGTATACCAACAGCAATACATATTTAAATTACAATATGAATGCCCATAACAGGTACATACAGCATTCATATAATAGACGGCATTTTTTATCTACTAATGTCTGCAACGTTGCAGATTTATATGAGTAAGTTATATAAACGTACGAACGAATTAACGTAAAAACAATACAAAGAAAACTTAAAACATGTTTGACACCACCACGATTTAAGTCCGAACATATTTAATGATGATAAAATTAATGTTTGAATTTGTAAGAAAGCAAAGTGACAGTATGAAACATACGATTTCTAAACGAAAATATAGACGTTTTTGAAGATAAAAAAAATCTAGCAGATAATCGCATTTTTATCTGAGGCTGTTATTTTTCATCTACGAGATTTTGTATCTGTTAGACAACTGTATGGCCCTTTATCAGCAAGTGAAACAGGCCCTAAAACTACTAACTAGCTTACACAGACGTTATTGAAGTGACTATCAATAACCTACTCAATTCATCCTCGTAAATCGTATCCTCTTACCAAACCTTATTGTGTTTCATGCAAATATTCGGGATTCAGTGGAAAGCGTGTAGGCAGGTGAAGCTTTCAATGTAACAGAGCTACGAACATGACTAAGAAATTCAATTCTGTTCAAGCAACGTACATATATGGACGTAGTGAAGCATCTAACGTATGTAGATAGTGATGGGTCCGTCTCGTCTGGAGTACCCACTAGTATTTTAAGTAAATTTATATTGGCGATGAAAAATAAACATTATTTATGAGAAAAATAAAGTATATTATTTTTTACATATTCTATTTTATCACTTTGCAACACAGTATTGTCCATCAGTAAACAGTATATTGGAGAATATAAAGTATAGGTGGCAACTATGTATATGTGTAAGTGATCCGTTTTGTACAGTGAGGGAGGATCTCTCCTGAATGTACCGCAAGTTCATGGTATACTGTTTGACTGAAAAGAGTTTAACTTTTATTTTACGGTTTGCTTTAAATTTGTCTTCTTTGTCCTTTCCTCTTAATGGTCGTTGCGTCAGCAACAAAAGTAGATAGACAAAATTTTACACAACATAGCAGAATGCGTGTATTCCCCAAATTGTTACAGGTGTACTAGTGTACACCTACATTTTGTGTACGTAACACGAGCCTGTTGCCATCTACGGGGGACAATTATAAACTCCAGACTGGAAATTAAGGAAATAAAGAAAATTCGCATATTTCATTCCTTGTTGTAATTAATTATAGTAAAATTGTGTAACTTTTTTGACTTGTTTAAGAATTAAGTATAATAATAATCTTGTTTGAATAAGTATTCTCAAAATAACTAATCTTTTATATACTTATGTCGCTGTACCATTGTTAGGGGCAGATGTGACTCGCCTCACGATTTACGCCAAAGTCTATGCCCGTTAGCATTTTAGGCAAATTTCATATTATTTTTACTCCAGAAAATAAACAAGCGCCGTTTCGCTTTATGAAATATGTACATATTAATGCTTTGTTTTCCTCCGTCGTAACCTTTTGTAACAGGGTTAATGACCCATAAGCTATCAAATGGACGTCTAGATTCGGCGAGAAAATTAGCCGTAAGGTAATAATGGTGATTAATTTGTTTCCTTGAAAATATGGAAACACAAAATAGTAGGTACTCACACAAAAGCTTTTTATTTTGGAAGTGACTGCTAAGCATGGTCCTATGTTCGATTTTCGAGTCCGACAAAGTGTGCCCGTAGCAAAATTATGGGTGCACAAAAGTAGCTCTGCCTAATTATCTAATACAATTATTTTTACAAAATGCTATCATATTTAATAAATAGTTGTTGCTGTTGAATATTTCATCTTTATGAAAACAGAAATGCAGTTTTAGCGGTAGCAAAGACAAAAGTCATGAAAACTGTTGTAAAAGAAAATATAAAGCGAATATATAAAACGGAATGTGTTGAGCCAATCACTATCACTACATAGTATAAAACAAAGTCGCTTTCTCTGTCCCTTTGTATGCTTAAATCTTTGAAACTACGCAACAGATTTTGATGCGGTTTTTTTTAATAGATAGAGTGATTCAAGAGGAAGGTTTATATGTATAATAACATCCATTAAATAGTGGAGAAGTACTGTTATTTTTGAGGTTTCTAATGTGATGTCATAAATAATTACATTTTTTCCGCTTACATTGCAAACGCAGGCTGAACCCTACGAGTTTTATCAAAATAATGTACTAAGTATTGTACACATTGAAAAGGTCTACAGAAAAGTCCGTGATGGTATATGTCTATCTCTTATGGATAACCCACAATAACTTTTTTTTGTCATTTACTTTTTACGACAAATAATGGCTAATTTTCGAAGCGATTTTAACCAATACAGCATTAATCCTTAACCAATTAAATACCTTGAATACATTGTTCATTTAATATAGATCTATATGGCCCTTTACACCGTATGATTTAAGTGAATATTTTCGAAGATATTACAGATTTAAAATTTGCGGGACGTAGCGTTTGCGGCGGTACCGGCCGGCCGCCCGGTGCGGCAAGAGCGTGCCTATAAATAGCGCATGATAGTAGTTTTAAAATATAAATTATATTCTATTCTAAGGTTAATTTTTAAATCGCACTTATAGTAATTATAAGTACCTACATAAGGTGAGATAAGATTAGATTAAATAAAACCATAATTTATGGATTGCAATTTTCTATTAAGATCTTGATTAAAATTTACAATTAGATCAATTTAATATTAGGGAAATTATTTTCAAAAATCGTGATTTAAGGTGAGATATGTAAGTTCAGAAAAAGTACTTAATAGAATAGGTATCTTTTGTTGTTGATGATTGTTGATTATCTTTTGTTTTTAGTCGCACGAATAGCAAATTATTTTTTAAGTACTTTTAATTTAATTAAAATCGTTGTTTAAGTTGAGGTATTTCAGTAAAAAAAAAAGAACTGAATAGAATAGGTATCTTTTGTTTTTTATGATTGTTGATTATCTTTTGTTTCTAAATGGTAAGAATTTAGATATTTTTTACTGCGGCACATACTAATAATATGGCAATTTAATACTCCAAATTTAACGCGTGCGGGCCACGGGCAGTAATGAATAAATCAAAACTACTGAATCGATTTTAATGACATAGGCTATATATTTTATACCCGTGCGAAGCCGGAGCGGGCCGCTATGTTTTTATATACAACGTTCACAGTTTTTCTGTAGTGTATTCAGTATCAGCATTGCACCCGTGCGAAGCCGGGGCGGGTCGCTAGTATAATAATATTGTAGAAACACGTGCAGTCGTGCACCAAGTCTTCATAGTTGTAAAATTTTCAACTAGAATGAAATTTACTATACAATAAACGTCGTGTATTGCGTCACATATTCGGTGTAAATTAAACGACAGCTGGGGCCGTATCGTTCAGAATAGAGATCAGTGTCCCAAACAGACGGTTTTGTTTGAATAAAACTTTGTTCCTTACTGACAACATTTTGTTACAACCATTTCAGTGTGAAATTGCTTTTTTCTCAGTGTCACTGACAAAACTTCCAAAGTTCCATGAAAGGATAACATAGTACGGTAATATTAAATGGCAACGCTCAGCGGGAACGCTCAACTTGTGTATAATGTGTTTCCAGGTGTAATTTTTATGAAGAATAGGTGCCTATTAAAGTAACTTCACGTTAAAAAGGTACATTACTTATAATTTAAAGGGGAAGTTATTTTCAAGGCAAATGAGATTTTTTGATTTAGTAGCAAAAGCTTTAAGATGTGGCAATTAACTTCATTGAGTTCTTGTTAGATTGTTAATTACCTTTTTAATGAGTTCGTGCTAAGATTTCTAAGTTCGTTAAAGAGTGTGTGTTGACAGATTTATGTGCGTTAAAAGTGAATCTGCGATCTTAAATCCTTCGTTAAATAATTGCCCATAAAATGTTAGGTTATCAGTAACACTTCTAAATAAAGGTGTTGATAACTTTATACGAATACCAACGCGTACTTGTTAGCCTGGAAATAATCAGATCATTATCACACCCTTAGTACATTAATCATGGCCATAGGTAGAGTCATAAACGTTTGTGGAGCGGTCAACCCCGTGACCGCTGGAACGAATTCTTCCGCAGCCAGTTGGCAGTGGAGATTGTAAGTAGTTTAACTACGGCAAAACTTTGCGGTCAACCCTTATATTTTACACAAATTGCCTAGTAATAATATCACGCGGCGTGACAACACTTAAGCTGAAGTTTATGTTCTTCTACCTGAGAGTTTTGAACTTGGAAACTTTGTTTTGAACCTAGCAGGGGGCTAATTCTGGTTCACTTCTACATGTCTATTCCTTCTATGGAAAGAGTAAAGATATCTCAAATATAAATTCGAGAATTTCGAAGAAGGTCAAGCGATATCTGCCCAGTTTTTTTGATATGAACTCTACGCGCGAGAATAACCCCCAATAATTTCAACGCTTTCTAACTTAGAAAAAGTATTCTTTACGCCTTGTTAAGGTCTTAGTAGAACTTTTAAAAGGGTGCGAGGAAACAGCCTCCAAGAGTGACGAAACCTGAGATCTCTTTATTTAGATTATCCATTAATAACTGGAAAAAAATTCCAATAAAGAATGAGCGATCCTCATTTGTGATAGCTCATGCCAACTCAACAGAAGAAATAAAACTTTGCGTATCTATTGGCTTAGTACTTGGTATTGACTGACGGCACGGTTGGCGCAGTGGTTGAGAGATCGACTGCTGCGCTACGTGCCGCGGGTTCAATTCCCGCACGAAACTAATATTTGTATGATCTACAGATAGTTGTTTCGGGTCTGGGTCTTTGTGTATCTGAATACACACCGTGCCTCGAAAAGCAGGTAAATCTGTTGGTCCTGCGCCTGATCTCTCTCCGGTCGTGTCGGATTGCCGTCCCATCGGACTATGAGAGTAAAGGAATAGAGAGTGCACCTGTGCTCGCGCATACACTTGTGGTCTATACTAAATATCTCCTGCGTTTGGCTAATCTCCGGTGAGACTGGCCGCCGTGACCGAAATTCGGTCAGAAGGACATTTATTATTACTTAGAAAAGATACCTACAGCAAGAATGTATATTAGGTTTAAAAATCTCAATATGCTAATATCAGCGATGCTAGACGGTCGAATAAATTGATATCTCGTATGAAATGACAAGCAGCTAACATATTACGTACAGAAACTTCAATAGGTATCTACATATTTTTACAAACATTTCGTTCAAAGAATATATGGCGAGGGCTGACGTACGAAAGTAAAAATTGCAACATATGAGAATATTTGGCCAAAAGACGTAATTTAATGACGCAAAAGAAATATTTGTACATATAATGAAATCCCTAGTGAATATCTAAAGGACAGCGTAAGGATATTTATAAAAAATGCTTATATGAATCGAATATGTATTATATTGATATAGGTAAGTTGGTAAATACGAATATACAAAAGTTCCAGGAAAAGGTCTCTGTGTACCTACCCTACATGATGCATACTTTAGCAAATCGTCTCGATTAACTTTCTTTTATAAATAAAATTGGCCTTTTGATGTGAGCCAGACCTTTGAACAGTAATTTTGTAGGTTTTGTTCAAAAGAATTTATTATGGCTATGTTCATCAATGTTATGTTGGAAATAATGGAACATTTATGATTGTTTATTGTTTCATTTGTCATCACAGTGGGGTGCGGTGATGTATAGGTAAGTCTATCGGATAAAAAAGTTGCTGCTTGTCAAGTAAGGCACTTAATAAACAAAAATATTAATGTTATCCAAAAACGTTATTTTATTTTCCAAAGTTGTTGTGTATACTGATGTATGAATATAACATAGCTTCATAATATAACAGCCTACCGCGTACCTAATTCCAGTGGTAATTGACGAAAACGGACCAATTCAAGACGTAATTAGGAACCGTTAGTTTGAACTACCGTATATTTTTTCCTGATCAGCGCGATCACTCCTGAACGATACCAGATCAGTCAGACCCGCAGATCTAAACATTTAAAATCGAGATGATTATTCAGGATCTTAAATTCACAAAAATATTATTTAGTTAAAAAAAAAAAACTAAGCTAGATTTAATAAATTTAAATTTTTGAGATTTATTTTTATTTATAACTAACAAATACTTCACAACACTGATTATGTACTCAAATTAACTGGATTATCAGCGTATTATCCTCTAATTAAGTTCGTGTTAATCCTTGGTATTTGGGTAGGTAGTTAGTGATTGGTAACCAACAGGAGCCCAGAATTCTGCGGGCCACCGACACTATTATTGGAATGCCCATCGTAACCAAGGAATGCTGCCACTTGCCTACTTAATAATTATACCTAGGTATATGTACCTACTTATTGTTGCTGTGTTTCTAAAATTATTCTCCTCTTTTATTTAAGAAACGAAACGAACAATCTCTATGTTATTCAAGCTTCTTTGTTAAAAAAAAGTTCAATAACGCGAAGACGAACAATAAATTTCGAAGATAAAAAATAAATCTTAAAGCCCTCAAGAGTTCAGCGCCTCTTACGTGATCCAGAGATAACAAAAGACTTTTAAATTAGGTGAATTCGAAACCCGTAGAATATTTATATTTGGATGTACGAAAAACGAACACGGGGACATTATTTATCTTTCATGCATATTTTTTTTATTCCAATGTTTCTTTTACTATCTCTACCTTTTACCAAATATGGGAACTTCAATTAAAATGTCATTCAACGTTCACTCATTACGAATGTTCGGTTGGGTGTTGTTATTTTAATTCGTTGTGTTCGTTGAGACCTATTTATGTGACTAATTGAATATTTCTTCTCTGTTGCGTTCGTTTGGCTGCCGAGAGCTCGATGAATAATTAAAGGCTCGTAATAATTACTCTTGACGAACTTTATGCCTTTACTTGGATCTATAAAATTGGCCATTTTCCATCCAGCGAAATGATGTGGAAAGTTTTAATTTACATAATTTAAAGACAGCAATAGTTTCACAAACATCTAGCTTTCTCGTTTTCATATCTCGAGGCGAGTGAATCCACCGCGTCACGATATATATAGGAGCTTTCTGGACCTTACGATCTCCCTTTGCATGCATAATATGTAAACTCAGTGAATTTCCTTCTCAGCGAATATAAAGTTACGACACCAGACCGAGTTACACCGCCTTAAAGTCTGATTGAACGTCTTCCAATGGAATATACTTCGCATTTGTTTAGATTATCCCCCAGTAATGGCGGTATAAAACTTACAGGCTTCCAGAAATTGGTCGTATAAGTAGTTTATTATTTGTTTCCTCCGTATTTACTCGGTATAAAACAAACTAAAATGGATGTAGGTGATATGTATTCAAATATATTTTATTGGTTTTGTTTATGCCCTATTACTTTTTATGTATGGCAATTTCATTTATGCCTAAGTGTGCTTGATCTATCTGATATTTTGTAACTGTAGTTACCCAGTCCACCAGTTGCATATGTAGGTATTTGTATGTAACAAGTAGCAAACTAATCTGCCATTACAGTTTTGTCGTCAAAGTTAGATCACTATAAGTAGATACCTAAGTAGGTACATCGATAGCGATCAAAGTTTTAAAACCTGGGGTATTATCTAGCTATTCTGGCCAAATGGTGGACGTTAGCGAATGTGGAAGACGTGGGTACAGTGTATAAATCAAAAAGTTGAGAAGCGCCGACTCGCTTAACAACTCGAGTTGGTAAATGGCTGCTGTTTAGAAAATACCGAAAAGAAATTTGATATTTCCTTGCCGTCCGGCTATGAGTTTGTATTCAAATTAAATTTTTGGACAGTATTAAAATCGCCACGTCTACTCATTTATAAAAAGACAAGTAATTAACAAGAAATAGACAGCCAATTTCGCGTTCATAATAATCTTTTCATTGTTTCGCATCAAATTGGTGTTTGTGAACTTTTAACTAGGTATAAAGTTGAATGTTCGTAGTTTCGAAACAGGACCAACATGGCATCCATAGATTAAATTATAAATCCGGTCTAGTCCCCACATCACGGTAGGCGGCCATGTTTAAGTTAACGCTTTGTCGTTGTTTGCATCGACGTCCGCCAACCGAGACTACGTCACTGTTAGCGTGCATCAAACCGAAGCTTTGTACAGCGACCACATGTTTATTGCGCCTACCGGGACTCCAAATCCCGTGATGTTTCATTGGGGATGTTTCTACCTCATAAGGGCGGGTACTCATTGAGAGCATTCGCGTGTAATGTAACAGCTCACTTGTACTTATACAACTTGAAACATTGCAGTAGTGAATACTGAGAGGAGTATAACAGTATGTATCAAGCGCATTGCGCTATGTCGATCGGTTATAAAGATTAACGTACTTGCGGCAAAGAAGCATTTCCTTGCTAGTATGTTTATGTTCGAAAATTGAAAAATACATTGTTACAGTACATGCGAATGGTAAGAACCCACCTTTACATTGTTAAATAATATCTCAACATCACGAAGATCGCTGGTATCTTGGGACACGTAAAGTGTACAATGTACGGACCAAACCACGATCCCAAAAGGATGTCCCGAGGATTAGACAGCGGGCATTTCAGCGAAGGATTTGTGTCCGCTTCTTTATTAATAACTTAGGCGTTTCCATTAGAACCTAAGCATGTATATTGTTTGAAATTCAAGTCAGGCGGTAAACAAGACAATGTTAATGTTTATCTGGCAGCATTATGTAAACTGAGAGCAACAAATGCACGTATAAGCGTCTTGGCTGCAGCAACGTGTAGTGCCTTAGATCCGGCGTTGTGGCACCTCAAATAAATCTTGCTTTGTCCAGGGACATTATGTATGCTAACGCCGACCATTTCTTAGCTCACTGAGCTGAGCGTTGTGGCATCATTGTCTATTAACTGAAGACTCTGTTCAACGCTGAGATTAATACAATGTTGTTGAACCGCAAACTTTTAATAATGTCGGTGCATAGGGTTCTTTATTCCGAACATTGGAGTCTGTGTATTCATATATAGGTGTGGGTGTACATGGTGTCATGTACGTATTCCCAGGAGTAAGAATGTTTGAGACCAATGTTATCATTGAGCTTTATCAGCTGTAGATGATATTAACACGAGGCACATATCGTGACGATGGCAGGATGGCGATAAATACCTATATCAAGCGATAAATTTTGGCAAAAATGACATGACGGAAAGATAGTACATACCTAGATTACGTAAGTCTATAATAACTTAACGGTACATTGTGCATAGTTGATGAGCAATCGACTGCTTCGTTACTTATGCGGATTCGATTCCTCCACGAAACGAATATTTATATGGCCTAGGTTGTTCGTCTCGTTGTATATGGATGTGAAGATTTGTATTTGTAAACTCAACCACAACACAGGAATAAATGGCAGTGTGGAGCAACGCTTTCTAGAAGAACACAAAGACATTTTACAATAGTTCGAAGTTTGTCGAGCGCAAAAGATGCTCGACAGAAACTTATCTATGCAAGTTCTATCCCAAAAGACTTCACTGTTTAATATCTCATACTATTAAGACCGAATTGTTTGAGGAGAACTTAGTTTGCACTTATCGATAGCAATTATCTAGCGTCGAGATTTAAATCCACCCTTATACCGTTGCTATGCGTTCAACGGTCTCGTGGAAAGATTAGATTGAATCTTTTATGAAGATCGATAACTTTTGTACTTTCTAAAAGATCGATAATATTGGTGCTTTTTAACGGGAAAGCAGGTTAAAAAGAAGCGGAAAAGAAGAATTATACTCGTATACTTTACGTTTATTATATCGTGCAATATCAAGTAATCTTAATCGCATCTAAGCAAGAAAAATTTAAAAGAAGCGTTTCCCATCATTTCCGTGGAGTGGTTAATGTGGTAATAGTGCGGACGGGCACGCGATCCGTCGGTCCGTACGACATTTATTGGTCCCGTCCGACGGCCGAACGCCGACATTGACGGACGATCGCGCCGAATGCGAAACGAGACTTATTGGCGACAATTTTTCAAAGTCACCCGATGCACGCTTGATACGGACGGTTTCCTCATTTAACTAGTTCTGCAACTTTGTCGCGAAGTTCGCCTCTCCATTGTGAAGGTCGATTCATTATGGCCTGTATAATAAAAGCGTTTAAAAGAGCTACGTGACTATCGGTTTTGATTTTTTTTGCTCTTTAGAAGTTATTCAGATTGGTTTATCCGAAAGATAGGCGCGCAGGCTGGTTTCTACCTCAGATCCTCCTGCAGCAAGACTGTTGCCTTGTAACCGTAGTTTACCACGTCTTCGCCATCAAGCCTAATTAGGCGTTAATTGAAGCGGCAGATGACGTTTCTACGAATAGAAATTCTTTAATGGTAGCTTTAGCATACAATGTATTGTATATTTTTCGTCTGTTTTCACCAACTTTTCACTCCTTACTTTCCTTTAATTAGTTATACCGATATGGCCTTATGACACATAGGATTACGCCTGCATTCCCCGAAGGGCTAGGCAGAGGTGTACAATGGTACACCCATATTTCACCAATGCGGTTATTGAGTCCCATGTAATAGGAGGCGAGGCTATTGCCATCTACCGGGCACAGTACCGGGTACAGAAGAATCGAATAACACTTTGACTGAGCCAAGAATCGAACCCAGTTTAGCAATCGCGCTTGTGACCACTACATTAATGAGACAGTCATGCCTTACGATTTTTCTTTTTGTAAAAACTGTAATATGGACACAAATCGAGTGTTAACTCATGCGCGAAAGAAAACGATGATGGTAATGATTCGGAATGAATTCAATAATCGTTAATCGACCAGAATTCACTATTGTGCCTTTGTTTGTATAAGAAACGTGATTTATGTGGTCATTTTGTGATTAGATGCGTAGAAATATTGCTTATAGATAGACTTAATTTTTAATGGTTCATCGATATGCATTACATTGATTAGCATTTTAGAATACTTAACGATACTATTATAGATGATTTGTTTTCCCTATCGATTGCTATTATTAATAATTTTATATGCAAATCGGTAACCTTAAGATCTATGGACACATTGTAGTATATTTATAGACCATTAAGATTGTCTCATATTAGAACTCCTCATGCCTCCCACTAGAAGAAAAATAAAAACAGTCCAAAATACTAATAAAAGTCACGGGAAATACCCAAGTACCTTAGTATTGTACAAACAATAATAATGAGATTTCGCAGTAATTACCTCAGGATAGGTACCATTAATAAACACGTTTCTGAACTTAACTTCAGGGATTTGCGTAGCGTTGAAAATAAAACCTGCTAGTTACCCTTTTTCTACGAATTCTAAATGGACCGGCAATGTTTTCGGATTAACACGAACAAAGAAACGACTTTCATGATAAAAAAAGCACGAAAAATATATAGATACCAATTTTCCACGCACAAAAATAGGTATGTAAGTTAAAACGAAATTTGGTCTACCGAATGTACCATTATCCTGCTTCGGGGATTACCTTTTACTACCCACTTTTTGCGACAAAAACATTATTATGCTTTTTCCTGTTTGCATGTTCTGGTTTCAAATAACATTCAATAGCTTTGCCAAAGCTTACTCTTATGTATTTAGGTATTGCAATTTTTCTATTTGAAATTTATTTTCTGCTCGTAACATGTTATTCTAGCATGGTAGCGCTTTTTACACGACTGCCCAAAAAAGGAGTGTAATGTTTTCAGGGTTCATGTGTGTATGTGAGTTTCTTTGTTCCACCATAACTTTTGAATGCATGTACAGATTTTGATGTATGGGGTATGGTTAGAATCCTTACATCATCCCGAGTGACACTGGCTATAAATCAATGTGGCGGCAATGATAAAAAGAGAAAAAAAAACTTCATTTTTACAATATGGGTGTCAAATTGAATTGGGTGTCATTTCATCTTTGGCTGCAAACAATTTAATCAGACTTTTGTAAGACGAATGTCTAAATGAGTGAATGGTTTTGTAAATGATTGAGTTATCATAAGAATTCTTTCATCATCACACGAGTAACATAGGGTAGTTTAAATAAATAAAATGTATAAAATAAAAACAAATAATTAAAAAAAAAAAACACGACTGCCCTGCCAAAAAATGAACTAAGATGTAAAAAACATGTTGTATTAGATAAATAAATTTGTCATTGCAATCGGGGGACCGTTCTGTGAAACACTTTTTAATCTAAGAGGTCCCCCGACTGCAATGACAAATTTATTTACCTAATACAACTGGCTTTTTACTTTTTTAAATTTATTTTCGGCTCGTAATATGTAGCTAGTTATTCTAGCATGGTGGCGCTTTTTTATTACCTGTGGTCGTATTCGTTTGGTAACAAATATCGCTTGGCCTGGATTTAAAATTATTATTTTAAGAAAGAGCAACAACTACAAGGTTGATTGTTGATTTTCGTTTGATTATTATAGGTGTAAAGTACTGAATACACAAGGTTTGCATTGAGAAGGAAGCACGGAGGCTAGGCACCATCATATTACACAAAGCAGAAACAATGGACAGTCTATTGTTTTTAGCCGCCGGGCATCATGTCTTAATGAATCTCGCTTTACAGATTTCTTGGTAAGAAATTGAGAAAAATAAAGAGAAAATATATAAAATATATTTTTTATACCATAATTGTAATTAAGTTTCTTAAAAGGTCGTTATTATTCTTATAATCACGGTGAAATTACATCTGTAAATTATAAGGAAAGACTCGGATACTTTTGTGTAAATGTCTCATTACCGTTGCTCTCCTAATGTAAATTTCTAAAAACCTCCTTAATTAGGGGAAAAAATAATTTTAATGTTTCAAAAACAGACAATCATAGGTACAACATTGTTTTTTGATGAATAATTATACTATAGCTTGCACGACAGTTCAAAGGAAATACAATAAAAAAAAAATGAATGACATGTATTGGTCAGTTACATACGATTGATTGAATGAACATCACGTTCATCTACTTAGCGGCAGTCTAATTACGTAAAAAAGCGACAGCAACACGATAGGCACGCGACAGCAATTTCATTGTCAGCCAGTACATTATATGTCACAAAAATGACGTTTGACAGAAGTTGTCGCGCGATCTACGCCTGTCGCTACATCGGTAATTAGGCTGCGGATCTATCGGTTATAACAATTTGATATCATCGCTATCTATGCATATAGGAGCATCCTGTGGCCTGTGTCCTATGTAAATTTACTGAGCCAGTCATATCTAACTATCGTGAGAGACTTGAGATATTCATGTTTAAAATGTACACGATTTTTTATGAATGTTTGAATATGCCTCACTAACTCGGCGACACTCTTCATGTGGCGATTTGGCGAACCGAACTTCACACATGGCGAATACACGAAAGTGCGAGGACAAAAATTTTCCACGTAACCACAAAGTCCAGAAACACAGGTAAACAAAATGGTACACAGTAACATCATCATATGACACAGTATCCGGTTCAAAAACAGAAAGAAAACAGAAGATATCTTGTGAAAATAGTATACAAGGTGCTTGCTTTTCCCCCGGTAAGCGGGTTAAGGGTGCTCCAAAGATGGGCGCCACAACTGAATGCATTAAACCATATTAACATGCGTTTATTGCAGTTTCGAAAAAGTTCTTGTTAACCGCTTTATTCTCAAACTCCATACATGTTTGGCTGAGGGGGCGTATTGTGTGAACTGTGTGAACAAACAATAGATAGGGTGTTTACCTTATGTGTCCTTCTAAGTGTTATGCTTGTGTGGATTTCCTGAGAGGAAGATTTTTTTAGACACACTTCTGGCCGTCTTCACTTATTTAGACTATTAAAGGTATTATCTCTAAGTCTAAAAGGGGTCCATTAACCACGTGGTCCATTTCCAATACTCTTAGAATATCTTGAAGGGACATTTCCAACGAAACCTCCGGGACCTTACGTTGCGACTAAGTTCTTGATTGTTTTCATCGATCGGAACTAATGAAAGGATATGACTACAACTTGTTAACTATGTGATGTCGAGTACCGTATAAATTTGGGGTAGGCCCGCATCCCCCGACCAGAAGCAGTAATTAAACTGTAAATTACCGCTAAGTGCAGACCCGGCCTGGAGGTCGTATCGGCACTCTCTCCTAAGAATACCAATGAACCTTAGACCGTAATCAAAAATGTATTCGGTGCCTACAGGTCGAAATACATGTACACATATAGAACACAGACTCGGTACTATAAGTACCAACAATTCGACTATTTTATCTCAAGAAAATTTTTGTGAACATTTAAGTTTTTTGCCTTTTTCTCCAAATACTTAATATTTTCTACGTCTTAACTTTTTAAACTGTGCAGCTTTCACAATAAATTAGAAGTACTTAATCTTAATTAAGCACGAAAGTTTGTGAAGTTTTAAAGTATTTGAGATATTAAAATGTTCTATTGAACCTACCTTTACATTAAATTTTATGATTCATCGCTATAGATATATTATATTTTCTCTAAAATTTATCTACATTCGTGTTATATGAATATTTTTTGTGAATATTGTCACATGGAATGATGAATGAGAATTCCAGCAGAGCGCAAAATTCCACGCAACAATTTGTCATCTATTAACAAGCCCTTGGAAAATAATTTGGAGTTAAATATGTATACGCAATAGTATTCAAAATAATATAGTCTACGTATATTAGACGAAAATACGTGTGAGATAATGAAAACTGAAATGGTAGAGACAGACTGGTAGTTTCAACTGAAATTTCATAAATAATTAAGTTCGCACTATACCATATTTATGTATATGCCCTTTGTATGAACACAGTTTTAGAAATTGATCCAATCATGCGGGTCGTTTGATGTAGGTACTTCGTGACTACACAAATGTACCCACCTTTATAATCCCTCGGGTGAAAGGTTTCAAATAGTAGTGTGCTGAATTGATGAAACCTCATATACAGTATGGAGAGATTATCCATAACATAAGGTATATAACGGGTTTAGCAAGAAATCTTTCTCGTAATAATTTGCCCTAAACCAAATATGTTTTGTGATCAAATGCTTTATCATTTCCATGGAGTTAAAAAACAATGTTTTACACAACATAGCATAACGTCTCATCTTATAGGGGGCAATCCTACTGCCATAAACAGTACACGACAGTTCCAAATTCCATGCTGTTACTGAGAATTTCTGTACAGAAAAACCCAATAACACTGCCCGACCCGGCAATCAAACCCAGAACCTCACGCTCAGTAGTTACGCTTGCGACCAGTAGACCAGTGAGGCACTTGCTTTGAACCATGTATGATGGTCACATAATATATGTATTTTTCATGTAAAAAAGAAGATAAGTACGTAGCTAAAATGTAAGCTGTAATATTAAGATACGTAGGCAAAATTCGGGTAGGGCACCGGTCATGTTTATTCAACCTAAGAACATAGGATGTCTGTAAGTCCAAAAGTAAAAGGGTCACGTATCCTCCTTTCAATACCTCCGAGTGTATTCAACGAGTACATAATAAGCCACCTAGTGTCGGCGGAGCTAAAGAGCATCATTATCGTGACTTCAGCAAGTTACATACGTTAAACACAGATTGTGTGCTTCTGTTGTCGCCGAACAATTAAGTCGGTTCAAAATGTTCTTCAAGATATTAGCAAAGTTGCGACAAGGAAGAGCGCGATGCGATCCCGCGACCGAACTTCTTCGGTGCCGTTTAGGTCGTAAAAGAACGTAACTGCCGCTCTGAATAGATAATAAGGATTTTATTAAAATTCCTTGTCCTTGTTTTGCCATTCGTAGGGCTCGCTTCGGCGGACGTCTTTTGTTCTGGCGGCATGTGAGTCTAAAGCCTTGCCAAATTCTCCCGTCGCCGACTTCAATGAAATTTCAGTGCCACATTTATAGACCCCCTTTGTGTTCGTTTTTATATCAAGTTCATTTGTGATGATAAGGCAGAATTTAAAGTTTTATCTTGTCGGTATAAAACACCAACGTTTTGTTAATTTTATTATTAGTTTTTGGAATTAAATGTTTAGGTTTTGTGTTGGAATAAAAAGGATTCTTTATTTAAAGCATTTTATGTCTCAATCAACATATTTACAGTACCTAGTCCTTTTATACATACATTTAAAACATATAAACAATATAGCAAAATATAAGCATTTATAATGTATGAATTACTTCATTGCCGGTAGCCATTTTAATTAATCTCTCTCTACGCGAAATAACAACGAGGATTCAATTTTCTGGTCAAATGAATTGCTGCTGCCAAACGTGCGTACTCAGTGTGGTCGTACTGTCCACTTTTTATTCTTCATTATGTCCATTTGTGTGGATGGATCAATGCATTCGAATTTATGAAAGATCACTTCGTATATATAGGGTGTAGGTACGTATAGGTTTCATATTTGAATTGTGTTTTTCTAGATACATACATTCAGTCACTTCCAAAATATGAAATTTATTCGTACAATATATTGTAACCACGTGTGATGCAGTAGATAGCAACGAATGTTTTCCATTAATCATCTCGGCAGGCTTTGGCGATAGACTGTCACTCCCACAGGAGTCGTTGAGAGAAAATTACTTTCTCATTCTCACGGTTTTGGTGGTCGGTATTTTATTGCTCCATCCGAATGAATAATGTTCGTTATACAGAGAAAAACTCACGAAAAAATTGTGTGCTAACAACGGTTACGAAACTTTAAATTGGCGGTGTTAGGCGGTTTCATAAAATCTCAACGGTGATTCGCTTAAAACATTTGAACGAGTAGATTTTTAATAAAAATGTTAAGTTAAGCTTGTTGTTTGTATTCTGTGTGTATCGCGAACTGCTCGTATCTCAATTTAAACAAGAACAGCCACCCGTAACGTTAGCTTGTGGTCGTGCAGCACCAACTTAACGCATATATTTTATCAAGACGCTATAATTTTGGATTGAGACCAACATTTGTGTATAATAGAGACTAATTTTCTGTAAGTTCTTTATAGGTGTCAAATATTACGTTTTAGCTTTTACAAAATAATGTAAGATAGAGTTTGCATATTGTGTATTATTTTTACACGTCAGATGATTTCGAACACTTATATTTTCTGTTTGAGAGGATTCTGTTTTGGTTTTAGGTTCTTGTCTATACCGCAATATTATTTATTTTAAAACTGTATAGTTTGCGTCATTGGTCTAGTAATCATATGCTTGACTGCTGACTGTAAATAAGGCCCTGGATTGGATTTAAGGCTCGGGAAAAATGTTATTGGGTTTTTCTGTATAGTAATTCTCAATAGCATTCCGGAGTTTCGAACTTGGTCACATGGCAATAGGCTCGCGCTCTATCATGGAACTCAATAATAGCATCGATGAAACGTTTACCCACTACCTACATCTCTAAGGCTAAGCCTTCCAGGAATATGGGCGTAATGATATGTTATGGTAGGTTCAATCATCATTTATAATAGTTCTTTTTAGCTCTCTCTTGAGTATAATGTGTAGGTATGAACGAGTATAAGACCTAAGTTATGCAAAGAAGATTGTGTGTTAACTCTCAACAACTGATCCGTTTATTGATTTCGATTAAGCTCCCATTCAAACATCACAAGTACACGACGTATTAAACCACATATTCTTAGCGGAACATAATTCCATCACATGATTGTATTGGCAGTTCTATTATAGAAGCAATATGCGTTTGCGTATCCAATTCCGCTGAATAGCTCCTGGCTCCTGTAATGGGTCGCGTCACCTGTCACGAGCCGCTGGGGCGGCTGTTTTACATGTTCCTCTGATCTGCTGACATGGCGCACGTGTTCAAATAAATAGGGAATCTGTTAAGAAATTGATTGCCTCATTGTTCTAGACGACACGGCTGGCGCAGTGGCTAAGCGATTAACTTTCTGCGCTACGTGTCGCGGGTTCGATCCCCGCACGGAACAAATATTTGTATGATCTATGCATAGTTGTTTCGGGTCTGGTTGTTTGTGCATGTGACATGTATGTTTGTAAACTGTACCTACGATACAGGAGAAATCCTAGTGTGGGGCAACGTTTATTTAAAAGAAAAAGAAAGAAAGAAAAGAAAGTAATAGCAAGAGCGACTGATAACGGTATCGGTGAAATTTAATTTTAGGTGTACAACAGCACACCTCTGCCAAGCTCTTCGGAGAATACAGGCGTAATGCTATGTTATTGTATTTTGATGCGCCTATTTCTAACGAACGAATATCGAGACCAACAAATAGAACAGTTAATTATAGCATCTCTAACAATAGAGCTTTCACTCCACCCTTTGACTTTTCCCTTTCTGAATGTCCCTTTGATTGATTCTAGAGTAATTTTATTGAATGGTACTCGACGTCTGAAGCCGCTCCAAAACTATGTTATGAATACCCCTAAGTGCGTTATGTTGAAAAGCCGCTAAGTTTTGGATTAATCGATTACAGTGGGTTGGATTGGGCAAGTTTAACAGCCGTTTTGACCGGCTAAGTTCACCCATTTGTCTGAAACATGCCTGAGTTTACCCTTGACAAGAAAGATTTGACGGCAACTGTACGACCTCACCGATATACAAGACAAGCCGTTGAGATTGGTTTACGCTTCCATGAGTCCTGTTTCAAGTAAACTTTCGTAACTGCGTTTGGCAGGACATGTACTGTATGAAAATTATGTGCACAACATTGTTATTAAATGGAATACGAACGTCGAAAACCGGCGAACTGGTTGAACAAAGAGACAGAGACACTGTTTTACACGGTGATATGGATGAATATAATATTCATCGCATTAATACAAGCGGGTGGGCGTTCGTTCATTAAAAAACATTGAAATAATCCTTTTCTATTAAATTTAATCTGACCTCGCACGGCTTTGTCTGACGGCATTAATCTTCATAAATGAAAATGATATGTGCTGCAGGAAATCAATTTTCCGCCCGGCTTCATTGCATCGAATATTCGTTGGTCCATGTTTTCCATTTGACATTTAATATTCCTCAATGGAAATGATCATTTTTCCGCGATCACCATTTTTAGAAGGACTAGGCATTCGAGCTATTTTTGTATTTTAAAACGATTTTTTGAGATTATATTTTCCGCCCAAATGGTTTTGTTTAGATGTGCTTTTTAAATGTTTTATTTTTATAAAGGGTCGCTCTTTGATTTATGAGATGTTTACGACTGTAACATAAATATTTTAATTGAGGTAGGATTTATTTTGATTTCTGAATTTATCGATGACTTGATAGTTGAGATAATAATGTGTTTATATAATATGTCAATATTGTAATATGACTATGAGCAAAACTTTTGAAATCGCCCTTTTGTATAATTCAAAATATGTTCTGAAAAATCAAATGTTGCCGCCACATATGTAGGTTTTAGCAAGAGGAATATAATTTCACTGTGGGACTAAGTGGCTATGGCTCTTAAGTTATTCGGAAACCGAAAGTACTTACTTAATTTGAAACGGCAAGCAACGGTGTTACAACAAATTAAACGGTGCTGAAACAAATGATAAAATACTTAGTTGACGTCACATTCCGTATTTGACACTGGATTACATTCCTATGATCCCACCCATAGTTAATAGAACTGTCAATGCAACTTCACAACGTATTTTGTGTGTTCCTTGACTTGGATTATAGTCTTTCATTGTCCAACTAAGATTATCAACTATGTTTAATCTACGCTGAGTACTGTAGGTAGATAGGTTCTATTTATTTCAATACTAGCAGTGCTTTTTTCATCGAAATGAAATGAAATTATTTATTTTGCAATTAGGATTTTTCAATCACTTTTACACGTCTTTTTTAAACTAGATGGCGTCGGCATTTCCTATGACTATCCCTGAGAAGAAACGCCGAAACAAACTCAGGGGTCAAAGTCTATTTTAAAGTCCAGACAGATTGTAATGATGTAAGGGTTTATGTGAGACAAATATAGGGTGGAATAACCTTTTGAAGAAAGTGCCATAACTATTTGAGCTAACCTGTCGCAACAGAGTGCAAGCATGCATCAGTTATCGTAAGAATTAATTAAATTAAGAGCGTTCAGCCTAGATCTCGCTCACATTTACAATGTATAGCGGTTATATATAAGAAATAATTTCAATTTAAACGACATTACAATATCAAAATAATGAAGTAAATAATATAATAATTAATGGCAAAAATTGAATATAAAAAAAAGGAAAGGCTAAAGAGCGGCTAAATCCCAAGCGTTTTTCTCATCTAAATAGTCCGAAATTTTATAGTATCCTTTTTACAAAGTTTAGATTTAATTACAATTTTGAACTTCTTTAATGTTAAATTACGTATATCATTGGGAAGTTTATTGTAAAAGCGTATACATTGTCCTATGAACGAGTTGCTTATTCTGTGTAGGCATCAACTTTGAATACCCATTTCATCGCCTTAGAGATTATTCAAACTATGAAAAATTCTAACGGTTTGTCTAACCTGCCAAATAAGTATAGTTTCTGAGTGTGATTAGTCGTAAGCATTGTGCTTATATAAATATTATTTCAGTGTCTCCAAAGGAATAATATCAATCCCTTTGATACAATCAAAGGGAAGCAAAGTCTATGATATTTGAAAAGCAAAAAGCTATGTCAGATTGACCTTTTAAGTTTTTATGTCAAACGATGTTTGAAACGTCTGTGACGGACAGACAGACATCGGCATGATTCCATAAACGTTCCCTTTTCTAATTTCGATGCGGAACTCCAAAAAGAATCCGAAATTGCGTTTCCGCAAGGATTTTGGATTCTCCGCTTTTTTTAATTCAATATTTTACATAGAACTCCGACTGCCTATCCGCTTTTGATAAATGAGACGCTGTTTGATTCATCTCTGATGCGAGAATTCGTTACCAAAATATAAATCCATGTTTTTCATTGGCTTGTATTTTTGTTTGTGAAACATATTTTATTTTTGTAAATTAATATCGTTTATAACATGCGCTGAATAATTAATCTGATCTCCGATTTTTCAGCAATTATTTAACGCAATAACATATACCTAATCTTAATGGTTATGCGGAATTCCGACGAAAGTAGTCTCAAAAGAACTTTTAGAAGCACTCATGGCTCTGTATAATTATTTTATTTATTTATAGACATTTGTAAAACGGCTAATATAATCGATCTTGAGTGTCAGTGCGTTCTTCACAAAACCATTTTTTTATTTTTATAAGTTCTACACGTCCCTAACGATCTTGAGAAGGGTTAGAAATGACAACAACCGATAGAGGTCGTCTTTTATCCTCGATTCTTTAGGATTTTTATCCCCATATCACTATTAGAGCCAATACCTATAATAAGTAATATTATATTGGCATATTTCAATAACTTGAGAAATACATTATATTTAAAAAAATAAGATTTCGTAAATATTATTGTAACTAACTAAATCGATAGGTACAGAATTGTAAAATTGTGTATTTTCTATTTCGGCATAAAATTACTTTTATAATCTCTGATAAAAATTTTCAATTTCTGTATCGAATGGTTTGTTTTTATTTTTGTAGATAAATATGAAAAGCTTAATGCTTTATTTAAACATGCATCAGCAAAAAAGGGAACAGATTCTACGTAAAATATTTATATTGAAATCCATTTTTCAAAAACTTTTTAAATTACGAAATGATTTTCGCTCATCGTTTGGAAATACGAGACTAGGTATAGAGAATTATAGCACCCTATAAAACCCTCGTTTATGTTATATCAAGGGTATGTTGTTGAAACTAAGCTGAAACTAGTTTCAGAATTGAAGACAGTTTACAAGTACGCAAGTAACAAACTGTGTAAGTACATTGCGAAGTCATATTGAACTCGATTCTCTTCGGATATTAGTTTTACGTGTGTAAGAAGCACTTTATAACTTTATAGCTGTTTACTAGAAATAGAATAGCTAGATATCAAGAAAACAATGCATTCGAAATCGCAATCCATTTTAAGATGCGCTGTCTCCATAAATCATTGGAAATGCTATCAAAACAGCAGTGAAATCGTGATCTATCTTGAACAAAGAATACATTTAAAAATGCCTGACACAAAACCTTCGTTTTAAAATACAATCCTTTGTAAAGCTACCTTAGAAATATAGCATTTATCATCCACAAAAATATAGGCAAACATAGCATTAAGAAGGTATAATTAATGAGGAACGTACCCCACTCAGACGTTTATGTAACACGCAACCTCTGCGGCGGACCATACATTAATATTTGTTACCAGACCCTGCTATTTTTGTATCAAACAAATGAAATGTATTAAATTTGCAGCCAGGTTAACACAGATATGTTTTGAAAACGTAACAACAGACGATTTTATACTGGTTTAAAACCCCTTAAGGATGCAAATATACGTTATACATTGGCTTTTGGGTCAATTCAGCAACCTCTTACTGAATTTGCTAAATCACAAATCCAAACATAATCTAATATTCCATTTATGCGTGACCTATTTATGGCTGAAAGGACCTATGGAGGTACTTAGTAAATAACTTGGAGGGATGACAATTCAAACTGTGTACGTGGGTAAGACGGAGCCGACCAGATTCTTGGCGACCAGTCCAGCCCCTTTCTGGGGTGTTATTCATGTAGATCAATCAGAAAGGAATCCTGAATAACAAATACATTTTACTGTAATGCGATTATTTTCCTTCCAGACTAGTGTAAGGGATCGTTGGATTTCCAATTCAATTCAGTACCTATAATAAAATGCGAAAAAGAATTGCGTTGCACTCACGTTATGGACGTTTTAGAAGCAATAACGATGAATCCATGCGACCTTGTATTGGGATTCGTTTGTTTATTTATTTTACAATGTGAGAAAATGGTGAAAATAATATTACTTATATAGACCCTAGCTGTAGAGGATAGCCGTCGTCGTATGCCACTTTGCCCTAAAGCTTATAATCGCTTACTACTGTTAGAATGTTTTGTTTTGTTAGGGTAGGTGGCGTACGACCATGGCTAATCTCTGAATATCACTATGAATATGTATTAAATACATTAAAATATATTACATGTAACTTGTTTATTTAATAGACGATAAATATTGAATAGTTTGTACATAACAATTTCAGATGAGAATATTTTCTTCTTTCATACTTTTTAGAGCGTGATTTATCGGTAGTCGGGTTTTAGTTTTCAGTTGTACACTATTCATAGATTCCGATTTGATTTTTGTTAGCACTTTCGCCTACATCTACTAAAGTTGAGCAAGCATCAACAACGGTTTAGGTAGACACTCTAACAAATAACTTTGTTGTGGAGGATAAACGGACGGCTGGAACTTGGGAGCCCCGGAGGCCACTTAAAACTTATGTGGCTTCGTTAACCATAGTCCTATATTCCTTCTGTTGTTAAAACCTTCCATATAATATAACAAGAGGCTTCTCGAGTTTAAATTTAGTGTTTCGTCTCGTCATTGTGGTTTCGGTGGATTTAATCAGTATATCTCTTGCACTCCACTTTGTTTGATCGAATCAAACTATGAAAAGCGGGGGAATACATATGAAAAATATGAAAGCCAAATTTAAACTGCACATGGCTTAGTGAGATTTGGATGATTCGATTTGATTGACGAAAGCTATGCAGATGTTACGTTATGGCGGTCGAATATTTTTCCAATACGCGTGTTCAGCCAGGAGTAAGTCAATACTGTTCAGAACGAACCTATTTATGTTTGATGCTTTGATATCAGAATGAGGTTCAAATCTCAAATGTCAACGATACCATATAACCTCAGCATATAACTACGGCGTTTGTCATCGATATCCACAGAGAATATATTGAAGAAACAACCACAGATATACTCAAACTCAAACTCAAAACTTTTTTATTTGTGTAGACCGTAAAAAGCACTTACAAATCGTTTAGCTGGTTCAAATTGTCATTCCATGGAGGAGAACCAGCAAGAAACTCCATGGTTATATTTTTTAAATACCTGAATTATATCAAATCAGCAAATATCTTCTGTTTCAAAACTCGGTGTCTTGTGTTTACCGTACCGTTTATTTGTATTGAAATTTGAAGTAGGCCAAATATGGATGAGAATATTTCCCTGCTCAAACAGATTCAATTTAATAGAAGCTTACAAAATTGAAGGTAATTGAATGGAAAAGATTCTGCCAAAATTAATAAAAATGATTTAGTATTTTTGTTTAGTAACATAACATAGTATCACGCTTGTATTCCACGAAGGATGAGAGAGGCAGAGGTGTATTATTGTGCACTCACATTTCGCCGATACCGTTATTGAGGCCCGTGTTGTATTGGGCGAGCCTATTGCCATCTAACGGGTACAGTTCCAGACTCCGTGCTGCTACTGAGAATTTCCCTACAGAAAATACCAATAACACTTAGCCCGACCCGGGAATCGAATCCAGGACCTCACGCTCAGCAGTCACGCTTGCGACCACTTGCAGTAGACAGTCTTTTTATTATTATTTTATATATTATTTCAAACGCTTTAGTATTTTAGTAAAGCTAGATATTTTCTTTTCAAAATAGTAATTAACTATTTTGTTTGTCTCCTTTTGGCTTAGAGATTAAGACCCTTGAATTACTTAGTTCTTAGATGAAAAGGATTAGCTCTTAGTAGGTACTTAGTACTTAATTATCCATAGCGGAGTGTCTAGCCTTTTGTTGGTTGGGTTGTTATTATCTGTGCCTTGCTGTAACCCCGTTAACAGGGGCCAATTGACATAAATAGACCATATTGATTTATTTACAACGACAGAGCAGTTCCACTTTATGTATTTTAATGACGAAACAATAAACAATAGAGTATCTTCATTCAATAATCGAAACACATGTAACAACCTAACTAATAGATAAATATTCTAAGTGTTCTATTGAAACCATAAATATTGGCTATGATTAAACATTTCGAGTCAAAACATAACAAAAAAGAAAATAGAACTTGTAGAATAAATAAATGAATAAATTACTGCTTAAGTATCTCATCAGAACGTCTCAGGTGGATGTCGGTCTTGTAATAATGAAATATAATAATTATGATTTATAGATGATGCGCAGGTAACGTACAGGTATACCGAAGAATTCTTTATATTACATCCGAAAAAAACAAACGAGGGTTACCTCAAACCATTCTCACCATCAATTTAATCACTGCTCGCCATGTCGACAAACTAGACTAATCGATTTAACTGTTCGGTTTTATCTTTGATCTAACTATAAAACTGACCTATTTTTGAACAATCCAATATCAAACTATTCCATTTATTATCGTCTGTCTGTGTTTAATCCAGTGGTCGATAACAAACAATCAGTATCATGGTTTCAACAGAATTAAGTTCTCAACATTTATAAATGAATAATTCCACAGCTACGACTTAAGTTTATACCAATACCACTAAATCACTAAAGCTTTTTGTCGGTGCTCGGTCAGTCGCTTTGTGGTCGAAACAACATATTCGTCAACAAAGGAAGAACAGGCACCTAGCACAGAGCGGCACGGGTCTTGCATATTTTAGAAATCGGTATGCGCCGGCAATCTGTGCGGATTCCTCCGCCCGAGAGCCGCGCAAACACTGTATCTGAACGTGGCTAGAATGTTTGTCTATTGATCGGAAGCTAACGAACTTACCAGTAGCTTCACGTCTAATAGTTCCTCAGATAGATTCCACTCGTTTCGGCTAAACCCAATATAAGTCGAGTGGGTCGCTTGAAAATTCTTAACAGAAATACTTTGGCAGGTACGATAGCTGGCTGCTTTCACGTAGTCATGAGATTAATTAATGAAACAAAATTATGAAGTTATTTCTCTGCAATATCCACTAACAAATTTTGTTGGTTATAAAGTAGACGGATTAAGAAGCATTTTGCTTTTAAATTGTTTTGCAAGCGCCTCAAAATTCAGAGTAAACAAGCTTCATGAACAGTCAACAACTTAACCGAGTGTTTTAGAAAACTGAAAACCCATTTAATTCATCTGTAGTTCTTTGAGGTGTGCTCTAAGGGCGCTCAGAACAACGGCCTGTGTACACGGAGAAATTAATTTGATGGTTCTGTTTTGTTATTAAATTCATAGCGGCGCAAACAACGCCTGAGCGCCTGGGTGGAATGCTAGTATGCTATTTGCTCAAGGCAAGAAAACAGTCAACCTAACAGCAAAATTGTAGGCGTTTTATAGGTCACTCGCAAGATTGCAAAGCGATGTTGCCGTTCTTGTTCTGTAATTACAAGAAAGTTGGTGACGCCTGCAGCTTTAAGGAATTAAATAAATCTTAAATATTATTTCTAAGGCAAATACAGGTAGGTACATAGGTACGCATGTGATCTACTTAGTTAGAATGCGAGATCTCTCAATAAGATATAATAATAGTGTAATTTTTAAACTTTTGATTTTACGTACTTGTAAAAAAAAGTCAATTACTTCTACGTTGCTTTTCGGACGGAACATAATTAACGTCATCTTTGTGAAAGAAAAGATCACTTAGAAAAAATACAAAAATGTCCGGGGGTTTATAAGTTAGTTTGTAATTATTGTAACGGGGTCTGAGTAGGTCAAACAGGCCGTAATTTTGATATTAGACATAAAAATACATAATGCCGTATACAGTAATGGCCATCTCAGATCTCATTTTGCAAAAGATTTAATTGACACCGGCCATTCCTTGAGCGACAATAATGATATAATATTTTCCATGTATGTAATAAAAGCTTCCGGTGGTGTGTGTTGGAGCAATTAGAAATTTTAAAACATAATAACGACAGATTTACACTGTTGAATGACAAAACTAATCTAGGTACATCTCCACTACTACGCATTTTTGCGGATAGTTCTACACAAACATCAAATCGTAGCGCTATATAAGGGAGCGCACATTACCCAGCCGCTTTGCTCGGCTGAAGGCCCTTCTGATCTCGCTATTAGCCCGGTTAAGCATTGAAAGCTCCCTGAGGTAACAGCGAAACATTTTACAAAAAAAAAAAAAAACTCTGCCCCACATTCGCTTCCAAGCGGTCGACAATTCAACATCTCTTAAGGATGCCCCGTGGAGGGGCGAAACACGTGTCGCGGATCGGGTTGGGTTGCATGTTACATTATATCAATATGATGTGAGGGCGGTGCTGCATGCACCCAAGCCTGAACTAGTTTGGCGGAATTAAAACTAAATATTCTAGTTGTATATCTTGTATGTTTTTCTATATACATATATAAGTAAAAACAGTAGGTAATTTATTTAGGAACTTCAAGAAATTTCCTTGTTTCCCTGCCTCTGGTCCAAAATGTAAGATAATAAGTTTTGTGAACATAAACATATGGAAACACGTATGTTATTTGAATTTCCTTTGATTTCCCAGGCGATATTGTACAAAATTGTTCAGACCATGAATATCTCAGGAATATAGAATGAACTAATTTATCAAGGCCGAGTTTCTCGGAGCAAAATTTCACTTTTCCTTTAAAATGAAAGGAATTCCTTGATAAGCAATTATTGTGAGGTTCTCTATAGTTTATATCAAATTACTTTTGAACAAAACTATTTAAAATTATGAAACAAGGAGGTACCTAGAGATACCTTTTAATTTGCCTAATACCTACTTATACTATAACTACTAAGCTGGGGAGAGGTCAGTGACCAACGACTCATATAAAAATATAATTTTATGGCAGAATTTCGCACGATTATGGCACGAGTTAAAACGATCCGATTTTTGTTTAGTGCTAACACCTATAAAGGTTCTAGCACAGGGGTACAGTTTGGGGCCATAAAACGAAATTAATGTGTCGACTGTCTTGGGGTCTCTTAAGGTTATTGTTATATTCGATATTTTTTTTGCTATTAGAAAGTATAATTTATGGTGAATGACAATTAAATAAAACAATGTTCAAATATGGCTGATGAAATGTTTGAACCTAAAATTACATACTAATTAAAATTCCATATAATGAGCGTCATCGTCAGTGTTAATAAATTCCAAACACAATGTATTTATATTATGTGTTTACAAATTACTAGTATTAGGTTTACTTTAATTTTAATGTAGCGGTTGAATTTAGTTTAAACTCACGTTTAAATTAACCTGAATTACATTTTGGTATAGAATTTGAATACCAAAATTTCTACGGTTTCACGTTGTATTGTTTATAGCATTCGCAATAAGGTCTATAGAGATATCAATGTATAGACGTACCAAAACCCAATGCTAACTGGATTTTGTCCTGTCTCTTCTATCGGGGAGCTATTAATATCTGTAGCGTAGGTCTGAGCTATTACGGAGTTGGACCGAAAACGGTTTAGTGCACTTGGGTAGATAGGCAACTGTTATTTAATCTCGTGCGAAACTCTTTACACCAACGTTTGGCTTTATGCTCTATTAAAAATACAATTCGGATTATATCGAGAAGAAATAAGCCTACAATTTTTGGTAAAATTATGATGGTTAAATCCGAAAAAGAAGTGACTTAAGTCCTTTGAGAACAAATACAAAATATAGTTCGTTAATTTCAATCGCAATTTCGTAACATGTTCTAAAATAAAATAATTAGTGTTCTTGTCCCACATAAAATTTTTCAAAGCTAAGCCTTACTAAAAGATCTTGTATAATTACTCAGAAATGATTATTTAGGCACAAACAATAATTACTCTTTGTCTGTCGTTTTGGACGAAGGGAATTATTCTAACGCAAACAGAGCAGGCATTCGTTACGAGTCTAATTAGGTTTAAATTTTCAGCGTAAGTAGGTATCTCTGAAATGGGTGGTTATAAAATACGGAAGGTAAATTCCGTTAAGGCTGTGGTCTCGGAAAGTTATTCGAGGATCTAACGAACCGAAAGCGACATAATTTTTTATCTAACTAGGGGGAGGCGAAAGGGGTATGAGTTTAAAAGAAATGTAGATATAGCACTTATATACTTATAATACCAACGTTTTTGTGAAAAGGCCCACTATATCACTTTTTTTATTTAAAAAAAAAACATTGCCCCCTTTGATTTTCTTCTGTACTGTTAGTACAGTTTACAAACACGTCATATACACACACAACCAGACTTGAAACAACTATCTGTAGATCATATAAATATTTGTGTGCGGGAATCGAACCCGCGACATCTAGCGCAGAAAGCGCCAACCGTGCCGTCGTTTGCATACGAGTTTCGAACCAACGCTATGTTGAAATATTTTTTCAATACTATTAAATAAATGTATTCGTTATACTTTTTCATCTAAGAATATCAGTATAATTCTGTGCTTGGTCATGTAATTTGATATGGTAGCGCAAACTACTTACTTTGTTTGTGAAGTTTTCAAAGCAACGCGAGGTTGAAAGTTCCTACAGGTTAACAGCTTATGCTCCACACTTCAACGTTCATTGCTCCCTTTGTTTACACGGTGCTCATCAGCTAGTAAGTAATCTTACAGTGTACAGTCAGCATCAAAAATATGTATACACGTAACGAAATTCAAACGCTAATTCTTGGAAAACGATTGGTTAAAATCATAAGATTTAAATGACTATGTATTTGTATAGTATCCGCAGATACTGTGTAAAATTGGTCAAGATTTCAATCACCATTTCCTCTAAAAACCGCTGTTGAATTTCATTAAGTTTATACATCTTTTTGATGCTGTACATCAAAATTGGCTTTTGTGCAGAAACATTAGAACATTGGTTTACCTCTAGAAATAAATACCAATGATTGAGTTTTATACGTCATCGTAAACATCAATATTTGCGGGATTTTCTTTTATAGTTCATCTAATGGAACTCTCGTTATATTTACGACCGCTTGGTTATAAAGATAGTTAAAATATATGGTTACAGTGGTGATAGATGGCCATGTAGAAATATCCGGGCATCATTCATGACATGGCTCTCAAAAATTAAGGTACTGACATAGGTAGGATTTTTTATGATGTGCTGTTAAATTCGATTATTTCGATTACGATTTTTGGGAGCAGTTACCTTTTACTTTATATATCATACACAACATGATAATCTCTACGAAGAAACACATAAGAATAAATATATATGGCAAGTCGGAAGTTCGGCAAGTCTACGTTTCATTTATCAGATCTATGATGGGGTGTGTTAGAAGATGCGAAAGAGCGAGAAAATATATCATAATTTGTTAGAAATCGTTTCTTTCGAAATACTCTCTATCTACAAGGGGTGGTAGCCTGGGCATATGGGATTTTAATACACTAACATTGCCTCGGTGACCGACGTTAGAGACTTCACTGGAACCTTCACTTTCAGGCCGCAGGTTGATGGTACAAATGGTACAGTGTCATTGGATCCTTGTTTACGCTACCCACGGGATGAAAATAGCATCGTATTCTATGTGAGAAACGACTAGGCAAACAAGTACGATCTCCGGGGACCCAACTAGACTGTTTAATTATTTCTCTTGCTATTCTCTCGTATCGATCTCAATGATACAACTCCGCTGGGAAACCGGCAGCCATTCACGTACGTTCGCCATAAAATGCTGCGTGACATTTAGCAGGGGCTCGCTACATTCGGGCAGGGGCTTGAAACTTTAAAGCGATGATAAACGCTATAATAAGCTCGTGAATCGGGTCCATTACGGTAACTCGAGCGAACTCGTAATTTATGTTGTATAACTTCAAACTACCCACGCCCAAACCCAAGGATTAATGGGCCAGCGAGCTGCTTAATTGAACACATAACCATGGATTAAAATAAGGTGTTAGTTGTTAGGTTTCACTGTATCATAATTTCGAGCTCAGGACCTTGTATCTATGTATAAAAATGTCTTTTTTAGATGTTTTTTCCATTGTATTGATCTATGGAGAGGTCTGTATTTCCATCAGAAGAGTTTTCGCATCACTAAAGCGGTGTAGTATTGATCATGTTTGAGTAAGTATTACTTATCTGAAGTGAGGCGTAATCAGTGTGTACCTACATACTCTCTGAAGCTAATTAAAAGTTAAATTCAATCTCAAGTTCTATTTAACATTCTTTAAGTTTTAATTGCAAAGAAACTACGTTTAATAGATGTATAAGAATTATTAATGAGCTCCCGCAAAGTTTTACAGACATAGGTACGTATACTTGTAAGCAACTAAATATTTTTACTTCTTCAAAGAACTAAAGGGGGTGCAATTTGCTTCGTATGATATTTAAATAGTTGAGAGCAATGTTTTAACGAGGCTCTTGTTAGAAAATAAAAGACTACTAAGCTGGAAAAAACTGCATCAGTACTATATTGAAATGTAAGATCGTCTGGAGATTTTTTATCTTAGTTGTGTAGACTTTGATTGATAATAAAATATCTAAAAAGTGCCATATTGCCAATCTAATAGGGTATTTACAGTTTGGTGAGAATCATTAATGAAGACAAATGTTTTGACTTTGTCTTTCGTTGCTTTTATTCGTCTTCTGTCGTGTCGGCACAAGCTATCACATGAGGTTAGGCTTTATTTGTAAGGAGATGATACTAGTGTTTCAAAAGTTAATTATAAGACTTTAACCTACTAAAAATATACTAGAACCAATATAAGGTGATTGTATATATGTATATGAAAATGGGGGTAAAGTAATTGATAGCATTTCGGATTTACTTTCTGTTCTTTATATTCCTTCTATGTATAAGATTAAAAATCATCGCTTTATTGATTCAAAGAATCAATCAAAATATCCATTCAATTTATTAAAAAAGCTATTTTTCTAACTGTTTTTTTTATTCATGTCGGAGCATTAGGGCTGGGCAAAAAATATTTTCATAATATAAGTACCTAGGTACTTATACTAATAAGTAAGTTAAGAAGACTTCACAAAATAACAGGTATTTCAATTCAATTGACAAATTGCCTTTTTATTAGAAATTTAAATTATATACACGACGTTACAAAACCTTTTGACCCAATTAAATCTAACTCAGTAAAACAAATACCTACGATAATAATTCTGCTTTTCGACGGCGCACAGGTAACTTTGTGCTCAGCCAGTTACCAGTTAATATTAACGGGCTTGGTACAGCACTAGTTTGCTGAGAACAAACATAGTGCACGTTAGCAAATTCATAACATATACCAATGTGTATAAGGGTGCATATACGAAGCTGCAACGGAGGCAGACAGCGGACAGCGTCCCGTTATTGAATTTCAATGTAAAACGTCGTTTACAAAAAGCCTTTGGAAAATTTAAAGGAAAGTAAACATTCTTTGGTGCTATTTACATTTTGTAGTCGATCTGCTTTCGTCACATTTTTAAGTCATGCGTTCTACAGCGACTTGATGTTAAATTTTTCCTTAAGTCCTTATTGTTAATAACCCGATATCTTAGCATTATGCCTGTATTCCCTGATAGGATAAGCAAAAGTGTGCTCCCACTTTGTCATCTACGAGGTACAATTACGAAGCTGCTGTTAAGGATTTTTTTTTTTCAAAGAAAAATCCAATAACACTTATGCAAACCCAGAACCTCATGCTCACCAGTCGCGATTGCGACCCCTCGAACAATGAGTCAGCTAAAAATAACCTAAGAATGGGTAAAAGCATCCTATACATAACATATTGATCTTCACTAAAGGGTAGCTGCAAACTGCTCAAGACATTATGACTGTCACTCCGATAAAAACGGGAAGCTTGCCTCATTTGGCGATAAATTCAGGACCAGTACTTTACAGTAAAGCAAAATCTGGCGACAGGCCAGGATACAAACCCAGGAGCAAAAGAACTAGGATCCAAAAATTAAAGATATTGTGTGTTTTTATTCAAGACTTCATTCGTCAAAATGTGTGTTGTCGTTTGTTTTATTTAAACTTCGCTTTACTAATAACAACAGAGTACAATAATGTCAGGGTTATATACCAAAAATTTATGATTGTACTGGCGTTATTCATGTCAAAACTTTATTCAGCCTTTATTACTATGGAAAACTTGCAGGTCACTGCCACTACCAAATTGTAGCTGCAATGTTTAGTTTTTGACGATTGTTGCGGCACACACTGCAAACTATTGTACCCTTTTTGAATCCTTTTCAACCTACTTTTTGAAATATTTTTTATTTTAGTTATGGTTGATCCTATTATGTTGAGCTGAATAAAAATAACCGGTAAAGTTTTAAAGTGTAACGAGTTTTCCGAAATGTTGGAGCAAACAAACAAATATTCTACAAGATTCTAAGAATTATGATTATGGCTAGAGTTTTTACACTTTCGAACTGAAACTCTTTGGTATTTTCCCTTTGAGCGCTTTTATAGCATCATTATTTTCTCTTTAGCACTTCTTTGAAATGAAATTGTGATGTCTATCAAGTATTACATTTTATCTAGGTACCTATAAATTCAGTTGCATGATAAAATTGGTTTATGTGTAGATATTTAGCGAAATGCCACAAGCATTGTGTGACCAGTTAAATGTCTGGAATATAATTATTACTTTTTGTTTTGAGAGATATATTTATCTTGATAGTTTAGGATTATAATAAAAGTTATTGTGTAAGTCGTGGTGTTAAAATGAAATAGTTTAAATCTGTAGATAAGATAGGTTTTCTATATTATATTTTTTTCTTGAGCATCCATTTTAAAATAAAATTGCTGGTAGATCATCTATAGGGTAGGTATAATATATCTTTCTTTGATCAGTATATACATATACCGACGACACGGTTGGCGCAATGGCTAAGCGATTAGCTTTCTGCGCTAAGTGTCGCGGGTTCGATCCCCGCACGGAACAAATATTTGTATGATCTACAGATAATTGTTTCGGGTCTGGATGTTTGTGTATGTGAATATATGTGTTTGTAAACGCACCCACGATACAGGAATTATTCCTAGTGAGGGGCAACGTTTAAAAAAAAAAAAAAAAAAAAATATCTTCATAAGTACAAATACTCGTTACTCCTCCTTCAAATATCGAATAGCAACGAGTATCGTGAATGTTGCGTGCAGTATTGCATTGAGGTTAAACAAATACCTACGGGATTCTGTTTTCAAGTACTTGTAGGTATATATCAGCTTATCATTATTTTATGACGGCACGGTTGGCGCAGTGGCTAAGTGATTAGCTTTCTGCGCTAAGTGTAGCGGGTTCGATTTCTGTTCGATGATCTACGGATAGTTGTTTCGGATCTGGTTGTGTGTGCATGTGACATGTATGTTTGTAAAAATGTACCCACGACACAGGAGAAATCCTAGTGTGGGGAAATGTTTTTTATTTTTTTAATCTAAAACAAATTGTACGCTGATATACTATACTATAGTAAATACCTTTAACCCGTCAAGCGACGCGAACTAAACACAATATAAATACATTTTTGAGAAGACGCCGCCGCCGGCGACTCTTCGCCGGTTATACAATTATGTAAGTATTAACTGCCAAATCAAAGAAGTCTTAATTTATTTTGAGAATGTCCCAAATGTAAAGTCTGACTACCTATCTAAAAAAAAGTAGTTTTTATATAAATAATGTAGTAGGTACCTACGAGATCAAAAAAACTTAGTTTCCCGTTTCAAGATGTAGACCTTTTTATACTACTGAAGTAAATACTTAGAAATATATTTCTCAACGAGCTCATGGAGACCAGCCCAGGACTGGATGTGTTTGCTGATGAATGGAAGACGATGATGTTAGAATGTTTGCGGTTCTGTGAGAAGATAGTGTGATAGGTTTACTTGTCAATGGTTATTTAGTTTTAATGGCTAATCGCTGTTCTAAATAAATAAATAAAATAAAATAAATAAAAATAAATATTTAAATTAATATAGATTATTAATACTCCGACCTGACTTACGAACTCCTTGAAGCCATTTTTTCTATCGCAGCCCGCTGGGATACCATTAGTTTAGTGAGGTCGTGGGTTGGATCCCGAGTCGGGCAAAGTGTTATTGGGTTTTTCAGTATAAAAATTCTCAGTAGCAGCATGAAGTTAAGAATTGGTCCTACTAGATGAAGCTCGCCCCCAATTACACGCAAATCACAACGGCATCGGCAAAATTTGGGTGTATAATAGTACCACTCTGACTAACCCTTCAGTAACACAAGCGTGATGGTATGTAATGTAAAATATTTTCTCGTTACCCTCATTCATTACACGGTATTCAGTTTATTAGTCATATTCATTAAAGAGTCTCGTTAACAATCATGAACACGAGTATGTTTGAATGAAAATCTGCCATTTTTAAACAACCATGTTTTTCCATTACCCATTGATGTTTTCCGTCTACGCGGTCGGATATAAGTGCTTGTCTTGTATGGATTTCTGCCACATTATTAGCAATGGAATATACGATGAGAGGGAGTTGTACACCCGCATTTCGTTATTATATCCCATACCTATATACAACACGACAGGCACAACTACAACAGAAATAGGTGTAATCCTTATAATTATAACTGTTTTATGTAGCTTTACTTTCTTTGTATCGTTGGTGCGTTTACAAACATATATATTCACATACACAAAGACCCAGACCCGAAACAACTATCTGTAGATCATACAAATATTTGTTCCGTGCGGGAATCGAACCCGCGATACATAACGCAGCAGTCGATCTCTCAACCACTGCGCCTGTCTTTACCATTATAAGAGCAAGATAAATAACAAATACTACATAAATAATTATTGTGTAATGTAATCTTCAGTACGTATCAATTGAATTGTATTACGTACCTAATATTATACCTATAAATTAATTAAATATGCATACCTACATAATAACATATATGTTATTATTATGTTGCTGTACCCTTACTGAGTTTCATGTTGAACCTTATTATGAATCTGACACCTCTGTGACACATGAATGCAATAAAGAACTTGAAAAAAAAAAAGACAAAAAACAATTCCAGGCTGCTACTGAGAATTTTCTAACAGAAATTCCAAATAACGCTTTGCCTGACTTGGAGATCGAGATCGAGAAGATTTTTGTTTACCCAATATATATCAAAAAATAAAGATCAAATAATGAGAATAGACACTCAAAGATTTCAAAAGATTCCATAATACAAAATAATTTGCTAAAGTAATAACGATGCGGAACAAACAGAGGACGGAAGAGGTTTCAAGAACACATAATTAGTTAATAATGACATCAGTCAATGAGCCAATTACGGAGCGGAGCGGAGCGAGCTTCAGCAGAGAAAGAGCGACCACAAGCACTGACGAACAATAACTTCGTTACGACTTCCCGTTCCCTCGTAAATAAACAAACAGCATGGAAAACAAACAAGTTTCAATTATAGTCTCGCTTTCATTCGACTTGTGATTTCCAAGTACGTTTTTTGTTCCCCACAAATTGTGTATTTAACTTCAAAGATAGAAAATAAATGTAGTTGCTCTTCTGAACTTTCCAAATTATGAAACTCTGGAACGTTTATATTGCGTTCTCGTGGAAAAGATTAAAGTGCCTTCGGATTTTACATTTATGTTCGCTACCAGTAGTTAAATACTTGTTTGTATTTGAGGTTTAACTAAGTATTTTAATTAGATTTTTGGTATCAATCATAAAATTAATTAAAATTGAAAACCAACATAATCTTTAGACAAAGTTTCATACACAAATTGAATATCTATATCTAATGATGTAAAAGCGACTGAACAGTAAAGATTATCTAAGGCTTTAGTCAAATCTACAACTGAAACTATAATATATAATATGGCAAGTAATATTATTTAGAGCTTTGTAAGAGCTTACACTCATATTATGAAAAACATTATTACTGTAAATAAAGAAACTCAACAACTAAACTAAGCGAACCAGAAGTGCTTTGTTGACAACTTCATCTATTCATTCATTCAATCTATGAGTGTGTTGAATAAAAAGGTCACAACTCGCAAGTGTAAAGTCCATTTCGTCTTTTTGCGGAAGCTGGATCGTAGCCAACATCAGACAATGTTGTTATGAGATTGTACTGGGCAGAATTACCGTTACAACCCTGGTATATTTATGGTGGCATTCACCGTACAATTCACGCGAGTCACTTAATCTTCACCACCATACGTCTTTATTGCGACATCCGATTTGGTTTGTATTCTTTGTGTTTATTTAACGTAGTCTCGTGTTGACTTTATGAAAGTCTTTGATTTTTATTTACTCTTTTGCTGAAATCAAATACTGCTGATTGTACAATGCTCGAGTACAACGTGGCTAGTTATGCATATTATATGAGTATTAGCCAATTTCGTGCTTCTTTTGCTTGCTTTAAACACACTGACGCGAATCCGCTAGCGTTGTGGATTCATGCCGATTGTTTCTATAGAAAAGTTTCATTTCTATAGAAACAATCGTAGTTAGTTTGAGCGAAGCTTCATTTTTGTTCTCACTGTACCTACTTGCTATGTCGTTCTGACCCGCATCACTATTCATTTTGCCTCCATTCAAAAATTAGGTGCCATTTTCCGTTTTCTACCATTCCACCTCGCATAATGCGCTACCCCATCTGCACTTTAAACGTTTGTCTTAGTTTACTTTGAGATCTGATGACTTATGTATTACTATTGTCTTAGTTAGTACTTAACCTACATAATAGCTAGACCTCTTCTCTAATGCCTCAGACTTGTATAAACTCGATTTACAGCCTACCCGTATTTACTTGAATTACTTAGCTTGCTCTGGCTAGTGGTGGTAATCTACTTAACTTTCACCTTTATGCAGACCATCACTATTAAATTTTCTGCATACGCCTTGTTCCATTTAGTTCACAAATGCTTACACATTTACTGCAAATTTATTTTTGGGGTGCATAAATTAAAAAAAAGGTAACTTCAAAATTCTGATGTTTTTAAGAATGAAACACGAATACATATGTAAATCTTTTATCTGTGGTATAATTTTTGCAAGTCACATCCCAATCCATAAAAGCATCGAGCGGTTTTTCCCTAACTTTTTTTTTTTAATACATTGGCTTTGCCGACCAATTCAAATCCAATTTACATTTCAATCGGGAGCTTCATGTAAAAACATGAGCCTCACAGAGCATGCCCCTGCGCTATAGAAGGCTTATGAAATAATGTTACATCGGCAAAGTCCTATATTTACAGTACATGTACCGTACATTATATTTTGTGCGCATTTACCAGAAAATTCCTCATAACTCATGTGGAGACATAGGTGAGAGATATAAATATTTCCCAGCGAAATTCCTGCGACAGTGCCTTGAAACGAGTGCCTCGGATATGTTACTTACGCTCATGAGATTTCCAACATTCGGGCTATCTGTTTGAATAATTGCTTGCAGTTTTTGTTTGCAGTTTATGTAACTCTATTCTTAGCTGCAACTTAAGCACGGTAATTGTCAGGCTAAAATTAAAATAAATGTATAATTGTGCCTTTAAAATATTTTTAGTTATCACTTAAATAATCTGCAAACTGAATAAACATGCAATACAATTATGGGTTGAGTATATCATATGATCATCACACGAAGTAAATCTAGAAATCCAGTACCTACGTCATGTCAAAATTAGCCTTGCACTTGAAAATGAAAACTGAGCAGATCACTAGATCATTAGATGAGACACTTTTTTTTTAAAACGTTGCCCTCTATTATTTGTACTGTTTACGAACATACATTTTGATTGCAGTTGAAGAATTCTATCTTCTGAAATTAATGGAAGGAAAATTTTAATTTAGAATCCTAATAAAAAAATATGAACTTTAAATTTTTTGCTGTAAAAAATACCTTTTCACTAAACTTTCTACTTCGAAAATTGACATAAACAAATAAAGTAGGTACCAATAAAAGTTGGCATCACGGCCGGTTTCTCTTTACTTAAACATGCATGAAAGGAAATACGCTGCATGTTACCTAGAATATATTTGAGTACACATGAACCGATGCATCGCCGAGTTTAGGGTTGTCACAACAAAGAGATTTAAAACTAGAGTGAGATGCTGCTTGCTACTGTGCGTGAATTGAATTAGACAAACCTGCGACGATGGTTGTTAAGTTTACGGAACCTTCCTAAGAGCATTACAAGCAGACGAGTCGGTTAGAAGCCCGAGATACCTAGAATTTAAGCTTGTGAATTTCTGAGGCTCGGTGGATGAGATATAATATATGTGTTAGGAGAGACTAGCTCATAGGTGGTAGCCCTATTTGCAGATAAAGTTGCTAAGCGCGCAGCCCGAGTGCGCGTTGTAAACTACTTTTATTCGGCCATAACAATAGTCCCGCGGGATACCGGTACACGTCCAGTATAGTCTCTAGCTTTACCCCTTTCTTCTTTTTCGTGTAATTTGCCATGAAGCGATGCCTTTTATTTGTCGTTAATACAGATTTGTTGATGTTAATGTCCGTAATACGAGCTTTTGAATTGTCTGTTTGTTTAATATTTTGTTATAGCTATGTATAGTTTATGGTTACTAAGGTTTAGATGATAACATAACATAGCATCACGCCTGAACGGTTAGGCAGAGGTGTACTATTGTACACCCACATTTCGCGATGTCGTTATTGAGTCCCATGTAATAGGGGGCGAGCCTAATGCCAAGGTTTAGTCGATATGTACAACAATGTGTTATGTGTCGTTGACAGCGGCGTGCACAGAGTTTTTAGACAGGGTAGACAGAAAATTTTAATAGCTTACTTACCAATAATACGTACTGCATGTTGGTATTGGTTCGTCGTCTTGTCGATTAAATAATGATGTATGTGATTTACCACCTCAAATATCTCATAATAAATATTTATCCGAGTTATGTAGGGTAGGCAGTGTCTTTTTGTCTTTATGAACCGCACGCCACTGGTCGTTGATATATACATACCAACGTTGATTTAATTTTAGACTACTTTTAAATACGCGTTTAAAGGATTTAAAGCCCATTTGAATCCCAAAAAGATTACCAAAGTACTAATTGTAACAGACTGAACAGCAAGCTATTCAATTCAAAATTAATAAAATATTTGCGAACATGGTCCCGGCTATTTTAATACCGGATTAATTCCCCGAACTCCGAAACTACGAAATTACTTATCCGCAAAATGAACCACTACTGAAGCTTTGTTTGAAAACAATAATAGAAAAAGAAACCGCATTTTGTTATTCTTAACTTTCAACCGACATTATACACAGTGACTCGGATTTTTTCAAGGATTATGTTAATGTTTAACCTCAAAATTTACATAATCTGTGAAATGATAAAATTTGCACTAGCTTCTCGTAAATATTCACAGCGGCTTATCACGTCAACACCCACTGGTTCCATCTATATTGCCATTCTTTATTTACTAAGAAGGATTTAAGGATTGTGCGACAGAAATGTAAACATAAATTTATAGACAAGTTTCAACTGTTGTATGGTTTGAACGTTTGTTTATTTGCCTCGAATGCCTGGATATTGTAGTTGCTACGTGGAATGTTTTAAAATAATGGCAATAAAAATACACACACACACACACACACACACACACACACACACACTTTGTGCGGAGGTATGTAAAATCGGTAGGTATCTATTTGGTCTGTTATTTTTAAACCAATTTGCTGAAAGATTGTCCTGCATTAGCAATATTGTACGGTTTCTATAATAATACTTTGGAAGTGGGGCATTCCTTATCTTTAATACCGCCACTAAAAGGGACTGCAAGGCAAGATATTTAGATATTTAATACTATTGTAAGCAGCTTAGAGCCCTACCCCAAATGCGTATTTGCATACATGTAAGAACAGTTTTGCTTAGAAACGCAATATGATAATATGCTGTTGATTTATTTCTCCCTAATAAAATATTCTACGAATACCTATTTTGACCCTTATTTACAAATAGATAGCAAATTGTTTATAACGTAACTTTTAAAAAACATACAATTTTATTTAAATTCAAACACAAAAAGACACCCGTGCTGTGTTTTTTATGTATTTTTTCATTTATCTTCAACGTTTATTCTAAGATAAATGGAACGTCTCCAACCATATCAATAATTTAAATTTAGACTCAGACAAGGTTACGGGTAAGGGTTTATATTTTTCATATAAGTTGCGTTCAAATAAATATGTTATTAGGTACGTCCGAATTTTGTAAAGAAGGTGTTCGCAGCTGTTTGTGTAGGTAGGTAAATCTTTCCCTACTGACATTGTGTCTAGTAATTGATGATTTTGTTGTGTATGTATTGTGACAAAAAGTTAATTTCATAGATACTAAGATGTACAATAATTTACACAGTCATTAGTCGAGTAATTTCTCTTCAATATTCAATTTATTGCAGACTTGGAAACTTAATTTCATCAGAATATATCTTCATGCGTCAATATTTTGGTACGTTTCACTAACTAGGTTATCAGAAAGCTAGAAACTTTATGCAAAGTAGAACAGCTCGACACAATTCTTGTGACGCTGAGAATTCTCTCCATGAAGATTTAAATGTAACAGATTAACTGTTTTAATTAAACGATATGCGCTACAGAGTGCATGATATTATAATTTTAATAACAGTTATACGATTTCAGCGCTGAGCGCTAATGCTTAATAAAAGCACTTTAATCAAATTTTTATGGTACCAATAAACCGTCGCGGATGTTCATATTTGCAGTAAAATAGAGTTTATCGTTTGACACAAACACCAACTGCCAATTCTTAACTGCAGAATTTGAAAATATTCCGGTCATAATATCTATTCTACGTAGTAAACTGGACAAGTAGCTCTTTCTTAGGCCACAAATTTGTGAAATGCCGCCCTAAGATATTTTCGCAATTTTCTCGAAAGAAGTCTACAATTTTCTTTTCTAATTTCGGGAAATCCTCTTTGGTGGTCTGCGTAATGGAACGAATATTACAGAATTTCATATTACTAATTCCAAGCTAGGACTAGGTCAGGTCCACTCAGAGAGAAGTATTTGTGTACTTATGTATTCTGAGCACACCCCCCGAGATAAATAATCTTCAGGGTGTCTTTCGTAAGTATGCAGAAAAAAGGTGATGTCGTCTAAAATGCTGCCATCCAAAATTTATACGCACGCGGGGTAGAGGTGCTTTGTTTTCACATGTCGGCTCGAGGAGCGCTTGAAGAGTTATTGTTTTCGCATGTCATGCGAAAGATATATCGTTTCTCCGAAGAAATGAAACTGCTACATTCGTATCGTAGAGTTTGGATCCCAAGTTTTCATTTACATGTTGATTTTATTTGCCGCGAATGTACGTGTGTGCGCGAGTGTGGAATATCAATGTGACAATTTAAATGTATATGCTGATATTCCATCCATATAAATCACAACCCTAAATATTCAAGCTAACTCCTGTTTATTTTTTCACGATTCACTTTGGAGAATAACTCGATTTGTGTTCATATATCTTTCTTATTTAGGGGTACGTACAAATACTGAAGACAGATAGAAAGGTTAGCAAGAAAATATAGGATTTCAGAATATGATTTTCTGTGTTATTTTGGAGTATAAATGAGTGCAATCATTGTGGTGTGCACCTGGCTTCTTCTTGCGAAAAGGCGAGTGTGTTTAAAAGTATCAAAGATGGTATCTGCAAAACGTTTCAACAATAGTGTACTAAACAACAAACACTGTTTTTTAAAGAAAATTAAACCAACTCAAATGTTAATTATGCATGTGAAAAGTTTAAGTTCATACATTAAATGTTCAATTAAAAAGCAAAAAAATATGATTGAAAATTAACATTAAGTACGATAAGAGTGATAAAACAGGAATAATGAGATTAAGATAAATAATCTAGTATTAAAGCCACACAGTATTCGAAATAATTTTCGAAGACCTTATAATTACTTTAGCAGCACAATATTAAATTTCTCAAATAGGGCCGTAAAAATTTTTACCTTCATTAAAATATTGGAGTCGTAAATGATATATTTATGCGAAGTGATAAATTATTATGACGTAGATCAAGTATAAAAAGTACTTGAAAATATTCTGAAAATCTAAGCATTAACGAACATTATGTATCTAAGACTCTTAATATAGAAACTTATGATATACCTAATCAATCACGATTGATAAAACTGAAAGTTATCAAGTTGTCCTTTCAAATGCTAGCTTTGTAACTTTAACTTTAATGAATACTAAATAGTTACTTCGGATTTGATAACTAAGCGATCTAGCACATATCGAAGAAACTTTGTAGTAAAATGAAAAGCAATGAAATCGACAATGTTTCAGTCACTTGTACCGAATACGTTGTTACGTTTCGTTATTGCTACAGCACCCCCGTTTATGTCTTGGCGAATAACCGCCTCATAAATTTTACGAACTTGGGGTAATATTGTTTGCTTATTACAACGCGTTGCGTTGCTAACGCTACGTATTAACCGCTCACTACCGCTCGCTGAGAGTTATTTGCATAATTTTAATTTTGTTATATATGATATTAAGTCATTGTACTTATCTGCGTGAAGATACCTAATAGGTACTGGTTTTGAAATTAGGTTTTAGTAAGAAACTATGAGTACATCCTTTAGTACAACCGATAACATACATACACGAAAACAAGCACATAAACATAGGTAACATTCCAAACTTCTGCCCTGGCAGACCGAGCAAAAATATGACGAAATCTTCAGGTAAAGGAACAGCAATACAATAAAGAAAACTTAAAATATTCACGAGGAACACGAATAACAAACAGAGCCTCGCAATCGCAAACTTACGTAGGCTTCAGCGGAGTAAACTGTGAGCTTCAGTGGCAAATGGTTGGGCGGGCAGGACTTGGCCGGCTGCCAAACACACATTTAGTGGCCACACGCGTACAAAAAGTACGGCGTTTAACATGCTCTGTCTGTTCGACATACTTCCAGAATTTTTTCTTTCAAATTTATATATAAGTATTAATGGTGACTTTATGAGTAATATCGAATCACATTTGTCAGGATTATAATTGAAAATTGATGCGTACACATCTTCATACAAAATAGTAATTTTCAATTAAAAAAAATGCGAAGCGACGCTGATGGATGTGATTGCATTCTAAATCTGTTAACTTAGTCTATGAAAACTATGGTGCTAATCTATGGAAAATATTGCGCTCATACAAAGCGGTGTGACCGCGCGAGTACCTACGTCACATAAAAAATATAATTAGACAACGAAAAATTATGTTATCAAGCATTCACACCATTATAAATGCGAAAGGAACTCTGTTTGTTACTTTATCACGATTAAACCTCTGAACAGGCCGTTATAAAATTTAAGAAAAACGTAGCCTGGAGAAGAACATTGGCTTATTTTTACTATTGCAAAAAACACAAATTAGATAATAAATACGAAATACACGCAGACAAAGTCGCGGGCAACATCTATCTTAATATATATCATTTTTCTGTACGTGTGTTTGTCACCTCCTAAACGGCTGGACCGATTTGGATGAACTTTTCTGTGTATATTTCAATGGGTTCCTGGTTGATTTGAAAATACAATTGGACCCGGTAGGTGGCGCTGCGATCGAGTTCTAAAACATGTTCGAGCAGGACAACGTCTGTCGGGTCCGCTAGTTATATATAAAAAGGTACCTACGCTTCTTTTTCACGAGGTACCTATACATGGAAATCTGGAAAGAATGGCCAGTTAGTAATAGTGGTCTCGATGTAGACTTACTACCTATCTCCAGTATTAGTCCAGTGGTAATGCATGACGTCCGGGAAAGATCGTCATGATCACGAGAAATTATACACGGTAACTCAAACTTAGGGCTCCTAATTTCATCTTGGAATCCTAACACGTGGAGGGTCTTTCCATAATATCTGCTTTATAATAAAATAAGATCACGAGTAATATATTTTCATTATGATCTTATTTTATTAGGAAGATAAGTACAGGTAGCAAGGTAATGTTGTTTCTTCAAAGTAACTAAAAGCACTTAGTACTCGTATTTGGTTTAATTTTATATAATTCCCATCGTAAAAAGTTAACAAAAGGCTCTTCAATAATTAAATACCATCCGGTAGAGTGAAGCAGCATTGCCGCCAACATTTCCGTCGGAAGAATTTTTAATTATTTTCTTATAAGTATGAAACATAGCTACAACCGTAAAGCATGAAACTCGGAACAAAAATAAGTGAATTATGAACTTGTTATCCATATTTATACTCTATTTGAAAGTACCTAGAGCGTTCTACCTTAAATAAAGATTGAGAAGCTTATAATAGACTTTTCACATAAGAAATTGCTTACAATTTAAATTATTTCTAATTTTAAATTTAGTATTCAGTCTCAAAACTTAACTTTAACCTTATAAATGATGAGAGCTGTCTTTATGTAACTTTAAATAAATTAGTAATCCTTACTTATGTTCTGGCTTTTATCAGTTGTGACTTATGAACTCGTCTACAGGTCCAAGGCAGCAGAACTTTGCCATTAGCTACTTAACTGTCACTTCTTAAGTACCTACTTATACTTGTGGAGGTAATGTCGATATCTCATTTTATCATTAACAAGAGATATTGACTCATTTAAGCAGTAGTCGATTACTGAGTTGAAATTCGAGTATAAGTTTCCAAAAAATTTTTTTTTGTTGTATGTAGTTGAAAACGTAGAATGAAAAATAAAACATACAAAGTTGGGATCTAACTTTACAATGCAAGATGATACCTGAAAGATATTCACGTAAATTAATATAATAATGTATATAGGTACATATTTTAGTTAAATACCAAAATCTACGAACTCTAACAAACTGAGAAAGCCATTAATTCTAGCAACTAATACTTAAGTTTTACTACTTAAGTATAACTTAGGTCCCTATCTTTGCAAGAGAAAGCCTTTGAATTAAAAGGATTCGTTACGTCTAAATTATGTAGACCTCTTTGATGTAAATATAAAAGATATAGATATTACTGTGACAGATTATCTATGTATTCATCAAGTTCTATTTTTGAATTGTCTCTTTGAAAGTGGAAGTCTTTCAGAGATACGATTTTAGAACATTACCGTTTATAAAAAGAATGAAGTTGCCAGTAGTCAATATGTATAAAGAGATTTGTCCAACAAGGGTTTAATGGTGCGTTTATATAAAGTATCTACATAGATTTATTGTATAGCCAATTCATGATACTTTATCATTTTTCGTAGCTTAACCGACTACAGTCAATGTCATTAAATTGATTTCAAGATGCCCATAACATGACGCTAGGCTTTAATGGCGTTTACATTACGCTAGTAACAGTTTAGTAATTAGTACGAATCCTCTATGGTGGACTACTTCATTTGTCAAACTTGCGTTTATAGATGATGATAAGGATCAATTACAATTACTTCTGTATCGCTGGTAGAAACCAAATCGCTTCTATTTGAATCATACAGAGGACTTTAGGTCCGATTAGGCACCACTGCACATGGTTTCAAACGCTGCCAATGCACACGTTTGTGGTATCCTTTGGAGTCCCGCCTAAATTCTAAACGGGAATATTCTAAGCAATGTTAATCTATGAATTTATCGTCCCAGCTTTTTAGAACATTATGGTTACTATACTAAATTAAATTTAGATATTGCTTGACCTGTGGTATGGCTTTTCGCGTTCAAGTTGAAGTAAAGCTAATTTTTAAACGGTCGTGGTTCTAAATTGAGATTTTTTAAAATGTTTATTTCGTATAAAATGGCTGTATTGGCTACGGGTAATTTTGTTTCGGGAGTTTTTTTTTTGGTGCTTCCTCGTTGGACGTGGGCGGGTAGACGTGACGTAGGTCGACATACAATTTCCTGTCTATGGTCGCTCTGACCGCTGCTCTTTCCCGGGAGATTTAGCCTCGTCTGACAACCTGGAAACGTTCACCGGATATAGGATGTCAAGCAGCAAACCTTTGCTCTAGGGCCACCGAAATTGCTTCCGACAAACGCTCGGCTTTGTCTCGCACAGTGTTGCATTCAGCAGAATTGTTGGAGATTGCACAGACATATATTTTAAAAACACTCTCGTAGAATATCAGTACGTGTTGGCAACAGTTTTCATTGTAACAGGTCGTAAATAGCTCTTCACGAGCATCGACATGAAGCTATGTGGATAGGAATGCAGTTTTAACATTATAACAATGCAGAAGTACACACACCTATTCCTCATTTGATTTGTCTTGCCTGTCTAAAAGATTTGTATACTAACTTTGAACTTACATTTTATTACCATTGGGGTTAAAATGTTGAAAATCCTATCTTAGGTCTTGTCTATTCCAAGTTTATAGGTTTTTTAGTTTCTGGTATTTCGTGATTAGTCAGTGATGTAGCGAATGAATGAGAGGGTGAGTGATATATCGCTTTTAAATGTATATAATATGTCACGGATATTTTAATAGTTGACAACTTGGCAATTCAAATTTAAATTAGACATAAACATCATTACATAATATAATGTAACATTGGTATAATGAGTATGTTCGCTATCCTACCATTCGACGACTATGTAGGAAGCATAAATCCGTGTGCTTTTTAATCTATTGATGGAATGACACTGAAAGTAGAGCAACAAAGAAATCTTATTAATATACATATTGATATTATGTTGTAATTTGACGAATAGGTTTTGATACTATAAAGTGACAGAATAAGGTGTGTAATTTTATTAATTAAAAATTTGATGGACATACATCTCAATTTTTTTTTGTTTGACTACTATTAATGAAATATGTACATATGTGTGGTGTTCTCTTCATGGAAATAATATGTGGGGAACAACTATTTCCATTTTTTTCTTATAATACGATGCAGGATTAATGTTGTCACTTCACTCCGATAGATGGCGCTGTAGTTTTTACCACGTAGCTAGTACTCGCTATACTACTATACGATACATGATATTCAACGTTGTTATTAATAAAAAAATATTATAACTTGACGGCACGGTTGGCGCAGTGGTTGAGCTATCGACTCCTGCACTTCAAACAACTGCAACTTCAAGCTTTGTAACAACCATCATTAGATATGTAAAAATCTCTACGCTACATTCTCTGATAAGTTGTTTCAACTGCTGAATTCAGTAATTATAAAAATAAAGGTATTTCCCAGGTAGCGTCCGTTATCTACAAACGCTTTAAATACGGTACGCTCAACTAAGCGCAGTTAACACGGAAAAATATTAAAATGCCTTGAAAGTTAATGTACACATTTATGAAAATTGAGACGTTTAATCTGCCAGTATTTTTCTATATACATACATACCATACTCATAATATAGAGGTACCTATATATCTTCTCTCTACTACATACTATGAAAATAACGAAGTGAGGTTTTTAAGACAAACATAGGAATTTAAATAGGTTTATGAAATAGGTATGAGGCATCACATTTTCCGAGAAAAACGATAAAGCTATCATTAATGTAAGCCTATCATTTCAGGGAAAAATAATAATCTAAGGTATAGCATAGCATAATGTCTAAAGCATGATGTACCTACTTTGAACCCAGGATCACACGTTTACCAGCTGCGCTTGCGATCACCAGACCAGCAGTAACAGAAAGTATTTAGTGTCATGCTATACTCTTAGATATAGTGAGTTGTATAGTAGAAACATAATGACTTGAGAACGATCTATTGATTGAAATGACGAATTACCATTGGAAGTGAATTTTGAAGATAAAATTATGTGGAAAAAGGATGAAATTTAACAACGGCTTAAAATTCAGATCTAGGTATCTATTTGGTGGCGAGCAGTGGCGTGCAGTTCATAAAGACAAAAAGACACTGCCTACCCTACATAACTCAGATAAATATTTATTATAAGATATTTGAGGTGGCAAATCACATACATCATTATTTAATCGATAAAACGAAGGACCAATACCCACATGCAGTAGGTATTTTTGGTAAGTAAGCTTTTAAACTTTTCTGCCTACCCTGTCTAAAAAATCTGTGCACGCTGTTGGTGGCGAGTACTTAAAGGTTTATATTTTTATTTTATAATATCTACCTAGTAATATTTTATATGAAAAACAGCTGACTCAGATCACTTAAGTACCTGCTCGTTACTAATACGTACTGCCAAAAAGTTTGCTAAATCCGTTTAATACGTGAACATATAATCCATTTCAAAAGTCGATAAATACACACACTTATTAATTATTAATCCATGAATAAACATACCCCAATTAATTATATTAATTACGGATACATCCCATAATATTTAGTGGCCATTGCAATTACGTAAGTAGCATATAGCATTCATAATGATATTTCCCTTTCGGCTTTCGGATCGTTGTGTGTACAACACTGGTACATTAAGTGCTTTTTTATGTTACATCGAACGTTTTCACAGCGAACATTTGCGTTTCCGATAGGCAAACGCATCAGTGTAAATGCGACATCAATAATTCAGTGGGAAAGCGATCAGGTGTCTCGATGAGATCTTGGGCGCAACCGATACAAAAGTAAGCAGACACTACAATCCGCTAAGGTACACTTCCCTTATGCTATCGAGGGCTCTATAACACTTTGTTGGTATTATTTCGTAGGTCTAATGGAAATGGAGCAAATGTACGCACTTATAGCAAGATTTGTTACAATGTTGGCGGTAAGTGCTTTTAGGCATACCAGCACAGAATTCATAAAAGCTATCAGACCAACTATTCTATTTTATTACTGTAACAAATCAAATGCCATTTAACATCTGGAATAGGGTGATTGACAAAATGTGACCCTAAAGCGTTGGACAAACGATAATCGCTCGTCATTAAGTAGTTCAGGTCCTAGCATTTAGAGGACGATTTAACTCAAGATTTGTGGATCCCAAGGAATTTCGCCGATAACGTACATACTTTTGCGCGAACGGGGGAGACGGGGGTAACAGCGGGTCGGAAGCATCACAAATGCATTTTAGATGCGGACCCAGTGCGGAATAAAAGGAGTGAAGAGTTTCTTGAACGCTCACATATCTTTAGGTTATTTCAAATAAGTATCTACTCGAAGATATTGTAAGCGGTGGTTGGTATATTTAAGGAGTACTTATGTATGGATTATTCGTTCATACAATTTCGTATGTATGTCAATGAATCGCGATAGCTGACGCAATAAGTTTATGATATTACTACGACAACAGATATTTATTTTTAAAAGTGTAGGTTAGGAATGGGGCTGGCACAGGTTCTAAACTTAAAATTTTTTTTTTTTTCCTTTAAATCTCAATCATTCCCAAAATGTTTCTTAAAACCGCATTTTAGAGTTGACAAAACTACACTATAAACTGTGCCTTTTATAGTCTAGGCAAATAAGCGGGAATAATCCTTGGTATTAAAAAAAAATAATTAAAATCTACTAGGACCAAGATTCTATGGCCCGCAAAAACGAGGTGAGTAGTGTTAGGTTGTATAATGTTTGCTTATCACACAATTATCTGATAGAATATTTCTTTTAACCAGCATAAAATATGGTTACATTATTGTGGACAAAATTAATCAATTAAATTTAAAATTTATTTTGGGGATGCAATAAAACTAACTGACTTTACTATTCATCTTTAGACTTTAATGATTTGCAATAGTTGGTGTTTAAGTTAAGCGACATGATGGTCGAACTTTATTCTGCCAATTTAGTATTTATTTCGAACGTAATAAATCAAGTTTACTGTTTACATAATACTCAGCTTAATAACATCATTCACAAATATTTACATTAACATAATATTTGTTAATTTTCATCATTTCTGTTATTAAACCCGATTAGAAAATATTTGTGAACCGATACACTCGCTAGATAAACGCCGAACTTTTTAAGACATTATTAAATTCGAGATCAAACTACTTTTATCAAACAACTAAGTCAGCGTGGTGGACTAAGGCCTTTTTAATTCTCATTCTACAAGGCCCATGCCCTACAGGACAGTAATAGGGTGAATTATTCCTCGTAGCGATAATGGTCGTAGGCGTCTACGCACGTAGAAGCGCGATCGTGAGCATTTCCGCAGAGCACTGCGCGCAGTCTACGAGTTTAGGTGCGCGGCTACGTGCATAGCAGTGCCCCTCGGTACTTAAAACCTGCACGTAGTAATAACAAATTTCTGCACGCTGTACGCAGTTCTTGCGGTAAGTAAGCAGCAAGTAAAACAAAGAAGAAGCCAATGTGCTACAAAAACCGCTATGCGCTAGGACGAAAGTTAATAAATATATCTAATACAATATTTATTTTATTCTCTAGTAATAAAAACAGCTCTGTTATTAATTATCTAAAGTAAAAGATACACAAAATTTCAAATTCTAAGATAGATATTTCAAAATATGAGATATTGACTTTGTTGCCCTATTCTTCGATTCAGGAGACATTTCAAGGTAACTAAAACTGTTCTTGAAAATTTTGGTCAAAGTTGTTCTAGTTATTTCGCTCATAAGAATCTGAAATATTTTAAATATTACTTATTAACCTACTTGGGGTAAGTAGGTTAATAAGTAATATTTAAAATATACAATCAAGGTTGTCAAAAGTAGTAAAAAATATATGTAATATATTATTATATATTACATATATTTTTTTACCACTTTTATTATCTCCTGGAAACATCACTGCATGGGAATATTACATATGAAAAATGCATAGATAATCTTACAAAGCAAAGGTCGGCTCTCGATGTAATAATAAATGAACTTTGATCTCAAACAAAGAAGACCGCAGAGATTAACTAACCTAATATCCTGCAATCGTTACGTGCTATCTCAGCCAGGTCTTTGTAAGAAGAAAAGGTCAGACGTCTGATGATAATAATTAAACGCAATAAGACGGAATGTATTGAACGTAATAGATAACAGTATCGTCTAAATTTAATTACTGTATGATGAAAATAGACGGGTTAATATATTTTTTTGGTTCGATGTTATTAAATAATAGTATGTCGCTACGATAAAGTCAAACAACATATATTGCAACCCAGCAAATATTCGTACAGGTAACTACTGGTTTACGGTGAAGTTTTGTTTGGTTCATACCTCAAAACGCCACATTCTTTTCGTTCCATTTGAAATAAAATATCATGAAGTTCAGAATTATTATCCAGCATGAACTGCTTTTGAATGCTGTAAAAATAAACTGCTAGCCGTTGGAAAGGTGTTTCAGCTGTAAGGTAGCTCGGCTTGTATTTTTTTTTCTTCGTCAGTTTGCTTCCGTTTCTTTAGATCTTTAAAGAAAAGGCCTTTCCAACCCGTGCTGTCAGGAACGAGTCGTGCTGTAAGCAACCTTTGTTGTTGTTTTTGAGCTAATATTTGAATGACTCTTAGGTAAAAATTTTTAAAGTATGAAGACGAACGAAGAACCTAATTAGTTCAAAATTACTCCTATCATCAATTTTCTCAGTGATGCAAAATTTCGTTTGCCGGTCTTCCGCTCTCAGCTAACAACCCGCCATTTTATCATGACTGACAGCACTAATCGTGTGCCTGCTAATGAGGACACGGCTAGAACAGCTGAGCGAAGCAAAAAATGTGTTATTAAGTGCTTTATCAGCGAATCCGAATGAACATGAGATATTTAAATTAAGAACGATTTACTTTGCTTTTCTTCCGATACTACATTATTCTATTTATCTACATATCTTTATTTATTCGACGGATACAAAGCCAACGTTGAAATCCTGTTGGATCCCTTCAAATACACATTTCAAAACATGGTTGTGACTCGCATTCAGCGACGCTTGAGTTAATCTGGCGGGCTTTGACGCGATCACTACCAAATCAGATCAATGTGCCCAGTGTGTTCCGAGACCAACTACTGGCTCGTCCAAACGTTTCACATCTATTTCGTTATGCACTCATTATAAAAACGTAATGAGTGCATAACGAAATAGATGTGAAACGTTTGGACGAGCCAGTAGTTGTAGAACACCCAACAAAATTCACACCAGTACGGTGTTACTTTTACGTCTATTTTAATTTGCGTGTACAGCCACAGAATAAAATGGTGACAGAAAACTGCGGGATAAATTCGATCAAAATACACACTGAATATGAAATCCTGTCACGAGTCACAATAAACTAACTAGTCACTATTCCCCCGAAGCCCCTTTAATCCGCGTGGTTTGGAGCGCAATACTAGTGGCAATATGCCGAATTGCCGAATCGGTATCGAACAATTCAATTGGCACTCATCAATTTTTCCGACGAACTCAATTTATATAGGAATGTGAACTTGGGCTGCGTAATATCAGGATTATAAAATTAAATGCATCCATTAATTTGACGTTGAACATATCTATTACAGAAGTATTAATTAATATCGTGTCCAATAAACGTGATTTTTATACACCAAGTATAGCATGCACTTTCCTCATATTTATTTTTTCACATTAACGGTCAAAATTCGCGAAAAGTTACAAATTTTCACATAGGTAGGTACTTGACATTTATTATATAATGAAGGATGCAAGGCTGAGAAAATGTTTTTGCTACGTAGGCTGCATGTAAGTTAATCTATTACCTACTTACATTTTATTTCCATCTATCAAGCATAGACAATACAATTTTAGTTAAATCCGAATTGCAATCAAATGTATCTATGTATGCTGGATACGAGAGTAAAATCGTGTCCCGAATACGGGCCATCGGCGTAATCGAGCCAGGCTTTTTAACTTGTATTCAATATATTTTGTTACTTTACCGTTTTGCACACATGTGAGCCTTTTAGGTCTGCAGCTTAGTAATTCAGTCCCAATCCTATCTATACTTCATACGATCAAATGGTGTTGTCCATACTAAATTTAGCAAATTGGATAATCGCGTCTGCGAGCATCGATGCATTGTGATGTTAAAAGAGGCGCATGGCTCTTGTCCGACCTTATTTGAATTGCGAACACCTCCGAGCGAATTCAGAATAGGAGAAAAACCGATTTTTTGTCGTTTATGAATGAGATCAGGGAGATTGGAACATCGTGTTCATGGCACTTAAAAAGTCATAAATTAATGTCGGTCGGCCGCAAGCGAGTGAGGTGGGCTTTTACGTGAATAATGGCCCTAAAGCAGTTCGTATTCGAATGCCTCTTTTAGCATCTTTTCGTAATTCTAGTAATTTAATGGATTAAAATAAGAATTCAATTTCTAATCCAAGTCGAGCAGATAATTGAATGTTGTCTGATCATAGACTGCGATAACTATTTTTATCAATAAGATCTCATCGGCAGATAAAACGTTATTTAGAAATATTTTGAGTTTCATCTTGTTCATTAGTATGAAACAACATTTATCTATTTTAATTAAACATTAATTAACAATACCTATGGGAGCAGAGGGTATCATTTTGATGTAAGGTCTGGGTTTGTTTCTAGCTTTCGTCCAAATTGCCGCGGTGCTCCATGTCGGAGGCACTTAAAGGGCCATAAATTAGTGGTAGCTGCCCACAAACGGCAAGGTGGGTGGTGTGCCACGTGAATAATGGCCTCGGCGAGACTCGCCGACCCTGGTAATGTTAAAAATCCGCAATAAACATAATATTATTCGTAAATAATATTCAGTACGCGCGGTTGAAAGGTTGAATTCTCTATTAATTTCGCTCTTGTCATCGTCGTGTTATTTTAATGACAGCCACGTTGAATTCTGTTAAATAAAATAAACTACAAAATAATGTAACCGACGACGTATTTGTTCGGCTGTCGGCTTAAATATGGATGTAATATTTTCCGATGATCTGACGTGATGCTTGTGAATTTCGAATTCAATTAGCTTCTGAGTACACTCCCCATAGCTATACGTAGTAAGCATGGAAACCGGATACCTACTTTATAAAACAGGAAAATTATGCTACCAAGTTCAATTTTTTAATTAGTTTTTTTAAATAAAGAAACAAACTTTTACTTATTACTTATAACTAACGAATACGAATACCTACGTAACAACTAACAGAAAAAATTAACATTTCCAATGTTACAAAATGTAATTATTATACTAATTAATTTGTTTTGTTGCAGGTAAGCTTTGTTTGGATACACGACTCAGCGCTCGTTCCGCGTAAGTACATGTACAAACGTAATAATTAATTAATGGAACAGTTGCGAAACAGTAAAAATATCGTACGACTCGACAACATTAACTAGTCATTCCCGTGTCTACCTCCGACTTTCATAGTCATCTTTCGTGTGTCATTCTATAAATTGGCAAAGTGGACACAGTCGCTGATGATATTTGAACATTTTAAGGAATGCCAAGGCGTATGGTATGGCGAATACGAAGCGTAGGTACCGTTCATACATTTGTGCTCGCCATTCGCTTCGTCACTCGTCTACATAGGCATGTCAGTTATCACAACGCCTATACCCTAGGCCAAAGAGCGTTTGAGGAAGTGGGACACCAAGTGAAGAGTTAGATATACTCCATTTAAGATTCAATAATATCGGTGCCAAGGTCGTATTTTCACCAAAACAATCGTTTTAACACCAAAACAAAGAGTAGTGTCTTGTTAGATAAGTAATTGGGTCAGACGCGGGTCAAGTCTGGTCACAGCGATCCGCTGATAACCCAGCACGCGTTATGGCGACGTCACATATTAATGCCGAACACGTATCAGTATTATTATAGAGCTACCGTATCAAGATGAGACTGGTACAAACTTAGTAGGTATAAATTAGATTAGGGCAAATGTGCATAATATTATTACAGTAACTCCGATCATCTGATGCCAATATGGTTCAATTGTAGGTTATGTAATTCTAGATACCTACTAGACGTATATACAAATATATATTTTTTATTTCATCACTACATATTAGTCTCTTGCCGCGTCTGACTGTCTGTCTGTTCGCGATAAACTTAGAAACCACTCAACGGATTTTCATGCGGTTTTCACCAATAGACAGAGTGATTCATGAGGAAGGTACAGGTGTACAATTCGTTAAAGTTTTGTGTAAATTGGCTGAAATATGACGATGATAGTTGAAGATGTCGGAAAAATCCTGCCGACCGAGAGCTTTACTGGCCTGCGCCGAGTAAATGCTCGACGTAACAGGCCGAAACACGACAACTGAAAAAAAAAAATGAAGTCGTATATGCTCTACTACCCGTGCAAAACCGGGACAGGTCGCTAGTCTGCTATAAAATCAACGTGAGGGTTTCAAAGAATCGCTCGGCAATTTGAAGCATCCCGACTTTATAATTTTTTCACTGACACATTTTCTACACATATAGGACAGTCTACAAGTTGATAACTAGCTATTTACGTTTCAAATAAAAAACCAATTTTTCGGTAAGTCTGATAGTACAATTTGAGGTCAATGTTTATTATTATGACATCTTTCAATTCCTCACAAAAAGATAAAGCCAAACAAAAAAAAAAAACCTCAGTCGATCAACTTCTATACCTACAAAAATTAGTTTCAACATTTCTAGATCTTTTCTCAAATTCTCGAATATTTTATTAACAATAACTGTACACCCGTCCACTTTCCATTTAAGTAAACTTTTTTTACCAACCCAATTTAACTTGAAGTATTACTGCACTTGTTTTTATTGCAAAACTTTAAATGTTATTCCCGAGATTTTTTTCCCGTTTATTTGGTGCACAGCGTACAGCTAGTTCAAAACAACGTGCGTTATTTTAGTGCAAGGATTTATCTTTGAACCATTCGACACTTGACTTTCTATTTCCGGTGAATTCCTGCGGGATCTTCGTTCCGATAAATGAGGAAACTTACTTCCCGTCGACTTTGTCTTAGCTAAGTAGGATAGTCGCCGATAGAGAGTTCATTCCGCACTAGCGCTCTCAGATCGAACGCCCGTGTGATAATAGAGGTAGATAATTAAGATCTTAATAAGCTGTTTTACTAAGTTGCGAGATAACTGTTATTATGTTGAGGCTGGGTTCTAACGAATGTCCATGAAGATACCGGCGTATCGTATTAAGTTGGTATCGGTTTTTCGATATTAAAAACACGTCACGGAAAAGTGTTTTATACATTTTAATATTCGAAGTTTACGATAGCGTATGTGTTGCGAGAAAAGCAATATTGTATTGTGCTCAAAGAAAAATATTGCAATGCCGTACTCGTGCAATTTCACAGCCACTGCTATTTCATATGGTGCATATTCCGTTCATTTGTTCTGGTTTTTTGTAGGTGCTTTCACGGCTCGAATATTCATGTTCCCCGGTAGTCATAAATATGTAAACACTTTTGAACTCCTCGGCTAGGTGCGAGGCGAGTTTGAAGTCTAGTTGATAACATCTTTGCTAAGGAATATAAGCATTATGAATATAAACTAACACATAATATTGGATATAGAATGCATTGTTTGTTTTTAACTAAGTATAGGTTTAATTTTTTCTTAATTTTTTGAAAACGAACATTGCCACATAACATTGCGTTACGCATGTATTAACTGAAGGGTTAGCCAAAGGTGTACTATTGTAGGTACACCCACATTTCGCCGATGCCGTTGTTGAGTCCCATGTAATAGGGGGCGAGCCTATTGTCATCTACCGGACACAATTCCAGATTCCGTGCTGCTACTTTGAATTTCCATACAGAACATCCCTATAACACTTTACCCGACCCGGGAATCGAATCCAGGACCTCAAGCTCAGTATTTGCGCTTGCGACCACTGAGACCAATGAGGCAGTTTGAAAACGTAATAGGTAATCTGTTAAGTAATTAGTTTATTATAAGTATGTAATTAATTTTGTATTTTATTTCACTTTCTCATTTGGTTAGCGTAATTGGCCTTTGAGTTGGAAAACCAATTACGTTGATCAAATTTATAAAAACATCCATTTAATGACGCCAGGACTACCCCAATCTATCGGCGGTTTGCCTAGGTACAGATAAAATTTTGGCGTTCAGTATGTCAAGTACAGTCAGCATCAAAAATATGTATACACGTAGCGAAATTCAAACGCTTATTTTTGGAAAACTATTGGTTAAAATCATATTATTATGCATATTTCCTCTAAAATTCGCTTTTGTATACCTCTTATTGATGCTGACTGTAAATCCATATAGGTCACAATTATTTTTATAAACATGTACCTAGGTCATTAATATTCTTAAATCTTCATTTTTATAAACAAGTAGGTCAGAATTAAATAAAAAAAATATATATTTGAAGAATTGTTCAAACACTTGTACGCGCTACCATTACTAAGCGATCAGCTTTTTGCAATTCAGTATGCGGTTTCAATTACCTCACAGAACTAATATTTATGGGGCCTATACATATTTTATCCAGTTGTAATATATGTAAGATTATTCTGAACATAAAATAACACAGCATGGAACACCACGCTGTGTCCCTGTTTGAAGAACACTTAAAACAGGGAGTGAAAAGATTTTTACAGGGTCTGAAATGCGCGGTTCCCATGGTATTCAAAGTGTCTATAGGTTACGGTAACCGCTTGCCATCAGGCAGGCTGTACACTTGATAAGCACCTTATAGCTAAAAAAAAAACGTAAAATATTGTCTAGAACGCAATATGTGCTTTAGTTTTTACCAATATAACATCATCGTCAATTTATTGACATCCAGCCTACCCCAATAACACAGTTCTGTTACAGATAAAAAATTGACACACTTAAGCTTAAGTAAGTATGTAGGTCAGTGATTTTTTTTAAATCATTTCACGACTGATTATGTGGTCATGTGATCACCACCTCGCGATTATTTGTACTTTATGTGACGAGGACAAATGTGTGAGTAGGTATAATTTTTTTGCGATTTTCAATCGAAATTTAAAACAGTGTAGATTGTATATCTTTGAATACTAATCAAATACCTACTTATAATAATATAATGTGCTAGCAGGTGAAGAGAGAACAATGTTTGAATGTGATCAGGCGCAGGACCAACGGCTTTACGTGCTTTCTGAGGCACGGTGTGTATTCACATACACAAACACCCAGACCCGAAACTACTATCTGTAGATCATACAAATATTTGTTCCGTGCGGGAATCGAACCCGTGACACTTAGCGCAGCAGTCAATCTCTCAACTTCTGCGCCAACCGTGCCGTCAAACATTGTAAACTGTTTTTGTGAACGTGGGCTATATAGTTGTACGATATACCTAATGCACCAAATATACGTATTTATGTGTAAATTAATCAAATTCATCATCATTAAATAATAAATTTCATAAAGGCAGGTTTATATGCACACATAAAACAAAATTCGTGCATAAAAAATGAGCCACTTAATTTAACTCCAAACGAAATCTGTGTGATTACGTCACACATTTCATTATCACATAAAGAACAATGGAGCGCGCTCGGCAACTTTAAAGAATGAAAGTTTCAGCATAAATTGAGAGTTTCCGAAATAAGGCGTTGCTAACGGCAACTCTATCAAACCACCTGCGTCCAAGATTTCAGAATTTAGATTAGTGCATCAAGTTGGCGTATTCGCGGAAAGGTAACCGTCTCTCAAAGTTTTCTCCCGCGGAAATCGTATAAATGTTAATGAAAGTCAGACGTCCCTAATGAGATTACCGTTCCCGTGAAATTGGATTCGCGTGGGACTTCTTTAATTTTCATTCAACGCGAAAATTAGGTATATTCAAGCGCGACTCGCCTGCCATCTGACTGATTCACATTGAAGGCTATAGGGCAATTATACCTGTTGTCAGAAATGCTTTATTCATTTGAAAAGTCGTCTTTGTGAACCAGATTTGATATTTGAAGCACTGAATAATGAAACGGGTATTATGTTGATGATTTGATTAATAATTCTAGACCCAGGGCCAAATCAGTATTATCGGCAAATGAGGTAAAAAAATGCGAATATATTCTCGTATATCTCGTATGTATATAGACGCATCAACATATATTCTGGTTCAATCAGTCTGTAGTCCCGGCACACGTCATGAATTTCACAGAAGCAGGTTTTGCAATATTCACCCCTATCGTCGCTACACCTACATATTTATAAACGAAACATTTTCTATATGATGTACACACGTATCTTGGAGTTTCTCCGCATTCTAAATGTTATATTTTTATAATTCTTCTCCCCAACTTCGGTATTAACTGTTTCAAGTTGTCAGTTTTTTCTTTTGTATTTCACAACTCAACTCAAAGTCATAAGAATAATAACTGTTTCAAACAAGTTATAACTTATTTACGTTCGTACATAAAAAGCTATGCGTAACTGCGTTAATGTTGTGCAATGAGGCTTTTTAAAGTTATTTGCGTAAACTTTGTTGGTGTTGTTTGCGCTAAATTGTGCAGCAACGGTCGATATCAGATCCAGGTATAAGAAATTAGTACGTACAGAGGGCGCAGAGAAGCTTGGTTGCTGTGGCGTTAGGCGATCGCTCCGTGCGCCACAAATTGAGAGGCTATCGGCTCAGTGCAAATTGAAAGCGCTCCCAAATTGCAGCAGACCTTTGTATTTGTAACCAGGGACGTAGCGTCGAGAATCAATCAGGGTAATGGGGGTTTGTCCGAATCTGCCAGGATTAGTCGCGGTGAACAACCCTCGGCCACTACGGCAACAGACTTTCCAATCGTTCGATGCCTTTTTCGAATTGAATGAATAACCTTTATCTACTCCCTTCATTTGAATTTGGAACCGAGACTGTAATAAGAATAAAATAAATATCTACATTTTAGATATTATCAGCCGAACCTGCAGATATCACAGAATATTATATTTTTGGGGAATATTCGTTATAATTTGCAACTTTCCTCACTAACTGCAAATTTCGTTAATTTCGTATTCCGTTATGTGAAAAGTAATTTTTCGTCTATCTGAGTTGGGTATGTTTCAGTTCAAAAATATTTTATTTATTTAAGTAAAGTATTTCAAATATAAAGCTTAAAGCTCCATATTAAATTTGATTAAGTAACTTTCGATGTCACCCTGTACTAAAATCTTGCGATAACGATGGAAAGCTACGTATAACCTACGAAACTGGTATACGACACAAATAATTTTGGTTTCGTAGTACAGAGGTCACAATAGACCGTGGATGGAGTAACAGCGCCGGATCTAAATCTAAATGTTAATGTAGTTGATGGGTACAATGAAGTCGATCTTCCATCTGCATTACTGACAGTCTGAAATTTTGTTTATAGCATGTGAGTCATTGTATAGGTAATGCCATCAATTTATTTGAGACAAAGGACAGGTTATTGATGCAAACTGCAGCTTAGTGGAGCTTATGTCTACACAATACTAGCAGTGACCACTTACGTCCATAACGTGATCTACACAAAGCATTTACAGATTGCAAGCGAGGCTGCGGTGCGCCGCGGCGGGGCACAAAGCTTTGGGAAATGTTCGTGCCCACCGGGCCTAACAATTAGCGTAATAGACGTTTGACCGACCACCTCTCTTGCCTTCGCTCTTGTAAATCACTACATATACCACGTTGTACGTAGCCTCAATTAGATTTTGTCTAGTATACGGATTCGTTTATTACTAGCTACTCTAGGTTAGTACGTTTCAAGAAAAAGAAAAAAACACTTACATAATCTTCTTTGAGAATTCTAAACGAAGTTACTCGGAACGTATGTCGGTACATTTTTTGTGGAATGAGCTCAAACAGTAATTATGTAGGGTAAGAAAAAGTAGGGAACGAGCTAACAACCTCAATGTTATAACGAAGTATATACATAATTGTGTGCTACGTAGCCGAAGTTTCCTTTGTCTGAAACAATGAGTTTCAGTGAGGCAGCTCGCGTCTGTCTAGACTAGACTAGGGACAGTTGTTATTGGGGACAGGGTGGAGCATACGAATGAAGGATGGTGGACTGGGGACAACACGTACGTATCGCTTTGTCACGTAACTATTGTGCCACTAAACGGTAACCGACGATATTTTACACTCTTCTATTTTACACTCTTTACAATCTTCTCTACTTGTTCAACATTAGACGTTATATAACAAACCTATTTTATAATACTTGCAAACTGAAACAAAAGTGTTCCAGAAAACTTCTACTTAAATGTGAAAAAACTTTATATGATATTTTTCCATATCAAGTCATGACCATAAAAGTAAAAATAAGCAGAATAACAGGTTTCATAAACATACACCAAAACCATTTCCTTTTGATGAAAATTAAACAGCGAGGTAAGTTTTTCATTGAGATTAAAATGTGACAAAATATACAACACTGAGCTTAACCCTCTCGCTCTCATTATGAAAACTGGGCATTCCGCCTTTGAAACATATCGCTTTGAAAGCAACCCTCCTCTGGAGGGGACCTTTTAAATACCACGATAGTGCTAATTAGGTGTGAAGTGTTGTTCTAATTACCCTGGAATAGAAACAAAGAACATGTATAGGTACTCCTTTATTAATTAGATGTGGTAGATTGCACATTGTTTGTTCATAATGTATTCTGGACAAGTATTGTGGAAATTTTGTTGTACACTAAAAATAGTTGAAGGATCTGGCTCGCATTAGCTTAGCCAGCCCAGTTAGAAATTGCAAGTCTAGTACAAGAGGAACTGTAAACGGCGCCGTTGGTCGGTGAAAGTTTATAATCAATTCAATCCGTGACGTTACGTGTTTGTTCAGCTCGTTGTTTAGCTACAAGAAAAGTTTTCTGTTGGCGTTTTCGCTTCCCGCAAAAATGTTTGTAAATGTTTTAATAACAGCAAACGAAATTTTTTAATTTGGTTTATCCGTTCATATTATGTTTCGGTAGGATGTCTGTGGGAAGCCACTGTTTCTGAAAATACGGAATCATGAAATTTGAAATACCAGAGAACGTCGTGCTACAAGTCAAGTTTTAAGTATGCAGGCATGTAGTGTGATCTGCGTAATTAGAAAGAAACAGCACCAAGACTCATTGGGTACTCAATTCTTTAAAAAAATCCAATTCAAGATTATATTTACAAGAAGGATCCCATTAAAAGTGGTCCATTACTTTTACCAATAGTTATACAAGAATTACACGTGCGGAAAAAATATTCAATATTCTCTTTACGACCTGCTTTTAATAAAACCATGAACTCTGACCTTTTGTTTTCAGAATATACCCAATGTCACGGCATCCAGTTTATAAATACTTCAGCTACTTTTGTTAGCCGTTGCGTTGTCAATTTTGACCGAATTTATTGATTGATTCAGTTGTAAAGCCAATAAAAATTTCAATTTGTTTTATCGCATACTTATGCCACAGCTGGTATTATTTGTTATTTCATTAGCTTTTTTGCTGGGGTTATAGTACGTAGACATATTCAAAATGGATTTTGCGTTCGCGTTTTGCTGTTGTTTATACTTGGAAAATTATAATTTTATGTATTTTATGAAATTCTGCCTATGAAGAGAGTACATAGCTGTCACTGGCGCTGTTCTTGTATTGTTATTAGCGAACTTCCTCGAATCATGGTGCGCAAGTTCAGCCAAAATATCATAGTGCTGCAATCCTAATGGACTAAAGTTTCTAACAAGAAGAAGCTTTAAGAACACACTGAGGATTATTTCCGGCATATTTGTACAGCAAAAAGTTTGTACAGTGAAAAGGGCAATTGTTTCTGAAAGACCGCTTGAAACATTTTCACGTTTTGAAAATCAACTCGTACTTTTCCCCCACGGGTTAGTCTCGGAACCTAATATTTTTCCTAAAATTTACAACGTTCCGGGAACAAAAGACTGTCATAACAAACCTAACTGCACCTTACGTTTTTCGCACCCTATCAGATAACAATTGTATGGGAAATAAAGCTATCACTTATTGTTATATAACAAAAATATTTCGTAATATGGATAAAGTTTTGGTTGGTTTCAGAATTTTTTATGTAGAGGTTCTGTGATTTCGTGATAGGAATAGTGCCTACACAATCTAAATTATTCATATTAATTAATAATAAATTAAAGTTCGCCATTTTGAAGCTTGTTTAAGATATTTTCTAAGTTAATACCCTAACTGAAATGTAATTTAGTTCCTCGTTTCTACATTAATTTAATTTTCTCTTATCCATTGAGTACGAGTGACGGGAACTGTTAATCAATTAATTAATGCTCAAAGTTCTTGAAAGACTTGACTTTGGATGTACCGACGTTTCGAGTTTGTATCCTAGTAGGTACTTCACTAATATGTTAAAGCACTTAACAACTTGTTCCTATCGTCACATATAAAGTGGAAACACATTTCACGACGTCCTGAGTTTTAATTGATATTGATGTGGATGTGCCTCATTGGTCTAGTGGGCGACTACGAGTGACCGCGATTGCTGAGTGTGAGGTTTGAGGGAGCGTGAGGTCCCGATTCCCAGGTCGGGAACATTAGAATTGAATTTTTCTATTCGGAAACCCTCAGTAGCAGCACGGAGTTTGGAACTGTGCCCGGTAGATTACAATAAATTTGTTATTAGATAAGTACATGGGACTCAATAACGACATCGGCGAAATGTGGGTAGTATCTACACCTCTGCCAAATTTTGCGGGGAATACGTGATGTTAAGATTATTATGTGAAGTTATTTGCGGAAAGCATAGATAGAGTACCTATCCATGTTAAGTTTTTTGTGACTCGGCACGGTCTGCGTCAGTACCCACAGAACTAAATAGGATTATTCGAAAGCGGCTGTTTTGTGGTAAAGCAAATTCATACATTTTGCCTGCGATAGCCTGCTTACATTCCAGCTAGGCGGATGAACGTGGGGCCCCGTAATTTAGACCGTATCATAACGAACATAAGAACCACTGCCAAAACGTTAGATAGCCGTAATATGGAACAGTTATGATTTCTAAAACAGCTAGGCTGTCCGTGATATGTGTATACAATCATATAACAAGAATAAATACCTTAGCGGCTACTAAAAATAGAAAAGCCGATAAAAAAGATAGTCATAACAGATTTTTCGACCGGGGAATTGAACCGCAAGCGAGCTTATACGTCCCTAATCCTAACCCTATGCTCGCTCGCCGGGCTTGTGATCCCTAGACAAACATGAGACGGTTAATTGTAGATATTTTAGTTCAAATTTCTACGATAATAGAATAATAATATTCTCAACTTTGATATTAAAATATAATTTCGGTTGTTTGAACAAAGCGTTAGGTGGGTGAAATTCGAATGTTTGCAGAGAACATGCAAATTTTGAGGTCAACTTATTTAAATTAGAAAACTATTAAATACGTTAATCGCGTACTAGAATCGGTAACGGTTTTCCATTAATATGAATACAGTATTACATATTAAGTACCAATTTCGGTTTTAACTATTTTTAGATGATTGTGTTCTGAAATGATTGTCGTTTGTTACATTATAGTTCGCCCGCTTAGAGAATGCGTTCCTGACAGGTCGTTATCGATTAGATAGCGACACTTTGGAATGGCGTTGAATTTACGATCAAAATATTTTTGTTATTTATTTACCCTACTAATAAATAATAAGCTTTAAAAATAACATTATTATGTTAACAGACAATCAATGTTATAATTTTATGCTAAATTTGATGTCAGGAACGACAGATGTCAGGAACGCATTCTCTGAGGGGCCGAACTTTAGATGCATTACACACTTTTGTGATTGTTTTTCTTGACACTGACGAAATGTGTGTTGTAATGTCGCCATTGATACTGGATATCACATGATTATCATACCTACTGTGATCAACACTTCACCTCTGATTAATTTCGACAATTCCTAGCCTTAATTATGCAAGGTTTGGATAGCACTTGAAGCTATGTACAGACAACAATAACATAATTGCTTCTAACTACTAAGTGCCAATCTATAGACAAGTGGCGACATTTGCTAAGTTATGGTATTACGTAACCATTATCGTATAAACCCGCTGACATACTTGTTTGTCCACAAAGATGAATAATAATAAACTGGATGAAGTGACAAATCATCAAACTGTTCAGACCGTAGTCTTTCACGCTAAAAGGAAGTTTCCAGCGTTTTATAAAATAACATTTGTCCACTAAGTGTCATAGATGTACACAATAAAGAGTCACTTGTTAACTATAAAGGACAGCAAAGAACAATTGCACGCGAAAGAAACGGACCCTAACAACGCATTTCACGTGGTACTGGCCAATTTATTTGTGGTTAAGTGCACACAATAAATTTCTCAAATGGCCCGTGCTTACACCGACGAAGGCTGTCTGCTATTTATTTCCTAAGTCCGTGGTTTATCGGCGAACCTGCGGACGCATTGTACTAGACAATGGAGCTTAGATTTGTCGCGTGATGTGATAATAAAACCACGTATTATGCTCTATTTGTCGCTGCAATATACGCTTTATGGGGTTTTTATGGGCACGCGTAAACGTAAGCCACTGAGGACGAAATACGTTTACCTTTGACCTTTCTAAATGAAAGGAAAAGATGGCGAAGAGGCTTCGTTAAGTAACAATGTCTGTTCAACAATTAAAAAATATGATTAGCTTAAAAATTACTGAAGAGTGAATTTTGATTAAAAAACTCTAATTGTTTTGACGTAAAACCAATGAGCCGATACGGTAAACAATCAGTGTTCAATGAAAGTAAGCAGGCAATCGCGATGGCAAACAGCGGACTCCTTTGGGTGATGATTTCTTGAAAATAAAGCGATACCTACTTAGGTACCGTCTAGATATTGTAATAAAAGTAGGTACGAAACCAGACTCACTGAAAGGATTCCGTTGGAATAATATTTTCTGACATCTACGTGAAAACTTATCCGTTCCGAGAAAATGGAATAAAAACTGAATAAGTTGGAGAATAACACCTGCAGCGTCGGGTTTCTATGACGCCAGTAGATGTCGGGCTATCAAACTGTCACGACTGTTGCACTGGCGATTTTACTTTTAAACCGCAACGAAGAGACGGAGGTATTTTACCTTATTCTTAACTGTGGTCTCCGTTCTCCATGGGAATTTATGAATATTTTTTGTATTCCATAAGAGATATAATACACACTACTCCAAGTAATGATAATAACTTTCAAAGTTATTCTTTTATTAGTAAAAATCTATTTAGATGTGCCTATAAAATTTCAGAACTTATTTTGGCTATCGCTACGTCATGTCAAAAATATCACGTAATTACTGCAATTGCAATGGAGAGACGTAAAAAACACGCAGCTAGCGCTTTTTTCAGTGGTGTTTTAATCATACTGTATTAAGGCCCTTATTATGATAGACTAACCTACGCAGACGTAAGTAGAAGTAAGTGTCAAAGTAACTTGATAAAACAAAAAATAGAAAAAAAAAAATTGTTCTGCAAAAGTACCTATCCACATTAATTTTAAATATGCAGTTTATTCTTATTACCTGCTAATAAAAATAAGGGGGGTACGTAAAACGTTAATGGCCGGTTTTAACGTCCGTATTTATGCACTGGCACGTTAACAAGACAACATTACACTGCAGTGCAAACTTCGTGTCTCAAACTTTATAATTAATGCCCCGTTTTATAATTTGCCCACCGTGCGCAGTATTAAAGTTGTGAGGTGATATTTCGGCCACACGGTGTTCGGTACCGCACTAGATTAGGGTAAACTTTTAGGAGTAGCGCATACCACGCTTGATCTAGCATGATCAATATTAAAGTATTAGCACAACGGAAGAAAAAAATGCCTTAATGAAGCAAAAGAAAACAAAAAAAAAAGTTCGCAATTACTATGTGCACTATCTTACAAAGCTAATTATGCTAGTAGGTACTAAAATCTAGTAATAATTATAAATAATAATGTAAGGAATAAATATAAATGAATCCATCTATATTTTTGTTATTATTATTACATTTAGCCTGTTTACGCCGCAACTGGGCTAGAATTTTCTCGGCTTAACTAGTTTTTATTTTGCGGTTTTAATCGACTTTAGCTTGGTAATCACATCGTTAACTGTGTGAGCTAAAATTAAATAACTTTAGGTATAGTTAAGGCCTATATTCCTGAATATTCAAGTTAACTCACCAAGGCTGATTTTTTTTGGAATGAAATGTGATGACCCAGAAATTAAAAAGAAAAAAAAAGTGGACATTATTCATGGGTGTCATTTATTTTGATTACATGCTATTATATATGTAAGTTATAAACATTTATATTATTACCTAGTTTTGTAGAACGAGTACTACTACGAGTATACAAAAATGCTTCTATCTTCATTTTAACGCGGCCATTTATTGCGATATTCCTTTGACTGACGTTATTTGCACTGAAAGACAACTCCCAAAAATACAAAGAGAACCAAAAATATTTTCTGTAAAACTTTCGGCCGTAGAAAAGCAGCGTACATGAATTCCATTGCTTACTGCAAAACACTCAATAAAATAAACAAAAGGCTCTCAAATTGGAAGTGTAAAGCTTTGAGCTGCCGAACTGGTCCAAAATTGCCTGTATCTTGTACTTTTTTTAGCGTTCCTAGCAAAACGCTGTAGTATATCTGTGTTAATTTGCGTTCAAGCTGACCGTTACTACACTCGTTTAGTGGGGTAACTGTACCTACGGGTTGTAAACTTGATCACATTTTACTTTCAATGTAATTACATACATATTATTGCAAAGGGGAATAAATTTAGTATCAATCTACCTAACTAACAAAAAAACGTAAGCTAAATTGCAATTTGAATATTCTAATATTCATTATATACCTATTTTACTCTATAGGATTCTATGTGTGGCGACGGAAATTTCGCCAAATTCCTGTTGTAGTTTCAAAGCAAATAAATAGTTTTATTCCAACATATATTATTCTGACTAAAAGAAATCGAGCGTACAATTTGGTGGTTATAAAATATTTATTTTAAGGTTTTCTAATTGATGTGTCGTTCAAATACACTGGTCCTCTAATTATAGCAGTAATTAGGCAAAACATTACATTGTTATTACAAAATCTGTTTGTGTGTTGTAATATACACGATTATATAATATAACGCGACGCAACAACGTGCTAGTATCCCCGAAGGGTTAGGCGGATGTGTACTATTGTGCATTCACTTTTCGACGATGCCGTTATGAAGTCCCATGTAATAGGGGGCGAGCCTATTGCCATCAACTGGGCAGTTCCAAACTTCATGTTGTTCAATTTCCATACAGAAAAACACTTTGCCCGACCCGGGAATCAAAACAGTCGGACTTGCGACGACGAAAGCAATGAGGCTGTTCGGTAATTACCCGATTAAGCTAGTAAAGTCACTTTTAGTGATATCAACCCATAATTCAATTTGTATCATAATGTACACTTACGAAAGTTATAGAAATCGACATATTTTCTTTAAAATGAATAAAAAGTAATCCAAATGGATAAGAAAATCTGTTTATGTTAACTCGTAACTTACTCGTAACTCGTAACTCGTGTTTAGAACAATAGCATTTTGAAATGTAAAGATAGTTTTATGTTAGTACCTATGTATGTGTATCCCTGGCTTATTTTACATAAATCATTTGAATACTTTACGACCTACTTATCCTACACACCATTTGCGTAAGCTTATTCTTAGCATTATACGTAATTTTATTTAAATAACCCGTTTTCTACAGTGCCTAACGGTACGTGTGGGTACAATTTGCAAATCCTAATAACTGACATCATGTGAAAGCGCACTCCACTTTTCCCGGCGTTGGATTCGAGGGTCCGCCATATAGAGGCCCACGGGAGTCTTTTGGACGGCAAATTGCTCCAGATGACTATTCAATGCGGCCTGCCTCCGGCTCGAAACTGCCTGTCAGGAACTCGCACAAAGCTTCCATTTTGTGCAAGTCGCGAGCATCTTGTATGTGCGACGAATAGACATGTTCCTTGAATAACGGAGGCAAGTAGCTACAGTTAGCGCAGAAACTGAATACCTTCAAGATAATAACGCCGAAGTCAGACGTCTTTTCAACGAACAAATAACTTTTGAAGTCCTAATTGCCGCAATTTGTGGAGCTTCCAAGTTTTTATTTACTGAAGAAATCAAATCATAACCAAACTGTCGTTTTCATAAATTGCCGTCGATTTCCCAACAACCACCGCGAATTTGCCCAAGTAAATAATAACTTTTTATTCGATTTTCTTTATTGTTTTGAATTAATTAATTGGTAGAAGTTTGGAACCGTTAGCGACCGCGACATTTCGTAAATGACTCTCAGTTACATGAATTATGCGATGAGTTTTTGGATCCTAATTGGAAATCAACTATGTACGTAAAACAACAGCACTTAAACAATGTTACAAAGTTTTGGATGCCTCGTAATTTATAAATAAATTTTATTATTTTCTCATTAGGTGTATCCAACAACAACACGCGTTAGGCCTGAAAATGTCGGCCAACTGACTTTGAAATGGGTTTCTTTCATTGCGCTCAAGGAGGATTTTTAAGACACGCAATATAAACATATTTAGGTACTAACCCTGCTACAGTTCTATTTTTATATCTGGGTCTTGTGATCGAAACAATTTCGATTTTGCAAGTAAAAAATGAAATTAAAGGATTTATTTATGAATAACATTTATATGATTCTGAAAAAATATATTTGTCTATTTGGTAAAACAACAGGGACGATAATGTTACAATACAATTAGGCGGATTTTGTGATGCTTTGAATGCGCATAAATATGTCTACAGTTGGTACCTATCTACTGTCAAATTATCGCTAAATCTAACAGCCAAAACAAAGGAGGCTCCAGATACTATTTTTCAGAAAAGCGCATGCGTTACGAATGAATTCTACGGAGTAATCAGCTGCCACACGAAGCCAGACTACATCGAGAAAATTCAATCCAATTAACATAAAACATCTGGCAAAGAATTTAGAGTTGACTAGTTACGAACGGGATTGGAGACAAATGAAGCGAGGACAGTACTCGACTGGGGTGCTGCGCCCCCGGCACACGGAGATCCACTGATGAAATTACACAAATGCTAATGAAAGTCGAGCTGCTCGGGTGAGATTAGCGTCGTCACTGTGAAATTGGACCTGTTTAGAGGCCAATTTGACTCCGATCCGGGAATTTGTTTCAACGTTTTTATTCTCAGAAAGGTATATTTTTTGTCCCTACACGTCCATAGTAAATTATTGTCGTCTTTAATACCCAGTATGATAAACGCGCCAACGATTGTCAGTTTTATTGTAATAAGTTAATAACGCTGATTAGAGTCGGTAATAAAACGGCGGAGACTACAACACAGACCTAAACAAAAGATGGTATAAAATTTTATTTTACTGTATAGTTATATTATAGGTATAGTTTGTAGTTGTTATTATTATTAAACGGCGTGTAATTATGTTGACTTTACCTTTTGACTTGTGTACGTAAGTCGCGTTGCCAACCTACGCCCTCGTACCTCGTGCATACTTAATTACATGCTGAAATAAGTTATCTCCAACATAAATAATGTCGTGTAATTATATCAACATAGTCACGGTGTAGTATTATATAGTTGGTTAATAAACCCCAAAGGGTTTCGAGTGTTTGAAAAAGTGATAATAAATAGAACATGATTTTACATGCCTGATCGCCCGATCTTACACATGACTTGTCTATGGGGGATTGAATGTCAAACATTTTATGTCCTCACCGCCCACGTCATTTCACCGCCCATCCTCAACATACACATGCTTGTTTTATTCAACCTTGACATTGGCAGAATCATCGTCACACCACGATGGAGCCATTAAATTAAAATTGGAATTGGAATCTTTGCTTTTGTTTCGCCGTACTTACGTACAGAACATAATGTAACATATGGTGTCTGCTCACTACCAGATCTAGAGCTAGAGAAAGTTGGAATTTGAATGATACATTAATTAAATTCATATTTAAAAAATATAAATGGAATTGTACATTTTAAATATTCCTCTCCAGTCCAGATACTAAATATTTATTCATGCAATAATATATGCCGAATCCAGAATTAATTTATCACTTGGCGCTTTAAAGCTTAACGCAAATGTCCGCCATAATAACAGTAAATCATTACTCATCCGTGGTGCAGGCGAGGTCTGTGAGTTACAACTGTGTAATGTGCTATGACTCCTCACGTGAAATTAAACATTTCGTGACGTTCCCATAACGGGGTGTGAACATATCCTTACAATCTGATGGTGCCCTTCTCTAATCTCCCATTCCGGGATCCCGCGTCCCGCGTCCTAATCCCGCTCTATGAACGTTTATTTCATATTTATCCGCGTTGTCCTCGGTCGCGTTAATGAAACTTTTCTGCCCTTTGTTTTCATTATACTTACTTGTATTTACCCATTGTTATAAATATTAGAATTAATGTGGGTATGTTATAGTGTGGTCTCCCAAATTCTGCAACTATTTCTTATTGGTGCCCCGATGAAAAGTTTGCCAAGCATACGTGTGTGAGCGTTGCCAAAATCTTTTGATACTAGTTTTCCGGTTAAATATGGAAACACCGTCTAGAATGGACCGGTTGGCAACTCTTCTAATGATTGCTTTTATAACAATAGCTACTCAAGTTTTAAAAGGTGACCGAACTGTAGCTTTCAAAAGACCCATTGCTCTTCGTCGGTTTTACAATTTTGTATACTTAGGGCAAATATTTGTTTTGGTCTGTTAATAGAACGTTGTTTTTCTTTCATTCCTAGTTTTAATATGATAATTTGTAAATACCATAAGCTTGAAAACTTTTGAGTACCATTCATATGTAATAGATAGATATACAAACAATATAATTGAAATAGGTAGTTGCATAATGAAATAGGTAGTTCAAAAAGCACTAGTAGTAGTCTATTTTGAATAAATGAATTTTGAATTTGAACATACCATAAAGTACAAGGGCAATGACGAGAATTTAACAAAATTTCCTAAATTTCCAGTAAGTAATTTGCTGCAATTCTAACTATGTTATATCATAAATACGAAAGTAAGTTTGTTTGTTTGTTTGTTACCTTTTCATGCCTAAACCACTAAACCGATCATCCTGAAATTTTGCGTATACGTTGTCAGGTGTACAGAAACGGACATAGGGTACCTTTCATCCCGAAAAAAGTACCGTTACCGAGGAAAACAACAATGTCGTTCCTATAATAATAAATGGCGCCACGTGTCTTTCGCAAGTACAACCCGAATTGATTGTTAAATTCTAAATTAACGCGAGCGAAAGCCGCGGGCAAAAGCTAGTATAAAATAAGTTAAAGTAGCAATGGACTATAATACTGCATCATGTTGAGGAATGGGCCAGCATTCCTTGGGAGATAAAAGATGTGGTTGGCTGTAGAATTTTTAGTACATTAACACAAGTCAAGCTACAATCCTAGGATAAAACGACGAGAGTTAAAGCACCGATGTGGCTGCTTTTTGATCCAACAATTTTTTTGTCTTGGAATAATTTGTGTATCGTTGGTGCGTTTACGAACAAAAATATTCACATGCACAAACACTCAGACGCGAAACAACTATTTGTAGACCATACAACTATTATATTTGTCCCGTGCGAGAATCGAACACTTAGGTAGTTATATCTACAGTTTTTTAACTAACCAAAGGCTTTCTTGTTAACTTACCGATTATAACCTCATAGTGCTAAAAGGACGCTTTAGCTTTAGTTTACTGTACAAGTGTTTTAAGTTTACGATGGTTCACAAAAGCGAATGTTTTTAGCATCCAGATTCTTGATAGTACCCGAGGCTGAATACTTTAGATATTGTTACAACATTGCCTATATTCTTCGATAAACAAGAAAATTTGCAGAATTTGTCTGTTTTGTCTCCGCTATGTACAATATATTGTAAATAGCTCATATTACTTTCCTAGAAACCTAATTGAAAAATGCTGGATTCATGAATGACGTTTCAAGGAAAAAAAAATTCAGTGGAAAGACACAGCCCCTTAGTATTTACCGACCATGTAGTTATTATAACATCGTTCTAAAAGCAGGTATAGGCACTGTATACTGCACAGTGTACAGCGGCTGCCCAGCGTGAGGTTTTGGGTTCGATTCCCAGGTCGAGCAAAATGTGGGTTTATATCAGCCCACAGCTTCTAAAGCTTTCGGGGGATATAGGTGCGGTGCTATGTTATGTGATGATAACACATTGGTCTTGGAACAGGAAAATTTAAGAATGAAAGAGTTTATCGTACCTAATAAAAATTATACAAAAACAAAATAACAGCGTGTTAAAATTTCGGAACAAATTAACTACAGTGGCTAATTAAAAAGGCGTATCGTCCCTTTGATGTTGGTGTTTTTGGTATGTAATGTGTTAATCATATCAGTATATTAAATATTTAAGTTAAAAGTAGAACATAATAAAACGTATTCCCTTAGCAATATTTTTATTATCACGTATCGATTAGATACTAAATTATATAAAAATCCATTGCATTTTCCATCCGATGATAAAGAAGAAAAATCTCCAATTACTTTAAGCGCTAGACCAGTTGAAAAGAAATAAAAATCATGTTTTATTCTTTAATATTAGTGAGAAATACCCGCTCAATACGTTACGTTAAAACATATTAATAACGAATTGTTTTTTAATCGATTATTACGCGTTTCATTCTCGTCTTCCAGTCCAATCAGATGCAGCTAAATATTTGTACATAATTAAGGTGAAACAATCGTCATCTTCGCCACATGTTTTTATTAATAAATTTATGAAATTAAATAATTGTCCATTCATAAAATCATTTTTTTACTGACATAAAAATAATTCTTCTGACGAAATAAGGTTTATTTTTACAAGTCCCTGAAATGTTACGTTCTATTTGGACACCTAGCTGTTCCAGCGTTTCTGACGATGACTGTACTTACTCGCTTAATTATTTAAGCATAAAACTAAACTTGTTTGAACAAAGGACGACTGCATTGTTCTCAAGTGGGCGGTATGTCAATGTAGAGGCCGTTTACACTTAATTATTTAATTTTGTGATGAGCCAGTTCACGCTGAAGGTTGACGTACGACATTGAGTGTGAGTAAAAGATAAGAAGATTGTTTGTCTGGCTACGATTAATAAATAATAGACGGGTGGACACCAAAATATACGCGTGAGTTACTATTAAATTACTATTTATTTATTCACCCTAATTATGGTTTTTAAGATCTCGACGGCACAGCGGCGTGGTTAAGCGATTAGTTGCTGAGTTGCATGTCGCGGTTTCGATTCCCGCACGGAACTAATATTTGTAGGGTCTGCAGAAAGTTGTTCTGGGTCTGGATGTTTGTCCATTTAAAGATTTATATTTGTTAACGCGTCCACGGTAAAGGACTAACTCCTCGGGTGAGTGAGGGAAAACCATTTAAAAATATAGTTACTATTTTAGTTCTACTTTACATTGTAAACGGAATCTCAAAACAATTATTCAAAATAGTTATTCGAGTTTTATGTAACCTGCGACCGAGCTAAATGCAAGGGTTAAAAGCTCTCTTATATATTTTTTACAGCACAATTTATCTTCTTAACTTTAGTCAACGTAATATACAAGTCGACTGAAGGAAAAATGTTGCTATATACTCACTATTGTGCACTAAGCGAAGTGCTTAGCGACCCGTCACAATTACACATATATAACACACACGTCTTTCCTAAATGGGGTCTTAAAAGACGACATCTTCGCTTTATATTGCCGCTTGTACATTTACACAGGGATCACATGTCTCTTGTGCGCGGTAAACACCGAGCTCGAACAAAAGTGTGACTGTCGACGAAGCCACGGGCGTGCCTGCAAACTGCCACTGACTTCGCCAAATAAAACCGTACAACTTAAAAGACAAATGTGTAGGTATCTATTATTCTCCTGCCTTTATATTTTCATTCAATGTAAAACTTGTGTTTTTGTGTTTATCTACCTATGTTTTTAACCTGTCAAGTGATGTACTCATATTGTCTCGTTTCTGGGCGCCACTTATGCCTATATGAATTTTTAGGATTTACATTTCGCCACGCCTGTAATCCTTGAAGGGTTAGGCAGGGGCAGGTAGTATTATACACCCACATTTCGTCGGTTCCGTTACTAAGTAATACTAATAGTACCGGCCCTAATCCGAAACTACAGACTTCTAATAAGATTTTTTTAATAGCACTTTGCTCGACCCGAAGACCAAACACAGTACTGTGTCACTCCCAGTAGCCGTGCTTACGAATGAGACAGTTTTAAGTATCTACAGTACGTTGTGATGTGGGTTGAGTTTTAAGTTCCTAATGCTCATACTAATGATGACCTCAGAAACAATTTGGCTCTATTAGGGAAGTAACTAATTCAGATAAATCCCGGATTTAATTAAGCTGAGCAGATCCAGATTTCATCAAATGAGAATTAGATCATGCATTCCGAAGAAGATATTCAGATTCAATTATTAAATGGAATTTTTTTATGTTAATTTGTTAGTTTATTCAATTGTGATAACTACTTAGATGTATGTTTATTATATAATGAAAGGTTAATGCATTCAAACGAGTATGTTGACACTTGAAGCAAGTGTACACAGAATCGATATTTCTGAATGGGCGATTGTCTTGATTTATTACAAACGGTGTGAAACTTTGTTTTCTAAAAAAAGATTAAAATGTCATTAATCCCATATTTCAAAGTGTTATTGCCCGGCATCGTGCAACACTTTTATCGAAAAACGTTCAGTATTGCAAGTTACGCGCATAAATCCAGCGTAATGGTAACATTATGCATGTAATTAAAAATTAATAGTTTTCATAAATCAATAATAATGTTTATTTTCTCGTTCGGTCTCGCTGCAAATAGGATCATTCAATAATATTGCTGAGTTATCGCACCGACCAATAAATTATTCATTAGTAACAGTTTAATGCATTACTTTATCTTATAAAAACAATAAACTCTATAGTTGTCACGAGTGACTTGGACCAATTATTGAAAATGACTGGAGCAAGAAAAATAGGAACTCATTGTTCCAAGACACTTGTCTAAATATGTTCTCGTCTGGAACAAGTTATTTAGCCATTAACAGTTAATGATGTTCCGTAACTGAGAGGTCAAACATCCCTTTCAACTGTTTGTCATTATTAAAATGAGTAAACACCTACTACTAGATGAGACAAATAAATTCATTTTCACCAACAAAGGGCGTCCAAGCTTGGCTAATGAAGAAGGACGTCTTGTTTAATTACCTTTTGTAATTTTTCTTCTAAGCGCGCCAACGTATAAATTAATTTTCTTTCAGTGGCCCGTCCATGAGCACCATTATGAGGCACTAAGTGAACCCTCTTTTGTCTGATATAACCTGGATGGCTTGTTGAAAAGTCTTTAAAAATCGTGCTTACAAGGCCAATTTCAGACGAGAACACTATTTTAAAGCTTTTACACTTTATGATTTCAATTTTCTGTTGGAGGTTACACGAAAATTTATTATAACAACATGCAAACTAGTGTTGTTGGAGTTCATGATGTTTTTCCCTCAAAATAACATATTATGATTGAGATTAGATGAGTCATTGACTACGAGTGTCACTGTCTGCACGATACTGGATGTCGTTATCAACAATAGGAAATGCGATGCAACTGTAAACAAATTTTTATTTTTAATGTTATTGATACAGAAATGATAAAATTTACGTAATTGTATTCATCAAACTTTAATAATATTCTGTTAACCACTATATACAAAATATAATCTTAAACTAATCCAGTGAATGTTTTCCCACTAGCATAAAATAACTTTAGTAACTGCATACCTAAAAGTAAAATGCAAGCAAAAAAAAAAAAATGCCTTGCGCGGGCAAATTATGTACCTTCTTAACCTTAATAAAGCACTACAGAGGCTTCTGAGACTGTTTTCGTAACATCACCTAAATCTTCACGAACATCATAGGCTTCGGTTAAAGAGCTCGCGTAGCAAACTTTTCCAATATTTTTTTCATCACGTTTTTCAACTTCCACGGGCCCGTATCACGTCAACAAACAAACAATATTTCCCGCGGTGACACGAGTTTTTCGAACTCATTTCCATTCGGGAGCGTGTTACGAACAATTTATTGGCTCCTGGAACTTGTCAGGAATACACATGGCGCTAATCTTTTGGACTAGTTCAATTGTACCTTCATCTTAGTCTGTCTTAGTTAGCGGCGCATCGCTTTTCATTAGCTGATAACAGTGGCAAGCCAACTTCTGTATTGTGGCAGTGACAGCAACTGTCTAGAGAACATACTAACTTATCCCTGAACTTTTTGTGTGCGAATGTTATAGACCTTTTTGTTGTGACGTCCCTCGGGAATATTTTATAGAGATTACAAAATAATCTCTTTCATATACTTAGTAGAAACTCTTAAGAGCAGCTTTGGAAATGAGAACATATGTTTGACTTCGATATAATTGAAGTTGCTTATTTTCCCCACACAAAAAGCAATTCTAATTACCTAATCAAATGGATTTCTTCTTAGTTTCTTGCATAACATAATGTATTTAATAGTTTTAGTTATAATTAAAGTCGGTCATCTGTCCACTCGTAGGCCCGTAGAACGTGTATCGGCGCATTTGATAGACACAGATATAGATAGTAGGTACTCAGTAAGTGGGTCGCGCGTATCCGGAGGGTCGCTATCGGCAGATATTGTCGCTATTAGTGCATTACACTGTTACTGTTATTGCACTATGGAACTATTAGAAAACCTTTATTAACGCCAAATGTTCGACCCGATACCGATTGTCTTTTATTGAATCCGTAAATGAGGACGGAATGTTTGGAGTAATCTTGTTAATGATGTTTATGCTATTGAACTCATTATCACGGGCTGAAACGATTTATTTGAATAAGAAGATATCATCCAATAAATTAAAATAGCACAAATAAATTCTACGCTTACAACATTGCATTACTTTCCCAAGTCAATATAAAATGACAAACTAAAAAGTTGACAAGTAGGTAGTATAACGCCGATGTAAATAAACGATGAAACCGCTTAAAACTTTATCCGACGTGATGCCAACAATAAAATTAAGGTTTTATGTCCCATTTCAGGTTTGAACTTTGAACGCATCTCATATATATTTCACAGGGAATAAAAGTCGTGCGCCGTTACTGTACAATGGTGGGGTTCGAGATCCTTAATAGTTCTCAATCTTCCATTCGAAGGTCTGAGCAAATCTTTGGGGAGAAAGCGGAGCTGGGGACGGAGGCCGTCCCTAAAATATCAGCGTACGGCTGGATGTGACAGGCCGGCCCTGTCGCCTATTGAACGCATTCATTAATGATTCATGTGTAGATGACAGGTTACGATCGATTTTATATCATCGCGTAGAAGAATAATTCCGATTTGATTTCCTTCGTTCGTTAAAAATGTGAGAACTGAACGTAGCACTTGATATTAATACCGAGGTGGCGTATTCTTAATGTAGTGTAGTTTTAATTTGATCAAACTTTCTGTAGAGACGTGTAAGATAAATCAATGTAGGTGTAAATTAAATATTGTTATATATAGACACTTAATTGGTTTCAATAATATGTCACCCTGTTAATAAGAATCAATTTTTTAAAGAAAAATATCTTATGTACTATTTATTTTACGTTTATTCCGCTAAATATTTTAGAGTTACACTTAGCTAAGCACCGTTATATTTTTCAACTACGAAATAAGTGTATTTTAACGCATCAAGCATCGAAAATTATATACAATAGAAAATCCATTGTTTTTCGGGCTCGTTCCTAGTTTAGTAATATAAAATTATTGAAATATATTATTTATGAATACTAAATCAAGAGGAGCCGAGAAACAAGCCGGCATTAGGTTCGAAAGAAGAGAACTAACAAAACAATTGCCGTCTATACATAGCAGCTAATATTTTGTTCCGATGATATTCTTTAAATAGAGCTTCGGGCAAATTACACAAAAAAGGCTTACAAAAGTCGTACCTCCCGTAATATTATTTCGCATGTCACGTCTAGTTAGAATAAATCTGCGTTACTGTCATACTAGACGTTTTTATCTCAAACGTAAACTGTGAGCAATAACCGTAGCTACCTACCCAGTTTAGAAATTGTGCGGCGCAATTTCGCCGCTCGTGTGTTTCTTGAATTGCGATGATTCAGTTTATATTCAGAAACACAATTCAATTCAGAAAGACAAATTAACGAGGGAGTCAGTCAAGTGTCATATCGTCGAGCCTCATTGCTCCAGAGTGACATTACACGTATGTGGTTGACACCTACCCTCAGTTTGAGCGGTATGTAAACACCACATTTGTGTCACTTATACAAATTTTGTGACAGAATTAGTAGCTAGAGATTTTGTTAGCGTAAGGCGTTAAGGTGATTTATCCAGAAATAACTCTGAAGGAAAGGAAAATAGCTTCTGTTGTAAGAATACCTCATCAAAGTAGGTAAATAATACATATCTGTAGGAAATAGTGCCAGATTTTTTTTACATTTATTTTACCAATTAGATACCTACTTGTATCATTTTACATAAATAACACATTACATAAATCGTTAATGTACTGATCATGAAAAAAAAATTCATTTTGCCCCGCTACACTGCCACATTCATATCAGTTATGTCAAAATAACTTTTTAATTTGAATCGTCAGACCATAAACGAAATATATTTTTTGTTGACAAATGCGTGAAGCGTAATAACGCTGGGGTCGTTCGGTGGCCATTTCCCTGATGCAATTTTCCGCCGACATCGATAAGATACCGGTTATAATTTAGACGCAATAAAATACAGACAGATGTTCATCCTGATGTTTATATTATTATTTATAGACGTTTGTGACGACTTATTATATTATCATTTTATACATAACATTCGATTGTTGTTATAGTGAACTTTGGCATTTCGATTCATTGAACGTAACAAATTCTCAAACATAGATCGATTGCTTTTCGAGTAGGTAGTAGATAGTTTTTTAATCTCTTTCGATGGTGATTTAAGGCAGCCAGGATTTTGAGGATGTTAATGGATCACTGAAGAGATTTTAAGTGTTCAAATATGTTGTATAAAATGGAAATGAAATGGTTACACGGCACTAAAATTTCTGGAAACTGGTATTTGGTATAAAGATGTGTGATGACTCCGGCGAAATTACAAAATTATAATAATATTTCCTTTTCAATCTTTAAAAATTAAAGATTGAAAAGGAAATATTACATTATATACATAGACATAAAAAAAATTGTTATATTCTGCTATTATATGAAAAAAAATTAATTAGACCATACTTTTTGCGGACAAAGTACAAAAAATTGAAATTTTATATAGGTATATATTTTAAATCTGTACCCTGCAGATACTTACAGTCACTATCACCTGCGATCGGATCCTACAAGTTATGCGTGTCGACTCCTACAAGAAAAAGGCCTTTCATTTTCATAATATTGATACATAAGTACTCCCAAACAGCTAGATCGAGTAGAGAGATAGTTTCACTTCATTTTACGTAGGGAACTAAATCGGACAACAAAGTAACATATTAATCATTTGCCGCGTAATTAATAAACTGTTACGGAAAGAACCGCTCATGTATGATTATCATTGACCTACCACAAATGTATTATGTATTTAAATGACTTTGATACATACTACAAAGTTGTGCCCATTCACACATACTATATGTATATTCGCTAGTTGGCAATACAACTAAAAGAAGTTCCAGCAAACCATCATCAAAAAATAAGCAAATAGCAAGCAATAGAGTAGGTATCCACTTCAACTCAGTGAAGTAGAACCTTTTTAAATTATTCATGTGAAGGTAAATTACGCAAAACTAACAGAAGGTACCTATCTATCGTGGACGGATCAGCTTAGATAAATGACGTGTGAAATAACTTTTTTTAAGTAACTCAAGAAAATACGATCCACGCAAAAAAACTGAATTGGAAATGTTGGCGCCATATTGTTTTCCAACTTTAGTTTCGCAGTGAAAACTTTAGTTTTGCGAGTCTTATTTATCTTTAAAATGGCTTTAGTGGAATTATAATGATGTATTGTTTTTTTTTTTTTATCTAAAGCCAATATGTATTAAGCAGTTTGTTTAAGTGCTAATTATGAAAGACTTCCATAAATCTACTAAATTTAAAATTTAAGTTCCGAGTCTCAGTCTTTCTTTGCCGCGCTTAAGGTTAACAAGTTTTTCTCGGAGTTGCGCTTGCGTAAGGACAGCGCACAGGGAGACAGATGAAATTCGTAAGTGAATTACATCAGCTTAAGATTTAAGACAGCTTCGGAACCAGATACTTGCAGACAAGTAATCAAAACATTAATTCTGGAAATTTGAGAAATTATGTATTCAAAAAATTATGCTTCTCAACTCATCAACTAAGAACTTCGTAATAGGGTTTACCCAATCATGTTATAAACCCCTAATAACTACACGGGCTTTAAAATCCGCCGTCATATTGTGTCATTTTATATGAAGCGTCTTAGAATTAGCTAGATTTTCAGTTCAGTCAGTTTTCACTATTAGCAGTTTCCGGACACAAGTCGAAAAATTTCCAAAAATTATATTTGTAATATCTCTAAATCCACTCATAACCGACTCCTAGTCCATGGGTCAAACTTGTTGCAAGTTGACTCTAGTATAACCCCTTACAAGACATGAGTCGAATTACGGTCCACCCTGTATAATTTTTATTTTAAAACACTTTGTTTTTAACCGTGTTTCAAGCAATAATTGATTATTCTATGTATATTATTAAAACGTCAGTTTCTTTTTAAATAAATATGGTTATCGCATTTCCAAGTCAATATTGTTAGACTAGTATCTCTAACACTATGACAATATTCCATTGCGAGATAGTCGTAAATTTCAACCATCCGTGTTAAACGCCCAGCATTTAGGGATAACCATTTTTATCATATCTTTGTTTATACACGCCTTTGCGGGTTTTTCTGCGGGTGGCCTAACGATGTTTTTCTTTGCCCGAGAGCAATACAATAAATATATTTTGTAGACGTTTACAAAACTGTAGCTCACTTTTGGCATGATTGTTAATCAACGTTACATTTTAGTATTACTCGGTATGAACAAAACGTACATAGGTATATATTATAATTATTATTATTAATTTTATTGCAAACTCTTTCTCGATATACCTAATGGAGATTAAGATAAATATGCTAATTGACTCCCTCATCTTCTTCCGCATATAAATTTTCAGTAACATCACGGAATTTGGAACTGTGCCTGGTAGATGTCAATATGCTCGCCCCCTATTACATGGGACTCAATAAAAGCATCGGCGAAATGTGAGTGTTCAATAGTACAACTCTGCCGAACTCTTGAGCGATTACAGGCGTTATGGGAATACAGGAATATGTTATATGGATGTACTATATAGAAACGCTTATCGTGAGCGGGTTAACCGGGATCTTATGATTCAATCAAGTGATGACAGTCCTCCTAGGTCCAACACGTAAATTGGAGAGGCCTAAGGCTTCATTTCCATCAAGCAAATAGCTGATAGTCGGTTACTAGTGTCTTGAGACGAGTGAGTACTAATATTTGCTAACTAGTTGCTGAAACTGATTCAGGGGTCGAGTGGACTGCTAATCGTGACGTTGTGAGTAGGTAGGTACTGTTCCCAGGCAGGGCACAAGTTATTGGATTCTTTATTCTTTTGGAGAAGTTTTGGGGCAGAGTAAGTAGATGGCAATAGGCATATTATATGAGACTCAATGACGGCAGTGGCGAAAGATGAGTGTGCAATGTACACCTCGGCCCAACCTCATCGGGGAATACTGCCGTGATGATACGTAAGTTATGTTAATGTAGTTGCTGAATCGTATCCTGCAGCCCGTAGGGTGTACAAAAACAACACTAGGCATTGGTGATATCGCTAAGCCTTTACACAAAGTTTTCAATCAGAAAACTTAAAACTGATACAATTCGTTGCTTTATTGTGGTGACAGTACAACCCACAACTGGAACAAAATTTTGCCAATTAACTTCGCAAATAAGTTAAATCTTTGCGGAGTTCGCCTCTGCTCTTAGCAAAGACACTTGCCTGTAACTCGTTTAAACCCCAGAAGTACAAGTAAGTATATATAAATAACTTAGTTTGGCGAAAGCCGGACATCACGGTGTCATCCAAATATAAAGTTGGTGCGAATAACACCTTAACAGTCCGTTGACTCTAGCTGGAAGTTTTGCCAGTTCTGAGTGACGAGTTGTACAAGACTCCCTCCAAATATTAAAAATTATTGCCATATACATTGTCCTCTTGTTCCGGGGTGAACATTAAAAGCTAGGAGGGTCACGCAGAATATATAAAATTAAAAACTAATTCAAAGTCAAGCCAAAGAAAGGCAATTTCAAAACGTCGTGATACTAATTGCACGATTTCAGGTGTGGGTTGGTTCTATGGAGAAGGAACTGGCACCAGAATTCGCTAATTGAATATAATGTCAATGTCCAGGCTAAAAAGCTCAAAGTAAACACTTGAAAATTCGATATTAAATATAAAGGTACTAACTTATACGATTTTTGAAAATCTGAACGAGGACGGTAAAAGTAGACCCGAACACTGCGCGGATAAAGTCGCAGAGAAAAACTAGTATTAAAAAAAATACGTACCATTTTATAAGTACTTCCAGTTTGTACAAGGTAGAATAGCTCCCCGGCATAATGGGAACGACGCTTCACAGAATAATTATTACCCGTATTCCAGAAAAATGTGAACCGGATAAATTAGCTAGGCTGTGCCGTAGTCAATCTAAGTATAGCAATACAATGTATATTTAATAGAGAGACATATACATATATTTGACAAGGATATAAGAAATGTTTTCAGTACACATGTCCAGGGAGTGGGTGGAAACATAGAAGAGTTCAGTTTAGGTTTGCATCAAAGGTCGGCTTTAAGTCCTTACCTCTTCTTTTTTGATAACAGATGCCCGGTTGATAAAAATGGTAGGTCACAAAAACAGTAATCCCAGGTGTCAATCAGAGCTAAGAAACTTTAACAATACTAATTGGCTAGTATGAATATAGAGTGCTATTGAATTAATTTGTATCAATAAATACTAAGTAAACAAAATCTTATAAGCTTTTAATTTAGTTCGCGTACAAAATAGTCTAGTTAAAATCCTTCTGAAATACACGTTTTTTGGATTTAAGACTTCTAAGCTTGAACTTACACCTACGTACAATCTTTAATCGTTATATAAGCTGTATTAATGATCCATAAGAAAGTCTACTGTAAAATGTTCTAACATCGTAATTAAGTTTATTGGAAAGTATCCGACAGGTGCCTACTTCGTTGACTGATGCAATTTAATCGGCGGTGCAGTAAGCTCTGCGCTTACGCAGAACTTCGGGCGATGCACGTACAATAATTATGGCAAAAGGGAACGACTGCCTGTCTGACGTAATAACTCGTTAAGTCGTATCAGTTGATGTTCTGTTTTTGCGCTTGAATTGCATCAGACAGGTGGAAATTAACCTGAGTGAAGCCCACTTTTACCGTTGCTTAGTTTGCTTTATATTAACACTTTTTTATTTAACTTAACTTACATTAAATAGGTAGTGGTTTTAGTGCCTAAAAATACAGAAGGCATTCTGGCTAATAATAAGGTTGCCTTCTACATTTGTGTATTGTGAAGCGTTTATTTTAGTTAACGGATGGCTAGCAAGATACAACATTTAAAAAATAATTATACACTGTAGAATAAGGAACTCGTCCATAAGTATATATGTTAGGTGTAGGACTAAGTAGGTACTTAAAAAACGGAGTCTCCTACACTATATTTACAGAAAAAACGCCTAACCTACTTATAATTTATGAGACGAAAGAATTACAGTACCCGTAACAAAATTGGCGCCCTCACAGATGCAAAGCTTAACTCTCGACTTTATTAGATTTATGCTACTGCCTTAATAGGTAATACAAAATTGAGACTAATTTAGCAATAATTCCAACCACAATACTGCCAAAGTCATCTTATCATAAGCTTGTCTGCATCACTCGATGCCACGGATGTTTTCATACAACAGCTTTCAAGAGATGCTTGGTGTTAAAATTTCCTTGAGAGAACGCCTCATTAAGATATCTACATGAATGGTAAAAGTAGCATAGTTAGTTTAATCATTTTAAGGGGAAATTTACATAAGACTTATGCTTACGTTGATATTGTTGTCTTTTACTCTAAAACGTAAGTAAGTAATAAGCTCTTCTCTTCTTTAATAAGTAATAAGTTCTTCTAGAAAAGAAAAACATCTGTCTTAACGTTCCTCTTTCAATTGTGCATTTTTTTTTTACAAAATGGAAGCTGTGCCCGCTTTATACTTGTAGATATTATTACAATACCGACGGGTTTACTTTTACAAAGCTTTTAGTGGCGAGAAACGTTAACATTCTCGGCCGCGACACGAGTTGATTTCGTAACACCTAATAGGCGATAAAGCATCGATTTTCACACAAAGAGAGGTTAGTGGCGCAACAGCGACCCCTTTTCAATAAAATTCACATTTTCTTTCACAAGTCGGGTGTTGGTGCCTGGGTAACATTCATGACGGAGTTTAGTGACTTCCGAAGTAGCAGGTTATCAGACGTGGGGGTACGGGGGGCGGGATGTGTGCGGGAGGGGGGAGGGAAAAGCTGGATGCTGGTGGTGGATTCGCGCCCCCGCATTCTAGTCCCGGCGCTCGGCGCGCTCGCTCGCGCTACTTATCCGCGCGATTCCACTCATTACCGTTTACGCGTCTGCTTCTTATTTTTATTTACTTACGCAGCGTCTGCTCGCCCTTGTCTATTACGTGTGTTGGAGGTTTGTTGTGACTGTTACAAGTGACTGTGTGATTTTTACGGTTTCTTTGTCATGCGTTACGATTATAATATTTTTGGGGTATCGACTATCAACCATAATATTTTATGGCAATAATGATTTTCAAAAATACATCTATTTTATCATTTTGGAATAATTGATTTTTATATGCGGAAATAAAACAAATACGCTGTTACCTATTCTGTTATAAGAACAAAAAGCGATAATGTTATTGAGTGTTAATTATGTAAACAATAACGATATCTATTTAGGTAGAGATACGTACTTAACATAATCTGTCTTGGCCATGCGAGGCTGTTATCATAACTGCGTTAAGCAATTTCCTACAATTTGTTAAATTATCTATTAAAACTGCAGTTTATAAACATGAGGCTAGTTGTTATCTATGCAATACACTGCGTCAAATCCGGCTGGAACAGTCTGCTTCAAGTGAAACGGTCGCCTTGATCGACCACTATCTATTAATACACTCTTATGATCATATTCATAAACCTATGCTATCTGTTCACTATTACCTATGCCAACGATGAAGCGGGTGTCAATGTAGTTGTTCATTTAGTGTAGGAAATGAAAATACAAATGAACCTATTAATATTTGTGAAATGAGTTTTTTTAATATAAAAGTAACGAACACGGTATCAATTAAGTACCTATAGCTGGTATCAACAGTACTTTAAACGATTTAAATTAGCATTAATTAAACAAAGTCATTTAAAAAACGTAACTTATTACAAATGTAATGTAGTAGGTACTTATAAGTAAAATTATTTAATTTCCTCACTAAGCAAATGTAGGTCGCGACCGATGAATTAAACATTCTGAAGATTTATTGTTTGAACATGTAAATAAAGCGAGCAATACTTACTTTTGACCTAACAATCTTTGACGGCAACAATATTAACATTTTTTATGTTGAAAAATAATTAAAGTTAAATAAAAATCGTACCCCACACCATAACATACTACGACGTACAATCGTACGTATGGGAAGTGATTACTATATTCCTGTCCTACTCTACTTGTCGAGCATTCGCGCAATGTGGCCTCACGCGCACAGTAAAAACCATAAAACTGCGCTTTCGATCCGGACCCGCGAGTTTCTATCTGGGATGGATGATAACCAAGTACACTCATGTGCGGAACCCTATGTCCCTTTATGACAACGAAAGTTAATTGAGAACGCAGTTTATATAAACATCAATGTATATTTTCTGCGGCATTAAACCCCCTGTATAAAACGCCTAACAAACACGACCGTATGAAACTGTAAACCGATTATGTACCAATATCACTTTAGAACTTCTTTTTTTCGGATTAGGCAAGGCAATTTATTTCGTCTTCCAGTTTATAATTTGTTTTGCGTATTGAAAAGAAAGTCGAGTATCTCGTTTCGTTCCGAAAAGTTGGCTGTTTGCAGAGATCTCGTTAATGTATCCATTGTTCAACATAGAGGCCTCATTAAAAATTAACACAAAGAGAACAACTTAATCTCAGTCAACACTCTAGGTTTGATTTAATATATTTTAATAATTTTTTGTCATATTATTTTTAATAATTGTTAAATCATTCACCCTTTTTAAGAGCACGAAGGATTTCGAGTTCAAAAATATATTAAATTCTTCTTTATTTAAAATTAAATTCTTAAAACTACAAAATAAAATATAAAAGATATTTTAAAGTTAAAGACGTGATAAAAATTATGATTTCTCGGTGACTAGATAAATCGTTCTTACAGTACTTTATATTTCAACTTCTATCTATTTACAATAGATAGATAGGCCATTTGGCCTACATCAAAAATTCTTGTTAAATTTGATAAGCGCTCCTAACTTTGGCTTCAATTTTAATATTTTAACGACCGCTAAAGGAATTCGTATATTGTACTTAAATTAGTTTCGACAACGTGTTACCAATCGATCATACAAGGTGTATGGATATTATTCACGAGAAAAGTGCTTCTATGAAATACGCGATCACGAGCCTAAGCTGGATTGGCAACTTTCTTAATACGTCCTTACACTCCCATAACTCTTGATGTCAAGTCGGGCCACTTGAGCACGAATCTATTATAGAAAATAACCCCCTGCAGCTAATAACCGGCGACGGTACTCGACAGATTAATAACTTTTTAATAACTATCATGCATCCTTTCATTTATCTTGCAATTTGAACAGATTGTTTTGTATTTATTACTGCTCAGTTTTATCACAAAACCATTAAATCGCGAGTAGATTAACCCTTGAATTGGCTCCAGAAAATTGTCTTATTTTAGGACTGTGTTTAATACAGTTGTGAAGTATAGAATCCCAATCAATTTCAAACAAGGTCTTTTAAAGTAATCGGATTGTAGATACACGAAACTTGCTGTCTCAATCGATTTTGGTTACGTTCTCGTGTTCGGATATTTACGTAGCAAATATTATAATTTGCTCGGTAAGGTTTCACAAATTTTAAATTGGATTAAGTAATAATAATTCGTGGAAGCCGAGGGCAAACGCTTTTGGTAAAGAAAGGTAAATAAAACTAAATTTTCTAATGAAAACAATTCTGGTTTAACTTCTTTCTTTTGTTTTGTGGATCGATAAAAGTATGTAACCTTCCATGCTGACCTGGGAGTAAAGAAAAAACATAGAAGGGTCAGCCGCTTATCTTCCCGGGCGAGTCGTAAAAGTCGACTAAGGGTCTAATTAGGATATGGGGATGGGATTGCAGCGTCCTCATTTCATCAAAACTATCATACTGTGATCGCCAATCTAAGGTCGCCGTGCCAAGGGATGCATGACTAGGGGCTAGCCTAGTCACAAGCGTGCCAGATGTCTGGGATCAGGCGCCCCCAGGCACTAAAAAGCCTTACCCCTACATGCGGGGCTCTGTAGGGTTGGACATCTAATTTCCCTTGCTAATCGTGGGACCAAAATGAGTCAAAAAAACCATAAACTCGGAGGCGGCGGTGATGTTCGCCACTCACCACGCCAGCGGTTCTCACGGGGCGAAAAGCGAGCTGCGGAGTGTCGCATAGCTACGCTGAATGTTCAGGGAGGTATAAAAGAGAAGTTAGATGAAGTTTGTGAGTTGATGAATGATAAAAGATTGGATGCACTTTGTATGAGTGAGACTAAAAGAAAGGGAGGAGGCCTATCTAAGCACGGTTCCTTGACAGCGATCTGGTCTGGGGTACCAGAGACGGATAGAGCTTGTCAGGGTGTTGGAATTCTCCTCTCCGCGCGTATGATGAAGTGTGTCAAGGATTATGCATGTGTGAGTCCCAGAATTCTCTGGGTTAAGTTAAAGCTGGGTTTAAATCCTATATTTATGCTGTGTATTTATGCACCCGATATGGGATACCCAATGTCCGAGAGAGAGGAGTTTTGGGATAGTGTAAGAGATATTTTAAATGCGTGTCATGGTAATGAAAAAATTGTTTTGGTAGGGGATTTTAATGGTTGGGTTGGTGTGAAAAGGAATGGGTTTGAAGAAGTTTTGGGTACGTTTGGAGATGAAAGGGTGAATGAGAATGGTTTGAGTCTGTTGGATATATGTGTGGAAAAGAATCTTTCTGTCACGAACACTATGTTTAACCACAGAAAGATTCATATGTATACATGGGAAAGACATGAAAGTAGAAGTATGATTGACTTAGTTATAATAGATGAAAGGCTGAGAAGTAGAGTCACAGACACAAGAGCGTATCGGGGTGTTAACGTGGGAACGGACCACTATTTGGTGATCTGCCGAATAAAGGGTTTGTTTAAGTGTTGGCGTCACCGTGTTCAAGTGCCTGTTACTCGGCTAGAGAGAATAAAAGTGGAAAGGCTACAAGAGTTGAATATAAAAGAAGAGTATAAGAAAGAAGTAAAAGAGAAGACTAATACCATCTTAGAGGCTATGAATGACTGTGATTTGGAAGAAATATGGGATGTAGTAAAGAATAGTATGATTGAAGTAGCAACGAAAGTATGTGGAGTGGCTAAAAGGAAGTGTGGTAAGCAAACCTATAATTACTGGATGGATGATGAAGTAAAACAGATTGTGAAAAAGAAGAAAAAGGTTTGGCAGGATATGTTAGCCATCAAAGCCAAAATGAGAATGGATCAAGCAACGAATATGAAAGAACACTTGGAAAGAGTGAAGAAAAGTTACACTGACGTAAAGGAAGAAGTAAAAAAGGTAATAAGAGTTAAGAAGAATAGCATGGAAGAGAAGTATAATAGAAGATTCTCTGCCAATTTCCGGGCCAATGTCAAACTGTTTTGGAAACAAGTGAGATTGGCGCGAGGAGTGTCAGGAGCATCTAATATGAATGTTATTAGGGCCGGAGATGGAAGTGTAATAAGTGAAGAATGTAAGGTTTTGGAACGATGGAAGGTTTATTTTGAAAGTTTATTTAGTTGTCAGCAGAGTATGCAAAGAGTGGGTAGATGGATAGAGTCGATCTGTCCAGTCGCGAACTCAGACGACGTGGGCGCTGACAATGAGAATGAAATCGGCATGGATGAAATTGTGCAAGCGTTGAAGAGTATGAGAGTGGGAAAAGCTGCCGGGTATGATAGAGTGTCGGCTGAAATGCTGAAAGGCGGTGACGGGGTGGTGGCAAACCTGTTGTGTAAAATCTTTAATATGTGTTGGAGGTATGGCCGAGTACCAGGGGACTGGTGCAAGGCTGTTATCGTGCCACTATATAAGGGAAAGGGTTCACAGCAGGAGTGTAAAAACTACCGTGGCATTAGCCTTTTAAGTGTTGTCGGCAAATTATATGCGAAAGTTTTGATAAATAGAGTGATCAGAATAACAGATGAGAAAGTATGGGATGTGCAGGCAGGATTCAGAGAGGGAATGGGATGTACGGATCAGATCTTCTCCTTACGATGCATAGCCGAAAACATCTGGCTAAGCATAAGAAAGTCTACTGCGCTTTCATTGATTTGGAGAAGGCCTATGATAGTGTGTGGAGGGACGAATTATGGTCGACACTGTCCGTGTATGGTGTGGACGGGCGCTTGACGCGAGCACTAAAATCGCTATATGAGGGTTCTAGTGCTTGCGTTAGGATAAATGGGGCATACACGGACTGGTTTCATATCTCTAGAGGTGTGAGACAGGGCTGTGTAGCGTCACCATGGCTGTTCAATCTATACATGGATAGCTGTTTGGTCGATTTGAAAGAGAATGACTGTGGATTGAAAATGAGTGGGCTACCTGTCAAATGTCTTCTCTATGCCGATGATCAAGTCATACTTGCATCATCGGCGGAAGAGTTGCAAGACATGGTAAATTTAATGAATGAAGCATTTAAGAAGAAAGGAATGAAAATAAACGTAGGTAAGACGAAAGTAATGGTGTTTGAAAGGGAGGACGATGTGTCTGTGTGTGATGTGAAAATAGAAGGGGAAAGCGTGGAACAGGTGGATGAGTTCGTTTATTTGGGAAGTATGTTTACGAAAGATGGGAAAATTGATAAAGATGTGGAAAGGAGAGTGAATGCGGGAAATAAAGTGAACGGCGCCCTGCATGCCGTTGTGGCCAGCAAGTCTATGTCAAAAGACGGACGGCTGGCTGTCCACAATGGGGTGCTGGTACCAACGCTTATGTATGGAAGTGAATGTTGGGTGTGGCAGAAGAGGCATGAAAGTAGAATTAATGCAGTGGAAATGCGTTCCTTGCGAAGTATGTGCGGTGTAACTTTGAATGACAGATTAAAAAATAGCGTGATAAGAGATCGTTGCGGTCTGAAAGAAGATGTAGTGACAAGGATAGAGAAAAGTATGCTTCGTTGGTTTGGTCATGTAGAGAGGATGGATGAAAGGCGATTAACGAAAAAGATTTATAACGCGGTTGTTAGTGGAAACGCCAGGAGGGGACGCCCTAGAAGGACGTATACGGACCTTATTGGTGATGTCCTTCAAAAAGGTCAGGTGCGTAGTACCCACAACCGGCGTTTATGTATGAAACGATGCATGAATGTAGATGAAGCAAAAGGGTTATGTAAGGATCGTAGCACGTGGCGTTCCGTAGTTTCTGCCTACCCCCATGGGAAAAAGGCGTGACTTTATGTATGTATGTATGTATGTATAAAAGTATCAAGCTTCATTCTGCTTGAATATTCTTTGTTTGTTTTGAGCATAAAATTTAGGAATATAATTTTACCCTTGGAACGGCGAAAGTTTTAATTTCTAGTGTGGGAGGATGACACCCCTAGTTAGACTAGAACATCTGCCGTTGTTCGAGTCATAACAATCACAGTAACAATTTATACAGCCGTTATCTTTTAAATTTTCTAAATTTACGGGTTCATATTCAAGAGCCTAGAATATCTATATTTTCTTTATATGAAGTCTCTCCAATTTATGTTGGTTTTTAAACTGTTACATTGGTGAATCAGCGGCCCTAACTGAAAAGTCATAGGTTGTAAATTTGTATACAGGCTGTGCGTTAATCACCAGTACTTGTTATTGCAAAGAAAAACATCGTTAGATACGAATACTACTGTTCAGACGCCATTTTCATATCCCAAACAGGCATAGTGCAATCGGGACGATGCGTTCGAAGGTGTTCTGAATTTGAATATGGTCGACAGTTTGAAATGGTTGGATCATGCGACGACACTTTCCGTTCATATCAAACGCGATGAACCATACGACTTGTTATACCTACCTACATTGTTAGGTACTCTACCTATTTCCATGTACCTACAGTCGAATAAAGAGATAAATATAGGTAGGTACAGGATCATCAGATATAGATGCGGTTTGCTCACAAAATTATGGATACATTCGTTTTATACAATGTGGGTATTATTTAGTTAATAGACATATTAACTAAATAATACATACAGTAATCTGTTCTTTACTGTATCTGTTAAGGGCCGGTGCATATGTGCCGATAGTTACATTAATCAGCAAGTACAAGTGCGCAAATATTGTCATTCATGTATGCGTATACAATGGAATACATACATAACGATCGAGCTCAAAATCGAACATGGATTACTTAGAGTTGAGGAATTCAACGTTCTTTGATAAAACTGTGAGAAAAGGCTTATATTAAAATATTTTCATAAGGAATGGATGCTATAATCATCGATAACCTTGACATTTCTCGAGTTTCTGCACAGCAAATAATCTATGTAGGTGTTGAACAATCAAAATGAAATTCGGGAATCTTCGCGTAAGCTCACTAACAGACCCGGTGTTCGTAATATTAAACCAAATCTTAAAAATATCATCGTTGTGCAGATAAATTTGCGAAGTCTCGGAGGCATTCGCGTTGCAAGATTAGATATGGTTTTGTAATATATGAATAAGTATAATATAAAAGAAGCTCCAACCGCGATAACATAAGAAATACCCGGGATTAACCCGAAAGACTAAACCAATTTATTTTTCGTTATTTATACTTAAATATTTTAACTACATGTCTCCAAGTCCTTGTTCGAGATAGGTCGCAAGTTTAAAACGTTATTTGAACTTTGACATTGACACAGACTAGCGACGATTTAAGACGTACCTAACTATAGGTACTTATGTACATACCTACTTGACTCCAGACCCTGTTTTTGTAGCTTTGTTCAAAAAAGCAATACAAACGTAATTAGAGTGAGTATTGTATCTAACTCTATTCGGTTTTGGTTACTTGCGTAATTCGACGCGTTATTTCAATGAATAACGCGTATAGCATCACGACTGTATTCCTCAAGAGTTAAGCAGAGATGTATAGTACACTTACATTTCGCTAATGCTGTTTTTAAATTAGTGATGGGGTGCGTGCCTATTGCCGTCTATCGGGCACAATTTGTAACTCCGTGCTGCTTTTGGGAAGACTATATCAGAAAATCCCAATAACACTGCCCAAACTGGGGATCGAACCAAGGACATCATGACAAAAAGAAGACCTAGGCTTGATAGTAATTGAAAATTTTAATAAAAGACCATACAAAAAGTTTATTTCGAATCGAATCGTACGTCCAATATGATATCTGATGCAAATGCATGCATGACTGATTTGCATACTGTGTTGTGTAAGGGATTGAATGGTGACCAACTGACCTGTTACTTGAAATTCTTATTTTTAACTGAAACTCGTAGCTAATTTGGACGGCACTAGTGCAACACATTGTTAGTGATAGTTTCAGCATAATTTTAATTCTACGTAACAAACATAGATCATGTTAAAATACCTATATTAAACAACTTATAAGAGATTTAGGGCCACGTAATAAGTATGGAATATTAAGTTACACAATAGAAAATAGGGTTTCTGATTATCCAGACACGTAGGTAGGTACTAGCAGGGCTGGTTAGAGGCGCAGGAAAGAGATGTGTTTTCGGCCAGTCTTTTGTTTCACTAAAAGCATGAAAGAAAATATAATAATTTTAGCTTGGTATCTTAAAAAAAATGTTTTCGGCATATACATATGTAGGTACCTACACCAAAAGGACAATTTCTAAATATAATACGACCCAATGTTGAGTCAGGATTTACATATGATTATAAAAATAAGCAATCCTTTTTCGGATATCACTTATTCTGCATAAAAAAATAATGATTGTCATCTCCTTCGTCTGTGGATTCTGAGTTTGAATATTTCCGCATTCGAAGGGAGAAATAAATGGATTTAGTAAATAAAACTGAAGGGTTGTTTCTTTAGCCTTCTTGCAAATAAAGCTTTGTAATAAATTTTAGAATCATAGATTTCTCAAATCTTAAACTAAGTTGTCTTAAATTTAAACGATATGAACCGATCTAGATTACAATCGCGGTCAAATAAGGAGCCAGTTAAATCTTCAAGGATATATTTTGGCTGATTTCTAGGTATAACTTGAATACCTAGCCAAATCATTAAACGGCAGACTTTTAAATTCGTATAAAAGTACGAATTATTCCTCCACTCAATCACAATTACTTCTCGTCTAAAGATTTTCTAGGCCATCTTAAGCCGCCTGGAAATGACACCCAGTTGTACCATTCAAATAAGTAAAGGGGCGTGTTTTATCCGAGACGAATGGGTGTGAATTTGACAGAGGTTGTTAATTATATGGTCGTCAGTGTCGATCGCGACCTCCTTGCGGTTTTAAGGAAAATTACGAGTCACGTACATGCCTCGTTTAACACGCGCACAATTTAATGAAGACGTAAAAAAGGAAATTCAAAGGTCTCGATGAAGGATTTCTTGGCGTTAAATTTGTTCTTGTTACGTGTGTATGTGTCTTGTGGGGAAGCGGGTTATTGTTATACGTGGAAATTTATGAGCTGAAACATTTTTTTTTGTTTTTGTTTGGAAACAACGATTTTTTTAGAAACATTGAGTAGATATAAGGAATTTAAATAATCTTTATTTTTAATACACTGTCCACCTGTTTATCTTTTTTCGATAGGGAAATACGAATTCGCAGTCGGATATCGGCTACCGACAATGTATAATTGTTTGTGTTTCTACTTTGCGTTTCTTGATGGGTAAATTAACATATCAAGGTAATGAAATTAGGTACTTAGTCATTATTTAGCTAGAGATGTAAGTAGAGAAAATCAAAAGAAATAAGTATTTTAGCATCTGTACAAAGCGTGTCACGTCTAAAAACTTCACACAATTTTTACTCAAAAGTTTAAATGAAAAAGTTGTTAGAGCGGTTTGTAGTTCTTTTTCTTTTCATTTTAAACTTGTTCTCGTCAAGTGCTTACATATAATACAATTCCAGTTAATTGTCTGCAAAGTTCGGGTTAATGTGTTTTGTTCTATAACTAATTTTTCTAAAGCTTTTTATGACCGAACAATAAACAACTTTAAAGTGAGTTATATAATTTACAAGTACAGACGTATCGCTGGAATGGTCCGAATTAAAAGTCTGGACGACTTTGCATATTTTGACTGGTCAATAAAAAAATCCAACTATCCATAACAGTGATGGCAGTTGGTCATTATTTGTACAATCAGACTCGTTTAGACACCCCTCCTGAAATGTGGGGAGAGTCCGAATAGAATATTGGCGTGGTGTAATTGACGGGTCCCTGAAGTTCGTAGTAATTAATTTTCGACTCGCCCCGATCTATCAGAGTTTACATGGAATTAATAAGGATTTGGAAAAGGCGACAAGCGTGCCTTTTTAAACATCGACCACACTTGCGCGCGTTGTTCCGACAGGCCGGGCCTCGTGTTCGAAATTAGGCGTAATTTGCATGCAAACTTTTCATAAGTTCTAATCCACGCCACAATATTGGCAAATAGGCTAACAAATCACTTCTTGGTGTTACTAAACTCGAATATTATATTTCAATAAGCTGTGATTACGTGCAAGGTAAACGATAGGTAAATTATACAGCAAAATATCTGTCACAGTTAGCTCACGCTCCGTATAAATAAACTATATAAGCAAGCTTAAAATTACAATTTGAAAGTTGTGTTTCTGAATCTTTTGAGAATTGATTAATTATAATTTTACAGCCTAAGTTAATAAGTTAGTCAAGGTTATATAATTTGAGTGAAAATATGTGAGGTATAAAGCCAGCCTTTATTAAATTTCAATACATACTTATAGTTGCAATTTATGCATCTAATAATATACAATATACAAGATAAATTTTGCAATGAATAATTATATTAGTCTATTAAAGAAATTTTACCTTTGAAATTGTGGGTATCACGGTTGTCAGAAGTCAAAACCCTGCACAATACAGGCCTCAGATTGATAGTGCGCTTTGTCAAAAAAAAAATATTAATGAAATATGAAAATGTTGTCACTGAATTTATTTACAACAACCTCTTTGTTTTTCTTTGTTCTCAAGGTGCAATAAATAATGTTGTAACACCGAAAAGCCGCGGCTACCGTCTCAGAACGTTTACTTATTTCTTCATTTCTGTTTTACCGTCTTGTGTACCTCCTAATGTAGATAAAATAAAACTGTATCTTCATAAATTTTATTTACCTTCGTTATGTCCAATAATACTTTGTATACGGAGCCTTCCGTTTATCTAGTTTAATATTTTATTTGATAAATGTGGGTAAAGTTACTAATGTAGAGGACTCGTGCATATTTAAGTAGTGTGTTGGGAGTCCAACTTAACATTCCGCGTGTTGAGTTATTCAAAATGCAGAAGACCACGAGCCGCCTAGTTCCATACGCTCAGACGAGTTACTCACTGTGAAGTAAACAAGGCTTTGGTTTTTTGTGGCCAACCTATAAATAAAGTGAACGTTAAACGATGTGACAATTTAAAACGAAACTTTCGTTTATAGAATAAGGTTTATTTCTCCTAACAGTTGCCAAAATTATTACTTCTTTGGCTTTATGTTGTAATTATTAAAAAGCTGGTGTAAAAAAATATTTTTTATATGTGACTTTGCTAGAAAAATATATTCTATCAACCGTTAGGCACTCATCAAATAAAAGATTAAAAAAAAAAAAAACCGTTAGGCAAACTTCATATTAGGGACTTTATGATAACGGAATTTAGTGTATCTGTCGCAGGGATATTGCCAAATCCGTGATATTATAATTTCCCTAGTGAAATTGTAAAAAAAAAATACAAATACCCTAACTTAACCTACAGTTTATTATAATTTTACTAGGGATATTATAATATAACGGATTTGACAATATCACTGCGACATATCTATCGCTGTTCGTATAAGACCAGTGTTAGAGGCTCAGAATTCCTTATCAACTTAGATTGCCCAATCAAACAGGGTGTCATGTAACCGACCTGGCATTTTAGGAATTATTAATGCAATAGTTTGTTTCGCTCACACACCTTAATTGTAACTGACAGTGGTTGTTTGTTTATATTTCACCTGTCCATTAGTGAAATATTTTGTTATGGGGAAAAGTAATTGGTTCTAGTGTAGCTGGTAGAGTTAAAATAGCGGTTTGGGTTTAATTAGTTTGCTATTGTACTCTGTTGACCATTGGCCGTCTAAATGTTGCGAATCGTAATTACTTTGTGCATTATGATAGGAAAGGTATACTATTTGTATTAATGTGGGTTTTTTTAAATTTGATTTTAATTGTCACGTTAACAGTTAAGGAAATTCGTAACCTGCACGCCTGAGAAGGATCCATAAAGTTTTTGATAGTATGCGTAGTCTGCTAGATCAGCGTGGTGGACTAAGGCCTAACCTCTCTTTTTTTCAGAAGAGGTCCCTGCCTAACATTTGTACAGTAATAGGCTGGACTATTAACAGATTAAAGGTTTGTGTTTGAATCACAAGTGGCCGCGTATATCTAAAGGATTGTGCTTACGTCACAAGTGACCGCGTGTTACCCTCACATATTCAAGCAATAGTATTAGAGTGCACTTAGACTTTCTAGTCTTCGATCGCCGCAATACGTTTAGTCACGGTTCACATCGCCGAAGGAAAAACGAAGACAACACTTTCAATTACAGTTTTTCTTTAATCATTGTAAAACCTACTTTATATTTAGTAATACAATTATTCCAATATTGTACTATTCGACGAAGAAAGCTACATTTATTAGATTCACGTTGTCCGTAGAGAATACTCCACAAGGCAATTACTTAGATATTGCCGCAGTATTTTTGTTTTTACTTATACTTTTACCGACGGAAAGGAGGGACGTAATTACTTCTTACGATACAATTTCCGTCCGTAGTTCTAAAAATACGATGTCGATAGTCAAGGACAGTTCCTAACCAATACAGAGAGGACATCAAAGCATCTTGTTGTTTGGGGACAGTAAAACACAATCGTAATGCGGCTAATTATATTGCGGCTAATAAATCTAATAATTAGAATATAAAAAGTACCATTTCTAGTTAAAATCTCCTATAATAGTTTCAGTAGCCATTATGATATTAACTGTCACCAGTCCTGATACTTGCTTAATACCCCAGTTTGGATATGCAGCAATTTAACAACTACTCTATATGATAATTTGAGGCTCCGTTCCGCAGGCTTTGGTTTGTAACTCCTCCAAAGGAGCGTAAAACAAAACTAATATAGTTATCAGATCAATTTCGATACAAATAAAGCTTTGAAATCGTTAAACAAACTATTCCATACATAATCACTGACCCAGTTAGGGGACCGACCCCCAATCGTAAATAACAAGGTATCACGTGGGGCGGAATCACGACGTGAATGAAGAAATTTATTGCAGTCACATAGAAAAATAAGTGCGTTCTTATGGCCGCCAAACTTACGAAGAAATACGTGGTATTAGATCGTTTATTAATGAGACCTTTTGCTGGCTGTTGATAGGGAAGGTTAGAAGCGATGTTAATAGCGTTGCAGAAATAATAAATCATTTACGGATGAGGTTCCTGGTACCTTTTGTTTGCGCCTTCGACCCCGCTTTCGGGCTAAGATATGTACACGTATTTTTTTACCATTTCACTAGCTTTGGGCATGCGCAAATAGCCAAAAGGGCAGTTAAATATACTACTGTTTTGAGAAAGGAATTAATGCGGACAATTGTTTCACGTCCATGTGAAACAGTCTCAAGTCATCGGCATTTAGTAAATAAGACTTGTAATATACGTAATTTCACAGATTATTTTTTTCCTTCTTTGAAGAATCAGACAGTCAAGAACTATTTTTGTATGTATAGGATCAATGGACATAGAAGAAGACTGTCACGAGATTTGCCAATTTATTTATTAGTCTCTTTCTATACGACAGAGTAGAGCTGACACAAATGCGGATGTTGGATCATTGCATTGTAGTCAGGATTTGTACAAATGATTCTAAACTATGATAGCTGGTACAGAAATAACTGCACCGATAGCGATGGTCGCTCGGAATACAGAATAATAAAAAATGTAGTGTTCAAGCGGTGACGGGGAAAATATAATAACTATCGGCGTGGTACGATATCGCGTTAGAAAGATCGAATAGCATTTTTACATTAGCCAACACTACTGAATTATGTGCACCTACCAATTGTTTATAAATTACTCGATGTTAGCTGTAATATTGTATAATACATTTCTTCTACAAATAAGATCCTATTTGGGATACTGCAAATAAGTCTAAGCAAACATAAGTATCTACTGTAGTGATTTAAAAAATGCAGTAATGTGCGCCGGATTCAAACTTAGAACCTAAATGGTTGGCAGACGCTTAACCGCTAGACTATCACTGCTCTTATTTAAATATATGATACCTAAGTAAAATTTTAGAAAGTGACCTCTTTGATGCAATGGGATTATATTAGGTATCAATGGGATTATCCCGACTACATGCTTTGATACACGCAGTTCCCTGTAGAATCATAATTTAACTTCGGTCTTTTGATACACTAGTTTGCAGACTATTCGCCTTTCCGATTAGTTAATAATCTGATATGTAAAGTTATAATCCGTTTAGTTCCAAAATACCATATTAAATTAATATACCACTGTGTTGTACTTAATATTGCGTTTGAATTGAGAAAGCGATATTTTATAATGTATATTCGTAAGGTACAATTGTATAAGAGAAATTGACGCGACTCTTGCGCGGTAAGCCTCCGTAAATAAATTAGGTCGAATACCAAACGGCGAATAAATACTAAATACATTAGCGACAGCGCAGGGGAGTCGAGACTCTCGTTGATTTTTAAACGGGTTGTAAGCTAGTTATCTGCACGCGAGTGGTAATGACGTTAAAAAAAGGAACCGTAAAAATCACTGAACTTCACACGTGTGTGCTTGGTTTTATAATCCTAACACCTCTAGTTCCTGACCTGTTTACATTTTATCTTTTAGTATATTCAGTGCTACAAAGACTTTAGAGTGAGGACAAAATGGCGTATTCTTGGATTTGGTTCCTTGCTTTAGCGGTGACAGTGGACGCTACACTTTACGACGACGACTACGACACATACACAAAAGCATATGACTACAAAAATGCAGGTAATATTTGCAATGATTTACTTCACTTTGTACTCTCTAGCTACTTTTATGAGAACAATTTGATTTTCACCGTTATGCCTCTCAATCGGACCGAATGGCGTCCTCTCAAATTGAGTTTTGTAACGAAGCCTTCAAGGCAATAGTCGTTTGTAACTAGATTTTCTCAACTGCCTAAAGGGAATAGATTTGAACAATACTATATTTAGTTTTCAGTTCATAAACCTCTAGGCATGGATAACAATACTTAGATATGTTTTATTTGTTTTCGTGTGTACAAAGTCTGGTTCTATTTGCTTATGCCCTGCAAAATACCTACGTACTGGCAATTTAAAGTCTTAATTCGGAGAGTAGAGCAGGTTTGAATAATACATGTGGATGGATACCTTGCATGTCTAGTTAGACTAAAATACTAATACACTATTAAAACGAAGCTCCAGTACATTGTTTTAATACGATTTAGTTCAAACATCTCTGTAAATTTACACATTAGCATAATAATCTAGCTACGGATGAAATGACTGAAATTATGGAAATGCCGATATTACATGGCTAATGATTGTGTTTTCACTCTTCTAAAAGTATTTCATATATTTTTACATGGTAAAATATATCTCTAACATAAAAAAAAAACTTTATTGTAATACACGACCATACAATTTCACGACAGCCGGGTTGATATTACGACAGCTCAAACAGTAAAATTCGTAAGCGATGCGCGTCGTAGCACATGTGACGCTCGCCGCGTTTCCGTAGCACTATCGTAGCGCTACGCATGTAGAAAACCAATCTCTAACTTTCCTACAACTCGTTTACGCGCACGAACTCAATTTCATCTCGGATGGGTCAACAAGGTGTCGATAACAGTTTCCGTTTAGTTGTCCACCTTAATACGGCCGACATAATAGACACAGAGCGCAATATGGGAGTTGAGAGCGGAGTAACATATGCAAGGACGCTCGAAAGCTCCCAGTTACGTCGGTAACGAATGCACTCATCGCCGTTGGCTGCAAGTAAGGCCCGGTAATACAATTTCCCGGTGCTCTGACGCTATTGCCATCTTGGGGACAATTTGGCCTAATGCTTGTGCATCTCGAGTTCGCAACGAACATTGTTTCAAATATTTCACAGACATAGCTGTAGTCGGCGGCAAGTTTTAAGGAAATTGAAACTTTAATATACTTTTTAATTCAACTTTCAACACAATGAAAGAGGATTTTCAACCACAAAAATATACGAATTGACCTCGTTTACAACAGTTCGGTATGAACATACACGCACGTAGTAAGCTCGGAGAATTTTCACAGCGACAGAAAAAATAGGTACCCGCTAGGAACCCGTTTTGAATACAGGCTTACATATACAGTTTGTTACAAAGCTCTTTTGAAACATAAAACCCTTGTTCAGTCACCTTTATTCTTTTGAAGCGTGCTCATAAAATCCAGTGTTATTCTGGCATAAGAAATACACGTGAGAAATATTAAGATAGATGCAACGTACCAACATTTGATTTAGCTATAAATAATACAAAATGCAATTAATTCCAATTTATGTACTAGGCACGGAATATGTATTTTTTTTTAATATCATACTGTAATTGGAAAATGATTACCGCTTTACAACTTTACGCAGCGATCGGTATAAATATAAACGAGCATAAAAACCATTAATTATTCACCAGTATATTATGACTACTTCATTTAAACCGCAGCAAGTTAAACGGTTTGTGTATTTAATTGCATTACAATCGATCAAACCCCAATCCACAAACAATATGAAGCCGACAGTTTTCTTACTAAGTCGCATAAACTTTATCGCTTAATAAGTTTGAACACGATTGTCCACAAAACAAACGAAAACCGCGCGAGTTCGATTGAATGTGAACTCCATACGTCATTACATCAATGAGGATCGCAGATACGGACAGCTCCAGAGGCAATTTCGCGGACAGCAATTTTTGTCGCCATTTCGCGTTAGAGTGATTTCATTTCCCGAGAAGACATATCCGTCGAACTAGCTTATCGAAGGGGCGCAGCTCGACGTATCTTCGATTCTACCACTTGTCTGCCCGTAGCTCAATAGGAGCGACATTTATAGCCTTTTCTTGCGAACCCGATTAACGTTTCACATCTCTATCGGGCGTCCAACAACCGCGTGCCTAAATTGCGGCTGACAGGACCATTCGGCTAATAGGACCATACCCGATGGATTAATTAACTGTACACTGTCGAATAATCTCTTTGTTCTCTAGAATGACTCGTATGGATACTTGCGCAAAGGCTAATCAGCAAAATTAAGTGGGATAATTGCCTATTAAATATTTGAAGCTACATACGAGTTAGCTTTTGTGAAATGATCGGGATTACATAGTTAATACACGGATTTATATACTGCCAATTTTACCGTTGGCTAAATACTTTCGCATTAACAAAGGGAAATCTCACGTAACACATTAATGAGAAAGTTGGCGCGATAAGCTCAAATAAGGATTGAAGCAGGACTGTTGAGAAGAAGCTGCTATTAACATTCCAGCGTGGAGGAGGCAATAATGTGGGTGTTACACTGTGAACGTTTTACTCGAGCAAATGGCCACGCTCCCGGGATGTGGGTATTCTGTTAAGAATAGACGGGGAATACCGCTTCAGTTACGGATATCATAGGTGCTAAATCTGTATATCTATACATTTTCCTCCCTTCCGACTGAACCCTCAAGACAGAAAATATTGGGTTGTTTTAGTTTGGCTTTTATCTAAACCTTAAGACGTAAGAGTGAAGTTAGTAGTACTTGAGGGTTAAATTTTGATCTTATTTAACGCGCCGTTGGTGTCTCACAGTATTTTGAACGGGGTTGGTCACATGGGAGTAATCAACATTATCAATAAAGAAAATTGTCTTTTTAGCAAAACTACTTTATTTTTTGCAGGGCGCAAATAGAGGGGCGATGCACTTTAATTATTTTATTTTACTAAGAGTAGTAATAATGTAATATTAATCGTTTTAACGGTATAAAAATCGTTTAGCTTTTACACGTTTGACGTTTCGAACAGCAGGATAGAAACACTGGAAGATGATGGAAGCACTGTGCACTCTTATTTTTCTAAGATATAGAAAAAATTGAATATTAATTATTTAGATACTATAATGGTAAGCTTTTAATCTTATAATAGGTAAAATATTTTATATATTGTTATTAAATAATGTATTTCAATTTAAATATCTACCTGTTCTTACATCATTTATAATTATTTTCAGACATGATTTTACATATTCCTTTCCAGAGAAAATCTTTTTTAAATGATACCTAGTGTTTTATTACTGCCTCATCCGAATATAAAATTATCAGAGTTGAGTTGTATAAACGAATTACCGTTGTATTATAAGAAATCCACGCAGATATAACACTATAATTAAAATGATAACATTCGTTACACGTAGGTGCTTCATACATCGTAGAACAAAGATATCCCGCGAAGTTTCACAATTAACATTAAACGTGAAAAGATTATAAAGACAGAGAATGAATATAAACGGTAATGGGAAGACTTCTGATAAGTATATCGCGTTAAACTGCATACAAAAGTTATATACTATAACACATAAACATTACCGTAAATTTCATACATATGTACATATCACGCGTAGGTATATTGCCCGAAAAGTTAGGTACAGTTGTACGGTCATATTTCGCCGACGCCATTATCGAGTCTAGGCACAAGCCGAAACTACGGAGTGCTACTGAGAATAATTTCAAAAAAAAAATCTCAATAATCCTTTGTTTTGCTTAACGCGAGCATCTAACCCAGAACTTCACGCTTAACAGTCGTGCTAGCGACCAGAAGCAGTACCATAAATTCTAAGATAAAATTAGTCAGCGGTTTGTTACTCAAGTGAACACGTATTGTTAGTGAAGTTTTTTATTCGCGGTACGGTGCGAAATACCACTTTATACGTTCCAACAATCTCTGATGGTACACTTGAATTTATCGCGGGTAACAGTAAAAGGGCTAGGTACTTCTCGGTGTCGGCAAGGCGATATTATTCGGCGGGGGTGCGTTTTGTTTACAAATTGGTTGGCGGCGCGTGCCCGCTTCGCCTCGCCTCGAATCACCTCGAGATAAACCGGCTGCTGCTACCCGCCGATAATTTTCTTCAACCTTGTTTTATACGCACGTTGAACAGTGATTTTAGACGTAAATGGATTGATCCGGTTTATGGCATCCCCCTGGCTTAGGAAATTAGAACGATGCCGTAAAGCAGATATAATAAAGAATTTTTGCGAAAATATTGTTTTAGTAATTCGATACGAATTTTTTAATATCTTTTTGTAGAAGGCGGGTACCTACATTAGGAACACGAGTATATAAATCTGTATTATAAATCTGAGTAACTGTTTTGTATTGGTAGTAGCTTCTTGTGAAGTATACCTATACTTTTAGACTTAAAGGCATAGATCATTTGCACTTATAAAAGTCTTAGTTATACTCACTCATAGGTATCATAAAAAGGTTCTTAAATTTTGACGATTTTGATATATTTTATATCTCTAATATAAAGATATAGTAATATTCTAATGTGGGAGATATAAGAAGGTACCTACCTAACCTTTTCCAATTTGCATGTGCTTATAATATTTACATGCTTTCAACATTATGCGTAGCTTAGTTCAATATAAGTGGAGATTAAAGACCCTCAGAAGCGTCAACATGGTCCCCGTTACATCTTCCAAATAAATTAAAAAGGAGTAAGAACCCACCCGGGTGCCACCGCGTTAAAAATTAACATTTATAAGTGTATTCTTAAGGTTCATTTTACTTTAACGTTTAAGAGTAACAAAAATATTTATCTGTAAAATTGCGGTTCGCCGAGAAGTAATGAAAAATTCACCCTTGACTCGACCAGTGTAACTAAACCTTTAACGATATTGCTGGATATTTTTGTCTTCTATTTGATTATACACTTTGTAATCTGTTGCTTCTATCCCCATTCAATGTATTATACCTTTTTTCGTTACAGAAAGCCGCACTTGTACGCAGTCCGAGTTCCGCTGCAAGACAGGAAGATGTATTCCGCTGTCCTGGCACTGTGACAATGAAAAAGACTGTCCTGACGGTTCAGACGAGGAGCCCGGCACTTGCAGTCAGTATAAACCTTTATTACACCTACATAGGAACGAGTAAACTTGTCCAATATCATACTCTTTTATAGTCCCTTTACTTTCGGTACAAGTAATTCTGGAATTTAATATTGAACTCACTTCCCACTGAGCAAACATAAATTAATTAAAGTATTATGAAACCGTACGGAAAATAACGACGTAGAATAGACATGCTCATAAGTAAAAGCTAAGAATTAATATTAAGGTTTCTTGGAAACATTAAGAGGAACATAAGTACAATAGCTTTGGCTGGTCGCTTAATACATATTATATTAAATTTGTGTGTAGAAAATAAGCAAACACTGTTATTTTGGCAAATTTACTTTAGGGTCTAGTTGGCAGTCGGCTATTGTTTAGATATAGAACAATGAAAAAACAAGGTCGCAAAATGACAAAGCCACCGAGGGTATGAAAACTGAACGATCCAGCGATCCCGACCCGAGAGTTATCCCTCGTTATTAGAAACCGAAAAACTTTTTACTAACCGCAATTCTGATTTAAACAATCCGTGCTCTCTACGGTAACGAAATTTATAATTTATTTCTTTATTCTAATTTTAAAGTTAAATGCAGTTTCGTCGCAAAATAATGAAATATCAAAAGTTTGTAGGTAACGAAACCAGTTTGATGTGAATGTTAGAAACAATTAGATATGCTAGTAAATTGTTATATTACCTAAAATGTATTCAAAACTAAAAAATTGTGAACTATAACAAAGCACATTTAACTCTTCAAAACTTTATTTAACTCCTATCAAAATTTATAGTCATTTTTCTTCATACAATCTACTTAATCTGTCTCAAGGAATTATTTAGGCACCAACTTTTAAATCGTGTATTTGGCGGCAGGCGGTCAACGTAATGGGCTCGCATCAATTCAAAAACTGAAACCGTAAAAAATAATTATCTAACGATTTATGAGAAAAGTTTTGAAATACGCGTATTTTGTCCTTAGCGGGACTTCCAACGTGGATTTAAATTTTAATTACGACCAAGTTTTTAGGATTAATTTTATAATCTTTACTCCCACTTACCTGTTTCCATGAAGAATCAAAAATTAGGATCGGATTCCAATCAAAACCTAACCTAAACGATCAAAATAAATAAAAACAGAAGACATATAATTAAATCATTTTAATTGACAGACGGTCTTTTATCTTTTATTTAAAATGTCATTACAGAAATGTAAATATGGGCCTATAGGTAAGTAATTCGGTAAACGTAATGTGAAAAATGCGAATATTCACAAAGACGGGAGAGGGTTCCCAAATGAATTTTTGCCGAGAGCCTGCGGTATTTAAATAAAACACGTAATACGAATTTAAACATACCATGGGGTGCGTAGGGAATCGCGTTAATTTATTTATGGTTGACACATGAGATAGCGGACAAGGAAGAAAATGTGCGAATGTAAATTGGACTTCGTGTCGACCGTAGCGGCGCGGCATGATGCTGGTACTGAATTCATCATGTCATTCTGTGATAAGTTGAAAACTTCGATCGATCAGGGGCGGTTCCAGTCACGGGGCGACCATGGTTATCGCTTGCTGTCTAACATAATCCCGAAATTCTCCACCTTGTCAGAAGTTTCAAGGCCCATAATCGTGTTGATATTAAATATTTGACGTCTTACTTTTACACTTTATTTAAAAGGGGCGTGAAAAATACTTTCCAGAGAAAGTGACACTATAATATGAAAATTTTATAGTTTTCATATCGGCGACGTGATATATAGCTGAAAATAGCGCCACCGCGGGAGATTTGTGCTCTTCGTTGATACGAAATATATTATGCTGATAGATATTTCGCTAGTGACAGAATGTGCATAAAACTGATCGTGATCACGCTTCTATTTGTGAAGCTTTTCCATGCAACATACCAAAATATTTCCCTGAATAAAGGCCACTTTAATTTTTTTTAAATAGATAACCGAAAAAGGGACAATGTATGAAATAAACGACTGCCCACCCCATTATTCAAATGTGAAACGAGTAGAAAATTACGCGTTCGCTTTTTTTCGTTTGGCGATCCATAGGAGGGTCACGCTATAAATCGCGATTTTTATCACCGACACTTTTCAATATAAGTGACCCGTAAAATTAACATGCCCTTTTACGATTTACGATATGTATGTAGTTATTATGATAAATCACAACGTCGAAGATAGATTTGTTAACAGGTTCTATCAATGTTGTTACGGATCTTACAAATAGGACTCGAAAATTTGATAACAAAATAAAAAGAGCTGTTCTGTATTTCAAAGCCAGTCAATGTAATGTAATTTACTCGTACTTTATTATCAAAAAGAAAATTACTTACATAACTATAATTATACAATAAAAAACCGATTGGTTCACTATCCGAGCTACGAATAGCTTTGAAATATTAACTTTTTAATGTTATGCAAGCAAGCATTGTTAACAGAAGTACCTACTTATAAAAAGAGTTCATCCCGCGTCAAAGGGACTTTTAATTCCTTGTTTTTCACAAACTGCAACGGTGTGTATAAAAAGCTTGTGAAAGTTTGCCACGGTTTTATTTCAGTGGAGGTAGGGGTTATGGCGACCGCGGGCGTGTAACTTTGTACACTTAGAGCCACTGTAAGTCGTCCCACATAATGGAAAATCCTTTTTTATTTGGCAGGGACACGCAATGTTTTGTTGGCGACAATGTTGAAGGTGGTTATATATATTAAGTTTATATAGGTAATCTGGCTTTGTTGTCCTGTTGACAAATGTATTTATCACCCAAGCTTCATCTGTAACGTGATTGTCTGGGATAAGTAAGGTTTATGGTTGCGTGACCCGCGTTGAGTGGTCCTAAGCTTATGAATGTCAACCATCCGGTTGAATCATTGTCACTCCATGTATTACTGTTGCACATGATTATTGTTTACGCTTAAGTAGGTAGGTACCTGTATCAAGACGAACATGACTAACGGAGCTTACGATACGAAACATGTTAAGTATTGATTTATCTTAAAATATGAAGTCATCCTCTAGGTTTATTGCAGTTTAAGGTAGCTTCATAAACGTGATAATAAGCATTCAAATAATACATAACGACTTTTCGATGTCTAGATAGAAGTTATATAGCTACCTATTAATATTTGAAATACGAACAGTTCTTGTATGGATCTATCAGAGAAATAAATTATATAAAGCTATTGAATAATCAGCTTTAAAACATACTAAACTATGTGAATAAAAAAAAAAGTTTAAATTGAAACATTAAAACGAACATAACTGTATCTATAAATAGCCGCATTTAACTTAACATACAACTGACGAATCCATAGCAAAAACTTTTCAGCGGAGTTACTAAAGCTTTCTCAATTTGCGTCTGTTGAATTTCGTTAGCACCGTCGCAAAACAACATTACACTCTAATAAGGGGACTGTTTAGAATCATTAATTACGTTTTAGCCGTGCCCGTGCTAAGCATTACCATTTATTATTTTGCTAAAGCACTTGGCCAGCATTTTAAACGTGTTTGCTTTGTCAACTTAACTTGCTACTGATAGCCTTGTTCCAAGTCTGTCCGTTTGCCAACATTAATTACATAAACGTAAATTGTTTATATTTCGAGCCTCCTGATTTATTTGTTTGATCGAAGATAGTTCTAACGGTATTAAATTGTTTGCCCCCAACTAAAGTCTATTGCAAATAGTTCGCTTAAAGCGTAACGTTATTGATATTTAATAATGCTGGATACTTGACGGCTTGGACAGTAAATTCAATATCATAAAATAAGCCCGAATATAAAATAGTTCGAATAAAAAAGGGCTTCATTGTTATGATAGAAATTGGGTATCAATAAAAATTTCATATACAGCTACGCAAAGGCGTTGTCCGGAGCACAAATTTGTGTGCACGACTGGGCAGTGCATTCCCATCTCGTGGAAATGTGACGATGTGACCGACTGTGCCGACGGCTCAGACGAACACCAGTGCGGTAAGAGCATGGTCCTCGTAACGGGTTAAAAGCATGAACCGGAATACACGGCCCATCATAATTCAGGATCGACATCGTTTCAATAAAAACCTGAGCATGCGAGTATAAAAGAACATTTTACGAGGGCTATATAATATTCTTCATTTTTGATGGAAAAAATAATAAAACTTAAATATATTTTCGTTTTTCTATGATAGGTTATTTTATCACTGAATTTTATTGCCTTATATCTCGACATATTTCCAAGAACATAGCCTGGATACGGAAAGAAACATAATACCGAACTCAAACAAAGAAAACACGCAATTACGTTGAAACTTACAGTCTTCGACAAGGGTAAAAGAAACAACTTATCTTTTTACAAGGACATCTCATAATCATAGTCCTTCTTCAAAAATTTTCTTCCTAGAATAATATTTAACAAAAATAAAACAGAAAAGACACCTAAGGGCTTAGATTTAAGTAGGGAGGATCAACGAAACAAAATGGACGTCAAAATATCCCTGGCGGGATCCGTACCTCGTCACGTTAATTCGCATCGTACTCAGCATGTGCATGAATGGGTTGACAGAGGTGAAGTCGTGCGGGCCCGAAGAGTTCACTTGCAGAGGAAGGGACGGCGAGTGTGTGCCGCTCACCTGGATGTGTGACGACAATGCTGACTGCTCCGACGGATCTGATGAGAAAGCATGCAGTAAGGGTTTTATCACACAATACTAGAGTAATTATGGAAAACAAATTTTGTCGAGAGTTTAGCTTTGGTTATTGGGATAAAATTACTATTTTGTGTTTTTCTTTTCTTGTTGCGAACGACAGACCTTACGAAGCTTTTGACGAGCGTCGATATTCTTTCCTTTCTGTCGCTATCATTTCGATAATTATATATCATCATGTAACTTTTCAGACATAATTACGAGTTGGTTTACATAATTACTCATGTATTGTTTATTTCATGTTACACTTTACGTAATTATACCTGGGTCAGCATTTGTGATATCAGTTTACAAAATTATCATTAAAACATTTTTCACTCATTGGTAACATCAATGTGGTATCTAAAATTGTGTAATTGGCTACTATTATTACGTTGTGGAAATTGCATGATGCCGACCTAAATCTATTATCGTTTAATTTAAGATAATGTAGTACAAAGAGCACATTTAAATATTCTTCTCAGATAACTCTACTGTTCTATTTATCTAATTATTCGATGAACCATTTTATTATTACATTGACAACGCGAGTACAGTTCTTGCAATGTTAATCCAATAGGAATTTACATAATATAACATAGCATCAAGCTTGTATCCCCAAAAGCTTAGGCAGAGGTGTATAAATGTGCTCCCACATTTCGCCGATGCTGTTATTAAGTCCCATGTAATAGGGGGCGAGCCTATTACCATCAATCAGGCCCAGTTCCAAACTCCGTGCTGCTATTGAGAATTCGTATGCAGAACAACCCAATAACACTTTGCCCGGCCCCGGAATCGAACCCAGAACCTCACGCTCAGCAGTCGCGCTTTCGACCACTTGGCCAATTACCAGTGAGGAATTTATATAGGCACACTCACGCATATTATAGTGTCGATTTTAAACCAATATTTTCAAATATTGGTTTTCGGTATTGGTCGGCAATCAATCATGGGGGTCGGACCCGAACTAAACTCTGTGTATTCTATCAACGCTTGCCTCATCCATCTATAAATTCGCTTATCTCACACCGAACCCACCCAGACGTCGGAGCGATGACGTTGCGTAGGTACGATAGCGAGGCTTTTCTTACGCCCGACGAAAGTTTAATCACTATTATGTCATCTGTTATCTTATTATTTGATATCAAATTACTATGACAGAGAACAATTCTTAGTATTCAACATCTTTCAGTATTCGATTAGTCCACAAAATCGAATGAAGGTGACCGACTCATTGGTCTGGGTCGCAAGCGGGACTGCTGAGTACGAGTGCCTGGGTTCGATTTCTGGGTTTTACTTGGAATTGTATGGAAATTCTCAGTAGCAGCATGGAGTTTTGAATTGTCCCCGATAGAGGGCAATAGGCTCGACTTAAATTATTGAGGCCTCTGATAAAGTCTAGAATCTGTAACTAGTAGGTAACTATACCTACCTATTATATTTTTCTACCATAATGTCTAAAAATTATGAGAAAATGGAGAAGAAATTTGCATTTTCTTTAGTTAACGAACTTTAAAGTAGGTACTTGAAAGTTATTCTGCTTTTACCTATATCAAATGAATCTTCATTAGATCTACTTAAAATGTTAAATGTCTGAGAAGAATTTAAATGAAGCTTGCATTTAATGCGCAATTCATTTTGAATTAGATGTGCTCTTGGTGCTTATTGTGACTTTGTAACTCCACATTAAATTATATTATTGTTAAAGTGTAGCAGCCAATTGGAAACATTTTTACTTTGAAATTAAGTAAAACCAATTTGTATTGTTTTTTCAATTTACGTGGAGGCTTTGGTAATTCATCAATTCGCTGTTAGACATTGTTTATTTACAATTCGACTCGACAGCTTTTGTAGAATTTGCAAAAATATTAGATTTGATCGTTTGTGACAAACTTAATTAAAATACCGTCTATTATTTATTCATATTAGTACTTACCTACATTAATTTAATATTGAATACGTATTGTTGATAAAGATTTAACTTGTTAGTTGTTGTTTGATAAATTAAGCATTTTGAAATTAAATAGTTCTCCCAAGTTGATTTTAGTGAATTTTGACAGCCATTAAGGCCCTGAGTCCTTTGAGTCGCAAAACTTGGTCATAAAGTTTGTTAAATCATTTACGAAATTCAAATACAAAACGAAACTATTTTGCCAATGTTCTCATATGAAAACTAAATGCGTCCAATACAGCTGCTGCACTACATTTTGTAAACTTCTGTGTGATAACTATGAGTGGGTAATTTTCAACGAAATTGTAGTTATGTCATTGTGAACAGAATTTTCAGAAGTTTTAATGGCAGAGCTCTATTTTTGAATATATTCTGGTTTTGACTTCATAAAAGCTTCTGAAAACGTCATGACAACTTAAGGTTTCTTGAAAAATTACCCATACACCAATACTCTCACAAATAAATCTTGAACTGGCATACCAGATGAGACATGTCGCTCGGACGAGTTCACTTGCGGCAACGGCAAGTGCATCCAGTTGCGATGGGTGTGCGATGGAGACGACGATTGTGGGGATGACAGTGATGAGGTGAAATGCCCTGCACCCACGTGCCAGCCGCAGACACACTTCTCTTGTGGGAACGGACACTGTATATCAGCGTGGTGGCGCTGTGATGGCACTGAAGACTGCCCCGATGGAAGTGATGAAGTGGTGAGTTTCTGTATGCAGTTTTTAGGTTAACGGAGTAGCTGGCTAGGTCTAGGTCAACAGCAAATCATCGTCAGTCAGCCAAGTCCAATCCTGCGAAATATGTTTCTTAACGTCTGAATCAGTGCCGATAACCAAAAATTTGCGACAGGTACTTATGAACGAGCTGGAACATATCTAAAGCTGCAACACCAAGGTATCTGTAGATCAAAAAAATCCAGGCGGGAAACAAAACCGTGACACGTAGCGCACAAAGTCAATCATTTAGACGCTGTGCCAATCGTGTCATCAGTATTACCAAGCTGGGCGGTAGATTGATGATCGCAGTAAAATATTCTGTTATAAATACTTACATAGATACTGCTTACCCCAGTTAATCCTAAATCCCTTAATCGGTCGTTGCGTCACTCGCCGGAAGTGATAGTGCGGTCTATCCGTGACCGAGACCACCCGGCATTTGTTAATGTCATTCATGAACCGCTTATCTGAAAACTAAACAGCATTACTGGGGTATAATCTAATCAAGGGATTATAGAGATACTATTAATGAGTATCAATTATGCAATCATAACAAAATATTGGGAGAGATAAGATGAAATCTGACCAAGTGCGCGTCGGACCACCCATAAGGTAGGGTTCCTGCACAAAGGTTTGAATAGATAAGATTGTTTTTTCTGGATTTTTAAATTTTGATAGTGATAGAAGCTTAAAGATTTAACAGGAACAACGGAAAAATTATCACCTAATCTACGGAACACAATACACACTGAAGCCTATTCGTAGTCGGTTGTCGATTCGAAACTATAAATTGAAGAATAAAAGAAAAAATATAGGTACTTTCCTTTTTAAAGAACTTCCTAACTCTTCTAATAAAACCAATTCACTTTCCAGGGCTGTGCAGCGACTCCAAAAGTGCGATCACCATGCATATCATCAGAGTTTGAATGTAAGGACCGCATGACTTGCGTCCACAAGGCCTGGGTTTGCGACGGAGACCGCGACTGTCCTGACGGAGGTGACGAGGATCCCCAGCTATGCCGTGGTAACGTCACCTGCAGGATCGACCAGTTCCAATGCAAAGACCACAGCTGTATCCCTGGAGCGTTGTACTGTAATGGAGATAAGGACTGCCCTGATGGCAGCGATGAACTCAACTGCAGTAAGTATTATCAAACCAAATATCCTATTAACACTGTTCAGTATCACGCCGGTATTGCCTGAAGAATCCGAAGCACTAGTACAAATTTCCTCGATTCCTTTATAAAGTCTCATGTCATTATGAAGCGAGCCTATTGTTATTTGCCGGGCATCGTTTCAAACACCAGAATTGTTTTTGTCAAGAAACCCAAAACACGACTGACTTGGGATCAAACTGGAAGCCGACCCGTATATAGTTGGCAAAAGGGCTAGGCAGATGATATCCAGGGTTTACAGGGTTTACCCATGATTTCATGCTCAGCAGCCGCGTTTGCAACCACTAAATCGATGATAAAAAATTCGGAGAAAGCGAAACTTTGGTTTAAACTGATCATTCAGCACTCCAATAAAAAACTAATATTTCATCGTTATATTTCAGCAATACTGAAGACTGTATGCGACAAGAAGACAGAATTTGACTGCGGCGCTGGGATGTGCATTCCTCTTTCGAAGGTCTGCGACAAGCACCCAGACTGCCCCAACTTCGAGGACGAACCTCGAGACAGATGCGGCGAGAACGAATGCGCTAAGAACAATGGCGGGTGCACGCAAAAATGTGTGGACACTCCCGTTGGATACTATTGTGATTGTGACAAAGGATTCAAGCTTGTTGACAACAGAACTTGTGAAGGTAATAGACTAACTTAATAGTTTTAATAGTCTAGAAGTGCAGCTAAACTTATTCCGAATTTTTATGTTGCCCTTATATTTCCTACAGACCCGTAACAACTATCTGCAGGTCATAAAAATGTGCTCTGTGTGTGAATCGAACCCACGACCGTAGCGCAACAAACTGATCGATTTGCCTCTGCAACATTGTTGTCTATGTCTTAATAAATACTTAGTTCGTATCATGGGTCGTTCTATTTATACTATAGACTGATTAAATTACTTTTATAGATCAATAATTTAGACTGAGATTTTAGTACCTACTATTATGCTGATAAAAGCACAGGCCATATTTTATTATAATTAGGGCCATTAAGATCTTTTATTTATAACATTTATCTACAGATTGATTATGTAGATAGCTAAATCATAAAATGAATCACAACGAAAAATATCACATCGTGAGTGGAAATCTAAGGATTTGCTGTTATCTTGCTTGTTTGAGGAAAATTCGGCTTTGTTCAATTAGGGCTGATTAGGGCCCTGAGTAACCACTTGTGTTGTATCAATAGATATTCTCTTTGGATAAGAATAATAAAAAGCTATTGATGAAAGATGTGAAAAAACAACAGAATAACGATTCATTAATGATTCATTCAAAATGTATTCCAGTGTTAGGTATTTTGAATATGAAATACGAAATGTTAGCTTTATTTGCTATCTTAGAGTAGATGCGCTCCGAGGGTCGGGGTATTAGGATAAAATGAAATAACCAATAAATAAAAATCCATTGCCACATGTATGACGGAGCATCACTTGAGAACGGCTCGACTGATTTGGCTGATTTTTGTTGTGTAATGTGTAATTTTCAAGCCAAGGTTTGTATGAAAGATTTTTTTTTGGAAAATCCACTGAAAAATTCAGTGTATTTTTGTATGAAAATCTCAATAACTTCTCATTTTCTTCATTAGTAAATTGCACCCGTGCGAAGCCACGGTAGGCGCGAGTTGAAAATAAAACTAAGTTTAATTGCTGCCAAAATTACAATATAAATTCATCTTTCAGATATTGACGAGTGTTCAGACCCTGGAGCCTGCTCGCAGATGTGCATCAACGAGAAAGGAACGTTCAAGTGCGAATGCCATGCAGGGTATGCTCGTGACCCTCGTGACCGGACAAGGTGTAAGGCTACAGAAGGCCACCCGTCTCTACTCTTCGCCAGGCGCTTTGACATCCGCAAGATCAGCCTCGACCACCACGAAATGGTCGCAATAGTCAATGACACAAAGTCCGCTACTGCGTTGGATTACGTGTTTAGAACCGGGATGATCTTCTGGAGTGACGTCACGGATGAGAAAATATACAAGTTAGTATTTGTTTATTATTTTAAGAAGCCTGTATTTAACCCAAATGGCACTAAGTTAAAACCGTCTTTCGAGGTAATAAAGTCTTAAGATGACATATGCGTGAAGTTAAAACAAAGTTTACATTTTGATCTTTGATCCGACTCGATGCGATTTGAAGAATGATGTCAAAATTTTTCATTAATTCTGGCCATAAAGCTTTTATTAATGAGCCGAATAAAATATATGTACCCTAATTGAATGAGATCACTAAACTAGAATGAATGTTGAACGTGGACAATTTGACAACGTAACATCCGTTTATCAATAAACTCAGCGATGTGTAAGTAAAAAGTAAAGGTCTACAATGACCAATATCATACATGAAAGCGCTTTATTATTACGAACCAAAAACATGAATGGATAACATACATAAACAGCTCTCACGCATATTTTTTGCGATACAAACCAAGGTCAGCATAGATATAGTAAATGATAATCGGGTTCACAAAGTTCATGGACAAGACAATGGATACCTACTTACTTGGTAATGATGTGTCATTATTATAGTTATTAAACACTACAACAATGTTTATAAATATCATAATGTGATAATAATTGTGCGACGACTTTTCGCATATATTCTTAAAAAGGCTGATATAGTATCTGAGACTAAAAATAAAGTATCTACATAATAAAATTACTAGGTATCGGCGTGTGATTAAATATTTCTGAAACGACTCATTTTTCTTGTAATTTTAATACAGATTATACTTATGAGTAACTTAATTTTATCATATTTAGCCCCAAGTAACTTATTACAGGTTAAGTAAAATAAAAATATAACGTGATTCTCAGCTATATTTTACGATGGGTTCTACGAGTATGGGCCAAAGTTTAGCGATTTTGAAATTTTTGCATTAAATACAAAAAAAAAGTAATGGTCTTGATACCTATATCAAGCATACAAATTTTCATGTACTTATCTCAGATGTTTAAGTCTTTCCTGAATCCTTAGAATATTTAAGTTATACTATTTTTACCTTTGTAGGCCCCCGTACTGTAAAATTGATAAATTACACTTTGAATCACATTCGTAGGACCCATCGATTTAAAGCTTATGAGCTAGCTTAGCCTATTTCGTCTTAATTTTAAACACTAATTCTTATCTTGTCATTTAGGGCGCCAATTGACGAGGGCACGCAACGGACAGTCGTGATCGGCGACCAGTTGATCACATCGGACGGGCTCGCAGTAGACTGGATTTACAACCATCTTTACTGGACGGACACCGGCAAGAACCACATCGAGTTGTCAGACCTGCAGGGCAACATGAGGAGGATCCTCATTAGGGACCAACTTGAAGAGCCAAGAGCTATCGCGCTCAATCCTCTAGACGGGTAAGTTGATAAAACACTAAAGTCCGTATTATAGAACAATGCCCAGTGGGTATTTACATACTCGAGCAGCATTTGAGTGATGTATTTGTATGAAATGACGGATTTAACTCTGAGCTCAAGTAGAGATCACTGCTAAGCGGCGTTCTGTAATATAAACCGAATGCCTCTCTCGATATACGGTGTGGTTTTAACAAATGTATAGGTAACGAAACGGAGTAACTACATTTTAAGACTGCATTGCGCTCAAAAGCAAGTCATTGAAATATAGACGCTCAGTAAGTATTCAGTATATAACAAATCAGTACCAACAGTTTTTGTTTTATTTTTTATTTTTAAATAGGATTTCTCCTTTATCGTGGGTACCGGGTACAGTTTATAAACATGCATGTCATATGCACACACAACCAGACCCGAAACAACAATCTGTAGATTATACAAATATTTGTTCCGTGCGGGGATCGAATTCGCGACACGTCGCGCAGAAAGCTAATCGCTTAGCCACTACGCCAACCGTGTTGTCTGAATACCACTACGATATATTAGAAAGTGGCCTGAATTAATCCTGTGAAGATACAAAATGTGTTGTAGAATTGGGTAGTAACAACGTACTGCAATTAACAATCCATTTGTCTTACGTAAACTTGTGAATCTTTAAGCAATATTATACTTATATACGACTGTTTCTTATAGGCTTCGTTGGGAGCGTATGTAAGCCCTGAAGGTTTAAGGGTGATACGATTAAATTATAATTTTTCGGGAATATCTATTGACTTCAGCTTACGCTCTATCACCCGCTTTCTAATACTCTGATGCGGCGGAATGCTAGGTTTCCAAAGTATGTAGATACCTATATATATATTACCGACGAGAAGTATAAATATTATGAGTGCTAAAGGGACAGAGCATCTGTAAATACTTACATGGGTACTTTACACGATAACATACAACACAATGGTATTACGAATAAAACATTATCACGATTTGATCAATAAAAATGAATAGAAGGTCGTATAAAAAGGGTTCCATGGAAGAAAGGATAAACAGAAGCGCGATGCCTATAATTTTGAAACGGGCAATTGAATTTCCACGAGAAGCACGTGAGAAATATTTTAAGTCGTAATGAATACTCGAAATTATTTTTAAACAACCGATTCTAGGTTAGTGGGTGCCCCGATTATTTAAGTAATTATTTCTTGATAAATGTAGATAATTGCTATTGATTAATATTAGATCAAGGTACAATCAAGTCCTCTCATGACAGTCCTTTGTTCGATATAGGACTGTACGAAATTTCATGGAAACGCTCAGTTCTCGCATATAGATACATAGATATTTCGAACTCAAAACATTTGATATCGCAATATATTTATCAGTAAATAAATAGATAGTTACGGACAACATTGAACATTACCAACAAGTAATTATTGCGCCAAATACATACTTATGCCTTCTCCATAGACATATAAAAAGCGATCCTAGGAAGATTGCTATTGCCATAATATGGCATAATGTATTTTATACAATATTCCAGGCGGATTGTTAATATCAGTAATACAACTAAACACAGAGTCGGCCTAAGTTCATAAGTGTAGTCCGCCATCGTGAGAGTTTTATAATGTTATTTTATGTACAAATGGAACACAAAATTGGTTAGGCTATAAAGGGCTAACTTATTTAATGTTACATAACTTAGCATCGCACCTGTATACTGTAAAGAGTTAGGCAGAGATAAACTGTTATAGGTACAACCATTTTACCGATATTGAGTTCCATGTAATAAAGAGGTGAAGCTATTGCGGTAGATACCAAGCACAATTTCAAACTCAAAACTAAAATACTAAATACCACTGCCTGACCCGGTAATCAAACTCCCAGGGCCTCAAGTTCAGCAGTCGCATTTGCGACCATAATATCAAGGAGCTAGTCAATGTAGCCAACAACAAAGCCATTTTCGAAGAACTCGTCTATTTTATCATTTGTAACTTGCTTTGTGAATAGCTTACATATCAAGGTCGATGAACCCTATTGAGAAGGTTATTGCACAGTGGTTATGGTTTTGGTTTAGAAGTGAAAGCTGATGGCCCTGTTCCTGGTATGATGCCATAGCCGCTATGGATGTATTATTTCTTAATAAACCAACATGCTAATGGCCTACATACATAACCACCAAACCGCTTGCTTATAGTGAGATAACAAAAACAATATTGGTCCAGAATACGATCGATTAAATAATATTTATTTTAAAATATCATCAAACATTCCATTCAATACCTTGTTACCATATCATTTAAAGCGCGGTTGCTGGTCGCATTTTAACTGGAGTCTATATTGAAATCAACTCCATGAAATGCCATCCGTCTGAAGGCAAATTTGATCAATTGAAGAAAGAATGTTGTGTTGTTTCGGTTCGTTGCTATGTATCGCAATAGTCATCATTGTTGGTTGATGGCAATTGACATTGATGGTCTAGGTACTTAATTAATAGACATGAGTCATTAAAACATCAATTAGATTCCTATGTTGATGAATATCAACGATCAATGTATGATTCGTACATATATTGTTTATTTTCTCTATCTCCAATATTTTATCACGACTGATAAAAGATTGAATCGAAGATCAGATTTGAATTTTCCACGTATAAGTAAGAAGGTACCTATTAATTAGCGTTTGCGCACACTGCTAGCGTTGTTTTCCGCAAGGGTGATAATTATGACAGATCTATATTAATTGGTCATGAATTACATTGTTTGTTTGAATTTACATAAAACAACATAACATCACGCCTGTATTTCTCGAAGGGTTAGGCAGAGGTGTACCGCCTATGGTACCTACACCCACATTTCACAGAAGCCTTTTTTAAGTCCCATGTAATAGGGGTGAGCCTACTCCCATCTACCGGTCACAATTCCATTCTCCGGGCTGGTACTTTCTAACAGAAAAACTCCATGACTTTGCCCGACCTGCAGCCTAATTACCGATGTAGCGACAGGCGGGCTGACAGTGAGATTGCTGTCGCGTGGCTGTCACGTTGCTATCGCTTTTTTACGTAATTAGGCTGCTGGAGAGTAAACAGTAGACCAAAGATCTTATTTGACAATCTAGTTTACTTACATGTTACTACGCTCATCGTGTGATGAGGCTATTGAAATATATTTACCTAATATGTATGCAGCTGACTATCGTCGGATATAATGTTAGGTACCTAATTTATACATATTTAACGTTTTGAATGCTTTTTTTGTCTGTAGTTGGATGTATTGGACTGACTGGGGCCAGGTACCCAAGATCGAGCGCGCCGGTATGGACGGCTCTCACAGGCAGACCATCGTGTCTTATGACGTCAAATGGCCCAACGGCCTCACACTGGACCTTGTTCGCAAACGAGTTTATTGGGTATGTGACCAAAACATAAATAAATTCTAATAAAGGATGAATAAATTAAACAGTGTGACAAAAAGGGATTGGTCATCGCACCTGCTGTAAGAATTTGTAACCTAATTGGCTGGTAATTCCAAAATAAGTTACACACAAATTTAGTCATACCTATTGTCCTTTATAACCGAGCCTTCAAGTATTTAACGACTACCAAATCATGTTATATACACAAGGATTAAATGCTGTTCCTAAGGCAACAGTTACATCGACAAACAAAACTTAATGGTTTCAGAAAAAACAAAAGACGATTGAGCATCCGTTGACATGACACCATCATTAAGCATTTAGTATCGCTCATAAAAAGACAAAGAATTGAGTATCTAAATGGTGAAGACTTTACAATTTTCCAAACATTACTGTATTGTTTTTGCCGACAGCAATTTAATCGTGCTTATCTACACGTTTCGCTTAATGATTCACTCTGATATAAAAATGATCAATTCAATCACTTAAATTTGTCTGGTATTGTCTGTGCGTCATAAAGTATTATTATGATAAATTAGCATAAAAGCGCTGGGACTGTTGTTTCAAAGATAATTCGAAACAATCGTTTAATTCGATAACTGGATTAAAAAGAAAGATCTGATTCTTATTTATATGATCGATGAAATTTTATTCGACTTATGACGCGAGTCACTGACCCACGATATTGTGTACAGGTTGATGCTAAGATGAACATGATATCATCTTGCAACTACGACGGTACTGGACGCAGGGTGATCCTGTACTCAACCGACGTGCTTCGTCACCCCTTCTCTATCACCACCTTCGAAGACTGGGTCTACTGGACTGACTGGGACAAGGCTGCTGTCTATCGCGCCAACAAGTTCAACGGCAAAGACATTGAAGCGATAACTCCTACTCACAACGTAAGTATTATGTAAATCGGCACAGGTAATATATAGAAAATAAAATTGGATGGACGTCAATACATGAAATACAAATTGAATTCTGTCAAATAAATTAGAACGACGATAAGGCAAGTAAGATTATGCTGATAAAACAGTTTGGGTACGTAAAAGAAAAGAAAACCTTAAATACTATTATAGAGTTAAAAATGTATTCACAATTTCGTTCGATACCTAATTAATAAACCTTTCGGTATGCCACCTTGACATCGACTTTCAAATTCAAATATATTTTTATTCATGTAAACCATTTTCAGGCTTGGTTGCCACGTTCCAAAGTATTGATTTCCAATGGAGAAGAACGGGCAAGAATCTTCATGGTTAGGTACTCTTTTTAACTCGGAATTTTACATACAATATTAATTTATAGATTGATCTCGAACAACAATTATGTGAGTACAATGTAGTTCAAAAGAGTCTAACTTATGTATGTTAGTCTGAGTCTGAAATGTAAACTTGATTGATATTCTACCATTTAATAACCTACACATTGCTAATGAATCCTGTTTTGTTTTTCAACAGTAAGCTTGTCTAAGTATTCTCAAACCTTGAATTATAATATAATGTTAATATTGAATTTTCACACAAAGGTTACCAAACCAAACAAAAAAAGGTTAACAAAGGAATTTTTAGATTGATTATTTTCAAGACATTGGCAACCGATGCTACTAATGACTAAGTATTCTAGTCAACGTTAATAGTAAAATAACAGCTCGTGTTTTTTATTATTTTTAAATGATTAAATAGTTTCCAGATATTGTCTAATCGAACAAATATATCTATTTTGTAGTACTTATATATAACCTAACAAATACCTAAAAAAAATCAACAGATCGTAAACAATTTTTTTATCAACACTAGTCAAATGGAAAATGTTTATAATATCCGAAAATGAAGTTATCGCCACTATGAAAATTACATTATAGCCTTCAATTAGTACATTTATCCGACTGAATCTTAACAGTTTAAATTTCAATGCTCTTTACCCTATCATATCTTGAAGCAACAATAGCCGAGAGCGTAATTGGTAACAGCGTGTAAACAATAACAATTATCACCACTACATATTTTTCCATCGCCTTCTATTAAATATATTTAAATCCATCAGCTCCAAAACCCTATGGTAATCCACGTGTATCACCCGTACCGTCAACCCGACGGTGTGAACCACTGCGCAGCAGTCAACGGCCACTGCTCCCACCTGTGTCTACCGGCGCCTCGCATCGGGCCCCACTCACCGCGCGTCTCTTGCGCATGCCCCAACGGATTGAGACTCCTGCCAGACAACCAGATGTGCGTCGAAGACAGTAAGTATACTTTCAAGATACATCTAAAATTTAAGTGGTGCGCAAAGAGAACAATTGCTCATTCTTTTCCCACACGTTCGGAATTATTTTATTAATAACATCTCATCTATATTCGTCTATTGTAAGAACATTTACTTAATGCCATCCGGACAAAAATCCAAACTCTGGGCTGCTACTGAGAATTTCATAACATAACAGAAAAGGCCAATAAACACTGTACCGTTCACAGGACCAGAGCGTTCTCACGTTCAGTAGTCGCGGTCCACCACACCACTAAATGGAGCAGTATTATTTAGATACCATATTATAAAATGTTGGTTCGGGGAAAGAATGAGCATTCGTTCACTTGGTGTAACGTACCGTAAGATACTGTTAAAACAACAAGATGTTTTTTTAATGTTACGTTCTACGTATTGGTTTAAGTACAACGCTGCCGACATACCTATTTCCAGTCGGGGCACTCGGGTGAAATACAATCACCGGGTTTCGAATTGTATTTTTAAAACACAATTCTACAATAATAAGTATGATACGATGACTTGCTAATGGATATAAAAACTAAGCAAGAAACATACGAAAATACATATACTTAGTTTTTCTATATTTTCTTGCTTATTATTTGGTAATTTTACTTTAATGGAGGGGTTAACGACAAATCGACGCCTTAACAGCAGCTACAATTACCTGTTTGATGTGTTATTAAATATAAAAGCCGGGATATAATGCCAGGTGTCTGACGTAGATACCGTAAAAACCATTTAAATTCACTTATTTTATGATACAGGATTACCTACATAAAATTCAGGGTAGAGATTCAATATGAATAATGTTAATTCAACGTTAAATGTTTTTTCTAAAACTAGACACAGAAAGCATTTCGGCTTTGTAAAAATTAATGCGCCATAATATTTTAATCTATTTATAGCAACCATTGTTTTGTATCAACAATTTTGTTGTGTCCGTTTAAATTTAGCACCACACTCGAAACATGAATGCGTCTAATTAAATTCGCTTACATGTGACATTAATGTTAACTGGAACGATTATCAAAACAGAACGACATCTCAAGGCCTAAAGAGAGTTGCGGCTTCAAAAAATTCATTTCCTAGGCGGATTGGCATTGGATCAAATATTTTTACCGCTATTCGGTAATCAAAAGTAGACTTTGTCTGGTAAATGTCAGTGTGTCTTGCTACAAAATGCGTTTCTTAACTACAACACGGTTTATTTTGTAACAGGTGGGCCAAGTTTCAAATAACTCTGTGACATGGTGCGTTAGTATTTATTGAAACAATGTAGTAATACATACACAATGGATATAACTTGGACATCGCTGGTTCAATTGTCTAACAGAACCATGCCCTTTAGCATAGGATTTTTTGTTAGACGTGAATTCACACACATTCTCTTTGGAGCTGAAAAGAATACCGAAAAAATTAAAATTATCGTGTTATTATGATTGGATATTTACACAAGCGTAATGCAGGGTGGAAGAAATACTTAAGAATACTTACTTATCTATACAAATAAATAAAATTGAAGTGTCTGTTTATAATGTCAAAATAATATTTTTTTACTGAATGTATATGAAAGTACATATATACTTACGGTATATAGAACAAAAAATAACATTTTTTTAATTTTTGTCTGTCTGTCTTCCTGTTTGTTTCGGCTAATCTCCGAAACGGCTGGACCGATTTTGACGGGACTTTCACTGACAGATAAAGAGTAACTTAGGCCAATTTTATGTAAGGGTTCCGCGGAAAAAATAAATGCACGGGTTCATAATCCACGCGGGAGAAGCCACGAGCGGAAGCTAATTTATCTTAGGCACGTAATATTTTAACTAAGAGGATTAATTTGAATTTCTAATCGGTGCGATTTCAGATAGTTGAGACGTGATATATAATTTATGAATGATTGTTATAAAGTATCGTCAATGGGTATTTTAATTTACTAATCATTTACGTGTTAACGTTTTTACTAATTAAACACACTTGTTGTATTGACGTCACAGCGTATTGTTTACAAAAAATAATGTTCTAGATTTACGTTCGCCGCTTTCTATAGATTTGGGGATATATGTTTGCGTTCTATTGTTTCTCCATTTGTTGAAAGTTACGTTCCTACAAATAATTATATAACAAATCTCGCATATTTTTATGAGCGATTTCAATCTTAATCAGTAATTACTTTATTTTATTATCAGATAGGTACTCAGACTTGCATTAAAATGTAATTAACATTCAACTGTTGTACCCAAATGTATTTATTTGCATATTTTATATTTAGATTCTTATCGGGGGTAGAACTCGAGTGGACAACTCGGTAATTTAAAAATAAGATTGCGCGTGACTTCGCATTTTTTGGATTTATACGTACCTACGAGTATGTATCGCTAAGAATTGGTAATAGAGAATATCGGTTACCCAGAACGCTATTTACCTACTGTGAACGTCCATTGAAATAATACGCACAGTCAAATTCCTTAGATCTTAACGCTGATATCCAGATAAACGATAAAATTAATCATTAGACATAGCATGATTAAAAATTGGCATGTGTAGATAAGCCATCATTGTAAAACTACAATAACTTAAGTAATAATACAACGTTACTTTTTGTATAAAATAATATTATTGTACAAAATAAGGATAAAAACATTGTATGAGAACCTATGATTTGAGGAAGGAAGTACTTGTTTAAGATCCGCTATTTGAAAAACCCGAATAATGAACAAACGTTAAATTGTGTTGCGACATTTAATTAATGCTACTTTTTCCCACTTGAGAAATAACTTAGTTCTGAACGGAAAATATTATTATTCTTTATTCATTAACAATAATTATTATTCTACATCCAGAAACTTTAGGCTGAAAGGCATACGCGACGCAATTTTATTTCGTTACCTTATGTATACTTGTGTATAATTAGCACCTTAGCAATAAATCTTTATAGCAACCATTTCCAGCAATAGGAATTTATGACAGTTTCATAGACAGTGAGTAAAGTCCTCCAAAGGGTCTCCGGATGCTAGACAATGTTTCTGCTTAAGGAGGCAAAAAAAAGTATGATTGAAACCAGTGAGATCAAGCATTCGTTTTTTGTACAGATAACCCGATGTAGGCTTACGTTGGTGATATGAGTCCAATACGCAAAGGCACTTAGGAGCATTTCAAATCTTAATTGCAATGGGTAGTATCTGGAGACTCTCGTATGGCAACACTATAAAGAAATTGTGTGCACGGATTGTCCCCAGTACTAAGACTATTGTCTGAATTGGAAACTAAAACGATGAGATTTAATACAATAGGTGCTTATGGAAGAAAAGTAGTTTCGTAAATATGGCCGATGGCGATGACGTGGATAAAATTCTCAGTTTCGTATTTCCAAATGCCTTTTTTCTTTAAATCGTCTGGTAATAGTGGAAACGGGCCTTAATTGTCTGCTGCACTTGTACGACGGATCGATTGATGGAAGATAACCACACAAGATAAACAGATATTGTATCTACTTCAGTGTTCATTTAAGCCTGTGATAAGTTGGAAAATCATACCTATGTCTTAAGTCACACCACGTATTTTACCTGCTTTCTTTTTTTGTTTAATAGCCAGTATTATAAAAGATTTCGTGTTCGAATTTTAAACACGAGTTCAATACTACACAATTTCAGATCATCTATTTAAGATGTAGGTCCATTCGTTGAGTACTTACATTCATCGATTGATTAACGTACAATTGAATGGGTCAATAAAAAAGACATTTAGTACGATTGGTAATGTTTAGTAATGATCGATTGAACTGGCATGATCAATAAGACGCCACGAAGTACCTACTTGTCATGCAGTGTTTTTAAACGAGGAAGTCGTACGGGTATTAATTTGGTACCTCATTTTTAAAACATCTTGCCGTATATGTACACTTCAGTTTCGTTTTTCACCTTCTCGCCTGCGTTAATTAAATGTAGACATAAAAAGTTCAAGGTGGAGAGATCTTTAAAAAAGGTTTCTTATTGCCCTACACACTAGATTACACCCACAGAATGTTAAACATTTTCACGTAGGGAAAGAACCTTCAAATTTCTTTTATATTTTCTATCCATCATATTCTTATCACATCAACACGCGATTGCGTCAGATGGCGTGACATTAAAGGAAAACAAACGAGACCCGTAAAATCGGTCCTTGTGACGATAATTTTCGTAATAAAAACGCCGAGACAAGGCCACTAGAACATTGATGTGAATTTTAAAAATACTTGGCCGAATCAGTTGATTACCGCCGCGTAACGGGCCACGTCACTGCATGACGACACATCGTACGATATTTTTATCGGCAATTTTTGGTATGACTGATCAGTTACGGGGAACTTCCATGTTTTGGTTGGAACACACGCCTGCGATATCATATAAGTATATGAATTCAGTTAATCGAAACAATTATTACTCATAATTGTTTATAAGCAAATCGTTATCATGAGAAATGCTTTACGAGAAGATACTAGATATCGCGATATATTATATTTAGCTACCAAGGTAAATCACACTATGCGGAAAGAAATATTAAGTAATGGATAATTTGCGCGATTAAGGGATTTACAGGTATTTGCCGACTTTATCGTGTCAGCACTCTTTAAGCCAGACTGCAAGGTCGCAGTAGCAACATACTTACCTATTAGATCATAAATACGCAGTTTTTTTTAAATAGCTGAATTTTATAGTAAATTGTATCAGGGTAAAAGAAGTCACAATCTGTTTTTGACTGAATCATCATCGTTTGATGTGTTCTATATGAATGAGTCATACAACATTTATTTACCTGTCGTCACTAAGTTGTGACCTCACACATGGGTGCTTATGCACCAAACAGACCTACTAGATGTACTGGCGCTCGTGTGGAAACATAGCACGCCCAGTAGTCTAACAGTTGGCGAATAAGGCGACGTGACGTCACGGCATCACGCCACCTTTTGTTCAGTGGTTCTACTCGCGATCGGGCACGCCGCATGCGCATGACAGCAACGATGTTACCTCACAGTGGGTTGCTTATTTAGAAATTTATTTTTACTCATACTACAACGTATTTGCCGAGTTCAATGGTATTGATGAATGCGTATGACATAATGGAAATCTAAGATGTATTCTTTAAGCAGTATAAAATATATTTAATAACAAGTAGTTCGCATCTTGTTAGAATGGTTAAGTTGGTTAAGATAACATACGGGAAGAAAACCATTTGGAAATATTAACATAAAATTATTTCAGACCTCAAAGAATAATATTTCTGACAAAATTCTTTAGTAAGAATTACCTTGTGGATGGTTTATAAGCGCGAGCCATATCGCGTTTAGTTAAACTGACAGAACGGCCCGATGGTGGGACGTCAATGGCGGTTACACGCGACCGGTTTTCGGTCAGTCTCATTCCGTTTCGGAACCTTGTACGTGTCGCGTGTGCCGTGTCATCGTGTAAATTGTTCCGATGTGTGATCAGTATACAAAATATTACCCACTTACTGAAAGTTAAAACAAGAATTTGTTAATTTGGAAGCATTTTAAGTTGTTTATTTAATAAAATCTACAGATGCAATAAAGCCCGATGTGGAGGTGCATAATAAACCGACTATTGGTTCAAATGAAACTATAGTTATCGAGGAAAAACCTGTAACCAGTGAGTATTTTGAAGACATGTCAAATTTTCGTTACCCCCTTGATCTGTCTCACATGAGTTTGTTAATGAATCAGTATCGTGCCGTTTGAAGTGTTGTTTTTGGACTCGGATTCGTCGAAATGAAAGTGAACGTGCTGCATAACTAACCTTGCTTTCAGTGATAGTTGCAAATTCTAGACATAATTTCAGTTATTCGTTCTGTATCAAACGCCACGATTTTGATTCAAGATTGCTTCATGGATGGGTTGAATCATTTAATCACATCGATTGATAAGATAAAATATCGCCCATATATACATACGGTAATGGGTATCGAACATCACTAATAGTCATCAGGCCATCAACTAACAACAGTTCATTGTGAATGATCAAACAATATCTGTGTGTCTTCAACTTGGGATTCCTTGACTGATTTGCAGGGCATGACATTCAGCTAGTTGTCAAACAGATGTATTGCTATCTTGAATGCGAATGATTAACGGGAAAGCTTGACACATATGGTGAATTTAAAAAGAGAAGGGCTAGGCCTTCTCTTGACGTTGGGACGTGGGCTCTTGAAGAGCGAGGACACAACTGAAACACCTAAGGACACAGAGGAACCCGTTACTGCACAAGTGGAACCCGACGCTGAGCCAATGAAGGCGTATTGGGAAACTGATAAACAAGATCTGGAAAATAAGAATCAGCCGTTTATAGATCTGTTCCTGAAAGGCGTGGCTCTGGACAGGATACCAGACACCACGGAGGAGCCCGTCAAAGAATCTCATTATAATTTTGAAAAACTCAGTTTGGTTAATTTACCAGACGCCCTGAAAAACTTAAATATTGAGGGTAACGTATTATAATTTTATTTAATTATGTGCTAAAGTCGGAAACATCATATTTGAGACGACGGGAAGACACACAGATTCATTATGAGCTGGGTGCATGTCGCATACTTTCGTTTGTAACTAATGTCTAATTACCTCTAGCAACTAACATTCGGATACAATGGTTAATCGTGGTTATGTCGACATCAATGGAAATGGTGTCCCTATCATTAAATGAAGTCAATGGAACTGAATTGTCATTTTTGAATAAACCGGAATTGTATAAAATACCTAGTCGCTCTGAATAAAGATGAACTTGATAAGTACCTACATTCTATTCCTATTTATTTTACCAGGTTCAGGGGTTTTGTTATGCTAATACCAAACACCGCCCATTCTGTCCTGTTTTGAAGATACGATCTGTCCTTGCAATATATTATTTACTTATTACAGCATTACTCATATAAGAAACAATAACACATGTAATGTGAAAGTAGGTTAGGATATTTTAGTTAAATAGTATAACTTGGCACGTTTCATTGACACTAGCTCTAAATAGAATCTCTAGTGCAATCGGGTTCGACGCCCACACGCTTATACAAGTTAAAATGACAATTAGATGTAAGAACATTGAAGACACACGCACTGTGCCTTCAACATAATATATGTCGAAATACATAGCTGTCGTCATGTTTCTTCAAATGTTCCTTATTAATTTGTTGACAATGGACTCGTCAACGAGGATGGACATTCAATAAATATTGTGTACTTGCTGTTCAACTTCCAGGAAGTTTGTTTTTGTACATATTTATATTTATTCTAGCTAAAGCCTTAATGAACTTTTGTACTTAATTTTCACCTTTCTGTTGATTTAACAATATTAGTTTCGTTCATTTTTTCACTTTTCTGTTTTTCATTTGTTTCTACTTTGCTTTTTTACATTTTCGCCAATCACCTGTCTTCACTGCTTTTTGGTGAAAGTTTCATTTTGTTAACGAAACCAACGCAACACTTGTGATTAACGGTTTCCTCATAAAAATAATTAAAAAATTGCAACGTTTTCTTATTTCTGTCTACAATATATTCAAAATGTTCTTTATTTTGCTAAAGAAATGTATACCTACAATAGTAATGATTTATTTACAATGTAATTTCTGCGATGAATTCAGTAGGTACATAGCTAACTTTCCCTTCATTTGTCTTGCATATTAATGAACACGTTGCAAAGGTTTAAGAACTGCTAAACGTGTCAGTAAACAATGCAATAACAATTGTTTTTATTTTTAATTCTAGGTGTCCCAGAAACACCCAAGACTGGCACAGGAATCTCAAGTAGCGGCCGCGATGCCGGCATGGTCGCTGGCGTTGTTGTCGCAGTAATCTCTGGAATCATCATATTGGCAGCACTGGTAAGCAACCAATATAGTTTCTAGAACTTTCTTTCTTCCGATAGTAACAATAGTCATTGAACGACAGGCTCAGGTAGAAAAGGGGTCACCGAAAAATAGTAATAGTACCGTTGGAAAGTGTTGACAGAAACTTAGCGAGATAGTTATGACGCGGATACTCTGGTTTTTATAAAAAAAAATAAAGCTAATATGTCAACAGACTTGAGTGCCGCATATATCCAATCAAATAATACTACGAGCACCTAACTTGGATATTTTGTTATACCTGCAAGTTATGTCAATGTACTTTAGGTATTTATAATTCTAAGAAACGTGCGAGTGTAGTTTTTTCTTGAACATTCCAATACGTCGCGCCTCAGCTTGTTTCATATTTGTTTTAATCTTTTTGAGCTCTGATGAGTTTGAATGTTTCTGTTTTATTTGAAATAACAGCAGGCATCGTTTAGTCCTCGCAATCTATCTGCATATTTATATCAACCATAACTTTTTGCAATATAGGTTATTATTCCAGATTAGTAAATATATATATATCGGAACACATAAACGTAAACCGAGACATTGAACGGAAATGATCTAAATATAAATATAAACACGAGGTACATTAGCGGAACTAAAAATAACGCAACGAATAAATTAATCGATTATAAAAAAAAACTTGTAAAGGGTTCTTGTAACGATATTAGCTGTAATTGATTATGATTAATAAAGCACGCAGTTGTTTACCTACCGTACATGGTAAGACGTAGATAAATTTAAATTCCATGCAGTAAACAGTAATTCGTGACGTAGAGAAAATTCGTCTATTGTGTCACTAATTGACAATTGCGTGAGTTAATATCTTAATGACCTTAGATTGCATCTAGTAACCGCTCTAATAGACATCAATTGTTTTTATTCCTTTGATGTATAACGTTTTCGGCCTTCGCGAGTTTTTCCCATCATTATCGTGTCTACAGAAAATCAAGTGTAAAATTAATGATAACTACTCATTTCAGATCGCAGTGGTTATGTACAGACATTACGTGCACCGTAATGTTACATCTATGAACTTCGACAACCCTGTGTACCGCAAGACGACAGAGGATCAATTCGCGCTGGAGAAGAATGGCTACGCTCCGGGCAGCAAACTGTACCCGAGCACCGTGGGCGAAGAGGTGAGAGCACTGACGGCCATGGAGTGTACGCTTAACATACAAAACAGTCTTAGATAAGTCGCACAAGGACGCACTGCCCTCCGCCAAGCCAATTAACGAGTTACTGCCTCTATCACTAACTCGGCTCTTAATTTTCATATATGTTTACTGTAAACTAAGAAATTATTTTCAAAACATCACTCCGATTTCTTGTGTAAAATGAACGTGTAACTCGGCCAAAATGATAACGTTGTAAATATCAATGAAAACTAGTATTATTTTATATTATAGTAAATATTATTATAAGGTCTGCCTAAGACATTTTAAACTTGATGTATTTAGAGTTATTATATTTACTAGAAATTATTTTAAGGATTTATAGGAAATATTTTCGTTTAGATTTAAAAGATTGTGGCAATTTATAATGTGCCAACATTTTTACCGCATCAATATTAAATCATAGTTGCCAAATTATTGGCTCTAAGTGGTAGGTGTAAAATGCTGTAAATAGTCCCTTTTAAATAGCAAATATGATTTTTGTATTCTGCCTAATGCTTAACATAGACTATTCTAATAATATTTTATTGCCGAAATATTTATTTTTCATGCGTAAACATGCGAGGGCGTTAATGGTAAGTTTTGAGTAGAATAAATCTAGGCTTATATATTTTAACTATTACGTGACAGTGCGATTTAGTTGCATTCCATTGGTTGATGTTTAGTTCCAGATGTTTAGTTCAATAATTTAAAACTATGACAAAAAATCTCGATTACTAATGCATTTTTTCTCTTTACAGGCCCAAGAACCTCTCAATACACCGAGTACAAATGACTTTGTATAGTGTACAAGCTGGAAGTAAATACAGTATAATGTCATTAAATGTGAAAAGAAAGAGAAGGACATGTGATACTTAAAATAGTGTTATCCAGTGAATGGGACGTAAGCTAACATTTTTGTAGTAAACTCTAAAAATAGTTAGCGTTAGTGCAGTGAAGTGAAGCTTATTGGAACAAAGTTCTGTTCGCTGTCATGCCTCGCGCCGGAATGGATCTCAAAATTATGATTAATTCAGCTGTCATATCACAATCGTCGGTTCTGTACGTAAAGAGATCTTGGTAACGCTTTTGTACTATTTGTATCACATTAGCAGTTAGAAGGGACATGTTTGCTCTAATTTTCTCTTAACAATAATGTGAATAGTATAAACATTCTAAATATTGCTTTATCAAATGCCTGGTGCATTGTAATTATTTATATAGAGTTTACAATTTTTTATTCCACTTTAGTTGATAATGTTAATATTATAACACCTATACAGCAATCTTAATTAAACGTATCTAGATTTCCGCATTCAGAGAGAATGAAAAGCTCATGTTTCATAATGAAATGTACTTAGTTAGTAATTTGTCATGATTTCCTATATATTTTTAAAAATTGAACTGATTCTGCATATTTGAATATGAAAATACCAGGTAGCTGGTTTAGACCGAGAATTTTAAAATAAATAATTGATTTATTTATTGCGACTAACACACTAGAAAATGTAGGCTAATTACAGTATAATAATGTGCCAATTTTAGTGAAATTTACAATTGTGTCGCCAAATTTTATTGTACTATACTTGATAGTAGTTGAATTCTCATACGATATGTTTGTTGCGTCGTAATTTATTTGTATTATATGAAATTGTTATTATTAGCATAGAGCAGTTTTAATATTTATATTTTACGTACCAGTTGAGTTTTACCGTCGAACATTTGTATGTATTTTATCTATTTAATAGCAATGAACGCATAGTATTTGGAATGTGACTTTGTCAAGCAAAATCCTGCCAAATCCTTTAAATATAAATTATTACTCTATTTGTAATGTAATTCAATTACATTAAACATACTTGATGCACATTTCATACAATATGCCTAGCTCAATAAGTGTGGTCACTAAAATAAATTATTGTGTAAATATTGTCAGTAAAATATATGTAAAAGGTGTTAATACTATGTTTTTTATTTACTTTACTACCATATTTATATTAAAATATCGAGATAATTTTATTCATAATACATCATACATATTTTGTGCCACTCAGCAACAATGCCAGTTTCGTTTTATTACTTTAAAATAATTACTTTTTTTGCTATCCTTGGCGTTGTCTACTCTTCGTTAGCAGTTTATGCAACAATTAATTAATAGAACCGTCAGAATTTCACGCATGCGTAACTAGCAAACGACTAAACATTTCGAAAACTATGAAACGTTAAATATCTCGAAAATTTCATCATATTCTGCAAAGGACCAACCGTTTTCGAGATATTTTAGGTTTAAACTTTAAAAAATAATACATTTTATGGCACCATGCTAGACAGCAGACATAGGGGTAGTCGCTTAAATAAGTTTAGAGACTACAAACCTTTCGCAAATACCAATTTGCATGAAGATATCCGAAAACGTAAGGACTCTGTGGAACGTATCGAAGAAAATTGTCTTTGTTTTAGTTATTTTTATTTTTTATTGTTGAATAACATTAAGCTACATGTACGGCATACAGGCGGAAAATAATCACTATGAATATTTATCACGCTTGACCCATTACGGGGTAAGAAAATCACGCGCAAACCTTATACATTCTCATTAACATCATTTCTCATCCAGCACGTCATTATAATTAGGTATTGGTATTATAAATAATAAATTATAATAAATAATTAAACTCAACGTTTGGTACAGTCACACTGCTAAGAACACAGTTTTTTTTTTTGTATTTAATACCGTACATTTTATGCGAGGTTATTAATTTAAACTTAAATTAATTAAGTCACTAAAAAGAAAATTTACTATAAATCGACGTAAGGCAAATGCAACGCGACGGGGATGCCCATTTACCTGTACAACAATTCAACACCTAACAAAGAACATAAGTATAAAATGAGCAAAGCAATCACATATTATCACAGCCTAGAGATAACAGCTAACTCACTCGGAGGTTGTAACGTCGTACCAACTAGTTGCATACGTACACGTAGTAGCGGATGGACGGGTGAAGAGTACATACTCAACGAGCACGGTGCCCGAATCTTGGCTACAACACCGGCGATTGTAAGAAGTGGGCTGGCTGTTTTATCTAGGCTGGGAAATTTGGTTGCCGTTAGAGATTAAGATTCAACTATAAAAAGTTTGGACGGCATCTGCGCCATAACAACAAACTGAGAACAAACGAGTTTTCTTATTACGTTTTCCTTATATTTAACTAATAAAATAGAAAAGAAATAGTTAACAAATAATATTACCGAACTAAAATACAATATTAGTTTCAAAACCAATACCTATCTATGCCACGCTATAGAAAGGTCATGTGATTTAAATAAGTACACACACATTACACATATACGAAGAGCGGAATCCTATCAAGAAAAACAAAATATTGATGAAAAAGAAATTTGATATTTACTAAAAAGATTACAACGCTAGAGACATTGTCTACGCTATTTGGTAACAATGTAATGTCTATTCACACTTATAGACATCAAATTAATTAACTAAAATATTTTAATATTTAGATAAGGGAATTCAATATTCTATCGGGAATTTCGATGTCATTTTTAATCTCACTATCAGGCTATCAATTCAACCAATACCTCAAGGTCTTGATAAAATGTACCTATTGCATTATTTATTATGTCATTTAAAACTTCCACAAATGTAAAAAAGAATCAATTAAATGCTTGATGTTTTTTAAACGCAACACTAAACGTAAACAACTGACAAAATTAACAAAGAAGAATTAACCACCTAATAACAGCCATTGTACGTCAAGGTCTGAGGTAAGTTAACATTATGTTAACTGGAATGTTAATATTCATTTACATGAATATAAAATCCCAAGAGAACGATATGAAAATAAAAGTAGGTATATAACTAAAAACGTAAGACAAATATAAATAAGAAACTACTGCAATTTTTCACATTTTTCTAAAAGGTATTAACAACAACAAAAAAACAATTTAAAGCCTATCTAAAGACATTGTAAGATTAAAAAACAGTGTTTTTTTTTTGGTTCTCATCACATTATTATTATTATCACAAAAATTCAACTTCGCATTCTGCTTTTTAACTAGTTACGTGTCTATAATAAATTAAAATACTTATCACTTTTATTACCACCACAGTCTAACTGCATACAGTAGGCCTTTATCGTTTTCGCTGAGACAGACCAAAGAAAACAGCCGATTCACAATAGCAGAGTAATCACGGCAAGTACTTAGTGTTTAGCTATAAATTACGTAAGGTGCGTAACTCGCATGAAGTTCACAGCGTACCCGTAAAAAGGACCACCATATTGTGATGTATAATTATAGTAGTATGTATGTATGTTATAAAGTGAACTAACTGTTCTCCTTGGGCTGTGGCAGAGTAATCGAGTGGAGGTTTCTGGGATGAGACTTAAAATGACACAAATGATCCTCCAAAACCTCAGTCATCCCTGAATAAACCCACTACATAGAGTAGATTGTTACACTATGTCACTACATAGCACTAAACTAAATTGTAACATACAATACATGATACTATCAGTAACTACCATTAACTACTTTACTAGGAATCTCATCGTCACTCACTCGCAGTCTCTTCTTCATTTGCGGAGTTTCAATCACTTTTATACCGTTTTCTTTCACACCATTGGTAGGTTGAGATAGTTTGTAAGTTTCGTACTGTTTGATGATGTGTTGCTTGTACACTTGGAATGTATTCTCTGCGATGTGGTGCCGGGCGTGGCGGAAGAGCTGGTCGAAGTGATGGAGGTTGTGGCTGGAGAAATTAATTGTAATGTTATAGGAGAGGTGAACAAAAAGATAATCAAGTATCAAGGTCAAGGTATCAAAAGAGTATCAAGTATCAAGGTTACCAGACAAACATGAAGACTTTTAAAAGCCTGTTTCATCTATACTAATATTATAATCAGGTTAAATTTGTTTGTTTGTATGTATGGGGTAATCTCCGGAACTAATGACACAATTCTAAGAATGTTTTCACTGATAGATAGCTACATTATCCCCGAGCGCTATAGGCTATAAATTATTATACAATATGTAGGTCACGCGGACGAAGTCGCGGGCAAATTATTTTATATAAGTTAAATAATATTTCTTGAGAAATCCTTGATGTCTTCGATTGTACATTGTAAGATGAGAGAACGGATTCAATTGGGTGTCGAGCCTATAAATTCGTTTGAAGACGCTTTAATTTCTATCCGTGGTGGTTATGGCATATCGTGGTCTTCAAAGATGTGAAGCTCAAATGAAAATGATTATCATACAATTAATCTCCTGATATCGTGAAGTATCGTTCGTTATCATATTGTATTGCGCAGTATTATAACTTAATTCTGATCTTCACACTGCACTCTCTCTCTCTCTGGCCTCTCCCAAAAAGGCTAAACATGCTACTAAAACGTACAAAGGCCAATAAGACAACTACCAAAAAGGACATAACTCACACTACCAAAAGGCACATCAATCCTTACTAAACTGAAGAGAGGAAGGGAGAAGGAGAGGAAAAGACAGGAAGTTCTCTCGCACCGGTTCTTGTTGCCGCGGCTCTTCATGATTATAAATTTTAAGTTGGATTCAGATGATTATTACTTACAGACGTAATAACAGTAAGAACCTCTATTATGTCTCGCAAATTTTTAAGCTAACAGAGAAAAATGTTTTAACACGGTACAAACGCCTGGCCGCAATCAACTGGTTACCTTACGTACAAAGTTAATACATGAGATGACAAAAACGCTTGGGATTGAGCCGCTCTTTAGCCTTTCCTTTTTTTATATATATAATTTTCGCCATTAATTATTATATTATTTACTTCATTATTTAGATATTGTAATGTCGTTTAAATTGAAATGATTTCTTATATATAACCGCACAATCTGTCTGGACTTTAAAATAGACTTTGACCCCTGAGTTTGTTTCGGCGTTTCTTCTCAGGGATAGTCGACGCCATCTAGTTTAAAAAAGACGTGTAAAAGTGATTGAAAAATCCTAATTGCAAAATAAATCATTTCATTTCATTTCATTTCGTGAAGTGAATAAATAATTAATACAGCCGTCCGTACATCATGTCAAAATTTCTACATTAAAATAAATCTTAAGTTTTAAAATAGTTGTAGGTAAAATAAGTTCTAACTTACATGCTTAATAACACTGAGGATAGCATCTCTCTTGTGTTTAAAAGATGGCGTATGTACGCACGCGTATGTTTTTTACAAGTTAAGCATTCACATCCTGCCAACAGTGCCGTAAAATCTTCTTTGTACCTGTAAAAACAATATTTGATAGCCTTAAAATTTGTTACAGACGTCATAAAATAACTCATTATTTTGTTTAGACTGGTTTGATTAACGTTTTACCTATGCAGGAAATTTTGATGTACAAAAACATAATGCTTAAATGGTAAACAAAAATTAAAATAAATAGTATGGTATTTTATCCATCCAAAAATAGCTTTAGGTAGGTGTTCTCTGCATTTGTGGTTTATATATAAGTTCAGATAATTACCTAAGGAAATGTTTTGAAAATAACCCTTACAAAACCTACGACCTTTGTTATTAGTAATTATATATTAACTTAGTAAAGAAAAATGCCAAACAACACACTGACATAACATAGTTTTTATCAGTAACACAAAAAAAAAACTTAATAAAAACAGCTGTTTAATCACGATAAGGCTCAATTATGACAATTCCTCAGTAAACATTACGTCGTTCCAATTGTCGAACAGATTGATATTTAAAACATACTGCGCAATGCACAATGTTGTACTGTCAAAACTGAATTGATTATCCTGCAGGTCAAATTAGTGATTATACCTTTCATCATTGAGATCTAAGATACAGAACTCCTTGGTATCCCTGTCGGTATTGAAGTTTAATGCCAGCGCATGTCCCGCATCGCTCAGTTTAGTTGGGTACGAGCCATCGAACACATCCCAGCCGTGTTCTATCGCTGTCACTACGATCGCCGGGTTCCAGCAACCTTCTACGACGCGCAACAAGTCTCTGGGCAGCGCATCCTGAAATTATCATAACATATCATCATATCTGTATCCTCCACTGCACACTCATATTTGGCCGATGGCGTTATTGTGTAATAAAATGTATATTTACTGAGAATTCTTAAATAGAAAAGCCCTCCTTTCAAATTATACTTTACCCGACCTGAGAATTGAACCGAGCTCAGCAGCCGCGCTTGCAATCACTCGTCCAATGAGCCAGAACTTATTAACTTCGAAAACTGTTTGCTTGTATTTGTCTAAGTGGTGTCTCGTTAACAAGGGCCGTTAATACAGCAAGGCAGATAATATACATACTACAGGGTAATTTAGACGTAACATAATGGGTGAAAGTATATGCATTACATAATTAAATAAGACAGCGACTTGCATGTATGCAGTTCCAGTACTTTTACATGATGTGATTATTTTAATCATGATAACATGATTGATGCATTTGTTGATTTGATGAAACGTGATACGTACAAATTATTTGGGCAGGTTTTTTAAAACGTTGCCGGGTCTCTTATATTTTTCCTGTATCGTGGGTTCAGTTTACAAACTATATTATATGCAAACCCTACCAGACCCGAAACAACCATCTGTAGATCATACAAATATTTATTTCGTGCGGAGATCGAAACTGCCACACGTAGCTTAGAAAGCTAATCGCTTAGCCATTGCGTTAGCCTGCTGTCAATGATTCGTTATATCGGATCTCTATGAAAGAATCTATCGGAAATTTTGTTATTATAATAGCATTAGATCTTACGTCATTCGATAAATCTTGATATGCAGCTTATAACACCAATGACTTCATACATAATCAATTCGATCAAGTTTCTATGCTAGGTAATAGTTATATGAGGTAAAAGTTGGAAGCATCATGTATGAATAATCACAGGTGGGGATATATTCTGACGTCAGCAACATCATGACGCATTGCGTCATGGCGCAGCAATGTTAGAAGTTGATGAATACAAGGTTTTTTACAAACATTGAAATGTCTATGAAGGTTATATATAACACTGCTATGTACAACATCGCCATGTATACAAAAAGGAAGGAAAAATTTATATCATACACTGTATATGATATTGAATTTTTCCTTCGTATAACAGAATATTCAATATTCAACATCTGTACAGGTATTATGACCTTCATCTGCCTTAAGAAAATTCAGTCTGACATTAGAACTGACATATAAGTATAGAATAATGAAGGCGACCACGAATTTTAGTCAGAGGTTTGCACCTATACATTTACCAAGAATGCTATTCGGTCTCAAATAGGAAGCGATAGTCGGCATTTAGTTTACCTTGACTTAAAGGATGGGTACTGATAAACATAGGAGATCAATCAAGTACACACATAAGTCCCACAGAAGCGCCTGTCCCCTTGCTGTGCAGGTGCATCAGTCGCTAGTCTTTGATGTCGATATTAATGATTTCTTCATTAATAATGTATGCGAGCCAACATATTGGGAAAAAAGAACAAACTCGAACAGCTGATTCAATATTTAAACTGTGTTGACCAAGACTTTATTTGTTCAGGTTGTGCATACTATTTGTCACAACTTAATGGCGACGATAGAAAAAATACATAGAGTGTAAATAATATTTTAATACCATTATTTGTCCATAATGTAAAAAACAGTATATTTTTATAGAATATATTTTCCTTCTATCGTGTCTATGAGCCCTCACATGAACATTTCTGAAGTGAAAAGATCAGCCAGCTGGACAATATTTGTAATATGACTGACTGGTCAAGGGTTTTTGCCAGTAAGAAATACTTAGAGACATAGGTACATTCTGCTACTTAGAGAGGCTCCCTAAGTAGCATAATGTACCTATGTGTCTTAGTATTATAAATTATACTTTTAATAAAGGTATTTAATTTTGGCCTCCTGCTCACGAGTCGTGTGCATGATAAACCATGATGAACTTATTTATGTTACAGGAGAAATCATGCTAGTATAGGACAACATTTTTAAATGAATGGATGAATTTTACTTACACCAACACTTTTAAGAATATCCTCTGATTTATCCTCAGCTAACTTGTCTGCATCATCCGTTCCATCAGTCATTCCTGCTAACGCTATGCCACTTAGGACGTCTTTGTGTTTCAGGATGTGTTTGATACTTTCGTTACATTTCCTGGACACCCCAGCAGCTACTATTACACCTGAAAATTTGTATTATAAGCATAAGATATGCTGCAATTAATGAACTGTTCTTCAGTGTTTGGGAAAGAGATCTTTTCACTAGTTTTAGTAAAAGCAACAATATTAGTGATCACATTATAACGCTGCTGATAGGAGAATTAAACACATTACATCTATCAAGTCGAAAAAGGATTGGGAAGAAGATTTTTGTAAATTATACTAGGTGAATCAGAATCAGATGGGCCAAGATTAACATGCAGTGAGTGCCGCGCCTAGGGAACACTGATGGCAAAGGTGCTTTAACACAAAACACAACACAAAGGAAAAAATAGAACAGTATGACTTTCGCCCATAAGTGGGCCAGGATAGGTTGATTAAAAAAATAAATACTAACCCATAAGAGAAGTATCTCGAAACTGCTTTGAGGCCTTATATCGATGCACACAAATATCAAACATATTGCAGGTTCTATCCACTGACTTCAGTATCCTCTTGTACCCTTCATTGAGTGATGTTCGGCCATCTGCAATCGCCAAAATTATGTCTGGTTTGTATAGTTCCATTAAATCCATATATCTGAAATATCATTAATTTTGAAGGAATGAACAGACTTAGATTTTTATTATTTTTGTTCTTCCTGAAATATTTTAATATTTCTAAATATACACATATATTATGATTGTAATCAATCAATAAATTATTGCTTTTTAACACTTAGTAAGTACCTATAATGTTTTTTATTTTTTAATAAATATTCTATAGCTGTAGTTTATTGCAATCATCATACTAATATATCAAAAATTACTACGAAAATACCTACGAAAATAAAAAAAATAATTATTAAATATATAGTGCATTTAATTATATTATTATTTTACTCATTACCATCATCTACATTTCTCACCTTTCAGCAGTAATCATTTTCTTTCCATTCTTAGTCCATAGAGGAACTTTCTCTAGTTCAAAATGTCCAGGAGGGGTAACCTCACTCATATTATGTGGTGTGACGCAAATAAAGTGTCCTGGCAGACCAACAAACTTGGCAACGCCTTCTCCCTGGGCCTTCAGACCTGGCTCTATTTGGACAGAGTTTGATAAAGGCACCCATAGCAGTTGTGGGGTTGAAAATACTTTGGATAGTACTTCACTAGTTAGATGAGTTACACTGCCTCCCTGTAAATTTAGGCATAACAAAGTGGTACATATAAGGTTTTTCTGTGTGGAAATTCTCAGAAGCAGCATGGAGTCTGAAACTGTGCCTGGTTAGATGGCAATAAACTCGCCTCCTAACATAAGACTCAATCAGTGGTGGTCTAATGGGGGTCACCCCCAAAATCGCACAAGATCTACTATAATATTAAACTCCCACCCCCCAAAGTCATTGGCTGTGACAGCACCTGGACACAATAACACCATTGTAATTAACCCCAGTAAATAAACTAAATTACTAACATTATACATGTTATAGTTTCAGTGAGGAGAACCAATTGGTACAGACAATATTAATGTATCCATTATTATGAAGTTCGTGAAACTGAAGCCCAACTTGACTGAATCATTTGATCAGGTGAGTAGTAGTTTATGAATAGTCAAAAATGTTATAACCATGTAATTATTCCCATACAGAGCGAGTCTAATGATGTATTGCCATTTACCAGACACAAAATCATACATCGGGCTGCTACGTAATTACTGCGAATTTCCTTTTGAAAAAACAACACCAACAGGTAATAACACGTAGGTAGGTAAATACGTAGGTAGGTAAATACGTAGGTAGGTAAATACGTAGGTAGGTAGGTAGGTAGGTAACCTACCTGCTTATGCAGACTTAAATATTGAATCTTCTTTTAGTATTCCATTTTTTTAATAATTATTATTTTATTGAAATCCTACATGCATTACAAAAAGGAAATATTGACGATAATTTATTTACCTGAGTAAGCAAAGCCGCAGTAGGAGTTTCAATAACAGTGTTGGGAGATTTTAAAAAACCAGTTAAGATTCCAATACGTTCACCACCACAATTTGCTTTCTTTATTGCAAAACGCATTTTTTGGGAATTCTAATAATTACTTAAAATATTTAATATAATCTTGTTTACGATGTTATCACGCGTCACTATAACCTCAATTATGTCTGCCCTTTATTGATTTAATGGTTGACATTTGATATTTGAAAGAGTTGCCAGGTTATGAATTAATTGAAATGTTGTCTTATAAAATAAAACAAAATATGAAATGCTGCCGGAGCCGAAAACAATAAAAACGGGGAGGAGCTCAAAAGGTGTGGGGGGCTGCACAACCATTGTTTTTGTTATTAAAATACATATGTCACTAATTGCATGATATATGGATTTGTAGAATCCAACTGTGATTCTGTATCTGAATTTATTTATTGTGAAAGAACAATTTGGTGCTATTCTCATAGGTATATTATGTGTAAGATAATAATATGGTTTCTGAGCTATGCTAGACATTTGCCAGTTTTTTAATTATGTAGAGTCAGTTGCTCTGTCAGACAATGACGATATAATTGTTTAATGTATAAATAAATCTTTAGATAGAAGATACACCACATTTCATGCAAATAAAATGATTTAATTTGACAAGTTTTCATTTTAATTTATTATCAAATATCCCAAAAATGTGCAAAAAAAAAATATTTTTTTGTCAAAAATGGAATAGGAATCATTATATCGTCATGGCAGGACATTTATTTTGTTTTTGTTACCTATTTTATGAATTCAAAGTTTTTGAACTCAAATAAAATTAAGAACAACCTACCAGCTTTGGTTCCAACCTCCTAAAGTTCTGGTTTGGTAAAAAATGCCAAGACGACTAACTTAAAACAGATTACAGCGTTATTAATTCTGGTTAGGTCTTTCTGTGGACCAAAAGGGGTGATATCCTTTACCAATATACGTATTAACTTAGAAGTGGGAACCGGTGCCATTACTTCTACCCCTGCATAGGATCCTAAAGGAAAATGACCTGTCATATAACTGGTTTTTATTTAGCAAGGTCAGTTGCGCAAAGTACCTACTTAGTTACGGGTTGACGACATACAAAAACAATATCTAGATAATTGATGTATTAGTAGACGCCAATTTCTATCGGGATCTAATTGTTTGTTGCTGGTGGCCGACTGCAATCCTGAATCTATAGGGATTACCTATCTATCCATAGATATGCCATGGGAATGGGCGTATAACTGTTGGTACCGGTTGTTAAATTAATACTAAGGAATACGAGTACCAACTCTGACATCTAAGAAAGACGGTCTAGCTAAGTCTACCTCATTTGGCACCTAAATACATAATACCTATACTAGTGGTATTGTATGATGGCTTGTGATGGCTTACACTCGCTCATGACGTGTGAGGCGCATATTATAATTTAACAACAAAATAACACAACTTGTAAGCTGTCACAAGCCATCTTAAAGTGCTCCTAGCGTATACGAAATTCTAAGCCAATGGTACCGCGAGTAAATAAGTAAATGGAAGAAGCAATTGTCGTGATATAAATCATCAGTAGGTATCTATCTAAAGACTCGGTGGTCTTGCACTGTGTACTAATATTTTCAACAGGATATGTTGGTATCAGCTATACGGATAACAATTTGTTGCCAGTTTATGATTATCATTCTATCTCGCTTTATTCACGAAATGGGCCTTTCAGCTACCATTATTGTGACCTCGCTAGGGTGGTCCCGCTGAAGGGTAGCCACCCTTTAACGTCTCATTGTTTCAAAGAATGTTGCGAGATCTAATGGATATATTAATTAAGTTTGCTCATTTACGAATAAGGATACTGGGTACTTAGTAGCATTAATTATAACTGAAAAGCCCCTTTGAATAAGTACAATCTACAAAGCAGGAAGTTTATGTTTAAGAAAGCCATCCGGAACTGCAATTCGAATCATTTCGTATTCCATGCCTTCGGGTATTTTCGTTATTTATTAAAGTTCATACTGCTTTATTTCGGTGCATTTTGGAGGGAACGAAGTTTTATAGCTTCAAAGAAAATTATATGAAATTATAATAAGTTCCGCGTCATGTCGATTCACTTAATTCAGTAAATTATAGTTAGATATTTATATTAAACCTACTGTTATTAATTTAAATATTAGTACTATTCTTTCGATGCCGATTTCAATAGCCTCCGGTTGACATTTTTTATTACTTTATTGTCTACAGAACTTGTAAAATGTATATTTATTTTTAACCCTAATTTACATGTTTCGTGCCTTATTATTTGTGGAGGAAAGACTATTAACGAAGTAAAGTAGAAAGAATATCCACTATGTATAAAAATATGGTTAAATGTTATTACGTCGGTTGATTTCTACCAATCTACTTAGTTAGATAACTTTCACAATTTCCAGAATCTTAGTGCATTTTCAACTAATACTTCGCTGTCCTATTCAATCCAATACTCTAATGATTTATACAGGGTGAGATTTAATCACCTGCATTACTTAACTGGGCTGAATTAATTATTTTGTGAATTAATCGATTATTGGAGCATTGCGAAATGCAACAGGATTTGTTAAGTCATGCGCCGGCGCTAGAATGCTTGTAGACATATTTATTATGCCTATGACACCATCGATCGCTTGAAGTTATGGTCTGCGGACAGTTGAGGATCGAGACTGTATATATTAGAAGAAAAAAAAAAACAATATTTGAGGGAAATATTTTAGCTCACATTTTATAATTGATTCGAATAGAGTATCGTCACAGATTACTTACATATTGGTTACTAGGTATCATAGTCTGATTCACCTCCTTATAAGCGCAGCTTATTAAAGCGCCACACTGTATGTAAAGTAAAAGAGGTAGTTTAAAGCTAATAATAACACTTAATAAACTGCAGTGAATATGCAGTAGGTAGGTATAGCTGGCTGTCGTGCCAGTATCATTACCAAGGAATATTATTTATTCATATATAAACTTTTATTTAACGTTAGCCGCCTTTACTGAGCTACTGCAAGGATATTAATTTTGAGCCCTAGGTTTAAGTGACTGCTCAAAAGCTTAGTTAAATACCGGAGAATTTCTTGTTATGGTAAAGTTTAATAGCAAAATTTTATGAAACCTTGTGTTTTAATGAGCATTTCGATGGCGGTATAAAATTTTATACTATATTTAGGCATTGACCGCAGTATACTTGGTGTTAAATTAACTGATCGGGTTCGAAACACCATATTGTGCTCCAGAACTCAGATAACTGACGTGGCTGCAAAAGCTCCCAGCTTAAATGGGACTGAGCAGGTCATGTTTGCCGCATGCCGTTCGAACTGTGGGCCCACAAAGCACAAAACTGGTGTCCTGAGACAGCGAGACGGGATCGCGGCAGACCACGTAGGAGATGGTGGGACGAACTGGATGCCTTCGTTGAAAACTGGCAAGATACAGCACGGGATCGCGAGAAATGCAGAAAAGGAAGGGAGGCCTTTACCCAGGAGTGGGACAGCATGGGCTTTTAATAAATAATAAATAAATAATATTTACGCAAGATAATCGCTAGAGTTGTCGGTTTATAATGTGAGTATTTATGTAAAGAACCTGAATCTAGTTTTTTATAAAAATATTACCCAAATTCCGACGACAAAGCAACTGGCCACATTTTACAAAGACGCCCAGTAAATTTTTATTAAACTCTAAATACTAATGTGTGCAGGCTAATTTGTGTGAGTCACACTGAGATTTTAATATGAGTTAGAATGGAAAAACCTAGTTTACGGCAGGAAAAGGTTGGTAAAAACTTGGCATAATAAGTTTCTCGTATGAGTAGGCGTGGTCATGCGCCCCCGCGCGTCGGTGCATTAATGCCTTACAACTTAATGCTGGCTTGCATGCGGACCACTCGTGCCATAACGAGTCTTTGCAAAGAATATGTGATGCATCATGTAGGGAGGAGATTTTGCCTGTATTGATAGCAGCTCTCTGATGCTGACGGTATTTTTATGTTGTAGCTGTCTTATCTGCAGAAAAGGGGGGGGGGGGGGGGGTATTATACCTATACCTACAACAAAAGATAAAGGATACAGGACAAACGAAAATAAAAATAAAAATCGAGCATATGTAACATCATCATCCAATAATAAATATACTAAAAACAAGTTACTTATTACGTATATAAATTGAAAAACACGAGTCTTTGATAATGTGAAATTATGACTGTCGCATCTGCATCAGTTTATCTGAAGTCGTTACTCTTTCAACAGCTGGTGGCTAAAAGTCTGAAAGCCTTTGTGCCTCGCTGGATCTAGGGCCACTTGCTCGGCGTATGTACTCGTCTTTATTTGTGTTTACACTTACTTTTGTATTACATATGTATATTTATGCAAGGATTATTTGTACGTAAGTTTTGGAGAGGAAAGAACAATGCGTGTTAGTCGCACAGAGATGTAAGATTCGTACATATATGTGTTACTAGCACGTCTGCGTTTCCCACGTAGTCGGATAAGTAAGATACGAGTAAGATTGTGTGCCAGTAAATCATAAGATATTTGATTTTTGCATACAAGTGTGGGGAGCATCGACTCAACATTGTGGGTTATATGCATATCAGTAGCAGCGTATTTGTGTAGTGAATTGTTTCTGTCCAGCTGGCATATGAGTAGGTATTTCATCGTAATGAAACGCTAGTATGGAATCCACTTTCACTGTTGCTACAGCGATTGTTTAAGTTGTTGCTAATGCGATGTGGCGACTACGCTAGCTACGTAATTGTAACAAATAGTCGACACGAATTTTCACTAACAATTCTATATTTCGAATGAATTTATATCATCATTAGGCACCCAGACATCTACATAGTTGTTTGCTAGCAATGATCAAAAGGACTACTCTCCTATTCAAATCAAACATCCTTAACTAAATTAACACAGACGTAGTGTAGCTCCAGGAGACTACACCATTGTCCATGACAAGCATATTTGGTTGAACAATGACGAACGCCAGTCCCTCCCTAAGGACGCTATACACGTCGGCTTTACATAATAAGTTAGTGTGTAGGCACCAAACGCTACGTACTAATTCTTTAGGGTGTGGGTCAAATTGTCCCACACGACCCTTGTATACACATTAATCTTATCATAACTCACTTCAAAACCAACATTGCTTGATATTTCATTCATGTAACAGACAACAGTCCCCTCAGGTAATGTATGTAACTTTATCTACATGTTAACTTGTCGTCTTATTTACAAATGTAATATTCAACGTTTCCCACGAGGCTGGCTCAGACGCCATATTTAAATTACTTCTCTCAAAGCGGGATTACGTTTAGCTGAGGTTAAGAGGCAAAATTTCACTTAATGCCCTCTCACATGTCGTAATTTCTTTAACTTAACCAACGGAGTCAGTATTAATGTAAATATCGTTATAATAACTCACGTTTATGCGACCCAGTTACGTTGCAAAGCATTAAGAAATATGTTTTATTTACGTATGTTGCAGCATTCGAATCCAGATTGTATTATGTAGATTGAGATGCCGAAGTTATTAAGAATATTTGTTAGAAAAAATATTAAATCATACTCATACAATACATACGTGTATTGAACCAGATGATCGCAGGTTCGATTAATGGTTTTGTTCGATATTTTCGTTCCACACAGCAACATTGTATTTTTAGAATTTGCTGCACATGCGTTAGAGCATAATTTTATCAACTAGTGTGATGCTGTGAACAATTGTCATCATGAAAAAAATATTTTTAAATATGAAAAGTTCATCTATCGCGCGTCAACCCGTGGCACAATGCAGCACTGCTAGATTGTATTCTGCAAAATTGTACCCTCGTGCATCTTGACTCCATTTGCTCTCTACTCTGTGGATAAGTAAATTATTATATAACTTATATTGAACTCAAATAAATGAACAAAGTATATTTACGTCGTTTCTCTTGGAAAAGGTTAGCCCTTAAGCGACTTGTTGGAAGTTTAACGAATGTAAGTACCTACTTAGCTTGTTTTGTTATGATTATGACAAGGTTACTTTGTAATAGTTTTGCCTTTGCTTGTGAAATACATATATAACTTAACTAAAAAATGAAAAATACTGGCACAGAAATAGGCTTTTCGATACTTGTTTAAAGGTTAAGCCTTGCCTTTATGTAAATAAATATAAATTAAATAAATTTAAAAAATCCTATACGCTTTTCACTCATCAAGTAACATGCCTAACGCGAGTGCAAAGCCTATAGGCTTACATTATAGCTAAAGATATAATGTTATGTTACTTGATGAATCTTAAACCTTTAAAGTTTTGTTTTACTCTTTCGAGGTTCTACCAGAATAAGTTCGTTGTGAGAACACCGAAAATAATAAAAAGAAATTGCAATTTTCCGTAAAACACTTCCCGCTATTATACTTCCTATTAACACATAAACATTTACGACAATGAGTTAATATTTTACAAAGATCTCATTTACATACTAGACTTAAAAGGCTGGAAGCAAGAGGATTTGTCCCAGAAAATTATTTTTGTTACTCATTTTTTGCCTCCACTTTTAGTTGGTATCCCGCAAGATAGCAATTTTCGAGTTGAGTGAAAACTCTTTATATTGTCATGTTCAGCTTCCAAAATGTTTTACAATACCCGAGTCGGCGAAAAAATTAAATTTTTGATGAAGACTCAGATTTATTGTCTGGTACAATCCCACCGGGGAACGGATAAAATAAAATGTTCACAGTCATAAATAGTTGAACATTTGAATTAGAAACGCCTTCAAGAGAAATTCTAATACAAAATTTACATACTTAGGTACCTAAGGATTTATTCGCGTTTTTATTTACCCAACCATGATGTAAATGCTACGATATTAAACGATGTTCTTTTAAAATTTTGGCCAAGTACAATTTTTATGTACTTACAATGTTATAAATACACCAATTTCACTAGAAGTGGCCATAAAACTTTGTAAGTCTAAACATACGAAACGGAAAGGCCGAAATAAAAAGTTACGGGCCTACATCCGACAATGGAGTAAAATTTGTTCCCATAAAACGAAGGTCGAAATACATTAGTATTAAAAATGTATGCCATGAAAAATATGTCTGCGGGCTAAACCAACCTCGACTAAATATTTTATTCCCATTTATCACCGCGCGTGTTCTATAAACGTCAGAAAAAGCTTCAATGTGTAATACATTGGCGACACGTGACGTGACGGGCGGTAGTCGACAGGACTCGGAATTCTGACATCGGAGATAAATCATGTAAAACTCGTAAGCCACTCTCAATGGTTATAAAGTAAAAGTCAATGTGCTGTATTTTTATTGGTTCATTTTATTAGAGTCTGCAATTTCAAATGAAAACTGAAGACTGAAGATTATGCAAACACATTAAATGTCTGCTTAAGTTTTCCCGTCTTTTTTCGCTTCGATATACAGTTTTGTCGTACTAGAGTAGTACGGCAAAAGGCAATTCGAAGCGCTTGAACGTTTGATAGTCTATTTTGGCATCTTCCTTACAAGTGTTAATAATTTACGACCAGCGCTGAGCGCAGTACGAGTACAGTCACACTGTAATTTCCTAGACAAAGATTTAGTACAACAACACACACACAAAACGCATTTATATTCACGCATAAAACACCAAATAAAAATATAAGCTTATCTCTACCAGCATAAAATACGTTAAATTACAGGATTACCGTCAAATTCATACAATGGAAGCCAATTTCTCTAAGAGGTTGGCGTCGAATGCGTACACAAACCCAATATACTTTATGTACCTACTCATTTCATATGCCTAGGAAATGTGCCAAATGTCCTTTCTTACTGCGAGCTTGTTCCCGAAACCGTACTAAGTAAATGAACATTCTAATATATGTTTAAAATGCTGCTGTTCTCTTTATATTCGTTACATATGCGCATACAATAAATGTTTGCTCTTTCGCGTAATTTTGGAATATTTGTGTTGGGAAGTTATAAGAACAGGGGAGAGAATTGTACATACATCATGGAGATAAAGTTGGACAATATGCTTACTTATTTTATTGGGGTTTGCTTTGTCATATATATAGGTACAAAGTAGGTATTAACCTAACTCCCACAAGAAGTAGTATCATGTAAGTACGTTTAATTCTATGTTCTGATGTAAAGGTGAAACAGTTGAATGGATTTTGGTACAGTTGAATGGATTTTGGTTGTAAGTCACCTGGAATAATTTAGACAATACGATGCATCTGAAATGAGAAGGGCTCGTAGTTACACAGCTACCGCGTTGATCGGTCGATTTGCGAGGTTAAGCAGTGCCTGCCGCGGTATGTTCTTGAATGGGTGACAATTTTTCACACATCGAGACCCTTCGGTGCCTCGGAAAGCACGTTAAGCAGTCTCTCGGTAAATGGGTGGCGGAGGTCAGATGGGAGTTGCTCCGTGTAAAATACTCATATTCAGTCGTAGCCGGTTAGACTGAAAGCCGACCGACGAAAAAGGCTAAGCAGATAATGATGCATTTGAAATGAAATACAAAAACAAATATAACGATATCTGTACAAACCCTTTTATAATCGTTATTTCCCTTTTTTTACCTCTGTGTGTAACGTAACAAAAATTCAATATTGTTCTGTTGGGTTCTATATGAGTGCTAAAGGCACATTATTTCATCAACCACTAGCACACATGAGGTGATTTTATGTTTCCACTACGCTATGTGCCGTGAGGCATAAGATTACTTCGCGTACCTAGTTACTCCAAAGAATTGCTACGCACGTAGCCGTACCCGTAGCGCCTACGTAAGTCATCTGCTTACAATCATATATTGCTATGGGAACAAGCGTGATTTGACCACGCCAGGTGTGGTCAATTTGATAAATTATAAAGTATTTACCTCTGTGTGTAATGTAACATGTTCTGTTGGGTTGTCAAATTAATAAATGGAAAAAAGCATTATTAAAATAAGTTTAGACAGCCCGTTCGGTTTTTTACTATTATAAATTATTACGGTATTTTGGCGTGCTTGTTGCTTCCCAATGAAGTTATGTTACGATTTCATATTCGTCATAAATCATTCAAAAAGATACCTACATCCATTACTCAAAGAGGATATTCTAAAAGATCTGCTAACGGCCATTCCTTTAAAAGCATATTTACCACCCACTTCTGTTATCTGGATTCGAATTGATAATATCTGTAACGACCGAAACCCGGTATAAAAAGGTAAATGGTGGTAGGTGGTATTGGAAGTGGGTCAGGATTTGTGAATAAATCTAGATTGGGCGTAATGTGTGTCGACATTACCGTCCCGGGGGAGCCGGGTCATGTCTGGTTGCGACGATAGATAACATTAGACTGCTGTGTCGATGGAAATAAGCCTGATAGTAGGTAATGCCGCCATAATTACAACTATCGTACAGATTCTTTGGCTTGGTTTGTAATGGTTTGTCGTAAACGTTTCGATCAACTGGTATATTTAACGTGACATCGCAAAGTAGTAAGATGTTGTGTCATTTTTCAACATATTTAAATTGATTTATTCGATGGTTCTTTATTTCGTAAACACAATGGCATGGGTATCATAATATTATCAAGACTATGTTCTCGGAAGGATTAAGCAGAAATGTACTATTGTACACTCACATTTCGCCGATGCCGTTATTACCTAAGTTCCATATAATTGGGAGGGAACCTATTACAATCTAGCGGGCACAATTCGGGCAAAGTCCAGGCCTCTACTTAGAATTTTCTTACAGAAAAACCCAAAAATGCATTGCCCAATTCGGGGATCGAACCAGGACCTCGTTCTGATTCTCGATGTGACTACTAGACCTATTAAGGCGGTTATGACAAATTAACACTTTTAAAACACTTATCAATATTCAAACGAACTCAAACCAGCATCAATCACTGTTCCGAATAAGTTGCGAACCCTATCATTTGTCACAGAGTACATCACAAACTTTGTTCGACATTTATACACACGACCAATAAATTAATATCGCCCGCAGTGATGAAGGGCTTCCAACCTGCCAACCTAACCAAGAGGTTATATCCGGCCCATCCGTCAATGGAAGTACTCGATTACGACGCGTGCGATTTATAACTTTACATAACCACATTAATCATTGACTCGCTTTGACCCAGTTTATTGGTATCAGTATATTGACGGCTTTTATGTATTACTGAACTAAGGTGGGGATTAGGGTGATATGATTATCTTATCGAAGTAAAACTGTAAGAGGCTGACAAAAAAATCAGAATCTGTTTTAAGTTAAAAAAAAATCACGTTTAATACAATGTTCTATATGAGTGCTACAGGCACATTATTTCATCAACCACTAGCACACATGAGGTGATTTTATGTTTCGACTACGCTTTGTGCCGTGAGGCATAAGATTACTTCGCGTACCTAGTTACTCCAAAGAATTGCTACGCACGTAGCCGTAGCCGTAGCGCCTACGTAAGTCATCTGCTTACAATTGCTGTGGGAACATGCGTGATTTGACCACGCCAGGTGTGGTAAATTTTATAAATTATATAGTAGATTAAAATTCTCACTTTTACTATTGTAACAGGACGGATGGTAAGAGAAGTAGGTACAATGTCATCTTTGTTGAAGAAAGAACACTAATTAAACACTGTTACACTAATGTCAAAATATTTGCAACACTCATAAGACGGTGGTTCACTTATCTTGTCATACGTTGGCCACGTTTAGGAGTGCATTAGGCAGTGATTGAGCTAAGTGCGCGACGCATTAGCGATGCGACGCCGGCGGACGTCCGCCCCGCGGTCCCGCGACGTCACTTCACGGTATGTAATGTAAACATAATGCAAGCCTTTGGCTATTTGACAACAATGTTTGTTTGGAGGAATGAAAATGTAGACAGGGTTTTTACTAACGTTGAACGCAGATATAGCTCGATAGCCTCACAACTATGTTCAATAAAATTTGGATTTTTCCTATACCGACATACGTATATTGCAACTGTACTAGAAATCAGTATAAATTATTGCTACGGCATTGCTACGGCACACCAACCCTTTGCATTTTTTCTACAAATTCTATGAACGTTTTTGATTATTCCACACCCAAGTAAGACAAAAACTAATACGAAAACGATGTTACGCAATTAATATTTGTTAGCAGCAAAACCGCTTGTAATATCGGAAAGATTGTGAAGAATATGAATGAAAAAGTTAATATGGAGGACAGCACGCGCGTGCGGCCGAGAAAAAAAAAAGATGGATGTCCGTGAATAATGTTCGGTCGCGAACTGTAGTAATGGACAGCACTAAATATTGCACCAAGGGAAAATAAATTACACCGCTTTTTCAGAGGCACAAAAAGAAACTCTTCGTTTTCTCTTTCACTAAAGCGGTGAACAGAAAAAGTTTAATATGTTAGGAACGCCGGACACTGATTTTGTAGGCTGAGTGGCCGTAGTCGTGTCTCTGATGGCTTGTTTACTTTTATGTATGTATTTACTGTTTATTTTACGTCTCTTAAGGGATAAATAGAGCTCTAAGTAGTACTTTTATAAGATATATTGGTATCTGGTGTACTTATTCGGCCTTGAACGACCTTCTTTATAAACTAGAAATCTCAGTTGCTATATTGAAGAATAAAATATTTTCGTGATAAAATACGCTGTGTTAAATCCTTTAGAACTCATTATGTTGGTAAATAACTAATTCGTTCCAAAACGAAGTAAATCCACAAGACGTAGGTAGACAAGTGCTAATTCCCGTTGCTGTGTCAATTATTGTAACTAAATCAGCTGTCTTTGTAAAGAAAAATTAGCTCCAACCAGCACTAAATTCACAAATTGTGTAGTCAAACTAATTTCCCGTTAATGAGGTTACGGACAGCTGCATGCGAGTGAGAAGTTTAAATTGGTTCACGACCATTGCCGCTTCGGTTTTTGCCGGAGGAATCAGCAGCCCCTTCAGCGGTAAATGGATTTATTACCCTGCACCGTTTCAGGTGTACTGGTAATTACTCTTATTGTGCAGAAGCGGATTGTTTATTGTTTGCTGTTGGAAAATTGCAACATATATTTTATGTTCGACGCGTTCGATGTATGAAATATTACAACTGCAATTCTATCGAGAATTCTTTCTCATTGCGGAATTAAACGAGAGATATATCTGTGTGATTAAAAAATAAGAGCGTGACTAAATAATTGAACTAACAAATCTCTTTAACACCAGATTTTTTCCATATAAATTCCATATTAAATTTAAAAAAAAACAATGATAGAAAATGACACAGATTGATTGTGTAATAATGACGTGCTCAGCTAGTCATAGAAATCAGTATAGTACTTACTACTCATTCACCTAAGATCTCATTTAATAATTGTGTGGTCTAAACAATTATTACATTTGAAATATAATGAAGACGACTCTATAAAAACGTATTAAAGTAAAATGAGGACATTTACACAAAATCCTAGACAAAACGCACTTGACCTCTAAGTGCGTTAAAATAGGTAGAAAAAATAGTAGAATAAAAATAATACATTTAGTTGTAGGTACATAGGTAAGTATACATACTTGTTCAACCCAGGCCTTCAATTACCAGCTAACTCAATTCCACATAAAATATTCACAGAGCCATGATGAACCAATCCTGTTCTCAACAAAGATTCAATCAAACAAAGAAGCTAGTGTGTGCGTTACCTACCTATCCTTACACATACTTTTAAAGGAAAATCCTCGTGTATCAGTTGTTCCAATTTAAATATCCTGATCCTCGTTGTAGTGGCGAGCAGTAATCAGTCGGCAGTAAGCGGCATCCGAAGGGATTTAGTTTCAATCACGCCGTTGGCCGAGAGCTTGTGATTAATGCATACTAAACAGGGCACACACAGACGATTTCCAGATAATTTACTTTCCAGTATAATCGTCTCGTATGTTCCGATGTAAAGTTTATCAATTCTGCGCGGGATAAGATATTTTGATAGCAGGGTATTTGTAGTTTATCTTGTTGAATAAATTATGAAAATCTTATATTGACATTGAACACTGCTTATCACAGTCTGGGACACTAGACTTTTAGAAGTAGATGAGAAAACAATAAACTTATTATATCTCTAATCTATTAATTCATGAACCCATAGCCAGACACCGGTAATCAACAAGCGATAGAATTTGTAGTAATTTGTGTACTTTGTGTCTAGAAGAAAATACTTTGTTTTGTTGAATACTGAACGTTGATAGACCCAATACTCGCAATGCTAACAAAATGTTCGATGTTGTTAGGTGATAAGTATAATTAAATAATAATGCTCTTGCTTATCTCCAACTTATGATCTAACAACCCCACTTGCTAATTAAAGAAGAGCCTCTGAATCCACGCAATTAAATTAATGAAATGAAAATAATGTTTTGTTATTTTGTTTTTGCTAAGATTTTGTTTTATAAACACTAGTGGGCAAATAAAGCGTTGTTGATGACAAGTGACTGACTGGCGGGCAATTAGCGAGTGGGCAGGCCAAGAAAACAAAAGGGCCTCTTAGTTTCACTTAATTAAAAAAGAGAAGCCGGCGCGAGGCAGAGAAAAATTGCCGCAAAATATCCTAGTACTCCCTTGCGTTTGTGTACGCGAGACCGTGTGAAGATATATTTTTATTTTTGATAATAAACGTGGCAGATGTATATGCTTCGGTGTAATTAAAGCTTCTTCTAAAGATATAAAAGTATCGTGGTAACTCCAATTTATTTTAGATGATCTATAATACGTTATTTTAAAGGTGATGGTGAAGTGTCTGTAATTAATATGTAGGTTAGCGCTCGAAATATTTCTGATTGTGAGAACCTATAATTATAATACACGAAATACTCAAAGCACTAGTTGTCATATTTAGTCACGTTAGCGTGTTATTACGGTCGCCATGTTTCCATCCAAAATTTAACTGACAAACACAATGAGGGAAATATTTCCGCAGCGCACTGCGCAAATTTAGTTTATAACAAGCTATGTAACGTCAAGTGTACAAGTACGAGTTCACTTGAGTGGGGGAATCGTTAAAAATAATTTACTGTTAAAAAATCCGTCGGCTTGAAGTTTGCAGCGTGTGAAAAACTAAATTGCTGGTTGCCAGTCGACGCGTATGAAATTTCTAGCAAGTTTAGTTGCTATAATTTTCCGGCAGCCACGAGCGGGCTCGGCACAATGAGCCGACTTCAGCCGACGCCCGCGGCCATCATTAAGGTGTGTATGCGCCGCTCGCGCCGCGTCTTTTATCCCTATTTCCACTTCGTGAAGTTTTCCGTGTGAATGTTTGGCTGCTGAATTCTGATACGTCTGATAATAATTTCCCAAGTATTTTGTCTGAGAGAAAGAAACGGAATGCTATACTTATTTTTTTTTCTTTGATCAACCAAAACAATACGGCAATTATACCGTTATGAAGTTATCCATAGAACAAAAATGACGGCTCGGTTGACGTAGTGATTGAGCGATTCACTGTTGCGCTACGTGTCGCGGGTTCGAGTACAAAAAATATCTGTATGGCCTCCAGATAGTTGTAGCGGGCCTGGTTGTTTGTGCATATGAATATTTGTGTTTGTAAACGCACCCACGATAGAGGAATTATTGCTACTGTAGGTCAACGATATAAACAGTAAATTCAAGTTACATGGAGTATTATTAAATAGGCTCACGAACGTAATATGGCGCAAGGCAAGGCGTAGCCATGCCATGCCGGTGCAACTATATAACGTGACTGTAACATAAGTATGCATACATAGGTCCCTACATAAGTTTCTAACAAAAAGACACTTCAGTCTATTTATATGTAGGTACTCTTACCAAAGTATACAGTGTGTCTATTCCTGAAACTTTCGGTTCCTAGTCTAGTTAAGGTATACACCGAAAAGGTTGTTATTTAACTTTCTAATTGTATTGATTTAGTGAATGTTCGGAAGAGTCAAGTTTGTCCTAAAGTTTGGTTGAAGTAAAAAGTTTTACCTTCGGTGGCGTGTTGACTAGTAAATAAATGATTAATGATCCGACCGCAAGGGGAGGCGTTTAATTAGGTCTTTCATACAATTACTTGAAAGTTAATTGAAGACGCTATGTGTATGTATAGCTAGTTAGGGCATGTGACCGATTTCTAATTAAGAAAAATGTTTGAATTAAGAACATAATATGTTCATAATGATTAAAACTGATTAGTCACAGATAAATTATTAAACGCCTGATGCATGATCGCAGCGCTGTCGTACCGGAGACAGTCGCGTCGTTGTAGCTATCAGCGGTTTCGTTTGCTATTGACCAAAAATGATTGAAAGTGGCCAATGATTTTACCTTCATGCCACTAATGCAACGATGCAACGATGATTAGATATTAGATAGGTAAGTACAAGGATAAAATATGGAGGATACCATCAAGAGTTCCAAAATAAATATAAGGTTACACGGTCCCCCTGTAAGCTACAATTATTTACAAGATATACACATACCTATTTATATTTCTGTTTCTGAAAATAATTAATTATGAAGATAGATGTACACACTGGCGGTCCGAGTCCGAGGTCATGATCCCCCAAAATACTACACGTAAAACAAGCCTCCTAAAAATAGACAATTTACGAAAATTTTAATCAAATGATTAAATTACTGCTTAAGACGTCTAAACAATGAAATCAAATCTAGGTAGGTTTTTTTTATTTATAATATTATATTTAATCTTTTTGTTTAATAAATTCTATTCTTAATATGACACTCCCAAGTCATTTTTCTGTTAATATGACCCCCCCAAAGTGTTTGTCTGCGACCGCGCCTGGATGCACACATTTACTTTTTAAATACTATGTAGTATGAACCAGCGAAAATATTCACAAACATCTTTATATGATGATGACATTGAAATTAGGAATACTTAATTGACGCCTAGATTCGTGCACTCTTATTTCCAGTTATTGTCATGATAGGTACTCAAAATACCAGAAATATAAACTCATTCTGTAAAGAAGATTTAGTTACTCATCTTTTTAAAAGAAACAATATTGGTTGTGCTAGCAGCACAGTTTCATCATCAACAATTTATTTATCGTGCATTCAATATTTAATAATTTGTTTTAAATTTGAGCAATTATCAACATACTGTATTTGTTCAGGGTAATCAAAGTTTAGAACGTAACATTTGCCGTCGTATAATTAGCCGAAGGCCGCGGCTAAAGATTTGCCTTCAAGTATATTTGTACATAAACCGCAATATTCCCTTTTATTGTTATTGCAGAACGGTAAATGAATTCCGAGAGTGGAGCAAAAAGTGAAGCACAAAATTAAACTGAAATCAACCTTATTTGCTTGAATAATACTTACGGGCTGTTTCATTTGCATACGTTAGGGGTTATAGGAATCATGCTATTATTTGTGTTAAGTAGGGAATTAAGGGCCGTTTAATTTCAGATAAAAAATAAAAAATGTTTATCATGATTATGTACTGTATTTAACTTAATAAGATATGTTTTTATTTATGTAGACCATATACAGGTACTTAAGAATAGTTACGACTTTAGGTGCCACGTTCCAAAATATTGAATTCCAATAGAGAAGAACGGGTAAGAAACTCCATGGTTACTCTTTTAAATTCAGAATTTCTTACAATATTTTGTTAAAATACATTATTCTCGAAAACTTATGTGAGGACAATGTAAAAAAAATCTAAACTAAACAAGCCTGATTTTTAAATTGCAATTTCCGACTTATGGATTGCTCTCGGTGGTCGAGAACGATCTAATAAAATAGTAACGGAGTTTCTATTTGAGAAAGAACAAAAAGTACTACTACAAATAAGTAACTACTCACTAAGAAGAAGAAGTGCGAAATTAAACTATAAAACACGTTTAAAATAAATGAATATCATTTGCGGTGGAACTAATAGGCATCAAAATGTGTAGCCTATCAAAAGTTATAATATCAGTATGCATGAAATGAGCCGTGTGGTATCCGTGGCTCTAAGAATTAAATGCTGAGGGTTTTCGAGCCAGCGGCACTCCCCCACAGAACAACCCCTGCAATTAAAACGCACCCGAAGGGTTGCACCGCTTTCCAAATTGCAAACACGTCCATTGTTTTAATCTACTCCTCTGCCAGAATCCTGCGTATAATACTGAAGTGAAGACTCCTAGTTTGCTTTGACCCCTTTGTCTTCAACACTTATGAAGAATGAGGTTTGGAAGTAGGGCTCTATATTAGCTGGATGGTTCCACTGGTGCGGAATTCACCGATGTATACTTGATTGAAATATTAATTTCAAGCTCTCCCACTGACAATAACTGCGGAATAAAATATAAATATGATCTCGTGATCTCGACATTGTATGTCGACTAACAATTCATATCTCATAATTAATATAAAAACTCTGTTTGTGCACGACCCTTAACTGCGGGATTTTATAAAATGTCACGTACATTTTCCGTTGAGGATAGGTGTGTAATTACACCATACTTGATAGAAAAGAATTGGATTATAAGAATGGCGTAATAGGAGTAAAATACATAATGATACGTCTCTACGCGCTATATTTTTCAGTTAAAAGAAAATTATATAAGGACCTCGCCTGTGTTATATTTGAAATATAATTTTCTCAACCAATTTTCTACAGACTGAATCATGCCGTCGGATCAGTCAAACATGTTTGATAAAAACTTATTAAACTTTAAAATTTTCGGGATATGGTCCGGGAAAACGCCCTCAAAATATTACAAATACTATTCTATCGTGTACCTTTTTGTTACCTTTGTTTGTTACATTTTGCTTCTCACTCTGAACCTAGTTTACACACCTCCGGAAATCGAATTATTAATCCGCGAACTGATATTTTATTTCACTGAAATAACAGTAGCAACGAAAATTTTAACTGTCCTCTTCATGCGAGATAAACTTATTGAGGCGTTTAATTTTATAGATTGTGATGAATTTGTCGGTGATTTTGAGAAGAAGGATGGAATCTTATTCATAACGAATAAAAGATATAGACTGGGTTGCAAATTTTACACAGCTTTTTCAAACGTGGCATATTTCACCCAAGTGTTATCTCCGATATTCTTGGATATGATACGAGGAACCAAATCTGAGTTACCAATATGCAAATATTACTTCTTGAGTGATGAAGTTCGAGATTCTTATTTCATTTATTGGTTCATATATCAAGCTTTTGGGATATACGGCCATATGTTATACAATGTGAACTTCGATTCATTAATCGCTGGCTTGTTGGTAGTTACTATAGTTCAGTTAAGATTACTTAACATCAATTTGACCAATTTGAAATTATCTGAAGAAGAACGCAAAATGCCAGTAGAATTTCAAGACATGATTCTAATGAGTAGACTAAACAGATATTTAAGGCATTATGAGGTTATTTTAAAGTAAGTGTTCCACAAATACTTCCAGGTAAAACAGAAAATAAAATAACTGTGAACGATATCAATGCCTGTATTGTATGTTTCAGATATGTCGATACAGTTCAAGAAATGCTAAATTTAACGCTGTTCTTTCAATTTGGCGTGGGGTCAATTATAATATGTGTAGTAATGTCCGGGTTACTTATGGTGAGTGAACTTTTATTTAATTTATTTTCGGCCATATTTCGAATTGATGTGTGAATTACAATTTGATTATCTTTTGTTTTGACGGTGAAGGAAAACATCGTGAGGAATCCTAAACAAAAGTTTTCAATAGTTTGAGTAGTCCCACTATCTTACGCTATCTACCTACCACTACTACACAGTCACAGGCACGTCAGGTTTTTCATTCTAAGAAGAGGCGCAACCACAGCAGTGGGATTAATGGGCTGAATTGAATTTTCAAGGAAGTATTTAATTTTAGTTACGCTCTACGCGCTGTGTGCGTTCAGTTGTAGGTCTTTAATGGTTTTTTTATGCATTAGGCCGATATCGGGGTAGGTCATAATGATAATCAAATAAAATAACATTGCATCGCCTGTATTCCCCGAAGGGTTAGGCAGAGGTTTATTATTGTACACCCACATTTCACCGAAGCCGTTATTGAGTCCCATGTAACTGGAGTCGACCCTATTGCCGTCTTCCGGGCACCGTTACAGATTCTGTGCTGCTACTGAGAATTTCCATCGAGAAAATTGATCAAATAGTCATGCAAATGACGTTTTGAACTCTACATTTTTAATGCATTTTACATTTCCAGCCATCATCGACAGAAACGCGACTATTTATGGTGATGTTTCTCATTACAATGACGATGCAAATTTTTGTTCCCGGTTTTTTGGGGAGCCTCCTGACTCACGAGGTTTGTACCAAATCACCTACGTGAAGCGACTGGTGTGAAGAATCTGTTCCATAGCTTATTATATTCTGTTCTAGAGTCAAGAACTCATGACTGCGGCGTATCACAGTGAATGGATACCGAGATCAGAAACATTTAAGAGTAGTTTGAAACTATTTGTTGAACGAGCCAAGACCCCAATAATAATTTCAGGACTAAAGATCTTTCCTTTGTCACTACTCACATTTACTTCGGTAAGAATACCTACTGTGTTTTTTTCTTTCTTGTTCAAAAGTAGATTTAAGAATTTTAACTATGGAAAAGCGTTTGCATATTTTTTTTATTTCTTTTCCTTGCACGGGACTACAGAGTCCCGGACTTTTGGAAGGCGTGCCTGGGGCCGAAGCCAACACGTATAGGCCCTTTAAGACAGCTTTAATGAAAAAATTGTAGTGACATACCCAGCGATTATCCCTGTATGCACTATAGAAATGCACCCAAAGGCAATCAATGGATTTGTAAGATTATGGCAGAACATGTGGAGAAAAACTACTTGGGCTCTTGTGATGGGATGGAGGTGGATTGGGTAATGGGGAACTATGGAAACATATGGCGCATGCCGAAACAATGTAATAAAACATGTAAAAATGGCAGGCAGAGACTTGCCAACTCACTAACTGGGCTAATTAACTTTTTATTTTATTATTATGATATTTTTGATTCTGCGGAATGTTTACGATTCGTTTATAACTTGTACTGAAAAATACCCGTTTCTTGGTAAAAATGTACACAAAAACTGGTTTTAGACTTTATTTTCTAGAATGGAAGTTTATGAAGTAGGTATTTATTTAAAATATTTTTTTTTATTACTGAAACACGTTACATATGGATTTCAGCCCTAAAAGGTCCGAAGTCAGTTCTGAACTGCCATTGCTGAGTACAGCTCTTTTCTCAAAATGAGAAGGGTAAATAATTAATGTTATTAATAAACTAATAAATAAACAGAACGATATTTTATAAATGCGTTGCAATTAAAACATAATTATGTCAGAATTATTTTTTAACTTCTTTTTACAGATTATGAAGACTGCTTATTCCTTCTTCACGCTAATTAGAAACGTTCAAGAGGCATAGAAAGGGGACGAAGAAATAAATAATTATAAACCTCATCTCTACTTGAAAACGGAGCTAAATCAAATACGTCAGGAAAAGCTTTAAGCTTATGAAATAATTTGTTTTTTTAATATAGCACATTCAACATTTTAATAGTTACTAGAAATAAAAGATAGGTTAGAGGTGTACGGTCAAAATTAATAAAATAAAATCTGGGTGGAGAACAGTAATTTTAAGTGATTGTTTTAAAATAATACTGAATAATTATACTCGTAGTTTATTGATTTGTTTTATTTCATTGGTTTCGTCAAAACCCTTTTTTTTTCCCCGAAATTAACGCTTTCTAGGGTTTATACTGAAAATTTATAACTACCTATAACTGATTTCAAAATGGCGTCAATTCACGTTCCAACCAAAGAGCAAGTTCAGTTTTTCTTCAGTTGTAACTAACATTGCGCATTAGCAACCAAGTACCAGGAATCATAACTCGTAAACGATCGACGAATAAGATTTCACGTATCGCTAATAGGTGGCGCCACCTGCGCTGAAATCATTAGTGACGAAACTTCACATTGTCGCCAATTAAAATAATTAATATTGGGTTACAATGCCAGTCACGTTGGTTTCAAACGTGGTATTCACAATTAGAGTAATGAAAACTACTCTTACCTTTACTATAATAATACTTAACTTTCCTTTACTATTAAAGTAAAGGAAAGTCTCTGTTAGATGATTCTATACATCTAGATACAAAACCTGGTCATTTAGGTAGTGAAGTCCTAGGTAGTTATCGCATGGCATATTATTATAACTCCCTTTACCAAATTCCACTCCTCCACTCACTCCCTTTACTTTTCTTTACCTATTAGTTGTTGTACACCCATTCTTGAGAGGACTTATCTTAAAATCAACATAATTTATTTCTTCGAAAATATGAGTAGTGCCTACTTGGGTGTAACATTTTCTAATTATTGTTATTTTTATTCCTACGATATAAAAAGCGAGAACTTACTAGCAATGGACACTGCTTTTATAGGGTCCTTCTTTCCCTAGCGTTTCAATGAGCTGGCTACAAATATTGACAAATAGTTCTCAAAGGAATTTTCTTTTTCAATCTATCTTTTCCCGGACAGTAGGATCAATTCCAAAGTTCAGAAGCCATAACAGATGCAATCGCTGTTACCGCAATGTTAATGAGGCGAGTGAGTTTCATGAATAAATTAATATTTTTATTCGATTAAATTCATTTTATTAGTTTCATTTCACTTGGTCTGCTGGAAACTGCAGACTATAAAAATTTGATTGGTCGTATAAAATATTTTTGAGCTTTATTTTGGTTGGATTTTAATATTATTTTTGGCGAATGAATGTTAATTTCACTTTATGGTTTTAATGGATTTTAATATTAGCTATAACAGCAGGAAATAATTATTTTTAATACAGATGTGAATTTATTCTGTATCATTCATCCAGTGATATTAAGTTAAATATTTTATCGACGATACTTCCACGCTACTTTACCACAGAACAACAAATTCAGATAAACGATTATACTGCGATTAAATACTTGATGGTTATTAAATAGTCATTTTAATTAATGTTCCACGATTTTCAAGCTTAGCAATACAAGATACAGTGTTTGCATGTCTACATCATGCAAAAGGAGCTGTACAACGGACTGGAAACAATGTGTAAAGTTTGTCTATTTACACAGTTGTCATGCAGCGTTCACATCAGTGTAGATGCAGCGCTAATGGCTCAGCTCATTACACGCCGCCTTCCAGATATTGTTGGGAAAAACAATTCGGATTCTCTGCTAAACGTCTTGTTTTCAAACTAGGTGTTTGTGAAATTAAGAATACAACAACCTTTCTGAAAAAAAGCATCATGTCAAGCAGTTAGAATAATAAAAACAAGTGTATTAAAATCTTTACAAACGATTTATATGGTTGTCACTTAATGACGTAGGTAAGGAGTAAGACAACGCCTGATGTTTATTTCACACATTCTGTTCTTAAAATTTGAACAAAACGTTCAAAGTTCAAACTAGCTGAAACAGCTTTCGCATAGAATCATAGCATAGGTTAGGTAGAGGTCGTCTAATCGCCCCCTATTACATGAGACTCAATAACGGCATTGGCGAAATGAGGGTGTACCGTATTACACAACCTAGAAGAAAATACCAATTAGTTTTTCTTTGCAATCATGAGATTGCAACCCTAATAACATCTTCACGTTATTGATCTCACAGCAGATTTGTATCTCCAAAGTGCTTCGGTACTTAGTTACAAAAACTCATTTTGCCTTCGTTTAAACACGACGCCTATGCATATTGTGTGTTGGCTAGACAAGGGTACTCCAGTTAGTGTTAATGAGCTTGGTCATTACCGCGCGTGCGTGTCCCGGAAACAAGTTTCTGCAAAGGAAACTTAAACACCTTGGTATAAACAGGAGTAAACAGGTCCAAGAAATCATAAAAGATGACGTGTAATGTAGCTGGTAAGTACTGCAAACATGTTGTCTTTCATGGTGTAAAATTTTTATGAGGAGGTTAATAGTACCAAGAATTTAAGTATAATTTTACACAAGGTTAAAGTAAAATATGAATTCACTTTAACCTTTAAATACTATATTTTAATTAAACACAAATTTATTAATGATTCTTGAATACTTAGGTATAGTTAATAAATATAGTTAAAAAACCAAATAACTTCCAACATTCGTCCAAGGTTTAAGGTTTTTTATCGGTAGAATACTTACATACTGAAATATTCTTGTGTCAAAAGTTTATTTCGTTAGTTGATAGTTTTTAGACACGTAAAAATAATTTAATAACAAACTTACTAAAACCACTATCTATTTTTTTTTAATTCCTGATCGCAATAAAAATATTGTAATCTAGAATACGACCAAATGCTAAGAGTCGTCAATTTATTATTGGTAATATCAAAAGAATGCTGCCACATTCAAATTTGGTCGAATTTTGGAAGGATAGCTCCCACGAATAAAAATTGCTTCCATAAGTCTCGTTTTAAAATAGGAATGTTTTTTATTCAGCCTTCAGGCAAGCTTCCGTTACGCAGGGTTATTGGAATATTTTTCATTGTATGCGTTTTTAACTGTTTGTTCTTTTAAACTACCTACATAGTCATACTTTTTTATAGTATCTATCTTCTATTTATAGGAAAGTTAGTGTAAATCTACACTATTATAAATGCGAAAGTAAGTCCGTCTGTTTGTTACCTCATCACGACTAAACGAGTGATCCAATCGTAATTTTACTTAGAGATAGCCTGGGACCTGGAGAAGGACGTTGGTTTTATTTTACTATTGCAGATTACAAAGACGCAGTCGACGACCAACAGCTATATAAAGAAAGTGTCCACCAAATAGTCTTTTCAAATAGTTTTCACTAAAAGTTTTTACTAGTATTTATTCATATATCCATAATTGGTATCAGTATTATTATATGCTGAAATATAAGCCATGGTTTATAGAGAACATCATCACAATTTATCACGTCCGAAAAATAAATAGAGGCGAAAACTGTTGTTCCATCGGTAAAGTTAGGAAGTTTTAGTGTTGTTTTCACGTATGATAGACTTCGGCTTCAACAGGTAACTTTCAGCGTTGAACGAAAATTGTTAGGTACTCGGCAACTAGTGATGCGCTGTTCGGCATAGTTGGAACATTTTACTTATGACGTGGTATTCGCAGTCGTAAATTCAGTTACCGTATTGAAAATTGACATGAAATCGTAACGAACTCTGTCTACAGGAAAAATGTTATTTTTGATGTATAAATATCTACATATGAAACTCGCAAAAAAAGAAACAGGCGGTCATTTGCACAGTATATTACATAAGATTTAAAAAATTACACTTCTTCACTGAACATAATATTTTTACATTTTTTATAACATAACCCTAAAAACATAACACCAAAATGAGATATTATCATGCCATGTACAAGGCTTTACGATGTTTTTATTTCATGTATACAAACGTAAAAGCCTCTTGTTTTTGCAGAACTATAATCCCATATCCATTATCAGCTCCCGAAAAACCTAGATAGGTTTTTTTTACGTTTTATCCGTCGGTATATAACAGCAAAGCCTAAAGGCAGACGTTTACAGAGAGCATCAACTGATTGTATACGGAGTGTGTTATTTTTATTCAACGGATAAAGCATGGCTGGAGGGGTTCGTTACGTGCGCACATCATCCCGTCCCGATGGAGGCTCTTTACCCTCTATTGTTTTACTTGAGATTGTAGGGGGCTACCTGAAGTGTGAAGTACGTTTTGGATTGCGTTTTACAGTGCACTGCGCATGAGTGTGTGGATGCATTGTTAGAATTTTAAAGGTGTGAGCGATACAGGCACTAATGATGCGCCTACATTCAAAGGGACAGTAAGGATTTTGAATTTCTTTAGTTTATTTACCTTTATACTACTATATACCTATATTTGGAAACCTTTTACCTTTATCAGACTAATATTGACAGGCAGAACGTCGCATAAGATATTTTGTTGTTATTTTTCTACCAAATACAATAACTTTTCTTTGACTATGAGTAAACCATAATTCAGCTCAATATCTGTAAGTACAGCCAGGTTTTAAAGTCTAAAATTTTAAATATTTATTCTCGTTTTCCGTCCGAATTGGGAAAGTAGCCACGTAGAATGAATAATTTGAATTTTTAAACAGAGAGTGATTAATCCACAACCCGACGGGGATCTCTCTGTAATGTTTAAATTATGCTTGAAAGCTGGGATGAGACTTGTGATTTTCCAGATTAATTGGGTGGGTCAACTACTCGTATTTCTGTAATGTATTTATTTAAGTTATGAACAAAAAGACATTTCATTTCCGTAGTTAGGGGCTATTCATAAATTACGTCACACGAATTTCATGCTTTTTTGACCCCTCCCCGTCCTTGTCATAGCTGGTCACATTTGTGAGACTCCCCCCTCCCTAGTGTGACGTCACATATTTTGCAATTTTATATCCAAAAATTATTAAATTAAAACAGCAGTTCTGGTATTAGTTTTATTTTCATTTATTTGAAATCACGGCGAGACTCTCGAGGAACTCGCCAACATAACAATTTAAATCTTATATTCACACAGATAGAGTCGGAAATATTCTTAAGTTTTTCGTTAATAGTTCAAATTTCACGTTTTATACTTAGATTTTGAAATGTGATGTCACGAAACTTAGGACCCCTCCCATCCCTTGTCACACAATGTCACACTTCGTCGACCCCCTTCCCCCCTCTTAACGTGTGATGTAATTTATGGATGGCCCCTTATTTGGGAATAGAAAAAAAAAACGAAGTCGTTGTTTTTTTTTAATTTCGGGTAAAAAATAATAAATATTCAACTTCGTCATTGAATAATATCGTGTTTGGTTAACTTTAAGAATACTAGCTAAACGCAGCCGCGCTTCGCTGCAGCTCAGTCTGATACTAATTATTAGGGAAGTACATATCAGATATAATTGTTTTTATTTAAACCTCGAGAAATGTTTGGAATTCCCGTTCCCGTGGGAACTTTGAGATAAAAAATATTTAAAAACACTCTTATCTAATACTCGTAGTTATATAGTAGATTACTTATCGAGTTTTGCGGACACGTACATACGGAAGCTGCATTTTTATATTTAAAAGATGTCAATGCAGCCAAACTACAGCAACGAAAAATGTAAACAAATAAATCCTAATAAAAGATTTTTCTAGTCGCAATATATAGGTATTCAGCCAAATATAAAATGTTATTCAAATGTTTATACTCGAACTCACAAATTCAAATTCGCCAAAATTCAATTTAGTTGTGTGTGCACTAACAAAGTTTGACATTGTTTAATTAACAAAGTAATTTGAATGCTGCCACCGTGTTTTGATATCATTAGCGTCAATAAATTACAGACTCTTATTGTTTGTTTGTTTTCTTACAATATTTTCGCTGAATTCAGGAATTAAGAAAATACATTGTGGTTATAATAACAGTGGAGTGTACATCCATGTATCCAATAATAATTAAGGTTGTCGTAGAACTGTACAATAGCTTTGCAAAATTTGTAAGATTTTTTTATGTGCAAGTGACAACCTTGTTAATATATCCAAGAACATGATAACTGAATGCTCATATGTACCTAATAAAAAATGAAAGAGAGATAACAAAGAAAAGCCCAATTAAAATATTATAATTGGCAAAGTATGGAAGAACCAACTGGTCAGGAAGATGTAATCGGGGGAGAGTCAATTGCCACCGGGTACATTATCAGACTCCGTGCTGCTACTGAGAATTTCCACACAGAAATACCTAATGACACTTTGTTCGACTCGGGAATTCAAACCTGGACCTCACGCTCAGCAGTTGCGTTTGCGACCAATGAGGCAGGCCTGTGAAGTATTTAAAACATAATTAGATGAGGGTACTATTTTTACAAAGGAACGAGAATCGATTATTGAATACTTGCTTCATTTCCTATAAGGGTATGGTAAAATAATAAATAATGCAACTTCTTATATGTTTTTTTATTTCCAAAATGTAAACGTAGCCATGAGCCTGATGATGGTAGGCAAACAGTCAAAAGGTAAAACTAAAGAGAACTGCGAAGTCCCATATTCAATTTATGAATAAATATTGACATGCAGGGCGGGTTGGCCTCCGGCGATTGATTGCGAAGCGACGTCGCCCTAAACATTGTGAGAGCACACGAAAATCAAGAGCTACACGGAAATATGGGAAAAGATGCCTTTGTATTTCGTCGTACATAATTTTGTTATACGCAGTACAAGTTTCTACTGGTTTTTTCCGCTGATTGATGATTCGAACAAAAAGTACGTTTGAATTATTTTCATTCTGTTTATAGTCATCTGACTTACATAAAGTTTTCTAAGTTAAATTTCTCAGGAAATTCTCAGTAGCAGGAGAAGTCTCGGAGGCTGGCTCTGGAACTGTGCCCGGTAGATGGCAATAGGCTGGCCCCCTATTAAACGGGACTAAATAACCGCATCAGTGAAATGTGGGTATAGAATAGTACACACCCTGCTTAACGCTTCCAGGAATACAGGCATGATGCTATGTTATGTCTAAAAATACCATCACCAATTGAAAAAACGTCATCTAAAGCTGTTAACTCTGTATAACATTTTGTTCAACTGTGACTCAAACTATCAAAAGCCACATAGTACCCTCCGAAGTGTATGCTTTACTTACGATAATAACATTCGTGTCCCTAACATCCTTCGATGATAATGTTATACCTTCTTACGTTGAGGCCGTAAATCAAGGAGAGGAAATTAGTTGCTTTGCAGATACTCCGAAGCTATTGGCAACCTGTTATTATTTGCAAACTATTACTATCTTCCAACTATATATCATTGTTGTATTTGAAGTTGTTATAACTTAGCACAGTGAATTTGTGTTGCATCCTACTTATTATTGATTGGCGGCACGATTAGCGCAGTGGTTGAGCGATCGACTGATGCGCTACTTGTCGCGAATTCGATTCCTGCACTTGTTTGACTTGCTAGATGTTTCGGGTCTCGGTGTTTGTGAATTTCAAGTTTTGTACTTATAAAATCAGCTACGATACAAGAACAATAACTAGTTAAAAAAATGTAATGTGAGTTTACAAACTTTTAATACCACGTTTTGTTTACAGATTCGCAACTGAGATTTTAAAAGTATTCCTTCTTTTAATCAGTTAAAAAATATTTCTAGTAGGTTCATTTTTTTAATATATCTGATGATGAATTGATCTTCTTTTCCGTCTACTTTGCGTCACTTGACAAAGTAAAAGTTGTAAAAGATTAGGCAGTGTGTTCTCCACGCAGATCTTCTGTTAATCAATAATTATTCATCTTTTTAACTCGCTAAAGTACAACAAAGGGTTAAACAGACCTCTATAAATAATTTTTAGACTCATCAGCGGAGTCTGTTAATTAGAACGGATTTCTGGTTCCGCTTTGTGGATGGAAGAATGTCACCTTCGCTAATTGCATCTCATTTAAAAAAGTACGGAACCCCCAATTAACCCACATCCCTTCCCAACGGTCTCTGTTTAAATTTAATAGAGTAGGCACTTATTGTCATTTAGCTCCTTTGAAAAGTACCCATGAATTAATAGTTTTACATTCACTTTGAACAAATGTTAAAGTTCCAGGACAGTGTATGGTTTGCCTTTAATTAAAAAAAGAAATGCGTTTTTGTAGAAAAAGTGCTAATAACAAGTCGTGGTCAGGTACAGAACAAAAGTAATAGAGATTATCATCTTTAATATTTTATTTAAATATTTGCAAGTTATATGTACTTTGTCTGAATAATATGTGTATTCTTTGGACAGTACCATAATCCTACAGTAATCACTACCTCCCGTCAAATAACTTAATTTTATAATATTATATTCATCAATGTAATATTTTTCTACACACATTAATGTCCTTGTTTACACTTGATAATATTTTAATTACTTCGTTATTATAAAACACCTATCAAAATCTTGGCAGGGCATCGTTCTCTTGTGTCTAAGTCTCTATGTAAATAAATACAGTTTTCCAAAGAAATAAACCATCATACGACTCGACACTCCACTCCACTCTAAATGTTATCTATTCTGCAAGACCTAGTTACTTTGAAATTGTTCGCCTATCAGATCTACAACAGACACACAGAAACACACAAATATTTTACTCGCTTGGAATACAACAATTTGAGTAATGGAATTGCATCAAATAGACTGTTTCAAAATAAACATGTGGTTTTGGAGATATCTTGGCATTTGGCCCGGTTCGGAATCCACCCGTTTTTATGACTACTATTCTAAAGTATTTATTTTTATCTTCGTTGTTATGTACAATTTACTGTTTACCGTAAACTTTTATTTCATACCAAAGAAACTGGACGTTCTTATAGACGACATGATCTTATATCTCACTGAAATATCCGTGATTTCCAAAGTTCTGACCTTTATTGTTTTGCGTAACAGAATATCTGAATTACTTAAGACGCTAGAGAGTAATATATTTCAACCTGACGATGCTGAAGGTTTAGCTACAATAGAAAATTGGAAGAAGTTCATCAAAACGTATTGGAAAATAATAACAATTGTGTCGTGTACTTCGCATGTTTTTCACGTAATTTTACCGTTGTTAATGCATTTTATATTGGGGTGGCAATTAATGTTGCCTATTTGCAGTTGCTTTTTTCTGTCTGATGAACTCAAAAATACGCTCATTTATCCTATATATATCTATCAAAGCGTAGGAGTACATTTCCACATGCAATACAATATAAATATTGATCCATTTATTCTGGGATTGATGGTGCTAACTATAGCACAACTAGATATCCTTGATAAAAAGTTAAGGAAAGTAACAGATGAAAATAAAGATGATGATGTTGAAAACGGTATACCCAAGGTACCGACGGACAAAAATCAAGAAGCTATTAAGAAAATGAACCAGTGTATCATACATTTTGACGAAGTAAGCAAGTGAGTAATATTAAAATTTTATAATTCAATACTAATAAAAGGAAAGATGATACGCCATTTTATACAATATGACAGTTTCATTAAACATATAAGTGAAGGAAATATAGAATAAACGAAGGGGAACGGAGAGGAAGATCAAGGATAAGTGACATGAGCCGAATAAAGGAAAACATCGCCGTCATGTCGTATAAAGAGGTAAAGGAGACTGCACTGGACAGAGAAAAATGGAAAGAACTTCATCAGCTACACTGACAAGAGCACTCTACTACTATACTCTTAAATAATAAGAAGAATCCTAATATAACGCAATAATAACCTAATGACTGTACGCTTGCCGCTTTTGAAAGAGGATCCGGGACCTGGTCTGCAACTCTGCGTGCGGATTAGAATATGATTATCAGTTGCATCTGCGGAGAAGGAAAACATCTGCATCCAGAGAAAAACTATGTATGAAAATGCGCACGCGACACCAACTCAATTCCCGAAGTTTTTAATTATACTAAACTTTTTGTCAGGGATCAGTCGGCCGTCTGCTTTTGGTCACCACACTCATGAAAAGCGACTGGTTACCTACGATAGATTGCGTGAAACTAGATGATTAAACTCAATTTATTATTAATATTATTAATTTATAGGTTCTGCTGCCTAATCGAAGACGTGTTCAGCGTGACGCTATTCATACAATTCAGTATTGCATCTTGTATTATTTGCATCTGTATATTTAGATTTACTATGGTAACTATAATATTATAAAAATTTCTCCCTTATTCATAATAACTGACCTTCTTTAAACGTTTGATTAATCTATAGGTGTCATTGTCATAGACTTAGAATTATGGTCATTGTCACATTTTCAAAATCATTTTAGTTTTAATCTTGACATTGGCAGAATCATCGTCACCTTAGCGTAAGCGAAATTCTAAGTCTATGGTCACACCACGATGGAGCCATTAAATTAAAATTGGAATTGGAAGGTTTATAGAACGATTATGAATAAGGAGGTAGTATATCACAAAAATATATGAAAATTATATAATTTGTGAAATAATTATATTTTCAGCCCGCGCCGGTTCAGTATTACATATTTCTTGTAAACTACACATTCATGATGATCATTGAAATATTGGTACCTTGTTGGTTTGGGACAAAGATTATGGATAAGGTAAGAAAATATTGGTTTTATTGCATTCAGTTTATCTTCAAATCAATGCGTGTAACCAGAAGCAATACCTAAAGTATTCTTGTAATAATAAGTATGACAAAAATATATTGATAGCCAAACGTTGAAAGTGATCAATGTTATACAAAATATTTTGGCACCGAGTGCATATCGCCTATAGTTTGAGTGTGAAGTTGACAATTTCCCGAGATTAACACACTGATTTTCGAAGTAAAAGTAAAAATAAATAAAAAACATATAAATATAAGGTTCGCATTGCCCTAAATAACACTGATATTTAAAATGACAGAGGTTTTCAAGTTCATCAAGTCAGAGTACAACATGTAACATTTTAAATTCGTAGTTCGTTTTTCAAAATTAGGTCTTCGGAAAAAAGGCACTTTCAGTTCACTTTTTATGCAAAGACTGACACACTTTTAGAGCATTAGTAATGTATGGTAATAGTAGATTTTGGATTGAGAGTTGATATTGATCAATTTCATACGACATACATATGTTGTCACCTGAGCGCAGCGAGGTCACTTATGTATAGTTTTAGAGTGAAATTGATTGAACACTCTGCTTTTCCTCACATTCTTGTTGAAAAGCAGAGTGTTAACCATGAATATCTAATTACTATTTGAATCCAACTAAAAAAAAAATCGGTTTCGACCTTTTTTATCATTATGGCAATACACGGCTTTTTTCTGCTGGAGCGACCATGCCAGTTCTTTAGTATATTCTTATCATAGTTTTGAGGTAATGAAGACTCTATCTTGTGGTCAACCAAATATAACTTTTAGCATGCGCAGTCCTGAGATCAACATTAAATAGAATGTTTAACTCGTCATATTCTTACAAATGCTAAGATTTCCTTCAATAAATTTCATTAAATCTAAATAAAGTTATTCTACTTCGCAGAGCAAATATCTCACATTCTCCGCATACAACTGTGACTGGACTCCGCGATCTCGTCAGTTTAAAAGCAATTTGCGTCTCTTTGTACAGAGAGCTAACAAGCCGCTGTCTATAACCGCCGGGAAGATGTTCTGTCTCTCACTTACCACTTTTACTTCTGTAAGTAACACGACTTGTAAATCTTTGTATTATTGTCTGTGTCTCTTTTCTAGTGTTGTAACCAATGAAAACACTTTCAAGTGAATGAGTAGGTTTTCACCTGACCCACTTAAAAAATTACAATTACTTATTAAATTACATGTTCGTTTGTTGACTAAATACAGATAACAGTGTGCATTGTTACTGGCTAAGAAAGCTGTCGGTATAAAAAAATAAAAACATCTTCGAATTTATTCTAAAAGTCCTGATACAATGACATAAATTACTTAGTATAATATTAATCTTTTTTTTTAAAGGTGTGCATGTTTTTTTTTTGTGAATCCAATATACCTTAATTTTCCTTCAGTTTACTTTTTCAAGGGACTATATTTTCTTGTTTCTTTCTTTTTAATAATCTTTTTTTTATTTCAGATCATGAATTCCGCTTATTCAATCTTCACACTTCTTCAACATATGCAATCACAAAAATAAATAACTGTTATATATATAAAGATTTTAGTTTCCAATAAGAAACATAAAAGAGAAATGCTAATTTTAATATCTCTACAATAATCTTTTCAGACGATGCTTTAGTTGTAGAATGTGCTTAAAATTTAAATAAATGATTCTAGTCTAACATTTCAAAACTTCTTTTGACGTATCTTAATGAATATTAATTAGATTTACTTATATTATTTATGATTGATTAACCTTTTAAGATAATTATAATTACTTTAATTATGTAAATACGGCACTATGTTTTATTTACCTATACATGAATCACTTAAAGCTCAATATTTAATTGAGCTATAAATTTTATCTATGTATTCATACTTTTTTCTACTATAGAAAATGGCTAATTTTATTAACGATGAAAACGTGAATGGTAACATCCCACTTGACAGCTTTAAACTATTGATAAATGAATAGCAGTTATGTTTCAACAAAAAAACTGTAATTTACGTGACTAATTGTTCATTATATGATAAAGTGTACCTATTATAAATAAAACTAAATTAGGCAAGTATGTAGCGAAAGATGCGCCAATATCTGGTGTAACAAAAGGGTAAGTATGCATTAATATCAAATCACTACTACTACTACTAAATCAGTGAGACAGTTCGATTTACGCATTAAAAAGTACAAGAAGATTTTTTTCGGAACTAGGATTTTTTTTATTTGTAGTCGCATCATATGTACCTATATGTAGTCAGTAGTCAGTCAAATATAAAATGTTATTCAAATGTTTATACTCGAACTCACAAAATCAAACTCGCCAAAATTCAATTTTGTCGTGTGTGCACTAACAAAGTTTGACATTGTTTAATTAACAAAGTAATTTGAATACTGCCACCGTGTTTTGATATCATTAGCGTCAATAAATTAGATACTCTTATTGTTTGTTTGTTTTCTTACAATATTTTCGATGAATTCAGGAATAAAGAAAAAAACACTGATTATAATTAAAGTTATATTTATCGGATACCTACCTAGGTATTCAATAAACTACACAACAGCTTTGGAAATTCTTGGAACATCCTATTCTACTAATATTATAAATGTGAAAGTTTGTGAGGATGGATGGATGGATGGATCTTTGTTACTCTTTCACGCCGGAACGGCTGAACGGATCTGGATGAAATTTGGCACAGAGATAGATTATAGTCTGGAATAGCACATAGGCTACTTTTTATCCCGGTTGGCGCAGTGGCTAAGCGATTAGCTTTCTGCGCTACGTGTCGCGGGTTCGATCCCCGCACGGAGCAAATATTTGTATGATCTACAGATAGTTGTTTTGGGTCTGGTTGTTTGTGCAAGTGACATGTATGTTTGTAAACTGTACCCACGACACAGGAGAAATCCTAATGTGTAAAATGTAAAATGAAGATTTAAAAAAAAAATACCATATAAAGAATACCTTAATTAAAAATATTGTAATTGGATTTGCAGCGTGGAAGAACCGACTGCGCTGAGCAAATGATTTGCCAAGAGGTAAGGTCCGTTTTCCATGAATACCTACTTAAAACAGGTCTTAGACCTGGCAAAAAGAAAACCTATTATTATATGGCCTTATTTTTTTACCTACGTATTTGGAACGAGGATCGATCATTGAATAGGAAATAAGGCAGTCATCTACTATTAGTGGTATAGTAAAACATCAATAATGCAACTTTTTATATGCTTTTATATCCCCAAAATGTAAACGTAGCTATATCGATGATGGTAGGCAAACAGTCAAAAGGTAAAACTAAAGAGAACTGCGAAGTCCCGTATTCAATTTATGAATAAATATTGACAGGCAGGGCGGGTTGGCCTCCGGCGATTGATTGCGAAGCGACGCCGCCCTAGACGTTGTGAGAGTACACGAAAATCAAGAGCTATACTGAAATATGTGAAAAGATGCCTTTGTATTTCGTCGTACATAATTTTGTTATACGCAGTACAAGTTTCTACTGGTTTTTTCCGCTGATTGATGATTCGAACAAAAAGTACATTTGAATTATTTTCATTCTGTTATTTTTTTTAAAGTTTGAATCTAGAGTCGGACAAATAGACCATCAAAGTCATCTCATTTACATAAAGTTTTCTTAGTTGAAGCATATCCATTTTAAACCCTTTGAAATACGACGACTGCCATGAGACTGCCTCATCGGTCTAATGGTTGCAAGCGCCACTACTGAGCGTGAGGTCCGGCGTTCTATTTCCTAAGTTTTATTAGGTTTTTCTGTATCTGTTTTTCTGTATGGTGGAGTGAGCTCTGGAACTGTGCCCGGTAGATGGCAATAAGCTCGCTCCTTATTACATGGAACTCAATAACGGCATCGACGAAATGTGGCTATAGAATAGTACACCTCTGCCTAACCCTTCGGGAAATACAGGCGTGATGACTTCATCTAAAGCTGTTAATTTTGTATACATTTTTGTTCAACTGTAACTCAACCTATCAAAAGCCACATACCGTAGTACGCTCCGAAATTTATACTTTACTTACAATAATAATATTCTTGTCCCTAACATAATATCCTTCGACGATACTGTCATATCTTCTTACGTTGAGGCTGTAAATCAAGGAGAGGAAATTGGTCGCTTTGTAGATATTCTGAAGCTATTGGCAACCTGTTACTATTTGTAAACTATTACTGTCTTCCAACCATATATCATTGTTGTATTTGAAGGTGTTATAACTTAGCACAGTGAATTTGTGTTGCATACTACTTATTATTGATTGGCGGCACGATTAGCGCAGTGGTTGAGCGATCGACTGATGCGCTATTTGTCGCGGGTTCGTATCCTACACTTGTTTGGCCTGCGAGTAGATGTTTCGGGTTGCGGTGTCTGTAATTGTAAAGTTTTGTACTTATAAAACTTGTTAAAAAAATGTAAAATGAAATGTGATATTGCGAACGACATTTTAAAAGTATTCCTTGCTTTAATCAATTATGAAATCTTTTTTAGACTATGAAAACACAGTATTGTTCAATTTTTTAATCTATCTGATGATTAATAGATCTTCTTTTCCGTCTACTTTGGGTCACTTGACAAAGTAAAAGTTGTAAAAGATTAGGCAGTGTGTTCTCCACGCAGATCTTCTGTTAATCATTAATTATTAATCTCTTCAACTCGCTAAAGTACAACAAAGTGTTAAAGCATTAGTTCCCAAAGTGGTCCAAGTCCGGGTTCACGACTAGACGGGGATCTACGTTGGCGTGACAAAAAAATGGGGGTTAATATGATAGAAATGTAGCTGCAGGGGGTACATCGGAACCAGCTAAATTTTGAAAGTGGTCTAGGTGGAAAAATGTCTGGAAACCTCTGGGTTAAAGAGACTTTTATTAATAATTTTTAGAGTCATCAGCCGAGTCTGTTGATTAGAACGGATTTCTGGTTCCGCTTTGTGGATGGAAAAATGTCACCTTCGCTAATCTCATTTAAAAAAGTACGAAACCCCCAATTAACCCACATCCCTTCCCAACGGTCTCTGTTTAAATTTAATAGACTAACACTTATTGTCATTTAGCTCCTTTGAAAAGTACCCATGAATTAATAGTTTTACATTCACTTTGAACAAATGTTAAAGTTCCAGGACAGTGTGTCGTTTGCCTTTAATTACAAAAAGAAATGCGTTTTTGTAGAAAAAGTGCTAATAACAAGTCGTGGTCAGGTACAGAACAAAAGTAATAGAGATTATCATCTTTAATATTTTATTTAAATATTTGCAAGTTATATGTACTTTGTCTGAATAATATGTGTATTCTTTGGACAGTACCATAATCCTACAGTAATAACTACCTCCCGTCAAATAACTTAATTTTATAATATCAATGTAATATTTTTCTACACACATTAATGTCCTTGTTTACATTTGATAATATTTTAATTACTTCGTTATTATAAAATACCTATCAAAATCTTGGCAGGGCATCGTTCTCTTGTGTCTAAGTCTCTATGTAAATAAATACAGTTTTCCAAAGAAATAAATCAACATACAACATACGACTCGACACTCCACTCCACTCTAAATGTTATCTATTCTGCAAGACCTAGTTACTTTGAAATTGTGCACCTATCAGATCTACAACAGACACACAGAAACACACAAATATTTTACTCGTTTGGAATACAACAATTTGAGTAATGGAATTGCATCAAATAGACTGTTTCAAAATAAACATGTGGTTTTGGAGATATCTTGGCATTTGGCCCGGTCCCGAATCCACCCGTTTTTATGACTACTATTCTAAAGTATTTATTTTTATCTTCGTTGTTATGTACAACGTACTGTTTACCGTAAACTTTTATTTCATACCGAAGCAACTGGACGTTCTTATAGAAGACATGATCTTATATTTCACTGAATTATCCATGTTTTCTAAAGTTCTCACATTTATTTTTATGCGTAACAGAATATCTGAATTACTTGAGACGCTGGAGAGTGATATATTTCAACCTGACGATGCTGAAGGTTTAGCTATACTAGAAAATTGGAAGAAGTTCATCAAAACGTATTGGAAAATAATAACAACTGTGTCGTATACTTCGAATGTTTTTCATGTAATTTTACCGTTATTATTACATTTTATATTGGGGTGGCAATTAATACTGCCTGTTTGCAGTTGCTTTTTTCTGTCTGATGAACTCAAAAATACGCTCATTTATCCTATATATATCTATCAAAGCGTAGGAGTACATTTTCACATGCAATACAATATAAATATTGATTCATTTTTTCTGGGATTGATGGTGCTAACTATAGCACAACTAGATATTCTTGATAAAAAGTTAAGGAAAGTAACAGATGAAAATAAAGATGATGATGTTGAAAACAGTATACCCAAGGTACCGACGGACAAAAATCAAGAAGCTATTAAGAAAATGAACCAGTGTATCATACATTTCGACGAAGTAAGCAAGAGTCACATTTAAATTTATAATTCATTACTAATAATATAGGTAATTATTTATATAACGCAAGGATAGCCTTAACTTACGTTTGCCGTCCTTGAAAGAGGGTCGATGACCTGGTCTGCAACTCTGCGTGCGGATTAGAATATGATTATCAGTTGCATCTGTGGAGAAGGAAAACATCTGCATCGAGAGAAAAAATGTGTTCGAGAATGCGCACGCGACACCTTAATTCCCAAAGTTTTTAATTTTTTCCTTAAGTCGCCACACTCCTGAAAAGCGACTGGTTATTTACGATAGGTTGCGTGAAACTAGATAATAAAATACTCCATTATTTTTAATATTTCATTATTATTAATTTATAGATTCTGCTCCCTAATCGAAGACGTGTTCAGCGTGACACTATTCATACAGTTCAGTATGGCATCTTGTATTATATGCATCTGTCTATTTAGATTTACTATGGTAACTATAATATTATAAAAACTGCTCCCTTATCATAATAACTGACGTTCTTTAAACCTTTGATTAATTTATAGGTGTCATTGTCACATTTTCAAAATCATTTTAGTTATAGAGGTTTATGCAACGACCATGAATAAGGGGGTAGTTATATAAGATATTATAAAAATTATATAAAAATTATATATCATGTGAAATAATTATATTTTTAGCCCGCGCCGGTTCAGTATTACATATTTCTTGTAACCTACATGCTTATGATGGTCGTTCAAATAATGGTACCTTGTTGGTTTGGGACAAAGATTATGGATAAGGTAAGAAAACATATTCAGTTTATCTTCAAATCAATGCATGGAGAAGCAACACCTAAAGTAGGTATTTTTGTTAACCAAAAGTTGAAAGTGTTTTGAAAGTGTTATTGATCAATGTTATACAAAATATTTTGGCACCGAGCGCAACGAGTTGGCCTATAGTTCGAGTGTGAAGTTTCACTGCTTTTCGAAGTAAAAGTAAAAATAATGCAAACAACATATAAATATAAGGTTTACATTGCCCTAAATAACACTCATATTTTAAAATGACAGGTTTTGAAAACCAAAAGCATGCATCAAGTCTACATTACTTTAACATGTAGTTAACATTTGAAAAAGGTCTTCGGAAAAAGAGACTTTTTAAGGAAAGCCTGACACACTTTTAAAGCAATAGTAATGTAATTGTAGACTGTCGACTAAGGGTTGATAGTGATCAATTTCACACGACATATTTTGAAGCCCGAGCGCAGCGAGATCACCTTTAGTTTCAGAGTGCAATTGATAGGACGAGATAAATTAACACTCTGCTTTTCCTCACATTCGTGTTAAAAGCAGACCGTTATCCATGAATATCTACTATATGAATACGACTGAAAAAAAAAAAAAAATGTCGGTGTCGACCCTTTTTAGAATTATTGGGGCTCAATCTATGGTATATTCTTAAAATGGTTTTGATGTAATGAATACTCAATCTTGTGATCAACCAAATATAACTTTTAGCGTGTACAGTCTGAGATCAACATTAAGTAGAAATTCTTACAAAAGCTAAGATTTATTTCAATAAATTTCATTAATCTATACATATAAATAAAATTGGAGTATCTGTTTGTAATATTGAAATAACCGTTTTTTACTACATGCATATGAATATATATACGCTACATACACCAAAATAACATTTTTTACAATTTTTCTCTGTCTGTCTATCTGTTTGTATAGGCTAATCTCTGAAATGGCTGGACCGATTTTGACGGGACTTTTATTGGCAGGTAGCTGATGTAATAAGGAGTAACTTAGGCTACTTTTATTTTAGAAAAAATCTTTTATTTTAGAAAAAAAAATAGGGTTAAGTGCATTTGGTCTCACTAAAAAATACATTGTTAAGTTCCGACATCCACGCGAACGAAGTCGCGGGCACAGCTAGTTCTAAATAAAGTTATTCTATTTCGCAGAGCAACTATCTCACATTCTCCACATACAACTGTGACTGGACTCCGCGGTCTCGTCAGTTTAAAAGCAATTTGCGTCTCTTTGTACAGAGAGCTAACAAGCCGCTGTCTATAACCGGCGGGAAGATGTTCTGTCTCTCACTTACCACTTTTACTTCTGTAAGTGACACGACTTTGTTAATCTTTGTATTATTATGTGTGTCTCTTTTCTAGTGTTGTAACTAATGAACACACTGTCAACTGAATGAGTAGGTACCTGATCCACTTAAAAACTTAACTTTCTTACATGTTCATTTATTATCTAATTACATATTCATTTGTCGAAAATATACGGGAAACAGTGTGCATTGTTTCTGGCTAGGAAAGCTATCAGTATAAGAATTTAGTAAGAAAATAAAAACGTCTTAGACTTTATTTTAAAAGTTGTGATACAATGACATGAATTACTTAGAAACACAATATTACGGTGTGCATTTTTTTTTTGTGAGTCGAATGTACCTTGATTTTCTTTAAGATTTTTTTTAAGTCCACTTTTTAATATTCTCTTTTATTTCAGATCATGAATTCCGCTTATTCACTCTTCACACTTCTTCAACATATGCAATCACAAAAATAAATAACTGTTATATATATAAAGATTTTAGTTTCCAAGAAGAAATCTAAAAGAGAAATGGTAATTTTAATATCTCTACAATAATCTTTTCAGACGATGCTTTAGTTGTAGAATGTGCTTAAAATTTAAATAAATGATTATCTTAGTCTAACATTTCAAAACTTCTACGCTATTAGTTTAAATTCTGTTTATTGAGATTGACGTATCTTAATGAATATTAGATTTACTTATATAATTTATGATTGATTAACCTTTTAAGATAATTATAATTACTTTAATTATGTAAATACGGCACTATGTTTTATTTACCTATACATGATTCACTTAAAATTCTTATCTCAATATTTAATTGAACTATAAATGTTATATAAATGTATCCATAAAATTTTTTTTACTAAAGAAAATGTCAAATTTTATTAATGATGCAAATAAAGCTTACAAATAGTATCTAAAATCCCACTTGACAGCTTTAAACTATTGATAAATGAATAGCAGTTATGTTTCAGTTTAAATGATTCCGACTCTGACGCTCGCCGCGTGCAGACGTGTCGCGCTCGCCGCTGTCACGCTCCCGCCCCGTGCGTCCTCTGCGCCGTGCCTGCCACAGCGCTGTCCGAAGTCGCCTGCGACTTTCACCACATCAAGACTCGTGAATCAAAACTTGCCTTTTTCAAGGCGACGCTTGATTATCCCTGTTTCCTTGATTGATAAAACTCGCGTGTGTTGCCCCTTCAGGGTAAAAACCACTGTTTTGTGGTCCTCGGTGGAAACCATACGGTGCCAACGAAACCGAGTGGGGTGTTGACCCAATACACCCGCTGCGCCCCTTCAGGGCAAAGCAATCAATTGGAAGGAGCTAGAACCACCGGCCTTGGGGGGTCTCCTAGTCGACACTAGCTCACTACTTCCCACTTTCCCTACCCTTTTTCCTATTCTCTTGTGTTGTTTGGGTGCTGCAAGCTTCGGCCCATATCACCCTCTGCACTTGAGCTGTTAGGGACCCGTTTGCACATTAAGATCGGCAACGGGATTCAAGCTTAGGGCACACCCTACGGACACACACCTCCCTGCCTATACCCGGCAGGGAGGGTATACAACACCCACACACCCCCGGGCCCATCCAACCCGGGGTTGAAATATTGATAGTAGGAATAGGCCGTCATTTTGCTATACAAAATGACGGATGCGATCATCTTGTTCGTTAAGGAGGTTCTCCTCAACGACCCCGATTTTCGGGCCAAATATGGCACGAAAATAACCGCTGTGTTAAAACAGCAATCCCCCAGTACAGCGACGTCGCCTTTACCTGCGGTCGTCATTAAACAACCCACCCCCATTGTTTTCGCCGAGAGCCCCGCTAGCCCGGCACCCATTGTCCCATTGTTGCCCGATGGCAACAATGGTCCTATTGTGCGCACACCTGCGCATGTCCCGCAGTCCTCGCATTCCAATGCGAGCTCCCGCCCCCCGTCCCCCGCTGACGCAGAGATGGCTGAGGCCACCTCTGAATTATCAGCCTGTGAGTCTGAAGGTCCCTCCTCTTCAGACTCTAACTCTTCCTCCGCCTCCGACGAGTACATTACCGTCGAAGGCAAGGGGAAAAAGCGCGCCCGCAAAGGGAAGAAGCAAGCTTCGAATATTCCCTCCAAGAAGGCGGCCGTTCCCTCTGCAACCCCGACCGTGGCCAGCCCCTCGCAGGGTAGCCGCCCTCCCTCACCCTCAGCCGCTAAAGCGGCCATCCCAGCCCAGGGCAACCGCCCTTCTCCCCCTAATCCCGCGGGCTCCGACCCGCCTAAACCCCCCACCCCGCCCCCAGTGTTCATTCACGACAAGGGCAGCTGGACCGACATGTCCAAGTTGTGTGTTCAAAAGCACATCAACTTCACCCACGCCCAATCCCTCGCAATAGGGATTAAAGTGTCAGTCCAAACCCCGAAAGACTATCGGGAACTAACCTCCCTGCTTACATCGCGTAAAGTGCCCTTCCACACTTACGCTCTCAAAGAGGACCGTCCCTTCAGGTGCGTCATTAAAAACATGCCGAAGGAGATCGACGTCCAGGACATCGTCTGCGACCTAAAGGCGCAAAACATCCCAGTGCTCAGTGTCCACCGCATGCACCGCGCTCGCGGCCGAATCCCATACAACATGGTGATGGTCGCCTGCGAAAACTCTTCCGCTGGTAAAGCGATAGTCAACATCCGATCCCTGTGCCATTTGTCGGGTATTAAGGTCGAAAGTCCTCACAAAACTGGCATTATAAGCCAGTGTCATAAATGCCAACTTTACGGCCATGCCCAATCAAACTGTTTCGCCAAACCTAGGTGCGTAAAGTGCCTAGGTGACCACGCGACAGGTGATTGTTCCCGTCCCAAGGACTTGTCCTTATGCACCGAGCCTCCGAGCTGCGTTCTGTGCCGTGAGCAGGGGCACCCCGCGAACTATCGTGGCTGCCCTAAGGCTCCGCGCTCGAATCGCAAGGTGACCAAGCGCGAAGAGACACGGCAGCAATTCAAGCTGCCCTCCTCTACCATGCCCGACAATCTAAGACCCCAGAGGACTTCACCCTGGAACGCGCTGAACCATCAGCAATCGTTCCCAGCCCTCAGGCCTAAACAACCCTCCACGACCACGGCTATCCCTCCGCTGATGGCCTCTCCCATCCCCGCCCCCGCTCCAGTGCTCGCTCCCTCGCCAGCACTCCCTCCACGAACTCAAAAGCCCAGCCCCGTCCCCGTCTCGGCTCCCCAGCCGTCCGGGCCCGTGGATGTGTTCGGATCCTTGGGCCGTCTTTTTAACCCTACAATCATGGCACGCGGCCGTGAATTACTTGGCAAGCTCAAGATTGCCGAGGGTAACTCCACCGCCGTCTTCAACCTAATGTCGGAATACGCCGACTTAGCCGAGTTCTGCGAAAACTACCGTGTTCATTTTTAAATGGATCCAGTAAGCCGCAGATTAAAACCCCGATCCCTCAAAATAGGCTTCTTCAATGCCAACGGCATTGCAGGTCAACGCGATGAGATTGCGTCGTTCCTCCGCGACCATCAAATCGACATCTTCCTCGTACAGGAAACCTTCCTTAAGCCTTCCCACCGCGATCCCCGAATCGCTAACTATCGTCTAGTTCGCAATGACAGGACCCGCGCCGCTAAAGGAGGTACCCTCATATATTATAAAAACTCCCTGTATTGCATACCTATGGACCCCCCACCCCTATCCCAAATAGAGGTTTCAATATGCCGGCTAGGCATGACCGGTCACCAGCCGATCACTATCGTATCGGCTTATATCCCTCCCAGCAATTTTCATACTAATATCGAGCCGGACATCCGTTCCCTCATGAACCTAGGTGGTTCCGTCCTTCTGGCCGGCGACCTTAACGCCAAAAGTCCATCCTGGAACTGTCACAGTTCAAACCCTAGAGGTAAAAACCTTGAAGCCTTATGCATCAAATATAACTTCGATGTTATCGCCCCGATGAATCCCACCCACTACCCGGCAATTGTTAGCCATCGACCCGACGTCCTCGACGTAGCGCTGCTGAAGAACGTAAACCTCGGTATACGCTCTATAGAAACGCTGCAAGAGCTAGATTCAGACCATAGACCGGTGACCCTAGAGCTAGGTCCCCGTGTAGGTTCCCCTGTTCCCGGTCAGCCCCCTCCAACCAAGACGGTAACGGATTGGAATAAACTCGAGCAACGCCTTAAGTCTACCTCATCCGCCCATCTTGACGTTATCCCCGATAGCATTGTGTCGGTTGCCGATACGATAGGTGCGATCGACTCCCTCACCGGTCACGTACAATCCGTAGTGAACGAATGTTCACGGCAAGTCCCCGCGATGGATGACCATCGCTGGAAATTGCCGGATGACGTGCGAGGACTGCTGACGGAGAAGAATGCAGCTATCCGTGCCTATGATGCTTTTCCCGACGAAGCTAACCGCGCCCGCATGCGTCGCTTGCAGCGTGCTGTAAAGTCTCGCATAGCGGAGATGCGGAAGGATCGTTGGGACAAGTTATTGAGCACTCTCGAACCCTCCCATCAAGCGTTCTGGCAACTGACCAAAAAGCTCAAGTCCGATACAGTAGTATCCATGCCCCCTCTCAATCGTCCCAACCAAAGCCCCGCATTCGAGGACGACGAAAAGTCCGAATGTCTAGCCGACAGCTTGGAAGCCCAATGCTCCCCAAGCACTCTCCCAGTCGACCAGGCTCACCTCTTCAAGGTAGACGCCGAGGTCGAACGTAGATCCTCTCTCCCTCCCTACGAGGACCCTGACGATCCCCTCCCCCCGGTCACACCCGATGAGGTTCTTACTCTCGTTAAGAAACTCAAACCCAAAAAAGCCCCTGGCTCTGACGGGATCACCAACAGAGTGATCAAACTATTCCCCGCCCCGCTCATCGTCTTAATGACTGCCATCTTCAATGCGGCTTTAAGCAACAATCTCTTTCCACAGTCATGGAAAGAAGCTACCGTTATCGGTATTCCGAAACCCGGCAAACCCAAGTCTGAGCCGTCCAGTTACAGACCCATAAGCCTCCTAAACGTCCTTGGGAAGATTTATGAGCGTCTGATCTATGTTCGTTTAATGGATTACGCCGAATCCAACAAACTCATTCCCGACGAGCAGTTTGGTTTTCGAGCCAGACACTGCTGCGTCCGTCAGGTTCACCGCATAGTAGAGCATATCAGTGCTGGTTTCCAAAAAGGCCTCAAGACAGGCGTTCTCTTCTTTGACGTGGCGAAAGCCTTCGACAAGGTCTGGCACAACGGCTTATTATATAAGCTGTATCAGCATAAAGTGCCCGACCGTCTCGTGCTCATCATCCGAGACTTCTTGTCGAACCGCAGTTTTCGCTACCGCATAGAGGGTGCGCTCTCGTCCCCTCATCCGATCCGAGCCGGAGTCCCTCAGGGCTCAGTGCTCTCCCCGCTTCTCTTCACGCTGTACACAAGCGATATCCCGATCAGAGGCAAATGTCGATTAGCCTTATTCGCTGACGACACAGCCATCTTCTACTCCGGCATTAATCCGGACTGCATCTCCCGATCCCTCCAGACCGCAGCCAATGCCCTAGGGAAATGGTTCACGAACTGGAGGTTCGAAGTCAACCCGACTAAGAGCGCCGCCGTGCTCTTTTCGAGACGCGGCGTGGATCCTAGTCTCATAAGTCCCATCTCCATGTTTAGTCAACAGATCCCCTGGGAACTGACGGCCAAATATCTCGGTGTGACCCTCGACGACCGACTCAAATTCACCGAGCACATAAAGACGGTTCGCCACCGCGCCGCCTTTGCTCTCGGTCGCCTCCATTTCATCCTCAATGCGCGGAGTAAATTAGCACTCAAGTCCAAGGTGCGAATTTACACCACATGCATCCGCCCTATCATGACGTACGCTAGCGTCGTGTTCTCACACGTAAAAACGTCCAGACTCCATAGGTTGCAAATCCTTCAAAACCGTTTCTTGCGCAAAGCCACAGGCTCGCCCTGGTACGTTCGCAATAAACAGCTCCACGCTGACCTAAACCTCCCGACCATCAGATGTTTCATGAAGAAAGCGTCTAAACGCTTCTTCGACTCTGCTCCCTCGCACACAAACCCCTTAGTGGTATCTGCCGCCAATTACACCCCCTCCCGCATATCCAAAATTCGCCGTCCTAGGCACACTCTCACGTACCCAGACGACGATATCACCCTCCATCAGGAGGCGCTCCGATTGGTTAGGAAAACTACCAACACTACACACAACCGACCGTCGTACCGTCCTCGCCGGCGAGGCCCGTCGCGAAGACCCGTTCATTCTCCACCCCGACCCTTGCTCGAGCCAGCCCGCGCTGAGCCAGTAGTAATAAATCAAATGTCCCCAAATAATCACAATCAGATCCAGCAAGTCCTCTCTTGTATGCCCCCCAGCAACGCCCTAAGCCGAGGTTCGAGTCCCACTATGGGACACCCTTAGCAGTGTTGCTTAATATTATATAATTTGCTCGGCTGGAGGCCCTTCTGGTCTCGCCATTTGCCCGGTTAAGCAGTAAAAGCTCCCTGAGCTAACTGCGAGAGACAACACAAAAAAAAAAAAAAATTTCAGTTTAAAAGGGCAAAACATTTGTTACATTTAAAACTGTGATTTACGTGACTAATTTTTCATTATATGATAAAGTGTACCTATTATAAATAAGACTAAATTAGGAAAATATACAGCGAAAATGCGCCAAAATCTGGTGTAATAAATAGGTAAGAATTCATTAAAAACCCATTAATTACTTACTACTATAAAAACTCGAATTCGATAATCGATATATGATAGAATCTTCAATTGTCAAAATCACCACCAAAATCGTCGATCACACAATTGTTTACCATCAAAAGAAGAAGCGGTCAAAGGCAAAAATTACAAATAATAATTAGGTTAAAAATCAGTCAAGAGTTGCTTCAATTTACGTATTTGGAAGTACAAGATTTTTTTTTTCTTAATTAACATTATCTACTGTAATTGACTGCAGAGCTGGTTAAACACTGATTTTCTGGATCATTTGATGGAGGAACGTCGCCTTCACTAATGAATAAATTCAGCCCATTACTGTACCACTGCTGGGCAAGAGCCTCTTAGATTGAGAAGGAGTTGGGCCTTAGTCCACCACAATGCGGGTTGACGGACTACACACACCATCGAAAACTATATAGAGCCCTCTCAGGTGTGCAAACTTCACAATGTTTTCCTTCACCGTTTACACAAGTGTTAATCAAATTCTGTTCCACAAATGATTCCAAAAAGTCAGAGGTGCGGGCCGGGTTTGAATTCGGACTCCTCTGGCATTAAAGGCATGCGTTCAACCGCTTGGCTATCACTACTGCCGCCTTCACTAATTGCATCTCATTTAAAATCTACGGCGCCAGCAATTAACCTACATTCATTAGAACCTCCACAAACTTCACACATACCATACATAAATATTTAAATAAGTCTTGGAAACGTACCTACGAATTAATTCCTAGAGGCTGTTAATTCACTTTGAACTGGAATGACTGTAAATTAGAAATTTCAAGACGACTAGAACGTGCGATGCATTTAAACACCTTTCCTTATTAATTAAGAATATACTTAGGTTTTGCTATAGTGCATGTAATTACAGGGTTGTTCCTAGCCTTTGTGACCTCAACTAGGTATATAAGACAGCAGTCCGCTTTATACGGGAAAGTAGAAAAGGTCTCACACTGTGCAAATAGTGGTCACGTGTAAGCAACGAAACAAAATTTGATAATGAAGTTCTATCAGATAGATTGCTTCAAAGTCCATTTCACATTTCTTAAAATTCTCGCTATTTGGCCCGGCGACAATCCGAGCCGTGCTTATATCTGTTACTCTAGAATATTTTTGTCTGTCTTCGTTATTATTTTCCTAACGTTGTATACTATCAATTTTTATTTCTTGCCTCAACAACTTGAGATTTTTGCTGAAGAAATGATATTTTATTTCATGGATGTAACAGTTTTCTCTAAAGTGCTAGCGTTTATTTTCATGCATGATAAAATAAGAAAAATTCTACATATGCTTGAAAGTGAAATGTTTCAATCTTCGAATTCCAAAGAAACTGAGATAATAAATAATGCTAAGCGTAATGCTGTTCTGTACTGGAAGATAACTGCTGCAATATCTGTAGTAGCTAATACCGTAAATGTGTTCACTCCATTTGTGTCACACTTAATTTTCCCGATAGAGTTGGAGTTTCCTGTATGCAGGTATTCTTTTATTCCAGAAAGATACAAGGCTATTCTCTTGTATCCAGCTTACTTGTACCAGAGCATTGGGATCACTTCTCACATGTTGTACAATGTGAATTTCGATACTTTTCTTTTGGGAGTAATGTTTCTTGCCATAGCTCAGTTAGAAATTCTTGATGAGAAGTTGAGAAAAGTTACAGATATCTGTAAAAATGATATAGAATTTCATGGAATATTTGATAAGGCTACAGATGATCGCAATGCCGTTTTGGCAATCAACAATTGTATTAAACATTATGAGGCAGTGTGCCAGTAAGTGTATTTATTTTATAAAATTCTATTTTAAGGTGTATTAATGTACATCCACATTTCACGAATACCGTCATTGAGTCCAATGTAAGGGGGCGAGCCTATTGCCATCTAACGGGCACAGTTCCAGACTACGTGCAGCACGTAGAGATTCGAATCCAGGATTTCACGCTCAACAGTGCTTTCGACTAATAAGCAAACAGTCATTTTTATTATAAACTAAACATTAATATTTTATTTTTCTTTCAGATATTGTAGATTAATTCAGGAAGCGTTTAGCGAGACTTTATTTGTACAATTCAGTTTGGGATCTTGTAAGATATGTGTATGTCTGTTTCGATTTACTTTGGTAAGCTATTGTATTCTAATTTTATCTTTTAACGCTACCTTTAACAACCTTTACCATCGATTACCCAAATGCTCCTCAATTTTAGGTAGTGAAAGAAAGAAACCATAGCTTTTTATTGTTGACACGCAGTTAGTCTTTAAGTCTATAGCTGTAAAAATCCAATTTAAAGTAGACTGTAGGTACAAAATGACTTTTTAAGCGCTTGGAAGTTGAAATTTAAAGCATGTAACAAAGAACCAAAAAAATAACACTAACCGTTTCTATTATTGTCTATTTTTTATCCTTACGTGAATACCAGATAGAGAAAAGCAAGATGAATGATGAAGAAGCAAATGTGTTGCCAAGGAGTTTATTGCACCATATGTACTTCTTTACTTTGGGTCATGTAAATGTACTTTCTTTCTTTCTTTTCCCACTTAAACACTAGAAAGCGGAGAATGGTGGATATTTCTGTGGTGCTGTTTAATATTGAAGTTAAAATATAGAAAAACTTTTTTTTATTGTATCCCATGGTAAGTGCCTAAATGAAGTAATATTTTATTGTATTTTAGACCGCCACAACTCAATACTACGTATTCCTTTCACTATATATGGTTGTAATGATTCTTCAAATAATGGTTCCGTGTTGGTTTGGATCTCAGATCATTGAAAAAGTAAGGTTCTTTTTGTATTAATTACGTATTTCCTCTAAAATCTTAGTTCCAATTAAATCATATTCAAGGTTCCATTTTGTCAGATATAGTACTTTATTATAGAACATGAAAGTGTCAGAAGCTGGGTCCCAATATTTGGACATAATAGTATTCTTTTATTCTTTCTTTATTCTTTTTTTTAAAAACGTTGCCCCACACTAGGATTTCTCCTGTGTCGTGGGTACAGTTTACAAACATACATGTCACATACATACACAACCAGACCCGAAACAACTATCTGTAGATCATACAAATATTTGTTCCGTGCGGGGATCGAACCCGCGACACATAGCGCAGAAAGCTAATCGCTTAACCACTGCGCCAACCGTGTCGTCATTCGTGTCGTATTGATTATTGAATGTTACAGTTACCTCACTATAATTTATTTCATGTTACAGATTATTTATTTTCATGTTACAGAGCAGTAACATAACGTTTGCTGTGTATGACTGCGACTGGACGCCAAGATGTCGTCGATTTAAAAGCAATTTGCGACTATTAGTCGAGAGAGCAAATAAACCTTTAACAATTACGGGAGGGAAGATGTTCCTTTTATCCCTTGGGACATTCACAGCCGTACGTAAAAAAACATTATTTCTAATTTGAAAAGGCCTGTATCAAAGTTTTCAATTTCCTGGCATAAAAGTACCCAGCAAGTGCCCTATAAGCTTTTTTGTTTTGGGTTGGTACTATTAGCTTGGTTTTTTCTTTCTGATTAATTTAATTACAGTTGGTTCGTCTTTTTTTTTTAAACTTCCTACATTGTATACATGCCAATAAATGTAATTATGTAAAATATTGTATGAAATTGGAATTAAAGTCATTTATAGCACAATAAAATGTACATATAATGATGTGATTTATTGTTTCAGATTATGAATTCTGCCTATTCCTTCTTTACTTTGCTGCGTCATATGCAGTCTCGTTAATTAGATGTGACAATGCTAATAGAGTATTAGAAAATTTAGAGAAAGTAGAAAAAATCTGTTTCACTTTAGATCTACGACTACAGCTTGAAATGCAATTTGTTATTTGTATAAAATAAGTAGTTCGGAATTAAAGAAAAATAGGTCACAAGTCTATTTCTTGTAGTTATACAATTTTGGTTCATTCATATAATAGTTAATTAGAATGTGTTTGTAATATTTTATGTAAACTTGAATAAATATACCTATTCTAAATAAACAGCGTTTCAGTTAATTAAATAAGATTGTACTTGAAAAAATGTTTATTACTTTTCCACTTACGCCACTCTCATAGTTTTCTGGTTTCTTTACTATCCGAGCAACAAAATAAATATAGAGAACACATGAATAAATAGTCGTTTCTCGACGAGAGAGCACAATTTTTTCTTCACGTCTGCTAGGAACAAACGTCACACACAAGGTCCGGGGACAATGGTCCCGTTCAGCAGCTCATCTGTTAGCCGGTGGCGGTAATAAGGCGTGTTTTTGCCCGAACACACAACGAAAAAGGAAACAATGATTTTGCTCGTGACTAGATAAATAAGATGTCGGGACGTGACGAGGGTACCATTACAGTTTTTATGGATTCTTTTAGTGAGTATACCATCACCCGATCCACCTGACTCTCTTTGTTTAGGCTTGAGTACATCGTTAATGCACGGATACGTAAAATTATATTGCCAAAATTACAAGTATCGAATTTGTAATCATTAAGTTACGATATTTGTCGTGAAAATGGCAATCGTAATTATGGACACAGTGGCAATGAATCCATTTGTTTCCATCGATGAAAAATGGATAAAAATTGCGCCCGCACACGTCCTTCCGCCTCTGCGCCGCCTGCAAACGATGATTTAGTGGCGATCCCTGGATTTATAGAGCGGCCCGCCCCGCCCAGCGACTTCAATGAATAATAAATTGAAGATCTTTTTCGATATTATTGATACTTCGGGTATCTCCGTGTGATGTATGTTCGGGTGAGAATTGAAACCCTTTTATTAAAACATATATTACAGGACACGTCCCGACGGTGACACTGAATAATACGCTCCTTGTTGCGACTATTCTTTGCGGAGCTCTCTCTTATTTCGGATTTTATTACTCTAGGATTATTTATGGTATTGTCTGTATATTTTGTAGAGATTCGTCGGCCCATAAATTCTTTGGCTTTATTATAATATTTTGCTTAAAGTCAAATAGCGCGTTCGGTACACTGTACATTGTAGTTTTTAACCTATATTTCTATCATTAATTCAGTTTATAGGTTTAACTTCACCAACTTACGTAATACATGCCGGCTGCATCGTAAATGTCTTAAGAAAACCTCATGCACAACATTCAATTTGAAACTGGGGTGAGTAATCAAGACTGTACGTTAACTTGGTGGCTTTCAAAATTCTGACAACAGCTATCGTCGCTAGTTGTCAGTCGTACAAGTGGAGGAGTTGGATGTTTGAATTTGCCGAGCTAATTCCAAAGGGCGTACGTACCAGTTTGTCTTGCAGAGTCGCGTAGTCGGGACTCGCTCGACAAGATGTACCCACGACAGCGGCAACGCAAACATATGGTAGTGGGGTTAAAACTTGCCCCGCATGTAAAATTAGTTAAATAACTCCCCGGGAATCTTCACTCTCTATATGGAAACACGTCTTTGCTCTAAACCCGAGCAAATTAGACTAGCGAACTTGCACACATTAAGCTCGCTTTCTAAATTAATCTACGTACTGTGGCTAATTAAGAAAAAACATTGTTCGTGAACTGGAATTTATGCTTGTTTGGGTAACAAATTACGAAAGCATTGTTATTATTCAGTGTTGAGTCTGTGCCAGGAATAAGTCGTGAAACAATATCAACAGAACCGACTATATGTAACATGAAAATATTTCCAGTAATTATAGAACGGTCGATAGCTTATGCTAAGGTCAATTAAGGTCCTACTATCGTAAATGAGTTATCTAAATTATTAGTTATTTTTAGTTTTCGTTCTTAATGTGATAGACGACAAATTTGTATTTTTTTGCATATTACCTACTAATTTTGTGGCTTACAGTCTATGGCTACCTAGGTAAAAAAGGTTTTATGCACTGCAATTGTGATCCACCATTGTACTTAGAGTTTATTTCTTCACTCTGAAAGCAATTTGTCATATTTTTTATAAACTTAAATAAAAGTTATATACTTTTCTAAACACATAAGTAAGCTCAGAAAATTTATTTGTATGCATTTACTTAACAAATTGCAGACTCCGAATGAAGTAATAATATGTATAAGCATTATTACGTCGCTTTGAAAAACAATAGAATAACAAAAAAAACATTATTCTTTTTAATACGCATTTGAGAAAAAGCAATACTTACGTAGTTGAAAGTCAAACCCTGAAGAGACAAATGGCTGTATTTTTATTTATTTAAAAACAGTTGGGATTGATTTTAAAAGTGAACCATTTTTATTAGAAACAATTAGATTTACTAAACAGTATCATTGGCTTAGTATTCGTAATCCCGGCTGTAGAATATAAGGTTCTAGGTTGGATACCCAGCTTGGACAAAGTGTTATTGGGTTTTTCTGTTAGAAATTCTCCATAATCAGCAATTGGTAACCATTACATGGTACTTAATAACCGTGTCGGCGAAATTTGGGTATTAAACTATACACTTCTACATATCGCTTTAGGAGATACAGCGAGATGATATGTTAAATCTAATTGTCTTGTGTCTAATTGTTAGTTGCTCTTAAAGACTACTATAAACAGCAGGGACTTTAGACTATTGAGCGACTTGAGAATTCTAATGCCCCGACTAATTCTGGCCGCTCAAAGCGTCTACACGTCCACATGTTTGTGTTATTTGTGTAACTTGGCCATGTAAACACTTGGTCGGATAGTTCTTTAGTGTGTGTCTCTTAGACTGCTCCATCGAGTTTAATGAGAATACACTTAATGGTATAAAAGCTATAAAATCTTAATGTAATTCTGTACCTAGTACGGTTAAGACTGTTTTTGTTAGCAACCCACTTTTTACCCGACTGCTTCACAACACAATAGATATAATGTGTTTACAGCCATTATTATTATCAGTATTTCGGTTTGAAGTCAATGTTTCTTTAGACCTTCTTCCGGTAACAGTCCACGAGTACGTTCTACTAACTAGTTCAACGAGAAGTCGAAACGGGGAATAGATAGATACCTACTTAATATTATTCTACTAAATCTTTTCATTCAGAGAAGAGGTCGTGTCCAACAGTGGAGCTGTAATGGTGTGGCTGCAGTAATGTGCCCACTGCCCATGCTGGTGGTAGATGCTGCCACAATAAACATAACCGTTATCACATTTAAGTTATATGAACAGGTCTTCTCAGCTAACTACACTATTAAAATGGTCACTATAAAAGCTCTGATAAATCCTTATAAACACAATAAACATGTTCATTTGAACTGGCGTCGTCATGTACAAACACTGATTAGTAGCGAATGTCTGCGGTTACGGCCTCTGCAACTCTGCTCGCACTCTCATGGTTGCACACCAGGGAGTTGGGTGTCTATGGAAGAAACTTGGAATTTTGTGTTATACTCGAAATCCAGAGGATGACTCACAGATATACTCAAAGTCAAAGGTTTTTATTTCAAATAGGCCTTTTCAGGCACTTTTAAAAAGACAAGACTCTAGGTGCACGGTTCCAAAGGGTGTAGGTCCTATGGAGAAGAGACCGGCAAGAAACTCCACGGATAATCATTTCAAAAAATAAAAACTTAATTTACAATTAAAAACCTTAAATTAATATGCATTATATAAGAAAAATACAAACTTATTAAAACGTTACTTACATAATGAGGTAATACAAATTGAGTTATACAAGTGTTTCAAACAAAAAATAAAAACGGCATAAACATTTCAAAGCGGATAAAACAGAAAAAATGAAGAAAAGAAAAAGAACAGACTATATATTTTTTGTTTCTAGTGTACAATATAATGAGGTAAATACTGCATGCAAAAAAAAAGAAACAAAAGAAAGACCACAACAGGTAAAGTAGTGCCAAGGCCTTAAAAATCTTATTCTTAATCATAATAAAATTTATATAGTACACCAAAGGAAATAAATTAATAATAATAAATTCAACTATTATTGCCCCACAGCTGGGCAAGGGTCTCAGAATGAGAAGGGTTAGGCCTTAGTCCATTACGTTGGCTCAGTGCGGGCTGGCGAACTACACACACCATCAAAAGCTTTATGGTTTTTCAGGCTTTAAGGAAAAAAAAAAAAAAAAATTATAATGTTCACATAGGGTACAAATTGCGGTTTTATCTTAGCCAAGATAGTGATTGATCTAATGCGTGTTTCTAAAATTATACCTTTTACTGTACATATGTGGATTACACCAAAGCCTATTAAACGCGCAGCGCATGCAACAGTTATTATGGTACTCACTTTAGATATTCAGAAGATTTTTCGGCTTCTTTGGAGATTTCTCGTTGGATAGATCTAAGGCCTTTTGGTTGTAGGGTGCATCTTCCAAATGTTATGCTGCTACACTGAAATATGCGTTATAAAATTTTACAAGTCAAAAAGTTTAAAATAAATATGAAAAAAAAATATATAAAATTTTCGGTTGCTTTATCCTACATAATAATGTTCATCAAATTCTTACAGCCGGTTCTTTCAAACTCTATTTACTTTTTACGATAATTATACATTCTGTTTATGCATACTTTGTGCTCGTAATGTTACGCAATTAAAAAACTAAATTGAAATATATTTTTGAAGAACCGGAATCTGTAAGACATATTATTTCCATGCCGTAATCTTACATTTTGACTTTGACGTCACAAATGCTACGTGTCGCGAGTTCGATCGCCGCACGGATTAAATATTAGTATGGCCTAAAGATAGTTGTTTCGGGTCTGGTTGTTTGTGCATGTAAGTGTTTGTGTATGTAAACGCACTTACGATACAGGGATTATTCATAGTATGGAATAATCAAATGGGGTATTCAAAAAAATCGTACATCCTTTTTTTAATCAACCGGCTGATAGCCTTTCTTGAGTTTTAACCTTGTGATAGCTGGAATGAAAAAGATACTTGCAAAAATATTTAATCTTTTATTTTACAAATTCGACCTTTCAGTGTACCGGGTCCTTCCAGGGACTGTACATTGATGGTCACATTTACCGGGTCGAGTGATCGCAGCCAGTCCAGTCGAAGGGAATGAGTTTTCTATTTATCTAAAGAGTCAACTAAGCTCAGTCGGTTAGTTAGTTGCGGCAATGGATGCTTTAGTTAGATAGTTGCTGCCAATGTTGGAACTGCGGTTAGGTTTGCCATAGGGAATTGGTGACAGATTCGTGTCTTTATTTCTGTTGTTGTAAATTGTTTGTTTATACGTACTATTCAGTGGAGGGCAATTCTTTAGTCGAGATAGGAAATTAAATACATTATCCTTTACGTGACAGATTCGTGTTCTGTATTTTGTATTTAGGTAGGCTTTTTTCTAAAATTACGTACATTAAATACATTATATTAATATAATAAGAGCCTTTTGAAGAATCTTGCTGGATCTTGATCTTGGAACTTGCACAGTATTGGCAGTTACAATTCAACAATAACAACAAGTTCATCAAAAATCTATTTGTAATGTTCGCGCGAGAGATATTCTAGATATGCTATTTCTGAGTCATCTTTGTAACTTTCTTACGAAGTATTATCCAAAAAAAAAAAAATGTTCTAAAGCAAATCTATGTTTTTAAATTAACCACTCAACTTAACATCATACCAGTATTCCCTGAAAGATTAGGTATGGGTGTAATATTGTATTGTTTTTAAGTGCCATGTTATAATAGTGAGCCTATTGCCATCTAGCAGGTACATTTTCAACATCCGGGCTGCTACTGAGAATTAATTAAACTTCGCTCAATCTGAGAATTAAGGCATAGACCGCACGTTTAGTAGTCGCATCTGCAACTTCTAGACCAATAAGTCAGTTAAAATAAAACGCATATTATAAAACAATACATTTATAAGTCAATAATCCAATTTACGGAACTATTTGTAAGCGAGCAAACAGTAATATAAAAGTCACGACGCTCAACAGATTCCCACAAAAGCTATTGAACAAGTCCATTTATTCAATGTTTTAAAGACACATGGTCTCTTGAAACTGTTCAGGGTAGAAGAAAGGCTTTGAGTTGATCCGTTCAACTAAAAGTTTTCAACAACAGTTCAAACATTTTGTGGCGCGACGTACAACGTTCCCCTTTCAGAGGACTCTTTGTCCTCGATGCATTAGATCGATTATTTTGTGTCGCCAATTGCTATAATGTGTTGCATGAGGGTCTTAAGGAGACTTGCTCTCACGGTATGATAGGGCTATAGACACTATTATTTAATAGACACATTTATTTGAATAATATTTTTACCCAACTTTGAGTTTTGGTCAATAATAATTTGGTTTGACAGTTACGTCATTTTGTAATATGGCATCTGTTAGCCTAGCTAGGGCCTAGGGGATATGCAAATAATATGACTACGATTATTTAAATATAATTAAAAGAGAATGTTGTGAATAAACATCTATAACGCCCGCAAAGCGATTAACAAACACCTATAATGCCTATAACAATAAACAAATTATGTCTTTGCATAATTTAGTCTCGAAAATTAACTTTAATTATTCCATAAATTCAAACGGACACCCTTCACATTATTAGCATTCACGACGTAACTACAAACGAAATAAAAGGGTCCAAATATTTCAGGTCAAGTTAATTTTCATGAAAATTGCAAGTTTAATTTCTTGCTGTTAAGAGTCCATTTTGTCTGACAACAGTTCTGCTTTGTCTTCACAATTAATTTAGTATGAGGAAATCTCCATTCCGTGACAATGTCACAGCATTTACTTTTCTTACAGCCGTGACTTTCATTTATATTTCAAAGGGACTAGCCGCTCTAATGAAATTGTTTTAAAGGCTCGCTTATGATTTATTTATTAACATAGAATCCGGTGAATTATGTCGTTATGGCAGACTTTAATTATGATTAAAATAGGTAATTGTGAAGTCAACTGTTTTGGTTTTTATCGGATATTTTCCGTGTCAAAGATCTTTATATTAAAATATTGCTCGTAATAAGTAATTTATACGAGTTCATTGGGAGTTATGACATGAACTTTTATTAAATTATGTGTAATCTTGTCTATATATAGCTTATATTTGAGTGCCACTCACCACATGTATATATGTCAGTTATTTTTCTATCTGCCTATATATGTATATTTGGGGTTCCGAATACTTTATTCAATAACCTCAATACAAAACTATTAATTCTGTTAAAAATCCTCAAAAATTCTTACACATAAATAAACCAGCAATTTTATACAACAGGTGCTATAACTTTAAAATACCCTGTGGTCAGGCAGCAAAACAAAAGCATAAAAGCGCAACACTGCGCTCCAATGTAAATAAAAACCTAAAAGCACTATATTATTTTAATAGCGGATCATTTTTCCACACTCTCCCCTCGGTTCATGTTTAAAGGAATAGCCACTACTACGTTTTTTTCGGTAAAAGAACTCGCCCCGAGTTAGTTGACCTGTAGCTAGTTTTTCAGTGGATAAATACGAATCGTATCACCCATGGGAGTGATTCATCACGGTCGTGAGTAGCTGCCTCTTGGACTATTCCCTCTCAAGACGGGAAGTATATTACACTTAGAGACTATGAATTTTCTGAGTTATGAAGCTGGGGATAGGAAAAAAAATCATATGATTGTTCTATTTCTGTGATAAGTGAGTGAAGAAATGTTTCAATTAATCATACTGGAGAACTTTTTTTATGTTTTTATATGAACATTGGGAAACTTAGAATCTATGAAAATAAAGATTGTGAGTGCCTCTGTATTATATAAATTTTAATATAAGTTATTATACATATAAACAATTATTTTTCTCGTAGAAATCGTTTTGTCTATGAATAGCAATAAACAAAATTCATTCATATATGTAATTACAATATAAAAATTGCGATGTCGTCCTATTTTTTTTGTAAAGAGTCATTATGATGTTCGTTCCTCGATGAATAGGACTTCAATTTTCATTTAATTACTTCTTAATCCCCTTTTATTTTCATCTTATTTTTGTATACTAAACATCTAATTTAGCATGACACTAATACAATCATATTTTTGTAATCCATAATAAATAATTCTCAGTACCTATTAATGTATAAACGTCACAATAATCCTATATAACAAATATGCTACATCACAATCGCATCAGATTAACGAAACGCGAGGCTATTTCAGTATTAGTCTGAACAGAACAAATGCACGGATTGAAATAGAGTAAGTAAATACTAATAAACCCAGTTCAAACAAGTTTATAACGCGAAACGAATATCAACGGCTTTGTTTATATTAATTTGATGATTTAGTACTTACTAGTTACTAGGTTGGAATTATTGTGGACTTATAGGAACTGGAACTGGCAAGAACAACAGATATATAAATATAGAAATATCAGTAAAAATACTAACAGCAACATTTTATTACCGAGATTTGTATCGCCGGACGGGAATGTAACCTTTACTCTGTTTAAATAAGTCACATTTCACGTCAATGTCACGCGCTTTCATCTCTTATTTTAACTTAATATTTCGATTTTTAGAAATCAAAATCTTTTGAAGAATCTTTCCTCAATGTTTTTTTCAGTACCTATTCGTTGAACGCAAGTATTTTTTTTCAAACTAATGAAATAATAAAGCAAAGGGATTAGCAGAACGTTTGTATTCACATTGCCTACACAAAAGTTACAAGGAACATCGTGCACACTAAACATAGCACGAACGAAAAGTGTTTGCCTTAATGAAACGCGATTGTTCCCCCGCACACCTGTGTCGCGTCTTTTTCTTCTCTCACAAAAGGGAACTCGCCGGGAACTGGCAGAGATATGAAAATGTTATTCTTTTTTTAAATCCGAATTGTGTATTTTGTGCTGAGTTCGTAACGATGTAGGCAGAAAGTGCCGACGGCGATTGTCTACACATTTTTTTAGTTCGTTTGCTTATTCTCTTCTTTTTGTTTACTCGGCAAGGATAAGTAAAGCTAAGTTTTCTAAATGCTATATCTTTGCGAGGAGATGGGGAAAATGGTAATGTTTTGGTCATTGTAGCATAATTGTTTTATTACGAAGTTGATTCTGTTGATGTTGTTTTTTACATACGAATACAACCCCTATATGGTTAATAGTAAGTTCATAACCAATTTTTTGACAAATCGTATCATATCAGTAAAACATATACCTACTACTAATGTTTTTATAATTTTCACTTTTCTAATCCGATTAGTGTGTAAATATAGTGTATATATTTATAATTGTAGAAATTCGTTACTCAATAATAAATAGGTAACTAATTTAAAAAAATATGTTTAACTTTTATTATCTAGACATAAAAATATACAAAACGATCAAAAAACCGTTTAGTTTCTATTCTAATACTTTATAATGTACATTCGAACAGGTTCACCAGATATAGATGATCTCGTCTCAAGAAATTCTATTCTTTCAGTAATATAATATCAGGTGATAGTTGAATTATATCCATGTAAACTTTATCCTAAAAAATCGTTCGCCTCGAATTAAAAACGTCCTCAATTTTGAAAACAAAACGTCCATCATAATTTTATAGAAAACTTCAGGTAACCTGATTACCTATATCTTTGTTCCATTGATATAACAAGATATCCCAACAGATTACATTGCGGTAATCACAACACGTTTCATTTAGTATTCTACATGACGTTAGTATGTATAGTCAATCTAATTTGTTGGGCAAACAATTTCAGTTTTAGTTCGTGATTTATTTAAAGCGCACATAGTTTAATTAGATTGGCTCGGTCCGCACAAAACTGAATACAATTTACGTATTTATTCACGCATGCGGCACAAATTTATCGGTATGGGGAATGTGATGGAGCAACCTGTATACTCTCATGTATGTTTATGTATCATATTATTTAGCATGATAATTATGGTGTGGTCTGAGAATGCATGAAAGAGCCTCAATGAATGACGATTCCAGATTATCTGGTGCACCCTGAGCAGTTAACCTCGCTACCACCATCGCTGACTAGCTAATATTTCTACTGTGGTATAACACATTCTAATGTATTGCTCTCGTCAAAACGACTGAAGAAGAAATCTCACCTTTACTTTTTATGTCTTCTAAAAGGTGACTTCGGAACATCAGTACCTATACGAGTACTGAAATCAACATATTTATTCAGTAAGGAGGTTGATAACTATTCTTTTACTCGGCAGGTAATACTATGCTAGGCGGCGATGGTTTTAAATGACTTATTTAGAAGAAACAGCGAAATAAACTCAGTCGCTGTATCTTTTAGTTCATTTCTATCAAGACAGCTAAGTTTATACTGTTCTATTGACTTGAGTATGATTTCGATTTCTGTGATACAAAACCATGTTAATCAACTTAATATCCATGTCTTATGACATCCACTCAGAGATAAAGTTCGTAGGAAACGATATTTCTTTCACTATAATGAAGATGAATGTAACACCCTGAATCAAGCGTAGGTTACACTAAAGATTTAGATAGTAATTTGGGACAAGATCTAAACGCGTCATCGTTTTGGCTGGCTGTAACCGCAAGTCTAACACAATCTTAGGAAGGAAGGCGTAGATCTAAGTCGTTAGTGAATTCACTGGGTAATGGGATCGTAAAGGACCTTAATATTCTCCATGTTGGCTACTTGAAAATTATCATTAAATTAATTTTGCGGGAGAGGATGATATTATTCCAGTTAAGCACCTATATAGTGGAACAGCTGTGTTAAGCGACTAGTAAGCATCTGTGAATGTATACTTGTATACAGGCAAGATTTTAGATTATATTTTACGGAATTCTAATTGCTAAGTCCGGTCGCCACTTTATGCCATTTGGTTATAAATATTTTGGGACTTTTCTTATAACGATAATAAATTGATACTCTTCATTGTACAACTAACCTAATTATTACTACAACTTAGAGGGTATCTAAAGAAATAATACAGATAATATAAGTACGTTCGGTAGCCGGTTTTTCGATCGTCAATTCTTATTCATAAGTAAGTAACAAAGTGCGTATTATTTCGTACTTCAACGAAAATAAACTATAGTTTCTTAAACAAGTATCTTTTAACCGAGAAAAGTAAGAGACACTCGCTAATCGATAGTATCTGTAACCGACTATCTGACATACCTACAAAATGTATAAAAATTATGTCGTATGCGATAAATAAAAACTTCAACAGAAAAATATCTAGAACCATTTAATATAAAAATATTAGGGGAACCGAGGCACTGGCTGTCCTTTGGCGCGTCATAAAATATTAAAGTCTTCTTGACGATTTCGTGAAATTTTATATTAAGTGCACATTACATAGGTTGCTATTTTTAACGAACGGACGAGGTAATATGCTTGCAATGCATTTTCACATGTAGAAAATATGACATTTTCATAGTAAAAAAAAAAAATTTGTTTGTTATTCGTTGTAATTTTTGCATGCGTTTTCAAGTGAATTGGGTCACACACTATTTAGTTATTGCTCAATTCCGCAATTTTTGTACTGTCAAATAAAAATATTTATTGTATTAAATCAGACTTCTGGATTGGTTTTCAGTCGAGCAATGCCCAGCCAAGCGGCGATATTCTTTTTCCCCTATAATAAATTGTACACAAAGGCAGCGCGTACAGGTCACGCATAACATCTTATAGATTTATGCCCCACACTTCTGTCCAAATTTAGATTTAGTGTTATGTTTAGCTATAATTCAAGCCACTTACGGTTTTACGGGAATTGGGAAAAAATGGATTACGGCAGTAATTATTAATATTTTATTATGTTGCACCCCAACACAAATTGAAAATATTGAAGCAGCCCGTCGCAGACCCGGATGCTGTGGACGTTGAGATAAGAGCCCTACTTAATTTATAGCAAGAGAAGCAGTTGACTTGTATGTAATATTTTGCTATCCAATTTGCATTTTCATAATATAATGCGTCTAGACAGTAGTCCATAGGGCGAACAATAAAAAGCGCTCATGAGTGCGTAGGTACCTAATACGGCAAGTGGATGATCCATCCAAAAATGCGGCAAATTCATATTCCGGTATAATATCCTGCAATTACCCAGCTTTCCAACTGACGGAGGGGCTTAATACATCCAGGGGTCTGCTGTAGTTACTCGTCGCTCAAACCAACCCGCTCACATATGAGTTTTACGTCATTTGGGCAAATTTTTCAAAGCGGAACAATTTTTCCACGAAACGAACCGACCGGCCCGGTTTAAATAACACTCGTTAACTTTTCCGTACAGTAACGGGCCACACGATTATTTTCGAGAATGCGATTTTTTAACGGGTTGATTAAAACGAGCGTTTTTTTTTTTACTCTGAAGCGCAAGTAATTTTTCACGTTAATGCACGGCTGGGCGAAATAGGCACTTATTATGTTAACTTTGTTTACGTCGAGTTGAAAACTCAAAGTAATTAAGTTAAAAATATTGACGTAACAATAAAATATTCGTTTTGATGTGTTTTATAAAAGACAGGTGTGTTAAACATTATACACATATTTTTATTTGCAGTTTTAAATCAAATTTAAAGTTACTGTGCGCGCTTAAAAATATTTTTCTGTTACAAAAATATAAGTGGATTAAATATCAAATTAGTATTCAACAGCATATCTATCTACAGCTAGCCGGTACCAGGGAAACAGTGCCCCTGGGAGGCTTCGGTATCATCGCGCGGCTATGTGAAAAATTTAATTCATTGCTAGCAAATTTATATGCATACCGCGATTGCACTCTATTAAAAATGCACCGTTGGCCGTCGCTGGGAGCTCTTAAATAAAATGGTCAGCTTCATTTCATCCATCATAGCTATCGAGGGTTAGAAAAAAAATCTGCTTTTTCTGCTTATTTGGTTTGGATAGCTAATTTGTATTAATTTCTGGATTTTATTGAGGTTGGCTCGTCATTAATTTAGTGAATATTAAGATACATGTGTTCAGTGCCGAAAAAAGGCACATCAGTCATATTATTTGCCAAACATATACCTAGGTACATAAGTAATGCTAATGTTCCTAGGTTTAGCATGAGATGTTTATGGGGTTATATGATCATAACGGCATATTTATGCATGTGTCTCATTACAATGAAAATGTTTTGATTACAAATATATTGTGAATACAAATGCATTTTTAAACAATATTATATCCTATCCTACTAATATTATAAATGTGAAAGTTTGTGAGGATGGATGGATGGATGGATCTTTGTTACTCTTTCACGCCAGAACGGCTGAACGGATCTGGATGAAATTTGGTATAGAGATAGATTATAGTCTTTTTATCCCGGGAAAATGTACAGGTTCGTAAACCACGCGGGCGAAGCCGCGAGCGGAAGCTAGTATTATAATAATCTAACTTAACGAAATAAAGGATAAGACTAAGACATAATAAGTTAAAATAGCTACAAATAAAATAATTAATATCATAGATCTAACAATATCTAAGTACGTGTTACGGAAAACGGTACGTGTAAACAAAGTAAAATATTCTGCTAATTTTCAGCGCAGGTTTTAAAAATAAATTGACTTAAACGGCTTATTCTGAATTTTAACTGCCTGTCATTATTTTAATCACATAATAATGTTTAAACATGATATTTGAATTACAGTTGCACCCTTTATAACTGTTATTACGATAGAGGGTCACTGTTAAGTTTAAGTACATTAGTAATGTCTTTCTATCTCACGAAGGCGGGTGAATTATTCCATTTTAACCTTTATGATCATAGACTTAAAAGTCACATGACACGCCTTCGTGAGATAGAAATACTATACAGTCGAACAAAATTATGAATGCATTTAAGTAATTTATCATAACAGGCGTGATGCTATTTTATTGAGAAAATGTAGTCTACCTATTAAAAAAAAAATATAAATGAATGGACTGTACCTAGATTCGTTATACGTGTGACGTATCTAGAAACCTGCGAGTATATATAATTTAAAGATTTTAACATCTCCGTTTATGCCCCAGACATATAGACTTCCAGTAATCCAGTAATATATAGATTTTTTTCTTGCAGCTAATAAAACCACCCCGATGTCCGTAAAGGCAATCGCCTAATTTCAACCAAATGTAGCACTTAAGTACTAGCTTTACACCAACCAAGTTGTTTTATCCGATCTCTTACAAAGTAAACGACGGGTCTCCATGAAATATGCATTATATATTTACACAGCCTCGAGGCAAGCCATTCCCTTGAAGTTGACTGAACCGAACAGATTTGCAATTCACCGAACATCCTTTAGGAAAAAAGCGCCACCGAACAAAGAGAGGGAACTGAAATCGGAATGAACCACTAAATATCAACCGGCTAAGTGTTCGCTCGCCAAGAAATGGCTCATTCAAAAACCTTTTGTTTTTCGGAATATTTTGCTGCTGTGCCTTTTAGGTCGAGCGCAGACGATAAACAATCGGTGGCCTATTTTTGACGGTAATAATTTATAATGTGTCTTTCGTGTAGCTGACCCATTTTAAATTTCCACCCTGTATCGGTTTTCTAACATAACATAGCATCACGCCTGAATTCCTCGAACGGTTAGGCAGCGATGTATTACCGTACAATATAGTTATATCTTGTACCTTGTGTCATTTTGATCTCAAACTCACAGATCATCGCGAGAGTGAAGAAGATTCAAGGTCTAAATAAAATTGTTAATTTACTTCTTAACGATTAAATGTCACATAAAACTGAACATAATCGTTATGAAGTAAGGGAACTGCTTGGTGTATGACCGTATTGTATAGTGGAAGTTAGTTGTATGTGGCGTTATTTAAAATCAATGAAAACTTCATCTTCACGCTCTGCTTGGCAAATAGGGTTAATAGAACTCCGACCTTGGGTAAACTGCATTGATATCGTTCGAAGATAAAAAACGTTTTATTTTAGATAGGTAGGTACAAGATACATTTTATTACGTTTACGTACCTGCCGATATTTATACACGATCAAGATAAGAATAATAATGTCAATGAGAACGATCTGTCAACTGTCACTTGGAAAATGCGATTTGCAAGGGAACATATTTCCGTCCTCACTCGAAACTGGCAGAATAATCGTGATCGGCACAGTTGCCATTATTAAAAAAAAAGTATAATTATTTTCCATACATAAGTTTTTTGTCTAGATTATTCAACTAAGCCTTAGTATAAAAAAAGTTTTCAATAGTTTTAAAAATAATTGGAACTGTTTTTTTTTTGTTATGACATCACAATATGGGGGAAAGTGACAGCATTGTAAGTGACTGTGTCAAAGGCCCAGTAGTCAAAATATCAAAAGTTTAAGAAATATTTAAAATTAAAATAAAGAATTTCGTTGAAAATATTCTTTAACGTTAATATAAACAGGGAATTAAAACTATTTCCCGTACAAAAGCTCAGCGTAAGTTTAAGCAAGGATATACATTATTCTCGTAGGTATTAAGTTTAAAGTTTGCAACATAGTTTATAATCAGGTTCACCCTAGAACTGCACTAACATGCTTCTTAAAGTCTCTTACAATGTGTATAGGATCAAATTGCATTCACATGTTATTTTATGGACCACTGCAGACCTGTTACACACAATGAACTCACCAAGGAGAATATTGATATCTTTATGGAGCCCTCCAGCGGTTCTGGTTTCCTCGTGCAATTTTCCAACACTGTTTACGAGACCAATAGGTATATTCTGTACTGCGCTTGTTTCGAAAATCAATTAGTCTTCTTTTTCTGACGAGTCCGCACGAGCGATCACATGGGAATCGCTCATACTGTAGTGGAAAGATTAGCCAGGCAATGGTGGTATTGTGGTTGACTGTCCAGAGTGCACCAGACGATCTTAGGTTTCGTCACACTTTCCTTGCACCCAAACGCATATAACACTCAAAAAGTAACGATCGGTTTCGAACAAACTCTCCTTTATCGATGGCGAGCGTACAGAAGATATACCATCACTACTCCGTATATATGATAAGGAAAGTTCGACGACCTCGAAGGTAGACTGAATATTTTGGTGAAGCTTAGAATAGACATAAGTTTGAATTCCTCCAATCATTTTAGATTGGTCTTCCCCCTTAGACAATATAACAAACTTCAATTGCCTGAAAAGCGAAAAGTCGGCACAATGTTTGGGATTGACATTTTACGATTTACGTGACTTGAACTATATCAATTTAGTAACTGCATTTTGCTTGTTTTTATTGTAGTGCGATCGTTGTCATCTTCTCTGAGAGGGTAGATCAATAGATCAATTTCAAATGATAAGAGAACTTCAAAACCCTGGTTCGTTGCATCTATTCCTTAGAAATTAACACGCAAACCGTTGAATCTCTATTTTAAGAAAGGTGAAGCTAACTTGCTTTCTGCGACTTGATTGCGTAAAAAAATTGACAGCCACAGCCACCAACAAACAGTGCATCTCTTTCTCGCTTATATATTTCTTCATAAGAGGATATGGAATACTTAGTGACAACCATTGTCACATTTTTCTCACGTAATACGAGGGCTGATTACCTGATGATATGAGATTACTGCCGGCCATGACCATTTGCATTCTTACCCTAATCTCGACAAAATTGTAACTTTTTAAGCCCTATGTTATCAAGGCCTGCTAGTATAGGTTCTGGTAATTTCACTAGCTAATCCTTCCATTCACCCGAAAAGTACCTACTAAGATAACGCATAATTTAAACTGTTATGACGGGTAAATTCGGTTAGGTCTGTAGTACTGCCTCAGTCGAGTTATTAACACAGTACTCTACTGACACTTAAAACTAAATAATTTAATAAACAAAATATTTTCTTCAAATTTCATTATATCATCATCATCATCAGCCATAAGACGTCCACTGCTGAACGAAGGCCTCCCTCAATGGGGGGTTTGCCATAATCCCCACGCTTGGCAGGCGGCTTGGGGATCGCAGTGGCTCACCGATTAGTGAGAGGACGCTGCTGCCCGGCCTCCGGTGTCTGGCCGCAGTTTTGAGACGTACCCGGGTCAATATCATTTACTTTCTATAATATATTATTAATTTACACGCATACTTTCTATTTATGATATAATGTTACGGAATTTAAAACAAACATACTAAAATTGTTCAAATATTTGTTTGCAATCGAAGATAGCATCAAAGATCGCATTTGATATCTTTGATGCTATCTCTTACTGTATACGATTATTTTATACGAATGATTCATGTTTTTTTGTTGTGAAGAAACTACCAGTAAATATGTTGTTCTGAACAAATTCCAACGGTTTAGTAACAAACAGTTAAGCTGTAATAGAATGGATGCCAAACTGGTATTACATTAGAGGGTAATAACTGTCGCTTCGGGATCGTGAGTGCACGCCTTATCTCTTGTCGGCGTCGAATTGATGCGTTTAATAATGGAAACGCTTCTTAAATGGAACTACGGGAACTGGATCCGTCATTGGAAAATGGGTTTAGTGATTGATATTTCAGTTTTAGTAGAAATATCCAGGGTATTTCTTCGATATTCTCATTGCGCTAGTAGTGAAGCGCGGGTACAAGGCTTTAGGTCCCAGATTCGATGTCTAGGTTGAGCAGTGTTTATGGTACTTTCTGTTCGCAAATTCTCAGAAATAAACTTTGGAATATAGAACGTCTCAGAAATACAGTTGGGAACTGGTGTGAGACCAAATGCTCGCCCCTGTATATGTGACCAATCTTACGTATGTGTGGGCACACTTTTGACGGTGTGATTTTGTAATGTCTAACTAAAATATGGGTGTTCAACAATAAACCTGTCCAGCCTATTCCTTTAGTTAATATAGGTGTGAGGATAAATTCATTGCTTAAATATTGGTTTGGGGGAAACATACTGACTATGACCACTGAATTGATGAGTACCCACGGTTGCAGTGACTTGAATAAATTAATCTTTAAATGTTGGCTTTTCTTAGATCCCAATTTCCATTTAGCTGACTGTGCGCTATCTAATGAATTCACAACCGGTCTCAGAAAAGCCCATCCTTAAAAATCTGCTGGGTATAGTATTAGACTCCATTTTATAATTGCTACAACTATATCTACGAGATTTTAACTTTTTTAAAAGCCTAAGCTATACAAAAAGGCATATCAATAGAAATTGACGACGTTGACGGCCGCCCCAATCGGTATGAGCATGATCACTGATGCGCGTGTGCAAGCGAGCAGATCGGGCGATGCCTGACCACTATTGCAGGTGCATGGGCTCGCCGCTGCCTATACTATTGTTGTTATTTTTTATTTAGTTTTTGTAATGTCTTTGTTTGTTATTTTTGCGTTACATGTTTAATTGATAATTTGTCCTTGTAAACTGTGAGCGTTGTTATGAAGTGTCGTTTGTGTCGTCCAATAAATAATTTTTCTTTCTTTCTTTCTTTCAAATTAAACTTATGATTCAAAGTTAATTCGTCCCAATCTATAAAATTAAAAACACTGTATAGGTTTATTAAGTATATTAGGCAGTGTACAGTTAAGTTTAGGATATTTAGGGCCTATTTCACCACTTACTAATGATAAAATATCAGTAAGATAAAAAAAAGACACCAGTAGATTAAATTTTTCATCTAACTGTGCAAATCAGCTAAAATGTTTACAAATCAGCTTGATTTACGTATCAGACACTTGTTGAAACAAACATTAGGGTGCATTCTGATAGATAAGTTGTAGTTAATCAGTTAGACTTATCAGTTAGTGCGAAAACAGGGCCATAATAATTTAGGGTTACATACCCTCTCTGTAATAGTAGCTTAATAAATATAAACTATGTTCCCATTATGAAGTATTATGTAATTTAAAACACTGTACCAAATATGCAGAACCTTTTACTTTTTCTATTTATTCAGTATTACATTTTCAAATCACTCTCCCCTATCTAAATACATCCTTAGCCGTTCCGTTAGATTCTACATCAACATCCCACAGGCAGTAGCGAACTCTATTAGAATGCCTGCGGGGTCGTAACAGTCTTCGAGCGATTCTTTAATGTCCCCAACAATTGACGTCGTTTGCCGTTTCCTATCTAATATGAAGAATCAAAAGTTATTACCTCGTCAAATAGGTCCGGTTTGATCGGCAAGTTGTCGAGCCTGTTAGGTTTTTGTACAGTACAACAAATGCCTTGTCATCTAGTGGTCGCGTGACTGCTGAACGTGAGGTTCTGGGATCGACCCTCCGGGTAAGGGAAACTGATATTGGGTTTTTCAGTCAGAGTAATTTTAATAGCAGTTTGGAGTTTGGAATAGGCTGGAAATAGGCTGACCCTTTAATACGTGGGACTTACTCGATGGCAAAAGGCTTTAATACATATTAAGACTCAATAATATATGGACAAAATATGGGTGGAGCACCTATTACTCCTCTGCCTTTATAATATAAAGTACGCTCACCATAGTTCACGACTGTATTGACTATACGTATGTTGACAAATCTTGTATACATTTCATGTGCATATCATAGCTCCATAGAAATGGTTAATAAGTACTTGAAGTATCACAAATCTCTTCAAAATACAAATATACACTGCCTACACATTTTATCGTCACAAAACCAACAAGAAAATATTTAAAAAACCGTTTATTTATTCTACAACATCATCTCAGCTCTATAGCATTACATATTGATAAATACTTGGAAGCAATTATCTGGTCAAAAGATAATTAAGCCTATTCACATATCTTTTGAAAATAACGTGATTACAACGTACAAGTAGATAAGGAGGGTCAAAAAGAATGGAGGATTAAAAGATATTGGCGGACTGCCCATCCAATTTTCTTTGTTGACGTCCCAGGGGACCACGCTAAGATTATCTTAACAAAGCAAAGGCGTTGGCGCTAAGTTCGGCCTCCTGAAACAATGTTATCCAACATCCAACAAAGAAAACAATTACAACTTTTTTACAGATAATTTATCACATTACTTTTGTGTCTAAAATACTATGTGTTGGTTGAGAAAATATCTCGCTTTTCTTTTGTTATTTCTGTTTTTGTTTAAGCTAAGTATTTTGTTGTTTCGTGAATTTTACTTACTCGTAGTATAATTTTTTGTAGTATTTTGTTTTACACGATGAATTTATAATTCATCATTGAATTAAATTTTATTAAAGTAGTAAAATATCTTAAGCTAAAAGGTGTTAGCAGCAAATTCTTGAAGCGCGTATCTTATTTGAAGCTTTGTGAGAATAAATAATTATACGTGGAGTTGAATCTCACAAAGACGAAACTCACTAATTGATCCTACACGGTCTGATTTTCCATCTAGTCAGGCGCAGACAGAAGAAAGCCCAACTAGTATCTAATCTGTGGTACGGCTAGCTTCATAAGTAGATGATCATTTGTAGTAGTAGAATATTTTTGTTTAATTTAAAATAAGTTATCAAAGAAAATAATTTTATTGTTTTGAACAAATCATCATACCAGTCTTACTATCCTACTAATCCTACTTAATATTATAATATTCAAAACGTGAAAGTTTGTGAGGATGGATAGATATTTGTTACTCGAACGGATCTGGATCAAATTTGGCAAAGGGATAGATTATAGTCTGGAATAGCTCATAGGCTACTTTTTATCCCGGAAAAATGTACGGGTTCGTAAACCACGCGGTTGAAACCGTGGGCGGAAGCTAGTATATCATAAATTTAATATAGATTTTGATAGCTTTCGCACAAAGAAACACATCTGAAACTTTAAAAATAGTCAGCTACTTTTTTTGTCGGCTGTACTTACGTTAATAAATGGTGGCCTTTATAAAAGACACAAATATATAAATAATATTTTTTGCTACCTGTTTGGGCAACTATGTTACAGTATTCTAATACTCCAGAAAACCTTACCTTGCCGTGTACTGGTAAAGTTCGACCGAAAACTGATTGTAACGCGACTGTTCTCTAATGATTGCCGCCCGGTCGTTCCAATATATGTACGTAATGTGGATCGCTCGGGGAACCGACGCCCTATCTACCGGTAGGTACTACTCCATAAGTTACCAACGACCGTTTATTGGTTGGTGATGTTGGTAATATTGAGTGTTAGAATATGACTAATAGTGATCAGCGGCGTGCACTGAGTTTTTAGACAGGGTAGGCAGAAATTTTTAAAATATTACTTACTTAAAAATACCTACTGCATGTTGAATAGAATATCGTTTATTTGGTTTGGTTTGTTTTTATATGGTTCACATATACTACCGTATCCGGTGTAGAAATATTACAATTAGAATAATATTTATGTTGGTTTTGATTCGTCGTCTTGTCGATTAAATAATGATGTATGTGATTTGCCATCTCAAATATATTATAATAAATATTTATCTGAGTTATGTAGTGTAGGTAGTATGAACTTTATGAACCGCACGCCACTGGTAGTGATAGCAGGAGCGTAGCTACCGCCGTATCAGCCGTATCGAAGATACGGGGCCCCCCATCTACAGGGGCCCCAAAAGCGTGTAGTTATGTAGCCAATTATGTAATAAAAAAAATTGGGTGTTGTAATGTTTAAATGAAAATAAAAGAAGTAATGTGTAATAATGTGTGCTCCACTATAAATACAGGTAATTATGATTAAATTTGGTCGCCAGGAGCTAACACAAAAATATATCTCTAAATAAAAGCAGCAGTTAGGTAGAAAGCCCCCCAAAAGCCCAACAAATTTTGATACGGGGCCCGTCTAGGGCAAGCTACGCCACCGAGTGATAGGATCTCTTCTTATGCTGATTAGGTATATCAGTAAGATTATCAGGGTTAAGTATCACATTAAAAATCTTTATTCAAGATAGACAAGGTAGAAAGAGTACGTAAGTACTTTTTAACGTTAACATAGAACGGCAATTTGCCAATCCTTCAACGCTTTCTAGCGTTTAAGTTGGGAAGTAGAACCGCTAAATTATTATCCCTATAGAGGTGGCAAAAAATCAAATGGCCCTTGATAGTAACAGTTATCTAATCTATTATGTGGATATACACAAAGTTTTTGAAAAAATAACAGGCATTTTTTTTAAACTGCCCAACACTATGATTTCTCCTGTATCGTGGGTACAGTTTACAAACATACATGTCACATGCACACACCACCAGACCCGAAACTACTGTCTGTAGATCATACAATTATTTGTACCGTGCGTCGATCGAATTCCCGACACGTAGCGCAGAAAGCTAATCGCTTAGCCACTGCGCCAACCGTGTCGTATTAAAATCTTAGAGCGCGATGCTTGGTTTATGTCACTCGGCTCCGAAAGATGTCACTGGAGTAGGTACTTCATTGTATGGTAAAAGTAATATTTGGGATTATTTAGACTTTTTTTACCTTGAGAACGTCTAGACGTATCATATTTTTCTTTATTTGTTACAATTGGTAATTAAAAACTACGATTGCTATATTATTATCGTTTTTCAGATCTCTTGTTAACATTTCAGACTTATCTTTAGATTTATAGAAGGTGTCATGAAAAATAATGATACCTAAAAAATGTAAAGTACACATTTATTTTTCTTGTACCTACATATATATTTAGGTATTACTATTTCTACAAAAACCAAAGAAATCAAAATATCACACTACCTCCCTAATCTAATTCCCTAGTAATCGATAAATCGAAACTCGATTTGCAATCAAGATAACGATTATAACTAATGTCTAAAGTGTTTGGAGCTAATAAATATCGGTTCTCAATTCAATAGAGGTCCAATAACCGGATCCTGGTACCCTAATATTGTTGTCCGATATCAGAACATCCTGTATTTCCGTTCACTGAGTAATACGTTTGCTTTAACGACCGAATCTATAGCTGCGCTGGTTTATGGAAGCCGTTTGACTGATGCGACTGGCAGCATTTGGTGGAAGTTTTTTGGATGGATTGCAATGTGGGTTTTTACTGATTCGTCGGGCAGTTGTAGATAATTAGTAATGGTATCGAGGTGAGACTTTACACCTAACATAATATAGCATCACGCTTGTATTGCTTAAACGGTTAGGCAGAGGTCAGGGGTTAATCAATTAGGAAAGGGTTCTTCAAAATTAATTCCAGGCAGTAAATAAATAAACGATAAATAAAATGTATTTTTATTCATATCGGCACCTTTGAATAGTCAGACTCTACTTGTCACTTTCTAATGTGTTATTTTCTAATGGCGAAGAACGGGTAAGAAATTCCATGATTCTTGTAAATTCAGATTTATTAGGTGAAATAGGAGTTCAAAATTTGTATCAAAAATCTTGGAAATAAGCGGACGGAGTCACGGCCACAGCTGATATACTTAATACATAACTTATTAAGAATAACAAATACCCACTTAAGCAACACAATAAACTATTATTACTTAGGTACTTTATGAAGGTTAAAGTTCAAGATCAGTAGAATAAATAACATTAAATCATATTATTAGTTGCAAAAGTTACTAAAATTACTTATTCTGCTTCACATACGTTGATTATATCAATAATAACTTTCACTAACTCCAAGTAATCTCAATCAGAATAACTAATATCAAATAATACGACGTAGAATTTCGAATTTACTCCAAAACCGCATTTGATGAGAAATATTATTTTCTAACGAGTTTGTATAGTCTAACATATATATATAGTCTAATCTTAACATCAAAGGACCTTTTGTAATATGTAATTACTAGCTTTGCCCGCCTGGATTTCAACACCAACTTTGACAGTCCATTTCAATCCCCTAAGAAACCTTCAAAAAGAGTAGAAGTGTGTTAGAAACAAGTGTCCTAAATTTCAAATTTCTAGACTTAGCTATTTCGGCTCAACCAACGTTGATGGGTAACTAAAAAATATTATCATTGGGGAGGCTCTTTTCGTACCTTATTCTCTGATATCTGTAACTAATAAATAAAACACATAACATAGCATCACGCCTGTATTCCTAGAAGGATTGAGCAGATGTGTACTAATTGTACACGTCCCATGTAATAGGGGGTGAGCCTAATGCCATCTACCGGGCACATTTCCAGACTTCGGGCTGCTACTGAGAATTTCCATACAGAAAAAGCGCAATAACACTTTGCTAGACCCGGGAATCGAACACAGGACCTCATGCTCAGCAGCGGCCATTACTAACAAAGTAAAGTAATATAAACAAGACAAGACATATAGTCATTAACTCAACGTCAATCGTAGGCGTATCTCAAGTCTCATTAATTTTCCAGCGTAATGTGATTAATGCTGTATTTGTTGGAACAAATCGGCCTACAGTTGGTTGTACATGCCTGTGACAATTTATCACTCCACCTAATAATAACAAGTGTCTCGTTGATGCACAGATGTCGTAGACACACTGACCAACGAGATAATTTTTGTGAGATGATTAATTTTCGAGAATGAATTAGATTTGTAATAGAATAATCGAAAATGTAATTATAATGAGGTCTCGGTATCAATTGCAGGTATAAAATATATTATTTGTTTCATAAGGATTATTGTTAATTATAAGATGATCTTCAATTAATAGTTTCAATAAAATATACGTTTCATAAATTAAGATATTTAATACTTATGCTGTTTTGATAGGTGTAAATTTTTTTTTTCAAAACTTTGTTATATTGTGTTTACCTAGTAATTATTATTTTTTAAATTCTAGGACATTATTGGTGTACTCAAGGGGGGAGGGCCACTGCCTCCCTGTACCATTTGTGGTTATGCGGACAGTTGCAATTCATAATTTATCTATGTCAAAAGTTCTATATTTGCCCATAGGCAAAAAACTTGTCACAATGCATGACAATTTCTATGATTGGTATAATTGGTTTTTTATATCAGATCCAACACGTGGTCTAATTTAAGCAATTATGCATGCAATATGCTTACTCTACTTAATAATACAAAGGTTTCTAAACTCCAGACGAGAGAAGATAATTTGAATCTCACATTAGTTGGAGCCCAATCACGGAGCGATGAGGTCTCTCCAATTAACTAATCGCATGTCGTTAAAGCCAACTCTATCAACTTTGTACCCTTTGGGGTCGACCGAATATATCTAGATACAGTTTTGTATGAACAAAGGAACCGAAAAGGAAATTAATTGATTGGTTTAAAAAATCACGACTTTATTTCCCCAAGGGTTAGGCAAAGATGTTCGGTTGTATACAAGCCATTTGAAAAATGGTGTTATTGATTCCTATGTAACAGTCCCATTGTCATCTGCCTGGCACACTTATACACTTCAGGTTGTTACTGAAAATGTTGTACTTAAAACAAGAAACCTTGTGATATTTTATCTGATCTGGGGATTGATCCCTGGACCGTACAGAGACCAATGATGCAGTGAGACATTAATTTGATCTATATGTTTAGGTATGGTCTATATTAACCACCTATGTGGTTACATTGGGGTATTCCTTATCATATCTATTTTAACATCTAGTTGAATATGTTTCCCAGAATCTATGGATACCTACGCAATTTTTGTTTATCATATACGGTTCTCTTTCTGCTTATTCTTAGAATCTGCTGTATAACTGTTATTGTGGATATTCGTAGTTAATTCAAGATATACCATATCTGTAACAGCTGGTCTCGATGATCGCGATAAAAGCTTTTAATATAAGTAATGAATATAACAAGATTATACAAAAGGTGTTAAAAGCAAAATTATGTCACCACATATAAAATAAACACGCCTATTTACGTAATTAAGAAAATAATTGCTAGCCCTACAAACATTACAGTTGGTGCAACCCTACCTTTTAGTTCCGCATTTCGCCCCAGTTTTTCGAACAAACTTCACAAATATGCGTGCGAGGGTTGTCACCTGCATCGGTGCCTAATGGCACATTAGGTTGGGTAACGGGTAGCGACGGGTTAGACACCGCGTGTCGGGAGTGTAAGGGTTTAGTGATATGGACCAACTTGCGTTTTCAATTAATGTTTGAAGTGTCCTTCTTGACAATTTATTTGAGTTTTAGGGATGGAGTGGATATTGGATAGTATCAGTGGGTTAATTATTATTACTTCGTATAAAGTCTAGTTTCTGGATTGACACTATTGACAATCATTGTCATTGTGTTCGGCCACACGGTTGGCGCGGTGGTTGAGCGTTTGACTCCTGCGATACGTGTCGCGGGTTCAGTTCCTGCACGGAACAAATTTTTGTATGATATGATATACATATGTTTCGATTTAAATGCACGCACGATACAGAACTTATTCCTAGACTTTGGGAAAGTTTAAAAAAAATGTTTATATTGGTCAACTGTTAGTTTTCAAGTAGCAGCCATTTTGAAATCCTTATTCCATATTCGTACAGTCGGTACCCTACACTATCTGACCCCCTAGAATTTATCATATAATGTCTAATATCCTCCTGACCGAATTTCGGTCACGGCGGCCAATCTCACCGGACATTAGCCAACTACGCAGGAGATGTTAGAGCACAAGTGTGTGCGCAAACACAGGTGCTCTCTCTATTCCTTCACTCTCATAGTCCGATGGGACGGCAATCCGACACGACCGGAGAGAGATCAGGCGCAGGACCCACGGCTTTACATGCTTATAATGTCTAGGGGGGTTAGGTAATGTAGGGCACCGACTAATTAAACACACGTCCAAATTTCTCTTTATAATCTAGGAATCTTAAGGTCCGCCTATTACAAAGGTTTTAAAACCATGCAGAACTACACAGGTCTGGTAAAGTCGTTGGGGCATCGTAGTTACATAGGTATCGCGCTAATCAATCAATTTGCGAGGTTAAGCAGCATTTGTGTCGCTTTTGGGTAATAAGTCCTCAAGTTTACGTTCCGCCCTTCGTTAAAATTTAAGTTATATTTACTGTACTGCACTGTACAATTTGTCCAACATTGCTAGGATTAACCTAAATCATAATAGATGCGTTGTTTAATATTTACAAATGCAAGCACCAGGTGTGAGCGACACGCCGTCCCTTCTAATTTGTTAGCGAGGATAGTAGATCCCTTATCACGTGACGTCATCTGTTTCCAATTATTCTACAGCTATAGGTATGTAGGTTTTGTTGCTAACTTTGTGTGTTATATATGTATGTACAATGTATAATATTAATATTGGTCCATTTATTAGGGATATACAAATGTGATTCACTAGTATAAAGATATATATATATGTAATATTGTATTATTTCCAAACTTTGTGTTGCTATTTAGAATTTCCATACTGAAAAATCTAATAACACTTTGTTCGAACTTAGGACTACGCGCCCGACATCCACGCTTTCGACCTATTGGTCTAGTGACTAATGAGGCAATAGGCAATAGGCAATAGGCAAAGGCAAGTACCTACTGCTTATTTAATGTCTTCTCTATTTCTGTCATGTCGGCAATAAATGGTAGCTCCAACAATACTTAAAAAAATACCAACCAATAAAAAAACGAAAATAATCTAGTAAATTCTACAAGGATAGTTGTCAGAACCGGGCCAAACAGATCGTTACTGAAAGTCGTTTTGTGGGAACAAGACTCGTTTATCGCACGCGTTGCACTATCCGATATTACCGAGAGTGGCTCTTATAGATTTTATGGCCCAGCGATGATTGCCCATGGGGTATATCACTGTACATCTCTTTAATTTATGGAGTGGATAATGATGTTGGGTGTTATATGAGCTGTGGGAAACTAAAAGGATTTTTATTGGAGAAAAGTTAATGCTCTTCTAAGAAGTTTATTTATAGAAAATGGATGAAAAATCATAAAGATATTACAGGAAAGTACATAATTTTAATTTATCACGGTTTTAAGAGAATATTGATCCGTAAAAGATGCTAGGCAGCAAAATCTGCAAATTGAATTAAGTTGATTCGATCTCAATAGATTGCTGATTGATTCATAGAATGATGAATTTTATAAGTAAAATATGTAGGTACTAGGGTCGGAGGCTCTCCAACAAACCGCCTATTACCGACGTACCATACCTAAAAATGTACCTAGATTGGAACATCCAGGATACGATTATTTATCTAATCAATCGACCTTTGCTGGAGTATCACCTAATTTCCCTACAAACTACTAATACCTACTTACCCATATCCTTAGAACAAAGGAGCAAAGTACAAAGGACACAGTATCTAAGATAAAAAAAAGTATTAGACTTCGTCTTCAAACAATCTCCACTCAAGATCCTCTTTCCTTAGGAAATTTCAATATTAACATAACATAGCATCACGTATGTCTTCATCACCAGGCCTCAAGTGTAGCTACTATTTATTGTACACCACCCATATTTTTCCGATGCCATTATTAAGTTCTATGTAATAGGGTCGCGAGCGTATTGCCATCTTCCGGGCATAATTCTTCACTCCGCGCTGCTAATTAGAATTTTCATACGGAAAAATCCCAATAACACTACTCGACCCGAGATTGGAACCCAGGATCACACGCCCAGCAGTCGCGCTTGCGGCCGTGCGACTTGACTAATGACGGCCGTGCGACTTGATTAATGAGGCAGTCCAATACTTAAATTTTCTATATCCTAGAAACACTGAAAGAGGTACCAGGGTTGCATATTTTTCAGCACGTTATAAAATATACCTATCCAAAATGAGCCTTCCTAATTTGCCTACAAACTGCCAATACTTATCCATCCTAATAACATCGGTCGGAGTACCAGGGACGCAGCGTCCGTTGCACGTCTCTCTCAACAACTATTAATTAGGAGCCCCGGGTCATCATCCGGTAGCAAGACAGCTGTCTACCCAAATTGCACGGACCCTCCCTTACGTGTTGCAAATGACGGGTGGGCTTTTTTTGGACGGCTGTAAAGTTGGTCGTCCAGTGAAGCTTTGATGAAAAAACGAGGTCAATACAGTAATTAACAAAAAAAAAAAACATTTCAACGATGGAATTCTACTGTATATATATAATTGTAGACGACGTTCAGGCGCAAGGGTTGAAGCACCGAAAAGCGTAGGGATCTGCTGCAGTGAAATGAAAGTGGAAGTCCGGAATCACACTATTTATTTGCACTATTTTACACACACACGGGCAAACTATAACAAGTAGATACTAAACAAAAGAGAGCTTTAACAATAACTAAGTATAACAATAAAACTACTAAAACAATGGAGACTTCGAGAACAATGGGGCGCAGAGATACGTCTTACTCGTACTAGGTACGGAAGCGAACTACATTTAATGCGTCATTTGCACGCATATTTATACTATTGGGTGGGAGGCACAGGTAGTGCTTACAATATCTCGCCCACACAATTACATTTGACCAGTTATGATTAACAAAAAATCTGTGCTGGCACGTATGGTGGCACAAGTAGTGCCCAATTCAAATCACCACGCGACGTAGCACGTGTTATTTAACATCCTAGACTTATTAATATACAATATTCTTAACTTATAGTCAAAACGGGGTAAACCTCATCGTACTTCCTTTACAATAATATCAATAAATGAATGATAAATGTATTAATAATGTATAAATAGTAATTTTAAAAACCAAAAGTTTTTAATTCAGACTTGCCTATACGTATCGAATTTTTGATAATATACTATTTTCCTATAATTCCTTTTCCACTCAACCCAGAAACATATGTAGATATCTACATTTTCGCTTTGTACGGAAAACTGTCTTTAAGCATCATGGTGCCTATATAATATAATATTGAACTAACAACAGCGATCGTTTAGGTCCACATTCCGTTAATAGCTACCTACACAATAAGGTATGTGTAGATAGTATTATTATACCGTAATAATATTCATGAATCCTGACTATCACTGATCGTAATGTTTGACATAAAATAATATATTTCTCAGTTGAATATCGAAATGCTATAGTTTCCATTATCATAACGCGTTGTTTTTCCACTGCTGCTTATTACTTATTACTACTCTTAATTTATGTTTCTATGTTACATTAATGTAATTGGTATCTTACCGTTTTAAGTATTTAGAAATAAATAAATACTTATCAGTGAAAATTAGAGTAGATAGTATAGATATAAAATGCTTAAAAAGCTACATGGCTAGCGAATAGAATAGAATATATCTTTATTTCATGTAAACCAATTTCAGGGACTTATGAAATATCGAGACTCTAGATGCACGGTTCTAAATAGTAGGTACTACGGAGAAGAACCGGCAAGAAACTCCATGGTATCTCTTAAACAATAGAACTTAAAATCTTTGTTTGGTACATTGTTGTGGCAAGAAAATGCGAGAATAACGTAATTTAACGTGTGAAGTAAAATACTTGGAAAAAAAAGAAACCATAATAAGATTGTCTCTAAATAAGATTGCCGTGTCAGTTAAAAGAAGTTGACCAGTCGTAGACGACTCCTTCACGAGCATGACGCATGCGTATTGCCATGGTTGTCACGCTTGGCTGACGGATTGGTGAGTTTGTTCCTAATACCGCAAAGGAGGATGTTGCCCTTCCTATTTATAATTCCTTAATCACTCTTTCCGACACCAACTGACTGAAACTGACTGAAGCACACGATAAATTATATAATAACAGTGTTTATACATATATAGAAAAAATACAGTATATTTAGTTACTCTTAGCCATCATATTTTCACTGTAACTTATCCGTATTACCTAAGTAGTAAGTACGTGACAAGATCCAGCAAATTTTTGTTACACTCAATAAAGGTGATGCCTCGCAATGTTTGACGACTCGAAACAATGTCTCCTGATCCTCCCCTATCACCTTTGACGCTCAGAAATTCGCAAAAACATGTAGACGATATCAGGCGTACGTGTTATGATGTCTGGGGGTCGATCTTCAAAATATATGGCGGTGTATTCGAGCGCCTGCGTAGACGACAAAGAAAGGCCGTATTCTTAGAATTTCGTAGTAGTTTATTTGGAAACGTACAAGTACATAAGTATTTTCGTACAGGATTAAAAATTATTGATTCGCTCATGATCAGCCTCGTGTTAAGTCCATTGAGAATATGTCAAATAAACAAAAAAAAAAAACACTATAATTGGAGCTAAAGGCAAATAAAAAAAACAGCAGATACCTATATATTGCTCAGTTCCTTAAGATTTTAGTGAGATGGCATTTCCTGGTTTTTAAAATAAAAATAATTAGGAAACTCAACGTAGGTACAAGAGTCTTTTTGACTTAAGTACAAGCTGTAGAATCCCCGATGACCAAAGATGGAGATAACAGAATATTTTTTTACAAACTGCTGTCCTTTATCACTAATCTTGAAAAAAAATCGCTGTCGAAAACAAGGCCTTCATACAATATTCAAGATATCGAACGCTGCCCAAATAGCGCGCTCGTCGTCAGCTCTCCCGATTTCGCGCGAATTGCTTGTTTAACATATTTTTTCGTTTCTGTCTCGTTTACATTTAGCGTAACGACTTCGCACGCGTTATGTATTTGAATTGGAATTCGGCCCGTTGTGATTGTACTCTTTTTATAACAACGTCTTGACTCTAATGCACATTTTGTGAGGATACTCCAATTTTCCAAGTGTTTTGCTCCTCGCTAAGCCAAATGGCTTTTGATTTTAGCAGTCTGTACATATGAAAATGGTGATGTTCTCTCACGCATACATAATAACGCACGTACGACGGGGAATGCAAAGAGATAATAATTAGGGAGGTTGCATTACTTGAAACCTCGTTTGACATGGCTTTGATTGCAGTATACGCATCACGTATCATTATTATGTGTGTCATGAGAAATGCCTTCCAACTAAAATAAGTAATTTAAACAGCGACAAACAAGTTTATTCAATGTGTTTTTTTTATACATACAAGATTATTTTTAGTAGGTATATACTAAACCTGAAATTGTCAGTTTCAGATATCCAAAACATAATCAAAATCAGTAACAGAACCGATTGTTATAATTTTGATACCATAATATAATTTGTCCAAATGACATTTAATTTTTTTTTAACTGACTGAACTTTCATCATCGCTTGCCATCGGCGCATGGCCAAACTCGTGACACAGCGACATGCGTCGGCGCACTCACCCCGCTACCCCTCGCCGCGCGCTGCCCTAGTCGCCTGGAAACTAGGGAGGGCCATGTTTATGGAGGAGAACGAGGCAATACAATAAGCTTGTAACTTTGTGAGTTTTCATTATACATTTTTGATTTTTTTTATACAGACTGTAAATGAAAATATTTGACACCTGTTTCGGCTTTGGTATAAGCTAAAAATAATGTTGTATAAAAAGGCTATAAAAGTACTATGATGACCAATCCATTTCCATTAATTAGGTATGGAGGACCATAATATAATTCTCCATAATATATCTCGTCGATCATCGTTTATAGCATCATGCCTGTATTCCCCGAAGGTTCAGGCAGAGGTATAGGTATTATTTTACACCAACATTACGCCAATGTCAATGCCATCCACCGCCAACATAAATACGAGTTTATACAAATGTGAAATCAAGAATCTTAGCAAATTTAGTTTAAGTTTATTTTGCAATTCCTTTTAATTTTTTCTATGTGTTTTAAATGCTTTTTTTTAAGTAGATGGCGCTGGCGTTTGCATTGACTTCCCCCGAGAAGAAAAATTAAAACATATTCAAAGATCAAGGTTTAATTTAAATGTTGGACAAATTCTCGTAAAGCTTGTACGAGATAATCGTATTACGTAGCTGTAATTCCGTAGACAGCTACGACGCGGCTACGTACGTCTACGATAAGTACGTAGCAAACTACGTAAATCATATTCAACGAGATTTTTCATGGCAGTGATCGCATAAGTTATGCTAAACTTAAGTAACCAAATTTATCCTAGACGTTCAATACCTAAGCTCAAACTACGTGCCTACTTTTATCTAATCATATCACTCGTAAATTAGTCAGACTAGAGATAATTAGTTAATGTAGTCTAGTCTCAAATGTTTTATCCTGAAGGCTAACTGCCTAATACAATTTCAAACAATACTATTTCGTAGCTCCTCCGTCTAGTTTCCAGCTACTTTGCTCTTTTATTTATTACTTGCACACTGAACGTGCTCAACGCGAATTTGTTTTCATAATATTTCTCACAAGCGCCGTTTCTACGTTATGTGTTACTCGCTCAAACAATTTTCGACCCTGCACGGTAGAAACAAGCTCCAAAGTTGAAAGTTACTACCTCGAACCATGCACATTTGTCTCTTTATTTACTTTATTGCGATGTTTTATAATATTCTACGTTTTGTGCGATAAGGCGCAAGACGCTCAACCGTTACAAAGTGCTCCTTGTTTTGAAATCGCAAAGAGTTTTGCGTGAGATGTTTTGTTAAAAAACGTTTTCCACGTATAATTTTGTGGAACACGAAGCCGCTGTGATAACAGAAACACTCTGGTTAAATAAATGCATAATTCATTGCGCTAATAGCTTTTGGTTCCTATATCCCCAACAGTGTATTTACTGCTTTTCTTTACATGCACTCAAGTTGATCCAGATCTGGGTTAAAAAAAAATAGAGAATGTTTCAGCTTTTTTCATCCACTTATGAAGACATTTGGCTTTCTAGTCTACAGCCTATATAAAGTTGATTGCCTACAGAAACAGGAGAACATAATAGCTACGTTAAAAAATATGTTTCAGCCTTATTATAGTAGCCGTGATCACGTGGATTGTGGTAGCACCTTATTGAGGGAGGTGTTTTTTGCCTACATATTAGATAGCTCATAGAATCCATATGACCAACAAACAACTCGGAAAAATGTACTAACATTGTCAACGTTGTAAAAATGCCTATGTAGATAAGATAGGTGAAATTGAAATTGATGACTGCCTAAGTATCTATTGCGAATGAAGAAAAATGTATGAATACAGTATATATAAGTACAATATAAGGTAATGTCATAGTATTGATAGCCTCGTGATTGAATGCTCGCCTTCCGTGCAAGAGGGTCTGAGTTCAAAGCCGGCCCGCATCTCTGACTTTTTAGAATCATGTGCGGATCGGAATTTGCCTTTACGGTGAAGGAAAACATCGTGAGGAAACCTGCACTTCTGATAGGGCCATAAACTTCTCGATGCTGTGTGTAGTCTACCAACTCGCACTAAGCTAACATGCTGGACTAAGGCTTAACTCTTCTCATTCTGAGAAGAGACCCTTGCCCAGCAGTGGAATAGTAATACATTTATTAGCATAGTACACTTTAGTAGGATACTTGGAACTAAAGTTTCACCAGTTCTGCTAATCTGGAACATATCAAAACGTAGGACTAGTGAAAACAAAAACTCTCATTAGTTCTAGAAAAGGTAGAAGAAGTGGGAAGAGAGACTCCCACTAGTTCTACTATTTTGTTACACCTATGGAGGAACGGGGTATGGTTTTCCTCCACTGAAAAGGGAGAAACCTCCTTCAAGACAAGGTGGTTAGCCTGGCGGGCCGAAGCCCGATGGTTGATGTCGGACATTCGTATATGTGTTAGAATCGTTGTAAATTCTCATAGTGCGATTCAGGGTTTTTTGTTGTAGCTTTACTCCGATAGATGGCGCTTTACTTTTTGCCATGTTGCGGGTAGTTGTCGCTATATATACACCTTATATCGTAAGACTAGTGAGAAAAACATCCCATTAGTTCTATTTTAGAACTGTTTAGTAGAACAAGTAGGAACAAACCGAATTAATTATTTTATTATCATGTCGAATTGTAAAAACAGTAGCCTAAAACTTTGATCGCAGTTCACAGACCTTAAACTTGCACCTGCTGTTATCCGACGATTCCGTTTATACAAACTTTCCTTTTCAATGGATGTTTTGGAGTCTTTCCCTTTTGTTATTGTTTGCGATTGCCGAAGTTCAAGGGAAATGGCTGCGAGTGAGCTCATAACATTCAACTTAATGTCTTCAATGTACTGTTTTTCCAATAGGAGTTTTTGAATAAAATGTTCAGTAATTGGATTTTTTGAACACAAAGCTTTCATCTGATTCTAAAGAATCGAAGACATGTTTTTAATATATCAAGTCACGAAATGTAGACATAAATATTATCATTAGCTAATCTAATTAATTAAATTTTATGGTAAAATTTTAACTATACTGTAATAATTATTATCATGTGCGATTTATAGCTTGAAATCAATAATGGCAAATTTTTGCGTCAATTTTATTCACACTTACTTACACGGCAAAGGATCGACAAGTAAAAACATATTTTCATCCTTTTTCCAACCTGCTAATTACGTGAAAAAAACATTTCGAAGGCCATTTATAAAGCAGCGATGAATAATCGACTGTTATTAAAATCTAAAGCGTTCGTGTTAACGTTATTCTTTTCTATTAGCAGTATATAACTCATAATACAATCTCAATCTTGTGCAAACAAGAGAAAATAATTAAACGGCCCGAGGGCCGCTCGTTGCTTATTTCCTATAAATTCTACAGAAAATGCGAACGGTGTCGCAGTATTTCAAAAGGCTATTACTTATTAAAGAATTATGCACACAGTGTGGGAGCGTTAGGTGGCTTAAGACCTCGCTTATGAAAAGAATTTAATAATAATGTCGCATTTTTATGCCTGTGATACCGTTAAGTTGGCTTCTGCGGACGCGTTATTTATGCTTTTGTACTATTTTATTAATCCTACTATAATTTCCTCCGCTAGCATTATTTAATTTGGATGAAAGAACGTTCTTTTTTTAAAAGAAATATCGAGTAAAGACGTTGCTCGTTCGTATATAGCTGGTCTATTTCGGGATCTAGTTTCACTGTAGCCGATCGTGTGCCAAGAGGACGATGCCGACGTTCGATGCGAAACTAAAACAACAAAAGCGCAAACAAGGAACGGCCTTGCCAAAGATCCTTGTCAACTGGATTAATTCTGTTAAACAAACCCCAAGTAAATGTTCGCAAGCTAAGGTAGATAAGGGCTCCGGAAATTGCCTTAGAGTAGAACCGAGTGGCCATTGCCAGTGGCACAGGGCAAGTGGGTGATGGATTGGTTGCTCGCATGACCATGTAATTGTTACTTGAGGTCCGCTTGCCGCCCCCTAGGCTCGCGTGCCAACACTCGGCCTTTCTTTAAAACATAATCTGTAGACCTTTTTATTGTTGCTGAGTGAGACTTATCGAAGTGACACTTACAGTTGAATGAAAAGGTGGAGACGTTTTGATGGTGTGTTGTTGTATCGACACTTTATTGTGAATGAATGGTACTTATTCATAGTTCAGGAAAGAATTGAAATATAACAGAATGGTCCAAGTATTTACTTACATTATATGGTTGTATTAGTTGTATAGCTCTACTAGCGGATTATGAGGTGGCTCAAAATCAATTAACCAAATCTCTCAAAACATTTTCTAATCAAGATTCTAGTGGTAAGAGTGTTCATGAGCCATATATTACTAGATTTAAGATTATCTGCAACTTTTGTCCTATTTTTTATATCCTAACTTGTCCGTATATCATGAAAAAGGAAAAATTGCAACCTAACATGCATTAATTTAGAAATAGCAGGACCTATACGGGCAACTTTAGATTACATGGCAGAACACACAGACAATGTCTGACAACTTTGTTATATAAAATACAATGATTCCCAACTCAAAGGGAAAAATGCGGCAAATGCCTACGTTTCATATCATATTCAGAATGACAGCTACAAGTAACACAAATAGGCCGTCGATGCAGCGATTGTCAGTGCAGTTTGTTTTTGATTTCACTCAACAAAGCATGGATGCACGCTCGTCGCAGTGTTTGTGACACATCGCTGGGTTTCTGTCGAGCTAATAAATTCTGCAGCGATAACGTTGTGTTTAATATTTCGTGTTCTACTTTCGGGAAAATCTGTTGAGCTGATTTTGGGGTGGATTCAATTAGGTATTTAGTTGGTGGTGGTGGGTTTGTATTATATTTTTTTCTGATTAAAGTATATGTAATAGTAAAGTAAATTTTCATGATAGCGATTTTAATTCTTAACTAGGTTACGTAGGGGATTAGAGTCGTTAAAATTACATCTTTATAATATAGTAAATAGTAAATCAAAACTTTACTATGACACATATGTTACATAAACGACTCTAATCCCTAATGTAACCAAGTTAAGAACTAAAATCGCTATCATGAAAATTTACTTTACTATGATAGTAAATAGTAAGAAAACTCGTGATATTGGAGATTTTCATGAGTTTTGGTCGAAGGGTGTCGTGTATCGGCGCATCCACGGAAGATTAAGCAACACAACCTTGTAACGTGTAGGTACCTTGTTTATTTATATTTAATATGTATTACTGTATAAGATATTCCTATTTTATATTGTATTTAAGTTTATGGACCTTAGTGGCATGAAATAAACGGCTAAAAAATTAATGAAAACTAGATCACCATCATTCATCCCGCGAAAGAGATGGCGGTACGAAATGAGACACATTTGACGAAGACTGGTCATCTTTGGCACAGAATTTGGCTTGGAAGTCAAGGGGTGTGACAGGCTAACAGTAAGAACATCAGCACCCTTCAGTTTGCTAATACGCCCTTGTGTTCATGTTCGCATGTATCTGCTACTGTCTAAAGAAATTCACAGTTGAAGAATGTCTTAGTTACCCCCAATAGCGGTGCAAGATGGCCGACGTTTGCGTAGGCATTAAGTTTTTATGGCATAAGCTTACTATATTATTTTGATGTTATGTTCTTATATGTTCTTCTCCATAGGAAAACAACACTTTGGAACGTGGTAACTAGGGCCTGACTATTCATAAGTGCCATTAACTGATGTACATGAATAAAAATATATTTTATTAAAAAACTACTTTTTAATATATTTCGGTAAGTCTTTGCATGATTTATGCCGATGTACTACCGTTGTTCCGTAAACGAGTTTACAAGATGATTGTTCAGAAATGTTCAGTAAGATAGTATGAGTTTCATTATTATAAAGCGATCCACACATTGCTAGCTGTATGAAAGCGTGCCGCAGACTGCACGCGATTGCCTCCGCTCGGCGGCGTCCACTCACAGGCGAATGCTTAACATGGCAACTGTAACCGAGTTTACACGATTATTGCGCATCGATGAGTAACAAGGTTTATTTTTTGGATTCGATTAATTGAATTTGGAACGGATTGATGTTTACCTCTGTTTTATTATAGTGTTGAAGATTTTTTAAATTTACTATTGGTACTGATGAAAAAACATGATGATCGACATCAGATTTATCATCAGATGATCAGATCAGATTTAGTTGCTTAAGATATATTGTATACCTACACAAGCTGTGGGTAAACCTCTATTCATCAGTTAATTTTAACAAAAAGGTGATAAAGCTACACATTTTTTATGTACTGTTTATTCAAGACTTTAACAATTCTTTAGTGCAGATTGTGGATTAATACATAAAAGAGAATTAAATATGTTGATTTGGTGCTATTATGGAGCTTACATAGATCAATGCATTACCCACTTCATTCTCAAGTTGACTGATCCAGACAGAGCCTTTGCAAAGGAGAATTCTAGACTCTTTCCGGACTGAATGAAATTGCGGAGCTCCCATTCAGTCTATACCCCATATTTTTATCACGTGTCTCTTATACACTAGCACCTGCACAAAAAACGATCTCAACAAAGCAACAGATAATTCCGTAGAAGTGGCAATATTTTCATCATTTTCATATGCGTACGGCATGAACTGGTGACACACAAAAAGAAGTATAATAAGAGAAAAAAAAAAAACATAAGTGCCTTGCTTCACAGAACATACTCGTAGAAAAACTAATCCCCTAAACAAAACAAATGAACATGCAAACACCCAAAATTATTATCTTAAGCCCAAATAACAGGGCGTTCAAACATGTCGATACATAAACAAGATACTACATTCAGTGATGTTGGCAGATTATTACTGGCGTCACTTATGTATTATTCATAGTTGTCTGTCCGTATTACTGCGGCCATATATCACGGAATGACTTCCCCTTTTATCAACAATATGTAATCTAGTTCCGACATCACTAGTCCACATGTAATCACGTTTTGAACGGATGAAATCTGGGCTTGAGAGAACAGATGTTCTGATTTGGTTCGTTATTGGTCGTAAGTGCGGGTGTTGAGTGTGAAGCCCTGGATATTATTCAGGTCAAGTGGAATTCGGCTCAAATATTCTCAGAAGTCCGGAGCTTGGAAATGGGTCTGGTATATGACAATAGTTTAGTTCCTTACTTCATCGAACAAAATAATGTCATATGCAAAATGTGGGTGTAAAAATACTATCTATACCTCTGCCCAGCTCTTCAGTTATCCAGGCGTGATGCGTTATGTACTGGGGTCCCATTATCTGGGGTCAGCTCTACTCGTCGTCTATTATTAATTCAGAAAAAATAAATGCTCATACTTCAATTTCTGTACCGTAAGTGCGTTTACAGACAATAATCTTATGTGCACAAACACTACGTACAATTTCTTAGTCATTAGTGAATACGTATTACCTACAATACCACTAAGTGAAACACTGTACACACTCGTAATGTTCCTAATGAAGATTGTACGAGTTACTACAATGTATTTTGATGATCGTATTACGTATAACCAGATGTGGCTTAATAAAATTAAGCAGCTTCTGGATGGACTAGGAGACCGTCCATCATACTTAACTGGAAAAATAGGAAATAATATTCATAATATATTATAAACATGGTTGGCACAGTGGCTGAGTACTTGGCTTTATGCGCTGCGTGTCGCAGTTTCGATTGCCGAACGGAAAAAAAGACTTTGTATGTCTTACAATTAGTTGTTATCAGTGTAGGTGTGTGTGTTTGTGAATGTAACATACATGTTCGTAAAACGCAGGAACCAATAATAAAGGAGAAACCCAAATGTTTAAAAAAATAAACTTTGTTACACTACAACTTAGTAACTATTTTTTGGTTCCTCTTTTTGTTTCTTTTTTTCGAGAGTATTTTTAGACGTATCAGCCCTAATTTTACGAAATAGATCTTAACCGGAATTTCAGCCATTAAATAGAACATTTACTTCAAACAAACTCACGTCAAAAACTAGAGCACGTTTCCACATGACGGGTAAGATTAAGCGGTTTTAGATTAAGACCTCAGAATGTAGGACTATTACTTTTTTTCTAAAAGAAAAGAAACAATAATGCAACAACCGTTTTCATAGCTAATGCAAGCTTGGCGTGAGAGCGAACTTTCCGCTTTGTTCTAACCTACTGCAGTTTATTCTACTTACCTAGATTAAAATATGAGGATACTAGCGTACCGTAGTGACCCGTCCTGGCTCCGCACGGGTAGCAGAGTGCAGCAGAGTGTGTATCAGCCTTTTGCGTCAAGCATTTAGGCGACGCCAGTAAAGCTCCCAATCGGCATCATTTTTTCCGACATTTTCAACAATCAGCGTTATATTTCAGCCAATTTACAAAAAACCATAATAAATTATACACTTAACCCTTCCTCATGAATCGCTCTGTCTATTGGTGAACCGCATGAAAATCCGTTCAGTAGTTTTTGAGTTTATCGCGAACAGACAGACAGACAGACGCGGCAGGGGACTTTGTTTTATAATATGTAACGATAACGATACTATGGTAATATTAAATGTTAGGCAATTTTCAGTCTAGTAATCGCGAGCCAGACATGGTATTATGCACTAGGTTGTGAGGTCAAATCCAGTTTGGCGTGCTCCAAAAAGTCAGATTTATTAAAGACTTTTTCATCACCACCCATAAAATTTTATCAGCAGTATCTAAGTGTGAAAGTAAACATCGTGAGAATTGCTCAGACCTTCAGGAACATTCTAGAAGTAGGCATTAATAGCGCGATGTGGAGATATCTAATTTAATATTCAGAATCTATCTGAATCATAATTTAAAACCTTTGTGTTTACTGTACTACATATTCTCATTTGATTTCAAATTAGGAATGAACACAACATATCATCGCGCCTGTATTCCATGAGGGGTTAGGCAGAAGTAAACACCCACATGTTGCCGTGTCGCTTATAATAATAATTATCATAAATTAAACTACCTCATTGGTCTTGTGGTCGCATGAGCGGCTGCTGACCAAAAGGCCCTGGGTTCAGATCGGGCAAAGTGTTACCGGGATTTTCTGAAATTCTCTGTAGCAGGCCGATGCCCGGTAGATGACAATAGACACTCGCTCCCTATTATATGGGACTTAACAACGGCATCGACGAAATGTGGGTGTATAAAAAGTACACCCTGCCTAACCCTTCGGGGAATACAGGCGTGATGCTATGTTCTGAACCTAATAATTTTCATTGAATACTTCATCAACACACCTTGTGTGTTAGTGAAGCGTTTAGATATTGCTTGAAGTTTCCTACCCACATCTACAGCATGTGTTAAACTATTAGTAATCTGCTCTCAGTAAATACTTGGCTTGTATAGGTATGCGTACTAACGAGGTTGGTGTTTGATTGGCTCTCTGAGGAAATAACATTAATTAGGTCAGATTTAACTGAGGTTATTTGAGACAATATCACTTATTGTATTTGATAAGTACCGTCTGTCGTATTTACTTATGAATATATCATGTTTAACATTTAAAATATCGGACTGACAGACATATAACATTTTATTATGTTTATGGAGGAACGAGGCATGGTGTTCCTCCATTGAAAGAGGAGGGTCCTCCGACCAGGCAAGGCGGTTAGCCTGGCGGGCCGAAACCCGATGATTGATATCGGACATTCGTACATGTGTTAGAATCGTTGTAAACTCTCAAAGTGTGATTCAGCGTTTGTTGTTGTCGTAAAAAAAAGTCGTAATGAAACCTGTACATATGTATATCTAAGTCGTTAATGAGGTTCTCAATGGTGTGTGTAGTCCGCAACTGGCTGGATTATTTATAAACATAGGCGTGGCCATACTGGTCCTCAGATTACATATCTTCGTTGAAGTTCTAACACCACGTATGTCAAAAATAGCTACTTTTCAGGAAAGTGAAAAAACTGCGTAATTTTACATAGACACCAGTACAACACCATTTTATATTCATTTAATTTTACGAGTTTCTATTGAACGATGCTTGTTTCTGATTGGCTGAAACAGCGCGTCTTCCGATTCTATAATGTCATCAAGATGTTAAAACCATAGACTTATAATTTCGCTTACGCTAAAATCGCCAAAAAATTACTTACGTGGTGTTATAACTTTAACGACGATTTTGAGAATTTTAACAGCTGTTGTGACAATACCTAACTGTCAAAAGTCTCTTATGTAATCTACGCTATAGATAGTGCCATCCACGAAGACGCGCCCCATTATTTTTGGTCGAGGCTTTCCAGCTGACCGTATTGCTTTTTCGTGATCAGTTAATATTTCGGGAAACAGTGTTTATCGACAGAACTAAAACACTAGCGGAAGGTTGCACACTTGTACTTTAAACAATTAGGAAGAAGAGTGGGGCGCGTCTTCGTCGATGGCACTATCTGTACAAATAATCTTCTTTGCGACAGCCAATACACATACACTAAGTGAAAAAGGACTGCACTATTTGTTATGCGTCCCTGTGGCTATCAGATTTTACTTACTTTTAATCAAACCGTAAGTTTTAGGTGCCCCAAAAACTAATTAGACCAATTCCCTATATAGCCTGACCTACATCTGATTGTACTCGACCTGAACCAATATCTTCGTAAAAAAAACAAAAGAAGAGCTACAAATTAAAATCGTATCGGTTCGCTACCGCAGCAAAGCGATAAAGAAACCCGTATACGAAACAGACTATCGTGCGATGTTACTGTACGTATTAATCACGAGTTTGCGGACCAAGTGATAAATTAGACCGGAGCCTTATATTTAGGGCTGTGCGCAACATTTCCTAACGCTCATAATTTTTTCTGCTGATTAAGTTTAGTGCGAGACCCGGGTACGTCTTAAAACTGCGGCCAGACACCGGAGGACGGGCAGCAGCGTCCTCTCACTAATCGGTGAGCCACTGCGATCCCCAAGCCGCCGCCAAGCGTGGGGATTATGGCAACTCCCCCCTTCCCCCCCATTGGGGGAGGCCTTCGTTCAGCAGTGGACGTCTTCTGGCTGATGATGATGATGAAGTTTAGTGCGGGCACCAAAATAGTTTTCGCCGGAGAAACCAGGGAGACCAACCATCTCGGGTCTGATTTTTTGGCAAATATGCGAATTTTTGTTTGTAATTCGATTTACATTTATTGTTATATTAATTGCTTACGATTCAATCCAAGTCACGGACGCTTAATTTTAATGAATACATTTTTCGTAAACCACAGTTGACATAAAATTTGAGATTAGGTACTAATCTAAATACGTTAGAAATATGATCCTAAAAATGCGAATAAGTCATTTCATTCTTCTGTTGTATAGGAGTTAATGTTGACAACCCTATTTATATCGCGAACGTGTGATCTAAACGCCGCGTTTTCGGTACGCCCGCTTACTAGCAACGCGTTATCATTAATCACGATGATTCTGACTTCTATTTATTTTATTTTAGCAATAAATAAAACACATATTTATGATTTATTTGTTGCATTAGCTCTAATGTTTTGTGATATTTGTCCCTGTGTGTGAATAATGTTCCAATAAATCTATTCTAGTTTCTCTATTCACCGATAGGGTTGGCTTGATGTATACTTATATGATTTTCCTTTGACAAGTTTAAATAAAAAACTTTAACTTGAAAGAGGCTGAGATAAAGAATGTCATTTAAAATGACTTTTTTATTCAATCATGTTGGAGTGAGTTTTAAAGGTGAGTGTAGTGAATGTACACGCTAATAGAAGGGTAAAGACAATATGATAGGCACAGCGGCTGGCCGCTTGTCTTTCTACTTTGGCCTTCGTGAACTTACGAGCAACTCAATTACTTGTATGGTCCACGAATCATTGTACCTGTTTTTTTTTCTTTTAAATAAACAAAGAAATAGGAGTTTTTCAAAGAAGACAACAAAAGTTAGTAAAGAATCTTTATTTTTCTAACTTTTCTTTATAATACAAACCAATTACCTAGAAAGGAACTTGTATGCAGTACACTGTTCTTGTTGCATTGAGTAACAGTACATATATAAATATAGATACACAGTTATGTAGTAACTATAGTTTCTAATAATATTCAGCGCTACCTCCAACTATGTCTTGCATTGTTGCTGCAGGTTACATTGTACCGTCAGCAAATTAAACCCACTTAATAGAATCGCGAAATTAAGTGCTTAAGTTCAGATTAATTTGAAACTTTGAGGAGCCTTCTAGCTTAACAGGGCTGTTTAATTACGGAAGGGCTGACGCTTATTAATTGTTAACGTGACACGATTGGCGCAGTGGCCAAGCGATTGGCTTTTTGCGCTACTTGTTGCGGGTTCAGTACCCGTATAGAGCAAATATTTTTATGGTCTAAAGATAGTTGTTCCGGATATGAGCAAGGACATGTGAGATATTTATGTTTGTACACTGTAGTCACACAAGAGAGAAACTAGTGAGGGACGCTTAAAAAAATCGCAGTTAATCGCTAGTCATATGGCTCTCTGCTAAAATATAGGCATTTTAGCCGGGATACAACACAGGGACACACACAACTTACATGTATCGTATCCCTGGAAGCAAATAAGTTGTTTATTCCTATTCTTGCTTAAAATGGGCCTTATTTATATATTCTGATTTCTGATTCATCACATAGAGTACGTAGAACCTAAATGAAGTAGGCTACTATTTCAATTTCAAATTTCAATTTCTTTTCCTTCAAAATTTCAATCGAAATCTTCGTACCGCAACACTGAATCCTCCCGTATTTTTCACGGTACACAAATACTTCCAATTCTGGGCACCATCGTCCGTCAGGCGTAATGCACCCAAGTGTTCACTTACCGAGAAATGGGAGGCGACACTCTTTACTCTAATCTTATTCATAAGTTATTTTGTTATCTCACACAAACAACAAAGTTTTGGATAACAGAATAATAAATGTTATGAAAACGAGATTTGATTAATGGCTTCTGTTTCGGATTGTACAGTGGAACCGTTTCGAAATAAAATGAAATTTTGTGTGTTATGAAAAATGCAATGCATTTGAATTTCAATTCAGATTTTTATGTAAAATAACTGACGTAGATATTGTTTTTATTTCTATAATAATTATGGTTGTTGTATTAAATGTATACCTCAAATTTTATAATAATGTCCTCCTGACCGAATTTCGGTCACGGCGGCCTATCTCACCGGAGATTGGCCAACTACGCATGAGATATTATAGAGCACAAGTGTGAGCGCAAACACAGGTGCTCTCTCTATTCCTTCACTCTCATAGTCCGATGGGACGGCAATCCGACACGACCTGAGAGGGATCAGGCGCAGGACCAACGGCTTTACGTGCTTTCTGAGGCACGGTGTGTATTCACATACACAAAGATCCAGACCCGAAACTGTAGATCATACAAATATTTGTTGTAGCGCAGCAGTCGATCTCTAAACCACTGCGCCAACCGTGCCGTTTATAATTAATAACCGTTTATAATAAAAACAATTGCAATATATGAAAATTATTATGTTATGAGTAATGTAGGTATCTATAGTGAAAGTTATAGATATTTCACTTGTACATGAAAACCTATAAATAGATAGACTGCACTATTTTTTTTATAATGATACATTATACCTATAGTTAGCAGTTAACTCGCCGTATCACATAACATATTAACCCTCTAACTCATCACGAACTCAAGTAAAAGAAGTACCTACCTATCTTTCCGTAATTAATTTCAAAAACTCGTATTGTAGAAACACAAGCAACGTCAATTTTGAAACGCAATCAGTTGCACAATAAGATCGGCAAGCTGACCAATGCCCGAGAATCGCATCATCTGGTGGTATTGAAAATGTAATAAAACGACGGCCAGTTGCGCTGTGCTCTCGTGAATTTTGTTCCGACTCTGATAGATTGTTAAGCCCTGCTTCTGTACGGTTTGCCGGCTCGTAATGTTACTTTTTACGTGACTGTGGAAAAGTGCAGTTGTACCTATTTGGAAAGTGCATGTTTTGATCTATGTTGGTATTTGATCATACTGGAGGCCAACTTCTAGATGGTGATTAAAGGTAAGTAATATGGTATTATAATTATTATGTGTAATAACGTCAAACAAAGTACCTGGTAGGTGTATAGCGGAGACTTCCTGCTCAATATAGACATTGAAGTCTGCGAGGTGAGGACACAGTGTAAGCCGACTACTCAGATGATGATCAGAGATGATGATGATGATCTTAGACTTAAGCGACATGCAACGCAACCACTGGAGTAATGCAACACGTTATCACGGATGGTAAGTGAAAATTTTACTGAGTCACAGTGTAAGTATAGGATTGGAACAACTATACCATTACATAATCACTTCACAGCCCCAATTAGCTTATTAAACAGCATACCACATACTAAAGTAATTCTTGGATTTCGTTTGATTTTTATTGGTAGAAGAAACCTTTTATTACTTACAAGTAACCGTGAGTTACTACTAAACAAACGCGATTTCTAAGTAAGCGTTATAAGTAACTAGAAAAACTGGATAAAAACATAACGTGACTGAATAAATTTCAAAGGCAGCCGTGGAGGAACGTGTCATGATTGTCGGCGACAGTGAAACATTACCATTGCATTGAGACCCCCGACATTGCTTAATAACCACTATGGAAATTACCATTCTCTAACCCTACTTTAATTTATATTAGCTTTAGTAAAGTCTGTGGGGAACTTACTGTGTACATGGAAGGGATGTTTCGTTTTTTCCTTAGGGAAACGCCATATTTACGACATTCATTTATTTATGAGAAGTCTTATTTCAGATGATTAATAAGAAAATATTTTATAAGTCTAAAACGCGGCAGTGTTTTTTTTTTAAGTCTGCTGATTTAGTTGTACAACAAAACTGTGGAATGAACTGTCGTCTGCGGTATTTCCGGACCAATACGACCTTCAAACCTTCAAGAAAAGAGCGTACTCCTTTTTAAAAGGCCGGCAACGCACTTTTGACTCCTCCGGTGTTGCGGGTGTCCATGGGCGATGGTAATCGCTTACCATCAGGCGATCCGTCTGCTCGCTTGCCACCTATCGCATAAGAAAAAAAAATTGTTACCATTTGCTGATACTTGAGATTTGTATTTTTTTTAAAGGTATTTAAATATTAAGCACCCTTGGCGCTTTTGCTAAGCCGTTGGCTTTATGCGCTACGTGTTACACAAATATTTTTATGACAGATTTTATTTTAATTTTATATATTTGCGCCTGTAAATGCACTCACGATACAGGGAAAATCCTAGTGCGCATGATTAAATAACTTAAGTAAACCAGACTTAAGACTGTTTTACCATTGTTAACGAAGAAAATGAGTAAATTGGGCTGAAACATAATTATATAGGTTTTTTTTTTATTTATTATTTAGTTTAAGTATAACAACGGTGGTTTCTAATTTCCTTTAACAATATTATACTGCATTTTACGAGACACGAACAGAATTTCTAGTAATAAATTATGTCTTTTTGAGGTCAGCGAGCAGTGTTGGCGAACACTAATCTATGAGAGCACTCGCTAGACAAAAGCGGAGAAGTGGCTTAATTTTACACCCAGCGCTTGCGAACAAACTTGCATATAACATTAATTATGCAATTTATAATAAATAGCTGTTGCCCGCGATTTCTTCTGCGTTTGTTTTGTATTTATTATATAATTTGTGTTTTGCTACAATAGTATCAGTATAAAATTTAATAACGATCGGTTCAGTGGTTTACTTATGATGAGATAACACAAAATGAGCTAAAGTTACTTTCTCGTTTATATTACATATCATCATCACGCCTGTGTTCCCCGAAGGGTTAGGCAGACATGTACTATTACACCCACATGTCACCGATGCTGTTATTGAGTCCCATGTAATAGGAGGCGAGCCTATTTCCATCTACTGGGCACAGTTCCAGACTCCGTGCTGCTACTGAGAATTTCCATACCTACAGAAAAACCCGATAACACTTTGCCCGACTCGGAAATCGAACATAATCATAGTTAATAATTTTTTTTTACAATTTAATAGTTTTTTAACATGTCTTATCATGTTTATATTTATTTTATTCTCTCTTTTTCATAGATTGCTATGACATCTTGTTAATGAAATATTAGATTTTTGTATTTTCAATTATTTTATTATTTTGTTTAATGTATCCGTAAGCTAGTTGCCATTGTAAGCTAATCTTTGATAATCAATTTCTTTATATACATGTACAATGTAATCTTACGCTTGTTACAGATGGGCTATCCATTGTAATGTGAGCACAGTGTAGGAGTATTCTTTTTACTTTTATTTTTATTAACAGACTTTATGAAGTTGCATTTAGTATTTATTTGACGAAACCTACATTGTTCTCCCATACATTTTCCACATTATGTTCATGGCAAGATTGTTAAAAGAGACTTTAAAAGAGTATCTATGGAGTTTCTTGCCGGTTCTTATCCATAGGACCAACTTTTTGGAACCGTGCAACTATAAGTGCCTGTATTAGGTTAATTTGAAATAAAAACCATTCTATCTATCTATCTATCCGAACCCAGGACCTCACGCTCAGCAGTCGCAGTTGCGAACACTAGACCAATGAGGCAGTTATTATATTTGTTCTGAGTATTCGTGTGAGTAAATAACAAGAAAGTTCACTTTGAATATTTATTTAAGGTTTTGGGTTTTTTTAGTTGGACTTTATATACATATATACCTATATGTATTAATTAATATTTCAGTACATAAAATTGTGAACTATGAAAATGAAACATCGTGTATATTATAATACAGTATTACATTATACGTATCAAAAGTTCTAGAATAGTTATTGCTAACATCGATGCTTCACTATCAGTACAAAGTTGAGTAGGTTTCCTCGTCAATCACAAAAATATTACGTAGGTACCAATTTTTAGGTATTCGATAATAATAGGTAAACAAAATTTCTCACACTACAATATGAAATACATAGAGTCAAGTCAAGTTTAATTTACAAAATATTTTCCTAAAATTATGACAAAAACGAGCAGCTGGCTTTCATTCATTCAAAACTGGAACTCATAAAATAAAAGACATATGTCATCTTTCATAAAAATAAATAAAAAAATAAAAAAGTATTTATTGACACGAGCTTTACATGCACAAGGAGTGTACATAAAATAGACACAGTTATATGTAATGAACAAAAAGTACTGTTACTGATACTTGATTTATATAAAAGAGCAGAACAAACTTTTAAAATTAAAAATATATTTTTTTATCTTTTATTTGGTGAGGCCTTTTGCACTGATGCGCCAAGTCAGCCTCGTAAGGTAACACAAGTAATGATGCAAAAAAAAAACTTATAAAGTATATATAATATAATAACCTCGTTCCATTTTATAGAAAAACCGTAACAACGTAAAAAATATGATTAATATTACCAACGTAATTAACGTTATGAAAATGCACTTAACGAAATTGTTCCGTGATCGTTACACTAAATGCCTGTAATTTGACGGAAAGATAAACCGCACCCACTTTCAAATCAACGAAATGCAAGTTATTCGGTGTTATCTTAATAATCATGTGTAATTGAAATATAATAGTGCTAGAATGCACCCCCGATGTGAGCCACTCTCCAAAACACACGCACCCCGTCAACTTGTCAGTCACTAGGATTTTTCAAGCCTTGAAATATTTTACCTTTTGTACATTTATTCAAAATAGTACGCCATAGTTGTAGCGTAAAATTGTAAGTACCCACCGAGTACAAAACATGGCACACGCCTTTATTCCGCGAAGCGTTAGGCAGAGATGTATTGATTACCCACTTTTGCTGATGTGGTTAAGTCTTATGAGAAGATATTATATATTTAACCCATCAATCTATTTCTCTTCGTTGTCGGGCGCCCCCTATTCCTTAATGAGATACAGGAGACACCTCACATCCCAAACTCTGAGCTGCTATTGAAAAAATAACACTGCTCGACCCGGGAATCCAGCATGGAACCGTAAGCCCACCAGTTTCGCTTGCGACCACTAGATACATACATACATACATAAAGTCACGCCTTTTTCCCATGGGGGTAGGCAGAAACTACGGAACGCCACGTGCTACGATCCTTACATAACCCTTTTGCTTCATCTACATTCATGCATCGTTTCATACATGAACGCCGGTTGTGGGTACTGCGCACCTGACCTTTTTGAAGGACATCACCGATAAGAGCGTAGCTATGCGACACTCCATAATCCTTCCCAAGTGATGTGACATCCGGCACGCCGCACGGCAGTGACTCTTGTTATTAATATAACTGACTGGCTAATATTTTCATTACGAGATAAGAAATTTCTAGGTGAGAGGCCATGAGTGCCGACACTACACAATGTCGCAGCGATGTTGATAGTATTTTTCTAAAGGATATTTTTATTCGAATGAGAAATTTCAAGTTCCTTCGAGGTTCCATATGACTATCCGACAATCGATCTGTTTATATAGTTTTGTGGGAAATTTTATATAGTTCATCAGATTATACTATATTTTTTATATTATTTATATATTATAAATAATAATAAATAGATTTACATTTACAATTAAAATTAAAGTGTAATGCTGTACCGCTACCATAAGTTTTTTACTATTTACTTACAAAGTAAAAGTAAATTTTCATGATAGCGATTTTAGTTCTTAACTTGGTTACATTAGGGATTAAAGTCGCTAATGTGACATCTACTCATAGTAAAGATTTGATTTACTATTTACTATTTTATAGAGATGTCATGTTAGCGACTCTAATGTCTCTAGTGTGCTTAGGCTACTATTTTACTTAGAAAAATGTATGTATATAGTTAGAAGATTAGATGGTGGTCTTATGTATCATCAGAAACTAGAAATATGATTGAAAAAAAAAGATAACCTACAAAGTATGTAAAAGATTACTTTTAAAAGAAAATTTCTTCGTGGAATTGTTAAAACATTTGGAACAGAAATGGGAATTATTTGGAATATACACAATAAATGATCAAAATTACTTTATAACGGTACCTTTTACATACATTTTCGTTACAAACAGATCTGAATCAGACATTGAGAATTATCTTTCAGAAAATAATACCTATTTTATTTCGTAGACATAAAAACAAATTCGTGAAATAAACTAGCCAGACAAAAGAGAAAAAATACGATATCCTTTGTAGATACGAAATTAAATTAGTGTTCTGTTTGTAGTTAATTTCTTGGTACAGTCTGCGACCTCTAGCCTTTTGAAATGACTGGTGATCGAAGAACAAGAGAAATAGATATATTCCGCTTGAGACGAATAAGGTTACAAATATTAAGAAAAATATAAAAAAGGGTTTTTCTAATGCCTCACTCATTTGGGTACAAATATATACATGACACACAACTAAGAACAATTATATTTATGGGATACCAATATAATGTTACTTGCGGGAAGTGAACGCGAGAAACGAAGCGCGGATCACTTAACCTCAATCGGGACATTTTTTTTAAGTAAAATATTTTTTTTAAGTCTTGTAGGTGATCATGTTAGTATTAAAATAATAATTCTTTTTACAGAAATAGTATTATTTCTATGCATATATTAATGGCTAGATAGTCATTCATCATGGTCGGCCAGCAGCCTGCTTCTATAGCAGTTCTTCGAAACATCTTTCAATGTAAATTCTTAGTCCAAATAAATGTAAAGTTTTTAGTTTTTAAATATTTACGTCTACTATATAGTATTGTTGATCATTTCATTTGAAACGAGTATGTTTGGAATTTACGGGTAGCGTTCGACAAATTCTCGTAAGATTAGAGATCATGTCAAAATCAAAATAATTTCGAAAAGACATGACAAATATCGCTCAGTTACCTTTTTAGGAATTTTCGTAATATCAGATTAATTATACTTCAATGGTCGAAATGCAACGATTGATTGTGATTGGACGTAGTTGATATTTTTATGAACATTTTCTATAGACGAATACTGCCTCAAAAATATACTTATATCGAAGCGATAATTTACTCCATGAAGGGCACGTAAACAAAAGAACAAAATTGTAAAAGGCGAGATCATTAGTAAAGTTGCAAAGGTCTTTTACCTAACATACGCTACTAAGAAAATAATTTCTGAGAATCATATACAATATTGTACTCATACACAAAGACACACCAGACTGCACCTGTTCGCTAATAAGATATTCATATTTCAACAGATGCGAGTAATAGACTGATATTATACATACTAATTTGCCTTAATATTTAATCACTAGGAACAACCGTAGTTTAACATGCACCGTTAATACGTGGTCGGATCAAACATATAATTATTTAATACGTATGCAAATCACTTCATTGCCCTGAACAGTGTACACAACACTTGGGTACAGACAACTACAACAGCTTAAGGGGAGGAATATTATCATTTAGTTTTCGTGGGTACGCATATACATACGTATATATAATTCATTATTTATCATCACAGCCTGCAGGCATCAACTACCGAAGATAGGCCTCTTTAAAAGACTGTTTTTGGTACACAAATCAGTGTGTAGAAAACTGTAAATTGTTAGTATTCTTTAAATATCGTGTGGTAAAATAATGGGTGTGCGAAAGAGTGTCCATGAGTGACGAAACCTGAATCGTCTGGCTTACGGTCTTTAAAACTGGGTAATCTTTCCAGTATTGCATGAGCGATTCCCGTATGGTACTTTTGCCGAAATACAGGACGAGAAGATTGGTTTAATGAAGAGAGGTATAAAACTAGGTATGAAAATAATTCAAAAAAACAAAAAAAAAACAAAGATGACGTCTTTTTTTTTTGTGTGCAGTCTTTTCGTCGCCTTTATCTGCAATGCTTAAAGAATTTCTACAACCAGTGATTATGGTTTCATATTATCTGTGATGCCAAGACATGGCAATGGGGCCTAATCATATAAGTAATCGTTCAAATAAGTTCAAATAAATGAGATTATAAGAAAACGACATAGCTTGCAGAATCAATACGTTGAACTGGCAGTGGCCAGTCATATCTATCAACGGATCGATGATCATAGCAGTATGGACTGTCTGAATGTGACAGAATCGAGTGATGTGGTGCAAATTTGGTAGCTGCCAGTGTCTACCGCTGGACTGTAATAGGGCTATTTGATTGAATGATAAACCTACACGATAATGTTGGTAGTGCGGCTTATTCTGCAACAGCGTTAACTCAAAAATTATTGTTCAGCCCTAATTAACTTATCACAGTTGTGTGTGACTGTACATCGCGTGTTTCTCAACTTACCGTGTAACACAGCGTTTACTTTCCGTGATACAAACAAAATATTGCAAAACGCAATAATTTGCATTACACTTGCTCAAGGAAGGGCGGGGCGAGGTCGTCATTAATAATAGAGCAAAGTTAGAGGGCGTTTCCCGCCCTACAGCATGGGGTTAATAACCCTTGTTAAACAGTATAGACGTAGTATGAATTCATTTTCTGCTACAATGACTAGTGTATATTTATAAAAAGTTTTACGTTACCAGGAAAAGTGGTTTTTTATTTTATATAAATTGTATGGCTGAGACGTTCACGCTTGTTCACCGAATTGCTACGAGTTTTGCATTTTTTATTTTGAATTGAACTTTCTTTACAGATATATTTCTGGGTATTGTGTTTTGCTTTTATCGTAGAATAATAAATTACGAGGTGATGTTCACTTTTTTTGGATATAGATATGAATACCACTAAAACATCAACCTGTAGAAATTAACGTAAATAATAGAGTGAACCAAGTTATTATTAGGGTCTTCAATTCTCCATGGGAAATTATCTTGAGACGTATTATCTTGCCCTTTAATCTTAAGAACCATAGAGCCTGAAAATCATAAATCTTACACATTAACATAACAACTCAAAAAATAATCCTGAAAACGCAATTCATTCCCAAAAGTCTACCTAATATCATTCAGACAGGAAATTCACATTAAACCTCAGAAGAAATTAGTGATTGCAAGCAATAATTCACTCTGGGCCTGTTAGCGGTCGCCGCTAGTGGTCGGAATCCGTGAAATTGGCCGCACATTATTTTTAAAATATGCCTGGGCTATCGCCGCTCATGTTTTGGGGCCTGATTATCTTCAGTTTTTTGCCAACTCTACAAATTTAGTCACAAGATTTAGTGACGGAGCTGATTCAGTCGTATAAGTGATTGATATTTGACACTGTGAGGGGTACCAGCGCTTGCAGCGGCCAGTACTTAGGTGGCTGCCCGTTCTTGTCGATTTGTGACTTATGACAGTCGTCACGGGCAGCCAGCCTTAAAAGTCAGCTAGCAGCCCACCATAATATAGTTGGGCTGGGCAGATGATGATAGGTAATACAATATATAGATACCCCTGAATTTATCTGTAGTCCTTATTGAATTGAATTCAATATAATTGATCCTTCTTTAGTAAACAAACATATAGAATATAATCATACGTAGATTAAACTAACACTCAATTAGCTCTTCATCGACTAACCATCATTTTGTACTAAAATTTGTAAGTTAAGCATATTAAGTGAGCTCTGTAAGTTCTTTGTGAGAATAAATAAATCTTAAACCTCATTTTTTTTTTATAAAATCGATACTACTGCTGGAAAGCGTTCAGGTAAAGACAAAAATTACATCATAAAGAAAATTAAAAGTTCGTTGGATCTGAAGTACGAGTATTTAATGTTTTTTCTTTACCTATTCCTAGATGAACCTAAAAGTAACTCTCAAGTATAACTCTACGTTTAATTTTAGTTCTTAAAGCTTCAAACAATTCTCGCGAGAATAACTCCACTGAAACCTAAATCCTGTGCTTCATAAAGCACTTTATAATTAAATTACATTAATATTGATGGAGGCCAGAAAGTGGGTAGATTGCATTACACAGACGAGAGTTGAACCCGCCTGTAAGCCGATTACTTCAACCTAAACAACTGGTAAAATTAATCTGAAGACCATTACTGTTGACACGTAAAACGCATTAAACGACCTAAAAGCCTCCTTGCTAATCAAATAGAAAATATCGAAAGTCAATTCGATGGACTGGAATACGAAATAAAAAGTATATATAACATTGTATTGCAAACTTGTCTTTTTTACTTGAAGTACTTTTTTATTTTGAGTGTAGTTTGATGGATTAGATTTGGATGATGATTTTTACTAGTGCAGAAACTGAACGAAATTCAATATTTTATATCGTATCAGTCACTTGTACGTGTACAGACTTTTCTTCGTATATTTTCAAGTCCATTTTATAGCAGAATACAAATGCTGTTGAAAGCTCAGGAGTCATTTAAAAGGACGAAATTGTACTATGTGGCCGCACTAAATTTTAATATTACATTGTATACTTTGCGAAAGGGGAAAGATACACTGATTTGATCAGAAAATTTTATTATAAACATGCAATTAAAACGAAAATTAAACGTGTGTTTTTCATGCATCCCTTAATCAAATAAAGCGACAAAATTAATCTGCGCGATTCACCGCGCCCTTCCGTGTCCGGTCTCCGCCAATTTCATACAATAACACATCACGTATTTGTGTTTCCGTAATGGAAACGTATAGATACATGCTCCCCATACCCACTTTGTTTTGTTTGCTCGCGTTATTAATTCATCCTATTCATAGAAAGGGTATTCAAAGCATATCGCTTGTCGTTTTGATTGGATTTCACAGAAAGCACATTTTTATAACTCCGCTAGGTACATCCGATTCAATAACCGGTCGGAGATTCCTTTGATTACGTTATACGAACGAAATATTACTACTGTACCCTTTGAATAGGTATTTAATTTTCTCGGAGGCAAAACAAGGTACTAAAGAAAGTAATATCCACGTGAAATATCACGTTGATGAATTTGTTTTACAGAACGAATTTCTTTTCTTTTATATGAGAAAAAGCGGATAAGTCATTAAAAGTGTCGACGAAGCGTAAGAATAAAGTGAGTCGAGCAAAAGTGGTCGAACCCAAGCGGAGCGGCTTCTTATCGAAAACTTGAAACTAGTATGGTTCCCATCCAACGAACGCTTATTAAACTTTTCTTTACTTTAACGAGTCGAACGTCAAATTTCTCGAATAGTTACCGACTTCATATCTCGCTGTAATAGTTCTATCTTTCTTTTGGTTCATATTTAATTCAATTAGTTAAGTGAATGCCGATTGATAGCAAGAGTTACAGACTCATTTCTTTACTAGAAACTTATCAGAAATTTTATAAAACTCACCTGAATAGGTAGCACAAAATGATTTCCACTACTAGGTATTGTTCATTGACGGCACGGTTGGCGCAGTGGTTGAGAGATCGACTGCTGCGCTACGTGTCGCGGGTTCGATTCCCGCACGGAACAAATATTTGTATGATCTACAGATAGTTGTTTCGGGTCTGGGTCTTCGTGTATGTGAATACACACCGTGCCTCGGAAAGCACGTAAAGCCGTTGGTCCTGCGCCTGATCTGTCTCCGGTCGTGTCGGATGGCCGTCCCATCGGACTATGAGGGTGAAGGAACAGAGAGAGCACCTGTGTTTGCGCATACACTTGTGTGGTGAGATTGACAGCCGTGACCGAAATCATTCAGGAGGACATTATTATTATTATTGTTCATTGTAATTTGAAACAGCAAAGATACAAAATATAGAAATTGAATTGGCACGCTAAAATATGAAAATTGAAATTTTATTGTTTTCTTCATATTAAATTAGTTTAAAAATGTTCTCAAGTTCAAAGGCTTCGTCAGAGTAATTTAGTTTCTACCCAATATTAAATTGTTGGTTTTTTTATATCATACTAAAAAGTAACGATACGAGAATATAGTATTTAAATATTTTTTTGCTACTTTATAACCCTAAAAGTAACGAAAAGTTGACTCAATGTAAAATTATTGTCTAAGGACGCCGATGACCGTCCGCAGTTTAATGATAAACGTTTAAAATATGAATTGGCATATATTTATATGAAGATAGCGATATATATATTGGTCATATTATATTATTATTGTATTATATATTAATGGATATTTATATATAGAAAGCGATAGAGATACCCTAAAATTTTCATATACGTAGGAAATCAATTTGAGGCCGCTGCTAAAAAAACACGTAACCGAACGCCAATAAGTAAGAGCTGTCCTCAACAAATAGGTCAGCGATCCTTGTTTTCTTTTTCAATAAACAGGTCAAGCTCAAAATGTCTTATCCAGTAGATAAAACCAGATTGGTGCCACGTTTTTTTACCCAAGAGGCTGTAATGAGTCGTTTCAGTGCTTCGATTGACCGTCCCTCCACCTTCTCAGCCAATTCACTCGCCTTTATACTCTTTTAAACCCTCCTGACTTTTTAAAGAAAGCCGTTGCTACGTCCCGCTGAATACGAAAATGAAAGTTATATAATAAGGTCAGACAGTTGAGAGTATGGCTTTAAGCATAATTAATTACTAAATATTGATTTCTTTTTTAATTTCGTTGGATTGTTAAATCTATATGAAATAACACTCTTTGACTTATCACGAAATTTCAGGAATTATCATGCTTAAAAACTTGTTTGGCATTTAAGTCCCTAAAAACGTGAAGTGTTCTGAAATGAGACCCCTTATGAGGTGAAATGGGATTTCCAAATTTTTCATGTCTTTTTTTAAGTGGATGGATTTACGGGAACATTTAGTTGTTTTCTTTAAATAAGTATAGTATTAGCCTATTTTTCAGAGTCAACTGATTAATTTATATCACGAAACATTACCCATGTGGTTTAAAGACAGTTGATCGCTTATACAATTTTTTTAAAACTTTATTCTCAGATTTGAGTATTGATATGAAACAAGTATAATACACGAAATGTGTGCCACATTCCTAACCTGTAATACATACTCCAACTCGCTTTGTAAAATATAAAAGTCAACGGAACTTCAAACTAAAATACCCAGCAGAAGTGGGTTAAGATAATATTTCAAGTAATATAACTTCAGAATAAGAATGCAAGGTGCACTGGCTTCAGCGTGCACCGAGAAACACACGTGATCTAACTTTGAATTAAAGTCATACATGTCTTCATCTCAACTAAGTTTTGAATGAGATGAGATTGTTAAATCTGTTTTTAGATTATACGGAAGTTTAAAGCCAGCCGCTTGGGTATTATAATATTATTTTAATGAAAAAGTTTTTGCCAGATTGCCGTAAATAATTTTCTACTGTTTTATGAAAATGTATGGTCAAGAAGGTCACTGATTTACTTGTTACGATTTGTAACCTAGTCAAGTCCAGTCTAGCCCAGTGAAGTTGCCACCTATTCCCGATTACATTTCGTAAACAATATAAACCTATTAGGATGATCTAGATCCTACTAATTTTATTACTAACCTTGTTAGTGGTAGCGTTGATATAATGTTTCGTATAATCTTGTAAGTTGTAAATGCTTCTAATTTTTATTTGACATAATTAACATCGTACGACCATTTATTTGACGTGTTCAACATTTACTATCGTGATTTATATAATATAATTAATTTCCAAGTAATTTTTGTGAAATATTTTAATTTAGATCCAAATATTCATGTTCCTATTTGCAATGCAAATATTCGGCCTTTGTAAATATTGTTAATGAAATGTGTACGCATAATTATAATATATCTAATAATGATAAGAATATTTAAATGGTAGGAATTTTGAAAGTTATAATATTATCCATGTAAGAGAATGATGATTCTGATAAAACAATAACTATTGTATTATGTAGTATTGTTCACGGCGCGGGTCTTAGCAGGTTCAGGAGAAGAGAGGACAGTGGCCAACGTAGTATTCGAAAGAGTAAGAATTACAAGAGAAAAAGAACACTGATGCTCTTTTGTTTTATTTTTCTTCTCTTCGGCACGTCATTATTGTCAAAAAGGAATTCGGATTACATAAGTAGGTATCATGGTAACAGAAATCAAATAAACGTACTCGATCCGTTTCGTGAATATAGTTAAAACCACGTATCTATTGAGAAATCGAAGGTAATTTTTTTATAAAAATATTCACCGTAATGATTTAGATTAACAAATATAGTAAATTTGTCCTATGCAAATAGAGCTTTTCATACAAATTAACTGTATTTGAATATAATAAACTAATATTCTCTACGAAAATGTAAATTTCTAAAAAAAACAAAATTATGAATTTCAAATTGAAAATGGCGAAAATTATCCGTACTTAAACATAACAGTAATGAAATTAGGCAGCTAAAATAAAATAAAAGCTTAGGGAAAGGTAATTAACTATACTCCCGACCCTCTCTTAGTTAGTAAAGTTTTAATTTTGTTTTGTTTAATATAAAGTGCAGTAAATTATTACGCATTAAAGGGTAGGCTAATAACGCCAACTGCCTCGCTTATGGCTGCTGTAGAAATTAATAGCGCTACTAGTGATGTGAAATATGTACTTTTTATCGATAATGTTTTTCGAATAAAGAGTAATATAAAATTTCTTTTTGATGTAATTGCTTAGTAGTTTATCATAAGTTATTGATCGCTATTAACAAAACTTGTGTTTTTAAACTAGACACGTTTTCGACTATAGTGAAACGCTTCATTTACTTTTCAGTCCTATGTTAAATAAATAATATGTAAAACACATTAAATACCAACTTTATGGCTTCTTACGCTATGTTATTAAAATGAATATTCCGTCAATTATTCTACAAAAGCGCTCTGTGCATTCTCTACATAATATCCGATTGGATGGTCAAATAGACCTCTAATTTATTGTTACTATTAGCCTGCATCATCCCACTGCTGAGCAAAGGACTAGAGCTAGCGTCGACACTTCTTTATTTAATTTATTAAACTCGATCGACCATCTTTTTCGTGGTCCGCGACGTCTTTTCGACCTAATAGGGCTCCACTTAGTTGTTATCTTGGCCAAAAGTTCATCGGGCGTAAGCCACCACATAGTAAAGAAAATTCAATATTAAATAATAAAATGAATAGGTTGCCTACCTTTTATGTTTCGTTATTTTCCTTTTTAATCGCTTCAAGACTATCGACAACCAAATTTTCCTCACAGCCCATCACTAAACGTTCTTTAGATACGTGCTAGGGCGTCGCACGGTGGGCTGAAAATCGACTTTCATAGACATAGGGATTTCAATTTTTAAATGTCGTTTTTTTTCATGGATATGGGTTTTATTTATTATTTCTATGCTTAAATATTATCACAAGGTTAATTTGGCATATAAACGGATGACTTATAATTTTTTAAAGAAAAATTTGTATGGAGCTCCTGTGGAAAATCCGATTATCTTTGGAACAGCAAGTTAAACCGTAATATCCTTACAGAAGGTATTAGAACTAATTATTTATGATTTATTGACATACCACGTATGACGGTTACTGCTGCAGAAATTAAAAAAAAATAAAGAAATATAATATATTTTTTAAATTCTATAACGACTCGTTTTAAAGCATCCAGTCAAAAACCAAGTATTAATTAAGGTAATAAACCTGAATAAGTGATATTTAATCATTATTATGTAGTACCATCACCACCATGCGACAACACAAAACATTACCTATGATCATAGAAAGTGAGTAATCAATAAAAAAGATTTTCAACTATCAAAGATTTACAAGCACTTTAGTTAAAACCTACCTTTAATGAGCTCACCTTGTTATTACTGCACTCAGTAGGGATAAGATTCTTAATTTCATCATCCATTTGCCTTTTGTGACTGATGACCACTTCTTCGCTTTCCTTTACAAAAGTGAACTGCACTGGACGACAATATAAGGCTGAGCATGGCTTTGGATTCGTCCATAAAGTATCATCTCCAGCAGTCACCTTGAGTGGCACCAAGGAGGTCATAAATATACTGGAATCATCTTGTTGCCCCTCCATTTTCTGTTTATATCGGCTTTGGTTGGAAGCACCATCAAATCCCCACTTAGATATTAGCTTCAAATCCTTATTTTGCACATTGTCAGAAAGACTTTCAAGGATCCTCTTCACCGTGATATCGAGTAATGCTTGAAGCGTAATCCTAGCTGATGAAACCGTTACAGTCACTGATTGTTTCAGAGGATAGCATTGTAGTTTAGCTTGTTGCACTTTGTAGTAAGACGGGTAAATATCCTTAGCACCTTCCCGAATGGCTGTCTCTCGCAACGTGATATATTGCCACTTAGAGAGTTTTAATGAAAGGAGCAACCCTAGTGATTTTTCTGGTGTAAATAAACAAGTTTGAACTGGTTTTTTAAGCATTTCTCTAATTTTTGCAGCTGCTTCTGGATTCTTCAGCATATATTTGATTACAAATGCGGTATCCTCACGACCATCTTCTTTTAAAAGTAATGCAGCTGAACTGGCCAATTCATTTGGATCTTCGCATTTATGATCTTCAGACCTTCTCTTCTTCTGTTTGCTTCCCAGATCTTCGAATGCCTTTCGAGGTCTTTTTGTCATGGTACCAATAGACGACGATGTCGACGGTTCTGGAGAGATTAAATGTGCGCTAAGTCTCTCGTCATTTGATTCTTGGATGACAAAACTGGTTGGCACGCAACTTGGCCAATCGACATTAGCCTGAAGCCAATTTTCGTACTGCTTTCTGAATGTATCAAGGATACGGGAATTTTCTTTGTTAACTACGCTCATTAAATTGGCTGAAGTGCTTGATGATTAAAAATCTTTACTAGAACTCTTAATTACTCACTTTCTAGAATAAGATAATACTTAGTTAATGTTTTGTGTTGTCGCATGGTGGTGATGGTACTACATAATAATTATTAAATATCACTTATTCAGGTTTATTAGCTTAATTAATACTTGGTTTTTGACTGGATGCTTTAAAACGAGTCGTTATAGAATTTAAAAAATATATTATATTTCTTTATTTTTTTTTAATTTCTGCAGCAGTAACCGTCATACGTGGTATGTCAATAAATCATAAATAATTAGTTCTAAAACCTTCTGTAAGGATATTACGGTTTAACTTGCTGTTCCAAAGATAATCGGATTTTCCACAGGAGCTCCATACAAATTTTTCTTAAAAAAATTACAAATCATCCGTTTATATGCCAAATTAACCTTGTGTGAATATTTAAGCATAGAAATGATAAATAAAACCCATATCCATGAAAAAAAACGACATTTAAAAATTGAAATCCCTATGTCTATGAAAGTCGATTTACAGCCCACCGTGCGTCGGCGGGGGATTTCTGGCTCTCGGGTGGGTCGCTAATATAGCGATCCTCACTCGGGGCGACGTCGCCGGCCTAGCGCAAAACTCATTAAAATTACACACCGGCACAAAAGCATACAGTACACAGAATCTCCCGTCCAACACACCCTTTGCCGTGTCAATTTGTCGCGTCAATTACTTTGTATAATAGTATCGATGCCTATTACTGTTTTATATTAGGTCTCTTTAATTAATAATGAGACAGTAGGCTCCAGCGGCGAGGAACAATATATTTTTATATGTCTACTTTGTAGAACATAGTTCATACACGTAGACAGCCCATTTAATTAAACTAATCAATTCCAATTGAATAACTCTGCACATAAGTAGTATTAAGTCTGGATTGAAGGGCTAACCCTTCAATCCAGACTTAATACTACTTATGTGCATATACTTATGTAATATATTGTAGCAGAGGTATACAATACTCACATTCCTCCAATGCCATTTTGAAGTCCCATTTAATTTATATAAGTGGCGAGCCTATTGCCATGTACCCAGCAAATCTGGACTTCACACTCAGCTGCTACGCTTGTGTTTACTAAATCAATGACGAAGATCCAACTAAACCAATTTATGATCAAAATAAAAACCCTACATCGGTTAAATAAAACAAGCACGCTAGATAAACCGTCCGTATTTAATTGTACTTTAACCCATATTTCTCCATGAGATATTCTCCTGGTCTTTACCAAAAATTAGATGACAGTTAAATTTTTTACGGGCCTTTGCTCGACCGCATTGAGCAATAAAGCTCAGGCAATCCCGAGGGAATTTCACGGTAGCCCGACGCTTGCAATGAATTCATTCAGAACAAATTTTAAATATAATGCTAGGAAATATAGTTCTTTGTATTCTGTTGGCGTTCAGGAGCTCTACTTCATTTTATTGCTTGGAAAGCGTAATTAGCGAATAACATTATTTATGTATAGTTTCATTTGTAGCACCTGCGGTTGCTTTGTGGTTGTGTTTGGCGATTAAGGTTTTAAATTAAGACAATTGACCGTACCATTTTCTTATACGTCATCACCTATAGGTTTGTCAAATGTGGTGATTATAGCAATATGCAATGTTTGTTGGGCCGTTGCACCAATATTGCATCACGCGTGTGTTTCTATAAGGTTAGGTAAAGGTGTTTTATTGTACACCGACATTTCGCTGATGTCGCTATTTAGTTACATGTAATAAGGAGCGAACTTATTGCCATCGTGCCATTTACCGGGCACAGCTCTAAATTCTAGGCAGCTAATCAGAATTTTCTAACAGAAAAATCCTAACATTACGAACCCAGGCATTTGCGCTCAGCAGCCGCCTTTGTGACCAAACCAAAATATGACAGTTTAGTCTCCAACAAAAAACTGTAAGAAAGCTTTTAAGAGTGAAACGTAAATGAAAAATATTTTCAACGACGTTATAAATGCATTATTTATATACCAAAAAAATTACAAAAAAATGAAACTCAATCAGCTCGTTTGTGTACCATGTTGATTATTATTTGTATCACCGGTCGCACGTTTACAAGTTCCTTTTAGGTCAACTACTCAAAATATTACAATATTAAATCCTATGTAGGCGCCGGTGGGCTTGAAAGACCCAATTCCTTGAAATACTGAAGTATTCAGCTTTGAAACATTTAAACATCGCTTCTTTGCTATCAAAAGATCTGTCAAAGTACTTACTAAAAGGGCTTTTGGAAATATTTTAACATCGTACTAAGTGAAACCATTTATCATCTAGAAATAAGGACTTCAAGGCTGCCTAGCAACAGATATGCTATGCTTCATTGGTCTAGTGATCATAAATGCGGCGACTGTGGTCCTGGGTTAATTTTAGGTGGGCCAAAGAGTCAATTATTTCCTATATCCTGGAATTCACAGTAGCCATGAGCTCTCTTATAAAACTCAGATTGCGTCATTTGTCTAGACAACTGATCGTGAGCTCGATTCCCGGGTATCAGAAACGAAGTTCCGAACTCCGTGCTGCAAGTTAGCCTACCAGCACGGAATTTAGAACTGTGCCGCCTATTACATGAGACTTGAAAATGACATCGGCGAAATGTGGGTACATTAGAACACCTCTGCATAAACCTTTAGGGAAAACAGGCGTGATGCTATGTATATTATAATAAATCTCAATTATTATTCACTGATACACTTATATCCCAGAATGCACTTAGCTATAATTCATAGTGACATAAATCGCGACACTGAAAGGATGGATTAATTAATGAGGTGCATTGGTCGTGACACTGGCGGAGAATCATTTGGGCCATAATTAACATGTTCTGTTGCACAGTGGGTGGGACCGCGGACAATGGGGCAACATGTTTAGACGGGGTCACTATTGTCCACACACAATCGCCTGACAAATGGATGCTCGATATGTGATAGATATTATAAAGTGGTTTGATTTATTGAGTAGACTGTTCATTAGTTGACGGCATGGTTGGCGCAGTGGTTGGACGATCAACTGCTGCGCTACGTGTCGTGGGTTCGATTTTCGCACGGAACAAATATTGATTGTATGATTTACAGGTTGTTTCTGGTGTGGGTGTATGTCCATATGAATATTTGTGTTTATAAACGCACCAACGATTCCTAGTGTCGAAAAAATACTGTTCTATTGGTCATAGGTCAAATAGACAAATACCTAATAAAACTAGATTAAGTAGTCAAGTATTCAGCGTTGATGTCACTTTGAAAATAAAGATATGAAAATATTATCAGTAAATGGGAACTTAGAATATAATAGATATTACAAGTACTAACTTAATTTTCTAGTCACATAATGTACTGCCTGCGGTTTCACCCGCATCCCAGGGGAACTACTTCGTGTATTCGAATAAATAGTATCCTATGTGTTAATCCAGGACATGGTCTGTCTGTCTGCCAAGTTTCATTCAAATCCGTTCAGTGGTTTTTGCGTGAAAGAGTAACAAACATCCATCCATCCATCCATCCTCACAAACTTTCGCATTTATAATAGTAGTAGGATAGGATACATTATTTTCTAACCAAACTAAATAACATCGAATATAATAAGGTAAAAACAATACAAAAATAAAAATGAAAACCTTATATTAATATAAACGGTATTACGACACAGTAATTAGTTGAAAATTCGCTTGATTTTAAATAATGTAATGCTAAATTTTTTTCCTGGCAAGTAAATATGTACCTACTAAAATATTATTTTAGTAAATAATACCTATATGATTAAATGAAAGATCGCTTAGTTGTGGTACTTTTTAATATCAACAATATTTTATGCCTATACACAAAGATAACACTGGCACATACGAAAATATATTCGAAAATTATTTCGTGGCGAATAGACGAATTATGGTGAAATCAATTTCGGGCATGCAACGTTCGCAATCGAATCGGCCACAACGATATTGCGAACGTAATAAACTACTCCAAGATTATTTCCACTTGATCCAATACGAAGAGATTCTACGAAAATTCTCGACCACCCTCGGTATGTGGATGTTAACACAAACGGTCTCAGTGGGTACTTGTGAGCTTGTACGATCAACAGACTTTCAATGTTGTCTGCACTGACAATATCGCGTATTGATTTATTGAATATCGATATAGTAATTTCACGTATTAACTCGTGCGGTAACTCGAACCGCTGATGCATTAAGCAAAATTTGCCGATTTGTATAATTATAACATCCATAAAGTTGTATTTGTATTTTTTCCAGCGTAGCTTCGTAGGCATTGACGTAGCGCACCTGCGCAAACGCAACATTTGGTGATTGAACTAACGACGACGAACCCCTAGTGTAAGTTTCTTTTGACAAATTCGATTTACTACATCAAACGCGTTCGGCGCTCCGATTGGTCCGTTTCGTGCTTTCCACCAATCGGGGCGACGAACGCGTTCGATGTAGTAAATCGAATTTGTCAAAAGAAACTTACACTAGGGGTTCAGCATGCAATGCAACAATCATTTCCATTTTCGTAATCATGATTTATTTTATAATTATTGAGAAGTTATGCTTGTAAATCGTTTTTTAATCAGTAATTTAATCTTTGTTATTAGTTTTTCAACCTTCACTTATTGCGTAATTTTTTCAAATTATATCTATTTTTCATCCCAAATCTCTTTTTTAATTTAACACAAAAGTACTTTATTTTTTCTTCTAATCCAAGCAGGCAAACACTCGTAGTCGCAATAATCCCTAACGTGCCGCACTAAACAGTGTTCCACATTTGCACATGCGCCTCAAAGGTGTGTCGTTTTAATTTGAATATTTGCAGCACGGGAACGGTTCGTTATCATAATAGTGGTAGCACTGTCGGCGATGTGTTTATTCTGGTTCGAGAGATTTTGAACGGGAAGTATTTGAAGCGGGATTATGTTTAATAATGCAGTGAGCTTTTCAATGATGAAGTTCAGTTACTTCTGATGATAAACTTTTAATTTTGCAGAAAATCAGTTTGCTTAGTGTCTCTTGAGATGTATGAATTGTTAGTTAAATAACAAAGAACACACAATCAAGAATTATAATATTGTAATTATTAACTACTTCATTGGTGTAGTGGTGGAAATCGTGGCTGTTGAACATGGGGTCCTGGATTGGATTCCCTCGTCTCGAATTGCCCAATATATGGTAATAGGCTCGCTCCTCTTACTTGTGATTCATTAGCGAAATGTGTGTACACGTCTAAGTACCTCTGAGTAATTCTTCGAGGAATGCATGTGATTATTATATAAAAAATATATATAATATATATAAAAATGTTGATTCAATACAATTTTATTTATATATTGGTATTTATAAACCGAATTTCCTACACGAAATCGTTCCAATATAGTTCAATCAGAATCGAGTCCCATTGAAAAGTCTCACACAACAAAACCGAACCTTTCATTGCCTCCAAAGAATTCACCATCAACTATTAATCTCACACCAAAGATGCATTCCGTCTACAGCGTATGAATATTTCGGGCGAGAATAGTGACGTTCACTCCGTATTCAATGAGGCAGTCGCGTTTCAAACTGAAGTATTTCATATTGTGCAATCTCTTTCTCTGGCAGACAATGAGATACGCGGTATAACACATCACTCAAAGTCACTGTAGACGGGTATTTTTACATCCTCACAATACTTAGGGGGAATAATTTCTATTGTCAGTAAACAACACTAACTTCTATGCGATCGGTTACAAAGTACCGTCTGTTTCTTTTTTCGAGACAGAAATTCTGAGAATTTGTAATATGTTCGCTGTAAGAAATTTTATGTCAGTCAAGTTACGGTTTCTGACTGCTTTGAAATGTTACGATTTTCAGATAAGATGCTTTAGAACATACGTTTTAACGTAAAACGTTCATTTTAATGTTTTACATTTACACTATCACTACTAAGTAACACAAGTCGAACGCTTGCTTTCCATGCAGGAGGGTGTGAGTTTAAACCTGGCTCGCATCTTTGACTTTTCGTAATCATATGTGGATCAGAATTTAATTATCATTTGCGGTGAAGGAAAACATCGTGATGAAACCTGCACACCTGAGAAAGCTTCATAAGCTGCAACAGGCCTGTGTGGTAGACTAAGGCTTTTACCCTTCTCATTCTGAGAAGAGACCCTTGTCCAACAGTAGGGCAGTAATGGGCTGAATTTATTATTATTTAGGCAGTACAAGTGCATAGTGATGAAACACAGGTATACATATAAAATCTAAAGAGAAAGAAAAAGAGAAATCTAAAAGAAGTTCAATTCTAATAGATAGATAGAGAGATATCTATACATTTTAATTAAAGATAATATTAAAAAAGCGAAATTATTTCTATTTTTACAGATGAAGTTCAAAATGAACTGCTTCAAGTAATTTTAAAATACAAAAGAAGAACTGAAATTACGTAAGATATTTTTATGCAGATATTAATCTATATGGAAATCATTTAAAACTTTCAATACTTCGAGTAAGAAAATATCAAGCAGTATTTAAAAATACAAAGGCGTGTTAAATGATAAGCTAAGTACTCGCCAACCAACAATACCTATGTCTACTTGAATTTTAATTTACTAGATAGCATCACGCCTATATTCTGTAAGGGGTTACGATCACGCACATTTCACCGATGACGTCACTGAGTGAATATATTGTAATAGGGGCGAGCGCATACCAATCTACTGACTACAATTCCTAACCCCAGTCTGCTACCGAGAATGTTATAACATAAAAACGAAAATTCATTTTGCTACCCAAGCATTGAACGTAGAATGTCACATCGAAACCGAGCTTGCGTCTACCAGAGTAATAAAGCTATTACAGTCGGACGTATGTATTTATTTCATACACACGATTCACACGGTAAAAAACCCATTTGCCATTCACACAGACTACTTGACTCTATCTAGGAATGACAGCTTATCCTGGCAGTCACTTAGCAACGAGTATTCGAAAGAATTGCTTAAAGAGCATAATAAGCAGTGTGACTTATGACTCATGAGTAAAACCTTCAGGCCGCGTGCCTCACGATGTTTGATCGCAATATGTCGCCGTAGCACCACGTAATTCCGTTGTTTAAAACTCGTAGAAAAAAAAAAAAGTAAAAGTGTTGTAAAAGCGGTCACAATACGCGATGCTACTGAATTGTTGATTTTTGTTTTAAATTTCACAAAACTACAAGACAACTCTAGTGTTTGCGGGAAATTACAGAATACGCCATCCTATGCCGACATCATTACATGTACCTATGTACAATATAAACAGTATTAAGAATCGAAAATATGAAGCAACTTCAGTTTCGTTTTACACTTCCAAACAAGGAAACGAGTTCCACATCTACAGTCCAAATCATTAATCAACTATCAGGGAACCGTAACAGAAATAAAATATGGCAATTCGTAGTCCACAGAATCGTGCTGTCGGCAACGATGATGTATTTGAACGTTTTCATGGGAACCAGCGGGCGCTTTGTCAATGTCCGCCATTAGAGGTCATCGCTCATGGCGACCCCTACTGCTGGACGGTTTTCCTCAAGATTTATGAATATCGATTCGAATTATTATAGCTATTAGATCCGTGGTAGGAACATGATACCAATTATGTTGTTAATCAATTTTGGGGTGGTTATATGGAAGAGTGTAGAATTTGGCACGAGGCTGCAAGCTTAAAGAAGAAGTTGAAATAGAGGTAGATATAAAGAGGAATCCTTTGAATCATCTGAAATTGATAACACCACGCTGCACTCGTCGTTTTCGAAGAAAATCTTAACTGCAAATAAGAATAATCCAACAAGATTGTTAAGTTTTCACGAATGAAGATTCTTGTATATAGTTTACACAAAATTGTCACTGGAATTTTGAAACGACGAAAATTCACAATTTCGAAGTAAGCACTGAATGTAACCCCTGAAAGTTATTGCCATCGTTAAGAACATAGTTCCATTTTATCACTTTGAATGTAGACGATAAATACAAACGAATGCTTGAGCGACGCTCATTACCGCGCCAGCACTCCAAACTCCTCGTAAAGCCGCAGAAGAGTGATGCAACTACCAGTAATGGACGGACAGAGAACGAGTGCCGGATCAAGCATTACTCCCACTTTGAGATCGCTCCCAACTAAAGCAAGCTGCTTCCCCGTTAATGTGCGCCTAATACCCTCTAACACGAATAAAAATTAAAATTCTCTCAAAGACAAATCCTCATAAATCCCTCTCGCAATTTTCCACTTTTAATACAGCCCTACTTCAATAATAATTATTTTCGTCACAGAGAAAATGAAAGCTGAATTCGCCGTCGCACGCACGACAGATGGCGGGGCCGCACCTGGCATTCACAACTTTCCTTTTCAATAATTCCGACCGACGTTCGCGCGACATTGTTCTACCAGAATGTACTCAAATTATGATTTATATTCTAAAATGTTAGTTGTAGTAATAAGGGAAGTTTGCGCTTATTCCAAATGTTAATTAGGGGCGAAATGAAAACGTGTAGACAATGTAACGATTATCCGGCGGTAGGTATACGAACCGCAGCATACAATAGAAAAGTTTATTACAGTACCCGCGGGTGAAGTCAGGTTTCTCGTTAAGAGGTAAATATTTGCAGAGAGCGAAGCAACGTGTGAGCACGAGTAAATAATGAAGCCTACGTCTCGTAACGAGATGAATGTTTGCGGACTACCAACGAAAGTAATTAAGAGTTTAACAAGAGTTACAGAATAAGACAATTTTGTCAAAAACTCGTCAACTTTGAGCCACGGCTCCGGTGGTCTGATTAAGTTCCTTCCGTAGCATGAATATAATTATATTAATACGTAACAAGACGACCGCACGATTTAATTATGTCGATATTTGGTCTATAAAAATTAAATTATGCATGATCTGATCATACACATTTATTTTTGTAAAAGAGTACCTAATTAAATAAATTGTGAAGATATAGATTATTGAATAGTGCAGGTTTGACTGCATGAACCATACATCTACCTACATACATATATTGTTTTTGATATTTTGAATCAGAAATTTAAAATATCAAATACATTGCGGGTAGATCTGTGAAACGTCTTGACGCTCGTCCGCTGTCGCGAGCTGAGCGGAATCGTGTTTAGTGATCGATTTGCGCCCGCGTTGTTTGTGGACTTATTTTGTAAAATTATGTAACGCTAGTGTTCAGTTGTTTGTAGTGTTATTGTGCTAGATGCCTGCAGTGTAAGTAGTGATATTTGATTCCTGCGTTAAGTTAGTTACAATAGCTTTACACATTGTGTTATCTTTTGACCTAGACTATACACTTGTGATGTGTGACCCTATCGATCTATATTTTACCTGTATCCAGCTTTGGTAAGTGTTTTTTTTTTAACAGATTGATGTTGTTTTCTTCGTTATCAAACAATTATTATTAGGTACCTGCACTTCACAAAATATCTTTATCGGCTCTATTTCTATAAAATACGGCTCATTTTTGCAGACTTGATTTTGAACCGATTTTTACCTATGTTGCGAGATAGGCTTTAGGTTACATATCATTGCACTTTACTATTTAGAGTTTCAGTAGTAACACGTAATCTGTAAGCAGGCACATAATACTTCAAAATTATGAAGAAATACATGTATATCTCTGGTAGTGAAGCAGTTTCATAACAAAATAAAAAAATAAAATTACTCAACGCTGTATCTAAGAAATTGGCGTTAAGCTAGTAAACAAAATAATAAAAAAGGTTCATTAGCCTAACATGTACAAACCTAGGTAGGTATTGTTATACACAACTTTAATAACGGGCCAGACGACAAACTTATTTGTATCACCAATTCGAAACTTTGTTACAATCCCAAATACTTTTAATAAGACCGTAGTTTTATATTTGGGCTTTGTACACGGTCACTGACATTTTATTGTTAAGGTCATTCTTTCTGTGTCTGTGCGTATTAAATAGTAAAAAATATTCTCTGTCCAAAATAAAATTGGGATTTAACGTTTCGGTTCAGAATTTAACTACGTTTTATTTGACTAATTTTACTTTATGAAGCAAATGTTTTTTTCTCTTCTATATTTTATATATCCACATCCACATTTGAACGATTTCAACTCTTTAATAATTAATAGTAAAATATTACTAACACGTATTAAGATGAAACATTTTTATCATACTGAAAAAAATATTTCGTAAAAAATTGGCTGTTTTTGCCAAACACGTGTAGGGAAATATCATTTATTTATTAGTAGGTACATATTACGATATAAACATTGAGAAAAAAAAGAAGAAAGAATTATACAATTCTGATTGATTAGTCCACTCCCGTCCGTTGGGCACTTTACAGCATGAGGACGGTACACACTATCTGCAGTAGACAATTCAAAGTAGCAATATTTTCTTAACAACATGTGAACTTGATCCATTTTCCAAACGTAGTGGCGATGGTAATTTGACTTTCCAAATTCAGCTATTATCGGTCTTCTGATTGGCCGTTTACCGTTTACCTACCCGACAACAATAAAAACACGAATGTGATTTCATACATAAAAACCACTGAAAATATCGTAGTCGTCAACGATAGATATAGTATGAAAGCGGATAGTAATAAATTAGGATTATTTATTTTCCGATATCGTTATGTATGTTGGTACAGTAATGCGCTTAAAAAACGATTTTAAGGTGTTTGTTTTTAAGATTAATATCATTCAGTAGAACAACAGTTTACAAATGTCCAATTATTTAGCTGTGCGACTTACATTATATTATTTCAACATAGTATATTGATAAAGCTGTATTTAATTAAGCGCTTTTTAATCGTGTAATTAATAGCATGATGCACGAAGAACAGCGTGATACTTCATTAAAAACCCGAAATACCTTAACGGCGGTTAAAAAACCCAGCATTTATCTTAATAAAGAAACATTATAGTGGCGAAAAAGACGGACAGAACCGATAAAGTAATCCGTAGCGACCCACACTTCGTCACTGTCCGGAGTGTCCGGCCCTTCGATGCCACCTATCTGGGATTAACGAACATGTACGAATTTAAGGATACAGCCTGTGGTTGCCGCCCTAAACCGGAGCTTAATCCTCGGTTACTCGAACAAAAGGTTCGAGCGTTAATTCTTAACAAGCGTTTGTCTTAATCCTGATTGTATAGAAATCCTATTTAAGTTTTAATGCTGCCGAAAAGTTTTGAGGCTTTGGTATGCGGTATTGAGGTGTAGGTATTTATTTACTTAACTTTGATGCTCTTTTTTGATGTGGATCAAGCAGAACGTTGTGTTCTAACAAGTAGATATTAATATTCTTGCTTCCTATAGTATTTAATTTAATTGCAGTGGTATCTTAGCCATAATTCTTAGTCCATTACTGTCCCATTGCTGGATATAGGTCTCTTCTTAGAATGAGCAGGATCAGGCCTTACTCCACCAGGGATGATATCGAGTCACCAAGCCCTCAAACTTGTACAAAAACTTATAAAAAGAAAACAAATGAATTCGAAAAGTCATATGCGCGCCGCACATGAAAGCAAACTTTCAACCGCAAGTTAATCACATATTTGTGATTGAGTATAATTATTATCACGTGAAGGAAGAAATTTCTTGCTAAAGAACATTTATGTGAAATATATCCGTATCATCCAAAGAATAAATACCAAACAGACCTAGTTTAGTTAAGTCTAATTTCCTTACGAGTTTTCAAACTACGCCTAGATACACAACGCTCAAAGAAGTATATAGTTTCAATCAAGACTGTTTACCTGTGTAGACTAGATCTGGCTAGACGTTATTCAAATCTACCCACATAGTTTGCAAATATTTGGTTACGTAACTACACGAGATACAGTGAAATAAAGATAGAATTCCATTAAATGTACAAATCCTATCCTATCCTATCCTACTAATATTATAAATGTGAAAGTTAGTGAGGATGGATGGATGGATAGATGGATGAATGGATGGATCTTTGTTACTCTTTCACGCCAGAACGACTGAATGGATCTGGATGAAATTTGGCACAGAGATCGAATAAAGTCTGGAATAGCACATAGGTAGGCTAGTTTTATCCCGGGAAAATGTACGGGTTTGTAAACCACGCGGGCGAAGCCGCGGGCGGAAGCTAGTATGAAAATATTGCAAAGAATAAGCAGCCTTGCGATGGTGGGTGGGTGTCATTAAAGCCTGCTAAGGTTTTTGTAAATAGGCTTTTGTGTTATCATGATCACCAACCTGTCAACAAAGTGAAGTGTTAATGGCAATATTCAGTATGGCAGTAGTCAGAAATTACCATTTATCGGTTTATAAAAGATTGTAAAATCAAGTAATATTAACTTTCTCATTGAATACGTCAAATATGTGTAATAATGACGGTGCGGTTGGCGCAGTGGTTGAGAGATCGGTTGCTGCGCTACGTGTCGCGGGTTCGATTCCCGCACGGAACAAATATTTGTATGATCTACAAATAGTTGTTTCAGGTCTGGGTCTTTGTGTATGTGAATATGTGTTTGTAAACGAACTCACGATATAGGAATTATTCCTAGTGTGGAGCAACGTTTTTTTTTTAAATTATATGAAAAAACGTGAGTAATATTTTTTCTTGATTTCATACACTAAATAACGATACGTCTCTTTAAAACCAGACCTGAAAAAGGAGCGTGATTCAATTTCCGAACACACAAGTAGTTCAAACCGCCCATCTATCGGGACCGTTCGCTCGCATATATCTCACATTTACGTGTTAAAAATGTTTGTCTATTTGTCTTAATAAAGGCGATCGTTCGGGTCTACGGTCGGGTCCGGGTATCGGGCACTAATCCTGCCGCTCCTCAGTCAATGTCGCGACCGCTCGCCCATCGCCGCCCAATAGCCAATGGGATTATTTGACACATGTTTGGATTTAGTAAACTCGACAGCGTAATTCTAGGAAAATTCGCAGTGATATGTTTTCGTAATTAGGTGATAATTCCAATCATGTACCTTTAATCGATTGTGTGATTGCGTGACAATATTCTTGAGTATATTATTCTGTAATGAGAAAAGCTGTGATCAATTATTGTTTCGTATCAAATCTGTATCACTAGAAGCGAAATACCTAAGTTATATAGAACCATTTTGTATTGAATAACAAAGAGCTTGGATTTCTTCATTTAAGAACAATGCTACTGACACGCCAACAAGCAGACATCAAAGCGATTTTATAAGAACCTGACTATTCCATTTTATTTAGTACAGGCTTATCTGAGCTTATAAGAAAGTAGGGCATAACACTGTAGATACGAGTAAGTAACTACAATCAATTAACATCTTACCAAGATATATACATAATTTATATAACACTTTTTATGAACAACAAACTAAACAAATGAAAAATAAAAATAAAATAAAATACATGTGTTACGCAATCGACCGGCCTTCATACCAACATCGATTTCTAACCAAACTCCGATGACTCGCCAATACGCGTCGTCATTTACTGCAAAATTAGCAATAAGAAAAAATTTGGAATTAAACATGATATTGATATGTCATTTGTCCCGTAGGACCTTTGTTATAATAAACTACTCTTGTAAATTAAATAAATATAATATATATTTTTTTAATCAAATCCTTGACAGCTTATACCAGTGATTCTTAAACTTTTTGAAGTCACGGACCACTTCCAGTATGTATAAAATTCCACGGACCCCTTTCAAAGAATGTTAAAAAAAAAAAAACATGTGGATTCGTTTGGTACAGTCCCCACGCACCTCGGGCCGCTCAACAGTAGCCAGCGAGAGCGGTTTTAAACAAACGATGCCGATGCGTTAGTTTGCTACTCAATCTTCTAATTAATTTATGGACCACACATTTTATGGACCCCTAAGGGGTCCGTGGACCCCACTTTAAGAAACCCTGGCTTATACTTAAGTCACTATGCATAAAAATATTCTTCCACATCGTAAATCGGCAAGGTGCCCATAAGACTGGCAGCATTGCCACGCTAACCAAGTAGTTACACAATTAACATCAAAACACTTTTTGTGGAAGTGATTGATTGACACAAACCGCAATTACGTTTAGCTCTCGCGTGACCACCTCCACATAATTCTCAATTTTAATGGAAAATACAGACTTTATTTCATAAATGCTGTGCAACGTTTCGTAAAAGGTCAAACAGCGGGTTTTATAAAAAGTAATCTAGGCACGTGTGGCATGAAATAAAACAATTTGTTTATAAGAAACCATCGGAGCGAAGCGTAGGACCAGGCGACCAGAAATAATAGAGAGGTTGAATATTTGCTGGGCGACCCGACACTTCGAAATCCTTAACGCATGAAATTTTCATCGGGAGTCTTGTACTGTGTTAAACTTGAGAGGTGTTACTGTCTAATGACATTTAAGACTATACTGCTTGGCTATTTTATACCGGTATTCTTTTCTGTTTCTAATATTCCAGTTTGGATCAAATAGATTTTATGTAGTCCGGATTTTATGTAGTAGGTAGCGAAATTAGACAACGAATCATTCTGGTTAATTTACCAAAATTATTAGTTGACTAGGTCATTGGTCTAATGGTCGCAAGTGGGACTACAAAGGTCCGGGATTCAATTCCCTTGTGAGGCAAATTGTTATTGGCTTGTTAAAATTCTCCGTAGCAGAATTGTGCTCACTAGTTTATCCTACTGAGAATTTTGTAATTTTCTATCAGCCGATGACAATAGGCTCGCTATTACAAGGGATTCAATACCGACAGCAGCAAAATGTGAGTTGTACTATTGATACCGCAGTTAACTGGAAACAGACAATAGATAGTTAGTGCAGGATACGTTCGGAGTCTTCTCTCTTGACGAGTAGGTAGGTGACAACAGTCATTGTGCAAAGGGTACCGCAACAGTCATCTGCAGTCCTCTGAAAAAAGCAGAAGCATTTATAAAATGGATATAACTTAGAAAATAAGCCTCCAGCCCTCCAACAAATCAAAGCGAAATACTCCAATAAAACCAGAGTAACAGAGCATAACGTCTAGATGTTCCCTTAAAAAGTTAACTTCATATCATGCACCTGGCTACTAACAGTGGGAAAGTAGAATTAGGGAAGAGAGTGAAATAATTTGAGTCATAAATTCAACTTTTATAACTGGCACGTTACGCGGTAGGGTCCTGACTGAGACATCGACATAATTTAACTTTTTCCTATTATCTTTACGCTGACGCCGTTAAGTGCCTCACTCACATACCGCACAGTGAGCGTTTTTGTTATAATTTGGAATTTACTTTCGCGTTTCATGCATTTTTATAAAGTTTAATTTTATTCGGCGAAGGTAAGAACTTGAAGTTTCGACTCCAATTATTACTTTGGAATTAAGTTACACATTGTTAGAGGAGCCTTAACCACGTACCATCCAAAGATAATTAATTTCAGGGACTAAAGACGCAATGTAGTGAAGTTTTTCGGTGTAAGTAGATACTAAGTGGTTTTCTTTATAAGATTTGTGCGTCTTCTTACACATTTTTTGTGGCGAAAATACTTTTACGTACCTATGAGACGTTTCTAGCTGTGAGCTTTGTATAGAAATATTATATTCTCCCAGGCGTGGGTTTGCTGTTACACTTTTTATATGATATCTTAAGGATATTTTACATGAACAAAATAGTGTGTTGTTTTTTATTATATGTTACGTTATTGTTATTATACGTTAGTTAGGCTGAGCCGAAATGAAAGAAGTTGACTGAACTGTGTCAGTGGGCAGTAGATATGTCGGTATTGATTTTTCTGCTTGAATTAAATATAAATCTTACAATTCGCTTTCAGTAGTTACAAACATGTATACATTATGTACATATATTGATAAAGTATATAATTAAAAGATGTGTTTATAGGAATTGCTCAGACACCGTATTAACCAAACGCTGTGTCATAATTTTTGTTTTACCCAACAAATTAGGTACCCAAAAAAACAGTCTGATTAAATACCTAGTGGCCAGCAGATATTGTATGATAGTGGATATAAAATCCTAGAAACACAAACAGAAATAATATTTCTGATAATATAATTGAAAGTATTGAAGTATCAGGTGCTAGAAAAACGTTACTATAGTTATCTCGCTTTTATTCCTTTCTTAGAAAAGATTATGCCCCAAAAGCTTCGTCTATATGTTATGTAAATCCTTTATTATGAACTGTGTAGACTTTTCTACACTATGGTCTTCATGTTCTATAAATAACTAACATTTGCGATCTGAAAGTCAATTCTATCTATAAAATTTGTATTTTATGGGTAGAGATATATTTATATGTCTTTATTTAATTTAATTTAATAGGATATTTATTGATTGTGTAGGTGCCTATAACTCAAAAAAGACGTAGATAGGTATACAGGTCACCGTATCCATATCGACAATAATAAAAATGTGAAAATAAATTTGTATGTCTGTTTGTTACCTCATCGAGACTAAACCACAGAACTCATTGTTGTATATTTTTACAAAGAGGTAGGTAGGGTCCTGCAACAAAATAGTAATTAAATAATACATATGTACATAGTAGGTACACGCAGACGAAATGGCGGGCAACAGCTAATATAGAATTGGGTTTTCTACAACCTGTATATTTTTAGTTCAACTATAGCTATGTATAAAATACTTAATACAACATTATTACATCGATAACTTCGACAGAAAACTCTATCTATATCTGGTAACCTATACCTTTATCTTTGTTCGTACATAACTCTCGGATTCGATTCCTGTAAATGCAAAATAGTGATACATTAAACATTTCCTAGCATCGCATTTGAGTACAAACCTAGAACGGCCCTCGGCGATAGCGTTCACATCCGCATCTTACCATGGGAACACCGTTTTGCTCTCAAACACATCGTATCGCGACTCCTCCACTAGCCAACTCCAAGTCAAAGTTCCCTCGGGCCAAATCTATAAGAGTGTTTTGCCACATGATCGCTTTCACGATTTGCCAAGAAAATAAAGTAGAATCGAACGGGAAACTAGTTCCAACCGCAAGTGAGTTGATAAAACTAGATATCTTTGTAACGTTCTAACTTTGGTAGTGAATAATAATGTTAGAGTATGTAATGCTGTGTTAAAGTTAAACGTTTCAACTAATATTACGGCTGTTTAAATGCTGCTAAAATGTAGGCGTTTTGTCGGTATTAGTATAATAGGTATCAATATATTCACTATATTCTACCGAGTTACTAAAAGATACAAAACGTCTATAGGTTTACTTTGGAAAGGTATGTATTACAAAGCGGTAATAATATATACATATAATTTACACATTAAATTATAACAGGCCTATGTCTGTACATTATAGATATTGGAGAAAAACTAATATGGGGGTCTTTATTAGAGCGACAGAAGCCAAAACAACAGTTGTTTGAATTTTTGTTCGTCTGTCTGTATCTTTTTACACGCATCACGCAAAAACTACTGCATGGAATTGAATGTAGTTTTCACCGATGTATTGCTAGAGGTCTAACTTAAAATATAGGCTCCATTTCACCGCAGGAAAATATCAGATTCTAAATTCCTCGCGTACGAAGTCGCGGGTAAAAGCTAGTGTTCTTATAAACCTCTTTCTCTAATTTTTAACTGTAATGGGTCCAGCAAACCGGTGACTAATCAGGGATACAAAGGTTTAGTCTTAACAAGATGGTATCGTGTGCACAGCGATTGCGATTCTCATACAGATTTTAAAATTTATCATTACGTACTGCTGTATCAGGGACTAGTCGTCCTTCTACTGGAGCCCTTAAACTAACGTTTTTCTGAAAAGACGTTTTTCAGATCTAGGAATTTGAGGTATCTCTTTATTAATAGTCATGTACTAGCCAATTCTTGAATCGTCTTTTACGAAATATTAATTGAAAGAGGATGATAACCTAGCTATTTAAATAAGGGATGATTTTCAACTACAAGTGATGATCTTGTATCATTACCTTCAAATGACCTTCAAATGCCTTCTGGCGTCGCACCAAACGTTCTTATCATTTTTTATAAAATAAAATTATGTTACTTCGTTAACCAAATGTTGACATCTCAAAGAAAACATAATTTTATTTATTTTCTTCTCAGTAATATATACCGTAACTTGTCGAACTTTGTTCATATAATTAGGAGAGTACACACAAGTAATTAACTCAGAAACTAATTGAACTTCATAATTATGTATTTACGTGTTTTAGTTGTGTTTCTTCGTTGAAAGGTCGGGCGTCTTTAACTATAAACTTTTACAACTTCTTTAATATAATACTTACATGGTTTAATTTAATTGACTCAAGGACATATACGGACATTATTGTTGATGTCCTTCAAAAAGGTCAGGTGCGCAGTACCCACAACCGGCGTTCATGTATAAAACGATGCATGAATGTAGATGAAGCAAACGGGTTATGTGAGGATCGTAGCAGGTGACGTTCCGTAGTTTCTGCCTACCTCCATGGGGAAAAGGCGTGACTTTATGTATGCATGTTTAATTGACTCATTAGTTATCGCGACTGAGCATGAGGTTGTGGGTCGGGCAAAGTGTTTTTTGGGTTTACTTTATGGAAATACACAAAGACAAAAACCCTATATTATACTTAATCTCAAGTCCGTCTTGCTTAGCTTATCTGCGGTCAAAATAAACAGGTCTAAACGTAGTTCTTATAACTGTTATCACCCCAGTAGCTCTGTCAAAAAACGTCATCTCAAGATCATTAAGTGACAACAGAAGATCAAGTCAATATATCCAGTCTTCAAAACTATACAATGTAACTACGATTGATCTCATACACAGAACGCGACTTCTGATATATGTAGATGTTTCAGTGAACTACTGAATGCATACAGAAACAAAAGTGTACAATGTTTATGTATAGGAATGCATGCTAAGAGCCGCCAAGACTGAATGATGGATGAAGGCGCCGGCTCCCGACTGTTCTGATAATGTCGGACGATCTCCGGGTCTAATGAATTTTTCATACAATTGTTAATATGTCTTCACGCTTCTTTGATGCAGTTTTGGTGATGTATGTGTAATGTTACACTCGTGTGAACTCGGTCAAAGTAGAATATATTGATGTGTTGAGATATGGACTCTGGATTCTTTCACAAATATTTCATACTTCTGATTAGTATTTCAGGAAATACATATAATAATGTACAAGCTTAAACTAGTGACATCATATGCGCGTTAAGTGTGTTTGTCTTCATTTCAGCTGATTTCAGGTTCCATTTACAAAAATCATTTTTACTTCATAAAACTTAAGTGTTAACATCATATCACTAGTTAATTCGTTCATAATCATCATTAATATTCCAACTGCTGATACTCAGTGAGTAAAATTGCATTTTTTTTAACGTTAAAGGAAAAAGTTTGAATGGTGATCATACAAACGTTTTTAGTCTGGCTTCCTATCTGTAACCTGTCTCTACATTCACAGACAAAGCAGATCCGTTCACTTGCGGTAATAACCATACATGATCAATTCAACATATTCGGAAAATTCGGTCATCTGTGGCTAAGGGTATCCAAACTGTGGTCATAAGCAGCTTCGGTTAGGTCGAGTGCTCACTGTATCGCATTGTGTAGCCTTGCAATGGACATCGCTCAGCTCGACTCGGCTATCGGCTCTCGATCAATAGTCAACTGCTTATTGAATGGGATTATCGCTATTGTTTGTGCCATTTCAATGTAAGTGATCAGTGGTTGTGCACCAAGCTTTTGAATGTTCTGAGTCGTGATTCCAAATCCGTTTGAGAGCTGAAGACCAGAGCGTGTTGACTGCTTGTCTTCTTAATCTAGTGGTACCTAGGCTGCATTTGTTCTCTTTTCTTCTCAAGCATATAATCTGCTAATCTACTTATAATCGCGCCAATGTATTTTGTCTTGCGATTCTTCTTTCATGATAACGACAGTCTATCTAGTGACTCCTCTTTCTCCCTGTGTCGTATCAACACGAACTATCACGTGAAAATCGTTTAGAACTTAGTGGAAAGATGAGCCAGTCAGCAACGGTAGTATCGAGAATCTCTGCCCAGGGGGTGCTGGACGATTTCAGTTATCGTCACACATGAAGGCTCTTATCCATCTAGTGATTGTATTCACTAGATGTGACTGTACCTGTGTAAAGATGCACTGTAGTGCATTTTAAGTTACATAGTCTCAATCAAACCAGTTAATTCCAGGATTGATTACAATGGTGCCTCCTGAGCGTACATTTATTTTATCAAGCGATCTTTCAAGTCAATACTTAAAAGACAAGGATGATACCTACAAAAAATATATCTACCTAAAATGGCAAGCTTTCAACTCAATTAAGACGGCAACAAAGTTGCAAAATAAGAAGAAAAAAATACAACGACATCGATACCACGATTTATGTTACCGTCCTTTAATATAAATTACTTAGCAGATCTCATTTTAATTTGCGATGAAGACTTTGTCTGATATTTATTGCCCAAACTCCGATACTCCTGAGCGATATAACACGTCCCTTATATTATCCTACAAGAGTTGAACACTTGATCATAAGCAAGTTGCCAAGTATTTATATTGGTATCATAAATTTATAAGAAGTCGAGAATGCCCGCACGCACAAGCATCCTCCTCGCATTATTAATGAGACGGAATACTTCGAATTCCTTAACAACTTGACAAGGAAAGTTGGTGCTAGAGTAATTATTAGATATAATTATATCATAATAAACTATGCCAAAACAGTGTTTCGTTATTTTTGTAAAATATGCAGATATGTTTAGCAAGGTTTGTTCACTTTGGCGCCATATTTTATAATTATATAGTACGGGATTGTAAATAGATATTTATTGTGTAAGTACATAGAAATTTATGGTGATTTTTGTGTGGTCATAATCAGAAAAAAACCACTGGCAGTAACTTATTGTTACCATGAAAAACATTGTTCACTGACCTTAGATGTCCCACAAACACGTTATTTAAACAAAACGCAACACAAAAATATAAGAAATAACTATGTTTTAATTACCTAGCCTTTTTGGTCACAGTTTCACCAACACTTTTATCTCTCAATTGCAAAAAAGAACTCCAAACACATATTTTATTCAAGTACTACCCGTAACGACATATCCGTCATCAGAACTTTAAAACAATAAAACAAATGAGCATCACAGAGAAAATCTTGAGCTAATAAAACCTAATTCAACAAGGGTTCGACTATTTACCTAATTTGCAGCAATTGAAAGGCCGTGTTGAGACGCTTGCTGTGCCCGATGGTAGTCTCAGGCACGACTGACCTATTTAGTTTCCCCGTCTGTTGCCAACTCTGATTAACTTCCTGTTTCCAATTTATATTAAATAATCCCTTTTGTTTATAGCGCCGTTCGGAACGTGTTAATAATGTTCCGGATACGCCGTAAAGACTCAGCCAATCTGCTGTTGTTTGTCGGAGAATTATTGGAGGAATTGTAATGAGATTTTCTGAGTGAGGAAAGGTATTACCTTGAAGTTGAAGGCTACAGATATAATACTTATGGCTGGAGATAATCGAAAATTTATCAACAATTTACATAAAACCTCAAATGCCTCGTTGCCTCGATAGCGTATAATTTTATCTATCAACTTTGAGCCTATGCTCAGAGTTAAAACAACTACGCTAGTAGCTAGGTTGCGTTTATAAAAAAAAAAGAACTATTTAATAACCATATGAAGTCAAATAAAAAAACATGCTGCAAGAAAAACAATAGTTCAAACAAAAACGAAACACGAAACCGCTGGTGTTAAGAAAATAAGTCACGTATTCTACTAGTTACGCATCTATGTAGATACGCGTAGTTTCCCAACTCGGTCGGACCTTTTCAAGCGAAAGTGAATGATCTAAAAAGTTTTTACAAACATATTGGGCCTCATTGCCGTTTCGGGAAACTCGGTAACGAGTTCACTTCCCTGATTGATGAATGTGACTACCCGACAAGCCCTAACACGTACTGATAACGTAACGCGGGGCATTAATTCTGCGAAACGCCCCACGGATGATAAAATATTGTTTGCGTTATTTATTTTTCGGGTTATATTTGTTAGAAAAAGCCATTGAGGTTGAATTTTTCTGGATGGACAGAACGGATTAAAAAAAATTGGAGCTTTATTGAATGGTCTATGTATTAAACGCATTGCAAACGAGAAATGCATTTGTAGATATGTAATACAAAATTTTGTAAATGTTATTTTCTCTCTTTGGTCCACACTTAATCTATAAAGCAAGGTTGAACTTATATTACAGAGATGAAGACTGATAAGCTAGACTCTCATTCAAAGGATTGGATCCTAATAAGATTTAGATTTGACTAAGTTTTCTGAGTGTAATGTCTAGCTGTCGAATGCGATAAGTTGAATTGATTTATTAATTGCTGTCACAAGGCAGAAAAACAAATTAGCGAAAAACTTCCCTTTAAAAAAATCTTAACAAGAAAACTACAACGTCACGTAACCCATTGCTGTATTACGACGAATCACCCACATCGCTTAGTTTAAAAAGAAACGAAAGGCCACTGAAATTCAATGTAGCGCCCGCCCGTCTCACTAATTAATTCGTCCTGGAAAAACGTTCACTTTTTTCCTCAACCTGCCATCCTTGATTTTCAATTTCTGTAGCGAAAGATTAATGGGGAAGGACAGGTTCCCGGCGAAGTTATATCTACATTCATAATTACTCCGCAACAGTTTTTAAAAGCTATTTTTTGCGATGCATTAGATTATTCTAATTTTGAAAAGTTTGTAAAAATACTGTGATCCAGCTCGAAGGACCAATGTACCTAATGATTTTTCTGCTGCTGTTTATAGCTTTGTTCTTTTCCTCGTTTATTATGCGGTATATGCGAAAATGAAATGAATATAATTTTACTGTTTACAACTCAATTAAGATTATCTATTTCAATAGGTACTCGTATATTGAATTCTTATAGAAGAAAGTGTAAGTTTAAATATTGTTTATAGGGATTGTTTCTGTTGTTCCTTTGTGAGTGAAGAGATAAAACGTCTACGATTACTTTCGTTTGTGGTACGATAGCGGGTAGCTACGGCCTCGCGATCTGGCGCCGTGTAAATCAACCGCCCCTAGCTGATAACGAGAGCGAAATTTCGGTGTAAATCATACATTTGTTTTCGTAAAGGAAGATTGTGAAGAGAATATTAAACGTTATCATACGATTTGTGAATTAGATTACTTTTTACTGCACATCAGAAATTCGATTTGATATTCATTGGAACATTCTTTCTATTTCTGGACCGGCTTGGATTGAGACACGCAATGGGTGTTTAATTTGATTTCTTATCTTGAAACGGTACGAACTGTGAATCTTAATATTATCTATTATTTTTATAATCTGATTATAATTCTTCTTTATTGTCGTTTGGGTAAATTTTATATAAGACTCGTAGAACTTTTTCAACAACCACCTACATTAAAATTTTACTGACTCGATTTTCAAAACAAAGATGTTTAAAATTCAGTGCTAGTAAAATAAGAAACGCACATTTACATCGCCAACAGGAAAATAACCACATCAAAACAATAAACATATTTCACAACAAAAACGATACAAAACTCATAAAGCAATTACTTCAACAACAAACTGTTCTCGAAAACAATAATAAAATAACGATATAGCAAATAGATAACGCTTATAAAGACATAACTCAAAGAATGGACCAAAAGGGTATTTAGGGTATTCTATATTAATTAACGTCGTATCCGAAGGCGACGAAGACTAATGCAAGGGCCTCCCGTAATGTATTTTTCCGGGCCGAACTTGGACGAAACAAATGATAATCGGGAAAGAATGAAGTCAACATTAATGATGTCTAATTAATTAAGGCTGTATACGAGGAATGGGCGGAGCGGTGGTGTAAGTAGCACTCGTTAACGCTTTAAATAAGGAGATAGGGGACAGAGATTGAATGGAGATTCGAGATGTAGGTATGTGTGGCTTTGTTTGTTTTGTTTTCTTTGTTTAGCACATAACATCGCATTAAGTAAAGGTGTATGCTACATTTCACTGATGGGTATCAAGTCCCATGTAGGGGGAGCCTACTGCTATATAATTATAAATATACTAAGAAATTCCCTAATGGAACCTAGGACCTTACGCTCAGTAGCTGCGCTTGCAACTATTAGATCAAGAACGCAGTTCCTTTGTTTAGATACAAGGAAAACAGAATAATATCTTACTCTACATGTTACACAAGACATTCAGTGTCGAGAGAGAGAATTACGTCAGTTACTCTTGCCGTTGTGGTCCATACAAAGTGCACTGAATACTCTCGGAAAATTTAAAGAATTCCAAGCGGTATTGAAATTAGATACCAATCTTCAATGTGAAGTCATAATAGCAGCACATTGTCTGGGGGTTGTATAGGTAAGAATCATTGATTTTTCATATTTAATAGATTTAAATGATATAGATATAAGATGATAATGATAAAGATATAAATGAAAAAATAAAGAATTTTCAAAGACATCAAAAATATATTTACGGTAAATAATACGAATAGGTAATAAAATATGTTTTAAACTTTTGACAAAGTTTTATAAGGTTTCTGGCTCACAAAAAGTAACAAAGAAATGTACTAAACCAATAATTTAAAAACCTTACGTTATGTAGTATTAATTCAATTCTTGAAGCAATAATAAAACTGAGTCGGAGCTTATAATATAATCTTTTTTTCAGCTGTGACGTCCCTTTGCGGCTATATAATACATAGAGTTAGCGTTGATAATATTTGGATAGGTTCTCTGTAAGTGCTGCTTGCTCACTTGTCTCTTCGAGTATTCTAAGGAATATTATTCAACATGCTAATACAAATGGTAGTTGACCAATAACAAAACAAAATACAACACCCGTGACCGTCTTGGCTATAAATAGGAAAATAAAGCCTATCTACTATTTAACAATGCCGGATTATAATTAGTAAATTAGAACTTTATAAAAACTCTATAAAGATCATCGAGGACTTGCCGCGTAATTTGCATTAAAAACCACTTTGGTCTAAATAAAGACAACAAAACAAAATCATTCAAAACTCGTGTAATTCAAATAACAAAACAATATCGCATTTATATAATTTCTAAACGTTATCTAATCTGTAGCCAAACTTTACAATGGACAGCGGTGGCAATTTGATAGATGGCCAACAGAGACGCCCGTGACTTCAGCAGGGGAGCATCGTATTGTGTTTATTTCTTATCTGTATTCATTCCTTAAAACTTCAGAATAAACCGCTGAAGGATTACAGATAAAGCGCTTATTGTTAAGACACTGGGTTGGACAGGACGAATCAATCTTCGAATTGTCTGAACCTTTGTGTAGAAATTTACCAATTATACCTTTATAAACAAAAAGTTATTGTTCCGATTAATTTTCAATTAAAATGTTATTGATTAATTTGAGTTAATTAATTTTCGTGATGGTGTGTTTGTGACAGTAGATATTTATAGAATCTTAGCAACATTATTTAGATGACTAAGAGCAGTGTCCCAGGATTTTTTTATTAGATAAATTGGGTAGGTAGACAACCAGGATTTCTCATGGCCCTCGATTGAGGTTAATTAGGAAAGGTTCAATTAGATACTCTCAGTGATTGCTGCCAGATCTCCTTAATGCTTATAACACAAATTTTTTTTACACATTTTTCGTAAATATCACTTCTAGTAGGTATATGAACCTAAATAGGTACTTCATGCATTTGGTAATTATATGGTGATCCAAAATATTATCTTAGTTTACTTTAAATAGCTATAGGTAATATACCCGATCACAGTTAATAATCGTTATCTTAAGACGACTAGCTTCTACTAAAGCTTATGATAATCATAGATTGCTAGTAATACAATACATATAAATAATACATATATTGCATTCTATAATTATATTTAACACATTAAAATACAAACCATAATAAAAGCTAAATTGGCATTCTTGAAAATGAATCACAATTTGTAGTCTGTATTCTGTAATTACTGCGTATAGGCGCCTATCTATTAGTGAATAGCACTGAGGCGCGTTGTTATTGCGGCGCGAGTTTTTGTAGGCGCTACCTACTCGTACTGACTGCGATAATGATCTTACGTATCAGGGAACAATCTGATACATAATTAAAGTTCAAAGAATATATAAGAACTAATTGCTTCTAGTACAGCCCTAGCTACTCAGGGATATTCTTCAGATAATTAATTTGGTGGTGTATGTCTAATAACTAGGTAGTAGGTACCTACCTACTAGAGCAATAATAACTAGGTACTAGATAACTATTTTATTCATAAAACTGACGTTGTATGAAGACTTTATAACTTAGATATGTTTTTGTCACCGGTCAGGGAAGCTCCTACTATATAATTCCCGTACAGATATGCGAGGTTAAGTAGCGCTTGCTAAGGTCAATCCTTGGATGGATGTTTTTCATTCATCGAGACCCCCCCGTGCACTGGGAAAGCACGTTAAGCAGTTGGTTCCGAGTGTCATATGATACCTATAGCATTCGTAACGGGTGCCAGCAGTCCAAAAAAAGTCTGACAACCAGTATAGCCTTAAGGGTACGACACACTTGTCACACTCGACGCCATTCCACGCGTCACCATTGGCCGCTTGGCAAAATTCAGGCCGAGACTATGGAATACAGCCAATGAGCACGCAATATTCGCGTCGCGTGGTGTGGCGTGTTACAAGTTTGGTATCGGCTTTAGAGTACGCTGTAGTAGAGTCTCTCAGTAATAAATATATTCAGCCGCAATTGATTAGACTGGAAGCCGACCCCAATGTGATTAGGAAAAGGCTAGGCAGATGATGACCAGTCCTTGTCACTTTCACATATATAATAGAAGATGACAATAGATTTAAAGCCATTTTAGTTATTCGGGGTTAGAACATGATTATGATTAAGGAGGTTTGTAAACATCCATTACTTCGTATGGACCTTGCAACGAACGCTTTCACTAATAAACGGTCATAATTACCTACTAACTTCGAAGACGAATCAGTGATTGCAGAGGTAATCTTATTTTAAACACACTATACATACTCTATATGTTGCTATTCATCCTGTTGACATGATCATTTAGGGCTATTTTTTAGCTTACAGAATTAAAATTTTAATGCTAACCGCTGCTCGTTATATACGGTAACCAAATTGGGGCTAACACAATGTAGAAAGCAAAAACAGGGCCTCATTGCGTGTCTCTACACGGTTTTATCATTGTTAATTTTTTATTTAAATTCCCACAATGGCGACGAAATTCCCACATGAACCGCCGAAAACACCATTTGTTTTTCCTAAGTCCAAGTCGTTAATTTCCTAATTACAGTTTCAAAATAAAAGCGTGTTTTTGTTCCGGCCCGTCCCTTCCGTGGAGCGGTGGAATCCCGGTCGGAAGGTTAATGGAAGAAAAAATACGCTGTACAAATTTGCATAACATTTTTCTCTGTCTCCTACCAAAATTAAGTCCTCTGCCCCTACATCTACGGCTTTGTTTAAATTACTCAAGTGAATTTCGTGATTCGCTTGTAATATTCAATTTTATGTTTGCTTTTCGCTGTTTTTGCTTCTTTCTTGCTCTGAATTCTTTGGGATTAATATTTTTTATGATAAAGCTTGTGGCGAAATTATTTGCGTACCTTTATTTATGCTTACGTTTATATAAATGAAGGTCTGGTTTGCGCTGTACTGATTTAAATGGTTCGCGCAATGTTTCTTTCATTTTATTATAATACGATTTTCTTGAATCATTCAATTATAAAAAAAAATGTTCCACGCAATAAACAATATTTGTATTAATAGCTTTGGTGGCCTGAGTTTTTTATCTAAGATGTTTGAGAATTCACGAATTATTTTCACTCTAACTTTTCTAAATGTTTTTTTGGAAATGACGCGACTAATTCCCAATATGTCTTAATAAAAAAGTTCCCTCAGAATTTGAAGGGTAAATTTAATATTTAAACCTGGTTTAAATACACTCTGTCCTCACTTTAAGTTACTGATGATAATAAATAACTAAGCGAGTGTCAGAGGAAGTTATCGATATAGTCTAGCAAGTTGAAACTGGCGTAGGCCCTATGGGAAATCTGCAATCTTGGCCTTCCGCTAACAAAGTTTTCAACTAAAATCCTATTGTGTTCTCTGTCGTGGGGGAGTACACTTGATTAGTATGAAGACTTGAAAGTTGATGCCAAACCACGTTATCTTAGGCATCCTGTTAAAAACTTGCTAAGGAGGCCTGATTAATTAGACGGCGAAGTTTCCGAGACATGTGGAGTTTTCGCTTGTACGCTTATTCGGGAGGCGACCTGAAATTTAGGTTTTTATACTTGAAGGTATAATAAACAGTGTAAAGTAAAGAAATTGGTGTCTTGTAGGTTAGATGAAAACGAACACGAAATAGTTGGTATACTTGTATTTTAAGTTCCAGTGACAGCTTCTTTTACAATAATTTCTTACATCAATCAGTCATTTGATACGTAACCTGCCTTTACGTACCTAGGTACCTAGGTGATCCTACAAAAGGAAATTTGAAATGTAAGAAAATAGAAAGTCAATGTCAATTCAGATCTTCAATAAAAATAATGCAGCTTACTGCATTTTTATCTGAAAAAAGAAAACTTTTTAAAGAGTTTTCTTTTTGTATTGTTTTGCCTTCGCTGAGCTAGACGGCGTTGATAATGATTTTAATACACGCATTTCATTTGTACAGAAGTATATAAACCTTGTTTATTAGTAACTTGTGTTTTTATTGAGTTCTCGCCTACGGATCTCTTGATATCTTGTTCACTCTGGTTTAATAGAGCTAGTATGTATGCAGGCTGCCCTCGGAAGAACCAGCTGTTTAGTCAGTAGCTCCAAAAACAAAAGACATTTAAATCATCTATCATAGTAACGATTGTTGATTATGATATTCACTTTTGTATAACAACCTTAAACTTAAAATACTTGCTTAAAGTATAATAAGTTTATGATAAAAAGATATCCGAGGAACTTTCCACAATTAAAACGCGGTCAACGAATAAATTCCAGTATTACACACAGTCTACTACAAAATTATATATTGCTGATCAGATTGACGAATCTCTATTATATGATGGTGATATTTTTAATCTAGGTACGTATTTCTAAAAGCCACAGAACAAACGTGAATTTCTATACAAAGCATAATCATGTCTGGAAGTTTTCCTGGTGACAAAAGGGCACAGTGTAAGAATGAGAGGGGTGAGCCTACCGAGTAATGAACTCTCCACGAATATCAAAATATTGAAGAGCGTAAAAAAAAACGAATCAGTTTTTTTATGTTTGATATCTGAATGAAGAGGGAGCCAGTGAATGATCCCTAAATGAATAGGGTCTGAGAAAGAACAAAGCAACGTTGGATAAGAAATGTAATAAACGCAGAAAGGTCTCATTTTTACAAGAACTGTGGAGATAACAGCTTAGCTGGTGAAGACATCAGATCCTGACGTAAATGGCAATTTGAAATAAAATATTTTCTTTATTATAATTAATAGAGATGCCTGTCTTTATTTTTCGTTTATATCAACGTAATTGTTTATAAAAGACATGCAGTGTGGCTTTATCATGTTCATGTTTAACAAAAAGAACAAAAGATGATTTTAAACGAAGCAGTTCGTGATGTGTATTATTGTAAAACTTCGCAGAAGTAAGGTTTAAGAAAAAAACATTGCTCCACAATAATTTTCTTCTGTATTGTGGGTGCGTTTGCACGTGCATAGAAAATCTCACTAGCACGTAACACAGATATGGACCAAAATATCTGTAGGTCATACAAATATTTGTTCAGCAAAAAGGGAATCGCTTAGCTATTACGCGTCAATAATGAACAATACCATCACCCAATGTACACAAACACGAATATAGGTCAAGCCAATTTTAATATGTGATAACTAAACCATTTTGTTATACAAACACATGCATAATCCCATAATTATCTCATAACCCTCATTAATAACGACGGTATTAATTCCTATACGACCTTTGTTTACCCTTATAACCCGTGCGGTTCGAACCAAAGCTACGCGATAAGCCGCGATAGAGATCGTGCAAATCAAACGGTCCCCCGACACTTTGCAAACGGAGTAGCGATTTGGCGAATAAAAATATCGCCGCGATACGGAACACGTTTACAGTGCGTTTGGGAATTTTTCTTGTTACCAGATTTAGATTATATCTCCCACGATATGTTAGCAATTACGTTTTTCGTTTACTTAGGGGTGTCTTCAGGAGATGAGAAGATTGGGTTTGGTTAATAGGTTTGTGTGGTGCAATTCTTTTGCATAGTATTGTGATTTTTAACGAACGTCTGCATTTAAAAGGGAGTGATTTATTTTAGGATTTTGTATACAAAATTGTTTCAGTCATCTCAACCTCTTTCAGAGCAGTTATACAAGTTACCTTTGGTCCACACACACCAGGATTAATCTCAGCAATCAGCATTCAAATGTTTAGTAACATACTTTCTGTTTAAATCAACCATCCATCCATCCACATTACTATAAATCCGAAAGTAATTGTGTCTGTTTGTTTTTTGCCTCATCACGACTAAACCAATGAACCGATAATAACGATTATTAAATTTTACACACAGGCTGGCTGGATCCTGTAGAAGTACATAGGCTTATTTGTATTAGTGTACATAAAATAGTAAGTCGCAGGCAACAGCTAGTTTTTTATAAATCTAGTTTCTCCAAAAGCTGCAGGTTTGGCAATAGCTTAGAACCTAAATCTACCCTCACCACACACACAAGATTAGTTTGGACAGCCGTTTCTCGACCACTCGATCTCGGCATACCAATCAATAGGTACCTACTCATATCTAACATATTGCCAAGTTTGATAAACGGCTTCCAGTCTAAAGATCACCTTCACAATCCTAAGTTCCTAACTAATATTATAAATGCGAAAGTAAGTATATTTTTTTGTTTGTGACCTTTCATGCGTAAACCACTGAACCGATCACCGTGAAATTTTGCTTTCATCCCGAAAAAAGTACTGTTCCCGAGGAAAACAACAATAACGTTCTTATGATAATAGACGGCGCCACGTGTCTTTCGCAAGCATCGCCGAATTGACTGTCAAATTCTAAATTAACGCGAGCGAAAGCCGCGGGCAAAAGCTAGTATATCTATAAAGGTCGCAGTGGCTTGGACATACACTACATCTTTCTCCAATCTCCAGTTTAACAAGACCCGACTCGAATACCTTTCTGTATTTTGAAAGGAGCTCCGTCGTCCACGTATTGGGGATACTGGCGTATACTGTACTGCATTCTACTCCCCATAAAAGTACTTAATTCATTCGCTTGTTCACAAACAAGGGTACTTAATTCACTGGCTAATCAAATTAATTGACATGATCACGTTATTTCCACATGTCAGCATAAGCAGTATCATCAATTCAGTATGTACAATAACCATTCAATGTTTCTTTATTGTTTTGTATAAGTACTCGTAATCTCTGATGTTAAAGGAAATAATAATGTTTTGTATTCTACGAATTAAATGACTTGCTATTGTAAACGACATTATAATTATGAAATAGGTACAATTATTTTATTTTCATATATAAAAATAAAAAAAAAACCCATGCGCAAATTTAAATAGGTATGATATTAGGTACGTACGGACCTCCAAAAAAAAAATCTAAAGACAAGAGTTTTTTTCTTTCTTTGCATTGAAGAACGAGTATGGTGTTTCTTCATGGAAAATCCTCTGGAAGGATCCTCTGACCAGCTTGAATAACTGAAACCCAACGGTTGCTGTAGGGCGGGGGTGGCCAACTCGATTAGAATCAAGATCTACTGTTAGCTGACTAAGACTGTGCGATCCTACCAATCATTACCTTGCCCCGATCGACTGGACTAATAACTGCCATCGACTGGTTGGCCATCCCTGATGTAGGGCATTTTGTAGTTTTAGAATTACTACAAACATTTTATGCGTTGGGATAGGATTTTAAGCTTCACTTTGATAAATGGCTTGCTATGTAGCTGTTGAGACTACTATTTTTTTTTTTTTTGATTTGCTTGGTGAGAACCCATCATGGGCTATTCTCCGCCTGGGGGAGGCGGAGGGGTGTACCGGACTCCTACCGGCTAAACTCACCACGGTGGTCCGCCTCGACACCATATGGTGGGCTTCGGGAACTCTTAGAAGACCGCACCGAAGCCCATCACGGTGTCACGCCAAATGGCACTTCCCGGAGGGGGTGACTGTAAAGAGGCCACCCCCTCGTGCACTTCCCGGGGGAGACTGTAGAGAGGTTCCCCCGTTACCCTCGCTGGGTGCTGTGTGCATGGCGACACGGACCACACCGTGTCGCCATCTTCTCGGGGGTCGCTAAGTGAGAGCGCGCAGAGTCCCCACTCTGCGCGCTCGCGACCCCTAAGGCAGCTACTAGTCTCAACAGTTGCAATTTTCAGATTTACGGTATCCGCAACGATCTTTAAATAGTATTACGAATAAATTAAGTCAATAATTTGTTTCGTCGAAATTCGTTTAAACATATTATTGACATGTACCTACATTACAATATTATAATCTAGGTACTTATTGATATAGAAGACCAACTAAATAGGTTAGAAATAATGTTGTACCTAAGGGGCTTTTCCATTTCATTTAATAATTGGAAATTTTCCATACTTTTCTGGACATTATTCCTCTGCACATTAACACATTAAATCTATAGTTACCAAGATCTTCTTGTGTGCAGAATCACCAAATAAGTAGCAAAGGCCAGCTCCTAAGGGTTTCTAATTTTAAACAGACCAACTACAGACAGTCTATGCCCTCCGCAATCAATTAGGAAAACTAAGTTAGCGGGGATATTCCCTTGGGATGTCTGAGGGATGAACTAAACGAGTACGTAAGTAGGCATAGTATTCAGTACTAGGTATTAAGTATTGTTCCATACACAGTTGATTTTTCTGTTTTTTTTTTTTTGTAATTTGGCTATTCTTAGGATATTTTTGTATAGTTTATGTTTTTTTTCAATTTTGAAATGTCGTTTTAATAATAATGTAGGTACATATGTATGGTTTGTTTATCTCGAAACATAATAACAGCTATTTCTATGTCATGTATCATATGTGTGACTTGGTATGATTTCATAATGTTAAACTTGTTATTTTCGGATTCATTCAGGCTAATAATGTGCTCCTGTGTGTGACTTGGGTATGTCTTTCCTTGAACTTCTGGTTTAATTTTTATGCGTTCAAAAATGTTCCTAGCCCAGCTATTTCTAAAAGCTTTAAAGAAGGTCATATACATCCATCTGTAAAAGACAGTATTATTTTAGTTGCCATGTCACATTTTTGCATAGGTTTGGTCAATTAAAACTGCATACTTGCTAGATTTATGGCCCAAATTTCAATATTAAAGGTGATATTCTGATTCATGTTATTAATATGTATTTAACAGACGAGACCATATAGTTTTAATAGCTTACTGATGATAAAATTGCTATCAATACATATGTTATTCATTAGTTTCATGTCCAAAAAAAATATTTTAGATCTGTACCAAAAAATAATATATGTTGCTTTTTATAACCTTGCCCTAGGTCTTAAACTCAATAGAAAGAATTCTTTATCAGAAGAACATCCCATCAGTATTCAGAGTTTTTTTTTTAAGTTTGCGTTACAATACCAATTTATTGTGTCATGTCGTTAAGGATTGAAAAACGCTAGGAGTATTTTAATTTAATTTTAATTATATTATGAGATTGCACTTTATATTTATAATGGAATGGTCAATGGTCTCTTGGATTCTAATCCTAGTTACGATCTGTTTGCGGATGAATGGTCGAAAATCTTGTCAGTGTGTCTGAAGTATTGTGAGAAGGACTTATGAATGTTTTCTTTTTTATGTAGTTGTTGTTCTCTTATTTTTCTATTATGTAGCTTTAATTATTGTAATTGGTCCCAGGCCTTTGTAATTAAAGTAAAATAAATAAAGATACACGCGGTCGCGACAGTAATATAGACGAGTTCGTAACCACATGTACCTTTATAAAATTAAATGTAAAGTGCAGTCTCATAATGTACAACACATGTAGAAAACTGTTGTATCTTCAGTGACCTTGAGTCACTGAAGATACGATAGTTTTAACTAACCAAGATTAGAAATAATGTTTTCATCTTTCTGTCAACCCAGTAAATGGTAGGATGCTTGTAGGCTAAGTGAAAATATATATATAAAATATCTTAATACAATATAGAATATGACACTGAAGATTGTAGTCCCTAGTTAACGAGAAGATAAATTAGAAAGGATTTAGATAGAAGAAATTATAATACAGGATTGTCTCCACAACACAAGATGAAATACAGATGCAAATCCTCCAAAGCGAGGAAATTATACAATGATGTACATTGCTCATGTCGCAGCGAGAACATAAGTACAGGCGAACAACAATGTGTCCTATGGAAATTGAATTGAACTTCAGTAAAGTGCGCATACAATTGATATAACTATTGTCTTGTCTGTCATGTTTGGGAGCAGTTGTTATCTTGACAACCAAACATTTAGTAGGTATACGAGCCTTTAGCTTTAGCTTTAAAAAAAAAACAATCGACGAAAGAAAACTCAAAAACACACGTCATAGAAAGAAAAAACAAAAGATATTAAAAAAGTATGGCTTTAGAACACCATGTCAAACAGGCGGCCCGAATCAATTTTGAAAACAGCCAGATAATACGGCAAGCAAGCGTGTTAAAAACCGTTTTTGAAAATGTCCTTTTTATTGGAAATTTAATAAACATACTTGTCCTATAATAGTATTCTTTTTCGTTAAGATTTTCAGTAGCTTGTCTTCATGCTTTTGGCCCACCCGTGACTTAGAGTTTGACATGGCTGCTGTAGAACATGGATCACTAGTTGTTGGAAACGACCAGCGGTTACCGCACCATACTCTTCTTCATCACAAACAAGGGCAGAATGGCATATTTATCTTAACGTTTATACAAACAAACAAAATTATCCTTCTGATAGACAGATAGACTAATATTAAAAAAGTTGATATCTTATTATATAGTGTTATATATACGAAAATCTAATCTATAGATCCCAAATTATACTTACTCCTTTACTTATAAACGCTATTTAAAATGATATCTTAAATAATAATCATATTTTAAATGGGGTATATAGCAAAATTAGCCATAAATAAGTAAATTCGTAGAAATTATTCGCAAAAACAGAATTATTCTACTAAACTACAACGTTCATAAAGAGTATAATTACGATAACGTCACAACTGCGAAAACTTTAATGCCTACATTTGTAATCAGACCAACGTTCTAACATAGGTAGGTATTCTCTAACAAACTTGACGATATACGTGCAAAATGACTCTGAATGCGTAAAGTAACTTTTAGTTAGAATACCCTGTGACTAACGATTTTATTTGAATATACTTTAATATATATAAAAGAACTGACTGCCTTATTGGTTTAGTGGTCGCAAGTTGAGCGGCTGCTGGTTCTGGGTTCGATTCCCGAGTCGGGCTAAGTGTTATTGGGTTTTTCTGCACGGAAATTCTTAGTGGCAGCACGGAGTCTGAAACTACCTGGGTAGGCTTGCCCCCTATTACATGGGACTCAGTAACGGCATCGGCGAAATGAGGGTGTACAATAGTACACCTCTGCATAACCCTTCGGGGAATATAGGCGTCATGCTATGGTATGGTATGTAAAAGAAAATTTATTTAGGCTATTGCCTGAAAACGCTTTCATTCAACTAAGTATTATAATTCGGTTGCTGTTAGTTGTTAGTCGCACTTTCGTTCACACAAAAATTAAGTAAACAATTTTACACCAACGACGGAGTATTAAGTGTGTGTTAAATCTTCATATCATAATTTCTTTTGCAAATACCAACAACATCATCATATATGCATTGATGTCATCTCGGTAACGAGTCTGTTACTAAGTTATACTTACAAAAACTTTTAATACCGCCCGTAAATTATGGTTATTTTTTTACAAGGAGCATTAGTATATTACTATGCATCTATTAGTATAACATAGCGTGAAGAGTAATAAAACTATATGGCACCTAGTTTTGATAATGACTCAAGTTAACGTTGCAAAAAGACAAAACGTTTTAAATAAATTAAATAAAGAATAAATCCACATTTTTGTATCCACAATCATCAAAGTTTCAAAAAGGTTTAAATCCAATATTTCTTTTATATTTATGTGTAATGTACTTATTTCATAAAGTTAAATTTGAATACAATTTATTACTAAAAATACTTAACAGATTAAAGGTGTAAAAAAATGTAATAACATTACGTACGCGTCAAAATACTCCTCCGCATCACTGTCAACCGGCAGTGTACCCAGAAGATTAGCAGCATTGCCATGCTGTATGGCAAATTCATTTATTAATTACATTCCTATTTAATAAGTGTAAATAGAAGTAGTAAGTACTTGTTGGCATTGTAGATATAATTATTTTTGTTTTCTTAGTATATTAAAATGTGTATTTTACACTTTTCTGAGGATTTTTTTGTCCATATCAATATAAATATAATTCTTCTGTACTTATGTCACTGAACTCCGAAACGGCTGGACCGATTTTGATGAAATTTCTTGTGTGTTTGGGTGGATTCTTGGATGGTTTAGATTTACAAATGGATCCGGTAGGTGGCGATGCGATTGAGTTCTAGGATTATTATTATTTTTTCGTAGCAAGACTGAACAGATCTGATACACTGATATCTAAGTATTAAAGGGTTACTAGAGCAGCTGCTGAGCGTGAGGTCCTGGTTGCAATCCCCGCTCAGACAAACTGTCAATGGGTTTTTCTTTTAGAAAAATTGCAGTAGCATAGTTTGGAATTATGCCCAGTAGATGGAAACAGGCTCGTGCCCTACTACGTGACACTTAATAATGTCATTACCGTGGATGTAGAATATTGTACCTAACTCCAATCTATACCTTCGGAGTATAAGGCGCGTGATGCTACAATGTTATTTATGTTCTAGTTAAAATTCGACTATTACTTTTAGAGTTTTACAATTCCATACATAAAACCGATTATGTCCCAATTACATTCAAAACAGAACATCTATGTGGACTCTACTTCTGGTTATTCGTCATAAATATTTTAAATGAGGTCAATCAGGAACTCGTGCGTTCTAACCCTAACTTGAACACATAATTGGATAATGGACGAATAAATTATTAAAAGCCATTAACAAATTAACGATGATGCCAACAAAATTGCATATTCATAAAATTTTAATTTTACCAACCAATATTGGAGTAATTAAATGGCAATAAAGTCATTTTACGAGATATTGCGAATTGTTTTTTTAAAACGTAACATACGTATTTGAAATTAATGAGGACTGACATCACGATCCAATGACATAGTGTAGTTCTTAATCGTGGTTGATTATCCACCTGCTCCAGTTTAATTAAACCAGTATTTGTTTTATATTAATACTAGCTTCCGCCAGCGGCTTCGCCCGCGTGGTTTACGAACCTGTATGTTTTTCTGGGATAAAAAGTACCCTATGTGCTATTTCAGACTATAATCTGTCTCTGTGCCAAATTTTATCCAGATCCGTTCAGCCGTTCTGGCATGAAAGAGTAACAAAGATCCATCCATCCATCCATCCATCCTCACAAACTTTCACATTTATAATATTAGTAGGATTCCGTTGACACAAAGTTATGCCCCGACTTCAATAATAATCCAAATCCGCCTTTCGAAGTCCGGGATACTTGCAATTACCGAACACCGGTGGAGTGGCTGAAAGCTAGCTTTATGCCCTTTTTCTTCTTTTCACGTCAAACAGTCATATCCACACACACATATTATACTCATACAAAACTCATACATCACCCATACATACTGACAAGTTTATATTTATAAATGTAAATATATATTTTCAGACTGCAATTACATACACGAATTCGGGTTTGAACGCGGGGCTCATCGAAAATGGTTTTCTAAATTCTAATCATAGAAAAATATAGTTTTGCCATCTACCAGTCTCCAGATAAACGTAGGCAAATATTTTATGGATAATAAAACGAAATGAACATTTTTTTTTTGTATTAAAAAAAAAACGAAATATAATCTACTTAAAGCTTAACTTTATAAAATGAAGCATGATCATAAATTTATTATAGTGTTTTATTGATATAGTACCAGAACATTAAAAAGTTAGGTTGTTTATTGAATCAGGTTAATGAACTTAGCACATTAATTACTTATACAGTGACCAGGATACGTAATATGATAAGCTACATATTTTAAATCAATATTAAAATGTTAACAAACTTTTATTTTTATTTTTACGTACCTATATTAAAAATTAATTGATTTATGAATTTTTATGACGTTGCACTGAACCCAAACAACCAGGATACGGAATATGGCCTGATAAACTAAATAATCAAGTCAACATAAAAATGTGTTTAAAATATTTTTTGGTCTCCATGTTTTAATATGAATTGATTTATGAATTTGCATGACCTTGCTCTGAACCCGATATCGTTTAAATGGCATTTTATGTCACTGGCGGCGTTTTTGAAGTGTATCCAGTATGTTATTTAAAACTATTAGTTTTATGCTTTTTTTAAACTATTCGTTAGTCGCTTGATTTAGATTTAGACAATAAGCTGATACCTCATTATCATATATCTTCTTATTTTTATCTGATAATCTGCGTAGTCTTCTCTAAACCCCATCAGGCTCGACTCCCAATCTAACCAGTTACGGCTGAATATCAGTATTTTATACGGAGCGACTGCCATCTGACCTTCGCCACCCACTTACGATAATAAATTACACTAGCCATCGTCACTACCATATAAACAAAAAAAATGCAACTGATTTTAAAGCCGATTTAGAATACGATTATTAATAGGGTTTTCGTTTTTATTTTAATAGTACTTATGTAGTACCAGACCCGGGTACGTCTAGACCCGGGTACGTCTAGACCCGGGTAAGTCTTAAAATTGCGGCCAGACACCGGAGGACGAGCAGCAGCGTCCTCTCACTAATCGGTGAGCCACTGCGATCCCCAAGCCGCCTGCTATGCGTGGGGATTATGGCAAACCCCCTCCCCTCCTTGGGGGAGTCCTTCGTTCAGCAGTGGACGCCTTCTGGCTGATGATGATGCAGTACCACAAATCAGGATCCTTATTTTGTAATAAATGTTCATAAAATAATAAAGAACTTAGTTAAAAGGTATTTATTATTTTTCAAATTATTATTATGAGTCACAGACTAGACGACAGTCGTCATCAAAGTGTAATGCCACATTACAATGGTACGGACAGACGGACCGCATCCGTGAGTGACGCCCCGGTGTAATAACCACGCATCTAAATTGACATTAAACTGTCTTTCCCTATAGCACTAGTGATGTGAGTTCATAAGGCTATGAATAGATAAATAGCCGTTAATAGACTTGCATGTGGACGCCAAAATAATGATTACAGTGTTAATATAATATTTTTCGTTCATGATAAAAGATTAAAGCTTGTTTCGACATGAAAGTTGGTATTTTCTGTGCTAGGCTAGAAGATTATGATTACTGCCCTTAGGATAGTATATATCGGAATTATCTAGTGTTGCTGGTAGTTTATAAACATAAAATCCACATGCAGATACACCAAGATTCGAAGCGACTATCTGTAGATCATACAAATATTTATTACATGCGGGACTCGAACCTGCGACACAAGCGCTTAGCTAACATATAAATTCCATTAGGTAATCGTGTTCATGTAACTGTAAACATTACTTTTATAAGCTTAAAAAATAAAAATAAAAACCTACAATCAGCTGTAATGTACCACAAGATTATATTTTACCTATAAATATCAGAAACATCAATGGACGGAAAGTGGGATGTTCCCCTTTGTCGATCGTCTTACATGAAAGTCTTATTTTTTCCTCGATACTTACTTATCTTGCTGCTTCTTCCGACATTTGAACAAAAAATGTTTTTAGATCACAATGTCTGTTTTATTTTTAGCCATGTTACATCATTTTACCTTGCAGTATTACATAATATTACTATAAACACGTTTATACATAATCTTAATGACAAGAAATAAATTATACAGTCCATTCTTCTTATGTTCTTTAGTAATAAAAGAACATTAGAAAAAAGTTGGAGATGATTTAAAAAAAAAAAAAAAACTATTACCAAATTTGAATTGTTATTTTTTTTTATAACGTCTAAGAAGAAGCCTCTCTTTTAATTTATCATAGTTAGTACCAAATAAAATAAATGCATTGCTTTCAATGACTGTCTATCACTGACCACAGTGTATAGCCGCCAAACCACTAATAGTCGTATCCACATCACTAAACTCGATGCCTGCACGCATTGCTACGGTGGGCACGTCATCTCATTACCGGCTTTATTGCAATGTAAATGTTAGTAATTGATGCGCAGGACGGAGTAGATAGTAAATGGAGTGGGTACTACTGAGTTCGACGTGCAGCACACTCAAATTAACTACGCGCGTTTTAACGTAACGTTCGCTCCGCGCACAACCCGACTCGTAATTGCAATAGGTAATGAAGGGTAGTTTATTATTTGGTCATAATAAAGAATTATGCTTCCAGTCTTCTGGGCACGTTGCTGGTTGACAGAAATGTAGACCAGTATTTTGATACTGTATATTTTTGGAGACTGTATTTTTTTGTCGTTAAACTCTGCATTTTTTTTAACATTGGATACACTACCAATAATTCCTATATCGTGGGTGCGCTAACAAACACAAATATTCACATGGACATACACCCAGACCCGAAACAATTATTTGTAGATCATACATATATTGTTCCGTGCGAGAATCGGACCCGCGGCAACTAGCGCAGCAGTCGATCGCTCAACCACTGCGCCAAACGTGTCGTCTATATTATCACTCCATTTGCCCACAACTCTATGTTATTTCTGCATTATTCATACAGAACGCTACACCAAATAGGCAGGACTTAGTCCACAGTGTCTGCGGACTTAGATGGCCGTAGGCGGTTGTCCCAAACGTCCCGAACAATTGTTTCCTAATTGTTCATACTTGCTCCCGTCAGGTTCAATAACAAGGATGTACTTACCAAGAATTTCGAGAATCTTGACAAGCGAACTCGGTTATATAATAAGCTGGTTTAATGATTATACTTTCGTTATATGTTAGGAAACTAGATTAGAGATATCCAGCTGTTTAAAAAAAATGATTTGTGTATTTGCTTCTCGATTAATTCGGACAAGCCTGTCGTCGGGTTTTATTAGGAGTTTTTTTTTTATTTGTCTGTTTTTCAATATTTCATTCAAACATATAAAAACACCATAAAAATTAAATAATTGTCCAGAATGTATTCCTTCAAGAGTTAAGGAGAGGTGAATTATATATAATTGTAAACCTACATTTCGCCTAAATGTAATAGGAGGCGAGTCTATTGCCATTTATAGTTCCAAACTCGTACTGCTAACAAGAATTTCTACCAGAGAATCGAACCCAGGACCCAAACTCAGCAGTTGTGCCTGTAACCACTCAACCAAAGAGGAAGTTAAAATTAATAATATTTTGTTCTTAGATATTTGCAGAGAAAGTAAAGAGTTTAATGAAACATTTAGAAAATCTAAACAAAAAATTTTATTTAAAAAGAAGCGTGAAATTCTTTAAATATAACTCATCTGCGCTGGTAACCTTTAGCCCCAACCGGTATAGAATGACTTTTTATAGCATAGAATTAAATATTTTATATACCTAACTACCTACGAATACATTATTTATGTCTAGATGCCAACGCTTTGCCAATTGAAACTTAGTGTGTTAATAATAGGTTTTTTGTAGAACACTGGGTTATGGAGACTATTGGCCACTTGCTTGAAAATGATTCATTCCAGAAAAAAAAAACTTGCATATCATGGCTCGAATTTTCCGAAGGATGAGTGGTGTACAGTTTTCATTTTTGTATTCTACACTCACATTTTTCTGTCTTCAGAGTTCTTTTCGTTCCATGTTATAAAGGGTGAGCCTATTGCCATCTGCCGGGCACAATATCCTATCCTACTAATATTATAAATGCGAAAGTTTGTGAGGATGGATGGATGGGTGGATCTTTGCATAGTGTATATAGTGTGAAATAGCACTTGGGATACTTTTTATCCCGGAAAAATGTACGGGTTCGTAAACCACGCGGGCGAAGCCGCGAGCGGAAGCTAGTACCTAATACATAAATGTCTTTTAGTTTTACTGAATAGCGTATTATGCAATAATAACGTTAGAAATCACAACAGTTATCTTTTTGGTATTTTATGAAGAAATATATGAACAGATCGTTAGTTCAACGAGACAATGACTTCCCAAACGCATTCCTCTTGCGCATGACAGACGAGCCTACCCAGCAAATCCATTGAAGAAATCCAAACCAAAGGAAGTGCCAACATAATAGTACGCGCTCACAGTTGGCACGCCTGCTAGATCCTTCCGGAACCGGATGTCGTGTTAATTGGATATGTCAGATGCCACTGGCTTTCACGCCCCGAGATAGTTTCCCTAGTTGTGCTTACAAGACATTAATTATTAGGAACTCGTCTGAATACTGTCACTACATGAAACGCGGATTCGTAGGTATTTATGTTCACACTAAATTTGAGTATAGGACCGTTGATATATAGAACAATATCAACCGATTTTTCTTCAATATCTTTGCCAAAAACGTTGCCCTCGTGCAGGATAGTCTGATATCGAACTCGGTCCGCACCTCTGACTTTTTAAATTCATGTGCAGAGCAGAAATTGATTGTCACTTGCTTTAACTGTTAGGGAACAAATTGTTAAGAAACCTGCACACTCAATAGGCTCTATAAATTTCCTCGATGGTGTGTGTAGCCAAACCGTCGTTTTGATTGAATTATTTTTAATAATAATCTGTGATGAGAATGTCTTTGTGCTTCTTAGTATGTCAAACTTATTTTGATACGAATGCGGGAAATGAACTCAGATTCACGAAGGTGAACAATCTATCTATGATCTCCGTTTGATCTTCAAATACAATGGTGGGTTATTCCAATGTTCGTAAACTGAATGATATCGTGATATCGATACACAGTTAAGTATTATCTTAACCTAGTATACTGTGAAGCTTTGAGTGGTGTCAATGTACTGTATAAGTCTGAACGGAGACAGAATACAGCAGTTGAACAGACGCACCCATAGTATACAAAACGATAAATTGAACCGTGAAGATTATTAATCGATAACCCCAATTTATTAATTTATAACTGTTATTAAATAACTTGTATCATAGCTCAGTAATGTAGGCAAAACAATAAAAACAAAAACCTTTGCCATATAGATGTGACCCCTGTGATATCAGATCATTTTAATGATTGACAAAAATAATATTGGATCTCGAACAAAAACGAATGCTAAGAAGCAAGATCATTATCAAATCAAACAAAGATTAATTCACTGCTGATGACTCGCATTTAAAATCTGTTCAAGCATACATCAGTCGATAAAACAAAAACGGGAATCAAACTCGCGAAATTTCATCTAAACGTCCTTAAATAAACGACGTAAAGTGAGCACCTTAAAGTAATATTTCAACCCATATCTGGAGGAAGGATCTTCTGATATACCTAAAAGTACTACCGCTTAAGACTTGTGACTGACAAGATTGATTGATGGCTCAGAAACCGACAAATTCACTCCATCTCCAAATGCGAAATTTTAGAACTTGGAGAATATTTTACTTAAAACGTAGATATACTTTTGAAGTCGGTTTTTTCCTAATTTTTTGTTGCGTAACTTTTACATTTTTACCTCCCTGTGTACTTTTTCGCGGAGTTTAGCTGGAAAATCTAGAGTTTAAGAATCTCTGGTTTATAAAATACAGCAAAGGAAGGTATATCATAATATAAAACCATATTTCATGGTTTACAAGCCTTTTTTCATTGGTCAAAGTATCTTTGAACATTTGGTAGCACGAGAAGTGACCACCCACAATAATATCAACGCCACAAAGATTTAAGACAATGTAAAAGTTTGAAAAGCATCGTAATATTGACGAATAGGACAAACCTGTATAAAATTTTGAAATGACTCATACAAAATTATAAATATTGATGAACTCAACAATCATCGATATACAATATTTCCCCAATGTCAACATGAATCCGATGCCATGTAAATTTTATTCACGTCACCATTTCCATACGTCATGTATGACCTCAACAGACATCAGTGCTAAACTGATCGGTGGAATTAAGGGAAACTAAACTTGAACTTTAGAATTGGATTCCCTTGTGATGACTCATAAGCTCTTAAATCATACATAAGTAAACATTAAATTAGATACTGGTGCTGCACAGTTTAGTCATGGCAATTTTAGTACCTAGTATCTATTCTACGTTTAGCAGAACTTTTCTCAGAATACTACCAAACCCCAGAACTGAACTTAAAATCTCGCGCTCAGTAACTGTTCTGGCAACTTTATTAACTGGCTGCTCTTACACGTGTATCTGAAATATTGATACTGTTGATTGTCGTCACTAGTGAACATAAATTATTATTATGTATGAAATACAAATTTTCGTATAATTATAATAGTTCGGTTATAATTGGTTTTGGGTTACTAATATAATTACTGAATTCTTGTTTCACCAATGAAGCTTAAAACGTAACGAAGCAATCAATATTGATGTGTTAACGTGGTCTAAATGGGGTTTACTCGTTACCAACATAAAATATTAGCTAAAAATGGAATCTCACCAAAAAACGAAAGCTCTCAAGTTCGTCGTTCTTTAGCAGATTACCCATGTAGTTTTAGAATATGGCTGCTTTGTTTGTGTTTGTATTTTTCTCGTATAACTTGTTACGAGATTTACCTAACAAAACTATGATTTTTCTTGTGTAACATCTGCGTGGAACTCAAGAAATACATATAAGTAAACGGTGGTGCCGGTTTTTTTTTTATTAAATTTCAATCTTGGTTTAAATTATATTTCGTCATTACACTTACCCTTGATTGTTCCATTGTTGGGCAAAGGCCTCCCCCTTATAGCTTCAGACTATTTTCCATTCTGATATACTAGTCCCCATTACAAAGTAAACGATAGTGTCAAAGAGCTCGGGTTCTCGTTTTCAAAAATTAGCCAGACTGCTACCTGTGCTCAGATACGTATATATCTATATATGTATGATTGAATCTATATCCAGTTAAGTATAGGCCTTTAACCTACAGAGATGGGACGGTGGCTTATTTTTAAGTGAAAACAAAATAGCAAACAAAAAAAAAACAAATGAGAAGCGTTATAAGAGAATTCTAAATCGCCAGTGGTATCCTAACTAATATTATAAATGCGAATGTAAGTTTGGTTGTTTGTTACCTTTTCACGCCTAAACCACTGAACCGATCATCCTAAAATTTTGTATATACGTTATCAGGTGTACAGAAACAGACATAGAGTACCTTTCATCCCGAAAAAAAAGTACTGTTCCCGAGGTAAACAACAATAACGTGCTTATGATAATAAATGGCGTCAAGTGTCTTTCGCAAGCAGAGTACAACCCGAATTGATTGTCAAATTCTAAATTAATGCGAGCGTAAACCGCGGGCACAAGCTAGTATGGCAATCAATACGGGAATATGTCAAGATTTTACCGACGAGTAATAATAGATTGTCTACTCAGTACATAATGAGCAGTTGTAACAATAGGAACACTTTACTTCAGTGGTTTCTTACAAGCGTGGGACGATGCAGCTGTTGGACGGTGCAAAGGAAAGGAAGGAATCATGTCTTTTAATATTTTAATATCCACCTGAAACTGTGTTGAATTCTCTTTGATTTAATAGAAACTTCAGAACGTAGTTCTCTTATATAAGAAAAGTGGAGCCTCTGGATCCCTGTTTACCCTTAGCGGAACCTCTACCACTACGTCATCAGCTTTCCTGGACAGTCTCAACGTCCCTCATCAGACTCTGGGTAGGTGTAGGCAAGTGCCAGGAAAACTAAAGCTGAGGCTTTTTTTAGGATTATGGATGTATTTGGAGCGCCAATCAGACAATGGAGCATCTACGGCCGTGTCTTGACTTCCGTGTCTCCTATAATGGTGAGTAATTAATGGAGGCCAAGTAATATGCCGTCAATCTGGGCATGTTTTGAGCCAAACAAATGTTATATTAGCCATCGACATGAAATCAAAGAAAAATACTTATTAAAATCCTACTTTAATATTATAAATGTGAAAGTTTGTGAGGACGGATGGATGGAGGAATGGATGGATCTTTGTTACTCACGCCCGAACGGCTGAACGGATCTAGATGAAATTTGGCACAGAGATAGATTATAGTCTGAAATAGCACATAGGATACTTTTTATCCCGGAAAAATCTACGGGTTCGTAAATCACACGGGCGAAGCCGCGCGCGGAAGCTAGTACATAAATATCTAAAAAAAAAAAAAAAAACATCAACCATTCCATAGAAAGGTCCAATTACTTCTCAATTTTTTTATTTACTTTTTGATAATTCCGAATATTCCTACTCATATTACACTCAGATGGAAGTTAAATAGTGGAGTCGAGTCAATATAAGGTATAAGGCTCCATAACACTGTTCTGCAGTATCTATTCAAAACCGTCAGTATTTTATTCTTTGTAATACACTGATTAAGCAGTATGACGCTTCTGTCTAACCTCTGGATAATCTCCATGTGTAATAACTTAGTTACATTGTCATTTTATTGAAGTTAAAACCTAGAAAATGTTCTTAGTCATAACTGGAAAATCCCCTGAAGCGGTAAAGTGTCACTTCAAAGATTTAATCGAGCTAGTTTAAAAGTCCTGACAATCGGAATAAGCCTTGATCTCTTGGGAGAATAAAAGAGGCAGAAAAGGATTTCGAGAGGTATCGTACTGAATAAATAATAATAAATTTTATTTGAGTAGGTGATTCACTTCAGCCTCATTGGTCTAAAGCCCGCAGGTGCGGCTGCTGAACATGAGGTCCTGGATTCAATTCTCAAGGTGGGCAAAGTGTTATAAGATTTTTCTGAAATTCTCAGTACCAGCCTAGAATTTGGATTTGTGTCCGGCAAGTGACATTATTTTAATAGTAGGTAATATTTTTTTTTTTTTTCAAATAAATCCATTCCTTATTTCTTCGATTTGTGTGTGGAATAAGAAAATAGAATTTGTTGTTTTACAAAGAATATAATAATATCAGTTCATGATATTTTTTAAAATCATTTGATTAATTTAAATAATTTATCCTACTAGGATTTTCTAAAGTTTCACGTGTGACTTTACGGTCACAAATCTCAAAAGCTCATACATCCAGACAGCAGGTCATACATGTCAGATCTCATCATACAAACATTTGATCTATCCGGGGAACGTACCCGGAACCTGTTGTGCAGAAAGCCAATAACTTAGTCACTGCGCCAACCTTGCCATCCAACCTGTGCGTAATATTATCTTTTATTAAAGTATATATAAGGACGGACCACGTCAGAAACACCATCCTGCACTCCAAGCGGCATAGCAACAAGTCGCATAAAATAGGGAACAGTGGAAGAAAAAAGGGGACGCCTATGTCCAACAGTGGGGAACAAAATAGGTTGATAAAAAAGTATATATGAGTTTCTCTCAGCCAAAGTTTCTGTGTCCTACATCCAAAAGTGGTAAAACAGTAATTTTATTTTCCGCAACTGTATAAGTAATTCCAAGGAAAATAAAAAAAATTCAACCCCTTACTGTCCCACTGCTGGGCAAGGGTCTCTTCTCATTACGAGAAGGGTTAGGCTTTAGTCCACCACGCTGGCCCAGTGCGGGTTGGCGGACTACACACACCGTCAAGAACTTTATGGAGCCCTCTCCGGTGTGCAGGTTTTCTTTTACCTTAAACGCAAGTGATAATCACATTCTGATCCGCACATGATTCCGAAAAGTCAGAGGTGCGGGCCGGGTTCGAACTCAGACCCTCCTGCATGGAAGGCAAGCGTTCAACCGCTAGGCTATCACTGCTATTCCAAGGAAAATTGTATTAATAAAAACAACACGCTCCTCTGTTGCAAAGTTAATAATGCATTTAAAAGCAAAACAAGCTTATAAAATATAGGATTATACAATATATTAACATGATTAGTACACAAAAATAAAATATCTGCATCTTAGCTGAGTAAAACGAATGAAAAGTTGGATTAAATCTTTGATTTATAATAAGTACCTTTGTAATTAGATGTGACTGTATTCGTAATATAATTTCCGTTACAACTTTATTATACACATAAGTTTATTAAATCTATATATGTCGGTATGGTATATAAAAGTGAAATAGACGACACGGTGTAGTGATTAGGCGATTAGCTTTCAACGCTACGTGTCGCGGATTCGAACTCCGCATGGAACAAATATTTGAATGGCCAACAGTTTTTCCGAGCTGGTTGTTTGGGCATGTAAATATTTGTGTATGTAAACGCACCCACGATACTTACGATACAGGTATTATACATAATGTAGGGCAACGTTTTATAAAAAAATAAACGAATCATGAACATAACATAAAATAACATAGCATCACAGCCTGTATTCCCCGAAGGGTTGGGCAGAGGTGTATTATTGTACACTCACATTTCGCCGATGCTGTTATTGAGTCCCATGTAATAGGAGGCGAGCCTATTGCCATCTACCGGGCACAGTTCCAGACTCCGTGCTGCTAATAAGAATTTCTATCGAATCGAACCCAGGGCCTCACGCTCAGCAGTCGCGCTTACGACCCACTAGACCAAAATAATCACGAAATTTCAGGAACTATCGAACCTAGGAACTTGTCTGAACCTCACTGCCAAAGGCACGATTTTTATAGTGTGAGAAGAATTTTCTAATATTCATTATTCAACCGCTAGAGTGAAATGGGCGTTCATAGTTTGTTAGTAAAATCTTTCTATGTGGGTGAAGTAACGGGCACAGCTATTTTTATGTATTGGTAGGGTTAATTTCTTTTACATAAAATGGAAATTTTAATTAACATCTTTCTAATACAAGCAAGGAAGATCAGTTTGTTTACATAAAGTTTATTTTGTCGTGTATTTTCTAAATATCACTAAAATACTTATATAAATGTTGACTCCAAAGCATAATATAATTAAAACATCATAGATATAAAATTAAATGATGTTTTTATACAATTACAAACGCCCTAGGACTTTTGTTCAACTTTTTTTTTAATTGCCTTTTTTTTGTAACACGATTGGCATAGATAATATAATATAGAATAGAGCGTTCTATTTTATAAAAACCTGTTTCATGATGTTTACTACGAAAGGGAGTACGATGTTTATTTTTCTTTGAGTTTGTATTCATTCCAACGTTTGTGACTCTTATGTTTTTAATACTTTTTCTTCTGTCGCGTGGGTAGGCCTTAACACAAAGGAATTGCTCAGTCCTATCCACTGTCGAATGATAACTCGTAAGATCTCGTGATATTAACCAGAATGCGGTAGATCTTCTCTTGTTTCATATATCTTTATGTACGCATATAATTTCGGTGTACGTGTGTTTGTAATTCTTCTCTTCCTAAACGGCTTGATTGTTTTTTTGTACTTACTGGTTCACCTGAACGGTTCTTAGGTATAGTTGGACCCGCCAGATGGTGCTGTTGTGGCGAAGCAGGCATTTTTAAAAATATTCCTGTCAGTTTTTCTATATATTTTTTTGGATATCCCACCTAAATAAAACATCTGTACCGCTATCACGAATTTTCTTATTATTTACTATCATAGTAAAGTAAATTTTCATGATAGCGATTTTAGTTCTTAACTTGGTTACATTAGGGATTAGAGTCGCTTATGTGACATATGTGTCATAATTAAGTTTTGATTTACTATTTACTATATTATAGAGATGTCATGTTAGCGACTCTAATCCCTAATGTAACCAAGTTAAGAACTAAAATCACTTGCATGAAAATTTACATTTACTATGAAAGTAAATAGTAAAAAAACTCATAATAGAGGTACTGATCTAATAAAAAACAAATTTTCAACCTTCCAGCACCTCTTAATATTTATTTAAGACACGCGAATGAATTCGCGGACAGCCAAGCTAGTTATATATGTATCGGTACATATTCCTTCCCATCATACATAAACTTTCGTACTCTTAAACGATTCTAATTAGTAATTGAGTTGATTACAAAAACAAGAGAATATAGATACCTCACTACCTAGTAAATAGTAGAGGATATAGTAATTGAATACTACCCACATGTGGCGCATGAGTTCTAAATGTGATATTAATGCAGTTATCTAAGAATTAACATTTCTACATTCCAGCAAAACTTGTAGCATACAAGTGATTCTTAGTAAGTTACGTAATTGTCTACTTACTTGCAAAGATGTACAACGGCATATTTTATTGATATTAATATCCTATAGGTATCTCTACATTGACCCATGTGCTATTCCATCTGTGCGTTCCACTGCAGAACACGGAACTTCTCCCCAATGACCAAGGATGGCTTTAGTAAGAATCACATGCGTATCATGGAGGTCGTCTTTTTTGAGGGTTCAAAAATCATAAAGAGGGTTTTTGCTGTCTATAAGAGTGAGTGGACTGCTTCCTATGGGAGTTTCATTAAGTTTCCCCAAAGTTAACGTGAATTACCTACCACCCGACCACCTACAGAAGATTTTTGCAATTATCCGGTGACATAATGCATTATAATAGACAAACAAAAGAGAAAAAAATATTGGTTACCATATCCATATTTTTTTTTTTGAGAAATGACCATTACTCGCTTTGTGTATCCCAGCTAGATAGCTAGCTATCCCAGACTATAAAATTTCGTTTTCATTTTAGAAAACATTGCCCCATACTATGATTTCTCCTGTATCGTGGGTACTGTTTACAAACATACATGTCACATGCACACAAAACCGGCCCGAAACAACTATCTGTAGACCATATAAATTTGTTTGTTCCGTGCGGGGATCGAACCCGCGAAACATGGCGCAGAAAGCTAATCGCTTAGCCACTGCGCTAACCGTGCCGTCGAAGTAGGCTTAGTATATAATACTAATGCCTGTGGTAGGGTAGGTCGCTTTCGCATAGGTTTGTTTCATTTTTGTTGTTTGTCATAAGAAAAGTTGTCTCTTAGACCCCATGTACCCTATGAATCGACTGGAATCTAAGAAAATGCTTTGATGATATACTTATTAGGTACCTATATCATAATACATATTTCTTTTTTCATTGGTCCAGATATCAAGTGACGTCCATAATATGATTCTCGGGTCGAGATTTTCTGTATGGAAATTCTCAGAAGCAACCTGGAGTTTGAAATTTTGCCCGGTAGACTAAACTTAGGCTTTCCTTCCATGGATTTCAGTAATGGTATCAGCGATATATGGGTGTATTTAATAAACCGCTGCCTAAGCCCTCTAAATTAAGCTTGAAGCTTTGCTTAAATTAGTTCTTACGGTCGTTAATAAAAATAATTTTAACGCCTCGACCCTCATTTTAAGCGCATAAAAAAATAAAATATAGCGTTTGATTTTGTGATCAATAGCATCTCGAGGCAATTTAATCTTATGATTCTCACACCCGGATACGAATTCCCCAATCAGGGGAGCATTCAGGCTTGTACGGACGCGTGGGTTTTGTGCAATGAAACACGGAGGAGTAATTTAATGGATGTCTTACGCATATTACAAATACTCACAGATATTTTTAGATGCGCGGCAGAACAATCTTTTTTATTATTCGATTGGCGACAGTCGTGGCCAGAAAAAACCTGTACAGCATTAGTTAATCTGATGGTTTAAAATTATGTTTACGCGTGTGTGCGTGTGTGATGATGAAAGACCACTTTTATCTCTATTATATTAATGTAATTCAGTATCTGTGTTAATTGTCACGCCATTCACCCTTACAATATCACTTCATTTGCTCACTAATCTGTGACTAAATCATAAATCACGCATTTATTTCGTGAGGCACGGACCGTTGCGGCGTCGGGACGTGCTTATCTGTTATTTGCAGCGCGAACGCAGCGCTGGACGCGGTTTTCACCAGCTTGTTGATAAATATTGGGGTACACTAGATATAATGGCGGCGGTTTGTTGATTGTCCGTTAGAGTACGGTAAATCTAACACTAAGTGTGGTATGAACGGCGAATGTACACGAATTATTGCTTAATCGGTTGAATTTATGCCAATAGACGCTTGTTTCTAACAGAGTAGTAGTTATGAAACAGACTGAATTGTTCGTTTTCGTCAGTATCATCTGACTACCTTTCAATTTATTGAAGTTTATGTGCTTTGTATGCGACTCTAGGGTTAGAACGTTCATGTTAGGTTACGATTTCAAGTATAACAATATGCGGGTTCTATCATATTTTATACGGAGCCATCTGATCTCCGTAATACAATTACAAATTAAGATACGAATAAAAACTTAGACTGGTTTTCAGATGTTTCGATCAGCTGACTACCCGTAACGAATGTCATAGATATTATTATGTGAAATAGTCGTTTAGGCGTGAATCTCGTCTGCAATGACCCATCGAATAACTGACCGTAGCAAGTGAAAGAAAGACAAATCATATTTTTAACATAACACAGTATCACGCCTGTATTCCCCGAAGTGTAAAGCAGATGTATACCTACTATTGTACACCCACATTTCGCCGATGCCGCTATTGAGTCCCATGTTATAGGGGGCGAGCCTATTGCCATCTACCGGGCACAGTTCGTGACTCTGTGCTACTATTGAGAATTTCCATACAGAAAAACCCAATAACACTGCCCGACCTGGGAATCGAACCCAGGACCTCACGCTCAGCAGTCGCGCTTGCAATCACTAGACCAATGAGACATTCACACAAATTTTAATGGCCCCCTAATTTCACCTATTTATCAATTTAAGGTTACATTTGTCAGATAAGTAGGAGCTTCTTAGTAGTACAGTCGGTGCCCTACATAACCTGACCCCCGTATAATTTATCATATAATGTCTAGGGGGGTCAGGTAATGTAGGGCACCTACTGTAACTATAAAGTAAGATGACAACGTCGTGTTAATGGCGAGAGAACCTTGTCTCATCGACATTGTTGCGGTGAGAATGTACACCCACGTACCGTAAGAAAGGTCATAAAGTTGAGAAATTGCTGATTGAATTAACATGTTTCTTATATTTACACGAACTCAGTAAAATTAAATTGTAAACAGGATGTTACGTAGGTACTCGCTAGAAATAATCTTGTATCGATCTGTAGATAAATTGTAATCAGATTTAGGCTCTCTTCTTCATTTTCATCTTCTCTCTATGACAATTTTTATGTCGAACGTTTAAAAGCAAAGGATTTTAGATATACTAGATTTCGATATAATCTGAATTGTCCCATTATTGATCTTACATAAATATGGTTTTACAAGTATTCCGAAAATAGGAAAGGCGAGAGAATTTCGCGATGATTTTTTGAAATATCTCACTCCAACTTGATTTCTAATCACTAAAGAATTGCCCCCAGTTGAGACGCCTTCACACTTACACAATAACATTTGAAAATGAAAGATCGAAAACGTGAGGCGTCGCTAATTATCCGCGAATAGTTTGTATACGTAAAATAGTTCCTGCACATAGGCTGTGTTTTACTTGAGATTCCATTTGATCGCATTTAGCTTAAGATAGAATCCATCAGAATGGAGCGCAAATAGAACTAAGCCTGTGTGTGCTAGGTAACTAAGAAAATTAACGAGTATATAAAATAACTTAGCATCACGGCGTATTCCTCGAAGGACTAGGCAGAGCTGTAGGGAGGTACTTTTGTAAACCAACATTTCCCCGATAATTTTTATTATTTGTTTATTTTATTGAATCCAATTTTTGAGAGGCGAGCCTTTTTCCATCTACCGGAGACAGTGCCAAAGTCGTGGCTACTACTGAGATATTTGATATCGAAAAATTAACCTTCTCTTTTTCTAAGAATATTGAAGAGTCTACTGCCGGTTTAATGAGATGCGGTTCGATATCCTCTTTTTTCACATCGCGATTGCTTCGTCTTTCGCAAACCAAGTTATGGGGGTTGCCTATAGAGTCATCTACCCATCACCCCTCGTATATTAGTCATCCTATGGCGACTTAATTGGCGTTCATAGGCGTTAAGTTGTCTGGCCGCTCATCAATCATCTAGTTATCAACCGGAAAACGCTCGCTCACGGACTTAAAGCTTCCCAGGCTCCCCTTATTTGACTCGACGTCAACTGTAATATCGAATAGATCGGTTTTTGGTTCCAAGAACTTTGAACGTGGTGTTCAAGCTTGATTTTTTTCGAGTTTAATTATCTTCCACAAAACTTTCGAACAAAAGATTGTTATTATTGTTTAGTCAGTATCTATGCAATGAATGTAAGTCGATTCAGATCCAGCAATGATGTCCCAGCGATCGTGAACAACTTGTGAGTCGTAGAATATGTGTCCAAATCAGCGGCCGTGCACCAATGGCAAATATCATGAAATCGACGGAATGTTCTGGAGCAAAAGAAAAACAAGTGACATCCAATAATCTCTACTGCAGCCTGGGTGGATAGCCAACTCTCTTAGGGGATAGAACTGACTCTCAACAGTCAAGTCGATGGTGGCTGTAGAAAAATTACTCACTGATGACGACCCAAGGCGTTACCAGCGTATGAAATAATAAATTAATAACATAACATAGCATCACACCTGTATTCCCCGAAGGGTTAGGCAGAGGTTTACTATTGTACACCCACATTTCGCTGATGCCGTTATTGAGTCCCATGAATAGCGAGCCTATTGCCTTCTACTAGGCACAGTTCCAGACTACGTATTGCTACTCAGAATTTCGTACAGAAGAACTTAATAACAGTTTGTTCGACCCGGAAATCGAACCCAGGACCTCACGAGCAGCTTCGCGCTTGCAACCCGCAAACCAATGAGGTAGTAAGGCAATAATCAAATCATTCGGCGTTTAAAGTGTGAATACAAAAAATACTCCGATTAAATCAATCAATAAATTATCAGATAACACTATCCCAAACAAATCAAATTTCAAGCAAGCATCACACAGAATCCATTTACATACAGTAGCACAGATTTAAATGTGTTTAGATTTAATAATATAATTCTGATACACGTTACCGTACTCAAACAAGACCGGCTTATGGTAGTTCTGTAAACACGCAACGCATCCATCAACGAGGCTTAATGGCTTATCCAAATCAATTAGAAACTTGAAGCTTATGCTCAGTATCAGATCACAGCACATCTATGTAAATGTATTATAGTGTCTTGGTGCGATGCGCTTTGTGATTGTCTATCCTCAAACCAAGTTTTTTCGGAGTTTTAGCGGTTAGAATTAAAGTCATTTGTGAATAAGTTAGTCAAGCTTATATTTATGAAAAAAAAAAAAAAAAACATTTTAAAAGCAAATATTATATACTCATGTGTAATTTATTTTTTTCATAGTAATACTCGATAATTTCGGAATACCTGGCGTCTGCTGTGTCCTACACAAATATCGGGCAAAAAGTGAGCTCAAAAGTTCTGAATATCCCAACTAGGGGCTTTGAGGTTAGTTTTAGGAAAAGTTTGGATATAGCGGAAACTCATGAACGGGCGAGGTACTTATAGCGAAGATTTCGTTCCTTTTTCTCGGTTCTGCTTCTGCAGTAGGTTTTCTTTGGACCAATTGGCTCGCGAAGGTGTGAAATGAGCGTGCGTCGTGAGCGGTCGCAGAACGCCAGAATCAAATGTTATGCGGATAAATGTTCCTCTATTAATTTTAGTAGCAGTAAACTCATCGTCGTATTGTAAACGACTTTTTATCTAACCTCCTTATTTAGTTGAGGCATTTATACGAGACCGGAGACGAGGCATTTGACCTGGGTATGTCTTAAAACTGCGGCCAGACACCGGAGGACGGGCAGCAGCGTCCTCACTAATCGGTGAGCCACTGCGATCCCCAATCCGCCTGCCAAGCGTGGGGATTATGGCAAACCCCCCCTTGAGGGAGGCCTTCGTTCAGCATTTCCAAAAACTTCAAAAAACAACAAAACAGTTTTAACTTAATAAGTTTTAAAAACAACGTACTGTGATTACATTCAATTCGTTTGCCACGGGTTACCTTTGGCAATCTATTCACAATAAGCGTCTACAGTGGCCTATGTTCAGCTGTCACCATTTACGGACTGATTTATGACCATGACTATGAAATGAATTGTATATCTACGTAATAAAAAAATCATTAAATTCTATAATTTGTAGAAGAAAAAATGTTTGTACGTGTTACATGTTTGAATCGTCCTTGCATAGAAAATTATAAGTACTCCTTATTACTTACAATCTCAGTACATCACATACCTAACAGAAACAACGTTCTTCAGAATCTGTTGCCTAGACCCAATAATTAATTTATTGATATTGCGTCAAGTATATGATGAATAATTAACATAAAACCTTAATATGTCAAAGTGACACTTGTCGCGTTAAAGTTGCCTTCCTTGGTCACTTGATAAATTGGTCAGGTTATCACTTGATAAATTAAAAAAAAAAAAACGGCTAAACACATCGGAATGTGATATTTAGAACATCATTATTCATAAATATCAAATCTCTTTGAAGAACACGACTTTGTAATAACCTAAATAACATTTTTATGATGTCTGTTCTTGTTATGGTTTCCTATGTTTTTGTAGTTCTGTCTAACAAAAGGAAGAACGTAACATAAATGGGATCGTTTATTAGTCTGTCTGTCACAAGATTTGTGACAAATAAAAATATTGAAATGAAACTATGGAAGTCTTTAATGGAACAGTTTCATAGCAACAAGCTGAATATCGTTAACAATTCTCTGTGATTTAACGTGTTTGTAGAAGAATAACAAAGTCTTTTTTATTTACTTAAACTGTCACACCCAAAGGGGTCCCCCAAGTTCTTCCACATATCTCTAGGTCGTCTTGTTACCTCTTTCTACGCCGGCCTCGGTGGCTTCGCCTATCCTCAGGTATCCATTGTTTCAAGTTCCTTCCCACCGGTTGAGATGCAAACGACTGATGTGACTCGCTCAGTCCCATTTGAACCTGGCAGCATTATTGCCTATGTCTATTGTGCCCGTTTTGGAGCATCGTATATTCTGTTGTTTTGTTAAGGCATCTAATTAAGTCTTTTGTAAGTACCTATGCATGTTTATTCTTGAAATAACTCGAACAGAAGCAATATATGGATGGATGGTCGAGCAATGGAATAAATTACTACTGTTAATTTTAATTTCCACAAAAATATGTCTGTAGAACCTTACGTGCGCAATTATAAATCTTTTGAATTCATCATTGTTGTACATGATAACGACCATATCATGCGTTTTGTTTTGTTTAGGATGGGCTAACTGATGTTGCATGTAAAGAAATATATAATAAGACAAATTACTATTGTGAACCAAATTTTAATGATGCATGAGATGCTAGTCGCATCATTAAAATTGATTCACAATAGTCATTTGTCGTTGTTATATTTGTTTCATCATTCATAGTTCATGTACTTAAAACGTATACTATGTATAAATTCAGGATACGGTCTTTCTGTGTGATAAATTTCATCCAAGCTCGTTTAGTATTTTTTGAGTAACGAATATCCAAACATTATCACATTTTTTCTAATATTTTATATTATCACTTGTGTGAATGTGATAATTATACCTATTCAAATTGATCAAACGTTTAATGGCACACTTTGAATGAAGTTCATGCATAGTAAGGTATGTATATATATCCTCAAGTGATCCTTTTAGAACTATCGTATATTGTAACTAGTACGTCACAGTACCTATTTGTGAACTAGTAGCTGTATGCTTAAAGCGATATTCGTGTACCTCGTATTGAAGCAGCTTTAGTTTTGCTTACCTTGTACATGCGTTCTGTAAACGTACCAAATAATATCCACGTACCTATATAATTATATTAATGGTAATTAATAGTCTTTATTTTCGCTAGAGATGTTCCTTTATTAATAGGGTCCTCGTTTTAGAGGACTGGGGTCAACAGAGTTCTTATCTTATCATAACACTTATTACAATCAGATCATAATGCCTGTCTTCCTCGAAGGCCTATATACAGATGTAAAATCAAAGTCAAAGTCAAATATTTTATTTCGAGTAGGCCTTTACAGGGTCTTTCAAAATGTTGTGATTCTAGATGGACGGTTCCATAGTGGGGGTAGGTCCTATGGAGAAGACACCGGCAAGAAACTCCATGGATACTCTTTTAAAATAATAGTTTTATACTGGGTACAATCTTTAACGGTAAAGACATGTACTTTATGTACACACATATTTGCCCATGTCCAAGCTACTGAGAAACCCACTGTGCCCATTTTCTATGAGCAGAACCCACAGCGGTGGGGATTGAACTCAGGACTTCACGCTCTGCAGCCGAGCAGGCGACCATTAGACTAATGAGACAGTTGGGCTAAAGTGGCTATAATTCAACACCGATAATCTAGAAACCTTTATTAATTTCCAAATAACCTTTATTATCTAGGTATTTAAAACGAATAGATCCAGCTAATTCAATTTCGTGTTATAAGCGCTTGATTGAATTAAATTTCGCATTCCCAAAGTAATAACGACCAAATGACTCTGAACAGATAGTTATTCCATATAATTGATTAAAACAGATCCACAGAATGGGAATTTAAATGAAGTAATAGAAGTTAATGAAACAGAGTTATGAAAGTGGATCAATGGCTTTAGCCTAGTTCCATAATGATGTGGAAATAATAATATGGATCAAGATTAGGTTTCATACAACGCGAATTCGCAAAGTCGACTTAACTGATAGTCTGCAGACGGGGATATAATGAGACAAGTAATAGCTATTTGGGTTATCATCGAATTGTAGGATTATCTATCGAACAATATTTGGGATTCAGTAAAAATGTTTATCAGTCAGTACTTGAGCAAAATAATCTGGAACAGAATTTCTATTCAGTACTGACGTAATATATACGTTATATATATGTAGGTACTTACTTGGAGACGCATCAACGTGATCTATAAAGTCTGACCAATTTCTCGTGCGACGATTCTGAGATTTCATCTTAGCATAAATCGGCAGTTTATTTTACACATTACACTACCTATGTCGTACATTACCTAAATTATCACTGCACCTCCTACCTTAAAGATTTTTTTATCTCCAAGTGCAAGGAAAATTCCTCAACGAGTGACGAGTCCCGGTAATTATATTCTGACGCACCCTAGGCAGTCAGCGTCGATACCAGTATTGCTAATCTTTCCACTACGATAGGTCTTGACAAATTAAGAACCAACAATAAGAAACATTCAAATTAAAAGTAACAATAGGTACGCTATGAGTCAACTAGTTGTGATTTAATTATCATTGTTGAAGCAAAAGTCATGTTAAAAGAAAGAAAATTACGGAGTTAAAATACTAGCATTAAACTGAAGTTATGACCTCTCCGTAACTCTCTTGAAAGTCGTAAAAAAGAGCTCCAACTAACTTATATGAGATGAGATGAGCATCTGCTGTACAGTGTATTCGATTCAAAGATGGCTAAAGGATATCCCCATGGGTATGGACACACAGCTGTTCTCTTGACAAAAAATCAACTTGGCTCCATGAAGATCAAAAATACTCAAGAGTACCGTTTGATATTATTTTGGAGTAAAATTAAATAATCATAGTGTCTAAGGATTAGTCCTTAACCCTAAAGGCCTAAACCTTTTCATTCTGATCTATTATCGATCTATTAGTTTAGTATTATTATTATTATTATTTAATCATAGGTAGTATAAGTAGTAATACAAAAAAGTTTCATGTGCAATAGCCCTTACAGTAAACAAATTCTAACCAATTTCGCTTAAGTAATGTCAAAATAGCTCATTGCCCTTTGTTAGAGCGAAGGGAATTTAATCGCAAATTATCGCAAGTTCGTTCCTACAAAATTAGCTCTTATACAGCGTATGATAATAAATCAAGACAGAGGTTCATTCCTTATATAACTCTCTTGTTAGTATAAGATAAGTACTAGGAACAGTAAACTCATAATTACCATTTTAGGTCGCTTCTTATGCCAAAAATAAAGCGAAATTATATTTTCGTTTACCATAATAAGGTGTCTATGCGTCATCATTATATTAAATGCTGACTTTAGAAAAATGTGAACCTAGGTGGGTTGGTCTCCATAGTTGTCTATTTATATTACAAGACAAAGGAATGTAAAATCAAACCAAAAAATATCATAAAAATAATGTAAACAAGACGGAATGTTGTCAACATTTTAACGCCTACGTTTCAAGATGCTTGTTTTGAAGTGCTCTAGTTTTTAAATATTCTTATTGGAATAATGTTTGTTTTTCTATTTCGACATAGATACGTATTAAGATTATAAAGTCTAGATGTCGTGCATGACATCAGGGTCGACCAAAATCAAAATTGATAAACAACGGACCTTGTCTGAATTGCGTTCTTCAAAAATCTTGGCAGCTGCCTTTGTATTATTTTGATTAATAAATTGACTCCTGGTGTTATTGCCGGTGATTTATTTTGATGTCAAATTAATACTTTGATAAGCATTTTAGTGAGATCTTTTAGCAATGACATTAATTTGATCAAAAATCCGGTAGATAAGCCTCGTGTTAATTGGTCAAGAATTCCTTCGAATTCTTCGCGATGCAGTCACGTCATCTCAGATTAGGCTATTATTCTCAGTTTCCGCATAATATACTCGATATTTTACGACCAAAAAATGATCAATTAACATTCCTGACAAGGTAACGTCTTTAAAATTTAATCTATTTCAAAACCGAACCAAATAATTCGCGAATAATTGTTCTAATAAAAAGCAACTAAAGGTTTCCGGAGCTAAGATTCGTTCTGATTGGACTTTTTTTTTCGTATCGGTAAGTCTGAGGTCATCGGTTTTCGGCGGCCTTGCGCGGTCGCCGACCAACGATGACACTGCGACCCACGACATTTGCAATACCACGATCTCATGATACAAATGATCGGCTCCGATAAATAACATAAGTTAACTCCACCACTTAAGGCATCATTTCGAATGGAATTAATGATGAGCATTTTGTGGCGTAGGTGACTACGTGCTAATATTTATTTGATATAAAATACCTAAATGGCACAAATTGGAGCAACGTTAGCTTGTATCGAGTTTTTGTTCTAGAACGTTTAGAATAAAATTTTAAATATTTAAATGATCTACGACGATACATGTTTTCATTACAATTTTTTTTTTTCCCAATTACACTGACTAAGAAAAATAAGTTAGTAAAAATTCCATGCCCAAAACTAGCATCTAATAAAACACACCTTTCTTTGCAGTTTACCTAAAGTAAGCCGGGTTACAGGTTACTGAATACTGACAATATAATTTAGAGCATTTTTGTTGCAGATAGCTTTTGTGTGAAAACATTGAGTACCTTCCTATTATCAAAATCCTTAAAATTTTACTAGTAGTTTGCGTTGGTTTTTAGTCTCATTAAGCGCCGTTGAATATTAGTATAATTAATAATTTCTAAATATTTATATAAATAAGTACCGGGTTTAAAAAATAACCCTATTTTAAAAACAAAACAAGCCACGTGTCGATGTTTGACACGAGACGAATCGTTATAAATTATAATAATTTATAATAAATTGCCAATTTTAAATAATAACCCGTCGATTATGTAACACAAATTGATTCGTAAACCAAATATAGATAATTCAGAAATTAGATTATATTTTGTAAATAAGTTTTAAACATCCTGTACTTTAAAGGTTAATGTGTACAGGTAGTGACGTTTTGTGAGAACTAGAGTATTTACGTTAAAGGAAAATTTTTGTATGCAAAATTAATTTTTAATGGAAATATTTACATACTATCCATAAAATATAATAAATATCAGTTTCGTTCGAATAGTTGAAATTAATTATAATTGAATTAGAAGACCGCTCGAACTTGGCCAATTATTTAACTTGACCTCGACCTTTGTGGGTTCTTTTCTAAGTACTTCTCAAAGTGTGTTATTACTCTGAAGTCTGACGTACATTGTGTGATATGATATATAGATAAAATATCTTTGACTTAGAATCATCTTCATCGTAAAATGCCGGCAGATTTTGTTAGTGGAAAGTATGATTTTTTCAGCAAACTTTGCAGTTTTTCCGTATAATATAATTCTGGAGTAAACTCACTCGTGAATATTCAAATTATTATTCTAATAAAGGTACTTAATTTAAAGAAGTAAAATATAAAAAAAGTACTGTCATTGGTCTAAAGATCGCAAACACGAATGCTAAGTATGAGGTTTTGGGTTTGATCCCGGGTAGGGCAAAAATTGATTGGGTTTTTTGTATGGAAATTCTTATTAAGTCGTCAGCTATTATAGACCCGCCACCTTGCATGGGACTTCATAACAGTATCGGTAAAATTTGTCTACAATAGTACACCTCTGCTAAACCTATGTCTAATTTATTTTAAAATATAAAATAAAATAAACTCTCTAACTTAGAGCTTATCAAGGTCGTCATTTATTACTTTAGATTTGTATAGAACAGAACGAATTCCGTGATTTTATATTTTCACAGATACGCGAGTAGGACGCAGCATATCTACATAAATTTAATAAATTATGACCCCATTTCTTATAAACATATTAGTCACTGTACACGGCTGCATTTTTATTATCAGGACCGTTCTATCCAACTAACCTTCGTTCAATTTGGTACATTAGCACCTAACGGGATTACCCGAATGCAAGCATATCGATGTCAATATCTAAACTTGAGTGAAAGAAATACTCGATTATTTTTTTTTCACATCTGACACAGAATCGATGATTGATATCTCACTCACAAATGACTATCCAGGCATTAGTGAATTTATTTGTTCTTATACGTACATTCACAGCGAAAGGTGCGTTAATCAATGTTTACAGTTAACAAAGGTTCAAACATATAATTATCGCTCATTCAAACACAATAAATTACCAAATGTATGATTGATATTTTAATTTCGGACGGTTAACTGTTCAGTCAATGCGTTGACCCGACGATCTCAAATTATGTATTAGATAAACGTCATAACTCAAACAATAGAGGTCACGGCAGCCTTTTTAATGGCAAAAAACGGCCCATTTAGGTTGTGATAAATCGGCCGCATCAATATCAGTATTGACTGTCAGTAAAAACTGAATATGTATTGTTCAAGTTGACGTGAATGATAAAGACTCTCACCGTTATGTTATGGTGATCTAGGTACACTTGATCTTTGCCCACCGCAGAGGTATAAAACCGTTAACCATTGTCGATCGTATCCCACATAATCCGTTTCGTTGACCACAAACCGATGATTCGCCAATTACGGTCAATGGACAGGGAGAATTCTCGCCCTGTTGTAACGCCAAAATTTTAGATCAAGACATTTTCTTGAAATAACAAACTCATTCATATTCCTTCAACGTTTCGTGAAGCGATATCATAAACAAAAAATACAGAGCCATAACAAAATTCAATCTTGCAAAAATGTCCACAAATTACTGGATATTAAACGTCGAAATAAAATCACTATGCGAAATTTCAGCATTCGACCATTTAATGCTCGAATCCGGCGTGGTACTCAATAAGAACCCGTCGTGTCCATTACTGAGAACAGGATTCTGTAAGAATGATCGGAATGTACCAGCTATTAATTTTGTTTCGCGGGCGGATGTCGCGCAGGCGTCGCTCGGCCGCGGTTGGCGTCTCGCGCAGGCGCCAGAGGAGCCGCGACGCGCTGCGTGCGCATAAATATCGCAGCCTTAATGTTGCGCCCTGCTCGCAAAGAGTAAACAACGTTGAAATGATTCCGTAGACTGGCCAGTTGTGGGTGACATATAGAATTGATAAATATACGACATTCCATCACAACCCGTTCATTTAGTCATTTCTGATCGCGTTAATTTACAAAAATTTGCATTTTTCTGTTGATTTAATTATCTTTAGACGTATTAAGATTAGCCAAAATGATGATTGTTCATATTATGGCAGAACATTACGATCCCAAAAAGATTTAACTTACAGAATCAAACATTTTTCTCATAAGAATTAAATTACCTGCATCCTGTAATTACAAAGTGCATTGTAATTCTGTATCACAAATTTGAATCTTCGACTTATCATTGCCTTCATTCTGCAATATCACGTTATCACATAACTATTTCAAAAACAACAGGTTAAAGGGCTTTTGACGTCAATAAACCGTCTACACTGGAACTTTATTATTGACATCAAATTATTCACAAATTATTGCTCATAATCACATTTCGTTCACATAAAGGTCCTTTATACAACAAGGAAGTGATTGATTCCAAAATATAAATCTCCTAATAGTTATAAATACCATTAATATAAATTTAAATCGCAAATTAACAAGACGCTGTTAATCATTCTGATTGTCATGCCCTTAATTATCTCATTCTTATCTTATACATTTAAAATCACTGACGTAATTCATCTGATAAATTGATTTGTAAGGCGAAACTAATAATGCTATAATAAATCAATTAATTAACGAATACGCAAACGGCAGCACATTCTTTTGGGAGGTCGTTTATTGTTGATACTTGGAATTTACTACTAACATTGAAAGCTGCGCTGGTACAGGAAGATACAAGTAAACAATCTTTTGAAAAGGTGACCTCGGCACATCGATACCTCTGGATAAATCCATATCGATTCGTAGAAACCTTTATTTTTTAATTTTGATTGAAACCACAATATGAGATCGGAATAGAATCTTTTGAGCCATTGCGCACGATTTGCTTTCAGAAGATCTTTTCATATAGAGTTAAAAATTGTCGTGTTCCAAGTGTTCCGCATCAGATGAACATGTTAGGTTCGTACCGGTGTATACATTAAATTGGGTTCCGTTGTCATGATCAGTTTAAATATTATTCTACAACTTATTTTTTATGGTCTTTTAACTTAAGTAAAATACATCTTACTGGCTTTAGATGCAAATTAGAGGTAAAACAGTGATTCACACTATGTTTTATTTTATGAAGTTTCCTTTTTATTATATGTGTTAGTTAGGTATAAAGTATTAATAAAATACACGAACCGATTAACAATATAAGAATCCCTTTTTGATACCTACTCAATGTGGGAATGTTTTCATGACCTGTGGTATATGTACATGTGTATATAATAGGATATATACTAGCTTGCGTGTGAGATCGTATAGTTCCACATATATGTGGAACCATTGCCGAATTTTTTATTGCTTTTGTCAACAAACTTGTAATTTATTTTACCTCCTCAGGGGTAGTTTTTTTTTTTTCACGTGTTTCTGTATATATAATCTAAATCACAAACACATATTTTTATGAATGCATCTAACTAAAAAACATCAACGGATTTTCACAAAAACTTTTACCCCCTTAAGGATGGAATATCCAAATGTCTCTTCTAAGGGTGTATCTACGTCATAAAAGGAATCTACAGTCAAAATTTCAAGATTCTAGCCCCTAGCATTTTAAATAGTTTGTTGGTAAATCTTTAAATGTATGGATTAAATCAATTTGTCAATCAATAGACATAGTGTGAAAATCGTTACTCTAATTAATCCAATAAACCCACCCACCACCCAGCTGTGATGGAATGTTATGTTGTCATAATGATAGGCATAGAAATATTTGTGCTAATGTTATTGGTATTTTTAGCGACTGATTTTGCATAAGATAAAATACGTGTTAAAAATAGAATTATATTAAAAATAATGGCTACTTGTGTTTGTTTTAAAAATAAAGGATTTCGCTTAAAATTAAACGAGTGACTGTCATTGATTGTTGTTTGGAGAACAGTGGGTCAAAATAATTCCATTAGAAAAAAAAAACTTTTCAATACGAATAATATTTTTGTGAGATCAATATAATTAAAAAATACTTAGTTAACATAACAATAACGTCTCATGATTAATCTGTATTTCCTTGATCCATATAATTTATATACCCCAAAAATAGAATATTTTATTAAGGTCAAAAAAAGATGTCGAAAATAATAAACGAGATGGATTCTCAACCAACATGTTTTTAAGATGCAAATTTGAAATCATCCAATTTAATGCCCATAAAATAATACGCAAATCATGAAGGCATGTAACGCCGGAAAATATTATTGTAAAGGATTAGCAATATACCAGCAGGGGATTTCATTATCGCGCCATTTTGACTCCAAATGGGTTATGACAAGGGCGCATAAATGATATTTAATTTTGAAATTAGGGGACAAATGAAATTATCAATATGGTTCCATAAATAATTTAATTGATTTTTTTAAAGGTTGCTACGCTCTATTATTTTTCTTGTATCGTAACAATTCATGTCACATAATATACACACACTTCCAGACTTGAAACCACGCTGCTTCAAGTAGGTATCGAACTCACGATACAACGCAGAAAGCTAATATCTTAGCCATTGCACCAACCGTGCCGTCTATATGTGAGTATAAAGTGAAAACTATCCATTAACATAATATAGATGTCAGAGATTGATAAAAGGAATTCCTTACGACATGTTAATTTTAAAGTTTATTAAATATTAATTAAGTTCAGAAGCTAGTCTTTTATGATGTAGTTAATTTATTAACTATCAATAAAAACAAGACATTTATATTATAGTAGATATTTGACTCTTTCTAATATAAATATTCTATTTCTAATATGTGGCGCCAAAAAACGTTAACCAAAGTAATTAATATGCTACACGTATTGATTCATTAACTTATTTACTTTACAAAATTAAAGTCGGTTAGATCAATTTGGTCTTATATTATTCACATTTGATCAGACTTTTACTGCACGTCACATAGTTAACAGTTCTCATGTATTTTTAACAGTCATGTACCGGTATTATCAGTTTGAAATCAAGTGGACAAGCATGAAAAATGTTCTACTTACAATTTATTTTGGCTAACACAACAAGCGTTCGTCAACATGGGTGAGAACTTGAGTTTGAGAGTGAGTGTCTAGTTTTTTGAGAGCAGAACCCTAAATTGTGTGTTAGTCGTATAAAGAAAAAAATAAGAGGAAGACTTTACCAAATGTCATGGTTGGTGGGCGCGACACACGGTGCCAAAATCTCGAGTAAGGACGGCCGCGAAGGTCGCATTCCGTTGCAACGTTGTATTCCTTTTTTCAAAGAGCCGATGCACCCCAATAAACTGGCGGGTTGAGGGGTCGATCACATTGGCCACATTCTGGCAATTTCTGACGAAACCTGTCCAGGCACCTGCTCCAACAATAAAACTGAACCCAAATCGATGCCAATCCATAAAACAGTCATAAAAATGTTGACGGTTCCTTCTGCTTTAGCAAGATTTCAAAAAGGATGATATTCTTTATTTATTTAGCATAAAATCTAATTAGTCAATGGTGGTCATGAATACATGATAAGATTTGCCCATAAAAAAATTATATTATCAGATCTAGATCTATAAAAATGTATTAGAATCCGGCTTGATGATATTTTAGTTTCTGTCAGTGAAATACAAACGGCCATATTCATCGCGGTTCGCAGTTCACAGATTGTAAGCGATCATCTCTGCTCATGAGTACCTGGAACTTAATATTGATTCAGAATACGTTGTGGATCCTAAGCTGGAAAAGCTCTTGCTCTAGCGGTTCCCCATGTGTATTGTGTAAATGATGTTGTATCTCGGATCACACGCACGCTTACCTAATCCTAGTGACTGGTGAAATAGGTACCTAAGACTGTAGTAACTCGATCACATAATATAAAAGCTCTAATACAACTAAACGATTGCTAATTGTGTGTAGGACATTATACCTAATTATACCTAATAATTCAGCTCATTATTGTCCCACTGCTAAACAAGCTCTACTCACAACGATAACGATTAGGTCTCAGTCTACTTCACAGGCTTGGAGCGCTTTGGTGGACTATACTTACATAACATTCAGAACTTTATGAAGCCCTCTCAGGTGTGCAGCTTTAATTATGATGTTTCCCATAACCAAATTCTGATTCGTCCTTGATTTTGAAAAGTCAGAGGTGTTGGCCGAGATCTCAATCCCTCTTGCATGGAAAGTAAGCGTCCTACCTCTCGGCTACCACGTATTGTACCTAGTACCTACTTTATAAATTATAATGATGTAAGAAAAAAAAATATACCTGCAATCTCAGTGCATCTTGTTTTGGAATCCTAAACGATATTTAGTTAGACATTATCTGATATCGAGACGATGATCACGATGTCACTGATCGTTAAAAACTGATTGAATTAGCAGTTAGTTATTTCAATCAATTTTTATTAAGCGAGGATATTTTAGGGTCTTTATTATATTATTTTGTTGCAAAGTCATATCAATAATAATGTTTTTAAGAAATATTACAATATTTGAACTATATACATGATAGCGGTGTGTTTTATCTTAATTTAAAGACTTAAAATATTTAATTGCTGAATTAATCAAATGACAGAGACTTCGCAATATGATTCCACTTAACTATACAAGGAATTTTATCATTTGTAAATCGTTCTTCACAATTTAAACAATTGCATCAAATAATTTGAATTGCTTTCTATGGGTTAATGTCACTTAAAGATATTAGTCAGACCTGAGTTCAGATTAACCTTGGATGAACTCTGATTTATTATAGATCACGTTCTACGCAACTTTTGCAAATATTAGGTATATAAAATAACTTTAGCGAAAAGTTATAGAATAGAAAAAGATTTTACTCGAATCGAAAGTGACACAATCGATGTTGAGTACAATTGTGATATATTTACAATTTTTCGTAAATTTACGAATAGGCCCACTCTGTATGCCATGCTATGTATGTCTGTATTATAGAACATTTAATGCTCCAATTTTACTTTTGAAATCTCTTAAAGAACCTTTCATCTTTTTACAAGAATCCTGAATACAGCTAGAAATCCGATCTTTTACAATGGTAGATACCATCGCAATACCTTACCTTTGAGATTTTTTGGAGTTATTTGTTAATTTTTGCATAGTAAAACCAATATAAAAATCGTTGCGTACCGTACTTGCGTTGCATTGCTTATATGCAGGCCATAGTCAAACACGGCATTGTAAAAAAATATTGCTTGTCATCGCTTTGCCAAAAAACAAATGAAACATCAACTGATCTTGAACACAACTAAAAACCCACAAACAAAACACTAAAAATGTCAACATTCGAACAAATATTAGTTTAGGAAATTAAAACAATATTTTATATGGATACAAAAAATATTAGATTTTGAAGAGGCTATTGAAGTTTCTGATTGTATATCTTAATAAAAAGAAGAAAAACTAATCAAAGTATCAAGACAACGTTTTGATGATATCTTGACATTTAAAACCATAATTGGAAAAGTTGAAGTGAATAAAATATATAATTAACCTGGAGATGCAGGTCCGAATTCAATAACTAACAATTATGTCATCATTAGCCGTGACTGTCATATATAATTGAGTCAGATGATTGGTTAGCAGCTGCCTCCAATACATAACTAGACTAACGAATTTACTACGAAGCAACAATGTTACCTTGATCGTTCACTGTCACAAAATGGGGCAAAGCCCCAGTGAGTTGATTGGACCTTAAAAATGCATTTGAAAGCAGCAATCAATAATCATCATAGAAACCATTTCTACAGAATTCCGGTTCGGAATCGCACTTGATAAGAACTTTACCAAGAATTTATGGTTCTTGTGTGTAGTTCCTTAAACCTGAGGGTCATGACCTAATGAGGTGTCACCTTCTCTTTGACCTTTTGCCACTATCATGTATGTATTTAGTGACACGTACTTTATTGTTGATACCGCTGGGAGCTTTGTTGTTTTGATAAACCTCACCTTTTTGTAGGGCAGCCTTTTGTCTAGGGGTGAAGGCCCTCAGGTGTGTAAAGCCTTAGAAAGGCCGAAATTGCGTTTTGGAATATCTATCTCTATGGCAATGAAGGGGGCATGTCTTTACGATTGAAGTCTTGGTTTTGTGAGAAAGTTATTCATGGTATTTGACCTTCTTACCATAGAGAGATGAAGCTTAAATATTCTAGTCTATAGACCAAACAACACAGAGAAAACCTATTTATTATTGGACAGAGGCATAAAGTTGAGGTACAACATCTAGGCCTTTGCCTCGAGTTGATCTTGCATCTCAAACTGCCTTCTTCTGGTGTTCAGTTTCTGGCTAAGGGACGTCCCACGTTTGGCCAATTCTAAAATGATGAGGCATTACAAATAATTATAAATTATGAGTCATATAGACGTAGGCAATAAATGCGTTCAGTGTCAAAAGTGTATTGACGTGAATGATTTCACATGAGAACAGCAAAAGCATCATGACAAGATAATGACGAATTTTGATCAATAATATTTTATTGAGACATTAAAGTCTAAATTCGTCTTAAACATAAACAAATACCTATCCTATGTTTTTGTTTACAAAGTTGTTTAATTAGGTACGAAATCGATTGCCTTGAAAACTTAGTCACTTTAAAGGAAGAAAAAAGCAAAAGTGTTAGATAAACAGTATTCTCTTTGCAACAATATTAAACCTAGGTTGAAAATTAAAATGTGTAAAATAGCAAAAAAAAAACTATAACGTGAGGTACCTACTTCTTAATATTCCTAATAATAGATACCTAAATTTTAGGTTGTACTTAGTACTAAAACTTATATATCGTCTGCTTACGGCTAAAAAGCAATAAGTGCATTTAGAGTCAAAATTCACTTATTGCTTTTTAGCAGTAAGCAGACGATATTTTTACGGGAAAAATCCTATTTGTCCGTGTCAAAATATCTTGTAACTTGTAAACAAATAAAAAGATTATTTCTTCGAAACCATTCACTTTATTATGATTGAATTTTATATATAGAATTTGGCACCACAACTAGGTACTAAGTGACTTTGTTGCGGTTTAGGATACCGGATTTAGGTACATGTAGCATATGAAATCAGGTTCAGGTATTGTAGCTATCTCAGGCCATTTTGACCATTTAAAATGGTCTGTTGTTGTTCCTTGTTCCACATCTTGTATAGTGCTCATGCACTGATGACCGTAGAATGAACACTCGCTTTGGTGAAATGAAATAATGGTTGGAATTTGGTTTTTGTAGGTAGATAAGAGTTTGGCAGATTATGACTATTTGATCTGCCAAGCATTTCCCCAATTCAATTAGAATCGTTTTCAGATTGATAGTAACACTCATTTTCTGCAACTTATTTATCACAAGAAGACATTATAATTGAAAAATGGGTACCTAGGTTGTGATCAATCATTGAAATTACCCAAATAAAAGGCAAAATTCAGTCAAAAAATCTAAGTACAGTTTTCAATTTCCTTATTTTTATTTCAATAAACATCACATAAATTGATATTAAGTATAACTGTTCATCTTGTATGTTTATATGGCAAAAAGTATCAAATATCATCGACCCTTTAAAGGCATTGTACACTTTCCTTACCTTTTTGATTGGTGTTTTATTTCTCTAAATGACTCCTAAAGTATGACAAATCACTTTTCTTAAGCACAAAGAGGTTTGAAGATGAGTTTATGATTAAATTTTTATTACCAACGCATTCTGTCAAATCACTGTGGGTACGTTTAAGATTACACAAGAAAAAGAAATGTTCAATCATTTAAATCGTGCTAACATAATGCAAATATTGCTTTTGGAGTTATTCTCAAATTTAAAGATCGAGACCCTCAATAAATAATAACCACTTATTTCCTGCATTAAGGTTGACGACTCCCGTAAAGGATAAACACAATAAAGAAAGAAGAAATTGAATACGAAATAAACATAATTATATATAGATTTTGGTACGCAAGAGTGAGAAAGTAGCTATTCATAAATCTTCTTATTCACATGACTGTAGACAATAAAGCTTTTTGAACAATAAATTTACCAGGAAATCAGAAAATACCATTCTTCTTCTATCTATCTTCACGAGCTATCACATGGAGGTTGCTCCGTAGTGAAACGATTAGCCAGTCAGCAATGGTGGTATCGAGGCTCACCCAGGATGTGCCAGACGATCCCATGATTCGTCACTCGTCGAAGCTCTTTCCATGCACTCTACGTACCGTTGTAAGTCTAGATATAATTCAGAAACATCGTGATGAAACGTACACTCCAGAAACGCCTCCAAAATGTTCTACCAACCTACACTAAACCAGCGCGATGGACAAAGACTAACCTTTCTCATACTGTAAAGAGACCTGTGTCTAGCAGAGGGACAGTAACGGACTGAAGAATTATTACATAATATAGCATCACGCCTGTATCCCCGAAGGGTTGAGCAGAGGTGTACTATGTGCACCTATATTTCACCCATGCTGTTATGCAGTCTCATGTAACACGGGCTAGTCTATTGTCATCAACCGGGCACAGTTCCAAACTCCGTGCCGCTACTGAGAATTTTCATACAGAAAAACCCAATAACACTTTGCACGACCCGAAGATTGAAATCAGGACTTCGCCTTCAGCGGTCGCACTTGCAATCACTAGCCCACTGAGGCAGTTTTAGTATTATTAAATTAAACTCAATATTTTTTTCTCATATTAATCAATATATATAGCGATATTAGGTGAAAAGTATCGAGTAGTTTTATTGGGAAGGCTTATTGGGAAGATAAAGACAGCCGTATTAATTCACAATGTAAATCGCTCCAAATATTCCATGAACGCAAAGTACATTGGAAGTAAGACTGGAAAACCAATTTTCTGGCTCACTGTCCTTATAAACGGGTTGCTAATTTATGATCATATATTAAAATTAAATTATGTTGTTCAAGCTAAATATGGCTACTGTGTAATTAATTCTTTAATTATAAATACCATATTTATCCAGTTAATTCGTTTGCGGATAAAATTAAAACATTTAAGAGGTTGTCAGACTAATATGACAGATCCGTCAATATTGTCAAAAAATAAGCATCGACATGACATTTCATTCATTCATTTATTGAGTCTGGAGTGCTGTTTTTATCATTTTACGGACCACAGTTCTATACTTGGTGCTGCTATTAAAATTTTCCATACAGATAAACTTGATATAATTTTGCCCAACCCGGAAATCGAACCCAGGATCTCGGGCTTGCTACCACTAGACCAATGAGGTAATTGATTATAATTAATTCTATAACTTTAAATTGAGTACTAAATATAGATATAGATAGAGGTAAAAATCTACCTCTTCTAGAATATTCAATTATTAAAACAGAGAAGTGGCAAAAAGTCAATAAAAAATCATCATCATCCATCTACGTCATTTTATTTATAAATCCTATATATTAGATCAATAATACATGAAAATGTTATTTACGTAGCAGATTATTAATTAACCCATGTCTAATAATAATTGCAAATGGTCAAAATTAACCTACTTTGTGACACCGTCGTGACCTTTCTTTGGTTTATTGATTTACAAACAAAATTATTATTCAAGATTTTAATAATGATATTCATATCTCTTTATAATCTTCATGTAGCAAAGATAATCTTAAAAAAATATTAAAATTGAAGTAAAATGTCAAGAGTAAAGGAATATTTACTTTGAATCCCCCGAAATCTTCACCCTCCTGGGTTCAACACACTTTCACATTTTTTTATGATCCCGTGTGGAGTTGATACAAAATACTAATATTTCATAATCACTACATATTATAGAAAAAGTCCCCCGCCACGTCTGTCCGTCTGTCTGTTCGCAATAAACTCAAAAACTACTGAACGGATTTTCATGCGGTTCACTAATGGACAGAGTTAGACGTTAAGATTTTGTGTAAATTGGCTGAAATATGACGATGATAGTTGAAGATGTCGGAAAAAATCATGCCGACTGGGAGCTATACTGGCGTGCGCCGAGTAATACTCGACGTAACGGGCTGATACGACACTAGGACAGAAAAAAAATGAAGGCGTGCTCTGCTACCCGTGCGAAGCCGGGGCGGGTCGCTAGTTAGTTATATTCTAATAGTTGTTAAAATTCTGTAATATATCAACTAGCCAACAATTTTAATGGCAAATAAATAGAAATAACAAAAAAAAAATCTCTTTAATATAACTCATATACCTATATTTCCTTAATTATATTTTTATGAAAACTGTCTAAGGCATTGCATAATCCTAATATTATATTTAGAAATCAATCAATAAAATTAGCATTAATATTGTGTAATTATTGATTTTATATTTCATTATTAGATAAATCAAATTCTATGAGTAAACAATCCTAATTTATAGCACATCACAAGGCTATACCTATAACAATCAAAGATATTTATATACTTTTTGCGTCATATATAAACTACAGCCATTGGATAATAATTATTACATCAATTCGTGCAAAATGTGATTAAATTAATATTCTCACTACTTTAAAACTTCTAATAAGAACTACCGGAATAGGTACGCGTAAAATATCACTACATATTACAAAACAAAGTCCTTCCGCCGCGTCTGTCTGTCTGTTCGCGATAAACTCAAAAACTACTGACCGGATTTTCATACGGTTTTCACCAATGGACGGAGTGATTCATGAGGAAGGCTTAAGTGTATAATTCATTAAGGTTTTATTTTAATTGGCTGAAATATGACGATGATTGCTGACTGAGAGCTTTACTGGCGTGCGCCGCGTAAACAGATAGAATTATGTATCCTTATTAAATTAAATTAGACCATCTTTTTAGAAAATGTAGGCGTATATGCTCTGCTACCCGTGCGAAGCCGGGGCGGGTCGGTAGTTATAAATAATTTAATCCATTACTAGTCACAAGCGATAAATAGTAGGTAGTTTAAATCGAAGTATTTCGAAGAACAAATGTTATAGAACACTACTATAAATGAATTAAGTATGTATATCTCAGTATAATAAATGGTTATAGGCTTTTAAAACCGGATTAAACGAACATTATATTTATTATAGCAATTATAAATCAATTTTTCATCACCTCATATTAATCTTTTAATAGAGTTATGTAAGTGAATGTTTATTTGATCATATTATTCAAGACAACCCAATAAAAGCGCATTTTTACCGACGATAAATTAAACCTGTGAAAACTGTGCCCGGAAGATGGTAATAGGCTCGTCCCCCATGATATTGGACGCAATAATGGTATCGTCAAACATGGATGTACAATATTATATTCCTGCCTAAACAGGGATACAGAAGACATTACTGCAACAAACAAATAACATCACTGTAAGATTTAATATTTTTTGTATCTTTGAAAGGTTTGAATGTTACAATTCAAACCTTTCATAGATACAAAAATGATCGCAAAATTATATAATATATATATACGTATTATTATATTCCCTTTCTTCGGACCCGGGCACGTCTTAAAACTGCGGCCAGACACCGGAGGACGAGCAGCAGCGTCCTCTCACTAATCGGTGAGCCACTGCGATCCCCAAGCCGCCTGCCAAGCGTGGGGATTATGGCAAACCCCCCCTTGAGGGAGGCCTTTGTTCAGCAGTGGACGTCTTCTGGCTGATGATGATGATGATGATGATGATATTCCCTTTATTAGAGATGCATATATATAAGTTATACCGATTACCGTTTAAAGTTATTGTAGAAGTGTGGGTGTGCAGAGTCATAAGTATCATACCGTTACTGGATCAGAATTCTTATACAAATATATAAGTATATTGACATCAATATAAATGTATTGTCCTTGTGTTAACTGACGCTAAACAATTGAAAATACTTACTAATGTTGATTTTATATTATCTAAGTTAACAGTCAGATGATAATATTGTTTTCTGATTTGAATAAATTTATATACTTTTTTAGGTTCAAAAGTAGTTCAAACTTCAAAGTAAGATGAATGGCGAAAGCTGTTAATTGATTTATATGACTACCAATAACCATATAATTTATTAGAAAATAAATTAAAAAATATGGCCCGTATATAAAATATGTACATAAGATGATATAGTGATGCTCTACCGCATCTGGCTAGATAGGGACCTGACCTCAACGTACTTTGGAAAAAGGTCGAAATATGGCTAAGTATAAAATACATAATATTCCTTAACAAAATGTTGTTATATTTCATCAGTCACTTTTTAAAAAGCCAAATCCTAATCTTTAGCTATATTTCATAGATATTTTCACAACGCCATAAAATTTTAACTGAAAACGCAATGGTATATAAAAAGGTTCCTTTTGTCCGGATTATCGCCGTAGATTCAGAGAAGCCTAAACTTTAGGAGCTTTTGTAAAATACACGAACTCTAACTTTCTTAAACAGAAAAAAGCACTTAAGTTTTTATTTGGGCAGGCGAAGGAAACAAGTGGAACGATTTATGATTTTGACCGTAGGTGTAATTTATTGGACCAAATTATTATCTTTGCCTATGCACCGGAGCTTAATGTGAGATCTTTATTTTTATTGTTGTAATCGACTACGCCCGCTTACTGTTAATAGAGAAAGGAAGCGAATAAAATAAAATGTTGGTGTTATAATTTATAAGGATATGCTTGACTTACTTTTAGCAATTAATAGATAATCAAATAGCGGTACTAAGCGGTGTGAATCGGTTCCGCACCGAAATTTAGTCACGCATCGTGTTCTAACAACCCTGAATCATTGATTTTATTAGTACCTACCTAATTGTGTGTTACTCGTATCTTCTTATATAATTCGCTGGAGCAATCGCCACTCTCTATCCCATAACATAGGGGCAATCCAAGAGAACGTAGGGATCGAGTTGTATCAAGAGGTCGAAACGAAAGCAGAGGATAGAGAGAGATGCATTTTATCTTTTTTTGATTTTTTCTATGAAGCACACCGTACGCGTGCACTATCACTATCGTGCTTCACTACGTTGCATGTAGATTATCTATACATATAAATAAAATTGGAGTGTCTGTTTGTAATATTGAAATAACCGTTTTTTACTACATGCAAATGAATATATATACGGTACATACACCAAAATAACATTTTTTACAATTTTTGTCTGTCTGTCTGTCTATCTGTCTGTCTGTTTGTATAGGCTAATCTCTGAAATGGCTGGACCGATTTTGACGGGATTTTTATTGGCAGCTAGCTGATGTAATAAGGAGTAACTTAGGCTACTTTTAATTTAGAAAAATTCTTTTATTTTAGAAAAAAATACACTGTTAAGTTCCGACACCCACGCGAACAAAGTCGCGGGCACAGCTAGTTAATAATAAAAATAATCGCCGGTTAATAACGAATAAATCGGTGTTACATTTTTATCACCAATTAAGATAATTTTCATTGCCAAAATACATTTCACCGAGGGCGTCTTTTAATCGTTAAAGTCCATACAAAAGTCATAAAAATAACTGTTTTACTATCAACTTAAGAGATTTAAAATGTTTATTTGCGATAATATTAAAGTTAACGCCTTAATAATAATATATTAAAAATATAATTCAAATTGAAAGCGCATTTTTTCTTAGATTATACCGTTTGCTCTATAATCTGATGTATGTAGGCTGATAACAAGGAACTATTATTAGCATATATATAAAGAATTGTAATAATATTATGTATGTAGAGTAGAAACTTTGTTTTTTGTTATATATTAGGTATATAATATTTCCATAATGATCTGCATTATTAAATCAATGAAATTCAAATTAGGAAAATTATCGATCTTATTGTTTAACCGTATCAAAGTAAAAAGTAGATTTCGTATGATTTTGAAAGCTTTCCAGTATATCTTATGAGCGAATGAAAAAATACGTAATGTTATACTTTATTTGCAATTCATAATTATTGAAGGCATGGTTGGCTCAGTGGCTAAGCGATTAGCTTTCTGCGCTACGTGTCGCGGGTTCGATCCCCGCACGGAACAAATATTTGTATGATCTACAAATAGTTGTTTCGGGTCTGGTTGTATGTGTGTATGTGACATGTATGTTTGTAAACTGTACCCACGACACAGGAGAAATCCTAGTGTGGGGCAACTTTTACTAAAACAAAAAAATATATTAAATTCTCTGTTGGTAATATGTACTGTATTCTTATCAAATTAAATGAACTATATTAAACTGTAGATAGCATAACTAGATAAAAAATATAGGTACTAAAATTATTACTATAACAGGATAAATACCATGCCCAATTGCCATTGTACCAAGCTATACGCACTCATATCGGTGTGAAAATCGTGGTACCACAATCTCTTATGACTCCTAGCTGTACTTCGTGGTGACTGTGATCAAACCCTTGTAATTGGAGAAGCCAGAAAGCCGGATCCGTGCGTTATGCTGTTGATCAATAATACCCTAGCAAATAATAGATTTTACCTATTCAGAATAAAAAAGAACTTCAGTATTTTTGAAGTTTTGAAACATATGGATACTCTTTTGTGTTTTGTGCCTTTTGCATCGATATAGCTCAGAATTTTGTTCACATAATAAGGAAAAAAGACGAGACGACGTAAAATAACCATTTGAAATAAAACGCAATAAAGCCCAAGCCGTATATGGGCAAAGTCCTGTTCCGTTCCATGCAAAATTCCTTAACAACATTAAAAATATACGACTGGCCAGTGCCCCAATATTTTTTAAAGAAATTGAATGCGGGGCATAAACCTCCAACAATTTAAGGTACGCTTGATTTGTATATGACGACGCTAAATACATTTATGAAGGATTTTAATGCGATTATATGAAATTTTAGTGTTGTACGTCGGCATTTTGTCATTACGCCACGAAGGCCGAGACGACCCGAACAGCGGACTTTACGACATAACCATATACGCATTCAGGTGCTTGCTAAAAACTTTTAGTTCTTTTTATTGAAAAACGTAGGCGTGTTTTTGTATATATGCAATAATATTCGACTATACCTAAGGCTCTAAAGTGATAACTGATACTTGAAAAGGTTTTGTGAGATAGGCAGTTTTCGGCGTCGAAAAATTGGTCAATCGATGTTTTGCCCTTTCTTGTTACTGAATAGTTCAATATTTTACGGCCCTCACTAGTCGTGTCGGGGTAAATAAAGTTATTTTCGTGAACTGTCAAGAGGCGCAGTGGGTGTCTTGAATTAATATTACCGTTTATTAATCCTCTGTAAAAGCGGAATTGTAAATGTATTTTATGTCTTAAATCCGGTCTTGGAAGGTGAAGTTCGATGTTTCTGGGAGAGGCATAAGTAAAGTAATATTTTATTTAAAAAAAAAAACAAGTTCAGAGTACGTATAGCTTTCAGTCAGTCTAAGTTAGTTTCGAAATGTATAATTTCATTTTATACGGATTTTTATTTTATTTGAATATTCCTCATTTTCAAACAAAATAAATATCACGCCTATGTTATTTATGTAAGGGGTAGTCCCATGTGAGGGGGCGAGCCTATTGCCATCAACTGGACACAGTTCCAAACTTCGTATTGGTACTGAGAATTTCTATACAAAAAAACCCAGGACCTTACGCTCTCCAGTCGCCCTTACGACCATGTTTAATAGATAGCATGAATAAAAAATCAACATTCCAATTTACAGCGCTTTATAACTGAGCGTTACTAAGATGTGTATGAAATTGCAAAGTAATTAATTTCATATTTACAATATCGACCCGGACATAGGATTCGCTTTATTGAAATAAAAATAATAAAAAATCAAATAAAATCTGAAATGATATAAATTTTATGATTGGCATAGTTAGATTTAATAAGGTGCAATATTTAGTGCATTTTAAGGTCATCTGAATAAGAGGTTTTACTTGCAAATAATTTGTTTAGCTACATAAGGAGGGTCACGACTTTATGACAACCTTTTTAATCGATTCCAAGACTCCAAAGAGATTAGTCAGTAACAAAGCAACAATAAAATTATAGGTACCTATATCGTTATTTAAACCTTAATTACTTACATAGCATCACGCCTGAACTCCTTGAAGTGTTAAGCAGAATTTTACCTAATCTTTTACGGCAACATTTCCCCAATGTTGTTGTTAAGTTCCATATAAAATAGGGTGTGCTGTTAAGAATTTCCTAACTGAAAAACTCAATACCTAACACATTACCCGACCTGAGAATTGAACTCATGACCTCACATTCAGCAGCCGCGCCACCGACCACTAAACTAATGAGACAGTTCCCTTAATTACTGTTAATAAATTGGTTATATGACGATTAAGGCCCTTTGCTACACCGGGGATTTTCGTTTTATTGAACTTTGAAATTATTCACAGATTATAAAACGATTCACAAAATTCAGAGAAACAAATATTAGGTATACTAAAGGAGGTAACCATGAGGAATTCGTCATACAAAACCGTCATTTTAATAGTAATATTATCAATATTATAATTAATTGAATGGCCAGGTTATTGAGACTTAAACAATGAGTAATATGTGAACTGTTGTTCCTGATTCGTTTATATTGTTTAGCTTACAGCGATGGCAATTACATCTTCATAAATAATTTTATCGTTACTCTATTTTCGATCAATGTTTCATGTAATTAACTGCAATTACTATTCTATAAATAAGCAAAACCTACATGTTATGTTATTTTGCTCGCGACTCTATCCGCATAGAAAATATTTCATACAAATTTTGAACCGTTATTTCACCCCCTTAGGGGTTGAATTTTGGAAAATCCTTTCGCATTAGATGCTTAATACGGATAAGTGAAAAATTTCAAATTTGTATATAGTTCCTGAGATTTCGTGATCAGACCAGTCAATGGTATTTCGCTTTTATATACACATATATTTTATAGATATAGGTAGATTAATATAAGGTATTCTGCAAGCTTGCTAATGACTTACCTAAAAACTGACTGTCAACGGTCGGTGGCGCTTTTAATAAAATAAATTTTCGATTTTCTCTACTTCGTTGGGTTAGAAGGCTGGCAATATGGACATAATTATGACATAAAAAAAAATCTATGTCTTATGAGAGTACGATTTTATTATCAGACAGGAACACGGCAGCCTATCTGATTAATACTAATTTCAACAGATCACAAGTTCAGTTATTATATCGGGAGATGATAACACAATTGATTGTTGATAACTCTGTAGCTTCAAGCGCAAAAGTCATTGCACCTTGAAAGCAGCTGCGTGCACAGAGTTTTTAGTTTTTAAAGTTTTCTTGCCAATAAATTCTACTGCATGTTGGTATTGGTTTGTCGTCATATTGATTTTATAATGATGCATGTGATTTCCCACCTCAAATATCTTATAATAAATATTTATCTGAGTTATGTAGGGTAGGCAGTATCTTTTTGTCTTTATGAACCGCACGCCACTGCTTGAAAGAAAGAAAGAAAAACAGTTTATTGACGAAAACAAGAATATAAAAATAAACACAAAAACAAACACGTACAAATAATAAATGAACTTGTTATAAATTGTTGTGAATAAATGAACCTTGCAATGACTTCTGTTCAGTAAATTATACAATCGAGTACAGTACCTAGTAAAGGTACTTACTTACTAAATATAATCGTCATTATTAAAGGGCTCTGGCAGCAAACCAAGACATCGCTAGAAAAAAGGAAATTCATCATCTTCATACCGCCCGGATCGCAAGCGTGGCTGCTAAGCATAAGGGATTCGAAGTCTGAGTCAGATAAAGTGTTACTATTATTTTCTATTGGACAATTGTGGGTTTTGAAATGTGCCTGGATACGGATAACAAGGGCAATGTTGAAATATGGGTCCATATAACACTTTTTTTTTTATTACCTTGGTGACACCCCATCATGGGCTATCCTCCGCCTGGAAGGAGGGGTGTGCCGGACTCCTACCGGCTAAACTCACCACGGTGGTCCGCCTCGACACCATATGGTGGGCTTCGGGAACTCTTAGAAGACCGCACCGAAGCCCACCACGGTGTCATGCCAAATGGCACTTCCCGGAGGGGGTGACTGTAAAGAAACCCACCCCCTCGTGCACGTGCACGACATGGACCACACCGTGTCACCGTCTTCTCGGGGGTCGCTAAGTGAGAGCGCGCAGAGTCCCCACTCTGCGCGCTCGCGAGCCCTAAGGCCCGATTCTACGTTCTGCAAATATATACATAGATTGTTAATCGACAATACATTGAATTTTTAATAAAAGCTATTTGAAATGGTAATATCAGTGAAAGTATTTTAAAAGCACATATGACATAAAAATGTCCTTTAAAAAAACTGATCTAGATTGGAAACTTTTCTTTTGCGTAAACAATATTATTTTATAGCCGTATCTACATAAATTATACGTGTCTTCTGTGCGTTTCACCGTTTTCTAATAGTTTGTAAAGGATATCCGGTTGAACTACGCAGTATTGACTTTACGATAAATACCACAAGACATAATCTATTACAATATGATATATGTATATCTTATAGAACTGATAGCTAGACATCGCCAATCTGCCAACACAGTTGGCGCAGTGGCTAAGCGATTAGTTTTCTGCGCTACGTGTTGCGGGTTCGATTCCCGCACGAAACAAATATTTGTATGATCTACAGATAGTTGTTTCGGGTCTGGTTGTATGTGCATGTGACATGTATGTTTGTAAACTGTACCCATGATACAGGAAAAATTCTAGTGTGGGGTTGTGTAATGTTTATTAAAAAAGAAAAAAAAATCAAATGAAGTGATCTGAGTTACGTTAATGCAGGCCTTTATTTAAGGACTCCTTTTTTTAGGTAAACGTTGCCGCACACTAAGAATAATTCCTGTATCGTGGGTGCGTTTAAAAACACATATATTCACATACACAAACACCCAGGCCCCAAAAAACTATCTGTAGATCATACAAACATTTTTTCCGTACGGGAATTGAACCCGCAACAAATCGCGAAGCAGTCGATCTGTCAGTCACTGCGCCACCCGTGTCGTCAATAAATAAGAAGTACTTAAGATTTATCATACATTATCTCATTGGTGTAGTGACCACATGTGCGGCAACTGACCATAAGGTCTCAGGTTCGCCAAATGTTATTGGGTGTATTTGATATTCTCAGTATCATCCCGGAAATTAAATCTGTAGCCAGTAGAAATGAGACTTAATGACGCCAGAAATTTGGGTGTTCAGGAATACCTACACCTCTGCCAAACTACCAAATTCCCCAAAGGAGTACAGAATTGATTCTGTGTAATCATAATTATATTGAAATAAAACCGACCCCCTACATATTCGAGAAAGACCATGAGATGATTGCGAAAATATCAAAGACCAAGTTAGATAACTTTTAGTTAAGAACAGTAACGAAACAGGTAGCTAAATTCGTCTTCTGGAAGTTATTTGCCTAAGATCTTCCAAATCTTAGCCTTATATGATTTGCAACAGATGAAGTAGGTAGGTACCTATAGGTCAAATTCTAAAATACGTTCGTTATAACGAATGTCATTGTATGCCTCTTCATTACGTAATAATGAAGAAATATGTGCGTTTCTGAGACAGGATAAAATTATAATTTCTGTACGTGCGAATCATCACGAGGCTTGCATTTTCGAGTTTTTCGTATACATTTACATCGATAATGTTCGTGATCATGATCAATTTTCCAGTGTAGAGCTATCAGTAAGGGCCCACATCTTTTATTTGTCGAGTCCTTGTGGTCTATTTCCCATTGTAAATCAAGACAATATTACCATACATAGTTAGCACAATAATTAACGCCATATTGAGCAGTTCAGAGCGATATAATAAATTATGTTTTCAGTGAACATACTGAATAATTCAAATATGTGTCCCTTCTCCTCAATTGATGAAAACGTGCAAATATAAATGATTAATTTGGGTTTTTCTAAAAATAAAAGAAGGTTTATAGAGGTCATAATAATTGAGTAATATCGATGATTCAAATAATCGCGCGAAGGATACGTCAAAACAGCTTCCAAATACAAACATAAAAATCAAACCGAAATAATTTGAATCCCAATCGGATAACAACCAATTATATGGCATTCCTTTCGACCTAAAGATCCGGGTGATAGTGCCTAAACCCACTGATATAATTCTAGAAGAATTTCAGTTTATTATTGATTCTATTTTTAATAAAAAGCTTGAACTCATTCATTCTGCGTATAGAGATTAATAAATTAGTATACTATAATTTAAAATGGATAAAAATACGTTATTATAACATTCCAATCCAGTTTCGTTCAACACCTGTGGATTTTTTAAATGACAAATAGGTATATCTGTCAGTTTCGCCTATTAGACCATAGCAGGTCAGCTACTGTTTATAAATAAAACCACAAAATATTCTCTATGGTTTTTATTATAAGTTTTGTATTGTTCGTTTGAGTTATGGAATATGATTTAGTAAAATAAATCACATAAATAACGTAAGTTCAAATCTAAGATTAAATAAAAATTCCGTATTAAGTTTTCACTTTTTTTTTCTTCGCCGGACAAAGATTAAGAATAAAAATAACACACATTCCTAAATAAATATTGTATTATTGTCAACACCTTTTAAAATTTAAATAAACAATCAGCTACTGCTACAGTTAAGAAGCAGATGTTTTGCAAAGTGTTGAATAAAAATATAATTAAATAAATTATGTATATGCTTAGTGACCGTTGGCGCCGTGTTACTGCGTCATTGGCGCCGACGGATCAAATTTTCCCAGGAATGCCACATAATGAGCTCGATTATTTGGTGACAAACAAACAACCCTAGCTTCGGAGAAAAAAACGTCAACATTTTTATCAAACCGGACACAAATAGACATATTTGTATTAATTAATTTGTTTATCATAATCGTGACGTGGGAATGTTATGATGAATTTTGATGACGAATTCTATCGGTCTAGTGATAACGAGTTTATGCCCTTTAAACCTTCTGATTTCCTGAAATCTTTGGTTAAACATTTTATTTTTTCCTTTTAGTAGGAATAATTCTTGTTTATTACCACGATATTTCAGAACTAACTCTGACGACTGAATTAATTAGTTTCAAATCCCAGGTCAGTTGGATTTTTGCTTGGTAGATAGATAGCGATAGTCTCTCTTCCGATTCCAAGGGACTTAATAACGGCATTGGTGAAATGTGGATGTAGAATATTCACGTACACCTCTGTACCCTTCAAGGAAAACAGGCGTAATGCTGTGTTTTTCAAGTTTTAATTTAGCAGAGGCCAAATAACTAAATAACTCTTGACATATTTTTGTATTTATACCATATCTTTTGTCGATTCAGCACACAGCAACTCTCATAGAGAAATGAGTCGTGTAAGGGAAATATCAGCCAGTCAGCAAAGCCTCCATCGTGGCGGTATTTAACCAGATTATTCATGGAGACAGCTGATAGAGATAGGTCTTGTTTAATTGGACATCTATGAGATGTAATATGGTTACTAGTTACTGTGGAATTACCTACTCGTATGTACCTCCACAGAAGCTTCGACCTTCGACTTAGCGATATTGAATCGCATGTTAAACAACACGCATTAAACTACATTAATCTTTCCAATCGTGTTATCGTGGCAATATGAGTAAACATCGACTTTTTTTACTTAAGTAGCCATAGTAATTGATAAGACGGCGTATAAGAGATTGACGGCACGATTGGCGTAGCGGCTAAGTAATTAGCTGTCTACGCTAAGTGTCGCGGGTTCGATTCCCGCACGGAACAAATAATTGTATGATCTACAGATAGTGGTTTCGGGTCTGGTTGTGTGTGCATGTGACATATATGTTTGTAAACTGTACCCACGATACAGGAAAAATCCTAGGGTGGGGCAATGTTTATTTAAAAAAAAGAGCTTTTAATTATAATAGGTGCATTTCACTATACTTAGTAATGCCTCGTTGGGGATTTATAAAAAAAAAAATGTCGGTTAATTATTTAGCGATTGGCTTTGTGCTACGAGTCGATGGTTCGATTCCTGCATGGAACAAATATTTGTATGGCCTACAGATAGTTGTTTCGAGTTTGGATGTAAATGTGAAATTATATCTGTAAATTGTACGTTAAAACTTTGTTTCGATTATCGTTTAATATTAATCAGATACGGCTTTGTAAGGCCCTGAAAAAAAAAAGCCTATGATCCTGCCAGACTATGCTAATTAGTCGATACAGTTTTTCTATTAATTAATTTAAAAATGTATCGTATTCAAACAATTTAACGATATTGACCTAGACATAATTATATCATTATTTATTTGAATGTTTTTGTGCATCCTTTTTTTATGAAACTAGGTTTATCTGGCTGGTGGCTTTGACCTCTTCTACAACCTGATGTTTATGAAGTCCGGTTATTCCTAGGTTGGGCCTAGACAAGTTTGTCAAGACACGAAGACATTATCTAAAGCTTTTTACATAAGCTGCTGAGAATATCTAACTTACATAGCATCACGCCTGTATTCTTCGAAGGGTTAAGTAGAGGTGTACCTACTATTTACTGTAAACTCAGAATTGTCGAATATTGCCGATGTAATTATTAAGTCTCATGTAATAGGGGGCAAGCTTCTACAATTAAATCAAGTGATACATATATACATACCAAACTTAGCTAACGTTTCTCTTATTTCAATGATAGTGCTACAATTAATTAATTACAACAGCAAATATTTTTGGTAGAAAAAGTGAATTAAAAAAAATATTTCGTCCTCAATTAAAATCTACCGTGACGAGAGAATCGTGCTCTTACCAAATAATTTCATCCAAAAACGTATAAAATGTATTGCTTATGTGACGAACAATGTTACCATACTTACATAGATCCTAGATCAATATTAGGTACATTTTAATGTATTTTATCGCCTATTATAAGCCTAAATGCACTTCAAAGTCTTTTTGATCGGTCGTTACCATGTTTCATTGTTGTTACAGAATACTATTAATATAGATCCTGTTACGTTCTACTATTATTTCCTCTTTGAAATAGAATGAAAGTTCATTATACTTGTTTATTAACAAATATTGAAAAACAGAATCTATCATTATTTTATTCCTCAACTGTGATGAAAAATTGACAAATTTAAAAGATAACATGAAAGTGCAATCATTAATTTAATTTCTAGAATGGTAAAAATAGATATCACGGATCTTACTAATATTTAATTAGTAAACATTTTTCATGTTCATCTTTCACGATATAAAAAGTATGGGTAAACCCACGCATTTGCGATGTGTCTTAATATGCAAAATAGAGACACTTAATACTTAATGTGAAATTCTTGAAAGCCTTTGGAATGCAGCTAAATAAAAATTTGGTCCAAATAATCACATCCTATTCAATTTGTTACAAATTAGTCAAACAGTTAAGAATAATTTGTCCAAATTAAATATGTGACCAAATTATTTATTCTATAGAGAGTTCTATCAGTCGTATTTTTTACGTTTTACACAACTACTCAAAATATTTTTACTTGAAAATTGTATACTTACTATCATACAAAATATATCGAAGGCAAATTATTTTAATGCCTATAATAAATCATCTAATGCAAAAATCTTAAATCACAGTCTAAATATATTCTGTTATTTATTGATATAATGAAAATTCAATTTGTTTTAATCGAAATTGGAACAGCATATCTACTGTACTCATTTTTAAATTGCACACGCAAGTTATTGTATACAACAAATAATATAATTTATCCGCGACTATCCGATGTCAACACTATCGTAAACATACAATATATAATTCTAAGTCAGCTTATTATTACCCACTTACCTTCCACAAGTCAAGATCCTCATAATATATGCTGCATAATTATAGAAATATACATTAGAAATGAGCCCCACTCTATTACCACGTAACTATGATGTAAGCTTCGATGATAAATGCATTCGATATAAAACATTAAATATTTGAAAAGAAAAGAGCGCACAACACTTCGAGAAAAATCGCACTAATTCGAATTTGTTGTACAAAAAAATTTAACGACATTCAAATATCACAAAAAATTGCCACCACAAAAACATTGTCATAAATGCCCAAAGTTTATTTATTCTCAATAAAATTGAAAACCTCAATAAATATCAAATGTAAAGTAAAAAAAAAAATTGTTTGTTGTTATATCGTAATTGTACAAGTATACAGATAAGGTAGGATTACGCGAGGACGACCAAAGTATTCGTCCCCACAGAGGTGAATCACGTAATTTTGAATAGTTTTCATTGTAATCCTGTTTTAAAACAAAATATCCCCAGCGTCGCTTGCGCATAATATTATTTTTTAATGAAGTTTCGTCAAGAGAATTTCATGCACGAACATCCGTGATTAGTTGAGTGCTTTTAGAGGCGAAGATAATTTTCTATATGACACCGATACCCCAATAAGTAACTCTGACCAACAATGGTATGCAAAGATGATAAAAAAATGCGTAAGGCGTATGTGTGTGACGGTTACGTATGACGCACACGCACGCGTATGTGTTTGTACTCCTGCAGAAGAGATGAGTTGATGTTGCAAATGTATAAAAGCGAAGCGTCGATTTCGAAATCAACAGAACGATTTGAAATTCTCTAAGGAGTGTACACACGAACAGCTCAGTGTGACCGTGAATTAAATTTCCGCATTGTGTATCGCGATCGGTTGCAGTGAACAAGTGGCCTGAACAACTGTAACGTTGAATTGTTCAAAATATTATTTTTTCGAGAAGCTTTCGTGAAGTGATCATACAGGATGTTTTCGTTTAAGGTATGTTTTTAATAAGATTTATTTATTTATATTAAATTCAATTTTACATATAGTGATGGTATTTAAATATTTTTTGTAAAAATAATGTTGGTTAACTTTTCCACTTTAGTATTTTGAAAAATGTAACACTAAACAATTATTTCACAGCTCGCCCTTGCACTCAGCATAGTTGCAGTAGCTTTCAGCTCTCCCATAGAAGATGGCAAGTGGGACCCTTACAAGTATAGCAATGACAATGGCAAGTAAGTAAATGTCAATTCAACTTGTTTATATTCACATTTGATGCACGCCGAAGTACAGCTAGAGTTTAGAATACCTGCATTTTAATACAATCTCGAATAGGTTCTAGATATTTGTAAAATAATTCTTATTGAATTCGCTGAAAGTTCCTACAACAGTTCAAACTACGAAAAAATTAAAGTTCGAGTACAGCCCAACTAGGCCAAGTCTACTTAATCCCTGAACAACAACAAAACTTCTGAAATATCCGCAAAGTTAATCGAGAATACGCCAGATTTGAACGTAAAGTTGAAAAGATTTAGAGTTTAAAATAATTCTGTAAATAACCCAATTATAGCTTCCATTTCAAAGCAATTTCATCTTAAAGCACTAAGTATACAAAATGTTGTTCTGAATCTATAAAATAGCGCTAACGGGTTAATTACATATAATAAACCAGAATGCTGTTGCAATATGCATACTAAAAGCTCCGCAAGATAATAAAAACAAACAGTAAAAAAAGAAAAATATTCAAAAGTATATATTTATTTACAGATACATACCAACTAATGAGGGGAAATACATTCACGTTCCGAACCCGTACATCCATATTGACAACCCTTACGATGGTGGCTACGGGCCTTACGCGCACGACTATGAGCCCTACGTAGGAGAGGCATCAGTGGACCAGTACAAATTAGTGCAGTACCCTGGCCAGGACAACCCCTTCTACAAGGATGGCTACTACAAGAACAACGGTATCAAGATTATCAAGCAGAACCATAACTACAAGGAGGACAAATACGATTTTGAGTGAGTATTTTTAGTAGTAGGTACTATTTCGAATTTTCTTCAAGTCAGGATGCAAGCGTGTCTTCGTCGACCGCATAATCGCTTAGGTGCTGAGTTAATAAAATACGAATGACTTCCAGCTAAGCCCCTGCATTAAAACTTCTTAGTTTTCCAGAATATTAATAACCGAGTTCTCTTAAAATAAATTAATTTCTTCCCACTGTGCCAAATTCATTTGACTCTGTCAAGCCATAACTGTTGGGTAACAAAAATCTGAAAAAACAAAATACTTTGAGCAATTAAAAAAACCTAGTTAGGTCAAAAGGAATTGACTAAGTATATACATTAGTGCATTGTATCAAAACGAAGATATGTTTCTTATTCAAAATTTGTTAATATAACATTGGTAAACAAAACCAAGAATAGATGGCCCGGGCACTAGATCAAAATCGATCACGACCTTTTATTCGGGGAATTCGTATTCGTGGCTGAGAAGCGTTATTTGCATTTATTTATTCAGCTGTCCCAATGAAATATAACATAAGTGCACTCTGCAAGGCTTTACCTAGTTCTATGTTTTGAAATATAAAGATTAAATATTTTTCCTTTTCCAATGGGACCATTTTTATTCCATTTAAAAATAAAAATCTCTCTTAGTAGAATGTACAGCTTTTTTACGAGAGATAATTACACTCCAATAAAACGCTGAATGAGTTTTATTCATTGAGTCGTCCATAAACTTTAATTGATTTACAACTTTTTAAGCGCCAACTTATGTTAATATAGCATTAACATACTGGAGGCGCGTAATGTACAATTTTATTAGCTTCCCGTCTCCTAAACATAATATAGCCTTGCATCGCTGAATGTCAAGCTTATCATGATTATTTGCATATGGAATTCTTCGGAACTATCGGAATTATAATGAAAGTGCAATTCAATGAAATATTACAATTGATTATGATGTTATACTAAAACCACGGGGCGGTATCTAATAAACATTGGGCGTGCAAGATAATAAAAGTATCATTCGTTTGAGTACAGCTATAAATATTGTGCGCTCGTATATTCCGGCTCCAACATTTCTTTATACGCGGCAATAAATCTAATCGCCAGATCAATTAATAACATTAATTCCAAAACACATGCAATAACTTGTTTAAATACTGCATCCTCCTTTCAATGTGAAGACTTCATTAAGACTAAAGTACATATTATTAATCAAACTAATGATAAAGCCATCAAAAGAGTCCTTTTACAGATAGATTGTAGTCCTTGGTAATACAATGGGAATAAAGCAAATCAACTAGCCACTGTCAAAATCTGCCTTGAACGAAACAGATCGACGCCCGCGGGTCATAGTTCAAACCAATTTATAATCATTTACGACAGCCAAATTGACATTATACGAGCTTGTTACAATAACAGTGATGAGGGATTGGTTGTTCGTCAATTAAAATATTGTTAACAATGAATCAGAAATTGTATCAAATACAAGACAGGCATTAATTACAGGAAATAACATAACAGATAACAAGATTTGTATTATAAATTACATAGTTTGAAATGTTATAAAATCAATAAAAGATGAGACGTAAGACGAGACTATAAAAATTAAAATAAATTAGATAAATGCCATGTAAGTTTTTCAAGTAACACTTATTAATACTTCCTGATTTTTGTTGCAGTTTCGAGACTGAAAACAAAATCCGTGCTGAGGAGAAAGCTGTCCTGAAGAACCCTAACACCATCGATGAAGGAATCGCTTCCAAGGGTTTCTACGAATACATTGGACCCGATGGCTTCATGTACAGAGTTGACTACACCGCTGACGAGAAGGGCTTCCGCCCCTCAGTCAAGAGACTAGAAACCCCTTACTCTGGCAAATGGATCTACGAGAAAGTCAACTAAAAGAATTGCAATATTATCATTATCATCCTCTGAATCAGTATTTTGAAATAAGTAGGCGATGTTGCATTTTCCATTGTAACCTCATTCATCTTCCGACTGACTGCAATTTATTTAACGATCACCTTCATTTAGTTCAAGATCAAAATATTGTTCACGAATATGACATTTCAATTTAACGGAGCCCGATATCATTGATGCATTTTGATGGATAGATCAACCTCGATATATTTATAATGTATAATTCTTTTGGATTTTTTTCTAAAGTACAAAAGTGGGTCAATTTGGACGTCACTCAATCTAAGAAAATGTCTGCTTAGATAAATGTAATTTATACTTTAGTTGTAAGTGCTTAGATATTTTTAAATTTAGATACTTATTTATGAAATGTGATAATAAATTTATATTGCGTAAACATTTTTGTTTGTATCTCCCAGACTTGAAACACCTTCACGCAATATTTATTCAAACAAAACTATTCAGTGTCAGAAATTAATTCACAAACAGTAAACACGTAGATGTACGTTTATGTCAAAAGAATGCAAATACTCTGAAGCCTAGCCAGACCCTAAATATTTGCGCGAATTGAATGACATTCCAACCTCTCACCTGAGGTACTTATTTATAGAATACCTATTATAATATATTCTGGTCGCGCACACATTTTCTGAAATAAGTTTAGAAATTCGCATATTAGAGATAATAATATAAAACTGTATTAATTATTCAAACAAACCTAAAATATTATTTAACTGTTAATTGTAAATTCGAACCGTTTTAGTATGTACTTATCAAAAGAATAAGTTAGCCGAACTTTATACAGGTATTGAAAAATCAGCGCAAAGCGAACTAAAGAAGATTCAGCTGTAAAATGAACTCCGGTAAAGTAGGGTAGGGAATTTATTCGCATTTTCAACTACTACTTCGTATATCGATTCGTAGTCCATTGCTGTACTAATACTATTAAGAAAAGAAGTATTACTGTAGTCACCATGCCATGGATTTAGTCTTCTTGCACTGGTATCTCTGTTGTCTATCACAGTCTTTAGGTATTTGTACTGGCATTTGTAACAGCTACCGTATTGTCATTTTGTTGGTATATATATCTCTATACTGACTGATATAAGTGAGTTAGATCTCTTAGGTGGCCTAGAAGTTTTGCAGTCGCTCCTTATGCTTGTATTGGTGATCGAATTACAACGTTATAAAATAGGTATAGTACACAATATCACTTTTTCCTGGTATGTTGCGGACGGGTTATATATAGATGTGTTTTCAGAATTGGTTTCAGGCATCTGATACATATCTTATTGCTTTACATTGACGTGGTATTTGTGTATCAACATTTTTGAATGGGGTTTTTAACACTTAAATACACACAGGTACACTTTAAGCCGTATGAAATATTATATTTTTAATTGCAAATAAATAATAGTATAGTAAACCTTGAAAGTTTAGGGCGGAGGTGTACTACTGTACACTCACAATTTGTCCAGGCATTATTGAGTCCCATGTGATACAGAGCGATTTTATTAGATACCATTTATCGAGCAGAATTACAGACTCCGGTCTGCTACTGCGAATTAACATACATAGAACCCAACATTTTACCCGACCTGGGAACCGAATCCAGGACGTCACGCTCAGCAATCGCACTTGCGACCACTAAATTTATGAGACAGGCATGAATAAATAAATGCCATATAATAAAAAAAAAAACATACTTAATGTATGTGTTTACATACCTAAGTAATATATATTTTTTTAGTAGCTTCCGCTCGCGGCTTCGCCCGCGTGGTTTACGAACCCGTACATTTTCCGGGATAAAAAGTAGTATATGTGCTATTCCAGACTGTAATCTATCTCTGTGCCAAATTTCATCCAGATCCGTTCAGCCGTGAGAGAGTAACAAAGATCCATCCATCCATCCATCCATCCTCTCAAACTTTCACATTTATACTATAATACTACATATTAGTAGGATATCAAACGACAATGCAACATTACATTGTCATTTTATGAATAGTACGGAAGTCTATACCAAACACAAAATATATATAAAAAGTATAGAACATACTCGTACGTCGGATATATATCTACTTAACATTTTGACCTCATCCTCCCGAGGTCCCAAAGCCAACCCAAATCGCGTTGGCTTGATGTATGTTCGATGTAGAAATCAATAAAATTTATTGGTGGCATATTTTTTGTGGGCCTGATTAATTGGAATCGGTCCATAAGTTAGACGAAACTATGGCTTTCTACGATTCGGCACACATCGGAAGAATTAGGGTTGGTAGGAATAGTGTAAAAATAATACCAGTAAGCACCAGTCATTTATTTTATTTTATTTCATATACATAATATTCTTTATGACTGACTTTAAGACTTTAAGACTTTAAGACTGCCTCATTAGTCTAGTGGTTGCAAACGCGACTGCTGAGCGTGAGGTCATGTTCGATGCCCGGGTCAGGCATGTGTATTTGGGTTGTTCTGTATGGAAATTCTCAGTAGCAGTACGGAATCTGGAACCGTGCACGGTAGAAGGCAATAGGCTCACCCCCTATTACATAGGACTCAATAACGGCATCGGCGAAATGTGGGTATGGGTATACATAGTACACCTCTGCATAACCCTTCAGGGAATACAGGCGTGATGCTATGTTATGTAATATTCTTCATGTAGTTTCAAAAAAGCTAATATTATCAGTTATTATAGCAGACATAGTATGTAATCTTTTATCAAAATAATGTTCTCTTTATGGTTATTATTATACGAAGTAAAAACTGTGTCTCTCAGACAGCGCTCCATAAATCTATAGACTGGAATCTATAGACGAAACGTCCTTGATGATGATGATGTAATTAGGACAACATTATATTGAGTTCGAATTGTTATATATAATAATATATAACAATTTCAAACACAAAACCAAAATGGCTATAAAATATATTGCAAACTAACACCGTCGAGACATTAATTGATTAGATTAACGAGGTCACTTCAGCCCGTCCGAATTCCTCTCAAATTAGGTGTTTTAGTCGAGGCTTCTAACACATCTAAAATAAACATCAGGTTGTGAACGCTGAAGGCAATACTTGATCTGATAACCCGAAGTATAAATACCGAAGCGCCTCGAATTTCAATAAAAATATCGCGGGTTCCAACAAAAATAAACGAGCCCATGGAGTGGAGAGCGGAAGGATCGTAAAATCATGCGTGTTAGGGCACTGGCAAGAAATTTGGCGAAATTGTTTTGGCTCAAGCTTGTGGAGGCTTTTATGGAGGCAGAGGACGTTGACCGAGCGCTGTGCCAAGTGCCCGGCGCCGCTCTGCCCGACGCACTGCGAATCCAGGATGCTGCACTGCGCACCGCCTTATCTCTATCCACAGTTTCTTCTCGAAATAATTTAAAACGTTCGATACATTGCCAAATAGGTCCCGGCTCTCTGTGTATCCTCGAATCTAACCGGATAAATATCGGAACGCAAAGTGCAACGCCCTTTCAAATATTTCTATCGAAGGACGTCCCAAGGCAGACGAAAATATAAAGTGGCCTTTTTTGTAATTATATCCCCGAATGATATTTATATGGAAATCAGGCGCAGTTCGATTAGTGTGTCTTGTCTTCGAGACGTTTATTGCTACTCTGTTACGCAGGCTTGAAAATATTGGAGACCAATAATGGGTATTTTTCGCTTCATATAATCAGATGATGATACGATGATGATTACGGTATTTTAAGAATACGTAATTTCAGTTCTTTTAATAAACAAATGTATATGTAGATGGTGTGTTTATTTGGTTCATATTATATAGATATGTAAAATATTTTTTGTTTTATAAAAGCCTCAAATATTTCAGTTTTATGAGCAATAAAAAGCAGAACAGAAAAATAAGTTTTATTACCATGTATTTAAGGTAATACCTCAACCTCAATGCTCTTGAAACGACGCTTCTAAAAAATATGACTCTGTAAAAGCCGAGCTAAGCTATTGTACTAAGATGAACATGATTCTTATCTTGGGTTTTAATTAACAATATAATCCTCACGAACTGTCATTCCCAGGTCAAGCAAAGTCATTGAATTTTTCTTACTTAAATTTTCAACATCTTCCCGCAGTTTGAAGCTGGAACCTGTAGGTAAATAGAAATAAACTCGTCCATATTTATTTTATTTAATATTAGCACATTAATTATTATTATGAAAAAGTTTGTCTGTCTTTCTTTAACATTGCCCCACTACGATTTCTCTGGAATCGTAGGTGCATTTCACAGACATCCATCTTACATACACAAACTCCTAGACCCGAAATAACTACCTCTAGATCATACAAATATTTGTTGCACCAGGAAACCGAACCCACGATCCATACCACAAAAAGCTAATCGGTTAGCCACTACACCAACCGTGCCATCAATTTGTTTGTTATATGACATGTACTTTACGATCCAATCCAATCCAATCCAAATGTTTTCACGTGAACTTTACATACTTTAAACATTCAGTGAACCAGTATCAAAAACCCTATTAATTTGAAACTGTCCTTAGAGGGAAGGAAAAACATAGAATGGTTTGCTTGCCCTCCCATGCAATTTAAATTCAATTGGGGGGAACGGGTTAGTATGCTTTTCGTGGTCAATGGGGCGATATCATCTTGCAATTGCGATCTTTGAACCCAATCTGCTGTTAGCTAGAGATGAGTTTAGGCTATATCATACTTTGTGAAGTAGGCAGTGTGTTAGAAAATAATGGTGGATTGTCCAACATTGATTTTAAATAATGAGTATTTATGGAAAACACTAAGATTAGAACTTTTGATTGATCTTTTACGTGTGATTGCTCATGCACATAAGTCCGATGAGTTTATTTTATTTTTACACCCTGTATACATATCGATATAACCTGCATAATAATTCGAATTTATTTAAACAATAACCCGTTAAAATATTTTCATTAATCCGATCACTGATTCAAATGTCCAATTCAAGCCGCAACTGAAACAAAATGTTCACTGAGCAGCTTAATGCGTGTAATTCATACAATAAAGATTGGGCCAACGATTTGTCGGCGTACCACCGGAAGGAGAGATGTTGGCGCCTGCTGGCTTAATTGGAGCCCGACCAACTCGCCAAAAAGATACCAAGGAACGTGATGCGGTTAAACGAAAAAAGGGTAGAGAAACTACATAATATTCGCTACTGTTTTAGGGTTGCGTTAGTTATATGAAAAAGCCTTTAGTCACTTCCAAATTTGAATTGCTTGTTTTTTTTTTTATTATTCGAAATGGTTTACTTAGGTAACGCTTATTAACTGTACGGTCAGCATCAATAAGTTAGACTTAATGAAATTCAAAGCGATTTTTAGAGGAAATAGTGATTGAAATCTTGACCAATTTTACATATAGTAATTGCGGATACATAGTTTCGCGTGCCATTACCAAATTTAGAGTTTGATAATTTTTGAACAATTGTTTATTATTTTTTTATCGATGGAGATGTTCTGTTTTACTTACGGAATATACCCTTAATTTCTTTCTGGTAATTAATAATTCGTATCTAATCTTCTATGGGTTTTATGAGATTAGAAACCAAAAGGGATTACACATTTTTCAGTTATTTTTTTTAACAATCGCTAATGTATTCATAAGTATTATTTGTACGGAATCCACAAAAGTACAAGCGTAGACCAGTTTTTCCTCCATGATCAATAACTGCCTACACAGTACAGTATAAAAGTTTTTTACATTATATTTTTATTTAATTCCCATTTCTACGTTTGTTTTTCTAGATATCGCTTCAATTGGGTCGGCCCATAAGTAATTATTTTTTTAATAGGTTGGTTTTTTGTTTGTTATATATCTCGGTATGTCCTGTTTTAATAGAGTTTCATGATATGAACGTTTGATCAAACGAGGTTAAAGTTGTTTGAATATTATCCATACAATATTTAAATATGTACCTACCTAATGTTGATGGATGAATTAATTAATTTAATAGACACGAATTTACAGGCCGTAAATTCATTATATCGTAATATAAACGTGTGTTCTAAACATATTTAAATACCCATATACATAGAAATCTTAAATATTGAACTTTATTCTAAAATGATAAAAATATGATAAATCTGGAGTATATCTTTAATATCTTTCGGCAGATAGAGTAATTAGAATTTCCACAAACATTTTTTGTGTGTTATCAGAAAAATCTTTCAAAAATCTATTCATATTTCTTTCACAAAATCAACCAACTTTAATCGACATTTCTTATACTTCGTAATCACCGGTGTCATTATATTTACTAACTGAAATTAAAATTCTGATCAATTGTCCAAATATTTTTGAAATAATAAATTATTTATGTCCTAATTTAGCTAATAAGCAATCTAAATTCGAGCACTTAAAGGTTAATGAATTGATATTAAGCTCCTAAGGCGCGTTGGTCAACATGACATATGACTATGTACCTATAATGATGTACTGCGTGGGTAGTGTACAGATATGGGACCAGATAGCCTTAGCTTCAAATAATGTTGCTGTCAAAAGCAATCCTACCTTTACTGCATACATTGTCAATGTATAATGTACCTATATTAATGTATAAATAAAAGCTCTTGCGCAGAACATCGCACGCATATGGAGATCTGAAAAGGACATTATGGCGTCATAACCAAACAATCACGAGGTGATTCTCGGCTGATTATGTTTAAACATACTAAGATATGATATTATATTTATGAATATAAAATAAAAATATTAATTTAGACTATAGTTATACAAATAAATATGCTTTATATTAAACAGTGATAGCCTAACAATTGAAAGTTTGCCTTCCATTCAGGGAGGCCTGACTTCAAACCCAGCTTTACCTACCGCTGACTTTAAAATTCATGTACGGATCAGAATTTGATTATCACTTGCAATATCGATGAAGGAAAACATTGTGACAGGGCTTGATGTTCTCGGTGGTGTTTGTAATCCGCCAGCCCACACCAAGCCAGTGTGGTGGACTATGGCCTTTCCCATTTTACAAAGCGTTATCAAGCGCAGTAACGCGGGTAACAAAAGCTAAAAAAATATAATTTTTACTATGACCGTTATTCGTTATACTAATATTAAATTTAGTTTTATTTTATTTATTATAGCTGCGTAAAGGTTGGCTCTTTCGACATGGGACCCAATAAGGGCATCGCGAAAATGTGGGTGTATAATATGTACACCTCTGCCAAACCCTTTGAGGAATATAGTAGTGAGGCTAAACTAAAGGTTTTGCTTATTGTTCTTGTCTTGTTATTTCGACACCATAGCTTCGCCTTTTACCTAGAATGTTGGGTTCGACTTCCAGTCTTACCAAATGCGGCGGTACAGGTATATTAATACTAAGCATTGTATTGCCTATTTTGCTAGGTATAACCCAATACCTCGGTTGTATACTAATGTATCTAGGTCTAAAAACGGTTTTAACAGAAAAACATAATTTCTAACTCACTTCAGTTAGACTTTGTTATGTTTGCTTGACAGAAAGAAGAAGCATACTCTTATGATAATACCCGCAAAAGATCTATGCCTACATATTTATTATAACATCACGTCTGTATTCCTGGAAGGGTTAGTCAGAAGTGTTCCGAATAAGCCATCTACTGAACCCAATTCCGAATTCCGAGCTGCTACTGACAATTTAAGAAAATCTCTATAACACACTTTCCGAATCGAGCCCAAGACCTCAAGCTCATAAGAAAATATCACACAGTAACTGACTAATCCTAAAATCTAAGCCTACAAACTTAAAATTTGGCGAATTATTACTTATTGTATGGTGTCATGTTTAACCATCCGCTAAGAAAGAATTTAAAAAAGTTTGTATTAAAAGTTTTTCAACGTGCAAAAACTAATAAATATGAACATGGACATTATTTTATTACTATAAAATTATACCTACATAGTCTAGCCATTAGCATAGAAAACCTCAAATAAACAACAGAGTGAGTCAAAGTTCATAAATACAAAATTATGATTTCAATACATTAACCAAGGTGAGCGTCCAGATATTCACCCAATTCTGTTAATGCATCGGTGTTATACAATAACGATTATTTAATAATTATGTTGACCAATTATTTAAATGTCAAATGATACCGAAAAGTTGTTATATCTTCCGCAAAACCACTTTAGTGACAAAGGCGTGGCAGATGAACTATTTACGTCAACTTTAAAAGCAAGAACCTACGTATAAATTCTTTGTTTGTCTACCAAATATTATAATTAACCTACAACGTCATAACCGTATACGTCAAAATCAAATAATTTGAATATTAAGCCGCAAATCCATAAATTTAAATAATCGAAACGAGTTATTCTTTGGGTTCAATCCAAAACTGAGTTTAATAACAAAATAAGGGTCTATTGTATAGTAAATACAATTCTTTTAGTTAAACCACATTGAAATAACATAAAAGTTTGCCGGGTGATGCTGGACTGACGCCAAATAAGGTGACTGTCGTGAACATCCGCTTGGGGCAACACTGAGCAGCAAGCTTTATGTTACTCTCGCATTGCACCTTGAATCTAACTCATAAAGTTTAAAATTGATTGGCTGAAAGGTCAGGTTAGTTGGTTCTCGGTCAACTGCTCGGTTCCGGAGTCGCTGGCTACTTGTTCAGTTTTATTGGGAACGGATTGAATTTGTTGGTGATTATTACAAAGTTTCGAACCTAGTTCTCGTTTCTACATTTTTGTTCATTTTTGTATGCAACTTTTGTTGCATTGAAATGTGGATTTGTTAAATTGATGTTGCCTATTTTTATATGGTTATAAGCAGTTAAACTTAGTTTTCTTTCAATTTATTTTTATTTAAGAATTTGACGTTTACATTAACATATCGTATCTTAAACTGTGATTATGTAATCACAATGTTAAGCTTAGAACAAGGTATATATTTAATATGTTATGTTTTTATAATTATGTAGTATATCAAAACATGTATCAAACAATTATCTGCAGGCAAGAATATTTGTTTCATGCTTGAATCGAACCAACGATAAAATTATGTCGTCTAATCTCATAGTAATAACTAACGGAAAAATATATGGAAAACATAATATATAAAGAAAAAAAAATCATTTTTTGCTATTTAGTGTAGGTAGGGATGTATTGTGAACGATTTTATATTTTAATTAGCAATTTAATTCGATATTGCTTGCTCCATTTCAACCATAAAATTAGCGTCGTGATTTAAAATTAGAAAGAGTTTGGATCACTTAATTTTCGTTCCATACTGTCCAATATTTGAATCACGACGAAAAACGTTAGTTATCTCGAGCTAGTCAATATTTAAAATGGTTTTCAGTATATAGCTTTATCGACGAGGTTAAAACTGTCCATTAAAATATTTTGAATAATAGAGCTCTCTTCAAAGAGAACACTGTATTTTTAAAAGCCATTAGCTGGCTAGCGGATCTTTTTCAGCTTTTCATTTTAAAAACTTGATTGACTATTTACGCTGCAGCGTTGGTACAGCGACACAAAAATTTAGACACGTTTTTCGGTTATAAAACCCTGGCCGTGGATTATCATGTTAGGTAGATATTTGGTCTTGAAGACTGTCCCTTAAATTCGATACCGTAGCGAGGGATCCGCGTAATGTGGCCTTATTTAAAAACCCTAGAATTTCCACTCTGTATTAGATTGTAAGTTCTTGGTGGTGAGTGTTGTACGCCAACCCGCGCCGGCCTAGCATGCTGGAATAAGGCCTATACGAGGGTATAGTAAGAGTCTCATTCTGAGAAGATACCCTTGCCCGCAGTAGGATATTTATTTATTATTAGATTATAAACTCAAAAACAAAGCACTTGTACTCTTTTATTCGCATAGAACTCTTTATTTTGCAATTACAAATCGTTGAGCTGGTTCAGTTAGTCGCTATACGGATAAGAACCAGAGTGAAAATCGTTCGTGTTACACATTCTTTTTTCTTTTAAAAACGTTGCCCCTCACTATGATTTGTATCGTGAATACAGTTTACAAACATATATGTCACAAACACACACAACTAGACCTGAAACAACTATCTGCAGATCATTATGAAGTATCACTTCTTTCTGGTAAGCTGTTAAACTATAATTGACCTATACATTTAGGTAGGACACCAAATTAATTAGGTACCTATATATTATATAATAGCTATGTATGCACTGTCTACGTATTTTGATCTAATCACTTATGTATTATGCAATGCATCACTTGAACACATTGGTCAATCTAGTAAGTGTACATTTATAAAAAACATAACATAGCATCACGCCTGTATTCCCTAAAGGGTAAGCAGAGGTACTCTATTCAAACTTAAAATTTTGCCGATACCATTATTGAGTGACATGTAAGTAAAACGGGGTGAGCTAATACTCATAGCTACTCAGCAACATAATTCCAAATTCCAGGCTACAACAAAGATAAAAAAATCTCAGACCCGGGAATAGAACCCGATACGTTCTTTTCTAGACTTAGAATGAAGCTAATAATAATAACTACTCCCTAAAATACCTTCCAAACATCTCATTTTCTTTCTATATTAATACCTATAACGAATAATTTCACTTTTATTACGTACCATTATGATTTTGTCGTAGGTAATATCAGTGGTAACCGAAACGTACCTACGTGGGGATTTTCAGACTCCGAATTGAATACCCGAAAAAGATAAATGGCCACTAATACAAAATTCGGCAATTATTCCCGCCCCTACCACTAAAATTCATTCCTAATTCACTTAAGTGTGATCACAATGAGTATAAAATTCAATAAACTCGTGGCGGTAGTGCACCGCTCAAGGAAACGGTTCAACCTAAAACTACAATCGTAAAACGGTACTAGAATTCTCGTCTCGGGAGTAACGTATGCTAAAAAATGCAAACAGGAAAATTTAATGGTTCGTGAAGTAAACCCGCTACGCAGAGCACCCCGGAATTGCCTTCCATGTTCTACTTGCGACCACTACTACGGTAACAGTTTTAAGATATCGATACAAAGTCGATTTCAGTATTGTAGGTACACTTGTAAAAGATTTTTATCACAATTAGCGACAGAAGAAAAAAAATTGATTTCGTAATTTTATAAAAATATATAATCCAAGATACTTACTTCTTTTATTAAATAACCATGGCACTAGTCAATAAAGTTACGCTATTTCTTAATAATTCATTACAAAAAGTAATTAAATTTTATGTTAATTCATAAAAATATTTAAGCTTTTTGCAATGATCAGCATCTTTACTGTTCTTTTTTGGACTGATACAACAATCATGTTGTATTTATTTAAAAGTTTCGAATAAAGGAAAATAAATATAACCTACTTTCAATTATTCTAAGACATAAGCAATTAAGCACTCTTCCTATTGTTTTAAAGTTATATTAACAATTGAAAATATTAGACAAAACTCATTCGTTTTTTATACCTACATTGATTAGATAACACGTTCTTTCTACACTATAAACTATACTATAAATCCCTTCAGATTTTTCAGTCAGATCATTTGCAAACGAGAAAAATATGAGAACCAATAGTAACACAAAAAATATAGGGGACTCTTATGTGGATATCCCCAATATTACTTACTATCGCTTATTATTCTAAGCTATTGACTTGAACATGAAAATTGCGTTTCGTTATGTTTATTTTAGGGAGAATATAGGATGCATGTCGCGAGAGATAAGGACATAAATACAATAAGGCTCGAATTTACTTGCACATCGTATATTATCATAAATCTTTCAAATGGGGTGAATTTTAATACACCGTATCGAGTGTGTACTTTTGATATTACTTAACATGTTTTATTTTTATTGGACATGTGAATTCACTTCTGACGTTTTTATATTTACCTTCGTATCCTATATTTTAAGGGGCCAAAGATTCTTTTAAACGTGGTTAACATTTCATTAAATATTTTTCCTTTCTGTATCGTGGGAGCGTTTACAAATCTTCATAATAATAAATTGCACAGACAGTAGACACTTCCCGGAACAACTATCTGTAGGCCATATTCAAATTCAAATCATTTATTCTTCAAACTCAAACTTTTATTTGCTTTCCACAATGGTATAAATAGATGGTAAGTAAAATTGTATAGTACATCGTGGACCCTGTTGGGCACGCAAACATTAGGAGAGAAGAAGAACAGTGGTAAGAAGGTACTTTTAACATTGGTAAGTAATTTTTATTTAAAGTATATAGGTAGAATATATGACAGTAAGTATTATTTTTTATTCTTCAAAGTAAGACAGTAAAGAGAGAGTGATTTTTCAACCTTATTTCTTTAATAAATACAGAACTTATTCGCCCGCCCTTGACCACTTAAGTATTTTTACTTTGGAAGAAGATACACAATAATTTCCTACAGGAATCACGCACACACGCAACCCGTGCCGTCTATTTAGACTTACTCATATATCTATCTTATTAAAAACCTGAGAAGATTAATACTTAGTAATACTTCGTAAAGCTCTTAAGAGACGACTTACTGAAATATCGGTCAAGGTGAAGAGGAGTTGCCTCGTGTCACTTATGTTGTGTTCTATGTGAAATACGATGTGCCCGCGCCTGACTCGAGTGCGGCCCTTGAAACTTTCGCTGACCTACGAAACAAAAATGTTTGTTAAGTAAAGCTAAAAATATAGAGCAAGGCGAAAGCTGGCAAAAGCTGGTAAACGCCAAGTTTCATAAGTCTGGAGTATTACAACATAACATAGCATCACGCCTGTATTCCCCGAAAGGTTAGGCAGAGGTGTACTATTGTACAACCACATATCGCCGATGCTGTTATTGAGTCCCATAGGGGGCGAGTCTATTTCCATCCTCCGGGCACAATTCCAGACTCCGTGCTGCTTATGAGAATTTCCATACAGTAAAACACAATAACACTTTGCCCGACCCGAATCGAACCCAGGACCTCACGCTCACTAGTCGCGCTTGCGACCACTAGACCAATGAGGCAGTCAAAGTATACAACAATTTCTCATTTTCAATAAAAAGACACCCTGTTTATAAAATTGACAACTCTGTATAAATTTTTCACAGTTTCAGAGTTAGTCCCATAATAAAAGTTATGTAGAATGATGAGCAGAACTTACCCTTTGTTTTTTCTAAGTAATCAAACATTAGTTTACGTTTACGCCGTGTTATTATACAAAACATATCTACCTAATTATAATGCTCATCTAATATGTGTTATTTTTATAATCATAGCTGTGTATTTCAATTGTTTTTGAGCACAATAATGTATCCTTTTACTTTCATAATAATATAGGTAATAAGTATTATTTTTTATTGACCGTAATCTCTGAAAGAATCTTTATAATTTTGTGCCGATAATTGCAAAAATAACAAGAATGAATCGTTATTTACACTCATTATAATATTTACTTAGATATTTACTTACTCTTTTAGAAAGCGCAAATAAAGAGGGCCAAGGCCTAATATAAAACTTTTCTTATGAACTAACTGTGAAACTAAGTACAACGATATCTTAGAATTTTTGGGCGAAACTGTTTTAATAATACGCCACGACCTACATTACGCCAAAATAGTAGCGAACTCAAAATTTTAGATAGACAATATTAGATAAATATTATTCAACTGGAATCGGTTTTAATAACAAACCAAATGTTTCGTTAACTGTTTGATTTCCAGTTACAACAGTTTTAGATAAATCATTGTAAATGATTACTGTTCACATTGCAAAATAAATAAGAAAATTACCACTTTAAACAGATTCGTCTGATGGTTGATTCTTAATCAGCAATCATTTGTTTTACACTTACTATGGTGACTTGTAGGCGAATTGATCATTGTGAGCTTTTTAGGCCCGCTGGCCACCTTCGTTCTTGTCATAGGTGTCCTAAAATGTGATGAAGTAATGGCCCTCATTATCCAGAGGACCAACCACAGTATCTTCTTACATGTTATTTAGTTACGACATACTGTTGTCACCACAGAACAGCTCTTGTATCTGTTCTGTGGTTGTCACCAATTCGCATGTTAAACGTGGTGATTTTACAGTATTCACGTATGATCGCTCATTATAGTGGTATATGTAAGATACATTTCTACGTTTTCAACAGTGGAATTATAGCTTCGAAGCGCGTAGGCGCGCGGCTACGTGCGTAGCAGAGCCTTACGGCAATAACACGCACGTAGCAGCGCCTTGCTACACGTTAATATGCGTATTCGCAGCGACTACGTGCGGACACGGAACACTCATTGTTGTGCTGCAAAAATCAGCCTGTTTAAAAACATTTTGACTGTTTTCGTAGTATGTACAAGAAAACAGCTAAAACATCTAGTGTAATTAATTAACAGTACAAAACAGGGTCCGTAAGGCCACTTCTGTCCAACATGCCTTCGAGTGTCACTCCAGTATTTAATTAAACGAAACGAAAAGAGAAACTGAGAAGGTTGGGTAATTTGTCAAAATTAATTAAAAAGAAAATAGGGAAGCGAAGAATTACAAGGAATTTAACAAGATGATGTTAAACTGAAGAATTTGTTGTCGACTCTGTTTACTAAGCAACTAATTGTTTATCTGTAGGCTTCAAGTGCTTTTATAACGGATCGATTGTAATGAATCTTTTGGTTTGTAAGTTATATCAACGTCTGTTGTTAGTGTGTCATATGGTACAACCATATAGATAGATATTTTAGCGTTACCTATATTAATAATATTATATTTTTTTACTTATAGACCAATGTACAGGTTTACAACATAAGATAGCATTACGGCTGTTTTCCCCCAAGGGTTAGAAGTGTAATATCAACATCTAGTGTAGGGAGCGAGCAACTACTGTGAATTTTCTATCAGAAACATTAACACTGCCTAACCCGGGGGTCCAACCCAGGACCAACTCAGACGTGTTTGCCACCAGTCGCTCAACTAGGCAGTACGAGAGGCAGAAAATATATAGACTACATAATTATCCAATCCTCTTTAAAGTGCGACAAAAAAAAACTATCCTTGGAAATTCTACGATTAGTAAAATGTAAAAGCGTTTGATATAACCAATCTAAAACTGATTAAATAATTTTACTATTCAACGGGTGACTGCTTCCTATGCATATCAATCTCTTTGTGCGCCTTTACGACACCCAAGGTAACTTAGGGGTTGCAAACCAAACTTATTCATTTCAGCGGGTTGAAATGAAACACAAAACCACTTTTTTCACTTAATATTGAATTGAAATCGAAACTAAAATAGAGTTCGATTAAATTGTAACCTATTTCCTATAATAGGATACAGTCGACTATGCTATTTGGAAATGAAAGAATTCTGCGTCCATTTGCTAGACTAACACCAAACCACCGGTTTAGGTAATGGGAATTTTATCAATTCAGTTTTTTGTAAGTAATTCAGTGTATTTATTTATAATACTTAGGCAATGGGATCTCATTGCATGGAATTATGAAAATTATCGGTCTTTCTGTCATAGCTTAGAGTTTGAACTCTTGTCTTCCGGACCCACCTGTGACTGATGTGCGAATCTTAACCGTTTTACGGTGAAGAAGAACATCGCGATGACCTGAAAGGGCCAAATAAAGTTGTTGATAGCGTGTGTAGTGTGCCAATACGCACCAGTATTGGCACACTACACACGCTATCAACAATGACCAAGGCTTAACCCTTCGTCATTTTGAGAAGAGGCCCTAGCCGAACATTGGTTGGATTTAGTATAGGTCTTTTCAAAATCAGCAAAGATAGGAATCATCATCAAAAGCTTAGAATTCCCATTACGGACTCAGGTCTTTGCTCTGAGAGAGGTATCTACCTGTCTGTAATCCTAATCCACCTAGTAGGCTTAGTGTATATTCAATACCAGCGTAAGATACCTATCATACGAAATTCTAGAACTGACGATAATGGTCCTTGTTCCCAGGAAAGGTCAGATTATTCCGTCTATAAAAACCCATAATGCACAAAATAAAACAAATATAGATTGTGGTCTCTAAAACGAACCGGATATACAATCGAATTTTTCGTGAATGACTTATTTTAGCAAAGTTATAAATTACAAACTGATTTCAAATTGTGAAATTAAAAAAAAAAAAACGCTGCACCAACAAAACTAAGAACGCTGCATAACATTTCTTTTGAATCTTAAAAAATTGTGTACTGATTATTATTATTCTCCCCTAACCAAAGCAACGACGAACAATAGATTTACACTTAAAAAAAAATCGGAGGTACATCAAAGCAATTCATAGATCTGATCAGTCCCACAATGCGGTGCTCACATAAAGACATGTAGCAGGCTTGCCAAGTACAGATGCGGTCTTTACATACAAAAGACCGAATTGCTAGGTCTGATTGAATTATGTACCTTTCTGCGTTGGGTCACGGCTTCGCGAGATATTTATGTAAACCTAGTTTGATGAAACGTTTTCTTTCTTTTCAGTGTGAGGAAGTCAATCAGTAGTGTTTGTTTAGTGTGAGTGTAGTTTGAGTTTCCTGCAAAATTCTATATTTGAAAATTGAAAAGTGACTATGTAGTTTGTTATTGTAGAGTAATTTGTTTTTATTATAACAAAGGAGAAGTAAGATACACAGAAATATATATGGAACACTCAGATAATATTGTTGAGAGCGTGATAAGGTTACTTGTGGGTACACCTCGTATGTGTATTGCATTTGTAGTGGAAACTAGACTAAGGAGAGCTCTCCTTAGTCTAGTTTCCATTACAAATGACCGATTCTCCACTACAAATGACAATTAGCTAATCGTCCGCCGGTACCAACAGTAGGCGCGATGGTTGAGCGATTGACTAGTGCGCTACGTGTCACGAGTTCGATAGCCGCCCGGAACAAATATTTGTATGACCTACAGATAATTTGGTCTGGGTGTTTGTGGATGTGAATATTTGTGTTTGTAGAACTAAAATTACAGGAAATTTTCCTAGGGACGTTTTTTAACAAAAAATATTAAATTGCGCATTGCGTGATATAGTTGAGTCGTAGGCATTCTAGAACTCTGTTAGAAAAATATTTCTGTTTTCTTGATTAATGAATGACATTCGCAGGGTCCTCATATTTTATACCATGTCTGTTTTATGTTCGCGTTTTCAAGTTTTAGGCAAGTCCCTCGCGTGATTAATCGCAGTGTGTTCTGAACCTTGAAATACCTATTTTATTTTAAGATTAGGTAAGGTAATTTATTTGTCATTTGACATCCAAAACAGATAGTATATCCGAATATAAACCAAAGAATTCAAGAAAATCCTTAAAAGGGTAAGTAATAAATACTTGCCACATCGTTACAACAAAGACAAGGAATCAAGAATTTATGTTTCCTCGTAAATAAAAATCGGTTGTAGATATACAAAGGCTAGACAAAAAAATTCTTAATAAAAAGGAAGCGAACTCGTCAGCAATGTGTCGACCCCGAGCCAATTGAATTTCAAAGCCAACAACGTCTACCACAAAATTTATTCAAAGAATAAATCTGAAAATTTGTAGATCTAAAGGCATAAAAGCAAAGTGGCGCCGACTCGTCGACAAAGGAATTTCTAAATTTCACGGCTTCCGCCTTGGCTGTTTGTATTTATATGAGGGCGTTGTGAGAGATGACAAACGACTGGGGGGTTAAAACTGTGGTCGGTAGTGTAGACAGCCGGCGGACGACGGCTCGGGAAAGGGTCATACGCGTTATGTCTGGGGCGTGCAGTGCGGTGCAAAAGTCGCGGATCATTTTTCGCGATGATGTATTATGTTGATGCGTTTCCCCTTTGTCTATTTTGGGAATAGCTTTGTATACACTGGGATAGTTTGTGTTACAAATCATCGTGATTGTGCACGTTGGTTTAAATTGTTTTGTAGTGTAAATATTATAAACAAAATCCACTCATTGCTCTCTTATACAATTTCATGCACTCACGAAAATATCTAAAAATGTATAAGAATGGTTTTTGAATGAAAATTTAATGCGCATGAGTAAGTTTTAGGATGTACTAATGAACATGTAATAATTTGTCTCTATCTTATTTTTCATTAAGTTCTAATCGAATTTCAATAAATTTTTCACTTTTTCCTAAAAATGGAAAATGACAGAAACATACGATACGAACCATGAAACAACCGGCTTTAGTATTCAAAAGTCTGACGTATTATAATAAATTACTGTATGTTTAACCTACGTTTTTGTAACAAAGTGTCAACTTTTCAAAAAGTACGCAACTCAAACCTCGCGTGTCGCGTAGCCGCTGGGGTCGAGTATTAATGCACGTAACCCATTGTTAACTAGCTCCTACTGAGTGACAAGTTTGTTAGTGCACGCTCTTGACGCGACCAACTTCACTTTGAAACTGTACTGTAGTACTGTGGAGTAAAAGTTGGTGCATTGTAGATTTTGACGAATATCTTGGTGTTCGTGATGAATAGCGGTTATGTTGGGGTTAAAATTGTGTGCAGAAATCACATCAATTTGTATAGATATGTAGGTACAAAGAGAAAACGGTAGCATTTTATATGAAAATGGTGTTTTAATTTTATTTCAATAAATACTTTATGCTGTAAGAAATTATATTGAAAATCCGACCTACGTCAGTTATTTTTGTACCGTAGTTTCTGTAATGAATTGTGCAATATAATAAACAAACAAAAAAAAATACCTACGTAACATTAGGTACTCGTGCCTGATAAAAAAAGATTAGTTTATGGGTCGTTCTTCGAGCTATCGATGGGTTCTTTGCGTCATTTTTCTGGCAAATTAATATTGTTACCTATATCTTTTTATTTACGTAGTATTCTTGTAAATTGTAGATGTTGAAGTAAGGTTAAAAAAATATGTATATAAATGATTATTATTAAAATGATTGTCCACAAAAATATTCTATGTCCATTTTAAGCCAAAAACTAGAATTACTAATGCAATGTTATTTTGGGAAAATTCGATGCAGCGAACGCTTTCGATACCGCGTTAATAGTACCTACCTAGCTAGTTTGTTTAACACATACATAACGAAGAGTACTGTAAAGTAATAAATTAAAACGTATAAAAGTACAAAGTGTTATTATAAAGCTCCCAAATTATGCTTTGCCACAAACTAAACTTAGTTAAAGACAGTTGCGGCAATATTTGGTTATAGCTGTTGCAGTTTGGTTTTATGCAGGCGCTTTACGTCGCAGTCCTACTAATATTATAAACGCGAAAGTTTGTGAGGATGTATGTTTTTCTTTCATGCAAAAACTACTATACGGATTTTGATGAAACAGTACAATAATATAACTTATACATCAGAATTACATAGAGGCTATAACTTATAATGATATTTTGTAAATTCGTAAAAAATAAAAACAATAAGTGTCAAGTACTTATGTAATAGTTACCCACCCATGGGAAGAGACCGCAAACCTTTCTAGATATAAAGGACGGATACGTGTTTTAATGAATACTGTAGAATGATCAAGGTTTGTGAACTATTTTAATAACATAGAATTATCACTTAATGAGTATTTCGCTTTTCCTTAAAAATTTCATTACAAGGGTGAGGGCAAAGAACGCCGTTTAAAAAAAAATAGCAAATGTTTTAATCTCAAAGGTTTGCCTCACACAACATGTAGGCAGAGATGTTTCAACAGTATTAAATGTTATTGTACCTCGTATATCATCATTTTAATATACCTGCACCATATTGTGAATGTATTTTAGGTGCACATAATGTAGGTTAGTAGGTCAAACTTGCATATTCAGTGGGCATTTATTGCTAAATTAGTTTTAGAACGAAGTTAATATCGGGTAGGTTGAAATAGCGTGGTACTTAATTGCCTGTTATTTTCAATTACTTTGTAATAAAGTCTGTTCTAATTAGCTCAGTAAATATAAGAACTATTATACCTACTCATTTCAAACAAACACAATACATATCAAATATTATATTATGTTCTTAATTTTGTATAAGCTTTGGATTTCTCTAGTCTTTCGTAGTTATATTTTATACACACCGAGAATACGAATTATAAGACATAATTTTTAATTAATAGGCAACGTGCGGCGCAAGAAAGGTACCAATCCAGCCATCATAAACATATTTAGAAGTAGTTTCCTTTTGTAGTTCGAATTCAATTGTTTTATGTTCTGAAAACACAAAAATAGTACTGAGTCCTCATTCACTTTCACTGATCATTCAAACCGCAAAACTATTCACGACTTAACTACATAAAGAGACATTTAAAAGAACAAGTAGCGAGCCGAACATTCCCCGCAATCGTCTAAATTTCCCACATTTACATAGGTTTCCCGTATTTATGTCAACCGGAAGATTCCATTGTCGTTCATTCTACCTGAAGATCGGATAAGAATCTACTTCCTCACGTAATAAAAATAAATAAGGGTTTACCAGTGTTCCTTTCTTAGGTTTTTTTTTTCAAGTGGTATTTTTACACAATGAATAATAGGTACCTATAGGCTGGTAATAAAATGTTACGGCCAAGCTGATTTGGATGTCAGCTATAGATTGTTATTGGTTTCTATCTAGCACTAGTTGTTAATTGATAGAAGGAATTAGGTACCTAGCTTAGCATTACGCCGGTATTTCCCGAAAGGTAAGGCAGAGACGTGATACCTAAGTTGTGTACCTACATTTCGCCGATGCCGTTTTTAAGTCCAACGGAATAGGGTGCGAACCAATTGGCATTTACCGAGAACAAAATTAACACATTGATAACCAATATCACTTAGCCCGACGTGAGAATAAAACCCAGAACATCATGCAACTGGACGAAAGAGGTAATCAAAGAAAGAAAATCAAAACAGAAATCTAGTTTAATTTATGATTTCGGATGCAGCATAAACCAGTCTCGTGAAAAACGAGTATCAATTTTATATCCAATATAAAACAACCAGCCAATTCTATGCGGAGATAGTATTTCAATATTCAAAAAGAAAAAAAAAAACATTCAACAGATTTTATATATTAAAAATTGAATAACATGACCAATTTAAATCCGACATGTACATCTCTAAATAAAATGCTCCCGTTTAGTTTTGTGTAACTTTTACATTGGAGTGAAACTAAAATCTAGTAAAAACGTTTCGTTGAGGAATAGTTAGGTTATACGACCACGTCATCTGCTGCAAGTCGAGGCTTTAGTGACACACGTAGTGTTATTATCTAAGTTTATAATCTGCAGAAGGCCAGGCATTATATGAATCGAGAAATTGGGCTTTCACCCATTTAAGACTATTGTAAAATTCTGTCGTTAGGACAATTTTGACAATTAGGAATAGGTCAATGCCATGCAGCGGCGTGCACAGAGTTTTTAGACAGAAAATTTTATTAGCTTACTTTTCAATAGGTACCTTCTGCATATTAGTATTGGTTCGTCGTCTTGTCGATTAAATAATGATGTATGTGATTTGCCACCTGAAATATCTTATAATAAATATTTTTCTGAGTTATGTAGGGTAAGCAGTGTCTTTTTGTCTTTATGAACCGCACGCCAATGATGCCATGCAATTTGCGGAGCACAAAAATGTTTCGATAGAATACCTAGTATAATAAAGAATTCATTAAATAAATTTTATATTAAAGGTAAGTACCTACTTACTTCATGGCTAATTTGAATCCAGAAAATCGTGAAATAATGTGTAGCTTTTCATAAATGTACAATAACTCTTAAAAAAAATAGGTAAGTATTTCTACGCAAAAATAACTTCTATTAGTAGCAAGGTATCAGATTGATCTGCCTAGGTTTTTACATAAACAGGTTTCTTAATTGAATAATTAGGCTTTTGGTTTTTGTCTTAAATAAAATTATAAACCCAATTTTGGAGTCATGTTGTCATCAATGTATTTTCTGCTACTCATTTACTTGTTAAAATCATATCGATTTCTCTTACATGGATTTAATTTAAAAAAAATGGTTATTATAATCTTGGAAGAAATACTTGGTATAAAAATTTTGGTAGCCCGTAATTTCTGAACTCTATAATAACCAATTTTCTTTTTTCATCTCTGACTACAATTCAAAATGAGGCACCTATTCGCTTGTTAATGAAGGCAATAAGCATGCCTATTGTATACTTAACATTTTCTATTTTTAAAGCTGCAAGAAATATTTGCAGCCAATCATAAAAATGATCTTAAAACACGCACTTACGTACAAAGCACTATGCAACAAAACATCAAGCACTAAAACTAAAGTCATTCTAAAAGTAACGTTTACTCAGTGCTTTAGTTGGAAGCGTGGCCAACTAAGCTCATTTCACTCTTTATAAACACTTTTATAGCAATGTAACGAATAAAACAAACGTTGACAGCCCTATTCGCCGCCCTAGACGGTACAATGAAACAACAGCAAATTGTTACTTTCCCCAACTACTAGCTAGTGGCAACCCTGTAAATGAAATGTCGATTTTTCTGGTTAGAAATGTTTCTTGGGACATAGTAACAAACAAAGAATGGTATAAAATAATTGCAGTAGATTTTTCTTTGGGATAAAACTTGTATAGTTATATAATGTTATCTACAAATCTTAGATCGTTATACCTAATAGAAGACCCCGGGGATATTAGTTTTAAATAAATTATACCTATATTTATTTGATTTTACAACTGCTTCATTAGTCTAGTGCTTGCAAGCGTGGCAGCCGAGCGTGAGGTTCCGAGTTCAAGCGTTTTTTGTGATTCTCTTTTAGATAATTCTCAATAGCAGTTCAGAGTTTGGAACGTTGTCCAGTTGGATGGTAATAGGCTTGACAATGGCATGGCATTGAAAACAACAGGTAAGGTGAAATGTCATTGTACTGTACGCCGTAAAAATAGTACACCTTTGATTAACCCCAAAAGTTTAGACAGAGGGTTCGTTGTTATGTGGATGCATAAAATGCTACAATGCCTTTTTTCATGAAATATACTTACCAAATTTTTTCCTATTATAGACATACCATGAGCCAATGTATCTTTTTGTCAATATCTAAGCATGTGACGTTTATCTATTTATTTATTCAGTAGGTATAGTAACTATATTGTTATGATTAGATACCAAACAATTTTATAGAACACCTAATTTCATATAATATGTAATAACTTTTCGTATAAATAATGTGCCATTGGAACCAATAAAATCCAACAACCGGTCTTAAATCAACAAAAGAAGCCCATACCTTGTTTCTTCGTTACGTATATCACAAGTAATTTAAAAACAACTAGACATCAGTTTCAATGACTTGTTATTTATTCATGTTTGATAATCATTTTTCCATTTAGAATGCGCTTGGATCACAGGTAAAGGGCGCCGCTGTGATCCAATCCAGTCGCGTGAGAACATACAGTTCAGAACACAAATTTGAAATTAATTTAAGCTGGTGTTAATATCTTGTACAGGTCTGGCTAGATGGAATGTTACAGACTTTTTTGTACTGTAATTGAACTTTTCTTATTTGTTCGTCTGATGCATAAACTGGTTTTAATAGGTGTACCTATACTGTATATCGAGTAAAAGTGATAAAGCTGTATAGTTAAAACTAATTTGATAGGTACAACGTCATTTTTTATTTGTAATATAAGTTAGTCTAAAAATTTATCCGAAAAGTTTATGCTCATATTGTTTTAAGCTATTGTAGAGTACAGATATTTATTTTCTATTTAGCATTATGAGTTCATCTAAAAAGTTACTCAAAGACAAATATAAGCAATATTAATTTCACTTCGTAATACGAAAATCTCAGAAATATAATATAATATATGTGCAAAATTAAAATTCATCATTTTAATTTTGCACATATATTATAAACTGTCCTCGAGTCTTCGGCCCGCAGTACACAGATCGCTCGCTCGGCTCTTTGCGTTTCAATAAATCAGAAGAAATGACGCCGAGCGCGTTAAGCAGTCATCGTCTCTCTGGGTGGTCGGCAAGACGACGCCTTCACGGCTATTTCACACGAATGTACTACAAATAAAATAAAGTTCGACACGGAAACAGTGAAACTAAACAGGACTCGCACTTAATGTGCGAATGTTCAGTGAATGGGTGGTGCGTGAAGAGCTGAAAATTAATGTAGACATTCATAGAAGGGTGTTATGTCTTTGCGTGAGGTTTTATTACTCATGCAAAGTTTTGTTTAGTCTGTTTTGGATATAGCATTCTTAAACGCACTGAAATAAAAGGAGGTAATTTGTTTAGTGTAAATTATAAAAGTACACCGCAATTAAGTATTCATCATACTTACACAAAACATAACATGGCATCACGCCTGTTTTCCCTTAAGGGGTAAGTAGAAGCGTAGGTACTATTGTACGCCCTCATTTCGCCGATACCGTTATTGAGTCCCATGTAATAGGGGGCGAGCCACAGTTCCAGACTCCGTGCTGCTACTGAGAATTTATATACAGAAAAATCCAATAGCACTTTGCCCGACTCCCAAATCGAACCCGAGGCCTCACACTCAGCAGTCGTGCTTGCGACCACTAGACCAATAAGGCAGTCATACTTACACAAAATGTAGAATTGATTTTTAAAAAAGATAGAGACAAAATATCAATTTTCCCAACACTGCCGTTTTTACCTGCCCTCCTTGCAGCGATCACTTCATTTACTTCTACAAAGATAGTGACACTAGACTAAGATCTTAGTTCATTACAAAGTGAGATAAAATGCGTATAATTGCGGAGGCCTACACAGTACAATATTGGGTACTAAGGGCCATGTTCACCATGCTTAAAATAACCTCGGCCGTTTACCCATATAAATTTTCATGTCAAGCGGCTGTTGTGTCCTAACCGTCTATTATTGTTAAGTCGTTATATTGGTGAACTTGGGCTAAAGAGACTTGAGGAAAAGAGAACAGAGATATATTTTCTTTGGGCACTTCAAAGAGTGCTTTATAATAAATACGCTGACTGTCAGTGTAGTGACGTCATCATTGTTCCAAGCAGCATCAGGTTTTCAGATCACCTCTTCAGTCTGTAAGGAATATAATCATCTTAAATAACTTTATCTCTTCTAGCATATTAATACTAAATTCTTGATGTAAAATGTGGCCCTGGCACTTTAACTGACAAATCGATTAAAGATTTCATCGGCCACATCCTTTAAATACATTATTTATGATCTGTGCACTATATTTGTCGTATATCTCATAGGTATTCGGATTAACAACCAGCCTCAATCCAAAATATTCAAGTTGAGTCACCGTCCATGCTTGAAAATGAAAAATATATTTTAGACTTTAAAAAAATTAATCAAAACTTAATGAAAATCGATACAATTTTAAAAGAAACTTTGTTTATCCACGCTAATAACTATGGTATTCTTGTTATGATCAACATTTCTGCAATCGTTATTAAGGTAAGGTAACATTTAAAACTTTCCGCAGCAAATGTTCGCGTAGTACTTAATAAAAAAGTTATACAAAACAATAGCGAGGTGGAGCCGCGCGGTTCTACCTCGATATTTCTGAAAAGATTTTAAGCGGCACACCTAAAATCCTCGCTTCCGTCTGGTTTGAGCTCATCTACTGTGAACTAGATCCTTGGCAGTCCATTCTGGAGTTGCAAATTTTTAATTTCTTTCTCTTCTTTATACTTAAATGCCGTTCCCGGGGAATACGTAATACGAACTACTTCAAGCGTAATCTCATAACTCTCGCGCCATATTTTTATTATAACACCAACTCATAAAGTAACACGAGCCAGCATTTCATTAATTTAAAAGCAATACTTCATTAAGTAGAACCGGTTTTCAGAATTATTATAAAAGTTAATTCAGAACTATAAAAGCGGATTGAGCGTTATAGGAAAATGTTACTTACTCCTTGTAATAATGTAAACTTTAATCAAAATTGGCGTCTATAGAGTAAAGTCGATTAACAACAAATAAGTAAAAATAAACAAGAATGAAATGAACTCGGCTTTGCCTCCAATTGGAGTGTAAACGAAGCATGAAAGTAAGTAAGTAGGGAAACAATAACATTTTTTAAGGTAAGCGGAAGAAACACAACAGATTAAAACAATTTGCTGAAGATGCCATTTGAAAGTGTTAAGTGAATTTGAAAGTGTTAGGATGCCTTTACACTAAAGTTAGTAGCAAAACTTGTGGCCGAAATGCTTTGTTACTAACATTTCCACTAGAGTTTTGGTGGCATCGAGAGCAGTAATGGTATTCGAAAAATATATTTTTCGGATTCAGATATTTGCTTTTATCTTCGTTTTTGCTTTTGTCAATATGTTTTTACACGAATGTAATACTACTGTCAACAACATTTTCTAGAACGTAAGCTTAATTGTGCTGTCAACGACAGTACCTAATAATGTTAGATCGTAGCAAGATGATATTGCTACTTTAAAAACATTGATAATGCCAATTTATTAAGAAAGTCTGCAATTTGGAGTCAATTTAAAAATTGGAGCACTGATGTTCCAATTTCGGACATCGATTGTTCAAATTGAGTCGAACAAACGAAACTCATCGACAAGATTCTATCGTGCTGAGTTTAAGAGCAATTTTTCTCTTAAAGCCAAACAAATGAGGCGCCATTAGATGGAGTGAGAGAGCTTAATCTATTTCTGACGAGTTCAGTGACGCCGACAAAGACAAATCGACGTTAGCCTACCCACACGGCGCGCAAAGGCGTTCCACTTCTGTTTCAATTCCACTTTTATTTGCGGATTAACTTCTTATTAGTCATTGTGCCGGGACGGGCCCCGGACCGCTATCACGAGCCTTATGAATGGCTCAATTATTTTGCAGACTCAGTACGCATTCTGGCAAATTTGAACTGTATAAACGCTAAGCGTGAATTATTCGAGCCCTCAGATCCATTATCTTTTACTCGCCATTTTCGTTTTGCTTCATGAACATTGACGATAATCATAAACATGTTAATCGTTACAAAAAAGTGAATAAAGAAGTAGCGTTTGTTTAACATGTGTAAGTCTTTAGTGGCTCATGTAACACGGGTATTAATAAACTGACAACATATTTATGCTCTCCCCATGACAGAAATAATGGTCTCAATAAATTTTATGTGATTAAAATATTCACTGCTGAACTGACAATGAAATATTATTTTTCTGTGATCGCAGCAACCGTCCAAGCATCAACGTATCTGATCCTATATTCTTTATTGTTTCCTGGAGCGATATTGTGTTAAACTAATTGCCCACTAACCCGTATCGGTCACATTAGCGTGTTTAAGAATTAGATTTAAACTGACTTTTGTCTGCTCTTATTAAAGTGAAGAGTGTTATGTAGAATATAGCCAGCTTGCTTGTGTTGTGGTAATGCAATTTAGATCCTAACTCTGAAACAATACGATGTATATTTCTATTCTCGAAAAGGGTGATTCAAACGGTGACAAGCAAAAATAAATATAAAAGAGCGTAGCGGCGCGTATTTCAGAAACGACAAGTTGAAGAATGTCGAAATGTGTCATCTGTCAGTCGGCATTTAAAACGATATGTTATTCTGAAAGTGTCGCCCCGTGTCCGCGTTCGTCGTGTATCTAAATAGTTAAGCAGCTGTCTTGTTGTAAAGATTAGACATTTTCTTAGAAGCCAATGGAAATTCCTAAATCTTTAATGCGTTTTTCGACTTAAAATGAAGCATAAATTATTAAAAAATAGTGTAAACTGCATCAAGCGTAAAGTGATTTTAAAATGTTATGTCTCCTAATATTGATGAGCTTCCTAATATAGCAAATGCCACCGCATGGTTATAACCCAGAAATAAACAATCTAATGTATGACTTATTTAGGTCATTTTTTATAAACATCGAAGAATCAACGAGTCTCAAACTTGACAGCAAGCTGACATGTTTGCAGTGTCCTATTTTTTTTGTGCATGTATTTCAGCAAACAGTTAACGCGCAGTGAAGACATTTACAATAATAAAATAACATTACATCCCGCCTATATTGCTCGAAGGGTTGGGCAGAAGTGTAAATAGGTACTATTGTGCACCCGTTTTTCACAGGTACCGTTATTGAGTCCTATGTATGATAATAGGGTTACTCCCTATTATATGGGCCTCAATAACAGCATTTGTGAAAAATGCATGTATTGTTTACCAGCCACAATTTCAGACTCCGTACTTCATCAGAGAAATTCCATACAGAAAAATCCAAAAACACTTAGCCCGACCCGGGATCTGAACACAGGACGTCACACTCAGCACTCCCGATTACGATCATTGGACTACAAGGTAGTCAAACATATTTGATAAAATACTTCATCAACGGCGGGTAGTGTCTATATCCCTCTCAAAAATGTATTTTACGGCTACAGACAACAAAGACAAGCAAAATTTACGCCGCAGTATACAGTAATAGCCAATGGAATTGCAAAACTGTAAACTGCATTGTCAGTTACCGTCGAAAATGTCCTAATATTTCTTCACTTTGTAAAGATATTGTTTTTGCAAAGCAAAGCCGTGCTCAAAGTGACCACTTCCACCTTCAATGGAAAGTATTATGTTGCACGCTCAGCAGTTGTGCACTTGAAATACCAAGGCCACTGCTTTATTCGTGGGGTGAGCGGGGAAATGTGTCTATCGTAGTCGCGTTTAAATATTTATTTCCTTTTTGTTGGTTGGTTGCTGGATATTGACAGTACTTAAATTAGGTTATTGTTAGATCTTACTTAGTTACAGTATGTATATAACATTCATCATCATCATCAGCCAGAAGACGTCCACTGCTGAACGAAGGCCTCCCCCAAGGGGGGGCTTGCCGTAATCCTCACGCTTGGCAGGCGGCTTGGGGATCGCAGTGGCTCACCATTTAGTGAGAGGACGCTGCTGCCCGACCTCCGGTGTCTGGCCGCAATTTTAGGACGTACCCGGGTATATAATATTGGGGGGTTTTAAATGTTTCCATTAAAACTAAGCTATTGAAATTTCTACTGATCTCCTAAGTTGAGTACGGCCTATATATTTTTTTTGTTACCAGGTTATTAACAAAAGAACACAAGTAAATACATACAACGTATAACTAGAGTCTTTTAATGTTTCAAAAGTGCCTGTATTGGGTTTATTAATATATAAAAATAAAAATAATTCTATCTTACACATCCTTATGTACACGAATCAATTTCAAAATCCGTTAATCTACTCTTACACTTACAAACTCAAACTAATGCATATAAAAAGCTTATTACGCTACCCAAAAAAATGGAGTCAATTTTCATCTGGGCACTGTAACCTTACCCGTAGGCGGTAAGCAATAACGATTTTCCGCAAACTCCGCCAGGTAATAGCTGTTGCGATGTTATATCGAGTGCATCGTGATTCCACCTCGTTATGTTCGCTGTCGAGACTAAAAAATGCCTTTTTTATTTAAATACTTGTACCTTCTGGATAGCACCGTCCCAGGCTGAGGGCGGAATTGTAGAAATAGTTTTACGGGTGAGTTTAAATGAGATTCTTAAGGTTTGACGCTAACATTTCTGTGGTGATCAAAGAAATGTGTTGCATATGAAGAATGCTTAGGCTGTAGTAATTGTGTAATCAGATTGTAAGAGTCGCCATTAAAGCAAAACCATATTTTAAAAAAAAACGAAATATAAATGTGGAAATGATTTACAGGTACATGTATAGTTCGCACCAATAATATGTATGCACGTAGCGAAATGCAAACGCTTATTCTTTGATAACTATTGGTTAAATTCATAAAATTTAAATAAATGTATATTTTTGAGTTACCGCAAGTACTATGTGTAAAATTGGTGAAGATATCAATCACTATTTCCTCTAAAAATCGCTTTTGAATTTCATTAAATGTATACATCTTTATGATGCTGACTGTACTGTACTCGTAACTGCCTTATACTAACTCTTGGGAATCGAATATTGTTCTTTTTTAAAAAACGTTGCCCCACACTAGGAATAATTCCTGTATCGTGGGTGCGTTTACGCGTCTTTGTGTATGTGAATATATATAAATATATATATATTCACATGCACAAAGACCAAGACCCGAAACAACCATCTGTAGATCATACAAAAACTTGTTCCGCGCGAGAATCGAACCCGCGACCCATAGCGCAGCAGTCAATCTATCAACCACTGGGCCAACTGTGCCGCCACTTATTTCTCTTCTCAAAATGTTCTTTTGAATTTCACTTAGTGCATACATCTTTTTAGGATGCCTATACATTCTTTATACTTAGTTACGTCTTTATTATAATATACAGAATGATAAATATATGTAGGTACATTAGTCCATCACTACATAAATATGTCAAACGTATCTTACTTGCGAGGTTGACAACTTGTTGTCAAGCACAAGCTTTTGAATAAAGAGCTTGCTCAACAACATGAAAGTGCAAGCAGGTAAAAGTTTGTGTTTGCAAACTTTATTCTGAAAAACTTTAATTTCATATAACATACATAATATGTAGTCCTCGAAAGGTTAATATTCCGATTGAACTAGGTCTATTACTATTATTTCTTTGATCATTTATTTTTCTCAGCTCTTTGCTGGTTTTTGCTATATTTACTTTACGGGTTGAGCATCAAAGTAAATGCAACATATCATATTTTAAGAAGCTGTGATGTGAATATTCTCACAATTCTACATGTAGATATTTAATATAGGGGCTTTTTGGAGGGCTATATAAATTATTCCTTTGAGGTCTATTTGTTTCAGGCAGTGTGATTGTTGTGCAGGGAACTATGGCTGACTATAACTACTACAACATTCGTGTTCGTATGACTTCTTGTCTATTTTCTATGTATTTATTTATTACTGTTATATTATAATTTTATACTGAGTTTAACGTTAACTTTAATTAATGAAGTTCATATTGATCACTATACAATAATTTAAGTCTGTGTTATTCTAATGTATTAAGAAAAGTAACTAAGAAAAGACTATACCTAAACAAACAAACGTAAAAATCATGTTGCACGCAGTAAGCATTCTGCCCATTTATACAAATATAGCTTCCGCCCGCAGCTCCGCCCGCGTGGTTTACGAACCCGTACATTTTCCCGGGATAAAAAGTAGCCTTTGTGCTATTCCAGACTATAATCTCTGTGCCAAATTTCATCCAAATCCGTTCAGCCGTTCTGGCATGAAAGAGTAACTTAGATCCATCCATCCATCCTCACAAACTTTGACATTTATAATATTAGTAGGATTTTATACCATATTTGTAAATTTTATTCCACGACCAATTACTTAATAGGTCCAAATAAGACGTTACAATTTAAAAGGCGTCTTATTAAACTGAAACTTTAAGAAGAGTTACGTAATCTTTAAAAGTTACCGACAGCCGGGCGTTGTTCAACCCTTGTCAGACCTTTGTTGAACTCCAAACATTTTGCCCCCTAAGAAGTTCGTTTCCACCTAAATTCTTTCATTAGATAACTTGAAAGCCGACATAATTACTTAATAAGTGATTTTTATTAACATTTTCTTCTATCTTCTTAATTGATCACGCTGCGTGGTAAGCACATGCAGGGGTTAGTTCTAGGACGGGTGGCCAGTCTTATGATGGCTCGGACGAAGTCTGTTCCTTGTCATACGAATACCAGCTACGGCAGTCGTTACAAGCAGCACAGCACTTGAAAGTCTGAACAGAATTATCCCGCCTAACCTTAAAGAATTAGTATCTGTAAAGTAATAGCTAAGGAGATAAATAAATTCGGCCCACTGCTGGGCCTTTTCTCAGAATGAGAAGGGAGAGCCTTAGTTCACCACGCTAGCCTGTTGCGGGTTGACGAACACACAGTCGAGAATTTCATGGAGAACTCTCAAGTGTGCAGGCTTTCTAATGATTTTTTTACGATAATCAAATTCTGATCAGCACATGATTTCGAAAAGTCAGAACTGCGAGCCGGATTTGAACACAGACCTTCTTGCATGGTAGGTAAACGTTCAACCACTAGGCTATCACTGCTCTCCTAAGAAGTATCTCTAAGGAGATATTAAGTATTAATAAAATTAACTACATTTTCAATAACATTCCTATTTTACTGACTACGTTATAATCTCCGATCTTCATCGGATTAATACAGTATTAAAATTAAATGACGCTGAAAATAAGAGGCGTTATGAAAATCAACGATTATTACGATCTGATAACTATCGTTTTATTAGAACTGACTCAGAATGTTAGGTAAGTATATCAAAAGACAATTGGTCATTTAATCCCAAATCGTAGAGAATAAAAACTTTTATTCGGATCCGATTAAGTTTTTCCAAGTATAAGACCAAGACCGCCTTGCCTTAGTCCTATCAGGCTTCGATGTCAGTGGTCGAAGTTCAGGATTTCAGCTATTTATTGCAATCCCTAAGGATCCGGGAATTTACGCGTCCTACGATAAAAGACCGCAGTTTTATAGGGATGTGCGGTTAGTTCTTGCTATCATGTTATTATGGCAACTAACTCTATATTATAGGGTCTACTAAAGTTTTTCTCAGCCATTACATTTTAAGATTCTCCAATTCTGTTATCTGGATGGCGCGTAAGAGTAATGGGTGAGATTTACTTTGAGCTCTTTCTTTATTTAAGTTTACGTAGTTTAAGTTAAACACTTCGACTTCAAAAGGCCATTATAAGGAATTGCCCAGCAGATATTTATTTTTCAAATAAATAAAAAAGTCGAAACGATCGTCATTAACAAATAGATCGTAGTTTTGATCGTTTTTTTTATTCATTAGCAAAACAAATAAAATTTAAATTTATAAAAATATAACTTTATTTTAGATAACTATAGGATTCATACATGACAATGTTTATAAATGCAAGAAGTACTTATACATTATACTATATAACTATATAAGTGTCATACCATCATCCAAACTTACGGGATTTACTGTTGATGGTTTTGGTTCCAGTGTTTTATAATACGACGGTCTGCATACCTGCCAACACAATATTTAGCGTGGTGTTGGAACTGTTCCGGACACGGTGTAGTATGGAGTCGACTTTTGTTCACATTATAACATAAAACCCATCCGTGACCATAAGAGAAGTGAGTTTATTAACCCAATATTGGCATTGTGCTAAAGATTTTTTAGTTCTGTTCGAAACGAATTAAGTAGGTAGGTTATCATTGGTCCAGTGGTCACTAGCGCAACTAGTGAACATGAGGTCCTAGGTCCGATTCCCGGATCGGCCGAGGTGTTATTGGGTTTTTTTATAAAGAAATTCTCAGTAGCCGCACGGAGTTTGGAACTGCTCGGTTGATGTCAATACGCTCGCGTCCTATTACATGGGACTAAATAACAGGATCGGCGAAATGTGGGTGCACAATAGTACATCTGTGTCAAACCATTCGGAGATATAAGCGTAGAGCAACGGTCCTCTATAACAGTGCAATTCTGTGGCTTGCGATGTAGACTTGTAAACTTCATAGTAATATATGGAATCGCTTTCCATAATCAATATTTGATTTCCCGTTAACATCAAATCGTTTTAAAGTTTTCTTTAAGTCGCAACTCGCAATCGCGCTGTGAAAACGATTCTAAGAACCACCTTACATGATTGAGTAGCTTGTTGCAGGCTTTAAACTTGTATCGACTTATGTCGAGCAAAGGATTTAAAATAAGTAATATTTCAAGTTGTTTTTCCTATAAACTTTTACAGAGACGAGAGCATCCTATCCTAAGGTAAGAGGGTGTCCTATCCTAAATAAATTAATCTTTACAAAATATAAGTTATTAAAAAAGGATTAGGTACCAGGCAAAAATATTTTCTTATAACTTAATTTCACTAATCAAGAAATATGTAAAACTTGGTTTTTATTTAGTATTATATAAATTGATCGATAAGTAAGTAAATTTATCTGGTAGCTTTTTCTATATTTTTTATCAATGTACCTTTTTGAGACACGGTCAGACAGAATAAATTTTCTACCGTCTACTTTGCATCATTTGACTGCTTTATAATACCATAGCATCAAGCCGGTATTACCCGAAGGGTTAGGCAGAGGTGTACTATTTGTACACCCACATTTCGCCGATGCCGTTATTGATTCCCATGTAATAGGGGGCGAGCCTATTGCCATTTACTGGGCACATTTCCAGACTCCGTGCTGCTACTGAGAATTTCCATACAGAAAAAGCCAATAACACTTTGCTCGACCCGGGAATCGAATCCAGGACCTCACGCTCATCAGTCGCGCTTGCGACCACTAGACTAATGAGGCAGTCTCTGCTCTATAGTATTAGCACTGAAAGAGCCATCCAGTAGAGACGGCGGTGAGTCAGCCCTCATATAAGCCATGCCAACTGGCTCATCTTATGATGCTATAACTGTTACTAATACCGAAGTAATTGTAACCCGGCTTACACCTACGCCTAGTTTCAGTATTAACAAGAAAATCCAAACAAAAAACTAGTGCAATTTAATAATATGGAAAGGAAATATTTGCAACATTATAATGAGAGTGCTAATAATGAAATAAAAACACGCTGTTTGTTTTGCCGATGAGCATACAAAGGGCTAACGGGAGCCGATAAATTGCACGTCACGCCACGCACGCGTCTTGGTAACGCACAGGGCTGCCACTAAAAATAAATATAGAGGCAATTCTATGAGACATTCAAAGGACCCACAACATCTTTTTTTCTTAATATTACTTACTACCAATATGGGGTTTTCTGTTAACGTGTCTTTAAATTAAATAAAGTTGTAATAGAAAAATGTTTACGTCAATAAATCACAAAATAGAAAATGAACGTACAACTTCTTAATAAGCTATAATAAAAAATAAAATTTTAAAAAATAAGCAACCGCTTTATTATCATACTTTTCGCTTTAAAATCATTATTCATTAGAAAGCAGCCCGCTTGAGTTGTCATCTGTTATATTATGTAGTAGGTGCTGTTAGAGATGACTTGGTTCTATCGATGAGTTCATAAACGGGTGAACAACGCGTGTCAGTAAATTGTGCGTCACGCCACGTACGCATCATACTGACACACAGGGTTGCCATGTCACAAGCACTAGTGAAAAGATGCAATTGTAATAAAAAAATATTATTTCAATACAAAATTTAGATCCCTATATTCGCAGTGGATGGTGAAAATCACATGTATAAATAGTATTCATATAAAAAAAAATACGAACGAAAAACTAAAGTTACAACGCTTTGAAAGCTAGATGTCGGCCATATAATAACAGACATTGTGCTAGCATATTGGCGCATAACCGGCTTTTTTCTCTGTGACAAATTTAAGAACATATATATAGGTAATGTAGTGCCAAGTGGTTACAAACGCGGCTGCTTTGCGTGAGTTCCTGGTTTCGATCTCCGGATTGGACAAAGTGTAAGGGTTAAGGTTTCTGGTTATAAAATTTTCAGTAGCAGTCTGGAACTTGCAATTGTGTCCGATAAATGACAATAGGCTCGCCAACTCGGCGAAATGTAGGTATATGTACAATGACAACTCCTCTGCCTTACTCCTTCGTATTATTCTTTGATGGTCTTACTCTTTGAATACAAGCGCGATTCTATGCTAAATATAGTAATGTAGGCACTCGCACGCTCCATAATTTAAACTGACAAACTTGACAACCCTGTCGTCTATTCGTAACAATGGCTGAAACAACAATTTTAGCAACGTTACTAACAATACATACGCATAATATAAGGACAATGAACTTATGTACTCTTGCTTGAAAATTAGCTTTAGTAGGTACTAATGTAGATAGTTTATACGTCTAAACAGCTGTGGTAAGACAATGCACTTTCATACTTCAAGAAGATATATTCCTTTTTATCAATTTTGTTGAACAATCTTCTCCTTCTATCAACATTTCACATGAGAATTGCTCTGTAATGTTTTGAGGGTTGAGTATTTGATTAATATTATTCTTTAGAAATAGGTATATATAAAAATATTTTTATTGTATTACTAGATACATTATTCTCAGGGCGTATATTGGTTACGCTTTATTTTTAGCATCTGAGATCTGTATTTTAACACATAGTATAAAGTTTTCTGCCGTTTCTTCTCTATAGACCAACTTATTTGGAACTGTACAATTATTCTTATTAACATTATAAAAATGATTGTGATAATTTTATTTAAAACTAGCTTTGCCTGCGACTTCGTACGTCATAATTTAGAATCAGATACTATCCTGCGGTAAAATGGAGCCTATATTTTAAGTTAGACCTCAATATATCGGTGAAAACCGGATTCAATTTCATGCAGTAGTTTTTGTGTGATTCCAGTACAAACAGACACACAGGAAAATATTCTAAAAACTGTTGTTTTGGCTTCTGTTGCTCTAATAAAGACCCGCCATATTAGTTTTTCTCCAGTATCTATAATGTACAGACGTCGGCCTGTTATAATTTTATTATATGTATAGATAAAAACTTTTCGAATATCGTTTAGATATATCTCAATATTTTATATTTGTTTACATGTTTAGCAAGTCTTGTTTTTTGTTTCGTATCTTAATTTAACATAGATGTAAGTTTATATCATTCATTAATTAATTTGTGACAAAATTCTTGTTTCTGAATATTTTTAAACTCTAGGGTTACAAAGTTAATGCTGACCTTTGACCTAATAGGTTTTACAACGTAATTTCTATGTCCATACGTATCTAAATAACAATCATAACGCCTCTGTACCTATTTGTGTTACACCTGTTAATTGACGTAAATTAATTATGTTTGTCTTGGCAAGCTACTAATAGCCCACCGCTTCGATAGCGGGCGTTGCAAAACGACTGAAGGACTAGTGAAGGATGAATTATGCAATATCTATTCTCTGCTACTTACTAGAAATCGACGAATTTGTTCAGAATTGATAATAATCCCTTGTTATGTATCTATGTCTTTATTATTCTATTTTCAAAATTTTAATTTGTTCAGTGCTTGTATCGATATTCGGTTGGATTGTGGTTCATGTGCGTACAGTCAGCATCAAAAAGATGTATACACGTAGCGAAATTCAAACACTTATTCTTGAAAAGGTATTGGTTAAAATCATAATATTTTAAATGACCATGTATTTTTATGTATCCTCAGATACCATGTATGAAACTGGTCAAGATTTCAATCAGTATTTACTCTAAAACACGATTTTGAATTTCGCTACGTGTATACATCTTATTGATGCTGACTGTACACTCGTAATGGTTGTACGTTACTTTGCCTATAATACGGATATCATATCAGTCTTTCCATAATATCGTACTGATCTATCTATACTTATTGTGAAATGCTGTATACTTAAATCAATTTATCCTATAACTACTATTATGCGAGCAATATTTATATAGAACTAGTTGTTGCAGTGAAACAACATCACCTACCGGTTCCAACTATAGCTAAAAATCATCCAGGTGCCCCATAAGTACAAAAACATCATCAAAATCTATCAAGCGAAGAATTACGGAATTACACCGGAATTTTATACATAATGATACCAATATGTTTGTTTGTTTGTAATCGCGTCCTCGAAAACGGATCTAACGATTTCGATGAAATTTACAATATACAGATTTTGGCGGGTGAAAAATCGATCTAGCTAAGTTCGTCAATGGAATAAAATGCCTTAAGCGGGCGCTCGGTCGCTCAAGTATTTTTAATTAAGAAATGTTGTTCGTATTATAATGCATATATATTTTACATCTTTATTAACATTCACAGAACAATATTATCATTTAGTAGTATTTAGAAGCAATAAAAGATCGCACTTCATAACAAATAATGAAGCTTTTAAAAGCGCACGTTATTTATATATTTCAAAATTACTTTAGGCTTAAATATTTACATTGTCAACTTTTAATCTTAAATAATGGTATGTACATACTGTCTGTAATGGCGAAAATTTACATTTTGACTAACAGATTTTCATTTTAGATAGCTCAGTTATAAACAAGGGAATATCTATAAATTTTAACGAAGTATTCTTATGGGAGCTTAATGGTTAACGTCAATGGATTAAAGAATTACCTTCGATTTGTATTAAAGTTGTTTCAGATTAGGATTCATCGTTTTATTATTATAATGACTCGGTTTATGATAAGCCTTTGTTGAATTTTGTAATTACTCAATAAATAGTAAATGATGAACAAACAGATTACCAAAAAAATATATAAACACCCAGCGTTATTTCAACGAAACTAAGTTGCAACGGTATTTACCTTCGCCTAACTTCTTATTAACAGTAAAGAGCTTTTATCGAACGTAGTAATTTAGACTTATAAATGTTATACCTATACTACTAAACAAAAGAATGTTATAAATCCAAAACCGAATCCCAACCAATTCGTTTTGCTGCCACAAATACATGAAATTTACTTTGATCAACTTTTATTTTTGACCACAAATTAGAAGCAGGAGGATTAGCCTCGTAAGCGACACGCAACGGTACAAAAAGGAGTAAAGTGTTGCCAGCCTGAGACAAATAAAGTATGAGAGAACAATGCGACGAGTCAGTGAATAATTTTAGCTCGCCGTACCCATTGGCGCGACGTAGCTGCTACTTTCATAGATTTAGATATCCTGGAAGTGGTTATAATAAGCTTATTGTGAGATGGAAGCGGGGTAGTGATATAAATAGAGTTAAAAATGGGAAAAGTCAATCAGACTCTTTTCTTTCGGATAGATGGTAAATAGTCATGTATTTTTGTTTTGTTCATTATTAAGCTCTTGGTATTTAGGCCAAATATTCTTAAGTTAATCGTTATACAGAACATTTTAGAAATCTTATTTAAAGTACCTTACCTTAGTACGTATCTTAATTCTAAATCTTTGAGTTAAATCATTTAATTTGTCTTCTTCTGTCGTGTCGGCACGAGTTGTCACATGGGGATCGCCTGCCATAATTTAAAGATTAACCAGTCAGCAAAGGTGGTATAGAGGCTGACTACCCAGAGTGCACCAGACGATCTCATGTTTCGTCACTCATAGAGGATCTTTCCTTACGCCAACCTTAACCGTACCTTATTACCCTTTCAGAACAATATTGTTTGCAGATCGACTGAGACAGTTGCTTTTCCGAATTCAAATAGTTACGCCATTAAAAGTTGTAGGCAATCAACCTGTAGCTAAACAGCCGTATCTGAGCTTCAAGGTCAAAAATGCCCTTGTCCACCAAAAAAAAAGACCCATTTTAAATATTCAACATTTCCAGTAAATTTTTCACATGTAGCGCGGGCCGCTATCTTTACCGCCCTCCAGGGAAATAACATACTGTCACGCAGAATATACTGGTCCACACAATTAGAGATCGCCAGAAATTGCGTAATTAGAGGGCATTAATCGATCTTGCATAGTCTCGGCCACTTCCCTCTTTGTTAGTTAACTGGCTGGTTCTCTTCTGTTTATATGGACGACAAATTAGTTTGATATATTGTTCTAGTGTTGTGTTCTTGTTACAGGGTTTAGTTTATGTTTAAGCAGGGATTATGCTGGACCGATAGGTCTTAAGTGTCGCGTATGAATCTGAGTTTATATGGTATATTGGATATATTTTGAAAGGTTTATACGTCTAGACATAGGCTCTTGACACAATTTAGGTTACGCCAAACGTATGCGCAAATTTTGGCATTAATTTTTTTGTACAAAAATGACTTTTTATATTGATAAATTATCCAAAACATGTTCAGTTTACCACTTAGCTCTGGTAAAAACTTATTTTAAGCCCTCTGTGCAAAATTTCATATTTTCAATATAAGTTAGTCTGGAAGTCAAAATTATATTTTAACCCACACAACAAAAGGTCAACACTTAACACAAAATTGCAGGGTCGAACTTCGTCCCTTTCAACCCCTAATTTCTATAAGTACACCAATTTCAATCTTCATACAATAACGCCGTATCCGTCCGAACTCCTCAATAGTTCCAGATATCGGACGGAAATAGTTTTTCCAAAATATTCTTTAGAAAAATATGCTGGGACTGGACTTTTTGTCAGATAGCCACCCTAACCACAGCATTAGGTGATCATGGGGAAGAGTAATGATGGTAAATGGCAGGAAATAACCGTGGCACCTTATCGTCCGATTCAATAACCCTAGTCTAGGGGGAGGTAATAATGAAACTGCACGTACAGGCGTTCTGGCTGTCATGTGTCAGAACATTGTATGTATGTAGTTCTTTTGTTTGTTTGTTAGAAAGTTACATTGTAAAGGGGAACAAACAGCAATAAGTCACTTTTACACGGAGCAGTTAAAGTCATACGGTGAAGGGTTTAAAATAAATTATAATTTAAAATGTCTTGTCTGTGCTGTGTTCAGTGACAGAGTAGAGTTTCCTTTGAAAGTTACTACTCAATACTTTATTCGCATCCATTTGCAGTAGTTGCAGTTTTGTAAATATTGCAATATATTTCCACGAATTTAAAGTCCAATGTAGTTAACAAGAAAACCATGATATTCTCAGTTTTATTAAACCCTTCAACACACATACACAATGTATATTGACGTAAATCGGACTTGAGAAAAATACAGTTACCAAGTCTTGATAGACGTCAATCGATTCGGCCGATGTTCCTATACAGTCGCCTCAATAGGTGTAATTGCCGCGTTCGAGACTTTCTGACCGTCAATGTGACGTATTGACACGTTGTGACGTCACGTTGTTCCTTTATTTAAGCCGCTACTCCATAGGCCTCCATATGGCTTCTCTTTGAATATTATGTGAGCGGGACCCGAGTATTACTGTAAGGTTTTAGTGCAACTACTTTTAACGTATTATTTATTTAGAAATGGTACAGTTAAAAATATAGTTGAATGTTAAATTAGCTAATCTTTGATATAGTATAACTGATAAATGAAACTACACTATGAATTACATAAAACGTAATTTACTGCTTATTTATTAAAGTCACTAAATATTAACTTTATTTATGCTGCTATAGATCCAATATTTGAAAGGGTAGAAATCTGACCATTAGTGGATTGATATAAAACCATACATTTTAATATGTACCTGGCTATGTGGAGGTCAAACTTTACGTCACTCTTCCTCACTACATTATGTAGTTAGGAATGTATCATCAGTGCATGTTCGCCCCTGTGAAAAACCGGCTTTACTTTAATGGCTGTCAATAAAATCATTTTACGGTTGTCAAAATTGTTCATTGTTAGCTAAAAGCCTTTGTATTTAATAAGTAATATAATGTATCATAATATATTATTTATTAAAAGGCTATGCTGTCCCACTCCTGGGCATAGGCCGCGATCCCGTGCTGTATCTGGCCAGTTTTAAACGAAGGCATCCAGTTCCTCCCGCCACTTCCTACGTGGTCTGCCGCGACCCTCACCGCATTTCGTTGTCTCGGGACACCAGTTTGGTGCTCTGTGGGCCCACAGTTGGAACGGCATGCGGCAAACATGTCATGCCCAGTCACATTTAAGCTGGGCGGCTTTTGCAGCCACGTCAGTTAGTTTCTTATCATAATTAAATAAGTTTAAACATTACTAATGCAGAGTCCAGTTTTTCTTTTGACTTTTACTATAGATTTTTTGCACAACGTTTTGAAGCTACTGAGTATTTGGTGTGATTATTAAACCCATTTATTTTTCCACACACATATAAGAAAATAAAAACAAAACATTGTGTACGGCAACGGATCTAGCTCGCTCGTATTCGCTGTGTATGATGATTTTTATTTAATTGATCTATGTTCTATTAAATTGAATCTTAAAATTAAGAGAAGACGAGACTCGCCACAACGATCAGCAAATTTAGTGCTGCACCACTCTGATTTTCAGTTTTTCTTTCGTCTAACAGTATCTCCATAAAATCATATAAGTATATACCTACTACTTTTTCTGAAAAAATTAATACAAAACATTTATCACATAACCTGTTGGTGGTACTTACGCATGAAACTTAATATACAGCGTCGATCCACCGCCACCGCGTATAAAACGTGCGGCACATAAGTTAAGCCGAATCTTGAGGGAACATTTGTTCAGTGAAACGCGTGACAAAATTGTAGCGACCTACGTTTTTCGATCACTCTCGCCCCCTAACACTTAGCCTTCCCTTTTTACCAATTTCAAGAGCTTTTTTCACACATCAATCTCGTTGAATGCGAGAGTAATATGATGTAAAAGCGTCATACCGCTCGAATGTCGGCCGTTCGCCGTTACGCCAGTTTGTTAAAATATATTGGAGGTTTTTTAAGTGAATATTTTGGGTTGGTGCAGTTTGCTTTGAAGTCACGTTGAAGTGCTTTAAGAGGTTATATTCTAATTGGATAGCATATTATGAATCGAGATTTTTCAGAAGCTTTACTTTGATAAGTATACTCAGAGTTGACTTTTAAATAACATTTTCCAACAAGGTAAGCCATTTGATGTTAAATAGACTTATTTAGATCTTGAATCAATTTACACCGTTTATCGTAAATGGTAATATAACCGGAGAATCAGCCTATAAAGCTACCTATAAAATCTACACCCGCGTGCTTCGACAGTTTTCCGGCTTTGGATTTAACTGTTTTTACAAAAGTTACCATAAAAATGGCTTTAAATTTTTCCTGTGGTAGGAACCACAGAAAAATTTTAACCAGGCAAAAACTCCAAAAAATATTTTTTGTCTTCTGAAAAAGAAATATCAAAATGTTTGTTATTGTTCAATGTTTTCGAACAGCTTTTACGTGTACAATACTGTAGGATTTGTTTGTTCACGCTACACCAGGAATGAACTTGTGTTCAAAACGCTATGAAAAACACGAAAGGGAAGCCTTTCGTGTCATACAAATACAAAAGCCAACGTTAGGTATACTTCGATATCTATGGATAGATTACTAGTTTGGTCTAGACTCTACACTATACGCGCTAGTTATTTTTAAAGAACAGGATTTCCGCACACTACGACATTTGTACAGCGTACAGTTGTTCCGAGTCTAAGTGTATGTAATTAGATTTTTCTGATTCTATATATTATCTACGCAACCACGATACATAATATCGATAGGATACATCATAACATATTATATAAATAATAGAACGAGGCAAAGTATTCTATAAACAAATGTATTTTCTGTCGTGCCAGCAAGAATTATCGCACTGTTACTCATTACGTACTGTTGATCTGAACACTTAAATAACTGTCTTATCATCTCATAGGTCTAGCGTTCACAAGCGCACCTGCGAAGCGTGAGGTGCTGGGTTAGATCTTCGGGACGGGCAGAGATATTGGGATTTTCTGTTAGAACATTCTCAGTAACAGCCCGGTAATAATAATAGGTTCGCTCCCTATTACATAGGATTCAATAACGGCATCGGCTAAATGTAGGTGTAAAACAGTGCACCTCTGGCTAATCCTTCGGGCAATACAGCCGTTATGCTTTGTAAACACTAATATACGTTTTTCATTCTAGTCCAAAATAATGAATCATTTTATATTTTTTGACGTGAAGTTTTTGAGTTATATCTTTCTTGTTTAAATCCGAGAAGAATTTCGAACGTCCATCAAAAAATATATCAGTACTAACCGTCAGTAATTACTGCCACATCGTTACTTGTAGCAGTATTCTTATCTACCCTCAACAAACATATTATCCCGTGTAAGTTGGCGAGTATAGAAAAAGTTACTGCCAAGCGCAGCGTCGTCGGTTGATTAGGTCGGGTTGGGAATGGTCGTATGTGCTATAAACATTTTTGGGTAAACGTAATATTGAGCCGTTAGGATAATAGAATGGACCACAACGCGGCCGCTGCTGCCGTTAGGGCGGTATCTACCGATTTAGTTCATGTAAACTGACAGATAAAGAAACATTTCCCTCGTAAGTTTGGGTGTTCGCCGAAAATTGTAGACGTCTATATTCTGACGTTATTGTTTCGTATTAATCTTTAAAGAGATTTCACATACGTAATTTTGTGCTTTAAGGAAGACAAAAGTGACTAGGGCATTATGTATTATACAAAAATGTATTTATTATAAATTTTTATTTAATTAAATTCCGCCATTTTGAACTACTTGTATTTTTTCATCCAACATCGGTATTTTTACGCTAAGTTGTTAATCTGTTACAAAAATTGAAATATCTTTCACCTAACATAGTATCACGCCTGTACTCCCCGAAGGGTTAGGCAGAGGTGTGCCTCCTATTGTCCTATTGCCCACATTTCGCCAATGCCGTTATTAAGTCCCATGTAATAGGGGGCGAGTTCACAGTTCCTGACTCCGTGGTGCTACTGAGAATTTCCATACAGAAAAACCCAATAACACTTTGACCGACCCGGGAATCGAACCCAGAACCTCACGCTCAGCAGTCGCGTTTGTTTTGCGACCATTAGACCAATGACGTATTTAACCCGTCACGTGATACAAATGAGACACAATATAAAATGTACTGTTTCTCGTTCCAGGCACTGCCGCGTGTTTCTTACTAGATAAAATTGTATTTATAATATGCCGTCGTTGGAAAACTGTGGGTGTACCACATTACACTTCTATCTACCCCTGCAGGGCTCACATACATGAATAAACTACCCTTTAAAGTATTTCTAGATATATCTTCTGGAATAAATCAGCCATACACTTGAAAGGTCATGCGTATTTGGAATACAGAAAGGTTACAATTATTCGCACAAGACTTATTGATACACGACGCTTATACGAACGTAAAAGGAATGTGAGCAGTATAGACTACTAGCTTTTGGCCGCGGCTCCGCCCGCGTTTTAATGGGATAAAATGTAGCCTATGTGCTATTTCAGACTATAATCAATCTCTGTGCCAAATTTCATCTAGATCCGTTCAGCCGTTGTGGCGTTAAAGAGTAACAAAGATCCATCCATCCGTCCATACTCACAAACTTTCACATTTATAATATTAGTAGGATTACTAGGATGTCTCCGAAGGACTCCGAAGGGTTAGACAGAGGTGTACTACTGTACACCCATATTTTTATATGTGTCTATGTATTTTTACCATTTAATAGGGGGCAAGTCTATTACTATCTACCTAGCACAATTCCAAAATCCGAGTTGCTATTGAGAATTTCAGAAATCCCAGGATTCGAACCCACGAATACATGCTCAGCATTCGCGCTTACAAAAGTCGAATGTCCATAATGATTGAATCTAAGGAAATAATATATGTATGTTGTAACTAGCTTTTGCCCGGGACTTCGTACGCGTGGAATTTAGAATCTAATATTTTCCTGCAGTAAAATGGAGCCTATATTTTATAAGTTAGACCTCTAGCAATACATCGATGAAAACTGCATTAAATTCTATGCAGTAGTTTTTACGTGATGCGTGTACAAACATACAGACAGATAGACAAAAATTCTAAAAACTGTTGTTTTGGCTTCTGCTGCTCTTATAAAGACCCTGGGGGGTATTTATCAGAAGCCAAAACAACAGTTTTATTAGGTTTTCTGCAATATATATAATGTACAGATATCGGCCTGTTATAATTTTATTATTTCTAAAGATTGGAACAACGATCATATTGGATAGATACCACAAAGCAAATAAAAAAGTGTCTATTCTGCCTGTTTTCTAAGACAAATAGACCTTTTAAAGGCACTTTTCTCTTCCCACCCGTACTCTGAAGATTCGATATTAAAGGCGTTCAAACCTCAAAGGTTCACTTGGTCTAATAAATAATTGTTCCCGCTTTCCCACATATCGACAAGGAAGCAAACAGAATATTATTATCTCATTACATAACACATGAAATGATCGTAGTTCAACGACCTCAGTTCTAAACGTGGCAGATCTTTGTGAGGACGGCCGAACTCAAGGGACTTTTGCGTCACTCGTCCTAGAATAATTTCCATCAAGATGTATTATTATAAACCTAATGGTCTAGCAATATCTGTAAAAACAACTTCATGAATACCATTTTGATAGAGCGACGGCGCTTTGTTATATTTTCTTTTTTTTTTGGGGTTAACATTGTTTTCGTACATTTGAGGGATTCATAGCGAAATGACAACAACTCAGATAAATTTCGAGGCTAAACTACACTTGCTATGGTAAATAAATATAAAAACGGTCACCCATCCAAAGAGTGTTTTTTTGCACATCCTGCATAGAAAAGTATATAAAATTCGTCCCGGTTGTAATACGAATATTAGGTATGAGAATTTTTAAAGTAATACTACGCTATGTAAAATGTTGAACCGTCAAATTAAATCGATTCCGATCATGAACTTATATAGTACTAGCTTTCGCTAGCGGCACCGCCCGCGTGGTTTACGAACCCGTACATTTTCCCGGGATTAAAAGTAGCCTATATTCTATTCCAGACTATAATCTATCTCTATGCCAAATTTCATCCAGATCCGTTCAGCCGTTCTGGCGTGAAAGAGTAACAAAGATCCATCCATACATCCATCTATCCATCGTCACAAACTTTCACATTTATAATATTAGCAGGAAGTAAGATTTACAGTGCTGATACTGTGAAAATACAAGAGCAATATGTATAAAATACACTAATTATTTTCGTTTGAAAATACCGTTACAGTTTCTAGTTCCAGGTACAATATGTTATGTTCAGTACTTTTAGAGAAAACTAACTTAACTTTTTATAGTACCATTAAGCATCTGTTTATAGTACTGCGAACTAGAAAGATTAGTGGAAATGGGTTTCATTGTTGCTTAGGCGAAGCTAGTAACTGGTTACTTGCGAACTATTAAATCTTCAAAGTAATTCTAAAATGTGCATGACGGACGCATTCTTTCAAGAAATGCGTAGCAAGTTAATACAGACCTATGAGAGTAGGTACCTCAAGTGCGAGTTTTACCGACCTCGACCTCAGTTACTGTTAATCTAAATACAATTTATAAACATAAAGTTCGGAAGCATTTGAGTGAACGCACACACAAGTGTATACAAAAGGCACACACACTGTTATATTAATGTGAAGTAATGGACGCGTCTATAAATGTAAATATGAGAAGATTTTTTTTAGGTACGGTTTAAAAACGGCTGTTGAGCGAAGTTCCTAAGTGTTTCTGATAGAAAATGTGGCAGCTTAGAGGTTGCAATTCAGTTCAATGGCAATAGGCTCTAGAGGTGTCACTAATATAATCATAATAGTTACTGGTAACATAATATTAAGTATTAATATGATGAAATCTGCAGTAATAGTGTTACTCAGTAATAGTCAAATAACTATTCTAGTAAAAACGAAATAAACTTTTAAATACGCCAACGAACTAAACAATGTTGTCAACGTTGTTTAGTTCGTAGTCCTAAGCCTGTAAAAGTATGAAGGATATTTTAATGAACGTTTCGCGTAATATGTTAGTCGGTATCGATAATAGTGTAATCATACGACTGAGTACGTTAAATGAATAATATATATTACTGGGTAACGAATACTGAATCCGTAAACTATTATTTGACTATTACCGAGTAATAGTTATAATAATATAATATCAGTAAAGCGTTATATATAATAATAGTATTACCAACTAATGACCCTATTACCCCATCCCTAATAGGCTCGCCACCTTATTATATGGACTCAATCACAGCAGCGACTGTTTGCATCAGCACCCTTCTGCCTAAGCATTCAGGGAATACAGGCGTGAAGTTATGTGATGATTATAGCACCTATTTCACTGTGAATGTCATTAATCGATCAACTAAGTCTGTAATTCTTCACAGCAATCATACAATATCATCTTCACCAAAAAAGACGGAGGTATAAAGGTACTAGAAGATATTAAGTTTTTTTATTCATGTGACCTTTTTAAACTACTCTTATCTAACCCTAGGAACCTCCGATTGTTAACATCCATCGGAACCAATCGAAAAAGCCAACCTACAAAAATAAAACGTTTTTCTCTTGGTTTAATTTCACACTATCTTTATGGCCACTAAATCTTTTCTAAAACCATAAAATTATTTACCGTCAGTCGGTCAACTTTCAATCTCGCTGCCAATACTCCAGCCATGTTGCTTGGATAGTCTGGTCTTATCACGCCGAGGATCTAAATTGAATCCTGGTGAGGGGGTAGTCCGTAAAATGCCCCCATGTCCGTAACCTATCAGAAAGAACTTTATCTCGAAGAATATCTCAGATTAAGACATTTCAGAGAAATAAGGAAGCAATTTTAGGTTACTTTTCGGTTTTGAGAAATGTTATTTCAAGGGATGTAATACGTTCACGTGAATGACGTTTCGGAATCAATAATTTGAATCTGTCAAAATATATTTTATGAGATGAAGTTACTTGATTCTTTACTCGCCAATTTAAATACTGGTATAAGTAGTACTTACGCTACAAGTTATTCATGATTTCATTGCAGATAAAAATCAGAACATATTTCTAAACTAGGTACTTAAAAAATTTAATACTTATGAAGTGAAGCTATTAAGTATGTTAACTCACATTCATAATCGTTTAAAATTTCAATCATACAGTCAAACCAATTGTATACTAAATACGATTTAAAGAAAAAAAGAACTTATCCACTTTCGTAGAATAAATTAAAATCCTTGTTTAGTAGGTTTATTAACCACAGCCATATCAGTCCAAATCCTGAGTATTTCGAACTTGCAGAATACAAGTTATAGACATACATTATCAAAAATACGATCTCATCAACAAACTGATACCTACATTAAACTGCAAGTTTTATCCTTTTAAATTCAAAAGTTCGTAGAAACATCCGTTTAGCACATTCTAGCTAATAAAAAATAAATACATGTAGAGAGTACCAGCTGCATTTCAGTTAAAACGATTTATAACAATCAATAAAGGGAACCGGGTAATTTAAAGTGGCTTTTAGCAACCGGTCCGGATAATGTGTTGGCTGCCTCAAATTCATTGTTATTGTGCGAGCTATCTGGGCCAAGCGTCTGTTATTATCCATGATAGTACATTACTCTTTAAAAATGTGAACAAATTAAGTTAAAGTTGTTTCAGCAGTGCTGGAGAGGTATTAATATAACAGAACTAAACCATAGCATCTGTAGTCCAAAAGATGTCCAATAGATACTTGTTAAATAAGAATCTAATACGAATATCTGCCACATTAGTCCAAATGTCACAAGCGTGGGTGCTTGGCGTGAAGTCCTGGATTCGAGCCCCATGTCGGGCAAAGTATTATTGTGGTTTTCTGTTAGTAAAAATTCTCATAAGTAGCAATAATTCTCATAGTTCGGAATTGTGCCTGGTAGATGGCAAAAGGTTCGCCTCCTATTACATAACGCCATCAGGGAAAAATGTCGGTTTATACACCTCTGTCTATCTCTAAGGGGAATACAGGCGTGATACTATGTTATGTCAAATATCCTCGTACCAACATTTCATAAAACTCTGTAACAGACGCTCATAACCTTTTATAACTTATTGTACTTTCATTGCAAGCATTATCGTTACCAAACCGATTATTAGTACTTATCATACTTATAAAAACAGAAAATGACGTCACAAAATAAATAATCAAAGTGAAAAGTCTTATTCAGTGAAAGCATCGGCTCCCCGATCATTTGTTACAGTCGCCGCGTAAGATGAAAGCCTCGATACAAACGTCTACCTTCACGAGTCACTAGCCAAGCGGGGCCGATAGAGTCCACACTGCAGTTATTTGCAGTAGCGTTTTACTGTAATGCTTTTAAATAAACTTGGTGCATAGTATAGATTTTCTGATGGTTGGTACTGAAGCGCGGTTTTCGTAATGGCTTTATCTATTCTGTGGAGATGGTCAGAAATTGTTTCAAAAAAATTTAGCCATACTTCCACTATGGCTGATTATTGTTATATAAGTAACTTTATCTGTACTTAAAATGGCCCTAAAAGGACCAATTCATCGTCAAATCAAAATCAATCATCATATTAATGAATGAAATTAAGAGTGGTCAGTTTAGTAAGCGAATCTTTGGACATTTGTAATTTGAATCATTCGCCTTAAAGGGGTTTTTATGAATCAATACAGCTAAAGCTAAAAAATAAGCTAAAAAAACTATATGATCTAACTAAAGAAAAAAAAACGATTTTAAATGTAAAAATTGCTACCTTTCTTACATAATTAAATCTACTCCAGTTGATTAAAATATAAACACAAAAAGTAAACGTCAAAGGATAAAAGTAAAGAATTTAAAAAAATATCTATACATTAACGATTTCTAGGGGACAGTCAGTCCACAATCGGTCAACCAAAACAAATGCGTTTATTTCCCCTAACTTCCCCACATTCCTCGTATCATTGTCCTCGCTACTTTATCGGGATATCGGACGATATCCGGTCCATTATTGTCCAGATCTAACTTTGATTTGATACAATATAACTTTTGACGAAGACTTTGCAACTTAATGGCGTCTCCGGTTTTATGTTTGGTAACAGATTTTATGAGAGTCTCGGACTTCATTTTAAATTAAATCCGATACAGCATGTCTAGCTGACTGTTGGTCTACAATGCTGCATTATATGATATAAAGACGCCTTTAACACGTGTTGAAGTTTACCTTTAATCATGACACGTGTCACTTTTGTAGCCAGTAAACAGAATCCCATCAAAAATATTCTGTTCAGTAATGGCCAAGTTCAAGTAGCCTTACAAAAAATTTAGGGCGAGTTCCCGAGTTCCTTGTTCAAAATTTAATGGAAGTTTAGTCTTGAAACACTTGAAGCGCTGCATTTCAGTGTAGAGTATAGATGATAGTTACTTATCTATAATACTTATATAGGTAGGTAATTTTTATTTCGTGCATTACGCGTTATGTAACTTTATGACGACATAAGGCATATTAGAAGTCGCGATGTTTTTGGTTTTGTGTATAGAACTTCAATAGGTATTTGTAATTAGTGGCGCTTTTGTACGCTACTCGAATTTATGCAGCTATTAAAAATATAACATAGCATACGCCTAGTCTACAAAGGGTTATGCTTTCACTGATATCATTCTTAAATTCAATTAATTAGCGGGCGAGCGATTCCAAACTCGCTACACAAATAACTCGCAGACGAAAAAGCCTCAAAATGTGTTATCTAAGCTTATGGTCCTACTACTCATTAAGACACACGAGGCGCCTGGCAGCGAGAAACAATCGGTTTTCGATTATTTCTTTTTTGCATCACTCGGCGGTATTATGCTCATAAGATGTTAATAATAATAATTGACAATATGAGATTATTATTTCACCATTGCAAAACGTGACCATTTCTACATTTTTCTGTTAAAATGAGATATGTAGTTAGTAGTGTTATAACTACTCAACTCATCTCCTTGCAAACATTCCTGTAACTACACCTCAAGATATACAGCTATACCATTTCATTTTCCAAATACCCGTCGTTAGAAACTTGGAGAGGCAACAAGTTTTAATAACTACAAACTACCCGCAAGGTTGGCGGAGTTGGCAACATTTTATAAAGCCCCGGCCTGGTTGATTGATGAGCTGAAACTTCCAAGAACAATACAGGTATCATGTATTATGGCCACTGATTAGAACTTGAGCGCGATTAGAATTTTGAGTGGTTTGTTGTGAGTTTGGAGTGAGTAGAGTAGTTTAATAACAAGTAATATTTAACAATTATTATTGTACTAAAATATAAGATGGGTATATTTACGCTTCGAATATTTAAGTCTTAAATCATTCTTCAAACAACGTGTCGGTATTATGTCTCATAATGAACATTGTTTAAATGTTCCGTGGTGGAAAGATTAATTTGGTGGGTGGGTTTTTGTAACAGGACCAACGGCCCGGAGTGCTCTGGGCTTTCTTAGATATTACCACTTGGAGAGGGTCTTTTCATGCACACGAATTTCTCCCCAACATACTTAAAATCACATGCGAACTCTAGTATAAAAATCTACTTTAATAAAGTGGCAAAAAAATAAATGTACCAAAATCGTGCAAACGCTTTACAATATCTTAATGTTAGTCAAAACAAATACTGCTACAACATTTTTGTACCCTAACAGATAAATAAACTAAAGCAAAAGCGTCATATATTATATGAAATACCCCATCAGATTTCTGTCCGATATAAGATCAACATTATTTTCTAGCTTTGTTACCTAGTAGAGAGCGTGTTTTATAGACATTGGCGAAAGGGGAGGGAATGGAATCGCGTTTGTGGGATAAAGCTAAAATCGGTTTCTTTATTAAAGGGCTGTTACACACGGCGACTTTTTGTGGCGACACAGTAGCGCAGACTGTTGCACCCGTTTACTGCATGATAGCAATTCTGGATGCAGTCATTGCCATACCATGATTTGCCTTGAACCTGTAAGTTTGTTCTCTTCAACAGTACATTGAAACGATTCAACTAGAATCGCAATGCATCAGCCGTAAAAATCATTTTGTATTTTGATACACTAGCAAATCATCTGTTCAAAAGGTTGGGTGACTGCTGAAACAAAACACTCTATATAAACTACTGATACAATTATTATAATTTTGTTCAAATGGCCTTGCAGCGCGGGAGCACATGAAAATATTCTGTAGCGCGACTGCGTCTTTACAACAAGTCGTTCCGTGTAACAACTCAGTTCAGGTGATAGGTGCGTCTGTAGTGCCATAACGCGGTCGTCCCTCAGGAAATAAGCGACACTGTGTAAGACGGGGTTAGGTCTCACCCGGGGCTCCCTGACACCGCTCGTTTTATTATTTTCGTATTATTTCGTATATTGTTCGGATGATTTGATTTTCTGTTCCGTTGCGGTTTTATGTGGGTATAGAAGGTATTTTTCTTTTTTCTTTTTTGTTCAGGAAGGAAAAGTGTGATTGATGATATCGATGTAGTAGTAGTGTTCATAAACCATTTCTTTTGTAATGATTATTAGAGAATTTCGTAACTCTCGGACATCTTGTTATTTTTACTGGGCAAGGTGATAATCTATCTAACCTATACAGTCGTTACGGGTATCAGCAGCCTAAAACGTCTGACAACCAGTCTAACTAGTAACCATAGAGTATCTCCCAGTAATTGGGTTCTAACAATAGAGTAGTGTCTCGATGGTGAAGGTCAGATGGCAGTCGCTTCGTATAAGATACTGATATTCAGTTGCAACCAGTTGGACTGGGAGCCGACCCAAACATAGTTGGGAAAAAGCTAGGCAGATGATGATACTTTAATACTTAGAAATAGATTTATGGAATGCTTCATTTATAAATGTTTAGTTCATAAAATTGTTCGATGCTGTACAGGTACTTACTCTTCTACCAACACGGAGTAAATACCTAAACCTATAGGCCTGAATCACATTTATCATCATCGATTCGAATTTTAACTATTGAAAATGTGTATTTTTTATGAAGACGTTTGCATACGAACCCATGCGAAAGGAGAACTGATGGGTACGCATCTTCATGCATGCCATAGACAAACAATTATTCAAGTGTTATGTGCTAAGCACGTGTCATGATTAAGTATTAAGTGCTAACTTGAATAATTGTTTGTCTGTGGCGTGCTTATCGTGCTAAGATTCCATAGTTTAGTTTTGTTTATTTCATATATCACCGAAAAAGCTTAACCAAGTAACATGATTCACTTACATGGGATTACTAGCGCCCTGAATGACGTAGGTTATAAAACAAAGTTCTATAACAAAGTTAGTTTCGTAATACTTTTATCACTATTAAAAGATAGAGAGGTTTATTAGTTTTACAGAAAAATGCAGCATTACAAAAATTACTGTTCTTTTAATTCTGTCATCAGTTTCTAGATTCCTGGATTATTATCATTATTTTTTTGCGAATAGTATTTTATGGATTAATTCTGTTACTCCTGTTATTCTATAATTATGTACTAGATACGGAAATTTAACAAAATACAAAAGAAATTAACGATAATTTACTAGATATACAAAAGTGATTCCTTGCAATATTATAGATTTATAAAGTAGGTACCTATTCATTAATCGCTGTGGAATTCCTACTGATAAAACCTCTTCTACTCAAGTGTTGTAACATCCAAGAAATATATGAGGATTATGTAAACTCCATAAGACTGTATAGTCTTATATTCGGGGAGACCACACAGTCACGTATCACTATTTTTATTACGGTACGACTGTCGGTCATGTAATTAAAATACTTTGAAAACTAAATGTAACTTAAGAAAAAATCTAAATAAGGTCCATGATTTTAAATTAGATCCTTTTTGAAATAACTAAAAATATTCCCGGTGTAGAACTCATTCACACCACGAAAGCCGTCACTCACAAAGAATTTGAGGTTATTTTTCTCATTTCAAATTCTACGTACGGCGAGTGGAATCGTAAAAAGCGGATTATAGTCGGTGTGCTGGCGTGGCGGATAGAATTCGTGAGAATAAGCCGAGTCGGCAATATGGGCTGCTTTATTTACCCGTAGCTACTAAGCTGCATATAATGAAAACGCACTGTCGCGGGGCGTCAAACGACGACGAACAAGTAAAAATGTCTAGTCATTGCGGTGTGAACGGTCGTGATACTTGAATTTTGATGTAATATTTTTTTTTTATGTAACGTCTTCTTGTGTTACATATAATTTTATGTTTATTTAATAGATAACGAATTTTTATTAATGTTTGGTATAGAATAACAGTGAAGATACATCAATTTAAAAAAATATCTCGATTACAATTTCACTTCCATAACATTTTATGTATGTGAAAGGTATTTTAAACGCACATAAATAGCACGTTGAACGGAAAGGCTTGTAACAGAAGTGGGGCATTAATGTTATTTACAGATTACAAACGCATATAGTAAACACAATCAAATTTATTTTATGAAGCTTCGTTTATGAGCATGTAACACGTATTACCGTTTTACGTAATGCATAATTCCCCATAGACATGCAATTGCAAGCGCTCCACCTATTTAACTTCATGATAACATGATTTGTAATTTCATGATTTGCCTGTATACGGAGTAACAGGTTATGTTTATAGTTTCAGATAGTGAAACCTGTAATTAGAATGCTAAGTGAATGCAATTTTATTTCAATTTGTTCTCTTTTCCGGTTAAATACTGTAGAATTTTTTAGAATATAATTGTGTGATAAAGGGGGTTTAGACTAGTCACTTTAAAAGTAAGTATTGTTTATAATCCTGTGTAATATGGTGCCAGGCAAACATAAAATTTCAATATAACACATATTAAAGAACAAATTCTCTAACTACATATCACCGATATAAGTATCAAAACCACAAGTTCACAGTAGTTCATCCTCGCGGTTGCTTATCCGTGCACGTCGCAAGACTTGTCACTTGTCGCACGCCACGTCGACTCCCCACTACTGCGATGCTGAAACCCTATAGGGGTTTTCCTGTTCTTTATTCAAAATGTCTCTATGTCTAATTGGAAGAAATTGTCTCACAAACTGACATTACAATTGGGGAGGTAATAATTACCTTACTTTTCTCGTTATTTTTGTAATAGTTGTTTTTCTTGGCTAAAAAGTTAGGAATAGCTTTGCGTCGTGTCTCGCCGTCCGTCTGTTGATTAAGGTATTATCCTCTCATCTCATTCAAATCGTTTGTTTTAATGGTATAAGGGGGACGCCCAGGTATACTTGCGGACGTTTATGACCTTCATATTTGAACCGCAATGTCTTTAAAAGTAGTAGAGCCACCTCTAGTACTGAAGTCATTGTATTAAACCTACCTACCTAATATTTTCAAGTATTTACTAGTTATTTTGTTTTCTTCATCTTCTTTCTGTATATCTATCATTATTTTGTCACAATGGGCATTTAACCAGCTATGAAGAAAGCGATAATTTAGTATTTTTGGACAGTAATCTTCATAATTATGTAGAATGTATCTATGTGAATCTAAGATTATTTTATTAACTCTGAATTTTGATATGAAATATATAAAAGAATAAATCAAACATATTTCGTTCCCGGAACCCAATCTCGTGAATCTTTATCACAAATAAGCAAGAACACAACGAAATACTACGAAGCAATACAATTTTATATTCGTCTATAAATCGTTTGTTCTTATTCCGACAAAGAGCTCCCGACTATTGTGAGTCCTCATATCACTTCCCATAAAAATGTTTTATGTTAGTGGCTAATAAATGACGTCGGCAAATTCAGTAAGACAATATGAGGAGGCTGTGCATCCGTTTCTTTTATTCCCTCCCCTAGTAATCATTGTTTCGGCTGAGGGGCGCCAGACATCTACAGCTAATATTCCCCTTGTTTTCTCTTTGCCAAACAGAACCATGAATGTATGTATAATTGGAATCGCTTGTACAGATATAGGGTGATAAAATTTTATGAGCTCGTGTGAAATTAAAACATACTATATCGGTTGGGAATAACCGCGTTGAGGATTTTTTTTTCTATAATTTAGGTATACTGCTAGGAATACCGGGTGTTTGTATAATCAAATTGCTATAAACCGGGCCAAGCTGAACAAGTACTTTTAAGTAAATAATTATGTGGTCTCTAGTCATAATTTTCAAAAAAATTCACTGTTCCTTTGTTACATATACGTAAAAGTTTGCTTTTGAAAAATGAAATGTGTATATTTCTTTTTTGTTTGGTTTCCAGTTCTGAACTATGTTTGAAGTTTCAAATGCCCAGCTTATTGAAAAATAAGTATAAAATCGATTGTAAAATTTGTAATAAACTGACAAACAAGACAACTCACAACGTGGCAAAAATCATACTTAGTTGGCGTTGGTTGATAATCTCTACTAACCACAACTAATCTTCTAATACATTAAAAACAATGTTTTGTTTGTTTGTTGGTATTTTATGCGCTGCCATACCATTCATCTGATTGCGATAAAACTTTGTCAACTCATGGCTTGCACTTGCGCGAAGGTACAATTAACTAACAGTAGGTGGCGCACGTGTCGTACTGGCTAATGTATTTGAAAGAGCATTTCTGCAATTCTCTCTCTTTTCTTATCTCATTTTACAGCTATATCTACATAATGAAATGAAATGAAATTATTTATTTTGCAATTAGGATTTTTCAATCACTTTTACGTCTTTTTAGTAAATTAAGAGCGTTCAGCCTAGATCTCACTCACATTTATAATGTATAGCGGTTATAAATAAAAGACCATTTAAATTTAATCGACATATTCATCTGTAGTTCAGAAAATATCATAACTATTGCCATTTCTGTTGTTATATTTGTAGAAGTTTGTTGTGTTTCCCGCAAGTATACGAATACGTAATAAGCGTGAACGTTCAGTTGTTCAAAGTTCAACAACTGTTCAGGCAATATGGCTGCACTCGTGTTCTATTCACCTGCCATTTTGGATTATTTAATCATGAACCGCCACTTTAAAAATATCGGTCTAAAAGAGTGTCTTTTTTAAATTGTGACGTATTTTTACTACTATTTACTATTTTTAATTTTCTGTTTTATAAATACGTTTGACAGTTCAATCGTTTCAGGGATTTTCTTCTTCCACCTTGTATAATCACCATTGCATTAAGCAGTTACACTGACTGAAAGTTAAAAGAAAATAAAAATTAATAGTCTAAACATAGAGTCCAAAGATTTTGGAATTACCTAATTATTCCAATAGATCGTACACGACAGAAAACCAAGCAATGCTTATAATATAAAAACATTATATATAATTAAGTTTGCGTAAATTCAAACACGTCTTCGAAAAAGTAGTAGGTAGTACCTTCTTATAGTACAGTTATTCGATATAAAATAGGTATATTTATTTAAAATAGTTTGAGATGGATAATAGGCAATATTGGTTAAAAAAAAAACAATAAAAAAGAATATTAAAATGTCTACCTTAGCCATAGTAAGTATATTAGATATTGGTTTATACTTTATTTTTATACTTTATTTTATTTAAAAATAAATTGTAGAATATCTTTCTGGGTTCTAATACCACTGCCACTGACATAAACCTCATCATAAATAAATCGTTATGAATAAGAAATCAAACGATCGCAGGCGTTTAACCTGCAGGATGACGACCTGGCATGCGCTTATGCATTAAATACTAGTTAATTATAGCCATAGTGTGAACGTGTGAACTTAAGTGAAATTGTGCCTACTCTTCACTTTCTTTAGACGACAAAGTTAGTGTCATTAAAAAGTAACCAGCAGCCTAATTAATTATCGATGAAGCAATCAGTTTGCGGCAGGCGTAGATTGCGCGATAGCTACTGTCAAACGCCATTTTTGTATCATATACCTATGTATTGGCTAACAATGAGGCTGTTGTCGTGTGGGTGTCCCGCAGCCTAATTACGTAAAAAGCGATAGTAACGCGACAGCCACGCGGCAGAAATCTCACTGTCAGCCAATACATTCTAAGACACAAAAATGACGTTTGACAGAAGGTATTGCGCGATCTACGCATGTCGCTACATCGTAAATTAGGCTGCCGTTGTCGTCGCTAATTTTACGTAATTAGGCTACCGGTCTAACAAAAGCTTCTTCTTCTTATTTAAGAGCATTGGCTCTTGTCGGTGTAGCTGATGAAGTCCTTTCCATTTTTCTTTCTCCAGTGCGGTCTTCTTCACCTCTTTATACGACATGACGGCAACCTTTTCCTTTATTTGGCTCATGTAACTTATCCTTGATCTTCCTCCATTCATATTTTTAATGAAACTATCGTGTCTTAAGCACCTATGAGATTGTGGATTGAAAAAAAGTTGGTGAAAAATATATCCTTCAACGAACAAGGGGACAGATGATAAGCAACCGAAATAGCAATGACTGCTATACGATGCTGTAAAAAGGACTTACTTGTCTGTATCCGTAGACCTCTGGTTGTATGTAGCTTTAAGTTCAAGACGAAAAGGCTACCTCACAGAGCGTCCCAGCTTGGCGAGGTAAATGATTTATAACAAATAACTAAACTAAAACCGAAAATAAAAAGGTATAATGTCGATTGAAAATCCATTGTAAAAATGTCTCATTTTAAGTTAATATCTTCAAAACACCGAAATCGTATTGTCAAAAACATAATCCCATTGTTAAGCCTGTATCAATCTGAATTTAAATGCTGTTAAGTCTTCAAAGTTAAAGCAATGAGATTTGATTACCTTCAAGTTGGCTGAAATAAATCTGGAGACAAAGAAAAAACTTAAACCTTATCTAGCATTAACATAATGGCTCAACTCGATAAGTGAATTCACTCGATTGCTCTACACAAGATCAAATAAGTAGATACAAATGAAGCCATAATTATTTTTTTTGATTTTTTTTTTATCAGTTCCTACCACAAAAAGTGTTGACTGATTGTGAACATAACATAACATATTATATATATATATTCATACGTATTCCCCGAACAGTTGGGTAGAGGTATTATGTAATTATCCGTTTAATTTGACGCAATGTTGGCTGAATTGGATACTGTCATCATTATCCTGATTTTAATTTATTTAACCATTTTCCAATACTTACAAATAAATAATATAAGTGCTTCGGCGAGTCTAGACAGCAAATTCAAAAATTATGACGCTATTAAACTTTTATTTTCCGAAGAAAACTTACTCGTATCTACGTCCCTTTCAAATCTGACACGTGGAACGAAGTTGCGTTCGCATGATTCAGGCACTTTGTCATTTCCAACGCCATTGTTACCCCCTCCGTGCTTTAGTGAGATTGGTTTTACTCTTTTGCACCTAAAGTTATTGTTCTTCGGCCACACGTCATTATTCAATGTCATATATCTCAAAAGCTAGCACTTTAGGGGACGAAAGTGTTTGCCATTATATATCGATCGTCGTTTGTTATGTTATAGAGATACGCTTAGTTTTAGAGTTAGTTACACATTTGTCTTTATGTGTAATGTACAAGAAAATTAACAATGACAAACTGTGAATAAAAAATAAAAGTTTTAAGAAGCCGACATTTTATATTAAAACTGTCTCTGTAAGTTCAACTTACATTTTAGTTTTATAACCGATTTATCTATTATTTATTATCAATCTGCAAGCAAATCTTAAATAACAACCATAACCACACTATTCATGAATAAAAAACACCAATGTATGAATAATAAAATCATATAAGAAACCTAATATCGTTCCCTACATAGCTTCACAGGTGCTATATACAGGGTACGTGATAAAAATTCAGTGCACATCGCGAAAAAATCTCTGAGTGAGAAAATATCCAAGATTCCATCCCCAATGTTTGCTCTTGGTGGTTAAGCTGCATCTAATGAAATCCCCTGTCAGGATCTCCTTGCACCATATCTTAATTTGATCGGGAAGTCTTGATACTTTTGTAATACTCTAACATACATATGTGAAGAAAAACGGGAAAAAAAATCAGTCTTTGTGTTGTTGTGTCGTTATGAACTGTTATGAAGTTGTGATCTGTTCTTTAAAAAAGTTGACGAGACTAAATAAATTTTATGTTCTCCACAGACTAAGCATGTAAAATAAAAAAACTATTTACTTATTTAGTAACGAACCACTAACGAACTTTATTTCAATCAATAGACAAACCTAAGCAACAAAAAAGGAAATAACGTAAATAAACAATTTTAAGTTTTTTTTTTATTAATTTAATTTTACTGCTATAGTTGTTACTACTAAAGTAACTTACTTATTTGCAGAAATATTCAAGTATCAAGACATGTTTTTCCTTCTATCGGCATAAACACGTGGACACCGAACATTTCAGTGTTGTTACGTTTGGCTTCTATTTTTGGGGTGGTGGCATTCCGGACACGAAGACACTAATCCCCCTTATTTAATAAATATCCATTAACAATATCATTTATTTAGGGAATATTGTTGTCATGCTGATTAGGGGATCAAGAAAAAATATTATCAACACCTTGACAAGCGTGCTTGACTGATCCTGGGAGAGAATAGGTCACCTCTGGTCATTGGGAATGGTGGCCAAGGATTATATTTAGAAAGTGAGCAGTAGGATTTTCCTTTGCGCGACAATGCAATAAGATAAAGACCCGCTTGTTCAATTGAATATGAAATGTCACTTTCCCCATTTACTGCATGTAAAATAATTATAGTAATATCAGCCCATTACAGTTCCATCGATAGATATGGGCCTCTTTAGCAAGACGAGGATTTTAGGTCTTGGCTTCCACGGGCCAGGTGTACCCACACCTGGCCCGTGGAAGCAAGGCAAATACACAGAACCGAGAACTATTTGATCTGAACAATTATGAATTGAAAAATGAATCGGTAGACAAATACTGGCAACATTTTATTTAAAATCCTGCTGTTCGTTTCATGTTTTCTTTTAAATCAATAAATTTAGATTGGCGATATTAACCAAACAAAAGATAAGAGCTTAATTCAATCAGGGTGGGCAATTCAAACTTTTGTACGGCTAAGGGTGCTTCCTAAGAAATCTTCGGGCTTAGCCAACTGTACATATCTTTGAATAAAACCCCCTCTTCAATTGAACAATGGGACGGTTCAGCCTAGTGGACATATAACGCTTGACCAATTTTCTTTTGTGCGAATGCCTACGATTGGAGAATATCAAACGGGGTGCCCAGACAGTGTGCTGATTGAGCCTCTTTTTTTTTGTTGAAAAACCATTGATTTTGACAAATTCACTGAACAATATTAGAGTGTTACAGCCACTTTGAATTGATGTGTGATACGTGCATGAAATGTGTGCTTTTGAACTTTGTAGCGAAGCTCTTAAGAGGGACTTATGTACCAAAATCACTTATCTCTGCCATTTTGAACGAATGTGTGGTGTTTAATATTTATTGATATTTTATGAGTTCAGCAAATTAAAAATATATGTTGTGTAATAAAATATAATAAAACCAGCTTCCACCCGCGGCTTCGCCCGCGTGGTTTACGAACGAAAAAATATTAGTGCTATTCCAGACTATAATCTATCTCTGTGCCAAATTTCATCCAGATACGTTCAGCCGTTCTGGCGTGATTGAGTAACAAACATACATCCATCCATCCATTCATGCTCCCAAACTTTCACATTTATAATATTAGTAGGATAGGATAGGATAGGATAGTAGGATAGGATTAAAAGAAGAACACAGATTGTTTCCATTAGTTACGTAAGTTATTATTTCTGGATACTTAAAGCACTAAAAGCTAAATATTAGTTTGTGTATTAATAAACTTCCTGCCCTTACTTTAATATGTCTCGTTAGATAAGGAGATGAGAAACCAATCAATAGCCAATGTTGACCAGAAAACTACACTTGATCCAACTAAATTGGAAAGAGGTATCTAATTACTACACAACGTGACATGTTCACCCCCTGTATCTTGAAGAAGTTAAGCTTTGTCTTGGCAGATATCACCAAGCTTAATTGGCTTTTATGGTGTACTGAACACCTTAACACAATGGTAAGGGGATGGAAAATTGAGTCCGGCAATTATCGTCTGTGTCCTCACTAATATAGGTAAGTTGATTGTCGTAAATAATGATAGAGAATATAATATCAGATGTTAGCCAAGTATCGTGTATAATAAGTTTATAAAATTTAATTTAATTCTCTTCAATAAAAATCCAAGTTACACATTATACTTAAATCGTATTAGTAGGATTTTCTGTTATACTAAAAGAATTTCGTAGCAGGGTGGAGTATGTAGTTGTGGTCCGAACGTGGCAATACGCTCGCCCTCTATTACATGGGTCTCAATAACAGCATTGGGAAAATGTTAGTGTACACAACTAACACCTCTACACTAACACTTCTGTTAAGCCTTTCAGGGAATCATATTGTACCTACTTTGTCAAAATGTATAGGGCCTCAATAATGTCTAATAAAGAAAGAAATAATAAATAGGTCGGTACACAATTTAACCTACAAACCGGTTAAAAAACGATCTAAAAAAATAAATAGCCTTCGGAAACTACAATCAATTTTCAAAGGAAACAATCTTTCGCCAACAAAATAGACTTGCCAACCTACTTTCAAGAAATTCGATAATTTATATCCACAAATAGAAAATAACTGTTTCGGCGTTGAACCGTCTAATTTCCAACATTGTAGCTCCGTGTATTTATTTCTGTGGGCTTTGTTCTTCTATCCGCGAATTAAGCTGGATCCGCGACTCGCCGAATGATTTATACAAGCCACGCTCATCCCGTTTTATTTACGACTACCGTTCTACAGAATAATTACAGGGCGGTATAAACGTTTGCAGATGTAAAAAGGGATTACCCTTTAATGATTACGGCGTAATTGCGCAAAGAAAGTTGAAAAAAAAAATTGAGCTTTTATTCACCTTCGCTCAAATTAAATACCGAAATTGAAAGGAATAAAACGTTATTATTACGTACAGACACTTTCCCTCTCTCTCTTTTAGTCCCTATTGAAATTATGTTAGAAGAATAAACCAATTTAATATTTCCGCACCAAAGCTCACAACGCCGAAAAACATAACATTTTCTACATGCGTTAACAAAAACAATGAAAGAGCGAAACCCAAACATTTCTGTTTATGTTTTCCCACAAATAGATAAAAAAACTTTAGGTACCCGGTTGGCCGCATTCAGCCGGGTAGCCGGGCATTGTTAGCGCGATCAGGGCCTATTCATGCCTCCTCGGGTAAACGGAAAGCTTGAAAACATTCAAATTAGTCTATTGTGATTTATTTTTCTTGGCGTCACTGAATAATGCAGCAAAGTTGATAAAGGTCAATGCCAAGAAGGTTTTTCGTCCATTATTTACGTGCAGAGTCTAGTTTCGTGTTGTTTTTTATATATCGTACCTAACTATGATAAATGGGTTCTACATAAATTTTCTTTTCTTTCTTTCACTTTACCTACGGCTTTCTTATTGTTTAGCAAATAAAATTTGTTCCTAATTTTAGGATTCGTTCCATAAAGTGCCATCAGAAAATAAATGTTATAATTTCATATTTCCATTTCTAACTATGTAGTAATGAATATTTTTTTTTGAAAATTTAACCAAGATGTTATATCCATTGGCAAATAAAAATATTTCCTCAACACGATTTTCACGGAAACAAACCAAACTCCAAAGAAAAATATTCCGCAAATCCGCCCGCAGAAACTGCAACAACAAAAACAAAACAGCCCACAGTTTCCCAGCGATTTCACTTCCAAATCCCGGTACAAACACATTCGAAATAAACCAAATATTTAGGCGAACAAAATTCATTGCTTATTTCTGTCTATTGAAAGAAATTCCGTCGCAGTTTGCAATTCATAGCGTCGAGTGCATTAGCTGCCGCAACTCGACGCGGGCATGTAATCGTATTTGCATTATAAATTTGTTCGTACACCTAATGGCCTCCTGCAACTGAGAGTAAACAAGCCGCGAGCAATGGAAACACTTGCGGTATTGGGAGTGATAGAACTTTGCCGTGCGACAACCACTGCCAGTTTGACTAGTACACCGTTCGAGTCGGACTCAAGTTTGTCATCCTAAGTTTGAATATTATGAATGAGTGATGACGCAATTATAGGACAGATTTTTTTGTTTAATTGAAAATTTTATCTTGTTTTCAGCTAGGTTAGGGATGTGATATAATGAGTTATAGCAACGCCTGATGACGATTACCATTTAACGTAGCTAAGCTAGTCTTCTGGGTACGGTGCCAGCTGACGGTGATGTATGTTCTAAAGCGCAAGTTATAGTATTATTAGTACAGTTAAGTTTAAAATTAAGAATATCAGTAGTTTAGTAGGATACCTATAGAGGTTGTACAGCTTATTATAAAAAAACTAGCGACTCGCCCGGCTTCATACGGGTAGCAGAGCACATGTGCCTTAATTTTTTTCAGTCATAGTGTCGTATTAGCCTGTCACGTCGAACATATACTCGGCGCACGCCAGTAAAGCTCCCAGTCGGCATGATTTTTTCTGACATCTTCAACTATCATCGTCATATTTCAGCCAACCTTGACAAATTATATACCTAAACCTTCCTTGAAAACCGCATAAAAATCCGTTCTGTAGTTTTTGGGTTTATCGCGAACAGACAGACAGACGCGGCGGGGGAGTTTGTTTTATAATATGTAGTGATATACCACGAACATCACCTAATGATAGTAGACACAGTAGATAACTTCTTGAAACTATCCTTAACAAAAACGTTATTGTTTGATAGTGTTCTACAGTTATACCTACGATCTACGGCTTAGAGCCTAGGGCCGCTATATTTTTGGATGAATCGTGAAAAGTGATGAATTTATAAGGGACGACATTGTGACCTTTCCAACAGATGTCGCCTTCACCCGCTATTCATACGAAAAATATTCATATTCAGCTATTCAAATATCAAATTATTTTTCATTTGTACGATGATTAATGTTCTAACGGGACACTTAATAAATAATAGTGTTATTATAGTCCCAAAGACCTCCTTACACAAATAACGTAGATTAATTGATGGGCAATGAGTATCAAGAACTAGAAAAAAAAACAGTGCCATCAATCATTACTAAAATCTAGAGATGTCAAACTAACAATTTCCCAAAAAAAAATCTAAGCCAATACACGAATTCTGACATATTGTTTTTCGTTATTTTCTATAATAGGTACCCCCTGTATTCCACGAAGGGTTGTACGTGTAGATACTATTGTGCACCCACATTTTGCCGATGATGTTATTAGGTCCCATGTAACAGGGGACGAGCCTATTGTCATCTACCGGGCACAGTTCCAGACTCCGTGCTGCTACTGAGAATTTCCATACAGAAAAACCCAATAACACTTTGCCCGACCCGGGAATCGAACCCATGACCTCAGCAGTCAGGCTTGCCACCACTAGGCCGATGAGGCAGTGAATTTCCTCATTTGTATTTATATACAAAGATTGCCAGTACAAGTACACAAGCCGATGCAACCCAACGAAGGGCAACGTCTAGCTAGAGAATTCCGTCCAGCACAAGTCTGGGGGATTAGTTAGTGATGAGGTATCAACATAGTTCGATCTTGAATGCAAACAATACGCCTTTGAAATAACAAATCTTCCGAATAGTTAATATAATAATATCCTTAATAGTACCTGAAGATGGTGATGAAATATTGCAGTAGATACACAGCGGCATAAAACAATGATAATATACGAATCATTTTATCAAACTCTCTAGTGTACTCTTTCAATAGAATAATTAAAAAAATTACATATATACTTGAGGTGAGGAGTACTAATTTTACACCCACATTTCGCCGCTGCCGTTATTGAGTTCCATGTAATAGGGGGCGAGCCTATTGCCAGTTACCGGGTAGAGTTCCAGACTCCGTGCTGCTACTGCTGATAATTCCATACAGAAAAACCCAATAACACTGCCCGACCCGGGAATCGAACCCAGAACCTTATGCTCCGCAGTCGCGCTTGCGACCACTAGACATTTCATAATACATTTCAATGACAAAATGTATCACAATTCAAGATACTATATTTACAAACTAAACAACTTAAAAAACAAAAATGAAGCGTTATAAAGCATAATACTCCGTCATCACTTTATTATATTCTCTCCTCTTAGGTTCAGACTGAGTCGCAAGACTGTCCTTGCTGACTGTAATGTGAGTTTTTTGTGCCCAAACTTCTACCTGATCTTCCCAGTCAAATATGACCGCGCAACAGAAGACATTCTCTCCCTTCTTCAAAACTTTCGGAAGAAATAACAAACAGTCCAGATAGTATAGTTTTACCAGACAACATTACTAATTCATCGTCAATTAAATTAGTCAGTGAGTTATGGACCATTTGCTGTGATATGACAATAATAATAATGGATTATGATGCTGTAATCTGACATTAACTGTGAATATTTAAAGGTAGGATTACATTTTAATTCTTGTAACATATTTTGTAACCATTCAATCACACAGTTGCATAAAAATGTGAAATAAAATTGTGTTTCGCCTATCGCAATGAAAAAGTTCTTTTTTTTTTAATTAAGTGCATTAGCATTACCTACTGTGTTTGAAACTAGAACTGACTACTATTTCGGAAAGAAAATTACGTTTTCAAAAACCTAAAACAGAATCGACCCAATATATCGATATTGGGTCGATTCTGTTTTAGGTTTTTGATTCATCGGCTTCATCTTGAGAATAAGCATAAGATTACTCAGAACTCACGTATATAATCTAAAGTTATTTATAGACGAGACAGTTGGTAGTCAAGCCATGCCATTCGCATCGCCGAGAATGTTGGCACAGGGCGGCTGCGGTCAGCCCCAAGCCCGCAGCCATTTTACAAGTGGTTGTTACGGCGTTATCCTCAGAATGCTGGATTGTACACACCGTGTAATTAATAATCCGTGAGATAGACGGTTATTAGAGACGATTACAGCTATCCCCTTAAATTCAAATGGAAAGTACGAAGCAGAAATAATTGCAGTATCTGGTCTAGACATGACGCGCTCTGTTTTTCTACACTGTGATATTAATGTTAAAGTATTTTTTTCAATAATCTGGTTAGTTTCTTAGCTTTTAAAATTATTTTGATGAAAGGAGAATTTGATTATGAGACAAAGATTTAATCCTGAACAAAATAAAAAACGCGCGGAGTCGCGAGTTTTGCCCATAACATTGTATTTTTAGCTTCACTTCAAGTAACAGGCATATCATAATAAAAACTATTATGAAGAATAATAGCACATGTCGAGATGACGTGTGTTACGAAAGACTAAAAACCGCAAGAAAACATATTCTCAAATGCTCCTAACAAAAAGCTATTTATTTTAACGTTGCTTAAACCGAGACAACATTACTAAAATCCATACGATTTACTCAAAAAATATATTATCCTTTCAAAAGAAAAATCTCTTTCATAACAAACGCATTAGGTGTAAAAACTTGTTAAGGGTAGAAAAAGGTAAGAAAAACACTAAGTACGTCGAAGTGTTTGTAGCGGGAGAATGCTAGGTCATTAATGCACCCTCCGTGGTACCCTCACATTCAGATAAGTAAGTAAAACAACTTTATTTGATGTTCGCGTCAGTGGACGACGTCATGACACTAGGGGGACACCCAGACGTGATAAAATACCTTAGTTACTTAAGGCACTGCCACACTGATGAGATAATATCGTGCGATATAATAATATTATTTTCAACGCGATGTTGCGATATTTGGATGAGCGATATTTCTACACTGCTATACGTAGGTGCCAACGTAAAAGAGTTTTGGTGTTTCTTGATCAGTTAGCTCCGTTTGAAACTAAGCTCATTGACAAAGCTTCCAATCTCTAACTTAACAATAACGTAACGTTTGTGCTAGTTCCAGAATATAAATTATTCTGTGTACATAAATATTTAACCATCGTGTTTCTTTTTTGTGATTAAAATTTCTTAGTGTTAATTTAGGAGCTCATCTCCCTCTATCTAACCTATGCCATATTAAAATATGCATATTATAATTAAAAAATATACGGGCTTATAATAGGCTAATAAATATATCATAATATACTACATTGGTCTAATGGTCGCAAACACGATTACTGAGCGTGAGATTCTGGGTTCAATTCTCGGGTCGGGCAAAGTATTATTGAGTTTTTCAGTATGGAAATTCTCAGTAGCAGCACGAAGTCTGGAACTGTGCCCGGTGGATGGTAATAGGCTTGTCCCCTATTACATGGGACTCAATAACAGCCACGGTGAAATGTGGGTGTACAATGGTACACCTCTGCCTAACACTTCGGCGAACACAGGCGTGATGCTATATTATGTTTATGTAATATATCATAATATCGTATCGCACCTGTGTGAGAGAGCCTTTACACTTGCACTTATACGGCCTCGCATTTGCGTGCCAGAAGGAATTTATAATCGTATTGTTTTTTTCTTAGGGGAATCTTTATACGTTTTGTCTGCCATTACCTTTGACGTGTTTATGAATGAGATTTAATTAAAATTAGGGTATTACACTCGTAGTCCTGTTTGAATGAATAAAGGTGTGAAATAAGAGTAAAAATAGTAAGAGAAATAATAAATAATTATTAATTACTAAATAGGTACCTAATACCTATCGTAGGTATGTATCACTCTTATCTGAAATTACTAAACTGCTACGATAGCTAATTAAAAAAAAAACTGACAAACCATTACTTTTCTGAAGAACAGTTGAGGAACTGAAAATGTTTTTGAAGCTTTCATTAAGACACAATTTATCCGAACAGATACATACACCGATAGATCTTGATAAAATGCAACTTAATTTATAAACTAGCATACATTTCGCCCATCCCGTTATTAAGTGCAATATAATAGAAGCGTGCCTTGCCATCTATCGGGCACAATTCCAAACTAAAAATCCCTCTAACACTTTATGAAATTTTAAGTCTAGGCCAGGTATCCTAGTGGCAAGCGCGTCCGGCTCAGCAGTCATATTCACATCAAACAGATGTAATTGCAAACGTCACAATTTCCGTACATTAACAAAACTACCGACAATATAACGACCTCTCGCTCTCGGCAAATGGATCTTTCGCTCGATAGCCTATTTCCATCCAAACTGAAACGGTTCTGCATAGAGACAATAGTTCTTAAAGCGGCACTCACTTAAAACGTCCCATTTAGTCCCACAAAGGAACTTTTACGATTGCACTTTCTACTATATGAGTTTGTGAGTTGTCATTAAGTAAATTCTTTGTTGGATATTGTCATGAAAATGTGACCAAAGGAATTTCTTTAAAAATGGAAATGATTATTAAATACCTCTTAAAAACTTCTATATGGGCGTGCTTTATCTCCGAGTGAGAGGTTTTAAGTAATTTCATTGTTTTAGTTGAACGTAAAATGTATCTTCATAAAGATTATGCGTATGACCCATAACGGGTTCAGATGAGTTATTTAATAAAAACGCCGTGAGGCACCGATGTTATGATTAAAAAATTCGTCATGAATTAGCAAAAAGTATTATAATGAAATATTAACTGGCCAAAAACAATCTACACTGACTAAAGAATGCTTCATTCAATTTTAAAATTCGAACCACGAGAGGATTAATGCATGACCTACCACCCAATTTAAATCTCATCCCAAAACCCTCAAAAATAGAAACATTTTGGAAACACGATTGGAATAGGCACATGAATTACATAATTTACACGTGCGATGTCAGTGTAGCGTCCCAATCACTTTTCAACGGGGCCACCGACTGCGGCCACCAGATGGCGCTGGGAAATCCGCGGTAATCCCGAATTTATTATCTGTTTGCAACCATTTGCCGTTGCGATGCAATCCGACGAATTCCACGGGCGAAATGAATGTGAGCGAATTCGCACCGATACGTATTGAAAAGCTGTTAAAATCTGCCCATAGAATGTAATGCAAGTTGTGAAAATATTTGGAATAGAGCTAAATTGCAACCAGTAAACATAAATATATAGAAAAAGCCCTCGAAAGTTGTAGTGTTTATATCAAAAAATTTGTCGCCTTTAAAATTGCCAGCATCAAAAATAATAAATTGTAATAAAAGGTATCTAAAAATCCACCCGCAGGAGTGCAAAAAATGATAGGTTATTTTGTTAGAAATATGAATCCGGCAAATCTATTGTCAGATTTCGCTACCATCGACAGATAGCGTAGAAATATCTTTTTAAAACTTTTTAACACGATCTAGACGTAGCCAGGAAAATATAATATATGTAAAAGGACCAATGAAACCACAAAAATTAAAAGATACTGACATTACAACTTTAAAGTCAGGGAACTGATTGCAGTCCGACTTGCCTGCACGAGGTTGTTGAGTGTAGTCAGTGTACGCAGAGTGTAGGAGACGAGGCACGGGACGCAGTATGACACGTGGGAACCTATGGGATGGCACTAACATAATAACTACAGTGTATAGGATTCAAATCAACAAAAAAATACTTAAGTGTCATATCGTCATTGAAGTTGTCAAATATAGCAACTTTTCACGAGAGTGAAAAACATACATAATTTTACATAGACACTTATACAATACTATTTTATATTCATTTCATTTTAGGAGTTTCTATTTAACGATGCTTGTTTCTGATGGGCTGAAACAACGCTTCTGATTCTCTCGCAAATGGTATCAAAATGTCAAAATCGCCAAAAAATTACTTACGTGATGGTAGAACTTCAACGATAATATGCAATGTAATGTTTTGTTAAGTTTACTTTTCCTTATAATTATGGATAATGCTTATTAAATTTAAGATTATTATTATTAATTGCAAATATTTTTTTGCAAAGGGTCCATTGAGTTTCTTGCCGGTCTCTTCTCCATAGGATCTACGCCCTTTTGGAGCCGTGCACCTGGAGTCTCGACTTTGTAAGAGAGCCTGCAAAGGCCTCGTTGAAATAAAAAACGTTGACTTTGAATTGCAAATATCCCATAAGGTGATGACTATGTGGATGGATTTTGAGTTCTTTAATCTACTATGAAAAAATATATTCGAATTTTCACTATTCTCCGTCGACTATAAAACAAAGCACTACCGTAAAATAAAGTTTCCAACCGCTGCAACGTTAGGAAAACACAATAAAGCGACAAAAGAGCAGAACACACTCATGATTTTAGCACTAACAGCTTCCCAAAATCCTCTAAGACTTCCTAAAACGAGGATTAAGGTTACTAAGTAACAATAAACATTTGAACACACTTGTAACATCACGTATAGCAGTTACACCGTACAATAAGTGTGCCAAGTGAGATTTTAATCACCTGCATCGGGCCTCGACACAGATGTGCCTGCAAATCCGCGGTAAGCCGGGACTTAGTTCACGCTGTTCATGTAATCACGCCAGTTGAATTATCGTCTGTTTTAAATACAATTGTTGCGATACGGGTTACGGCTGAACATCGGGAGACAATGAGGGAAATTGATGGGATGTTTTACTGTGTATTGTTTGCTTTTCATCGTAGGTGGATAAGGCTTTGTGACATATAGTAGCAGTATTTTTATAACGACTCGACTGTTCATAGTAGCTCTGAATTACTAAGCCCATGCCCTACCGTCTATCGACTGATGGTGATTAAGTTCTGTAAGTATTGTAATTAACACTCATCCAGTATCTTTCAATATATATATTGTTATTTTATCTCGTAGCTTTAGATACATACCTAGTTGTAGGAGAATGCTAAGCTAAACTGATGTCAATTAAATATGATATGCCTGTATTATTCATCGATACCAAGTAAACATGACATAGTGGGCAATCTTATTCTTATTGCCATTTACCGAGCAGAATTCTAAACACTAGCAGCCCGGGTTTTTGAATTATAAAGAAAAACGACTGAGAATTTTCTAAAAAAAACTGAGAAACAGAAATATAACACCCTACCAGACCAGATGATCGAACCTATGACCTCACAGCGGCACTTGCAGTAACTCAATTACAATCGCTCAATTAAATAAAGCATAAAATGTAAGTTAGTTGATGAATATGTTAGGTAAAATTGTATTAACACTATCTACATTTATGTGAATATAATGACGTCAATATTGGAACAGGTTGGGAACTATTCAGCCATAAATCTCAACCCACACTACGCCAAGAATGATTTATACACTTACTTTTGAAATGTCCTGTAACAAGAAAGCCAATATTCCTAGAAGAGTAAGGTATTTTGCGTTAACAAAATATATGTATCATGAAAGTAAAAGAATTCAAGTTTAAAAAGAGAAAGTAAATGTCGACAGTTATGAACTTAATATAAAACTATACACTTCCAAAGTTAACGCAAAGAACAAAATACAAGAAAAATATAAAAAACTCATACATTTAAAACAGCAACTCATTCCAATTTCAATCTTCCGATATTTATGTGCGCTCAGTTTTTTTTACGTTTATTAAAACATCAACATGGCGATAATACAGTGCATCTGCGGTCCCTTATTGCCGATATTGCCAGGAGATGCAGTAATCCAACACCTGAGACCGTCGTGGGATTAAAACGAAGCAGCTTGGCGGTAGTATGAACTCCTTGCCACAAATATTGTATAAGACATCGGCTGCATACTAAATTCACAGGTGGGTTATTCCTTACCAAAGAAATTATGTTCTTCCTTTTTCATATAAAGTATAAGAAGATTTTGTTAAACTTGTCTGTCATTAAAATTGAAGATAAAGCAATTAATAGTATAGTTAAAATACATTTGAAAGTCTTCTAAAGAGTAGATTTGATAAATAAATCACGTAATATATTAATTTCACCAGCCTTTATCAATGAGACAGATAACAACAATAGGCATTCAAAATTCTGAATAATTTAACCTACGGCTTTATTTTTATTTTGTTTCTCTCGTTTACCGACTGAGATTTTCGTTGGACTTGAATAGTGAAAAAATGTGAAGCAAAGATGTTAAAACCTCCTAAAGAAAACATGGAATTTCTTTGACCTCTCCAAAAATTCGAAATTATTCTTCCAAAAAGGTAAGATGAAAAGGAAAAAATTGAATTACTATACGAATTTGAAATCTCTGTGATGTTTGTTTGCGGCAATAGAAAAAAAGTGAATGCATTAGATGTCCCACCCCTTAAAAGGTGTCTCACACACAAAGGTGAAATTCTTGGACCCTCCTCTTGCACTACTCATGAATATTTTAGTGACGTTCTTACGATCCGAAAAGTGGTGAATATGCTCTCAGATAATATTACCGAGTTTTTTTTCCGTATAACGTAATGTGCTCTTCCTGGATATGTAAACGTGGAATACTTATTCAATAATGAAAAAAGAATAAACCTATTTGAGTACGAGAATAAAACTGAGAATAATTTCGAACAAAATGACGTGACCTGATTTACGTTTCTACCAGATATTATTGATGACTTTACTGAACCTTTGTGGCCATATAACATAGTACTGAATACGTCTTAATGGTACAACACTAAAGGATATCCTGATAATACCACAGATATCTCAACTTAAACATGTCTTTGTCTATCAAGGTTCCTTGAGTATGCTCCTAATAAGTAGGTTAACAATATTGGATTTTCATTCGCATGCAAATACTGTTAGCTATACGAGATACATACATGTTCAGCAGATTTGTACAAGGAATCTGTTCAAATATAGATAGGTCAGATTGTATATATTTGTGTCTGTTCAGAGAAACATTTTGAAGATACTTTTGGTATAGGCGAAACTCAATTGGTTATTTCTGTTTCGAATAAATGTTACGGTGCAATTGAAATCTAATTCAGGGAGTAATTTCAAAATCAATTGAAAATTAAACTCCTATTACATCTCCTTTAACTGTATATTTCTCCTGCGACGCAAACATAAGCACCGCGACAGAATTTGCTCTTCATGAAAAGGCGAGATAAAAGTGTCTTTATGAACTCGTTTCCACAAGATAATGAGAACACGAGACACTCGAAAAACTAAGTAGGTACGTAATACGAAGATAAAATTTCGCGACGCGGTCTTGGTAATCCGAATGGTTCACTATTTAAGATATAATGGAATGCCAAATAACGCTGCATGTGTATTAATTGAAAATATTATAATTAAAAAAAATGCGTTTCGAAGTTCTTAAAGAAAAAATCTACACCATTTGTATATAAGCACGCATAGCTTGTCATCTTGATCATTCAAATATACCTACAAACATACACACAAGTACTGAAAGCTGCGCCAGTTTAGTAGCCTTTTTGATGTTGCCTAATTACACCACCGCAGAACAATTTAACATTGTATGAGCAAAAACTGGTATTATGTGTGTTTGTGGCAATAATAATCTGGGTAATTAAACATTGAAGCTCGGGAAAATGGCTGGTAAACATTTTATGTTCAAAACTCTTGTGATTTTTCTTCGTAATCCCTCGTTACGCTGACCGAGTTTTTGTTTAGATTTCATTAAATTATATTTTTATTGTAGTTGAAAACTGAAAAATGTGTGTTTGACCTGCTTCAGTGGCTTCAAATTATTCGAAAGTCTGACAGAGATGAATGAAAGGATATGGGGAGATCATGATTATACGAACTAACCTGTGAGGGTAGTGCTATCATAATACTGAGTGGTGATTCGTTCGAAAAGATTAGAAAATACGTCGCTCGTAAATTTTAATAATAAGCCAATAGTCATAAAGTAAGCGTGCGTGACCGTGTCGCCGCGTATAAGCAAATTATGAGTATTTTAGAACAACAAATATCGAGAGTGTGCGTATAAAAATATAACGAATTTACACTTCATTTATTTATAGCATATCGTTTGCTTCTTTAATTTAAGAGGTCAGCTCATGTCGGTAGAGCAATGACCACTGCTCTCTATCCCGCGCTTTCGTTATGACCACTTGTTTCGACTCGACCCCTACTTTCTCCTTTACTTGTTGTACAAATTATATGTCTGTGCTCTTGCAAATCTTTGATCATTTCAGTATGGATTAAGAAACTGATTAGGTTTTTGTTTAAAATGATTCTACCAGCGATTATTCAAGACTAGGCCAAGCAATAAAGCCTTTAAAGAAATTGTTTCAGAAAAAACCTCTAGATAACAGTGAACACTTACGTTCATTTAGGTCTTATATACGGGCCTGTTTAATTATTCATCTCATTAGAGAACTTCTAGGCGTTCCTTTGTAGATAGTTGGATCGGGTGCACTGCCGATAGCCTAGTTCCTGGCAAACTTGGGGGCTGAAGTTTTGAGAATATGTGTCGTGCCCAAGTTAATGTCTTCCAATTGAGAGTCTAAGATAATATATTTGGAGTATTGGGAGTGCCAAATGCATTGTTCGGCTGCTTATTGTTTTGAAAGTGGTGCTCATAGAACTGAAGCAGAATAATAGACGTGCTTTTTGCGTTCTTGCGATACTTGCGACTTTATTGGCGTGGATTTTGATACTTACTAAACAAATTGCGTACGAGATATTTTAGTAAGATATGTAGGTTTCATCCTTATAAAAGTGGCTCATAGATGTAAGCCCCTCTTTGGTGTACCTAACATGTATAAATAAATGTTACGTATATTAATGTTAGAAAAAAGTCGAATTCTCTGTTACAAATGTTACGTTATTGATGTTAGTGAAAAATCAAATTTTGTGTTGCTGCATATTAATTCTGAGTTCAGTATAATCTATTAAAAGTTTTATTAAAACAAATTCTCCACTCAATATCCATTTCAATATCATAAACATTAATAAAATAACCAAAACATTATCAAATGACATTCAACCTTATTTTAGTTTGAAAATAATATACATATTCTGCAAAAATGATAGCTCCATTTTTTGTTAACCCATTAACCCTTTCACACATTTTTTTTACTTATTCAAACTGTCAATTGGATGATATTAATTTTGTGTAAAATTCAGAAATAAATATGTGACTCGACAGACTGAATATAACTTGAATAGCCACATGGACTCAAGTATTAAATTATATTACCTTGTGATATTGTCATATGACTTTGAACATTTCTTAATGCTATTTGAAAGCAGTCTTTGTTGGTTTTAACTTCTCTTTAAATAGAGCATACAAGATGGTTTAGGTTAGAATTATACAGAAAAAAATTACATTAATTTAATAATTTATTGTGATATAAAATATTCAAAATTACTTAGAAAAATCGTACGCGTGCACTATATACACGTATCAATATATGTATAAGTAGAATAATCATTAATTAGCAAAATTAAGTTCTAATTAAACTCCAACGGGGTAAAAAATAACTCTACTTATTGTGTTACAACGTTAATTACATAATTGTTATTTATGTATAGGTATTTTAAATTAGTAATTTACATAGTTCAATAGATTAAAATTTTCACTGACCAAGGCCAAGCTCTTTCTGACTTAATACTTACTGCACTACGTTGAGTATAACAATAGACGATTAAGAGCTGTTTTAGTAAGAAAATGTATATAAAAAATCCAGCAAAAATAAAGAAAGCAAACAAAATGTTGGCTTTCTGGCGCGGGGCTGCAGTATAATATAAGACTTTTATAAACCCTACATACTTGTAGAAAGTAAATCGGCCACTCATCTATTGAAATAGTAGATGAAGAGACTATCTTCATGAATCATCAAGAGTACCTACATTTATAATCATTAAAAGTAGTAATAAGTAGCATGTAATATAATAGTAGAGTATTTTTTCATACTGTGTATTTTTTTTTACGAGCGTTAATCTCCTAATATTTAAAAATAAACATTGTGATTGTGAAATAACTTCACAATGAAAGTCAGAAATCATCACCAATTCCCATGAATCCTGATAACAATAACCGAATTTCCAGACGTCAATATCGAAAACAAAACACGTGACTTCTATGCAACCTTCAATCAATTTAAGTCGAGAGCACTGTCAGAGTTCAGAGGGGCATAACATATCGTCCGTCGGGGACAGACGGACGGCGGATAGTGGCGTGACGAGGGGGACGTCACTACCATACCATAGTATCCCAGTCAATTCTGTTTATAGAAATTCATTTGTTATATCGTAGTATCGCAATAACTTGGTTACGTGATCGCGATGACTTGTTGTTATTTGGAAAAATGCTTGCAAATGGAATCTGTCATATTTTGATGAGTTTTCTTTGAGAAATGTATAGTTTAAGTTCTTGATGTTTTAACAGGGCTGTTGATTTGAAAGTAGCTATATTATTTTGATTTACTATAAAATTGATACATTTTGGTATTGTATACAATTACACAAGATTTGTTTGAATGCTTAAATTGGAACGTACTCTGTTTGATATGAACTCAACCCTTCTAACTTAATCCCAGATGAAAATTACTTTACAAAAAGATAGGTTGTCATTGAATAGGCATAAAAGAAATAAATCTTTAGCCGATCAGATAGGAGTGCAATTTACCCCTTCAGCAATCCTTTCTATTGTTACACTGAATTGGATTCATCGACTTTACTATAATTACAGCTGAAGCAGCTTTCAACGTCTCACAATAGATTACTCAGAACATTAATCTTGAAGCATTGAAAAGTGCACCGTTCAAGCCCTTTGCATACCCTTCACGAAATCGCAAAGCAATTTAGCGTGAAAATAGCGGGGTTAGTCGACAGGTTAGACGGGACAAAAGCAAACAAGTTCAATACCGAAGTGAAAGAACAATAGGGAGTGTGACGTGACAAATGACGTACAGGTGTCACGGGCGTGTTATCGGCACGCCGCAGCCGCGAGACGCCGCCGTGATTGTGAATACACTATGATTAAACGCCGTAGACTACAACACGCCTAAATTGAACAGCGTTAAAGGAGAAAGATTTAAATTCGGAAACTTCAACTGTTTTTGGGATCAATTAGGAGTGATAGAATAACAAGGAGTACGACGTGACAAATGACGTCAGGTGTCACGCAGCGTGTTATCGGTGCGCCACAGCGGCTAGGCGCCCGACTAGTTAGTGAATATCCTATGAATAAAGAAAAATATGCCTTAAATTTCGGCTTTAAATATCCTGAAATCTTCGATATTTTCAAACATTCCTATGGCTTTCGTTGTAACACAAAGTGGCAGCTAAGAACGAAAGAGAAGCTGAAATGTATATTTTGCTCATCAGTATCATTATTTATGACTAATGGTCGCAAGCGTGATTGCTGAGCGTGAAGTCCTGGGTTCGATTCCCAGGTCAGGCAAAGTGTTATTGGGTTTTTCTGAAAAAGTTGGGAAATTCTCAGTAGCAGCACGGAGTCTGGAACTGTGCCCGGCAGATGGCTATAAGCTCGCCCCCTATTACATGGGACTTAATAACGACATCGGCGAATTGTGGGTGTACAATAGTACACCTCTGCCTAACCCTTTGGGGAATACAGGCGGGATCCTATGTTATGTTATCATTATTTACTAGTACCTTTATTTTAATACAGGTATTTTAATACTGGTATTTAAAAGTAGTCATACGCTGCTTGACAATGAACAAATGAATTCAATAATTGAGCGTCAGCATTCTCACACATGTACACATATTTTGTGCTCATACTAGCAAGTTCAGATCTGCTTTCATCATCATCATCATCAGCTAGAAGACGTCCACTGCTGAACGAAGGCCTCCCCCTTAGACCACCACATGGAACGACATTCCGCCACTTGCATCCATTGGTTGCCCGCAACTTCCACAGTGTCGTCGGTCCACCTAGTAGGAGGCCTTCCTACGCTGCGTCTGATTTATATACGTAGATTATATGAATTCGTCACGTAGGTATACATTTACAGATTACAGAACTGAAACTCCAAACAAAGCCGTTACATCATTAGTTGATCAATTTCATACTAAAACTACTCCAAAAGTGAATCAGATACGTCAGTCCAAAGATAACGTTGTTCCAAACGCCGCCGCCCGGGAGCAAGCGTAACAAATGTCATGCGGTCGCGACTTTCCAAACGTCAAGTCTCTTATCAGTGCGCTGAAATGAAGCAGTAAGTACAAGCTCGAGGCTTCCTTGTTTACGAACCTGTCGGAACGGGAATTAACATTGTGTAAGTGCGATTTGTCGGGACACAATGACGTGAACAACGGGTTTAGATAAGTTGGCATAAATGTTGTTATTGTTGTGGCTTACGGCGGTGTTAGGATGAAATATGCATATTTATTAGTTCTACATGACTGTATTTGATAGTGCTTCAATGAACACAGATGAGATGGTGAAATGCTAAATACGATTCAATTATTTTGAAAGTGATATTCAATTCTTTTTTTTTTTTGTTAAAACCCTCTGCTTGTTTATACATATTGCTGATTCAAAACCGAAAGAACCTTTACAATATTTGCAAAGACGTCTGTGCAGGGCCTACGCTGAAATGTAGCGGTAATTACCGTATCTTGTTTGCAAACTCGTTTATTGAAATGAAATCCTACCTCGTGTAAGCGTGATTTGTTGCGACAATGATAGCGTCATGTAATTGTTATTGCGACATTGATATAAAGTATTATTCGGGTTAGGGTAAGCCTTATTTCTGGGTCTTGTTCCTATTCAAATTAAACTAGTTTTACGAGCTTGTTCCCTCGCAAGTTGGCTCTAAGAACTACTTAAAATGTCGTAGTGTCTGAATTTGATAGGTACACTTAATTATGGACCGTCGTTTAAAGTATAAGTAATTGAATACTATTCTATTTTGCTGTTTGAAGTCTAGATTCAATAGTCTACATCTGCAAACCTGGCATAAGCATAGAAGCTGGCACTTTCAAAGAAAGAAAGAAAGAAAGAAAGAAAGAAAAGAAAGAAAATGTGTTTATTGGCACAGAATAACAATTGAAAAAATAATTAAAATAAAATAAAAAGTTGCCGTAGTGCCAAAGGGGCCACAGCTCAGCATAAGTTAGGTAGCAGCAATACTTGCCACCTAACGCTGGTTTTCAGCTGCAACCCACGAGTGCTATACGCTCGAAACTTATAACTAATAAGTATAATAAAGTTCCGTTCTATTTCAATTATAATGAACATCAGGTATGATAATATGTATAAATAAGAATAGAAGAAATAATAATAATAAAAAAAATGAATAAAGGAAATAATAATAATGCTATAAGTCATGCCAAAAATGCGCAATCGCAGGGAATTGATACATCTACTTGCACCTATATAGCGGATGAGCTAGCTCGAACATTCTCGTACTGTCTTTGATGTTGGAGTAAAAATGCTTTTAATTTAATTTTAAATGTCGAGCCACTGTTAGATTTTTTTATAGGTGGTGGTATATTGTTCCAACATTTCGTAGCTGCGTACCGAAAGCTACCTCTAAACGCCGCAGACTTATGACGCGGGATAGAAAGTTGCTGAACACAATTCCTTCGTTCACGGTTGTTGTGCCTGCTTGTCCATGTCAGCTTGTTGTAAAGATACGAAGGTGCTCGTGACTCAATTACACCAAACAGAAGGCTTGCTAAATGAAGTTTACGTCTTGCGTTCATTTTTAGAATGCTGTGCTTATTGAAAAAAGGTGTAACGTGGCTTCTTAACGGTATATTAAAACAAAATCGTGCACAGGCGTTCTGGAGTCTCTGTGTCATGCGTTCATTTTTAGATAGCAACCGTGGACCATAAACTGAGTCAGCATAATTCAACTTTGACAGAACCAATGACTCCACAAGCAAAATTCGCAGTTCCTCAGACAGGTATGGGCGCGCTCTGTATATAATTTTAAGCCTATAAAAACTATTCCTAATTGACTCTATGACATGTTTGTCAAAACGCAGTTCCGCATCAACAATAAGACCCAAATTACGTGCCTCGTAAACACGTTCAATGGGCTCTCCCATAACAGATAAACAAGCAATGGTGGGTTTAATTGCACTTAACTGGGACTTAGTGCCAAAAAGCATATACTTGGTTTTCTTTGGGTTCAGTACTAGTGAATTGAGTTTGGACCATCCTACAATATTTTCTAGGTCTTCGTTTAGATCTTTTAAAGCTCTTTCATAATCCTGTGGTTTGAAGGATATGTAAATCTGTGTATCGTCGGCGTATATATGATATTTACATTTTTGTTCTATTAGTTATGTCAGCACAATACATAATAAATAATATAGGTCCTAATATTGAGCCCTGCGGTACGCCTCTGCAAACTGAACGATAGGCAGAAACAACAGCAGAGCCTTCCGTGCGTCGTATCTCTACGAACTGTGTTCGCCTGCTCAAGTAGCTATCGAACCATTTCACTGTATCTACGTCAAATCCATAAAAAGTCATTTTAGAGAGTAGAAGGGGAATATTAATACAATCAAATGCTCGCGAAAAATCAATTAACACTAATAGGGTACACATACCAGAGTCTTGAGCAGATAAGATGTTGTCCGTTACGTCTAAGAGAGCTGTGGTAGTGCTACGAGCTCTTCTAAACCCGGACTGCACATCGGGAAGGATATTATTTTTTTCTAAAAATTCAACAACCTGCGAAGACACTACCTTCTCTAAAACTTTGGATAGTACTGGCAAGATGCTTATGGGTCTTAGATCTTTAATATCGATTGCATTGGGTACTTTAGGTAATGGGCGAATTTTAGCGACTTTCCACAACTCAGGATAAGATGAAGTTTCAATTGACCTATTTACGATTGTAGTTATGGCTTCTAATGTTACTGGTAAAGTCAGTAGTACCATATTTATATTAATATTATCACAACCTTCAGCGTTTGACTTTATGCTACTTAATATCTTTGCTATCTCTGACTGTGTTGTAGGTTTCAAAATAAAAGTTGAGCAGTTATATCGCGAAAACTCAAAGTAGGTTAAATCTGAAAGACTGACTTCGTCACTACCGGGTACATTCCAGAAATGATCGCATATTTTATCTGCATCGGCAAAATGCGAGGGCAATTCTGTGTCATTTTTTGGCGGAAGCAGAGTAGTTTTCAAGTTTCTCCATAGTGCCTTAGAGTCCCTCATCTGATTATTAATATTATGTTTTAAATACGCGGACTTTTCATAAAATAATGATTTGGTGACTAGTGACTTCAATTCTTTATAATAGGATCGTTTACTTTCTTTGTTATGTTTGCGGTACTGGTTATGAGCCTGGTTCCTCAGATGCATCATTAACTTGATAGTATCAGTTATCCAGGGATAAGAACGCTCTCTGATAACACAGGTTCTCCTCGGTGCATGTACATCAATTAACGCAATTATGTGTGAGTTGAGTTTATTGACCATATCATTAACGTCTTGTAATTTCGTTATGTCGCTCCAGTTAAATAATTTTAGATCTCTTTTAAAGTATTCTTTTGGGTCGATAAGAGATGGTCCTTGGCAGAATTTTAGCTCGCTTAAAGTGAACTTCACAAGTTATCAGCGCGTGCGCCCCCAACTCCGGAATTGTTTCTACGGATACAGATCGGACCCTAATATTTGTACATATAATATCTATCAGTGTATCTCCGTGCACCGTAGAGTGTGTAGGTGTACGCACTAATTGCTTTAAGCTCATACAATCCAGAAAGGTCCGTAACTTATCCGTTTTTGAGTCAGATGCATTCAGCATGTTAATGTTAAAATCGCCCAACAGAATAGTATGATCACATTGCGTTAGTGTATTTAATGAGCAGGAGACGGCATCCAAGAAAACATCAACATCCTGCCAAGGAGGGCGATATGCGGTACCTATTGCTAGCTTCGACCCACATACGCTAAGTGTGAACCACATTTGTTCCACCGAAGCATGTAATGGATCAACAGGATGTGAGTGAATACGGACGTTTACCCCGCGTTTAATATAGAAACCGACACCGCCCCCCCGACCACCCTTGACAGACAATGGACGCGGTATGTGTCGCAGCCGATATCCAGGAACAACGGGTGCACGCCCTTCTTCGCCGTTCCGCAACCACGTCTCGTTAATTGCCATAATGTCAACGTCATTACACGAAAGGCCTATGTACAACCCAGTAATTGGCAAAATCGGGCTGTGGCTGATTATGATGATGAATTTGGTATTTCAATGATCTTTAAGTTACTATTTTTCGTTGTAAAATATTCCTTTTTTTCCCTCTTTTGATGAAATAGGTAAGCATTATCATAAGTTCCGTTTCACTTTCGGTCTGACGCGCTGAGTCAGCTGAATTAATAGATTCAGTAATAAAATAAAGCTGTGAACTTCCTTGTTTGGTAACCTGTCTGCGTAAATGAAAACATGCGTTGGGCACTGTCCGATCCGTCGCGATTATGACGCATGGAGCAAACTCGATTATTTCAGTGTTCACCGCATTCAAACGGAATGCAAATATAGGATTGGGCGAATGATTCTTGATGAATAGATACTACTTCTTCATTTATAGGTGCTGTAAATAGTAAGTAACGGATTTTGTCGGGAAGTTGCGCAAGGAGCGTTTTACGTCATGTACTCTTTTGTGGTGTATTTATTATTAATAAAGTTTCAACAAATTAAATCTTATAACTACAAAACAAGGCCTCACAAAACCGTTTTCACGGTTTGTCTGTGGAAACAGTTCAAAAAAGAAAGTAATACTGTTATGGTTGTGCGGAAACTAAATTAAATAGGAACATGTTAACACTAATCGTAGTTACCAATTCTCGATAAAGAAGTTCTTAAGTATCTTGGCAAATTTACTTTTGTTGGTTTCATTTTTAATATCTGCAGGCAAGCTGTTGAGTCGGTATGATATTCGTTTATCAAATGTTCTATCTCCGTAGTAGTTACTTACTCTGTGTACGTCAAATTTACCTGCAGATACTGTCCTAGTTCCGTGTAGGGAGAGTTTTTATGATGTCTAATAAATGTATTTCTTTCTTTCTTTTTAGTGGCAGTACAGAGTTCAACAACCCTTAGGAAGCTCTAGTGTGGTAGGTTATAGTAATATTATACCTAATTGTAACCACTCAAAAGTGTGCAACCGTTTTTAGGCTTATTAGATGACATAAGTGACGAAACGTAGACATTCTTATTATTCATGGCTGCAGGTATCCTAAACGTTACCTATTCTTAGGTAATCTCGTAACTCTGGTACAGTTTACTATGGTATGGTATCATAAAGACGTATAATATAGTACATAGTAGTACCTACGTTAAAATATTTGTTCCAAACCAGCGAAAAGTCAAATAAAAATGTAAATTTTCGATTTTCTGAATATTATCCTCTACTTGGCGATGACATCTATGGCCAATCATAGCTGTCATTTATCCGCGGCATCCAATCAACAACGGTTAGCGAGCGAAACGAGTGACAGAAGGGGAAACAGAGGGAAAGCCGAGTCACGATCCACAATAATTAATATTCCCAGTAGTACTTACTTACATGATCATAGTATCAACGCAGTAGATGATTTTTTTTTGTATGTGACATAAGTTATCGACGACTGATTCTGTCAGTTTAGTTCATTGTCTTATCCGTCACCTTACTTCCTATTGTCAATAAATGCCACTGCTAGTTAGACGAGAAGAGAATCCCTAATCGCAAGTGCGAGAAACGCCAATAAAATGTAGTGAATTGACATAACCTGTCAAGCGAAGCAAATGTCAATCATAATCACTTTGCTGCAGTGTCTATTGACCCGAGATTGTCTTCTCGTCTCGGCCGCATTGCGTTGGCCAAAATTTCGTCGATTTTAATGGACCAGATTTTATGTTTCCAGTGACGTATAAAAAATTAATTATCGCCACCAAGTTTCTGTATTCAGACTTATGCGATAAGAAAATAAAACAAAAGCAAGTACCGTTTTTACACGTAAAAGTCACACTTCTACAGAAGCCATTCTAAAGCTGACTCCGCAGTATAACAATTTTTAACACACATAAATTTTGTTCTTGAACAAATCACGTTGCTTCACAGTGTTATCAGTCTGTCGTAAGATAAAACTTTACAGACGTCTAACGGAACGTTTCGGATAAATTAAATTCCTTCACGCTGAAGGAATAGTCAAATCGCCGATGCACCGCAAGAAGCTTTAGCGAATTTTCTAGAGGTATTTCCTATATCTTTATACGATAGGTAGGTAATAGAAGTTTTACGTATTTTCTATATCTTACGTGGATTTAGGATTTAAGAGAGAAGGTGCTTGGTTCCTGAAGACTCTTTTGACGTATTCTTTTTGGATTAAATTTTTATAGGTAGGTACCTTACTGGCAAACGAAGAAAATGAAAATCGATCGACAGTTCCTACCTGTATCCATACAGATTTTTTTTTTAAGAAAACACGGTCTTATCTTTTCTCTTAGATTTCTGGGGTCTTATTAGCAAAGTAGTTACTTCTAATCAAAAACTTCAGTATGCTGAAAACATTAGATCCTCGAAAAAAATCCTTCACAACTACCCATAATTCTGCAAAAACCAGCAATATTATCATTTCTCATCGCTCTAAAAACAAGTCTATAATTAATACAGAAATGATCCCAAAACGCCCATAAAATTTCTCGCAACGAAAACAAAGCTCGCATATCATTGCGGATATAATGCATATTATTTCAAGAGGTGACTGAAACAACAGTTTAGTGGTATCTGGCGTACCCACGCGTTTTGTTACCTTTGTAACCGGCTTCTGGTATAACACATGGATGGAAAATGCTGGATTGTGTACTTACGTGCACCTGCAAGATAATATGTGTTTTAGTGCAATTATGTTGTGTTAGTTTATGGGGCAGTTTCAGGAAAATGTTGAAGTGGAAATTTTTATTAGATTTTGCTGTTTGGGTAGTGCTGCATGTATATTGTATGTTCCAGAGGGAAATATTAAGTATATTAGAGTTTGTGAATAGAATATGCTTGGTACAGAGGCTAGGCGATGGGCTTGCTGCGCTGTTAAAATTTGTATGATTAGCATCCATAAGTAGGAGTTTTCCTTGTCCTCGTAGTCAAAGTCAAAGTCAAAGTCAAATATTTTTATTTCGAGTAGGCCTTTACAGGCTCTTTCAAAACGTTGTGATTCTAGGTGCACGGTTCCAAAGTGGGGGTAGGTCCTATGGAGAAGAGACCGGCAAGAAACTCCATGGATACTCTTTTAAAATAATAGTTTTAAACTGGTTACAATCTTTAACGGTAAAGACTATGCGAGTACAATGCAAGCCAATGTGCGCAAAACGACACACGAAGAACAGTATTAATATAACGGAATAATTGGTGTAGCTAGGCTCAGCCACAATAGTTGGAGACCCAGCGATCCAGTACTCAACGCCACTTTCATCAGAAGGATATGCTGGCCCAAGTGAGTGCAACAATCCACACTGTCCGACAAGTAAATGTAAAGTTACTGGCTACACTGTACTCGCACATTTACAATTTGAAGTTGCTAGCGTCTAACAAACAAATTACATGAATAATATAATTAGAAATCTTAAACAAATAATAACTAATTGTTACAAAATAGAAAATTTTATATAAAATAACTAAAATTAAAACATATAGAGAAAAAAAAAAAAGATAATAAAAATATTATCAAGACAGTCGTCATTGAAAACTAAAAACTAACTTGTGAGAATTGAAAACAACGGATTGCCAGGGAAGCCGCATGTGCAGAAGACATCAAGACAGTTAGTGCCACACGTCCCTATCGTCAACATAGATCTTCTTACGTATGCTCGCGCACATTATTTTCATACATTTTTTGTCTTTATCTATGGTCGAAGTCGAAAAATACTCGTACTAGACGCACCGATGTTATTGCGAAATTTGTATGAAGTGAATCCATAAAAATGTCGTATTAAATTCGTGTATTTGAAATAGATACAAACAAGAAAATACATTATAACTTTCCAAATACTTAGCTAAATACCACGAAGTATTTTCCTAACAATTAACCTAGCACCAACAGGTTGACAAAACATTCCGGCTTTGCACAGCTAACCCATTTACACCTACTGAAACGCGTGTTGATTCGATATAGCGCTAATGTAATGAAAGTGCAAACAACAGCCACTAAAAGAATACACGGCGGAGTTAATACAAGCGCACGTGAGTATTCTTCCCACGTACTACGTAAGTAACGGCGTCTTCGCACCGAGCATGTGACACCTAGCGTTAGGTGCCGTGAAAAATGGTCCATTTCCCGACGCGAGGATAAATTTATCTTCCCGAGGACTATTGCGACGCGCCGCGTTATTCCTCTGTTAATATTCATTGTGGAACAACAACGTGACTTTTCCAACCCAAACCTCCTCGACTTTCACCGATTCACTGCTTTAAACAAACACGTCACTTAATTCTTCTCGTTTGCAATTCATATTTACCGTGTTTCCCCGTTAACTCGTTGCCAATTTTATTTATTCGTTATTTAATTCACAAAAATGGTCCCGCGGAAATTTTAAACCGATGACAAAGGCAATGCACCGAAAATGTCACGCGACCGCAACGCCAAACCAATTAAGCGTATATCTGGCTATAATTCGTCTCCACAGTGGTGTGGGGTGAAACGGAATGGGGCAAAAATATGACAAAAATCGCGTAGAGACCAGACGACATTAATTCAATTGTCGCCGGTCAGAACGAATCAGTGTTAGACAGATCAACGTGAAATGTGATATTTGGCGGGGATGGACAATTTCCTTACGCGGCTAATGGATTCCGAGGGGCCGGCTCAGGCGATTATTCATATTATTGCCATATGTGGGGACATCCAACATTTATGGGGACATTATATTGGATCTGCGTTCTGCCTATCGTCAACTTTTGTAGGCCGCAGTCCAATTTATATAGATTGTAATGGTTGATTGTGTTGATATAATACGCAGACTACACCGACGAATCGTGGTTAAAGTATTCCCTTAATTACAATTCGATCGTGTCTCAATAATTGCATTCTCATTAACACAAAATTTTGCAGTCGGTTTTAATTTAACTTATCATCAACCATTTTCAATTGAGATTTAATTGGTATCGTTATTATAATGAACTGTTATAGCTCTAAATATAGTGGGATAATACATCGGTAAACATTCGGTGTACCGTGAAAAATATTCACAATATGTAATAATTCTATGAGGAAAGAGATATTGGGAAGAATTTGGGGGAGGACATTGACCAAAAAAGGGACAGTTTGGTCGAACTAAAAAAAAAAACAATCCACTACTGTGCCACTGCTGGGTACGAGTATCTTCTCAGTTAAGGCTAGTTCACCACGCTGCCCTGGTGCGAGTTTGAGGACACCATAGAAAAAAAAATTGGATACCTCTCAGATCTTCAGGTTTCCTTCACCATTAACTCAAGTGATAATGAAATTTTGATCTGCATGTAACACTGCAAATATCAGACGTTCTAGACCTGTACGAACTCAGACTCTCCTGCTTGGAGGGTATTCAACCACTAGGCTACAATGATTCATAGCCAACTAAAATAATACCGGTTCTTATCTACACGATATCGAGGCAATATCTTGCTGCATGTCAACTGTCAGGAGATCATAGCTGCTTCGATGCGTGTACTGTTACAAGTGTTTGTGACATTTAGCGATACAGCCGGGCTTTCCGACGCGTGCAAATTGAGTTTTCTGCTTGCCAGCCTCACACTGATGCCGACTGACAAGTGAACAAGCCCCTTTATTAATTAATATGGGTGTTCGAAACGTGTTTCATAGGTACGTATTTGTTTTTTTTATTTTTGGAGCTGTGATTATATAGTGTAGCCTCTATTATATTATGAGTCGTTGCTCGTCATACGAGAATATTAATTTTTGTTTTGATCAGAAATGATGATTTTTTTTTATTTAAATATTAAGAGTAAACTTTTATGTTACTAAAACGAAGGTTTGTTTATATCGTTTTGACATTCGATAAGACCTAGGCTTAGGTCTAAAACGCTGGGCTTTTTCAGGCATGTGACGATTATTTTGTCCTAGTTGGTGATGAAAACTGTGATAAATTCAATTTATTTTGTTTTTTTTGTATGCGTACCTTTACATACAGTAATATTATGTGCACACATAACCAGACTTAGAATAACTATCAGTAAACCATACAAATATTTATTCCGTGCAAGAAGTCAAACCTGCGACTCGCAACGCAGCAGTCGATAGCTCAACAACTATTCCGACCGTGTCATCAAGAATTTGTGAGAAATTTGAGATTTTCCTTACTATAACCAAGCAAGCGTCAGTCCAGTTAGAACAATTGAATATGAAAGTTATCGCAGTTAACCAATGCCAAATTCATTGGAACAAACGCGTTAATCCAATTATAAAACTGTTGCTACTTCATGAAACTTCGAATCTTTAATGCTTGAGAATCGTATTGAGATATTAAAATCCTATCAAAAACTTTCAACAAGTTTTAAGTGCCACACAAAATGAAACTGCCATTTTGACTTCTAGACGACCAAATAATAGCTTAATTTGACACGTTATTTTGAAATATCGCTCCATTTAAAGGCTTAAAAACTACTTTATAATAGGTTCTTACTATAGTTTCATAGTCAAAATTAAGAGCATTAGTGAATAAATATGCGCAGAACTTATAAGGATTATAGTTATTATCTCTGCCTACTGGTCCAAGCTGAGTAAGACGCGTACTTCTGAATTTTCGAATTCATGTGTGTTTTTACAATCACAATTGCTTAATTTATTTATTTATTTATTATATTGTAGAATAATTTTTATCAATTATTTATTCATTCTGCTAGTTTCACTTTTGTCCGTCGCTTGGGGTTAGCGCTGAAAATCAGCGTTGTGTTGAAGCTCACGTCACAACACAACACTCATGCTGAGTGTGAGCCTCGTTGTCGCAGCTACAGCATGCAAAAAATTCTTTTTTGTACGCTAGTTCTGTTACAATTTTTTTTATCTTTCTTTTCTTTCTTTCAATTTGGTTAACGGTAAAGGAAAACATCGAGAGGAAACATGTAAACCTGAGAGGGGGTCCTTAGGGTTCTTCATAGTGTACGTAGCCCGCCAACCACTATCAATCCAGCATGGTGGAATAAGGCCTGATCCTTCTTCCAGTCTAAAAAGAGTCCTCGTGCACGTTAGAGTAACAGTAGTAGCTAGCTGAATTATATATTCATGATGATAGTAACTGTCTCACGGGTCTAGTCGAAGCAAGCACGGCAGATGAGGTATTAGGATTCGCTGATCAAAAAAAAATTGTCGCAGCCCGGAGTTTTTAATCGCATTAAACTAGTCCCAATGGGATCAATAGCAGCATCGGCGAAATGTGGGTCCATCAGATGGTGATGCTCTAGCGAGCGTGATGCTATGTTATGATCATAATTTCAAGGATATGATCCTATTTTCCCAACCATAACTCAGTTTACCTCATCAGGGATTATAGCCGTTATGTTACGTGTACAGTCTCTAAGTAACTTACGGCATGGGACATGTTGTTCATATAAATAAAGTTAAAACTTAACACAACATATAAACCGTAAATCCTAGAACAACAAAATACCGTGCAGATATGAAATTTACTTAGGATTGTTTGCATAGGCTCAACTCCAGGCGTTGGCTATTATTAAAGTACCGGTTTACCGCCTTAATGCTGCAAGTAAACACTTATTTTTGGACTTATTATGAAGTGTTCCTATCAATTTTGGTTACGTATTATGTCTAAATTGAATACAAGAATGTACTAGAGCTCTCTTGAGAAAAATGTAAATTTGCTTACCATAGAAAAACAGCTCGACTGAACGCTAACCGTTAATGTCAGTATTTTTATAGTTTCAGTAATCAACATAACTAATGACCAGATGATGATTAAGTATAAGAACTCACCCTTTTGTTACATCGACTTTACTGATTGCTGCGCCGAGTCAAAAAACAATCTTATGACTTTAAAATTTGTAGTTGCCGCTTAGGTCATGTTTTCTACTTATTATTACACCTGTATTCTCTGAAATGTTAAGGCAGAGGTACTTTAAAAAATAGGTACTATTTATATATCTACATTTAGCCGATGGTGGTATTAAACCCACTGTAATACCCCCAATAGGGGGTGAGCTTAATATCATCTACCGGGCCCAATTCCAAACTGAGAATTTTCATACTGTAAAACCCAATAACGCTTCGCGCTTCTGACCTCTAGACCAAATGAGTCCTGTACCTCTATCATGAGTTTTCTTACTATTTACTATCATAGTAAAGTAAATTTTCATGATAGCGATTTTAGTTCTTAACTTGGTTACATTAGGGATTAGAGTCGCTTATGTGACATATGTGTCATAATAAAGTTTTGATTTACTATTTACGATATTATAGAGATGTCATGTTAGCGACTCTAATCCCTAATGTAACCAAGTTAAGAACTAAAATCGCTTGCATAAAAATTTACATTTACTATGAAATTAAATAGTGTAAACTCATAATAGAGGTACTGTATTATTTTTCTCAGAAACCGTTACCTACCACCTACCGTATAATTGAATATAAAATAATAACATTACATTCCTTGTTTAAAAATATATTCTTCTGAGCTTGTTCTTTGAAGACGTTTTTTTTTATAAAGTCGTAATTGATATAATTTAAATGTTAAGCGTGTTATGAAAAATTCAGTGAGCCAAAAAATTTAATATCTACGCTTCTTTCATATCTATGTATAAATATATCAATTTGCTTTGTTTCTGTTTTACTTTTAAACTGTGTTCTTCAGTGATTTGGCAACGCCGAGCTTGAAGTTTATAGCAATATTGCTGGACATAAAAATAGTAATGGATCCCTGAGTTTGTTTCGGCGTTTCTTCCTAGGGATAGTCATACGAAATGCCGAAGGCACCTAACTCATCCTCAAACTCAAACTTTTATTTGCTTTCCACAATGGTATAAATAGATGGTAAGTAAAATTGTATAGTACATCGTGGACCCTGTTGGGCACGCAAACATTAGGAGAGAGGAAGAACAGTGGTAAGTAGGTACTTTTAACATTGGTAAGTAATTTTTATTTAAAGTATATAGGTAGAATATATGATGTGTAAAAGTGATTGAAAATTCCTAATTGCAAAATAAATAATTTCATTTTATTTCAATTGAGCCTTACTACTGTTCTGTATCTGTTCTAGGAATAATTTTAAACCGACTTCAAAAAAAAGGAGGAGGTTCTCAATTCAACTGCATGTTTTTTCAATAGGCAGTGGTCCTTAAACAGGTATAAGACAGTGACATATGTATGATTGGCAAGTTTCGTTTTACTCAAGACCACTTATTGGAAAAAAACACTTATTGTTGTTAATTTCTGTGTAGCTTCACGCCTGTATTCCTCGGAGAGTTAAGTAAAGGTCATATCGTCAATAGTACCGTTATTCCGTAACCTTCGGGTTGCTAAAACAAATCCTACTTATTAAAAAACGAGGTTTATTTTTAGACTAGTTTTAAACCTTTAGGCAAGTTTTTTTATTATAAACCTTACTGTTGTCGATATATCTTAGCCGTATTTAGTTGACGGTTTTGGATTAAGAATTGTATTTTGACCACAGTAAGGTTCATACTGGCTAAAAGGTTAAGACTGATCCAAAGATGAATCTTGTTTTTTTTTTATTTTTTTTTTTAAAAAAAACGTTGCCCCACACTAGGAATAATTCCTGTATCGTGGGTGCGTTTACAAACACATATATTCACATACACAAACGCTCAGACCCGAAACAATTATCTGTAGATCATACAAATATTTGGTCCGTGCGGGGATCGAACCCGCGACACTTAGCGCAGAAAGCTAATCGCTTAGCCACTACGCCAACCGTGTCGTCTATAATAAATAAATAAGAAAGCCGAATAAATCTTTACCAGAACCGGGAACTGATCTAGGACGTTACGCTCAGCAGTCGCACTTGCGACCACTAGACCGGTGATGTCGTCATGTTTTCTATGAATTTATCAGAAATCGTTGCAAAAGTCTAATTGAATAAAATATAATATTATTTGATGCTCTGTGTTGCCTGAAATTGAAACTACGAAGTTATAAGTCGGAGCTATGGTCACGGGCCCATAATTTCCAGTAATTTATTTTAATAATCAGGTGAACATAAGATAATAAACGTACATAATGATATCTAATTTGCATTATTTAAATCCAAATTACATCTAGTTCTTGTAGAACCTGCCTAACCTTTTATCTCTAGAAATTATTTCACAAAACTATATTGTGTAATCAGATTTATATTGTTGCAATATCAAAGCCGTCGGTTCCATTAAAATGTTGCTAGTTATGAAACTTTAAAGCTGCTTGTTAAGTTAAATGTTTGACAGCATCACTTCTTGATAACTCGGCCGTATCGCGGAGTACGACGCGGCACAACACAGAGATGAAAGAGCAGTCGAGATTGTTTATTTCTATTATAAATCGTAGACAACATTGTGTTACTAAGATAATAATTATGAAATTTACCTTCAGACTATCTGTCTGATGTGAGTTATCGTCGGTTTAGTCTGTCAGGTGTAAAATAAGCACATAAAACCTGTGTAGGTATTAATAGTAAACGGCGGAGTTGGTGTAGTGGTTAAGTGATCGACTACGGTGCTAAGTGACGCGGATGCGATTCCCTGTCTAGGTATTAGTTTGCATGTGAATATTTGTGTATGTTAAATTGTAAATCCGTATTTTGCAACATTGAACAGGTAAGCAGGCGAAGTGTTAAACCAACAATTAAAAAAGAGGCCTCAATTTTTCGAGCATTGCCAAGATAATTCTTCATTTCATTTTATTATCCAACTTAAAAATCCATCCTGAGAATGTTGGATTAACGTAGGCGTAATATATAAAATAGAATAATCTTTTCATCTAGAAAATCCAGCTTCAACTTATTCAATACAACAACGTAACAATGGCGAATTCATCAGTCAAGAATTACGAATACCTCCGTCAAAACACTGATCTATCAAAGGATAGTCAAACACGACCCACTCATATTGCATGTAGTAAATAACTGGCTTCCATAACTATCAATAAATCTAACAGAAGCCGCCGAATATTCAATTTCCCCTATATATCACTAGCAAATCGAGTCAATGTCGACCATGTTAGCTTTTTTATGATTTCGATATTTTCAGGATACGCGAATTGATTTGGAGTGGCAGAAAAATATTTAGGAAACTGATTTTTGTGCGTTAAAAAGTTGACCAGCCATCCTCATATTATTAAGCTATGATCATCAATCCTTGTCATTTGTGATGATTTCCTCCATTCTTTACTATTACTTATTACTATCACTACATAACGTCTGTCCGTCTGTCTGTCTGTCTGTTCGCGATAAACTCAAAAACTACTAAACGGATTTTCATACGGTTTTCACCAATAGACAGAATGACTCATGAGGAAGGTTTAAGTGTATAATTTGTTAAGGTTTTGTGTAAATTGGCTGAAATATGACGATGAATGTCGGAAAAAATCATGTCAACTGGGAGCTTTATTGGCGTGCGCCAAGTAAATGCTCGACGTAACAGGATGATACGATACTACGACAGAAAAAAAATGAAAGCGTATATGCTCTGCTACCCGTGCGAAGCCGGGGCGGGTCGCTAGTTTCATAATATAAATTGAAATAGTTTGTTTTCTGATTTCAACACACCTATATATGTCCTCAGTCCCTCACCACCAAGAATGCCCTGTACTGATATTTCAAAAATTCGAGTAGGTAGGTACCTGGTTTAAATATGACTTTGATTTCTGCCAAAATGTTTGTTCTGTGGCATGTTTCTATTCAGTGTGAACTTCGATGGCATTGCTCTGATCAAATTAATACTCCGTATACAAATGTTCCGCTTACTTCATCGGAATTTTGATCATTAGTACACAGTTCCTTGTTTACAGTTATAGCTTTGTTTGAAGTAACGATATTGGGGAAATTCATACTATCTGTTCGTTTGAAGGAGGATAAGGCGACGTCATATGAAACTTGTGCAAATTGGTAACACTAAGACGTATTCAGACGAGCGTAAACATCAGCAGTAGCGCCGACGTTCAGAGGCGTTATTTTAAGTGAAAATTCAACGGCGCGTATCGCCACGTACCTTTTATTTTAAAACTGTGAAATGATGCAAATGGACACAAAAAAAAACCTGAAAAAAAAACAATCATCTAAGTTTTCCTCGTTTTCGTTCGAAATTCACTCAAATAGGTGCTGAATGAAAATACGGCTATAAAAATATAATTAACAACGTTCGCGCTCAAAGGGTCAAATAAATCCTGAATTTCTTACTACTTTAACAAAAGCCATTTCAAACAATAATTAACGGCCAAAACCTCACAAAGGTCATTCCTAATACTTGATGATTCATCGTAACTATTGGCGAAAACCTCTAAATTAAATTAATTAAACGCTGATTTAGTTTAAGAAAATATCTAAGCGATAGATATAGAGCGTAGTAAATATTTGCAAACAGAAAATTAACAACTTCGTCGAAATATTAACCTACCTGTAAATATGACGTAAACTATATTTAGTTTGCTATTTAACTTCGGTCTAAATAGGTCAGGAAAGATAGTAGATACTAATATTACCTATTAGTTACTAATACAACCTTTATTTATACTATCGGTTACGCTAATCGGTCATGTTTCTTATTCTAATATTGTATTTTCTCTATAAGTGATTTTTGTGAAGTCTTTTGAGAAAATAAATTTCTATAACCGTAATATATTTTTCCTATTTAATTGTAACAGTTCCATAGCTATGCTATTTTAAAATTGATTGCGAATTAACTTTGGTCTTTGGACCAAGAGTGTGGTCCTGGGTTCTCTGGTCCTGGTCACGCCCGTATTCTCCGAAGGGGTAGGCAAAGGTGTATGGTGCATCCACATTTCATCGATGTCGTTATTGAGTCCGATAACAGGGAACGAGTGTATTACTTCTACCCGCTACTGTTCCAAACTCTGCTGCTACTGAGAATTTTCATACAGAAAACTCAATACCGATTGCAACCATTAAAACAATGAGGTAATGTTTTATTAATAAAGAGTAAATAATAATAATCCCAATCAAATACCTATGCATCTGTATCTACACATTACATTTTACGTATCACGACAGGCTGATGCGTTATGTTTGCTCTCTTTTCAGCTTGAAGCTCTCATATAGCGTTGTCTCACTCTACCAACCCGAACGATGTTCTTTAAAATACTCTCGTAATAATTGACCTGTAAACTGACATTCTAAATAGAAAACAGCTGAACATTTCATAAACTATTTTTAAATGGGTCAAAACAACAATAGAGCTTCGTCTTATGCGTTTTATTCCTAGCTGTTAATATGTAGTTTAAATAAGACTTATAGCGATGTAATCTTGTTAGCTAACAACCTAGGCAAGGGCTCTCGCGGCAAAGTTGAGTCAATTCCCTTTACTTGGTAGGAAGTTTTCTGACAAACGTACCTGGATTTAGGCCTGGTTACGCGCGAATCTAAGATTTGATACTGAGTTTTAACAATCAGATAGTTTGATGCTAAAAATATTAGACTACCTCACTGGTCTAGTGAACGCAAGCGCGTCCGCTGAGCATGAGGTCCTGGGTCGATTCCCGTGTCGGGAAGTGTTATTGTATTTTTCTGTATGGAAATTCTTAGTAGCAGCACGAAGTCAGGAACTGTGCCCGGTAGATGGCAATAGGCTCGCCTCCTATTGCATGGGACTCAATAACAGCATCGGCGAAATGTGGGTGTAAAATAGTATACCTCTGCATATCCCTTCGGGGAATACAGGCGTGATGCTATGTTATGTAACCTATTTTTATTATGTTGTCTTGTCTTAGTCTTAGTAAGGAAAAAGTTTAAGCTTTTGTTGGACAGTCATTCCGATACCATAATTGCTGACAGACTATTCTTCAACTTCGTTTTTAATCCTATGATGTTTTATGTGTATCTCAGTTTTCGATTCATTTGAGATCAAAGATAACTTAGTCGGCGCTCTATGTGCAGGTGTCAAAAGGAATCTGGCATAAGTCCGGTAAACCAAACTAGGAGAGCTAGTTTTTATGCATTTCGAATTTTATGTATCCTAAGCTTAAAAACAATTTTATAGGTGTTTTATGTATCCATGAGGTACGAATCTCGCAGTCTTTCTTCATGTAGATCAATTAGTTACATTTTTTTAATGGGAGCGTTTATGAATGTTTACGAACACTTTCAATTGTTTCGTTCTAACTAAAACACTTTTGGATCACTTATCAATCATATTTTAAAGGTACTATACAACAAATTGAGGATTTTTCACAATTCTCGCCAATTCGTATCTTTAAACACTCGAAACGCACGAACGTCACGCAATTATCAATTAAATACTTATGAATGTTATGATGTAACCATACTGTAAACTTATAAAACATTGGAATGCCTACTCTACCTGATCCCCAGGTGCTGACGAAGCGCACCAGTATAGCCGTTTCTGACCACTTGTTAAAAAATGTAAATAGCTAACTTTATTCAGTCCTGTCTATTTGAACTGAGAATACGATTCTTTTGAAACTAAGAGATACTCGTAAATATTTATGTCGCAACGTACGAGAATTGCCCCCCAGAAAAAAATATATAAAAGAAAAATCTTATTTACATCTTTAATCTGTTTAGTGTTTTAGAAGTTAGTAATAATAAGTAGGTTGTTACATAATTTAAATTTACAAGATTTTACCTTATGGTTAATAAAATATTACTGTGTACATTTCAAATGATTAAAGAACAGATTTTAAATTCAGAAGGTTTAGACTTATTTTGAATTTTTAAACCAAAATTAATATTCTTAAAACGCTGCTTTAACATTTTACTACCAGCCAGAGTTTCGTATACAATGGTAGTTTTGTAATAAGGCACGCAGACGTAACGCCTGCGGGGCGACGACGACGACGAGACAGCACTCCTCATTCAGCCGGGGGCAGTCTGGTACCCACTTCATTTGAATACAACGAATGTTTTCATTATATCATACTTGTAGGTACCTACAAGAATTTTATTAAACCTTTTTATGAGGTACAAAGTAAAATATAGTGGTTCTAGGAATAATATAAAACTTGCTGCTTGTACTGTTTATGATATTACTGTACTACTTTTAATTTATGGACTTTCCCAGAAATGTTATAAGAACGTAGAGGTCATATTTAATATTATATCCATGTGAAAACAGAAAATATCAAATTAAACAAAATTCTATCTATTCTATTCTACAAATCTCCATTACTGTCAAATATACCTAAACATTCTTCCTCTAAGCCGATTAGGCTTCTAATTTTGAGTTCATGAAAGTTTTGCTCTCATGTGGCTGATGAACCCTATTTTGGATAAAAAGGTCTGTGCGCACTGAGTATATGTCAGGGTACGTCCACAAAGTTATACGTCGTATGAATGCTCACTCGAAGCCGCTACACGTAGCGCAGAAGTCAATCTCTTAACCTCTGCGCCAACCGTGCCGTCGACAAATTATACATACACTTAGATATCTAATAAAACCTCAAGTTTTTACTGCAGCGTGGCTTCGATACTTAATGGAAGATGGCATGAAACATCTGGAGTCCTGCTAGCCCGGCAAGCGATAAAGTAATAGTTTAGTTAAAAATTCTACTCACATTTTATGGAACTTGAGACCGATGCCAAGTTCTAGTCTTTGAACCAAGCAGGCTGGAGCCATTTTGTGTTTTACTACGGGAAATACCTACTTGAAGAATTATATGTGTTCTGAAAAACGTGATTATAGCAAGTGCTCATGATTTCATTACAGAGCAATAAAAGGTTTATTCTCATCATTTAACTATTACGGGCCGTTTTCTGTCTCGGAAATTAAATTCATGAAATAAAGTTAATGTTTTAATCCAAATTATTATATTCCCTGCCTAATGAGGCACGTCTGCTCAGCATGATGTCCCGGGTTTGATTCCCGGGTTCCACAAAGTGTTATTGGGAGTTCTTAAAATTCTTAGTGGCGCCCCGGAATTTGGAATTATGCCTGATACATGGCAATCGGCTCTCCCCTCATTCATAGGAGTTAATAATAGCTTCGGGGAAGTGTGGATGTACGATATAGTAAATTTTTGCCTAATCTTTCAGGAAACACAAGCGCTATGCTTTGCTAATTTTTGCTTTCAAAATATTCCTTTGTTTTAAATGATTCAAAGTTAGTCTATCCGTCTTAAACCTATGCATTAAGAATTTTAGGTAATATCTTATTTCATGAAAACTACTAACAAAATAACCACAAACTTTAATCAACTAATGCACGAAACGTATTCCAAAAAACATCCATAAAAGCACATATCAATTAAAACGCCACTAAAAAGTACACGGGGCACGTCACTCAACCTGTTGTAGCAACATATTTCAGTGCAGCAAAACTTTTCAATTGGCATAAAGTTGCGCGTGCCCGGCGCTTGATCAAATTATTACCATGTTGCGGCTCCAACTGCGTCAGACTCCCACATCACTACCAAACAGACCTATATACATGAGTGATGTGCCACTTCCACCCTTCTCGCCACACCTCCGACCAAGAACGACGTAACTACAAACTAGGTTCACTCTAAGTCGTCCTTTTGAGTTCCCCCGTATAACTCTCGTCTTCGCTTAGTTGACAGGAATGATTACAGACTGTGTGTGGCAACTTCTTAATAAGTCCTCACAACATTTGCATCGGCGACGGAGGCTTCCGCCACAGAAATGTACACCAACTTTATTCTTGAATCTTGGAGTTTGTGTCGCGAACTAAAGTTTTACCAAGCAAGTGTCGAAGTTATAAAGAATGTAGGTAAGTACAGACTTTTATTGTTGTTTACTTTATTCACGTGTCATTTTTGGCGTGAATAAAGTCAAACAATAATAATAAAAAAGTATTGTGCTATTGTGTTGCGAAAAGTTTTTCAACTGGAAAGGGACAGTTTCCAAGTTCAATGCACGATTTACCTGCAAGTGATAATAAAAATAAAAGTATTCGTATGCACACTCATGTTCAAAATGTAACAAATGAAAAACAAATGTTTTTATTGCTCGTAAAATAAATATACTTGTCTTGTACTGGTGCATAACCATACATTGGCGAGCGAAACAAGGTGTAGGTGTGAATGTGTAGGTGCAAAGTGCTTGAATATCGTGATAGTGGACTAGAAATATAAAAAAAACTGACGCTCGACTAAGGTATCTCAGTTTATTCCAGTGCTTCCACTTTGTTCACGAATTTAGAAGAGTTTTGAGTGAATTCCCGTGAACTCACTCAAAAATCTTCTAACTAAGCCGTTGGTTAGGATGAATTTTTAAGTGAAGAACCATGAGTAACCTCAGCTCTGGTACTAACTAAACTGTAGTGAAAAATGTTGGGCCAACGAAGTCTAGGGTTGTACCGTAAACAAAAACAAGAGGTCAAGCCTAAATAAAGGTTGCCTGCATTGTACATGGCAATTAGCCTCAGCTTGAAGTTTTCACTCAATATGCCACAAGATATTTTGTAAGCGGCTTTAGGAAAATTTGAACAAAAATCTAATAATTACGTTCTAAAGTCTAAGGAATTTTCAACAACAACTTTATGACATAATCGTAAACTTTCATGAACACCTGTTCGTCGCAAAATTGTATGTCAGATGCCCTAGTGTAATTTTATTTCGACAAATTCGATTTACTACATCGAACGCGGTCGGCGCGCCGATTGGTCCGTTTCGTGCTCTCCACTAATCGGAGCGCCGAACGCGTTTATGTCATAAAGTTGTTGTTGAAAATTCCTTAGACTTTAGAACGTAATTATTAGATTTTTGTTCAAATTTTCCTAAAGCCGCTTACAAAATATCTTGTCATTCGAATATCATTTGTCGAAAGAAACTTAAACTAGGGCCTCTGTAGAGAGTATAGTAAAAACTGTTTTACTTGATGTTAAAGCTCCGTTCAAACTCGAATCCGTTCATGTGACATTTTCATAAATCATCAAACATCACAGAAAGAATCGACATTAATATAAAGTGTCATAGTATGTTAAAGATACAACATACAACCTAATTTTCTGCCTTTAATATCATACATATAAGGTTCATATTCAGCAGTCATCTGTTTGGCAATTAATATAATAGTTCCCAGATGAGTCGCTCAATGTATCTCTTTAGGCCCCTAGACTCTTTATACACAATGTATTTATAACGTAGTGTGTTTTAACGAAATAACAAAGTCACGGCTTTCCGCGTTTTCTCTTACGTAAAGCTAATTTAGGTTAATTTCCCAGATTTCCCAAGATACTCGTTAGAATGAAGCTCCTATTTCGAGTCTCAATTTCTTGAACTCCTTTCACTACATCGAATTAACAAGAAATAATTAATGTGAAAGTGTCTCTTAATAAAACTGAACATTTGACTATCAAACAGAATCATTCGTAAAAGTTTTGCAAAAAGTTACGACCCCCGTGAATAGCCACGTTATTGTACTTTTTATTTTGTCGCGCGAGAACAATCGCGTTCCTCCGGCGTCCACCGGTCATCAGTCACACGGAGTGGCCACTAGACTGCACAGACAAGAGGATTATGGCCCTCTATGCACTTTTACTTTATGAATTTATAGTCTGCCACTATTCGCTAACACCACCGTTTGTCATATGCGACGTCAAAGCGAGTTTTGAATTATTTAAATCGTTCTTATTTCGTTGATTTGATGGGCTATGACGAATTATCAAGGTGATATGATACAGAATACTGCACAGAACTTGCTCTCAGGATAAAGTGTTTATTTTTAATTTTTTCGTCTACTTTCTCATTACTTTCCCATTTGAAGGCGATATTAGATAAAAAGTAACTAATTTTAACTTGCACCAAATTATCTATCAGTTTTCACAGTCTATACTAATCAAAGCTTCTGATATAATGACCTAGATAAGTATTTTTACTTGTTGGAAAACTGTTTTAAAATCGTGCAGAAACGGATTTTATTTTTCAACTTTAAGCTGACACTTTTCTATGATAAATCGACAACCAAAAGGATCAGTTTACACTGTTTCAGTATAAAACTGTGTTAATACATTTAACAAAAGTTTTAATAAGTTTATCCTTTTATTAATTTTCTGACTTCGCCAAAAGTTTTAATTCCATCGATGTTCAGACTTAATACTTGTCTGAACTCATTGATGAATAGTCAATAACAGTGTTCTTAACTAAAATCAGGTTTACTAATTAGAGACTTTCATTTATTAACTTCAGAAGCACTGACTGACTTTAAAATCTTACTCCATCTCATCGATGTATTGGACCCAAGCCTGCAAGGTCCCAGTGCTGAGACTCAATTAGTCTCCTTTCTACGGCCTACTGCTGCTATCCCCCGTAGTGACCCAACCCCTGGACCGTAATCGCGTAGTCCTAGTTTATATTGGGTAGATGTCTTATGATTTCCAAATTTCTTGTTCTAGAACATGCTACTTACGATGTCTTCCTTCACCCTTGATTCACAGACTTGAACCAGCATTAAAAATTCATCTTGGTCGAAGAAAGTAACGACCACAAGGAATCAAAAATTCTTGCGTTTTACCCAAAGTTCAAGAATTGTCAATAAAAAATAAAAAAGTTATCTATTATGGTAAGCATTTCATGTACCAAAGATCTTGATAATAATGTTCAAGTCTGGGTGATTTATATTCGAAATTTTGTTGCAAAACTGTATCTAGAGTAGCTCTATATTCAAACACGTTCTGTCCTTAAGCACGTTAGAGTCATGTTAAAATCTAGGAAATAATTTATACACGCCAAAATTTGGACTCGGTTTATACTAATACAGCCTGAGTTATTTTGAAATGTATTCGAATGCAAAAGGCTAAATCAAAATAATGATTGTATACGGAGTTTGGTTCCAAATATTTAGCAGTAAGTATGTCCCACACACAGAAGACATTAAAATAATATCCTAACTGTTAGGAAGAAGTTAGACTATAAATTACCGAGAAGAGCAATCGCAAGATTTTGAACTTACATCATTAGTCACAATTGGCCAGGCATCATTACGTTGCCAAACAGATCATTATTGTAAAATAAATGGGATACAAATAGTAATTAAACGTTAAGCATTAGGTATAAGTCTAAATTGGAGGTTAAAGCAGGATTGATCCTGATCAGATCCGGATTAGACCAAAAACATAAAAAAACTCGAAACTATCCGAAGAAGTTGAACAGTAAAATGATACCCAATGTAAACTCTAAATTACATCTGACGGTGTCTCTAAGACTGTAGACTAGAATCATGACCACGAAGAGCTCTCAGAAGAAGTTCAACTTGCGTCATCAGTCACGGCAAGTGGCCACGCTCCATCGCGTTGACAAAGAGATGGTGAAATTCATTTTTCAGTAGAGTCCTGCGTTCCTGTGAGATATGATTTTCTTTATTGCACTGCACTGTTTCATTTGAAGTTGTTCTTCAGTTTATTATGGTTTAATAGTGCGGAATGATAGTTTAAGACTGGGGTTAGAAATTTCTCTGTTTGAAATTGCCTTTTGCTCCGTTAGTTTGTTCTGTGAACTTCTAGTCCGGGGTAACTTGAAAAATAGGCGAACATTTGTCTGCCTCGGTAATATAAGCGGGCTCCGTAAAATTTTTTAGTGTTAGTTTTGTTAGGTAGAATGTGAACAACCTGCAGTAGCCCAAGATTAGACTCAGACCTTTAGTTTTAAAAAGAGGCTTGATTCATTTACGTCCCCCCGCCGCGCCGCGTCTGTCTATCTGTCTGTTTACGATAAACTCAAAAACTACTGAACGGATTTTCATGCGGTTTTCACCAATAGACAGAATGATTCATGGGGAAGGTTTAGGTGTATAATTTGTTAAAGCTTAGTGTAAATTGGCTGAAATTTGACGATTATGGTTGAAGATGTCGGAAAAAATCATGCTGACTGGGATCTTTACTGGCGTGCGCCGAGTAACAGGTTGATACGACACACTACGACAGAAAAAATAAATGAAGACGTATATGCTCTGCTACCCTTGCGAAGCCGGGGCGGGTCGCTAGTTTATAATAAACGCGAGATTTTAGCCATTATATGAAACATTACTTAGAATAAATCCATTAGGATCGCTTTTCCAGTTTACCAGTATCAAGTAGAACAAGATAAAATACTCTCCGGCAATAAAATTTTCATCTATTCAACAATTCCAGTTACATTTTCAACAAACTCTACCTGTCATTTTTCAAAACCTTTTTGCCCACAGACTAATAAAGTCATTCACCCCAAAAATCATCAAGCCCTATACATCAACCTGTCAGCGCATTAACATAACAATAAACCAGAAAATCATACCAACCCACATTTAAACTTGCGCTAAATTACATACAGAACCATAAACACGTAGTCAAGTAAACCGCTCTGTATTCGCATTATTACTGTGTCCTTACGTCATCCCATTCGCAAACCAAATGTTCCAATTATCATAGCTAATGTGCCGAAGAGATGGGCGAACACAGCTCGCAAGGAAACAAGCGTCTTTACATATTCGCGCGAGTTTTTGTTGATACGTTTCTGTGTTTTGTGACGAAATTACGTATGGAATTAGTTCTGGAGAGAGTTCGAATTATAACAAATGAGGGAGTTAAATGCCGCTTTTGAATGTCTTGGGATTGCTTTTAAATAAGCTCTCAGTGGAAAATTATACTATCTATGTAAGTTTAATTTGTAATGTATACCTATTACGTTTAGTTTATTGTGAAAAAAAATGTATTTAGGCACTCGTATTTAAATTATAAAAATCTTCAAGTATTACCATAAGATATCATGGGTACGATAATCTATTTTTTTTTTATTAATTATAACCCGCGGCGCCATGTAATGAGAAGCAATAGATTTTCTGTTGTTATAGTTTTTTTTTTCTACTTGTATCTATCAGTATGTCCCAGTTATTGGATGATGGAGGTCAAATTAATGACGTTTTAAGTAAAATACAGGCGCATTTGCTTAAACTAGAAACGTACCCTAATACAGCTGGGAAAAAGTTTTTTATATCACAGTAAATTTGGAATCTCAAAAGCATTCTCAATGTTTTTTCTTATTCAATGTGTTACACCAAGTTTTTAGAGACGCGAAACACGCAATTCAAGCATCATCAAATATTTATCACATCCCTGAACATTATATGTTCGACAGATGTCTTAAACTTTTATTTGAATATTATAGTTGTTGTGACTTCACTCTGGAGACACTCTTAACAGCCATATTCTCTTAAACAGTTTAAAATGTCAACCTTTTTGTTGAAGTAACAATCCTGTCAAATACTGCCACGTTAAATTGTAGTAAAGACGTGCTTACGTTGTTATTTTAACTTGAATTTTTTTTTCCTTTTTGTCTCTTTGATATAAAACGCTTTGATAGTCTCCACACATTCGCATAATAAATGGAATAGTACTTTCAAATACATGTAAGCAGCAAAATCCGATTCCAGAAATTATTGATTTTTTTAGATCTCTCCGAGGCCTGAATTCAGACAGGCCGTTTATCTTGCTACCACGACGTTGAATTAAGTTTAACTGCTTGGGAATAAAGATGTCCTTCTAAGATAAAAATATCCGATGGGGGAAAGAATTTTCTAGTTTTCTTCGAAACGGTCTTAGTGGCAGAGGGTTCGACGGACGTCGTCGAGTGACAATAAAATTAGATAAGTACAGGATAGCCCCGATCCGGTCCGGTCCGTCTTGCGGACGGAATCAATCGCAGTAAAACATGGTATAGAGGAACCAACCACGTTACATTTTAAACAATAAAACACATTGGATTATCAACCTTATTTCAGTTAAAATAAAGTACATTTTTTAAATTCCAACAACAATAATAAGTTTGTAGATGTGTATATCAGTCCGCTTTTCTGTAATGACACGAAACGAGTGGACTTTGAACGAAACGGGGATATCAGAATGGATTACAGAAATCTCCCTGTGAATCGCCGGGACGAAAAATGCACTAGAAGCTTTAAAGTTTAAAGTGCTGCATTTTTAAACGATGCTTTTTCGGGTAAATTGTGACAATATTCGTGGATACCGTGTTTTTGTGTGGTTTTAGAGAATCTCTATCGAGTAGGTACTACCGTTGTCAAATTGAACCATATTTCATCGTCATGTTACGGAATATTGCCATATGTATTTACCATTATCTTTACTCGTTGTTAATTTATGGAGTAACAAGAAACTATTTACTTGATCAGACAGTCTGATTACAATGCCTGGAATGCGGTTGTTTAAGATAGACATCTTTAGGCGTTCACTGTGGTGGACCTCGATTAGAAATAATTATTGGAATATTTGCTATTCTTGATTAGTTTACGAATTACAAAACAGAAACATTAAACACAAAATGTTGCTAGCAATTATTTTATTTTTTGCTTTCCACTGCGAATTTTGCGATGAAATAAAATCACCCTACCAAACAGAATAGCCTAAAAATCATTATCTACACATTAATAGACATTCGAAATACCTATATACATAAATAAATATCATTAACTAGGTACTGACGCCGAGAAAAGTGCGGTTTCAATCGCCATAACGGTAATGCCTATGTCGAAAAATGAAATTGATTTTGCCCCCGCTTCCGTCTTCGTGCCGTATCACCGCGCCTCGAGTGGATGGGGTGCGGCGCTAATAACTAGCAGGGAACCTGCCAGAGATGTTTATTTAATGGCGTACCCATAGACGCCTCTAATGGGGATTCGTACTTGCTCGTATCTGAAGCCGCAACGCGACGAAAATTATTTTTCAATGTGTTGTGATTCTTGTGTGCAACAAAAATGTGATAAGGGTGAAACAATTTTGGTTATTTTGTTTGCTTTGGAAGTATGCGTTGATGATAGCGAGTGAGAGTGTGTGGTAGCTGATAAATTTGATGTAGCTGGAGAAACAAAATTTGAAATGCCTGTGTTCAGCAATGGGATGCACGAAAAAAGCCCTCGCGAGTGATATTTATGTATGTACATCCGGCGCACAGGGGCAATCGGCTCAGTTACGAGATTCGTTGGCTGTGGCTTACCATCATTAATTGAGTATTCTAATACTCGAACTATTCAGAAAATGTACAAAACAGTTCTTCTTCTATCGAAAATAACAAGCTAAACCGCTATGGGAGACGGTTCCTAGAGAATTATATATATATTTTTAATTTTGTCTAGCATTTCCTTACCACAAAATATGGTGGTGACAACAGTAATTGATATAAAGTGGAGGCTCCAGACATAAAATGGTGATGTAATATTTAAATTATATTGTAAAGTCTAGAAAAAACAAAGCAATCTTCATCAAGAAGCCATGTACACAAAAAAATGAATTAACAACTACTGACAGTTTCAGACATTTCAATTAAATAAAAATACAACTTCTATTTTCTGTTCATTATTTTTTTATCTGAACTCTGTAAAAGAAAAAAGTCTGTGAAATAAAATTTAATCCAAGAGCCTATTAATTTTATATTTTACACTTCTGCTTACAGACAAAAATCAGAGATCAGGTGTAGCGCAACTCCGAATTCACATGTAGGTACTTTTTGCCCAAATAAATAGTAAGTGCATATATACTATTTAGTGGTAGTAGTAGAATATACTACATAATCGTCTTAAAAACCTCTGATAATAAAATGACTTTAAAATCGGTTGTCCTCCCTTTTCATTTGTATGAAACTGACAGTGACAGGTATAATTTAATAAAGCTTTTAAAGATTATGGTGGGAAGTATAAATATCTGGATAATAATAAATATCCCTCGGCCAATGAAACATCCATCTTAATAATTCTGTACCGGCAATGTGATGGCGCGTGCTACGGCGCTAGACTAAGGAAGTATCCACACATTGCGATTAAATGTGCCCATTCACCTACATAACGCGACGTCAGGTAACACGTGTAAATCAGGCTAATGTGACGTTTCTGGCATCGGCCGTGCCCGCCACGTACGAATGAAACGGATGATATTCTTAGGTTATGTTACCGCCTGATTTTAATAGAAACGGATGATCAAATACGAACATCCCTATTATATTTTGTCGATAGGAAGGTTGAGTTGAGTGGCCAAAGAAAGTACTCTGATAACAAATTTATATGTAATCATTATTAATTTGACAGCGATTTTAAATCATAAAAAAAAAATTGGTTGCATGATACAGTTGAGAATATTATGCTCAACAATATAATAAAAAGAAAAAGACTTTGATCTCTGAAAGACATTCATAGATATTAAGTTACATTATCATAACGTGTACTACACATGATAAGACTGTCAAGTAACAGTATCATTTCTAAAACTATCAAGCATGTGTTAAACACACAAACTGTGTTAAAGTTAATTTACAGCAAGTATGACTTAAGAGTACCTACCTTAATTAATGGAATCAGGCGTTAATCCATGACATACAAGATATACAACTAGAATATTTAATTTTAATTCCGCCAAACCAGTTCAAGCTTGGGTGCATGCACAGCACCGCTCTCCTGCCCGCAAATATATGCACATGCAGAAGGTGCGATAGATATAATGTAACATGCAACCCAAACCGATCCTCGACACGTGTTTCGCCCCTCGACGGGGCATCATCAGATGTTGACTCGTCGACTTTTTTTTTTTTCTTTTTTTTTCTAGTTGTACATCTTGAGTACCTACCGTCTCAACTTTGTTACCGTAAATGCATTAAAACTAATACATGACTTAGACGTCATTAGTTACATCGCGTATACTAAATATGTTCGCAGCTTAATTCGCAAAGCGTATGGCGAGATTATCATTTGAATGTGCCCTCAGACGATTGTCGGATTTCGTGACACTCGCACAATGGGGAGGCTGGCCCGAAGCAAAATATTTTTACCGAATAAAACCGGTGTTTTCTGTACCTATACGAGGAAATTACATTTTTATCACGAGTCACATTTTACATTTTCCTGTTATCTCACACTTCGTTTGTATCAAGCGATTTTGTTTCTTGTTTTTGTTATCGATGTGTTTTTTTTAAACGGTCTGTTGATTGCTTTTGTTAACGGTTTTCGTTGGTTAGATTTGGGAGTTTTATATAAGCACGCGTCAGATGTTTTAAGTAGGTACTTTTTACGTTTGACAGGCATGTGTTTGACCACTTATTCACTTGATGGTTACCGATGACGCGTTCAACGGTGTTGTACGATTGGCTAGAAGCAACATAGTCACACGAAACTTGAAGAATATCAGATTATACTTATTCTATTATTATTATTTTGACGACACGGTTGGCGCAGTGGCTAAGCAATTAGCTTTCTGTGCTACGTGTTGCGGGTTCGATCCCCGCACGGAACAAATGTTTGTATGATCTACAGATAGTTGTTTCGGGTCTGATTGTGTGTGTATGTGACATATATGTTTGTAAACTTTACCCACGATAAAGGAGAAATCCTAGTGTGGGGAAACGATTTAAAAAAAAACAGATTCAGGGTGATAATTTTCATCGTCATCATCAACATCCAGAAGACGTCCACTGCTGAACGAAGGCCTCCCCCAAGGGGGGGGTTTGCCATAATCCCCACGCTTGGCAGGCGTCTTGGGGATCGTAGTGGCTCACCGATTAGTGAGAGAACGCTGCTGCCCGTCCTTCGGTGTCTGGCCGCAGTTTTAAGACACACCCGAGTCTAATTTTACGTAGTATCTATTTACACTCACGAAGATCTTTTTACTGCGTCTCATTTTAATGACCAACAAAATCCCCCACCAATCAGCTAATGCACTCTCTAATTAGAGGTTCATGATCAGTTGTATTTACTATCACTACCGTATTGCGTTCATGACTTCCCTAGGGCTTAAAGACCCTCATGTGCAACTTCAGGAACGATAGTTTGTGACTTAGAGCCCATTCTCACGCGATACACCTTTGCATCGAGACATAATGAGCTGTTAAATCGACTGTGCTGCCTATCGTTATAGCTTTGTTCATTTCCGTGACAATGACTGTAAATAACTTGTTTAAGCATGTGTGGTGTTTGGTAAATTAACCTTTAACTTATATGTGATTTGTTGCAAAAATTTGCTTATTCTCTCAGAAAGTGTTGTTTTTGAAATAATTGTGTACCATCACAGTCAAAGTACTTTATTTTATTTTTTATTTTAAGTAGGCCTTTACAGGCACTTCGAAACTTTAGGTCCACGGTTCCAAAGGGGGTAGGTCCTATGGAGAAGAGACTGGTAGAGAAGTTCCATGTATGTCCACTTTAAAAAAAAGTTAATTTACTATAATCTTATTAATCAATTAAGTCACAATCGGCGCCCGGTAATGAGACAATAAATATTCTACAATGTTTTATTTGCATAACCTGACTAGTTAATACTTACATGTGTTTGAAAGTTATAACTATTCATATTGTTTAATCTGTTCCTTTTTAGATTCGGATTTCAAAAATTCCTCGGGTTTAGAGTGCTTTCACACACATGGACTTTTTCGTCTCGTGGATGGGTTGTCTATGTCTATGTCGTTGCAACTATGTAATGCATTGTTTCGTAAGCCGCTTAGCCGCTACTACATGCTTAGTCCCACAAGACATTGCTACGTAACTATCCGTGTATCTATGCGTTGACATATGTGTGCATTCAATACCTACCGTGTATGAGAAAAATCCCGCGTAAACGCGCGCATACCGCTGTTTAAGGCCGCGGGCGAATTGAAGTCAATTCCGAGATACAGATGTGTGAAAGAATGCTCCTATTTATTACTAACACCACTTACGAGGCGTAATCACAATTTCACAAAAAATAAAATCTTCTTACAATATACCTACACTAGTCCACCACTTAACAGACGACTCCATAATCATATCCTATCCTACTAATATTATAAATGTGAAAGTTTGTGAGGATGGATGGATGGATGGATTGTTGGATCTTTGTTACTCTTTCGCGCCACAACGGCTGAATGGATCTGGATGAAATTTGACAAAGACATAGATTATAGTCTGGAATAGCACATAGGCTACTTTTTATCCCGGGAAAATGTATGGGTTTGTAAACCACGCGGGCGAAACCGCGAGCGGAAGCTAGTAATGCATTAGCAGACGTGTGTGGACTAGTCTAGATTAAAAAGAATATTTTTTCAATGTTATTATGCTAATCTAGGTAAACATTTTTACAAGTCACCGAGAATCATTAAAATGGCTGAAGAACGGCCATTTTATTATACGAAAAACAAACTGTAGAGTGATAAAGCACGAAATATGGAAGCAGAAAATTAGATTTGAAAGCAATTAAATGACTGTGTACTTTTAGAAATGAAAATATCGGGTCAGTCGGTCCGGTAAAGTGGGTGAATTGTTTTTGTCGTGGGAAGAGGCTAGTCGATTATGTGTTCTCATCTTTGGAATTTAGAGGCTGTTCTCATGAACGCGAATACTAACGCTCCCAAATACCTTGTATAATCGCAACCTCACCAAAAAAAAAAGAAAACCATGTTCATCTAACTGCTATAATGTCCTTAGATTTTCTACTATCTAAACACTCTTATTATTTCGTAGCTAAGCATAATGGAAGACCAGAGTAAAATACGAATATAAAATCTCCAATATGAAACCGAATAACGATTGTTACACGGGTTTTAGTAAATTATATTTATATCGACGGCACGGTTGGCGCAGTGGTTGAGAGATCGACTGCTGCGCTAAGTGTCGCGGGTTCGATTCCCGCACGGAACAAATATTTGTATGATCTACAGATAGATGTTTCGGGTCTGGGTATTTGTGTATGTGAACGCGTGTTTGTAAACGCACCCACGATACAGGAATTATTCCAAGTGGAGGGCAACGTTTCTAAAAAAAAAAAAGACAAAAAAATATATTGATGTTAAACAAATATAGTGATATCATATATAGTGTGATACAAATATAGTGATACCGCCAAGACGAGCCAAGCGAATAAGAATTGTTCTTACGTGCCAAAGACAAATATTGTTTTACTATAGAATAGAAACATATTTTAATTTGTTGTTTAAGTTTAATTTGCTTTGAATTGACAATATTTTATGCACACATTGTTACCTCAAAATTAGAAAGGACAATGTTCTACATTATTTCCGAAATTACATAGCCTCATGTTTATGTAGGTGTATAGCAGTGAAGGAACAATTGTTTACAAGTACACATGCAAATAATATTGCTGAAAAAGCCTGCGATCTATTCAACGATAATATCTGCGGTAAAAGTATGAAGGTACACAGAATTGTGGCGAAATTGATTTTACTGGTAGCCCAAGGCGATGCGACCTTCCACACATTATTAGGAATCCGTGTCGAAACGATGAAATTGAAAATATCTTTCAATAGAATGTGTAGGAGAAAAGAATTAGGCTATATAATAGCATCACGCCTATATTCCCCGAAGGTTAAAGAAGATGTGTACTATTGTACACCCACATTTTGTCGATGCATAGGAGGCTGATGAATGATTTCCTTAATATTTTTATAAAGTTGAATGTATAAACTTTATTGAAAGTTGACTAAGTTTATAGAACTATATTAGTTCGATCAAGATCTTAGTCAACTTTTAATAAAGTTTCTATCAGTGTAAGATTTCAGATTTGGTTCTACTATGTTATTAATAAAAAGTTGTCTATGAATAGGTAATAACGGAGTTATTTAATTAATCATATTTGTTTGAAATAATTGAGATTTATTTAAACACTAGCTGTGCCCGCGACTTCGTTCGCGTGGATGTCGGAACTTAACCATGTGTTAACACTAACATTGCACTAAAAGCATTCAAGTCAATATCCTATTGAATGTCCCAATTTTTACAACAGAAGCATATATGTATATCCACTTGAACCGTTATTTTAGAACTAGTTGACACTATCAGATTCGTCGGCACACATCCGAATCCCACGTGTCACCCAAACGAAGTTATGGTAAATAGGACCCTATCGATGGAATAAGTAAACTAAAGTGCCAACAAAAGCGGTGTGTTGTCTAAACGTTACCTTTTTACTGTATGCGGTACGCGTACTAACTGGGTTTAGTCGGCTTGAGCTAGGTTGACTGCAAATTATGCTAACCAATTTTGAACCCTAACTCGTTTGCATAGTGACGTAATTTTGCCTAGGGAAATCAGGCCGGCCCTCGCCTGTCACATCGGCTCGCATTCGGATTCGCAAATCCAAATTACTGGGGAAGTTTTCGTTTGTAATCAGCTAAACTGCTGTCGAACTGGGCTTTATTGTTGGTCATGTTTTGTTGCAGATAGTCTTGTCATCGTTATGCCATAGCTGGCTAAACATTTTCTGTTTCTTTAGTCTTATAATCCTCTGTTGGTGGACGTGTTTTCATAAATAATTTAAGCCCTTTTACAGTCCCACTTCTGCTGACGGGGTATTCTCAAAATAATAAAGCTTTAGGCCTTAGTCCAAACGCTGGACTAGTGCGGAGCCCTTTCAGGTCTGTAGGTCACCTCACGATATTTTTCTTTGCCGTTAATGAGAATGTTTATCATTTTCCAATCTGCACTTTAATTCAAAAGATCAAAACGAACTTTGAACCCGTACAACCTACTAAGTAAGCTATCCGTCTCCGAGGTCTTCTCATACATTTTCCTCTACCTGGCACTTTTCTTCCATATCTTTTTCAACTGCTTTGGGAATATTCTATTACATTACATAACACAATATCAAAGAATAATATACCTAACTGAAAATAAAATTCGTCAAAGTATTTCCAACTTTTCCGAACGGTTTTTACAACATATTTATTTAACTTTTACATTTTAATTGAATCAAACACTTCGCTTGTCAAATGATTTACATAAAATAAATAATAGTCGAGACTGAAAGGGATTTTTATATTTTTATGAAAAAAGTGTGATTAGTATTGGCACGTTAGTGTGTTTATAATACGTACCTATAAATAATAATAATAACCTCCTGACCGATTTCGGTCACGACGGCCAATCTCACCAGAGATATAGCCAACGCAGGAGATATTATAGACCACAAGTGTGTCGCAAACACAGGTGCTCTCTCTATACCTTCACTCTCAAAGTCCGATGGGACGGCAATCCGACACTACCGGAGAGAGATCAGGCGCAGGACCAACGGCTTTACGTGCTTTCTGAGGCACGGTGTGTATTCACATACACATAGACCCAGACCCGAAACAACTATCTGTATATCGTACAAATATTTGTTCCGTGCGGGAATCGAAGCCGCGACACGTAGCTCAGCAGTCGATCTCTCAACCACTGCGCCAACCTATAAATAATATTATCATATTATGGTATGAACTTATTAAACTAACAGATACACGTATTCTGTTAACTCCAGCTTAGTCCAGTTTAACCAAAGATTACTTGTTCTAAGATATACATTTTCATGATATATTAATATTATACATACATCGTCATTTTTGAACTAAGTATACATACAAAACTTTTATCAATACAAAGCCACTGGTTTTATAAGCATTTTTTTTTTCATCTGTTTTATTTCGTTCCCTTAACAGTCCTGTATTCCAAAACTAATCAAAAATAGGTATTGCCAGTTGTAACCAGAAGTAACACGAAAATTAATTCAACATTCAAGTGCAGAAAACCTACCAAACCCTATAAAACGGCTCGCATCGAAGGCAGATGAAAAACAACCAGTCGCCGCAACAGTCTGCGGTCGAGGAATTCATTTTATAAAATTTATTACATTTCGATAATCTGTTATTTTCGTCCGCCGTACTGAATTTCAATGATGGCTATTGGCCAGTAGATACGCAGTTATTCATAGATAAAAACCAATCATTTTTATTGTAGATCGAAAGCCCCTTTGAGTAAGGTTTTATGCATAAACGCTGTAATTTTGAACTTGTGATAAATATTTTGTTTGCGTAATTTAAATGATGTTTGAATAGCACCATACATTGATAATAGATTACTTGATTCTTTTAATAACCTTTTAAATATTATATTTTACATAAAGAGAAAATATTTAAGAGTAGTATTATGGGTCCAGGTAGTGAAATTTGAAACGACAATTTTCCTATTGGAAATTTAAAAAACAAAAGAATATGCACTGTTTACTGTGTGTAGTGTAAAAATATGCAAATCCATGTAATGGCTTGATCACTATTTCAAACTAAATTAAGAAGTCCTCAAATGATAAGTTACCAACACAAAGTTACGCTATCCTAAACATTATGTATTTATTACTATAACGTTATGTATTACATTGGTGTTAAAAATACCATGTCAATTTTACTATTGACAGACAATCTTCTTATCCAATCAACTGACTGGCAGCTGGCTGCTTCCTTTATTCTATGTGTACACGAGTGAAATGTATTTAATACATACTTACATCTAGTTGGTACTATTAATTTACATTGTAATCAACATGTCAAAGGAACTAGCTAGCTGAAACAAGAAACTAATGAACTAAATGCAAATGGCGTTGTCGAGTATCTACGAAGAGGGATAAGTGGGCTTATATCAACAACCATTTGGGATGAAAACCAGTGACCGACATTTCAATGTTTTCCTATGGTAACCATTGGAAAATAAAGTCGGGTTTAGATGTCTGTCATGATTATGAAATACCAGTTTACCCGCAAAGGCCGCGAGGATTTCAGAATTTTCTTACACAAAACTTCAATACACTAATGTACCAATTTATAATCTAAAATATTGAGGATGCCATTCAAACGCATTAGCAATTAAATCACAGTAATAATGATAAGGAAATGTAGAGTGTAATGAATACTCGAAGGAACCTAATTTTAGAAAGGCATACAAATACTGCGAACTATCAGCTTTAGGCTGTCAAAAAATGCCACTTAATCTTCTTCAAAAAATTATTAGGTTATGGCGACGGTTTACTGCTGAGTTATTTTTATCAATATTTCTTAAAGTTGTATTTCTACAATAAGAAAATCAAACATCAGTTATATTATGAGAATTTCTCGAAGCATTAAAACGCTGAACATCGTAAGTTCTACAACGAAAAACAATGCATCAAAAAGGCGACAATTTCAAACTGAAATAACTATTGGACTTGCAAATAAAGCTGCAAAATTCAATACAAGAAGCGGAGACACCGTTCCAGTTTACTGAGCGAGTAACTTTACATAGAATCAGCGAAATACATCGAACAACGAACGTCCACCGAGTCTACATGTATACAATTTCTCATGCCGATAAGATAATATTGTTCGCAGAAAATCATGAATTATTCCGCTGAAGTGTAGAAATATTTTCTACGTTCTTAATCTATGGTTGTAAGCGGATCACGTCAGCTTATTTGTGTTTGTATGAGATCGGCGCCCCCAGCGCCTTCTGCAGTCTTGTCTTGCACCCGCCCTCTCTATTGTACAAATTGAACTAGTTTGTTAGGGTGTGTGTTCATTGATTGTGGCGCAAGACAACTGTTGGGCGAAATGCGTCGGCAAAGCTTGCAATTCTATTGATGTCATGATATTCTGTTGCGGTTCTAATTGGTGAATCGTATTATCGTTGTACCGACGCTTTATCACTGTGAATTAGTCAATTTTTATGTTAACATATAAATAGATAATAAACCTTTACTATCTCCTCTAAATCTTATACTCGTACATTTTATCATGATCAATCAAATAAACATACTTAGATACATCTGTACAAAACTTCTAAATAAGGTTAACATGCACGACAAAATAGTTCTCACATATTCGCCTATCTCTACTCCCTCGTGACTGGTCATGACTCAGCCAGTTATTAGGCGAGAGGGAGCTAATATTTCACACATTTTCGTTGTATTCTTGCTGTCTTGTGAATGTACTACCAGCCTAACATCACCTGATATCTGGTTGGCGGAACAATGCAGTAATTTATGTGGTCTCTGGAGTAATGATAAAGCTAACAAGCTGTTGAATAGTAATACACTGTGCGTCAATCTGAAAGTAGGTGACCGACGGATTCCGTATTGTGTAGGTATTGCAGTAGGTAGTATTCGTAATACCCAGTTTTATGACTGCTCTATAAACTTTATTAACACTGAGTGTTATTTGTACGGCAATTTCAATATGCAAGTGGAAATATTTTAATGAACTCTCTGTCATGTTATGAGTCGTTATTTTAGCTTTAGCTGCTATTAATTTTAACTTTATTGTTGGAAATTGGTTAACGTGTTTGTATATTCAATGAAGTATTGTAGTTATATTCTTGTTTTAGTTTATTTAAACTAACCCATTACCCATTTACCACCTAGATTACCTATAATAAAAAAATGAGTATTAAAACCTTTAAAATATAATCATTATTATAGGTTATTGGTTCCCGTATCAGTTTATAAAACTATTCGTGCCTATTTTAAATTTATATAAAAATTTATGATTCCGAATTATAAATATGTAAGAAAAAAATCAATCCTCGAAATTAAGACCTTTCAAAATATGTAACGTCACTAATTCACGAATCGAGTCAAAAATAACACTGTAACGAAACATTTGTTTTTGTATACGACAACATTTCATAGTAAAACCACAAAGCTATAAACAAGAAAACTGTTCGCGAACAATAAGTTTAGTATCAGTATCATGTGGGCAGTACAAAGCAGTTTGAATAAACCACAGAGAAGTAACCACACATTGTCATGGAGTGTTAATGTGCTAGACGTCTGACAAACACTGCATATTTCATCGCGGCAATAGCCAATCCCAACGACGCTCTATGACCCGTTGCCGATGATCATTAAATGACAAACGATTGCTTGTTTTGCCCTGTGTGCATTTCATATAGTTGAATTTGATTCTAGGGAGTAATAAACATACATCTACCGTCAACCGCAAACAAATCGACTTAAACTCAATTTTCAAAACCCATTAGAAACTAACGACTTTTGAATCTCTATAGAATTTATATGGCATATAACCCACTTAACCCATGTTACTCATGTAAATTCCATGATTTCGAATACTTATTTGGTAACTGTGTATGTTTTTTTGGACAAAAAGTCAAACTCTTAACCTAAACGTCAAAATAAGTATACATGTGATCAACGCTGGCCCACGCTTGAACAAACAAAAGCAACATTGTTTAGTCATTTCATTTATCAACTACTCTGTGAAATGGGCAGTAACACAGTCTGTATAAACGCATTCGAGTCACACATGCAGTGTTAAATTTATTCAACGTAAGTGTAGACCGTTCGCTTTGTGTCAAAGTTGGTCTGGTCTAGCGTAACTTAGTACAGACACAACTGACTGGCATTTTCAATTGCTTAGATCAATGAACGCTTTCGGTGAAATATTAGGACTAACCTTTAATTCAACCAACACGTATATAAAATATAAAAATGAGATAAAGTAAATAGTAACGATATCGGTGTAATAATGGCACTATACAAAAAATGGACACCAGTTTGATTAAAACAAAAATGAAACAATTTCATCACAGATGTTTTACAAAAATATTATCTTAATAATGCTTAAATAATTGAGTTGACATCATATCGATTATAGTAAGATTCTTCTACAAAATCGTCCTTTTTAACGCCACGCTTCATACTATCTTGCCCACGGTACCTACTTTTGTATTGCTTCCATAACTTTTGGGCCATCATCAACATGATCAACCCGTCAAATTCCGCTGAATATGGATTCCGAAATAGACGCTTCAGTGAACGGTCGTAAAGGACGATTCCAATAATCACCTCGGCCACAAACGAATTGGGCTCAGTATCTTGTTTTCAGCTCACAAATGGATGGTGCCGTCTATTCACCTGACATAATCCCTTTATCTCGTCTTACGACATTTACGAAAAGATATAGGGCGGCCTATTCATAGTCCGGCACTTACAAGCGACATATTATTATGTGTAGCTGGGCGAAGATTGATCAGTTGGAACGTTAGAATAAAAGTCAGAAATTAATATATTATGAAATGTCCTTCATCAAAGTACAGGAATAGTCAGTATTACGGGTATAGCAAGACTTTTAATGAAATCGAGTGGCTCGTTAATATGATGATTTTCCTGGACCATTCTCGGAATCCTGGATCGATTCGTAAAAAGATATTGAAGCTCATACACTTACTTTTACTTGCCTATCGTTCACGTCCTTTTCCGAGCGCACGTTACATTACAAGTAAATAAAAATAACAATCTATTCCTAGCAATTATTTCTGTAAATTTTTACTTATTTTTAATTGTACCATATGCGAGGGTTTAGGGTCTGTTAAGGGTCTTTGTACACTTGGCATGACATTTTTAAATTACGCCATTTGCCATCTTAAAATTACGAGCCGAAAAATATCAATCGTTTGTTAATATATTAACAACTTACAGAATCTGCTAGCAAATTACACAATGTATACAGTTGTATATGGACAATTTAAAATAAGGGTAAACAGTAATGTAACATCCCGTACCTTAAGTTAAATAATGTTTTCCAAGATAAGCTGATTTCAGATTAGTTTAGTGTAGTAATTGCATTGAATCCGGAATCCATTGTAATAATGCTGATTAATACGCTAATAGACAATTAATTACAGTAGTAAGTGATTGCTAGCCAATTGCCACAAAGCGTAATTGGATCGAACAGAATGGCGTCGGCGCCCGTGATTTCTTTTTTTTTACTTATAAACACAATATAGAGCCTTCTTCACATAAGATGGACTGACGTGGAGTTCCAAAAATAATTTTTATTTTTGGAACTTTTATTTTATTTTTATTTTTGGCTATGATAACTATACACCAGAAAAATAAGCATCCAATTCGCTAAAACAATGCACACATTAACAAACTATTATCCTTGTAATATTTTATTTTTATTTTTAACTTTCTCCCGATTTAAGGCCCGAAAAAATGTAACATGCGGGGTTCCGTGCGGGGATCGAACTCGCGACGCGAAGCGCAGAAAGCAAATTGCTTGCCACTGGGTCAATCGTGTCAGTATTACAGGAGAACGGAGTAAACGAAAAATAATTTAATATTAAAAAAAAAAAAATTATGGCATTTAGTGCAATTAATACATATTTCCCTAATTCAGATACCAAATATCGGAATTATGGAAATATATGTATATTAGGTATATATCACTAAATGCCATTTTTTTTTGAGTTGTCTCTCGCAGTTAGCTCAGGGAGCTTTTACTGCTTAACCGGGCAAATGGCGAGACCAGAAGGGCCTCCAGCCGAACTAAATGCCATCATTGTTTTTTTTTAAACAGTATTATTTAAAGATTTTTTTGAATATATTACGAATCTGAAACTACACGTTATACAATTAAATAAATGATAAAGCTCAAATTGTTTCTTTGATAAATATCTTTGCTAACTTTATTTATTAGTCGAGTGCCCAGACAAATGTTTCTTACACGAATAAATGAAAAAACTTTCACAATGCATTTAACGTGTAACTCGAATAGTTGGGTGTAATAAATATCATTACGTCTTCACGAGCTTTTTATTTTATTTTTAGCGAAAATTATATTTATTTGGACTGGACTGTCAACTATTACTGATGGGTTCAATTTTATTATAATATAAGCGTCTCATTATTAGGTTTAAAAAAACTTAAGCACAAGTTATTTGTATTTGCAAGTTCGTGGATTTGCATCTAGTATGTAAGTAATCCCCGTAAGCTTTTAACAAACCATATTTAGTAGAGATATTTTCGATATATATAGTAGGTATTTAATACTTTACGAGGATGTTAATGGTAAGAGATACCGGCGCCGGCGCCCCCTGGGCAGCAACGTTACGAACCTAACTGACAAGCCAATCTTAACAGCAACGGCAACTAAGGCCTTTTCACGATGTACTAATTTACTAACAAATATACTAACAAACTAGATTTACGTATCACACACGTCTTGTTTAACGCATTCTGTCAGACAAGTTCTAGATAGACAATCAACTAGTTTATCAGTAAGCGATATATGCCCCGAATGTCATAAAAATACCGAGTTAGAATTTAATCCTAATGAAAGTTAGGATTAATATAACAAATGTAAATATTTAAAAGTAAAGAGCAAACTATCTTAGAAACGAAATTACGTTGATTCTTAGAAACAAGATATTATTTAAATAGAATATTTTACTTCAAAGGCAAGTAACTTTTATTCATTCAAATATGAAATGAAGCTTTATATTGCATCTTAATACTGACTTAGGATTTGCAAAGGATCAAAAAACTACTTTTAAATAACGTATCATGGAGCTTTTAGAACAACATTCGAAACGCTGTCTCTTCTTATAAGCATACCCAATCTATTCGTTCTGTTCTTGTAAGCAAATGTATTACATTAATCACTACATAGTATAAAACAAAGTCGCTTTCTCTGTCCCTATGTCCCTTTGTATGCTTAAATCTTTGAAACTACGCAACGGATTTTGATGCGGTTTTTTTTAATAGATAGAGTGATTCAAGAGGAAGGTTTATATGTATAATAACATCCATTAAATAGTGGAGAAGTACTGTTATTATTGAGGTTTCTAATGTGATGTCGTAAATAATTTCATTTTTTCCGCTTACATTGCAAACGCAGGCTGAACCCTACGAGTTTTATCAAAATAATGTACTAAGTATTGTACACATTGAAAAGGTCTACAGAAAAGTCCGTGATGGTATATGTCTATCTCTTATGGATAACCCACAATAACTTTTTTTTGTCATTTACTTTTTACGACAAATAATGGCTAATTTTCGAAGCGATTTTAACAAATACAGCATTAATCCTTAACCAATTAAATACCTTGAATACATTGTTCATTTAATATAGATCTATATGGCCCTTTACACCGTATGATTTAAGTGAATATTTTCGAAGATGTTACAGATTTAAAAATTGCGGGACGTAGCGTTTGCGGCGGTACCGGCCGGCCGCCCGGTGCGGACAACGTTCACAGTTTTTCTGTAGTGTATTTAGTATCAGCATTGCACCCGTGCGAAGCCGGGGCGGGTCGCTAGTAAATAAATAAATAACTCTTGTGAGGATCTGGTGTTCCCTCAGAGGAACAAATAGCTCGCGCCTAAATGCAAGGAGTTTTTGGCCATACATTTACGTCAAGTTACTTTCAACATTTTGCCTATATGGAGGTTGAATTTAGTACAATGCTTTCCTACCAACTTAATATTTGACAGGTAAGTTTATGGGCTTATCCATTTCTAACATTTATTATGGAGGAAAAGATACCTTGATTTGTATCTTCATCTTCTTTTTCTTCTATCAACTCGGCACGAGCTATCACATGGAGGCCGTTCATGCCGTAGTGAAGAAATAAGCCAGTCATCAATGATGGTATCGAGGCTAAATGCCCAGGGTACACCGGACAACCTCATGATTCGTCACTCGTGGAGTCCTTGCACCTCTTGTACCTTCGCGGTGGGACTTTCTTTTACCTTGAAGTTCTGACTATCAGTGTGAACTTCAACGTTACTTTTGTTGAAACGTTTTATTAGATACTTTAAAATATTAATCCAGAGCATATAAATCTCCGTTGTGTTCAGCTTGACTGCCTTGGACAGTACTTGTACAACAGTTGAGTAGGTACGGTTCACGTTCAACTACATGCTGAGTCCAAGATCATTTTGTGCTTTATTTCTTTGTTCTATTTTCAAATTTCTGACTGTACTGGCACTATATACTAAAATTAATTGATATTCATTTTTAAATTGCTTATATGTAGGCTTGGCATAGTGAAAACGGTACAGTTGAACAAAGGTTAAGTATATGTATAGGGTCACTAGATATAGATGAAAAAATAACACAATTATATTTCCACTAAGGCTCAATTTTTCAATGTCCAGATAAAAAGCTGTTAACTTGGAATTGGAACAGTTTTTGTATGGACTTATCAGATGAATAACTTATCTCAACTATATCCAGCTATTGAAAAATGAGCCCTAAATCAGTTTAATTAAATATTACCCGAGATTATCCATAATTTCCTAAAAAAACGTCATCTATATCTAGTTACCCTGTTTCTTATATCTTTGTTCAACTGTACCTACATAAAACAAGTTATTACAAAAATATGTTTCGCTAACATAAACTCAACGTGCTTATTAAAAGCAGTAGGGTATAAAGCAATCATGTAGCTGAAGAAAAATGTATAATTTAAAAGTTTTATGCAAATGGGCAGTCGTCGGGCATACGGCACAAATGTGGCTAACACAGGTAATGGATTGGTGCACAAGTATGCAAATTGTACAATTTCACCATTATTAAAACGTTCCGCAAAAGAAAGATCATTACTCCATAACGCTGTTGTTCGTAGGGTTGAGAAAAAATTATAATGAGTTTTTTGTTGAGTATTATGCTTTCTTATGAGATAACTTTTATATTAATTACGTTATAGGATTTTCAAAAATAAATTCGTTGAATATTTTTGTATTGAGTTTGACTAACCTAAAAATATGTGCCTCTTTTTACGTCGCCCACAATGTCTACAGATTGTTTAGGGCTTACGATCGTTATATAAAATGCGTCGTTTTTAAATAGTTATGTATTACGCAAATTAATATAATTTTAAAATCCGTCTTATTTACAATACAATAAAATTATAATGAGTCATTCTACAGATTTTAATGATATTAATGTCGCGAACGCCATTAATTAATTAATTTATGTTTGTAATATGAACTCTGACTGAAACGACACGTTTTTATTTCAGCTGCGAATGCCAACTGTTATCAAAATGGAACTCACGGACGCGTTAAATTAAATCGCATAAATTACGTAGGTTTATTAAATCAAACTAAATGCAAACTTGGACCAATTAGCGGTGGACAGCCCTAGTTGTTGGTGGCGCGTAAATACAACTCACTAACGAACCGAACGGGCCCCCTGCACAAATTTGCAATTTCGATTGGTACTGTTTGCATGTACCTACTTGTACCTGCACCATGCGTGTATATTGCGGAATTTTTTGAAGAAAATCTTCATTCCTTTTATATAATATAGGTAGGTACTTTATAAGCATCCTTATTACTTAATAATTTATTAATAATTACTTAATGACTCTCTCTTCGTTACTTCGTAATAAATAATATTATACACGAGTTTCCTAGAATCTGAAATGTACACGCTTTTATAATTTGCTTTCAACAGTTGTACGGCACGTTTAGTGCAGTAACTAAGCGATTGGCTTTCTGCAATACGCGTCGAGGATTGAATTTCCAGACGGGACAAATATTTGTATGACCTACCGATTCTGGTCCCGTGTCTGAGTTTATGAATGTTTTTGTATGATTCGTGTCTCGTTAACGATCCCACGATACAGTTATGGATTGCGTCAGGATTTACCTAGATTTTGGTACCTAATTGATAAAGTACTTTATTAAAACAATTGGTACCTCCCATATTTCTAAAATAATGCCCTTAATAAGTTACCCGACTACTTGACGTCAAGGTGGCAGGTTGACTACTGGATTCAGACCAGGCGCGGTCGCAGCCAAACACTTTGGGTTGGGTCATATTAACAGTAAAATGACTTGGGGGAAGGGGTGTTGAAGATGAGCAAATTAGAATTAATAAAAATAAAAAAATCGGTAATTCATGACCCCCACGACCCCGACCTCAAACTCCCACTAATTCAGACAGTTCCAAGCTGAATGTCTGATGCTGAATGTCAATCAATAATATATTATTATATAAAACGTAGTTGGTACCTCAAATTATCTCAGTTTCAACTCTATTGACCATGTCGTTAGACATATGCATAATGTAATTTAATTATTTATTTACTAATTATTTTTCCAGTATTCGCGTGTCTCTTAATGTTCAGAACGTGTGAGCCTAGCAAGCCAAATACAACAGCCGCAGTAATTTTTTAAAGCCTGTTGAATTATGTAATTGAATAAAAGCCTCGATTTGCATGTGTCGTGAATTTGTTTGTAGTACAAAATGGGTCTAAAAAATATTAGAATACAAAATTCTATGAAATAACGAGCTCGAAAGATACCTAGGTACTTAATCGTGTAAATTATTGAAAGTACCATATTTGAAATCATTTTCCAGCATGGAACAAAAAGTAGATGTCTTTTTGTTAAGCTAGCAAAATTATGTACGAGAGATCAGTGACCTAATATAACCATACGTTACAATATCTTATCTAAATTATGATATTAATACCTAAAATTCAATAACTATCTAGATTCTACCCATATTTTTATAAATCACTGAAATACACAACCCAGCCATTTTTCAAACTGTTTTTATGTACTTTTTATTCATAAACCAGAGAGTGGAGTGGGTCGCTTTGATAGAATCGTAAAATCATTTTTATGCGATCTGAAACATGTCTGCTCCCATAGGATTTTTGTCACAATGTTGTCTTTACGATTTGAATGTAAAATCGAGACGAGGTGTGCTGAGCTATTCCAAGAATTGGGTTAAGAATATAAAACGATTTTAGGAATCTGATTCGAAAGGTTAGCGAAGAAAACGAAGAGTATTTCCAAGTTATTATGGCTTATATCGAAGATAAATAAAAGTTTAATAATAAATAAATATCTACGTTTTATAAATTAAATATTGCTCCAATGCTGAGCACTTTTTTTAGAATGACAAGGATTAAGCTTTAGCCCACCAAATCGGTTTGTCGCGGGTTAGCGGACTACGCACACCATCAAGACCTTTATGAAGCCCTCTACGAGTATGTAGATTTCCTCGCGATGTTGTCCTCCATTGTAACGGCGAGTGATAATAATATTCTGATCCACACATAAATCCGATAAGTCAGAATTGCGTGCTGAATTTGAACTCAACCCTGGACATCAAAGGCAAATGTTCTCAGTGCTTAGGTTGTAGGTAATATTTCTGTCAAATGTCAAACTCATCAAAACAGATATCGAGAGCGATGCCATCGCGATTGCCAACCTTTTGGACAAAATATTAGCGTAAATTATTGTCATGTTATGTAATTAAAATTATCTGGTCGTTTCTAGCTATAATCACATGCATAGTTCTATAAGTGCATACATTATATCGTGAAGCCCAACCCTTTACTAATAACTGCATATGCATGCGACTGTGGGTGGTGTTGCCACGCCTAGTCTTAATAGAATCTCTCAAAGGTTTACACAATCACAAAGGAAAACACATACGTATAAAAAAAGTTTCAATGTCCCAAGGCAAACAGTATCAATGTCAGAAGAATTTTTAAAACTTATAAAATACCTATACATATTTGAATGTGGGCCATTGTGACCTAATCTAGTTTAGAAACTTAACGACGTTATTTTTAGCTTTTATAACTTAACGTAACATCAATGGTTTTCTGATTTTTTTGTCCAATACCCCGTAGTATGAAATTGTGATCGATAGTATAGGCTCGCCCCCTATTACACAGGACATTACATTATTATTATTATTATAAATAGATTATTATTATTTCAACCCTTCTGAGAAAACAGGCGATGTCTTTGACGTTGTGCCTCCAAAATAGCTTCAGCTAAGATATGAATACAGGCTTGGTAATCTTGAGGCTATGGTATATCAAAACAGAAAAATATCACAAACTACACGGTATAAATATAAGTTACTAGTTTCAAGTTCTGGGCGGCGGGCACGCTAACCTTTCGGCCGTTTTGCAAGTTTAACAATATTTCACTGCGCCGTCATATGAGCAAGCCAGCATTGTTTTACCGTCCATGCACGATCAACTGCCATCGTTTTGTTTCCAATAACGCTTTTTCGCTCCGTACCGATTTAAATGGCGGAAATTTTAATGTAGCATAACTTTGTTAAATTTAGTCTATCCTCTTCAATTTCGACCTTTCGTATTTTCGACCATGCTACTGCCTTTCGAGACAATTTGTCAGATACAATAAACAAAAAATAAGAGCGCCAGCATAATGCATGAAATTGACATTTACGTATTACGTGACTAATAAGCAGAACATGTGAATGCGGTAAATTTTGCTAGGGTTTTATATTGTACAGGTCTACAGGTGGTATACTGCTAAAGGTGTAAATGATCAAAAGAAAGCTCTTACACTTTCGGTACAAACGAACTTGATTGAAAATCATAAGGAATTATATATTAATAATTAGATGGGAACGCTTTTCAGGCATGGTAGAATCTTCTCGTTTTCCTTCTTTTATCCATATCCCAACAACACATCCCAAAATGTTCGTTTTCTTACGAATAAACCCACCACTTTCTGTGCCTGCAAGACTTATCATGATTCGATATACGAAGCTACTTTGGCATAATATTAAAACACATGAATATTTAAAATTAAAAGTAAAAGTGAGATGAGTCTTTATCTATTATACATAGACTCTTTAATTAATACTAATGGTGTTTGTAATTTAAGACTGTGTATAATTTGTAAATTTCATAATATGAAATGTAACTTTACATATCGACGGTGGAAAGGAAAAAATTACCAAGCGACAATTTGGTCGATATTGAGTCATATATTGTATATCATTAGAATCAGATACTTTTTTCTGTTAAAAGCTACTCACTGAATTAGTGAGTTTCACAGCTTAAAGAAAAATTTGTCTGCATGATAGAAATATTTGATAAGGTGTTTTTGTGTATGTATTTTTTTCCTTTCCACCGTCGATATTGTATAAGTCCAACCAATTATTATTTTAAAAATATCCCTCGTTCCTGAAGTTACCATAACACTCATGTACTTAGCGCTTTAAGTGCACGTTGATGTACGCCTGTACGGGGCCGCTAGAGACCCACGTCCTTGCATATATTCATGCACGTTTTTATCCATAGAATAAATAAGGCCCCAGCGGCATTAACGCATATACCCACCCACTCACGCTTACTAGGCTGGCTGTTAAATAATTTATCTGTTTTATAGAATTTGCTTTTTAAATTGGTATTTGATTTTCGAATCGTTTTTGTATAACATAGTTTTTTAAATAAGTTATTTCGGATGAATTATTTATGTGTCTATTTTCAGTTACACGGCAGACGCTGTCACTAATGAAATGAAAGAGTTGGAGACTCATAGACCTCACCAGTTGCTGATAAAGTGTAGTCCATCAACTTTGTAAGTAATTACTATTTAATTGTTTATGGTGAACACTGACAATTGTTCTAGATATACACTGGAACGAAAACAAACATAGTCATCCACACTGAGTACCGAACAATTAATAGTACAATAATGATATTCTCGGTTAGGGACCTAGTTAGGTATCCATAAATTTCAATACATGCATATCTACCAAACAGGCTGAACTAAACCCATAAACCAATATGTTACAAATCACTATGTATGGAATCTCGGATAAAAGGTCATGAAATTGAATTTGGGAATAATAATATCCATAGTAAATATCAGTTTAGAGTACATTATAAACCTGATATCAGTAAACGTGTAAATAAATTTTATAGTTCCAGATAAAACCCATTGCGAGTGGTTTACGACTGGCACTCCCCTAATGATGCAAGCGTTATGTAGGGGGACGTTTGCAACCTCCTTTATAACTTACCTATATATATACGGAAAATAAACAGGAATGGGGCAACAGTATTTAAAATAATAGTGCCTCAGTCATTTGCTGTAATGTTATTACGCCTAGTGCAATTTGCAATAATTTACGAAGGAGTAGAATGTTAATGGAGTGTACATAAACAATTACGAATATTCCTTTGTCTAATGCTACTCTCTGAACTAGTGAGATTCACAGTTTCAAGAATCTGTCTGCGTAGAAAACAAGCGCTGTAGCTTATCAATTTATTTCGTAGATTCGGAAGCATGAGACAAATATTTGTAAAGGTATTTGTGTGTGAGATTTTTGTGATTGTAATTGCAGCTACACAGGAGAAATAACGAGTCCAAACATTATTTTGAATATAAGCAGTATTTCTGCAGATGTTATTGATGTTGTCGCACATTAGGTCTCCATTCAGTTACTATTCTGTGACTGTACCTACATTTATTTAATGAATACGTCTGTCGTTGATGCCATAAACATCCTAACTCGAAACAAATATTCCAATATAACACCAAAGCCAAAAGACGGTCCCAATGCGAATTGATTTGGAAATGTAGCAAAGGACGCTGTTGGGCCATTTAGGTTGTCAAAATATGGTTTTGCGGTTGTTGGTTTTGAATATAGAAGCGAAAGTAACTCAACTATCAAGGGGATGGTCTGGCAGTCTAGAGGTCGTAAGTTCAGTTTCAGTCGTGTATTTTAAATGAAATCTTGGGGGAGTCCTGTCAAAAGCATTAACAGCCATAAATACCCACTTATACAAATATCGGATATTTATCGTTTTAGATAAATATCCGAAGCTCGTTCACTTGTAATCGTGTTTAAGGATCAGATAGGATTACGATCAAATTTTAGCGGTATATGGTGGTCCTTTATGGAAAAAAAGTATAATAAATGAATTCAGCCCATTAATAACCTACAGTTGGGCACAGGGATCTTCTCTGAATGGGAAAGGAAAAGAGCTTAAGTTTACCATGCTAGCATATTGAAGGTTCTAAAACTATACCTAAATACCATCGAGAATGTTTTGGAGCCTTCTCAGGTGAAAAAATATAGAGTCGTATTAACTACTACAGGCCTATAAACAACGGTGGGACGCTATCACGATGACTGCGCTGCTATGAATGGTTTTGAGCGATGAAATTGGTACTAAATGACGTATCTGTGTTCGCGTAAGCGTTATTGCTAAAACCCATGTGAATAGCCCCATATTTTATATTTACGCCTACCAAATATAATAGGGAAATTCTAACGTGTAATCTAATGTTTTATATTCGAAAATCAAGTGAACTTTTTACCCTTGATATTTACCATAATTACTTATCTCATTCATTTTAACCCAGGGCTTTTGACAACGTCTCCATTTTATTATTTTTTATTAATGTCATTTGAAATTTATTGAACTAATGTATAAATATTTTCTTATTTGTAAAAAAAAAAAAATAACGAATAATGGAAAGTCTACTCGTGTTATAAAATCTTAAAAATAGTAATGATTTTGCCCTTTTTTTCTTATTTCATCCTGTCCTTGTCCGCGAATAGCCACATAAAGATAAATAAATCCATAGGATGTTCCATTCCCTGAACACATAGTCTTATATAGCTTGAAGGGTTCTACTATTTAGATAGCAATCGTAAACAAAACCCGAAAGTCCCTGTAATTTTATGGTTTATGAATAAATTCGCTCCCTAGGGCGCACAGTAATTGAGTCTAAACGGTCAGTCTGTTTGTTGAAAGATCTGGATACCTAATATTATGGTGCAATAATAATTAAGGGTTATTATTTGTGTGAACGAGGGTGCTAGTCAAAAAAGAACTTTATGTCTGATAATTTTTCATGACAATTTGCTTTAGCATTAAAGAACAGTTCATCGTTACCTTAGCTGTTGATAGCTGATTTCTTTAAAAAGGTTAATTCTCGTGCCTGATTATTGTTTATTAATGCTTTATTAAATTACATTTTACGGATTAGATACGTAGTCGTACACTCAGTGCCAAAAACATTTACTTGAAAAACGTCATGAAATTGAATGAAAATGAAATTCAAAAGGAATTTTGGTAAGAAATTGTGATTTATGTAATACACACATCAAATAATTATGTCTGTAAAATTATGAAAGATTAGAAACGCTACTACTTCTATAATTAGCTTTTGAAGTTTGTAAAAGTCGTACGTTCAAGGCTCGCTCTAAAGATTTTAGGGTAATACTACAAAACATCGATCAGAACTATCTAATCGAACTTTTTCTTAATCAAAAGACTTACTGAAAAAGAAAAAGTAGGTAGCCCATATTTATCTGAAAATGAACTAAAATAAAACTTATGCACAAACTAACTTTATCATCAAAAGCATCGAAACTGTTCAAACAAATTCTTAATAAAACTCCCACAACCCAATCTAAGATTAAATTACATGTTTTTGTTTCAAAATAAACATGAATCTGTTAAGGGCGGACAACAAAGGATATTTTCGAGCTTCCCGTTGTTTTAAAAGCATAAAGAAAAATGCGAGCGTGTTTTAAACTTTCAGCGTTGGATCAGCCAGGGTTTCAGCCTTGGCTCCCAATGATAGAGCTAGCGAGAGCTATAGGATTTCACCATAAGCGCTACACTTTAAAGATAAAACCTATTTGCTTTGGACCGGCTTCTGTCTTTCGCTTCCGTTAAAGGAATTTAGTTGAAAAGTAAGGTTTTAATATAATGTTTTGAAGCAGTAAATACCTATTATTAACCATCTTCGGAAATAACTAATTTTCATTTTCGATCTTTCGGTATTTTCAACTTTTTGGAGGATTTCTGGATACGATTTCTTATGTTTAACTTTTTAAAAGTTTATTTGTAGAGGTTATTTTGTGTGATAAGTAGGGTTTTTAACCGTCTCAATGAAAAACATACAAGTGTCTGCGAACTTGCCTAAGGGAGGAAATTATTCCACCCGTTATTAATAGCACCACATGCAAATATTACCACAGATAATTAAAATCCGGCTCTTAATATAACAAGGAAGATCCTTGAAATTTTACGAGTATCGTAGGCAACCCAAAATAAACTAAAGACCCTATTCATTCAGGTTCCATAGTTCTATAAATTAAGTATCTAATTAAACTTTTAATAATTACTGACACACCATATCTTTTTGGTTTGTTTAGGATCTTTTAGGATCTGAGGTATAACATTTTTATTAAATACTAGCTTCGGCCCGCGGCTTCGCCCGCGTGGTTTACGAACCCGTACATTTTTGCCGGGATAAAAATTGCCTATGTAATATTTCAGACTATAATCTATCTCCGTGCCAAATTTCATCCAGATCCGTTCAGCCGTTCTGGCGTGATCGAATGACAAATATCGATCCATCCATCCATCCTCACAAATTTTCACAGTTATAATATTAAGTAGGAAGTAGGATAGGATAATTCGCCGCAGCATGTGTCAATTAGGTTTTTTGTATAATATAAAAATAATCCTAACTTTATTTGTATTGAAATAGTGTAAAATACAAAGAAACAAGTACCTACTGGGAGTTAAATCATTCATCTGCCAACAGAAGTACGAAAACTAATTCCAATTTTACACTTTGCCTAGATAAAGTCCACTCACAAGTGCCTTGGTCATAAAATTCCGTCAACTGCTGGGAACTTTACGACAGTTTTTGATTATTGAATCCTAATTGACTAATTAAAATTTCACGACTCTCCCCTTTTCCTAATTTTATTACCATGCTCTGTATTATAAAAGGTAGGTACTCGTACCTACACTGATTGAAATGTGTAATAAGAATAATCAGCTATCATATCAAATGTTTATTTTATTTAAAAAATATATTTTTTTCTTTATTTTGGTATTTTACTGAGTTTTTAGTTTTAGTAAAAATGGGAGTGGCTGCTGAGCGTGAAGTTCTTGGTTCGATCTCCGGGTACGGCAAATGGCATGGGTGGAACTGTGTCCGGTAAATGGCAATACAGCTGCCCTATTACATGTGACTCAATGCGGTTAAATGTAAGTTACAATAATGCACCTCTGCCTAACTCTTCAGGGAAACCAAGCGTGATGATTTTTTTTAAGTTAATTAAAAAATATGACACGAATAAAACTGATTATTTAATGTTCCCCTAATTCAGAGTCAACATCACATTGCCAATAAAGTTTGCAATGTAGATTTTTTATCTTATCATTTAATAAACTAAAAATTAAATCTTTAAGTCAAACTTTAATTTTCTTATTTTCAACTCCTGAGCAAACCGCACGAGCCATGCATAATAACTAAATCCCTCCTATCTTTTCCACTACACCAGACAAGGGTAAGTTAGGTAAAAATATATTTACAGAACACCACTCCTCCCTAGAAAATCGCATAAATTAAATGTTCCGCCAACAAATTTATCTTTTTCCACCATCGGCATACTAATATTAGGGGTCCGTCTATCCTCGGCCTTCGCATCAATAAAATTAACATTGTAATCCACTTAGAGTAACAAAAAATTACAAGTAAATGCGTCTCTACATTTTTTCGTGGGTTTTCTGGACGACATAATCATTATAGCTAATACTTTAGGGGCATAATAAATTGTGGCCAATTTTGTATTCCTCGCGGTTGAGGAAGGTCATTTCTGGGTACTTCTTGTCTGTCACTGCCGTCTCTGTCTCCGTCCCATCACTTGGTACTGGCAATACTGGGTGTATTCGTAATTGGACATTTGTTTAGAATGCTTTTGTCGTTTAGTAGTCAAATATGATAACGTAATTATTTTTCTGTCGGTCGGCACAAGCTAACACGGGGAAATCGACTGCTTTGTTGGTCTAATGGTCGCAAACACGACTGTTGAGCATGATGAGGGGTTCAATTCCTGGGTCGGGCAAAGTGTTATTGGGTTTTTCTGTATAGAAATTCTAAATAGCAGCATGGAGTCTGGAACTGTGCCCGGTAGATGGCAATAGGTGCGCCCCTTATTACATGGGACTCAATAACGGCATCGGCGAAATGTGGGTGTTAAATAGTACACCTTTGCCTAACCTATCGGGGAATCCAGGCGTGTTGCTATGTTATGGGATCGCTCATGCAAAAAGGAAAGATTAGCCAATCAGCAGTGATGTTATCGAGGCTGACTACCCCGGGGTGTATCGGATGATTACAGATATTGTCACACGTGAAGGCTCTTTCCTCGCACCCCAGTAACCTAATGTACGGGTTAGGTTGTGATCTCAATTTAGTAAGCTATGTCAAGCATTGTATCAATTTATTATATTATATTATTCAGATTGCATATCTGCTTGATTGAGCTTTGGCAGGATGCAGTCATTAAGGCCACTTGCACTGAGGGGAATAAAATGGAAGCTTCAAATCCAGTAAATAACATGAGGTGTAAGCAAAATCCTCCACGAGTGACGAACCCTGAAAATGTCTGAAGCTCCCTGGGCTGTCAGCCTAGTTGATTAACTTATTCACTACGGCATGACTCATAAGCAATTGAAATGTAAGCTTATGCCGGAGAGAGAAGCATATTTTTTGCCAAGAGCCACCCACCCCACATCGAAACTACTAATTACACAACATAATTAATTTAACATTAGTCCTGTTTATTGTTCATCCGTTTATTAATATATTTAGTAAATTATGAAAGCTATAACACACCTGCTGCCTCGAGCTCTGAAAACATATTAATTATGTACCGAGATTAAAATTTGACGAGACACAACGTTAGCAAACATTTTAATGTTGCAGCTGTTTAGTTATTGTTGTGCACTATAAATGACGTTAATACATGAATTATAACATATTATTTTTCACTTATGATCCACGTTTTTAAATATATAATAAAATAGTAGCCCATCGGCATTGATTACACGGTTGTTTCCAGTGACGATCATCAGTCATCACAAACCTCCTAAAAATAGTCAATTATCGAAAATTTTAAACCAATTATTGTTAAAAATCCTACTTAAAACTTAAATGATAACAAAAATAGGTAGATTTTTTTATTTATAAATAAGATATTTAATTTTATGTGAAATTAATTCTAAATTGCTCAACTTTAATAAGACTTCCCGAAAGTCATTTTACTGTTAATATGAGCCAACCCTTTCAAAGTGTTTGGCTGCGACCGCGCCTGGTCGATTCAGGGTTCAGGGTTCTAGAGAGAAAAAACTTCTTAACAATGTGAACGGTGTAATGAGTACCGATTTCTGAATAGGACATGGATCCTCCAGCGAAAGCCTCATATCGAGTCATTTTATTATTAAAAAAGGTCAGGTTTAGTGTGCTAGAGAGACACCATACATTTGTTTATGTTCATTTATACGGCGCGAATATAAATAATAGTCTCATCGGCAGTTATTTATTTGAGCCTTTTTGGCGTCGAAACACTCGAGTCATGGGGTTCGAATGCACATCTCTTTTCTAGAGACATTGCTAAACGCTTGGTCGACAGTTCATATGACCAGAAGGCTGGCCTGATCTTTGGTCAAAGAATAAGCATTGCCATTTAACGTGGTTATGCTGCCAGCCTTCTGGACACGCTACCAGTTGACAGCGATGTGGAGAAGTATCTACTTTGAAGATTAAGTATTCGTTTAGGATAAGTTTTCATAAGGTTTAATTAAAACATTAGCATAAGTAGTTAGTAAAATGTATATAGGTACTTAGATTTAATATTTAAGGATATATTGCACAGTTATCTATATTTCTTTTAAAAAATACTGTTTACAAGGATAACCTAATTAAAATACAACATTTTTAACCAGTGATCGACACAGGAAATCTAAACACCAATTATTTATTTATTACTGCTATAAGTAGTTCATGATAAGAGTAATTAAGTGGCCATTTTGTTGTTTGCAATATAAAACATCATAGTATGTTTCATCTGAATTGGCATTTTTAGACCCCCTGTACTTCAGAGAATCTTGCAAGCAAATTGCCGATGAAAAACGCGGGAGCTTTTTACGTAGAGGAACGAGGAATGTTGGAGATGTGAAAATAAAAACGATTAAACGGTTAATACTAAAGTAAAATTATGCGACAGTAATGGTACAAAACAAATTAATCCTACCTACTTGTAACAAGACAGGTGTAAAATATGTTAATAAAGATGAATGTAAAATTATAATTTTGAAAGATGTGTGAACCGTATGTAAATCGTAAATATTTATGTTAAGTTGAACGGTGCCATGGGATTCAATGGAATCATAATTTTTCTCCAAATTATAAAGTTGTTGTACACATAGTTTGGGTATAAAAGATGAAGCGTATGAACTGAGTTTCTCCTTTATATTTTTAATTAACGATACCAAAATTACTTATGAACTTTCTAATCAAATATTGTCTGCAAAAAGTATTGTAGAGGTTTTATATAATAAGATACAATCGTAGGTACACAACTGCTGCTGGTGAACAACAAAAGAACAAATATTTGAAATAAGATGTCAATGTGTGTCACAGTAAAAAGATGGGATTTGTGATTTAATAAGAATTTGTAGTGACTCGAAACTAGCATCGTGTTCCGCCCGTTGTGTATATAGTTGCTAGGTACGTTTATTCGCGCCAGCACCGCGGTGGCGTTACCCCTCTCCCTCGCCAGTCCGGCTTGATCCACCGTTGCGTGCGGATGCGCACGCTAGCTCGCGCCACGCATTCAGTCACAAAATATTTTCATAGTGTATCCGTCCATTTTGTTATTATAATTTACTCAACATAACCGTTTCTTTTTCCTCCAAACCACTACTACAAATTGTATTTCGGAACTCGTAGCATGCATTACAGTGTTTAAATATTGTAACAGCAGTTTTATTCCCGATCCCTATAGTATCTACCCATTATCTGTTACTGTTAGCCTACATCATCTCACTGCTGGGCAAAGCCCTACCCCCATAATTTCCAGACCCTTCGGTCTAGAGCCAGTGTGGACCATTCTTTATTTAATTTATTAAGCTCACCCCGCCATCTCCTTCGTGGTCTACCGCGACGCGTTCTAGTCATGTCAGGGCTTCATTTAGTGATTAACTTGGCCCACAGCTCATCAGGCATTCGGCAGGCATGGTCAGACCAATCCCACTACCTATCACCTAATTTCTGACGAATACCAAAAATAGCTCTCCAATATTCATAAATATAACATAACATCACGCCCGTATTCTCCAAAGGGTTAGGCAGAGATGTACTATTGTGCACTCACATATTTTGTTACTTTGTATTTAACGAGTAGAAATTAATGCCATTTAAGTGTATTTACCTTTCTCACTAAATATAATAGATTTTTTTCTTCTCAATAATCTTTATTATATCTTTTTTCCTAGAACGAAAAACTTCCTTAAAAAGGCTGGCTCAGAATGTTTAAGCGTACCTCGCTCCGTTCACAAGCTATTATGAACAAAAGATCTGAGAATTTTTTATACAGTATTATGTAAACTCTACAGCAAAATTACCTTAAGTCGTCTTAGTTTTGTTATTGTACTCTCGTCTTCATACATATTCAACGATTATTTTTACTTAAAATTTCAATTGCAAAAGTTATTCAATTTCGGACTGACAGTAACACGAAGCAGGAAATCTTATTACCCATCCCCAAGCGATTTGAAGCTGCTTAACTGACGGCTGTGTGATATAAAATGCATTTCGGAGACAGAAATTAGACGTTCCGCAGATCTAGCGTTAGATGCAATAATGCAAGAACTTCGTTAATGAGTTTCACCTCGGTTGGTACCGCAAATTGGATTATAATGTTAATATCATGATTCGGGGTGCTCTCTCTACGGGGAACAATTTCGGTGCTTCTTAGGGCGGCTGGGCGTCTATTATCCTCATTTCAATAAGAAATAAATTACGATTTCTTATTACATTTTCCATTATAGCGGGAAATTTATCAAGTTCATTCAACGACGTGGGAGATTGATATTTAATGTTTTTCTTTGTGTATTTTAAAGATTTGCAAATGTTTATTGCGTTAGTATTATTCTAGGTTAAAAATTAAGTATTCTGAATAAGCCTGTATGTTGTACACGGTCTAATCCTTAAATAAGCCTAACGTGAAATATGGCTCCCAAGGGAGAATATTAAATTTTCGGTACGGAATATTACTTTATACAAACTAATTGAAAACAAAATACATATTTTATGTTATATAAAACTTACCTATTTGTGTATCGAAACAAGAGTTTTAATTTACTTGTACCTATCCATCAATCTGTTTTTAATACTGTATGAACTAAACATCTTGTTATTTAAATTTAAAAAAATGACCACTCGTAGGATGATTAAAGGTAGAAACCAGATACAGCGAGACTCTCTCGCAGAATAGATATTCAAAAAAATCTATGAACTAGTTTCGATTTAAACAACAAAAAACCAAAAAAAAATGGAATGCAAAATTCGCAAACGAATTCACAGACACATCGGCCACATCGCCACATGCACGCCGCGCGCCTCGCCGCCGCGCCGCGCCGCCCGTATCCCGCCACGTCGAAACCGAGCGAGCGCAGGACACCGGGAGATTTACAATCTGTACTTAATGTCCCCCAACAATGAGATACAATTTAACTTCTCCGCAACCAAGCGATATTCACAAAGCAACACTACACTCCCGACAATATATTTCGCTAATGTTTTTTGGCCAGCGTTTACAAACTTCTGGGCAGCTATAAACTGCTTTTTTCTGTCAACTACAGCTCTACTTAATAACTTTATTGCTAGTAGTTGCAGTTCGTGTTTTTAATTTATAAATGGAACACCTCGCCCCAATTTTCAAAGTAATATCGGGACTGAATTCTAGAAAAAATACTGTCTGGATTTTTTCATCGAGATTACAATGTTAATTAAATTGACTTAACTGAAGACTCTCGGCTGTCTCTGGGGACAAAGTCGATTTATTAGGATAAATTAATTATATTAATCCTTTTGAAAATGTTGGAGTTTGGTTTTGGTAATGACGAGTAACGAAATGTCCAATAATTCCGCGCGGTAGTGCTATTTTTATCTCTGTTCAAAATGGTGCTATTAAAAAAAAGTAACTGTCAGATAAGCTGTCAAATGAATTGCAAAACAAAAACGCGGCGTTGGACACTGATATTTCACATCGACAGATCTGATATTTTTTTCAGGTAAAATTGGAATGCAACTCTAGCTTTTCCCGAATAAAATAGTAGGTACCTACCTACCTACGAGTATTATATTGTGTTTCAGTCAAGTTCATTTGTTCAGAGTATTCTTTGCCTCGCACTATGTTTTCACCTATATCGTGGGTACATTTTTACAAATATATTATACATGTCACATGCACACACCACCAGACCCGAAACAACCATCTGTAGATCATACAAATATTTGTTCCGTGCGGTAATCGAACCCACGAGATATCTATGGCCGGTAGAGAGATGATAGAGGATAACAATTAACTACAATCGAGCTGTGGCTGCGCCGTTGTCGCCAATCACCAACGATCAAGTCGTCTCCAGTCACTGATGTGTGTGCCAAGTTTGATTGATTTACCCTCAAAACCCTCCCTGTTCATTGAAGTGGTTTGTAGAAGCATATATACCCAGCATTAAACGATCCAGGCAGATGATGGCACACAAATTATTATTTAGATCCACTTTCGACCGCAAAGTGATACAGCGTCGCGTACGTTCGTGGTACTTACGAAGTGGGACGTAAAGTGATAAGATATCGTTTACGCCCTGGGGGCTGATTCTACTAAATAAGGGTCGAGTATGAATTTTTCTCAATCTTGATCATAGTTACCGGTAGGTCAAAATTATATGAAAAGGTGTGTGCCTTTTACTTATATCTTATAAAACGCGCGCATATATTTTCTTTTTATAATTTTTGCTCAGTTTTCTTATTACAACATGTCCAATGTCCATGCATAACTCGTTAAACGGTTGCGTTTTTATAGCAGTTTAGTAGAATCCCTCCCCTGCCCCCTGTTCATGTTTCCTTCTCCAACCATACTTAATACAAACAAATTACTCACATTAGCTACCACGATCAGATCTAGCAAGTCCTCTCTTGTCTGTCCCCCAGCAACGCCCTAAGCTGAGGTTCGAGTCCCACTATGGGACACCCTTAGCAGTGTTGCTTAATATTATTTAATTTGCTCGGCTTGAGGCCCTCCTGGTCTCGCCACATGCCCGGTTAATCAGTAAAAGCTCCCTGAGCTAACTGCGTGAGACAACAGAAAAAAAATCACATTACCTACTAATTAATATATTACCAAAACCCACAGCTTATTTCATCAGGTACGTTCCTAACGGCGAGCAGGTCTGTGACATCAAAATTCCATCAGCATTATGCTTTAATAAGCGAACGCTAAATTTTGCCACATTGCCTTCAGCGGCGATTTCATTATGTGGGAATAACCTTACCGTCGCCTAATAGTTGGTAGTTTAAAACCTGACTGGTGTAAAAGTTAATAGACGAATCGACGCCAGTGTTGCAGGTAAAAGTTGGTAATTTTGGATTAAAATAACTTTTTGTCGATTTAGGGTTTTAAAATCAGCGAGTGGAAAGTCAATGAATGGCAAAGGCTAGGAAGTGTCGATTAAGTATAAAAAAATAGCTTAAAAATCACATGGAGACTGCAATATGCCTCATTGGTTAGTGATGCCAAGTGCGACTGCTGAGCGTGCGGTGCTATGTTCGGTTCTCGGGTATTTAGATTAGTAGCAGAGTTTGGAATTGTGCCCTGTAGATGGCAATTGACTCGCCCATATTAGTACAAGTACTATTTATAATCTAATAAACATAAGACGATCAAAAAGATTTCATTCAATCTCGTACAATTGACTTCATGGAAACTAACTTCATTCATTTTATTCCACAAACTTTGCGCGCAGAAATTATTATACTTCTAAATGTTAAGCTCTTTGTAGAAGGTGTAAAATAGAATAGAGACCTTTCTGACAAAAGATTTTGACGAAATTACAGAAGTTGCTGGTTATATCTGTTTTTGTTATTAAGAACTTTTAGAGTTGAGAAGATAAGTTCTTGAAGCAGTAGCGTTTCAACGCATGCTCTTCATGCAGGAGTTCTAAAAGTTCTTAGTTCAAAATACACATTATACCGCTACTGCTACTCTGTCTTCAGATGGGATAAAATTTTCAAGGAATGACTTTTAAGGAGACCCGAGGGAGCGTCATGAGGTTCTCAATGGTCTGTAGTCCACAAACCCACAACAGGCCCGCGTGATTGATGGGCTTAAACACTTCTCAATCTGAGATAAGGCCGTGGGAAGGTAAAGAGCAGTTTTTTTTAATAACAGTACCTACGTCTAATACTAAGAATAATTCCTGTTCCGTTGGTGCGTTTACAAACACAAATATTCTCATACAATCATACCTACCTACATACACAAATAAAAAATTGTTTAAGTGAATCAATAAAAATAAAACTAACATATGATCTTCACACCAGTCTAGGACTGTTTGCTTGCTCCAAGACCTGCCGTGGGTAGTTAAGTGCAACAAATTGCGCAAATTTCGACCATTGCAAATTCTACACTTAGATTTGAAAACGAACGTTTCTTGTGGTCTTTGAGAAAGACCCATAGTAAAAATGGTTCACGTTTTGATTACGTAAGAAAACTTTGACAGCGATAACGACCAAAAAATATGCATCCTTTTCTCAGTTATATGTTATTTCATATGAAGATACGGAATAGCATATTTATTAGCGCCACTGTCAGATACTTCTGACAAAATTTCTGTACCATTCACAATAAAAATTCCTTTTAAATTCAAATTTCGATCATAGAAACGATTTTGTTTTAATAAACTACAAAATGTTACTAATATTGTATATTCATCTGTCCCCACGATTCACGAAAGCAATCTTTCCATTAACATTACTGAAATAGCTGGCCAAACCGTTGTGCTTTATAATTTCCCTAACAAATTCAGTGTAGTCGGTAAGTGTATACAGAGGGACAGCTCTCGAGTCTGTCGGGAAGCCAGGGATATCAATTTGCATGCTCTCAAATGGAGGACGTTTCGAGTGTTGTCCCTTTGAAACAATCGTTTTTGCCCCTTGGCTTTCGCTACATTTTGAGTATTTGAATAAGATTTAATGGTATGTCAAACAGACTAGATCAAAAATATTTTTTTTATTAAGTTTGTGTGAAGAAAATAGCTGTGTAGGTATCCGCTACAATTTATGTAATAGGTAGGTAGAATGATGAAAAAAAAACCTAAAATACTTTATTTTATTATTTTCTTAACCACTATGATAGAAACTGTAATGACGAAAATAATAATTGTTAAAGATCTTCTACTTAAAAATCAAACACTGATCTTTATTCCAAAACATATTACTGAAATGCGCAAATCCTTAATGAAATCAAAAATATTTTATACTGGCATGTGGTTGTATTTGTGCGTTATCCAAAGAATGTTACAAATTCATTCACAAGTTCAGACTCAGTGCTGTGAATCGTATACGTGCGAATTACAGCCCGCGTCAAAATATTTAGGGTAGTGCCATAATGGCAGCGTATAGTGGGACCGGTACCTACGCAATTATTATTTTAATCAAGCTACGTATAAACCCAAATACCTGAGTTAAGTATGTGGGGTTGCCACTATATAATATTAGAATTAGAGAAATTCTGCCAACTTCATTATTTTGGTTAAAAAACATTTAATTTAAAAAGGTCGTTGCACAGAATGTTAAATGTTTTGTACGTTTTTATTTTTTCTATGAATCAAAAATATTTTGTCGATTTGGTGCGGTAAATATTAAGATGTACAGTATTGTATTGAGAAGAAATGTCAGTCAGAATCCGGACGGTCAGGACGACATTAGTACCATCGGAGGTTGAACATGGATGAGACTGGCGCAAGAGTATAACAACTGACACTTTCAAAGAGAGGCTAATGCCAGCAGTGGGCGAAGTCAGGCTGTGCTGTGAATGATGATGTCTTGGAAAAAACGATAAACAATTCCTTTGCCAACTGGGACGTTGTATGAGGTGTTGATAGCAATTTTTATAAAAGCGGAGCAGATAGGTACTACTAAAAATAAAAGTTGACATCTGTTCAATTAAAGAAAAAATCACTTAATACCTTATCCAGCTGCCAGTCGGGCCTTAACAGCGAAACTGGATGTACGAATTCATTTCACGTATAGTATGAACAAACGCCGAGAATTTCATAGGACATCTCATTTGTTTCTGCTAATAATGTGACATTAGTGACGGAGAAAAGCAATGATCAGAATTTTCCTGATGAACCTTATTAATGTTTTCGCAGTGTGTTTTGTTAATTAAATATTGTGTAGTTTGTTTATTAAGGGAAGTCCGTGGTCCGCGTTCTAATAATGATTTTAGAATTATTTCTTAAACTTATAAATAAGTGACCCGTCTAAATCTTCTTAGATTGTACCTCTTTCGTTTTTAAAATAATTAGTCATCATTTTGAACAGTCTTAAAAACTATCAGTCGCCTCATGTTATGTTCGATTTTAATAAGAGCATTAAAATATAGTTATACACCAAATAAAAACTGTTTTATGTAAAAATGAAATTACGGCTATCTATCTGTATGAACACTTAAACTTCCATCAGGGGGCGTCAAGTGCGAGCGGTGCCACAGCCGAGGAAGGAATGCAATCTGCGGCGGAATGCTCCCCACTAGAATTAAATTTTAGCTATCCGCACTCGGCAGTGCATCAGTCAAGTTCTTTTACGATGCCAAGGTATTTGTAAATATGAGTATTATGGTAATTGATATTTATAATAAGAAAAGTTTTATTGTTTTAGGGTTGTATTATTTTTATCGTTCTATAATATGAATGGTACATAATATCAATTTAACGAACTTATACAATTGAGTGTGTGTAGATCGATCCTAATTATATACTCCTCATATAATTCAGATCAAACTTTTATTCGACGCATACCCATTTCATTACAATGTTTAACTTTGAATCTTACAAGTCATCATCTGCCAAGCCTTTTCCCATCAACATTGGGGTCGATTTCCAATCTAACCGGTTGCGGTTGAATATGAGTATTTTACACGGAGCAACTGCCTTCTGACCTCCGCCACCCAGTAACTGAGAGACACTGATACTCTAAGGTGCGACTGGTTGTCAGACTTTTTATTTTGGGCTACTGACACCCGTAGCGACTGTCATAGGTCTTCGTATGACACCCGGGACCAACCGCTTAACGTGCTTTCCGAGGCACGGAGGGATCTCGATATGTGAAAACTGGTCACCCATCCAAGGACTGACCGCGTCAAGCGCTGCTTTACCTCGCAGATTGACCGATCTGCGTGGTAGCTATGCAGCTACGAGCCCCTCCTGCTTTGCTGCTTCACTTTTAATCTTACAAGTACCCATTCTAATTCAAATTATACCAATTAGGTACAATAATAAAAAAATCGTTTATCATTTAAAAAGGAAGTTCTATTAATTCTATTTCGCTTTTTTAACATAAACTGGCAAAACAAACTAAAATTTTAAATATAACAGCCTAAGTAATTATATCTCTTAACCCTCTATTAATATTTTATGTTGATAAGAAAGAACTTGGCTCTATTTACACATGGACATTTTTGGTAAGATTTAATAACTGACGAGTCATGTTTATAATTAAATCCGCCATACAATTTGTAATCTCTGTCCTTTGTTAGCTAGACAGTGTTAAATAGACTTGTAAATCTTTTATTTTGTGTATGTTTCTAAAAGCTTCATGCTCCGACAACAAACAGGCCCACTAAAACTAAATACGCAATCCAACGAGAATTGCCGACATTTACCAAATTAGATTTATACAAGACAATTAGACATCACTCAAAAAATTTGTCTAGATTTAAATTTTAAGCTTGGAAATGAATAATTCATTCTTTTAGTTCAAAATAATGCAACGAACTTAGCTTTAAGCTAATTCAGTATGTCTATTTTGGTTTACAAATGCGTTCTAACAACATAAACACGAAAAGGGGATTAAACAGTAATCCTTAAACCCTATAGGTACGTGTGAGCTCCAACTTTCCTCGAATTAGCTTCTTACTTTGATCACTACATAAATTCATTAAAGTACTCCAGTGTTATTAACGATGATTATAACGCCGGAAGAGGTCTGAGGGTGGCGGCGAAGTCGACCAAGGCGGCGGCGGTTTCATTTCCCCTATTTGCAATTCAAAAATTCACTCTGCCTTCCAGCTCATTCGTCTGTCTTTAACAGCTCTATCTCTTTCTCTCTTACACTAAAATGTATATCGATCTCTTTCTCGCATCACCGCTTTTTAGTCACCAGCGTTTTGCAGCGCTAGTAGACACTTTCTTGCAACAACCATGCGTGGAATTCAAACAGACAACGCTTGCAGTTTATTCCGAAAGGATTAGCCATAAATAGTTCTTCCTCATTACATTTTCATGAAGGCTCCCTCTAGTTGTGAAATTTATGCTGAGAAAAGTTTGAGCTTTACTGAATAAAAGATATCTATTTGACAGTAATACTGGCGGGGTGCCAGGCGACACTTCACGCTCGAGTTAAACTTATTAGATGTGAGATGGGTCAACTGAAATCTACCGCAATACTTATGAAGCCAAGGAAGTCAAATGTATTTTGAAAAGACGCTATTTGGGATTGTGAAGTTCTTTCTGTTTTGTTGTGTTTGTAAATAACTCTTTAGTGTCCTCCCTTTGAAATAATTATTTTTCCCTTTGAAGATCAAGAGTCTAGGAGAGGTCTTCCGAGACGAAAGCCTAGCCAGCAGGACCATAAAAAAATTCAGAGTTCCTTAATATAGCATCACTTCTGTATTTTCCGAAGGAATGGCCAGAGGTGTATTGTTTACATTTTGGCAATACCTCTATTGAGTTCCATGTGACGGACGAGCCCACTACTTATTTATATGTCAAATTCAAAACTCCGGACTGCTACTGAGTTTTCATACAAAAATATCCTTTAAAACTTTGCTCGATCCAAGACCTCCCGATCAGCCTTTGCGCTTGCGGCCAATGAGCTAATAGTAAAAGTAGTTAACATTATTATTGTAAAAGTTGACTGGTATTAAAACTTCAATATTACTGCGCTTTCGGCTTATGTCACCGGGTCAGCCAACCACCAGGATTATCCCGACTTCTCGCGGCACGACTCATCGAAATATTGAAAAGATATTTTTTAGCAGAACCGGTTCATTGAATGTAATAGTGTATTAGAGTTATTGTTCGTTTGATGTAATTAATACCTATCTGTTAGCTAGATAGTGATGTGATTTCCAATAATTTATAATTATTATGGGTTGGTATTTCAAACGTTTTTTGTATCCATTTGTATTCGAACTGAATCACAGTCAGACTTATTTTCATGTAATCCATGTCAAAGCATTTACGAATCAGACTAGTTGCCATGGATAAGACAGAAAATTTCATGGTAATGCAACAAAAAAGAAAAGAAAAACAAGTCAACGTATTTTTCGAAATGATTATTCCGTTTATTTCAGGCAACTTGGCTCATACAAAAAAATACACAAATATAAAACAATAACTATAAATAAACTAATACATAAATCTTATTAATTATGACTGATGATACTCAGAACCGGAGATTAGGAGTCTAGTCCATAACCAATCACCTGTACCTAAATCACTTTATACCAATTATTTCTCATTTTTTATTCTCATTATTTCTCAAGTGCCTCATTGGTGTAGTGGTCGCTGTTGGATTCCTGGGTCAGTCAGGGTAATTGGGATTTTCTTTTTAGAAATTCTCAGTTGGAACACAGAGTTTGGAACTCCTACCACCCCTCTATTACAGGGAACTTAATAAAAACATCGGCGAAATGTGCGTGCACAATAGTACACATCTGCCTAACCAGCTAAATTCGGGTATGATACCAATTATCATGGGACTAATATTTTTTTATAATATTAATACCTAAATTATGTACATTTTTATATATTTAATGAGCCCTTTTTGGGCATGACAAAGACAAATACAGTATGAATTATGTCGAAATAGGACAATACTTTTATGTCTTTTGAATTGTTTCATACACAACCCAAGTCCTTTACAACAGTAATGATAAACAAAGATGAATTACCAACATTTGTCTTTCATATATGTAACAGTGGCGTGCGGTTCATAAAGACAAAAAGACACTGCCTACCCTACATGACTCAGATGAATATTTATTATATTTGAGGTGGCAAATCATATACATCATCATTTAATCGACGACGAACCAATACCAACATGCAGTAGGTATTTTGGGTAAGTAATTTTTTAAAATGTTCTGCCTACCCTGTCTAAAAACTCTGTGCACGCCGCTGATATGTAACATATAATTTATATATATAAACATTATGATGGGATATACATATATACTTGATTGCGACCGTGCCCCAGGCCTTTTACCCAAGTCGGGTTTTTGACATCAGTTAGGTAGGCCCTACTTCATAAATACGAAAGCTTATCTTATTTACGATATTATTGTTGGTAACATGGTCTTTTGGGAGAACTTTGGTCATTTGTTATGAGAACGAAATGGATACGATTTGAGATAGATAGCCTTCGAAGGTATTGGGGCTAGATTCGTGTAGACAAGTATTTTGTACCTAAGTCCGGTTGTCTTTGTGTACTCCAATGGTATCTTTGACATGTCGAATGACGCAAAGTAGATACAATATAAAATAATTAATCCATTTCTTCCTGCTGTCATATTTTTAGGACACTATATTTGATATTATATTTCCACAGCTTAATAAAGAAAATCTGTTGTTTCTAATAAAATTTGTATTTATAAACTATTTTAATATTAAAATATTTTTTATTTGGCAGTGAAACATATTTATGTCCTTTTAATATATTTTTTAAAGTTGATCACTTTTTTGCGTTAAGAAGAGCATTATTTTCTAATTTATGTATCGTATAAAAATAAGAAACTACTTACTTCAAAGTACATAAAAACAATTCTAAGACCTTTTTCAAATACATTTTAATTAAAAAAAATAGATTTTGAAAACAAGTTATATACCTTCAAAATTAGTCGTACTATAAATATGACACTGGGAACACGTCTATAATTCCTATTATCATACGATTTTTTTATTTTTTTTTATTTAAATTAGTTTTTCTTGATGTATGAAGACCTTAATTTATAGATTTGAACAAAAAATTCAAATTTTTTCGATGCTTGGGAAGTAATGGGTTAAAAAAATAAATATCTACAACGGAAAATTTATTTCAAAATGACGAAAAGTTTACTATATTTCACCTTTTCCCTGTCCAATGAAATCACATGATGATCACAGACATTATTGTTAAACAGTGGCTGTTATATTGACGGCACTGTTGGCGCGGTGGTTGAGCGATCGACTGCTGCGCTACGTGTCGCGAGTTCGAGTCCTGCACTGAACAAATATTTGTATGACCTACAGATACATAGTTTTTCCGGGTCTGCGTATTTGTGTATGTGAATATTTGTGTTTGTAAACGCACCCACGATACAGGAATTATTCCTAGTATGGGACGACGTTTTTTAAAGAAGAAGAAAAAAAACTATTCAATCTGCTTAGCGAACAGGTTACCTGTTCATATGTTGCTGATTATATTATTATTAAATATGACAGCACCGCACGCAGTTACGCAGTTTTAATGATGTTGTAGTTACTGGCAATCTTAAGCTGCGTTAAAACTGACAGTAATCAGCCCGCCTGCCTTCGGAATCAAGTCGATTGTTTCTATAGAAATATCAGACTTTGGAACAACGGTATTCAAATTGCTGAACCAAAATTCTGTAAGACATTAAATTCTTAATAAATAAAATAGCATTAAAGCCTTAAAATATCTGAAAGCTAATTTTAGCGGCTAACATTTTACAATAGTAGAAACAAAACTATACATAGATTTCACAACAAGAAATGAAAGATATAACGAAACTGAATACACGATCCTATTGTGGCGTGGGGAGAATTCCCTGGAGTGTAACACGCCCCTTATAGCCAGATCCATCAAAACGTGTATAGATTTACATGTTATTATACACTACACTCAATTTACATACACTGCAGTTTACGCATCTGACTTTGATGTAACAACAAAGCTCAATGATGAGTGCTTATGAATAAACGAAAATATTATTGAGAAATTTATATAACGGAATGTTCATTGACAAAGAACTGAATGGTTTTTGAGGTGACTATATGGGATTTTGTTAAGTTGAAGGTACAATACCAATAGTTTGATTATCATGCATGTTTGATGGATAAATTGGTCGCAGATATTGTAATGGTGAGGTGTAGCGGCTTTCTTGGATAACGAAACGGAACTGTCTACGCGCTATTGTAGTAGCGACCAATAGCGGGATTTACGGCACTCGACTACTCATAGTGTTTAGCGATGCAAGTGTAAAGGAAACTTCCAAAAGTTGTGTGCGTGGCGTTCGAGTGCAACGCGATCGAGTTAGATGTTAGCGGATATATGTTAGCATGTTATTTACGAAGGACGAAACGAGCTATCCGCTATTGTGAGGTTAGCTAGTTTCAAAAACCTTTACGTCGCGCAACGACCACCGCTAAGATATTGTTATAGACACTGTATTTATTATACTAGCGATAATTAATAAATAACCACTGTGCAGAGGTCTACAAGAAATTCTGCTGCAGTAATGAATGTCAGTGCAGGCAGTCTTAGAAACCAGATTAGGTAGACGGGATGCGGAAGACGGAGAACTAATTATGGAAGCAAACTGAACCTTCTTCTTCTGTCGATGACACGAACTAACACATTGGAATCGCCCATGTGGTAGAGAAAAGATTAACCATTCAACAGTGGTGTTAGCGAGGCTGACTAGCCTCGAAACAGCACAACTAACTAAGACAGTCGCCCAGGGTAGCCAGTCGGCCAGCCAATCTTAAGTATTATGACTCGTCGAGGCTCTTTCCTAGCACCGTACTGGACCAGCCTATTGAACTACAATCTGAGGAATCCTACGTCCAGCTGAAGACTACTTACAAAGAAGACAACATCAAGAAGATGAACGCTCCTTTGCTTTACTTTAAGCAAACTTTCAAATATTAGAGTCTCCTTCATCTTGTTTCGGTTTTTTGTCTCCAGCTTTCAAACGTATTTATTCCTAACAAAATAACATTTAACATATATCCAAAAATAAGTTATTTCATCGCATATTGTGACGCATGTGCGAAGGGTACCTACGTGACAAGTCAAGAGAAAAGGTTGCGACATCCACATGAATTTGAAATGGAGGCTTTATGAGAAATGTTTCTATGTTAGCAAAAAGAGGTTTTATTTATATGTAGCACTCGTGACTTTAAAGCTTTGTCCGGATGGATTTAGAATACTCGTGAAACATATGTTGAATATAGTATACAAACAATATGTCGCATTGCTTACCTTCTGAGACGGACCGTCCTCCTCCTCTGATCGTGATTCGGGTCTCATGAAATGCGGGTCTGTCGTCGGTCGGATTGTTTTTTATGTCATTAACTCGTTAAGAAAAAGTAATGTATAACACATATGTACACCTACATTTCGCCGATACGGTTATTGAGTCCCAAGTAATAGGGGGCGAGCCTATTGCCATCTACCGGGCACAGTTCCGTGCTGCTACTGAGAGTTTTCTATACAGAAAAACCCAATAACATTTTGCATGACCCGGGTATAGAACCCAGGACTTCATACACTAGACCAATGAGGCAATATATACCTATAGATTTTAAAGCAGTATAACATCATTAAAGATTTATTCGTGAAGTGATTTTAAAATATTTAATATAACCTAACTTTTAATAATAAAGTAAAATTTTAATTGTTCTAAAGGAGGTTTCGCGTTATCCCCATGGCGTCGGGATGAAAGAAAAGATAGCAAACTTTATCCAGTCTTAATTTAATTAATTGTCCCCCTGCTTCCTTTCCTGTATCTATCGACAGAAATCTTTTATTTATGTACCGCTAGCTGTGTGCTGGCTCCGCCTGTTTAATTATACATTCGGATTGCACTGTATGCGTTTGGATTTGGAATCTTTGCAAACGATTTTTGTTTTTTTTCTGTTAGCCATACATTTTAGTTCTTTTTCTAGCCAGTTTTGTATAATCCCTTGCGTCAAATTTTAGTTTAGTTTTTAATTATTTTTTAAAAACGTTGCCCCACCCTATTTATTATTCCTGTCTCGTTGGTGCGTTTACAAACACATATATTCACATACACAAAGACCCAGACTCGAAACAACTATATGTAGATCATACAAATATTTGTTCTGTGCGGGAATCAAACCCGCGACACGTAGCGACAATCTCTCAACCATTGCGCCAACCGTGCCGTCTAGACTTATACATATTACAAACTTATTGCCTGAATGTATATTAAGAAGTTTAGTTTTATCCTTATAGTTTTTAAACCTAGTTAAAATAATTTGATGAGGTGTATAACTAACAGTTACATACAATAGAGAAATAAACCTTTATTAAACGTGTTAAATTTCAAGAACGATGGAGGATCTAGAAGAGAAACCTATTCAGGCATACATGAGTTAAATAAAAACGGAAATTAAGTGTATTTTCGGAAATTGCCGTTTGATAAGCTTACTTCAGAAATAACCTTTTCACAGAGCTTTCAAAAATATTGTTAAATCTTTTTGCGCTGTGAAATAACAGTTGCAAATTGTATAAATCTTTTTTTTTCCAAGCGGTTTCTTAAAAGCACCCCGTGGTCGTGGATGTGAAAATGAAAATAATTTATTTCTTAATGACGGCGTTGGCTAATAAAAAAAACCCTTCGATTTTATAATTTTAGTACGACGCGAAGAATGTTATTTAAAGGCATTTATTGAATGAAATACGGAGAAAATCAGGGTAAGCGGTTGGGGAAAGAAAAATATCAACTGTGGGACACCAACCTGCATACTCATAATACCTTCTTTCGTAACCGTTACGTAATCGGTTTATATTTGGAAAATATTTTACTTTTTAATGATAGGTATCTACTTTATAATTGGCCAAACGGAAGCCTGTATTTAACGTTTTGTATAGGTTCTTAATGGAGGTAAATAAAATTGATCTCTTTTTATTTAAAACAATGACATGTTTTTGATACAATATTTATCTACAGACGTAAATCTCAGGTGACACCCAAATCCAGAACAAACACTAATGCTATACCACATTTTTACGGCCGGAAAATGATCCCGCGACCCGAAAGTAGAAAGCCAATCGTTTTACACTGAGGCAATTGTGACGTCAATTGATATTTTCTTTTGTTTATTTTAGGTATGAGCCATCTACGATTGAGTCTAACATTGCAATGTTCGTCAGAATATCACCGAACAAAAACAAACAACGTATCATTACACGAGATCCAGTAAACAGGAATAAACGAAACTGAAGTGAACAAATCGCCAAGTAGTTAGCGAAGCCGCAACAAGCTTTCGTTTAGGAAAAAGAAAATTGCTTGAACATTGCTCTAAACACAATAAAGAAATGTCTAGTCTTTTAAGCACTTAAAGCATTAGATGTTCTAGATCTTATTTTTAAATGAACGCGCATTTTCTTTACAGCGTTAGCGGAATTTATAGTAGTTTCTTCATCAAGGGAATCAATTATTATTATCAATTTGTAGACATAAATTAATTATACTCATCTATGTATTTATAGTCTGTTGTACTTATTATGCTACTTACAATTTGCGCCTCAAAACGGCGTCTTCAGTTCATGTGGATGGATTCCTTCGATACGTTTGAAATTATAGATAACTAGCTTCCGCGCGCGGTTTCGCCCGCGTGATTTACGAACCCGTACAGTTTTCCAGGATAAAAAGTAGTCTATGTGCTATTCCCGACTATAATCTATCTCTGTGCCAAATTTCATCCAGATCCGTTCAGCCGTTCTGGCGTGAAAGAGTAACAAAGATCCATCCATCCATCCATCCTCACAAACTTTCACATTTATAATATTAGTAGGAAGTAGGATATAGGATATTAGTAGGATAGAATAGGATAGGATAATAATAACGTATACGTGAGGTGACTGTCCCACTATTGGGCACGGGTCTCGTCTCGGACTGAGAAGGGTTGGCTACGCTGACCTAGTGTGGGTTAGCAGACTAAATACACCATTGGAGGCCTCTCAGGTGTGCAGATTTCCCCACGATGTTTCCCTTCACCGTTCACTTAAATAATGACTATACTAGTATACAATACCTATAGGTATTTCTTTTTAAATAATGTGCTTATTTAATCTCCCCGTCTGTCTGAATGAATTTTATGAACTGACCAAGAGTTTTGTTCCGGAGATGACGAGAAATGTCTATCGCACAATTCCATTCTACTTCTTAAACCTGGTTCAAACATTTTTCAAACATTTGGAAGAAGAATAAATTCTTGGAAGCAGGGCCGACGAGGGAACAAACCCAGATAAAGTTAGCATGAAGAATTATGTAACAAAACTAACGTTGAATTTAAAGTTCTCGAATAACAACTTCACTATGCTATAACAAGCCGCTGAGTCTAAGTTTTCTTTCAATCCTACGTCAATATGAAAACCGCTACTATCATCGTATTTATATAAGGGTAGACCGCGACCAACTAACGAGAGCTAGAGGTCACCAATATCATCCGCAAATACCTACGTAAAATATTGACTGGACCTTTACGTATTTATCTAACATCGAGCGGTTATAAAGTAAACATACGGCGGCCAATAACAGCAGAACCGCGAATCCACATATAAACAATCAACCCGTCGCCGCCTGAATAATGCGGCCATTAGGGCTGCTACACGTGGGAAGTTCATCAAGGTCTCCGTGAATTAACGCCGTCTTAAGTACGAACGCACACCGATGTTTTATACGTCCCTTTTAATTAAATTACATTGCGTGCCTCGAAAGCCGCAAACGTTGAGTGAACGTGTAACGTGCGCTGTTCGTGTTTTTATGAGTAGTAAAATTTATTTAAATATAGCGGATTATGTCCTTAATGCCGTGTGGAAATTAAAATGATTTATTTTCACGCTGTTTTTTAGCAGCCTGTATTTTTTACGTTTTCGACGCTTGGAACGTAGAAGCGTTTTGAATGCGGAATTATTATTGCTTTTCGTGTGTGCTTTGATTCGGATTCAGAGGATCTACATAATATTGGAGTGTTTTCTATTTTAAGTGATATCGAAAGAAATGTTTTCTCCATACCTAGAGGTACAGACAAAAATACTAGGGAAGTAAAAATGTATTAGGCTAATAGAAATGGCGCAGTCGCAATGTGCCTTTAAAATTATAGTCATAATTGAGCTGTCCTTGTTCCGTAAGGAACATGCCTCCCTTTTCAACTTTTCGTATAAAAAGACGAAACTGTAAAGACGGAATGTAACAAGACAGTTTAGTGCGGTGACCGTGCAGAATCGACCCCTACTATAAAAGCTCCCCTCGACCCAAATCGTGAAATAATGGACACCACAGCAAGCGATCACGTCGCAAATAGTTCACGCACAATCGAATTAATTAATCATGAGAAGCGTTCCACTGAAGTTAAAAAACTTATCGAAGTCGCCGCCAAAGTTTTAAGGAGAAGCTAACGAGGAATAGAACCGTAGATGAGAGATGAAAGTTCAGCCAGAGCTGGGAGGGAGAGAAGCGAGAGCGCCAGACAAGAATAGCTGCAATTTAAAACTCGATTAGATTTCGAACATTGAGCGGGCGCGGTTATTAAAAACGGTGTCGTGGTACCGAGTCGAGGACTTCGATTTCATGAAACCGCAGTAAAAGTTCTACTGCAGTCGTTTGTTTTTTATGTTACGAAACTTTCCAAAATCTAATTATTGGCGAAAACAAGCAGAAACTCGTAGCGATTACGTCTGCTGTGTTATTGCCTTTACACAAATATAGCCGCAAAAAGATTATATCGTTGGCGATTTCCACGGTTGCGGAATGGCAGGATTCGCAGAAATCAACATTTATATTGTCTGTAGAGCAATTGTAGTTCAAGTACAATGCTCTTTATGGTTACTGTCATTTGCATGTAAAGAGAAAATGCTATAGAAAAGGAGGTATTGGAAATTCGCGTTACCGTAAAATCTTATTTACCATAAAGTGTCAAACGAGAGTGGTAGAAGTTGGCAGCTTTGTTTACGAGCTATAAAATAAATCGAATGAAACTGTGACTTTGGTGGCCTCGGCGCAGGCTGGCAGGCGTGTACTTAAATACTCGTACGTGCTTGCCTACTGCTCTGAATTGTTTATGATTTATCGATGTAATCACTGCAGCCCTCGTTATGGAAAAATAAGCGGTTTATTCCATATTAGCTTTTACTTGCAATCTTCCTGTCTGGTTTTTTTGCTTTTTCCTCACAGTATTGTCATATATAAAATCGTTTTTTGAAGCGATATTATTTCTTGCTTGGGAATTCGTTTTTGGGATTCCGGTTGAACAGATTTTGAATTTGGGTTGAACAGTTAATCCACTATGTTCGTAAAGTGTTATACCCAAGTTAAACTGTACTGTAATTTTAATAAAATGATTTAAAATCATTGTATTTCACAGATATGCTTTTTTTGGTGACGATATGCTTTTTACTAGGTATATACTATCTATGGATATTGGTACTCTATCTACAGATACGATTTGTTTATGACTTAATATGAAATATAAAATATATTACATCGTAATTTTTGGCTGGGACTTTGCCGGTGTGGAAGTCGGAAAATGTCGTTAGTTCCAATAACGTTAAAATTAACCAATGAGAACGAAATAAAAAGTATTCCAAAATTCAGGCCTAGAAAGACGGTCCAGAAAATGGCCAAATTTCATCCAAATCCGTTCAACGGTTTACGCGTGATTGAGTAACAAACATCCAAACGTCCTCTCAAACTAATTAGTATTATAAAACATTATTTAGAATACAAAAAAAATGGCTTCCGTTCAAGTATGAATATACTTTATCCGTATATTCGTTATTGACTTTGTTCACGTCTCACTATAATTAATTATTATGTCTTCATGGAAACATTATGTAGGTACCTACATTTACTTTTAGTGTATCTTACATTTATATTTTCAGTCCATTTGGATCCACTGCTAAGTCTTTTATGTGGTTCTACGATAGGCTTTCTTGTTCAAACCTGAAAACGTGTGCAAAGGACGCATCTGTATAGGAGGCCTAGTACAAAACATTAGTAATTACAGTTGATATTATTAGTAAATTGAGTTATTCGTGTAATTACTGCCCTGTGCCTAACGGATTAGGAATTTAATTACTTTATGATAATTGCTTTAGATATGTAATGCTACCCTTTTTATTCCAATGGGAATCACTAGCGTGTATGTAATACTAACTTAACTAATAACTTGGTACGATAATTTAAAATGAAATAAGAACATATTCATGGCCACATGGTTTAGTGGTCGCAAGTGTAACTGCTGAGCTGGAGGTCCTGGGTTTGATTACCAAGTCGGGCTAAGAGTTTTTGAGTTTATCTGTACGAGTATGTAAATTCTCAGTAGCAGTGTGGAGCTTGTCCCCGGTTGGTGGTGTTAGGTGCCGAAATGTGGGTGTCCAATTAAATAGTACTATTCTATATAACCTTTCGGGGAATACAGGCCAAAAATATAATAATAAAAACAAAATTACTTAATCACAAAGGCAATGTCGCGAGCAGAAGCAAGTTGCGCACAAACATAGCTATTCCATTCGCGGACACTAATTACTTTATCGGACAAACTGTGTCAATGAAATACAGTGTTTTCATTGAAATACACGTCGATTAAATTATAATTTGCCAATCAGCTCTAACAGTTGGGCAAAATACGGATGGCGTTGTACCGCCAATCAAAATTGCAAATTTGAACATTGCTTCGTTAACTATACGAACGTATTAACAAGATTGTCTTTACATTGCATTCGTAAAAATGTAAACGTTCGTTTCGATATTCTGTGAGTGTTCGGCGATGCGGTTAACGCGTATTGTGCTGGTCAATATGAGAAGAAAAAAATTGAGCTACATCATACGATTCTTTCTATACGTGGATAAATCTTTTTTGATTTTTTCCACTTATTATCCAAACTATTATTATCAAAAGAGGTTTCTATTAGGAAAATAAAAAAATATATTTTTAATTAAGAATGTATTTGAATATACCAATAATAAATGCAATTTTGTTTTGGGGAAAAGAAAATTCATCCATCCATCACGTGCATTTTCCAATCACAACTGAAGTCATTCAATGAGTTAGCTTGAAAACGGATGGAATATTTTTTGTTCAGTTTTTCAATTCTAGGATGTTGACGGTGATTTTCCAAATATTTGTACCTATAGTACTATCAATGACTTTATATGAAAAGTTTATTTATTCGATTTATTTTCTTAACCACTCCAAAAAGCAAGGTGTTTCAAGGTTTAAACTGAAACTGAAAATATAAAACATAGCTTCATAGCTCGTAATAACAACAGTATAAATCTTTATTTGCATCGCACTAAATTTATTTGAATTTACATATATGTATGTATTTGTCAATGTATTAGCTTTAAAATATGTTTGTATAAAATTGCTGTTTGCTTTATTTTCAAACGTTCTCAAACTATGATTTTCGATTTCACTTTTGTTACCCAATATTCTATTATTTTATCTGTTATAATCATTCCGTTGTATCCTAAAGAATTCACACGGGCTTGTTTCACATTACAGGTAAGCACTGCATGTAAAACGAAGAAGTTTTTTTTTTTTTTTTTCATGACATAATCTTGCCATATGCGACTTAATACAACATGCAGCAACCAGTTACGTCAAAGTTTATAACGAACAATGATCAATAAAATCCCGATAACAAGACCACGTATAATCCTAACAGTTGAAATAACGCTCTTCGTAAACATATGTATATCATGTAATTTCATTTTGCTTTCTTCGTAAACCATCACATCATGATGCATGTCCGCACGTTTCGTTTGATCTTGGTAATTTAGTCCCCTTAACTTGAAAATAATATTTAGCGAAATGGAGTACTGCGAGGGTTCGTAATTAATTAAATTAAGTTCGGAATACGTTAAAACAAAGTTGGATGTGGCTACCGGCGACTTGTTAATAGCTAAGGGAGATGATCCCTTGGTCCGAGCGGGCGTATGCGGTCCCCCTGTCCCTGGAGTGTCAGGAGGCCTTAACACCCTGCATGCTAATAGCCAATCATATTCTGTTTACATTCCATCACCGAGTATGAATAATTTGTTATTGTCTGCGCAAACATGGCGCGTGCCGCGTCACGACTGCTATTGTCTACTGGATTAATTTGCTGTCCAGTCGACGCGATCGAGCTGCTGATTCAATGCCAACGATATCAAAGAACAATTGGGCAGCCCACTCGGATTGTAGCCGATTAATAGAAATCGAAAATTGGATTTTATTATCTGAATGCGTCGAAAACTTTTCGAGACTTATTGTTCAAAATGCAGTGTGAAATTTTACTTTGGAATTTAATCCGAATTTACGCTTGTATACAAACAATAAAAAGAATTATATATTTTGTAACATAACATAGCATAGTCCCATGTTATAGAGGGCGAGCTTATTGCCATCTACAAGGCACATTTGCAGACTCCGTACTGCTACTGAGAATTTCTATATAGAAAAACTCAATAACAATTTGCAAGATCCGGGAATCGACCCCAGGACCTCACGCTCAGCAGTCGAGCTTACAACCTCTAGCTCAATGAGGTAGTCTTGTATTTTTTTTATATCCAAGCAATATAACGTTTCTATATTATAATGTCTAGTCTACATTACGGTACCTAGTTATCTTCAAAGCGAAGGATATAGCTGCTTTCTCTAATATCACAGTTCACGTTCACGAAGACGTTTTCTTCATCAAAAGAATTACGATTAGATAGAGGATGCAGTCCGAGCTTTAACTAAAGACTGTTTCTAACAGAAAATCTCTGACATACTTTTTGTTTGAACCGAGATCTATCGAGAGCTCACAAGCGATGTAGTCGCTCGTTGCTAAGAGATTAATCCACATCAATTAAAAACACAGGTCGGGACACGTAACTCGAAACTTCATCTATGCGGAAAATATCAACACCATCTCGTTCAATGATTTTTTAGGACCGGCTTTTCTCTTTCTATGCCTTAATTTTATCAAAGGGTACCATAATAAATTGGTAATTTGAATACTCGAAATGGCAGATGTGTTGCTAACACAGTAAGATAAGAATTGTTGAACGCACTGGGTGGCTTGTGCTAATGGCATAGTATAGCGAAAATAGATGGACACCTTAGACCTGTTTGCACGTCTTACAATCTTTTAATCATTATATCCGCAAGCTTGTTACTTATGTACTTTTTCCGATAAAACAGACCCTTGTTGAATACAAAATACAATACACTACTTCTAATAAATCCGGTTCGATACATGTTTGAGTATCTCGCATGCTGTGAGCTCGGTTCACATTGTAAGTAAGCCTTGAGGGCTCACCAGTAAACCATGTTACGCCGTAAATCTCGCAAGGTGCCCGTATCGTATCGAGCGCTTGCAAATTGTGGACCTATGGATGTATCGACGGATGGTTAGTCAACTTTTATTGTATGTAAATAGCGTGATGTATGGATGGTTTCACGGTTTTTGGTGTTTTTATATGGGATTTTTTGTAGATCTTGACAATGAAAACAAAATGTAGGTAAATCTGTTTTGCGTTAAGTCTGGTTACTTTAGCATTAAGCTATTTACGGATAGACCAGGAACTTAAATGAAACCTTAATTATTTTATTATTAATCGAGTAAACAACAATACCACAACTAATTAATACTAAAAAGAAAAAGGAAAAACAAAAATAAGTTCACTCATTTTTCGGCACGAACGCCACAAAATCTCGACAAAATTTGGGACATACTCCCAAATATTTACACTTCATAATTTCGTTCCTCCACCTTGTTACTCTACAATAAACGTAGATTAAGTTGGTGTACTATCGAGCGAGGTTTCTGGCAATCAATTTTGGTTAGACAATATTGGATTTTAATTAACAGTATCGCAGGTCGCAGCGCTTCGACTAATCGATGAACTATGCCGCCGTTGTCAATGGTTATTGTGGTAACTGCTATTAGATTTATTATTATCGTCTCCTTTGGTGATGACACTTTGTATTAAATTAATGTTCGGGGTTTTTTGTAGCTGCAAGCTACAAAAAACATTCATTAGCATTCATTATAGTGGTCTTGTAGAAGGGGAGTGTTTAGTTGAAGTCTATGCGCTAATTATACAAGGTTCTTTAATCATTCATTTACTTTCGTATTAAAATGATTAAGAGTATTTTAGGATTAGGCTGAACCGTGATTTCTACTTGAGAATCGTTTGAGTGACGTATTTTTATACAGCGAAAGAATCAAACCTGTAGTCAAGTTGAGATTGCCGCTTCAATTTCGATCTTTAGGTTATACGTGTTCATTATTATAGGTTCCAAAATAGCCAGACTGGAAATTACATAATTTATTTCAAGTACATATTTGAAATTTTAATTAATTCCAATTGTAATAATGTATCACAGAGAAATTCAAATCCAATGATATCAACTCGTATTACAAACACACAGACAATATAGCATACATCAGTTAATTGGTAACACTATAGACACGAAACAATCAATACGTCGCAATTGGTAATCGTGACAATACGAGAACTCGACGAAATCGAACAGTTGCCTTATAACTTTACAGAGTTAAATTTAATTAACATGAAGAGAATGAAACTCGTATGTCCCAATTCCCACACAATCCACAGAATACGCGTCTGATCTCCGATCTGTGGTCATATAATACAGGGTGTACAGACCCCTTCGCAGGGCCGGACTCATATGGTTTGAGAAAAATTCCAATTTTAAATTGAGTTTTGCAAAAGTTTAGCTTTTAAACAAATGAATAAAGCCATCGAGTTTAAAGATTTAATACTAAGATTACTAGCACAATTAACAGTGACAAATTTGTAAGCTACTAAGGGGATGAACTCAATACTATGAAAAAGCCCTATTTTGTTTAGGTATACTTTTAATATTAATTTAAAAGTTAAATTATACTAATTGCATGCAGGAGCTTCATAAATCTCTAAGGATCTTAATGTTCCTTGGCTGTAATGCCTAAGCTGTAGTCAGAATAAGAGATAGGTGAAAAGCAGACCCTGTCTTTATACTCCAAGTTAGTTTTTGTATTTTAAATGGGCCTTTGAAGCACTTTTAAAACGTTATGAATCTAGATGCACGGTTCCAAAGTAAGTTGGTCCTTTGGAGAAGAGACCGGCAAGAAACTTCATACTCTTTGCAAAAAACTATACTATCTATCTATCATCAACAGATTATAAAGTATATTATTGAAGATTCGGCCCTGTTCTATGTTGCAGGCTGCATTCTGCTACTATCGTCCCTTTGGTGCCGTAACGAGTACTGTCGTGACATAAATCTTGCCACCCCTGTAACGTTGCCGTTTCAGCCTTTCAGAACGAGGATAAAAGGTCTTTATTTTTTCTCATTGATGTCCCTTTATGTGCTATGTTTTGATTGGCTCCATTTTATGTGGTACTAGCTTCCGCCCGCGGCTTCGCTCGCGTGGTTTACGAACCCGTATATTTTTCCGGGATAAAAAGTAACCTGTGTGCTATTCCAGATTATAATCTATCTCTGTGCCAAATTTCATCCAGATCCGTTCAGGCATTCTGGCGTGAAAGAGTAACAAAGATCCATCAATCCATCCATCCTCACAAACTTTCACGTTTATAATATTAAGTAGTATAGGATAGATAGCGTTCCATTTTACTTCATTGATAATAATTCGAACGATCTTCTAATTTACTCTCTGATTTACTGAAAGATTTCGAGATTGTAATTTATGGATATGGGATATTATATTGGTTAAGTTCCAGGATTTTAATTGTTGATTACGAACAACGAATACGAACTTTTCACAATTTTGTCAGTAAAATTAAAGTTTTATTAGTTTCTTATCTATAAGTATTATATTAGGTAGAATTCTTTATATTGAACAACTTTAATTTTTAATCTTGATTACCGAGAGATAAAGTCTAAATTATAAAATCTACGAACCGAATATATCGTATTTAAAATAAAACTCAATCAAAAGAAATAAAACAAAAGGTTAATGTACTAACATCGGCATATAAATAAAATTGGACACCGAAATCTGCTCTGAATTACCCATCCAACCTATTATCCAACTCATATTAATTAAACAACAAACGGATCGTTCCCAATACAGGCACAGACTAATAAATTAAAAGGCAATAGACTGCGACGGGCGGGAAAAGTGGAAACGTTCCGAAAATTGGAATGGCCTAACGCAACGCAGAAGGCAGCTGTAGGTCCTAAATTTACTCCACCTACACTCCCTTACAGAGCCCATTAAAACTGTCAGTCCATCCGTTCACAGATTTAAACCAAACGTTCGGGTGTCACGAATCTAAAAAACATTTATCACTCTCAATTTTCCACCTGGCGCGTGGGCAAGGAGCGTGTTGTCTGTGTATTTTTCACTGAATGTTGTCGACCAACCTGAACCAGCTAACTTTATGGGTTTACGGTACTGTAATCCGGATAAGAATTTATGTTTTAATAGATACTACACTTCGTTGGATTAGTATTTATGTTGTTGGTTTAGAACTGGCTTTAATATTTGGGTTGGAGGTTTATGAATCACGATCGGACATCATGTAAATAAGCGTGGTGAATCACAAAAGTTACGTATCATGGTGACCGTGACACTGTGATAGCGTATACACAGGTCAGTAATATCACACTTAATTTAAGTGAATCAGACGATGAAATACATAGAGAGAAAACATCCTCACGTCCAAAATAGTAGTACGTCAAACCTATATCGGTAAATATAGGTAGGCCCAAAGAACAAAACTTATAATGAATTGCATTCTTTGAATTCGGCGTAAGTACTACTTGACAGCCGTCTGCTAGACGCAGTCAAATTTTCTACGTGTCAATGCGAAGCGAGGCGACGCGACGCGACGCGCCGCAATGCGGTGCGGTGCTGGGACACGTACAATATATCAATAACTACGGGTATGTATTGAGGTATTGTACAGTTTAAACTGAAACAAAGAGTTTATAGTTAGCTATTTTTCTTTATTCGTCTTTATTCTTCTTTATTTAATAGCTTTTACAAATTCAATAACACATCGCACTTACATATCGAACGTGACGCGGCACCAAAAACAACTTTGTGTTACTGATGGCTGAAGGCGAGTTTTGAACCGCAAATAAGGTTGGTAATATTTATTAAATTCAATTGAAACGAACTTTATCTAAACTTTCTTCTATATGATATTTAAACCAGTAACTGATTTTGAGTTTGCAAACCTTTCATCATTGTGTCAAAGCTACGCCGCCGTAGATGTCTACGAACCATTCACGAAAAAAATCAAAAAATCTTGATGCCATGGATATATACGCCTAATAATATAGGTCTTGCTCGGCGCTGTACCTACTCTACTGCATTATTTGGGACTAAGAACACCATCTAGTCCTAATCAACAGTCACGTCTAGCAGAACGCAGTCAAATTTTCTACGTGTCCCAACGTACGACAACAACGATGCGACACAGATACAGGTATGTACAATCTCTTAATTACTATCCCCGCTGCAATGTACCACTAAAACGCTCTTTACATAAGGAATGAGTATAAATTCATTTTGTTAGTTTTATATATGTAGTAGTTTTTAAAAGATGTCTAATTATTTTCTTCATAATTCTTTTCTTTTCCCCGTGGCTTCAGTTAGGCTATAGTCCACCACGCTGGACAATGCTAATTGACGGACTATGCACACCATCAAGAACTTAAGAGAATGCCTACTCTCAGATGAACTCAGACCATCCTGCATAGAAGACAAGCATTCAAGCGCTAAACTGTCTCTGCCTTATCATCGTGGCCATTTCCTACTCACAGAACTTTCTATTCTAATTTTAATTTAGTTTAATTCTAAATAATAAGAAAAAATGTCCGAATAACCTAAATAACTTACTAACGTTATAAAATGGAAGCCAATAAAATAATTATCGGCTTCCATTTAAAAAACTAGCGATACTAGCTATAACTTTAAAATAACATTAGGCTGGGTCGCTTTAGTATTCTATATTTTATTCTCCAGAGAGCAAGTGTCAACTTGTCAGGCCTAAGTTAAACAGCTGCTAATTGGTCAACGATAGCATTATTCAAAAAATTCAGCCGTCTGAATAGTTAAAGTAAAAATAGAGTAAAATTGTACGAAAGAGAAAATTTTAATAAACAAATTTTGGAAAAATTCAATTTCTTTTTGTGTCCAATTTAGACTTATCTAGTTATTTGGCTTCGTAAATTGAATGCCGTGTCTATATTTAGGACTAAAGTGTATGTCTATAAAACCCTTTTCTTTAATTTAAGAAGATCGTTTAGCTGTCAGCTTCTGACAAAATTGCCTTAAAATACGCGCAAAATAGGTGTTTGGGCGTTAACGTTTCTTACATCCAAATCTTAACGAATTCATTTGATTCATTCATTAGATTTTTGTCTTTATCGTTTTGTTAGATTATAAACTAGGTCGACACGACTTGTTTTTTTTATATTTAATTTTTTATTAATTTATTACTTATCACGAGAAATATAAAGAAGGTTTTTAGTTCAAAAAACGTGACGACCTAGTTTTTACTTGTGTCACATATAAAAATTCAATAAAATCAGCTCATGTTTAGTGGGGTAAAATCGTTAACGCATTTTGTATGAAAACTTTTAACTAAACTATAAGTAGTCTTAAGCTCAGCTCTTGTCGGAGCAATCACCACTGCTCTCTACTTATCCTCTGTCTTCGTTTAGACTTCTTACTAAAAAGAGACCGAAAAAGCTTACACCTGAAAATTAAATATAAAGTGAGTATTTTGTGCCATGCTTACATCTCTACCCTAAAATGTGAAATAAAAGAAATTCATAGCATCATATTACAGGCCAAACAAATTATCCGGCGCAAAAATATACATTTTTCCCGTGTCATTTAATAACGCCGAGATACAAATTTAAACGTGAACTAATTGAGAAACAAATGTCCTACACGCTTCCTCCATTATATGGCCGTAACCCGTGCTATTTTACTTTTGAGGGCGACTGGGCGGCAATTTGAGTGCTTTGACATTCATTTATCTCCATTATAGATCTGTGGAGGTACAGGCAGTAATGCGTCCCGGGTGGGCAGTCCCTTCACTACCCTGGATGAGGTAACTTGGACAGCGGCTCCACTGTAATATTTGCTTGAGTAGAATTTGGGTAGTTTATTTTTAGCTGAAATGAGGTTGTAGACGCTTTTAGACGCTTTTAGATTTATTAGATACCTGCTCGTCAACCCTTTAAAATTATTTTGCTTTTCACTTACCTACTTACGTTACAATAAAGTAAGGTCTACATGTTTTACTTGCCTAACAGCAAACGCTAACATTTTAGATAGTAAGTGCATATTACTGTTCAACATATAACAAAAAACAGTAGCAACAAAACATACAGTTTTATAGAAATGAGCATCTAACTCCCAACCGTTCAAATAAGCACGAAAAACAAATAACTGAACTGAATATCACAGAAAACACTATTCACCCCTTCACATCACAAATTGTTGCCATTTTATAGTAATTTACGTGAAAATTCCACACATTCAGTCGTTAAATGTCACTGATAGGTAATTGTGCATGATAAAAAGGCGTCCGGCAGCATTTTTCACGCACCCCTTGTTAGCCGTCAAATGACTGTCATCCGTCGATACTGGGTGAAATGACTTTATTATAATCAACTTGTTGCCTGGACGGTCAAAATTCATTAGTAGCCGCACATTTACTATTCATTTTAGACGTATAACGTGTAATTGTGGGCTTTAATTGGTATTTATATTTACGATATGGGTTTCAATGTATGTAGTGTGGTTGTGGACTATTTTGGATTAATATAATTTTGTTATGTACAATGTCTAGTGCGTTTCCTGCCGAATATATGTAATTATAATGTAATACTAATTGTAAAATGCTTTTTGTATTATTTATCGGTGAACACTGTCACACACTTCTAGAGAGATTTGGGGCGGTGAGAAACAATTCTAGAGACATTTTCTATTGTATCTACTTTTCGTCGCTTGACGAGTGGACAATTTATAATAGATATAGGACAATTCTTATAATAAAGCTACTTCTTTCTTGGTATAGTTTAAGTTAACTATAATTTTACTTTATTATAACTTTCTACTCTATGTATGGTTGTATTCCACTTTTGACGGATATGAAATCAGTCTAATAATCAGTCTTTTATATTGAGTTTTAACATTGTTTATTTTAAAGAAAGACCTACTACCATTTCTCACCCGTCAATTTGGACGAACGATAGCCGCGGATGGCTTTTATTACTTCACAGGACGATGAGATTTCACCCCTTAGGGCCTACATCGTAAACGAAATCTTTCGCCGAAATTTTTCTAAGATAAATCCGTCATTTTTTTTAGGCTACGATTACAGTAAAGACAACTGAATATTGGAAAATCATATAGTAGAAAAAAAATCGCTAAAACTTCATAATACTGTACTCAAAACTCGATGGGCTTCTTAATTAAAGATTCAACTCGTTTCGGACATGTTTTCTAGAACTTTTTATAGACGTGCTTTACAGAACTTTTACTCCAGAATTTCGATTACTTTTATGATTCTCGTAGTTGCTTTTAGTTTGAGTTTTATTTCCGATGTTTTACTGCTTCGATGTACATAAATTAGCTTTTATTTACGTATTTAAATCGCCTAATTACTACTGATATAAAAATCGGGTATTTGCATAGATAAGTTGACGTGGTAATGTTCAAATTTAAATCTCAATGGAATAGTTCTGATGATAAACGAGTTTCTGGATGTAGTTAAGCTAGATAGGTTAAGGAAACAAAACAGACGTACCATTATTGCCTTCTACTGTCTACGTAATATTGATTATAATTATTGGTGACTAGTTTGATGAATAGCTCCATTGGAATCTAAACAAATAGAGACATAAATATTAATATATTTACGTAACTCACTATACCGTTGTTGAATGAGCTAAGAACAAGTAACTCTATCTCTTACTGAACGCTGGAGCATGAGAAGTACGATCCACATGTAAAATAGCTTGATTTATATTATTGTCTTGATTTAGAAAAGCATTGCATTGCGTTGAATAACAACTGGAGGTGCTGTTGCCACGAATTTCAGACATATGTACATTATGTGTCTAAAATAAGCCTTATATATTTGTCTAGTGTTTTATAAAATGGAGTATAAGAAAATACTGGTCTTATTAGGGATTGACAAAGTTACAGTGTAAGACTTTAGGCCAAAAGCGTTGAAATGTAGTAGAAGAAACACTTTTGTCTAGCCTTTAAGAGATGCAGGCGTATCATATAAATTTCTAGGAAATCATACTCAACGGTTAGAAGGACACAAATGGTCATAAATATTAATGATTTATTAGGGTTATTAAAACAATGTCTACATACGCAGGCACTTACGTCTAATATGAGAACAGTTTGGTGTGTCCGGTAATATGTAAATTTCCGGACGATACGGTCGAATCGTTGACGTGTATAAATTAAATATTCTAGGTTGGTTTCTTTCCTGTATTATGATTACTATTTGTCCAACTATTAATTAAAAATATCTTTGCTTGCCTTTAATGGCACGGTTAGCGCAGTGACCAAGCAATAAGCTTTCGATATATTTATTTATATTACGTATCGAAGGTTCTGTTCCCGCACGAAACAAGTATTTGTATGATCCAGAGATAGTTGTTTCGGGTATGGGTGTTTGTGTATATTTTTAAACTGTACCCACGAAGGATAGGGAGCCATGTTCACCGGATATAGAGGAATTTTGTAAAGAACAAATATGGAGTTTTTTAAATATGGTTTATTATTAAATAATCCTCCTTCTCGTGCTTACCATATTTACGGGCAAAAGTACATCTGTATCGTGTTGGGTGCAAAGAAAGAGCCTTCACGAATGACGAAGCCCGAGTTCGTCTGGCACACCCTGGGCAATCAGCATCATCATACATCATTGCTTACTGGCTAACCTTTTCACTATGGCATGAGCGATTCTCATGTGATAGCTTGAAGAAGTTTAAATAATTATATTATTTGACATCATCCATGACTCTGGTGTCTCATCTCTTTATTTAACTACTACTATTACAGTGGAGACCATAATACTTACTTAACTTACCTAATTAATAAACTTTTATCTCTTGAACTGGTCACAGGATTTACTCCCACATCAGGAACTATTAATAAATATTTGTCAAATATTATCTAGGCATTTGATTTGTGTGCGTGGTTCATCCTAGAACAGTGGAATCGTATTGGAGTATGCGTAATGGATTTTTGCTATTGGATTCTCTCACCACGATTCATAACTAGTGAACCATCCTCAAGATAACATAACACACACGATAACGTTAAACCCAGCAAACCCATTTCCCAAAAAATAAGTATCGTTTACAAGTTGCAAAAAGCTTGATTAATTTACTAAACATAGGCAGTCCCAATCAATATAATCAAATCAAAACCATTACGAAAACCATTGAATTGTATGTAATATGAGTGGCCAAGCAGACATATAGGTACATATTGAAATTTTATTTTTCCATCCAATTATGAATTGGCTCACAATCATTAATTGGAATGAGCGTCCTGCAAATACTTACTTCAATTAAAATGCAATTTATATTTTTAATTGTTTATTTGTCGTTTGTTTTAATGCATTATATATTTAAATAAGTTCCATAACAAAATGTTTTTCTTTAATTAGTATGTATAAATAGGCTTACACTATCATTATGACTGTAGGTATCGACTGAATAGGTTTAGGTTTGGTTATGAAGCAGATATATCTTTATGAAATTCGTATTACATATTCTTTATATGTATGTATAAAAATTATTATAATTGCAATGATTACTTCAGCTAGAACATTTTAAAGTGTGGGCTCTAAAAGTTTTTGGATAGTTGTCAAGAATTCAAAGTTAAATTAGAATAATACTAACAGTCACATCTCTCCTTTGTGAAGTAATCTGAATTCTTACACCCGGTTTTTCAAAGCCTGAACAGAATTAACCGCATTTCAAATCTCCTACACTTGTCACGTACAGATTAACTTCCGTAATTAAGAGATGGCTTGTCATTCATTATCATGGCGCAAGCAACAGCGGGAGCTTAAGTCTCAAGTAAAAAAACAGTTGAAGATAATCCCATAGGTGACAATACAAAAAATATGTACAGACAGCATCAAAAAGATGTATATTTAATGAAATTCAAAAGCGATTTAGCGGAAATAGTGATTGAAATCTTGATCAATTTTACACACAGTATCTGCAGATACATAAACATACGTGGTCATTTAAATTTTATGATTTTGACAAATAGTTTTCCAAGAATAAGCGTTTGAATTTCGCTACGTGTACCTATACATATTTTTGATGATGGCTGTAGTTGCAAACTATACAAGTATAAAACGGTGTACAAATTCCTGTCAACGGACATTATTGTTTGTTGAGATGACTGTTGAAGGTTGTCATCCAATCACAGCAGCTAACAAGAAATTTGAAATGATCTGAGCAATGACCAACCTTTCAGAAACTAGAGGTGAAACCTAACCTATACTGGCAGTTTTAGCTTGCGTTAAGAACGATGCGTGCGCAACAAATGAATACTTCGCTATATTACTTCTAGGATTAAATTCATATTCATACTAGATTTGAAACTTCCAGTATAGTTTAGGCATAAAACAAAATATAAAGTACTAAGTAGCTGAACTGCCCATTTCACATTATACAATGGAATATTGACAAAATTAATGAACCGCTGGACTCACTGTTAAAAGTTTGACATTTTAGCTATTTAGTGTGTATTAAGCTTTAGCGATATTTACAGATTTTCTGATACCGCCTCCAAATTATGTTTTAAAAATAAATAAAGTTTTGAATATAGGTATAATACAGCTAGTTTTTTTTTTTCATTATTGGCAATAATTAAAATAACAATCATACATTTTCTTTTGTTTTCGCAAAAAAAATACAAACAGTCACACTGATTAAAAATTGAATTGAATTTCAAATAAAACAAAAGAATTCTTCACTTGTCTTTTAAATTTGAGACAGTTCTTTCAGGTGGTTGCGCAGCTATTTCTAATTTGTATGCGAAAAAGCTGCGTACAAACCCAAGGATTCAGTTGTCCTACAACTTTTAAACCGAAAACTTTTAGACCCAACATTCACGTATTCACTAAGTACAAAAATATTAATTTCAGAATATCTATTAACAGAATACTATGAAAATTTTTTCTTTTAAATCATTTTGTTATGCCAATAAATATGTATTTGTACCCCTTACCATCAGAGCAACTGGTTTATTGTATAATCTATTTATTTATGTAGATAGGTAATCAATGTTCTTAGCGTTTACTGTCAAAAAGTTTCATTTCTAAATACAACTAATAATGCTATAACAATGTACCGAATAAAAGTAACGACATAACATTTCAAATTATTCTATATTGCTCATATTTGTACAAAGTTTTCATCAAGTATTGGTGTTTTCAATTCTGAAAAATATATAATGTATACTATATTATTACACATGAATATAATATTCATTTAATATTGAACATCTTAGAGAATTTTACAAAGCACTTAACAATAATCGAGTACCCATATAATCGAGGAACTAGTAAATAAAACAACTGAACGTCAACACTACAATACAGGTGAATGTGACAATCAATATTAGGTATAAACATGACTAAATGAGTAAGTACAAAATCGAGAATTTCTATAAAGTAATGTCTTTATCTGCACTGAGTAATATATTTACACGTCTATGTACAAAGCTATCACATATTACATTTTATTCATATCACTATATACATTATTGCAAATTCAATGTTCCTCGTCATTTTGACGACAGTACACAACTTCGTTCGTATAACGTAGCAAAGAAAATATACCCACGATATTGTCCTTTGCGCACAACTTATGTTAGACGTACACTATGTGTGGTTTCTCTGGCGTCCTGTGGTGAGGAATCGTTTCATAGGCAAACTGCTGGTAAATGTGTTCCTCACTGTCCTCCTGGTAGTAAGGATTCTTGTCAACACTGTGCCAAGGAGGATTCAACGAATGAAAGTTATTACTAACAGATGAACCGATCATTAGATACCGATCTACTTCTCTCTTGTTTTCCTGCTCCCTACCTCGAGTTGAATACCCAAGTCCATTCCCTAACTTTGACACGTCACCGTTCAACATGACACTGGTCATAACTTGTTTTGACTTGTCCCCTTTACACTTCTTCAGGGGTCCCATGAAGTATAAAACACCACCGACCACGCTTATAACGATACTCACTGTCAGCACCACAACCGCTACTATCACCCATCCACTGGAGCACCCAAATTCCGACTCCGGAATTTGTACAAAGAGGACGCCCTTTAGATGTGCCGGCGCAGCACACATAACGTCCTCATAGTCTATTTTAAGAATGGAACTATTGTTCCCAGCCTTCTTGCTGCTGATTTCACTCTCCCTTCCAAGTTTCCATAGCCACAATAAAGAACAATTGCAAGCAAATGGGTTCCCAGAAATCTCAAGTTCTTGCAGTCTATCTATTGGGAAGTGTGACGCTTCAAGAGCCACGAGAGCATTGTTCCTCATATAAATGTGGGTCAGCTTCGGATTTCCGTGAAACAATCTAGGAGGAACATCCCCAACTTTGACGTTCTCATTCATCCATATTTTTTGCAAATTTATATTATCCACAAAAGCTCTTGAGTCAATTCTCTCCAGTTCATAAAGTCTGCTCAAATGTAAATGTTTTAAATGGAACAGACTTTGGAATGAAAGGGCCGTAACGTTTTGAAAAAAGTTTCCACTTAGGTACAAATGGGACAAGTTTGATAGTTTAGACAGAGCCGACGTTGGGATCGAAGTCATATTGTTATCGCTCAAATCCAGGTGCCGCAATGACGGCAAATTGTGGAATCCTAATTGATCCACACTTTCGATTAAATTATTGTTTAAGTCTAAGTGCTTCAATTCCTGTAGACTTGGGATACCGTGTTTGGTTACTTGCTCTATTAAATTTTCGGACAGGTCTAAAACTTCTAGATGCATGATAAAAGCAAGATTAGGAGACGGTATGTCTAATATGGAATTGTTCTTGAGCGATAATGTCTTCAGTGATGTCAAAGGCTTGAAAGTATCCGGCTCGAACTTAACCAGTTTATTGTTGGACAAGTCAAGCCTCTGTAGTGCAGATAAATCTTTGAACGTTTGCACATGTATGTTCGTTATTTCATTGTTTGCTAAATTTAAATCGACGAGATTTATTAGCCCAATAAAAGTGTCCTTATCTAAGCGTTTGAGAAAATTGTGGCTCAAATTGAGATGGGTCATCTCTATGTTGTTTTCGAAATTTTTACTACCTAAGTCTATTACTTTGTTGTAAGAGATATCGAGGACAGTGAGCTGGGTGTAGAAGCCGAAGGTGTATAAGAGGTTGTCGATCGAATTGCGCGTGAGATTGATGTGTGTGGCTTCTGGGTTGAGTTGTATGGGGACAATCTCTAGGCTGGCGTTGGCGCAGGAAGCGGCGCGCAGTGCGTCGTCGCATGCGCAGCGCGCAGGGCAGAGCGTGCGAGCCGCGGTGCCCCACGCCCATGCCACTACCACCACCCACCAGCGCCACTTCGCTACGCAGGAGCCCATAACATCTCATGTATACGCCACGGGGGATCTGAAACAATAAAAAAGTGTTATTATTCACAAACTCTTTTCGAAATGATAGCAAATCATATGAGAGTAACTCAATTTACAGTAAAATGTTTAGTATAATTCACACAGCAAAATAATGAATATTGTTCTCTTAAGTACTCTTGGGGCATGTTATAATGTGATAGTTATCAAGTGGTACTCTCAAAATATAAATTCTGTATCCACAAAAAGAGAAAATCTCATTGCCATAGATGGGATCTAGTTTATTTTTCATATAATTTATTGTTATCATAAAATCGGGCTCCCTAAGTATGCGTCGCCCTAAACCATGAGGAGAGTAAAAATATACAACATTATCGTAATACAAAATCTTAATATAATTTCTACCAAAAACTGCAGATAACAAATGTGCCTCTCCGCAATTTGTATGGGGGAGTGGAATTGTTTGATCCAAATTAGGCCGATAAGAGACGTGCCGCGCCGGCGGAATGGTAGCTTCACCACAAAAACTTTTTTATTATCCTGCTATGCCATCGTAGACTGGATGGTTCACTGGAGCATATTGCTCAAACGCTGTTTACGTCGTTGATTTGTTATTCAATATAGCATTATGAGAACGACTTGTCATTTGGCCGCGGGCGGCGAGACGCGCACGGCGGCACGTGCCGGAGGGTTAATGCGTTTCGCGCGGCTCGGCCACTAGCGCACACCCGGCGAGCTCGCAAGCCATATTGCGCACCTTTATTTATCGTCCCGCATTTTCCCGCAAGACGAATGTTCTCCGTAAACGGGAAACTAGCGGGCACCACTCTGCCGCTAATCCTCCGCCGCTCCAGCACTTCCTCAACAATACCGCCCAAAATGCTCGGCGATTTAACAAAGGAGCCTTCGGTAGGTACTTTAAATTAAATGTTCGACTTTACAATTCGACGGAATGTATAATGAATAGCACCGTAACATCTGTTAACGAAGGCGAACGATCTAGAAAGTTTTCACGCGCGGGAATAACTAATTGCGAAGGTTGGAATTCAATTTATGGTTTCTAGTGCGCCTCCTGAGAGATCACGCCATGCTGAAGTATTAATAATGCAAAACAGTGTCACGGAAAGTTTTCGATTCCAAATGCAAATTGAATTAGGAAACAAAGTTATGAGTGTTGAACTTTTGCTTTGTCATCATCGGCTGTATTGCGATTAACATCAATTTTGTGTAATTAACATGAAAATAATACAAGCTTTTCTTAATCTCAATTATTTCAGAATGTTTTATTCTTTGTCTTGTTTTGAATACAACACTAGTCACTACGCTTGAACACAATATCCAATCATACGACCACCAATCCCTTTACAGTTAAATGCAAGGAACCTATTACAAAGACGACACTACGCTATCCAAGCATATTCAGACTGCACAAAGGAGAGGATAAACAGCTACCATCTCAACGGAATCCTACGTACGGACCCACATTGTTCCATCCGATAGGTAGCACCACGGTAGCGAAGCGAGTCCTTATAAAGATGCGAGAAAACGGCATCTAGCCTCCCCCAGAAACTCGATATCACCCGACGCGAATGGATTACGGCGGCCCGCCTGAATTACAGAAACCATACGTATTCTTGATACATTGAGGATCCCCGTATTAGGAAGGATTAATTCTGTTACATTCCAAATGTATTCGGCGTCACGTCAACGTGAAATATTGCGAGTTTAATGATTTTGATACGCGTGGCGGATGATTACTTTTAGTGTAAGGAATATTTGAATGATGAAATTGATTTTCTTACGATTTCATTTTCCGTGGGGAAAATAGATGATTTACATGTAAGATTGTATTTATTTAATTCGTAAATACATCCTGCACAAGTCATTTTCGCGGTCGACCGCACAGCCTTATAACCAGATAATCTCAACACAATAGATATACGTCAGATCCCGCTTTTTTAATATTCATACGGAGGTGGTCGCGGTTTGGCGCCGATGAAAAAACGTGGAGGGTAGGGCACGCCCTCCATTTCCGAGCCTAAACTGCCCAGGCCGCCAATCTATTGTCTTTTAATTTCCTGCCCGCTAGAGTGCGCTCCCATCGTGAATTTTGCTTTCGTGAGCTTCGTTAACTTATATCGGGCTTTGTTGTTGCCTATTGAACTTTTCCATTACCGACGTCATCGATTGAAACCGCTAAATTCTTTGGAAAATTCTTGTCGCAGAAATCGACGCCCCTACCAAAAACAATATGAACAGTGACTCAATTCCCATTTTCCTTTTATAAATCGAGTGTGTTTTCAAGTTTTTGTTTTGTTTTTGTTCAGTCGAAGCTCTTGAAATGGAAATTAAATATTTCCTTATTGAAAAGTTTTGAGTATAACATTTAGATGCGGGATTTTAATAATTGTAATAGACTTTCTTTCGCTTCGTACTGACGGCAAATAAAGATTTCGAATAAAGTTTATTCAGTTATTTTCTTTTATGAAACTGAATTAAAAACTCGAAAGTTCGTAGGATTGATATCTTCCTTAGCGACTAAGGCGTGGATTGTTAATTTTCGTCACGTACCAGAGCTTATTATCGGTCGTTTAATTATTCGTGTGTCGCCACGCTTTAATGAACTCGTTGTATTATTATAGTCAATATTCATTTTATTCCGACGTTTCCTGTCCCAATTTCAAAACGCGTGCTCAGTATTAGTTTCACATTTATAGAATATTCAACCCGAAACCGCCTTTGTGAAGCGGTTACGGGTGCTCGACCCGGCAGAACTGGCGACCTTCCTAATTACACCATAACATCTAAACACCGTTTAGGCCGCGGCGCTAAGGGATGCCCGTAATTCATTATACAGTTTCGCTTACGAAATTCAATATCAAGGGTCTCAAATCTCCCCCGAGTATAAACAGCACTGAACGTCATCGGCACCATTTAAATTATTACCAAAACTATCCGCTTACCTCGGCCTAAGACTAATTGCGTCGACGAGCCAATCGGACTCGTCGAACCGAACGAGCCCCACTAAAGTTATCACGGTGTTAATACAACTTGAGACGTTACTAACACAAAGGACGCTTTACGAGGGGCTGAGACAATAAAACCAGTGTAAAAGTCGGCTAACCGCTCCTCTCGCCCTCCCCGAGAAAATATCTTAGCCCTCTCCACTTTTATGAGTTGCTTAAGTCGTGCTCTGCCGTTTTTAAAATAGTCTCCCGAGTTAAGCCGAAAACTTTTGTACTCAACATATTGAAATAGAAGATGGTTTACTTTGAGCGTATGGTTGTTTTTCTGGAGATATTTTCCGCGAGAGAACTTTGTTGTTGCATTGGGGTTGGTCGGTGCGTGTAGGTGTCGTGTTTGACGGTCGTAAGTAATAGTGTGAGTGGCGGGAGGCACTAACGGCCATAATGAGAAAACTTGGCCGGCTGCTGAGGAGAATGCAGCCGGTAGTTACTCGCAGCGGGCGAAACTAGGCGGAGCGGTGCGGCGAGCGTATGTACACTTCTCACAATGAGTTCTATTAGAATGAATTCACATGCCTGCATAAATGATTAACCGTTTTATTAAAACCGTTTTATTATAATGAAAAAATCTATTAAAATAAAACGTCTAACTTGTAAATTGTCAGTTTACAGTCAAAGAAAAATAAGCTTTTAACACATAATAATTTAATGCTCAAATGTATTTTCATTAACTAAAAATTAAACTTACTTTTGCAAGTAAATAAAAAGTTTAGTAAATATATTCTCATTATAGACATTTAAATGAAAATCTCGCAAGTGCAGAGCTGTGGAATGGAGAACTTTTAATTTGATCTCCGGAATTCAAACGTCCTTGACTGGAAAGTGTCTAAGTTAGCACGCTTTGGCGCGCTTATACCTATCTAAAGTCCTTGCTTTAACAATTAACTACCTGTTAACCAGCTTCAAAAACTATTTATAGGGTACAGTAACACAAAATGTTACTTACATATACTGGAACATAAATTAGATCCATCGACAGTGTTAGAATCACTTAGAGGTCACGGAGATAGAAATTATCATATCTAGGCAACATTAGACATATTGACGAGCTCATGAAGAAAATGGTTGCAAGTATTACATCAGCTTAGTCACATAAACAAGAAGAACATTACAAAAAGTAGATTATAATTATGTAGTTAGGTATATGGTGCATAATTCACGTGCGCTGACATTGTTATTTACAGATTAATTAAATTAGTGTAATTATTTCGCTTTCTAACAAAAAATATGAGAAAAAGATGGATATCCATTGACTCACAAAGTCTGAATTCAGTCGCCTATATGTTCTGTTTTCGATAATGTTGGTAAAAGATACAGGGTAATTAAAATTTTAATAAATGACTGCATCAAAATGTAGAACCGACAAACTATTAGAAAACAGTTTGTTTAATCTGCTACATACCAACCAATAAATGGAATTCAATGCGAAAGCTAATTCGTTCTAAATAAACTACGTAATTAAAAATTTTACTCGGCAACATGTTATTTATCGAAAACAGTCCTTAAGTGAAAGTCCGGTCAAACAACTTATGTCATGTAGGTACGAAACGAACATTACATCGACATAATTAGGTATTATCCTTAAACTTAGTTTCGAGGTGTATTCCAAACTACCAATAACGATGGATAGATATCACTCTATCGGTTAAAACTTTTGAATGGCCTTCCATTTTATATTCCTCCTCAGTTCTTGTATGCTAGCTGTAAGTTAAACAATAAGTAGATTTTTTTATAGTTTTTTTTTTACCTATTGACATTGTAGACATGTGTTACAGAATCAACTTTTAGTAAAATTTATGTAAAACATTAACAATTCTATCGAAATGGACTTTAATTTGTTTCGGTTACAAAATAGATGTTTTATGCTTTTTCCAAGGCACATTGAAGTAGTTAATATTTCATAATTATTTTATGATAAATAGAACGACCAACCGCCCCTCATCAATCCAAATAGGGCGCGGCTAATTGAAGCTGCAAATCAATTTAATCAAAGGGCCATCGATTAAAGCAGATAAACGTTAGCACCGCCGATTAGCAATGTGCTTGTGCCCTAATCGGCGCTAACTAACAAATTTTAATATCATCGGGCAGCACACCTGCCGATAGTTGCACGCCCCGGCGCTATTGATTTTGCAATCAAAGCCCCGTTAGAGAGCCACGCCACTTCCCCGCGATTATAACCAGATTTATTAATTTATAACTGGCAACACTCTTTTAAACAATTTCTTGCACAGGAAATACATTTTTAAACAAACATTCCCACATGACATACATTCAATACGACATTTTTATGTAGTTAGTTTCTAACAGACTCCTAACTAGGATTTCCTGTGCTATAAAAACTAGAGCCACCACAACTTGCACCAGCAGTGCGAATAAAAAGTAAGCTACTTCATTAAAGCACAAAATAAAGTCACCTATGTGGAAAACGACGACTCCATTTTATGTTCCCCTATTACTTTAATGTTTAACGTTAACTAAAGAACAGGAGAAACGTCACGTCGTTACGTTCACAATGCAGAATGTTGCCACAAAATATCTTTCCCCCAGATACGCCCCCACGACGACGGGCACACGGTAAAAAATAAAAAAAGAACTTTAGCGAACAAAACGTCTACACAATTCCATTTTCTCTTTCACCAACAGAGCGAGTCTTAGTGAATCAGGCTCCTGTATGGGCGCCTTTATAAACGCAATAATGAGGAGTGCTAAGGCGGTATTCAGGCGAGCGCCCTAACGAGAGGTGCCGATGAATCGCCCATGAGCCGAGCACAAAACTTGCCACTTGGGGCGGTAATGGTGAGCGGGCGACGACGGCCGCCGCACGCGCCTCCGCGCCTCGCCGCCACCTCGCCACCGCCTCGACGCCTCGCCAAAGGGCTTTTAGCGAGCACCAACTTGCTTTCGCTTTGACTTTCATCGCTGAGCGAGGATTAGGCGTGCCCCGGCGCGATTGGATGCGGCCCACGGATGAATAGTCAATGAATTTAGGCCAAGCAACGGCGCGGCGGCGCAAATTAAAAGCGTACTTGTTTACATTTAACTCTATTTCAAAAATGTGTTTGCACTGATTCGTTTTGTAAACTGAACTAGATTGAACTTTTATTCTTTAAATGTTTAATTTTCCTTAACTCGGTATGTTATCAGTGCTTTCATCCAGTGTGTAGCAATAAAGCTTGGCTTTATTCCCGAGAGCTTTCAAGAATAGAAGTTTGCATCTGTAGGTACAGGATTTCCACGGTGTTCACCGCAAGTCTCGGATCGCGGTACACGTTTAGAAACTCCAACATCGACTTTCGTCGATGGAAATAAAAAACAAAAGTCATGAATTGTTTGACTGTTATTATAACTTTTACTTTGAGCAAATGTACCCTATAATAAAATTATAAGTTTTCGTTTGCGTTATACGTTACATTTGGATAGAAGAGGTTATGAAGCGTTCCCGGTTTTAAGCGGGAGTTGCAAATGACGTGCTTACGTGGAAGATATCGAGCGGATCTCTCACTAAGCCCACAAAATGGTCTCGGCCTAAATGAAGACGCGACGACGCGGCGCTCATCTTAAGCATATTGCGAAATTAGTCAATCCTATCGCAGCCATCTTTAACGGAGTCGGTGAGGCTGAATAATGAAATAGCTCGTTGAGACGGTGGATAGGCGGTATCGACACTGTGGGCCCATTGGAACGCGATCGCGCGGCCGAGCACAAGCGAAAATCCCACGGATTCCGTGTGAGATATCTAGCGCCTCTTTTAGGGTTATTAAGTGAAGTGGGTTTTAGGGAAATGAGTCGGCGAATAAATCTACTTTCCCTTGGAATGGAAAAATCTGTGTTCTCCGTAAATAAGGAATGCCCATGAAATAAATTAGACAGGCTCATATATTGTCTTCATTGGGGCGGTGGGAACATATCCGACGGATAAAAATCCGAGCTCGTACGTAGCGATTGGCAATAAGGAGAATGGAAGTGGAGCAGTTATCGTTTATAAAACCGTTGTTCTTTGTTTCTACGAATTGAAGCCGATTGATTAAGAGTGTAAATAAAAATTGGATTACTGATACAACAATAAAGTAATACAACATAGGAGTGCACGCAACCGGGCACCGCTACCGGGATTGTGTTAAACTTATAATCTTTGCGATCGTGTACAGTTTTTAATTAATAAATATCTTTTGTTAGCGAATTGCATGACGTGATTCTTTTCAGGTTTCATACAATACTAAGTTTTTCCACATCGATATTTACAATATAGGTAAGTAAGTTTTAGAATCTCAAAACTAATAAACATTATTTCGTATACCTAGTATAATATATTATAGTACTTACTTTTAACATTATATTCATGTCAAATATGTGAAGTACGTAAGTAAAAAGATTGCATAGGGCTTCACCTAAAAATCAACTTTGGGGCAAAAAACTTACCTACTTTATTATACTTCTTAATTTATACATAAAATAAATCGAATTTATTAAAATAAAAATTAATGGTTTCATTAAAAACCTACATGTTTCCTTTCATAAACAAGCCAGACAGACATTTTAATAATACTTTTGACGACCGACTGTATGACTTTTTATAAACTAGCCCAGAAAGAGAATAATTAAAAACCTACGAAAAAAATGATTCTAACAAAAATTTCTGACCGTATACGGAATATCATCTCCCGATCTTCGTGCAAACTGACATATTCATTCCTTTTCCCGTTTTATTAAAGTCGAATACAAAACGCGGCCGCCTCATCCGAGCGGGCACAAAGCCCGATGCACACCAGGAGCTAAGCTTACCCGGGACTCCGCAAGCGTAACTTGCAACAAAATCCCGCGTTCACGTATCCATCCCGTATTGCAGTGTACCGAGGATCCCCTTTAACGTATTCCGCGTTGCAACCGAGACGGCGGGGTTAGGGCGCGCAGCGACGGTAATGCGTTTTATGAATGAATGAACGAATGAATGGAAGGATTTCACTTCCAACTAACCGTTGGTTTGAGCAAAAGCACAACCGACGCACCGGTAAGATTTTTACGGCTTTGACTGCAGCTTCCGCGTTTGGTTTGAAACGATAAATTTTGAATAGTTTTCAGTGATGTCGTCGGAAAATTGCTGTAACACAAATATTGGCTCAATTTCATAGTCGACGTGTCGTGTGAGTGGGTACCGTTGCAGTTTATTACGGTGCATAAAGTTTAGAGTGTACACTAGAGGAGAGACGGCATATAGTCGACGAGGTGATTTAGTGAGCGAGTGTCTCGAGAACGACATTCTTGGATTAAATGACTAGTGCACATAAATTTCGCATAACCCTTCACTACTACACGTCACTCAAAATTGACTATAGTAATAAAACCCTCTCGCACAATGCACGCTTCAATGTTGTCGCTAACTTGATTTAGGTAAAGGGCACATACTCGCTCTCGATCAATTTCTATAACAAAATCGAAGAGACAAGATGCTTTCGGAACCTTTGTTGTTTTTACTAAGCAAGTTTTGATTATTGCAGTTTGACTAGACTGAAAATGTCTCTAGATCATCAACTAGAGACATTTTCAGTCTAATATAAACGAAGAAAGTGTCTTTTAGATCCTTATTCATAACTTAAAAGTTAGCTAGTTAGTTAGTTAACTTAGCCGTTTTCTGAATAATATTCAATAGACATCAACTGAGGCATTTTTAGTCTTATAAGAACTGCATTATTCGTAGAGTCGCAATCATAGCTGCTAAACGTCAGGTCCTGGGCTCGATTGATTTAAGGGTTAAAATTCTCCGCAGCATGGAGTTCGAAAGATGCCCGGTAGATGGCAACAGGCTCATCCCTATTACATAGTATCGGTATCCGCGAATATGGGTGTACTATTGTAAACCTTCGCTGAATTTATGCATGATTATATGTAAGAAGTTCTCATTTGCAGATATAACTACTATCTAGTAGCTACCTATTGTTATAACAGCAAAAAAGAAGTGTGAAATCGACCTAACAAGTAGGGCGAGCCTAGTCGATACTAGGTATTTGTTAATGAATGCGCCTGAAAACGGTTGGCGACACTCAAAGGACACGATTCGATTAATTCAATTTTCCGTCTGGACGCTTTGATTGGGACTGCAACAAGACCGAAACTGTTTTCTGTCAAGCCACTTTGATTGTATGTTAGAGGCTTTAGAAAAAAGTAAAGAACAGTGCGTTTTGCTTAATTAGCTTTTGTTAGCTTAGTTGCTTAGCTTTGTTTTGTTTCAGTATTAGTCAGTGGTCCATAGCTAATCGATGTTTTATAATGATCATTATAATAACACAAATAATTATTAATGATTTAATAATTAAGTTAAAAAATATATAACTAAGTTAAACAAGGTAAAATTTTCATTGTAAATGATATTGTATGAAGGGAATGCCTTCATACAATATGTATATGTTGAGCATCATACACAAAATTCGAAGTTGTGCTCTACCTACGAGAATATCCTTAGAGCATAACGGCTGTACCAATCTCCTAATGGCACCAAAATGAGGTGTGATAATATGTAGCAATTTATAAACGAGTAAAAAGGTACCATTAAGGTGCGTATGTACAGTCACCGTCATGAGTGAAGTGAATGAACTTTTTGTAATTTTGAAATTGATATCTTATTGACTTATCATTCAACTAAGTTGATTAATATACTTTATTCTATAATATTTTAGTGTAAAAAGTAATTAAATTTGCAAGTTTTCATTCATAACACATGTAACTTTGTACAATGATCTACTTTCGTCTCTGCCTGTTCCCATATAGACCGACGAAAGTACTTAATTTTTTACATGAATGATGCTCATAAAATGCCCTTCACGTAGGCTTGGCTTTCTGCATACGCTATAAAGAACAATGTCGTATTGTTATTGCCTGACTAACTGTCTGAGTATTTAAGCTTAAAACGCATTACAATTTTATGAAGTATTCAGTCGTAACATGTACTGCACATCAAAGGCTCTTTAAGAAATTACTTCTAAGAAAGGCAAGTTTGTGACTTCATTGACATCAGCGGCTATTTCAAGCAAATCTGAACAGATTTTGCGGAACTTGAGAAGACGGATTATTTAGTAATCATATTTTACCTGATACAGATATATACCTCAAATTTATTTGTATCTATATTTTAAATGGGACTAATATATTTATTTTTTTTTATTTTATTTTATTAGTTACTAATTAAAATTGAAAAGGCTCGAATATGAATATATATACACGGTAATCTTATGCATAAATCTTTTTATAATAATAATAAGTAATATAGCAGTGAATGCTCTACATTGGAATGGCACAATTTTTTTCTTGTAATTGAGTTTTCGAGAAAGTCTTTAACAAATTATTTGCATAGCATTCCATCTACAAGAAACTTGTTACTTTTCTATGAAAAATGCTAACAACGCATCTAAATTCTTGTGCTGCGCATGCGTCCTGTAAGTGAATTATAAAAACATTAGCTGCGCAAGCACATAATACCGTTACTAGGGGTGTCACCTATATCATACATTATGCAATACTTTAGTCTTCATTTGTCTAGACATTTGGGGGAGAAAATTTAAAAATTCAGTCCATATTTTTAAATTTGACTTACGGCATTTAGTTACGGAACTATTTTATTTCTGGGCAATCAGTTAGAATAAATAACACAATATTTGCTAAACAGTTTAAATATAAACTGAACACATAATTTATAGGCCAGATAAGTAGCTTGCAGCACTATACACGGAAACATAAACCAACCAACCAACAGTGCTTAAAAACTCCAGGAAGAAAACGGACATAATATTTTACAATGAGTGGCGATAACTTACGATTGAAAGACGGCAGCCCTAGCATAACATCGACTACAAGCCGTTTAGGAAGACAGGCAGCCCTACGGTAACTCGACTATTCGCTGTTTTACAACCTGTCCGCATGACAGCTGCTTCCTTTCAATTTAGTGATGGACAAGAGAAATGTAACAAACAGAATACAATTCTAAAATAATGTGTGGCGAAGAAATATTTAATTAAATATTAAATTTTTCTATGATGTCACTACAACAGAAGGTAGACCTTCTGTTCTGGGATGGATTGTCCTAATTCGGTCAAAGTTTAAACGTGAATAATCAACTTTAAGCTGTGTTTATGCTGTGCTGTGACGTACTGCACTGTGCTGCGCTGTGCTGTGCGGTGCTCTACTAAGCGATTTCTTCTAATTTCGCTCCACATTATATTATAAAGCTAAATAGAGCACCGTAGGTTGCTGTATATTGTGTAGAGAGCACCGCACAGCACAGCACAGCCTAATGTTAATTAGTAGACCTTGCTGTAGATTATAGCTAAAGGATTTTACTTAAGACCTAACACCTGGTACTAACGAACTGTGAGTGTACAACATTACCTAAACTTCTGCCTTTATTCATAATCCCAGACGAAAAAAAAAACTTAAAATATTCAGTGGTAATCGCAGTTCAAGAGTCAGAAACATAAACTTGTGATGATGGTAGCAATTAAGATTACAGCCCATATAAGAATCGTAACGACATACTAAATTCCGTAGTTAACAGCGCTGAATCATCTTACGATTTCTATGAAATCGTCAGAAAGATTAAATTATTCAATATGCTTCTTTATTTGAAACGTCACAACAAAAATAAATTGTATAGATACTTTATACAACGTTACCGACCAAAAAAATAAACTAAGAGACCTATATGTTTGTGGACAATTTATTTCGAATTGTCCACAAATATCGTTCCAAGAATTTTTAGTATAATGCAGCACGATATTATCCGTATCTGAATATGAGATAGATATCATAAAGGGGACAAATAAAGTTAAGGTAGGACACTAATGATCAGATTAAGATATTTGAATTTAAAGCAGTAAAAAACGAGACTCACCTCGCGACCTCTATCGACGATATTAATAAACAAACTTTATTATGTTTATGTTTAGATAATTCGAACTCCAATGTTGTCACTAACAAGTTTACGTGACTGTACCCAATAAAAGTTTTTAAAACGAGCGAGGTGGTTCACGTGTGAAATCGAAACTTGGTTCCCATGATACAATATTAAACGTCAAAACTACATGCATATAGGCGATTCTGAACGGTCTCCCACGAAATGTTATGGCCTACCTCAGTGGCGGAGCATGTCTATACTTTGTTACAAAATACAGTGTATCGAATATCGCTGTGACCAACTCGCGTACTCTAAAATGTAGATTGACGTGGGCTTATGGACCGTGAAACCGCGGTTTTTCGGTCCGTGTGAAGGTAGCGACCGAAAATAATAAATAAAAAGCAAAAAAATACCAACTATAAACACTACACTTAACACTGAATATAAAGTTCTTTCATTTTAAAATGTCAGCGCCATAGTAACTTTGTGCAACTTTTAATTGAATAGGAAATATGAAAGACTCGGTAAACTAATTAATCTTTGAACTACTGAATATAAAACTTATTAACCTCATTTTTAAAATCAAAATGTTCTCAGCTAAGAATGTATAAACACCGTTAATTAAAAACTCTAGTGCCAGCAATGAATCTGTGGAAATTTCCTTTAAATATTCATGTTTTACAGGAGAAGCTCTTTAATTAAGTTGTAAATCCCATTAGCCACAAAACATAGGGAATTGGAAATATATAAGCCCAGGTACGACTGATTTGATCGCTGTCAGTCTTATCCCCATATACTCGTATTAAAAAAATCGACCGTCCTAATAAAAGCTTCATTAATTATACCTCTCATTGTCGCATTCTATAAATTAAAAGAGGTAACAACCAAATAACAACTGACACGCCATTTTAGTTATTAAAAGTTTATAACACTCCTTTGAATAAGGGGTTGAGTCTTTTGTAACATACATTATACCTATATTTAAATACTAAATTACTACCAAACCGTAACCCGCAACCAAAAACGTAAGAGAAATAAAATCTCAGTACCTACAACATCAACACCAAACCCACGAAGATCCACGTAAAACATTGTCACCTAAATAAAATATTCATAGACAGTAAACTAACCCAATCTTGCGGCAAAAAAAAACCACGAGTTCCGGCCAGTATCAAATGTAGATTAACCAAATTCAAAAAGTTCTCACCGTCTCGCTCCACTGCCTACATTGTAACGTCTTCAAAACTTCCATAAGTATTTTTCTAGTGAACCAATACAACAATTATACAATTCGACACGATATCTGTGATTTGATCCTATATTACGAGCAGTAAAAACTATTACAAATTCTTTATAATTGTTAAAAATAGTTTAATAGTTCGAATTGGTGTGAAGTGAAAACAAAAATGTTTATGGCGTATTCGATCGCTGATTTGCGTTTAATTATGACTCGCTATCAATTATTATGTGCACTAGTGTATGCCGTAGAGAATTGGTATCTGTATTTTATAGAATTAGATTTTATTGGGACTATAAACTGAGTGAAACAGTGAAAGCCGTGAATATAAAAAAAAACGTTATGTCACTGCTTTGACCTAATTAAAGCCTGACATAGAATGTAGGTCAGGGTATATTATAATGACTGCAGGTTCAGATATGTTATCTCAAAGCTTTCATCTAGAGAGTAGTTCTAAAATGCATTTTTGACAGATTTGACAGGCAATAGAGAACATCTCTATTGCCTGCAGGTGATAGTAACGCCAAAATTAACGTTGAAGGTAATTAATACAATGGTTCTCATTAAATTTGCAAATTCTACGAATCAATTCCGTATAAATAGTTTGATAAAATAATTATAGACACTTATAGCGAGGTGATCTTCTTAGGATACCGCAAACAACAGTATTTATTTTAGTAGAAAAGAAAACCACTGAAAAGAGAAAGAATATCATCCACTCAGGCAGAACCACGGGCAAAAACAAATAAGTATAGTTTACAATACCGCAAGAAGCAATAATTTGCTTGAACGCTTGAATTACTATCCTATAATCTAACGCTTTTCTAATCACTGGGTACGAACATCGATTCGTTTAAAAATATCACATTGATTTTTGATTGCTTTTTGGAGGCATTTATTCAGTTTTTATTTTATGATTTCTCAATATTTTTAGGTTAGACGTTTTTATACTTCAAACATCAAAATATCATACTGTCACTTAACTCTTACTGTTAAAAAACAAAAGATATCAGCTAGAACATTTGTTTAGGTGTAAACACGATAGCGCAATTACGTGCTCAGAAAATTCTACAGCATTTACTTTATAAGGCATCAGCCAAACTGTATATAACATAAAACATATCTCCGGTCGTCCCTATTCGAATTCACGTCAAGTCTTCGTATTTGTAATTCAACACGAGGTCTCGGCAGTTGGTATTGTTTCACTCACTACTTAAGGCGATGTTCAGTTGTACGGTTGCAGAACGTTTATTGATAATCTGAATAGGCATTCAGCGGGTTGAGTGGTCGGTAGTTACGAATTAATTTGAGCTCTTAGTTGAGGTGGGGTTATTGAATGTGATTGATACCTAGTTATGTGCGTTTAGTGAGCAAACTATTTTTGTTTATGAATGTATACGGCAGATTCTAAAAGAATTTTCTTGTTTTGGCAATTGCTCGAATATTGCTCATGAAATACCTATTATCTAAAATTTTCTAGGAACATAGCAATAAAGATTGCAATACATACAAACAAAAGCGAAAAATTAAAACTTAACAGACCAAAAGACATCCGTCTAAGAAAACGAGGCAGCAAAAAACTGAAACTACCATATGTATATAATTAATTCATAACCATCCACACAAACATACCATAAAAACAATAATATAAAAGAATCATAACCGATTCACATCGTTCGTTATCGGATCCAATCAGAGTAATTAAAATAAACGTAATCGTTAGGATAATGGCCAGTAATAGGCCGAACCGCCAATAATAGGGCGATGCCCAGTGAGCCAGTAAAACTGATTACAGACTACAGACACCGTCGGTTTCCAATAACAGTACATAACTGTTAATTTCATATAACATAAATTGGATGGCTTTGGACAGCCCTAGACTTAACCAGGAGGTCATAAAAACTTTACGTAGGTAAGGGTGGAATGACCACATTGGAAAGTGAGCCGAATTAGGTTACCTTTATACATCAAGGATGTATCTTTGAAAGATAACGTACAGGAATTCCAATGATATCATTCATACAGTCCAATTTGGCCAACCAAATCAGAGTTCTGAGCTGCTACTGAGAATTGCCAAACAAAAAATCCACACTTTAGTCAAACTTAGAACAGAACACCGAACCAGACGTGCACTTAGACCAAACCATGGTTTAGACTTTAAATTCATGGATGTTTTATTTCCTAACTTTTGTAAAGAGGTTAATATAAGTAAAAAAAAACTCACTACAGAACTTCAAAGTTAATAAGTATGTTTACTCTCGAACGCCATACGTGAATTTAGAGTTTTCCATTTCGCCTCCATACCTACTAGCCCAGTGCCCCAAAGAAAATTCAGTACAAGTCGGGATAAATAAAATAACCCACTTTTCTTTTACTACAGCGGCTGAAACTACAATATCCATAAACTTTATGTTATCATTGTCATAAAAATGCCTTGCTTTCGGCTGTTGATGAGCTTAATCAAAGTTTATTCATTTGGGGTTATTTATTTTTTTGTAGTAATAGTTCGCGACTTTCTCATTCGTGTCATGTCAGTTTCTTGTTAATACCCACAGAATAAGTAAGCATAAACGACTTTCAATACATCACCATCTTCAAAGAGATACTAAAACCAACATTTTAGACTCAAATCTCGCTCCTAATTGTAACATGTATGCAAACCAATTTGGAGCGAATCTAATTTCGTCATGTATCTACAGGCCACGTAAACCGCTGTGGAGATGACGGACGTGGGCTTCCGTCCGAGATGCTCCTCTTCATTAAGAGAGAGGGGCGGGGCGGGACGCTACAGCGATGGCTTTATGGGACAATTTGCATTTACACGAGCCCCGGCACAGATTACGGCCGCACTTATCCGCCTGTCGAAATGAGGCGCTTGCCACCCCACGCCGAACAACCTACGACCAAACAAGCCTTTGTTTATATTCCCTTGTATTTTTCACCCGCCATTTGTTTTGACGGCCCATTTCTAAAACATGAAGGTTTTGAAGCCCCGAAAATACTTTACGACGGCCACCGCGGGCACTTTTGATTTTTCACGACCGCTTTTATTGTTACCTACCCTGACCAATCGGATGTACGTAAAACAATCGTTTTCAACGCTCCCAAACATTGTGGCTTTGTGTTTTCGTACAACAATGATAAAAAATCTGTCCATGTGAACGTATTGTTCTGCAAACTGTCAGTATTTGCACAAAAATATTCCCTGCAATCAGTAAAAAAGTCAGTTTTAAAACTGACAACGTGACTTTATATAACAGAAGTTTTGTCAAAACATACAACACAGAAATTACTGAGTAAATATTAGCAAATAGATAGCGTACACAAACAGCTACTGCAAAGCTAAAAGATCTAACAAAGAGGAGTCCACAATAGCTGCAAGGCACATATAACTGAATACACCGAACGCAAATCCCAGCTGACCCACTTACGGACAACCACCTTTGAATCGCCCTGACAAAAGCATGTCGATGCAAGAACATAATGTCCGACCGGCCGTCGATGCCTCAATTTAGAGCCCGCATGGACCTATCTAGAGATCACGTAGAACGACGAAGCAAGCCTTGAAATCTACATACTAAAGGTAACACCTATCGAATCAGGTATCACACTCTACGGCGTAAATGTTAAAGCTATTTCTACAAATGATAGTCGAAACGAACCATAAAATTTTATCACGAAGCTCTGATTTGAAATAGGTATCTGCTATTAACCTTTGTTACTACACAAGTTGGTAAATTGCGAGAAATCGGAGATAGTTAATTTGCCTCCTTGAGATACAATAACCTTTTGAGAAGTTCAATGTAACTTGAGATTAAGATTTGTTTCATACTTACAATTACTTTAAAGATTAACGCTCCGTTTTACTTTTGACATCCTGTAATTAAATTTTTGACATCGATTCTGTTGAAGCTGTTTATTTTAATATAACAGAAGTATTTATTTCAGTCAAAGGATTTGGGATATTGAAATACAACTTAAACTTCTTAGACTCGATAAAGTACTTATTTGTAGGTAACACCTTCGCTCCTATCCAACAAAAGCAGAAATTTTCCAAGCAACCTTAAAGCAAAAGTGCTGCAAAATACACTACCTTGACCTACTTAACTTTAATTAAAATTCTGCTACATCATCAGGGAAAAATAAACAAGACGAAGGAAAATAAACTGTGATATAATATTGTTGTCCGTCATAACAATAACGATGATAGAATGATGACTATATCATATAAAAGCTGCTAACATTTCCACGCTATCTTATTATAGGAAATAATTGAAATTGAATTAGTTTCAGAGATTATTTTGTGATTAATTAACTAATTACGTTTCCCGAGGTTTCGAGCACCCTTCAGCCTTCGCAGTCAAGGGTTGGTAAGCTTGTGGTGAAGTGAAATAAATCGAGGAAATATCTGGTAAAGGAAATTTCAATTCAACTGTTTCTTATTAATATTCGAGTCATTTTTAAATCGTCTTGTACATGATAACCTAGTACCTCATAGCCTGTTGGCAATATATAGAGACTATTGATTTTATGCATTACTAGCTGTGCCCGCGACTTCGTTCGCGTGGATGTCGGAACTTAACAATGTATTTTTTAGTGCGAAACGCCATTTAAAAAAAAGTGAAGTTAAGAAGACCAAATGCACTTAACCCTATTTTTTTTCTAAAATAAGGGTAGCCTAAGTTACTCCTTATTACATCAGCTACCTGCCAATAAAAGTCCCGTCAAAATCGGTCCAGCCATTTCAGAGATTAGCCTATACAAACAGACAGACAGACAAAAATTGTAAAAAATGTTATTTTGGTGTATGTACCGTATATATATTCATATGCATGTAGAAAAAAACGGTTATTTCAATATTACAAACAGACACTCCAATTTTATTTATATGTATAGATGTATAGGTGAATAAGGAACCGCGCCAAGGACGTCAATATAAAATTAAGACTTTTCAGCGAACATACCTCATCCAAAACGACATTGGTGTGCACATAAATATTCATTGTGGAGTACACGATAGCTATTTGCCGGTCGTCACCGCGTAGGTATGCACACAACCTTAATCAGGGAAATTGCTAAGTAATAGAGCTCCACTAAAATTTGTATGATAATGAAACGAGATGGGAGTTTGCACAGCTACCGCGGTCATTTTACGCCGTTAGATAAACCTGAATTTTGTTATAAGAATTTTATAGTAATTATGTTATTAATATATATTATGTGGGTAATTGATATCAATTACCCGCTGCGCTATCGGTATATTGAGCACGGCTGCTGAATCCGAGTCCTGGTACGATTCCCTGGTCGGTTATAATGTTATTAAATCTGTCAGTAGACGCTCGGAGTTAATAAATGTGTAGCAATAGGCTCGCCCCCCCCCCCCTATAACCTGGATCTTTAGAATGAAATCGGTGAAATGTGGGACGTTATTACACCTCTGTCAAATGTTTCGGGGTATACAGGCGTGAGGCTATCTATGTTATTTAATAATATAATTCTTCGGTAAAAGATGGTTCTACTCAGTTTAATAACTACTGTTTGAAAAAATTATGTCTCATAAAATAAAGGTTGGCGTAATCTTTTGAAATTTAGAACATTTTTTATTTTCTTGGGCCGTGCCGCCGGCCTTTATGGCTAGCTTACGTCGTAAACAATGACGTGCTCTAGAACTAATTATTTAAAAAACAAGTTTAATATGTGTGATTTGGATTCTGTAATTAATTAATTGGCACGGTTGGCGCAGTGGCTAAGCGATTAGCTTTCTGCGCTACGTGTCGCGGGTTCGATCCCCGCACGGAACAAATATTTGTATGATCTACAGATAGTTGTTTCGGGTCTGGTTATGTGTGCATGTGACATGTATGTTTGTAAACTGTACCCACGATACAGGAGAAAATCCTAGTGTGGAGGAAAGGTTAAAAAAAATGTACGCAGTTTTTAGCAACGGTTAACATATGAATCTTAGTTGTGGATTTGATATGAGAGGTGCATCTTGACCATAACGCGACAGTTTACATCTTACCATAGTTTCACTAACATGTGTCATTTACATGTTGAGGGAACAAAATAGTTCACCCTTTCCTACGTCGGCTATAGACGTGAGGGGTAATTTTCGCGGTAAAATTAACAGCCACTGTAAGTGGCCGTAGCCGCATATATGTATCCAGGTAAACAGATAAACGCGGCTATTAGTGGCACTGTGCCTTTTCCTTACCATACCATTCAACTTCACTTAGGTATCCTGTTATTTGTGGTCGTTTCTTGATTATATGGAGCTATTGTTTGACTCATTTATGTAGATACACTTTCTACGCGACTTACGCTATGTTATAATACAGTGGCGAAGACGATACGACGATAATTTCTGAGCCAGACTTGCATTTTATTTGGTTGTACTTTTGTTTCGTTTGCATGTAAGTTAATCTAAATTGTTTCGGCCTGTCTTGGTGAATGACCTAGTGAATTTGCCTAGAGATCTCGTACAAATTGTTAAATAAAAACTTGAATAAACATAATTTGATCATTTTTGTTGTACGAACTTCTAACGCTACAGAGAATATGGTTTCAGTTAGTGTCGTTATGCCATCACTACTTTGTATTTGAATTTTCCAATACACTTAGACTCATTTCTGATTAACTACCTTACTTAATGAAGTATACAAATGCCTATCTAAACTCCCTCTAATCAGGAGTAGTCAACAATTTTAGACGAATCCCTGTCGGCCAGCCGTACGCCATGCACCATGCCACTACACTCGTACATTTGGAGGCGGCCATACGTGTGATTGACACATTGGAAATACGCGTCATTCAAACAACGCTTTAAATCTGTCTGAAAGGGAGTGCCGTTGAAAAATGATTGGTCATATATTTTGAACGGCAGTGTACAGAACGTTGAATACCCAATGGAGGCATAAAAGGAAAAATATACGGACTTTAATATAATAGTTATTTTACTAATAGTAATTTATTAAGGCCAATTGACTGGGTTTGTCGTTGCTTATTGATGCATTGTATTGTGGAAAGGTGTAATCATGACGGGTTTAAATTTTTGACAGCGATTTAAAGTTTTATTTTTTATTTTTTGGGGCATTGTGTATGTAAGAATGTGTGTTGAAGAAGTTTGAGACACTACTTTAGATAAATACGAGAGATTTCTTAAGTAAAAATCTCAAAAATACAAACAACACTCCCGGGAATCGAACAGTGCAATTACGCTTCCGATCACTTGAGAATGTTATAACCGAATGAGCAATAAGAAAATTTCTTATATTTAACCTAGCATATTACAGGAATTAAGCTTATTATTGTACAACCCTAACAGGATACATGTACCTAACTACGTAAAAGAACAACACAGTGACCTATTAGGCCAACTACACATTGCACGACAAACTGTTGCGACTGAGAAACGAAACAGTTTTTCAATTCCGCTACAAATGGTGTAACATTTACAAAGCTTTAAGCTTAGAGGGAGCACAAATGGCCTGGGCACAGGTGTTGCTTTATTGAAAAAAAGATACAAATTACCCCTTTCTGGACAATTTGATGTCGGATTGATGCCTTTTACAAGGAGAAGTTGGGTAAACGGTCCACAGATTGTTTCTTGTTTTGTCTTTTCCATGTTTTTTGTTGACAAAGACTGGGAGAGGCCTTGCATAAATAATCATTTTCTACTGTGTACTGAAAAAGTTTGCTAGCAATGAGATTTTCTTTTACGTTTGCGTATTTATTTTCTACAGTAATAATAATAATATAATAATAATAAAACTTATTTATTTCTCTTCCACAAAGGTTCTTAAAATTAAGTTCATAACAACTTTTCACACTAGCCCTTTGTGGGAGACTGGTATCCGCACTAGGAAGCCCTGTCACGCAGATTACCAGGCCCCCCCTCGAACGTAGCGTAACTTATATAATTAATCAATCAGATACATAATATAAAAACCAATCATAACGAACAAAGGAAACAAAAAACATATCGGAGATTAAAACTACTTGTGATTTAATAAGTATAATTAGTTTACACAAAACAAAAATATATAAAAATGTGGGTAGTAGTTTTGATATGTGTGCGTGTATGTGAATTACAATGTGAGTGTGAGTGTAAGAGAGTGTGTGGGGATGTGTGAGTGAGAGGGAGTGTGAATGTATATGTGTGAGATGTAAGTGTGTGGAGGTCTGTGCGCTTATATGGCTATGGTTAAAAGGTTTTCAGTTGCAGCGTAGTCTAAACTTAACAGATACTTGGTTAAAACTCGCTTGCATTTTGCCTTAGTCAATGGATAAATATTTAAATTACCATTAAGCTTGTTATATAAATAGGAGCTAAGAAAACAATAGCTGCGGTGGGATAGTGCACTTTTGTACAGGTTAGCTGAGCATACTTTTGATTTATTACGTTTATGTGCGTTTAGGGTTGGGTTATACTGAAGAAGAGAGTGCTTCCGTAAAACGGTTAGCATGACAAACAGTTGACGAACAGACAGAAATCTACATTTCTGGTATAAATCAGTAGTGGGGTAAAAGAAGGATAGCGAGAGGGCTACCTTCAGTATTACTCTTTGTGCTCGTTCAACTTTGATCATGTGAGTCTTAGCAGCTCCTCCCCATACTGTGATGCAGTAAGACAACAGCGATTGACAAAGTGCACAATAAACAGTTTTAAGTACTTTAAAATCTGCAACATGGCGAAGATTTTTAAATATAAATATTAACTTTCTTAAACGTTGCGAGAGTAGGTCTATATATGGGTGAAAGTTCAGATTTCTGTCTATAATAACACCAAGATATCTAATAGAGTCCACTTTTTCAAGTTTAGGGCATGTACACGTGTTTGATGAAAGATTATTACAAGAGTGGGCGGTTATGCTATGAGTGGATTTTGACATGAAGCGGGTATTTGTTAATGTAAATGTGATATACTTTGTTTTACTAGTATTTAGTGTGAGTCGGTTATTATTTAACCAGCCTCCGACCACAGAGAACCCCCTTTCAGCATGGCTGTAGACTTCTTCCCATGAAATGAACCGATTTTATAACAGTTATTGTTATAAAATCGGTTATTTTTTGTTTTTTAATTATACTGAAGTTTAAATTTAATGCTTACCTAATAGCGGGCAGGGCAGCTTGATGTTATAACGTTGCGATACTTGGGATCATGAGCTCGAAATACAAAAGGAAAATCCTGAAACAAACGAAAGAATATTTTTAAGTAAGGGTTCATTTACATCTGTAATGCACTTAACCTACAAACTTTATTATCTCTTCGGATAACCGTTACATTATAAAGCATCGATAAAGAAGTCCTCCCTTAAGGCCCTATAAAAACAGACCTTCATAAACAAGTAATATCTTTTATATACCCCCATAATTCGTTTTCTTTCCCATTTCATGTGGATATGATAGAAAAGGTCAAATAAATTATTCTTAATACATTATTTACTCTCCATAAATATTATTTCCCGTGAACAAGACTACACTAAAATGGTCCTAAAAACATCACTAAAATAAGCTCACGTAATTCGAATTTCACAGGAAATCGCTGATGAAATAAAACGAATATATCGCAGTGAAATTTCGTTCCTGTCGGGCAAAAGTCAAACGGTGCCCGCATCGTCGGTCCTCAGCGATAAAACTTCGTCGGGGTAACGTTCAGAATTCCAAAACAAAGCGTACCGAAAAGTCGGCACACAGATGGCGCAGGTGTCCTCGGCGACTCGCACGTCCTCTAATCAAGCGGAAATGTGTGCTTGGACGGTCGGCGGCCGGACGACCGGACCGGGCCCGGCGGCCGCCTGACCGGTCGCGCCCACCGCCCGACGCCCGGCGACGACGACGCGCGACGCTACGTTACACCTGAACTCTACAATCCCGCGCCCCGCCGGAATTTGAATCGAGTTCACATTCGGTCAATTCTAACAGGAAATTTAGATTCCGTTTTGAGCTATCTCTCTGTTTATTCACTTGAGGCGCTTCACAAACGCTTTTACATCTTTACTTTTGTTACTTATGGGGCGGCGCGACGGTGAAGCATTGTACGATCATAAAAAAGGTTTACGATAACACAGTGAGCACAATCAATTTAACAATTCCAAACGGGTTTATATCATAGCCTTAAATTAATGTGGTCAGACAAAGAGCGGAGTTGCCGCTTATCTGGGAGAAAGCCGGTTGTCGGCTATCGGTGCGTTCGACTGCATCATGCATCAATCTCCACGGATGTGGGTACTTACTCAACGTATCATGTTACCTACATTAAATATTTTACAAAAAACGTCTCATAAATGCCGTTTTGAAAATCATATCATCGATAAAGTCAATTTAATGTACTCTGGAGCCCCAAGGAGTGTATCAAATTGACCTTTGATTTTATATCGAGCGCTGACCGCAGCTATTTCATTTCCTTCGTCTCGATGTCTGTGTACCGAACATTCTTTTGTTTCCTCTAACCGTGCCTCGTTACGTAGATCTTCGTGAACCTTTTGACATTTCGCTAAAAGGTTCATTTCGGCTGATTAATGCTGTAATTCCATCGGTTGGGAACAAAAAGATACTACAACGTTGAACGGTTACGAAGGAGATGGGAGAAATGGTGGGAAGTTATCTGGGCCGAGTAGATATAGGTAGAATGGCCGGAGTGTATCTATTAAATATGAGTACCAGAACTTGAAAAATAGTAGCCTAGTTGTTGCGTTGTAAATCTATCAAACACGATGAACAAATAAATAGGACTGCCAAATTGATGGGTGAGTGGTTTCAAATCGTTTTGGTGCTGTTTGCGGTTTCGAGTGGTTTTACCATCCCATCCCTCATATCTATAGCCACGATTTGAATACGTTTTAGAATGCAATCAGTATTCAAAAGCACAATTAATTTTATCATAATATTTTGATTGATACTAACAAGTTTTCCTCAATAAGATAAAAATTACATAAATAATAGACTAATGCCCTTTATCTGACGTTAATTATAACACTACAACTTATCATCTGCAGCAGGAATTTACCTCATTAACTATAAAGATAAAAAATAATGGACAGTGCGCAGCTCATTATAACGACCTGTTTTAAATATAGAAATTGTTATAATATTATAAAAATGGCGTCAGTATTACCATTACAGTCATTTCGAATAAAGAATTTCAAAGAAAGTTCTAAAACCATAAAGTGAACGTTTCAATTTCGTCCCTCGAACGCGTTCGGATACATTTCCCAGTTGACTTTGTTCTGCGACGCTATTGTTATGCAGAACGCTGTAGCAAAGTTGTAGATGCATAAATTATGTTATTTTGTCATTTATTATTACAAGCGTGAAGTTTACTAGATAGAGTCACTTCGACTTGTTTATACAGACATTTGAATGGATTAATAATAAAGTGGGTGTGAAAAAAATGCTCGTTTTGGACGGAAAGGTCGTAATTTTTCCGAGACCACCCGTATTCATGCGGTTAATAGAATCAGGGTAATATGTCCCGCCCGTTACAGCTGCTCCAATCGATAGTAAGATAAGCACACCTTGTTTGGGGGACCAGCTACGAGCCTTTATGTCTTTATTACCCAATAACAACGGTATAAATCGCACTGCGGGGTTACTTTGACTGATAGACGTGTTCTAAAATTGAAATATCATTCTCATAAATAACATTATATTTCTATTCAGTTCTGAAATAAAAAAAAAGATTGTCAGCTGCTCTATGATTAGATTAACAAATAAAGAAACTGTCTCTATAAAGGTAAAGTAATTATTACAATAGAAATAAACCTTTTAAAAGTACAATTTTCATAAAAAAAATACGCAACTACGTTAGCAGGCTTGGGCTAATCTTAAAAAGTATATTTTATATGGGATATATAAGAGCTTTTTATAACATACTTTCAGCTCTTACTTAAAGCTACTTTCGTAAAATATTGTTACAATCAAGCTGCCATCGTCTAAAAATTTGTTAACACTATTAAAAAAGCACGCGCATTGCTTACAAATAAATAACGAGTTTAAAAAACAAAGCAATGTTATTCACATTAATGAAGTTTGCAGAAAGCTAAACAGAGGCAGTTGCCACAAAGGCAAGCGTCGAGCGAGAGCTAACAATCTAGCTCATTAGCACAGGAATATCCTTTTAGGCAAAAAAAGCATCGTAGATTAATTTGAGTTTTACTTCTGTAATATTTTCGTTGCGCCCGTTAACGAGGTAACTCACCGTGCCTAACAAAGTTACATGATGCAACTCTGCAGCAGCGCTTTCAAAACCTCCTTCGTCGCGATCCTTAATTTTCTTTTGAAACTCTTTAAATTTTACATCGCTTTTAAGATTTACGCCTTGGGACTCGCGAGAAACTATGTCGATGGTTCTGACATCGCGCCGGATGAATTTATTAATGATGTTTTTAATTAAGCTTTTCCATATTGTATATACAGTTAGAATTTAATTAGGGATCACGTTTTAATATTTTAAATTACTTTTACTTTGACTTTTTAGGTCAAATTGTAAAGACCATCCTTATAAAACTGAACTCGTGTTATAAATATTTATATTAGTATAATAAAGTCACTAAATATTTAAAATAGTACTCGTGCCACTTAAAACTACTAAAAATATTTTCATTAAAACTTAGCCGAGCAAATTTCTCTATCTCACAAAATTCACTAACTTTATGTGGGTACCAAAAGACCAAGGAATAAATTCCATAAAAAAAACTAGAACATACCCAATATCAAGATAATCTTATTACGAACCATAAACGGAGTATTAGAAAAGCTTATCGAACCCTTCATATGCTCATACGCAAAAGAAGTTTTTAAACGTTAATAACGTGCTTAAACTTTATAGTCAGTTATCGCATTGTACATTGATTGTAGGTAAACATTTTTATTACATTATATTTTCATAGATTTATCTCGCTTGTATTAAGTGTTTTGTATAGCGTAGGAGGCTGTTAAGTTGGCGTGGGCAGTATATTTATTCACATGCTTTTGTGTACAGGGCTTTTGTAGCTGAATCCCTGCATACACTTTTCTATGTGGAACAGGTAGTTTTTCATTGATTATATCGTTGATACAAGCTGTTTATATCGTGTGGTTTACATTCCTTGGATAATGTTAATATAAATATCCATTTGGTTTGATATTCGTGTTCAAGTTGTGTCTTTATATAGAATATTGTATTCCAGTAGGAGGGAATGATATCGCTTTCTTTTGTCATGTCATGCTACTACATTGTTTTGATTTACAAATTCTTAAGATTTAAATGTAAAACAAGTTTCAATTTATTTTCCAATATCAGCATCTCTGTCAATCATTATTAAAATTACACGAAAGATTGGATTATATTTGTGAGTCAATTGCATCATAAAATAAAATTAAATTAAGGTTAAACTTCTTTGGTAAACTATTTAGGTTACCTTTCATACCCGAAAACTAACACATACTCGTAGATTGTTTAATAAAAAAGATATTATCTTGCTAATAACAACATTGGCAGTTACTCATAATATAATATGTAGTTCTTAAAAAATAGCAGCATCAGTTCTTCTAAGAAACCATAACACAGGCTGGCTTCTTCAAATGCTCTTATCTTATTCACACTTAGGTACATACAATTCTACGCAATTATGCACCTGTATCTCCATAAACGCCCAGAGACGTTGAGCAACTCTTTTTAAAACCAGTATCAGTAAAGATGTGACTAGACAGCTGCGACTCAGATGCAATTTGATTGCGTAGTTCTAATAAAACTTGTTTTAACTTTGACAGGTGCACTCGACGATACTTTTTATAGGAATGTATTACGTGATATTGTTGTTAATTAGCTTATGTTTATGTAGTTTCTAGAACTTGAACTGATATGAGCAGCTGTCTCTGTTTTGATTAAAGGATCGCGTATTGTTTTAAAAATAGAACTAATGTTGGACTGTTACAGTATTATTTTCATAAATACTATTATCATTACAAAAAGTTAACAGCTACGAAGAAAAAAAAATGTGTACGTACTTTATAAATGTTAAAATGTTTTGGATTATTGCATAATTGAAACTGTTCTGTTGAATCTAACTTGTAATATTTGAAATCAATATAATGAATTTAATATATATTAATGACATCAAACTATTTTAATCAACACTACATCTTTCCAAATATTTGCAACAAATTCAAGCATTAAAATAATCACAAATGATCGAGACAGACACATTCGCCGCCATTTAATTTCATTGCCCAACAGTCTGACGGCAAACTGCATACAATTTATAATTTTGAACTTACTAACACTTTCATTAAATTAAACCAGCAGCATTTATTAATGGACTTTATTTATTATATTAGAATTGTTGGTTATTGAAATTATTTCTACCTCATTTGTCATTTATGGAATAGCCTCTGGCTTTTCTAGTTAGAAGTCATGATTGAATGTTTGTTTTCGTTTTATTATGCAATAAATATGCGCTTGCTGCGCTTGTTTTGACAAATTGACAGCTGTTTTCTAACAACCCAATTAACGGAAAGTAAAATAAACTATTTATGTAAGCTACCACAACGTACGATCACGATGAATGTTGTCACTTAAAAAGTCATCTCCAAGAAAAATTGCACACATTACAAGTAGTATGAGAACGTGTGTAGACGTTGCGTCGCTTATCAGCGTTAGTCACCCCGAAGCGGTGAGTTGACATGCAGCCGCGGTGACTTGTAATAACGCGGTAATATTATGTAGACAAGCGTTACACCGCTCCCCCACTACGGCAAGTCTACACGCGATCGCGACGCGACGGGGTGACACAGTACTGGCGAGTGCACAAGTTATTTTTATACCTTCCATTGATGTATTCCACGCCTGGATACAATTTATTTTATATGTGGAAGTGTTCGCAGGAAATGGTATTGGAGATAGTTTAATATCCAGATTGACAGGCGTCAACAAATGTTACACGTGAACCGTTCTTATGATAATATTGACTGTGCTTTATTTTCAGATTCTCTCGTCATTTTGCAGGGTTCTTTTCGTAAACACAACTCACCGATATTTCTAAATGAAAAATGTTTTTCATTAACAAGGAAAAGGCTTCTCGCAGAAATATAATCAAAACATTTTTCACAGTAATAACAACATTTTTACCATAAGTAATCCGACCCAACCCTTATTTTACATAAAAAATATTAAAACGTTGCACAAATAAATATATTGTGCCCACCATTACTCTACTGGTAAATTTTATTATTAATTACATGGAGTCTGACGGCATGCGACGTTCATAGCGGGTGAAAAAATGCAAAATATACATTTAATTTCGACCCTCGTGACTAGGGGGCCACCTACTAATTAATTAGATGGCCACCTGCCGTAAAGCACCCTGTATTGTGGTGAGTTTGTGTTAAATAAATATCTAGGACCATTATTGGATTAATAACCGTTTGTGTAAAATAAATACGTATTAGGTAAGTATTTGAAGTTAACTTGGGTTTTGTTGAATATTGAGAATCATTTTGATCTAAAGAATTAATAAAGCGAATACTTTGCTACTACATCAAAGATATTGAGAAGAACTCGAACGTAAAAATGTTTCTGAAACTGAATAACGGCTTACTAAAGCAACGAAGGCAATAAAACGTATTGAGTTCCAATTCACTCAAGTAGCAGCCCTGGTACACAAATAAAACAATGCATCACTGCATGTTGTCGCCTATTCCCGGGCGGTTGGCGGGTCTCGGGCGATATTTCCTTGAAAAATTGCCGCCGGCGTAGCTTGCTACTCGCTGGATGGGCGAATTTGTAAGTAATATTTATGAGGGCACGAGGCGAAATAATGATATGTATATTATTTGGGCCTCAGAGCGGGCGCCGGGGGAGTCGAGCTAACAGCAGCATTTGTCAATGCCCGCCCAGGTGGGCCACCGACCTGCCCGTGATCCTGTTATTACTTTATTTTTTGGTCCATTTCAATAACCTACGCAGCTTCTTATAAATGCTCACGATCGTGGAGGCATTCGATGTAATAGACTCGTGTGTGGTCTCAGTTTGGAAACCTACGCATTATTATGCGTATATTTTTGTCCAGGACGTCGACCAAAATTATGGAGGATAGTACGCTTCCCAAGTATCACTCTACAAATAAGAAACGTCAAGCAATTTAAAAGCCATATTTCATTTTAATTAAAAATTCAAAAGGGTCGAGTCGAGACAAGTGGACATGTCAATTATGAAAGTTAATATTTTCATCCACTTGCCCGAGCTCTCTTATTCCAACAATTTAATAAATGTCGGATAAGTGAGCATTAATATCCGACAGTCAATGACCGGATCATAACCGAAAATCTTCAGTAAGTCAGTGAGAGGGCTCACGGTACGCGACGTGAAAAACGACCTCCATTAAGGAAGTGAATACATTTAAAATAATCGGCTTAGCCGTCCGACGTTGACGTATATTCGTACTTATCTCACGGAGATACCAGCACAGATATTCCCGTCTAATCCCTTACACAAACATCTGAAAAAGTCTCGGCACTCCTTGTACGGTTGATCCGTAATTGAATGGGCCGCGAGTAGCTCTTTGACTTGAACAAAAGTGCCTAATAATTTATGCCTATAATCTGACGCGCGGTGCACTCTGTTCAACATTCAAGTCTTATTCGTTTTTCGTATCGGACTTTATTTCCTTTGTGGGATTCAGATATTAACTGCGCTATGCCGGCGACAGTCACAATATTACCCGCATGCAGGTTCTTTATCCAATTCTTTAGTGGCTGTCACGCCCTCCGGTGCGGATATTTATGTGCTGTTGGATTAAGAAAATATAAACAAGAATTCGACTTCACCACTGAAAGGAAATGCAAAGTTATAAGGAAGATTAAATCGTAAAGATGTTCGTGTCAACAAAAATAGACTCGGTAGTCTAAATACAACTCGTACCTTGGATCTTTAGAGTAATCAGGATGTTTCCATTAATTTTTAAGGACTTCCTTTGAGTGGCGCCGTGTTTACTTAGAAAACAAGGAAACTTTTAATGGAGTTACAATTCATTGACCCTCAAACATGGTTTCTGGAAGTAAGTTCCGACTTCTGGCACCGCTTTGACGAGGTCCGCTTAAACAGCTAACACCTTTACGTTTAATTTTATTCATTAAACTTTAAAAACCAGTCTCCGATATGATATCAAACACTTCAAATCACCACTTTTCGTAGCAACTTTTTTAATCCATCAAGTGACACAAAGTAGACACAATAGAAAGTCTATTGATTGCTGATGTCCAACTCTCCGCATGAATCCTCTCTCAACCCCTATTAAAGACGACACCTCTCAAAGACCCAACCAAATATAATCTCGATATACATTTCAGGTTGCATACCACACATCTAATTAATACCGAGCAGGTAGTTAGTACACCCATCAGAACATAATTATCATCCTCGCCTAGCCATGAGCTCGTCGTCCAAACTACGTGGGATTACACACAATGCAAATTCCATTAATTAACGCAATGCAACCTAAGTATATTGCGGTGTATTCAATGCTGGAACAAAACACCAATTTCTATGAATATTCCCCCGGCGTGCAATCAAACACGACTTATCGATTTCAGAGCTAAAACTGTAACCGTGTCGCCAATTATACACTGCAAAGGAATACATGAAGATCGTTATAGTGAACGTGTGACGTCACTCTTCCGAATCTGAATCTTCGGTAGATTTTCTCAAAGCTTATGATATGATGATGTCGGAATTGATATGATTGAGACGTGATTCCCGTTTTTTTGTGATTTGTTACTAATGACCAATTTTACGGTCGTCGCCAAATAAGCTTTGGTACTTTTTCTGAAGTTAAGTGTATTCTATATACATGTATGTTAACACGTAAGAAGCATAAAAAATTGTTTCGCCAAGCATATTTATTTGATTATTCAGTATTCAAATATCCAGTTTATATTGTTCAATACAAAAACTTTCCTTAAAATATGTAAAACAGTGGTCAACATTTCGCTCAAAAATATTAACAGAAATAACTTCGTGAAACTGTCGTACACCAGGGAGTCTTATAAAAATAACGTAAAGGTGAGTCCCTGTGACTCTTAACAAGCAGTGAAGTGGCTTCCATCGAAGCGACGGGACATGAATTATTATGAGGAGGCGACTATCTGAACTTCAAGTAGTGTTTCGAACCGCATCTCATCGCTCTACCACAAGTGTGTACAAATAATTATGACAGTTCTCATCGGAATGGCGCTTCGAGCACCTGTCGAGTACCTACCTTAGGAATTTATAGACTTCATAATGAGACGCGTCTATAAGAATTTATACAACTTTATTAATGTGTTCTTGATGACCGCGCTTCATCAAATAAGAGAGCAAAATTTTCATTTATTGAGTGTGAAAAGTTATATTGCTTTAGAAAGTTTATGAGTATTAAAGTTTCGATGTAAGCTTAATACTTTGCCGACGAGTAATTATGACTATAAATAAATATGTTTTTATATGTAAGCGTCAAGCCCTCATTTCAAACGTTGACGGCCATCTCGATGATCATTTGGACGGCTTGATTAATGTTTATCGCGGTTAGCAGTCAATTGAGCGCGCTCTCAACTCAAGTAGTTACCGATGAACACAAATCGTTCAACAGGCGCACTTTCAAAGCGACCCGTCGACGTCACAGTTTCATCCTTGCTCCCGCGCATTAACATCGCTTCCTCGGCGCCTGCACATGTAGTCATCTTTTAAAACCCTCTTCCCGTCTTGTGGACTCTGACGAATTAAGTTATTAACGCCGCCAGCCAGCTGCTTCACACAAATCAAAGTGCCTACTCCTGAACACTCAAAAAGCACGATCGTCACTCTTCATAGACTTTACGACCGTTTTATGAGCTCTTTCATATTCAACTTTCAGTCGCAACGTTCTTAAGTGAGGATGAAGTGCGATTGTTTCAACGACAAAATAAATTAATGCGGGCGACTCGTAAACGTGTTTATTTCCCGCGCCGTGTCGTGATGTCCTGGGTTATTGTTCTTTGAAGTCAGGCGAGAACCTCATCGTTCGACACCTTTGATGTTCTCGATAGCGTCGACTATCTAATAAAGCTTCAAGTCAGATATTCCATAAATCATATCCCCATTTGTCGACTCACGCGTAAGTTTGTTTAGGCGGCATTATTACTTGCGTAATGCGAAAATAGCTTTGATGTTCTCGCTACTGTGGCAACGATAGCGAAATTACTGAACCCGGGAATCGAGAAGGTTTCAGTACTTAGGTACATCGTCAGCAATAATTCCATTTAGGCGGTAACATTTCCAGTAATATCTTCGCGGGCCTCGTTTTGTCATCGCTTTACTGGAAACATCGTAAAACGGGGCTGTTATAAATTATTTACAGTTTCCACGCGAACGCCGTGTATTTGTCACCCCGGGCGAAGGTGGGTATTAAGATATTGCTCGGTATTCCTGTGGGTCTCATTACAGGCCGGGGCGGGGCCGACGCCTCTAATATTTCATCCTTAGCGAGGACCGCGACGACGCTACTCGACGAAACAGCTTTTTCTAAAGCGATACACGAATATACCTGGGAGTTTTCTCATTTTCATAAAACGCTCATAGTGATGTTGCTCGGTACCTTTTCCTACGTTTGCTCTTAATTTCATTAGGAGCAAACGTTCCGTGGGAAAAAACGGGAGAACGATTCGCTAAAAAGGTTGTTTTGATGGTAGTTACATTAAGGTAATTGGTGTACGGCTGCGAAACATTTTTATAGCCCATCGCATCGGTCGTTTGGGGCTGCGCTAGGCCAATCATTGTCAATCTTCGCCGCCGGCCGAATTTAATACGGGATACGATGCTAATGGAACGAATTGAAGTATCAGCCAGATAAATTGCTTCTCAAGATTTATAGAACAACAAACTGCCGAACGTATGTATTTAAATTAAAAGCGAACAATTTACAACCTTTTGTCACGTAACTTATACGGTATTTTAATTGTCTAACTAAACCAATATTTATAACTATTAATCATTGGAGCGATTAGACTATCGCATCAGTAGAAAAATGCCGTGGTTCAATTAGATTTGTATAATTGCGACCGCGCCTGCTCGGCGGAGAGGCTCAGACCAATTTACTCTCACAATGACCCTGATATAAAGTCATCTCGGCGCAATGAATGGAGAGTAATAATTTTGATGTAAGTATTAAAGAAATTCTATGTCGATGTTATCTCGAGCGTGAGTCGCGAGTGCGGGAGGAAGCAGAGAGGCGACGTTATTAAAAACGCACATGTGGCCCGAGATGCGTATCGCAGCGACTGTTAATTACTCTTGACACGCAGCATATGATTCAATTATCATATGATTTATTCGGAGCGAAGGGTCGCAGAGCGCGCAGGTTCGCCGTCGCCTCGCGTCTGTTTATTTAAGCGTTAACTATCGCATTAATTTCGAAGGATCGCATTCCCGGAACAGATGGTTAGCAAAATCAAGACAGTAGCCGGTTTCTAGATGCTAAACAGATTCGTTGACACGCTATCTATTTGTGTGGGCCCCGACCAACGTGGAGGTATTCGGAAGATGCTAAATATTTAGACTTATAACGTGACCGTCTTCATAAACAAGAACAATGTCTTTGAATTGGTACAGGGATAACTTAACATTATGATACCAATCTTCAACACCTATAACACCATACATTCTAAGATTATCACATACCGCATCTACAAGTGGACGTAGTTCACATAAAAACAGCTTTAATTGCTTAACTCATCCGTCCCGTAACCACATAATTCACATTAAACCGCTTTCACACTATAAGATCGCTCCGACATCAGACGCACGCAGCCACTCGGTAATAAATACAAATTACTAGTAAAATAACAAACGATAACATCGCGACCGAAATTTTTAACATTATAATGCGGCATCGGTAAAAAAGCAGTCGTTACCATACATAGTAAATCTTGCGTGACGCGTAATGGTCTTATGGGTTTTATTTATCGTCGTCGGTCGTTTCGAATGAACCGTTTAATAAATATTATCACACTTTAAGTCGTCAACAAACGTGAGAAGATAGCCGTTGACCCGGTTCGTGATATTTGTCTCATTTCGGGGATTAAAAGTGATCGTTGTTGAACGACAACGCCTTCTGTTTGTTCAATCTGTCTTTACAATAAACATCGTGGGTTGGTTTACGCGCGTCTTTCGTACAACATCTCGTATAATTAGAGTCGGTTCAAAATGGCTTTGCTTTTCGAGTGTTCTCGAATGACAAAAGAGGACTTATAACAGCCAGTAAAGAAGGGATCTTTGCCTAATTCTAAAGGCGGTTCAATGACATCTCAAACGTTACTGCGTTTGTGGAAGGTAATGTTTTTTAAATTCGTATCCGGTTCTACTTAAGAGCTTTTTAAAAGACTCTGCAAAAAATGTAAAGACGAAACTGCACGTGGATTGGATTTGAAGAGAAAACTTGAGTGCACTTGATAGAATCATTCAATCGTAATTAAATCTATCCAACAAAGCTTTTTACAGACACGTGTTTCCTATAAATTTCTTGAAGAATACTCCAATAATAATATAATTATTAATTATATTTTATCCTTCATGGTTCATGAAAAATAATGCACTACGGATTAAAAAATAAACAAGCAAATAAAAAAGTGTATATCTGAAACAAACACATTTATAACAGCACAACAATGAAGTAACAAAGTCGTTAGTAGGACAACATCTTGGCGGGGTTCCCACATTTGCCACCACATGGCTCGCATTGAAACATATCTCTACACTGCAGCCTACTTTCAATAAATCCGGATTATCATTTATTTAAGCATAGCCAAGCACGAACGCCACCTAATGGACTATTTCAAAATATTTTTTATTACATTGTCACAAGGTTTATAATACAATAACTGTTAGTTACAAATGTGCAACCGTGCTCCGGTACCGTGCTTTCAGCTCGTAGGAAGTGCGTGTTATTGCAGCTTATGTTTCGTAGCCGCCCGCTGAGATATTCGAAGCACCCGTCCGTTTTTTGTGACAGACCAACCGAGTGCCATAAATAATAGGTAGGGGTTCCCGAACCAAAGAGCTTTGTAATAAATTCGATGCTCTTTTTGGTAGCAAAGGAACGGGCCACGATTGAATTATGGTGATGCGTTAAGCCAGCAAACTCGGCTGGAATTCCACGTTTTTATTTTCTTTACATTTCGCGCTAAGCCCCGCTCGCTGCATTTGTGTCATTACATTCATATTCGTCGAACTCTCTTCTTTGTTCGTTCAATACAATAAGTTTATTTTGCTACACGCTCTCTCATCCTGCGTAGTCTCATATCAAGTTACTACTCCCGACCATTTGAAAAAGACAACACACAGATGGGACCTACATCCGTATTAGCTTTCTCTTAAAACAGAAGACATTTAAATCACACGAGACCGTCGATATTTCCTTCCCTTAGTAAAACAAAGGCATTTGTCCGAGGCGGTCCGCTCTGAACTAAGATAGATTAGTGTTAGTCTCTGTGGACGACACAACACGACCGACTTGGGCCATGTCGGAGATTTATTCTATTTACTTGCTTTCAACTATTAACGTCAACTTGAATTGAATCAAGTTTTCGTGAAATATTATATTTAAAAAACACATTGAATAAATTAAACAAACAAGATTTTCAAGATACGGTCACAGAAATGCGCAATGGGAATCATATCTCTTTAAGTAATTTTACGCCTGGTACATATCCAACTGAATTATGAAATCTGTGATATATGTATCAGAGATATTTAAACGACCTTTCACTTTAAGATAGCTGTCAGGGTTTGAGTTGTGTTTGTCGTCGGAGAGCCGGTATAGTATTACCGAAGAGTCGGTGGCGGCATACGGCGGCCGGCGAGCTCGGCCCGGGACGCACGTCGCGAGAGCCTCTCAAGTTACTCCCGGATAAGTCAATCATTGGAACGTCCACGTTTACCCAAAATAAAACACCGACGAATGTTACGTGTGGCGCTCCGGCATAATGCGGACCGACAGCCAACATGTTTTGTGCGAGAAAATAAAAATGATGGCGCGCAGACCTAAATAGATCACTATTCGTGCTTTAACTAAACGCTTTTGTCTATTTTATGACTGGCGTCGCATCTCTCTGTGTTTTCCTTTTATTTTCGTGTAGCGTATTAGTTTTTCCGACAACTATTCGTGTCTCACGGAAATTGCTCTGTCACACTTGTTTACGACGGGACGAGCGCTGCCCTTTATTAAAACGAGTGCTCGTATTTAACTGTTAAACTGTTGAAAAGGAAGTAATTGGACAAGTGTTAGCGTAGTCGAAACCGGCGGCGAGGTCCAATTTCCTGCTCCAGCCGCAGTCTTCGACGAGCAAATAGCTCTTTGCAAATCAAACAAGGGACCGTCTGGCGAATCCACATATCAACTTCGCATTGTTTCTCTCCCATCATTCGGGGCTAACCAGAGGCGTTTTCGATTATCCGCCCTCCGGAGAACAAAGCCTGTGACCGCAGAACCAAGTCAATTACATAGTTCAACAACTCAGCCCTTATAACTTTCATGGGCTACCACCGGAATACAGAAAAGGGTATCTGTTTTCAATACACTGTGCGAGCGATGCGATTGACCCTTTCGAGTGTCCGCATTGACTTTTAAATTACTAATCCCGCGGGGGCAAACAGAAAAAGCGCCTCCGGGTCCGTTTGTTTACACGGTCGAGTGTACTTGCATATCTTCATTAGCTGGTGAACTCCGCGCGGCCTGCTTGCTCAACACTCGTCCGCGACCGACTCCCAACCGACTAGGCGACTACCTGGGAATTCTCATTACAATTCTTTCATTTCTAAACGCCACTCGAATTTTGATGACATCATACAATTGGCCCTTCACGTGTATAAATTACCTTATCACCATTAAATTACATAAACAGCGCATCATGCATACGTATGCGCACTAATTTGATGTGTATCTTAACAAAACACACGCATAATGAATTTAACATTCTTTCACATCATTCGACTTCGGGTGTATGGTGCATAACTCGTTTTCCGGAAATAATTTAACTTGCCAACCGCCGTTTTAGATACATATAGAATAGGGAATGCCGTAGGGACTTATTAATGTTTATCTAAACATCAGAATAAGAATGCGTCGGACGGGAGAGTGAGCGATGCCCGCCCGTGGGGAACCAGCCAAGCGCGCCCATTTCGGCTGATGCCTGGTCTGTGTGCCTATTTTTTCGACGTCAGATACAAACATTCTACCCTTTCAACCCGAATGAATTACTTAATTTTTGTATATTGGATCTGTGCCCAACGATACTCGATGTCGAAATAAATTAGCGTTATCCATTGTTATACGCTATAAAGGAAGCGATGCTGTGAATTCGATTTGAGTGGTTTTGCGGCAAGTAAACACAGGGCGGTATTATTATTTCAACAAACATTTGTTAATAGCATAATGCTCTAAATATAAATTGGGCTTTCAAGCGTGAAAATGGCTATGCGTTTTAATGATGGCAATAAGAGAAATTGGGAAAGAAGCATTAGACAAAGGCGCGCGAGGTTAATCACCGGTATAATGAAGAGCGCCATATCAATTAGAAGTTTTGTATCGTTCTGATGCAATAGCGGCATATGATGTGAATAAAACATTAAACATTATTAATGCGTTACCATCGAGTGTAATACGAGTACGCCGCTCACAAATGTATTCTCTTTCGCTCCAGTGCTTATTAATGAGATGAAATTGTTAATAACGATAGCGGACATAAAATAAAAAATAACGATTAACTGTGTTAAACTAGCGTAACCGATCGGAATTCGGCGTGCCAGTTTTGGTCCGCTATTGTACTCCGAATAATAGAAGTGTTTATGTTTGGGTAGAATTTTTTTCAATAGAAAAAAGTTTAATAATCATCACGTCTACCTGGCTGCTTAGACCATCCATCACGCGATATAACGAGAAATATTAGCCGTTTTATTATCCTTCTAGGAAGATACGTTTTGCAACGAAACGGAGGCTTTGGAGTCTTTATTTGCAAACATTGTGAGTTTAAATTAATAGAATTGACTTGTCACTTTTTTCTATTTTGAACATAAAATATGCTGACGGCGTGATATTTGTATTTCAAAATCTTATAACGCCCTTTTCATGTTTATGTGACCATGAATAAAATACTTTTTATACTGCTATAAAATATATTAACTCATCGCTTCAAAATCAAGAACAAAGCACGCGACACCGAAATTTTCACCTTGTATTTATAAGTGGAAATTAACGAACCTTATGTTTGGGGGATAAGGTTGGAAATTGGACTTGTAATGATTTAGACATACGCATACAATGTTCAGAGGTCCAATATGCAGATTAGTCGAGGGATAGTTGTCCGCGCCGCCCAACGCGCAACGTTTCGATTCACGGAACACACGTGGGCCCTTTGAAATTATCATTGTTTAGCTTGTACTCCACTCGGAGATCACTGTACAAGGGATAAACCGAAGCAAACATTTACTTTATTAACATAAAGATTTACATCGCATAAATTTAAAGGTACACGCAGTAAATTTATCAATTTAAATATCGTTTATAGTGTTCAAAATGATGTCGGAATTAATCCAGTACGTTTTATTTATCGTAAATCGGCATTATACAGAAACGTGACTTTCGTACTTATTGTTTTGTTACAATTTAATGATAAAACTTTACAGGCTGTAACTTTGTTTTAAGCATTTTTTCATTTTCTGAACTTCGCTAGACTCGCGCTACTCAGCTGTAATGAGTGGTTATAGGTACTCTTGAGCGCAAATCAAATACTGCAAAGACTAAACTTATATTGTGCAATCTTCCATTCGGATTGAAACTTTTAGAGGTTTTAAAACATCACGTGTTCATTCACATCATCATCATTATGGACCAAACGAAGTTTAAAAAAATGAATCCAATCCAAATCTTAGACTCAGAATTGGACTCAGAAGCCTATAAAAAATCTTTAAACTACTTTAATGTGTGAAGAACAGATCAGCTACATGAGGCAAAATAATGAACCTTTTATCAGCCACAGAATGCCATAGCTTTTAAAAAAAATGATCATTAAATACAATACAACCAAAGAATGTTGGTTAATTCTATAGAAAGACGAGCAAAACAAATGGGACACAATCTTAAACTATCTTTTGCCACTAAGGAAAGTGCACAACCAAGCCCATAAGTCGACAAGAATATATACAATAATGCTAAGTAAGTACACTTATGTTAAGTAGGCATAATAAACTTGACTGTATAAACAAGTTGAACAAGATTCTTATCGTGGGCAAAGTGCCAGATTCAAATGAAATTTTTAACTATAAACAGTGAATGCCAAATAAAGTGGAAGTACCTACATACAAACAAGTGGTTTATGCTAATATGAAAGACTTTTTATAATCGTCTCATTGTGAATATTAGAAAGTATTATTCGATATATCGATATATATATCTGTTCATTTTTGTGTACAAATCCATGTAAAATTGTATGTAACCTATTCGTAAACAATAAATACATTATTATAAATACATTATTACAGTATTCATATACTGATTTGAACTGACAATAATCCTACATCAGACAGCTAATTCTTTGACTGACGATACAGTGGCTGTGCATTGAAATGTTAACGCTTTGAACTACTGAAGTGAAGACACACATATTAAAACAAACGTAAATATAAAAAAAATACAATTGTTATACAGATACATGACACCAATAGCAGCAGTCATAAATAATACTTGAATTATATTTAACAAGATTCAGATTATTTGATTTTCATAAAAGTAAAACCAATAGTAGAACCAGTGAAATAAAATTATTAAAATTACTATTTTATGAAACATAAGATATAAAACGGATAGAGTAACTGTTGTAAGCTTCATAAATATTCCTAAAACCAGAAAACGCTGAGAAACTCATAAACATTGTTCGCATATTACTTACAAAGCACTTCGTTCCTATCAATTAAATCAACAAGTTGTATAGAATCAACACCTATGTAATGTATAAAATGTATAACATTAACTTTTAAATAAATGTGCATATCATTAGGGCAGCAAGAGATACGACCGAGTGTGTGGTCTCGCTAAAGTATTCCATGTACGCTCCTCCTTTTTTCATTCGAAAACATTTTATTCCTATTAAATCAATCGGCTACAAGATCCAAAGCGTGTGGAGCATTTAAGTCATTAGAGTCGTTAGCGGAAGGCTTCAAATTCGGTACGGTGCCTTTAATTAATTAATAGCTATTAACCAAATGATAGTTATTATCCAGATTGCTGAAGGACAGCCGTGCCTAAACCAACGGTGTTATAATACGGCCATTTCGATTAAAACCCACAAAGTTATTAGTTTTGTAATTCACTTTAGATTACACCATTAATCTTAGTTTATCTGGTTATGTATTTAGATCAAACCGATTACTTTGTGTGATCTATAAAGTTGTCATATTAGCACGCGGCTAGACTTCCTGCTTTCAATGCATTTGAATATCTTATTAAACAAACTGGAATATTTACCAAACGTATCTCAGAGAAGTACAGAATAGATTATGCAAAAGAAAAATAAAGAGTAATAAAACCGGTATTCATCTTGCAAACTGTTTCAACGCCGAGAAATTAGCAAAAATTACTAGCTACATCAAGCTTTCATGAATTTTCTTGTTCTTTTGCTTCCTTCTCTTTCTAGTCCCACCTAATTCGTAAGTATAAAAGAGACAGCGATACAAAATACACTGAATGTCTCGAAGTTTTGTTCGTAACAACGCCTCCGCATTTCCTCTGTCTCAGTGTTGCCTAGTGATTTAAATTCATTTGTTTTTCTTTGAAGCATGTTAACAATAAAGCTTAGTACATCGTTATGTGATGACTCGGCACAATCGAATGGATCTCTTACATGATTAGAATGGCTATTGTTTATTTTACTATTTTGAACACCTGGAGTAGATAGAAGAATGTCTTTCTTCTAACCATTCAAAAATTTTATATTTAAAGCTCGTACGCCGTTTCCGCTCTAAGTCTTGTTATAAGAAATTTTACTTAAGACTTATCAGGTATTCAAATATTTTTTAAGCACAAGAACTTAGTCCTTTTTTCAAAGGAATTATAAAGCTACGCTACAAACGAAACTTTTCTTCAAAGTTATATCTGGATCCTCCAAAGGATTTGTATACAAAGAAAATAAACTTCACAAGTGTTTTCATACTCCGCCTTTCCCCAAATACTCTACGTTTTCACTTAATTGAAAATTAATTTTAATACATTACATAGAGAAAGTGAAGTTATAGAACAAAGTAATACACAACATGTTATAAATAGCTTCAGGTTGAGCAACAAACTATGCTAATGCGTGTATAATGGGATAGAAAACAATACTCGACTTTGTACTTAATAGAATTCCTCAGTAATATCAAGCGGTGCTCCATCAATCATGCAAGATATCCGATATGATCTTATCTGAAATGAAACTCATCATTTATAGATATGTCCGTCGGCACTGTCCGAATGTTATTAATAGATTTCTATCTGGTCATCAACTGAATCTGGTAAGGGTAATCCCGGTCATTTTGTCGGCCTGCTACTATCAATAACAAATTATTACTCTTAGTCATTGCTTCGAATTGCCAGTCATATGTAGACCGTGTTCCGTTGTCAGCAAATAAAAATATTGACTTTCTATCGTCTGTCTAATATCTTTTATGCCATCGGTAATCCGAAGAATCTACTAAAATTTAATAGATGTTTTAAATTAGCTATATAATTTTTATGATACATTATTTTAATTTGTAATCTTTCAGCAGTTGTATTAGTATAATTTTATTATACGTTCGTCAATATACTCTTCATAAAGATAATCTTAAATGTTAAAGCGCTTTTAACCTGAGCTCAAATATTCAAAGAATTATCATCAGTTTCAATTTTAGTGCTGCGTAACGCAGTCATGGCACAATGTAATCTATTAATAACTAATCAATAAAATACCAATAAAACGTATTAAGTATAATATTTTTATCTCAAAGAGAAAATAATGAAAAAGTAGCAACGTATAATTTTAGATAACAAAATAGCGGTATAATAGGATAAGGCACAGGTAATTTGAGCTTTGGTCCTAAGTGGCGCGGTTGTAAACCAGTAAAATGTTACGACGCTGCATTAACGGCTAATAATTCGTCTAGTGACGATTTCGAAACGTCAGTATACGGACATTCCGTGAGATGTTAGATTAGTGTTACTGACAGCGACGATAACTTAAAAACTTTTTTCTTGTATTACGATAATCGCATCGGCGAGTAGTACGTTGATGGGAGCGTTAGATAAAGAAGTCTTGTCAATATCATTATACTTGCACCAACTTGGACTTACTTAACAAGATTGTAGGTTTCGTATCCGATAATGGTTTTGTTTTATTAGTTCTATATGTCTTACATGAATATCTCTTGTATCTTATTGATAAGATGCGGAGATAGCTTGTTCTGCCTAATGGCGTCATCAGAATCTTTCGGATTTATTAATGTAACACATGGATTGTTAAACTATTACCTTTGTATTGATAATGTTCTCTATTTTACATAAATTTTTTAACCGCTTAGATTTCGGATTATAAATTAGGCTATGCTATTAAAATATTTAGGCAGTAAATCCCATAAAAAATTATAAGGGCTGTTTCAACCCCTACATCTGAATACGTAGAATTATTGTCATTTGAAAAAATACGTTTAAATACAAACTGTCGTACTGGGACCAATAATGATATCCAACTGCACTTAATATCCCCTATTCGTATAACTATACAACTTTAGGGCCGATCTCCTAATAACGCGCAAAAAAGGACCTTTTGTGGCTCTAATATGTTGAGTCATTGCCCCCATTGTAAACTAAACTAAACTTTAGGGTTTTCAAATACAATAATACAACTATAAAATTTTAGTTCGAACGCAGGCCCGTTTGTTTCGTAACTTTTACTAATGATTCATCTTTTGTTAACTGCTAGTTATATTAAAATATTTTCTTATGGATGCGGGTAAGTTATTTTTAAAACTATATTGTTTTGAAATATACAGATTCCAGCCACATAGAAGTTTTCAAAACATTTTCCAATTTGAATTTAGAACCTGTCCGAGCTAACATGTCAGGTTCGACTGGGTGTGTACTTTGTGTTATTTGTCACTCCCTGATAGAGCTTGACGTTCGAAATTTAAACAAAGTAGCATTATAATAACAAGTCACAATCAGTTCTCATGGCTTGTCGCACGTTTATCCTGGGGCAATTTACATAACACCTCGCCACATCATAGTGGACTGCCCAAGTGCCCATATTAATAGGTTTACACAGTCAAATGCACCCTATTGAGCATTCTCAAACACGCTTGCGGACTAACGCTTATACAAATATATTCAGCAGGTGTTCACGTATTTACATACAATTTACAACATACATACGATCAGTTGGTATTTAGCATGAGATCCGGTGCGATCGGTTCTAAGTTGAGCCCTTCTGGTGTAATGACTCCAGTATTGCAGGTAATGAGATCTAGGCTTATAATATTTAAGTCTGAAAGGCAATGAAGTGAATCTAGATCAATATTTTATTTCATTTGTCATACATGGTAAACAAATGAACCAGATTATAAAAACAATTCACGCGTTCAATTTATTTACAAAAATTATTACGCTTTCATATAAACTCCTCCAAAGTAGAGCCACTTTCGTATGTGATCTTCGTATTATGATTCTGATGTTACGCTACGTCACGATAGTTTCGGACGTAGAGCTCTTCACGAGGTCAGCTCTTGACTAAGGACTCCGTTCGAGTCCGAGACAGAATCATAAATAAACCCATCTAAAATTATAGTCTACGAAAGGTCGTTTAAATAAAACATACAAGAAAAAATACTTGTAAAAAAAAATGTACTAATACGCTAACAACACATTTCCATAAAACCTCGTTTTAAAGGGCAGACAAAAGCTAGTAGTTAAAATAAATTGTCTAGATGTAGACGACAGTCGTATTCAAATACATTATCGTTCATATTTTAAGAAGTACCAAGTCTTCGTAGTCTCGAAAACCTTAAGCCTTCATTTAATATTCCGTGCCTTTTATTCAAATACACGCATAGTACTATTCGGAAGATGTTTTATTTCCCTTCTTGGCTGTATTTCAAATATAAGTGGGCTAAAATATGAGCTGCCTATTTACTTGAATACGATTGCTGTAAGTACTTTTTGGGTGAAATAAATGCATGCGTTTTCTTGGTACTTGGCTGTAGTGAAATGTTCCTCTAAAAACCTTAATATTTCAGTTAATGAATACATGTAAAATGATCTCAATGGTTCTTCTGAGAAAGGCTGAAATATTGTATTGTATTAAATACCTGTTATTGTATATACTCTGCAAAAAGGGTACAAAAAAACATAATGTCAAGAAAAAAATACAAAATCTTTGAACTCGTATCGCCTAAGTATTAAACAATTTGTGGCTCGTCTAACTATAATTATGAAAGCATGAAATTAAATACCGCATATACGAGTTTCTATATTATACTTCATATTACATGCCTGTCAAATCAAATTGACTCTTGACTATCTCACAACAAGATCCACAATTTGCATATAGGCACGTCACTAATCGTTGCAGTGAACTGTACAGGAAACGTTAGGCAAACAAAGCACAATGAATTGTGGGCCACCCTCAGACGAAGCCGCCCGCGAGCGATCGTGACGGTAACTGCCTACTGCATCGTGGTAAGGGCGCAGTGTCAGTGGCAGCGAGTTGGAAAAGATAGAAAAAAAAAACAAAACGTAACGATAGAAAAAAAAACAAAGAGTAACGAAAAAAACGAGAAACTAGATATTTAAAAAAAGAATATAGAGATGACATTTACAAGACTAAACTAGATTACCAAAGGAATTAATTAAGTTGCTGTAGTTATTGAGAATTTTACACAAACTTTCTTTCTTTCACAATTGTTTTCCCTTCATCTAAGTAGGTAATCATTGTACCTACTGTCTAATTTTTTAACGTTTTCAGACTTCAGAACAACCAAATGTTTTCGAAATTTCGTTTCATTTTCTTTTCTTAAATAAATTGTACCCTTATGGGAAAACAAGTTAAGAATTATTATATATTAGTTACTAGTTTAAAGATAAGACGAAGAATCAAATAATATGTGAAGTAGAACACTGAGAATAAATTGAAACTAATTGATAAAATAATAAGCATCGCTTCAACGAGTACTGCACTCGATAAATTATTTAAAGAAAGGAAAGATTATAGAATAACAGATTAAGACAAACACAGATTAACAGCTAGAAGATAAAGTGAAATTATAAGATATCGAGAGTTCTATTTCATATTACATAATCGCAATAATGGCATTTATTCAGGTTGAAGAAATTACCACATCAAACAGAAAATATTATCAATAAAACAACTATAAAAAATCTGAAAATGTAAACAAAAATGTTAGTACTACTTAGGCATTATCCAAAACAGAAAGCTCAATATGTAAATTATTTGTTTTTTATTAACCGTGACGAGTTTAAAACGAAATTGATTAGTAATAAAATCCCAATACTCGATTCTATACTGTTTATCTTACATTAGATCATGTTCTTATCAAAGATCAAGCATTAAATTAGTGGTTTTCAATAAAAAATTTAGTGTGTAATAAAATCGGTGCGTATTTCGTAAACCCCACTAGATGAGAACATGTTAAGCCGAATACGGATATAATTTAAAGGAGATTGTACATCAATATTAACGTAAGCAAATATTTGCCGCCTATGCGGTTCACTTGTTGGCAATCAACTCCGCCAATTCCCTGTTGAGTTGATGCTTGAGGCGGTTCGCGGATCGCTGTCACTGGGGCCTCGACCTACATTCACGTAAAGTTTTATACCCACCCGCTGATATCTCGTCCGATGTGCTAGGAATATCAATAAGCAAACTACAAATGAAATACCGCACTAGAAGCGAATTGTTTGGTTTCTATGTTGTTTTAAGAAATTGAGTCTATCAATATCTAAACTGCATTACACGTAGGTTGCTTTTTGGAATTCAAAATTAAAATTTCTGCGGTTCTGACGTCAATATTTTTATCTTTTTGTTATTTAATAATTATGTAACAAAATTCTATAAATCCATCACCTACAAAAATAAACGTGGAACTTGCGTTGGCGTTCGTATATTTCATTATCGTGGTTATTAGCTTTATTATTGCGGGGAGGACGCCTTTATAGTGCTGTAAATATTTTATTCGACGATAAGAGCTATCCACAGATAAAGCAAATTGATCGGGGAATAGAGGCTAGAGTTTTGGTGAGTTTACGAGATAAGTGGGCGGGTTTAATTGATACCACGAGATTGTGCGAACGACGCCACACATAAATTAATATTTAACGTCCCTGTTTAAAGGCCTAATGCATAATTATACGGATAAGCTCACGAGCGCGTCGGACACAATGAAAACTTATATATAATAACGCCTAATTTGAATCAACCATACATTCGTAACTACCCATGTGTGGTTACGACACGGGCTGAGCAAACAATATCAAATACCCATATTATCATGAACATGTTAGAGAAACGTGAAGCACCAAAATCAATATACCTAGTTATATGTAACTAACTGAGACTGGGTGTAATTCACTCGGATTTACCTCTACATTAGTCCTCTCACGACGTTGCCCTGAGCGTTTCCTTCCGCAACTTTGTTACCGCCGTAAAACATACTATAAAGACGCGAATCCATATTTCCCTTTATCTAAACACTTAGTATTCCCCTTCAGTCGTATGTTCATACGGTACGCGTCTTTTTATTAAGATTTAATTAAGCATTCGTTAACGGTGCGCCAGTCGCTCGTGCGTACGTTTATGTACAATCCCTCGCTATTTACACTAACCCGCTCCATATTGCACGATAATAGAAAGCCGTATTAAATGTGCCTGAACTCTAATAGTAGGTTATCGAGCATCTTATGTATTATTCAATAGAGATTAACGGCGGGTGCGCCGGGCCGCGCGTGCCTGCTAGGATTTTTCTTAATCTTAATATCCTACACAGTATTTCAATATGAAAATCGGCTCGAATTGAACGCAGCAGGATGTCAGCGCCGCCGCCGCTACACCGTTGAAATAAAATTATTAAAGTGTCTGATGTTGATTAATTAATCGTAGAATTGATTTCGGGAGCTCTCGCCTCTCTTGCCTCTGGTAAGTTCAATTTATTTGTGAAATTCGTTGTTATAGGCACAATCACAAAATTATTCGTAATATTTAGGTAATTTGATCGTTTCGAATCGATCGTTTGAAAATTTTCCAATTGTTTGGCTGGGTTCAAATAAAATGAAATTGTTTTCAGAGTATTGCGTGTGAATATAAACTAATAGTTCAGAGTAAAAGCCTTGAGGGTCATATTGAATACATTGTTTTATTATTCAATTAATAGTTATTAACTTCAGTCAGCAAGCTGAAAATTAATTCATTTACAACCCACTTATGTACAATATAAAAAAGCAAACTAATAAAACAACGAAGAACAACTTTAAATACCTACGCATAGGCAGCTAGGTATATCAAATTTGATTTTACATAGTGGAACCACCTATTATCGAAAATACGGTACAATTTCACGAACATAAACTAGTTGTGGTTTGTAACACCAACCTAGATAATATCAGTTTAACGGAGGCACGCTAAAAACATTTAATTACTTTACATTATGTACGTGAAGCGTAACCGAATATAGGTACCTACAAATTAAAAATAATGATCATCTGTAACATTTTTGTGGAATTCGGTGTTACAAAAGGACAGCGGATGGGCTCACGGGCCGGTTCAAATCGATGCTCGTTTGACGGGCAGCTGCAGAATGAAATTATGAGCATTTTTATTTCCCGCCGCGCCTCGGACTACACCTGCCCGCGTCGGTCGCGATTGACACCTACCCCATTATATTCCACGATCCACGCACGCACACAAAAAATAACCCAACAATAGAGTCGATCGCAGCCGCATGAGAACTTATTATTAGCCTTCATAGGCCATTCATTTTTACATCTTCATACAATCCTGACCATTAGCCGAGGCGTGTGGGCAGTGGGCTCGGGGCTAAATAAAACTATTGTTGCGCCAAACAAAACCAAGTGAACATCTTCATAAGACGACATCTCAGTCGCTCTATTGTTACGAAAGGTTGAGTTCCAGTCGACGGGACAATATTTTAGAGGGGAATTTATTGCCAATTTCAGAAAATGTTTACCGTAAAGTGACTGAATGGTAGGCGAGTGAATTACTTATTGTAATGAAATAAAGGAGGGCCAGATTGAAAGCGTCCGATGAAAGCCGACGTCGGCCCGGAATACTGGTGATGATAATGATTTATGGCGACAGTAGCGCGACACGATTTTAGCACGATAATGCTGAGAAAGATAAATGTTTCAACGTCTTTGTAGGCCTGTGAAAAATAAACGTTTTTATTATTGCGGCACAATAGGTGACGTGCTTCCTTATGCGAGGGCGTTTTATGTCTTAACAAATATGACTATGTACAACAAACACAATTATGTCGAGTACGAGGCGTGGAGCTTAAGCGCCGAGATCTCATAACTGGAGTTGACCGCAGGTGTGAACAAAAACGCTCAACCGCAGTAAAGCCGAACTAACCGCAAGCTCGTTCGCAGTACAATCATCTCGAGATGCGTTCTATATTTAGATGATCGCTCAAGACTGGATCAGACACGCTGCAAGGTGGACGGTGTCTATCCCCAGACTCACGCGACACGCATTACGCTCACTTGAAGCAACAAAATTACTAAGTATCACGAACGTTTTCGAAGAAAACTCGTAGGATACGAGCACGCAACTTAATTAGTACATAATCTGAAATGTACAATGACGGTCATTACGGAAACGAAGGGAATTAAATATAGGCACCGAATGTTCTGTTCACGACGATACCGCGTTAATGACTGCGAATCGTCGCCGTATTCGGGGGCGAAACTGAACCTTTAGGTTATGAGGCGACTCGGCGGAACTCGGGTCTCGAGACGAGCGACTTCGTTAGCCGCCGCTCCTGTAATGACTCGCTTAATTCGAGATAATTACGCTTCCAGCAAACGCAAACGTGGGCCACGGAAATTTATCGAGACTAGTCGACAGAAGTTCCATGTTCCACTTACTCAAAGCGACTAAGTGTAGGCAGTTTACATTCATGTGACAAGATCCCATAAATCAGCGGTCGGCTATAAAATCTTGCCTAAACACTCACTTTATTCGATTTTAAGCACACACCCTAATTTGTATGCACGAAATAAACGGGCCCTTCCTATCACGAGTTAAAATTTCCGTCCATATTTTAATAAACAACATTATTCCTCGAAATCACGTGCGCATCAGTCATCCTGTCCAAAATCGCTTCTCTTTAATCAGAAGCGAGTCGAGCGGTTAATATTCGCGATCCGGCAGCAACTCGGCACGACTCGGGAGACATCCTGCCATTTTAATATTCTTCGTCAAACAAAGAGTTCTCTTTATTCGAAACTTTTCCCCTTTAGGTAGCCAACTTATTGTATTTTTTTGTGAGTGTCGTTTAGACATTCTGTCAGTCAGTTTGGAATAATTCAGATTAAATACACCTACCGCGCGCGGCCGCCCTGTGAATGTTAAGGAGCGGCGCCGCACTCGCTGGAATTAGAAATGAGTGCGCTCCATGTTTTGTTTTAATAAACTCACATACTTCCTTTCAAAGTGAGAGCTTTTTATTTGATTTGTTCTCCCGCACCGAACGAGTTCCAGTTATGACTATTAGGGCTCGCATTAACTTTGTCACATTAAAAAAATACTAATTCAGTTGAAATCGACTCGACTCAAGTTTGGTCTGTTAGCATTCATTAATAAAAACTATTAATGTTTGTTTACTTTCTCTAAAATATCAGATGACATCAAATAGAATTTTCGAGCCTTACATTAACATTCCAAATAAGACAGCAAGTTGGAAGACGGACAGTACGATAGTGGTCCGTTTGAAATTATACGATACGTCTGCATATTGCTTAGAAATATTACGTCTAGACTGTAGGAACGTAAGCAGAGTAAAATGAATGCGGCATACGAACTATGCAGCTCGGTCCGGCCTATTGTTAGCGTGATGTGGCGCTGTAAATCCCTAACCGCCGCCGCTGGCGAATCTCACTGCACTATAATTACTTAATATAATTATGCCATAAATATTCCAGCTTTCGCGAACAAATTAAAGATGTACATTCATCCTAATTTGTGGCTTTGGGAACGGCACCTAAATTGGCCATTGTATAACAAATGGCAGACTTAGTTTGGCGCATAATCAATCATGTTTTAGCTTTGAGAATTGTTTAGCTATTTCTCAGGTCCTAGTTATAAGCCTGGGAAAGACAATCATTGAGCCCTCTTCGCGTGGGATTCGTAGATCGCGAGTGCATAGGTGACAGGTTGACGCCATCGCCCGCAAGCACCGATCATAAAGATGAAGATAATGCTGAAATATTACACGCGATAAACATATTTTTATATCCTCAACATTTTTTTTAATAATCCCCAACATCGTTAAGGCGAACATAAAGCTGGCTTGAATAAATTAATTGTTAATAACTTTAGCGCCAATTATACGACTTTATCAACATCAAAATTGCGAGCATCACGTTCACACGCGTGTTCGTGACACACGTGAATTATTTTCTATTCTGCCAACCTAACACGACATGTACCGAAAAACTACGAATGTCCCTTTGGCAACGTTTATTTTAATCCAGCTCTCTTTCACATCGCACGTAAGCCTCAATTCATTACTTATTTACACTTGTGCACGTGTTCAAACTCAGATTTCCACTATTTCCTTCACAAAGCAAACGTAGTCGCCTTTAAATTATTGATTGTCTCGCGAGAACGTTTATAATTAAATAATTATATGGTTCGTACGGCCGTAAGTTCTGACGCCGTAGTTACGATTTAATTAAGATGTATTGTTCATCGAGCCGAGGCGTGACTTAGCTTTTAAAAACACCTCGCCGCGTTTCACATCACTCCATTAAACATGCGTACGTAAAGGTACAGCCCTCCGTTATTTAGATAATGTATCTACAAATACTTTTGTAAGTTTTGTGAGCTTCGTCAAGAACGTATACTGCTACACTCTTTATTATTTTAGCTGCTCGTATATTCTGTTTGTTTATATCGCCCCCGCTGTTTAATTTTCCGAAGCTTCTTACTCAGTCGAGATAATTAAGCTATAAGAGGTAGATTTTATGCGAAACTAAGTACCTAATGACTGACTTAATTGGGTTTCTTTGTAGTTGCTTTATTCAAGAAGCATCATAACATTTTAACTTTTACTATTAACTTCAACTAAGTTATCGCGGGGAAAGAGCGCTTGAGAGGGCAATAACAAATCTCTTAGATTAAAAACATAGTGTACCGTTATTGTTGGAATGAGAGCCACACAGCACCGACACGCTTCTTTATTGATTCGATGTTGTGATATTGCGACCCGTTGGGATGCCTATTAATTCTATACAACAATGACTAAGCCCGAAGCAGCGCCATGTTCTCCATCTCGCACTCTATATTGTTGTTTATAATTGATTTTTTATTTGTCGAACTGATTGTACGATTAGCTACGAGCACAACACGAAAGAATGTTAAAAAGAGACGGCGAAATCCAATCTAAACTCCGAAGTAAACACCGCGAAAGACGCCCGAGACGAACCGTAGACAGAAGAAAAACAAAACTCTGAGAACGATCAATGCTACCGAGGGGTGAAGGCAAGTGAAAAATCAAAACTCCGAGAAAAAAGGATGAGAATATCCCATAAATTACACCTGCCTCGATGAAATATAAAGCGGAGATATTGTTTTAAAAGTAAGTCCCGGGCGGGTGATTACGGCCGGCAGCTAACCCAGACTTGAAATTCCGATAGTTTTTGCGGCGGTAAAAACTGATATTCCGTTCGGCCGCGTTCCGTCCGTCGTATATTGAGTTAATATCGGTCGTGATTGTGCGGCTGTCCCTTTTGGTTGTGCGAGTGTGAGTGAGATGAAGCTTTGTTTCAACGGGGTTGGTTCGAATCGCATTTTATGGTAAGTTGGCGGGCCGGGCAGGTGTACGCGGTGCACCTGCGGCGCGGTCGAGCGAGATGCGATCGCAAGGACGTCGACCCGTCCGTAGCTACTCGGACGAGTATCTCCACACAGATAACGCCAGCCACATAATTCTGTACAGAAAGCAACATAAATTAACTAATGATACGTGGTGAAGAAACCAGAGCGGGATAAGAACGTTTCCAATGCTAGATCTGCGGTTGAGATAATGGCATTCGCGGCGGCGTTGCGTACTGATGCAAAATAGTATCTGTCAGCAAATATCTACAGATAGGTACCTGATGTTGATTCGCGGTAAGGCCGAGGAAGGCAATTGCGAGATTAATTCACATGCCGATGTCGGAGATACTACGAAGTTCAACTGAAACTGCAATTTTAGTATAGACTAAGGTAGTTCGGTAATTATTAAGAAGGTTTGAAAAAAGGTCAACGTAAAAATAAAAAAGCACCTGCTCTGATATTTCTGATAAAAAGTCTACATCCATTCACAAGGTGGACTTGTGAGAAAAGGACAATTAAAGAGAAAAAAGTTACAAAAGGGTATTAAGAAAGATTATGCCGACAGAACTTCGTGTAAAATTATAAAAGTCATCATGAATTCGAAAATATGTGCCATTAACCTACATAAGAAGAGCGAAATTTGACAATCGGTCAAATAAAACCTCTCGCAGTCGGACAGTGGCAGCTGGTGTGTCCACCAGAACTCTCGAAAATTGTAGAACCCTTATTCTGATTTTTCCTCAACCGTAGTTAATCTCAAGCCAAATATGTATGAAAACATTGTGCGCGTGCATTAAATGAACTACTAGGTAGCAAAACGCGTTCACGATGTTTTTACAAATCTTTGATTTGATGTTAACTATGCTTGAAGTACATAGTACCTATATACTACAGTATATTCTTATATAGTAATATTAAATAAATTACTATGTTATTATTCCTACAAATATTATTGTTACAATAGATTTATTTTAAGTACTTTCTGCTGTGCCCTACAGGGTCCATGATTGTGTCTACCTCTAAGCCTATTATTATATATAACACCTACAGTACCTACATTGTGGAATATGAAGTCGAAAAACTCGGAATAATAGCACTGGTATATAATATACAGCTTAATATATAGCTTCCGCGCGCAGCTTTTCCCGCGTGGTTTACGAACCCGTACATTTTCCCGGGATAACAAGTAGCCTATGTGCTATTCCAGACTATAATCTATCTCTATGCCAAATTTCATCCAGATCCGTTCAGCCGTTTTGGCGTGAAAGAGTAACAAAGATCCATCCATCCATCCATCCTCACAAACATTCACATTTATAATATTAGTAGGAAGGATAGGATAGGATTAGTAGAAAATAGAATAAGATACCAGTTTTCCATCATACAATATTAAAATAATAACTTAATTACCAACTTTCGCTTGCTTCTACCAACACTGTAAAACATTTTCACATTCTAAGTTAATACTAACATTGGAAGTTATAATTAACACGAACAAAAATGTTCCCCTTCAGAGTAAACATAAAATTATATGAATATTTAAAAGTAATGTTGCCAGCGTCTGTAGCTTCAAAATAAATAATTCCCTATTATGTTTCTTTGAGCAATAATCATATTGGGAATTCAAGTTTCGTACAATTTAAATTATCATATTTATAAACCATTATAAAATTGATAGCTGTCTGCAAAGTTTTTAGTTTATTAAGTATATCAGTCGATATCGATATGTTTTATTCCAAATATAGGTAATATTAAATGCTCTTTTTCGTGCCACAATTTTTTCTATGAACTGAGATGATCAAATTTAATACAGAGGTAATAATTATTGTATAGGTGTACTTCGGTTTAAAGACTAAAACTTACAATTAATTAGTGGACCAATTTTTATATATATGGCGAGTCTAGTTATAGGTTTTGTACCTACCTTGACTGTGACTAAGAGTCTTCAAAGAAAAACCTCATTTCCGATTTTCAAACTAGAAATCTAACCTAGGAACTTAGGTCATTGAATTTGACCGCTAGAACAATTCGGCGACCTAGAATCTTTTAACATATTTAGAATTTTTTTTGGTAGTTAACATTTATATTATTACCTTTACGTATATATACAGTTATATATGTATATACATAATATAATTACACACACACACTGTTTTATTAGTAATCAATTATAAATTAATTAAAGGTCTGTTTGTTTACGGGTTTGATATACTTGGTTGTCACCAAGTACCTACTTCGAACGCTTGTTTGGTAGCACATAACACATTACATTATTGATAACATTCATTCTTCGTTACTATACGTTACGTTAATATTAGTTCTATAATTGCTTACCAATATCAATCTTTGGGTTTTGATGGTAACTAAACGCAGCTTACCTGAAAACAAAAATATGATTACGTTAACCATTGTTAATTATGGAGATTTTTTGACACATAAGAATAGATTTTTCAATGGCAGGATAAAAAAAATCTATGCGAATACAAAAAATGTTCCAATTTTAAAATAAAATCAAAATACCGCTTAGGTGCCTGGCCTTTAAAAAAAGAATTCATTTACATAGTTGTGCAAGAGAAGGCCAATCGTTGAGTTCATTAGCTGTCCGCGGCCGCGACGATGCAGTTTGATCGTTAACTGTCAAATAACCATCAAAAGTATGTGTATAACAGCTATCATTGTTCATTTGACAGAAGCTTTAACATTACGCAGTATTTAATTTAAGTATGTACTGCAACAATTCTTTCTTTCTTCTTTCTTTTTTAAAAAACATTGCCCCACACTAGGATTTCTCCTGTATCGTGGGTACAGTTTACAAACATACATGTCACATGCACACACAACCAGACCCGAAACAACTATCAGTAGATCATACAAATATTTGTTCCGTGCGGGGATCGAACCCGCGACACGTAGCGCAGAAAGCTAATTGCTTAGCCACTGCTCTTGCCCAACTCTCACTAGAAGTGACAGCGTAAAGTACCTTGGATTACACATAGATGACGGACTTACATGGAAAAAACAACTTGACGCTGTCACGATTAGAACTTTGCGCTTGATACATATTTTCAAATCTCTCCGTAACTCTGCAGATGCCGACACATTGAAAATGGTATATTATGCGCTATGTCAATCGGTCTTGGGATATTGCATCTCTGCATGGGGTGCTGCAATAAAAAGCCACATCTTGAGGGCAGAGAGAGCACAAAGAGCTGTACTTAAAGTAATGACAAGGAAGCCACTAAGATACCCAACAACACAACTGTACATCGACTGCAAGGTTCTCACAGTTCGGCAGCTCTTTGTGCTTCAATCTGTCCTCAGGAAACATAGCAGCCTTCCCCCGTCTAACACTAATAAACGTACAAACCTCCCTTTTGGCTCACAACACCGGACCACGTTCGCTAAGCATCAATATTATGTAATTAGCACTTATATTTACAAAAAGATTCATAAAAAGCTAAATATCTTAGACCTCAGTAAACACAAAGTAAAATTAAAAGTGACAGAATGGTTACTCAAACAGGACTATGCCGCTACGGAGTCTCTACTTACCTACATTGCCTAATTAGGTGCACACTCATCGCCATACTAACAAATATACTCTTATATTCGCATCCATACACACTCGCACATACAACCTCCCTTTTTCTCACACACCAACACCACACCACTTACATAACTACACCCACACGCAAACACCTACATTCCCACACTCACCCACCCTCACCACTACACTCGCACTTACTCATGTATAATTTAAAAAATAATCTTACTACTATATACACCTATTACTTCTTTCCCATTATATAAACAGAAACAGACCAAAACTGACACAGTCCACTCATACATTATACTGGGCCCTCACTGCGCGAAACACTGTCTCTTAAGATACAGGTTACCCTAGTTTAAGAGGCAGAGTTTAACTAATAGTGTACAGATTCATCCAGCAAATAATGTTATTTTGATTCTATCTGCGAAACTATTAACTTTTTGTTTTAATATTAGTGCCACTATCTGTATTTTTGGATAATAAAGATATTTTATTATTATTATTATTATTATTACTGCGCCAAACGTGCCGTCAAAATTTCACTTTATACAGTTGGTCATGAAGTGTGGCCACACATATTTTCTTATTCGCCTTTAGTATATCAAGTTGTATGTGTAAAACAATACATACAGTCGAATTGAGAACCTCCTCTTTTTTGAAGTCCGTTAAAAACTAACTTTTATCAATACGAAACTTCACAGATAAAAAAATATTTAAGTGGCAAACCCTCAGGTTTTACTACAGCTACGTTTTTTAGGGTTGCAAGGGAAGAAAAAAATGTTTTTCTCTACTCTTTCTTGGTAGGTCATCTACATATTCAGATTATCATAGAGCGTGCTTACGTCCGGTTTTCGTCTATATTTCAGGTGAACCTAGGCTAGATTACTCTGCAATTTTCATCAGTATTTAGAACGTTTTCCTCGGGTATACCGGTATTAATTCAACGTGTGCAGAGCTGCTAGTTCGGTAATATTTCATCATTAAGACTAAATTAATTTCCATGTTGTTTTAATCAGTTACCTTATAATTACCTTACATTAACACAGTTCAGAGATACTATGTCTGTCTGTACACGCATCATGAAAACCTACTTGACAGATTTTAATAGGAATGCGCTGGGATAATTCCTAGTTTCCATAATAATAAATAATAAATTCAGCCCATTACTGTCCCACTGATGAGCAAGGACCTCTTCTCAGATTGAGAAGGGTAAGGCCTTAGACCACCACGCTGGCCTAGTGCGGGTTGGCGAAATACACACACCATCAAGAACTTTATGGAGCCCTCTCAGGTGAACAGGTTTCCTCACGATGTTATCCTTCACCGTTAACGCAAATGATAATCAAATTCTGCTCCGCACGTGAGTCCGAAAAGTCAGAGGTGCAGACTAAGTTTGAACTCGGACCCTCTTGCATGAAAGCAAGCGTTCAACCACTAAGCTATCACTGCTTTTTTCCTAGTTACCATATTAAAGTATAATTTGCTTTCAATACTTAAATACATACATACATAAAGTCACGTCATTTTCCCATGGCGTTATGCAAAAACTACGAAACAACACGTTCTACGATCCTTACATAACCTTTTTGCTTTTTTAAAATACTTTTTTTGTTCTTATAGTTCCCGACGGAACATAGACCATTCATTCCGAATCATGGGTGTCGTAATTAGACTACGGGATTATGTTAAAAGGATAGACAGAAGCACTATCTTTCTGTGCGTTGACAAAATACACGGCGGTCATCAATCCAGCTGATAAGTGTTGTGAGGTGATTTTGTGATACGGGTGCCAAGGGGCAGTGGGATGGTACTATGATGTTAATAGTTACGTCCTTCTTGATGTATTCAGTTAACAATGAAAACGGTACAGCCTGTTCCGAACGCGAACCAGCAAAATTTGGTTTTAAACTGCACGTTATAAGCATATTTGACTGCCTCATAAGTTTAGTGGTCGCTACCGCGATTGTTAAGCGTGAGGTTCTGAGGTCGATTCCCGGGTCGGGCTGTGTTATTGGGTTTTTCTACATAAAAATTCTGAAACTGTGTCCGGTAGATGGCAATAGGATCTATTCCATGGGACTCAATAACGCATCGGCTAATTGTGGATGTACAATGGTACACCTCTGCCTAACCCTTCGAAGAATATAGGCGTGATGATAAGCAGATTTCGTTTATGGACAGAATCCCAAAGGAAAAATCTTCTTATCGCGATTAAAAGTATCACTTGAACGTAGCTGTGGGACAAAACTAGTATAAAACACATTTATGAGGGTAGCAGCTTGTCAAGCGCAAGTTATAAAAGCTGAAGGAAACAGGTTATGGGTTTGTCCTTCGATGGGTTTGCAACATGCTACATGTGCAAGATACCTATACCTATAAACCCTACTTTTTATTACCGGACGTGGCTCTAGATAATATCAATATAAAAATAGTGTAAGCACGCTATAAAGTCTGAGCAGCCCTTGAAGAAAAGTGTCCTAATACATAATTGAAGCCGCAACATTAATTCTGTTTTAGATTGAAATAAGGGACGCGTCACACGAGGACGGGTGATTCGAGTGGATTTTTTCGTATCGATTTTTTGTTAACCAATATAAAACACATCGGACGACCCAGAGGAAAAATGGGTCAGATACCCGGTCCGCTACTGTTCAAGGATTGGGCTACGCAGCCTTCTAATTGACGAGATCGGTTTTATTTTTCTCACCAGTATCTTTTACTGGAACTAGGCCACAAAGCTTACGGGTAAGATAACATGCATCTCACGGAATAGAAACAAAGGAACATCGGTGAGGTGTCTGGCCGGTTGAAAGTCGAATATAATCTTTCATAGTCCGATTTTGCAATATACCTAGTAGTCTCAGAAGCATATATGTACCCACTTTAATCTCAGTACGAGTGTGTCTGTCGAAATCGTGAAGCGTTACCACAAGGGATTTAGGTTTCCCTAAAGCACTTACAAATATCACTCACTTTCAAATATCACACAAAAACAAGATAGCTATTACACAATTTTATTTTCTTTTTTTACGAATATCTAGCTGACTTATCACGCAAAAACCCGGGTTTGGTATTATCCGGATTGGTATTATCCGGATAAATGTTTATTAGACATTTATACACTAGAACACTAAAAAACAAGTTAGTTTATATATTTAGCAGCATTACTGATGCAGGCTACTGGCTCTGCCATCCCAACCGGCTAACTCAGTATAGTGACTACGAACATTATCCTTTCCTTTCTTTCTAGAAATGTCGAGAAGAGCTCTGCGATTGGTCCTCCCATGACTATGGCTCTATAAACCAATCAATATAAAACATTATTTGACCCTGACTAACTTCTAGATCGACGAAGTAATACTTGAACTCCATAGCAACTGTGCGTTGGATTACCGCATACCCTAGTAGCCGTTCTAAAAATAGTCCAATCGTATTACTCAAACGTCCTTTCTAAAGAGTTTGCATAATCTTTTCTTCAGTAATTTGTCACCGAGTTAATCTGGTAAAGAATTTAAAAGAAAGTGTCCACTGGTTATCGCAAGTAAGCGAAGGGAATTGATTACTTAAGGCGCTTGCGCAACCACTTCTATTATCGTAGTAGCCACTTACTGTGTGCATCTGCGTAGCTTTAGCTTTGTTTATTATTGCGGCACAGATTTTTGTTTAATGCGCCTTAAATAAATAGTCATTAACATTACATATCTATTGTTCATCAAAAATAAGAATTATATGCAACTTTTTTTGTTAACAACAGTACCGCTGTCACGAGTTTTCTTACTATTTACTATCATAGTAAAGTAAATTTTCATGATAGCGATTTTAGTTCTTAACTTGGTTATATTAGGGATTAGAGTCGCTTATGTGACATATGTGTCTTAGTAAAGTTTTGATTCACTATTTACTATATTACAGAGATGTCATGTTAGCGATTCTAATCACTAATGTAACCAAGTTAAGAACCAAATCCCTTGCATGAAAATTTACATTTACTATGAGAGTAAATACTAAAAAACTCGTAATAGAGGTACAGATTCTATAAGCAAAATTGATTATGCAAAGGTATCCACATATATTTTATATCGATTTAAAAATGACAGATATGTATGTCCAAAAAAAACATATTTATAAAGTTCGACGTTCACTTATTTTGACTTAATTTTAACGATTGCGGCACAAATAAATCCGGTTGTGTAACTAGTTAGTATATCCTGTATATCCGGCGATCGGAAGAGAGGAATTCTAGCCGGATATTGAATATTGATCGTACACCCTTAACCCTGACGTACGCGGTCGTTACCGGCCTTCGGGAACGATAAAAGGATATTCGGCGATTATTCAATTGTGCACGATAAAAATACAATAATAGAAAAACGCGTGGTTAATAATAAAGCCTTCTTGTAACGACGTATTTGTATGTCTTTGATCGTTTTCGTATATGGAATTAGCTTTGATGAAACTGATTTCCGTTAATCTTTTTTGGTTAGGATTTTTCCGGGACGCTGCTGACGTTTGTGTGATCATTATCTAACTTACCTATTAAGAATAGTTTCTTGGTTTTTTAAATATACTAGTAATCATTCATATGAACAAGAATAGACACGATGTAAAAGCATTTTTTTTTTAAATCATTGCCCCACAATAGGGTTTAATTCCTGTATCGTGGGTTCTTTACAAACACATATATTCACATACACAAACACACCCAGGCACCCAGACCCGATACAATTATCTGTAGATCATACAAATATTTGTTCCGTGCGGAGTTCGAACCCGCGACACTTAGCGCAGAAAGCTAATCACTTAGTCACTGCGCCAACCGTGTCGTCAAATATTAATTTGATAATGGTTATGATAATGTTTTTTTAGAGCCATAAATCTTACATGCACTTACAGTCGTACCTATAAGCCGTACAAATACATATGTATTTCTTACCCACTGCATGAATCGTATAGGAAATTCTTGTACATATTCTGAATATTAATTAAAGTCCGTCGTTATAATTATTTATTTTTGTAAAACATTGAAATCAGTTCAATAGCAAAAATACTGTTTTACAACGAAAAATGGTTACAGTTTTTGAGCAAAATATTAATTAATTGATACGAATAAACTTTGTGAGAAAATACGTCACGTTCATTTAAATTTAATAATAAATAAGAGACCATTACTTATATTGGGTCTCTTAATTTATCAATTAATTTGTTGATTTATAATGAGTATAATACTAAAAATTGCGGATATATTTCACAGCAAAATGTTGGCCCATTTATTAATACGTAATACCTCGGTTAGGTTATTATAACAACTCTTCAATTTATTATATTATCATACTTGTAAACATAGAGGTCCAAGAAAAGAGCCTCCACATGTAAACATATCTAAAATCGTCTAACGCACCCTGGTAGCGTCGGTATCTCCATTGCTGACTAATCTTTTCACTTCGTCATGATGCGATACCAGTGTGAGACAAAAGAAGAAGACTTGTAACCATGAGCCTCTTGTTACCTTGCTATCAAGAAATAAATAGATGTCCGTAATTTAAAGATATACTTGGTTTCAAAAGAAATTGGTCAAACAGAGGAAAATAATGTCTTGTGCTGATTTAATTAACAGAAGTTAAAAGCGATCATCGATTATAATTTTTGGAGTTGGAGGTCGCCGGTTACTGTTGGAAAGATGAGGCCCATAAAAATTGTATTCCCAACATGAACGCAATACAAGGAACAGATTGGCAAGAAGTGGCTGAAGAAATGAGTGATTTTAGTTCTCATACGCTGAGATCCTCCTAAGAGGTTAGAGTCAGCAAAGTACATAAGTAAGCAAGTATCGGCAGTCACATTTTTACATATGTAGGTGTTAGTCATACGCGACTACCGTACGTCAGGTGGTGTTCGATAGCCAGGTCGGCCAAGTGAGGCAATTTTGATGTTAGAATATAATTGTGTCGAAAAACCAACCCACTGTAACATCGGACGAACTTACCCTTTGTGATTCTATATGTTATTAATTTAGAACATAACCCTATCAGAGCAACACCCACAAACGCCATACCGTAGCAGTCCATAACTTCTGTTCCCTCCTACGACCAAAAGATGACAGGAGCCGATACTACACATTTTGGGGTCAATTTTTACGACCAAAGTTAACAAAACGGTGTCCGATGACCATCAAGTATGCAAAATGGCGATGTTATGTCGTAAGATGTTATCATTAATATTTTTACGACGTAACTTGAAGCGAGGTCATCCTTATTTTGGTTGATTTATAGATTTTTTTAACGAGAGGATTAACGAAAATCTTTTCATACATAACAGCTAATAGTTTGAAAGTTCAATCTCGTAAACCTCAAAAGATAGAAGAATTCAAGTAAGAACAACTATACGTACTCCATTATTTTATAACAACACAAGCGTGATGCTACGATTATGATGAATAAATAAAAGTGGCCCGCCAAGTTATGAGTGTCTTTGAACCAATGCTTCTAGTAATAATCTTTATTCATCTAATCTGACATTAATATTTTATACTGTGTTTAATGCCTGCTGAAAGTAACCACGTTAATTTCTATAAATATCCTTGCTAGAATAGGCCTTATTTATTTGTTAGGAAAGTATGGAGTCAATAAATCAATTAACTAAACTATCGCAATACTCCCCTGGACATATGCTTTTTTGACCTGTGCGGCAAATGCTGCGCGCTACATCGCGTAATTCTCCTCCTTGCGCGTCTACACTACCTCAGCTGCCCTACTGCAGGTCATCGGACTGAGGGCGTCCATTTATTTTCCTACATCTGCCATTAGAAAGCTCAACTTAAACTAATCCAACGGAGCTTAACACTTAGCTAAGCTACGCGGCCTTTTCGTTCTAAATCAGAAAGAAGCAAAACAAATCCTGCATTTATAATATAGAAACGATCTACAAACGTGTTGCACATAGTTTTGCTCTGAAAAGTGGAATAAACTATTAAAATACAGCAAGCCGTAAGTACAGGCCACAGCGCGGCCTAGTCTAGGCCGGTGTGCGAATAACTTATTCATATCGTTCGTGTATGCCCATATGAACGTGAGTTGTGTGCAAATGATATAATATACGACAACTTTCCGTACTTTCGTGTTACCCTACCCCGCTTTTCGTTGTTTTTTGGTGCAATAAATACTTTATTTGAGGGTTAAAGGCGTAAAAGTAAAATGTGGTGAATTTATGTCATGACTTTGAGGGGTGAAGCAAATACCAATTTCAGTTTAATAGACTGTTCTTCAGTAACGTATGCCGGGGTAGTCGTAACACGTATGGTAGGCTCCCTTGACATTTCTCGTTTCTTCATTAAACCTGGTAACATTAAAAACAAAAGTGTTATGTAAATCTCAGACTACACATTCCTATTTCATATCCGATCTAAGTGAACCTACGGACGGTGCCATTCGCCTTGCCAGATAGGCCGTACAAATTATTTATGAACTTGGGACCCCCGTAGACACTTCCAAACTCTAATACCCGACTGAAAACTTTCCCGCAATAAATTATTTAAGATCCCAACATTTAACAAACAAGACTACATTTAACAAGAACAATATTACATTAAAAACACGCGTTTTAAATGTAAAATATCAAGTGTTACAGTCCACGACACGGAACTCGAAAAGTAAAATGTTTATGAATGTACGAAGAAAGTTTGTGCGCTCGAACTTTTAACGCTTTCGTAGAGCTGGGATTACACGGGAACTGCGTTACCAACCACTCGCTCGCCGTCCGATAATGGAATAAAATTGTGAACTTTTACGGAGCATTAATTCGCCACGCCAAGAATAATCGCGTGAGTCAATAAACTTTGACCTTACCTAGTAATAGGGCGCTACGAAACCTTGTAAAGTCATTCATGAAAATATTAATGTAAGTAGTTTCTCGTGTGGGTTAGAGCGTTTTATCGACTTTTCGATCAACTTTTAGTAAAGTTTATCCGATGATTGGCAGCCAGCGAATTGTTTTGGTAAGGTTAATTGAATTTAATTAATTAATTTCTACTTAAAGGTAAATCTAAACGCTACGCACGTACATCGGCATGATATTGCAATTAGGCAACAATCAATTACAAGTTTCGAATTCCAAAATTTCTTACTTCGATTTGATTTAGAGCCTATAATAATATACAAATACTTGATAGATTATAATTTCTACATGGGTTGAGATACTTCCGTGCCACCGTTAAGCGTACTTCTGTTTAAAACCATGTTATTAACCGTCACACTATGTAATTTTCTCCACAAAAATTACGTATATAGAAATAATTCGTAGGCCGTAGATGGCTCGAGGCGACGCTCATATATTAGACTGTTTCCTACAGTTATAACGATCAGAAACAAAAATAAAGGCTCTGACTAGTTCCCAATTAATCGTAATAATTGGTAGTGAACGTTACTATGTATTGGATGTATACGGCTATTTATTTTAACCACACCTGGCGTACACTGCCGGCGGGCTACGCTCACACTGTTGTTCAGAAAAGCCATTCTTCTGGTAAATAATGGACGGATATTGCTCGCTCGGCTTAAAGTTTAATACACAGTGCTTGTATTACAATTTTTAAGATTCGTTTGTACCTGTATAATTCTATTTTGATTATGTTGATATTGTTTGATTTCCTACTTCGGACTATGACAACGGTACCGAAATAGGAAAATTGGAACGAACATCCAATTTTGTCGATTTGTTATTTTGTTTTTATATACCTAGCTTTTCTTATATTGTATCGAAAAATATTTTATCTAACAAATCAGTGGAGTTGACACGTACAACGCTTACACTATGGGAATTCTAAGACTTGTGACCTTTACGAATAATTGATATAATTCTTTGAAAAGCGACGATTCCAATATTTACTACGAAAAATACAGTAATAGTTGAATCAATTAGCATAGCATCACGCTTGTATTGCCCGAAGGGTTAGACAGAGGTGCACTATTGTACACTCATATTTTACTTTTCACACTTATTTTGCTATACACACAAATCCAGACTCCGGGCTGCTATTGGAAATTTTGGAAACAGAAAACCCAATATCACTTTGCCCGACCCAGGTATCGAACCCAAGACCTCATGCTCCACTACACCAATGATGTAATTGACGCAACATAAATAATACCTACTTTGCGTCCTATAAAAAATCTGTCGAAGCTGATAGAAGCAAACGAGATTGAACAGATTGATGGCCATTGATCCACACTCAAAATACTTTGTGCATCCAAATAAAACTACGCATCGTCTTCAGGGCGGTCCAGATCAATTTTCTGTTTACAACCCAATCCCATCAAAGAAAACCGACCGGTATACTAATTGACCGTAATAGTACACTTATAAACTAACTCAGTTCGATTTACAGCCCACATTCTGGACATTCGACTTTTTATATGCAAGTATTAGAGTTAATTAGGACGGTGAAGGCTCCTTTTATAAGTATTTAAATTTGAATTTAGAATCTTCGTTTATTTTATATTGACGTATGGTCGTGTACATTTCGTTCAGAATATTTATAGCCAGTGTTGTAAACGTTATTTTCTAGTGCTGTAAAAAGTCTTGCGAGGAAAAAGCTTGACGCGTTTATCGATAATGACAGTTGCATTTTTTAAACCTCGGTAGGTGATGTCGATGGATTATTATGACCTACTTCAAATTGCAGTTATTAGACTACTAGGCTATGTGAACGTTCGTACTTGCGCTACTTAATTGGCTTTAGAAATATGATTTTTCTATATTTAAATGGTTGCTGTTACAAGTCTGTAATGGCCTGGGAACTTCATAATAAGGGTTTTTTGTAATCCCGAGGTTTTAAATGATATTTTTTTTTTCTATATTTAAGCAATGTGTGAAATTTCATCACACTTGAAGATTTTTTTTTCATTTTTAGGATATCTTATATTTAACAGTTAACAAAGAGTAACACATTAGTTTATCTAAACCATAAAACATGTAGTTCTGTAGTTCTACTAAAAAGGGATGAAAAGAATTAAAAACAAATCCTAAAACCGAAACCTGAACAGATCTAAGATTGCATTTGAGATATAATCTCCTGATCCAAGAGTTGTTAATCAAACATTACTCAACAAGTAATTTAATACTAAATACTCATCAAATATTTTGATTCGTAGGTAAGTTCCTGTTTAATCGCACCGTTAAGTCAACTATAACGAGTTTTCCAATTAATATTTTCGATTAGTAGTAAGTGCTTGTAAAACTTTGTCGATAGGTACTTCACATTGAAATTTTTCCTCAAAAGCTTTACACATAATGCGGCGACGCACATAACTTCGTAGCTGAGTGTACATTAAGCGGTCGGTAAAGCGAGTTTGAATAACCATTGCTGTACCAATATTAGGTTGTTGGTAATATTTTCATACAGAGCTGGTAATGTAAAAAAAATATATAGCGCTGAATCTTTAATTATTTTCTCTTTAGAGGTTGTTATTACAGATTTATGGGACTTTGGTACTGTGACTAATTTTCTAATCCATATTTGGTTTAGTTTTTGATTGACTTTATATTTATATATAGATTTATTTATTTATTTCATGTGATAAAATGTCAATGTACACTCTCATTATCTCCCATGCCGAATGCTTCACACCTATTTTATATAATTGTCTATATATTTACTTATACGACTTCAACATATATTTTTGGAATTTAATTAAAACCTTTTTTAATGGCTAATAATAGATTCTACAATGTAAACAGAGCTTAGAAAAGTGTGAAAATCAATTCAAATGCAATGTCATTACAACGTTCAGTATAACGTATAATTTATTTATTTAACCCCTTAACCATGAGCCTTATACAATATTTCCCTTTTTTTATAGCGAATAATATTTTATGGTATAATTTTCGAAGTTTCGGCAAACATGAAAGCTACTCGAACCAATAACAAATCGTTACGTGAAATACGAACCTATACACTTGGCGCTCGTCACGATTTTTCGCTACAGAAACTCCCTCGAAAGGCTCATTATGTACGTACTATCGAACTCTACACATAAGTATAGTTAATATTGGGTAGCATAACGTGTGGATATCCTTCAACGTTATTTAGTGTTTATACAATCACCGTGCTGAGATAATTTTTAAATTCTTCACATGTACAATATTTTTATGTATATAATGTAACATAAATAGATAACCTAACTGTATTCTAGGTGGTTAAGGCCATGAAAGATATTTTTTGATTTTACATTAAACATTGCTCCACACTAAAAATAATTATTATATCGTGGGTGCGATTACGAACACAAATATTCACATGCACGAACACACAGACCCAGTACCATTATTTGTAAGTCACACAAATAATTGTCCCATGCGGGACTTGAACCCGCGACACGTAACGCAGCCCGCGAACTTTCAGCCACTGCGCCAGTCGTGCCTTCTATAGTAAAACAACAGTATATAAAATGCTAAAGATCCCACTTCACAGAATTTCTGTATGTTCGACCATCACGAATGCCTTCACATAAACACCGTTAAAACTCGCTATAATCGAGTAGTTATCTAAGCTGGCAGTCAAAGCCCTGTACATGGAATATTTCCGGCTACTAACGTTCGCAAAGTGGAAATTCCTCGCGTGAACCACCTGACTTGCTCACTGACCGAGAGCCCGATGTTTTAACATGCTAAAGATTCACCATTAAACAAATAGTATCGTTAAACCCTTTGAGAATATATTGGCCGCTTCCGAAGAGCATTTTGGATAATAACTGGAAAACATCATGTGTGACATTTGATATTTAGCGAAAGAAGAAATAAAAATATTTTTTGTTACTAACACGGACGTTATTATGGACAAATATTATCAAATAATTCATTAATAACTAAGAGCCGTATTCAATACGGTGAATATGGGCCTAAATAGATCGGGCATTATGGGGAATATATAAATAAAATAATACCTATTAATCAACTAATCAAAATAATTAATTAGCATTAAATGCTCACAGATCAAAAATATAAAATAAAATAACATTTCAAAGAAAAACTTGAATTTTGTGCTACAACGATGAAACATAAAAGCTATATTCAAACAGAGTGTAAACTTATTAAAATGTCAACAAGTTTGCATCAAAGTATTCATCTGAAAACAATGGAACAAGTCCAAAATTTCAGCTCTACTACAAATGCAAACATCATTTAACGATAGCAACAACTCGTTGAATTGAATAAATCAAACCAACTAGAACAAGACGAAGTCATGATAAAACAAAATATATAGCGTACGAAGATACCTCTTATCATTGACAATAATTCATTAATATTTGATGTCTGGACCATTTATTGAGAGAAAACGTACATCTGTTAGCTCGTTATCTAATTGAATACTAAACAAAGTCGTAACTAATGTGATAAAATATCAAAGTATTAATTTATATCAAAACTGGGTTAGTTTTGAATAAAATGATTCATTGCATTATTCGAAATCATCTTGAAAACTAGCCGCTATTAACCCATTCATATTTTATATTCTAATATTTCCGTGTTTACGAATGTGTCATATTTATGTGATACACATGTCGTTATCATTAGGAATTAATTATTTTTAATTAAATTCTTAATTCCTTACTCGTATTTTATGTTATAGTAAATACTAAAGGAGTTATGAAAGCTTTTCAAGTATGTTTTAATTTGTCTAAATGGTTTTCGGAATTTGAAACTTTAAAGCAGCTTTGAAATTGGACATTTTTAAGCTAAAAAACATAGTCTACTCATTTCAGATAAAAAAAAATCCGTATATACTTTTATTAAAACCTCTCAAATACATAGTATGTAGAGTAATTTTTTTATTAACATAATTGGCTAAAGACAATTTCCGACCCATTAAACATAACTTAAATTCCAATAATAAAGCAGTTATAACAAAAAAAAGTTATATGCCCATTTAAAACATAGTTGTTGCTGTCAGCGACCCAATATTAACATCGAATCACTTAATTACACCTTGCAGTTACCGGGAAAGGGTTTATCCGTATAATTAAAAAATGAATAGTAATTATTTCCCATACCTTGTGTTCTACAAATGAAGTGAATTTTCAATAAAACTCCAGTCACGTTAAAGATGCGAGCAGTTTTCAAATAAAAATACAGTCACTTAAAACCGGCAAAATACGCCGTTAGTCCACAGGGTAGCACAGGGCACGTTCAAATCCAGTTCGAGGCACAAAACACACCAGTAATGCTCTATTAATTAATTTCAATTTATGTTAATTACGGAATCGGGTACGATGCGATAGCGAAAGGGGAAGACGGGACGCGTGCACTCTGTTCGCGCGCCAAGCGTGGACTGCCGAGTGCCGGCTGGTGGCTAGAAGCATTTCTAAATATACACCCCCCGACCGTTTCCCGCGCACCCTATGGGCGCAACGCGTGTACCATGCAATTTTCTATAAATTTTCGCATAAGCTCCGAAGCCGCGCTGTCAAAAGCTGTTTTTACAAGAGCTCGCCCCCAAACGGGTGCACACGTTTTAATTGAATTAAGTGTAATACTGGATTTTCAAGAGTAGGTATATTTAATTTAAGCACAGGTTTCACTAACCGGTGCTTTAGAATGGAGTACTAGGTGTTTATGATCGAATATGAATACGAATATTAATAATATTATTGAATACAAATTCGGTTTTCTATTGACGAAGATTTTATTAGATTTTATATTAACCGGTTCTGATTAATCAGTTACCATTATAATCATTCAGAATGACAAATTACTTGCTTTAAGCTTTGAATTATGGTAATGACCGTTAAATTGGTACAGGGAAATTGCTATATTATTCCGCCGAATATCATGGCCCGTAGCGCTACAACGTTTTTTTCGTAGGCTCTCCGTAGACTCCGTAGACTTTTTCCGCGAATTCCCAAAAGTCGTTAAACAGAAGTTGTTGGTTGAAATCCCATGAATGGAAATCATCAAAGATCACTGTCCCTTTGTTTTATACTGAATGAGTTTTCTGTAGATAAACATAATTCCGAAGTTTTAATTGAACAACATAACTTAGTAGTATTGGAATACAGTTTATTAGGTTTGAATAACAATACGATTTCCCAAGTATAATGTACTTAAGTATACGATTATTTCTTAATTTCGATCATATCAAGAAAATAATAACCAATTTCGCCACCATTTTATACAATACTCCTACAGCCATGTCTTTCCAATATAATTTGAGTAGGATTTAATAACAGATAGCTCAATCCTAATTTCCCCAAATGGTGTACTATTGTACAACAACACCAATACCGTTATTACCAACATATGTCTCATTGTAATAACGCGCAAGCCTATTGCCTTCTACAACAGGGACAATTTTATTCTGGGGACAATTTTTTACCCGCCCCGGGGTTTGAACGCACGACTAAAATCATAATGTAGTATTAAATATATGAGTTTTTCTGTTAGGAAATGTGCCCGACTGACGACAATAGGCCTCTCATCAATGGTACAAAAATACATTGACGCCTCAACACATCGTAAATGGTCTCTTCTCATCTTCATATCGGTACACACATCGTATAAAAAAGGCGATATATGTATTAAAAATTTTACACGAGTACATTTTATTGCAATTAAATGGACACTACACAAAACTCTTTAAACATGGCAGTTGGGACGCTCGTTTATATATTTTTTACGAGCTCCCAACCAATACGGCGCACATGAAAATTCTAATACACACTGATATAACTAAGAGATAAAAATTTACTTGTATGAGTTTGCTAATGAAGTAGAATGATGAGGCAATCATAAGCCGTGTGTATACTAGATACACTTTTAATCCACCTCATCTCGAGGCTGCGGAATGGATCCCTCTAATCATATATAGTTAGTATAGATATGTAGGTAAGTACCTATATTTTTTTTTTTAATAGTTGTGCTGTTATTTTGTCTTACAGTTTTATTTTTTTAATCTCCTTGAGTAAAGAATAAAAATATGTTATACCTAACATAACATAGCATCACGCCTGTATTCCTCGAAGGGTTAGGCAGAGGTGTACCTACTATTATACACCCACATTTCGCAGATGTCGTTATTACCCATGTAATAGAGGGCGAGCCTATAGCGAGCCATACCAGGTACAATCCAGACGATGGTGCTACTGAGAAATTCCATGCAGAAAACCCAGTAACATTTTGACCGATCCGAGAATCGAACCCAGGATCTCACTCTCAGCAGTTCCACTTACGACAACTAGACTAATGAAGCAGTCTACTCAATGATTTCAAATACTAGTCTATGTTTTATCAGTGTTTTATAACCATGAAATATTTCTATTTGTGTTTTGTTTTCTGTTCATCGCAAACTACTGCATGGCATTAATTCTGGCCGTTAGCCGACTCTTTATAACAATTAACCCTACATTGCCGAAGGCGTGCTAGTGATGTCAGCATCGCTTTTATGTGACACTTATATTGCAGTACAATTGCAACTTTATTGCTGTCATATAATTTTAATTTGCAAGCATTCACACGGTGTGACCATGTTTGCATTGAATCGGTAGAATGACGATACCTGAATAATACTGCTAGCATACCTTGGACTGTAGTTCCAATACGAACTTTGCTAATTGGCAATTTCCAGCGCGCAATGAACGTAGAAGCTTTTTTTCATGAAAAATGATAATCCTTGTTACTTATTCGCCCACATTTCGTTAGAGTCCCATGTAATAGAAGGCACGCCTATTGCCATCTTCCGGACACAGTTCTAGAAACCGTGCTCTTAATGAATATCCCTTTAGGAGAGCAGATTTATCAATTTAAGAGGTACGGTTTAAGGGCATGACTGCCACGACCCCCCCCCCCCTCGGTCCGCCACTGGCCCGACCCGGGAATCGAACCCAGGACTTCACGCTCAGCCGTCACGCTTACGACCACAAGACCAATGAGGCAGTAATCCTTGTAATTGGTGAAATTTTTCGGCAGATGTCTTACTTCTTTCTGTGGAAACGACAATTGCTAGTGTAGGTACAAGTTTATCACGAGGGGGTGGCCTCTTTACAGTCATCCCCGTCCGGGAAGTGCCGTTCGGCAGGACACCGTGGTGGGCTTCGGTGTGGTCTTCTAAGAGTTCCCGAGGCCCACATATATGGTGTCGAGGCGGATCACCGTGGTGAGTTTAGCCGGTACACCCATCCCCCCCCCCCCCCCCAGGCGGAGGATAGCCCATGATGGGTTCTCACCACGCTAATCAAAAAAAAAAGGTACAAGTTGATAAAACATTACGAAATATTCGGCAATTGTCTGCCGAAATTTAACGATTAGTATTGAAATTTTGTGATAGACATTCGAAACGTGATACTAAGGTAATCTTATCATTTCCTAGACATGAATATTATGAACTATGGACAAAAATACCACCCACAGTTATTAAGACTTTGGAACAAATTATGTTGCTCTCATAACCATGGGCAGGTAAAAAGGTGTTCAATATAATATATTCGAGTATCTGTGATGATCCCAGTAAGATGTTATCAGTGTGCAGGTAGACCTTACTGTCCGTATTACCTGCCTGATTTAATCCTCTCCCTCTTAATGATCTCTTCATCACAAATGATGACGTAGCATTTTCATATTATTTTGTTGCATATTAAATGCATTTTGAAATTGGGTAAGTAAATAAATACTTGCTAAGTAAATATATTATAATTTTTCAAAACTTCCCATAGTACCCTACGTATATATATACCTACATTCAAGGAAGAAGTAGAAATACAAGATATAAATATTAATTCATTAAAAATACTTATGTTTTGTCTAATGTAAAACCATAGATTTCTAAGTCTATGTGTAAAACAAAGTGTTTAAAGCAACATGTCCTAAAAATTCAAAGACTTGTTATGTTGTAATAACATCCACCGATATAATACCGTTATATTAAGGCCAAGTCTCTTTCTCAGAGATAAAAGATTTCTCTCCTCCGTCCAAGGAAAAAAAAAAAACAACGGAACATCAAATAAAAGTCCTGATGCTTAAAATATAAATGAGAAAAAAAAACAATCCTTTACCGAATCTGCAAATTTTTATTTCGTTAAAATTGAATAACTTACACCGCTATAAAATAAAAGTAAGTAGTTTCTTACGGAACGTGAACAATAGGTGAATATTGTGTGTGGTGAGTATATATGTATATGTTTTTGATAACATATTTTACCATCGAATTCCTGTTATAAATCTTGTAGGTACTAGATATTGTTTCCATTATTTACATTCAAATGAAGCGAAACAACTTTCTCAATTATACCGTCCGTACGTAATTTACAAATCTTCGCATTCTTAAACAAAAATAATGGATTGCACGCTAAACGAAAAGTTAGATTGGAAACGAACTTGTTATAACTTTGTTACAAAATATTATTCAGTTAGTGACAATGCTAGGAAACAGAAATTCTTTTGCCTTACCTAATAATATGTACTTAGGCACTTGAACAATCTACTGCAACGAGGCAACGTCACGCGAACATTAAAAATAAATAAGTTTAGATACTTACAAATTATCTTTTCTAACTTACAAACTCATTCTCCTTTTTATAATTAAATTGTGGTGGTAAAATGTAGTAAAATGTCTAGTAAAATCCCCACCAGACAAGCTGCAATCTAGATCTACGACATAGAGAACAGAAATACCAGCAAAATGTATAGGAATCACATGGTATGAAGCATATGTAAATTCAGTAGGTACACTTTTTTTTAAACTTTTCCCCACACTAGGAATAATTCCTGTATCGTGGGTGCGTTTACAAACATATATTTCACACACACAAAGACCCAGACCCGTAACAACTATCTGTAGATTATACAAATATTTGTTCCGTGCGGGAATCGAACCCGCGCCACACAGCACAGTGGTCGATCACTCAATCACTGCGCCAACCAACAAAACAACAAATATATTTGTACACATTTACAGTCACCATCAAAAATATGTATACACGTAACGAAATTCAAACGCATATTCTTGGAAAACTATTGGTTAAATCATAAAATTTAAATGACTATGTATTTTTATGTTTCCGCAGATAAGTACTATGTGTAAAATTTGTCAAGATTTCAATCACTATTTCCTCTAAAAATCGCGTTTGATATTCATTAAGTGTATACATCTCACTGATGCTAACTGTACAGTCCCCCTAGACAAATCTAAGAAACGCCAGCAAAATGTAGGGGATAGACATAATCATTGTCAGATAGAACCGTAAATAGATAATATATACGTAAATCAGAATCATGACATAACACACCATTACGTCTATTTTTTCCGAAAGGTTAGGTCCACTGTATATCCACATTTCGCCATTATTCAGTCCCACGAAATAGGGGCGAGCTTATTGCAAACTACTGAATTTCCATACCGAAGAACCGAATAACACTTTGCCCGACCAATGGAACCCAGAAACTCACGCTCAACAGTCGCGCTTACTATCTATGAGGCAGTCAGCATAAATTAGTAGCGGCAAAATAATATTAGTGGGCAGCCATAGCGTTGTCTGGTCGCTCTAAAAACCTAAAACTAGTTTATATTACGTCCCGACTCGTTTTCAGAATCAGCCTTGACTTTTCTTACGATTTCCACTCATATCAAAATAGAAAATAAGTACTCGTATAAAGTGAATTTTATTTTACCTACGTCCGCTACCTAGGATCTGTAAACGTTAAGCTGCTTCATAAAAATAGTAGTGTACAGAGCGCCATCTGAACGTAATTCCTCATAACTTTAAATCTAACTTGCAACTGTCATGAAGCCGCTACCGTAGGTTTGTTTAGGATATCCAGGAATACACAGATCGAAACAGAAAATAGGAACATATTAAATTTTTATATTTTATACGCTTGTTGTGTATGAAGCGCCATCTAGAATCCATTTGTTATAACTCCTTTATATTTAGAAATGATGCCTCAGTAACGGTTTTATTGAACATTGTAAGAGGGCGGTTTAATATTGAATTGGGGTCTCTTCCGCATTAGTTCTATAATTACTACAATACATACCTGTATGAAATGATCGTTTTCACAAAAGACCGTACAATGAACATCAAAACTAAACTTACCATTATACATTTTTTTTTATATAAATTTCTCCTGTAGTTGGTACAGTTTATAAACACACGTCACACGCACACATAAACAGACCCGAAATAACTATCTGTAGATCATACAAATATTTTTACCGTGCGGGATCGAACCCGCGATATCTAGCACAGAAAGCTAATCATTTAACCACTACGCTGTTTTAGTAGAATTTACTAATTTATTTTAGTAGATTTAATCGAGGTTTATTAATAAAGGTAGACTACTAAGTAATAAAACAGGTTTTAATGTTTGAATGGTTTTTATTAATTAGTCCTTGTCAACTCTAATAAACTACATTATGATCGTAAAACACTAAACCTAGAAAATAATTTCTAAAAATATTACCACAGTTATAAATTATTTTTACCCTACCTACTGTAGGTCACCTTAGCCTAAAATGCCGAAAGATGAAATAATTACTATTAAATGAAAATTATGCCAATAAATAGGCTTTAACATGTATGGTGTGTTAGTAGTTAGTGTACTGCAGTTATGGGGGAACGAGGTACATTGAAAAGGCAGGATGCTCCGACCAGGCTAGGGCGGAGGTAGCTTCACTCCGATAGATGGCGCTTTACTTTTTGCCATGTTGCCAGTAGTAGTCGCTACAATTATAGGCTGACCTTACATTAACGTAAGAAAACAAAAATATCGCGACTCATGCATTATTTGCCACAACTACATAATTACGCCATTGCCAGGCTCCTTTGATTATGATTGAGAAATATTTTGTACTTATCCTATTTATTAAACATAGGCATGTATTACAGATACGCGCCTATGTTCAAAAGATCGCTAGAACGTTTATGAAAGCTATTATTGATGTGACCAACATCAATTTGGAACCTATTAAATTATTTCAATTCAATTCTGTATTGTTACCCGTTTGTCTAATAACCTAATAACCATAGACATTGGTGGAAGATACAGATAACTTTCCCCAACACTGGGACATTACAGACTAAATATAATAGTATTATGGTTTTTTGGCAGGGTTCATTTTCCATTGCGATTAGAAAATTCTATTGTTCAGCAAAGAGTTTTTGCTTCGTGTCCTGTTCACTTAGATCTAATTCCTGTACCTCTGCATCCTGTACAAATAAGTCAGTCATAGACTCACTAGAAAGTTCAGGACTTGAAGTCTGTGTTGGCCGTTTTCCTTGGATATAACGTGAGTGATTGAGTGCCTTTTGGTCATTTTCTTCTTTATGTTTCCTCTTTATATCAGTCACCATGCATAGCATTTTCTGCATCAGTCCTAAAGCGTCAAGTTCAGGTAGCTTTTTAAGCTGCATTGCCATAGAACAGCCAAAGAAGTCGAAATCGTCTTTGGCTTTTGTCGTATCATTGTCTAGATCACTTCTAGGCCAGGTTTTTATTTCGTCAGATGTCTTGAAACGGTCTTTCTTTTGAGAGATGGTTTTGTTTAGGTGTTGTACATTATTTGCGACTGGTTTTGTTACGATGCCGGGAAGAAGATTGTTGCGCGACTCATTCTTTTGTCTTTCTTCATCACGACGAACTGAGGTATCTCGGTCCTGAAAAAAGTCCATAAAATTCTTTTGATAGTAGTCTACTCATAAAACGATGAACAATGCGTGCAAAACGGTCACCTATCCAAGGATTGACCGCAACCGCTGCTTTACATACGTAGCTACTTCGAGTCCCTCCTGTAACTGTCAAACTGATGATTCCTGAATAATTAACCTTGAAGAAATGTACGACTCGTCGATTAAGCGACCATTTTGTTTTTTGCAATTTGTAATCTACAGCCTTTTAGTGTTTTATGTTTGAAAACTGGTATAGTATATAATATAATAGTGGGTATCTTTATATATATAATTCCAGTGTGTTCATATTCGTGGGTTCGTATTTCTTTTCTCCTAAAAGGCTTGATCAATATTGATTAAAATTAAATTGTGATTTTAGGGTCAGCTTGATGGATCTTAGCTATAACTGGACCCGTTAGGTGGCGCTGTTATCGAGATCCAGAAAACAAAATACACGCAGACGAAGTTGTGACTACAACACACCACTACACACGCAGTAATGTAAATAAAGTGTTAACTTACAAGCTGTCTCGTCTCTGTTGCCGCCTTTATTTCCGCCCTCATTGCCGCTATGTCTTCGACAAGTCTCTCCACCGCTCTCATGGTTCTTTCTTCAACAGCTAGTCTCCTCTTCTCCAGTTGTAGAACCTTATTTAGCGGACCAGTTTCTATCCGACGACGATCTGATTTATGAAAAATTTCACAAATATACTTTTACTTTAATAATCCGTGAATTTTTAAACATTGCACACACTGACTGGTAAAAACGATCTATACTAGGGATGTTACGGAGGTGGATTTATCGGAGGCGGAATCGGAGTCGGAGGTTCTCGTAGTGACCTCCGCGGAGTCGGAGGTGAATCGGAGTCGGAGTCGGAGCAAATCTACGAATGTAAAATATAAATAAATAAAAAAGAAGAAACTTGTCGCAACACGTTCACTCTTCGTTCATCAGTTGCAAAGAACACATATACTCCGTCAGTTGTCAGTGTCACGTAGAAAGCGCTCGATAGCGCTGCAGCGATAGCAAGTCATAACTTGTAACTCCGATATATACCTCCGTTTTGATATATCGGAACCGGATCCGGATTCGGAGGTGTAATTTTAATCGGAGGTTCCGATATATCGGATTCGGAGGAGGGATGTTACGGAGCTTCGACTCCGATTCCGATATGTCGGAACCTCCGATTAAAATTACACCTCCGAATCCGGCTCCGGTTCCGATATATCAAAACGGAGGTATATATCGGAGTTACAAGTTATGACTTGCTATCGCTGCAGCGCTACTGAGCGCTTTCTACGTGACACTGACAACTGACGGAGTACATGTGTTCTTTGCAACTGATGAACGAAGAGTGAACGAGTTGCGACAAGTTTCTTCTTTCTTATTTATTTACATTTTATATTCGAAGCTTTGCTCCGACTCCGACTCCGATTCACCTCCGACTCCGCGGAGGTCACTACGAGAACCTCCGACTCCGATTCCGCCTCCGATAAATCCACCTCCCTAATCTTAATATCTTGATAAAGTTCTTTTTTTAAAATTAACTCTTTTGGAAAAAGTTTTCATGAATGACAAACGCAGAAAATGGGCAACCAAACGGCAAACTTCAGAGCGCCTAAGTTCACGCGAACTTCGAGGAGTAATGTGTTTGAACTGGTAGACAAATGTTTAGAATTAAACAAAATGATGGATGCAAACTTTACCTCTCGCCATTTAGTAGCTGTTTTTATGCCACCAGATCCAGCACTGTTAAGCCTGGACGCCAGTTCGTCCCACAATCTCTTAATATCTTGTTTGGCAACAGGAGATTCATTCTTGTTGGAATAATTGGCAATGCTTCGATTTGTCTCCATAAATTTTAGTATTATTTCCCATTGGCAATCGGACAGAAATGGTTTTGCCGGCATTTCTGTAATATTAGAAATAAAAAATCGTAAATAGCTGCGTTGGTTCATACACGACCACATAAAATATACACCAATCCAATCTTTATTTTTATGAATGTCTCTCACTGTTTGCTCAAGGAGCTCTTACTGGTTATCCGGGCTAAAACCAATACAATCACCAAAATATGAAAACAAACAAAACAAACATACCAACCACCCCACCACCAAAATCTGTGCAAAAAAAGCTCGATTTTTGACAGTTGACAGTAATTTGAAACTTTGGGCAGGGTTGCCAATACAGAACACTAAAATAGTAACAACCTCACGTTGCCAACCCCTAAATAATTTAGAAAGGAAAACCATTAAAACATTATTTTAGCTTTGAAATATTCTTTATTTCTTCTCCCACGAAAATTTATATTATATTACCATATTTAGCTTTTAAAACATTTTTAGTTTACATAATATTAAATATTTAGAACAATACATTTTAACTTGGTTACCTATGTGAAATGGAACGCATCCATTCCCAGAATTATTATTTGGTTGGCGTTTTACTTTGATAATTCGTGAATGTTCGTGAACTACCCTCAAAAGGATAATTTTTTCGGTTGATTGGTATTGTATTACTTATTTAGTTCCGTTTGTTGTGCGTCAAAAACGACACTATACTACCCTTTTGATTGTTAAATTGATTCTTGTCGATTTAGTTAACCTAATGACTCGAAAAAGCCAAAAACAATTGTTTGCAAACATTTTGTTACAAAGTCAGCTTAATGTTGGTACGTATATAGGTGAATAATGAGAACTTACGGACTCAGAGCGTAAAAGACCAAAACTGTCTGACTAATTCCCTCTTCCAACAAAGGCTAAACTAATCAGAGTCTTCCCTTAGGGGTTTTGTTGGGTCTACTGGTGGTCGTAAATAAAAGCGGACTGTATAATCTAGCGCTGTTTATTAAAAGAAGCTTAGGCAGAACTGTCGCGTCTATATATTTGGCGGTGGCCCATTCGGTATAAGCTTTAAATATGGTGTTGGAATTAAAGGTAACATTGCACGTTCGACGGCGGCAGACCGCAGATTGCAACAACAATGCAGCCAACGAAATATTTTCCGAAGTAGCTTCATAGCTTTCTGTGGTCTGCTGCCGGGACTTGGAATCAAATCTTGACGATCAAGTTTTAATAATGATGGTTTTATTACGTTAAACGACGAAAAGTAGCCAATAGAAAATCTATTGTGTACGGGCGTCGAAGATCGTTCTCATGACTTAATTAAACTAACTACTTACCTCTATTAATTATAATGAACTCATCTAAGTATCGAATCCTAATGACAATATTATAATTATCGATTAATTAATTCCTTTACTTGTAGCCCTTTAACTACCGCTCTATTTAAATTAATTTAAACCTGACATACATAGATATGAACAAATAGATCTTATATATTCACAAATTAGCATACAGGGTACAAGCAACCGTACATATAGGTAGATCATAACGAACAGTACGTAACGATGTAAACGAACTTCGCAGCCAATTAAACATGTGAATAACATGTGTCAGCAAGGTCTCATAGATGCTGATTGCCGTGTAGAAATTGTTTACGATATATTACTGCACTGATTTTAGTACTATGAATATCAATCTGCGTAGTATTTTGCCAACTATCTTGGGGTTGAGAGTGGTTGAGAGATCGACTGCTGCGCAGGTTCGATTCCCGCACGTAACAAATATTTGTATGATCTACAGATATGTAGTTGTTTCGGGTTTGGGTGTATGTCCATGTGAATATTTGTGTTTGTAAACGCACCTACGATGTAGGAATTAATCCTAGTGTGGGACAATTTAAAAATAAATAAATATCGAAGATTAAACCGGTTGTCAGACTTTTTGAGCTACTGACATCCCTAACGAGTCTCATAGCCTCATACGTATTTGTATGACACCCTTGATTGAATACTTAAGTGTTTAAGTGCTTTCAGAAGCACGGAGGGGTCTCAAAGTGTAAATCACCAACATCACCCATCGAAGGAATGACCGTAGCAAGTACCTCTTAACCTAGTAAATAGAGACTAAACTGCGCTTTAACTATGTATTTACTACGAGCCCCTCCTAATATCAATGATATTGACTTAATATTTTACTGTTTTATTAAGACAAGTATCAGTAAGTGTGTGAAACATTAAATTAAATACTTAAATTTACTATTAATTAATTATTTTAAATAATTAATTCCAGACTAATCTCTAGAGGCTAGTATTTAAATGGAACGTCTACCGTCTGACCTCTGGAACCTACCTAAAGGGGTTATTCACACTACTAAGAATTAATAGATTATATTATATAGAATAGGTTTAATTATCTATTAAATCCTTCTCCGTCAACACTCATCGGTGATTATAAAGTGAGCTGAAAAATACCAAAACAATCTAAAATATTTAGCCGGAGTTATTAGCCTTACCTAGTTGATAGATATTGATATGCGCAATAACCTAGATACATAGTCATCTTATATTCCATGGATCGGCAAATATCCTGGCACTAGCTACGCAACCTTGTTACAATAGTTTTATTGTGTAAACTAAAAGGTGTTACACTGTCAGACAATACGAACGTCAGTTGTTTCCAAGTATTCATGTAAACCATGAGTGTACTCAGGAAATTAGTACCTATAAACATACTGTTAGAAAATTGATTGAGTAAAATGGTGCAAATCATCTTTAAGTTACGGGTAAAGTAGTCGTATTGTTTTTTTTTAATATGAGACCAGTGTATTTTTTTGTCTTTTTGTAAGCATGTTTTGTATTTTTTATGGAATGTTCCTTTTCCTTTTCCTGTCCAAATATATTAAATATAAATCTAAGGCTTATAAAAGAGATTTAAGAGTTCAATATATATACCGAGAATTAATGTTGCTAAAGGAGGCTATATATTTTTGGTTACTGCTGTATATTGAAAAGTTATAAAAGTAGGCAATGATTATTTAATTTAAAAAATATTATAGTAGCTTATATTAAATTAAATCGAATATTTAACGGGAGTACCTATATCTTAAGTTTCTTATATTTTTTTACAAGCTGAAACAATTAAGTGATAAATTTTTCTTGCCTCTGAAACAAGAATTTCAAATCCGCTTTCGTGATAAAAAGGCATTTGAAATTCTTGTTTCAGAAATCGTAAACATTTTTAAGTAGTTACTACTAATACGTTATCTACCAAATATTATTTCGGTTAATTCATCGCCTGATTTAATCACAATTTAATGCGATAATCTATAGCAAAATCTACTTATATCTAAGTTAGTTGAGTGGCGCTTATCGAAATTAATCATTTTCATAGTCAGTGATAGTCAGTAGTCAGTCAGTGGTTGGCGCTAGTGTCGAAACGTGTGCTGTGTTGTTTTTGTTTTGGTGTTCTGTGATGACAGTGCAGTTTTGATGACAAATATGGTAAGTGTAGTGTTTTTTGAAAAACGAATTCTGAAAGAGCAACGGTAAATTATGTGGGCGATAAGCGTGTCGCGCGATGTCTTCCCCGATAAATATGTAATTTATCAACTCCATAAAAGTTCTTGATTGTGCAATCCGCCAACCCGCAACAGCGTGGTTGACGTACGCCAAAATCTTCTTATCCTGAGAAGTCCTGAGAAGTCCTGAGAGACTTCATAATTCAGCCTATCACTGTTCCACTTCTGGACCTGTGGCCAGCAGTGACAGTAATTGTAGTCACCATAACAATAAAGATGTGCGTTAACCCTAAAGTCTTGTTTTCCAATAATCCTGTTGTTATCAAAGAAATACTTCATTGTGTAAGGGTAAGGCCGGTAGTGTCTGCCGTGATATTGTATCACCTGATAAAAATCTGCTTCTATTGTCGTGTAGTAATTAAATCTAACAAATATTGTTTTGGAAACCAAACAAATAACGGCACTGCAGTTAGAACTGATATTAGGAACGTGGACTGCACAATGTGACAACACAGTTGGTCAATATAGCGCGTAAACAAACCTATATATTTTTTTAAATACTCATGCCTTATTCTTGAAGCCTTCCCATAAATTTACACAAAAAAATGAATAACCTACATAGGTAGTATATCTATAATTATTATCATCATCACAACTGACTCACACAATCACATCTCAGGAATTTAAAAACCTTCCCGCTTTTGGTGTTCCATAAAAGTTGAAGCTATTCGGCAAGAATAGATTTTCCATAAATTGACCTCTAAAACAATCATAAGAAAATTTTCTTGAAGGGGGGGGGGGGGGGGCATGTTGATGCATGTACCATGCAACAATACGGTCCACGGTACGAAACTTATAGGATATAACAATTTCATATTGCTTTTTTGTGATACCATCATCGATATGAGTAATTGAGAATATTATGGCAGTTAAGTGAATATTTTAGCAATGACTAACTGACATCATGTATTTATTTTTATGGCTATCCGAACTAATAAATTGATAACGCGAACCATTCAATAATTCTGTATGAATAGAGTAGGTATTACACGTGCGTCATTAGAAGTCTGCCGACACGTACCTAGATAAAAAGCAATAACACGCATCACAACAAATTAATACACATTACAGTATATGATTAAACCAGATTTGAATTAATTTGAACATTGTTGCACAGTACGTAAGGAGGAGAAATATTTCTATTAGATAGTCTTGTCTTCCTCGTCCTGTCACTAAAATCTTGACAAATCCCGCCTCTACATTTCAAGTGTAAAGATACCGGCGTGCGATATCTGCAATGTTTTTACGATATATTAATATCTGGAGGCAATCCTCCCGAACTTCGACATAAGTCTATTTTGGTGATGCCTCTTTCTCTACAAAAACGTTTCCCTAAAACCTGTAGCTCGTCTGCCATATTTTTACGATATATCTAGGGGGCAATCCTCCTGTGCTTTGACATACTTAAATCTATTCTAGCGATGCCTCTTCCTCTATAAAAATGTTTCCCTAAGATCTAATGTGATATTACGAGAATTTGAATAATGGAAGACAAGCGATATCCGGCAAATTTTACAGATTTCAACATGAACGTGTGAGAATTGGCCCTATGAGTTAAAGGTATCTTATGGACTTCAACATAATTTAAGCCATATTTCTTGCTATATTAGGACGACCAAACGTTGACGCGGACGATGGGGTCTGTAGTACTCCAAGTAGGCGCTCTGGAGCTTCTGGCGAGATACTCCATGAATTCTGGTAGAGCCACCAGCCTTCTGTCGTCACTACACGAGTTTAGAATACAAGAAGTGGAATTAGCTGGTGGGAAACAGTGGAACTGGAAGTATTTGAGGGTGAGTGGTATCAAATTGGCGAAGTGTAACAATTATTTGTTGTTGGAACACTAAAAGTCGTTGGCACGAAGTGTTTGCTACAGATATATGTGGGTTCTACGCCTTAAGTATTGAACAGTCGGCAACAAAAGCAGCTGATTAATGTACAAAAGACGTATCTTGTAAAAGTTGTATCTGTAGTTCTTGAGGTTTTTTATGAATGAAATAATAATAAATATTTTTAGAATAGCGGAACTTTATCGACTCGTATAAAGGTTAATTGAAATCTTAATATAGATTACTTTCAATGATAAATTAATTCCGATATAACGTAAAGATCATCCACTTCTGTCACTGACTATTCAGTACCTTGTTAGTCCAGATAAAGAAATATCACTGGCTGTTGTATGGGATTTCACTCGCATCCTAGGGAACCAACTCCATAAAACTGGATAAAAAGTATATAAAAAGTAGTATATTATTCCTATATTCTATTCCGTGGTCTATGTGTGAGCCAAATTTCATCGAAATCTTTTTAGCCGTTTATTTGTGAACAACCGTCCTTCTAACCGTATCTTCATAAGCTTTCAAATTTATGATATTAGAAAGATTTATCTATAACAGGCAGTTCGTCGAAAATCTGATAATTTTCGTAGAATGATTGGGAAAACCCAACACCTTATTATCTTGCTCAAACATTTGGATAAAGCATTCGCTCATTATGTATTTATTTGAAAACTACACTAATTACACAATAATCATAAAATTCATGCAAGGTTTTAAATTTTTTCCAGGACCAATTCGATCAAAAAGATTTAGAAGGATTGTACAGAAAATATGATGACAAACTGAGAGAAACACTAATTTATATTTATTTAACCTTATTAGTATTCTTTTCAACTTTACACATAGTTTTAGTAATAGCCAGCACATTCTTAGAGGTAAGTGTTCATTCAAATATGACCTACGTGTAACTTAGGAACATGTTTTGCAGTATAGGCATTAATAGGGGGCGAGCCTAGTGCCATCTAGCGGGCATACATTCAAACTTTGTGCTGCTAATGAGAATTTCCATACAGAAAAACTCAATAATACTTTACTCGACCTGGGAATCGAACCCGCACACGACCTCACGGTTAGCAGTCACGCTTGTGATACAGTTCCATAATTGCGGATTGATTGAAGCAGATATTGGGCTAAACAAGTCGTTACATTATCATATTAGGAATGTTTTTTTTTTTTCAGCTTTATGATAATGGATTTCTGTAATCAATACTTTATTTACATTTTACAATGTCGAACTTAAGTAGTAGGCTTTAAACTAAGAGATCAAACTAGACCCTGGCAGGCACAGCAAAATAAAGATAGAAGAGAGCTTGTGTTAATGCTCCTTTACAGATATCGACGTAGCTCGAAACTAGAACCAATACACATCATACGCGTTTCTTGCAGCAAATACAATCAACTTCTACATATTTATCGATGGGCATGTACGTTTTGAGGATAGCAATACCGATCGTGTCTCTCTGGAAGCCCGTGTACTACCCTCTCAAGAAGAAGTGCTTCTGGATGCCAATCATTGTGACTTTTATCATCACTTTGGACCTTGTTTTTACAGGTAAGGGTGAATTTTAACTATCGCTGCAGAATTGTATCACATTTTATGTTTCGAAATGATATGCGGATTAGAATTTAACAATTATTTGTGATATCGGTAAAGGAACACATCGTGAAAAATCCTACTCACCTGAGAGGCCTCCATAAAGCTGTCATAAGTGTGGTAGACTGAGGCTGAGGCTTAATCCTTCTTATTCTGAGAAGTGGTCCTTGCCCACCTGTGAGATGGAAATGGGCCAAACTATTTCATAAACTGCTCAAAAACATTAGATCATACCGATAGGCACAAACTGTTCTGGTACTAAAGGATAGGATTTTTAATAAACATATCGATACATAATCACATTGAACTTCTTAGATATTGTTTTATTTAATAAATTAAATATAAAATACGTGAATAATTAATTTTAATTTTCTAGAATTCATTTTCTTTTCGCAGATATAATTGTCAGCATCTACAGCGCCTATGAAGGCATCGCCTTGAGGCCTGCCTTCGCCACCATGGCTCTCCTCTCCAACTACATCTTCCTCCCCATGAGGAACAACTTCTTAGCCATATTCTTAGGACTCCTCGTCAGTATCATCTATGTTTTGATATTCGCCTTCTTCACTTACGACCAGGATCCCCTAATCAGTATAGTGGTAAGTTCATATTTTGATTATTTTTTCAGTTCAATGAATGGGCTGCATTTTGTTGTAACAAATTAATTAATGGTGAAAATTCCATTGAAGTCAAAGAATTGCTTTTGTTTAATATAGCAATTGCCTATTTCCTGACTTCTTTCTACTTTAATTTAAGAGCTGAGCTTTTGTCGGTGGAGCAATCGCCACTGCTCTCTTGACATTTCATAGAAAATCTTTTGTGAAGAATATTATAAAAATCAGCTCAAGAAAGTTTCTGTTTCGGCAATGCGGACTTTACTAACGTTTTATTATTTTTCGTATTCATATAAAACTATCTCTTCTTATCGGTCCATCCTTAAATCGTTAATCTTAGCTTGATCTTGTTTTATAGCGTCACAATTGTTTCAGTTATCGTCGGACATAATTTATTTAATCGGTGTCAATCTCATGGGCGTGTACTTTAGACTGATGAACGAAATAGTGACGCGGCGGTCCTTCCTGGACAGGCGAGCATGCGTCGAGAGCACATTGAGACTGAAATTTGTTAAGGATCAAGAGGTAAATGAGTTCACTATTATTACTTCTGAGCAGCTAACGATGTTACATTGATGTTAGTGTTTTAACCTAGGTAGGGGGAAAACCTAATAGGACAGCCGTACCTTTTTTCTTATGTTTTAATATACATATTTTGTTATGTTTCAATATATGGATATTATGTACATATGTATGTATATTATAGGGAGATGATTACCACGTGTATGGACGGCATGAAGAATGAGTAAGTGAGTGAGTTTACGGAGTAGCACGTAGAAATATAAAAAAGAAAAATAGTAAAGGTAGACTTTGTATTAATATATTATTGAGTTTCGCGTTTCATCAGTAATTTTTTAGTGATTTTCCTTTAACAAGTTATATAAAATAATCTTATCAGATAAATAGACTACTACATTTTTGGAAAGATACCCAATAAATATTGATTGATGATTTCATAAGACAAATTCTTTAATTTCTAAAAGTTATCATTTTTCTATCCGATTACTGTCAATTATGGTATAACAAATATTTCTTTGTTGTAGATACCGTTTTTAATTTCGTCGTTGTTATCAGTGTCTTTATTATCCATTAACATAAAACATGTTTTGGTTTGGTCTACAAACTACAAATAGGCTCGTAGAGATACTGAAGCCAAACGGAACATTCTCCATATAGCCAACTCCATTTAGGATGCTTGCCAGTAGAACCGCGACGTTTTAAAATTTTCAGACAATGAAAATTGAATGAAAATTGTAGTCATTCAGTTTTACTTCGCCGTGCATCACTAATACGACCTACGACACTATTCCTTACGTCACGTCTGCTACACGTTATAATATCGGTCCAGCCGGCCAAGTGGGCAGCCAGTTCTTTCATATTTAATTTCGTTATATGCGTTTATCATATAACGAAATTAAATAGGAAAGAACTGGCTGCTTTATATTTAATTTTTTTAAAGAATACTAGTTAACTTTATTTTCCAGGAACGTCTAATGATGAGCATACTGCCTGAACACATTGTATCCAAAGTACGTAAAGATATTAGAAATATGTTCTTGGGCCTCGAAACACATGCCTTAAGCCACAATATGAAGTCTTTCAAGTAAGTTACATTTATTATGCTTATGCAACATGATCATTTGTACAAATCTGATACCTAGCGTAGCTTGCAATGTAACACAAACTTCGTTTTAAAACAGGAATGTAATGGATTATCAATTAATTTCATCTGCAAAACCGTTAATTAGCATTAATTATATCTGTTATTCCTACAGAACACATTGTAGTAGATAGGTGTTAATTATGTCAAATAAAGGAAATTATACCCTTTTTACACGTCCTTGACACCTGTGTTAGGTTAAAATTAAATGACCTATGGAAAATATGTCAGAAGCCTGGTATTTAATTTCGCTATAAATATTTTTCTATTAAAATCCCATTTTCTATGCACTCATGACCTTTTCTGGTAGCCTCTTCAGCATCATCAACACGCTTTTACCAATACCTCAAAACAATTGTGTATAAAACTTATTCATTGAAACCTTATTTTGTGTTTTCATTCACCTGAACTAAAAGTAGTCTAAAATTTTAGGTAGGTATGTTTTGTCTGAGCACCTATATCTTAACTCTATCCTTCAATCTATATCTGTGGTCTGTCCATTTTCTCGGAACAATAAAATTAATCGTTAAAGTACACACAGCTATCGGTCGTTTACAGCCAGTTGTATGTGGAGGAGCATGATAACGTGAGCATTCTGTATGCCGACGTGGTGAACTACACGATGATATCAACCTCTTTGTCGCCTATGAGGATGGTGGAACTGCTTAACGAGCTGTTCGGGAGATTTGATGAAGCTTCAGAGGTAATTTTTATTGCAATGTTAGCATTATGGTGACAGAGATTTACAGTATCACCTCTAACACGATGAACATGGATGAGACTGGAAGCGTGCGGTATCAACAAACGTGGCGTAAAAATAATGACATTTATGTTAAAAAAAAAAGAATGCACTACCCAACGGATATCTAAAATCGTTATGGTAATAACATTGATAGGGAAAAAAAAATATGTATGTGTGGGTAAGGGTGTTGAGAAGACCTTTAGTCGACTGATTACCCAAAAAAAGTTGAACTCAAATCGATGTCCATTTTGAAAATAAAACTACTAGCTCATAAATTGCACAGATTAATGAGGTTATATTTCAGGAGTACGACGTTCTAAGAATAAAGTTTCTGGGCGACTGCTACTACTGTGTCAGTGGTATTCCCAAGCCGACTCCCCACCACGCCAAGAACTGCGTAGACCTTGGTCTGGAGATGATCCATATCATCAAAGACGTCAGGTGGGCCACGTTTGATCAAGGTTTCAAAGCTACCGATTTGGCTTACTGCTAGCTAAGGATTATTGTACTCACAATTGTTATCAACTCGTATCAAGTATAATTCCTTACAAGAAACATAAACAAGTTTTTTGTTTTGATTTTTTAGAACCATTAGTTTTGAGCTAACTTTTCTCAACTGACGTCATCGTAGAGCTGTTGGTTACTACTGGAGTTTATTCGAGATTTAAAATTATGAATTTCTTTACTATAATATAAGTTGTTCACAACGATGTTAATAACCTCTTCTAGTCTCCTTTTAGAGTATTACTCTAAAGAGACTCAGTTTGTACCCTAAATTCCTTAGTACTATTGATGTTCGAAGTATACAGACCAACTAAAGTATGTTAATTAGAATAGGTATCTGCCAACTACCGTGACATGTCGTGTTCGAATCTAGCTGACGCCTCATTACATGTGTTTTAAGATAAGATAGAACAATCACGTCATGCTTTTGAATTTCAAATTATATTAACATTAGCGGCTTCCATCTATCTTGTATTTTTTGATCAATTGGAAGATCTATCAAATAGAATACATCCAAAATTACAAAGACGATGTTCACAAATATTTTCGACGGCAATTTATTTTATAGCTTTACGTCCAGTTGAAAATGAATATAGGTGAAAATGTATCTTTAACTGGTGAATTAATTTATTAATGTCATCCTGCATCTCCGACTTTTCCAACTAAAACATGATGAGGAAAATAGCACAACTGAATGATATATGCAGCTAACCCTTGTAGGCCAACGTGGTAGACTGTGTGGCGTACTTCACCTACCTTTCCTAATCTAAGAAAAAGCCTGAGAAGTAATTAATATATACATTTATTTTTTCATTTTCTTGCAGAGAAAAGCGTTCACTGAATATCGACATGAGAATTGGTGTTCATTCAGGCAAGATTCTCAGTGGCTTGATTGGTATCAGGAAATGGCAATACGACATATGGTCTAAGGATGTTACAATAGCCAACAAAATGGAATCCACTGGTAAAGCTGGGTATGTTAAAACATTTTTTAAGATACATCGCTTCCAGACAACAAAAGAAATGACAATTAAAAGCTCCGATTTCAATTTCAGAGATGGTCATATTCCGGTTGATCGGATACATATAATTATGTCCATTTAGTTTGTGAATAAAATCGAGAACAAAATAAATATTTAGACCAGTCATATTGAAGATAAGAGAATATCATAAACGTGAAATAAATGCACTCATAATCATTTTATATTTATTTGTGTAATCCTTACGATAACATTTCGGTTAATTGACAGATTAAGGAAACAGACTGATAGCAACATTCAATTATTTTCAGGAAAGTCCACGTGACCAAACAAACTCTCGAATTGCTGCTCGAGTTTGCGAGAGAATATATCATTGAACCAAACTTTGAATCTCAGAATAATGCGTTTATAATGAAAAATAAACTGGAGACATATCTACTGTCAAGGCCATCAAGGGTAAATAAAGAAATGTATTTTTACGTATTTCACTTTAAGGCCCTGAACAGGCGATAGCCTAGACCTTAGAATTATAAATGTGGAGCAATAGACTGGCGACCCGTTGCAGCTTAGCTTTCCATTATTTCTTTACGTTAACGAAAAAAAACTCTACGTCAACTTTGTCCTTTGTCTTACGTCGACCCAAAACTATATCAAATCTTCCAGCTTATTCTGCTAAACAAATATATTAAGCAATTGTATGCCGCAAAAGTAGAATTTAGTGCTTTAAGATATTTGAAGTAATTTTGTTTAATAATTCCGTAATATGATAAGCAAAATATGGGAATGTAACAGTTGTACATCGTAAAGAGATACTGAAGTTTGATGCAACCGATGAGCCTTTGAATATTAGCACAGAACACAGCAGACGTCGTAGAAGGACTTGTTTTTTAGACTAAACTACCTAGAGTCTTAACTACGGCAAACGTATGCTTCAACATAACATATTGTTGAAACTCTTCATAAAAATATTAATAGTACCTTCATGATGATATACTAAATATTTTAAAATTCTTCCAGTCTCTTGAATACAAACCTTTCCGCAGAGCATCGGTTGGCTTCAACAAAATAATAACAAAGACTAATACGTCTTCTCGAGTAAGTACAATCCTTACATTTAACTATAAAAGATATTATCACAGAATAATTTGCTATATTATTTATATATTTCTAGTAGCGATCGGAAAATAGAAGCTCCAACAATTATCGGAGAACCACAACGTTTATGGACGAGAATTTGGTGGAGTATCAGCAAATGTTGAAAGCTGCTGATGCACAAATGGCAAAAGAGATTGAAGATATGACAAACGGCAAGTAAGTTCTTAATAAACATAACCTGCTACCACTGAGCTTTAAAAGAAAAGAGTTTTAAAACAAAATTGCATCTCTACACAAGTAAGGCAACTGAAATTCCTACAAATCTTTAATTTCTTCCTCGTTTCTATAACCGCTCTTTGGTTAATTGTTGCGGACATTTTATAATGTCTGAAACGATTGAGGATAAGGACAACAAAAACAAGTATCTTAGGATGTTTTGTAAGCTGCGCGCCATCTACATTTGAATCTGAGTACCACGGAAACATAAATAAGTTGTACCTTCACACAGTATTTGTTTCTGACTTTAATGACTGAAGAAATTGATTTCAGAGAACATTTCCGAAACGAATCCAAACTGAACAGGTTCACATTGATGTACAAAAACCTTGAATTGGAGAAGACATTCCTACTGTTACCAGATCCACTGTTCAAATATTATATTACATGCTGCCTCATCATCCTGTCGCTCATGTTGATGATCAATGGACTGACTACTAACTGGTAAGCAGTCTTCACAAAATCAATTTTTCTTGTTATCTTTTCTGAAGTTTCAAACCTTTTTACTAGCTTTATGGCTATAGTTATTCTTCCCCAGGGGAAAAATGTTTCATCAGTGATTGATATTCATCAGCTTTTTAGAAATTTGTTTTGATTTTTATTTACAAGACTTTAAGAACAGAATTTTCATATTTTAAGGTTTCAAGGTTTTCAATGGTATGCCTGGATGTTGCTGAGTAGTCTCCTGATAACACTTATTATTATACAGCCCTTCACATGGTTCCAATTTCTCTGGACAAAATACCAAGGCTTTGATGAGCCACGAAATAAATATTTGCGATGGATCTACGATATATCCGCCAAAATTATAAAATCAGCTAAGATAAGGACTGCGATCTACTTAATTATAAGTGTTGGACTTGCTGCGACATCTGTGGTGAACGTCATCGCATGCAGAGAAGTGGAAGTTCCATTAGCTGAAACCGTTCTATCGAACTGCATATCTTCGTGGGTAATCACATTTTTATATCTTCTTCTTTATGCGACGTTCCTTCGGAGTAGTCTGACACTGTGTTTCTTTTCAGCATGTGACACAGTGCTGGAGTCTGGCCTTGCTCCTGAACTTCCTATTCAGCAGGGTTTTCTTCATTTTCAAATGGATTGTGGCCGGTGGCATGACCTTCTTCTACTTATGGGTCGTTTGGGAGATCAAAACGTCGCTGTTTTTTGACGACGTGTCCTGGAATGTCGGTTTAGACCCGAGGGTCTCCCACACATTAGCGGTCGTCGTTATAACTGTAACTTTGTACTGGATCGACAGAACTACAGAGTATAGGAACAGATTGGATCATTTATGGCAATTACAGCTGAGCGAAGAGCAAAAAGAAGCGGAAACTATGTTGAAAGTGAATAATATGCTTCTTGAAAACATTTTACCAGCCCATGTAGGTGAGTACTTGTAATACAAAATTCACCACTCATTGTTTCGTAATTCGTTTAACAGAATTCAAATTATTTATTTTCAGTCCAAGTATACCTGAATTTAAATAGGTCGTTAGACGAGCTGTATTACGAGAAGTATGACAACGTAGCCGTCATGTTTGCTTCTTTAACTGACTACAAACTGGGTATGGAAGGCGATGCTGACATGACTGATAAATTCCTCTTGAGTATATTGGATGAAATCATATCAGATTTTGATAGAGTAAGTATAATTAATTAATAATAAATACAAAACTTTAAGGCTTTATAGAATTTTAATTAATTTTTTTCTCATAGCTTTTACTCACGGGAGCTTCAAAATATAAAGTGGAAAAGATTAAAATGGCTGGTTGGACCTATATGGCTGCTTGCGGCCTAGATCCAAATAGAAGAGAATCCATGGATTCGATATCCTACCCCAAGATTGAAGAGGACAACCCTTACAACAGGGCTGTGGTTTTGACCATGGTAGAATTTGCAGCGGCTATGATGATGCAGTTGCAGAACTTCAACCGAGGCTCGTTTCAGAGCTTTGAAGGATTAAACTTGCGAATTGGTGAGATTTATTTTTTATGCTCGTTCTTGTAAAAAAATTATATTTTTGTAATATAAGACTACCTCCTTCTTATTATCCTTTCCATATAAATGCAAGAGCAACATTTTTTTAAATTATCATGTTATTATAATTTAAACATTAAATTACTACAATACCATATATAGTGAACACTTTCATACAAGTGCAAGCCTTACAGATGATAAAAAAGCAAGTTACCGCAGGAGGTTTCTCATCGCTTAATGCATTAAGTATTATAAGTTTCATTATTATGATTACGTAGGTATATCAAATGGAGAAGTAGCAGCCGGTGTAGTGGGATCACAAAAGCCGTTATACGACATATGGGGACACGCTGTGAACATGGCTTCTAGAATGGATTCCACTGGAGAATCTGGCAAAATACAGGTAAGTGATCATTCATTACAAGCTGCTATGAGAAAATATAATAGAAACTACTTCTATTAGATTTTTATAAGAGTTTTACCATAATTTGTGTCATAAGAAATAATCATCTTCTGAATCTAAAACTCAATCTTTGAGTAAGAAATCTAATCAGCATCTTTGTATCTTATAAACCAGGTGACAGAGAACACTGCCATAATACTGGATGAGTGCGGAATCCTCACAACCTGCCGAGGTGAGACTTTCGTGAAAGGAGCTGGCTACATCAAAACATACTTTGTTCCCCTCGACGAAAACTTCAACCTCATCAAGAAAGAATACTGCATGGCTTTCTATAGGACTGAAGATAGAGGCCGATACTACAATATTAAAGCGAGTAGATTGAGCGACATTTCCTATGATAGAAAGAGTTCTGACAGTTTTAAGTACTCAATGTACGATATAAGGAGAGTGTCGTTAAATAGTGACGATACTAATGACAGTCTCGGACCAGACGCTGACAGGACTGCTTCACCAGTGGAGCATGCCAGTATATCATCTGAAAGTGAAGTTAAAGACACTCGTTGCTGACAAATAATTAATAGAATTTAGATGTAAGCCCTTGTCAAAAGTTTGCAAGCCCACACAGACGAACATTTCCTAAATTCCTGGAGGTCCGCAAAATTATACAGTACCTAATAAAATACTTATAATATTGTGGTTCCTTGTAATCGCGAATGCGATATATTTAGTGTTTCTCTTAATCAAAAATTATACTGAATATGGTGTATAATTCAACAACCACCAACACAATTCAGCAATCAACAACCCACCGTTAGGCCCGGGCCGCGTCTCAGAATAAAAAAGGATTAATGCTAATATTTCACCACGCTGGCCGCGTGCTGGATGGTGAATGATATGATACACTATCGAGAACATTATGAAGCCCTCTCAGATGCACATATGATCAAACTGCACAGGTTTTCCTTTACGTTAATTACGAAAAGTCAGAGGTGCGTGGTTTTGAACTCAGTACCCCTAGTGTAAGTTTCTTTTGACAAATTCGATTTACTACATCGAACGCGTTCAGCGCTCCAATTGATCCGTTTCGTGCCCTCCACCAATCGGAGCGCCGAACGCGTTCGATGTAGTAAATCGAGTTTGTCAAAAGAAACTTACACTAGGGCCTCGGACCCCTTCTGCAGGGAAAGCAAGCGTTCAACCTTCAGGGTTATATTGCTGCTTCTACAACAGTAAACTTACATTCCTCGAACTGTATCTTTTGTGTACATTTATTAGCTATAATTGATTATTGTGTAAGTAAATAGTTTTTAGAGGTACGCATATGAAAAGCTTGTAATGTTTGGAATTAGTTTTATTCATATTTATTTTTTATAATTCGAATAACTCTAAATGATCATTATTTTAATGATAGTCTGAATAAATTGTACACAATTTTCTTTTTTAAACTTTGTGTTATACCTATATCGAGGGTATAGTGCTCAAACCCAATAAGTATAAAACTGTTACTTTGTTCCGGTCATCAGTTTTGGCTAAACGTGGTCACTTTAGTTGGTTATTACTTCTAGTAATTTTCTTTCTATTAAAAAATCCGCATATTGGATTAGACCAATGGAAAGAACGTCAAAAATGCACTAAGATGGACTAAAAAAACCATTTTTTATTTCTTAGCACTTATTGGGTTTTAACACTATACCCTCGATATTAAGATTTGGTAGTCCTACTTGACTATAATATTATGTATCTTTTAAACGTAAGAATACGTATTATTTGACTGTTACTGAACCAAAAAGCATTATAATGGCCTACCGATAATTGTTCAGTTTGATTTTGTTTGGCAATATCTGTAAGATACTCAACTCAAAACAAATAGTAACGTAGTGATATATGTTTTTTAATATCTTTGTGAGAGATTACTTATCTACTCCATTTTATAATTAGAAAAATATAAGCTTGATGTCAGTACTGAATTCATTTAATGACTACGTTTTAGTTCAGCCACCGCAATGAAATTACCTCAGTGAATAAATATACATAAGTTTATAAAATTTTGAATTTGTTTTTTTTTTTCTACATTCTATTGGTCTCGTCTACACCCTGAATGTAGGGTAGTTTGGGTGTTAGGAATTTTATGAGTAACACTAACAACGAACGCCATTAAGAATCGTAGGTATACATCATCAAAATGTGAGTGTAAGTATATTATAGGAAGGTAATATATTAAAAAACCGTATTATTACTATTGTAGGGTACTTCTCTACCTAACCCTTTAGAGCAGAGGTTTCCAAACTTTTTTCTCATAGACCACTTTCAAAATTCAGCTGGTTCCGGAGGACCCCCTGAAGCTACATTTCTACCATATTGAAAATTGAATTGTAAACCCCCATTTTTTGTCACGCCAACGTAGACCCCCGTCGAGTCTCCCGTGGACCCCTGGGGGATCACCTGGACCACTCTGGGAACTAATGCTTTAGAGAATATAGACGTAAATAGATTTTTTAAGCACTCATTCTGCATTTCGCGATGTTTCTATAGCAACATCCCTATCATAAGGTGTCATAAAAATAAATCATAAGTTTGGCCTAGTCACACCCATAGCTCATGGATTTGTTAAAACTTACGTACGTTCGAATAGGTACCTTCAAAGTTATATGCATAACGACTAAAATATAATTGAAGCGGTGAATCCCCACAAGTGGCAGAGACCGCCAACATTACGGTCGGAACAATAAAATTCTCAAAAATAATATATTTTATTGTCTTTATCAGATAACACGGATTGGATATCCAAGTACGTTTTCCTATCAATGACACATTTAATTCCAAAGTCACAATTATTGCGAATTCAGTGATAAGACAATTTTCGCGGGTAATACCCGGTATAATATTTTTGTGAAAACAGCAAAGATTACGTGTATTTATTTATTCTGGCGTATGAAGATTTAAGTAAAGCCTTTAATGTTCCTGATAGCATTAAGTCCTTGATTTTGTTTTTTTATGACGTACGACACTATAACCTTTATTGACATCGTTTTCGATAGGATTAGTCAACGAGTTTATAGGTGCGGTGAATAAAATAAAACGAACATGTAATCCGCCGGATAAACATTTATTGTTGATTACTTAGCTTCACTTCACTCATTAAGGCCCTACGCACTAGTGGGGAAATGCCTGAATTTTCGACCTCTTCATTCAAACCAAGACCTCACGTTTGGAAGTCACGCTGGCGTTCACTACACTAGCTACATAAAATGAATCAATTTTGGATCAAAAATATTGCCCGCATGCTCACATTTGGCACTTATTTTTAGTTTACTGTGTTTTCTCAATAATAAGTGAATCGTATTCTTTCTTGAGAAATAAAAATCTTAAACCAGAAATATTACGATCGTTGGTTTATCCCCAGCCCACTTCGTAGTTGGCTTTAAGGAACTATAGCTTGGCATATTTATAGGTAAGGCATAAGTAGAGGGGTGCTTATAAGAGCGAGCTTGTATAACGGGGGCGCTATAACACCCAGAACCAACTGCTTAGCGTGTTTTCCGGGGCAGGGAGGGGTCTCGATATGTGAAAAACGGTCCTGATCCGATCCCGATCCAAGGACTGGTCGCAGCAAGCTCTGTTTAAACTCGAATATCCACGGATCTGTGTGATAGCTATTAATTTTTATAACAAATTATATTTTTATTACACAAGTAAAATGTTATGCTCACGTGAAACAAAACAGTGCAGATTAGCGCCGTAAGGCTTCGCCCTAGAGCCCGCAAACTGTCTACTTATCTATCTACCGCCGCCCGCCCCAGTGTCCGCCCACAGTTTTAATGGATACCTCGTCATTTTCAAGTTTTTAGTTAATTATAATCAACAGCAAGCATACTGTGTACTATTCCGAGTAATTTTATAGAAACTTGGTAAGTAAATTTATTTTATAGTATATAGAATTTATTTAGCTAGATAACACTTAAACGTTTATGGTGACTAGATATTCTGTTCTCATCTGCATAAAAATATCATTAGCGGATCCTAATCAATTTTTTTTTTTTTTTTTTTTTGAGTTGTCTCTCGCAATTAGCTCAGGGAGCTTTTACTGCTTAACCGGGCAAATGGCGAGACCAGAAGGGCCTCCAGCCGAAAGGATCCTAATCAGTAACTAAAATCCTTTTAAATGTCCACGTAACAAAATACAAAAAACTTGTACAGTAGGTATAGGTAGGTTTTTTAAACCATGTGTGTCCGTGCTAATTGAAATTTCTACTTTCCATTGCTCATCCAAGCAGGTATAGTCCTAAGTAAAAAATATATAGGTATAATACATCCTCTTTGCATCTTCGATTTTCATTTCAGCCAGACAACAAAATGACAGACGAGCCCGAATGTCAACTGCGTCGACGAAAGGTGTCAGGCAATCCCAATTTACCATTGAACCTCGATGTGGAATATCTAGTTAGTGATGGCGATCCGGACCAAGGAACTCCATCCCCTAGCAATATAAAGCGCTTAGCTCGAACCAAACAAAAGTCGTCATCCTCTGCCCTCTTGGACTATAAGAATAAGCAGCAGTCGTTTGATATACAGGTGCGTATGTGTACCTTTGTAATAGAACCTATTGGCCTATTGAAAATGTTTAAAAAGATGTGAAGCTACATTATGTAAAATCCTGGAGGACGTCGGCAAATGTTGGTACAAAAAAAAACCAAAACATTCTTTGACTTAAAAGATTTAGCTCTAGGATAGTCGGTAGTCAAGGTTCCAAGCGTTATAACATTTAAACAATTGACCAAGGCCATTACGTTACGTGTGGGCGTCATTCCTTGGATGATTTTATTTGTGGTGTAGCGTAAGCTCCCGCATGATAATTATTTAATTGAATATTGATCTTAAAAAATATGATTTTCGTTTGGCGCAGGTTGAAGAGTGTGAAGAAGAAGAAATCATAATAGAGAGTGAAGAAGAAGATGATGAGGAAGAGAACCCCGAGGGGGTGATTGACCGTGGGGTCACACCCACGCCTATACAAGACTTCGCTGCCAATGTCGTTTATACTGAAGGTACACTGCCAACATCTTTATCTTATAAAATCCATTTTGGATAGCGATCAAGTCATAATTTGTCAACTAAGGTAAATGGGACTGCCTCATTCTCGAGAGATCGAAAACGCGGCTGCCGTTTCTGAGATGCTGGGTTCGATTCCCAGGTAGAGATTTATTGAGTTGCGATCGGGCGTTTAGAATGTTGTAACTGTTAATAGGTTCGCCGTTTTATCCTTTAGATACACGGGATTTAACATCGTTAACAGTGAAATACGAGTATGTGAGATGGGAACACAAACGTGTATTAAGAAATCATAGCCCGTTTGGCTGAAAATAGAAGCACTAATTAGGCATTTTGTCCTACCTACCTTCCTACCTTCAGGTCACCAGTCTCGAAAAGTACTTCTACAAGGTATAAAGTTTTATGAGCTAACCAGAACGTTAATGTTATTTTCTAGTTAAACATACAATAGCTAAAATTGAGAATAAAGAAGCCAGTACACGTGAGCTGCCAAACTCATGCCCTTCCCAAACAGTCAATCCACAATTATCCCGAATTTTAAGCGGAATTAAATCATTACATCTTTTAGAGGTTGACAGTCCACAATACTGTAGACTTTTTGATGCTAACACAGATCAAGGTAGGTTTAAAGTCTTTTCAGTCTCTGTATATTTCTAACATATTGAAAAAGTAGTTTTGTTAATAGCCGCACGGAGCGCGGCGTTTGAAAGTGCATCCGCTGAACGGCAATAGACTCGTCCTATTACATAAAGGTTAACACTCATGTATGATGTGTGTGTGTGTACCTAAAGCAGTTATCTACACGTCTGTTTATTACTATGGGGAATTCAGGCTTTAATGGCATGCGTATAGTGCCAGAAAATTCAAGCGTAAGACGCAACTTGTTATAACCATAACTCCACTGGTGTCGTACCTCCCCCAATAAACGTCACTTAACCCATCACCCAGAATCACGAGATGAACGATTAAATAGAGGCGATCTAGAAATCAGTTAATTTTATTATTTTCTAGTTAAACATACTATATTTCAAGCTGATACAAAAGAGCCCTGTAAATGTGAACAACCAAACAGTTGCGAGTGCCCTTCCCATAGAACGGTACATAGAACACTAAAACCCCAGTTATCACGATTTTTAAGCGGATTTCAACGTATAAACATCAAATGTTCGCAAAACAAATCATTGAATTCCAACATGGATCAAGGTACAAATTGTATACTGAATATTTAGTAGAACTTTGAAATTTATTCTTCTCTAGTTACAAAGTAGTAAGTGGTCTGGAAGCTGTAATGTAAGTTTCTTCGAACTAACAAAACGAAAACGTCTTTTATCGTGTTTATCGCGTTCTGGGTGACGATTGGCCAGCTCCAAACTGTTCACAAATCACAGCACCGAACGCGGTAAATGCAAGCCAATCGATAAAATACGAATGAAAAGAGTTTTCGTAAACAATTTAGTAAAAACTTACACTACTAGAGTAAATTCACATAAGCGCAAGAAGCAACGTCTTGTTTGTGGTGGCAGATTTTGCATTGCTTATTTGAAACCTCCACAACGAAATTGTAGATGTAAATTGAAAAAGCAAATATCTGGTTTCGGTTGCGGAGTCTCGCGAATGTGCAAGCATAATCGCCGAAGGGAAATTGGTGCTCCGCTTCGTCCCAATACTGCACGAATGTGAAATAAACTTAATTTAAAAATTTTAAATTCCAATTCTTTGTGGAGACTAAAGATATAGGTTACGGCCAGGTCAAAGAAAGGTCACGTGTACCTAATTGAATTTGAATGTTACACAAAGCTGGCTCACTAGCTACCGTAATCCTATTAGATAGAAACTGTTAGGTCTTGTCTGTATATGAGTAATTTTAATGCCTCAATGGTAGGTAATTCTTTTGCCGGGATCCAATTTCACAATGAATATTGTGCTATTTTTATTATAGTTGTAACGCCTTACCTTTGCAGCCCTTCTGGCAGTCGAATATATTCAGTATGAAAATGAGCCTCTTTACGTCGCTGACCGGCTAATCTTTCCACAATGCACAATTGTCGACACGATACAAAAAGTATGAAATAAGGAACAATAGTGTCCATTAATCAATCCTACTACTATACTATACTACCTAGGTATATTATATTATTTATCTGCAATATGTATAAAATTAACAACTTACATTTTATGATTCCAGGTCCACAAACTACAGACTTCTTGAGGGTAAAAGCTGTGGAGCAAGATTGCTATACGGACGTCTCTGATGCGGACACCGACGAGGAGGACAACGAATAGTTGGACATAGTTTAACCAAAACATTAATACTCAATGAATTATTCAAAAATCATATACTAAAATATATTTGTGAAACGCGTTGAAAATATAAGTAAATGCTTTGATATTTTACATGCGTTTTCATTTCTGGCTTTATTGTTTTTGCCCGTCGGTTCGTCTGCATTCACCATATACGGTGCCGGTGCATAGGATCGTATGGGTTATTCCATAAAATATTAACGTAGCCTACAACGGGAACGACCTATAAAATTATATTGATCTCTACCATGAAATGTATAACAGAGATCAGCTCCACACCCTAATAAACAAAAAGATAATTACAGCTTTATAATATATGTAAGTATAGATTAGCGATTAGCGCGATATATAAAAAATAAACGAACAAAAAAGCGAAAATAGTTTTTTATATGACTTTATTGTAATATTAAAAATCATTCTGATTTTACATTTCCGTCTATACACACGATATAACAATACAATTAATTTACGTTATGTTGCATTATCAGGGTTCATTGCATAATCTGTACTTTAATTATAAACCGATGTATAATATAAACCATTGAGCGTAAAAAGAAAATAACTAATAGTAGACCGTTAAACATTACACTGTAAAAAGGAAAAAATATTGTGACTTTCTGTTACAAAATTCATAAATTATTGAGGTATATTGAATTGATCTATTAATAAACATCCATATTGATTGACATTTACGCAATTAAAAATGGGAAAATATCGCGTTAAAACCCCTAAAAAATCTACATATGTAATTATAATTAAAATGTTAAGAAATCTGGTTTCCTTATATTTTCTTTTACTAGATTAGAATTCAAAACCAAGAAGTGCTCACAAATAGCGATTTATTGATGTTCAACTGACTCATAAATCTTCCTTTACATAATATTCTTTATGGCCCAAAGGAGACATTTACCTACCATCGGCGTACAGCGATCTCTCAACTCTAAACTCACACGTATTCGACGATTGTATCGTGTAACGCGTCACGTTGTAACGCGATATTTTCAATAAGTTTATCTCAAGTTAAAAAAGCATTCGCCGAATAAACCGTTTCTTTTAAATATTGATAGTGGACAATATGCCTAACCACACTAGACCCTACACCTTAGTAGAGGAGTTTGCCCAGCTGTGGTCGACTAAATAGGAAGATAGTTTACTTTTATCAACCAACAAAATACCAAATGGAGGGACAAGCGAAAGTGGCTCCCTCCGTGTCAACTGCATAGCTGCTTTGCTCATTAAAATCCCTACGAGTATGCAATTATCGATTCTATAATAAATTTCTTGTGAATATGAACTATACTAGTTTTATAATAGGAAAATGTCTATGTACTGAAAAGTCAAATTCCGGTGGAACTGTCGAGTCCCGTTTGTGTCCTCCAGCTAATAATTTTAGTACTACAAAATTCGTTTTGGCTACTTTTAGAAGATCAGTTACCTGAAACAAACAAAAATAGGCTCTAAGTTTAGTTATGAAAAACTAAAAAACTTCTGCATCTAAAAATATAATAGTTCCCAATATGTAGATAGATGGCGGTGACAAATACAGGTGACACAAGAAAACAATGGTTTTGATAACACATCTCCGTGATTTCAAGTTTACCCAGCTTATATTTTATTGCTTTGTATCGTTTAATATATGCAATTTTCTTTTATTAATTACAATCATTTTCAACGTTGTTTTTGACGTTTTCTTTCGTTAATTACCTGCTGTTGAAGCAACGCCATCTATTGTCCATGTCACGGAAACATTTTAACGGGCAAAAAGTCCCTCGATATGTGTTTTTTAATTCAATGGTAAATGTTAGTACAGCTCATTGAAATGTTAGAATCGTACCTATAATTAATACTAATTAGTGTTATAACTTACTTCTTGATCAGGTGTAGTAATAGTTTCTAGTAAAGATCGAGCCTGCTGGAAGTGTTTGCATCCGCCAAGATACAGTATCACAGGATTTTCGTATCTGAAATAAATTACGATATTAATAAACAGAACATCTGACTGCCTCATACGTCTAGAGGTCGCAGGCCCGGCTGCTGAGCAAAAAGTCCTCTGTTTCGGGTCGTGCAGTATTATTGGGATTTATTGTAAGAAAATTCTTAATCAGTTTGGAATGTGCCCGGTAGATGGCAATAGGCTCTCCACCTATTACATAAGACTCAGCAGTGTCTGAACAGCATTATGGGCTAGTTGACGGCATCATAAATAAATTCTGAAATCTTGTTTGGTAAATAGTTTTCCTTCTAAAAACTTAGTAAAACTTAATCTCTTGCTTATCTTTGGCGTTTTCAATTTGTAATTTATCAAAATCACACAATAAGTATGCCAATGGCAATGAACAACTATGACGTCACGCCTTTGTATTCCAAACATTATCAGAACAAAATGTCGTTTTTGACAGTTCATAATAAGTAACTCAGATGACTAGTAATCAACTACCGTATTCTAATGTACCTGTGGGGAATTCAAGCGTGATCCCATGTAATGTTAATCCTAATTTTGACTATTGTTTCTCTTAAACATACAATCCTCATAAACGAAATAATAGTTACGACTAAACTACACCTCAAAGGAGTCTATACTCGAGTGTGCGTAGGAGTAAGTTATACTTTATATTCACTTCAGATGTCTTATGAACAGATAAAGTTTACTTACTGCAACGGCTGCGTCATCTCGCAGAACTCGTGGTAGTGCACTTGAGGCGGGGTGAGCACGGACAGGGGGGCGAACCGGTGCTTGTAGCGGACGGCTTCGTTGTCGAACTCGGACTGAGGTTGACGGATCTTGCCTTGCAACTTGAATGCAACGAGGGCCTAAGTGTGAAAATAAAATAAAATTGATTAGTCTCTATATCGTTCGAAAATATAAAAACATGCCTCAAACACCTGATTTGGTCGCCTGGCTAGTAAGCTGCCTGGCTGTAGGTTATACGCATTGAAAGTGCACAATACGCTACGCAAAAGCAACTTTGACGGTACGATTGATGCAGTGAATTAGCTTTCTACACTGCGGGTTGTGGGTTCGATACATTTTTCCAAATTCTTGTAATATTACAATAGAGTTATTTTTCACGTCGGATCCAGTTGAAATTTGTGATTTTTTCTATGTCTGTCATAAATATTTAAGCCGAGTTTTATTTCTTAAAAAATGAACTAATTATCGAATGAATCCATACCTTGTAGTACCCCCCGCACATGTTCTGCATCACATTACAAAGCAGTCCCTCCCTGGCGTAGGGCCGCACTCGCTTCTTGTTCTTCCTCTGCCGCCGCGAGTCGCGCGAGTCGCGCCGCGCCGCATCACCCGCGAGACCCTCCGCCCGCCCCAGGGCCGACACTAGCCAGCCGTATAGGAACTCGTACAAATACCTACAGTTTTGAGGGTAGATATAATGAAAATTGGACATTTAGATGTGCTATTAAAAGTAGAAACAGAGCACTACACACACATTAGTAATGCTCAAGATTTAAAGAATTTAAGTATTTAACGATTTGCATGTCTCATTTAGATAGACCGGCAGCTTAATTACCGGTGTAGCAATTAGTTTGCGACAGGTGTAGATCGCGCGATAGCTACTGTCAAACGTCATTTTTGTGTCATATTTGTATTTGACAACAGTGAAGGTACTGTCGTGTGGCTGTCGCATTGCTCTCGCTATATTTATGTAATTAGGTTACTAATGCGTTACGTACCATGCATGTATATCACAATGTTTTAATTGGCCGCGCCAAGCGACATACAATGCATCTCATATTATGAGGCCCCTTTATTCTCACACAAACATTTGGAAAACAAAAAAACTCACCAGAATATATAATGGTACTCGTGCACGCTGTACAGCTCGAGCTCGAGACCGGACAGCAAGTACGCGATCATGACGCGCAGCACGTGGTACAGCACCCACGTGCCGAAGCACGCGCGCGGCCCCGTGCCCGCCGCGCCGCTCACCACCGCGTCCACGCTCTCCGCCTGCACACCGACACAACATTCGTACAAGATGGCGGCGTCACGTTACGAAACTGTACCGCGTGCAACAATACACTACCTCCTCTTGTAACGCCGCGAACTCGTCTAGTAGTAACGCAAGCTTGTCCCGCTGCCGCGCACGGTTGTGTCCGCACACTTGCAACAGAACTGCAAACGGACGCACGCAACGAGCCAGGAAGTTCTCCACGAACTCACGCGCCTGTGACGAGGTAATCAAAGTAAAATAGGCGTCATATGTCCTAATAAGGTATCAACACTAGTGTCGACTGCAAGAGACGAAAATATCTGGAGACCTTGAGTTACCTCCACTTTAAAATTGACTCCGTGACAGATACACAGATATTTCCGCTTATTAGTAAGTAAAAAGCCTTACTTGCGGCGTAGAGATCATAGGGGACTTGGGCGTCAGTGCGGGCGGGTTGACGAAGTTCTTGACGGATTCTCTCAAGATTTCGACGAAGGCGTGTTGCGGTCGCGGCTGGCCGACGGGCCCGTTCATAGCGCTTTGAGCCATCGACGCCGTGTTGGCGGGCGACGGGCTGAGGTACAGCAGCTGCAGAGCCGAGCGGGACAGGATGCAGGCGCGCTGCCGACTGAACTCCATGAAGAAATCCTGGAAAGAATATATTTATACAATTATAGTACCACAGTTCTACATATAACACAAGAACAAGTATACAGCTTCTCATATTAACCTCATAACAACAACTATCGACGCAATCGAAGGCATATCGCACCCTCATAACGAAAGTGATCTTATTCAAAAATGTAATTTGTGGGAAATGAGCAAGAAAGTCTTCAAAAAAGTATGCTTTTTAAGATCAGTTTTGGTTGTTCAGGAATTTTGAGTTAGAACACTTTCATTCTAAGGGTGCAATATGTTATTTGCCGTGCGGTCGTGTCGCACCGTAGCTCGAGCTAAATCACCTATACCGCGCAGCCTCTCTGCACACAACGCTCTCCTGTGCGCAAAACCGAACTGTGATGTGTTTGAGGATAGATGGCCAGATATATTGTTAGAGTGTTTGCGTTTCTGCGAGAAGGATGTATGATTGTGTGTTTAATTTGATATATATTTTTAAGTTATTTTTTTGGAACTTGATTTAATTATTGTAATTGGTGTAAAACCGTTATAATTAAAGTGAATAAATAACTATAGTGCACCCTTTTAGAAGTATATCAGTCAGTTTTAGGACTAGAATTTTCACTGACATTTCCCCAAAACTACTCTTTACAAAGATTCCTTCCAAGCGCCTCTACTCTACAGCTTCGTCGGGAGTACAATGTTTCTGACTGTCGAAGATAGATGGGGAAAATGTAGTTCCGGACGAAAACGTCTGTTCAAGATCTAATAGTAGTTTCACTTGTGAGCCATCTAGTATGTAATGGCCCATTCTTTGTGAGTGTCCTGTATAGTTACCAGAGCGGTGTGGAAGTTGGTACACGAAGTGATCTTCCATGCATGCCGCAACCTAGCCACTAGCTCATCGAAGTAAAGCAGCGCCTCGGCCCGAGGCTTGATGCGCGTGTAGCGGGGGAACGTCGGTGGGAGCAGACGCTGGTTGATCATCGGCTCGAACCCCATAGGGTTCGGGGAGTCGGCTGCAAGTAAAGATACTCGTTATTTATTGACTTATCTGTTTGAATAACATCATCATGCCTGTATTCCCTTAAGGGTTAGGCAGAGATGTATTGTACACCCATATTTCGCCTGTAATAGGTGTAATAGGTGGCGAGCATTTTACGATCTAGGTCTAGATTTTTTTTATTAGAAAAACTAATGACACTGCCCAACCCGGGGACCGAACTCGGGCTTCGAAACGATATATGTAATGTAAATGAAGCAAAAGGAGCATAGAAAGATCGTAGCATATGGCGTTCTGTAGTTTCTGCCTACTCCGACGTGAAAATCGCGTGATGTTATGTATATGATATTGACATTTTAACTGTCGCATCATGTAAGTACCTTAATAAAATATAAATATACTTACAATTCTCCACAGGCTGTGTTCCTTTCCCCGAGGTCTTGATAATCACTTTCATCATCTCGGAGCAGCCATTGAGCAAAGCGACGCAGTCAGCTCCAGACTGAGAATCCTTCTTAGTTATCAAGAGGAGAGCTTGGAAGAACATCCTGGTGAACCTGATGCGTGCAGCCAGAGCGGTCCAGAGATTTTCCTGGAAACATGCTTTTATAAAACCATCATCCATACCATTTTGTAGATAGACCTGTCAAGAAACACAATGTAAACACAATAGGCAGGTGCCTCCTGTGCCTTAATGGATTAAAAGTCTTGCTTACCTCATCATCAGAACTCCTGGCTCTCTTATTGAGTTCCTCCTCTTGCTCTCGGAGCATTTGGACGCACTTCTGCTCACTGACTTCGAGAGTCGCGTCATAAGTGTTACCGGACTGCGGGTTCGAGCCCAGACGATAACCGTAACCCATAGGTTGGAAATCTTCTTCTTCAAACACCTGGGCCCTGAAAATTTTGTGTTTTAAACATAATAATGGTTTTTGTTCGAGATGAGAAGCGGAGGCAAGGGCTAAAATATGGTTTAACTTTCAAATTAAATTATGTAATATGATTTTGATATAAAACTTTAAGATGAAATCTATGCAAAAACAGAATTTTTATACAGCAACTCTTTATGAGTCTCAAAAGTATAATGCACTCTTCTAGAATTCAACAGACAGTGATATAGGTATTTCACATTTTTTTCTAAACTTTACTGTCCTACTGCTGGACAAAGGTATCCTCCATGTCCTTCCACACCTCTCACTGTATTACTGCCGCCGGCCAGTTTGTAGTGAAGGCATCTAAGTTGTCGTTGTTTCAGTTATGAGCAGGCATGGCCAGCCTAAGCTTTTTAAAGGAGTCATTAGTACTAATTGTAGAGGACTCTGAATACACATAGCCTTCTAGTAATAGGAATCACTCATATAGACACCTCCATTATGCTGAATAAGAAATAATCAATCAACTTACTTGTTAATACAATCCCTGATACAATCCAACAGTTTATAAATAGCAATACAATATGCTTTCAAAGTCTTATTATTGATGGAATGAGGTTGATGCAGGTATAGGTTAGTGAAGACTGTCTGAGCAAGTGAGTGGCCTTCCAGCCAGGATACTATGCAAGCCATTGTTGCATCTATCACACCTATCAGCTCAGGGGGTTCCAAGTCATCTATTTTTAACTTCCCAGCCTGTAAATGGAACCAAAATTTAGTTAAAGGGAGAAATTAAATTGATTCTCATAATAAAACTAAAATGAACTAGTTTTACAAATTACCTTCCTGGTAAATTTTAAATGTACACACATTCAGACCTGGGGTAAATTTATATAATGTAACGGGACTATTAAAATCAGTATCAGTACATAGATTGAACCCACAACCTGTGGTGCAAAAAGCTACACAATATAACAAAATCTTTATATTAGACACTTACGGCCACTGCTTGTTGGAAATTCAATGGCTTAGGATTGCCACGGTTGCAGAGCATGCCTGCATCCATTTTTGGGTCCATCATCTCAATAGCTGACATGGCCTCAAAAAGACCAAACAAGTGGCCATCATGAAGCAATTCTCCAAGCTGAAGGTCTGGAATGTTATTGTATGGTAAATATGTATATGGTATGATATGTTACAAGTAAAAATCCAATTGAGATAAATTTGCATGTAAACATTGTGAAATATGTTTAAATCTTATTTAACTGAAACATTATTTATAAATATTTACCTTGAATATGTTTAAAGAAGTCAGATGTTATGTCAACCCAGTTATAGATGACTTCAGGTGCAGCCCCCAAGGAATCCATTGTCCTATATTAAAGATATCTTATAATTTAAAAATGTATCTTATACATTTCACCTTTTTTATTAAACTTTTGAATGCCACAGTTGTCTATAGCAAACAAATAAGTATTTGAACACCACTTAAGCTGGCAATGTCAAGTAATTATACATTTAAAATAGCTTGGCTTCTAAGTGTAGTACTCAAAAGGATAATTATTGAAGTTTATTACAGATTTTAAAACTTAATCATATATCTTGCGTTTCAACTCCAGAAAGGTTTATTAATTACTTATGAACCTGTACACACTTAACCTTAGTATAAATTTGCATTGAATTAGTTATAATTATTTTAATTAACACACCACACAAATCTGGATATAGTATTTAAGGAATTTATTTTTAGTAACCAAAGTATCGGTCAATTTTGTTGCATCTTTACATCACTTCAACTGTTCCCCTGGTAAGTACCAAGGAAACTATCTACTTATTCCCTTGATAGCAAGGGAAGAGTAATTATCAGAAATGATTAACTCTTGTAAGGCAAGTGGCAAACAAAATCTACAGAAGCTGGGCATGATGATTACTGGTAACCAACTAACTACATAGATTTTTATATATATAATAAGATAATAAGACGATCCTTTTACCCTACATAGGTATTTAGGTCTTTGTAATCCAAGCTATGCACATTGTCAGCCTTCAAATGCAGCAGTTACGAAATGTCAAATAAAAGCCGGGACAATAAGATGTCTCAGCCGCTACTCAAGCAGATAATTAGCCACAAAACCACTACACACAACAGCAACACAAACAACAAAGATAAATCAATAATATCTACAGGACTTATGTAAAATAAATATCAAAACACTAGCTAACATGCAAACTGTACTAACCCGTCACCATCATAATAATCATCATTATCGCCCATTACAAAGTGCACTTCAGAATCTAAAGTAAAGGGAAACTAAATTACCATCAATTTTGTGGAAGACTTGTATAAATAGAAATTCATAAAAATAAATTGAGACCCTCGGAATCTCCACACCTCCTTAGCTTCCAATTTACTTACTCCATTCAAATGTCAAAGTCAACATTTTCTTGTCAAGAATAGTGTTGTCTACGGCTTTTTAGTCGATTTTCAGAATAATAGGTATTTTAATTTAAAATTTCAAAAAATATTTTAAAATCATCATTTCCATTTAAATATTCAAAACATACTGAACAACATATTTTTTCGCGATTTTAGGTTTGATCTCATACTAAAAGTTGTTCTTAATGATGAAATTATTAGGATGAGAAAGGTAGGCACTTATTTGTTTATTTTATATACTGTATGATTACATTACATATTGTTATGACTTGGAAATAAAACATCGTGAGGAAAATTTCGCGACGGTATACAAAAAACAAACGGCTTATTAATAAATTATTTAAATATATTTAATACTATTATTAAATACAGAGTTTTGGGTGGTTACATTAGCATTTTCCGTAACCAAATCATAAATATCACTATCTAATTGAGGCGGCTCAGTGGATTCGCTGCCTCCACCTGTAATTTGATTTGTATTTGGCTTTGTCAAATGTATTCCACCGAGACCCAAATCCATACAGTCGAAATGGAGAATCTGTAAATTAAAACATTAGTATTAGCATCATGATAAAAACAGTTTTGATTTATAAGTATTGAGATAGATTTCATTACAATTACGTAAAAAAATAGTAGGTTATAATTTAGCCGAGAATTTATAATTAATCCACATTACCAAAAAAAGCGACTTAAACAATATCCTAATAATTTCTTTTTTTAATACATAGATATTTACCGCGCCGTTTTTTTTTAGAGTTAATGAAAGGGCAAAAAAAATCGCAAAATCAAAAGTACGTAATATGTTTGTACAGAAAGAAGCTTACCAATACTGGAGCTTTATCGACCCTTGTGTCCCAGTCCATGCAGACGTGCATCTTGGTGAGGTCAATAGTGATGTCAAAGAGTCTAATGCACATGTCCAGAATATTTATAGGCACGTATGGTATCGGAATAGGGATGCAGAATGGCGGCGGGTTGCTTGCTGTAAATATGAAATACATAATCAGAATGATTTAAGGAAATGATGGAAGGAAAATACTTTTTTGCTTATGGATCTACTTAACATAAGTGAAATCCTAGGTCCATGATTAATTTATACATTACCTATACAGGAATTAAACGTGAAAAGAAAGGGTTACTTGAGTATCTTATTGAAACCTTGCATTTTTCAGCCTATGACCACGCTATAACAACTAAATTTCCAAAAATAAGTACATGTCAATGTTTTTCTTTTATGTCCACTAAAGTAGCAAACATCCATTCGGCCCGCCCGATGTTAAGCGGGGTATCACTCGCGCTTTGCCGACCCTAACAAATTCAATTTTATCACCCTGAAATTTTACTACGGTTTTATCAGTGGCAGAAAAAAAAATGGGCCAGGTCACGGCGCAGTGAGAAGGACAAGAAATATTATCTACATAATTTGAGGAGTCAAAGCCTCATCTACACCGTCCCGCCATTTCGTCGGTACCTATAGACCTACGAGCTCTCATGGTTTACTATAAACCAGTATCATCCCACAACTGGGCAAAGGTCTCCATCCAAGATTTCGAGACGAATTGGTCTAGAGCCGGTGTGGTCAAAAAAACTTCTTACCTGAATATGTTTTTTGGAATATACTCTCGTTGTTCATTGTCACGTTTAAGTCCAATAAACCTTCAGATGGGTCAAAAGTCAGTTCGGCACACGCTGTAAAACAAAAAATCTTTATAATTAAACACGTTCTTATAACATGTTTCTTATGACAAATGGATTCTTTAGCCACAATTTCATTACATAAATATACTTACGTAAACATCCTACACGCATTTTTTATTGTAGGTATATGTATGATTGGCTCGCTGTCGATCTGGACCTCATCAAAAGCGATGGCTAAAGTCTTTCTATCTACATGGTACAAGAGAATTTAAATGAACGGAGACAAACCTTTCGTTAAGCAATGAGGACGCATAAGATAGGACCTACATACATAGAGATGAAGATGAAAAAAGGGCCAAAGTTAATAAGAATTCGGTTCCCCAGCTAATTTTGTTGGAATTGATAAACTAAATATTAATACAAATTCTAATTAAAAGAAAAGAAGTGCCTAAATATATCGGAAGATGTTCCTACGTAAGTACTTACTTTGTCTATCGAATTTAATTACTGGGACTCGCATTCCGGAGCAGCACACGCATTTAAGACCATCGCAGTTACATCGTCCAGCACGGAAGGGAAGCCGCAGTCGCCAGCCAGGCTGGTACCACGGACGAGGCATCATTTTCTTTATTGTCTAGAAATAGCAAAATATTTTAAAAAGTAGATACTTACAGTCTTTAGTCATTAGTGCTGTAAGACGAAATAATTTGGGAAACACATGGTTATTTGGGTCTATTTTTTTAAATTCCTAGTAACCCCGTGGTCCCCAAATTTTGTACCTACTGTGTCGACTAGCTACTCTGTGGACACGAAAGGCTACATACAGAAAGTTCCTAGTCGATACAGACTCTAACTGATATCTTCATTTAGTAGGTAGGTATCTATATGAAAATTAAACCTTAACAAATACAACGATAGTCCCGTCTGCGACAAGAATACCTGATCATTGTACAAATATATTATTTTGAATGAAAACCTACAAATTTAATTCCCTACTTTTCATAATATACCTATTAAGAAAGAATATAGGAAGGTGGGATACCTACTTAATTAGCTGAAAAGGCCACATTTTGTTGACCGTGGTTTTAATTTTTCTAATATATCCAAGAATGCTAGTCTATCCAATATTATACTCACAAAATAATATTCTGATTACATAATATACACATAACTATAGTATGTAGACAAAGCAGTGCCGGTAACATTTTGCCGGCTTACTCATACTGTTCAGAAATGTATCGCCGTCCAATATTTTCCACACAATATTCACATTTTTTAATAATATCTACTTCCATACAATACGAAATACGAACAAAAGTGGTTCTATAAAGAAATGCCGGTAAAATTTTGGCGGCAAGTAGTGTACCAAGTTATACCTAAGTAAAAATTACTTACTGTGTTCGTGTCAATATCATAATATATAGAAAAATCGGATACATCCATTGAATTGTCCTCTTTATCGTTGAAAAAATGCCGCTTGGTTCTCGATGCATCACCTAAAAAGGAATATTTAAGTAAGTGCATGATGAAATGGATCAAATTCATTTAATATTTACTATGAAATTGGCGACGTTAAATTCTTTACTGTTTAATGATTCAGTGAGGTAATAATATACATACTAACATCACTGAATTAATTACCGTAAAGAAATGTTAATACATACATCTATTCGATTTCATCTAACAGAATAAGCACGCCTAAGCAAAACCCATACATAAAATTTCCAAACTTAATTATCTCACGCCTGAAAACCGCACACGGATGACTCACAATTTAAAAAATATTAAATACACTTACCTGAACCAAACTGAACAAAACACAGAAAAACAAAAAACGCAAGCGTTTTCGTTTTCATTTTGACTAAAGTTCGTTCAACTCAACTGTAGTAACGGCTCTAGGGACCAAATTCAAATGATTGGTTTCCGATACCCTATGTCGATACTTCCAAAGGTAACTAAGTATTTGTATGCAAGGTATGCGATGCGCGAGCGCAACTGACTTGCGGTACTTTCTAGAGAGAAACTCCTGCGCATCGGATCGATGCGATACCACCACTGTTCGGATAATGGCTAGGTATTTTCACGTATATATTTTCACGCATGTCCACTAATGTGAAAATGAATAATGAGGCGCATGACAAATACTGAACGATGTGTGCCTAATGCTATGCGACTAATACAAGTAATTTTAACCTTTGATCACACAGAGATCTGTCCGTCTGATGCGCTACTGAAGCTTACTTACTATTTATACTTTTTTATGATATTTTCACGTTTGATTCTCTTTGTGAGATTGGTAAGTACTTAGGGTTCTATGCGCTTGCCGAAATAAATGTAGGGCCCACACTAATTGCGACAGGCAAGGTCCATCAGGTTTGCAGTAAGTTGTTGATGTTGATGTACAGATACTCAAATTTCACATTGACTTTAGGTGATTAGAGAAACTCCAGACATTCACCGCGTGTTCCTCTGAACTTACTTATTCATTAAATTTGATTAGTCTAAAATATGCTTGAATTTTAAATTAAAACGACATTAACGATATTCCTTAAGATAACCATAACCTAATTTGAAGCACGGTGTCTCAAGACATAAGTAACAATTATTTCCGCTGCAAGCCCAACGAGCATAAATGCTAAACATACATCGGAGGTTAAATCAATCGTAACCATTCAAATAAAATTAGAATTCCAAATTCCCGTATATTATAATTATCATTAACTCGGACGTGATCACTACTGGAGCAGCGTTTAAGTTACGTCTTTGCATGAAATGACAGATTGAAATCTGTATTCAAGAAAAGATCACTACTAGGCACTATTCTTAAAATACATGCCTTAGTTTATTCTAGCAACAATAGCAATAAAATAGCTACGGACCTGCATTTTATTGCATCGAGTCATACGCTATGGCATTCGTAAAGCGTTTTGATGCCAAGAATAACGGACTGGTCCTTTAGTCCGCATGTGTCGTATGAGCCCTAATGGTGCTTGTCATATTCTGTGCCGTTTACTTTTTATCTATCGACCAGCCTTCTTGAAAAATCTCTTGGTATGATGAATAAAATCCTTACTGAAATGTAGTTACTGGATTGTAATATGACGAGATGGGTAAATATAATTCCCATACAATTAATTTGCCAATGTATATTATTTCTCAATCTTCATATTTGACCCGGGTATGTATTAAAACTGCGGCCAGACACCGGAGGACGGGCGGCAGCGTCCTCTCACTAATCGGTGAGCCACTGCGATCCCCAAGCCGCCTGCCAAGCGTGGGGATTATGGCAAACCCCCCCTTGAGGGAGGCCTTCGTTCAGCAGTGGACGTCTTCTGGCTGATGATGATGATGATGATTATTTCTCATGTGATTTAGATGAAGGTAAAGATATATATCTCGATGCCAGTTGCTTATCGTCTGGCATACTTATATTCTTAATTCCTTCAGGATGAAGATAAATAAATGTAAAAACATTTACAATAAATAAATTTTAATCAAATAAGTCAGCTGTTTCAACAAACCAGAAGTATCTACCTATTTTCTTCACCATCCTATCATCGGTCGAACAGATCCAATAGAGATCTGACAACATTCTCATCGTAGTCTTCGATGTCATCTTCTCCTGTGTCAACCACTGCATCCACTCCTCCTTGAGGGTCTGATATAGGAAGTCCACCATCCTCGTATGGTTTTACCATCGCTAATCCATTGGCTCCCATCCTAAATATAAACAATACTATCAGTTTTGTTACTTAGGTATATTATTATACAATATATCAAGACAATAGTATCCACATTATCTATCTCTGCATAATACATAAACTTAGCATTAAGCCTGTATTCCCCGTTAGGCAATGGTGTACTATTTGTACACCTATATTTCACCGATGCCGTTATTAAGTCCCATGCAATAAGGGGCGACAATATCGTCCGGGCACATTTTTCTTACAGAAAAACCTAATAAGACTGCTCGACCTGGGGATCGAAATCAGGACCTTATCCTGCTTAGTTGTCTAGTATTATTACGACTACTTGCTATGAGTTGATATGAGTGTCTTACAACTGAGATTGTTCTGTGAGACGGATTATGAAGAAGGCAATATTTAGCACAAATAGGTATATATTTATATTTAAATTATTAATAATAACAAAGTATTTTTACGAAAACATATTTTTAACTATTTCCATTTATGAACAGTCGATTTCCATTTTGGAAATAAGAGATAAAAGAAATAACGGGAGAATATTTTTTAGCAAAATATTATTTTGTAAGTAAAAAAATAACATGCAATAAATATTAAACGCAGTTGCATCAATAACAAACGAAAATAAATGAAGTGAAGTGTTCCACATTTAGTTTAACAAAATACTTTTCTATCGTATAGTATCTGATATAAAACTGCCTCATTGGTTAAGTGGTCGCATGTGCGGCTGCTGAACATGTGGTTCTGGGATCAATTCCCAAACCAGGCAAAGTGTTATTGGATTTTTCTGCAAAGAAATTCTCAGTAGCAGCCCGAAGTTTGAAATTGTGTCCAATAGATGGCAATATGCTAGCCCCCTTTTACGTGGAACTTGATAATTGAAATGTGGTTGTACAAAAAGTACACCTCTGAAAGTAAATCATGGCCTTTATTATTAAGAGGAGATTAAACAGCATCGTAATATATTTCTTTTGGGCCGTAGTTTAATATAGATAATGCTGGAGATATAACACAAATTTTTGGTACACGAAACAAACAACGCCGCTTCAGAACAATGTGGCGTTCAAATCCACGGACATGGAATGTGACGATTAAAATAATTTTTGAAGTTTTCTTTTCAATTTTTGGACGAGCCACGCCGCCGGGTTAAGCCTAGAAAAGGCTGACGACTTGGATGCCTTCAAGATGAACTGGCAGGAGGAAGCAACACAACGAGAGGTGTGGAAAAATATGAGGAAAACCTTTGCCCAGCATGGTAAAAAAGGCTAGGAAAAAGAAAAGAGTTTTTTTTTTAACTAATTTCCTAAGAATTTTCAAAATGGAGGAATGTGTACTCGGACCATAATATCAGCATGTCCATAAAAAGGATCATACGAAACTTTAATTTGGTAGAAAGTACGTAAAAGCAAGTAGAAAGTATAGATAATTTCTTAAGACGGTAATATATTGCCGTCACACTTACCGGAGGCAATCGAAGGCGAAATTGAAGAGTTCGAACGACCGCCAATGTCCTGTCATCGCCAAGCAAAAGTGAAAGTTCCGTCCTGGGAAGAATACGTTATAAAACTTTGCGCAGACTTTCAAACTGTTTATTCTTGGAGGACTTATGCATATCGGCCTTGGGTTTTTACCTAAAATAGAAATTAAAAATAAAATTACATTATTGCAGTATTTTTTGGATCATAAATAGAAGATCAAGTTCTAGTAAATAATCTTCTAATCTTTGTGAGCAATGAGTTCTTAATTGGACGCTAGAGTTTTTTCATCAAGAGGCACGTAATGATCATTCAGAACAAAAATTAAATAGTATATGATTTTTATAAGTAACGTCTGTGCCTGATTAACCATGTAGCAAGAGTAGCAATTGCTACGGGCCCCGCGCAATAGGGGTACCCAAACCCGCCCACCTCCGCTTGAGCGTAATTTTTTGAGTGAAACTTATAAAGTGGTCTAACTTGATGTCACAAAAAGTGAAACGTTACACCTGTTGGCCGACTAAGACCATGCACTTCAGACAATCGGTAACCGATTATTTTGTTTGCGAAAATAAAACACAGAATTTCATACGGTAAACGCATAAGTTCCACGAAAAGTCACTTTATACTTAAGAACCTATATTAGATCAAGGGAAATCAACAGAATTTTGCTACGGACCTCGCGCTTGCTTAATCCGGCACTGAGTAAAGTAAGTCTATTCACTTACCCGACAAGGAATTTTCGTAGAGCACCCTGTTGTTGAGCGACATAGCCACGTCGAAAGCGAAATCTCCCGGGTGATATGTCACTCGCATACACGCTTTTTGCTTCAACAAGTCCATAACGTAGCCGGTGCAGCACTTGCAGATTCCCTTATCACATACACAGCGCCTATTAGTTGATGAAGAAGTTCCATTTTGAGTTGCTTGACTCTGTCTGGATAACGACGCAGTAATCGGTGATGAATCCCTTCGTAGGTGATGTAGCATCAACAAGAAGTCGTCAGGTACTTCCATTCCATTCATATGTGCAGCTTTTGTTTTGTTTCCATAGTCTTCTAAAGTTACTACAATATAAATAATTCAGCCATTAAAAATAATTCACATATTTAAATTAGTTTCACATTTATATTCATGAATAAATAAATCTTACCTCCTTGTATAAGCTGTAGGCAAAAAATCGTAAATAAAAATATTACTACACACATTTTTGTTGATTTTGTGGCGAGAATATGTGCGTGCGCCTATCGTCTGAACGGGTCCGACACTCCAATTCACATGCACAACAGTGAACCGGTTCAGCAGGGGCAGAGAAAGATCTGTTTATCTCATTATCTGCACTTTCTCGTTGACTTCAAATCGATTCACAATGATTTTTATTTGAATAAAATTCTCTCTTTTGTTTTGTGTATTTTATTGGTAACAAAAAATAGACTTATAAATATTTACATATTAAGAAAAATACTGATCCGTAAAGTTACAATCACAGTTGATCACGAGTCTCCATCAAAAAAGTCGCCAAACGCGTCACCGATGCCGTCAAAAGGCCCGTCTTCGCTAGATCCCCCGCCTCCAAATAAGCCGTCTCCACCAAACACGCCAGCGGCATTTTCTATGAAGCCCCCACCATCATCGTCACTGTTGCTATTACCAAAAAGATTGACTGGTTTAGGTCCTGATGATACAGGTCTCGGCTTTTGTCCTGTCTTGATTCCAGATGACCCAAGACTGAGAAAGAAATAAATTATTAGTAATTAAGTAAAACATGGATGAGACTGGCGCAGGAGTGTAGAAACTGGCACTTTCAAAGAGAGGCCTATGCCCAGCAGTGGGCGAAGTCTGGCTGTGGATGATGATGATGATGAAGTTAAACATAATGTAGAGTCGGGTGTATTATAGCCGAACTTGTAATAAATACGTTTCGCGTAAACTGATTTGATCTTAGCTGCGCCTGAGAAGATACAACTTAATATCGAAAAACAATGTCAATATTTATTTCTTTATGCAAATATTTGCTATAATATTACCTGAAACATCTAAACGACGCTGAATACACTGGAAATCCACCAATATCCGCATTGATATCTAAACAAGCATGCGCGTTCCTGTTTCTAATTTGTATATTGGATATTTCAGCACAGACTCGAACAAATGGAGCTCTTCTAGGATTGAAGCATATTGGTGGTGGGTCACTGGCTGAAATAACTTTCTATTAACACGTTTGTCTTTGCTATTGTTTAAAAAATAACTCATGAATTCGTTGCATAGACACCTTATTTGTATGCCAAACTATGTTCCGTTTCAAAAGAATAGACACTTTCTTAACCAATTTAATTCTCACCTGAAACTCTTCTTCGTACAACGGTATTATTGTTGATGCTCATTCTTACATCAAATACAAAGTCTTCTGGTATGAAGGATATGTTTCCGCATGCTTTCATTCGGAATCGTTCCATAATAGCACCTGTGCAACATCCACATTGTCTGCTACGACACTCACAAGGGAATCTTATAACTTGACCAGGAACATTTTGCGTTGGTACTTCACTTATAACTTCATCTTGTACTACCGGATTGTCCGATACGACGGGTGGAGCTGTACTGCTCACTACCGGTACTGGATCTTGCAATATTTCAGTCACAGTGGGACTATCGACCACAACGTCAGCAATCGGTTCTTCCTCTTCTATTTCATCTTCTATCTCATTGGCATCGTCCTCGTCTTGTACATTTATAGGCACAGTAATGGTAACAGGAGATTTGAGTACGGGAGTCGGTTGCAAAGCTTGCCTCCAAATCGTTTGAGGTACTTTGAAATTTATAACTTTATATGCTTTGTCACCTGGAAAAGATTTAAATTACATTTTATATTTTCCCCCTCAGATTAATCAAAACGTTTTAATTAATCGTTCATAGTAGTATCACTCACAGAGTCCAAAACGGGAAGTTGATATCATCAACAATATAAACAATTTTATTGTAGGGCCCATTTTCTGATGAGAAAGAAACATTACGTCGAACAGTAAAGCTCGACTCCTCATTACGAATTGTAGGCGTAGCAAGTAACCGGGAGTATTTAACGGTCGACCACTAACATCCGATGTTTATTTTAATCTGCACAGTCAGTCATAGGAACAAGTTTTAAATTTTAATGTCACTACGAGAGAAAGTTGAAATTTAAAACTATATTATGTTGCTTACTTTCAATATGGATACGTGAAGAGAATTTTTATTGATAAAATAAATTAACGTTTATTATGTTTAACGACGTGATCATGATATCGAATGTAGATACGGGATATTACATTATTATTATTATCATTTACAGAATATTACGCAATTGTTACGTTAATATTTTCATTTTTTAATACATTATTAAAATGGAAATGGATGTAGAATGGATTGGAATAGAATGGATAAAGATCATAGAAATGGATCACAAAATATGAAAAGGACTAAATTTTGGTAGATCGTATAATATTATTATGTTTATTATCTACTAACGCTAATTACTGCACCTGATATAACCTTTACGCCTCTTTTTTAGGCATGAAAACGTAGCCAATTTTGCTTAATAATCATGGTCATGTCCATTCAATAAAATATTCTTCCTAAAGGCGTAGAAAGACCGTGTTACCACAAGTTTCATGTACCCACACCTTTTCAAATCATATTAGCAATACTAACTTGTAACTTTGGTAAGGTGATATATTGCTAGCAATTTGAACTAAGAGTGCTAAGTAACACTCTCTTCGATCAATAGTGAATTTCGACTGTTTTGTAGTATCACCTAGGATGTTATGCATGTCTGATATGTCATGTGTCTGTATTTTTATTCATATGCAAATGAAGATGCCGCAACATTATCTCACTTTATCTACACTATTCATATCGTCTGCATATATAATATTAATTTCTATAGAATTGCACTTTTGAATTAAAATACTGCGATCTGGCTGGTTTTTCAGCAACATCAATTAAAACAAATAACACAAAATAAATAAATAAAAAGAAACCATTTAAATTGAAAATGTTTTTTACTGGTCATTCATGCAAAATAAATAATCTCATACAGAATTTTGCTATTTACAACACACACAATAAATAGGTAAAGTACAAAAATTAATAAATTACTAAAACTACTTAGAACTATCCTGACTAACACGTCATACTTGTGACCATTCACCACGCATCATTTTATTCTGTCTTCTCCTGTCCCTTTTATTTTTATTATCATTAGATTTCCTCATCATCAAAGCCATATCAATGGTAGAATCAACAAACTCATCATATTCATTGCTATGATTTTTCTCGCCGTGTATCTTTGTATCTTTATTGTCTCTGTGTTGTCTCTTATTTTTACCAAATATACCTAGTTCATCACCCAAGGTTTCTCCAATTTGGCCCAAATTGAGAACGTCTAAATCACCCAGATTAAATTGTCTATTCTTGTTTTTCTTTTTGGGTAAAGTGAGACCTTCATAATAATTATCTGGGACGGTTGAACCAAATTGGTATTGAGCTCTACTTTCTTCTGCAGATATCGGTTCTCTTTCAGGCATAGTTTCTACTGAAGCAGAGTCAAGACTTTCCACTATTTGAATCATATCATCATTGACGGGTTCTTCAGAAGAAGGTGCGAAAGCTACGGTTGATGGTGTTTTTGGAGTGATCGTCAAAACTTTTTCATAGTTGGGCTGTTCTTCTTCTTCTTTGTCCGTCACACTAGAATCTTTGCCTTTATTTGAAATCATTGGCGTCACATGCAAAGCAGATAATTGGCCAGTAATGTGTGCTAATGACATTTCCAAATCCTCAAAGTCAGTTACGCTTTTAGGAGTAGTGGGAGATACCTGTGGTACAGTAGTTTGTGTGGGCTTTTCTGTAATTAATGAAACTGGCTCAAGGGTTTGCTGTTTAACCAAATTTGTGACTGGAGTACTTTCTGTCGTTTGAATTGCAACTGTAACAGAACTTGGCACAGGGCTAACTGTCGTTGTAGTCGTTGTCAGGATGGATGTCGATGTACTTTCTGTAGTAGTTCTTCTGGTAGGTCTTCTGGTTGGTCTGCGAGTTGGTCGCCTATTTCCCGGGGACGGTCTAACTCGCACAGTCGTAGTACGGATTGGACGTGGTGTAGTAGTTCTAGTACCAGGTCTCCTCGACGGCCGGCGCGATGGCCTGGGACGTCTGGTAGTTGTTGTAGTGGGGGCAGGAGCTTGTTTCTTTTTATTTTTGTTCGTTTTTTTCCCACCCGACGATCCAAAGAGGTCTCCCAATATGTCTTCTCCGAGAAGACTGAAACCTGTGTAGTCGGCGCTATCTACGTCGTTGACAGCATCGAGTGTGCCTGATAAGTAGAAAATATGTATTTAATTAACAGGTTCTTTTGTTGACTAAAAGTATAAAATCTTTTTTTGTATTTCACTCACCATCATCATCATCATCGTCGTCATCATCGTCATCGTCTTCATCACCACCGATGCCGAAGTCATCTTCATAATCATCATCATCGTCATCCTCGCCCTTCTCATCTTGAGGGACCAACGGCAATGGGTCGGCTGGCTCTGAGGTCACTCCTCTAGGGCCAAATTTAAAGCAGGATACTCTCACAGCAGCTTCCACTGTACTCTTCGATTGAAGCTCTAAGCCGAGACATGCTCTGAATTCTTCACCAGCTCTAGCAATGTTGTAAACTCGTCCACAAAACTTGGATAAGCCACCCGGCAACGGCATGCAGACTGGACTGGGTTTACGACCTAATAAAAAAAAACAAATTTAAGCTGAATACAAAAATAAAATTCCATAAATAAAATTCTACCGAAATAAATTAAACTACATTACATATATCAATGCATATGGATGTAGCACCATAAAAGTTTGAGTGCTCGTTACGAAATCGAAAGTTAAAATGGATACAAAATAAATAAATAAAACACAAACACTTACTCGAAAGAGTCCGGTTTGTTATGACCTTCTTTCCGAAACTCAACGATACGGCCATTTTGTCTCCATTGAGGTACATCAAAGATGCGCATCCTGGAAAAAAGCATAGTATTCATAGTATTTAATAATTACAGATATTATGTGACTGTGTATATGATTCTATTCTGTTGTTATGAAAAGATCTCTGCCTATATAGATAGGTATATAACTCGTAACACTACCGTGAATGTCTAACAGACAACACATCCTATACCATTACAAAAAGAAACGTGTTTAGAACATGCGATTTTCTAAAATAACCACGAAAACTCCTTTTATCGTAGGGTAGAGTAACAGCATGGAGCGTTCTACAATATTATCATATACTTCGCAATTCAATAGACTCACTGATTTCGTAAAAGACAACATACTTTCCAAGCTAAAGATCCTGGTTTCATATTCTGTATGAGTCAGACCAATATTCCGGAGTTTAATGTTTCGTCATAAATGTGTGTTGTTATAGATCTCACGAGGAATAGAAATGATTTTTTTGACTGCAAACTATTAAAAGTCCCTTACAGTTCTTAAATGCATGATGTCATGAGATTTTAAACCATGTATGAAAAAAATATAAATAAATTTTTGGAACCGATAAATGTTTGCTAACCCTGACTTAAGTGACCAAAAATGTGGAAGTGAAATTTAAATCATTAATATTTATCGTAAGAAAACTATCTCCAATTTTCTAGAGATATTATAAATAACCGAGAAATCAAAGAATAATATTCATGTTCATACCTGCCCGTCATTTAAATGATTTAGAATCCGATAAATTAAAATTTACATACACCTTCTTGTAGTGTCTTTTTCTCATCTTTTATGTCCGATATCATCTGCGTGAGTTTCCATACTAACTTTAAAACCTCTTAGGGTTGAATTTCTTAACATATTTTTATAGTTTTAGCTTCATAAATCATAAAGAACCTGTATACAAGTTTTTTGCTGTACGAAATATCCAACCCGTCATAATAGTTGACTTTGTTACATTTTTTTTTTGACATAACTTTACGATATCAAAGTCTTTTCATAAAATACTGTGAGATATTTTGAATTTAAAAGAGTAACCATAGAATTTCTTGCCCGTTTTTCTTCATAGAAATATTTTGGAACATTTAGAATTTAACTATCTTATGTACCTGTATATGATCTTCGTGAAAACATATCTTATCAAATGTGTTATCAATAGTTATTAATGGGGTTATACCTGGTCCATTGAGTTCGACGACGGGCAGTCGGAACTCCCTGCAGCAGTTGCAGTAAGCCTCGACGCACTTGCAGTACTTGTTGATGCTGTTCTCTTCCAATTTGTCGTCATCATTCCTATTCTGGATCGCTTTCTTGGCGTTGTACTTTTCTTTTCCTATAAATTATGGATTCATAATTACATAAAGTTATTTTTAATACGATTTACCAGTGTTTTTTGATGAGTGTTAATTTTGATACCTATTTGGAAGAATGGTCTGAAGAAATGAGTTTATAACTGAAGTTTATGAAACAAAAAAAATTGTCTGATGAGTGATATTTTGTTGAATATTCCATTCTTTGGACATTTTTGTTGGCCTGAATATGGCTGACATGACTCAATTATTCACTAGGAAGCGCTCAGTTACTAAAGAATGACCCTGAACTTGAGAGAACTTTCCAAATTCCTTAGTCTGTCTATTTATATCTTCTAATTGCCGAGATAGATAACCATCTTTACAGGCCTAAAAAATACATAACACATAAACTTTATGACTTATTAAATCATTGCAAACACCTGTGATGAGTACCTAATTAATTAAAAGTTACAGTTCTCAAACAATAATGTATATCTTGATATGAAACAATTATTATCAATCAACGATAAAACTCAACGTAGTGTATATCACACAGTTGATTTATACATCTCCTTAATAAAAAATATCAGTGTCTAGCACGCTACATGATTTTTTATTGAAAGTAATTCAGCACAAAAAATTTGATGACGACCACTCGATCGTCAACTTTCACGGTTTTTTAAAAGGACACCTACATTGTTTTAAGCATACAAATGTAATAAAAACTACCGACAAGTCACATACATGTCAACAATCAATCATTGTTTTAATTAGGCATCATGCTTATGTGCAAGCGTTAATTTCTGACGGCTTACAAATTCAAGAATGATTAATTAATATTAGATTAGTACAGGATACTCACTGACACTCTTTGAAGCAGCGAACGCTAAGAGTATGAATATTAGAAGCAACTCGAACACCAGGGAGAGCTTCATCCTGAAGGCTGGCTCCCTGCCTGCAAACATTAGAATATTATTTTCATTACGATAAACATAATATGTATAACGCTTATAGTCCTCAAAAGGTTGTACTGTCCTTATTCCTTTCCTTTCCTTTCCTTTTTTTTTTACATTGCCCCACACTAGGATTTCTCCTGTATCGTGGGTACAGTTTACAAACATACATGTCACATGCACAAACAACCAGACCCGAAACAACTATCTGTAGATCATACAAATATTTGTTCCGTGCGGGGATCGAACCCGCGACACGTAGCGCAGAAAGCTAATCGCTTAGCCACTGCGCCAACCGTGTCGTATGATTAAAAATACAATATATTATCTGTATTTTCATCACCAATTAGAAGTACATCAGTACACATGTCTGTAAGTATTTATACTAGGAACGTGTAAATGAATAACTGTGTGAAAATTATTTTTTCATCGCACCTAAAGTTTTGTAGCGCGTTGAAATCTTTTCAACTGCGCATTACACCGGCATTTCTAAATGAATTTATACATGCGTGTTTACATAAATATGCATGTTTGGCTATGAAACTTTCTTCCTAAGTAAACACGTTTTAACGAAAGATTTGTTCTTTTAGTATTATGGAGCTTATTAAAGTGTATGAGAAAGGTATGAAAATGTCGGCGAAAAATTGAATTTAACAATTTTTTAAAAATTAATACTTAATTTTGATTCCATAGATACTTACTTTTTTCTTAGTATGGGGATCGACAGATAACCAGATAATTGTATGTTATGTTCATTTACATTAGCCTAATATGTTATTTATTTTTAGCCCTTTTAATAGAAACTTTTTTTAACTTTTATGTATTTTTTGTTTTTGTAAACTTTATAATTTAATTGATTAAGAATATTATAAAGATAAAAATGTAAAATCAAATCTTACCTTCTAGTAAAAAACTTCAGTAAACAATTAATTTATTCAACACTTCGATGTTTTCTACTGCTCCGTGACGTTCAATAAATACAATAATTCCGAGTTCACACCGTACGGCTCTCAAAACGCAGACGACACCGTAGTAACACCAACACTGATTTGTTGTAAGCCTCGAGTAGCACCCGGAGAAATGTGCAGTGACGTATAACAGTGGGCGAGAAAGGAAAACTGCCTGTCGGACCTCTCTGTCACTCGGGGGCGAACGGTGAAGGATGGGTGAAAGCCGAGACGCAGTTGGTCGGGTATGTAGAATTTAGTGTCAAGTTAAGTCGGCATCCAAAGTGTTGATCGCGACTACTTGGCAAGGAAATGGTAGGCAGTTAATGTGAGCTTATTTAGGGTGTGAAAACTATCAGCTAGGTTAATTGACGGATGCTTTATTCGTTTTTGTTTGTAGGTGCGTTGTGTAATGATTGATAACCATAATGTACTTACTACTAGAGAAAACTCATCGTCTCTCATATTTCCCTGTCCGTCGAGCGATATTGTGGTTAAACCATCGCAAAACACAAAAGCGAGTTTTGGAAGAAATAATAATTAAAATCTTGGCAAATTTTCCACATAGAATCTGCGGATACATTAAATATATAGTCATTAAAATTGTATGATTTTAACCAATAGGTACTTTTCACAGAATAATCGTTTGAATTTTCCCTATGTGTATTCATTTTTTGATGCTGACTGTACACTGAATGTGGTAACCGGACATAGAAAGGGTTATTGAATGATTTCATTATATTTATATTCTTTAAATTCCTAAAATGGTTTCTAAATACAAACTGCTACAAATTGTAGCGATTTGTATTGAAACCATTGTTTGTAACAGTTGTGATTAGGTCATAAAGGTTACAATATGTTACATAACCACATACATCAAAACAACACACACTCGTAGTATTGCCACGGAAATTAAGAAACCGTGATTGTTTCAATGAAATGCGTTTCTTTTCTCTGTAACTTCCAGAAACGCCGCGTACAGTACGTTGCTCTCGGATATAATAATGTTGGCGTACATTGGCTTCAACAAAGTAAAATAAATATGAATATAATTATTATATGTCCATAGACTTTATGGACTGAAATGCAAGATATTGGTTGATTTGTGTGAGAAACAAAATAATATTGAGTTTTTGTTCGTTTTATTTTTATTTTTTTATTTATCGACGTTATTCATAGTTTTAATTCATTAAAAGGCGAATGCAATGCGAAGGCCTCCAAACAATACCTATTCTATTGTACGTCTTCTTTGTGTCACTTGACGGGTTAAAAATATATTCTGATTATGAAAGTCATAATTAACTAACAATAAATTAATTAACAATTTTCTTCTATATCTACATAGATATAGAAGGAAATTGTTACATTTTTACATTAATACAGTAATGTAAAAATGTAACAATCTCAGTGCAGCTTGACCATTCGCTTAAGTCATAATAGTCTAGTCTACGAAAAATTACTAAGTATTTGATTTTTTTACAAAAATAATAAAATGTATAAAATTGTTAATAGCCTGACAACTGAGTGGCCAATTCATATCGTCCGCACTAAGGCAGTCGGGTCGGTCACCATCGGCATCTGGTCCATGAGTGGTCACTTTCCCGCGGAGAAAGTGGACGGGCTCGAATTCTGACCACTCTTGTTATTATTTGTACGTGCACACGTGTTCACACGGTGGCCCATCGTTAGCGGATATATGATTATTGTGTAACCTTTATGACGCTATATAATATGTATTGTTATGCAAGTATGCGTATTTTTGAGCTATTGTTGTAAGGTACAGTGCCTCATTGGTCTTGTGGTTGGAAACGCGACTGCTGAGTGTGAGGTCTTGGGTGATATCTCGTGTAAAGCAATGTTATTGGATATTCAGTAGCAGCGCGAAATTTGGAATTGTAGCCGACAGATGGCAATAGGCTTGCCCCTATTACATGGGACTCAATAACGAGTAAAATACAACTAACCATCTAATTTATATGGGAAAACAGTCGTCATACAAAAGTCCGAATATTTGATCCGAATATAAAAAATATAACTATTTCTGTGATATATCACCACAAAACTGTTCCAAGTTCACGTTGATTTCGCTTTATTCAGATTTAATGAATGAATGAGACAGTGATTGCTATTTGTCCCAATAGTAATACTTTCATTGAATAATAACCTTGATCAAAATATTCTGTTCTCTTGGATGCATATTTATTGAGATATTACATACATTAAAATGTCTTCTACATCTAGGGCAAGAAAGCAATCTAAAGTAATCGACGATTCGAATATTCTCTTCTGACTTGTTTCTATAATTGGGCCACCACTTCCTACGTTAAACAAAATTTCACTTGCCTACGTAGAATTCTCGTTTTTAATATAAAAATCTTTTAGAGACAACCAAACGTCTCGATGTGATTCCGTTTATTATTTAAAACATTTTTAATTTTTATTCATTTATTTTGAACGAAGAAGGAAATCGTGGGAAAATCTGTCCATCTAATAGTAGCTTCATAAAGTTATCGATATTGTGTGTAGTCCTCCAACCCGCATCAAGCCTGCGTGGTGAACTAAAGCTTAACCCTTTTCATTCTGAGAAAAGGCCCATGCCCTGTATTAGGACAGTACTGGTATGGCTGTATTTTTTTTTTTTTTAAACAAGTTCTATTCCATATTTTAATTGTGTTTTTAACAAATAGGACCGAATTATTTTACGTTATCAATTCTATAATCGTTTTAAATTCATTCAGTAAACCAAGCCATACTAAAGCATTTTGCATTCAATTTTATTATATTTAATAAGTATTATTTTCACTCGCTACTGTTAAAGGTAGGTAGTCAATTGCTTGAACGACCATGAACTTTACGTTACATGCATCCATAGTGCATTTAAAATATGGTATAGACAATAGTATAAAATGGATACACAGTATCAAAGTCTAAAGTATCACAACGTTATGGCATATTAAAATTAAACTATTTTGTTGTGTGTCGAGTTGATTTGAATATAAATACCTACAAAAAACAATCGTACAGATTTTTATATAATGATCCACCTAGAAATGATAGTTTTTTAGCCAAAATTTTCTAGCTTAAATTTTATTTTTTTCTGTTTTTCTTGAAACTTTTATATTATTTATTATTAATTTATACATAGTTCTATTGCGTTGACAGTGCCGGATTAACCACGTAGCAAGAGTAGCAATTGCTACGGGCCCCGCGCAAATGGGGCCCCGCATATCCAAACCTACCTCAGATTCAGCGTAATTTTTGGGTGAAACTTATTTAAAAAAAATATAACACAGAATTTCATACGGTAAACGCATAAATTGTACAAAAGTCACTTTATATTTAAGAGGCCAAAGCAGATCAAGGGCCCCCGATCATATTTCCTACGGGCCCCGCGCTTGCATCCGGCACTGTGGTTTGATATTAAATCTTTGTGGTAATCATAAACCCTTCTAGTAATAAAAAGTATCCTACTTATACATGAAATGATACACAAATGGATTTTTCTAATTAGCCTATAGCAAACCAATGCTGGCCATAGATTTTACCTAAATAGAGAGACAGGACTCCCAGTCTTCAATAATTTTGAATCAATGTATATTGACAATTTTCTGCTATAAAACCGAAACTGCCACAATATCACAAAACAATTGAATATATTTCTCTCAACACATAACAAATGAATGCCATCGCCAGTTCTGTCACGTAACGTGGTCTACAAGACAACGACCTGCAAGTGGGGCAGTGGCGCGTGCGCACCGATTGCTCAGCACTCAGACAGACATGCAGACGAACCAGAGTAAGATCAGCTTTCTATGAACACATGCTATTTTTGTGATGTCACGGATAGTAAGAGTAGGTATTATAAAAGAGAAGAAAATTAAGGAAAAATTTAAATTATATTTAATTAAAAAGGGATCTTTCTTAACTTACAATTGGTGATCTACTCCCGCATGCCACTCTTCAATAATATAACTTTTCGTTTTCAACAAAAGAATAACTAACTGATGAAAAGAGCTAGACACAAAGTCGAAGAAAATATTTTAATCTGACGACAGAGCCAGAAAGCTGTGTACCTTCGCATAACACTTACAAGTATCATACTGCGTATTATGATGGAAAAAACTATATTATCATCCAAAGTTGTACGAAAATAATTTCCTAAAAAAAGTAACGCATTTATTAAAACCGCAAACTTTTGATCCAATCATCGTAGTATGATAGCACAGAAATTGCCACGTTTTATGAGCACTAAGGGGTGCAAGGAAATAGCCTACACGACTGACGAAACCTGTGATCGTCTGGCGTTGCCTGGACAGTTCTAGTTCCAGCTTCGAAGCCACAACTCAGCCGATCGACACGGCAAATCTTTCCACTTGACAGAAGAAAATGAGTAGATACTGAAATGAAACCAGTTTACCAATTAATTCTGTGCCTTACTTTACTTTCCTAACTTTACAACGAGTTGCCTTTCCGTCAATACGGTCCCAAGTTACGAAGGACTGGTTAAGCGAAAACTAGTTTCATTCTAAAAATAATTCTATTTTCAAAACAAACAACTAAAAATAGAACTGCAGCAATTAAAATATGAATGTAATATGTATATTTTTAGGTTCTTTCGATGGATATAAAAATTTAACCAATATTATGTTATCAAAATGTGCTGATTCATCTCATCGAAAATATTTGTGACTGAAAAACACTCATTCCCTACTCATACCTGTCAAAAGTTTTTCTAAGACTAATTACACAATTAATATCAGACAGAAGCTTAAGTTAAACCATTATAATAAAGGAGTTTCGTGCCGGTCTCTTCACCATAAACCAACCCACGTTTGGAACTGTGCAACTAGAATCATGACATTTTTGAAACGTATCTAAAGACCTAGTTGCTACAAAAACCTTTTATAAATACAAGTGTGCCATTAAAATTTCTCTGAACATAACATTATAAACAAATAAGAAACTGATTGGTCACCACTTTTATTGTTTGCCTTATAAACACATACATGTGCAAGCGTCTATAATAACCGGGAGAAAGCGGAGAAACAAGTTTCGAGCTCTTATACACATATATTATTAGGTATATCCAACTACATATCAAATACAAGTACTAAAAAGTACCATACAATACCTATAATTTCCCCAGTACTCAAATCAAACGCTACGGCTCGATTAGGGGAGCTGGCAAGCAGCTTTCTCGATGCATCTCACTGATGCATGTCGTTATAATACTGCGTTATGCTTTATTTAAATTTCACCTTCTATTGTGAGCGAGGTGAAACGGCCGGAGCGAGATCTCAGGAAAGGAGCAGTGTACGGTCGGCGCTTGCGACGATCGCCTCCTCCAAGCTCACACGTACGAGCCTATCTCCTTTATAAAACGCGACATAAAATTTATTAGATTTTTCCTTCGTATAACGTCCGTATTCGCGAGTGTGACAGCTGAGCGACATGTCGGTCAAACTCACGTTTTCTTTGCTCATCGTTGTACTGGCGATAGCCCAAAGTGCAAACATTTTAGGTAAGTAGTTTAATCTTCATACTGTGTACTCGTTTAGAAAGTGTATGTATTCGGCGACAATTGCTCACAGTGATTAATATGAGCGTGATTGACAGCTGTATGCGACAGGAAGCTATTAAGGTTGCCTCTTATGTATAACTGATACATTGTGAATGAATATTGTACACATTATAATGTTTGATTTAATGAAGCGTAGGTATTCAGTCATGTATGTCTACTGTTTTACTATCCTATACTTTTGTAACTTTAGGGTACAGTTTCTAAATGAAAAGAGGAATGAAGAAAATAGGACTATGCCCTAAAGATGCTGAAATATTAGTATGAAAATGAATTATCCTACTAATATTATAATGTGAAAGTTTATGAGGATGGATGGATGGATATTGGTTACTTAATCACGCCAGAACGGCTGGACGGATCTGGATGAAATTTGGCACAAAGATAGATTATAGTCTGAAATAGCACGTTGGCTACTTTTTATCCCGGAAAATGTACGGGTTCGTAAACCACGCGGGCGAAGCCGCGGGCGGAAGCTATTAATATATAATATAACTGAACTAATTACTAAACCCGTCAGGTGACGCAACGAAAACTAAAATCTGTGGTTTATTGACCAAAAAAAACAAAAAAAAATAAAAAGGTTTCGGATTTATGAATGATCAACTACATAATACTGCAAGCCTAACATAATATTTTGAGGTATAGAAACGTAATCGTATCGTTAATGTCAGTAAATTTTGAATCGAAAATACAACTGTCCTATGAGACTTTATAATTTTATGCGTAATACAAAATTTGTAACATACTTCAATATTTTTATTTTTTATTTTATTTTATTAGGGAAAACAAACAGTATTATACTAAGCATATAAATTGGTTTCTTAACACTAAACTTGACAAATATACTACTCATGAATATGGATAAAGTCTTCAATTCTACAAAAAATATTACGTCCATCAAGAGAATTTCTAATTCAAAATTCGCGCACATTAACGATACGCTTACGATACAATATAAGCCAATACATGTACTATAATAAGTATATTTAAAACATGGAATTAAACTCATTATAAACAGTGACAACGGTTAATGTCAGTTTTCTAAACCTTTACTTGGTATTACTCAGTTTTCGTAAAGAGTAGACATTTTATTATATTCGCCATACACCTGCGTCAGGTGTATTTTCGATCATGATATATTTTATCATGATCACTGTTAAGATAGGGTAATTCTCAATTCAAATAAAAATATTATTATAATAATAAAATAAATAATGTCCTCCTGACCGATTTCAGTCACGGCGGCCAATCTCACCGGAGATTAGCCAACTACGCAGGAGATATTATAGAGCACAAGTGTGTGCGCAAACACAGGTGGTCTCTCTATTCCTTCACTCTCATAGTCCGATGGGACGGCAATCCGACACGACCGGAGAGAGATCAGGCGCAGGACCAACGGCTTTACGTGCTTTCCGAGGCACGGTGTGTATTCACATACACGAAGACCCAGACCCGAAACAAATATCTGTAGATCATACAAATATTTGTTCCGTGCGGGAATCGAACCCGCGACACGTAGCTCAGCAGTCGATCTCTCAACCACTGCGCTAACCGTGTCGTCAAATTAAATAAAGTCGTCAAAATTATTATAAAGTACTTCTATGAGCCTCTATTAGAGAAGTACCTATTCTTTACCTCATTCCTCGCTCAAGCTCGTGCTACTATAAAAGTGCCCCAAATGCAAAGCAACCCTCAGTCGAAGTGGAAATCAACAATATTTGGCGCATTTAGCTGCACTTGGTTACTTAGTTTATAATTATGCGGACGGATGGACGATTTTTTCCCTCACCAGATTAGAATATAAGGCCCTCTTTGAAGCCTGCGAGGAACCGAGACAATGTCTATGAAAAAATCCAAAATCATCGTCATAATATAATCATGTTATTAATTAACAGATAACTACAGCATAATAATTTTATTGCCAATATGTACTGGTTCAAAATGGGCTTAATCTTTTCATTCAAAGAAAAGACTTGAGCTCAAAAATGTTACTAAGACATTAGTAGAGAAACCAAAGTAAACAAAAAAACAGAAACCAATCGTGTCACGCTTTCATATTCCGTACAATACGCGAACGTATACGAAAATATCCAATTAAAAAACAAAAGAAAATTGTTACCTACCGTAACATCTTAACGAAACCTGTCTTACATTACATAACAACACAAATAAGCATTGTTCCATCATTTACAATAACAGTGAACCGTGAACAAAACATAGGCGCAAGCGCTCCAAACAGTGAAAGTTTAAACTACGCATGCGTGAAAGTGACTACACAATATTTGACGCAAAAATAATTTGGCTTGTCATGTCAACCGCTAGATTTGACAAGTTTGATTTGATAGGTTATATTGATTTTGACGTGCCACTGTTATTTTCTTTAAATAAATGCTTTCCATCGTCTCATGGGTACCGGTTTCGAATTGCCTTGATTACGTTATATATTATTGAGCAGGCCTGCAGTAACAGCCCCGATTATTTAGATTTAGATTATAATATCGTACTTGATTAATCAATTTAAAACTAAAACTTTTAAGCTTGTCTGCTTAGCGTGTTACAGTATTAGTTCTCCAAAATTATTGGTGGAAACCCTTCGTTTGCTCTCTGAATCTGAAATCTGTTACCTATACTTAATTAATAAATATAAGCATGCTATTCGAACCACTAACTAGCGAGTTAATTGTAACATGAAATAGAGATCCTCATTCAATTCAAAATTAGAAAGCATATCAGATTAAATAAATCTAATTAGGATCGGGTCAAACACAATCACAATATAACAAAATAAACTCATTTTAAAATTTTAAGAACATATGTTTTGCCGATCGTTTTCATGTCTTTCTTGAGATGTTGTTATCCATCGAATTGGCACACTGTGTTTCTTCATTAATTATGGCAGTTTCAAATACCTCTCCCATTTACATAGGAGGATTGGATTACTCCAAAGAATCAAACTGAATGGAATGGATCCAGGGTCCATTAGCCATAATATAAATGTTTCAATTTAAAATTCGATTTAATTTAATTTTTCGCAGATTTCCTGAACATTGAAGATGCTAAGAAGCTCATAGAACCAGCGGCGGAGCTACGTAATGACCCGACCTGCAAGTGGAAGTGCAAGGGTCCGGCCTGTGTCTGCTGCATCGACCAGAACATCACCTCCTATGACCCAGAAGGCGCAAGTATGTCTTTGTTTATACTTTGGATTAGAGTTCACAGACACGCAAAACCGAAACAATTATCTGTAGACCGTACATATACTCTTATACATATGTTCCGCAAATTCGCGACAATCAGTGCTGTAAGGAATGCTTAATTGCATTACAAAGCGAAGAAAGTTAAAACTCCTTATCGGTCTTATAGTCGTACGCACGGTGCTGATCGTGAATTCCACGTCCAAGTGGAACAAATTTTGAAAACTACCAAACTAACTAACTAGTGACTCAACATAACGTTGCTTTTAATTACCTTCTTTATATTTTCAGAATGCATCCACATGAGATATCTCTCAAAGGATGAAGGGGTCTTCGTCCAGATCTCTCACGGGAAGAAAGTTGACTACGAGAAAATTCAAGGTATATTTTCGATTTTGTTTCTCCGAAAAGAACTCTTTACAGACATATTTAAAATTGCTCTGTTTATTCTTTAAACCTTGTTAACTTATTTCCTTTACGCTTATAGGAAAGTTCTTCTGTTGATTTAAGTACGACGGTGACGTCATGTTTTACTTCACGTTAAACTATTTTCTTATTGAAAGATTTACCACTATTGGTTTAACCGAATAGAAACTTCAATAAGGGCGCTCACCCACATTTCTAAAGAAAGTTGTTCCGCCAACATGGCGGCTGCATTCACCTATATTTGCATCTAGAAGTTTCTCAGACAAACGCGCGAGAAAGTCCAATCGCTGCCACATTGCGAGCCTTGCAGTTCCTTTCTGCTTTCATTTACTTCGAAACCTTTGGCTTGGCTCCTTTCTGTTTTATGGTACTTTTCATTTGTTTTGCTTGAAATTTTCCTTTGTATACGAGGTGCAGTTTTCAATTTCTGAAATTGGCAGTGTGTAAAAAACATAACTATTTGTAAAATATCAACATGTATAACTTTTGGCACATTATTTTTCGGGCCCTTTATCTGTTTTGTGGTTAGTTAGTATTATTTTCGCGTATAATTTCTTATATATCGGAAATGACATAAGACGCCTAACAGTTTCACGGTTTTAGAAGGAATTTTCTTTGTTGTGCCTTAAGCGTTATTTGTAAACTTGGAATAATAGATCCTTGATATTTTTTTTGTAGGAAACGCTTTACAAAATATATTTATATGATTCATGGTATTTACCATTTAATATGTTATTCATAAAAAAAACTTCCCCATTGGTTTAGCTGTTGCAAGCGCGACTGCTGACCGTGAGGTGCTGAATTCGATTTGGGTTGGGCAGTGTGATTGATTTTTTAACCCTTCGAGGAATATAAGTATAATGTAAAAAGACAAGTTCTTACTCGATAAATACATAATGAAGACAAAGCATGTAAAATGTAGGACTAAACAATATTTCAAATTTCTTTTACAGTATCAAACCCAGGCCCCCTATGCCTGGTACTTGGGGTGCTGTTTCAAATGTGCGCCTCCTTCAGTCAAATGGCTCCTACCACCGATGGCCTCCGTGGTTGCGTGAGTCTGGAACCTGGCACCATATTCGTGTCCCAACGTAAGATCCCACTGGGCTGCTTCAAGGCTAATGAATCATCTATGGAAATGTCTGACCCACCAAAAGAAACGTAAGTGTATAGTTGTTAGATGGGAAAAAAGAAGAAATTGATTGAGCATGATACCAACAATGACCATACCAACATCCTGAATAACAAAGATATAGATAATAATACAGGGTTAGGTTAGGTTTTTTTAAATGACGTTTTGTAAAATATTTTGTTCAACTTTGCCTGCCGTATCGTAGCCCCAAGGGGTACAATGGCATATTTACTAATATACTTGTATGGAAATCCACGACGACGAGGTCACATGCAAAAACTAGTCATATACATAGTATACTCATCTTAATTACATAAAAGCGCACTTTAGATAATATAGTATACTCTAGTGTAAGAGTATATACTATATTTAAACTCCTGAACACAAAAAAATATACAATAAACTTTATTTTTGTAAATTTTTCCGAATTTGAGTCCAATTGCACCATTCTTTTCCTTGTTTATAAATATATAGTTTGACTGAAGATATAAGTTACATATACCTATATGTAACTTAAATCCACATAATAATTGCACTCTGATAATTGAAATTCATTCCAGTACATTATAGAAATAGCCTTGAAACATATAACACTCGCTTATCACACGATAACCGTTAACTATCTAAATCTCGGATTTAACTCAATAATATAATTAGATAATGATAAAAATGAACTTGATAATTTAAATTGAATACATGTTTACAGAGCCGTTGAAGAAGAAGACAATACCGATGACAACAACGAAGACGGTGAGGATGAAGAATTCGATCCAAACAAGTTTTTCGCTGGAGTATATCAAACTGCTCAGCAGAGCCTTGCATTACTTAGCAGTCTCTTAGAAACACCGAGCAGCAATAGTACTTCCGTAAAACCTGTTAGTTCCACTGAATCAAGTAGTTCCTTGCCGAAACCTCAAGAGAACCCTACAGAACCATCTCAAAGAAGAGGTCCCAAAAACTTAAAACATCCCAATCAACTGTGATAACAATATATTCCTGCGCATTGTTAGATACAAGAACGCATTTAACTTAGTACATAAAGTTCAATTTTTTTTATGCTTTTGATGAATCAGTATCCTATTTATTGCTTTAAACTTTATAGTGCGTGTGACTAGTACCTATTATAGTAATAAAAGATTTGAGTGTTCGTTGGCTATTTTATTCAACCTGTAGAGAACGGAGGAGATGCGTTTGTTTCCAATAAGTACACACCGGTGCTCCTGAAATAGAGAATTATTGTTTTGAATATTATTCATCATAAGAAAGTAGTTTGAAAGAATACTGATTGTTCAAGACGTGCCCATGGGGTATTATTTAAATTGCATATTGAATGTCATCAAAGCCGAAGATAAAAGCAAGTATGTTAGCTTAATGATTCGTAAATACTTACCCAACTTTTGGTCTTAGCCCTCCCATCTGCAATCTTCCAGGCAATAAGTCACAAAAATTCAAAATAGCGGCTACGTAGTTGATGCATTGCCTTCCAGTAAATCCTCCAGAAGCGATTGACTCCGCAAAGTAAAAGAAGCTTCGCGCATGATCGCAGGCATTGGAGTTGCAACCGGGCATGGATATACCACCATTCGGGTAAAAGTCGACGTGGCCGAGTTCTTCCAGATAACCGTTGATGCCGTAGTTTGTATGAATCACTTCAGTGTACTGACCATCGTTAGAATCGAAGCGGTCAGGGTGTCTAACCCAGCCGATTAAGGCAGGATCCAACGCTGTTATGAAAGGAGAAATAAATACTTTACAGATTTTAGCCTAACCACAAATTATAGTCGTCATCATTAAATACCAAGCTGTAGCTTATCGTTTTCAGTGATGAATTCATTATTCTTTTAAAGTTCCAGTTATCCTTACCTGTAATGTATCCAATTGCTCCCTCAAGGTTTCTGCCAATAATACCAGCTTGATGTCCACCAAAGCCATGGCCAACGATGTGGTACATATCAGGGGTAGAGCCGGCCTGCTGGTTGATCCAGTCAATGAACGCTGCCACCGCTTGGCCAGAAGAAATGGTGTTTGCAATAACAGTCCTGTAGTTGATGGAGCTGGCTCCGAGGCTCCAGTCTACGACGATGATGTTCACATCTTCAGCGGCGAGGAAGACTGGAAATTAAATAATAATCTTGTAACCATAAGCTGTGAATACTCACAAGTTGTGATATAGTATATAATAAGTATTGAAACATTATTCAGATTATAACAACATCACATGGACCTCGGTACCTCATAAGCTTTCGCCCATGTCTCACTCCAAGTGTCAAAATGAGTCAATATGGTGGAATAATATAAATATCAAAAAATTCTGTTACCAGGTATACAATAAATAGTAAACCAACATTTTTAAATAGTCTTCTTAGTTTTCCAAATCTCTTTTCTATAGAACCAATCGACTCTTGCAACAATGCACATAATACGTGACATGAAAGGGGTTGCAAAGGCCCATTTTAAATTTTAAAAAATATTTTGACGTTTTTCTACTAACCGGGTATAAGTACGGTGTTGAAGTCGGCTGTAGCTGACTCCCGCCATCCGTGGACGAGAATAATAGTGCGCCTGTCACTTCTGTAGTTTGTTGTTTGAAGAAGACTAGGGTTGTTCAACATTAAAGGCTGGCTAACTTGTGGATTGTCCCTGTAAATGTTATTAAGACCATATAATCGCTAACTGCATAATTTCTAACCAAAAAACCTCAACTGTCCTAATATAAAACATTACAATACCTTGTAAACAAATGGTAGACATTAGTCTGAACAGGATCGAACCGGGCAGCATCGCTGACGTCATTTTCTGTCATCGACCACTCCACAAAACCATCATCGCCTAGTGCATTTGCATACTGCTCAAGATGCTCTAAATCTAGCTTTTGATGCACGGGACTTGGTAGTGCTGAAAAATTTGTTCACATTAAGAAACATTTCATATTTGTATTAACATTTTCACGCAAAGTAAATAAGTAACAAGAATTTGATGGGCTAACGTAACATAACAATAACATAACATCATGCCTGCTAACAAAAACACTTTGCCCGACCCAGAAATAGATCTAGGACCTCACGCTTAGCAGTCACCCACTAGACTACATAATAGTAATTTGAATTTTTTTCGCCCTGAGGCGACAACATCACCTCTTTAACTAATGCCGTCGAAGAAATTATTTCCAGACAGTTACATCGCTTTAACGAACAATAGTTCAGTACCTGATATAAAACGAACCACAAAACAAAGAAAACTTACCACAACCAAGACTGAGTATCGTCACGCAAAATAGAGCTGTTAATTTGTTCATGGTCACTAAACAAATGTATCGTAATTAATTAATTAATTCTATAATCAAAGATTGCTAGATAAGTTAAAACGTGAACAATCCTATCTAGAGAATTATTATGTTACGTTATTATAATTCTACATATAAGTAAATCACTGTAATTATTTCGTCACATCGATCTTGTTATTCTTTTTTTCAAAGATCGTTATCAACTCTCATAGTTATCGCCCATCACAAACTTACTCTTTGGTTACACATAAATGTTGACAATAACTCAGGTAACCAGGTACGTCATTCAGTACGAAATCCCTCCATATTACACAAATAATGTGTCAAATAAACGAGTTACTGTCAGCACGAACGCTGAACGCTGCTTAGACTCGTGTAAAGATATGAAAGCAAAGCCACAAAGAGGACGAATGGCAACTGAAATTTGATAGGTATCACTATGTCCCGTTCAGACTTTATGCTAAGGGGTCAAATTAAAAAATCTGGTATCAAGGAATCTGGAATTGGGCAATGAGGTAGCTGACTGGCCCGGTAGATCTTGTATCGACCAGAAAAACACGTTGCGCAATATCTTGTAACAGAGATCAGAACTTCACGAGGTTACGCTCTATTGGTTCAAAAAAAAAGGAAGTGCTTGATGCAGTGCGTTAATCGTTAATTTAGAATACTGCATAGCTGTCTTTTGTGTTCTGAATTTTAAAGACAATACATATTTGATAGGATAAAGTGAGGGTATATGCGATATAAGTCATAAAAATCGTCAAATTTCGCTTCACTCCAATTTTTTGTATTTTTGGCCGCTCACAATGTGCCTCATAGTAAGGCTAAACTTTATGCAAAGGGCGATGGTGAGGGCTATACTCGAGATTTCTCTGCCTAATCGAATCAGTAATCAGGAGATTCGCAGGAGAATCAAGGTAACCGACAGCCCGAAAATTAGTAAACTTAAGCGGCAGTGGGCGGTATATTGTATACAGAACGGATGGCCGATTGGGCCGAAAGCTTCTGGAATGGCGACCGCCTACGGGAAGTTGTAACATGAGTAGGCCCTTCATAAGTAGACCAATGACTTGGTAAATGTCGCGGAAACCCGCTAGATGTGAGCAGCACAGGACCGGTCCATGTAACGATGCTTAGGGGAGTCCTTGATCGGCTTGGAATTTAGCCAATTGCTGCTGAATATACAATATTCTTAGCAGAATAGCAACTGCCGTCAAACCTTAGCAACTTATAGGTATAGGTATAAACGGGCTGTTTTCTGCAAATACATGCCTAAGCGCATTTTTTGCGTCGGGGTGGGAATAATGTCAGTTTATTCAATCCAACCCAGTTCTTCGAGAAATGCCAGCAATCGCTTGACGTTGCTGGTCATTTCCCGGAGGGTACCTGGGTTTCCGAAGTACTTGGCCTGTATGTGGTGATCTCAGGGCAGTTCAGTAGCACGTGGGCTGCCGTTTCTTTCTCCTTCATGCATCTGTGCAAAGCTGCTCAGAGGACTGACTGTAATTCCTATAACGAAGAGATTTTTATTGAAGGAGCCATGTCCGGTGAACGCTGCTATGACTGTTCAAAGTTGTTGCTTTGTCAGTCGGAGTGACCTTAGCAACTTAATTCTGACAGCCGCCCATCTACCCTCATGCCTGTGAGGGTAGGTCACCGTTCGTTACTTCACACGTTAGGACTCATTTGTATCATGGAGAGCACGGTACGCTGTCAATCCGAACTGGCTTAAATATCGGAAAAAACAGGCGTACTTTATCGCGATGCATGTGATGTATTTATGCTCGTGAATTAGGATTCCGGTAGATATATCATCATTATTACAATATTTGACGTCATAAGAAATATTTTTGCTTACAAAACAAATAATTTAAGGAAAACACAATTGATTGTTGTTATCTTTCCTGCCAGCTTTACAAATAGGCGTTTTCACATTAGCCGGTAACGATACCGACACGGAATCGCTAATCTAACTAAAACAATTGAAAATGTCGTCAGCGACATCTTTAAAAGTGAGTGAATGAGATTATATTATATCCACCAATATGAATCATCGTGTCGGCGTCGCGTAGTCACTATCTAACGTGAATACGCCCAACAAATCGATACAAAAAATGGTGTTGAATTCCATTGGATTATGAATAAGGTTTAATTTATAAATCGATTTGTTTTGATCTGTTTTATATTATATCTACTAACATGATACAATTACTGTAATATACATATACAAAATTAAAACGCTCCTTCGGCCATGTGAGAAATAAGTGATAAACCTTTGACCGGCCGATTGTTAACCGTCAACTGGATGTTGCCCTAAATCTCGGATTATGATCGCATCGTACCAGATATTTTGTGCAACTTCCGGTAATTAATATATTTATCAATTTCTTTCTACATTTTTAAACACATTAATCAGCATGAAGTTTTTATTGTTCAAGTTTAATGATAATCTTTACCGGGATTAACTGTTCCTAGAAGGTGTAATCTTCGATAAATAGTATTAATATAAATCCAACGTTATTTTGGTTGAGTCTGTTATTGGTAAAAATGTTCGCTTTGGTGAAGTGTGCTCTAATCCTGGGCGCTGTGATCGCAGGTACGAATTTTATGTTAATTGACTGCACCCTTTATTACGATTGAATACGCTATTAATTTTTTCATTAGGGAGTAGAATAAAATAAGCCCTCTATTCATAATTTTTCTCAACTTTTATTCCGACCCAGAAATCGCGAAAATACGATCAACTGCTCCGATCATTTTGATTTACTAAGGTATCAAAGTCAAAGGTTTTTATTTCAAATGGGCCTTTGCAGGCATTTTTAAAACGTTATGAATCTAGGTGCACGGTTCCAAAGTGGGTTGGTTCTATGGAGAAGAGATCGCAAGAAACTCCATAAATAATATTTTCAAAATATTGGTTTACAAAAATAAGAGTAGTAATAAAATATTTAGGTAGTTATTAGTATAGGTACACCTATTTTTGGGCAGCCCAGCCATTAACTTGAGATTCTACGTTGTTTTCTGTTATTTCCAAATGAAATCAATATAACAAATGAAGAAAACTAGGATAATTTTGATGGTTTTTGATGGCGTACTTCAAGACCATGGTTGAATTTTCCCATATGTAATTGGGTCATTGCTTTGTTCTGGTGAAAAACATACAAATAAAAGCAATAATATTTTTTTGGAAAGTTGGTTACTTTCTTTTATTTTAGATATTCTAATTCAATCGTAAAAGGTAGCTGCCGCCATTTCTATTTTGCATTTGAATGGCAGGTGCATGTAATAAAATTAATATACGATGCGATAAATAATAATTTTATATTCTACTAAGTGAAAAATATAACCTAAATGAGGTAAATATAACGCATGTAACGTTTTTTGATGAGTTCGCTCTGCTCATTATTCTACACAACTTTTATTATAACACGAACGCTGAAATCATAAACATAAAACAGCTGTTCCATGCAAAAGTCATGACCCCAATTCCAAATTATGCTGCAGCAATTAAAAGTGGTGTATGAGCAGAGCATGTTTAAATTTCTATTGTAGTTATTTAAACAGTGGGGGTGTACAAATAGAGAAACTTAAAAATGTAACAACAAACCTGATTTTATAATACTTAAAAGGTCAACTTAAATACATAATTTAGTAAAGTAAAGATATTGTGAAATCTTAATGTAGGTAGGTATAAAACACGGAATTCAGTTCACTTTATAATCATTTATAACAAACCTAATCAATATTATAATCCGCTATGTTAAGATTTCTTATCAATATAATAATTTTATTTTACAATACCGCTACTGTTTGTAATAATATAATAATATTGATGATCACAGGCTTGCGTAGCAATTGTAATATAATCTTAATCTGTAATCATGCCACGAACACCATGTCATGATGCCAACATGTGCATGTGTGCTGTGTGCACACATACACTAATTGGCACTAATATGTGATATCCAATACAATAGGTAGGTACTAGTATTTTTGTTTGAAACTTTTAATTTCTACTGTGTCGATGAGAAACTTTATATTATTGAATTGACTGTTTGTCTCCTGTATCATAAAAAATAAGCAAACCTAAAAAACAGTAAAATACCTGTTTGCGGACATAGGACATGCGTACGCATCAACAAGATACCCATTTTCAACAGATACAATTCGAATCGATGTTGACAAATGTGGTTAAGTCCTTAGGGTTAGAGGCGATTTTTTAATGGATTTTCAATTCAGTTTTCTATGAATTAATTTAAAATTAAAACAGTGTTTTAGGTCCATATCCATGTCGATAGAATAAACGAAAGGGGTTTAAATGTAAGGATCATCATCACATTTTTCAGGGCATGATATTTTGTTAGTATTTCTTTGGCGATTGCAGATAGCGAATGTGTTTGATGAAGAAACAATGAACCGCACGCACACTAATACCTTAATTTGTTTTTGCAGCGTCCGCTTTTGACCTGGGAGAGCAAGATGTGATCTTCCACTTATTTACTAGGTTGGTATAATATATTTGATATTCAAAGGAGCAGATACAGGCATAGCGCATAGCGGAGAGTAGCGGCACCAGAATGAAGAGTAGTATTAGACTCGCAGACGACCAGAATACATAAACTATATCAGTTAAATCTGCAACAATATCTAAGTAATGCTGCGGCGCTGAAAATATGTTGACATGAATATGAGAGAAATATGTTAGAGCAGAACAACAAAACAAGGGGACAGAAAACTCACTGGATACTTTTTCTCTACCAGTCTCCTATACCCTCTTTAATTGAGGATTACGGAGGGACACTTTTGAAGTAGTAACAATGTAGTCCAATTAACTACCCAGTGAGCCACGCGGGTTCTTAAAGCATCAGTCCCCTTACACCTTTAATTTGCAATTCCATTTTCAGCAGCAGATCTACGATATACATATGATATTGATGTCTTTGTAAAATGTTTAAAGGACAAACCCGACGGTGAGCCAGCCTCTGGTGCCCTCGACGAACTCCATCATGTCGTCCGCGTTTTCTCCGCAACGCCGCACGATCTACACCATCCACAGCAATGGAGAGAGTGTGTCCGGCAACTTCAATGCCTTCGTTGTTTCCGGTAATTTGTTATTCTATATTAACACTCTTCAAAGGCTCCAAGAAAAGCAAAACATGCAGAGAAATTATAAAGTTGACTTTATTTTGGTAACAACTTCACCCACTTTAATAGGATTGTTTTATTTCTAGGAGATTCTCAACCTCTGCACCTAGCCTATTGCTCTCTATTATCCATTATCCTCATCAGTTTAGACGTTGAAATAAACAAATCCAACGAAAGTTTTGTCAATTTTATCGACTCAAACTAAGATAACGTTTTGTTTTCTTCTATGTGCAATAAATAACAAAAGACTAGAATACCATTTTGTTAGTTTCACTATTATAAGATAATCATCTATTTTTCAACTCATTTAATTTCAGCTCACCTCGCCGCTGAGGACGTGAATATTATCGCCATTGACTGGAGCCGGGGCTCCGGAATGTATACCCAGGGTCTCGGCAACGCTGCGCAGTGCGGCGAGGTCATCACTCGCTTTATCAATCTGTTGGACTCATCGTTCGGTTACCAGCCCAGCAATGTGCGCATCGTTGGTGTCGGTCTTGGCGGCCATATCGCCGGTATTGCCGCCAGGAATGTGAACAGAGGAATTCCTCACATTATTGGTAAAGAGACACTTTTTTTTACCTTTTGTTTTTTCTTTGTACACTCTAGGAATGAATGAACATTATTCTTATTATCATTGTAATTGGTAGCGTTAATTTACACACACTGTCCAATGTAAACCTCGTATTTATATAGTTATTACGCAAAATAGTCGATCTGCAAGGTAAAGAAACGCTTGCTACAGTCAGACCTTGGATTGGTGACCGTTTTTAACACACCGAATCCCTCCGTGCCTCGGAAAATATGTGAAGCAGTTGGTCCTTGGTGTCATCACCTATGGCAGTAGTTACGGGAGTCAGCAGTCGAAAAAGTCTGAAGACCATCAGACTTTTACATACACCCAATTAGAGACACTGATGTGTCTTCCAGTAATTGGGTGGTGGAGGTCAGACGGCAGTCGCTCCGTGTAAAATACTGATATTCGGTCGCAACCGGTTAAACCGGGAGCCGACCCCGATGCAGTTGAGAAAAGACTAGGCAGATGATGTCAGATATAAATCTATTTATGCATATAAAAGCGAAATACCACTAACTCATTCACTCACTCACTGACTCATCAGTCACGACTTCACGAGATCTCAAAAACTACAAAGCCTACAAACTTGAAATTTAGTTTAGATACGGTAGGTTCTTATTGGGTGTAAGCAACCGTATCGAGCGTATTTTCCACAACTCATCTCCTAAGGAGATGAAATGATGTTTTAAAGTTTATGTGAAAAATTTCTTTAAACCTTTTGAGAATAGCAAGGGAGAGTCAGTTATTAAATATAAAGCTTCCTCTGAAACCAAGCAATATGTTTTAATAGCTTAATTGAAACTATGTCATTATAGTATATTTTTCTATTAAATGAAGTCTAATCAAATGTGTTATCATTTACAGCAATTGATCCATCCTTCCACGGCTGGACCCACAACCCTGACATCCTGAATGCCGATGACGCTGAAGTGGTTGAGGTTCTCCACGCGACCGCCGGCATCCAAGGTTATGACTATCCATTGGGAGACCTTGACTTCTACCCCAACGGTGGTAGCCAACAGAGCGGCTGTGGCTCCGACGTGTCTTGTTCCCACATCTACAGTTACGCCTTCTACGCGGAGTCCATCACTCAAGCTGTTAACGGTGGCAGCCGGTTCGTCGGTACCGCTTGCGAGAATTATGAAGCAGCCATCGCTCAGAACTGTTCTGGTGAAAGAAACGCTATCTTCGGTGGTATTGAGGTTAAGAGCAGGTAAGAAGATGTGTTACTTGGATGTATACATTTAGACTTGAAGGAAACTAGGCAAAGTCGAGGAAAATTCCCACAAATTTTGCATATACGTTTAGTTTGGATGACAATGCATGGCTAGATAAGTGACGTCATTCGAGATCCAATATGGCGGACTTCGAAAGATGGCGGACTTTTTGATGCACCCCCATGATATGGATATCAAATGAAAGGGTTTGTTGAGAAGAATACGAATAAACTGACGTCCGGGTCAATTTGTTTGGGTCGGATCTGCAACTGAATTTTATAAGATCGCCTTGGTTGGCTTCATACTATGACTTGTGTGTTTTGGCGAAATGGGCGTCAATAGCATTGATTTGCAACCTGACTAGGAGAAGGAAAACTCCAAAATCAAACATGTTCAGCGATTCTGCCGGCGACGCACTTGTGACTCCTCCGGTGTTGCGGGTGTCCATGGGCGACGTTAATCGCTTACCATCAGGCGATCAGTCTGCTCGCTTGCCGCCTATGGCATAAAAAAAAAAGATAACTAAAAAATAAATTAGAATTTAGTAAGAAACATTTTTCAAAACAAGCTTTATTTAATTGCTCTAAAAAGAAGAAAATAAACTTAAAATTAAAGCAAACTCATCAATTTATTACATTACACAATTTATATGATATAAAAGCTTGTCGCGAGATGAGAGATAGATCTACAGATAGTTGTTTCGGGTCTGGGTATTTGTGTATGTGAATATACGTGTTTGCAAACGCTCCCACGATACACGATATTCCTAGTGTGGGGCAACGTTTTATCAAAAATGAAAGAAAAGACAATATAAAATACAAAGTCGTATACTTAACTAAAATGGTCTAACCAAATTATAGTAATTTGTGATATTAAATTAAAAATCTTTGTTTACGTTTGGATTTATATCAATAAACAAATTTATTTCTTTTTCAGTGGATCCGGAATCTACACCTTCCAAACCAACATGGTTCAACCCTTCGCCAGGGACTAAAGCGTTATTTTAAAAAGTTTTTAGTGAATTACATATAATAAGTAAGATCTTTTTGTTAGATGTGTGTTTTCTTTAAAATTCTCTCTTAATACCTCAACTTAACATACATTATGTACGTATCCCACGCCGAAATGCGCTTAAGCATGTATTTGCGGAAAACAGCCCGTTAATACCTAAACCTATGCCTATACCTATGTATGTACCATTACATAGCGTCGTATGCCAATATTTCTTATCAATTGAACGAGTGAATGTAGCTTAGAATCCCTTACTAATTTATTGTCAATACTCTTTCTTGCTCAATCATCAGACCCCGATCATCATCGATATATCTTCTACTTATAACCTATTCAATGAGACCTTTCCAATGAGCCCAAACACGATACCTCTGCTATAAGTTGGTGAGGAGTTACGTATCCTGCTGATTCCAGATGATGCTGCAACATCAGGTCAAGTTTACCATGTTATTTAAATATCATTGAAGTCACAGGATACTAAATTTCAAATTGATCAGACTTGTAGAAGTTGCTCACATCCCTTCAACAATTTGAAAAGAGCTGATGATCTTCAATTGGCTGAACAGATTTTCTTTAATCATAGCTAAGATCACTCTTAATCAAGTCACCTTTCAATCGAAAATAAACTAATTCAGAAACGGTACATGCATTTAGTTAGGGCCTATGCACAGCACGTTTTTTTCAGGCGCGCATTTCACTATCACGCATTAGTTGCGCTGTTAAACTTGAAAAAGTCAGATTACTTGCAATTACATCACTGGAAACACACGAGAAACGCGCTACAAAGGCGCGCCAGCAGCTCCCCTGCATATAAAAAAGCGCATTACACACGGGCGGACGAATTACAAACGCGCGTGCATTTTACTTCTTGTAAGTATTTAAAACGTGCAGGAAGCGTGCGAGCTTTGCGCGCTCCGTGGCCGACATGGCGGAAAGGGGTAAGGAGAGGGCTTCGGCGCACACTCGCTGTATCTTTGCAGTTAAACTAACGCGCCGCCACAGCGGGTCTGTATAGATGTAACTGCGCATTAGTAGCTTGTTTATGCGCGTTGACAGTGCATGAAAAAGTCGTCGGGCCGGAGACACGGGGTATTGGCCTGTCCGCGCTAGTGGATGACCTGGCAGGCCCCGTCCCATTGTGTGTCCCATCCCTCTCTAGGAAGATGTGCAGCTAATCTGTAGCTGCACATCTTCCTAGAGAGGCACGCGTGGAACATACTCGCGCCGACGTCTCAAGCAATATAAAATCACTGCGTCGACAGAAGAAAACTGCTGCAATTACTCGACGCAGTCTACCACATAGTTATTGCACATGTCGTAATGAAAATATTATCCAGTTAGAATTGATGGTATCGAGGCTGACTAGACGCTAAACGACCTCAGTGTGCTTCACTAGTGGAGCTGGAGTGGCACTCCCCATCCAAGTACTCCTAGGTAAACGGACTATCAACCTCTCATTTGCTTTGCATGAAAAGGCCTATCAAATTATGTTATCGAAGCATTGGAAAATAATTAAACACACAGCGACTATCAACGTCACCGCGAATGTGTTCAAATTTATTAACTTATACAAGCTAACGAGTACTTTGCTCCCTCTTGCTTGGACACCTGTATCGTGTTTGAATGATGATTGATGAAATAACGATCATGATGAGATACTTACACGTGTTTATTCGGTAGATAAATGTCATTAACGATAAAACCAGAAAAACCAATAAACAAATTTATTCAGATTACCGCAACGGTTCCGTACATATTCTAGGTACATTCGATGATTTTTGGTACCTAACTAAATTGTTAGTAGGTATGCCAATAAGACATAATATATCTCTATAGAAGGTCTATCTATAAATAAGACGTAATGAGATCGTTTAATTCGAAACGCTGAACTAGTTACAAATAACAATCAGCTTAAAATCTCGAACACCTTGAGCTGATACAAAATGTCTTCCAACTTTTGAGGGTTTTCATACCATATGTACTAGACTAGCACAGGACTAGATAGTCCTGAGAGTATTTTAAGTATGAGCTTGATTTTAAGACCATCCAGAAGAAGAAGAGAGATTGTTATATAAATGAAGCTCAGGTTGTGGACTAAAATCATATCGGGCCTGCGTGATGTATTATTATAGTATTTATAATAAATCCAGTATTTCTCTAAGAGAGGAGACTATACCTAAAAGCAACCTTTTTTATAAAACTGCATTAAAGATTTTATGCAAAAGTTTATTATTTATATAACACGGTAGGCATAGATATTATTCAACATTCTGTAGTTGGTTAAAAATAAAACTTTTCGAATTTTGACAGAGCATCAATTAATACGAGATAAAATAAAAGCTGCTTACTTTAAAAAGTAACACCGGAGTGCATTTTTTTATCGCCCGATCTATTACCACCACCGAAGTTCTTATCGTCCAGATTCACGTTTATTTTACAGTTTTTGCCTTCACTGGTGGTAGATATACGGACACGTTTCCATTGTTTTAACGACATTTTTTTGTTACCTATATTTACATATAGGAAATGTTTTGTCATTACGATTCTCATCAGGTATTATGTTATCTGGCAAGGAAAAACGTTTTTGTCTCGTTAAATTTTTACACGGGATCTTTAAAAACATCATCCCAGTGCCCATTAATATTAGAAACACCAAAGCAGTGGCATGCGGTGCAAAAAGACAAAAATACACTGTCTACCCTACATAACTCAGATAAATATTTATTATAAGATATTTGAGGTGGCAAATCACATACATCATTATTTAATCGACAAGACGAAGAGCCAATACCAACATGTAGTAGGTATTATTGGTAAGTAAGCTTTTAAAATGTTCTGCCTACCCTGTCTAAAAACTCTGTGCTCGCCGCTGCACCACAGTATAGGGTGTACGTTATTTACTGATTAATATGTAATTAAAGTCGACTCAGAAATTTTACAACTAAACACCATAAAACTGGATTTCATTTATTTGACGCTCTTTAGAGCCATCTGCTCATCGAAATTGGCTTCGAAAATAAAAATTACTCTTAACACTTTGTACGTCCTTTTAGTGGCCATCAAAACTGTTGATTATGATTTAAGAGGCACCCGGTGGCGGCTAGAAACAACAGTTTTTTTTAAAGGAAGTAACTTACCGTCCATTGACGGATTTCATGCTGTTAAAACAAACAACGGTTTAGAATAAAGCTAAAAATAATATTTTTTATATGTTTTATTTCTTTGTAGAATGCTTTCATACTTACCTAAAACGTAGTGGAAACAAACTCATATTTTAAAGAAAGAACATTATCGATTCTATACATCAGATTAATTTATCTATTTTCTGAATCAATCAATCAGCTCAATCAAATCACCAATTATGTGGATGTGATAACATTTATTATATAAGACATGAAAAACATGCCTTAGTACCTATTAAGTGTGAAAATGAAGATTATTGTTGTAGTTGCGGCTTTCGTAGCACGTTAGTACCTACTTAAACTTATTTAAATATTTGTTATAAAAGTCCATAAGTTTAATAATTCTTTTCGTGTTATCTATTTTGCGCTGTTCGTTTATTATGTTATTTTTATATTTACTATGTATATTTATTGTTTTTCTATTTTCTTTGGAACAGTGCAATGATTTGGTGTTAATGTTTTAGATTAAAGTAAATAAAATATACCAACAACTAAATGAAGTCAAAATGAACCAACTAAATTAAGCTTTGCCCTGGCTTCAGTAAAGTCACTTTTGACTGTTTCATCGAACAACATTTTATTAAAACCTTTTTCATCACACTATCGCTTCTTTACCTAACTATTATCTACATCAATATATTTTCCTCCCAATTATGCTTTGATAGTTTCAAAATTACCCGTACCATTTTTATTCACAACCTACATAAAATTATTATTCAATGAATTTCAAGTATGCTCCGGTCATGCTATTCCCACCATCCCTGGGGACAACAGCAACTATGTGGAAGGAGAGAGCCGTTACATCTGGATGCCTGATGGTGAGGGCAAGCCGGTCCTTGTGGACCTCCATGAGCCAGTCGATGAAAACTTACTAAGGTCCAGAAATGGAGCAAACAACGCGTACTGGCTCTTCACCAGGTAAGTTTTTTAATACTCTAGTTATCTTACAAATAAATAAATAAACATATTGATAACAAGTCAAGGTATACGAACAATAAACACGGCGTGTATGAATATAGAAGAAAATAAAATTTCCAAAAAAAAGACATACCACCAGCCACGTCAAAATCAATATCAATTACTACTTAAATATGATATAATAAAGCATGACAAAATATGAAAAGCTAACGAGACTAATATTGAGGAAATTAAGAAGGAAAAGATTATTATTCACTGGTCGATTTGTTACATTTCTATGCTCATATGCTCATGGTCATAACATACCTGCTTACAAAATATTCTTGAACTTTGCCCCACCAGGTCAAACCCCACCAGCGCCAGAGTTATTGTCAACGGCAATGCCAATTCAATCTATAGTTCAGGTTACAATGGCGGACGTCCCATTAAGGTCATCGTTCACGGGTGGAACAACAATGGAAACACTCAATTGAACCCTCTCATCACGTCGGCTTTCCTTGCCGTTCAGAACGTTAACGTTATCGTTGTTGACTGGCGCGCTCTCGCTAACTCCAACTACAACACTGCTATGGCTGGTGTCCCAAGTGTTGGACAGCACCTCGGGAACTTCCTCGTCTGGCTCATTAACACCGCTGGTGGCAACTGGAACAACGTTCACTTGGTTGGCTTCAGTTTGGGCGCCCACGTTGTCGGTGTCGCTGGACGACAGGCTGGTGGTCGCCCAGCTCGTGTTACTGGTAATGCTATTTTTTCCTTCTTCGACTCTTCGAGACTTGCTTGAAAAGTAATTACAGACAATGCTATTCAAGAGACGTTATTTATTTTAAATTAATGGTTGCAGGTCTGGACCCCGCTGGCCCTCTATGGGGTAACAACGGCAACCGGTTGAGCACCAACGCTGGTAGATATGTTGAAGCCATCCACACAGATGGAAATCTTCTCGGTATCTTTACCGCAGTGGGTCACGCTGACTTCTATCCCAATGGCGGTAAAAACCCTCAGCCTGGCTGCTGGGTGAGCACATGCTCTCACGGCCGCGCGACCGAACTGTTCGCTTCTACTGTCCGCTCCAACCACTTGGTCGGAAGATTGTGTCCCAACATTTGGGAGGCTGAACTCTCCAACTGCCACGGTAGTACTGCTAATATGGGCAACGCTGTCATCAACAAGCGCATGTGAGTTTTCAACTACATCTACTTTAAAATTAATTAGTCATTTATTTGTCATACAAAACTGTCGTCTGCTATATATGGATAACTATCTTAATGTACTATCAAACATTAATTATGATATGGTCACTGAAATCATTGATAAATTCTACGTTAGAGTCATATTGTCAAGTACCAATCATTGATGCCATGGTTTGTTTTTCTCAAATAATATATCAAAACATATGTTAAATATGTATATCAGAAGTGCTTTTCGACTTCGACTACGATCTTATTAACAACTTCTTTTTTTTTATAGAAACGGTATTTACGGACTCAGGACTGGAAATTCTTGGCCGTTCTAAACTACGGAGTAAATATTGAAAACAAATGACCAACGAAAGGATATATGTATATGTGATGTTATGATAAGATCAATTATAGTATTTATTGTTATCTGGTTATACAGACATAAAATGAATAAAAGTGATTAAAATGATCAAAATACAATACCTTGTTTTCTTTTTACTTTGTTCCTTAATTGCAAAATATTTAATTGTCAAAGGATATTAGGTGGTCAAAAGGGTGGCTAGCGAACGTGAGGTCGCCACCATGAAAAGAGAATGAATGCGTTCCTACACATCTTCGATTCGGGACTAACGCCTGGCATTGCAAGCGTCCGTTGGTTAAGATAGCCGTTCACCATCAAAACGAATCGATATTGACAGATGGACAACATGTACTAACATGTACATCTAGACTACCTAGGCTGTCTGGAACATTAGCTTAAGTATACTTCATTCCTGGGGTGCAAGGAAGCGGCCTCCAACAATGACGAACCCTGAGATCGTCTGGCGCACCCTAGGCAGTCATCCTCGATACCATTAGCTCGTGCCCAAGCGATAGAAGAAGAAAAAGAAAAGAAAAACAGAATTAATTTGTGTCTATAATAAACACTTATCATCTGCCTAGCCTTTCCCGAACAACATTGGGGTCGGCTTCCAATCTAACCAGTTGCAGCTGATTATCAGTATTTAACACGGAGCGACTGCCATCTGGTAAGGTTAAACAGCTTGTCAGAATTTTTGGGCTGCTGACAGTCGTAACGCTTGTCATAGGATTTTTTATGATACTCGGGACCAACTGCTTAACGCGCCCGTAACATGTAGGGGTCTCGGTATGTGAAAAATGATCGCTCATCAAAGGACCTACCGCGTCAAGCGCTGCTTAACATCGCAGATCGACTGATCTGCGTGGTAACTATGCTAGCTATGACCCCTCAGTAATAATGTCCTCCTGACCGATTTCGGTCACGGCGGCCAATCTCACCGGAGATTAGCCAACTACGCAGGAGATATTATAGAGCACAAGTGTATGCGCAAACACAGGTGCTCTCTCTGTTCCTTCACTCTCATAGTCCGATGGGACGGCAATCCGACACGACCGGAGAGAGATCAGGCGCAGTACCAACGGCTTTACGAGCTTTCCAAGGCACGGTGTGTATTCAGATACACGAAGACCCAGACCCGAAACAACTATTTGTAGATCATACAAATATTTGTTCCGTGCGGGAATCGAAACCGCGACACGTAGCGTAGCAGTCGATCTCTCAACCAGTGCGCCAACCGTGACGTCAGTATATAATAAACAAATATGTATATATAAATAAAGCCTTCAACCGACAACGTGTCCTTAAAACAGACAATATTGGTATGCTATATGGCAATGCTTATTCTTTAGCTTAATTATAACATACACCTCAGGGAGATTCTCACGCGATTAGAGCTCATGTTGTAATCGAGATATCTCGAAAAACAAGGCGCATATCGCTCGCCTACCTTTTTCCCATTTCTCGTAATATCACATAGTATAAGAAGTAACTACATAAAATAACAGAAGCGGTCATAGCATAGCAACACGCATCTATTCCCTAACCTAAGGGTTAGGCAGAGGAGTACTATTGTACACCCACATTTTGCCGATGCCGTTATTGAGTCCTACGTAATAGGAGGCGAGCCTATTGAGATCTACCGGGTATAGTTCAATTCCGTGCTGCTACTAAGAATTCCCATACAGTTAAACCAAATAATACTTTGCCTGACGCGGGAATCGAACCCAGGACCTCACGCTCAGGGGTCGCACTTGCGACCACTAGACCAAAAAGACACTCATACGAATAGCTGTGACGGTTCTATATACGACGGTTCTAAATATTTTTTTCTGTTGAATCATCTTCTTAATCTGAGTTTATCTGAAAGTGATAGTAATTCCTTTTTTACAGAACTGGTCGCGGATTCGCGGACCCTGGTTTGGATATTGTAGACCTTCCTAAACTACAGCCATTACTTAAGAAATCTTATTATAATGTAATCTTAAAATGAATTACATTTTAAGATTACATTATAATAAGATTTCTTAACTTAAGAATAAAAAGTTTTTTGCGATATGATAACATGAGTTTTAGTATTATCTGTTTAACAAGTGATTATATTTGATGCGTGACTGTTTAAAAGGGCTTAAAACGATATGAATCTTTTTTGCAATAAAAAGAAAAATATTAATTATATGATATGACAAATGATACAAAATATTTTATGAGTAACTTTTTGTATTCCTTTTATATTTAGGAAATAAGTATTTTTACAGCGTTCGAAACGACATGCTATCTTGTGGATAAAAATTCATATCACATTTATGAAATTGATTAAATTGATCTCGATCAATAGATTTTATTGGAGTCTAAATTGGAAAACTTATCCTGCAAAGTTGTTGAATTACACCTATTTCTGGAAAGTATATTATGGTTGCAAGTATATTACGACTCTATCCCGATGAGCCGCTACGTCAATCATATTTTCCCCATAAAAAAATCTGATAGCCCGGGTAAAAGTATCTGATAGCCCGGAGCGGACCATCCTAAATAGGGCCCTTTCAGCCTCTACACAGTTGAATGGGATTAGTCTTATGGGACTGGATTTGGAGCTAGAGAAGATGCTCATCATTGCTAGGATACATCTAAACACTTCTATTCAGTATGTCTGTATATCGCAGAGGTTCCAGGGGTGGCCAAGTTTTGCTGGAGTCAGGCAATTTCTTAGTGGTGTTAGCTACGTGTTTATCAGAATAATCAATGTATGTAGGTACATGTATGATTTGATCCCTGTCATACGGAGACCACACAAACAACTGATAAATTATAGCTTTATCATACTTAAGTAATTGGAGGTCGCCTTTATCATACTAATGTACTGTACTGTTTTTTTTTATGCATAGCTACTTTGATATTTATTTGTTTTTTAATTCATAAGCATACGCAACAGGCTTAGTATCTACCCATTTATCGTTTGACATAATACCTACCTAACCAATCGGTAAAGTATTTTAATGTGAAAATGTAACTAAACTATATTTTATTTTAAAATGGATACTTTCAATTATACAAGCCTAGAAAAAAAAATGGATGATAGTCATCTTATATCACTACTGGCGAGTGCATCGAGGATTTTTGAAATACCTTCTCTCTGAAACTTTCCAAAACCGGCACTTCCTTCAAAGCAATATTCTTTTTTTTATTTTTTTTATTTAAACATTGCACCTCACTAGGATTTCTCCTGTATCGTGGGTACAGTTTACAAACATACATGTCACATGCACAAACAACCAGACCCGAAACAACTGTCTGTAGATCATACAAATATTTGTTCCGTGCGGGGATCGAACTCGCGACTCGTAGCGCAGAAAGCTAATCGCTTAGCCACTGCGCCAACCCTGCTATAAGCTTGCGAATAATGGCAGAATAGGCAAGGGAGGCGGAGGGGTGGCCATTTATCTCCGTGGGGACATTAAATACAAAGTGGTCGATCAGTCTCCGAGTAATTATCTCCGAGAAATCTGATGAGCACCTCTTTATTGAAATTACTTTTAACCACACAAAGCTACTTTTATGTGTTTACTATAGTCCTTCTTGTCATATCGATTATTTCGCCTCTTTTGAATCAAATATTGAATATTTTTCTTCCTTATATGACTACACTATCATACTCGGAGACTTCAACACCTGTCTGATCAAGAATGATGTGCGCAGCCGTAAACTCCAATCACTTGTCTCTTCTGTTAACATGCATATCCTTCAGCTTAACGTTACCCATCATGCCCCTCACTGCAATCCTTCACTCCTTGACCTTACTCTTGTTCCTGACTCAAGCAAAGTAGCTACATACGGGGAACTCCCTGCTTCTTTCTCGTATCATGAACTTTTATTTATTTCTTACAAAATTCGCCCGCCTAAACGGAAATTAAAATTCCTTTACAGTTTTAAGAACACGTGACGTTTAACGTGGATCGTTTGGGGGAGGATGCGCGTCCAGTAAGAAAAGTGAGAGTGAAGCATTTTCCGGCTCCATGGTTGTCGGACTTATTAAACGCGCGATGTCGAGAAGGGATAAGGCTAAAAGGCGGTACAAAAGGGATCCAACAGATGAGAACTGGTCTCAACACAAGAATGCCTGAGTTAAACTCGCCTTTGTACAAAAACTTTATATTTAAAACTGTATATTTGTATATTTCTTGTGTAGTTGTATAGTTTTTGTATAGTTCTTGTACAAAGGATAAAGAAAAGAAAAAAGATGAAAAAAAAATCATCATATATTACATTAATAAAAATGTTAAAATTATGTCATTGTGTATATTTTGTCCCATTTTTTGTTAGTCTAAATAAATGATTTTATTATATTATTAAAAAGCATTGACACAATGATTGATCATCATTATCAGCCAGATGACGTCCACTGCTGAACGAAGGCCTCCCCCTTAGACCACCACATCGAACGACATTCCGCCACTTGCACCCATCGGTTGCCCGCGACTTTCACAATGTCGTCAGTCCACCTAGTAAGAGGCCTTCCCACGCTGCGTCTTTCGGTTCGTGTTCGCCACTCGAGAACCTTTCTTCCCCATCGGTTGTCCGTTCTTCGAGCGATGTGGCCTGCCCATTGCCACTTCAGCTTGCAAATCCTGAGAGCTATGTCGGTGACCTTGGTTCTTTGGCGAATATCCTCGTTCCGGATTTTATCGCGCAAAGAGACTCCGAGCACTCTCCATTGCCCGCTGTGTGACTCTGAGCCTCTCTAAGAGGCCAACAGTTAATGACCACGTCTCAGTGCCATATGTCATCACTGGCAACACACATTGATTGGTACCACATTCATATCTGTGTCACAACCACTTCACGTTTGCAACACATTCAAATTGTGTGAACAACGCCTTAATATCTATCTCCTCTATCGATGAATATTTAATTCACATTATCTTGTTAAACAACTGCAACTAGCAGCGGAATTAAGATAAAAAAATATATATAAATACTCACTTGAATGAATGTAAATCAATTCGACTGAAAGCCATAGCCATGAAGCTTCTGGTAGTCTTAGCCGGCGTTTATGCATGTAAGTTTATTCAATTTCATCGAAATGTTGTGTTTACGAAATACAACTCATTTTAAGGCTTTTGTAAATCACTCGGTATATTTATCATACTTTAAAGTAAATAAAAAAAAATAACTAAAACCTGATCAATTTACCATAGTTTTGTTTTTTTTTTTTTAATCTAGCCCCACACTAGGACTTCTCCTGTGTCGTGGGTACAGTTTACAAACATACATGTCACATACACACACAACCAGACCCGAAACAACTAACTGTAGATCATACAAATATTTGTTCCTTGCGGGAATCGAACCCGCGACACCTAGCGCAGCAGTCGATCTCTCAACACACTACGCCAACCGAAACTACTTCAATATAATGATGAACGTTTCTGAGGTTATCGCCACATTACATAATTTATTTGAAATCTTTAGTATGCGCTGGTAGTGCCATCCCTGTTACCCCCGGGGACAACAGCCACTACGTGGAGGGTGAGAGCCGCTACATCTGGATGCCTGATGGCGAAGGCAAACCTCACTTGGTGGACCTGGAGGAGCCTGTCGATGAGGAGCTTCTCAAAACTAGAAATGGCGCTAACAACGAATACCGGCTTTTCACCAGGTGAAGTTCTTTCTCATTCAGAGAGGCCATCAAATATTAGATCCAACGGGTAACACACTGAGGGGTCTGTTGACTCCGACACTATTTAACTAAACCATGCATATTATTTAGCTAACCAAACCATAATGCAAAGTTGTTGATACGTTATTGGCACAGAGATTTATTGGACATTATTGGTTTGAGAACACTTGAAAATATCTTGAATCTTCACTGTATATATTTACTCTACAGGAACAACCCTACCAATGCACAAGTCCTCGTCAACGGCAACATTAACTCAGTTCGGAACTCCAACTACAACAGCGGCCGTCCCCTGAAAGTCATCGTTCACGGATGGAATAGCAATGGAAACTCTGAGATAAACCCCCTCGTCACATCGGCTTTCCTCGCTGCTCAGAATGTTAATGTCATTGTTGTGGACTGGCGCCGTCTCGCTAACTCCAACTACTTGACCGCTGCCCGTGGCGTGCCCGGCGTGGGCCAGCACCTCGGCAACTTCCTTGTCTGGCTCATCAACAATGCCGGTGGTAACTGGAACAACGTTCACTTGGTGGGCTTCAGTTTGGGTGCTCACGTCGTAGGCAATGCTGGCCGCCAGGCAGGCAGTCGTCCCCGTCGAATTACAGGTACTTACAGCACCAAAAACGTTTTAGAGTGTTAACATTTTTAAATCGATGCATAAGCCATTATACCACATCTATTTTAGGTTTGGACCCCGCTGGGCCTACATGGGGTGGAAACTCCCAAGCTCTGAACCGCAACGATGGCCGATACGTGGAAGCTATACACACTGACGGTGGTTTACTCGGTATCTTTGACCGTATTGCTGACGGTGATTTCTACCCTAACGGAGGCAGGAATCCCCAGCCAGGTTGCTGGGTCAGTACTTGCTCTCACAGCAGGGCGTACGAACTTTTCGCCGCCAGTGTCCGCTTCAACAACTTCTCCGGCAGACAATGCTCAAACATCAACCAAGCCCAGAATGTTCAGTGTTCTGGTAGCACCTTGAATATGGGCAACGCCGTCATTTCTAAATCAGGGTAGGTTATGCGCTAAACTATGAGCTAGTCGGTAGACGAATAGTTTTATTGGAATAGTCGATATTCTTTTATGATTACCGCCTTAATCGATCTGGTCCATTTAGCACGGCCACATATTGTAATTGTAAATGTGTAAAATTGATACCTCTTCATAACTTGACATTGACATTAACTTCATAACTTGAAGAACACTTCCAATCCTAGTTTTCAGTAGAACACTGATGGGAAAAAACGTCCTATGCAGCCAAAAAATCGAAAACCTGACGATTAGTACAACTGGACGATACTTGACAACTAAGAGTATCTAATTATAGTGAAATCGAACCCTACATGTAAAAACCTAGGTTATTTAGAAGGAGTAACATCTCAATTACCCGGGTACGTCTTAAAACTGCGGCCAGACACCGGAGGACGGGCAGCAGCGTCCTCTCACTAATCGGTGACCACTGCGATCCCCAAGCCGCCTGCCAAGCGTGGGGATTATGGCAAACCCCCCCTTGAGGGAGGCCTTCGTTCAGCAGTGGACGTCTTCTGGCTGGTGATGATGATGAACATCTCAATTAGATATTTTCGTGCTCTTCTAATATTGTACTTTACTTTTATTACAGAAGCGGAATTTATGGTCTCCGAACTGGCAGCAGCTGGCCTTTCTAAAGCACTCATCGATTATCACTTTAATTTATTTAATGTATCATCAGAATGGAACGTTTATGAAAATGAAATAATATCACTTTTAAATCACTATTGAGTTTATTATTGGTATAAAGACCGATTGTGAACCCATCCAAACAAAACATGTATGCAAAATTTCAGCTTAATTGGAAATTGGGAAGTGGGATAAATTTAACTGCCAAGATTTTTTTAAATAGTTAATTAATTAGTTACAGGTGAAGCTAATAATAAAAAAAAATGTGTGTTAATAAAAAATGGAATCTTGCATGATAAACAGTTTGGATTTACAAGAGGACGATCTACTGAGGATGCTGGATCCATGATAATAAAAACTGTATTGGGGGCCTGGGAACGGAAATAACATGGTGTAGGTGTATTCTACATATGTCTGTGACCTTTCTAAGGCGTTTGACTGCGTAGGCACACTCATCCTGAAACTTAAACACTACAGAATTCGTGGTAGATCGATTGACCTCATTACATACTATTTTTCAAATCGAGATCAAAGGGTGGCTATGGTTATCGTCAGTTCTACTGGCTCACAAGTTAAAATAGGAGTACCACAAGAATTTTTATAATTTAACATACTTATTCTTTGTATCTTAACTGGAAATTATTTTGATATTCTCATACCTACTACACTTGATGAATCAATAATGTTATGGTTGTTGTTTTATTAAATAGCTGCCTATTACCTGGTAATACGAGTCTGTCAGGATTGCTAAAATGTCTAGCTGATGGTGGTGTGGTGTGTTGGGTCGCCAAGATCCTTACATTGTTCTTTTTTTTTTTAATGGTTGCCCCACATTAATATTTCTCCTGTGTCGTGGGAACATTTTTACAAACATACATGTCACATGCATAGACAACGAGACCCGAAACAACTATCTGTAGATCATACAAATATTTGTTCCGTGTGGGAATCAAACCCGTGACACTAAGCGCAGAAAGCTAATCACTTAGCCACTGCACCAACCGTGCCGTCATAGTTAGTCGATTTTTTTTGCCGGTTCTTCTCCGTTGGACCTACTATTTGGAACCGTGCATTTACAGTCTCGATATTTCATAAGTGCCTGAACTTGATTTACATGAAATAAAGATATATTCTATTCTAAAATACAACACATTTATAATAAGTCCATTTTTGTTATTATTATTTACTATCTTCCGCTCGCGGCTTCGCCCGCGTGGTTTACGAACCCGTACATTTTCCCGGGATAAAAAGCAGCCTATGTGCTATTCCAGACTATAATCTAACTCTGTGCCAAATTTCATCCAGATCCGTTCAGCCGTTCTGGCGTGAAAGAGTAACAAAGATCCATCCATTCATCCATCCATCCATCCTCACAAACTTTCACATTTATAATATTAGTAGAATATTAGTAGGATAGGATAGGATAGGATAGGATAGGATAATATTAGTAGGATTATTTCGTTTATTTCAGACAACTTGGCCCATACAAAAAAATACACAAATATAAAACAATAACTATAAATAAACTAATACATATTACACAAAATGATTTGCTGACTAGTGTCACGTAGCCGGCCGCGAAATCGTCGATACATTCGACCATTCGGCCAAAACTCTTCCTTGAGGAAGGTCTCAAGCTATTGAGTCGGAACCCTCACCACGAACGACTTGAAGTTTGTGATGTGGCGCGAATCCAACTTCACGACCCTCACAGTCCAATTGGTCTTCACACGAACATACTCCACGATCTCCTCAACCTTCGTGGAGTGATGCAGTCTGGACACGTTCAGCTGCATCGTAGGTATTGCTGGACGCAGAAGCATGTTGGATCTTGCCAGCGCAGTGCCACACTGGTTCCGACAAAAAGGTTTCCGCTTGATGAAGCCGTCCTTGCCACACGTGTCCTCTTTACAAAAAACAAGTTTAGATATCACAGTACGAGTTCTTTTTGCAATATTCTTTCTTTTCATTTTTTTATTATGAAAAGTTTCGATACAATGATGGACACTACAAGTCATCCATAATATCATGTCCATTTCACGTCGACGACACGTTCAAACTGTGAGAACTACTCCTTAGAAATCCGCTATAGATCTATATCACGTTCACATTATCTTGTCAATTAAATATGACGACTCGGCTAAGGGAGGAGTTAAGATTATAAAAATATATAAATACTCAGATTGATGCACTTAATCAATAACACTATGAAGCTTCTGATAGTCTTGGCCGCCGTTGTTGCGTGTAAGTTTATTTAGTTTAATTGGAATTTTATGTTTAATGATGTTTGACACGTTTTTAAGCTTTTGTAAATCATTCCATATATTTATCATAATGGAAAGTATTTTTAACAAAAAATAAGCTTTAAAAATCGTTATACCTTAAAATTTCTTTTCCGAAGAAACCATCTCGCAAAACATAAACTACTTCAATATGTAAATTATATTTATATTAATTTATTTGGATTCTTAGTGTGCGCTAGTAGCGCCATCCCTGTCACTCCCGGGGACAACAGCCACTATGTAGAGGGCGAGAGCCGCTACATCTGGATGCCTGATGGCGAAGGCAAACCTCACTTGGTGGACCTGGAGGAGCCTGTCGATGAGGAGCTTCTAAAGACCAGAAATGGCGCCAACAACCAATACTGGCTTTTCACCAGGTGAAGTTCTTTCTCATTCGGAGAAGCCATAAAATATATGACCTATCGAAGGATCTGTCGACTCCGACACTATTTAACTAAACCATGCATATTATTTAACTCAGCAAACCACAATGCAAAAATTTTGATACGTTATTGACACAGAGAATTATTGAACACTGCTGTTGCCCACGACTTCGTTTGCGTGTATATTTTATTTATTATCTAACGAATGTTTTAATGTAGTAGTAAAAATAAGCCTATAGCCTACTCTAAGACTCCAGGCCGCTTTGTAAAATTTCATAACGATCATTTCAGTGGTTTAATCATGTTGAGGTTACAAACAGACAGAGTTACTTTATGTATATTGTGAATTATCGGTTTGACAACACTTGAAAATATCTTGGATCTCTGCAGGAACAACCCTACCAATGCACAAGTCCTCGTCAACGGCAACATTAACTCAGTTCGAAACTCCAACTACAACAGCGGCCGTCCATTGAAAGTCATCGTTCACGGATGGAACAGCAATGGAAACTCCGAGATAAACCCCCTCGTCACGTCGGCATTCCTCGCTGCTCAGAATGTTAATGTCATTGTTGTGGACTGGCGCGGTCTCGCTAACTCCAACTACTTGACCGCTGCCCGAGGCGTGCCCGGCGTGGGCCAGCACCTCGGTAACTTCCTTGTCTGGCTCATCAACAACGCCGGTGGTAACTGGAACAACGTTCACTTGGTGGGCTTCAGTTTGGGTGCTCACGTCGTCGGCAATGCTGGCCGCCAGACAGGCAGTCGTCCCCGTCGAATTACAGGTACTTACAGCACCAAAAACGTTTTAGAGTGTTAAAATTTTTAAATCGATGCATAAGCCATTATACTACATCTATTTAAGGTTTGGACCCCGCTGGGCCTACATGGGGTGGAAACTCCCAAGCTCTGAACCGCAACGATGGCGGATACGTGGAAGCTATACACACTGATGGTGGTTTACTCGGTATCTTCGACCGTATTGCTGATGGTGATTTCTACCCTAACGGAGGCAGGAATCCCCAGCCAGGTTGCTGGGTCAGTACTTGCTCTCACAGCAGGGCGTACGAACTTTTCGCCGCCAGTGTCCGCTTCAACAACTTCTCCGGCAGACAATGCTCAAACATCAACCAAGCCCAGAATGTTCAGTGTTCTGGTAGCACCTTGAATATGGGCAACGCCGTCATTTCTAAATCAGGGTAAGCTATGAGCTTAACGTATTGATAGGTATGACTCTAACTGAGTAACTTTATTGGTCTGTCACACCGATCCAGTCCATTAATCAATGTCACATATTGGTAGTTGACCTATGTTATTCATGAAATGGGTTTTTGTACGTGTGAATATTTGTATTTGCTTCCACGATACAAGAATTATTCAAACGTGAAACAACGTTTCTTCTAAAAATAAATAGGCTTTTATGACTAAGAGAGCATATTTAACTTTCAGTCGCCGTTATTATTAGAACGCTCATAGGAACAGACGTCAAACCTAGAGAATCTGAGGATTAGTCCAACTGTAGGGGATACCCGACTGTAAGAATGTTGCAGAGGTCAAATGTTATGATAACTCTTCCGTGATAACAAATTGTATCTAAGTACACTGAAACAGGATTCAACCTGAGTAAAATTTAGGATATTTAAAATATTTTTTTTATGCTTGTACTAATATTGTTCTTTACTTTTATTACAGAAGCGGAATCTTCGGACTCCAAACTGGCAACAGCTGGCCTTTCTAAAGGACTTATGGATTAACATTTTAATTTATTTCATGTATCATATATGTATCATATGAATAATATATACCTGATAAGTCTGTATTGAGTCTGTTATTTATATAAATATAAAACACATTAATGTCATGTGCTAAAAACACGTCTCTCAATTGAGTGGTATAAACATCATAGTCAAAGTTTTGTTCAACTAGGCCTTTGCAGGCTCTTTTAAAAAGTTGAGACTCTAGGCGACCCAATAAACGGTTTAGTGACTGCAGTGTGACTGTGAATCATTTGGATATAATTCATTATACGTCACCGTAATAAAGTAAATCTTGACACATACATGATATAATCTTTGATTCATATAGCATCGCTTCGAACTACAATAAACCGAGTATTGACTATTTAGTTACACAGCGTGAAATCGTGATGGTGATTAATTTATTATAATCTCTCAATGTGGATAACATTGAGAGATTATAATAAAAAATCAAACTGTGAAAAATACGATCATCTGTTGTCGAAGCAGACATTTTACGAATTAGTTATAATAAACACACTGCTTTAGTGTTGAGTAAATTACGAGTATTACAATATAGATTATCACAAATTACTTACTTAATTTATCATTGATATTTGTAGCCATTGACAGAAATTATGTGGTACCTAACTCAGCATCTTAGACTTATTTTATTTACTTTTAAATCATTGATCACACAACTCTTCTAAAATGATTACACATAAACGGTGTACACTGAGGTACAATATTAATTAGAAATCATTGGATTATAATTAAAACCAGCCGGCTCATGAGTCAATTCTGGAAGCCACTCCAATAAACAAGTCACTAACAGAATCTTTAAATCTCCACTATGACTATTTCGGCTTTTAAAATAGCCATTCCTAAGTTTCAATATCTTTTTCTTTATTTCTTTCAGATAAAGCGAGATATTTTTATATCACAAATGTTCAACCCATCTCTAATTTATGTAATTAAATATTTCATAAATATCAGTCATTGCATATGTTACACTGCTCAGCTCCCACAAGCGGTAGCGGTTCTTTTAAGAATCCGTGGCATTGTTTTGTCCCCTTGAACAAAAATGATAGCTCTTGAAAACATCGTTAGAGAAGAGAATCGTTAATGATTTAAATCTTACGAGTAGTTGAGACGAATGAATAGCTGTATAAGGGATAGATTGCTGTTTTAAAAAGTAGAAAATAACTTTTTTTTCATATAGCTTTTTATATCAATCCGAGTTATTTTGCTATCTACGTTATAAACCGTGAACGTGAATGACATTTCCGTATTAAAACAGATATCGATCATCAATGTTATCTACAAATTTAATCAAGCTTCTTATGCCTAATACAATAATTATGATTAATTAACTTATTGACTCATCAATCGCACAATATCTGACGTAGGATTCAATTTTTTACTTAATTTCTTTGTTTAATTGCACGTAGTTCCTACAAAGTATTGAATATCTTATTACATTGATTGATTACTTATTTTTACTTACTTGTTTATTTTCCTGTATGTGACGGTCTCACGTTATTGAGTATCAACAGAAAAGATATTCCTCAAGTCAAACAGAACAAATGGACGATACATATATATATAATTATCAAACATGTCAATAGATTTATGCTTGATTTTAATAGAATTATAAGTAAAATAATAGTTCTTTAGTCGATAAATTAATATTGGGATCATGTTATCTCGATAAATGGAGTATAATCTCGTATAAAACACACTGTATCAAATAAATACAATAACTTTGTAGTAATTACAGTAGATAGTGCCACTCTTGAGCAATATGAAGTGCTTGTTACTGTTGATCGTCGCTATAGCAGGTAATATAAATGTTTTGAGAAATTAAATTAATGTGAAAAATAAAAACAAATAAATAGTAGACCCAAATTAAACTACAGAATAGGCCTGAAAATATATAAACTTTTTTTTCTAGCAAGTTTCCGGCGTGTTATATGTCCTTTAAGAGGGCCCATGTTTCCATTAGAATGTGTTACTAGGTCGTTTAGACACTACCAATATCTGTTATTTTCAAAATCCTTCTCTATCGACTGCCGTCTCTACATCTTCCTAATTCCATAAGCTATGAACGGCTACGAAAGGATGCGAAAAAAGGTATATAATTATAACGAAACATAGATACCAGATCCATGTTTCATCATAATTATGTTACAAAAAAATTACCTTTTTACTTCTAAATAAAATGCCTTTTACATTTTTATAGCATGTTCTGCGAGCGTAATCAAAGACCCCGTACAGAGTTATAAAGACGGTGACAGGTTCTTCTACTTCCCGGGAGATGGCGACCAAACCCTTCATCTTGTTGATGCTGAGGAACCAGCAGATTTAGCCTTCATTGAAGCATACACAAGAAATCCGGCGAATAACGGATACTGGCTCTTTACCCGGTAAATTTTGATGATAGCTAAAACTTTTCCTTTTGACTGTTTAAATCTTCAAATATCCTTACGTATTTGATTATTAAATTTTCAATCATAAGACCATATATATTTAAGTTTTTCTTAAAAAAAAATCTATACTGTACTCAAAATTAAATATTCTAATATTTTAATTTTCAGGGCTAATCCTTTATCAGCTCAAGTGTTAGTGTTTGGTGATGTGGTTTCAGTAGTAAATTCAAACTTCGATTTCTCAAAGACCACCGTATTCCTCGCTCATGGGTGGAATGGCAACGGCGGAAACACAATGAACAGGTTACTGACTGAAGGTATGTTACCTTTGAATTACCAAATAAAACAGTGGACTAAGAAATCCAATAGTTCCAATAGACATGATTGATTTTAGCTTGCTCGGAGAACTAACTTATTTATCCAAAATCCTAGATGAGACCATTTGATTAATTAATAATTAAAAAATCGCGTAAATGTTGTCACATTATCTACTTACTGCTTTAATATATAGTTCTAATACTTTTTTTGAAATATGTCGATAATTTTATTTAGTTACTAGCTGTGCCCGCGACTTCGTTCGCGTGGATGTCGGAACTTAATAATGTATTTTTTAGTGAGACCAAATGCACTTAACCCTATTTTTTTCTAAAATAAAGAATTTTTCTAAAATAAAAGTAGCCTAAGTTACTCCTTATTACATCAGCTACCTGCCCATAAAAGTCCCGTCAAAATCGGTCCAGCCATTTCAGAGATTAGCCTATACAAACAGACAGACAGACAGAAAGACAGACAGACAAAAATTGTAAAAAATGTTATTTTGGTGTATGTATCGTATATATATTCATATGCATGTAGTAAAAAACGGTTATTTCAATATTACAAACAGACACTCCAATTTTATTTATATGTATAGATGTATAGATGACTGTACTTTCGATAATAACCCCCTTTTTGGCAGTCCGAACAATATTGTAAAAAAATCAATTTCTTTCAGCATTTCTTCAAGACGCTGACGTCAATGTTATTGTACTTGATTGGCGTGCCCTAGCCAACAGATCTTATACTACAGCAAAGGGAGGAACCGCTGAAGTTGGCAGAGGCCTCGGACAATTCATAAACTGGCTCGCTGGATTGGGAATGTCTTACGAAAGAGTACATTTAGTAGGTTTCAGTCTTGGCGGCCATCTAGTTGGCAATGCTGGCAGAGAAACTTCATCCATGGTCAAGAGAATTACAGGTAACAACTCTTTTCTCCTAAATAATTTTTTTAGTTACAGTAATTATAATCTATGAATAAAAAAGCTATTAGTATTATAAAAAAGATATTATTATTAGTTAAGGAAACGATAACATTTATATCTAATTATTATGTTTCAGCTTTGGACCCTGCTGGCCCTTTATGGGGTAGAGACAATAACCGTATAGTGGCAACGGACGGTCAATACGTAGAAGTCATTCACACAGACACTACTATCCTTGGATATAGCGATCCGTGCGGTCACGCCGATTTCTACCCCAATGGAGGCTCTAACATGCCTGGATGCTTGATAAACACTTGTTCTCACAGTCTTTCTTACGAGTATATGGCCAGCTCCATAAGATACAACCACCTGCTTGCTAATGAATGCGCAACTCTTAGGGATGCTACTCGTAATAGATGTACGGGAACACTATACCCTATGGGCAACAGTGATATCTTCAAGGGACGGTATGGACCTATGATACATATACAGTTTATACAGGCTTCAAATTAAATGATGTTGTCGTTTTTATGTTTGACAACACTTATTTCGAAGTAAAACCCCAATCGATAAAACTTTTACAGTGTAATCATAGGTGTATAAATGATATCAGAATCAAAGCTTGCCAATGATTACTTACCTTAAATCTCAATTCTTATAGCATTAGGTATTCGAATAACTTAATTGTCCTTTGTCTTTTTTTTACAGAGCGGGTATATTCAGAGTCAACACAGGAAGAAGATATCCATTCTGAAAATAGCAGCGAGCAAAAATTTAATTCTGACATCCACGCTTCATTGAAATATTTTATTACATTTGGAAGAAAAGAATAATTACAATAAAAATTGTTTTCTACGGAAACTATTTTATTTTATTTTAAAAATAGATTACATTTATAAGTTATATATTGGTAATTTAATTCTCATCAATAATGGACTTGTTTCGTTACCATCAATCCGTTTGTACTCAGTCCGCATCATTCGCCTTTTGATATTGATTCATTTATTTATTATAAAGCTGGAATTATTGAAGACCTTTGAGATAATACTAATGATGTAAATGTTAATTAATTAATTATTTATTCACCTAACACATGAATTGTAACAGTTAATAAAAACAACAAACGAGGTATTTTAGTCTTTATTCAAAACTTTTTTAATTTTAATTCACTACTTATAATATATTGAGTCCGTTATATACAACAATGGGACTTTATATTCTACTATGGCGTTAAAACTGTATTTTAGGAATGTCACGGGTGAGATTTTATATAGTAACAGACCTATCCTAAAATTAATTTTTCAACCTTAACATAAAGTAATGATAATTATTTAATTAGAGCTTAGAGGCAACACAGAGTTTCTCAAACATCCAAACATTTTAAAATTAAAATTGATGTTGATTAATATTTCGCTAAAATTAGACGTCGACGATCGATATGAATTAAACCTGTAATTAGAGAGCGCCATAAAGTTTCTCAAACATGTAATAAATTGTGTAATAGAATATTTTTAAACACTTTTCTAACATTTTCTTTCTTTAACTTCGATCTACAAAATACTTCCCATACTCCCACATTGCATTTAAATGCAAAAAATTTAATTATGTTATCAACTATACTAATCTAGTTATTCTTCATATGTAAGGTACTTCTCGATAATATAATCTCTGTGAAATCTAAACATCGCGCTAATTCTTTATCTTCCTAATTTTCCTTGGATGATTAATTATTTCTGAATAGTTTTTAAATACACTTGGTTAACCTGTAACAAAAGAAAAAAAACGAAATTGTATACGTCTGATATCTCTATATGTTAATTTAACAAAAACACGAGAAAAAGCAAATCAATCTATCAAAAGATAAATTGAAATATTTATACAATAATATAATACAGTAACATTCAGGAGTGACGATTATAAGTGTATGGTATATGTGTACCTACTTGGGTATAAGCAATAATCAATCATAAGATAATGATTTTTACATAACTTTAATGAGTGATATCCATAATGATAAGACGTGTAATACTTTACTAACGTTTGTACATGTGTCGGGCATGCCCGACTCAACCGTAAACATACGTCAATTAATCGAACGTGGCCTACGTTTTTTGTAACGTATATATCGAACCTAAGTGCGTAAATGGAGGGTGCGTCATGCAGGATTCGTTTTCCAATACCACATGCGTCATACTAAAACTGAAATCGGATGAAGAATCGTACGAAAGCAGTTAATACATCCAATACTTGTTGTCTGTTGTTTAATTTCTCTGCATATCCTTATAAGTATAGGAGCATAAGAACCCGTTCCAACTATGACGGGCCGTCTGTTTCATCAGAAAACGTCGTCGCCCGAACATAACGTTCACATATAGGCCGATATGTTGGGAAAACAGATTGTGAGAAAAAAAAAATTAATTTGAAGTGGTAAAAAATGTTATATACATGTACGTACTATGTATGTTATGTACATACATAGTACGTTCAAATTATGAATCCTCTTTTGATAATACAGTGAAACCTGGTTAATTGGGATCTCAAGGGACCAAGGATTTTGTACCAATTAAAGAGGTTTTCATTTATCCAGTTTTCCAATTAGACAGGTTTAAAATTGTAGTTGTCTCATTTACAGACACTTATAGAGGTCGAAATGTACCATTATTCCATTTATGGAGGTGGCAACGTTAATAAATATTTACGTTTGGATATTTTGTACACTTTTATTCCCTGGTTTGTAGGTCAAAACCTGAGATAGTACTGACAAACAAAGAACGTGCGAAAGAAATTCAAATGTTTGTAAACAATCGTGTTGAAACCTGTCCCAACCTGATAAAATGTCTCACTTATACAGGGTATGGAGCTACAGAGTCCCAATTACAGAGGTAAACATCGAAAAAATCCTAGGATTTAAATCTCATTTAACCAGGTTCGAAAATCCCATTAGCAGAGGTAATTCGATGAAAAAGTGCAGGAACCTCATTGGAATTCTCAATAATAGAGATTTCTCACTTATCCAGGTCCCACTTAACCAGGTTTCACTGTATATTGAGATGACTTTAAATAGACGTAAAAGTATTGACACAAAATTCAGAGATCGTATTATTGAGCTTGTTCACATCACGCCGCCCGCTAGGCGTTAAGACGGCAGCAGCGACGCACCTCAATTACAAAACGTCTGTTCATAATCAAGGAGTCGGTTAATGTGAACAACTTCATATGAATTGTTCACTGGCTTTTCCATGGTTTGAAGACCCGTCAAAGAAGTGGAAACGGGGCCTGTGACCCCCGCGGATCAGTCGGCTTTATTACAACACGTATCGGTCGAATTTATTTAGGAAAATTCTTCAAGGTAACAATTAAGTCGTGTGTAAACACCAGATTAAATATGATTAATCACAATATTATGACGACGTGACCAATTAATTATTTTTTATCAGTACATAAAGATCGGGAAATTTAGATACTTGTCACGATCACGAAGTTGTTTTTCTAATAACACGCGGTCCCTTATTAGCAGGATGGAAAGTTGCAGCAGTAAATACTGAACTCAAGTCGTCTAATTTTGATCAAAGGAAACATTATTTATCACTAATACTATAATGGAAATCAAAAAAAATCCGCGCTGGGGACCGTGTGGTGGATTACGGTTGAGCTTTCAAGGACAATATAGATTTCAAAGAGATATATATCACACCTAGATTGTTGTAATACTTTTACCTAGTAAGACATAAGTATTTCTATTCTTACCTTTTCTTTTTCGAGCCATCTTCGTATGAAGGGTGCAAACAAACGATAATCATGGTGCATTTTAGCCGATCGCCTCAAGCTTACAATACAGGCGATGCTGATAGTCACCATACACCCGAATCCCGTAAACCAAAGGTATGAGATTCGGTATAAGTATGGCACTTCACTGAAAGAAACATATTTTTTTTCATTGGCTTTAAGACTCACAACCTTATACCGTGTTTGGCACGGGCTGATTGATTCGTCTTTAAAATCAAATATTGCCATTAATTAATATTATTTATGCATATTTTTAAAACAACATACACCGAGCAATTTTTTTAATAAAAATTAAACCTAATAAGATGCAAACCTTTCCGCATCAGCTGCATTATGCATAACTTGGTCGAAGTCATAAGTGCAGTTGTGTGTGAACCTAGGTTTTTCGTTGAACTTCAATAATCCCTTTGCTTGAGCAAGTTGCGATTGTGCAGCGATCCACCACGCTGATGACAAACCTATGATGCCTCCACTTAAGGCACTCTAAAATGACACAACCTTGACGTTAGTAACGAAAATATACAGAGACATAACATTCCAACAATATAAGATAATGTACTAACAGTAGAATCAATAAAAGGTAAAAGCATTCCCATGAGGAACACTCCTGCCAAAGGTCCCATCGACGCTGACGAAAGACTCATCGTCAATTGTAGAACTGACCCCAGCATTTCTACTACGTACACCAAACCTAAGAATATAAAATATATTAAGATAACCAGTTTTCTTTATAAATAAGAATTATTTTCCCATTATTCGATCCCGAATTCCCGACCCTTATAATAACTATTTAAAGATTTTGAACAAAATATTGATTATATCGTTTAGCTTATTTGTTTACATATTACGGTGTTTGAATATGGAAATTACATTCTTCTTCACAATATGAAGCATAATTTGGTTTTCACTTGACTTGAAAATGCATTTTAAAACAAAGAACTTATTTCTAAACCTTTTTCATTTTATAAAGTTACGTTTCAGAGAAATCTTACCAACACTAATTACTCCAAGAATAACTACCACAGCTCGAATCAATATCTGCGTTTGCCTATGAGTCAACTCCTTGAAAAATGGTTTCCAGAAATCTTCCAATACAACAGCAGCCATTGAATTCAAACCAGTTGATAGGGAGCTAAAATTTTACACTGCATTAGTTAAACTAAGAAGCAGATCTGTAAGAAAGTAGAAGTAAATACTTCTGACACTATACAAGCTTCTATATCTGAGTAAGTGTGTTATCACCAGAAGACAAAACTAGAAAAATCATTATTCGAACAGCATAAGCACATGTAGTACAAAATAAGTAGGAAGAAGGGAGCTTAGACATGCACCGCCAGAAATCTGAATATAAAACCAGAACAAGTATATTATCAAACTCTCCAAACTTATTTAAACTTACATCTATTCCTATAGACTGATCATTGTCAACTCACCTAAGAGCAGCACTAAACACGCCAGCAACGAATATCCCAGGCATTCCGGTCCAGTCTCCTAATAAATCCATGACTAACAAAGGCAGTAACTGGTCTTTAGCTAAAGCCAAGCGGGAATCCAACGGATCACAGTCGTGGTACCTTGCAAACGCTACCAAACCACTGTACCCGCATATAAGGACTATGAATACCACGCCACAGAAAAAACCCCAGATGGCCCTGAAAGTAGAGATTAGAATATTTGGAATTTAAACTCAAAATTCGATTTCGTTATAATTTTACTTTGCGGATCGTAGATCGGCGTCTTTTGGTTCGCTCAGGACTGGCCTCCTATGGACGCTTTTTTAATTTGATATTAATTATTTACCAATGCACCGAATTCTAAGTAGACGACTTTTTATTTTACGACGACAAGATATAGACACAAGACACAAGTAAAGGCGAATATCTGCAATAATTTCCTATTAATTTATTGTTGTAGCAATGTCGTTTCGATAAATACGCATGTAAGAATGAAAATTTATAAGAAAATAGCGCTAATTTATTTCCCTTTTGTTTCTATGGATACAGCTCTACGCTAAGGGTGGTAAAAAGTGTTTCATCAGGCAACATGAGATATGACATCAGTGAAAAATAAAAAGGTATATAAGACAAACCTTTTTGACGATTTTAATTCAGGCAGCGATAAAAACCTCTGCATCATAGATTGATTTACAGCTATATTGCCAATCCAGTAAAACGTAGACCCAATAGATACCGACCATATTGAATGTCTCTCTGTTAGATCTAGGCTGAAACTAAATTTTTAAAGGTAAAGTTGTTGTTACTTGGACACAAAATAATCAAATTATAAAAACAGCATAAAAGAGACATAACATAGCATCACGCCTACATATATGCCCCGAAGGAAAGAAGTGCACTATTGTGCACCCAAATTTCACCGATGCCGTTATTGAGTCCCATGTAATATAAAATTACGTTTGCTACTGAGTATTTGCCTACAGAAAATCCCGCTAACTCTGTCCGACCTAAGAATCGAACCAGGACCAATGAGGCAGTCAACATTAATTCTGTTTTAATATATATAAATACGTAGATATTACGGCGGGAATTCCATTCGGCCCGTGTGCCAATTTCTTTTAATCACTTCTTGAAAACCTCCCACGATGAGTGTGCCTTTAACTATGATCAATATCATGGCACCAATCATTACTATAGTTTGAATCACATCGGTCCATACAACTGCTTTTAAACCTCCCTGGAAGAACCAAAATGATTACATATTTACCTATGATGGCCAAGTACATAGCCATAAGCATAACACATACAACTAAGATATACAGAGAATAAACATTTATTTATACACAACATAATAAGGGTTCCCTACATTTTGTACGAGGAATAAAATATATTAAGGTCGGAGAACTAAAATGAACAGTATTTTAGAAAAGTAAACAGTATTTTAATATTTTGACGTTTTAAAAACATATTATTTGGAGCTTCTTGCACAATTTAACAATTTAATATCATTTTTTAAATATCCATAAACCTCTCCACAATTTAAGTTAATATGTAATCAAACGAGGCTCCGAATACCAGCATCCACACGTATAAGGAATGAATTTCATACTAATAATAAAAAAATGTTTTGGTCTTTATGAGAATTTGTCTCACAGTTAGACCAAATAGGTTTCAGAAAAGCTTAATGGAATTAAAGTTTTGTTTTTGTGACAATCAATCCCATTCTTGCCATATATTGCCAAATCAACATAGCTATACACGAAACAAAATATATTACTTACCAAAGTCGTATAAAATATGCACACAAAGCATACTATTGGCGTAGTTATATGGATATTGATGCCAGTCACTGTAAAAATAAATTTCATGTGAAAGAAAGAGGTTTCAGTACAGTAATTCTTATATATTTAGGTATATAATAAGTAATTCTCTATTTTACCTTGGTTAAAGGCTAGAGCTGGTACGTATATTACAATAGGTAGCCACGCCATCTAAAACATGGACAATTATAAATGTAAATTGTAACTACATAGGTTAACATATAGCATTATGTATCTAAGTCATCATTTCGTAAAACTCACCAAGTATACACTAAAAAGGACAGACCCAAACACTCTCAAGCGTTTGTCATAACGAAGCTCCAAGTACTAAAATAAAACGGCAAGATTTTTAAATACTTACAATAATATACCACTTTTTAACCGACTTCAAAAAAGGAGGAGTGAGTGTTTTTTTTTTTGTTTGTTACGCTGTCATTCCGTCAATTATGGACCGATTTTAAAAATTCTTTTTTTGTTTTAAAGACTATGCTCCCAAGTTGGTCCCATTGTCACCAAGTCAGGATCTGATGATGAGATCCTAGGGAAATCGAGGGATACCCTCAAATATTGTAGGAAAAATAGCGCGTTTGAGCTTTTGATGGAGCCAGGAGATAGATAGTGGAACTCTTCAGTAGCTACTAGTAAACCCCTCGAGTTTGGACTCATTTTAAACCGCTAAAAGGCAATACTATCACTGTATTGGTTACAATAGTCGACTTCAATATTCTTCAACTACTATATTGTATAATAAAACATTTATTTTTTGCTTTTTAGTTATTAGTTTTGTGTTTGAGTTTTTTGGAGTCGGTTTTAATTTTTTGTTAATTATTCAACGAATTCCTCCACGACAATTAACAAAAATACATGATATACACTCCCGTCCATAGATAGACTCTGGATTTGGCTTACGCGCATCTCGCGTATCAAGTAGGTCCTAGCATTGTCTATGCACTTGATAGTTATATTAAAATAATGGATACGATAATAAATATAATATTTTTAAGCCTAGCTCCTTACCTCATAAGCTGAAGTGAGTTTCAATTCATGGAGTATTGGTAAAAATGTATAAGAAACTATTATTGACATCATTAGCGCACCAACCAAAGAAAACACATACGATGTTCCATAAATGTATAGCTCTGTGGGTGTACCTAATAGTGATATGCCTGAAATGAAACTGAAAAAGAAATGAATGGTTTTATTGTTCCACAAAAAAGATATGGCAGTATATCTGTTTTTTTTATGTCTATTAGATGACAGGGATAATGAATTTACCTTGCAACTAACGAGAAGCACACAGGCAGCAGCTTCATATTCCGTCCACCCATTAAATAATCTTGAGTAGATCTCTGTTTCTTTACACATCCGAAATAAATGCCGATTCCACCACATATCGTTAACATAAAAATAAACAATACATAATCAAACCAAGCAAAATGTTGTAAAGACAGCCTAACGGCAGAAACGTGCAGCTTTTCTTCAGACATTTTAGAGATTAAATTGAAAGAATCCTAGGCACTTCTTGTATCTTCTTTTTACTGTTCGTTAATGATTATTTAACGTAATATTTGGTAATTTTTATAAACAAAATATTCTTTCGATCATAAGAAAAATATAACTAAACACAATTTGTTAAGGCACATCTCAGTGTCACCGTGTGAATGAATGCATAGCAATTTTACAATTGCCGCCCGCGATTTTCCATGATGGTTACTGGCTATTTTTGTCGCAATTGACCATTTCCTGCGCTCGTCTGAAATAGACTTCAATGTAATATCTTTAGAGGATACTGTAATCAATTACCATTTATACCAACTGTTATTCCTATCGATTACAGAAGTATATCGTAACCAGCTTTCGCTCATGGGAGCTGAGCAGTGCAAAATGTATACAAAAGTATAATATCATACTATTTTAATTAAGAAATGTGTAATTAAACAAATTAGAGATATGTTCATTTTTGTGATAAAAACATTATGCTATATCTAAAGGAAAATAAGTACCTAAAATTTTTATCGTAAGGAACGGCTATTTGACGAAATTGTAATAAAATATCCATGCAAGCTTGTGGTAAATGGTAAGAGATTGGCGTCAAGCTCAAAGCCGGCCCGCAGCCTAATTAACGATGTAATAATCAGTTTGCGACAGGCATAGATCGCGCGATAGTTACCCTCAATCGTCACTCTTTGTGTCATATGTGCATATATGTATTGACCGACAGTAAGAGTGCTGTCGCGTGGCTGCCGGGTTGCTGTTGTTACCGTACTAGGCTACGAATTAGGCTGCCGAACATAGAAACATATTGTATTAATTTTCCAAAAGTTTTTATTTGGAAACATATAACTTCAAAAACAAAACTTTAGCATCTGAACTGCATTTAAAAGAATTGCACTCAAATATACAAAGTAATGTGTAAAATTCGGATAGATCAGACATTTTTACGCGTCTCAAGTTGCGCCACAAGACAACATATTACAAAATATGATTAAATTATCGATCGAATCCACAGCTATAGTCTTACAGCCAATAATAATAATGAATAAGACAGTGAAATTAACTCGGGCTAAGGCTATAAATAAATATTACACAATAGAGTATTTTATGTTGAAACGATTTATTAAATAAATACAAAACAAATATAATCTTAATCATAAAATCAGCTGATTTCTTCACATTCCGTAATGGGTTTCATGCTGATTGAGGTAGAATTAACGTGGCAGGCTTCCTGTAATACAATCATACATCATTTAAGTATTCGATTTATTATTATTGTTAATATATAACCTTCGAATTAAATATTCATCTAGTGTGTGAACGGTCCCCGGCGCCTGTAAACAATAGATTTTCTATTGTGTGCACTTTATGTCGTTTGGTGGAACAATTAATGGTCTTTATTGAATTCGTCTTTCCTTTGATCAATATTGAATAAGTTTCTATTCAAATTCAGGTAACTTGCTCATGTGATTCAATTCGTATTGTAATGACGCAACAATTACATGCGCGGCTGTTTTTAAAGAGTAATAGATACTTTCTTACATAAAGGGCTCAAAAGCACAGTAATTTGACACGTTACCTTATTTTGCCCATAAGCTTGTATATAAGCCTCATCCGTTGGATGTGGGGGCTCCTTATATAGCTTCCTAAGCTGAGGAGCCAGGAGACAAGGCGCAGGTGGCAGGTGCGGCGTGCCCCGAGCGCGGTTGATCCGCGAAACGATTGCCCCCACGCATATGCTGACCATCGCACCGGCTAGTGTATACCACATGTAGGAGACGCGGAGGACTGGGTTCACTTCCTCACTGAAAAATATTATGGAATATTTGTATAGATATAGCCCGTGGATATAGCTATGAATCTTATTTCAGGGTGTGCTTGCTGTCGCATGTTGTCCTCACGAATTGACTTCAAAGAATCGTCTGGACTTTTATTGGCATTGGAAATTGAGGAGGAAAGTAAAGGTATGAGGTGGAATTTATCAAATTATAATAGTAAAGCAATACACACAATAGACAATAAAACAATCACATCTTCTTTGATCTTTGAAATTTATCAAGGAACCACCGAAACTAAGATGCGACGGTAGACCACGAAGACATCATTTACCCTTTTTTTATATACACAGGCAAACTTACCTAAACACCGGATCTTCAATAACACTGTCAACTGCAGTGAAGTTGTACGTACATCCGGCAGTGGAGAGAGACTTGTGCGGGTGCACTATATCACCACGAGCGATGGCTAGTTGTGACGTCAGACACCACCAGGACATAACTGCGAGGCCGCTCACACCACCTACTAATGCTCCCTGATGATCAAGATATTAGTAAGCTATTAAAACCAAGTTTTTTTTGGATTTTTATCTTCTTACGACTTTAATCATTTTGAGACTTTGGCTTTCTTACAACACTTTTGTTCAATCATTATCTCTGCCTACTAGATAACTTCTTTCTTGCTTTCACAATATATTTGTTCAAGTTAGCAAATGTGTGTTCGTACCATGGTTATGTTCCGCATATTTTTATAGAACTCACCGTCGCGTCCACCCAAGGCATAAGAATCCCCATAGTAAAGACCCCGAGCTGCGGGCCCATGGTCATAGACTCCAACGTCATTGTCAACTGTAAAATCGTCCCCATCTTCTCTACTATAAATACTAAACCTGAAATATTTCGAACGAAAAGTTAATTATATGTATACAAGTTAATTAAATGACATGACTTTAGCTTATAAAATAATACTTTAAGCAATAAGGCGACAAGTGCCAACTGCCACTCCTGAGCTTACAATTTTACAAAAGCTGAGATTACTTAAACTTCATTAATGTTGCTTAAAAGAGCAATGTTAAAAGAAATTTATTAATCCGGGCCTAGCCGAATATTCTGATCGTTGGTGAGTACACAGTGAACAAGACTCTACTCTCAACTGATAAATTACAAAGTGAAAATATAAATTTTGGAAAACTATTTACCTACACAGAGTGTGCCCAACAGTATGACAACTCCTCTCATGAGCCAGCTGGCCTGTCGGTCTGATAGTTGCTTGCTAAAGAATGGCTTGTAGAAATCTTCTAACACCACAGCCGACATCGAATTCAGACTCGTTGACAATGAACTGGAAATGTTTAATGATTTTCAATACAGTTCAGCAGAAAGTACATATTATAATTACGAGTGGTCACCTACTGAGATTGCTTATTAATCATATCCCTTATAACATTTATACACTTTTATAGCTTCATAACGAAACTCCATTCAGGAAATGAATATGCAGATCACTTATTAAAAAATCTCTTATAAAATCGAACGAATTCGCTATACTAAAGGTATTGATTGAGAGAGAGTGAGTGATGGAAAAAGTTGCACCTAAAACAGACTACATTTACCTCAATGCTGCACTAAAAATTCCAGCAACAAAAACTCCTGGCAGCCCTGGGATTTCTCCAAGAACGTCCATCACTAGAAGTGGTAAAAGCTGATCCTTTGCTTTTGCTAGCTGAAATAAAAGTGTATTTATAAACATGATGAATATAATTGCTTATTTTTTTTAATTCGTCCTGGTTCCGCATCATCGGTGGCTTTGCACAAACGCTATCTGCGTTTAAGTAAACAATACAATTACATAAATGATACATTTTTAAATTGACTAGAATGGTTCCTTAATCCAGGAGCTCGTAAATCGCTGCTACTCAATCCTGCGCAATTTATAGGAGTCAATTGCGGGAAGTGAGTCATTGGTGTTAGTAGGCTACCAACCAGTCATCAATACAGCAATTACCCTTCCAATTTGCTTGTAATAGAGTTTACCTTAGTTTGTAAAGGATCGCAGTCGTAAAATCTTGCGTAAATCAGCAGTCCACAATAGAGACAGAAGCAATAGAGGATAGATATTCCGATACAGAATAAGAATACTGCCCTGTAAACAATCGAAATAAAGTTAATTTATATCTCCATTCAATCTTCTTAACTAAATATATTGTTATGTAGGTTTACATTTAGCATTACAACTAATAACAATGTCTTCTATTATTTTGACTTCATGGTCGTTATTTCGAGTTGTTAAAAGATTTACCATTTAGCGCCCCGCAACGTTGGAAGGGAGAGGTATCTTTGCACCATGGTTTGGTTGACGGCGTTGGCTTGAAGCCAGTAGATAGTTCCACCTATCACCAGACTCCATATCGTGTGCCGCGTCAGAGGATTTGGATCCCAACTGCGTAGCCAACAAATTTGAAAATAAGTGTAGAGTTCTAAAAAGGGCTGAAGATAAATTGTGAAAAAGGTTATTGTGATTTCAATTTAGACGATCCTTAGGTTACCACTAATTCTATCGTAATTATAGTCTGTAAACTTTTACTGTTATTTGGGCCTAATATCATTTAAATATTACCACCGAAAAGAACATTTTTGTAACTTATTAGAATATGGCTGATTGAGTGAATGAAAGTTCCTCGTTATTTTGCATATATATTGCGATAAGGCTGGTCATAGTAGTTTTCGGAAATTCTTCTATCCACCTTTATAACTTTGTAGTGTCCGATAAAATATAAGTATCTATCAAACATGATCAGTGTCAGTACTGTCTACCAACACCGTTTCGACGTTGTTATTTTCAATCATACATATTGTAGATACGAGTATGTCAGCGAAGTGCAATTTTTCTACATAAACGCTTCCTATAAATTAGAGCAGTAAGTGTCCGGTGGGTGTCTCGTACACAGAGCAATAATGTTCAATTAAACTACAGAGATACACGGAAAGGTGAGGTTAAGATATAATAGCACTTTTTATCTGGAACTTGGTATGTCAGAGAGCAGTCATAAGGGCTTGAATTGTTAAAAAAATGTCTTGCGAAAAGATGCACTATCTTCTAACCGGGAGTATTGCTTAGATTTTTCGTTTGCATTACTTGCTATAATTAATTATTATATGAAGATGAACTAACGTAGCAGGACCATTTGGTATTGGTGAATTACATAATTTTGGCGATATACGTTTTTAGTTTTGTTCGAAAAAAATATTTATGAATCTAGTTGATCATATACCACACTTACTCTGGCATTTCAATCCTTCCGCTGTCCATGTTCCTCTCCCAGACAACTCCAATGCCGCCTACATCGATAGTCCCTTTTATTGCAACCAAGGCCATTGCGCCAAACATTGCCGTAATTTGAATCACATCCGTCCAAACAACCGCTTGTAAGCCACCCTAGGTACAAATTAATGTATAAATAACATACTTTAATTTAAAAACTTTATTTTAAAGTTTCTTTTAAATTGAATAGTTCCTGCAAACAATGAATATTATTTTTAGTTTTACTTTATCTTATAATAAATTACTACGAGATTTTTTTAAGAAAAGTTGTTGTAAAATACTGATTGAAGTAACTTAGGTTTTTATACAGACGGTTTTTGCGAAAGTAGAAAAAATTAAAGCTTACCGCACTGGTGTAAAATATGCAGACCAAACAGACTATTGGAGTGATTACGTGTATGTCCACGCCCGTTACTGAAAACAATTGATAATTTACGTATCATATACCTGGATAGCCTTTAATACAAAGGTCCTAAGACACATCCCTGCCGCATTCCGAAAAATTATAGCAGTGTATTGTGGATACCAATATGACAGCCAACAACATAACTACCGGGAAGAATATTACAATTTGGAGGTGATCTATTTATATAAATATAACGAAAAACAGGTTTAGATAATCGTATAAAAAACATAGTTAATATTATATGTTACCTTGATTAAATGCCAGTGCTGGAACATATATGACAATGGGTAGCCAGCCAATCTGAAATTAAAAAAATCAGCTTTATCATTGCACCACACATGTTGTACATGTGTATGTGTTTCATTTATTATGATTTAGTTAAAGTAAGCACTTACCAATGTAAAAGTGAATAAAATGGATCCAAACAATCGCACTCTATTGTCGAATCTGATTGATAAGTACTGAAAATAATTGATCAATGTTATATTTTAAAACATATGCCATTATTAGGTTATAGTCATAAACGCTAAATGTCGACTCAGAAAGGAATTAGAAGTTAAAGAAAAAAGGTTGTCTTAAAATTAAAGTGGTTCCACTGCATCCTACCTCGTAATTTGAAGTAATCTTGAGTTCATGGAATACAGGTAGGTAAATCTGCGTCATGATGAAAGACATACAGAATATGGCCCCAATGATGTACGCGTATTGAGTCCCGTGCATGTAGACCTCTGTAGGTGACCCTAGCAGGGTTATACCAGACACGAAACTGGAAATTAATTTGTCATTATCTGTGAAGTCATTTTCAACTGACGTAAGTATTGGATATATTTACGTCAGTTGAAAATTAGGAAAGGATTCTACAAATTACCAATAGATGTTGCTTACAGAACGATTTATAAAAAATAATACCTCTTAATATGATATAGCAAAAATTTTCAGACAATACATTATTACGTTGTCCCTAGAATTTGCCTTTGACTATGACCATTTGGAAGAGCAAGTGACACATATTCTCTTAATGATGGTAGCATGTGCATAAATGCCTATTTTAAAATTTAAATTGTTTCATGGTTTAATATTTTATTAGGTACTACATAGATTTAACTTACACATCTTTATGTATTGCTATAAATATTAAACTAGGCATTCCCAAATTCTTTTTCAACAGACGTAGGTACTATTGGAAAGTCATAATGGTAATTTCAGCAAAGGTTAAGAATATTCCTTTATATAATTGGTTACATACCTTGCAACAAGTGACATCGAAACCGGAACCACTTGCATATTTCTTCCACCAAGGAGATAATCAGCTTGCGTGGTCTGTTTCTTCATGAAACCCCAATACACTCCCACAACAGCACTAATAGCCAACATAAACACAAACACCACATAGTCTACCCAAGAAAACCTTTGCATTAGATGCGTCAGTTCTATAACTTCCTCGTGCATTTCCCCCATTATGACGCGGAACGTAAGAATTAGTCTAGAATAAAAAATACATAGAATTTAAAACTTTCAGAATCTTTTTATACTTCCAAAATTAAAAAATACGTTAGGTCTAGTTTAGTTTAGTGAAATCGATAGTACGTATCATATCGATATGCGTAGCGTTAGAGGCACCCAACATTCAAATGCATGAGTCTGCCGAGACGTAAGCTCAATCTGTTACAATGAAACAATTACGATAACTCGCAATTTAAAAGAGGATGTTGCGAGATCGCCCCCCAACGGTAGCTAGGAGCGAATCGAATAAAAACGTGTAGGTTGGACATTACCATGAATACTTCCTTGAAATAGGAATTAGGTAGGTAATTAGAAATTATTAAAAATATGTTACAATTTAAGAATTGGTATTCGATATTGCGGAGCTAGGTAATTTCTGAAAAAAAAAGGTAAACATTTCGCAGTCAGATCGGTCGGCAAGTTACTCCCAATTTGCATCGCCATCGCCACACCCGGTCTTCCGCCTACCGAATGTAGGTACCACCCTAGCTACCTTTTTCATAACTTCGGTACATTGGGCTCTGGGACAAATTTGGTTAAAAAGTGCAAAAGTAACCACAGTAACACCCAAGTAACGTAAACCCATTTACAGATACGTGCCTAGGAAAGGTTAGGTAGACAGAGGGGCGTAGTTGGGGAAAATGCTGCTGCATCCCACTTTATTCTAGACGCAGCCGTCGTGCATCCAGTCTACCCAATATATGTTAGGGATTAATAATTCTTAGCATTCCAGCCTCCGCAGCGTTGTCAATATTTCATAAGTAGGGTAACGCTCGTAGACAATATGAACATTGAACACCTTTTGTGAAACCTAACTACAATATTTAATTCAAAGAATATCTTCCAAACTAGTGCGCAAAATTATCATCGTTTAAACCTTTTTGCAAAGCCTAAAATACGCACAATTTTCATATACTTTTAAGATTAATCGACAAAAACGTATCAAATCTTAGAAGATGCATCGACGGAATAAATTTATTTCACAAAAAACGTATATCTTATAATCCAAAAGGTCTCGGAAATATAGGTATCATATACCATTTCCCGCAAAAATGTAGAACCCAAAGAACTATCAAAAAGTTCATTCATTTTGCTTACAGAGTTGTATAGAAATTTGACTTATGAAATACCTAGCTGTTTCTGTTTTGTCGCAAGTCGAAAAATTACAAAAGTTAATCTTTCTCGATTCCCGCCCTTTGTACTGCGACGGTTTGTTCTCGCCTTTCAGGGTTATTACGTTGTTTTTAATTTTTACAAATCCATCATAAAGGTAATGATAAAACACGCATCAATGTCAAATTAAATAAATTACACATTCTTATTATTTTATTAGGCTAAAGAATTGTTTTTTTTTTTTTTAATAACTGTCATTATACTATACCGTCTGTAAACTACAGTATTTTCGAAACGTAATTATTTGTTGTGATCTGTCAAATGTGGGCCGTGTTTGGTTGCTAATCAAAACAAATCAGCTTTATTGATTCACTCATAACCAGATTATCGATTGCATTTTCATAAATAAAAACGAGCTTACGTATTGCTCTCCAAATGGCAGGGCTTTTACTCAGTCCTACTGAAAAAGTATTTATTGTTCACGGTGTACAAGTAAGTTCTAACATAACCTAAAATGAACTCGCCTGTTATAAAAAATATGTACATAAAAATATTTACGTTGTTATTGGTGTAAATAGGGTCAATCAATTGATTTCGGTGATTTTGTAATCTTTATATCTTATTGCGTGTGTAGGATGACTATCGCTCTGATGGGAGATCGAACCTCGATTATCGTCCGATGGAGCTGGAGACTGAGGTCGTAAGCCATGCCAGTGGATCAGCAAGGCTACGACTTGCCAACACGGATATTCTAGTCGGAGTTAAAACGGAAATAGACACCCCAAGCCTAGAAAAACCCGACTTGGGGAAGATTGAATTTTTTGTTGATTGGTAAGTAAAATAATATAATATGTATTTCTGGTACTTCAGCCTATTCAAGCCTACATTTGGCAGAAGGCAACTATTAAATTAACCTTTTTCTTTTACAATTAATTTCCTGCCATTCAAAGAAGTAGAAGGCTACTTCCATTTATTCCTCACCTATGACTCAAAACTTTTTATAATTTCAGTTCAGCTAATGCAACACCAGAATTTGAAGGACGAGGTGGTGAACAGCTGGCCATAGGCATATCTAATCTTATGCAAAGAGCCTATCACTCCACACAGGCATTCAACTTGAAACAATTGTGCATATTCAAAGGCAAGCAATGCTGGAAACTTTATGTTGATATATTGGTAATGATCTGTTTTGATCGTCTTCCTATTTGATTAATCATATAATTATTATTACACTGCCTCACTAGTCTAGTAGTCTCAAAGATGGGTGAGTGAGTTCATAGTTCTGATGCCCAGGTTGGGCAGGTATTATTGAGATTTTCTGTTAGAAAATTGACAGTTCCAGAGTTTGGATCCCAGTACATATTATGTAAATTGTAATAATGGCCTTAAAAAAATAACATAAAAAAATATTGTACTAATGTGGCAATATGTTATGTTATAATTACACTGTGTGATATGGTATGACATAAATAAACAGGAAAATTTGAAGAGAGTATTTTTTTTTTTTTAATTTGTAATGCAGTGTTATTAGTATTTATAAATTATTTCCATAAATAAGATATGAGAGATAAGTAAACATTATGAAACAATCTGGCTCATTAGAATAATGTTGAAGCTAGGTACAGTTAGCCTCAAAAAAAAAAACAAACAAAAGTAATTCAATAGTGAAATTGTGATTAAAATAAAATAAAATTTTATCCAACCATTTTTTACATTATATCTGCAAATATCCTGTGTAAAAATTTCTAATGATTTCATTTTTGAGGCCGACCGTTTGTTTTGTTACAAAACCAATATGTTGTGTTTCAGATTTTGGAATGTGGAGGCAATTTATGTGATGCGGTGTCTTTGGCAGTGAAGGCTGCCCTATTCAACACAAGGTTACCATTTGTGAAAGCAGCACTCATGGATGGAGGCAATGTAGATTTGCAGTTGTCTGATGACCCTTATGATAGTAAACCCCTGGATGTGGGGTCTGCACCTTTATTGGTATGTTGCAAGTGTGAAACCTTCACCACGTAGAACATGGGTTGATAGTGATGGCTCTAGATATGTATATCAGCAATGTCACACTGAAATTGTAGCAATACTGTGGAGAACATGCAGGGACTATGAAATTTTACTCACATTCTGTGTCTTTTAAAAATGTAGTTCCCTTATCATGCTAAGTGCATAAATGTTAAGATATAGATAGAAATTATTAAGCCTAACAAATTTCAACATTCAAAAACTTATCTTGATCTGTGTGGAACAGACAAAAAGTTTTATGCATCCAAATGAAGCTATTTTATTATATCTACTTTTGCAGTTCAGAAATGTAATTTACAATGGTATCTAATTTCAGGTGACATTATGTAAAATTGGCGACAAATGTGTAGTAGATCCATCAGCTGAAGAAGAAAGCTGCAGTGTTATATCAGTTATAGTTGGGATCACTGGAAATCCAGGCTGCTACTGTGAACAAGAGACCACATCAACAGATGTTGGTGGCAAGTTCACCACTATTGATATGAGTGGGCCAGGCAGTGTTGCACCCAAGACCTTGAAGGATGCTATCAACCAGGGCATGTACGTTTCACAAATGATTTAACTATACTTAATAAGTGAACTAAGCAGTTGCCTAGTTTAGCATTAAAGCTTACTTTAACCCCCTTTATACCCAACTGCCGAAGGAGGGTCGTGTTTTTCTTAGCATTTTCTGGGCAAGTTTATAATGCATAAATGTCCAGACCGTCACATTACTATTGCACATCTTAGATAAGACTAATTCTGACAGCTTTATTTTGTTTTTTGCAGAGTCGCAGCAAAATTACTCGACAAAGCGTTAAGCAAAGCTCTATTACGGGAAAAGCAAGAAAATGTCAGGATAAAAAAATATTCTTATGGATTCTTGAAATAAAACATTGTTATAAATATGACCTGCGTTATAATAAAACTCCACAAATTTGACTTCCTATCAAGCCCTAATTCAGTCTGTACTGTTAACTTGAATATCCACCTTTTTTTTTTTTTTTGATTTGCCTGGTGAGACCCCATCATGGGCTATCCTCCGCCTGGGGGGGCGGAGGGGTGTGCCGGACTCCTACCGGCCGACCACCACGGTGGTCCGCCTCAACACCATATGGTGGGCCTCGGGAACTCTTAGAAGACCGCACCGAGGCCCACCACGGTGCCATGCCAAACGGCACTTCCCGGAGGGGGTGACTGTAAAGAGGCCAGCCCCTCGTGCACGTCCCGGGGGAGACTGTAAAGAGGTCCCCCCGTTTGAATATCCACCTTATGTTTACCGGCCTTACGGGTCAAAGTACATCTGATTGATCGCCAAATCAGACCAGCTTGGCGAAGACTGGCTTCCTTCAAGGCGACTGACCCCCAAAGTACTGTTAACTTATTAGCATAATATTTTTTTTAAGTATATACAGTCAGTGCCCTACATTACCTGACTGCCCTAGACATTATATGATAAATTCTAGGGGGGTCAGGTAATGCAGGGCACAAACTGTACTAATTGAGTACACATTTTGCACAATCCCATTATGAATTAATAAGTAGCAAAACAGATGAGGGTTTTCTAGGGAGCATAATGTAATAAAACTCACTTTCCCGTTAATCCTTTATTAATATAACCATTAAATTTATAATAATCATTATACATAGAACTAAGTTCTAATATATATTTAATTATGTCACTAAATATATATATACTAAGTACTACAAATTCAGTCAACCAAATATCACAAGCGTTTTGAATTATCCACTCTGAATACATATTTGTGGGGCATGATAATTTTTTGAATATTCAAAATTAATAAACTAGTCATAATAAAACAAAATTAATAAAATACAACACATATTAATAAGAAATAAATATATTGTTCAGGAATGTGAATCACTATAATACATATTATAGCTGAAGTATGCAATGCAGTTCATAAATTAGGTACATAATATATTATTCCCAGATCTTATAATACTTTTATCGTTATTTTAGCTAAAGACAAGGCAAGATTTGTATTATACCTCAATATGTAGAGGGAAAAAGAACTATCTCTAAATGGGTAATATTGTAATCATAATCTATAAATCCCTTCACCCATATAATAATGTGTATAGGGCTCCTACTTCTAAATTAGCAATTTATTGTAATCAATCTCCTATTCCCTATCACATCTAAAGTTTATCAATCACATAATAATATTTTATAGATAAAGCCCATAAATGATGAATGACCTCATAGTATATAATGAAGCCTAAAAATAATACATTTACAGTCCATAAATGGCAAAAAAATCGATGTTTAGTTCTTGGGGTTAACAGGGGTGAGTAAATCCAACACAGCAGCAATGTTGCCGTCCTTGCTCTCCAGGAGTTGGGTCAACCAGCCACCCTCGTTGGTGAAGCCCATTGCCAGCATCTGCTGGATCGCCGCATCGATATGTGCTTCTATGGAAAAAAAACATTTAAATAAACAATAGAATACTATAAACATAATTAAAAATTCAAAGGCCCCGAACTTACATCATAGCATAGATGTAACAAACAAGAACGAGAGAATCGAGTTCTATCTTTTAAAAATACTGCGTTCAAGAAGTAGGAGTTTTAAACATAAAAAACGTTAAAAAGTATAAGTCCGTACATTAAAGATTTTAAAAATTTGCAGCAAACTGGAAAAAAAAACCCATTTCGCATATAATACTAGCCGGAATCACATACGTATACAGAGATAAGAGTAGACAAATCATCGTCTGTATCCACCGTGGGCCGTATAAGTGTGTTATTTACTTAGGCAACAATAAACAAAATTCATCAAACAATACTATTCATCGTGGCAATAAAGCTGCCTTCAAACTGAATCTGCCCGCGCGTCTCCCGCGCTGCGGCTGCATATACGTGCATATAATAGATTTTGTAAGAAAATGTAGTTGCGGACGCATTCGTGTCAATTTAAGACGAGCTTAACTCCGAGCCACTTTCCACATGCATAAACACGTGAATATACGGCGTGAGTCATTAGACCTCGCTTATTTAAATATATCTACCTGGTATTCTTATCCTATGTTTACTTTGTCGAAAATATATATAGTAGTAGTAGGTCATGTATGTATCACAACAGAAAGAGAAATTTATCTGATATCTGTATATGACACCAAACAAAGCAAAACTAGGTCGCGATAAGTGTCATACTTACCTAAGTATTATTTTGAACAAAATCAGTGTTGAGTCAGTTTCTTGTTTACAAATCTCTAATCGAATCGAAACGATACAATCCATGACTCACAAAAACCTACTTTTGTATCAACAACATTATACAAGTTCTAACCAAGATAATATTAACATTCTGTATAACATTAAAATAATTCCTTATAACGTTTTGACCGCCACGGTGGCAGCGGCACGGCTTTACCGTCTGATCAATTTTAGAACCGTAGCTTTTTTGTCATTTATTGCCCTTTATACATTACATTACATACATTTTTATTTGTCGGCTATACACGCCAAAATGATAAAACAAAAAAGCTTTGCCTTGATGTACAATCTCGGATTATGGATACGCTAAGTTTATGAATGTGGAGTTCAATGTTCTCTTTCCTAACCATCCATACATTGACTGGCCGTGACATGCAACTTTATGAGCAGCGAGGCTACTTTTAGAACCATGCTAGGAAGTGTCTAAGTTGGTAAAATAACTGGATATGATGAAATAGTTGGCTCATAGGTTTATGTGTAGATTTTATTAGTCGTAGCCGGAATAAGCAAGGACCTTTTTCAAAAAAAACAATCGCTTTATAAATACCAAATAATTACGCTAAAAACATCTTGTGCCACTATTTAGCTGTTCATCATCAACATTATGTATTCATTAAGTTAGAATTATAGAAAAAAGTCTTACTTGGGTGGCGTTGCCGGGGTTGTGGCTGCGAAGTGGCAGCAGCCGGCTTTTCCTGAGGCTTGGCATCTGACGGCTTCGGGGGAGCGGCGGCAGCGGCCGGGGCAGGTGGCGCCGTGGGTTGGGCTGGCTTCACTACCTCGGGCTCTTTAGGATTCAACACTAAACGGTCAGCTGATGTCAATAATGATGGAACATGAGCTATGGCCAGCCCATGTTTCTGATCCGGTTATCCGATTATCTGATTGAAAGACGGGTTTGCTTCAAATGTTTTTGCAAGTACTGCGTCCAAATTGTTGCATCCAATTTGGACGTCTGTGGCCATAGTGTTTCGAACATCAGACGCCTTCAGATTGTCGGATAAGCAAATCGGAAATATGTTCTCTGCCTAACACAGGTATTTACTACAATGGACATGTGATGTTGTAATGTATGAGTCCATTTGAATGTTAAATTCATGTACTTGAAATTATTCAAATGACGAGTCACTATCACTGTTTGTTAACGCCACAAATGGCTGTTGTATTTGATAAACAATTACCTGCAGTAGAAGTGTTGAGAGGTGGGTACAGACCACCCTCGGAGATCTTCACACGTTCCTGGAACTCTCTGGGCAAGTTGAAGCCGATTGGAGCAGCTGGTTCCACGGCACTGGCTGTGTCCAGCAAGTCTAAAAGCAAAACATTTATAAGCATTTCTGGTGAAGTTTCTAAGTTATTGTATATCATTCAAATTCCTAAGTATAGCAACAACAACAATATGGACATCAATAAAAAAGATTTTTTTTACCTTTCTCCTTATTAATCACAGTCCAGTCATCAGCTTTGTCAGGAGAAGCGTCTCTGGCATCTTCATTAATGCTTGAAGCACAGGAAGTCTCGGTCTTGATTGTAGTCTCATCAGCCTCAGGGGCCTTCCTGTCTCCTTGTCCCATCTCCACATCGTTAGTTGGAGCCACTGTAGGGGCAGGAGCATGCGCAGCTGGTGCCGGGGCCTGAGGTGGCTGAGGCATGTAAGCATTTAAATTACCACCCAGGTACATTTGCAGGAGTTCTTTCATTTGGTTAACGTACAAGGGACACTGCGTCTGAGCGTTTGCAGAGGTACTCGGTTCAGATTGCTTTGGAGCTTGGGCGGATTGGCTGGCACATTGCGCATTTTCTTGGGTCTTTTGAGGGTTTTGCCCCTGTGTCTCTGGTGTTTGCCCTGGTGTTTTAGTTTCTGGAGCCTTCGTTTTTCCTTCATCGAGATCGACATCGCCGGCGAGGTTGGCGAACTCGTTCATGTAAGTGGTGAAAGTGTCAAGCCAGCTAGCGCGCTGACGCCGGTGGTGATGATCACGGTGATGTTCGCCGCGGGGCCCGTCATCGCCGGCCCGGAAGGGTCCCCGGTGCCTCCTCTCGCCGCTCCTATCACCGCGCTGCTTCTTGTAGGGGCACTCCTCCCCCATAGCAGTAGCAACGGTCTTCAAGAAATGACGGGACCTTTTAATCGCTGCCCTAATGATTGTGCGCTGTAATTGTATGATACCTACATTATTATCGGTTAACGACGTTTAGTAGTTAGAATCCGTTTGATATGAAACGGACAAGCGCATCCTGTTGTAATGTGTAGGTACTTACAGGCATGTGGGGCGTCGGCACGCGCACCATGCAGTGCTCCGGGTGGCGGCCGGCGGCCTCGCATCGGGAGCAGAGGTCGAAGTCTTCACACATTGTGCACTTGTAGCGGAACCCGACGATGGCGCTGTCGCACGCGTCACACATCACGCCATAGTGTATTGCTGAGGTACCAGCAGGTTCTATAAAAACATTTGATTATTATGGAAATGCCCATAAATACTTACTACTATATACTACTACTAGTCTACAAAATATTTTTAATTCAATTGCAATATCTCATTTCTGCAGCTGATAATATTTGAAAAATATATTTTCATAAAGAGGATCACAATTTTTAACAATAAGTCTATTTAATATTATAGCAAGTCATTTAATTAATTGATTACCATGCAAATTAAGACAATAAGTAAGTTAATCAGGGACTTAAGTCCTCAAAAATTATGGTGATGTAAAACATACCATTTGAATCTCCAGCTACAGCAGTGATGACAATGTCGCAGTCATCATCTTTAGCTTCTTCTCCCTTGCAGTAGACAAACAGTTTGACAACATCGCCGCTCAATGCCTGTAGTGCAGTCATCACTTCTTCATCAGATGAAACAACAACGTCATCCCCATCCTCATCTAAATTAAACAAAATTAAATAAATGTTATTTTTTCAATCTTGTATTTCTTTTCAGCCTCCACTGAGGTATGTGGATGAAATTTTAAGAGAAACATCTGATAAATTGGAGAGGCAGGGTTGATTTATGATTGATTAGTATAGGATTAAGCTTCCATCCTTTTTTTTACATTTGTTTATTTATTCATATGGCAACCAGTAATGCTGCTGAATAGATTTTTTTCAGACACAATCAATCCCTAGTCTAATCTCATTTATCCTTTCTTTACTAAGTTAGATCTTCATATCATGTTGCTGTAGATTAAGGATAAATATGGCAAAAATGGCTTGCCTACCAAACGAGACATATTGTTATTACACTATATTTGATTATAACAAAAAATAGAATGATAATGACTAGGTACACTGTATATATAAATGCTAATATATGATTCAAAGGTCATCATGTTTTTTATTGAAATAATTAGTGAATGTACCAATTATTTTTTTAAGACCTTAAGACAGCACAATTATGTATAATGTAGTTTACAGGAATGTTGTAAAAGGGTTCACAAATACATGGTGCAATAGGAAATAACAACTGTATTGCTGGTTTTAGTGTGAGAGGAAAATTAACAATATTGGCTCAAATCATATTATTGGTCCAGACTCCAGTGTGAAAAAATCTCATTTTATACAGAGGAAATTAAGTCTTAAATAAGATTATATAAGGTTTATTTATTACCTTTCCATGCAACAGAGTAACTTTTCCCCTTGAGGCCAGGGTACACATCCTGAAGCTTGGCATTCAAATAGTGGAAGCTAGTGACAACACTCTTCTCCACACCAAACCTTCTTACTTCTGGCTTCTCATTCTCCCTCCAGAAAGTGTACACTTTGAATGGAACTTGGTCTTCCATGGCTGAAAAATATATGATAATAGTTAACAACTTTTACAAAATATATAGGCATCAAGACAATAAGCAGTTAAACTCAATTTCTAATACATGTACAATAAATAAATAAGGCTTATTATATAGTGCTTTCATAAACCCTAACAGTCAATCAAGATTACCTGAAAGTACTTGAGCAAATAGTTCAAAAGATATTGTACCTGGGTGGCCCACTTTTTATTGTTATAATAAATACATTAACATGGTTTAATTTAAAAAAAAATAGGTACCTATATATTTTAATACTACAGACATGCATATGATGCAATATTAATTAGTGTTACTAAAATGTACCTAATATATAAAAAAATACGAATTAATGAAAATTAGGATACTGAAGGAAATAAAATGAATAATAGATATTTAAATTGCATTTTTTTTTTACTTTTATAGGTAAAAATTTAATTTATTGAAGAGACGAACAAATATTTGTATGATCTACAGATAATTGTTTCGGGTCTGGTTGTTAGTGCCTGTGACATGTATGTTTGTAAACTGTACCCACGATACAGGAGAAATCCTAGTGTGGGGCAACGTTTTTAAAAAAAAAAAAGAAAGAAAGAAAGACGACCCTCCGATTTATCTGTCCAGTAACAAGGTATTCTAGGTTCTAGTTAAAGGTAAACAAACCTAACTCACAATAACAATGTAAGTAAACAACTTATGACACGCTAATCTCAACATATATTTATTATGTGGCTACTTTCCAAATACTTAGTAATTCATTATTGATATAAGAAAGCTCTTATATTTGATAAGATTTAATGTTTTTACATTGACACCTAATAGGAAATGGACAATATTTTATGTAAAAACCATTTTGTATGTCTAGAAGCCATTTTGTATAATTGTCATTTCAGATACTGTACCACGTTCATGAAACTATAGAGCTTAAAGCCTAAATTCAAGCCCTACTTTACTGCGCAAAAGCCACAAGTATTATTATTATCTATATTTAGACACTCACCAGCTATTTCTTGTAAAGTTCAGATATACTGATTTATCAAATAAACACTAAAGCAACGCGTCGCACTCTGAATACAGTTCAACAGTGAATGTTGATGATACCGACTCGTGTGGTATAAATAAGGCTTCAAAATACTATGAATCATCAAATAGAACAGTGGAGAAAAACAATATTTTGTTGTGCAATCCAGCTGTCAAACAAAACTAAAAGTCACTGTAATCGGTCCAAACGCCAAATACACAATTTTAAATGTATGAGCATTTGAATATTTTCGATCTTCTTCGCTCTAGTGAGAAATTAGGTGCACTATCACTTTTCAGGTGTCGAATATATATTGAATTTGAAAATAAAGTCTCTGAAACGCGCTTTAAAATTCCATTACACGCAGTACTTATTCAGAGGAAGAGTTTAAAAAAATGTTTTTGCATTGTTTGAAATTAAGACTTCTTGTTCTAGCCTCTTTTCATTCTTTAGAATATAAGTTTAATGCCCAAACTCAACATCAATCACCTGCCTATAAAAAAGCATTGGGGTCAGTTCCCAGTCTAACCAGATGCGGCTGAAATTTTAGCCTGCGATAATTTAGCTGCCAAGGATAATTAATGTTAATCTCGCCCTTCAGTGAATTTAAAACAGAATCTACGGGGAATGGAGACAAAACTTTGAAAGGATTTCAACGTTGATTTTACAGATTTTTATCTACAAGGACTTCAGTGGTAGATATAGTGAAAGTCCTCTTAAAATAATGTTTGGTTTCAGTTACAAGAAAATAAATTGTGCCTACCATGTATAATCTGATTGGTAGTTTTTAATAGCATGCCGTCCGAAACTAGGGAATTTAAACTCAAAATAGGATTCGTTTATTCGATGAAGATTTGGTTTATTAACGTAATAATATTTACACATATAAACATCATAGTGAATGCGTTTGCGTAGTGCAAATAAAACGCTAGTCATTTCGTCAATGATTAATAGTGACGAAATAATTGAGTTACTTACAATATGACACAGCCCTAAATTAAATTGTATTTTGTAATTATTTCTTGGTTTTGTGAGGTTTACGAGAAATCATTAGTGTTAAGGATATGTTCCACTATGGAACATACATATCTTAAAAAACGAATTTATAATTACTTGTAACTTCCATGTAATTAAAAATGAGTTTATTCATTGACGCAGTGGCTACACCATTAGCTTTCTACGCTGCGTGTCGCGGATTTGATTCCCGCACGGAACAAGTATTTGTATGATCTACAAATAGTTGTTTCGGGTTTGGACGCATGTGCATGTAACATGTATGTAAAACTGTACTCATGATACAGGAGAAATCATAGTGTGGGGCAACATTTTTGAAAAGAAAAGGAGTATGGTATAAATAAAAAGTTTATTTCCGTAACGGCTATTTCCATAATTTAAACTAATGTACTCAATGACAAAATATATAATATATTATTGTACTTATTATAAATTATAAACTAATCTTGATGTTCCTTATCAATCACTTTGCTCGATTCTTTTGGTACATAATCGTGATGATGATTTGGTTGATCTGCAAATTTAGGAGGACCACCTAATTGTACAGTTTCTGGAATATTCAACTCTTCATTCAACTTTTTGGCCAAGAAGTATATTTCCGCAAGGGCAATTACTAATGCACACATTACGCCTAACAACAGCCGAAATCCAAAGTCCAGATTGCCTACCATCCATTCAACGCCTCTGAATCCAAAGAGAAATCCAGCGAAGATAGAAATGATGAACTGGCCAATTGCAATCAACTGACGGTTTAGTTGTTTCACTGAAAATATAAAAACGAAATAAGAAATGATTCATTCATTTATGATTTGCATAATGTGTGTATGCTGTGTATTGTTACTGATTATTTCACAACATTCCTATATGTGAAATAAGATATGTATGTTGTTAAAAAAATCTCTGGGTATTGAAATTGATGCATTGGATATTCTAAAATTATAATAAATACTTATAGGTTTTATTGTATACTTACTCTGATAAGAGATACTATCTTCTGGAAACCTCATCCTAACATTATCAACAGATTTCGTCATCTTCCTATATTCTCTTGCTTCCTGTTGAGCTCTCAATTTAACACATCTAGCTTCCAGAACAGGATTCCTTTTGAGGACTTGGTTCTTTGGGGTCTCAATATGAGCTCCTTCTAACAAAACATGTAAATATGGAACATTTTTGTCACCTTTATTTCTTTGTTTCTGAAGTTTGGTATACAGCCAATCTATATCTGAAATTGTTAAATGCAATTCATCTTCCTTTTCTCTTTCCTTTTCAAGTTTTTTTTTGTCTATTGGTTTATCATCTGGGTCTAATTTGTCAGTACTTTCAATCTTTGGGTCTTCATCTATACTTTCTGGTTCAGGAATCACCTCATCATCTTCTTCTGCCTTAACTTCATTATCCTCTATTTTTACGATTTCTTTGATTTTATTTAAATTCTCAATATCTTTGCTATCAAGATGTACTCGAGATTTTTTGGCATCTTCTTGTTGTGATTTATGTTTTGATTCATAATTTTTTCCTTTCACCAGTCTTGCAATATTTATGGGAACAACTTCAATGGGCAAGGTTTTACAGTAATCTAATAAATTCTTTGTTGGGTAGATTTTAAGGTTGGTATCAACAAGTGGTCCTATGGAATCCATGATTTATTTATTAGCAATATTCAGCTTATGATTAAGGTCAGCATACAAATCTCTTAGTTCTTCTTCTTTTTCTTCAAAGGTGTTGTCTATTCTTTGACATTTGAAGTTCATATCATCAATGAACTGATCCCATTCTTTTTGTCTCTTCTCTTGAAGTTCTTTTCGCTTTTCTTCATTCACCTGGAAAAAGATTACATATGCATATTATTATGGTTTTTATTGACCAGTTATAGAAACTTTGATTGTATCTTGTGTATATCTTTATACAACAAGTTAATGACTGCCAGATAATGAAGGCGAACCAAACCATGTCTTAACATGTTTAAGATATCATGAGAATTATTAATACATATTATTTTTGTAACAACATTATATCATTAATTTACTCCATCTCTATGCTAATAAAATAACCGTTACAAATAACATTAATATTGTTTTTTTCATTGCAAACACAAAGAAAAGTTATATTGCAATAAAACAAACGTTACAAATTACCGTGTACATACTTTACGTGTTTCCAAATAATCCTTTTCTACTTCTTCACTTAGCTGTAGTGCTTGTTCCAACTTCTCTTTCAGGACTGGAAGACCTGTTTCACCAGCCTTTTTTATTTTTTCTACTTGGCTGTCCTTAATGTCAGTTAATTTTTCTAATATAGCAAACAAATTTTCCACTTCTCTGTCTCCACGCTTCTCCTAGAAAAGATTAAATTAATCTTGATATAATTGGTTTTGTATATCAGATCAAGGCACAATATTTCAAAATATTACCACAGAACTTGAGCAGTTAGCTTCCCTATAAATATTGCTGCCTACCTAGTCTTTTCACGATAGCATGAGCAGTAGGGAATATGCATGTATTTTTTTTTTATTTGCTCAATAAAATATTTATAATCTCTAGTAAATAATGGTGAAAGAATTTTTAAAATATCTTCATCATAGATAAAGTTATAAAGCATTGAAGTGACGAATTAGAAAGAAAGGTCCGACGTGTTATCTGACATCAAATAACATGACGCCCATAGAACTGCCATAAAAAACAGTGTTTATATCTCGTTTGTTTTTCGATCAATTTTGATTATGATTTCACTAATGGTATGATATTTACGTATTTTTTTCGATTTGATGCATATTCCTTATTCTTGTGTGTTCAATACAAACAATAAGCTTGAGGTTGATTGACTCGAGGGCCATGTTCAGCTTGATGTATACAACTGACATAATGGTATTGGCAAGAATTGCATTGATTCATAACCTTAACTTGATAGCCAAGTGATAAATCTATTTAATAGCCTATTTTGAGCATATTTCCTGCCAAAATCTTAGGCACAAAATATCCCTCAAGAAGTTAGTAACTGACATTTGAAGATGAAAGATTGGAACCATGTTCATTATTTATTTATTATTGGTAGACCAACAGCAATACATATATAAATTACAGTAGGAAACATAATATTTACAAAAATAACATTTCTTATATGTATGCCCATAACAGGTACACACAACATTCATATAATAGACGGCAAGTACAAAGTAATTGTCATAATTATGATGTAATGTATTATTTTATGTTAGGAAATGAATTATGTAAATATGAAAATAAACCAGGAAAATGAAAATAACTGTTAAATATTAACTGTAAAAAAATGTAAAATAAAATCTAATACTCTTAAGCTAAAGTTATGCACTTTCGTTGTTTCCCTGAACCTTCATGACTGACTTCCTAAATCCATTCAGCGAAACATTGTGTATGTCATTATTAAGTAAAGAGTATAGAAATCTATATATAAAAGGGAAATACAACTCATTGACCGACTGACTGATCACAAAATCTCAACAACTATAAAATCTATGAACTTGACATTTGGCAGATTGGTTCCTTATAGGGTATAAGCATCCAGTAGGAAATAACATATAAAATAAAAAACAAAAGCAGATTGCAAGAAATTTAACTCCAGTATGTAAAGAGATTAAGATGAGACTGGCGCAGGAGCATAGAAATTGGCACTTACAAAGTAAGGCATAGGCCCAGCAGTGGGCAAATTCCGGCTGTGAATAATGACGATGATGATGTGAAGTAATCTGTGTATTTAAGTAATTCAAATCGTCAAGCAGAGTAAAGTAGAAAGTGTAGAAAGTGATTGATTATTGTTTCCCTGTTCCCGTCATATATAAAAAAAAATAGGTAAACAGGACAAACCTCAAACTCCTTTAGCATAAACTTTATTTCACCATTTAGGAATGGACGGTGGTCGAACAATCTAGACCAGATTTCTCCGATTTCTGAAATAAAACAAAAAAATGTCATGGATACGTACAGAGATCAGCCTTGTTTTTTGTTATAATTATGGAATTATAATTTGAACTATAGTTAAAATAATGATTTAGGAAAGTAAGTTACGTTTTATAAAGAATCAAAGTATTTTTCTAGAGAGGTTTTCACAAAAAAGAAGTTACGAATTATGTACTATGTTGATAATTTCCTGCATCATTATTGGATGTAAATATAAATAAGATACTACATTGATTAATAACATTTACTGTTTATAATTTTTATATAATAATGTTTTTACTGTTTTCACATAACAACTCACAAATTATGGATGTAAACAATATTCTTAAAATTAAAAAATCCTAAGTAGGCCATACATACCTCGTGACAGCTCCGTCATTATTTTTTTTATCGTTCAAATTCATTCAATCTTTTGACAGTCAGTGGTTTCAACACGTATGACTTCCGCTTTACGTTCGGATATTCTTCAAAAACAGCTTGAAAGTTGGAGTTTGTATTAACTTGAAATATTAATTCAAGGTGATGAATAATTATAATATCTTTTCACTCTGAGGTTCATCTAAGATGAAGCTATAGTACAGCCATACTCAAACTTTTTTCTTGGACCACTTTCAGATTTTAACTGTGTCCCGCGGGCCGCTACATAAATCACAACATTTGCTATTTAGGTGATAATGAAAAAACCTATTACGTATAATTGTGTATTTAAATTTTAGTGAGAATGACGATCACGCGTCACGTCACGTGTGCAATCAGAGGCCTTAGTGTAAGTGTCTTTCGACAAACTCCATTTAACGCACCGAACACGCTCAGCGCTCCGATCGGTCTGATCGGTCGAACGCGTTCGATGCATGAAATTGAGTTTGTCAAAAGAAACTTACGCTAGGGCCTCGCTTCAGTTCCCTACGCCTATTATACCCGCATAATTTTATATAGGTAATTGGTGTAGTAACTTCGTTAATAGAATTTGAAGTTACAACGGCCTGGCGGGTCCCATGCGACCCGTAGGCCGCAGTTTGAGTATGGCCGCTATAGTATGATAGTGGTTTATTTTATTTTTTATCTATGATTTTCGATTTCTTTTTTTTGTTTATATTTTATAATAACACATGACGTGTTAGAAATGAGACATAAACAATATTTTTCTTAACTTTATAAAAAAGTAAACATACATAATATCGACTGTGAACTGGTAACATGCCCTATCTCGATTTTATGAAGGTTTTACATTTCTATACTATTTCATACCCGGCAGCACTGCAAAAAGCATATTTTACTTGAATCAAAATTAGACGCCAAAATCGAATTCATTCAATTATTTGTACTAACATCGACCGCGTTGTACATACATCGCGGTAGATAGTTGCTTCTTAATCCTGTAATGTTGTCAAAAATGAGATAGTACCAGTTGCCAGTTCACAATTATTCTGAATATTATTGCGTTAAAATTGAGCCACGAACGTTTCTATACAAAATATCCGAAGCGAAAGTATGCCGGAAACAGGGCATGTAACTTAAATACACTGATTTCGTTCTCTACTTCACTTTCATTCAGTACTCTGTCTACGTTCTTCAATCAATTTAGTTACTTCATTCATCTTTGTTAAGAATGGGCGGTTCGTGAGTTGACGTGTTTGGATGCGATATTGTTTTTATTTGCGCAGAAGTGTTTTGCAGGTGACAATGTGTTTGATTAGCATTCTAATGTTCGTTAGTTTTGTGTGATTTGTTAGCCATTGACGAATGTGAAGTTTGAGACTTGATCAAGTGGAGCTTCGTGTTTTGGCCACCATGCCGGGTCTTATTGGAATCGGTGAATTCATTGAGGAAACAAGAGAGGATTACAGTTCACCTACTACTTCTACGTTTGTTTCCCGCATGCCACAATGTCGTCAGACCATCAGCGCATTGGAAGAGGTAATTACAATTTACGTTCTAATTCTAATATTCGACCTAATGCAAACAAATCCGAGCAAATCGGATGTCATGATAAGAAAACAAAATCTTCCTGTTCAAAAACAGGGTGTTCTAAAATGTTCTTGATAAATGTGATAAAAATTAAATGACAAACATTTACAAACAAGTCACTGAATGGGTAATTTGGAAATGAAATGCCTATCAGAGATATTTGTTTTGAAAGCTAATTTAAATCCGCGTTCACTGTGCTTGACGAAAGACAAACATCGTGGAAATACGTCTGTGAATTTTATACCTCTATTATAATTTATCGTGTTTGTTTAGGTGCGTGTGTTTTCCTGTAAATATTTGCATTGTTACAATCTCTACCTACTTAATTTATTCAGGACGATAAGTCTAGTTGTGGGCGCGACTCGACCTTGTTAACGCCCCCTTGTAGAAAACAAAAAATAAAGTACTTACACACTCTGAAGTGTGCCCATGCAATAATCGACGAATGTAATTTGATTTATGAAATATTCGCCAACGTCACATACAAGACACGATCAAGAGTTGCAGAAACGTACCTAGGTTTAGCTACGCCACAGATTACAGAATAGTGCTTCGTGTACATCTTTCGATTCTAATTTTTGACTGCTAGACGTTGGCCTTCCCTTAGTTGCTCCACGACATCCAACCTTCCAAATCCGGTCTGCAAACCTCAGTTGCCTACCTCCTTCAGGTTGTTCTCCAATCTAGGAGCTGAGTGTTCGTCAATACGTTCACAGATTTGTCAGTTTCAGAAATTTTGGCAATAGTAACTGTCGGTGTAATGTAGGTAAGACGATGTAATAGGGAAGTAATTATATCGACCTAAGCATAGAATAAAGTTATACATGATTATAAAACCATGTATAACTTTTGTATTAATCCAAAAAAAGACATTTGCTTTTATAATCATGTATAACTTTATTCTATGCTTAGGTCGATATTTCCTTCAGCCCTGTTATAATAGGCGATTGCATTACGGATTGGGAAGAGGCGTGACTTTATGTATGTATGTATGTATGTATGCATTACGGATTTTTGAAGATTCAATCTTCAAAACTCCGTAATGCTTCGATTCTTGTATTGGTCTTGATTCTGTTGTAAAAACATCGATGAGTAAGAACAAATACAAAATAAATGCATACATACAGCTAACACGGGTACCTAGGTCACATACCTACATATTTATTGCCTGGATGGACCCGAATCCCAGACTCCGGTCCATCTCGTCCTGAGAACCGAGACAAGGGAAATCACAGTAAAACTGACTCGGATATTACCTACAATAAAATTTTCGGAAAGTATTCTATCCGCAAAAGAAGCTATCAAGAATATTGGGGGACGACATGCTTGACATCTGTCCGGCATTCCAATGTCCAGGTGATTCCGTCTGGTTAATTATTTCTAGATATTTTCGTGTTGCTAAGCCACAATAAGAGCACAACAGTGTGAAGTCATCATCTGCCTTAGCCTGATGATGATGTACTTGGTGTACAGGCCTGTTCTCTGTGAGGGACTATCTTGGAATCCACGCAAGACAAATGTAGACATCCGTTCGTTCGGACTTGAATTCAAATATGCGGCCATTTATTGGTAATGGTTACATTAGACTTGCACAGATCGTTTCGGACATTTTGTAACAAATCATAAAGATCGAAACGTAGTAAATAGACATAAAATCGATGTCGATTACTCACTCAAACTTGTAAAAGTTATGTAAAATAAAGCTATAGTGTGCGATTGTTGACATGAGTTGTGGACGGCGACCTCATTGGAAATAATCATGACGGCTAAATACCTAGCGGCAACCCTCGATAAACATCATATGAGGCTTTTGTTAGACACGGTCAAGGATCTGATGCCAAGAGCTGTATTCCTCAATACGTCACTTATTATATTTTATTCATGGGTTGGAAGCCTAAATACTGTACTTTCTAAGTAGTAGGGAAAATATAACATTTATAGTCTACTTATTGTCTCGCGTTATTAATAAATTTTATTAAATTGTAACGTAAATAATACTTCGACATATGTATGTATCTTGCGTATACTATGACGCATACTATAAATAATCAAACCTATTACAATTACATTTTTATTATTATACATAAATACAAGGTACATTTTGCGGTTCACCTGAAGATTGGAATAGTGGTGATTTCGTCCTTGCTATAATATTCTTCATTATTACGTGTTTCTCCACACTGTAGAGTCAACAGAATGCATTTCACAGACAGACTGCAAATCATACAATATTAATGACTGCTCGTCGCTTCCCAACATCATTTTAATTTGCCAGCTCTTTCTTGGGAACTTGACGTAATATAAATGCCGTGATGACATCTTTGAAGCCGGAAATCGTGATACATGACACGTTTTGGTATGCAGGGCAACACGACAGCATTGCATCTCTTGCAATCTTCAAGTAACTTAGCGTTTCATAGAAATCCTCAGCCACACTTAGTGTCATACCCGCCATGTGTAATACCAGTGTTAAATGATTATTTGTACTGTATATACGTTAGAAAGTGTATTATTGGGAAATCCTTGTAGACTTCACGTTGTGTATGAAACAATTTCTCGTGGTCAGTACTGTTTTATTGGCTGATGCGTTCAAATGTCTCGCCAAATTTGGAACTAGCTCATTAGCTGATTTGATAGGATGATTATAAAATATTACAAATATGTATCATACATGACAAATAGACACGTATGACGTATGGTCCATGCCAATAATAAATATTGAGCTCCTCTGTTGATCAACATTGGAGTTTCACTAAAACCATGTTAGGTGTATTGTCAGTAAACACTGTCTGGGTGGTTCACCTTGCAACTTTATCCTGCCTATAAACTAGGTACTTAATACATGATCCCATATTGTAACTTGGTTGCTTCAAAACTTTTATGTACGTAACACATACTAGACAAAACAAAGAATTAACATATTCCGCATAATGAATAACAGAACTGGGATTACGAGTTTAGAGAAAGTTCGACATTGATATCTCTCCGACTACATTGCAAAAGGAAACCTTGACCGGTTGGTCGACTAATCGACAAACAAGTTTCAGGTTGCGGAAGTTATTGTTTTTTGTTCTTTCATTGTAATAAAGCCTCTACAATTTTAGTACACATATTTGGTGAACGGTAATAAAAGAGAATGAATATAGAGTATTATGAAAAACGTGATAATATAACACGAAAATAATTCCAGTAGTTCTCATAATGGTATTTAGGTCACAGAACACAAAATGTATAAGACTCATTATGCCCTATAATACAATATATATGTTCACATAACAGACATGACACGCCCCGTCATCCTTACTAGGAGTGTAAATTGCAGCTAGATACAAGTTATTTTCTGATATCCAACAAAATTCAAGTGACAGTTTCCAATTTCCTACGCGAGGTAGTGTTAACCACCGTGCACCGGCCGTCATATCGGAAATTCGGAACACGTTTCCGCTAACAAGTAAATCAAACTTGGATAGAAAGGTAGCTCTATGAACACAGGTCACTGGGTCGCTAAGATATTATGGAAATTATCAATTTATAAACCATTATGCATTGGAAAGTGGTGTCATTAACATTCATAACTAAAATAACATGCTCAAAATTAACATTTTTAATAGAACTTCAATTTCTAATAAAGAGAGTATGGAATAGTTATGTGCTTTAGCGCCTAGAAGACTGTACGGTGCAAGTAAAATGACTCGGATAATGAGACAAGGCTAAGTTGTAAGAAGTCTTACAAAAACCTGTCTAAAAGAAAACGCTGAACATAAATAGTATATTTTTATATATATATTTATATAATAAAAAACAGCCCATTATTGTCTCAGTGCTGGCCACGAGATTCTGCTCAGAATGAGAAGGGTGAAAGCATACACCTCCACGGCTACATTAGTGGTGTGAATTGGAGGACTCACATGCTCGCGTAGTGTCGACGAGAACTTTTTTGGAGATCTCCCGTATTATTATTCACTCATCCATGATTTATTACGTGATAGACACGAGAAAAGCTTAACAACATATTAAGTCATTCTAAAGTGCAGATCAGCTAATTAAGACCCGTCCGTACGACACGCGTTGGGATAAATTGCAGGGTTGGGCGTGCAAACACGACAGAAGTGAATTATTTATTGCTCAAGTGTTATGAGCACCGAGTCTTATGAACTTATGACGCACATTGAATGCTGATGGCTTTTTAACGACATGGACGCTTAGATACTTAGGTGATTGAGAAATGATTGCGCCCAAACACTGCCCATTTCATGAAAAATACACTACACAATTATTATTATACTTAACCTTCTCGCAACCCAAAGTAAAGTTTGAAAATACACATTACGACACAGCAGTTTTGGTTAAATGTAAATAAAAGTAAACCTTCTAGTAATAACGTAACAGCTAATTTATGTAATTTCAGTATCGTATACCGTTTCACTAGGTGTTAAAACGTTTGGCATCAAGCCAGCAACAACTTTACCGAGTACAAATTGAATAACGAATCGGCACTTAATCACTGTCAGATAGTCGGCGGGTTCCGAGAAAAAAGGAAACCACAATGGAAAAGGACCTATACATAGGCGCCTATGTACTGTATATTGCTAAATGTTTCCACATGCCTGGAGTTTGGATGTGGGATGAATTTCATTTAATATACTCGTAGTTATAATGTGTACGCCTACGTTTTATACAAAACCTAAGAATCGTGCAAATTGTGAATTCCTTTCGTAATAAAAGATCGGGTTCCCGTTTTCAATTTAGTATCATAATTTCGAATTAGTTAGACTCGGTTGCACGGTTGCACTATCTAGATTTAACAGTACAACGAACATCACGACTGCTTGTCAAATAGGTACCTACTTTAAAAACTGTATAAAATGTTTATTTCTACAAATTAATTATCCTAGACCTCCTACCTTTCCTTATGAATATGAAAAATGTTAACCCATTTACCGCCATGCTATCGGTTTCGTCGTTATATGTACGGCGCATGAATAGGCCTTAAAAGGTCAACAACCAATGAGTCATCATCAATGCCACTATCTCGCGTTGCATAGTGTGACTTCGGCTAAGTAAGCACCTTAGATGTGGCAGACGATAAAAAACATGTGTGACTCATCTACGCTAGTGTTGAAATTATTTTTTGTCTTGCTATGTTTAGAGATAACAAATTAATATGATGAGGATTTTATCTTGCATAATGGGAATTTCATTTCTTTTTTCTCACTAAGATTTCCTGTATCGTGGGTACAGTTTACAAACATAAATTTTTTCGGTGAATTGAAACATATCAATCACTAGAGGATTAATTAAAATATTTTGCAAAGTAAAAATCATTATTCAGGAATCACTCCAGATTAGGCGGTGACGACGTTGTGGTTTATAAACCACAAAATTTCATAAATACGACCGTCACTTGACTCATGTGATTTCAATATTCAGAGGACATTTTCCGCTATAAAGTTATTGCACCCGAGGCAGTAGTTTCCTAGCAATAATGGTGTAGTTAAATTCACGGCAATGCAGACACGATTATGCATGCCGGTAGAGCAGCATGCATTAGACTCGTCCCCTTCAGGCCCTCCGCGATAGAGTTACGCGCACTTGAGCACGGTAGAGTTACTATACTTTAAAGTTACTATCAAAAGGTAGTGCTTTTAGCCCCTATAGAAGGTAGACTAAGTAGGTACACATATGTTGGGATCAAGCTACTTAAAACTCTTGAAGCTGGGGTGCTATTTAAGAGTGAATAAGCAATTTTAGCTTTTCAGAAGGGCCATTGTGATTTTATACACGGTACTAATAAAATGATTTGCTACGTGTTGGAGCGTGGGTTGAACCGAACGCTCACGAAAATTTAAAGCACGTTACAATATTATTATAGTCTAATTGGCTGAACTGAACATGCGGTTCAACATGATACATAAATGAACGAAGTAAATCGGGAAAGAAGACTCGAAGCTCGGCACGGAAAAAAAAGCCAATTCGGCTTGCGAATAGATGTTTTTATTAGATTGTATATACAAGAACAGAAGAGAAGTCATACTATTAGAGAGAATAAATACCGGTTTTGTTATTTAGGTAGTTAAATCTTATGTTTCAAAGCTAACATGTAATTGGCAAGTGAATTGTAATACGATGCACTAAGTTATTAAATGGCCAGTCGATTAATTATCTGCATCTATCTGAAAATGATTGATGGTTTATTTGCTAGTAATATTATCGCAGCTTGTTACATAATTTAATGATTAATATAATTTATTCGTTTAAATAATAAATATTGTTTCGTTGAACTTCAGCTATACTATCCTTTAGGAGTTCTTCAAAACCAATACGTAAATAAAACAGAATTTAATAAAATAATGAAAGACGACAGACATGATTATGGGACATCGGAACAGTTACGGTCGTTTACCTCACGCTAGTCACAATAAGCACCTATTCAATGCAATACAATACAAACAGCCAGTACCCGCCTACCAACCAACAGAAAGTCATAAACAAAAATATTTCTATACACACCCGTGTCGACATGAAATTAGAAACAAAAGCTATAATGCTTTAGAAATACATCAAGCAAAACCAATTAGTGGACACCAAATAGCACTTACGTTATTGTGTAATATATAAAAGGAGTTTAAAGATTTAACGTCGCATTATATATACTATACGAAATTAAAAAGACAAAGGCAGAGACGGTACAAATAATGTGCCATTTCGTTCATTGCGAAGTAATAGAGTTCGGTAGTTATTATTTCGTCTCTTTGATTTTGACATCAAAATGATTTAGGTTGTATGTTACGGAACATACTACCATCCCTCTATCCATTTAATTCACTGGAGTTACGCGGTATACCCGCTGGTCTGGTCGCAGCGTCATTTAAGGCATCTGTGAAAGAGGAACGCATATTTCAACAGTCTTTTACCAACTCACCTTTCTCTTTATAACACCAAAAGGAGATAAAAACCCTCAGATTTATAAATTCGTAGAAAACAGCGCGTTTTTTAATATACTCGTATGATCGTAACTGTTTTAAGAAACATCCTCTTTAGTGAATTATTTAATCAATGCGTACTTTTATACCGGACGCCACTACTTTCATTGTTTAATTATTAATAAAATAAATATTAACAAGTAGCTCAGCATACCAAAGAGGAAAATAAATAGGAATATACGTGCCTATCGAACTGAAAAGTAAAATAACATGTGGTTGTTCCTTGATCAGAAGATAAAGCGAAAGTACCTGCTGACTCGTTGTGTTGGTACACATTTTGTACTGAACTTTCTCTTTAAATGAGTGTGGGTGCTATTACACTCAAATTAAGTTTATGATCGATTGCTGTAATCAATATGGAAATATTTAATGTCTCACACTTAAATTGGAATGTATGGATGATAGTTAACTTAATTTTACCGTGAACACACGCGTTTTTTTTTAATTATGTGTTTATCTGGGGCATGAATACATTTTACAGTGCGGACTGCGAATGGTATTGGAATGAGTAACCAGGCTTTGTCTTTATCAAGAAAATTGCAACAATGAGTCAGTCTGTCAGGTCATGTGGAAGATTTACATACCCACGTAACTAACCTAATTATGTTTGCATAAATAATAAAATACATGGATGTGTATAACTGGTTAGGTAATATAAGTATGAAAGTCACAACCAAGAATGAGTAACCGCCTGTAATGTGACATCAGACTTTAATAAAAATATGAACTGAGATATGCTTGGTGCTTGTAATTTTTTGACCTACTAATAAACAGGTTTTTTACACTTACTGTTTCAATATCTAGATTTAGATTACAACTTACTTGTATTGGCTACTTGTCGTGAGATAACAGACATGTCCATGTACTAATATAATGCTTTACCGTAATAATATAATACTTTCAGAAGTCGCTTGCCTTCAATAAATGTTCAGATTGAACCCGTGTCAGCCAGTGCCAAAGTCGAACTTACACCTGCTGCTGTTGGCAGCGAAACTTCTACTGTATATTTGAATAAGTTCAATAGTAAAATACGTTCACTTATTTCATATTTTAACTTGTGTATTAACTTATCCATTTTCCTGTAGACTACCAAAATATCGCGTTGTTAAAAAAAAACAATGTATCATTTAAGGAAAACATAGGGTTAATCATGCTATAGGTAATGAAGCTAAAGTCGCATCCGACTTGTTAATGCGTTAATTGAATCAAACGCAATGTGTTTACAAACAAACAACCCTGGATAAACTAACACACTTTAAGCTGTTCATGTTATGGTTATCCGATAGCGTAAACAGGATCTTAATACTCAGTTGAAGCGGTAAAATGTTCTTGACTTCCTTACAATGCTTAAAACAATAAACAATCGCTAAGTATCAGCTACCAAACACGTTTTGTAGTGGAAGAGATATTATTTTCACCTCATTTTTATATCAGAAGTAGAACAAGTTGTTTTGTTGGAGGACAACTCGTCGTTAGATTCACCAGACACCCTTCCAATTATCTTACAAGAGAAAGTTTTTATTCAGTACAGTGTGGTCCGCCCGGGAAATGCATTTTAAGGCTATTTGTTTCTAAGTAATTTTTTTCAAGTAACGTTAATCGTTGAAACAATGTTAGAAAGAAATAGTTGAAATATAGAAACGACTAAAGCCAGGTATATTTTGTAGGGGCAGAGTCCGTGGGGCACTTCTTTTTGAAGAGCCGTCTTGATCGTTCGGTGCCAGCTGAAGGAGGAATACACAAGGTCGGCCGCTTTCGCTTTAGGAACCTACTTACCATAAGCGACCCTTTTTGCAGTTGAGACGATTCTAACAATTCCTTTTCTACTCAAGATCCTATTAGTCAACGAGCTAATGGTTGTGAATGGTCGTGAATTTAATTATCACATCCATTCAAACAGGTGTACGGTATAATGTACACGGGAGTTGACTTATAATTTTTGATTACAAAAAGACATCCGTATGTGACACATCTAGTGGGTACAAGATACAAAGCTCATTAACTGAAGTAACAATCAAGTTGAGTCATTTAAAGTATCATTGTGCTGAAAACCTACGCTTTGTGTTCAAACAATCACAGCTCTGCTATTACTATCAACTCTATACAGAATTGCAGATGGGTATCTGACGTTTTAATTACTTGGACGTCCTACTTTAAACAGCTGTTTATTTTATTACTCAATAAATTTTCGGTGATGTTACTAAACCTGTCAAGTCACTATAGAACTGGAAGACGCATGACATATTTTAAGAAAATCTCCTATAGGGCGTAGTAACCGTGAAAAAGTGATAGTTCGATCAGCAGACAGAACAAAGGCGCGTTTATCTATGGTTTGAACAACATTACCATTGTAAGCGGCGCTCTAGTCTCGTAGCCACATTGTTCATGTATGCTAAACGTTTTGGACATGACAAAATGGTTTATGGGATTAATTCTAAGTCCCGTTTTAAATACGCCGACTAGTACAATGTAAGGCTGATTATACTTGAGTAAGGTCGTTTCGTATCCTTCAAGACGCGGTTACTGGCGTGGGTTGCTACCATATAATTTGAGCTGTATTAACAATGACTCATTTATTCTGCCAAATAATTCAGGCTTATCTGCAAAGTTCAAATTGAGTGAAGAAAGTAGGTTACTTCGCTAGCAGGTGGTATGCATAAAATTCGGACACACAAGTATTTCTAACACACATTACATGGTTATAAACTGTACCGTGACACATATCTCTGCGATTTTAGACTTGACCAAGCAATTCATTCTAATATTTCTAATGCTGCAGCCACATACCGCTTCTATCCAAACCGTAAACACCGCAAGTAAAACGATCACAGCATTCTACAAACAAATGATGTAATCAAAAAGGAAATTAATATCAGTAGATACGACAATGCATTTTAAGATTATGTACTTTTCAACCGACTTCAAAAAAAGGAGGAGGTTCTCAATACGGCTGTATTTTTTTTTTTTTTTTTTTTTTTTATGTTTGTTACTCTATTACTCGAAGACGCCTGGACCGATATCAAAAATTCTTTTTTTATTTGAAAGGGTATGCTTGTCATTTGGTCCCATTGTCATCAGGTCAGGACCTGAAGGTGGAAACCCTGAGAAATCGAGGGCATCTCTTGAAAATTGTAGGCAAGCATGGGGTAAAAACTTGATATTTATGTGTATATCTGATGAGATTACAATACTATGGAGGTTTAGGGCAGATCTGATGATGGAGACGACAGAGGATCGAGGAAACTCCTCAACGGTACATCTTAACTACCTCGTGTTTGGGCTTATTTTATTCGTGTTGACAAGATCTTTACACCGAGATGGGTAATGACTGTCACTGCAAGGTCCGTGATGCAGGTGCAGTACAGTTTAGGGAACTCCATAATAGTTCATAGCAGCTACATAGTGTTTGGGCTTATTTTATTCGTATTGATGCGCACTTTAAGCCGAGATGGGTAATATTGCAGATTCGATGGTCGGCTAAGTAATTTATTTGATTTTAAAATCACATAGTGCAATACCGTCTAAGGTTTTCACTTGACTTGGGGCAACATACATTTGACCTTTGTAAAGTTTTTCAAGAGAATCGTCTTTACTAGGTCTACCCATCACTCAAAATTGTAAAATAATTAAATTTTTTAACAAAAAATAAAAACCGACTCCAAAAAAACTCAAAAACAAAACTAATAACTAAAAAGCAAAAAATAAATCTTTTATTATACAATATAGTAGTTGAAGAATATTGAAGTCGGTGCCAAGTAAAACATGCAATGATAAACCGACACGATTGGCGAAGTGCATGTGTCGTGTCCGACGCGACGTGAACCCGTTGTTTCAATGTCGCTATTATAGCAGCAAGGTATATTACTTTTATGTTTTACTTGGCACCGATTTCAATATTCTTCAACTACTATATTGTATAATAAAAGATTTATTTTTTGCTTTTTAGTTATTAGTTTTGTTTTTGAGTTTTTGATTATTTATTATTACCGTAATAGAGATTACGATGCCTTACGATTGTTTCCGTCTGATGACGTGTTTACGCAACTTTTCATGCGTCGTTGGTCACGACTTCACGGGCAAAAAAGCGAAAATTCTCCTTGTGTTCTCTTATCTGTACCTACTTATCTACTTTTGTTTGTACAAATGCGGATTAGGTAAGATTATCGTTGTGCGGACGTTTCCAACTTAAATTGGACATCGTTACATATACGGATGATATTGTAAATACCTGGTCCGCTAAGCTTTTGTGACATTAAAATATTATTACCTACATTCATTTCGTCTTGTCATAATAGTTGCGCTTTCATACATTCAACTTTACCACAGCGCAATATTCAATAAAACTAGTAAGTGATCAAAATGAACAAAAACAAGCAATAATATTGGTATTATAATTATACCTATACATCATTATTATAGTTATAGACGAATAAGGTCCATTAAGCAAAGAAAAAATAAAAGTTAAACACGTGTTAGCTTCCAGGGATTCCTCACATTAATAATGCTTTTATCAATGAACATTATTTAAGATTTTGCTTGAAGCTTTAAAATATATAAATTATCCTTGCTAGTTCTCTTTTGCTTATAGTTATAATAAATGCAGTATAACTTGTATGAACAAGTTCTGATTAAAAGTTGTTGTCATGCGCTATTTTGTTATCGTCAATTCCAGGGTAATGTTCTGGTGGGTTGGTTTACTTCGACACGCCACATTAGAACTATAATAACTTAAGAACGAGGATCCGTTACACTATAACGGTTACCACCTCCTTAATTCTAAGTGTAATTAGCAATGTAACCCTTTAGTGATTCTTCCTAGTTCCTACATGCATTATATCGTTCTCCATGTTTCTCCGTTGTCATCCAATATTATCGCTTTATAATCAGTACCAATTGCTACCCAAAATATCTTTAATATTTGAATATTAACTTCTAGTATTCAATTGATATTTATTTCTTACGAGGCACTAGGCAGCCAGGTGTTTCAACCTAATTTAAATATGGTAATCGATATGCCGTATTCAATTGGCATATTGCTAAATAGTAATAATCAGTATTATGTTTTGTCACAAATAGCATCACTAATAAAAATACTACTATCATTGATGATATTTGTATACGGTGTGATAAATACCTATAGATTTATTCTATCCATTTTAAGGTCATTGACACTAAATTCGATAGAAACTTCCTTATCGCGTTGAATCAACATCAATTAAATTGCTTCACTCGATGGACAGACAGAGTGCAAACGAACCCTAGTTAAAAAACAGAAGTCAAGGTGCACGATTCGTTGCGAGTTTTATTTTCGTGCGGGCCGATTGCTTAATTCAAGGGGACCATTGATTAATCGCCGGCTGGAGCGACAGATGTTCGATGTGCTCCCAAACCGACTTGAATGGCTCGTGGCTCCTATTGTAAACGAGTCTTTATGCCGGTGACAGTTGAACACGTAAAAATATTTTGAGCGGATCCGTTAGCAACGAATGTTTCAAACCGATAAAAATATCGTATATTGAAGTTTTATTTTATCTTGTTTCAGACCTTGGATTTCGACCGAGATGGCCTAACGAAATTGAAAAAAGCGATCAAGGCAATTCATAACTCTGGAAATGGTGAGTAAGAGTACTTCATACACCTAATTAAACAAACTTCGCCTATACATATACGCTGCCAAAAGAAACAAAAGATAACTCAACTGTTTATTTGTCTTCTACATTAACCGTACTACTTTTACATTGAGTAAACTAATTAATGTCTATCTTTTTTGTAAAGGTGATGCGAATATTGTTGCAAAAAATGCAATTCTTTGCGACTTTAAAAGGAAAGCTAAAATGCACTTTTTTGGTGCGGAACAGGCGGCAAACGGACAACATACATTTTTGACGGGTTTATTTGTACTCTCTTCTCTAGTGGCGCGTTTTACAAGGGACACGAGAACGAGACTCGATTAAAAATAGAATTGGAGGAAGTATACGATACGAATAGAAGAGACTGGAATAGACGAGATATCCGATGCATCGTTCGGGAACTTTAAAAATAAATTCCATTTCGATACTTGAAAATGTAACTCGCCTTCACTTTAGTGCATAATAAATTATGGCTACAGATGAGTATCCGAGGTACAGTCAATAGAGGTGCGTGGTTATATACCAAATACATATTAATATGTATTTTATAGGAGACCTTTTATTAGGTTTATACAAATGTTACCTTTCTTGGTCGTACACTGGTATCGTGTTGCAGAGTCGTAGTCGTACCGAGTTTTACCGTTGCACGGTGTACAAATTCAGAATATCATTCGAGCATTTGCAGTCTGCTTAAATGTTTTTAAAGCAACTAAGAAAACATAGCATTTAGTTTGTCTGCTTACCTCGCTGTGTTGTTAAAAAAAACAGTAAATGGTAGAGAAAAAAATTAGGGAATAAAGGAATGAAAACACGTTGTATATTAAACATATTTAAAAAAAATCCGAATTGAGTCATAATCATAATAGTGGGGAGGGGTAGGAGGGCTCACTATTCTATATACATATATAGAAACTTTGAGTGAATAGTTTAGTCTGTGCATAGAACCGGCTTGCTAGGACGAAAGGCCGTTCAACCCGCTGAACTAGAATGACCCAAATATCGCAACAAATAGTGCTTGTAGACAGACATTTAATGCATTATTTGTAAACACTTCCATTCACTTGTTATATAATATTCATGTTTATTATTCTGTGCAAGCATTAAATACATTTTCCGTTCTTTCTTTGCAAAAATGAAATTTATATTGAAATGTTAGAGATTTCGTATTCATGATTTCAACAAAAAATGGCAACCACATTATTTTTAATTACACAGCCTCACAAAATTTGCAAAGAGCTCTACATTGAGTAGAGTAGACTTTACAACGAATAAAGAAAGGGTAGGTGTTAGGTGCAACGAATTGAATTTTGATTTTTTTTTTCCTCTTTCTATCTTACCACGTCTGGTTTCTGCATCTTATTGATTGCAAATACAGATTGAAATATAAACTGATAGGAGTCGCGGTGGCCGGTCACGAATGAATTTCCCTTCATGTGCCACTTGTCAAGAAAGTAGGTCGAACGTCTGGTTTCGCTAGCTACGGTATTACTAGACATATTGGATTATTGTTTCGGACCCCTGACGTATCTTAGGGGACCACCTCGCACCTGCTCTGTGGCCACTTCCAAGCTTTCTGTTATAACATTCAGTCTATTGAGGATCTTAATTTATTTGCGCGCTAGCTATTTCGCAGCTGCAAAATTCTCATTTCATACGATGTAGTATTGTCTCAATTTATAGCTATATTTACTGCATGCTGTATGATAAGATAAACCTTCTATACTCGCCACGGAAGTCACACCTAGGATGTCTATTTTAAAATACAGCCAACATTTGTGCAGTTACTCGGCGCAGCTTTGTTTAAATAACCTGATTGAGATTAAACCCACTTAAGTGCTTCACTGCTCTATTCTTTGCATGTTGCCGCGTCTTATAAATAGTTCGTTGTTCTTTTTTTTTTAAGTTGTAAGTACAGGTTTATTGAGTGCAATTCCATCGCGTGCCAGGGTTTGTTTATTGTGTTCGAGTTTAGTGCCGCGCCGCGGGCTGCGTTCAGCCAAACGCTTACGCTCGGAACTGGTCGTGCGAGTTCGGATTGTGCGCTGGCGCAGCTGGCAAGGTCGTGCGCTCTGCAAGCACGCGCTCGCAAAAACAACCAATCAAAAACACCAACATTCCTATACAATGATGCAGTGTTTAGGGAAGATTGGTTCCTAATGTTTACGTAGTTTCTCAGAAGCGAATCATTTTAGAATCTTTTCTAGACAGAATCCAAGTAGGTACCTACCGTAGAACCTTAATGGAAGGACGCGTTCTTGGAACGTTTCCAACTATTCACAGGCGTTAGTGTTTTGGTCAGCATTTTACTGCTTACTTTCCACGTTGTTTATAGAAACTTGCAACGAACAGAAACAACGACATAGAATTGACAGTTTCTGTTTACAATTCTAATTATATTAATCGGCATCATTCGCCTACTTTCAAGTAAGTACATCTTATTATAACAAGTCACGACATCACTTTCGTTTTATGTTAAAATCCCTTGCTATTGACAATTCGGGCGACCAGTTTGATGAAAACCCGGCCGGAGGCTATGTATAACCCATACTAAGTGGAAGGTTAAAGAAGAGCTCCGCGGAGAAATTGAATGGCGGTAGGTTGCTGCTTTGCTTTGGCATTTAATATTCAAAAAGCGTCAGCGGGATTGAGCTAGGTAAATGTGGGCCGCGACGCGGATCTCTGAAACTCATCAGTTTGCCACCTTTATTTTTAGGATTATTATCGGACTGGACCCATGATTGGGTGCTAGATTCTAATTCCGAGAATCTAGTCTACAGAATTACTGTTACTATTTTTTTTTTGTATTGGCAACAGCTTTTTTTTTTTTCAATTTCAGCCAAACATCTCCATATTTTATGGATTATCTGTTTAGACTACACAAAAAATGAAACTATAAAACAAAACGTATCTATTGAACACTTGATCAAGTTTAGATGTTCAGATAAACTCTTGCAATTAAAAATAGCACTTACTGCACTGGAGGAGTAATAGGCTGTAGTTAAGCGCATCTAACTTACCCAGCGCTTCTCTTTACAGCTTGAGTAAATCCTACTGCGAAACTAATTAAATGTCCGACGGCTAGGCGGCTCAGAAAAGTCTTTGTCGAACAACCTAGAAAATGCTAGAAACTTTGTGGAACAGAATTTTTCATTGGAAGAAAATTGCGTTGGCATTGTGCGATTAATTTAGCAAATTGGTTGAATTGTATTCTTTTTCTCAACCCTTGTTCAGTCCAATTACAAGACCTAAAACCATGTTTTATACTCGAATTTTGAGCTACGTTGTTATCTTTTATACCTTATGTATTATTTTTTATTATGTGACCAAAACGATAAGGCGTCTTTGGTTAAAAATCTTTTTCATGTTAAATTCCTTTTAAAGGTTTCTGGACTGCTAAATGGCATTAGCTTTTTCAATACCATCGGGTATTGAAAAAGCTGGTTACGTATAAGTCTGGTTACTTTCTGGTTACGTATTAAAAAACCTCATATATTTGTGCGTTTTATTCTCATTCTCCTGTTTCTGCCTAGCTCACGTGGATAACGAGATGTACCTCTCCCGGGCGCTGGAGCGGCTCGGAGGTAACGCACTCAGTAAAGACTCGGAGCCAGACATCGGCGCTGCATTCTTCAAGTTTGCTGTCGTCACCAAAGAACTGTCTGCACTTATGAAGACACTGGTAAGTGCTCTCGTATGATTTTCTTCCATTCCCATCCTCTCTTTCCGCGGATGTTGCAAGGGGCAATCTATGAGATAATTGTTATGACATACGCTGCAGTATGTATGGTAATGAGTTCGACAATCTGCTGGCGTGATGATTTTGGCAGTATTTCTTTATATTGACTGTAGTTACCGTCTAGAAGGCCGGGGACGATGTTGAGATGTCGATGTTTATGTACGTATATTAAGATCCACTTTCCATAAGAATAAATCACAAGTTGTTCAAAAAACAAATCCAGGTCAAAATATGTAGATTTAATAAATTAACTTTCTTTTCGAAATGAATATGTAACCGGTCTAGGAGAAAATAGCGCATATACAGTAATACGAGAAAGAACTTCAATCCGTTTGTTTTCTAATATTACTTGCTTCAATGCATCCAACATGTCTACATGTTACTGATTTTATAGTCTTGTAACTAAACATAAAGTTCAAATGTTATATTACAATAATATCACCTTTATACAGTACATTAATATGTATATGCAACACAACATATCCGGATAGAATGGACCATAGACTTATTATATTTTTAAATAAATGTAGCGGAGTTATTTTTGTAAGACATAATTTATTGCATTGCTTTGATACAGAACGATGAACGATGGTACAGAGCATTTCATTTTATTGAATCGTTAAATTATCTGTTGATGTAAATCTTTGAACCGTCCCCAATTTAGGAATAAATTCATGATTCTGAAATCTGTTTCGATACCTACTCGAAATTACGAAAATGATTGATTTTAAATTATTTCCAGTTCACTAGCATACAGTGTCCCAGTTTGTATGTGTTTGCACGAAACGGTAACTAATACGGCCATTGACCGATATTATACATATTTACGAGCTAAAATGTATTACATACCCACCAGCGAAAATCGCGTGTCATAAAAAAATAAACATAAACAAAATAATTTAACTAATAACCACTATCCTTATAGTGAAAGTGGTGATGACTACATTTTAACTTTCATTTGTAATCTCACTTAGATAAACAGGTTATCAAGAAATAAGAAAAGAAACCACAATATGGCGTATACCATAATCTTATCGATCACGATCATACACACGTGGTTTGGAACATTGAACTTGTGGTTAACTGAAGAAAGTTAATGTTTATAGCACACGTACCATAAGGTTCCATGGCTTTCTCAAAAGGAAAATTGAGAGTATTTTCTGTATATCCATCATTACCTTGGTGAAAAGCGAAACTTTCTACAATGTTTAGAATTTTCGTCTTGATATATAAGGTTTTATTTATTCACTTCAATGGAAGTTGTTATGAGAGTTTTGAATCCTATTAGATATAACGCGAGTTGAGAAATGTTCAAGAAAACAGTTGACAAAGTGCGAATTAAAAGAAGAGTATTAGGTCGCTCATCAACCCTCAATCTCAATGTAATCTGAATCCAACGCAACAGCGAGCGGAAATTATACTATTGAGGGAGCCTGCGGCGGATGTCTCGCAAACATCTCGTTGAGGAGGGAACGACCCGACTCAAATATAAGTCGGCCTCAGACGATATATACTCGTTTCCTCATGACTCGGAATTAATTGAAAAACGGCGACAATTTCATTACTGTTTCATTGCTTCTCGATGACGCTTTCGCCAAAATAATTTCTACTGTAAGATTGATATTACTTTTGCTCCGTTTACCTGCAATTGATTGAAATATCTCTCATATAAAACCGATGATAAATGTTTGAAGGAAGGTTTTTAATTGCAAGTCTCATAATTTCTGACGTCGGTTTATTCCGTGCAATTTACCGCACGTATGAAATTAATTGAACATCGTTATCGTCACGGTAATAGATTATTGTATTAAATTTATTATCAGGCTGACATTAATCTATCCTCTCCCGTAATTGATGTTGCGTCCTTCAATATATTGGTTAGCCCGTCTAAGTAGTGGTGTACAGAAATAAACTTCGCTAGCTAGGGCAACTTTATCGACATAAGATCACTATTCTCAATAGACTATTTGTGTGCTAATCGGGCCTATATCAAACTGTTTTGTTTATCTTGGTTCAAGTCATAATCACCACAGGTTAACAAGTTTGAATACTGCTCGTGTGTTATGAGCAATATTTGATGAATGTGGCTCAAAACATACCACTGTAACACACACTAAATAGTATAATGTAATTAGATCTTCATGTCAGCATTTTAACGAATCGTCCTTCTTAGAAGGCGAGGCTACAAAATGTTCGGTTTAAAACGTGCGATAACTGACGGTTGACGCAGATACCGGTGCGTAGGCGCACAGCAGATTTGCTTGTAAATGGGTCAGGGTGATGACACGACCTGGCTAGTGTTGCTAGCCGGTAAAAACAGTTGATGTTGCATCGTTAATCTAATCCTGTTTTTTGAAACGTTTACGATTTGCCTCGTAGTCGTAATTACTTTACTAATAAGCATATTTGCATTCGTTCCAACTACTAACCTAAATAGGGCACGGAAACGGTTATCAACCGCGAATTTCCAAATCAAATCCAATTTATTTTTCAAAATGTGGTCAATACAGGTGTCATTGTACAAAGTATGTCCAACACATTTGCCATCGAAATTATATGGCATACAAAAATATTGTGTCAAATTTGCCTCTAAACTCTTGTAAAATGATTAGAGTTAGCAAAGAAAATATGTTAATACGTAAAGATATTTAAAATTATAAATTGTAGAAAAAAAAATTAACAAAAATTTAACGCGAGCAGGTATCGACCCTGCAATCTTTTGATTCAGTACATCAGCCGTTTAAGGCTTTAAGCTACTGCGGTCTTTGCGAATCCTTCTTCCACATATATTTTAATGGTTATAATATGTGGACATAGTTTGGTTTACTTTATGTATTTTGTCTTGAAATTCTACATGATTTTATTACTTACTAGTTATTTAAAAGTATTCACAGATTTGTGTAAGTCTCTCCGAAGGTTTAATGCTGCACTGCTAGTTTAAGAGTTAAGCCACAGCTTGAAACAAGGGTCCAACCTCGCTCCATTTTCGCAGCTCTTATAGAACGTGCCCAAATCCGAGCTCTATTGCGCAGAATCCTCGTGTGCCTCGACCTGACCTTGACATGTTGCTCCTTTGTCCTTCCTTCTAGCTCCCTGATCATGTGCAAGGTAATATTTTACTCCTTAAATATATGAAACTCATGAATCCTAGTGAAATTGGATTCGCTTATTGATGCTAATGGTGTTCGTTGTAGACGAAGAAAATTTTTGAAATAGGTGTCCCAAAAATATTGGATTTCATTCTGAATAAAAGGAAGCTTTGCTCAAAGGTTTGCAAATAGAATTGGAATCGGCAAAACGTTCGTTTCTTATTGATTTGACCCACGAATTTTCATTGATTAAGTTGAGGGCGATGCCTTGTGGTTTGGTCCATACTTTATGATTTCGGTATTGTTAATAAAAGCCAAGGTTTTTTATGGCATGGTGTAAGTAAAATGGTTTTGAACATGTGAATTCTGAGTAAACTAGGTTGGCATGCTGGTCGTAGACAATAGGATAACGCCTTGTCACTAGTTATGCACACCACATTTTATTCCTTTATGGCTTCGATGATAATAATGCGCTTGTGGCCGACGATTGCTCATTCCATAAAGTTTTGCTTAGCGTTCCAATATACGATTACCACGATTGTATGTATTTTATTTCCTTGTATTCATGTTTTTTTATGGGTAATCTGATACTGCATCGTTCCAAAGTAAAACTTGTCCGGAATTACTCACCGATGACTCGACAACTTGTCGTGTTTCGCATGAGGAGATCGCCGCTCTTCGGTCCGTTTACCACTCCAAATTGTGTCTGTTTCAGTAATCATAATAATGTACTTATGTTGTATGTTGTATGTCTAACTTAAGCCACCTTAGTGGTGCTATTCGCCTGGTCTATGCGCATACCTGTCTGTATAAGTCAACGGCTTCTTCCCACTTAATAACAATATCGTGCTAACCTAATTGTATCTAGGTGTTTTGCTAAGTTGAAACATTAACACCAGTAATGTTTTGGGTTCTCTTCCTATAATTTATCGAAAATCAAAATCAATCGATAATCAGAATAGCTGTTTACTATCCGAATAATATTTGATTAATCCTACTAATATTATAAATGTGAAAGTTTGTGAGGATGGATAGATGGATCTTTGTTACTCTTTCACGCAAAAACTACTGAAAGGATCTGGATGAAATTTGGCACAGAGGTAGATTATAATCTGGAATAACACATAGGCTCCTTTTTATCCTGAAAAAATGTACGGGTTCGTAAACCACGCGGGCGAAGCCGCGAGCGGAAGCTAGTATTTTAAGTGTATCGAGGCTCAAAATTCTATCAATACAGATTATCGGAAACGTTCAAAATGAATTCCTAAAGGCTTTGTTTATATTATTCAGAATATACTTAATTAAAAGCATTGCCCATTTTCCTTTAATTTAAAGGTTTATTAATTCTCCTGTATTTTTCGTTTGTTGTATCACTGTGTTTAAATATTTGATGAGCTAAACCAGCGTGGGTCTTGTTAATTTTTAATTTATTTGCGAACCCCTTTTAAGTCTTAACACCTCTTTATAATTTTAGGAATTAGAAGGTTTATTATTTATATATATTTATTATTTTCCTCAAACATGTTTGGTCCAAAATGTTTGATTTTCGAGACGAATAAGTTGCGAAGGCATTTTGCGGTGCCTAGCTTTCCTACTTAGGTAACATTACGTTCAAGAATGAGCACCAGAGCTAGTTCAGGTTGCACTATTTACGTTGAACTGTTTGAATAATGAAAGTATTTCAACATAAATTTCCCTGCCAATTAGCGTAGTTAAATGATCTGTGGAATTGTTGGCAGTTCATTTAATTTCGTTTTGTTTCAAAGTAGAAGTAATCAACAAAAGTTCTACTGGGAAGCGGCTCAAGTGGCGCGTGGTAGTTAAAAACGTTGGAATGAATTCATCATATTCCGTGAATTTTGTTTGTATTACTCTTCCGGTAACGTAATTTTCTATTTATTTTTCTCTTCGGCTAGCTTTAATATTGATCCACCAGTCGCCCATATCAGATTAATTTTGTTAGGCACATTGTATGTGTGTAAGATGTTGTTTTGAATATCCACTGCAGTTACTAAAACATCAATTTTTATCAAAAAGATAAGAAATGTATTATCGTACAAAGGCTGTAAAAAACGCTTGAGCACTGCATTTATAGCTTCAGCCTTCATGACTAGTTTTTCAATGTCAAAAAATAATACAAAAGGATAGGTCCTTTTAGCGGATAAAACATGACATTTGAACCGCACAACTTGCCAGTTGACTTTGTCATAAGAACTCTCAGACGTGATCAATGTTAGTCTACCAACACTTTGATAACAGTAAGTTGGGAAGACCTTGGAAGACCTGCCTTTGCCTAGCAGTGGTCGATGATGTGGGTTAATAGTAACAGTCGTTGTACGTAAGTCGACTATAAGACACCCACAGTAGACTTAAATCAATAGCAATAAGCGTTCACGGTAAACCTTGTTACCTCATCTTTGGGTAAAAATAATCACAACCATATATTATGAGTAACAAAATGTATTACCAGTGCTTTAGCGTGTGACTTGAAATTAACACACAATATAGTAAAGTGTACAGATCGCACGTGCTCTCGATTCAAACAATGATCATTGTTACACCAACGTAACATACAGCAAAAACTTCGTTTTGCACCCATTTGTACTTTTATTACTTTTGATGTTTGTTAACAGCTAAATTATGTAATTGACGACCAAGAAGTGGACTGTTTTTGATGGAGATTTCAAAATACGTTTTATTGATTGTTAACAGAACTTATTATTTTTCTTTGCACTTTTCAGGATCGTTTTTTTCTTTATATTCATTTTCGGATTTTATATAGTGTTGGAAGTGGAGTCTATATGTATCGTCTTATCATGAGATAATGTTGAAAGATACGATGCAGAAATAAGAAATGTCATTAATTTTATAATAACCAATTATCACTAAAAAAATAATTAAATTTGACAAGTGGAGCCATTTTAGTAATTTCAAAAAAATAAATAAACAATCTCCAAAGGCGGTGGATGTAGCTTCAATTTCCTGTCCATCTCGATTTCGACCCATCTTAGCGTCAACGTTGAAGCAGTCGAAGTACCATCGCCGTCTTTCTCACGCTGCCCTTATAATTCGATTCCGTGACACTTGTGCAACTTCATAGAACGCGGAAAGCGAATCCCCGTTCGTAATTTAATGCTGCGCCTGCGTTCAGATAAGCGTTTCGCGATTAATCGAGCGTGTTTGTGACGTGCCTCGATGGGAGTATCGCGTGCGGATAACATTGTGTTGTGTTCGAGTATCGAGTTGTTATCGAGATCTCGCCAGATTGAACTTTCAGCCCGCAGACATGCGCCACACATTCGCTGAATTGATTAACCTTGGAAAAAGTGAATTTATCCACAGTAATCGATTTTGTGTTATCCAGTGTTATTCACATTTCTCGCATGGTCAAATTGCTAATACGATTGGAGTGGTTGATTTGAATGAGTGTAGTTAGGGAGTATTTCGGCGTCCTACGTACGTAACGCCATAATGAACGTTATCAAATTTATGTAATCATGCATCAATTTTTCTTCTCTGCAACATTTGCAAGGCCCTGTTTATGATTACGACATATGCTTTAATACGTCATATTTCGCATACCTATTACTGAAGTGCTAATGAACACTCTTTGCATCATATTATCATAGTAATTCTTGTCATTTCGGTTTTCGCTTATCGGGTGGCCAGCACGCCCGGTGGTAGGTTCAAGAAAACCGCTTGGAACATCAATAACCTGTTGGAATTAAAGACGAGCAGTCAACGCCCTCGTTTTTTTAATACTTACTTAAACAGAGTTACGTTATAGTGACACATTTTACGTTATTTATTTGGTTAGCGTTCTGTAGCTTGGAACACAACGCGTTTCTTATAAAGATTTACAATGTCTCTCGTTCCTTGCAATAAATTAGGTGCAAACAAGTCTACAATTTCCTTGTGACGTAATAATTAGCGGAACATTCAATGACCAGTAACAATGTTCAGGAAGGGTTTCATTGTATACTTCAACCCTTTGTCTCTCATTCCCTCCCGAGTCTGGCCTGTCAGAGACGCATACGCTTCATTGGTTCCCTAATCGACCCTCTGTGAATGGGGTTTCCATATAGCGTGTTGACTTTTTGTTCTCATCTGTTTAATTACTTTATCTGTTCAATCCATTATTGTTACCGACGTTCTTAATGATGTAGCATGCCTCGTTACGTTTTGTTCTCATGTAATGATACATTTTAAATGATCTAAACGGTCTTCATTTGTGATGTAACTGCGATGTAAGTGCGTACTTACGATAAAATATTTGATAGATTTAACTATGAATGCAAGCAATCACCTACGCGTTTTGTATTGAGGTCAAGGTTTTCGTTCAAAACTCTTCTGCCAATGATGCTTAGTCATATCTAAATGCATATTAGGGTTTCTCAACCTGGCATCATTATTCAACTCACGACGCGACGTTTGGCGCCTATTCGGGCGATGCATTTGCAACCTCGTGGAGCGTTTTGTCTATCAAAACTACGTTGGTGAAGCAACTCTGGCAAAACATCGCGGGTAAATGACTTCAGGAATGCAGACGTTGTGCAACGTAATAAGCAGCTTTATTTTAGACGAGTGTTCACTTAGACGGTTGTCATAATCTTGTTATTCAATTTATAATTAAATACTGACTGAATCAAAATGAACTTATACCGTATTTTATTTTTTAAACTCTGTTATCCGCAAACAATAAATGTCATGCATTTATCGACAAATAAAAAACACTAATGAAATAAATAGCTTTATGGATAAATTAAATTTCTCAATTTCTTGTTACAGATGCAAAATATAAACAACATCGTCATGTTTCCGGTTGATAGTCTTTTAAAAGGTGATTTGCGTGGAGTAAAGGGGGACCTAAAGAGGCCATTTGACAAAGCGTCCAAAGACTACGAGTCCAAGTACCTGAAAATTGAGAAGGAAAAGAAGTCACAAGCGAAGGAAGCCGGACTCATCCGAAGTGAAGTGACGCCGGCTGAGATAGCTGACGAAATGGAAAAAGAGAGGAGATTGTTTCAGTTGCAAATGTGTGAGGTAAGTCTTTTGAAATGCGATAAAAAAAAGCTCATAAAAACAACTATTACTGTTAACTTTAAAACGATGGAAACAAATCTCAGAGTTTGTAGTGTTCACGGACTTAAATATAAATAAAACTTAACATTTGTTTACACAAAGTATACATTGCCAGGCCCGTATTTGTTTTATGTGGCAGCTTTATTACTGCTTTTACGGATATGCCGCGGGAATATGTATTATTGGTCCTAATTTATGCATCTTCTTTTATTTCTAACTAAATGTGGCACAAAAGAGTCTCATCTGCAAATAAATCTGCGCAAATATCGGGCATGTGAAGTCATTATGCGTTAACTTCGCGTTAACTATTTATTAGCAGAAATAAACTATGCCTTTTATGATACCGTTCTCCTAGTTCAGTTTTTATAGCTGTTATATACGAGCACTATCTTTGCAAATAATTCCATCTTAAAACAGTTTCATAGCATTCCGAATGCTAATCCATTTTGGACTTTATGGTGATTATCATGAACAAGAACGTACATATAAGGATTGTTAATGGCCAAGTTACCTGATTCTTAGAACATATCGTGTTGCCCAAATTGGGGGTCGTATAGCAAAATAAGTTAGCAAACATTTATCTTTACCCTTTTAAATATTTTTCCACGAAGTGTGTGTTTGACACCGACTGACATTTAGCCGGTGGCCGAGCTAAGCCAAAAGGTGGATAATTAATAATTGACTGTGGGCAATTTGTGGCTTCATTTCACACGCCCCTGGGGAGGTACCTGTTGGTCGCTTACAACTTTAATAAGTCATTTTATACTTATTGCGCTGTACCAGAACAGCTCCTTCGTTTTGTAAATGAGCGCTGTGGGCCTAATGGCTCGGAAACAAATGGTGGTGCTTTGTAAGATACATTTTAGGAAAAACGAGCTACGTTGAAATATACTGTGTTATATACGTGCATATCTAGCACCAATTTCTCACTTCAATGGGTTTGTTATAGTCTGCTGTGTAGGAAGCTCATAATATTTAGATTTTAGGGATTTGATGAATCAGCCAACCGGAACATGTGTCTTGAACATGGCCATGGACGGATAGGAATAAAGGATATAGGAATATATAATAGAATATACAATAGGAAGCTGATATTTACACTAGTATTAACGATATGAATAGGCCGACATAGCTATCCGCCATATTTTACGAATGTCGGGTTGGTTCAAGCTACACAGTTACAAGTACAAGATTAATTAAACAGATCGCGTGACAATATTGTTAATTAATGTGTCACATACACGTGCTATTGGTAATATATATTTTACTGTGCGAGTATTGTCTATTATGAGGTTAATGAAAATGTTCCAATTATTGATATTGTTATTTATCGAAAGCTATTATTTAAATTAGGCTAAGCTAAAAAAAATTGTCACACTCCAGTTTTACCGCCCTGAGAATTTTAACAAAGTATACTTCAACCCCGCTTTCCAATGTATGTACGATATAGCTACTAAAGAATTAGGTATGTGCAAAGTACGTAGCATCAGCATCTACGATACCTACCTACGCTACGGTGACCAATTCTTTTGCCAAGTGTAATGATGGTAATATTTCCCTAGTTACTTTATATCCGTGTAATACAACAATATGCGAAGATCCATATTCATTCTCAACAGTGCATGTGTGCACCCGTTTTGTATATGCTCCAAGAGTCGATTGCACAAAGGAATAAAATTCCCTAGTTGAATTCAAACAGTGGCTTTATCAACAAAACCGCGAGGGTATCTGAGATAAGCTGAACTAAGCGTGCCTTTAATCAAAACAGGTATCCTTTGTCCCTATCCAGGAGTAATGACCGAAAGAATAACTGTCACATGCACGCGTTGTGCCCTAGAATGCAATTAACAATGCGAGTGTAACAATATAGTTGTCCGTGACAGCCATTTACCTACGTAGCGTAGTGTCTCCACACAATAGAGAGCAACAGCAGTTATTGTGGACAACTTGATGCCGTTATGCGCATAACCTGTAGCTACAAAAGGTCATATGTCTATTGGCAATATCGGTATAGTTACATTAATGTACAAATCTTGCCAAATCTGATACTGGTTTCGAATAAAATTTTGATAACATTAAGGAAAGCTTTGGTGCCTATATTTGTATTTTTTTCAATAGCGTTTCCGGCTAGGAAAATGCTACCGTTTCCAACTATGTGGGTATTTTCAAATGCGATTAAGGAGGTAAAGTGACGCTTAAACGCAGTGATTGTGGTAACATGTGTGATTTGATTGTTTATTTTACTGTATCGATCATTGGGAACAATATGTTGAGCAATCAATGTTTACAAGTAGTTACGAGTGCCACTGTGGATCGAAATAATAGATTATTGTCATTATATTGCCTGATAATCGTCACAGTGACAACTATCATGAAAGAGACGATAACGGAGATCGTCTTCACAATAATCATTCCACTACGGTATGAGCGATTCCAATGAGATAACTTGTATGGAAACGACAGAAAGATGAAGCGTTTAAAGCAATATTGTAAAATGTAACAAAATAAGTAATAAATCCAGAACATTACTCTCCCACTGCTGGGCACAGTGAGGTCTTAATCTATGGTGTAAAGGTGCGGAGCCCTCTCAAATGTGCAGTTTTTCTCGCAACGTTTTATTTTTTTATCGTGATAGAATAGAATTAGATAATTCAGATACCCTGAATTCGAAAAGTTAGAGGTGCGTGCCGTGTTCAATCTCAGACCCTTGTTATGTTATTATAAATTTAGAGTATTTTTTTAATAATACCAGTAAATACGGGATTCCGTTACGTAATGCGTATGTAATTTGTTTTGTCTGCAAATAGACAATCCAAGGTGCGAGTTGCCGTTGCCGCTAGTCTTTTCACTTCACTTTCTACGAAAGTCATATTTATATTGATTGCCGCATGTTTGCAATTGTTATTGATAAGATATGTAGTAATATTACAAATAGTAATACATATCAGCAAATATTGGCAAACTACCTTATTGTTGATAAAATAGTCGTAACGCATTAAATGCAGTAAACTGGTTTATTCTAAGATCTTCGTCCTTCGTTGCATCATTAAGCTTTGTTTTACGCATTTCACGGCGAGCGATAAACGTGTATCTCAGAAGATTACATTTACAACAGAAACAATGTATACTCCTTATTTAATCCTTATGAAATACAAGTATTTTGATAACACGTAGCAGCGAATTGTTGACGACAAATAAAGATATCAATGTCTTGCGTCACAGCTGACTGCATCATTATAGATAAAGCCGAATTGCACGAGTAACTTCAAATTTCTGTCAGTGTCTATGAAAAAGACAAGTACCTTAACGAGTAAGGATCGCAGCACCTGGCGTTCTGTGGGTTTTGCTTGAAAAGACGTGATGATATGAATCTACGAGTATGTATGAAAATGTTAGTGAGTGCCAATCGTCTCTTGGATACCATACGCGCCTATCCGTAGTGCAGTATGCAATGCCAAATGTCGCGGTGAATATCTTTGGCTGTGACAAACTTGCCAAATGGCGATACAGATTTCTAAATCACGTCTAGCGCCTGTAGAATCAAACAAGGGTGTCTGTTAAGACCTTATAAAGCACTATTAAACTATATGTATGTCCAAATTTTAACGTTTATCTTGAGAGTATTGCTCGAGATTTAGATACTCGGATGTAAGTTAAAGCCAAATCATAAGTTAGAATGCAAAATCTCGTGATCGGCAAGAATGATTGGCTACCAAAAGCTATGTATACCTATTTGCTACGTTTTGGTCGGAACCAAAGTTAATAGCTTAGAATTAGCCTGTCATAACGCCCCAAATAGTGCAGTAATTAATGGCCTGCAGTCCACTTCAGTCAACAACACGATTTGGTCTAAGCTACACTCGATGTCAGTCATAAATAAGCATCACGATTCTCACACCAGTGGATTAGTATTACGATAATATTAGTACACCGATGTAAGTTGATTAGAATTTCCTATGACACATCAGAATAGATAATAGTTCTGTATAGGAGAAGATAGGTCAGCAAGCTTGATGAAAAGCTTACAGCGAATAATAAAATATTCAAAGGGCTTACAACATGTTTATTAATAACGTGACATAAAAATAACAGACTGAAAATTTCCGGATTTTGGAGCTTTATTTTCCGAATCATTGCGTTTTTTCTGCTTTTTGATAACATTGGTTTGTGACGGTGCAAGAGTAATGACCCCTGAAACGAAACCCACATGTATATGTTGTGTATGTACCTGTAATATACAACATACTTGAGTAAATACTGCGGGTATTAAAGGTATGTAGAACACTTTGTCTCGAGGATTGTTTCGGATCGTAAAAATATACTTACGCTTTTTATATAATAATTAATGTTCTCCTGACCGAATTTCGGTCACGGCGGCCAATCTCACCGGCGATTAGCCAACTACGCAGGATATATTATAGAGCACAAGTGTGCGCGTAAACACAGGTGCACTCTCTATTCCTTCGCTCTCATAGTCTGACGGGACGGCAATCCGACACGACCGGAGAAAGATCAGGCGCAGGACCAACGGCTTTGCGTGCTTTCCGAGGCACGGTGTGTATTCACATACACAAAGACTCAGACCCGAAACAACTATCTGTAAATACAAATATTTGTTCCGTGCGGGAATCGAATTCGCGACACATTGCGCAGCAGTCAATCTCTCAACCACTGCGCCAACCGTGCAGTCAAACTATATTAAAAATAAACCGTTTAACAATTTTGTAACTTTGGAGTAAGTAGTGCTTTTATATATTTACATATTCTAGCGTCTGAAGAAACCAAAGAAGAAGAAATCACTGCCTACAAGTATATCATTCTACATATGTATATTTCATTATTTATTTTTGAAATTGAACTTTGAGCATGAACTTAAAAAACATTAAGACCATTCAAGGGCTTGTTTATATAAAACTAACAGGCAAATTGAATAAATTCAATTAAATAGGTTTTTTTTATTAGTATAATAATTATATTTATGTTTAAATCAATTTATTTATTTTATCCTTTACTTATGGAGTTAAAAATGAAATGTGGTTTATCAATTGCTTGTTATATTTTTGCATGCAAATTAAACGTTAATAATATCACAAAGACTGCCTCGTTGGTCTAGTGGCCGCAAGCGCGACTGCTGAGCATGAGGTCCTGGGTTCGAATCCCAGGTCTGGGAATGTGTTATTGAGATTTTCGGTCTGAAAATTTTCAGTGGGAGCACGGAGTCTGGAATTGTGCCCGGTAGATGGCAATAGGCCTATTATATGGGACTCAATAACGGCATCGGCGAAATGAGGGTGTTCAATAGTACACCTCTGCCTAACCCTTAGGGGAATACAGGCGTGATGCTATGTTATGTTATATTATTAATTAAAATTACCATTTGCGTGCTTGTAGACTTTTTCTCCAAGAAAAAAATTTCCTATCTTCTATTATTAGTTTATTAAGAATATTCATTACAGTACTACATAATTGTTGTTTGTGAAGGGTGAAGCGATCAATTGGTTTGATGTTCTGCCGTACGAACTTCCGTTCCGAGCCAACTTAAACATGGTTTAGTTAGGATGTTTGCTCTAAGTCTGACTATCTGACAAGTACGAAACTGAGAAAGTGACTTGATTCTCAACACGTTGAGATTGCATGAAGTTTTTAACAAATCCCCTGTTTAAGTTATAATCACATTCGTAATGGTATTAGTAGCACGTAGAACTTTTGATTAGAAAGCTTTTAAATCAAAATTAGTGTATCGGAAAACTGTCGCTTTGTTAGGTTCTAAAAAAAGAAACCTAGAAGCCCTGTGGTTGTCGGGTCGGTGCGGTACCGCGGAGGCGCGCGTCAGGTCGACGACCGGCCTTGCGCCGCGCAGGGCCGATGACGCGCTGACCCTCGCTTTGTTCCACGTCTCATTCGGTGCAAATACCTCGTCGACCACAATATACCCACAACTCACAACCCACACCTTACCTTTGTCGTTAAAGCTCGCCCTATAGCAAAATTAATACAACAACGGCATGCAACGCCTGCGGCAAGCTTTGTGATAAGTAAACACAGACCAAGTGTACTTGCTAGGAATGTAATAAACTTGTTATAACAAATGAAAAGATAAAAGTTAAGCCGGCGAGACGCCAAGAAAGTTGTGCAAGGTCGCGCGCTGAGCTTTATTATTATTACACAACTGTGCAAGACAAATCTGGATTCACTATACCGCGAATGCGCGTGCGCGTGCGTCATCATGTGTAATTTTAACTCGCGGAAGGGCACATAGTAATATTGGTGCGTTTCCACAGTCCCGGGTGCCGCTCGTGTCTGTCTTGCGGTCCATTAGACACGGTCTCAGATGAAGTAATAAGCATGGTCGTGCCCACGCGATGTTGTCGGCGTCGCTCTGTCTGCTCAACAAACTGGCTTCATTCCATTTTTAAATGTTGTTGTGACCGGGCCTGTCGACTGCTGCGCTAACTACGAGTAAATGTTGTTGTTGCAGTACCTGATAAAGTTCAACGAGATAAAGACGAAGAAGGGGATCGAGCTGCTCCAACATTTGGTGGAGTACTATCACGCACAGACGAATTACTTCCAAGACGGCCTGAAGACGATTGAACATTTTGGTGTTTACGTAGCGGACTTGAGTGTGCAGCTGCAGAAGATCAGGCAACAGCAAGACGACGAGCGACGGAGGTTATTAGAGCTCAGAAACATGCTGAGAGCAGCTGCGCCGCAGGATAGAGAGGTAATTAAATTTACAATTTATTATTTTCTGCGCTATACGAGTAATACGAATCACGATGAGTTGCCAGATTTTTGTAGACTTGGCTGTAGTCGTACTTTCAAATTCAGTAGATTCGTATAATGTCGTTCCATTATCCCTGTATTTTAAGCTTATATATTTCTGTATTTCAGGTGGTGTCATCAGTGGGAGGCTACTCCCTCCACCAAATGCAAGGCGACAAACAGCATGGGGTCAGCCGGAGTGGGTACTTGCTCAAGAAGTCTGAAGGCAAGGTGCGCCGTGTTTGGCAGAAGCGCCGGTGCCGAGTGACTGCTGAGGGTTTCCTGGACATCTTCCACGCCGACGAGAACAAACCTCCGGCGAGAGTGAACCTCCTTACTTGTCAAATTAAAGTCGCTGCCGAGGATAAAAAGGCATTCGATCTAGTCTCATGTAAGTCAATAAATTCTTAGCCATACTTTAGTACTTTCATACAAGATAAACGTAATTACGTTGAGCTATAACTTAGGAAGTTTTGTGACTGACAAAAGTTGAGACTTGTATCCCACGTGGGGTAGAACTTTAACAAGTTTCTTAACTTACGTTAAATATTTATATGGTTTAATACACAAAGAAATCATACTTATTCCTTTGATTTCATTTGCGACTTAGATTATGTATGGCACGAAAATTAATAAATTTAAGACTTGACTCAATATTAAGAAATTGAAATGTTAATTTTCTTGCAGTTATAATATTAGTGTAATTTCTGTTACAGATAACCGAACATACCACTTTCAAGCTGAAGACGAGAACGAGCAGCGAGCGTGGACATCAGTTCTCGTGAACTGCAAGGAGGGCGCTCTGATGAGGGCCTTCCACCAACAGGCTGGCGAGAGCAACGACTCAGGACACTCGCTCCTGGACCTGCAGCGCTCCATCATACGGGCGGTGCGCGCCATGCCGGGGAACCAAGTCTGTGCCGACTGCGGATCCACTAATGGTACATTTTAATGTTACATACAGATTCCGCGTAGTAGGACATTTGAATCATCATCGTATTTCTAGCCTTTTCAATAGTAGAGTATATGGCCGCTATATGTATATTTTATGTTACACTTTACTACAGAACATACTGGAACACTGTAGTAGTAAATACCACTCATAATATTGACTGGAATGTGAGGCGATGAGGAGATAATTATTGTGTAAATATAAATCTTTGCGGTTTACACGCAACTCAAAGTGCTAATAGTAAATAACAATACACAGCTATATATATGATTATTTTATGGCACCATTTTGAATTTAGAAGGAATACCAGAGGATTCCTATTCTTTTCTTTAATAAGATTACCCATTGAACATGAAATCTGTTAATCTATTGAAATCATTTTTTGGACAATTATACTTATAGTATACATACCAATTAACCCTGACCGCTCAATATTGAATAGGAAGACGACATCCTTCCTATGTAGATTACGTGATACAAAATTATAATGACCTTCAAATTATGTTATTCTATTGCAAAATCTATATGCCGCAAAGGTCCATAGATATCTACGGTTATATTCTCGCGATGAGTGTAACTTTTAATGCGATTTTGAATAGGATGTCTTTCTTTTATTTGAGTGGGACTCGAGTACTAATTCAATTGTTTTTATTAGTTCGGGAAATGTTTTTCAAGGTTCTGGTTTTGTGGTTTCCTGTGGAGGGGTTACTCCCATTAGGGTAAATTGCTTAACCAATTTTAAACAGGAAATATCTTATCCGTTTTAATTCCTCTTTTCATTTCAGACCCTACCTGGTTATCAACGAACTTCGGTATAATAGTGTGTATAGAGTGTTCGGGTAGTCATCGTGAGTTGGGAGTCCACATATCACGGATACAATCGTTGACGCTGGACCGACTGAGTACGTCGCAACTCCTGCTGGCGCGACATATGGGCAACCAGATGTTCAACGAGATAATGGAGAATACCCTCGATGACAGGGATAAGCTCACGCCTGAAAGCTCCATGTAAGATTGTCGTTTATTTTTCGTTTCGTTGACAAAAATAATAAATTAAAATAAATATGTAACTTTTTTTTTTACGTATGTAGTATTACCGGCATTGCTTTATATTTTTCTTTAGGGAACTATCTATATGTTTTCAGGGAGGAGCGTCTCCGATTTATTCGCGAGAAGTACGTATACAAGGCGTTTGCGGCGCATACGTGTTGCGATGCTGCCGAGCGACTGTCCGAAGTGGAACATGCCGTGAACAACGGCCACCTGCAGAACTTGCTGCAGGCGTATGCTGAGGGCGCCGACATGTCCGCGCCGTTACCTGGCTCTGTAAGTACATCTTATCTATCTACTTGACGTTGACTTAGCACTTCTGAGCAAAGAGCTCATGTTTTCCACGCTACCTTTTGCCGCAACACATGACAAGAATGTACATACTTGACATGGATTAATATTAAAGGAACGTTAAAAAACAACGTTCCTTAGCTATGCGATATATTATATTAGATGGACATTTTTTTTTCGTTTTCCTTAATTGTTGTTTGTACCTAAACCAAAAACTTTGTTTGCAGGACCTCGGCGAAACAGCACTCCACTTAGCAATATCGCGGGAACTAGGCGATGGTTCCTCTCTACATATAGTCGATTTTCTAGTCCAAAACGGTGGCTCACAGGTGTTAGATAAGACTAATTCTCAAGGGATGACGGCATTGCACCTGTGTGCGGCCACCGATAGAACAGAACCAATGAAGTTGTTGCTCAAGGCTGGTGCCGACTGCACAGTCAAGGATGGTACTGGGCGAACTGCTCTGCAGATTGCGAGGCAGTATGGTCATCACGGGTGTTTGGAATTGGTAAGTATTGTTATAGTTTTTGATTCTTCTATCATATGATGATACAATGCTGATTTTGTGGCGGAATTTTGTGACTCGGTTTATTTGACATTGCATTGGGCGTGCTTAGGTGTTGTCACTTGAGAAGCGTATTCTTGTGCATCTTATATATATTTATTAATGATATACATTCTTCTATAAAATGTAAATGTTGCTTAAAGGAATAAATTTAGTTTATTTTTCATTTTTCAGTTGGAAAACGTTGATAAGAGGGAGAAGAGTATATTTGAGAATATTAACATAGACTGGAATTTGTCTCACGATGACGGTTCAACCGACTTCTCTGACGACGACACAGTTATAGATGAAAGGGTGAGTTTTAATTATACAACACACGATTTAGGAAAAAAAAAAACAATAAGTCATTTATATTTCAAATTATTTTTGTATGAACTTTTTTTGCATAATGTTACTTTGGACTATTAACTCTCTGTTAACTGTAGCCATCAATGAAATGTGCGGACTGTTATAGAACTATATTACATGTATATTACAGCAAAACGGCAGTTTAACACCCGAGAAGAAATGCCCACGATCTCGACCACCATCATACGCGGGAGGCGGAGTGCTAACTAGCGAGCGATGCGCGGGCGCAGGAGACTCGCCCGTACTGCGCTCACGCTCCTCCACCTGTGACTCGCTGCATCACGCGCCGCCCACACCCACCACACTGCCCAGGAAACCTAACGTCTGTGAGTGTTACGTACAACAGTACAATAAGACACAAGTTAAATAAAAGTTTGTCAAAAACGAAAACGACGTGAACCGTTAATAACTAAACTGAAATTTTGGCCTAGTGTTTCCTTCATAATGTGCTATTACTCTCACTACATTTCCTATAGCCAACTATTTGTATTGCAGATAACATCGGTAGCTTAAAGAAGCGCGCGGCTCCGCTTCCTCCCGCAGTATCGCTGTCACAACCGCCGCCACACCCACGCTCCACACCGTCGCCGTCCGCCGACAGCGCGCGGTCCTTACACGGTATGTTATCATGACGTCGAGTCGATCAATGCTGACGGGCCCACTGATTATCGCTACACTTTAAACCGAAGACATCCGCAATGCGCATGTGCTTGTTGACTGTTCCTTCCTCATATGTCCCATCTTTTAGGATACTTTTTGCTCAGAAACCTGAAGTTGGTTCAAAAATTTACGGATATCGTAGTGTCATCAAACCTGATATTGACATACCTATTGATCTAGATACGTACCATATTTGACCTTAAAATTGTTTCGGAGGAAACAATTTATAGATAGTTAACAAACCAGTGCCTTATCCTATCAAGTTTAGTGAACATTTTTGATCACCTTAGGAAATCCTGCCGTCTGTTTTTATAGACGAAAATGTAGGCACAGCAGCATGTCGTCCGTCTGCGTAAGGCCGTTATGTTTATTTATCACAAAAAAACAAAAACATTAAATATCAAAGTGCCATCAGTGCGACTGCACTGTTAAGCTGTCACAGGAAATATGGCCGTGAACTTGTTTGATTAAATGATAGTATATCTAGTATTATCTTATCCAATCTACCTATCTTATCTTATTTCATCCAGATCAGTGATCGTTTAGCGGTTGAACGCTTGCTTTCCATTCAGGATGGTTTGAGATCGAATACGGGCCGCACCTCTGACTTTTCGAAATAATATGCGGAACAAAAGTTGATAATGACTGGCATCAACGATAATTTCTTTTAGTTAGAGGGCGATATAAAGTTCTTTGTGTAGTTGGCCTACCCGCAACCTAGCGTGGTGAACTAAAGTTTAAAAGTAAAACAATGGTATGATAATGTTCGTGTATTGTTCCGGCAGTGGTGGGCGGCGCGGCGAAGGCTCGTCCGCAGCAGCCGCCGCCCACGCCGCCGCCGGCCGCGCTGCACAACGGCGCGCACCGCGACGAGCCCACGCCGCCGCCCAGGAAGGTACGCACCACATCGAATACGCACTCATCTCTACCTACTAAAGCAGACCTATATATACACAGAGCTCGATTGCATCGCCAACCAAACTGTTTAGTGAGATTGGGTTGTCGAACATTACTATTCTTACACCTAGTTTAAAATCAATGAGATTCTCCATGCGTGTTCTAGAGACTCTTTTATTCTGATTGGTCAGCAGTGTTGTCGATTTCATCTGCGCTGGACCAGTATTTCTGGTATCTTTTTGACTAGTGACTAAATTATTTGGTTGGTGAACTATCGGCTTTAGCTCCGGCCTAATAGTAATTCTATACATGGTAGAAATTTTCTGCATTCTTCCGTCTCGTTCCCACATATGGGAAGGCAGTGGGATGGAACAGAATATGCAAGAAGATAATTATTTTGTCGCTCAATGCATCCAAGAAGTGTAGATTGTGACACTTTTGAACCAAATTCTGATAAAAAGTAACTATAATGATACATTTTTTATGAGTATCTTGAAATGCATTTCAGAATATGATTTCAAAAGTGTCTCAATTTTATATTAAAGAAATGTATCAGAAATTGTAGAAAAAATAATGTAAATATATTAACAGGGGCAATTAACGGCATTGAAATTATTGGGGAAGGTAAAAATATTACTAATACAAATTAAATCATAGCCACTAACACAATATTGAAAATAGTACAGGGTTATATTTGTTTTTGCTACAGAAGAAAAATAGATTGCACCTGGAAAAGGCTGTGAAAGCGAAACTGAAAAGGGTAACGATCGACTGACAGAAAACTTAGTGTACTTACTCGCTTACCCTTGTTTGATTTACGCCCTTACATTAATATTGTTTTAATTGTACGTTATTGTCAAGAGAGCGCAAACAAAATTGTTCGTCCAACTTAAAACACGAATAACGTTTCCAGTACACAAAATCGTGCACGCTATTATAGCTTTTATCATGTTAGCAGGAAATATACATAATCGCTTAATAGCTACACTATTTTGAAAGATGGTGCAACTACATGTCCGCGGCTTTGATTTTTCTGTTGACTAATTCGAGGTACCCTCATATTGGTAAATTTAATACTCTTGACAATCGGTTCCTATACATCATAAACTATGCGTTGTACAAAGTAGCACGAGAGAAAGTAAACAGTGGCGTGACATGAGAGGCACAACAAGAGATAGCATTTTAGTATTTATTGTACAGAAATTTCTTTGCGAATTGATGCAAAATATTGAATATAAACGTTAAGCAAAAGATACAGTCCCATAACAAATTAATGCAATGCAAAGTGGAAGGTTCGCCGCATAACGCGTATAATAAATATCGCGTAATTTTATGTGTTTAGTGAACCTTGCGCTTGTGCGCGTGCGTTAGTGAATGTTATAACAAGGGTTCCACTCTCTCGTGCTTCTTCGATTGTACTGTACTTGCATACTTTATGGTCAGTTAATTTCGTCCTCACTGCATGTATTTATCTAACAGCTTTCGGCTTTCTTGTATTTTAAATAAACAAGCCTCTTCGTTTTTATATCCTCCTTCCATAGAATACATAGATGTTTTAGATATTAATATTTTCAACTCAATAAGTTTCATAAGAACTATCAATCCTTTTGAATACTAAAAGCTATTTTTTTATTCCTATATTAATATTTTACACTCCGATTTCAAACTCAGCGTGAAACATTAACTTTTGAAATTTTTTAGCATGAAAATCCAAAAAAAAAAACTTATGAATTCTAGTTAGCAAACTTAGTCGAAAAAATCCCGTGACCTCAATTTATAGTTTGAAATATTTTCAAAGCACCTCATTGCACCATTAAGATACCTAGCTTAGTAAATTACTTAAGACAAATATGCAAAAGCCTTAGGAGTTTCTTATCGAAGCTTAGCTGTTAGTTTTTGTTTGCGAAAAATATATTCTCCATGTTAAGTTGTTGTCTATTTTCCAGGAATGTTCTAGTCAAGACTCGTCGTTGGAACTGTGCGACATGACAGACTCGTGTCTGGACGACAGCCGGATACACAGTGCCGACGCACTGTCGTGCGACAGCTCGCGGTCGCGCGAACGGTCGCGGCGCAGCGACAGTCGCTCGCTCGACGTGTCCGATACATCGAGCGTACACTCACGCTCGCCGTCCGCGTCTATCACTATGGTAAGTTATTGATTTAATAATTATGTGTACAAACAAATTAGATAAAGATGTATGTACACTATGCACTGAAAATATCTAAAATCGTGTTTAATATTTTAGATGGGAGGGCTGAGGCGGTGTCGTGCCCTATACGATTGCTCAGCTGACAACGAGGATGAATTATCATTCCGCGAGGGAGAAGTCATTGTTGTGATAAATGAACGCACCGAAGACGACAACTGGATGGAGGGACAGGTGGAAGGCACCGTCCGACGGGGCATGTTCCCCGTCTCATTTGTACACATGCTGCCCGACTAGGGAAGATAGAGACTAAATATCTGATCTGACAGCGATAGGACGTAGGTCAACACCAATGATCGTAGAAAACCTGTGTTAAATCTATATCGGTAGTAACCACGTATATACGTCAGCAGCCGCAGTAATGCAAGCTTGACATTGTATTCCTGCTTGAGAGGCTGAACCCAAGGCCATAAAACTGACTAGTTCAAATGTTTCAGTCAGTATTGGGATAATATTAAAAAAATGTCTATTGATATCCGTTTGTAACGGAACATTATGAAATTCTTAAAAATTAAATTGTATATTCGTCTATATTGATAATGGAAACCAAAAATTCTGGTTATATAGTGTTGGGTTGTCTCGAAGAGTCTGACTGTATGGATTATGTGTTCAAAATTACTGTGAAAACACCAGTGTATAGCGATGTATATTCGAGATGTTACGAATTCCAACTATAAATACTTTGCTTTGGATATTTGGCCTAAGGCTTGACTTTTGTTTATACAGCTACGAGCTTATTTATTCTAGTATTTTATACTATCACAGTTCAATACTCGGCATAAACACAGGTTAATGTTGCTGCTAAAGGATTAACACTAGTTCTTTACGGCGTTGACATCACCATATATTGTTCAGTATATACTACTGTTTAAAAACTGTATGTCATTGTTATTATACACGGTTTTAATACTCAAACATTTTAACCATTCCACATTTGGATAGTCATCTTACACTTGTACTGTCATTATTGAAAATGTTACGATCATTTCATTATACTCGTGTTAGTTACTGCTTTAGCGTCGTTACGAATTTATAACACCAATATTGTAAGTTATGCCAGTAGACCGTCCGTCCTGACGCGGATTTTTTACTTATATTTTATTCAAAAGTGTAAATTGTTTTAATATCTTCTGTAATGTGTATCTCGTATAGTTTTGTAGTATTGAAAACATTTATATGTGGTGTTTGTTAAAAATCAAAGCTCAAGTGCTCATTCGTTTATCTATTTATTAGTGAAAGTGAAAATTTGGTGTTGTATATCATGAAATTCTACTTGTTAATGTAGAATTGTAGCGTGATAAGCTAGTTTTTAGATCGCAATATAACAAATTCAAACGATTGGGCGAGCTCAGTATGGAATTATTAGATTAGTTTCTATGTGTCGTACGCTCGTTTAGTTTATCATAGTGCGATGTCCTAGCTTACGAAATTTTAAACGAGTCTTAGCATTGGTGTCACGTTCATTAAAACGTTAGGTTTATTCGGATTCATTATAACTGCAGTAACAAGATGAGTGGCAATAAGCCGGCTTGTTTAAACCCCACAAGGATGAGAATATCGTAATGATATTTAATTATTTTTTTATGATATCAATTTCGCTTGACTGCCTTCCTCATATTTATATTATCCGAGCTCATCACAAATGAGCCTGAATAATATTTTATTTGGATATTGTCAACGATTTCGTCAGTGTTTGTAAGCTGACTTGGATAGTTACGTAACACCAGTATTTAGCCTCGCGTAAACGAAGCAATACATACGTGTTAACAGCTCAGTTAGATTTGCCAAATATTAATGTGATGAGTAGTGAAACAGATAGGTTTATATCAGCGACAAACTATCGGACCAGTGACTGTTTGTTGTCTAGTATGTTCTAGTAGATGATATTGAGGTGTCTTAGATTGTTGGTGCATGCTGTCTATAGATATCGTGTTCTTACTGCGAGACTATAGGCCCAAAATATTATTATACTATATGTGTATATTCGTTTGAGAATCGGACAGTTAATTCGGTATTTTTAAGCTAATTCATCTGCTGCCAGTTATTCAATATGGACCAAAGAAATTCATTATAGTTGCTATACGTGGATAATGTTCGCCTATGGTCTCCCAAGTGACGATGAACACTGAAAATTGTTGTTACATGTTAAATTTTAACACTTTCCACATTTTAATAGACGAAAGTATCTTAATAATAGCAATAGGTATTCGCGTTTGTAAGACGACGAAGCATAATTTAAGAAAACAAATGTAATTAATTATATTCACATAATTTCGTTACGGTTCGAGCAGATACCATGTACTCACAACTACACATTCCCATATTTATAATCGTAGGTTTTCTGTATATTAAGTTCTAAGGATCACTTATATTCATAGGTAGTAATAGTGATGCTAATACCTATATACGATATAGTTACCTACATACCGCGCGCGTTGCCATACATTAGTATTAACTAAAAGTGAGCGAATTACACATACATTTGATTACCCACAATAGCATTAATTTTAGAATTTAAAATCATATTTTGTGATCAATCTTTGCGTGCACAATCCCACATTTCAGTCGCACGAAAAACTGCCGAGTTTCTTCATAAAAAAATGTTCTTGAAGAAGTCTTTGTAAAAATGTGATCATTATAATCGTTGCCATGAATGAATTTCGCATGTAGTATAGCAACACTGCAGTCGTGTAAATAGATATTTTACCTATTAGTTCGTAAATATGTAAAAGAACTTTAAGTTATATAATTATTTCGTTCGAGATATTATTTAAGAATATGCTGAAACTTGTTTTATATTCTTTCGTCTTACGTATAAATTGTATTTATTTTATAATATATTGTGAAATCAAATTGTGATGAAATATTTTAATGCCATTTTAGCCTGTCAGTACGTTACTTATTAAAAGTTATGTAACCAAATGATGCTAATAGTGTGTAAGATGTTTTATTCTTTATGGAGTTGTAGTTGAAATAGTTTTTTCTATTGTGTATCATGTGAACGAAATCTGTATGAATTTATTATTACATCACTTGGATGTCTACTTTGTGTTTTTATTTAATTGGTCGTCCATTTTATCTGATGATGGTATTAAAAAAATAGTAATAATGAAGAGTTTCGAACAACGAACATATCGTTGTTCTCGTAAAAATGCTCCATTGTACCCAACTCCCCAACTACTAGCTTCGTTAAACTTCTCAAGTTCCCAGCAGTAGCATATACATGAGCATATATGTGTGAGTATAAAATATGTACTTTATCCCGCCATCAAAAAACTCTCATTTGGACATGAACTACCGTGGCCGATTTGAAAATTTCATAACAGACTTCGAACCCAACTCGGCCGATGCATAGATAACCTCCACAAGTGCAGTGCGAGTGCGGCATCTCTCCTCAACCAATCGCTCGCTTCCATCCTGCTCCGCATGTCCTACTATTTGCTCTCGGGAGCAACTTATGGCCGCGGCCGCTACGGAAAGCGAAATTTTGGGCCATTAGTAGAACAAGAAGTATTCAATATCAATGCTACTTACATTATATTGATTAGACAAGGATATTCCTTGTATATTCATCAGCGTTTGTGAGTTACTGATTTCTTTGTTGAAATGAAATCTTTTTTTAATTTAATTGTTTTCAATTTCTGAACGTATTTTGTATTGACACTATCAACAACAATTGTCACGTCTATCTGACTTCTGTCACTTGATTGACTTAAAAATTGTAGTGCGGGAATTATAGATTATTTCTTGATAATATCCAATTAATATCGAGTTAGTTACTCAATGAACACATTGAGGAATAGATAAGATGTATGAGATAAACATTTCGTAAGTCATATATGACGATAACCCAGTTGGCAAAATGATACAATGAACAAAATAATAACCATTGTCACAGATTCACAATAAAAATAGATGCGGCATTCTTGATAACCAAATGTTTTCATGTGATAAGCTAAATGATAATCCAAACTAAATATTACGAGTGACTTTAAGTTCAGTTACAAAGGTCGGCAGGATGGCGAACCGCAAGAGAGTGTTTGATTTGTTAAGGACAATCAATGTTGCGTCGTAAGCAATTTTATTTAACAAAATATAATTGACTAATCATGTGATTTCTATTAATATCATTTTCACTGTTTGTTTTGTAGATGTCAATGCCCAGCTCATGGCAATCGTGGTAATATACAAGTATCAAATGCTACTCCGCTAAAAGACTATGCTTTTGAAGTAAGTTTGACTTGCAATTTTACTTTTATAGTGTGTTATTGAGTTCCATGTAATAGAGGTGAGCCTATTGCCATCTACTGGGCACAGTTCCAGACTCTGTCCTGCTACTGAGTTGTAAATGTTGGAATGGTAACAATTGTAGAATTGAGAAATATTATCATATAAAATTAAAATCATTATGCTGCCTTTATATTTACAGATAAAATGCTCTACAGTACGATATGGTTTGGGCGTGACGCGCGAGGTCGGCCAGGATTTAGTAAACATGAACACAAAGAATGTGTGTGTTATGACAGACCCCAATGTTGTGAACTTGAAACCTGTGAAGACCACACTTGACTCACTTACAAAGAACGGAGTCAACTATAAAGTGTATGATAAAGTCCGAGTGGAGCCAACTGATACAAGGCAAGTATAGTGGTTACTTAATACATCACACCTCAACTGTGGGTTTCTCGCAAAACTTTCTGCCTCACACAACAAAACTGTTGAATGAACTGTCGCCTGCGGTATTTCCGGACCGATACGACCTTCAAGAAAAGAGTGTACTCCTTTTTAAAAGGCCAGCAATGCAGAATTAAATTTTCGAGGATCACACTCTTCCACAAATGAATAGTACTCTGAAAAGGGGCTTGGTAACTGCAGAACAGTTGGGAGTAAGTTGTACAGACATCCCACCATTTATGAGTGGTTAATTTGTCTGCTCATCATCTATCTAACGTTTTGCCAACAACATTGGGGTTGGCTTCCAGTCTACCGTTGTGGCTGAATATAAGTATTTTACATGGTGCTACTGCCATATGACCTCTGTCAATTATTGGGAGTCACTGATACTGAGAGTGTCAGACTTTTTGGGCTACTGACACCCATAACAACAGTCCTGGGTCTTCATACGATACCTAGGACCAGCTGCTTAATGTGCACCAAGGCACGCAGGGGTCTCGATGTGTGAAAACTGGTCACCCATCCAAGGAATAACCGCGGCAAGCATGCAGGCTTAATATTATTCTTGTTTACTAATGCTTGAAACTTGGAGAGATTTCTGGAGAACTATCAAAATCTCATATATATCAATACTTTTTCAACAGTTTCAAAGAAGCCATAGCATTTGCGAAAGAACATGATTTCGACAGTTTCGTGGCAGTTGGTGGAGGCTCTGTGATGGACACGTGTAAAGCAGCTAACTTGTACGCCTCTGACCCTGACGCCGATTTCCTCGACTACGTGAATGCTCCTGTGGGCAAGGGGAAACCTGTTGAGGTCAGCTTGAAGCCTATGATTGCCAGTAAGTTGTTTGTTAGACTTTATCAAAAAATTGTCTTCTCTGATAAATCTTTCGTGTGCTATTTATAGAATTGTAGTATTAGCTTTCTGTCCACTAGAATTCATATTATTATCGCCTGCTACAACATCATATTAAATGAGGATACGATTAATAAAAGACCTCTAGCGACCTCTTAAGAGTTTCTAGCCAAAAATATAGGTCAGTATTTTTTTCAGTACCAACAACAAGCGGCACGGGGAGCGAAACGACAGGTGTCAGTATATTCGATTACGAGTCAATACGTGCCAAGACTGGCATCTCGCATGGCGCTCTACGACCGATTCTCGCTATGATAGATCCTCTACACACTCTCACCATGCCAGAGAAGGTACTTGATACATCGAATTATTATCTACATTTATATTTACGGTTGGCTCAACCAGCCCTATTTATATTTACGCTTGCTATCCTACGATGAAGAAGGAAACGCGTAAGGAAATAAATTATGCGCTCATTACCATATTAGCAGACCTAAAACTATGGCAATTTCATCATCATCATCACCAGCCAGAAGACGTCCACTGCTGAACGAAGGCCTCCCTCAATGGGCGGTTTGCCATAATCCCCACGCTTGGCAGGCGGCTTGGGGATCGCAGTGGCTCACCGATTAGTGAGAGGACGCTGCTGCCCGTCCTCCGGTGTCTGGCCGCAGTTTTAAGACGTACCTGGGTCAAATGGCAATTTATGACTTATTTATTAGACATTGTACCACAATTTACTCCCTATTCACATTACTCCATCTATACAGTTCCATTTCTAACAGGTGTCTAACTACTCTGGCTTTGACATCTTCTGCCATGCGCTGGAGAGCTTCACCGCGGTGCCGTATGATGAGCGAGGACCGGCTCCATCCAACCCGGCGCTGAGGCCCACGTATCAAGGCAGCAACCCCATATCAGACGTCTGGGCCAGATTTTGCTTGCAGGTTATTGAATACTCGTACTCAATCGCATTTTCCAACCCTTCTAAACCAGTGCAATCTACAATCAATACAAAATAGAAACACCTGCAGAATATTTAGGATTGACTTTAATGAATCACGTGACTATTCGACTGCTTATGTCAAATTAGTACATGTTACTGGTGTTTCTTTTCTCTAGCAATTGTAGATTGTACACTTGTCTAAAGATACCGCGGGTATACAGCGTAACGCCGGTTGTAACGAAATTAAGTATCTTAAGTTAGCTAGATACCTGTAATTTTTTCCCTAATCATGTTGTTCGGGAGCGATCGCGCTCTTTACTTCGTTCACATAATTTCAGCAATCGTTTATAACGGCTGCGATCTTTGATATCTTTCTCTATTAGAGCCAAAACTATTTCTCTATTAGTACCATTTGAAACAAGAGGCAATAGAGCCGAGAATATTTTATTAAATTAATTTATTGTCAAAACTTAAATAATTAGAATTTTGAATATACTTATCTACAGTAGTAGTCAGTAAAATATGAAAAGCCAGTAGGTACATTTAGTACCTTGCTTAGTACCGTTCCCAATTAATTACTTAACTGCTCATCACTGTATGTTAAACCATAAACTTTAGCATTTCAGTTTTAAACAGTAGAGCTAGCTTAGATTTCATTGCGTAACATATTCCATATTATTTAACCTAGTTAACATTTTCCCTTTCTCAATACCAGTCAACTGAATTAATTTAGCATGAGTCATTATAATTATGTCATCAAACATACCAAATGATTTATCATTCAGAAAAAATGTATCACAACAAGAACATTTCTATGATGTACCACGTGATTATTGAAACCGGTTTAAAAGGAATAATCGATTGAATTGACGTAATACAACGTCTCGTATCTACTACAAATGTTACCAATATAAGCTATAATTAATAACTAATTTGTAAAGACTGACGCCTCGAAAATTTATGACTTTAAAACTCAATGCCAATGCTTATTTGAATGGTGTGCTACCTTATATTTTCGGACGTGTCGTTTGGCCTTGGTATGTAGGTAGTAAATTATAGGAACACAAGATGTGCATATTTAATAGAGCATGCGATTATACGGGAAGACAATCTGCTGATTAATTCTTCCAACAGAAAAGGTTTCATGCCAGTTGAGTGAACCAATCGGCAATCAATCTGTATTAAAGATAAGGTCCATTCGACTAATGTTAATATATGATGTGACAATATGGTTTTGTTTACTGTAGGACCTCTAAAAAATATAAAAACTTAAACGATGACACATAGGTAGGGTAAATCCTTGTGTTTTGAAAATGTCGTTAAGGTACTTCCGCATATAGCACCCTTAGAATGAAAGTGACCAAACTCAAAATTTTGATTTTGCTAAACTGACCTTAAGAAGTATACTTTTTTGAAGTCTTTATTGATCATTTCCTACAAACTGCATTTTGACTTAGGTCACTTTCGTTCTGAGGGTGTGATATATGCATAACAGTTTCTTACCTCAGTGTGAGAGCGCCTTAAGGCTTCTGTAATAATATCAGGTAGACTATTTATTAGCGACATCTGAAATGTTAAATCTTAACTCTAAAACAATCTAAATTAAACTAAACGAAAATAAAATTAATAATATCAAAAAATAAAATTCCAGTCTAACACTATTATTATCTGAAGACCCATCAACCTATAATCCGCCGGCCAAACAAAACCTTGGTTCTGTTGTGCACTGCAGGCTTTAAATCCTTCATCATCAACTTAGCCATTTATCTAGGCAAGCAGATGGGGCAGCTATATGAACTGTGATATTTCTTTCCCAGACCCTACAAAAGTACTTCGCTCGTTCAGTGTACAACCCTGACGACTTAGAAGCCCGGTCCTGCATGCACCTGGCTGCTACGATGGCCGGTGTCGGCATCGGCAACGCTGGCGTACATCTGTGCCACGGACTAGCGTACCCCATTGCAGGAAACGTCAAGTCATTTGTGCCTAAGGATTATGGGTATGCTACTCCCAATTTAGTTCTACAATTAATAGGACCTTTACATGTTTTTCAATGTGTCGTAGGATCTTAGTTAATTTAACTTTTCTACCACTCCACAGTGTATCTTTAAACTAGTAGATACTAATTAGTATGGAAATTTCCAAAAACACTGAATTCAATGAGGTTTGCAATATCTGTATATTGTATAGAAATCCTTCTTGAAGAGATATTTTTATATTTAACTGTGTGAACACTTAGAGATGAGATTTGGTACGCAGCTGAGGAAACATTACTAGGCCTAGAATAAAAAATAAATTTTATACTGGAAGCACCTACAGGTGTAAGTATAATGTAACCTTTATATTACCCATGACCTATACAATGCAATGTCGATGCTATCGTCGAATGAAAACAAGGAGTTATCAGCTGTTTACCATTCACGTCAATTGTGAGTGCAAAGGAAACGTTGCGGTGCTTCGAGACAATAGCCGCGGAGTTGTTTCCGCGCTATTGAAGTTGTTAAAACATTGAAGCGACGATAACGCATTGAATTTGCCACCTGAACGTTTTAACTCTTCATAGATTTAAATCTTTAAGTTTCTGCATGTTTTAAATGGGACATACGCAGTGGAATTTCAACCATTTTATTCCTATATTGTTCGAATCTGAAAAATTACTCAGTATAAAAAAATACTTCATCATATAACGTTCATTTTCTTGGCATTATTACTTCGCCCCGCGACCTCGTCTTGTTAACAGAGCATGAGTGGCTTGGCTGACTGATACGAATCAAGTCACAAATATGTATATACATATATGATTCGAATTTTGTTCACCTCATATAAATATCTTACGAAAATTATTATACTTTTTTTTTCAACTTAAATGAGCTCGATTAAAAAAAATACTTATTCAAATAATATTTGCTACCTACTACAGATCAGACCCAATCATCCCTCACGGTCTGTCAGTGGTGGTGACTGCGCCGGCCGTATTCCGTTTCACTGCGCCCAGCGACCCGGACAAACATTTGGAAGCAGCCGGCATCCTCGGAGCTGATGTGACCAACGTGAAGCAAGCGGACGCTGGCTTAGTGCTCGCTGACACGATCCTCAAGTATATGGACAGAATGAAGATAGAAAATGGATTGAAGTCACTTGGTTACAGCAACGAAGATGTCCCGGATTTGGTTAATGGAGCATTGCCACAGGTTTGCAACTATTTTTAATAATAATGGTATTAGGATGTCTCGAGTATGTACAGTGGATATATTTATTTCACATGCAGACACGGAAGTCAGAACGTCTACCTGCTGGCTATACAAATATTCGTTCCGATCATCTGTCTGTGATATGATAATAATGACAACGACAATGAGTTTCTTCCGTTGTTTTTAAAGTTAATGACCTGTTTATAACACAGACACATGAGAAAATTAGTGATTTTTTATGCGAAAAGTAAATATTATGGCTGAAATGGGACAATCCACACTGACGTAAATATCGAATTTAATTTTTGTTTCCCAGCGATGACGCTTTTATCCTCCCAAGAATCTAGATCTATCGTTGAAATTCTGTGGGGGAGACCCATGATTACCTAGTGACGTCTACCCACATTCATATTGTAATACCTGTAAAAATATATTACTTATTTTCCTTATTTCTTAATTAATTCACCAGGTAATGTGCATCATCACATTACCTGGTTACTGTCTATTAGTAGGCAGAGTACCGTTGGGATCTTGGAGATTTTTATAATGAAACTGCAAATATAATATTAATCTCTGTATTGTTCCGAATGAGTGTACCCTACGAAACTCCCAAATACAATTAAATTAATCGAGGTACGTCACTGAAATGATGTCACACATTGACATGTTGCAAGCTGTTGTACCAAGGAGGATAACTTATAATGGTAACCTGTGATTTTCCGACGAACTGCCCGATCTCAGAATTCGACATTAAACTATCTTTTTGTTTCAGAAACGTCTGTTGAGTTTGACACCATTGCCCCAATCTGAGGAGGATTTGACGAAACTACTAGAAGATTCACTTACTATTTATTAATACGTGAAGAATGTCTAATAATGAACATATAAACGAATAGTTTAGCTGACGCCGTTATTTTTTATATATATAGGTGGAGATTTATATATCCATTTAGCAATTTATACAGAGAATAATAGAGTTACATAATGTAACATTTTTATATATTTTGTAGATGGTTTATTGTAAATAGAATAGCCTCGTTGTAATATAGGTAGTGATAACAGACGTGTTTTTATATGTATTGATCACAAATATTAAATCTGGCCTCAAAAATCGACTGACAACGTTGTTATAAAGGTATTTATTATAATAAATATTTTTGAGTTTATTACGTCTATTTTATTTACTTCATTCATTAAATAAATTAATCAATATAATTATTCTTAATATAATATGATTGTTATTATGAATAAAGGGTATGGTGTCGTAGGTAAAACAAACAAACAATAATTAGTGTTTAATTTTTAATAATTTTAAGTACATAAAATAAACCTATCAACTAATTTGTATAATATATAATAATATGTATAATCTTAAATTAATTTGTTGTAATTTGACTTCCATTTGTTACTTTATATTCTGAAAGCGCTAGAATGCAAACATGTCGCGATTGTTCGAGAGTGGTCATAAAGGCACTGTACTAAGAAATGTTTGTTAGATATGTATTCGGCTGTGACTAGCGCTTACAACTATCACTTACTGCTTATGTAAGAGTTAACGCAGTTGTTAGTATCGAGTTTTAACTCTGACATAATTAAATATGTACGTTTTGTTCTGTACGCCTCACACCGCTTCTGGCACGATGTTGCTGTGGTGGAATGGACTGCTTTCGTACGACATGTTGGACGCGTTGACCGTGACGCTGTGCAGCGGCGTGTAGCGGCTGAGCTTGGGCGTTGCCGGGCTCGCCAGGTCCTCCGTCAACTGCTGGTACACCAGCCCGCAGTCCTTCTTCGTACGCCCAGGTTGGCTCATGGCAGCAATTATGGCACTGTTATATCTTACTTGCTTGGTCTTCTTTGTGCACATCATCATCACGGCCTTGGCGATGACGATGAGCAGCAGAAGTGCGCCCAAAATGGCGATGGAAATCGGCCACAAGTACCCATAGTGGCTGTGTTCCTCTTCTGCCTTAGTGGCCTCTTGCAAATACAGGTTAGTTAGTGGCTCCTCATTACTGTTTTCGTTTTCAAGTAACTGGATATTAATCTTAACGTCTTCTACCGGGCCGGGAGTGGATTTGTTCACGATAGTAGGGCTTGGCGTAGGTGCAGCGGTAGATTTCTCAATAAGTTTAACCTTGAGGTCCACGTTATCATCATCGCCATCGTAGTCTTCGCCACCGTCGTCGTCCTCATCATCATCCTCGTCATCGTCGTCGGCAGAGTCCTCATCATCAGCGTCATCTTTATCATCATCAATTATGTCGTCACCCAGGAAATTGTCTTTGGGAACTTTATCATCATCGGCAATCTTACCATCATCCAATGTGTTCTTCAAGTCGAAATTACCCACATCGTCTTTATCTATCCTCTCCCAGATTTCTTCATCGGAGACGGACGGCAGGGGCTCAACTGGATGCACCATCGCAGTTCCACAAGTCTTGCGGGTGAGGAACTCCCAGCTGTATGTGCCAACGTCGTCGTCTTTGATATCCTTCGCCAAGTTAGCGATGCTACTGCCTCCGCCCGCATTTGGCGAAACTTTGCGGTTGCTCAACCATGTCATAAGATTCTCAAAGTCGCGACTGCAAGCCAGTGGATTGTTGCTGATATCGAGTGTGTTTAGTTTATTTAAGTGATCGAGTTCTGTCTGTTTGATCTCAGTAATACGGTTGTGCGAAACATTAAGGAATGTCAAATTACTGAGTAGAGTTGGTGAGCGATTCTTGTCTGCTTTCCATAGTGAGGTCAATTCAGCGTGGCTCATATCCAAGTATGTAATCATTGGTGTATGGAGGAACACTTCTGCGGACAGCACTTTCAGAGGATTGCCTTGAAGGTACAACTTACCAAGTTCATTGTTTTTCTCAAAAACTTTGGGTTCCAATGTTGTCAGTAAGTTATATGAAAGGTTGATATCGACAAGTTTGGGGCACATTGTGAATACTTTGGTGCCAATGGTCTTGATTTCGTTGTTTGACAAATTAAGAACGGATAGAGCAGAGAAAGTTTTTAAAGAATTGTCATAAATCTCCTGCAGGCCACAGTGAGATGCGTCAAACAAGTAAATGTTAAATTGATCAACGGAGCACTCGAAGCCTTCGGCAGGTAAGTGCTTCAATTTAGGATTGTTTGAGATTTTGAAGATATCTAGTTCAATATTTTCTTTAATGAGTATGTTGGAAATGAAATCCAGATCGTTAAAGGAAAGGTCGAGATAGTTTAATTCTACAAGCTTGTGGAATGCTTGGTTGTGGATCTTTTCAATGTTGTTGCCGCTGAGATTGAGATTGGCAATGTAAGTCATACCGTTGAACATAGAAGGTCCGACGAATCTAATGTTGGTTTGTCCAGCGTTAAGAGTCAACAAGTCGGAAATCTGCAATCCGTACACGGTATCTACAGGATTTCTAGAAATATGAAGAGTAGCGAGCTCGTTGTTTTCCGAGAAGATGTCGTCAGGTAAAGATTTAATGTCGTTGTCACTAAGATCCAGCTCCTCCAAGTCCAGAAGCTTTTTGAATGTGTTGGGGTCCATGTTGGACAGGTTGTTGCCGGCGAGATTCAGATACATAACACCTGGCATGTTCGTGAATGTGTTGGCTGCGATATACTTCATGTTACAGTACGAAATATCAAGCTCTTGAATAGATGACGTGTTTAAGAAATAATCTTGAGAATCCGCCGCGGGGAATTTAAGAGGATTATTTGAGAGCGTCAGAAGTACCAACTTTTTGTTGTGTGCGAATGTTTCAGGATGTAAAATTTTCAATTTATCGTTAGACAAATTAACTGCATACAAATTAGGTAAGCCGTGGAATGCATTAGGAGCAACAAAATCGATCGAGCTGTTGACAATCTTCACTGTTGTAATTTGGTGGAGACCGAGTTTCTTGAAGATGAAGTCTGTCAACTGAATGGGGAACCTTGGATCAGCGTTTTCGATGACAAGGTCTGTAATGTCATCGCCGAACTTCTGTACGCCGATTTCAAGACGATCGCACTTGGCTGTTCTGTATCCTTGAGATACAGTGCATATGCAGTCTCTTGGGCACGGTCTGTTCTCATTGTATAGTACTTCCTGGTCATCGGCTGCATCGAAGTCGTCGTACTGGTATAGGAAGTTATCTGCGTCTTCCTTCTTGGTGTCGGCGACCTTGTTGACAGACTCGCTGAGTGCCAGCGCGCACACTGCCAGGAGCAGTATTAACTCCTGGGACCTCGCCCCCATCTCGTAGCGAACTCTGAAAACAAGCAATACGTCACGTTAGGGCCAAGTCAAATATTACATCAATTATGAAATTTTCTACAAACACGAGGCGGGTCAGGTTTACAAATAACAGTACTGTAAAACAATGGTTTGTACAATTTCATTTTGTAAAACCGTTTTTGGCGAGTCAACAATACGGCAACATAACGTTGTTTCGAGGAGAACAATGAAAAACAACATTTGGAAATAATCCTTTTTGATCGTCGTTTATGCGAACAGATAACACTAAACACGTGTTCTTCAATATATGAATTGGCTTTTACCACAGCGGAGATAGTTAAGTTAAACATCTTAATAATATATATCTTTATAAGTAGAGTAATGTGCATTATATCAACAAATATCCTGCTACCTACACAATCAACCTTTACGACCAAACTCAACGTAAGGCATTCTGTAAAATTCGCATTTCCGTTTAAAATTAAAACGAGACAAAAAATAAGATCCCTCTCAATCTCAATATTATTACGCTACAAGGACTTTTATTGTAACATTTTGCACCTAATTTACACACATGGTGCACAGATGTTGTTAAGCATTGTTCTGGTGAAATCTTATCTGCGCTTTGTCCATCTGTCGGTCTGTCGTGACTCCACACAACGTGTGATATTATGACGCTTTGTGAGATTACTTTGTATTAGACAGGAACTTATCGTAAGTAGGATACAAAGTTATTTCTAGTTTCTTGTTTCAAGGTAAAATAATGGCATAATATAATAATATGTTTAGTCACTCTGATTATTCAATCACACATTAAATTTTTTAAACCGGTTATCCTTAAAGCCAACAAATTATTTTTTGTTTCAGATTGCGACGTTTAATATTTTTTTTATTGTTTCGTTTGAATTGTTTTTTAAATTAATATAATATATCATCTATAATAAATATAATATAATATAAACTAATATAAAATAATATATTGTAAAGCATCGATGAAAGTTTCTAAATCGAATTCTAGACTTACATTAATTATCACCCGAGGTGGACAGAGTTTTGCTAATATCAATAGATATACTTAATGCATATAACTAGACAAGTTTCGCACTAGTTTATTGTAGAAAGTCGCAGCACTTTCACATCAACCACAACACAATAAGGCACAGCACAATAAATAACGTACGAAATTATATTGGCTTTTACTCTGATCGTCACTACGAAGGGCGCTATGTTTGTACTGAGATAATTTCGCGAGCACAAAAGGTAAAGCTACTAGTGCCGAATGCCGGAGACGTGTTACACGGCGCCCGATCGCCCACAGACTAGTTAATTTATATAGATTTATATAAAACCGACACAACATTTCGGAATTTTGGGGCAATGACGATGATTCACGAGTAACAATAAATTAATGTTTGTTTATAAAGCCGAGGTCACGTTGAACATTGTCGTAGTGTCTATCCAATATAGCCTTAGTTTCCTTAGTGAAAATTATATTGGATCTAATCACAGCCTTATCATTCGATCCTTGCTATTATTAGCACCAGTTCATGTCTTCACAGATAGGTAGGTTCATTGATTTTTACCTGTCTTGTATGTGGACGAGGTGAACGGAACATAATAATATCGTGAACACTATCAATTGACGCGACCGCATCTGAGAATCCCTGATTAGATTAGAGAACGAGCTCTAGAGTACACAAAGGTAACATTAAACACAGGTAAACATCTTTGTTATTGTTTGCTTGCTTGAAATGATACATGAGCTTCTTGAAGAAACTTAGTGATTGTTCTATAATTCTTCTCATTTTTAACAAGTCGACGGCAATTTAAATAGTCCCAGTCCAGAATATCTAGAACAGTGTGCAAGTATGGGGACATGTTGGGCACGATATTAAGTGCATCATCGTTTGCGGGACCGCACTTTTCTATACTACAGGTAACTTAAGGTTTTGAGGTTAAAACTATCAAACAAAATTACAAATTAAAACGTTATGACGTTGTATTTATAAGCCAATGTTTGCTATAAAGTTTTGCATAAACTACATTTATTTGAATAATTCTTTTGAATGACAACTGAAAAACATATTACTACTATGATACATTTAAAAACATCATTAATGCATAAGAATTACAACATTTAAAAAAGCTGATGGTTGTTTAGCGTGATTGCTTTTTCATGGTCGAATGAAAACGAGGAATGGCAAAACACGATACATGGCGTATAAATACTTTAGGCACAGACTGTCATGACCCCAATGACCCCCCTGGATCCGCTCCCTTGCTTTTACATTATTTCTTGTGGTTTTTGAACATAACCTATGTGCACTTACTTTTTTCGAGTCTTATTTATTACGGTTAGACGAGATATTTAGATATTAATCGGCTAAATAACGCCAGGCTACCTTCATGATAAACACAGGGATTAAAACAATGGCTGCGCCGCCAATCAAGTGTGTCGCTGATTGCGATGCATTTGTAGTTGACTTCATAATAGCGAGGTAACGATTTGTTTCAATGATTTTATTGTATTTCTTGGAATTACGACGTCGAATTATTTCATGTGGGCAGCAGAACCTACAGAACTCTAAGAGATACGGCTACGAATTTTTAAGGTTTTTTAATTATTATTTTTTTCAGTTTCGGCAGTAGGTAGTTCCGTATTCCGATTTTATTCCAATTCGACAAAGCTTGGAAATCTGAAGTCCGATAATCCGAATAACTTTAAAAATGTGACTTCTTTGAAATCTTCAATGAGTACTTATATTATATAGACATACTTACCTTAAGTTCTTCACATAGTGCTATGTAGGTATAGTTCGTATGTAAATGTGTACTTGTATAGATAAGATTGTTCCATATTCATAGAGCGCTGTGCCTATTAGGGTTTCTATTACATTGTCTATAGTGCAGTACTTATTATTATAAAGTTGGACTTAATTATATATGCAGCGTGATTACACGTTGAGAATAAGACCACCAAGTCGATTACTAGGGATGACCTAAGGGGTCAACTGTGGGGTTTTACAGTTTCATTAATCTTCAATCATTCTTTCAATCAGCTAAACATAGTACTTTCGATAAAAGTAACATTTATTTCTAAACTTTGTGATTATGTGACAACTACTTCTCAGTATAAAGAAGTTATAGGTGTCAGAAGTTGCACTCAATATTCGGTGAAATTCCCAATTGATACTTAAAAAAACAACGACGATTGGATTTTCCCCTTCCGACACGAACCGTTTTCGTTGTATTGTGCCATGCGAGAAGGTACCTACACCTGATTTCAGGCATGACGGACTAACACGTACCTACGGCTATTGTATTATATTGGGGATAAAAGAATACCAATTATTTTGCTTATATGTACATGCATACAGGTTTAACTTATGGCAATTTAATTCAACAATATTTTTTTCCTTGAATCATACATACATTTCGTTCTTGACATCTGTTGACTTCCACTTAATGAAACGCGGATACGAAGGCGAATAATGGATATTTTATGAGCCCATCCCTAATATTAACGCGTATTTGCATACCACTAGCTGGCTTTACGAACAATGTCGAATAACGATACCGAAAGCGACTTGGAAGCGGCACTGCATATTAAACGTTTGCAGTTAGATAAATGATTTAGTTTGCATACAATCGCCGCCGGGGGCCGCTCTGACGTAGTGACGTGATAGCACGTGCAGAAATGCATAGCCCTGTAGACGGTTGATGGACTGACATATTTTTATAATCCTGACCTAAATCAACGCATCGTGAGTTTATGACGTCACATATTATTATAAAGAATTCAATGATAACTGTAACAAGTTTAATGAGTCATGGTTTAAGTCTGGTTTTCCCCGACTGCCGCTAAAGACATTTGGATTTTCTGAACGAATCAATATAAAATGTTTATGTAAGCACTGTTTTTTGCTATTTTAGCCGTCAGGAAAAGTAAAACTCCTCTGATTGTGTTACAGTACGAACAATTTCTCGTTGTTATATTATACTTTAGTTAGTTAGGTACTGGACTAGAATCTGGTTGCAGTGAAAGCTTAGTTTGAATATCTCCAGGATATTCAGCCTATTCTGCGTAATTTCAATTCATCTGTTGCTTGGGTCAGACGTGATTTAGTATCTAACGAACAAACAGAAATACGCTTAGCACAATACTTGCTTAGATGTTTCTAAATTGTTTACTTGAGATTTAGTAACATCTGCATTAGGTTACTGGTGGATTTCATAAGATACTGTGTGCGTCTAAAACAACGGTTAATCCACGATTTGTGGCAATATTGAAGATTATGTTCTGTACGTTCGTCTATGAGTCATATACACAGATGGCTTTATTTTGTGGAATAGTTATAGGACAGCGAGGGTTTTGCAAAATGTCAAATGTAAGTATTTCGACAAACTTTTGTAATATTTAAAGATTTCTGGTGTTTATTATTTTAAATACAAACGTTAAGTTGAACATAATAACCTTGTATATGTATTTTTATGCCCGTATTGTAGGCATACGTGGAAATTACCGTCAACCTGGAAAATTTGAATGAACCGGAGGACAATACAAGACCACATCGACACATAAATAATTCATGTCTTTATATGACAGATAATTTTCCCTCAGCATGATATCTGTGGTATGTTTTTACTATGTACGTACGATATAGGTACGGATTGCGCATGCGCTATCTTATTACAATATCATGCGCAATAAGCTGTGACATTCTTTGTAAAATATTTAAACACATATAAGCTTGAGAATTCATTTAAATATAATATGAATAAAATAACCTCGCACTTTTCCCTCATAGGTAGGCAGAAATGTTTCTGATATCCTCAGACACAATTTTTTTTCCTCTAATTTATCATCCTACATAATAGTGACGAAACCTGAGACCGTCTGGCGCACCCTGGGCATTCAGTCTGGCTACCACCTTTGCTGTCTGGCTAATCTTTTTACTAGGGCATTGGCAATTCCCATGTGATTTTTGTAACTTCAATGCGTCTTTTTCTATAAGTCTGGATAACAAACTAAGGATAAAATAATTGGTTCTGCTTGCTAACTCTCAATACTTACTGTCGTTTCGTAGTATAACTACAACGAAAACTTCATGGTTTCCATAGCAACCGGAATTTGGAACCGTGGATCTAAATTTTATTTAAAGTTTCCAAGGTATCAAATTGATTTATTTGAAATATGAACTATTCGATTGAAATAAAAATATTTGTTTATTTAAATAACTTTCGTGATTTTCAAAGATATTACGTAATTATTTACCTTTGTACGATAATCTAAAGAAAAGATGTAACGTCTAATGTGTAATGTAAATATTTTATTACTATAATCTGTTTGCTACTTATTTAATTATATACATAGGTACCTACTACTTTTGATGAATACCTAATAATATTGTACCATTAGCTCTTATATATTCATTGTTTTAATAAGTTCTATAAAACCCAAATCCATAACTCTCTCCTCATAATATTTCGAATTAAACGTGTGAATTAAAAGCTATATTAATGCCCATTTATTTTTACGCGTGTCGCAAAAACTAAGTAGCTATATTCGGTATAGCAATTAGCGGATTATAGTTTAAATTGGCACAAATTGATTCCTATCAACTTCTGACTAAATTAATCGTCTTAAAGATAACGTACCTATCGAACACTTCTTTATTGAATGAATTGACTATTCAATAAATAAACACGTACCTACCTATGTCCTCGTTCAGCTATCCAAGCACTCGTTAGTTAAAATCTGTAACAAAACAAATGAACAATTAGTTTGATGTGACACTGGAAAAATTAACAGCTTATTATCTAAAATATTATTTAATCGCTAAGTTTTTCAACAGAGATAAGTTGGTTGAAATCTGTCTCTGAGCTATCGAGTCAGCTCTCTGTTAGATTTAAAACACACAAATAGATATTGTTCATGACATGGGACCAAAACCCAAGAGCATTATTTTCACACATGACGTCATAACAGCATCAAATCTAGGATACCCTGTACAAGTGGCTCGTCAGTTGTCATTCAAAAAATCAAACTTCAGTATGTACAAAAGTAAAAGCTTCAATAATACAGATGGCACGGGTCACTGGCCAAATGATTAACCACCCAGCGACTCGATTACTGTATCGATTCATATATCGATAATACGTGTAAATTATGTCGATGCATCGATATTCAAGCGCAGGATGGGCGTGGCCAGTCAAGTGAGTACTAAGACTAGTTCTAGTCGGGCCGGATTGCGCTAAGTTAAGGAAGGAATACGAAACGAAATTTTATTGCATATCTTTGAGTTTATTTGTTCTCTTTAACATGAAAATAAAATATACAACTAACATCCTTGCTTGCAATGGAAAGAGGGAAATAAGTTAATTATTTGTGCTAACAAACTGTATTTATTAATTACGCATTGTTGTCTAAGTACAAATTTATCTTAGGCTTCATTACGGGTCAGCTATTCGTTGTATAAAACGAGCTGAACATTTTCCTTACACCAGCACGCTGAGCTGGCGTATAAAAACTATAAATGCACTACGCTGCACCGATTACCATATATAAATTACATGCGGATGTGAGAATTCATTTACTATATCTGAATGTGTCAACTTTATTCCGTAATTCCGTAGAATACGTCGTACCGCTGTCGGAAGTATGAAGTGTAGGTAAAGGAAATATGGGTGAATCTTGCGGTCGGTTGTCCCTGGGTCAATGGATTATGGGCCAGCTCTGTGGTTGTGGTACTGAGAACTTTGTGTTCTACTTAAAGCTTTATAACTTCGTTTCGGTAGAAAGTCGACATGTTTTGAATAAAATACTTAAATGTCTTCGTCATTTAATCTGGAGTTTTTAATTATTCTAACAAGTCAAGAAGATATTCTTACTGAGGTAAGTAAAGTCGACTAGGGTATTTTTATTAATAAGTAATACATATTTCCTTCGATTTATAAACTAAAATAACATAATTTTATTGTTAAAACAAAACAGTCGATTTAAATAGAACTTGATTTTGGGTCAAAATACGTAATACTATTATTTATTCCGTGGTCAAAGTAGGTGCATTTTAATAGTAATTTAGATAATACCGCAAAGATCATTAAAGATGGAACAAGTCGATACAACTACGAGGCATCACATGCCACAGACAATTAGCTTAAACCCTGTCCGACTGCTCGCCTTGAATGTCGAATAAGGTCGTTAAATCGCCGCGACATGAATTATAATGCACGCCTTTGGCTACCGTTAATATTATACTAAGTATATAATATTGTATGGATATATATTGGACCAAAATGGTCACCAATCTGCTACGGCGATTCTAAGTAGAGATACAAATCGACCGTATTAAGTGATCGTTAAATTGTCGATGCAATCGTTGTTTATTAGGTAATGTTGAAATTTATTGCGCAAGGCGTTTATTTAGTAGCTGGTTTTATTAAGTTATATGAAATAAAGGATTCATCAACATTATCGCTATTAGTAAATCAGTAAAATAAGTTTAGAATATTGTAAAATTAGAAAATATACAGTTCAATGGAAAATATTCTAAAATATCCAATGTTGATAAAATTGCACCACATTATTACGACATTATAATGAAGCAATATAATAAAACTGAACGGAAGGCTTCTAGCTATTAAAACAAAGAATAATATGTAAGTAAGGCCTAAATTGCAACAAATATCATTAAACTTAACGAAGCGTACGACTGTATATTTTAACGATAGCGTACTATTTTGATTCGTTTCCAATAAGGCATTCTGGCCTAGTCTCACAGACCTAAAAGGTACTCGTATAGCTTATTATACGTCCAGACTCGTGTGTCACCGCTCACAACGCCTTAAGGCTAGTTTTTATATCCTTACGTCACAATACTAGGTATAAAGAAAGTTAGTTGACGTTTGAAATATTAAACTAATCTTGAAAGAATTTATACCTAAGTACAATGAATTGTGAAGAATTTTTTTCTATATTACGCAGCGTTTTTATCACTTGTTTCGAATAGGAAATGACGGAAATCAAGACGTTAGTGACAAAGCAGGAAAACTACGTGCTTTGTTGTAGTAAATAGGTTTTTTATCACTTTACAAGCAGTTCTTACAAGTTAATTGAATAATGCACATTGTAATGTTGGATTCGTTTGTCTAACAAAATAAAAACAAATCTAATAGGTAGGTACTGTTTTTAAAGGTGCAATTGAAACATAAACCTGCCCTAGACAAAGGAATTTACAATCGGCATCTAAAGAGACTCACGCAAGCAAAATGTATGGGATTGTATTTTTTTTTATGCCATAGAGTAGCAAACATGATGGTAAGTGGTCACCGCCGCCTTTGGACATCTGCAATGTGGGCCGACCACGTATCTACAATGTGTGGCTGGAGTTTCTCGCCATGGCGGGATGATTTATAATAGAAGCGCGAAGGTAGGATGAGGTTGAACAGCTCTTCAGAGTCCTCCCCTTAAAATAGGCAGAGAGCCGAAATCTCGGCGCAGGCTCATCACGTCATTATTTGATAGTTTATGTCAATTCGGTATATTTTGCACGCGTTTCTATTCTCTGACAATTGTATACTTGTGTACAGGTGAAGCTATGAAGAGATTTTATCACTGATCAGCCATTTAGACATTGGTGTAAGACATGTCCAAATATAGGATAAACAAAGCGGTTCTTGTTTTAATTTTATTTTGAGCAATGACTCAGTGCATTAAATAAAACCTATAGCTATTCTAGGCACGTAACAAAAGATTATTGTTTTCGGTACCAATCGAACTTTCTCGAACGTTTCAAGAGAACGTGCACATTTACACAAAATAAACGTTTCAATTCTATGTTTTGAAAATAACAAGTACGTAAATATTAATAAGTAAGTTGACTCACCACCTTATATTCATGTTATGTATAGGTACTACCTAGACATTCAATTTTTTATTTATCTAAATGTTTACTTTTTGATGTATAGAATATCGAAAACTTGTTTCTGTTAATCAAATTGTTTTGGCGAAACGTGAAAGGACATGTGCAAGTACCACCTGACGGCAGCTACTTATATTTACGTAAACCACACCTGCAGTACAATGTAACAACCTTATAACCTCTTTTGCACCATCATTTTCAATAACTAAGACATCACTTGGAAGGCCTTTAGAACGAGTCTTTGGCGCATATTAATCAATATTAACCTATGGTGTTTTCAATAAATTACAAACTATTGTTATGCCATATTAATGTTGTTACGATTTGTTTATAAACACAACCTACAAACTTTTCATTACATTTTACTGTCGAGTATTTTAATATCAAGACATTCATTGATTTATACCGATATGAAATCCAGACTGTTTCAACAAATCCTTGGCTCTGTTTCAATTACGCACATCACAACAATCCCGTAAAGTATATTGAGACCGTTTCCATTTAACAATCTTATTAAAATCCGTTTTGCAATTTCAGTATTAAACCATCGTTTAAAAAAACAAAACTTGTTTAAAAATAAATAACTATTACGGTCTTTGAATTTATGTTCTACAAAATTAATAATAAATTAAACCGTTAATTAATGCATAAATATAATAAAACTATGTATTTTGATCCAACATTGGTAATCTTATCGCCGACTAAGGCCAGGAGTCCACCTGCGTACTTCAAATCTGGTTTTCGCTAAATGAAACATAATAGAGTGGTATTTCGGCATGATCACATTACATTGGCGGGCAGGTGGCTGGGTCAAATGTATTATTACCTAAATAAATGCAAATGAATGTAGCGTCGGCTTGTTTGTTCGCGTTTTGTCGTGCGACAGACGTGGACCTTGTTTTCACGGTCCCTGTTCAACTGTCGCTCCTTGAATATGTTATGTTTCGTTGTAAAGTTCGTTATTCATACAACTTTGGTACGTGGTTTATTGGTGATAAGAAGTATGTATTTCGAATTGAAATTAGGTCTTCTGTTTCTTCAGTTATACCAGTTTATTGATGAGCACTCACATGGAAATTGCTCTAAAGATTTTACGGCATAAGTCTACTGTAAAAAATTCTGGAAACATCTCGTTAACTCCACTCTGAGTAAATTTTTCAAAACTCTTTAGGTGACTTTCTAGAAAAATATCATTTCTATCAGAATACTTCAAGCAGACATAAGTAAACATTAAAAAAACTATTATCTGCAGGCACTGGGTCGTACGTAACTTGATGAATTAATACCCTAACCAATTACAATGTAAAACTACATAACTACGCTTCAGCGAATTGAAATTTCCAAAGTTGATTACAAATATTTGCATCTTTAGATAATATAATCAATTCAGAAGTTTACATAACCCACATGTAAAGCCTTGTGCTTAATAGGTATAAGATGTGTAGCAAAATTTATGAAAAAACATAATTATGTGCCAGGTGGCTGCGTCTGCGACAGTCGGAACATCTGTGTGTACCAGGACCGACCTGACAAACCAGTTCGTTTACAGCTTTGAGACAACGAGCAGACCTCATATTATCAGAAATATCATATATATATAGCCTTAATTACTTTAGTTTGCGATTAACATTGAATATGTAACTGCGTACGTAAGTACCGATTCGTTTTGTTTTGATCATTCTGCCAAAGACTCAGGTTAAATGTAGTAAAATAAAGGTTTGGTTTTCGTAAAATATTACTATAGGAGAATTTTGTTACTAGAAGTGGATTTGCTGCAAAAGTCAACCGTAGTATTATTTGTTGAAACATCATATTCAGAAAAAAAAGCTTATATTTAAATACGGATGTCGATAAATATTTTACCGTCCAAGAACGTTTTATTTTTCGTAGAAACGATCACAATAATACCTACAATTGAAAATACCAAGAAATTACTTATTATCTGTTCTATAAATAAAATAAAATACCATTCTAGAATCGTCCAGTGGAAAAGTAGAAGTATCGAATAATAAAAGTAAATCTCACTGAAACGAACTTAGATTCTCCGATATCGCAAGTAATCTCCGTTAAAAGGAAAATTTATTATTTCTAAGAAATATTTATGGATAATCCGGCTAACAAATTATTGGTCTCAATTGTCATTATTAGTTAACTGGGGTGCAATTAAGTTATTCTTATATTTATTTCCTTATACAAGCTGGGTTGTAAGCAAATGTTCATTTTGCTCTTAGTTAACGAAGATTCTTCGAATTTTTAGAAGCTGATATGGTTTTAAACCTACGTCCTTCTCCAGGTCCCAAGCTATATCTTTGTAAAATTTTATAATGATCGGTTCAGTGCCTTAGTCGTGATGAAGTAACAAACAGACAGAGTTATATTAGCATTTTTTATCGTGTGGATGAAGAAGCTAGTTATTTATCTAGTTAATTATTTGGAAACGGGTATTCATATTCGTTATTTGCATTCCATACAAGATGGGAAAGGTAAAACTTGGTAACAATTATGGCTCTTGATCGGCACAGCACAATATAGGAAATGGAACAGTTTATACTGCAGACGATTATGACAATGATACAATGGAATACAAATAACTGTAAATCAAATATTCGTATCATTTCATATTTGATTATTCGAGAACATAATCCAGTGTTTCCCTATAATGATGCAACAAAGCATGCAACGGTAAATATTTGGAGCAAATGCGTGATTTCGTGTGAATAAACCGCAGCAAGCTTTTGAAATTTAGGAGGTGATCATTTTACATCAACAAACATAATATTGCTAGTGCCTACACGAGTCACTATAATTATTACAGACTTCAATTTAATAGAGATATTTACGATGTTTATATGATCGGCAAGGATAGATTTTAATGATAACAGTATACGAATGAATTGTAAATCTTCCCTTATTCGGAGAGAACAATCGACGATGTACTTTTCCTTAATTATAATGGTATAAAACATTTTTTTCTGTTAGAAACAAACCAATTGTAAGTAAGTAACGTGTTATTGCATAGTTGTTTATTTATATAAATCAAATTTTATGACATACGAATAAAGATTAGCTACAAAAACGACATTGACGTTGACGACACGGTTGGCGCAGTGGTTTGAACGATTTTGTTGTGTTGGGCTACGTGTCGGGGGTTCGATTTCGGCACTGAACAAATATTTTTATGATTTACAAATAATAATTGTTCTGGATCTAGCCATCTGGGTATTTGTCATACAAGATACAATAAAGGAATTATTCCAAGGAATATTTAGTGAGGGAAACGATTTTTTTTTTATAAAATAATGTACATCGTTTGCTTATCTTTGTAAATAAATAATATTGTAGAAATAAAAAGCGCTTGTATAGCGATTCCGACACGATTGAGCTGCAATTCAATCCCTAATGATTTCCTGTCTACGTTATGTCGGGTCCAATTCTCGGTACCGATTATTTTGTACCGCTCTGAGCCACTGTGTAGTCCGCTTATAATTACTACGAGTAATTTGGTCCACGCGGCGGATCATTGAGTTCTCTTTACCTACTCTTACTGAAAGCTGATTCAAAAGCAGAATACTAAAATAACATAACATAGCATCACGTCTGTGTTCCCCGAAGGGTTAGGTAAAGGTGTAGATAGGTACCTAATATTGTACAAGTACACCTACACCTACATTTTACCGATGCCTTTATTGAGCCCTATGTAATAGAGAACGAGCATATTGCCGTCTAACATGCACAGTGCCAGACTCCGTGCTGCTACTGAGAATTTTTATATAGAAAAATCCAATAACACTGCTCGACCCGGAATCGAATTCAGGACCTGAGGCTCTGCAATCGTGCTTGTGATCTCTAGACGAATGAGGCAGTCAAATATACAAAGCATACACTAGTATCTTTTTAAAATTCACGACAAGAAATGTAGCCATAATTTATTCTTTCTTGTTTATCCTATCCTATTCCTACTAATCCTACTAATATTATAAATGTGAAAGTTTGTGAGGATGGATGGATGGATGGATGTTTGGTACTTTTTCACGCAAAAACTACTGAAAAGATCTGGATGAAATTTGGCACAGAGATAAATTATAGTCTGGAATAGCACATAGGCTACATTTTATCCCGAGAAAACGCGGGCGGAGCCGCGGGCAGAAGCTAATTGAAAATATGATTTTTAAATACAATAAAACACTTGCACAACTTGCATATTAATTGCAAATGAAGTAATAACAAAAAATGTTGATTCTTGTTTTAGTGGCCATTAAAACGTAACTAAAACTCTATAATTCACACTTGAAATGATGTTATGATACCAATGAATCACTGACTTTAAAAAAAAACGTTGCTACTAGGAATAATTCCTGTATCGTTGGTGCATTTACAAACACAAATATTCACATGGACATACACTTCCACCCGGAATTAATATCTGTAGATCATACAAATATTAGTGGTAAGAATCGAACCCGCGACACGCTGTGCAGCAGTCGATCACTCAACTACTGCGCCATACGTGCTTTAAAATGACCAAGACTGGCATACAATAATTAAACATGAACTCATATGAACTAATCTTTATAAGGAACTGTTTCTATATGCAGCTATACTATATCGTTACCAATAGCGTTACATTTCCGTCATCGCGTGGTATAAAGGTTGTTCGTTTCATTGTATCCATAAATGCCATGGCACCATAAACCGTGGGGCATGAAGCGACACAGTACTATACACTAATCACGGTGTATGAAGCGCTAGACCTACGGGACATTGACCCATATCCAATAGGTTACATGATGCGGTCACAGTTTTATAGTTTTACTAGCAAACCGCCCGGCTTCGCGCGAGCAGCAGAGCATATACGCCTACATTTTTTTTGTCGTAGTCTCGTATTATTCTATATATTATTATATAACTCTCGCCAGTAAAGTATAGGCATGATTTTTACAAACATCTTCAACAATCATCGTCACATTTCAGCCAGTTAACTCAAAACCTTAATGAATTATACACCTTACCCTTCCTCATCACTCCGTCCATCGGAGAAAACCGTATGAAAATCTGTTCAGTAGTTTTTGAGTTTGACGCGTTCTGACAGACAGACATACCGGGGGGACTTTGTTTTATAATACATATGTAGTGATGTGATGTGGCAATAGAATTTACATCATTTTGAGTCTCGTCTTTGGTTTCTATGTTGTGTTGTGTTTAGATACGAGGATGCACGGAAAAGTTATTAAAACTATAATATTTGTAGGTCTTGAACCTGGTTTCGTAACTTAGTAAAGAGTCACATTAGTTGAAGTAGATATTTACATAAATCGCAAGTTTTATTTGTATTTCTACAAGGAATAAAACATTAAGTATATTAAAATAATAAAGTTGTGAAAAGTGATTAAATAATTTAAAGATAAATATATTACCTCTTTTATTAAAAATGAAAACCTAATATCCTCGTACACAATAAACAATTGAAAACTACTACACACCACTACAATGTTCGCCTTAATGTATCAAAATTCGTATTTTTTACAATTGGTGTTTAGTGTCAATGTGGGTCACATCACATCACATCCTATAGCCATGGCGGGCGTGAGATTAACGACGTGTGCGCACATAAAATGGCGTCGTGTTTGCGTTGACGCCTTTATTGGCTGGTACTATACGAAACTTTATTTAAACTTAGGTACTGTGCTAACCTTTTACTCACTTCCTGACCAAAGTCGGAGTAATGATCTTTGGGTAGAAATACTTTGCCATGATCTTGCGTCTATATAAAACCACAGATTATTTAACATTTTAGGTCTATTTTTCTGCTATGTGACCGTAAAGTGCTGAACAAAAATGTAAAATGTATATCTTAAAATCGTAATTACTTAAGAATTTGCTGTTTAGTTTCTAAGTTACGTGATAAGCTTACTGTTTGAAACTCTAAAGTGAATTAGCCAAAGTTGAAATTACCGAACGTGCTAAAATCAGAGCCAAGGACAAAACATTGATTATAACTTTTTAGCAAGCCCTTGAAAATTCGCCCTCGCTATGCCGTCTCATATATGACTTCACATGGAAAACATGAAATGCGAGCTAAATTAAAATTCGTACCACAACAAATCGATTGTACGGAAAGAACAAATAAAGTCACGTGACAATTGTATGTGAATAAAAGTACTTAAGTATTAAAAATATAGAACGTGTAACAAAAAATAGGATTATTTTGTTGCATTTAGTTAAAATCCCGCCAAGTGCACTAGCTCATTTCTAGAGAGTGGATTATTGAAATTTTTAAATGGAAATCGGCCGAATTAATCTACACTCCTAAACATTGCCTGTAATTTATTTTGTAAGATTTTATAACCTGTTACGACAGTTTGAAGTAATCATAGACTTATACCTCATTCATGCGATGAACATTTTCCCGTATATTATCGAATAGATAGGCCGTGAGCTTTGTCTAGAGGCCTTCATGCGGTAAAATCCCGCATCCGAATAATACGAGAAAAAGTTCTTCGTGTGGACTCTTGGTACGGATTGAGAACCATAAAATTTATTAGAACTACACGTACTTAATGTGTAGTTGTAATTTTTTTAATGCCAGGAAGTTATAAGACTCCTATTCCACGGTAGGTACACAAGAAGAGTCTAGTCATCGCATCGGTCGTAAACGCTATTCTAGCCAATTTCCTTCAATTGACTCGAGTTGTAGAGATAACGAGCGAACACTCCAGTTTGTTCTTACATGTCTGAGCATCAAGGGCTTAGGCAGACGATCAACACCTCATCAGAAAGATAATACTTAGAATCATATTAATATATTGTTCTCAACATAGATCATTTCAGCGATAATCAACTCAAGTAGCTGTCATAATGTAAACATCGTCTCTAATTCAATAATTTTTCAACTGAATGTTAATTATTCAGTGTTTCAAGCCCTTTGAGTAAGTCAAACATCAAGTTTTATAAACAGAAGGTTTGATGAAGTGTTGTCGGCTGTTGCACTTTTGTTTTAAAATGACATTGTCAGTCGTTGTTGTCGATCGTGGCCTGGGATTATTATCATTATTGTAAATCTAGACGGAACTGTTTGTCTTGACCTCATCTTGTCATGTCCGAACAGCAGACTTGAAATATAAATATTAAAAAAACGAATGTCAGTATTGAATTTTAATTCGAAATACAAATTGTTCGTACCAAAAAGTTGGTTTTTAAATAAACATCAATGCTTTGCACTACACTTTGCATACTGATGATAGCTGCTGTTTTTCTTCTCCTGTCATATTATTTTTGCTGGTAAATGCCATAATACTGAAACGAAACTATCAATTACAAGGGGAATTATAACCGCATTATTTCTTTGACAGATAGTTATTACAACGATTAACTGCACGTCGCCATCTATTGTTCTATATCTACTTATATTTATTGATTCTATTGTTTTTGTCGTGACAGTTGCTGGAACACAATCCATATAATTTGTATTGGTGTGTTTTGCGAACTTATTCATGGGCAAAACTATAAGTCGACTGTAAACATTTTAAAGAAACGAGAGGAAGAAGAACTGCTCTTTTAAAAAGTATCGTGTATGCCCTGAGAGCAAGGTTCACCGACAATAATTATAACGTATGTTTAAAATTAAAACAGCTGATAATTCGACTAAAAGTTCACATTAAACGGTTGATTTAGTCCAAAACGTTGTATTGTCGATTAAAAATGAATATAATATAATAAATTAATAAATAATAAATTGGACATGTCGACAACAGAACCCACGCTGTAAAAAAAATTAAAGCTAATTCAAAAAGCGGTAAAATTACTTAAAATGATCTTAACAACCACATAATGTTAGTCAGCTGTCACTGAAGATATTTATTAAAACGCCAATGTGGGGTCGATGACGCGCCATGGACCTCCAAGTAGGGCCCCGGTTGTGTCCCACTTTTGGGGTCCTTACATTCACTTATTTATCGCGTCATAACTACTGTTAACTCTACATCGGACTTATAAACCCTTTAGTGGTTTAGATTTATTCATGGTAATAAAATTTCTATTCATTCTAGAGATGTTTAATATATTTTCTATGGTCGTTTGATCTTAACAGCGTGGTCAGCTCCCACGCTGGCTCTGACTGTAGAACTGCTCATTATTAGAAAAGCAGTTGATCTTGTTAGTAATTTTAAAGCTGAGTATTCCATGTGCGTGTATGCTGATCGTAAGTTGATCTAGGCGAGGCGAATGGACGGGTTACTTTGAAACTTGGATGAAGCACGAATCATATTTCGTAGTTTCATAAGCAACTGTTAATATTCAGATAATTTTCCTCACAGAAGAAATAATGTCAGACTAAAACTATTCTGTAGATGGTTTATTGATAATGCCAGCTTGTACTCTACCTACATTCAATAGAAACGCTATGGAATAGGTATTATCTTCAGTAGTTAACAAGTTATTGACCGATATAAAAGTCACAATGGCAATCTATTTGCGTTTCAATTCGTTTCAGTCCATTGAAACCATAACAAACAGAATTCAAGGACATATCAATATATTACTCTGCCACTTCGGAAGTTCGTGTGTCGTGTTTAAATCAAAAAGGCGCCAAAAAGTCATACCTACGCTAATTTGGTGTTAGAATACGAATCGTATATCTTCCTAGGCTCATGAGTTGAATAGTAAATCTACTAACATTATTCTTAATGATTTATGCTCCAGCGCATGATGGCCACGCCTCCTCAGTTACTAGGCCCTCTGTTGTTGGCATTTAAAAATCAACGGACGGTTCCTTGCCTAATGTGATTCTACATCTATGTACGAAGTAAATAGACGTTTCATTTAACTCCATTGTTTTGTTAAAATATTCATTAGTTGACACTATTGCACATATTCAAATATATTCCGGTTAAGTTTCAGATTACAAAAAGAATTTATACTGTAAATATTAGACGTTAACTAGCTCCTACGGGCAGGCGTAGCTGGGCATATTAACTGATCCGTTTTATTTGTATTTGTGCTGATAAAACAAAAGATAACCGCTGTTATCAGTGATAATAGTTCGCTGAGGTACGGGCAGGTAGCTAGATAATACTATACAGGCACTACACTTCTGTTTATGAACACTGTTGATCAGAATGGCACGATACTAAGAATGATTTTAGTTGATAGTGACTGAACCTTCCGTATTCAGTCCAACATATCGTAGGAGGAATTAATGTACCATAAAAAGCGAAGTTAAGTTTAAATTCAATTTTCGCTTCTAAAATCAAATCCTAAATAGCTAACGACCTTTCATCAAATTAGGACATTTGCAGTTATTATCAAAACCAACGACCGCCTCGTCCTTTGTAGGCGAGTGTTAATCTGTTGCCACCTTAACTGTCCTTGAACCATTGAAGATGAACGAAGCTAGCTTGAGAGACGTCATCGACTAAAATAAATCAATTGGACGATCGCTCGCTGGCATTGGACTTATTACAAAGTGGCTTGAGCCTCAAAGCAGATGAGATCAGAGTTTTATGAACAGCGATGCATATTCAGCCCTATTACCTTCGCCATAGAGGCCTACGTGTGGTGGATGCAATATGGGTATGACTGACATCTTCATTTATTATTGATAGCAAGTTTACTGCAGAATATCGATCGGTGTAGATTGTCAACGTCGATGATCCTGAACCAGGGCAATGGGATGAATAATTAATAACCATTAGCTTTAAGATAGCGGATTTTTTTGACAAAATGGAAACATCTTGGGTATTTCAAAATCGTGTCATTTAATTTTTTATGATGTGTTTTTGTTTTTGTTCTAATGTAATTTTATTTATAAAAAGGGTTTAATCTCAAATTTATATTTCAGTACCAGAACCAAAAAGTTTTTCAGAATTGTTTGCACGGTGTATAATAATAAAGCTAACGAGTAATCCACAAGTAAACTTTTTTATTCGAGACATAAGGCACTGGCACTTTGTAGTCAGTACAGTCTGGGTTGAAGTCATGGCACAAAGTACATTCAGCCGCTTGAGAGTTACATAACGCGCTACATACCTACAAGTACCTATATGACTAGGTACGCAGTCTAAACATACTTCGCGGATATTATAAATTTTAAATTATACATATAAATTATTTATATGTTGAGTGTTGACTGTGACATCCTGGGTTCGATTCACGGGTGGGCAGTGTTACTGGGTTTATTAAGCAATTTCTCAGTTACAACCCGGAGTTTGGAACTGAGCCCGGTAGATAGGTATAGGTACCTATGACAATAGGCTCGCCTTCTATTGTATGGGACTCAATAACGACATCAGCGAAATGTCGGTGTATAACAATTCACCTCTGTCTGACCCCTCGGTTAATATAGACGTGGTGCTATTTACCTGCCTAATTAGGGTTGCCAGGAGTCAGGGTTTAGCCAGACATGTCTGCCTTTTAAAAATTCTGTCCGATATATAGACATGTCCGATATATTGACCCGGGTACGTCTTTGACCCGGGTACGTCTTAAAACTGCGGCCAGACACCGGAGGACGGGCAGCAGCGTCCTCTCACTAATCGGTGAGCCACTGCGATCCCCAAGCCGCCTGCCAAGCGTGGGGATTATGACAAACCCCCCCCTTGAGGGAGGCCGTCGTTCAGCAGTGGACGTCTTCTGGCTGATGATGATGATGATGATATAGATAGTGCCATCCACGAAGACGCGCCCCACTATTTTTGGCCGAGGCTTTCCAGCTGACCGTAATGCTCTTTCGTGATCAGTTAATATTTCGTAGCGTTCTTGTGCACTCATAGGTAATTAGTGTGTATCGACAGAACTGAAACACTAGCGGAAGGTTGCACACTTGTACTGTAAGCAATTAAGAAGAAGAGTGGAGCGCGTCTTCGTGGATGGCACTATATGTACAAGGCCTGTCCGGCTTTTGATCAGTCCCGCCCCGCCAAAAGATGTCAAAAGCATCATTTATTTTTCTTTTAAAATCTCGTGTGGCAGACTTTTAGAGCAAAATGTTTGGCTTTTCTACATTTAGGCCTGGCAACCCTATACCTAATGTTTTTCTGTTGATTCGACGCTATTACTGTTTTTGTAATTAATCTCGTACCGAGGTAATCTTCAAACTTCATTGCTTTTCACTATTTACCATGCAAGAAGGCTCTGTAATTTTCTATCATTCATTTTCAACATCCAGAGACAATTCTATTTTATTCCCTGTTTTGAATTTGTAGCCATCACTATTTTCAATTCATTCAAAAGTGCGCGACTTCTTCAATGCAACTTCTTCAAATAAATCTGAGCATTATAGTCATAAACATCGGGGCAGCCACTAAAGAGTCCTGCAATTTAAAAGGTCGGCTGTGATTCCTAAGGTTAACTGACGTGATAGAAAGAGGTCGCATAGCTCGGGAATCGACACATTAGGAACGTCGTACTTATTGCCCATTACTACACTATTACTACGAAGAATTGAAAATGCTTTGGTTGCATTTGTATAGAACAGCCGTAAGTTGAGGCGTAAATAACGCTTTGATGAACGGAATTCGCTACAGTGATCAAAAAACCTACAAGGAACAAAACACAAAAGCCAGTTGGTGAAATACTTACCGACATTTTAAGTGAGTTTGGATGATTTATAAAATATGACAGAGGTAACTTGAAACCCAAAAAGGATATACCTTTCCTACCAAAAAAAATAAAAACAATGAAAGAAGACAGAACCGTTGGCAAAAATGTTCACAAGTATAAATAACAATAAATCGTAAACAAGGCACTGTCCTCAATGTGAGTTTACACCAATAACTGTATTATAATTACGTGCCAAAAACGCTCGGGCAGCGGGCAATGTTCTAATCTGAATGCCCATGCAAAATCGATCTGTATGTAACTGCGCATCTAGAAAAACGTTATTATTCCATTGTACTAAAACTAATATTCCAATGACTAAGTAACTCTTTGTCTCCGTGATTTGTGGACATATTTATGACGTTGTCTATTAGTCGTTTTGTTTTGTTAGTACCTATGTGGTGATTTGTGATAAAGATGAATAGAACAAAATTACATATTGCACCTACTCCAAAAAAATATGGGATCTCTTATCCCATATTTTTCAAGAGAACGAAGAATGATGCGATGACTTCTTATGTGTTGTTCAAGTGTGGTATGATTCAACAATATGGGTGGTGCATTGAAAGTTTTCTCCACTTGACAGTGAACTGAGGGAAAAAAGTAATGTTTCTACGCGAACGGAGCCGCGGGCATAGCTTGTTATTAATATTTCGAAATATTTACAGATAATTCTGTATTTTCACTTCCTACTTTCAATACTAGTACTTGTTCTTCAAGTGTTATAAAGATGACACTTTAGTAGTTTATCGTCATGGTTACTTGTAAACGTCATTATAATATTATAGAACGGAATATAATGAGTTAGGTATCCAACCCAAGACAGATAATGAGCTAAGTACACTAGCTGCAGACCAACCTGACGTACTACGATGACGTAGGACTATTGTATTGGTGATTGTACTTCGTAGCTTGGTTGTCTGTCGCGTCACCCGGCTAATGAGGTAAACCTTGCCGATACGGTAACTGGCCAAGCACAAAACGTTAAAAAACTACATCAGTCGTACCATTCTAGTCTAGATTTAAAATTAAATAACACCAGTCGACAGAAAGGTCATACAGGGTTTTCAGTTAAAGACTCATTTTTGTCAAGAAATTATGGATGCATTTGAGTAATAAATATATTATTTAGTTAACAGACATAGTAAAATCATATATTAAATATCCATCTCCAGTTCTTTAGAAATAAAGTCTAAATATTGCAGTCTGGGAACCATAATTTTCATTTGATGGATTTAGCAACACAAACATTGGTTTATTATTGTGTGCCAAATACCAGACGTAGACACAATGAACAAGATACACAGACATTCAATGTTTGCAGACAGATTTTTCCTCAGATGCATCTTATAGTTGTATAAAAAACGTTGCTAACGAAATAATACAGGTTGTAGTATTTTAAAAAGTAATGATTTTTGGATGGTGCTATTTAGTTTCTTTATTTACTTTTTGAATTTTTAGTAAATACGTATTTTATCTTCACAGGTAATCAAACACCTTTTTAACAACAATTTTCTCAGAATTGTTTAAAGCTTCATCGTCTTCAACCGATATTTACTTAGCAACATCTATACATACCTCAACAATAGCAACAATAACACCGAAATTGTTCCCAGAAATACGTACTTACAATGAATAAACATCGCTTTTAAAGAAGACTCGAAAAAGGTAAATAACGAATAACCGTTGGTTAAAGATAGAATTTGTGGCTATAGCCTCCCGTTACTCTAACCTCTTATCTAAAGCATTACCTCCGCGCTTATCAAGTTACACCTACCTGTAGTTAACTAGTAACAATGTGGAAATAGTAAAAACTACAGTAATGGAGGAATATAAAAGTCCAAAGAAGCCAGGAAGATCGGAGACACTCACAAGTGCAGTCGCAAATAATGTTATAGTAATGATAAATAATAAGTAAAGGCTGGATATGCTTAAAGTTATATGACAGAAAAGAGGAAGAAAAACGAGTAGTACAAAGAGGACACTATCGTACACACAAAAAATTCTAAAGTTCTCGGTCGCCGGGCGTGGATTAATAAATTAATGACTAGAAAACAATTAGTGACACACTTTTTTCAAACACAGCAAACGATGTATATGGGCTCTAAGATGTCGATTATAACGAGCGAAGAATCTTGCTTAGACGAGTCGGGCGGCCTCACTTGCTTAATGTTTACCTTATTACTTATTGCCGCCGACGCGTACCTACAGAAATAAAAACACACCCACGTAAGAACTGGCTGCATTAGACACTCACAGTTTTCAACTAGAAGCCATACAACGAGGGGGCTTTTCAATTTAACCGAGAAATCGAATGCAACTAGTGGGAGAACGCAAGCTGTGCGGTTACAAATCGTAATGTATATGAATGGCGGATTGCCTGTCCCGCTCCCACTTGTTTAATAATGTGAGACAGAAGAGAAGCTTTTTAAACACAATTCACCGAGAAACACTCCAATAACATTGAACAAAAGTTGAGATATTTATAAATTCCTTTGTTGGGGCAGGAAATCCACTAACGACGACCTTCTGGATTGTATTAGAACTGGAGTATGAGGAGAGTGGTACAAACGTAATCACATTAGTAATGAGCCATTTGTTAAGTGTTAAAACCATTGTAAAAGTAAATAGTATATACATAACTACAGAGTAATCTGTGGAAATTTCGCAGCTTTTCAAGGAATTTACTAACCATGACCGTTAATCAAGGGATTCCTTGAAACGGCTCGTTGCGGATCAATGATGTATGACCTGACGTAACTGTTTAGTTAAATAACAAACTAAATTGACGTGAAGAGACGACGCGGCGACGTGACAAGACGAGACGTAGACTTGACGAGACGAATAGGGTAAATTGAATTAGAACTTTAATAGGAAATTGTTTGCATCCTGGCAACCAGATAAATATTCGTGAAAGAACCATGGAATTATTCAGTTAATATTGGGCGTACGAAATCAATATTACAATTTAATATTCATTACGTAATGTGTATCAGAATTAATTTAAAAATTGATAGAATAATTCTTAAATTAGTTTTGTCAGTTACAAGACAAAAGGTAATGGGTTGTTGTAACCCTTATTTTAATATTAGTTTTATCTTCATGAAACACTACGGATCAAAATATCTTGTTTTCATAATGCTTCATTGTTTGATCTAGAAATTCCGGGGCGATAAGGAGCCAGGCAGCTGAATTATTAAGCGGTGTGATCATTTCAACTCTGATATCAAGAAAATGCATAGCTCTACCTTTAGCTCACAAACTTGTTTCATAGTATACCGTAGTACATATATTATGTTTAAGTATATTTCTTGCATCTAATTGAACATTAAAGTCAAAGTTCGCGACTCCAACCCCGCTGTCTGTCTTAGCTATTAAGGCTTCATTATTTTTTTGAATATTTAATAAACGAGTTTGGTTGAAAGATATTAAAAAAGAGTTTCTATTCAACTTTACGAATAACTTTTTATAAAATTTCGAGGGATTTGACGTTGACAGTTGAAAGAGTCAAACTTTTTCGTGATAAAAACACAGCTATTCAGGTTATCAGGAAAATGAGACGATAATGAACGTTAGCGTGTTTGCACGTCGGCATTACCACGAGATAGAGGCTAAAGGAATGTTAAGGGTTTATAATCTACTGTCGGAAATACAAACCGAAGGCTGAATATATATTATAATAATCAGTTCGGTAAGTACCTTGATTAGACTTTCGTGTAGTTTTGTCCTATGGCATCGAGCGAGAGAGAAATAGCGTTTACGGGTTTAAATCCTTGGGGTTATGAACTCGTAACAACAAGCGATTGAACCTTCTGTAGACCGGGAGAGGTTAAAATCAAATAAATATTTTCTCTTTTGACAAATGAATCTTAGTCTTCAAATAAAAAAACGTATAACAGCGTTTTTGCATCTTTCCATGCTATGCAATAATGTGACGGGGAGCATAAGGTGATTATTGAGCAAATATTGGCTTAACAACATGTAATTAGTTATGCAACATTACAACCGGTAAATATAATAATCATTGTTATTACTATTTGTTGCTTAGTAGTGCAACAAATATTGAGTAAAGATAAATAGTTATTAACTTCTTCGAGAGAAGCCTTTGTTTAAAAGAATACGTTTATGGGCCAAAATCATATTGATAAGAGGCCTATGATGATGACTAGAGAAACTATAGCAAGGCGAATTTATTACCTGATTGATTTGAATTAGGTTTAGATTAAGAATATTATATTAGATTGAACACCGATGAGTCAGATCTAAAAACTGGAACAATTGTTTTTTACATTCGGTATCTGTTAACTAATTGGTTGATTGTTGCCAATATAAAAAAGGCTTTGCGGTTTATCGTGATCGAGGAACGTTAATTGGGCAAAATGTTAACCTCTGTTTAACGGACCGGATTTTAAAAGTGAAATTTTCTTGGTAATCGACTTCGTTGGGATGACTGTTCGCAGGCTTCTGACGGCGCTACGGTTTCTTGCAAAACATCTGCGTGAACGATTAAAGAGATTTCGAAGGTTGTTAAATGAGAATATAAAATCTACTTGATGCCCACATATTCATTCAAGTTGCGGTGTACGTAGTTACATTTTCTTGTAGAGTTCTACACCTACAAGTTTCTTCAACTTATATTGCATCGTGTTTTGCGAAATAATATTATTATCTTGCGTTATAAACCTTACAAGACACTCTAATAACTTTATCTAAGACATCAAAGATTTCATCGTTTCATATTCTCTTCATAATCATAAACTGTGGCTTTTCCAAATGTAAAGACACATTAGCAGAATGAAAGCACTAATTATTGAATGGATTATTCGATAGCATTTACTAAGAATCCGTCATGCTTTTACGATTAAGACATAACAAAGAGCATGAATAATGGCAAATGGTAATGAATTATAAACTTGATTGAAACGCTTTGAAGCCAAGTATCGGAACGCGTGTAATGTTGTCATCGTTGTAAATAGAGCTGTTACCAGACCGTTGATTTTATTTGAATTGTAGAAAATTTGATTTAGATTTGGATGTAATGAAACAATAATTGTTGTGACCACAATGTTTTAGTGATGTCATCGCAATCACAGACTGTGACGGCCACAAGCCCACATACGAGTAGTTTAGTGCTATGTACATACATAGGTGCAAAGGTATGTACAAGGTATGCTCCACACGTTGGTATGCGGGTAATTGAAGCTCAGTGTTAGCTACTATATCCTATTTTAGGACTTGGAAATGCTTTCTTAAGCACGTGCAACAATTAGGAATAGAACAATGTTAAGAGCTCGGGAGATGTTGAGTAAATATATCCAGTTGGTTGGTGGGCTGTTGCAGAAACTGGAATCTGAGATTGATTTGGTTATGGAGAATAATATTATTGAGGAAAAGCTGTAGATACTTATGTTCATTTTATAAATATTTCATATTGGATTCAAAATTTTCTTTTCGTTCACACTTGTTCGTATTCTAGTTACAGAAAGAACAAATGACAAATGAGTCAATTAAACCAGCAGCTATTGGAGCAATCTACAATCGACTGTACAAATAGAAGCAGCGAATCAAAGAACTTTAGTTAAATATAATTACATACAACGTATGTTTTTGCCTTTTGCTTTTTTTTTATGAATTCGAAGCCTGGATGAGGTTTACGTCATGGACAAGACACTGTTGTTTCGACCAAGTTTTTGCGTAAGAAACTGCAAATGTTCATACAAAGAGATTTGGCAGTAAGTTCCCTGTCTTCTCAGTCTTGAGCAGCAGTTATTGTGTGACATTCTTTATCTTATTATAAATAGAATGGGCGGTAATAACCTAGCATACAGACTGATACATACAAAAACAAACGCCATGTGACGTAAATTAGAAATAAAAATACTTGTTTAACAGAACAGAATTGTTTGATTTTTAATTGTGTTGTCAGAATACAAACAATTGTTGTCAAAGTGATTGGAAGTTGCCAGAACTAAAATGAAGTTTTTATTTAGTTGTAAAACCCTATTGTGTCTTGATTTTGTAGTTTCACTGTAAATAATGATCGCTAGCTTGTTTCTTTCAATTATCTTTGTATGTCACCGCAGCACGAATCATGCGCATGTATGTTTGTTAACGCATTCAAACATGAAATGTAAAACACCCGCAGCGGCAATCATCCAAATGATTTCCTTAAAATGCAAATAAAACTATTTCAAAGCTGGCGGCGGCGTCCTGAATAAAAGGTTTGTCGGCGTGCGTGCAGCTTGCAGAATGTGAGGAATGCTCCGTGCACTTCTCGGAACACGACTGGCCCTCCATTCCTGCCCTTAGGTAGACGCGTTTTGCACCATTAGCTTTTTCTTAAACCATATGATGTACCGCCGTCGAGACTTTAATTACTTTTTGTGTAGCATCAGTTCTTGATATAATATCTCTCGATATGAATTTAAGTGTCACGGTTATAACCTTCAACTAGTGTCCGAGGAGGTGTCTAAGAAAATAGCAAATATATTCTAATGTATGTAGAAAAATCTGTGTCTAAAATGCTATTGAAAAATATGTAAAGTGCTTCCATATTTTAGACTCTCAATAACCGTGAGAACGTGAATGTAGGATGATGTTGTGTATTGTTACAGCCGCCGCCACCGAGGTGTTCCAAACGAGTGTCGTTTAAGCAGAGCACATGTTAGACATTCAAATAAATTAGTTTATTAACCTTTGAAGTCTTAAAATATCGCTTCTAAACATTCAGAATTGATAGCAAATAATGAAATAACAAAAATGGTTTTCTATTTTATTGGTTAAAATTACAGCATTTTCAGCGAGTTTTCAATCAAGTTATATCATATTTTTGAAAGAGCCAATTTATAAAAACATCAATTTAGTTGTTATGTTCGACTTAATTAAACTTAAAATTGGTTTGCGTAGTTACCGAACCAAACATTGTTATTGTTATCCGTCATTTGGTACATACCTTCTACCATTTTCAAGATACGAAATGGAAATTACATAAAACTGAAAACAATTGGTCTCGACACTTTAAATATTCTTGTCAGAACGGAAGAAGTGTAACAAAATTCTTTTAATAAACAAACGAAGCGAACAAATGTCGGTAAACTTTTTCACTTTCCAAGTTTGGTTTATTCAATTCGGGCGGAGTTATGGCTTGATCAGTTCTTAAAATGGAAATCAGTCTTAACGATCACATAAATTGTAACTTAACAAGCGTCAAGTTAACGGAATTATTGTAAATTTGTACAAATGTCGAAGAATGCTCTACATTTAGTCGAATTTCAGATAACGGTGAATTAACATATAGTTTTATAAAAATCATTCTGCTGAACGACGGAACTCGTTCGTTCACAGCTAAGGATCACATGACCGTGTTTTGTGCCGTCGTCGCGTCGCCGGCGCGAGCGCATAGCCTTGTCTTTATCCGCAACTGGTCGCTAGATCAATTGAGCCGATTGATTGTTAGGAACCACAAATTGTACTAGTCCGTCTGATGTCACTTCCCTCTTGCAAACTGCATGCTTTTAATGATAGCATTTAGGTCAATCTATTAGCAAATTACATGCTTCGTTAGCTCTCATCTGGAATATGTCGCGATCAAAATTAAACGAGGAAAATTAAGCAAATTAATAGCTGTTAAAAACGCGATACTAAACGGCTTCAAATTTGCCATGATATTATATCCATTGCTTTAATTATGCAGGCCATGACAATAAGAGTAATAACAGGAAACACTCAGACAATTGGGAATTTATTGCAACGCAGGCTGAATACACCCATTCAAAATATGAATGGGATCAATTGAAGAGGCATAAATGACGCTTCGCCTTTTATTGGGGTTAAAACCGAAGTGAGTTAAAAATAGTAATTAGATAGTATATCTGAATAAGTATCTAATACAAAACACGAGGAAAACAAAGAGCAAGGAAATGTTTGCTTATTTTGTTACGAGAAAGAATTAAGACTAAGAAAATATTGGCATCGACTAAATCGCACCATTGATTTATCCACTGGAGAACAATGGAACATTTTATTGCTTATTGGAAATGGTACTGTTTGACGTAGAAGTTTTTACAATGCATAACACACTAGGCGTTCAGACTTGCTTTAGACTTCCTTCGATGAATCATTTGGGCCAGAAAGCCGCGACCGTAAAAAAGAAAAGGCTACATTCAAATTAGGAGTTCTTTTCAAAGAAGGTTCTTGATCAATCATGAGGATACGATAATGGTGAGTGTAGACATGCGCTCCGGCACGTATCTTCGATGAAGGTCAGCTTTTATTACGTTAACACTTGTAATAACTGTCTTTATGTCGTCAGATTCGTCTACAACTTCACACATTTCTAATATTACGAGGACATTATGTTCCAATTGGTCTTTGGGATATACAGAATTTATTACATTGTGGCCGTTAATCATTTAGTCATTAACTTTGAACAGTCCTACTGTTTGATTTAGCTTACCAACATCAACTTAATACTGTAACAATGTATTCGTGCATTACGTTTTTTCTGTTTGATGAAACGACGCACGACGCGCAATGAATAGGTCAAAATTGTGAGTTTGGAGAGAAAGCTCAGTTGCTGCAATTTCTTCGTACTCATTATGCAATTTCCAGTGAAATGTCACCTGGCCTCTTAGTAATTGCTCTTTGGTTTTGTATTTTATTCACCACATCAGCCATATGTTGTAGGTAATTGATATTCATTGTTGAGTCATACAATAACAGCACGAGTGCCAGTTTTATCATAGAACACCTGAGCGCCGCTGTTAAGTTTGATCATTTATTTTTAATGTTGTAAATAATGACTATTAGGGCTAATTGGTCAAGATTGCCTTATCGTTGCCGATTAAACAAGTTGTGTTTCAAGGAAACGGATGAATCAAATATTATCTTTAAGTACAATATGTTCTTATTTTCTGTAAAAAAAATTGGTGTCAAAAACAGAATATTGAATTGTTGCTAAAGGTATGTCATAACGAGTCTTCATAGACAGTCCTTCATAGCAACAGAACATGATAAGGCACTCCACTCAAGGAGAATTACTTAAGTCGTAAGTAATTTCAAGCGTCAGCGCGAGAAATGAAGACGAATGCTCACAAGTTTCACAACACAAAGAAACTGTAACCTTATTGTCTTCAGAAAGGCGACAAACGTTGTTGTAGCACGAAACAAAACACCACGAGACACAAACAATATGCACAACTCACAGAAACACTGAACACCATAGAAAACTGGCACGTGATTTACTAAAATTGACACATTGAATGTATGATGAGCGCAGGGTGCGCAGGCGGCGGAGGCAGCGCCGCGCGCCTCGCCTCGCCTCCGAGCCTCCGACTCGCCTGTATGTACACACCGCCCTCGGTAAATTCTTTGCATAAATAAACGAGAAAGCTCTAGCTAGCCCACAAAACTAACGTTTCCTTTACACTCACTTCGCGAAACAAGATGCACTGCTTCCAAAACAACTTAAAAGTACCTTACCTTTTTCACTGCGCAGTAATGATGTTCTAACACGATCGATGAAGAAAAACAAGCGAAAAGCAGGCACAGTCACGTTCGTGCGGATACGTCGAGAGCAATGGCGCCGCGCCGCCGGTTCGTTCGTCGTTTGTCGAGTCTCTCGCAGACTAGGAAGGCAAGCCTTGTTTGAACAGTGACGTGAGCCCAGATGGCCTCTTACCTTTTCTGCGCCGCGCGATTCACCTCTGTACGGAAAGAGACAGCACTATGCAAGCCAACCTCGTCTTCTACCTGTGGTGCAGCAACCTACATCACCGGTGCGTCGAATAAATTGAACAATGTCAAGTCTGATTATATGCCCGTTCGTCTCAAAAATATGCAAAAAATTCAGTATGCACATTTTGAATTTCTGGTAAACCTTCACATAACTAGTTTTAAATAAAACAAGGTGTGCCAGACGCAGAAATTAATGTGATTTACTAAAAAAGGAATATTTTCACATAAACAAAACATCCACGAAATAACGATTTCTCTGGACAAACGGATGTAAAATGTAAACAAGATATAGGAAAAGCAACACATAAAGTACATTAAACAGTAAATCAAAGAACTTATAAAAGTAAATTCGAAGGAAAAGTTTTAAGAGTGCTGCCATCTTGCGGAACATTGAAATTCTCCAATCAAGAACATTGCAGAAAACATACTGAGTTGTGTGTTGCCGCCATGTGTTGATTGCTGATGTTAAGGTTTCAACAAGCGATTGGTAGATGGCGCTTTTGTACGATGTTGTTATTTATTAGGCACAATAATAACAAATGAAATGACCAGCAATAACAGCACAAGTTGTAATAACAAGATAGTATATTAATTCGAAATTTAAATTTTTTGGTTGTTGTTACTATTCCGTGTACACATGAAATTATAACGCGGACACTAAGATGAACCAAGTGACCTTATAGGTAAGTGATGTAAGATACAAAGAATATTAAATCAGAACTGATGAATTTGGTGAAGTATCCAAAAAGCTTTGTTGAAAATCATTATAATTACGAGGAGCTCCTTAAAGAGCTCTGTGATGTAAGGACTGAAATACATACTACTGATATCGCAAGCACTTAAATTGTACAAAAAAAAACGACTTTACCAATGTGAAAAACAACACAATACATCCATTTCAGGTTCGAAAGCATAAAATTCGTATATATCATAAAGTTCTTAAATATGAAGTAAAAGTTTAATAAGGATCTATTGTAAACCATAATGCTAAAGATGGTATGGGATAGGATACTTCATTAAGACTTTTAACTACCATCAAACGCGTAATGGCACTCCTTCACCTTTATACGAAGAAATAAAACTTGCAGTATGTAAACACATACACATAAATAAAGGCAGAAAGCTGTTGGAAAGGAATCTCTTTGATTACGTCGCCGATGCCGGCTGGTGTGAAGCTACATTTAATAGATAGCGAGGTAATAACGATTTATCAATGCTCGATGTTCGATCGTGAAAGTCAAAATCGATTAGTAGCCTTCTGATTGAATGTTTAGCAAATAGAAAGTGCTGTTGTGATTTTTTGATGTGTAATGTTTTTATTGCATTCGCTTTTGTCAATGCCAATGCTGACTGGTTAATCTTTCCACTACAGCATGAGCAATTCCCATTTTCCTATATGATGAGCTATAATATTTATATCGTGCCGAATCGACAAAAGAAGACTAGAGAGAAGCTTAGAACAATATAAACACATTACGCCAAAAAGTTTCTTTGTCAATTTTATGTCTTAATGTTCCTGCAAATATCTCAATTTAATACTAAAGTTCGCAAAGCAAAATGGGGCTGAAATCAATCTTAGATCATACTCGACCTAGAAGCTTCACCATCTTGTGCTAAAGCACGTGTTTATCCACCTCCTATACGTAAAGAACCCAGAGATTTTGTTCCAGATGAATAATATCAATCTTTATTTAGCCATCATTTTACCTACCGTGCACACACTTATCTTTATAATTGACATTCAGGAACAACTTTCGCTTGCGTACTAATGGAACCTTAGAACACATCGACAGGCAGGATGTATAGCAGAGATAAATCCAAGTCTAAGAATCAGCGTCCACTTTCCAATACTCAGTAGTCTTTATATTATTCATTTGGGAGGTAATAAATTGGTCAGAAACTAGCAAATCCATAGATCACGAGGGCCCGAGGGGCTTTATTCTGGCCGCTTGTAAAATATTACATTTCTGCGCGGCGACAAGAAGTTATGAATGGTGTTTAGGAGAAGGCGGAGGAGCTGTTGCTGTTGTTATTTTGATTATGGTGACAATGTCTACAGAGGATCGAAATCAATAGCATAACTGATGTTATGCTATTGATTTTGGTTAATATTTTAATATTTTCTCCTTAGCTTTTAAACTACTCAATGAAAACGGGAATCTTCAATAAGAAACGAATAGGCAATAGAAAGCTTTATTTAATATACATTTTATCTACGATTATGCTGTAACTGGTTAAAAGTCAACTAGTCACTATATCATACCATCTTATCTTTTGCCAATTTCTAAACATATGTTAATACTGTAGAGCAATTTGTTTAGTCAAACATTTTTAAGCTGAAAAGAGAAGGCTCTTAATGCATCTAGTTTTTTGGTACCACGATCAATTTATATTTATCTTGCGGTTTTAAATTATTTGTTTGCTTAAATGAGGTGTTAGTCACCTGAAAACTGGATGACATTGCGGGTTTCTTGAAATTGTATTACATTAGCAAATATCAAGGTTTCGAAAGGATACGTAATGAGTACAATAGTTTCACAATAGCTTCTTTAATAAACATAGTAAAAGGTAAAACATGATTTATATACATATATATTACAATAGCAATTTTAGTTTAACATCACAAATATACCGTTTGTAGTAATAGTACTTCATTAAAATGGAAAAAGAATCTACAATCAAGATGTTTCGACACGGATTTAGATTATATTAGCGATAAACTAAACTGGTCAAAAGTGGCACTTAAATGTCTCTATAAATCTTAAATCACGTTTTTATTAAACACTTTCCTACACCGTTGGTATATTGCTTTCTTACTATGGTCTTTTTGAGCACCGTTTGAGTGACTTATGTGTATGGAGTGACAGACTTTAATTTGTGCTGAAAGATTACTGCTAAGCGTCGTTCTGGAATATGGACCTTACTTTATCTTGTTTGAATTCAAAAATTGCCACGTAACTGATTATGGCAACATTAATGTTTTTGAATGAAAAGCAGTTTGGAGCTTTCACTCTGGTCAGTGAGGGCGTTGGTGCCTTTTTCTTCATTTTTCTTTTAAAAATGTAATTCCTGTATCACGGGTGTGTTTACAAACACCAATATTCATTTGCACAAATACTCAGACCCAGAACAACTGTTTGTAGGTCATACAAATATTTTGTTCCGTGCAAGAATCAAACCGCTACACGCAGCGTAGCAGTCGATCGCTCAACCACTGCACCAACCGTGCCGTCGAATCTGTGTTGCCAATAGTCTTGATATACAAAGTTTCCTCCTACTGTAGATCGCACTGTCATCTTCGCTGTCTTTTACGACATCTACAGGAAAAAAGGTGGAATATCTATGTACTAGTCGTTTTTACTTACCGTCCGCTTCTAAGTTTCATCGCTCGACGTGTTCGGCTTCAAAGCTCGCCGCGTGCTTTCACCGACCATCGCCGCAGCTTATTATTTCACCGGTAACAGCTGAGCTGTCACGATATTGTACCACCTACAGTTTCATTAAGCGAACATTGCACTTCTGTTTTATTTTTTGCTCTGTGAGCGTTTGTTTTACCCTGTGTATGCTTTTACTCTGTATTTTTTTAACTGTGTGAACTTTTTTGGTCTATGGTCTAGATAAGAGTGATTGATTGATTTATAATAACATTATCTCGAGTAGATGTTAGAATTTAGTTGTTAGTTGTATGTTAGCATTAAACAAATTGTTTTGATTGTACAATTACCATTTGAAATGATTTCTATTTAATGTATGCCCACTATACGGACATTTTCTGTTATAATTATCACCAACTAAAATAGTTCTTTCTAGTACATTTTAACTAAAATACGTAGTTCTAAATAGTAGTTTCTGCTATTACGTAAATATAGATGTATCCTATTTGTACGCAATTATGCGTAATTATTCATAATTAATTTAAATGGTCGCCAGTATTGCGCCATCGATATTGCGCGGACAAATTATATTATTAATCTATTTTCATAACAAACTTCCAGGAAATTTGTTAATTAAATAGATTAATAATTTGTTACATTACATCTATAAGCACTACTATCAGTTTCACTGAAAATAAAGTATGTACTTATCCTAAAATGCTCACCAATTTGTAAAATGGCTATTAATTTCAACTGCTTCGTATTCTGTTAACGAAACTTTTTATCAAAAATCTATACACCAATTATTTTGACCTAACAATTTAGTATGATTAAACGTCTTTACGCTTTGACCAATGTTCAGTGGTGATTAGCCCCGATTTGTGCGGGTTCTTAATCTCGTCGATGAAGAACAAATTGGCTATTAGGTACTTACACAGTCATCGCTTTACTTATTTGGATGGGCGTAGATTTTGTGCCGTTATGTTCTTTTTATTATTGTGTTTGTGTATGTGGTTTTCGCACACAGGAAACTGTGTCCGACTAATGTAGTTGTATGATAATTTGGTTACATTTAATATATTCGATTAAAATATTATGGTAGGATCCAAAAAAAAAATCTGGTGATAATTTGTAAGTCGAAGTCTCTAGTACGTCTTTGGTGAGTCATTATAGTCATTGCGTACGACTTAAACAACATTGCAACTTATAGGAAATGACCGACAGGACATTTTCCTGCAGATGAGGTATAAATTAGAATTTTTTATCCGATTCACATTGGCCCTGCTTCCAATATATTATTTTTACTTACTACTTATGTTGGATCAGCGACCCATTTGTTCTATAGTATGGTATGGTCCATTCAGGTCATGGTCCAGGTCAACGATATGCGAGAAAGCAAGCAGTCTGAATTTTTGCAGTTTCTCACCAATCGTTACCTCGAAGCTTCAGAAAATCAGCCTCCACTCAATCTCGCTCCAGTGAATACTGGGTTGTTCCAACCATTAAATGTTTAATTATACATTGTGACAAGGTATTGCCATGTTTGAGGAAAACTTAGGTGTTGATAGTAAGCAGCTGGGTAGGCAAATATAATCAGAATCCATAAGCGCGCCGCATCACTAGTGCGACGAGTAAGGGTCAGTTGCAACAGGCTCTTGATTATGATCGCTGACAGGGTTGATTGCCCAAACATAGATCACTCTTCCCTGTTGCGTGTATCACAGTGCAATTTTATTTACAAATTTAACTGTTACTAACCCTCTATGAGTCTGAGACTTGAAATAAAGTTTATTCTATTCTATAACAATCACTTTGACTATATGACGTACACATCTGCGAATGGTGCCGAACCCAGTGATAAGAACGAGTATGATAACACTTCTCCGTACTTATGTGAGTCAAGTTCTTGATAAAAATTTGATAAGGACCCTTCAATTTAAATTTCAATTGAAATATGATATAACATCTCCACTTATTCATATTGACGATTTTTGTAACCGTATTCATGATTCATTTGACTTCTTTTTTTCTTTGATACTTTCAGCCTATATTATTCCACTGCAGGGCAAATGTCTTCCCCATGACTTTCAATGACATTTGGTCCAGAGCCAGTGTGGACAATTCGTTTTTTGTTCCATCTAGGACGTCCCCCCATCCTGTAATCAGTTCCAGGCGGATACATGGATACATAGCTAAGTAAGGCATAGGGCAGACGTGACTGGCCGGCCTTTTGAATTTCGCGGCCTTTGTATATGATCTTCTAATACATGATCCGGATTTCCATCTGTTTATACGCGTCATTATTAAAGACCAGGCCTTATATGACGGCCTCTAACTAAGAGTACAGTGCCAATTCGCACATTGTTCTTTCGCCTGCAGCAATGGGCGCGATTGCCTGTCATGTCTGATCTCAGATTCGTAATAGGAAACCGACTCTTGAGGCTATACGTTTTAACAAGACAACTCTCAAATGTAATTTTGTGTGTTCACATGTACTATATCTAGATTATTATATCTTTCATTTCGTTTTAAGAGAAAGTAAAAATTATGCAAGCCGTTAATCGGGTGACCTTATGAATGGCTTAAAGAGTGCAAATTACTTACATAAGGTTGTGTAAATGAAAGTGAGGATAAGTGATTAATTTGATATTGATTCTTGATCTTCATTTAAAGATACAGAAAGGAGTTCTTGTATACTGCTTCCGAATTTCCGATAGTCATCTGTTTGATTTGATGAGATCTAAGTTTGAGTACCTATGGTTTTTTAATTAGGTATTTATTTAACGTGACTTGTCTCTCGAGAGTTGCTCCAGGCGAATATCTTCGTCAGTACTATGTAGTTCGGTTGTTCCATGGATATAATATTTTGAATGTGGATTCATTCATTAGATTGATGTATTTTTTTCATCTGATACAGAATAAGCGCGCTACACTAAGGCCTAACCATCCTAACCAGAAGAGAATCTTCAACCAGAAGAGGCCCATTCCCAGCCGGGCCCGTAACTGGCTGAATAATGATTATAATCTCTGTTTCTTGTTTTCTTTTATAATATTATTATAAATATTATTTTAAATATTATATTATAATATAAAACTGCCTCGTTGGTCGCGTGATCGCAAGCACGACGGTTAAGAGTGGAGTCCTGGATTCTATTCCCGTATCGGGTAGTGTTGTTAGGTCTTTCTGTATGGAAGCTCTCAGTATTCAGCGCGGAGTTTAGAATTGTCCCCGGTAGATGGCAATAAGCTCGCCCCCTTTTACATGAAATTCAATAACGGCATCGGCACAACGTGGGCAACATAACATACAATAGTACATAGGCTACCTAACCTTTCGGAGAACACAGGTCTGATGATGTTATTTTATGTAATATAAAAAGAAGGTATATTTGAAAAATATATAAAATAGTAGGTATATTACAGGTCTTCGGTGCGGTCTTGTAAGAGTTCCCGAGGCCCACCATATGGTGTCGAGGCGGATCACCGTGGTGAGTTTAGCCGGTAGGAGTCCGGCACTCCCCTCCGCCCCCCCCAGGTGGAGGATAGCCCATGATGGGTTCTCACCACGATAATCAAAAAAAAAAAAAAAAAAAAAAAAAAAAGGTATAGGTAGGTTACAGGTAGCAGCAAAAAATTGCTCGCTACTCGTAATAAATCGAAAGGTACCAAAAGATAACATCAGTGCTTACACATAAATAGTATAGTGGTCTAGATTTGATGCGGCGTGTTCAAAGCCTTACTTTTGTTCTATATCATTTCAAGTTATTTGTCTAAGTCTGCGTAGGAGTTTTTGCTCTCACTCGACAAGAACTACAACCAACTTTCTTCCTGGCCAATTAAGGGGCCCTGTTATAACGAGGTTTTATACTAGCTATTAAATTGAAGCACATAAACGTTTTGTTTTATGTTTATGGAAAGTATTATACTTTAATGAACCTGTTATCTGTACCATAGTATTAAGTACGTATATACTAATACTTAACCATATTGAAAGTAGATTTTATGTTGTGTTACAAACTCAGAAAGCTGGTGTCCTATTCAATTAATGTTTACTTTTCCTGTAACATAAGCACTATAAGCGACATAACGCTGAATAAAGTTGAACGTATTTTAATACTAAAATATAATAAAAATAAAAAATATTTTTATTCATGTATAACAGTTAAAGGAATTATGAATAGTCAGACTCTAGTTGCCAAGTTTTGTTTTCCTATGGAGAAGAACGGGCAAGAAACTCCATGGTTACTCTTTTAAATTCTGATTATTTAACATTTCATATTTATGAAAACATGATTTTCTCAACTTTATGTGAGGAAAATGTAATACTAGGTCTAGACTAAACAAACTGATAACTATAATATCCGAAAACTTCTGACAGTACTGCCATGACAGCTATGAACTAACCAGTCCCAGTAGACAACACCCGTTCACGAGTATGACGTATGTGTCAGCGTCACTCAGCTCAACCATATTGCAGGGAACCAAACGACTCGACACACACCGCCAATATCAGCAGGACATTTGAGTGAGCATGACGATAATTATAAGGAGGTGTTAAGTCGCATGCTGTTATATAGACAGTTGAGACAGGACTATTGTTATTAAGTCTTTTGTCTACTATATATGTACGTTGTGATTGGTGTTTGTTAGAATAAATCTTACTAATATTATGTCCTTTACTTGACCGTAATAGAGAATACATCACACTGTGTATATCTTCTTTGGCCTAGCATGAATGTTTCGACGTCTCGTAGCTTAACGGGCCTAAATTTTGAATTGGACATAACTACTAGTTTCGAAATGTTTTTTAATTTAGACTTTATTGATATCGTAATATGATACAAATGTGCGTCGCGCATAAAATTAAAACTATTTGAAGTTCCAAATCGGTACTAGTGTCATGGAGTCATTCATAGTGTCTAATTTCTTAATTAGTTGTTATATCGAGAGCTAAATGCGCGTGCGCCGGTGGAGCGTGAACGCTAATCAGTACAGAGTACAATGAATGGTGCTGGTACTGGCAAGCACAATTCAGTTGATTTAATATAGACAATACTTAATTCTAACGTTGTTATTTTTTTTAATATTTCGCTTTTTTGTTCTTGGAGTGATATTACGTTTGAAGTATTTCAGCTACCGCCTACACATGACAATTTTAAGGTCGTATTGAAAAATAGGGACGAGCTTACTGTCATCCATTGAAAGCTACTATAGGAATTTTGTAGCTAATTTCTCCTTACTAAAAATTCCAGTTTAGTCTAATGGGCAGAGTGGTGGCACGGTACGCAAGAGTTGCAATCCTGATAGTCTTGGTTGATGTCAAGTTCTCTTTGTAGTTTTCCTACAATCGTTTATATTTAACAAGGCAAATTTTTTATTGTAAGCAAACCTACGATGAATACTATGAATGATGAAAGACCAATTAAATTCGATGCTTATTAACTTTTATCATTAAATTAAATAAAACAGAATATATTTTTAAACCTTTTCACCGTTGTGCTCGATGTTCTATGGCAAGGCACGCGCGCATCCTGGCTGCATGTTTGGTAAATATCAAATGAACTCCGTGACCCTCGCGCCTAGCGGATTCCACGTGTATGCCCATGCGCACAGTTCCTGTTATTGCCTATTTGTTTACTTACGGTTTTGCAGAACAACTGGCACTTAACGATTTTTCGTACTGCTGAGTTGATGTTTGTAGAAATAACTGTTTTAAAATATTTTAGGGAATTCTAAGAATGTTCTTTAGTAGTAGGTATAGTAAAAGTAAATTTTCCTTAATATGAATAAGTGTTTGAATGTAACCTAAGTATTGCAAGTTGTAACTTTATGAAATTAACATAATGTATGTGTTATTGAGATTTTCTCTTTAATAAACGATAATTTACTTATTTGCGGAAACTTGTAATTAGTTTTCTTTAATTAATAAATTTCTTACTATAGATATCTTAGTTGTAAAATCTCAGAAAAAATTAAATTAATAAAATCAATAATAGAGCTCTGCAGCTTATTCTTAGTACACTTTATAACGTTATTTACGACACTTCCTAAATATGGATAAAGAAGACGCTAGATGACAACTAGTCATCCGTGTTACTTTTTATGAACTGTCAAAAACGACATTTTCTTCAAAATGTTTGGAATACAAAAGCGTGACGTCATAGTTTTTCATTGCCATTGACAGAATTATTCTGTGATTTTGATAAATTAAAAATTGAAAACAAGATTTCAAACAAGATTTCAGAATTTATTATTATTTATTTGATGCAGTCGTCTAGCCTAAAGTCATTATAAAGACAAAGGACAACAAAACGATTAAAAAATTAAAACGTAGCTATTCTAAATTCGAATCCAAATAATTTTAAAGCGAAAGCCTCGCTTGCTTTATAATTAATATACAATACTGGCCACTTACATAAGTTGAATAAGCAGAAGCTCATTACTGACCGGCCGTATGAAAGCCTTACATGAATTTAATAATCGTAATCATATATCTGTCATATCATATCATATCATCATATCATATCATATCTGCATCTTATTCTCACTGACTTTTCAATGAGAAGAGTTGGTACTTTCTGATTTTACTTTTAGCAATGAGTTTGCAACTTATTACCTTCAAGTTTTGGTCTACTAACAGTTGTTTTGTATAGGTCCTCGATTATATAATCATTTGCCCACTTTTTTGCTTCAAATTACTGAAAATAATGTGTTTAAAAACAAAATTAAGAAATTACTCATAGAGAGAGCGTATTAATTTGTACGTCCAATGTAAATTTCTATTATCCTTATTAATTTTAAATAATTAATATAAAATTGTATAAAAGTTTGCATAGCGTGAGCCCTAATATGGCAATGAACTATGTATATTTAATATATATGTATATATTATAAAATAAATTGAAATTGAAATGATAATTGAACGAATAATGAAATGAAATGAAACGAAATGCTTTTCAATCACTTTTAAACTACATAGATGGCGTCGGCATTCCTATGAGTATCCCTGAGAAGAAACGCTGAAACAAACTTTGATAAGAATACATTTTCTGGTACTTACATATATTGTACTAGCTGTTGCCCGCGATTTCCTTTTTATTTATTTTTTGTATTCATTATTTAATTAGTGTTTTGCTGCAATAGTAAAAATTGCCTATGTCCTTCGCCAGGTTTCAAGCCACATCTTAGTAAAATTTCACTATGATCGATTTAAACATTATGAACTATGATATATGAATATAGACATTACAGTAGAATATTATATTGAGTATATAATAATTATAAAAAAAAGCATTCGTGGTCGCATGTTCAATACAAAGTGTTTGGAGACAGTTTGAAGTTGTGCTCGGTAGATGGCAACGCAATCGCGTCTTATTACTTGAAACGTATAACGTATATCGGCAAAATAATCTTAATATCGGCGTAGAATAATACCTAGACCTCTGCCTAACGCTTCAGGGAATACATATAATATAATTTTAGCAATGAATTTGTAACTAAGCGTCACTGCTGTGACAATAATGATTAAATCACTTATTGGTAGAGTTGCGAATTAGGAATATTGGTTTAACGGAATGTGTATTTGCATTTGACCGAAAATACTCACGACGCGTTGTTACTTGTAGGCGTGATGTTTTTCTCATAGCCATGTTACCCACTTCTCTTAGTCCGCCATAGGTGAAAATGGCAGAGAATAGATTATATTTTTTTTTAAACCTTGCCCCACTCTTTTATCTCTCCTGTGTCGTAGATACAGTTTACAAACATACATGTCACATACACACACAACTAAACCCGAAACAACTATCTGTAGATCAAACAAATATTTTTTCCGTGCGCGAATCGAACCCGCGACACCCGGCGCATAAAGCTAATAACTTAGCCACTGCGCCAACCGTGTCGTCTTATAGAAACGCTATGTCCTATGCTTTCTTGACCCCCAGAGAAACGTAAACAAAAATTTTAATTCTCATAAAATAAAGTACCTACTTAATCATGTCTTATCAAAACTGTAAAAACAAATGTATGATACTATGTACATATGTACGGTAACTATGGTAACCTAGGACCACCACGGGGGCTCTGATTTATAGTCAGAAGCCATTGCCTCTGGTTACCTGCTCCAATTATTATGAAACGTTCGATTAATAGAGAAAGGAGTGCCCCATCAATTAATGTAACGTCGATTAATTTGTTATTACTTAAAGTCGGTCGAGTATAGAATAATATTAGTATGAAAGCAAGCGGGGCTCTGCTAGCGGCTACGACACTCAACTGGAAATGTTCATAGTACATGCCGATATAAAAAAAAGAATATTGTGTTAAGAATATTTATTAGCGAATAATGGTGCAAACATGAGAAGGCCCCAATTTGTCAGCAAATGGTTGGCCTAAGATTATAAATAAAAGGCGATAAAATTCATTGTAGTGAAATCCTGTTGTTTGTCTGTGTGTGACGGCGAGGAACATGACGCTCTAAGGGGTCAATAGTAAGACTTTTTGTTCGTAATTTTGTATGCTAAGTAAGTTTGTATGATATTTGTTGAAAACAATGAAACATTGCTTTTTATTTTCTATATATATCTACCTATATAAAAAAGCGAAATATCAGTCACTAGGGGTTCAAAGATTATATGAAAAATCTTTTTAGGCTTTTATTATTATATTTCCTATCCTACTAATCCTAATAATATTATAAATGTGAAAGTTTGTGAGGATGGATGGATGGATATTTGTTACTCAATCACGCCAGAACGGCTAAACAGATCTAGATGAAATTTGGCACAGAGATAGATTATAGCCTTGGATAGCACATAAGCTACTTTTATCCCGGAAAAATGTACGGGTTCGTAAACCACGCTGGCCAAGCCGCGGGCGGAAGCTAGTCATCTTCATCTATATAAATAAGTACTTGAATTATTAGGGTACTTACAACTGATACCTTTGGACAGTTCATTTAAACAAATTGCTATGAAGTTCGATACCCTTTCAATGTTTTACAGTTAACCTTGTTAGTCACTAGTAATTTGCCTAGCTATGCCTATATTGAACATCATACTATAAAAGTCAATAATAAATTGTACCGAGTAAATTACTGATTACTAGTGCGGATGTTACACCTGAATGTTTTTTGTAATTGGCCTCCAGTCCTCAATTATAACACGTGCAAAATTATAGTGATTAAGAGTAACTTTAGTTTTATTTAGGTATTTATCTCTTTGTCTCATCTTTGACTTTTACCTCGTCCCCATTACCTTACATTCATGTGTATTTTCATCAATGTACCTACTTTCGTTTTCCAGTTTGGTTTAGACAGTGATGAGCTATTTATGTCTGATTAAACCTACAATCATTAAGAGAAACAAAACCTAGCAATTATTCCAATATTTATTTGAATAGATTAAAAAAATAAATTTAAAAAAATATATATATTAAAGTTTATTTAATTATTATAAACAATGAGTTCGTAGTTTACGACTTCAGCAACGGTTAGGGAACCGATTACGATACAAGCTCGTGATCGGAATCAGTTGAATTGATTCCGATAACATGCGTCTATTGAAGAGCAAGGCAAAGGCAACATAATACTATGGTGTCAAAGGTTTCACGAAAAAAATATTAACTTTTTGTTGATAGATTATAATAAATTATGGTTGATATAGGTATAATAAATAGGTAATATTCTTGAAATGCTACTGCCTATTGTTTAATTTTAAAACTTTTATAAACGTTATATGCAAACGCTTGTTTCGATTTGCTTACAAAGTAGCTTAATGTTTTCACTTTGAGTTTATGTTTTTTATTTGCTATTTCCGTACTATGGCCGATGGCGTTAACATCCTTAATTCACGAGACTCCCGTTAGACTGCGTCTGAGCCTAGATCTGTAGAGTTATGGAGTCCATTAAAATAATTAATGGCTCCATTTGCCCCAGAGCCACCTAATACTTAATACTTGTTCGATATCAAAATAATTTATTCATATTCATTTATTTCACACTTAGTGTGAGTTCTTGAAGGGATTATTGTTATTATTAATCAATATTAATATTATTAATTCATTTGCGATCAAAATAATTATTTACCGAAAGCATCAATTTTAAAACGGTATAAACTATAAAACTAGTTTTCTATTAGATTTCTATTGGAATCCTAAACTTACCTAATTAATTAATTTCTAATCAATTTTTATGTCCATAAATATGATTAATTTACCTTCAAAAACTTGTTCTAAGAAAACAATCTGGTAAACGACATTTTGTTTTATGATATTGAATGCATAGCCACGCTCATAGAATATTTTTATGTGGCCGAACGTGGACACAATTTTATTTTATTATTTATTGTTAATCTGATTAGTGAGGGGTTATAAAAAGTGGCTGTCATGCCTTCTATTATGTGGTGGACCACCCGGGTACTGTCTGCCTTTGTTTGTGTTGGACAAGATCGAGACGTTAGTTGTAAAAAAATATATTTTGTTTAATAAAAAAATCGTTGAATTCTAGTGTATAATTAATTATTACAGCTTAACCCTATTTTGCTGACGGTTAATATACGTATTTGCACATTATAAAGACGTAACCATCGTGACTATACACGTTCGTATTTAATATTTTGCAATCTGTAATGACCTCTGTCAGTTATTGTGGTCTGTTTTGTTCCTAGTATTTTTTAGGTGTTCGGACAATTTGTTGGTCGAATATTCGATTCGAAATTCGTCCTCTTGGTCCTTTGCCGTTAATTTTTCCTGTTAACAAGAATATTGTAGTGTAACCTTGTAGTTGGTTTAATGTTCTGAATGTCCAATCTTATATTGGCATAACAATATTTTTATGTCTTTTTTTCTTCACTTGTAGAAATACTCGTAAGTACTATACTTGCCTAAAGAAAACCTGAAAATTTATCAACACAAACGGGGTTAAAACCCGCGACCTCTGACGATCCAATTATATGTTCACTTTATTATATCCTTGAGTTTTAAAAAACAGACATTAAACATCCTAATCCTCTAAGTGGTTTTCAAAGAAAAAAACATGAATAAATAAAGTTATTATAAAGATTGGAATACACGTCGATCAGACCGTCTGTCTGGCATAGCGGTGCTATTTCACGGTGATAACGATGACTCGTTGAAATTTATTGATGGCGTGATCTGTTGTGCTGTAGACGGGCTCCTGAACATAACTGTATTATATATATTATAATTCAAATTGGTAGTATTAGGTAACCGGGTAACCTATAGTTAGAACTGTGTGTACCGTTCGACCGAAATAATACATGCACTTTCGTTTTCAATGAGGAAACTGAGAGAACTTAATCTCTCGTCTCCTTTTTTCTTGGTATTATTAGTAAGGCGAAGTGTGTATTTGAATGAAATGGTGTTGATACTGAAGTGAAAAAACCGGAACGATTACCAAAAATTTCGCAAAGCACGTATGAGCAGCTGCATCTTCATTTTAAGGTTAAGCTCTCAAAAATTCTCGTGAAGTTATTTCAATATTTGTCATATAATTATTTCTATTATTATTATCTTTCTGGAATTGTGTTAAGAGAAACTATTAAAATTATAGGAGATAATTATGAGGCTTCTCTAATGCTTTGAAAAAGACTTTGCAATCTATTGTCATTTATATGAAACTGACACCATAACAACATAACATAGCGTCACGCCTATATCCCCAAAGGGTTAGGCTGAGGTGTAGGTACTATTATACACTCACATGTCGCCGATGCCGTTATTGGGTCTCATGAAATAGTGGGCGAGCCTATTGTCATCTAACCGGTACAACCGTATCGTTGCTATTTAGTCTGGAACCCAGACTCCGTGCTGCTACTGAGAATTTCAATCGAATGGCAATCGAAATCGAAATCGCAATCGAAAGGCCACAATACCAATGAGGCAGTATAAAAATTACACCGACACCTGTAATATATGGTGGTAATCTGTATATACCTAGTACTTAGGCATTTACTTTAGTAAAGTATATCCTAAATCAGAGGCTACCTACCGAGGTGGATATGTACATACAATAAGAGGTATCAACTTATTATATAGGGACTCTTCGCATTTGTATTAAAACCCCTATCCACTTTTCAGTATTGTCTATAGGTAGTGGTAATTTTTTAATTCCAGTGTACTCTTTATAAATGGCGTATTGTACGTGACGCGTCACTAATATTGGTTTTGAGAAAGCATTACGTCAATACACAGAATAGCCCGGTTTCAATTCCCGTTCAAAGGAAACACGGCGATCGGATTACTTGCCGACATTCTTCATTATAATACTATGTAAATGTTGGTGGTATACCAAACATTATGTATATCTTTGTGATTAAATTCTCTTACAAAATGAATTGGTGTAAAGTCGAGCTGTAACCGTTTGACGTTTCATGGTTTTATGATGAAGAGGGATGAGTAAGGTGTAATAATAAATTCTAAGTATGAATGTAGGCAGACCAAAGAATCGATGAAGAATGTGTGACAGAGATAAATGGAAGAAAATGATATAATGCGCGTGCGCCGTACTCAAATACACGAGCATGATAGTGATAACTAACAAGACTAAAAAAATTTAGGTATGTAATCTTTGAAAATTACGTATTTCCCATTTTTCCATTTTTTCGTTATTTCAATATAAACATAAACTTGTTTATAACTGTTTCTGACTTTGTATAGTAATGTTTTGCATTGCCACACCAGCGTGGGTATTCCCCGGTAACAAAAAATTACAGTCTATAGAAATATGAAACGTGTAACTTGAATAAATCCATAAAATTGTCTATATCGACTTTTCGCATACCTACTTCGATTGTCCAAGTAATCTGAGTGTAATGAACGTCACCTTGCCATGAAGCAAGTACAATACCTTCTAGATTTTGTTTGTTTTTGCTACACGAATTGGTTGTAGGTACTATTAATCATATTATGCAGTATTGGGTAATACCTATAGTATCTACTTTACCACATAACATAGCATTGGGGCTTTGAACACTGGGGATAATTCGAAACTCCGGGCTTACAGTGAGAATTTCTAAAATAACTAATTACGCTTTACCCGAGAATCGACCTCAGGATTTCCCGCTAAGCAGTCACGTTTGCGACGGTTAGTAGTATTACCAATGAGGCAATCCAAGACTGATTCCATTGCTTAAAGAAGAAATGGAAGAATTTCTTTTAAGGATGAATTTAATGTCATTTTCCTACTCGGCTTTGCCAGTTTGTATAGGAAGAACAATAAAACAATATAGTTAGTTATAAAAATGATATGAACCATGATTGGCCATTTAATACGACACGATCACTTCTTCAAGACAATTTTAGAAGGAAAAATTGAAAGAAAGAGAGAAAGGAGAAGACCTAGGCGAAACTTTGCACAACAAGTGAAGAAGAAAGTAGGGGTCGAGTCGTATCAAGAGGTCAAAACGGAGGCAGAAAACAGAGAGCAGTGGCGATTGCTCCACCGACAAGAGTTAAGCTCTTAAATTAAGGAAGAAGAATAAAATGGGCTTGTAAATACTGTATGCCTAACTAAAAAGCAGCCCGTAAACTAAACCATGGGCACCACCCATTGCTTGTGCCATTGTGACTATAATGACGCAGTATTTTTCCAAATTCGACGTAACATAATTTGGCACGGAAAAAACAAACTTTTTCATGGAACAATTTGTTCAGTAAGTATGAATAATTGTTGTGCATTGCTCTGATCGCGATAGTCAAAAATGGAGACATAAAGCCGAATGGCCGCGCGTGCGTCGAAATCGAACAATGAGAAAGGTTGACGCGCTTCCGTCCCTTTATTATTCATTTACAACCTTTGCTTTGTATGCGGCTTCCTGTCGTACACTCAAGTTTTTTGACAGATAAATTATATTATTATTGTTTATCTTTTGGTTAGTGGTCATGAAAATAGCGGGAGAAACAGCGCGGTTGTGTGAATCTGGAGCGAATTTATACAGAGAAAGAGAGAATGAACCTAAATATGTTAGTGGAATACCAAGCGGTGTCTTGGCCCGAGTTGATTGATTGATTTAATGCTACATTTTCATAGCAATATTCAATGCAGGGAGAGAATTAAATACCAATAGATTTATTTTATTTAAGAGATGGACCATAAACAATTAAACACCGACTATTTCATTGCATAATTTTAAGGAAAGCTTATCGGTTTCATGGCCCAACACACTACGCATGGATGGTCTGTCATTTTTTGTCCAAACGTTTCGGTTTTTCATAAACAAGTGTGTAACCATTTTATCTAAATGAATAAACTAAACAAAGGCCCATTTTGTGCATTATCGTCATCTGCAGCCTAAATAAGCAGTTGTTCAAGATAAGCTATGATTCAACGCTAAAAGATTTCGAGCTGACGCATTATGCTATAATAGATGTTGCATGATCATCTTTTGTTGAAGAACGTTCACTTGATAAGTCAACATTGTGTAGGTACTTTGGGTCAGTATTTTTTATTTAAAGTTATTTAGTGAAAAACTGGGTTTAGGTTATCTTAATTTTACAGTAGTACACTGTGTCTGTTTTCTGCAACCCCAAGCGAGATTTGACTTGCGCAGTATTTTATTGGTAGTGTAGCTGATAGTAACCTTTTTCAGGACCTAGCTCTCAATCTGATGCATGGAGATCAGTGACTAATTGGCAAAGCTCGCGGGAACTAAAATATGAAATCAGTTTTAAAGACACATGTATGTTCTTTCTTGGATATACGTATAGAAGCTTAAATTATACTTTTATACGCTATGCCAATGTCAAAAATAAACATACTACTTAGTAAATAAAAACAAGCAGTTATCGAGTTACTTGCGTAAAAATAATTTATAATAACAGCAAAGAAACAGTAATAAAGTTATATCGTAACTTGATGGCTATAGTTACGTATTAAAAAGTATGTAATCCGTGAAAGTGTAGGACATTATCGTTCGGAAGAGGATAGCATTATCGCGTGAGTAATATCCGGTGCGTACGCGCATGCAGTTCGTTGCACTACGGCTTTACAGCTTTCGGTGTTGCGTAGGTTTATTAGTTAAGCCTTATAAATCAGGTTTTTATGCTTATTGGCTTAGAGCTCCCTATATAGAGCGGCCTTATATATATATTTTTTTTTTCTATACCTAGCTTAGGCCGGTATTGCGATTCACAATCAACACCACGTTTCCGACTTTATGCATGGGTAACATATGTTAGTCCGCCATGGCTTACTGTCAAACAAAGTTTTTTTTAAATGATTAATTAGTGAAAATAACAAGGATCCTTTAGAGAGGAAAGTGGTTGGCTCTTTGTTTTGTGGTTATCGAATTATTTGAACAATTCACAGAAATAATGAGATCACCGTCCTTTGTCCTTATTTTGCACATTCCATCGAACATTCTACGAAATGTGACTGGATGTTGTTATTAAAATATTAATATTTATATTATTATAAATAATTTATTATTGTTAACTTACTCGTCAGACTATAAAAACACGGATGAAGGGTTGAAAGCTTTCATGTATTTTTAATTATAGCGAACTTTTTTTAAATTAGGTATTTTCAATATCTAATTCATTGTAGTAATAAAATTGACCATAAAGGTCATTGCGCATAGGACCCTAGTAACTGACCTGTTGCCCGGAACACAGATTATAATAATTATTCATGATTCACACGAATTGTACCTCGTAATTTGTAGTCATAGTAAGTACCTACATTTTTGTAAAAAAAAGATGTAATAAAATTAATAAAAATATTACAACGGTTTATCGAATAAAATTAAACATCCGTATTTGTTTATATTACGAATTAATTTAATTATGGCTTTAGATTTCTTTATTTATTTTTATTGATACGCATTATATCGATACAGTGTTAATTCGTCATCGTTTGCTCAAGTCGTCGACTATAGTTCATTTTTGTCTTTTCTATCTCTAATGCGTGTCAGTTAAAATATTATCAAGCAACGTTAATGGTGCAAGGTACTTGGTTTTGCAGACAACCCATAGCCACGAGTACTATGGACAGTACGTTCTGTCTGTGTATACTGCAACAAGATGAGTAGATACTTACTATGAAAATACTGCAAAAGTAGAGTCTCTCGAACGAGTTATTTTAATCTTCTTTGCCATTACAAAGTAAATTTATTTGCTACTAATTTATCAGGCGGCTGACGCGTCATCATTAAGTCTATTATATATACGTGCATAAATAGCTACTCGTAACACTCAGTTAATGGCGGTAATATATTATTATTTATTTATAATGGCACTATTTGTTGCTCATCATGCATTTTATATTGTCAACAGTTTTTCTGTGGAAACAGTAAACCGAGCATGAAATTTGCAGCACAAGGAAATGTGGAGTCATTACTTTTATATATACTTATATGTTTTATTTAAAATAGATAATCATTCGCATAATATGGAACTCCGCCATAGGGGTTCCTCCAAAAGCCTTAATTACAATAATTATGGCATGGTAGACGGTGATCGTAATATGAAATTATTATAATTAGCACACAAATGCTGCTACTTGTCCTGTTAATATATCGTTAATACCTGCATATATACTACTACTTATACCTTCCTTGTCTGTTGCATTGACTAGTATTAATGGCGGAAAATCTGACGTCATCACAATTCATTTCTGTTCATGGGTCTGCCTAATGATCTAATTGATTATATTATAATCTTTTGTTAAACAATTTATTGTATGATTTTATTCAATAAATTTGTACCTTTGAACAAGTACTGGATGTTGTAATTTTTTTCTTGATTATGTCGTTCGTAGTGATCGTACTGATCAGGAAAAATGAAGACGATAGCTTTAATTCTAATTTCGTCTAATGGTGATTCATTACCACCGGTGTTAGGGGGTTGACTGATACCCATATTACGTACAATGTGACAGTAGCTCTCGTTAATAATCATGCTATTCCGTATTCTCTTATGAAAACATATATAAGCGAGAAAGGGATGCACTGTTTATTGGTCGCTCTGGCTGCCAGATTTTTCTTACGTAATGAGGCGCCTGTGGACAAAACTAATTAGCACACATCATCCGATCGAATAATGAAGGTCCATTATGTGTCCATGACCACTTACTGTTTCAGACGCGAACAAAAAGTCTATAAATGTCAAAGTTGATTACAGCTGGTATTGAAATGCCATATGGGCGTTAACTACAGGCTATATGGGCACAGATCGAAACCTAACTAGATTTCTATTTCGAAATGACAATGACTGGCTGTATTGTGAATTGCGATCGATGTTGTAACCTTTTTTTTTGATGTTACGAAATAATATGTTACGTACAGACGAATGTAGTTCACGCCAATGTATATTAAACTTTGATTTTACGCTCTTTTGTATAGGAAACATAGAATTAAATTGAAAAATATAAATAACTTGTCTAACTACTAATATATGTATGTATGTATCAGACGATTAACTGAAACTTAAGAAGTTTACTAAAATAAGTTATTTAAATTAAAAAAAAAAAGACATTGTTCTGATTTTTTGTGGTAGCAGGTCATCATATATTCATCGTATTGCTTGTAAATCAAGCTTGGTTTTTAAAAGAAAATTCTTTAAAAAATGATATATAATCTAGAGTTATCTTTAACATACTAAAAGCATCCTTCCATAATGATATTTGCGTCAATCTGCCGTCAGCAACAACATTTATCTGTTGCCTATCTATCATTACTCTGCGTTACGTAAGCTCATTGTCATGACTGTTCGAAGAGTTGAAAGACTTGTACGCTCTAACGCCTAAGACGCCACGCCGTCTGAAACATGACGTTACGTCAGAGAGGTCATTGATCTCGGAGCCACATTTTCTTAGACGAGAAAACTTTTACAACTGTCTAACGTGCTGTTTCGTCTGTCAAGTATTGCGTGAAACGGGGATAGCCCTGTGGTTAGCGGTGTAAGACTGCAGCTAAGCTGCAAATTAAAATGGAGTCACATGTGACTGAATTTTCTCAACTTTCTTAGTTATTCTTGATATAGGAAATGTAAAAAAAATTATACGTTTTTACGGGATTAACGTTAAATAGTTGTATTATATATGTATTTGGCAACGCGTTTAATTATACCTACGCCTAACGCCCCCTGATTACGTAAGAAACATCTGACAGTTGTTGACGCTAATAGATATGCTATTGAAAAAGGGATTCCCTATTTGTTAGTCATTACTTCATAGTATATACAGAATATACAGGCTAGTATATACCTATGTATGAAGGTAAAACATGGAGAATTAAATACTTATTAACAGAGACAAACGGCTCTCTGTTTTATACGACTTTCTATACATATATTGGATCTTTGTCTACTGCCCGCTGTCTGTCATAAATTTTCCTTAGAAAACCAAGTAGAAACACCGAACTAAGTGGTAAAACAAGTAAGCATGGGCAAATCTTCGAAGCTATTTACTGCAAGCTAATGAAGCACACTTTCATACCACAACTTTGTTGGCATAGTTTTTGAATAAACAAAGCCTTTTGTTTAGAAGAACCACTAAATAACGATCAAAAGTTTTGTAAAATGGCTCCATTCTTGGCATTAGATCAAAAACCAGGTAAAATGTCAATGTTATGGGGCTGTATGGGGTATGTATGGGGCAAGAGTGAACGTAAGGATAAATCTTATCATGGGAGAAGGTAAATATAATCCTAACTTAATATTATAAATGCGAAAGTAAGTTTGTTTGTTTCTTTCCACGCCTAAACCACTGAGACGATCATCCTGAAATTTACATATACGTTGTCAGGTGTACAGAAATGGACATAGCGTACCTTTTATCCCGAAAAAAAGGACTGTTCCTGAGGAAAACAACAATAACGTTCTTATGATAATAGATGGCGCCACGTGTCTTTTGCAAGCAGAGTAAAACCCGAATTGATTGTCAAATTCTAAATTAACGCGAGTGAAAGCCGCGGGCAAAAGCTAGTTATAAATATTTGAAGGCAACGTATTTACGTTATAGACCATAAAATATCTAAAACTTTTCCTATAGTAAAAATACTCATTTTTTGTCTTTACGCCTTCCCAGTGATTATTTTAGATTCAAAGATAATATGTATATTTAATAATTATCTGGAACAAAAAACCTTTCAATCAATGAAGTAGTTATATAATTGGCAAATTTAATTACTTAATTTTTTTACACATTATTCAGAATACGTTAATGTAGTAACACTACATTCCAGCATGTAGATACACCTATACTAGTATGATATACATGGTGTGTTGGTATTTGAGCGGGTAAATGACATAATAACGCGTGGCATGTTTAATGTTGGTCACATTACTTGTATAGCCCCACTCGACGACGCGCATTATCGCCGCTCTGGTTGCAACACAGTCTCTATGTGGGCATTGTCGTGAGGGAGAGCATTGGCCACTGTTTGTGGAACAGTGCAGAAGGAAATATTTTTGATGAATATTATTTGTCTATAGCATATTACGAGTATGTAGTTTGTCCTTCCTGAGGCAGTATAGAGGACGTAGAAAAGAAGATTTAGGTGTACTGTAGAAGTATCTACTGTGCTTGTAAACAATTTTAAGACCCCGAAAATATTAGTACCTATTCTAATAATAATATAATAATTGATATCTGATCAAACCTCCGAGACATTTATGTCATAATCATTAATTTTTTTTTACCTATCATTATTGTCAGGCTTTTTACCGTTTACTAAGTAAATACCTCTTCCATTTCATACCAAGCTACCCTCATCTTATAGCACAATGAGATGCACAACATTATAACCTATACTTATTCGAATAAATAAATAAATAAAAAGATGACTATCGGACACAAATGACCAAGCTTAGTAGCCAATACTCGTCACCCGTACTAAGACAAGGGGTGATTTCTTTTATAACGACGGTTACTAATTGTTACGGTATAAGTAGTATGCCGAGGCAGTCTGACTCCCACGTAGTTGCCTTGGCGCAAGTCATATGAGGATTATCAGATTACTTGGAACCTGTAACTTGACTGTCATAAGCTGTTAACGGCTCAGCGGTTTAGAAGATTAGAAATTAGTTAGTGTCAATTGTGATATATGTTAATTTGGCTTTAACTGTTGGTTTAATTTTTTACATTTTTTTTGTGGGTACTTTTATTCGGTATTTCTTTTTAATAAGCCGATGGCAACCTAAAAAATACTACAAGCATTGACTATGACTGATTGACTGCCTATATAGAGTTCTTCTATTAGTTCGTCCCGCGTGCTGTTGTGATGGTATATTTACTAATAGATCTAAGTAATTTTGAGTAGTGTAGTACAGCTTGTTAAAGATGACATAGTTCCCCCAGTGGTTGAGCACGGAACAAATATTTGTATGGCCTACAGATAGTTGTTCTGGGTCTAAGTGTTTGTGCATGTGAATATTCATGTTCGTAAACGCACCCATGATAGTGGAATTATTCATAGTGCGAGGTGACGAATAAAATTAAGGGATAGGTCTTATTCTTACATTTATATTCTTTGATAACACAATTAGCGCAGTCGCCAAGCAATTGACTTTCTGTACTACATACTTACCTATCACTGGTTCGATCTCCTCGCGGAATAAATATGTGTATGTATGGCCACCCAGGTACGTGAATGTAAGATTTATGTCTATACTGTACCCACTATCCAGGAGAAATTCTATTGCGGGTAAATATTCTTCAAGAGTAGATTGAAATTCTTATGTTACCATTCAAAATTGAATATGAAGGCTACTACAGGCGGGAGTATCGCTCAAATGATCATGATCCCTCCCTTTTGTGACTGTAAGCAAATTAAATCCTAAAATATCGCTTCTGTTATCTTCACAATCTGAAAATATTCGTTTACAAAACTCGATCTCTTAAGACTTGTCCCACACGAATCTCGATGTCTGATCGTCGTCTACATGACCGGAGGTGCAGCATTTAACGACCTTCGCTCGTCACTTACCAGTTACCTGGCTTCAGTCATAACACGGTGATAACTGTTATCAGCTTATGGAACTGCTGCTAATTTATAGTTTAACGTTTCATGTTGAACGTGTGCAACTTGCTTTATACCGGCAGAGAGTTCATTTAATCTTTAATCGAGAAATGAAATATAGCCGAGGTTTTATTCTTTATGGAACGAGCTGATGGTACATAACTCTCTAGTCGAGGAGTTTCAATTAAAAGTTTGTATTGCGCTATGAAATAAATCTATAGTGACGGGTTAGCGTCTTTGAAATTAAGTACTCGTAAACCAGGAAATTGAATTTGGAATTTTAACTTTTATTTTCGAAGTGTTTTTATATTTTATTGTTTGATTTACGGCTAGTTATATCACCTAACTTGTCCTGATGTTTATTGAAGATGATTATGATTTAAAGACGTTCTCTTTGATCGCAATAAGGCTGAATATATAATGAGAAGATGTAGTTTTCCTAAAGGTTACAGTAGGAACTTAAATGTCAGTTGTTTGGAAAGTATAGGTATAATAAATATAACCTGGTTCTCAATTCTGATCAGAACTAAATAAGTCGTAAGTAAGGTAAATACCTATTACTGATAGCCTGTCACATCCAATTGCTGAGGAAAGGCCTCCACCTTGACTTCAAATTGTTCTTATATAGGCCAAAGATGACCCTTCTTAAAGTATAGGGTCGACTTAAGTACCGAAAGATTTAAGTATATCGAATACAATCACGAGAAATGGACATCATGCATCAAGTTGTTACGATTTTATATGTTATGGTACTATCAATTATTGTCCGCCCGCCACAATAAATTCTCGAAGTAAAGTAACATTGTTGGAGCGGAGTGATTTACAAAATATTAATGTTTCTAAATAAACTCGTAAATTGAAATCAATTCCCCTGTACCGTGATCTGAAATGGAACCATTGATATAAAACCTCTAGATGCACTGTTACCAATTTCATAAAAGGGTCGTCAATTGCTTGTAAATATGTAGTTATTAAATTATACCAAAAAATATTTGTGTCTTCTAACGATCTAATGTCCTAAATCTCTTTCTTTTTTATCATTCACTAGCATCAGTCCGCGATTTTTTTCGCGTGATCTACATATATATTTTATAGCTTATAGCACTCGGGGATAATGTCCTTTTTATAATATTAGTATGGATAACATGTTTATTTTTTACAATATATTTAGCATGTTTAATGAAAATCTCATCTCATGGATATGATTGCATATTGAATTTAGTGTTGATGGTGTTCAACCAATCAAGTGAGATTTGAATCGAGACAGAGATTATACTATTCTATTCTATTCATTTTTATGTGTTATGTCTACTATTATGTGTTATTTCATTGCTATTCTACTAAGAATAGAATTCAGCTTTATGCGCCTATATTTCTCAGACGTTTCAAGCGTGTGAATGTCTATCTTTGGTTTTTTTATATCAATGAATAGAACATATTAAGACTTTGATAAATGCACCATTAACATTCCATAGGTTAGAGGATGGGGCTATCTGTCATCTTATAGGATTAGGAGTTTGAATTTAGGAGAGGTGTTTTACGAATAAAAAACTTAATTGACATTTTATCTAAGTAGCGTTGAAGAAAAGGCAGATTTGGTTAAGTATATACATAGTTGTTTTGTAAAAATATTGGTTTTTACTTATTGATAAGATTGTATATCTTATAAATTCAAAGTCAAAGTCAAAGTTTATATATATATGATATCTTCTGTCAATACCTACGTATGTCCTCTAATTAAGCAGCAGCACATATGATCAGCGGCGTGAATAGAGTATTTAGACGGGGTAGGCAAAAAAATTTAAAGTCTTATTTACCAATAATACCTACTGCATGTTGGTATTGGTTCGTCGTCTTTTCGATTAAATAACGATGTAACATTTGATTTGCTACCTCATATATCTTATAATAAATATTTCTCTGAGTTATGTAGGGTAGGCAGTGTCTTTTTGTCTTTATGCACCGCACGCCACTGCATATGATATTGTTAGTTTTAGTACTATTAACGTGTTTTATCTTCGCTATACAGATTAATGACCTCCAATTTGTGTGTCTCCTCCAATGTTTATATGAATTTTATTAAACGCTTAAAATATTATTTGATTGCCGTCGTTAATGTAGGTAAGTTAATTCTTAGTAAAGGTTATACAATTTTTAACAAACAATCCGTTTTGATCTCAGCAGGGGTCAAGTTTAACATCGTGTTATAAACAATGTTTATGTTTAAATGTTATGTTATTTCAACTTGTATGGTTATTGTTATTGCTTATTTAGTGTTATGCAGATATAAAGTGTCATTGACAGACGAAATGTTGATTGTAGGTCCTTTTTATGAATATGAGCTTTACCTATATGAATATATAGCTGATTTTTGAAATTAATATCAACGTGACTTGATGTTAGTTATGGGGTGACAACTCGTATGAAAAATTTGAAACATAAGTACTGCATTTTGTTGATTGTGGTTAAATCAATGACTATCGGTCATGATAATATCAACAAAGATATTTATTTTTTTACTTTGTCCCCTACTAATGGGACATGTCCCCACTTCGGGACATGAGTCGGGGGACAAAGTGCATCAATTCGATCGTTTAAGTAGGTGTCTACATAATAGTAGACTCTTACAAATTAATGTAAAAAACTTAGAAAGAAATTAGGCGAAGAGGATGTATGGCATCTTCTAAAGTCATGTTTACTTAAAGCAAAATAGTTTCTTCTCAATTCGCTTTTAATTTATTAGTAGCACGATATTCAAGAATTCTTAATCACTCCTTAATAGGAGATGTTAATCAACTTTCTTTATTAAACAATAAAACGTGTTTTTAATGAGTCTAGTTCTTTTTATAACTTTATTACAACTTAATAAATAACCAATAAAAATATCGTTACTTACTATAAAATCTAGAAATGTAATGATATTTTTTATCGATGACAAAACTCCTAATGAACGTTGGCATTGACATTTTTAATGCCAATTTAACAGTAATTAGTTATACAATTTGGATTACTTTACGATATGACAATTTACAGCTAAATTGATTGAATTAGATAATTATTATTAAATACAACGGTTGTATGACACGGCATTGATTTTAGTATGCTCTAGAATCTTAATTGATTACTTAGCGGTAGTAAAAATTGACACAGATATTTGTTATTATAGAACTTACATATTTGATTTAAATTATAATGTATGGACATTATGCTTAATTTGTATATTTTTAGTAAATCGGTAAGTATTTTGCAGATAGTATTATGGTTATCTTAGTTTCGTGGTAACACCACTTATGAATATTACAAGCGTTAATGTTATCTAAAATAATGTTGATTAAATAGGTTACTGTAAACTAGGACATCAAGTGTGTCATCAAATAGAGGGAGAAAATACGAGATAAAAGGAATAAGTTAAAAATATCTCATTGTCGTACCGCGTTACAGTCAATACAACACCTTCAGTTAGGTCAAAGATCCCGCAGTACCCACGCAGGTGTGTGGACAGGACGTCGATGATTGTTGCAAACAGGATCATAACCCGATCAGTTGTAGCCATGCCTAACGAATCACTCCACAGAGCAGCAAGTGAATGGAATGATAACTAACGGGCGAGTCGCGCTCCTAAAAGTTCCTGAGTAACCACAGCGATTAATGCTGCAACAACTGCAAGATAGGCCTATCTTTGCCGGCAATCGGAGATAAGCCGAGGTGTGAAAGTCTTTTTCCCGTGAAATATGTCGTAAAATATCTAAGCGAATATTTCAAGCCGATATGCAAAAGGCGATCATCACTCCGCTTGGGTAGCGTAGTAACGAGGCGCTTTTTGTGCGTTTTTTGTAGCACTCACTATAGGTAAATGTGTGTATGAGTGTTCTCTTAACTCACTACTCCGTAAACTAGGCCCTATCGAGGTGTTTTACGAGGGAGTAAAACGAGCTGAACAAGTTTGGATCCTGGATGTGAGCTGAGAATTCTAGAATGGAAAACAAATTATATATTGTGATCGATATGGCAATGGCGGTACATATAGGATTTGATCCCTGAAGCTTGGTCTTTTTGGGGTCGATATTATAAGCAGGAAAATAAGACAGCTAAAGTGCGAAGATGTATGTCTGGCGCACATGTATGACATATGAATGTATATCTACTATTACTTCAGTCTATTGTCTGAGGAAAAGTCCTCGAGTAGAATGTTACATCAATCAGTCAACTTACTTTCGTTGTACTGTCACTGCTTGACATCTTCTAAGTGGTTCAACAAGACGACAACACCCTGTTTATCCACCTTCCGTATCCAGTCCACTCCAGCTTCCTACTTTAACCTATTGGTGATAATATAAACCTTTGCTCACGAAGATATTTCGGTCACACCTGTTAACCTTTTAATGGTCACACGCGAGGATGTACGTAAAAATGTCAGAATATCAATCGATTTCTTAAAAAAAGTCTGGAAGAGCCACCTCTACGAGACTTCGTTGCTTTTATCTGTGTGTTTATTTTGTGTTAAAACAACACCGTAATTGGCCCGTACTGAATTTATTTCGTCCCTTTCTTTTTACATGTGATAAATAAAGAAAGCACCATCAAGTTGTGTGAATGAACGGTGGACTCACTCTACTGGTTTCAATTCATAATAAATAAAAAGAAAATGCAAGTAAAAAGACTTTTTGAATATGAGAAAGGGCAATAAAATGCAAGTAAAAACACTTTTTAAACATGAAAAACGGAGATTATGTAATAATTTTACGTATAAGAAGTAAATATGTATTTAAAGTGTACAGATAAAGGAAAGTGAATATTAATTTGGTTCATTCAGCAAAATATATCTATTCGTAATGGACACAAATATCGACTGCGATCGTGATCTGATCCATAAAAAATAATGATCTGTCAAAACAAAAAATAATCAACCTATTATTTACCGTTACAGATAATGTTCATGTTAATACTTGTCTACAATTTATAGTCGTAGTTATACAATTATGTTAAGATTGATTGACTATAACTTTCTTTTAAATAAAAACTAGGTTCGGACGATCGACCTATTGTTATTTAAGATTATATAAGTATCTGCTATAGAAAGATCGACCTGTAGCCTTAGATTTTAAGTCTGGCTGAAAAGTGAAAATATCATCCAATTCTGACTACCCGTTCTTCAAACAAGAAAAAAAAAAACGGGCGGATATATTGAAGAAAATATTGAAAATTAATCTGTTGAAAGCTTTTCTCATTCTTGGAATGTCATCGAATTGCAGAAAAAAAGAGAAACAATTTACTAACACCCCAAAATTGGCGTTATAATAATACTTATAATAATGTATAGATTTTTGTGTATGTGTGGGCAAGGCTTTAGTTGCCACATTGAAAGCGGCCCAGGGGCTCTAAACCCTGAGCGGTGATTAGTGCGCTCCGAACGATTGTGTACTGAACGCGAAAGTTGTCCATTTAGCAGGCTGACTGCTTTTTCATAGCTATTGATTGATGCGAGGGACCCGTTAGACTGTGCCATCAGCTCTGTCACCAGAGAAAGGCGATGAAAGTGATTTTGTTATTAAATTATAATGTGCGCGAGAGTTGACAAAGGTTAAGCGTTTGTTTTACGACCTGGTGTGTACTTAGTGGAGAGGATAAATGTCATAAAGATTTTATTGAGAAAACTTTCATGTAGGGGTGTCGGGGTACATTAGAAAGTGGCAACGATTTAGAAAATGCAAACGTTTTGAACTTTCATACGTATAATAAAATACCTGCGACCCTGACCTCAAACCCTTTTAATTTCTTAGCGCTTGTTCCTCTTGGCAAACTTGAGCTCATCCGAATTGTATTGTTTTTATTATTGTGTAACTGAATAAGTCAAAAGTTCATTGTGTATTGCTCACTCTCTGTTCAATTTAATTGCTAGGTACTTGTCGGTGTAGCATTTTCCATTTTGTTCTTTCCAAAGCTAGCTCCTTCACTTCTTTGTATGTCACTGCATCTGCCTTCTCAATCACTCACTAGTCTTAATTAATTTTGCGTGACATCTGCGATTTGTCAGACATTTTTTTTCATTGCCACTATCAATTAAAGAAGAAATATAAAAGTTTTAATTCATTCATTCATTATGAAACAAAATTACTTACATAATTACGAGTACCTGTGTGTATTTACCCAAGATTTTTGCAGTGTGCAGTCCATTTCTGTGTCCAATGTGTGTTGCACGTGTTTGAATGACAGACACATGCGACGCTTTCAATTGTTTGCTTTTGACGCTCTTTTGTTTCATTTAATGCATATTGTCAGGGATCATTTGTGCATTGTTTGACTAAGTTACATTGTATGTAGCTCTATGTAGGACAAAAGGAAAGGAATGTTTGATCGAATGTTCGGAATTTTAGATCCAACTAATATTTATCGTATTTTTGAGCGTAACCGAGGCAAATGATAGACTTGTTGATTGTAACGTCTGTGTTCTCTGAACCCAGGCAGAGGTGTTATGTTGTACACCCATGTTTCGCCCAAGTAAGAGAGGGCGAGCATATTGTTACTACTGGGCATAATTCCAAATTCTGGACTGGTACTGAGAATTTCTTAACAGTATAGCATCACGCTTGCATTCCCCGAATGGTTAGGCACCGGTTATACTTAATTTTTTATTTATTTATTAACAGGTAACTCAATGGAAGTGACGGGAAGGGAGGGGCTCGAAGGTACATAGCTACCGCACAGATTGGTCGAACTGAGAGGTTAAGCAGCGCTTGACGTAGTCAGTCCTTAGATAGGTGACCATTTTTCACATATCGAAACCCTCCGTGCCTCGGAAAGCACGTTAAGTAGTTGGTCCCGGGTGTCATACGAAGACCTATGACAGTCGTTACGGGTGTCAATAGTCCAAAAAGGCTGACAACCAGTCTAACCTTAAAGTATCTGTGTCCCCCAGTTACTGGTTGCCGGAGGTCAGAAGGCAGTCGCTCAATGTAAAATACTCATATTCAGCTGCAACCGGTTAGATTAGAAGCCGACCCCAATGTGGTTGGGAAAAGGCTAGATAGATGATGATTAACAGAAAACTCAATAACACTCTGCCTGGTCCAGAAAATGAATACATAGGACCCCAAGTTCAGCAGTCGACCACTATAATAATGATAATGGGGCAGTCAGCAAGTAATCATCGCTTATAAAAAGTTGGCTTAACATAAAAAGTACAGGCTACTAGTAATAGGTCCAATTGACCTGTATAGCTCAGTTTACGCCCCCAGGCCATCTCACTTCATTACGCTTGACCCCACTGATTCTGTTGGCCTACAATAAATAACTGGCCATTGATAAAAATATTATTCCTTGCAATAATAATGTAATTATGCGTTATTATAATTTACTAGCTTCCTCTCGCGGCTTCGCCCGCGTTGATTACGAATCCGTGCATTTTCCCGGAATAAATGTGCCTATGTGCTATTCCAGACTATTATCTATCTTTGTGCCAAATTTCATCGAGATCCGTTCAGGCGTTCTGGCGTGAAAGAGTAACAAAGATCCATCCATCTATCCATCCATCCATCGATAGTATAAGGAAATTATTTTATGATTTTTAATATTATGTGGTTATAAGACTGCATAACACATAACATAACATGGTATCACGCCTGTATTCCCCGAAGGGTTAGGCAGAGTTGTACTATTGTACACCCACTTTTCGCCGATGCTGTTATTGAGTCCCATGTAACAGGGGGCGTGCCTATTGCCACTGAATTTCCATACAGAAAACCACAATAACACATTGCCCGACCCGGGAATCAAACCCTGGACCTCACGCTCAGCAGTCGCGCTTGCACCTACTAGTCAGAGTCATAAGACTGTTGTAGAATTATATCGAATGTGCAAGGAAAGAGCCTCCACGAGTTACGAAAGGTAAGATTGTTTACGTCTTCGGTACTTCGTTCGCCTCGATACCACTATTTGTTGATTACACTTTGTTGATTCCACTATTGATTGGTTATCTTTCCACTACGGCTTGATTGATTATCATGTGATAGCTCGTGCTGACCCCGACAGAGTATAGAATAAACAACTAATATTAATTCCTATATATGTACATACTGAAGACGGCGGGTCTCGCCGTCGACGGATACGTCTTGGAGGACATCATCATCACATACTGACAAAAGCAGTGATAGCTAGCGGTTGAACGCTTGCCTTCCATGTAGGAGGGTCTGAGTTCAAACCCGACCCGTACCTCTGACTTTTCGGAATCATGTGCTCATCACAATTTGATTATCATTTGCGTTTACGGTGAAGGAAAACCGTGTGGAAACCTGCACACCTGAGAGGGGTCCATAAAGTTCTTGGCGGTGTGCGTAGTCCACCATCCCGCACCGGGCCAGTGTGGTGGATTAAGGTCTAATCCTTCTCTTTCTGAGAAGATACTCTTGCCCAGCAGTGGGACAGTAATGGGTTGAATTTATTTATTTTATATACATACTTGTAATTCCATTTTTATATCAGCTCATAAACATCTCCTTATAACTAAACATTGCATTGCAGGGTCTACAATAAAATTGAAGCATCTCCCTCTGCTGACTCGCCCTGGGCTATCAGCCCTATTACTCTCCTTTGTGACTAATCTTTCCAACACAAAATCAGCAATGATCATGTGACAGAAGATATTCTCAGAAGATAGGTATTCTTATAAACTTTTTGATTTCTGAAAATTCCGCCATCTTTTGTTTTGAGAAAGTTTCTGGCCGCCATGTTTATAATTTGAAATTGAAACGATCCTTGGCTATGATAATAATAATGTCCTCCTGACCGATTTCGGTCACGGCGGCCAATCTCACTGGAGATAAGCCAACTACGCAGGAGATATTATAGAGCACAAGTGTCCTTCACTCTCATAGTCCGATAGGATGGCAATCCGACACGACCGGAGAGAGATCAGGCGCAGGACCAATGGCTTTACGTGCATTCCGAGGCACGGTTTGTATTCACATACACAAAGACCCAGACCCGAAACAACTATCTGTAGATCATACAAATATTTGTTTCGTGCGGGAATCGAACCCGCGACACGTAGCTCAGCAGTCGATCTCTTAACCACTGCGCCAACCTATGGGCTATGAGAGCTTCTCCACTGCAATGTACGGACATTACGTGGCAGGTCATAATAAACGCAAGAGCGCACTATGCGAGTTTACTGTCCAATATAAAAACCTTGGGGAACTTCTGACAAGGTTACGCACTAGTCGCAGTAAACGCTGCGTTTTGTGATTGTTTTTTTCTTCAACAAAAGTTGTAGCTGGCCAGAGTCCAGATCTTTTGTTATTGGACGATGTCGTGGCTTAGGTGCGTAACATTGTTAAACTGTTTGTAATTACTACGTTCATTCTGAGATCATTCTGAGACGTATTCTCGTAGAATGTAAGTTTTTTATTTAGAAAAACTGAATTTATGAATTGCTAGCATGAATCATAACAGTATCTGCCTTTGTATGCACATTTCGCCTATGTCGTTATTGAGTCCCATGTAAGAGAGCGAGACTATTGTAAACTACCGAGCGCAGTTCCGAAATGAAATGAAATGAAATGAAATGAAATGAAATTATTTATTTTGCAATTAGGATTTTTCAATCACTTTTACACGTCTTTTTTAAACTAGATGGCGTCGGCATTTCCTATGACTATCCCTGAGAAGAAACGCCGAAACAAACTCAGGGGTCAAAGTCTATTTTAAAGTCCAGACAGATTGTAATGATGTAAAGGTTTATGTGAGACAAATATAGGGTGGAATAGCCTTTTGAAGAAAGTGCCATAACTATTTGAGCTAACCTGTCGCAACAGAGTGCAAGCATGCATCAGTTATCGTGAGAATTAATGAAATGAAGAGCGCTCAGCCTAGATCTCACTCACATTTACAATGTATAGCGGTTATATATAAGAAATCATTTCAATTTAAACGACATTACAATATCAAAATAATGAAGTAAATAATATAATAATTAATGGCAAAAAGTGTATATAAAAAAAAAGGAAAGGCTAAAGAGCGGTTCAATCCCAAGCGTTTTTGTCATCTAAATAGTCCGAAACTCTCTTCTTATACAAAAAATTTCGAATATAGTAAACTCAATAACGCTTTGCCCGACCCACTAATCGAACTCAGGACCTTGCTTTATTTCTCCATTTTTTTTATAGTACCTACGTCTTCTAGATTTAACCATTATCTCATCTGATGGCAAGCAATAATGCAAACTATTAACTAGAGATTGACGACTCCCACGCCGTATTCATCCATCATATCATCACTCCGGACTCTGACTCGAGACTCATCACTAACTCAGCATCTTCCACTCCTAGTGCGTAACCAGGACATAGGTTCCGTTCACACCGCGCAGCCAGGTCGAGACGACGGCGAGCGCCGGACCGGAACGATACTCGATACGGTTGCCGATCGCGCCGTCATCGGGTTACAACCGACCAACATAACTTTTACACCTTGCTACGGAACTTTCACACAACTCCCATCCTTATAATCACGCGATAAAGGCTATAGTTTCATGATTGGTTGTAGACGTAATAGTGTAAATTGTAAGATCGTGTTGGCGTCGCGCCAGAACTATTTTGCCTAGATAATCTGAAGTGTGGTCAATAGCTGACAATGAATGTCTCGTTGATTTGAGTACTAGAATTTGTGTCGCTGCACGATTGTCTTAAACCTGAAACGTCCATTACAAAAAAGATTATTTTATTGTTTTATTTGATGTGGAATGAGGAAGTCATTGATTGCTGAAAAGTAATCAATGACTTCCTCATTGGTCTAGTGATGTCAAGCGTCACTGCTGTGTGAGGTCCTGAGCTGGATTCCCCGGTCGACAAAAATGTCATTAGGTTTTTCTGTAAAATTCTCATAAGCACTCTGGAATTTAGAATCGTATCTGGTAGATGCCAATAGGTTCGTCTTCTAGTAGATGAGATTCAATAACGGCATCGGTGGTGTGCAATAGTTGGGGCAATACAGAGGCAATACCTATGTACCTATGTATATTCAGCAAAATTTCGGGCCCAGACCGAAGAATAAAGCCCGGTTCGACACGCTGGACTACAAGTAAGTCAGATCACTTGTTTGTCTTACACCGTTAGCCATCATTCATATCAATAAAAAAGCGCCAAATAAATTTCGATAAAATTTATATAGGACCACCTCTGAAGTATGACCTACCGAACAAAAAAGAATCATCAAAATCAATTCATAATTGGCGGAATAATCACGTAACAAACATACAAAAAAAAACATAGTCAAATTGAGAACTTCCTCATTTTTGAAGTCGGATAAAAAAAAATGACAATCATTAAAACGACGCTGGCGTTCGAGGAACCTAGATCTTCTGAACTTCGTATACACCTCGATAATTAGAAAATAAATGACCAACTGAACTTCCCAAAGTGAATTTAGATCCTAATCGTATAAACAGTTTGGTCGAAGTATTTGTACTAACACGCAATAAATCTCAATTATGTGGAGTGAACCGCTCGTAGCTGTGCATGTTCTAGCAATCTTATTGGGAAGGTAATGTATCTCTGCAACCACCAAATTAGTTACTTCACTGCATTACCGCAACTAGATTGAAATGTAACAGAAAACTTGATCCTACTTTATTATTACCTCCACGACTTCTGATCTGAATGTGAATGAACTAGATTACCACACTTTATTGAATCAGCCAATAGTGAGAAGAGTTCTAGTTTTAACTCTTTTGTACTCCGTGGCAATTCCAAGTCTTCTGGGAGCGCTACCAGTAGACACTTTGACAGTGATGTGGATGAGTACTTTGATGCCTAAGTGTTCGTTAAGTATACTTATGTTTAGGCTATTTAGGCCCGATTTTTCAATGCTGTTACTGTGAAATTAGAACATTTTTTTGTATGAAATTATCAGATGAAAGTGTGAGGTTTATCCAGGTATTAAAAAATAAGCTCTAAGTTTAGTATAATACTTTGCAACCTTTAATACTGAAGATCTACTACTGTTCTAATTATTTTCTTTTCTCTTCTATTAAGCAGGAATAGTAAGCATTATAATGTAAAATCGGCTAAACACACAAGTCTCTCATGACTTTGTAAAGATAAATGCAATAAGATGTCAAATACAGCGTAAAAAAAGGCGAAGAACGGATTTCGTAAAGGTTAAAGAAGAGAGATGGCGTCACAATGCCTCGAAAAAAAAACTTGCCATTTCGTGAAAGAAAACACCCTGGCAAATGAACAAGAGTGATTGAAGCTCGGGACACGTACTCGAGGTAAAGCTAAGAAACAGCAAAAGTAGGCTACCTTTGTGCTAAGTGTGCCAACCAAACAAAAGACGAGCGAAAAATTTGCAAAAAGTTCCTATTTTTGAGGTTACTTTTTCCATCTCACATCTACATCTGTTCGTGACGACAAAAACGATTAAAACATGTTTGAGGACGTGACATTTCAAACTTGTGGAAATACCGAGAGAAAGGTTAATATGTCTACGTTATTTCAGCGTAATGTACGTACGTATAGATAGAGTCACGATTTAGAAAAGATGCAGTTTATATGAAGTTTCTATATAAAGTGAAAATATGATAAATGGCAACATCATACGATCGTTCGGACCTCCCGCGAAGTGGATGTACAGTCATTTGTCACTTGTAAACCGATGCTATCGACTGCTCGTACGTCAGTTTATAAGAACACCCTTATTACGTAGATAATTAGAGCCATTTTCAGCAATGAAACGGTATTTGAACGGCACTAGAAATATGTCAAGAGATCATAACAAACATAGCCTATTAAATGGAATTGAGAAGATTGAATTGAACTTATGAAATTTGATTTCATTGACACTATTTGTCTGACCTAAATGTAGTTTGTTATTTATTATTATTCAATTTTGTTTCAAATGACCTCTCCTCGTATGACCACCATTGCAGTTGTTCGATATTGATAGGTCTGTAGTTTAGCAGTGGGCGTTTAGTTTTAGGTCATGTAAACGAAAGTTTATGTTTAGAAGCATATATTTTTAAATTATTTGGATCCGAATGCAAGTTTAAATATAAAAAAAAGTTAATACAACGGATGCTGATCTGATCCGGGTATCTTTTTAAGTTTAATTATTTTTCAGTTTATGCATATAGATACTAGGTTTTCAGAAGTTTTCCCGTATGTAACTATAATCACATTTAGAGTTAATACTAAATGGAGCATAAATTCTCAATAGAATTTCTACTAAAATATAACCAGGAAACAGTATACCGCACCGTCCAGCCCATTGAACAGCGCGCACAATTTACCGTGAAAGTAATCTAAATCGATTTTAACATGGCCGTCACATTTTTAATCAAACCGCCATCAATTACGTCCGATCAACAATATTTATTCGATATTAATTAATTGCGAACATTTATTATATCAATGGGTATTTGAATATGTAACATGATTAATGAGTTCAAATTTTTGATGTTGCATATTGAGAGAAAGCTTTTCTGAAAGTTATGGAGCTACTAGAAAATAACTATACAAGTGATTACAAATTGTTAGGGAATTCTTTTTCTTTCATTTTATGATAAATTTTGTGCTGAAAAACGTTCTAGCTCTAACCATTAAATATAAATAAAATCAGACTATTACTGTCCTACTGCAAGGCGAGGACCTCTTCTCAGAATGAGAACGTTTAAGCCTTAGTTTACTAAACTGGTCTGGTGCGGGATGGCGGACTGCAGACACCATCGAGATTTTATTTCCACCTTTAACGAGTTTTGTCAAATTCTGATCTGATGCTTCTGAAAAGGAGTTAAGGTTTGCGTTCGAATTCAAACCTTTCATCCGCTAGGCTATCATATCGCTTTGACAACGAGTCAAGTTTTTATCATAATCAAAACCAGATCCATTTAGTGATCAGCTGTCCTCAAGCTCTTGAGGCCCCACTTGAGGCGCCCTTTACTGTTGCATAATAGTTTTTTAATTTTTTTGAGAGCCATCTTTCATTGTATGTTGAAATCGATTTTATTATACCTACATTAAATGTTATATTGTAGCTATAATAATATTGATATATATTCATATTAGTTAATTAGTTAAAGTAGGTAATTAGTTGTTATTTATCTAGATAAGAAATTAGTTATAAAAATTAATTATCCTTGTTTATCTCATAATCACTATGTTTGACTTCCCCACGTTTTGTTCAATAAACTTAGGTCTTATTTATTATTATTATTACCTACATACGATTTATTTATATTATATTTACTTCACTTCTATTTTCGAACGCTACTGCGTCGTCCTCTCCTTAAATATTAAATTATTAAAAATCACAGTTTGAATTATTTACTGCGTTGGTAAGTGCGTAACAAGCTCCATTGCTCGGTCAAGTGGGCAAAGTTTCAAGATGCTCTCTGATCTCTAAATGTCCGCAACAATAATTTCAGGGTTTTCAGATTGCAGTATATTTTAAGGGTTTCCTCTCAAAGAAGCGAAATTTTGATGATGACATGTTTTCACTAATGTATAGAAGGATCTTGCTTGCCATTCTCTAGGACATAAGGCCACAGAAAAAAGCGAGATGTGAGAAAACAAAGCTATGAAAAATATAATAAAGGATAAGATATAAAAGGTGGCACAGGTCAGACGGCAGTCGCTCCGTGTAAAATACTGATATTCAGCCACAACCGGTTAGACTGGAAGCCGACCCCAATGTAGTTGGGAAAATACGAGATGATGACTCGTATTTTTATGAATACGTTTATCTATATAACAGCCTACGTCATCCACCTCTTGTTCTGATTCGCGTGTAATTAATTTTAATTATCGCAAATACACGAACATTACGCGTGAAGTGATTCGAGCTTGATATTTATAAAATCAGTTATCGCCCAGCGGGTGGCTGGTTTGATTCTTCGAGAGCATTCACTTTTCCTATGTGATGCAACACCTCCGATATTTGCCTTGTGCTTCCGTCCTACTGGCAAGCGATGGCCTTGCGAGGTTGAAGCTATAATCATTTGTTTTTTTTTTTTCAATTAGGAACTTTATTTTTCTTTTTTATTATAAGGTTTTGAAAAGCCCGTTAACGAGTGTTACCTTTGTATATGTTTTCCTTATATCGAATTTCAAGACTATGATCTGACCTCAAGATATTTTGGTAAAAACCTCGTTGCAATTTAATTCTCTTTTTCTCTCAGAAGTATTTTTCAAAGGAGACAGAAGAGAGCAAGACGACATAAGATGGTTGGAGCTTAAAAGAGATTCTATTTCTGAATTTTTGTAAATTATTAGACTTGACGGGGAGTTAACCAGTTTCGGCTCTTATGCTGTAAAGTATATACTTTTACCAGCTACAATATCTATAGCAACGCTTCGCTTACTGGGACACGGCGGTTGGTTGAGTAAGCAGGCTGCCCCATTTCACATGAGCGCCTGCGCCGCTAACGTGATAAATGCAGTGCGCACGACCGTCAAAGCTTATCGCTTTCAATATTCCTATCAGTTTTGTATGTTTACATTGAATTGCAATACAATTTGTTTGTTTACTTTATTATTGAACGAGTTCTGCGTGTTGTTTAACGTAAGGCTTAAAAATACTCTCTGGTTCACTTCCAATGGATGTGGAAAGAAGTGTCGAAGAGGTGTTAATAAAATCATATTAGGGTGTGTCTTTCATGGCACATCCAGGCACCATATCAGTAGCAGTTAAATCATAAACATCATCGAATTTCTTTGGGAATCAATCAGCTCAAGTCCACTACTGGACCTAGTTCTCACCCAAATTGCCCCATAACTCCCGGTTCTCCGCATACAGTCCGTCCACCTGAAAGTCTACTCAAGGACTCCTCCAGCGATTATCGGTTCCTCGATAGACATGGCCAGGCCATTGACAGTTCGACATGATAAGCATATCTGCAAGCTATGGTAATGACCATTGCAAAAGGCGTAGCGTTTATTGTGACGTGCTTGGCAAAAACTAGAGAGGAGCTCGATGGTTTTGAGTTTTTTAAATTAAACCTTAAACTTAAACTTTAAGATCGTCTATGTATCGTGGATACAGTTTACAACCATACATGACACATGCACACACAGGCAGACTCGAAAGAACTATCTGTAGATCATAAAAATATTTCTACCGTGCGGGATTCGAACCCGTGAATTGAAGCGCAGAATCTAATCTAATCGCTTAGCCACTGCGCCAACCGTGTCAACTTTTTGCTCCAAACGTTTACCATAAAAAGTCTATGAAGCAGACATCGTGGTTTCGCAGTAGCACAGTGATTCATTTTAATTAGTCCTATGTATCTATCTAGAACTAGACTGCCAATCATTAAACCTTTTCTTAGTAAAACATTTTATTTAGTTCCCCGTGAAATGTATCTTAGTTTTTATCGTTGAACATAGACGAAATTACATTATTATAATCTATTGTAGCGCTTGCTGATCGCTTGTGATATGACTTTTTGTAGTATAACAAAAACGACCGCTACTACAACCGAGGTTTATCGCATCGTCACTGTATCGATAACATTTGTATAGTATACATTTCTGTGAAATCTGGAGCAATATTTTCTGGTCTCGAGATGAAACCTCAATGTACGTCAATCATGTGATTAGAATGGTTACACGGCGCGTTTTTTGTGCTCTCAGTCACCGTCTACCACCAGTCTAGTCGCTCAAAGTCAATGACAGGCCTACTTTCTCAGACTATTCGCGTCATATAATTTTTTGCCCGTTACTGTAACTGGACAATAGAATTTGTTATAACATGGAACGGATACTACAATTATTACTAACCTCCATTTTGACCGGCTTAATTATATTGCGAAAAAATGTTCTAGTTCTACACGTGTGTCCTGATATCACAATGGGGTTATTTAAAGCTTGGTGTACATGTGCGTAATAAATCAACCGCGTTACAATAAAGCTTTCACTGTTTTATCTGTGGATTATTGGAGTATTGTTTCATGACCTGAAATAGGCGAGTATTATTAGTTTATGACGCAAGGTATAACGGCGGTTTGGACTGTTGGTGTAACGGTCGGTTTCTTCATCAAAGGTGAAACAGCTAAAGTATCTTTTTAAAGCAAAAGTTATAATCCCTAAAGTTTGTGTGGATGTATGTTTGTTACTCTTTCACGTAAAAACTACTAAACAGATTTTGATAAAACTTTACAATAATATAGTTTATACATCAGAATAACGTTTATACGGCTATAATTTATAATAATATTGTGTAAATTGGCCAAATTATTTCGTATAAGTATCAAGTATGTCGGACGCAATTCTGCCGTCTGAGACTTATCTCGGTGTGCGCTGCATACTTAAACCGTTAAAGTTATACGAAGATAATGTATGGTGGGATTGTTACTCTTAAAATTTCTAAAAAAATGTCCGCGACAAATCTGTTAGGGATCCGGGATTAGGTTTCTTTTTATCCCAAAAAATGCACGTATTCGTGATCCACGCGGGCGGAAGCTCGTGTCTTCATAAGTTTAGCGTTGAATTTACTATCATTCAAACCTGCTCCTCTTCAAATAGCTCACCCCATTTATTTTATAGCAACTCAATTGACTTTTACTTTAGTTTTTTTTTAAAGTAGGCATTGCTATTGTGTCTAGAAACATAAAGTAAACAGTAAAGGTAACTGTTGGCATTAGCTATTGATGAAGAAACTCGGTATAAGTCAAAGGCAACGTTTATATGGGAATCCATTCATGGATGATAGGTATACCTAATTAAATGGATGACTTCTTCTGTGGAGTCGCCCCTATTACATTCAACCACATCGGAGGATAAACAAAACACTACTTAATACTTCGTAGATTAATAATGTTGGACGTTCATATTGCTTTACGTTATGTAGTCTTATCCAACTGACTGCCTAATTGGTCTTGTGGTCGCAAGCGCGACTGCTGAGCATGAGGTCCTGGGTTCGATTTCCGGGTCGGGCAAAGTGTTACCTATTGGGCTTTTCTGTATAGAAATTTTTAGCAGCATGGAGTTTGGAACTGTGCCCGGTTGATGACAATAGGCTCGCCGCCTATTACATAAGATTTAATAAGAGAATCGGCGAAATATGGGTGCACAATAGTACACCTCTCCCTAACCTTCGGCGATACATTCGCGATGCTATGTTTTGTTAGTCCTACCCATTCCTTGATTTACAAAATAACATTTATTTTGTTGACGAAAATGTCGAAAACAAAACAAATAAATTACAAAAGATTGTGAAAAACAACGTTTGTTTGTTTCCCTTCTTTTTGATTTGTTATAACACAGCTTGTTTATTTTTATATCATGAGTGTTCTCGTGTTATCAAAATTTAATTTTGAGAAAGGAATTTGTTACAATCAAACCAATATAAAGGTACATAGGATCAGCAGATATCGATGTAATTTTCTTAAGCTAAGCAATTAGTTTTCTGCGCTACGTGTCGCGAGTTCAATCCTCGCACGGGACATATTTGTATGATCCACACAAAGTTGCTTCGGGTCTGGTTGTGTGTGCATGTGACATGAAAAATAAAGACTGGTAGACGCCATGGGACATTGCACTTGGCTTCAAACATTTTTTAAACAGGTTTTTAGAAGGATATTGTTCAACTAATTCTCTTAACTAAAATGCATTCAGATTTTCCTTAGAAAACTTTATCTACATATATCTGAAGAGGTCACATCACCAGAAACCAGACAGTACGTTCGCACAAAGGGTTGATGTAGGTGCCATATGTAGGTACCGTATGATAAAATTATTGCAAAAAGCGAGTCAGGGATTATGTCCAGGTGTAGGATGCACAACATATTTATTCGATCCCCAATTCCTTTGTTAAATTTCCCCATGACCCTCATATATGTGAGGAGACCCATCTTCAACAGTGGACGTTTCTTTATAGGCTGCTGATGTATGAGTGTGTGTTAGAGTGATTGTTATTTAAAAATTCCCAATGCTAATTATTTCGTGGTAGACATTCGCTTAATGATGTAAATTAAAATACTTATCTACAAGTTTCCTTTTGAAAATTGAAGAAGTTTTAATCAGAGTAGCGAGAATTTATTTTCCCGGGATAAAATGTAGCCTATGTGCTATTCCAGGCTATAATCTATCTCTGTGCCAAATTTCATCCAGATCCTTTCAGTAGTTTTTGCGTGAAAGAGTAACAAACATCCATCCTCACAAACTTTCACATTTATAATATTAGTAGGATCTACAGTTCGAATAGCGAATGTTGGCCGCTCTGAAGTAAGGCGAAAAGATGCGCATTAGAATATTTCGTTCTTAAAAATCCATTGCGCAGCCAAACGCCCAGCTTCAGACTAGTCATGAATCGCCGACCGAACTGTATTCTGTCTTACCTTCACTCATACGTCATCATGTAAAGTAATGATACAGATTTATGTATGTACTCGTAGATATACTTGTTGAACTGTTTTCCGCTTTGTAACCTAACCTCATTTTGATAACGCGTTAGGTAGTTCACCTCGTTTCCACTAAGTACTGATAGTCCTACATTTCTTGCAAACGAAAATGTCGATGCAATAATGATTACGTAAATTTTAATGTAAATTGCTATTTTATGCCACTGCCTGCCTGTTGGTCTAATGGTTGAAAGCGCGGTTGATTAGCGTCAACAATATCACTTTATTTGACTTGGGATTCGAACCCAGGATGTTCAGTCCATTCTCTGTTAGGAAATGATTAGCTGCAGAATGAATTCTAGGATTGTCCATAGATGGCAATATGCTCGCCCTCAAAACTGGATGAATAAAGCACACCTACCTCTGCCAAACCCTTCTGGAAATACAAGCGTGATAGTATGTTATGTTTTTACGTAATGCTGAATTTATAATGTCGTTTACATGTGTACAACAACAATACATACAATTCATATAATATATTCAACATGTCACGGTGTCAGGGTCATCGGCTGTTTAAAAACATGTTATAATCCATGTCTGACTCATCGTACCTGTAAAGATTTTATTTATATTTAATGAACAAATTGTTCTTCGTTTGATACCGAACGGGTTTAAGTTGGGGTGTTGAAGCGGTCACTCGGTGTTCACCAATTATGCTGTAAGATTTATGTAATAATATAGGGCGAGTTTGTTGCCCTTTAATGGACACAATGAGTTTCTGGACAGTTATTAAGCATGCATTAGGTCCATGTTCATCTGCTATATTGTTATAAAAAACATGTTTAAAATGGGAAAGGTATTTTGCTCATGCAAAATGTTCATGTTAAACGGATAATTTTGTCATAAACGTCCGTCATGTTGACGGTGAACTTAGGCCTTAGTCACTTGGTATAACCGTAGTATAAACCCTGGCAGAAAAACCTAAAAACATACTTTGAATCAAACGCTCACTTTCGGCAGTCACGATGTTTATCTGCTATCATTTAAATAGATCAAGAGCTAACAATAATTACAGAAACTATCATACGTTTTTTATGTACCTACGTCATGCTAATGACTCTCAAAGTCCGGATACCCCATAATTTAATCGGCGATGATGTTATAACTAGCAATTTATACATGAATATTTAATACATGACATTAATAAATTGAGTGAATCTTCTCGAGTTCATTAGGCTGTTAACTAATTTTATTGAACTGTATCTACTCAAACATTCCGTTTACATTGTCACGTATTAATAAATAACTGGCTCATTTGGCGCAGTGGCTGAGAGATCGACTGCTGCGCTACGTGTCGCGGGTTCGATTCTCACACGGAACAAATATTTGTATGATCTGCAGATAGTTGTTTCGGGTCTGTGTGTTTGTGTATGTGAATATATGTGTTTGTAAACGCACCCACGATACAGGAATTATTACTAGTGTGGGGTAACGTTATTAAAAAAAAAAAGCAAAAACAAACAAGAACGGTTGGCACAGTAATTAAGCGGTTGGCTGCTGCGCTACGTGTCACGGGTTCGATTCCCGCACGGACCGTACCGGGTTTGAATGTTGGTGCATGTGAATATTCGTGTTTGTAAACGCACCTGACAGTGGCGTGCGGTTCATAAAGACAAAAAGACACTGCCTACTCTACATAACTCAGATAAATATTTATCATAAGATATTTGAGGGGACAAATCACATACATCATTATTTAATCGACAAGACGACGAACCAATACCAACATGCAGTAGGAATTACTGGTAAGTAAGCTTTTAAAATTGTCTGCCTACCCTGTCTAAAAACTCTGCGCACGCCGCTGGCACCTGCGATACAGGAAATTTCATGTGTGCCGAAATAAAAACGTAAGTGATATTAAAGATGCCTAGATTCAGCAATCTACGTGTTCCAGTTCTCGAAATGTAGAATTGTAGAACTCGAAAATTTTAAAATTCAATTATCGAACACGTTAATTGATATCGAGCCGAGCGATAGCATTACAATTGATACTTCCGAGTGCAATGACTTATGTACACAGTGACCGATTCTACGGGCATCAGGTCAGCTGAATTACTACAGTTAAATGTAAATGTGCGCAGGATACGATGTAGAAATCGGGTTACTTGGTATTAACTTCATAACAGTAATTATCATTTACGATAGAAACTCAATTTCCTTTTTACGCTGTAGGCTCCGAGGGGCGTTTTATGGCCAGAGCAAAACATGAGGAACACGATTTTAAGTACTACTCATCTATTACTTAAGTTGTGGACGACTGCGTTAAAGAAATTATTTTTTGTGATTAACAGCTAATAAAATTGTTGAGATGCAGGTGTTTTAAGGTACTCACTAATTGCAATATGTATGCACAACTTACGATCGAAAATATCTTTACATTAACGTAACTACATGGATAAATTTGAATAAATATGTTGTCTGTTTATTGTGAATATTAATTTAGCTGTTATCATACATTGGGTAGTTTTAAGTGGAACCCCGCACAATAATAGTTCTGGTAAGTTTGTTTTTGAGAAAAAAAACCCAAGTTAATCGACGAGATCGATATTTAAAATCGTACCCATTGTGCTAAGATAATTAGGCCATCTTTAGAATGAAACTAAATAAGTAGAAAAATAAAAATAAATTGTATCCAATTTGTTAGATTCGATTGCTTCTGAATAAATCACCATAATAATTATGCGAAAGTTCTGCATACTTCTTACATCGTTTGGCTTGATAAGGATGTAGTCAAGGATGTCGCTTCAGGTGGGCACGTGTCCACTGTCCCGTGTTCCTGCGCCGTGGCGGAACTCTTCTAATTGTGTCCTGGCCCGGTCCCCAAGGTCGGCGACGACCGTTAACTATATCAATGCGAAGATTGCTGTTGAAATGCGGGTGCGCACCAAGTACTGGTAGCAGAGAAGTTAGAAGAGAGTCCAGATATTCTTTTTCATGTTGAATGTTTTTGTATGGTTTGACGGTACGGTTGGGGCAATGGGTAAGCTATTAGCTTTCTGCGCTTCGTGTTTTGGGTTAGATGCCCATACAAAGCAATTATTTGTATGATCTTTAAATAGTTGTTTCGGGTCTGATTGTGTGTGCATGTGACATGTTTGTTTGTACACTATACCCACGATACAGGAAAAATCTGAACGTGGGGCAACGTTTATATCACAAAAAAGGCCCATATGCTATCACTGTCAATTTTTACACTCAAGCGACAGAATTATTTTTAAGAGCGACTTAAAGTTAATTTCCTTTTGAGTATTCGGTGCTCAGAATTTGTGCAGCACAGCCCGTGGGTAGCAATCGTTTTAACAACATTATGAACTAATAAACTTAAGTAACCGCCCCACAGGCTCGCCCGTAATCCCCAAAGGTGTTATAATATCTGTTTGTACTTTAAAACAGAGTACAAATGTATTGGGCTATATGGGATATTCAATCACTATATATAACAGTTGTTTTATCCTAATAAACCATTATTAGACCAACAGATCTACTCTGAGGTGAGTCTGAGGTGAGTCATTCAACAAATCTCCTTCGTAGAAACGAAGGAGATTTGTTGAATGACTTGGATTTTGCCTTAGTTTGCAGTTGTGCTTACATAAACCAAGCAGAGGTTGAGGCGACCTCATATCACACTATTTAAATGCGAGAGTAACTTAGTCTGTCTGTTTCTTGTGTGTTTGTTACCTCATCACGACTAAACTACTTTTCCGATCATTATGAAATTTTATAAATAGGTCGCCTGGGTCTTGGAGAAGGACTCCAGCTTATTTTTACTATTGCAGCAAAAATCATCTTATAAGCCTGCCTTAATATTATAAATGCGAAAGTAAGTTTGTTTGTTTGTTTGTTACCTTTTCACACCTAAATCACTGGACCGATCATCCTGAAATTTTGCATATAAGTTGTCAAGTGTACAGAAATGGACATAGGGTACCTTTTATTCCGAAAAAAAAGTACTGTTCCCGAGGAAAACAATAATAACTTATGATAATAGATGGCGCCACGTGTCTTCCGCAAGCAGAGTACAACCCGAATTGATTGTCAAATTCTAAATTAACGCGAGCGAAAGCTACGGGCAAAAGCTAGTTACATAATAAATACAAAATACACGCAGACGAAGTCGCGGGAAACAGCTAGTAATTTATATGACAGGATACGACACAACTTGTTGATGTTTGTTGCGCACGAATAGCGGTGTTAACTTATAATGAGATAGCAGACACAGTTTAAAGCCTAAGCTATAGCTTATGTAAGCCATATAAGTACTCTATCAAAGCAAAATGGGTTGTTTCGATCGCAGGTCTGAACGATGTGACCTTATGGTGAGTGGTACGAACTATTAAATGCTCATGGGGCTTCCAACGATATTTCACATAAACATAAGCGTTATCCCTAAGGGAAAGTCAGAGGTAATTGAACAACGACAATTCATCGATGACGTCATTAAATCGCATGTGAGGGAGAGCGTTATAGCGAGCCAATATTAATTACTAGGTATAAAATTCTAATCTGAGTCCTGTTTTATTAGTCCTGTACTATTATATATCCACAAAAAGCATTACTTATAGCTTTTACGGACTTACAGCTACAATAAGAAAAATATAATCTATAAAAATATACAACACTTGCAGTTTTTTTTGTCATCAGTACACATTGAGACGAGTCTCCGTTTAATTTGGCTACACGTATGAAGATTGATAGCGGCCACCCTGGGATTATTTTGTCTACACAACAATCCGTCCTTCTGAGGTGTCGGTGCACTGGACGTCTCAGGACGTCCTTATTTTGCCACCAATCAAGGATATCACATTTTGAACCAGACATTTTTATTGTTGTTGATTACAGGACTTTCCTTTTCGGTAGTAATAGTAGCATTAGTTTATTTTTAACATCCTCAAAACGATCACGAAGCCATGATTTATTGGTCGTAAGAAATCGGGGGGCAAAAACTTTTTGCTAAATATTAATTAAATATTCTATTTTTGAATATTAAGTAGCCAATGAAAAAGTCACGAAGTATAAATATCGATGTTCTTCTATTTTAAGTGAAAGCAGGTCTAATTAACAAGACTATCACGTAGTAGGTGACTGCAGGTAGGTAGGTACCTTTACGGTTGAGAAGAACTTTCGTTATGTTCCCGCGTTCAGTGCGGCCGCAAAGCCATGTAAATTGTACAAGTTTGTGTTAAACAAGACGAGATATATCTTGCGATATATCGCCTAGAACAACTGTTACTTTGCTTTAGTCATGAATTTAGTTGATGTATGGAGAGGTAGGAACATTTATAATATAAAATGATATAGTATCCACCGAACAGTCGTTGTGAGATTTGGTATTTAATTTATCGAAATAACATCAAAATCATAATATGAATACGAATTAATTAAAGATGAAATTAAATATGTTAATAATCTCTCAGCGATTCAATTTTAATACGTGATAAGCAATCACAACTTGATATAATGTCATCCTATGTTATGGTATTAATTGAGATTGGTACCTAGATAAGCCGCAGTCTTAATTTTAAATGTTCTTTCAAAATACTCTAAGATTACAAGTTAGCACGTCAGGGTTATCCTTAAAAAATCATGTGAACTACGTAGATTGGCCTCCGTATAAAGGTTGGCCTTCCCTGTCATCAATCAAGCTGAACGTTTGTATACGTGATACAAAGTAGTACGTGGAGACATCGTCTCTATGTTGGGTAAATTGTCACTTAACTTCATTGTTGCCTGTTTTTTTATATTTTTATTATCTTTATTTATATTTAAGGTTTTTATCCGACACGGAAATGTCAACCCCATCGTACCTTATTACTATGAATTCAAAGAGTAACAAACGTTTAGATGGTTGACAGTCCACAACTGTGCGTTTCTTTAGAAACTTTCTGCCTCGCACAACAAAACTGTGGAATGAACTGTATTTCCTGACCAATACGACCTTCAAACCTTCAAGAAAAGAGCGTACTCCTTTTTAAAAGGCCGGCAACGCATTTGTGAATCCTCTGGTGTTGCGGGTGTCCATGGGCGACGGTAATCGCTTACCATCAGGCGATCCGTACGCTCATTTGCAGGCTATCCCATAAAAAAAAGAACAATAGTCTTAATTAAAGTTACTGACGACTACTAAACGACTGTTACCAAATGACATACTTTTATAGCCGTCTCCGACTTTGGTCTTGCTAAAATGCTTTGAATCAGACCTACATCGAGCCTATTTAATTTCAGTTCGTTCAGCAGTGAGTCGCGTTCATTTTTATACCGGACACATTCTAACAGCCAATGGTGTACATCTTCAAATTTTTGACTGTGAACTAGCGACTATGTAGCAGCGCTTGCGATTGCTACACCTACTGGTCTTGATTAGATTTGATATTTAGTATAGTATAATAAATCATAGTGAGAGGAAGTGCGAAAAAATTGGGAACAAACAATGTCAATACCCATTATTGCCATCCTGAATAAATAGTATTTAAAGAGCAGAGTAATATTAAGTATAATTATCTAATCACGTTTTTTGCAAATGATCCATTCGTGACCACTTATAATAGTATCACGCCTGTATTCCCCGAAGGGTTAGGCAGATATGGTCTATTGTACACCTACATTAGCCGATGCCGTCATTCAGTCCGTCGTCATAGCGACGAGCCTATTGTCCTCAATCAGTCACAGTTCCAAACTCTGTCCGTGAGAATTTCTATGCAAAAATAAAACCAAAAACACTTTGTACCCTCTTATCAGTCATGCGGTTAACGGATCCCCCGCTTATCAAGGACATATTGATACCTAACTGTGAAGGGCATTCGGCAGAATTGAGTTGTTGAGTTCATCGTGTAGGACGAATTGATTCAGAATCCTACGTTATTACACCCACGGGGCCGGGTTCGATTACTAGTGGTCTCGGCACAGAATCCGAAAGGATTGCTGTTTGAGGTCTACTATCTGATTGCATGCTATGCTATGAATTTAATTAAGTATGACGATAGTATCTACACAGGCGTGGTTGCTGAGTGAGAGGTCCCGGGATTTTCTGTTAGAAAAATACTCAATAGCAAATTTTAGGATTGTGCCTGGTAGATGGCAATAGACTCGCCTCGTCCATGGTTCTTAATAATGGCATGAGGGAAATCTGGGTGTTGAACAGTTCAGTACTGCCTAACTCTTCTGGGAATACAGGCGTGACGCTATGTTATATTATGATATGAATATAGTTTTTACGTACTGAAGTATTGATTTCTTTAAGTAAGTTTTCTGACCATCGGACAATTCTCAAATTACGCCTTGGCAGGTGCATTGGTCGTGATTTCACTAATTTTTTTTTCTGTGTTACATAAATGTTGTATTTGTTTGTGTTACATCCCCAGTTCCGCTACGTTTTATTTTGCCAAGTTACTCATTGAAGTCGTAATCTAATCCGTTTTCGTGTCTCCGAACTTTGGTAGGCCTCAAGTTCGTTGTGCCAAGGCCCTCGCCCACGACCTGTTCTGTTGTATGTCGCATTTGTAGTTGCCGACATCCGTTGATTTACGACGTCATCATAATATCATCCTATACCGTTTCCTCTCGGAGCCGAGAACCTCTGAATCTTTCAATGTAATATTAGATCTCTTTTATTGTACCAAATACTTCAGCAACAACGGCTTCTCCTGTCGTAACGGGATCATCCACCATATGGAATCACTCATGTAGAAAGATTAGCCAGGTAGCATAGATGGTATCGAGGTTGATTGCCCAGGGTGCACCAAACGATCTCAGGTTTCATCACTTGTGGAGGTTCTTGCGCCCGAACTTTTGCTGAGTACACTCCTTTCGCCAAATTGTCGTTATTGTATGGATAACTAAAGAAACAGTAGGTGAAAACCAAATGATTCCTTAATATCGCTTCGACTTTGAATATGTTAAATATATTCTCTCTACTAAAAAAGATAGTACTACTAACTCTCTGTTATAATGTTATCGATCCTCATCTTATTTGGAATGTTGCTTTAGTCACCACTAATTAGTTAATCAATGCTACTGCGCCTTCTCATAATCCTCTGTTTGTTTATCTGTCTTACGATAAGGATGAGGAGGAAGTTAATCATAACCAAGAATGTACGATACCCAGCAGAAGGTCTAGTAGTACGTAATCTTGAAATAACAATAGTGTGAGCTCTAACCGCAATAACAGCAATTCACACAGAATAGACGTTACGTGCACGTTTCATTATCTGTGGTTGTGTCTGTGTCCCTACGGTAGCCGTAGCGGTAGCGTACCTTTTCATACATAACAAATATAAAACACCCGGTAAACTAACAACAAGTTTGATAAATTGGGGGCAAGGAAAGAGCCTCCACGAAGTGACGAAACCTGACATCATCGGGCGCACCCTGGTTAGTTAGTCTCGATACACACTATTGCTGACTGGTTAATCTGTCCACTAAGGTATGAGCGATTGCCAAGTGCTCGTGCCGACATGACAGATGAAGAAGTTTGACAAATAAAACGTTAAAATTAAATTTTTTGACAAACACGAAGCACAACCTCAAGCTTGCTTGACAAACACGACATAACCTTAAAACACGTCAAAAACGTAGGTTTTTTGACCAACACCTCAGACACGCTCTCAGATGATCAATAGTTTGACAAACACGTAAAATAAGACAATTAATAACACTTTTACAATTAAATATATTTCTATCTATCATTGTTAAATATTTCGGTTTGATGAAAATAAGTTTCATCATGAGCGTCTTTTCGATGAAACACTTCACAAAGTCACGGGCTTTAGTCCACGCCTCGTCCTGCCTATGTCAATTGAGTCGAAGGTGAAAGCGAGAGAGAAAAAGTTCGTACAACTAACATTGTAGAGCCAAGGGTCATTATGCCATGGTCCAAGTGACGACCAGTCGTAATCATTATGGATCAACCGCACGAGGACCCCGACTGTCTCTCATCTCGCTCGTGCTACACCCTACTTATTTCGCCTGCTGCTAGTAAGTAAGGTGGGTTGGTGACAAACTTTAAAAAAAAGTGAGGTTACCCAAACGTGCTGGGGAGAACCCACCTATGACCCGTCAGCCTAAATGTGATTAGTTTTACCGTCGTGTTTCCCCAATTAAGGATACGAATATCACGTAGGTAATATTTGGCAATTGACCCAAGTTACCCAAGCGTACAAACAAGTTCTTCAAATAGTTAATTCCAGTTAGTTAGGCAGCTCTTTCCGTTTCACGTCGAGATAAGAGCTTTTAAATAAAGTCAAGTAATTCACGTGCAGCTGTTGGTTTGTCTTTTACGATAAGATTGCGTTTTGGCTTTTTAAAGTGCCTAACTGTATATTTGAGGACAATGGGTGTTGACAATGAATGTTCTGAATTGTCTTTTGTGCTTCTGCTTGTCTGTTGAAATATAGAGGTCGTGAGAAGTTATACGGTTTTTACAATTATTAATGCGTTGTTAAAATAATGTGTATCTATTTTGGACTTTATTTTTTTTCTTCTCCTTCTCTCTAGATTGAAATTGGTATACAAAGAGATTTCCTTTGTTTCTACCAATTTTAAAGATGTGTTTAAAAGTTTAGAGTGAAATAAAAATCTAGGTGAAAAAGACAATGACCTTTATGGATACTAGGTCGCAGGATAATCCTGTATTTATATTGCCTATACAAAATATTGAGCAGGATATCTTTAAAATATGTCAATAAAATCGACATCACATAGCCCGCATACCAGCTCTACCCTGTCTACAAGTAAATAGTTAATTAGCGGCTATCATAGCAACGGATCAAGTGGCCCATTCGAATGTGGATTGGTTTCCCAACGACTTCCACTCAGACGCAGTTCATTTATTTATCCCAGTTTGGTAAGCCGAACGTGGTCGCAGCACCTTGTTAACTTTTCCCAGTTATAAGCATAGAAAGCTGTTATCTAGCTGAATAATATTAATTACTGCTGAGACATCTTCTAGTGGTGTGATCGGAATAAAGAAAATTATAATTAAGTTTGTTCAGAAATACCTAAGCGTTAGTTGTGAGAGACGTGTTTCTAAATGTAAACATGGTGCGCTTAGCCTGCTTTATCATTTTTGTTTCACAAAGAATTATAACAAAAATCTGATTCATTATATTGTGTTGTTTTATATGTAGTTTTTAATCTGACATTCATTACGTATCTTAGAACTTATTACACGGGATAAGATTATGACATAAATAAAGTCAGTATCGTCATTTTTTATTGAGGTTATTATTATAGCTACATACCTATAACTTTATACAGTGTTTATTAGTAATAGAACAAGTAGATATTTAGTTAGTAAATATGTAGAGTTACTGCACGTATTAAGTTTTATTATGGAGACGCGAAAATAAAGCCCATTTTAGTACAGAAATGTGTGGAAATAACAACGTATTTTGTATATTGTAATAAAATATTTGTATGAACCTTAACGGTCAATCAAAATGAGCTGAAACTCTACTTGAAGGCCTAGGTGGGCTACTCTTCCCGTGTTGTCGTGCACAGCACCCAGCGAGGGTAACAGGGGTCCTCTTTACAGTCTCCTCCGGGACCTGCCCTTGATGGCGTGGCACCGTGGTAGGCTTCGGTGCGGTCTTCTAAGTGTTCTCGAAGCCCACGATATGGTGTCGAGGCGAACGACCGTGGTGAGTTTAGCCGGTGTTACTCACCGCGCGTATCAAAAAAAATGTAGTCTACTCTTGTCTATGATAATGAATGAAGTACCTAGTTCCATTGTAAGAATTTTTCAGTTCATAACTATTACAACTAGAAAGCTTACATTTGCGTTCAGACTTAAACATGGACATAGGCAATACTTATTACCTGTTAAGATGTTTTTTTATTACAAGCTATATTATGAACATATAGTTATCGTGCAAACAGTATAATAATAACAATTACCGAGATAGTTTGAAGTAGCAATTATGTTTAGTGACTTTCACCGATCGGCCCCAAGTTCGATTACGCGCTGAATTCTATTAGTTAATCCGTTAATCGTGGAGTACTAGCGTGAAATGTTTACGGTCATACTTTCACTTCATTATGGGGATTATGGGAATAAGACGCACATGTATTGTTTTCAGTGAATATGTTATCTAAGAATCAATCGTTGAGGAAATCTTTGCCATTATGGAGACCTAAGGTGATATCGCTTGCCATCTCGTGACATACAAAATATAATAGCATTATGCCTGTACTCCCTGACGGGTAGGGCAGAGATGTATGCCTACTATTGTACACCAACATTCCATTGGTGCCGTTTTTAACTTCCATGTAATACCAGGCGAGCCTATTGCCGTCTACGGGGTACAATCCCAATCTGTAATTCAAGATTTCTTATAGCAGCTCGGCTGATGAGAATCTCAGAAAATCCTAATAATACTTTGCTCGACCTGAAAATCGAACCCGGCACATCATGCTCAGCAGTGGCGTATCCGACCACTGTACTAATATGGTAGTTATAATCGCAGTATCAATATTGTTAAAGCTGCTACTTATGTACTCGTAAGTACCAAGTTCCAGTATGGTACTCTGAATAAAAGTTGCCCACCAGGTATCTTGGATAGGACTATGTCCATTTGTCCAGCATTGTGCTACAGTACCTAGACATTTCAATATTTCATGATCAAATGCTATTTCTCTTCATCTTCGAAATATATTTTCTTTTATAAAATTCTGCGGGCGGCGAACGTAGTCACGCACATGCTCACTTTACTATTCAGATCTACAAATTAAGTTCATACAAATGAAGCAATAAGCGTTGAAGTGTACCGTACATGTACGTTTTGTAGAGCTTAAATTTAATTAATGTGACATTTTCACGTCTGAGCGAGTTCATTGGGGGACTAAAGATTTATTGCGCGTGTCAACCACGATTTCTCTAATTTGGTAATTGTTTTAGGGAACCCTATTTGATAGAAGGGGAACTAATGTCATGGGATGTGTGGGGGCCCATTGTCGGCATCGCTGTAGTGTTAATGTGTCGGTCATGTTATGGTGTAGCATGATAATAGAGTGTACCGTTAGAATATTTGATCTTATCTGTGTTTTAATGTTTTTATTAGGTTTGTTCGTTTGATCAATATGCAAGTCAAATTATTTCATTGAATTTTATACTGGTTAATATTTTTGAAACAAACGTACCTCATATCGTATCAGCCGCATCAAGTTAAAACGGGAGCCGACCCCAATGTAGTTGGGAAAAAGCTAGGCAGATTTTGATATTATAATATTATTAGCAGCTTATTGTTTAGATAACCCAGTCAATTGATGTTTCATTTATTAAAAAGTTATACTTGAAGGGGTCGTGTATAACATAACATAGCATCATGCCTGTGTTCTCCGAAAGGTTAGGTTAGTCTACCACGCTGGCCTGGTGCGGGTTGGCGGACTACACACACCATCAAGAACTTTATGGAGCCCTCTCAGGTGTGCAGGTTTCGACACGATGTTTTCCTTCATCGTAATCGTCGAAAAGTCACAGGTGCGGGCCGGGTTTGAACTCAGACCCCCCTTGCATGGAAGGCAAACGTTTAAAGGCTATTACTTACTGCTTTTATTTTTTATATTTTTTTTTAATATTTAAGAGACGTGTAGTTATCGCGATCCTAGCTGCAGGTATTATATTTTTATTTCGAGCACTTTTAACTTACAATATTTTATAGTTCATCAATTTATACCCTGTACCTATAAACATTTTTAAATTGCCCATGATATAATTTCACTTCCTACTCGTATAAATAGTGGAAATGTTTACGATCGTTTGATAAAACGTTTATCAATCTCAAACTGCTCGCTTTCCATTTTAGATTGCGATTTACTTTTGTGTATAAATTACTTGTGTTGTGTTCGCACTGATTGTTTATTATTCCCATAACATCCGGCAACCGTCACGGTTAGAACCTCTATGAATCCATTCATAATTGTTCACTGAGTTGGTTGTCATGTTACATCAATTGAAATACGGGTAATGGTGGACGAATTATTTGCAAGAGTACCACCACGTATTGGCAATAAATATGGTCGTGAACTCAATCAATATTGGTTATAAACGAAATATGGAATTTGCAATCACTTAACGATGAGACTGGCGCAGAAGCGTAGAAACTGGTAATTTCAAAGAGAGGCTTATGTCCAGCAGTGGGTGAGTTCGGGCGGTGGATGATGACATCCGATTTTCACGAATGTTTATTTATTTATGTAAATAAAGCGGTAGAAATATCATTTTTTACTCCTAAACTGATGCCACAACGCTTATTTGAACAAAGAGAAATTGAAAATAAAATGGCTGGGATTATTATAAATAGAATTATGTTTCAGATCTGTAGTGGATGTGTTCACGGGATTTTGCCTCACAATATGATTATTTCATCATCATCCACAGCCCGACTATTTTTCTAATGATGATGAAGAATATTTTTCTGAACGTGTCAGGTCGCTTCGATTCCCAGCATAATATAATATTACTGGACCTCTGTTTTCCTCAGGGCGCACCATACTCAGATATTCTGTTAAGAGAATGAACATCCAATTCCTACATTAATAATTACATATTGCAATCCCCAATCAAATGGTGATGTTGGTATTATTATCAGGTTTCCCTCGTGAACGTTCATTGTGTTGTTAACGGCGCAGTGGTCGAGACATCGACTGTTGCGCTACGGGTCGCGGGTTCGATTCTCACACGGAACAAATATTTGTATGTTCTGCTGATAGTTGTGCCGGGTTTGGGTGCATGTCCATGCGAATATTTGTGTTTGTAAACGCACCCACGATACAGGAATTATTCCTAGTGTGGTCAACGATTTTATTTAAAGAGAAAAGAGAGAATTGTAGTGGACATGCTGTGTGACGTTGGAATTGCATTTGGTAATTGAGGTAGCCTCGTGTTACAATTAATACAAGACCAGGACCTTAAGTAAAGGTCAGTGACATACTTTATAAAAAGGTAATTTTGGCTATAGATCAGGAAATACGGTCATATCCACATTCAACTCGTTCGCGACAATAATATCATAGGAGATGAAATGTCAATGTACTACAATTAGCGTCGAAGTTTTAAGGCCAATAAGTTGTCTGATACGATACGAGTAACATTTTGCAATTATCATTAAGGCAAGACACGACGCGACGTGTAGCTCACAACAGTCGTAATTTTAAAGGGGTTGCTAGACAGACGAAGTCGCGGGCAACCGATGGATACAAGTGGCGGAAAGTCGTTCGATGTGGTGGTCTAAGGGGGAGGCTTTCATTCAGCAGTGGACAAACTATGACTACAAATTTTTATCCACTTCCAAACACTCACTGGTTTGTCACTCACTCATTTAAGATTCCGAAGCTATCAAATTTATTTTTAGTAAACCCTATAATTATACTAGCTTCCGCTCGCGGCTTCGCCCGCGTGGTTTACAGACCGGCAGCCTAATTACCGATGTAACGACAGGCGTAGATCGCGCGATAACTTCTGTAAAACTGTTTAAAAAAAAAAAAAAACGTCATTTTTGTGTCATATAATATATTGGCTGACAGTAGGATTGCTGTCGCGTGGCTGACGCGTTGCTGTCGCTCTTTTACGTAATTAGGCTGCCGTACATTTTTCCGGGATAAAAAGTAGCCTATGTGCTATTTAAAATTATAATCTATCTCTATGCCAAATATCATTCAGATCCGTTCAGCCGTTCTGGCGTGAAAGAGTAACAAAGATCCATCCATCCATCCGTTCATCCGTCCATCCGTCCATCCATCCATCCGCACAAACTTTCACATTTATAATATTAGTAGGATAGAAGAAAGAGAAAGAAAGAAAAATTATTTATTGGACGACACAAACGACACTTCATAACTTCATAACAAGATTTTCGTAGAAAAATCGCGCGACGCAAACAGTGTTCTGTGGTGAGACATTTATAGAAGTGCATTCTACGCGTCGCACTGTCTGCGGTTTTCATTCGAATGCGTTGGCCTCGTTTAGTCAGCATTTTGTCATTACGTTGCTGGAAATACTTGTATATTTGCATGTCCAACTTTTTCCGTGTGGTCTTGCTTTAGGACCGGCCTAAATTGTTACCTGCATAAGTATTGGTTTAAGAGAAAGGTAGTTTTATAATATCATAAACATCCAATTAGTCCGAATCTTGGGCCGAGTTTGCGGTGGTTTGTATGTACTGTCCAAGTTTTAAGCTTGATCTGTACCTACTCATGTATGTATATTTGATATAGGTACTTATTTAAGTTATCGGATGATATAGATACCTAAATGTTTGTCCAATACGGTTATATGTATGTAATATTGAATATCAATAACCCTTCTTTAATTAATGTCTGTCGGTAATACGATGACGATAAATAGAAAAAAAAATGACGTCATCTCTCCTCTTAGCATTTTTCTATCTTTTATCTGTTTCAGAAATTATTGGCTCAAGGTATTTATTATTTCACAATGTACCAGGTTGCGCAGGATCTGTAGAAAATTCCGTCAATCTTGCTTGTATCATAGAAAGAATGAAATACAGTTTATAAGACATCACAATGATATTACACCAGTAATATAGGGTCGCCAACCGTACTGTTTTCCCAGGACATGTCCTGCTTGTTGCAGTGCCCTGGGTTGTCCTGGATAGTTATTAAGTAGCGTCCTGAGTTTGTTTAAGAGTCCTCGTAAGTTCCTGTGTTTTATTATTCGCGCGCCACTACTGCCTGGAACCTTACGTTTAATCATCGGCGTTATGTTGTAATTTAATCCTTCATTTCATTTCTTATATTAAATTTAACTGAATATAATTGAATAAAACATTGTTATTCATTTACACTGTTTCTTATAATTTTCTTATATTGCGTCCTGTTTTTAAACCGAAATGTCCTGGCATTTCCAATTTAAAATCCTGGTTTTCCGAATTTGGGGACGGCAACCCTACAGTAATATCCTCTTCAAATTCGTTTCAAGTTGAAGTTCCATATTGGGATCCGAGTAGTAAGTACCTTCCTAAGTAGAAGTGCCTACCTAGTTTCACTCCGGATATCGGTACATCGTTCAACTATGCCTAGGCATTATACCAACATGTATAGGTTGTTTATACAGGCCAGCGATGTACCGATGTACTTTGTCACATCGGGTGCCAAATGTCATGCGGTTATCAATGCCAGTTGGTGACGTGAATTAAACAGAAATTATACGCTGGAGGAAATGTATAACTATAAACAACATAATATAGCATCACGCTGGTTTTCCCCGAAGGGTTTGGCAGAGACGTACTAAGTACTGTACAATCACATTATATCTCTTGTAATAGGGACGAGCCTATTGCGATCATTTTAATGTAATTTAACGAGCTTCACGAGACAGTCTCGACCTAGTGTGGAGTTTACAGGACAGAAATTTTCCTTTCATACATACCTATTGTAAAATAAACGATGTCACAATTTACTTTCAATGTATACTTTTTTGAAAATGTTATATCTCAGTATGTACATTTTATATTAGCAATAAATTATTTTATTATTATTATTATCTACCGGACTAAATTAAAAATTTCAGGCTGCTAAGTATTCCTGATAATTTTCAAATCAAAGGACAGACGTTCAGTTTTGTTTCAAATCCATCGATGTGCATCGAATAATGTAATAATGATGTCATTAACATTTTGATGTTCGATGCACATCGATGCATGTTAACCAGTAGGTAATTAACTGTATTTTATAATTCGAAGTAAAATGCTTCAAAGAACTTATTAATTTATGTTTCATGAGGACATTGTATAGGTGCACATGTATAAATATTCAAAGAATTACGACATGCTTTGAATATTTTATATTACTCATCGCTTTTCGATGGACAAAGTGGTGAAATTCTGTTTCTATTTTATACTAGCTTCCGCCCGCGGATACGCCCGCGTGTATTACGAACCGGTGTATTTTAGCGCGGAACTCTAATATTTTTTTTTAAATAAAAGTAGCCTTTGTTACTCCTTATAATATCAGCTATCTGCCAGTGAAAGTCCCGTCAAAATCGATCGAATATTTTCGGAGATTAGCTGGAACAAACAAACAGGCAGGAATGTAAAAAAATAAATACTTTCATATTCATTTAGACATTACAAACAGACACTTCAATTTTATTTATTTCTATAGATGTATTTTGATTAAATGACTGTTCACGACGGCAGGTTCTAAAAGGTACATGAGAAGAGAAGAAAACAGACAGTATTGATTTTGAAGTTTTTCAAGGGAGGAAAACGATGCTCTTTTGTTAAATTTGTCTTCTCTTCGTCACGTCACCGATGTCATATAGGAACTGGCCAGTGTCATAGCTGGTTAATAATGTGCAGTGTTGACTATTTGGATGTCCGCGCTACGTGTCACGGTTTCGATTCCCGCTCAGAACAAATGTTCGTTTGGCCTATAGATAATTGTTCCGGTTCTGGGTGTAAGCGTGTAAGATACATGTTTGTTAACTGTATCCACAATAAGGAAAAAATCTTACAGAGTAGGTTTGTAAAGTTTGATTAAAAGAAAAAGTTATCGAGAAACTGAAACGGGAAAGGGAATACGGATTCCAAATTACTAAATTGAGATTTACGAAGATTATTGTGCTACGCCAAAGTCAATGCAGTTAGACCCACACTTCCATCTTGTTGATGACGATGACCTATTCTCATGATAGTAATCCCGTAGGTCAAGATGTATAGGTCAAGTTCTTGAGGAAAAGAGGGATATAAAATACCGTTGTTTGTGATGTGATGTCATTATGACGATATCGCGAGAGGCGAGAATATGGTACAAATACCTAACATTAAAAGTTAATTTTAGAATGGTGACTGCTGAGCTGAGCTTTTCATAGTTTCTATTTCTTTCAAAAATAGGTACACTTTGGAATTTCCTTAAGTCCGTACATATTTTAGCTATAGGTATATGTACATAGGTATGAACGTATTTTCGTATACAGTACAATATTTAATTTTTTTTTAAAGTAAATTTCTAGTTACGTAGTTATATAGTAAATATGCTTTATAATTTATTGAATTTTACGAATTATGACGAATATCTAGAGTTGGGCTGATTCACAGGAAAACACTAAAATATGATCACATACCCGTACAAAACGAACATTTAGGCGTCAAAGTACCTACCCCTACTCTGTCAACTGGCAGCATGCCCAGAAGACCATTGTCAGGTTGAAATAGCAATGGTTTTGGAAAAGGACAAGCCAGCCTTCTGATCACGTATTAGTCGTCAGGATTATTTTATCATTGCACTAACAAATGGACAAAGAAGGTGCAAATTACCGCAAAATTCTGTGGAATTCAAACGCACCATATTTCTAGGAGGACGTCCACTTGTCTGAACTAGGTCACTCGTTGGCACGTAATTTAGTCGCACTGAGCAGATTATCCTCTTCCAACCACTTCTATTATCTTGCAAATGCGACAATTGCCGCTGTTATCGTACAACGACTCGCGGTTAAACAACTGGCTTGTTGTTGCTATTGAACAATAGCGATCGGTCGTGTGATCAATACTTTCTCGGTTTTGTTATGTTAGGCTTTGCATGCGTTTTTCCAACTTCATTTGTGGAATGGGGAGACTTTGTCTAAGCTTAGTGGAAAACGCGTGCATTGAGAAAATACAAGTATACCCAACAGAATTGTACTGAAATTCTGTATAAAATATTTTATTAAAATATGTAGCAATCTAATATCTATCTATAAAGTGCAGAGTTCACTCATTGCTAAGTTTGGTACTGAAGCAATGTCAGTAATATTAACACCACAAAGACATTCTACGGCTTTCTAAAAATCAGTATCTTTTAAAATATTGCATTAGTAAAACTTCAAATTCAAAAAAAAAATCGTCCCGGACTTTAGTCCTTTTCCAAACACAGAACTCATTCACCCTCCCAGCTATCTAAAATATTGAATGCCTATGTAATAATTATTTTCATTTGTGTAATTTATCGAGGCAGGCACTGGTATAATCAATACAGGCTAAGATAAACTAGGTAATTACTGTGTTTAGAAATGTGTTCGTTTAGTGTAAGCATTATCGGCAACGCCTAAGTCATAACCGATTAAACGCTATGAATGATACCTTTAATAATTAATTATTAAAATAATTGCTTCTTATGGGTAAGAAACGGTTTATAATTCTTACCTAAATTAAGAAAATATTCTGTTTTTAGAACATATAAATTAAATTCCCAGTTTGTTATAGGTTATAGTGTGTTTCAGATTCAGAGTTTTAATGGTAACCAACCTTTTAGGGATTTGCTAAATTTCAATTACAATATTAAGGTAAAAATGTAAAAATATTTTTTGTCGCTGATTCTAATTTCCGAAATTTCCTTGACGGCACGTTTGGCGCAGTGGCTAAGCGATTAGCTTTCTGCGCTACGTGTCGCGGGTTCGATCCCCGCACAGAACAAATATTTGTATGATCTACAGATAGTTGTTTCGGGTCTGGTTGTGTGTGCATGTGACATGTATGTTTATAAACTGTACCCACGATACAGGAGAAATCCTAGTGTGGGGCAAATTAAAAAAAAAAAATGAAACCAGAAAAATTCTAGTAGGAGATTTTTTTGTATACGCTGTCTGTAAGTAAAAGAAAAAAAACATGTGACTTTAATCACATAAAGTGGAGTCAAAGGCAGTTAAGTAAATGATAACTAACTGTAAGTAAATTCTTCTTGTATCGAATTGGCAAGAGCTATGACAGTGGAATTGGACATGCTATAATGGAAAGATTAGCCAGTCTGCAATGTTTGTACCGAGGCTGACTACCCAGGGTGTGCCAGATGAACTTAATTATCGTCACTCGTGGAGAGTATACTATCCTACTTTCTACTATCTTACTTGATTCTACTAATCCTATCCTACTAATCATACTAATATTATAAATGCGAAAGTTTGTGAGGATGGATGGATGGATCTTTGTTACTCTTTCACGCCAGAACGGCTGAACGAATCTGGATGAAATTTGGCACAGAGATATGTCATAGTCTGGAATAATACATAGGCTACTTTTTATCCCGGAAAAATCTACAGGTTCGTAAGTCACGCGGGCGAAGCCACGCGCGTAAGCTAGTTTTTTTTATAATTGTAAAGAAACGAGAAGGAAATAATGTTTTAGTTGAATTATCACTTAGAAAATTTAGTTTCTCTAATTGTACGTTACAATTGGTTTGATTCTTTAATAACATAGCATCACGCCTGTATTCCCCGAATGGTTAGGCAGAGGTAGGTATACTATTGTATATCCACATTTCGCCGATTCCGTTTTTGAGTCCCATGTTGTAGACGAACTTGTTACAATCTACCGGGAACAGTTTCATACTCCGTGTTGGTACTGAGATTTTTCATATAGAAAAACCCAAATACACTTGGCCTGACCCTGGAATCGAGCCTAGGACTTCACGTTCAGCAGTTGCGCTTGCAACCATGCGACCAATGAGCAGTCTAGTTCTTTAATTAATTTTAGTTTCTACTTTGTCGTATCCTGCAAAAGCGTTGAGACACTTGTTATACACAGAGAAATAATTTTCTAAGAATTCGATCTGAAGCCCTAGTGTAAGTTTCTTTCGACAAACTCGATTTAACGCATCGAACGCGTTCGGCGCTCCGATTGGTCCGTTTTGTGCTCTCCACCAATTGGAGCGCCGAACGCGTTCGATGCGTTAAATCGAGTCTGTCAAAAGAAACTTACACTAGGGTCTCAGATTGATATTCAGAAGAGCGAACGGCAAACTCACCTTAGGAGGAAAATATAACTTTTAAGACTACCTACACTGAAACTAATTTAAAAACATGTCATGACTTCACATAATTTCAAGTCACAAACAAAATACTAAAACAGGATAATTATAAAGGAAAAGTGAAACAATTACGTGGATGTATTCCCTAATTACCCAAAAAAATAATATAATGTTAGTACCATAATCGGCTACTTTTGTAGATGACTGTACAAACAAAGAACAGCTTCAATGAACGCTTGATAGACAAGAAAATAAATTCGACTCAATATTGGTATTAAGTTCGATTATCTGTTGGACGTGAACAAGGAGTTTGGACATGCATAACAAGTACAAACTATACCTACTTATATACATATTTCAAAAACTAGTCGTGGAAAACATTCTGACTCCTAATTTTTGGATGAAAAGTTCTAGAGAAAATATGAGGAAAGATTTAATATTTTTCCTATACACATGAGCTATGATTTCATTAAAAAGAAAGCAGTTACATCTTCTTACACTTTCTAATTAGCCTTAAGGTTGAACCACGAGTACCACGCAGACATAGTTAGGTTTAATGCTGTTCACAAACATTTCACCACTGCCGATATTAAGTACTTATTGGCTCTCAAGATCAGCGATAACAGATCCTGTGAACCTTGAGTGAACCTTAAGCATCGGATAATAAGAGTTATTTATGGATGACGTAATGTGGGCCGCGCGACCCATAGTCGAGTCACGAAGTAGGTATCTACTTAATATCAGCAGTGGTAAAATGTGTGTGTACAGCATTAAACCTCTGCCCAACCCTTCCGGGAGTACAACCGTGATACTATAAAACTGTGGTATGTTATATAGAAAGAAGTATAGCCTTGCATTTCTCGAATCCTAATACACAGATACAATTATCCCCGATAAGTAAAAGTAATGTCAACGAAATGTCTGAACAACACTGCATAATTTAAACTTTAAATTCGTAATTTAAAAGGCTTTTAAATTAATGCTAAAATTTAAATTATTAATTAAAAGCTTTTAAAATAAAATATATGTAATTACTTAATTTCGGGGATCGCTATAGGAGGCCAACAAATAAACATAAAATAAACACACTCAACGAAAGTTTAAAACATCACTGATTACTTTAAAGTTGTTAAGAAACGTCCTTTACTGGTTTCCTAACGGTAAAATATCTATTTGGGTTCGTTACAAGTAATTAAGGATTTTAAATTTCTCTAATTAGTATTCTATGCTATGCCTCTGCCTCTTTAAGTAAATATTTGTATCTTATAATTTTGTAATGACTTTATTTGCATTTTATATTGATATTGTTTCTACTAAGGATGATAATAACCCAACTACATATACATATGTATATTTATATATGTAATCCGGCAGCCTAATTACGTAAAAAAGCGACAGCAACGCGACAGCCTCGCGACAGCAATCTCATTGTCAGCCAATACATTATATGACATAAAAATGACGTTTGACAGAAGCTATCGCGCGATCTACGCCTGTCGCTACATCGGTAATTAGGCTGCGGTCAGGCAGTATTATTCGATTTTATTAGTAAATGTAAATATGCTCCTCCATCTATTATACAATATTATACTCAAAAACAACATCAATAAACAACTCCATTTATTAAATCCAGCTTACTCGGCCCTGAAAATACTTTGTGCGTTAGGTTAATTAAATATATAAGTTTGCATCATTGCCTCAATGTAAACACATTTTCCCATTCATTCAAACTTTGTCACACAAACGAACGTTTGTATAAGCTTACGTGACTTCCTTTTATGTCCATTGGAAATTTCAGCAGTATTTCCTCGATTAAACAGAGTGAATGCTATCAACGAGACGTGGCTAATTGCTCCTGAAATATTACCGATAATATTTTATAGATGGCTACATTATAATATATTTTATCTTATAAACTATGACTGTCTTATTGTTCTAGTGATCGCAAGCGTGACTGCTGAACGGAACGGTCCAGGGTTAGATTTCCGGGTTGGCCAAAGTGTTATTGGGTTTTTCTGTATGGAAATTCTCAGTAGCAGCACGGAGTCTGGAGCTGGGTCCAGTAGATGTCAATAGGCTCGCCCCCTTTTTACGTGGGACTCGATAACGACATCGGCGAAATGTGTATACAATATTACACCTCTGCGTACCTCTTCGGGGAATATAGGCGTGATGATGATGCCAAAGAAACTATGTCGACTGAATTGCTTAATCCGAACACCACGCAAAATGGTTTACATGTTGAAATTAGCATTATTCTGCAACGTAGAAATTGGCGATGTAAGCAGATAAAATATATGGAAAGCCAGCGAATAAAATGTCTCGCCACTTTTTGATTTAATCTATCCAATCGTATGCTTTGTTATATGTTACTTAAGCAAGAAATATTTGTTTGTCATTAAATTATTTTGTTATTGGTTTGCATATTTATTTGAAGTCATCATAACATACTTTCCATGTCTACTTCTGAATAGTGTTGCCAGATGTCTTGCTTTTGGCGGGACGTCCCATTTTTCAGCCCTCTCAGGATACGTCCCGCCAGCACTCTGAGCGGGTCGGCTAAAATCCCGATTTCTCATAATTATCATACATATTTTCGTCTAAGGTAGCCTAAAGTTAGCACGCGATTCAAAATTATCAGGCAGCGAACGAGAAAAATTGTTGTAACCATTGTACTTGCATTTTTTGTACGTCCCGTGTTTTTCTTGCCAGTCCCGGTTTTTTTTCCACTTACGTTCCGATATTTAGAAAAACGGATCTGGTAACACTACTTCTGAGTAAACGCTACTTCCATACTCCTAATAACAACAGTTATTAATATAATAACAGTTATTAATATATCAGGGAATAGAAAGACGGAATAAAAAAAAAACATCAAAATATACACAAATTACATAAATTCTAACCCACCGTCATATACAATTCCTTTCATAAAACTTGGACGAAAAGACAATTTTAGAATACATCGCGAGAATTAGCACCAGCAATGCACGATCTTAGATGTTTAGCACTTCATTTATCCGCCTGCGTAGTCACGATGGGTAATCATAATTAATTCAGCCCATTATTGTCCCATTGTTAAGCATGGGCCTCGTTTCAGAATGAGAAAGGTTAGGCCTTAGTCCATTACGTTGCCCTGAGGCGGGTTGGCAGACGACACACACCATCGAGAACTTTAAGGCCTCAGGTGTGCACGTTTGCTCACAACATTTGTCCTTCACTGTTAACGCTAGTGATAACTAAATTCATTCAAGATCAACACATGAATTCGAAATTTGAACTTACTTGGAAGGTGAACGTTCAACGGCTTGGCTTACCATCCCTCGATGACCTACTTACTCCCTGTCGCTTTTTTAGAATACTCTCGGGAAGCGATTCTGTGTTTGTCGCTATTATATGAAGCAAAAACAAGGGACATCACTGTTTTGAGTTGTAGTTATAAATTTATTTGCACTATTTAGTTGGTATTCGGTTGGTTCGTCATCTAGATTATTATTATTTTTGCAGAGAAATTACATCAATTAAGTTCTCGACTTCGTGTTGCATTGTTTGACAAAACATGGATAACAGTTATTAACCGATAAGTGTAATGATGTGTGTTACCTATTAAACGATATTTATATCAGTTTTATAACACGTTAGTAACGGCTTATTTCAAGTTAGCGTAATGTCAAGAAAACTGGAAGAAGAAGAAAAAAATGTTTAGTAAAAGGCGGTACAAATAGCTGAGGTGGCGCGATTGTCGTACGATCTTGAACCGAACACACGCGTTTTCCCACAATCCGACACAGTGTTAATCCAGCGCTGACATGTGGGGTTCTGTGTATAATCTGTGTTATGATAAACACTATATTTTAATATACACACCGTTACAGAGTAGTCGGACTCAATTATATTCACGCGATGTTACGGTCAGTGATTTCAGTGTTTTTTTAATTTGAGTTGGTTGTTAAAATTACGCGTATTATAAATTGTCTGACAAAGATACTATTAGATGAAGCGTAAAATGTATTGATTTATTTCAAATTCTCATTTCCTTATAATTATATTCGGTTGGTTGAGGTAGAATGTTCGCTAAAAACTTGTTAAAAGTTTCCTATTAAAGTTGGATCACATCGACACGGTGGCGATTGTGCTGCATGCCCATATTCTGTGTCTAGTGAACACAAGTCGAGTTTCGGAGTCGGCGGCGGCGTGCGACCGAATCCGACGGCCAGCCAGTCCGCACCGATCCATCGAATCGACACCACGCACCGTTCCCACGGAGGCACACACTTTGGCGTGATAACTTTGAAAAAAAAAAAGCCGGCGTGCTCGAAAAGTGACAGTGCGACAGTGAGCGGAATTGAGTGATCCGGAATTTTTTCCTGAGGACTTGAATTGCATCGTGCATTCGACAACGAATCGAAGTAACAACGATACGAATAGTTTGTAACAATTTGCACGATATCCTTGGTAAGTATTTTTAAACATTTCTTTACGTTGGTGTTAACAAAAACTTGTTGGATAAACTCATCGTGTATCATTAGGATAGTAAAGTTGGTTAAATAAATTTGCAATGCGTCAATTGTTCGTCGACTACCTACGTAGGTACATTTAATTTATATTCTATTTAATACTGCTCAGGTGATGTTTTAAGTGAAGTTACCAAACTAACGTAACTATTTAATTAACTAACTAGAAATGGGTCAATTTGTGTCATTGGTCCAGTGTTGTGGACTGTCATTATTATCAGAAACTTCACACGTGTCCAAAATTTACGGACATAGGTATTCGTGAGTCTCCTATCAACTTATTTTTTTTACATTTTATTGCTCTGCGTGAATCTCAGAAACGGGTTTAGGTACGTTATGAAATAAATCAATTTAGCATGCGTACATCGGAAATTGCTTTGAGGTATAATTAAAATGTTCGAATAACTACCGATTAATAGTAATGTTCATGGCTATCTAACACTGCTAATAGATATCTTATCTAGAATCGCAGTCAGCAATAAATACTGATAAATATACATACATAGTACTTAATATGTTTTATGATTATATTTTACGATTTCCTTGCGTTGAGTTCGTGTACCTTTTCTGAAGTTAACCGTATCTTAAATTCTAGGTGTACTTAATTATAACTGTTAATATTTTCAGTCCAGTTATGATTCTTTTGTCTTTTTCAGAACAAATTTCTTTTTAGATTTTCTTTTATCCTTTACAAATCGCAAGAATGCAGCAGGCCAGTCGTATAGAATCAAAGCCAGATATCTACCATTGAGTTAAAGTGTAGATAGCCGCTTTTGAACAGAACTAAATTCCAAGATATCGTATATTATATTATAATATACGATTTTTTGGAATTCAGTTCTGTTGTATGATATTTAGGTATATGGACTTACTGAAAATGGTTTCTTCAAAATTTTCAATTGTCTATTTTTATTACTTATACCTATTATAATTTGACGTAGGATATTTTTTGCTTAATTTGTCGTGTGTTGTTTTTAAAGAAGTTAATTGAGCAGAAGGAACATGGAAACGCTTTTTGCTCATCATAAAACAAATTTAAGTGTTATTGTAAAAAATACGATAACAATACTGTCATTGTTTCAATATTTAATTACAATATAACTACTTATGTGCTTGATAAACAATCATTTTAGGCGTGTAATAATTCTCTTATGAGTATTAACTTATCGTTGATCACACGGTGCAAAGGCTGCGCTGGCGCACCTCTATGCTATAATCGTAATAGTGGTGTGATTAGTTCGCGGTTACCATTAACCTCCCGAGCCCGACCACCGGCTGGCCCCGAGCTACCCTACCGCTTCATTTCCTTATTCAAGCTGCATGCATAAAGGTACCTTGTGGTCTCGACTTCAATTAGGACCACCCTACATTCTGTATATGGTGACTGTAGTATGACTTGAATACCAGCTGATACAAGATGTAGTCTGTTGCGAACTCTAATAACATCATCAGCAATCACCAATCTTTACTATTGAATAAAGCAAATAGGTTGCTTATTATTATGGTCTACTAATGTTTTAACGTCATCTCTGTCTTTGAAGGTAGTGCTACATTACTCATAGAGTGTATCACACAAATGCATGAATCTTTAGGCTTCTTTGGTGTTATGTTCTAAAAAGTACTTATGAGACACTTAATTCACACTTTTTCTCGATCGACGATATCAAACAAATATTCTATAGTTTTCGTAAACTATATTATATCTAACGTTAGACTCTTGTGGCGAATGTGATTTTTTAAGAATTTACGAGATCATTGTACTCTATTAATATCTTACTTAATATCAAAATTATTACGACGTGTGTTTACTGGCAAAAATTATTAGCGCCGGAAGTCAGTTCAAACGCCTATTCGACTTGAAAATAAGACAATTGTATTAAACATCTGTGCAGTTTCCCAAGAAACGGCTTCTGATGTATCGGAGTTCAGCTGTTGTCTTGTAGAATTGTAATTGTTGCCTGCACATGTCGTATCGACTGCATTTATCTCGTCTACATAAAATGAGCTCAGAGGACGCAGTCCATCACACGAATGTTATCAGACAAGGCCTTTTGAGGAAAAATATGACTCATGACGCAGCTTCGTAGATAGAGGTATCATACAACGCAAATGTGACTCCAGCGGGTACTGCAGTTGGCGATACAATTGCTGTGTGCCAATTTACAGAAAATTGTTTTTTACTAAAACATGAAAATCTAATCGACCTCCTAAGATTTCTTAGTCGCACAGATGTAATCTGTGTACATACGATAAAAAATATTTACAAGCATCGATTCGGAACGGAAAGTCAAATTAGTGGTAATAAAATTTTGAATTGCCATGATTGCATAGTTGGCGATGATTCTTGGCTATGATTATATTTGCCGATACGCTGTTTTTTATTTGAATGATTATAAAAACACTGGCTATTGTCCGTTTAACTTCATCAGTGTTCAAATTACAGTTAAAATTGATTACGTAACCTTAATTGAAACTACGACATTAGAACTTACAATTTCAGAGTTGCAAAAGAATTAATAAATACCAGAACAAAAGCTTAACAATTAATTTAAGCACGGTTCTCATTATATGTAAGATGTTACATCATTTTAGAGAGTTCCTGGAATAAAACGATATGTTAAAATAGTTGAATAAATTCTTTATATGTAACTTGAGAAAGGAAATGACCAAAGGCACATAAAAGTCTAGTTTGAATCACTTAACAAAACGCATTACGAAGTATCTCAGCTGAACAAAATTGAATTTCCACTTAGCCGTATCAAAGCAATTTCGAATTAGCCGTATATGGGAACGCACGAAGTTAACGTATCTGGCTGTCGTAGGTGAGTGCCATTGCTTTCCACTCGGCGATGCAGCCATGATAATAGCCGGATGGCAAACTGCTCCCATAAGTCTTGACATGCCTCGAGCCTCGAACGCTGAACACTCGATAGTAATGCTGCTAATATGTTTAGATGTAGCTGATCTAGGGTCATTTGTGAGAGCTGCCGCTCCTGGATTAAAAGCTTTTTCTACTTTGTTGTTTTTGAAATGTTCAAATTGATGGATTTCTAGTCTTCCATTGCAGACTTCTACCAATTGTTGCAATATTTAAGTAAAGACTTATTTTGGTAATGTTTCTAAAATTAAATTCAATTTGATGATGTCAAATTATTTATTCGAACTTTTGTTTAATAGACAGCTGAATCGCAAAAGCGACTTTTTGAGGCGGGAATAATTATTTAGATTCTGAATAGATCAAAGTTTAATTCAGAAATGAGAATGCAAATTTAATATTTCAAATTTTTTGTATAAGGTTTAATTTAGATTTCAAGTAGTCAAAGAGAAGAACATTTAAAATTTTATTTCATGTATTCGTTGACGTTTATGCCTGATCGTGATTGGCGATTAACAAGTATTACTGCGGCCCAATGTCACGATTGTGTGCACTAAAATCGTTACCATGCCTAGTTTGGTTAACACTTAGCAAGATTTGTTATTCATTGTTGAATATTCCAATCATATCAATAAATATATTTAAAATCATGCCCCAACCAGTGCTCTTCTGACATCGATCATTTTTTATCGCTGCAGACTGACTATTACTAATGTGAAGTGTTTAATTTTGTCACTGTCAATTTATATTTCTCGCTGTAGTGCAAATAATTTTTTTGGTTCATACACCGTTATTACATTGCAAGGTAATTGATTACTAGTGGGCTTTGAGTAATACAAAGCTAGTGGGCGGTACATTCTGTGATAACTGAATTTATCAACTTTAAACACCGGTTAGGGCTTTTATGTAGCCTATCAGCTGATCTTGCAAAATGTCACGAGCCAAAAAATAATTTTATCTGAACGTTGACTGCAGTGAAAGCACGTCTACTTTCACCCCCAGCTCAATATAATTTGGTTCGCGAATTTGTATCAGCAGTTGCGCATGCGCTGCGCAAAAAATGGTGTTATTAGGTCTTCATCCGATGAATAATGTCAGGTAATGCAGATGGCAATCTGTTAGGTAGTCTTTGTTAAAAGTAGATCAAAATTCATTTGAAATGTGGCCCACTTAATAATATATCGAATGTCTCACTGTTCAGTAATAAATACACTTGTGTATAGAGTATATAAAGATATTAATATGTACTAGTATTGTTATCTTGCGTCCCCAGTGGTCACACAACAGTGACTTGGACTGTAAACCTATTTAATGTCGTATTGTACCTACCATTAGTTGATACCGGCTTATAGACTGAGATTTCTCTCATAGTTATTATACCTACCGCGATGTACTACGGTATCTTAGTAATTTTGTGCGATGTTCTTATTAACTTTATCTCATTAGGTATCTCAAGTTCATGTCACTAGTGTACCATGAATTGTGAGCGTGCTTCAAATATTTATCTAGCAAGTGAGATAGTGTTAAATTATGGTCAGATAATTTTGTCACAAATATCGTAAAGGAACGAGATGATTTTCTTAGTTCAGACGATTAAAAAAATAGGTACACAGGGTCGTTAGATATAGATGGATTTTTTTTAAGTAACTGATCTAGATTTTTTATAGGATTTATATGAATAGAGTTCATTAATATGTATTTATTAAATAATATATTCTTTAAAAGATTTATTTGTTCGGTTGTATGTACTTAGTTATTTTTTTTACTTTTGTTGTATTTTAAAAATGAAGTGCTTTTATGGGAGGGCAGATAACACGAGCGAATTTTTTTATTTTTGCCACCAACCTTTTTAGTGTAACTGTAAAGATTAATTTTAAACTTAAAGACAACATAAAGTTTTGGCCTTAACTCATAACCAACGTAGATGAAGAAAACTGATGTGAAAATAACTTGACTCAAGATATTTTTACTTCTCGCTGTGTACAAACGGTCAATCTATACATAAATATTTTTTTTTTTTTTTTTTTTTAAATTTTTATTTATTAGGAACTTTTGAACACAGTTCACACCAGCTCCATCATGAACTAAACTATGTGGTTAGTTCTAACAAATACAAAATACAAAATGTTACATTACTTACTAATGTTACTTACATTTACTTAACACACTTAACATTACTACAGTTTAGGTTACTAATTTAGATATGGACCAGTCCATATATCATTTGCGCCTCACGTGACAATGGTTGAGCTAAAAATTTATAAAATAATCCCAGATCAAACTTATTTAAATTTAAGTCTTTTATAATTTTGTTATACATAAATAATACATAAATAAAATTGGAGTGTCATTTTTTACAATTTTTGTCTGTCTGTCTGTCTGTCTCTCTGTCTGTCTGTCTGTCTGTTTGTATAGGCTAATCTCTGAAATGGCTGGACCGATATTGACGGGACTTTTATTGGCAGGTAGCTGATGTAATAAAGAGTAACATAGGCTACTTTTATTTTAGAAAAAATCTTTTATTTTAGAAAAAAATAGGGTTAAATGCATTTGGTCTCACTTAAAAAATACATTGTTAAGTTCCGACATCCACGCGAACGAAGTCGCGGGTACAGCTAGTATCAAATAAACTTGTAGGAACTTAGCTGAAGTAGCTAAAGATAATAATAACTATACATCGAGTACTACAAATTAATGTGTCAGCTAGAAAAACTAGTGTCAAGGTTGAAAGTATTCTGCCAATGTTTCCTGCATCAAAATAGAAAAAAACGTTTAATCTTTCACTCTCACTCACTACGTATCTATCTATAATTAGTATAGTGTTGAGTACAGTCTCTAGAATATATCTCCCTGTCTCTCTCTCTTCGAAATTGTGTCTACGTTTATATTCATCTGTTATCTGATTAATGTAACAAAAGTGGGTTCACTCTTTGCCATTGTTTTCCAGTACGATCGTTCGTGATGTCATGAAGTTTACAACGATGAATGTATGAACATATATCTATATTGTTAATTGGTATTTTAAGATTATTCACGATGTTATGAGTGAGAAGACGCGTATATAAAGCATTATTGGATTCTTTAATCGGTGAGTTCAAGTATTTTTTTTTAGTTTAAAGTAAGAAGAGTATAGATTTTTTTTAAATGCTTCTAAGGATTTCTTCTTTTGTCATGTTTATAGAATGTTTTACAGTCTGATATTATCAATTAAGCACACTGCTTACAAAAAGTGTTATATTGTTATCGGTCACAAATAGGTAGGTACTTAATTTCAAAATGTTCGCAATTATTTCTGTGATGTTATTCTTCTTAAGGTCAGTACGAGGTTTAATTTGCTAACCTTGGAGACAAAGCCGCACAAAAACGTCCCAAAATTACGTAAATGACATCCTAGCTATAATTTAAAACAATTGCTATACGCACATAATCATTGACTCAGCAGCCAGTTTCAAATAATTATCCAATTTTAAAATTACAAAAATTACATTCCTGCTTTGTACTGACACATTACTTGCTATGCATTGCTTTACCGGTACAAATTGAAATGTAACCAGTAATGGATGCTGAAAGTTGAACTGACAGATAAATTAGTGTTGTACGCAACGCGTGACTGAATTTGTATGGACTCATTCACAAAGGTGCGTAAATAGGACATCTCTAGCAAAGGTGCGCCGGCTTAATGGGTCATAGAGTCATAGACCATAGACCATTATGCGACGATTGGGCGTCACAGAAGCGATTGTAATTGTTGGCAGACTATTGTGGACCACGATAAGTTGTATTACCATAATGTTAAATGAAATGGACTGGACGGTGCGCCGACGCATCTTGCCAAGACTCCAAACAAAGGAATATCCCTATTGTTTGATAAGTTCGTGTGTAAGTGGAATATTACTGCTGCTTTTATATGTCTGTATAGACACTATTGCTTCTTACATAACCTTACATAGAGTACAAAAGGGAAGGGATTATAATATTCAGAAAACACGGAGAGTTATTTATTGTGATTTAATTTTTTAAAGTTAGTTGTAATATTTTCTTAAACCATAGAAAGGAATTATATCTAATTTAATTGGTGATCTGTTTGTACATCAGAAAATTATATCTGATAGGTAAATAACACTATTCAATATAATAATCCAAAAATCAGTTATTATTTCCAATTTTATACAGACGACTTACTTCAAAAGAATAATAGATAGGTACCTTACTTACTTAGTATATTTTTCTGCATAGTAATCGCATTCATACACTCCGTTATTCTCAGAACGATATATAATAAACGGACTCACTCATCGCCATTCAAATATTTCTTTCTACTCTTATCTGTTCGCCGAAATCAATAAAATTCCTTTTTTTTTCCTCAATAGAATGATTGCTTTCAGTTTTCCTACTGCAGAAGTACTATTTTGAGTTTACAGTTTGTTGAGTCCATTGCGTTATATTTGGTACGTCATAAACTCACGTCAGGTAGTTTAACGGCAAGGAATGTGAAACAAAACAGAATTGTAAGGTGATTACGTCACACCCTTATTAGGGATAACGTGTGTGCACGACGGCTCGATGACTGTAATGACGCTAATAACTCAATCAAAGATGTCAATACCAGATGACTCAGTTACACAATTGATTTTTGGTTGATCACCAGAGTTATTGATTGTTTACAAGCAAATGATTGCGACTGAGTCGACTGATCTATCAATTCGTCCATCGACACGTTTTTAATAATCCATCCACCAGCTGTTTGAAATTTGACACAAGCTCCATATAAGTACAGTTAAACTTTTTTATATAAAATATTTAAAATAGCATAGCTAATCGTTGACAAAAATTTGTTTGAATTTCATGCTTAAAACTCCATCAAAAATGTTTTTTGATTTGCAACTGACGTTGACGTATCGAAATGTCAAGATTGCTCATAAAATATTTTCTTTGGTTTATCTTTTAGAGTTATCACAAATCACGTTTCGATATAAACGGAGCTACTGTGCACCTTTGATTACTAATTTATTGATTCAATCGTCGCTGTCTAATTATATTCATGAGAACGACCGACTAATTACTAGTATGATAAATGTACACGAACAGATATCGTTGTTGTTGACAGTTCGTTGATAAGGAGTCTTATCTTGGCCTTCAGTCGTACGCTTAAACGTTTGAAGTGTAAATTAGCCCACACCTCAACATTTGGCTTATATTGACGAATAATCAAGAGTGTAAAGCGGATGTAAAGGGATTTCTGATGGAGTGTAAAGGGATTTCTTGACTGTTGGCTTCCACTTACAATGTGGCCTACATTGTAAGTGGAAGCCAACAGTCAAGAAATCCACTTATTTATGAGATATAATGCTGTCTCTGTCGACCCTTGAGTTCATGTTCTATTACCACATTTTTAGATTCTTATGATATTCATGTTTCTTAAAAATAACCAAATAGTCTAATTTTGTAAAATATCAAACAATTTAAATCATTTTATTTACCTACTAAACTGTATTTGATTAATAAATACTCAAAGACTACTGTAGTTTAATGTGTAAGTACTGATTACTAATTACACATAAATTATCTTTTTGCCAACATTATGCAATTTCGTACTACTTAAATGCGCCAAAATAATCTGCAAGTTTCGAATACGCTATGCGGTTGTGACGTCACGTCACTTGTCATGCGATAACCGTATCTTTTGGCGACAAATATTGATTTTGTATCAACAAATCACATATTTCTTTAGTACATGGTATCAAATTGACTTAAAACATACTACATTACTTATCTAGTATTTCATAAACTTTCCCAGGGTATGTAACAAAGAATTCTTTGACTGTTTAATGCAGACAGTTGTGAGCTCACAAAAAACTTCAAACAAACACCACTTCAACGCCAGACACCTCTGGTGCCCACTTTCGAAACTAATAACTCAGATGTTTAACTATGACCATACGGTGAAGCTTTATCGTTTATCAATTTTATGGTCAATAAGTGCTAACGACGAGCATATTCGGTCTTGTAGATACACCGCTTGAAATCATAATTAAGCTATTGTGTATCTGTTAAAATCTACAATTTATTTTAAACTGACATCGTTTGATTTATAGAACGCAAATCTACATGATATATTGGCCTTTATTATTATAGTTGTTAGGTCTATATTTATTTTAATGTTTTCCTCGCGGCGCTCGTTTGTAATAGGAAAATAGTGGTAATTAAGAGGTAATATGAAATGTCTGCCGCCTTTTATGACTGTTGATAGTGTTAGATCAAAGTCGATGTGACACGTGATTTGCGTCTTGTTTTTCATTGCATTGATTAATGCACACTAGAGGCGCCATACTTTACTTTTATTATTTACTAGCACAGCCCGCGAGTTCGTCGAATTTATTAAAATCCAGTTATGATAGCGCGATGATACATAATATTTATTATTTAAACGAAAACCCTAAGGCACTTAAGTTTTAGTTCTATTAAAGTCGGTTCTCTGGTTTTTAAGTTATACGTAAGACAGACAGACACATAAATTTACAGTTTTATTCACAATCACTTTAAAGACGTCCCTCTTGGGGGCTCTCAACCTCAGCAGTAGACAGTTTTTTTTTTTTTAACTTTTGAAGTAGATGTCTTGAGAGAAGCCTCAGTGCTAACTTGTAGATAGTTAGTGCGTTTACTTTAATCATAGTTCAATTTATTGAACGTGATTGACTCTATTAGAAAAAAACCTTTGAAGTGTCGGTGTGAAATTAGTTTAACTTAAACTTGTTGCGCATCACAAGCGTGTCGAGTGACTCTTATGAGCATTGACATAAGGTTCAAATACAAATCATTCACAAATGGTTAATTGACACAACATCTCTACTGTCAATTATTCTCCTTTGAAATAGTGTTCTCAGTTTTATAGTTTCCTCTGTGTATTGCCGGAAATCGTTCTAGACATGATTAGCGAAAGGGCTCTTGGGTCACGCCGAGAACATGTTGATTACACAGAGCTACGTCTGGTATGTAAATATCATTATTATCCGGGTCGTCAGCTAATGATGTAAGATAGGCCAATTTAGGATTCGGGAAAATCCTAATCATTTCATCGATCATCTGAATATTAGGAATTCAGATGACTTGTTTTACTGCGACAGATCTTTTACAAGACTATAGTAGGAACTGGCATAATAGATTATATATAGAAAATAACCAGTCATACGCGAAAACCATTCATCTCATACGGTTATTGGCCGGTATAAGTGTAAGTGGCCGGACCCCCTAATGTTGGCTAGCACGCACACAGCTATTTGCGCTTATTACGACCACTATTATCGTTCCTCAGGACCTGTTTGCTAGCTATATTGCTAGCACTATATATCCCAGTCGTGGCCATGTATGGAAGAAACTCCTTCCGTATCGTTTAAGGCGGTGTACAGACGTGACAAGTTTTAGTTGCGACCAAAACCAGTGAGAATACCTTTCTAGATTGTTATATGGTGCGCTGTCTATCTGTACTTCATCTTTAAGAAATAATTCGAATTGAGTGACGTGAGTTACAGGGTCAAATTAAATTGGCGTTAACACAAAAGCTGAAATTGCGAAATGTCTGCTTTTTTTTTTTGCTCTTATTCAAGGTGATTGTGATAGACGCGTTATATTACATTTGGAATGAAATAACTGTTACGAGTTCTTTATATTGTACATGCAAATTATGGCGGCTTAAGCTATAAAACAGCTGTGTTGACAAAAAAACGTTTTACATATAATTTCCCTTCATTTGTGCAACTCGTATGATATTATATCGTATGCGTATAAAGACATTGAAATGCAAAGTATTTAATATGTTATGTAATCATTGAAGGTCACGATAATACAACGCCTGCAAGTAATCTGAAACACAAAGATCTAACGCTTGCAAAAATCTTTGCATAAATGTATACACTAGAAAACCAGTCTTGATCCGCAAAAAGTATTTCCATTTAATGGCATCTCAAGAATGAGAGATGCGCAGTAATTGATAGGCTCGTTAGACAATATTGTCATCCGATGATCAATCTGTCATATGTGAGAGGATTAATCAGGCAGACATACCAATGTATTGACTCTTGTTTATGTCAATAAACTTTGAAAGAAGAGATGGTCGTACTTTTATTTTTATTATTGATTGTACATACATACGTGTGCGGTATAGTTGGAAATATTATTATGCAACATTCTTTCCTCAGTTTATACCAAAATGTTTATAAACATCTCTTGGTACTAAACTTTTAACTTCTTGATCGCAAAGTAAAAAAGTTTCGGAACAATTTTAAACTAGAGTGTTTTTTTATGCGAAAACAAAATGATATTAAAAAAAAACGAATGCTTTTTTTTAATGTTACTTATCAGAAAAAGCTGTAATTTATTCGCTGATAGCAGAAATATGCGCTTTAAGTAGATTAGTAGACAAACTAGCTTAGGATGTTGATATTCTCAATATGGCCGCAACTAGACGGGTAGGCGGGTCGCGGGAGCAATCGTAACGTAAACACAGTGCAATATTTTCTTGTTAAGCCCCGATTCAATACCATGGATGTAATTACAATGAATGTACTTACATGCAAAATATAAGGTTTATTCTGCAAGTTTATTCTGATTCAGGATCAAGATTATTGACGATAGTTTACAACGATAAATCAGCACTTCGAAACAACAATTACACTTTCGCTATTTTAATACATATTGTTACAGTTTTTTTTTCTATGCCACACAGTAGCATCATCAATAACTCAATTGGCAGAAGTCAATTCTAGTTTCGAAAATGCGGGCATTATTCATTGGTGTTTCGACATTCTCAATTCAATAGTTAACGAGGCATTTGGTGATATAGATGCATCTATTACTCTTTAAGGATTCTATTGGATTCCAGGAAGGGTTATCCCAAAGGGTGTCGTACATTATTTTTATTGCCATGTTTTATTTATTTATTTGTGTCGCCTAATGTTTGGTCATAAAATTATATTGGATGTTTATACTGTCTGCGGGGTGGTTGATAGACATTTTTGGATGGGTAAAAATATGTTGCACTTTTCGAATTTAAATGATGAATGCTATATTGAAATTTATCAATGTCAAAGTTCGTAGTGAATGGGAAAATATCAGTTTGTTACACAAATATTTATTTGTTAGTATTACTATTGTCTATATATCTATAAGCAATATCACTAAGAGATATGTTTGTTTCTTCCGCTATTTATGTTATTTATAAACATTCGTTTGATTCACTAACCAATACTCACCTCATACCATTAAGGTATTGCCAGATTGCCCGAACATTTCGGTCCATTCACTCCGGAATTAGCCTAGACTTCTCGCACTACCAATTATTTTGGGTTATTGTCAAGGATATTTACAGCTTGCGCGTGCGCCTTCGTATTTACGCGTACGATCACCTCCTTGTAAACATATTCGTAGCTTATAGAAATATTTAGCTTCCCTTCCAAGTAATGGACGTTATGGTTAATCATCTTAACCTTGCTGTTTATATTCTGTTAAATAACATTTCGGCACATGTATAAACAATTGCAAGAACATACATAGTGTTGATAGAAGGTATTGCTCTTGTACCAATTTATTACATAAATGTGCGAACACCGAAGCTATTTTTGATTCGGTTTGTTTATTCTCTTTATGTAATACAACAGTTCTTGATCTTGGTACCAGCTGAAGGCGATCTTGTTCGATCATTGCCATTCATAAGACAGAACCGAGTCAATAACGTGCGTGTGTCAGTAAAAGAGGTGATTTAAAATCATTAGGTAATTAGTCTAATTATGTAATAGTGCTTAAGTGTTCTAATTACTGTTGTAGTTCATGCATGTAATGATAGTTTTATGTTACAATATGATTGTGCATGAGAAATATTTGAAATGCGTGCACTAAACATTATCTGAGTTGATTTTATTTATGAGCTAGTGGTGTGACGTCCATTCAAAGTCACGGCAGCGGATTAGCATTGCTGTGAGTAGTCTATAGCAGTGGTTCCCAAAGTATGGGCGAATATTGGGTGAGCCTTGAAAAATAATAAAAAATAGGAAACAAATGCATCATTTTCATTAAAAAATAGCACTCCTTGTATTTAAATATTAACACTTTGGATCGGAACCGAATGTTTTTTTTCTTGTTTGAACAGTTTTTCATTCATATAGTTATACCTCTTTTTTCTTCACGAAAACCAAGAGGTGAGTCCCGTATTTGGAAATTTTTTTAGGTGAATCACGGTCTAGTCAACTTTGGGAACCACTGGTCTATAGACATCGTAGTGACGTCCATAACACCTAGTAGTTTTGTTGGGATTACTTTTTTTTTTTAAGTACCGCTATCAAACGCTTTGTTTGCAAGTTGGAGGGATAACCAGATGATTGATGACTTATTTGCTGTTGGGCGTCCGCAGCGCGGCATGCTTTGTCAAGTGGGCGTGGTAATATAGTAATCCCATAATTATAACTGATTGTGTATATAGTGGTGTTGCATCAGTGACAACTGAAATTACTTAAGTGTCTTCTGTGGTGACGACTCTCAGAAACAAGTTATAGGCCCAGGTAGATACAAACCTGCAAGTGTATTTGTGTATTGAAAGGGCTACCATGTATGGCTACAATTTCAAATCACGGGTGTCTCGTAAAATATCAAGTGCTTTGCCGGAGGGTAGTAAAATCTATTCGTAGGGCCTATATCTTGCAGGCGACATAACGCCTACTCCGAGCGTGGGTGAGCAGTCTGATTGCCAGTAAAAGTACACTAAGAACAAACCTACGGCCCTTTATAAGCCTGGGTCATTTACATTATTTGTTAAAATGTCAACATATTTTCTGGTATGTTTACAATCGGCTTTGTATTGCGAAACGGAACAACGATCGTAAAAGGAATCTTTGTTGATAATACATCGATTGTAATCTGGTAATCTATGATTATCGATTATAATAGGGCTTATTCACTAGTTTGGTATGGATAAAAAATGCAACAGACAGAGATAGTTTCACGGAAAAAGTGGTGCCTTTTGAATTGACATCACTATTTTTAAGTTTATTCTTGTTGTCGACAGTCATTGATCCGTCTGTATACACTTTGTGGTCAATGACTTTATGCTGAACATTACTTAGCCCTAGAACTTGGACACGACAATACGACAATACAGGTCTCACCACCCACGCCAACCGCTCTCCAATCATACCGATTCTCGCTTTCCAATATCAAGAATCGAATTGGAAACTGCAATAAACATAGAATCGATTAAAGTGTGGCCATTCGATTAGATATCGAGACGTTTAGTGTTTGCCTCGACATTTACTTATGGATAAGCATGAGTGTTAGGCTTTAAATGTGCAAGTTTTATAGGCGCTATGAAAGGTACACTGAGCGGATATATCCTGCAGATGTAGTCATATTTTATTATGATATGTCTATTTAGTTTCGAGTTATAAACTTTCTAAATTATTAACAGAATAATTCTCGATGAAATAGTAAAATATGAAATTATTTTTATATTATTATGTTTGCGGTCACGTGAGAAGTCAAAGTTATTACTGTTGGTTTGGTTTGGTTTGGTTTTACTTTAATTTAGAATTAATGCTTAATCGCTGTACTAAATATATATACATTTGTCTTTTCTTGATAACTTTTTTTCCTGTTAATTTTCCACACTATGCACTCATATAAAACTTTAAACTTTTCTAGTAACTGTTTTGTTCCTTTTATCAAGAATTCACTTACACCGCTTCAGTAGTCTTTGTAAAATTCAAATCACACAGAAGTCGAACGCGGTTCATTTGAGTGCAACGACACGCATGGCCGAGTCTTACTTAACTAGCTTACGTAAACCTTGTAATATAAATGACCACCTGAAAGTCACGAAAATACAGTCTTTATTACACACCACCAAATTAAAACTTTTGTTGGAACATGGAATTCACACGGAGAGAATAGGACGCGGATAACGGTTATGGACGTGGACGTATGTCCACTGAACGCGGCTCCACTTCATACGTTAGGTTACGTTACGTTTATTTGTTATGTCATATCAAGAATATCACGCATGTAACGCAATATGAACATGTTTTATACGTGGTTATCATTATAACAGATAGTGGCTATATTTGTGTCTTTCTGCGCCAAATTGTTACGGGTGCACGTTGGTGAAGTCAAAACTCAGGCTCGACTTTAATATTTATTAAGTACTAAGTTATATTTACAGAGTTCGAGGATGAGATGTCTACGCAACGTCTATACAACGTTTAGGCCACGTCTGCGTCAAGTCCGCGCCACGTCCGCGAAACGACGCGCGACGGTGTGAATTGCACCTTATAGGTATTTTTCTTATATTTGACGTAATCGTGTCTATTATAAGACAGTCTACCGGCCACTATATTTACTTTCTTTAGTGCTGAACATAAAATTTTATGAGTATTTTGTTTTCAACAAACAACGTAAAGTTCGTGCCACTTCCTAGGGTTTTATAACCTAATTTACACCGCACTTTGAATATTCTAACGTCTACCGGTGATAGATATCAGAATGTGGAACATGGTTTAATATGTTTATGTATGTGTAGTTCACGCTTGTTCTTTTAGGTATAATATAAGCAGGAATTGAACCTGTTGTAACGTGGTATTTTGGTAGGCCTATTATAAAATAATGTTCGTAAAAAATATTCTATTACATATAATTATATACTAACGTTGATTTCACAATTTCGTATACAGTAATTACTCAAATTACTCCTTAGTTGGTAAATAACTGGTTATTATGCGAATTCGTCCGTTTTGATGTCTACTTACTAAGTATCATATAGCTGTAAGTTTTGCTTGGCAAGAGATATCAAATTAATGTTATAAGTATGTTTGGATAATATTCTATAATCGATTCGAAGTGATTAAAATCGATATGAAACTTATTATTTGTAATATCAACGGCAAAATTATTTTGTTAAAACTATTCCGCTCCGATTCATAAACCACTCCTCGAAACCCTACTTTTTGCGACCGCAGAACTTTCGCACATTCTTAAAGATCACCTTGTCAGCGTAAAAAATAAAATGCGTTCTCCTTTTAACTAATTAGGCAGTTGAAAAGGACCGCGCGGCGAAGAGCGATCCGGGCCATAACTTCTGGCTTATACCGCTCATTAACCCCGAGCGTTGCGGCTACCAAGCCCATAAAATTACTATTACCTTCACTACTGACTAGATCACTTATCTCTGCAAATGGTGAAGAACATTTTTATTCTCAGTTTGTGTTGAATAGCATATACCTATAAGTAGATGACGCGGAAAGTAGGACAAACCGCGTCCAAATTTGTCGACGCATTGTAAACATTAACATATATTTGGGCTCGACAGACTCGCACGAAACGCCGGAATACGGAAGATAATAAAGAATGTATTAATAGAAAGGTTGAAATCGAATAATAAGAATGACCGAATCGTTACCTAATCGTACAGTATTCGTAGATGTCGTGAACTTTAGGTCCAGACTTGTATAGTTCAAAGACCTGAACCAAACTTTAGCGAAACGAGTTTCATTCGATACGGTAACGTGTCCTAGACCGGCCACCATGTTCTACTCGAGACAGGATTGATTTTATGCGGGTATTCGATTTGTGTCTCGGATAATAATTGCACTACAGGAAAATAATTTTAATTCACAATAAAAATTTACTTGCGTAATTATTTTACAGTTGGCGGTATATAAATTGCAATTTTATCTTTATTAGCTGAATGGCATTGACGAGAAATAATGTTAGTAGAACGAGTCCTTTCATAATATTTTTTACTAAACAGGTGAGTGTGACAGACGGTGTGTAAGGGTCATTTGTGCCCAAAAATAACAAGGTTTTAGGCGACATGACTATACTTCCACCTATTACGTAATACTTCTAAATAATTCGACTTGCATCTGATTAGATTGAGCCGATACTACCCTGTATTGTTTTGCATTGAAATGCATCGGCGAATCGACGCGTGATTGGCATAATTGTACAGTTGTAAGCACTCAATTGTTCCAATATAAATATGGCTTCATCTAATTGTTATGTGCAGGCGGAGGCCGCAGAAGAAGTACCAATGTTAATGTATTGATATATTTAAATAATACGAATGTCGGGCTTCCCGCATAAAATTGATCCCATATACTAGTCATTACGTCATCCGTCTGCTGTTTTTGGAATAAAGCATGAAAGTCCCGTTAACCTTGACATTGATTATGTACATAGAAAATCATAGTAAAATCAGAGACAGATTCAACTTCAAGATACGGGGCCATCCATAAATTACATCACACGTTAAGAGGGGGGGAGGGGGTCGATGAAGTGTGACATTGTGTGACAAGGGGTGGGAGGGGTCCTTAGTTTCGTGACATCACATTTCAAAATCTAACATATCTAAGTATTAAAACGTGAAATTTGAACTATTAACGAAAAACTTAAAAATATTTCCAACTCTATCCGTGTGAATATAAGATTTAAATTGTTATGTTGGCGAGTTCCTTGAGAGCCTCGCCGTGGTTACAAATAAATGGAAATAAAACTAATTCCGGAACTGCTGTTTTAATTTAATAATTTTTGGATATAAAATTGCAAAATATGTGACGTCACACTAGGGAGTGGGGACTCTCACAAATGTGACCAGCTGTGACAAGGACGGGGGAGGGGTCAAAAAAGCATGAAATTCGTGTGACGTAATTTATGGATGGATACTAGGCAATAGAATTATAGTTGCTCACAAATATCTGGATTTTGAAATCTCTCATTAAAATCTACGCTGCCTTCACATACAAACGATAATACAATTGACAACGGACGTATTAACACATGACAAAAATGAAAGTGTTTGAAAACAATGGCAGCTATTGTCGTACTATGGCACTCTGATCTTCGGAGATAGAAATTATTTATAATTTACAAACACCCTTGGCGCGTTTCAAATTACCTAGCAAGTAAATACAAAGTCACAAAGTGCATTTTAGAGATGTTTATTTGCAAGATACGTATCATTATGTGCGATAGCATCTTGTTATATTACAAGACACTAAAAACGGTGTCTCTGTTTAAACATTATGAAATGGAAGCTAGGTTTCAAATGCAGAACCAATACTCGTGTTGAAAGGATAACTATAGGTACATATAAAGTTTGTTATAGTATTAACTAGAAAGTTTACACAAAAAAAACTTTCATACACAGTTGAAGTAAAACAAAACAACAAAACGTTCATAAAAAAGTGACGCAAAACAAAACACACACAAGTTCAAAAATTTACACGACCCAAATGAAAAAGTGTTTTCGAGACGATTAATATTAAAGAGGTGTACACATGAATTCAGTTGACCTGTCTGATCCTTAACGTATTCACGGTCTGGCATAACTGGTACATCACATTAATACAGAGGGACTCGCTTTTGTAGGGGACTAGCATACTGTGAATTTCATATGTCCGTTGACCTCTAACCAAGGACGACGAGTCACAATTCAGATGGCCAAATTGGACTTAGCTAGTTAACCTGTTTGGTTTGTCTGAAACTGCATGACATTATCAACCGGTTGTTTGTTTTTGATCTATTTTGTAATGTTGTTAAAAGCAAAAACTTAAATAAAATCAGCTCCAACTTCCATATGAAGTTAACGACACACTAATTTATCAACTAGTTTGGGAAAGACATGTTTGAGACAACCAGGTTTTTTAATAATATGTACACGATAACTGCTTGATACGGAAACTCGTGAAGAAGTTTAACGGATTTAGATTTAATCGCGTAGTTCTGTATAATTCTGAAAATGGCGACTTAGTGTACCGGATTCTTGCGGGTACAAAAATCTCAGGAACTGCTCATGCAACGATGGTTTCTAGATAAGGAAATAAGAAAAAAACAAGAAAAGGTAATACAGTTTTATGTGCCACGTAACACAGTCACGTATGCAAGCTGGAAGGTCGTCCATATTTGTGCAAACACTCGGCTCGGAGATAGCAACGTTTGTACTCGTAAGTAACCAAGATAATATCGGTACGAGTGAACCCAGCTAGATAAATCTTTGGATTCCTACCTGCGCCCGCGCCGGACTTGCCGACGCCCGATTCCGAATCCCCGACAAAAAACCGTTTCCTTTACATTCTGTTTACAAGACCTCCGACACTGAGGTCCCTTTTGTGGCCGTCCCCCACCCCTGCTGCCGTACCTACGACCCTTTTTTGTCCGCGTGTTTATACACAATTATAAAAAACATTTGGTGGGGGACATTAATTTGAAACAATGCAATTGTTGTAAGATACTAATATAGATATATCTTTAGGGAATAAGGTATTTCAAATTAAACAAAAAATTACAAACAAAAGCTAATAAAATTATTTGAATAAACCACCCATCGGTCAAAACATTACAGTGACAAATATTACAGATTTATAACAGGATGTGGTCTTTGAAAAGCATGTGAGTGTCAATGACGAGGCCCACGTTATATAATCGAAAGTGATCCATGACAACCTCATTTACATGGATGATGTCATGATCTGTACCGTGAAGCATTGAGAGGAATATTTTGCGAAAAATTAAAACGAATTCATTCAAAACATGATAAAACCTACCAAATTTAGAAACGTGGATCCTTGCCAAAATCATTAAGTACGCAGAACAAAAGTGATACACATAGTGACACTGGAAACAAAAGTAGTGATTCAACATAACACACCTACAACAACGCCCCTGATTTTGTTGCAACAAATTCGGTGAAAATGACCAAGCTGCCAAAATTTAGTCACTGGTTTTTTAGAATTAGTTTTTTATCCAAACAGGAAATAATCATCAATTCACTTAATATTATCTTTACGGATTCCATCAAGCTGTTTTAAAAGAAAACCACTAACCAAATAAGTTGTTGCCATTTGTATTCAACATCCTGGAATAAATGATATAATTTATTGGAGAAGATAAGACTGTATCTATGAGGTATTAACGTTAGTATTTTTATATTATTAGCAAGGTTATTGACGTCGGTAGACGGATGACTTAATCTAACTTTTCCAGTCTCGCACTTAAGCAAAATTCTGAGCGATATTAACAAGTATGCAGTGATAATATATAAAGTCACATGCAATGCTAACGTGTTTGATTTCAAGATTACAATTGTGTAAAAATATTGTTTAATGGAAATCCTTCAATAACTCTTGCAGTTTGCAAGATTGAAAACTTTTTATTTTTCTGACTCTGGTCTGATATCAGCATTTACATCATCAACATTGTTGATCTTTACTTTAGAAGTTTGTATATTTAGCACGATATTTTGTTTGTATTTAATAAGTCAACAGAGTGGTCGAGTCACTCCACTGACCTTGTGTGGACAAACATTTTTATCAGCTTTCCATTTAGTTACTAGCTCACATAAATATTTTGATATCAACTATCTATACTGACCGCCTATTTCACGACATTTTTGGAACTTCATAAATAATAATTAATGGAAAAACTTTGAATTGTATTTTATTTCGAGCACCTAGATTCAGAATGTGAAATCTATAAATTGTTATTCCATATTATTTTACACGAGACAAGTTGACGATATTAGATTAAGGCTAAATGCCGGCTCTAATAATAAATAACAACCATAAGGGGAGAACAAGTCGTACAGGTTAAAAGCAATACGTAAACTATTTCGATTCGGTCCTTAAAATATATTCCGAACCAAACTGAGACCATCAGCAGCCGTGACAGTTTAGTGATCTCTTAGAAAATAAAACAACAAAGCTTGTTTTGCTTCAATCTTATAAATGAACCGTCTCAGGAGATGGTTTTAGTCATCGACAGATGATGTTACTTAGCAGAAATTCCCACGACGGCCGGCAGCAAGTTGTGAGCCGACTAATGAGCAGCCGATGGGATTACAAGTACTCTATTGCAATTTACGCACTAATGCATAGCTACAGACAACCGCAAATGTGTCTAATTTTGCACAACTCACGTCCCCCTGAGAATTCTAAAGAACTAATAATAAGCTCTCGTCTTCTGTCTAGTTTTTATGTATCAATATTATGTTCCGTATCCAGAACGTTCTGCAAAGTAATTTTCAGTTAGCTTTTTTATCAACTTAATGTTAATAGCGATAAATCTTGATGATCAATTCCTGATTATGTAGTTAATGAACAGTAATATGTATGTAGGTTTCTTAATTATCGCACAAGTTCCAATTATCCATTGTATTTGTTATTGTTTTGTAATGCAGCAGAAAATAACGCAAAATATATCATCTCTTTTTCTTCCTGTCAAAGCCCTTATTTCTCGGTTAATTTGAATGTCCTTCTATCATCTCTGCAGATTAATACCATTACATAAGTTAATCGCACCATGAAAACTAATCAGCTACACTTTGATGACTTCTTTTATTGTCGCTTGCATTCGACATTGTATCGTTCTTTTATTTGGTTACAATTTGAATAATTTTGGACTGGCACAATGCATTAAAATTTGCATTACTACGTGATGTGTTATCAAATTTGCTATTCAAATATTAACACTTATAAATAAATCTAATATTCATCATTGTTAGAAACAGTATAATTAAACCATTGGTCGTATTTATAGCCGTCATGTATCTAATGCTTAAGTGAAATCATGTAGGTATTGTAATAGTCTTTAGCGTTAAATTCATTAGCTTCTGACTGACGTTTGTATGAATGATCTGTTTTGCAAATACCACCCACATGCTTATTATTAGCAACGTTGTCTACTTTCTCCTCGAGGACATCTGTCATTGACCAACACTGTCTTCTATTGTACTTGACATTCAACTGTGACACGTAAAAAACTTTTGAGAACTATGAGCGTTGCTAATTCATGTATCTTTGCTGTATTAAATTCTCCGGATTAACCGGTATTGCTACTCATTGAAGGTTATTTTTAGTTAATTTACTTTTTCTCTTGAATTGGGTTGCGTCAGAAGCGTGTTTTTCTTTGAGGAAGGGTCATTCCTAATCCCTTTTTGCTTGCATAACTAGTTATCCTTGAATCTGGTGACAGTTCAGTTTCTTGTTAACGTGAGTAAATAATATTGTTCAAAACCAACTGGTACGTCATTATTTCTTTTTCGTTTTTCGTTGTGGTTGTTGGTTGCGCAGCGTCTAGTTTGCCAATTTAGCACAGACCTGCATTATAACGGTAATGTAAAACGGGAAATAACTGTGGTTACGAAACGGATGATGTCGTTATTGTCATTGTCCTTTTGGTCTTATCATGAGATGATTCAAGGCTGTGCAGACGCTTACAACAATCGGATATGTTGTCTTTGAAAAGATAAATACTAATAAATATCTAGGCAATGAGGACACATATGTTAGCATAAGTAAACAAAATTATTATACGCTTTATAACGTTGAGTTCGTCTTAACGATGTCCGAATTTGGCAATAGGGGGCCAGTGCAACTCAAAGCCTCTTTTGGTTTAGCTATGTCCCGAACGGTATTTGCAGCGGTTTGTTTGTACCGTTATTTTAACTACAGAAGCCAGATGTTATTATAATTCAGAGGTAGATGGGTAATTTGCTTTCATATACGCTGTGTTAGGTGTATTAATAATGTTCGTTAAAAGTAATAAAAGCGCACTTGTAGAAAGTAATCCATCTGATCTGATTACATTTTAATTTATGTTTCTTATAACATAAATTAAATATACTCGCTTATCCTATATTTTTTGTAGTAGATAGGCTTTTGTTTGCCATTGTTTTTTAAGCTAAGAGGCATCTTAACTATTACGAACTATTATCATGTGTCATCGAGGTTTGCTTTGACACAAGTGAAGTCAGCGCTTCTAATAGATATTAGTAATCTGCTGATTATTTTATCCTCAAGACAAAATAATCAGCAAAGTAGCCATAGTAAGGTCATTGTTAGTTAAATATTATGATAATGAAACAAATCACCTAAATGTTGATAAATGTACGCTATTTAGATTAAAACTAGGTTTCCTGTGCTTTCGACATTGGCATTTATAATAATAATCGTGTTTCGAATTGCAGTAATTGAAAGTTAGTTTTAATTACCTACTGTTTCTTCTTATTTTAAAATATTCGAATGTGTTTATGAGAAATAAGTAGATAAGATATAAATATATTGAACTATCTGTACCACGTCGAGTCAAATCAAAGTCAATCATTATCAGTAACCTTGTCACATTAAATACGACGGTCTTATGACGTGGACTTTACTTTATTGATTTACGTCACAGCGTTATGCAAACCAGTTTTTGTAACTTTTGGACACGTAAGTGGGTTTTTAGTAAAATAGTTGGAGTTAGATAATTTAGTACGACCGCGACCGCTTATGTTGCGAGTTCCAGTTAGTGATTCACAATCCCATGGCGAACGTCATTTTTCGTCATTTAAAATAAATTGCATTTTTTCTTATGAAAAATTAAATTCGATCAATCGAAAGCCATACAAAGAACTAACAGTATAACAATGACATCCATTTAGAAACCAGATAAACTCCTACAAAAGGAAGGAAATGCAGTGACCCGATAAAACTATGAATAATTTTTTACAACAAATAACAACGAAAAGGATTTATCTTATTAGGAACAATGTTTTATTATCATAGACGAAATGACTTTTACTAGAGAGTGATAACAGAAATTGGTGTTTAGTTCCCACAAAAGGTAAACAATAATAATTATGGACCCAAGCTCGTTCCCAGTGGTACTCCGTGGCTGCATCGTGTGTACGCTATAAAGTTGGTGCGATCTTAGATAACCTATGACCTGATATTGAAGCCTAAATGGCGAACTACGATTGCATACATTTTATGCTTTAGTACTGTAAAGATTACTTTGTCCCGAAGCAATAATCGTGAAAAAATAATCAAATGTTTCTATCAACTTAAACTACTTTCGATGTTTCTGAATTGAACATAAAAAAAAAATGTTTAATTCAATTACGCAAGCAAAGATTCATTTCACTTAGGAGTATTAAGAAGCGATTGACAAATTGAACAAGATTTGTTTGGATATATTGACTTATCATCCGACTGTACAGATGTACAATTGTTGTAAGTTAATCCACGCGACCGTTGGATCAAAGAGATTGAAGATCGTATGATATTTTACCTGCACAACTTCATAATAATAGTTCGCCTCGGGCATCGCAACATCTGTCCGGGGGCTTGGTATTGTATCAGGGTGTATTGAATGGTACTCTTTGATTCGGCCTCTTTGATATATTCCAAGCAAATATTCTTATTATTGCACCATAACAGACAGCTGTGTGTATTATTACTTCAATCTTTTTGCCAATAAAACGGCTATTTTCAAAACAAGATGAAAAATACTTGTTGTTGGCTCAAAATTTATATTTTGTTTTCTTGTTGCAGAAGTGCAAGACGTGGGATGTTTCAACACTAATGACGTCTTTATTATAAAGGTGAGCTATTCTAAATAGTTATTTAGTTGTAATATAAGTCAATGTTGGCAAAATAAAGATCTGAGCTTCAATGTAGATTTAAATAAAATAAATATATGCCTCAATACCCATGATGGATGGCATGTCTTATAAAACTTCGAGATTACTATCTGTTCCGTGAACGGTGTTGAATTTACTTTTGGCGTATAATTTATGGCAGTTCTTAAAATGTTAACAGATGTTAAATAACAAACTGAACTGGTTCACTTCGATGGCAATCTCTTAAAACTGCTTGCTTTTTTTTAATTTACTTTCTCCTTTTATTTATATGTGATGTATGTAATATTGCATTTTATATTTTTTTTTATGAAAATACGAGTATGTTTTTCTTTTACAGTAGTGGCAACATTACCACGTCCGAATAAATTTGCTAAAATGTCTTCTTTCCCATATTCTACTTGAACCTTATTTATAAGTACAAATAATGTTCAAATAGAATATGGAAAACAATATTATAAAATATTGTATAGAAAAAGAATAAAAACGATTATGACTCCTTTGTGACGGCTTCTTTGATATAACTTCAATAGTTTATAGTTCACGATCCGAGGTCAACCGAGTCTAAAGTTCAGTTGCAATTTGTTTTTAGATAAGTAAATATAGTTGTTATTTTATTTATGTCTGTACTTATTGTACACAACAAAATGTTTATTTTAATATTGGTTTCTAACTGGAGCATTGGTTTTTTTATATGAAGGCCCGATTTTTCCCAGATTAAATTTATCTGGCAGTTAATTTGAAATTAGCACAGCTTTTTATGGACTTATCAGATGAATAACTTATCTGAGGTTTATTCAGTTATAAGCTTAAACTATAAACTAATTTATTTCTTATATAAGTTTCTTAGTTATAAAACAATGAAATATAAATAACTTAAGGTTGAAGAAATGAGCTTCCGCGAGTGACAAGATCTGAGATCCTCTAGCGCACCCTGGACTGTCAGCCTCGATACATTGCTGACTGGCTAATCTTTCTACTTCGGTATGAGCGATTTCTTTGTGGCACCATGTGCCCACTGACTCGATAGAGGAACAATTACTTTGGTTGCTGGTCCATCATGAACAAACAAATATTTTTTCTTGCACGTTATGTAAAATTTTCTTAAATTTATCTCCTAAGGTAAATTTATAAGTATTTACTTCATTATATGAATTATATTTTCCATTGTTGTTGTCACATCAGGATTCAATTATGAAGATGCGGCAATTGGGTTTAATTAAACTGTAGCTCCTTTCATAATCGGTCTTCAATTGATGACCATTAAAGTGAATTGAGTGTTGTTAAGTATCAGCTTTTGTTGTTTTACCAATATCGCCCTTTCTACGCTTCCAACATAACGAAATTTCAAACTGGTTTTTGATATCTGGTCACTATTTAGATCCTTTTTGTTAATGTTTTACGACGTAAACTCTGTTATCTTCTGAACCTTGCTTTGTATTCTTCATATCTATTTTGGATCCTGCTTTACAAAGCCGTAATGATTAAAGTATGATAAAATTATTCATATCGTTATTAATACTTTTTAATCTGGTTGCCTCATACCATATATGTATTTATGAACGCACATCGCACATTCAAACGTTTGCACACCGGTGTTTCCTTACAAAACGTTGCAAAAGCCTGTAACTTGATTCCCAATATGACATCATGGCACTAAGATTCACTATCGATAGGATAATTTGTACTTCTGTTAGTAAGATAACCTCGGCTACACATCCTATTTCAAGATATGATCGTATTTATTTTATTAAGAAAGTGCTAAGAGAGTCAGGAAGAATTGCTAACACAATTTTATTAGTACAACAAATAGATGAAAACGTATGTCGAATATTTTTACTTGGATTATAGTTATAAAACATTTTGCAACAGAAAAATACATGATTTTTTACACCAGAATCATGTTTTTGTTTTTACGTATCTTGATCATCATGACAGTTTCGTAAAGTTTCCATATTACCAGAAACAATTACAACACTTGGATCATGCAAGATAATGCACAAACATTACAATGTTATTCTTCAAACTTGCACACAACTTGAAATACAAGTTTTTCTGAATTGCAGTGTTGATCTTAGTGACGACGATGATAATTGTGCAGTAGACAACACCAGTGACTCAGGTCAAATTAATTTTGTTGTAATCACCATAAAAAGTCTGACGTAAAACTATGATAATCGTCTTGTTCCTAGTACAGTCGAACAAAGATATGTATAGGTTCACCAGGGGGTCTAGTATTATTTTTCCTAGACCTCAATCGTCGTTATGGTTTAGACAAAAATGTATGAAAAAATTTTGCACGCGCATTTGATTTAAATGACGTCGTAGACGTGTGCACGTTATTTCCATAATTTTTGGATTACGTTATCTATGGTTGAGATCGCCGGTAACTCATTCTAGACCCTTGATATAGATGAAGTTTATATAAAATCAAGTAATATGTTATATAAGTACATATTTATCAAGAAATTATTGCTACATTCAAGTAAAATCATTGAAGATATGACGGTTGGCGTATTCATATAAGCGATTAGCTTTCTGCGTTACGTTTCCCAAGTTCGATTGCCTCACGGAAACAATATTTGTATGATCTGCAGATTGCTGTGTCGGGTCTGGGTATGTCCATGTGACATGCATGTTTGTAAGCTGCGCCCATTCTATATATTGTAACCTTGTATATTTATTTTTGACACATATATTTTTATTTTTGACTTTGACTGTACATACTCCTAGGCTACTTAACAGCAAAATATTCACAATATCTAATGGCGTCATACAGATTAACGAATCTTATCTAACGTTGATAACAGAACTTTCAAAGGCCAACACTCCCTTTCCGGAATGTTCCAACAAAAAACCTTCCAAATTCAAAATAAGTGGAACGGTATACTGGTATTCTCAAATTTCGTTATAATGTGTTCGGAGCATGCAAAAAATGTGTTCTACTAAAAGTGCCCGCTTCAATATTTTTTGCGGCGCTCGCTCTAACTGCTGTCAATTGGTCTCTTCAGATTTGTGTCAAATTTTTACTGAAAAGTGAAAAAACAAGCTGTTTTTGTTATTGCTTGCACAAATTCTTTTGGATCTAACGAGAAAGATAATATAACTAGTTCAGCTTAATAAGAGAAAATGCTAGTCACTTTGATGAGGACGTTTTCCTGGAAGTGTTGGCTGACTACCGGTGCTGTGTGATTAATATTAATTAAAGATTCAGATTACTATCTGCATATCGAGTATACGTTAGTAATTATTATGGCTTAGGGTCGCCAATATAGAATTAATGTTTTTTTACAAGTTCATTGTTTAAACTAGCTCCGGCTTAGTGGTCGCATGCGTGACTGTTCAAGATGAGGGAACTGGCAATTTAGGTTTAATACTATGCTCTGTTATGTTGTCTTGCCTTTGATGTGGTATTGTATGATGCAGCAGTCTTGCTTCAGTTAACCATTGTCAATATTTAGAATGACTAGTAGTACTCGATATTCATTGTTTTTAATCTATTAGCACACAATGCTCAGAAAATGTGTTTTCCACACCCGTTCACTTACACTTTTCTTGTCGGAGAAAATAATACATTAAAGCTATATAGAGTAGAATTGTAGGTCGTTCGTGCACTAGTAATCGCAAATAAATCACTTTCGTGCCAATTTGTAGATGATTGCAACTGCACCAGTTTATGTTCATCGTTAGCATTTTATTCATATTCTATTTTAATGTTTTTCTTTTATTTATTTTTATTATATTTTTATTATTGTTTGAAAACATTATTTTTACTCTCTATTATTCTTATTTTTTCATTGCTTTATTTCTATTTTCGTTTTCTTAATCTTATCATTTCCTTGACTTGCATTAATTAAACAGACTGGTTCTTCGGCAGCAAAAGCATGGTTCATTTCTTTTTAGTTATTATATATATATGCAATTTGTTGCACACCACAAAGTTATTCAAATGAATAGATATAGAAACTACAATTAAAATATACAATGGGCGGCTTTATCGCAATTTGCGATATCTTCTATATTCCAGACTATTATAGTACTTATACCTATTAACATTTTGGTTTTACGTAGGTGCATTGAAGTTGGAACTGTGTTACCAAGTCAACATGAGAAAAAAGAATTATACAATGACTATACACGATTATTTTAATAATTCGTATTATTTATTTATTACACCAACAAGTTATCATCATCATCCTGATTGCATTTAGCAATCTTACATATGCCACTTTTTCTTATGTATAAATATTTAGATAAAGGTGTAGGTATCATTATTTATGAGCGTCATGAGACAGTATCGACATCTTTTTCTACATAGACATAATATGTATAAACATCAGCATCACGCCTGTATTCCCCGAAGTGTTAGGCAGAGGTGTGCCATTGTAGACCCACATTTCGCCGATGCTATTATTGAGTCCCATGTAATAGGGGGCTAGTCTATTGCCATTTACTGGGTACAGTTCCAGACTCCGTGCTGCTACTGAGGATTTCCATACAGAAAAACCCACCCCACGCTCAGCAGTCACGTTTGCGACCACTAGACCAATTAGGCATAATATGTATGTGTAGTCATAATTTAATGTATCTATTTAATAAAAAATTCGAAGATATAAGATAATTGAACGATGTAGTTACTATGCCTTCACAATATAAATAAGTATATCCATGTATATTTGTTAAATTTTTACTTAGAAATATAACTTCACATGATAATTGACGACACGGTTGGCGCAGTGGTTAAGCGATTAGCTTTCTGCGCTATGTGTCGCGGGTTCGATCCCCGCACGGAACAAATATTTGTATGATCTACAGATAGTTGTTTCGGGTCTGGTTGTGTGTGTATGTGACATGTATGTTTGTAAACTGTACCCACGACACAGGAGAAAATTAATCTTACATTGCCAATGATAACACCAAACTTCAAGACGTTTTTTTATCAGGGGACTAATAATGTTTCTAAGACTAAAAATATTTGAGATATATGCGACAATTCCTTGATCATGAAAAAATCTGTCGGTATAATAAAACTGGCAGTTGAAACAGTTATCTTTGGTTTTATGCCTCAATTAAAATAGCAGTGATTTTTCATAACAATCGGCTTATTTATAACATATCAGTGAAACGAGGTCAGTTAGGTTCAATTACACTGATATCGCACACAAGGTAACATTAAATCGCGAAGTTTCTTAAGAATATATTGCTGTATATGAACATGATTATAGGAATTAATTGCATATACTGCAATACAATACGTTAAGTAAATTAAAAACACAATGTACCTTTTTAATTGTTATTAATATCAATGTTTGTTCGTAAGCATATCGTTTAAAAATTATTGCATTATACGTATTCAAACGTTTCAACATTTTTTATATATTTGCAGTTGTTAGCCGAAATAATTTATATTATTTATTTATACGAATTACTTTTCATACTTAGAATATACAATAGCGATTTTAATTTTAATAAAATGAACAATTTTATTACATTTTTGACTATTTGACGTCATAAGTGAGCATTCGGTATTAAAAATAAGAGAGTTATGTTCGCTAACATGTTACTTTACTTTTTATTCTTTCACTTCTTTGTACGTATTGATATTCAGTTTTTCCTTTCTCTGGTATATGGTAGCTCTTTCTTAAGGTAACGTGACATAATTATTATACATTTTAGAAAACCTGCAAAAAATATTTTGTTATCTTTGAAACGGGATCCAGTTGCTAATGTATTTAAGCCTGATAACAAGCTCCGTGTTGATAGCTTTATGGTTTTATGATGTCATGAGTCATGCGTGGATCCCATCGATCTTAGGATTGTTAAATAAAGTACGTACCAATTTTGTAAAGGCAACCAGCATATATCCTTAAGGGTTACATAAATGATGGGTTAAATATCCGAGGATAAATACTTCTGAGTGTCACGTGTTTGCAACACTTTGTATTTGTATAGTTATCATAGTAACATTTGTACCGGGAGCTGTTAACCATCTGTACCGACGAATATTGTTGCTATACACCATTGATAATATTGCATATGACATGTGTCAGGCTGATAATAACCATCCTAAGTATATAATAATACTAGCTTCTGCTCGCGGCTTTGCCCGTGTGGTTTACGAACCCGTACATTTTCCCGGGATAAAAAATAGCCTATGTGCTATTCCAGACTATAATCTATCTCTATGCCAAATTTCATCCAGATCCGTTCAGCCGTTCTGGCGTGAAAGAGTAACAAAGATCCATCCATCCATCCTCACAAATTTTCACATTTATAGTATTAGTAGGATAGAATAGGATAAATGCGAAAGTAAGTCTTTTTGTTTGTTTGTTACCTTTTCACGCGTAAACCACTGAACCGATTATCATGAAATTTTGCATATACGTTGTCAGGGGTACAGATAAAGGACATACGGTACCTTTCATCCATAAAAGTACTGTTCCTGAGGGAAAAAACAATAACTTTCGACGGTCACAATTGCTTTCGGACGCTAGATGGCGCTACGTGTCTTTCGAGTCATGATTGCATTTATATTATTACACACTTTAGTAGTTGTATTTTTCTTTTGCAACTGTTTGACCTCTGCCTTGAATGAAATTGACCAATAACCTGAATTAAATACCTATTAGATAATCGTATTAACGTTAATGTTTCCTATATCGACCAACAACCTGAATTGCGAAGCCGCGGGCATAAGCTAGTAAAGTGTACCCAAAAGTCAAAAATATCACCTTGTTAATTTATAAAGTTGGCAGCACTTCACGTCACAATCATAAGAATGATTAATTTAATTAAATGTATAACTATATTTCGTTATCTTAGAGTAAAACATGTGATATGTTCCAATGACAGTGTCAGTTGGTAGCAATGTGTTAATCAGATAACCTTGAGCAATTAATTAAGATAAAAGGAAATTTAAACTTCTGTGATTAGATACGATATTATTATGTAATTAAATAATACCTGACGTATAATTAGTTACATGAATATTCGGCTTTTACGTAAAACTCATGATTCCTTATTATTTAAGAATTTTGGGCACTACTACCCGCATCACGCCATTATTTTCAAAGGGCGCATTTCTATTTTTGCCGTGTTTGGCCATGTTATGTGGTGAGCATATTGCCTAGTATTTTTAATAGTTAACCCAAAAATATTTCGCCCGAACCAGGGATCGAACGGACCTTACGCTCAGCAGCCGCGCTTGCCACATCTAGACCACTGAGGATCTTCCTAATAAAAATCGCTCTAACAAGAAATATTTGACAAATATCTATTTATTATTTTTATTTGCAAGACCGTACACCTGCCTTTTAAATGGCTAGCCTTAGCCGGTTACAGCTTACGAATAAAGAGTAACGTACTCGTATGTTGTCGTGGCAACATCAGACGGGATCATAAAACAAATCTCAAAAAAAAAAAAAACGCCAATCGTAATGCGTGTTCTCATACAATTTAGGAGGTTTCCTCATGACATACACTACTGACATGAAAAATAAAAATTTAATTGGCGTTTACCACGCATATAAACCACAATTTAGCGTTTTGGTTCAAAAAATTTGATTACATGACATTGTGTTCAGGATTTTGTACTTCCGCAGTTTGTGTTTGACCATAAAAACTGATTATTTTTGTTGTTTGGGTATCTTGAAATATCGTTAATTAATTATAACAGTCATATAATTTATATCTTTGAATTAAAAGATTACCATGATTTCAGTATGGTATTTCCATTGTCTCCTGTCGTTTGTTTACTGAATTTCTGTCAAAATACTTCAATCTCAATAGATTTATAGCGGCTGTATAATTTTATAATACGAGTCCAGTTGAGTTTCTAATATGAATATTCAAAAAGAATACTGCCAAAGTAATTCAGATATTTACATCATCTTCTTCTTCTTAGCGAGTCGATGGCAATTTAAATAGTCCCAACTCAGAATATTTACATCATAATTAATATTTTTACTATCTGTTCATTAGACTGAGTATAACAGCATTAAATATTGCTCTCAGTTAATCTAACTTTTGTTGCAACTCGTACTTCATTCCAAATAATCAATGACCTCTTCAAAACTTTACTATCCCTAGTGTTCAGTCAGTCTCCATTTAGTTTATAGTATAACATGTCTCCAGTTTTGGGATATCAATTCAACAATCTCAGCATCATTATCATACAATATTATTAACAGTCATTATAATATGAATAATGATATGAAAAAAATAATTAAACCTAACTAGTTTTTGTAATGTGACGTCAAGGTGATTTTTGTTTCATTCGCGTTTACTTACTCTGCATCTCGCATCTGTGTCTTCTATATATTATAATCATCGTCTTTTAAGTTTTATTGCTCAGGTTGTACATCGATTGTATCAGATATTCCTTATTAGTTTACTCCTATATTCCATTTTTCTCAGAACAATGCTAATACAATTCTCAGTATGGAAAGAACGCTAAACCAAACTAATTCAATGAAACTGTTGCTCAAGAGGAAAATCAACAGTTTCTCGAATCTTGGAAGATAAATACCGAGAAGAGGTCATTGTTTGTTTCTGATATTCAAATACATATAAGGAATAACAACATACGTTGTAGATATCTGAAAAGTAAATTTAAAAGAATTTAGCGTGTATGTAATATACAACCATAAATAGTGTACCGTTTTTTGTAAATGCTGGTTTGGTTGGCCATGAAAATGATATTGCGAATTGATAGCGGATCTACTTCAAATAAGTCTGTGCTCTTCACGAGGGACTAAATAAATAGTGGAAAGAAGTTAGTGACCTCTTATCATAGTAAAACTTACACTAAGCATCATAGTCGATTCTGGACAAACAATTACTGATATCTAACTTTTTAAATATCTACAGATATAACCATTTGCGTTGAAGTTCATTCAACATGTGCTGTACTGATGGACAAATATATCGATCATGCAAACTTCATTTTATCTACTGTTCAGAAACCGTTTTCATAATAGTCTTATTAACGTTTTATATTTGTTGTCATCTCTTTGTATGAAAGTGACAAGGACAAATGTCAATTTTCACCAATAAGTGTTATGCTTAGAGAAGATTTAATCCATCCATAATTTTTAAATTTAGTTTTATTTCAATCAATACAAATTTTGTAAATACCAAAACTATTTACTGATTTGGGTGTTTTTATTGATATTCCGTTGTGACATTGATAAGTTGATGGTATACAAAGTCCGTGGATATCAGGTTGTGAATTTTTTTTTCCAATTTGCAACGTAGTGTTATTAATGCCTTATAATTTCGGTTGTAAAATTATTATCTAACTTGTAGGAAGCTTGACGTGTTTGAATAAAAAATTGTACCTATAGCAGAATGAAACAAGTTATTTTTTCGTTTTAATAGTCTTAACGCAAGGCTTTGCTAATTGCAAATAATAGCGTTATTTTTGATAATAAATGTTAGTGTATATAATTAAGTATGTGCGTGTATAATTTTATGTTTATTTAAGGCTTATATCTATCTCAGTAAAATGTAGTATACAAATATTACTTGCAAAATATAAATGTCTTGCACGTGTGTTTAATTTTTACATAGATATGATATCATCACAGATAAGCCTTTACACAAGTCCCTTTTTGAAGAAATGTCAGAAATAGTACTTTTATTTCATGAATAGGTAAACCTATTCATATCTATAAAATATAAATTCCGCCATACAAGTTCCCCGATATTCTAAACTAAATCTAGTTCCCGGGGACACAAATTCTAAATTCGACCGTCTCAAATTTTAAACAACGGTAATTGTTAATTGTTTCATCTTAAAAATACCTAGATTACAACAGGGCGTCTTCTAGTCTCATATAACTAAACCTGGCACCTGTCCAACACTTCACCATCACTTGTAATGACCGGCTGTTATAATATTTAACGTAATAGTTATACATAGTGGACTGGCCCAGTGATAGTGACCTAGTCGCACAATTCACACGGTGTTTGTGTATTATGGTGTACGAATCGGCTGGTCGAGAATATTGTATGATTTGAGAATACGGTCTTCATATATTGGCGTCTTATTGATTTGTCTCTATTATTTTGGTGAACGATGTATCTAGAGTTTGATGGACACTATAGTGAAAGATGGATTCAACCATGTTAAGTCTTAACTACTCTTTGACCGGACTCATTCTCGACACGATTTGTGTCCAATAGTCATTTGTGTTTACGTTGATGGCTTGTTCGAATATAAATAGTATACAAAATATGACGCTCGGCGGCCGCTCCCGTGGCTTGCCGCGGTTCTTTCTTTTGCTGTAGTGTTCTTCGAAGACTCGTTTTTATGTACTTTAGCCAAGCATTCTACTGGTAACTTGTAAACGGGAAGGCAGGCGCTTTTTTTTTCTTAGCCGAGAGTATTGAGCCTTCTTCATCACCAAGTGATAAGTGGCTGATACATTTAGTTAAACGTGAAGATTCTTTAAATTGTAGTATTTTACAAAAACACTTATCTTCTTCTGTTTATTATAAGTAAACATCGTATCTTAAAGTTCAGTTTTTCAATTATGTAACCCTATTATCATGTAATTGTTTTCGGGTGTAATCATATACGTTTCGTTTTATTACCTATTTTTATTTTTAAATCTTTGCAGTGTATCTACGTAACCTATAATTTGACCGCAAAAAATAAAGGTTTCAGATTTCAAATTGCGAACTCATTGTTGAGGTATGTTTACCGATTTATGTTTTCAAATGTATCGACTTTTTGAAAACTTTGTCGTGTCAAGTCACATCATAGTTCACACATAGGAACGTTTTTTTCCAAGCAACTAATTAATTAGCAACGTTGTTTACATGTTTGTTAAAGTATCAAAGTTCAGTATGAGACGGAGACAAAAACCTTGTTATTACCTTGAACCACGTGTAGCATTATCGTACTTATTGATACTCTACTCCGGTTCTTAAATGATTAATTATTACCCGCATATCCGCACTGCGAATTATTCCAGCCGTGAAAAAAAATTGAATGAATTCCATGATTTTAGCCGAATATTGGGTATGCCTCTTCCTCTTGCTTTGGGTACCGCCTATTGTCTAATTAGGAACAATAGTATCCATGTCAATAGGTATCAATGTCTATAATAATAATAATATTCCAATTTCTTCACGTTATACTTGACCAGTGTCAAATCAGTTACCTGATAAAATTCTCTTTTCTTTATTTAATTATTCCCGTGTGTATCTGTACAGTACTCCCAATCTGTTTTGGCAGATAACGGAATTAAAAACTGAACAAAATTTATCAAACTTGTTGTTTTTTGCCCAATAAGCAGCGCCTCAACGAACGGCCAAGATAAACTGGGCGCATTATATCATGTAACCGTAAAAAAAGTTTAGCAATTTTAATACGAATTTTGGTTTGCAAAGAGCCGTGTTTACGCACATCCTGTGGCGGAGCCGACGTGCCCCAATACCGTTTATCTGTATGAATAATGTTATATAAATATGTGTTGATATGATAAATGTAGGACACATAATATGTACCGTTTCCTTCGAAAATAAACATTACTAACATCTATTTTTGCGAGAAATGTCTAAGACTGGTCGAAATCGCATGTTGAAAAAATTGCTTAGTCATAATTTTTGTGGAAAATTACATCAACGTTGACATAATATTTAGCAAGATGACTTAAAATTCCCAGAAATTCACAATAGGAATATTATTTTTAAATTGATATGTCCAAATACTCTAATAGAGAACAGTGGAAGATAAAAGCGGAGGCCTTTGCCCAGCAGTGGGAAACAAAATAGGCTATTAAAAAAATACTTATAATGTATCCAAATACTCATGATGTATCAGTACTAGGAATGCCATCAGGCTTTCGATAAGAGTACAAGAACAGAATGCAATTACTCGTATACCATATGTCCCATAAAATTACCGCTAGACATTAAAAATTCTTAGTAGGTCTACGTACGAGAGGTTAAAACAACATCCTACTTGTCTTTCACATACCTGAAGACTAAACATGTTGTTTATTTGCTAAAAACCATCTCAAAACATACGAAGATCAAATCGGGCGCATGAGCATTACTCTCTTAATTCACGAGTAAACACGAAGATGGATGAAAGTGAATACGAACGTACGAACATGTCAGGTTGATGAAGTGGCACTCGACATGTTTGTGTTATATAGAGGGTATTAGCAAATTGACAGGAGTATACATACCAACACCTACGAAGAACAACCTAAACATAACACTACGTAATATTATTATAATTAGGTCAATGTGAAGGCCGGAACTTAGTAACAGTCGGATTAAACAAAATTCCGGCCATCACTTTGCACCCACCCAACGGCTTGTATTCCTACTTGTTGAATGCTTGTGAGATTACCAGTACGTTCTATTACCGCTTATTTGCTATTTTAGCCATCGGAATCAACAATTTTGTTTGGGTTATAAATAATTTTCAATGTATACTTACTTAGCCAAAACTAAACAAACACATTTTTCTTAAGTGAGAAGCTTTAAATTGTCTTCTTTGGCATCGTGTTCGAATCATTAAAATGCCTCATTTGGATGACAATGCAAAGATAATTCTTCCAACGGCTTTTTAAATGTTTTAAAGGCCAATTATCCCTATATAGCAGAAAGTATTAAGTTATAAATTAGTCGTATTCTCCATTTCACACTTCTCTTCGCAGTTCGTTTTCATTAGGAAATACGACTTGAAAATTATGGCGACTTCGCCTATTTTTGTCGTTGTATGGACTGGTGGGTACTCCGTTAACTATGACTGGAAACAGTGCAAAGAAATGAACAGCGGAAACAATTAAACACGGTTCACGTGTATCTGCTTTCCAGAAAATAAAAACTAAACATATTCTTAGTGAATGAAAGTTTGAGTCATAATATTATGGTGACTACACGAATAATAGAATAAGATAGAAAAAATGTAACCTTGGAATACTAGTTGTATTGACATGTTGACATGAAATATGCAGCCACCTACAGGATGTGTATGAACTATTGATTACAGGTTGTGACGAGATAGTTGTAACGAGTTCAGTGTCTTCAGCTCTATATAGATAACGCTATTAATAGCCGTTGCTAACTTCACAAATTACTGGATCGACCTTAATTAGATTTATTGATAGTGTATATAACCATTGTAAAATAGATTCTGTGACCCAGTTAGACTTACAGATTGTTACCAAAGAAATTGCAACCAACATGAAACGAATTGAAAATGAAACGATCATTTAATTTAATAATGCCATTGGTAATAGAAGATAGTGAAGAAATCAAGAGAAAAATAAGAAAGACTATGGTAATTATGACTAGGTAATTAGTTAATGTAAATGAATTAGCAGTAAGTAGTAACGCAGCTACAAGCAATGTTCTCAAAGAAGAAAAAAAATAGTTATTGACCTTATACCACTAATAGAATTCAAAGAAACTGATATATTCGTTCTAATCCCATTAGCGATAATCAAGCTAATCCATCCTTGGCTTAATTGCCTAAAACAATAACTGGGTAAGTAGGTTAGGATACAAGCTGATCATTCATCGCTCACACGTGGAACGTAACAATTAGCTCTTAGAAATTTTTCATTTTATTTACCACTTGGCCGGTTTCCAGTGAGAATTACTGTCTCCCTCACCTTGTACCGCAAATAAAATGAGACTTTTCACTTCAAATGCAGTGAAATCTTCACAGTGTACACCGTCTGATTGTTTGTAGTAACCACTTTTGTTTGTAGAAATGTGCATATTGTAGCGCACGCTGAAGCGAACGACTTACGTCAGCTTCTGTTTACACACATTATCTTAAAGATTTGAGTTACATGATTTTAATGATAGTTACTTACTGTTTCGCGTAAGTGACGGGATTCAGCGAAGAGTGTTTCGTTATTGTGAGTTTGTGTTACATTTGATGGAAGTGAAGGCACCTGCTCTATGCATATCGGTATGTTTATAAAATAGTTTGTAATTTTCTGAGAATGTTTGTAGTGGTTGGTCACGGAGACCTGAAATTCTAAAACTTGTGCAACACCTTTGTGGAGGTGAGAATTGTTTATGTATTTACTATAAATAAACCACTGAAAAAACAACAGACTAAGGTTATTCTAAACTATCGTATCTCTTTTACATTTTCATTAGACATTCCGTTATGAAAAATAATGAACTAGAGGTCATTTAGACAAAAACAGCCAGCGACGTGAGGTATAATTTTATCAGTATTTTGATTTTTGATCTTCATTCATCTTATTACTAGTCTGATTTTGTGTATTTTACTTAATCATTATTTATTAAGTCTTTCTTCATGAATCGTATTTGGCATCTTTTTATTTTTAGATAATAATCGCAATTACTTATGTATTTACTTTTGATTCTGACTCTAGGTAATACCTAAGTAAAACCTATAATTTATTCTTACATTAGCACTTTTACTACAATCAATAAATATTGCATGAAAGGTTACTACGTTTAATAAGACTAATGAGAAGCACCCATGCGTTAATGACCCGGCCACGAAAAACAAGTCTACTACACTTTTACGTGACTTACATCATTTCATAAATTTTACATCAAACATGACGGTTTTATGCAAATTAATATTAATATTGTGTTATGTAACCGATTATTACTACCTGATGCTTGCCATTCATAATGTTATAGTGTAAAGGTATGCGTGAAAGTTGAATGATCGAGCTGTAAGCTATAATTATTGTTGCCAGTAAATGCATTTGCTTGCGCAGGATATGACACCTGGTTCCTGGTTTCTTGATCTTTCATCTCGATTGTAAAGCATTCTGACATCTCTGATACTAGATTAACCTACGTTGATCTTTAGTAGAACTACTTGTATGGTGAAATCTGTTAATTCTTTGATATATCTTATTATTTTTGGATGAAATCGGTTTGTTTCGATAAAACCAAACATCGTTGTCACTATAATATTCAATTATGATAGTTTACAAATTCTGGGGCATGTCTTCCTAACCTTTAAAATTGGAGTAATTTCATAATTCAATCATGGTCACTTGTAGTAATAAAAACAAATGAACACGATCTAAGGAAGATTTGTATTCAACATTGTACTGAAATAATAAATCTAGGTTTATAGAACATTTGTGACGACTTTCTTTACGGATATATACGTCATAATCATATTTGAAATAAGTGAATAGTTTTCAAACCAATAAATCTCTAGATGATTACGAATTTTGAGACTGCGTGGGTTTTCCGTCTGTTAGCGTCAGTCTAGTGACACGGATATCGAAGTCATGGTCAAACGTATGCACGTTATTTATTAACAGAAACTCTTTAAACTTTAGATTTTTACTATTAAACATTATTATTAAAATTAAAATTATAATTGTGTTAGCGTTATTAGTAACTTAAATGCTTAGATTTTTTGCAAGTTTAAGAGTTATTATTAGTTTTATTTATGTCGGGCCTTCACATCCTACATGTCAAGAATTTAATAAAAAAATGTAATACGTAGACGAACATTATAAACTTAAGTTTATTTTGAAAAACCCCATCAACTCTGTAGCATTTCAGCTTCTATTGGTTAGAATGTTTGTAATCTTAACGCTATATAATTATATAGCGTCATTGATATGAATAATTACTGTTGTTAACGAATTTGTAACCAATGCCATTTATTCATTTATTTATTGTTGAATTGAAATTAGTTGCGATCTATAAATCGTAGCATTTTTTGCAAGTTGCAACCATGAACTTGTCGTTCAATTATGAATTGCAAATGATTGGCTATTCTATAAATGTGTATAATAACATTTCGGACCGATTGGCTCACGATGTGAGCCAACTCGGGAACGCTCGGGCTTTTACGACAGCATGCGCGGACGCATAAAACCGTTGGCATTACCGCGGGAAAGTGGAGAGCCGATTGGGTGTTTTATTGCTTCAAAGAAACCCTGGAGATTATTGCACTCTCCTTTGTAACTATAGAGATGATAATACAGGTTCTATCGGTATGTTACATGACTAAATTAACTTTTTAATAGATATTCTTATCTATAGAAATGTGTTGTTTCGCATATAGATTGGCAATATCTTGTTTATTGTCCCCAAAATCGTCTCATACCACGCTTTAATTAGGAATCTTATTCGAGACGACCTCAGGTGTAGAAAAATCTCGTATTGAACGACAATGGAACTTAATAACAGCATCGGCGAAATATGGGTGCACAATAGTACGCCTCTGCCTAACCTTTCGAGGATACAGGCTTGATGCTTTGTTATGTTATTATCATTTACAAGCAATAATGACGTATCTTACGGGGTAGACGTTCAATAAAAAATCGACACATGTTTTCACAAAGATGAATACTGCATTTCTTTGCATTTCACAGAACACATCAAACAGCATTGTTCCAAAGGTGGACTATTTACAAACTGTATGATCAATGAAAAAGTCAATACGCGACTGAAAAATGTACCTTCGACGCCTATTGTGATACATACTCGTATTGCGAAAACATGTGATGGCCTACATAGCAAACCAATGTAGAACATACCTGTACATCGAACTAGCGTGGAGTTTTGCAATTATCCAATACAATTATACAATCCAATATAATTCACTGCAACATTTTAACGATTACTAAAAAAAAATACTAAGTTTCTTTCCGTTAAACAGGATATAATAAAAATGCAATCACATTACTATAATCTTTATTGAACCTATTGGGTTAATTAAGGTTCCGAATTAGTCCGAATTTAATGTCCGCTAACATTTGGGTTTATTCGTACGGACTCGTTTGTTTTTTAACAGTAAACAGTTCTAGCGAAACAGGTCAAATACATCCTGCGTCAGTGGACTGCGCAAATCATTTTAATCTGAAATCTATTTCCCTGAACTCTCATAGTAATGTAATGGTAGGGAAATCGCTGTACCGCGGTACTCTATGGTAAATTTATCTCACAATTTATTGACTGTCCGGCCCACGCCTCCGCTAATGGATAGAGTTGTATCTAACGTTCATATAAACACATCTTCAGGTTCAAGTGCATAAAACTAAATATTTATAGGTGAAGGTGAAATGCCTGGCTGTTCCGTAATGTTTAGTACGTAATGAATAGCAGCTAGGAGGTAGCCGGTATCCGTTTTGATGATATTTTTATTAAACACTTTATTTACTATTAAATTACAGTGTTTCATTTCCAATAGGTACTTACTATAAGTGTTATTTTATGCAATTTCGAGTGGTTTCACGTTGACCTATACTCAAATCCGCTATTGCACATTCAGACTTGCTCATACAGCAACAACTTATTACAATCGTAGTATTGAAAATTCTTGCTCAAACTTGCCTTTACACATAATATCTGCTAAAATATTTTACAATACATCATTTTAACTTGCTCATGAAACTTGGGTAGGAGTAACATATGCATAATGCTAAAGTATGTGTACAACCTATAGAGTCAGATCCAGTTTTCCCATGTTCGCAGTCGAGTGGGCAGCGCGGTGTCGGGTTCAAACCCCGGCTAATGCTCAATATTCGCACAACCAACCTGTTGCTGTATCGTATGCGACGCTAAACAATGGTGCAAGATATCTGTTATTACTGTCACAAAGGTGTTGCAATTAATTAACTGGATGTGTTCACGCCTTTGTTTTCTTGTAAATGGAATAGATAGTCCAGTCTCAATCGTTTTGTTCATATCATATTTATCATTTAACCGCCTACTGAATATCGATCTCCTATATTGAACCATTGAGTAAACAATCGTAATAATCCCATTATCACAACGATTTGTCAAATCATGCTTAGTCTTTATACATTTTACGCATAGTATATATGTATAGCATTAGAATATATGGGCATTACAATAACTACTAGTTTAAGACCCTATTGTCGCAGTTGCTAAGCTAAACTTTACATACAAAACAGGAGTTGACATAATGAAAATTAGGCTGACAACTGACCTTGTTCTTAGACCGTAGAGGATACTACTGCCTAGCTCCATTTCCTAGGTTAGACCATACTTGCCTTTTATGACACTCAAAGGAAGAATACATGGCCACGGGTCACGGTTCTTGTACGAATCAAGGCTATTTCATCGACGTGCAGTCTTGAGATCATTATCAAGTATGCTTAATTAAAACACAGGCGTCGTACATAATTGGCGCTTGTATAATTAATACATTTTCTCAGCAGATAGGCTATCTATCGTCTACGGGAATAACATATGCTGCTTTGACTTTTGCTCGACGTGAATTTCCAATGACGTTTCTTGATACTTTGGAACTTAAGTTCAAACTTATTTGTTATGGAAAAATACGTGCAGTTTTTCCCTTGAGCCAATTAAGTGTTGTGATTATATATTTTTTGCATGCGATAAATTAACTTCAGTTGTTGATATTGGTAGCTCAAATGTAGAAGATTAAATTGAAGTGGTCCTAAAAATAATGATTTGTCGGGCTGAGCCGTCTGCCATAGTAGAGTTAATGATAAAGGAAGATGATGGCGAATCTTTTAAAACTAAGGAATATATTCACTAAAAATATAACAGATATTTATTGGACTTTAATGGAAACTGTCGTTTAACTCATACAATAATTTTACGTTAAACGTCGAACGATACTTTATTAGTGAGTTAGACTTAGGCCTAACAATGAAAATAATTTAAAAGCCAACGCCTAAGGTGTCGAAATGACGATCAAGAGAATGTGAGATTTACATTGGCGGGGTTAACAGAAATCCTAGTAATATTTAAAATATATTTTTGCATATGTATAGAAAGTATAATCTCGTGTATTTTCTCCTCACACCGGAGCCCTGCCCTCCAACATGACATGACGTGGGAAAGGAATGAGGATGTTAGTACGAAACATAACAAATGGTTGAAACCTGCATGATTTATTAGTGTTGTGACGTTCAACAATCACTTACCACCGGTTAGCCTACGGTTATCTGTGCCTGAATCTCCGCGAGACAAACTTTCTTTTTGCGAAAGCATTTTCATCTTCGTTATCTGTAAAGTAACTAATCACTACTCCTTTATGAATACAATAAGATTCTGGTCCATACATATAATTAGTATTCATGTCTGTATGAATTTTTCTTCTATATTTTACGATTATTTTTGAAGTACCTATGACAGCTTTTTGCATTGCCTCTCTATCTTTAATTCTATTATTCAGTGTTTAGAGAACGATAAAATCATAAATGCTTCACACTATATTATCGATTCTTCCATCTTTAACCAAAATTCGATTTGCTCCACCGTGTTTAAATATTCCATTTCTGATACTACATACAAAAGATACCGCTTTCAATACCGAAGTAACAATTTCTCACAAACTTGAACTTTAAGTTAAATAAATATGTTTCCGCTTTGTGTTCTTAGGTACTTAACGCTGTAACAGTTTGAGGCCAGCTTTAAAAGCATTTCTGTATGATTGAAGTAGCCTTTGCCAATGTTATTGTGCCTTTATAAAAATTTATATTCCAAACAATGTGATTGTTTAAGCACTAACTTAACATGATTTATGATAAAAACCAACGAGTCTACGAAAAACCGGAGGCGATCGTATACATAAAAAAATATTTAAATACGGTTCATTTAAAAGTATATAACTATATGACGTATAACTTTTAAACCTTGAAACAAAAAAAAAAAACAATTATGAGATATTGGTCATAAATAAAATAAAAAATCTTTTGTGAGTTCTCTTGACCAGTACTTATCCGATTAAATATTAAATAAATATCAAACAAGATTAAGAGTTTGCTGAATAAGTAATATGTATAATATACCAAAGTAGGGCAAAACTACAATACAGTCATGACGTACATATGTATTATCGTAAATATTGCTTACATTACTGTCACAAGGCTGACTGACTGCAAATGTACGCAATTGCATATAAACGCATGTAAAGAGGTCGTTTCATAAATCAAGTCAATCTGCCTTATGTTTACTTACCAGAAGGTAATCACTATAACAATAATTTCAGGACTTCAATGTTGAATATCACATTATAATCAGGGTCCTATTAAAGGAATTGCTTTATATGGTATCGGTCACCTCTTGCCGTTTAAAAGTGAATGATTTATGGCATCTTTATGAAAGCGTATGCTGTCCATCTTGCCCGATGTGGTTGTAATTCCGATATCGCTGACTTTATTAGTGTCGGCTTCGGCTTCGGAAATCATCGTTTCGGGCGTGTCATGATACGGTTGTTGCGTCATGTTAAATCACTTCAACTGATTTTTTACGGATGTCAAGTTTATTGAATGTTGTAGACGCCCCCCGGATAACTTGGAATGAAAGTAGTTGTTAACTGAATTTATTTTTTAGCTTGTTTTCTGTTATTTTCTGAGCCATTTCAAATTAAGGTTTTATTTTAAAGTCATCATGGCATTGACAAAATCAAATATTGTAATTTTTTTAACGGAAACAATCATGAATATAACATTTAGGTCTGTTGGCAGATATTAATTTGAAAGAATCAGTACCTTTGTACTTATTTAACTCCATGCCATATGAGACTGTATATTTTTGTAGTGTTTACATAAATAAATATTCCATGAAATATTATTAAGATATATTTACACGGCATCCATAAAACGAAGGTTTATTTAAACATGCAGTTCTCACTTTAAAGTTAAATGTTGTGATAAATCTTTGACTGCACTTGCCAAGGCAACCATAATAAAAATTAATTTACAAGCGCTTAATAAATTGGCAACACTTTAAAAAGACGCGTCGGAAGAACTTTTAGGTCGATTCACACTTTACAGTGTCGTGTCATTCTGACAGTAGGATACTTGTTGCATAAAACATAAAAGGTCGGACATGTTAAATACGCTTGTTACGAGACCATGTTTGTACATTAAACGTTCTTTTAAAGATTTCTCGTTGACTAAAGATGCAAATGTACAAGCCAGCGGTTTACATAATTTTTTCAGTCTGTTTTGACTGCGCCCAAATATTTAAACACAATTTTGATGAAAGATAATATTAACATAGATTAAAATTTCTAGAAAACTGTCATGATGATAATAATCATTATAATTCACGATTTTGTATAACATTGAATAGATTAGAATAATCGGTATGTAGGTTGTGTTGTTTGAAATTTGCATGAGAGAGAAATTAATTTCAAATTCATACAGTTTTATAAGGTCCGGATATAAATGCATATAATTGTAACTTTTTGTTCGTTCTGCTCTTATTACAAATCTCTCTTCGGTATCGCACTCTGCATCTGTTCCTTTGATAGACGTGTGACATTTTAGACCCACGGTCGCCCGGTGCCAGTCTGCAGTTTGCAACCTTGAGTGAGTCAGAACCTTTCATCGTTGTGTTCAACCCTTTCATTATTTTCATATTTTATTTCGATTTATAATATCACTTACAGAGGCATTTTTAATGAATGAGTGAGTCATTTGTTTATATATTCTGTTGTATGGACATGCGTAAAGGTCTCGATTGACCTTTTCTGGTGTTGTATAATTTAGTAACAATGTTGGTCACTGTTTTTTCGTAGTTATGACCTTTAAACAAACTATATATAGTTTGTTTAAAATAATTTAGAATCAGAATCCGTATAATAAATTAGTATATTATCAAGTGTTATCAGATTGACACTTAAGCTACCTAGAATATTTCGTAATAGACACTTTAAATATGTATTTATTTAAGATATCTAATCTGATTATCAATCATTTCAAATTTCAACATCTGGGACTCTGGGTATAATGTCGCGGAACAATTTGTTACTATTATTAGGTACTGACATTATTCGTTTTCTGCATATTATAAAAGTCAAAGAAAATGTAGGTTAAAATAATATAATTTAACCTTACGTCGCCAACTGGGTATTTCCTGTAAAAAACAATGAAAAGGTTTCCCTATCAGTATTTTTTTAAAATAATAATGTATGTAGTTACTTGTAAATGTACTTAAACGCACTTAAATGGCTTTCAAGGTCTCATTTAGTGCAGGTCGACGTACTTATGAGACTTTTTACTGGGGTTCTTAATGATGGTAGTGACAAAAGGCTTTTAGGCGTTTTACTAAGTCTCATTAAGTAGTTGTAACCGTATTTACCAATACTTAATAGATAAATTAGTACACACATATTAGGAATATTTTTGTCGTCACAATATTTGCTACGATTTGGTTCCATTTGCCTAGCGTGGGAAATAACTGTCTTTTGTTGAATCCGTCATAATGCATTCCACCTACTTAGCCAGAATTTAAATCTGCATTCATCCTTGGAACGTAATCAAAGTTAATTCACACGAAATGCTAAAAATATTCCTCGTCTATTGCGCAATGTTATTCCTTGTGGGTCCAAACAATACTCCCCCGCGATTTCTCAGTTCCGTCGGTTGGCATCACATTCGCACAAATGCTTAACTGTCGACTTCCTGGCAGGGTAACATTGAACCACTTCTTCAAGCGGCCAAGTGCACCGAGGATGTTATTACGCGGACGAAAATAGAACAAATTTAAAATCACGCATACATTATAACTCCACCTGAGTTTTATCGTCGCAAATCTAATATAATGTAATAGGAAACATTATTATATTCTAATCGCGGTCAAATGTGATATACATAGCTTGACATTATTAGTAGAACTAGTTTTAAAGTTAGTCTATATAAAACCTGAATATTGAGTAATACGTCGCAATTGGTTCAAATTTAAAGTAGATGTACCATAGCTTAGAAATTAAACATAATTGCAGCGAAATAACACTGATTCAGCACACTAATAGATAGAGGTTATCCAATTGTAATTCATGTAAATAAACAAAAATCTTTATCTATATTATAATGTTTAAGTTAGTAACGTATCCGCTATTATTTTCATAGGCCTGAGTTATATAAAACCGAGTCGAAGCCGGCTGGCCTGAGCACTGGGACACTAAAATTATTCAAGACTTATAGTCCGAAAGACGTTTAAAACACGGTGTAGATGCCGTTATCACTGAAAGGAAGCGCGTAGATTCAAATTGCCGGCTAACTGCAGTTGCAATAATTGGAGAGGTGGAGACTGTAATAGACCGCAGGGGACCGTTTGGCCGTCTGTTATTCTGTCCTATATTTATGACAGTTCGCGAGCAGGGATGTTGTGATTATATAATAGCGCAAGATGACCGACCAGCCGTTCTACCTACGAGTTAAAACTCTGTAACATACTTTATCTTGTTCAACTATCATATGTGCACTGCATTGATAAATATCTATAAAACATATGTAAGCTGCAATGCATTTGCGGCTGAAATATGAAACGATGTAACCGCTAACAGATTAGCGCTTAAAACATATGGGCGTTAGTTACCGCACGTCATTTTAGCGTCATAGTCACAAGTATAATCCACGTCGTCCATTGCATCTGGCAATTTATTTTGAAGTTATAAATGATAGTGTGGTATAATTTTGACTTTTTCTTGATTTCAGGTGCTGATTTCAAGTCAAGATGACGTGGCTTCGAGTATCGGCGTGCTTCCTGGCGCTAGCGGTGCTGGTCGCACCGACTTTAGCAGCTGTGTGTCCCGACGGATGTGTGTGCAGCACCACACGGGATGGCCTTCATCGCGCCACCTGCAGCAGTCTAACGGAATTGTACAAGTTCACCCTTCGCCAGAAACATCATAACATAAACATTCTGGATCTGTCACATAACAACATTACCAAACTGAATCACGAGCTCGACCGGCTTACAGAAGTTGTTACGCTGGATCTTTCTACTAACGGTATCCAAACAGTGAACAAATTTTTCAATAATGCTAAGAAATTAGTTCACCTCAATCTAGCCAATAACAGAATACAGAAACTGTCTGTTGTCCATTTACCTTCAAGCGTTAGTTCATTAGATTTAACTAACAACCTATTGAAAGATGTGCCTTCAGATATCGGACATTTAGTCGGTCTGGAGCATTTGGAAATGGAAGGCAATCCTCTCGATTGTTCGTGTGAAAACTTATTGGCACGCGATCGTTTGCTCATTGCAAACGTTTACATAGATAATGTCAAATGTGCTTCACCTTCAAAGTTAAAAGGAAAATCTTGGTTAGAAATTAAAATGAAAGATTTTTGCAAAGTTCCTAAAACAGAAAACAACTTTATGGATATGATGATGGGTGACCAACCTATAGATGCTGTTCAAATTGGTGAAGAAACTACGGCTTTGAAATCTATGCCACTTGTAGCTAAAAGTGATTTAGAAGATGGCAACGTTATACAAGGAGGTGCTGCAGCAGAGGATGATGATCACCTCCAGTTCTTAAAAGTGGGACACAACGCGTCACCTTCACCTTATAGTCAAATAGAGGGTTCAGGCGATGGTGATGCCGAACACACTACAATGATTGCATTCATGGAACCTAAAATGGAGCGGAAACTTAGTACCGAATTATTAGCAGCTGATGAAATTATAGCCGCTGATAATGATCACACCACCGACGATCCGATCGAGGGGTCTGGGGAAAGCTCCGGTGATTACGCAATTGGACTTGGACTGGATCACACGTTTGAAGAAACAACAACTGCAGTCTACGAAGAAATAAACCCAGATCCGGTTCATAGGTTTTTCGACGAAAAGCCAGTTCACAAAATTTTCGAAGAAGAGAACAAAACGAGTACCGAATATCCTTTGCCAGAACATCCAACAGTATACCAGGGTGATCCAGACTGGAATAGTAAATCTGCCACAGAAGTGACGACAGAGAAACTTGCAACATCATCAACTTCGCGTGACACTACAGTGTCTGAGCAAATTCGAGTTACACAGGCATCTGAAGTGCACGGACCAATATCAAATGAGACACCTCACAAGACAGGTACATATGTTTGTATTGCAATTATTGTTGTACTACTGGTAGGATTAATAGGATTCGCAATCATTAAAGGACAGATGAGAAAACGCAGGGATAGAAGGCTTCTCAGGCAACAAAAGAGGGACGTTGAAAAGGCGTCTAAAGAAATGGTAGACATGAATAAATCGTTATTGGGTAAGCCAGCTGGATTAGAGGCTCCTGTTGATAAAAAAGTTAATGGAAAATATGAACTTGTGCCAACACACGAAACACCGCAGAAAAAAAGTGAAAATGGAGATCTTGGTAACGGCGTTAACCATGGTAACAATAATGGTGTAAGGACTGATAGTCCACGAGACACAAATCAAAACAAGAGCAGTTCGAGAGACAATAATTTAGTAGATGATAAACCACAACAACTTGAGACCTCCTTTGATTCCGAACCTGCATCACCAGATTCTAGGAAGGACATAAATTCGTTATCTAGTGAAGACATTTTTGTACCCATTAATGATGATGATAACCCAAAACTAAATGGAACAGGAGACTCGGATATATCTCAGCCGCTAATAAATGGGGACCAAAACACTGATTCTGACTTCTTATCACCGTCTCGCGAATACGTTCCAGTGTACTCGCCCGACATGGGGAGAGTGCGTATTAAGATGTCGGAGACGCCTAAACCCAAAACACCGGTACTAGTCACCAGAAGTAGGTCGAATGCTGGAGACATAATCATAACTCCGACAGATGCGCTCAAGTCGACCACTTGAAACTCGGCCTCTGCTGAAAGGACAATAATACTTCGTGTATATCAGTGTCAAACAGCAAACACTTCACTATTGGCGAAATTCTGTGATTATATTGTGTGCGTAGTTAGGTCAAATCTCGAGTATGAAGGATTGAAATCGATTCGTTCGACTGTGTGTAAGTCTAGAAACTTTGCTGCCAAAGTGTGTTTGTAGTCGACAGTGCCTTTATTTTAACTTTGTTAGTGGTATAATATATTTATAAAAATATATTGCGCAATAAGTAATAAAAAAATATTTTTATACGTGTAAAAAGTGTTGCCATGTTCATGATAGTTGTTAAAGTCTTGTTAGTAATACTTGAAATTAACATCGTAGAGGAGATACGATGGTAAAGTAACGACCGACTCATGTTGTTGTACAAACGTTGTGTTCTGTGTTTCTGTTCGATACGTTTATCCTACGCTATGTGTATAGTATAACAGGATACAATTCTTGAATTGTTACATTTTCAATGGTTGTGTACTTACTTCTACCCTGAAAATATTTATCTAAACAATTATGTATAACAACGTAAGGTCCAACTGGCTATGTTTAGTTATTGTTTTCTCATTTTCTGTGGAGAGATTCATTCTTTCATGGTCTGGCTAAGCATAAGTTCCTTAGTAATTTTATTGAGTTTAGATTTTAAGAATGTGATACCATTTATTTTAAGTAATCTGAACTATTTTCTATGTATGTATATAACTAATTCAAATTCTTTTAGTGTATATTTCGTAGATCTTTATATTTGAATTTATTTTATTTTGTAACTAAGAAACTGCTTTTAAATTAATTACTCTGTATCTTTATGCTTTTACTGACCTAATTTAAATGATGTTTATAAATAGTTAAATATATCAACATTTTTTTTATAAAAATCAATTATTGAGAATAATGAACAAAACAGAACAATAAAAATAGTTCAGTAAGCAAATATAAATTTAATGTATTTTTATTTCGAACTATTTTACGATATAAATGGTTGAATCAAGTTTTTCTTTGTTTTACTCATTTATGACCCTGTCCTTTAGGCAACCAATATTCCTGATTTGAATTCTGATAGTCTGAACTGACGAACTATGGATCCCATACACACTTTCGAAAGTGTGGTTCAGTTTTTTGCATGAATCGTTTGTCCAGCCTATTAAGTTGGAATATGTATGGCGATGGCGAGATCAAAGATAAAGTACTGTAGGGATTTCGAACTTCAGACCTTTATTGACTAAAAAATCACATCAGAATCAATCAATCAGAAATATTGGCCTAGCTGTAGGTAGGTTAAACACAAATAAGTATAATGAATTCTGCATAAACAGTATGAAGAATTACTATGAAATAATTTTGGCAATGAATCAGCACTGAAAGCAAAGGCAATGAAATTATTAAATTAACAATATTCATATAATTTATTAACACTCAGGAGGCGCCCGGCAACCAGACAATAGATACTGTGTGTTATTGCATTATTTGAAGAGTTTGTAGCGACAACTACTCGCAACATGGCAAAAAGTAAAGCGCCATCTATCAGAGTGAAGATACAACAACAAACCCTGAATCGCACTATGAAAGTTTACAACGATTCTAACACATATACGAATATCCGACATCAACTGTCGGGCTTCGGCCCGCCAGGCTAACCACCTTGCCTGGTCGGAGGATCCTCCCTTTTCAATGGAGGAACACCATACCTCGTACCTCCATAAGTTATTCGATTTCATTTTAGCGTAAAGTCGCGACATCTACAACAAAATACTTTAACCACGAAGTAGTTGTAACACTGCAAATGAAGAGATGGTCAACATTGCTTTTAAATGTACTGTTGATTCTTGATAGATGGCGGTAACGTAAGAATTCAAATTGTACAGTTCATCATTTTTTTACTAGAATTTACCTAAGACACTTAACCCCCAGGATAATAATGACGCATTAAATATATGTAACACTTTTAATACTCATAATAAAATTAACCTAAATTTACTTATCCAACAAAATAATTAGGTAACAAAATTTGCTCCAATATTACTTTTAATTCATCGATAATATAATAATCTCCTTCAAAAGTCACTTTCCCGAAGATCGTTGTCGTCAATTGAAAACCGTCGATTTCGGGGCCGCACAGGTCTTTCGCATTCTGCTTGCACTTCAACAGTTACACTGTCCCCATCCTGGGAATTATATTCTGCATTGTATTCCGACATGCGTCGCCGGCGAGCGCCTGGTGACTGTTCTAATTCTGCTACTTCATGACTTCCATATCTGCTTATTTGCCTCCTAGGCCTTTGTCGTCGACGATCGTCAGAATTTTCTGACAACTCAACGTCTTCCAAAACAGGAACGTCTCCATTTCTCTCTGTTTCTTCTAATAAATCACCACTTGACTTAGTTTTCCTACGTCCCCTTTTTCTTCTGGTCTTTCCCGTGCCTGTTTCGTTAAGTGAATGACAAGATGCATTCAATTTGGGCATTGAGAGAGCTTCATCGTAAGAAGGTGGTGCAATCAGATCACGTGGATCTGGCGTGTTGCATAAAGCTTCCTGTTCTGCACGCATTCTTAACTGTCTCAGCCTGTCTCTTGCTTCTTCTACTTGTCTTTCTCTGTCAGCTTGAATTGTAGCTAAGCGACGCTGCATAGACCTTTTTACACAGTTCACTATTAAAAGACATGAAGCTAAGCCAATAATCATAATAGTTATAAACCATATTAAGCCGTCTGGATTTGGTACTTTCTCAGAGGGATTCCAAACAAAATAACAAGCTTCTAACCATGTTTGTCCAATTAAAGTCATTGGGCTATTGCAAACCAGGTTGTAAGATTCTTCCTTTTTACTTGGTTCTAGAGTAACGTATTCGTAAAAGTCATACATGTTTCCATCAACACAGTCACATCTCCACATGTTGTCACTTAAATCTAGTCTTTCAAGATACGGATTTGATTCAAAATACGATCGCCTCCAGACTGTAGTAAATCTGTTTCCAATCACACTTAAACCTATTAGTCGAGGCAGCATGAAAAAAGTATAATTATTCACAAAACTGATTCGGTTATAGTTTAAATTTAAATATTTTAATGTATTAGATGATATACTATCGGGAATATGTGACAAAAGATTTCGGGACAAATCCAAGTCCACAAGACTCTGCAGACCTTCTAGAGAATCTTTGCCAATACTACTTATTTCGCAGGAACTCATATCAAGTACCATCACCGAGATAGATTTCAAATGACCAACATTCGTAAGATAGTTTCGAGATAGTTTTATTTGTGTTAAAGATGGCATTTCTAATAGCGTATCTTCTGGTATAGTCGCTATTTCATTCCAAGATAAATCTAAATGTTTTATCAAATTCAGTCCTCGGAAGGTATCACTTCTCAGCGATCCGATGTTATTATAAGATAAATCTAAATATTCCAACATAGTATTATTCGTAAACTCATTGCTCCTCAGAAATCGAATCATATTGTGGTTTAAAATTGCTCTTCTCAGATTAGGAAAACCTTGCAGATTAGGTTGTAAAACATTACAATATGATATGTCTAAATATCGTAATGAGTCCGAGAATAAATTGTATGCAGTGGCAGAAAGTTCCAGGCGATAGTTGTGAGACATTTTCAAGTAAACCAAGGATGGTAAATACATTAATTCGTTATGATTTATTGTGCTGAGAGCGCAGTTGCTGACGTCGAGACTCTTTAACGTAGACGATATAAGACTCTGTATTCTCATTAAGGGATTGGAATTTAGTCTAAGTACCCTGATGTTGATAAGACCACTCAAAGGTGACCTCCCGTGTATGGAATTTATTTCACAGTGCTCCAGTATTAACGTTTCTAGAGAAGGACTAATGAGCAGCTCTTGATTCGCCAGATTCCCCATCGTTGTGAATTTATTGTAAGACAAGTCTAATATTTTTAGATTTGTCGTTGGTTTGAAAGCTTCACTGGGATTCAGGCTCAGCCATGTTTCGAAATCATTTCTGGACAGGTTGAGCACTTCAAGAGCGGTAAGGTTTTGTAGCGCATTTTCGGGTATTTCGTTCAAATGGTTCCCGCTTATGTCCAAGCTGACCAAATTGTAGAATTTGTGTAGGTTCGTGGGAAATGTTGTAATCTCATTATTCGAAATATTTAGCTTCGTGACCTGAAATAATAAAAAATAGATTAAGTTACATTACGATAAAGTGGTGGAACGTATTACGGACTTAACATGGCATGGTGGGCGTAGTGCAACCATGTCAAACTCAAAGTCACTGGTGGGCCAAAAGCATGAAGACTGTAGACTAGGTTGGCCGCAAAACCTAAAAACCGCAAAACTCTTGAAGAAGATAAACCACTGAAAATCTTAACGAAAAAGGTACATTTTTTTTATTTTATTTTTTTATTCAATTTCCAATAAAAAGGACATTTTCAAAGTGGTTTATAATACGCTCGCTGGCCGCATTATCTGGCTGTTTTCAAAATTGATTCGGGCCGTAGGAAAATGCTTAGTGGGCCGCATGCGGCTCGTGGGCCGCATGTTTGACATGGCTGGCGTAGTGGTCGAGTGATCGACTGTTGTGCTACGTGTTGCGGGTTCGATTTCTCCACGGAACAAATATTTATACTGCCTACGGATGGTTGTTTCGGATTTGAGTGTCCGTGTAAGTAAATATTTGTGTTTATAAACGTACCCACGATACCAGACATTATTCCTAGTGTGGAACAAAGTTAAAAAATATTGATCAGAAATGTATGTATATTATTTAGGAATTATATACATGCAAACCTACGTACTTATTTCCTAACCAGAAATTTGTGTGGTGTTTCATAAACTTATTTAAGAATTAAGTATTTAAAAAAGAAAAGATCAGTCCAGTTTGTCGCAATAAAATAATGATAGATAATATAAATATCATTAAAAAATATATAAATTTATGGATCTTGTCTGAATAAATAAATGAATTATTAATACCTGATTACTATATCCATCTGGTAATTCAGTCAGGCCCCTGCGTGAGCAATCGACGCTCGTTTGGTCTGCACTGCAGATGCACGCATAACAGAGGTCGCTGAGGCCACTGTCAAAGTTTGTGTCTCCATTCACTGTACTGATGAGCAGCAGAACACATAGTGTTATAGGTAATCGAACCATTACGTCTCGATATCATTACGGCCTGGAACATTAAAAAAGATTATTGATCGTCATTTATTTATCATAGATATTTATTTCAAGTCTGGGTCTTTGTGCATGTGAATATATGTGTTTGTAAACGCACCCACGATACAAAAATGATACCTAGAGTGGGCAATGTTTTTTTTTTAAATAAATGAAAAAAATGTATCATACTGTTGTTGCCTTTGTTTACTTTTCAATGTTGCAGTTCACATGAAAGCCGTAATTATATGAATGAATCACATAATAAACTTGTCATCGAATATCTTTTTAACTTGAGTCATAATGTAATTTACATAGTGAATAAATCATTAATAATTGTATTTTGTACTGATTTAAGAATAAAGGAATCATACCTGGGATTTGTAAAATAAGTTAATATGTCAATTATACTTTTAGAACATTAGTTAACACTGTTATCGCTTGTTTAGTAGAACGATTAGTTATACTGAGACAACCGTAAACATCCTACGATCTAATACTAGTTAAAAACTTCAGTTTAATTATTATAAAGAAACATAAAAACGTTTACAGTCATTTCGCTATAATCATTTGCTATATTATCACTTTCTTTAAAACTATCGAATTTTTTACATTAAGACCAAATTATACCAACTTGCAAACAAAACCAAATTATAATGGCAAATTTTTCCTAATAAAATTTAATTTAAAGACACACTTATGACTCAAAGTACCTATATAGACTATATAAGACTGCTCAAAAGTGTTTCCCCATTACAAGGAAGGATAAATTGAATCACCTTGGGACACCTGCTTACTAAAATTTCTTGTCACGCTCTTAGTTCCAAAACAGTATAGAGAGAACCAAGTAACATAGAATCAAAAAACGGTGCGTACCATGAAAAGGTGTTACCTTAGTACATACAACAATTTTATCTTTGTTATCAGCTATTGATAAAACAGTAGGATACTTAAATTTGGGTCGGCTTTGCGTATTTATCGAAAATGGTGAGTAAATTCAGGACAATGGTAGAACAATGTTTATATAATGGAATTCTTTAGGGCATTGTCAATAGCTTGAAAATTGTCGGTTTTTTTTTTAAACCGCTGCTTTTTTTCTTATCTGAATATAGTAAATGTTATTTATATAACTCATAATGATAAGTACCTTATGTATTGAGAAAGTTACCAGCAGAACTAATGGCGTAATAAATAAGTTTGTGGGCAGTTTCAAGTGATTATTGACCTCATTACACAGGTGTTCAATCACTTACGAAGTGGAGTACCAACCTAATTCTACAAAATTTTTACTATCTATGAAGTCTCTTATGGTTTTTCCCTTCTTCTTATCATATTATAAAACTACAGACAATGGCTAACCCAGTATACATTTTCAAAATATAAAAAAACCATACATACCTTCTCGATAGAGTTTAGTTTTACACTCATTTATAATGACTCACATTCTCTGTACATTTCACTTATCTCCACTTAACGTATGTGTGTAAACACCTTAATCTATGGTTTTTAAAACAATTTTATCCTTTTTATTTAGACGTGCTGTCCCTACGGTGCTATCACATAGTGTGACTCAAATTCATGACGTGTTATCATTGATGATAAGGAACGCGAAACCGTATGTGCTAAGGGGCGCGATAATCTGTGTTAAGGCGACTCTTAGGGATTTTTATGAAGATTATGCAATTTATTTTATATTGTATCGAATCTTGATTACGTAAAATAAACTTTAAAATTATCGTAATACCTCATATTTTCCGACAAAGGTACGAGGATACAGTAACAGACAGTTGCATCAAACTTCATTCACTTTTTACGATGTAAGTATGTACCGTAAAACGGGGTGAATAGGGATGCAGGGGTGAATTTGAAAGCATTTCAACGTTGAATGAACACAGATTTTTAACTACAAGGAATTCATAATTTTTAGTTAATTATAGTACCTATATTAATCTTGAAGTCCTACATCAAACTGAGTTATTCAAAGGTTGAAATTATTTGTTGAAGTTTTGTTTCTATTCACCCCTGCATCCCCATTCACCCCGTTGTACGGTACATTACACGCATACCTTACCTATACTTTTAATGTTAAGGAATTCTAAACAAAATTACTAGAAATATTGGGTGCAAGGAAAAGACCTTTAGGTAATGTTATATGAGATCGTCTGGCGCACCCTGGACAATTAGCCACGATACCACATTCCTGACTGGCTAATACTTCCACTACACGGGACAAAAGAAAAATACTCAAAATATTGTTTGAGCATCTGTAAATTTTCAGTTTGATGATTATTTACCTACTTAATTGTAATTATGAAAAGTGAAGAAAACTTGAAAGTAAAGCATAGGGTTTTCGATATCAAGAACGCTCTATTGTATCATATAAGAACATATATTAGCTATAAGTTGCCATTATAATTATATATAATCTTTACAATTTAAAAAGTCAGCAATAAAGAGCCTTGGAACAGACTACCTACGTAGAACTTTTTTTACGAAGCAAGATCTCCTTAAAGCTACATAATAATATATGTATATTGCATTAAAAGAAGACAAGAAATTATGTGTAGGAATCGCAATGTCAATATCAGTTTGTTATAAATGAAACAACAAATTATTTTTGCCGCCATATATTATTTAGTACAACACCATCCATCGTACTTAATACAAACTCATACAATGACTAATTCTCACACCGTACGTACCCTTAACTACAATAGTATTCAAAACAGAAAACAGATGTCACTACCAGTAGTTTCGTTTTGAAATAAGTTAGAACATCAAACAAAAGGACACTCCATTCATGAACACTTAAAATGTATTTAACTTAACAATTAGTTATCATAATAAATAAAACAACAATATATACAAATCTAAAATAAAATCTTCGATTTATATTACTATAAAGCGCTTCATAAAACTTATTTTATATGATGCTTAAAAGAAAAGTCTTATATTTTGCAGTTTTTATAAATAAACACGTGTATTTTCCCTTTAAAAACGTAATTGAAAATATTTTGGTTGTCACGGCTAACCACAAGCCGGAAAGTCAGCGACAATCGGGCTAACTAATAAGATATCGACGCGCTATTAGTGGGTTACAAAGGTCAGATGGCACTGATAGCAGTGATTACGGTCAATATAGAGACCTACTGATTTTCAGCAGCATCTGGGTATAAATCCGACCCCCAACTTCTTGGGCAATAAGTTGTATACTTCTTTACTCATCAATCATAATTCTGGTATGTATCTCAATAGGACGTCTCATAGACCTTCTATCACCCATCCTTGGCCTGGTATCCGTTAGATCGCCTATAGATCTGGATCTACGATGGTTGCTCGGTTCCTCTTCATCTATAAAATCTGGCAAAGAGTGAAAAGAGGAGTTCAAGCGTGGCATTAGCAACGCTTCGTCGTAGGACGGTGGAAGATCTTCGCGTAAAGGCACTCGCAATATAACAGACTCAGCTCTTGGCTGGGGAGCTGTACCGTTGAGATTCAGAACTGTTGTCGCTGAGGATGGCCGCACCGGATCGGGTCTAGTGACAGCCATCAGACCACGACATACACATGACGTCAGTACTATTCCTATAACAACACCGATAAACACCGCAGTTGTCGTGAACGAAGGTGCGTTCGACTCCACTGGGTGCCATGTCAGTATGTACGCCTGCTGCCAACTCAACTGCGTTACATTCGACGGTGAGTAACAAATCAGCGACTCTCTGTCAACGATCTTTGGTGGTTCCTTTGTTAAAAATTCATATGTGAGCAAAAGATTGACGCTGAATCCTTCGCAGCTCCAACGGTTTCCCTTCACATAAACTTCTCTCAAAAACGGGTTTGAACTGAAGTGTGAGGTTGACCATACATCTCTGAACTCATTCCCTCTCAAGTCTAATACCGCTAGATGCGGTAGCGATGAGAAGGTACCGTCTGTTATCGAATTTATTGAATTATAACTCAAATTTAGTTCTTGTAATGTATACGAGGCAAGGTTGTCAGGGATCTCTTCCAGCTGATTTATAGACAAGTCAATTTCCAAAAGCGAACCCATTCCAACGAGAGAGTCGACGTTTATATTTGCGATTTGACAGCTACTCAAGCGTAGACTTCGCAAAGAAGGAGATTGGAAACTGGGCACGCTGGAAAAGTAATTTCTGGATAAAATGAGGCTGTCCAAGTTGTGCGCTTCTGAGAATACTTCAGGCGGCAAATCGTTAATTCTGTTTTCTGATAAATCGAGAAAACGTAAATACGGCATTGTAGAGAACGCTTTTTCATCTATGACACTTATTTTGTTTTTTGATAAATCCAGGTTTATAATACCATAGCTGTGCCCATTAGTTGTCCATGTATCGTAAAAATTATTAGATAAATTAAGCGTTTTTAAGTTAACCCAGTTTTCTAAATAGTTGGGAATGGAGTGACTCAGGTAGTTTCCTGACAGGTCGAGCGATTCCACTCGAGAAAAATTCTGTAGTTGTGTCGGAAATGTTCCAAAGTTGTTGTCTGATAGCAGCAGCACTTGAGCCTGAAAAGAAACAAATTATGTTAGAGATCAAGGTATAGATATAATATACAAATAGTAGGTTTATTTGTATAGGTATTTTATTTGGGTGGTAGTTGTGACATTGAATATATTATGTACTAGCTTCCGCTCGCGGCTTCGCCCGCGTGGTTTACGAACCCGTACATTTTTTCGGTATAAAAAGTAGCCTATGTACTATTCCAGACTATAATCTATCTCTGTGCGAAATTTCATCCAGATCCGTTCAGCCGTTCTGGCGTGAAAGTGTAACAAAGATCCATCAATACATCCATCCATCCATAATCACAAACTTTCGCATTATAATATATAATATTAGTAGGATAGTTAAGTTATAATTATAACTAATTGAGTCCGTTCAACTTTGGCAATATCGATATCTTCTCTTCTGTGGGTGCCATGTGTCATTTCATTCATAAAAGTCAGTAATTTGCATTGCAGAAACATCAATCAGTCAGTGGTGATAAAGCATATTATATAATAATTGCAATTGTGTAGATATTTCATTTTTATATAACGTTCGCATCGGCATTGCAAATTCAATCAAGATTACTGATAGTATTAGTAAATTATTAATATTACGATTTATCATTATTATATTATAGATACAATATACAATAGGTTAGGCAGAGGTGTACTATTGTACACCCACATGTAGCCGATGCCGTTATTAAGTCCCATGCAATAGGGGGCGAGCCTATTGCCATCTACCGGGCACAGTTCCAGACTCCGTGCTGCTACTGATAATTTCCATACAAAAAAATGCAATAACACTTTGCCTGACCCAGGAATCAAACCCAGAACCTTACGCTCAGCAGTCGCGCTTGCGACCACTAGACCGATAAGGCAATTATAGTGTACATTATAGATGGGGAGTTCATTTACTAAATAGGCCGTTTCTACACTGAAAAAAAAGATTGTTGAACAAGTGCGAATTTTACTTGTTTAAGTATTTCATGTTTAATCCTAAAAAGAAAATTATAATACCTATAAACCATAGGTACATGATTATTGGCGATAAAGTCAACATGATCAAAATATTAATAATCACACATTATTTTCCTAATAACTAACTTGTTTGAAACAGTCATTTCAATTATCAAGTAAGGTTTATTTAAACAACTTCACTGATGAACACGATTAAGAACTTATTTATTTTTAGTATGATATTTGTTTAAATCAGTGATAAAGTTAGCTTTATTGCTAGCAAACAAGTAGCTTTATGTTCCCATATATGAACATTTTACTTGATAAAAGCTAACAAAAACTTTATGGCAGCCATAATATTTTTTTTTTCAGTGTATCACATATGTCAAAAGGAGAACACAAATGTAATCTTAAAGGTAATAATTAAAATACTATTTTTTTTTAATAGGTACACCAACAAGGACGCTTGTAGAGCAAGAAGTATGAATAACATGGTTTTTCTTTAAATAAATGGTGTTTCGGAAAATTTCGCAATATCCACAGCATAGACTTAGAATTCCGCTTCAGTGTTTTCCCTGCAGATGTGTCACTGTTGTTGACATTTAAAATGACATATACAACAACTTTATATACCATTGGGTCCAGATCCCATACAAAGTTGCCCATTATCCTTGAAACAAACAATAAATGGAATTTACAGTTTTTAAAACACATAAGCTTGAGGAAAAAGTTCTGATACATTAAAAATGCATTAGAATGGAAAAAGGTTGCTGAAGGATTTAACGCAGTTTCCCCAATTTATCCTAAGAAATGGAGCGTATTAAAAAACTGCTGGGAAAATATGAAGAAGTACCTATGATATATTCCTCTTCATCATGTGTCATAAGCTAGTGTTATCGCCCTTTTCGTCTTTATTTTTTATTGCAATAACAACAAATCGTAATAAAATGCATTGTGGAGGCATTTATTTTTGTAAAATTGTATAGAGTATAATTTATATTTAACTTATTATTTAAAATAAGTTTGTAATTTGGTTTTGATATTTGTGCCTTTACCTAAAATATTTGCATGCTGTTATAATACTGCGGAATGTGTCTTGTCCTTATCCTACATTTTTGTACCAGCTTTTGTACCACATTTTATGCAAATATAATAATTATTATTATTATAAAAATAAACAAAACAACGTTTGTTATTATTACAACATTAACAAGTGACAGCGGCTAAACGCGATTACGCAAGCTTAAAAGTCGAAAATTGGGCGTTTGGAATTTAAACTGAGTTCAGCTTAAACTAAGTTCAGTTTGTAGTGATGAAAGGCAAAATGAAGCTTTGATCTCGATTAAACGCTTAAACTGAGTTCAGTTTGAACTAATCGCGATTAGTTTCATTGGTGAATTTGGGCCTAAGAGTATCGTTTAGCTTCCGGCTCCTAACGAAATTGCCTAGAAATACGCGCAAAATAGGTGTTTGGGCGTTAACGCTTCTAACATCGAAATCTTAACGAATGAATTTAATTTTGGTCTCTATCGATTTGTCAAATTATAAACTAGGTTGAAATGTAATGCTTTTTTCAAAATCCACTTTGAGGGTTAATTATTTCTTAATCTATAAACAATATCAAAGAATAAAAACGTGACGACTTAGTTTTTACTTGTGTCTACAACATATAAGCAAAATCAGCTCATGTTTAGTGGGTAAAAACGTAAACGCATTTTGTATGAAAACTATTAACTAAAGTATAGTCTTAAGCGGTTGAACACTTTTCTTCTTAGCAGGAGAGTCTATTTCTATTGTACCCAAAATCTTAACTAATAATATACTCAATACTAACTGTGTAATCTAAATTGTCAGGTAATTCCTTCAGCTCTCGATTGGAGCAGTCTAGGTGTAGCAGTCCATCCAGCAGGTAAGTGCGGCAGGGCAGGTCTTCTGGCTCGTCTGCTTGCCGCTTCACCACTCCTGCAGACGCCAGAACTACCAGCCACATTAATAGCACTGGTAGTATCACATCTGGAAATATTAAAATTTTCTTTGTCAGATTATAGTAACTGGGTAACTGACAGACCTTTAAAGACCCATACTTCGATTCGAAATTTGAACAATTTTAGTATTTGGTAATAACGTAGATTTTGTTTTTTTTTTTACAATTTGAGCAATCAGGTCCGTGTTGTTGATGAAGAGCAAGATCCCTCTTCACTACAAGTAAGAAAAATTGGAGTACCAGACTATACTTGCAGTTCACTTGCGTCTAGAAATTCTCAAATACTACACTTGACCGTTTATGGACTTTTAAAACATATTACAGACCATATACATTCTATTCCAAAGATAGATAATGTTATTCGAATTTCAAAAAAGATTTTTCTGTAGAGGCGTGACATTAACATATTCATTATCATCTTTATTGATCGCTGAAGAAAGCAATGCTTATCATCCCGCCAAAGCCAATTTTCCCGCGGAAATCACTGCCCTTAAGGATTCGTTAAGTCTTGATTAATTTAACCATTAAAATTAACATTAAAATTTTAAAGTCTACGTCAAATCAAAAATCTATATGAAATATTCAGATGGCACGGTTGACGCAGTGGCTAAACAATAAGTTTTCTACGCTTCGTGTCGCAGGTTCGATTGTGTGATCTACAGACCCACAATACAGCAGAAATCATTATGTTAAAGTTTATCAAAGAAAACTTCCTGTATTGAGGGGTCCGTTTGTATGCACAAATACGCGCAACAACTAATAGTTCATACAAATATTTGTTCCGCGCGGAACTTGAACCCACAGCATATAGCTCAGCAGTCAATCGCTCAACCACTGCGTTAACCCTGCCATCAAAATTTTATTCATATTTAGTTATTACCAAATGTCACATGGTGTCAACATTTAATAAAATATGTATCACTATTATCTTCAAACTTCACTCCACATGTCACAGCGAACAATAAGCATCAGATTAAATTAATGCCAGTATCACTAGAGCTAATTTAATCTTTATTTCCAAGTAAATAGAAACATAAATGCCCTGCGAAAACGGTGTTAAAACATTATTTAATTGAAACAAAAAAACGCGAGTTGTATCGAAAACAATTTTTGTAAAGACGGTTCTAGTATACTGACCGGATGCCATTGAATATACGATCTTATACACACGGCTATAGACGCTTTTTCACATATTTAAACCACTTGACAAAACATAAATTATCAACGAACACACCACATTTGCACCAAAAAATATTGTCGACTAATATCCACGAAAATGTTTCACTTCATTTACGTCTGTGATTCTTGCTTTTGTAATAGTGAAGATAGTACAGTTAGCGATACTAGGTGGGTCTCAGAATTCATAAGAATGTCCATAATCTACAGGCTGAAGTTTTTTAGAAATCCTGCAATTTATTTTGCAACTGCTGTCATTTTGTGTACAACGCACAGAAATATTGCTTGTTATAAAATGACTTTATTTTACATAGGACATATTCCCAAAAAGTTATTAATTAATTTGTGAATGAGGTTGCAATTCGCACTTAGAAAAAAAAAAACAATGTAACTCAGCACCAGTAGGTATGATTCATATTTATATTAAACACCATTGTCCTAAATGTGAAGTCAAACTGCTTATAAGGAAACCACTATGTTCTAGCATTTAACTTTGACTTTGAATGGAAAATTGGTAGACTTAAAACACCAATCCGCAGCCTACTTACTGAGATATTGTAGTAATCAGTTTGCGACAGGCGTAGATCGTGCGATAGCTACTGTCAAACGTTATTTTTGTGTCATATATGTACTGGCCAACAGTGAGGCTGCTGTCGTGTGGCTGTCGCGTTGCTGTCGCTATTTTTACGTAATTAGGCTGCGGAACTGTGCTCGCATGGTACTACACTACCTACGGCCCAGTCCTTGTCTCAGAGAGGCTCCACAAGCCTGTCGACAGGCTCAATGAAATATTAAAAATATTTCTGCTAACAAAATGTTTTCAATAATCACCCTATTCAATAATCGAATTAGTAATAATCAAATCAGCCTGTATCTGTTTACCGTTATCGACGTTGTCTTATCACTGATTAGTTATCGACTTATCGCCAACGCAAAGAAATAGTTTCACCTCGAAACATTGTGAATCATGAACGAACTTGCACCCATCCTTAAATGTCACAAAAACGCTAGAAAATATCAGTGAAATGCAAAATAAATAATAATTATAATAATTATTTGAAACATCACATGTTAGTAACGATGTTTTTTAGATAATCTGCACTTTACGATGTAGGCCCCATGTAATTAAAGATAAGATAAAGTCGTAAGTAAGTCATATGTGTTGTTTACCTGGCTTTGGCACTGAACAATGTATGACATGACAGTTGAAATCAGTTATGATAGAGGCCTATTTAAAAAACACAATGTTTGTTCCTCAATATATTTCTTAGCTGTCTCTTAGTGAAAATATTTGTTTATGTCTTTTTACATAGAAAGCAATATGCAGATACATTGACAAACTTATTAGATATAGGTTAACGCCCCTAATATTATTACTAAGACCATGTGTGTAGTTCCCTCATGAATCTCGAATGAAACAACATCAAATCTGCTTCATCATATTAAAGGACCTATTATTGAAAATTATGATCAACTATGTTAAAAATCTTCTGTCAATCATGGGGTCTTGGGATCAACTTCCGGGTCTGGCAAAGTGTTAATCAGTTTTCTTATATGGATATTAACTGTGCCCGGTAGACGGCAATAGGCTCGCCCCCTATCAATTGGATCTCAGTAACGGCATTAGTAAAATGTGGGTGCAAACCTCTGCCTAACCTTTCGGGGAATAGGTCCAGGCGTGATGCTATGTTATGTTAAAAACGTTACTTTTAGTATAGTTGACTTAGATTGATTTGTAAAATAAATATTTTAAGGATTTACCTGTCTTTTCTTAGTACCACTGGAGTCATCCAGTAAATTAACACATTTTACCATAAGAATCCGAAATCGACGTCTTCTTCAAATGATTGATAAGATTAACCAAACTTTATATTGCTTCACCATCAGCAATCACCAACCAGTCTCCACCCTAAAATCCTAAGTGCCGCAAGATTAATCCAAACAGGTGTTGGGGTTTCGAAGAACGCGACACGTTCGACTCGTCACGCCTGTCTGAGCTCGTTTGCTCTCGTCCTGACCTGTTTACCTCCCCCACCCTTAAGTTAGCTCTCAATGGGGAGGTCGAGATGTTCCCTGATAAGCCCCATCGATTAGAATGAATGTTTGAAGCTGCAGAGTTGAGACCTTGTCGAGATCGTGATTGAAGCAGTTTTTAATAAAAAGTTTGAAAGTATAAAGCTTACCGTAAGACAATTGAAATTGATTGTCCGATCAAAGCATATTTTTTGTCTAGTTAAGAGCTTTTAGTAAGGAGGAAACCTACAGTCTCTATAAACAGAAAGTGAAACACTCTGAAGTCCCTAAAGAACCAATACATATAATATTCTTTACTTTATTAAGAAAATTCAATGTAAAATTACCTATAGAAAACCTACCTGACCTATAATAATCAATAGAGCATTATTTTTTAGATTTAATTAATTATATTTCTCCAATTAACATACTAAAACATATTTTGTGCCGTGTTGTGTAAAATATAATCAAACTTTAAAGATATTTCATAACGTTTCCGTTTCGGCGGCAAGTTCAATAAATAAGGATAAAGCCCATTAGAGACGGTCCAGCAAATCTTCGACCGCCGAACGCCACTTACTTAGACTTAAAGTGTTCCAGGGAGCTATTTTGTTAAAGATTTGGGATTGCTACGTCCATTTTGAGATATATTTCGCTACAACTAACCGACGTAATTTTGTCTGCCACCGGATTTGGACTTTACGTACAGGAAAAGTTTGATGGGCGTTTTTTTTTTCTTATTTTTTTTAGTAAAATTACGCAAGGAATTTATCTAGAAATGTAAGAAACTTGCCAGGCTATATCTCCCTAGATATTTCATTTAAAAACAATTGATGAACGTCTAATGTTATTCACTTTCACACTAAACAACTCAAGACAGAATCTTGTCTGGAAATAACAGAAGGCATAAAATGTAAATCAAATTAGAAGTTGACGAGCTAAGCTAGAGATTTAACGGATCGGGCTAAAGATTTAACAAATGGTCACAAACACTGACAGTCGTGTTGAATTAAAATTTTAAACAGAAATAAAAACTTAATTCGATACGCTCAGCTTCATAAACTAAACAAAAAAACATCTTCGAACAAAACCTTAAAGCCGAGAAAACAACTGAAGAAAGAAAAAAACAATAAAACATCATTCATATCAATTGGGGATCAAAACTTAGAATTACGAGGTCCTGCGAGGTATTGCTGACCCTTCGTAAGAGAGGGATCAGGGAAATATGATAGGTACCGAGCCGTATTTATTTGTGCCCACTAAGGATTTGCCCTTCGCCCGCTAAGCCGGTTGACCCGAAACGAGATGCCAATTTGCTTTATTGACTTCTTGATCTGATGGTTTGTGAGTTATTATTTTTTAATGTACGTTAAGCATTATTATACTCTTATTAATTCAGCAAATTACATGTATGTTTAGCCCATTAAATATGGCCTAATACCAGTGGCGTGCGTTACATAATCGACGAGACGACGAACCAATACCAACATGCAGTAGGTATTATTTGTAAGTAAGCTGTGAAAATTTTCTGCCTACCCTGTCTAAAAACTCTGTGCACGCCGCTGCCAAGTACTTACCGGGTATGGGCTTATTCGCAGAATGGTTATCTAAACCTTAGTAGTTATGGTGCCCTCTCAAGCGTGCAACTTTCCTTCATCGTTAACGCAAGTGACAATCAAAGGTGTATACCCCTCCGGACTGATACTGAAAATTTTACTTGACATATAAACCGAACCGAGGGCCTCATGCTTAGTAACTGCGCATGCGACATCTAGATCAATGAGGCATTTAATCATCATCATCATCATCAGCCAGAAGACGTCCATTGCTGAACGAAGGCCTCCCCCAAGTGGGGGGGGGTTTGCCATAATCCCCACGCTTGGCAGGCGGCTTGGGGATCGCAGTGGCTCACCGATTAGTGAGAGGACGCTGCTGCCCGTCCTCCGGTGTCTGGTCGCAGTTTTAAGACGTACCCGGGTCAAACATTTAATACTTAAAAATAATTGGACGGTTATTCTGCAAGTAATCTACAGATTTTAATGCATTAAATGCAACTTTTGCAAATGTTTACAGGAAAGATAATACCTGAACAATGGAAATAGGTAGTTAAGACATCATCTGTAAGTATTCAAACAAATCTGACAAATAAGAAATTAGGAGCCCTATATTTGAATATCTGCTGAATATTTGCCATTATTAAAGGAGTACCCATTCGAAGTCGACTTTGTCTCCGTCTGAATCCGCTACTTCGCCCGTCCTCCGTCTCAAATGTCAATCCTTTTATATTAGGCAAGGGAAAACCATTGAAAATTTTGTTTTATCGATATTGTGAAAAACATCATGTCATATGTTCAACAGCTAATACAAGTCTGACTGCCTCATGGTCTAGTGGTCGTAAGCGCGACTGCTGAGCGTGAGGTTATGGGTTCGATTCCTGGATCGGGCAGTGCTATTGGGTTTTTCTGTATAGAAATTCTCAATAGCACCACGGAGTCTGGAACTGTGCCCAGTAGATGGCAATAGGCTCGCCCCTTATTATATGGGATTCAATAACAGCATTGGTGAAATGTGGGTGTACAATACACCTCTGCCTAACCCTTCGGGGAATACAGGCGTGATGCTATGTGTTTATTAATAGAAAACGCTTTACTAAATTAAAAAACGTCGTTTTAATAATATGATTTATTCAACGCATTTGCATCGTTCAATATCATTACTTTAATAAAAAAAATATGTTTCTGACACTGATACTTAGGGTCTGTTTTATCTCAATCATATACCTTAACGACCTTTGTTCTCGTTCATATATTTATTTTTTAATTACCTAATCCTGCCACCAGTGATAGGTTAGCGGCTGAATGCTTGTCTTCCATGCATGAAGGTCTGACTTCAAACCTGACACACACCTCTAACTTTTTTGATTATCGCTTGTAATAATCGTAAAGTAAAAGACCGTGAAAAAACCTGCACACCGAGAGGGTCTCATAAAGTTGTCGATGATGTGAGTAGTCTGCCAATCTGCACCAGGCCAGCGTGGAACAGGAGAGGTATTTTTAATAATCCCGTCAATACGGCTTCTGGTTGAAAAGTCTTTCTCTCGTCCTTATAGAGAGAGTCGACAGACTCTAAATGATTTCTCCACTTCGTTTTATAAGTTCTTTTCCTCCGTGCTACCAGAATAATAAAAATAAAAATTGCTATATACGAAAATATCGATATCGGTAGCATCTATAAACCGTTCACAACCGTTTTAAGTATTGATGGCAGCAGAATAAAACAGCACTGAGTCGATGTCGCATCCCTAAACCTGGCAGTCGGGAAACAGGCTTATTCGTCCGATGAGTGCTATCACTCGTGGCCTTTTAGACCCACCTCCCGCGGGAGCTCAGCCTTTTACAGTGTGTACCCGGCTTTATGCGATCGACTCTCAATATGAATTTCAGATGGGTTATAAGATTGTAAGCTTTGTACCACAAACGTATTTGATAAATGGTATTCAGTGGCCGCATTATGCATGTACTGATAGTTTATTGTTTTACATTTTCTTGAGTTTTGGCTTTAAGTTTTTCTTTTATCTTGATACGTATGCCATAATTACTCGCAAGTAAAAAATATGTTGTGTAGTGTAACCACATGTAATAAAGATGTAAAACAACTTGTAAAACGTGTACAGTACTTTTGTTACAACCTTTCAATTTGTGTTTCTATGTAAACATATTATTACACGTCGAAAATTGAAACTCTGTGGAACCAATCCACAGTTGGTCAAAGTTTTCCTCACGTCTTTTTTACCATTACAGGCGGTCTCGCATTACCCACCGTTCCCCAATTTGTCCGCCGAGAAAGTCAAAAGAGAAGTCATAACGAAAATTAAATACGCTTTGATAAATTTTTGCTAGAAGCCACGTCTTACTTCAGAGCTCGTGTATAAGTTTTCATAAAGTTATAGTTTCTCAAAGCCCGTCTCGAAACTGTGGAACATTCCAGAAAATGGAGAAGCAAAGCATCGGAGTGAAACGTAGACGCCGGCTGAGGCGGAATAAAGTTGACATTTTTGCAAAGCTACGTTAGAATTTCAACAAAATTAAATGTGGCACTACACGAAATGAAAATAGTGTGAGCGAGGAACCTCCCTTCCCCCTCGACGCCGTGCCCCGCCTCACTTCGCGCCTTATTTTGTTGAGAATTACAGATGAGTTTATTTTGTAGTTACCTACTTACCTATACAGTGGAGATTATTAGCTTTTCAAACTGTTTGAATTATCTTCGGATCTCTGAAAAGAAAATAATATTTTAGGTAGAGATTAGATTAACGATAGAGCTTTTTTAATCCGTAATTTATTGCCTAATTCTAGGCATGGCTGGAATATATTTACGTCTAACACAATTTTTTTTGAAGTCTGGTAACGTAACCGTATAATTATTTTATAGAATAGAATAGAATATCGTTCATTATCTACAATTTTGTCTCTTATATTCTAGTCAACATCATTCCCATCACTTCTACCAAATATTTGGCCCAACCAGAGCAATGAAATGCAAACGAGATGCAAGTGCACATTAGCGCAACGAATAACCTCTGTCGCGGCGACTATCGCGCCCGACATAAACTACCGTGCACATTACCGACGATACACATAGTGCCATAGAAAACATCCAACTACACTTATACATCTGACTAACTTACGTAAGATATCTTATGAAGCTTTAGGAGGACGTAAATGGGGAAAAGGGCCGATCTATATTAAGATGTACATAGATAGTGACCGCTATGACTGGGCATATGGAATATACATGTACCTACAGAGTTTTATGAGTACATTTCAATTTTGACCATGCTGTTTGGAGTTTCATGTAATTCACAACACACACGCACAATTTCAAATTCCAGGCTACTACTGAGATACAGCAGCCGCGCCAGCTACCCCTACCAATGAGGCAGTTAGACCAACAAATCATATTCAAATGCAAGATATTGTTGGACTCACAGTGTGTCCGTGTGTTTCAGTAGACCATCAAGAGCACACTATCGTAAGGCTAATGTGCCCTGATCGTAGCTTACGAGTTTCACGGTAGTTTTACTGCTACGACTACTTCTACTGACTTTACTGCTATACAAATTATATAGATATACTAATCAATATGAACACTGTAACGTGGTTTTGTGACCATCAATAAAACAATGGGGTGCGCAAAAGAGCGTCCACGAGTGACGTAACTTGAGATCTTTGGGCGCATCTTGGACTGTTAAGCTCGATACCAATATTGCTGACTGAGTAGATTTTCCACTGCAGTTTAAGCGATTCCCATGTGATAGCTCATACTGACACGACAAAAGGATCAAAATTGTTCACAGACACACATACATTCATCATCTGTTCATCTGTATTACTCCAAGAATTTCAAGAAGATTAGATTACGTGCCATATATCTTGCAAACACGTCATAATCCGGTTATGCTTCCAGATGAGCAACAAGCGCGGTGTGTGTTCGCGGTATGGGAGATCTTAAACGACTAACGTAATACTATATACGTATGTATGTATTAATCAAAATGTTTTAACATGATTTTAATTACTCCGAGCATTTCTTAAAATCAAGTCATCAAAATAACAAGTCCTGAATCGAGGCTTATGACGTCATTAGTCATTCAAGCCTCGAGCACTAAGTGAGTAAGGTATCTGCACCATTTATCGGCCCCGTTGAACTCGCAGCTAAATGTCGTCCGTAATTGGCGCCGGTCCATCTGCAGGCAATTAGGAGGCGGCGCGTTTTAAAAGATCCATATTTATTCGCCAAGCCGTACCTACCGCTGTAAATGTTTTGCACTGCTCTGATTACACTGGTTTCGCAATAAATTGGAGTATTTGCCTCATTTTGGTGTTTTTGGCAAGTAATTGCATTAATTTTAAAATTCGAAACTAAGTAAAAGGACTTAGTAATATGGAGTCGCAAAGTTCCAATTGCATTTCAGACGAAACTTCTTGCTTTCTAGAACAGTCAGAACCAGTATAAGAACACATCACTAAAATATTACACAATCTATTGTACTTAGTACAAGGAACCTACAAGGAACGTTACAGTTTGCCTAGAACGTTAGCAAGTCTGCCGGTCAAACCAAGGAGGCCTAATGCACAAGACGATGCCGCCATATTGAATTAATAAGCTCCGAACGTTCCAAATTCAAAAGCTTCCACGCCGCTTTCTGGATGATAATGACCTCTTGCATGCGGCCAGTAACTCAAACAAACTTGTCTATACCTTAGCAAACTTATTATTTCCTATTTGAAAAGATATTCTCGATTGTATCACTGATGAATAAGGTTGTAAATGCTGTGACATTTGATGTCGTTGACTGAAAATGTAGGGTGGTCGTTTAGTATTGGACGTTAGAGGCACAATGCACTAATTATATCAGTATCTTAGAAAGCCCCTAACCAGCCCCTTAACAGTTTTCCACGGTATCGAAGAGGCATTAGTGCATTTCCCAGTAATGCTTCTAAAGACGGTTGGCGCACGATGACCAAGGAGAACGATGGATGGCACAATGATTTAACTAAAGAATTTTTAAACTATTAACTTTCATTCGTTTATTTAATAAACCTAACAAAAAGTAATTTTTGAGGTACAAAAAACAATATAAGTTTCATATTTGTGTTGAAATACAATCGATGCAATAATACATTAAAATAGATTTTCGTTTCTTTCGTGATTTTTGGAAAGTGGCAAACTTTGTAGTGTCCATAAGTGAAGTTTTTGCTTTAATCATTTCATTGATTCATACAATTAATATTTCTTTTGACTTCTCGACCCTCTTTCTAATTTAGGTGTAAGTATATTTTTATTACCAAAACCTTTACTGCAACTACAACTTAAAATAACATAGTTTAAAAAAAACCCCAACATTAACACTTCGTTAATCTCAGGTTAAACTAACGTTCCAAATATTGTGTAACCGACCATTGGCTAATTTAGAACTATTGGCCAGCAAAGTGGCCGGTACCATCTTGTGTCCACAGGCGACACAACTTGGTGCCCAACTATTCTGGGTCACCACTCCAACCGTAATGTCGATATGTGTGATCTTCTGATCGCGTCGTATGGGCATGGCATGGGTACTAAGTACCTTCGGGTACTTAGTCTTCAGAGAATTAGGTTACTAGATAATAGAATTACTTTTTATCAAAAAGGTTTTCTTTGAGTAGGTTTTCATTTTTTTTTGCATTCGAAAATCAAAAGCGTTATGTACTTAATATTGAATGTCATCAAATCCAAGTATAGATCCATCGAAATAATAATAAATAAAAAAAAAAAAAAAAAAATGTCCTCCTGACCGATTTCGGTCACGGCGGCCTATCTCACCGGAGATTAGCCAACTACGCAGGAGATATTATAGAGCACAAGTGTGTGCGCAAACACAGGTGCTCTCTCTATTCCTTCACTCCCATAGTCCGATGGGACGACAATCCGACACGACCGGAGAAAGATCAGGCGCAGGACCAACGGCTTTACGTGCTTTCCGAGGCACGTTGTGTATTCACATACACGAAGACCCAGACCCGAAACAAATATCTGTAGATCATACAAATATTTGTTCCGTGCGGGAATCGAACCCGCGACACGCAGCTCAGCAGTCGATCTCTCAACCACTACGCCAACCGTGTCGTCAAACATCGAAATAATATGTGAACAACCGAGGACATATTAGTTCGATGACTAGATCTGAGATTCAACATCAAAACTCAATCAAACTTATGAGAAAACAAAACATCACCTAAGACGTATAGAGGGCGCCACGAATTAAAGCGATGCTATCCCTTAATTGCCAAATATCGTCTCGCAAAGGGGATCCGTCTTCACTAAACCGTTAAAAGGATCCGTGCTAAGTGCAGGATCGGGGTTCGATTCCCCGTTTTGTAATTCGATTCGGTGCCAATTAGGAGTTTAGTTGTCGTCGGTCGAACTCCGTCTTAAAGGTAAGACGGGCTATTTACTTGTATCGTCCATTTGGCCCTTTCTCGATTTAAAGGGTGTCTGGCCGTCAAGGGTGTGTGAAGTTCAATTATTTCATTAAGAGCTACGGTTTCTTTAATTACTTTAGTTAAAAGTAAAGTCTATTTTGAATGAAGATTACCTTATTAGTCTAGTGGTCGTAAACGCGACTGCTGAGCGTAAGGTCTTGGGTTCGATGCAAAGCGTTATTGGGTTTTTCTGTATGGAAATTGTTAATAGCAACACGGAGTCAGGAACTATCTCCGGTAGATGTCAATAAGCATGCACCCTGTTACATGGAATTCAATAACGGGATCGGCGAAATGTGGGTGTATAAACGTACATCTCTGCAAAACCCTTCAGGGAATACAGGCGTGATGATATTTTTACGTTATGCTATTTTGAATTGAAAGATAATAATTTTCAAAATTAAAATTAGACGTGAAAGCATTTAACGTGAAAGTTTATTGTTGTTTAGTTTCACATTGAAATTATTAGTATACAATATTATCAGTCGTTTTTAATTAAAGTTAATTGATAGCCGACTTTAATTAACAAAATATATCATGGACCGTTTCTAGAAATTCCCTATTTACAAAGCATAGAACATTGACATACGTATCAGTGCAAAGGATATTTTCTTAGAACATTTTCTTCTTTCTTTTAAAATGAAAGCATCTTACATATTCTACATTTTCCTTAGTAGTACTACTTAGGTACTTTACGATTCAAGGAATTAGTATCATGTTTACTATCAGTATCATGAACAGTGTCAGGATTGTGAGGAGAACTTCTTGATAGTTTGGGCCATAGATCATAGGTAGCACTATTCTAGTACCTACTTGAAACTTAGTAGTGAAAAGTGCATTTATTTCGTTCGCTTTGTCGGTCAGTGTTATTGAGTTTTTCTGTTAGAAACATTCTCTGTATCTGTCCGGAGATTGGATTTGGCAATATGCTCGCCCCTAAATGGGACTTAGACCTTAATATCACCATTTCTGACTGGTATGGACTATGTTGTGGGGTGCAAAGAAAGAGCTTCCACGAATGACGGATCAAGAGATCGTCTGGCGCACACTGAGCTGTCATCCTCGATACAGGCGTGGTCGCATCCAAACACTTTGGGGGATTATTTGTTTAAAATTTTCGCAAATAGGTTTGTCAATTTGCCCTTGTTTGTTATTTTATTATAATATATTGTACGTAGTCCTTTTGTGTCATGTAATGTAATATTGCATTATAAGAGTTTTCTTTTATTATTATTTTTTATTGTTTTTGTACTAACTCTTTTATTTTTGTAAACCGATATTTTGAAAAGAGTATCCATGGAGTTTCTTGCCGGTCTCTTCTACATAGAACCAACCCACTTTGGAACCGTGCACCTAGATTCATTACATTTTAAAAGCGCCTGGAAAGGCCTATTTGAAATAAAAACGTTTGACTTTGACTTTTTATTTTCTTTTTTAATAAACTTTTCTCCACACTTGAAATAATTCCTGTATCGTGGGTACACCCAAACTGGAACAACTATCTGTTGATCATACAAATATTTTTTCCGTGCGGGAGTTGAACCTGCGACACGTAGTGCAGCACTCGATCTCTCAACCACTGCGTCAACCGTGCCATTGTTGCATTACAGATTAACGTTTATTCTTTCCTTTAATAAAAATATAGGTTATTCCTCACTTGATGTTATGAAAAGAAGGCGTCTAGGCTGTGCGGCTGTACAGTGGATACTAAAAAATATAATCGAATTTATTAAATTCTACGGTATATTTTAAGTTACAAGTTAAAGTATTGAAGCCAGCGACCTACAGATGTGCGTAATTATTCTTTAAAATTTTCTTTAATAGTAATTACATAACATGCCATCACGGTTGTATTGGTCGGAGGGTGAGACAGCAATATTTCACCAAGGCTGTTATGGAGTCCCATTTCCTACCGGGAAAAACCTATTAAAACTTTTCCCGACCCAGGAATCGAACCTAGGACCTCACAGTGAGCAACTAAGCTTGTGTCCACTAAACGAATGAGACAGTTAAATTATATAATTAAACTTACTTCTAGGACATCTTTGAAGTAGAAGCCGTTACAGATAGTTAAACTCTCTTTTTCTAATGTAAGCATATTCTTTTATATAATGAAAATCTTAAGCGCAGTACAACGATTTCTTCAGTTATATCACAACTAATCTAACCCGCTGGGCGGCGCGAGGCGTGGCGAGCGCGGATTTCGCCGTATCCGTATATCCGCGCGCACCGCTATATCCGCGCATATCCAGCGGGGGCGGATCAGCCGGATCATCAACAGGTGGGGGATGAGCCGCGGCTGTATCCGCCCACTGAAACCACGTGCTGCACTTTCGTATTCTTATTTTGAATTTGTGTTTATGTCATTTTTATATAGTTAGCGGTCCTATGGATATATTTAGAGAGAGAGAGAGAGACTTTATTTGAGATATTTGTACGTAATGTATGGGTTGCGTTGTTGAATTGAAAAGTTTTGATTTAATAGAAGATAATTTGGTACTTACTAGAGTATTTTAAAACCTAGAATATATCTTTCATCATTAGACAGTATTGGACATTTTGACCCAATATCCTTGAATCTCGATATCTAAATGATTTAAAGTTGTGTGACTAAAATTGTGTCAGGAGGATGTGCAGCATAATATCATCTTAAGTTGGTCATAACATCGTACTGCGATCATCGATCCGCCTGCCAAATGCGGTGCTTATGGCAATGTTCCACCCCAGATCGCTCGTTCTAGTGACTTATGGGTACTCCCCGTCCAGCTGAACACATTTACAACTGATAATATGATAACTTGAAAAGAGTGTTGTTAGTTGTTTCGGTCATCGTTAAGGTACCTACTGAATATGAAAAAAAAAATACGATAATAAATTAACTTTAATATCAGAAAGCAAAGACAAAATAGATAAAATATCTATACTTACCTAATATTAAAAAGTTTGTACGTTTGGATGTCAGGGGTAATCTCCAGAACTACTGAGCTGATGCTGAAAATTCTTCCACTGATAGATAGCTACAGTATTCTCGCGTGCTGTAGGCTATAAATTATATATTTAGGTTACGCGAACGAAGTCGCGGGCAAAAGCTAGTTGTTGATAAATTGACGGTCGAAATGTCACTGAAACACCAAATGAATAATATACCTGTTTCAAATTGTTTTCATTTACTTTTAAAAATCCAATCACGTACAGTGATGCGTTGTTCATTTAATTAAAGCTACATATAACTTTTTAAATAATGCGTTTTCATGTACTATTTTCGTAGATTTTTACGATACATTCCGCCTCGTTTTAGGGTTAAATATAAGTATCTTGTTATATTAAATTTATAATATAGGTATTAAAATATGATGACTAATATATATGATGATTAAAATATGATTTAATTAATAGATTATCGATTATTATTAAAAAATAGACACTTAACTGAAGTACGAGATGTTAATTAGGTTTCCACGTTCCTTTAATTAATTAAGATTAAAGAAACGTGAAAAATGAAAGACAGCGTAATCATTACATAATAACGATGATTATAATTAGTCAACTTTTATTCTGGTATTTTTATTTATTATGTATCGCAAACGAGAGCAATAAAGTTTATCAATAGCTATTATGTAGTCATCAAGTAACTTTAAACAGCCTAATAAATAAAAAAAGGCTCTTCTCTTTCAAACAATCAAAATAAATCTAGAAATGTTTAAATATTGCTAAGTTGTGAGCCGAAATAATCACTGGACCGAAATTTATTGTACCACTTTAGTATTTAATGCGTAAAATTGACGAAAGCAGTCATTTTGAGTGCGAAAACTTTGGTCGAAAGTCATTATAGTCGAATCAATCAGGGCGTAATGGCACCCTCAATACGCTAGGGATGGGAAATGGTTGTTAGTATGACGCTCTACTTATTTATGGTAATCACTAGTGTTGTGGGCTTCGCAGGGCCTTTAATTTATTTTTAGGATTGATGGTAATTGGCATAGAATGTTTGTTTGTAATTTGTGTGTTTTATGATAACGGTTGCAGACAACTTTAAGGTTTAAACAAAGACCGTAACTTTCTGAATTGTAATAAAATCCAAAGCGAAAATGTCAAACATATTACTTTGCAGTCAGTGGCGGATTAAAAGTCGACGGCACTCTAGGCTAGCACCTCATCGGCGCCTCTCTGGCGGCCATCCGATATGAATTTAATGCAAAACACTGTAAATAGCAGGAAGGAACCAAATACAGGAATCACCATGAGGCGAGTTATCTTATAATAAGAAAAAAAGACGTCTTGTTTTAAGTTCAGCCAAAAATCTGTCTATTATGACTAGAAACACTGACTAGTGGTAATTTTAAGGCATAAATCATTTTCTTTCGAATTGCCGCGCGCGCCCCTTGAAATCTAGCGCCCTTAGGCATGTGCCTAGTTTGCCTTATGGATAATACGCCACTATTTGCAGTTACCAATATACAGTGTGATCTTCATCGCATAAAACATTTTAAAAATTAAATATTAATCAAATTAAATTTAAATCGTACTATTATGTTATACAATGTATATCAAATAATGGTTCTTTTGAAATAATCGAAAAATAAAAGGAACACATACCGTGATATGAAGATAACAATATTTTCTTTAGATCCTTGTCTAACCACCGTCGACTTTTCCATCAAAATTAATGCGAACACACACACGTATCCTTATTTGTCGGCGTTCGTCCTTTAAGTCCCAAATTAATAGTCTAAACTTGGGTGTATCCCGCACGCGCGCAGCCGTCTTACTCGCAACTTAGTGCCAATTAATTTATTGCGCTAACTTTACTTTCCATTCTTTACCTTACCACTTATACATCTGCGGCGGCGGGTTAGCGAGTTGCCAGCTTATTGTGATTTATTCGCACTCTAATGTAGCGAATATTAATATTGTGAGCGTTTTATGGGGAAATAAACTTATAAAGTAAATATTTCAATTTTCTGTTTAGTTGCAAGTTTCAATTGAAGTTTATTATGTTGGTTTATGGTTTTTTTTTTGTAGTAAACTTTACGGTAATTACTATCTTCTTTATTTCTAAAACTGGAAGTTCTATATACACTTTATAAATTAATACTTGTCCTTGTCACTTTCACATAAACGAAAAGAGATGACAATAGATTTTGAAGCCATTTTAGGGTTTGGAGATTTATAAAACTATCATGAATAATGGGCTATATTTTCGTACTCTTGTCATCCTACTGTTGATTAAAATAACAAATATTTTGATCAATGGGCAGTGAAACTCACTGAAATACAATTTACTGCACGGGTTTAGTGTCACATAGAATATACATTATCCGTCATCAATAAAGCAATTAATCTGTCACCTATAGCGCATTATTTATCCTCCTCTCACTATAGAATCGTAATTAATTACCCTAAACCATTACGTTGATAAGTATCTGGCAACCCTGGCTACGCCGCGCCTACGAGCTACGCGCGATAACCGCGCGAACGAGATTTATTTCGCGAACTTGTTAAAACTTCATAATTTCTCCGTATTATCGGCACATTGGGCGCACAGTATGTGCCACATACTTTTATCAGATGCTCCCGTGTGTTGTTCTTTTGTAACTTTTGTTAATTATCGACTGGATTTCGTTATTGTTTTGTTTATGTTGTGGCGACGAGTTCTTAGTAGTAGAAAGGATTGACAGTGTCAACGACTGAGGCCACGGATCTTTCAGGTGTTAAGTTTATCTGCTGTTAAAGCCAGTTAATTGCATTATGTTATTTATCTCATTAAGAAAACTGGGAATGTTGAATTAACATTTCATCACAGTACCATAAAAGCAAGATAAAAAAAGATTAAGTGCACCACGGACTGATCCATGTTCAAATAGCTATGGGACTTTCCTCAAAAGGCCATTCTAGACGATATCCTATATTTGTCTCACATAACTCTTTACTTTATTCTGTCTGGACTTTAAAATACACCCTGACCCTTGACTCCCTGAGTTTGTTGCGGTGTTTCTTCTCGGAGATAGTCATAGGAAATGCCGACGCCATCTAGTTTAAAAAACAAGTGATTGAAAAATCCTAATTGCAAAATAAACGATTTCACTTAATTTCACCAATAATACAATGTATAGGTAGTTGTACAAATAACTTAATTTGTAAGATAACTTGTTCATTTTTCACTATAGAAAAAATATGTCAAGCAAGTATAATTTCTTATTTTAATTAGATATAAATGTCATTACATTTTGATAAATTCAGTACGAAGAAGTGATAATTATATCTAAAAATAATCTCTCTAATTTTAACATCAACTATATTTCATCCTGAATATTGCGTAATTAATCGCGTTCAACGTAAATATACAGCCTACACAATATAAAGCTAGCTACACACAAAATCTGAATGTATTCTGTAGTCGTGTAGTACTAATTACCCCTCCTTATTTATGATTCATAAGCCGAAGTACAATAAATTCTGGTGAATCTTTCCGTTCCACATGTGTTACTAAGCCGAGGCCTTAGCGAATGTTGAATGTAGGTTCGCGCCTAATAAGAGACGGGATGTAAGGAATCGCACTGATTACTATATTATTTATTACGCTACGTGCCGCCCGTGTAAACGCTTCCTAATACTCCTATCTACGCTCGTTTCTTGGAACCTTTTCAAAGCAAGTTTTGCCTTCCTTTTCTATCAACAAAGTGTGTGGAGTTCCCTCGTGTGTAGTATGACAAGGTCGTATGACCGTGGGAGGTATAACACCATCTATCAAATGGGGTAACGATTAAGTGAGTTGCAGCGAGCGGCACCTATGAGATTTTTAATTATTGCCTGTATTAAATCGTGATTAATGTGAGCCATCTATGGCACGGTTTTAAGATCTTTATGACTCTATTACTTATTAGGGTAGTTGTATACAAGATTGTTTTGCAGTTTCTTGGGTAAATTTAAGATTATTATTGGAATATTGGGTATATTTTTGATGTTTTAGACGTCAACTTTCAAGTTACACTTACACACACGGACTGCGTATTAAAAAAAATTTTAGCATCTCGTCTTAAACTATGTACCTATATAAAAGTTTAGATAAAGTCAATTCTTTTTCGCTTCATAACGTAAAATACTATAGCGCATGTATTACCAGAAGGGTTAGGCAGACGTGTACTATTGTACACCCACATTTTGCTGATGCCGTTATTGAGTCCCATGTAATAGGGGGCGAGCCTATTAGCATCTACCGGACCCAGTTCAAGACTCCATGCTGCTATGCTGCAAAAACCCAGTAACACTGTGCCCGACCCAGTTATCAAACTCAGAACCTCACCCTCAGCAGTGGCGCTGGCGACTATGAGACCAAAGCGGCGTATTTTTCACTTCCTTAACGTATAAATATCTCGTGTGCTCAAAAATTGTTCCCTCCACCAAAACACACGAAAGCCGGCAAAAATGATTATGTAGTATAACCCAGGTAATATAAATTTATCAAATGCATGTTGACAAAGCACTGCTGAATAATGACTATCATATTTCGCCGTATCTCCTCTCATGATTGCCAAAGGGGATAAAGAAAAGGAATTTTGCTTTATATGCTACCTCTAAGCTCACATCGTCTCGAGGATCGCTTTATACGATATCGTGATAATTTTAATGAATATTTATAACTTTATTGGGCTTGCATTTAGTTAAACTTTGTTGTGATAGAAACTGTGTTGTGTAATGTGATTAAAACGTTAAACAAAACACGTGTAGAGTAAAGAATAGAAAAAAAACAAATGCAGAATTAAAAAAAAAATGAAGTATGTAATTACAAATTACAACTCTGAGATCTCAACTTCTGAGACTTCGCACACCTTTTAGTAAAGCTGTATTTTTTTTTTCGGTGACCTCTCTGTTTAGCATATTCTAGCGTGAGTATGGTGAGCATGAGTGAAGTACCTACTAATTTTAACCATGACAAGCCGAATTGATATTATTTATAAGTAACAGTTCAGTTCAGGCAGAGGTGTATATACTTTTGTGCAGTGTATACCTACATTTCACTGATGCCATTATGAAGTGCCATTAACAAATTACGGGTACTAGTAATACTAAGAATTTCCATACTGAAAATCCCAATATTTGCCCGAGAATCCAGGACTAGACACTCAGAAGTAGCGCTTGACCAATGAGGCAAACGTTCATTAAAATTTAAACCTTCCCAAGTTCTGTACTAGTCAGAAAACCCCACGACACCATTCTACAAAGTTGCCCTCTCAATCACGCCCCGATACAAGTCTCGTCTTGCCGTGAATCATCCCAACCTAACCGTAATCTACGACGCGCTGAATTATTATTTATAAGGTAATTACAAAAACACTCTCACGGTATCTCACAAGCTAATGTTATTTATGTGGGGATAAACGACTATGAGGAATTTTTGCATATCGCCCCCTTCGCTCGGTTAAATTGAATGATAACGGCACGAGACATTGGCGGTATTTTTAGAACAAGATAAATGAATGAAGTTGTGTGCGCGTGAGTTTTACACGTGTAGCACAAGTGGGAATGGAAGGACAATTGATACAAGGTTGCGCATGCGATTTGTGTCGTCTAACAAACTTCGTGCATTTAAATGATCTCTCGCAGACTAGTACTGGACACCTATGAGCTATTCTGTAAAATATTAACTCTTATGATCTAATCTCGATTAATATCTCAATCTCACAGTGAGGTGTCGTACATTCTATGGATCTTCGAGGGTTAAGTTTTCACTGCAGTGTCTTATAGTTTTATTCTAGTTCTCCAAATATCATTTTGGCAACTTTAATAACATTGTTTTAGTTCAGATAACATACTACCTATACAGAAATGATAGATTCTTAATTATGTTTACTTTACATAATTTATTAAATAAAACTTGATTGTTTGAGAATTAAAATTAAACTATCAGAAATATAGTAACCCTTTGGTATTTTAATTAGTTAACATAATAATATGATTATTATTACTATTTTACTTTCTATATCTGTTCAAAAAGAATCACTTCTGCCACGTATTTTGGCAACATCTTCATCAATATTTTAACCTGTGCTACCTAAGGCATCCTTCACGAACTTTATTATCGGTTTCCGCTAACCGATGTATCCCGAACTTATTTTGCATGTTAGCCGAGATAGGGGTGCACTCTTGAAAGAAACTTATGAATTATGGGACACCCCACATTACACACTCATGCATGGCATTGTGGCGACTATGATTATCTCGATAGTGATCAGTTTTGTATAACGTTGATATTATGTAAGCATCAGCTTTTCTAGCTGTTTCTTTTGATGGGCTTAGACTGCAAGATACAGATAAATGGCCCAAATTAGCGAATCAGTCTACGATTGGTTATAAGTGTTTTTTAAGCCACAATTACTACATGTGCTCATAGGTAAAGTTACCGCGCAAATCAGTCAATTTGACAGTTATTGGATGGGTGGCCGTTTTTGAATTGAGAATTGAATTCAGAAAGTACGCTTTGTAGTTGGCTCCGAGTGGCGTACGAATATCATATGAGAGTCACTACGTTTTCTATAGAGTTAGCACGGGTTATCACATAATCGCTGATGCCGTAATGGCAAGATTACCCAGACATAAAAGTAATATTAAAGCTGGCTCCCCAGGTTGCATAGGGTGAGCTTAGTTTTGTCACTCGTGAATATTTCCTATTTCCTTGAACCGTGCAAAATACTGTTATTCACCCGCATCTAAGACTGTGACCCGACCCCAATATAATTGGGATAAACCTAGGCAGGTGACTTTAGACTCACTCAACCGACTTCTTCCAGCTCTGCATTCTTCAGCTCGTTTGTCAATTATATAAGTAGTATGTAGCACTGTGCAGGAGGGGGAATATTGTCTACAGTCATTAGTCATTGGACCAAATCTTTGTACTGAAGCTTTGCAATAAATTTGATCCCAAGGATAAAAATCTAGTTAACTCTGAGAACTACATTGACACTTTTCGAAAAGGAGCGAACGTATATTAATCAAAACAATGCCCAAGATTCTAATATCCTCCCATATTTCAAGGGATTGATCCAATTTACTTTACCAATCATTCTGTAGATACTTTGTGATGATCACATCGATTACTTCATTAAATACAACTGCCGTGCAATATTTATCAGACTTACTGACGTATTCTGCCAATCTGTAGCTGAAAGTTAAGTGCGGTTATGAAAAGTACCCCATTTTCCTGAAGCTCGAGGTTGAATATGTACTGCTAGGTGTCTGTATTAGACTTATAATAGTCAAGAATCTTATAACAGATATAAAATATAATTCATAACTCAATGCACGTTATAACTCTTGTTATCGTAATAGTTATATGACACTAAACGTCTCTAAGGGAGCTGTATCCAGTTCTTAAAGAAAATCATATTCATAGAGGCGATAAATTCTCAGCCAACACTCGCACACCTCTTTAACCGTATCTGTATTATTTTAATATACGTAAACCGAGTAATAGAGCTGTCTCACTCACACGTATATGATATGTAGGATAGTGTTGTCTCTGTCAGTTTTCGGAGGATATCTTAATAAGATTCATGAAAGGACGCCATATTTTATATCCGACTCTGTCCTCTATCTTCTTATATTATCCGGTGGAAGCGCTGGTGAAATATGTGCCTGCTTGGGAATTTCCAATCTTTCAATTACACCTTTGTCGGCAAGTTCGAGTTTTGAAAGTTTGTGATAAAAGCTTTGTGAAGCTAAAGATGACGTTTTAATTACTCGTACGTGTTGCTTTTGATGGTTAGTGTGGTTGGATTGAGCAGCGTGCAGTTCTATGGGGGAAATCTGATTTTCAAAATACGAAACCATGATTCTTCCTATAATTTTATATGGATATTATTCGACAATAATATTCGTAAAATATTAAAATACATAAAAGAGTCCTTTGTAATAAACGATAAATTATCTATTAATTAAAAATTTAATCGAATTTTGATGCTCTCATTCACCAACAAGTTCCAACCGCTAAGATATACAATGTTGCTCAAAATACGAGTCGCAAAAAAAAAATACAACTGACAGATTGTCCACCACAGATTCACAATTTCACAGACCTTTCACTAGAGATTATGTCAACATTTGTTGGCCTTATCGGTTACACATAATTTTCAATAAAAACTGCAATCGTTCAATGAATGAATGAATAACTAATAATTCTCATACAAAATTTCTTCTAGAGCTTATCGTCTGAAAATCCCAAGATGTTTCCTATATTTGTTAAAAAAAAGTTTGTAAACAATATACAAGTAGTTTATGTAGCTTAAAAGTTTTTGTCAGGGGCAAGGCGTGCGGGGTTACGGCAAGATATTAAATAAAGTTAAAGTCATAAATATTTCTTCAGTTAACTCCGTAACAAGGTAAAAAGCTTCCGCATCGTTGGCGGATGGATTTATTAAAAAAGGCGTAATAGCTTACGTTAATCATTTTGACAGTGACAGTACTGTTTGTGTTCAAATAAGTTTTTGTTGTAAAAGAGGCTTTGTTTCAGTATATTGGAGCCAAGTGGAATACCTTTTGTTAAAAATTCGAAATTAGCCCAAAAATGAAGCTAAGGAATCGCTAGGGTCATATCGTATCCATTGAACTAATTAAGATAACCCATAATATAAACAAAACTTCAAGGCTCAATTTACAACTGTAGTCTAGTGGGAATTGGGGCTAAAGGATAGTATTTTTTTTTTTAATATTGCAACGTTTTTTTTTTCAATAATAATGCTTTTTTGAGGACGAAAATTCTGCTTAATATTAGTAAGGTGTAGATCTACAATGTAGAAGGCTCTCAAAATGTAAATCATCCAAACAACATACTTATAGTGTGATACGGACCTACATATCTGGAATTACTTTCGTTACAACATGAAAACTGAAAATATCTACCTATATTTTTTTAGCACCGTAATTTGAAACACTAGGCGTACCATGCAAACTTTTTTCATAGACACAAACGTAAGCTTATTTCTCGGGGGCGGCAATATAATACCTTTGGTCGTAAATCTTAACTTTAAGTGAAGCCAGGAGGGGGGATTAAAGATCAGTAATCTTAGGTACAGATGAGTTATGGCCGCACCGCGATCCTCTTTATTGTGACTTTAAGAAACTAAGCGGAGATTTTGTTAAACGTTCGAAATTAATTTAGATAATGATTAATGGTATCTAAGGAAGCCTCCCTTGGGGTACGTATTTGCATAATTGAACGGTTGGTAGTTCTGTTAGTTTTGCGGTCTCTTGTGGTTGGCTGTATTGTTGTTTTATTAGCGGTTTTAGTTGTTGGGTTTTTTGACGAATTGCTACACAGTTGGGATAGTTTTGAATTTGGATATCGTTATGAGATTACGAAATTAATATATTTTCTATTGACGTTTCTAATATTTATAAGTAGTTCGAACCGCTGATAAATACAGTGTAGGTGTAAGTTTCACTACAATTTTTTTTTCTAGGACGTAATCACATGCATACTAATAATTTAGAACTTCTTGGGAATAATTATTATCTTTTTTTTACGTCAGCTGACTTAGATATTAACGTTGATACAATCTATACCATATCTATTAGAAATTAAGGTATATATTACGGACTCCTCTAAAAACATTCTTAATCTACGCCAACGAACCAAGCCGCTAAATTACGAGCCATCCCTTTATCAGCGCCAATCAGCGTAAAGACAAACAGGGTTATTCATAAATCTCCATGGCGCATTATTCGGGAAGGTGAAACAACAAACATTACAGACATAAATCTGCAACGTATCGCGGTTGCGAGTTATACTGTGCTATACGGACGAGAAGAATGGGCAACATTGATGCTAACATGTTGGCAGTAAAGTGCTAATTTGTAAATTAAATCAGAAAGCTTAGAAAATAGAGATTTAGTTAATTTGGTGTCTTAGCTATCTCCTGTTCTTATTGTAATGGTAAAGGAAAATGACAATTTAGATGTTACACGTTCATTATAGTTAGTCTCCTGTCTAATTTCTTATGTCAAACAAATAATGAATGCTTTAGCTTGTTCCAGGGGACTATTTAAAGTGGACAGAAGTTATGAAAAAGCTGAGCCCTCGAGTAAGTCTGCGTGGATTTCGAATGCTCGTGACATTAAATATAATTTTACTGCTTTGTTATTCTCCGTTTCTTTTTTAATTGTTTTGTACGTTTCGTAAGCTATGACCTATTTCTGTGAATCCAATGTACAAAAACTTCAGACAACTGTTTTTTTTTGCGAATTGATTGTTTTGTTCACCCTAAAGCTTGTAGAAAATGTCTATCCAGTTGTATATATCTTGCCATATCAGTTCTCCCACAAAATAGCTCCTCAAACTTAACACCCGTGTGTCCCTCCTGTTATCTGCGACCGTCGCGCCATAAGACAATAGTAACGCAATAATAAAAATGTTGAATAGCCCCCGTAATGATATTGTTACTGGCTGTAATGCATTGTGCTGCGATAACGGATAAACTGTACCCAGTAGACGAATATACGGGGCGGAGTGTGAATTATGACGGAGTTAGGACTTTATCTAAATGGAGAAATGGATTTCAAGATTTTTGTATTAGTGTTAGTTGTAGGTTTGGCAAATATACGCTTTTATTCTTGAAATTTATAGCATAGCGGTTATACGTTAGCACGCCAGTATTCTCTGAAGGTTACATAGAAGTGTATTACTGTACACCCATATTGCATCAATGTATAGTCCTATAGATAGGTGACCCTATTACAATCGAATATTCGATTAATCGATGTATCGCTATTTCAAACTCCGAGCTGCTCTGAATTTGCTGGCAGAAAAATCCAATAACACCTTACCCGACTCGGAGGTCGAAGAGATCCAGGAACTCACGCTCAACAGCCAAGCTTGCGACTACTCGTACTAGAGGAATAACCACGGAGTAAATACGAAGAATTTGATTTACTTCGTGGGAATAACGTATTTTTTAAGACGTTTAATTAATTATTAAGTAATGTAGATAAAATACGATCGATCAATTAAGTTTCAAATGCCTTCAGCTAGATGGACTGATAGCCTGGAAATACAAGCTTAAGTAGAATAGATGCGGAAGACAGAAAACTGGATGCTATGGCTCAACTTAGCACTCCCGCCGGATGAATTTAATGTAATGAGGTTTTATTTCAATATTGCCTAACCTAACAAAATCATTTACAAACTTTTCTCACCTGCCTCTATTTTTCTTTTCAATTTGCCACAATTTCCGCGAAACAATATAACCCACATAACAAACTTCTAACCATGCCGACTTATTTACGACATAGCATCAAGATTTTCTTTCAAATTTCCCCGAAGTAAACACGTATATTTTCTCCGTTTATTATCCAACGCCGACCTCCTTACTTATCTTCGCCGAGTATATTGTTAAAAAACATGATGACTTAGTAACTGAAAGTCCCATTAAGTAGCGTCTCTATTCATGTGGTAACACGGGCACGGAAGGGGGTGTGAGCGGTGAGGTAGGGGGGGATGTGGAATAAATACAAATAAAGAAGTGAGTTGTTTAAAAAGCGGGTATTCCGCGAGAGATAAGGGTGCGTTTCCGTCGTCTCCCCCGGCGGCCGCTCGCTGGAATTATTTCAGCGGTTCGACGAAACCCGATGTCGTGTCGCTGTCGCATTCAACACTCTATCTTTAAAAATGTTTAGTGTTGGGCTCGCTGTTTTGATTGTCGATTGGTTCGTTGAGTTTCTTACAATTTATCGCTTTTTAAAGTATCGAAATTTTGGTATTTACGAAGTCATTTTATTCATTCGCCATCAAAGATTACCTATGATGTACCTATGATGATACATGTTTTTATATTTACGTCACTTTCATATAAAAGAAATTCTTACAGTGACTTGCTTTCTCATTTTATACTTAAATGAAGGTTCAAAGAAGAGTTAAGTTTAACTATAGGATAAAATACTTAAGCGCGTATTAAACTATCATGTCATACAAGTAACAGTTTCAAATCATCTCATTTTCAATCGTCTTTATATTAACTCATCGACACTTCATGTCATGTCTCGTTCCCATCTCTAGTGACAGATCTGGAAAGAGCCGCAGTGTCAGATGGCCGCGGTGTTTCTTAATTTCCTCTCGCCGAGATAAGATTGGCTTTTAGCTTTTTATTGAATTTTCTGTGTTAGACGTAGCACTTTACAACTTGCTCTTATTTGTAGATAATAAAGAAGCTGATTTCAATTTAATTACTGAGCAAGAACGGTGAAACAGTTTGTTTTATAGTAATTGGTTGTTTAAAGTAAAGAGTTGCGTACCAAAAAGGGCTTGAAAATAAATTTAAAGTAGCGTTTCATTTGTTTTTTTTTTTTTATCAAATGTGAGGCGTATTTTTATGGGAAACTGATAACTAAAAATCTGGGAAACTTCATTTAGGAAACTAATCAATGATCAATTAAATTATTAATAAATTAAATTTACATGGACGTTCTAATCAATTTTATCTTACAGATACCCCCGAAAAATTCCACTTTTCAGTACCTATTTTTCACAATGGCACAAAAAGCAATTTGATTCATCTCGCACAACGATTTCGTTTTACGTCTGTTTATCTCGTTACATGAAAAGAGCAGTATCTTTATACTGCATACATTTGCGTGCAAGTCTTATCTCTCGCATAAACCAAGCATTAGCTGCCGCTGCACATTTCCGCTTAAACATCTGTGTATTTTATTCCTTTCCTTTGAATGTTAAAAATATTCAAAGGGAGATAATGCAATGACTTGGAATTTATTATAATGAAAAGGTTGATGAGAAAAATAGTATAATATAATATGTAAGAAAGCTTCTGGTTTATCGTCCTATCAGCCCTCATGTATGAATATAACAGACATAACATAACATAGCATCACGCCTATATTCCCCAAAGGGTTAGGCAGAGGTATATTTTTGTACACTCACATTTCACCGTTATTGAGTCCCATGTGGGGGCGAGCCTATTGCCATCTACCGGGCACAGTTCCAGACACCGTGCTGCTACTGAGAATTTTCATACAGAAAAATCCAATAACACTTTGCCCGACCTGAGAATCGAACCCGGGACCTCACGTTCAGCAGTCGTGCTTGCGACCACTACACCAATAAAGCAGTCTGATGGATTTAACAGTTTACTAAAAAATCATTGTTTTATCAACATCATTAATTAAGTAATCAGAGTACTGGCAACCAGAAAAAAGGAACTTCGATACCATCGGTCCTGAAGCTAAATATCATCTGATAAAATATGAAATCATGCTGAAAGGTAGGTACATAAAATTAAATTTATTCTGAAAAAATTAATGAAAAAAATATATTAATTAATTTTCTTTCCCTCATCATTGTGAGGCGTTAAAACCACCGAATAAAAAACAAAACAATCGCGGAATTAAGTGCAACGGAAATATCACTCCGCAAAGTTTGAACAAAACGAATTAAAATTATGAAAAAAAGTGTCGCAAAAATATTATCTGTGCTTTTGTCTGGGCGACGAACGACAGATTCTTAAATAAGTTGCAGTAATCACAAGACAGATGTATTGTGTAAAAGCAACTCGGTGCAAGATTTAAGGCGATGATAAAATAATATAATATTTTAAATGTAGAATTGGATTATTTAATTATAAGGATTGATTAATTCGTCCTAATATGGCATATAAACTCGACTGGTCGAGTTCTGCATATAAAACACTTGACACTAAAGATATACTTCCATTTACATATGTCTGTGTATATAAATTAATCTAGATAGGTACATAAACCCACCATTTAAAAAAAGATCGTGCAATTATCGCACAACTTAGTCGCGATTCTCACTCAAAGTCAAACAATCACTTCACACTGTCAAGTGGGGAGAAACTGTATTTTTAAGAGGTAATTTCCTGATTTCGTCGTCACCATGAGGGGGCGCCATTTATTGTTGCAGTTACGGTTGCTCTCCTAACGGTTGATTAGGTCGACCGTTTCACGCTTAGCTGTCCCTCAGGGATGTAATTAAACAATTTTGATGAGTGCTCGTTAAAAATTAACTTGTTTTGTCTCTCGGTGTAAACGCAGGGGAGGGAAATGTTGATAGGTTTTGTTTTTTAATAACGGTTTAAGAAATAAGACGTAATAATAATTAAATGTACACTTCGAAATACAAAATTAAAGATTATGTCGGAGATAGAGATGTCTGGCGGTAATTCTCTCAGCACATAGTCACTGCACATGTGGCTTCCCTGGCAACCACCCGAACCGCAATCACAATCAATTCATTCATGTGTTGAGCTATTCACACTTATTATTTTTTTTTACAATTTAATAGTTTTTTAACATGTCTTATCATGTTTGTATTTATTTTATTCTCTCTTTTTCATAGGTTGCTATGACATCTTGTTCATGAAATATTAGATTTTTGTATTTTCAATTATTTTATTATTTTTTTAATGTATCCGTAAGCTAGTTGCCATTGTAAGCTAATCTTTGATAATCAATTTCTTTATATACATGTATAGTATAATCTTACGCTTGTTACAGATGGCTATCCATTGTAAATGTGAGCACAGTGTAGGGGTATTCTTTTTACTTTTATTTTTATTAACCGACTTTATATTAAAGTTGCATTTAGTATTTATTTGACGAAACCTACATTGTTCTCCCATACTTTTTCCACATTATGTTCATGGCAAGATTGTTAAAAGAGACTTTAAAAGAGTATCCATGGAGTTTCTTGCCGGTTCTTCTCCATAGGACCAACTTATTGGAACCGTGCAACTAGAGTCCTATAACGTTTCATAAGTGCCTGTATTAGGTTTATTTGAAATAAAAACAATTCTATCTATCTATCTAGCCTGATTTGCGGTTCCGACTTGCAGTGGGTCATTGACCACTCTCTTCCCAAGTTAATTTTGAGATAAGGTTTATTTTAACTGTTACCATAATTATGACTAATGCGGATATTCAGTGTGTTTATTAATAATTTACCTGTCAGGCACGACAATACTTCAGTTGAACAGTCGGCAGGCCACTGAGGCATAAAGCAATGGACTGGTCATCTTATAATTATTTATTATCTATCATCTCACAAATATAAACTATAAAACAAATATATTAATAAGTTGAAGCGAAAATAAACCAGAGACTCGAGAAATAAACGAGATCTCAAAATATATTAGTATACGTATATAATATATAGTCTCTAGTTCTTTTTTTGAAGCAATTCAATGTGAGTGTCATTATAAAACATTCTAGGAGTTTTATTTCACTCTGCAACTAAATTGTTTGCTAAGAAATATGTGTTTCAATCGGTTTTCTTTATGATTTCCTTCATAGCTTTAATAGGTGTCCGATTAATATTTCCTTGCCTCATTTCTTACTTTTTTAATCTTTGCTCCACACTTTGGTTTTTCCTGTATCATGAGTACAGTTCACAAACACTATACATGTCACATGTACACACAACCAGACCTGAAACAACTATGCGCCAACAGTGCCGTCGAATAGTAACATAAGGTAATTTTAATCTAAATTATCCTTTCAAGTAAAAATACGGCATACAGATTTGTAGTCCCCTTCAAAGGGCTCACCTCCTTGACATAGCTCGTAGCTATTGTACTCTGTAATACCACGATGCTACCGCCGTCAGAGGCTTGGCAGAACAGTAAACAGTTAAACCAGACGCAGACGTAGCGTGGGATCTTTTCACCTGAGGACGCGGTAAACGTCGCGCGGGCAAAATTAGGTATATGTTGTGAGGGTTGTTGATACCACTTTATCTTAAGAGTGTTAGATATTGCAATATGCAGTTAATAATTTATTAATGAGATATTGATTGTAATAATTTTATAAGAAAAAATATGGTTCTTAAAGACTAAAATAAAGGATAATATGCACTACAAATATTTAATTAACAGAAAAAACAAATAAGTGTGGGACTATATAGATTGGTTAAATCAACACGTACATGAAATTAAAAATTAATTTAGTTGAACTTGAGTTGACTTGTTGAATAACTGCTATTTGCATTTGTTTTACTTAGGTACTTTAAATAGGTATACTAAAGTGGACACGGTAAAAAAGAACTGTGTTTTTTTACTAGATTGGATTTTACTAGACAGCAATTCCACGCATTATCAGTGAAACTCATAAGCCTACAAGGCTTTACTTTGCGAACTTATAAATTATTTAATTCCTGAATAACTTTTTTTTTATAGGTATGTATTTGTTCGCAAATTATTGAATAGTGAATACGCTATAAAAACTTTCAGATCTAAGGTTTTTAAATCAGACTGCAGAATTTATTTTACAGTTTTTATTAAATTATAATATCAACGTTTAATTATCTATCACATTTAATTTTTACAATTAAATTAGACGACAGCAAAATATCTGACACAAATTCAACTTAGAAGTGTACCGAATGAAATAATCTTTTCTGTTCATAATCGCATAAAAATAACAATGTGTGGGTATTAACAACTCTATATAGTTCACGTGTGTTGCGCTGCATAAGTGCGATTTAGCTAGATGTCAGGGCGGGCGACGTTACTCATGCGTTAATTTTGCGCGACAAATTAATTCGAGCACAGATTTGTAAGGAATAAAATGTTGCCAGTGTGGTTTATGTATCATAATAATTCATTGTCATACCTAATATAAAAGTACTTACCAGTTTTAATACGTTACTAATCATACTTTCTATATTTGATGGATTACTTACTAATTGTTGAATAAAATGTAATTTGTGCCTTGGAAAGCACGTAATGCCGTTGGTCCTGCGCCTGATCTCTCTCCGGTTGGATTGCCGTTCCATCGGACTATACTACTAGAGTGCGTTTGCTCACACACTTGTTCTCAATAATATCTCCTGCGTAGTTGGCTAATCTCCGGTGAGATAAGCCGCCGTGACCATAATTCGGTCAGGAGGACATTATTATTAAAATGTAATTATAAGGGACTTAAGCTGCTTCATTGGTTTAGTGGTCGAAAGTGTAACTCTTACAGACACAAAGCCCTGGGTTATATTGCCGGGTTGGCCAAAGTGTTTTTTTGTTTTTTTCAGTATATCTCAATATCAGCCCGGAGTTAGGAATTGCGATAACATGTATTGACAAGCTTGCCCCTATTACATGGCACTCATTTTGCAAATCGTTGAAATGTGGGTGTAATATATTACACCTCTACGTAACACTGCGGTGCAACAAGCGTGATACTATGATGACAATTATATGGACGTAATATCGTTGAAGGATGGTCAGCCATTCGTGGTTTTTATATACAAACATTTACAAATAGGTCAAATGGAGGATTAACTTGAATTAGATGAGAACTACTGCATAAATACTATTAATATGAGGTTATGAGGTATTGGTATTAGCCTCATATGACTTAACGATTATTTAAGTTTCCCGGATAATTGTTTTGGCTCTTGATTAGGTTATAAAGGAGATGTTAATATTTATTAAGCAATGACAATAGTCCCTTAAATGACGCATAATCGTTTATAAGCGATTAGTACAGGAATATACCACGATAAAAATATATACGCGTAGCCGGTCTACGGCGTAGGCGTCGTAGCAGCGTATGTAGCGTTCTCTGTAAAATTCTTACCTTCGTTTTCTTATACTTTTAAAGTTCTTTGAGAGCCTTGTATGTGCAAGTTGCCTAGACGTAAAACGTGTTAAGTGCTCTGACTTTGTATACATATTCATCAATGTTTTTATATGATAATGCTAACATTGTAATACATGAAATAAATATATGAAAATTTTAATGCGTTTTGTTTTAATGGGTGAGCAGTTTCATCTGCTGCTATTCTTGTATTTAATAAAAAAAAATAGACTATTAGAAAAATATTTATATATGTATTGTTCATTAAAACAAATGAATATTTTGATTTAATATCATCTAAATTCTAAACGCGATTAACAAAGCGACTGTCAACCTGATTACACCTCAATCTAACTCAACAGCGAATGAATTGAGATGAATATCCACCCCAATGAATAAAAAATAAGCCACGGCTCATCACAAAAAGCGGGGAGTAAAAAAATAATATTATCCTGTGGAAATGAATTAAGCAACTCACAGATACTGTAGCTGTGGATACTGACTGGAGCGGATTGTAGAGTAGTGTGGAGATGGATTCTTAAAAATATGTAAATAATTTATAAAAAAATTATACATAATGTATAAAAAAATGTGTAATACTATACAGTTTACAATTTTTTTTTATACCCCATCTACCACTTACATATTACATTTCGTTTCTCTTCCACATATTTTGTTGTTTGTTTGCTTTTTCTGTTCTACACGTTGAAACTAAAACGAAAGGACGTTGGTAAATGAGAATAACTTTTATATACCAATGTGGATTTGCTGCGCAACGTGTCACGGGTTCAATTCCCGCACGGAACAAATATTTGTTTGATGTACAGATAATTGTTTCGGGTCTGCGTGTTTGTGTATGTGAATATATATGTTTGTAAACTCACCCACGATACAGGAGTTATTCCTAGTGCGAGGCAATGTTTTTTTTAAATAAGAAACGAGTAAATATCATTTCAATTTCAAAAAAAATCTGTCTCCACACCACACAGCGGTTGTCTCCGATCCTTGGCGGGGTAAGTAGGGAATAAAATTAACCGAGGATGATCGCTAATGAAAATAAATTGGCGGCGGGAGATTTGAGATTACACCGACCGCGACGCGGTAGTCCTCTAGAAAAAACGGGACGCGTACCGACTACGACGACCTTTAACGAACTTTGTTATTGTTCTCGTTTTGTTTACTCTCGATAAATTGACAAAACTAGAAGTAAAACGTAGAAAAATACATACAGAATGTTGAAAACGGATTTCAGTGTGTGGGTGCGAGTTTACTGTAAATCATGATGTTGTTTACGTATGACTGTTTTAGATAGTGTAAGTCACCTGTTGGGTAACAGTAGAAAAACAGTATCAAGTGAAAGTAGTTTTGATAGCTTAAAATAAAAACACTTACTTTGTGTTAACAAAATATTTTCATATGTGAACACGCAGATATAACATAGAGTGGTGGTAGCGAAAATGAGAGCAACATATCCGGGGGTGGTTCATCTTCTTAAGTCGATGTAAGATCAACCCTGAGTTATGGAGCGTTGAATGGGGCTGTTATTAAAGAAAGTGAGATTAGGTACCTACATACAACTAAAAAGACTATCTATGTATCAAATAAGATGGCAAATCATTACATACTTCGATTATGTTCGAATTTTATTCACAATCTTAGGTTTTTGTTTAACCTTCAGGTGATGCTCGGAATACTAAAAATAAAGTAAAAGTATCTGGATACATTAATGACGATAAATCTTTAATTTTTAAATCAATTCTAAACAATATTTTTTGTGCGAAATATTTAAATCTAAAAAATGTTCTAAAAAAAATAAAACGGTTTTAGGATAGTGTGGGTAGACGTGACTTTTATGTTTTGAAATCTGCCTGCATTAGTTTTGATATTTTTTGGTAATACTGCCGGTTGTGGGTAGTTTGTCGTTGGATGACGTAATGGCAGGCGTTCGCTATTGCAGTCTAGGATAGAATTCGTGTGTCCTTCGGTTATTTGTATTTTGTGCGCACGCGTTGTTTGTAGACTGTTTATAGTTCACGCAAGTTGACGGTTTCGAATTTAAATGTTAGTGACTACTAAGGCAAATGTAAGTGTTCATGTAGTGAAAACAACAATAGTATTGTGAAATGAATTGGAAGTATTCAGTGATATGTGAAATGTGACCATTCAGGGAGTCGCAAGTCAATTCGGTAAGTGTTTTAATAAACATCCTTTTGTAGAATGACTTTTAAATAAATCAGAGGGTCGAATAAAGTTACTAGACTCAACCAGTCAGTGAACACGATCTAACCCAGACAATACTGGCCATAGGCCTTTTTTGAGTTATGCTTTAGTAGGTATTTATATATTACTTTTTTATTGTAAGGGCTGGTTTTTCAATAGTTGGATAAACCTCAAATATTATATTCCTTTGGGAAGTCTATACAAAAACTGTTCAAATGAACAACTAAAAAGTTTATATCTGGGCACTGAAAAATCGGTCCTAAAACGATTAATTCTTATAAATAGACGCGTAACGCGACCCTTTGAGCGGATGTCGGAAAAATCAGCAATCAAACCCAATATATTTTCTATCGTATCTACTTTACATCACTTGCGGGTGATAGATAGATATACGCTTCATTGCACACCTCACAGTTATTTAAAAGTATTATTATACATAAAAATTACAATTAGCATGTACAATGGGCGGCCTCATCGCCATCAGCGGGTATAGGGTGCTGATGTGTTTCCACACATGAAATATAATCCTCTCTTTATCATAACGAAAGACAATTTAATTTTAAAGATTACCTTGTAAATATTATACAAAACTAAACCTAACAGTAGTCCATATTTCAACAAGTTCATTCTGATTCGTATTTCCAGTCCGTATCTTACATTTTTCGTACAAAAATGTCATGTCAATTAATAATATCTACCGTAAGCCTCGGCTAAGCCGGCCTCCTTGTTATATCATAACTAAAGCCCGCCAGATAGGCAGAGGGGCTCTGCTGGGCAGACGACACTGTGTTTAACCTCATTGGAGATCCCATGTTTTGTATATGTAATAATGTGGCTATGGAAATGGATAAAAATACATCATATTCTATGCATTATTTTGTAAAACTGGAAAAATAGTACATCCTACTAATGATATTATTATTTATTATATTTATTTTTTTAATATTATAAAAGCGAAAGTTGTGATGATGTATGAATGTATGTATGTTTGTTACTCTTTCACGAAAAAAACTACTGAATGGATTTGGTGGAAGTTTTGGAATGGTGATAGCTTAGAAGAAACTGTTACCGCATGAAGACCAACGTCACTTTAAACCGCGGGTTTGTTTGAATGCGCTAATCTCTGGAAAAAGCAGTCCGATTTGAAAAATATTTTTGCTTGTAAAGCCTTTTTATTGAAGGCTGTAGGCTGCTTTTTATTCCCAAAAATGCACGGGTTCGTTATCCACGCGGGCGAAGCCGCGGGCGGAAGCAAGTTTATAATATACCGTGTACTAGATGTGGCACATAACCGATTGCTGTTGCGATGCTCGGGGGAGGCCTATGTCCAGCAGTGGATGCTGAAATGATGTTACCGTGCACAATAACAAACTTCGGACAGCTACTGAGAATATTTTTATTCAGAGAAAACACCATACCTGACATGGGATTCCAAAAAAAAAAACATTCGCTCGTTAGACCCACTTGCAACCGCTACACAAATGAGGCACGTCGTTTATCAAGCTGTCGTGATTATGAGATTAGGAGGTCCATGTTCAGCACAGCTTACAGTTCTAAAGTACTAAGTTACATTTTATTATTATAATAACTACAATGAATATAACAACGAACGCTACACAACAATATCAATAAAAACAAGTACCTATTTGTTATTAATCTCGGCTGTAAAGCAGAGGACAGACAGCGATATTACGGTGTATTAAGTTGCTCTAGTAAATCTTTCCGCTACGAGACGGGCTTACGAGTTTTATTGTGTTGTACCGGGGGCATTGCGATGTCAGACGGTATGCACTTGGCTTAATAACTCTCTTTAAGTCGATGGAGAAAAATAAACTTGTAATTAGTTAGGTTTTCTTTGGATTGACGTTGTGAAAAAAGGTTCTTAGGATTTTTGGAGTTTCGAAGTTTTAGCTTTGATTACTTAACTAGCTTTTTACTTACCTAACTAGCGCAGCGCTACTGAAAGCCTGAGGTTTCGAAGTCACTGGCGAGCGTTGACTGACATTCCATGACCCTAAGATAGTGGTCGGCAACCTTGACATCCAAAAGAGCCAAATATAGAGAAAACACAATTGAAATTTATGCAAAAGGCCGTTTTTTGAACGTTTCAAAAATTTTTACTCGTCTTTTACAATGCAAGATAATAATATTCCGTGCCAGCACTAAACATTTCGTGGAAGAGCCGCAGCCGAGGAGTCAAAAAGCCGCATGCAGCTCGCGAGCATGGTTTACCGACCACTGCCCTAAGACATATCGCACCCTTAGAATGAAAGTGACCTAACTCAAAATTCTGATTTTGCTCAACTGACCTTAAAAAGTGTACTTTTTTGAAGACTTTCTTGATCATTTTCCACAAATTACATTTTTGACTTAGGTCACTTTCGTTCTGAGGGTGCGTTGGTCAGGTCTAGCGATTTCGACATGAAGAGAGAGATAGCCTGATGATTTTTAATTAACTGATGACATTAAATCATAATTATGGTAACACAGTGACCTACGGAAGTCCGAATATCGATTGTAATACTAAATGCTTCACCGTACTACTATTACTATCATTAGGATTGACTGGGTCTTTAAAGACTGATTCAAAAATGGCAAGATTATAAGGTGTTTTGGAAAAGAAACCGACAAGAAACTCCATAAAATATCTCCACTCTATTGTTTTCTCAAAAGTATTGCATTCTTAATAGTAACGGTATTTTACTATGTTGTATTTAATTAATTGTAATTACAAATAGAAAGTCAGTTACAATTCAATTATAATGAGATAACATACATATGTACAAATCTATGTAACCTAAAATAATCTTTCTTTTTTTAAAACGTGGCTCCACACTAGGATTTCTCCTGTATCGTGGGTACGGTTTACAAACATACATGTCACATGCACATACAACCAGACTCAAAACAACTATCTGTAGATCAAACAAATATTTGTTCCGTGCGGGGATCGAACCCGCGACACGTAGCACAGAAAGCTAATAGCTTAGCCACTGCGCCAACTGTGTCGTCCATATCGGTGGGATATGTAAATTGCCGCCCTCGTCGATATTCACACATCGTGCGTAAGTCGTTTTCGTAGTACACTCATTATGTCAAGGCCGTAGGTTGTATATATTTGTTGTATCAAAACCACTCCTTACTACTAAGTAACGCCTCCAAATGAAACCAAACTCTAGGTAGGTTCTATAATAAATAGCGTTATTACAGCAAGCATCATAATCCATGGTTAACTATCATAAATGCGCGGCTCCGCCCGTCGCCGCCAGGCAGTTTGTTTAGATTAAAACTTAATGCCCAGCGATATTAACATGACAACAAAGATATATTTTTTCTAAACTGTCTTGGAAAATAGAAGGTCGTGGCTTTTTCTATTAAATATTATTAGGCTAGCGTGATAAATAATAATAATTGAGCTTTCATTATCATGTCATAAGTCATTGTCATTATTAGGACTAGTCTGTTCCCAACTAAACATCTTAGGAAAGGATTCCAATCTAATCAAATCCAGCTCAAAGATTCAAAGATTTATTAACTTAAAATATGGTATGTATACAATGGTGTTTAGGTACATATATTTAGTTCAGTATATTTTGTCTTAATAACATGACATTGCAAATATTGCATTTTAACTTATAATACATATTGTACCTTCATTTCAACATGTTGATCTTTCATTGACTGTTCGATAGACTAAATTCACTTCAGAGAATAGTAAGAGTGTATTTTACTTAGTCACTGAACGCCTGTCTTTATGAACTCTGCAGCCCAATTAGCAATTTACTACTGAATTGTAAGGTTCTGGCTCCCCCTTATCGACTGTCAGAAGTATTCGTATGGCATCAAGGATCGGTCTCAAAGTATGTCACCCATCGGCTACTTATCCAGCCCCTTATAGTCCCACTGTTTGGCAGCGGCTCTTATTAGTGCATCACACTGGCCTAGTCTGGGCTGGGGAACTTCATAACTGAGACTACGTAGGTGTGCAGGTTTCCTTACAATGCTTTTTCCTTCACTATTAATGCACATGTTAAACAAATTCTGCTCCAATATTAATTCGAAGTCAGGTGTGGGCCAATTTCGAACGCAAGCTTTCACCCGCTAGGCATATAATTTCCATCCTATAATAATAAGTATCTATGTACCTATATTATAGATATGAAGTTGCTAAAGTAATATTTAATTAATTGATAAAACTACTGATTTATCTGCAGAAATAATGCCGTCGGTATCATCTGCACAAAGCCTGATTGACTTGGATTAATTTTAAAATGCTTTTGTATGAGTATTTTATTGTATCAACAACTGAAATATTAAGTCGCGCTTTATTAAATGTGATATTGTTGACAAATTAATAAGTTAATACTATTGAAAAGTAAGGCTTTTCAATAGTATTAACTTATTAATTTCCTATATTCATTTACGTTCTGTAGTTTTGTAGTCATATTTCGTTAAATTGTTAATCATTGTTATGAAATGAGCCAAGGATTTGGGTCCAAGGGAAAAGTCTGCTCATGTGACGAGAGGCACCTTAAATCTGGCGGACCCTGGGTAGTCAGTATCGTAACTAACTAACCTTCTAGACATAAGCATGAGAATTAGCATGCCATGATACGATAGTCTGTTGAATTTTAGGAATAACAAGCGCCTACCATATTTATAATAGCAAACGCACACCAAAAAACATTGCCAATAAATATTATTCTATACAACGATGTTCTTCATTAAAAAATACATAATCAAAACAACATTAAGTAAATAGGTACGTCAGGTAAATACTGATCATTAGAGCGTACTTTACGAACTCGAAAATTTTCTTAATGAGTTCCAAATAATTAAGATGGTGCTCAAAAGCGAATACCTACGCTCAAGAATGGATAAGAATGTTGGGAGAGTGTGCACGATCAAAGAATGATTCCGCGAACGAACTTTAAATCTCTCTAATTGGTATAATCCGTTTCGCCCCATGTTTGAAACGTTTCTAGCCGACTTGCACTCAAGACGTTCATATCTGCACGAGCACTTCTCGTGCTTTATATTTTCAAGTAATTATTTATTTAAGTACATACGTTAATAAATCACATGAAGGTATTCTTAAAAAAAAATGCTTTGTTATTTTTATTAGAATAAAATGTTGGAAATAATCATAATCGTTGTAATTGATGGAGCGCCTGTTAAAAATATTAAAGCACTTAATATTTGTCAAGCATCCTGTAATTTTTATTTTTCATTATTAGCTCTCAATATTATTTTGTATATTGTCCATTATTTTCCTTTTGTGATGTACATATGTAAGTATTGTTTATTTACGTTCAATAAGAAATAATGGAAGCTTTTCATTTATTAGACAATAATGTGTTCCCATGTGACTTTCCTTCATTACAGTGCGGATCATAAACTACTTATAGGTAGTCTTTACTTATTTGGTCATGCCATACAATTGATAATTGTACCTACTTGATTACCCCCACACTTGATTTTAATCTCCATCTCCATCTGCCCAAGAACCATCCAAAAAGTAAAACCTTCACTCAAGCTTTAATAATTTAGCTCAAATACTTACTCAACTAAAACTTGCTCGTCTCAAAGTCAAAGTTTGGAAACTTCATCTACTTGCACCGGCATTAGTATATACTATAGACCTAATATTGTGTGAAAGCCCCGAAACAGCCGGTCATTCACTCGAAGATCGTAGTGTTGACAAAGATGTCTGTAGATACGGGAGATTACACCAAGACTTGCAAGTTTGACAGATGATTTGGGTCCCGCCGACCGCTTCCGTCGAAGCTCCGCAGATAACTAACTATTGACACATGTTTAGTGTCTATGGTTTAGCGAACTACCGATTGACTGTGTGATACCGTGTTCGATTGGAAATTTGATTTTTAAATAAGGGCAGTAAACTGTATTTGACTGTCTCATTTGGTCGCAAGGGTTACTGCTCAGCGTGAGGGTTGATTCCTGGGTCTGGCAAAGTGTTAATGAGAATTTCTTTATGGAAATTCTCAGTTCCATAGTCCGTTATTAAGTTAGTAAGATCAGTTAAATGTGGGCGTGCAAAAGTATACCTCTGCTTGATCCGTCGAGGCATACAGGCGTGATGCCATGTTAAACTGTATTTGAAGTTAATAATGTTTCGTTAGTTTGTATGCAGTTTATTTTCCTCATTTATCCAGCGATACAAACGAACTGCTATCGTTAATCGTATTTCATGTTTTATTTATCAATGTTTGATTAATTAACTCAATGAACTTAGCAATGGAATCAGCAAAACAGCTGTTTTAAATATTCATAACTGCAGTTACTTTTCTAGTTTTAATTACCTATAGGAATATATTATATGAAATCAGTAAATTTTGTGATTGATTTTTTTAATGATTTAACGTCTATTTAATGTGTTTAGTACACGTACATACAGTTAATACTTGATGATATTATTACGACTTGCAACTAGAAAAATGATGTAGAGGTGCTCTTTCTAGGTATAAGTATTCCTATTCTCAAGGTTCCCCTAGTCACTCTTAGGTAGGTAGTAGTAGATACTTATAAAGTTAATACAAAAAAAGTCGAGGTAAATAAAAGAACAACATCATTTCATATTATATTCAATTAAATTTTCGTTTATATTGAATCGAATAAACATTTAGCCAATATCTTGGTTACCTAAGCGGTAATGCTTAAATTGTTCGTGTGAGCCTAGTGACGTAGTAGGTAGTTTTATAATAAAACTTATTTTTAACATTAATAAAATATTTACAATATTTGGAAAATTCATCACAGCTTCACGAAAACAAGCATAACATTGGAACAACAAAACAAACTGTCGAAATACAACTATTAATGCATCTAAAACTATAAAACAAGTGTGACAAACAGCCTCAATCGATAAATGCGTAAATACTGTAAACATAAACTGTTTGGTGGAAACCGTTTTACTGGACAAAGCGGTTAAGGAAACTATGAAATACCCCGAAAAACCCTTCACAAACAACCCAAACATTACCATCCACCTACCTATGTATCATTTTGAATAGAATTTAATCAGCAGTCCAAATTAATATTGCAAAACCAATAACTGCAACCGCTTCGCTTTGCCTAGTAACACGGGAGACTAATATATTAGCAGTTATTACGTGTCCACTACAACACTAACCGATCTTTGGATTGAGGAAGCATTAACAATATCTATAACAAAGGAGTACATAATATGGAATGTGCGTAACCTGCCGGCCGCCGAACATCGACCGATACAGTATCAGTAATATCGATCCAAATATAGTACTATGTGCAATATAATATCGTTATTACTATGACTCAATACTAATTATACAAATAATGTACATAATTAGAATAACATTGAATACCATTCTATACTCCGACCTCGCTATTATAATTTAAGTGGAACTTTTAATGAGAATATCCATTAATTATATTCTAACAACAGATTTATACAACTACTGTAAAATTTAATAAATAAAACCGAGTTTTGAGTTTCTTATGTACATACAAACTACTAGAAGATATTGAGATTCCTTCACAAACAACTGTGGTGTGTCCTTTGATTGTAATTTTGTACCTACCTCTATGTACACAGTAAACAATACGATGTGATCGCTCTACCAGATAACTTGACACTACTTTAACTTATAATGATATCGCATTCAAATACGTCTACCTTAAGCGAAACTATGATCATTAATAAATCTAAACAGTTACTAATAAAGTCCTTTGAATAATACGAACAGTTTAAAGTTAGGCTGACTCGTTCGTCGTCATTTTAATACTAACATGGCACTGCACACCATTAAACGATTCGATATCAGTCTTTCGTGTATATGCTGCGACGCCACAAACACAAAAATCTCTCACATTTACTATAATTTCCAGTAATTATTTTACACAAGTTTCCTTTCTGCCATAGCGTGGGGGTGTCCCGGGTGGGTGTAGTGTCCGGGTGATGACGGTTCGTACAAAGACATCTTCAGTCTCTTGCACTTCGCTCTTCGGTTCTTGAACCAAAATTGCACGTTCTTCGACTCCAGTCGCGGAAACTTCTGCCTGTAAGGCATTCTATTCAACTCCTCAGTGTATTTAAGTATCAGATTGTGCGACGGGTGTGTGTTCATCGAGAACCATTGCTCTAGAACGGGGACCTCGGATACCGGGTCAATGAATGTCCGGTTGCGTTTGCGGCGCTCATCAGAAGCTCCTGCAAGCGCTAAGTTCAAGCCGCTGGCTCCTTCACCGGGTACTGCGCCGACGCCGGGAAAGCCGCTCATGTATTGACTCATATACATGATCCCGTGGCCGAACATTGGATGGTTTGGCACCATGGGGAATGGCAGGCGGTCAAGATGTGGGGAGGATGGCCTGTAGTGACGCTCTTGGATGACGTCATCATCCGACGCGTCGTGGTCATCTCCAACGCCATTTTCATCCTCATTGTTGTTGTTATTGCTGTTGTTGTTGTGTGAACTGTCGCTATTCTTAGCTGGAGACCTCTGCGGTGAGATAGCATTGTCGGGCTTGCTTAAATCCCTTGGCTCTTGCTTGATGTCATGTACCTGCAACAATAAAAAATGAAAGAAATTTAGGAAGAAAATTTAAGAATTTAACTTACAAGCTTAGGTACGTATTCTACGTTTCATAGTGTATGCTAAAGAAACAGAAGTTTACGTGTGCGGATTTGTAATAAAGATTAATAATATTGTACTTACATAATAACTCACCTTAATAATATCTGGAGGTTTAGGTGACTCCTGGGGTCGATCATCTGTATCATGGTCATTATTTTTCTTAGTTGTGATCAAAGACAATGGAGCATCTGGGCTTTCTGGCCTATCATCCGGATTCAAATCACCTCCGTCATCTTCCAAATCGGAACCTCCGTTAGACAGATTATCTTCAGACATTACCGACATTGGGTATCTACCAGGACTGCCTGATAAAATAGGGCTCTTCATTGAGTTGTGGTCTTGAGAACCATAAGTGTCACTACCAGCCATCAATGATCCGTTTGTGGGACTGTGACTTCTGCTATTGAATCCGTTCACCCCAAGGTGGCAGCTTAGACCTCCGATGTTACGAAGCTCAGCACGCTTCTGCGCAGCACGAGCGTTCTTGAACCAGTAAACAACATTATTGACATCGAGGGGTTTGCGTCCTCGCCTCGATTCTAGGTTGTTTAACTCTCGGACATACTGTTGTATTTGCTGTCTGCTAGGATGTTGATTCTCAGAAAACCAGCGCTGCAATTTCGGTAGTTCCAACTCAGGGTCGAAACTTGTCCGCATTCTAGTTTTTTGGGTTGGATATTGACTTTGAACAGTCTGTAATGCTGGATGCAGGTGATCTGGTATTGTATTCAGTGTTGGTGAACGATTTTTTGGACCAGGAGATGGGTATCGACGTGGACTGAAAGGCGGTGGTCGGGGAGTCACTTGGGCGCTCCACCAAGATTCAAATTTACGACGCATTTCCTCAGACGGCTCGTGAAAATTGTGCGGCCCAGGCGTGCGGTCCTGGCCACGGCATATCTGAGCCAATGTTACCTGTAACAAGAAGAAATATTTAAAATAAAGGTCACCAAACGTAGCTAGGAGAGTAAATAACACAACAAGATACTGCAAACAATTTTAGACGATTTTAAGGAGGTCAGTCTAACCAGCAACAGATACAGAGATAATTGTTTGAGTAAACACAAAGCATTGTTTCACAGAACATCGCCATTAGATTATGAAAATATTAGGTCGGCTGTTAATGCATGTGTCATGCGCGAGCGGTCGGCTCGGTTCAGTCGGTGCGAGGTGTTTACTCGGTGGTTAGTGCGCATCACACTCCCGCGCGCCGACGAAACTTCAATCATGGTCTGCTCTAAAACAATGAGCGGGAAGGGCGTCTCAACAATTAGCATCCACCCACTACGCCCTCAACTAGGCGCCGCGGCACACGGCCGCGGGCTAAGTGCTTCCACAGGCACGTTACCGCATCACCTCTCTTAAACAAAGCACTCGAAAGGCCTTAACCGACCCTACGCCGCTGTTTGATCATCAAATCAACCGTGTGACTTAGAATGATTCCAATGCGATGTTTAAATTTCACAACTATTTATTCAACACGATAACAGCAGTGCTTGTTTAGAGAGGTATTAATCGCACCGCAAGTAGTCAATCATAAAAGAACTTGTCAGATTATAGCTCCGTCGCGGAGTTTACCCAGGTTGACAGTTATGCAAGTGAGATCTGCTCGTATCGCTAGATTACATAGAACAATGCCAGTGATTACGTCGTCAACCGAGTTGTCAGGCCCGTTTGCTCCGCAAGTGTTGCTAAATCAGACGTTAAATTAACCGTAAGTATTACACATCGAGATTGTGCCTATAAATCATGTCAGAGGTATTAGCGCCGTGCTCGAGTGATACGTTAATCCGCTTCTTTGTTTTATATTTTTAAATAGTGAGGCCATATTTGCTTTCAGATATTGTCTGTTTCAGCTTCATGGAAGATTTACGAGAGCTGGCGCCTGCGCGTGATAACTCGCGTCACGTGTAATCCGCCTAAGTACGTAATTCGGTGTGTGATTGCGAACATTTCTTGATATACTCGTAGTTAAAAGGACAACTTTGAACACAATAGGCTTAGTGTTATCTTATATTATTTTCGTTGTGTACATATGCTACTTACGCATGCTTCAAGGAGTGATTAAATTGTAACCCGTTACTAAGAACCTTGAAATTTCAAAGAGATTTTGAAATTAAGTAAGAAAGTAGTCTTAAAGAAGATTTATGGTTTAAAATTGATCCTGCATCGAGGTGGCACTCGGGAAACCCCTTCGATAAAATATTCCTCGAGCGTCTGAAAGTTTGCTCGGAGTTAAAATCGAAGTGGCGCAAATTGGCGTGAGATAAATTACCATAATATCATAGAGCCGAGTTCATCTGGCGTTTAGCTACAACTTTGGTGTCGGAGGTGTTTGATTATCTTGCCCGGTGAAAGTTCCTTTGGTTCATTTGCGCCAACTTTGACTCGACTTTACAACTTCAATTTGTTTCTAGCTGTCTTACACCTTCATTTATTATCTTCAAGATTTTATATAAAGTTTCAAATACAATTCAAAACTAGGCCACTATACAATGTCACTGGAAACCAAATTGAAATATAGATCCGTGAGCCGGTTATGTTTTAAGAGGGCGCATGGAGCGCTAACCTCGCGTTTAATAAGATTATAAAGCATTATTTTATGGTATTAATAAGATCAAAAGCGTTCGTACATCTAAAACTCCTTTTAACCCTCTTTCGTGGCTCAAGTTGGCAAGACGAGGGCAACCCCCGCCTGCCGCCCTAACCCGTTCGCAACAAGGTGGATATTTAGAAAATATAATAAGGCCTTGCGAGGCGCGGATGAGACGCAGATTCAATTAAATTTATTATGTATGGAGATCTCGCATATGAGACAGGTGCTCATCGCGTCGACAAATTGTTCTCTATAGTAAGCTGTAATCTCTTTAGAACTTACCAATATACAGAAAATGGTAATAACATGTTAATTTTAGTAATTTCAAGGAAATCAAAGTCTGTGAATGTGAATGAGCATAAAGATGCACAATAAAAGCATGACAAAAAAAAATGAATGCAAAAATGTAATCGTTCGTAATAATCGTAACTGTAGTAAAACATTACTCTACCAATGAACCAACACGCAATAGAATTTCAAAATTCAACCTCACAAAATAATATACAAACGATGACGTCACATTTCCTATCATCCCACTCATTGTTAAGGCTCGAGCCGCGAACATGAAAACAAATGCTTTCTTAATTCTTCCCCCAAAGATGATCCCTATTAGCAGGGTCTTAGCAGTCACCTCGCAATTATAAAGACCAAATTATAGAACGCTCGGGTACTTAGCAAGGAGTTTGATAATCCGTCTCTGTCTTTCATCTTGAGGAGTTCTTCTTGTTAATTTTGTCGATATCGCTTGCCAATATTTTTGTGATGTTTTACCAAAACAGAAATGAGCTTTAGTTGGCAAACGGAAATTTAATGAAGGTACTCTTTTAGTATCATTAGCATTATGTAAAAGGTTTCCTTTATTTTAGATATTTCTTGAACTATTACTTTGGTCCCTTTTTCTTAATATTAAGATCAAGCGCGAATGAAATAAATTATTTTATCACGATTTAATCTCTGGATTTATAGAAACACAAATTTTTAAGTAAGTATCCTGTTAGTTACAGTTGTCTTGACATATTGCTAGACCTACAGCATTTTTGTTACACTTCCTGTCATACTATAGCTTTATGGAATAGTGATAAAATAACTGCCCCTTAACTTGGTCTGGTGTACGTAAGAACGTGAAGTCCTAAGCAATGCAATGTGCTATTGAGTTTTCGCGTTAGGAAATTCTCAGACGTAGCTCAATTTGCCCATCTATCATTAGGCTGCCCTTATAGGTAACATGGGACTTAATAACAGCATCGGAGAAATATAGACCTAACTGTAAATTAATATACCTTTGCTTAACACTTGCCTATTACTTATTATGTTATTGTAGACATAAATATTGGCCCAATAAAATCACTCGAAGCTCGAATAAAAGCACTCATACAACGCAAGCCACAAATAACAGAACACCAAAAACAAAATCACGGCTCTTAAGCATTCGATCTTTAATTAAATCGTTAAAACAAACAATACACCTACTAGGATAAATGTTTTCGATTGAAAGCGTACCTTACAAAGCGGGCTTAAAATATGGAAAACAATGAGTTTCCACGTTAATAAGGGGTAAAGGGGGTAAAGGTTTAGTTGGGGTATTGTGCGGCCGGCTAGGGGCACCGGGACAGCGTTACTGTTGTGAACGTTGGTTTAACTCAGTGTAGCGTATACTCATTGTCGCCTATCAGTATGATGTTAACGCCTCAATCGGTTGATGTAATTTCATTTGACAGATGTTTTCGTAAGCTTTGTCGAGTTGGAAAGATTATGACGACTGTGCTCGTAGTGTATAATCTTTTGCAACAGGGGGTGGTTTATAATTTTATTTAAAAAATGTTAATTTTGGTATTTAACTTGGAAGTTATATTTTAAAAAAATAATTTATTACAATATTGACTCTTTAGCAAGTGGTGGATTATCAGTTTTTGTGGGAGAATCGTAACATTCTAAATGTATCAATACCATTGAACCTTTTTCAATATTACATCTGCCTATTTTCATACTTGCCGTTTATACTGGTTAGGTAGAATGACAATTTCATCAAACTCATGATTTGTTTTTCTTTACCTCGTCTAAGGGGCATCCAGTAGACATGAGCAAAGGTCTGCTCTGAACAAGCAGGAGTCGCAGGAGTTTGTCCTTGATGTCCTGCAGTGGGGTCGGGCGAGGTCTCAGCAGCTGGATCCTGAGGGTTGCGACAGTCGTGAGTTCCCCCAAGACCTCGCCAACCGTGGCTAGTGGACCGTCGGAGATCCTCTCGAATGGCAACGGCTTCCAGTTGTTGATGACAACTGAACCTGGTGACAAACAAAAATAGGTGTTAGCTGTTTAAAAGAGGATTATGCGTTAAGATATTACCACTAGTACGGGTGAAAAGGGATTGTACAACGATAACATCAGGACAATTCCTCTCTATGTGGACCACAGCGTGACATATTTATGTAAATAATTAGCTGTAATCATAATCAAATAACGAGTCCTATGCGTGCATGGTCTTGTTTAGCCTACAAACCACATTGGGATATATCCACCTTCCACCAAAGATCTAGAAATCCATCAATGGATGTTGGTAAGTACCATTTCATATAAAACAACACATTACTTCAACTCCTACTATGAACCTAATCCTTAAGTTAAGCAATTGCATAAAGTTTACCTTTAGCAGAAGCAGCTAACTCATGAGGGTATCCGAGTCTCATCATGGCGGCTGGCACGAGCTCGTGGAAGGCGGTGGCTGCAGGGATGATAACGTAACTGTCCGTCTCCACCACAGCCCGTCGTCTCCACGTGCCTTCTTCCAGCGAGGATACAGCTTCCACCACGCAGTGGACTGGCAATGTTTTACCTGCGACAATGGAAAAAAGCTGTTAGGTTATAAAGGTATTTAAAGTAGAAAACATTTTTTGACCATCTACATTTAAAGATTTGAATGTAATATAAATATTTATAATCTTGCTGAACGTTCGTTTCAAACCGTCCAAGTAAAAAAAAGTAATGGAAAGATCTTTTCCGAGACGCGGTTCCTATGAAAAATCACCTTAGCAGGTTCGACATCGAAAAACGCTGTCGCTAAGAAGGCGTCTTAATTATTTAGCAACTTTTCAAGCGAAGAAGCAATGCTTTTGACTTGCTCGCGGACGCGGCAAAAAACCTACTGAAATGTTAAAATAATAATTAATCCTTGTGGAAGGAACGGCCGGCGCGCCCAGCGCTTTGTGCCGCTGCTTTGTTGCGATATTAAATAGTTTTTGCTGCTTCGATGCGCTTTTTTATAGACGTTTAATAGCTTGCCGCTTTAATGGAAATCTGTCGCGCTTTTCTTTTAAAATGTTTTAGTCTGTTGCTTCTATTAACACAAAGAAATACTTTATTGAAGTCTCATTAATGTTTCATCAACAAAATTATTCGCTATTTATGACATGTCCACACAAGTAAATACCCCAAATACTCTACATTCAATATTATTACGGTAAACACTGATTTAGAGTATCAGTTGAAAACAATAGTCGTCTTTGAACTAGCGCGCAGTTATTGAATTTACATAATACTGTTCCGGCATTCGGTTCAAAACATAGTTACATTGAAATTATTATAAATTTCCCCGCAATAATCTTTTAATAACAGGGCCGAGGTGCGTTAAGCTGTGTTAGGCTTTGGGTTACGTACTTTTGAATAGGAGTTTCAGTTTCAGTAATCGCTGAAACTAACTTTCGATAGTTTTCGTGAGGAAGTTCTTTAGTTAACGCGTTTGTTAGATGGGGGTAGGAGTTAGTTTTCGTGTGTAGGGGCAATCCCTTTGGAATATTTAAATGGTTATTTTCCATTTAAATCACAACTTACACAAAAACAAGTTAAACAAAAATTCATAATAATAATCGAAAGTTTAAATCTTAGTATATCTGCAAATAGGTAAACTACATTTAAGTAGGTGCATAAAAAAATCACCCCTTTTAACAAAACTTTTTACGCCTGTTCGAAAAGTTTTGAATTCATAAAAGAAAACTTGTCTTTTAATATTCTTCACTTTTCAATACATTTTAAAAACTTTAATCGACATTTTCAGGCTACTTACTAGTTTTGACAACCCTACAATGTTCGGAAGGTAGTTGCAGGTTAGCACCTAGGCTGCGATTTAATACGAAGCGCGGATTAGGTGAGGTTTAGTTGCGGACCGTCCGCCGCCCGAGACGGTCCTTTGGTCAGTTTAAACCCTTGCTTTATGAAACTATACACGTGGAATTGAATATTAATTAAAAGCGATAGGTGGGACCATATTTCAGGTACAGTAGAGCTTTGTTTATTTCGTGTTGCAGTATTTACTAAGAGTTTAATGTTTTAGCATCAATTTTGAAGAAGTTCAGATGAAATGACCTATGAACCTAAAAACTAAGAAAACTGAGGAGAGATTTAGTCAAAATAATTGACTAGTATACTTTAAATCTGTTAATGTAGTAAAAACTAAAAATAAAAGGGCGGGAAAAAGAGTCAAGGCTTCTCCACCATACATACATGCTCATATAATTTGTTGAAAGCATTGTCACGAGTCTCTAATGAGCTGTGACGTCATAACGCGAGTGCCGCAAATCCTACCATACGTGTTATCTCGAATCCGGCATAAAATTAAATCGTATTAGCGAACGAGCGGAGCAGAGGGCGACGCATTGCCGCAAAAAATACATTTTATACCCTCTGTATTTGGAATATTTGGGAAATTAATATTGTATTTTACCTACTATTATTCACATCAAACGATTCAAATGTTTTCAAATTGAATCAGGTGTAGTTTTCAGAGATTCGAGTTTAGGCAAAATAACAGACAATAAAAAAAGCGTTGGTTATATTTTATATAATATTTCCTCCTCAAATACAAACAACACACAGAAAAATACTTTAATAAGCATCTCTCTTCTACTACTTAGGTAGCTTAATATTTGAAGACAAACATAATTTTCTGTTTCAAATTATTAGCTCAAGTCCTCTTACCTCTTGTCCTGTATTCATTAATCGTGGAACAAGAAGTACAAATCAGTTCCGAATTAGACACAGCGTTCATTAGCTCACTACATAAAATAGCAATTAGACAGACAGACGAACAGAGCGCTCTTAGCTAGCTAAGGAAACGCTCGACTTTGTCACGTAAATGCGACTAACAACCAATAGTGCTAATGATCAAGCAACTAGAAACTTCACGGGTTGTTCGTCATTTCATCTTTTTCTTAGGCATGATTTTTTAAGGAATAACATCACGCCGTTCCTCGAAGGATTAAGTAAAGTTGAACTGTTACTGATATACACCCACATTTTGTCGATGCTGTTATTGAATCTCATACAATAGGGTATGAAGATATTATCATCTTCCTGTAAACACCGAACTGCCATTAAAACGAGTAGGTATCTCCGTGAAATTTCTTTTTCAAAGAACACACAGTGCATCTAACGTATAAAATCTTTTACTCAACAATACGTATAATTGTTGTAGTACAGTACATAATAAGCTCGCTGCAAAGCTTAGCCGATCCAAGACCACTTGAAAAGAGGTTGGTACACACTGGCGGGATGTCGAGCGGCTTGTGTAAGTACTGAATTAAAACTTCGTACCAACAGGCATTAGCTGTTGTGTGCCAGTCTTTATTTTTTAGTTGAACTATTGGGAGCTGATGTGAAGTGTGTGATCGGTTTTTTTTTGGTATCAAGATTATATTATTTTTATTAGCGATACAATACAATCACTTTTTAGTATGGTAGTAATGTTGACAACACGATTGGCGCAATGGTTAAACCATTGGCTTTTTGCATTACGTATCGCTGGTACGATCCCAGCACGGAACAAATATTTGTATGGCCTACAGATAGTTGTTGGGTCTGGTTGTTTGTGCATGTGAATATATATGTTTGTAAACGCACCACGCAATAATTACAAAGGCGGTTTAAAAAAAAAACCGTTAAAAGACATCAACAATCACGCTTCACTTTTCTCTTTTCCTGTCTATGTATGACGTCACAAATGTCTAAGTGTACGCACCTGTCGGACTGGATGTATGAGCTTATACAGATATGTTCGGAATCAAATTCTGTACTTTTCGGGTACGCTCGTGCCCCGAACAAAGATGTAAAGTTGCTGGATTAAGAGAGCGCAGGTTTGACGAATTTTTAAGCGTAGTCTTTATTTTATAAGATATTATAAAGTGATTGTAAATTTCTTGGAACAAAATTCGGTATTACTTATATATAAAATTATTTTCATAAATATCCCGATGCTTTATTCTATTTGAAATAAGACACCGTATAAATAGTTTCCTCACACTTTAGGAATTATTTTTTACGTCAAGGGTCCATTATAAACACAAATCTTTCCAAGCAAAAACTCCTACACCCGATACAACTATTATCTATTACTATATTAGTAGACCATACAAATATTAGTTCCGTGTGGATATCGATCCCGCAACACTTACACGTTCTATGGCAGCGGTTTTATTGTTTTCCCAGACTACAATATTTTCGTTCAACTAAACTTCTACTGTAATGCGGTTCATAAAGACAAAAAGACACTGCCTACCCTACATAACTCAGATAAATATTTATTATGAGATATTTGAGGTGGTAAATCACATACATCATTATTTAATCGACAAGACGACGTATTATTGGTAAGCTTTTAAAATTTTCTGCCTATGTCTAAAAACTCTGTGCACGCCGCTATGTATGTTCTATAAGAAAAACAATATCTCCACAAATATCTATGTACAACAAAGTAAAAAATTGTCCGCAATCCTAATCAGCTGTTCTTATTATAAAATAGTAGCTCATCTAGTTATTTTATACGAGTCACGAAGCATTAACAATGAACCGTGAGAGACGTGTGTACTTACTTTGGAGTTAGCATAAGTATTCGCTAAAAGTCTCATCTCACCCCGCCCCTAAGAACCGGGGCTTAATTGACTCCGCTCCTTTAAAACGGTTGGATGGAAAGCTTTATGTGTATGTGTATCATAAGCTGCCTCAATGGTCTAGTGGTCGCAAGCGCGATTGCTGAGCGTGAGGATCTGGGTTCGATCGAGAAAAGCAATTTTCATTTTGTTTTTCAGTATAGAAATTCTCAGTAACAGCACGGAGTCTGGAACTGTGCCCGGTTGATGGAAATAAGCTCGCCACTTACATGGGAGTTAATAACAGGATCGGCGAAATGTGGGTGCACAATAGTATATTTCTGCCTAGCCCTTCAGGGATACACGCGAGATGCTAAGATGCTATATATCACAAGTACTTTGTCTCCCTTTATCTTGGTTAAAAAGGTAGCATGGTTTTTTTAAGTTTCACCCGAATACAGTCTGAAGTGCGGTAGACAGCAAAATCATTTAAATTTACCGATTTGCTTGGTGAGTTTATTTGTATGGGAAGATACTGTTACTCCAAAAAGGCTGAACTGACAAATCGAGAACATCTATTGATCATACAGTCATATAGTACCTCTACTATATGACTGTATGATAATAATAAGAGTCACTTCATATCAAGGATGAAAACGTTCATTTTTACGGAGAAGAACTTAATGTTATTTTATCCGTTGTTCCGGGGAACAAATTCGCTATCGACTCCCTCCCTTGTAAGATCTGACCACAACTTCCTTCATTATCATTTTTGAAGGCACTATTGGCGCAGTGGTTGAGCGATCGACCGCTTCGCTACGTGTCGCGAGTTTGAATTCTACACGGATCTACACACAGTTGTTCCAGATGTGGATGATTGCCCATGTTAATATTTGTGTTTGTACACGCACCTATGATAGAGGAATTATTGCTAGTGTGGGGTAAAAAAAGACATCACATAACTAATTCAAATGAGTACTATTGGATTTGCGTGTTGATCGAAGTCCCATTCGTGAGCGATGATCTATTTAGATTGGATAAGTCGTGGCGTGCCGGATGCTGAAACCTAGCAAATACCGTGTCATGCCATCAATGACTACTGCGCTTTGTCTGACTGATATTTACAACATAATTATGTGTAGTGTTATGGGAGGAAAGCACGGATCGTAGTTATATGGCGTATTGTTATACATGGCTACATATTTATATATTTGATTAGTATCTCGTAATACCAGCTATAATTGGTTTTATTTTAACACGTCAAGTTACACGATAGAATGGCAAGAATCCAAATTATTTATATTTCTTCACTCAGGCTATGAAGTTAGAGTTTTAGAAAACTCTTAACTCAATGAGAGCAGCTTTGGACAAATATTCTACTGGACTTTAAATATACTAGTCTAGACTACGCTCTAGAGTCTACAGAATCCCATATAAATTGAAATATAAAGGTGAAATAAGTAAAATGAGTAGCTATGTAATATACTAAGTACGAGGCATCCTGTTCGGGAGTTTCTATTTACCTCTCGTGATGAGTAAAAAGACACAAACCATCTTTGAAAAACAAAAAAGCATCTAGTACACAATTAAGGCAGACTTTAATCTATCCAAACGTACAATGTCTAAATTGAATTCAAATGTAAGTGTAACTCAAAAATCAAGTTTAACAGTTTAATTTAGAGGACGTGTGGATGTAGCCTAACACCTTCGGTCGTCTGTTAATCCCCTTACGATGGGCCCCCAAAGTTTCACCTGACCACGCGGCAGACGGTCTAATGCTAGTCTAAACAATGCAAATTCAGATATACCTACCTGAGCAGACATGTAAAAATACTAGCTTGAATATATTAGAGGCCATAATATTGAGTTAGTTTAAAAAGATATTAATAAGAATTATAATATTATGGAGAGACGAAAATATTGTTCTGAAGTTGAATACGTGTATTAGAATATTTATAAATTGGTCGACTTCATGGACACAAGCATTCGTATTGACTTTTACGATACAAAACTTTTAATAGTAGGTAATAGCTTAGGAAAAGTTTATTATAGGAACAATATTTTAGTGAGAACACAAGTTTAAACTATCACACTGAAAAAAATATTTAAGGCTGCCTCTCCACTGAAGCGGAGCGAAGCCAAGAAAAAATAACACAATTTTACTAACATTATCACGTTACTTAGATAAATTATTTTATCACTTTTTAGGCTTTCAAACCTTTGAAGCAGCCTAAATCTCTGGATATATAACACACGTGAAATTTCCCACCTAATCTGTTGCAAACTTAACAATACAACACCATATCCGTGCATGCAGAGCCTTAAGCAAGTTAAGTCGCGGATGGTATCAACTGACCGCCCTGTCTACGTAACACGACCTAGGTCTCAGACGCTGTAAGGCTTACCACTAAGCCTGCCCGCCTTTATTATGCTCTACTTTAATACTCAGATTTAACTTTACTACAAGTTCCGGCTAACTGTACCTAAGGTGTTTAACAAGTACCTGTATGTATAAAAAATATATAAATAAATATAAATTCGGCCCATTACTGTCCCACTGCTCGGCAAGGGCCTCTTCTCAGATTGAGATGGGGCTTTAGTCCACCACGCTGGCCTGATGCGGGTTGGCGAACTATACACACCGTCAAGAAATTTATGGAGTCCTCTCAGGTGTGCAGGTTTCCTCACGATGTTATGCTTCACCGTTAACGCAAATGATAATCAAATTCTGATCCGCACATGATTCCGAAAAGTCAGAGGTGTGGGCTGGGTTTGAACTTAGACCCTCTTGAAAGGCAAGCGTTCAACCACCAGGCTATCACCGCTTTTATGCTATAAAAATTACATGAAAAATATCATATTAAAGTTTTACATTGGGATCGATTGCTGTAATCACCACATCGAGAATATTCCGATTCCGAGAGTGTTCCGGATTCGATTCCTGCACGGACTAAAGATTTTTTATAGACATATTTATATGGATTGCATGTGACACGCATGTTAGTTAACTGTACCCACGACACAGGGAAAATAAAAAATAGATAAAAATCTATTAAAATTCATGTTTTTTTTTTTTTTTTTTTCCAGAATATTTTCTTGCTCTTTCTCCGGCCCTCCTATGGATATTCACTTCATTATATTATCTAATCCTTCTACCTAATAAAAACACATCAAAACATTTTAAACAAAAGACGACCGAGAAGTAGAGTAGCACTGATAAAAATAAAATAAAAGAAAATCAAACATCATCTACTTTCTTTTGTGTCGAGTACTCGTGAGCTATCACATGGGAGTCGCTCATGACGTAGTAGAAAGACTTTAATAACACGTACTTTGAAAATCACTAAACTCATACTTACTTAACATTTTGTAAATAACTAGCGACCCGTTCCGGCTTCGCACGGGTGCAATTGAATAATGAAGAAAATAAGAAGTGCGCTTAAAAAAAAATATTAAGTATGTTTATTTTATAACATGTAACATATAACAGCAGAACTGTTAAACTGAACGTCACGTTTTTATTGAGATATTCATACGAAAATACCATCCAAATTTCCGACCTTCCATGAATTTACCAAAAATTTGCTTTTATACAAACCTTGACCTGATAATTAGGAACGTAAAAAAAAAACAGTCAAATCGGTCGAGCCGTTCTTAAGTGATGGTTCGTCATACATGTGGCAATTGTTTTTTATATATATGACCAGCTGTTGCCCGCGGTTTCATCCGCATCCTAGAGGAACTACTTCATGTATTCGAATAAATATCCTATGTGTCAATCCAGGACATAGTCTGTCTGTGTGCCAAGTTTCATCCAAATCCGTTCTGTAGTTTTTGCGTGAAAGAGTAACAAACATCCATCCATCCATCCATCCTCACGAACTTTCTCATTAATAATAAATAATAAATAGGATAATCTATATTATCTACAAATATTTTAACTCAAGTTAATCAAATTACATTGTAATGTCAGACATGTTTTACATGTCGACAATGTCTGTGAATAACGATAACGACAATTGTGAAGGCGTTACACCTGTCAAGCGTGTTTGTTTAATTAAGAAACTCGGGTCATCCCCTCCGAGATCCGCCCTATGTTTGACACCATTTTATTAATAAATAAATGAGTGGGTTTTGGTGAATAAAGTGTGGTTCTGGATGATTCTTTTATTTTTATTTGAGATGTTGAGATATTTCATGACATAATGAATAAATTGCATTTTGTCATTATTTTTTGTTTCAGTACCTCTATCACGAGTTTTCTAACTATTTACTATCATAGTAAAGTAAATTTTCATGATAGCGATTTTAGTTCTTAACTTGGTTACATTAGGGATTAGAGTCGCTTATGTGACATATGTGTCATAGTTAAGTTTTGATTTACTATTTACGATATTATAGAGATGTCATGTTAGCGACTCTAATCCCTAATGTAACCAAGTTAAGAACTAAAATCACCTGTATAAAAATTTACATTTACTATGAAAGTAAATAGTGAAAAACTCATAATAGAGGTACAGGTTACATTTATCCAACTAATCCTGTTTAGATAGTGCTAAAAAAACTAAGTTTAATTACATGAAATAGCACGCTTGTATTCCTCAGTGGTAGGCAGACAAGTTTTAATGGTGTATATACACCCACATTTTCGCAATGCCATTATTAGTCAAATGTAATAGAGGACTTACAAACTCTGGGTACCTAATAAAAAAAATCTAAAAGAAAAACCTAATAATATTTTACACTACCCGGGGATACAACCCAGGACCTCACGCTCAGATGGCCCGCTTGCGACCACAATACAAATGAAACATTTTTGAAACATGTGATTAAGTAATATAGTATACATACCTACTAGATTTCAAAGATAACCTATTTACTGTATTTTCCGATATGTCGAAACATTACAAAATATGATAACTATGTAACTTTACTTTTATGTAACTATGTAACTTTAACAAAATATGTAACTTTGATTTTCAAATCTACTGTTTCAAAGATAAAGACTAAAATACGTAGATATATTTAGAATAGATATTAGATTTAAATATATCCAAACAATACACATATCTCGACGTCAACAAACGCGTGTATTCTATAAGACCGATACGATTTAATGAACGCCCCTGAGGTAATTAATTCAATCGCGTGTAAGGGTGACGCTGAAGGAAACGTCATCATTATCTTAGCAGTTGTTGCGGCAACGCGGTGTGAATGAGTGTCGTGTGTCTCCCAAGCCTTTGTCCCGCCCCTCGTCAATCGGTAACACATTTACCCACTTACGACTGGGTGAAAACTTGCAAAACGAACGCCATTGTTAAGACCGCTACAGACACAATGCCTTGTCGCTGCGGCGCTTATCGACTGCCGCGCGTCAAAGAAGTTCAAAAGCTCGGTTTAGACGTTCGTTATCGCGGCATCGTTTGTCAGTTTACGCCGGGAGCTATGATTGTCTCCACGTTACAAATGGCCTTTTTGAGGGCGTCGTTTGTTACCGTTTTAATTGACACCGCGAAAATATCTGGAGTCAAGAAATTCATATCGCACGAAGTCGCGTGTGTGAAGACGCGCCGACGTTCGACTTTGATACGCCTTTGTTCAAATACCATTCATTCATTGCTACGTATCTATACATACATTTAACGTTTTCTTAAAGTCTCTTCAAATAATCTGCGCATCTCGATAATAAATTCATAATAATAGAAAAATAGCAAAGAAACTTCTCTACGCTACGCCACTCGAGATATAATTTACCTTTCCTTCAAATAAGTACGTAGCGCTACGATAACGTGTAGCAGTTAACAACGTCTACGGCTTTACGTAACAATGTGCGTTTAAGTATTAATCTCATTTGTGTAATAAAATCTGTGCCTTAGCCGTGCCGTAGCAAGCGTGATCCGGCCGTGAAATGCTTGCCTCCGCACGATAATCCTGTTAGGTTAAGAAGGTTTCTACATATTACGTGCTTTGCTACGCCTTAAGGATTAAAACGACGTGTACGCATAACTCGATACGTATTGTTGGGGAAGACGTACCCTCCTTATATTGATTTTCCATCGGCTGTATCATGATAATGTACCTCGTGTAACGATGAACTCGTCTACGAATTTATAGGTATTCATTTAGCGGTGCCTAGTCCAGCCGGGCTTAAGCGATTACGCCACGGCAAAGATGCAATGTAGATTTACAGTAAAGCTTGCCATGACAAGGTGGTCATCGCAAGCCCCCAGATCTTTATGCCGGACAATGAAGACAAAGGACCTCTAAATTATTCAGACAAAGCAAAAGGGACCTTATCTTTTGAACGGTAAATACCATTTGTAAATATTTAAGTTCGCGCGTCAATTTTGCGTTAAGACGAATAGTTTGCATGAGAGAGGAATCGGAGAGCGTCTGGGAGGCTAACCCTACCTCCGGGCAGTCGGGGGTCGTCCATAAATAATTAATCTGCTGCGATGTGCGTCCGACGGTTAACTAAATCCTGCGGCGGTTTAGGCAACTGGCCTTCAGGGATACCTCAAGAACTGAATATTGTTTCTTGTTTCAATCCTATTGTCAGATAGACTAGATGTTCCGTTTAATCCCTGTATTTACTCACTAAAACAATAGTTAAGATTCTATGACTCATTACTTGAATAACAAAGTAAACGGAATCGTTAAAACTGTCAATCAAGAGACCAAACGATGGCGATGGGCAGATAAAAATATTTATTATTAAATTTGGATTAAGGAGCTGTCAATTGACTCAATCTCTTGTCATAATAATTTCAACAGGTGCCTATCATTCGTATATTTTCCGGGTATATAAAGAGCAGTTTGTGCGAGCCTCGGGAAGCCCCACAAGCAAGCAACAAGCGGCGTCTTGTGGCTCTACGGATGGGCCGCGGATTAGGCCAGCTTTGGCCACAAGACACCGACATATACATCGACTGTTCATGGTGTATACTTCAAATGTTTACTGGTGATTTGCTTTGATTTTGAGACGGTATATTAGTGAGCAACTATCACCATCTTTTAGCTCTTCGGACAGATTGCAGTTTAGGGATATAGATTGTCGTATAGAGTTGAGATACCAAAAGTATCTACTGAATTCGTTACGGTAAGTGCGTGTTTGGAGCTAATTTTTCAAAGGCTGAATTTATTCTGTAAGGAAAGTCTCGACAGTTAGTCTATGTATGGTATATGTGCGTGTGAGATTTGTATCTGTTAACTGTTGTATGCACTGCCCGTTAAAAGAGAAATTCGAGTGAGGCATCATAACACCCCTTGAAAATGCGTGCGCACGCGTAGATTAAATATAAAAGTATATACATAAACAGACTCGTAATTAGTTTACATCTATTTATTTAGCTCGAGATTATTCACTGCTGAGGGTGAACATCTTTAGTAGCTTTAACCTTGCATCACGCCTGAATTCCCCCATCAGTCCGAGGTGTACAAACATTTCCCCACCTTAGGATTTCTCCTGTATCATGGATACGGTTTACAAATATACATAACACATGCACACACAACCAGACCCGAAACAACTATCTAGTAGATCCAGTAGATCATACAAATATTTGTATCGTGCGAGGATCGAACCGGCAACACTTAGCGCAGAAAGCTAATCTTAGCCACTGCGCCAACCGCGTTGTCAATTATTGATAATTGCCAAACAGAATTTTCTTTAAAAAACGCTAAAACTCTAACGCTTTCCCGACCCGGGAATCGCACCAAGGACGCTCAGCAGCCGCACCAACCATTAGAACAAGAAGCGGTTTACTATGCCTAAACAAAAAAAAAAATATTGGCAAAATACTAGATATACGTACTTTACATATGGTTACAATACACAAAACGATTCTGAAACCCCCATCAAAAACACACAAAGCGTAACTTTTTAAGCTTAATTTAATTTGAATTGAGAGCAAAAAGTTAGGTTTAAACTAATCGAGGCTGTGTTTCAAACTCGAGTCCCGTGCCGAAGCCTGGCTGGGATATTGGATTATAAACAATTGTCTACCTAACCTACCGTTAGTGCCATTTACTAGTTACCGAACTTTTGTTTGGAACATTTCATTTTACACAGTGGAAAAATATTTGAGTATGAAAAATAAAACGGGTGTCATAATCGTTCAAGTCACTGATATTCTGTGTCCTGGCGTATTGGCTAAGTGATCAGCTTTCTACCCTACGTCACGTGGGTGTGGGTCCAATTTTCGAATAGTCTATATATTTGTATGATTGGGTCTATTTGCATAAATTTGCATTGCGTTTTATATGGTATATTGGGCTGTACATATGATATGGCAAAAACCCAGCGTAGGAGAAAGTATCAAAAAAATAAATTATTAATTTTAAAAAAATCTTACTCCCGTCTGCTTCGCATAAATCATAACTGATGTTCATAAATTCATTTTAATTTTGAATGTAAGTGGCTGTTGAGTATCGTCTAAGTTATAATGTATTTTTTCTCCTCCCAGGCTCTCAAAGTACTTGCATAAATGAATTATTAGCCTCAACCAATAGGTAATTTATTATCAGGACGAAACCTAAAACACTACAAAATCGCATTATCTAAATACCCATTCAAAATCCTGAATTATAAACGCAAACACTTTACATTAAATGATAATAATACATTATCGAAATGAAAATAAATTCAATGGCTAAAACTGTATTAACAGACTGCCTAATGCGTCCATTCTCAATCAATAGCTGTGGAAATAGCGACCAAATAATCGCAATGCAGTTAATGAAAGCATTTGAAAAGTTAAAAGCCTGTTTAGGCCGCCGCCACGTCCACCGACTAATTAACGTCGCGCAGTAATACCGCGGCTAGTGTGAACGAGGACTTAACGGCATTATCGTCTAAATTGTACTAATGTTTAGTTGTGGGCTTGAACGCACATTATGATTTGAGACACAAATTGGTTATATTTCGATTGTTAGTGTGTTAATAGCAGAGGCAAATAAGGTTTTGTTGCTGTTTACGTGTTTAGTAAAATTCCAAATACCTATAAATAAATAAAACTTATTTCAAAGTAAAAATATTTGAGAAACAGAAAAACCTATTTACTAGTTAGAGGTAGATTGTATGTAGGTAGGTGCTACGATGTATGTCCTATTACGTATTAATCCTATTATGTATAAAACACAAGTAAGTACCCATATTTCTGAATCAACTTCTAAAACTTTCGCAAAACAAAATAACGCTGCATTTATACAAAAACACTGAATATGAAATTACTTTTCTATTCGGAAACAGAAATATGTCATTCAAACTAAACAATTAAATATGTCATTCAAAAGATGGATTACTGAAATTGTATGCGCAGTAGGCTTTGAAACGAATCGTACCTATTTAGAGCGCGCAGACAGACTCGATTTAGTAATTAATTTTACCGCGCGAAGTGCACTAAATGCACTAGAAACTATAATCCTCATTAAAATGGGAAATAGTCGACTATTCACTTTGCCATCAAATATAATTTTGGCTTCTAAACGCGAAATATAATTATGTATTTTGGCAAATCCGATGTGTGCGCTCGACACAAATGCACTAGTTTAATATCATCATCTTTTCAACTGTGCGCGTAGATATATTTGTGTAATGATTTATGCAAATATCGTCTAAAAGCACATTAGGAATCGGTAACAAGCATTCTATTCACTGGAAACAGCGAAACTGTATCAATAATTCAATAACAGAGTTTTCATTTCGAGTTGGTAAGTAGTGCACTTTCCGAACGACAATCCACGAGAATAAAATTATATGAGGCGATCATTTTCATTTGCTTCCCGACCGTTCAATTTTTCGCATAACGCACCATCCAATGAAAACACAAATTAATCTGCTCATTTTTTTGCATACAATTTTATATCATTGAGCCCAAATATCTGAATGCGATGAATTTCGCGCTGCATAATCCCGTGTCAGGCCGATAGTTGTGGATTACTTTTGTCTCGATTGAATTATTTCATCATAATAAAAATGTATAATTAATTTGTTATTATATCGGCGCGCGAGTCGAGGTAATCCCTAAAAGGTCCGCGATCGCTTTGTTTACGCGTGCTTTTATGCGAGTTCAATGAAGGTGTGCCATGAAATCCGAAATCAATATAGGAGAGTATAGAAACAAGAGTGCGGGCGAGGCCTGTGTCGACGTGATATCCAACACGGGTTCGGATTAAGCGACGTCAAATCCGGGATTAAGCGAGGCCGGGATAAAACGGAAACCGGGATCGGCTCGAGCTCGGGTCAGCGGGATTTCGCCGGGCAATAAAAGTGTCTGCAGCCGATTTAGACTGAGCCCGCTGGCAATTCGGCGCGGCTACCAATTGCTAGGTAATTTCGGCGTGCGAGCGCGATCTGTCCACACAAAGCCGTTCTAATGCCCGCCAATGGGATTAGCCGAGTGTCGTACGGCCTTTAGAATTTATTGGATGGAATCAGACATCTGAATTAAGAAATAGTTCCTTGGTGTGTCTTATATTGATAATGAATATAACTGAGGAAAATAGTATTACCTACATAAGAATATAAGGTATTCCTAAAAATATACCGAGCAAAAACTGAAATTTTCGTATTGTTATCTGAATTGTAGAAATAAGTACCTACTAATGAGTTCTCCGTACTCAAACCGGCGGCCACTAGACTAATCAAAGTTTTTTCTAAACTAAATCCCTCTCGTTTGCAATGGACGTCGCTCATCTATTATAGGGGCCCCTCGGTAATCCGGATTGGAGATTCATTAGGGCGAGATTATACTCTATTGAAATCTGGCTTAAGCGGGCACGAGCGGATCGGATCGCAAACCGCGGAGTGGACAAGATGGGAACAGCCATTCATACAATGATAGCTCATGTGAGTGATGTGGAATTCATCTATTTTAAGTAGGTTTAATTTTGACTGCAATTTATTATTGTTTTTATGACTGAAAGTACAGTAGGTCACTGTGTGCTTTATAATAATTTTATTGTTTTATAACCGAAATTCTAACCCAATCGTTCGCGAAAGCTAACAACAGAAGCTTTCTACGGATGTGTTGGCGTTGGGGCTACTTTCGGCTGATCGAAGTGTAATATTGTTAATGCATTAACAACATCCAACAACACACATAAACATAATCACTCTCAGCTTAAGTAGTCTTCGCTCGATCGCCTTTTACGTCACTTTCGGGAAGTGATTTTTTTCTAGCCATAGCCAACCGCACTACTTGATCAGAATAATATAAAAGTTCCTATTAAAGTGATTCATTATACCATACATTTGTCTAAACATTATCCTGGTCTACTTTATGACGTCACCTTTTGTTAACAGGACTCAAAGACCAACATTATGATAATCGCAACCTTAATTCAAAGCCATAAAATCTATAAGAAAGACCGACAGGAAATTCGCAAGACATTCGAAAACACTGTGATGAATCATCGTATTTATGTTATTACATTACACTAATCAATTGATATTCCTGACGTGCTAAAGGTACCCACATTGCCATCATAAAGGCACCTTGAAGCATTAACTTTATTGGATAAGTCGACAACATCAAACGTTCACGTCTATGGAACGGTAAACAAAAACCGTACATTTGCCGGATGAAAATATTTTGGGTAATTACTGTAATATTTCATGTTATTTTTTTTGACGTGTTATATGGAAACTGGGTGTTACTAAGGAAGGTAATTTATAGAAATGTTATGCGATACGTAAAGAGAGCTATATCCGATATCCTCATACAAGTTTGGCCGTGCGCTAAGCCACGGGCGGAGTTGACGCACCGCGTGTTGAGTACATCAGCCCTAAGACTATGTGACGATTTTGTTGCAGGTCACAAAAAAAATAGGAATCAAAGGAAAAAGTACAAAGCGAATTATACCTACTTATACTAGCTGTTTGCCACAACTTCGTCTGTGTGCTACTTACCGGGTCCAATTATAGCTAAAAACTATCCAGGTCACCATATAAGTATAAAAAAATAATTTCATCAAAATTGATCAAGCCGTTTAGGAGGAGAAAAATTACGAACATAAGCTCACCGGGTGCTTAAGTTTATATATATTATTTAGGGATAGGTCACGAAAATCGTAAAAAAGATATCTTATTTCTCTTTGTAATACTTATTTTTTAAATAATTCGTCTGCTCTCTTGACAAACATCACGGTATCGCTTCATTTGTTTGACTGTAAAAAACTTATCACGAAATGTCACAGCATTGCGCGGTTTAATAATAAAGGTTTTTTATTCTGTAATAAAGTGTGGTTATGTCGTCATTATCTTCTTCCTTATGAGATGACCAATGAGTCAAGAAGTCTAACTGATAATGAGTTAAGAATCGCAGTATTAACAAGTAATAATCTTCCAATATCTACATCAACGTAATTTAAAAAAAAAAATTGCCTCCCTTTAGTAAACAATTCCTGTATCGTGGGTGAATTTTTGCAATCACAATTTTTCACGTGCTCAAACACCCCTACCCAGAACAGGATCAACTATCTATAGGTCAAAGACATTTTTGTTTTTGACTCGAACCCGGAACACGTAAGGCAGCATTCGATCCCTCAACCACTCCATCTAAGTTAAATTTCCGAAGAATGTTATCGGTAACTATGTAAAATAAATAATATAATATTTAAAAAAAGCCTCACATTGACTTACTTGCATTCGACGTCATTTTAAAAATATTATATCGATCTGTTTTTGATATCTCACAAACATTAACGAACACGTGATAATTTTTTTATTAAAAAACCTGAATACTAATAGTCTGCGCTTGACCCGTTTTTATCCGTAACCTTTACTCTTTATCCGGTCAATACCATCTGTTTCAGATAATAACCGTACGTAATAATAACATGGAAATGTTACAAAAACTCGCACTTAATCGCACTAGGGGCTTATCTCTTTTTGTATTCGTCCATGCGGGATTATTCGTGGGGCCGGCTTTATCCCAGAATAAAATATTTATATCCAACAAATAACGAGCTCTCGGACAAACATGGGCCTACATTGCCGCTTTTCGATAATATTATATAAAACATAACCATTACCTTTCTGAACAAATACGACATACTTAAATGTTTTAAGGCGAACTTTTAAATTGTTTTAATTAAAAAATAAAAGTTTTCTTTTTTTTAGAGTAGGTACTTACATTGTCATTATAATGAGGATTTTCTACACAGGTGTGATAGTTATGACATTGCCTTATCTTTTCTTATATCATTTTATATTTTCAATTCTAAGAACGCTTAAAATCTTGAAAAACTTGGTAACTATCACTAGATTCTTGTCGTAGTAGATACGATAGAAATCAGTTATCTAGATGATAAAAAAAATCGTAGAGCACAAGTGAACAACAACAGTCATTTTAAAATTGTTAGTAAATACAATTTAGGTTTTAATTAATTATAATATAAATAAATAAATAGCGAACAAAATTAATTCACTACATTTTATCCAGTGGATTTTCGTGAATAAATATTATTTCCCATTGCAAACGTTAAGCCGCGCGAATAATCCTGTTTTAAAAGAATTCCACACTTAAAAGATTTAAGCTTAATCGTTTGTGACCCATACGCCCGTGAAGCATACTAATCCACATGCATACTAATTGAGATAATCCAATTTAATAAAAAATCGGTACGGTACTGAATACTCAAAAGGGTAGTCGATATAACTAATACGATTTAATTGCACTTTGTGTGTAGTTTGAGTAAAAAACATCACTTATCTAGTAAGAACCAGATCCGCACTAAATTCTAAGTACCTATAATAAAAACAGTGACGTAAGGAGTAAAACATTCGACAACCCTCCAAACCCTACGGTAGGTCGCGGTTTCGTTCTGCGAGGTTCATTGACTACCGAAGAACCCCTGTTAAATCCCTTCACACAAGATTCAACTCTATCTTTTTCGTATTAGAACTAAATTTTAAAAATGTACCGAAATCTGGTAACTTTCTACTGCAAGCTGAAGATAAGCCGGCGGATTAGTTCGGCGGAACGGAAAAAAAGGATAAAAAGTATAAACTTCAGCCCTGATTGAGTTCAATTCTTTTTAATGTATGGGGTTTGACAACCCTGCTTCGTATATCCCGTAGATAAACATGAATAAAGGATTCGTGTTATAAGATTAAAACGCGTTCTCTAGTCGCTTTTGTGTAGAATCATTGTGTCGTTTGGATATAAATCTGGCAAATCAGAATATATAATAAAGAATACGGAATATTCAATACTTAATCATTTTTACGAAAGAGAAAGTTGATGCAACGATTTTTATTTGTTTAATACACAATGCGAAATAGAACTAAAGTTCTCAATATTAAAAAAAATGATAAGGCATAAACACACGAGAAACACATGACCTTGTACACATAATAGCATCTGTTCACATGACTCGTGTAGGTTGTATTGTAAATAAAAAAGTGATTGTAAAAGGGACTGGGGCGAGAAAATCCTGAAAAAGGCCCGCACGTGGCAATCCCGGATACTGGGATTTCACCTATCCGCCTTACCTTAATCCCGCGCCCCGGGAAAACACACAAATATGTGTGTGTTATTTGCCTTTATATGTATACACGTGCCGTTTACAAATAAAGAGTTGTGATGTATTATTTTCAGACTAATAAAACCCACCTGCGGCGTTGTGGAAAATGTTGCGATATTCATTTGTAACATTTAATTTTTATGTATGTTATTAAATTAACTTAACTAGAGACTCCGCTTTTGTAGTATATATGTAGTTTATCGATGCGGATTTGGTGTTGTCTGCGATTGGTGTTATCCTAACGAAATATATTTATCTAGCGATCCGCCCTGACTAACACGGGTGCAATTTACTAATTAAGAAAACGAGAAATTTCAAAAAAATATTTCTTACAACCCTTATGCTTATAAATACGAACACAACAACAAAAACGTGGCAAATGATTTTTATATCAAAAGATAAATTGTCTCATTGTTCGAATGGTTGACTGCTGAGTGTCAGGTCCTTCGCTCGAATCCTGGGTTGGGCAATATTTTAATGGGGTTTTCTGTATGAAAGTTATCATCCCGGAATTTGAAATTGTAACTGATCGATGGCAATAGCTCCCGACTCAATAACGCCATGGGCGAAATGTGAGTGTAGGTACCTACCTACATCACTCTTCGGGGTATACTGTCTATTTAATCTACCAAATTAGTTGGTAACCGTCGTAATACATGCACATAAACTATGCAACACAGAACTGGAACAACGATTGTTGAACATGTCCGTTGGCCGCACAAACTTAATACCTACCTTAATTTCGCATTCTTTCAAATCCAAAGCTAAATCTTCATACTTAGCGCAACTGCGTCACATATTACGTATAGGCACCACTTGGCGCGGTCCGTCGAGGATAATCCCGTCTTCTGTCTAGCTCGCACCCGCAGGTGTCCCGCGCAAATCCTCGCCTCGTCCCTCTCTAATCCCTTATTTGAATCTTATCAGATCTCAGGAGATACACCGGTAGTGGTGGCCATGTGTGTGTAGCGGGTTTATCCCTTAGGGTTGTCGAAGAAACTATGATTTGGGGCTTAATCTTCCTAAGAATCTAACAAATATAACATATTTTTGCCGTTATTTATTTTTTACGGATCGTTATTTTTTATTCATCTAACAGGCAAATTTACTATCCCAGAAATTGAAAAGCAGAATTTAGTCATCCCGTCGATAATTACCTTAAGTAGAATCGCTCAGGAATCGGAGACAAAGGTTGATAGGTTTTCCGCTCCCTAACACACTCATTGGTGCTGTTAATAGGTCTTTTTCAGTTTTATTCAAAATAAAGTTCTAAAGAGCCGCTCGGGCTAACAAGAGAACGAAATTTTAAAGTAGATAAATAATTAATATGTAGGAACATTTTATAATTGGCACATCCCTGATGTCCGAGCATGCATTAAAGGTGCGTCCACACTGAATCCGCGATTAATGGGAATGTGCGATTGAAGCCAAATTTATGTATCTGCAGCATGTCACCAGATTATCACGACACCAGAGTGGGGATATGAACAGCTGCTTTGATCTGTCTCTAAATGATCCCAGTAATGGCTGAACAGGGATTTTCTAATATAGATATCCTGTATTAGTGTTCTCTCTAGTACTTAGGCAAATTTACATAGAAATAACTGCCAGTTCATATTGCCGGCGTCGTCAGTTTAAATCTGAAAAGTTATTGGTATTTTTTTTTACTTATTTGTTTTATAAACGCATTTATTGCTGTCAATATAGCATTATTGGCTAGTATTATATATTTATTTATTCTTACAGAACATAAAATTTACTAGCGGCCATATTTTAAAGGAAGCTCGAGAATTAAAGGTTTATTTCTTGCGACTGTAATAAGATAATATTACTAACCCTTTGTAGGGATTAAGATTTTGTTAAGGGCGCCGTCCCTAAGCCCTGCCAGACGGGGTCCCGCGATTAGGGTGAACGAGGCCTTTGCCGCTCACTTCTATGGTTTTTACGATGCCCTAAACAATGAGAGGAATTGTCTCAAAAACTTATTTAGATTTACTGATGCTAATGAAATTATTATGCTGCGGATTATATGCTGGGCGATTGTTTCATAATTCATAATGTTGTTGTTTTACACCAAGCTGAATGTTGTAGTAAGAAAACGCGGTTAAAACAAAAAGTTTTATCTTATTTTACTCTTCGTATGATGACATAACGAACGTTCCCACTTGACCGTTTCCGAGCACGGCGGTGGCGGCCAGCGACACTCGAGTGGCAATCCGCTCCTCGGCCCGTAAGCCTAATCTTGACAAATGGTCCGGATCATCCGTTACCAGAGCCTACACCGGCTACGTTTATTTGTCCACACGACTCCACCGCCACGATTTTTTATCGATTGATCAGAGGCTCAGCTGATTGCCTCTCTGTGTTGTTGCCGACGGATTAATTCACACACGGAAACCCTCCTGTGTGGGTACGCGTGTACACACGGATGTACATATGTATGTGGTACCAGCTTTAAAACCAAATTAAAGTCCGACACAAAAGAATAATCGTAAAGGATTTGCATTATGATACGCACACATTGAAATGTAATGTGTAATGTAATCACAACTCAAGCCGTTTATCGTTCGATTTTCAAAGTGAATCTGACAAACGACTTACAACTTTATGCCTTGGGGAAATGAACGCGGCTTAATATACTGACAGTTAAGAAACTAAGCTACGAACTATTTTAAACTATGTATCTAAGCATCTAGATTCTAAGTACAGGTACACAGTATTTGGGCTTCAACAAATGTCTGCGATTGAAACAAAAGGATAAAACACGATCACAAAAACGTTTCAAAAAGTTTGATTCATTTTTTTTATCATTTGCAGAACAAGAGAGGTATAGTAGCTAGCTCATCGTGGAACCGGTCCCTAACGCGTTGTTTGTGTGCGTTAAGCCGAGTGCATGCCTCAAATTGGGCTGAAGTACAGGAGATTATCTCAAGATGATTGATGGAGAAATCCTCCCTTCGCCCCCTTGCCTCCCACACGCCGCGATAACCAGTCCGTTGCATTGATATGATTGGGTAATGCAATCCTCCGTGTAATTAGATAAAAGTTAATCGTTATACATTGACTCGTGAAAGATTTGTTTTGTCATATCATAGCATTTAAATATGTAGATATTAAAGTTCTCAATACCTGTGGGCTACTAAGTTGCCTTTACGAAAATTACATTTAAAATTTTGATTTTAAGTTCGAAATTTTTCCTGAACTTAGGTTCACATTATTTTATATCCATCAAAACAACAAAAAACACGCGTTAAATGTCGAATAAACATTGCGCGGATCCGACTTTTAGTCCGTCCATTTACAGTAATAAAAATAAACGGATTTAACAAGTAAAATCGGGTCTGAACCGGTCCGAACTAGTATTCACTGGAAAATCCTAGTTTCTAACAAAGACCTGAGGAGCTCCAACACGTAGAAAGCTAGCTAAGTAAAGCACATACATATAGAGCTAAGTATTCTTGATCCGGATCAGGGAGATTAGGTGGCAGCGGCCGGCCACGGTCCGGGATACATCTCCTACCGGATTACTGAAATCCGGATTTCGTTGAATAACTTGCCGGGGATTTGTGACGTAATTTATCTCTGTATAATGGAGTTTTCTTATGTGTTGGTTGTAATCAGCGTTTTTGTTAGCGTTTGTGTTTTTGCGAATAGCTAGGTACGTGAACAAAAATTGGGTTACAGATAGGAGAACTGTCAACAGTCTGAGCTTATAATTTTTGGAATAGATATTGTCATGTCAAGGTATTTCTTTGACGCCATATACGAAATTTTAGTTTTTAAAACGGCAAAACAATTACTTATCCTAATCATAGCATCATTTAACATAGCATCACGCCTGTCTTCCCGGAAGGGTTAGGCAGAGGTGTATTATTCTAATCCCACATTTCGCCGATGCCGTTATTAAGTTCAATGCAATATGGGCAAGCCTATTGCCATCTACCGGGCACAGTTCCAGACTCCGTGCTGCTCCATACAGAAAAACCCAATACCACTTTGCCCGACCCAGGAATCGAAACAAGAACCTCACGCTCATCAGTCGCGCTTGCGACCACTACAGCAGTCACTTATCCTAAAATATCTTTTAAATTTTTTTTTTTTTTTTTATAAAACGTTGTCCCACACTAGGATTTCTCCTGTGTCGTGGGTACATTTTTACAAACATACATGTCACATGCACACACAACCAGACCCGAAACAACTATCTGTAAATCATACAAATATTTGTTCCGTGCGGGAATCGAACCCGCGACACTTAGCGCAGAAAGCTAATCACTTAGCCAATGCGCCAACCGTGTCGTCATAAATAATAATCAATAACCTTAATCCAACAAACATTTTTGAGTTTTAATATAAATTGAAGCTACGAAATGTAAATAATGGTTTATATGGAAAGAAGATCATAAATATCAAGGTGATGACCAACAGGAGATTATCAACAGTCGGTTTATCGATCGTTTGCATAATTGTACAGCCACCGGTGTTTACGATCACTATATATACAATCATATATTATGTATTTTTAACGATATACCAGTTATGGGACAGAAGACTTGACACCCACGAATTTTACTGCCTCCGTCGACCGGTCGTAGCAAATATGTATGTTTTGACGTATCTGTACCGGCTATCTAATCTTTGAGAGATAAAGTGTTTAGTTTTATTGAATATGGACTGTCTGTTTTTTTTTTTACTCTTTGTAGAGCTTATGAAGTTTGTTATTATTCTGTGATGAGGGGTTACCTTTATGTGGCAGAATTAGGATTGTTAATGGTTAGCTTGCCGTTGAGCAATTTTTATTTTCTATGTTGCAGTACGCTAACAAGACGATATAAGAAGCTAGTCTTTTCTTTTCTTTCTCATAATATCTTCGTATCTCTATTAAAATCGAAATAACAGTTCACTAGTTGATAAACTATACTGCATTTTATAACAATACACAAAATTGGCCCATCACGGACAAATTTTAAGCCATTTCTTCAAGTAGACTTTCAGCTCACCTTTATTGACCGATGACATTAATAAAAGTATTATATACTACGGTAAATCCTAGTTGCAAGTAAAAGCATTTTTAATTATGTTTGTTCATTTCCTTGCTAAAATGGGCCTTATGGTCAAGGTGACAATGTTTCCACCGACCATGTGAAAATTCATTTAACCAATTTTCTCCCGTAATAGACTTGATTTTCTGAACACTGTCCACGGTTGAGGTCGCCTATAGGACACATTACACTTTTAGTTTTACATACTTGTAAAGAACTCTAGGATATACCTAATCATACATATGGATATGAAACGAATTTAAAATAAACAAAGGCACAAGACATTTTATTATATTTTGTTTTTAAAATTATGTCTCTTTATATATTTTTTGTTAAAAACATCGTCAGTAATTTTATATTAATAATATACTGAAAAAGTCCAATGTCCATGATAACACTTATCGTGTGCTTACTTATAGTACAAAACAATATAACTGTACGGTGTGCACATACACACGTATACGCGGATCAGTCCTAAGCCGGATTACGCGACCGCCGGATCTGGATGTACGAGGTATCTCGAGGTCGACAATATTATGGATTTTGAATAGGTATGGAAAATGTACGTTGGGAATATTTTGAATTTATCGTTTTGTGGTCTTAGTAGTGGGGACAGATTGCGCTGTATTAAAACTTAATCTTCGCTCGATTTCTCTTAAAGTGTGAGTAGTTGCTTAGGCGAGCTTCATACTAAATATTTTTACTATTTCATATTTTCATCATAAAACTGTTAGGTTTAATATAGTTATAACTAATTCAATCAATTCTATGAGTCCAAAAGTTTTCGAGATCCAGATGAAGATTTGATTTTTGATTGACACTTATTTATGGAGTTTCTGGCTGGTCTCTTCTCCATCAGGCCAACCCACTTTTGGAACCGCGTATCTACCGTTTCGAATTTTTAGAAAGGGGGTGAAATATAGACCCAATAGAAAAAAAAACTGAATTTGATCCTATAATAAAGTACATACTTTTATCATTTGATTCAAACAAAATTCCAGAAACAAAAAACGGATTTTCCGCTCACCTTTTCTTATGTCAAAGGAAAGAAAACTACGTAAAATTCATACATTAGACGCAGATATAATTAAATCCAAGTTTTTACGCCAATATTGATTTATTAGAATTATTAAAATTAACATAATTACCTATACAATTTATGTACTACATAACACCTGCGAAGTTGCGTAACGCTTAGTTGATCATAAAATATTATATTTATTGTAATCTTTCCACTGGTATAATAAAAGAAAAAGGAAATCTTTTATTACTAGTTGATCGTTTAGGTGTATAATTTTTCATAAAAATAAATTACCTATACTATTGTGTCATACAATTTCCGTTTTTCAACCGACTTCAAAAAAAAGGAGGAGGTTCTCAATTCGGCTGTATTTCTTTTTTTTTTTTGATATAATATATCCATGATTCAAGTAAAATGAAAATATACCGTGTGATTTCCAGAGTAAAGATCGAAATCCCACGTGATAAGTAATGATTTTTAAACCAAAACAAAACACAACTTTTCGAATAGCGCGTCGGTCAAGGTTAAAAAGCTTTGCCAGGGGGATTCACTTAAATAGGGTTGCAGGGCGATGCGACGCGACGCCAGTATGTTACAGTTCCACACTGGACGCAAAATGCGTAAATTTGACGGGTATTTTAGGAAAAAATCGAAATAAAACTTTATTGTTGATTAGTTAAAACCGATTTACGACCAAACACCTGCAGATAATAATCTAATAAATTTCCTTATTCTTATCTTCGCAAAATTACTGTCATACAACTATACAGTCACATAAGGCAGTGCATCATAATATTCAAATATCAATAACAATACTTTCGTATCGATATGTAAATGATAAAATAAAATGTACATTAGCGAAACAGCTGCTAAAACGCATGCATGTTTATATGTTAATGCACTTCTTTACTAATGATTATTTTAACCCTTCTCAGTTAGGTCTTATAGGTATGGTCACAATAAATTATTGTTTATTAATTACGTTCCATTTTCTAATAAGGTTAATTAAATTCCTCTACTACAAAAATACCTTCCTCCTTCCTCTTCTAAATATTTTTCTACATATGCACGTGTGAAAAAATACAGCATTCCAATTTTTATTAAAACCATTTCAAAACAGATATCAACATTGTATTATAGCATTAATTATTACCACCACCGAAGAGCAAAAAATAAACAATGATACACACAAAAGAAAACAACACGTAAGTCGAACGCTAAATCGATAACACGTACGCACACTGGAGCACCCGGATCGCGTTGATCCGGATCATCCCGGCCGGATCAGCCTCGTGTCGCCCGGAGATAAAGCCGCTACCCCGCGTGTGTACCGGCCCTAATAATACGTGTCACACCGACGGCGCTACGTCATACGCCGATGGTTATGAATTTGATTTTTTTGGCTCACCCTACCTACTAACGTCTACCTGAATTTATTTTCAAGTAGACTTTTTATTTAATATGCTTCATCGACTATAAAGAAGTTTAGTCCACTGGTACAGTATAATATAAATATTAGCAAAAATAAATCCTAACTAATATTATAAATGCGAAAGTAAGTTTGTTTGTTTATTTGTAACCTTTTCACGCGTAAACCACTGAACCGATCATCCTGAAATTTTGCATATATACGTTGTCAGGTGTACAGAAATGGACATACCTTTCATGCCGAAAAAAGTACTTTTTCCGAGGAAAACAATAATAACGTTCTTATGATAAAATAGATGGCGCCACGTGTCTTTCACAAAAAGACTTGACTGTAAAATTCTAAATTAACGCGAGCGAAAGCCGCGGGCAAAAGCTAGTTGACTAATAAAATGTGATTAAAGTGACATCTTGGTGTAACTGTGATCTATCCTATTTCATCTCAATGATTTTAATGTCACTAAAGTCAAGTTAAATTAGGATCTAGGATCATCTTGAAATAGTAATTAATATTGGAATGATCTTGGTATATAATTATTACTAAGGTTGTAACAGTTCACAGAACGATTAGTTATAAAGTCATACCTCGTGCTCATTTTCTTAAGTATACTTTTTTGTATTTTTTTAAGCTATTTATGCAGAACACTATTAAGTTTAGAATATTCAGTTTAATTCGAAATAGATGTTGTACCAGCTTACATTAATATCTCACAGTTAATTATAGAAGAATAGTTGTAGAAACTCTAGTTTTACAAGAAAAATTGTAGGTAGTACAAAGTTTTAGGTGTTTGTCCTACTAGTAGAACACTGCGTAGAACCCATAGACTTAGAGTTTCGCTTACGGTAGAACCGCTACCACTTTTGAGGTTCTCGGTACCTATAATCTATGGTAGAACCGCTACCACTTTTGAGGTTCTCGGTACCTATTAGCGGTTTTCTTTTGGTTATTGTTCGGAATTTGAATAGTGGTAGATAAATGGCAATAGGTACGATCTTATCAGTGGGTATACGGTAGGTACCTATTTAATATCATTTATTTATTCAGTAACAATATAAACTCACAGTATAAAACCAAAACGCTTATATGTTTTTACTCAGCCAGTTTACACTCAGAAACTTAATTAATAAAATATTAAATGAAACATATATTTTTATATGAAATACAAACAAAATGCAGACAAAAAGAAAAAAAACTAATAATTTATGTAAGTAAAGGTTTGTTGACGAACACTGACACCTTTTTATTGAGTACATGATACGTATCAAAAAATATGTCTTAATAATTGTCTTGTATAATTGTGGGTTATTGGTTGTACCAATATTGATTTTGGACTTGTCAAGGGAGGTAAATGTTTTATAAAAATACAGGGTAGGTTACAAGATAAAGCGGCTTGAAATAAAGTACAAATTACTAAGAAGCTGAAGGGAATTTGAAGGTAATACTATCGGCATTTCAAAAGTCAGTGACGTACGCAGTTTACATATTAAAATACATTTTAACGCGTTAACCAATGTATTATGGCCGGACGTGACTTTGAACGGACCGTCGAGACTGTTTGAAATTCAGCTGACCCCTTACCGTAGTCCGTAAGGGCGTGATGATACATACATGCGATTTCACGCCATTCGCCGCTTCATTTCCCGGTACGACTTTCCTAAGAATTAGTATTAACTAATAGGTCAAAACATTTTTATAAAAAACAAATAAAGCTGCGTAAATCTAATCTTCAATTTTACGTTAATCTATAAAGTATAAAAATAAATATTGAATCAAGATGACATATATTATTATGCGGCTAACGACGATAACCGAATATTATTACTTAATAGCCGATATTCCGCGATAAACTTAGCCGTAATAGGATATTTGCATTTAAATTTTAGTAACATACCGTTCATAGCAGCTATAAAACCATGCTTAGGTACATACGTTATGTCTTACATATAAAATAAAAGATTATAATAAGGTATAATAAAAAAATATAAATCGGCTTATCTATATAAAACTGGCTTGTTCGTGTAAAGTAGGGTCGGCAACGAAAATTTGAAATAGTTAGGTATTAATGAAATAATTTAGTTACTTTTACATACTATATAATTATTTGTATTCTATTAGTATTTTATAATTGCTATTAACTATTCGTAATCCACCAGTTCCCCATTTACCATAGTAAAATTAGACGGGTAAATTTACCACTAAAAAGATTTTTAGCCATCATTGACAGTTTTGCTGGAAATGTCATATGAAAATAAACAGGTCCTACCTATCCTATTACGTGTGGACCTAAAAATAATTGCGACACATTCGTTTTAAAAAAGTTGAAAGTTTTTGCAAAAGCTCGAATAAAATATTTTAGTTATCGCTTTAAAATTTTAAATCAAAATATTAAAAAAAAAAACTATTTCCGACCAGATCAAATCTTCTGACGGTACGCAGGTACGATTTGACAAAAAGATATATCTTCAACGTCGGGCGTAATCCGTCGGCCATTGTGCAATCGCTAATCGGCGCGGATCGGCGGCGGCGCGGGCCGATTCGAAATTAATAATGATTTATAACGCCCGATTAGTGGCATTAGGCATTAACTCACCGGTCACCGGCGATTGGCGGGACACGCTCGGTTCTACTAACGTTACTTATAATATTCTTCTGGTAAATATTTTTCGTTTCGTTTGCGCAATAGAGAATAACATTTTATTCGAATAAGGTTAGAGCTTATATTTTGTTACTTCAGTTACTAATATTTGTCTTAAAAAAAGGACAAGGTTATATTTAAAAAAATATAAAATAAATTGTATACTTAGATTAAATTTATGAATTCCAAAACTTCAAGGATAAAATATTTTTCGAACACTAATTTGAAAATTATTCGCAATAAATCTTTAATGTAATTCTTATACTGTATATTATGTGTTTAATTTATCTTATTACCCACGCACAAAATACCTAAGCATGGAACTCACTGTATTTATGATATCTGCCGTGCGTGTGCACTTGGGCTTATGCATTGAGCGCGCCTTACGGAAGACGGGATGTCCCGGATTAGATTTAAGGGGTAAAAGAACTAGAAAGAGACGGAACAAAAAGGATTTGTATTATAAAGACAAGGACAGAAGACGGGAGATTTAGAGATTATGATTTATAAAGAGCAGAATGAATGGAAAATTATTACGTGGGGTATGAACGTCGGGTATTAGTCCGGTGTATGGGAAGTTGATGGAGCCGCGTCGGTTCGGGTTTCATGCGCAATGCCGCGCCAAACTGGTCGTGAAATTAGCTGCTCGGATTTAGGGGTCGTATTCATTAGCTATCGAGAGGGCCCTTTGAAGACAACTTATACATTTTTTCACTCATACAATAAAATGAATGTTAAACCTATCTGTTGTAGCGTTACAGTACCTATATTTTTTCCTCAAAATGCCAATAGACATGATAAAATCATAATCCAAAAATATTGTCAGTAACTCACGTGTAAGTTTTCTACAGTGTTTTGTTTTGTTAGCACATCGGCTTATTCCTTTCCTTACGCCATTTTCAACAGGAAAATAAATGATTTCAAGATCAGGACAGATTACCAAAACGATGTAGATACATGATGAATGATTTCAAAAACAATAAATTTCATACGCAGAATAAATAACACCAGTATAGTGATTCCTTAAAAACTTTTTATGAAACATTGACGGATTTTATTGGCACATAAATATATTGAAATCACTGGCGCATATCTGTGAACATTTGATTTAACGACTGTAAGATATCAGAGAATCAATTATGGCATCAGATTAACTAGGAACTCGCAGATGAACTGAATACAAAGGGGCCGAACAACAGCGCGTGACTACGAATAATGCACTCGTACTTGTTTTAGAGCCGTTTGAAAGACGTTTGGGCTTTCACCGAGACAAAAAGATTGGAGAATCTTTTGGATTTTGTTTTAGACTACCGTTTTCGTTAATCGAAGATTAAAGCCTTAGCTAACGGTGTGAACATGCCTTTACAGTTGTGTAGGCGACTTAGACATTTAGCTTCGTAAGTCTCGTTCTCAAGGCGTGTACGTTTTGTACGAATAGATATCTTATTTTATCTAACTTAAGTTATCATGTGGAACAGTGAATAATGTCAATGACGGATTAATTATAGTTAAGTAATATTATTAATCGTAACATATCGTTATTCCTATACGAAAACGTTGTCAATGGAATTAGATCCTGGTACTGCGTCTTATTCTAACATAACCACTTTTGTTAAAACAGATCCAACCAAACATTTTCATGTAAAGACGAGACCTTAAGGCTCGTATTGTCAAAAAGTTATCAGATCTCATGTAGAGCCAAGCTTCTAACTCTACACGCCCTAACTCTACAAGCCCTAACTTCACAAACTCTACATCTTAGTCGAAATATGTGGCTTGGCCGTTTCGTTACTACAAGAACAGTAAATTTTTCACCTTACGCCCATGTGACTTTAGCGAAATAATTATAGCAATTGAAACTTTATATGTTTAACAAGTCCTCTATTGACATCATATCCTGAGAATTTTGTTTATCTGGTATAATCCAAACCCAAGTTATGAGGGTTCAAAAAAACGCTTCGAGAAAAGAAAGGTAGTGCTCTTACGCTTCGCTTGGCTCATCTTGGAGTCGTACCAGATAGTTTTAAATAAAATATATTTAGATATTTTTATGAGTCCATCCGAGATCCAGACCCCTATTCTCAGATTGTTAGGACTCATAGTCTCCGAATCTCAGATTCATAGTCTGTCTTGTATTTTCCAGAAAAAGTGGTGTACTCACCAGTAATACCTTTGTTCAGCAGATTGTTGAATGCCTCCTTCTTGGGCGACAGGTGGGGGGTGTGCGGGGTGTGTTGGATCCGCTCATGGTGCACCGGCGCGGAAGGGGGGCGGGGCACCGCGCTATCCTCCGGCGAACGGCGCGGGGGCGTCTTGCTGCGCCTGAGTTCCGCTGACAGATTCTACGAAAGAAAAGTATGGATTTATACATAGTAAGGCATTTATGCTTTTCATTTAAAGCTCATCATCAATCATGCTCCATCGACTCATAAATATAATCATTCGACACAAAAGATTTCCATTGAAAAATAGGCGTCGACTTTGATAGTAAGATAGGTTACATGATTAAAAATGTGAAAAGACGTCTCACGCGGCCTGCACGATTTCTGGATTCCATATTTTATCAAAAATTGAGTCAATGAATACAAATGAAATTAATAATCAGTGTAAAAGAAAATCAAAACATGTTCTTGGTTAATCATTAATTAATCTACAGTAATCAAAAATAATTGTGATATCTTATATATCTGAGATAACGACTTCTTAGTGGGCGATTTAGATTATGATACGATTAAATAAATTAATCTATCGTTAATCTCAAGGACCCATTATAATCCCGTGATTATCCATTAAAAAAATCATGCAAGTGCCATTGTTTTCCAGCATGATTAAAATTTTATAAAAAATAATCTATGCGTCATCACAAAATCAATCTAAATTAAACAAGTGTACTTGGACGGATACATAAACTTCCAATCATAGCTAATTGTTTCCAGCCATAATCTATAAAATATTAATATTTAATATGCGCACGCTCAATTAATATAACGGTGTGGATAATTTCAATACAAAAACACGAGCTTATCCATGCTTTTATGGTGTCGTGTCTAGACGAGAGCCCATAGCTTCCATTAAGGTCGAATAATAATGAATAATTCTACAATTTGCGTTGGTACACTTGCATGCATTGGTGCAATATGGTTGCGTATGCGCACAGTGTCTATCGGAGGCAGACGTGCGGGACATGCGAAACGTGTGGACAAACGAAGGGAACCGTTGCCTTACATTATATTGTATATTATATAACTGTATTTTTTTCATGTAAGTAGTGCAATACCGTATTAAAGTCATGATCTGATTTTAATGAAGAGTGCTTCGTTATATTTTTTGGCTTGCCATTTACAACAGCCGATACTGCAAAATATGGATCTTGTTACTAGTACCTACCTACTTCGTTTAAATTTGAAATTTTGCAGTGTTTATACTGAGACTATAGGCTACGAATGATATAAGTAGAATAGCGTTATTACACATATGTAGTTTTAAATTAAGATTCAGTCCGACTAGTAGGTCCTAAGGAAAAATAGGTAAACTCCATGGAAATGCATTGAAACATAAATAAACAATCGACGAATATTTCCAAAACTGTAGCACCAGAAATAAAATATTTTTTACACGTTACGAAGTCGTGTTGGAAATCACATCACAAATTTGGTCATACTCGTTTGATTAACACCAACACGACACACATCCGAGTGTACCTAAAATAGAAAACTTTGCTATTTTTGCCTCAGTACCATTATAATTAGACAGCGGAGTCACGACTTGAGGTGTATATTATTTTTATTTATAGCCATATTGCTGAGCCTCTGTAAGTATACTGGTATTTAAGTAGAAAAATTTAGCTAGACTGTGACCCGACTCCCGTATTTGGTTGAGTTTTTATAAATATGCACATCTAAATTTTTTATTGCCAGGAACAAATAACGCCCTGTCTGTTCATCATTCTACACAGATTTATTTATGGAACCATATCTGAATTCGAAAAAATAAATCGGTTCATTACCTTTTAGACTATTTCTACTAGACTACCCGTCACTTACAAGTAATATGTATTACATTATAAAAGTTAGGAATATTAAATCTGATGACGCGGATCGGTTCATATCTGTCATCTGACTTCTGCAACCCAAATTACTGAAGGATTCCGATATCCTAAGGTAAGACAGGTTGTTAAATGTATTCTTAAGACAACCGAAACCTTAGCCTAACTTCTAAAGCACGCGGAAGCACTTCACCTCATAGATGTCCTGCAGCACGAGCCCTCTCAAAAAGTAAAGATGTCGTTACATAACGAAAGCCTACGTGGTTGAGTACCCACTGGCCTAGAGCTCACTAATAAGATAGCCATCTAATCTGAAGATTCTTGTTGTCTGTCTTTATTAACGGCGATAAACCATCCAGTCATTGATTTCAAGGACTCTATTTTTGTTTTTGTGATGTTCTGTTTGTTTCACGCAATACAGCTAAGGAAACTTTCATTTGCAACTTTCATGAAAATTAAACTTCGAAAAATCGCATTCCGTAGGTTTCTTTCTTTCTTTTTCACTTACGCTTACACACACTTAACGTGACTTTCTACATAATGAAAGGGCAATTTTGATTGCCCTTTCATTATGTAGAATAGGAGGAATTGATTGCAATAGACAAGCATTTATCATCAAATACGAATAAAATTTCAAGAGAACTTACAAGAAAAATAAAGTACACATCTTTATGTATTCTAATCTAAGAAAAGTCGAACCACTTAAGGCGAGTCGAGATACAAATTGGACACTTGGCCATTGCGTCAGTCGATACAAACCGTTCATGAGCCGCACTGATTACATTCATTGAATATTGTTACTGAACGCCGGCTTGACCACATAACGGCAAACTCACAACGAATGATAGTGTTTTAATAAGGTTAATGATGCGCAAACATCACATATCTCAACGTTATAATGTTAAAGTTGACACCAAAAATATAATCCACAAAAATAAAATGAGGACGAAGCTTTTAATTGAAATTAAGGAATCATCACACCGTACCCGAAACTACATAACAATATTAATGATTTTATAATTTTTGATTCAATAGCATCATTCGACTTCAAATAGGAGAGATGAAGAACAAAATTATCTAGCTCTCGTGAAGTACTTGTAGCATCGGATGCTCTCAACAATAAATTAACCCTCACCAATTCTGAACAATTTGACGTGCACAATCAAAGTGCATGTGCAAAATGTGCCGCATGAAGCGAACAAGCGCAGGGGCGTGTTGGCCAATAACACGCACAGTTTGCTCGTCCATAGAATCGTTGATTCGCGCCACAGATACGTCTAATATCGTATTGGAATTTGTGATGTCGTTTGACCCCTGTTAACCCAGATTACGCGCGTCGCCGCCTGATTCGTCCTCGGCGGAGCCTGATTGTGTTGTGACATAAACTGTAATGTATTATGTGTTAACTCTTGCTGCAATCACGGCTAGCACGTACCACAATTACAATGGATATGTTCGCCGAACTTTACAATTTATTTGGAACGATTTGTGCGTACTGAGGACTTGTTGAGCTTCGGTGGGCGGTTTTGTGTTCAGGAAGTGATAATAGAGGAAACGGAATTCTCTTTACTATCGCAGTAGTGATATAATTGTTAAACTCTTGCCTTTCATGCAGTAGGGTCTGTGATCGAAACCGGTCCTCACCTCTGACTTTTCGAAATCATGTGTGTATTAGAATTTGATCATCACTATTATTAATGGTGAAGGCCAGCGTTGTGAGGAAATCTGCACACCTGAAAGATTCTCGATGGTGTGTGTAACCAATACGTACAAGGCTAGCGTGGTGGACTAAGGGCCTAACCCTTGTCATACTGAGAACTGATGAGTCGATTGAACGAATAAGTCATTGCTTTCAGGTAACCAGTGCAAGTAAGACAATCATGGAAATCAATATAAAAAGAAACTAGAAAATAAAAAACTTTTGTGATATATTTTAACATGCATTCGCGAATTATAACGGTTGAGACTCATTGCTCACATAGTAATTAAATGTTTGTTTCCGTTAGTTATAACACGCCAAACTATCATTAAGAAGAAAAACTGGTCTATGGATTTAAAAAGTTTATTAAGCAATAACGCTATCTATTGTTAAGTACCTACTGCAGTTTGAAGCTCAGTAGTAAACAAAGCGGACCTTCGTGAAATGACTTAATCATGGCCGATGTATTTTTTTTTTATTTATGAATGAAGTTTAATAATTATAAATTTCAAATTCATAAATCGAATAATAAGCTCGTTTAATTCTTGGACATGAAATAAAATACGATCATGAAAAAGTCAAAAGAGATACAATGATGGTAAGATGGCACATTCGTTTACTTACAATATACAAAACTTTCTTTTGTCCAAGTAATCGATGATAATCCTATTTATATTCTCACACTACGTAATATGTTTATCTTATTTTTGGGGTGACAATGTTTACAGTTAATTCATTAGCATGTTTGTAAATAATATGATTTAACTTAGCTAAACAATAACTACATGATCTGTAGTATTAACGTAGAATTTTTGGCCTATTACTAACGGTTATGAGCTGGGTAAATGGGTAGAGGGAATGAAGACTTTTGGTTTATTTTATTAATGTCAGAGCTACAGATAGTGCCATCCACGATGACGCGACAGACTCTTCTTCCTAATTGTTTACAGTACAAGTGTGCAACCTTCCGCTAGTGTTTTAGTTCTGTCGATACACACTATTTACCTATGAGTGCACACTCACACTACGAAATATTAACTGATCACGAAAGAGCATTACGGTCAGCTGGAAAGCCTCGACCAAAAATAGTGGGGCGCGTCTTCGCGGATGGCACTATCTATAGGCAGTGCCAAACTTATGTCCCATAACGTTGGCACTGCCTTTTTCATAGGTGTCAAGTCACATTTTGTTTAAATAACCACAGTCTCTTTTCAGGTATTTAGGTAAGACTTAAACATATATAACAATAATATTGAGCTTGTTGACATGGCATTTGCTAACGCCGCTCAGATTAGTCATAGGAAATGCCGACGCCATTTAGTTTAAAAAAGAATGGTAAAAGTGACTGAAAAATCCTAATTGTAAAATAAATCATTTCATTAGATAGATAGAATTGTTTTTATTTCAAATAAAACTTATGAAAAGTAAGAGGACTTTAGTTGCACGGTTCCAAAAAGTTACATTTCATTTCAGATGTCAGATTTTGTCTAACAACTTCAACGCCCAACTCCAACTCTAGCTTCTCGTTTCAGCGCTGCTGTGAATGGTTTTGAGGTTAACATATTTTTTCAATGTCTCCTATTGTACCCACTGTCGACAAGCTCCCTGAGTAATTTAATAAATTCTAGTCAATATTACATACCCATTATGTACATTTCATCATGCGAGTTGGCAAATGTGACAGCAACATCAGACAAGTAAGATACAGATTACAAGATCGGCAAATATGTAAATCATAATTGTAACAATTACTCGGCAAACAAAGCTCAACCGTTGTCAGCTACTATTTTCATAGATATCCTTCAAGTACTTACCTACTCTGTTTACTCTTCTGATACCCGAGTTAATACCTACTGCGGCAGTCGACTCGGGTCAAGAATAACGAACAGGATTTTATATCGAACTTCTCGGAAGCCGGGTGTGTGAAATATTCAAATTGTCCTTTTAACATGTCACCCATCGCGCCTTATGTTGTGACGCTCTTACAGGTTTAGTTTGAGTCAGTCCCGAGCTAATCTTATCTTATCGTAGAAAATAATATCGTAAATTATAAATAGATTATCATTTACAATACATTTCTTGTATTTTGTTCTGGAATTTGTCACACTTTACAGTATAGACACTATAGTTATATGGTATCACAGATTCATAGGAAAAGCTAATATATGTGCTTTTATACAGAGATTTTTTTTAGTCTTGCTCAGTTAAATATTATTGTTATTGCATAAGCTGCCCTACTCCTAGCAAAAGACCTGCCTACAATTTCTCGCAATCCTGCGCTTTTATAATTTACTTTCTCGCTTTTCCATTCTAACCCTAATATTACAGAAATACGTACTAGGTACAGTAAAAAGGACGCGCCAAAATCAGTACGTTTATCTTATTAAGACGCAAGCGATAACCGCCTTCCGTCATCTAATCTGACGAATACAGAGGCAAGTATTATGACACAGTAATGTGAAACTCCACGATAGTAACATTTACCGTAGCATTACCCGTGTTGTCTATATCGCACAGCCCTGATTAATTTATGTCCCGCTTATTTGTACAAGATAGCGTTTAGAAACGTCTTATTTGTATATCATGAGAGCTTATCTTTTAATTCTTGAGCTGTCAACGCACGTCGAAAACAGCAACGAAACGGTTTTTCCAAAATATAATAATTTTGATGGCTTCGTTAACCTTCATGAATAAGTCGGACGTCTGACAATGCCTTTCAAATATTTGTAGGTACAAGACAAGAATTATATACCTAAGTACATACTGTTTCTATTAATAAAGGCACTAACACCTGAACTTACATACCTACATACATCACATGATAATCGCTTATGTATGGCCATGTCGACGGTGGAAAGGAAAATTTTACCAAGCGACAATTTAGGCGATATTGAGTTTGTATATACATATATCATTAGAATCAGAAAAAGAATCTGATTCCAATGATATATATAACTCAACATCAACCAAATTGTCGCTTGGGCAATTTTTTCCTTTCCACTGTCGATGTGTAAAACAAATACGGTATAATATATGTAGGTACATAAATTTATATAAAATTTCCACTGTAACCCTAATACTACGAAAAATATGTACATGTTACATACAAAATAGATAATTGAGACGTAAAATCATTGAGATAAGAGCTCTTTAACAGCTGAATTACAATTGTGACACACAGACACGTAGAACAGTCAACATAGAATATTTTACTCCGCCTGAGAGAAAGATTTTAAATATTCTAGGATTATAAAATACTTTATGACTTTAAAGTAATCTCTGTTTCTATATTTATCAAATAAACATGAACTAAATCTCGAATTCAAATGTACACCAAACTTAACCAAATTTTGTATGAAAACGGTGTACGGCATTTTCGATTGGAGTTCACTCAAATGCGCGCGCACATTTATTTCTTTCATAATTTTTGGGTTTCTGAAAACAAAAATAATAAGGCAAAGAGCTCATTTAAAATTTTGATGTATTAATAGAATAATTTATAATGTATGATATTATTATTAAAATTCTACTATTTCCGAGTACCACAATAATTATGATCGATATTAATAATAAATACTATTTTAATTTTAACTCATTATTCATGTTCACGCTAGCCAAACTTTTTAGCAATGAGTATCAACCTAATCGGGATTTGTGTTATTTTTACGTCGCAGATTTTAATAAATTACGCCGAAGTTATCGGGTTTTGAGCCAATTTCGTCAGTGCCACGGACATGATCTGACCCCTGATCTTCCATAGGGAATCACAAGATACATCACGTGATTAGTAACAGAACTACGAATTTTGATGATTATAACTGCTTTTGTGGATTATGCAATATGTACGAGACATATGTTATAAATATCGATGTAGGTACGATTTTTTTTCTGAAATTATTTACCTTGTATCAAAATTTGTGTAATTTTCAGAACACTTTCTTTTATCTCTTTCAAACTTATTTTTAATAGATGGAACTTTTATGTTATACATAAAATTACACTTCTTATGTTTTAATTTCGTATTTTTTGGATTTACGTTTTTGGTTCCTACGCAAGGCGGCTTCACGCATCATAGAGTGGCGCCCTTAGACGGTGTTTACACTGACTACCGCACGGGTGCCGGGTTTAAGCACGGCTCTAATCCACACGAGTACGGGGAACGTTCCCTTATCCGAAGTTTGTTTAGCCATGTCGATTTAAGGATTTGTCGGATTCCTCGCTTGTTCGCTTACGGAGTGTGTTACGTCAGTTGGCTACGAAAATATGAAAAATATACACCATGTCATATGAATTTGATGTTTGACGCATCCACTATGCGTCAAATAGAAGTCTATCTAATAGAAGTTATACTGTATGGTTCTGAAAGAGCGTTATTTTTAAACCGTCAAGTGTCGCAAAGTTGTCACAATAAAAATCTATTGTGTCCGTATGAGTATCTACTGATTTATATAAATAACTTTACCCACTATACGATTGCTAATCTGAAGTCTATATTATTGATGTCCAACGAACTGACGACACTTCTGCCTATCCATAAAACAATCAGTTCTACAAGGCATAAGATAAGTTAATCACTACATATCAAATGGATATCAAGAATATTGATGCAAAGTGTTTTTATATCCAGATTTGTTTAGATAACGCTTATCCGGTGATCGTAAGCCGAATTCCGAATAATATAGTAGGTGCACGTAATAAATACACCTGAATATATTTCGTCATAATATAATACTGATTATCTTTCATTTTCTTTACTTTACGGAATAGGAAAATAAAGACAGTGTTTCGACTTTCGGCCTAAAAGCTTTATGGGTCAACAATAATAATAGGTAAACGCCGCAACACTATTGCGACGGGTAAAGGTCAGTTCCAACAGGCTCCTGAATATGATTGCTGAGAATGGATTGCCCATACTTATTTCACCATTACCCCTTTCTGGATCTCGAAAACAGCTATAGCTAAGAGTCATCCAGGTGACCAAAGACGAGTGCAATAAAAGTTCTTCGAAATCCGTCAAGCCGTTTAGGAAGAAAATAATTTACGTACACCGGAATTTTATATATAAAGATTTCGTATCCGTAGCAAACTATCAGCAACCCTATATGAGTCTGAACTTGAAATAAAGTTTATTCTATTTCGTAACAAGTCTTAACCGACTTGTTACGAAATAGAATTAACTTGCAAGGTCTGACTAATTTTCTTTGATACAGCCACTCATCATCTCGATTGTATGCTTTATACGTCTTTTCCTACACCCAGAAGTACGGAAACTGCGGTAATCCATTTACCTAGTAAACTAGAAAAACTAGTCCACTTTTTTTGACCAACAGAAAGCTCCTGAATTAACCCGAGGCTGTACAGACCAAGACTGTACTTAGACTAGCATTTGAAAAGACCAATGAAGATGCGCTTACTTTGAAACATGACGTCTAAAGTTTTGTCAATGCAAAACTGTCTCACGACTGCAGTATTTCGCATTTGGTCTTGAGACAGACTGCAGATGTCTTGAGACAGACTTGTGATTGTAAAGCTAGTCTAACTAACTATATTGTTTTTTTTTTTAATTTAAGTATGGAGAGTATACTCTCTTAATGACAAGTACCTACCTTCCTATATCGTTGTATCGTAGTATGAGGTGGCATATACACGTGTATTTGTGATACTTCAAAAGGTAAGTGTGAACGTAACATAGAGGGCGAGCCTATTGCCATCTACCGGACCTAATTACAAAGTCTTTAGACTCTATACAAATTGCAAACAAAAAAAACCCATACCACTTTGCCCCGGCATCGAATCTAGGACCTCACGCACAGCAACCATGCTTACGACCACAACCAATATGAATGACGAATAAAATAATAGCTCATGCCTCTATAGTAAAAATAGAGAACATTAAAAAATAAGCATCAATGAACCTTGCAAGCGAGGCGATAATTTTCACATCGATGACGTCACACTCAGATGAGGTGGGAATTTTCTTTAGTTTCAATGACTTTACCATACATGTGGTGATAATTTTGGCAGCTTAGCGTAGACAACGGTTTTGCGTATATTAGGTTGGTAACAAACACATAATGTAAGAATCAAAATAACTTCACGAAAATAGAACAAAAAAGTGGTCGCAGGCGCGGCTGCTGAGAGTAAAATCCAGGATTCGTATCCCGGATCAAGAATGGACTTTTCATCAGTACATCTCTACCTAACCTATCACGAAATACAGTCAATACATATTTAAGTTAATCCAGAGGCAAAATATTACTCATAATTGTCAACATGTTTATGTTGTTGGCAATCAAAATATATTATATGGTTTCGTCATAAAACAAACACATTGCATAAAAACCCAGTGCCGGATTAATCAAGCGCGGGGCCCGTGGCAAATTCTATCGAGGGGCCATTGATCTGCTATGGCCTCTTAAGTATAAAGTGACGTTTTGTAAAACTTGTGCGTTTACAGTATGAAATTCTGTGTTTTACTTTCGCCGAAAAAATAATCGGTTATCAATTGCCAGACGGGGCCCCGCGTATCCAAACCCATCCAGGGTTTGGATACGCGGGGCCGCATTTTGCGCGAGGCCCGTAGCAATTGCTACTCTTGCTACGTGGTTAATCCGGCACTGTAAAAACCGCATCTACGCCACTTGTTTAGACTAATAGCCTATAATATAATAATATATTATATTAATACCAATAAATATACTTCACTCGAGGTTCGGGACTCGCGAAACTATGTTCTTTCAGTTTCATATAAGTAAGTACAAAGAAATTTTACATTATATCAACTCAAATAAACGAATAGATATGTTCATATTAAGAACTAATTAATCAATTTCCCGTTTCCCACATTCTATTAATTAAAACAAATATTGTTCAACGGAAGTTGACTTTATCGTTAATTCAATAATTTTATTGTTTACATGTCTACTTATGGGACATTCAATCAGAACTGCATTTTACCGAATGATAACTGACAGACAACAACAACGACAATAGATAGAGATACATAATAAATATCATTGCAAGTAATTCATTTGAATACCGGCCTTCACCTCAGACTTTTTAAATTGATGAACACATCAGAATTTGACTATAACTAGCGGTGACGCTGAAAGATTGTGAGGAAACTTGAAAATATGAGAGGGCTCCAAAGACCCACGTGTTAGACAAAACCGAGAACGAAGAAGAGAAAAGTGAGACGACACGGTTGGCGTAGTGGCTAAGCGATTAGCTTTCCGCGCTAAATGTCGCGGTTTCGATCCCCGCACGGAACAAATATTTGTATGATCTACAGATAATTGTTTCGGGTTTGGGTGTTTGTGTGTGTTTTTAAACGCACCCACGATACAGGAATTATTCCTACTAGTGTGGGGCAACGTTTTTTAAAAAAGAAAAAGAAAGAAAGATCTCTTTCTGAACATTGATCAGAAGGAAGAGAGATACCTGTTATAAACAAGAAAATTATTAAAGTTTATAATAAGTATGTTCTGAAGAAACAAAGATAATATTATAAAATCACATTCAGATCATGCAATAATAACCTCTATTATACCAGGACATAATTAACATAGATAACAAGTTCGCTTGCAGTCTGTTTATCCGTCTTCAAATTGTAAAATCAGCGTAATATTTAATCTGAACTAATCAGACCATCACAGTGAAGGATATATTTTTATTATCTCTCATAATAACTGTATTATCTCTAGTTCGTCGTAAAATCAGATTTATTACGTTATTTACTTTAATAATAATCCTCTTTAACATTTCCGAGATTATTTATCATTGCGTTATTAACTTATTACTGTTGTAAAAGAAGTATATCCCAAGTCTTTATAAAAAAACAAAGGTTATCTGCTGTTATTTTACTTCTTGTAAAATCAACATACAAATTATTGGCACTGGTGTACACTATCTATTGAATTTAGTGGTACAAGTTAGATTGCGGCTAGGTGTTCACTGTTCGTCACTATATAATATCTATTATTTTTATCATTTTAAACTTTAGGCTATGTGAATCACATCAGTGTATATTTATATATGTACTAGCTTCCGCCCGCGGACGAACCCGTACATTTTTTCCGGAATAAAAAGTATTCCAGACTATAATCTATCTCTGTACCAAATTTCATCCAGATCCGTTCAGCCGTTCTGGCGTAATTGAGTAACAAATATCCATCCATCTATCCTCGCAAACTTTCACATTTATAATATTAGTAAAATTAGTACGCGAAGTAGTCTTTGTTTTAATCCAGATAATATCACATCAAAAGAAACAGTTTTAAATGACCTAGATCGTATGTTATATACCTTACTAGAGAGCCAACAAAAATTGCTAACACGGAATTGCAGAAAAAAATGCTTTTTTAACTGTATTAGTGCGCTCGCAGCCTTATGTCAGTCCAAACTCCAAATCGTGACGACAGAAGCGAACAAGACGTACTGACACACAAAGCAAAAGGTTCAGATTCATCATTCACAATAGAATTAGTGACGTATTGATTGCCTTCGTCATTCGTAAACTAGAATGCCCCATATCCCTCCAATGACGCCTTTAGTCTCAACTCCTCTACCGAACCACTAAAGTTACCTCTAATGGCAGTCTAAATCTCACGTGGAATTTGAATTTAGGAACATTCCATCGTTTGAACGACTGTACATCATACGGTTTAGTAGAATTCAGAGCAGTATGAGCAATCTATTAACACGGCCCCGCTACAGTGGCGTAATTAGTGTCATTTGCACTGTTTTTGGACGGGATAAACACAGGAGGGCATATTGTCGAGCGGCCCACAAATTGGAAACAAATGGTTTCTGGGCATCGAAGTGCTAAGTTAATTTGTTCGGCTTTCGCTAACGTGTGAGCAATCAGTCGGATCCCTCACAGAGGTTTGGTTATTGCTTCACGATGTAACGTGTGATTTGGTTCACTATCAATTTACCGTTACGCACCATTGGCGTGCCTTCAAATTGGACTAACAGTTAAGTAGATAGAAGATTTGGGGTTAAATTAGAAACAAATACGAGATAATTGAACTGTTAGTAACCGCAATGCTCGCGGACGTTATGGGTGCTAACCAGTTTAGAATTGAACTTCGATTTACCATTTGGTTTGTTAGTTTATTAGACTCATAGAAAGAAAATCTTTACAACTCATTCATCTATTTTTATTGTGTCTCTTTTGCATTTCCATCACTTGCCAAAATATAAATATAATACAATTTGTGACTTCACACATTTAAAGACAATCTCAGATGCCTCCTGATTAAATCCTCTCAAAAAATAAAACACTACAATTACGTAAACAATAAAATAAATAAGGCTAAAATAAAAATCAAATGTCGTTGTCACTCATAAACCAGTACATCTAATCGTGTCGCGATCTCTTTGTAAATTCCGACAAAACGCGATAAAACTATAAATCAGTGCGGTAATCCGCGACTTAAGGCGATAATGCACGTACGTCGATATATCGCGTCATACCTCGCACATAATATCTGCTACACCGACACGGATAATCCGTGCGTGCTTTATCTAAGAAAACTTGTTTAAATAAATGACACGAATAACGCTTGGAATGTTCGATGTTTGAATATTCGGCGGTTATTTTTTTTTTTTTTATCTATAGACAATCTTTGGATGATATGCATTTCCGGAGTTTCATTGTCGTAACAGTTTGTAATTGGAAATAATATAAAAAAAATAGGGGATACAAAAAGATTTTTTTAAGATTAAATTTTCCCTTTTTAATTTAATATCAGGTTAAGTAATGATATCTTATCAATAAAAAATTTCAAGAAAATATACAATCATATCATATACATAAAATGCACATTTATCGCTACATTAATACTTATAAATACATGCAGATCAGGAACGGATCGTAACATTAGATAATAAGCCTTCAAAAATAGGCATAGTACCTTAGTACCATTACATATTTTGTAATATCGATATATAATCTGTCTTTATTATCGCTAGATAGAAGATATATTTAAGATACACACCGTTGAGGTAAAACAAAACACGATCCAATACAATGACATAAACTAAAGATATAATTTCCCTTTTCAATTTCAGAAATCTACATATGTCTAAATTATTATGACATCGGGGAATAAACCGGAATATATATAGATTAAATATACGAGTTGGTATAGTTAGCAACATATTTAAAACACTTTGTTACACTTGTATTGCGATTGTATTTATATAGATAACATTATTCAAAGAATTTTTATTTATTGTTTATCAAGGAAACGATATAAACCACTAGAGATATAACCACTCGAATAATAAACCTGTCAGTAATCAACACGAAGATTATTTTCCGTCATGATTATCGCTAATTAATACTCAAGTAGCGAACGATTTAAATGGAATAACCCAGTTAAACCACTTGCCGACGAATAGAGATATTGTAGAGCACCGTCTATCGTGAACAATCATGTCGATTGTTTTCTTTAAGATATATGTGTGTGTCATACATTATGCAATATTGCAGTATTTAATATGGCGCCGTCTATAAAAGTACTTTGGTAACGAATTTATATCAAACAAAAAAGCTATCAATGGCACCGCGGTCAATTCGCGGAGCACATTAGATATTGTTGACAAAACTTCCTCCTCGATTAATATGCATCGGCAGGTAATATTGAGTACGTGCCCGTGCGCCGCCGCCGTGCGCCCGAACACATTTTCGCATGCGCGACGCATTCATGCAAAATTTTAGGCGGGATGCGTTTGCTAACGTAATAAACGTCCAGTAAAAGTAGTGATACTTTCCACTATTACTTCTTTGTCTTTGATGCTACTCGCTGACGAGTTAGACAAGGAAGGCGCAGTTAGCTCCGATGCGTTTGGAGAGCGCATAACGCATTCGGTAAAAGCGGGTTTTGACGACCGCCGCGCACATTCCCATGCAAGGTATGCCCGCAGGAGCTATGTCGGCAATTTAAATATTACGGCTACTCAAAAACGTGAGATGTTGGTAGCAAGAAATCCCGTGTGGGCTCCAACTCGACGAAATTCGGATACACTGAATCCGACTGAAAAAAAATAATAATGAAGCAGCGACATTTTTTCGTAATTAAAATGTAGCTTTTTACGTTGCTCTCTTCAGCGGACATAATTAATAATATGCGCCTTAATTTCGACAAGGAACATCTGAATGTAATATGGAGGTATAATGTCAACGAAAAAATTCGGGTCGTCTCATAAAGCCTCTACATGCCGAGATTATGCGCCATAAAAATTCTTATGTTTTGTGTGAAAACGTTTGTTAAAGTTAAGTCGGCTGTACAGTATTGCGAACATTGTGTGTGATGCCCATGGCGGGCGGTAGCCATTCCCATGTCGGCACCGAAAAAATATTCAAATTGATTCACGCGCGCGCGCCTCCGTCCGAATTTTGCAGCGCGTTTGATGCGCCCGCGCCGATTCCGGCAAATCCGTCGCGTCGGAAGTGCGTGGCGCGCGCCGCCCTGCCGCCGCTGTCGATGTGTCGATATGCTCACATAGAGTCGTTGACCTCGATCAAGACCTTCGATAATGGGCATCTGATAAACTCGGTTAGATTAAGAGGCCGAAAGAGATATTTTTTTTCCAAAATTCCTACCCCTCTAGGTGATAGAACGCATGAATATTAAACACGATATCCCTTATAAAAAAATTGCAATTAAATCTAATTAGTTAAAATAAAAGAAATTCTCGTTACGATAAAAATACCGTCACCTGCCCGCGGTCCGCTCCATGCGGTGTGCAAATTGTCGACGTTACGTATTCCCCTCACTAATCCGAGTGATACGTATACGGTCACACAATGCACTTATTATTCGACAGTTCAGTTTCTAAGTAAAGTGCATACGGGTTGAATGCCGCGTTGATATGATGTGTGCGTCTGCCCTTTCAATGACTTGAATAATATAAAAAATTTACGCCGTGAAAATAATATTACCCGCGCCAAATACGGATTTTAATTACAATAACCAAACCAAAAGGCAAATAAAGTAAAAGGTCAAGAGACCAATAAATTATAAATTATTATAATTTTGCCACAGCTACATATGACAGTAATAAGTAAAATGGGATATATGACATTTGAGTCTGTTCAGTAATGATCTTTAAGTACGTTTCAAAATGTCTAAAATTAATGGAAAAATGATTGCACTGAACGAAAACCTATAAAACTTTAACACAAATAGATTTAAAATGCGGACTTCTACATAACTACTAAGAAATAATGCTCTCAAATTTATATCATAATTGTTTAAAGTCATCGGCCATTTAAAAACAGATAAACGGCTAGTATCATAACTGTATTAAAACTATTTCCTTTCCGCAATAGACTCTACTCTACTAATCACAAAAGAAAATTAAGACCATAAACAAAAATAAAACAGTACCCTTCTAAATTCAAAAATCAAACGTGTCGGCTCAGACGGATTTGTAAAACTTAAAGCAATTAAGATATTCTTGCAAGTGAGGTAGCGTTTACCTGTGTTTTATGACGTCTAAACAATTCGGAAGAAATCCATGGCTGTTGGGCACCATTGTTTATCACATTACGTCAGTTAAGTCGTTGTAAACAATATTGTTGCAAACAGGATCATCAGTTTAACGGTAATGTTACAAGGACGCCGTTTCTAAAGAAATCTACCTGTGTTAAATGACGGCGAGCTTTTGAATGTCCAAATTCACGCTTTGGTATCGGCTTAAAGTAGTAAAATAGTAAATCAGGAAAGTTTAGTTTTATATGACTGGATGTTTGGGTTCATCTTAGTATTATCTACAAACATAAGCGTCTGTCGAAGATATTGTCGGCCTATTTCGCGGTGTTATAGGTACTGTTTTGTAGAATATAATTTTCATATTTTGGACAATTATTAAATAGGTAGATGAATCTTAGGGCTTCTATATATCCCATATTTCCGGTTCTATTATGAATTAAGAACAATATATAGACTGATTTTGTGGGTGTAAAAACCCTATTTTGTTTTTTACGGTAAGCAAATGCATTATTTCTTTAGTGATACGCTATAATATTTCTATTACTCTGAGATCGACGAACCTCTCAATTTTAGATTACTCTCTATAAGTTATACTCGGATCAACAAATCATACGAGACAACCGATTGAAACATAACGATGTATAACCAATCTATCAGTGCGTGCGCACGTTTACATCTCTCCGGAGTCTGGAAGCACAAAACAGAGATTAGAGTTCGTTCACACAGGATTTTATTCTCCATCGGTATCGATGCGTGCGCGCATATCGGTGCACGACTCTTACTCATTTGTTGTTGTAATTGTAAAAGGGATGGACGGACGAGATAAGTGGGTCGATGACATTTGGCTCCGGCCGATTACTACGATTATGCACTTTGTGCGTTGAACTTTACTACGAGCTTTGATATAAGTACACAGCTTTGATAGGCGTCCACCGATTTGACGCCTATCGGAACAAAGCACACGATAAGCTTTTGTTTGTTGACTACTGGCCGTATAATTATGCCTCTTCACTGACCACTTCAAATATGGAATGTTAGGTAAATATTTTATAAATTTACTTAGGACTAACAGTTGTTAGATCCTATCTGCACATACATACATTTATATTAGACACTAACTACAGATTCAACAGCTATACAACAGAAACATTGTTATAATAAACAATATATCGCAATATTCAACTTTATTACCACAATTTAATCTCCGAAACATGTTGCTGACAGTGATCATAAAGCCATAGCTCCTTATCTCAAACTATGGTACATTTCGTGTAACGAAACAACTATATTACGTTTGTACACACACGAGTATAAATTCCCATGTAGGGCCGATAGGAGCCGAATCTATCGCTCGATAGTAACCGCTATTACCGCTATCGCATCCGCCGGTCGGGACAGATAACTGGACGATTGTACAACGTCGCCCAGTAATCTATTGTTCTAACTTTAAACCGCAAATAGGGATATTTGTACGCAACGCGCGATGCGTTACGTTTGGCCAAGACCAGACTTTTCCCAGACAGACTAACTCGCTGCAATTCCTATGTCGACCGTGTCATCCAACTGTTATTTGACACTACAAAGTAACTTCTTAGTTCTAGCGTCTTCATTTGTTTCTCAGAAAACAGAATAACAAATGAAGCGTACATAATCTAGTTCGACTAAATAGAGTTCTGGAACTACTTTCGATGTAATTATTTAGGTCTACGTGAGTATATTGTTCATTATTTTAACGCGATAATGTCGTCTAAGCTATTTCTACGCAATCTTAGATCTTAATTAAATCTCGATATCACATTCTAGTTTCTTAAACCTATATAGGTTTAATGAAAAATTATGACATTTGAAGTCGGTTAGTATTTAAAACGATGGGAAAATATGCATCTGGCATACTTAAATAAACATTTGAAATGTATTATAAGTAGGAAGGATGTCTTATTAAGTTTCCTTTTCAAATTAGATATTCTAAAGGGGATGTGATATTGGTGAATATAGTAAAATAGCTCATAAAATATTAGCTAAACTCGTGTGCCTAACATGTTTAGCACAACGTCCGTGCGATGCATACTAATTGCAGATAACATGTCTGGCGCAAGTATGGAGCGTTAGCATTTGGCTTTTATTTTAGATAGCTGTTACCGCAAGAATCAACTGATGTAACAGCCTTGTAAAGCAATTTGCGTAAGGTATAACATAAAAGGTTTTATTTACCGAGTATTTGGAGAACATAAAGTATGCGGGGTACGGAGTAAAGAACTTGAGTTAGGAATCCATACATACATAACAACATCCTATACGAGCTGCATCCTATCGCCGACTAAGGGCTTCAGCAGACGGTAACTGATTACCAACACAACAGTATAGTCGTAATGAAAAGTTTGGATATTGAGTTGGTGTCGTGTGCATACTCATATAGGTACATTCTGAAGGTTTTCATTACAACCAAACTTTTAACAGCGATCAGTCGGCCGTTAGTACCCTAATTTAGGGTTGCCAACCGTCCTGTTTTCCCAGGACATGTCCTGCTTTTTGGAGTGTCCTGGGTTGTCCTGGATAGTTATTAAGTAGCGTCCTGGGTTTTTAAAGTCTTCGTAAGGTCTTGTTTTATTATTCGCGCGCCACTACTGCCTCAAACATTGAAGATAATTTCATAAAACATTGTAATTGCTATTCATTGAGTTTCATTGACACTGTTTTCTTATACTTTTTTTTATACTGCCTCCTGTTTTTAAACCGAAATATCCTGGAATACCCACTTTAAAATCCTGGTTTTTTAAATTTGGGGATGACAACCCTACCTTAACTACTACTACTTTTAGTACAACACACGAACACTGACACTGTGGGCGGTGTTACCAAAAAGTTAGCTCAGCATCGAAACACATTATATTGTCCTACATACATTCTGAATTATTTTTAACTACTCACTAGACGCCTCATCACCACCTAGGCTCATTCCAAGTTTCTAAAGATCGGCTAATCTATCTAGATGCGGCAGAATACCAATATTTTACACGGTGCAGTTGTATTCTTACCTCAGCCACACAATTACTAGAAAACACTGGTTTCTAACAATTAGATCGTTAGTCAGACTCATCAAGCTTCTAACATCCATAACTCCTGTCAAAGATATTCGTATGACAGCTAGGATGAATTGAATATGGAATAGATTTCAACAACCCGCGACGGTTTTCAACAAGCTATGATGAATTTTACTGTATTATTTGAATAAGTCGCTAGTCGCGTATAACTTGGTGACACTATCAAGTTTGCATATTAATATAATAAAAAAAGTATTGCCATTTCTTTATTCATCTTTGGGTTTCACAACGGCCTCTCTATTGCCTAGTTATGTATGTTAGTTATGACGAAGATGATATACGAGCTAGTTATGATATGAATATCTTGATCGGAATTCAATGCAAGTAGGTATATATTATTTGAGGACGAAAAAATATTTTAAGGTATGTCGGCTAAATTCGGCCCGCACCTCTGACATTTCTAATTAATTTAAAGATAGAGAGAAAAATAATCGTCATGAAACCTCCTCGTTGTTTTGATAGGGTGTATTACTGTAGTCCGCCCACCCACATCAGGCTATGTAGTGAACTAAGGCCTAACCCTTTTTATTCTGAGAAAAAGTCCGTAACCAGGAGTGGGGTAATATTGGGCAGGATTTATTATTTAATTATTTACTATACCTATCATAGTGACGTAGCTAAAGGTAACGAAAACGACAGATTACATTTTTTGACAAACTTTCAAATTACTATTTTGGAATGTTTATTTTTGGAACACTCGTGTTTTCTCATTGAACGGAATAAGCTGACAGCTCTGATTCTCCAAAATATTATCGATCGAAGCAATTACTTAAACGCCTAAACATATCACATATGAAAACTAATCCTTGCCAAACTAAGCACCTAAAATAAATCATGACGATTGATTCCCATTTCTTAGACAATTGCTAAATTGGTGGTGATGAAAGATAGTCTTAAAGCCTGGGGTTACGGTGTCAATTGTCTACGTGAGATGACTTAGCCATAACCGACACACGCCCCACTAAAACGACCATTAATCAGTAGCACAGATTCTAAATATAGGCACTTATGCTATCGGCAATCCGAGCTCCTGATGTCAGCACATACGGAATTGTGTCGCGGAAGGGTCGCCAAGGACTTACTGCTTTGGTCATGGCACCAAATGGGAAAGATGACGAGAAAACCAGTATAACAAGGTCCTTTAGTAGAAATATGGGATATGCCATGATAAGAACTTTGACGACACGGTTAGCGCAACTACCTACGTGTCGCGGGATCAATTCCCGGAGCACATGTTTGTATTATCTACAAATTGTTGTTTCGAGTGTGGGTGTGTGTGCATGTGACATGTATGTTCGTAAATCGTCATAGACTTGTTCAGAAAGAGCGTTAACAGCGGTGATATTGGAGAGTTACTCAAAGAGCTTCTGTAAGAACTAACAAATACCTGTGTATACACTAAGAAACATATAATGCGATACATTCCATAACAAGGGCTCAATAATGTTAAAGAAAACAGCTTTTGAAATTGTAAACACCTACATTGAAGTGTGACAACATATCGAACAAAAAAACAACTTTTAATCCTACACTTCCCGTAATTAGATGGCACACTCATAGCAAATATATCTCTCCATAATACAATGTGTTTGACACAACAAGATAAATAAGATAAATCATCTATTTGACATTTCAAGCGGATAATCTGTATAAATATTCAAATTACCTAATTAATGTGCATAAATAGCTAGAAGTTTGGGCTTAACAATTTTTCACAATGAAAAATAACGTCGTTTATAACAACAGAATCTCATACATGGGTGTGGATATGATACGGGTCTTACAATAAAATACACAATGAGAAAGTTATGATCGATAGATTTTTTGTAAAGGTGTGTCAACTTCACAAAAGGTGACAAAATCGACGAAAATTTAATCCCTGTGCTTAATATCTTATGAACACTTGCAAATGTAGATGTAGATATGAATCATGTTTTGAATTTTGATATTCAAACTTAGTTTTGTATTGACGTATTTCAAAAAATTGCTGTGTCTATCGAATGTTTTGATACTATTATCGAACCATTATTGTTATTAATAACTAGTGACCCGCCCCGGTTTCGCTCGGGTGCAATTTACTAATTAAGAAACTGAGTTTTCCAGTTGGATTTCCAAAAAAACTTTTCATGTAGGTATACCTTGTTCATACAATTACAAGCACAACAAAAAAAATAACCAAAAAGGTGCAGCCGTTCTGAAGTTATGCGCTTACATACATTTTTGGCAATTGATTTTTATTTATATAAATTATAAAATGAATACAAACATAGCATCACGACTGTATTTCACAGAAGGTTAGGCAGGAGCAGTTCCCCGATGCCGTTATTAAGTCCCATGAAAAGAGCAGAATAATAATAGGGCACAAGAAATATCCGGAACTTTAAGAAACCCCGATATATTTTTGTATCGTATTGGCTCTCTCATGGAATAATGGATAGTCGTCCAGATTCTCAAACTGGTTCAGGGAGCGTAGACAAGACGTAACCGATAGGATAAAAATCCCAAAATGAATGGGATGAAGCTACGCCGATCCTAGTTGTAACCTTATATTATGTGATTCCCATACAATGGGGTGTGAGGAAAGAGCCTCCATGTGTGACGAACCCTGAGATCGTCTAGCGTACCCTGGGCAGTCAGCCTCGATACCTTCATTGCTGACTGGCTATAGCTTGTGCCGACACGACAAGAGAATTCCCATACATTTTATTTATGAAACAACAAATTACTTAAAATTGCCCAATGCGTACAATACGCCAAAGTATAATGTAGCACACACAAATAATTCTTATATTACCTATATTAGACTGACTTGTCAGGCATTTTTGGGACTTTTCTTCTGTCATCTTGTCTTGTGGCCGCCCTGGTTGTGGTAGACGGAAGCTAGATATCGTCATTCGGGGATACTCTCCGTGTTCGTTGGTCGAATGGTGATAATAAGTGGATAGGTGTTTGTGTTTATTGCCTATACTATATAATTGAAAGATGGGCGGAACTGTTAAGGCAATTACGAAGATATTGCAGATACGGCGACGAGTAATTGCGGACACCTTGTGATTGGTATGCAACTTTTTTGTGTTAAGCAAACAATGTAAACGTTGTTAGTGGTAATGAAGAAGACAATTAGATAAAAATGGGGATTAATTAGTTTTAATTTTAATATGTTTCTGAAAGTTGAATGTTTTCAGAATAAAAGAGAGATATTGTGAAGTTTTCAGTACCGAAATGTGTGCCCGAATGTTTTAACCAAAAATTAATGGTTCTAGCTTACTGCAAAACTGAACTGTACCTTAGTATTAACTTTGTATATAAAATTGGCTTATAAGTATTTATAAGCCAATTTTAAATACTTCGTTTATTAGTTATTTAAAGCACTAATAGTTTATACATATACATAAAACATGCTATACATAAACCTTGATAAAAAATACTGTCAGAGATTAAAGAACGGAGAACTAAATAATCAAACAGTAAACAGTAATATATCTAATAATTACAACGTTGTGACGCCTATGATCTGATCCTTCTTAGTTTAGGACAATCTATTCGTTTGGTCACTAAGTACTTATAATACTCTTAAGCAAAATGATTCCTTATTTAAAAGCCTGAAAAATTATATAGGTAGGTAACAAATGAAGATCTAACAATAAACAAATATCCATATGCAAATAAATAAAAGAAACAAACAGTTTCAAATATCGAAGGTTCACCATAAGCTTTGCACAAGCGCAATAAAGTAAGTAGTGCAGTGCAAAATCGAATCAATTCGAAACGATTAAGTGTATCGGAACGCAGTGAAAATAGTAATATTTAGTCGTTCACATTTTATTGTTCGCCGGGTGGCTAGCGGCGTGTGTCGCCCCGGATCCACGGATATGTAAGCACAGGTTGGGATTAGGGCGGTTTTATTTATACTCGAATATCTTGTTGGTTACATTTGAGGAAGAATATCACGAATGGAACAGAATTTGATCCTTTATTTCTAACTTGTTTAATATGTTGTAGCTGTTATTATGACTCTTTCGCCCGTGTCGTATTTTGTTGACCCGAAACGATAGACGAAAATGAGAAAAGACAGACTAATAGAGCCTACACTCCCATAGAAAGAAAATGAGTGTTCCATAGTAGCTTATAAACAAAGTGAATGAGAACTGACCTTGCTAGGAATTAACAGATGAAAGAAAAAGAGAGTTCTGGAAGTGTGAATATTATTGTAATCAGAATTAAATATTAATGTCTCTACTACATATCCTCTCTCGTCAGTCTTTTTAAGAATTGAACTTTATCATTCTCGTTACCTATTCAACAAAAAAATAATGAAACAATTAATTCACCTTAAGCATGCACTCTTTTGACCCTGGCCTAACACCCTCCACCCACACATATTTCATGCAAATACAATTCCAAAGCATATTAATTTGCACCTAACAAAAAACAATAAAAAGCTCATCGCATAATCCGTCCCATGGCAAACGAATGCACAAGGACATCGCATAAACAAGCCGGGTGTGTGAGTGTGCGTGTACGCACTACATGTGGGTAGCTTAATGATAGCGGGCTTCCGTCGCGTCACACCTGAGAGATCCTAACCGCCATCGGGTTATAGATACCTACACCCCTCACCCCTTAATTCTAACGCACTACGCGTGGAATTACTAGAGTGGTTGATACGTTTTCAGGAAAAGCGAAAACACTTGTCACTATCAGTTTGTTTGATGCCGAGTTGATTACACTTGCTTCCGCGACGCAAATCTGTCGAAATATCGAAATGATATCAAGATAAAATAAAAGTAGAGGAGGTAAAAGTTTTTGAACAAAATTTGCACATATTCATAATATATAAATTATTAACTTTAATAATTGCTCGAAGAAAAGTGCGTCCACTGATTAGTAAGTCCACTTCCCACAGAATAGTAATAAAGCAAGAATTTGACATTCATAAATAAAGCTATTAACGTTATTATAATTGACTTTGACTTTGTAATGTTTTGGTTATGACTTGTGACGTCATAAAAGTTAACATTAACACTAACAGAGTCACGGTTAAGTATAGTGGGATAAAACTAACGGTTAGTTGTAATGAACCTGTAATAGAAACAATAGAAAACTTTCCTATTGCTGTATCAGTGTTTAATAAATAGATACTCATTACAAATGAATGTTGATGACTTGCTAAACCAGTAGCAAAATAAACGTTAATTGCTATCATTATCTAATCGAATGATTATTCGTTTTTGAGTGGATTCAGACACTTAACTTATGTATAATCTATGACACAAATAACTATGCGACATAATATAAAGTTCCTATAAAATATACATTCACAATTTAAATGTACAACTCTAAATAAGGGTTATTTGATTAGATATATTATCCACTCTATATATTTCCTTGAGTGACACGTTGAACGAATTACGCACGAACACAAAGACGCTCAGAGCTAAAAGGAAAAAGTTCAATTAATCCTAATTTGCTCGCTGAGATTAAGTACGCGATAACCGGCATTCTATAGGAACCCTTTACTTCACTTCCCGGCCCTCTATTCACATTTAAGCCGCTTTAAAAAGCCGTAGAGTTCAACAAACAAGGGACTTATAATGCATAACGGACTAAGAATTGTTCCCAAGAAATGCATCAATTTAGATTAGGGCGCAACACCGTAATTTAGTGATCGATATAAAATAAATATCGATAAAAATCTATGAACGAACATCGATATATCAATGGGGTCGATACGATCAATGACCGGTCATCGATACATTTGCTACAATAGATCAGTCAACTCTATATAGCTAATTAAGTATGCTAGTGACAATGATCAAGTCGGGTACCCCATCGAGAAACTGCATTATAGTTTTTTCCGTTGTTAAACAACATGCAAACTACATTGAAAATTATTTCCCTCTTAATTAGTAAATACATTTGCATAAACAAGCGCTGGCCATCCCATACTAGGACGATCATTATTATAATTATTGTGCCTTTTTTTCTCGCGAAAAACTTACGCTGTGTAACGGTCAGCCCTGGCGATGTTAATCGCCAACGCATCCGCCGATAAATCGATAAACAAGTCGCGCGACTGTGACGAGTTTCCCAACTACCCACAAATTATAATCGTGCCGCTACTGTTTTCACAGTAGACAACGGAGCTTTGATTGTTGTACGTTCGATGAGAGCGTTTTGCGAGATCGTCGGCCGATAGGACGAGGCGGGCGGCGAATTAATTACTTAATACCGATGCGTGAGTAAATGTATGCAATTTCTAACGCAACTCCCTGTAATTACAATTTTTTTCGTTTACTCAATGATAATAATTTTTTGAAAGCTTATCTATCGTCCGTGCTCATGGATCGTAACGCTATTTACACTTTCGCATGAAATAACATTAGCGTCTGGCCGAGCTAGATCAAAATCATCAGGCCTTATTAAACCACATACTTCCACTACACTTTAAAATGTAATATCAATTGCGTGCGGTCAAAAATTCGTTATTACTTTCTGTTTGTATCCGCAACTTCCTCTACCAAAACAATTATTACATTCGAAAAAAACTTGGTTGTAATGGTGTGCGTGGGAGAGCACGACAAGTGGCGCATACGCACACACGATAACATTTCTGCTGCACGCATGTCTTTGTTACAGTTGCAGATGTTATCAGAAGCGTTAAATTCATTACCCGAACTTATCTGCATAGATAGTTATACTTAATACCCCATTAACGATATTATGCATTAACATGAAGTAAAAATACAGTTTATGGAGCTGTGTTATTGCCCTGTATTCTCGCAAAAATACTATAAAAACTGTGGAAAACGGAGTTGCATATATAACGTGTCTGGTGTATTAATAATTATTTGCATAGACAATGGATTACTAATATAACGTTTACATAGGGTAGGGTGCATGTGTGTGCCGTGGGTGTGTCGAGTGTTCGGATGTGTGGGTATTTCCGTCATTTCCCTGCGCGGGAGTCGATCGCAATGATTGCTCACGCGTTTCGCATCACTCACCCTCACCGGAGGGATAACTCGTTCACATACAATTTACATGCGACTTATTATGCAGTTGTTTTTTGTGTGACATAAAATCGATAATCTAATAGTCTTGCAACCGTAACATTCAAGTAAATAATACATGAGCAGATTATAGTGATAAAGATTAATCGTTCCCATTGTTCTATTGGTTTAAAATCAGACACAGTACGTGTATACGTACTATAAATAATAATAAATACTATTTGGTCATAAGTGCATAACAAAACAAAAATTAAAACGACATTTCTAAACACTCATACAATTTTTATATTGCATTGTTATAACCTACAAATGAAGTAACATTTGTGAATTGAATACCTTTTAATCACAGCTCTAATTTAATCGGGTAACGAGCACTCGACGGCTCTCATCTATTCGATCAAAAAGAACGATCGAAACAAAACCGCGGAGCCCGACTACCCGCACAGAAACACACATGTGCTGGGCGTGTCGCCTCGCACGAATGCACCCTCCCTATTGTTTATCCCACGATTAAAACCAATTCAAATACTAACTCTCACTTCAAAATTAAACTCTAGTAGTGTAGAGACTCTACAGACTCTTTTGTTTTAAACACAATACACGCACTTAGCTAGCCACACCGAAAACCACGGACCTCCATAATTATGCCACAAGTATGCAGTGACGCGATTCGTGAAATCGTAATGTTAACTGCAAAATAACGATCGGATAATTATGAAGTTATAGGAATTTCCGGCGTCAACTTTGTGTAGTGTTATCTTTCGCAGATCGTGTTCGTAAAGGAATGGAACTGTTAAATTATGTTGATATATTCCAAATTCAGTTATATTATGACTGTTCTCCGTCTCTACTAAGTTAATTCTTAATTCTTTTAGTAATACAATTTAGTTGCACAAATATACCTTTAAATTTTCAGGACTATCAGCCACATCACATATTAGGTCTACATTGCGATTAATATGATAGAATTTTGTATTCTCAAGTTACTTATGTAGAATTGTGAATAAAAATCGTTTATTTCATATACACACTTTAAATAATATTACAGGAATCGTGCAAAATACTAAACACTCTTTGTAATAACACCAGTATAAAGAATTTGCATTATAAATGTATAAGTTCACAGTAGCAGTAGTCGCGCGTAAGTTTATTAACGTGGATTAAAAGTGGGGTGTTCGAGCTCTTCAGGCTGCGCCAGCGCAGGCGACAGCTGACGCAGCGCTGTTACCCAACGAGGAATTTTGAAAAATAATCAAACAACCCATTGTACCCTTACTATACTGATTATTATCAATGAATAGCAATCTTTGAGATATAATTACCCAAGGAGTCTGTACTCTGTTTGGTGAGACAGAAATTTTAAAGCAATAAAACCTCACGAATTATCTTGCTTTAGCGAAGAGAGGATTCAAGGAGTTTTTTTAAGAGTATTCAACTTCGTATAAAGGATGGCTAAACTATAATTTTCATGATAAACCTGTCCCTATCAAATTTCATCGATACAGGCAATGAAAAAAGTCAGATTATAAACATATCGTGCAGACATTACTTACGCATACTTTATCGTCAATCAATAATTAATATCTCGAGGCTGGACGGGTGAGACGCTCCCGAATTTCGCCAAGAATGATGAGGAGATCGCGTTCGCGTAATCGAACCAGCAAAAAATAAAAAATGAAGCAAATACGAAATACTCCATTACTGGCCCCGCCACAGCCGTCTGTCGAGACGATTTCATGCAAATAAAATTGTAACGAAAATAAGACGTCATTGTCGATAACTCTCATCAAGCCAATCTATAGAATCTAGACAAGACGCTTTTTGTTCGTATTTGATTTCAGATGGGCATTTCTTATAGATTACTCTGTCTAGCCGCGTATTGTTGTCGTAGCGATTGACGAACGGTCAACTTCGAAATATCTCACATCATCATTGTTCAGCTTGAGCGGTAATAAAAGAAAACCGTTTTGATCGCCTTATATAGATCATGCTTAATAATCAATCTCGATCGTCAATGAGTATGATTAGAATGTTCAGGGATCGAAAGCTGTTGTAGCGAAAAAGTTTTAAGGTGGTCGTCTCCACTGCACTTGTGTCTCGTTGCTCGCACATTGTGTATGCAAGGCGCGGCGGGCCGCGGGCCACGTCAGCTATTTGCTCGTGTCCAGAGGGCTAAACCATTCAAGGCTAAGGCGCGGGGGCCAGTTTTTGGCTGTTTTCGACTTGATCCGCCACTTGGTCACCCAGCCGACGGCCCCGCAGCTTTGACCACTTGCCATTCCATGAAAAATCCAACAAGGCTTTCAATAAAATTTCTCTCAATATTTTATGGATTTCTTAGAGCCATTATCAGAATTTGATAAGTACGATAATATTCTCAATTATATTTTCTCTCTTAAATTCCTAAATCAGAAACAGTAATTGCTGCCAATTGAACAGCGAATAAACAATTCATTCTATTAACAAGTTTTATTCATTGAAATAACAATTATTGTTTTAGAAACAATAATTGGTTTCCATGCTACTTATCTACTACATACTCTAAGTACATAAATTACACTGCCTCATTGCATTAGTAATTGAGTGATTACCGAATTAATTCTCCACCCTCGCGTGTACGTGTGAGTAGTAATCTTTAGTAGAGTTTGCACAGATCCCACGAGATGTAAGCTCTACCCGCCCATTATTAATTGCACTCCTCAGGTGCGGAGATTATCCTTATTAGGCCGCCGCAACCCTGGAGACACACATGCACTTCCACACGCGTCTTTACGCTTTCGATTGAAAATTTAATTTACTTCGTAATAATATATTCCGCCACCATAAAAAACTCAATTTCGCAACCCAGACAAAGTATTATATACCCAGGAAGTGTTTGTTAACTTACAATCTCATTTACGTTGTTAATCATGCAACATAAGTAAATAATAGGTATCAATCCATTGTAGTGAAACAAGCGTATCATTTCAATTACGGTAAGCGAATAATCAAATGCAATACACCTTTCATTTTTGACGGATTAAGTAACTTAAGCTTGCATTACAGTTGTAAATGGTAGCGTATTAGAAATTATGAAACTGAAATTAAAAACGGAGTTGTGTATTGTCGGCGTGGCATGCGCGCCGCGCGGGCGCTCTCCCGCCCGACTGTAATTGCGCGAAGCCGCGCGCGCAGATTATCAGAAGCAAGTGCGTTCGATAACGCATGCGCACGAACGCGTGTTATTAAATTTATTCCTTTTTCGCCAGAATCTGCATAATGAGGAGGGCAAAAAAACGCGTAATCGCTAGAGTGTGCGTCGCCTTCCCTTGGAGAAAGGCGGGCAGCGGCCACTCTTTGTCTGATATGTTCTGTATAATGAATATTTAAGGAGTAGCCAAGCACCCACATTGCTATTTTATTTTTGTATTATTATGGAAACACCAGACGATTACGGACGATTATTTCTTGTCAAAGCGTGGCATCGTTTTTGAAGGAGCCCGAGTCGTGTATTAACACGGGCTACTTATGTGTTATTATTAAATACCGATATCATGACCGCCTACAGCGGCGCGGATCCTCTCACGTCAACATATTTATACACTGAAAGCGTTCGCAACGATTTGCACGCACCCTTAACTTAACACAGGGGCGAACTCACACAACGTTTCCTCGTGTTAAATTAATTTGACCTACAAGTATCCAAGTTCCGAATTTCCAGACGCTCGTAGCTGAACTTAATTTAAATCTGTAAAAGCATGTACATTCTCATTTATTTAGAGACAGTTTAATCAACGCCACATTTGATGTGCTTTTACAAACCTAAAAGGTAATAAAAACGTTTCAAAAAAGGATCACGAATCGAAAGCTTATTACCAAAATGAACAACAACAGAGTATTACCACTTAACGATACGTTATGTAGGTATACAACCGCATTTACGGCCTCCTAATTCGACCCTGTCAAGCCCTGGGCTACCGAAATTCCACATTTATGTATCTGTACTCGCCTTTATTCGGCTTCTTTTCGCATGAAGATGGTAGTTAGGTATTCATAAGAAAATGAGCACCTCAAAAACTGTAACAAGTAATTTGAGGAAGTGGACGAACAAAAACTGGCTTCGACATAATTCGAATCACGATTAAGATGACAATGTCTTAATACGAAATTTCTCATGAAATACGACACAGTAGGTAAGTACAGTAACTCATGATTCTCGAACGTCATTACTCCGAGCAATTTCTTAAAGATATGCCTATAATGATCTGATGTCCGTGAGAAGTTTACGTTGTAACAGGATCGAAGGAGCAGCAAAAAAGTACCGCGCGTGTCGTAGTCAGCGGTCCAGCAAGTAGCCAGTAATTTATGGTTAGTTTTTGGCTGCGCCAACGCAATGCGGCCTCGCGGCTTTTCGCAGCTCCCCGCGCCCCATACCCCCTCACCCGGTCACAGACCTCGCGTCATTCCGTCAATCTCAACTACTTATCCGTCCGCGCCGATCCCTTATATTAATCATTTTTTTCTCTCAAAAACGAAGCGTAATAAAGATCCTATCGACTCAGCCCCCGCAGCTCGGCACGTTGGTCGCGCGCTCGCTTTCGAAACTTCAGAATTGACAAACAAATATCGCAACTGATACTTACTTATTAAAGCATGTATTATTGACTATAAACTGGTTCATTGTACCGCCAAAATTAATCTCGGGGCTTAGCAACGTCACAAAGGTAGCGTGCCGCCGCGTACGGTGGCTATTACAGACACCACATTATAATTACCTTTTTAAATAGTTTTTTCAGTCGGTGTCGATATTAAAACGTCAATGTAAATAACTTGTTAGCCGCAATCTCATTTCTGAGCGATTGGATATTACAATAGTGTACGTGATTTGAGAAAGGTAACGGTGTCGCTGCTTTATCCGCGAGATGGAGCCTATTACCGGCGACGTAAACGGCGCGAGCGCAGCGCGTGCCGCCCGCGCCCACCGCCGAATAGTCCAGCATACACTTAGATTATTTTATGAGCCGGCGAAAAAATATCCAATCAATTGCACACAACGATGGACTGAGCATCGCTGGGTAATGTTCATTTCACGGAACTTATGATCAATGACCTTTCTCACGATGTGACAGATATGTGTGAAAAAGTTATTTTTAATTCATATCATATTGAAAAAAAAATGAAACCTGTCAAATAATAGCAAGGTTTCGGTGTAATAGGCACCAAAAAGAGAACGGTTGCGAATGGTGCTGTAATTAGGTTTACACCGGGGCATTGTGTCGAGTCCAACGCAAATTGAACCACGGAATATTTCACCTGACACAACGTACGTGTTTAATTGCACGGATTATTTATCTTCTAAAACCTCTCGGCGGTTTTTGTCGAGTTGTGGCACGCGCCCGCTTTCTATGTAGCCGACTGTAGACGTAATTGTGCTTATACCCTTTTTTATTTAGTTTTCGAAACATCTAAGTCATCATCTGGAATCAGTAACGGTCTACGAAAATGTTTTGTTACACGAACCTGGTGTTGGATGTTCCTACACGTATCGTCAAACAATAACTAGTATCCATGTTAATAGAACTGTACATATATAGCGGAAAATTAGATATAATTGGGTGAACTTCTTAACACTACACGTAGATATAGTTATGGGTACATTCGAGTTGTTGAAAAAATGCAAGGTGCAATTGTTATCTTAGTTCTCCGAGCTCTATTTCAACAGAAATATTTTCATATATAAAGTCGTCTTGTAGTCTATTGCTAGGAACATCAAACTTGACTCTTAATTTGTTTATACTTTGACTAACTTACTATAAGTCATAAATATTTATGAAAAAGCACAAAATATTTAAAAATTCGCATGGCTCTGGCCTACATTGTACAAAATCAGTTTCAACACTAACTTTAGATAAAGCAATCGACTTAACCTTAACTATTCATCCAACTACTTACTGTAACCTATTACAACCAAATCACCTCCATCAAGCCACTATCTATTCACGTTGACGTTACGAGCTTACTTCAGTAAAAAACCATAACAATAGTAGGAGAACTGAGGAGAAATGGCTTATTTTTTACCGCATATTGCCTTTAGCGATTGTCATTATGGTAATCACTTTCACCCATTGATAGTAACGCGCAACAACACTTTTTGCGATATAATCAACTGTATGATCGGAATCGAATTTAAAAATCAATCATAGCACACATTATTATCAAAGTTGGCCAGAGCGCAGCCGTAATGCGCGATAACACCAATACGTACCCGACGTAAGCTGGTTATCGGTTCAAACAATAATCCGCGATAATGGATTAGCTCACTTCGCGAATATTTATAAACACCGCTATCGTTTTATTCGGTAAAAGTCGTATCCGAGCTATATTTGATCGATTATAACTGACACGGTTTAATAACTATGGATATTACGTAGTCAATCGATAAAGAAACCGTTTCTTTATAATATTTCTTCTATTTTGATTTGTGGTTTTGCCCAACCATGTTACGCGTTGCTTTGATCTGTCAAGATATTGTTTATTGATATTATATATAATGCTTATTGTTTCGTAATCTATTGCACTTACCCCGTTTGAAGTGTAAAACATAATTTTGAGTTGGTTCACTTTTTATGGATTTCAAATTTAACGCGACAACTGTAGATTAAAAGTGTTGCTCAAACATTTCTTGATAGTAAACCTAAATGGTATTGACACAACACACTTAAAAAGACTGATCACACAATAAATGAAGTTATAAAATTAATTAAAGCAAATAATAACTAAACGCGCAGTTGATAAATCAAGGCGTCAAAAGGCACGTGTTAGCCGATCAAAGCTACACACTGAAATAGCCTTAATATGCAACGACCGCAGCTAACGAGAGATTTCAAATTACTAATAAATAGATCAGGATTCCTTACACATAACAATGTAGATAGTCGACAGACTAATTTGTTTCGCGTAACGCAAACCGCAGAAAAACCAGTTCACCAATGAGTTTTGTACTTAAATTGTTATTTAAGTAAACCATAATCAATAGATTGCAAGATAATGATAGAATATTGATAACAGTAGGCACATTATGAACATTTATCCATAGTTCTGTGATGCAACTTAAAATTGTTGCAATATAGGTAAGCGAGGCTGCAGTATAATTTTATATTTTATCTAGCAGCTTTACAACCACAATTCAAAATCACAAGATTTCTAAATCTTTTGGTCGACGGTTCAAAATTTTTAAAAGTTCTGTGGAGAAGATACCGGCAAGAAACTCCTTGGATACTCTATTATAAAAAATATGTAACGTGCAATGAAAAAATTTGCCTGAAATACCAAACAATTTTAAACTGAAGTTAAAATATTGAATGATTAAAATATATGAAAAAAATTGGTGGTTAAAAACGTCGTTACTATTCTATATCCTGTACCTATTCATAATCTAACTAGCGTTTATAGAATATCATTTTTTTATGAATAAAGCTGTAACTAAACGATACCGAGAGCTTTAACACGATTACGATTTCAAGATACGAGTACATATACATCAACGCGGTACAATTTAAATCCGGAATCGGATTCAAGTGCAATAAACAACGGTCACAGTTTAAAAACCCGTTCATAATTTAATCATTGTGTACTTTGATTGCAACCAGTTGCAGTATTAACATTCATCTGGGTGCCTTATATTTAAAGCAACAAAAACTAAAAGCACAATAAGTACCTACCTCGTTATTCTCGTCTAAACACTACATTCTATTGTCAATCGTGTTTGCAGACACAAAAAACCCGTATCGGTCACCCAATTCAGAATTTTTCTCAACGAACAGACAGTATTTCGAACGATTAAATAGATGTAGCTAAATGACTTACCGCTATCGATAGATATACGACGATAGATATAAACCATGCTAGTTTCGGTCAGTGCTTGGATGGGTGACCGTTTTGGCCACCGTCGGTCCCGATACCATAGTTACTATGGCATAGTATAATGATATTGACCAGTCATTTGCGGAGGTCAGATAGCAATTGACGTGTACAATACTGATATTCAACCCCCTGTAATTAGAATGGAAGCAAACCTTAGCATACATGGGAAAGGGTGTATAAAAGATAGATATATAAGAATTATTTATTAGTAAGTTATGAAAAGGGTAATAATGATAGTAGGCCGACATTTTACTATAATCAAGTAAATTTTTAAAAAACCTATAACATATTAATTTCCTGAAGTTTTTTCTTACTGTGTCTAAGACACTGTTTCGATTAAGGGAATATAGTAATTGAGTCTAAAATTCTATGACGTATCTAATCGAATGGGAAGAAAGTGAGTTAACCCGCCAGATGATCTGCTAAACTGTTTTATTGTTTTAACCGCACAGATGGCACTTGTAGGCAAAACAGTCGTGTGAACAGTTTCACAGTCTGAACATTTAGATCATTAGAAAATTGTTGTTCTTGGCGAGATGTTAGTACATAAAAGGCGTGATTCTTTGATATATTGTAAAATGAATAGTAAGTGTCCAGCCGTGGGACAGTAATGGGCCAAATTTATTATTATTAATTCCTTTATTCATTATTAGCTTTTGCCCGCGACTTCGTACGCGTGGAATTTAGAATCTGATATTTTCCTGCGGTCAAAATGGAGCCTATATTTTAGGTTAGACCTCTAGCAATACATTGGTAAAAACTGCATTCAATTCCATGCAGTAGTTTTTGCGTGATGCGTGTTCAAATATACAGGCGGACAGAAAAACAAAAATTGTAAAAACTGTTGTAAAGGCTTATGTTCCTCTAATATAGACCCCCCATATTAGTTTTTTTCCAATATCTATAATGTACAGACATCGGCCTATTATAATTTTATTATATGTATAGATAAATTTTATTTGATTTTAATTTATAAATATAATCAAAATATATTAAAAATTATAAATATAAAAAAATAGAGACCAATCGGTTATTATTCATTATTATTAACTAAATATGATCAGTGATTATCAAAACGACACCGAGATCAAGTCTCTTACATCATTTATAAAGCGAAAGACCAAGTGTTATAGTACCACTCGGCAAAGGTAGACTGATTGATGATGATGATGAGAGCCACAAAACAATGACGTTAACGATTATGTAGTTCCCAGCAAAAACGAATACTCCACTGTTCACCCGTGTTGTAAAATACCAAAAAAAAAAAACATGTTTCTTTTTTATGAAGATGTTATAAGTATAGACTTCAGCGTCCGCAACGTGCTAAATCACCACTGTGATTATCACTTTGTCTAACTAGAAGATAATACCAATATGAAAACGGTATATGGGGCAACCCATGTTGAACAGTCTAGTACAAAAATCGTCCAAACGCGGCTCAACTCTTTAGCCACTTGATGGCGGCTCAACCACGAATCGATTAAAAAGAAATCTACTATTACTGGTATTCGATTTTTGACTCCTGAGTTTACTTACCGCTGGTCTAGTATAATAAAATGGTATAACTATCAATAAAAACGTCACAACTCTCAGGAAATTATATAAAAAGATCCGTCCAACACGTGTTAACTTTTTACGTATAATATTTCCTAATACTTGTAAGTTTACGGATTATTAATTGATTTCCCCGTGACCAGAAGCGAAGTAATGAGTTTTAAATTAGCAATGTTGACTTGTTTCAATTTCTTCATCGAATAAAAACTGACGGTAATTTGTCAAACAAGTATGGCTGATTAGAATACCAGTAATGGCGGCGATTAGGAAAGATCTTTAGATGATTGTTCTTTTTAATTACGATTGGGATAATTAAACATAATTAGTATGGCCTTCGACATTGTATTTAGATGGTACAATATTAGCGTACTTTTGTTAGATACTTTATTATCAATGATTATAGAATCTACATTGTTCGGGTTAACTTTCAAAGATATATCAAATTGTTTACTTATCCCATCGTTTGAAGTAATCTATGAACCCATTACAACCCTTAAGACAATCACATCACCATTAAAAAGTTAATTAACAGATAAAAATATAAAAAAATCATATTTCATTAATACATGCGCTCATTAACACACATCATTTGTATGGATTTCACACATAAACCAGACGAAATTCCGATAAACTGTAAATCAATGGAGCCCTTCAAAAGGAACCGTGGCTTTGGTCCGGATAACGTAACATCCGATCCGACACGACCGTGCTTATTCATTCAACAAGTCATTTAAAAAAAAACCTTATCACAAAGAAATAGAGTCCAGTGAATCGTTATTAAAACATTATATAATTTAACGTTATCATTAATATGAACTAGTAATAACAAAAAATTAATGACGTTTTCGCATCGTCAACATTGCGTCAATTAGCTGAAATGTATAAAAAATAAAAATCGAAGGACGCGTTTTATCTGAGAGCTTTAGGGTTAACTATAATCACGATAGTAAACGAATTAAAGTTTATATTTCCTCGTGGCCATGACCATTGTATATGTATTTTATTTAATATTATAATTATTTTGGCGATTAGTTTCTGCTAAAAATTTCAATTGTGTTTAGTTACTGTAGAATCATCATCATCGGTCTAGTGTCAGTAGTCGGGTTCGATTCGTTTTGATTACATTCAATTAGAATTTTCTGTATGGAAATTCTTAGTAGTAGCCCGGAGTTCAAAACTGGGTCCAGTAACTGGCAATAGACTCGCCCATGGTACTCAATATCAGCGAAACTGTAGGTGTACAACAGTACACCTCTGCTTAAGCCTGCTGTCATCATCATTCTCCTCCCGATCCCGTTACACTATCTTATAGCTATTATTTCGGTTTCGTGCAATATCTTTTTCTTTCATTAATCTCTTTAGACATCATCTCCAGGATCACTTTCTTTAATGTTACAACATGTTTTATAATCATCGTTTTGTTCGTCTTCTTCGCTTATAGCCATTAAAATTCATATTAAAACGCTTACTAAAGAAATAAATATTAAAGCTTCATACATAATACCAATTAAAGTAAGGTCCTTACTGATCCGATTGTCTGTTTCAAACAGTCAACAGACTCAGATTGATCCAGTATGAATAGACAGACAGTAATTATTATTTTGACTTTGAACTGATTAGCTTTGACATCAATATCTCATATTATCATCGTCTTATATCCTAGATCTTTTTCATCTTCTTTTTCTTGATCAAAATCTTCGAAACTTTGATAAGTAATATTTTTTCTTGAAACATTACCTATGTCGGTTTTTTTACAAGTTCTTTTCACGTAAGCTGTTCTTATGTCTTTATCTTTTAACTTAGTGACTAAGTTATTAGTGCTTGCATGTGAAGTGCCAATTCCCAATCAAATAGGCTTATGTGTTTATCTCTTTACTTAACAATTTTGCAATAATATTTTACAACAGTATGATCAAACTTCTTAATAGACTGAATTATCTATTATATTATAATAGGTCTGTTCTATGACCTTGCTGAAAACATCGGCAGAGTACCTATTGTTTGAAGTACATCTTAATATGTAAGTACATAGTGCGGCTTTATTTTTAATGCTAATGAATATTTGTTATCAAGATGAACTTGGTTTATTGTCTATGCGTCAATTAGGCATGCCAGGAGCACTGCTCCCCCCTTTATTATGAGCAAGCGCTATAAAATCTTAGAATGCATCAAAAAGCGTTCGTATTATATTTAATATGTTTAGAGTTAAGCTATCATTACTAGCAATAAAAATGAATAGATATCCACGCAATAAAAACAAAAATAATAAACTATTATTGAAATATAACATTACATTGTAATCCAACTATATAATGCTCATAAGGCCGAATTTTGATAATGATTTCATTTATTAAATTAATAATTATAATTATGAATAAAACATGTCCACTCCGTATCATATTTTTTAATAATTAAGCATTAAGAAACAGTGGCCTGTAATGTTTGCAAGGACGTGTTCCTATACCTATACCCGTAAAATGCTGTTAACTTAATAAAACTTGAATAACTTTTTTAAGGTACAGATTCATTCGTTAATCCTGGACCATTAGGCGATAGCAAAATAATCATAAATCATATCAATCTTAAAGATCGTTGTTTTTATTATTCAAGAAAAAAATTTTTTTTTTCTAATTAATACGAATTAAATGTCACACAAATATTATTAATATAAAAACATAACTAACCTGAGCTAAATCGCTTGGGGCTTCCGACTTGACCGTGTTGGCCGCAGCCCAGGCTTCAGCAAACGTCTCCATTGCACTCTGAAAGTCCATCTTGTTACTATTCACGACGACATCAACATGCCGAAAATTCACACAACATGTGCACGGTGCGGGACTCACGGACAATGAGGCTGCGACACGTACGAACGGGCCGGCCGACGGCGCGCGACTGACTCGGGCCCCGCCCAGCGAACCGCCCGCGTCGAGAAAAACCGATACCACCCGAACCTTCCCGTTTCAGCGCTTTTCTTTTTTAAGCCGCTATTTTAACGAGTTTCTTCTTTTTTCTACCCAAGCCCGGCCCACGGTGGTGGTTGGGCGTCCTCTGGATTATTTACACTTGTAATTCACAGATTGCTTCGATGTGACGGCTAATTTGTTGTGTCGAGGGGTGTTTGCCGCTATCACGATTAGATTAGACGTTATTGAGAGCTACTCGTGTTATTTGTTTGATCACGTCAATTGTGCTATTGTTCTACGTTCTGGTGTCGGTTTTGTTAGTTTATTTTCTTGCTCTCTTAATGATGAATTAGATAGTTCTGCAAAGATAGGTAGAGCATCAGAAAGCTGCTACAATCTTAGGTTAGATAATTAGAGGTTCAAAATTATGGCGTCATCAATATAAACGTGGTAATTTGAAAAGCTATCAGTGCGGTTAATTGCAGTATCCTTGTAAAATGGCGGTGTTGGCGCTAGGAAGCATTTTTATTCATTATATAAATCACTGCGGCTCCCCGCTTCTGTGGGATGTAAGAAAAAAATTGTCACGGCTCCACATAATTTTGTACGTGGTCGTTATACCGGCATTATTACCTTCCGGCAAAGTTAATTTTTCTTAATTTCTGATGTTTAACGATCGCTGGGGTAAATTTAAATGTTTAATGCTGAAAAGTAGAGATGATCATTACCTATGTGTAAATTATGCATGGCGTTATTTTAGACTGTTCTTCAATGGAATTTATTATAAACGAATATAGGAATTTTGACGTTTTACTTTATAATTGGATATTGTACCCAACAAATCCTCAAAAACGACGTTACTGTTAACCGAATTACGTGTTATTTATCTTAAAAGCTTCGGATTACATTGTTTATTTAGTATTAACAAAAACATCTTTTTAGTTCGCCGCCTTTTTTTAAGATAATCTGTACATAATGGTATAAGGTATAAAGATGCATAAAGAGACGTAAATAGGCCCGTTAGAAGTGGGCCATCGGAGGTAGCGACGCTTTGTATCGACCGCCTCTTTGTGTGCCGCGGATAAAACAATGAAATGCTTTCCAGTTTTATTATAGTTGTTGGTTGTTGGTATATAGGTGGATTTTAGTTAGAGTAAACTCTTCTTCTGCCGTGTGTTCGCCGTTCTTTGAGCTCTAAGATTGGGTTTGCTCATATTATGTAGTAGTCGGTTGTTTATTATTTCTATCAGTATCATAGGTAGTACCTATTTGTAGCGTGGTCTCTTCTTTTGTCGTATGATCGCCGTTCTATGACCTCAGATTGGTATGGCTCATGCCGTGGTTTTATTATTATCTAGTTGTTTGTACTTACAATATTCACCACGGATCTTTGTGTCTCTGATGTTAGCTATGGCTTTCATTATTTTCATATTCTGACGCAACAAAAACGCAGTAGGTTTTTTTAAATTACTATAGATTTAACTTTCCTCGCCCGTTCACCGCTCGTAGTCTTTCGTCTCTTGCATCTATCTAAGCTTAGTGTGCAGTGATTTGTTGGTAACTCCAGAAACAAAAGTCGGTTATAGAAGTATCGTGGACTCTTGTGTTGTGTGATAGCCTGATAGCTGTGCTAAGAGCTCTCAGATTTTAAAAGCCTTTGAAATTTATATACTTTGCTTCTTTTGTCACTTGTTTTAAACTTGATTCATTCAAAATGTGCTTACTTACTTAAATCAGGAACTTTGAGGAGAGGTAAAGCTAGTAGACACTCATAGTGTCGTTGCCATGAAACACTAGAAAAGGTAATACAACTTATTTTGTCGCGTCAGAAGGTTATGACGTTAAGTATATCGTTTAGCTGCCGGCTTCTGACAAAATTGCCTTGAAATACGCGCAAAATAGGTGTTTGGACGTTAACGTTTCTTACATCGCAATCTTAACAAATTATTTGATTTTAGTCTCTATCGTTTTGTCAGATTATAAACGAAACGTTACGTTTTTTTTTTTCGTAGTTTTGATTAATTTAATCAGTATCATGAGGTAATTATAAGGAATATTTTAGTTACAAAAACGCATTTTGAGGGTTAATTATTACTCAATTTATAAACAATATGTAACGTGACGACCTAGTTTTTACTTGTGTCTACAACATATAAAAAAGCCAGCAAAATCAGCTCATGTTTAGTGGGGCAGAAACGCATTTTGTATGCAAACTTTTAGCTACTTAAACGATACTTTTAAAACCTTGCTGTCAACCTTGGACAGAAATATATCATTTTACCATGTTTCTTTATTGACTCATCCATATTGAAAAGTTACATCTAAACCGTCAAATAAACATAACTAGATAAATAATGACAATAACCTGTTTTCAATCAACACCTGAATGGAAGTCTTTTATCTTTTTAGCGGGTTACTGTTTCCAGTTAAGACCACTAATTTGGACGTGTCTATTTGCAGTTTAAAAACCAAAAGAACATTCAAATTTGATCCTTAAGAATATTTAACTAGAGGTGATCCGGGATTTTGGGAACTCATAAAATAGCAGGTTAGCTCCTCGGTCAGATTTGAAGCGTCACTTTACACGTGATCTCTCTTCTACTTTAGTGTAAACATTCAAAAATATGGAAATATCCGAATGGTTATCAAATGGTTATGAATCAAAGCGGATATTTTGGTCACAAATAGAGTTGCAAATTAGATTATTCCTTACACGAAACGACTTTTGGAAAATATTTTTTTAAAACAACCGCTACTGTATGTTTTGGTTTCTGCTTGCTTAAAAGGGTATAAGAACATACTCATACAAACGAAAAAAGCAGTTTCCTTATAAAGTATAATTCCATTGACCTTATTTCATTTACCATGTGCGATGGCACTTTTCATACAGAGAAACCATTAAGTATTTGCCGTTTATTAATTTTGATTAGCCTAAAAACTTAGACTAGTTTTAAATTAAGTAAATTTAGATCACCTTGTATAATTTTGTAAATCTGATATCCAAAAAAATATTAATCCTAATAAAATAAAAGTAGAATTCACGTATCTTATAACAATAACAAATAAAGTCTTCAGACTTAGCTACATAATACAATATAAAGTATCGGTAAAAGTACCTATTGACCTGAATTTCTAGTATAAAAATTCTTATACAACAGTTCGTAATCATTCGCCCTTACAAATAAAATGTTGCCGTATTAAATATTATCACTCCGTATTACCTTTGTGTTTGTTAAATCAATATAGCAACATAGTACACTAAGCTATATCACTATCTATCGCAGAAGCATTTAATTCCAAACAACTGAACGCATTAATATAAAGCAAACATCAAAAGACGTTATTATTTATGATTATGTGATAATAATATTAAGATGTCTCCGTGACGTAGAGAACAAATCCTGAAATAGGCGATAATATGATAATGTCAGACTGAACGTAAACAGTCCTGCGCAATTATCAGTATCGTCTGAAAACTAAAGCTTGTTATTCTATTTAATATGCGAGTACTTAACAACATACATACTGAATAATCATATTTATATAAGTACTCTACCCCACACGTGGTGTCCTGGTCATGAGACTCCTAAGAGCAGAGATGACTGTTGAGACCACGGGCAAGCAAATGGACCCAATAAAACACTAGAAGGTGTTGAAGCGAACGGGAAGCAGAGACTTAGATATCAGGCAAAGATATCTCTATACTTAATTTTATATGACACTAAACAAGTAAGAATCAATTTTAGCTTGAACATATAGGTAGTAGGTATATAAATAAACAACGTGTTCGCCTCCAATAGGGATTCAAAACGGTATAATGCGTTTTTGAACATAAAAGGTCAATCAAGATGAGCTGAAACAGTACTTGAAGAAATGGTTCCGAAGATCGTGCCTTGGCTGGTAACGTGAGTCTATTGTTATATTAAATAGCGTATCAACAGTTTTTATACGCTATTTAATATTGAGTGATACAACACTATTCTTAATAGTTGAAAATTCTTTCGTGCTTTTCGTACTGAAATAAAGAAGTACCTATGCTTATATTATGTAAAACAGTAATTTATATTTACATTTTATACAGATACATCGTATCTTTGTTACGCAATATTTTAATCATTTGCGAAGGTAATCTTTTACATTAGTTGGTACTTCGTCATATACTTATGTAGTTGCAATAATATTTGAATTGCGAGAATATCTGCCATCAGGTATGGCGCTCAAACAATTTATAGGTACTTATACCGGATCAGTTGCATCTAATAGCCGACATTTAATAAGATTCCTTATGACTGGAAGGACTCTCATCGCCTCGCCATCAAAAGGAGACTATTTGGGTAGTTAATAGACAGATGTTTTATAGCATTAAGGAATTTTATGTCATAGCCTAGGTTTTATCTGTGGTATCTATAGGGTTATTGATATTTATTCAAAAACCTCCAAACACTGAAACGCATCTTAATTTTTAGTAGCTGTTGTCATACAATTGTCTACATACAATCAGTTTCATGAGGAATTTAGCTACAGATTTATACTCATATAATAATTTCTGTATAAGAGCATCTTAAAGTAAAAAATACGTTCTGGCGTGTTCCTAATGAAAACTTTTCTATTTTTAATATATATATATATATATATATATATATATAATCTTATTATATATCTACTTATTTTATTATTTTTGGCCCTTCGTACTGTACTTGGCCGACTTTGGCCAAGTTGCGACTGCGCCTGGACGCGTTTGAGTCGGCGCGGTGTTAGCTACTTTATTAGAAACTAGGTCTATCTTATTAACATGTGGTCGTATTTGTATGTAAATGGCCTCAGACCAAGGACACGTAGTTGTAGTGTAACGGACACGACTGTCAATCTAAAGTTTACGTGACTAGCCGATTTACGCTTCGATCTGTCCTTTAGAATTCCACCACGCATCGTGAATGTTGTGATTAAGTCTATCTTGTATCTCGTATATCATATCTTGGGTATAGTCGACTAGATATGGATAAAGTTTCCTATATAATATGCAAGCCTATTGCTATTAATGAGGCCACAAAAACACAGTCACTAAGATTTTTTTACAAGAAAACCTACTCATGAATCGACTTCACGATCAGTCCCTTGCAAACACTAGACCATGAGGCAATCGTTATGATAATGTATATAAGACAACCATGACACGTGAATAAACACTTACCTAAGTATTTTAATACCCACAAAGCAAACTTCATATTCCTAAAATCTTGATCAGTATCTGCAATTTTATTACAAAGCAGAGCCGTGGGTAACACATAGTGTATTTAATATTAAGTATTTACTACATGCCTGCCTAATGAACTATCCATCTAATTCCTCTAATAATCATGATCAGAATTCCAAACAGCTCTTACATAAATGTATGGCTGATAACAGAGACGGAATGTAGGCTTTCACAAGAACCGTGTACTTAAACACTTCACAGGCAAGCTCTAACTGTTCCGATATGTATCTGTAATACTGGTAAATGCATTCTTATTGTTTTACACACAGGTTTTCCTTTTGTGGTCGAAAAGTGGTTGTATGTCCAAACGAAAATTGAGAAGCAACTTTTATATTTATTGCGGCAAGTTACAGAAAAAAATACGATTTGAAAGTAATGAATTATAACGAATTAAATTATATAAAATAAATACTCACAATAGAAAAAATGATACCTAATGTCCATTTTAGAGTATATATGCCTGAATATGCTAGAGTTCTAAAAACTTAAGTTGCAGTTTAATTACACAAACAAGTTAATAATCATTACAAATTTAATATGGTTAATAACTCCTGAGAGAAAGAATCTGATAGAGCCAGCCTTATTATATGGTATAACATTATCTTGTCACAGCCAGGCAGTAAATAAACATCTTGTTACGTTAGTACGCAGCGTCACAGAACGTTTTCAAGAGAATTTATTTAGTCTGTGGCATCTTTACGCTGTTTAGTAAATTATAAATAGAATATAACATACGTGGCTTCTGACGTAGCGATAAGGTTTTCTTTTTAATGGTGTTCTTTATTTTTAGATATCAAAGGAAAATGTGAAAATGTGTTTTTAAATAGTGATGCTTAAATTAAATCGCTAAGTAAATTTACATGTTTTATAAGTAAAAAGAGTTGCATTAAGCTAGGGTAATGAAAAATGTAAAATGAAAAAAAATCGCAGCGTCTCCCTCCCACCTCCCCTATATAACCTGAAACCGCTGAAACTTCACTTAGGTAAAGTTTTGTGACACATATCCTAATCCGCCTATATCCGAGATACCAATAGCGTTCGCTAGGCGTTGACATTCGCTAAAACCTCCTCCAATACGGGTGTGTCCGGGTTAGGTTTATCCGTTATCCGTGAGATTAGGCGCTCTCTGTCTGGCGGGGCGGGGTCGCGCCACGCCCACCGGTCGATGCGGCCCACCACCGCTCGCTCATTGTTCCGTTATCTATCCGAGACGGAGCACGCTCATCCGCCGCTCGTCACAGATAAGCTAACTCAGATGACGTCACCGCACACTACCACCACCGCTACCTGCCGACGACGCCACTATGTTGATTCTGCTACCATGACGTCACTAACTTAGTTGCGACACCAGACAATCTATTATTCCGCCTGTCAAACGAATGTATGCTATTGTTGGTCTTGTACAGTTAGAAATAGCGGCTGTTATTGCGTGCGGTGTTATGCTAAGTAAAAACAAGATTTTCCTCGCGATGCCATAATGAGACTCGGTAATTTATAAGCGGAATATTAGCTTTGTGTTATACCATTTACAATCACGTTTTATTCATCTACGTGTCTTATCATGTTTCATCAAACCGCATACTTTGTAGATTAGGTAGAAACCTGTAGAATTTTTGTTACGCATAATTTTAAGCCAGTCTTCTAAAATCAGAAACACACACTTAAAATCTTAAAATGACCGCCCACAGTTAGTCGCGAAACGTTTGCCTACAAAACAATAATATGTAACAAATAAGGAAGACAAACTGTTCAGAATGTTAATAGGAATCACAGAACAATCATGAATTATTAGCTGGATGATGGACGTGTGGCATTTCCATTGACTTTGAACTGATCATTGCGTGTTCAGGGCCATAGACTCGTAGGCATCATGGTTCATGTGATGCCTTTGTTTTGATTTGCACTGATAACACAAAGGAGACTAGGAAATATCTTTGATGAATCGAGATTGATTATTTTATACCTAGATCATTTGTATAAGGAATATTTTTTGATAGAACTTTAGAGCTTAAAAAGCTAATGATAAAAATCGATAGGGGCTGATAAACTTAAAAATATATCAACATAATATATGGATATTTCAGTCTTATTGATCAGTAAAGAGATTTATTTGATCTGCTTTTCGATAATCTGGTTTAGCTCCTGCTTGTGTTGTCCGTTATAATATAATTAAGTAAAAAGTATCAGAGTCTCATCGTCATATACAATATTCTTTTGTGCTTTTGTTCGTAATTCTTCTCCTCCTAAACAGCTTGATCGATATTGATGATTATTTTTTTTTTGTACTTATGGGGTCACTTGGATGATTCTTAGCTATAGTTGGACCCGCTGTTGTCGAGATCTAGAAAACGTAGGTAGTTATATAAAATCCGTTTATAATTTCCGTTTTTATATTAATCATTGCTCTTCGTATAATTCTGTTATCTGCACTAGCGTAATTTAATTATGAAACCTTTAAAGTAAAAATAGAAAGATGGTAAAAAATATCTTGTAAAATTATGGATAGGTAATTAATTAACTTGGATAAGGATAAATAGCGGGGCGTATGGAAACTCATCTAAGAGGAAACTGAAATGAAGACTGAAGGCAACTACATAAGTAGGTACTTACGGATCGTTGTTCTGCTTAAAGGCGTTTGTCTAGCAACTGTCAGCGACGCCACTAGTATCTAGTCTATTGTCTTCCAGCAAGACTTTACCGATAACACCTGTGCAAACTATAGACATAAACAGCAACATCTTTTGTGTGACGTAAATCTAAAATTTGACGGCACGGTTGGCGCTGTGGTTGAGCGATCGACCACTGCAGTACGTATTGCGAGTTCCGTTCCCGCAGAGAACAAATATTTGTATGATCTACTATAGATATATAGATAGTTGGTTCAGGTCTGGGCGTTTGTGCTTATGAATATTTGTGTTTGTAAGTGCACCCACGGTACAGGAATTAGGCCTAGTTTACGGCAATATTAAAAAATAAATTGAACATGAAATAAATGCATTCGCTGGGGCGTTAGTCTAATGGTATGATTCTCGCTTTGTGTGTGGAGGATCCCAGGTTCAAATCCCGGACGCGCCCAATTATAGTGGTAAATTAGCTGATAATTATAATAAGTAAACGGCACGGCTGACGCGGTGGCTAAATTTGCTTTCTGCGCTAGGTATCGTGGGTTCGAGTCCCGCACCGAACAAATACTTATATGATCTACAGGTAGATGTTTCGGGTCTGGTTGTGTGTGTATGTGACATGTATGTTTGTAAACTGTACGATACAGGAAAAATCCTAGTATCGATAGTGCCATCCACGAAGACGCGCCCCACTATTTTAGGCCGAAGCTTTCCAGCTGACCGTAATGCTCTTTCGTGATCAATTAAAATTTCGTAGTGTGCGTGTGCACTCATAGGTAATTAGTGTATATTGACAGAACTGAAACACTAGCGGAAGGTTGCAAACTTGTCCTGTAAGCAATTAGGAAGAAGAGAAGGGTGCGTCTTCGTGGATGGTACTATTTGTATGAGGCAACGATGGAAAAAAGTATTTTAACTTACATTTGAATTTCTTCATTATCAACGTAGCCGTATAGCTAGAGTTTCGAAAGTAGGACATGGGAGTTAATCCGACGCTCCTCCAAGTGCTCATATTGTGAGACAGTTCCTGAAGAGGGTGACGGGAGGGAGGTAACCCCTCCGCCGGTAAAGCGATGAGCCGACATACCCACACATTCTTGTTCATGTCTGTTAATTTTATAATGAAGCTTAGCCGTTATTAGGACCGTGTAGGTACTATTGTTTGAATTTTAATTTAAAAAATGTACTTAGCTTTTCTTAAAGTGAAAGCTCGGTGTAACAAAGCTCTGTTCTTTTTCGTTTTCAAACAAATGGAAGTTATAGAAACAGAGTTACACTTGTGATATCATCCTTGGATATTTCGTGTATGGATAATCTTAGTTTGTGCGCCGTAAGACATTACCACAGAACGAACATCACCCCTGTATTCCCCGAAGGGTTAGGCAGACATGTACTATTGTAGACCCAGATCCCGCCGCTACCGTTAGTAAATACTTGGAGGAGTGATAAATTTTGTTAAAATTATTCTTTTTTTTGACCTGAGTTTATATTTAAATAACATAGCACCACGCCTGTATACCCGACGGGTTAGGCAGAGGTGTACTATTATGCACCCACATTTCGCCGATGCTGTTATTTACTCCCATATAATAAGGGGCGAGTCTATTTCCATTTACCAGTTACCAACTCCATGCTGCTACTGAGAATTTCCATGCAGAAAAACCATAAAACACTTTGCCCGAATCGGGAATCGAACCAAAGACCTCATGCTCAGTACTCAAACTGGTACCACACCTCTTAATGAATACGTTACGTAAGATACAACAGGAGAGTTAACCTAAGCGTGCTCGTAACACAACCGTGTCAGGGGGTGGGGAGGCGGGCACCCCCCAGCTTTATCGGGAAATATTGACGAGAGATAAGACGACATTTTGATAAAGCATTGACTTGAATTGAGAAATTGAGATTCTGTTGAATGTCTTAGCGGAGAGTTGACGTGAAAAGGTATAGGGCTTCATTCGCAATAACGATATATTAAAATAAGCTATCGTGTATAGAAATGAAAATTATAGCCTAGCGGTTGAAGGCCTGCCTTCAATTCACGAGAGCCTGACTTCAAACCCGACCCGCAGCTCTGGCTTCGACTTCAGAGGGCTCCATAAAACTCTCCATGATTTGTGTAGACCGCGATGCTAGACTAAAGCCTAACTTTCTAGATTCTGAGAACGGGTTCTTGCCAGGAATGGGCCAGATTTATTAATTTACTACCTGGGATTTCGTCTGTGTGTATTTTGTATTTATTATATATTTAGTATTTTCATTATCTAATAAGCCTATGTCCTTTTCAAAATCTCAGGATGCCTATATCTAAAATTTAATTAAGGTCAGTTCAGTTGTTTAGTCGTGATGAGGTAACAAACAGACAGAGTTACTTTCGCATTTATAATAGTGTGGGTTTCTCATCTAAACCTAATTACTCTTCTCTTATTTCTATACTAGCTTCCGCCCGCGGCTTCGCCCACGTGGTTTACTTAACCGTACCGTAGCCTATGTGCTGTTCCAGACTAATAATCTAAAAATAATCTATCTCAGTGCCAAATTTCATCCAGATCCGTTCAGTAGTTTTTGCGTGAAAGAGTATCAAAGATCTATCCGTCCGTCCATCCATCCATCCATCCATCCTCACAAACTTTCACATTTATAATATTATTAGTAAGAAGTAGGATTAGTAGGATTGTATGTGTGTCTCTGAAGTAGATATATATATAGGTATAGACAACAACTGACGAAAGATTACTTAAGTAGAAGCTTGATGATTAAACCGTGCTCATATTGTAAGACAGTTGTGGCAGGGTGTGGGGTTAGGAGGTACCCCACAGCGTTATCGCAAAGTATTGATGGAAGATGACATGTTGATATAGCATTGACTTGTTTTGTAAAGGTTTTTAAAGGTTTAGACTTTGCTTTATCATAATAATGTTTGATTATATCTAATTGTATATGATTGCGGTGGCGTTTGCTTTCAAGTATCGATGTTTGTTGCACTTTAAAGTTTATTAAACTCTTGTTTCAATTTAAACTTAGGAGGCTAATTTCAATGGATTTATAAGACATCGGACTTATTTTAATCAAAAGCTGTTCTGATTTCAAATTAATAGTCACATTTCATCTAGCTATAGACATTCGAGGCTTAATCCAACTTCAGATAATCAATGTTGCTGGACAAAAACCATATTAAGAAGAGACATATTATATAGAGCTGTATTAGACCTCTACGGTGTGGTGGCAGATTGCATCGCAGCCAACATTTAACGCCAAGTAATCGCATAATCATCAATAATCCTTAAGTCACACAAAAAGTATCGCAAGAAACGGATTTCAATCAGGGTACAATGACCAATTCTTTGATACATCCGCCAATAGAAAATCAACTGTATCTTCTGTAGTGTATGGCTCAATTTAAGAGTAGCATGTAGTAAAAAATGTTGCAACCCGCTGCGAATCAGGGATCAGTATTGAGTAAAAAAATAAACAGATTTTGGGATTATAATTAATGAAATGTCACTCGATTCTTGACTTTTACTTACCTGAGGTTTGTAAGATGGATTTGAGCTGAGATTCACACACATAAATAAATTCCTTGAATAACAAAGAAATTATGTAAGTAGATCCAAGCCTGATTCCCGCTAAAAATAATGATGAACTTAAAACAGACCAACTTAAAATAATCATTGGTCTAGTGGTTGCAAGCGCGACTGCTGATCGTGAAGTCCTGGGTTGAACAAAGTATTATTGGGTTTTTCTGTATGGAAATTCTCAGTACCAGCACCGAGTCTAGAACTGTGCCCGGTAAATGACAATAGGCTCGCCCCCTATTAGGTAAATGAGACTCAATAACGGCATCGGCGGAATTTGGGTGTACAATAATACACCTCTGCCTAACCCTTCGGGGAATACAGGCGTGATGCTATGTATGTATGTATTTAAAAAAGACCACATTTTTATATACTAGGGACGATAATATCTACCTATCACTGACGAAAAATATGAATCTCTTAAAATACTTAAAGCTAATAACATAAATCTTAACAGCGAAAGAAAGGAACGAACCAAAACTCCTTTAATCCCAAACGCAAAGTTAGATTTCAAACGATTTTAACGTCACAAAATCCACCGAACATTAAACATCCGAGACCAATCCAAAGATCGACAACCGATCCAAAAACTGAGTATAGAATGCGACGAATTTGACAAGTCACTGATTTTTTATCTGAAGCACAGATTATCTGGTCTCCTTACCCCACTCGATCAATCTTATCGAGGCAACTATGACACGATACAATATAAAAAGGCATAAGTTCCTGCTTATTTTGGTTACAAATGAGAACCTTATTGTGAGGTATTATATTTCATTATGCATATGGTGGATCTGAATGGAGATGCAACAGCTAAGGTCGGAGTCGGTGGATCATCGCCGGATTCCGGGAAATTCGCCCCGCGTGAATACCTGCCCGTACAGGTAAGACTGGGAACTAAATAGTTATAGACATGGCAACATTCATTATCAGAATATTTTGGCACTTTCAAACAATTGAATGATTTAATGCAATATATAACACTGCTATTAAATATCATAAACTATGAATAAATCATCTTGGTCAATTAGTACCTAGATATTACGTAATATAACAGTGCTTATCACATCATAAACCGTTTTTTTTTAGTATAGGTAATGCTTTTATAAATACTCAACCATAAACAATAAAGTCTATTTACCTAATTCCTTACTATGAACCTAAATGGTCAATCAAAATGAACTGAAATTCAATTTCGAGAAATGAATGGTTCAATATATTTTCGTCGTCATTTATTTAAATGGTGTACAAAAGCCTCAATTTCTATTTGTAATACATTTACTTACTCACTTTTTTACTCCTCATTCATCGTATACACGCCCTACTTTCTTCTGAAAATAATATCAAAAAATGAAACACAACGCACACTGTTACTTTTTTCGATATTGCAATGGAACGCCTGACGCGTCTAAACATACATAAGTCTTCGACAATATGACTTGCTATTTGTCCCCGCCGGCCTGTTATTGTTGACCCTACTTCTTGCTTTTAAACAAATAATCTAGGAACGTGCGAATATAACAGAATTAATACCTACCTGCTTAATTCTTATTGGTCAAGTGTTCCAGGAAGATGGGTCCTCTTAAAACAACGTTCGATTAATAACGGATCTGCTATCGATTGATTTTGAAGATAAGTTCGTCAAAAGAACCGCGGCACAACGTTTGATTATAAAATTATTAAAACAAAATATTTATTCGATATTCGAATAATTTTATCTCATTAAATAAAAACTCCTTATTATGCTTTAAACTTCATCGGAAGCGTCTATTGAGTTCTGAAATGGCTAATAGGGTAGAGATACCCACTGCCATCAAAATAGGGCCCGTCCGGGATTTGAACCCGGGACCTCTCACACCCAAAGCGAGAATCATACCACTAGACCAACGAGCCGCTTGTCTATTGTTTTGGAACTTGCATTAACTATAAATGAATCGTTAGTGTTAACACTTGTGCAAACTAACTATTATGTGACGTCAGAATGTAATTAATAAATGTGAAATAAATTGACGATACGTTTGGCGTGCAGTGGCTAAGCGATCAGCTTTCTGCCCTACGTGTCGCGGGTTCCATCCCCGCACGGAACAAATATTTGTTTGATCTACAGATAGTCTTTTTCGGGTCTGGTTGTGTGTGTACGTGACATGTATGTTTGTAAACTGTACCCACGATACAGGAGAAATCCTAGTGTGGGGCAAGGTTTAAAAAATATTTAGTTTAGCTAGTGTTATGATTCTCGGTTTGGGTGTCAGACGGTTCAACTTTGACCTACGTACCCCAAAAAAGCTTGGTTTTTACAAAAGTTTAAAAAATTGTACACTTCTAAATAACTCAATCGAGATAAAAACAAAGAAACACATGTTATCGTATCCCAACCAAAATCACATCTGTATATATTTCCAAAAAGAAAACCGTACATCTCAATTTTCTATTTGCAATACATTTCTCCTAATTCACTTTATTACGCCTCATTCGTCGTATCTCACATACGAATTGCGTTTAAACGGAACTTTATTATTTTCAAGGCGGAACGGGCCGCAGATGTTGGGTCTCAAATAATTTCCAGATACCACGTTATGAGTATGAACCGATACGCTCGCAATAAGAATGTGTACTCGTACTGTGTTTTACTTACTGGGAGAGAGATGGGAAATGCGCGACACGTTTGTGAAGGCTTTTAGACTGCACGTCTTTTCAAACACCTTTTTGGTGGCAAATATTCTCAAAGTCAAAGTTTTTTATTACAAGTAGGCCTTTTCAGGCACTTTTAAAAAGTAGAGACTCTAGGCGCACTGTTCCAAAGGGGATAGGTCCTATGGAGAAGAGACCGGCAAGAAACTCCATGGATACTCTTTTCAAAAAGAAAAAAGATAATTTAAAATTAAAATCTTAAATTAACATGCAATATATAAGAAAAATACAAACTTAATAGAACTTTACTTACATAATGAGGCAATACTGTGCTAAACAAGTGTTTCGAATATTAAATAAACACTGCATAAACAGATCAAAGCGGATAAAACAGAAAACAAAATTCTTCATTTCAATTCTTATACTAGAAATATCGAGTACCTAAATATGTGCACGTCACCCCAAGATTCCCAATAGTGTTAGGTAAGACTATAGAAACTAATAGTATACTCACTTTTCTCATCTTCCGTTAGTAAGTGAACGTGCCTATCATTGGGAATCGAACCCAGGACCATACGTTCAGTAGCCGCGCCTAATAAGGTCCTTCTAATAATACATGTCACTTGCCTCTTTGAACAAAACTTAAAAGACACATTTTCATGCGAGTTCTATATCATATCGTACGGTCTAAAAGACATCAGGATCCATAGATTTTATATACAAATGAATTGAATCGGTACTTTTCCAACGTTTATGCTGATATTTTTCTGCAATATTTATTTCTGAAGGATAATACGGAAATGAAGTATTTTAATAAAAACCTTTGTTATATACGAATATCAATACAAGTTACTTAGCAATTTGAAGTGAACAAGTAGAATAATATCACGGCAATGTTCTCTAAAAGGTCAAGCACCGATGTAGGTACCTTTTTATGTAGCCTATTTCTTTATTTATCATACTTTCATGAACAAGATTCCCGAGAGTTGGCACCGACCGACGGCACGGTTGGCGCTGTGGCTAAGCAATTAGCTTTCTGCACTACGTGTCGCGGGTTCGATCCCCGCACGGAACAAATATTTGTATGATCTACAGATAGTTGTTTCGGGTCTGGTTGTATGTGTGTATGTGACATGTATGTTTGTAAACTGTACCAACGATACAGGAGAAAAAAAAAGTCTGCGTGGCGGGAAATGGTACTAGGTTTTCTTGCAGTGAACCGTATATCTCAAATAACTTTTTTTGACTGAAATTTCCTAACCGAAACACCCAAAAACTTTGTGTCTATTGTATAGAACTCGGTAACTGCATCGACGAAATGCGGGTGTACCTTCAGTTATACACCTCTGCCTTACCCTTCAGGGAACACATGCGTGCTATTTTATATTAAAACAAATTATTTAATAGATAAATTAGTTCTGAATACACGACATTCTTAAGTAAACACGGTCCTCTTTTTGATTGTTCCAAAACGCGGCTCGTTGGTCTAGTGGTATGATTCTCGCTTTGGGTGCGAGAGGCCCCGGGTTCAAATCCCGGACGAGCCCTATTTTTATACAAAAAAGTACTTCTCCCTCTATTTGCCAATTCGATATTAATTTTGCACTATAAAAATATTTTCCACGCACGCAGCAATATCTTCAATTATTTACCTTCACAAAATGATTTTCTTCTCTTTAAATCTTACCTCCTTCTTTATTTAAGTGGCAAGGAACTTGTCAGTGTAGCAATTATCTCTAATTCTATCCTGCCCAATCTCAAGAAAGAAAATATCGCTCAAAAGTACCTGCTTCGATTAGTAGGAAAACATTTGAAGCATTTTTGTAAAAAACTATAAAATACCGTTATTCCAGTAAACTATGCTTAATTAAATAAAAATTTAATTTAATCGCCCTCCATTCTCACAACAAATTTTCTTTTCATAATTTATTAAACTCCTAATGAACAGATTTTCTTAGAAAAACCTCAGACGTTCAAACTGTGGGTTCACACAGGGCTAAATTAACATCGTCACAGAATCTTTCTCCGATTGATCAGCAAACATCGTCAAAGGAAATAATCTGTGCGCGGGGTGCATTAAAATATAAATATCGTCGTTAGCAAATCATTAGCCGCTACATTTTTCTTCTGAAGGATCGCTCCGTTTCCTATCAATCGGAGCAAATAGAGACACTAAGATGGCGCTTGACTGCGCGATGTAAAGCGAACCGTACAAAACGAGTATGAATACTTTTAATAACTGGAATATAGACAATTTTATGTTTTTGAAGTGTTTACAGAGTACGATCGTTTTCCAATTAATATCTACCTACGTTTATATCTTTAAGGATTGTTTATCAGTTAGCATTAAACATAGTGTATTGTTCCTATTTTAGGTCTGTATTTTTACTGGCAATGCAGTTTACTGGGGTCCAACAGTATTAAGATTTTAACGAGTGCTCACCAACACAATCATCACGACTGCACCAATATATATTTAAAAAAAAACGATATAAATATAATCGATAAAAATCGATTTATGTTAGTAAACAACCACTTACAAAAATAATGTTAGTACTTACTCTAAAGCAATACAAACATACACTAGAAATCTTTTTTCTACGTATAGCTGCTACCACCCTGCGCTGCCTATGTTGCCCCAGAGGAATGCCACAAAAAATTAGACAAACAGTTTAATATTCCTTATAGTAATTTTAAGGATGTTTAAATTACAATCTAACATACGAATCGCCTACGAGCGACATTTTAGCGCTCGCCTTTTAACGATCAAATCGCAGGGGTGATACATCCTCGCCCTAATACAAGATGTAAACAAAATTATCATAAATATATATGTTTATCGCAATATATTATTCAGATAAACATATTTATGTGACTGATCTATGAGTACTACTTATTTGAACTGGAATATACGCTAAGGATTGAATGTACATATTTCGTTTGGTTTAATAAAAGTTAAATATCCAAATACTACAACAAAAACCGTTTAAAAACAACACACATTAATTATTTTATTTAATATGTCAGCTTTCTAACTTTTATCAAAGTTGTGTTCATGGAAAAAAATCTAATTAATATTTATGTTTTATTGAATGTTGAATCCATTATTTCTATAGGTATTATAGAACGAACACCCAAAAATAATCAACAAAGACCAAAAACCACATATCTTTCAGTTGTTTGCCATGTACGAACTAATTTCTACAGCCATAAGTACATTTTATATTGGGGCTCTACGCACCATATCAGAAAAGTTCTAAATAGAAATTAAATCAACGCAGCAACCCTGACCGGAATGTAGCTCATTTAGTCATCTGCAAGTCCCTCACCAGTAATATTACGATTAATATCATGATACACAGAGCGGGGACGCAGATAATTTAATAACCAATGCTCTTCGCTCAATAGTCCGCCATTACGATTCCTTATATTACTGCTCATTATTCCTTTCCGATCACATTTTTATTACAGATTTCTATAGAATATTACAGTTTAATATCGATTTTAACTGATAATTATAATAAAACGGTGTTCTGTTTCAACAAAACAGGGCCCGTCCGGGATTTGAACCCGGGACCTCTCACACCCAAAGCGAGAATCATACCACTAGACCAACGAGCCGATTGGTGATTTAAGGTATTCGATAGTTATATCATACTAACTAATTACTGTTCGACGTCACGGAATACATAGTTTGCACAAGTGTTAACACTAACTATGTACTTAAAACTTGCCTTCGTTTGAAATAAAAGACAAGCGGCTCGTTGGTCTAGTGGTATGATTCTCGCTTTGGGTGTGAGAGGTCCCGGGTTCAAATCCCGGACGGGCCCCATTTTGCCCTCGAGGACAATCTATGTATTTACTTTCCACAATTGTAATCTCCGCGCCAGTCCGAAAATTTATAACCGCAAGTTTAAAACGTTTCGCGAAGTCGGCGGACATTTGAATGTTTTAACATTACTTAGGGGGTACTTCGTTTTATTCGAGGGAACTGGAATCATCTTAATGCCGGTAATTATACGGATTCAACGAATTACTCGGTCATAAGTAAACAAACGGAATGCCCTATTTACAATCGTAAATTTTAGAGTCAACTCTCCACAAAAACAAGGGAAGCGCTACACCTCCACTTTGAATTAGAATGTTCTTGTTCTAAAGACTTACGAAAAATAATGAGTTTTATGTGCGATTATTTTGTTTTTTTTTCGAGTGAGACTCAATAACGTTTTCAAAGAATCGAACGTCTATAATCCACTTAACTAGTCAAGTTATTTTCTGAATACCAACGATCTTTAACGTGTTTTCTGCTATTAAGCTACTTATTGCTTTTAAAATAACGAATTATGAATAATTGAGCCTCATATATTACTCGTCCACTTCTGCTAAAGAAAAGCGGAGGATTGGGGGAAGAAGGCCTTAGTCCAACTACTAAGTCCCAGAATTTTATGTCAATGTACATACAGTACAAATCATATTATCCAACATTTCAAACGAACTACATTGTTCCTGCGTACTTTGTCCCGCCATCGGAAAAAATCTCACCAGGACATGAACTATCGTGGCCGATTTGGAAATCTCTTAAAAGACTGGGAACCTAAGTCGGCCGATGCAAAGATAACCTCCACAAGTGGAGGTCACAGACAGCTCAGACCTTCAGTGCGGGTGCGGCGTCTCCCCGCGGACAATGTCTCACCTTCCATCCTGCTCCGCGTGTCCTACTACCTGCTCACGGGGGGAGTTTCGAAACTAATTTAAATTGCCATCGACACGCTAAGACGAAGAACGAAATAAATTTCAACTATTTCTAAAAATCAATACAGTAGGTAACTACCTCTATTATGAGTTAAAGTAAAAGTCTATAGACGCTAGCCACTATCAAATAAGATTGAACCCAAGCGAGGCGCCTCTAGCGGCTACTACTCCAAACTAATAAATATCACATTAACGTTATTTCATAGTCGCTAGCAAGTGTAGTAAATATCAAAAAGCCACATTAATTTCAGTATAATTCAATGAAAATGTACGAAAAAGAAAATCCTGGTATGAATATTTCATTAAGTTTCTAAGCACTAAGATTTATAGATTGTTGACATTAAAAATTGTAATTAAAAATAACATCAATCAGAGGATGACGGGTGGGTGCGTTCACAATAGGCACTAAGCCTCGTAATTTTTGTGGCTTGCAGAAGAAAAGCCTTGGAAAAAAGTGCTGGCTGTCGCGAACATTATGATGGCTAGCTATTGTTATGGTATAAATGCGAATAAAATAGACTAGATCACTTAAAACTGATTATTATGAAAATGTACCTTGAGATTTGCACGAATATACTAGTTTATAGTTGTAAAGATGACGTGTAGGCACTCACTTATCTTTCACGTTCATAATTGTTTATTAGCTATGAAGAAGAACGGGCTTAATACATAAAATCGCTGTCCCATTTAAACATAATATAATCCCAATAAATTCAATCTTTTTTTTTACTCTTAGTTTTTCAATATTAACACTGACACATTCTATAATACATACTTGGAAGATAGCTGAAACACAATGCGTAACTGTGAATATTGTAATCAAAAACAAATAAATTTAAGTTAATATAAGTTATCACAAACTTGTACATAACATACTCGTAACATCATCCCGCCTGTATCCCCGAAGGGTTTGACAGAGGTGTACTAAAGTGCACCTACATTTCGCCGATGCTGTTATTAAATCTCATGTAATAGGTGGCGAGCCGGTCAACCGGGCACAGCTCCAGACTCCGTGCTGCTACTGAGGAATTCTATAATATAGAAAACCTCAATAACACGTTGCCTGACCCGGGAGTCGAACCTAGGATCTCACGGTCAGCAGTCGTGTCTTGTCTTGGGACCATTAGTCCATTGAGGCAGTTCAAGCTTGCAGACAAACTTGCGTGAGACATAAAGGATTTAGTTTTTATGTTTTTCATGTATTTACGAGAAATCTCAATATCTTCACTACATATTATAACACAAAGTCAACTGCCGCGTCTGTCTGTCTGTTCGCGATAAACTCAAAAACTACTGATCGGATTTTCATGCGGTTTTCACCAAAAGACAGAGTGATTCATGAGGAAGGTTAATTAATTATTATATATTAGTTAATTAATATATCAGTTAATTAATTATGGATTTGTGTAAATTGGCTGAAATATGACGCCAATTGCTGAAGATGTTGGAAAAAATGATGCCGATTGGGAGCTTTACTAGCGTGCGCCGCCTAAATGCTCGATGCAACAGGCTGATAGGTCACTACGACAGACCCGCTAGTAGTAAATAAAACAAAACAGTTACACACAAGATACTAAGTTGCAATTTTATAATACATAGTTAGCTTCTGTTTACATGACAGAGCGGCGTGATTTTGTCGCATTTAATTATAAGAGAACAGAGAGCAAGTTAAACATAAACAGATCAAGTATCTAGCATGAGCTGTACAATTTCGTCGTATTTACAGGAGCACCAGTGACGTAAGCCTGCGGACTGAGAAACGAGGAGGATATACCGCGGATGTCATTTGATTGAACGCTAATTGGTTGCTTAAAATAACAACAAATTATTTTGTACCAGCGACCCGTCCCGGCTTCGCACGGGTAACAGAGCATGTACGCCTACATTTTTTTTCTATAGTAGTTTAGCACTTCAGGGTTTATAAGTAAACAGTATTTTGATGTAGCTTCACTTGGATAGATGGCGCTTTACTTTTTGCCATGTTGCGAGTAGTAGTCGCTACAGTAGTGTTGTATCAGCCTTTTGCGTCGTGGATTTAGGCGGCGCGCGGCGCACGCCTGTAAAGCTCCCAATCGGCATGATTATCCGACATCTTCAACAATCAGCGTCAAACTATAATGAATTATACATCTAAACCTTCGTCATGGATCACTCTGTCCATTGGTGAAAACCGCATGATACCTATCTCTCTAAATCTGTTCTATTTTTTTGAGTTTATCGCGAACAGACAGACAGACAGACGCGGCAGGGAACTTTGTTTTATAATATGTAATGATGTGTTAGTGTTATAACACCGGTTGATACTTCAAACTATCGAACTTTTATTACACCAAAATGCTTAATAATCTCATCTTTGCTTATATTTCCGTCATCAACAGCCACTAGATATTTAAAAAAGACCAGACTTTTTGCTTTTCTATGCATTTTGTATTTCTATTTGATTATATTTCACTCTAAACATCTTACCTCCCCAATCCTCCGTATTTTCGTCTCCGCTAAAGGCTCACCACAGCGTCTCTGTAGCTTGCTTGCTAAACAACCTGCCCTCCCTCTGGCGATCAGCTGATGAAATAAGGTCATCGGTCTGAGCCAAAAAATGATATTAAATAAATAATTTCTAACATCGCTCTGTTCCCCACTGAGGTCTCAGCACACAGCGGCTCTGTAGCTTGCGAGCTAAATGGCTGGCGCTCCCTCTCGCGGCCGGCTAATGAAATAAGATCCCGGCTCCGAGCTAAGGAATGGCGGAATTAAAACTACATAAATGAGCGGCCGCCACTCCAAATGGGAAATTTTACAGCGGAAGAATAAATTGTATACTTTGACTGTGTTTTTGTGACGTTTACATTTTCTTAACTTGTCGTATTTTCACATTACAAAACGACGTAAAGTTGTAAGTTTAAGTTAATGTTAAAAAATATTAACGATTTTATGCATACGAAAGCAAAGAGGACTAATGCTTCATCAAATGGTAACTTGGTACTTAAAATCCTTCAATTTGTTGAGTATAGATGCTGGTTTCAAAGCATAGTCACGAGGTTCAAGTAAGAACACCAGGTGTTATTCATTTCATAATTTTCACGAAAGTTGAAAACGTATCCTATCTTTAAGAAGCAAAACAGGGCCCGTCCGGGATTTGAACCCGGGACCTCTCACACCCAAAGCGAGAATCATACCACTAGACCAACGAGCCGATGGAAGGTGCTAGTAATTTTGTAGTTATTTTACATTTACTAATTACAGTGTGACGTCACATAATAGTTTAGTTTGCACAAGTGTCACCAATATCAAGTTACTTAACGTTTATGTGAGTTCCAAAGACTAGACAATCGGCTCGTTGGTCTAGTGGTATGATTCTCGCTTTGGGTGTGAGAGGTCCCGGGTTCAAATCCCGGACGGGCCCTATTTTTTTCATTAATAAAAGGGTACGATATTTTTAGCTTACAAGCCATATTTATGGAGCTGCTGCAGCTGGATCGATGGCTTCGAAGGTAACTTGGTTGACCAAGTTTCCTAATAAATTACTTTCATAAAGTTTAATATCATTAATTTCATTCATAACTTCAAAATCTGTGCGATAAGCATACATTATGATTTCGTCAACTTTTCCAATTTCGAAAATCCTTTATACAAATCACCGATGAATCAGAATCCTGGCTCTCTTGACCGAAATTAGGATTCCAGTCGCATTATGTCCAAGTATAGGATTATATCGAATTATGTTTTCGAAAATACGAGTAGAACATCACCTCACATTTTCCTGTAGCAGAACAGCCACCTGTCTATAGTTTCAAACTAACCGAAACGCTAAGTACAGTCAGCATCAAAACTATGTATACAGGTAACAAAATTAAAAAAGCTTATATTTGAAAAACAATTGGTTAAAATATTAAAATTTAAATGACTATGTATTTTTATATATTCGCAGATACGATGTGTGAAATAGGTGTCCTCTGTTCCACTGAAACAGTGGAACGGAGGACACCTATTTCACACAATCTCTCTCAAAACTCTACAAATCGCTTTTGAATTTAATTAAGTGTATACATCTTTTTGATGCTGACCGTATGTCGTTAGTGTTAACACTTGTGCAAACTAAACTATTACGTGACGTCAATTTGTAATTAATAAATGTGAAATAACAGTCAAATAAGCTGAACTATTAGGCGGCTCGTTGGTCTAGGTAGGTATGATTCTCGCTTTGGGTGCGAGGCCCCGGGTTGAAATCCCGGACGGGCCCTATTTTGATAACACTTACCTGAGTTAACCCTAAAGTTATGATATCATTTTCATAATGCGAAAGACACTGTTTGGGAAAAATAATGTGGATTAAGTTTTTTTTTTTTTTTTTCATTTTTATACTTAATTTGTTGTTTTCTTGAAACTAACCTACATTTTTATTTATTTCTATTTTTTATTAATAATCTTATATTCTGCAGTCTCGGATTCTCAAAATAAGATTCTTCTACAGTAATATAAGAGTACCTAACTACAAACGAATATAGATTGACTTGAGCTTTAGGTGCCTACAATAAAAATAAATAATTATCATTGTAACGTCTCCTTCCTGGAAGTTCAGATGAAAGTGAGGGCTTAAGAAGCCCTTTGAAAGAAGTCATCTGCGCTTGATTGATGGCACTGCGCAGATTTATTATGTTAATTCGTCGCCATTACGCAAACCTCTCTAATGAAGCCATCATTTTTATTTAAACGACAATTGAAAATATTTTTTAGGAGAATGTTCAAATTGTTTTCGTATGAAAATATTATCTACGGTAGCAGCTACAATACATACGCGACTAAGTTTTAAATTTTGTATTAAAACCTGTATTTCAACCACAGTAAAGTTCTTAATACAAAAAGTGGCTTGAAGAATAACTATTCCAAAGATTAACCTTGATTTGTAATAAAGCCGCAAGAGTCCATTCCTGAAAATCAGGCAATAGTTGTAACGTTTCGTTAGTTGATCCACAATATCTTTGTACTGAGAAACTCCGCGCAATCCTCGAACATAGCACGAGCGATAGGCACGAGAGCCAAGCATCAAAAAACCTAGCAACCAAATCTGCTCCATATCTATCATCTATCAAAACTACAAGAGCTTTGAATTTAACACATAACACTTGGCGGCTGCATGAGAGATTTGTGTGTACGTTCCGGATTTCCGTTGACTTAGAGATACGGGGTCGAGCCTCGCCGATGCCCATCCTCCAACAATATGGGCAGGCAGCGGGCAAGTTGACAATAGCGTCTATCACACGTATCGACTGTCAATAACGGCTTTGTAGTTAAACAACTAGTTTGTGGGTTACACTAGCTAGCTAAACGTCTATATATGGTGTATATAGGTGTGCAATATGGGTAGGTAGGCAGGCAGTTACCTTAACTTAAGATAATAACATAAAATAATATAGCATCACGCCTGTATGCCCCAAAGGGTTAGCAGAGGTGTACTATTTATTGTAAACCCACATTTCGCCGATGTCGTTATTGAGTTCCATGTACTCAATACTCAATACTTTATGTAATATATGAGGAGCCTATTGCCATTTACTGGGCCTAGTACACTGAAAAAAAAGATTGTTGAACAAGTGCGAATTTTACTTGTTTAAATATTTCATGTTTAATCCTAAAAAGAAAATTATAATACTTATAAACCATACATGATTATTGGCGATAAAGTCAACATGATCAAAATATTAATAATCACACATTATTTTCCTAATAACTAACTTGTTTGAAACAGTCATTTCAATTTTCAAGTAAGGTTTATTTAAACAACTTCACTGATGAACACGATTAAGAACTTATTTATTTTTAGTATGATATTTGTTTAAATCAGTGATAAAGTTAGCTTTATTGCTAGCAAACAAGTAGCTTTATGTTCCCATATATGAACATTTTACTTGATAAAAGCTAACAAAAACTTTATGGCAGCCATAATTTTTTTTTTCAGTGTACCAAACTGCTTGCTACTACTAATAATTTCCATACAGAAAAACACAATAAATCTTTACCCGACCCTGGTATCGATACGGTACCCTCACGCTCACGCTTGCCACCTGTAAACCAATGAGGTATTTCAACAAAATGAATTCTATTGATATATAATGAATTTTTATGATCGTAAAGTTTATTAAAATCTTATGAAATAGAGATAACATATACTTATTATTATAGTTACACTCCTAAGTGGAGCTACAGTGAAAGTCCCATCAAAATCGGTCTTATGGTTTTTAAGTTATATGTGGTCAGACAGACAGCCAATAGTAGAGATGGAAAGAAAATAATTGTTTTGTATTACGATATATATACATAGCTGGAGTAACTAAAACTATCTACTAATATTACTGTGAATTCCCAAATAACTCCAGACCGTAAACGTTTTTGTATTGAAGCACCACGAACATCTGATTTGATTCGAAAACGGTGTTTTTAATATGAAAGAATATTTTATTCATATTATGCGATTTAGAACATTTAGAACACACTGTATACGATATGAAACAAGGCGAAAAACCAACAAACTAGCCTACACATCATGAGAATGAATAGGAACTATTTGAGTTTGCGTGATCATACTCAGCATCATCAAGTGAGGTACCAAAAGCACTCACGGTCTAATTTTAAAAAAGAACGTTTGAACGAACGAAGTTTTCATTTGTTTTTTGATATTATATTCGACGGCGATCAATATTTAGTTGATTAATTACTATAATAAGGTAAACAACAGACGACGCTAAACATTGTCGGCCAAATTCCATCAAGGAGGCTAATGAACATATCTACATACACGCAGACGATACACGTAACTCCAGGCATCCGTCGGCGCTCTCAAAAACTCGATAAATAACATTATTATCGGTACAGTGGCGTATTATTGAATCAGCGGCGTCAACCCTCGCCCACCTCACAATTACTTGCTGCCTTGCCTTCAAATGATTTTAACCCTTGCCCGGCCGAGATAAGTTTATTTTGAGCCGGTTGAGTGCCGTTGTTCGTCATTCGTTTAAGTGCTTCTTTTGTGACGACATTCCAGAGCGCCTCTCTCAATTAACCCTGCTGGAAGCTCAAAAATTAAGTTAAATACTCCGACTTTGCCCGTGTTTACTTATTGGCAATCGACGTGGTACGCAATAACTTCGTAAATTAAAACTCTTCTGGGACTAATGCGCCCCAAGTTGTATGCAGACGACGGTCTGTTATTTCATCGCTTTGACACAGACAAAATCAATACGTGTTTTTAATAAGAAGCACCTGGTTGTATTGATAACATTGGTAATTTAAACAAACAAAAAAACTGTAACATAACACAGAAACCTACCTTATAAGAACATGTTAAACAAAAGAAAAATTGATATAACTTAACAATAGAAGTAGGAGAGGGAATTGGGTAGTTTGAGGGCGTGATAGGCGGGCGACATTGTTGCCATCGCGAGTCTAACCTAGATGAGACTGGCGCAGGATCTTGAAGACTGGCACTTTTAAAAAAGAGGCCTATGCTCTGTAGTGGGCAAGGTCTGCGAAGCGTGTGGCTGTAAATAATGATGTCGATGAATTATTACGATTACGACTTAACGTTACGTCAACAATAATCGTGTTACAGCAACAAACAAACATTTCTAACACATACTTCACTTAGGTACTGAAGAACATGGGAACTATTTTATAATTAAATTGCAATCATAACAGTAATCTTTATATTGTTCGCAACGAACACACCCAACTCACCAACACCCACTCTTCTGAACATCCATCACAGTATTACGTCACATCTTGACATACCTTCAAAAATTTGTTCTATTATCACTTGCCAGTATTTACACCAAAGACAGTACCTCTTACATGAAACCTCTACAGTACTTACTTGTCAAATGTTTCTACTACAATATATCGTCGAACATCGTGACTAAGTTGTAAAACTAATGCCGACCGAGTAAACTTGGCTTACCGACACGTAAGTAGCCACATATTTCATACGGGCTCAGCTACCTGCGCCTAAAACAATCAAACAGCCACTTAAACAACGTGTACAAACAACTACAAGTTACCAAGCAACGCTTAGGTTTAACTAAATACCAAGTTCGGCTTAAGTAAGATAAGTTAGGCGCGGATACACCATGTTTGTTGTACTTAAGCACAGGTGTAACGTACTTAATGATTTGTCTTACTTATTCGTTTTATAGTAACTCATTTTTTAGCTTTTTGTTCTCATACAGAAGATTTGAATTTCATACTTTTTGCAGTCTATATAACATAACATAACATAGCATCACGCCTGTATTTCCCAAAAGGTTAGGCTGTATTGTATTGGTGGAGGTGTATTGTACAACTACATTTCGCCGATGTCGTTATTAAGTCCCATGTAATAGGGGACGAGCCTATTGCCATCTACCATGCACAGTTCTAGACTGTGGTGCTACTGAAAATTTCCAAACAGAAAAACCCAATAACACTTTGCCTAACTCGGTTATCGAACTCGAGACCTCACGCTCAGCAGTCACCCTTGCGACCACTAGACAAATGAGGCAGTCTCTATATATATATATATACTCTTCACAATTCTCGCAAAAAGGAGACTTCCCCAAGACGAATTATTAAGGAAGTCGACTATATTTTGTTTTAAACCTTTCCGTCTCCAGTTCATCTTCTTTAATTTAATAGCTCTCGGTGCAGCAATCGCCACTGCTCTCTATCAGCTACCTTCGTTTTGACCTCTCTACAACTCTACCCCTACTTTCTCCTTCACTTGTTGTACAAAGCTTCGTGCAGGTCTATGTCCTTGTCCAGTTACCACATATAATAAACTAGCTTCTGCCCGCGGCTCCGCCCGCGTTTTCTCGGCATAAAATGTAGCCTATGTTCTATTCCAGACTATAATCTACCTCTGTGCAAAATTTCATCCAAATCCGTTCAGCCGTTCTGGCGTAAAAGATTAACAAAGATCCATCCATCCATCCATCCTCACAAACTTTCACATTTATAATATTAGTAGGATAGAATAGGATTTATAATATTAGTAGAAAGTAGGATAGGATGATGCACGTCGATTCTTTAACTATAGTGTTTCCATAATTAATAGCGAAGGTGTTAAGCAAGAAAGAGCCTTCAAGAGAAATGGTAATAATGATGTATTTATAACGATTGCAATTTCTGCCTGAAATTTGGAACAAGATCATCATTATCTTTCAAGTTTTCAGAATTTCCAACTTATTATTTTGCTAGGTTAAATTTACCACAAATTCTTTATTTTTCCCAATGTCTTCCAAATCTAGACTCTCTTACCCGAGGTTCTTAACGGAACGATGAAGGCACAAAATCCTTTAATGAACGATCTTTGTAAAAAAATACAACCTGGTAATAGTTACTTTATAGTACAAAGCAATGCTCTAGCGATATCTTAAGTCACTTAAAATATTTTAATTAGCTAAGATATCGTTAGGAAGTTGTTATGCCAAAAATATTGTAGGCGAGTCGTGTAGCTGTGATCATTTATTTTCATATTTATGATAATTAAGTATTATACATACCTACAATCGGCCAGGATGTACTTGCTTCCCGAATGTCGTTACCTAAGTACGTCCAGCTCCAGTGCAGCGTAGGTTGTCGGCCCTATTAAGATACTAATTACTGGCAAGCTTATCTTTACGGCATGAGCAACTTCTATGATAGAGCTCACATACTAGAGATCACTTAACCACAACAGAATATTTTGTACAAACAAAATAATTTGTAGTACATATATTGTGTTTTAACATTTGGCTTTTTACGTTATGAGTGTAGGAGATTCGATTCACGTACGAAAAAAATATTTATATGGCCTACAGAATTATATCTAGTTGTTTCGGGTCTGGGTGTGTATACGAGTGAGATGTATATTTGTAAACCTGTACAGAAGAAATGTTAGAGTAGACAACTTTAAACAAAAATAAATATGAAACTAATAAATATCGGTAAACACGATAGATTTCGAAAACATAGAGTCAGAGTATTCAAATAAACTAACGAATTGAAAAACGGAGCTCGTGCAGGTGTATCGAAAGCGGAGAACGGGGGTGGGAGGGTATTTAATAACACATCTTAGAAGACACCAATGTCTGACCGAGGAAGGAATTTTGCCAGGCCTTCGGTCACTCAAATAAATTAATCTAAGATCGTTCTTGCGTTCCTTTTACGCTATACACGTAGGTTTGTACCTACATAGTTGTAAGCAAAACATCTTTGTTCGTAAATTATGCGATGGCACTCGACTAATCCGCGGAATAAATTAATACTACATTAAGCATCAATCCGGAATTCGCATTAATAAGTTTATACAGAACACCGGGCCATTCGTGTTCAATTTAGCCACCCCAACCGCCCCGCAATTTATTTAAGAATGTTATGTAAATTTGAACACAAGTCTTTGATCGTCCGCATCAAAAGTCCAAGCAAAAAACTTCCACTAGAGCGGAGAAAAAACGAGAGGAGCTTAAGAAAAATAATGATTTAATCTTACTTTTCGCTGTCTCGCATATAAAAGCGTCGGTGGCGGGGGAGGCTCGTGGGCGGAGGGCGCGAGAATCGGTTTTAATCTTTGCTTTGTAAAGGTGATTATGAGGGATTATAGGTTTGCAAGTATGGCTGAAATTTCGCGGCTGAAGAGGCGGCCCCTTCGACTCATTTATGCCATATTTTTTGGCCAGCAGGTGGGGTTGCGGTCGCCCCCTTCGGATACTTTACAACTTTTCCTTATTCTCGAGCTCTTCAAAGGAAAGGCTATACTACGTTTTGTTTTGTCTTCGCCGATCGACGTTTGTAGTGTTTCTTTTGGATGAGCTGTGGTCCTGATTTTGGTAGCCACAATTTTGAAACTGTGTTAGGAGTTTTCAACAAGAAAGTTAGTATTGTATAATGTTACCTTATTATACTATAAAAACATTCTTTAGGTATTTAAAATGACACCATATAGTTAATCTAAGGTCTATTACATCAGTACAAGTGCTTCACTATCGTGTAGTTTTTATTTGTCCGTTACTAAAAAATACCTACGTTTTGGAGCATTTTCATTCGCTAGATCCGAAGCAGCGTAGCGAAACTGTGCAGTTTTGTCATTTTTCATTACGTGACCAGATCAGGTTTGTCAGCTGAAGCGACGGCGATCTCTCCACCGGTATAGCCTTTAGCCAATTCTCAACGAAACACCACAATTCTAGCAACGATCTACAAAAAAATAAACGCCTTACTACTAATATAGAAGGTGCAAATTGCATTGCACAAGGATATAGTTAAGATCTTTTAGTGCTACGCCAATGATTGAGTAAAGCTTCTCTTGTTAGATGAAGAGTGGTGCCTGTGTAAGACTTGGACTGTTACTATGAATACGTAAACGTAGGATAAAGCCATGTCTAGATGCAAAGTCTTTTAATTTTATATTATTTGGTGCTACAACAATTTCATGTGAAAATTCTTAACGTGCTACGTTGCTACGTACTGTTCAGTGAGCTCGTAGCGCGTATCATGTATTGAAGTTTAAATTGTTTTCATATTTATAATGAAGAGTATTTCATGTTAGTTCTTATGATATATAGAGATGCCTTTGCACACATCTAGATAATGCGATTAAAATTAATATAATTGCTTTGTAGAAAAATGGCATAAGTAGATGGACTTATGTAACTGACGACTTAATTATATTGCTTGATCTTAGCGGGGCAGGGACGGGGGGCGTCTCATCTCAATCGCAAATCGGCCATCTTGCGCCCCCGAGATCGCCGCCCGCACCCCCCGCCACCCCCTCGTCCATTATACTTTTTAAGCTCCAATCTCGTTCATTTAAACGGTTGGCTTTAGATGGCAATCGCATTTTTCCACTGCAGGTCACGTCTCGACCCGTCTCCCGACTCGAGGCTTAAATCAACAAAAGAAAATAATAAGATTCGTTCAAATTAAAAGTGTAATGTCGCGAAAGTGCGCGGTGCGGGCGGCGCTTAATCCCGCCGCTTCTGTTCATTAGGCGGGCGCCGCTAAGGCCTCGGGAAACGCTTAAAAACGTCGCCAAGAATTTTTCTTTATTCATAACGGAGATTAAGAGAAATGCAAATGAAGCGAGGCGTCGGGGGCTACTTAGCTGTGTCAACAATGTTTCGAGAACTCGGTGGTGAATCAATGTTTTTTTCCGCTTGAGTGGCCGCGGCACGTGGCGTCTGTCTCGTGCTGTTGTGTTTAGATACTCGTTTCTTAACATTTTATAAGATTGGTACTTAAAATATGTCAGAAATCTTTATAAGGGATATAAGTGTTTCTAACGTAAGTAACAACAGATTACTATTCCAGCCCTTGAAAATTACAAAAACGATATCGAATATACGATGATCTTATTATCTCATTAAGATGGCGCCGGCAACGAGATATTCTACTGGGTCTCTTTTGCATCACTTGACGAGTTAAGTAATTAACGTGTAAATGTCGTGTGTGAAATGCCGGGTAGGTATAATTAACCGCCTATGATTCTCAACATCATCTACTTATTATTATAACTAAAACAAATGAATCTCCGAATTCTAAAATCTACATCAAACATTCAAGAAAAGATCACTGTGAACAAAACATCTTAGTGAAACAAAGGACATCGATTATAATAGCTTCGAGTAAGTGGCTATTGTAAGGAGTGGAGTTATTTCGTCGATGGCGGGCAGTATCGATCGCTGGCTCATTTATTTGTTCATCCGGCCTCAACGTTTATGCTGGTCGCAACTCTTTCGCGGCCGCGGACTTAGTACTCTAGTGATGGCACCACTAAAATTTTAATATCGATAATTGAAAAATATAAGAATAAAGTTGATTACTTTATTGGTATCTCTGGTCTTAGTGGCGACGCCGCGAGGCGTACAACCTTTTGCCTAACCCTTCGGGGAAAAAATGTCTCTGTTAATAATTTTACAAAGGATCAAGTATTGTTTTTACGTCATGACCGTTCATTTAAACAGGCCATTAAGAAGACCCATTTCAGTTTATTCCTGTTTATTTATAATCAGTATGACTATACTATGTATCCATTTCGTATCTTATAAAAACTGAAGAAAACAAGAATTCATAACAAATTATTTTATAACTTTTAATAGTCTGTGGGCGTCATATTTTTTCCGATAACCTTTAAACTTGCGTGGGTTTATAAGCCAATCAAGTTATCGTTCAATTCTAGCACGCAAAACTCACAATTCAATTGTACAACACTGCAATAAATCGATAACAACAACAATACACAAAGGGCACAACACTATAACCCGCTCAACATCGCAGAGTGTATTTTTATTCTGAATTTATATCTCGGTTCGAATCCCACATTATTGTCTCCGAGCATTTATTTTCTGATGGGCATTAAAACAAACCCCTTTTTCTTGGAGACGATTTCATTTTAGCTGGGTTTAGAAAATTTAAGGCCGGTCTTTAGAGCCCTGATATTGCCCTCGACGGTGGGCGGAATAATTAATTTACTCTATTATTATTTCCCTTTTCTCTAAAGATAACGCGGGATATAAAATGTTGTGTTTCGAAATTGATAGCTAGGTTTATTTTGGGCTTTTATAGGTCAGACTTTTAAGTTGTAGTTTAGGAGTCGGGTTGTTCTAACTGTTGTTGTTTATAGACATAATATTTTAAGATCGTACGTTATTTACAGTTTAGTGGTATCATATCACCAGTGCTTACATTACAGCTAAACTAAAACGTTTACTACCTGAATCTTAGAGAAAACTTAATGAAACACCTGAAGCTAAAGGAAATTAATTAGTAAACCATCACAATCACATGTTCTGGACAATATGTGTGTGCTTTGCTGGACTTAGCTTAGTTATTCAATACTGTTGTAGCGACTACTACTCGCAACATGGCAAAAAGTAAAGCAACATCTATCGTAGTGAAGCTACAACAACAAAAACTGAATCGCACTATGAAAGTTTACAACGATTCTAACATATATACGAATGTCCAACTGTAATTGTTGGGCTTCGGCCCGCCAGGCTAACCACCTTGCCTGGTCGGAGGATCCTCCCTTTTCAATGGAGGAACATCATACCTTGTTCCTCCTTACTGTGTTTAAGTAGATAATACTCTATTGACTATTTCATTGACCTAGTGATCAAGCGCAACTGTTGGCGTGAGAACCTGTTCGATGCCCGGTGTCCGGTACCGATATCCGCTATAGATATGACTTAATACTGACATTGGCGAAATGTGGGTGTGCAATAGTACACCTCTACCTAACCTTTCCAGAAATTTACGCGTAATGCTGATATATTATGTATGAGACCTTGACCTATTTATCCAGCGATTCAAGGATAAGAAGCTATTCAGGGTGACCACTTCAAAATCTATTGAGGAGAAATATTGCCAGAAATAATAATAATAATATCCTCCTGACCGAATTTCGGTCACGGCGGCAAATCTCACCGGAGATTAGCCAACTACGCAGAAAATATTATAAAGCACAAGTGTTTGCGCAAATTCAGGTGTAATCTCTATTCCTTCACTCTCATAGTTCGATGGGACGGCAATCCGACACGACCGGAGAAAGATCAGGCGCAGGACCAACGGCTTTACGTGCTTTCCGAGGTACGATGTGTATTCACACACACAAAGATCCAGACCCGAAACAACTAGCTGTAGATTAGACTGTTATTAGCACAGAAGGATATTCCAGACATACAACCCCTTGCCTTTAAGTCTACGCAAAGACCCTTGGAAGCCTTATCCAACGCATAATACCTGCTTTCCCTCCCTGTTCAATATAGTACGTTAGTCTAGGTTTCAAACCAAATGTATAATAAAATAAACGTACGAACATAAAAGGCTGATGTCAGACAGTAATTAAACTAAAATACGATATAATTTTTGTGTGGCTTGCTCTCACTGGAATCAAAGCGAGCGTCCACTTTTGTTTGCTCACTCGTTCATATCCCACACCACTGAAATCGCTTGCATATCCCCAGGATACGTGAGTGTGGCGATGGATTTTACAAATTTGTAGATAAAAGATACAATATTATTGCCTGTAAACTAGTACTGTGATGAGATTTCGTAATCGACATCGTTCCTTCGTTCACCAGCTAATCAATCAGATTATCAAACGTCGTACAGACGTAATACAATTAAAATGGTTGATTGCAGCAACATAAAAGGCCTTGTGCAAAAAGTATTTAAGAACACCGCTTTCTTCAATATCATTGAAGTTTCAAGTGTAATATTATCGGAACCGTAGCAGATTGGTTATCTGCTACGACCGCGTAGCTGCCGTAGTCGAGACAACGCATCCCATCTAATCAGCTACGTCGTAGCCACAGAGAGTTATCGATGTTAACCCGTGCTGTGTAACCTCCTTTCGCTCACTGGAACAAAAATCTGAAAAAATGTATTAAATTTCTTAGATATGTAATATAGACATACTAGTATGAAAATTTTGGAGATAATAATTAAATTAATATTCCAAATATTTTTGTAATACTCCTAAACAATTTTGCAAAATAACACAATATTTTTTCGACTTTACATACATACTCGTATGACACACACCTGACGTTTTTATTAACATTTAAACAAACGCCTCTTCCATACGATGACACCGATAGTATCCGAAGCTTAATTTGATTAGCGGTCGCAAGCAGCAGAGTGGCCGCTCGATGGGGACAGTAAACTTTGGCCACGGAATTTGTATCAAGTGTTATTCGTATTTACATGGCGGTCAAATAAATTACCATCGTGCTGAGTACTTTAATAGAAAGGTTTATTTTATGCTATATAAAAAGATTTTATATTTTGAAAGGCGCTGATGAATCTGACTTATTTACAGGCTATTAGTATTTTAGCGAATTATAAATATACCATAGCATCACGCCTGTATTTCCCAAAGGGTCAGGTAGAGGTCATCATTATCTGCCTAGCTTTTTCGAAACAACATTGGAGTCGGCTTCCAATCTAACCGGTTACGACTGAATATCAGTATTTTACACGGAGCGACTGCCTTCTGACCTCCGCCACCCAATTTCTGGGAAACACTGATACTCTAAGGTTAGCCTGGTTGTCAGACTTTTTGGGCTACTGACACCCGTGGCAACTGTCGTAGGTCTTTGTATGGCACCCGGGACTAACTACTTATCGTGATATGTGAACAATGGTCGCCCATCCAAGGACTGACCGCATCAAATGCTGCTTAACCTCGCAGATCGATTGATCTGCGCGGTAGCTATGTAGCTACGAGCCCCTCGGTAAGGGTACTATTCAATTTTTTCGTATTCTAAGTATCTGATAAATTGTGCAGCGCCCCGACGGGGTTGTTAGTAAATATTAGTTTATACATGTATGTGGACATTGTGCAACATACACATACATAGTATTTACTAACTTTGGACGATACGGTTGATGCAGTGGCCGAGCGATTAGTTTTCTGCGATTCATTTCGCGGGATCGATTCCCTGCTCCGTGCATAAATATATACAGATAGTTGTTTCGGGTCTAGTTGTATCCACAATACAGGAGAGATCCGAGTGTGAGGCAACGATTTTTAAAGAAAAAACAAAACGAAAAATAAATTAACAAATTTGGCTAGGGTTATAAGTTATAGTTATAGTTTATTTTCTAAAAGAAAAAGAACAAATTCGAATTTCTTAGCATAGATCTTCTTGTTACTAAAATTTTAGAAATTTCGTGAATTACATAACTATAATGAGCATTTGCATTTGCACAGTAGTTTTTTTAATGGATCACATGAATGGCCCATAATATTTCTATCCATAGTACCGTTGAACAAAACCAATCTTAACACATAATAACCCCATCTATCACAACTTTTACTCAACCAACTTAGTTCAATGCCATCTATGAATTCGACGTTACAACTCATTGTATGAGTAGCTCGAACGTGACCCAAAGAACGACGCAGCGCTGTACAGCTAGCAAACCTTCCTTATTAGTAACTGACTTCGTGATCGAGGAATTCTCCGATAGATGGCAGGCAGTTATAATTAAAAAAGCATGTTTTTACATGAACCTGATTTTACGATGAACATAAATAAAATATAATCACAGTAAAAAAAACTAACACTTACTTTTTTTTTAATTAAGAATTTAGTTACTTTTTATAAAGTTATTTTTCATATAATAAAAAAGCATCCATGCATGGTCATATTGTTAACCATGAGTCGTTATGCGAATAATGAATAATGATTAATTAGCATAAGTTAATGACGTTATTAGATTAGAAATGCGTTTTTTTTTTTCACGGTTTTTGTTCATCATTTATGTTTGCTTACAACTCACGGACGATAAAATCTTAGTATGATAATTGTTTTTTTGCTGAAGGCAGTCTAAAAATACGTCACATAGTTAAGAAATTGGGATAGCAAGTTGGTTGATTCAATATTTTCAACATCAACATCATGATGCCATTACTGGTAATGGTAATATTGCAGGACCACTTATAATAATTCGTTACATGCAATTTATGAGGACTGCTTCACCTGTCATTGTGAGCTCTTGGGTTCGATTATGTATTTAACATGGGATTGTCTCTTATTGAATAACCCAATGATGTTGTTCGCGACTTTTTCATTCAGATATATCAGAAATGTTTGATATCAGAATCTCATAGTACCCTGGAGCCCGAATTTTGGAATTTAGTCCGATAGATGGCAATAGGCTTGCCACCAATTAGGTGGTTTCGACGTAACGTGGATGAACGTTAAGTACACATCTGCCTATCTATTTGAAGAATACACAAGCGTGATGCTCTGTTATATTTTTGAGGATTCAGGAGCCTATGTTTAAAGCAGACACTTACGAGCAGATTCTGACCAACGCTTCCATTCTTCAAATCATACTGACGACACCTACCATGGATATGGCATAAAACTAATTTATAAAGGTATCTATGGAGAAATAGATGGCAGCCTGCGCCTAGTACTCATTTCTCTGCTATCTCACTGGATAATAATATATTACACAAGAATTTACATATTTTGAAATTGATGGTACATATTGCAAACGATTAAAAGAGTTCGTAACCTCTTTACAGATAGCGAAAACGAAAACATTCAAAAATAAATTAGGCACACGGCTCACAAAAAACTGATTCTGACCAGCTACATAACTGTTTTCATAGTGACATTGCAAAATCATAAACATAATTTTAGCACTGGCAGATACCGGTTTTATTTTTGATATCCATAACCGGTTATTCGTAGCCTATTTATGATAACTAACTGGTGTCTGTGACCTGCACGTGGCCCATATTATCTATAATGTGCATTATTTTCTCAATTCAACTGGTTCAAACTGAATTTTGTTGTATATTTCACACAGTTTACCCAATATCATAATATTTTGTTGAAACATAACGACAGGATACCTACTTATAAGAATGTTTTATTTAATGTTTGCTGTACCTAAATGTATTTAACATCCTCCTATAATTTACCAAAATCCCTAGAAAAAATATTTTGTGAGATAGGTAGGTAAATTATTATAATAGGATGGTAACATGGCTGTTGTATTCATTACTTAAATGAATCTCAACAAAAATAGACGGCATACATTTTGTTAAATTCTTAAAAAAATCGTTGATTAGTATCCTCTTTAGTTTAAATCATTAGATTTTCGATCAAGATTTATAAAATAAATTATCCGTTAACTTATGATTATGGAGACATTTTTTATTTATAGCCTTAGCTTTTCAGGTTGCGGTAGTCTAGCGGTGGCACTGTTGCCTTCCATGCAGGAGCGTCGGAGTTCAGACCTAGTCCGCACCTCCAACTTTTCATATTCATGTCCGGATCGTTAGGTTTTACTGTAAAGGAAAACATCGTGGAGAAACCTTCCAACCTCAGACGGTTCCATAAGGTTCTTTATGGGGCGCATAGTCCAACCTGCACCAAGACAGCATGCTAAAGGCCGTTCCCATCAGTGGGATAGACCTAATTTATTACTGCATTCACTAAGATTAGGCATCAACATCAAGTATTAGCTAACAGCGATAATTACTAGTAAATTCTATTTCTAAAATTACCAGTACAACCTTCACTAGTAATGGTTATTTACTAAAGAGAAAACAATAATTATTCTGCCATTGATTGTGTCGCAGCCATCTACATAGATACGTCCAACTCCAGTAATATTGATGAAGCCATATTGATGCGAATCAATCAGAATTGTACACACGATCACCTTGTTGTCACCATTTTATTCCAAGCTTACATAAATAACACTATGTACAAGTTTTATAATTCAGAATACATTATTCATTAAAATAGTTTAATTCACACATTCCTTACATATATTTGAATATTTGGAGACCTCTACAATATATCAATTAGTTCAGTCTATAGAGTCCACTAATGGGCGTAGGTCTTTCCGAACCTGACCCACGGTACCTTCTCCGACTGTACTTGTTTTCTCAAGATTATTCCAGAAAAAAAAAACAGGTATTCGAATTTAATCCCATGCTGAACTGCCAAATTGGTTGGCTGGATGTCGCAAGCCTACAAGTTAAAATGTACAAAATAAGTATAGTAATAAATATAGTAAGTAAGTCAAAGTTCAATAAAGTATTTCAAAATAATATTTTTTTTATTTTGAAACCTATCTATACTACAGAATACCAAACAAAACAGAACAATACAATAATTATTTATAGCAAACAGCGAGTGTTACGATTTAAAAAAGAATAACACATTTTTTAATATATTTTTTTACTAAATAGCAAATAGTTGACGTCAAAATTTGACAGTTATTTGTAGTTTTTTTTTTATTTCGCTTTATCAGCGGATGTAGATTAAAGAACCATGTAAAACAAACCCAGGCTAGTGACGGGCAGCAATCACCGGTTTGAGAGGACTCGCTCAGCGATCACCATTCTACAAATACTTGTTCACCCTGGTAACTGCGGGCCAATAACCTACAAGTACTTAACTACAAGTTTTTATTTTTCAGATAGCAAGAACATTAAACTATAGATTGCCTTTGGTTCTATTTTGAGATTCTCGATTAAAAAGGAAAGATACAAGGACAAATATTTTATTGGTCCTTTTATGTTCATGCACACAACAGCATAATTAATGATTTATGATAGTCGATGACAAGTTTGATTGCTACACATACTGCTTATCACAAATTGAATTTGATGTTTATGGGCATCGATTTGTATAGAAAATCCGGATCGAATACAGATTGGCAGAATCTTACCACTCAATCACTTCTCGACCATAAAGAATTTTACTTATGGTAAGTAGTCTTTTACAAGTAACCAAAAATAATGAAGTATCTTAAATTATCATCTTCGGCTCTGCGTATTCAAACATAGTGGAATAACGTCGTAATCATGGAAAATACCCCGGTTCATGTGGAAAGCTCGTCGAGCCGGACATAAAAAGCTTATCAGTCTACAATTTGATGATAGCGGACTGAATAAATAAGCAATAAGTACAAGCCGTACATAGCAACTAAATTGTATTACCTATTATGTAATCTTTGGTGGCGCTATCAAAACACGAGTTCAATGACCTTGTGCCGACATTTGCACAAATCGTGACAATCCTACAACTTAGTAGAACATAATATATTAAATAATTCAGTTCATCTAAGGGGTGTGAAGATAATGGTGGTGAATTATATACGTACCTCTTCTTTATTTTTTTCGTTTAATAAAGCCCCACACTATGTCGGCGTGGTCGTGGGTACAATTTACAAACATACATGTCACATGCACACACAACCAGACCCGAAATAACTATCTGTTTTTTTTATCACCTATTTTTTATATTTTCGTGATTTTTTTAATCAGCCGCAAACACAGGAATTAAATTTAAAAAAGGGGAGATATTATGAAATAAATGTGCAGCGCTTGCCGAGGTCAGCCTTTGGATGGGTGACTATTCTTTACATATTGACACCCGTCTGTGCCTTGGAATCGCGTTAAGGTTATGATCCCAGTTGTCATACTAATACCGATGACAGTCGTTACGGGAATCAACACTTCAACAGCCCAAAGCTTAAGCATAGACTTAGAATTTCGCTTACGAGCTTAAGAGTTATAATGTCAATTTAGTGTCTTCCAGAAATAAGATGGCAGAAGTCAAATCGTCAATCGCCCCATGCAAAATAATATAATAATCAGCCGCATATGGTTAGTTGAAAAAAAGCTAAACTAATGATGCACGATGATGCCCACTATTGATATCTACTGCTTATAATACTGCAACAATCACCGACAAGTTGTCTATGAACTACGTGATTTTTCAGAAGGAAGGAATTAATCTAACTGGTGTGACATCATATGAGATAACTTATCGGATACCAAGCTGCAGTATTCGTAGTTTTATTAGAATAAAACCCCCCAATGAAGTAATAATAGCCTGCAGCGATTACTTGCTCACCAAGCGTGATGATAACGAGAACTTATTATTAATTTTTACTAGCTGACCCGACAGAGTTTGTCCAGTCTTAGGTATGAATATTCAATTCGAACTGGAATAAATAATAAAAAATAATAAATCAAAAACATAATGTTTATTGTAATGCTTTTTGATAAACAACACTGTTAGTTTTATTTTCTGGCGTGTAAATAAATAATGTTGATGGTTTTCCGACACGGGAACAGGCGACATACAAGTGGCCATGTAAAAAACATGGTTTTTTGATGATTGATGCCACAAACTAAGCTTAAAATAGTCGTTAAGTTTTCTGAAATTTTCCAATTGCGCAATTTTCTTAATTTTTCTTTCCGTAAGAACCTTCTACAAAGTATTAGAAAAACTAAAAAACAAGATGAATGAATATGGTAAAGTTGTTCTCAAGTTATAGCGTGACCAAGGGAAATAGGGATTCATTTTTATATATTATTTATTGTACACAAGAAATATACAAATAGACCGTTTTAAATATAAAGTTTATGCACAAAGGCGAGCTTAACTCAGAAATGATTTCTCTCACAGCAAACCTTACAGCAATAGAGAGATTTAGTGTTGAAGGACAGTTAAGTGTACATTAAATTAATAAGTTTTAATAATAAACAAATCTACACTATACTACATATATACCTATATAAACTAAATAAATATGTGTATAGCACACAGTATGTATATATATGTATATTTTAGGGTTGCCAACCGTCCTGTTTTCCCTGGATATCCTGGGTTGTCCTGGATAGTTATTGAGTAGCGTTCTGGGTTTTTTAGAGTTCTCGTAAGGTCTTGTGTTTTATTATTCACGCCACTACTTCCTCAAACCTTACGTTTAATCATCCGCGTTATTTTATAATTTTATTATTTATATTATATAATTTAATTGAAGATTATTTCATAAAGCATTGTAATTGCTATTCATACTTTTCTTATTCTGCGTCCTGTTTTTAAACCGAAATGTCCCGGCATTTCCATATATATACTTTTTATCCCGGAAAAATATACGTGTTCGTAAACCCGTAATAAAAATATCTATTAAAAGGTTCAGCACTTGGTGTATGTATCTTAGCCACTGACGAAAGATGCTCTGATGAATGAAATGACAAAGCATCAATCCATTAACCATCTTGACTTGACTCGGAAAACAATAAAAAAGGTGTGCAAAAAAAAAGAAAAAAGTAACGCACTATATCAACTACTCCATATTTACAAACAATCTACAGCAGCAACAACACACGTAGAAATGTTCATCAATTGACATCATAATACACATTACGCATTTTTGATTCTAATAATATTATCCGCTCCATTCAAACCATTACGATCATCTCATGGCGCTGACCCGTGTCATAATGCAATATAAACTGCATATGATTACATTATGGACATACAACGTGTTAAATATCTCATTATAAAATGACGCACTGTGGGTGTGTCGTCCACGCGAACTTGGCGTGACATGCAGCTCTTATTATTTATCAGTAGTTCTGATAACTTGACCCCACGCGAAGTAACAACATGTTGACTTGACAACAGGCATCCCTACTGACACTTGTTTAGGCAATAAAAATATTATTTTGCGTAATTAAAGTCTTTGTGCGAATTTATGTCAAGAGAAAAATATTTTTGGACATACATTTTTTGGATATTTGATTGGTTCATCATGTTCAAACAATAAGGAAACTGTTATAGAAATTCCTAGGTATGTCCAACAAAACTTTGAATAACACAACAATCAACGTTACACAGACCAACTTACGCACAAATTCCAAAAACAAACATGTAGTGTAATAGTTATAATAAAAACACCATAGTCTATGCATTGCAATGATTAATCTCAATTTCTAGAACCAAAAGAATCAGACGGCAGAATCCAAGGACCAGATACTAAAATAATGCAGAACTAAGAAAATTATTCCGAGTATGATGGGAAAACCGGAAAACAATACGAGCATCATTCAGTGTTTGTCACATTTTATAACGAGCATCATACGTAAACCGCAATGTACTTGCCTATATGTTTTGCACGCGTATGAGCATGCGTAATAACTAATAAGCGATCCAAATAATAAATATAGTGTTAGAACGTCAGCAGCTAGCCAAACCGTCTACGATAGACCAATCCAGACTTTATTGCTGTTAGGGACAACGCTTGTTTTCGCATCATGATAAACTTGTTATGTTGAAGCGATCCGAGAAATCGATAAAAACATAATCTGATGAAACTTAACTCTACAACTAAACAGCAAATAATATTTTGCTTTGTGGGCGTTATTATGACGTAAATATTGAAAATGTTTTTGTTTTCTGACTCTTTGGAAGTGACGGAGGTCGGAAAATTAACACTGAAAGGATTATTTTGCTTTGTTATTTATTGTTTTAAGACTGAAGCATTAATATTAATTTCAGGTAACAATATAGTGTTAATAACCTCGTACTTAATGTCAATCCTCCTATTCCTCGTAATGTCAATTGTTATTGTTATAACAAAGGTAAATTCCGTAGGAGTAAGGGCAATAAACGTTTATTAGCTATTTATCTATAAATATTTAAACATTTGGTTGCCAAATACAGTAGACCGCCAAGCAATTCCAAAAAAATGACATTCAAGAGTTAAAAACCAATCAATAAACAGACCGCCTCTTGAGAACGTTGCCCTGTAGCTACAACGGTTAAGGTTGCTTGTCTCAATTTACCACCCTGTATAGAAGAGGTTATTCTCTCACTCAGTTAAGTTGCAAAAAATACTCAGTTTTCCTTCACTTGATCTCGACCATTACCAAAAATGATACGTGCTTATCACATCGTTCGACATTCGAACGATAAAGAGTGACCAATCACAAAAATATGTTTGAATCTAAAACTAACTGACGTTTGTTAACAAGGAAAGTATTTAGTATTACTGTAAGAGAATTGCTCATGACGCTACTTGGCATGAAACAGTGATACACTTGGCGACTCGAGTAACTGTTGAACTTTCCAAATAATTTGCGATGGCTCATGGACGATTCATTGAGTTCTTGAATGACCCATAAAAACTATTACTCAAGAGTTATGACGAAGCTTCTTATTAATGGTTACGAAACAGGTAGTGTCTCTGGATTCCTGGAAGTTAATCGTCAATAAAAAAATGCTATTAGGCCCTTATCCGTAACACAATATGAATGTGCTAAAGGGTTTATGCCCATAATCACCACATTCGCAAAACCTTATTAACAAATAGCCCAAAATACTACCTGATTCCAGACCCCTGCTTTGTGCAGAAAAAATATTTTGTCAGCAGGGTTTGCTAATAAGTTAGCTTGTATCAACAAATATCGCACTGCAAAAATGGGTTGACTTGCCTACCTATACTTTTCATGAACCACACTACAATCATTGATGCCTTGTCAAAGCTAGCTAGCTACGAACGTAGAAAATTGTGTGAAAGTTATTGTGTGTGTAGTGATGATATTTGTGGTTAATTAGGCATGTACATATCGAAAGTATAGTAAAAAAGCAATAGTTGCCAGCCAGGATCATGCCTCGCGCCATCCAAGCCTCGTGATTATCAGCTAGGCATTGAACTTTAGAGGCGCGTTAATGCGTGTCAATGTTTGGGCAATTAAATGGTATTCGTCATTTACACAGTGGCCCAGTGTTTTGACGTCCTTTGAGGAATTATGACCATGTTTTATATTCCTAGAACGTTTATTCCACATCAGGGGGCCTATCACCAGCTCTTATAATAGTTTTATTTTAATCTTACTTGGTCTTTTCGTACCATGACGTTCTTAAAATAACCTTATTATATGATTGGAACAATGTTATTTTCTAAGCAGTTTTGGTGACGACCTCTAATCGTTCATTCAAACCGTACCATGATGTGATTTTTGAAAACCAGCAATATTGTTTTTATGTCAAATTTGGCAATCATATAAAAGTTACAGTTTATAGTCTTTCGGGTGCTTGCCACGTTGTGAAAGCACGTCTCCGTAAATAGATTTCTAGAGTGCGATATGATATCTATGCGCTAGTGGCGCCGCCAGCAAAATCTAACTACCTAGGTACATAGACAATGTTGTGTAGGTACGCATGCACTTTCAAGATCTTTCGTGACACAAATAGCAGCTAGCCCAGAACCGAGGTGATTGACTTCTTGACTTAGTAGGCCGAGGTCCGCGAGTTCGATTCCCGCATTGAGTTTTAATCATGATTGGTATTTGTTTCAATAAATGTGTCGATACCTGATCCTAAGTTTCTTTCTGCGATATTTATCTAGTAATGTAAACTTTAATAAGGCCTGCAAATACAAAAAAACGATTAAGTTAATATACTTAGGTAGCTATGTACTAGTAAGTACCAGTAGGTAGGCAACACATTAGGTTGAAAATTCATTGCACTCGATTTACAAATAATAAAACAATTGTGGTTACGTAAATCGTGTATTATAATGCAAAATCAATAAGCATAAATTACTTATTTTATCATAAATTTAATATTCCAACACTTAATTAGCTGCTTACGTACGAATACTTGTATGTACTACGTAAGTAAATAGGGACAATCGGTTCAACACTTAGCATACAATAAGTAATGATATTCTAAAAACCTTTCACCTTATTTACTGAAAGAAAGTATATTTGTATATTCAGTGGTTTGTAACCAAGTTGCATAAAATTAACAGGTTACAAATTAAAATACATAGGCACTTATTTATATCATCTCTATAGGTAATTAATAATATATATAATACCAAATATATTTTAGTACCTAACAAAGATAAAATTAAGACGTAGACTTAGATGTAGAATGAACAAGCATTTATTTCATCAATGACCAGCTTTCGGGCCAAATTTTAAAATACCCGCGCAACGATTACTTCTATCAAACCAATAGAAAAAAGGCTGGGGTATAGACTGGCCAATCAGGGGCTCTGCATATGGTGTGACTTCTGTGGGACGCGCCCGGCCGCCCGCAGTATCGTAAACTAGATACTCTTTTCATAACTGAAACATGAATCTAAACTGTGCGCCCAAACAATAGAACTATTTATTTCATTAGTAATGTTTAATAACATCAATTAAATGAATATCATTAGTTAGTTATTCCACAATACCTACACTGATAAAATTCAAAGTTCGCTTCCCCCCGCATCGTATGATCGTGTCATATAAATACGAGAACGCTCCCCACCTCTAACAAAACGTCAAAACTCTCGGTTGCGTGCGGGTGCCTGTCGGAAAAAGCATTCAGTTCAATTCAGTTCGCGTTGTTTCGCAAGCCGCGCTTGTCGTAAACGTCAATTTTGTAGTGACATCCCAAAAATTTGGGGCGTGTGTGTTCAGTGATATTTAAATATATTGTTAAATAACACAAGAAAATGTCTTTCAACACCGACATATCGAGTAAATTGGAAACTAGCAGGTACGGAGTGTTGATTTACGTTATACCATGACCGATGGACATGGTTTGGATATTGCATGCCCCTTGCGTGTGGCCCTGCGCCCTGTGTTCTATGCGTCCGCGATGAGTTCTGGAATTTGTGTGACGCTAACTGGACGCTAACTTTAAAAATGATGCGTGGCAATATAACAGATTGTACACTAAAGATTTTTGAGTAAATGCGCTCATGGGCGCCTTTCACATTGCTGACGAGTCATTTTATGAAATTCCAGAATTCACCATTTTGGTGTTGTGTGGTACTTCTGGTAGTTATACGTGATGTTTCCGAGACCGGATAGACGCTCATAGTTACATCGATGAGGTTATCCCGTGTACTGGGCGTGCGCGGAGTGACTCAGAAAAATGTTGAAGTGACTTCATATCATTTTATCTGATAACCAATACGATTCAGTATCAAGTGGTTGAGTAGATCTGATGAATAATTTAATATCAAATATGTAGGTAAAATGTATTGAATGTTTAGGATACGCCAAATTCTGAAGCCTCATGTTTTATGCAACATTTACCTGTTATGTCACATTTATTACCATAGCTACGCATTGCTTTTATATAGAAGAAAAAAGGCAGAGGCTCGAAGCCAAATAGCTTTGATAGCCTATCATAGTAGTGTAACATTTAATATGAAATGGTCTTGAATAATTATGATACTATTAACCTTGTCCATATAGATTAATTCTCTTTTTAAATTTTAAAATTTTACACTATATAAGTAACCAACATAATTTGTAAAACCTCCATTTTGGAAATACCCTCCATGTTGTTTCCTCTGAATTTGAAATTTGCTGTATCCTGTTACTACAACTAGCAGATAACCATACAAGGAAGGTAATGTTACCAAGTTACTTAGTTTTATAGTTCAGATAGGTTTGATTATGGTGACAATCTGAAAATCAATCTGACTGAAGATGAATCATAATTGTATTGAAATAAGTAAACATTGGTGATGTAATACCAACACTTAATAATTTACTAGTTTACTATTGTCTCATACAATATAGTAAATGAAAAGAAGCCATTTACTTGCTGTTAAATCACTGCTAGATAATATTTTATGCCCGTTGAGCACTTCTGACTTCTTTACCATTCACTTGGTTACTCTTAAATACTTTCACCAGATTGTGTGATTACTTGATAACATATTAAGCAAATATTAACTAGGTAAGACTACCCACAGACCAGGCATCTACCTAAAATGAAAACTACAAATTTTTACATCCTAATATAAATTACAAATGCTATGGGACAGCATTCTTACAATTAAACTGGTATTGCATTTTAGCCAATGAAATGACTTGTTAAATAATTTCAATGTAATGTGTGCCTTGCAAGGTTTTGAATTGTGTTGTACCAGTTTCTATATGAGTAAATTAAATGTTTAGAGTAACTGCTCAATCAATACTGTTTTATTAACACTTCTCAATGCTGCTTAGTGCTAATTTAAAAGAAATATTTGATGATAATTGTTATAAATGTACTCATATTTATAACAATTAATCTTCAAAGGTAACCAAGGCGATTCTAAAATCTTTCAGTGTCTTATAGCCTCTTAAGGCATTCTATTTTAAGGATTTTGGAATAATAATTCTGGTCTTGGCCATTGAAGTAGTAACTATAAATAAATTATTTTCCACATTGTCACACAGCCGGACTTGGGAGTATATAAAATACTATCCCATAGATATTTTTAATTTATATCAACTTAGAACAGAAAACAAATGCAGTCAAATCAACTAAAAAAAGCTAGTAACTTGGTGTAATTTATAATAATATTGAGTATGATATAATATAATGAAATCCAATTATAGGTAATCAGTAATATTTAAATCCTAAAAATATCTGAATTTATCTTTAGCTCTGATAAAAAATACTTCCGGTCGTAAGCTGTATTTATAAACTCACTTAATTACGTAAGACCACATACTGATACTACGGATTTATTTATCAATAACTACCTACCACAAATCAGTAGTAATTGGGGTCAGTATACTTATCTATTAAAAGACCTGCCTATGAATATGATATTAACGTTATTTTTGTCATTGTTACAGGAACACCCTGCGCAAAATTGCCAGACACGATGACACCGAATTCTCAAAGCAGAGCATACTGAACGACATGGAAAGGTTCGTTAAAATGGTGACCGTGATGGACGAGACGGTGCTCGTCCCTAGCCGCCTGATGAACTGCCCGCAGGAGGGAGACGATGACCCGTTCAGCATGTTTGCCATGCTGAATGATTTAAAGACTGAATTGCTGTGGTCCAGTGGGGACACAGAGGAACATGTGGAGCGTGGCAGGCGGGTGTCGGATCTTAGTGACACAGAAAGTGATGCGTCAAGTGCAGCTGGGGACTCTGGTATCGAGGGCGAGGATGAGCGAGAGTCCGCAGCCCGCGCCGCAGCCGCGTGCCGGCGTCACTTGCGCGGGCTGCGCCGCTCCCTCCGGCAGCTCACAGCCGCCGCAGCACACCTCACGAGATCTTACCAAGAAGAAGTCGGCGCACCGGTCTAGGGCACATACCTACATAATATTCCTGTGATTGAAGCCTGTCCCGCACGTGTTGTACATATAAAGTAAGCGGGCCGAACTGTAAATATAGGTTAATATGGCCCGGCGTGTATGGGATTCTCAGTAAGTTAAAGGTTATTTAATAAATTAATTTTCTTTATTTATTAGTTTCTTTTCTATGGAACCTTCAAATTGCCTCACACACTCGTATGATACACAATAATAAACACATTACAGAAATAAGAGTCGAGAAAGATTAGAACAGTTCCTCGCTGTGTTAATTTAACTGCTCTGTCAAGATCTGAGGTTATAATAGGGCCCTCAATCGTTTTCTAATCTTTCTTGGACTGTACTGCACAGGCCAATGTAGACATAGTCATCTGAAGCAAATATTGTTGTAATAGGTATCAGTTTCTTACAATTTCTTCTGCAACAAGTTTCAAAATAACTAATAGCAAAAACGAATTACCATAATTGGTTCAGTAACTGCTATTCCAGGTTGATCACTTCTAAACCAGAGGCAAAAATAACTAAGGGGCGCCTTGAAAAGAAAAGGTCGACATGTGTCGCACAATCTTCTACCTTCCTATACCTACAATAATATGACCGTTCTTTCAAGACTTACATAATAACTACGCCTTTCCTATAGATAGTAATAAAATATTATGAACCCAATAAAACTGGGTTCACCTTCAAATAAGTCGTATCGTGTGGACAGACGATCTGGAATGCTGAGCAATAAAATTTTGCGTGTACAAAACTATCGTGCCTTTTAGGGCAAATGAGTCCTTGAACTGAATACCGCCTGCTCTGCTAGAAATCGATTTGTAGTTGGCTCAGAGTCTGCAGTGTAGCGACTTAACACGGAATGATACGAAGCCGTGGGATCAACCCACATTCTGTCTCGCCACACCGACACTACGTAACTATAACTATGTATAAGTGTCTATTGAGGACATTATTTACCTGCATTCCATGTCTGTTATCCTATAAAGGATTTATAATATTCTGTGAAACGGCACGTGATTCTTAAGAAGCGAGATAGGATATCATGATAAAGACTTGTAACAATTTTTACTGCTGATTGCAATCTGAAACTCCATTAGCAGACGGCACTCATAGCAACAGCCTCTTAAATTGATGTAACCTTGAAGCATTGTCTCGCCCGTGTCTTGTTGGCTATTTGACATGGTCATAACATAAATATGTTACAATTAGAAGTCGGTAATTGCTTCGATTTCTTTTAAATGGTTCCAGGATATTGCAAATTGTAGTTCGAACGGTACTGCGTTCAACAAGTTTTATTATACTAAAGAGTATGCAGTTGAGTATTGGTACGTCCGCTTTTACAACGAATTAATTCATTTAAAAATGTAAAACCAGTATTACCTTATTCAGATATAAAACTAAAACCCTTGCCCGTTGCCTACAAGCTACAGCGATCAATACCACTGGGGTATTCCCACCCTAAGTCCCAAACGAAGAGAGATTTTGACACGAATCGTGCCCTGAATGTATAAAATGACTATACATAACAAAAGAATGACAAAATTTTCAAGAACAGCATTTATCTCTACCAGATAAGGGCGACTGATAAGTTGTCTGTGTATCGTGCTCAATCGTATCTCGTGATACATTTTGCATCAATTAAGAAACTAGTAATTAAAGCTATCTAATTATAACTTGCCTGACAAGGTGACAAGTTGTACATTACACAATTAATGTACAAAGTACATATAAAGATACTGGAGAGGAGATGATTGGAACAAAAACATTCCAATAAAAACAAAGAAACGAAAATGACTAAAGAATATAAAACAAGTCAAAAATAGATTAAGTTCTTATTACTACAGAAACATTAAATCCCTGGAAAATGTGACTCAATGTCTGACACAGAAAGCTGGCGAAAGCCAAAATTATCGCGAAAGAGGACAACATGTTACTAACTAATCAGCTAAATATCTTTCACGAATTAAAAGACGTTTGGTTACGATAATAATAATAATAAAAGTAAGGTTTTAATCGAGTTAAAAATATTAAAGCCCAACGATCAACGAATCGGGATACCTTCCTCAACTCCTACACGCGGATAGTCTCAGTGTGGAGTTCCCATAAAACTCAGGTAAAAGGTTAGTTCGCATTCGCGTTTGTCGATTATAAAAAAATGTGGTCGTAAAAGTGTTCAGCTTGCAACAAATTAGCAAAACCACATTCTTTATATCCTTATGATATAACTCCTGTTAATTTTTCAAACTTTACATATAAAAACTGAATATTTAGTTAAATCGACATTTAGGTATAACAGAAACAATTGACGCAAATGTATCATGAACTGTAAAGAAAGGTCAAAGTCCCTCGTGTTTGTTTGGTTTGAACTGAAGAGGCTCGCCGTGTTGACACATCAATGATGCAAAACCGCTGATGTAAACTTCAAACGGCTCACGGCTGCTTCTGCAGAATTGTCGTTTGCGTCAACCGGCGAAACGAGACTGTAAACAAATTTGCGTTTCTTGGATTCGAGCCGCTTTATACACTTAAAATTATATCATAACATTTACCAAAGTGTTTAATGAATGGTGTTGCGATAACTGGGTACTTATAGAATGTCAAGATCGTGCTTACGATTAGATTATTATGATATAGGCATGTAAAGCCCGTGTTATATAAATGAGATAAAAGGTAGACACTGATATAATTTAGAGGAATCATTGTTTAGATAGGTAGGTGACCTGCACTCAGTTTTTCGAGACGAAAGGCACATTTTTGTGAAGTTGTGCTGATCCAATTAGCGCTTTCTGTAAGCAATTCAAATTCGTGTAGCTGCTTGCACATTCTTTATTACAAATACTCGTGAATTGGGTATATTCATGCAAATGAGTATATTTTTACAAATTAGCAAAAATGCTTTATAGTGTTCTCTTGTAGAAACAATAAAACATTTGCCAGATTGAGCAGATCTGCACTGCACATAAGCCATAATCGTGTCATAGGTTATACATATAGCCTATTGATTAAAACTTCTGTTATAACGAGATATCACAATAAGTATCACATTCATAAGGATCTGAATCTTGGTAACATACATAATTAATTAAAATTTTAAGCTGCAAATGCCTGAGATATTTTAAATGATCTTGAAATCAAATCGTTGTTATAGATTTTTTTTCCCTCCAACAGAAGGGAAAAAATTTATAGGTATGACCTTGGGTATGACAATTATTAATAAGGCACGGAAATATATGGTAAACTGGGGTTTATCGGTCAACGCCATATAACGATTGACATAAATCGTGCTTCTCTACATCGGAAGAAAACATACTATTAATCCTGGACTGAAAAAAAAACTCAAATGGTACTTGAAACAGAAATACATAGAAGTATTATGCTTCTTGAAAAGGCACTTATCTTGCTGCAAGCGCCCGAAGCTATTATGATGGCCCTGATGGGTGACGCCCCTATATGTGACGCAAAAGAAAGAAAGGATTTATAATAAAAAAAAAACATAGTAATATATATATACTGTAATGACATTTTTATGTCACGAGGACATTCAATTAAATTCGTTATTCTATCGCTGTATGTTTATGAAATAGGTGGGCGTTCGTCAGACTGCAATGTCAAGGCTACGAGGAAAACTTGGAGTAACACAAACAATGCTAAATACAATCAAATTGTTGTGAAATAGGTCGAGCACACCGTATTAGTGAAAAACAACCTAGAAGGCAGGTACATAGTTGTACAAAATTAGCAGCAATTTGCGATTCAAGCAAAGTTTCCGTGTGTCGGCCTTCATCGACTGACGTTTACGCAACCGCGGTGTGCGTTGCATGCGATACGAGTCCTCGACTCCTCGTATCGACAGTCGACGCCGTTCAAGATGGAATGTGAGCAACACTACAAAGGTTATGAGAATCATATTTAGAAGAAAATATTGACATAAAATATGCAGTTCGAAAAGCAATTTTAATAAAACAATCTCATAATTTAGGGTAGGAAGAAAGATCGTTAATTTTGGTCAAGCACGACTTTACCCATCTCATCCGCAGTGCAGTCGCCTTGGACTGGAAAAAGCCGGTTAAACCCGTCTGGCCATTAGTAAAAAGTTGTAAGTAGACACATTTACTACACGTTCAATGTAGAACGAAACCTTGTTTCGGAGTTATTAGTCTCGGTGAAACGATATCGCATAAAACTACACTATACCCACGTTATCTCATCGTGAAACTTTTCTTGATAACTAATTAACTGATAAAAATGCACCGGCCGCGGTGCCGCGTTACAGTTATACAGGAGAAGTAAAATTACTAAGTGGTGTGTTTAAGACGTTGTGTACTGTGTAGGCAGATGTACCGATTTATTGACACAAAATCGACTTCGTTTGTTCGTTGAAATTTGAGGAGGTAGATTTTAATGATTGCAGTTTGTTCAAAGTCAAATAACCAGTCGGCTAGTTAATTATTGGAACGTCAACAATCTGTCGTGTGTTTATTATGTAGATTAGATTATTTTTTATGGTATGTAACAGGCTTCGCTAGGCAGTCGGCATTGTGACGTACGCTGACGTCAGGGCGTTGGGCTTCGCGAACATTCTAGAGCTAAGCTACGTCAGTCGCGGTCAGCCGGGCTTGACATGCGCAGTCGACGTCGCCACCACTGCGCAACTCGCGATGGCGCTTGGCGGCCGGTAGGCGGCCGTATGCCGCACTAACACGCACCGGCCGCACTAGGGGGTTAGGTTAACCCGCTAACCTTTGTCACAATAAACTAGAGCAATGTACTGAGACTGTCTAAGCACACGCCGGTCATAGTAATTACGAGCTATGGGATGGTTCTGGGCAGACATTTTGTTTGACTTCAATTCCAAATTTTCTTTTAGTTTATCGAATATTCAATCAATATTACTATTAAACCTACTGAAAGTATATATTGTATGATCTTATCTTTAACTATGGACTTAGTGGTCGTTAACCCTGCATCGACCGAGTTCATACCCAGCAGTACCGCGGTCTTTACACCCGGTCTTCAAGTAGTTTATCTTCAAGAGCCAGTGCTCATAGTGTACATATTGTTATGAATAGAGTTACTACAGGTATTGGTAACTGTTTGATTCCATTTGCCAGACTTGAATTTTACTCGTCAACATCCTCATATTGGGTCCATTTTACTGCCAACAATAAAGGGAAAACCCAAACTTAGAATCGTAATAAACAATACTAAAAATGTTATCCTGTTTGATGCATATTGCTCACAAGATAATCTCTTCTGACCACAATTTGAATATTTAAGCCTTAGATCACATAATCAGCAATATAATTGATAACGGATAATCTTTAGGAACAACAGAAATTTGCAGATGGTAGTTCTCTCTTTCTTTCTCTGTCTTTTATCTGATAAATTATAGTGTTCCAATGATAGTGACCGCCTCATTGGTCTAATGGTCACGAGACTCAGAAACACGACTGCTGAGTGTGAGGTCCTGGTTTCAATTCCCAGGTCGGGCAAAATGTCATTTATTAGGGTTTCTGTATAGAATTTCTCAATAGCAGCACGGAGTTTGAAATTGCACCCGTTGATGGCAATAGGCTCGCCGCCCATGGGACTTAATAACAGCATCTGAATGTGGGTGCACAATAGTACACCTCTGCCTAACCCTTCGGGGATAGAGGCGTAATGTTATGTTATGATACTGACTGACGTAATCTTAAACCTATAACTTATATTATACTGCTTGAGCTTCAGTCTTCAACCTGTCATAACGCACTTAGAGAAAAAACACGAGATTGACCTGATTTGAAAAATCGATTTCACACATATTTTTGTTCCTTATAAATGTCTACTTGTTTAATTAGTGCTACTGACCTCTAGCCATTTTAGTTTAATAAAAAAAAGACAAATTGGTGAACGTGACAGTATGGATTGCCAGAATAAAGAAGTATTTTTATGAAAAACGACGACACGGTTGGCGCAATGGCTAAGCGATTCCGCGCTACGTGTCGCGGGTTCGATCCCCGCACGGAACAAATATTTGTATGATCAACACATAGTTGTTTCGGGTCTGATTGTGTGTGCATGTGACATGTATTTTTGTAAACCGTACCCACGATATAGGAGAAATCCTAGTGAATGTTAATAATACAACATTTATTAAAAAATATAATCTTTTTAGAAGTTGAATTTTTTAGAGTATTATTGTTATGATACACTCCACAAGTTTTTTTTTAAACATTGCCCCACACTATGAATAATTCCTGTATCATAGGAGCATTACAAACACATAGACCCAGACCCGAAACAACTATCTATAGATCATACAAATATTTGTTCCGTGCAAGAATCGTACCCGCGGCACATAGCGCAGCAGTCCATTTCTCAACCACTGTGCTAACTGAGCCGTCATACCAGCCATACTATGCCAGCTTCACCATACATCCTAAAAAAACTAAACAAAAGGAAACATTAAGTTCTTTTTAAATTAATGACTTGGAGAGTATTGTTTGACAAACAGCATTTTTTTTTTTAAAACGTTTATCCTCATTTCGACCATTAATAATACTTAAAGTCACTGTAGCAGGTAATAAATTACGTATTTTTACCACATAAAGTACGTGTTTTTAGCAAGACCAAAGTCGGAGGCGGCTAAAAAATTATGTCGTTTAGTAACAGTTGTTCAGTAGTCGTTAGTAGCTCTAATTAAGCCTTTTGTTTATTAATCTGAAGTTATAATAATAAGGTACGATGGTGTTGACATGTCCGTGTCGGATAAAAATCCCTTAAATATAAATAAAGAAAAAAAAGTACGTGTTGCCACTAGTTCATTTAACTATCTATAGCTAATTTCCTCACACGTTGTGAGTAGTGATTATAAAAATTACAACCATTATTAGTACCTACGTCAGGGTAGTGGAACTGATAATTATGTAAACAAAGTGCACGTGTCTGACGTAAATAGGAACTCGTCACTGGAAAAATTATCTGAACGACTAAAGAAGCAATAGACATCGCTAGATACAATTTCCATCCAGGATCCGTATGTGTTTTTTCGCGATCGATCGGCGGTCGTGCGTTTAACAAAATACTTAGAAAGAGGGTAGACAGATTTGTCTGTACTAAATAATGAATTTTCATCCACCCGCCTTCTCCAGTCATCTGCGTTCATGCCGCTTGTAATAGCGTCGAAAATCGGGAATTCGAAAAATTTATTATGGATATCTCGTAACAAGTAAGATAATATTAGTTTAAAACAGTGTTTATAAGTGTAACTTTCCGACGTTAATAAATAAACAATTTAACAACTGATTGGCATAGCCCAATAGCTAAGACGTCCGAATGGCAAGCGAGATGACGTGAGTTCGAACCGGTTTTCGATCGTCTGGTCACAAAGGTAAGATGCCTTGTGCAATGCAATGTTGTTCTATCACATGATGTTTAATCCCACCACAATCACCGTCACATCACCAATGTTAGATTTAATACGGTTTCGAGATTGCCTATAAAAATTACAAAGCCAACATACTCGTTAGACTTGAATTGATATACGAACAAAATAGCGGAACGATAACCAGCTAAAACACAGGTACCACAAGTTAGACCACTATGAAGATGAGACGACAATCAAACACTCTTTTACATTAATGCTTACCTACTATTTGATTAGTGGTTAAAACTAGCGTTTCGCACGAAGCAGAAAAATCTATCTTAGTCCTGTAGGTATCCCATTATTATAAATTTCTCTGAAACTTTTACTAGGCCTTCTAAGGTACACCAATTACATACTCAATCATAATAATCATCTAAAACCGTGCCACCAATATCTTTAGCCCTATTTCACTGACAATAAGTATAACAGGCTGTGAGAGCACAAATCAGCCGGATCGTATGAAATTTTATAAGGTAAATTCGACAAGGAAACCGCCTTAGATTTGCGAAATATAACTGGATTATAAACTAATTTCGTTTGTAAAGTGTTACGTATGCTTTTGGGTATGTAAGTGTGTATTTTGCTTTGCAAACATATTTTACATAGGTACTCGAATTTTTTTTAACCCAAAGGTCGCACCTTTATGACCTTTAATGACCGGTATGATACAGGTTGTTGCTACAACTTTAATGTTTTTTTTAATAGGTGACTATCACATACCATCTGTAATTTTGAACCCTCAGCTTTGAACTCCTATTGATAGAAAACCAATTCGATCTTGACTGCAGAATCTAGAATATATAGGAAAACCTCATGATCTAATTTATCATTAAATCACGCCTTATGAACTGGTTACACTGGTTCTTATTATTACGCATTTACGGTTTTTTTTTAATTGGTCTCATGTTGTGTGCTCTCGAAACTTCATCTGTTTGGCAGAACAAAAGGCGAGACAAAGGGGCTCTAACAAAGCAAAAACTATCAACAAACAACAGCAGTCGCCCCATGACGCTCGGCCCTTACCTTTAATAAGAACTGCTAGTTATAATTGCAGGTAGTGGTTCGAACCAGCCACAATTTTAGTGACTTTCTCTAGAAAAATGACTCCAAAATAGACTCACGTTGAAAGGCGCAAAAATTACCCTCTGCGTGGTACTAGTTCGCTATGTTCTATAGTTAGTCACCAAAAAATATTGATAGATATCACCATACAAATCCATACCATAAAAATCGATAAAACTGTGTTATGTACTATTAACATACAAATAAAATTACCATTAACAAGGTCAACGACCTTGAGCTGTTTGACTGGTACCAGGTGCCAGGTGTGGGATACCAGTGTGACGTAATTATAGGTATCTACATAATTTATATGTTTATGTTAGATTGATTGAGACTACATTTCAATAATGAACCTCGTGATTATTAATGAGGAACGAAGAATGTATATCCGGCATACTACATAAACTCGGCCTATCGCATCGGAGTCCACAGCTTGGCAAATACCTATGCCTATGTCCTAATGCGCCATCTTAGGATTCTTGTAGTTACGTCCTAAAGTGGTACGTGGACATAAAACAGCTACAAGAGATTGAAGTTTGGGTTAAAAGCCGTAGTTACTTCGAAGATTGATCAAACCGTCATTGGGCTAGTGGTCACAGGCGTGGCTGCTGAGCGTGAAAACTTGGGTTCTATACCAAAATCGAGCAAACTGATCATGAAAATCAGAAGCAGTCTCAGAGTATGGAATTGTGCCCTATAAGTGGCAATAGGCTTGCCCCCAGGCTTAATAACGGCATCGGCGAAATGTGGGTTAACATAAAATATAACATTTATGCCTCACCCTTTAGGGAAAACAGGCGCCATGTTGATCAAACTACTTTGTTCATCAGATCATATCACTATAGACAGACTATGCGAGTAATAATCAAATAAATATAAATAAACATCTCAACAAGCTCATCAATTGCCTTAACACGCATCCACGCCGTGATTATTAATGAACTATCTAGTACTACGTTACGATTAGTTAAATATGTGACTAGTAATTAACTTTTACATTTTAACACATTAGGGACCTCTAAAGAACATCAACACAATCAATTTATTAATTTGCTTCTCATGAAATATAAGGTAATCAATAGATAATAGCAACACGAAACAGATGCTTTGTGAAACAAAATTACATCGTGAGGAAACCTGGACACTTGATGCTCTAAAACCATAAGGTGAGTTCGGGTAAGATCAGCAATCGGGTAAGATCGTACAGATCGAATTCCCCGCTGATTCATATAAAAGACAAAGATAAATCACAAAGACATAACAACAGATTGAAAAAGGCTGCTTTACGCTAATGTGTTAGAATTAAAACTCAAACAAAGATGCATGGCGATTACATACGCGTCATAATGCGTCGCGTCGTTTGCACATAAAGAGTTATCAAAAGCTCTGAACGACGCGAATGTGAGGAAAATTTCCACATCGCACTGGTGCATCGGACGCCCTGTGACGTGCACTCGACCGCTTTTGCCAGTATCGATATAACTAACTCATAATATATTATATACTTACGCCACTGACATTAATACAACTCTCAGCTGGTATTTGTAGCTAGAACTTCAATAAACTAATGATCAGTTTACTTTATCCTTTGATCTAGAATTTTATACGGAATTTATCGCTAGAAATGTTTGACGGATCATTTTAAACATTTGCGTATTCCAAAATGTTATGGAACTCGCTTAAAGTGCGATTAGAAAAGTTCTGTAGTTATTTTTAGAGGAAAGAAATCGAATTACAAATATTTATTTCACACGCCCCCATCTCTATTTCGGGCTCCACTTTCTGGGAAAACATCGTACACACTTCTATCTTAGGATTTACGTGTTCTATCTTATCTATCGAACACGTCTGATTAATAGGTGTTTTAGTACCTATTCACTGAATTTATGAACATGCAGCATCTTTGCGAAACATTTCAAGACAATAGTAAATGCGTCAGAAATAAGATTTGTTTTAGTATTTCTGTTTTACGTTGCCAACTACAAAGAATGTTTACAAGCGAATTGTTAAATACTCATCTAGTTATCTTTTTCCGTCAAACATCTTTTTTTTGTATCTTTACGAATTATCGTGGAATTTTAGAATGTATCGTGGGTGGGTTTACAAACACAAATCTTCAGATGCACAGGTATTCTGACGTAATTTGTTTATTTATTTACATCACTAATACAATGCCTTTACAGTAGAGTAAAAGATCTCTTTGTCATTAAACAAAAACAAAGAAAAATTTAGTAGAACTTCAATTATTGAGACAGTTATTTTTGGAAGGCCACCACTTACATGTTTTGTAGCTATTTTCGATACCAGCATATTGCGACAACTTGTGTTTTTAATTAATGAAAAAAATTATGTCAGCAAGATACTGGGGAATGTTTACTTGTAAAAGTAAACCATCATAAAAAATCAAATAAACTAGAATCAATACTCTAATCTACTAATGCGAAAGTAGCTCTGTTTGTTACCTCATCACAACTAAACATTTTTAGCATCCATAGTAAGATAAGTACTCATGTATGTATATTTGAGGTTATTTATGCTCGGCAAACGAATGGTAGCCCTTTCCACTAGTGAAAAGATGTCCTTTTCTACGCCGGAAATCGCACAACTACCGGAGTATTCCCGTGCATCATAAATGTAACCTGACGCTTATCTAATTTGCCAAGTAAGGTTTTGAATGTTGCCAATGTAATATGACTCTTCACTCTGCTTGGGAATAGGAAAGGTATGTTACTGTTTAAGTAACTACCTAAACAGATTACAGTCCATGCACTTTACTTTTTTTTTTCAATTTATCAATACACTAGATATAGCACGAGGATCGCTTATCGTTAGTAGAAGAAAAATGCCAGTGAGCAATCGTGTTATGAAGCTGCGTCAGGGTGCACCAGACGATCACTGGGCTCATCACTAGGTAATAATGCTGCCCAGAAAGTGGTGGCAGTCGCTCCGTGTTAACTAATGTTCAGTCGTATCCGATTAGACTGGGAGCCGAACCCAAGTTGGGAAAAGGCCCAGGATGGTAATGATTACATGGTCTAGACAGAATAATTGTGTCCATTTTCAAAATTCAGAAAGCAAATTCTTTGTTTGCTTTATTACAACAGTCAGCGTCAATCACATAATGTCTTCCTTACTGGAATTCTTAGTACATTCATCTATTTCATTGACGTTGATTTATGTACATATTCATTGAAGTAATCAGTTGAATATAATGAGGAAACTATTTTATTATTATTATACATTATGTGTATAATAATAATAAAATAGATATATATATATATACGATTTTTGAAAGAATAGGCAATAATGCACTTCAAACGATCGATGAAACAATAACAAAATATATAAAAAAGATTGCAAAAGTATAAAATATAAACTTGAACAATGTGAACAGGTCAGAATAGATTAACATACAATGGAAGATGTTAGAGTAACTTAGCATACGTAATATATTATTAGTATTCATAATATTGATTTGGAAAACGCACAAGCAATTGATAAATAAATACTCGGAATCTTTAATTTTAATTTGATTTTATTAAGTTAGATCAAATTTGTCACATTTTATCAGAAATATAGTCTTAGAGGGACTAACCTAACCTAACCTTTGAATACCAGTGTCTCCCAGTAATTAGATGGCAGAGATCAGATTGCAGTCGCTCCTTGTAAATTCAACCGCAACTGGTTAGACTGGAAGCCGACCCCAATGTAGTTGGGAAAATATTATCTAATCAGCGAAGGTGGTATCGAGATTGAGTACTCAGAGGCCAGACGGTATCCGATTTCATCACTCGTGGAGGCTCCTTCCTTACACCAGTAATCATACCATCAGCTTATCAAGTAATGGGGTTACTTGATAGGCTAATGGTATGATTTATTACGAAAAGAGAGAGTCTTTGGTCCATTTGATGGGGCCCTAGGAAGCATCCCACATTGGGTGTGCCGATTTTATTATGTTTTGTTAAATAACATAGTGTAGCGACTACTACTCGCAACATGACAAAAAGTAAAGCGCCATCTATAGGAGTGAAGCTACAACAAACCCTGAAACGCACTATGAAAGTTTACAACGATTCTAACACATATACGAATGTCCAACATCGATCGTTGGGCTTCGGCCCGCCAGGCTAACCACCTTGCCTGGTCGGAGGATCCTCCCTTTTCAATGGAGGAACATCATACCTCGTTCCTCCATAATAGCATCACGCCCAAAGGTTAGACAGAAGTGTACTATTGTACATCCACATTTCGCTGATGCCGTTACCTATTGAGTTCCATATGAACAGCGGCGTGCACAGAGTTTTTAGACAGGGTAAGCAGAAAATAAAAGCTTACTTACCAAAAATACCTACTGCATATTGGTATTGGTTCGTCGTCTTGTCCATTAAATAATGATGTGTGTGATTTGCCACCTCAAATATCTTATAATAAATATTTATCTGAGTTATATAGGGTAGGCGGTGTCTTTTTGTCTTTATAAACCGCACGCCACTGCATATGAAAGGTAGTGAGGTGGCCATCTACCACGCACAATCGAAACTTCGACCTGCTATTAAGAACTTCAGAACATCCCAAGAACACTTTTACCGAATGGAAATAAACCCAGGCATTCATCCTTACCAGCCACACTTGCGACCGTTAGACCAATGAGAGATTATTTTTTCATGAAGCATTAACTCGATAGCTTCTCGAAAATAAGTGACATACTGAATGAAAATTACAGGGGAAGTGTTGACAAGCAATTTATCATTCACACTCGCAACAGACTAAATCGGGACAATATTCGACGCGGCGGCGGTCACGGCCTCAGGTCGTAAACCCTTATAACTATGTCATGTAGGTACTTACTCATTAAAAACATTGAAGTCTATAAGAGCCCGGGTACTCTAGCCACTTTTAAAGCAGTTTCGCGTCCGTTGTTCACTTTATCAAAGGAAATTTCTGCCAGTGGAAGCGAAAACGTAAGTTTTTGCTGTAAAAAGTGGCAAGTGGCCAGTGGCCAGGGCTTCAACCATAAGTAGGTCCTTATAACTTTTTCTCTGACGAGGTAGATTAAACGTGTTCCTCTCCGCTCTTGGATGTGAAAGCTAGTAATATTGTTGAAAATGTTGGAATTAATTTATCAAATAATATAATTATTGTTTTTTAACTTACCTTCATACTACCGTCGATTAAGTCGTTTAAGTTTAGCTATATGTATTTTTAAAATTTATTAAATACTAGCGACCCGCCCCTGCTTCGCACGGGTACCAGATAGGGTTGCCAACCGTACTATAATATATAGTATTTTACTGTATTTCGGGTCTGCGTACTATATGCTGTTGAAGAAATATATAGTACGCAAAAATACTATATTTTCAACACCGAAATCTAACAAATAAATCCTTCGTTTTAAAATGCAAGAAGTGCAAAAAAATATTTATTGTATAAAAATAAATAATTAAGAAATATTATCTTTTTCTATTTTTTGCCTTTGCCATAAAATACTATATTTTTTGAAGTGTACTATATTTTTTTATAACATAGTTTGAAAAATACTATATTTCGATTAAGAAATGTTGGCAACGCTAGTACCAGAGCACATACTATTTTCTGTCTTAGTGTCGTATCAGCCTGTTACGTCGAGCAAATGCTCGAGTTGGCCCCGGTTGTCATACGAAAACCTATGACAGTCGTTACGGGTGTCAGTAGCCCAAAAAGACTGATAACTAGTCTAACCTTAGAGTATCAGTGTGTCCCAGTAATTGGGTGGCGTTGGTCAGAAGGTAGTCGCTCCGTGTAAAATACTGATATTCAACTGCAACTGGTTAGATTGGAAGCCGACTCCAATGTAATTGGGAAAAAGGCTAGGCAGATGATGAGCTAATGTAGACTAGACTAGACAAGAGATATACGACGCATCATACAAAAACCTAAATAGGTGTTATCTCAGTGCGGCTTGGTGTCAGACCTATGTTATGTAGGTACTACGTATATCTCACTAACTTTCTTTTGTTGCTCGCATCCAGCCTGCACTTTCACGAAGGTATATTGCATTCGATTATTGTCATCATGATAAAGCGAAAGGTTTCACTCTCAGAGAAATCATATAAAATATAATATAATGCATAGTATTACTAACACATGTATTCCCCGAAGAGGTAGGCACAGGTGAGGTTTTGTATGTCATTACTAAGTCCCACGTAATAAGGCGCGACCCTGTTGCCATTCACCAGGCACAGTTCAAAACTCCAAGCTGAGGCTACTGAGAATTTCCATATAGAAAACCCCAAGCCAATCTATCCCAGGACCTCATGCTCAGTACATTACAGCAGCAATAGTAAAGGTAGTATAGGGACACATAATCTCTTTTTGGACAAGCTATAAAGTCTGGTACAATAAGTTCATGTCTGCACGTAGATTTTTGTTTTTATTAAACTTTGCTCCTCACTAGTATTGCTCATGTGTCGGTACAGTTTACAAACATACATGTCACATACAAACAACCAGACCCGAAACAACTATCTGTAGGTCATACAAATATTTGTTCCGTGCGGCAATCGAACCCGCGACACCTAGCACAGAAAGCTAATCACTTAGCCACTACGCCAACCGTGTCGTCAAATTTGAAATGATAACATAGGTTTTACACAACGGGGCATAGCTCACACGAGTGACAAAACCTAAGATTGCCTGGCGCACCCTGGGCAGTCAGCCTTAACATCGCCACTGGTGACTGGCTAATCTTACCACTACGGCATGAACGATTCCCATGTGAAAACCTCGTGCCGACTCGAAAGAAGTATATGGGGGACTAATTGAACTCATTTGTTTTTATTTTAGACTGAAATCCAAAGCCTTTGCTTAATGTAACAGTACTGTCACACAGAAGCCTAGTTGAATAGCAGTGAATGTTTACGAGCTATATCAAACCTATGATTAACATAAACAATCGAATAGTAAAACTACGTGAGCACATAAACAATTACCTTGTTTAAATACAAGCCGCAATGTCTGGTGCATCGAGTTCATGGCTCCACGTGTACATATGTAGGTACCTATTGCGATGCTACCACAAAGTGATTGTTGCTTTTCTAGTTTTTATCCCACCATCCTACAGTACTGCTGATAGAATGTGCAACTGGCAGTTCACAATGGAACTGGAGCTTTGGCTCCGCTTATTCGCGGAATTAAAAAGTATTTAAATCATGAATACCTATTAAAATAGAATGGATCTTTCTTGACTGCCTCATTGGTCTAGTGATCGCAAGCGCAACTGCTGAGCGTGAGGTCCTGTGTTCAATTCCCGGGTCGGGCAAAGTGTTATTGGGTCGTTATTGTTGATATTCTCAGTTGCAGCACGGAGTCTGGATCTGTGCCCGGTAGATGGCAATAGGCTCGTCCCCTATTACATTGGACTCAATAATGGCATCGGCGAAATGAGGGTGTACAATATTATATACACCTCTGCCTAACCTTTCGGTGAGTACAGGCGTGAGAATAACTCCCGTATCATTGATACGTTTACAAACTCATATTCATGTGCAAAAATATCCAGACCTGGAACAACGATCTGTAAATAGTAAAAATATTTGTTCTGTGCAGTAATCGAATCCGAAACACGTAGCGCAGCAGTGAAGTGCTAAACCGTCACACCAACCGTTCCGCCATTCATCTCTATCAGACGACTAAGACCTCAGTTCACTTTCTTGTCATCGGCCATATCGAATTCACACAATTTGACATGGATATGGATCCATGCAGACATAAGGTGCCACATGATAACACAGTACCTACATATCTATAATCTATATAGGCATATCATTAACACGTGTGTATATAACATGCGCCTAGGGTCTGCAAACGTTTGTGACAGGTTGAAACAGTCTGCTTAGCGAATAAATTCTGTCACTTGAAAATGCATTAGGGATTTGTTAGTGATTTACGGCACTAACCATATATTCAACAAAGTTGTAGAAACACCAGCAATAATAATAATAGCAGTTCAGTTTTCAAATGAAGTATCTCGACTTGGTGCACGAGGGTGTAGACATGTGGAATGTCGATTCGGCTATCGTCGTGCCAATTGTTGTGACGGCCAATGGCCTGATGGCTAAGAGCCTCGACCAACATCTCAAGAGGCTCTCGTTGGGCGGCTGGGTCAACTTGATACGGCACGTATTGTGAGGAGGTTCTCTCTAGAGCCCTAACCACCGGTAGCTTGGACCCTATTCCCGATACCGATTGGACCCTATTTTTTTATATTTATAAATGTATTTTTTATTAATATTAATTATATTTATAAATTTAAATAAATATGTAATTAAATAAATAAAGGAGATAAATAGTAGTTATTTCATAGAAAACTACACAGTGATTATATAAATTGTTCAGTGACATTTAACACCATTGCATGCATAACACTGTATTGTAATTTACACATGTTACAGCAAATACATATATCTTTATCTTTATATCTTGCAAAGAATAAAACGATAATAATTATGTATGTTTTAATATAATGAAGAACATAGTAAAAAATTATAACAATTTAAAAATCAAAACAAAAAAAAACCTAAACTTATTAAGTTTGGTTAAATCGTAGTGTATAAACAACACATTGAATTAATTAAATGTTAAACATATTGTAATATAATAAATATCTATTATATTCAAAATTTAGTCAGAAAACGGATTCTAATCTAAATACTAATAGGGAAGTGCAAAGTTATTTCGTATTTTTTAAATACATATTAAATTATATTTAAAATGTATTTTGTTTAATAATTTAGAAATTTACAAGTGTCCATTAACTAGCTGATCATGAACACTTTGTAAATCTGCATGATCTCAGCTACTTTTGACACTGTGTTGCAATACCTATGTTGCATAAGTTCAATCAATCAGTCTTTACATTGACTTCTCACAACTTAGCGGTAGGACAAAGAACTCAAGCTATATGATGCGTTATTTTATCTCTAACCCTACTGCCACCAATCAATACCTACTTAATAAATTATCGACGCACTCCACGTAGTCAGCATGATTCCGATTGATTTATAAGAAATTAATCACTGCATAGGTATGTGAAGTGATTTGCAAATTGTATAATTATTACTAAGCTTGTTATTCCTACCTGGCGTGTGTAGAACTGTAAATATTACCATAATAATGAGATGAGCGAATAATAAACTCGTTTTGTGCACAAATGTTGGTCAAATTTTCCTTACACCTACAGAAACGGGTGGCTTATCGCTCCCTTGGTGGGTGTAATTATTTTAATACGAGGGGTATGGGCAATCATGACTGTACCAAGGATAGGTAGGTAGGCAGTAGCCGCCCCTCCCCATCTACCGGTCTGTCACCCCAGAACGACCTCTTGTTGCGTCACATATATTTTGTTGATTATTATTAATGTGCCTTTACATAAGTATTGAAAAAGAATGGTTGAGAACCGTGGATAACAAGATAGGAAAGATATTGGCTAACTACTTGATACGAGTCGACCAGTTTTGAAAGATAAAACGAAGGATTTTTTTAAACTTTACCTCTTACTGTGTATATACATATAATTCCTGTATCGTGGGTGGGTTTACAAACACATATATTCACATGGACAAACATACAAACCCAGAACAACTATCTGTAGATCCACACAATTATTTGTTCCGTACGGGAATCGAACCCGCGACACAGCCCAGCAGTCGATCTCTCAACCACTACGCCAACCGTGGCAAAGAGAGGATGGAGAAAACCTGAACGAACACCTAGATATTATCAATGTTTATGAATGTTGCATACCATAAGTACCCACTACTTTAGGCGTGCACGCCGAGTTGGAATCGAGGAATTAGAACGATTTTTTACATTTACAGTATGATTGAACGAAAAGCAAAGGACCTCGTGAGCACCACAACAAAAAAAAATCATAAATAAAGTATAATTTTCATTTTTTATATATATATAACTTGCATGAATAAATCAATGTCATCGGTAATGTCAATTCACAGATAAAAGAAATCAGTAACGATTATGTGCACGCAGAGTTAGTTTATCCGAAGCCAAACTTTTTGACTGGTTTAAAGTTAGAGGTTGACGACCTACTGTTGACATATTTCAACTTCAGAACCTCCAAGAAATCATACATCAGTTGAATCTGATCGATTACTCTTCCTTAATTCACATCGCGAGAAGTTATAGAGTTGTTATGAAAACGTTTCGTAATTTATAACTGTTGTTAATGCTATAGTATACACGCAGTAATGTAGTTATAACTTCCTAGTGAGTAAGAAAGGAAAACATGATCGTTTGAGCTTATCTCACGCGAGTGCGGCTGAGCATCAATTAGAAAATAAATTAGATAATAAAATGTACAGAACCCGGTGTCGGAATCGCTTTGACTTCAACAGTTAACGAATGATCATTGCGTGTCCTTATCTCCATCGTCGAGTGGAGTGAATTTTAAAGCATAGCTACTACTGGCATAATTGAACCGATTCAAATTATGAGCGTCTATGGTGACGTGATGTCCTAGCTGGAACGAATTTTGAGCACTGATTTTATTTACTTACAAGCGATTTTCGACCTTAAACGGATACAATAAGATACGACAAACAAACCCCCACCATCTCGCCGGGGGCTCTACAACTCAACCGTGTACGGTTCTCTGCATGTATGCAGATGATAGGTCAGTTACGTTCTTATCGCTTGTCTTATAGCAACAACATGCATCTATATCAGTAGATTAATTACAAATACAAATTATTATTATTATTATTTGTAATTAATCTACTTACTTACACCCAAATACGTAGTCTTCTTTTTCCTTATGAGATCTCGCACTCTTGCTGTTGTAGATAGTTTGTCGGTCAGTAAGACACTTCGGTAAGTAAGCATTTTTTTTTTTTTTTAATAAACCTTGCCCCCCACTAGGATTTCTCCTGTGTCGTGGGTACAGTTTACAAACATACATGTCACATGCACACACAGCCAGACCCGAAACAACTATCTGTAGATCATACAAATATTTGTTCCGTGCGAGAATCGAACCCGCGACACCTAGCGCAGCAGTCGATCTCTCAACCACTGCGCCAACCGTGCCGTCAATATAACATAGCATCACGCTCATCCCTATCCCCAAAGACTGAGGTAGTGGTGTACTATAAATTGTATCTCCACTTGTATCTGTTCTGTGATCTCCACCCATGCCGTTATCAATAACGGCATCGGTCTGAATCTTGTTTGGTAAATAGTTTTTCTTCTAAAAACTCAGTAAAACTTAATCTCTTGCTTATCTTTGGCATTTTCAATTTTTAATTTATCAGAATCACACAATAAGTGTGTAAATGGCAATGCAAAACTATGACATTACGCTTTTGTATTCCAAACATTTTTTAGAACAAAATGTCGTTTTTGACAGTTCATAAAAAGTTACTCCGTATTGTTTATTTACATATTTCTATAGCTAGTTCCACCCAGTGTCTGGATGGGATAGTCCGGTCTGTCAACAGTCATTTTCAGGATGCTGTTCCGAGTATAAATATATGTAGCATAGCATATTGTGCCTTTTATTACACGGAACTCAAGTTCCATGTAATAATAAAGGCACAGTTTCAAACTCCGGGCTGCTACTGGGAATTTTCTAACAATATAACCCACTATCACTTTACCCGGTGTCATGCTTAGCAACCACGCTTACTTCTAGTATACAAATGAGGCAATTTAGAGACTTTAGTCACCCTTTACGGCTCTACTCTATATGTTCAAATGTTTTCCGATTAAAAATCATGTGTAATCAAAGGCAGCATTGATATCATATCGATATCATTCTAACGTTCCGTAAACTCATCGATTTGTATCGATAAATAATTTCAAGGTTAAGTCGCTGACATTGCTCAGAGGGACAAAACGACCGGTTACCTCGCAAAAATCGCATGCCTTTACATATTAAGCCCTATACATTAATTAAACTTATAACTACACGCTATTTTGAACCTTATCTCTTTATAAAAAGTGGATGAAATAGGCTGCAACTGCAAGGTTTAGTATTCATGAGACGATGTTGCGATTTAGTTTTGGTAACATGCCTGAATTATGCTGGCGTACCATTTTTACTGTGTTTGGATACTTTATACAGATTTTACACGAAAGTGTAATTTTGGGTTTATTTTAAAAAAGGATATTCTTTATGATTAACGATACCTGAGATCTGGCGCACCCTGGGTAGTCAGCCTCGCTAATATCATTGATAACTGGCTTTCTCTTTCCACCATTCTTGTCGAAATGACAGAATAAGAAGAAAAAGGGATCGCTTCAAAAAATGGCTCTGAAGTTTCATCAATAAATGTAGAATGATGAATGAACTATTTGTCAGTAACGATGGATTAAATACTTTATAGGCTGTAAATGCCACTAGGTACATTAAAAATCAAATTGCTGCAATAAAATATATATATGGTACTATAAATCTACAATGATAACTACAAACTACTTTTAACAACTTGATTCAGTTAGTGACATTTACAGAATTGCGCACAAAAACCTGATGCTTCTAGACCACTTGAAAAAAAAAACATATAAACACCTCCGACATATCTCGAGGAAGAACAGTCATAGGTAGTATGTCTATACTTTTTTTCCTGTTTCTCAATTCAATACAATTCGATTGTTGCATATTGACAAGCGCGAATCGGCGCGCAGGCGCCTAATTGCGTAACACACTCCGCTGACCGCGCCGCGCCACCGCGCCGCCACACTTGAACTTTCAGACAAGTTTTACGGCTTGAAGGTTTGCAATACTACTGTTTTGTTGTTTAAACGTAAGTATGAACGTAAACAGTGCGAGTAACAAAAATTTAAAGTAGATCAACGTTAATGTTGTCGTAAATGTCAAAACGATTTAAGAAACAGCAATCTTACGTACTATATAACATAGCATCATACCTGTATTCCCAGAAAGGTTAGGCAGAGGTGTACGGTTGTACCATACACATTTCGCTGTTAGTTAATTCATCAAGTTAACCGTAGCCCCCATCCCAACCGCCAAGCTGTTACTGAGACTTTTCTCTCTATCGAATCTAACAGAAAAACCCAATATTATTTCCGGGATTAGACCCCGGAATCGAACCTAGGACTTCACGTTCAGCTGTCGCGCAATCACTAAAAAGACCAATAAGGCGGTTTATTCATTTTGACAATTGTTCCGATTTGTTTGCGATATGCTAAGCCGTTATACAGAAGCCTATGTGAGTCAACTTGTACTAGTAGAACCAAACCTATTAGTGATCGGCATCTTAGCGCAAGTCAAAGGTTTCTATGGTACCAATAGAAGGCTTGTCATACATACGACGATGTTAAAAATGAAGATGCACGGAAGCGATTCGCCATGGTCAGACCATCTATTATATACAAGTGTAACAAAGATGGCTACGGCGACAAAACCACTTGGCCATGACAGATTCTGATAGTGTGTGCCAATAGGCGATTTAAATGTAATTGTTGTGTAGGCTATTTTAATGGCTTGCTTCCTTTAAAGGATATAATCCTGATTGGTTCCGTGTTATGGAAAATTAAATATTGACGGAATTAAAATAAACAAGTTGATCCCACAGACTTTGTCCTGATCCAAATTTCTATAAAAATGGAAAGAAAAAAGTACTTTCTGCTTTTCGCAAATTTTCTAATTTTACAAGTACCTAACTTTTCTTATTTTTCTTACTAGTGATGCGCTTACTAATAAACAACATTTCATTTTTATTATTTATATAGATTAAGTTACGTTTAAAGCGATTAGAGCTATTGTCACAGAATATCTAATCGTACCTCTATTGTTTTAGAATTACTAGATGTGGCGTGATGCTATTGTTTCACGTATTAATTAGGTACGTAATTTAAAATACTTTGAATTGAATGTTTTAATTGAGAAATGTGCAATTACGAAATGTAAAATTAGAATACGTACTGTTATCCTAACGATGCGATTATGTGACATAGTACTCTTATTTGCGAAGGCTGAATAATAATTTCAACATAAATTCTTTTTAAAGTTAAATTAATTCACCTGGAAATTATTTAGAATTTCATTATTACAATTTAAAAGGTACGTACATACACCTATCTATGTAATTCTAGACTTTAAATAAACGTAAGTAGGATATCGTATAACAACTAACGATTGAGTAATCCCATAAACAATATGACACATCTTAGGGTTAATTAGACAATTAGAAACACATAAGTAATGTAAACTTTTTTATTTGTTCTTATTTACTACCTCCCTACTCATTAATATCGAAGCGATAAAACATTTACGAGCAAATATTCAATTAATTAGCCGTGCATGCTTGAGTTTTTAATAAATTACAGACTAATAATGTTAACAGGTCGTATAAATACCCTTCATGTATTGAAATCGTGGCTTCCAAGCCCAATTAAGGAAAAAATAACAATATATTAAGAGACGACATGATGGTGATGCAATGATCCAAAAAACTGAATACAAGAGATCACACATCAACGTGCTTGATGAGTGATCTGTACATGTATTTATAGAAAAGATAAAAGTAATAAATATGATGACCTATTCACCTATTTTAGTAATAAGAACTATTGTGCGACACGTGAAGTGAGATGATAAATTTTAATATAGTTCACGTTTTAGGCAAAGATAAATCAAAAATTCACATGCACAGATCTTATTCGTCTGTCGGGTCGACAGGAGCTCCAAATTGCTCATGCCGTAGTGGAAAGATTAGTCAGCTAACACTAGTGGTAACTAGGCTGACTGACTCACGGAAATGAAAAGACGAAACTAAAAACATTAAGTTGAAACTACCGTGTACATTTTTCCTGATAGTGACAATCACTCACGCACGACATGATAAAAAAAACATGGTAACTCTTAATTTCATTCTTCAATTTATTGCCAGAATAGAATGATATTCATTACCGAGGCGTTATGTGGTAGACCTGCAGGGTGCGCCAGATGATTTCAGATATCGTTCGTGAAGACTCTTTGCTTAAACACTTATAGGTACCTGCTTATTTTAATTATCAATTCTTAACCCTAAACATTATACACCCCTAGCACGGCTAGCACGAACATTGAAATTATACGTAAGCACGCAACGATAACGTTACGATGGATTAAAATGTTGGTCAACGAGCTACAGTTATCACATAAATGATTCACAACAATTGTTTAACTATTGTACCTACAGTGAAAGTGTCAAGGTACCAATAGAATAAGGAAGTTTAATAGTGAAAGAAAATCGCCTACACTAGTGACGATATCTTGGATAGTCTCGCACACCCTCGTTACCACAATTGCTGACTGACATAACTTTCCACCACGGGACAGGCGATTCCAGTATTATAAGCTCGGACCGAGACAATAGAAGAATAATGGAATAACGCAGTTAAATTTTCTGCGACAGCTGCCAAACACGTGGTCGTCACATGAATACAATCATTATCAATATCAGTGGCATAAAAATGTGTCAACGAGCACTTGAGCTTATTTATATGGATTTCTTGGTGCTATCATGAGGTAACGGTTTATTGACCTTCGATGATTATTCCAGATGACCTGCTCAGTCATAACTATATGAGCACGTTTGTGGATATGACTTGTACCTAGAGACAAGCGTTGTTAAAATTCATCATTCATGTCAATTCAATTCCAACGTCATAGAGTTCAATAAATATATGCTAATATCGAAATTTAACTAATTTTGCGCTAGCGAAACTTTAGACTGACATTAAATAATACAATAGCGATCGATTGGAATTATTTTTGAGAGGAACAAAACAATTAAACCTAAAACAATGAATACGAATTTCATACTGCACAATGTTCCAGCGTATTCGAAGTAGGTATATGTGTTTCAAAAACTGACAACGAAATGAAACAGACGTATCGTCGCCTTAGTAGTGAAAGGAGCTATTTCACACTAAACTGGTCCGAGAAAAAGGCAATTGAAAAAAAATAATTGGCTAACAAAAAATAATTGTATCTCCTCTATTTGTATCCCGATTCCCACAATTTTTTGTGAGAAGGTAATACTGAAAGTGTTGAAATTAAGGAAGTTCCGTATGAGCGCGCTCTTATATTATTTTTGAAGTTATTGAGAATATTTTGGTAAGCTCTTTTCACCACACACAAAAACAAAAACAACGTACAATTCAGAAAAGTGACCGTGACAGAAAAGCCTCCGTTTAACGTCGAGTATGGTGGTGTTCATAACTCAATTCGGTCAAAAGTGTGGCTTAGCTCTCTTCACCACTAAGGCGACGATATAATTAAAATGCAATCAACGGAGTTCACTCATTTGTGATGTAGTCGCTGTGTCAACGCTAAAAGCGTTTCGAAATTGCAAAATACTGGACTTTGCTTCCAAACATTATTATTTACTTATTTACGTCTGCTTTGCAAAAAAACAGCACATTCGTATCACGTCGAAACGCGAACTAAGTTGGAGAGTTCAAAGTTAATTGTTATTCAAAAAACCACCATCGTTAAGACAATTAAAAAGATGTTTTAAAAAAAAATCAATACTGTTTTAATCTGAGCTTAAAAAAAACCCAAAGGCCAAACAACAAATTCGAAAATCCAAATTTGATTTAGTTTGTTTTGAATTTGAACTTAAAACTGCGGAGGATAACATCCAAATTGCCTGTGAACCATAGTGTTGAGACGTATGTAGATGAGTCATTTGATAATAGTCGATATAATATCACACTCTAGACACACCCCGCTATCAGCGATAAAGCCAACAGCTATCAAATCAATATTGTAGATATGCGTACTGTAATTGTAATAATCCGAGGATCAATTCCACTGTACCGATAAATGTAAGTTAAATAGCTGACTCAGAACAAGCGACAATCACAATTAATTAAATACAGATGAATCATATGATTGATTAATTTTAATCAAAATAAAGATCTGTGTAGGTAATGTAGAAAATACTTTTCAACGCAAATTCAGTTGACATTGAGTATTTATTATAATTATGGAATGTTCTACCTGCGGTGGCGACCTACAGTATTTCCAAATTAAGTATTGCTGTCATTATGTAATCATTACCGTAAATATTGCATCTCGTCTTATACAATACAGGTAAAGGTCAGGTAAAGCACTTCCTAATGATTGGCAGCGTCCTAGCACAAAACCTTGAAAACTTATGGGAATTCTATAAGCCCATATGGAATTCGTTTAGTCCAATTAAGAATCCTTGGAACTGTCGTCGGTGCCGTAACAAATAATCGAATAAATAAACTCAGACTGTGATAAGCTAGCTGTTGAACGAGTCCAGGCTTCCAGGGAGGAGGATCAGAAGAGGAAAATAAAGGCCCTCAACTCTGACTTTTCAAATGAATATGCAATAGAATTCGATTGTGTCAATAGTGGAGGAAAATATGATACGGAAACATGCACACATGAGAGTGGTGGACTACTTACACTAAAGAGCTGGCCAACACACTGGCATTAGGCCAGCGTGGTGGCCAGCTCTTTAAAAGAAAAAGTAGTCTTCTGAGAAGAGGCCCGTGCCCAGCAGTGGGATCATTCTTTAAATATAAGTTTTCTAGGATATCATTGTCGCCTCATCTGGTGACTAGAACAGGCAGATTTTTGCAAAAGTCTGATGTACCATTTCACTTAACAGAGTGGTATTTAATACCTATTGTAAATATACCAAAATGCTTGAGTAACACGTAATAGGTATTTACATTTTATGCATTTATTGCAGTTTACAATTGAAATCTTTGTTTTTATTGCACACAAAACATTGTTATCGCTATTGTATCGACAATTTAATACGTTATTTAAATAAATAAAAAAATATGATACGTTTTTTTGTTCGACAAGTCGTTTGAATATAGATGTGGGGACTATTAAGTTAAAATTAATTCATAAAATAACTTGTATATTTGCCAATAATGGGTAAAAAGTTGGTATAATGGGTTTTATTGAGGAAAATACAGAGCCAACGGCATTCTCACATATTGAAGGGTTCTAATGTTTTGCATCACTTCTTGAAATCTGTTTCAAAACAATATAGCCAGCATTTAATTTTAAGCAATCGACAGTAATCGGCACGTTAACACTAATACACACTCACGAACGCTTTGCTAAATATAATACTCACATGATGGCTAACAACTATCCAATATGAGTTTCGTGCCTGTATACATACCCACACAGATATGTAGATAGAACTATCAATACAAGGACAACGCAGCACAATTTGCACGAAAAAGAGTGCATATTTACATGATACAGTTAGCGACAAAAGTATGTACCTATAATAAATAGATCAGTGCCGATTTAAGCAAGCGCGGGGCCCGTGGCAAATTCTATCGAGGGGCCCTTGATCTGCTATGGGCTTTTAAGTATAAAGTAACTTTTTGTAGAACGTTTACCGTATGTTTAGTGTTTTATTTCATTCAACCAAATAATCGGTTCCCGATTGTCGGACGTGGATTGTCATAGCCGGAAAATAGGTGGAAAGATTCTCGTTTTTGTGACATCAAGTAAATTCAATATACCACGTCTTAATAAGTTTCACTCAAAAAATTTGGCTCACGCGGAGGTGGGGCGGGTTTGGATACGCGGGGCCCCATTTTGCGTGGGGCCCGTAGCAATTGCTACTGTTGCTACGCGGTTAATCCGGCACTGACCGAGATGAAGGTTTTGTCATTTAAAAGGCTATTTTTTTTCTAATATCACTGCCATATTTTTCAGCCTTTTATTTGCTTCCTTTCAGCCAGCATTTTTTGGACCTACCTTGGTGATGACGCCTGTTCTCAGGCTGTCCAGGGTCCTTCTGCGTGATAATTTCAATTGTACGTCTTAATTAGCCAAATTATTATACACAATAGTTGATAATGTACCGCTACATAATACTCTTACAAAAAAAAAAATAACTAACGAGTTTTCTATAATAAAATACGTACCATTTTGTGCCATCATCATCTATTTTTGACGGATATCTACTGTAAATAGTTCTACTGTTAGTTTGTTGTAAACAAACAAAAAATCATCATTCGCGTAATTACTTATTTGCTGTATCGCCAAATCAACAAGTCACGATGACTTGCCTACATTTCCTAAATGATGTGATAATTATTTAGCAAAACGCAACGCAATATAAAATATGATTTTTCAAATTTCAGACACACCTCTATGCAGGTGGGTGTGTCAGTGATTTTTCCGTTTTTATTATTTACAGTGCTTAACTTAGCAGCGAGACGGTAAAACTATCTACTTTGTCCTACATAACATAGCTTCACGCCTGTATTCTCCGAAGGGTTAGGCAGAGTTAGGGGCGAGCCTACTACAATCTGCCGGGCACAATTCCAGACTCCGTGCTGCTGCTAAGAATTTCAATACAGAAAAACCCGATAACACTTTGTCGGACAAGGGAATCGACACTAGGACCTAGCAGTCACGTTAGACACTAGACCGATAAGGCAGTTAGTAGTATTACTAACATTTGAGTAATTATTTCAACCGCTTCACTGGCTTAGGTTTCGTGAGTTCCTGGCTGTAATTCTTCAGTTGAGAAACCCACTATGCCTAAGAAAATTATAGTAAACTAGATTCCGCCCGCGGCTTGGCCCGCGTGGTTTACGATCCCGTACATTTTCCTATACATAGCCTATGTGCTATTCCAGACTATTATTTATCTCTGTGCCAAATTTCATTCAGATCTGTTCAGCCGTTCTGACGTGAAAGAGTAACTAAGATCCATCCATCCATCCATCCATCCATCCATCCATCCATCCACCCTTACAAACTTTCGCATTTATAATATTAGTAGGATAGGATAGGATTATAATAAATTGTATCTTATTACAAATGGAACAATGAACGTTGAACAGTTCACAAGACATTTTGTATACAAATAATAATCGAAAGAACAATATTATGAGTATTACAAGCTTTTGCCATAAAAACCGCATGTAGGTAACTAGTATCACAAAAAGACAAATAAACATACATTACATAACATTATCATATACTTCTTCAATAATGCTTCCTAAACAACATACATAATGACAAATAGTCAATTAAATTATACAAAATTTTCGTTACGATGGGCAATGATAAATTTATATGTGTATTTATATAAATAAGCAAAAAAAAGTTAATGATAAAATATTAGCTAACTCATTGAAGGACGATTCTTAAAGAATTGTACAAGAACGAATATTATTGGTAACTAGTTACTTTAAAAATATGCTCTTATTCAATCTGTGCTTGCAGTCTAGTGAAAAAACGTGCGCGCGCATTTGAATGACTCCTAAGTCCTATCGTAAACGCAAACACATTATACGTAACGTCGGTCGTAACGACACGGTTGGCGCAGTGAATAAGCGATTAGCTTTCTGCGCTTCGTATTGCGGGTTCGATTCCCGCACGAAACAAATATTTGTATGATGATCTACAGATTGTTATTTCGGGTCTGGCCGTGTGTGTATGTGACATGTATGTTTGTAATCTGTATCCACGATACAGGAGAAATACTAGTGAGGGGCAAAGTTATTAAAAAATAGTCATTTTTAGCTTATATATTAGCTATGGTTGAGATCGATGAAAACTTGTCCTCGATCCCCTTATATTATCTCAAAAGCTTCAAACACGTAAAAGGTTTGTAATTTAAAGGTTTAATTTCATTATAAACAACAACAGATTATCAGTTAATACATAAAAAATCAATCCGAAAAGAATTAATACCCGTGTTCACCACCCTGGGCAATCAGGTTTGCAGTTAACCAACCAGTTTAAAACCTTTCTTTTTATTCCTCAAACCTTTCATTCGCTCCATTTGAAGCATCTTTCGGCGTTCATTGACCTTCGGCTTTGAATTTTTCCATGGCCCACTTCATTATCAACTCACAAACATTCAATTTTAAACAGTATCGATTTGGGAATCAGATACAGGCCTATACATTTTTCTCATCCAATTAAAAACCTTACTTAAGAACTTAAAAAACATATGAAATATTTCTTTATGGCAAAATAAAAAAGCTGACAATACAAATCTGGGTTCTGTCTGTCGTATCTTACGTTGATTTAACATAATCTGAATTAATAACCAGTTCCTTCGTTCATGAATATTTATCCATACCTTAATTTTGTCGCTTAGGTAACAATACCGCGGAAGTAAAATTTGATAAATTTTCAGAAGAGACAAAGGGCTGATTACTTTCTTATGAAAAATATGCCGTAAATGGTGTGCAATGAAGCGTATTGTATTGTATGGTATGGTATTCTATTCAATTGTATTTTTATTTATATTATAGGTACATTTACGAAATTTTTCATAAGATGTCAATTTTATGTCTCTTCTGGAACTTATCAAATTTTACTTGCGCGGTTTTGTTACCTAAGCGACGATTTGTAATATCGATAGAATATGAAAAGAAAAGAATAAAAGTTTATTATATCAGTATTACAGCAAGAAGTAACATTCAAAGAAACTGTAATGACGAAAGCAAACGGTTAGTGGCCAGTTGTAGGGGTGGACTAAGGCCTTGCACTTAACACTTATTATTCTGAAAAGAGGCCAGTACTGTGTGTGAAAAGAGGCCAGTACTGGGATAGTAATGGGCTGAATTATTATTATTACATTAGCAGATCGATCTCCTCCGCTGAACATGAACCTCAGTGTAGACCGCTATAAAGCGTCCGAAAAAAAATATTGACAGTCACCGGACACACCAGCTTCGCAAAAAGATTGGCTTGGAAAGAAAACAAATACTCGCACCTGTACTAAATTTAGTCAGTATCGAAACGTTCATCAAAAACGTAAAGCAGAGGTGTACTATTGTGCACCTAGATTTCGCCGATCACAAAAAATCTTACGTAGTCGTCAATCTCCTGGCCTATAAATAGCAACTCGCTGATCGGGTTGCTATTGCATGATTACTAATGCATGCGTCCTGTCTGTAAGGACAGGTCCACTCAAATCTATCATGGCACTGGTACTTTCTTCCAAAGGCCAGTCCAGACAGTAACCTACATTGTTCTTACACATCTTCCATGTACTGTGTCACGAACGATATTTTGAAAGAGTAACCATGGAACTAAACGGTTTGTAAGTGCCTTTTTATGGCTTACACGAATAAAAAAGTTTCGAGTTTGAAATTCATACCTCTAAATTAGAATAGAGAGTCACAAAGTTTAACTTTCTGCGCACCGTGCTGTAGCTTAAATTTTTACAGACGTACAATTGTTACGTGTCTGAATGAATGTTAGATGTTACATGTCAACTGTATTCACGATACGGAAGAAATCCTAATAAGTATTCAGAGTTTAAATAGAAAGTATAAATGGATTTATTCCATAGATCACGAACATGACACGGAATTACTTGGCAAACCCTTTATCTTAAGAACCTAATAGAATAAATGTTTTACGTACTAATGCTTAGTCAACTAGTCAACTATCGTACGTATATTTTGGTCTTACTATGCTTTCTATCGACCCTTTCGTTTCGGCAGTAACCACAAATGTTATACAGGATAGTGATCCACTTTTCCACATTACATTTTAATGCTGTCAGATGGTCTAACAAAAAATCCGACCTCGATACAATTCGCGATTGTTAGAACGCCCACAAACCTTAACGGTTTTTTTTTGCTATGAAGTAATGAAATCTGTGGCACGATGGGTAAGCCCGCTATGTCGTTTCATTCTAAGTTACCGTTGTCTTATATTATCTGTCATGTTTTATTCTGTCATTCACCCAAATGACAGCTGGACTGAAAGAGGAAACTTTTGTATTTTTATTATAAAAACCCTTTTCGTTTTTTTTGTAGGAAACTCGACTCAACATTTCTATAGAATGCCCAACTCATTAGTGATATAAATGAACATGCGAAGAGTTATCAATGAATTATTTTATATGGGAAACAAGCAGATAAGAATTTAATTTAAGAGGAAAAAGGTATAGTTTTCCTCCATTGAAAAGGAAAGATCTTTTAGCCTGGCGGACCAAAACCCGACGGTTGATGTCGTTCACTCGTATATGTGTTAGAGTCGATGTAAACTCTCATAGTGCTTCAGGATATTATATCGTTACAATTATGATTGCACTTGCGTAAGAACCAAGAAATAATACTTATAGATAGCATTTATTGGTACCTATTCAAAGTTATCGGACACGATAAGTATTTTATTAAACCAATTATATTGTAGTTGTAGTATAACCGACACTCCAAATTCAGAAAAGTAAATTGATTCAAACATGAGGCGGATGAAGGAAATTAAATATGTTACCCATATGAGATGTTTAAATTACTTGCAAATGGATGGATCTAGAATTTACCAGTCACATACACGTAATATCACTGATACATAAACATGTTCACGGATACATTTCCAAACAGATACAGTTCCATACAGCTATTGAGAATTTTCCTACAATAAGCCCGAATATAAGTCCCCAGAGTTAATAGTTGCACTTAAAACCACTACATGACTAAACCGTTGAGAAAGTTACTCTTCCTTTACCAATATTACTATCACCTATTATAATTCATATCGATAATCTTCCGTCGTTTTCTGAAGATACTCAACTCACTTTGTAATCTCACGGCTGTCAGAGAATATAGTATGTGACGTATTAATAATCGATGCACACCCCTCTGTTGCGATTTCACTGCGGATTCAGAAATAAGGTGCTTACAGAATAGTACTATTGTAGGGCTAAATATTATCTCCTTTAAATAAGGAATAGCTGATGTAATCGACAGCAAAAAATACTGCATTTAAATTCTTTGTCTACACAGAAACTGGTCTTGTTGTGCGTTGCCTTTTTAAGATAACATAATAGGTAGGCCAGATATACAGTATCAACATTCTTCCTTATGTATTCCGTAAATTATACTAGTATGTTAATTTGTAATTTGCCTTGAGATCTTGATAGAATTTTGAGATTTAGAACGGGTAAGTATGCAAAATAATGATGGAACATAATCGTTTACTTTCGAAGCATTGTGTCACTAACCACGCTATCATTTATGTAATATTATATTGCCCTGACATTGACGAAAGATACCGCCAGCTGTGAACGTTATCACCGTTGACAACACGATGTTACAGGATATATCACTGGCGCTCTAGCTTGAAGAGGTCACTTGAAAGAACGTGATGTCGTATATGTTGCACGGACACGCATAAATTAGCGCATCTTACGTACATTGCTCTAGACATCCGTCACTTGTCTGTATTAACCCATGCAATTGGTCCTTTGTGTCCACAGCTTGAGAGAAAGTTAAGTGGAATGACATAGGCTGATTCCAAAGTGATTAGACCCCTTCTAAACGTTCACGTTGTTATTTTCTACAAGATTTCAGTACTGTATTCCGAGATTTCCTCGAGCTCGAAAATGCCAAAAAATTATGTAAAAATAGTGCGCGCGCATTTAAGTGAACTTCATAGAATTTGGCTTAACGATATCTAATACATATAGAAAGAATATGGGAACAGAAACATTAAACAAAAAAGTGAGCCGGTTTATTTCCATTTGAAGAGTAGCCTGCTTTTAAGAAATTATTAGACCTTTCGAAGAAACTATTGACATTTAAGCCAAATTAGAAGATCCCTGCTGAATCCATGAGCCATACAGCTAAAGTACCCGATAGCGGTTGACTGCTCGATACTTTTAGCGGGCACTTAACTGGTCGTGTTATTGGCGTTATCGGTATCACATAGCAATCAGTCATATATTATTAACTAGCGACCCGACCCGGCTTCACAAGGGTAGCATATTCACACCTTCAGTTTTTTCTGTTGTAGTGTCGTATCAGCCTGCTACGTCGAGCATTTACTCAGCACACGCCAGTGAAGCTCGCAGTCGGCATGATTTTTCTAACATCTTCAACTATCACCGTCATATGTCAGCTAATTTACACAAAACCTTAACGAATAATACATCTAAACCTTCCTCATGAATCACTCTGTCTATTGGTGGAAACCGCATGAAAGTCCGTTCAGTAGTTTTAGAGTTTATCGCGAATAGACGGACGGACGCGGCGCGCGGCGGGGGACTTTGTTTTATAATACATATGTAGTGATTACGGTCAAACAAGCCGTCACAATGTCAATGTATTCCAGTATTTGCAATGCTAAATTATTGAAGTATTTGTGAAAATAACTGGGTTTTGTCGTGCATTTAATTGACCGGTCACATTCTTTTCACAACAAGGAATATGAATTACAATGTCTAATTGACTCTAGGTACAGTCAGCATCAAAAGGATGTATCCACGTCGCGAAATTTAAATGCGAGTTTTAGAGGAAATAGTGATTGAAATCTTGACCAATATCATACATAGTACCTACGAATACATAAAAATACATGGTCATTGATTTTCACCAATACCTTTCCAAGAACAAGCGTTTGAATTTCGCTACGTGTATACATCTTTTTGATGCTGACTGTACACAGTCTTGTATTAAATTTAAAAGTCAGTGTCCGCAAGCGCCTGACTGACAGTGCGGTCCTGAGTTTGATTACCAGAGCGAGCAATGTGTTATTGGGTTTCATAGGAGAGGATATCAGTAGGAGGCCGGAGTTTGGAGTTGTGTCCTGTGAATGAATTACGATATAAAATGGGATCTAATTACAGCATCGGCGACATGTGGGTGTACAGTCAGCTTCAAAAATATGTATACACGTAGCGAAATTCAAACGCTTATTATTGGAAAACTATTGGTTAACATCATAAAATTTAAATGACTATGTATTTTTATGTATCCGTTGATACGATGTGTAAAATTAAAATTGGTCAAGAGTTCAACTATTTCCTCTAAAATTCCTTTTAAAACCATTGAGTGTATAAATGTTATTGACGCTGACTGTACAATAGTAGATACACCTCTACCTTACCATTCCGGGGACACAGGCGTGATGCTTTGTTATGAAGCCTATTAAAATCTGTATCTTCACTGTAATTTAATCTATTTTTCTTCTATAAAAATCAATGTCACTGAACCTTGAGTCAAATATGAAAGAAACCGTTAATCTAAATCTACATTTTTTTTTCTATGATTCAGTTTTTTTACAGCCAGCCTCATTGTCTCTAACAATAACTTTGAATTTTACGACAAAAAGTGTTACTCAGTTTAAAAATAGCAGCTATTTTGCTATTATGTAAGTGCCTTCCGCAATAAACAAATGTAATATAGGAAGTGACCGCAGTGATGTTGCTCAGTGTACCAGCACAGATAATGATATACGTAGAACAGAGTTTAGCAATCATTTCTGTTCTAACTTCAAATAGGTATCCTAAAGATACATTTCTATTGGTTACATATAACATAGCATCACCCCTGAATTCCCAAAAGGTTGGGCAGTGGTGGTCTATTGTACACCCACATTTCGCCGATGCCGATATTAAGTCCCATGTAATAGGTGGCGAGCCTATTGCCGTCTACCGGGCATAGTTCCAGACTTCGTGCTGCTACTGAAAATTTACATACAGAACATACAGAAAAACACAATAGCTTTGCCCGACCCTGATATCGAACCCAGGACTTCACGCTCAGCAGCTGCGCTTGCTACCACTAGACCAATGAAGTAGTCAATATTCTATAGGTAATTTGTTTTTAACTATTTTTTATGTGTCTTCTATCGTGTCAATGGTGGAGTGCCACAAGATAGCCACATACTCTATGTGGCTATCTTAGGTATGAAATTTAAAGGTCATCCCTCGAACAGGGGTTACTTCCAATTTTCTATGAAATATGAATTCTTCTGTCCGAAAATTACCTCTTCTTAACTTTATTGCACCTAAGATACCCCTATAATTTTTGGCAGATGTATCTCAACAAAGTTAGACCAATTAAACATAGCTCAAAAATGTTATATTTCACTTTCATTATTTACTTTCACACAATCTTCTTGACATCCTAGAGACACCAAATAATTGAGTTTCTCTGGGATTTCACAGCAATACACCATCAAATTAACACGGGCCCAAAGCCTATCAAACTCCTTGATATCCAAAACTCCTTACAGCTATGTAATCATAGGTAACGGTATTGAGGCAAAATCATTGTAAAATAACAATATCAAATCAGTCTATTCTTACACGTGGACGAACGTCTAATTACTAACTACGGAAAAATTCACCTACTGCGCATCAAAAAAAAAACACTTGCGTTGTCAGTGTTATCGCTATATTGCTCGCATTTGTTAGAAAGAGGACAGCATTGCACGCACTGAACACGCTTCACAGAACCTTATTCCGGTCGATGAGTCGAATGAACTTTGTAACTTGAACACCGATAAAAAACATAAACAAAGTCTACACGTCCGTCTGGTTGGACGTGAACATTCACACGAATAAAGATTTGATAATGCGTCGCAAGCGCCATCAGTAGGTCATGCCTAATGCAATAGCTGTCACACATTTGCGCAATTAATAAAGATACCGTCGCTAATAACTCCATCGCTGTAAATGTTCCAAAGATGATGTCCAAGTAGTTCGAATTAAAGGAGGTTGAACTGTGTTACGTCCAACATAGGTCAGTTGCATGCACAAGTCATTACTTTGGATCTAACGCCTACAAAGTGGCAGTCACGTCTTCATTTCGTAATGTCAATGCCATGTCATCAATTGTTTCTTTCCTTCTATTGTTCTAAGGACAAAGTTTATAGTATAACGAGGCGAACCCGACGGTCAAGTTCTTTGGCGTCAAACAAAAATCTGATACCTAAGTTTTATTTTAGACACTTTGTCTTTGTCCCATAAGGACAAAATCAAATCAATCAAGGTTTGTGGCGATACTTTTTAGTTTCTGAATACTGTGATAAGGCGTCACCGTGCAAAGATTTCTAAAAGACAATTTGACACGTATCAAACAAAACTGCTGCCGCCGTCGTCAATGCGAGTCCTCAATCGCAAAGATAGAAACTATGGCGCGATAATTGTCGATAGTGAAAGCCGAAGTGCTGTGACAATACACCGCATCAAGAAGCCAAATTAACGAATAACTAAATTTGAATAAATAAATGAATAACAATAACTTAACTATTGAATGTGAAATATACGAACTGAGCAATTATATAATTATAACTATTGTTTCAATCATTGCTCAATTTTAATACCTTGAAACATGCCTCCGTGATTATTAACGTTATTGCACTTATAACTAGACAGTCTAAATTGCAGTGAGCACCCTAAAACGTAACCAACCTGAATCGACAAAACCTAACGAAACCCAGCAATGATTGTCAACTTTTTGTGGCCAAGCATTAGCACGTCTTGATAGACACAGTTACATAATTAAAATTGACCACAGTGTAGATACGTTGAGCAATAGAGACACGGTTGGGCAAGCGGCCTCGGGGAACATGCGTCGACCGTCGATCCGACCGCGATGTGAATCCGTATATCTCTACTGCGCCACATTTACAAGGCTGCACACTTGTTTTAGTCGTTTTATATCATTTTACAATAATTATTGCGATGAAGTTTTCGTATACAGAAATATTAAGCTGGTTATATAAAGGTTTACGTTATATTTTGAACAAGTCAAGGTTGTGTGGATTGCCTCTGTCTGCTTAAAGGTGTGTCTCTCAACGGTTTTAAGAGAAGTTATACCCATATTATTAGTTTCGTTAGATAATATCGATGTAAACCCACAAACAACATTAGTTTGAACATTTTAAGCTAAATCATTATTACAAGTTTTAAACGGCATCAATTATTTTGAACTAAATATTAACGTTCTAGAATAAACTTAAGCATGTATACTTATTTCATAGCCAAGAAATAATTTTCAAACACAGCCACAGATATACAGAATAGTTACTATTTACGACTACTTTGCCCAGTTGGTAAAGTCGGCTACATACATATATTGACCTCTGTAACTAAATCCGCAAATTACGTACTTTAATAGTTTTAACTCGTTGTTAATAAAAATCATTTAAAATATTTATTTTTACTACACAAGATACATTTAAAAAAAAGAAAGATATAAAAAAAATAACAAATTGAATCGTTATGTGCGGCAAGGGATCCAGCTCAATATTTGCTGTGTGTTTCTTACTACATTTATAAATTCTATACATAAACAACGATAGTAATTATAACTTATTTTATAAACAAATAAACAACGCCATCTCGTTCCTCTAATTACATAATAATATAGCGTTTTATTTTTCTATTTCTTACTAGATTCCTAGTAACTAGTTAGTTGTTAATGTTGTTATGGTATTTAGTGGAGCTATGCAAAATTCCCATGAGATGAGTCAGCTAATTTATACGGTTAGGCGAAACAAAACGAGATATTATACCATAACAACATTTTTTAAAGTTTATTTCCCACAGGTTGTAATTAATTACGAGCTTTATGCAAAAAAATATTATAACAATTTAAAAATCTCATAATATTATATCGGAAAAGACTGGGTCATTGATCTAGTGACCGTAAAGAGGCCGTAATACTATTCGTAAGAATTTGCGGTGGGCTGTAACGGCTTTCTTGGATAACGAAACACAACTGTCTACCGAATATCAGTAGCGGTTGTTAAAACGCGCTATTTTAGTAGCGACCAATAGCAGGATTTACGGCACTCAACTACGGGTCGCGCGAGCCCGATTGTGTTTAGCGATGTAGGTGTAACGAAACGTTGTGTGCGTTGTGTTTGAGTGCAACGCGATCGAGTTAGATGTTAGCCGATAGATGTTAGCAGGTTTTTTCGGAACGGTGAAACGAGCTATCCGCTATTGTGACGTTAGCTAGTTTCAATAACCTTTACGTCGCGCAACGACCACTGCTAGTGAGAATATTCAAGAAGATATGATTCCCAGGCCAGGCAGAGTGTTACTGGGTTTTTGTACATCTCTACTTAAGTCTAAGAAAAGCCCAATAACACTTTGCCTGACCCGGGAATCGAAACCAGGACCTCGCGCTCAGCAGTCGTGCTTAAGACCACTATATAGACCAATGAGGCAGTCATACATATTATTATGTACTAATGACCTTTGACGTCAGCCAGGCAGTGTTGTAACTTATATAATTGATCGATAATAAACACCCTAAGGCTTACCGTAGTCCGTAGCATTGACCTTTGCGCTAGGAAGAAAAAATCTATGTTAGCTGCATTGTTGGACGATAATAGAGGAAGACTGCGTCCGAACTCCGAATATGCTCGAAGCTACATAATTAACGCGCAGATAATTTTTTTTTTTTCAATATTTTCTTTATCTTGCAGCACTTGCTGCGGTCAGTCCTTGGATGGGTGACCGTTTTTCACACATCGATACCACACACCCTTTCCTGCCTCGGAAAACACGATCTGCAGTTGTTACGGGTGTCAACAGCCCAAAAAAAGAGTGACAACCAGTCTAAACTTGTTCCATCTAAAATTGGCTTTAGTTAGCTATTTTTGTATCAAATACAAAAATAGTTATGGTTATATCAGCAAAACAAATATTTTTTTGTATTAATGATTGGTTTTTTGTATGATTGTATCTATTATTGACGTAAGCAAGTTTTGAGTGGAAACTTTTAATTAAAATAATGCTTGAACAAATAACTTGCTACAGGTTAACTAAAATGGAAAACATAATATAAGTAAAAAGTCTTGCAAGTAGAAAAAATCAAATCATACAAGAGCAATCAAGAAACGTATTCTGTTCGTTGACTAAAGGGGAAAACGGAATTGATACACATACAGACAATATTGAATCTATTCTACACATCAGTCGGATAGGCCTAAAGATTGCTAATATACCGCGACGTTTTCTGCAGTGGGTTAAGATAACCAGTTAACTGTCTGATCCATTCCTTCGATTTCTTGATTTTCTTTTATAAGACGCATCCAAGTGATTGACATAACAATCACAACAATGCCAACTGCGTAGCTTGGTAAACTCCTTGTTTTGCATACAATTTTATAATTATATCTTTATTACACAGGTGGTTAGGATCAAGATTGTTTCCATGATTGCATATTTACAATGGATTGGCTTGCATGCCATGCTCAACATAGATCTTAACATGCAACCATTGTGTTAGGGCTGAGTCATATCGTACGACGTTTTCGATGCCGACGTCGTCGCCCGTCGATCGTCGCACGCGATGGCAAAACACTTGAAATTCTATCACTGTACCCGCTCTGGTTCTGTCCAAATATAGAAAAACAAAGCAATCACAATTTTCAGCTGTGGATTGATATCTGCAATCATACTTTGCGCATATTGGAAACTGTTGAATTGGTTCCTTTAATATTATTTAGTTTTCTATGAATATTCAAATATTTTAAAACAATGAAGAAATTATATGCGTAGAATTTTTAAACTTAATGTAATCTTCTGATCTTGATGAAATTGTTTTATCCTGATATCCCGTAATTATAAATTTACACACAATAACAACATCTATTTAGAATACAAATTATTTTATTGTACGAATAAAATTCATTTTAAACTCGTACTTAAGACAGTAACAAAATTAATGTTATAAATATGCATCGACAGGCTAATTAAAATGTGTATTTAACATTATTGTGCAAAATATCAATAAGGCATATAAGATTATGCACATTATAATGAGACCAAATAAAAAGCCAGCTGAGTGCGCAGCGAACCCGCTGCTTGAGACTCGCGAGTCTGTAAGTGTGAACAGGTCCGTAGCAAGTGCAGTGTACACACATGAGGTTAGTGACTCGCTCGCGTTTTAGCGTGTCCAGTTTGGCAAGAGGTGTCTTTAAAAAACAGCATCTCCAACAGGTATTTCTTTGACGCCAAACAGCGGCCCTGCCAGGCTGCCGCGGACTTTTCCATTTACGCACTTATTTTTTTTGTATTTACGCCCTTATAAAACGACTCTGTAAAATTCCACTCTGGATCGAAAATTCCATGCGGTATTTTAAAATTAGGACGCTATCCAATTACTACGTGAATTTATTCTTTGCTTTACTTTAGGAAATTTGATTTCTTAAGCGGATCTACCATTTGATAAAAAAAGGCTAATAAGAATATTTAGGAAACTCGGAAATAATGACATACTGTGTAAATGAATACCTAACTTTAATTGCTTTGAACAATAAAAATGAACTTGTGCTTTAATTTAAGGCATTAAAGACTTTCTTGTCAATAACTTTCTTAAATTCACTGAACTTTATTGAGGTTGCAGTTAATAGCAGCATTACAAGGAAAAATACATAATATGTACAAGTTGGACGATGTTATGCAAAGCCGTTCACACCGGAAAATTATTATTCGTGCACTAAATTGACGTAATAATTAACGATAATGTCATACATTGCCTTCTTAAATGTATAAATAGTTCTCAAATTCATATCTAATTGGGAAATGAAGGAGCGTAAACATCTTTTGTTATGTTGTCTGTAGTTTTTGTTTTTGCTCGGTCTTTTGAATTACTGGACTTAAAGAGCTATTTTTTTTTAATATTCAAATTCTTTTTGCTATCATAGAGTTTCTTGCCGGTCTCTTCTCCATAGGACGATCCCACTTTCGGAACCGTACAACTAAAATCACGGCGTTTTAAAAGGGCCTGTATCAGTTGCAATAGAAATCTCTGATTTGACTTCAATTATAGAATAACTTTAACTCTTCCGTTTTAAAAAGCGTAGACGCCCACTATAAATAACTCCAGTATAGTGGGTCCGTTTACGAAAACAAATATTCACATACACAAATACCACACACATACCTACGTTCGCAAAAACTTTACTTGATAAAAAAATACGCCATTCAATATATATTTGTTTGTTGTCTTATTTCTGTAATAAGGACTAGTGTCAAATGTTCGGAAGTCTGTTGTCTGTCTGTAGTCACTTTTAGTTATTATAGTTACGTATAAGTCAGATGTGATGTAGCCAAACGTAGGATAAGCCACCATTGTTGGTATGTAAAGCTATGACTACCCACACACTCTTATTATACGTATATTTTCAATCACCCTTACAGTGTGTAACATACAGAACTGCATATACTTAACTTTATCATAGTGTTAAAATCATCATCATCATCAGCCAGAAGACGTCCACTGCTGAACGAAGGCCTCCCTCAAGGGGGGGTTTGCCATAATCCCCACGCTTGGCAGGCGGCTTGGGGATCGCAGTGGCTCACCGATTAGTGAGAGGACGCTGATGCCCGTCCTCCGGTGTCTGGCCGCAGTTTTAAGACATACCCGGGTCAAGTGTTAAAATATTTTTCTTTTAAATTCCTTTTTTTGTTAATATCATAGTACTAAGGAAACATGTGAGGCAACCGTCACAAAGGTATTTTATAACTTACTGGGACTACCTAGATTTCTGTGACAATGAATGAGATACATTTTTTTATTTTATTGTAGCCATATTTCTTCACGCCTCACACCATGCGGAAGAGATGCAGTCGACCATTGACTGTGCATGATAAACAGAAGCTCTATAGGTTAGAGTGTCATGGACACCCACTTCAAGAATATATTGGAGGATTAAAACAAGACACAATTCAGCTAAAGTGGAAACTTTTAGAATTTGTTATTAGGTAAAGTTAACTGGATATGTGGCTCAACATGGGAGACGCTTAACTCCAGCAGTGGATTGTCATAGATTGAATTTATTATATCAAGGTACGCAGACGTAAGGTTCCCGGGATCCGGAAACAATTTACGCTGTTTCAGGGCTACTTATGTGAATACAGTTGAAATCGATTTGGACATTCATCATCATCAACCACAGCCCAACTGCGCCCACAGCTGCGCCTCTCTTTGAAATTGCCAGTTTCTACGCTCTTACGCTAGTCTCATCCATGATTTGAACATTAGGGAATATTTTTATTAGTTACCTACTTTCTGATGATCAAACGAATCCTAAAACTTGATAATGTTTACGAAATATGAAAAATGTTTAATTTCAAAGACCAATGAGTACCTCAAATTATAATTATTTGGGTAATTTTAGTCGAATAGTTAATAAAATTCATTATGATTACTATTTCTATAAATTTGCTAACAATATTAAATTCATGCGCACTCCATACAAAAATAATTATTAATTAACTACCTGAACTAAAGCTTTACGAAAACAAGAAGTAATGTACCGCAAGATATTACGTAAACCGTATTAAATAATTACCATTAACTTGATAATATAAATAAAACCGATAACATAACATAGCATCACGCTTATATTCCCGGAAGGGTTAGGCAGAGGTTTACTATTGTATATCCACATTTCGCCGATGCTGTTATTGAGTCCCATATAGATGCGAGCCTATTGCCATCCACCGGGCACAGTTCCGGACCCCGTGCTGCTACTGAAAACTTCCATTTAAAAAAACCCAGTAACACTTTGCCTGACCCGGGAATCGAGCCCTCACGCTCAACAGTCGTGCTTACAACCACTTGACCATGTAATCATCATATAAAATAAAATATAATAGGGGGCAAGCTTATTGCCATTTATCGGGCACAGTTCCAGGCTTCGTCCTGCTATTGAAAAATTCCATACAGTAAAAAACAATAACGCTTTACCCGACCCGGGAAACTAACCCAGAATCTCTCACTAGAACAATGAGACAAAACCTGACAGATAATTTTAGTATTTTAAAGTTTCTACAATACAACTTATGCCAGAGTTTCCAAAGATTGATTGATTCTTAGCTTAGTGTAAAGATATAAAATTGATATTCCTCTACCTAGGAGTGGAACAGCATAGGCTTTTAGTAATAATAATAATTCGATTAGACCCGTACGTCTTAAAACTGCGGACGGGCAGCAGCGTCCTCTCACTAATCGGTGAACCACTGCGATCCCCAAGCCGCCTGCCAAGCGTGGGGATTATGGTAACCCCCCCGCCCTTGGGGGAGGCCTTCGTTCAGCAGTGGACGGTTTCTGGCTGATGATGATGATGAATAATTCGATTAATGAAAGTACGCATGCCATAAACTATTGTACTAAGATTGCGATCGGCAAAAATCGGGTGTGACGGAATTAGCCGATTGGCCTCTGGCTTGTGTTGTACGTGGCGTTATTAATATCGCCGAGTCAATTCGTAACTGATATATCTATTATGAATGACGAAGGCATGCAGCCTAACAGCCTAATCCATAAACATAAAGCATTGCTCTATGACGTATATAGAGTGTCAGTGTAGTGTACTGTATTTTGTCGGTTCCATTAGGGAAGTGAAAACTCATCGTCAGTGTATGTCACTTCGTTTAATACAAAACGTGCGAAGTGACATTAGATAATTTTGATAAAAACAATATTTCCTGTTTAATTAGTGTGTTAGCCTGCAATATCCCACGGCTGGGCGATGGCCACCTCCCACGATTTCCAGAGTTTATTTGAATTTCCTTTGTTCATTCTCTTTCATACAAACACGATAATATAAGAGAAACTTCTTGATAAGTTAAGATAGTTTGGTAAGATGTATAAAGAAGAGAAGTTGACATTTTACGAGACCAAAATTCTATATATTTTTTTTTTTTAACTATTTCGCCACCTGCCCTGAGATCAAATTCTTAATGTTATTGGGACTAGAATCTAATCATATTGTGGTGGAGCGAGGTATGGTGTTCCTCCATTGAAAAGGGAGGATCCTCTGACCAGGCAAGGTGGTCAGCCTGGCGGGCCGAAACCCGACGGTTAATGTCAGACATTCGTATATAATATGTGTTAGAATTAAACTCTCATATTGCGATTCAGTATTTATTGTTGTCACTTCACTCCGATAAATGGCACTTTACTTTTTGCCATGTTGTGAGTAGGAGTCGCTACAATAACAACAAACCTATTTAAGGCTTATCCTCTTGTTTTCCGAAAATCTGAACAGATTTTTATCCAGGTGTTAGTACTCATTGCAAACTTGAGACTCCATCTAATGAGCCGGAACCGGATATACGGCCATTTTTAACGGATCTATCAGTTTCAGATGCTTAGTAGTACTTACTAGTAAACCAAGCCTCAGAAATTCAATCATCATTTGTTTCCTGTCAGTCAAAATGAGAACACGTGAAACAAAAATATATTTCAAGTTTCTTTCAAGTTCTTTTATTTGGAGCTCGAGAGGTACCGTTTTGATGGCATTAATGATTGATTATGCCATGACCATCGCGTATTAAAATTAAATTAGTCAAAATATATAAAAATGAAGTGAACGTAATCTTAATTGGCAATTCTGGCGTAGGTACCACACAAATATACAAACTGTATATATCTACATACTTGTTGTTGTATGTATACCTACCCATTTAGTTATAGTTCAAGCGTTTGTAAATAGTTCCACTCAGGCTTGTGTTCACGAGTGGAACTTAAGTTTTTATTAAAAAATCAAAATATCACGTATTTTTTTTACGTTTCAATGAATAATTCTGTAAAAAATTAACATCGTATTAAAAATACATGGTTGAACGACATTAGACGCAAGTCACTACGCTAATTATGATGCTAAGGCGCAAAAAAAACTAAATAAGGCTTAGTTATTTGCCCCATTCATTGCGTCGAAAATATTATTCGTATAAAGTCTGTTTATGTTTGTGGTATGAATAGGTACGCAAAATAAATTGGAGTGCGTAATAAATACATCTTTAATGATCGGTCGCGGGATTCATCATCATCATCAACCAGGAGACGTCCACTGCTGAACGAAGGCCTCCTCCAAGGGAGGGATTGACGAGGAGCCATAATCCCCACGCTTGGCAGGCGGATTGGGGATCGCAGTGGCTCACCGATTAGTGAGAGGACGCTGCTGCCCATCCTCCGATGTCTGGCCGCAGTTTTAGGACGTACCCGGGTCACACGGGTCACGGGATTATCATGTTAAAAATAATTACAACGCAATAGCAATGTTTACTAAGCTAATAGGCTCAATTTTTAAGTTTTCATTTTAAAATTACGTCTCTATGTAAAGACAATAATATTTCATATAGAAAGAGAATACCATAGTACATATGGCCAGTTAATTTGCTAAATACGCGGTCCAACTTGAAAAAATTGAGTTGAAAAGAATTGGGTAAAATATGAATCAAGAGGATCATTTTAAACGACATCTACGAAAATGGTTAATGGTACTTACACGACACTACATATGTTGCTCTGGCACGGTACCTACAAAATAACAACTCTACATGTTGCATAAATTACTGCAAATGATCACTTTATTTGACGGCCGTGTCGTGGCCGTTGCTCGTGACACTGGAGTGTATAAATATTCTAAAGGTGCTTCAAAATTAGTTTACAATCTTGTTGTTAAGTAGTAAGTAATGCATTGATACACAGTTTCCTCAACAGATCTCCTTGGGACACAAAAAGATGCGTAAAGCCTTAACACGAGCTTAAATATTAAACAGCTCTAATTCACGCCCACGGTTCTAACACCACGTATGTCAAAAATATTGTATTATTTTTTTACATTGAAAAGGTTTTGAATAATATAACCATAACATTATTAAGCTAGGCTGTGGCTAAATGATAAGCTTTCTGCGTTACAAGTCGCATGTTCGTTTCTCGATCAAAGATAAAATATTTGTATGATCTACCAAAAGTTTGTGGATCATTGTTTTTTGTTAAACTGTATTCACTAGACAGGAGAAATTCTAGAAAGGCTTAACATTAACAAAAATTGTTAAATTAAAACATAATTAATGTAGTAGTTGAAGTTCTAACACCACGAAAGTCATTTTTTGGCGGTTTTGACATTTTTATGGCATTTGTGAAGACGCGTTGTTTCAGCTAATGAAAAACAAGCATCGTCTAATAGAAACTCGTAAAATGAAATTAATATAAAATGGTATTGTACTGGCGTCTATGTAACATTATGCAGTTTTTTCACTCTCCTGAAAAGTTGCTATTTTTTACATACGTGGTGTTAGAACTTCAAAGACGATATGTCACTGAGGTACCATTAAGAATTTCAATCAAGCAACAAAATACTCAAGAACAACTTGAAGGTATTTTAAATAAAACGAAAACATAAATGTTTTTTACAAACTCTTGTCTATTAATATATATGAATCTTTACTAGCTTCCGCCCGCGGCTTCGCCCGCGTGGTTTACGAACCCGTACATTTTCCCGGAATAAAACGTGCAAGCCTATGTGCTATTCCAGACTATAATCTATCTCTGTGCCAAATTTCATCCAGATCCGTTCAACCGTTCTGGCGTGAAAGAGTAACAAAGATCCATCCATCCATCCATGCATCCATCCATCCATCCTTACAAACTTTCACGTTTATGATATTAGTAGGAAGGATTGTACTTATATAAACTTAATGTCAAGGCCACACATACAAAAGTAATGGAAAATCGCGATTTTTTTAAAATAAATTGTTACAGTTGTTACGTAAGGCAAATAACACACGATACCGCGCTGCACCATGTGTTATACGCTTAACTGGGTACTGTAGTTCCTATACCAAGGAAAGTGATAGGCCACTGCCTCCCTTATCGTGGGTTAAAAAGAAACAAAAGGATATAACCAACAGCATATTTCATAAGCTAATACTGAGCTTAAAAAAATATATTTCGTCTTCTTGTGACGATAACTTTGAGCTTGCTTTGTATCATCAACAGACAAAGAAAGAAACAATTTACAATACTTTGATATTTATAGTCTTTCGTAATCAAAACTTGCATTGTTATAAAGTCGTGATAGATTTACTTTACTTTGTTTCAGAGATTAATAATTCCTAATCACATGATTATTCTTTTGTAAAACGCATATAATGTTATTAGCAATCTGGAACACAAGTCACGGAGGCTATAAACCTATAAATTACTTACGTTCCACATATTATTTACATTCAAGTTAGATAATAGGGAATATGCATGAAAAAACTATTTGTAATCTAACCAGTTAATCGAAAAACAAACGAGATATAACCAATTTAAACGAATATTGCTGTCTCTTTCGCAAAAAACGCTGTTTTCTATGGCAGTTCTATGGGCGTGATGTCATTTGCCTTCAGATAACACGTCGGACCTCTCTTTCTAATTCGTCACTTCAATGCTTTACAACTTTATCGCTGATGAAGATATTTATTTATTTATTTTATTATACACTTTATTGTACACCACATAAAATATATAGGACAGACATATACAATTATTTGTGTACAATGGGCGGTCTTATCGCACAAGGCGATCTCTTCCAGACAACCTTTGGATGGACTGAAAGAAGGGAGACGGATATTGGGCTGTCTAGTGTACAAAAACAACATACATAAACATAATAATACAAATACATAAAAATAAAATATATATTTTATAGTATATATATATATAATAAACTAATAAATATAATATAATATAATAAACTAATAAATATATATATAACTGGGAAAGGAGATGAACAAAATTACAGTGAAAGGTAATGCTCGTGTACCATTTTCTTAAAGATAGGTAACGTTTGAGCACTTCTCACTTCACTAGGTAGTGCATTCCACAAGCGAGCTGCTTGAATAGTAAAAGATTTATCAAAAAAGGAGGTGGAATGCATACGTATGCTTAATTTTAGGTTTTCTGATGATCTCAAGAACTTAGAATGTGTGTCACAAAGGAACTGAAAGCGTTCTTTAAGATAAGAAGGGGTAGAGGGATTAAAGAGTACATTATAAAGCAAATAGAGAATATGGGCATTCCGGCGAAGGCGAATAGGAAGCCATTTGAGCTTAGTACGGAATTCAGAAACGTGATCATATTTGCGTAAACCAAATATGAATCTGATACAAAGATTTTGAAGTCGCTCAAGCTTGTCAAATTGGTCTTGGGTGAGATCAAGATAGCTGGCATCAGCATAGTCAAGGATTGGGAGTAGAAGAGATTGTGCTAACGTAATTTTGGTAGTAACGGGGAGAAAATTACGAAGGCGTCTCAAGGAGCCTGCCGAAGCAAACAATTTACGACTGACTTCCTGCAGCTGTTTTGTCCAGGAAAGAGTGCTATCGATATAAATCCCCAAGTTCTTTACGTTTTTAGATAAAGGAATAACAGTGTTATTGAAAGAAACTTGGGGAAGTGTCGACCAGACAATCTTAGAGACAGTCCGGGCACTACCAATAATAGTAACTTGAGTTTTTGTTGGGTTAATCTTCAGTCCAAATTTCGTGCTCCAGTCACCTATTCGAGCTAGGTCTACATTAATAGTCTCAATAGAATCAGACAACTCTCCGAGAGGAGCTTGAGTGTAGATTTGGAGATCATCTGCATAAAGGTGGAAGGAGGAAGAAAGTCGTTGAGAAATAGAGTTAATAAATACTGTGAAAAGTAAAGGGGATAAAACGCCGCCCTGTGGCACACCGGCAGACGTGTAGCACCAAGAAGAGAAAGATTCTTCGATGCAAATACGCTGACGGCGGCCAAACAGGTAACTACGAAACCAGTCAATTACCGGTGGAGATATGTTAAAAGAGCGAAGCACTCCGAGCAAGACATCGTAATCAACTGTATTAAAAGCGTTACTAAAGTCAAGCAGAGCGAGTACGGTCAACTTTCCCATTTCCATTCCTGATCTGATATCGTCCGTAATATTCACAAGGGCTGAGGTAGTGCTATGTCCAGGTCGAAACCCAGATTGGAAGGGATTAAGCAGATAGTGTTTGGAAAGGAATGCGCTAAGTTGCTGGTGGACTAGCTTTTCAAGGACTTTGGATAGGAACGGTAGAATAGATATGGGACGGTAATCAGAGAAGGATGTAGGATTCGACTTTTTGGGTAAAGGGATAACTTGGGCGTCTTTCCACGCTTGTGGGAAGACACTACTAGAAACGGAGAAATTGAGGATATAAAGGATGACAGGAAGAATGTTATCTATAATAGGAAGAATCATTTTACGGCCAAAACAGTCGCATCCAACAGCATTGGAAGTAATTGATACAATGCTCTTTTTAACATCACACGCGGAGAATTGATTAATGACAAAAGGAGAAAAATCTGGTATCGGAAGGTTTGAAAGATAACTTAATGTAGCAGCTTTGGTTACCCTATCCAATACAGGTGAAGAAGAGAAGTAATTATTAAGTAAATTAAAGTCCAAATCCTTAGGAAACGTTCCTTGAGATGATTTTCCGATACCCAGTGATTTAAGAAATTTCCAAACTTTAGCTGGGTCGCCGTTTTTAACCGACTCATGGATATGTTGGCGATTTGCATTCCTACACACCTTACTGCAGTGATTTCTGATTGAGACGTAATTTTCTCTGTTGATGTCATTGGGCCGGATTTTGTATTTGAACTTGGCAGCTGCTTTTTTGTTCAGTAATTTTTTTATTTCGTCTGTTAGCCATGGTGCTGGAAGATGTCTTACCTTCACAGCTCGAATAGGTGCATGTAGATCGTAAAGTTGGATTAAACGAGAACTCAAGATTTCAACTTGTTCGTCTACAGATCCAGATGTAACCAAACTTGTCCAGTCTATGTTGCTAGCATCCTCCCGAAGACGTTCGATGTTCATGCCCTCAAAATTACGAAGCAGAAGAGTTTTGGCCTTTTGCTTAGGTGGTCGAATTTTATAGGAGGTAAAGATTAGGTCATGATAGGAAAAGGCGTCAGCTGAACATTGTCCATGTTTAGCGACATGGTGGGGAGATGAAACAAAAATAAGGTCAAGAAGTGAAGGAACGCAGCTTGGAAGATGGTGAGTGGCACCAAGATCGAGAATGGAAAGATTGGTAGAATCAATAATATGACGTAGAGAAGAAGAACGGGAGTTGTTTTTAAGGAGACAGGTGTTAAAGTCGCCCATGATGATACTGTGACTGTAAGAGGGAATTAGAGTTTCTAATAAACGTTCAAAAGAAGGGAAGAAATTGATACGAAGTGAAGGACAATAGTAAACCCCAAGGAGAACCTTAGAATGATGCAGTTCAACTTCCAGAAAGAGATGTTCACCGGCGTTTGACGGTGGTGGCTGCGGGGACATGTTAACAACAGAAAAAGGAATGTGATTACGGAGGTATATAGCCACACCACCACCACCGCCAGCCGAGCGATCATTCCTTATAAGTTGAAAACCCGGCAGAGAGTAGGAGGAAGAAGGAAAACAAGGTTTTAACCATGATTCTGAAACAAGAATTGCATGAATGTTCTTACAGTCAAAACTTGCCAACATATCGGGAAAGTGAGCCGGAATACTCTGGGCGTTTATGTGGACTACATTAAAGTTTTTAGAAACATCAGAAAAATGTGAAACAAGAGTATCAGCTAATGAAGGTACGCTTACAAAGCTTTCATCATCACCGCTAAAAGAAAAAAATGTATCAGTGTCACTGCTAGAGTTAGGGCTGAGCATGGATATTGAATATAAATAAATATAAAACAAAATAACTAAGATAAATATATGTGGTTATCAAAATTAAAAAAAATAAATAAAATCTACGTCCACCTGCCAGTTGTGCAAGAAATGAAAATAGCTGTTTAAATTATAATATTAAAGTGTTATAGGATAGATTACAAAAATAGGACCGTGTAACAGGGTAAAAATAATTAATGTCTAAGAACAGGCAATGTCATTGCTATGGAACGCAGTATAAAGTGACAGCTAACAAAAATAAAAATAAAATGCAATGACAGATGTACCGACATACAGAAGCGAAAGAAAAAATATAAAAACGTTAAAGAGAGGGTGAAAAGTATTAAATATTCCCAATCCTATAATTTGTAAAAAGGAACGACCAACCTGGACTACAAACAAGAAAAGCTATAAAAACATATCACTTTCTAGCTGCAGCACGCTTTGTTTTAGCTATGGCGACCTTTACTGTGACCGGTTGAACGACTTGTTGTGTCTGTCCTGTAGTCTCTTCCGGCTGTGCACTGACCTGCTCCTGCTGGACGATGATGCGGTTCTGCTGCTGCCGGATGTTGTTTAGGTCGGCCAAGGAAGTGACTCGATGCCGTGATCCCTCTGAATCGAGGACAAACACTGTGCCCTCCCTAGTCCAGCACTGAGACACACCAAACCTGTCTCTCGCCGCCATGAATAAATTGTGCCTGGCTTTCGTCAAGAACTCCGAGACAGTGATGCCAGACCCCTTCAGCTTGACTTTGTCGAACCAGATTTTGTCACGGAGAGCCACATCGTGAAGTTTGAAGAGGATTGGTCTGGGTTTGTGAGTGGTGCTACGCCCCATCCTGTGGCACCGCTTAATGGCAGTATCCGTTAAGTCAAGCTTAAAACGTTCTTTGACAACTTGAGCCAACACCTGAGTAGTCTCCTCTTCTTTCACCTCTGACACGCCGTGCAATAACAGGATTTTACGCCTTCCACGCATCTCCATGTTGTCCAAGCTCTGTGCCAAAACGCTAACCTGTTGCTGGAGAGTACTGAGTGCCTGAACAATGAATGTCCGGAATGCTGCAAACTCTGTAGCTAAACCAGAGGTGGTGATGGTTGTAGTACAGGGAGTTTTCTTCAGTTCCTCTTCATTATATTCTAAAAATTCTTTCACAATTATTTACTAGAGATTACAAATAAAAAAAATACATATTCCCTATTGTTATTTGAATAACGCTCCTATCTACATGATGTACACATCTACTCAATAACATAATGATCATAAACTTTCTAATCTTAACATGATCCGATAATGTCAATAACATTTTCTATTCGATACATTCACACACGTAATGTTTCTTGGTCAAGTGATTCGAAAATTACCAATCACCACTCTAGCATCAAGCCTGTATTCCCCGAAGGGTTAGTCAGAGGTATTATTGTACACCCACACTTCGCCGATGGTGTTATTGAGTCCCATGTAACGGGAGCGAGCATATTGCCATCTACCGGGCACAGATCCAGACTCCGTGCTGCTACTGAGAATTCCCATATAAGAAATCCTGATAACACTTTGCTAGACTTAGGGAATGACCCCAGAACCTCACACTTAGCAATAGATTCATCTACCTGCATTAAGCATATGGACCTTCCATTAAAAGAGCTTCCATGAGACTACCAAGCATCAAAATGCTCTCCAACATAAATAATTAGAACCAATATTTCCGTATTTATTCTCGCCTACCAGTTCGTTTTCCGCTTCAATATTTGTCGGAATCGGTAATACAAATATTTATTTCACAATGTTGACACTTCACAGTTAAATGATACTGGCATATCAGCTGACTCGTTCAAAGCGCGCGAAACCAATGTAAAATCAGTTGTCGATGGATTTTGGACCGTAAGGTGCATCACCTTGGTGGACCAAAGTCCAAAGCCACAAGCATACTATCGGCGGTCAACCTTTGTACATGACACACTCTTGCGAAAGGATCACGAGTGAATTATCACTAACATGTGATTCACGCGTCTCACGTCTGGTAGTATCTGGAGTTTTTGTGATGGTTCTAATTCATTCACGATGACGGCCATCTCAATAATCATTTAATCTTCAGATTCGAACATTCGAGAGAGCAAAACATAAGACTACCTACTTGAACCTCCTTGTGATGTCATCGAAAAACATCAATAGAGAGGAAAAGGTAAAACCCGTCTGCTTTTTCTGCGGGGAATGTTCACGAAATTCTTCCTCAACCAGTCTTTGGCGGTTTTGGCTACGATGCAGATTAGCATGATTTACCTGTCCTAAAAAGAGGTCAGCTCGGGTTAGCCTATATATCACGTACCCAATCTTAGAGGTGCGTGCTCAGTTAATCCACGCAAGGGTACCATTGAATCTTGGTTCACAGACGGTCATAAAGGCAGTGATGTATAGTGAGTAGCTGGTTGAGGAATGCTGTTTAAATTATATATGTTACCTTAGAAAAACGGTTTTTATTTTCACTGCCATGTGACGCACGAAGAGTTCGCGAATATCTAAGTATGGGGCAGCTTTCATCATTTTCATTCCCCTGCCCTTATCCCATATTATTTAGAGCCGACGCAATATGTCTTTTTCTTCCATTCATCTCTATCTTACGTCACCTCAGAGTTCGCTTTTTTGTCCGCCATCTCACGTTTCACACAATCCATTCACCTTTTCTTACGTCTGCCTTTTCCATTGTATCCATCCAAATCCATACTGATAACCCTCTTATAACACGTTTTTCATCCTTTTTCATCACATTTCCATATGGGGTAGCCCTGTTACCAATTAATCTTTGTACTATATAAGCAAGAAAAGATATCGACATATTTTCTTAACAATTAGTTTTGTAACTTGGCTCAAAGAAGATAAGCAAACCTATTCGCACGGTTGGGTTATGTAATGCACACTACGAATTTCTAATAAGGCATTGTAGTATAATACTTAAATTTGGCATTGTGCCAAACTGGCTAGCTATGCTATTACGAGTATAACGCACGTTAATACCACTGAGTGACGGACACATTTTCTTGTACTCTCTATTACACCATCATACTTTACAAAGATGCATCAAGCTCCAGCTAGTCGCAATGCAACATTTCCCCACATTCCTACAATCGCTTCCTGCACCACTGATGACCCACGTAGCGTCTCTAATAGTACAGACAGCAATACAAGTAGATCAATGTAAATGATATTTAATGCTCTTATCTCTGCTCTGTTAAATGCAGTTAAAAAATTCTTGTTAGAGGTTTGTTATTGAGCCATGATGCAGCTTTAATATCAGATGTCTGGTTTAATACGCAGTGATCTATTTTTAAATATTGATTTAGAAAATCAACTGTTAACCAACTTTTGTTGCTGATGGTACAGAATGCAACTACTACACTGCCGTACTTTCTCTTGTACGTTTCGCAACAGCCGAGGTTGCGACAAACAAATATTTTTTGACCTCCGTTGATAACTGCGTAGACGCATCTCAAGTATTTCCTTTATGTTAGTGCCGTTTATTTGACTTTAAAGCTTAGGTAGTATTCATGGCCCACTCAAGCGTTAGTTCTTTATACTTAACCTTCGGTACAAAGGCAGAACAGCTTTGTTTCTGTTTCATTAAATAGAAGATTCAAAAAATATATTAATAATTCCTCCATCGTATGAATGTACCTACATTGTAAAGTTGATAAAAAAGACAGGTATAAAGTCACTATATTATGTAAATGAATAATAATGACATTTAAATATAAATCTTTATACATTCGTCTAGACGTAGAAATCAATCAATACATGTGAGACGCTTGCTCGGATCATTCAACCAACCCCAGAACAGCTTGACAAAATAGATATTATTATTATTATACTTAGCCCTGAGTGTCTCATTGTTGGGAAAAGGCCTCCCACTCAGTCTCTCACTGATCTCTACTGTTACCCGCTTGTCGCCACTGTAAGTTGAAGGCATCAAGTTCGTCTCGCCATCTTCTACGGTCTATCTCGGTGTAGTTTACCACTTGTAAGTCTTCCATTCTATAAGTGGTTTGGCCCATAGATTATCCCGGCATCCGACAAACATGACCGGCCCAGCTCCATTTTAATTTAGCAGCGGTCTGAGCTACATCTCTAATTTGCGTTATGGAGCGCACCGTGGTGTTTCTAACCCGATCGACTAGTTTGAAACCTAAGATGATACACTCCATGGCTCGCTGGCATACCTTGAGTTTGGACTTTTGGATGGATGTCAAAATAGATACGTACAAGATAAATAAAAATATGTAATAATTAGTACCTGTTAGATTGCATTACCTACCTATTATAATATGCATATCTACATAATTATATATCCTTTATTTATATTACTTGCATTTTTTTTTTATTTATAAATGTGGCCATGAGAACTATAGTGGCCTAACATTTTTTTTACAATTTTGAGTTTATGATTTCTTAAAGTTAAAATCGATCATTTTGGTTTCAAAATGTTTTCTCCGGGGTGGCCTAAAAGTGATACAATAAATATTCAGTAAATTGTAAAAATTGTATATTTTGGTTTCAACCAATGATCAATTTTAAATGTAAGAAATCATAAACTCAATATTGTAAAAAATGTAGTTAGGCCACTTTGGTTCTCATGGCCTCAAATATAATTAACAAACAAAAATAAAAATAAATAAATAAATATGAAAAAATAGGGACCAACTGGCATCGGGAACAGGATCCAGGGTAATTATATATTATTATTACGTTACCTTACCGGGTTTCATCTTGCACCTTATTATAAATGTAACACATGAATGCAATAAGGGACTTGAACTTGAATATTAATTAAATAATTTAAAAACACTTTGCCGACTTAGAATTTTATAGGCCAAAGTTGGAAACGTCCAATAGAATGTAAATAACACGATTACATTGGACCTGACATTAATATAAGTTACTCTACACTTGAACCCAATAGAGTATACCATCAGAAAACGACTTAAAGATCCCCATACACCGCATATGGGAAATTTTACTTTAAAAATATTATATCCGAATCAATAACAGATATACAACCGAAGCCATTTTACGACCTTCGGGCTTCGCAATAACAGTATGCAAATTGCTAAATCCCCGAAATCTGTTAAAGAATGTCAGCACATATACGCAATATAACAACTACGTATAGCAAACAATTTATGATTGCTAGAACTGCTACTTAATGGCCATTGATATTCAAAAAGTGTACAACTTTATAAAGTACGCCAGCACGCAAAGAATAATGTAGAGACTAAAAATTATACGCGTATATTGTAGCTATAGCGCGCGACACATAGTTGAAAAGGTATGTCATAATACTCATAAAGCATCTTATAACTAACTGCCCCATAGGATTAGTGAGCATTAGGACCTGGTAGCAGTCGCGACTGCTGGGCAAGAAGTCCTGGGTTCGTTTCCCAGGTTGGGCAAAATGTTATTGGGATATTCTGAAATTCTCAGTAGCACCCCGGAGTTTAGAATTGTGCCCAGTAAATGGCAATAGGCTCACCCCCATTACATGGGACTTATAACAGCATGGGCGAAATGTGGGTGTAAGAAATTACACCTCTTCGAGGAATACAGGCGTGAAGCTATGTTATACTATATTAGTGTTGGTTGAATTTTTTGAAATACTAGCAGCACGGTGTTTTAAATTGTACCCGTTAGATGGCAGTAGACTCGCCCCTAATTCCATGGGGTTTAATAACGATATCGACGAAATATGGGTACACTAATACGGGCAACATCTTAATATAATCACTGCATGTAGTAACCGTTCAGAGGCCATAAAAAAAAATTGTAAACAACGCTTATTATTATTATTATTATTATTTGGTTAATTATTATTCCTCACCAAAGAATAAGTACATGACATCATATTTTACACACAATATAATAAATCAACTGTCACAACTTACACATGATAATTATAAGCAAACTGTTTATCTGCTTTGAAGCGGATCCCTTTGTTTTCTTTTTAATTATCACGTTCTAGGAATCTATTAGGCAAACAGATTTAAATATGGTACACACGACGCCACCCACGTACTCACAGAGTGTCAGGTCAGGAACTGTTCACGTAAGAATTATTTGCTCAAAATGTTTAACTAGTTCTAAGACAACCGGACAGCTAATTGTCAATAATGTCGAACTCTGGAAAATTCTTAACAAGCTCTTTACTTTTTAACTACACTAAACGGTAAGTTGATGAAACTTTGTTAACTCTCTAATTCATCATCTGCCAAGCCTTTTCCCAACTATTTTGGGGTTGGATCCCAGTCTCACCAGATCGGCTGAATATCAGTATTGTACACGGCGCGACTGCCGTCTGAACTCCGCCACCCAATTACTGGAAGACACTAATTCTCTAAGATTGCGTCCGTTGTCAGACATTTAGGGCTGCTGACACCCGTAACAACTGATATAGATATTGGTACCTAAGGTTACGTCCGTAGGCAGACTTTTTTGAGCTGCTAAAATTCGAAACGACTGTCATTCGTATACCTACCAACCGAAACAAATGTTTATCGTGCTTTCCGAGTCACGGTTTAAGTCTCTGTGTGAAGAACTGACCGCAGCAAGCGCTGCTTAACCTCGCAGATCAAGTGATGCTGTATGTATAGCTACGAGATCCGCAGCCACAGTTCTAAGGTCTCAATTGACTCTCCTATATATGTTGACTAGCTTCCGCGCGCGGCTTCGCCCGCGTGATTTACGAACCCGTGCATTTTTCCGGGATAAAAAGTAGCCTATGTGCTATTCCAGATTATAATCTATCTCTGTACCAAATTTCATCCAGATCCTTTCAGTAGTTTTTGCGTGAAAGAATAACAAAGATTCATCCATCCATCCATCCTCACAAACTTTCATATTTATAATATTAGTAGGATTTAAAATGAAAACTGCGTAATAGCGCTGGTTCTTTAGAACTATCCAGATGTTTAAAAATAGACACCCAACTTTACTTAGGAGCCTCCGCGTTGACGGTTAAAGAATAATAAGCAAATAAAACAAAACAAATAAGTGAGGTACATTATTTATAACCTTTTTACCTCTCAAACGGGTCGTTACTTCGATGTTGGTATACGCAGTTGGAATTCCGTCTTTGCCATTCGGACCCGTAAAACCAGTTGTTTGACGTCAGCGGCTCGGTAAAAAAATACATAGTGTTTATAGATTCTATAAATACGGTTACATGTTTATTAACTATATCTAAATATAGAATACGGATAACTGAATTTAAATTGGGCGAATTTTTTATCAATATAATTTTATTAATAGGCAATGACAACATTTCGTTAATTGATGATAAGAAAACACAAGAGCATTCTCTGGTTGTATAATGTTATTGCAGGTTTGTATGGGCAAAAAATATAAGACACCTGGAAATTAGCCGCTGCTTTTACTTTTAATATCTTCTCCTTCTTTAATTTAAGATGTCAGCTCTTGTCGGTGGATCAATCGCCACTGCTGTCTATCCTCTGCCTTCGTTTTGACCTCTTAATACGACTCTCCCCTTACTTTAACCTTCATTGTTTTCCAAAGCTTCATCTAGGTCTTCGACTTCCTCTCTTCCCTTCAATTTTGTACTTTTAATATAAAGGCACAAAATACTTACATGGCAAATTAAGAACCTACTTTTCAAAGCTTGTCAAAAATCGATTTCTAAGTGTCAATTTTCATTACAATTTTTTAAGAATTAATCGGACCATCCCAAATTAATATTCATGAACATTTTATTTCTGACTTACAAAAAATTTTAGGACACACATACTTATGTAATCATTTTATTAAATCATACACACATGTGCAATGCACGTGTGCAAATGACTCGTGTTAGGTACCACAGTCCTTGATTAGAGCGAGTCAGATGTGCCATCGACCTGTAGAAGACTTCTGGGACTTGTATTGTGCCGCAACTAGAGAGTAGCTTAAACAATACACTTTATTGCACACTTTAAACAGATATAAATATGAAATAAAAATAGAGATTGTCCTTGAGCTCAGCTCTTGTCGTTAGACCAATCGCCACTGCTCTCTATACTCCTTCATTCCTCAGCCTTCATTTCGACTCGACTAACGAACTGAAAAGTTTTCTTCATGTTCCATATTATCTATCCTGGAATTCGAGCTTTGACAGCCGAGTTAACACAAGACCAAAGAGTCGTAATAATATAACATTGCATCACGCTTGTATTCCCCGAAGGGTTAGGCAGAGATGTAGGTACTACTGTACACCCACATTTCGCCAATGACGTTATTGAGTGACATGTAATAGGGGGCGAGCCTATTGCCATCTACCAGGCACAGTTCCAGACTCCGTGCTGCTATTGACAAAAAAACCCAATAACACTTTGCCTGACCCGGGAATCGAACCCAGGAATCCGCTCAGCGGTCGCGCTTGCGACCACTAAACCAATGAGGCAGTCTTAATACTGTTTAAAATGACCGCTAGTACAACGGTACTGGTTACAACGGTATTCATGATTTATCGGTTGTATTTATATTTGTCAATCATTGCTTCTTCAGTAGGTTATAATGCCGTGAAATTATGCACGGAGAATGTGGAACATTTATATTATTACATCCTAATTTCCTTAAAAGCTTCTATCGTGTCTCGTATTGAAGTCCATCCGTTTTGTGTGTATGTCAAGTACGCTTGAATAATTGTAAGTGCTTCTTGGATTAAATTATCAAAGTAGGTGACCGCCAAAACTATCTGTTTAAGGTTAAACAGGACGTTCATGGTAGTGTCAAAGGCGGTCATAATTATTATGAAGGCTGCCTTTAATTCATGAAGCTGCGAACGTCAACAGTCGCCAGCGTCCGGAATCTATAGATTTTCTACTGTAATCCATCGCTTGAGACATCGCAAATAAGCCACACAATAATGAAGTAAACCTATATTTACTACCAGCAAACCTTTTATTACTGGTCGCCTAACTAGTCCAATCTGTTTGTTAAGGCTCTGAGAATAACAAATTTACAAGTATTTAAGTTCCAATGCTAAAGATAAAATCTCCAATTATACTTTAATGCAAGATTGATAACAAAACAAAAGTCGATTTCCTCTATGGTGACCGCTTCTGTTTTATTATTGTTATTTGTTATTATTATAAATTAATTATATAATAGCTTTTAGGCTCGTGGATTTCGACCGTGTGCCTTGATATTGCTTACGTACCCTATTTCGGCGCTGAACTGTAATTCCATTACCAATGGTATCAGCACCACTGAGCAATTAGGAGCACGTTTTAGGCTAAAGATCACACGACAGCTTGGCAAAGGCATCAATCAAAACAAAACTACACAGTAATCGAAAACATGACCACATCGACCCGGCCATTGCCGGTTTGAGACAGGATTAAGACTTTCAAGTTAATAAGGGAAAACTGTGTAGATGTTTTTAAGCATGAGGTCTTTCTTATACATTTTCAATCTTTACTTGTATCCAAATGACTCCAAAGCCAATTTGAACACCGATCACATAGTCAACGTAAGGAACAGTGGGTGCGCCCGAGGGCCGATGCTCGGTGGCGCAACATCGGATGCGCGCGCGCCGTCCTCACGCGGTCCGCGGAGGTCACGCCCCCCCATTCAGCCGACGCCGACACAATGCAGGACCTGCTTGTACCGAAATTGTTTGTAAATACGCGTACCTTTAATATTCACACTGATCGTTCGAACTTACGACTTGTTAACACTATTGTCAGAAATTGGTATTGTTATGTGCTCTGTGTAATTAGTTCTATGTCACACTTTGCATAATAATTATGTGCATCTTCGCGCAAATGAAAATGGACAAAGTAATATGAAGAATAGCGTTGTGTTAAAAAGTCGCACTCTCGAATTTTGATGTTTTGTACCGAAATTGTTTGTAAATACGCGTACCTTTAATATTCACACTGATCGTTCGAACTTACGACTTGTTAACACTATTGTCAGAAATTGGTATTGTTATGTGCTCTGTGTAATTAGTTCTATGTCACACTTTGCATAATAATTATGTGCATCTTCGCGCAAATGAAAATGGACAAAGTAATATGAAGAATAGCGTTGTGTTAAAAAGTCGCACTCTCGAATTTTGATGTTTTGTTTTTAGGCAAATATCGGACCCTACAAACAATACTTACTATTGCAACCAAGCTCTAAACTGCAACCACAATAACGGAGATAACGTGATTCAAGATTTTCGTTTACGATAGGTACATGTACTCAAACACATTTACCCTCGAAATGCATGGGTTGCAAAGAGCCCCCAAGGTCAATGAACCTTGAGATCGACTGGCGCACCTTGGTCGTCAGCCTCGATACCAGCTTTGCAGATTGACTAATCTTACCACAACGGCATGAGCGATTCCTTTAGACTCATACCGATATGACAGAAGAGGACGGATCTGATTACGGTTTAGTGTTTAGCACAGCTACCAAGCAAGTCGACTACAGGTTTAAAACCATATTTATGATCCTAATGAACTGAACCTAATTATAACTTCGCAACCGTTCGTTTGTTTATTCACTATTCAAGATTCAAGGCTTATCCAATAGATTTCTAACGACTAGTTTTAAAAACCCGATAGCGCTTTAATTTTCAATCTAACGGATAAAGTTCTTTGAGAACCAAATACATTCAAGCCACTAGTACGATCTAGAACTTTAAAAATTAAACTTCCGTAATAATAAACACGTTCTTTAACCGTACACTCAACGACAAAAGTAGTTGAGCAGTTTTATAAGATTTTTTATGCACGTAATCTTTCACGTGTAATTATTTTTTGTATGCAATGATTTTTATAAAATAATTTAACTTTATCTGCTGGTGTAATGATTATTTAAGAACAATAAATATCTTCTTCAATAAATTAACGTCAAAAATACGAAAAGTTCATCGACTTTATGTCGCTGATCCATCCATATATATATCATTAATATTTTAACTTATATGGTTTTGTTTAATTAAGTCTGGTCACAGATCACTGGAACCATTAATAAAATGAACGTTATTATGTTTGCTTGCGAGATTTTAACCGTAGTATTCTTTTGTTTGGCAAATAAAAACATACAAAATAGTACTAAATGATGCAATGCAGGTGGCCATTAATATCTACCAAAGTTTGAGGAAAAAATTAAAAGCAATCTCTACATGTCGCTGTGTCAACACAAAAACTAAAAAAACTACTTAAATATTAGACAGGACTTACAATAGATGCCTAAAAATCAACAAATACCTATATTATAATGACGGATGTGCTATTGACAAAAAGACGGAACAATGCCTTGCGTAGAATAGTATTTACTTAAAAAAATATTGTTTACTTTTCTGCTAATTTGACGTCTTGCTATACAAAACCGATATCCTAAATTTACATTTAAATTTACGTTCATAATATAAACATCGCGCCTATGTTCCCCGAAGTGTTAGGCTGAGGTGTAATTTACCTAAATTTCACCGAACCTGCTATTAGTAACATGATGCCCTAGTACCGGCACATTTCAAAACTCTGGCTGCCGTAGAGAATTTTTCTAATAGCTAATCCCAATAACACTTTATCCGACCAAGGACTCGAACCAGAAAAAAGCAGTTAGAGAAAGAGCAGTTAAATTAACATTAATACAAATGATTATTAAAAACATTTACCGATACTGTTCTACCATACTTCTCTGGATCTTTCCATTTCTCGAACTAATGAGATGCCGACAGATCAATGTCAATTTAAATGATAATTTAATGTTTTATAATGTTTTGATTAATGGCGTGTCGACCAGTAATTTTATTACACACTTAGAAAATATAATCGATTGTAGATATCATTGGAGTCATTAATTAGACAGTTCTATTAATACATATGTTTTAGCTAGTAGCTAAAATGCTACCGTAGGTACGTTTAATCGATGTACTAAGTTTGCCACGTTCTAGAGTGTTGTAAATATGATTGTGCTTTTATATCACAAAATAGAGCTTAGAGAGCACGTTTTTCTATAAAAGGTTCGGTAATGTCTTTAATGCTTAAATCAACTACAAGAGGCGATCGCGACTTACATTCAACCCATGATATTAGTCACAGACAGTCAAATAAAGTTCCAACCTACCCCTCAAGTTGTGGATATGATATGTCAGTAGCTTTATGTAAATTGCTCAGCTAATTTTGGTCATAAGTATTGGAAGCTAACAGAAGGTGCTGATGATTAAAAAACTCAACCAGTGAAAGATTATTCTGGAAATCAGCTCTACTCGCGTCAATGTTTCACCCACATAGCCTTCAAACGCCGAAAGCCATCACATATCAACACCACTTAAAATTCCGGCTGCTCCTATGAAAGATCGCACAATTCCTGTTCGAGAACATTCAATTCATTATTGACAGTCCACCGTCCGCCCGCATCGTACGATGCACACAAAAGAAGCATCCAGTTCGACCACATCCCTATTAACAGCATAATCTTCACTTCCCACGGGCACAATACGCTCACTTCATGTCCCAGTTTCTATTGGGCCAACGTTGGCCGAATTAAAATGCCTCGAGCGTTTGGATGTTGGTACAATGTTTGTGTAAGTGACCTGGATCAATACAGGGTACAGATTTAACGGTAGGTGTTTTCAGACGTAGACTTTAAGAGTATTTTCTCAAATATATGGGACTAGGATGGCGCCAGGTTACACAATGGACACAGGAAGTGTGATTCGAATCAAGATGTGCCCTAGATGTTCTGAAAACCAGTTCAAACTGTTTTGAGACAATTAATCCTTATCATTCCTAATTAAATGACAGACAGCTCACCACAAAAATATAACAATAAGTCAAATTGTCGTATTAATTACATTTCCCTACGGCTGACCTTTCAGACAAGAAAACAATCCTTGACTATTATAAAATTATGCGCTTCATTCAATCTATGTAATGAATGAAATATTTTTTCTTTGTGCGCGATATTTCCTTCCTTGTCTATTGAATGTCGTGAAGACAATAATTAAAAAAGAAAATATTGCGTGGTTTCCGGATAAGAAAAGATCAAGCACTCTCATAAACCGGTGGCCGTCTAGTTAATATTAGGGTATATTCTTGGTCTTTGAGAATCTGTTCAATAGCGAAAGTTTTACTGGATATTATATTTTATCTATTTGGATGGCCCTCACACATTCCGATTTCTTTGCACAAGTTTAGACTTGAACAAGTTTGGGTGCCATATTGCCCATAGACAGTAGTAAAAAAGCGCAAAAGTAATAAGTAATTGTGCATGTCTAAAATTAAAAAATAATAATTTTATGGTCTACATTTTAATGGTCGACTTGGTCTGTTACTATGATCACAAGAAAGAACAATTTATCATTCGAAAAGATATCTCGGGTGTATAAAAAATGAACTAGATACATTGTTGTGGCAGATTGGATCCAATAAAAAACGACACGCGCCATGGCCTGTGCCATGACTAGCGACGCCCACCACTCGTCCTCCGTCCACCCAGCCCAGACACACATCTAGATATCTAGACTTCCTACACCAAACAATAAGAACCGAAGACCAACCAACTAAATTATTCCAAAAGCGATCGACAACAAAATTCAGTTTTGTCAAATTCAAATTCATTAAATTATAAACGTTTCGGTTCGGTTCTTTTTTGTCAGACTGGTCCAATAATTATTGGAATAATTTAGTTAGTTGGTCTTCGGTTCTTTTTTGTCAGACTGGTCCAATAATTATTGGAATAATTTAGTTAGTTGGTCTTCGGTTCTTTTTTGTCAGACTGGTCCAATAATTATTGGTCCAGTCTGAAGACGTTCGGCGGGAGTAGTAGACGGCCCATCATCATCACCTTAGCATCTACCAACATTTTAACATTGCCTCCACATTTAGATTTATGTACACGTCGGTACAATATACAAAGACATCTCACATGCATACACACCCAGACCCGAAACAATTATCTGTAGGTCATATGAATCTAAAGAATTGTGACAAGTATGAGACCACCATATCTGTCTACTTGGAACCACTCGTATCTGTCTACTTGGAAGATAAAATAGAGCCTCCACGAGTGACGAAACCTGAGATAATATTGCGCACCCTGGGCTGTTAGCTTCGATACCAGAACTGCCGGTGGGTTAATTTTTCCACTACGGCATGAACGATCCCCATGCGAGAGCTTGTGCCGACACGGTAGAAGACTGACTGACGCACCAAATGTTTTTGGGCAAAACAATGAAGGATGCCATTCATATGGTGATAACGAAGCTTCATCCTCATCCTTTCACAGAAAGCGTCTTTCTGTGATTTGGATAGAAAGGATTTCTTTTGTTAGTCCAGTCTATAAGATTGTTTTCATAGTTGTATGATGTTAACCTTCTGCCCCTATCTCACGTGTTGGCTGGACAAGAGAGTCCACAGACGACCTACTATGTTTTCTGTGACCATCCGACGTCGTACGATGTTACATCATAGCTTCCTGTTGCGAAATACTATTGTGCTTGCATTTTGCATTGTCGACGTTTGACGCTCTGTTCATTGTCAACTGTGACTTTGGACTTGCTGAATTTTAACATTCAAAATACCTACCAATAATATGTTGTGGATAGTTTATAAATTGAAGGGATCAAGTATATTAGCATGATAGATTATGAAATTAGCTTGTACTAATTTTATAACCAATAGTTGTTGTCGGTAAATTCGTCTGCGTGTTTGAGTATATATTATCTTACTAGCGACCCGTCCCGGCTTCGCACGGGTGCAATTTACTAATGAAGAAAGTAAGACATTTTATACAAAAATATCATCGAAATTTCTGACATTTTCCGTGGATTTTCCAAAATTATTCTTTCATACAACCCTTGTCCTAGCAAATACGAACACAACAAAACAACATCAGACAAATCAGTCGAGCCATTCTCAAGTGAAGCTCCGTCATACATGTGGCAACTGATTTTAATTTATATAGATTAGTATTTTGCTGCAATATTAAAAAATAAGCCTATGTCCTTCTCTACCTCATTGTAAAATTTCATTACAATCGGACCAATGGTTTAGTTGTGATGAGGTAACAAACATACAGACAGAGTCACTTTAGCATTTATAATAGTTTGAATTGTCTATTGAACAGTATATTTGGAGTAATGTTTGAAATTGAATGACGTAATGAATTTACATATTATGTACTTAATACAAATCGGAAATTAATAGACAATACAATACGTGCTCACCATACCACATTATTATCTTTAACTCATCTCAAAACTTAGAACATTCTAAACACGACAAACAAAACACGTGCGGCAAATTCAATGTATATCCATTAACAAACATGATGGTAATAATTAAAAAATATAGAGACGTTGAAAAATTCAGTGACGTCGCGCGTAGTAACTTAATATGGGAACACATCTTTCACATAAATGACTGTATTTTCTTACCGAGCATAATCCTGTGCATTTTTAACGTCGCCCCACACAAGGCTTCTCCTGTACCGTAGGTACAGTCTACAAACATACAGATTATTAAATCATACAAAAACAAACTGTGTGGGGATCGGACCTGCGACACGTTTCCCAAAAAGCTAACCATGATAAGAAGTTGCATAAAAATAGAAGTCCATAAAAAATCGAAAATTTCCGATATTATACACGTAAGATACACTGGCAATTTTCTATCGCGCCCTATGACGCAGATTTTCTACCGTTTTTTTAAATTTAATATGATTCGATGTGGTTTCTATACGTGCTAATTAAATTAATACTGTATTAGGATCTACTACAGCCGTGTTAATTGGCACCAACAAAGATATAACCATATTTTGTTACCTGAACGTTAACGTTCCTTGAACCACGCATTGATTTCATTCATGGAAAGTTTTACATCCTCTGTGTGCTTGTTATCTGACGGCATTATAGCGATAAATGGTCATAATTAAACTATAATTTATTATTCAAAGTAGGGTTTTCCGTCACCTTACTCCATTAAGACACATTTACATATTCTACCATTTGTGGTTTTACCTATGTATACCGTATTTTTTCAGGTTAACTACTTCCTTGTGATCATTAATTCTATGGAAAATCCTTTTTTATTAATATGTTGCTTTCGTCTTCGCTGATTGACGTAAGCAACATTTAAATGAATAGACTTGTATCACATACAAACTCCTAACGCTAAGAGAGGAGTAATTTTCCCAAATTATAAAAAAATTCAACTTCCGAAAGTTTGTGGTCGCAAAACTCGAAAAGTAGTCGATGGATTGACTTGATTTTTTTACAAATCGTTGCATTTTTATATAAGAGTGTTTTTATATATTTTTTTTATATACTTGTTGAAGCGTGGCCGGGTTTAGCGAGTTATAATATAAGATCATAACATAACATGGCATAGCATCACTCCTGTATTCCCCGAAAGGTTGGGCAGAGGTGTACTATTGTGCACCGACATTTCGCCGATGACGTTATTGACTCCCATGTAATAGGGGGCGAGCCTATTGCCATCTACCGACGGTTCGGTTCCAGACTCCGTGCTGCTACTGAAAATTTCCATACAGAAAAACCCAATAACACTTTGCAGTGTAGTGTGTGTGCAGTACGACCCGGGAATGTAACCCAGGACCTCGCGCTCAGCAGTCGCTCTTGCGACCACTGGACCAATGAGGCAGTTAAAATAAAATCAGGTTACCTTAAAACCAAGAAATAACGCTTAATAATTACAATCATTAACGATATGCAAAGTTTGATAATAAAGGTAGTAAAACAGAAGTTCACATAAATTCAAAATGAAAAACCAATGTTCTTATACACTTACAACAAACAGATATTATAGGTGGACACAAGATTGCAAATTAAACTGTAGGTACGTTCATGATACAGAGGTTGTGGCGCAATCAATGAGATGGGGCAATAACAATTCCAGAGCAATCGATTCCAGAGCAATCGATTTAATGATTTCATTGTTTTCTATGGAAATCTTTGTAAGTTTTTATTTTTTTACTCATACTTCATTTGTACCGCGCAGGTCGATCAATCTGCGAGGTTAAGCAGCGCTCGACGCGGTCAGTCCTTGGATGGGTGACCGTTTTTCACATATCGAGGCCCTTCCGTGCCTCGGAAAGCACGTTAAGCAGTTGCTCCCGGGTGTCATACGAAGACCTATGACAGTCGTTACGGCTGTCAGTAGCCCAAAAAGTCTGACAACCAGTCTAATCTTAGAGTGTCTTCTAGTTACTGGGTGGCCGAGATCAGAAGCCGATCAGAAGCTCGTGTAAAATACTGATATTCAGCCGCAACTGGTTAGATTGGAAGCCGACCCCAATATAGTTTTTTTAACAACACGGTTAAGCGAAGCAGTGGTTAAGCGATTAGCTTTCTGCGCTGTGTCGCGGGTTCGATCCCCGCACGGAACAAATATTTGTATGATCTACAGATAGTTGTTTCGGGTCTGGTTGTGTGTGTATGTGACATGTATGTTTGTAAACTATACCCACGACACAGGAGAAAACCTAGTGTGGGCAACGTTATTTTTTTTTAATGAGAAGTTGAGATAAGGCTAGGCAGATGATGATGACTTATAAATAACCGCATTACGTCATTTACCTAGATGTATTTATTTAATAAAAAAAAAAGTTCGCAAGAATATGTTAATAATGTTCACGGAACCAAATCTTTTCTTTATTGAAATCTGTGTTTATGTTCAGTAATTAATGTTAATTTTCACAGATTATATTAGTTTAAGTAGCGTTAACTTTTTTGCCAATTATGGCTACGTGCTTTTTTGTATTTTTATTAAATTGCCCATGATAATCAGTGGAATGAAAAATTAATTTAATGGTCCTTGCTTACCTCTGCCACGTACTTTACTATCGAAGCGTTACATAAACACACCCTCATTAGGATCACGCTTAGATCTTTAATTCATATTGGTCTAATAGTCGCAAGCGCTGCTGAATATGAGATCGTGGAGCGGCGGCCTAATTACGTAAAAAAGCGACAGCAACGCGACAGCCACGCGACAGCAATCTCACTGTCATCCAATACATTATATGTCACAAAAATGACGTTTGACAGAAGTTATCGCGCGATCTACGCCTGTCGCTACATCGGTAATCAGGCTGCCGGTCACCCTTGTACAGATACGTACTATTGGGGTTTCCTGTTGGAAAACATTCACTATCAGCCTGGATTTTAGAAACGTGCCCGGTAGATGATAGGTTTGCCCTTTATTATATTTCTCTTTTATTCAATTAAATTAATTAAATTTAAATGATCAAAAGTAAATAGACAGTGATTTTAATTTTTCTCATATCTATGATCATTCATCATCTATATGTTTTTCTGTCTTCTTGTATCTTGTATTTATTATTTTTATTATTGAAGAAAAAGTATAGGTAGTCCTCCAAGTAAATAAATAGGTACATATTTTATTTAAATAATATCCTGTTGATATTGCAAAATCTTATTAAATATGTTCATCATATTTTAAACGTACCTATTAAACACCATTTTTTTATGTCTTAATACATCGAGGTAGGTACTTATTCCTTAATATTCAGACAGCAATAAAATACTTACTTTAATTCGACAAATACTCAATTATTAATAACAAAGGACGATAATGACAAATGACCATATAGGACCCAATGAGATAATAGCATCCTTATAATTTTCATCATGTCAAATTACTATAGCTTATATGCAATGTGATAAAAGTAAAAACATTTCCATCATAATGAATACCGTACATACTCGTACATGGCCTAACACGAGTGTTTTGACGTATAGAAACGTAACCGTACCATTAACGTCAGTGAATCGAAAATACAACTGTCCAGGATTAACCATCTAGCAAGTGTGGCAATTGCTACGGGCCCCGCGCTAATGGGGGCCCCGCGTATCCCAAACCTCCGCCTAGCGTTACCTCTGTTTTTCGACTAAGACAATCCACGTCAGACAATCGGTAACCGATTATTTTGTAGGCGAAAATAAAACAAAATTAAAAAAATTCATAAACGCACGATTTCCATAGCAGATCAAGGGCCCCTCGATAGAATTTGCTCCGGGCCCCGCGCTTGCTTTATCCGGCACTGCAACTGTCCTACATGACTTTGTTTTAATTTAATGTGTGAAGCACAGTTTGTATCATACTTAAATATTGAATAAAGTCTTTGGTTTAAAAAAAATATAGCGTTCAGTATATATGTACTTAGTATTTCAAATTTAAAATTCACGCTAAAAGTTTTCATACAAAATGCGTTAACGTTTTTCCCCACTAAACATGAACTGATTACGCAGATGTTTGATAATGTTGAGACACAAATAAAAATTAAGTGGCCACGTTTTTGTTTTTTGATATTTTTTATAGATTGAGAAATAATTAACCCTCAAAATGCGTGTTTTTTTTTACAAAAATCTTCCTTATTCTTAAATTCTTATCTCGCGATAATTATTAAATTTTGAAAAAACTAAACATGTCGACCTTATTTAAATAAGAGACCCTATTTTGCGCGTCTTTCAAGACAATTTTGTCAGAAGCCGGCAGCTAAACGATACTCTTAACGACAAGCTTACGATACTATACGTCAAAACATTCGTGCTAGGCCCAGACTACAGTGTTGACCATGAGCGTCCCTCATACAATATAACAGTTATTAAATATGTAACCACATAACATATTCTTTGAAGATATCTTGCCCAACATGGTACGTACCTACATAGTTATTATTCATTAGCACACATGTGTTGATTCTTCTTCTATCGAGTCGGCACGAGCTACCGCATGGAGGTCGCTCATGCCGTGGTGGAAAGATTAGCCAGTCACCAATGGTGGTACCGAGGCTGACTGCCCAGGCTGCGCCAGACGATATCATGATTCGTCACTTTTGAAGGCTCTTTCCTTGCACCCCACTGATTGATATTCACACTCACCTATAAAGAACACCCTATGTCTCCTTATATCTAACAGGAGATGTTTCCAAATAGGTATATTACACTTATAAAAATTATTGAACCGTGATAAATCCACAAATCTCTTAGAAAAATAAAGAAGTATACATAATATTTTTTGACGTAGCTAGTTTCAACTGACTGAATATTATTTTTCTCTCCAATTGTTAAAACTGTATTAAGATATGACTTGACGCATGACTGGCTAGGCTTGAAATGCAAATTCGAACGTCGAAAAAAAAAAAAAATGAAAATATTTTCGCGAATATAGAGAGGGACTAGAACAACTAAAGAATTTTAGAAATCTCGTCTGTGTTTGTTTACTTATCTTACTTGTTTCAATGGTATAATAAATATACATTCAAAATATATAGAAAAAATATTATTTCCATTCGCAGATATGTAGGTACTGAAGCAATGTTTGTGTTTCATTCCAACTTTGCGCCATTATATTGATGTGTCTGAAGCTTACGTAATAGCCACCGAATTAGTAAATTTCTGCTAACAATAAATTAGCAAACACAACATGTTTGATGAATTATTACTACGTCCATTATTTATTATTATTAGTCAAAACATTCTGATTCTGAAGTGGCAAAGCGATTAGTTTTCTGCGTTTCGTGTTTGATTCCCGCACGGAACAGATATTGGTAAAATGTACAGATAATTGTTACGGGTCTAGTTGTGTGTGTATGTGACGTGTATGTTTGTTAACTGTTCCCTCAACAGAAGAGTAATCCTAGTGTGGGTCAACGTTTTTGAAAGAAAATACTCCATCTGAATAACAAGATCTTTCATATAACTACTGAAATCAGGGTTTTTGAGTTATTGAAAAAAAAACCTTTCATAGTGTATGCCTATAAAGAACCTACCAAATTTCAATTCCTACTGGACTTTCGTCAGTGAGTGATATTCCGCTTTTATATAGGTATAAACGCCTAACATAATATAGCATCACGCCTGTATTCCCCGAAGGGCTGAAGGGCTGAAGGCAGAGGTATACTCTTATAAACCCACATTTCGCCGATGCCGTTAGTGAGTCCCATGTAATTGGGGGAGAGCATATTGCTATCTTCCTATTCACAACTTCAGTCCCCGTGCAGCCACTGAGAATTGCCATGCAGAAGAACCCAATTCCGCTTTATATCTATAGAATTATATCATGGAGCTTTTATATAATATAAAGGTAGAAGATATTTCTCCGTGACCGAAGTCGTGGTCTAAATATAAACAAGTGCAAGGACCATAATTAAATGAACGAAAAGCGAACGACAACAAACGAAGCAGTTACAAAATGTCAGAGAATAAGTAAATTACATAGCATCATCACGCCTGTATTCCCCGATTGGTTAGGCAGAGGCGTACTATATACACCCACATTTCACCGATGCCGTTATTAAGTCCCATGTAATAGGGTACGAGCCAATTACCATCTACCGGGCACAGTTCCAGACTCCGTGCTGTTACAAAAATAAAGCTTTGCCCGACCCGGGAATCGAACCCAGGACCTCGCGCTCAGCAGTCGCGCTTGCGACCACTAGACAAATGAGACAGTGTAAGTAAAAAAAAAAATAGAAACGGTCCTCTCAAACACTTTTGGTACATTCAAACCGGCTCCCATTAGCCTACAAGCCTACATACCCGATTACAAGTAGTTTCTCGCCTACTTTAATTGTTCTTGCCACCTATTTAGTTTTAATAGCAATTAACACGGTAAGGTATTGTGATACCGTACCTATCATATTGTGTTACCTCCTCGTGGCGTGTAGATGTCACAACATATTTCAATTAAAAACTATGAATATATGACGGAAAATGAATATTATGCGTTTGCAAAACGCGCACATGAGACTCAAAAACGCCCACTATCACATGAGACTCAAAAACGTCATCGGCGAAATGTGGGTGTACAATAATACTCCTCTGCCAAATCCTTCGTGGAATACAGGCATGATGCTATGACCAATTGCAACTCATTCTTTTCAGATTTTCATCTAATTAATGCATCGGACCATTCAAATTGTTTAAAGTTTTATGCTTACGGAGTAGATAGTTAAAAGGAAAAGAAAGAAATTAGGTCTATCAAAAGAATGTGCACACAGCTCTTTCCATGTATTGTTGTATTGTATAAAAAACTAATTAAATGCATAGTTCATCTATGTTCATTAATGGTTTATTAATAGCTCACAATTTAAACACTCGCCTACACCACAAACAAACACGTGGAACTCAAAATGGAAAATACAATAAATATTTACAAAGGACTTCATCAACATCGTCTCTTTTTATATACATATATAATTTACTCCACACTACGTTAACTCATTCGAGTATTGACGTAAGTGAATATTTAGTTAAGCTCTTAATTGAGTATGCGAGCAGGCATCAGTGTGATTTACTTACGAACGAAGTCCAAAAGGCAGATTAGTTTCAAAACAAATGTATTTACATACACAACAAAGCAGGGTCAGTAAAGGTTAGAATTTACTTTGAATAGCTGAACTCGGTTATATTGTAATGACATGACCGGTCATTTCCTGGTCTCTATATCAATAAAATAAATGTAATGTTGAAGACATTGTTGAGATTATTTCGCAAGGTACATGTTCTATTCGGGCGCCATTTTGATCGCCATTAATATTGACGAGTGTGACTGAACTTCAGTTTACGTTTGGTTTCCATAGGTAGCAACCACACGAGAAAAATGAGAAGGGGATACTCATGAGTATGAGTTTAAGTCACACATGAGTATGAGTTTAACAGACTGTTTTCTGCAAATTCACGCCAAAGCGCGTATTTGGAGTGAGGGTAGGACTAAAAATAATTCTATTCGATCCACTACACGCAACTCTTTGAGAAAGGCTAGCAAACATTTAAATAACAAAAATTTAGTTAGGCCATATATGTATTTAGTTTGGCCCTCTTTGTGGCGTTCTGCAGTTCAGTGCACGTAGGCTGCCGTTTTTCTCTTTCTCCTACCAGCAACACTAGTATTAATTATTCCGTAGCAAGAGTGGTGCCATAATAAGAAAATGAAAATTGGAATACAGTTTTTGTGAGTATAGGCCGAATACTCCTTAAAACGCCTGATCAGAGTAGCATGTTTTAAAGCGGAAATCGGTTAACTACGAGCAATTATTTATTATGTGCTACGAGTACCACAGAAAGTACCCCTATCCACAAGGTTGTGTACCTTAAACATGAGGAAAATCAGGTATGAAAGCCAAATTCGTCGGAACCAAAATGCCGTAATCACATGGTGGTTATAAAGATTGCAAGTTAATACAGTTAACTGTACGTTGAACTTTAACAACATAGTTAATGAATAGGCGGTATAGATGACTGCCTTGTCTTGCCTTTTTCATATTTACCGGAACAAGTCGGATCCTTAATTATTTCCGTGTTTCCATACCAATTAAAATACTTTTCGTTATTTATTTTATTTCTATTTATAGTATTTTTACCTTTTTTTTTATTAATAAATCTTATGTCTTTCCTGAATGACTGAGTGGCGAGTGTCGAGGTCGCGGCCAAGGCAACAATGCATCGAAGGTAAATTAATTGCGATGAAGAAGTTATGAAATTCATTCATTTACTTAGTGCCTACTAGCGTGTAGTACATTGTGATAAATGCCTCTATTGTTATGAGAATGACAGACAACCCTTTTGGTGGGGAGTTAGTATATTTAGATTAAACGCTTTTTGTATTTGAAGTGATCACTAAAAGTCTGGTCAAATCTCTGATTATTTCAAATCGTATGTTTGCTATTTTGGCTGAACAACATCACTAACCACTTCAAAAACTATTTAATTTTGACGACTTGTTCTTTAATGAGCCATCGAGACACCAGGTGTTAAATTTTACATAAAAAAAACCGTGAAAATCAACCTACAGTAATATAAATAAATTACCTTATATTATATTATCAAATATTAATCATTTGTACACCTAGCTATTAGTTACAATATTACGCTGTACAAAATAAGGTACAATAGCTGTCATTAAAGTAATTTACAAAATTTAGCGTGGCCTTGTGCCGCGTTATTAATACCACCTGCGCTCGCGTATTTTCTAGAAAGAATCCATAAGTTTAATTGTGAAATAGAATATATTAAAATATGTTAACTAAATTATCTGCGAAATCAAGCAGCGCTTGACGCGATCAATCCTTAGATGGGTGACCCTTCCGTGCCTCGGAAAGCACGCTAAGCAGTTGGTTCCGGGTGTCATAGGAAGACCTATGACAGTCGTTACGGGTGTCAGTAGCCCAAAAACTCTTACAACCAGTCTAACCTTAGAGAATCAGTGTCTCCCAGTTACTGGTTGGCGGAGGTCAGAAGGCAGTCGCTCTGAGTAAAATACTGATATTCAGCCGCAACCGGTTAGATTGGAAGCCGACCCCAATTTAGTTGGGAAAAGGCTAGGCAGATGATGTTAACTAAATTATCTACTTATCACGCGATCATAAACTGGTTTTATATTACTTAATCAATATGTATCGTGTATCTAATGATAATAAGTATGAAACAGATTTTTTAATATAAGTAAATTCAACTTCAAATAACACAACATAGCGCCTGTATTCCCCGAAGGGTTAGGCAGAGGTATTATATTGTACACCCACATTTCCCTGATGCTGTTATTGAGTCCCATGTAATAGCGGGCAGCGGAGAATTTCCATACAGAAAAACTCAATAACACTTTGCCTGACCCGAGAATTGAAACCAGTACCCCTAGTGTACGTTTCTTTTGACAAATTCGATTTACTACATCGAACGCGTTCGGCGCTTCGATTGATCCGTTTCGTGCTCTCTACCAATCGGAGCGCCGAACGCGTTCGATGTAGTAAATCGAATTTGTCAAAAGAAACTTACACTAGGGGTACAGGACCCCACGCTCAGCAGTCGCGTTTATGACTACTAGACCAATGTGGCAGTCTCTTCAAATAAATATACATACATACATACATAAAGTCACGCCTTTTTCCCATGGGGGTAGGCAGAAACTACGGAACGCCAAATAAATATTTCCTATATTTTAAATGTATCTTGAAGCACCTACAAGCCTACAACTAGCATATATATTTTTATGATTAGTTTGATTTTAGTCTACCAATTACCTATGCCAAAAAGCTTCTAGTAGCTTGTTTTTTTTTTTTACTACGAATTTTAGTGCCTTTGGCAGCACTTCACCTGATGGTGCCAATGCTGCCGAGGATGGATCACGCGAGCTCAAACAATACCTATTCACTAGTGTTTATATTTTAAAACGTAGTAAAATATGTGATTTCTCTGTATTTCCCCTCGTGCTTCGCGCTACGTGTATGGTTAAATAGGTCAGTAAGTAAACCAGGGCGATGGACCAATAACCTGTCCCCGCTTACGCATCACCAATCTGGGATAAACGGTACAGGGATATTAGCTAGAAGTTTCTCTCCCTCGTCCCTCTTTTCTCGTGTCACTGTCATTTGTTTTATAATAACATAGTATCACGATTCTGTTTTTTTTGAAGGGTTAGGCAAGGTACTTACACACCGACATTTTTCTAGATATAGAGAGCTCAGTTCTAATCTCCGGTGCTACTGTGTACATGTACGTGTTTTAACGGAAGACCCACTAACACTGTGCTCTCATCTCTTCAGGTTGAGAGATGGCACCCAAGATCTCACGCTCAGTAGCTCAGTAGCTGCGCTTGCGACCAATAGACCAATTTCGTATTTGTTTTAGAAAAAAAAAAATGGTGCACCGTAACACCAAGCCGTATTATGTAAATCTGAGAGACGGAAAGAATCCAGATTTCCTCAAGCTTTGCTATTTTATACTTCTGTTGGATCGGCTATTTCCGGAAGACTGCAAATAAGGGATTGGCAAACGTGCCTAGATACCCTTCTAAGCGCCTGAACTAGAAAGTTCCGTTCTTAAATCGGAGCTCTGAAGTAAAAGGTACCTTGACTGAGCTGAAAGAAATTACTTACTCTCTTTATTTTGTGTGTGTATTATACAAACTTTTTAATAGTTTTTTTCGAATTTCGAAGCAACTTCTCATGGTTACTTTTGCTGATCTAAGGCAATAGACTCCACATAAACATTAAAAAAGCCTTAGCGATAGCATCTGACGCTTTCGACTGACAGAACAGACGTCTCGAAATATTTTTGTTGCCTAAGCTAGTATATTCATCTATTCATACTATCAATTCACCTGGTTTGAATGCCAAATTAACACTAACGAATAGAAACATTTCCATAATAATATATAGTCCTTTACATGTCCCTTGATAACATTGGCATCAATTAATTAAACAAAATTGATTAGTGGCCGCCTTGAACTAAATAGTAAGCTATCAATCCTACTGTTAACAACTATATAATTGCATTCCACATTAAAGTATCGACTGAGATCAATACTTTATCAATTTAACATTTATACTTTCATATGGTCGTGACTTGTTGTTTTCCATCGATATGTTAGTAACGAGGAGAGATGTCACTAATATAATCATAATAGTTACTGGTAACATAATATTAAATATTAATATGATAATTAGATTATTCAAATCTGCAGTAATAGTGTTACTCAGTAATAGTCAAATAACTATTCTAGTAAAAACGAATCAAGAATCAATGTACATAACGGTGATTAAACTTTTAAATACGCCAACGAACTAAACAACGTTGTCAACGTTGTTTAGTTCGTAGTCCTAAGCCTACAAAAGTATGAAGGAAATTTTAATGACCGTTTCGCGTAATATGTTAGTCGGTATCGATAATAGTGTAATCATACGACTGAGTACGTTAAATGAATAATATATGTATATTATTGGGTAACGAATACTGAATCCGTAAACTATTCTTTGACTATTACCGAGTAATACTTATAAAAATATAATATCAGTAAAGCGTTATATTTAATAATACTATTACCAACTAATGACCCTATTACCCCATCTCAAGTAACGAGAGACACTCGATTTCCGAAAACCTATTTAAAATCGATGATCGCCAAATGTAACGTCGAATTTCATGATCGATTGACCAAAACTGTGAAAAAATCGCCTATCAATTGTAATATTAAAACTACACTAAGGCTTCCACGAGACAGGCTCGTCTTAGTATAGAAGCCACCGATAACTCAGCAATCAACTACATCGATTAGTTTACATGAGATTTACTAATTAATCTATGGCTTCGTTGGCTGTCTAGTTCTCTGTGATGTGAAATAATTCATCAAATTGGTGTTCAAGAAGGATTGAGGGATTATCTATTTGTGTTAAGAGAATTGGCAGCGCTCTGAAAAAGAGGTAGCTGTCTGGATACCGGTTTCAACCTTTTTTTTTACCCTGGGGAAGGCGACGGGTGATGACGGACTTTTACCGACTAAAACCACACGGTGTTCCTGCGGCATACCTGTAGCGCCGGAGATACGGGATTCGCTCGCGCATTCACCGCACCCCCGGCAGGTATCAGCCCACCAGTGGATGACCTGGCAGGCTCCGTCCCATTGTGCAGCTAATCTATAGCTGCACATCTTCCTAACTCAAGTCCGCCATCTCAAGTCTGCTGCTGCTCGAGTGACGAACAGCCCCAAATCCGCCACCCGTATACCGGTTTCAACCTACATTATTTTAACTAAGTAAGAACCATAGACTTAGAATTTCGCTTACACTTACACTGTAAGAACATTATATTCTCTATTACTTTTAAAAGTAAAGAGCTCGGTCGTATTTCGTGCTACGACATACGATCCTCCAAACATGTACCGCAACAAGAGTTCGTCGTACTAGAAAAGTACCCACTTTCTTTTATAATTCTGTATGTTGGTATAAGTCATTGTGTGAGGGAGAGGATGATCCCCACTTTTTCTGAAACTAGTGTCTACACCGGGTTGTACGGTAAAGCCGTTTTATCCAGTCGGCAAAGACATGCGCACATCAAAGTCCGTTTTTTAACTCCAATGGGCTTTGCAAGCTCTTTTAATAAGTTAAAAATCTAGGTGCACAGCTCCAAATTAGGTTAGTCCTATCCTATTTACTAAAGCCTGGCAAGATAATCTCGTCAAAATATTGAATAAAATTAGATTTTACATGTTGTTGTGTCACATTGCAATATTACATGCACCATGTAATATCGTCCAAAACGTTTAGTCTATGTGATGTCACCTCTCACCATAAATTGTATGATGACTCCTCTCTACACGCCGTCATACGTCACATCGCGCGATGTTTTTCGACGAATGGATGTGGCGAATACCGTAACAGTCGTGAAAGGATTGTGCCAGCCAAACTCGTCAGCCGGCTTTGTGATGATCGTATTTATTTAATTATGGTTTGTGTTGAATGCGGCACATACTAACTGCATAGAACTTCATTCGTGTTTGAGAAAATAATCATTTTGAGATTTTATAATGACGAAATCATTAGTAATAAATGATTCGATATTTAACATTTCACTTGTATTAACAAATAATAGCAGAACGTTTTTATTTTTAAATATGGAATCCTCAATTCCGTCTGATAAATCATCATAATAATGTATACTTAGTCTACAGGATAACATCGTATCCAATCATTTCTCATTTCCGCTCACCTTATCTATTAAATTATTTGTTTGCTTTTTTATATTCTTGGGTCATTTATACCATAACAGATAAAAAAAAATTTTGTTCATTTAAAAAAAAAAAATAGTTATCCTATTTGCGGTATAGATAATATATGGCTTTTTGGGACCCATAGTCATCGGGGATGTAACTCAGTGGTAGAGTGTCTGCTTCGCATGCTGAAAGTCCTGGGTTCAAATCCCAGCATCTCCACAAAACAATTTTTGTTGTGTATTTGATCTCATAAATACATTGTATTTTATAATTGGTGTACTTATACAATACATTGTAATTTTGAGTGATGATATATTTTAACATAAAATATGAGCACATAGATTTTATGGCATCAAGTCAGACTTAAAAAATCATACATATAAGCAAAAAAGTATTAATTTATTGGAGTGATTTAGAATAAAAAAAGCTTGTTTATTATTTCTCTTAGTTCATTCATTATATTTTTAGTTCAGCGACCTACATTATTGATTTAAGTACAATCATCTTTTGTTTGTATGTTTACGTAACACTTTAACGTTAATTGTAGATGATTTTTTTATTGCCGCAATGATCACAGGTTTTTTTAAGCACATTGCATCATTTTCTATGAACCTTCAATTAAAACTTGCGGTTCAGTATAAAAAACTGGTGACGCCATCTAACGCAATATGTAGTAGTTGTGACTAGACCCATATTTGAATACAGCGCCATCTATTAAAATATGATGTAACTACGTTATTGCGTCTGTATCATTTACGAGAAAGGCCTACCTAACACAATACGAATAGTATTAATGTATAATTATTTAATACAATTTAGGAATTGTATTGATCATTGAACTATCATATTAGCTCGAAGGTACCATGGTAGCCAAGCGTCTTTTGGCGAACTAATGCAGCGTCTTCTTTTCTAGGGCATCAGTACTTATAGGATACACTGATATAGTAGGTAATTATAAATATGTAGGTAGTAGCTTACCTACATATTTATAATTATTTAAAAACTCTTAATATCCAGACAAAGAAAACTACCATATTGACGACTAGTTGATGCATGCAGAACTCTTCTGCCAGGCCCAAATATCAAACTAAAGCATGGTGATAATTCTATTTATTAATATGTAAGGTGAGAAGAAATGAAACCATATTCTTGGAATAATATTTTAATGAAAATTCAACTAAACGTATAAATCTTATTTATACTTACAATAAACAAGTAAAGTGGATAAATATTTACATTTAGCTGGGGAGAGGCCCGCATGTTTTGCGTCTAACCCCAAAATTGCACTAACAAAAATATGGAAGCCCATATAGACTCCCTTCTCGTTCGGCCGCTGGTTCAAACTTATAAACATAAAGATAACTTAAATATCGAGAGATCACACTTTAGCTGGTAACTGAAAAATACTTAAAATTAAAACAGACATTTTATTAATTACTTAGGTTTTTAATTAGGAAGCGCGCTTACGTATCTATAATTTTACTAAAAAGTCTTTATTTTTTCTCCTCACTTCTTATTCATTTATATTTTTAAAGCGCACAGGGATTTCGTGTACTTTGTCAATTGAGAGTTTACATATCATGAAACTGATATTAATCTCCAATTACTTTATTATAAAAATTGAAGACATCAAAACGAAAACTGGAGTGCTAAGCTAACTGTTGTAGACGAAACTAAACGTGTTGTACCAAAAAGTAACCGTATTGCACTTCGTTTAGTTGCAATCGGTTGACAGCTGTCACACTTGTAAATAAAACAGCTCGCATCTGGCTGACAATCAATTCATTGTTTAAAGTAAATATTTAAACCACGCTTTGACAGTTTCCTACAACCCTACAACACAATGTTTGCTATAAACGTTGCTTCTGATACGCAGCACATTGGCTAAGTTAACAGCACACAACACAGAGTAAAATATTTGCTACCGTCGAAAACGACGACTTAAACAAGTGGTAATCTGAACCAGCAACCGAACGAACACGGTATAACGAGTAAACATTGTATAAGTTTAATATTATTAGATATAATAACGCAGTCTTAGTACGCCGTGGCCACTGGTCGCCCTTACCCTAGTGAGACCGCTCTAACACTACGGCGCTACTCGATACATACGCTACCCACGGAGTAGGTAACCAATGGAGTGCTAATGCACGGAAATACAGATGAACTAGTTTGAGGATACGTCCGCCTAATGTTAATAGCAGGTGACGATAAGATACTGCGCGCAGACAGTTTCCTTTATCCACGTACTTCATAAATTGGGCGAGTTTGATTCTATTAGCATTCCATTTACCTCCTACTTCGTGACGCTACCCCAGAACATCTAACCTGTATGTGCGACCGTCGTTGTAGCAATACTGAGAAATATGGCACTTATTGTTAATATTTCTTAAGTATACCCATGCTTTGCAAAACATTGATCCCGAAATACTAATGAGGAACGACGCACTTTTGTCTATGGTACTGGGTAAATACTAAATAGGTACAGTCAAGAATTAACACAAACAAAAATACATTACAAAAAATTAGGTAGGTAAAGTAGATACACTAACTTGAATCGGTATAAAATCTACTTCATTAATTGTCCTCATATTTTTCAATTGTGAAGAATCATGAATTCTCACATTGCAGTGACAATAGAGCTACAAATCGACGTCGATTATATCTAATCTAAGCACTACTAATAAAATGACGCTACAAGTATTATGGAAGATAATGAAAGTGGCCTCGCCTATGCGGAACGATAACAACACTACAACTAGACACTGCCTAACTGACTAGAACTTATGGAGGGACTAGAGAAAAAGGAGTAATTGGAAGAACTACTTGCCGTTCACGCTTTAACAAATAAAGACTACTAGAAATTGGCAAAAAAGTACTTATTTCTGTCATCATTTGATGTTATAACATTTTTATTGTCGGCTTGTAAATAAATACTGAAAAATAATAAATTCAAGAAATTGTATTGCATGGAAGCTGAAGGAAATATCACTGTGAGCAGATCACTGGTGGCTGATGATATTAATGATGATATTTACGCCAAAACTTCTGGCGAGTTTTGCGTTTCCTATACACAATGCTGGAGTACACATTGTGTACAAGAACTGTAAAGCCCAAGATGACGTTTACGGTACAAAATACTGAATTCATATTCATATCTGTTATAACTGTGTGATATAAAGGAAAGTAATGAGCTTTTTGGTATGATATTACTATTAATATCATTTAGTAAACAGATATCTATATATTATTTTAATAGAATGTTATTAAAAAACTTATTAAGGACTAAGGAGTTGACTATCTAATATATATAACTATTAATAAAAATCCGTCAACAAACAATAAAAGAACACATTAAAGGTTATATTGGACTACAGTACTTAAATTGCCTTGCTTTCGTCCAAAAAAGATCTCATACAATTTTGACCAGACTAGCATCCTAACCTTTCCAGTATGTTGAGTTCAAGTTCTGTTCCAAACCCAGACAAATATCTGTATTCTGGAAGCACAGCGTAGCTAAGCGTAGCATAAATTGAGTCTAATAAATTCCTCTAAACAAATAAGACGCGTGAACCGGCATTGACTAGGATATCTAAACAGGTCTAATATCTAAATGTGCGGGACGGGAAGGGGATAGGTTGGCGGCTATAGGGAGTCGAGGCGCGTCCGCTGCACCGCGAGCAGAGCCGACTGCTGCTGCAGACTCTTGCGAAGACCCTCCAGAGTCTGCAGGACCTGAAAACAAAATTCATGGTAAATCCTGAGTTGAGTAATACCATAAGCAGAATTTCAAATTTTTCTGTCCTGTGCCACTATAAGGCAGTTTGCCATAACCTGATTAAAGGTTTTGTGAAAGGTGTCTGCACAAAAATCTAAAACATGCTTAGAAAAAAATCATAGTACAGAAACAGTAAATGATAATTCATGCTTAGACGACTAACCTCATCCCGAGCATAAGCCTTCCTCTTAGGCGGCTCGGAGTGGGGCCTGTCGGTAGGCGAGGGGGGAGTCGCCCGACGTGCGACGGGGGGCGGCGGCGGCGCGGCTAGCGGGGATCTTCGCGCCACTGGGGACAGGCGGCGCGGGGGCTCCGGGGAGTTCGCGCGCATGAAGTTTGTGATATGTGTGCGCTCTGGACTTCTACGGGGAGCTTCCACCTGACAACACAAGGTTTGGGCAAAATTACTACGAATATTTAGAATTTAATAACGGAAGAATAAAAAAACATATTATTCCGTAACGCAGGATAACGTGTGGTTGTCAGCGTTTGTTTCCGCGGTAGTCACCATACAACATTATGCCAGCATAATTATGGACACTGACAAACATATACCTATGTCACTCCGAAAATTGGATGAGCTAGGATGTAGGGAATATGCACTACTATAATCAGCACTCCATTTGCTTACTACTGCATGGCTCAGTGTACTAATTATAAGGTTAAGTACAAATTTTGGTAGGTACATGATAGTTAATAACTAGACTACTAGAGGGTCAATGCAGGATAAAGTTATAAAATGTATTAATTTTAAATCATGCTATAAAAAGCAGATCCTAAATAATTATCTTCTCCGTCATAATCGTAGTTCATTTTAATCTACCATCTTCTCCGCCTCTCTGTTAATCGCCCTATACTTATATTTATACTATATTTTCTCTGTTTTCCAACACACTCACCTCAGTGGCCCTTAGCTCCCTAACTCTCGGGTTGTGTGGCGGCTCGAGCGGTGCCCGTGACACGGTAACGAGCAACTTCTCCGCCTCTCTGATAAGCTCCCTGTATTTCCTCTCGGCTTCCCTGTCAGCTTCTAGCAAAGGATCCCTCTCTCGTACCGGAGGAGCTGACGGAGCGTGGTTGCGACGACGCATCCGAGGCGGAGTCGCTCCTAAAACAAGAAAACAATCACTTGACAAAATATATTTATTGATAGTTAAAGGCAAGTATGTGTACTGGATAAATACGATGATATATATGAGGATGATGAAAATGTTGTCCTCCAAGACGTATCCGTTGACGGCGACACCCTGTAAATTTTCGGCAATCTGTCTTCGCTCATATTGCGTGATTCGCAAAGCAGAAATTGCTTTTGAACACGCGGTTAGAAACAGCGCAGTGAAGCTCAGTCCCAAACCCTCCAACTACACATATAATTCGCAAGGGGAGCTTCACTGCGCTATTTGATATATATTATATGTGTACAGCTCACCTCCTTTTAGGTACATGGGACTTGATAACGCCATCGGCGGAATATGGGTATATAATTGTACACCTTTTTTTAATCTAACTTTGTAAATTGGTGAACACTGGCGTGAAGCTAAAATGAAGGTCATTTTAATTAAAAATACTGGGGTATTTTCCGTTGCCCTTTCTTCCTGAATCCGGTTTGGTCGCAAGGTTTTCTACGCATTAGTACCTACTTATATTACGGATAGTTTCCATTTGGCATTGAAAAGACCATTTGACATTTCTCAAACCGTTCTCTTTTACGTAGAAAAAAAGTGAATCATGAATGCTCTATACATCATCTCACCATATGTGGAAAGATGATGTAACTCTTCCAAAATAAGATATATATCTCGTCATTCGATTTCCTAGCATTGCTGAGTTCAAACCCAGTAGAAAAGGCCTACTGCAATTTAGTTGTGAACACATCACCGTCTGACTCGATGTCAGATTGCATTGCCATTAGTAGACTATTCGCCTTCATTGTAGTGTTAAATTATTCCTCTCACTAGCTGATCACTGTCTTCGTCCTGCTGGTAACCTGGTATCTTCGTCCCCGATGAACCCGTTGGTAGTCTTCCTCCGCGATGATGTTATCGCCCGACATTATCACAATCTCTATAATAATATTATTAGCATTCATCTCACCAGCAGATCGCGGGGGACGTCGCGGTGGCCTCCGTCTTCTCGCCCTTCTTCTGCCTGGTGACGCAGTTTCATCATCATCCTCATCTCCACCATCAAGTCCCGTGTCGCCATCGGAGTCGATGTCAGCGTCAGATAGGATGGCAGTCTCCCGTCCTCTTGTCCGCATCCCCCGACACTCTTCGTCACTAGAAGCCCCGCCCCGGTAGTACGGTGACCTGGGGGGCTCAGGTGATAAGTGGGGGGAGAGGTGCGGTGATCTGGAATTTGGAATAGATTGTTTTTAGTATATGGGCAGGTACGTAATTACCTAAATGAATAAAAACGTAATACCCGATGGGAGATTAATATAACCGTTATACATAGTGCCTATCTGTAATAAAAAGTATGGTAATTATAATGAAGGCTCAAGTACTTACTATTTAATATTACCTTGTCTGTGTATTTTAGAGTCGATTAAACCGATAAAGATGCTCTAGTTATGTCTCTACAGCAGAAAGTTTTATCTGCCAAGTTTTATGCTACAAGCACCACGACTCCTTTGTTTTCTTTGACTTGTGGGTACAGGCCAGCGTGCAAAACATTTTTTTTACAGCATCCATTCATATACATCACTTTATAAAATGCAAATACTTTTAAAGTTGTTTGGATCTCTAAAATTTTCCTCCATTACTCGCTTAATATACTGGAAAGAAGAAGGCTTTCAAGTACTTATAATACGCAATTATAAAGGCAAATAAATAGCTAAAGAGGTTGCGATGTAATTGAATTATCATTTTAACTTCGCTCGACAGGCATAGTCCTACTGACCTATTTTAAGTAGGTGAGTGTGCTTAACTCAATTTTTACTTGCTACACCATATCACCCTACTAGCGTTAAGTAGATATTAAGACGTAGCTTATAAAAACGTTTATTATTCTACCGTAAAAAATATAATTCTATAATTTTGCTTTCACTATCCTATAACAGTTGAAACTTCCAGTCACGGACAAGTTAGCCCAAGTTGATTACAGGACAATGAACGATTACAGAGGCAAGACTTAACGGTCCAAGAATAAATGCTTTTCTTTCTTTCTTATGCAGATTTCAGAGTCTGTGATCCTTCAGAGCTTAACATTTCTTTAAGCCTTAATTGTGAATCATAGACACTGCAGCAAGTGTTGGTGCACTTGGTGCATTTTGTGTTGAAAAAGCTTATGGGCAACTGATGTATATAGCTTACCTCGAGCCATACTTGACGTTTTGAGAATCTAGCGAGTAAGGAGCATGATGCAATTGCGGCTGTGTGGGTGGACACTGCAGCGAGTGTTGGTGCACTATGTGCTGTGGCCGCCGTCTACTCGGAGAAGTTGCACCCAGCCAAGGATTAGTCTTGATGCGACACCGTGGCCTAGGTGATGGCGTTGCACATACCACCGCAGGTACGGGGGCGGGCTCCGGTATGCACCGGCGAACAACCACGTTTGAGCGACGCTGAAATTAGAAGTATGAGTTGAGAAAAACTGAAAAATGAAATTTATGATTAGGTTTATACGGACTTTCTCCTAGAAATTATCCATTAAATGCAGTCTGGATTTCGGGGCCGTTCATGAGTGGCTTAGGTCTATTATTACTCTGCCTAGCCCGTTGCATTTTTTTAATTATATGCGTGAGGTTATCATATTCAGTTGTTAAAACATTAGGTAGCCTCAATATGAAACAGAATATTACACTTTTGTATTGTACTTAACTGTTACGTTACGTTACGTTGTTTGTGACAAATAAACCTATGTAAAATATGTAAATGATGTTTTTCTATAGCCCTCTGTTAAGTAAGAAGGCTTTTCAAAAATTGCGCTCGGGCTCCCTTTCGGCAGCCGGGCGCGGGTATACAAGATTAACTTGTGGGTGTCAGCATAAGTGCTCTCACTTTACGATCACTGCGCACTATGCTCCCCGAGACAAGGAAAGTTAAAACGTATGGCGCGACACAAGGCTGATAGGGCAAATCCCGAGAACCAAACGCTTGCGTGATTCAATTCGCCGCCAACGCCATCTAGTTATAAATATGGAAGCTCACGCTAGAATGTATATGAAAATCAACGGGACGGTGAAGTTTCGTTTTTATCGCAGTTTACTTTGTTTAATGAGTTATAATTAGACATTATTTTGGTATATACATGTGTATTCAATTAATAAATAGTCATTTTATACAATTTACATAATATTGCGACCATATCACGCCCGCTAAAACAATTAAGATCTCATAAAAGATTAATGCTTAATAGAGGCTTCCCAACGATGTTACAACGAATGACCATAGTAATAGAGATATTTCTGGTAAAACCTGAATATATTTTATTATTAAAAAAGTATTTTATACGCCCTTGTCGTGGGTACAGCAGTTTCCAGACATTATCTCGCATACAAAATCAGACCCAAATAACTTACAAATACTTATACCTTCGAAAATAAAATCCGCGACTGGTTACGCAGAAACCTAATCACTAAGCTACTGCGCCTACTGGCCGCAATATTACGACTAAATGTCACGTCTTTTTCCTATAGGGGTAGGCAGAAACTACGGAACGTCACGTGCCAAGATCCTTACATACTGTTTTGTCGTAATATTGTGTATTATTAAAAATACTCATTGCACGTATAGACTTAACAAATGAGTTCACATGACATTAACATAAAACCCAAACGAGTAACGCTATATTAAAACCTATGGCGATCCGACAGACTTAATATAGCCCAGGTAAAGGATCCACCCTCCAATTACTACGGTCTAGTTAATTAATAAAGCCCGATGCACATACGAGCACCTGGGTCGATCACTGTACGCTCAATATGTGTGTGTACAGCCTTAATAAGCTAATAATTACCGTATTTGCGCTGTCCCAGACGGGTGAAAATGAATTAACTTTTCAGCTAATTGAAAACTGTGGCGGGGGAATTAATTAATAATGTCATACGTTTATTAATTGTATCTGTATTTATCAGGTCTGATTTGTGGACTTGTGATGTAAGATTTATATGTGTACATAACTATCTGTTTCCCGCGACTTCGTCTGCTTGTATATTTATTTCGACGGTCAAGTGTCAATATAGTATAACATATTGGCGATTTTCGCACATAAAAAAGACTAATTGCCCTAATTATATAATTGCTATAAAAAACATTGATTGTATATATATTCAATTAATAATATACTACCTATATTATATGTAAACTATACTATTAATTGAATTACTTAGTAGCATATCCCTTTTTTATGTAATTGAATGCTATAAAACGAAAATCGCCAAAATGTTAGTTATTATATATTGACACTTCACCGTCGATTTATTATCTAAATAGTGTTTTGTTGCATAGTAAAAATAAATCTATGTCCTTTCACTTGACCCAGGCTACCTTTTTATAAAATTTCATAAAAATCGGTTCAGTAGTTTAGTTGTGATGAGGTAACAAACAGATAAACAGAGTTACTTTCGCAATTATAATAACGTGGATGTAAACATACCTACTACTCACACACAAATCAAGGTAGGATATTTTTAAAATACCACGCAGTAATGTTATTTATAAGAATCGGTAGGATTAATCAACATGAACACACTGTTTACTGGATACTAGTATTATATTATCTGTGCTGAAGGTCAAGTAAACATACCATCGAGAACTTTATGGAGCCCTCTCGGGTGTGCTGTTTTCCTAATAATCAAAAATTCTGATCCTCACAAGATTACGAAAAGACAGATGCCGGCCGTGTTTGAACTCAATCCCTCGAACCGTTCAACTAATTATATTTTTTATATCTATTGTAAGCTGTTCTAATGATATTACAACAATCATCATTTTCATTAGTTTATTGCATACCATTTACCAATAATATTTTCCCAGTGAATCTTGGGAAATGAGTAATTGATCATAATGATTAATTTCGCTTTATCAGTCTCTATAGTCATTAAATAGCCTACAATGCCTAGTGCAGGTATTAAGTACATATCTAATATTTATTTCCGTAGCCGTAATACTTCGGCAAACATCACCAAGTAGGTTCACCCCAGTAACAAGATAGCTTTTCCTTATTTACTTAATGTACAATTAAAGCGGCATACTGAGCATAAATGTAACCACTAATCCATTTTCAAGCAGCTCCTTTCTCGTAAGTAACCGAAAGATTATACGGGTAGGTAGCCATACTGTCTGCCATACTGTTTAAACTCCCATTTCTGTAATATACAGCCAAAGCCGAACCGCTATTAGAAAGTACTTTGTGGGTAAACGTAAACATACCTTGGCTGGTTCATGGTAAAGGTGTGTGGTGGGAGGCGCGGGCGGCGGCGGGGGAGCCACGAGCGGAGCGGCGAGCGGGGCGGGGGGCGCTCCTGGAGATGTGCCATCCGTAGAGTACCCGGTACTGTATGCGCTCTCTGGCGAAGATAGATGAGGAGGAGGCAAAGGCCCCGTGGTCGTGGTTGCCACTGCCGGCCTCGCTTGCTTCTGTTTACGCTTCTTGGCCCGCCCCAACTGCGCCTCCATCCATGACTTGAGCCGCGCGCCCAGCATGCCGTCGACGGCACCTGTATCACACAATGTCGATCTATTCATTTGGACGCTCAAAAATGTTAGTACATAACACACCTATAAATATTTTTCCTTGTGATAACATCCTGAAGTTCCATCCAATAATCTTTAGTCACGAACACATTGTCGATAAAATTCCATAACCAAAGATTGAAGGGAAAATCAAACATCATTTCGCTAAAAGGCAAGCTCACCGTGACGTGAACACTGCACGCACAAAGTGTCGTTCACGCCTCGATACACGAAGAAAACATATTCGTACGCGACACTCACTTGAACAAAGGTTTTAAGAAAATACATCAAACGCCCGCTACGAACGCGGAGACAATTGTTACCCCAACTGCTCCACATTTCCCTGTCATCAAAATGTACGCTTTGAAGTAAACAAAAGTAGTGACATAAAATGTTTTATCGTGTCGCCTTCATTTCATTGCAGAGAAAAGGCCGTTAACGGGGAACCACAATACCGTGTCTAGAGCGAGCCCTCGCCGTGTCATATTTCAAGAAAGTCTAGCGAAGCTCGTAAAAAAGGGTGCTGACTGCTGCACCCTCTTCATTTCCATCAATGGCACTTCTTATAAAAAAGAAAGTAGATAGCATCGTCACGATATATTTAATTAAATGGAGTGGAGTATCGCGATCCATACGTAAGATAGGATATGAACTCAACAGTTTGTTATTGTAAAATAACGGAGTATCTTTACTCTTAATTATAATTCGGCCCATTATTGTCTCATAGTCCCATTGAGAGAGTTAAATCCAATCTGGTATTACAGTTTGGTGGAATACACAAACATGCAGGTTTCCTCGCGATGTTTTTCTTCACCGTTAACGTAAGTGATAATAATTCTGATCCGATGCGATTACTAAATCTTTACTAGCAGTAGGTTATATCACACACACACCTCATCAACCTTTCTATATAAAGAACCATCAAATCTGCGTCAGCAATATCCAACTAAAAAATGACTGACCCTCCAACAGAGTACATCGATCGCAATCAATCATCAATATCCTCCATTCAAAAACCTATTACTCACAAAGCGCTACCATACACACACTAGTGCTTAACTAACGTTTCGACGCCCTTCCACCCTCCAGGGCTGTGGGAAACGAATCGCCGGATAAAAGACGGATGGTACAGACTCATCCCGCTTAACGGGGGGTGTAAACTTACGAGATTTAGCTAATATTAGCAATCCATTACGGGCCGCAGTTGGAAAGTTTATTTAACTGTCTATCCACTAGCGCACTTACGTCTATACGCTCGATAGCTCACCGCTGATTATTGATTGAAGCCCTGGATGATACACGCTCCCAGATTATGGGGACGGGAATGCTGTGTGGATTTCGGATAATCTGATAAATAATTACCTAATTTCATTCGAAACATGTTACCGAATTTCGGGCAATTAGTTTGGAAAAGCTAACAAATGCAATTCTGTTGTGGCAACTTTGTTTTATTACGGTAGTAATTTTATATTTCAAGCAGAAATTGGCAGTTTAATTAAGCTTATAGAAATTGCTTTGTTTTTTGTCTAATTTTTATATCCCGACAACAGTCAAACTAAATCCATGTTAGTTTATTGGACACTAAAGAGAAAGAATAACATGACGTTATTCTTAATCACGAACGAAAAACACGATATAAAACTTGTAAATAAACTATTTCCAAGCACTTGTCCCGTCCAATAAAACCGATACTAAAACTGCACAATCTTTCAATAAGATGTTTTACGAGAGCCTCGGGTAAGTAATGAATCCAAAGCAAACTAATAAATTGTGGCTTCGGGACAAAGTACCCAACTTCACCGCAGATCCTGCCTTTTTCTATCGAAACAACTTAAACAAATGTAAACGCGCCGGAGTTGGGACTTGGCTTATCAATAAAACTGTCACCGTATACATGTAAATAGTACCCAAAAAGGGAAACCTTTTAGTTTGCGAACATCGTTACATCTCAACTACTATCCTTTTTTGTTATCTTATTGCCTTGCTATTACAGAAAACTTATCTTTCGGTAACGTTCTGAGATGATTTTATTTTACTATTATTCCTCTAAATCAGCGGTTCTGAAACTTTTTTGGCGACGGAACCCTTATGGTAAACTAAATATTTGTCAGAGCCCTAAGTAGTTTATATGTATACCTTATTAATAATTATAATCAAATTACTTGACATTAACATTGGCATCTAATGAGCGGTATGACATTGTTTTTACTTTTCATCAATTGTTTGATGTAAGGCTCGATAGAAGAGAGTCGACTGTGAAGAAAGTGACCATTATTTTCGCGGAGCCCCACAGAGACTTTTGCGGACCCCTAGGACTCCGCGGAGCACACTTTGAGTATGGCTACTCTAAGTATTTGTAACGCCGTTATTTCACAAAAGGTTTAGACATATAATGCCAAGATAGAGAGACTTAAGAGAAAATTAAAGTCTCCATGTCATAATGCTCAATACAAAAGTTATTTCATCATCATCATCATCAGCCAGAAGACGTCCACTGCTGAACGAAGGCCTCCTTCAAGGGGCGGTTTGCCATAATCCCCACGCTTAGCAGGCGGCTTGGGGATCGCAGTGGCTCACCGATTAGTGAGAGGACGCTGCTGCCCGTCCTCCGGTGTCTGGCCGCAGTTTTAAGACATACCCGGGTCAAAAGTTATTTACGGCACCATTACTTTACAATATCAAAAACTAAGTGAGACGTATATTCTTTCCAATACATTTTCATTTCAGGTACAAACTCTATTTACTCTATCCATAATGTTGAAAACAGATTTCCACTCGATTGCCATCCCATAACTGGAATGACATCATTATACTTTAGATAGAATATACTTCAATACATTACATCCACATTATGGCTACACAGACGAATAGCAACCAAACAATTCACTCAACCAAACTAAAACTAAATTGGAATACCGTCAATGTCGGCGAGAGCAGCCTGAATGAACGCTACATAGTTACCCATGGTTATTGGAAATTGAACAAGGTTCGACGTCTATTGTTAACTGAAATACAATCGTGATGGAACTGAAATATGAGTAAAACATGACGTCTGCTAAGAGGGGATTGGCAACGTTATATTAATGTTTGCTAGACACTGAATATGCAGATATTAAAAGCCTTCTTGTGACTTCGGATCACCCAAGACTTTATAATGAACAGAGAGTTTGTTTAAACTCAAAACAACGGTTCTTGGAACCTAACTGGAGCTGCAACAAATACAAATTGTTTATACAGTCATATTTCTGAAGTTGTGTACCATTTCTGTTAAAATTATTTATTCATAATTGGAAACGAACTTCTTTGAAACGCAAATACTTGAGTGAATTTATTCAACAGAAACTTCTGAACATAACTCTAAATAAGTTTAAATGTTCGTGGAACTTTTTAATAAAGGCCCGTACTGTATTAAAATTCGTATTCCAATTAGATATCAAAACCTTTCCTACCTTTGGTCACGTTACAAAAATAAAGGTGTTCCTCCCGGTTCTGACGAAGCTTAATTAGCAAATCAAATATTCATTTATTCAGGGCGTCCCTGATAATGTAGGGGAGGATCGCAACAATAGCAAAGCCAAGCTATTCTTGGAAATCCTCCCCGCTGATTTAAAAATGTATCGAACCAACAGTGTTTTACAATTAACTTTGTATTTAAACAGTTCGATACAAATTCACATTTATAATCAGTCAGTTAGGTTTTAATATAGTTAAGAATCTATAGAAATGGATCAATCAATCACATTAAAAAAGCTATAATACATAGTTATCTACTGACTCTACAAGGGTAAAATCTACACAATCTAACGTTATCTTCAATATCAGAAAATCGTCACAGTTCCACAGACCGTGAAATGTAGACGGAAAGAGAATATATCGATTTCCGATCTTTCAGGATGACGACTATGACATTAATTAAATATCTTTACCTTTGCCTGCAAGATTGAAAACATTGATTGACAGAATTTGATACTTCTTGAAAATACTATTAGATGATATTGTTACTCGTAAATATACCTACTATATATGTAGGTAGTTGATTGTAGGTCTGGTAAAAGCCTCTATGAGATTAACTACGTATTATAACATTGTCTGTTATCACCAACCACCGCAAGGATCCCTTTTAATAAAGTTAATCCTATAACATCGTTCATGAACCTTACTTATTATTATGATACTACTTTCTATCCTTTTCCTAAGAAAACAACTTTGATAAAAGCATTATACAAGGTGACGGTACATCAATAACGTACCGTATATAAGTCAGATTAATTGACGCTTGCTTCAATCTCCAGAGCCCACCCTGTATTTCGCTTACCAAATTTTCCGGAAAATATTTTCTCTAACAAATTATTCAGTTTTGTACAAGATGTAAATCTTTGTTCCCCCTGAGTTGTATAATTGTGTTAATCTCAGCATCAATCTTGTAATTATGATGACAGACGTAAAACAACCACGGCTTGTCTTCTCATTTAAATTTCATTTAAATGTAAAACGACTGAGTGTTCTTAAAGACATAGGCATGTGTATTTACATTGCTATTGTTCACTGCGAGGAAATTGTGTTGCAGATATGTAATTAACAAAGTATTCGAAATTAATTAAAGTTTGGTTATACGGTGGTTGTTTTGGTAAGGTTAAATGTTAAAAGGGTTGATATGTTTTATAAATGAACGGATTCGGCCTAGTTTTGGTATATTGTAATCGACTTTGTATTTGACTGTATCCTATATCCTACTAAAATTATATTTAAAACTAGCTTTTGCCGCAACTTCGTACGCGTGGAATTTAGAATCTGATATTTTCCTGCGGTAAAACGGAGCTTATATTTTAAGTTAGACCTCTAGCAATACATCGGTGAAAACTGCATTAAATTCCATGCAGTAGTTTTTGCGTGATACGTGTACAAACATACAGACAGACAGACAGACAAAAATTCTAAAAACTATTGTTTTGGCTTCTGTTGCTCTAATAAAGACGCCTCATATTAGTTTTTCTCCAATATCTATAATGTACAGACATCGACCTGTTATAATTTTATTAAATATATATATCGATATGAAAATTTGTGAAGATGTTCGGATGTTACACCAGACTATGTCCTAGATTAACACACAGGATATATAATATACATTTTTATCACAGTAAGTTCCCGTGGGAGAATGTTGTGGTTCCCTGAACTCTACGCGGGCGAGAACAGAGGCGAAAGCTAGTATTGTAATAAAACTTGATGGAACGTATTACTTACGTGGTTAAATGAGTAGCTTATTGTATCACATGAAATGACTTGTCAACACGTATTTTTTCACTCGTATGAAATGAATACAGAACGTCGAGCTTACAGATTATTTTATGTCTTGTCAACGTATCTTCTTTAGATAAAAAACGAAGCAATAGCTCGCCAGACTCGGGCTAATTGCAGACCGCTTTCAAGCTGTCTCGGCAAGGCCTCACGGAGTTGTAGGCAAACTAAAAAGACTGAAAGGTTTGAGCGCCCGGCGCGCCAGACGACCGGCAATTGTCTGACGAATCCGACGAGACCCAGCTCGCTTTAAATGAGCAGTCTGCGACACCGCGAGCCTACACAGAGCACTGCTTGTATGTACACTTCCTAATTACGAGCTTGCTTTTTTATAGCATTTTACAGCAATTCATGCAAGTATTTTGATAATTCTGACGCTCTTAGTTAGATGTTTATTGACGCATGTTATGGCAACATGTAAAAACTTGTATCTATCTTTAAAGAAGTTGGAAAGAGACTTGTTGGTTCGTATCCAAATTCCTAGTATAGTTAATAAATAACACACGAAAAATTCAAACTGAAAATAAAACAGATAGTAACCCCAAGCAAAAGACCTCTTAACACTTCTTAAATCTATTTACCTGTCACATCAATACAATCCACGTGCAAAACAAAAATATAAACATTATTTTAAATAAACTAACCCTAATTAATGCTCATCAAGATCGTGACATTTGAATCTTGATCTACATTCAAAACAAAACGTTTTAATCAGAATACAGAACAACCCTTGACGAGAGGGCTCACTTGGAAGCCTCTCACAGGGGCAGTGGGCTATCGAACGAACCGCTCATTTGTTACTGTGCGTCGGAAAGGCACTGCCGGCTAAATATGGATCCACGTGCGGAAATCACCATTTCCGCATGACAGTTTTTGAATTAAAAAGAGGTCATAACTTGAGAATTTATTTAGTGGTGTTAAATATAGTTGTAATGTGTACTTACAGGGGCGCGCGGTGGTGTATAGTAGTTAGATGGTGTGGCCGTGTAGCGCGGAGTCGCATGCCGGGCGTGCAGCGGCGACGCGCGGCTCTCGCCGACTGACGCACGCAAGCGCGCCGCCCTCGGCCTACGACACCCGCTACGCTGCTACGGAGGGCGCGTTTGCACCGTTCGTAGAGCTTTACTTTTACTAAAGCGTGATTTGTAAGCTGTAAATTAATTAAGTTTGTTTATTAAGTATTTTTGGCGAAAATGTATCTCCTGCTTTGAAATACAAAAGCAAGAAAATTGTAGCGATATTCTCATGTGTTACTATTAATTTATGATATCCTAAAGAGTTTACGCGTATCTTTATAATTCGCGTGTCAACTTCGGTGTAAGTAACGGTAGGTCATAGCTCAAATTCTCGTGGCGGCTATTACGTTAATGTTCAGGGGTAGATTTGAACAATAAAAATAAACATTTACCCACCGCCCATCGGGACGACAAAACTCCTAAACGACATAACTTTGTTATTCATGTAACGATATTAAAACAACAGATTCCCGCCGACCTTTTTTGCTTAGTCAAACTCATAAATTACTCAGAGACTTGGAAAACATTTTAGTTTGTAGACTTTTAAATTAAGTTATAAAGTGAGTATTTTCTGAGTATAAATGAGTAGTGAGTAAGAACTCGCCGAGTATAAGACTATTAATTTCATGCACGCACGCTCTAGACAGGTTGAGAGTTAAAAGGAAGGGCTTGCTCCTTACGAGCTGCCAGCTCACTTACAACACACGTATATAGTGTAAACAAACGTGCCTCTCATGCCTATGACTATAGCCAGTATGTTAGGTACATATCTACTATGAATACTGTGGAAAATTGACCTAAGACTAACGTCAATTCTGAAATACCAAACAGAAATATAGTTGGATTATTGACAGTATGTCCAATATTAAGGTGACTATATTGTTAAAATGGACTACTTATATGGTTTTTGTATTAAGTATAGTGGTATCTAAAGATAATTGCTACGTAGGCTACGTAGGCTAAGTACGAGAGACAAAACTAAAAGCGTAGCATGGTCTACGACGTAGGTTCTCAATACAATGCTACGCTAATTATTGCATATAGGCAAAAGCCAGTATTCACCGTTTTTAACTGAACTGCCTAACCGATTGTGATGAAATTTGTAGACTATCTACACGTATTAGGAAACTGGAAAAGGACATTGGATACCTTCTTTGTATACCGAAATTTTATTTACTTTTACGCAGTTCGTAGAAAATTGCGGGTCAATAACATCATACGACATCGATACACTTCGAGGTCATGTTCCTTTATTCCATACCCAGTTCTCAATATTTTTTACTAAATACATTATGTACAATTAAGTCTGTATTACTGGTGTCTATAGAATTTTCAGTGGATCGCTGTTATTTTATTAATGAGTTCAAACAGGCGAAATTTTCTACAATATTTTTTTCCTCTTTTTATAAAGTTACTAACGTTTTATATTTTCCGTATAGTCAGAAATTAAGTACTTATTTTTACATGTGCACTTTATAAACAATTATTCAGCAGTATTATTTATTATTTTAGAACTCGTTAAATCATTTTTTTTTTTGTTTAAAATTTTATTTGATATTAACAACTTATTTCAATCAGTCTTGTAATTGGCATTTGTTTGCGAAAATATTAACACGGAGGCCATTAAAGGATCTTTCTTTTATTTTTCCTTTTTCTTTATAGGGCTTTTGGATTTGCAATGGCCAATGGTGACGTATTTATATATTTTTACCGAGTTATACAATGTTTATCTGAGGCTGCCTTTATTAATGATCCGGAAGCGCACAATAACACATAGTAAATTGATTTTTTATTATATAACATAACATAGCATCACGCCCGCATTCCTCGAAGGGTTAGGCAGAGGTGTACATATACATGTAATAGGGGGAGAGCCTATTGCCATTTACCGGGTACAGTTTCACTTACAGTGCAGTCACACACTGGTAAGGCCAATTTTAATCTCGTAGAGTAATCGTATCGATTACTAGCTCATACCCCATGTTTAGACTTATCTCCAAAAGTACCTAAGTTTGATTTTCGGGCGGTAAATAATTTCTCGGTGTTCTTTGTCTCTTGTCCCTTTAACAGAGTGACAAGCTATCGTGGGATATTAGCCCTATCAACTGTCCTCTAACCTACAACAAGGTAACAAGGCACACTAAATTAACACGCACTGCACTGCATGCAAACGAAGATATTCGAATGCTTATCATAGAAACTCACGAGCAATAAGATGATCTAGATCGGACAGGGGTCTAGATCGACTCTAGCCCACGTAACGCCCGTCTACAAAAAATACTCTAGCGCCCTCTAGTAAGCGCGCTATCAAAATGTCATCAAAATTCGGGTGCAAATGGTGCAGTTATAAATGACTAGCTGCCTCCCGCGATTCCGCCCGCGTGGATTACGAACTCACACAGTTTTTTTTCTAAATTAGAACAATGCGCTGTTTTTGTATATGAGTACGCGAGCGGCGCTCGGCGCCCCCTAAAACCCTTCGCACGTATGCACTGCACACCCTGCACTATAGGTAAAGCCAGCACTGATATCGGTTATTTACTCCAGCCTAGCTGGTACGAAAGGTAAAGTACCTGTCCTTTTTTCATACATGCCTAGCTCGGCGGCTCTATGGTTAGCCTCCATTTGGTACACATTACCGGAGACAGGACAGTCAGGGCACAAAAGCCTCATTGTTAGTCAGCCACGGCTGTCACACGTATCATCTTTATGGATGGACTAATAAGACGACGACGATTTCATTAAAACAAAACAAACATCAATATTTCGGAGAAGACGGGCAGTTTTTTCATTTATGTCGCTCGGAAAATTAAATTGTTTGGTAGTGAAGTACATAATGTCAGATTGTAAATTATGAAAAGCGACAAGCTTTGATTTTGTAATATTTGATTTTAGCGGACCGACAGCGAATTGAAAGTGACTACTTGATGAATGCATAAATAATACACAAATGTCGCCACTTGCCGTCGGCCGCGGCATCCGCTGTCATCGTCTCGCAGCCTTTTTGTCTCACTTTTTGTACCAAAACGATGGTATTTTTAATCTATGCAAAACGATGGTATTTTTAATCTATGCTCCTAACGAAGACTCGTTCATTTCATTCTTTACACTGAGCCCTGCTGTAGCTGTATGTGATTCGTTCTTCTTCTTCGTTCACTTATGTCAAAAAGTTGTAACTTTGCTTGGTGTTGGTGATAAAATTGTAATGTTTTTTTATTAACGCAGTGTTTTCCCACACTTTTACTTATTTCCTCAACGTGAAAACAATCAAACAGTTAATTATAGTTGCGAGTAAAAAAGACAGTATTGAGAGAGTTTACCGACAAAACTTATAAGATAACTGCTGACTAACATCGACATTGGCGAATTAATCAGTTGAATCATAATGAAAGCGCCTATAAAATAACTGAAAGTAGGTGAAGTGTGAAGAAAAACATTTATCCATACGTCGCAGTGCCATTCTGTCGTGTGAGAGATGACGGACAGCACTTTCGTGGCGAAGCCGGCGCGGGGTTGGCTTCACCCCGATTCGGTGCTCGCGAGCGATGGAATCACGTATGCAGTCAGGGTAAGCATCCTGTGTTTCATGCATTTTACTGGCATTGTACTCGTCACGACAGGAAATCCTTAGTAATGCAAATGAATGCAGTTGTTTTGCTCTAAACAACATTATACACGTATCATGGTCATGCAGATACTGTAGTATTATAGACTCTTATAAAGTCATTTATACTTAGTCTAAATATTTACAAAATGTTGATATCAAAGGCAAAGGTATATACATAGTATTGTTACTTAGTTACATTTGTATTTCAATGACTATAGTATTGTCTTATTAAGACAAAGTCATCACCTGTGTAGTAAAATAACAGACTAGGTATATATTGTAAAAGAAAATAATTTATACACAATTTATATTATTACAGATCAAATAATGCTTTTCATTTTTATCCAGCAACAATTGTATAGAAATTATCTTTGTGTAATCCAGTATTTTCACTATTTTAATTTTCAGTATATTGGCTGTATGGAGGTTCTAACATCCATGAAGAAATTGGACTTTGAAACAAGATCTCAAGTAGCTAAGTAAGTTTCTGCTTCACAAATTTTATATTCTTCAATGTTTTCCTGTATAGTACTGGATGGCGACAAAGAATTCAGTAGTGCTATCTAACAGCAAGAGCTTCTGTCTTTTAGTTTAACTTAGTAAATCAAAGTCCAGCAGAGGGGAACAATTAGCTGAGTTGATTGATACAACACCTCAATTATCTGGCAAAATGTTAGCCATGATGACAGTAACTTTTTAAATAGGACCTTTACTCCTGTGAGAATGTTTACAGTAAAAATTCAATGTAGTACTTTTTAACTTTGATTATATTTAACCTGTTAACTGATACAAAGTAGTAATATTCAAACACAATAGAAAATTAATTATATCTAACTGCTAGGCATGGTGGTTTCTCAATGAATTACTTTGCCAGTTTAGTTGTAATACATACTTTTTGGGCTGAAATTGTTATAGTATTTATAAACAATGTAATACCTGCCAATACTTGGACTTAATATAGTTTATTATATTTTTGTAACATATTATAGCATCTGGTGTCTATTATATTGTGTAGACACCCATAAAATAAAAAAATGTGACTAATCATTAACTGCAATTGGTTAATCGATTGCTTTATTTGATGAAATAGTGGTAAAACGCTAAACATATCAAACAATTTAATAATTAAAACTGCATACTTTTCAGGTTGCAATACAATTAATGATGTTTTAGAAATCATTTATTAATTAATGTTCCAGAGAATGCATTGCTCGAGTATGTGCAGCTGCTGGTCTTAGATCAGCTGACAAAAAGCGTAGAGTATGTCAGGCAGCGGTCCGTGCTCTTGCTGCTCGCCCAAGGATGGCACACTCTGGAGCAAATGTTGCCCTCACCATATCATCCAAAGCAATAACCTTAGCAGCTCTCGAAGGCGGGGAGACAATAGCTCGTCACGACATGCCACGAGTCTCCTTTGCATCAGGAGGAGATACTGATTCTCTAGACTTTGTTGCCTATGTTGCTAAGTCAGTACCGCCAGCTGAATGGAGGGCATGCTATGTACTAGAATGTGGTGGCAGATTAGCACAAGATGTGATAGCAACTATAGGACAAGCTTTTGAACTTCGTTTTAAGGAATTTTTGACGAAACCCTCATCGTAAGTATGTTTAAAACTAACCTACATACTTTAAACAATGTACATCTGTAAAATCCAGACTGAATTTCCTGTTAGTATTGGGTATTGTTTGTTCTCAATATAAACTACCTGCTCTTAGCAAATATATTGAGAATTTAATACTATACTTTCCTCATGTGAATGAAATCATCAATTTATCAATGTGAAGGAATGTACAAGTTTAACATAAAAACATATTGTATCAGATGTATGAGTCATGTTCAAATCAGAATGAAACATAATAAGTGTCACTATTTCCCTGAACTATTATTTTCATCTAAACTTGGACAAAAACATTTTCATAGCATTGAATAAACATTCTTGTAACAATAGTCATAATTTAAAATATACCTTACTGAAAATAAAACCTTGAAGTAACACTTATATCCTTTGTTGAACTTGAACATTGTGGTGTTTTATATGCCAGAATGCTAAAAAAAGGTTCAAGTTTCACCATAATCAGAGCAGCAATGCAAAGATCACAAATAATCTTCGATGGGAAAATCAGTGGCTGACTAACAGGGGGTAAAAGGGGCGGCCCGCCCCAGGCCTCTGGTCCTGGGGGGCCTCCAAACGCCTCTATGTGCCCTTGATGAAATCCTAAACAAGGCTTTAGAAATACGCTTAGTACCTATCTAAGAGGTGGTTTGGAGTTGGGAGGTCCCATACAGATAAAATACGAATAAATAAATACAGCCAGAACCGGTAATTTACAGTTTTTAAAATAAAATTACTTTACATTACATTAACTTCTTAAACTACTAACTAAACTCATTTAACTTTGCCGCCCCGGGCCTCTGACGGGCTTAGTTTGCCACTCTGAATAATGCAATGATCTTATTGTATTACCACTTACATCAACTAAAGGAGGGTATGGTATTTTTTGAATGCATTGAAATGTACATATTTCACACATATGTTTATCTTATAGTAAAAGTCTGTTTGTCAAGGTTATATCATTATGACTAGTATGAAGTTACGATGTATGAAACAAAACAAGTTCAGTCTAGACATAATATGGAAATTGTAACCTCCGCAAGCTAAAACTAATTATTGTTTCAATTCAAAATATTTACTTGGAGAAGATGAATCAAACTATCTGTTAATAAGTCTTAACTCAACATTGGTATTAACCAGTTTATATCCATTCATTATGTCAATTCAATAACCTCACCTTTTTATACACAGATGAACTTCCATTGGTTATTTAGAACTAAAAATATTGATTATTATTTATGATATTATTATGATTGTTTCCAGGTTGAATCTGAACGGATCGCGTGCGCTATGCGACCCCGCCAGCAGCGTAGCGCCAGAAGACCGTGAATACTACAATGATATGCCCGACAAGTCGCCGCCGGAGATCACCACCAGCTACAGGCACCCACCGCCCCCGCCATTGGCTTCCCTCGCCTCACTCGCTCCTATATCTTCGTAAGTATATTATTTTATAGGAGCGTCCAGCCCCGGCTTCAGACGGGTGCAAAAATACTAATATAAAAAATGAGAAGTGCGCTTAAGTATGGAGATTTTCATACAAAAATACCATCAAAATTTCCAGAATATTCAGTGGATTTTCCAAAAAAATTTTTTCATACAAACCTTGTCTTCACAATTACGAACATAACAAAAAAAAACTAGCCACATTGGTCGAGCTGTTCTCAAGTGATTATTTTACATGCATGCGGCAATTGATTTTTATTTATATATACATAACATAGTATGACGCCTTTATTCTATGAAGACCCGTACAGTTGAACACCCGTATATCGCTGATACCATTATTAATGTCCCATGTAATAGAGGATGTCAGATAGCAATAGGGTCCCCTATTGCTATCTGACCACATTTTCAAACTCCTAGCTGCTACTGATGGAACGCACTGTGAAATTTATTAAAACAAGCTAGTTACACGAACTCTTCGGCTCCTTTAGGTTCGCCTATAACGCGTCACTTAATCGCACATATGTATATGTAACAAACGTTCGTCGTGCCCATTCATATCCTAAACCGTTAGTTCCCAAAGTGGTCCAGGTGGACCCCCAGGGGTCCACGGGAGACTCGACGGGGGACTACGTTGGCGTGAAAAAAAAATGGGAGTTTACAATTCAATTTACACTATGGTAGAAATGTAGCTGCCGGGAGTCCACCGGAACCAGCTAAATTTTGAAAGGGGTCTATGAGAAAAACTGATTGATGAAAAAAATTTACAAAGCCGCAATGCGCCGCCGCCGTGATGAGACAAGGGTTTATCGTCGGTACTGAGCACTGAATACGGCTTAATTTCGTTTGATTACAGGTGCGAGGAGAGCGTGCGGCACTACGTGAACCAGACGCCGCCGCCGCGCACGCCGCCCACCGCGCTGCTCACCAACCACCACACCGACATCTTTGATATGCGTAAGATAACATAACATACACCTGTATTTCCTAAACAGAGGCATACACCCACTTTTCTATCGGCCACAATTCCAACCTCTCAACTGCTACTGAGAATTTCTAATAAGATAATTATAACACAATAACAACTTCATAGTACATGCCCTTTGACTGAATACCAGTATAGCAGCATATTATCAAATTTCCGCAACGAATCTAGATTAGATGGTCTAAAACCGCTTTAGAGGATTCACATTACAAAGAACAAAATCTTTTACAATATTCCTTGTAAGTTTCATTTATTAATTTATTAAAAGCCCAGATTGTCCAACTGCTGGGCAAAGGCCATTCTCCTTTCCCTCTATTTCTCGCGATCCCACGCTTTATCTGTCCAGTCTTTTCGTAATCATAATCGGCAATTATCTCGTTACTTTGGAGATTTGTAGATTAATTGCTCAATGTGGCCTTTTTAGGTGCGCAATTATCTGACACATACAGGATTCAGACTGCCTGTGAAATGTATCATCGATATTCCAATAAATAACCAATTAACTCCAAAATAAATATTGTAATGCAAAGATAATTGCATTTCAATTGTTTTATGATACGACCCGTTGTAAAAAGGTGTCCATAATTTTGTTTATGCCGCTTATCTTCACGACTGTATTGTATTCGGGGGAAGCAGAACTCCAAGAGGCAATCAATCTTAGTAAGGCAGCTCTACGTAAAATCACGGGTAAGTTGCAGTAAATGGTACAATGAAATAATGTAAGTAACTTAGATTGGGTATGTCAGCTAACAACTATAAAGTTGTATAGACAAAGATTTCTAATTTTTTTGTTTCTTTTCTTAAAATAATTTGACATATTATATTCCTTTCTATGGACTACTCGAAAGAAGCAAGACAGCATGTTCGACCATCTAAAAGTCAGTGTTTGTCAAATTTTATGTTTAAATGTAGATATCAGATAATTTTCTTTTATTTTCGTCATTACTATTTATTATCTGAGTTTTATTTCTTCTATACATGCCACTTTATTTACAGATTAAGCTTAGTTTACTCATCATCATCCGCAGCCCAACTGCTGGACATAGGCCTCTCTTTGAAAGTGCCCCCAGCAGTTTATTCACATCACAAACTCACGCAAACATTCCATTAGTAATTTTGATCCATCACATTATATACAAAACTTCACTATAAATATATTCTGGACTTTATTCCACAAAATAATAACACAACATATTTTTCTATACAGAACCTTTCACCGCGGCGCCAGTGACGTCATCGTCGGCCGCGTCATCATCTTCGACAGCTTCCGCGTCATCACCCGGCGATATACCTGCAGAGCCGCTGTCGGCGCAAGCGCAGGCCGCTTTATTATCACGGGAACCGTGGTTCCATGGACCTATCTCCAGGATTACGGCTGAAAAGGTAAGCTTTTCAAGCGGAGTCACTAGAAATATTTATGTCAATCTCTTAAGAGCGAAAATGTCGTCGGTCGCATAGTGTCAGCTCGGCCAACCGATATGGAGGGTAGTGATTACTTGTAGCGAACTGATCGCGGATGGCCTAAGGCCAGGCGTCCAAGTAAAACAACATGTCTGTTCGCTTAGATTATGCTAGGTGATTAGCGAGGCCTTAATGCAAGGATTGATTATGTACGTCCTTTTTTTTTTAAATTGATGTCTACTCTTTTTAGTTCTGGTAACTGGAATCTATATGAATATAATTATACCAAGACTATAAAGTGGTTCTCAAAACTCTTCCATGCTGGCAATAGCTAGTATAGATTGTTTTTAGAAGACTGATAATTTGACTCTTATATGTACTTTCTTATGTACGGTTCAAATTGAAATAGCTCATCTACCTTCATGAGATATTTTATTATTATTTGTCTGACAGCTAGTGGTTGAAGACGGCGAGTTTCTGGTACGCGAGTCAGCGGCGTGTCCCGGCCAGTTCGTACTGACGGGGGCCAGAAAAGGAAGCCACAAGCATCTACTGCTCGTCGACCCTAACGGAGTGGTATGATACTCTTATACATACCTATAACTAAACGCCAGTAAGAACAAGGGTTTCTTTATTCCATAAGCTAAGACGGCCCGTCTCAACGTTCATTTCATTTGTATTTTCCTCGATATAATCTCAGTTCGTACAATAAACTAAAACATGTTATCATTTCTAGGTCCGAACCAAAGACCGGGTGTTTGAAAGCGTGCCGCACCTCATAAAGTACCACTGCAGCAACGAGCTGCCGATAGTGTCCGCTGACTCGGCGCTGCTGCTGCGCAAGCCCGTGCTGCGCGACGCTGCGTCATGAGGAGCCGACGACGCACACCAACACACATAGTTAATTTTTTATTTAGGACTGAAGCTACGTGAGTCCCTTATTGAAATCGAAAAGTAGGAATTGATTACGCTTGAATTATGAACTCGCTTTCACATAGTCCTAGACAATCGTACTTTATGGTCACAGTAACCATACTTACCGGGCTTTAACGAATATTGTTGATAACGGTAAAGTAGATAACTTATCACACACATATCGCGTGCATTTGTCAATATGATACGCCACTGAGCCCCGGTAAATATGCCCGTAAGTGGCCGTAGCATTACAGAATCATCCAAATGTACCTACTGAGTGTACGCATTTATTGACGATTCCATATTGTATTGGTTTATACGCGATGAAAGTGATAGAATAATTTGTAATTAAGTACCAAAGTTATGTTTGGTTTGAAGGTTATTGCAAAAATTGTGATTAATTTCCAATAAACATATTTTATAATTATATAAATTTTATAAAATACTAGTCTTCACCAAATCTTTATTTAGGAGTGAAGGCTGCAATCTTGTTTAAATGTTTTAAGCATGAGATTAGTTAATATTCTATTAATTATAAGAATAATGTTGCTGTGCAATTGACCATGCCAAACTGTAGTCGTGACACACAGGAGTCTTATTTTTATATTAAAATGTATTTTGCTATAATATCTATACATTTAATGCCCAGAGCATGCATTCAAACACCGCACAAAAATACAATGAGCTCTCTGAATCATAGTTTTAATTTAAATGATTTATAATGTTTACAATAAAGTAATAACAGATAGGTGCTATGATGGCTTACTTAAATAATTTTAAATTTAATATAGTCATGTAACTTTATAACAATGTAACTGTACATACAACATTACATCATCTGTAGGCCGTAGACTACTTTAAGACTGTTATTTTAGACTCGAATCCTTTATACAGAGCTAAGTGATAAAATTTTGACGCTTTAAAAATATTCCTCTCGATAGCGAGAGTTTGTAGTAACACAAAATGGCACGTAAATGAAATGGTTGGTACCTAGCTGTGGGTAATAAAGGAGTATCACATCTGTGCGATTTACATCGTTCGTCTCGCTAGTAGTTCGATGTATATACGCAATGGATTTGATGAACATCTAGTCGATTGAAATCATCAACATCAATCGACGCTTGATGGAACGGAAAAATCGAGATGATCACTCGACTAGACTGAATTTTTAGATGTGGAAGCATATTTTATTAATCGATTGATGTCGACTGATTTTATCGAGATGATGAATCTACGCAGAACAACCTGGTAAAGAAACACTCGGATGGATAAAATAATGATGTACACATTTTCCAGCACAATTCTAAATATATTATAACTGCTTTTATATCACAGAATATAATTAAATATTAATGCAATATTCCATTGACATATAATGTTAAACATCATCATGCATATAGTTTATTATATAAAATATGTTATCGAACTATCATTATTATTAAACGTGATGTATTTAATATAATGTATAATGTGATTGAAATAAACTATTTTGGAAAATCAAATTAATACTTTTTTTATCACGTTGGATCTAGGATTTCTCCTGTGTCGGGGTACAGCTTACCGATATACACGTCACATGCGCACACAACCAGACTCGAAACAACTATCTGTAGTAATCTACAGATCGTTGTTTACAAATATTTTATAATATACCGTGTGAAAATCGAACCCGCGACACGTAGCGCAGCAGTCGATCGCTCAACCACTGCGCCAACCGTGCCTATAATAATTTTACTTACTGTTCATATCTCATTTAAGCGTATATGTCTGCACTAAAGCACCAATCCTTGTAACTAGTTTCAGCTAATCCCATGTTTTAGCATCTTTTATAAACCACACTGTTTTTAACAAATACAAAAAAATATTTGGTAGAGATGTCTCAATCCTGACGCTAGAAATGCTGGATTTCGATAACCACGATTACACATTAATTTTTAAGGACTATTGGTATCATTATTAAAAAAATATTTATGTAGTCATAGTGACTTTGTGGTTGGCTCTAGGGTCACAGCATGGTATATTATATAGGTAAGGCACTAGTAGCGATAGACCGACTTTTTTGAGGTATCTTAAGCTTAAGTCAAAAAATTATCTATTTTGTCCTATTACACGAACTATGCCCGGATACGTCTTAAAACTGCGGCCAGACACCGGAGGACGGGCAGCAGCGTCCTCTCACTAATCGCTGAGCCACTGCGATCCCCAAGCCGCCTGCCAAGCGTGGGGATTATGGCAAACCCCCCCTTGGGGGAGGCCTTCGTTCAGCAGTGGACGTCTTCTGGCTGATGATGATGATGATGTCACGAACAATGTTTATTAGTTTTTTTTGGAATCAAGATTTCGACAGGTGCTCTTTAATGGCAGATAGAAAAAGATGTATGATAATGTATGCCTTGTTAGTTTCTAGATCTTCAACCCTGCATTTTGATGGCGTCAGACCATATGATAACTTAAGCTTGGCCCTATGAGCTCAGTCAAGATAAACCGCCGTGGCTTAAAAAAAGCTCTAACTTAGAATTAAATCAAAGACCTCACGCTCTAGCAGCCACGCTCGCATCTACTAGACTAATCAACCAGTTCGTGTAACATGAGGATTGTATAAAATATTACCATCATCGTATCGCATCCAGCTAATTACAAACATCAATAGAGCAGTCATGGTGACTAGTTGGCTCTACGGGATCACACAGCATGACATAATAGAGGGAAGGCACAATTAGCGGTGGGTGATAAAATCGCATAAATCTTTGGCAAGGACCCTCTGTTTTCGAGATATACCAATCACCTTTTATAGTAAAAGATAATCTATTGATTTAGGATCAAATAATTGTGATCGTCGTATTGTTCCACTCTCCATAAAATCTAGTAGCCGTCATGGTGACGTACTAGGTCCGGCTCTACTAGTGTCCCGTACTTAGAAACGACAGACGTCCACGTCTGTGTATGCAGTTCTTGCGATGATTAGAGCTAGGATTATATTGATTTTAGTAATATAAACAAATACCGAGTATCGTACTTAAATTTCTTTATTTTATAAATTTATTTTACAGTATAAACAGTAAGGTCATACATGGCAGTGATGTTATTATTACTTATAAATATTTCGGCATCGCTATACCTAATCCTATCAACACTTCCATACCGTCAACATCTGTACTCGCCTCTGACACTTAAAAATGAATACAGTTAACATTGAAATGTCATTAACGCATCGATAAAACTCCAAGAGAATCAACAAACAAACAAGTGTCAGAGCCGAGTTGTCCTGCTTTACTGCCAACCCTAAGCTTACTTTCCTATTCCATTTTAATTTTACATCGATCCAAGAAACAACTTTTAATTATGCTTAATTTTAATACAGTCCAATTTCATCAAAAAATAAGTCGAATTACTAACGTAAAACAAATTTAAATATCAGATCCCAAATGTGTCAAAAATATTCAAGAAAGTCAGAATAATAAAGGAAAATTCATAATTTGATTGTACCTATAATTTCCATTTGCCTACACAAGTACATTATAACATTCTTTGGGACTATGCAGCACTATTCTCCAGACCCTGCTAAAACGTAGGGTCTCCATCCGTGCAATTATACTTAACACTACTATTTGCTAAAACTGTCTATAAAATCAAACTAAGGTCACCGTACGATAAAAATAAATAAATATGCCTCTATACAAAAATAACACATTTATATGATGGTGAACACGTGAGCACTTGAGACCCCAGCGGGCCGGCCTGCCTACTCCTGCGAACTTGCCTAGCTACTCCTCTACGCTTATCATTAACTACACCGTCGAGGCCGCCCGCGCCGCCAATAAAATTATACGTACATTCTATGACATCGGCTATTCGTTGCCGACAATTGACTTCTTATATCAAATATCTCGCACAATTACAAAAGTGATCGAGGAGCGTGTAAACTGTAAAAGTTTCCGTATTATAAAATTACATCTTATCACCAAAAATATTTTCATCAAATCATCACACAACAATTTTATACTCAGGCGCATCTTAGTAAAAATAGATCACGTGCATCTGTTACAATTTTACTTGGTCAACAATGACGTCGTCGTCAACAATTACCTATAATCATCGGAACTAGCTAGCATCTAATACTGTGTCAAAACTGTGCAGGGCCAATCGAGTACACACACTCGACCAGAGTTATTCTTCGCTTATAGGACGCCATCTCCCATTCGGACCAAAACGAAACCACGATATAAAGAAACACCTCGACATAAATCAAAATATCATACACTCTCACACAAAATAAATACAGGTACGCCGTCGTCACGCGGATCGCCGCGACGAAACTCGGAGAAATGAACGAGAGGTAGTGCCGGCGACTGCCGACCGGGCGGGCGACGCAACCAACGAAACTAACCGCGCAGCCGCGCGCGCCTCGCTCAGTCCGGGATCGGCACCAGCGACGGCGCGTGCAGCGCCACCGCGGCCGGTGCCGACAGCGGCGGCGGCGCCGGCCGGTGCAGTGAGAATGCGTCGTACACCTGCGCCAGCTCGTCCATGTGGTGCTCCTCCAGGCACAGGAAGCCGGCCAGCGTGGGCGACGCGCGGCGCGCGCACGCCAGGCAGTGCACCACGTGCCGCCGCTCGTGCTCGCGCACCAGCAGCGCGTGCCACACCTCGCGCTCGCATGCGCCGCAGTAATGTGACGCCTCGCCGCGCGCGCGCCCGTGGAAGCGCACCGGCACGTTGCGCGCGCGCACCACCTGCAGCGTGCCGGCCGCGGCGCGCAGCGTCTGCATCAGACACGTGCGCATAGCGCGGTGCAGGCGCGGGTCCGATACGCGGATGTTGCGCGCCAGGTTCCACGTGAGGTGCACCATGGGCACGATCGACTTGAAGTTCTGCACCTTGTTCCACTCGTAGCGCTCGAGAGCGAGCGAGTACTGGCGCGCGGTGAGCGGGCCCACGTTCCACGCGATGTTGTTGCACCAGCCGGTGGCCTGCACCCAGTGCACGCAGCCCGCGTTCACCCACACGAGGTCACCGGGTCGCTGCGTAAAACGGTACACGGGAACACCGTGCGCGCGCAGCTCCTCCGGATCAGGCCACCACGAGCCGTGCAGGTACGACAAGCCGTGCCGCTCGCACAGATCACGCACGCCGCCCCAGTACGCATCCGGCACTCCGAACCACTCGCAGTCGCCGGGACCGATATTAATGTTGATGGAACAGAAATTGTTGTTCTCTTGGTGGCCGGGTGTGCGGCTGCCGGGCACTTTCATATACAGCTGGACAGTGTTCATGCCGAGGATCACGTGACCGACGTGCGACAGCATATTGGCAGCTGAAGCGACGCGCGCGAACGCCGGTAGTTTCTGTAATTCGGTAAGCTGCGGGCGCCACTTGCGTTCGTCCGAGAGATCGACGTTGGTACCGAAGCGCAGCATGCGTGCGGCGCGGCGCCGCTTGGCGGGCCCGGAACCGGATTCACGGCCGTCCGAGTCGGACAGCGCACCGCCGGCGGCCGCACCCGCTCCGCCACGCTCGCGCTCCTCGCGCAACGACTCCTGGAACGAGCCGGCCTGGTACTGTGCGTACTTGCGCACGGTGGTGTGCGAGCGGTGCGAGGCGCACGCCCACACGCGCCGCCGGCCAGTGGGATCCCAGTTCTCGTCGGCCGACTGCATGAGCTGCGTGCGCACCTCCACGGCATGGTCGGGCCACGCCTCCACCAGCGTCTTGGTGGAGAACAGGCCGAGGTCCAGTTTGAGCGCGGCGGTGAGGCCCCGCACGACGGCGATGGGGTGCTTGAGGCAGAAGTCCTGCAACTGCGGCGAGAAGGCGTCGCGCTTGGATTCGACGTAGACGAAGGGCGCGGGCGGCGCCAGCTGCTCGGGCGACAGGCGCGGGGGTGGCACGGCCGGCGGCTCGGGCGGCCCGCAGCCGTCACCTAACACCGACCACGCTGTTGGAGGGCCCGCGTTGTCCCTGAAACATTTTCACGTTAGTACCATGTGACGATCGTGTCTAATCCAAAAGTAAACTCGCGAGACTTACTTGCACGCATCCAGTATCTGTTTGGAGCTCATGCCGTTGTGATAGGTGACAGGCTTGAGTGGGTCAGTCTTGAGTGGCTCCAGCTTCACGACTGGCTGTCGACCGCCCAGCACGGCCTCGCTGTTACTGCTAGCATTACTGTTGGTGTCAACTGAAAGTAAAAAACACACATGTAAACTCTTAACAATATGCAAATAACGAAAAAATATAATTGAGATTATAGTCGTTTAATATTGTATCGTAAAATTGTGTAATTACAAATCTGATTAACTTTAGTATAGGAATACTCCGACTACTGTTAATAGTATAAGCTAGCAATACGATAAAGATACGGCGCTGACGAAGTCTACCAAGAAAACCATTAGCGGTACGCAACGAGCGGACCACGACCGATGGCGTTTAAAAAAAAAAACATGAGGACAAATGCGTTGCGTGCAGCACGATGACGCAAGGCCTAATTTGGAACCCGTCTCGCAACATCAGCACGCAAAGTTCGCCAAGTACAAAAATGGCAAAAGCCGACGGCCATGTAGCTAAATAAAAGTATTTTCTCATCCGATCCCCCATTTGAATATTTATTACTATATTTAATTAAACCGACAAAAGTTATTGGCCACTCACTGGTATAAATATACCATTTATATTAAAACATTACTTAGAACTTTATTAATTTTAAATATGTTAAACTATATTTACACACTACTTAGATTAGAAAAGTAAAAAATATAAAAAACATTACGCATCAAAATATTCCTCCGCATCGCTGTCAACCGGCAGTGTGCCCAGAAGACTAGCAGCGTTGCCACGCTGTATGGCAACGCTGATTCTTTGGCCAAAAAATAGGCCAGCCTTCTGCTCACGTGTAGAGTCGACTGATCGCTTTACGATCTCTTTAAACAAAAGGCGAGCACTCGGACCCCATGGCCCAAGTGTTTCAACCCCAAACGGCTCGAAAATATAACCATTTATCAGGTTATTATATTTTCGCCGTTTAAGGGTCTCTGCAGTTGCAGCAGCAGCACCAGCACAGCTCACCGAGCTTGGAAGATGAGATGGCGCAAGGGTGTCGACGCATGTTGCGTCCCACACCAGTGGCCTACCCAACTTCCATGACGATAATGTCATACCGTCTGGTCTCTTCCCATCGTCACGTGCCAAACCACTTGGTTCTAATACGGCTGGCATGCTGGCGGTAGCAAGGGTACGACGAATAATGTCATTAATGTTGGCGTGCCGTGATATACGACCTGCGCTCCTGCTGCAAGACAGACCATGATGTCCGAGGCACTCGATTGCTTCACCGCATTGACAGCGATGTGGAGCACCACAAGGGGCACCCAAACGAAGGCATGTAGCAATACGGAAAGTCGTGTCATCCAACACAGTGCCTATGTTGAATGACGGGAGTGCTTGAAGCCATAAACCCGACTCCCACTCACCCACAGCCAGAAGGCGAGCGCAATCAGCAGCATTGATTGACGTATTGATTAAATTATTCCGTATCAAGCTGCAAAGCGGCTCGTCCCACTGCCTCTGGGAGGATGGGTTGACGGGAAGGTCTGTATTTGGGCAAGCCATTTTCCAGGCACGGTTGAGCACGATATCTCAAAATCAACCAGTGCGGATGCTAGGATGTTCCTGGTTAATTTCTCAGTAACGTGGACCGAGGACAGAAAAGCCGGTAAACTTATACTCGAAATTTTGCGGACGCCGAGGCCTCCCAAACGAATGGGAAGAGTGGCTTGTAACCAGGCTCGGTCTCTAAAGCCACATTTAAAATGGAGGTAAGTGTATTTTGAATAATAATTTTAACCCCACTCACTTGAATTATTTTTATTCTTCATATTTATATTTATAAATACTTTCCAAGACAGGAAAATAAATCTACATAGCACCTTACTGACACTGACAGATAATTTACTCTTAAAAATATTCATAAAATATAAATACTTTGGTTACGACGGTTAACGAGTTTTCTATAGGTTTTACACTCCGAGGTTTTGCATGATTAAAACAATAAAACGATATCATCGGCTTAATTAACGCAAAATATCAATAAAGCCCTTTAATTACGAATATAAAACTCACAATATAAATTGTTGACCCTAACCTAATTAATTTTCCTTTACATGTTATCTTTTGTGCTCATTCTCTAACAACACAAGTACAAAACTCAATAAGTATACGGAATAAATTCATTTTACGACTAAATACGAACCAGTGTTTTTTGAAGGCACAACAAGTTTTATAAACTTTTTATTTTCATATTCTGGAATATAAGTTTAATGCGTTTGCTTTTATGAAGAATACATGTTTTGAAGTGATAACAAAGGCTCTCAATCATTCGTAAGGCGACCTGAGTCTTTTGTGAACCGCAAGTGTTTTGCGCGAGGCTTTGTCCGCGCTGGGAGTTTAGCTACTGCATTATGCTCGTATTCTCGAATAGCCCAAAGCTATAATAGAAGCTTTAACCGAGATCTTAGGCAATGTGGCCTACAGATGCGTGGGTCCGGACGAATATTTTTTGCGCAGATTTGTCAGGTAGGACTGAAAAATATAGCAAATGCCCAAAGAAATACATATATGGTTCGGTTCCATTGAAAATTCAATGTTAGAAAACCACCACTGATTACACGTGCTTTGCGCTAGCCCAGCGATACTCAAACTTTTTTTTTTCTTGGGGCCACTTTCCTATTGTAGCTGTGTCCCGCGGACCGCTACATAAATCACAACATCTGTTATTTAGGTGTTAACGGAAAAACCTATTACGTTTAATTGTTTATTTATATTTTAGTGAGAATGATGATCACGCGTCGTGTCACGTGTGCAATCAGTGCCCTGCGCTTGTTATTCCCACGGAATTTTAAATAGGTAACTTTGTTAATAGAATTTGAAACTAAAACAGAAAGCCTGGCAGGCCGCATGCGGCCCGTGGGCTGCAGTTTGAGTATGGCTGCGCTAGCCCGTTCAGTACCTTGGAATAAATGTAAAAACAGGACAGCAATAGACTTACTGCTAACAGGCTCCTTTTTAACTTCCGGCTGCGCGTCAGAGAACCTCTTCAACAGGTCTTCGGCGAGCGACTCCGCGTTGTCGCCGCCGGTCGCGGTACTACCTTCGCTTTTCGTCACCTGCAGAACAAAAACAACATTAATACCCGAACAATAACTCGTTGTCACCCTACCGATATTCTAAGACCTGCCGCCGTTATAAGGGGATAAAGTTATGAGTACAAACCGCACGGGCTCGCGCCGCCTGCGCTTGACGATACTGCGTCAGAAGTTGCTGCATCAAAGCCTGAAAAAGAATATTTCGATCGTTACTACAGTTTCGTAGTACGATAGTTAATTAATATAACATAAGCTATGAGACAATTTTATTCAAGCATTCGAAACATAATCCTTTTCTTTTGCGGTACAGATAATTTTAAGGTACAAACACTTTACACAGTAATATGAGTATAATTATTAAACATGTCAATCGCGTACAGGTATCATCGCCTACTGGTCACTCAGTCGACACTCTGAGAACTAAAAATGAAGATAAATTATATTAGTACTTGTTGCTGCGGCGTCAGATTATTGGAGTTCTTCTGTAGGTATTGCAGCGTCTGCAACTGGTGCTGCGTGAGCGGCGGAGGTTCTTCGGGCCGTTTGCCCGGGTAGGGTGGCGGCGCCGACTTGGGAGCGCGGGACGACATCTCCGCAGATATGGGCAGATTCCACGCCTCCTCGATCGAAGGGAGCTGACGACGTCTGCGAATTACACACGACTTATTACAAAAAATGATGCAAAAATATCCTCAGGATTATATTTTTGCGTTTAGACATGTAATTTCTAGGCCAGACACCGGAGGACGGGCAGCAGCGTCCTCTCACTAATCGGTGAGCCACTGCGATCCCCAAGCCGCCTGCCGAGCGTGGGGATTATGGCAACCCCTCTTTGGGAAGGCCTTCGTTTAGCAGTGGACGTCTTCTGGCAGATGATGATGATGATGATGTAATTTCTAGTGTATTGTATGTAACAATTTTACACAACTTGTAAAAATACATTACCATAAAACATGCTTACTTTCCAGTAACAGAGGGCATAGGCGCATGTGCCAGATGTGCTCTCAAGAAGGCTAGCCTCTGCCTTAACGCAGAGTGTGATGCAGTGGCGGCCGCCCCTCCGTTCGTATAACATGCGAACGCGTCTCTGGGCATCTGACAGCTTTCGTACAAACTGCCCAGGTTGGTCCACGCCGCAGAATGACCCTTATCCAGTTGTACCGCGCAGATGTAAGCCTGAAGCGCGTCCATCGGCTGGTTTTGTTGCTGATATAATACACTGTGGGTTGAAAGAACAATGACATGTAAATACTATTCCAGCAATTAAATATGTATATTATTTCAAGTCTAAAGGGAAACGGATCACTCACCCTATAGAGCACCAAGTATCGGCATTTCCCTCAGATTTTTCTACAGAATTTCTGTACGCAATGAAGGCGTCATGAACTTTCCCCTGCGCCGCAAAGCACCGTCCGAGCAGGTACAGGCCCGCACCCGACTCGGGCTCAGCGGCCACGGCGCGCTGCAGACACCAAATAGCAGCGCGCGCGCGCCCCGCCGGCTCGCCCAACGACACACAGCGATGGTACAGCCATCCTACAGATGTTAATACATGTAGCCTGCTATTCAAGTAGTTGCTTTAGCCAACATTTTTTAGGCAGCAGTATTCAAGCACTAACTCACCTAGTTGACGGCAGACGTCTGCCTTCAGGGTCGAAGACAACTGAGGCTCCTTTAATAATCTCTCGTACGCGTCTCTAGCGGCTTTCCTCAGGCCCCTGGCTTCAAGTAGGTGTGCGGCGTGGAAGCTGAGCTCGAGCCGCGTGAAAGTGGCGTCCTGATGCGGCGCCAGGCGAGCTCGTCTGAAGTGCACGGCAGCGATGGCCCAATGCCGCCGCGCCTTGAACATCAGCGCCAGCCGCAGGTGCGCATCCGCCGCGCGGGAGAACCCCGGCGACACGTACAGTGCCATTTGCAACGCCTTTGTCGCCCTGTCATTAAAAACGTTAACGAAACCTTCGGCGTATACATTTACGAAATAAGAAAACGAACAAAAGTTTTATTGCGGTCTATTGTTTAGTAGAATCTCGTCAACATAGAAAACAAAAGATTGCGAGCAATAAACTGAATCGTTTACATTCAAAAAGCCTTACAAAGGACTTTGTTTTCTGGCGACTGACTAGAAAACAATGTCAAAGTTACAGCCTGAACTTGACTTGCGTACAAGGCCAAACGAATTGTAAATAATAGTATAAAAGAATGAGTACAGTTATCATAACAACGCGGCGTACATAGATACCAAACAACAGCACAAAGATATATAGTGAGCTTCAAATTTTACTTTTTGTGAAATAATTCTTCAAAAGCCTTTTAGAATTTTTTTAAGTGAATGGATGAAACGACAATGCAGCATTTTTTTGCTCTTTAAATCTATCCGTACAACTGAAAGCTGCTTTTGTAGTTTTTTTTTTTTTAATTTATGGATTGTATGAAAAGAATTTATATTCTATATAGGAAGACCTACCGTCTCCAATAGATGGAACTTGGAATGAGAATGTAAAAAGATGAAATGTCTTTCGATTAATACAAGTAGACGAAGAATGCGACGAAGAAATCGCTGTGCGTAAGATATAAAACACGGAATTGAACTATAATATCCGTAAGGTTATTGAGGAGCGCATCACCGGAGCGTAACGTCACCGATGCGCCCGCGGGGTCGATGACCGTCTGAAGCTTGGTCGTGCAATCGATCGGAATCGGACGATGCAACACAACGTCTAGACACCGATCGTCGTCCGAATCCGAAGCCTATAACGCCTTTATTTAGATGACCTCCGCTGACATTTGTGAGCCGAAACAAAGGAGCGAGACAGGTGCTGCCCGGTGTTCAAACCGATGCCACCCGATGCCGTCGACTAAAATTAAATGAAGATTACACGCACACACACGTATACATCATTGTGGTGGAACATAGAGAGCTTTCACCCGCCGTGTTGCCGCTGGCGATGCTCGACATAGTAATATTATATTCCTCATAACTTCTTATTCACATTGTTTCTCGGAATGAGCTATGATTGCCGATTGTCACGCAACGCTCAAGTCACACCTTTACTCCTAACTGGACAGTGGATATCGCTGCACTGTCTACCATTACTTTGAACATTTTCGGAGTACTCATGTTTTTAACAAGCATCTACAGTCTGAAAACAACAGTACTAACACTGTAACGATATTCAGCGTTCTGGTGACTCAATTAACTTCGAATTAACCATTACATCACACTGTGACCTTGATTGGATAAGTTTTGTCGACGGAAATGATACAAAATATGCTAATGAACTACATTAACATTCCAACAATGAAAAATTAAAGTAGTATTTCACGTTACAATAGTTACTCGGAGTAGTATTTATAGTCCCTGTTCCAAAGATAAGGCATTGTATAACAGGGCAGCGAGCACTGTGCCCCTATACAAAGATAACGCTTTGGTCTTTGTACGATATCGCCGACTAGGTTTATGGACGAATGGTTCACAACTTCACACCCACCCACGCTCTACGATAATATGACATGTATACGATGTCGTGATAACAATATTGATCAAAATATTCTATATTAGTGTTGTTACAAGTGTGTATGTACGTGAAACCAATCATTTGATACGACCATCACGAGTTATTATGATATTAACGTAAATATTCAATAAAAATTCATAGTTATATTATGAACTTCATATATACATTCTACATTAATAAACCAAGAAAAACCATGACTAAACTCGAATAAACTCAAATTATTTTTATTACTTTCATATACATTTTTTCTTATTTACACATAAGTATTTATAAGTATGTTTACAATAAAATTACACATGAGGTTTTGGAAAATAAATATCCTGAGTAAACGTCTGGATCGATTATAATCCGGTTCGCTACCTGCCCGGGCCCAACCTTGGGCATTATCAATTCACTCAGGTAAGGGAATTGTATAGAACCCTTATACATACAAAATTCTCGGTTCTATTCAAATGAAAATTTAAATTTACTGAATGAATGAACATCTGGAAAGATTGTTACGTTCAATGTTACAGTTTATGAACAATGTTTAACTTTCGGACAAAGAACAATCGCAGGTAGAAAGCTGTTTGCGCCCGTAGTTATAATAAAGGAAGCACCAGGAAGCTTGTGGAATGTGTGTCTGTGGAAGTATTTGGCGTCGCAGTCAACAGTGCGCAATATTCACGCGGGTGCGATGGTGGGTGCGGGGAGAGGACACTGGCATGAGGCAGCTTGGCTTGACCTAGTTCTGTAGTCGCGGCGGCTCAAGGACGGATCGACCGCTATTTATAGAGTTCATTCGTCGGTCGTCATAGCACTCACTTTACATAACTGAAGTAAGCAGTCGCTAGGTGCGTCGCGGTCGCACACGTGATCGCTGCACATAATGAACTCGCGATACTTTCCCACGGAGCAGCCGAGCTCGGGGAACATAAGCACAATAATAAACCTATTAATGCTAGGGATGCTCAACGTTCAATACACACACACGTGGTGTTAAGAAATAAGGTCAAAGTCATAAGATTGTGTGAGCCTGTTTACTACCGGATATTATCAATTATGTCAGCAAGTGACTGACACTAGCAAAAACTCTGAAACAGAAACGAGAATGTACAGTTTCATAATCAGAACTATGAGACGATTATTTGCTTAGTTTCTGATTATGACTAAGCATCTATCTAGAATCAATATATTTATATAGGTTTAAAGTGTTATTATACACCGGAAACGCTCTTGATGAACAGGGGCCTCTTTAAAGATGTGCCAAATAAAGCGATCCTCCATCTTCCGCATCCTTCTTCGGATCAGTAACATAAAGCTAAATCAATCAATAGTTTGCCATTTAATACAACAGTTCCCGTGACCAAGTGACGCAATCATGTGATGCATTCAACATGAACGTACAATTCACCTGGCTGTACTTATTGCATCACGGCCTTGGCTCCACGGCAACTGAATGCAATACAAACTGCAATTGTATGCACTATATAACTAGATACTCATAGTGAAGGTCTTCCTCTGGACGTACTCCTTTGTACGTACCATAAACACATGCAGTGTTTATTGCTTCCGCTATCGCAGATGCCACCTGATGAATTATACATAGTAACAAATGACTGTGCCACCACACCCTGGATTGGTTTGAGGTTTACTTTCGATTGATCGTTCGTAAAAACCAGGAGCATATGGTATTTTGATTGCTAACAGCTGACGGAGTTTGAGATGTTATATTTTTTAATACACCCAGTTTGTTGGCTTCGTTTAAAATAACTTGGTAGGTTCGCGTAGGTATTTGCGGTATAAACTTTCGAAAGGCATCTGACGCCATGACGCCCGCCGTTGCATTACGATATCAAGGTTCATGTGAGTATAGGGCAGATGTTTAGCTAGTTTGGGAAACGTACGTGTCGCCATATACACACAGTTGATAATGAACGAGGGCTCGTTTATCGCCGGCGTCATGCTTGTTGACCCACTTTCGTCCCATTCGATACCACTTATACACATTTAGTACTATATAGGTAACCTACTCACAAATGATCTCATGAACGCGATATTTCAGATATGTGCCGGCTATTTTCAGTAACGGCGCAATTCACTATACAGAATTGAAATGGAGTGCTCATAAAGTTGAAGCAATTCATATCCAATTCTATTTTATTCTAAGGCCAAACGAAAATGTGGGTCGTTTGTATTTACAGGCGAGGAAATTCTTTCTGCGAAATTTGTTTTGAATTGTAATAAGTCGTCATTCTAAGAAATTGGGTGGCTAAGAAACTTTCATGTGTACCAAACATCAAATAGAAACTTCATGTTCAAACACCGGATGACGAAATAAGGTTACTTTTCGATAACAACTGTGATATTAAAAGCGGTATTATCGGTTTCAATGCTAAACCAGTAACATACATAGTAAAGAAATACTGTATAGATAAAGATAAGCCTGTTATTCTACCGTGCTATATACGAGGTACTTATGAAGACGGCAGTTAGAGGCTATGCTTACGGTACCTGAGACCTAAGCCAGCGGTTATAATATTCTTGCATTATGTTCGCAATTTATATTCTTATGAGCACGCTCATGACTACCCGTGAGTATTGTCAGTACGCAAACACGTCGCAATAAGACTCTCATACGAATAAAGTTCATTATGATATTAGGAATTACATTATTATTTAAATTAGCCACTATAATTCCAACCACTAACTATACACACACTCGCAATTATAATGGTATGCTAGTATCGTTAAATAATTACTCATTATAAAGCAGGCACAGTGAACAAAGGCCGAAAAGGATCTGGATACGTTCCAACGTAAATGGTGCAGAACGGTACATTCCTGACTTAAAATAAGTGAGTTTTCATTTAGCATTACTCATACAAAAATAGTACATGTAAACAGAATGATACAAAGACACATATGGACACGGAAGTGAGTCGCATCACAGCTGCACGTCGGCGTCGCGGCACACTCATGTGCCCGATACTTGATATACGACACGTCCATAAAATCAGATGTTCTTGGTTCAGCAATATTATGCGACTTCATTATCGAACAGGTTCGTCTCGACTACTCAACTCTTTGTTTGCTTCGTTTTATTTGCACATGTTGTATAATACATAATAATAGCTTATTATATACAGCAGCTGTTACTAATTAATTTGTAGATATCGAACCAATTACTTTATTGAACACGCGTATTTCCAAATTGCGTGCTGGTGTTCATAAAAACTTGAATAAACCCAACTACTAAATATTTTAAAACTCGAATCTGATGCGCACGCACAAACATGCAAAGCGAGCTTCCCCTAACATAAAAAGAACAGAACATTCTGCACTATTATTACATTACAAACGGTGGAGTGCCCTTGATAACTACCCCACGATTCACACAGTTCACAAGTGTTCTAACAACTACAATACTTATTTACATGCTGCAGAATTAAAAATGTGCCCCATCCCTAACATGATGATTTAAAAGGGTTGAACCCTTTGAGAACAAAATTTTTAAACCTTCGGCTTCGTCGACGTCATAGATTGTTCGACGGACAAAAGCGAGGGCAGTAGCACATACGTGCGTAGTGGAATCGGTGCGACACGCACGCCGTACATTAGATGGCAAGCCCTCCCTAGTTTGGCTGTGAGGCGCAGGGGGAACTATGGTCGTTCAATAATGACGCAACACAATCTCGCAAGCTCCAAGCCCTTTCGAATGCTACCTTTTTGCGGTCACCGGCCGCTTTCTAATTCTAATGCCCATTGTGCGTACAAAGTGACGGCTAAATTGTAAGTACAGATCGACATCCGTGAGAATAGCTCGGCAGTTCGATAATTATGCGTGCTTGTATGCGTGTGAGCGTAACATGTTATTTCCAACATACCTAGGTAAAGTACTTTATGTTAATCACTGAAAGGAAATCAATGGCTAGTACATGTGTAGCTTTGATTTTACAGTTAACGACCGTCCCTTGGCATAAAAAAACATCTATTGCAGTAGTTCTTAATGAAGTATGAGATCACACTAGACATCCTGGCAGCCAGCTGCGTTTGTAGTAACCATTAGATAACCTGTGGTTGGTTGCCAATGCCTAATCTAATCTGCTGACAATATCACGAGATGAATAGTAGGAAAATAAAGCCGTTTAATATTACGTTAAAATATCTTAGTCCATATACATTTGCACACAGCCACATTCTCGGTAAATTTGAAATCGTTATTACTTATTATACATTCGCTAGTGTGGAAAAGTCTGACACCTAATATTTTACACCATATTCCTTCAAAAGTAAAAAAACAGTAAAACAAAATGTGACTGTGGCGGACCGTAGCGGGACTAATAACGCCAGACAGGAAGAGACTATCCGTTCGTTACTTTTGGAAACAATTACGTATAATAATATATTATCTACACGTGTATGCTTGAACATACAAGTATGTCCTTACAACACACGCCTCGTATTGGCGCTAATAAACCCAATTCACAGTTGTTATCTCTGTACAATATGCCAAGTGTGAAGTACGCAAGTAATTTACGTAACGCACGTTAGTTCCCGCGAATCATCATTTACTATGTACGTGATCGACATGTTTAGTGACAACCGGCCATGTTCAATATACTCGGAAAAGCCGTAATATTGTGAATTACCAAGAATTTCTGCTGTGGGACACACTAAAACGTTTTTGGAATATTTGTGTGATAACATCTATTCAAATATTTGACGGACATGAGAATAGTAAGTAGTCTTCAGTGCAATTGGAAGGTTAATGGCTCCAAAAGAAAGTGATTCATTACGCGTGTAAAAAAGAATAGAACAGCAAACTCCTTTAAAGAATGTACTTTAATTATATGTGCATTACATCACACCGCCATATTAGTCAGTGTGGTGTTGTAAACAAAAAGCTTGCAGTGGTGCTTACTCACCCGCGGCCTTGCTTGGCGTGACGTTACGCGGCCCGCCCGCTGACGTGACGTGTAGTGACGTATGACTTTTTTCGCGGAAATTCCATCGCGGACATCGCTCGCAGAGACTGCGAATTTATGCGGACATAGCAACACCGCTCGACTACGATGACTAAAAAACCATGTGAGTCAAACAATGTTTCAACGTATATCCGAGATTTATAAAATAGCGAAAATGTAAGACTGTATACATGTGTAGGAGACTTGGAAGATCATTCACCAACGCCATCGCCATTTAATACAAAATTATTTTCCCAAAATCCCAATAGGCTCGAAATATTTTTTTATTGATTCTAGTTTTCGTACAAGCAAATGTAAAAAAATATACATAATATGTATATTATGTATAAAATATCCAACACTAACAAAACTGTAACAAATGTAAATTGCTAAATAACGAGAAATTGTTTACTTTTACCAGTTCATCAATAACTGCTTGTACTTTTACCTGAAAAATTCAAGTTTAATTCGCATGTTCACATTCATTCTTAGTTTAATCCAAAATACCAATTAATCTTAACTATGTACTTACTTTTTCCAAATTGGCGATAATTAAAATAATATATCGATCAGGTCGATCGATTTCGGATTTCGATTTTGGTTCGCAGTAAGAGGTAAAAATTACGATTTTGTAATGTTTCATCATTTACGTCAGAAATAGCTAGCGGAAATTAATGAGAGTTTTAATTATTAATTCTAAATTAGGTACATTACTTTACTTCGAACAAACGAATTAAAATTATTTCAAAATAGGTAGGTACGTAATAATAACATGAAACAGTAGCAAATTTTTCGTTAGGGAATAATTTGTAAAAGAAATTGTGTACCTTTATGGTTTTAGTCACGCAGACTCGCATCAAACCGGGGTAAAATTTTCTTTTGCACATGTAAACATAGTTTTTTTTTACAGAGAAACTAGGACAGGCTGCTTGACATAGTTCATGCCCTGCGTGGGTGGTTGCCCTACAGATGTGGGCGGGTTTACTTACGTAACTCAAACAAAGCCGAAGGGCACCCGCTTGCCGCAGAGCCTTTCGTAACGCTCGCCCTACGCCTATTGTAAGAGAATTATGAACGTCTGGACATATAGCCAACTTGATTAACGAGCTCCTTTTGATGGTTTTAATATAAAACTTATGTTTAGTGAGGCTAATTTGTGTATAGGAAATGAACGTTCGTACTTCGTGGTGACGGGGTCATTGACAGGGCGGAGGCGGGTAGCGCGGACGGCGCGGATGCAGCGAGTGCAGCGAGCGAGTTCCGGTGCACTACGCACCAGGTATAAATAGCGATCCGTTAGTGTCGACGACCGCGCGCCGACATCACTACATTCACCCTGCTCTTAAGACTGAGCCATGACCTAGATTAAAAAAAATACACTTAATCCTTACGTCACGGGAGAAGGGCGTCTCACGGTCTTACTTAAATCGAAAAGTCGCTCCTACCGCGGCAGGAGCTAGGGGTGTGAGGGACGGGGTGTCAAGGCGCTAGGTGGCGAAAACGGGACAGGCGGTTGATAGGGCCCGGATAGGAATGGGTGTAGGGGAGAGTTTATAATGCATACGGTTTTCGGCGACTCGATAGAGGCAGCTCGACGATGTCGGTGCGCGCGCGGCCCCTCGCTAGTACCCTCCCTGTGCGTGAAAGGGCCTGTGCGTACGTGACGCGGCGCATGATGCGGAATGAAGGGCGAAGAGCCTACGCCCCGCCCGCACATCTTTAACCCAGCTTCTATGCACTCTTAGGCTTAGCGGCTAGGGTCGGAGACCGCGTTCTCTACTGCGCACCTAATACTTGTTAGTCCTGTTGCGAGCTAATTTACATAGATAAAACTATATGCATGTACCGCTATTTTCTTCGGCAGTAACTTCACAGAATACCACTAGCTAGCATGGGAAACGCTGTCAAATTCCGGTTTCTCCGCAATGTTGTTTCTAGACGGCGGCATCGACATTCAATTTAACCAACCATGCTATGATATTATACGTAGAAAATATTAACACCGTAATTTTGACGTAATAATTTTCACCTTTATATTTATTTATGATATTAAAATGTAGATTATGTTTTAATTTATACATAGTAATAAAATATTATTTTTATGTATACCAAGACCTGTTCAAATTCGAAAAGATATACTTTTTCTTCTAAATGATGCTTAAATACCTAGGGCAGTGATATACCTAATACGTGTACTGCTACATACTAATGTTATAAACAGACGGGTCACCTGTTATTATGTTTTATTTATACGAATAAATTATTTTAACAATTCACCACAGAAGGAAGAATACATTAACAAAAATGATACGTGAACTTTGACAAGACGTAGAAACTTTGTCATAAGAGTAACCTACGTTGCTAACAAAGGTGATTAGAAGACAAAAATCTATATATCAAATGGCATTCAAACGGTACATTGTACACGCAGAGCGGGCCTGCTCGTTGCTATACATGTACAACTGGCCCTAATAAGACTTCCTGTTCGCTAATACTATCCTACGTATAATAAATGGACTTGGTATTTACCTAGCTCAGTTTTCTAAATACCTGGTACATTTTAGATGAAATCCTCTTACAGTACGGGATATCGCCGAACTATCGGGGAAGTTTATCGGTGAAATTAACTACCGAATGCAATTACTGTGCAAACCAGCGAGCGAGCAAACATGTCGGGAAAATTTATCACTTTCTACGCAAAGACTGTTTATTTACTACGAAATACGCCTAACAATATTATCAGCACACCAAGTTACACCGAGATTTGCAACATGCATTCGACGTTAATTCACTATTGAAACATTGATTCTATATTACCAGGGTTCTAACGGACTAATGTTTGAGTCTACCAAATTATCTCATTTATTTCAAAACAATCAACCACGCCATGGATAAGTGAAGATGTTTTGATGAGTGTGAAGGTAAATACTGCAACGTCCACGTAAGCGTTGAATAAAACAAAAACACTGGTGAAAAGACATTAAAAGGACTTGTCCATGTATTACATAGGCGGATACACATACTCATGAGTAGCTAAACAATATACTAACTAGTTCAAGGAGCAGCTGATGTCGTGACAGGTGTGGTAGCAGCCGGCAGGCACCTGCCCGGCACGCGCCACCGCAAGCTGCTCTAACAATTACATGGCATTCATTACCACATCACAATCGATACTAAACGACCTGACATTACCTAGCTACAAGTCTGACATTACCTAGCAGCTGACTACCATTTGTTACATAATGTAATGAATTATTAAATACTCCGTAGGGATGAATGTATGTTGCGTACGTGCTAATAAATTTCAAGTAACATTACATTTATATACATAACATAATAGTGTAGCTGTAGATTGTTCGGTACGCAGAAATCTGGCCACTCGTCGTTTACTAGAGCATTCCAAAATATCCATAGGAATAATGAATATATGAATGAAAATGCGCTCTTGGAAAAAAAAACTGAATTAACTCCAAGATGACCCATGACTGTTTTTTTATTCAATTTATTCATTGTGAATCTTGTGTTGTCTCGATAAAATCCGGACACGATTTCACTTTAAATCCGTCTACAGAAAAACTGCATAAAAGTTTGCCATCTTGAGATCCGCGTAAAACGTATCTAGTTTGACACGTGTATCGTAATTCTTAAATCTGGGTAATTCTAGGAACTAGGTAACTCGTGCAAATCTAGGATTTATTTGGACAACAATTTAAAGCTGCGTACAGCTTGGACTTGTTTAAATCAGCAAATTCACTTCCTGGGGATATACAAAAAAGGACTCGACGAGCATATCGACAAACAAGTTTACAAAACGGGCCTAGCAAGTCTAGTCGCTGGAGGACTCCAGAGAGTGGAATACCGTTACTGGAAGCGGTTAGCGGCGTTGCGTAGATAATGCGCGGACCGGTCCGCGACTGATAGCCAATATGATTCGTGATAACTATTACGATACCGCTGATGAATGAGATAAAAACATAGTAACTAGATATAAAAGATATGAACCTATGTTCTTTTTGCGTCATCCTGACGATGTGTATGACAGTCGAATGTTGTAATACACTGAATAAATAACTATGTTACGCAAGCCAAAATACCCAAGTCGGGTTATTATTTTTTTAAATTAAAGTATGACTTGGAAATGTATTAAATATAAGGATAAAATTTCCCGTTTGCCATATATTGCTTGACAACTTATTCACAAGGAGGAAGTGTTGAAATTACGAAGTTACTACCGCGGAACAAAGCGTGGAACGGTTTTTCCGTAGTATGGAAGTACTCCAGGCCGGTGTCTTTGCCTCAATAAATTTCCAAGTCGTATCGCCAGTACCAGTCGGTCCAATGACCAATGACGTAAGACAAAAGTGCGCGAATTCCACCTGATATAGCTTCAGGCAACAGATTCAGTATTGACTCACAGATTTCCCTTTACAAATCATTTTAATTGTATAACGCAGTAATGAAGCCTTACTCATCCGTTACAATCGTACATTTAAAGGTGACGTCGACGCAAGGAAAGCAGACAAGTCGGCCAAAGTTAACCCTTTAGATATTAATTTCTTCTTTGAAATCCTAATATATCAATATACTAGAACAAACCCCAACAACAAATCAAGTTACAGTGTAACACAAATGTAGTTATAGTGGTAATATGTTAGTAAGTTAATTAATGACTGATTAGTTTTTGGCAATGCTTACAATGGCTTAATAAAAGCCTGGTGTAGGGAGAGGTGAGGTGAGGCATCGCGTGCGGCACTGTTGCGGACACACTCCACCGACCTACATTTTATGCGGCGCGGCCGCACTCTCATTATTTACTAGCCTTAGAAACGCACGCATTTACCACCCTCGTCCATTCATTTACCCTTCATATTGCGCTACTAATCTCCCGATGAATGAGGCGGATTGTCCCGAACCAAGCTACCTGCGAAAACACTACAAAAAACATGCAAAAACCTTTCAAACGAACAAAAACGCGACCTCTCGGCGGGACCAGGTTCGGAGCCGTCGACGTTGGTGTCTGCATTTCGGAAACAAAACACAATAGAAAGAGTCGCGTGCGAACGCGACGCAGGGATATGGGCGGCAGGTTGAGAGAGAGAGCCGACACTAGGGCCGACGTAAACAAACCGCGAGCGGGAGCTTCGACCGCACTCACCATTTCGGGGATCTTCGGATCTGTGGCTGTTCGGTGCGGCCACAGCGGCCCTCGTAGTGAAGAGCGGAGACGTCGTCAGCGAAAACAGCACAAACACAGAGTCACACAGGGTTGTTCAGCACTCGGTACATCCGAACACGATACGTCCCGTCCTACACTACGGTGTCGCGGCCCGCGCCGATGCACTTTACGTCACCGCATCCCGCTCCCGACTGGCACAGTACGCGGCGAGCGAGCGAGCGACGACCTCGCGCTGCAGCGTGCACCGTCCCGCGTCCCGCGCCGCGCGCCGCCACGCCGACGCGCCCTGCGCCCCTCGCGCACGTAGCGCCCCGCGCCGGCCCTAGCGCTGCTCCCCCCGCGCCCGCAGCGCGTTCGTCCTACGTCCGGTGAATCACGAATCACGATGTCGACATGACGGACCACAACCAGCTTGCAGTGCTTTTGCTACGACCGAAATTATTGTTCAAGATAGATATTCCTCAAGCGAGACGTCCGTCCGGTATGTGACGAAACGAAACACGGAAAGCTCGTTAACATTCCTATTTACATAACACACAATGTTTTTTTTTTGGACTATCCGAGATTCTGTTCATTGACGCACATTTGGAAAAGTTTATTTATAAAATAGAGTGGTTTGAATATTATCACGACGCGACATAATTATTATACAAGGTACAGTAATGTACAATCGGTAAGGAATGATGATTAGTGTTGATCATTCAATGGTATAAATAACAAATGTAAACTTATTAAATAAATGCCTTTTCAACAATCCATAAAAAAATACAGTAATAATGAGCCTCTGCTTCTGTGTAACGTATCTTAATAGAAAAAGTTGAAGATTAAAAGTTATTAATCAATTAATCTGTAGCCTTATAATGCTTGAAGGAAAAAATAGCGAATAAAAAAAAAATACATTAAAATAAAAAGTAAACAAAATTCTGAAAAAATATCTGCAATGGGTACTCTTAATGCCCGAAAACTCAGTTCAGCGTTGTAATTTAACACATTGTGTTCTGGAATATGGCAACTTCGAAATATGTATAATATTATACTGTAGAACATAACTAAATGCTTCTGCGTCCAAAAAATCCAACAGGCTCCTGAAAGTTACTAAGCCTTTTGACTTATTAACTTTTAGGGAGTCGCAATAAAAATTGAACTTATTGCCCCCATATCACCCCTCAAATGGTTTAGCTTCGAGTGGGCGGCCGTCTTTGAGTACGTCATAGGAAATAATTATTCCTCTAAGAAAATTATTCACATATTCCGACTCCGCTCTCGGATCCAATTTACCTTAATTATTCCTTTGATTCGTTTCCAAGATAACATAAAATTCAGTAAGAAGGTGATGGACAAAGTACGTACCTTACCTACTTTAGCATTGCATTATATACGACTATGGCAAATAAGCATTTAGCAATTGTAATAAAGTTCCGCGTTCCGGATTTGCACGAGCTGTTATAATTTTTAAATAGTAAATAAGGGTAGTTAATCTTAGGATTTTTTTTTTTGAATTTATTATTTTACTAAAATATCGTGACCTTAGTAGGATAAAAACTTCATATCCTTGAAGTCACTGTATTCTACTGATATATTACATACTAGCTTCAGGCCGCGACTTCGCCCGCGTGATTAACATATATAATTTATAGCCTACATCACTCGGGGATAACGTAGCTAGCTTTCGGTGAAAGAATTTTCAGATTCGGATCATTAGTTCCGGAGATTACCCCCTACATATAAACAAACAAATTTTATCTCTTTATTTATAGAAAAATATTTACTCACCACTCAAAGGCGTTGTAGTGATAATAACAGAGCCCCAATCCATATGAGAACAGTGGATCCTTCCAATTATCAGGCTCTAGGGCATAAAACTTTTGGTATGCTGACATTGCTGCAACAAAAACAAACTTGTAAATAATAATAAGAAAATAGTCCATTTAAAATAAATCTCACGTTATTGGAAATCTTTATAGAACAAATTTTTGTAAGGGGCATGGTCATATCACATGAGATGACAGTAATTTAATTTTATCATTTTAATTAAATTCGCGACCATATTGTGTTAACTACACCAGAACAACCTACATATCTTTCCTTTTGAAAATTGACACAAATTAGACAAACGTTAATAGGAAATTTATAAATGTTAATAAAAAAGATTGTCACACACTCACACCCTGTAAGTTATGGATTGTATACATATTTCAAAGGTTTTTAATACCCTTGTGGACAAAGCCCAGCTGCCCTTTCTATACTTGAGGTACCTGCATTACAGGTGAACCCTTAAGGTGAGCAGCTGGCTTATTTACTATCGTCTAATCGGTAAGTAATTATTTCTTAAAGGTGTGTTTTAGTAGAAAACTCAAACTAACAGCGATATATTGTAACGATGGGTAAGGCCTCTTTATTAATTGAACTAGTCAAAATCTAATGTATATTTGTAAGAAGTAGGTAAAATATTCTATGCCGATAGCCAATGCTTAGAGGCAATCAAACAGCGACCCTAATAAAAATATGACCAGTTAAAAAAGACGGTTTTAAAAATAAAGATATTCTTATATTTAATTCTTATAATAATTTATTTAAAATCTATAACAAATAAGTGGCCAGCAATTATGATAATTTACTGTATCCAAAAAAAAATATAACGTTCAAACTTATTCAGTATTAATAGTCAATGACCGTGTGATAGCGACATAATAAACTACATAATGTATTTAATTTAAAGTGACCAGGAAAAGTTTTATATGACGCATGTGAATTTCAATATTAATATTAAATAACCGACATAATTATAATAAAATAATGTATGTGGGAACAAAATAATATGTAAAACTTGGGAATTATATTATTCTGCAATTGGTAGCACGCAATACTATTTTTATGTTGCATGTATGAAAACATCTATATCTCAAATGAAAGGGGATTTTACGTCTAGCTCAGGAGCGGCTCTAGCTTACGTAGCGCCCGGGTGCGAAAAATTGCCCTCTGGTAAACGCGCGAGCAAAATGTCATCAAAATTCGGGTGCAAATATTGCAATTAAAAATAACTAGCTTCCGCCCGCGGCTTCGCCCGCGTGGATTACGAACCCACACATTTTATGTTCTAAATTAGAACAATGCGCTATTTTTGTATCTAAGTCCCGCGAGCGGCGCCTCCTGAGACCCTGCGGCCGTGTGCATTGCCCACCCTGCACCACCGGCACTGGTCTAGCTTTAATAAGTTACAAGCCGGAGCAAGTGACATTTGTTACCATAGGTCTGCAGCTTAACGCGATGATGTCGTTAGGTAGTGATCGTAATGATTAGAAAAAGAAATTCACGGTAGCTCTAACTTAAACTTCTTACTTTCGTCTTGAAATTAATTGCCAGAATGGTTATCCAGTACAAATTATGCGACAGAACTGCTGGTCTGAACTCTCAAAACTAGGTGTAGCCAAGTCTATTATTATTCACAATGTATCTGATACCTAAGTAAGAAAGAAAGAAAATCATCGGATACTTATTTGTATTTTTCCATTGAAATGTACGAGTATTGTTAAAAGTTAAATCAAGAAATTACGAACGTAATTGCTAGTAACGACTTATAGATATGCTCTTAAGTTACTTCTTCCGTAATGAAACCTAAAAAGTGTACTATTTGTGTAGTAAGTCATAACATTACAAAAACTTATGCAATAATACAAAATTGAAATAACCTTCACGTTTGCGGAAAGAAAAGTAAAGAAATCGTTCATTATTGAGAACTTGAAACTTTCCACGACACCTTTTCCTTACGCACTCCAACGTAACAAATTACGCAATCTTTGTTCCAGGTAAAATCTGGAAAGTTGCTGTCTATATAAATCTGCAAGTTTCTTGCAAAATAAGGGCAAGGTCGTAGTACCTACTGTTTATTTTCGCTGCAAGTTCTCAGGACCCTCGTTTAGAAAATTTCTTTCATCAGTTAAAGCTACTTTTACTCCTCCTTCTGAGAAAAGCTTGAACGATATTTTTTTTTTGTATCCTCACTGTCGTAGATTATATGATATGTTGTTTTCACAATTGTTTGATCGTACAATGCAAAGGGTGGGTTGTACTCGAAGCAGTTTATAACGAGAGCGATGCAGACGCGAGCTCCTTTTAATTTAAAGACATATGAAAATAGCTGTTGTTCCGAAGTTCTAAAAATAAGAATATAATGGGCATACGTGAAACACATTAGGGCACTCCTGAATATAACTTATTCCTTCTGTTAACTTGGCTTTTGTTAACTTCTCCCGCTGTAATAGTAATAAACTGTGTACATTACTGTTGCTGTCAGCCTATAAAATGTAACTGTTAAGCAAAACTGACACAGCAATGGCCAATGACTTTCAGACTTTATTTTTGAAGCAAAATTCTGTAGAACTGTGCTACTATATTTGGTGCGGATGGAAGTACATTATGGTAATCATGTATAAAAAGGGAATAAAATATCAAATAGCATATTATCAACAAAAAAAAACCAAGATGCCCTTTCCATTCTCTCAGAGTACAAATACAGTTTGAGAAGAATTTACCAAATGATACCCATTCCAACTAGATTCTTCTGTTGGCTTATTTCTCGAAGTTTTGTCTACCAAGTTGCATAACCTACCCTAGGGTAAATCGTCATCATAAAGCGGTTTCAGCTTCTATCATTGAAAATAACTTGGTTTTGTCCAGAGACTGCCATCTAGGCAAAGCCAAGATGCCGCCGACGAAGTACCAATATCTCCTAGCTTAGGTTTTGTAGATATTTAATTATTAATATAATTTGTCGTAGAATGCAATTTAGTACCCCTACTGCGTGAAAACCTAATTCTATCAGTCCATCAGGACGAATGATAAGGTTTTCGGGAATGCATGAGCTTTCTACAATCTAACGATATCCGATACTGATCAATCGGAATTCTTGTAGACTGCAAATGAGTAAAGACTCTCTGAGATATCTTTTAATTGAACTCAGCCTATTTATACTGATTGATGATGCTTTGTGCAAACAAATGTACAAAATAGCGAAATTCAAAAATAAGACAGGTTAACTTAGAGCAAGCATTTTGTACTTCAAAATTTCAAATCTTTTTGCATACAGCCGTATTAGGCGAATCGCAATAAGCGGCTACGACCCGTTGTCCGCAGACACTGCGAGATATTTTAAACTTGATGATTTGCTTGATCGCTCTAATGTTTTATTTACTTAACAATAACGGAATGAGTCCCAGACAGTCACTAATGGTGCTTAGTGGTCTGTACGTATGTCCCAAAGTTTCAGTAATTCCTGTGTATAATACCTACAAAGACCAGTATCTACACTGTGGGGATGCTTGGTAAGGATATCGCTGACAAAATAAGGTTCATTAGTATTTAACATAACATTTATTTATATTTTGTACTTGTCTTTAATTATTGGAATTGGTTGTTAACCGTATTAATAAAAATAAATAAATGAATAGCATACTGTATTCTACACCCACATTTCGCTGACGCCGTTATTAAGTCCCATGGAATAGGGGGCGAGTTTAATGCCATTTACCGAGGACAATTCTGAACACTCCACCTGCTACCGAGAATTTTAGAAGATCCCAATCTTTGTCAATGATTGGGCAGTGTATATAAAAAATATACCTAAAGTGCGCGAGTATTTTCAAGCTCAGCAGGCGCATTTAAAGTAGGTATATTGTTTATATATGTTTAACATGAAACATTGTCTCTTAGACAGTATGCCAAAATTCGTCTGGAATAATCAAAAAGGCCATTCAAATGTTTTTCTATGAGCTTTCATTGGTCCACTATGTCACCTAATGTTTCGTGAGGATGTAGTTTTCAATGAGACTTGCATAGCATATACATAGGTACATGATAATATGGTCACTTGAGGATCTCACCTTTGGCATAGTCTTCCAGTAGGAGATGGAAGTGTCCTAGTTTACAATATGTCTTAGGGTCTATGCATATATCTCTCCTGGCTCCTGGTGAACATGCCCTTTCTTCTTCCTGTAACAAAATAAATATTGTTTAATATTCAGATGACCCAGATGCCTTGCCTCTTCTTAACTACTTTGGGGTATATTCAGCTGCAACTCTTTAGACTAGGAGCCCAGTCTAAAGAGTTGCAGCTGAATATCAGTACTTTATATGGAGTAACTGCCACCTGATCCACTATGCCATTACTGAGAGCCACTGGTACTTATTCAGATGACTGAGGGTTGCTAAGTTCCTTTATTTGTCACCTACTCAGAGGATCACAGCACTAGAAATGTTAAGAAACAATGCAGTATAGTCTAAGATTTATGATTAATAAGATAAACATCAAACAAAGATGACAGATATTGTTATAAATAAGACAACTAGATTAAAATGCAGGTGTTATAATTAACTGTTTTAATTAGAAAAGTAAAACTTTACAAAAGTCACCTCCTGTGTTTCTGTTTGTGAGTACAGTAAGTACGAGTATACTAAGGGATGTGTATGCATTCTTTTAAAATATGATATAATTGCTTAAAAAAATATATGTTTATAATATTAATATGCAATACTAATAACTACCTTTGACATTTATAACCATAAATGAGAAGAAATTCATAACTCTGAAGTAAATATCATCAGACAGGAAAAGGATGTTTAATCAAAGTCGAAAAATGGTTTAAGACCATGTTCACAGACAATATACATGTGTATACAATGAAATTGGCTGTTTCATGGAAAACAGCTCATATTGGTTGTCAATGTCAGTGAACTAGGTCCTCAGTTGATTTTGTTAATATAGTAGCACAGCCCACAAAATGAATTCACCTTGTTTACAAAGGCTATAGTTTTAAATTATCCCTGTATTTGTGTAAAATGTAATTAAAAAATATTCTATAAATGTAAATTGGTTTATAATAAAGAAAGGAATTAGAAAATAATATTTTTTTTAGAATTTCCTCATAATTGTATACCTTGACTTGAACCAGCATCCCCTCAAGATACTTGACAGCTTTAAGAACAAGTGCACGGGTTCTGCCATGTTCAGAGCCACGCAACTTCAGGAAACCAAACTGGCGACTGAAACCACACAATGATAAATATTAAACATTTAAAGTAAACACATAGAACTTACACCCTGAAAACCAAAATCGTGCGATAAGTATTGCAACTAGTATTTAACACAACAAGAATCTAAAAGGATATGTTCTAATAAATAAAATACTGTAGATAATTTTATTCTTACACTATGAAATTCACTGGTTTATTAGACTATGCAATCACGTAGTTAATATACAGTCAAACAGCGTAACTTAGCGTTAAATGATAAACTTACTAAAATTTAGATTGTTGATTCAATCATTGACTGTTTATTTTTATTTTTACTCATGTTTTATACAATACAAATTCTTATTTGTTAACGTTATAGTTAATTGTAATACGAATAGCACTTGAAATTCATTCTGATCATTAGTAGAAACTAAAACAAGTAACTTGAGGAACAATTTTAGTTACGTACCTGTCAAGTTCCGACAAAACTTGCAACTCTTGAGAGGTTAGATGCAACTCTTCTTTTTCATCCATTTTCATAAGAATTCTTGTCGGAATCTTAGGGAACGTTACAATTTCAGGTTTAGTAACACATTTTTGCAGTAGGAATTCCAATATTTAGAAATATTAACACGCAAACAAGGCGCGGTTACATACGAACTAGTGACGTGACATGATCGCTAAATTGACTTATTTTATCGATAAAAAAAGTTCACGAGCGAACTATGAATAAATCATTATTTTATTTGAAAACTGTGCTGTTTTACTGCTTCAGTTATAAATTAATTTTCTTTTTTACACGAAAGCATATGACAAATTCTTGAATAATTACAACTTACGATGACAATGCGCGACGACACTCGCTTACTAAGTTTACTCTTGCTAATTTTTTGTTAACTTGGAGTACCCTCATCGGACTGATAGACCTCATATCCAATGAACTAAAGAGGCAAAGAATATTTATCATTTTTATAAACGATTATTCTATTTTAACCACGAAGCATAATATATGATTGGCTTTGCCTTTAAACAGATATAATTTAGAGAAATAGCGACCAAATGTTTTAAGCTAATTTCAAATTGGTAACTTCCACACGCCTTTGAATGGTCACAATTATTAAACTAGAAGATTCTGAACATTCAATTTTAAAAGTCAGCTAATTTCAGCCCGCTCATGATTGCCAATCTAGTCAGATTGGTCTACTTTGTTTAGTATATCTTATTCTAGTGCAAACCAATTTCAACCAATTCAACTTTCGAATACAACGAATCACTAATCGATTACATTGCTTCACTATTACCATAAATAATAACAATTATTTTTATAAGATTGACAAAGGTAATTCAATTCATTCAGGTTATTATATGATTTTTTTTAGTTTTCGTGCTACGGCAATCCTCGAGCCACGGCCACGATATGAGGCACCTGTTTTGTTACCTTACATGCTAAAAACGTACCGAGCGCGTTCATATTGGACTAAAATCTTGATGATGACTAAACGGACAAACATGAGCCATCTATTGATGCTTCATTTTTTTATGATAAGGTGGGTAGACCATCACGTAGAAAGAGTTGAGTGAGAAAAAGTTGAACTTTCCGAGGCAATTGATTAATTTAATTGAAAATCGCCCGTGTCTGTGCGATGCGGCTATGCAAAATAATGCTCCATTGCTGCTAAGCAACTTTAGCGTCAAATAATACGTGCGGTTGATTTGCATGTCATACAATATGTTAAACTAAAGATAATAGGAGCTAGAGATAGTAAGATGTACTAAATTTTTTATAAATATTGTATAATATTGGTACTGATGAAAATGTCGAATGTACGAATTGTATGAAATTAGTATGAACTAAAAAACATACATAATTAGTCAATCAAATTCTACGAACCATAAACTAATATTGTATAGTTTAGAGCTAGAAAAACTCTCATCACGTCACCACTAGTTCTGTCATGGCGCGCGTTTGTTAAATTTCGATATTTTACGAGCACAGTGTTTTCACAACGAAAGTATTTAAAAAATCACGCCATTAAAAATATAATTTCTCCACTTTAAATAAATTACAAAAGAAATAATCAACATGAGTTACAGGGATTCGGTGAGTAATATTTCAAATTACGCTGTAAAAATCGACACAATTGTTCGGCAATTTAATGTTTTCCTTATACGTAATCGTATTACTGTTTACTATTCACTTAATTTTACATAATTGAACAATAATTTTATTGAACGATCCAAAATAGCTTCGAACACGATTCAGTTCTATTTTTACCCTTTTATTAGTCACTGATTCAAGGTCGCTCTGGCCTATTCATATGAAGGGATATCAGTTTTCTCATCGTAGTTCTTTATTATTTATATATAAATATATGTACAGAACGCATCTATATACATAGTTTAAAAAATACAATAAATTTTCATGATAAGGTATCGTATAATTATATTGAATTACTTTCAATATAATTATTACTTTTATAGAAAATATAAAAAGAGGCAATAATTTTTTTCACAGCTGTTGTACCCTCGGTATTCCCGACGTCAAGTTACTTATTGCGATGTATGTACATTATATTGTGTTCGAAATTCTCCGAATACAGATTTTTATAATAAAAGTATTAAGTTATATGTTATATATTATATATTTGATATTTAGATCATTCTATCTATAAAGAATAATTTAAATTTCAGAAAAACAACCTAATTGAATTTCACATTTTTTATTATAAATTTATCTACTGTATTCTGACTATTTATGAAGCATAATATGACTAGTTTTCTCTTTGTAGTTGTCTGTTAGTTAACATAACTATTTTAAATTACACATTTGTGAGTTTTATTAATATGTTTTTTCATGCTATTACTACTCAAATCTTCTATGTATCATAGTAAATAACACAGTTTAATTAATTCTTACTGTTATAAAATGGCATATTAATTGATAATCCTTAGATTTTACCTATTTTAATTTGGAAACCTGTATTCTCTTTATGTATATAAAAGGTCTTAAAATATTTGGTTAATTTGAAATTATTTATATGTGTGGTTCATACATTAATTTTCCAGAAAGGTATTCAACCAAAGTTTAATATTTGTGAATTGAATACTTCCATAGTGTTAGATAGACAAACATATTTTTAGAAAATTCTTTGTCAAAAAAAATCTGTTCTTCAAAGAATACAAGGTTGAATAGTTGTCTATACTGAAACTATTTTTAGACATTTTAAAAGTGATGGCCAATGGAAATTTAGCAATTAGTCAATTTCTATTTTATGTTATACTTAACATAATTTATGTAGCTATTTTTTATATAATTACCTACATATATCAATTACTTTCTATACACATTTAACACACATCACATCTATGCTTATTAATATCATGTAATATGTTATTATTACCTTCATAGTGCTTTAAATAAATAATATTTATTGCTTAATAATGTCATAATAATATATGTTATGTTATCGGCAGTACTCACTATTCCCAAGAACTCATTCATACTGTGCGGCTAAAGAACAACGTGTAGGATCCTACATAAGGACCCTAATGGTATTTATCATTGGCCTATGTTTGTGTGACCTGTGCATAAATCACACAGTTGGCCTGTGCTTATTTTTATCCAACGACACCTATAAAAGATGGTAACGGTTGTATTATAATTTCAATGAATTATAATATGTTTATTTAGAAATCATTTGAAGGCCCTATTAATTATAAAGAATTAACAATGTTTTAATGGCTCATTTGTATCCTAGTGTTATCTGGTCAAAATGGCAATAGTTCTAAAATAATTTGAGACTGCAGTTTCCTATTATTATTAAACATATGTTTTCATTGGAGTTGTATTATGGTGCTTAAAAATAGGCTTGCATGCTTTGCTTTCAATATTTAGCCCAAAATTAGTAGATAATGTCATAGGAACACAATGATGTATTATTACCTCTTTTCACCAAATGCTTCTGAACAAACCAAAGTAAAGTTGGTGTCAATTTTTGAGTGAAAGTATCATAGAAAAGTAACAAACCCAAATTCTTTGTAGGAATTATTTATCAATGCAAAATTGATGGATACGTAATTCAGTTGCTACCATGCCACTACTAACTCTAAAATGTGTAATTAAATTATAAACTGAACTTTCATCCTTATCTCACTATGATACTGATGCTAATTATTGCAGTTGTTTATCAGTATTTGCAATGAAAATACGTTACTAATGTATGTTTACCATCGTGATGTTTAGTGTTCATTATCTGTTCAAACATCTCAGTTCTTGTTCTTACTAACATTTTGTGCTTAGACGTTTTGAAATTTTAAAAACATGGGGCAGTCGTGGTGTAAATGTATAACGCGTAAATTTCATACGCAGAGTTTCGGCTCGTCACCCTCTTCAGTGCTGAGTTCCCTGTCGTCGTTTCGTACACGACCATTCGCTGATATCACTTACAATCCATCTCCGGATTTAAATGAAGTCTATCCGGGGCTCTACGTTGGAGACGCGTAAGTGTTCCATCTTCCTAACCATTATTTTGTGAAAAATAGGTATCGGTAGAATGCTGTAACTTTGCCTGCACCCCAACTTTGTACTACATCTGTAAAGTAGTACAAGCCGGTATTCTTAACTTTAAAACTAGTAAAATATTTATCTTAGTTCGTAAATTATTTTGCATTGCAAATACAATGTGATATAGTAAGTCATAATGAGTTATTCCTAGGCAAAGTTAGGAGTGCAGGCAAAGTTACAGCATTATAGGACTCTAAGCCTGAGCTAAGAGTAAGCTTTGTCTACTCTACACCTACAAGATGCTGTTAAAATGACGCGTACGACACTATAATGATTACTTCCCGAGCACATGCAATACGTCTTTATAAATTACGCGTCTAGTTTGATTTACGCGCTATGTGGACAGGTTAGAAATAGCTACCAATATAAAATAATGAAATTATTTTGTTAATTTAGAGTTGCTGCTAAGGACAAGGCATTCTTAAGACGTATGGGCATCAACTATGTTCTCAACACCGCTGAAGGAAAGCGTTACACCCAGGTGGACACAGACCACCTCTACTACCGCGACTGCCCAGGACTTCGGTACAAAGGATTTCAGCTTATGGACTTGCCGTCAACTGATATTTCGAGATATTTTCATATAGCTGCTAACTTCATCGACGAGGGGATTTCCAGTGGAGGTACCTACGTCTTTAAATTACATTTTAAACTTCTGTATTTGAAGTGTACGGTGTATTCAACTCATTTATTTTTTAGGGCGCGTCCTAGTTCACTGTTTGATGGGAGTGTCTCGCTCCGCCACGTGTGCGCTAGCATTCCTCATGATCAAACGCGGCATGTCTTTGGCCGAAGCGCTGGGAACCGTCCGCTGTCGCCGCGACATTCACCCCAACGAAGGCTTTATCCGTCAACTGCAGCAGCTCGACAGGGAGCTGCGCCTCAACCGGATGCGCTGACCCTACAGGAACAGTTCCCTTCAAACGCTCTTCAATTCCTCATTAGACGACAGAGATGGACGGCGCCGTGTACGAAGTCTAGATCGATCTTACTTTTACCACCATTAAAAAAAAAAAAAAAATGATCAGGCGTCGTTTTCATGTCGTATCCGATTTCGATTTAATGAAGAAATAAAGAGTATCTCTTGTGACATTTACAGATTTACACTTAATTTAGACTAACTTTTATAATTATATTATACAGTTATAAATCGGTTTTTTTTTGGCCTAGTGTTATATTTAGTATTCTGAAAAAGTTATGTCCGCATGTCGCCAAAAATTAACATCTAGAGGGGAATTGTTTTAGTACCTTTGAGCTTGACTGTGAGATCTTGGAGTCTCATTACCTATTATAAAAAGTTTTTAAACTTAAAGGTAGACCTTTTAGTCTATTAGGTATAACATTATTAGAATAATGTTATACGTAATAGACAGTAGGTATTGTATGTAGATATTTCTGAATATTCAAATAAAACATTAATATACATAATAAAATGTTACATAAAAAAAGAAAATTTCGATAGTAAAAATATAATAAATATTCAGCTCTCTATAAAGTTAGAAAACAAATAAATTTTATAAATTATTTCGAAAGCTTTACTATGTCCAAAGTAATAGGTTTATTTTTGTTTTTAATTTATTGGAGTTGATTGCCATATTTTTGATAATTTTGATATCATTATATTTTTCTTTAACTATATTTTTAATAAAACAAATGAGAATTTTGTAAGTACCTGGATAATATTCTCGTGTGCCATTTTGTTTTGTATTGATAGGTATATTATGGCTGTTATTTTTGTAGCAAAGAAATAATGTTTAACTTTTAATAGTAGAATAAGAAAAGTTATTATGTCCAGTTAATAAGATGTTGAAGCTTCTATATAGTGTGTAATAATATTATTGGTATCTGACTATAGTACAATTGCCTAGCCTTATAGTCATGAGATGACTTTGTCGTATGCAATAATGTCTATATTCCCAAGAGTATATTTTTATTAATGTTAAGTTTTTCTTCAAGACTGGCAATTATGGCACTTGAGTGACAGCTTGTACTCGTAGTAGTGGTATTTAGCTTAGCATGTATGTCATTGCCTCGTGAGCAGGCGTTACACACAGTGAGCACTTATTGTTCGAGGACTCGCACTAGTTGCCAACATTCGTAACATTTGGCTGCACATATGTGTCACTATTTAATTCTATTTTAATCATACCTGTCATCACGGGGCAATCAAATAACGAGACCTATTTTTGTAATTTTATTTTATTTATTTTAGATTTAAACTTCTAACTAGTTAATACATACAAGTTAGTACAGATAACTATTTAGCTAAAAACTTATTTCCAGTTACAATGGTTACATGGTAAATTCAGGTTTGATTAAGTTGTGGTTTGTGACTGATGATGAACTAGTCGATGTTTATAAGTGCAATATTTAGATGTAAAGAGCACCAAAGGAAGCAATCATTGTGATATTGAATGTGAAGGAATAAATAATTTGTTATTAGAAAGAGAAATTAATATTGTAGTTTGTGAAGTTAAGTGGTAGTACAGATCATAGTTTCTATTTACTAGCAATATTTTGAGATGATATATTTATTAGCCTGGCAATACTTAGTATAAATTGGGTAATTAGTAACATTGCTTATTTTCAGAGTTATTCTTCACAATATTTTGTTAACATTATCCCAATGTAAAGTAAGCTTTGCCAGACTGCTTCAATTTAAATTACTATGGCAGATACCGGATCTTTGTTAGTATTTAAACGATAGATTGGTTGGCATATTGTTATTCTTTACTTAATACATTGTAACGTTAATTAACTGTTATTTTGCTACTTTATTATTACATGGTTTATCATAAATAATATAGAATAAATAAATATCACATACATATATTATAAAATTAATAGCAATTTTGTCCATAACAGCATAAATTATAACAATTCAAAATAATAGGAACACTAGGCTGTCATTAAAACAACATTAAATTGTGAAATGATTATACAAAGTATTTATGGAAAATAAAGTTATTTATTTAAAACTGAACTGTTTTTGATATATGAATTAAGTTAAATAATTTAATAGCTAAGTCGCTCAAGGGCCTGCGCTCTTAGATGGCACAGCGTGGGACGGCATGGCACAGTGCCAGTGGCGTAGCTAACTTGGGTGGTACCCGTTGCGGAAGTTAGTAGTATTGCCGTGTGATCTATGCCTATAATGACGCCCATTTTTATTATTACATAAAGCTGAGCTAGTGCTTGTGGGGGAATTCCCGAAAAAGACAGCTGCGCTAGCGATTTTTTTCTTAATGTTTGTATTTTGTTCTTGGAGTTGTCACCCGGTGCGGCTCGCCCCCTGACACCCCCCCCCCCTGCTACGCCACTGCACAGCGCGGCAAGACACACTTCGGTATGCCGAACGATTCTGTAGCATCTTGCAGCATACCGAAGGATCCTATTTACCGGGCGCTCATGTCAGTCGCTCGCAGTCGGCAGATTCAACCTTGTTTTAGTTAATTAGCACTCACATTCCTTTAACATGAAGTAACATATGCGTCTCACGTGATGCAGCGACGTGCCGCGGCATCCCATGGAATACCGCGACATGCTTCTGCATCCCGGGAAATGACGTGACATGCCGCGGAATCACGCGAGACGTTTCGGTCTATTCGTGTTGAAATAATGTGCAAAGGTCATTGAAATAAGGTCGAAAATCATTTGTTTTTTCAATCAATTAATCAAAAGTTTTTCTGTATAGAAATTCTTAGTAGCAGCACAGAATATCGAATTGTGCCCAATAGATTTATGTCAATAAACGTGATGTAGTCTGACTCAGTTCATCAACCACACTGTAATAAATTCCAAATAGAAAAGTATATGGAAACGGAACCATCACCAAAAATTTTGATGGAGGGCAGTAATACTCTTAATGTTAACATGTGATCTTAACAACATCACATTTTGCGCAATGCTGGATTTGATCCCCAGGTCCAGGAAACTGTTTTTGGATTTGCTTTCAATACCTAGCAGCCAGAAATCTAGGATATTATGCCAGTTAGTGGGCAATACCCCCATTTGTGGGACTTAATACCTACTCATCAGCATAATTTAGGTGTAAAGAAATATTGAAGGTACATAAACTGGGTAATACAGGACTGTTCATTCTATAAAATGATCAGTCCCTGGTATGTATGAAACAATAAAATCAGAATAAGTATGTGAGTTAATTTCGGCCCTATATTCTGTGAATTTATTCAATGGCTTACATGCAATATTACTATACTTACAGTGACACAATTGGTATATGTACTTACATTTTGGATTTGTACAAATAATTAGTGAAACATTGTGAAGATCAAAGACAAAAAGGATTTAGGGATTAAAATTAAACGAAAAACTAACTAGGTAACACTGTTTTATTAGAGACTAAAATAACCTATAAATCGGATTTTTACAAATAGGGGCGGTTCATTTCTGTTTTCTTAGCCTTCTTGTCTCTAGCTCTGGGGAACCATCGGTGTTCTGTTGTTAGTGTGAGGGAAGACAGCTGTTTTCTTGCTATTTCTGGCTTCATATCTTTGAATACTCTATACACTTCCTGTTTATCACTCATTCTCAAAACCGTGGTATCTGTTACAGTTTCGTCTGGAAGTGGTCTTGAGTGTTCGTAAGGAAATTCTTGGTCTCTATGAAGCGCAACTATAGTAGACCCATCGTCGGTTATAACTATTTTATTATAACATCGTGTAATTAATTGGCTAGGTCTAAACGATATTGCGCGTATTAAATGAGCCATTTCAGTTTAAATTGAGTTGAATTTAGGTAAAATCAAATCCAAATCCCATACACCTAACCTAGGTGGTGGTGATCCTTTAGTGTGACATCTGTTGTCAATGTCATTGTCAATTGTCAAATTTGTCATTATCAAAATGTTATCAAAGATTTTGTAATGTTGCTGATAATAAAAATTATTACCGTCATGCATCTCGCGGCGTGCGCGTTGAGGTTTACCCCTCTTCCTACTTGTAGTGCGCGGCGAATGCATAAAGTTACGATTATGTAATAAAAAGTCGCGTTTCGGCTGAATGTTAACCCATTTTCCTGGCTCAGTGGTATGACGTGATTGCACGTCACGAGTCATGTAAACGCGTTAGTACTAAACTCTTAAAAGTTACAGTAATATAAAGCTGAATTAAAGCTATTACAAAAATATGTGCTCTGGCGTCAAGCACGGTAAACTGTCTTTAAAAATAGCCGCGCCGCTCCTCTGTTAGTGTTGTGTCCTAATCTAAGATTGTGTCCAACGTTTGTTGTTTGTAGTGCTCGCATTTCGCACTGTACCGGATCTTTCAACTCAGTCAAGCCACGATTTCTGTAGTGTGACTATGGTTAGAAGTAGTAAAATCGACTAAATATTTTTATATTGGGCTTTCATGGTTTTTATCGATACGATGACAGTTGTCAATCGACATACATATTTAAATTATTTAATCTGTGGATGTATATAGATCTCAGACAACGGCTATAAAATATAAACGCGTTATAACGAAATGCTATAAATAAAGCGCAGATTCATTTTTATGCTATGATATAGCATTACAGCATTACAACTGCATTTAATAAATATTACTCGCATTTCGCTGCGCTGATCGCGGTACGCGTTCCGTGTTCTGCGCTGGAACAAAACGCTGTGTGATATATTATTATCACATAAGAGATACCTACATACGTTAGTATCTCTTATTAGTCTGTAATTATTATAGTAATAAATATGCGATCTCATTGTTTCGTTGTATATTGTATCTAACACATTGATAGTAATATATTAGGTATAAGTACAATAATTTTATATTTTTTTCAAATAATCATAATTGTTTATAAAACGAGACGATGTTATTTTGCCAATTTGAATATTTGATAGAAATTGCGTAGATTTGGCGAATTAAGTTCCTTGGTTTGCGGGAAATACCTAAAATACAAAGATCTATGTAAAAAAACGTAGAGTTGGCAACGCTGCGCTAAACGCAGATAAACAGACTACGGTAAAAATATAAAGCAGGCTGCTATTGCTTTATTTTTTTAACGACTATTTTTATTTGGTGTGTAATATAACGAACACCCCTAGCTACTACTAGAGTAATCTGTGGTATATATTGTATTGTGGTTTAGCAATCGGCAAACAAAATAATGCTTTTTATTTTTAGTGTATAATTTGGTGTTTGTAGCAAATAATGATGGATTTCCCGGCGACACCATCTAATGCCTCAGATAGTAATGAATATCCAAGTACCACACGCTCTCCGTTTCATAACACCCCTGACGACAATAAAAGACGCAGGTATTTCTTGATAATTAAAAATAATTTTGTTATTTTAACATAGCTGGTACAAAAATATCTTTGTTATTTCAGTTCGTCCAGGTCAATAAAACGAAGGCGTTTTGATGATGAGTTGGTTGAATATAGTGGTTTACCTGGAGCTTCCCTCGGAAAAGGAGACAAAAGAATGCGAACGCAGTCGTATACCAGCCAGGTGTCGGAGATTGCAATAGCCAGTGCGCCTACAACTCCCGCCCATCCTCCTCAAGAGCGTCGTAGGGCTTCGAGCAAGGTTTCCGCTGGAGGAAGTGTAGGACGCAAGGTTCGTCGTAAAGGCCAGCTTAGTCACCTATCGACAAAGGATCTGGGACGTTGGAAGCCTACGGATGATCTGGCACTAATATTAGGAGTCCAGCAGGTAATTATGTCAGAATTACTTAGGGCTGCATTTTAGAAAATTCCTCATGTCCCATTCTTGAATCATTGTGTAAATATAGAATTGTATTTTAGCAACAATCTTACCATAGAACTACAGTCATCTGAATCATATTGTATTGGGAAATAGTAATAAATAAATAAATAACAATTCTAAAACTCCAATCAACAACTTCTTTGGCAATTCTATCTTCACAGAATAAGAACTAATGTAAGAAACAATATCAATTACTATAATCTGGTTCCGTTTTAGCTTTTTGAAACCAAGTTTTATTTATAAAAGCATAATTTTACATTTTAAGTTGAAGTATAATATTTTATTGAATATTTTGCCTACAAACTTAAGATTTGTAAAATATTTGTAGACCAACGACTTGCGTATTGTGCACCGTGGTGTGAAGTTCTCCTGCCGATTTACAGTCAGTGAGCTGCACTCTCGTTGGTATGCATTGCTGTACAATGCAGAAATTTCACGAGTGGCTATAGCAGCAATGCGAAATTTACATCCAGACTTGGTAGCATCAGTGCAGCAACAAGCACTGTATTCAACTGCGGAAGAAGAAGTACTTGGGACATTGTTAACAGCAAATTACCCTGTAAGTTAACCATTCCTTAACTTTTTGATTTTGATTTTTTATTATGTTTAGAGTATTAATTTAAATTAACTAGGCTCAGTAGGGGTTGATGAGTAAGCTCTTGTTTAAAAATAAAAGAAGTTTTTTTTTTAATCATGATGTCCTGTAAACGAAGGCTCTATTTTTTAACAGGTCCATATTCAGAATTATGCAGTAAAAGAAGTATATGAAAAAAAAACTGTATATTCCACCACAATTCTTTATTTAATTTTCTTGATTTCAGTCATCTATACCTCCGCTAGAGAAGTTTCAAGAGTTGTTGGAACAGCATCCACATGTCTTTTATGCATCAAGGACTGCAAAGGCTTTGTCAGCGCACTGGCAGCTTCTGAGGCAGTACCAGCTATTGCCAGATCAAACTGTTCAACCTTTGCCTAAAAGTAAGACATATTTTAGGCATTCTTACGCCTACATTTTTATAAATTACATTACATGACATAGCGTCACAGCTGTATTCTTCAAGCTGTTAAGCAGAGGTTGTAATAGGAGCAAGCTTATTGCCATCTGCAGCATGGAGCGTGCTGCTACTGAGGATTTCCATACCAAAAACCCAATAACACTGCCCGACCCAATATTTGAATCCACAACCTCAAACTCAGCAGTTGCGCTTGCATGCAATTGAAATAAATAGGTACAAACTGTTCCATCAACATTTTTACAGCAGTTTTAATTTATTTTATAAACAGCTAGCTGAGTACCAAAGCCCTAAAGGTTTATTAATTTGTTTTTTTAGACCTCGGACACCACTTATGGGTTTGAATACTAAAAATATTTTCCTATAAACTTGATTCTGTCGATTTTGATGTTTATAAGGACAGTTGAAACGGAAATGAGACTTATATCAGAAATACAGTGTTTAATATTCTGTTGTATTTTTGCAGACCCATCTGACAGAGTAATGTCGTTTTCCGATGCTGAAGACACAATGAATGACTCAGAGTTGCCAGATTACAAAGATGATGGCATTGATGTTGAAATGCAACTAGCTGACAGGTATATTATTTTCTTACTGTATTATAGTGCTACAAAAAGTCGGACAACAGAACCTCTTAGTCTGTAATCAGTTAACATGTATACTAGGGATGTTACGAATGTCATATTTTAGACATTCGCGAACGCGAATGCGAATGCGAGTGTGAGTGTTAATCACAATACCTGCTTATTGATTGATCGACAAGTGACAACTTGAAACAAAGTAACAAACGCGATGATGTCCCGCATACACTCGCATTCGCATTGTTTGATGCGAATGCGAGTGTTGATGGGATTTGAAATGATGCGAATCATTCACATATGCGAATGCGAACGCGAACATTCGTAACATCCTTGATGTATACAGGGCCTGTCCTTTATATATGATGATACATTTCCTACCCCAGACTTAAGATAAAACTGAAAAAAAAAAATGCTTCACTAGACGATTGTAGTGCCATACAGAGCAACATAGCCGCAGTCTTTTTAGGTGCCACAATGTTCCCTAAGTTTATGACGCGATAAAATGATATAAAAATATTATCTTTTTTATTTTTCAGGGTTGACAAAAAAGATATTCGTCTCCTGGAGTCCACAATGACCCGTTGGCAAGTGTTGGTGCAGTCTGTAGCAGGCAGCGTTGGTGAACTAGACAAGAACACGCTCGCCGTGCTGCGAGGCAGATTAGTTCGCTTCCTCATGCGGTCTAGAGAGGTGGGTTATGTAAACTTTATTATTATGAACACAATTGACAAGCCCTATGAGTGTGTAGTTGGACAAAGACATGGTTAGGAACCTTATTTAGTCCAGAGAGATACAGCATGAGCTTTATTTGTATCACCTCGTAAGTTTTGAAACTGTGTGTAATCACTATGTGGAAACTTGTTTGCTTCGTTATGAGGTCATACCGCATTCGGCATGCAGCTTTGATTGTATAAACTCGTAAGTCTTGCTTTCTCGCGTGGGCAGTTAAGTGGATAAAGTAAGCTATATTACTGTTAATTAACTGCCTATTTATAATTGTTGGGGCAGTATGAGGCAAGTACATGCTGTTACATACTCTATTGGTCCAATGATGTGGTATGTAGCTTTATTAAGTTTAACATTGTGTAATCAGAAGTTTCGCTCCTCATGTGGTCTTAAAAGGTGAGTTATGTAACTTTATTTGTATGAATTCCTTGTAAATGTTGGTATAGTGTATAGGCAGACACGAATATGCTCGCTGTGCTGCGAGCTGCTGCGAGGCAGACTTATTCACTTTCTCATGCGGACCCGAGAGGTGAGTCATCTAGCTTTATTGGTATGGATTCCTTGTAAATGTTGGTGTAGTGTAGTAAGAGACGAACACGCTCGTCGTGCTGCGAGGCAGACTTTTTCGCTTACTTATGCGTTCCTGAGAGGTGAGTTGACTAGCTTTATGTGTATGGATTCCTTGTAAATGTTGGTGCAGTATATAGTTAGACACCAACACGCTCGTCGTGCTGTGAGGCAGACTTTTTCGCTTACTTATGCGGTTCTTAGAGTTGAGTTGACTAGCTTCATTTGTATGGATTCCTTTTAAATGTTGGTGCAGTATATAGTCAGACACCAACACGCTCGTCGTGCTGCGAGACAGACTTTTTCGCTTACTTATACGGTCCTGGGAGGTCAGTTGACTAGCTTTATTTGTATGCATTCCTTGTAAATGTTGGTGCAGTATATAGTCAGACACGAACATGCTCGTCGTGCTGCGAGGCAGACTTCTTCGCTTCTGTATGCGTTCCTGACAAGTGAGTTGCGTAGTTTTATTTGTATGCATTCCTTGTAAATGTTGGTGTAGTGTATAGTCAGAGACGAACACGTTCGTCGTGCTGCGAGGCAGACTTCTTCGCTTCCGTATTCAGTCCTGACAAGTAAGTTGCGTAGTTTTACTTGTATGCATTCCTTGTAAATGTTTGTGTAGTGTATAGTCAGAGTCGAACACGTTCATCGTGCTGCGAGGCAGACTTCTTCGCTTCCGTATTCAGTCCTGACAAGTGAGTTGCATAGCTTTACTTGTATGCATTCCTTGTAAATGTTGGTGCAGTGTATAGTCAGAGACGAACACGCTTGTCGTGCTGCGAGGCAGACTTCTTCGCTTCCTCATGCGGTCCTGAGAGGTGAGTTAACTAGCTTTATTTGTATAGATTCCTTTTAAATTTTAGTGCATTGTATAGTCAGACAGGAACACGCTTGTCGTGCTGCGAGGCCATCTTCGTCGCTTTGTCATGCGGTTCTGAGAGGTGAGTTAACTAGATTTATTTGTATGAATTTCTTGTAAGTATTGGTGCAGTGTGTATAGTTAGTTATGATGATGTTATAAAGAAACAACAGCAGTTGCTATAGAAGATTTAATAGAAGAAACAACTTATTTGACATTGTCAAATAAATAGTTTTCCTATTACACTAATTTAATTTATTACATTATATCAAATCTATAATCATGCTTATATTTTCCTTAACTGCTAATCGTTGTGTTTTGTTGCGTTCGCTTCCAATCCCAATGAGCTGCTTGATGTGTCACGCAAAAAAAGATCAAAAATTCCGATTGAGAATCGTCATTTCCCACATCTAGTCGTATTTAGATATTATGGCCTAGGATTAAATATTAGGGATATAAAGTCGTGTAGAAAATCTTGAACTAGCAAGACAATTAACATCAAACAACGCATTGTTGATAGATATGAGATGGGCTTGGCTACAGGTGTAGTTTTATTCGATCTAACATTAGGCTGAGACTAAATATTAATAATCTACCTGTCGACGTTAGTAGAAAAGGGTTTCTTCGATCTGTCAACAGCCTATGACACTGAATACATATTAAACATAGAATGCCCCAAGTTGTTAGCACAACTAACGACCTTGGCTTCGTTAAAATTCTAAGCGCGCTTCTTCACTATCGGCGCTTTTATGTTCACCGATATGCTCAGAAAAGCACATAGCGCATACAGCGAAATGGAGTTCCGCAAGGAAGTGTGTTAGCACCCTTCTTATTTAATAACTACACTAACGATCAGCCATGGAATGCGGACATGGTTCGCTTCCTATATGCGCACGATCTCGCCCTAGCAAGCCAACATCAAAGCTTTTAGCAGATAGGAGACCGTTTAACTTTAGCTTTGGAAGAACTAAGCCAAGAGACCACGAGAAATAAACTACGAGCTTTGGGCCTAACGTATAAGTAAATTTTTTTGTGCTTTTCAACTTCACAATCGCCAAGCTAATAGAGAGTATTCTAAACAAAACTATAAAAGCAATATACCTCGAGGTAACATTGGAGTGTTCTCTCACATATTAAATGTGCAAGCCCTTGGTTGCATCTGATTCCAAGGAGAAATGTGATAATAGGCAGGAGAGTTTTCCACATTTATTGTACTTACCCAGTGAATCTCAGCCGCTAGGATTAGAAGAACTGTGGCCGATTTCACATTTTTCAATTTTGTCTAAACAGACTTAGTCTCCAGGATGCTGTCAGCAAAAATAACATAAGGAAATCGGTTTTCCTGTACAACCGGAAAATCAGAATTATCCCCGCTAAGGTAGGTGTTGGTTGTAAGTACGAACTCTGGAAGGTGAACAGTTCGGAGACAACGCAGCAATGTTTTAAATATTCAGATACATATATCTGGAACCAACCCTTTAAAAATAATTGTACGCTTTGTTTCAATTCAACTTTCCGCCGGATACCTTGTGTTCCAGTGTGTTAAGTTCCTATTTCAAATAAGACTGATTTTGCTGAAAATTTTACAAATTCATTTTCTTCCTGTACGTATTAGAATATTGGTCAGATAAAGGAGTTCGGTGATTCTGAATAAGAACTTATTTGTGTTCTGTGTATTGTGTGAGCCCTGTTGTATGTAGATTCCCTAAATGTAACGACATAAGGAGAGCTTAGTCGAATTGAGCATGTGTGCATGAATAATAGGCACTTAAGTCCTTCCCTTAAGTAAGTCCCTAAAAACTGTCAGTGTTTATAATTTATATTTTTTACAATAAGATTAAGTTCTACTACTTTCTTAAAAATATAGTTCATCTAACTAAATACCCTCGTACAATATCAAATAATAACTTATTGATTCGACATTTTGTTTCATTTAGAATTCATAAGAATGAGAAAAAGAACAAGTCACAGTGACGCAATTAAATAGAAACCATTTTACTGTAATACATAAATTCCATATCTTATTAATGATTCCATTAGGTAAAGTTTGTGAGTTGAAGACGTATGTGTTTAGACGGAGCCATCAATCATGCATAATGTCAATGTACTTAGGTAATATTAAAATATATGAAAAAGCCTATAAATAGTATTCTTGAGTTGTTAAAAAAGAACCTTAATTATTAAGAATTAAACATAATTTAAACTTTTAAAAGCAGCCCCATTATAAGAGCAATTGCCTGTTTCTGATCTGTAACAACCCAGGCAGTCAACTGTAAAGGTTGACAATAGTTCGACGGGTGCTACCATCACATAATTCACATATCGTAGCACAACTCTTAGTTACCGCCATTTTATAAAATTAACTTTCACGATTCTAGTCTATGGGCGATGGAATTATTGCTCCGACATGCTTACACATGCACGTTCATTGTTCCGTCATACTCATTCACGACTTAGACACTGTGGGCTGTTCTAATGAAACCTCGTGAAACATTTTGACTTAAATATATGATGAATCTTGGTTATGTGATCAGGTTTCTGCGAGGTTTCCTCACCACTTGGAGGTGCTAGAGTAGCTTCGGCTGCGCGCGTCCGATGACAATTTCGAGGGCGCGCGCTGCCTGGCCTGCACTGCTCAGTGTGGAGTCGGTTAGGGTTGCCAACTTTATTATTTCTATTATCTTTATTCAAGATCTTTAATCATAAAACATAGCAAATCGGAAAAGAATACAAGAAATATTTTACGAATTTAACAAGGTTGCCAAAATTTTATTGGTTTTTTAAAGTTAATTTGTTCATTATTAAATATAGTGGTTACTCTACACTAATAATAGTAGTTGTTGGATATTATATTTTATGGTAGGGTTGGTAACCCTAGTTAGGACTGACTTGTTCAAGTTCGCCCTCATGACTCGCAACATACATTTGGTTAAGATCATCTCTGAAGACACCGAAATTTTTTTTCACAGCCTGCCGTTATTCTTCAACGTGGCGGACAGGTGGGTTGAAAGTGGGATACCATTGTAATTTTAATCATGCCTGTAATTATTGGAGCAATATTTAAAAATAGCACGAATCTTATGGCGTCTTATTGATTTCACTACAAAGGTATCCTAAGTAATTAATTTACATTTTAATAGGTAACACACACACATTAATAGGTAATTAATTTACATTTTAGGCTAACTACGATATCGTTGCAAATTAACGTCAATATGTACCTGTATGGTTGTAAAGTCTACACAATATACACTCATTAGTGTGATGCATAATAATTAAGTAAAATACTATAGTGCATTTCCCCCTCGTCCGTCAATATCGGGTACAAGCATAACAATTCAACATGTATTCATGTAGACCCTGACAGCTCCAAGGACGTGCCACCCCTAATGACACGGTCACCACCCGACAGCAAACGTAAAAAATATCTGTTCATTCCACTATCTAGTCCATATATCGTCACATAGTATCGATTGCCCTCGTTTCAATAACTGTATGTCGCTTATTTTAAAATATACCATTTCAGGCTTTATCTTGGCAATGAAATTCGAGATTGTGTTATCTTTGTCTTTATTACACCTACCCATTACGATTCCGTATTTGTCCTTTGACAACTGACGTGGCTCCTTACACACGTTTTTAATGAAGCGGCTATTTCGCCGTCATTATTATAATAGAATGCAAATTATGTTAATTTCACGCAAATTAATTACCTACAGTTTTGTATTCTACGTGATTTAACATTATTGATTTTTTACACATGAGAATATTTAACGAGACACAATAATTAAATATTTATATTAGAACCTTTTCACTTATAACAGTCATAACACAATATATGAATTAGAGATACATAACGTGATTATTTTAATAGAGTCAGAAAAAAAATTGCGTATGCAAATCCGTGGGGCAGTTTACAATTCACTTGTGAGAAGGTAATAAGTATGTACAGAACGTAAAATCCTACTGGGGCTCTTGTTTTGAGAAGTGGCCGGTGTTAGTGCACGACGACGTGTTTACATAACATTCTTTTATAACAAGGCAATTGTTTGGGCAGTAGCTGTGTATTCAATATTCAAAACAACAAGTATCAATAGATGATGGAATGGTAAACTTGTGGAACTTGGTCAATGTCCGGTGAATCCACTGAGCGAAGTTTCTGATACCTGGCCCGCTCGTTCACCATACATTTATTTAACGGTCGCTATACTTATTTATTGTCGAATGTAGGTAGTGTGGATCTGAAGGACACGTGTAAGCTTTATTTTACTTTTTACTTGACCAACTCTTATTTCAATAAGTGTCATATGAGTATAATTTTAGAACCGAAGTTTGACATATATCATATCTGTTTTAATTGTATTGTAAGCGTGTTTCAAACTGGGTCTTATTTGGGTTAAACAGTTGCGGTTAGTGACGATTGCGACCTATTTTCTGTTAGTTTTATTTGAGTAAAGCTGTAACCTCGTAGGGTACTGTATTGCATCTACTTCGTTGCTTAATAAGAAATAACATACGCAACGTGTAAACGGTTAGATTTTAAAATTTTACTTCTCTATAAACAATAGCAAGAGCTAGGTGTGCCTCGTCCTGTAACTTCTAAATTATGATAATTCTTTCAAGGATACGGTAGATGACTACTAGTCATCCGAGTTACTTTTTATGAATTTTCGAAAACGAAATTTTGTTCTAAAAATGTTTGGAATACAAAAGCGTGACGTCAAAGGTTTTTTTTTTGTTCATTGACATTGACATACTTATAGTGTGCTTTTTATAAATTAAAAATTGAAAACGCCAACGATAAGCATGACATTAAGTTTTACTGAGTTTAAGAAAGGAAACTATTTAGACAAGAACAAGAATTTAGAATTTATTTGCAGTCATTTAGCTTATTATCGATGTCGAGAGTAAAGGTACAGTATAATTAATAGAACTAGGACAACTGTTGTATAATAGTTTTTTTTTTAATGAAATCGATTCCGTCCTTAATTAACCGTCCGTCAGTAAACAGATAAACATATTGGCGAACAAGCATACTAACAGACAAATTTTTTAATAAGCAATGTTTTCTGATAATTTCCACTAGTTGTATTAAAAAATACTTCATGTACAGTTGAGTACGTTTTCATTCCATGAAAAGGAATTACATCACAATACATTAGGTAGGATATAGAAAATACAAATAGTCGTAAAATAATAAATTCCATTACTAACTAAATACAAAAGATTCGGTAATATTTTTTTATAAAAAACTTAATAGTACAAATACAAATGTGTTTCACGGCTCAGTTAATTCTGTCTCGTTAAAAATGGGCACCAAATCAAATTGATAACCTCTATCTATCATCAATTTCCTGAAAAGCGGTGTGTCAGATGGTTATTTTTTTAAATCGCTTTAGTAAAATCTACTTGGTAAATGTAATTTATTGGACATCCTCTTTCTGAGGTCAGTGTATTTAAAATAAGCCGACATTATTATAATTAGTCATGGACAATAGTTAGGTTATTGTAAACACCGTTGATATTTATACGATTTCGTAGTGATACGATGACAAATAAGTACTTTTACACGGACTTATGCCATTATATTTCTGATCATTGTATGTAGGTGGCTATATTTGGTGTAACTCGGAAAAGGGAAAGGCACACATCACGCATAATATTATGATGGGTAGGTATCAGTGGGTTGCGATTTATAGTGTTTTATTTACGCCATTTCGTTCCGTTTGGTTTCCTTCACACGAGAAGAATTAGGTACCAAATGAACTCAGTCGGCTGCAGTACCCTTCTGTGAGTTACTGATAACTATCTGACTAAGGGGTGATGATTATGATATGTATCCTAAAGGCCTTTCTTTTGGTCCATAAGACCAACCAAAAAAGTCCAAGTTCAGTAGCCGACGTTTACCAGTTCGATATAAAGGAGATCGCAAGTATCTGGAATTTCAGATACTATATTTGAACATGCATAATAATTATACTAAGTATTCCTTATAATAATTGAATTCTCGCGGCCAGGCGAGTGGATATCATCCTGAAAAGAGCATACGACGATTTAGCCTCGAATTACGAGTGACGAAACCTGAGATTTTGTGACGCAGCTTAGGCAGTCAGCCTAGATACCAACATTGCTGACTGGCTAATCTTAACTAATACTTTTCAATTCCAGACGAGCGATTTGCTCTGATATCGCTATTTATGGAATAAATATAACCAACACTTCACAGTTATGGCACGTTGTACGACTTGGGCTTCAAATCCAAGGGTTGCGAAGCGGTGACCTTCATTCTTGCAGGGCCTTCTATTAAAACTAGGTCATCGGGGCCAAATAGGTATAGCGTGAATTATTAATTTCTATGGAAGTTTTGAACTAAAGACTCGATAGTGTTGGTTATATTCTGCTGGAACTCATTGCATGCTCGAGTCCGAAGTTCGGTAGTTTCGAATAATAATGATATTGAACACTTGATTCCAAGTAGACATTACTAGGACGAACAAAAATGCCTTGTCTTTTAATGGTACTCTTTAATATTGATAAAGGTGGCAAAAGGTTGTGAGTTAAATAAGAGGGACATTTACATCTGGTTTAGTATTAGTATATTGCTCCGAATTGAAGATAAGTTTCATTTCGAACATTAGATCTAACTATCTTACAACGTATACGAACGATTTATAAAATCGATTTCGACTTCATATTCGCGCGAGTTGCAGTGAGCAACCGACCGAATTGTATCATTTTGCATCCCTTTGGTATCTACTTATATGCCAGCGGTATTATTTTCTCTCGCCTTGTTGAAGTCACTGTCAAAATGTTTCTCTTGGAAACATTTGACTTAACCGCAAAATGCCTGACGCGAGTGTTATCCACTTGGCGAAATAAAAGAGCAAGCAAAAAATGTCGAATGAGAATTTGGATCAGTTCAAGTATTAGGATCACTGAAGTCCCTGGGTCTTCGACTTAGCAGAAATCTCTTCTTCGTCGTTAGGCGTTACACTCTTGGCAGAGTGGGTGATGTCGTTACTATGGGATTAGTGGCACGCTCCTTCACACGTTTCTGGTATACTATATCATAAAGGTGGTCATTTATTGCAGCTTTTGGTCGGTAAAACGCATCAAACTGCCGCGTGCTTTTCATTTTTTCTTCTAGCAGGTATGCACAAATGCGTGATTTGCTTGAATTTAAAATGTTGACATTTTAAATTCAATCAAACTAAACGTAGAAAACTATTTGCTGTTTCTACGTTTCTTGAGCCGTGTGCTTCTTAGCAAAAAATATGCGCTTTCGATCAGGCTATTAGGGTGTCTAAGCCAGATCCAAGTAACTGAATCACGAAATTTCTCAAGCAAATTTTTGGAAGTGTATGACGATCTGACATAGCTATTAGAGCTGAAAATCTGTTTCGACGAAAACATTTTTGTACAAGAAAGAAATTTCTGTTATGGATAAATAATATAGTTTTAACAGCTTACTTCGAAAGTTGTGGCAGATACCATTTCAGAATTTCAAGTAGGTAGTCATTAAAAAAGTTTTTCTGTATAATTTAATGAACAAAGAAAGAATGTATTATAATGTCTACGTTATCGGTAACCGTCAAAAAGGTCATTATGGCGATAGTAAACAGAATTACATGTCAAATAAAAATCGTTATCTGATGTAAAAATGCACGATTGTGTCGTCGATAGTATCGGGTCATTTGTACATAAGCAGATATATACGACGCAGTATTTTTAGTACTATAAATACCTACATAAATATTCGCGTTTTATGGCCGATCATTATCAAGTCTGACAGTGGCAATAATTTTAAACAATTCTTTTTCACGCTTTTGTACTTTTAATAATATAAAATGCAAAAAAAGGTGTTACAACATTTATTTAACAAAAGGCTGTCGGGCATTTCTTTTTTTTTGTACTATTCATCTACTTCAATACTAAAAACACCTTTAATTAATAATGAACAAAATATTGTTATATTGTTTTTTTTTTTTTTTTACACTGTGTATATAATTGAGTATAGTGTGTGGTATTAACATAGATTTAAACAAACCTGTCTTTAACAATGACAACATTATTCTCTAACAAATAGGTGTTTTATGTAAAAACTAACAAGCTCAATAATCAGAGAATCAACATAACATATGTTTTATCTCATTAAGGTGGGCAGGCCACAAAGTAACATTCAATTACATAATACGAAACAATAGTAATATCTACAAGGATAAAAATTACAAAATCTTCAGCAAACAGTGACATAAATTTATTTAAATGAAACGCGTCATGCTATAACAATATTATTTTAGCTTCAAGGCTTAGACTAATATTTGTGAGTAAAGTCTACCTGCCGCGTTGAAAAAGAAGCAGGATCATCGATTTAGTTCTCCAAACTCATAGTACATAACCCCGTTTGTGAGATGAACATCCAAACAGCTTCTGGTAACGGGTGCAGCATTTAGTACAATTTAAAATACACACGTGAACGTTACCGTTAGCATCTCGCTAATGTCGAAGTACTAATAGGTTCCGTAAATAATAAAAAGCGACGTCTCCGGCTATTGTGTCACAACTAACCGAAGTTAGCATTCGAATTTTGAATATTTTACGCCGCCACTAGTAATGAATATGGAATCAATCACTAGTAATCATATTCTCGTATTCAACATTTTATTTTGTTTTGTTTGTTTCGTAGGCACTGTAGGATAGAATAAAATCAGCCCTAAGGACAGGTCAAAATGTCTTTTGATTAAATGCGTAAATTACAATGATGATGTGTCAGAGCTGTTGTAATTGTCAGGCGTGTTTTAAATATTTTATTTACAAAACAACTGTACTGTAATGTTTTATAACGATGTGCAAATAAATAATTCTTGCACTAGAACGACGTGTATAAAATGTGAATTATATCTAAATGTAGCAATGTCTTTATCGCGACAGTCTGTTTACATATATTTCAAAGTGAACATTTATTTGATAAGTGAGCGTTTAATTACCTGAGCTTATTGATAAGGACACTGAAATGTCGACTAGCAATCGTGGGTACGAATCACTTGGTGGCTAAATACTTTTACAATAACAGTCTTAATTTTAGACGAGTGGTCATATCATAGGATTAAATACTTTTTGTTGAAACCTGAGGAATTGAGGTATATAATTAAAGTTATTTTAGGGTAAACGGCCGTCCACGACACCTGTCCAAATACGAGACTAAATGTTTGTTCAATCTCTTTACTAATCCGAAATGTTGACTAAATTATCATTAGATATATTGAGGCTAAATTAGTGTTTATTCTATTAATAATTTACTTAATTTTGATTTATTAGCTTGCAAATAACTTAACATGTTATGGTTTGTGTTATTGTCACACTATTTTTGTGGTACACACAGCAAATAGAACCTCTGTTTTTGTACTCTAAGACGCGGTTTTATACTATTTTAGTGGCTACCAATAGTAGCGACCCATATCGTTAGATAGATATAAGTGCTTAGTACATTATTTTACTTATCGCTGTTGAGACATTAAGTAGCTCTTTAGTATTTTATCTATTGTGATCGATTGACAGCTAATTGTATTTTGATAAGAATATGGAATATACATTAACATATAAAATAAAATTAAACCTATATCATAATATGTCATCACATATTAATTAAAATTATATTTTTTTTTGCCTTGCCACGATCGATGCCTTGGACTAATAGCCGATCGACTAGTTGGCCACCCCTGAGCCCCTAGTGTAAGTTTCGAACGCATTCGGCGCTCCGATTAGTGGAGAGCACGAAACGGACCAATCGGAGCGCCGAACGCGTTCGAAGTAGTAAATCGAATTTGTCGAAAGAAACTTACACTACGGCCTCGGGTATAACCTAACAATACTATAATAAAACTACCCACCGTAGGAATTTACATTTTTTTAAATTACGTGCGTCTGTCTGTTTATTTGTGTCCCGTTATTATTTCATGTACATTTTAAATGACGACGAGCAACTCAACGATATATTGTATATTTGGCCTATTAACCTGGCCTGGGTTGTTTTGTGATGGCAGCATATATTGTAGGAACGATAATTCTGGGTCACAGCAACAAGCCAGCTGGAGCTAAGGTGGTCTACTCACGGAATAAAAGGGTTTCTGCAAATTATAAGACAAATAGTTAATATTCCAAATAATATAATACAATTTTTTGAAGTAGGTTCTAAGTAAGTATCACACGTTGTTTTACTCGCATTGTCTTTATCGCTTTACCAAGAATGGCTGCAGTTCGACTGAATGCAAGCTAATGGAAATTTGAGTAGCGACCGGTGTTGCATTACCCACTTTAGCGAGTTGAGTCTAACGACTTCGCGAAATGAATACTAGTAGGTTTATAAATGAATAACAAAATAAATTAAGTTCTCATATTATATTTTTATTAGATATGATATTGTCTTAGAAAAACATCTCTTTATATGCGTGTAACAAACAGATCAAAGTTATAAATGGCCATTGAAGTGGTTTAATTAAATAGGTGCGTATACCCTGACCAAACATTATTTATCGAGTGAGGTAAAATATTGTCGGACTTATTAACACATGGTTACGTCTATGTCATGGAACTTACGGGAAAAATACGAACGGATAGTATTTGGATGTTTACCCTGAGGTTATATTTATATAAATATACATAGGATTGGTAATTTTATCACCATCACGTCATTATAAGGCCCGATGCAGATGATATGCTTTAACCTTTTTTATAATTAATGAACATCGCGTTCACACGAATTTTTATTGTGAATACATGACATATTTAAATAGATATTGTTGTTAAAACTATCCAATTTGGTGCTTGTTACGATCGAAAAGGTGTGTTTGAGTCTCAAAGCATGGAAACGCTGATCACCGATAAGAAGTATTGATGCACAGGGAGAATATCGTTACCTTACACTAAATGCGACCATACATATATATTTACCAATAATATTGAAAATAAAACAAATAAAAGGAGCAATACTTTAGCCGCACCTTGCGAATGCAAGTTGGGCCAGCCATTTTGTACGCGATAATAATTCACTTTATCGCCACACAACACAACAACCATAAGCAGAGTGAGTTTGGTCTGTCTACTAGTTTGAGTATTTTACCCAGACATGAAAACTGCAAAGGAAGTTTCCGTGTCGCTAAGATCAACGTACTAATTAATAAAATGATACCTGCTAAATATACATGAGTCTATCGCCGTGGGATATCTCAGAGGGGAACGACGATAGGCGACTCGAGTCTATCACGCTGGGTATGCAGATTGGCGACCATGTAGCCCGAATACCGTGCCGCTTCTATCCAGCACCGAAATCACAATGGAGATCTTGTTATTAGTCCTATTAATTATCATTCATATCACATAGCAACCCAAACAACAGTTTAAGAATTATTTGTTTGTTGTATAAAGAATTATATTCGTGCGTAACGTGAGAGTGGCTGGCTATTTAACTCTTCCGACGTAAAATCTAAAGCATATTTCGTCTCTTTTAGTACAGTAGGATAGTTGGTTTACTCTACGTTTAGTGAGATGTATTAGAAGACAGAGGTAGGGTCAGTAGAAGCCCCTTAGTCACTGGGATTTGCAATGGATGTGACGTCTCTGGGAATATTCACAATATTGATTTTAGCCCTATGTAGAAGAATTTTATCACATTTAATGTTACTGGGTTTCACACAGTCGCTTAAAATGATTTGGATGAATGAGAGTCATGTTTCAGGTGTAATTAGTAGCCCAGTAAAGGTTCTTTTAAAGGTCCTATGTGTCCTGTTCATTAAAATAGCTTCCTGTAAACGTTATTAGAGCGTACATTAAGCGGCTCTCGTATTATCCTGATCTGAATATTTCTTTCAAAGTATGATACTGTGATCCGATGTGTATCCCCGATATCAAATCTTGACTGCGACGTTGTACGGCGTTTGTGTGTCGTGTTCGTTACACCATATCCATGTTACTGAGTCACTGCACCTGCCATATCCGTGACAATGAGCTACTACACCTGTTGCCTTAAAACAGAGCAAGTTAATTTTCTTTTCATCGAAGCTAAAATGACAATGTGCCAATTTCCTAAGAAAATTAAAAGTCTTGTACTATGTTTTTATAATACAATGATTTTTGTAATACAATGTTTTAGTTACGAATCCACTATTTGAAGCGGGCGAACAGCGAGTTGATTTTTAAATAAAATCGCGCGCGGGCTGCCTTCGCGTACGCCCGCTTTAGTTAGCAAATGTCCTAAAGCAAGTAAGGAATTGACGAGAAAGTCGCATCTACTGAGTTATGATTACAACCTCTCGTTGCAGGTACCTGATACAGGTTCAGTACCAAACGGACACCTCCTGCTTTAATTGGTATCTATATTCTCAAAATTTGAACAGTTCTGCTTTCCAATAATGTTGCCTGGATTCATATAAGTAAAATTTAGGTCTAATGATTTATATCTAATATCATTTAGCCACAAACCTCTTAGTGATCATAATAATGACCCTTTACCCTAGAATTTCACAAAAATCTCTAATTATTCGGATACGTACTAAATATGTTGTGCTACGGACAAAAGTCTATGTGTACGAGTCCTAAGTTTTTTAAACATGTACGAGGTTATCATATTTTATCATATTAACCCGTGTCTGTTATTGTACATTGACCCTCCTCAAGGATATTGGTATTTTAACTACCTAGGCTTGTTAGGGACAATGAACGGACACGTTAGTAGTATAGGGTGGAGGTACTTCCTACTCAGAACACCAGCCCTCACAATATAATATAGGAAAGTGATTGAGTGTGACACGGTATTTATTTACGAGTTATAACATTTATGCGAATAAAATATCGTATTTTCACTGTTGTACCAAACAGTGTATTATTATTTTGGGACCAATCTTCTTGCAGTAATGATAGTTTCAGTGGTCGCACAATTTTCGCCATTCTTTAATTAGGAAGCGCTCAGAAACATTAGGTAGGTATGACTCGTTGAGTTTATAAAATAATAATAATACTTAAAACACGAGTGTAAATAAGACTGTCGAAGTTTACCATTAGATAATGCAATGCGGGTTAGTTAAAAAACATGAACGTCGAACAACAGTGTACCACTTTATATAAGAAAAATGTAAACTAAACGAATTTAATATTATACATTGAAAATTAGTCGCACTACGAACGAGCTAGAGGAAAATAATGCGCGCACAAACAGTAACAAACATCGCGAAGTACTTACACATAATCAGCTTTACGAATAACTAGTTACTTGATAACCTTATCTGTTCAATTAGTATGTCAACAGCTCTATCTGGTTTGTTAATAACACAATACTAATGAACAGCATCATTAAACAGTACAGTCGTACAAAAAGTCAAGAATATCATCATTTTCGGTTCAACTATACGTGCTTACATTGTTTCAAATAGGAAGTCTCATTTATTTCTTTAAATTTTAATCAAATATATATGACGCAGTTTATGGCATTATATAATCATTATATGCATTCTCTGAATAAAAATACGCTCGTTTTAAAGTCACGCAATCAAGATAAGACATGTGCTTTGAAGTATTAATTTGTATGCTGACGGTGCCCTGCCATCATTATAAATTATTATAACCAGGTATTGTTTTAAACGGCTATTATCAAAACCATTCGCTTCAGGGTACATACGTTAATTAGTTTCCGATTTCGATTGTGTTTTAATTGCTTGCGTGCGTGTTTAATAAACGTCGATTTTACGCAAACCTTGTACAGTGGTTTCAGTATTTTGATAGCTTCTGTTACGAACATGTGAAGAAAGATATCGTTGCACATTATTACGACACGTGGGTGTGGGTAACTATGTAAGCAGTTATAGGTTTATGGCCAAAACGTGAATTTATTGATACTCTCTGAACCTGCCAAACTCACCTGGGCCGCAGGACTTTCTAAACTATATTTTTTAATTATTGGCTGTCAGCTCAATCGCTAGTGTTCACATTAGGCCATTCTGCTTTAATCAAGCATACCAATTAACAACTGCACGTATGGCTTACGGTAATAATTAGTTCAATAACGTGCGCAGTGACGACGCACAGTGGTGCAGGTAGTACGGGCATGCGGAAAATATTATTTTTAAATGAAAAGACGTTGCGTTTCTTCATAATACTTTATTAAAATGATATAATGGATGTACCAGTTTACAAAGAGAAAGATATAACACGTATTTTTTTTTTATTAACATGAAAATATTCATCAAATTTTTTCACATGAATTTCATAATAATTAAATCAGCATTTTTAAATAAATAAATATTAATAAACTAAATATTAAATAGAGAAGACATTGATTTAGAGATGGGTGCTATCCACTAATAAAGCTTTGGCATCATCGTGAAGAGGATAGTATTTTTTATTCGGTACTGCACGTAAACTGTTGATAAGGGGATCTGAGGTAGCTAAGAGCATATTCATAACATCTTCATTACATGATAGACGAGAACATTTTCTTGAATGACCTAACCTATAATTGCGGTAATCTTTATTTCGCGCTTCTTGAGCTTCCTCAGATAACATCCCAATAGGTAAGGCAGCAACACTTATTATTTCTTTGCCATGCAACAAGATTTTATGCACAGTATTTGGCATACTATACCAGCTGTACAGGCTTACGTATAGTTCAGCAGTCTCGTAACAATAACTACCAAACTTATCCGAATCAACTAATGCACTAGAATTAATTGTTTGCAATATTATACCAAACCGATGAATAAGTTCTTTATCGACTCTTGTGACTTCAGCTACAATGTCTGCATTATTGAAAAATCTTCTAGACGTATTTCCATCGTTAGATGTTCCCATTCCTTGCTTTACAAAATCCACTTTTAGACCTAAACGTTGAAACAGCTCACTTTGGATTCTTTTCTTCTCTTCATCTTTTTGTTGTTTGGTAGTTGCGTTCGTTCTCCAAATGGTAAATGACATATTGTACGCAAGATGTAATATGCATTCCATAAATTTAATCCGTGCGTGAAGCGGGGATAAACCGACCTTGAGAGCCTCCGTATCCACAGTTTTATTTCGCACTTGGTCAAGGTTATTCATTTCTGATGGCTTTGACTTGCATATAAAACACACTGCGCATGATGATGTGTCCGTAACTGTCTGCGCTATTTTGCCATCTATCATTGTGAACACAAGTTTATGGTAGACTTTGTAAGTCTTTTCCTTTAAACTAATAACAGTTTCATTTAAGTTTGCTATTTCAGACTCCATTCTAGCAATTTCATTTTTCGTAGATTCTGTAGTTTCTTTTTGAAATTGGAATTGTACCGGGCGACAACACCTTGTAGAAGAAGGAGTTGCATTTGTCCAATACACAACAGATTTATTTTCCTTTTCATACAGACGCAGTGGAACTAATGATGTCAAAAACATATATGAATCTGACACATTTTCGTCGATAAATGACTGTTTGTACTCAGCATGACCTGATGATCCGTCACATCCCCACTTGTGTAAAAACGTTGAATTTACACTAATCTGTGTAAGGTCGTCTTCAGACATTACTTCAAATAATCTTCTGGTTGTGTGATCCAGTAATGACTGCAAACTTACACAAGCGTAGCTTTCCGTTACATCAATATCCGTGGGGTAGCATTGCCTTTTTACTTCAAGTACTTTATGATAATCGGGAAAAATATCACAACCAATACTTTTTGCTGCATTTCTCAGTACTTGATATTGATGTTTCGAAAGTGATGCATCAAGTAATAATGCCAACGCTTTTTCTGGAGTAAACTTGATAGTATCCGATGATTCTTCTTGTACGAGTACCTTAGAGGCAGCTTTCTTAATCATTTCTTCAGGAACGCTTTCACACAATCTTTTGACTTTATATCGCTTTGTTCGATCGCAACATTCATCAAATGATTTTTCTGGTCGTCCTCTATGAGAGCGTTTTGATGGCCCTGGAACATTACTGTCACAATTCACCACATCAGTCTGCACCGAAGATGTCTCAACGGTAAAAATATTTTTCAGCCACTGTTCATTTTTTGCCATAAAAGCATTTTTATTTCTCGCTGCAGTTTGCCACTTTTTTGTAAATACGGGTAGAAAATTACGACTTAACTTTTCATAAACTTGATTCCAAACACTTTCTGTAAGCTGTGGATACATAAGTTTTAAATTTTCGAGGCATTTATGTATCTCACGATTACTTGATATTATGATTTCCACTAAATCGGCATAGACAATAGTAAAGCTATCCATCACTATAATAACACTGTTATCGTAAGAGAAAATAATTGTAAGTGAAGTTAAAACTACCATTCAATGCTATTTATACTTACACGATATGATTAAATGTTAATTACCCTCATTAGAAACACTTATTAATATAATGCACTTTTTCTTAATTACAGAGCGTCATTAGTTAAGGACCTGGTATTTCCAAGATCGCAGGTTATCGCAGCCAAAACTAATGTATTCTTAATCTATAGGGTCTAATTAATCTCCGAAAGTATATTATTACGTATCGGTCGATAACGGAGATTAGTTATGATCTCATGATTGAAAACAAAAGGTTCCAAATGACCTTCTTCACTAAAAATGTAATAGCAAGTAATTATTCATTATATTATAACATTATGTTTACTATTTTATTAATACGCACAATAAACTTATGACTAAACTAAAAATGAAAGTTGATAATTATAGTATTTTGGTTCTATTCATACTTGAAATAACAATATTTTTTGCACGAAATTTGTAAATTCTCGATCACCCTACTTTGGCATCATATAATTAAATACTGTATAATTATTTATCCGTATTAATTTTAGGACTTGTTTCTACTAACATTCTAGTATGTGTGTACCAAATTGTAGACATTTTAAACAAGGTTGAAACAAAGGACTTTTTTCCGCCCTTGAACCACAGTGCGACGTAAAAGACACGTACCAACTCTTTTATATGCAGACGTCCGACTATGGTAGTTTTCATATCGCAACCTATGATAATAATCATCAGTAGATTATGTTATTTGAAACATTATAGTATGACCTAACTTAAAACATTGTATGTAAATGTTGTACTACCTACGTCAAACACATAATTAAAAAGTAACCTCGTTTTAAAATATAAGTAAGTGCAGTAACTATTAAATATTTTAATTACATTTTATGTGTTTTTGTTAATTAGATCGTAGTCGGGCGCAGCACTAAGGACCAAGGTGTCGACGTGGACTTGAGTTTAGAGGGTCCAGCAACAAAAGTGTCTCGAAAGCAAGCAACGATCCGCCTGAGGAATAGCGGGGACTTCTTTATGTCCTCCGAAGGCAAACGGCCGATATTCGTGGACGGCCGACCGTTGCTGCAGGGGAACAAAGTCAAGCTTAATCACAACAACGTCATTGAGGTAATGTTTTGCGTATCATTAGTCTTGCTGATTATATCATGTCCATTGTGTTGTACAAACCTTGGTTTTGGACGTCACGTCATTACTAATGTACAGTAATTTCAGCGAAACGAAAGTTGCGAAAACACTAAATAGATTTTACATCATTTAACTTCTAGTTATACAAAATGTGGATTTGATATCCTTGACATTAATTATTGTTATCCTTTATTGGGATTTCGCAGATGAACGGATATTTGAGTAATGATTAAAGCAATAATTATTTCTTTACACAGATTGCTGGTCTGCGCTTCGTTTTTCTGGTGAACCAAGAGTTAATCAGCGCCATTCGTCAAGAATCTGTTAAAGTTAATATACCTGTATGAAACAATTTGAAAAAATAAACATATTTTACTGAGAACACATTTATTTTGGTCAATCATAGAACAATTTTCAAAACTAGGTACCACTCGAAAACGTAATACATAATTAATTCCCATTAATTAACAATATAATGTGTCACACTTCAGTTAATAAACACTCAGTTTTAGAGTAGGTAAGTGTGTCCAATATTACGTCTATCACCATACATTATCACGTGCGTTACTGGCATAAGAAGATATGCATTAACATTTAAACGACAAACAAGTATCTAATTATTAAAATCATCATTAATAACTAATCCATAACCCTTAATTAAATAATTTAACCACGATAGAATATACCATTAACTTAAAGTTATAACAATGGCCAACAAGTGCAGGAAATAAAACAACAATCCACTCAATAGTGCATAACAAACATACAAGGTATCGAAAATTACAATGGAAATAAATTCTATGGTATGAATAAGTATACGTGCAGTAATCAGTCATCAGTCAGCGAGAGCCAGCGGCGACCGCGACGGCCGACCACCTCCGAGGCTCAGCGCCGCCACACATGAGTACCGGAGGCACTGAGCCACAGAGTTGCATGTTGCATCGCGGCGCTGCGGCTCCTATTTGTAGTCATTGCATACACGTGCTTCTAGGAAATTATAATTTTGGTAAATATTCAGCCTCAACATAAAATGAGGTTATGTATGCCCAAACAATCACTGGACACAAATCAACGTAATTCTTAAGTTTACCTTTGTACATTTATTATCCGTATAATAAAACTTAACTAGCACTTAAAATTACCATTTTACATACAGTATATTATGATCTATAAATAAATTAAACAGTTCAACCGATCACTCTATAGGTACGGAATTATAACACGGATTTAAAATACTTATTATTTTAATTACACTAAAAGACTAACCCTAAAATATTTTATCTAAGAAGGCAACACTTTGCAAATACATATGCAGGACTTAAAAGCACATATTTGGTATATTTATTGAACACCCTGTACATGATATCAAAATAGTGTATTTAATAATAAAATATATTTATAGGCACGATAAGGCAAAACATGAAACGGTGAGTGCCTTGTTTATGAGATCAACAGATATTTCCAAAATGTTTAAAATGGCCAAAAAGTATGAAGAAATAACAGTATTTCTTTATAAAATATACTTGATATATAATAATCAGCACAATGTGAAAGGCACTGTCAGCGCATTTTAACGCGCGTTCATTATGTTTATCATGTACCTGCATTGGTACATTGGATTTCATCGAAATACTTCGCAACTTAGGTACGTATATGAAAATATGCCAGATATATTCTGGATGCAATTTATAGACAATGATTATCTAAATTGGATATATTCATTATAATGTGTCTACCACTCTAATACCAGTTGTATCGGTGGCTATATATATTTTGCCGTGTAGGTATCAATTCAAAGTAGGTACCTATGTACACACTTTCTCAACATCTATTATTTCTGAGTATTGGCTTTGGTTATTTCACGCTTTAATTTTATTACCTACCTACACTATGTTGTTTCATTGCAACATCATTACAAACAAAATTATTGAATGATATTGAACGAACATTTTCTTAGAAAATACATGTTAAGATTATACGGTATTAATAATTAAAGTGTGCAATTTTGTACTTTGCCTACACAGTAGCATATATACACATGTCGCAGTCAAATCAGATATGAACATGTGCTTACAATAAATGTGAGCAATCTTAACAGTACCAACGGCACTGACCATACTAACACTAATATAACAAAAATCTTTGTCAATACCACACAAGGTGATTATTTGCCTAGATAAATATCAAAGTTAGTACATCAACTTTATATCGTCTGGTAGTTGCGCGCTCTTTGGACGTTTATTTAATTATATTTTTGGTCTTTGGCATGCTGGAACGTTACATGCGATGTAATGATGATGTACATGTAGGTACACCTACTCGGTCTCAGATGAAGCACCACGATGCATGACAGCAACCATCTCAACTTTGGCGACGGAAGACAGAAGGAGGTTTACAAGATGAAATGGAGCGTTATAGTAACAGTAACGATATTATGTTAATAAATAAACTCTGAATACAATTACACAAAAATATGAGATATATCGGAACAAGGCTTTTCTATTATTATAGACTAAGTACATTAAAATGTTAGGCGACCTTGATTGCACACTAGTATATTTACAAACAATGTACACCTCGTAGTGTGTTAGAAATGGACTCCGCCGCCGATACGAATAAAATCACCTAAATATTCTAAAAATTATAAACAATTAGAAATATCAGTATTATTTGGAAACAATTATTATTTTAACAGAGATAATACTCATAAATTATGGCTACCTAAAACCTTGAACGTGCAATTCTATGAAAAAACAAATATTTTAAAAACTAATAAAAATGGAATGACAGCAGGTATATCTATTATTTTATAATAAACTTTGAAACACAGTAACAAAATACAGATCAGATCGAATTGCACTATCAAACAATAAACAATGTCTTTGTTTTCTTTTCCATATCACACTTAGTACAGAATTTGGCTTCGCTATACAAACTACACAATAAACTAATACGGGTAACTTCTAATAAACTATAATGGAATCGTAGGAATGATAATACGAGACTTTTAAATGGAGGTGGGATCCACTAACACAGTAGCCAATATGGCTCGCCATCATTTCAAAAATAGACCCAAGGAACTGCGACGCTCCAAACAAACTACCTCAGTAAGTATGCTTTAATCGTATGGTATATTTAAGTCCTGTAGAAGGGCTGTCTGATATCGGCGGCGATATCACGAATTTAGCACTACTTGCAGACTTATACTTCTGAAACTTTTCCGCTAAGACGTAGGTCCTTTTCCTGTGGCTGTAAACAGCTTTTGTTTTCTTTTTGATCGCCATTTTATCAATGAAATGGTTTTTCTCTATAAACACCCACGGTTGCCATTTTCTACCAGTCAAATCTGGATTGAAGTCCTCTTTATCCGATGTACTAGCATAATGGGAACCATTTTGATTTTTTTTAATAACTACTTTAGGAATGGATTTCTTTGCTTTTTTAGTCTTTTCTTTATGCATTTTGAATTGTATTTCGTCTATACTTTTGAGGACGTCTTCAAATTTAGGCTTTGGTTTTTTAGGATTACGTGGATTAGTAGAAGTGTTTTGTTTATTTACCTTTGGTTCATCTTTGGATATTTTTAATTGTTTAAGTTTCATAAGGCTATGTTGAGGTAATGAAAGTTTAACTTTAAGGTCACGGATAGATTCCTTTAACGGAGGAATATATTTTTGGGCTGCTTTCGTTAACAATGGACGATTTGTAGAAAAATTGGTATGAGACGGCAAATATTCCTTGTCTTCAGTAAATTTGCAACTCGATCTTTTGGTAACTCTACCAATTTCATTAATTTGTGATATTCTAGAACCTTTGTAGTTGGTAATTTTTAATAATATGCCTGAATTCCTTTCTTCAGAAGTCGTTGAAGACACTTCCGGAGAGCTTGATGTTGTATAAACTGTGTCTTCATCTTTTTGTTGATATGTAAATACATTATCAACGCTAGATTCGCAAGAATGTACGGTATCATCTTGAGTTTTAGCAAAAATTTCTATTGAATGCATATTTTCATGTTCAATTTTATCAACATTGATGTCTACAACAATATCTAAAGCATTCCCGTTGTTTTGGAATGGCGAAAATGTTTCGATATTCATATTTTCTTTGATTTCTTGAGTTTCTTTAGAATTTATAACATCAGAGGGAAAAATTGAATCCATATATGCTGAATCATAAGGAGACAACTCTTGTTCATTAGACTCTGACAACATTTTCTCTAAGGAATCGTTATCATAATACCTATCATATTCTTCGGAAACCTGAGTTTCTCTGTTAAATAATGTTTTATTAACATCCATTTGTGGAGTTTTATATAAGGTTTCTACAAATAGAGCGTCGTCATTGCACATTTTATCACCATATATGTATTTAACTTTGTCAGTGTGTTCACTGCTGCTAAATACTCCCGACTCATCGTTATCAGACATAACTTCATCTTTTGGAGATGACTGTCCACTAATTTCAATGTTTTCAGCAATATCGTCACTAATAACTGTTTCAACACAACCAACATCTTCAACCCAAGATTCTTCTAGGCGTTTTTCTTCTTCGCAATCCAATACAAAAGAATCTGAATAACCACAGGCATTTTCTTGCTGTGGAGTTGATATTACTGCCGTCATCGTCTCAACATTTTCGTCGGGTTTTAAACAATTATTTTGAATTTCAGCTAAACAGTCTTCTGAAAGCTCTGTATAACACATCTTTTCATGTTCCTCATTTTCTTCTTCAGCTATAATGCAACTATTATCTATTAAAATACAAAATGAAACATTTTCTTCGTTACAAAAAGCAGAAATTGAATTACGACGATTATTATGTATAATGTTGCACAAATTTTGTGCTAGTATGTCATTATCAACATTATTCACTTTTCTGCGCTTAAATGGCCAGACGAATGGAACATTCTGTTCATTTCCTTGTTTCGATCGTTCATCATTATTGTACATATTTAATGCAGAATCGGACAATGATCTTTTCAGAGGTTGACACTTTTTATACAGAACCTCATTTGTCTGTATTTTGTTGGAAGAATATTGGACATTCTCAAACAGTGCAGATGATTCTAGTGCTGAGCTTTTATCATCAGATTCATCGCATTGTTCTGAGACTTCTTGGAATGATTCGCAAAATGCATCATCAGGATAAGAAGACGTATCCGGTTCTTCACTTTGTTTTTCAATACTTTTGAAGTCATTGACTATTGGGGATCCGACTGGTGATACAAAATTTATATTTTCAGGTTCAGAAACTATATTAGGATCAATCTCGTAATCGTTTGGGGTACTAGCAGCCGAAATATTATCCTCTATATCCATTAATGACTTATTTTCTTCGTTATCAATGTTATTTTCAATTTCAGAATTATTTTTATTTATCAAATGATCGCAATAGTTTTCAGCCTCATTGATTTCCTCACAAACATTGGTATCAATTTCCTGGGCAGTTTTATCAGCATTTCCATTTTTCAAGTCTACTCCATCCCTACAAGTAACGTTGTCTATCGGTTTTACTGTACCCAAAAGACATTCACCACTGTCATTGACTTCAGTATTTGTGGTATGTAATATTTCTCTAGTATCTAAAAGACAATCATCATTATCGTTATCGTCACTTATTTTCCTTATATTGTTAACTTCTCCTTCAGTAAACATAATAAGTTTTTGAATCCAAGGTGAATACATTTCTTTGCTTCCATAAAATAAGTATCTTCTGACTTGCTTTACGCATTCTTTCATTACGGCTTTTTGAGGGGAATTTTCTAGGCAACATTGATCTGTTATTTCTGAACTATTTATTTGTTGTGTATCATTGGAATCATTTTCTTTATAGTCCTTCATTTCCAATTCATGGTTTGAAAACTTCTCTAAATTCTCTAAATCTGTCGGATTATTTACGTCGATGTCATCATTTGTGTTTTTTATCTCAAAGTCACTTGAAAATGACTGCAATTTTGAGTCTGGATTGATTGATGATTGTGTGGAGTCTAATCGCACGCAGTCATTACCGCAAATTTCTTCATTTTTTAAAATTAAGTTATTGCATTCTATATTTTGTAGCTGTACATGTCCAGTAACAACGGAAACATTATTTTCAATGGAATTAGTACCTTCTGAATTACAATTGTTATCCCTTAATTCGACAATTTCAATATGTTTATCATTTGTTGTATCAGGGCAGTTTAATTCATTATGGTTGATAGAAAACTCTGCCAGTGATACATTGGAGGTATGTATTTCAGCTGAATGTTCTTCAAAACTATCAACTAGTACATCTTGGTTATTTTTGTAGATTATTTCCGTATCTGTTTCTATAAAAGAATAATTTAAATTTTCCGCATACTTATTTGATGTTGTTTCATTGTGTGTAACAATTTCCATTATACTATTATTTTCATTTACATCGTTCAAAATTTTATTTTCATAATTTTTAACCTGTAAATCTTTGTTATGTTTTTGGTCAATTTCCGGATGAGTTTCTATTAATTTATAATTCGCTTTTTCTGGTATTTCATCTTCTGTTGCCTCGTTATGTTTATCAACCTCCATTACACAATTATTCCTATTTATATCACTCAAAATTCCACCGTCAGGTAATTCAGTATTTGTAGGTGACATAGTGTTTCTACTAACATCCGTAGTTACACTTTGCACTGTATTGATATCTGATGAACATTTGTTTACCTCGACTGTATCAGTATCTAATGAACATTTGTTTAGCTCGACTGCATCTGTTAAGATCTCGTTATGTGTTGGGTTTTCATTTAAATCTGTATCTTTATTATTCTTTCCAACGTTGCAAACCACAGGTTTAGAATCACTATCTGTTTTACAGCTTGGACGGACGTTTTCAATTTTATTATCTGTATTTATCAAAATTTCATTTCGCTCAGAAGATATTGGGAGTCTAGGCAGATCAGCACCTAGACTTCTAACATCTTCATTTATTAATGTGTTTGAAGGAATTTCTTCTAAGTGCATCGGAGTATCTATTTCTGCTTGAGTTTTGGTTTCCGTACATTCAGTATTATCAAGGTCAGTTTTATTTAAACTGAAGTCTATAGCAATTTCAACAGGCAACTGTTTTTCTTTGTCTGCATCATGCAGATTAATGCTTACGGGTTCACTTTCTGTATAACTTGAAGGAATTCCTTGTGAGGTTAAATTTATTGGGGCCTGCTGAATATCCGAGATCGCTTTAGATAAGTTAGATGAAAAATCCGAATTTTCTTCATAGTTCTTGATATTTTCAGGGTTTTTTATTATGACGCTGTCAGTTCTCACAGCACTGATATTTTGTTGAGATTGGTTTTCTTTGAGCTCTGTGGAATGAGGTTTATTTTTACGGTACTTGCTTAATTTAGAAAATTCTTTTTCGGTCTCAACAATATATGGAGATTTGTTAACATCATTCTCTAGTTCTGGCGGATTTGTACCATCAAACTTATTTTTCGTTTGATTATCACATTGATCTAAAATTTCTAAAGAAGGTAAATCCCTTAAAACTGTAGAGTCTGATTTATTTGCATTAATAAATTGTTGATTAACTTCAGGGAAGTTTAATTCAATGTCATTGTCAAGTCTGGGTAGTGAAGCTAAACATAAGCCCGAGTTACTTTCCAAGTCCTGCAAGCTGTAGCTATTTTTAATTGGATCCAAAGGGTTGTTATTAGAGAATTGCGTGTTTATCATTTTGCAGCTAGGAATTCTTACATTTTCATTAATATTCAATCGGTGATCGGATCTCTTCATAATATTACATTCTATATTATCATTGATTCCATTTAACATGGGCGATTTTATCATGACTGGATTCGCCACTTTTTCAATCGACCTCTCGGCCAAAATGTTCTGGACAGGTGCTGCATTTTCAACATTGAGCATTTTAGGACTACAGGGCTTTATTTCAAAATTACATCCAACTTCCTTATGAATAACAGACTGGCTTATTTTCGCTTCCACATCCAAAGGCGATACTGGTCTCGGTGGTACTACACCTGTCGCCTGTTTTGGAATAACGCCTTTCATTGACATTTGAAATTCTTTAGAATTTGGTGCTTTGTAGTTATTCATATTTGATGATTCTATTACCTCTTCGAATTGATTGAGTAATTCAATACTATTATAACCTTTTATATTCTCTGGTAATTTTGAAACTTTTTGAATATGTTCATACTTGGCTAGTTCTTCACTTGGTACATTTACCAATCCAAGGACATATAGTTGTTCCTGATTACTCATAGCTTCATGTGATTTTCCAAAGTTGTTTCTATCACTAGAGCCTGTATGAATAATTATTTCCTTAGAGCCATTTTCTTCAGCTTCATCATCGCCTTCATTCCACATTTGCAAAAACTGCCTAACATCTATTTGCTTTTTTTCTTTAGACATATTAGAATTTAACATAGATTTTGACATCATTGGTGATGTTCTAACTATTGGTCCATATCTATTATCATAATATTTTCTAAGGCAGTCATTTGGTATTCTGTTAATACCTGAATCTATACTTCTAACACTTGCAGTAGATGATTGGCTAACATAGCCACAGTCTTCTTGAGAAGTCCCTAGAGTTTGTGTGGTATCATTGCTAGTACTAGAATCTGTGGGTGAAATTGCTAGGGTATTGGGTGAAAACACAGGTGGATGTCTTGACATATGGTTATGAATGTTTAAATTGGGGTCCATGTTTCTAAAATGGGCCATATGTTCATAGTTTTTCATTTGTTGATTGTCTTTTTTATAATATGAGTTTGGGGGCATGTTATGCATATTTAATGTGGGATAATTAGGCATAATAACTTGGCTCTTCATTGGCATTCTCGCCATTTCATTGATAAAATAGCTTTCAGATGTAGGATATAATTTAGTTCGGTTATTGTCATATTCAATATATGCTTTAGCATTGTTATCATATGGTAGTTTGTTAGGAGGTATAGTTTTAATATGAGCATCAGGTGGGTATGAATGCATTTTATTTTGGGGACAGTTTCCAAGAACTGGACCATAATTAGGATGGATTACTTGATTACGATATTGTATATTGTAATTACCTTGAGGATTTCTTTGATATCCTTCCATAACAGGATCAGCAACTCGGCTATCCAGATATTTAATGGGAGGGTATGGGGGATAGGGGTGGGGAGGCATAGACTTTTGCATATCATATTTATGAGTAGGAAAGCTTGGTGGTGGATGGAATGGATTTGAATAATTTCCAATATACTCATACCTTTGCTGGGGATACCTCTCCTTTACACTTGGATATGGCTTGAAGCGAATGTTTCCTTCTTGATAGTATGGATCAGCATATACATAGCCTTGCTCTTCTGCTACAGTTCTATGAGGTCTAGGCACTACTGGTCGAGGACCAGCACAGCTGGAGTATTCTTGATATTGATACAGTTCAGGAGCACTATACATTCTCGTAGAACGTAGATTAACACTGCCTGATGGCCATCCATGGGGAGCAGTCCGTGTAAGATTAGGATTCACACTTGGTAAACACATTTCAGGATTCCTAACATTTTTTTGTTCATTATTATTAGGATTAACAGCATAAGGCACATCACAGAACTTTGCCTCTGGGGGCACATTCAACTTGATGTTTTTAGATAGACTATTATTTCTATCTGATATTTGAGCATAATTGGTGTCATCATTTATTTTGATAGAGTTGTATGTAGGCGGCACTAAAATACGCTGCATGTTTTCTTGGAATGTTTGTCTTGGAGATATGTTTCTTGTTGGGTTTTGATAATTAGTTAATTTATGGGGGTATTCGGGTGGACGTCGATAAGTGTTGTCCATGCATGGCCATGGCTCGGCGGGACCCTTCTTTATATGATACGCTTCGCTAGCGGCGGGCGGAGGTACGACTCTATCGGGTCCTATGACGGCGCATGGCCGCCCGTTCGGTACATCCACTTTGCCCAATGAGTTAGATCCGATATCTTGATATGACTTATTTCTGTCACAGTGGAGCGCGATGCCGCTGCTTTGAGAGTACTTGCTGCCGTCATTGTTGCGTTCACTCACAGCAGACTCGGTTCTCAAGTCTTTAGCATCCATTGCCACGGTAACTTCGACACATATTCGTATGTAGTGCTAACATTTTTCAATTGAGGACCGATTTTAATTTCTTGAAACAACTCAACATCCAGAGGCAGCACAAACCCATTTCCATTCTGAAATATAAACAAAATATCAGATAGTTACAGTGACAACTGTCAAAACAATATGCCACATAGGCCCCTTATATTTAGGACTAAAAACACAACACTTCGAGTAACAAATTCAAATATCAAGTATACCTTTAATATTCCTTATTATTTAATGAAACATCAATAATATTTCCAAGGAAACACCGATTTATTACGTTTTGATGTCGCCCATAAATTATGATGTTACCCAAACAAAAAATAACAACGTAGAACAGAGCAGTAGGTCGGAAACTCGATATCATACATTTCATTGAAAGTTTATAAAACAAAAACAATATAATTTACAAAAATATTTATGTATACTTGGGTTTATTTTGGCTAATAATATATTAAAACAATACAATATTTTTTATAAGGGTTTGTAATTAGTCGATTACACAAAATGCATATTGCCTGTTAAGGTGTTTTCAGTTAGACTTTGAGCATTAATGTGAATGCGTCTTCATATTATTAGTGACAAAAGGATAGCATAATGTGCCATTTCTTGTGAGGAAAAGAGATACAAACTTTGACAGCTTTGCCATGACATATTTCAGTTGAGGAGTGCGTGCACGATACGTTTTTGTGACATTTTGCGATTTGCAAAATTAAAATAATTAATTTTATTGAAAGAAGTGTACGATTTCCCATAATGAAATATGTATCTGTTAGCTTAATACTATCTTTAATATTTGCTGTTTATGTTATTAATACTATATGGACATTAGCCGAAATATTTATACCGCCAGAATGTAGTCGTGGCGAGAGATGTTTTTCATCTTATTTATCTTCAAATCCCATACAGCATCTAGTTCTCTATACTTCTGTGAAAGAGCATCCATACCTGGACGGATCTACGGTAGAAAGTGTCACTAAAGTGCATACTTCTCTTAACTTTGACTATAGAAATCCGGCAACTATGTAAGTAGTACTTACACATTTTGTCGCAATAAACAATAAATTAATTTCATTAGAATTAACATGATAATCTGACCTGACCTGACCATGATGAAAATAGATCGTTTACACGTTTTTAACGACAAATTATATCGTATTTTCTATCAAAGTTAAAGTTTTAAAACTAGACATTTTTTTTTAGTGACATTAAATTAAAAGTTCCTCGTAAAACTCGCAACAATGGTACAATGTTTATGCATGCAGTTTTGTTGGATGAAGGACGCTTATACAAAGACTTTGATGAAATAATTCGCACAGAGTCCATACATACTCTACCATTGGTGACACATACTGAGCCACAGGCAGCAACATTTAATCTTCTTCAGCAAAATGTGAGTATATCTCATACAATTAAAATTTGGTGAGACCTATGTGGCCTAAGAGGCTAATGGTGAACATGTATCGCATTTCAAATGCTATACAAGCTCAATTAGGGAAATTAATTTAGTTTAGATGGGCTTTGTTTCAATTATTAGCTCATATCAAAATCTTCACCAAGAATATGGAAGGTACCTAAAGCATTGTAAAGCTATTTTACGAAAGATGAATAAGGTTATAGCCTGGATAATCAAATTTTTAAAATGTCACCAATTTCCATTCTTGTTCATGTATCTTCTGTAGACTAAATTTCAAATGTATGCTATTTTCAGGATGATGGTAAAAAAGTAAAAGAGAAGAAGGTTGTTCGTCCATTTGCTCATATAACAACTGTGGCACCACTGTCTATTCTAACAGATGATTTGAATCTCCCTAGCAATAAGATACCTGGTGAATTGTATCCTTACATAAGGTAATGTATTACATATAAGTATGTATTTTTATTTAGTTCTCATGATGAAGTATAGAATGATATTCCAATGTACGAGTGAAACAGAAGTCACACCTAACTATGGCATAGGCTACATGGTTTGCACGACCATATGGTGCAAATTAACTCATCACAATTCACAATGCCAGAACTCGGGCTGATAAAATTAAATAATCATCACTATAAAAAATGAAAATTTTTCATTTCTTTACAGGGTCAGAAGCAGTAAATTCTTGCCTATATTGCAACACAATGTTTTGAAATCCAGATTGTCACACTACCAACTATTAAATACTAGTTCATCAGAAGTGAATATAACAGTGACTGTTTCACCAACATCATATGGATCCTTACGGTTGGCACTACATGTGCGATTGGCTTTGGAACAGCTGTTCTCACTAGGTTTTAGTGAGAAAGATGTAGATGATGTTAAAGGAATATTTGCTGACACCAATTTGTATTTACTATCAGCTACTGTTTTAATAGCTAGTTGTCATGTAAGTTTCATTTGAGTTTTGTTTTAAGCAATTAGTTAACTCCAGCTGAGACAAAGGCAGCCCAACTTTTCTTTCTAAAGTAATTTAGGTTTTCAGGCAGTGTTTGTTTGCCTTGTATAAACTCAGAAATGATGATATATGAAGAAAAATAGTTGTATTACAAATGAGATCAAATCTAACCTAAATGAAATGGTAATTATAATGATTTTTTTTAATTTCAGCTATTGTTCGACTTCCTGGCATTCAAGAATGACGTTTCGTTCTGGCGCCGGAAGAGATCGCTGGCGGGTTTGTCAGCTCGAACGGTGTTCTGGCGAGCATTCTCACAATTCGTCATATTCTTCTACCTATTGGACGAACAAACCTCTTTGCTTGTTCTTGTACCAGCTGGGATCAGCGCCATTATTGAGGTAATACTACTAAAAACTGCCAATAATCAGTTTAAGACTAGAATTTAAACATAATAAATATCATAAAGTTTATCTCTAACACTTCAAAAACTATTTACATCCATTGGCCAACCACCCATTAGAACAAAAAGTATAATTATGGTCATCTTTCAGTTATGGAAAGTAAAGAAAGTGCTGCATTTACGCGTATCATTATCCGGCTGGAAAATACGCGTATGGCGTGACGCGAGCGCAGACGCGGGAGAGAAAAGCACAGCCCAGGCTGACGCCGAGGCCATGAGATACCTGTCCATGCTGCTGTACCCGCTGTGCGTCGCCGGCGCTGTGTACTCGCTCGTGTACGAGCCACACAAGGGGTATGTACCATGAGATACCTATTCATACGCCGGCGTGACCCAGAACATATTAACCCGTTTCTTACAATATGAAAATAATCCCTTGCAATCTCTGAAGTTTAAGATTGTATGCCTCAATGCCTGTAAATTCCAATCATACCACAGTTATGATTGGAATTTACAGGCATATGTCTAATAGTTTTTATAACATTTTTTTCATTGCAGCTGGTATTCATGGGCCCTCCACAGCATCGTAAACGGCGTGTACGCATTCGGGTTCCTGTTCATGTTGCCGCAGTTGTTCGTGAACTATCGGCTGCGCTCGGTGGCCGCGCTGCCGTGGCGTGCATTCATGTACAAGGCGTTCAATACGTTCATAGACGATATTTTCGCGTTTATCATCACGATGCCCACCGCGCACCGAGTTGCCTGCTTCAGGGACGATCTGGTGTTCCTCGTGTACTTGTATCAGAGATGGTGAGTGTTTGTGTTTAATTTTTACTATTAGTAGCTCCCTGTTAACAGTCTACCCAATAGCGGCTACTTAAGTCTTTCAGTCTACAAATGCACGCTTATATATTATATCCCCACATGTAAAATTATCTTTAGACGTAATACACTTAACCTCGAAACGAACCTAGAAACGAAAGTGGGAGCATGCGTCGATTGTAGCGCAAATATTTCTTTTCAAATATTTAAATATTCACGTTTAGTGGAGGGGCATGCATTTGTAGACTGAAAGATATCTACAGTGGAGCAATCCTGGGCATTTAGCCAGTTTACGGACTTTATTGAATGTAAACTGCGTCCATAAACTGGTACAGTTGTACCAGCATGCGGACACAACAGTACTATTAGTGCGAATGTTTTGACGTCCGAGGCCCTAGTGTAACTTTCTTTAGACAAATTCGATTTACTACATCGAATGCGTTCGGCGCTCCGATTGGTGGAGAGCACGAAACGGACCATTCGAATTTGTCGAAAGAAACTTACACTAGGGGCTCTGGTATCGTAACCGTATCGTTAACGTACGTGAGTTTTTAATTGAAAATAATCGTTTCTAACGTAATATTTTTTTGAATTGAAACTCTACTCATATCCTAAGTATGATACTAAAATGTGCGTCACGCATAAAATTAAAACAAAATCTTATAGGACAGTTGTAATTTCGATTCATAATTCACTGATATTAATCATATTCATTATATTGCGTTTTTATACGTCAGAATATTCGTGCTAAGTCTACAGATGAAAACAGTCATGTAAACTAATTCATATAGAGGATCTTCTTTTATAGACTGTTTAATTTTCGTTGGCCAGTGGTACAAAATCTAAGATTTCCATTCAAAATTAAAATGTGCCAGTCCGAATGTAGCTTGGGACATAGGTCGTCTTATTTATTTTCCCTTCTCTTCCAGGTTGTATCCAGTTGACAAATCCCGCACAGACACTGCTACCAGTATGGACGAGAACCCAGAAGAGTTGGAGCCCGTCAAGCAGAAAGAGGAGTAGTGAACGAATTATTTAGGTATTCCTATAGTACCGTAAAGAGGCTGTTGAAGGTGCTACAATAGTCAGCGCTGCGACTGTTTTATTTTAAAGGCCACATATTAACCTAAGGAATAATAGCGAATTGTTATTACCACACTAGTGGCAATGTATGATGGCACTTGTGACGGCCAACAATACCTAGGGACGGTTTGGTCAGTGGTTAAGCGATTAGCTTTCTGTGCTATATTTCGAGGGTTCGATTTCCCCACGAAGATATTTGTTTGAAAATTGTACCCACGATACAGGAGAAATACCAGTGTAGAGCAATGTTTTATAAAAAAAAAAAATATTTCAAGCAATAAGTCACTATCGCGTCGTCTACAACAATGAAGTTCGATATTTGTTGGGATCATACGAAGCCCTCAATAATTATGCTATTTATGAGTGTGCAACCGTCATAAGTGTTATCATAAAGATACTGCTAGTACAGGAGCTGTATTGTTATATGTAGCTATTATTTGTATAGCGCTCAGACCTAAGGCTATTACGCATTTAGTAGATTTAATTCATTATATAAAAACATCCTACGTTGAATTTAGTAACTGTTTTTAATAACTGATTTTATGTATTTAAGTAATTTATAACTGTGTTTTTTCGTTAAATGCATAACGCATTGCATAGATTAACCGCTTTATTTATTTAGAGAAGAAAAAAAAATGTGGTACAGAAGTCAGCGTCAGATATATTAGAACAGCTAAGGTGTCAATGGGATTCAAAAATAGTGGAACAATAATAATCATACTATCCACTACAGTCATAATATTCCTATACTATGATAATTTTACATTCGATATAATGAATCTTATCCCGTCAGGATAAGTTGGAAATTTGTTTGTGTCAGCGCTAAGACGGAACTGTCATGGACGAATCTTCATCACTGTATCTAGAATTGACTGGACCTAGTATTTCCGACAAACATTTGCTCATCTCGCGTTCAGGGTTTTAGTTATAAATTATTTGTAACATATTTATTGAGCCAGTAACATGATGGCTAACTCAATGGGCTGAGGAATAAATACACTAATTATCACAAAAGAGTTTCATGCGTTTTGAAGGCTTACGGTATCGACGCTATCGTTAAGCTAAAAATGTATGAAGAAATCGTGCGCGCGCATTTGAGTAAATTCCTAAGAACGCGCACATAATTTTCATACATTTTTGACTTGCGTTAACTATGGTACATATACTGCCATCCACGTAGACACGCCCCATTATTTTTTGGCCGAGGGGATCCCGGCGTGCGGGAAGTTTGACTCGATCGAATCGATACGAGCGAAATCGAGCGAATATCTTATTTTAGACAGAAATAAAACTCTAGCGGAAGGTTGCACGCTTGTACTGTAAGCGATTAGGAAGAAGAGTAGGGCGCGTCTTCGTGGACGGCACTATCTGTATGGTAAAAATCGTACTCAGTGGCGTGCGGTTTATAAAGACAAAAAGACACTGCCTACTCTACATAACTCACATAAATATTTATTATAAGATATTTGAGGTAGCAAATCACATACATCATTATTTAATCGACAAGACGACGAACCAATGCCAACATGCATTAGATATTTTTGGAAAGTAAGTGTTTAAAATTTTCTGCCTACCCTGTCTAAAATCTCTGTGCACGCCGCTGATCGTACTAGTGCCCCAGAAACGGCGATGAATTACAATACATCGATTTATCGCGTGGAACTATTATCAACAATTCCATGACCAATGAATCAGCCTATTGGATTAGTCATCATGCGCCTATCAATTCTCGTATACGAGATAAAAAAGAGATTAATTGTTGAATACAATTTAAAATTATACTATTTGTATTTAAATTAATTTAAGATAAACTTTTTTTGTTGTAAATGAGTGAAATCTTATGTACTATTCTACATTTCATTACAATTGGAATATATTTTGTATATTAGCGAAGATTTGTGTTATTGCATAGATAATAAGTTACTTTTTGTATATATTGTTTACGAATTATCTCATATTTTATGTGAGGATGAAAAGCCTTGAGAAATTATGATTTTTGTGAGTGTTCGGCACGTGGTTTCCGAGTGTGGTATGACACAACAAAAACAATAAAGTGCGCAAGAGTTGAGCCAATCATTGGAATGATGACACTTCGACGAAATTATTTGATGATAGGGAATTTACTCAAAAATGTAGATAAATAATGTTGGATATGGTGTTACTGGAATATAACTGAAATCTCGGGCTGCTACCATATGTAGGGTTCTATACTACTCTAACTTCCGTATGACACTTCATGAACAACGAAATTGAAAAGCTACTATTTTTCAACAATAAATTTGTTTTGTATACGATTGGCCCGTTTGCCGTGCAACGCCGATGATAACTGATATGCATTCTTGCAATGAATTTAAAGACGAAATTAAGAACCCCATTTAGGAGCTACCGTTTAAATTTTTACCGATGATGTCGGTCGCGAGTGATCGTCATTATCAGGAAAAAAATTACACGGTCTTCTATTGAGTCGGCACGAGCTATCGCATAGAGGTCGCTTATGCCGTAGTGGAAAGATTAGCCATTCAATAATGGTGGCTGCCCAGGGTGCGCCAGACGACCTCATAATTCGTAACTCGTGGAGGCTCTTTCCTTGCTCCCTACATTTTAAACTTGATGCTCTTAATTTCGTCTTTCAATTCATTGCCAGAATGGATATCAATTACCACCCGCGTTACGTAGTAGTCCCGTTGGTTTGTCCCTTGTATGATGTCCTCAGTTGGAGACAAATTGCATTAAGTCCTCCTATTTGATCGTCCTATGAGTATTTTTCGCATTTATAGCTGTTCGAGGGTCTGGGCCGTAATTTACTACACGCCTAATAAGACTTGCATCATCGATTCATCACAATAATCAGAACCTTATAATAATAGTAAATTATAGAAGCAATAAATTAACTGCCGTTAGATAGTAAATTTATTTATAACATATTCTGAACACAGAGGTAAATTAGATATTAAAAAATAATATTTTGTTATAATCTCATAAATTATGTTATTCACATTTACATTATATGAAAGCTTCAACCGTTTTGAACATTTACAAGCTATATATTTTATACATATTTGATAGTATATTTACATAACAAGGCTAGCTTTTCCATGTATACAGCGTATTTATATCATGTAGGAAAACTGTCACAGTTTAATATCGTCATTATTAACAAACAAAATTAGTTTTACAACTTTTGACACAAAGAAAACCTTATCTACAGACCGACAATACACGATTGTAATTGGAATTCATTCCAGTGTGACAGTTCAAATGTTTATATTGCGTGGCTGCAATTGTCGACCGGAGGAATTTTTAAAGTACACTGCGCAATGTACTTATAATATTGAACTGGTATCGTGATTAATCTGTGGATCCGTGAGGTATTTTTTGTGTGATGAGGCGTACAGACAGACAGACGGAGGGTCGCTAAGTTTTTCGTGTATTATTGTAGACTCGACTAAAATTGTTTGTTAATAATATAATGAGTATTTCAAACACTGGAAGATGTCTTAGCTACGAAATTGCAGTGAAACAATATTGATGGAGTAGAGAGAGAGAGAGACAAACTTGCAGTTAACATTATTGTATTACCTGATAACCTACATACCTGCTACAAAGATACATAGTTCTAATGGATTTATTTATTTGTTAGTAAATAAAATATAACAGATAAAGATGTGAGGCCGCGTGTGCACGACGATCGATCCATATGTATATTCTACCTACTTATACGGGATTTTCTCAAACAACAGTGGGTTACCTGAGCGCTTAGTGTAATAAACTCGATTTTACGCGTCAACGATTTACGTTGCGTAAAATCAAGTGAGAAGGTCGACAAATTTACAGTGGCGCTTGTTTTATTTATATTTTGTGATTCTCAAATGTTAATTTTTTCTCGGGCTGCTATAGTTACGCGTTTTTTTCTTTAAAATATCGTAACAAATAGGTTTTGTGTGAACAACTTTCCCATATTCGAGAAAACCGCACTTTATTAACCGCTCATCGTCGGTCGGTCGTCGTGTGAACTAGGCCAAAAGGTTGTTTTGATGCTTGCCGTGATTGTGAAAATGTGACTAGATGTGATTAATAGTGAATAGACTTATTGTTTATTTTCGTTAGTGAAATGTATTCATATGGTTGAAATTATGGTGCGCAATAAAATTACTTCTAAATTATTAATTACTTATTTTTATTTGAATATCCCTAAACTCTCACGATATCGGTAACTGATGCTGTCACGATATAAAGTGAAGGTGCTTAATTGTCGGATTCGATATTTGAATTTGTGCTGTAAAGGCAGGTATACATTTCAAACATAGGCGCCTAAATATCGTGTCGTTGTCTGATACCAGATTTTTGGTTAAAGTATTTTTCAGTCCAAACTTGAATCATGGTCACAGTAATCTGATTTCTATCTGCTTAAACATTGCCCTCCGTTAGAGACCGTATGTCTGATCGTAGGTAGGAACATCTGAACTGGCTGAACATAAATTCAGCCGCATTAGAAAAAAAAGCGCTGTTTTGTAAAACGGCTAGCCTTTTTGTAGAACGGCGACACGTAGATACAACTTCTACAGGCAGTATTATAATAAATATAACAATATTATAATAGGTCACTATACATTTCACAACTTTTTACGTGTGTAGTTTACCTACCCAACTTGTGGAGATTATGTAATGTGTGATAATTATTACATTATTAGTCCGCTATTATCAGTATTCAACGGGTGTTGAATTAAGATTACCGATTGTTACCTTGCAGTGATTAGGACGGCACTGTGATGTCAACACTATGCGCTTGAGTGTCTCGATGTTCGCTAGTCGGTCGTGTTCGCTCTATCAAAGCAAGGTCGTAATTCCGGTTGGCATTGAACATTGATCAAAAAGGAATAAAATTTGTTTACTAATATTAATCGCGCAATTGTGTAACAGAGATGGATATATTTGATATTTTCCTCCTATCTGGATTAATAACTGGTGCCATAGTGTTGTATTTGATAATTTTCAATAAACAAACCGCATATAAAGGAAACTATAGAGCTGTAGGTAAGTACATAAGTAATTATAACTTGTTGGGACTTAGGATAAGAGACGGAGAGGCACTAAAAGACTTCGAGAAGTCCGGATGTCTAAGCTTGTTTTTATCGGTACGTATGCTAATCGCCAGTAGGGGAGTGAAGCGACAACAAAAATTCCTGAATCGCATTATGAGAGTTTACAACGATTCTAACACATATACGAATGTCCGACATGAACCGGGCTTCGGCCCGCCAGGCTTACCACATTGCCTGGTAGGAGGATCCTCCCCTTTCAATGGAGGAACACCATATCTCGTTCCTCCATAGTGGTGACCCCGACTGTACACCTAAATAATTGTAGATATTATCTGTGTGTTTTAAATACGGAATTAACCTTTAACCTAAGGACATTAATTACATGGACTGACAATTGGAGCACCTGCACGAAAAAATATAGGTATCTGTTATTTTATAAGCGATCAATTTTGATTAGATATTGTTGCCTAGTTGCCGGTTTCAGTACTTATTAGGTAGATACAAGATAATGCGTAGGTATATACATATAAGTATATGTATATACATATTATGGGTAACTATGGATATATGAATTATCTTGTTACTTATTATGTTTATTTCGTAGGTATTACATGGTTTCCAGCGAATTTTTTGTTCTACTGATACAGCTTTATGGTTTGGAAACTTTAGGATTTTTATTTAACGCTTAAACATATTTTTTACCTTGCTGTTATTATTATATTTTATATAATATGGTAATTTTACGTAAATCGTATTAAATGACACGGATGGCGCAGCAGTTGAGCGTGTTCGTGACGCGGGTTCGATTCCTGCACGGGTCAAATATTTGTATGATCTAAATAGTGGTTCCAGGTCTGAGTATTTGTTGATGTAAACCACTCACCATAGAGGGGCAGAGTTATTAAAAAAAAAACAAAATAGTATTAGAATGTTTTTTTAAGGTAAATTCTCGTATCTGCAGTACCCTATACTGCAACCTGTACCTACGTAGGGACATACTTATCTCCAAAGAACTCCAAAAAATGAACGAAGTGATAACTACCTCATTAGGCTGGAATTATCCGCTGCGGCTGTTATGTGCGAGATATGCCGTGCGCCGATGGAAGTCCCAGCTGAAGCCGACGCGGTTGCACGAGTTGCCTCGGCCGGAGCAGTATGCTGGTTGGGACAGCTTCAGTGTTCGGATCTCCGCTCCTGACGGGTCCACGCTGCTCCTGTCCATACGCAAGCTGTGCGACAGGCAGCCGCTCGCTGAAATAGTCGTACACGTCAAGCTTTCTGACGGGACTACTTATAAGTTACCGCGTAAGTATTTTTGGCATTTGCAGTTATGCATAATAAATTCAAATAGGTATGAATCATAAAATCTTCTTGCAAACGTCCACTTATGAATGTGAGCACGTATTTTTTTTAATGACTGCGCATTCTGCTGTAGTAATATTATACAATCGGAAGTATTTTTAAAATTGCCCTGTGCTCCAAGATAAGATAGCAGTTTAAGTTTGCGGGTCACTTGAAATAATTGTTAAGACACAATTAAAAGTATTAGATACTTTTGTTTGAATTAGGTAGATGAGAATGATTGATAGAGATTAGGTAGAATAATTATAATATCAATTACCTTTCGACAGACTACCCAGTTTATGAGTTTCTATTTTACTTATTATTACTCTAGAGCATCCAGACACGGCGGTATGTGCATGGGAAAATGTCGAAGGAGGTTGGAGTGCCAACGGCCTCAAGATCCAGGTCCTAGAAGATCAAGCACGGTACAGATTTTTGTACAACGGACTCTTGACGCGAGTCGAAGATGGAGTGACGCAGCATGCAAAACTAAACCTGGTGTAAGTGATGACTTTACCATATTGTCATAACTGGAGGAAAAATAAGATGTACCTAAATAAATCTTCATCAACTGTTTAAGTAAATTCAAACTCAACAAACACCACACGGAAAGAGCGTAGCCAGGATTTAGGTCGGGCGGACAGACAAGGAAAGACTAATAATATACATGTTATAAAAATCCTAAATAATATTATAAATGTGAAAGTAAATATGTTTGTTTGTAACCTTTTCACGCCTAAACCACTGAATCGGTCATCGGGCAACTGCCCCCCTTGCTCGTACCTGGCTACGCCTTTGCCACTCAGTTCTCCGTTCTCCTCTCAGTTCAGATAGGAAGGGAGAAAGATCTCCTATTTCATGGGTTTAGTACGAAGATTCCTCTATCTCAACCATAGTTAACGTAATCCAAAAATATATGTATGAAAATATAATGTGCGCGCGTTTACGATAGAGGCAGTTCGCCCAAATGCGCGCACATGACTTTTTTAACGATTACAGTAGAGGAAGACTTGGTACTAGGCCCCCTGGTATACTAGTTTGAATATCGGTGAGCTATGTAAACTTTGACATCTTGGAATATTCATATCGTCTCCAGATGGGCGTCAGTCACAAAGGCGATTCGATACCCGGACGATTGGAGCAATGAGCTAGCAGCAGAGGCATTAGCACTGGAACCGTGGCGCGACGACCGATGGCCATATATGCTGTAAGTTAATTAGTTGTAGCTTTATAATTTTAGTACAAGATAGCCCAAGAATTTCAATAAATCATGGGCAGTCAGCCTCGATGCCACTGATGTCTGGCTAATCTTTCTATAAGCTCGTTGCCGACACGACAAAAGAATAAATAATTAGTAATATTAATAATATTAGTACTCACCTGAAGGAAATTTTAAGTTTAAATGATGTATCGAATACACAAATAATTTTAAACAATGTTTTCTTTGTGTAAAAATGCAGATAAAAGATTTTCAGGAAAAAATCCGCCTTCAAAATCTTCTCAATTAAACCAATTTTTTCTCCCCTTTAACAGAAGTAAAGGGGAAGAAGGTGGCTGGCTTCAATGGGGAGCCGCGCAGGGTCGCTTCCAATCCTTTGATGCCGAAGGCGTTGTAGACAAGAGTGTATACTTGCGAACTCGAGGAGTGAAGGAGAGGAATTGGGCGCCCCATGGGTACGAGAGCCTGAGGCGATCTGTCATGATCACCGCCACGGCGAAGGATGGAACCGCCGTGCAGCTTCGATGCTTGTCCTATAAAAACGTTTTGACACAGTGAGTGTTTTTTTTTCTATTTTTGCTCATTGAATCGAGACTCATAAAAGTTTAGTAATATAAGCAAAGATCAAAGGATTGACCTTTGATAGTTGCTTATGTAACTAAAGTTGACCTTTATCTTTTATGAATAGCTTTGTAAACTTGGCGTATTATATAATATTTATGTGTATACTTATGGCCGTACCAAGTGGTGCGGTAGAGGGAACAGTTACCATCTCTTGCTCCATTACGTATTATGGTTACAAGACAGTATTTTACCAAATGATTTCTGTTCCAGTTGCATATCTGGATGTGTCAGATTCCCGGACTACACAACGAGGAGTATTACTTACACTGATTTAGAAATGTCGGACTTTTGCGAGAGACCTGACGGAATTCCTGACGTTTACACAATTAATGTGAGCAGTAAGTCATGAAGTTATACTTATCTTAGGTTAATATGAATAAAAGTGTGAGTTAAAATACATCGGTTACATACGTAATTACCAAAATGTGTGTTATACTAAAATCATTGCAGAATGTGGGTATTTCAGCGATCGATGCGGTAAACACAGAAGACTTTACTTAGGACCTTATTACTCCCCCAATATGCAGCCCTCTAGCTTCTGACATATCTTACTCGTCGGTCCGCTAACCCATCTCCTAAGAAGATAGTTTGATATGCGACGACGGTATCACTTGTGGCGGACCCAGTATAGGTTATTTCTATCGGTGAATGTTATTCTACCAGATAAGCAGAATTAAAATTGGTTAGAGTACTCGGAACTCGTGCGAATACTGAAAACGGAATTAAACAGATTTTAATCGAATTCTGGTATTTCAGCTGTAAACAGTGACCTCAAGTTGGTGTTAAGAATCAATCCTGATGGTGGCAAGCTGTTCAGTGGCGTCCCCTACCAACAAGTTGTTGTGTACCGCACTATGGAAGTAGACATCAACTGTGAGGCTGGCACCGGCATCCTAGAACTTGGCTATGAATCTTCAGGTAATGAGACATTTGATTAAATTATGTTTTTTAACGTTTCCCTAGATTTTCAGCCGAGTGATGTCGAGTTATTCAATAATGTTCCCGAGTGGTCGTGAACATTATTGAATAACTAGAAACAAACCTTGCTATCTTAAGTCACCCAGGTTCGGTATCGCTTGGCTGAGAGTAAAAACTACGAGCAACATACTGTATTAACGTACGAATGAAGCATGTAGAAGAGTATCCGAAAATTTAGGAAAGGCACTGGTATTATTTCGGGTAATGTCTCCGTGAAGCACATATTACCTATTTAATTAAAATTATAACTTCTATTATCAAAGTTAAATCGGAGCCTGCCAGGCGCATCGCTCCACCGCGTCTGCTGAAGTGGTTGACTGAGAAGCAGGTTGGCGAGGTCGGTTACTGCCTTCCGTTTGAAGATCGCGCCGCAGCATGTCCCATGTATGTTGGAGGAAAAGGAGCCTCGTTGGCCTTACTGGCTTCTATGCAGAAGGAAGAGGTATAAATTGTTCGCTTTATATTTACAGTCAGCAACGAAAGTAGGTTAAGACGTAGAGATATTAAAAGTCAAATTAGTAATTGTTATAGATAGCTATAATTATAATTGGTTAAGTGATTGTTATCTATAACAATCACGATAACAAAAAACTATAATATCATGTAAATATCTTATAACGAAGTAGGAAGAATCTTTTTTTAAAATATTGATATCGTTAACTCAATTGTCAATCAACTTGCGTTCGTCATATTTTTTGATACTATTATATGAATATCATGCAGGGCTATCGGGTGCCTCCTGGATTTTGTTTGACGACCCGAGCGTTAGAAAAGCATCTAGAACTCAACCCTGAATTGCTGACTGCAATTCGTGATATTGAGGCTGCTAATGAAGATTATAACGAGGACAATTTTAAAGAGAAATGTAAAAAGTGTGTATCTATTCTAAGACAGTGAGGTAAGTGGTTGAAAAAAGAATTTTTGAAAAATGTTGAGTTATATTTTCAGAACATCAGAACTTTTCATATCCACTGAAATAAGAGGAGTCGTAAGAGACGAAATACTAGTAAACACGAAGGAGCTAAGAACAAAGGCTCATGATCAGAAACTAGGATCTGAACTTCGTTTTGCGGTGCGATCATCAGGTAAATTATTGATTACAGGATCAATTGCTTTGATAATGTAAGTAGTTTATTATACGAATATTTTTTACAGCCGTAGGCGAGGACAGTGAGGAGTTGTCGGCTGCCGGTCAGAACGAAACAATCCTTGGCTGTATAAGTGATAGTGATGTCTTAGAGGGAGTTCAAAAGTGTTGGGGATCTATGTTTGCATTCACCAGTGCTTATTATCGCAGGTAGGAATACAAAAAAAATATATCCTTAGATGATCCTAATCTCCTCCGATCATTATTCTTGTTTTAGCAAAGGAACTCGCTTTTCAGTAAAACGATGGGAACAAGTTTTAAACAATTCTACTTTTATTTAGTTACCGATGCTTTGCGACTTTTAGAACCTTTCCTATCAACTTTATATTAGGACCACTTACCCGAATTCGGCCTTCTAATTTTCGTTTCCATTTTATGATTTTTGTGACTCGCTCACTCGAATTACCACTTCGTTCGTTGCGTCTTCTAATGGGAAGTCATACAAAATGATTGTTTGGTACAGACAGAACGGCCAGGAATGCCTGTGTGGCGGCGGAGTGGTGGTGCAGGCGCTGGTGGCGCCGCGCGCGGCCGGCGTCATGTTCACACGGCACCCCGCCGCGGGCGACCCATCCAGACTCCTCATCACCGCTAACTATGGACTCGGCGAGGTAGTCCAACTTTCTATCTTTATGGTATTGTTATTTATGTGTGCAGTTTGTTATGGAAGAAGCGAGAACTCTTCTCCTCCTATCATCAGGTTTGTCTGCATACGATCCGTTCTGGTCCTTACCGACCCATGTCGATAGACGGCTTCCATCGTCACTAGCGCGTTATGAACCGCATGCTCGAGCAAAGACCTACAGTATTTGGATAGGCATGATGGCATTAGAAAGAGGCTGAATACACACTGTATAATATTCCAGAAGATGAAAGCCTAGCGTTAACTAAAAAGAAACACTTTAACAAAAAAAAAAGGTTCAACCTATACTAACTAAACCTATACTGTTCCTGTATATATATTTGTTTTGTATATCAATGTTTTGTATTTATATACAGAGTGTTGTATCCGGCGCAGTAGAACCAGATACAATAATAGTGAAGCGGGAAAGAAATGGACAGCTCAGTATTTTGAAGACAGAGTTGGGTTCGAAAAATCGTCGAGTTAAGACCGAGGGCAGTGGTATCGCCATGGAAGATGTGCCAGAAGGGGAAAGAAAAGTGGCTTGTCTTACTGATGCAGAAGCGTTGAGGTTAGCAACCATTGGAGTGGCGCAAGAAGAATTGTGGGGCGCTGGCAGAGACATAGAGTGGGCTGTGACAGAGGTGACTTTAAGTATTTATAAAATCATTTCAGGATATAAATGAAGGCAAGTTTAACGTGAAGTATAATGGTCAAAGACTGCATTAAAAGTGACAGTGAGAATAAAATTGTAGTCTTAATATCAAAAATCAAAATAAATAAGAAATGTCATTTACTTAAATAGAAAACATTATAAAGGATAAATATGTTTATCCCCAGAATGAGATATTCCTGTTGCAAGCCCGGCCTATCACATCTCTGGATCGTTGGACGGAAGAAGAGTTGTTGCATGAACTGGACTCGCCTGTGATGGCGGATGATGAACTCATATCCTTTGGTAATTGTGGTGAGGTAAGAAACTTACACGTTAAGTAATAATTCACATATAATTAGTATCATTGGCTGGTCTTTCTTGTAACTGGGATGTCGCTCAGTGGTGATTTTTTCGATCATTCCTTTGCATATTAAGCAGATCTCGAATAACGGAAAAAGGTGATTACAATATGTCATATTGTGTGCTTTTGACATACGTTAATCACCATTTACATATTAAAAATCTCCTTTGCCCCACTTTACTCTTCTGTACTAAACATTTTGTTTTTTACAGGTTTTGCCAAAACCATTAACTCCGATGAGTTTTGATCTAGTTATAGCGCCGTTGACGACAAGTATGGACATAATGGTTGGTACCAACGGAAGCGGTCACGACCACAGCCTAATGCTCACTCACAACAGATGTACTATTGCACTGTATAATGTGAGTACCTTATGCTACTCAGTTTGTCTGTCTCTCTATCATCATATCCTAGAGAACAGCCTTCAAGTTGCTGTTATTTTATTAGAGCATTTTTTCTTAATGCAACTTAAACAGAGACTAACAATACCTTGGCTTGGCATTGACTGGAATTCGACTTACCTAGTCGCACTTTCGGTGAAAGATATTGAATCATAAAGTTACTATGTTGAGAATGGATTTAATTTTTATTAGTTTTTGAGTATAGTTTATGAATTTCGCAAGTTAAATATAGTCTCAACTTTCGTTAATCGAACTTTATTTTGGTGATTGTGATAGAAGTGTTAATTTTATCGCTTGATATATCATCACATTGATAAGGTAAATTTCATTATATTTATTTTGTAGACGGTATACAGGAAGATACCGCATGAAATAGATATAAATATACGCATGGTGGAAATGGCTATCCACGGCCACAAAGTTGCTGACACCAGTATACTGAACACAGCGAAGCACAGGCGACCACCACACTGGTTGGACAAACCCAGTGCCATCTTGTTGATGGTCAAGGTAAGTCAATATACTAAATAATAATTCAGTCGTCTGATAAGGCCCTTCGCTTTCAATATAATATAGGAGCTATATAGGCCCTAGGTAAATCACTATATGCATTCTGAGAAGAGGCCCGAGCCCAACAGTGAGATAAATAAACGATGGCATCATATCTTTACATTTGATTCTATAGCTGAAGTATTATTGAAGCTAATATATTAACTTTGCTTCTAGTCTTTACTAACGTCCAAAAAGGCTATGGATGACTCCATAAAAGCTGTAAGCACGGTGAATTATGAAATTGAGACTGATAATGTCAAGGAGTTATATGATGCCCTTCGGGACTCCCGTGTCGAAGTAGAACGTGTTGCATACAACCACAGCATTACCAGCACAGCTAGCACGTGCTGCCAATTTGTGGCAATGACTGTGTTTTTGGAGGGAAAGACAGGTGAGCCATAATATATTATTTTAAAATTGGTAGGTATACACTACCAATTTAAATAATTGGTATGTAATCATTTGAGAGACTAAAAATCGTTCTCCACGACAGGTATAATAATACAAAAAAAAAACTAATAAGCTATAAAACTTTGAAACTACTTATTTTTATTATTTCTCTTTCAGATTTTTCTCCGGAACAGTGTAATGAGATAAGCGGATTGTTTAGCTCAGGTGACGTGTTGTCGGCTGAAGTGCCTTTAGCGTTAGCCAACATAGTACAGAAGTTAGAGAAGTCGGGACTGGCCGAAGAGTTCCGAGCGCAAGACCCAAAGACGGCACTGAAATGGCTTAAAAACAATGCGCATGACGACATCTACGTTGATGTTAGAGAGTTTTTGGAACTACACGGATATAGGGCCATTATGGAGGTGATTACATCAGATTAGGAGGTGGCAGATTTTCAGAAGATCCAAAATGTTTTTTGGGTAGATATTTGGTTTAGCTTCCAAAATATGTTTCGATAAAAATGTGATTGCTTTTCAGTTTGATTTAGTCACCAAACCATGGGTGCTGGTTCCCGAGGACATGATGCGTGTACTCCAAACCTTGCACGTGACAACCGAAGCTATAAAACACGCCAAAACTAGCCAAGAGATTATAGACGCTCTATCCAGCCCTCAGAAATCAAGCACTAGGTACACAATCCTTTAAATTAAATTTTCCTTTATATTAATAATGATAATGAAAATATCTTTATTTCAAATTACATTTAAATATTTTTAGTATTTTTATTGGATTGGCTATGAAAGTAAAATTAGTTTAAACGAAACAAATATGTTCCGTTTCAAGTTGGACTTTAGCTTTTAGCAGGAAGTGAGTGAATGAGTAAAAATGAATGAGCATGCGAAGAGAGAGAGGGAACAAAGTAAAATAAACGAAGCGTGACTAGACCATTTTGAAAAGGATTTTATAGAAAGTCAGTTTGTGTATTAAAATTCGACGTCGATTGTTTCAGAAAGGTTCTTCGTTGGGTATTGCCCTTATGTCGCCGCACCGTGCGACACAGAGAAAGCACAAAAGCGTATTTTATTCTTACCATTCACAAAATAAGAATCGGATTCCTTCGACTCGGCCGCTTGTTAGTCAGAAAGTGGTACATACCGAACCATGAACTTGTGTTCTTCTTCCGTCTGCAAGAGCTCGAAAAGTACATTAGAACTAGAGATCCTGCTTTATTGAAAAAGTAAGACATTTATGTTTTGGATAACATACATAACATCACGCCTGTATTCCCCGATGCATTAGGCAGAGGTGTGCTTATACACCCACATTTCGCCGATGCATCAAGTCCCATGGAATAGGGGACGAGTCTATTGCTAACTACCAGGTACAGTCCCAAACTCCGTACTGCTACTTAGAATTTCCATACAGTAAACCCTAATAACACGATCCCAGGACCTCACGCCCAGCAGTCACGCTTGGCGACTACCGCACCAATGAGACAGTCTGTCTGTTGTTCTGGATACCTATACTCGGTTTGTTTAGGTATTTAAATAAAGGTAAACAATCTTGATGTGACTTTTTACACAAACACATATTAAACAAATAAACTACTACAGTGGTTCAATTGATTTGGTAATCGTTATTGTTGTTTTACATTCGTTTTTAGTCGCGTTTTATTTTTAAACTGAGTTTTTAAACAAAAAATATTAAAAAGACACATCAAGATTGTTTACCTTTAGTTAAATACCTAAACAAAACTAGTATAATTCCTATTAAATAAACAGAAATAATATGGCAAAACAATAAGCAGGAAGGTCATTAGCGTTACATTTTTGATGTAATTTTCAGAGCCATTCAACGTCAGCAGTATCACGCAGGTTGGTGTAAGCAAAAGTTTGCGGAGCTGAACACTGGCTGGGTGGACACTCTAGAAATGAAAGGACCTCTTGTGATGGCTGGTGATGTGAAGGTAGAAGCCACGTCAGTGTGCGGAGGCGAGGTGGTCGCGAGGGCTTGCGTCGTCAAAGACCTCTCAGAGGTAATTTATACTCGTATTTTTGGTTTTTCGCGTGGTATTATTTTATATGTGTATATACGGTACGGTTGGCTCAGTGACTAAGCGATTAGCTTTGTACGCTTCGTGCTGTTTCGATTCCCGAACGGAACAAATATTCGTATGATCTACGTGTAGTTGTTTCTGGTCTATGTGTGTACATGTGACATGTATGTTTGTTGACTGTACCTACTCACATACTGGAGAAATAATAGAGGCAAAGTTTTTAAATAAATGAGCCATTTTAACATGTTCGTTTTCTTTCGTGACTGTCTTATATCGTTACGTCTATGCTGAAGCTGATAGTTTATAGTGTAATATTTGTCCTCTCCTTACAGATTGGTGATTTGCGTCGAGGAGATGTTCTGATAACGCACGCGACTGACATCGGCTGGTCGCCTTACTTCCCGCTCTTGACAGGCATCGTCACCGAGCTTGGTGGACTTATATCACACGGTTAGTAAACAATGACATTTATTCTTCAACTATATGTGTGATAGTCTCATTAGTCAAAAGCATAGCATAAGGTTTTGGGTGCAGTTCAGGATGCGATTCACAGGTGTGAAGTGTCAGAGGGACTTTATAAAATTCGCATTTCAGAGAGAGAGAAACGCCAACCTATTGCCTCTAATAGAGGTGCACCTCTGTGTTTTTTCCGAAAAGGTCTGATGTTTTGTAACGATAAAGATATGTATGATTTCTCTTTTCTTGGAATTAATTCTTTCAAATATTGAATTATCTTTTTCAGGTGCCGTAATAGCTCGAGAGTATGGATTGCCATGCATTGTAGGAGCAGCGCATGCTACTGATATTTTCAAAACCGGAGATTTAGTCAGATTGTCAGGGACACGGGGCGTTATCGAAAAGGTGGAGGTGAAAGAAGAAAAAATAGAAGAAATTAAAGAAAGCTAATAATGTGTAATAATAAGTGTATTGTTTCTTACGTACAGAACAACTTGTGAAGGTTTAAGTAATGAAAAATCATAATGTAAAAATATCAATGTAATAATTATTGAAATAAATAAATAAAAAACAAAACTCGAAATACAAAACATTTTGCAAAACGATCCACACAATTCACAATCACTGATACACACCATATACATGAAGTATCATGTAAGTAAACCACTGATACACACCATATACATGAAGTATCATGTAAGTAAACCATATACCGATTTACCTATAAGGGCATGTCATGGATTAACCCATATAATAAAAATCGTATCAAAAATTCAAATGCAAAACGCATCGAAAATAGCTTTCAGAGTACCGTACAGTAGGTAACAGTTAAGGAAAGTGATTTCAAGGTTATGAAGAGAAAACAATAGTTCCAACTAAAAGAAAGAGAGCGGAGCTTGGGAGGTGACCAGCTCCCCTACCTCATAACTCAATTACACTCCTGCGCAGGCGCCTACTGTAGACAGTTGTCAATTCAGTGTTCGGCTTCAGCGAGCATGAGCAGTTCGTAGCAGTTGAAGGCGAAGGGGCGGCCGAAGATGACGACGTGGCAGCGGTAGTGCGGCTCATGCACGGCACCCAGCAGGTGGTCGCCGCGGTAGTGCACGCGCCCCACGTGCACGCCTTCCGCCACGCGCACGGCGCGCGCGCCCACCGCGCCGCCGCGCACGCCCAGCGCGCTGCTTCCCGCGCCGCCGCGCCACGCCACCCACCGCACGTCCGCGTTGCACATCACCTGCACCACCACAACACCATGCTATCACCAAACTGTATTAAGTAACTGTAGGGATTACTTATTTTATAGGGATGTACCAAAGATTGCAGCAGCTACCTGTCAGCACCTAGTCTGGGAAAGGTCCCCAACATTGTTAGCGACCTAAATAATAATGTATAGTGGGGAACTTTTTGTTACCTGATATTTAGTGTAGTGATGGACTGCACCTTCTGCGTACACCATGCAGCAGTGCTTCGAGGGATACAGCGCGGCTGGTAGCACGTTGCACCTGTTAATATAGCAATATATAAGATCATAACATCATTATCGCAGACCAACATACAGTGTCACTTGTTATGAAGATTTAAGTAGTAAAGTTGAATAAAAAAATTGATTCAAAATCATCAATCAATCTATGATGAATAGAATAGAATAAACTTTATTTCAAGTCCCAGACTCTTAGATTAGTTTAAGTAAATTAAATTACACTGTGATATATACCGGCAAAGGAATTAAGTATGGGCAATCCATCCTGTCAGCGATCATATTCAGGAACCTGTTGGATCTGACCCTTACTCGTCGCACTAGTAATAAAATGTACCTCAAGTCACATAGCAAAATCACTCAAATTGCACATCGCTAATAGATGAAGGGCAAAAAAGCAATTAGTAAGAATGGTTGAATCCGAACTTGTGTGTGGTCCTGGCGACCCAGGTGACCTCTCCGTCGTGGACGCCGGCGGCCACCGCGCCGCTGGGCACGGCGCCGCACGCGCTCACCACCCACACCGGCCCGGGCTCCTTCCATGACGGCAAGTAGTCTGTCACACACACAGACTGCTAGCCTGACACTGCACTGAGGTAGAGCGAGTCGAGACAAGAATATTGTCCTATATGATACTAATATTCTTCTTGCTCAACTTTTTCTCGCAATTCTTTCTCGGCGTCACTTCGGTGTACAAGTGTTTTTAGGGATAGTAATTGATCATATATAAATAGTTACCTAAGTTCGAAAATTTAACTAAGGTTCGTAATCAAAATATAATCTGACAGTCTGTTTTTCTAAAAGATCATGTGCCTTAGAGAAATCGGTGACAAATGGGCAGACAAAAAGTATAGAAATTGTCTGTATCTATCTATAGATTGCTTGGTGGCAGAACTCTTGACCAACTAAATATAAAAAGTAACGTCATCTGCGATTCCTCTTCCAAAGTTTTTATGAAAAAAAAAACTTTGCGGCGAAGTCAAAAATCAGTGAATACATACCCGCAATAATCGCACTGTACTTTTGCGTCCAGGACACTTTTAAATGCAGGTTGTACTTGTCCCAATCTTTAGAGTACTCCTTAACTTTTTTCTTTAAATGATTCCAACGCCTGGAAATTGATCATAATATTACATTTGCAATGATCATATTCACTACCATTTCATTACAAGCGTCTCATTACTTACTCTTGGTGTACAGGAATTTCTGAGCCGGGGACTTGTCGTAAGGAATCTGTTTCTTTAACCTATGTTGAAAGCATATTTATCTTTATAAATCAATTCTATTATAGACATAGTATAATTTTAATAAAATTATGCCAGCGTCAGCAATACCTCAACGACGATATTTTTTTTTCTCTTCTGACATTATCATTATGGGACACATTTCAGTAACAAGCGGAGTACTAATGTACATCTTCTACAGTGCTACATTACAAATTCCACTCTCTTCATTAAGAAGCCAAACTTGCTCAGTAGTACGAGTAGATAAACTTTGTACATATGAAACCCCTTATTACCTGTACTTCCGAGTTCTCGGCTCGTCTGTTAGAATACTTACGACTCGATTCAGCCATTGCGTCCATCTGTTGAACATATCGATAATCTTCATCATATCCTCCTGACATTCTAAATATGTTTTCGTTTTGATGTTAGCTCGTTCAGGTGATGCAATCTTAAATTAATAAAAAAGGTTATCAGTATTGCATACACAATTTATTTAGTAAGAAATCGGGATAAAACTGAGCTATTATAAAACACTGTTGTTGATGGTTGTTATTGTATGTATGTAAACTGAATGAACAACCAACAGCGGCGTGCACAGAGTTTTAAGACAGGATAGGCAGAAATTTTTAAATGAAATGAAATTGAAATGAAATTATTTATTTTTGCAATTAGGATTTTTCAATCACTTTTACACTTTTTTAAACTAGATGGCGTCGGCATTTCCTATGACTATCCCTGAGAAGAAACGCCGCAACAAACTCAGGGGTCAAAGTCTATTTTAAAGTCCAGACAGATTGTATTGATGTAAAGGTTTATGTGAGACAAATATAGGGTGGAATAGCCTTTTGAAGAAAGTGCCATAACTATTTGAGCTAACCTGTCGCAACAGAGTGCAAGCATGCATCAGTTATCGTGAGAATTAATGAAATGAAGAGCGCTCAGCCTAGATCTCATTCACATTTACAATGTATAGCGGTTATATATAAGAAATAATTTCAATTTAAACGACATTACAATAACAAAATAATGAAGTAAATAATATAATAATTAATGGCAAAATTTGTATATAAAAAAAAAAGGAAAGGCTAAAGAGCGGCTCAATCCCAAGCGTTTTTGTCATCTAAATAGTCCGAAATTTTATAGTATCCTTTTTTACAAAGTTTAGATTTAATTACAATTTTGAACTTCTTTAATGTTTAATTACGTATATCATTGGGAAGCTTATTGTAAAAGCGTATACATTGTCCCATGAACGAGTTGCTTATTCTGTGGAGGCGCGTAGCATGTACAGCAAGGTTGTGTTTATTCCTAGTGTTCAAAGAATGAGTATCAGACAGTTTGACAAAGTTCGAAATATTTTTATAAACATATATTAAATTTTCAAAAATATATTGTGACGCTACAGTTAGAATATTAATTTCCTTAAATCTGTGTCTCAGCGACACCCTTGGACCAAGATTATAAATAGCTCGGACAGCCCTTAAAAGCTTACTTACCAAAAATATCTAATGCATGTTAGTATTGCTTTGTCGTCTTGTACCCATTTCGTAAGAAGACTAGATTATGCATTCAAAAAGATATTTACTTCTCTATCCTTGTAGCGTAAAGCGAGCCGCGCAGCAAGTTGTCGACTGAACATGCTGTATTGACGCCATTGCAAGCCTTCGGTTGACACCCTCCTGTGAAACGTGGCCCAATTGTTTGCGTTTTCTTCTGAAACATAAATGTGATTGTGAATTATCAATATGCGTGTATATGACGGTACAACCGGCGTTCATGTATCAAATGATGCATGAATGTAGATGAAGCAAAACGGTTATGGTCGTAGGACGTGGCGTTCCGTAGTTTTTTCTTATCTTCATGGGAAAAAGGACTAAATGTTCAGGCTTATGTTGAAAAAAGTGGAGGTTTCGAAGTACAGAAATCCCTGAGCTAAATTCGGCTTGTATCATATTTAAGTAGATTTAAATGCATCGTAAAATCCTTATATAAATGATTTATTATCATGCGAGTACGTACGCAGCAAGTAACAAAGTACCTTGTGAGACATTCGGTTTATGTTGATAAGCCAAGGCGCGATCAATATTCTCTTGAATCCAATCCTGCCAAGCCTGGACGTTCCACATCAGACTCACCATCATTGCGTGCCAGTCAGTCATTTGTTGTGACGATATTATCGGGGTGCCTTAAATTATACATAAAATTAATTGACTGCCTCATTGGTTTAGTGGTTGCAAGCACGACTGCTGAGCGTGAGGTCCTGGGTTCGATTCCCGGGTCGGGCAAGTGTTATTGGATATTTCTGTATAGAAATTCTCAGTGGCATCACGGAGTCTGGAACTGTGTCTGGTAAATGGCAATAGGCTCGCCCTCTATTACATGGGACTCAATAACAGCATCGGTCATCTAACCCGTCGGGAAATGCAGCCGTGATGCTATGTTATTGACATTGTAAATAAAAGTGAAGATTTCAATTTTTCTTTTGTTTAAAATTTTCAAAGAATTATATGGTACGTGAGTAATTCTTACGAGAGCTGTATCCACTCTTAGACTGCTTGATGTTAACAGGTGAGTCTGGCATCTCAACGGTGGAAAACATCGTCGTTGGATATTGTTGATAAGAATAGTTGCTTTTCGTTCCCTGAGACGTTCCAGCGAATAAAGTACTTTGTGGAGTATGGTACGAAGGAGACGTATCACGGTGTTCTAGGGATTGCCGAAGTTCTAGATTACGTTGTTGCAAAAAATGTATATTGTCAGAGTGTATGTCTTGCAACAGGGTTTGAAGGGGCGAGGAACGTTTCGACTGAACGAGCTGATCTGGAGATAACGATGTACAAGGCGAGTGAGGTGAATCTGTAGAGCTCGAAGGCGAGTGTTTCATCGGGTCGTAGCCAACTTTGCTGGGTGACGTCGAATAAAGAAGGTAAGAAGTAGTCGGGCTATGGCGGCAACCAGCTGAAGGTTTCGGTGCTGGACATTCTTTCTGAGGCTCGAGATTTTCTCCTCTACGTAGGTTAAGTGGATTGGAAGGGCACGCTGTGATTGATATCTCTAGACCGGGAGCGAATGCGCGGGAGCTGCCGGGCGTGATGCGCAGGTGTTGCGTAGGCGCGAGATCCTGCAGCGCTTGCGCTGACACGTGCCGCGAGCACGTGCAGCAAGGTCGATTCACACGACGCAGGATCTCGTCGCTCCAGAGCTCGCACTGCACGAAAACGTTCTTCATACACTTGCATATCTTGATCACCTCTGTGAAAAGGAATTAGTTTGGTGAAACAAAAGATTTACTATTAAATTATGACGTTAATTACTGTTTCATATTTAAAACTTACGTGGTTGTAGTAGCTGTACAGCCAAAAACATAGTCACTTCTTCGACTAAGTCTGAAAAATCATAGTGAGTATTTATAGGAGTAGGTAGTTATTCAAAAGAACGACAAAAAAGGCTAAAGTGAATATTACGACTTACCATCGACTTCTCACAAGACTTTGCAGTGACAACACCGCTCACGTCAATTCACCGTCCATCCTCAACATTTACTTATTTTATTCAACCTCGGCATTTGCAGAATCATCGTCACACCACGATGAAGCCATTTAAAATTGGACTTACCATCGATAAGTGCCTCGTAGTGCAGGGGGGTGTTTTCTTGCATCAAGTTATCCAGTTTGATCTGTATCTTCCTTGACACGACTGGATCTGCGCTTGGTACGCCGAGTTGATCTGTATTCTTTCCACGTAATCTAAAAAAATTTCAACAGCATGGGTAATGTCGTTATAGGTTGTATTAAGTTTTTTAGGGATAAGTCTGGGTCAATCGAGCTAATAAGGCAATAGTATCTACTGGAATCATAATTTATAATATAACAAATAAACCTATGACAAATAAATTGCCTCATATGATTTAGTGGCCATAAGCAGAGGAGAGTTTGAATTCCTAGATTAATCTATAGGATATTTCAGAAATAACTAGCTAAATAACCAACTTCAAACCTATTTATTTACCGTAAAACCTTACAAGATTGCCCAACTAATCTGAGTTTGCCCAGCAGGATACATGCCAGAATATTTAAACAAATTGGAATATTTTTTTTGTTGCGTTTTTTATTTAATCTATGGAGGAAATTTGAACATGTCCCTGGCAACACTACATATGTGACTTTTGCTAATGTCACTTCAGTTGGCAGTCAGACCGTGTCAAAGTCGGTGGTGTATTTTGCGGGCCAATACTCGTGTAAAAAACTTTCATCAAACCTCGATTTGCAATTACAGCAGGTAAGTAAGACTTTAACTACTGTTAGTTTGTAACAAATAGACAAGAAAGATCGAATATCTAACGCGGAATTCCTCTCAGGTTCGAAAAAACGATGGTGGGCAATGTCAAATTAGTTTTTTTGAAGAAGTTTTTACGACTTTGCCCACTAAAATATTACCGTAAGGGTTGTCACCTCAACGTAAAATTAGTACTGAGATAAATAGGTAGGTATATACTTTATTCTACATTCATTTTGGAACTATCTAAGTATTTTTGATACAATAAGAGAGTCTACAAAGTATTACAATCATTGATCATTAAATCAATATATATCAATAAAAATGTAAATTTGATCAGAAAAAAGTAGTATGTATAAAAAAAAAAACACTGGGATGACAAAAAATGGGTAACAGAATTATTTCTATTATTTTTAGATATTTTTTCTGTTAGTCGATTTGTCTTGTCATCTTCTCGCTCTCTTAGGAGTTCAATAACTTTATTACATATATACAGTTATTTCCTTTCCTTCATTACATTTATCGTTACTTTTATCTACATCGTTATTTCGGTTAAGCATAAGTGATAATTTTGCTGAAGTCATTTTATCTTATTTATTTCAGAATGAATAATAATAAAAACACGAGAAAAAAAAGAAGAGTATTAGGGTCCAGACCGTACAGAAATTATTCTGAGGAAATGTTAGCATTAGCGGTTGACATGTTAAAAAATAATAGGATGTCAAGTCGGGAGGCAGAAAAAAGGTTTGGGATCCCTCGACGGACAATATTAAATAAACTAAATAAAATACACATAAATTCGGCTGGAGGACAAAAGAAACTAAGTAACGAAGAAGAAGAAAAACTAGTAAACGTGTTGATAGCTTCAGCAGATTACGGTAGCCCCATGACAAAAATGGATGTAAAAATGTTAGTTTATAAATACGTAGAAAAAAATTCAAGAACTGATTTGTTCAATGACAAATTACCCAGTGATACGTGGGTTGAAGGATTTTTGAACAGACATCGTTCAAAATTGAGCGTCAGAACGACTCAAAATATAAAAAAGGTACGGGCTGAAAAAGGAATACAAGAATTAGAACAATTTTTCGCCAATTTAAGCGAAACGCTAAATAATATACCACCAAACAACATACTTAACTACGACGAGACTAATTTGTCCGACAATCCCGGCACTTCAAAGTGTGTTTTTAGAAGGGGCGTTAAACATCCTGAAAGGGTATTAAATAGCACAAAGAGTTGCGTTTCTATCATGTTCACTGCAAGCGCAGCTGGGATATGCCTACCAACATATGTAGTTTATAAATCTACAAATTTATATTCAGAATGGCTTAAAGGAGGTCCAGATGGAACAAGGTACAATTGTTCCAAATCGGGTTGGTTCGACACGGCTTCATTCGAAGACTATTTCCAAACCATAGTGGTTGAGTGGGCGAAACAAATTCCCGGGCCTAAAGTAGTCATTGGTGACAATTTGTCTTCCCACATAAATGTTGAAGTAGTGGAGTTGTGTCAAAAACACAACATAAGATTGGTATTTTTACCACCAAACTCTACTCACTTAACACAACCGCTTGACGTGGCGTACTTTGGCCCACTCAAAAGAGAATGGAAAAAGATCCTGTTGGATTATAAATTGAAGAATCCAGGACAAATGAACTTGAATAAAAAACACTTTCCAAAACTTTTGACTCAATTGTTAGAAAATATAAAACACAAGGAAAGCAAAAATATAATAAGCGGCTTCAAAGCCACAGGCATATGGCCCCTAAATCCACGAAATGTTTTTAAGAGAATCCCTGAGTATTATGACGATACAGAATATGGGATAGATACGAGCTTGTTAGATTATCTCAAAGAAACAAGGGCCCCTAAGCCAATGCAAGTAAAAAGAAGCAAAAAATTACGCACTGAACCTGGAAAGTCAGTATGTGTCGACGATATCTTGACAAAATCAAAAAATCCACAGAATGCACGTAAAAAGGCACATGTAAGAAATATTAATAAGGAGAAAGCAAAAAACAGGAACGAAGAAAGAGAGACAGAAGAGATTATAGCGTCGCCGGACCCGTTATTAGATGAAATTACAGGTGAAGTGATACTAAGGGAAGAAGCTATTAAACCGGTTGAATACGATATGCCTTTGAGCTCGGTTGGAATCATCAGTTACGGAGAACCAGCACTACTGCCTTCATTGTCACCGGTGATCTATAATCCAGGCAGACTTGATGCACTTTGTATCAAAATTATCAACATGCATTTAGTTTCACTAGCGCACGATACTAACGCTCAACTATCCGATGTTTGCGTATTAACTAAACTTTTGAACATTGATGGTCAGAATCGGCCTTTTGTAGCCCATGATGAAAATGATTTGCCAAGATGTTTACGACCAAAGACGAATAGTTCATCTATATCTAAAGTGATAATAACCTCAGATGTTAAGGTAAGCTCTAAGGAATTAAATGACATCAGAAAAAAAATTAAACTGAGCACTGGAGTGATCGAAAAATCAGCCTTGCAGATGAAAATTGTTACTAAGGAAGTGGATAATAAAAATTTGGATAATAAAAGAAAACGGAAAAGTGTAACCACTGGAAGAAAACAAAGGGTTGTGAAACGGAAGAATTTAAGATCATATTACCGTGAAACGAGCTCTGAATCGGATATTCTGAGTATTGCAGACACAGATGATTCTGAGTATGAGACATTTGATGAATATCTATCAACATGTTTACTAGAGATAGATAACAAGGAAAATTTGGAGCCAGAAAACTTCACTGCACCATTTGGGTTTAATGATATCGGCTATTTTACAAACGATGCAGATTTAAAACAAGAGGACTGGGTTGTTGTGAAATATGCAACAAAAAAAAGCTTAAAGCACTTTGTGGGCCGTGTTTTATATATGAAAAATAGCATTCCTATTGTAAAATTTGCAAGAAAAGTGAAAAATACAAAAGATGGTAAAGTTATCTTCACGTACCCGAACGTGGAGGATGTGTGTGAAGTGAATCGTGATGATGTGGAAATAGTATTACCTCAACCAAATATTTCTAGAAGAGGCCAAATAATGTTTGATATTACCTTCAATCCTTCCTACAACATACAATGATTAAAATGTTTCATTTATTAAAAACATGTCAAAGGATTGGTGAATCCAATATTTCCACTAAAATGTTTAAGAATTACTAGAGCTTTGCACCTCGATGACTCTTGATAATTTTTTTACTGGATTGTTTTCATTTATACAATGTCTAAATAAATAAACGTTAATTAAGACGTTTCTTCTACTTTGCATTGTTCATGTTAGTTGTTACCGTATCACAGCTGTCATAAAAAAATTGATATTGAGTACTCTGTACGTCTCTGTATTCTATCACTTCTATACAACTACAAGCTGTGGGAACAGTGCAAAGTTAAATAATGTTATATTTTAATTTATTTTCACGAGCCTAACAAAAAGTATATTCCTATTAGGTATGTTAAAAGTTGCTGTTAATCTTTAATATTCTCGTATATTGTTTGTTTTAAAGCTATATCTTGAATAGAGTCTATTCATTCATTTGTATGAATCTCTATAATATATGTTCCTATTAATTATGTTAAGAGTTGCTTACTTGTCGATCTTTAATATTATATTGCGTTTGTTTAAGTCTAAGTAAGCGATTGCTTTAAAATACGGCAATTGTTTGATTTTTTTAATATTTTTTGTTGAATGTTAAATAGTGATTTATGTGATTGTAATTTCTTGACTGTTTTAATATTTTTAGATTAATGTTGAAAAGTGATATCTACGTGATCGTAACGTACCTGGTTAAACCGTATTAATTAACAATAAAAAAGTAACAACCCTAACTCATCGTTTTATTTGTATGAAGAATTACAAAAAAAAAATTACGACTTTGCCCACCCAATTTGACATTTAATATGAACGTTTCAACGTTTAATAGTAAGGTCCTATGACAAATTGGTTATTTTTCTAGAATTATCCCTAAATCTTATGATCTTAATGTAGAAAATACCGAAGTTACAAAAGTTTCTGCAAAATGGGCAATTTTGAAAAAAGTTCTAGATATTTTGCCCGCTGTCGAAATTAAGGTTTTTATCACATAATATACTTTTTTTTCCTATTATTATATATTCTATGCAAAGAACAGTACATTTAACAATTGAGTAGCACAATCACAAATTAAATGTAATGTTATAATTTAAAATATTTAAAATGAAATGAAAAAACACAAGAAATCTGGGCAAAGTCGTACGGTTTTACGGTACTTCACCAAATTTAAAATTCACTGTCCGTTACTTCAGTGTGGCCAGTGCAAACAAAATAATCACGACCAATTTTTATTTTAAATGTATACTTGCGCCGCAAGTGTTGTCAATACGAATTATATTTATGAAGATTAATAAAAACCTTACAAATCAAAGTTTTATTGGGTTTTTCTGTTAGGCACTTCTTAGCCCGGAATTGGAATAATGCGCCTTGTAAATGGTAAAAGACTCGATCCCTATTACATTTACACGGCATTAGCAAAATGAGGGTAATACGAAATTAAACCTCTGATAATCTGGGGTATACACTATACAGGCGAGATGCTTTTATATGCACACTATTATAAATGCTAATATAACTGGGTCTGTTTGTTTGTTACCTCATCACGATTAAAGCACTGAACCGATCATTATGGAATTCTAGTCTGGAACCTTGAGAGGACATGGGCTTATTTTTACTATATAAATATTTATACTACAAAATACACACAGAGCAAGACGCGGGCAGTAGCTAGTGTTGTATAAGCTATATACTAACAAATCAGCGCCTTCTTTGAAAGATTTGCGAATATGCCCATGTCTTAACAGCATACTGTCTCCAGCTTTGTCCATCTCTTGTACCATTAATTTTAATGCTTCCGTTTTATCACCTGACATAAATAATTACTTTTAGTAATCATAGCGTTCTTTTGTGAGAATAATACATATTTTAAAAGTTTGTTACCTTGAAGCATTATGTACGACACCAGCAGTCCTGTTGATTCGGCAATAACGGCTAAAATTATAAATGATAAAATGGATAATTTTCTGATATTAAACTGCCTGAATGGTGTAGTGGTTGCAAGTGCGACTGCTGAGTGTGAGGACCTGTGTGTGGTGCTAATAAAATTAAAATTCTCTCTGGAATTGTTCCCGGTAGACGGCAATAGGCTCGCCCCCTATTACATGGGATTTAATAACGGCGTCGGCGAAATGTGGTCGTACAATAGTACACCTCTACCTAACGCTTCGGGGAATATAGGCGTGATACAGTTTCTTTTTTTTATTATATTAGAAATCAATACTCCCGGCAATCTTTCCTTCACGTCTCCCGCTAGAATCGTACACCGTTGCAAAGTTTAGTTTTGTCTTATTGATATTAAATCTATGAAACCATTGGTGTCATAATCTAAACATCAAACATCTGGTCTCCAACAAATTACAACCTAAAAACTATTATTTCCGAGTAAGACGTGCTAGATTTTCAGTATTAGAGAAAAGGATGACTTGAAATGGTTAGTCGTATTTAAGTGCCAAGGACTTAATGGTACTTACCTTGCATAACAGCCGGGCTGTAACCACTGGGAGGCACATTTGACATCAGACGCCTGAGCTTGCTTTGAATCTTTCCTTGCAAGATCCTGTTAGGGCGTCCAATTTGGTCTTCAAATGACGTCAGTTGCCGAAGACTACCAGAATACGTTAGAGCGTGAGTGACGAATGAGATGTTTGTTTCAATAATTTTCCGTGTTCTCGACGTTATTAAACAACATATTGGATTTCTATACAATTTTTTCTAATCAATCATTCATTCAATCATATTAACTAACTTAAGTTAATATTTTCTCTTGAAAAAGGGTAAATAATTGCGAACACGATACTTGGCGTAGAGCAATTAATACGAAAGTAATAGAAATAGTCAATCGGGCAGTGTTCCCAAACTCGCAAAAGACAGGTCGTGCAAATATAGGAGCAAAAGTTTCGTCTGTCGTCAAAAATTTAGTTTTATACAAATGACTAACATCTTTGAAATAAGACGTTCTTTGAAAAACGTCTTAAATAAATACTGGAATATAATTAGATACTAACTAAGCCGCTGCTTCCTTATGAGATTTAGGAATGTTTCCTTCTATAAGCAAGGAATCACCGGCCGCTTCCATTTCACCTAATAAGGCGATGTAGGCCTCGATTTGATCATCTGAAAAAGTATAAATTATGTTATAATGGCCAGCGTCATTACTAGGGTGAATCATTTTCGATATAATCGTTGTCCTTACCAGGTTTAGTAACTTTCGCCGATAAGAAATCGGCAGCTTCTTTAACATGCTCTGCAACATTGTACAAGTATATTAGATACGCCGTTATGATTTGCTAAAATAACTCTTATTTCGTCGCACAACCTTTCATAGTCCCAGTTAGCTTGCGCGCTAAAGATCGATAGCGGATCATATCTTCCAACCTCTTGGCCAACTGATGAGCGATTTGATAGCAAGGTTCTTCTGCATCCATCATTTTGGATTTCTTTATCCTAAAATCATAAGGTATTTATTATTATTATTTTATTTAAATACATTGAGCCACGCTAGGATTTCTCCTGTATCGTTTACAAACATACATGTCACATACACACACAATCAGAACCGAAACAACTATCTGTAAATCATATTGTTCCGTGCGGGGATCGAACCTGCGACACGTAGGGCAGAAAGCTAATCGCTTAGCCACTGCGCCAACCGTGTCGTCATTATATTTAAGAGTCCCGTGATATTTTTACAAGTGACTTCGTACAAATAATGGTTTGAAGAAAACACAATTAATAAACATACGAAATAGAATATCGTACAGGGTTGATAATGCTTTATGACAGTGACACTCGTATCTATATAAAAAAACCGTTACTGCCATAGGGAATAAGACCCATTTTTAATTTACCAACATAACTATTAAGCTTGACTTGACTCATTTTTCTTCTTCTTACTGCTTAATGGGTCCAATGATCGCAAGTGAGCGAGCGAGATGTCTGGAGTTCGATTCCCAAGTCGGGCAAAGTATAGAGTAGTACAATTTTTTGGAGAATGCGTTTGATGACATTATTTGCAACTGATAGAAAGGGAAAAAAGTTTATTGGAAAATAATTATAGGTAAGCTTATAATAGACTTACCTTTGAGCGGCAAAGAAGTAAGTCTCTGCTGCGCCGTCCACTTCTGTGAGTATTTCGTTACCGCGCTTCTGCATCTCTGACACAAGAGCTTCGCGAACAAGAGCGTTGTAATCTGGTATTAAGATTAATAATTTTGTTAAATTTTTACTCTCGTTATCTTTTGTAAAATAATATAAAAATGCGAAATATCACTGATTTATCACAAAATTAATCTTAGGCACAATAAAGCATTAATAAAACTTTGGTGGTTTATGCATTGGTTGAGTCAGAGCATCCACTAAGAGGAAGCATCTCTGAGAGGAAGAACGATTTCACCCCCTCACGGGTTCAGTTTGTCAGAGCTAGTATCTCCATATTTTATTAAACACCCTAGTGTGCTAATTACAAATAAATATTAAATGTTAACTCACTTGTAGAAACGAAGAATTCTGAAAGTCTCCGAGCGCCTTCTATCACAACATCTGTGGACAACATATAATATTAACATACATTTATCACTCTCAACTGAAAAGTGACATTTCCTGGATAGCAGGTGCAATGATAAACACATCATTTATTCTATAGAGAGGTGATGTAATTTGAATTTCGGACCTGAAGTATTCTCTATGAAATTACGATATGAAGTAATTTTTCAGTTATAAAATAATTGCAATGGAACTTTGTACGTTGTAATACTCACTAAACTTTGATGCGGCCTGTACCTATGAACTTATTTCTTGTTATATTATATACTTTTGTAAGAATAGCTAAGTCAAAAATGATTTGGAATCCTAAGAATTTGATCTTTGATAGCTTTTGTGATTTCGTATTAGTAGTAAATAAAGATTTAAAATGATACCTTATTATATGTCATGTTAGGTATATATTACCTTGCATGCTGTCGTACAACTCTGGCGGCGTGCATGCGCCAACGAGCGCGCTGAGCTTCCTCTCGAACTTCTTATGAAGACGCGCGGTGTCGGCGGATTCCCGCACTGTTTTGTCCACCCTCATGGGATACGGAGAAGCAAGCCTGCATATAACATAGTTCTGTGTATCAGCTTCAGCCCAAGACTGCCCGGAAGATTAAAAATCTGACGGCGTTAAAAGGTTAATAGCCCGGTAAAGTATTAATTTAGTTCTAATGGGTTTTTTTGCCCATCGTATTTTTCTCAATAAGGTTGTCATTTCCACCTGCATAAAAAATCTATCAGCAGTTTGATCAGCTTCCAGTCTAACCAGAAGATGCGGCTGAATATTAGTATTTAACATCGATCTACCGTCTGACCTCAAACACCGAATTACTGAAAGATACCAATACCCTGAGAACTTCGACTCAACTACTGATCGATAAATAGTTTGCATAGTACCAATCTGATGCCTGTTGGTGTGAAAGGCTGGTTTGAGGCTGTTGATAGAAAACTTCAGGGCCGTGCGCGCGCAACTCTCTGTGCAGGATATCTAGAGCAGCCTCGTGCTCTGGGTCGTAATCTAGTAAAACAATACACTGTCATCAACGTTGTCATCTAATACTTAAGCTTGCGAGGCAATTTATCCTGAATAAAAATTGCACAAAGAGTTACACGTCTAATACATTAAAATCAGCCGAATCTTTCTACTCCTAGGCAGCATTCAACGCTATATAGATTGATCACGCGTATTTGTGTTTTCCCATGGTGTATCCAGAAAGACAAACACACACAAAACCCTAGATATTCAAATATCTAAGAACTACAGCATGAAAAACAAAAATTAATCCTTATGCTGTTTCGTAGACTGTGCTACGCCTGGGTCTACGAAAGCTTAGCGGTTGCTTTACTCAAGGTGGGAAAATGTTACATTTTTAAAATATGTACTTTTTTGAGGTCAAGAAACGGTTAATATTGAATTTTGAGGTCAAGAAATCGTTATTACTGAAATTGAGCAACATTTCCGCAATTTGACGTAAAAACACGGAGTACCGATGGTCTCACGCAAGTCTAAATAAAACCATTATAATTTACTACATCAAAAAAATATATCAGTTAATTTATCTGTCAAATGAAGTTGGACTGTCAATTGAATAATGAATTTTTAAACGTTGTTCACAAATGAGTTACAGACTGATCATAGTAGCTACTATCATATTAAACATCTCTGTCCCTGTCCTATAATTTAAGTTGTTACTTACCAGCACCCAGAGCGCCGCCGCGATATTTGCCGGCTCCTGCAGTCAAAATGTTCAAAGGTCACAGTCACAGATAAATTATCTATCAATCTAGAACCAAACACTACTGTGTTTCTGAAAAACAGTAACAGAATGAGAAGTATAATAGAGACTTTGTGAAGGTCGTAAAGTTCTTCTTATCAATTTTGTGTTTACCTCATTAAATGATACGAAATAAAAATATTAAAAAAGAGTGTTAATATAACTACATAAGGTATGCACAATAACCAATAAGCTAGTAATTGTTATTAAATTGGAGACTTTTAAACACGTAGAAAACTTACAGGACAAAATAATAATAGAGTAAATGATGTTACAAAAGCCGGTTTGGAATATTAAAAATAAGAAAGCAAACAAAAAATACTGATCCTATAATTTCTGATTGGTCTGTCAATTCACTGAGGATTTTCTGGCGTTATGCAGAAATCCCTTGACTCTTCTAGCGTACCTACAGTTTCGGCTTAGTTTATCAATTTATCTATTACCTACCAAAATGTAGTTGTAAGTCTTCCTGTATAGTGTCTCACCTGGGCCTCCGGCTTCCATCTCTCGTTGCCACTTTTCTGCTTGTCGTCTATAGTACTCCTTATCGCCCAACCTCCTTCTCTCTTCTTCTTCGTATTTTCTATATACTTCAGCCTCTGCTAATCTCCGGCGACGTTGTTCTTCAGTTTCTGGGCCCATTCCGCGTCCTGGTACGTATTCACGTTCACCTGGCCAGAAACCGGTGCCACCGGGTCCGACACCACTACCGCCTGGACCATAACCCGCACCACCAGGACCAGTACCGACACCGCCTGGGCCAGTGCCGGCACCGCCTGGGCCAGTACCGAATCCTCCTGGGCCAGTACCGACACCACCTGGGCCAGTACCGACACCGCCTGGGCCAGTACCGACACCACCTGGGCCAGTACCGAATCCGCCTGGGCCAGTACCGACACCACCTGGGCCAGTACCGGCACCGCCTGGGCCAGTACCGACACCACCTGGGCCAGTACCGACACCGCCTGGGCCGGTACCGGCACCACCTGGGCCACCGACTCCGTCCGCGGTGCCTGATTTTTTTCCTCCTGCGCCTGATCTCTTTCCTCCTCCACCCACTTTATCCACACCTTCTTCTTCTGCACCTATTCCCCCTGCACCTTTTCCTCCTGCGCCTACCCCTCCCACACCTCCTGCGGCTACTCCATCTGCACCCACTCCTCCAGGGCTCACCCCTGTTCCTTGCGCACCCGCTCCTACTCCTCCTGCACCCGGCTCTGCAGCTCCCGTACCCGCTCCTCCCGTACCAGCAGCAGCAGCTGCAGCTGCAGCTGCGACGTCCGTATCAGTGACCTTTTTACCCGCTCCAGCTTTCACAGTAGCTAATCGACGTGCTTCCCTGCAAATCACAAGAGCCAATTTATTATTCCTGCATTATGAATGTCGATTACGCGTAAGCGTAATAATTTTCTGTAGCATTCAGTTAGTATTTATAAACAACTACGAAAGCAATATCATACGCAGCGGCTTTTGAATCAGCGTTGAATCCAGATTCATCTAAAGCTTTAAGTGCTTCCGCATCCAAACCACCTGTTGAAGTATGGAATTTTTTTTAATAAGTCTAAGTTTTAAAGAATTATTATGACATATGACAAAAAAACAACTTACTTTCTTCTGTGGCGACATTAGCGATATATTTGGAAGCGATTTTACCAGCATCTGGAAATTTGATAAATTGTTTTAATAAATACGGAATGCACGGAAACGTAATCCACGCGGGCGAAGCCGCACTCGAAAGCTAGTATTATAAATGTGAAAGTTTGTGAGCATGGATGGATCTTTGTTACTCTTTCACGCCCGAACGGCTGAATGGATCTGGATGAAATTTGGCACAGAGATAAATTTTAGTTTGGAATAGCACATAGGCTACTTTTTATCCCGTGAATATGCACGGATTCATAATCCATACGGGCGAAGCCGCGGGTGGAAGCTGGTTTACAGTATTTTATAAGTTGAGTAATTAAATAATCAAATAATTTTGTAATTATATAACCTTCCATATGTTCCTTAGCAATTGCCTTATCAGGTGGTACATCTTTTTGGACCAAAGATATTTGATGTGCAACCTTATCCATAACAACAGGTGAAGGTTTCTTCCCACCAAAATGTGGTGCGTCGGTTAACCTGAAAATGTGAATATTTCCTCAATTGTTTTGCTTATTATCATTACTAAAACAGTCATGTAATCGTTCTTACATATCCGCTACTTCTTCATGTGTTTTCTTGAAGTCACCGACATCTATGAATTCTTTGTCTTTTTCTTTCTTCAATCCTTCATGTATCACTTCCATTGCATCACCTACAATTGAAAACGTCGCTTGCTATAGTTTTTCTATTATTTTGATTTATTAGATAAGTTTTAATTTAAATATTATACGAAAACAAATTTACCTCTGCCCTTTATAACATCTGTTAAATGAGCTGCACCTTCTTGAACAGGATCTAAAAATCAATAAAATATATCACATTATTAAATTTAAAACCCACAATTTGACATCATCATGTCTCTATACTTTGACAAAATAATGCTGATCGTGTCGTAATTGTACAACCTACCTACAAAAAGCAAAAGCATTAGCGGTGGTTCGCATCTCGGTAAATATTACGACCACGCATAGCGTTAAAATTTTGCCTAAAACGGTGGACAATATAAAGATCTAGATCTCGTTACCTAAAAACCTATCAGCCTGACAACTTTTCTTGGCTAAGACAGCGTCGTTAATGAATCTAATCAGTAGGCTCGAGACGGTAAGTCAGGCTACCAAAATGCTAGAAATTTAATAAGTCTTAGAAATTTCTCTTTTTTAACATTTACCTTTCAGTATTTCCATCATCTTTTTATCTGGTATTACTGCTTCTATTTTTTTTGTCATTTCTTTCTTCTTCTCTTCATCATGGGATGTTGTTACACCCACAGGAGCTTTAATTATACTAAAAATAGTGTTATGGTAGGTTGGGATGTGGAGAAAAATGATGAGATCCTATTGGTAAGTTCATAATGACAGTACATAAATGTAAATGTGGTACACATGGTCGAACACCGGTGATCGACAAGCAATAGATTATCTATTGACTAGTATAACACTAAAATGAGACTTACTCTTCTCCGCCTTCTGTATACGTCATCTTATAAATACCATCTTCTCCGACAATTTTGTCTTCTTCTCGTCCCATTAAATCTGCCAATACACTGCGTTTCTCCTCATTCGCTGACATTTGAAATTTTTATAATTATTTTGTATATTAATATAGCAAAGTAAACATTTTATAAATTAAACACCAAACTTACTTTTCGGTACTGGTGCCGATAGAAATTTAGAAGATTCATCTAACATTTCTGAAAACACGGCGATGTATATTAAAAACAATGTCAATAAATAACCAGACTATATTAATTCATTCAGTAAACATTCATACTGAAAGTTTCTACACGTATATTAGACGAGTGGATTAAGCTTCGTCTTCGTTTGGTATAATTCAAATTGTTTGTTAGTGTTAATATTATATTTAAAGAGTGTATTATTTAGCTGGGATAATACGGCAGAAGTACTTGAAATTAATATGTTGTGTAACTATACCAAAATTGTTTTAATATACATATAAAACAATTTTGGTATAGATACATTTTTGGTCAAGCGTCAACATATTCCATAAAGAATAATATTAGTTGCAACACAACATCACATTTGTTTTTGTTCAAATTATACCTGTCCGATAAAACACACTGCTTAAAACCTTTAATAAAATTGTTATTCATATGATTACCCGGCAGATGTTTTGCATGTTTTGGATCAGGTTTTGCAGAAATCATTGCCTTAAGTTTACTTTTAACTGATTCGTATGCACTTTTATCAACTTTTTCATTGGCAAGAGTTGGAGCAGCCGTGATTCTATAAAAAATAAATTCATTATACATTTTAATGTCCATCATAGCTACTTAAATTGCCTTCGTATCACAGTACATGATACAAACCTTCTTGCGCCATCATCATAAGTCTGTTCATATCCTTGTAGTTGGCCCAAGGGAGCCTTGCCTTTATCTTTCATAAGGCCCACCAAATAGCCCAAAGCCTTTCCTGTTATTAATAACCATTTATTAAGTTAATTATAACTTTAATACTACTATATTAAATCGAAAAAAATGATCAACCTTTTCCAGATCCAATACTCCCTAAATGCTTGGCCGCTTTGGCTATGGTTGCTAGAAAATAGAGTCAACAGTTAAGAACGTATTGATTGTAAAATTATAGTTTATTTACATCGTGAAGATAAGTTATTTACGATATAATCCTGCAGCAATAGAAGGCGCCACTTGTGTCGGTACGCCTCTTTTCATTTCTGAATCAATCTCGTGGCTCAAATTTAAGGCTGATTTTTGGCTAAGAGTTTCCTTAGATTTTGAAAGATCCACAACCGACTCCATTGGACCTGCGCGCTGTAACCTGTCTCGCAAATGTTAAATGAACAGAGTCACCAATAAAAATATATTTAGCCAACGAATTGCTTGGTATTAGACAATTATACATACTCATCTGCCGCATCAGAATATGTTTGACCATACTCTTTGTATTTGAAAAGTGGTCTTTTGCCCATAGACTTTTCGATTGCTGCCAAGAAGTTCATTGAGTATCTTTCACCAGCAGCTCCACCTGTAACGATATACTAATTCTATTAACATTAAGTTCTAAGAATAAAAGAATAATAATAGTTTGAATGCAAATATAAATCTTACTCCGCATTGCAATTGGTTGGGACAAATATTTTGAAACGTCCTGGATCAAAGCTGTTAAAAACAGAATGATATTATTTACAAATAAAAATGGATATTCGAGTCAGAATATAGAAATATATTTTCCTACTTTTCATAGGAATTTGAAGTGCTGAAGGTGTCACGTCCTTCATTTCTTTGGTTAATTTTTCTTTTCCTTCATCCGCGATGTCTTTTACAGGAAGGAATGGGATTAATGTCGGCGCATTCTCAGTCCTAGAACATCATAAAAATCTTTGATTTCTCCATTCATTATTTTAATCATTTAAAAAGATATTGTTAATCTCACTCGTCTGCTGCAGTTTTGTAATCCATAGTGTAATCATTTTTCTTAATATATACTTCTGACGGCTTACTCTTCATCACTTCTAATAACGTTTCCATTGCAGGACCTATATTTGAACATACAAAAATGTAATTTAGCCGTATATAATTTTTTTAAACGAATAATGCAAAATTGGCTGCTTAACACGAACCTCTATCACGAATGAACGAAGATAAGTAATCGCCGCTACGGTTAATCACCTCTGAAAGAAAACAAAATGTTCTACGTTTTCATTATACATACATTATATTAAATAAACTACTTTTTTTATCAGATACAAAGCAGTGTGATAGGTGAAGTGCATGCGAAATGAAATTCAGACGTAAACAATTTAAAAATCCTTAGACAGAACTTCTACTGGAAGTAGATGAAAAATTCAAGACCTTGGTCAGAATATAATGAAACGTAGGTGTCATTTGATTTTTTAGATGGAATCGAGAACTTCTGTTTCAGGATTTTTAATTAACTTATATTGTAATTGTTGGGAAACAATAAATTTTATTCGGTAAATGAAATTGCGGACAAACCGTTCATTTCTTGCTTCATCTCTTTAGGGGTGGCAGAGTCGATTGCTTTATGAAGAGCTTCTTTAAACTCAGGCGCAGTTGACGCGTCAGGAGTGACACTTGTTAGCCCGGGAGCTGACGATAACCTGATTAATACCAACTCAGTATCATATCATGTAATCATAAGCCTTTCAGTACTAAATTTTAGTATGCCGTATCTTTGGAAATTGTCCCGAGAATAATTCGATACTAAACAGTAGTAGTAACTTTTATAATAGATTAAAAGTATAGAAGACGAGAAACCACCATGTTTGGCACTTGACAAAATGCAAGAAGACAGATAATAAAATTTGACCTTCTTCAAATTTGGTAGGTAGGTACCTAGATATCCCAAATCATGGAAACGAATCGCGTTTGGAAAGCAACTGTTACTTTTATTACAAAACTGCAATTTTTTTGGGCACCAGTTAAAGAAGCGAGTTTCCTTTCACTCTTTAATGTGGCTGGTTTCTTGCATGATTCGAAAAATATGTTCCTTGGCCTTAAATAATTCAGTCACATTTTCTGTTAATTTACTAAGTTTTATTTACTCATATACTAATCCCTGAGCTTCAAGATACAAGTTATACTTTTGGTAAATGAATAAATAATTATTAAATACTAGCGACCTGCCCCGGCTTCGCACGGGTGCAATTTACTAATGAACAAAATCAAAAATTTCATACAAAAATACCATCCAAATTTCCGACGTTACTGGTGGATTAAAAAAAAAAATCTTCCTTCTCCCGATAATTACAAACACAACAAAAAAAGAATAAGCCAAATAAGTGCAGCCGTTCGGAAGTTATGCGCTTAACAACACATTCGGCGATTCATTTTTATTTATATAGATTATTATTCCTTATAATAATAATTTATACACACGTGTATGCAGCCGCGTTCTTCGTATTGAGAGCAGGATAATCAGTGAAAGGCTCATTTCCGTGATCATTCAAATTTTTCACGAGTACATCAAATGCAGGACCACGTTCAACTGAAAAATGGTGGAAATTAATTTTCAGCCGAAAAAAAATTGTAACTAAAACCAAGAAACACTTACTCTCATCCACAGCGTTCTGTGACAATAACTTAGAGCAGTCATCCACCGCTTCTGCAGATAACAACGACATATTAATAAATATTTGAACATTAACATGCATTAAAAATGTTAATGTCGACGATATAATTACCCGCCATTTCATTCTTCAGATTACTTGGCGTAACATTTTCAGCTAATTTTGTAATTTTTGTATGAATTTCTTGTGACAAATTGGGATCGTCATGATCGGATTCGAGACCTTTAGCATTTTCAAGTCTAATGAAACAATATAATTTATATATTAATAAAGATAGTCCTCATTAATATTTCATCAAAAGATTGTAGGTACTAACTCTGATGCGGCTTGACCGTAAGTTCGTTTGGCTTTACCTTTTTGATACAATATCTCATTTGGCTTAGTGCGCATAGCATCCACCAATACTTTGAACGCTGGGCCTTTTTGCTCTGCAAATCAATTTTTTTTTCTTTTTTTTTAAAAAAAACTTTGCCCTACACTAGAATTTGCCCTGTATCGTGGGTACAGTTTACAAACATACATGTCACATGCACAGACAACCAGACCCGAAACAACTATCTGTAGATCATACAAATATTTGTTCCGTGTGGGGATCGAACCCGCGACACCTAGCGCAGAAAGCTAATCGCTTAGCCACTGCGCCAACCGTGTCGTCAACATTATTTTCACATTATTTTCAAAATTGTAAACTTAATACTCTTAAACTCTTATGAGCTAGCCGTCAGCCTACTATCTACTCATCCCACAGCCGAGTCTTAGGTCTCCACATTTAAACTTATTTCTTTATCTTATTATTATTGAGAAAAATTAAGTAACTTATTTCGTATTACGATTGTAAAATAAACTGGCAAAATTCTCTAAAACTCTCTAACTACATTTATCAGTAACAATAATATTATTTGCGTACTATTAAATTCTGCATTCTGGGCCAAGTAATTTGAGCAAATGTCCACCATATCTGGAAAAGAATAGGCATCGTAAACTATTTGTTCTAGTGAAAGACATCTTAAATTAGATTATCAAAGTTGTAGCTACCTTTCATGGCACGGGCGATTTTAGGCGGCGTACCACTTTTAACGGTGGCTGTCAAATTCTTTTTAATTTTCTTGGCTACATTCGTGTTATATTCCGTGGCTTTCAGATCAGATGCTTGTTTTAACCTATATTGAACTAATATAGTTTAATAAGCAATGCTATGTTGAATATCTATAATAGTAATAGACAATTAGAACACTGAAAATTGTTTGATTAGATCAGGTTTCGAAAGGATGATAATGATGATGAACGACCGATAAAATCTAATCGATATACTGCAATTAGTCACAGTAACTCGAATCTGAAATGTGAAAGATATTTTTAATAGTTTCACAAGTCTAAAACTAACCCGATACTTAAATCAAACTCAACCAAACTGCAAAAAGTGTTAACTTTAATTTTCACTCTAACAATTTCGGATAAACGATTACAATAATCGCTTTTCGAAATCTAAATGGTTTCTTACGTTTCAGCACCGTCGCGGTACGTTTGAATAAATTTTTCGTGGGTTACTAAATTCTCGTCGCCCTTCTTGTCCATTACATCAGTCAATAACTCGAAAGCGTCCAGCATGTCCCCTGTTATTGATTAATAATAAGTAGGTATCTACATAACATTTCAATCAAGAACAAACAAATGCTTACCTTGAAATTTTGAATAAGCGGCACGTGCTACAAGGAGAAAATATTTTATTACTTGAGGATCCAAATCACTTTCAGCACGCAATTATGGCTGGGGATACTCACGTCCTTGCAGAAGAGCACCCTGAAAAAACGTTAGACATGAACTTCATAAAGCTTTATATGATGCAACACATTTTATAATAATAGTAGAATAAATCTTCATTCTCCCATCTGATACAAGTGAACACGACGGACATCTAATAAAAAATAAAATATTAAGATCAGACGTGGAAAATGAAGATTTAAATAATAATTACTTTGTAAAATGAATTACCTCGCCCAGCCGTGTTCAATTGTAACAGACATGAAATGGCAAACAAAAACAAACAGTTCTCGATTTTACTTTATTTTTTACATTTTCAAATTCTAATAATATTAATCTTGTCTTACGAAGAGATATCATTTCAATTCACAATATTATTAGTATTAGGTAGTATCAAGTGGGAGCAGTCGGTGGAGGTCTATAGACATAACAAATTTCAAGGACTGTTTCTAAATTGTCAATGAATTGAAATTCTTTAGGATCCTTGATTTTCTTGTAGACGTTAAAGACTTGCTTGACCATTGTATCCTATTAAATTAAATATAATTTATTAAAATTAATGACGTGTCAGTATATATAGAGTAGATATTATATTGATAAGTACTTACAGCACCCATCATGTCCAGAAAATCATCCGCAAAACCCGCATCACCAGCTCTGTCGGGGTTTAATACGTCTGGGGACAAAAGAAACCAGTAGTTGAATTCAGAGTTAAACATTCTACGAATTTATAGGTACAACACTTAACAAGTACTCTGCCATCTACTGAATTACTCACTTTTATTCTTTTTTCAGATCTGCACCAGATTGCTTTGGTGTTGCTTCCGAAGTAGCACTTTGACTAGGTGCGGGTTCACTGGGCGTCGCTGTCCCGGCAGGGGTGGCGGTGCCCGAATGTGGCGTGGCGGCGCCTGACTGTGGCGTGGCGGCGCCTGACTGCGGCGTGGCGGGCGCTGTCGCAGGAGTGGCGGGCGCCGTCGCAGGAGTGGCGGGCGCCGTCGCAGGAGTGGTGTCGCCGGACGACGCAGCCGCAGGCGTGGCGACCGGCGACACACCAGAAGTGTCCAACACACCGGACGGGGTTGCATCGTTCATAGGAGGCCTTTCCGCGTCGTCGTAGAACCTTACCACTTCTTCTCGTAAAAAATGAAGTGATTTAAGAAACGTACCTTAAGATATGAGTGGGACTCTTGACCTTCCGAGAAAATTGGATAATTACGATTGTTATACTAAGATCATTTGAATTTGTCAACAATTGTTCAAGGTCGTAAATTTTATTAATTCCTTATGTACTAATACCATTTTTCTCGGAACTGAAAGTCACATAGTCAAAATAACAGAAACAGAACAATTGTCACAATTTCAAACAGCATGCTTACCTTTATTGTTGGATTGTGTTAAATATAGCAGACTCCGTAGAAACTGATGACAATTGTTCCTATAGGAATATATATAATAAGGTATTAACAAATTGTAACTTACCCTCGTCTTCATCAAAGTCCATCATTAACATTCGGTCATCTGATTCAGAAAGTATTTCGTCGATCCAAACAGCAACCTGTCAGTAACGAAAGTATCTAATAGTAGATAACTATATTTCTCTTTACTTATTTTACCCAAATCATTTCTTGTATTACCTTGTCAGACATCTCCATCATAAACTTCGCTTTGGGGTGCGTACACCGTCTCGACGGTGTTCTCATGTGCATGTAACCGCAAATCTCGTCCAAGATAATGTTGGACAACCTTAACATGCTATGGAACGAAAATATTATGTCTTTATTATTGAAATATAGGTGACGGTTTCTAGAAATGAAATTTCTAAGTTTTTTTTGGTCAAAGATTACGAATAGCGCTGAGCTAAATAGCAAGTTAATTATATCTAAAAGAGTCATATGCAGTACGTACTTAGGTACTATGAATGGTATATAACAGCTTACCCATCAGCGAGCGCGTATCTTCCAGGCCTGGACAGTCGTTGCTGGATGCCCCTAGCGAAAGCCACGGTAGCATTTCGTGCCCAAACGAATCTTTTCTCGCCGCACATAGCAAGCATGTCTTTCTTTATTTCATTTACGCGTGCGGTTCTACAAAGGATTTTTCATTGGTTTAGGAGCCTACATTAAAAATGTATGTATTGTAAAAAATTAACTATAATAACTCAACCGCAATCTTATTTTAACAAGGGCTAGCTGTCCTTGCTAAAATAATTTAGCGGTTTGAGTACGTTCCTTCAATTGGGCGGAAATCGGGTCCAAAATCCATAAAAGCGGAGACGAGAGATGTCTCATTATTTGAAGGCGCGATCCCAGTGCCGTGGATTATCTTCTTATCACCCGATAAATGACACTAGTATCGCCGATAAGCTTCATGGACCATATCTTTTGAAATAAAGCCTTACGTTTTCCTTAGTGTGAAAATACTTACGCAGTAACTTTCTTCTTAGTTTTTTTCAAATTAACAAAATATTCATAAGCTTGATCTGGCTTGAAAGGCTCATCTGCATCCAGCATTGATCTTAGACGAGCAATCTAAATGAAGGAAAAACAAACAATATTCGATTACATTTGGCAAGTACGTAGGTACTTTGCCGTTTAACATGATATACTATAAACACCAGAATGTATTCGATGAATGTGTAGCGGCGCATCATCGGCTATCATCAGATTAAAGACTCTCTCCCCTTAAATTGGTGACCCCGACGTAATCCAATTTAGGGGGACAGAGTCTTCTTGTAGAAAAACCATTTGTTACTGGAGTGAATTATACGTGGTATAGTATGGTATATGGTATAGTGTTCACTTGGTAACACCAATGACGCGCCGCTACAAATGATTGTTCTGATCTATTGTGCCACTACCGTTATACAATGTGTTACTGACCGTGTCTGGAGGCAGAGTGTCAGCGTGTTCCCGCCACAAGTATATAATGTTGCGACGTAGGGGCTTCGCCATGCGTTCAAGACGGTCAGTGAGGATCGCGCCGTGCTTTCGCAAGCAGCGCGCGTGCGCTCGCAAAGCGCGTCTCGACATCTTCACATCTGTCGCTTTTGGACCCCTAGAATTAGAATAGATATGTAGTTAGTATAGCTGTTGGAACATATACAGTGAGGTCAACAGATGCAATGGCGGGGATAACTGTTAACTTGCAAGTTTAGGTTGAGCGGAACACGCTGGAGAATTGTCTTCGTCGAGAGATTTAAAAATAGTTTGATGACACAGTTGGCGCGGTGGTTCAGCGCTCGACTGCTACGCTACGTGTCGCGGTTTCGATTCCCATTTTTATGACCGAATTTTTATGACCTACAGATAGCTGTTTCAGGGTCTTTGTGCATGTGAATTTGTATCTACCGATGCAGGAATTATTCCTAGTGTGTTTAAAGAACGTTTTGTTAAAAGAAATAATAATATTTGTTTGCTTTTTGTGTTTAGCTTTTAACTGAAAATGCGTTTGTATATTCGGTGATCAGTATCATATTTTGTAACCCTGTCTGCAAACGTCTCCGCGACATAGCTAGTAGCTACAACCATAGGTACCGTCCGGCGAAGATAATGTCTGTCATTGAGGGTAGGAAGCGAAACCGAACCTTAGGGTGGAAAAAAGAAAAAAAAATTGTTAGTATAATATGGTAGATTTGTCACCTGGGTCTGGCTGGCTTAGGAGGGGGGTGGACAGGTTTCCGCGGCATAGACTTGTGCTTTATTCGCAGATCCCTTCCGGCGATGATGGCGTCTGCCACTGATGGCGGGGCCTGTTCCGTAACGTATGGTGGGTATGGTGGGAATGTGGCCATTTCTACTTGAACGGGCTCAGACTCAGGCGCAGGTGTAACTATTAAAAAGTACGGAGGTATTGAATTTATTATGGAAATGTATTGTTATATATCTATGTTATTATCTTACTCAAATTGGCGGGAACACGACTGTAGGTAAAGACCAAAACTAAAGTTAAAATTATCGCACATAAAAGACTTGAATTATTTTATTATGATTCCTCAGGACTTGTTCTATAGGACACCTTGAATTGAAAGGCTAATGAACACCAACCTTCTCCTCCTGCTTCGGAAACAGGCATTTCGCTAGTAGCTAGCTCCGACGGTGTGCCAGAAGCCATTTTGTAGGTATTGCTAAATCAAAACTTATTCTAGAAACAGTCCTTTTATTTATCGAAGATATTAATTAAATTCAGGCGTTAGTATCAGGTTCTTACGATTTGATTGCATTTTAGAGAATGACATTCATTTCAAATATGACTGTTCTTCCAGATTAGACTTTGTACGGCCAGTAACTACATAGGTACCTTTAACTACGAGTATGTTTATATTTAAAAACATGGACTCTATCTAAGTACCCAAGATGTCGACTGCCTCGGGCACCATGGCCTGTCTTGTTGTAGAAGTGCAGGTCGCATTGCACGGCATGCCGATATTAACGACATAATCCGTCGCGCCCTTGTCACCGCCGGCGTGCCAGCTGTTTTAGAACCCAATGGCCTGGCCCGTGACGATGGCAAGAGACCAGACGGTATGTCGTTATTGCCATGGAAGCTGGGAAGGCCTCTGGTTTGGGATGCAACCTGTGTTGACACCCTTGCTCCTTCCCATCTTCCTGACTCGGCTGGCTGCGCAGGCGCTGCCGCTGCAGCAGCAGAGACACTCAAACGGTGCAAATATAATAACCTCATAGGAAATTATTTATTTGAGCCTTTTGGCGTCGAAACGCTCGGGTCATGGGGTCCGAATGCACGTCTCTTTTTTAGAGACCTTGCTAAACGCTTGGTCGACAGTACACGTGACCAGAGGGCTGCCCTATTCTTTGGTCAAAGAATAAGCATTGCCATTCAACGTGGTAATGCTGCCAGTCTTCTGGGCACGTTACCATTCGACAGCGATGTGGAGGAGTACTATGACGCCCAAGTTTTCGTCTAGGATAGGTTTTTTTTTCATATTTGTTTTTTTTTTTTTTTTTTGATACATTAGTATAAGTAGTTAGTTTTAAAAATAGTTTAGTTATTTTTTTACATATTTGAAGTTGACAAGAATAATAAAAAGGAAAATATAGTACCCAAGTACCCCTTTAATAGGAGGCCGGCTGTTTATAGAATGCTTCGGGCAGCAGTAAATAAAATTCATGGTAAGCCCGCCGTTTTGTTGTCAGAACAAAGGTCTTAGCTCGCTAGCATGGCGGGACGGCATTTAATATAACAAAACACGGCAACACTGATTAAAATAAAACTGGAAAATGTCAGTGAGTTCGATGTCAAACTTGACATGTTTACATATGCTGTTGTTCCATGTTGTTCACTGTTGTTGACGTTACTGTGTTGCATTATGTTATGATTAGGAATGTTATTGTGAAATGACTCATATATTTCATAAAATTAAAATTGGAATTGGACTTATTTATTTTAGTATCTATTAAGACCGCTACCTTTGCAAGTTTCTGACTTCTTTTCTTGTATTTTTATATGAATAAATAACAATGGGAGATAATAAGCGTAAGTGTTCAGCAATATTATACTATATTTATAGCCATTTTCACTGTTAAACTGATACCTAATCTCCGAGGAGTAAGTTAATAACATATTTATGTGAAGTAGGTAGTGATATATTGTAAATTTTAAACTAGTGCTATGCGATATCTGTGGTAGTAAAAATTTATATTTATTTCAAAGCAATATTCTGCTTGATGTTTTGTTAATCCTTTTTTTATTTACAGTTATTATGCCATATGAGCATAATGTTTTACATAAGGCCGACAGTGGCAGTGTACGGTTCCAAGTAAGGACTGAAGGAAGTTCGGTTGAAATAACATTGATATCAAAGCAAGATCCTAGTATGCAGCTCTATCAAGTTTGTTCCTGTTTGTTCTTTAAATAATTCTGTACTTCTTTTGGTATACTATATTCAAAATGAATCTATAAAATTAGGTATTATGTTACAGATTACACTAGGTCCTTTATCCAAAGTAAATAATTTGTTGAAAGACACAATGGAGGTTTTTGAAACAAGGAGTGTTATAAATTTTCGTGAATTCCAAGACATTTGGCTAACTTGGTTCAACAGTAAAATTCAAATAGGTCTAGAAAGAGAACAAAAACCGTTTTTGGTGTGCGAGTCAAAATTGTCTGAGAAAGAAATTGGATTTATTCAGTATACAGCAGCATGTTGGGATTCTTCCCCTGTGGAGTGGATAATTGAAAGTATGTTTTATATTTTTCATTTATTTATAATGATTACATTTAAAATGTTCTCAATGTCTAGTTAATATATAAGAAAAATGCATTTTAGACAATATCTAATTTATTTTAAAATTAGATACAATTATATTATTTTATTTAACTACAATTATATTTAAAAAAATTACAGGCTAGCTGTATCTATTTAATAACTTATCTATTTAAGATAATGATAGGAGTTAAACTATGTATAATTTTTAAACACCATATTAATTTCTATGTATAATTTATTTTTGTATTTCTAGCAACACCAGTTATGTTAAAACCTGTTCCATATAAAAAATTTGAAGAAACACTGAACTGGCTCTCTTTGATTAATGGCAAATTGCCTCCAGATGCAATGATTGGTGGATTTGAAAATGAATTCACTTACATAGCCAGAGCATACCACAATAACTCATTATGTCCTGGAAAATATGTGCCTTCTACTGGATTAGCATATGTCCCTTGGGGCGGTAGAGAACATTCCAAACAACATTTTGAGGTATAATGAAATTACTACTTTTTATAAGTAACACTTGAAAAAATATGTATGTGTCAAAATGATATAACGGAAGAAGGACAACTGTAAAATCAACAGAATAAGGTTTATTTTTTCTAATATAATCAAAACACTTACTCCATTATAATATAATGCTTTGACCCGAAGATACTAAATATGTTAATTGTTTTGCTATGTTTGGACACTGTATTTGACACTGACATGACTGTAACTACTATGAACCAAGGAAGGAAAAAAAACTGCATCACCTGGGCTAGCCCAGCTTAATAACAATGAATGCCTGCCACATATAATACCTACCACCATTTAAAAAAATCTCCTTCGTTCCTGTGTTCGATTCCCTGTTCGGTCAGTGGTATTCGGTTTCCTGTATGGAAATTCACTGAGTTTGGAACCGGTAAATGGCAATAGGCTCGCCTTAATAGGGGTTACATGGTGCAGACATTGGTGAAATGTGGGTGTACAATTCTCCTCTGCCTAGCTGTTTTGGGAATACAGGTGCGATATATTATATTATACTGTTATAATTATTAAAATAAATTATTATTCTATTTTCAGATACTTTGTGGGTTCAATGGACAATGGATAAAAACCAGATCAAACCAGATTCCACTAAATGCATTTATTGCTGGCCAATCTGAACAACAAAATGACCCATTGTATATAGGCAGAGCTATGTTAAAAAACAAACTTATAACTGGCAAAGTACATGTACGTTATGATTTGTGCTATTTGCCTTTCAAAGGCAAAGAGGTTGAAGTATCCTCATATGAAATACTAGTTATACCAGAAAATAAGATACCACAAGCTTTATGTACTCAATGATGTTTGAGATTATAACAAATCAACTATTATATGGAAAAAGTTTATCAAATAAATAATACTAAATAAACATATAAGAAAAAATGTGATTGTATATTAAAAATTATAATAAATATAAATTTTAGTTTAATTAACATTACAATATAATAATTAATAAAATTAAAGGTACAAAAGTATCAGGTTACAATCTAGCGATTTAACGGCCCGAGTTTAGACCTGATCCACGCCTCTTGACTTTTCGAATGCACGTGCATCTACACTTAGTAGTCTAGTACTAGTTACTAGTCTAGTACTTTTTAGTCTGCCAAAATGTACTAGCACAGCACAGACTACAGTCTGTACCCAACAGTGAACATATTATTATTAATAATAGAACTGCATGACCAAGCTCAGTAAATTATTCTGTAATTTATTCATCTTATGAACTACAAGAACTGTTCCACTTTCAAATACATCCAGGTTCCCAAGATACAGGCTTGCCTAATGTGGGAACTGCCATGTATTTGCAAATGTTTATGATCTTTGGAATAAATAAACTTATTAAATACAGCATACCCTTTTTAATGGGCTTTTGAGAAAACATAGCACATAATTACATATTATCAGCATAAAAGAATTCATCATAAACTTCATAATTGATGGAATGATCATCAATATCATCATTGTCATCATTTTCATCATTATCATCATTTTCATCTTCAGATTCAATAATATTAATTTCAATAGGAGGTGCTAAATACTTATTGGCAAATCTATTTTTCTCAGGAATGACCAGTATTTCATAGTTTTCCAATGCTAATTCTTTACCATCATATGGTATATAGCATACTTTGTGAGAAGGTTGGACTTTCCCTGGGATGACGTGATCTAAATGTTTAGCTCGCCCAATATACAGTTTCTCACGTATACTGTCCTCTGAGTGTCCAGCGACTACTGCTCCAACTGGTATATTATCAAATTTAGTTGTCACCCATGTACAATCGAATCCACATAAGACCTGAAACAATGATGCGTTTTTGTTCAAATACAGAGGTGTAATGAATATTTTACAAAACATTTGCTGATGTGAAAAACAAAAATAACCAACCTCAAATGAATTTTTAACATTAGCATCTCCACCCCATGGAATATAGCCTATACCTTCAGAGGACACAAACTTGCCCGGTGTCAAAGATCCACGATGTTTTGCCCTGATTATGTATAGGTTTTCTTTTTCATAGCCACCAATATAGGCACAATCTGGGAATTGTGTTTCTGCATCTACCTGTACCCAGTATAGGTCTCCCCCTGTTATAGGTTTCAAGACTGGTTTTTCTAGGATAGGTGGCACTGAAAAGAATGAAATAATTAAAATTTTCATAATATGGGATATAGATAGTGCCATCCACGAGAATGCGTCCCACTATTTATGGCCGAGGCTTTCCAGCTGACCGTAATGCTCTTTCATGATCAGTTAATATTTCGTAGTGTGCGTGTGCACTCATAGCTAATTATTGTGTATCGACAGAACTAAAACAGTAGCGGAAGGTTGCACACTTGTACTGTAAGCAATTAGGAAGAAGAGTGGGGCGCGTCTTCGTGGATGGCACTATCTGTATGTGCAGATCTATACGATGGAAAAAAGAAATGATGAAAAAGAAGAAACTTTGATGTCCTAAAATCCTTGCACATCGTTTGCTACACCCCAACTGATACAAGAGATGCTAACATCATCATCAGCCACTACATTGAAGGACATTCCGCCACTTGCATCCATTGGTTGCCTGCGCCTTTCACAATGTCGTTGGTCCCCCTAATAGGAGGCCTTTCTATGGTGTGTCTTCCGGTTTGTGATCGCCACTTGAGAACCTTTTTTCCCCATCAGTTGTCCGTTCTTTGAGCGATGTGGCCTGCCCATTGCCACTTCAGCTTGCAAATCCTGAGAGCTATGTCCATAACCTTGGTTATTTGGTGAATATCCTCATTCTGGATTTTTTGTTCTTTGGGCAGACTATCTTACATTAATGCTTTTTTTCTCTAGATTATCTTCAACGAATTACTTACATTCAATTTTCCATTGCACTGTTGTTCTATTATCATCAATTGCAGAAAATGTAACATATTTCAGGTTTGAATTTCTGCAACTGAATGTCACTATTGGTTTGGTCTCTCCCTCTCTACCAAGACGCAGGAGATCTCCATACCATGAAACCCAAAATTTTCTGTATTCTTGTGGGGACAAGATGTTTGGTGTTTCTACAATCTCTTTGCTAACTCTTGTTGTCATTTTCTTAATGCATGAGTGGCGGTTATGGCCTATGCCAATCTGTAATAAAATATAATATTTAGGATATGGTTAAGATTAGATTATAACACAGAGCTGAATATCAGTATACTGGTAAGATATATGCTGAACACTAGAAGAATTGTCCACTCCTAGTTGGCATGACCTCTCATATAGGAATTGCTCATGCTGTTGTTGAAACAGCCAGTCAACAGGTTGATTGTCCTCGGTGTGCTTGAGAATATTGTATATAAAGAGTATTAGTTTAATACACCTTAGTTTAAACACCTTTATAACAATGGTTTACCTGTAATATTTCACTGCTTTACATATTCTTGCTATATAGATTCAATACAAAGTGAGACAGTTTTGTAATAACAGTATACTCACTAAAAAATCACATGTTGGTCCAGGTTTACTTGACAATCCAATGCCTGCATTACCAGTTCCCTTGACTTCGAAGTTAATAGCATTGCTCGAGATTTTAAAGAAATAATTTTGATGCCTTGGCCAAGTTGTGAGTTCTGTAAAAAAAGTGACTTATAAATATTATGATGCAATTTTTTTATCATAAAAACCCAGTACGATAGTTATGGATAAAGATGAAATAGAAACAGGGAAATTAATAAAATGAATAAAAAGCGCTTACCGACTACTTCACCCATGGTGAATCAAATAAATTAGCAAGTATTTTTTCCTATTTATACTTGAAAAAGATTATGCACTTTTACTTTTATAAATTATGTTTAGATGTATGTATCATCGCGGATTATAAAAATAAGTAAATAGTAAACTATAACAAAGAGACGAGCAAAACTATTTTGTAGTAACGATGATCGATATACATCGATGTATCAAAAGCATCGATGTTTTCTATTCGATACGTCAATTACTTTCGATGTTGAATGATGCATCGATATATTTCTTTCGATACATCGAAAGAATGGGCGTATTCTTTCGAAAAGGTAAGATTAGTATTAAACGAAAGAAAAAAACAGAAAATTGTATTGTTATACGCTACACGCACAAAAGCACATCATATTTTTTTTAATTTCCTGCCGTACCTCACTCAATGATACGATATTCTAGCGCACTCCATACATACACATATAAAGTAATATAAACTAAACATAACAAACAAAGTAATGGAGGGATAGTTCATGGGTTAATTCACTTCTTCATACAAAATGATAGGACAGCTGTTATCAATTTGTATGGGGAAGTGTTTTTTTTTGAGTTTTCTATTTTGTTCCCATAGTAAAAAATATTATATTTGAGCAATACAATTACCTCTAAAAAGAAGTTAACTAATATATTTTAACTCCATTTTGTTACACGATGTATCAAAAACATCGATGTTTTTATTTGATGCATCGGAAAACATCGATGCAACATTTCGATGTGTTGAATAAAAAAAAACCTTGATGTATTTTCAACATGCAATCCCTAGTTTGCTAGACTGTGCAGCAGGCTGTCAATCTGAATTCTGAAATTACCTCCTATGACACATGATATTTGATAATTAGGTACCTTGCTTTGGTGATTTAGATTTTTTTCAATATGGCAATTCGAACTACTTTATGTTTTTGAAATTTGAGCTATAATCTAACATTATTGTATTTTGTATTTTCATTGGGGCATGATAATACAAAATCCTCGAAACTGTTTACCAGCGCATTGGAGGATTTGTTCAAGACGCTGGACTGGAAGGAAGAGAATTAGCATAAATATAAATGGCGAGTACATCTCACATTTGCGTTTCGCTGATGGCATAGTCCTAACGGCGGAGTCGCTACAGGAGCTACAGATCATGCTGAACGGCTTAGCTGATTCTACTGAACGAATTGGTCTCTGGATGAATATGGATAAAACCAATATAAATAAATAAATAAATAAAGATCATGCTCAATGAGCACATATACCCGGAACCAGTCGTCGTACAAGGCCATCCTATCGAAGTTGTCAAGGAGTATTTTGGAGCCAGATATAAGTCATTCCATCAATCCGTATTACGAATATAGCAATAATTTTAATAAAACCTGGTGTTACTTGTGTACCTAATAAGATACCTACATAAGTAGTGCTAGGTCTATTCTGCACAAGAATGCTGCCGTGTAATTTCTGTCCCGCAGCCACCCTACCCTGCATGTTGGAGGATTGTGTGACTAAAGTTCTGCGTTCTTTGAATACAATATAGGATAGTCGAATATAAAATGATCTGTTTGTTTCCTATTTCGCTAAATAAATAGTCTGTCTTGAAATACCTATCTTTATCATACTAAGTAAGTAAGGGCTCCCACACATAAACACGATACGACGTCGCGTCGTACAAAGATGCGGCGTCGTTTCACGATACGACGTCGCGTCGTGGAAATCTACGATGAGCATCGTAAAAAAACACGACATCGTAACGTAATGTGCCACGCACGATACACGGCACGATACCGTCGATACAGTGAGGTGGTGTTTTAGTTCATTCCGAAAAATGGACCGCACTAGACGCATTCTGCTTCTGCTGTTAATAAGAAGACGAAGAAAGAAAAGACAGATACTCAGAAGATATTGGATCCACCCATTTCTTTCAAACATGAATAACGGGAGTCACTTTATAAAGAAGTGCAATGCTTTAAAAATAGACCACAACAAGTTTTTTGATTACTTTAGAATGAGTGTATCAAGTTTCGAAGAGTTACTTCATCGGATAACTTATTTATTTCGGATTTATTCTTGTATTCTTCAGATGTTTTGTCCCATAGTACGGGACGCTGCTCGACTAGGGTAATTAGATAATCGACTTCAATACCATCCGTCATCTTTGAATTTTGAATAACAACTGCGCAGGATTGCATCTTGAGTTTCTAACGTCACGACGTCGTATCGTGCATCGACACGTTACGACGACGTGTCGTAGATTCCCACGACGCGACGTCGTATCGTGAAACGACGCCGCATCGTTGTACGACGCGACGTCGTATCGTGTTTATGTGTGGGAGCCCTAATAGGCACCTACTTATTATATATCGACTCTCTGTGAGTAAGTTAGGGCTCCCACACATAAACACGATACGACGTCGCGTCGTACAACGATGCGGCGTCGTTTCACGATACGACGTCGCGTCGTGGGAATCTACGACACGACGTCGTAACGTGTCGATGCACGATACGACGTCGTGACGTTAGAAACTCAAGATGCAATCCTGCGCAGTTGTTATTCAAAATTCAAAGATGACGGATGGTATTGAAGTCGATTATCTAATTACCCTAGTCGAGCAGCGTCCCGTACTATGGGACAAAACATCTGAAGAATACAAGAATAAATCCGAAATAAATAAGTTATCCGATGAAGTAACTCTTCGAAACTTGATACACTCATTCTAAAGTAATCAAAAAACTTGTTGTGGTCTATTTTTAAAGCATTGCACTTCTTTATAAAGTGACTCCCGTTATTCATGTTTGAAAGAAATGGGTGGATCCAATATCTTCTGAGTATCTGTCTTTTCTTTCTTCGTCTTCTTATTAACAGCAGAAGCAGAATGCGTCTAGTGCGGTCCATTTTTCGGAATGAACTAAAACACCACCTCACTGTATCGACGGTATCGTGCCGTGTATCGTGCGTGGCACATTACGTTACGATGTCGTGTTTTTTTACGATGCTCATCGTAGATTTCCACGACGCGACGTCGTATCGTGAAACGACGCCGCATCTTTGTACGACGCGACGTCGTATCGTGTTTATGTGTGGGAGCCCTTAAGGAGAGTTCCTGACTCTTCTCACAACAGTATAATTATGAGCGATTGCCATGAGATACCTCATGCCGACACGGCAGAAGAAGAAGACCTACCTACATAATATAATCCCCATGACAACCGTTATGAGCAGACAGTGCTCCAAAAATTTTGACAACCAGTATACAATGGGTATTTTTATTTTTAGTGTGAATCATATCATGACTCAAAGCGTGCTATTTAGACAACCTGGAGTCCGTTTCTGTCCGTTTAAAATTTTTGGGGATGCAGGCAGCAGAGGTAATAGACCGGCCTGCGGTCCCGCTATTTTACAGTTCGACACGGAGGTGAAGAAAACCCCGGGTTCATCTGTGAGGAAGTCCGTTTATTGTCAAATAAAATACGTAAAGTAAAACATCGGTACAATTACATGGAGTGACAATGCGAACTAGATATTAGCAGTTAGAATAATTTCTTATTCACGGGAGCGTGTAACCAGTTCTGCGTACACGTCGCACCCTCGAGACCTAGAATGTTCTCTATTGTGTGTTGCTACAGATAAATTATTACTTTTGGTGCGTTCCAAAAACGCCACAAATTCTTCATTGTTATCAAGGGTCTGTGTGATGAATTCTCTGCCTGCCTGCGAAACACGGAATTCCCATTTAACTTGACAGCCCGAGACGGCGACAATCTGTTAATCCGGCCCGATGGTACCTACTCCGGGCATATTTTACCTCGGATTTGATATAGCCAATGACTTGTTCAACAGTGTAGACAGGGCAGATGAGATAAAATTATGAATTTACAAGGAAGGGTAAATAAAAATCACTATGAAATATAAATAGGTACTTTATAATAATTTAACAAATATATTTACGTACTTAGATGTCGTAACTTATGTCAGTTCAACATCAGACAAAATAATATTATGCAGTGCATTATAACAATTAACATACGTACAAACAGGCACAGCGTGACATAATTTTTAGGTACTTGAGGTACTTAATGCACCATTTAATTGCTCATATAAATTGTGGAAGCAGTTTTCCTAAGTAACACATACGCACAAATCCTGAGATTCATTAAACAGTTAGCAATTTAAGGCATAAGGACTTCGTATTCGGGGAACCCGAGCTCCTGTCCAGCGAAGGAGATGTAGCAGACGCCGTGGGACTGCTGGACCTTGCCGGTAGTGACGCTGCCCTCGTGGTTCACGCGGCCAACGAACAGGGGTTCGCCGTCTTCAGTCTGACCGCCGGTGAAGGCTCCTGGAGGCACGTTGGCACCGCTTGTGCGCACCCAGTTATTGGGACCACCGACTAGGACCTTCAAAGTTGCGAAAATATTAGATATAATTTTACATTTTCTAATTTAACTGACTGGCTGCAGTTTTTTTTATTGGGATAAGTCCATCATCACACTTCACGACCGTAAAGCTTAACATAAAGAAGGGTTCTACAAAGGTCAATACTGCGCAAAAAAGCAAGCAATGGATCTATGTGTGTAATGGGGAAAAAATATTAGACAGTTAATGTCTTGAAAAATTGGAACCTGCCAGGAAATGTATAGTTGAACTTACCTGGTATTCAGGTTTGCCATGTTCCAATCCTCCCCACGGCACGAAGGCGCATCCATGGGAAGCGCACAGTTTTCCGGGCAGTACAGCACCCTCGTGCTGTGCCCTGGCCACATAGATTGGTTCACCATTGCAGTCCTGTCCACCGACGACGGCGCCAGGGGGTACTTGGCCGGCGGCCGCGTCAACCCAATTGCCCACGCCAGTTACCACGGGCGCACCAGCACCGGGGTATCCAGGTACGCCAGCGCTGGGATAGCCGGGTGGCGCAGCGTATAGAGGTGCAGCCGCTGGCGCTGATGGAGCTACTGAAATTTATAAATTGGTTATGTGAAACAAATTAACGATAGTTACAATACGTAAGATGAAAAAACCGAGCGATTACGTTAAAATATTTAAATTGTACACTATTGACACTGACAGACAGTGCCGGATTAAGCAACCGCGGGGCCCATAGTAAATTTTATCGAGGGCCCTTGATCTGCTATGGCCTCTTAAGTATAAAGTGACTTTTTGTAGAACTTGTGCGTTTAAAGTATGAAATTCTGTGTTATATTTTCTTAGTAAGTTTCAGCCAAAAAATTGCGCTGAGGCAGAGGTGGGCAGGTTTGGATACGCGGGCCCCTTTTTGCGCAGGGCCCGTAGCAATTGCTACTCTTGCTACGGGGTTAATCCGAAGCTGCTGACAGAGTGACAGTGCATCAATAATAAGCAGGGAGGCGACACGATTAGGATGCACGACATGCAATGTGGGCTTAAATGTATCTTTTGAATTTTTGTTGTGGTATATACAGATAATATTTTACACAACCAGGCAGGTTACTGTTATGTAAATAATTAATGCACTAACTTAGTATAAATATTGCTAACCATGCAACCATAATCCGATGAACATAAACGATGTGAACATTATTAGCAATTTTATTACGATCTAGTGCTAGAAGAAAGGGTAATAAATAATAAGAAAATGCGTGTCCAAAAATAAAAGGACAAAGAAAAAAGTAAAGCTTAGTCACAAAATGTACCCAACGTACCAACAACCAATTCATTACATCCAATGCAGACTTCAGACCCAGTGATCAACTAACCAACGGTCAGAATTTGAAACACACGCAATTTTCTTCAAAACAATATTATTTATTGTTAGTCTAACAAGGTGGTGTTGACATCGATTAAATTTGGCTCATCTACCGACAAAGACTTAAAAATTAAACGCATCGAATACGGATTAGAAGTCAGCAATTAACATCTAAAGCATTCTCAATGTCTAGAAGGTAACTCAACGTGGTTGTGCGCCGGGGTTATTGAAATGGGTGATACGCCACTGTCCGCGAGCTCCCCAGGCACTACGCACTCCGAAGTGTGTGACACCGAATGGTGCGGGGTCCACCCACTCCATGATAACCATGCCGGACTCGCCGTCGCGGACGATCACTCTGCCGCTCCTCCATTCGATTAAGAATTTCCTGAACTCGTTAGGATTCATAATTCCAGGAGTTGGTACTTCTACCTACGGGTCAATATTGAATTTTTAACGGAACGTTCCAACAAATAAACACAACGACCAACACGACATTCTATACTACCTTATCTGGTTTCTGTCTGCAGTGTCTAATAACTGATTTGGTGTTCTCCCAACCACCGAGGATAATTTCGTACATAGGGTCCACCTCAGCGGGGGCTGGCGTCAGAGATACATGGCAGTTGTGGGGACCGCGATACTCAAATGTCAGAGAACCCGCGAGGACGGGTCCGAATTTATACTCTAAGTTGTCCGGAGTATTGAATTCAGCCCCATCTGTACCGATAATAAAGGGTATAATTTTATATTGTTGGGTACATTTTATGTAATGACGTTTCAAAGTATTAGTTTATCACTATTTACCTTCAATCTTCCAAGAGCCAGTCGCTCCCCAGCCGGTACACACGCCGACAAAGGCGATCGGGAAGGGTTCGGGATCTGCCCAGGAAATGAACGGGATGGCTTCGCCTTCGCGACCGGCTGATATGATGCCACCGTCCCAACGAACCCAGAAACCGCGGAATTCACCTCCGTTCAAGATGTTAGGGGTTTCGATTTCCACTTTGTCTGGTTTAGTTCTGTTCCTCCTGATAACACTCTTTGTGTTGCCCCAACCTCCAAGGAAAATCTGGTAATAATGAAAGTTTAATTTATAATTTTTGCATTACGAAACATGTTTAATAATAAGTAAGTTAAAGTAGAATCAATAACGTACCTCAATCATAGGATCGCTTTCTTGGGGTCCCATAGTAAGGGCAATGTGAGCATCATTGGGTGTTCTGACTTTGAACTGCACGGAGCCACTCGACACCGGGAAGAAATGGTATTCGAGTTTGTCCTCGGTAGCTACGTCTGTAAACAAATAAATAATTATATAATTTATATTTGTAAATCTCATCATCATAATTAATTTAATATGAGGTAAATATTGAATTCCATATTATGTTCCATTTTCATTTGAATTAGCTTTCCTTGTTTCCATAAAATATGCACCAGTCTATCGTATCGTAAATAGGCCAATTATAATATAATAAAACGAATACAATGTAAATAACTTCGCTATCGCTAGTTCATTAACTTCTGAATCAAAATTCAAAATAATAGTTTATGTTTCATGTACTTAATTAATAGTAATATCAACAAGAATGAATAGTTTCACATTGAAGATATCAAGTGTGGAGAGTAAGAATGCTTGGATTTGATTATTTCATAAAAACCGACTCCAAAAAACAAAACTAATAACTAAAAAGCAAAAAATAAATCTTTTATTATACAATATAGTAAGTTGAAGAATATTGAAATCGGTGCCAAGTAAAACATAAAAGTAATATACCTTGCTGCTATAATAGCGACATTGAAACAACGAGTTCATGTAGAAATTGTCGAGTGCGGAGCGAATTATGCGTCGGACACGACAAATGCACTTCGCCAATCGTGTCGGTTTATCATTGCATGTTTTACTTGGCACCGACTTCAATATTCTTCAACTTACTATATTGTATAATAAAAGATTTATTTTTTGCTTTTTAGTTATTAGTTTTGTTTTTTGGAGTCGGTTTTTATTTTTTGTTAAAAAATTTAATTATTTTACAATTTTGAGTGATGGGTAGACCTAGTAAAGACGATTCTCTTGAAAAACTTTACAAAGGTGAAATGTATGTTGCCCCAAGTCGAGTGAAAACCTTAGACGGTATTGCACTATGTGATTTTAAAATCCAATAAATTACTTAGCCGACCATCGAATCTGCAATATTACCCATCTCGGCTTAATGTTCGCATCAATACGAATAAAATAAGCCCAAACACTATGTAGCTGCTATCAACCATTAAGGAGTTCTCTAAACTGTACTGCACCTGCATCACGAACCTTGCAGTGGCAGTCATTACCCATCTCGGTGTAAAGATCTGTCAACACGAATAAAATAAGCCCAAACGCGAGGTAGTTTAGATGTACCGTTGAGGAGTTCTCTCGATCCTTTGTCGTCTCCATCATCAGATCTGCCCTAAACCTCCATAGTATTGTAGTCTCATCAGATATACACATAAATATCAAGTTTTTACCCCATGCTTGCCTACAATTTTCAAGAGATGCCCTCGATTTCTCAGGGTTTCCACCATCAGGTCCTGACCTGATGACAATGGGACCAAATGACAAGCATACCCTTTCGAATAAAAAAAGAATTTTTGAAATCGGTCCAGGCGTCTTCGAGAAATCGAGTAACAAACATAAAAAAAAAAAAAAAAAAAAAAAAAAAAAAAAAAAATACAGCCGAATTGAGAACCTCCTCCTTTTTTTGAAGTCGGTTGAAAATAGGTACACGTTATACAAAAATCTATAATACAAACGACATACAATAAGAGAGTGTTCCGTTTGGATTTTTTTTTACTCTTGATAGGCACGCGTTTATCCACTATCTCACCTGATTGTAAGCGATGATGTGGTCGAAGATGTAGTACGCTTGCCTGGAAGTAACCTATTTACTCTTGACTTAAAGAGTCCCAGGTTGTAGCTATCAGGAAACACAGACTCTGGCAGGGAATTCCAATCCTTAGCTGTACGCACAATGAATGTGTTCCCAAAACGTTTTGTGCGTGTGGGTGGGATGTCCACCATTGATCTCGATACCCGTCAACTGCAGTCCTACCATTTACCGTACGTATATAAGCTACGTGAGTATGTGGCTACTTACAACAAACGTCCGTTAGCCTTTTCTAATGTTAAAAATAAATTACACCGTCATAACTATCGATAATAGTTTACAAAAACATGTTAGACTATTATATAATAGTATATAATATATAATAGTATATAATAATATTGGCTTCTGAATTGATTAAACCAATAAATTATATTGAATACGGAAACAAAGAAACGCTCTAGTCCCATGAAGACTAGCGTGATGATACATAATATATTGATTTGAACATTTCAAAAACGGCACATAATTATGACAATCAGACAAACAGATACAGACAAAAATATTCCAATGAATAAATTAAAATGAAATGAATTCTGTTGGTTATCCTTTAACGCCCCAACTAATTATTCTTTTGAAAATATTTTCAATGTACAAGAAAAACCATTACAGATTTAGTATATGTATCTAAATATAGATTCGCTTTGTATTCGACTTTTGCCACATCTTGCGATGCAAGTCCAAATATTTAGTTAACAAAGTTAAACTAAAGTTTGTTCTATCTAACTTTTTATTCTTAGGCCCATGTTCACTGATAATATAACAGATGTTTAAGACAAAATCACCCGCTTAACACGCACTTTTTGTATAGGTAAACCGACCGTTTCCATTTTGAACATCTATTATGTCGGAGGAGCTATGGGCTAGAACAACCACACAGTAGGTCCTAAACGGTTGGAAATGACAGCGCGGCAGACCCAAAAGTAGATGGCGAGATGAACTGGATTCCTATACAATACAGAATTGGCAATGGACCGGGATGAATGGAAAGAGGTGAGGGCCGCTTTCGCCCTGCAGTGGGATACAACAAGCTCATAATAATAGTAAAATAATAAATATTGTTGCTGAACACGGCCATTAGTCTATCCAGCCTATAAACTACTGTTTAGATTAATATATAATCGTTCCGATTACTGTTGTTTATTACACTTCACTTAAAAACTACGCCTATTTATATTCGAAATATTTAGAAATAGGTACACTTCTATTTCAGTCATGTCTAGATCCTTACATTCCAATCGCGAGGTCGATGGCTTATGAAGTATTTAAAATTCTGTCAACATTTCTTAGTGCTTTCTTCGATTCCTATTTAGTCTAACGATATACAGCCGTCGCCTTCCATTCAAAGCATGACGCTTAACGCGACTCTAAATATAGGCACTCATATTGATATGCGAGCAAGGAGGTGTTTCGCTCGGCCCCCACGAATTTATAACTTTAATAATATCCTTTGATCTATATATCTGTTTAAATCAAAGGTTATATAAGAGTCCTCTGTATTCCAAGCTCTTTATTGGTGTCTTTATAAACCTTGTTTTGTAGCTGGACAGTGGAACGTCTATTGCGACTGCGTAGTGGGACTCAGTCGTGTCATTCGCCTCGCTTATTACGAAAGTAGTCCAATTCGATGATGTCATCCTTTAAAATCAATGTAGTTTCAACCTTAACATATCTGTAGTCGTGTTTATCTGAGCAGTCAGTCAAGGTGGAATGTGGATTTTTTTACAAACTATGCTTTTTAAACAATTCAATGGTACTAACTTAGTAAAAACTCACGGATCGAGTTTTATTTATAGTTTACGTAATGGTTTGATTTATGTTCGCCAGTAGTGGTAAGCTTGGAATAAGTTTATTCAGATATTATTTTAATGTTATTGGGTAGTTTATGAAAACTATAGTTGATTGTTGGGTCAGTATTGATCTACAGGCATCCGTTATCCTCTGAACTTTACTTTTCACGTTTTATCAGGAATTTGCCGCACCCTAGAAATTTGCCGTCGTGTGCTTAGAGCAACTCTACCCATACTGGACTAAACTTTCCTCTTTATGTACTATATCGGTATGTGTACAAAGAGTTACTCGTATGAGCTAAGATTTCACAAGTCTAGAATAGACACGTCTTTGGAAGATAATAATCAGTAATCAATGATTAATTAACCGTGACGATTGATCTGTTTGTACCAGTAGCTCATAAAACATTCATCTATTACAAACCGACCGTTAAAACTTGTTGTTTACAAAGATTAGTAGGAACGTTATAAGTAAGTGCTGTCATAATGTTTGCATTTAATGTTTTGAAACAATGTTTGAACGTTATCAGTTCAGTCGTCAGGGACTTTCGCGGCATGCAGAGATCTATTAGGTCAATTAGACCGATCTAATAGTCAAACTTAAGAAGCTGACTGCATTTTGTGAATAAGTCGATAGATTATTATCATCTCTTTATATTAAAGGGAAGGTACGTGTCTCAAATATTTTGTATCCCGGTCTTCATATACGTTAACTATTTAGCATTTCATATATGTAGGTATCATAGGTATGCAGGAAAACAGCTTCATATTAATATGCTCGCATCTAAAACCAGTAAGGCAACCTTCGATAGCGACGGAATTGTGGATGATCTCATACATTACAAGGTTCACTAAGGACAATCAAACAATGTGACCTAACAAAAATAAATAAAAACTGCTAATTGTGGGAGATTATGTCTGGCTGGTATTCTTGTTGGAAAAATAGTTTTATAATCATACCTACATGATACTGCAGCCGAGTGGTTTTTATCTCATTCTTGTCATAATAATTGCTAGTGGTTTGATGTAAATTTCAAAGGCGAGTGGAATGTTTGTATTGATTGTTTCTAACGAATTTTCTGTGCCGCATCACCACGCCCGTTGTTGGCCTTGTGCCAACAAAACGCCGGTCCGGTATTTGCGGCACCGGCTTGTCAAAAACACTGACTGAGACTGGAGATATCCTAAAATTTAGTCTACCTACATTATAACGTTTGAAATCTGAAGGCGTCATATTATGCACCGGCCGGCGTCAAGGATTCCAGAAAATAATGGAATTAGGAATTAATTTCTGAGTTTAATTAATAGAAATAGCTCATAGAAAATCATTTATTTAAGTACTCACCCATTATATTAGCCATGATTAATAAAAAACTTGATTTTTTCACACTGAATTATTGAACGTACGTGGTGTCCACAGCGAGTGCTATTTCAAACTGGGGCCTGCGGAGCGAAGTTGGTGCGCCATGCCTTGTGGCCTCGACGCCGCCGACGCGACGTAACTCTAGATGATGTCATACTATACTTTTGAAATAAAATTCTCTCATTAAAGTTTTAAGTACGATTATTAATACTCTATGTACCGCACTTCTTACTTTTTGAATATGGAATGTGTTCGTTGCGCTACAATGAAGCCGGCTTGGTGTAATCAAAATTCACCTAAAGGATCACTATTTTGAAGTTATGGGGTAAAGAGCACGATAATCGGTGAAAAATATCATTGTTAGTGATGGCCAGTTATTACACAAATCAAACAATAGACGACCTTCACAGGCCTTGCCTTGGTCAAGGTTAGTCTGAGGACTAATGGCAGCGCAGAGGTGGACTGAGACAAATGCTTATTTATACTCAAATTCCAGATCGTTTTTTGTCAACTAGAGTGCATAGCACACGAAAACTTGTCTCTTGCAATATTTTTAGTTATTAAATTTTGGTAGGAGTCTGTGCAGAGTTGTAGACAATTATGGTAGATTAATCAGTTGCTAACCACTTCACAAATCATGTCGTCATGTTTCATACAAATGGCATTTGAACAGTCTGATTATTTATGAATCATCTCCGAACACATATTATGTCCAGTTGACCTGATGATGCTTTATCTATTTGTTTTGTACTGGCTAGGTCATGAGCCGGTGATAGTATTGTAGGTATGAGTGTTGCACCAAGTGGTTGACCGCTTGCATGCGGACAGACTTAGTTGAAGCCTCAGCACTTGAATTTTCGTATTTATGTGTGGATGATAATTTAAATATCACTTATCGGTCAAGGAAAATATCTTCAAGAAACTGGCACACCTGAGAGGGCTCCATAAGGTTTTTAATGGCGTGCGTAGTTCGCCAACCCGCACCAGGCACGAGGGATGTTATAAGACTCGAGGCCCTTCAAATTCTGAGAAAACACACGTGCCAACCCATTAGAAAGTAATGTGCTGAATTATATTTATATACATACCAAGATACCTCTCAGTTACAGCTGTATACTTGAAACCTTTTAACTATTACCTTAAAACCTCCTCATTTATAGCTTGAATGACCTAGTGCAATCTGGGTGCACTTTTATTGCATCATTTTAAGTTCTGTCATTAAAAAGCTTTAGCGTTACATTTATTGCAAAAGTTATAAAAATCACAAGACATGTCATGTATGTATATCATTGATATATTTAAGAGCAACACGTCATGGAAATTACTTATGACAGTTTGTGTGACGAACCTTTAGTCATCAACGTTGACTAATGACGAAAACTATAAATTGCCCATCAGGAACAATTTATAGTAATGTCTATGTAGGGGCGGGACTTCGATTATTATCAGATGGTAATAAAATAGTAGCGAGCAATTTATATATGAGCACAACATAACTGGAAAGGGCAAGGTTTCAGCAGTATGACGTAAGCTTGAAAAGCGGGTCACCTAGATACCTGAGTGGGCAAACAGGTTTCTACGAAAACAGCACAGGTACAAGTAATAACAGTACTAGAAAACAACGAAGTCAGCACTTGTTCGTTACTTGTAAATTCATTAATTATTGTTTAATGTGTAAACAAGGTACCTACCTTGTTTTGGTGACATTTAAAAGTTATTGAAACATATATTTATAGTTACAGCTCCATTAAAATGATAATTTCCATTTTTTGTACTTAATAAGTACAAAAAATTTAACAAAAACATCGTTAAAAGATACATTTCTCGTTTATCGTGACCGTTTTTTAATAATAAGAGTTTATTATTAAAAAACGGTCACGGTATTCTTTATTTTTTTAATAATATGGTCTGATTAGGTAAAGATGAAAGATATAACGCAATAAAACCCATCGTAGCTTTGTTTCGAAACCGGAGGGACGTCCTTAGCTTAATTTATAATTAGATTTAGTATTTAATTATTCATCCTAACATGATTTTGACCCTTATTTTATTTTTCTATGTACTAGCTTTTGCTCGTGACTTCGTACGCGTGAAAACTGCATAAAATTCCATGCAGTAGTTTTTGCGTGATGCGTGTACAAACATACAGACTGACAGACAGACAGACAAAAATTCCAAAAACTGTTGTTTTGGCTTCTGTTGCTCTAATAAAGACCTCCTGTATTAGTTTTTCTCCAATATTTCTTCCATGCAGGAGGGTCTGAGTTCAAAACCAGCGCGCACCTCTGACTTTTCGGAATCATGTGCGGATCAGAACTTAATTAGCTCTTTCGTTTACGGTGAAGGAAAACATCATGAGGAAACCTGCACACCTGAGAGGGCGCCATAAAGTTCTTAACGGTGTGTGTAGTCCGCCAACCTGCATCGGACCAGCGTAGTGGACTAAGGCCTAATCCTTCTCGTTCTGAGAAGAGATCCTTGCCCAGCAGTGGGACAGTAATGGGTTGAATTATTATTATTATTATCTGTAATATACAGACATCGGCCTATTATAATTTTATTATATGTACATATAGATAGCAAATTGGGATAAAGATTTTGAGTATGACTTCGAAATGACTTCTGTTTTAATCGCACGACTGCCGAGCGTGATCTCGTGGGTTCAATTCTGGGGTCGGACACCGTTTTGGTATTTCCCAGTAACAGCCCGGATTTTTGAATTGTGGCCGGTAGATGGTTAGCTATATGCGATAACTATAATACAATTTTATTAATTACTGTATGTAAGCGGTGTTGTGCAAACATATCTTTTGTTTTTGAGGTGCATACTGATAACTTTTCACGTTTTATTCATAGTAGTAAAAGGTATCGTTATTGACGAAATATGTTTATTTTACGTTAGTATCTTTATGGTTAACTAGCTTCCGCTCGCGGCTTCGGCCGCGTGGATTACGAAGCCGTACATTTTTCCGGGATAAAAAGTACCTATGTGCTATTCCAGACTATAATCTATCTCTGTGTCAAATTTCATCCAGATCAGTTCAGCCGTTCTGGCGTGAAAGAGTAACAAAGATCCATCTAAGCATCTATCCATCTTCACAAACTTTCACATTTATAATATTAAGTATGAAGGATTAATGTGTGTGATTTAATAGCTTCTCAAAATAAATACTGTAAAGCAGTGTCATCAACTCAAGTTTTGCTGTGTGGACATTTTTAGGTCGCAAGGAAAAAAGCATCCGAAAAAGTTCGTAATGCGTATTTCCTATATTTTGGATCGCAGAGCCGAAATTGCGGAACTATTAGTAAACAATTTGTTACATGCATAACAGGCCAAACGTCATAAAAAAATCATATTCTACATTTCCATTTCTCTTTTTTCCCTTCGAATCTTGGAGCTATGAGTGATGAAAATGAAGAGAGGTTACAAAAAGATGTAAAAAGGCTTGAGGAACAGTTTTAAGGTCCTCGAGACTCATGTTAGGCGATTACTGCGGGCGTTTAAAACGAGAAGAGACTTTCCAGCATAAAAGGAAAAGTTTAACATTTTACATAAATTATGTACAATATATGGTTTGAACCTTATATTTTATGTTTTAATGTGCGCAAAATTTATAAAAATAGATTTATTGAGTCGATTTTCCTTGAGTAATTATAATAAAATAAAATATGTTTATAGTGGGTGTTTCCTTAGTTAAACCTAATTGATAGCAAATGTACCTAAAAATAGTACATGTTAGAAAGAAAATACTTATACATATATTGTTAATAAGCGATAACTATAAATAAATAAACAGGAAAATTTGAAGAGGGTAGGTAGGTACTTAATTTTTTTTTCAAATTGTTTCTCAGTTTTAATCAAACCCTACTTCAGGGAACGGAATGATTAGCATAGCATCTTTTACGAATTTACGAAAGAAAACTATATAATTCTATACATATCTAGAACTTGGTTTACGACAAATAATCTGATGTCACCCGCTACATAAAAGTAATCTAGCTCACAGGTTACCTACGAGTTCTAACGGCGCTATGACGTCACAGTCGTATTATATTTTATTAGTCTACAATGATGGGTAGGTGCAGATAACCTTGATCCGGCTGGCTGACTGACTTACTACAATGGTGAATCATTCAATTGTAGCTGTAATATCTCGTGGCACGTAATTTTGTTGTCTTGGTTGTGATGTCAATGTAATATAGTAGGTACCAGAGATTGTGAGGTCATTTATAAACAAAACAGATTCACAAACTGATAGCAAAAGCTTTACGATAAAAAATATATAAGGTACCTACTAAGGCTTTTTTATAAGAAAATAGCTTGCGTTGTTGCGTGACGCATTTTGTTCATTAGCAATTGAACGCAGAACGGGCGTCGCCTTTGTAATTACTTGGAGTCTTTCTTCGTCGTAGTAAAATTACCCTCAAAGCGGATTCTAGCATGAATTTCTCTTGCTCACTTGAAACACTGTCTGGCATGATGTCCAACGAGTAGTCTCGAGCTTTACTTTATACCTTGCTGTGTGCACAGTAAGACAGCACGGTAGGTGCAGCAGTTGAGCGATCGATTGCTGCGCTACATGCAGTGCCGGATTAAGCAAGCGCGGGGCCCTTAGCAAATCAATCGAGGGGCCCTTGATCTGCTATGGGCTCTTAAGTATAAAGTGACTTTTTGTAGAACTTGTTCGTTTTACCGTATTTAATTCTGTGTTTATTTTCTCCAACAAAATAATCGGTTAAGGATTGTCTGACGGGTTGTCTTAGTTGGAAAACAGGTGTAACGTTTCACGTTTTTGTGACATCAAGTAAATTCAATATATCACCTCTTAAGTTTCACTCAAAAAATTACGCTCAGGCAGAGGTGGGCGGGTTTGGATACCTACATACCCCGTTTGCGCGGGGCCCGTAGCAATTGCTATTCTTGCTACGTGGTTAATCCGGCACTGGCTACATGTCGGAGGTTCGATTCCCGAACGGAACAAATATTTGTAAGACTTTCAGATAGTTGTTCCGGGTCCAAGTGTTTGTGCAAGTTGAATGTTTGTGTTTGGAAACGCACTTAGGACACGGGAATTATTTTTAGTACACAAGCTATGAAAACCCGATTGGTTATCTCCTTTTTTCCCATATTGAAAAAACCAAGACCCATGAAGGACCAGCTAAATTTAGATTTCTTATGACACATAACACAACGTGACGTCACCATCAAACGAGTACGTCATCATTATTTCTGTTGATGTGAGTGGCTGCGAGCGTTGGTTGGTATAATGTAATTTATTACTGACATTATTTGAATGTAGGTGGTAAAAACAAGATATAAGTATAATTAATTAAATTGATAATAATTAAACTGCTCCGTGGTCTAGTGGTTGCAAAATTAACTGAACTGCTGAGCGTGAGGTCCTCAAGTCCCCGTGTTGGGCAGAGTTTTCGATTTTGTTAGAAATTTTCAGTAGCAGACAGGAGTTTGGAAATGTGGCCGTTAGATGGCTAATAGCCTCGCGCCTATTATTATATAGTACTTAATAACTGGGTGGGTGATATGTGAGTGTACAATATAGTAGGTACACCTCTGCCAAACCCTTCGGGGTATATAGGCGTGATGCTGTATTAATAATCAACCAGGAATAGTGGGTCAGCAGAAGTATTTTGGGTATTTCTGTTGGGTCTGTTTAATGCATAGTATGTGAAATGCACGTACATACTTAATAAATACGTAAATAATATTACTTGACAAAATTAATTCAATTTTTTTTTATTCTATGAATTAAATACTTTTCAACGCGAATTAGGTGTAATATAACTCTATGCCAGCGTCATCTATTTATGTACTACCGAATTCCGTAGTAGCAACGCGAACGTAGCGTGGAACTACGCTCTACGCTACGATAACGCTACAGCCAGCTACAGCGTTGGTAAGTCTGTAAATGTTTCACTAGATGGCGCTGCGGGTAGCATGACTTTTTTCGAAGATACAACACCATTCCCATATCAGATTATTTTAAGATGTGCTGGGGAATTGTTTTGAGAATTGTTACATACAACGAGCGAATCTGATCTTTTGAATTTTTAATAGCAAAGATGATTTACCATTAAATCTTCTTGTTTTCATTTTTTTCCCAGGATATTTTATAAACATTATCGCAAGACATTGATATGGTCCACAAATGTAAAATCAATGACCGCAAATTTAGAAAATAGAAGAAAAATGGCAATTCTATTTTTTTGCAGATATTTTTTAAAGATAAAAGTTAACTGACGATTGATAAATCGGCCCTCAAGTTCGATTTTCAAAGTTGTCTATCTGGTAAATTCGAAATTAAAATAGTTATCAGAGAAATAATTTATTGGAGATTTATCTAGCTATGGAAAAATCAGTCCTTAGTAAGCGCGTGTCTAGTGCATGGAATACGCGAATTAAGTCTTATATTAATTATGAAGCGCCCGAATAGATTTTCTAGTGTCTCATGGGCATTACTTGACGGGTATAGTAACGGGTATAGTTATTGTAATTCTATGTGAATTATGATTAGTAACTTTAAACTTAAAGGATAAGCCAGTATTGGGTTTTCAAAAATACTCACGACATCTAACGTATTTGCATAGGCCACTGCTTCATGTCATCTGTAAGAAAATAACATTATCAATGTAAAAGATTCTGACTATAACGATGTTATTCTAAAGGGCCAAGAGATGTTCAGGTAATATATGTTTTGTAAGCAAAACCGAATATGATTGCCACGCTAATTTACCTGGTACAAGTATACTGGCAATCTATAGTGGCAGGCCCTTTCCATACGTACAGTAGGTAAGCATCGAAAAGATTAACTTAATGAAATTCAAATGCGATATTAAAAGGAAATAGTTATTGAAATCTCAACCAATTTTACACATAGTATCATAGTATCAGTACAATTTAATGATTTTAACCAATAGTTTTCCAAGCGTTTGAATTTCGCTACGTGTATATATATTTTTATATCATATCATATCATATATATTTTTGATGCTGACTATACCTATCTATAGATAGTAGAGCGGTGTCACATTTTATTATTTAATTGTAGAATTATCCCCTATGTTCAAAGAGCTCGCTTAGCCCGCCAAATTTAAACACAGTAGGTTCATGGCAAATAGTTTTAACAATTTCGTTCTAGAATGATAAAATGTAAACCGTCTATTTTCCCCCAAAATTAACTATTTTGAAAGTTCCACAGACTATGGACCTTTATATATGTTTAACTACAAAGTTGTATATATAGTATAGTAAATGTCGCAACTACTATTTTCATAAACGTACGATATAATTATCTAAAATATGCTAAAAACCAAATAAACTTTGAATTTGGCGGGCTAAGCGAGTGTTTCCAACTTAATAGACATCATATTTATTTATTTATTTCATAACAAATATACTACCCACTACATTTTCCACAGACTATTAAATAACAATCAAACTGTTAGCAGACGTTAACCGTTGCCAGGGCAATATTAAAAGAAATTAAGTTAAATGAAAAAGAACTGAAAACAAAAGAACAAAAGTAATAACAATAATAAAAATAACAAAAATAATAATCTGCACGTTCATTTGATGCATCATATACAATCTTATAATATTTATTAAGTTGAATGGTCTACTGCTGATCCTTGAGAAATTTAATTATACTATTCATAAATGCATATCTGTTGAGAAACAATGTGTCGATAGCACTAAATTGCTTATTACATATTTCGTATATGTGTCGACTAAGCGGTGTAGTGGAGAGCGCACACAAGAGTTAGTTTTGCAGAGGCTGTTAGTGAATAAGCGCCTGGTGCGTACTTCCCGCCCATGCACAGATCGAGGAACCAGGTAACACAATTTAGTTAACAGTGCCAGTTCAGAAGATTTTTATTATTTTAGCAGCTTTTGGATAGCGTGGTAAATCTATCAAACTGATAGATATTGGCAATAATTTATCGATACGTCGCCGAACTTGAAAGGTCTGGGAGTTTTACGATTGCTAATGATGTCGCGTCGAGTATATTCTTGCCAATTCTATTATTTTCATAGGCTTTTCAAAAATAGTTGCTAAGAGGTTTTTTTTTTAGAAATTGAGATCTAGAACGATAGTTTGCCTTGGTAATTTTAAATTTAAGTAGAACATTAGATTTCATAGCCGAAACAATTGAAGTAAAAAGCCTAGTAAAATAAATTGACATTTTTTGGCACAATATTTGGCTGGTGACAAAAAATGTACAGAATTAGATTAGTTAGACTAGAAAATAAGATGTAATGATTATTTCAAAAGTAAAAATAAGTGGTAGTTGTTTAGTCTTTTCATATGAAATTGTTGATGAAAAGAATCCATATCGTGAGTTTCTGAATTCCATCATCAATAAAATAACTCTAAACGAACTTACTAATGCTGAAAACCTTGATGACGTTGCCATTTGCATTTATTTTACAAAACGTACCTATCAAGGGCGCAGATCTGGCTATTACCTGGAAATGTATGTAGCAGACAGCAATCATAGAATACAAAATTGATACCTCGTACCTTTTACATTCTTAAGTGCAGTCACATGTTCTCATGAGTAACTTTTATCGTCTGTTTAGCGATGAAATACAATATTAAAAATACATTTTTGAACATCTTTCATTATTTGCTTTGTCGTGACTTTAATGCATTTTCGTTGGAGTGATTAGTTGTCTTTTTGGCAATTGTTTCGTTTATAGCTAAATAACTACATCTCAAATCGATCATCTTCACTGGACGTCAGACTTTCATCGAATACGCGAACACTACTAACCAGAAAAGCAGTGATAGCCTAGCGATTGAACGATTGTTTTTCATGCAGAAGGGGTTTCCACGAGTTCAAACCCGGCCCGCACCTCTTATTTTTTGGAATTATTTGCGAATCAGAATTTGATTATCACCTGCGTTTACGGAGAATTAAAACATCGTGAGGAAACGTGCACACCTGAGATGGTGTGTAGTCCACTAACCCGCGCCGGGGCAGCGTGGTGGACCAAGGACCATTCCTTCTCGTTTTGAGAACGGACTATTGCCCAGCAGTGCGACAGTAATGGGTTAAATTTATTAATGCCTATCCATGAGACTTCAGTGGTGTATATCCTAACAATACCACAGTTGAACAATATTAAAATTGTATGCTAGCGAAAACGTGGTAGGTAATACTGAATACTGATAAAGACAGAAAGAGAGGGAGCAAAACTTCAAGTTGGTATTACAGGTATGTAACACAGATGAGTGTAATCAGCCTCATTGGTCTAGTGGTCGCAACCGCGGCTGCTGAACGTAAGGTCTTGAGATTTAATCCCATGTCGGACAAAGTGTAATTGGGCCCAGTAGATAGTAAAACACGGGACTCAACAACGGCATCGGCGAAATGTGGTTGTATGTACTCCTCTGCCTATCGGGTAATACAGGCGTGATGCTATCTGTGTGAATGCCAGTGTCATATAATTTTTCAGTGTAGTATAGATAATAGTAATAGACGTATAAAATACAAGAGGTCTTAAAACACTACCTTGCGTAACTTCCAATCTGTCTTTTCTTTTTAGTATCACTGTCGGTACTACATCTATACATTGTTAAATAATCCTTAACTGACAAATCAAATAATTTAAACGTAGGTACACAGAATAGCACTGTAGGTCTAACATGAATATTTTGATTGAGAGTAACGTAACCGTGGTCTAACATGAATATTTTGATTGAGAGTAACGTAACCGTATCGTTAATTTAAGTGGATTTTGAATTGAAAATAACTGTCCTATAAGTTTTTGTTTTTATTTTAAGCGACTGAAACAATTTGTATCATAAATAGATATAAATAAAGTCTACAATAAAAAAAAAATATATGTGCGAAACGCGTATTTCCCATTCTTGACACGCTTTTTCTTATCTAAATACGCGGTTACGCTATTTATTGAAGAAAAATCGTGCAAGTGTAGGTGACTCAATTCGTATGAAATCAATAACATTTATAGCTAGCTTAAATAGATAGAGGATGCTTTATTGCACATAAAGAAACATAATTATATATCAGAAACTTAGGTACTTATTTGAGAAACTGGTACAGCCGAAAGATGAGATCAAATGTTTTTGAATTCTAGACATTCGAGTAAGGCGAATAAAAAAACACGTTTTTTTTTAAACTTGTGGATTTATAAACTGGTTTTGATTTAAATGTTTGTATTCGTTGTGGTAAAATCAATTTAATTTGTTTAATAAAAAAAAAAAAAGATTTTTTAAATGCCACAGATGACTCAACAGAAGGTAAATTCAAACAAAATAAAGCACACGGACCATTGAGTCGCCGGTAGGTATACCAAAAAGCATTTGCATATCGTTGTACCCGTTCATCTTTCACATTTATTCACTTATCACGCATAATAGATATTGTTTGATAGAAAAAAAAGTTCAATATCTACCATCTGCCTACCCCAACGCGTAGGGCGGCGGGGTGCAGCTGCCGTCGCACGCGCTGGTTCCACAATAGACGCGATCAATGAACCCGGCACCCCTCACCCTTCATATCAGGTACCGTACCGTTTCTCTTTCCAACTACCTAGTATTTGGAACTCGTATACCAAAAAATTAAATAAAAAATGTGCAGAAAAAATTACGAACAGCTGATCCCGCAGCTGATGTGTCTGGACCTTGTTGTCGGCGATCTTTGTCATCTTCTCACAGTTATCTCTTCTTACCTGCAAAAATATAGGTATTGATTCCGTTGGAGACCAATCTACCATGTGGATAAAGATGTCATAGCAAACAAAAACACTGCGGGAGCCTGCGCACGAGCAAAATATGTAGTCTTAATCTAATTAAGTATTTTTTGTCATATCAAAAATATAGAACTGAGTGATATTAAATTTTAAAGATTATCCAGAAGAGATCTACACTTGCTAGTTTAAGTTTTGATGTGTGAAAGCATTTTTGCCGGTCTGTAAATTAAATAGAATATTAGAATAGAAGAGGAATATTAATTATAATCTTATATATCTAAACGGTATTAAGAGTGTTAAGATCGCAAAGCAATCAAAACGCAAAAAAATCTGTACTAAATCATAGTCATGAATTCATAGCGCACACGCTATTCACGATCACCTAAATACCTCTCAATGTACCACGTAGGTACTATTATAAAAGGAAATAGTGTGTGTGATTATGAGTCGTAACAGGCCGAACATAGTGACGTAGAGGAAGCGATCGGTTCCACATAGTGTTCACAAGAACAATGCGTTTCCCACAGCAGGCGCACCGCACTCGCGCTTCCGGCCCGAACGAATACGAAACCGACCATTGATTCCGATTGACAATTATAAATATCTTGTGACAACTCGCAACTTAACGAGTATTATGGAGATTGGAGATAATTGGTGTGATGTTTTTATAACTGCTTCAATGGTCTAGTAGCCGCAAGCGCAATGTCTTCGGTTCGATTCTCGGCAGTCTGATTACGTTAAAATAGCGACAGCAACGCGACAGCCACACGACAGCAGCCTCACTGTTGGCCAATTCATATATGACACGAAATTACATTTGACAGTAGCTATCGCGCGATCTACGCCTGTCGCAAACTGATTGCTACATCGGTAATTGGCTGCCGCTGAGGCAAAGTTTTTTTGTAGTTTTTCTGCATGAAAATTATGAAAAGCACCACGGAGTCTGAAAATGTGAACCTGGTAGATGCCAATAGGGCCGTCCTATAATATGTTAGATTTAATAACGGCATCAGCGTAATGGTTATATCGGCATCATGCTATTTATGTTTTTAATTGAGATAAACTATTTAGAAATATAATTTTTAAAGAGGTTTCCAAGGCGACATCAATAAGTAAGGGGTGGGTATGTTGTTCCCAGCTTCCCCTTTACGTCATCCTTGCCTGCACGGTGCAAGTCAATGACACGAGACTTTGGCGACCGATAGTAGGGGATCTGTAACCCGGACAACAATAATCGCAATGGGGTAACTTGCTATCCATAGGGACGGCAATTTTGAGTCGACAATGTCTAACTGTAGACACATAATCTCACACAGACACAAACTTGTTGAACTTGAAAGTAAATTTTATACGAGAATATTGTCAAAATCACCATGCTTAAATAGACTTGTTATCGTATTGTTCTAAAGGCCCTTTGACGATGCTCGAAGGAGATGCTCGCTTCGCTGAATCACGAAATGTTTGAGCCGCCAAAGTCTTTCACGACACCGCTGGGTAGTAAAGGGGTAGGCTTTTTTGTCACGAATGAGGCTTTCACTATAGTCATGGTCCAGTGGTCTTGGGTTCAGGTCAGTGAGAATCTAGCCTGCCAAGCGTGGGGATTATGCCACCCCCCCCCCCCCCCTTGGGGGCGGCCTTCGTTCAGCATTGGACGTCTTCTGGCTGATGATGATAATGATGACTGAAACCAAAACAATACGATTTTCAAGATCTACCTACCCACACTGGATCCACCTAGCCATTGAATTACGACCCAGATCCTCTGCTCAGCAATGGGAACGTTAATACGCTGATACACGGTTTTCCATAAATTCGAAGACAGAATTTAATTAAGTGTGTTAATTATAGAGGGTTCCTATAATACGCATACAGTGTGTATTTGTATTATAACACCTGTATTTAACCCTAAGTTTATTCACCCGGTCTAGATTTTGGGATAGAACTAAAATAAGATGACCGGTTTAAACAAGGGAACACATGGCATCAAGTTTAGGAAGTACGCTAATTTGCGGGATGCCAAGATTTGTAAATACAGGGATATTGAAGCTTAAAATACTGACACTGCCTCATTGGTCAAGCGCGATTGCTGAGCGTGTAGTCTTGTGTTCGATTCCCGGGTCGGGCAAAGTGTTATTGGGTTTACCTGTATGGAAATTCTCAGTAGCAGCACGGAGTCTGGAACTGTGCCCGGTAGATGGCAATAGCCTCGCCCCATATTATTTGGGATTCAATAACGACATCTGCTAATTGTGGATGTACAATAGTACACCTCTGCCTAATCCTTCGGGGAATACAGGCGTGATGCTATGTTATGTAAAATACTGAGACCCCACGTTCGGGCTCAAGTTGTTGATTAGTTATAGGGTTACTCAACGTAATTCATCAGGCATTCGGTTCAAATCTCAAATAACCTGGAGTTATAGGAAATTCTCACTTGTACGAGTTCAGTCTTTAGTATTTACTAGACTACTAGTTGAGTTAAACCCATAGTCGATGGCTGGTATTTATATGAAGGTTGAGCACGCCCACAATTATTGTATAAAAAAACCGGTGTGACATTATTGCGGTAAGGATTTTCAAGTAGGTTTTCTCGATTTGAATTTAGCCTACCAAAATCGCAATTTTAATTGCAAATATCTTCTAGGCATTTTGGAAAGGTGTAAGGGGAGGTTCGATCCCAAAAACCACTCCCATAGTAACGCCCATGTAATGTATATAGGAAATGTATCAAATTATAAACAGGTTAAAATAAATAAATATTCTCAATAAATAGAGTTACGAATGGCTACGTCCGTAGCAGCGTAGCCGTACTACGGCAGAAAAATGTATCTTCTTTCTGTTTGCAGTTCGACATAAACACAGTAAAAAAGCCTTCAGACATGGTCTTTGACAGTGTCTCTAAAGGCAAGGTCTAAAGTTACTGATCTATCTCATAGAATAAACTCAAATATGCAAAATATTGCGAACACAAAAGTTAACTGACATGTTATCACAAACTCAGTTTTCTAGATCATTTAAGGAGCCTTTTAGTGCAATTGTGTACGATTGATCCGAATCAGAGGAAACATAATATAACATAGCATTACGCTTGTCTTCCCCGAAGTGTTAGGCAGAGGTGTAGGTACTATTGTACACCCACATTCCGCCAATGCCGTTATTAAGTCCCATATAATAAGTGCAAGTCTATTGCTATCTACCGAGCACAGTTTTAGACTCCGTACTGCTACTAAGAATTTCCATATAGAAATCCAATAACACTGCCCGACTCGGGAATCGAATCGAAGACCTCACGCTCAGAAGTCGCACTAGCGACCGCTAGACTAATATGGCAGTCAGAGTAAACACAAAGTAGCAATTTTGCTATTTACATGCCTCTCTTGCGCACTTACGTTGTATATTAGTATCATTTTAATTATATTATTATTGTCATGTTGGTTTAGCAACATTTTAACGAATTTTTGAGCAATTCAGGCTTGTACGATTGTTACATCATAAATTCAACCCATTACTGTCCCACTGCTGGGCAAGGGTCTCTTCTCGGAATGAGAAGGGTTAGGCCATAGTCTACCACGCTGGCTCGTCGGGGTTGGCGAACTACACACACCATCAAGAACTTTATGGAGCCCTCTCAGGTGTGCAGGTTTCCTCACGATGTTTTCCTTCACCGTAAACGCAAGAGATAATCAAATTCTGTTACATCATAGTAAATAATTATTATTTTGTAAATTATAAGTGTATTTGAACTGTTCCACAAGTTTGTGTGGATTATCTTAGGTCTTAGTTCTCTGCATATTTTTCCATTGTTAAAAATATAGTTTAAAAATGTTATTATACATAAGAAAAGCAAAAATAATATATTTATTCTTTAGAAGTGTATTATGAGATCATTGTTCAGAAATGAACAATTCATTACCATTCCTGATTATTTACGCGTGTCTTCGAATGTTCCTGCTTTGTTCTACTTTTGAATGGAGGTGCGGTTTTGGCCTTTACAATAATTATATCCCGGTAATTAAAGTTTAAAAACGACATAAGTAGTAAACATTGAATCATGGTAATTACCAATGACAGTTTACAGAGTTTTTGCCTATTCACTTTTTAATTTAATGTTACAATTTATACTCTTTTGAACTTCGCATTGATTCCAATGCCGGAGAAATAGAAAGTAGTGCTTCATAGACAATGACAAGAACTTATGTACCTATGTATGCGAAATGTAACAACAGATTTTTGCAAAAGGTGCGTAAAAGTTATTTAAGTTAAAGACCAACACTACTGTGATAACGAGGCATATCATTAAGCATGAGTAGAGGGTAGCAGGCAGTAGGGCATGGTAGGGCACGCTACGCATGTGGCCGGGACGGTGCGGTGCCGACGCATCTGGTGACGAGGGGGGCGCGGCGGGGGCTAAAATTAGTACCGGAGCGCCACGTGCGCCACGAACGAGCATCAGTCCGCGCTCAACCACCACGACGAACGGTCGCTCCCCCACACACCAGTGTTTACAACTGTAACTTAACCTACACACTCGTGCGACCTGTAGACTTGTAAACCGCGACAGCGGCGGCAGTGATAGTGTTAGCTGAGTGCAACGGTGGCCGGCGCGACGGAGGCGGTGCAAGGCATGTTGATGGCGGGCGCTCTGCCGGCCGAGTCCGAGGGGCTCCTGGCACTGGGCGCGCTGCCAGGCCAGAAAGATACAACCTGGACCAAACTCTTTGTTGGAGGACTTCCATACCACACGACAGACAAGAGCCTCAGGGAGCACTTCGCGGTCTATGGCGACATCGAAGAAGCAGTCGTCATCACAGACAGACAGACCAGCAAGAGCAGAGGATATGGCTTCGTGAGTATTTCTTTACTCACAATAAGTAGATATATATGATAAGATTTTTATTGTGCAATCTGGAGAAATTAACATGTTTACTAATTCTAATGAAACAAAAGCATTATGTGAAACTGAATTGACACGTAAACTTTTAATGCTCGTGCGCAGTCGACTCGTGTCGGCTCTGAAAAACCAACCGTATCGCACAGTTAGCGCGTTATCGCACCTCATTGCTACCTACATTATACCTAACCCACCGGCAGCTAAGTACATACAACACATACAAGGTATATCGCAAAATTACATCAAACACGGAAGTTGTTCAACGCAGGTATAAATGTCAAACAAAGTACTTAGGCAAGGTACTGAAAATATTGGGCGTGATGCGCAATTGTTTTGAGATGCATCATCATCTGTGACGCTTTTCATTTCGGGAAAGTGCAGCGTCATATCGTCGTAACATTTATTGTGCCAAATATAAAACATGTCACGGACACCAGAAATATCCTAAACAACTAAAATTTGTTAATTATACATCAATCTCCTTAGCGAATTATTGTGTGAATAATGAATTAGCTACGCGGTATAATTTGATGATTACCAACTTACCAAGTTATTGGGTTTCGCAAACACTAGGTATTATTTCTAAACAACAGATGCAGTAAATGACGCTTTTTTTCAATGCAGCTAGTTTAATGTAATAAAGTTTGAGGCTTTTTGTTTGGTGCAGCGTGGGGCTCGTGGGAAATGAATCACAACCCCATTTTCAATTCGTACTAGGGGTGGATAGACCCTCAGGGAACACGACGCGTAGCACCCTCGCTGCGACATCCAAATAGCAGTAATAATCGCAATTCATCGTTCGTAACACTACAAAATGTGTTACTAAAATTTCATTTTCCTAATAAACTTTATAATGTAATGACTTATGACTTTGTTTCGACGTTTCTGTGTTTAGAACATAATTGATATTACAATGCTATTTGTAAGCAAGAAACGATCAAATATTTGCTATTGATAAGGAATTTAAATCATAATGTACCTTTTCAATTTGTAAACGATAACTTATTGCCAATTGGATATGGATTAAAGTTTCAGATTAGTTGTGTTCGAACAACAATAAAAAATTGCCATAAACCAAAATCTGTTATTGAATTTGTTGAAAATACACAGGTTTAGATTTTGCAGATAGTTGTTTTATTTCTCGACGCTTTATCTACAATGGCTACAATATTCTAAGCATGATTTTCTACTACTTCAAGCACTAGCATGTAGCTAGCTTTTCTTGTTCTTCGGCTAAGTTTAAAGTCAGTACATTCTCAATTTGGACCTTCGGTTACTGTTTTTCACAACTCTGCGATTCAGGTGTATGAATATATACTTTTTACGGAAATGTCTTCAATTTCCAAGTTCCTCCTCAAGTTAACACTTTAAAATTATTGTGTTAGTGCACGTCCCTCTGCTCTACATAGCCGTTGGGTCGAAGCGACCGGCAGCCGGCACCAGTCGGGACGTGCTGAAGTACTTGTATGAAACAAAAGAGTGTCATCTGATAGCGGTACGGGCCGCGGAGCTGTGGAGGCATCTAACAACGAAGGCCACAATAAAAGCGATAGATGACTGAGAAAAAGAAAACCAAAAATAAGCACAGCAAAGGAAACCGTCTGATTTTGTCACGAACATTTTTTGAAACATTCATTTAGATATTGTTGTACGTGGCATAAAGACCGTTTTCAATTGTTATATTATTTAGCATTTCGTCCAAATCAGATTCATGGCCAGTAAGTAAATAATCAATAACTTTAGACAGGAAAAGATAATGTTTAAAAACGTGACTGTAACCACCAATCAATTGCAATCGTTATCGCCGAATCAGTCTTGACATTTATAATTACAATTTAGCAAATATTGGTACCTCAAACTCATATTTAAATATCATAATTGTAACGCTGAGTTATATATAAAAGATAATCTAATGGTGACTGCCATGAGTCTGTATCTGTAAAAAAAATGTTACGAGTACCGCGATGCGCATATGTCGACGGGCAACCGTATTAATATAATTAAATACACAAAATGACTTGTTTGCATCATCAAAGAAACAGAAAAAGCTTTGCAAAGCCAGCAAAAAAATCATAACTTGTATTTTACAGGTTTAACGAAATTCTGATGTGTTAATTGATTTATTAATATCTAGTTTTTATTTATACATTTACACATTCATCCTCATGCCTGTTATCCGTAAGTACTGTTATCATCCTTGGCAGTCTATAACTATTATTTTCAATTTAATCAATGCTGATTGCTTAAAGGTGTATATGACGTTATCTGTTCGCGGATGAATGGACGAAGATTTTATTGGTATGTCAGAAGTACTGTGAGAGGAATGCATGAAAGTGTTAATTTAATTTTATTTTTGTTGTTTGGTTTTCTTTTTCTGTTTTACTGTCTTTAATTAATGTAATTGGTCATTCCGTGTTAATTAAAGTAAATAAATAAATAAATAAATCATAATATGTTCTTATCTCAATTATATGACCTGCAAATCTTACTCATTATCTATAGACAAAGTTTTTGCTGCTATGATTAGTCATACTAATGTTAACTATTTGTACGTACCCAGTTTCAACAACTTTGGGTACTCTCTGTGTACTCCAACGATGTAATTCTCCAAAGAGGTGTCTAGGTCTACCTACTTATATATTGTTGAAGTTATATATATGTAAATAGGAGCATACAAAAACGAACTGGCGCCAATTTAAAGTAACATTTCGGCGCACATTAATGTTATTCATATTGTTAGAAATACTTACGAAGTGTTACTAAAAGTTCAAGGTTAAAAACATCAATTAGCAAAGAATACGCATTACTATAATATTGCATACAGTACCTTCTAATATAGAATTTATAATGGTAAATAATTTAAACTGATCTACAGTATTATAATTCAATAAAAAACATTTTAATGATTCAGCTATTACAAATAATATATTCACAAAATATGTTTATAACTTAACTTTTTAAATGAAAAGCTTTAAATTCTCATGAGTAATTAATATTTTAATCGACAGAAAACAAACGCGCTCAACCCTCAAATATGCATTAGACGAAAATAAATCTTATTATTATTTTATTGATAGTAATTAAACAATTATAGGACACTGGATATGCCTTAGACACGAATAAATAACACACCCGTACTTAATTTCTTTGCATATTTACAATATAAACAAAATATGTAAACATGCTTTCTTATTCAGGTACTTTGTAAAGTGTTGAGTGAAAATATTAAAGTATAGTCAGTCGTTGTCAATTTCAGTTAATTAGAGAGTGTCGCTTGAGCCGCGTTAATATGGGCGGGTCGTAGACACGCCTCCTGAAGCTACGGACACTACGGGCTACGTCGTAGACCTAATACTATACACAATATCAAAGAAATGTGACCATTTTTTATTTCTTATATTATTTTCTGACTGCCTAGTTGGTCTGGTGGTCGTAAGCGCGACTGCTGAGCGTCCTGGGTTCGATTTCCGAGTCGGGCAAAGTGTTATTGGGATTTTTTGTATGGAAATTCTCAGTAGCACCACGGAGTTTGGAACTGTGCCCGGTAGATGGCTATAGGCTCAGCCCCTATTATTTAGCAGTTTGGGACTCAGTAACGGCATTAGCAAAATGTGAGTGTGCAACAAAAACCCTTCGGGGGACACAGGTGTGATGCTATGTTATGTTATTTTTTCTATAACCTGAAATTGAACTGATATACTGAGTGTAAAAAAGCCTTAATTTGAATAAATGTGTTATTAAATGCTTCAATAAACTACGTTCCAAATAATTCATTCTTCATTAAACAAAAGAAATAGACACCATTTGACGATGTTGGAACCAGAGTAATCTAAGTGACATTTTTACCAATAATGAGTTTATTAAAGAATGGCATAGAAAAATCATAATTCATCCATGCCACACTCGTCTAAGTGCACTTCAGTGCTTTCTTTCGGGAGGGATGACAACATCTCACTATAGAATTGGCGCGGTTTGCAAAGTAAAGGCATGCCACACTGATCTAAGTAATGAGGTGTACATCATTAGTTATGTCACTTACATCACTCTGGTTCCAACGTCGTTGTTTATCGTTATAATACACTTTGATTTCCGAATATAAACCGGACAAAAGCAAGTTAGTAGGTACATAAAAATACGAAAGAAACCCGCAAAGTTCCTTTTATTTCATACTACCAAGGCCATACAAATATTTAGCTCCGATACGATAATCTGAACTCTATCCAGTCTAGGAGCATTAAAATAATGACTGTCTTTATCTAGACAATGGAGTGTGTTATTTATTTGTTTCCGCAATTGTGGGGAATATGTCTATAGTGCCTGTAATATTGCTTTGACACGTCACCAGTGCATTTTTTTGCAGTCAATAAACGCGATAATTTATGTATTTACGTGCTTCAGGCAATACTATGTAAATATATACTATATAAATATATAAATACATATGCTTACTTTAAAATAAACTTTGCCTCATTGGTCTAGTGCGCAAGCGCGACCGATGAACATGAGGTCTTAGGATCGATTACTGGGTCAGTAAAAGCGATATTGGGTTTTTCTTTGGTTTAAGAACAACTTTATTTCTCATAAGAATTACATAGATAATTCACTTACTGAGAAACACAATAAAATTAAGATTTATAATTAGAGCGCACAGATTATTTTTCTGTATGGAAATTCTCAGAAGCAGCACGGAGTCTGGAATTGTGCCCGGTTATAGATGGTAATAGGCACGTATTACATGGGACTCAATAACAGCATTGGCGGAATGAGGGTGTACAATAGTACACCTCTGCCTAATACTTCGGGGAATACAGGCGTCGTGCTATGTTATGTTATATTGTGTTACGTTACTTTAAAAAGATATTATATATTAAGCTAGTACATTATATAATGCCTACCTTTGGACTGGCTGACCTCCTGTAGGTCTTGACATAGGTACTCATGTCGATATGTCAAATTATGGCTTCACCTTTATGTTAGAAAAGTAAAATTGAAACACACCGTGCATTCTTGTCATGTTTCACGTAAATTGCATGACGTTCCAATAATTATGTATGTAGGTAGGGTACCCACTGTTGATAAGTTGAACGGTAATGAATAAGTTAGTGGCTGACTTAAATGTTTGACTGACAGAAAGTACATATTTCAAGTATAGAAAGACAGTACGCGACACCAAAAAGATTTTGAAGAAAATATCGGTTTACAAAAGTACTCTGCCTTAACCCTACAGGGAATACAGGCGTGATGCCACATTATCTCCTATGGAAATCTCCTGTGTATAATTCTCTCTGTGGAAATAAGGCAAGATATTAAACAGTTAAAATATTACGTCTAGGATATAATCAGATCCATACCATCAAAAGAAAAAAAAAACTATATTCTGTAGCTGTTTCTTGTTGTTATTTTCGAGTACTTAGCTTATGTAAACTTTATGTTTCGTTAGTCATTCATTAATCAAGGGGAGTCAGAGGCCCTAATGTAAGTTTCTTTCGATAAACTCGATGTAACGCATCGAACGCGTTCGGCGCTCCAATTGGTGGAGAGCACGAAACGGACCAATCGGAGCGCCGAACGCGTTCGATGCGTTAAATCGAGTACATAACAATACGTTAACCAAAAGGCCAGATTGCTGGCAAATGTCGAGTTCTAATGATGTTTTGCCACACAGAGGCTGCCTTCTTCTGGCACTTAACTTGCTTATGATATCAATACGTATCGGCCTTCGTAAATAGACATATAATTTTTTTTTGTGTCGGTTTTGTCATATGCTAATAAATATGATGCTATCGGTAAAAATGATGGACCATTTAAAATTAAAATTATTTTTCGTACAATTAGTGTAAGGTGGTACCTATTAATCGTTCTCATTTTAGAAAAATAATCAATAACGATACGACATGTGATTGACTAGGAGTATTTGAAATACTTGCCTAGGTGTTACTAAAAGATCAGTTCGGCTGCACAATCAAACATACAACTAATCAACTAACAGCCAGTTAGCCGAACGTTGATAGTATATTCGTTATCGCACCCCGAGTCTAACTACGATTTGTACGGTTTACAAACGTATAAACTCTGCATCTAAATTTAATTATACTTATTCCTTTGTACCGGGGCAATTTACATACAATACCTACTGAATTCCAAAATTCGCTGGACGTTTTTGTTTAATGTGGGATTGTCGGTGAACTAACTCTGAAAAGGTTAAGTGTAACAATAATGATAATATAACAATCTATTTAAAAAAATACTGCTTCATATTCTGTTTTAGGATTCTAACGTAGGTAAACGAAATATTCTTTCACCAACATACGACAAAAAATATTTGAATAGTATGTTGATCTCGTTTGTCTCCCTAATACATGAGTTTTATCACCACACAGCGATCCCAAAACTAAAAAAACAATATATTCTAAATAGTAGAATATTTGAATTTACAATTATTCCAGACTTTCAATATCTGGAGGTCATCAAGCATTTGCTTTAGACCCGAGTTCCATTATAATTTGAGCCCCCAAAGTAATATTCTTTAATTTACATTAGATAGAGCTAAAGCTGAACTAGGGACGAGGAAGGGCAATTTAAATTGGTCGATTCGATAGTAGCAGCGTCGAGGTGGCGACCCGCGCGCACGCATGCATTACAATAGGTAATGCCAACTCGACGTCATCCTTCAACGTATTTGATATTCAAATGAATTCGGTTTAAAATTACCTGAAACGTCAATACAATACTGAGTTCTACAATTGTTTACAGGTGATAATGGGTGACCGGGCGGCGGCGGAGAGAGCGTGCAAGGACCCGAACCCTATCATCGACGGGAGGAAAGCCAACGTGAATCTTGCCATACTAGGAGCCAAGCCCAGAGGGAACCTGGCGCCAGGTTAGTGACACGCTTACCTTATCGATAGCGGAGATAAGTAACAACCGGCTTCGGGAAATAGGTCAACGCGGTATAGGTAACGGGCAATACTTACCTGCGAACACTTGTTACATAGTATTTAAATACTTTATAGTAGAGTGAATACAACTATCGTTAGTCTGAGATTATTGTACTTGTGTACGATGTACGATCAGATAATTGTAAGTAATGAATGAAATATACTGAAAAAAAAAAAGAGTTTATAGTTATTTAACGGATAATATATAAAAATATATAACAATGACGACACGGTTGGCGCAGTGGCTAAGCGATTAGCTTTCTGCGCTACGAGTCGCGGGTTCGATCCCCGCACGGAACAAATATTTGTATGTTCTACAGATAGTTGTTTCGGGTCTGGTTGTTTGTGCATGTGACATGTATGTTTGTAAACTGTACCCACGATACAGGAGAAATCCTAGTGTGGGGCAACGTTTTTAAAAAAAAGGAAAAAAATGACTAGAAAATATATAAAAATGACTAACTGTTGCCCGCGACTTTATCTGCGTACATTTTGTATTTATTATCGGATAAGTGTTTCGTTGCAATAATGAAAAGCCTTTGCCCTGCACCTGGTCCCGGGCTAACTCTTTGTAAAATATTATTACGATTGATTCAGTGGTTTAATCGTGATGAGGTAACAAGCAGATAGACAGAGTTACTTTCGTATTTATATTATAACGTAGTGTAAAGGTACAACATTGGAGCCTTGAAAAGAAGAAGGCAAAAATGGAGGTACGAAACATGTTTGTCCAACACAATTGATGGACCAGGCAATATTGGCATCCGTTACCGTAAAAAACGTTACGGGATTACAAGAAAAAAAAGGGCGCATCAACGGATGCCCCTATTATGTAAATACAAACTAAGTGCCCAACAGTTCTCGTAACAGAAATCAAAGGACATAAAACTGGTTCAGTACACGTTAACGTACGAAGAATAAATCATTGAACATTATCTTCGCGGGTGTCGGGTTGTGTTACTAGGGTTGTATAACCTCCGGAGCAACGCTTATCAACGCTCAGCTGTTTGTAAAAGGAACATTTTTTGTTCTTACAAACGTACACATGATTCTTTTTTGTGTTTCGCCTTCATTTTCGGAGTCAGTGTGTTGTCAACGGACAAAAAATGGTGAGATCGCGTCGTGTGAGATACAATGCCTTCGTGGGGGTCAACTGTACAATGTACACGTGTGTTGAGGCACTTTAACATTTATATTATATTTTATTAACTATTTAAAATGCTACCTAAATATATGAAGGTACTTGATGAAGGTAAATGGTGGCCGTGAGTTTTGAACCTGGGAAATTAACTTAGTTGTATTTTCATAAACAATTAGACGTTTGACACAATACTTAATGATAGGTACCTAATTAAGTAAAGGCCGTCATTCAAGTGTGTCTCTTAAATATAACGAATATATTCATCTGTGTTGGTTGCGGCTTTCGGCGCCATCTTTTTATGTAGTCTTCTCTATTCGTCCGAATATGTTAAATTCTAAATGAAACCTGAATATATAATGAATTATGGAAACTAATAGAATTCATTACCGCTAACACAAGTGGGTCGTTTTATTATATCGCTCGATTAGTTTAAGATAGCAATCTGATAGCGAGTGCTTACTGATATCAATTTATTTCATGGTTATCTCTGAGTACTTATTGGATATTAATAAAGTGCCGTCTAATACCAATATGTGCAGGAAGAATTTTACTAAAACATACTGCTAAATAATTATCTCAAGATTATATCTTTCTCAATATTCGAATTTAAGAAGAATATTTGTATGATCTACAGATAGTTGTTTCGGGTCTGGTTGTGTGTACATGTGACTTGTATGTTTGTAAACTGTGCCCAAGATGCAGGAGAAATACAAGAGTGGGGCAAGGTGATTTAAAAAAAAATCTAAATTTCATCACGAGTAACAGTGCTCTAGCATTACTGTAAGCCTGTCTCTTTCCACTGCTGGGCAAAGGCCTCCCCTTGGTCTCCAACCTTGCTCGCTTGCATACGACAAAAAATCTGCAGACTTTAAATTTAAAGAAGCATTTTATTATGATTGTTTTATAAATAACACTATGTATAATGAAATAAAAGTGAAAACATGCCTTAAAAAAAACAAAAAGCGATAACTGTTGATTTAGCCTATCATAATTGCATCGTAAGCGCAACATTCAGCTATTATCTATAATCTATTATGTAGCAATACCATTAATTACAATTTATTGCGACTGCCTCGGTGACGTGTCGAACACAATAGTGATTAGAACAATAGACCACACGGGATATACAAAAAACCTTCAACAAATATTAAACCTTAAGTCAACCTCTTAAAGTCTTCATTACAAAAGTTTGTCAAAAAGTGTCTCGCTGGTTGTACCGTGGAACATGGGGAGCGAACACTGTTCCGCCCCCGCCGGAAGTCCCTAAACGCTCGGAAACGGAAGTGCTCGGTATACGCGGCTCGCTAATTGATTGAGCCCTACGGACACGCACCACCACAACCCTTGGAAGGTGACATACTGTTACCTTTGTAATCACTGCATCTACATTCCTGATACAAGAAGAGATAACAACGGTGGGAAAGTGTAACAAAACACGACTACACAATGACTACTTAAACAAGTTAAAACCTTTCTAGTCCCAATACAATATTTAGTATGAGACCAAATCTGAAATCACGAAACAAAGTCATCATTATGTACCGTATAATTCAATATTACTTGAGAATTTCAACGTTGGTTTCATAGTAAAAGTTGTTCGTATTGATGAGTACAATTAGCAAAATTTAGCAGGTCGGGAAAAATGTTAATCTGTGTTTCTGTATAGAAATTGTCTACTGTGCCCGGTAGATGGCAATAGGCTCGCCCCCTATTACATGGGACTCGATAAAGACATCGGTGAAATGTGGGTGTACAATATACACCTCTGCCTAACCTTTCGGGAAATACAGGCGTTAAATATGTTATGTTGGTAGGAATTATATACTCGTATATGATTAGTCTGTGACATGTTTGACGACTCGATACATTAATCATAGTTCGTCGGTCCAGCAATTTGGACTAATGAGGGACCTTCCATACATGTAATGGAACTGTATATAATAGAATGTTATCAAAAATGTGTTTTTAAAGTAACGCACCACGATCAATAGCTTTGTCGTCCATAGTTCTGCTTCATAGCATCGGACGTGTAATATTATCTTCGATATAAACTGATATAACAGTTACGCACATATATAATTGATATAGCAAAATTGTAGTAGGTTTATCATTTAACAATCAGAATATGGGTTTCTTCAGGAATGTAGACAAACAATGTTTTTTCTCTCAAGACTCAAGGCCTTTCTCAATACTGAGGAAATTTAATATATTTTAACATCAAAATCCTTTCGTAAATTGATGTTGGTTGTATTGGTCTCACTATGTATAGTTTTAATAAAAACAGAAGATATTTAGTCTTGTCTAATTAGTCTACCGCTTGTTATCGATGTGAGTTTAATTGCCATCGCAAACAGTGTAATTTCCAGTAAATGACGATATTATATATGTGAAAATGTGTGAGGATGGATGGGTCTTTGTTACTCTTTCACGCCAGAACGGCTGAATGGATCTGAATGAAATTTGGCACAGAGATAGATTATAGTCTGGAATACCACATAGGTTACTTTTTATCCCGGGAAAATGTACGGGTTCGTAAACCACGCGGGCGAAGCCGCGGGCGGAAGCTAGTTTTAAATATTGTCTGTCCTTTTTCATTGATTGACAAGACAGAAATAAATTATGATGAACCCTATGTTCAATTAAGTTTGGCGATTATTACAACAGAGATACAACGAAGGTTCTTGCATACGCCAGGAGCACACATTTTATGAATGATACTGTTTAATTAACGAAACTAGTGAAATTACAATTTCTGTAATCAATTCGTTCGGGCCGAGTGCAGAGGAGATTGGCAGAGATTCAAACGATTCAGTACATAAACCAATTTACTATAACCGACCATCACATGGTCGGTAGACGACATATATGAATGACATAGCATAATGAAACTTCCGCGCATACGCAATCAACAATACCTTGATCACAACCCGTGCCACATGTAATTTCATGCAAAGAACTATTACAGTTGCAAAGTGATTGCAGATTAAATTGTCTTTGCATAATTATTTATAATGAAATTTTATTTATGTGACGTCATACATAACCGTGCCTATTCTAAATTGCTGCTATTTCATTGCATGCTCCTCTTCGGCTACTATTAAGTAATAAGTAAAATTTAATTGCGAAGGGTATGAGATAATAAATGTAATAATAATGATTCACTCCAACTTGTTTTACGCTTCGTTTTTGCATACGACAGCTGATTTATAAGAGTTCCAGTCTAGCCAGATATTAAATGGCCGTTACTAAAACCCGTTCATTGACGGTCCGAACAGCTGAGAAAATCAGATGTCTGAGAAAATGAAAGAACGAATGAATGGATCCGCATCCTTGCTACGGCAACGTTTACTGGAGGTCGCGGCATTGTTCGATGTGTCGGGTAGTGCACACATTGAAAACAGTTGCGCGGGCTACGCGGGGAGGGGTGCTACACAATCCACACAATGGGTGCGGGCGCCCATGACGAGACACCTGGTTTGCTATACCGGCTACGCCATATGCCACACTCTGATGTGTGTGCGCACGGCGAGTGCGTCCATGCACTGCGCATGGTAACCCTACGTCAACGTTAGAATCTTCGATTTGTTGGATTTCATTCGAATGTTTGTTTATAAAGACTATGTTTCGCATTCGCACTTTGAAAACACAAATAGACCAATAAGTTTATCTGATAAAACGATTATGAGGTAATTTTCGCGGTAAACGGTTATAAAACTGTCAATTATTAGGATGCGATTCAAATCGATTTTTTCCCGTCGGGTATTTTATTTAAATCTTCGGTAGGTATAAATTTGTTCTATCTTCATCCTTATGTTCAGTTCTCGCTTCTTACTTTTTTCAACGAAACGTAGTTTTTACCTGTGATTTTATTTGAAATTCTAATGAAGTTCAGAACCGCGGTGATTCTTGAACTTTATCAAAATTCTTACCAGTTTTCCGTTAAAATCATATGATATTTTTTAGAAAACATCGGACGTTATAGATAATTTTAATTCTTACCAATGCATTTGTCCGAAATGATGTTGTATGTATGCCTAAATATTTGATTCAAACAGTTTAGTTTTCGCTCAACTCTGGAAGCAGCGCAAACGCATTAAATCTGCCGTTGCAGAGCCTGTTTAGTCTACATTCTGTGTCTTGTAAAATTGGTTTACACACAACGCCTGGGGCATATTGTATTTGTTTACAGAACCCTTCAAGCGTGTACCTTTGTACTAATATAGGTACGTTGGAATAATATTCCCAGAGTCTGCTCGTTCATCCGAAAGTCGTGTTACAAGTTAAGTAGGATCCCCTGAATCTAGATTCAGGTCATCTGCTTTGAAAAGAAATGACCGTTAACTAGGCCGGTTTTAGGGAGACCGTTTTGTCCTTACATAATGCGCGTGCAACGTTTTGGCCGTTGCCGTTACAGAGGGGCTGCGATTTACTGTAAAAAATGACGCTTGCCCACCGCGATCAGCGCAGCAGCATTTTAATACAAAGTTTTAAAAGAGAACATTTTTTGTAATGTATTCATAGATTAAAAAGAACTGAATTTAAATGACAGTGAGAGAACATTATACTGATTTTACTGATACGATACGGTGCATTATACTTACTGATTTTGATACAAATAAGTTTGTATGTAGGTCTTGATATTTATGACACGAAGTAGAATATTTTGTACGGAAATCATCTTAACTAGATATGATTCAAGCAGGAACCTAAAATAGGTATCTTTAAGGTTAGTTCAGAATAATATTTTTTATGGAAATCCATTCACCGGGTTTGATGGAGGCGTAACGGCGTGTCTGTCTTCAGCGTCTGCGCATCGTGGCTAGCGCCAAAATAAATAAGCACGCCGATCGCATACATATACGAAGAGCTGGAGGAAATGTATATCGCGATATTCGTACTTACACATTATTTCACTTTATATAAAAAAGTATCAGAAAATATGTATCAGAAAGAGTACCAAGTGAAATATGACATTTCATTCGGTAACTAGCTAAAAAGGAATATTGCTAAACACATGCGTGTTGGAGTCGGTTATTGTGACGATACTCGCCGTTGTTTGATTAGGTGTTTTATTTTTTACACCACATAATAAAAGGAGACTGAATTTTGCTGTTACTTTGTACCGCGGCGGTAGGTATATTGTTTACGTACATAATGTACACGTTAACTGCTGTGGTAAGAAATTTGTGTAGCCCAGTTTCTAAATACGTCGTAGTGGTTGCAGCCAATGGGCGATTTCAGCGGGCCTGGCGTCGATTATGAAAACATTGTTAAAGTTTTATTATATGGGCGTGTTGATGAAGGCCGAACGGACCACTTGTCCAAACACACGGGGCGACACTATGAATTATTGAGTGGAACGAGCACCGCAGTAATCGATTCACACCTGTCTATGAACGGCTTCCAACAGAAAACATTCGACCAGCGTCTAGCAATTTTCGAACCAAATACTAATGTTATGACTCTTACAAGTACACAATAGTTACATCAAGGATTGCTTCTAAAACAAGACTTGGCGACTATTACCGTATTTGGGAACCATCCATTGTTAGAAAATCTTATATATTTGTGTATAATGTTATTTATATTTGTTTTTCTTAATTTTTATGGTCTAAAAATAAATGTTTAATAGTTTAATAGATAGATATTAGTCTAATTTTGAATCTGAAGTATGTTTTTTCTAAATCGGTTGTATTGTAAGCAATCCCGTGTAAAGCAGAGGTCACAATTAATTGGTTTAGTAGGTAATATGATACAGATGAATTCCTCAATAATACTATAAGTTATTCATCACGCGAATGGTCAAAGGAGTTGAACAATGCATATTTTTGTATCCTTACTATGCTCGTATATTTAGGAAATGTGTGATTAAAACAATTATACGGTCGGTAATCGAACGGGTACTGAAGTTAGAAACGATAGATATCGTTAGATAATCAGCCGTATTTGGTTACATTGCGAGGCGACTCCAGCAAAGTTGGGAAAAAGTCTAACCGGATGATGAATATCATGAAGACAGGCATAATTATAATGTACTAATGTGCACAAACTACAACGTAAGTTAAGCCTTAGTAAGAATGATATCTTTAAGAAATGTACTATTGTAATGCTTCTAGAATTGAATGCGTAAGTCATCACTGATTAATACTTCGGCCCTTTGTGGTTTTCGGAAGGGGTTGTCCCTGTGTTTGGCATTGCAGGCGGATCGCGTGCGCCGAGCGCCCTTCGCTTGTGCATTACTTATGCATGTGCCCAAGCCCCCCGCAGTGGCTAACACACCCCAGCGACTATTTTTATTTAGTCTTTGGGATTTAGGCGATGAATGCACTGATGGGTCCGCACGCGCCGCTCACTTAGGTAAAATCGATATCGTGGCACAGTGAGTTGGTTCATTTAATTAACGGTCTTTTAAATGCGCAGTTTTTTCGTTTTATGATGAAAGAGTGAAGCGGCCGCGTACTTTTTAGCGCAAGTTGTATGACTCAGCTAATGGTGTTTGTAGATGATGGGCGGGCGGTTTGTCGCTATGTGCGCAGTATTGCAATCTTTGAATCGAATGTTCGTATAAATGGTTCTTTTAAGTTTTACTAGCGCCAGGTGTGGATAAAAGCACACCGGTGTTGACTTATAAATATTTTGGCTACGAAATCGTATGACTTTAGAATTAGTCATTTTCACATAAACTGTGTCGGCGTCCTGTTATTATTCTTTAGAAACGTTAAAATTTCCATGACTTTAAATTAGATTCAGAATATAGGTACCTATCTACTTCGTCTGATTTATTTGTTTATAAAGAACATATGCGGTATATGCGATAGCAATTCCACATAGCGATAACAGTTCCTAATTGGCATCATATAGCATCGCGCTTGTTATCCTCGAATGGTTGGATAGAGATGTACTCTTGTACAACCACATTTCGCCGATTTCGATCGATTCTATTTTTAAAAGCAAAACTTCAAAATGCCTGACCACAAATCGATATGAGGCGAGCATCGTTTATAATTGTATGAAACGAAGCCATAATGGTCAGTCGGTGGCGGTCGCGTGGACCGTGATACGATCTCGCTTCACACCAATAGGTCCTATCTTTGTTTTATTGCTACGGAAACATGTAATTACCGCCACAATGTCGTTTTGATGTGATTTCAACCATAAATTAGCAGTAAAATTCTTATAACAATGTTTATACGCTATTCGTTACGATAAATAGTTTTTTTTTTATTTGAAGGTGGTAAGACATTCAGGTTAATGACTGTTTTCAGATTGCGCCTGCGTGCTAGCGCGAATTTTTGTGATTTGAAAAAATGCCAGTTAACGTTGAAAAGTTTTCAAAGTTTTGTCCTCATTCCACAGGACCTCTATTTTAATATAAAAAATTTTTGGATTTGGCTAATAGGTAATTCTAGCTAGCCAAGCTATTGAAATTGGGTAGGAATGCTTCTGGAATCATAGCAGAATTTAACAGAATTATAAAAACCAGATTATAAATCAGCCATCGTACAATCACATGTGCATTTGCAGATATTTGTAAATTCTGTGAATTAGAAGTAAACCAGATTTAGCTAAGTAAAGTGAGCGCAATGATAAATTAATTTGCGAAGTCGTCGCCATACTAATAACCTCGAAGTTGTTGAACGCGGTCCAAGTAAATAGCAACGTCTTCCGTATCATGCGGATGCGTGGCATCTGGCCCAAAAATCTTATTTGTACATATGTGTGGAATTTCTCTCCGGTATGATAATGATATTAGAGGAAATCAACGGTTTATTTCATAAGACCACTGTAAAATTTTCCAACCTAATTATATTTGTCCGTTGAAGGAAACTTAACGGTGAGCTCTACAGCTATGAGCATAGGTAGCTGGAATAAAACAGCATACACTCCTAGCATCGAGCAGTGACCCCTGTTCACACAGGAACACTTCACTGTAGTAGTTCCGTTCCTTTTGTCACCATCTGAAACACGATCCCCGGCCACGACTTCCGCACGAAGCCCTTCGATCCTCCGATAATCCTCCGACGTTGTAGATTAAATACTAGCTACATTTAAAACCATTTAGAATGCAGTACAAATACACTCGTTTCCTTTGGTGTAAATGAATACGAACTAATTTTCGTACCATGATCTGATGATCCTCAAAAGATGGGCGCGTGGAGCTTTCTTCGTGTCTTAATTATTATTTATGTACAACAGCTGGCGTGCAGAGGTTGGTCGAGCGAGGCTGAGTCCGTCCGGCGAACGACGCGGTTATTTATAAAACAGAGTTGCGTCTCGTTTTGTCTTCGGCGCGCTCTTTATTTTGTCTAAATATACGCAGTTTTGGGAACGTCGTCGCGGCCGACTCTGCCGCGACACCAGTTCTGGCATCGAGCCAGAGCCTCATCTTTCCTCGCCAGCTTATCTTTTGTCGGGACCCACAGGCTACAAGGCATACCTACCTATGACATATTTGTTTTCTCTGTCTATAATTTTCCCAACTGAACTGAGAAATTATGGAAGATAGATGATACAAGTGTTTTAATGGATATTGATGATTTACAAATAATAAAACATCGAATCTCATTACTTACAAGTTACTTAAAGCAGTTTGGTAGCGGATATAAAAATCGGCGTCGGCTCATATCGCGCACGTGTTTTGTCCAAAAATAAGTGTCCCAGGAACTGATGTCGTGTCGGGGTGGGGTGTAATTAATCGCTCCTGGTAAGCGTACGCAGGCCCACGATAAATCGAAATAGTGTCGGATTGATTGCCGACATTGAGGAAGACGACACCGGTCAGATCAAAGGCTCGCCAAATACAAAACCGTGACGGCCGTGAGTCCAACACGGCCAGTTTGGTCATACAAAACTAGGCCACGACACATCTAGTTCTATTCTCGAACCGATAAACTAACACGACATATTTATTCTACAATGTAGTCATGAAACCGTGTTCTTATATTTAATGAAAACTTTAACAAGAATTTATCGAAACTTTGGCAACAAAAACAGATTTCGTGTAAATGAGAACTCATAAACGAAATAATTACACTCGGCGATGCTTCGATTGTGTGAAATTAGACATGTTTATGTACTCCATGGTATAGATGGTAATGGCATTGAAAATATATAAGTAAATACATACATTGAGTCGGATACCTAGACATATAATAATACTCTACTTCTATCCCGCTCAGTCCGCTCGCGTCTAAAATCGTATTTCCGTAGAATCCTTACAAGCGACGTTAAGCACTTACTGTCGGCTTTGCAGTTCGACGACCCGAGTTCAAGAAGACGTCCTGAAAAAAAAATCGCACGGGAATTCCAAACAAAGCTTTATTTGTAACACCTACATGAACGTCCGAATAATTTTTCAAGAGAGGACCCGTGACTAATTTCCACAGAACTTTACGTTTGATTCATTCGAGTTTTAACTTCAAAGCGTGTTTGCACTGCGTCATATTTGTTCTACATTGTAGTGAATAAATTCAACTGTTTGGCTTTTGTATCGTATTTGACAATCGATTACGACTAAAATCTATCTGGGTCACATACGGGTAACAAAAGACTAACGCGCTACATTTAGGCCGAATGACAATGGACATAAAAGGAAAGAGAAAAATATTTAATGAATCAAGATAAGCTTGTGGTGGACAGTGGTTCGACCTCGGCCGTCAAATGGTACCGCATCGATCGAACAATGCGGTGGCACATCACGCGCACTCTTTGGCACGCGATTAGCCCCAGCCCTTTAGAGCATCAGATCTAGTTTTATTACGGTACTATGTGTGCTGGACACAAAGCAAAAAATTTCCATGAATTTCCATAAGTTCAATCGCACTTTTCATAAAATTTGCTAAGTTATAGTCTGTAAATTCCACATTAATATTTAAACTGCGAATTGACAAAACAGATATTTCAATACCTAAGTTTTGAAAGCAGCAAGGTCACTACATCTACTCTCGTAGCAGACGAACCGCAACACCATCCGGAGAGGCTACGGATGTGATCCACTGTAATCACCGGTGAAATTTCACCACACAATAGCAAACTTATTTACAGGCCGGTAGAGGTCACGCTCTTCTGAATATTAACCATTAATCACAGATTATGATTCGAGTATGCCATTACTGTGATTGCGCATTTCCTAAATACGACATGTCATTTGGTTTTCGAAATCGCTAGCCCTGTTATCAGCCATCCGTGTCAAAAAGACGTTCGACTCGTGGAACGCGTAGGCATCCAGGAAATGTCGTCAGCTTGGCTACCACCGCCTATCAAGGTGAAAAATGCCTCAGCAACCATTTTAGTAATTGTGTACTGGCTGTGCCAAAGATCGTAAGCCATTTATAGCGAGTGTTTGTCGTCTTCTTGTCAAGAGGTATGTCCGTGGATGCCGGTGCCCGGGCGGGCGGCGAGCGACTAAAATAGACGCTGCCTCGCGCGACTTAACAATGCAATAAAAAGAAATTAACAGTGACGTCGCCTGCGTTAAGTTGACTCTCGTGTCATTTGGATGTGATCCAATCTCTTCATGATATATTTTAGTTTGACTCCACTCTAGCCACTTCCGTTAAGTAAGACCGAAAATAACGTCTTTTGATGAAAGACTTATGTATTCACTAAAATAGTTAATACATGTATTTTTACGGAATTTCATGTCCTCTTTCACTTGACACCTCATATATGTGTGAAGTGTGGCGACTTTGATATAAATAGTTTAATTTCTTTCAGGTTTCGGGTTGGCTGCAGCAGCGGCGGCGGGTGTCCGCGCCGGCTATCAAACCGTGCTGCCTTCGCCGTACGGGTGAGTAGCCCACCGGCTCGTTGCCTCTGTACCATATCTGTATCATGTATCAATGTTCAGTGGTTCAACACTTCGATATTTGCCAGCACTAGCGGCGCCGCATGCCGCTCTGAATACATCTCACGAGACAAAAATCAGACGAAGTTTTTGCTAAATAAACATTTATTATGAAAATCCCGAAATATTTTCTTGATCGCATATTTAAGAATAAATAGGTTGTTCGTCTATCTCACAATAAATGTAACTGGATATTTATTGGTAAAAACCGTTTATATGTCCAGATTAACGTTGTTTTATCGTTCTAAATTGAAAGTATGTACCTTTCAGCTTTGCCATTAGGTACTTACCAAACACATACATGAGTATTGTAGGTTTATTTACGACATAGGTACATAGGTATAAAATGGAATCGAACGTCAAATTGCAACGGGACGATATTTGAGTGGAATGTTCCCAGAAATTAATGGCTACTAGATGAATAGATACTTTAGAACTGAGGTCCAGGGTGATATCGTAAAACAGTATGGATATACTATGCTGACTTTTGTCTCGGTAGATGAGGCGAGCGGCGTCTCCGGACGGCTAGCGGCGCGGCGGCCGGCGGACCACACCTAGACTAAATAATCAAACATTTTCACATAGGTATCTATGGCAAGCGTGAGCGTGAGAGTGGATTTTTTTTCGTTTTGGGTGTGAATTAGTCGATTGGGTTTTTTAATGTTTACGTTTTATAAAGCTATACCGGAGCATGGGCGGCGCCGGCGTCGAAGTTGTCGGTCGCGGGCGCCGCCCACCGCCGTCACACTTTACGCATCGTTCTCGACACTCAATGTTTTCTTTACTTTTATGTTTTATGCCGTTTTCGTGTAAGATTTTGTTGATTTGAATTGAGTTTTGTTGGTGGTGGATTTCGTTTAATACACTTACTAAGTTTTTGTCGTAGTGCGGCGGCGGCGGTGGTCGAGGGCGCGCTGTGTGTGCGTAGGTGTGAGCGCGCTCTCGGCCGGGTCGCCGCCGTCGCCGTCGCCGCCGCTGCCGTCGTGCTGTCTAACATACATTATCTTGATACTATGCGCGACCACGTCTTGCCTGCGTCATGTGCTGGCCTGCAGCCCACGTGTCCCGGTTAATTACACATTGACGTGATCGATGTTCAGCCAGGGCCACCACGCCAACACAACTGTCAATAAATTATTCAGAGACACTCTTGTTTTAATCGAATTTAATCAAGTGAAAGCTTTCATCGAATTAACGCTTTTGTTTTCGTTTCCAATCAAATGGGGTTTTATCGTTATGTCTAGGAGATCGATTTTAGTTACCTTTTATTTGTTGAAGCCACCATAATTATCAAAAATGCTACGCTGCCTAGAAACGCTCGATAGAGTGACTAATGGTGTCTAAAATTAGCTTTAGTTCGAGCTAAAGTATTGACCTAAAATATAATAATTATTTACCAATATAAAATTATACCTTATCAGACCACGTAGGCAATAAGCGTTATTGTTCTCGATCATTATGTTTATTTTAGATAGATAGATTTATGTTATCAGATGTTTCTACTATCTATTGAACTTAGTTTAACTATTCATACGGTTACATTTGCATGAAATGTATGTAATTGTACTATATACTTTCTCTGAGGAACTTCGAAAGTGGCATTTAACATACAATCCTCTATTAGCTATCAGAATAGTGAAGTGGTTGTGTTTTGTATTTTAGTAGATGTGTCAGCTCAGCTTGTGTGAGTATATGCCAGTTTTAATAATGCTGTTTGTTTTCACCTACTACTACTTATATATCTTTTTAAAGTATATTAACTCCGGGATCGAATAATTATAATGTAAAGTAAAAAAACACTGAAGCAATATAATCGAAGCACAGATGAACGATAGAAGACTGTAAATTACATTTAAGAATGTTAGAATTGGCAAAAAGTTATTCGTGAATTTTTATATGTAAAATTGTGTATTCCCTTACTATGTTCTTCAATACCAACGGCACGTAGGTATTTGCGATACACCAGTAGACCACAGGTGGGCGTGTAAGGCGGGCGGGGCGTTGAGGCGGGCGTGGAAAACGCATGCGTATTGCCTCCAATTCCCGTACCTACCATGCTAATTTAGACGAAATAGAACAAACAACAGTCAACCTGTCTCTATCACATCATAATATGATAGAAAAAGACGGATAATTGCATTGTAAAGTGGTGCGATGGTTAATAGTGTGGATGAAGAGAGCCCTCTAAAAATGCTGATGCGGATGAAAGCTCAAGATGCTCTCGAACAAACTTGGCCGCCTTCATAAGCGAATTAAGCAAAATCGTCATTTTTCTCTCTACATCGTTTTATGCTTGATTTATTATACCTCTGTTGTAACTTACAGTGATTTTTACAAGTAGGTTTTTCCTGCAAGCAAAATTCAAACATCGAAACATATTGTGGTTTTTAAAATACATTTCTTAGTTCATGTGATTTTACGTAATGAGATCAAGAATAATAAGAAGCTTTCAATTATAAGATATCTATTTATATTTTGGTACGGAGTCCGAAACATAAATTATTGATGTGTCTCGTTATTTCGTAACAAAAATGGGACGTTGGACCGCCATCTTAATCTTAATTTCTCCGACTTTTCAGACGATGTAACGATAAGTAGGCAAATTCCAAGTGGTCCGGATATTTCGGTCGAGGCGGAGTGCCGCCCGTTGTATATTTTTATTACTTACGTTTTCTTAAACTTTTCTGGCAATGACGCACGGCGGCGGTTCCGCAACGGCGACATAGGCAAACAGTCGCATACTTACATAATTATAACAGTTTATCGATGTCTACTAACATAACAAGACTAGATGCTCGTGCCTGTCAAGGCTGCTGGGGCTAGGTATAGTGTGACAGTTTTGAAGAGTATTAATTATTTGATGTCAACTCACAAGTATGTTAAAGAGCTCAGTGAGAGGACATCGCGGGTTACATGTAGGCGTCAGATGTGCAAATACTTTGTAAAGTATCTGAATGTTTGACGTTCTTGATATCAGTAGAATTTTTGAGTATAAGTTTGTTGTAAATTGACAGGTTGTCGCCTGGATACATGTACAGCAGTCCTGGGTACATGAACGCGATGAGCGGGGTGGGTGCGAGCGTGGGCACGGGAGCGGGTGGGCTGGTGCAGCTTCCTCAGCTGCAGCACGCCGCGGCAGTTGCTGCTGCAAACCACCTATACGAGTACCAAGCAGCTGCAGCGCAGGGGGCAGCAGCTTATCAGCAACAGTACGCCGCGGCTGGCTTCGATCCGTATGCAACAGCCGCCGGTTTGTACCAGTGTATGTTATGCTCACAGAAATCTAGACAATAAGTATATATAGTATTTAGGTTTCCGTTGTTATTTTAGATAAGCCTTCGACTCGATTTATTACGTCGACGACGAAGTAGTACCAAGCTTATTTATATATCTAAAGACCTGATGATCATTTTTGTTGCATGGAGCGCAACACTATTAATAAATCAATTCTCTGCATAAAAATACAGATGTGGGTGCATTTTCAAAATCGACACACGAAAGAAATTAGTGTATACAGTACTAGTGTACAGTTAAACTATGGTCGTGAACCTGTAGTTGGCTCAATTTTTTTTTAGTTATGCAATGTTTGTCCTGTTCCAGCAGCAGCGGCAGCAGCAGCCAGCGGAGCTGGCTACATGTCTCAATACTATGCACTGCCAGGCGGAGGCGTGCAGGGCCCCCTGCTGCCCCCGCTGGCATACCCCCCGCAGCTACAAGAGGCACGGATGCAGTAGGCTTGAATAGGTTCGACGTTACTATAGTTCTCGTTCACATTACTGAGGGCACCCGCGATGATTGTTTAAGCTATGAATTCAGATCTGAGTTTTTAAAGAAAATATTTCTTACTATAGTGTCTCTGTAAATAAAAGGTATCACCAGTAATGAAGTCGTGAACTACTAACATTCGTTTATAGGTCTGAATGTGAATTGAAAAGAAATAATGACACAGCTGTAACAGCAAACGTTCGGTGTCTTTTGTCGAACTATAACTAAAGACAATAGCAAACCATGTCATTAGAAAAAATACACGGATAGAGAAAGGCCAAATATTTAGCCTAAACGTCTAGAAACTAGTTGAATCCATAAACCAAAAATATTATAGAATGACCAAAGGCTATGAGCTTTTTATTTAGAAGTAAGACCTCGGTACTTAACCAGATAAATGGTAATGAAACCATGTAGGTAATAATTACGTACTTATTCGTATGTATTTTATAAAAAGCACCAATACAATACCTACCTGCTATGATACAGAATCATAGCTATGTTAAAATATTCTTGCCTCATTCAGTCAACTTCCTAACATCACGTACCTATTTTTATACTTATAGATTAGTAGACATATTTTCGTACTTAGATTACCCTCCATATTATCCGAATACCTATAAACATTACAAAACAAACAGCTGTTAAATGACAATAAATACAATTAAAGAAAGCCTTATCAAAGTTACTTTTATTTTTCAAACTCAAAAGTTATAAAGTAAAATATTTTATGCTTGGCTTATTTGAAATTTATATTAATAACAAATATTTCAAATTGAAACTACTCTTGTAAGTTTATGACTCGCAATTCAGGTTTCACATATTATTTTAATATGTGTTTTGTACGTGTTCTTTTATATGTATTTGTTATTCACAGAAATTGAAGTAGGTCTAACTGCCTTATGAATTTATAACGTAAATGTTTCGTGATATAATTCATCTTAACGAAATATTTGTGGCATCTATCGATCATAGCTTGCAAAAACGTTCAGACAGCTATTTTAAGATTACCTTCTTATATTGAAGTGGAAATCTCCGGTTTGATCATCACATGTTATTAATACTTCCTATCAAAAATTTCCATTTTCCGCAGCTTTTTATTTATTAAATTATATTTAGCGAGTAACTCATATTCGGATTTTTACATTTTATTATGCAAGAATATGAGATATACAGGGACATATATATATATACAGCCTGCATCCTATATAATCATTGAAACGCATACTATTATTACTTACATTATATTATGATTCCAATGCCAGCTCTAGATGTGCACGACAAGGAGGCCTCGTCACCACGATAGCTTTATTCAAAATGAAGCTTTTCTAAATCGATTTTTTGTTTTGTCGCTTTGGTTGTAAGACGCCATAGATAATTCTTAGGTTTCCTAGTTCTGTATTAACATATTCATGTTGCTCAATAAGTCTAAAAATGGACTTGGTTTAGCTTAAGATTGAGGGAGAGCAATAAGGGGCTAAGTAATTAATGTAATTTTAAGTAATGTACTTATTATTGTCTCAGTAAAAACAAAAATATTTTTTGTACACTACCTATACGCCCTTGTAATATTAATTATATTATTACTTATAGTTTGTTCTCCAAAGCGGTATAGGGTACTTACTAGTTAGGATAATTCAATTACTAGTCCATGTAATTTTAATGTATTGAATTATAGACAGTCGCCGGTCATTTCATAGGAAATACATACGAGTATCTACTTCCTTAAACTGTTATAGCTGGATGAGTTATTTTTGTCTGTGCAGTCACAGTTTGAGGACTGAACAGTTATTGTATGATTTGGCATATTGATATCTGTTTATTGTATTTGGCAGCCGTACCCTTATTTGTGGGAATCAGATCAATCCCAAAATGAGAAGCGAGGACTTGGCCGGCGACATAGTACAAGTTAGCGGCATTAGACCGAGTAGGTATCACTGATACATAGTTTATAAGCTTAATTTTAATTGTAATATGCTGTTATTCGTAATTTATTTTGTTGATATTTGTAAATCTACATGTTGATAACTATTTATTATGTGGAAGATAAATAAAAATTGTTGAATATTTACCGACCGAATCGAATCTCTTATCGCGTCACGGTGTTGTCACAGTTTAAAAACAAGATTCGGTCCAATATATTGAATTATATACATTCATTAAACGTTTAAATGTAAGTAGAATAATATAGATGCGTACCAAACGGAACATAGTACCATGTTAGCCATAGTCGTGGCCATCTTGCCTTATATATAGATGAAATATTGTACTAAGTTATATATAATACAAAAATTATATACACATATCATCAAATGTATAAGAATTTCAGTGCGACCCTTACGCGCTGAACTGTCCATAATAGTGCATTTCATTCACAGTAATTTTAAGCACAATTATTACTATATAATATGTATTACATAACTATATGAACGTAAATTCATAATAAATACTTAATAACTGTTATAATTAATTTAAAATTATACCTACTATCTTACTTAATTTAGGATAATATCAAATGGAAAATAAATTTTAAGGTACACTGGGTGTTTTTTTTTTTTACTCTCCTCGTAACCAGCGAAACAATTTTGTCATTATTATCTGTATTTATTTAAAAAAAGAATGAACTATTTTAAGATTGGGAGCAAAAGAATCTGTGTCGTCAAGAATTTGGCGTCGTTCCAACATTTATTTTATCTACGTTTTGACAAAGTTGGTGCACTAAAATAAATTATAAAATGGGTACGGGAGGTATTCCTGAAAAAATATATTATAATCAACTCAAAGACTGAAAACGCTTTTTGAGTGAAAAAATAAACATAATCATTATCTGCCCAGCCTTTGTACCTAATGATATCGGGGCCGCGGCCGGCTCCCAGGCCGGTTGCGACTGAATATCAGTATTTTACACGGAGCGACTGCCGTCTGACTTCCGCCACCTAATTATTGGGAGACACTGATACTCTATGGTTAGACTGACAGTCATACTTTATGCTGCCGACTTCCGTAACGACTGCCATAGGTTTTCATATGGCACCCGGAACTAACTGCTGAACGTGCTCTCCGAGATACCGAGGGGTCTCGTTGAATGAAAAATGGTCAGGCATCCTGAATGTAGAAGGCGCTGGTCAACTGATGCACGGTACCTATGTAGGTACGAACAAGAAAGATTTTATAAATTACAAAGATCTAATTAAAAAAAACAAACAAGCGGAAACCTTTTGGCTGGCTGCCTGCCTGTCCTGTGTCTAGTATTAAATGCACGGCCAGTGCCGGATTACCCACGTAGCAAGAGTACCTTCCTTGAGCGTAATTTTTTGAGTGAAACTTATTAAGACGTGATATATTGAATGTACCTACTTGATGTCACAAAAAGAGAAACGTTACACCTGTTGTCCGACTAAGACAATGCACGTCCGACAATCGGTAACCGATTATTTTGTGCCGAAAATAAAACACAGAATTTCATACGGTAAACGCATAAGTTCCACAAAGTCACTTTATACTTACGAGCTCATAGCAGATTAACAGAATTTGCTACGGGCCTCGCGCTTACTTAATCCGGCACTGTGCGCGGCAATATATAACTACACAAATGAAACACTGAAACTAGAATAGCAATTTTGGACTTGAGATATTGACTAAGTGTAAAAACAAAAAAATATATTACTTTAAGGAGAGAATCGTTATTAATGTCTAGGAAATAGCTGCAAATATGTTGAAAATAAGCCCCTAGGTATACCTGCATCTTAAAGAAATTTTATAATTAGATGTATGCAAGAATCATGGTTAGTAAAAGATTAAATTTTTTCAATTATTCTATTAGGTACGGAATTAATTTCATTCAATCAATGATTAACAATATTAAGTATTATGTATACAAATCGTTCAATTTCGTTCAAATTATTCGAATAGGATGGTATTGGAAGGTCAGGCTCACTTTTTCAAGGTTTATAAATGGACATCCATACTATAACTGCTCCTAGGTTACACCAGACCCCATTATTTAAAAATAAAACTGGATGAATGATGAATGGTGCATAAAATAAAATAAATAAATACTCACTCCTTTCAAAACTCGACTAGGAGCCGCGCGGCCCATTACGTCATCCATACTGTTGATTTGATTCGCCTAGTACGGCCCATGTTCTTACACCGTTCAGTTTTTACCATTAATCGAAATATAGATAAATAAAAATTTGATGCTCCCTTTTTACTTGGTGATGAACATTTCTTTATTATTTATAGATATATTTGATAGGAATACCTATAGTGTAGAGGAAGTCCGGGCAATGTAGACACCTTAACCTTTGGCGGACTATGGGAAGAGAACCGATAGATACAATAACAAAATAGTGACTGAGTATGAATCAGTATTTATTGAAGTTATAATTATAATCAACAAAAATTACATAACTTCAGTACTTTACTTATAATTATTAATTACATGGCAATTGGTGCCGGTATCCGCTTTGCCCAACTCACGGGGTAATGTGGACAGGGCTATAAGGCAAAGTGAAAACACGGTTAACTATAGGACAATTACCGAAGAACTGAAAGCATAAAGAAGAATAATGAATGAAGAATATAATTAAGGGGCCGTCCATTAATCACGTGATGGTTTTTTAGCATTTTTAACCCCTCCCTCCCTCCTCCTTGGTGATACGCAGTGAGGTTTGAAACCCATCCTCCCCCACCCAAAATCGCGTCTATTTTTTGAAGTACCTATTTCTCATGTTCACATGTTTATTAGCAAGTGAAAAAATAAATACACTTGATATCTTACTACACCCCCCTTGTGATATTTCGTGATTTTTGCCAAACCCCCTCCCCCCATAATGGACGGCCCCTAATCAGTACCTACTTAATCAGTGCAGTTGTCACAAAGGAATATGCCTTTTCCTTCTTAAGTCAGAATAGGTTGTGACTCCATTGCTTGCAGGAATTATACTGGATCCAATTATAAACTGGCTGCTCATTGATTAATATCACGTAAATAAAAAAAAAAACAGTCCTTAGATCTCTTAGTTTTGGTATTTTTAGCATTTTTTTGTCGTACCATATACAAAACCGTAGTGTATACGATCCACTTTTCCCGTGTTCGCATTGCCCAACAGATAATTGTTGAACTGAACCTAATTTAGAACCAAATCCAAAAACAATATCCCAATAAAACACAGTATTTCAACAAGAAAGCATGCACTTTGAAGACAATTACACCAAAACGGTAACACCACACATATATGATTAATTATGGAAGTACGTACCTCGTACTTTATCGTAACAAATGCACAATATATTATTTTTTTGAATGTTTTCTCAAACGTCACGTAATCGTGTGTTAACTCTGTTTGTAATGATAATGTAACGACTGAGGGGTAGAGGAAGAGTACCTCATGGCACGAGATAAGCATCAGAAATTTAGAATTCAATTAATATAAAACACGTTAACTCACTAATTGCTTTCCTTTAAATTAGCCCGCCAATTTCCCAGCCCAAAATTACAGTCAGTTATCTCTTTTTAAAATTTATGTGTGGCAAAAAAGGTCATGTTGTGACTAGCTATAAACCTTTTTTGCTATAACTATCCATGTTAATAAATATTAGACTCCACTGCTATCGGTAGATTCAAATGCCGAGATAACTACTTCAAAAAGCTACCATCACGAGATTCTAAACATTAATGTAGAGCGAAAAAATAATCTGTTTTGTTGATAAGAAATAATTTTTAACTAGTCCGACAATATCTTTCTTGCAATATTTCGTAATTAATTAATCCTACTCATCCTGTTCGAACAAAAAGAATTACGCGAATGCCTAACAGAGAATAAAACTCCCAAATGGCAACCCTCAATCCCGTTTGACATTGACAATAATAAAATAAAGCGATTGACACTGACAATGACAACGGACTGACCTGACAGCCACAGTACGATCTTATGGGGGTTAATGTGTATGAGTTTGTTGCTTTTATTAGTTAAATGTGTCGGTGTTTTTATCCGTAAATAAATATTATTATAACACTTTACCATGGCTGGTCAAGGGCATCAGTTTCCTGGTAACTTCCAAGGCAATGCTGGCGGCATGAGATCGGGCTTCGGCGGGGGACCCATGAGCGGCCAAATGCAGTCAATGCCTAATCAGCTAGCAGGTACTGGTTTAATCATATTGTCGTTTTTGTTTTCGTAGAACGCAACCCAGGTAAATTGCCCTCGCACTGCTGTTAATGCTCGATTTTGGCCAGGGGTGTTTTGGCGGGCAACTAGAATATAATCCAACCATTTATCTTCGCACTGCTTGCAGGCTTTAGTTGACCATACTAACCAAGAGAACTTTTTGGATCCCTCTCAGATGTGTAGGATGTGTCAAAGGGTCTCTACACCACTATTCAACTTTTTGTAGATTGTTTGTCTGTTGTTCAAGTTTATTCATTTCCACACCTACTGTGCATGCTAAGGAGGTAACATGTTTCTTTTAATATTGCAGGTGTGATGGGTGGTCCGATGGCTAATACGGGAGGCATGGTGGGGATGGGAAACCAAATGGTGCCGCCATATGGTGCAACCATGCAGAATCAGATGGGCAACATGGGAATGGGACCACAGGTATGTAACATTAATTAGAGAATTTAGTTATGACAAGCAGCCTTAGATTAAATTAATTATATCCTAATCTCAGTCTGACATTAGTAATGCGTAAGAATGTCTATCCATAAATAATTAATATGTACTTTTATGGCATAAATAATCATTATATACATTATAATTAATCATCTATGACCTACTATTTTATTAAAGAGATAACACATCACATCTGTATCCTGAGATGGGTTAGGCAGAGGTGTACTTACTATTCTACAACCACATTTTGCCGATGCTGTTATTGAGTTCCATGTAATAGGGGGCGAAGCTATTGCCATTTACCAAGCACAGTTCTGACTCTGTACTGTTATTGAGAACTTCCATGCAGAAAAAACCAATAACACTTGTCCAGGGCCTCATGCTCAGCAGTCGCGCTTGCGACCACTAGACCAATGAACCAATGACCATTAGTGTAGAAATAAAGAAATAAATAAATTGTTTTCAGGGTATGGGAGTAGGTGTTGGTGGTGGTCCTGGTGCAGGCATAGGGCCCCAGACTGTTCAGCAAACAGGTATCACTGTCAAGAATGAAACCTTAACTCAATTTATTCTAGTCCCTATAACCATATTACTATACTTGGCTATTTCTCCACAAATTATTGAAATTTTACATAAGCTTCATTTTTTTTAATATACATATAATGTGAGTGTGTTTAGTAGCACCTCACCAAATGGTAAGTGAGTATAATAGTAAAAAATCTGTCTTTCAGGCAATTGGTATTGAAAACACTAGAAGATACCAGCCCACTCACTTCTGCATTTACCAGGCGATGACTAATAGTCAAGTAGTTATGACCATTTAACTGCAAATGCAATTCAATTTTGTTAAACAAAGTACTCTGTTTTTTGCACTGTGAATATGATTAGTATCTTGCTGATATTTTGATACCTACTTCCAATTTTTAGGAGGAATGCAGACTGGAGTCCCTGTTTCTAACAATGTCGCGCCGCCGCCTGCGCAGCCGCCCGCAGCTCAACCTCCGCAGAACAAGGAGTTTAACACTGCATCATTGTGCAAGTATGTATTGGCTCATTTGACTCACATAGCTTTTAAAGCTGTAAGAGAGATTCTGTAATATGGCTTACATTATTTTGAGAATATTATGAGACTGATTTCAACTCTATAAATTTTCAGATTTGGTCAGGAGACAGTGCAAGATATTGTTAGCAGAACCCAAGATGTTTTCCAGACATTAAAAGCAATACAAGTAAGTTCTGACAATCTTTTATAATAATAATAAATTCAAACTATTAATTTCTCACTGCTGGGCAAGGGCCTCAAAGTGAGAAGAGTTAAGCCTTAGTCTTTTGTTTATTTTTTGTTGTACAATATTTTGTTACAGATACATGTTTTATTCATAATTAAATACATAGAATTGAATGAAGTAGACAAAATTGGTTTAAAAGATACGATACCATATCTGACACACTTTGTTTTGTTTCTGAGCTATCAATGTAAAAAGAAAAACAAGAAATAACCATTGTTTTTTTTTTTTTTAATTTTCAGCCTCCAAATGGCACACACAATGGTGAAAATGCCAGTAATGATAAAAAAGCGAAAATGCAGGAACAACTGCGTACCATTCGGCTGTTGTTCAAGAGACTTCGGCTTATCTACGAGAAATGTAACGAGACATGCCAGGTACTAAGAGAGTTTGTTGTAACCTGCTTCTAGAATAAGAGAGAGTGGTTTAGAAATGCAAAGAAAAGATGACTATCGAAAATTTATATACTGTTGGAGTTATTTACGGGTTACTGAGAGGAACATATCATATAATAGAGAGTACTGTAGAGCATTTTATCTATCTGCGCCGGTAACTCGATTTAGGCCAGTTCATTAACAATTTAACAGATGTTTAAGGAAAAAATTGTCTGTTTAAACATTTGTTATCTTGTTGATGAGCATGGCTCCTAGTCGACAGTAGAGCAAGCCTGTGTTGATATTGGCAAACTGCAGCTTATAATGCTAATTGTTTTTCTTTGTTCAGGGTATGGAGTACACTCACATGGAAAGTCTTATACCACTCAAGGACGAAGCAGAGAACAAGGCATTGGATGAAAGACGGAACACAGAGTCATATAGACTAGCACTAGAAGAGAACAGGGAGCTCACTGAACAGGTTATTATTATTTATGTGTCTTTATTTACCATGAATGAACTTCATGGGTTCGATTCCCAGGACATTCTGTTTGTGTGTTCCTCCTCGGATAATCAATATGCTCTGATGGAAATAGGTCTCTCTCCTGTTACATTACACTTAATATCGTTAACAAATAAAAGATATACATAATAGTATATCACTGTCCATCACTTCATCCCGTACAGGCGTGATATGTGCGGAAAAGGCAAAAACTAAATTTAAATTTATTAAAATATAAAAAAAAACCTTTTTGTTGTATTTGATGCCGAAACTGAACTGAGTAAAAGTATGTAATTTATTTCATCAATCACCTGCCTTGCCGCAATAAGACGTGTTTTGAAAGTATTAAAAATATCTTTAATATTGTCCACAGGTGGTATTAAAAAATAAACAGTTGAAGGAAGTGATAACAAACCTGAGGACTATTATATGGGAAATTAATGTTATGTTGACTATGAGGAGGTCCTAATATAATATTGTAATGTATGTGTAGAAATAAGTATTCATTATAAGATAATGATCAAAGGTAAATTTAGCCATTTTCACCACTATTGGTTCTCATATCGCAATGAAACGGATGAAAATCAGTATTCCCTCCGCAACGTATTATCTGGGGATTTTCGGAATCCTGACGGTTGGTGCCCAATGTTTCGGGCTGTCCGTAATTTTTGTATTCGGTTTGGCATGCGGGAAAGGAGACTTTCTTTCTAAACTTGTTCGTGAACTTGGGTCCATATTACATAACTACGTTCAGCGGTGATCTCAACTTGAGTATTGTCTTAAATGTGTTATTTAAAACAAGTACGTCACTCAAACGCCGCTCATTTACACCGCTGCCCGTTGTTCTGTAATACAGACCTTAATATGCTGCCTAGGATCCGACGAGCTCAATAGGTGAAGTACGGTCAACTATCGGTACCAAGCAGATAATTTTTGTTTGACGGCCTTTTAGCTTAAAGCTTCTTGTACATAGAAGCAATAAATAGATGTGTGGGTATGGATGGATGATGGGATACTAAGCCAGTTTATGCTCATATCGGTGGTTTGGCTCCAAATGCACCGGTGCTAGTTTATTCATGTTAAAAGAGCGTTTATATTGGTAAAAAAAATAAAATAGTCTAGTAATTACACTAGTCTGTTTTTGGCCAATCCACCGAACGACATTTCTCGTAGCATACCGTACGAGACTGCCTTCTGCCAATGTTCTGCCTTCCAAATTGTTCTAGCTCTACACCAGTGTGTTGTCAAGGGGTGCAGTTACATCTAGCTTTTAGAAACTGACATCCAGTTTCTTACGTAAGCAGCCGCGCTATGATTGGTTGTTGCAATCAATTCCGATACATCCATGAGACTTGACAATATCAGAGTTTGAACCGGCCTTTCAGAAATCCGTAGTCAGGTGTCGATTGCTCGATTTTTGCATAGCATCAATCGTCATAAACTCTTGCTTAACGATTAAACGATAAACAAACACGAATCAATCTGTTGGCATCTTTGGAGATATTTTACATAGCTCTCTAGAGTTATCCAGGTCGCCTCATTCGCCTGTAGCGATAAGACCGACAAGTCGCGGTCACAGTTTAAACACATTCCGTGTTTAAGTAATAAAATTTCTGTAAATATTTAATACATAGACTTAAGAATAGGTTAATTATGTACTGTTGTAAAAATTGTGTACATTAATATTTGTTTATGTAATAAGTAATAAGAACATTTCCTAAATCGTGGTTTTATTGAATAGAATGACCTGAACTTTTGTGGACAATAGTGTGTCATAGTTATAGACATTTTAATGAGGTCAAACATGGGTCCAGTGTACACAAAGCATTATATTGCCCTCATTGGTCACAAAAGTAATAAAAACATTTCATGGTCCTTGAATTCTTAACAATCAAATCAATGTGTATGTAATGTTGTGCAGTCGAACAAAGATGTTACCAGATATAGATCTTGTTGCGACTACTCGCAACAAGGCCAAAAGTATAACGCCATCTATCGGAGCGAAGGGGCAACAGAAAACCCTGAATCCCAAGAATGTGATGAATGAGGTATGGTGTCTCTATTGACAACGGAGGCTCCTGCGACCAGGCAAGTTGGTTAGCCTGGCGAGCCGAAGCCCGACGGTTGATGTCGGACATTTGTATATGTGTTAGAATCGTTGTAAACTCTCATAGTGTTATTCAGGATTTTCTGTTGTTACTTCATTTTGTTGCACAGTACTGAGGCTGCATCAGAAATCGGCAAGTTCCTGAGTCCAGGCATCATAGGAGCTATTCTTGCTCTTAGTTTCTGCTTCACCTCTACATCTTCGTGGGCTTGGGATATCACCGTAGGATAATTGAAAGAAGTCCAAGACAGTCATATAAATAAATTATTTACTTTAATAAGAATCGTTAGTATTTTAAATACAAAATTGCAAACTGCTACGATTACACATTGCGTTAATAAATAACATCAAATAAATAAAGCTAATGGCAAGCTTTTAGGAAACTGAGTATTTAAAACTTGAGTAATAATTAAAATTAATAACTTAAAACTAGGTTAAGTACGTGTATCTATCTACGTTCGATCGGTTTCGGGATTTCGGAGGCGACTTTCTTTTTCTTTTCGAGAAGTTTCTTTTCATAGGGGCGGCGGTCGACGATATCTTCGGCGGGGGCTGGGATTTCGTCGGGTTGTGGCTGGTCGGCTTGTTCAGGGATATCCGGAGATGCTTCTAGTTGTTTACCAGCGCTCCTGCCTGCTGGCAGTTCGTGGAAAGCTTCTGCTAAGTCCAGGTTGATCTCCTCAAGCGGTGTGTCGCCCGAACGGATGTAGACTGGCACGTAGCCGGGCTTTGGGGCTAGGAACTGCCATTTGGGTCGAGCTTCTGAAATATACATTCACACTGTTAATTTTCTTGATACCTATTCAGTTTAGTCACGTAGAGGTAGTGATCACCAACAAGATTATGATTTAGTATCTACGGGACTGTTTATATTGAAACTTCTGAGCCAACAGAAATCGCCGATTGCAAAGTCGTGAAGAACCCCTTATCGCCTACCGTCTCCGAACACGATAGGTACGTAATAACCTACTTCCTTTTGTGATATAAATCTAATGCAAAATGCAGCACCACATTTATTTGAAGTTTTGGTATACTTCAAGGTCAATTTACAGTATTATAGTATTTTCTGTATCGTCTGCGTGGGAAATTTACGAAAGTGTGACAAGTTTTTGCTAGCGGAGAATTGGTATTTTTTTATTTCCCTCATCTCAAGTCTATTACCATCAACGGTCATAATTAATCTCAATTGGACTTAGAAAAGGTGCTGCTTTTGCGTTTAGGTAGGTACATTGGATGAATGTGCCGGGGCAACGTTCTCGCTCTCGTTACCCTGTATGGTCCGTCGCACGCTAGAACGATAGACCTGAGGTATTTAGGCTATCAAGATGTCTGGCTATTTTGTCCTAACCTGGTAAAAAAAAATCTTGTTCACCAGAGCCCGTCAGTCCACGAACTTATTACCTATATTACTGCGGCGCTGTACCTTCAAATTAGCTTCTTCTCACTAATTCGAAATTTCGCAGTAAATGATTTTTTCCTTAGTAGGTAGATTAGTTACAGATAAATTGTCTACGACAGCTGACCTCTAGTTAACTATGATGGATGACATGTCGTGTCGTAAGCGAGAAATCTTGAACTCATGACTGATTATAAACGCTAGATATAAGTAATAACTCATCATTAATTTGATTCATGACTGATAATAATAGTATAGGTCAGGGGTTCCCAAACTTTTTCAGCTCACGGCGCGCTAACAAGTTTAGTATTTTGTCTCGGAGCTCTAGCTAGTCGAAATAGGGTACAATGATACTAAGTACCTACATATATAGGCACAAAAATTAAAACATCCACAATATGACGTTGACTCTTTATATTTATATACATTTATTATTTAAGAAAAATACGTAATTAATTGCAATGGCAAATTATTCAATGTGATGTGTTCGTGGCGCCGCTTTTTATTCTCTACGGCGCACCAGGGCGCCGCGGCGCACACTTTGGGAACTTCTGGTATAGGTACTTAGATCCAATACAGCTTTTTCATAGTGGGTAGGTAAAATTACTGTATGTCGACTGTGGATGCGATTTTCTGTGATATGTCACGCTTTTATGCGCATTAAATAGGTTACATTTATTAACCTTCCACTATCATACGTTATCCAAGAACACAACAAGACACAGACAGCAAAACTAACAGTTCTAAAATTTAAAATATCTAATTAGTATTTCTGAACATACGTTTAACAGTCGTAAAAACTAGCATTAATTTATAGATGCTGATTTAATTATAATAAAATGGCCGCTATTAATACGATTTGAATACGAAATAAGTCCTGGCGCGGGTGATGTATGAAGAAAGTGACCGAGTCGTATGCATCTGCTTGCACGAGCACGAGATGTCTGGTTAACGCGGGATGCACGATCAGACCGCATGCATCCGTGCGTCGTAAATTTGTTAATACCTAGATAATAGCTAGGCGGGCCTGTTTAGGTCGCTTTCCTTGTTAAAGCGGTCGTTGAACCTATCCTCATAAATGCAGATGCAACGAGATGCTAAAACCACAGAATACCTAAATAGGTAGGTCGCACGTAATAGTATGCTAGAACATTATCTGAAGGAAACTCTTCTGTGGAATATCTAAGCCCTGAGTGAAATGTCTTTTTATCAGTAATAATGGTACCTACCTATTTATAAAATAAAATCCGTCCAAGTCTAATCTGATTTTTATAGTCAGTTGAATCAAGTTTTACAACGCAACCTAAGCTGCTCTTTTGTCTTATTCCGTGTCCGTGTCCGTTATTTGCAAGTGTTTTAGGTTTCAGCACTGTTCAATGTTCACAGACGTTCACAATGGTAAGAGCATTGTTAAGATTGTTCCTAATAAAGATACAGAGTGCAGAACATCACTGGACATAACCTGTAAGTATCGAGGTCATGAGCAGGCCACTCAGGCGTTTGACGCAGACACAGTAAACGATTCACTAGATAGTTATCTCCTTGTACCGTACCGGGGCTCACGATCGAGCAATCTTCATAGTTTTTGATTTAGACAATTGCTGCAATTCAGTGCAATAAATAGCTTTTCTGCGCAGTTGGATATTATGGTTTTATATTTATAATACAATAAGGAAATACTCTGATTTAGTTGTATAGTTTAGTGATTCTACACGGCTTTCAGGTTAGGATTCTGGGTATGAAATTCATAACAAATTGTTCTTTAGTTCAATCATTATCTAAGCTTGTAAGACTGAGACGGTAGGTACAGACACTAGCGCCTCAGACACGGTTTTGAAGTAATCACAATGTACCGTAACTAATTATTGCGTAGGAGACAGAGTTGTATCTATGTCACAACTTCCATATTTCCGCGAGATTTGTTTAAATACTTTTTGATTTCGCGGGAAAGCTTTTTTGAAGTGATAGCTACTTGGCTTTAGGGAACTTTAGTATGTGTTAAATTCGGAAGCTTTTGGGGTTGTAATTCCAGAAATATCAAGTAAATACTCGGCTACGATTATCGCACGAGCCTACCCATACGATCACGATTTAACTGTTTTTGACGTATTGCACGGTCGCGAATATCATCGACATATGTAATATTATATTATTACTATTTATAAAAGACCCAGAATGGTAACAATATTATACTGAGGTAGGTTATTTTTGAAATGATAACCAACCTCACTTCGACCAAAACTGACCCAATACTCCTTTTCGTTATAATGGTTTTAGGTGTGTCGTTAAATGTTTAAATGCCTAAATTAACAATTTGATTTTTTTGCCTTTTGGGATCATAAGGAGGAATATCATTTTTTTAAGATTCGGTGGCGTATTTTTTTTTGTAGGTATTCACTAAAAATAAAGTTAAAAACTTGCCAAAATGATATTCGCCCATAAAATCTTAATATGTATATTTGGGAATTGCGTCGGTAATCAGAAACGTGTTGTGGTGACATACGCAGTCGTGCATAATTCTGGGCAATTTGCTGGCTCTGGGCCTAACGGCTCCACTTCACTATGCTCCAAAGGTGGTCACAGTGCAACGGTTTAAGTATTCTAAGAAAGTTTCAGTTACATTACAGTAAGCACCTAAGTCAAATCGTCTTTGCAAACAATTGAAAATTTTGACATAATTTTACTTAGCATTGGTCTTGAGACGTTTATTTTGCTTCGCGAGAAGGTATGAGTGCTTTGAATTCATACTTGGAAGGAGCCTTCTGAGTGATGATATCTATGTCTGGTTCGTGGCAGAAGAAGATGGAATTAATGTCATCATTCAGAAAAATAAAATTTTAGTTCCTTCGCTGAGATAGGGCCATCTTCGCGAGTTTGCCAAAAAACGAACAGTGGCGTTCTTTCGTATAAACCCGTTTAAAAACCATTTTAGGTCGACGAGTCGACGGAGTAAGTACAAAAATTACAGAAAATACCATATGAAATAATTAAAACAAAAAGAAAACACAGATACATAAAGACTTAATGCTAACATTTATTTGTGTTTTCTTGAGACTAGTCTCACGGTTTCACCAAAGGATCAGTAACATTTCATTTGCGTTTTCCGTTTATTCAAAAGAAAATAAATCATGATAGTCATACATCATACATCCTACTACATAAGTACCTATCATATATTCTGCAGTCGTAAAAGTTGAATACCCGTGGATTGGTACCCTCTGACCTCATGACCTCACTACATGGTGTTCGTATCTTATCAACGTTATAAATATTGCAATAATTAATTTATGTAGACCTCAAACCTTTGATAGTTATTATAGGGCGAAGCTCCTCGCTTATCGCTGAAAAAGATTAACTATTCGGTGCATCGACATTCGACACTTAACTAATATACCTATCGCAAATTACATTGAATATTATAATCAGTACTAGTAGGTTGCAAAAATAAAAAAAAATAAAAAACATACCAGATAACTGCCACAAAATATTAAGTTTCATAGTCAAAAACCAAATTATAATAAAATGGTATTTGGTTGATAATGAACTACAAACTTATAGTTATAATATAGGTGTACATAGGTAAGAATACATTTAGAGTATAGAAAATCAGTTCAGTCGGAATAAAGTATACCCACTTCAGTTTACTAAACAATTCTAATAAGCTGAGACTGCATACCGACACACCGTTGTTATGAACTTCTTTAAAATACTTGCTCACAAGACCCGACTGAGTAAAGCCGTTAAAATTAAAATGCCTTTCTGATTACCTATAAAATGTTCTAACAACTACCAGTTTGCTCGTGTGTTAGCGTCGTCGTGAATGTATGGCCGCACCGGCTTTCTAACGGTCTGTCCGTCCATCTCAAGGCTGACTTTTTGCTTGTCAAAACTCTAACTGTACCTGCTTCATTTGTCCAGTACATTTCACCTAAATAATTCCCATGGTTCCTATCGATTTTGCTCTTAAACTCAACTCAGATAAGATTCAGTTTCCAGTGTATGTTTTCAAATAAGAGTATACAAGTGAAGGTGTCTTCATCTCATAATGCTCTTTGATATACTGTTTGCCCCAGATTCTATGTTCAAAATTCGTTAAAATAAGATGATCTGAAACATTTGGACGCTTTGGACTCAAATCTAATCTAGGCACTCGAATGTATGTTAGTTTTTTCCTTTGTTATTGTAAAAGCGTCTATAAATACAGCATTATCGATGACTTGTGTCACAAATAGACCGAAAACAACTTGGCTAATACGCAGTTGATCGGCTTGAACTTAGGTATCAGACAAAACGGTCATTACATCGTTAGTCGTATTGCGCAGAACATTTTTTACAGAGATAGGGTAAAAAATTAATACAATTAAACTACGTGAGTAATTACAATGGTCCATTATATTCACACTTTAAATCTATAAAGACACGCGATACATTAATATTGTCTAACAAAAATTCTTTAATAAATGGATTAATTTACCGGGTTTTATTATTATTATGAATCATATCAATGAGAAGTAGATTTCACTATAAAATATGAAATGCGTTAATTAAGAAAAAGAAGATGTTTTCTTCGATTAGAATTCCATCGCGGGAGGTAATTTTTAAGTACTTAAAATTGAGTCAGATATACCAAGTTAGTAAAATTTTAATTAACGAAGATGTTAGGAGTGAAATGCAACTAGTTTTGCTATATGACCACGAAAGTAGGTCAATGAAGAGTCAAGTTGCGAGTTTCTTATCTATATAAGTCTAAACAACTTTGAATAAATGGCGACAATCCTGATATTCTTAACTACGTTTAATTGAATGGTAACACATTTGCTGTATGTCTTAGGGCCATGTTCGCTGACACGGTAACAGATGTCTAAAGTGAAAACGGCTGGTTAAACCCCTGTAAAAGTGCTTAATTGTGCCTTGACTGTCTGTTATATCGTCGGTGCAATTTGGCCTTAATGATTGGAGAACAAAATGATCGATTGATCGAATTACCAGTCATGTATTTGATAAAGTCATAATATTCGTTCATCCATCAATGTTCTATTAGACAAGATTCATTAATCTAAATTTGGTTTTAAATTGTATTCTGTCTACTATCAATACCTAAATAATTTATTTTAATTCATCTGTACCTCCTAACTGTTAATATTTGGAGGCAGTTTCTACAGTTATAGAAACGTCTAGTAGGAAAGTAGATAATACAAAATAAAAGACATATAAAAAGCTTTTTAATCGCGACGGGACGTAATGTGAGAGTCATTGTCCTGTCCAGTGGTGTGTAACCCAACTCGACTCCAACCGGCCCAATCGAGTTTGTTTTTACATTATTATAAAATTCCTTTCATAAACACTCCATGTCCAACACAATTGCTATGTGCACTCTCCAATGCCCACTAAGTTCAAGTGCAACAAGTTTCGCTGCAGCTTTCCCGATATTGGATATTGAAATGAGGATTTCATCGCTATTCTACCTGTCTATGGTCTGTTACATTATATTTTTTATCGTTTTAATTTCCAGCGATGTTTTGCGGATCTCTACAGGTAATTTAACCTTTCCCGGAATAAATTTAACCTGTGTCGATGATATCATTTTCCAGAGTTTCGATTATAAAAAAAACTGGTGTGCAAAAAAGACGGGCGGTAAGATGACTAATATTAATGGGTAATGAGATAATTCTGTTGTTAGTCATGTAAAATATTATGAGCCTATTATTTATACATTATTTATTATGTTAGTTAATATTTGTTTATCAATCAGGAATTCACACTAAATTATTGAAAAGTTGTAAATGATACAAGTATGTAGTAAGACAAGGTAGATAAACGATGTTTTAAAATTGTTCAATTCAAAAACATGCAATTTGCTAATTAAATAAAGTTTAAGATGTGTACTGTCTGCGTACGAGTCTAACTAGTTCATGAAAGATATTAGATCAGTCAGATGGTGCCTACAGCATTCCATCGCCATCAAGTCGTTTAGTTACATCCTCTCTTCTCTAAGTTTGTTAAAATATTGTATTTCCTTGTCAGTTGTAACAAAGTTTTTAAAGTCATTTGTATCAATTCTGAAGTTTTGTTTTTGATCATTCTGAAGGCACTGAAATCTTCATATTCACGGGCAATAAGTAGGTCATTGCCCTAAGATATACTTTTATAATACTGTTTTATTTTCAACAAGTATGTAATTACTTTTTTTACCGGTGTTATTAAATAAGTATCCATAAAGTCTACAAACAAGAAACAGATCGTCAAACGCGATAAGCACGTAAACGTGACTTGCGCGTTAACTTAATAAACTTTTTCGGTAACCGCAGATTAATAAATCAATTAATTATGATAGAATTTAATTCAATTGCGCAGGACGAAGCTAGAAAATGTTTACAACTTAATCACTTACAATTGGTCAAACGTTACGGTATTCGTCTTAACTTTATAAGACCAATTAGCGTCTCAAAATAGTTGTCAGACAGTTAGATTTTCGAATCACCTCATAATTTGATTATAAACTTGTTAACAGATGGTTTATTTTTATTGAATATATTTTAATTTGTTATGAATACTGAATAGCTTCTAATTGAATATGTATTTTATGAAAAAACCCACGGTCTGGTATCACGATTGCGGAAAAGGATCATCGTGTCACGATCTGGCACGCCCGACATCTCCGTGACTTAAAACTATGAGTAACTTTGATAATATGGCATAATTAGCGTCGTGATCTGTTTTTGTTTTAGCACTTAGTTATTCGATACAAGCTTTTTTGTTAAATGTTCTTTAGGAGTTGATTTACAAACTGATGAACAAAAAGTTAGTGCGTGAGTACTACGGTTTAAATTGAGATTTATGTTTCGTTGATGGTGCATACGATTTTGTTACGTCATAAAGATTTAATAGGCTATTAAAATAAATTGATTTTTTTTTTGTATTACCATGCAGCAGGAACATTAATAAAGTGTGTAGTGCATTTAGAACAATGATATTGAATTTTCTATTTTGACGTACGATTTTGATTTACAGATATCTTAAATTCAAAATTTTATTCGATAATATGCATATAATTTTTGAAAAATATACTCACCAATAACAACACAGAAAACTACACAAAGAACAATAAGTGATTTGTACATTTTGGGTTTATTTATAATAACGTAATAAAATATTAAAATGTTTAAAATTCGCGGTATAATGCCGTGTGCGCTTGCACAGGTGACGGGTTGCGCGTAGGACTGCGGGCTAGCGAGTGATGCGCGCGCGCTCACATAACCGGATTAAAAGGACTTAGGACCTGCACACATTGCCATTAGCAAGTAGTGCAATACTTGCACTACTTAACACTAGATAAGTTCTAGTACTTCCATTGTTTACGAGAAAGTCTAAGTACGGTAACTTTCTCATGTACCTAAGTGGTTTGAAAACGTAGTTTCATACTTTCATGGTAGCTATGGTTTAGAACTAAATATTACATATGAACCAGCGTAATTTATATCGTTAAGTTGTTATTTTAGAAATGATTGCAGCTGTAAACCGTGCAATTTCGTCGCCTAAACTGCTGTTTTTCTTTTAACTATTTCATATTCGTTGTCATAGTACATCGAAGACATTTGAGAGCATTGATTTTTAACAAGGTATGGCATAACAGGTTGCTCACAATACCCGATCCTCCGGCTTCAATGTAATGTAGATTATAGGGTTCATCCTTGGATCTTGCGCGTATAATTGGTTCAGAAAGATGTTATATCCATTCTTTCATGTACATGAATTCCAAAAAAAAAGAGTACCTACTTCACGACTTTTGTTTCGCAATTTACTTTTGGTGAGTAAGAATATTGCATGTACCATAGCAAAAAAGGTAAAACTAAGTATTAGAGCTTATGCCTCGTGGTCGGGGTTCTTTGAGGGATAAGATCAGAATTGAGATTTATCTGGAAAATAACTGACGTCACCCACATACTTAGGTTGGCCATGGTTTTCGAAGCTCCGAAGATCTTTAGTGACAAATGTATCATGGGTCTTCTGTAAGCCACATACACTGACGACCTGAAGAAGGCAGTTGCAATTTGAGAGTCTCTTCTGTAGTGTGTACCCACTGTTTGTAAAATAAGTTGAATTGATGCCATACATGTTTAAACATATTTGTTCAACAACAGAATATCCTGAATCGGACTATGAGACTACAACGATTCTGACACATATACGGATATCCGACATTAACCGTTGGGCTTCGGCCCGCCATCACCAGGCTAACCACCTTGCCTGGTCGAAGGATCTTCCCTTTCAATAGAGGAATACCATATCTCGTTCCTCCATTTAAAAATATATTTTTTCAGTTGCCTGTATCTTAATAAATCATTATTTATTGGGAATTTCCAATTCAGACATGTTTTTTGACACATTTGTTTACTTTATTCTATGTTTAATAAATCTTTTAGAATATTGTACCTTTAACCTTTGCGGGTGTGAGCTGTCTCGACATTTAAAAATTACTTGCAAAGGCCAAGTTGAAATAAAAACCTTTGACTTTGAATGAAAGTAAAATCAGAACTTATTAAACAAAACTGAAAGATCTTAATATATTTTTCTTAAATTTCTCAGAAAATTAGTTATAATCCAGAATCCGGGATGTTAATTTTATGCAGAAAGAGGCCTGGAATTTAAATCCTCGGCAAACTTGCGTGAGACGACACGCATTACAGGATTTGGCGGTATTAATGTAGGTAATATTATTATTAGCATGCAGTTACTCATTTATTTATTTATTAATTCATATTAAAAACGCCATACTTGCATCAAAACAAGAGTTGAATATTATTGGCTTACATAGTTTTACTATTCATGAGTAGCATTACCATTTCGTATATGGCGTAAAGAGACTGAACATAATTTCGTATTATAAACCTACACGGTCTGGCCAGAGATTGCGGAAAGGAATTCTGCGACAAACTATTGCTTTCAATAAACTACTAAAACTAATGTTACATGGTTGGGAGAGTATGGAGGAGAAACGGAATTTATAAGGTACTTATGTAAACTTAACTACATTAAAATATCTTCAAGGTGTGTCTGAGGGAAATATGATGATTAAAACTAGCTTACTAAGTGATAAAGGGTACACAAATAGTTAACATAGACCGAAGTCTAGCTAAAGAATTCGAAAATCTGGGACAGAGGCTTGAATTTTTTCTTTTTTTTTCTTGCTTCAAGTTCGTGTAATAGGTAATTTGGGGAAAATATTACGGGTTTGCTTAAACCCGAAATATGGTGTAGAAGCGGTCAGGTACGTTATGTTGGGTGTAGCATCATAGCATCGGCAGTGGTGTAGGTACTATTACATCGATATTTCCTCGATACCGTAATTGAGTACACACTTCAGTTCAGAAATAAATAACACAAAATAAATTATAGCTAAGCGTTGATTCCGCGCGAAATGGCCGAACATGTACATTAGCTGAACAATAATGAGGGGGAGTGAGTAATCGAGTTGTGTAATTCTCAAAGTAACGACGAATCGATGAGATTCGGAAATCGCGTAGGGGAAGGTTGCTATGAATGGACCACTTAACTTTACCACCTTATATCTCAAAAAGTATAAGTGATAAAATGAAAGCAGTTTATTATTTTTATTTCGTATGACCTTTATTTATAATAATCAAACGCACAAACAATTCGGGCTTGCACTTTTTGATATAAACGAAGAAAACTAAATCTTGGGGTGTTGCCTTCTTTGGACCATGGGCACCTTCATTGAACCACCAGGTTGCCATCAATGGACTTCAAGAAATTTGTTCTAGAGGTCCAATCGAGGCAACTAATTATAATTATCAATATTACTAATATTACCTATAACAAATATAAAAATCGAAATAACAGAAGCTAAAGTAACTTGCAGTAACTGCAAAGATGACATGAATTAAAAATTAAATCTTATAAGAAATGGCAATCGTAATGAGATCATCAATACTTTTATAAAAATCAAGATCGTCTTAAATTTGCAGCAACTGCTAACTCTATAAAGTACTTCAGTCACTCAGAACAAGATCAACAAGTTATTAAAATCACATATTAAAAAGGCATAATATATGTATATATCAGATATTTCAAAGATTCCAATTATTATATTATTGCAAGTGATGTCTATGTTATGAAATGAGGGCACAGGTACTTTTTGCCATGTTTTTTGACATAAACACAATCAAGGTGTACCCAGGCTTTACAGATCATACATTGAATCATGTCTTCTATTAACAAGTTTACTGGTTGACGGTTGAGGTTCTTTTGTGGACAGTTTTGGCTTCTTTTGTGTTGTTTTCGGGACTCCATATATTCTGCTTGCTTCATTTAAACCAACTCTTTTAAGTTTCATACTTGTTTCATTCCATCCAAAGTATTTTCTTTTTTTCTGTGACATTCTGAAATTTTAAATTTATAATGATTTTTCTATGGTTTTTTCCATAATTATTGAAATACTTGGGACCTATTCCCATAATTATGACCAAAAAAATACAGTAAAAAGTTGCTATGATTGGACCGGTCCAATGGTGGAACTCTCTTGAGGTCCATTGATGGCAACAAGGTACTCGGTAAGAAAAAGAAAGCTAAAATATAAATGGTCATGATTAGACAAAATAGAATAACACCCATGGAATCACAATTAAATTGTCTAATAATCCGTAACAGTGCACGCAGACAAATATGAATACAATGATACTTACGTCAAATTGTACTGAGTGAAATTATTAGATTTTGACCGCCGCAAACACAACCTCACGCATCACTCCTCGCCACGTGCCGCAACGTCACTGATGTAAGAAGGGGGTACAACTAAGTCGCCACGGAGTCGTTTCGACTAATTTGGGTGTTGCTAGCTTGCACAGTTTTGGAAATACCTTGGTGGTCCAATGAAAGAGCTAGTCCAATGATCGCAACCTTCCCCTAACTCCAGATTCGCGTAAGTCGGGGTATTACTGTATTCATCAGCGCTTTTGTAGTAGACATTGAACTACAAGGTTATATAGACTGATTTTCAGATTTTTTAAACTGCTGACACCCGTAAAGACTATCACAGGTATTCGTATCACAATTGGGTTCAACTGATTAACGTGAGTCTCGATGTATGAAGAACGGTCACCCATCCAAGAACTGACGCGACAAGCGCTGCTTAACCTCGCATATCGATTGGCACCTCCGTTAAACGTAATGACAATCCATTAAATTCTTATTACGTCATAACATCGGCCAGACTTTAAAAAAAAAAAGGCCACTTACATAAAACCTCTACAATACACCACCCAGGAATTCCATGCCCAGGAACTGTCCTTATAAGCATTTAAAGCATGGTGCCCAATCCGTAATTTCCACAGTGAACAGTTACCAAGCTATTCCAGTTTTTAGTGTCAATAAGGTAAGTTTCAATAAGCTTTTACATTGACCGAGTTGAACTGAAAGCCACGTGAAAGTACACAAGAACGTTCACAAAGCTTTCTGCTTTTCCACATAAAATATTAGCGTTATTAACATTCAGTCATGACCGTAAAGACTGCCATAGCGATTGAGTTGTTATAGATTGTTGCGCTTACCTGTTGAAAAGCCCATACAAAATATGATTTATTTAATACATAAGAAGAGAAAAGGTGGTTTTGCCGAGTGTGTTGCGATAAATATGTAAATAGAATATTGTTACCGTTGAAAAAAAAAGAGGTCAGATCAAAACAAAGTTTTGTTTTTATAAAACTATCTACTTAGTTTTTATGTTTATTTATTTATTTAGGTAAATATGTACTTTAATCAACTACTAAGTAAGATAAATTAATTTGGTATGTTTTGTGTTTGTATGATTTTTTGCATAATTGTTAAAGCTGCCAATAATAATATGATAATTAAAGATGATCTGATTTAAGAATAAGAACCAAAACCAATTGAAATAACAAATTGTGTTCATACATTAGCTGTTATTTTATGGTTGATGTTTAGTTATTCAAAAGAAAATGTAATCTTTGTTCAATAGGGTCTGGGGGTTCGTTAAAAATACTAGCTTTTGCCCGCGACTTCGTACGCGTGGAATTTAGAATCTGATATTTTCCTGTGGTAAAATGGAGCCTGTATTTTAAGTCAGTCCTCTAGCAATATATTGGTGAAAACTGCATTCAATTCCATGCAGTAGTTTTTGCGTGATGCGTGTACAAACATACAGACAATCAGACAATAATTCTAAAAACTGTTGTTTTGGATGTTGTTGCTCTAATAAAGACCCCATATTAGTTTTTCTCCAATAGCTACAATGTACAGATATCGGCCTGTTATAATTTTATTATTTGTATAGATATTAATTATTGTAATTATAATATGCGTCACAATATATTTTTGAAAATTTAATATATGTTTATAAAAATATTTCGAACTTTGTCAAACTGTCTGATACTCATTCTTTGAACACTAGGAATAAACACAACCTTGCTGTACATGCTACGCGCCTCCACAGAATAAGCAACTCGTTCATGGGACAATGTATACGCTTTTACAATAAGCTTCCCAATGATATACGTAATTTAACATTAAAGAAGTTCAAAATTGTAATTAAATCTAAACTTTGTAAAAAAGGATACTATAAAATTTCGGACTATTTAGATGACAAAAACGCTTGGGATTGAGACAAAAACGCTCTTTAGCCTTTCCTTTTTTTTATATACAATTTTTGCCATTAATTATTATATTATTTACTTCATTATTTTGTTATTGTAATGTCGTTTAAATTGAAATTATTTCTTATATATAACCGCTATACATTGTAAATGTGAGTGAGATCTAGGCTGAGCGCTCTTCATTTCATTAATTCTCACGATAACTGATGCATGCTTGCACTCTGTTGCGACAGGTTAGCTCAAATAGTTATGGCACTTTCTTCAAAAGGCTATTCCACCCTATATTTGTCTCACATAAACCTTTACATCAATACAATCTGTCTGGACTTTAAAATAGATTTTGACCCCTGAGTTTGTTTCGGCGTTTCTTCTCAGGGATAGTCATAGGAAATGCCGACGCCATCTAGTTTAAAAAAGACGTGTAAAAGTGATTGAAAAATCCCAATTGCAAAATAAATAATTTCATTTCATTTCATTTCATTTCAATATAAAATAAGAGGTAGCAATACAGCGACAGGTGTGAAAAAATATGGGCGAGACCTTTGCCCAGCAGTGGAATAGCAAATGCTGGTAAAAAAAAAATAGGTATTGGTCCCTTGGATATTTTTTCACAGCTTTCCGATAGGAATAACAAACATTCTTATCGGAAAGCGTGCTTAGTTAAGATGCGGAAGTTAGATTCCTATGTGGAGTACGTCGTCGATATATGGTAAAGTGACAGATAACATGATGTTATGTCATTTATAACTTTCATATCGACAGATATTGGTTTGTGATAGATTAAATTAAGGGGTTTACTTTCTCGGATATAATTTTAATCGTTTCTCAATTAGGAATTAGCGAGATTTTCTTGTCAACACGAGCAATTTCTCTGGTTATAACCACTTGTACTTGTAACGAATTTTAGTATTTTCTACTTGTTTGCTTAAGTTTATAAAATTATTTAGGTAATACTGGTTAGTAAGGACAGTTTTAAATGAAGGTTCTACTTTTTGTTTTCTAATCATTGTCTTTCAGTTCCCTGTACCCAAATATTCTTGAATAATGTAAAGCAGAAGTCTCTCATCTAAAATGAAATGAAATATTTTTTTTTGCAATTAAGATATTTTAATCATTTTTACTGGTCATTTCCAAACTAGTGGGTCCGCCCCTAATGTCATCATCATCATCTGCATTATTTAAGAATACTAGTGACTTAAAGACTTTGTCGATATTATCACGCACATGCGCACGGAGGATCAAACAAGAACAAGGTAATTCTGGTGTAATATATCTAACACATTAAGTCCTATGGTCGTCGACAATATAAGAGACGTTTGTGACAATATTGCTGTTTCTATTGTAAACATTTCTTATATTGTCGGTGAACACGGCTTTTATAATATCAGAATATCTCTCTTTTTTCTTCCCAAAAGGTGTTCTGGTGTTGGGATCAGCCTTTGTTGGATTTACTCCTAGTGTGGGGCAAAGTTTAAAAAAATAAACCTCTATTTATTTGATTTTAGGTCTCCCTCGGCATCTCTTAACGGGTTCAGATAGATGCAGTGCCATACGATACACTAACATTAATCCATTAATAATCCATAAATCAAATTTATAGGTCCTGCTGATGCGTATGCCAATTACAGATATACACGACAATTTATTAGCAACATCTTCCACATTAAATATTCATTTTAAAATATACTAAACTTAATTACATCTAGAATACGTAAACTACCGTAAAATGTATGATATAAAATTATAAAATATCCAGTTTAGCACTGACCACTAAGGTGATCGCGTAAGATTTATTATAACAGCTCTCAACTCCAACCCGTGTAATGAATGAGTATAATGAAGTAAGTAAATATATAAGTCCTAGACCTCTTTTGATGAGTATGTTCAGTTGTCATCCGCATCAAACTGCTTTATGAACCGTTTGGGTCCGGTATGGTGGACGCACACCGGTTGGTCGTCGGTCAATGCTCGCCCGCCGGTCGTCGCACCTGCCCCCGACCTTGCTCGGCCTTCTGCCTGATGCAACCCTCGTCATCCTTATTGTACGTCTTTTAACAATCATAGATATGAGGTATCGAGTTTTATATGCTACTAGCGACCCGCCCCGGCGTTCCACGGGTGCAATTTACTAATGAAGAAAATGAGAAATTTCAAACAAAAATACCGTCAAAATTTACAAATTTTGTTTTTAAATTAAGAATACAAAAAAAAAACAAAATAAGACAATAAATAAAGATGTTAGGTATTTGTACTTATTATTAATATTAATCTTTGTATTTGTTAGATCCGGGTACGTCTTAAAACTGTGGCCAGACACCGGAGGACGGGCAGCAGCGTCCTCTCACTAATCGATGAGCCACTGCGATCCCCAACCCAAGCCGCCTACCAAGCGTGGGGATTATGGCACCCCCCCCCCCCCTTGGGGGAGACCTTCGCTCAGCAGTGGATGTCTTCTGGCTGATGATGATGATGTATTTGTTACACTTAGCTGAGACTGCGTATTAATTACTATTTGTGATATTACCTTACAGTTATAATTAAAAAAAAAAAAACGGTTATACTGAATATATTAGTACGTAAACCGTACAAACTAGTACAGATTGACCGTTTTAAGGATGGGAATATGTATAATGTATTGAAATAAATACTAGCAGAATGTAACTTTTTTCTACTTCAAAATATTTTCACCTATTTCAAATCAAATCAAATCAAACGTTTATTTGCTAGAAATACATTAATTACAAAATCTTATAGCCTAAATGTCACTGTATTCTGCCTGCAAGCGTGCAAAATTTTACATTTACTTATTTTTATAACATATTCATTTTCATCCCACCATCTCGGAAAGAGTATTTTTGCTCTTCGATATCTGAGTGCAAAAGCCGTTTTTATCCGCTAGAGGATAAAGTAAAATTGAATTTGGAACATCGTGTGCACTAAGTTTGTGAATTCAAAACATCATTAAACCTATTTACTTCTACCTCCATGGTGAAACTGTTAATAATGCGCAAATGAGCTTTCTCCCTCAACAATCACGCGAGAAGTATTTGAAACAGTACGATATGTTTAACACGTGGCGACTAGGTAAAGGAGCAAAAACTTTCTCAGAAAACGTTTTGCTGGCATATTTTATTGAATTATCCGAGACCAAGAAATCAAGCACTCTATGGAGTATGTATTCAATGCTAAAAGCAACAATTAAGATGAAAAAAGACATACATATCGACACCTATCCTAAATTAGTGGCATTTTTAAAAAGAGCCTCATCTGGTCATCAACCAAAAAAATCGAAGGTTTTAACAGCATCTGAAACTGAAAAGTTTCTTAACGAAGCACCTGATTCCGTATATTTGGCGGCAAAAGTAAGTCAGTTGCACATTCAGTATCTACTTAAGTATATTAATCAACTAATTAACATAATCTAATACGTACTTAGTGGATGTTGATAGGCATAATTATGCATGCATATCATCATCTGCCTAGCCTTTTCCCAACTACATTGGGGTCGGTTTCCAGTCTAACCGGTTGCGGCTGAATATCAGTATTTTACATGAAGCGACTGCCATCAGACCTCCACCACCCAATTACTGGGAGACACTGATACTCGAAGGTTAGACTGGTTATCAGATTTTTTGGGCTTCTGACACCCGTAACGACTGTCATAGGTATTCGTATGACACCCGGGACCAACTGCTTAATGTGCTTTCCGAGTCACGGAGGGGTCTCGATGTGTAAATAACGGTCACCCATCCAAGGAATGACCTTAGCTAGCGCTGCTTAACCTCGCAGATCAATTACTATTCTACGCAGCAGCTATGTAGCTACGAGCCCCTCTATTATGCATGCATATCAATTTTATTAACTTATCTACTACAATACTCTTTACGTTACAGGTTGTTCTTATTATTGGTATAAACGGAGCATGTCGGACTAATGAACTAACACAACTTAATGTCAAAAACATTGAGAAACATTCAGATGACTTACTATTAATTAATTTACCTAATACAAAGACAAAAAGAGACCGCAACTTCGTCATTCGCAAGAAATACGTAACAATTGTTGAGAAATATCAAGCCTTACGCCCGCCTAACACTCCAATCAATCGATTTTTTCTACAGTATCGCAACGGAAAGTGTGTTAGACAGCCTATGGGTGCTAATAAAATTGGCAGTATCCCACGAGAAATAGCAACATTTCTTGAACTTCCAGAACCCCTGTTGTACACGGGTCATTGTTTCCGACGAACTTCAGCCACACTTTTGGCCGATTCAGGAGCTGATCTCTTGTCCCTTAAGCGCCATGGAGGCTGGAAGTCCAATGCGGTTGTAGAGGGATACATAGAGGATTCCATCCAAAATAAGTCTAAAATATGTAAAGGCATCGTAGGAGCCATTACACTGAAAGAGCCTCAGTCAGATCCTTGGACTGGTCCTTCTACATCAAAAATGAGCCGTTACGAAACACCTAACCATCGCCCTCTCTCGCCAACATTTACGCCAAGGGAATCCGATGAAAATCCGGTACAACTATTAAGTATGACAGATAGTTTACCGAAAAACAGTACACAAGTCACTAACACCAACATTACAGTACCTAACAAAAATATTACACTCAACATAAGTAACTGTAGCAACGTTACTTTCAATTTTTCTTAATTATACCTAAGTGTTATTTGTTATAACTTAAAGATCATTCTGTAATACTTACCTATCATAATGTAGTAGTTAATACCTAAATTGAAATAAAAGTATCTTGTGATTGTAAATGTTTTTTATTTTTGCATTTAGTCATTTCCTCGCTGAGGTGGGATGAAAAGTTACGTGTTGCACTCGAGTGCAAAGATTTTTCACCTCGTGCTCTTTTGATTCCCTCGCTAACGCTCAGGATTCTAAGTTTTGAATCACTCGCTGCGCTCGTGATTCAATTTTAGAATCCTTCGCTTGCTCGGTCATCAAAATTGAGCACGCGGTTAAAAAGCAACTTTGCACTCTTGTATAACAAATAACTATTGTTTATTGTTAAATTCTAATTTTTATATTCCATATATTCTTTAATACTGTAGAAACAACATTTTTGAAGCCACTCAGTTAATTTTGTTTTAAACACATTACCCTGCAGTAATTTCAAATCGTTTGGTATGTTATTATAAATCGATATACACATATTAAACAATTTTTTTTTATAAATATCTTTATAACAAGGCGGTTTATATAAAAGTTTGAGAAACTGAGTCCTTTTTTGTCTTGTTAAGACCTCACTACGTTTTTTTAAAGTAATACATGTATTTATTTGTGAAAATGCAGATATCTCTTATATACATACATTTTTTATATACATACATTTATGTATTGAGTATTATTTTCGAATTGATCGGCCCACATTTGATGCGATGTACTAACTGGTAAACCTATAGATGGTACCTACCAGTCATTATTTTTCAGATGTGCTATGTATAACAAGCCTTATATTGTGGTCGGTGTTCTATATTATCTAACGATGACAAATACCGCCTAGTATTTCATACTTTTGCGTAGGGCTTTTTAATTTTGGTTGATACGGCAAGTATTTGGTAGTGTATGGCGGGCTTCGCGTGGATTTCAACAAATTCACGCCAAGGCTCGTATTTTGCGTGATTAAATTATCAATTAATTAATTCGATCCACCCCAGTTCCTTGACAAAGGCCAGCGGTTTGATGCTGGTGATTTCATGAAGAGTTCCTGGGTTACCGAAGTACTTGGCCCTTGGTATGTGGTAACCTCGGGGCAGTTCAGGAGCACGTGGGTTGCTGTTTCTTTTGTCTTTGTGCACGGCATGAAAGTCGTATCTGTGAGTACCTACTATAATAGAAAGATGTTTATTAAAAGATTCATGTCCAGTGAAGGCCGCTGTGACTGTTCGAAGTAAACAACTACTTTTTCTTGTACGTAACTATTTACCTACTGAGTATTTGAGAAACCAAATTCAAAGCCTTGGCGTTAATGAACTGCAGCGCGTTATGTATATGAGTAAAGACCAAACAACTTTTTTTAAATAACCCATTAAAATATTCCAACACCAAATAAATATTGGCGTTATTGAATATGATGGCATGCAAAATTTTTATTTCAATTAAAAAATCAATACATTTATTTGAGATGCGCACACGCAACATAACAGACATCTCTATAGATAGCAATGACCCCAAAGGTGAAGGATCATAGTTTCATGTACGTTAGGTACAATGTCAATATAAAATACTTAAACGATAAAGAGGTTGTTTATGCACCCTCTCCAATCCTAATCCTCTCCAATAATATTATTATTTTTGTTTTTGTTCATCACGTAACATGCAAACTCTTCGGTTCATAGAGCCGTTTTGGTCCAATAAATTCCGGGAAATTCTCGAGTGCTTTGACATAAATTTCTATTGAGATAGTGCCTCTATCTATAGAATATAAATCTTAACTGCATCAAAAAGAACGACTGCTAGAACAGTACAAGAAGTGACTGTTGTCTGACCTCCGCAGTCCAATTACTAGGAGATACCCTAAAGTTAGACGAGTTGTCAGACATCTAGATCTACTGACTATCCGTACGCTTTTATAGGTATTAGTATGACAAGCGCTTTACGAACTACCTCTCTGAGCCAAGCTCGTGAATCTTGTGCACGAACAGTCACCTATCTAAATACTAACCGCAGCAAGCCCAGCTTAACCTACCCAATGTATCAATCTGTGCAGTAGCCACGAGCACCTCTGGATTTGTAATATTATTAACACAAACATAAACGTGAAAGTTTGTTTATGTGACCTACGATCTCTACAATGCTTGTACGTCGATAAATCGATGTAGTACCATCGTAACGACTGCCTACGTAAAATGGGTACTTCTCAGAACTAAAGTTTATCGTAAAATACTTTGGTATATAAGCATGAGATTATATTGAGGAATTTGCGCCGAATGGCCAGTATTTTGATAAGTCATGAATACGAACGGCTTACGTTTCCCGCTGCGGTATTCGATGCGCGTGTGTAGATGTGGATGCACCCTTGTGAGCGATTCGTATACAGGCTTAATGCGTTGCTGATTGTAATGAGGAAAATAATTATTGTTGTCGTACAATCAGAAGGCAAATAAGTAATCGAAAGCGAATATATTCGTTTGTTGTTATATTCAACATAATGTGCTAATGACGTAAAATTGGTTCATCATGTCGTGTTTAATTTTGGAGTCTGTTCAGTTTCTAACTAACTATCTAACTATATGCTAACTAAAAATCAATTAATAGGTACAAGCAACAAACATAATCACTGACTCTTTTTAATACCTCTTTACATGTATAGAGATATAATTAATTAGGTACCTGCTATACTGTTATGAAATAATTTAGAATCTTTAGATTTCTGGGGTTCGGAAATAACGATGTCAACCTACAAAATTATAAACGCTGAGACGTACATCGGAGTAAACCAATCTGGATTTCTTTGGTAAACTTTGATGACTTAAAGATATAGGTTGGTAATCATTGACACAGAACCGATGAAATCATAACATAACATGATAACATGAACGAATTATCAAAACTAGAACCAAACGTTCATATCGAATTAACATACGAATTAAAAGTTCACAGACGGAACAATAACAAAATAACAAATCTAACTGTTAAACGATCGAACGATTACAAAACAGAATAATTTGACGGTTATAAAACTATTTATCTAATTGAATTATTCGACCGTGGGAATAAGGTAGTACATCAAAATAAAGCGGCCATTACATGAGTCACTCGTAAATTTAACGTACGTATAACCCGAACGATCTGAAATATCATTGTTTATCAACAAGTCCCTGTGAAGTATAGATCACGACTGCCAATTAAAGTAAATTGTATTCCATCAATAATACCATTGATTCGCTTGATAATATAAAATTTACGATGAATGGGTATTGAATGTTTTCAGATTTATTATCAAGTACGTACCTACTAGTGAAACAGCGATAATTTTACGTGATTATTTTCGTAACGAAGTGTTTGTGATATTTTAGTTGAACTTATCTCAACTAAAGTGGGTGGAAACAATAAGTTTAATTCATTCGAATTTAATCGATTGGTTAAACTCTAAGAAAGGCTGAATTCTAAGAAACTTAAAAAAATGGTTAGAAAATTTCAAATGTTAATTGAGTATAGGAAAAATATAATATTATAAAATACTATCTCACATCACTATCATATCACGACTTCTTTATCATCTTATTAAGATGACTATTTATTATAATTATACAATTGACAACTGATAACATGACAATTATTAACTGTCATCTTTTCAGTTGTACTCGTAAATTGTGTTATATTATCACATTTATTTTTATTTTTTATAAAAAATGTGTAAAACTTCAAAACGTTTTTTTTTATGTCCGACAGTTTTACAGTCCGAGTAAACTTTGATTAATTATGTACAAGTTTTGTTAAATAAAAGTCACAGTAAACTTTGAGTTACGGCGAAATATCTACATACATGCAATGTCTGTGTTACTGTATGTTAGAAAACGGCTAAGTTAATGTTTGACTTTTACAAATGGGACGATAGATTCCGTAACCAAACATTGTTTTTTGTATGCATTGTGACAAAACTACATATTGTTTGTAATAGAAAAGTTCGCTTGGCTGCACCTGTGCATATTCAATAATTTTAATAGAGAAGTTACGTTTAGAAATAACAATGTTATCATTGTCATTTCTGATTTGATTGCCTCATCGGTTTGTGCGTGAGGACCTGGATTCGATTCGATTTCCGGGTCGAGCAAAATGTTATTGGGTTTTTCTGTATGGAAATTGTCAGTAGTAGCACGGTGTCTGGAACTGTGCCCGGTAGATGGCAATAGGCTCGCTCCCTATTACATGGGACTAGGGATGTTACGGAGCTTCGACTCCGAATCCGATATGTCGGAAGTTCCGATTAAAATTACACCTCCGAATCCGGCTCCGGTTCCGATATATCAAAACGGAGGTATATATCGGAGTTACAAGTTATGACTTGCTATCGTTGCAGCGCTACCGAGCGCTTTCTATGTGACACTGACAACTGACTGCGTATATGTGTTCTGTGCAACTGATGAACGAAGAGTAAACGAGTTGCGGCAAGTTTTTTCTTTTTTATTTATTTACATTTTACATTCATAGATTTGCTCCGACTCCGACTCCGATTCACCTCCGACTCCGCGGAGGTCACTACGAGAACCTCCGACTCCGATTCCGCCTCCGATAAATCCACCTCCGTAACATCCCTACATGGGACTCAATAACGGAATCAGCGAAATGTGGGTGCACGATAGTACTCCTCTGCCTTTCCCTTCGGGGAATACAGGCGTGATGCTCTGTTTATGATAGCCAAAGTAACGTAGAAGCCTAGTACGGATGTTTAGCTGTCTAGTAACGTAACCGTATCGTTAACGTGAGTGAATTTTGAATTGTAAATACTCGTTTCGCACATCATATTTTATGAATAAAGATTATTCATATTTTATATATATTTATATACTAGCTTCCGCCAGCGGCTTCGCCCGCGTAGATTACGAACCCGTACATTTTCCCGGGATAAAAAGCCTATGTGCTATTCCAGACTATAATCTATCTCTGTGCCAAATTTCATCCAGATCCATTCAGCCGTTCTGGCGTGAAAGAGTAACAAAGATCCATACATCCATCCATCCATCCATCCTCACAAACTTTCACATTTATAATATTAAGTAGGATAGCATAGGATAGTAGGATGATACACATTATGCTTGTCGCATAAAATTAAGACAAATTCTTACAGGACAGTTACATTATCAATTTAAAAAATCCATTAATGACCTTACTAGTCAAAGTTGAAACATTCGTGTTAGGCCTGTATTTAAACCTATAAACAAATGAACTATCCATTTCGCAAACAATATCCACGGCCTTTACTTGTAGCTTAAATCTAGACTTAACAGACGGCCATGGGTTTAGAAAAATACTAAAAAATAACACCTATGAGGATGTAATTCACGGAAATAACGATTATTTAGACGAGTCTTCCTGCAACCCATGTTAAGATTTTTTATATTTTTTATTTTGATAAATTGTTTTGTTTGTATTATAATGTAGGTGTATTGTTGTATCATTCGTGATCACCAATGAATAATAATTTAGACAGAACTGTTGATTTATAGAACTAATTTTGAATTCATAAACGTGTTGTTTAACGGAGAATTTCTGATGATACAAGGATTGTTAGTTTAGTAAAGACCACACCTTAGTAAATAAATCACGTGTTTGGGTTGTCTTCCGGCTTATTCCTCATGATGCTAAGTATAAGGCCGAGCGCCTGCAATCTATCTTCTTGGTGAAGACCCATTTTTTAAAATCTACATTTATTTAGAGGTTTTTGGTTATAATAGTAAATGGTTACTGTTGACTACTATTTTATGGTACTGATGGGTTGACATGGGTCAACCCCAGTACACAGTTTGTTCACAAACTATGCAAGAAACTCAAGGCATACTTTGTTAGCTAAGAGATGGGCACACAAATTTTAAATTTTATTAGCATCTTCACTGCATCCAAAGACCCGTATTTACGAACGAAAAATATAAATAATATTTATTTTTCTTTAGTTCAGTGGCTATTCATTATCCTCTTACTCAATTATGGCTACCCGTAAAGACAGTCAAAGGCAGTGGCGTGCGGTGCATACAGACAAAAATATACCGGGTAGGCAGTATCTTTAGTAGTAGTAGTACATAACTCAGATAAATATTTATTATAAGATATTTGAGGCGGCAAATCACATACATCATTATTTAATCAACAAGACGACGAACCAATACCAACAAGCAGTAGGTATTATTGGTTAATAAGCTTTTAAAATGTTCTGCCTACCTTGTCTTAAAACTCTGTGCACGCCGCTGGTCAAAGGCATTATATATTGTAAGATAATTGGGTTGGGTCCAACGCATTTTGCTTCATTTCCAAGGCACGGTTTAGTCTCTTAAAATAAAGATAGGGTGGTTTTTATCCATGAATTATAACAACCCAAGATACAAATTTAAAATGGAACTCAATGAGATCCGTTACAAATACAATGCCCACATTGCCCAGTAATATACAAAAAGCTTATATGTACCACGCAACGAAACCGTGACGTTGTACACAGGGGCGTATTTACCCTTGGGCCAAAAGGGCCATGGCCCGGGGCGGCAAGCTGCGAGGGGCGGCGCAAGCCGCACCTCGCGCTCAGCTTAGTGCGACTTTCTTAAGGGACTTTACATGCCTGAAGAAATTTAAAAAAATGCCTACCTAATTAAGAAAAATTAAAACTCATTTGGTTGTTAGTTTGATAGACACCAAGACGCGAGGCTATCTTATGCACGAAAGGCGGGCGGCCGCGGCGGGGCGGCGGCGTGTCCGTCGGACTCCATCGCGACTCGGGACTAGTTGGGATGTTTAGACGTTGCTCGTGTCGTTTTCGTTCATATTCATAGGCGAAGGCGGGTAGGGCGCAGGGCAGCGCTGGCGGTGGCGGGAGACTTGTTCAATTTATGGGGCGGCAAACCTTACAGGCCCAGGGCGCTAAATTTTAAAATACGCCACTGGTTGTACATACTGGTTTTCACATTCTATATTTAAAATAACAAGTAGAATTTTAGTGTAGGTACCCATATGTCCGGTCTGAAGTGGTTTGTCTGAGAGGAATTCCTTAAGTTTAATTTAAATACATATGTTCATTGGTACTTACTATACTTAAAGAGAAGACTAGCAGTGGCAAGTTCCTACTGTTTCAAACGCTGGGTAAAATGGACAAGATGCCTTCCCGACGATGAGATGGTACCGCGAAGAGTCTTCAAAACATTATTACCCTGATGAAGGAGCATCATAAGAGCTGCATAAGCTGCCCCCAGACAATTTCCACCATGTTGACGTCACCGGGCTGCTGAAGGATAACACATAACTGAAAGCAAGCCTGGCTGAAATGCAGTCCAAGGTAGAGGTGTCGAATAACACCATAGGTGAACTGAGAGCCGAAGTAGTGTTGCTATTTCGGTAAGTAGGTCATCAGACGAGAACACACGTCGCGGAGAACAAAACGGTTCTATTGGCAGTTTTGAGTTGGCGAGCTCAACTGCGTCACCAATGGCAATTGCATGCGTTGCATCGTGTCCCGCCGTCGTCCCTGCATTGACACCGGTGGAGGTAGCGACTCTTGTAGGTGCGTCGACCCCTAAATGTGCCTACGCTGCAATCGTCCCCGACCACAAAGCGACTATTTCGCAAACAAAGCAAATGGTAGAAAAATCAAATGGGGATAAACACAGCCGCTTTGAATCATCTCATAATGATTTGAAATGGCGGGATCCAGACGAAGACACATATGACAAGGCCAGCTTCATCAAAGAAGAGAAGAAGAAGAAAAAGAAGCGGAAGCCTTCTTGTCGGAACCAGTGTGGCACCGCGTTTTAAGGACCCAACATACTTCTGTGTCCAGCAAGACCTACGACGCAGCTGTACGTGTCCAGACTACATCACTCCACGAAGGTTGAAGAGATCGTGGAGCATGTTCGTTTGAAGACCAATTGGACTGTGAGGGTCGTGAAGTTGGAGTCGCGCCACAACACAAACTTCAAGTCGTTCGTGGTGAGGGTCCGACTCAACAGCTGGGGACCTTCCTCAAAGAGTTTTGGCCGAAGGGTGTCATGTATCGACGTTTTCGCGGTCGGCTACGTGACACCAGTCAGCGAAACAGGGCGCCGCGCGCCGTCACTTCCTGTGCAGTAGTTTATAAGATTTTTGTAATATGCATTATGTTAGTTTATTTATAGTTATTGTTTTATATTTGTATGGGCCAAATTGCCTTAAATAAACGAAATAATAATAATTATAAACTCATTATAAACCTGGTACAACATTTTTTATCGATCAGTTGTTAGATAAAAAACGATTAGTCTCAAGCTACAAGTCAATATTTGTTAATTAAAGCTTTATAAATCCAAGAAATTCGATTCAAATTGTCTTTTATTAACTTCTATCGAATTCTATTGACCTACATAATTTGTGTGTCGTTAATCATGCACTAGTGTCCAGATAATAGTTAATCATTGTACAAAGCTTTTGAAAGATTTTCATGAATGAAAAATGAAAAATTTCAGTATTTTTGAAAATTTATGATATATTACAGAATTCGTTAAAATTCAATTAATTAATTTATAATAATTCGAGCCGAGAGGCGTTCTCAAGTATCAGAGGCCAAGACACATTTGGGTCGCTGAGCCGATGTCGAGTAAGAAGAAAAGTAAGTAAGTATTTAATATTTATTTCCATTGATAAATCAATTCGCGTTCTTAACATGATGAACCGATTCCTGGATTTGAATCCAGAGTGTGATGTATTTGCGAGTGACAGACGAATATATTTGGCGGAATGTATGAGGTTCTGCCGATCTCCAAGCCGCCTGCCAAGCGTGCGGATTATGGCAAACGACTGTACTGTACTGTGTACATTTTTTATATTATTATAATGTCAATAATGTAACTGATATTGGATCGTGCTACTTACATAAAAAAAAACGTTACGTTTACCTATGTCGCCAGCTGTATTTTGTTGTTAAAGTATATCAATGGCAAGGAAATACGATGACGTCACGCTTTTGTATTCCAAACATTTTTAGAACAAAATGTCGTTTTTGACAGTTCATAAAAAGTAACTCTGATGACTAGTAGTCATCAACCGTATTCTATCTCTTTAGTTTTGGGTGCATTCACACTCCTTTCTCGGAACATCATCGTTTAATACAAAGATAATAAGTATATTTATTATTGTCTAGACTCATCGATAACCTCACGTTTACGCGTTTTGATGTGCTCTACGATTATAATAATTAAACTCAATTATTGCTGCAAGCAATTGCATGAATATTAAATGCAGTTATTCTTGGATTGAATGAATATTGTTTGATTCATAGGTATTTGCATGCGCATCTATTGAGTATTTATAAATAGATACCTATAGGTACATTATATTGTGTTCAGACAAAGTAAAGAATATAAATCTTCAATATTACATACATAGTAAACAGGTAATGCATTTTAAAAACTTGAAATTAGGACTTCTTCGGGTTTCTCTTGAATTCGGTACAATCAGTGACACAAGTTGATGAACATTTTGTAATTTTAAAATTGAGTTATCAATGAAGATATATTTTGTGTCTACTATCCATCTCATTGGTTGATAAAGTAATGCTATTTTATAATAATTAATAGCAGAAAGAAATAAAATTTAAAAGTTCCATTGATAAAACATTTTTTGAAGCATTGTAAATGATCAGCTATTTTTGTCGCTGACTGGACGTACTTAAATTGGCAGGTGTTTTCTTGTAGTTGGTGAAATGTTATTTTACATAAAGGTATTTGCTAGTGTCGAATAGAGTCGCCATTTTGCTTTAAAAAGATTCAAATAATTTTTTTCAAGATAGGTACCTACTTAAAGTATTTACCTGCCAGAAATAAAAGAGATCGAAAGAGGCCTACATTCAAAATTTAATTTCGAAAAGGCCATATTGAGGAACGTCGAGAAATAAAACTATTTAATGTTCCATCGAACTTATAAGACTGATTAATTTAAAATAGTCACAATAAAATCAATCTCCTTAACTTTTGGAAGAGCAACGTAATTTTATACACACGGCCTAGTTAAGTTATCATTTTTATTGTAGGCGTTTTACTTGTATAAATTACAAGTTATTTAAAAAGAATAATCAGTAATATTGTCAAATTTCGTATGTTTTTTTTTTCTTTTTATGTAATACCTATATTCCAAAGGTTTCATTATGTTTTTGTATACATGCCATTTAGGTTTTCTGTATTGAAATTCTCAGTAGCAGCACGGAGTTTAGAACTGTGCCCGGTGGATGGCAATAGGCTTGCCCCTATTACACGGGACTTACCTAATAACAGCTCTAGCGAAATTTGTAATATTACAACTCTGCTTAACCCTTCGGGGATACAGGTATGATGCTATATTATATTGTTACGTTTTAAACATGCCAGTTCGAAATCATAACTTTTCCATCGCATTTAGAGAGCCCATATTCGCACCGCGTATAATTTTTTTCGATATACCTATGTATATTTCCTTCATGTTAGATTTGTATGGTGATCTTTGGTTGGCCTAGTTTTTTTTTTTAATTAAATAGGTTGTACTGGTAATGTTTAAATTCATTACAAAGGTTTTTGCATATCTGTAGGTAGCAGGATGGACCTCTTAAAGAAACAGAATCTTTGTAACAGTTTTGTTAGCACCGCTAACTCTAATTGTACCAGAAAATAAAGTTCAGTAAACTTAACAGAATTAATAATTTAATATTTTCTAAAACATTAATTTTAACAAGAGCAATTCTGAGCAATAGAGTTGTATTGAACATCTTAGTTATGTTATCATTTTTGTCGCAGGCGCTTTTACTTGTTAGAAGCTCAAGTTCAGTAACAGTGTTACGGATCCTTTAGACGAAATGACGTAGGTATAAGGAGGTTAATGAGACCGAAAAGGACAAAAAAGGAGAGGAAAAAACAAGGGTCGTGAACTTATCTAAAGGACATCTTGGCACTAAAACATGACATCAAAACGTTTGATTACGTTAAACTTTCTGGTGTTAAAGGAATATAATTCGGGAAATATACAATATTATCTGGTTCCCTATAAGACAATATTAAATATTCCTGCTGAAAAATCTAAATTGTCATAAGCATCTACCTGTCAATTAATCAAATCAGCTTATAATAATAATCTAATAATAATCTTTATTTCTTTCAGACAACATACAGTCCAGTTTGTTAGTAAATCCAATCCACTGTTAGACATACCCATTACAAATTCATCATCCACCAATAAAAATAATAATACCTACTTAGTTCTTAAAACAGTATTGTGTGCTTCAGCAGCTGCGCCAAAGATGCCCAGTTCAGCAAAATGTCAGACTACTCCTGCCTGACAGTCATTTTCAACCGGACCTAAAGTGACCCTTGTAAGGTACGTATGAAAGTCAGTTTAAAAAAAAATCCTAATATAAACACGTGACCAAGGGAATACCCTAACTCACGTGTTTCAACACCCATTAAAAGTGATGGGAGGCCCGTTATCCATTTAAAGTTCAGTTAACTTAAATCTCACCAAAAAAAATATTTTAAATGTAATAAACAAAACGAGTTTTCTGCTATCTCAATTTGATTGAAAGAATTGATAGATACAATAGGGAACTATGATCAGAATTGAGGTTTTGTATAGTTTTTTTTTAATACGTAGCCACAATCTTGGTATAGTATCTGTGCCGTATGTGCACAAACACTAATACATAATAATCACAAATACCCAGACCCGAAACTATCTGTAGGCCACACAAATATTGGTTTCGTGCGGGAATCGAAGCCGCGACATGTATCGCAGCAGTCGATCGCTCAACCACTGCCAAAACCATATCCTCAAATAGATAGAATTGAATTCTTATATTTTGTAACAGATAGGCCATTTTTTTAATGAAAATAATACCTAGTCTGTAATAATAATATTGTAGTAGTATATTTTGAATAAATGAATTTTGAATTTGAATTTGAATTAGTCGAAAATTTGGAACTAGGATATGAAATAGTCCAATGAATAGGTGCAATAGGAATGATGAAAAAACTCATGTGGTCACTCGCGTTAACGGTGAAGAAAAACATCGTGAAAATGTCTGCACACCTGAGAGGGCTACATATAGTTGTAGCGACTACTACTCGCAACATGGCAAAAAGTAAAGCGCCATCTATCGGAGTGAAGCTACAACAACAAACCCTAAATCGCACTATGAAAGTTTACAACGATTCTAACATATATACGAATGACCGACATTGGCTTCGGCCCACCAGGCTAACCACCTTGCCTGGTCGGAGGATCCTCCCTTTTCAATGGAGGAACACCATACCTCGTTCCTCCACATAGTTCTCGATCGTATGTATAGTCGGCTAGCCCGCAACACGCCACCATCGGCGACTGTAGACACCGTCATGGACACCGTTTTGGACACTTCCATACCCAAAACTGTAACAATATAGGGTGTTTCTCATCTCTGAACTAGGCACATGTCAAACAAGCGAAAAAAATCGTTATAAAATGTTTATGTAAACATAATTATTTTGTACTAGCTTCCGCCCGCAGCTTCGCCCGCGTGGTCTACGAACCCGTAAATTTTTCCGGGATAAAAAGTAGCCTATGTGCTATTCCAGACTATAATCTATCTCTGTGCCAAGTTTCATCCACATCCGTTCAGCCGTTCTGGCGTGATTGAGTAACAAATATCTATCCATCCATCCTCACAAATTTTCACATTTATTATATTAGTAGGATTTATGAACCTACGCACGTATGTTTAGGTATTTTAATCGTTTTAATTTTTTACATTCAAGTTATTTAACACAAGGACTTCCCCATTACTTTGTGGTTTTTCCAACAATAATATATAATCTCACATTCTTGTTTACTTCACATCGATTTTACTAAGAAATATCTCAATAGGTTGTAGTTATTGTGAGTATCGGGTCTTGTAATTAACGATGAGATCAGGGTTTATGTTCATTACATAGTATGAATGGAGGTATATACTCGTACATATGAAAATATTCTTTATGTTACTTAATGGTTTAGTTGTCTCAAGCGCGGCTGTTGAGCTTGAGATCTTTGGTTCGACTCTCGGATCGGACAGTGATTAAACTTTTTTCTGTTAGAAAAATTGTGAGTCCGGAGTTTGTAATTGTAACCGACTCCTAAATGGGATTTTAAAACGACATCGGCGAATTGTGTGTGTCCGAATACCCCTGCGTCACTCTTCAGGAATCCAGGTGCGATACTGTGTTATGTAATGTCTTGAAGTGCCTAACTAGTGTCAGTTTTTCAGCCAGTACCAATATGCTAAAAAAAACATCATAAAGTAACTTGCCATGGAGAAGACGAGACGAGAAGACGAACAAAATATAAAGAACTACTAAAATAAAATCATACCTATCTTATTAGCTTAATGGGTTACTTATATTTCTTGTAGGTGTAGTTTTTTGAGAAGCAATTAATTTACTAATACGACAAAAAATATCTTGTTCTTATTAATTGCATAACGATTTGAAAATAGAAATAGAATTAGGTAAAAAACTGGCTTGATGTTATAACTTTGATATTTATTCGTTTTAATTGTATTTTATTTATTTATAAGATCTATGTATTCTATGGCCAATGAAGAACGAGAAAGAGTTCTTGTTAAGTTCTGGTTCTGACTTCAGAAAAGCATATTTCATTGTGTATCATAGGGATGATGGGCAATATCAGTCCGATTAGCAGAGGCCTTTTCTTGAATAAAATATTGAACCTGACCATAAATTAATCAATGAATCAGTAATAATAGTAAACGAAGTCAGCACGTACTATTATCTATATCATGTTATAGTGGAAACATTACCAAGTGAGCTGACTGCCCAGGTTACGCCAGAAGATTTCATGTTTTATCGCCCGAGGAGGCTATTTCCTTGCACCTTTAAAGCAAAATTATACGTACGCCTTCTGACATGATCTTCGTAGTAAATATCAGGAAAACGTAACAAACAAGGCAAATTAAAACAAAGAATATTTAAAAAAACCTGTATTTCAATCACTTATATCAAAATTACAAGTAAGTATATAACAATAGGTAATTATTTTTATTAGCTGGAAATTCATTGCTTTACATATCATCATACATGAAATAAAAACTGTTCGAGTCTTAGATAAAAACGAAATACACGTCTTTGAGTGGATGTCGAGTTTATTATAGTTTATTAAATTGTTGTTTTTAATGACTCCGGAAGATTAATATAATTGTTCATTCAATCTTTGATAATTTTATTTATCTTCTTCAATCTTGATAAGTCCATAAGTCTGTGCCATGGGAACAATAATATTATGTTAATAAACAATTTGATTTTCTTCATCTGGCTTTAATATTGATAAGTTAACTCCTTTATAATGATACGTATAGCAAGTAACATGTTCGTAATTAAAGCTATTTGGTGTGTAGCGATTATCGTCCGGTCACCATTAATCACAGCGGGTTCAATGCACTTCGTAACACTCGGTAATTTCACTGAGAACTCCGAAGTTAACGTTTCCTGCAACAAAAAAGATGACTTTGAATAATTTGAACTTTTCACCTTGCTTCAGATACTGGGCAACTCAAAATGGTTGAGTAAAATAAGCTGACACTTTATTAATGGAGTTTGGTAAGATGAAATCTTTACAAACAGTCTTGGTTGTCTGTTTTTAAAAGGTTAATGAATTCCTTGAAGAGTTCTCTTTGTGTTAAAAATACTTGCAAGCTAATAATTTAACTACTAGTTTTAAATCTTCTTAGGGTTATGATTGTTAAAGTATATTTTTAACCGGACTCTATAAAATAATTGTGCAACAATTCTCTTTTTCGTAGTCCAAGTCAAAGTCAAATATTTTTATTTCGAGTAGGCCTTTACAGGCTCTTTCAAAACGTTGTGATTCTAGGTGCACAGTTCCAAAGTGGGGGTAAGTCCTATGGAGAAGAGACCGGCAAGAAACTTCATGGATACTCTTTTAAAATAATAGTTTTAAACTGGTTACAATCTTTAACGATAAAGACTATGTACAATGCAAGCCAATGTGCGCAAAACTACACAAGAACAGTATTAATATAATAATTGGTATGGCTAGGCTCAACCACAATAGTTGGAAACCCAGTGTTCCAGTACTCAACGCCACCCTTATTAGGAGGATATAGTGGCCCAAGTGAGTGCAACAACCCACACTGTCCGACAAGTTAATGTAAAGTAGACAGGTAAAGACTTCAAGTATGTTAAATCATACAAAACAACAAAGATATAAGTGTATACACTATCAACTAGAATCACGACGTTTTAATAAAAGTCATAGACTTTGACTTCTTTGAATTTCATAAGAGGTTTTATCTTTGACACTAACTCAATTGTATCAAAATGGAACGGAATTAAAACAACGTGAGTATGGCTCTATGAAATTAGCCTTTAAATAACAAACCACATAGGTATAAGTTATATTACACATTAACATAATAATAACATTTAATTGACTGCTGAAATTAAAATAAGTAAGTAATTAATTTTGGTTTTGTCTTTATTGGGTAAAACCGGATAACCCGTCTTAACTTGTGTCATGAAAGATAATTATTCTCAATGTAATAACATTACGAGTTTTCATTATAATGCATCGTAATGAGAAAAAAACGCTAAATTATATGTAAGAACTTTAACATCTAGAGTGCAATGGACTTCAATGACTTTGTCTCGGCGTCAAGTCAAATTCATTTGGTAGGTGTCTTTGACTCTTTCTTCAATGGTAAATTGAGATTTAACTAAAATAATAGGGAGAATACAATCAGGCATACGAAATGAGTCATCATCTAGGTCATATTTATTAAGTAACTTACCCGTAGCCGCCGGAATGAGCAGTTGCGGTTGCGGTAGCCGTAGCAGTGGCGGTGGCACTGCTTCCACCGTAGCCCCCATTGCCACCACAGCTGCCACCACATCCTCCTCCGCCGTAGCCGGGTTGGTATCCACCGCCATGGCCGCCATTGCCACCGCCGCCGCCGTAACCGCCACCACCGCCGTAGCCGCCACCACCTCCGCTTCCTCCGCCATAGCCGCCACCGCCTCCGTAGCCGCCTCCACCTCCGCTTCCTCCCCCATAACCGCCGCCGCCGCCATATCCTCCGCCATAGCCTCCTCCTTGTCCCCCGCCATTGCCACCATGGTTTCCTCCACCATAGCCTCCATCATAGCCGCCTCCGTGATGATGACCGCCGCCATAACCTGAAAATAAAATACAATTAGTAAGCCCGTAGAATACATTCTTAAATATTGTGCATCGTGACGGTAAAAAAAAATGTATATTTTCTAATCAATACAAAAAAATCTACAATCATGTAAAATCTATTGGTATAACTAAGCAAGTTATGGTTGCTAATAGTTATCAAACCACATCTAGCATAAAAATGTACTGTAAATTACTTATATGTAAATTACTTATATCTAGTTCTAATATGTTCTAAACTATATTAAGTTCAAAATTCTACGTCATGCAAATGTCAGTATTATTGCCGTACGTAATTTCATTGGCAAATAATAATAAGTGCAAAATATAAATAATAGTGTTTGTGCAAAAGCCGAAAAGCGGTGCATCCGTACCATGCTCTTTCACCACTTTAACAATTATTGTTTTTGTTGGTTCTTCATAGCCGCCACCATAGCCTCCGCCGTGACCGCCATAGCCCCCGCCGTGGCCGCCATAGCCCCCGCCATAGCCCCCGCCATATCCTCCGCCGTAGCCGCCGCCGTGGCCGCCACCATCCCCAAAGTTGATGCCACCTCCGCCAAGGTCAAAACCACCCCCGAAAGAAATACCTCCCCCGCCGATACCTAATAACTTCTTCTTCAGCAAATGGCGTTTTTGTCTGTTCAGTTGCGCAGGTTGTTCTTGGTCCTCAAGTTTCTGCGAAATAAAAATCAATTAATAAATATAATATACCTATAATTATGCAAGTATGCATGCTTTGGAAAGCTTTGCCCGCATAAACTTGAAGGTATAAAATGTAAAGCACGTTTAATGTTTATCATAGATATAGATGTCGATGGATTTATAACTTAATAGCTCCTTTTCGATATTAATATGTGGTTTATTCCGTGGTTATTTGAAACATATTCGCTTTAGGACATAGGTACATCATCACATAGAAGTCCATTCCTCAACATGAGTCTTCTCGTAGACCACCGTTAAGAACTCTTCGCAAACGAATTGGGCTTTATTAACCTTTAAGCCAGTTTTTGTATTAAAATTGAGTACTGGACTAAGTTGTCAGTTTTGTGTTAAAACCTGTATTTCAACGACACTGGCTTTAATACTGATATGATTTATAAGACTTAAAGCTGATTGAAAGATAATCCTTATGTGTATGGTTGTTGGCATTTGCTGTCCATTTTCTTGGCAGTATGTACTTGTATGATTGCCTTGAAAACAGCACCAACCATTGGTGTAGTGAAGCCATTGTTTTTCTGAGCTACGTATCACGGAAGTGATTCTCGCACGGAATAAATATTTGTATAATCTATTTCTATTTGTAATATCTACAGATAAAAGTTTCGGGTCTGTGTGCGAATGTGAGGTGTGTCACGAAATAGGAGAAATACCGGCAAGGTTAATTTTTAATAATGCCCAATGTAGATAATAATTCTTCCATGGGAGTTCAATAACTTCTGAGTCATTAAAACACCTATAGCTTATTCAGTATGCCATTTGAAACAGGAGCTCATAAGGATGTTTTTTACCATACCATGTAATCATGTTCTGACCATGCTTTAATGAATCTGTCTAACGATGGTTAACTAGTGGTTAGAGTCTAATATTACCTGAAATACATAGGTATGTATTAACTATCACGTTTGTACGCATGTGTAGTTCAACATAACGATGACGAATTGTTAATTAATAATGAAGTAGTTTAACTTTAATTCAGTGCAGAAAAATGAAGCGGTGTTTATATTGTTTCACTGATATTTAACACGGTCAAATAAGAAGGCTGTTCTAATATAAAATAATCCCTAGTATAAAATTGTTTTACATTCAGATGCACACTGTTGGTTACATTTTCTGTGCTTGAATGTATACGTACTATGGATTCTTGTGAGCTTGTATTAAGAGCTGCTTGATAAATAACTTGCAACATTTAACTTTTCATCAATTACAAACGCATTTATACAAATCGTGGTATATTATATGGATTCTTTTGAGCATTACGGTTTTAATAAATTGATAAATTGAAATAATCACCTGAACGTAAATGGGCTGAAGATTTCCTTTTAAGGACTTGGCTTCAGGCTCAGGACGAGCATATTCCGGGTTCACCTGGGCGAGGAGCACCAGTATCGGGAACTGCCTCGACCGGGTGATGTCGTGCGTCCGGGAGTCCCTCGGAGGAGCCAGTACCGGTGAAACGAGCACCACTCGCTCTCCACCGTCCAAAGTATTGTCGCCGATTGACGGCGTCGCCTTCGCAAGCGCAAAAAGCGCCAGCGCGCTAACCACTACACTACTGTATCCCATCGCGATCACTGACGCAGGACTAACAAAGCAAACCTATTTATATGACGCGTTTTCCTGCGGACGCTACGACGTCATGGACCGCCTACAATTGCTACTAGTCGGGTGGATCAGTTCGCGGAACGGGCGATTCCCACGATGACGTTGTAGAAAAACGGATCAGTCAGATAGTTTGCAATATGACGTGAAAAATTATTCTATACGCATCAAACATAATTTTGCCATATAGAAAAACAAAAACATGATATGCAAGTAAGTGAGGTGTAACGAGAAAAACGTGATGTTACACGCCTGCCAATTCGCGGAGTCCATGCACGTCTTAAGCTGGTTATTCCCATAAACCGGATACTCGCTTGTGTGTTTGGATACATACATAATAACAGCGAACAGGTTCTTTAAGGTTTTTGTGCCAGATAACAAAGATGTGTGTTGTTAAATACAAAGACGTAGATTCAACGGTGAGTTAAGATCGCAAACTAGTTTCTACTCTGGTTAATACTTGATTGAATAATAAAATTAAGACGTTTATTACGTCTTTTGGAACTATTTGAGAACGGCTCTGAAAGCGATCATAATATCAGGAAATTTACGAATAAGTCTCAGTAATATGTTAATCCATATCAACACTAGTAGGTTGATAAATAACTTATAAATACTTGCAACTGGTTTCATTCGAATATCACTTTGCAGTATAAAAGAATTATCTAATATGAAGCAATTGTCTGCTGAACATTGGTTCGATTCTCTAATTCACCAACATATTCCTAATGTTAAAGAGATTTTTCAACCCTGGTTCAAAAATAATTCTTGGCAGTTAGACTTCTGTAGGACTTTATTAATTTATCTGATATAAATCTCTTAGCGTTTGTTGGTGATAACGAACTTTAACAACCTATTGACATAACACAAAGGACTTCTGTAAACATCAGATACGATTTATACGATACAATTTCATCAAAATGAAGTCATTATTGTATAAAAAGTAGCAATTGCACTTTCTTAATTGCGGTATCGACTTCCAACGATCGATTGTAATAATTTTTTTCTTGATAATTACCTTGTCGTTATAAGACAAATAGAAGCGGAACTTTTATGTAGCTTGTGATATCAATTAGTTGCATGAGTGAGCATCATTATTTGAGCTACATCATTGCGATTAATAATTATGCGCACAGATATTAAATTACCATGGAAAAGGTAAATTACCCTAACTCATGTAAAACCCCGTGGCAACAGACGGTGAAAAAAGAAACTAATTCATGTGATTATAGAGTTTTATTTTCGATGACAGGATTGAATTTTAATATCATAACATATTGGTTTAGACTTAATAGGCTATAATCTTCGAGATGGTACGACGTAAGGGTTGTTGACCACTGGCATGATATAGTTGTCATCTGAAATAAAGGAAAGAACGTGTTCAGTTTTCCTTATTATTTAACTGTCGTTGTTACTAAGGGATAGTATAAGTTAATGGTAATGAATATTCATCGAAGGCTTCAAAAGGTCAACGTCCAGTGTTAAAAAAAAATATACTGTCATGGGTGATGGGTTTCCTTATGTTCTTACTGTTATTTAATATTGAAAACCAATTTACATATACACAAAACGTTATTTAATTTAAGATGTATTTAATTTAACATTTAAAGACGTTTTGACTTTTTGACATTTAAAGTTTTTGGGCAAATTTTTGGCAATGGTTCAAAAAATCAACTCTTTAAATTAAAATTCGAAGGTACGGTTGGCGCAGTGGCTAAGCGATTAGCTTTCTGCGCTACGTGTCACTGGTTTGTTTATCTACATATAGTTGTTTCGGGTCTGGCTGTCTATGTAAAGAAAATAGTTTCGTAACGTGAAGAAAAGTTTTAGAATATATGTATATTGTATGAATAACGATAAAAATAGTAGCAACAAAAACCTGGTCAGCAATGAGCCGTTTATTATTAACATCGTTGTTAATAATACAGACACAAACGTCCAAGGCTTTTCGTATGGAAAATCTGACCGCAAAATCAGTACATAAACTTACTTATGTTTTATTCATAGACAAATAATAAAACGACTAAAAGACTCGATACTGACTATGTGTTTTTTTTTTTTATTGATTATCCAAATAGAAAATAAGGAAGACATCCGTAAATAGACCGCTTTTTACTGCTAATAGATATTGGACAAGTGTTTAAGGATTTCGATCCTGTTCAGTAGTTTCTGCCTATCCTTTGAAGTGAGTAAGTGTAAACCGATAATAAGTTGACCAAAAAGAAAGAAGATGACATAGTATATTCTATATTTTTGACCACTTGACATCTCAGACAAAGAATTGAAAAGTTAAAGCGTTAAGAGCGCTTCATTAAACCACAGTGTATCCTCTATTGTTACAAGCTGTATGCTATGACCCTATATTTAGGCTTTGGGAAACTCAACTGTGTTTACCCTGTTAAGAAAGCCTACTGAGCTTTACTCATTATTCAAGCTTATTTTTTTTCTTTTGCGAACAAGTGCTGCCTGTTCTGTAGCAAAAAAAAATAATTTATTTTAATTTAAGTAGGTACTTATTTACTAATAAACAAACATTACGGGTCCTTACATACGCGATTTTTACGGGATTCGAGGATCATTTCGCAAGCAGTCGTTCCGACTACGTGCGTAGCCGTACGGCTACCCACTACTACGAACCGCTACGCACGTAGCTGAGCGTCTGAAGCGTAGTCGCGCCGATATTAAAATTATTATTATAAGTTATTGTAATTGTCAGCAGGCTGTAGCATAAAAATCTGTTTGCTCATTTGTATTATGAATATATCCATACTTCGTATAGCTCCAAAATCTAAAGATCACCTGGCATATTGACGACTACTGTTGGCCTGTTGCCGCCATATGAAGAACTTTGAACTCCATATGAACCTTGTACGCCATATGGAGAACTTGGAACTCCTCTGTAGCCCGTGCTAGGTACTGAAATTGATAATATTGAAAATATTAGTTGAGTTCAAGTAATTTTACTGTACCTACTCTACACAACAGTGGTAGACGTTAGCAAAGTGGCAGTTGATTATTGTTGATATATTGCGCGTGTTGACGAAATACAATCTACAAAGAAAATTCTCCTGGAAAAGTTGCTACGGTAAGGTCGGGACTATACGACAACAGTTCGGTTCAGGGGTCTAGTATACCACGATGGTCTTTACCATGGTTAGCGTAAACCAAAAATAAATGAGTTTACTCAAATGCGGGAGCACAATTTTTTTTGGCTAAACTGTAACGACCGACACTCAGATTCTTTTATCCCTTAAAGTAATGTAAAGTAGACATAATAGAAACGTAACTACTCGCAACATGGCACAAAGTAAAGCGCCATCTATCAGAGTGAAGCTACAACAACAAACCCTGAATCGCACTATGAGAGTTTACAACGATTCTAACACATATACAAATGTCCGACATCAATCGTCGGGCTTCGGCCCGCCAGGCTAACCACCTTGCCTGGTCGGAGGATCCTACCTTTTCAATGGAGGAATAAAATATGGTTTGCGAGTCCTAAGAGCTTTACGTAGTAGCTTTACGTAGCTGTAGCGTAATAAATTTGAGAATTTTAGATTATGATTTATTTATTTCATTTGGTTCACCAAACATTGGTTTACAAACTATTAATAAAAATTAAGTGTTACAATTACTGGATCGGTTTATTTTTTGAGTGTGAAACTAAGTTAACAATGGCTTAGTTTTGATAAACAACATTTCTGTATCGCAAAGTTCTTTGAAATACAATAACTTACTAATTAGTATTAATAGGTGTTCTTAAGAAAAATGTTAAAGACTCAAGTAAATCACATACCAACCAATAGTTGCGTACTGTTTTTTTTTTTTTTGTAAATCATTGTCCCACTCTAAGAATATATCCTTTACCGTGGGTGCATTTACATTGTGTTTCTATATTCACATGGAAATAGACCCGGGACCACTTTGTAGATCCTGACGACGAGAGACGAAACCTGAGACCGTGTCGTGCACCCTGGGAAGTTAGTCTTGATAGCACTCGATACCACTCAAGGGAGGATCCAGCTTTCAAGTCAGGCGGGGTCACATAGTTGAAGTCTAGTCAGGACAGACATTCGATTACAATAATAAATCTAATTAAAATGAAATATTATTTTTCATACAAAGTATTTATTTTATTAAATTTATCAATGCGATTAGAAAAAATATCAGTGGTTGGCCTAGACCCAGCCCAGGGGGGGTCATGACCCCAATGACCCCCCCCTGCATCCGCCCTTGAAATCACTGCTGACTGGCTAATCTTTCCACTATGGGCGATTCCCGTGTAATAGCTCGTGCTGACTTGTTGGAAGAAGAATACAAATATTTCGTCTGCTTACTGCTAAAAATCATAAGTGCATTTTGACTCTAAAAGCAATTATTGCTTTTTAGCCGTAAGCAGACGATATGTAATGATAGTGATATTGCAAGCATAATTTTGTGTATTTTGTATCTATTGACGACGATAAGATCAACAATTTGGCGGTTTGCTTAAGGCAGTAGGCAGACGATTTGTTCCGTGCGGGAATCGAACGCGTGACACGTAACGCAGGATCGCTCAATTACTGCGCCTATCGTGTTTGCATTACGCGATGACAATGATAGATCAAATGTTACAGGTGGCAAAGATCAATTGCCACAGTTATAGTCAATTATTTACATGTCCATGATTACTTATAATACGAATAATAATTATGTAAAGATATTAATTAAATAACATTTCGGACCGGAAATAAGTTAGATCCTATTAATTTGTCATTTATTCATTACTAGCTTCTGCCCGCGGCTCCGCCCGCGTTTTCCCGGGATAAGAAGTAGCCTATGTGCTATTCCAGACTATAATCTATCTCTGTGCCAAATTTCATCTAGATCCATTCAGCCGTTCTGGCGTGAAAGAGTAACAAAGATCCATCCATCCATCCATTCTCACAAACTTTCGCATTTATAATATTAAGTAGGAGTAGGCGAGTAGTAGCGAACGGTCGCCGGGCTCCGGAAACTCACTTCGTCAATTGCAAAGTTTACCCGTCAAGTGACGCAAAGGACACACAATAGAATCTAAGACTGTGGGCCCCGGCGACCGTTCGCAGCTTAATTAATTAAGATATTTTTTTACTTATCCAAAATTTGCCTATGATAGGTGGTGATCAGTAGTGATCAGTGATAGTCAATGATGGTCAGTGTTTCGTCTCATATTTCTACAGTGCTTAAAAAATATGTTGAGCCTCATTTTTATCAAAGTTTTTCTTTATATAGTTAGATATATTACTGCTTACCCCCGCTAGGCATGACGACTACACTCGGCTGAACAGCAGCTACGGGCATGTAGTTTTTGTGACCTGCAATTTTATTTTCAGTTACTACATAATTAAGAAACATATTATCATTTTAATTTGGGAAACACTAAATAGACACTTTATATTCTTATTATTTCCTTCACAAGAAGAACAACAAAAAATTTGGTAAATACAATAGTAAAATACATGCCATATATACACCTACATTAATTATTAAACCGTTATGATTTCAGAAGTGTCCTGTATTCCCAAAGATACCCGATGGCAAAATCGTGTACGATTTAATTAAGGTCGAAGACAATCAACACATAAATAAAAAAAGCCCATGTCCTTCTCCAGATCCTAAGCTACCTCTTGGTAAAATTTCATTACGATCTGTTCAGTGCTTTAGTTGTGATGAGATAACAAACAGACAGACGGAGTTACAAATGCATTAACCTATAATAGTGTGGATGAATCAATTGAATTGAAGAGAGAAAAAAATATGCGATGGTTATTAAAATTACATATCATACCTAAAACAGGACTCTGCCTTCTAAAACGGCTCAGATAAAAATGTCCTCTAGCGTCCTGCAAGAAAAACTCAAATAAAAACGTTTTTAAGGATAAAGTGACACATAAAATAAAGAAAGACATAAAGGTCATATTTACCTGGTCATTATTCAAACGTATACTGCTTATTTCATCAAATGAATAACAATTCACACTGATAAATGCAAGGGTTGAAATTAAGTACAATGATGAAATCATATTTTAAAAATTTTGACTCAATTATGTCAAGTTCTGTTCGCTTTTATTTTTTTTATGTCCAGCAATATGGATCCTCGTGCTCTTTATATGTTGATGCTGAGGTTGTCAACTACTGATTTTATCTCAAAAATAATTGCATACTTTAATTACCCCTAGTATTTTCATCATATTAAATACTATTATCATGTAAACATTATGTGGAATCTTTCTAGACGTCACTAGTAATAGGAATAAAAACTCCAAGATTTAATCATTATGCAATTTTATTTTTATTCGCAAATAAACATAATTAGTATTAACTCTAATGTATTTGTTTGATGTTCTAAATGTCAAAATAACATGATCATTATTCAATATTTAACATCGGAATGCAGGGAAAACGGTGTAAGCGCCATTATACCCAGAAACAATAAACATGTTATGTTATTGATGGTAAATTTTACCCAAATAAGGTAAGGTTTATCATAACCAGCCAGTAGACGCTGAATCTTAAAGCAAACAGTTCCAGAAGCTATATTTGTACGATTACGTAAATACCAATTTTTTTTAATTATTGGCGCTTACTTCCTTCTACCTTTTATGGGCAATTGAATCTCAAACGCTCCATTCGTTCCGCAATAAATGTTCATCATCATCGTCTTTTTTTTGTCTGAGTATTAATATCTGTGAACGGAATAGATCCTGCTTATTCTTCTGCGATGTCTCACCTTGTTTTGTTTCTTCCAGTTTCTAAAACACATACGAATTTAAAAAGTTGGTTTAAATCATAGAAATAATATGTTCAGTCCCTTTAGAAATTCGAAATGTCAATTTGAGCTGAGGTAAACTTACTTTGACGTATATTGGCTGTTGGTTTGTGGGGCTTTCGTTCATATTCGCTCCATCAACTTCTGTTGACTTATCACCAGTGGCAAATAATGTTAGCAAAGGGAAATCTTTTGCCGTTTCTGTTGTTTGAGCTCTTGCATTTCTATTAGGAGCTAAAACAGGTGACACTAAAATGACTCGTCTATCATTATTTATTTCACTTTTAGCTAAACTTGTAGCAATACAGACTAAAATTAAAAGTTTTAGAACTCTACGAGTATTTCTCATCGTGTGTGAATTTAAATGTGTACATGGTGTTTATATGGAAGCTTTATATACGATCCTTGTTCAATAACATCACGATTTATAAAATGATGGACACCAGGCTTCAACACACATTGTTGTTTAGTCACGAGATACATGCATTTACTGTCGGTTGCAAGTTTTTTTTTTTTTGTGGTACCTATCAATTTTGTAATTGTTGCATTTTGTTATTAGTAAAACAGAATTGAACTGAAATAGGAAATCACAAGAAAAAGAGAAAAAATCATTTCAAAATTGCCCGCGTCGATCACCAGATTGATCAATCTTCTTAAATAAAGATATTTTGTAAAATTATTCAAGACTTAATTTTATATCAAACGGGTTATCCAGTAGGTATACAGATTAACTCGATAACATATTATGCAAAACCCATTTATAATTCTAGTATGACGTACGAGTATATCGCAGTAGTGACTGTTATTTTAATCTATAGCATCAACTCTTAATATATGACACTCTTAGCTACATAGCTACCGCACAAATCAATCTGCGAGGTTAAGCGGCGCTTGTTGCGGTCAGTCAGATGGGTGACCGTTATTCACACATTAAAACCCGACTGTGCCTTGGAAAGCATGTTAAGCAGTTGGTCCCGGTTGTCATACGAATGCCTATGACAGTTGTAACTGGTGTCAGCTGCACACAAAAGTCTGACAACCAGTCTAAAAGTTAGACATTGTATTACTGTCTTTCAGTAATTCGGAGGCGGAGGTCCGATGGTAAGTCAGTCGATCCGTGTAAAAACATTAAAATTCAGACATATCCGGTTAGAATAGGATTCAAACCCAGTGTAGTTAGACAAAAGATTATTCGGAAGAAAAATTTCGCCATTCACTGAGTTATAATGTTCTTTTTATCTATGTATTTGTACAACCATACATACATACATATAGTTATTAACCGGTATGTAATTTAGTTCAACTTTGTAGAGACGTTTAATACTTTTTTTTTAAATCAAATTTATTATACTTCGAGTCTGTGTTCAGACATACAATTATCAATAAGATCTTCACGATGTGTAGTTACGATTTAATGAGCAATGAGCTCATCATAAAGCTTTTTTATACTGTCTGCACATACTAAGGACACTCAGGAAAACAACTTGATGTTTTCATGTTATAGCTGTGCAAGTGAATGAATTAATTTAAAAAACTTCCTGTATGGCAAAGCTTTAAGAAAAATTATGAAATATCAAAGTTTTTTTTATCGACCTTATATTTTTCTTGATTAGAGGCGATGAAATAAAAATGCCCAAAACAATTTTATTTTGTTTATTGTGATTGATGTCCGGCTTTGAACTTGGAGTTGTTCAAAACATTGCTAATTGCTCGTCGTGACTGCTTGTTTTTTGTTCAAACTTGACTTTTTTTCATATCCCTGCAACGTTACCAATTAATATTATAGAAATGATTGAAAACAATATATCTATCGATAATTCTTAAACGACTATAGGAAGGACCTACGGTACAACACAAGTAACAGGTTGCATCGATGTACTTGATCGAACGACCACTGGCGGTCGCCACCTGACAATATTTACGACTTATTGCGTCAGTGATAAAGATCATTTTACAGCATTACTAATAAACATTCGTGATCTTGACGTCGCACTGAGTTCGGAAGTGATCGGTTTTACGAAGTTTGCCGATGCGACTTCTTAATACGTGATAGTAATTTGTGTTGTACTGTGGTGGATTAATGCGAAAATGCCAGTTCATGCCAAAATTATGCCGTGTTTTAAATAATGTTACATTATATTTGTGCTGTGTTAATCTACCTGTAATTTGGTTATTATTTTATTATAAAAAAAATATAATACTCATTTCTATTGAGATTAAATATAATAAAAAAATAACAAATGAAAATAAATTCTTCTCTATTTAATGTCATGATTTCAATACTAAACTAAAGATATATTTTTATACCGAATATTGTAGTTGGCCAACAGATGTAAATCATTTTGTATATTTTCTACAACAATAACCCTTTCCCTGATTCGAATTTCTCAATTTACGAGATTTTTGTTGTCCACAGTAATATGCGAAACGTTATTGTTGAAAGCCAAATATTCTTAATATCCGTATCTCTTGTAGAGTCTGATCATTTTGAATTTAAAAGCGTATCTATATGAATTAATAAACACGTTCGTTAAAAGTGATGATTGCTATTGTTTTATGCTCTTTTAATAGAGTCGAGGTTATCTAAAACAATTTGTATCATAATTATTTCCGATGCATTACTTATCATATATTCTTCCCCCTTCTTCTTCAAACGAACTCTAGGGAGCTGGTACTGAACGCCCCTCATTTCTACTTCTCTAATTTATTAAACAGAAGCAATATATATCTAAGTATTTCTCAAATATTCACATCACATATTCACAGAAAAATAATCAGTAGGAAATGAGCAATCAACTTGAATACGCTTAGCTGTAGTCCTGTTTCTTTATTGCTGTCACATTTGGTACTGTAAAGCTTTCAGAGCGAAAAAGCTAGCTAGATTCCAGTTGCGTAGTAAAAACAATTTATGTCTTTGTTAACCGCGATAGGTCTTCTTACTTTAGTGTCTATGTATTGGGAAAAGCTTAGAGCTTAATTTTATATCATTCACTACACTCGAATAAAAAATAATTTTCTTACGTTTAAGTGCAAATGCTTCGGTTCTCCAGTCAAACCTTCGTCTTCAGGCTCGAAGTAAATTCCATCTCCGAGGCTCGTTCGATCTCCGTTCACTTTCGTAAGGCTCAATACATTTTCCTTTGGTCTGAAGCCACGTATCAGGTCAACAAGTTCAATACCTGACACTTTGTATACATCAGTTTCTTTAGCGACATTATATTGCACTATAATTAGAAGAGATATTAGCAATATCCGCTGCATTACTGACAGGTAGTGACACAAGGATAATATAAACGCAAATGTTTTTTAATAATTCGTCCACCTGTATTTATAGGGCTACCTTTATAAGTATTGTTTTTACTTTTTGTAATTCTAATTGAGGTAAAATAAAGTCTATTTTGCCTCTTATAAATATAATGCGTAGTGGTGAGATTATCATGTCAAGATGATCAAACACGGTTTCGATGTATAGCAAAGATGTTCAGACCGGTTTGTCAATTCTATCTTTCACTAGTTGTTACAAATGCCTTGAGGATTATTTAATATACAGATAATGAATTTCCTTTATCTTTTTAGATGGATTTTATTGACTTGAAAGTTTTATATGAATCGTTTCTTCAGTCTCCTTTTTTTTAAACTATTTCATTTTGTGCGGTTTCACACAGTGAGTTGAAGTTAGAGATTACAATATTATAGCTTTTGCTTGCGACTTCGTTTGTCTGTATTTCGTATTTATTATCTAATTAGTGATTTTCTACAATAGCAAAAATAAGCCTATGGCTATGCCCGAAAGTACCTTTTTTGTAAAATTTCATTACTTTCAGTTCAGTGGTTTAGTACTGATGAGGTAGGAAACAGACAGAGTTACTTTAGCATTTACAGAGATACTTTCCAAAATACAGACACCTGACCATAACTATGTCGAAACGTATTGAGCGACACTTATTCTTTCCCGGAAAATGTTAACACTGTCATTCAGAAAATTACGTCATCAGCAGAACGCTTTCTTCGAGTATGTGGATATACTCCCGAAATACTTACTTTTACTTTCGGATTTATAATGTTAGTGTGATCATTATATTCATCATATAATATTAGTGAGATCAACTCTATTTAGGGACTGGTTTGAGTAAATCATTTTCTAAATATTGGCATACCCTACATTAGTACCTATTGTGATAACGATAGTCCAATTCGCTATAATCATGCGCCATATCATACTCATACTTATTAAGTAGAACACAACACTATTCTATGAATGAAGATAAATTAACTTATAATGATGATAAATAAAACGCAATAAATTCTGTAGGTTTATTATACAAGTCATATAACAAAGTGGTTTGGCTGGTCATCGGGGTATTCTCCATGATTAAGATGCGAGACAAAGGCATATGTTCATAGTGCCTATGTAACACACCTATACAATAGGGCTGTCAACATTAACATTTTGGAAAACAAACAAATGTGGCTTGTGAAATGAATACGGCCGCTTTTTTTTAAGAAAACATAACTATCACATAACATAGGAAAAATAAGAACATATAATTCTACGAGTATGTATATGTATGATCTTCATTTAAAAGTCCCTTGCGATGTGATAATTAAAATTATCTTAGTTAATTACATTGAAAAATATTGCTAATATTAGCGTGAATTATATGAGCTATGCCGTTTGGTTACTGAAAGTCTGTTTCACAAAGGCCCCATGATTGGGTGTGCAGAATAATACAGTATACAAAATAAAAACATTTTTTTTTATAGTAACCATTATTTCCAAAAAAATTCAAACCTTATACTTAAATGCTTTAGTAATATTAAAATAGAATATTACCTATAAGAGGAAATAAATATCCATCAAAACAAACAATTAAAACTAGGTATCACGTTCAGAAATATATCGAAAAATCTCCATTTCAGAAAGATAAATGCGATATGGTTAAGTCTGTGCGGTCGTCTTTCGCACAGAAAAACTCGGACAAAGAGCTAACTTAAACAATTACGCGATACAGAAATTATTCGTAGTGAGAAAAAAATAACAATGAATATATTGGTAGAACGTTATAAACGTTTACTTCATTCTTTTACTTTGAGTCTGTAAGCCAACATATTATCATTCATCATCATTCTCCTGCCCTTATCCCTTATTATTTGGGGTCGGCGCTATATGTCTTTTTCTTCCATTCATCTCTATGTAGGCCAACATATATTGTAACATTATTATTTTTGGTAAAAAAGAAATGCGGCAACCCTACAAAGACAGCAATAATAATACACTCATAAAAGAACTATTAACCGTATAATTTAATTTGTCGGATAATTATACATTTTGTTATGATAAACACGAATTAACATCGAACATTTGAGGATGATTCTTAAATTATACATGTATGAGGAATTCAGCAAACGTTTGGAAACAAACATTTTGAAATTATTTTGTACACGAGTCGTATTTTGGTAGTACTACTGTTAGATTTCTAAATGGACCTATAAAAAACGATGGGTCTCCGTGGCAGATGTTCATTTTTGTTTAGGGGTCGTATTTGGTGAACTCGATCTGAAATAAAGAAAAAAGTTAAATTAATAAAATAGCTGTCAAAGATGAAGCTTGGTCGTCATTTCAAAATAAAGATATAATTTCAAATCTCACGGTTATCGCTCGACTACCTTTTTCTAAATTCTCTTGGTATAACAATGAAGGTATTTAAATGACAATCAATACTCAAGTCATTGACAATTGCAGATGACATTGTTTTGTTTTATGCATAGACTTTTGTTTTATGTACCTATAATATTGTGATTGGGAAAATAGTAGGAGCAATCAATACGTAGATTATAAAATATGGATTTTGATCTCCATTGCGTTACACGTAAAGCAGTAAATGAACAAACTGACGTTGTAAAAAGTCATTGGAATAGTAAAAGGAAGCGAATGTAGAATTGTTGTTATGATGCTTTTACATACGAATAAGGAGATAATATCTATAATAGGAGCAATAGATGCAATATTAATGTCAGTCTCAAGATGCAAAATATTATAATTGGAGATATTATACGGTATCTATTATTATTCATAAAACTATAAATTAGTACCTATTACAAAACTGTTCCACAATTTATATAAGAGAAATAGTTTTGATCTTAAGAAAATGTAGAAATATTTAACGATGTGAGAACTTATCGTGAAATAACTGGGCTAGAATATATAATATATTAGAACAAAAAATCAAAGGCCCGCGTGGTATCCAGTCCCTTTAGAGATTAAGCCCTTGTCCCAGGAGTGTGGATATTTTACAAAGTGACTGAATCTATAATTATAGATCAAGAGAATCAAAAAAATTATATGTTTCAACTAAAATCAAGTTTACACCAAGATTGGCACCGAGTTGGCAGCCGATGCGGTTGACGGAGCCCTACGCAATTGAACCTTTTATTTCAATGTACATAATTATATTAGGTATATTAAATATACTGCCTAACTGTTCCAGTGGTCGCAACGTGGCTGTTGAGTCTGGCCTGGGTCAATTCCCGGGTCGGGGAAAGTATTGGGTGTTCTGAATTGTGCCCAATAGATGGCAATAGCGTCGCCCAAAATTTTTATTTTTTATGTACTAGTACTTAATTACGGCAGCGACAAAATTTTGGTTTTTGAAACCTCAGATTTCAAAACCTCTATTTTATGTGATATAAAATATTTAATAAAACCAAATACTTGCATAAATAGATGGTAACCTTGGAAAACTAGTAAATGATCACAAAACTTGATTGATGACTTTGAAGATGTTGCCCACACATAATTTTCCTTATTTACAACTTTAATGAGTCTGGTATGTGTTATTTTAAAAACCTACATTTAAAATGTTACTATCTAAACCATTAGTTTCCAAAGTGGTCCAGGTGGACCCCCAGGGGTGCACGGGAGACTCGACGGGGGTCTACGTTGGCGTGACAAAAAATGGGGGTTTACAATTCAACTTACAATATGGTAGAAATGTAGCTGCAGGTGGTCTATGAGATAAAAAGTCTGGGAACCTCTGATCTAAACCAAGCCTGAACTGCACCCCATTTAATTTCAGTGTGTTATAGTTCTATAAATAAACACTAATGGCGCTAGTGTATATAGTTCAACCATGTCTATAAATTATGTACCTATCTAACAAAATATTTTTTGGGATTTTTTTTTCTGTTTAATGACGACGAAGTATCTGCCAATACCTACTAACTTAGTTTTTGTTGAGTTTTATTTTTTTAATTTATTGTATTATATAATATTTTGGCAGCTATATCTATTAGTATTTTATGAAATAAATATTCAAATAATGTGTCAAGAGATTTTGCCAGTACATGTGAATTTGCATTCTACGACAATTGATAATAAAAACTAAAATTCAACAAAACCTTAGTTAGGAGGTACCGTAAAACGGGGTGAATAGGGATCCAGGGGCGAATAGAGATAAAACTTTGAAATCATTTCAACCTTTGAATAACTCAGTTTGATGCCAACAAGTACTTCAAGATTAATGTACTATAATAAACTAAAAATAATGAAGTACTTGTAGATCAAAATCTGTGTTCATTCAACGTTGAAATGCTTTTAAAGTTTTGTTTCTATTCACCCCTGCATCCCTATTTACCCCGTTTTACGGTATTGGTACTTCGTCGTCGATATGGTGAATACTTATTGTATACTTATTCCTTTGTTCGACTGTACGGTCGTTAATTATATGAGTATTACTTTATAATTACTAGTACGTAAATATATTACACAATTTTTATTGAATACACAATACACTACATACGCTTCAAAACAACACAATCGATTAATATTGCTCCAATTGACATAAAGCATATAGATAAGGTGATAAATACTGCTTTAATGATCTAATGATCGCAAGCGCAAGGTACTCGGTTCGATTTCCGGGTCGGACTGTGTTATCAAATTTTCTGTATGGAAATGGAGTATGAAGCTGTGCTTGGTAGATGGGGGTATTCTCGCCCTTTATTTTATGGAGGCAATAACTTAATAACGACATCGGCGAAATGTGGGCGTATAAAACACCTCTGCCTAAACCTTCGGGGAATACAGGCGTGATGCTTTGTTGTCACAGTGTTATTGAACGTAAAGTTAATTAGTTTTGTCTACACAACGCACAAGTAAATAACTAAACATAAGAATGCGATAAAATATATATATAGATAAAAATATATGTATGTGTAACATAAAAAATCACTACTTATTAACAAAAGAAGATTTTAATAAAGATGCAAAGTAAAAATTTGTTTTTCATAAATACATGTAAAGTGCAAGATAATCTTTATAAACACACTTGATAATTATGCATAGATACATTAAAACAATTGTAGTTCATAGATACCTTAGGAGGAAGTAGATCTGGTGATGGCACATCACCATATTCTCGAGTAGATAAAATGGGTTCCAATTTCGAGGGCAGTATCTTAAAAGGTTGTAGGTTAGAAACGGCAGACGTTGAACTGGCTACTGGAAACCGATTGAGCACCGGAGTAGGCTTCACCAGGGCTGTAACCGGCTGAACCGGCGCAGGCGCATCGGGTAAAGGAAACACTCTCCAACCGTTTACAAAACACAGTACAACAGACAAAACTAATAGCAACAAATAATTCTTAATCATTTTAAATTTATTTGGTAGCTAACACGAAAGAACTGGTCGGACGTTAAAACTGGAATGGATGACTTGTTTTTAATTTATAAAGAATTTAGCACTCTACTGAAATGTTGAATTTGTATTAACATAAATTCTTAAGTAAAAGTCGCTCACCCTGAAACGAGATCGGACGCAAGAACTACCCACACATCTGAGATGGTTCGCCGAAGATGGGTTCATTATGATGTATGACAGACGCTCATTTTAAAAGAAGTGAAAACGTATTTAATGGATGACAAACAAAAATTTGAATGACCAATTTGAAATTGGCGGTACGGTTAGCACAGTGGCTTAATGATTAGCCTTCTGAGCTAGGTGTTGTGGGCTCGATTCCCGCACGAAGCAAATATTTGTATGATCTACAGATAATTGTTTCGCGACTTGTTGTGTGTTCTCGTGACATGTATTTTTGTAAACTGTACTCACGGTACAGGAGACATCCGGTGGGGCAATGTTTTATTATAAAAAAAGCAAGGAAAATATAAGAATTTGTATGTTATACTTATTTATATTCATTGTGATTTTGTAAACTTCTCAAACCAACTGTATGCCATATAATTATTTTAGTTCTATGCGGGAACCACACGCCTCTCGTGCCATAATGCCATACTTAATGTACAGACTCCCCCTTGTTTATTTTCCCAAAAGCCAAAACAAGTAGGCACACAGATTTTTATCTAGTCTCTATCTGGTCTCCCCACACTAGGATTTCTCCTGTATTTTGAGTACAATTTACAAACATACATGTCACATATACACACAACCAGAAACGATCAACTATCTGTAGATCATACAAATATTTGTGCCGTGCGGGGATTGAACCAGCGACACGTAGCGCAGAAAGCTAATTGCTTAACCATTGCACTAACCGTGTCGTCTAAAGTTAAAGTCTCATGAGTAAAATTGGGTACCATTGATTAAGGCTTTAAATATTGATATCTAAACTATGCTTAAACCAATTGTAGAAAAACGTTACTGGTTTAACTTAATATATAAGAAAAAAATAGTTCAAAACAAATAACACCAACATTTTATGGTATCGATGTTATTTTTTCTGTATAATTTAAAAAGCAGTATTATAAGTGAAAAGAAGAGAAATACAAAACGATATCTTACTAACAATGTTGTCTTTCGTCGAAACATTTCACGTTCATCATGAGTTAGACGAAGTATATGCACGCACGTGGTCAGAGCTGTCTTTCCTCTTTCTAGTCCTCACATTCCGATGCAGCAACGACAACAACGATGCATATGCATAGTAATAATATGAAAATAAACAGAGACATTTTAAATGATAACGAAACACTGCAACTTTGTTCCGTCGCCAGATGTGGACTGGAATGTACTAGAGATAAGAGTGTGTATGTACTATACAATGCAATTATGGACTGTCACACACCGTCATGTGACTCAAAGTACACATATCGAGTCTACTGTTTGTCGGTCACCGGTGTCCGACTGTGGATTCATGATTTAAAGGATTGCGTTTATGAAGGTTCGATTGCCACAATCGCGACCTCCTAATTGGTCGGCGTGGGCTCGCTCGATTCAGCAGCCAGGCTACCCATCATAATTCGAAAAAATAACACCTTGTGGGGGACAAATACTACCACGTTTAAGGCCCAGAAGAACACCTTTATCAGACCAGCACCTAGAACATCAAGGACCTTATTTGCCACAAAGAAGTCATTGCAGAAAGAAATTTTCGCGTATTCGGTATTTGTATTACACGAAAAGACTGACGATGATGGTATGGTTGGCGTAGTTGTTGAGGGATCGCTGCGCTACGTATCGCGGATTCGATTCCCGCACGGAACAAATATCTGTATGATCTACAGATAGTGTGGGGCAATGTTTTATAAAAAAAAAAAAAAAAAAAAAAAGTTGTTCCGGGTTTGGGTGTTTGTTCATGTGAATATAAATGTTTGTAAACGCAGTCACGATACGACACACATACATATACAGCAAATACCGAGCTATGTCCCTTGCTACATACATTGAGCTATTATTATGACTACACATATTTTTCTTTTACTCTTTCCTGTGGATGTACTGGTTATATATAATTTTATGTAATGTTGAGCGTGAGGTCCTGGGTTCGATTCCCAGGTCGGGCAAAGTGTTATTGGGTTTTTCTGTATGGAAATTCTCAGTAGCAGCACGGAGTCTGGAACTGTACCCGGTAGATGGCAATAGGCTGGCCCCCTATTACATGGGACTTAATAACGGCATCGGCGAAATGTGGTCGTGCAATAGTACACCTCAGCCTAACCCTTGGGGGAATACAGGCGTGATGCTTTGTTGTATGTAATGTAAATAAATGGTTTAAATGATACAGGAATGAATCATAGTGTGGGGAAAGGTAATAAAGATATGTTTATTTAAACTGAGCCGTCACAGACGCTTTCAAAACGTGATTCTAGTTGCACGGTTCCAAAAGTGATTTGGTTCTATGTAGAAGAGACCGGCAAGAAACTCCATGGATAACATATGAAGGCTCAGTGAAGTCCATTTACTTAAGGGCTATTTTGTAGATATTCTGCATGAGGTAATAAATTGTAGTAATAAGTTCGATTGAAGTAACTAAGAACTGTGAGGGATTGAACATTGGTAACAACATAAAATATTGTTAGTAATGAAATAAACAAATATGTCTTAATCATGCTCGGATAATCACAACTACTTGCTTTAGCTAGCTGTCACTTCAATTTTGTTATTTATTTTAAAGATAAGTCAGGGTAGAACTGAAAAGTAGGGTGTCTCATTAGTATTTGGGATTTTTGTGCCGATACGTGGCTTTAGCATTCTAAAACAGGAAGCTAAATCATTTTGAGGTTGTTAATATATTATTTATTTATTTTTTACTTCAATTATAACGGCCTGGGACCAATTACAATAGTTAAAGCTACATAATAGAAAAATAACAGAACAACAACAACAACAAAAAGAAAACGTTCATAAGGCTGTCTCACAATACTTCAGACACACTGACAAGATATTCGACCATAAACTCTCGAATAAGGACCCGCAAACAGATCGTAACTAGGATTAGAATCCAAGAGACCACTGAGTGCGGTGAGAATGCGAGGTATTGGTGACTTAGCACGCGCGAGCTTAAACTTTTCGCAATGCCTTCATGCCGCTCTGGCATGAAGGCATTGCGAAAAGTTTAAGCTTTCTATTGCGGCGATAAAATTAAATTAAATCGGTTGAGGCCAACTTTGCTAAAACCAAATGGATTACTCACACTATAGTGAACTGATCTTCATCTAGATCAGAGGATCCCAGACTTTTTTTCTCATAGACCACTTTCAAAATTTAGCTGGTTCCGGTGGACCCCCTGCAGCTACATTTCTACCATATTGTAGACCACCATTTTTTTGTCACGCCAACGTAGACCCCCGTCGAGTCTCCTGTGGACCCCTGGGGGTCCACCTGGACCACTTTGGGAACGAATGATCTAGATTATAATATCTTAAGCCGCCCGCCGAAACCATGGTGCGAAGCCACATGTCATGGTGGGTTCTGGCTTCTGAAGTGATTTTTTTATCGACTTATGTATTTTTCAACTTAGGGAACAGTGTTTTTTTTTTTTTTTTTTTTTTTAAATAAGTTCAGTAGTTTAAAAGATTCTGAACAAACTGATATATGAATGCGGTTTATAATAAAATACTTTATAATTTAAATTTCCGATCATATTGGCGGAATGATTCACTTGTGACTATGAAACATGTCCAACATTTGTACTATTACCGGAAAAAAATTGGAATATTTCTTTTATATTATTACTACCGTAGAATTCTGTAACTTTGCGTGCACTCCTAACTAGGTATTTGCAACAGTAAAGCAACGTGCAACCGTCCAGCGCCCTCAATTTTGCCGCCCCTTATTTTTGCCGCTCCGGGCAATTGCCCGGCTCGCCCCCCCTTAGATCGGGCCCTGCTATTATACATAAAAAATCTGTTCTAATTTCAAATTCGCAGCTAGATCACTATGGGTATTGAAAAATCGGGCCTAAATAGTATTAACAATGGTGGTCTAACTTACCGATCGTAAAATGACTGGATTTTAATAGCTGGTAAAAGTTTATCGGGCAAATCATCCTCGGTAGTAGTGGTGATCACCGAGTGTATGTGTTTCGATTGCAATACATTAGAATTAACTTTATCAACGGCTGAAACGATTCCGATTATAAACAATATAAGAAACAAATATATCTTCATAATTTCACTTTAAACTTCGAACTGATGAACCAAGAATACCAAAATATAATAAAATTTAAATGTTAACGACAATCCACTTCACTGATTTGAGGTTATGTATATAATATTTTGACAGCTGAATATTAATCCATGAAGAGGCGAAATGATAACAATCTTGTTTCAATAGGAAGTTACACTGAATGTTTGGTATTGATTCAATCTCAATTTGAACAATGTAAAATAACAAATGAATTATCAATGTGACAACTGACACTGCGCTTGCTTGTTGTTGTTCCAATGACAAAATAATTTAAAATAAAATATTGGCGTGTAAATGATCGCTCAGAGGCAGGTACTCTTGATCACTGAGTTAGGTTTAATGTGTCACTCTGTAGGTAATATAATGGGACAATTCCCAAGTATTTCGCGTTATGGGAAAAACGCTGTTACTCTAGGTACGTAAAGAACGATATTGTCATTGACTCAAATATTATCTACTGCTTCTTTATTAAGTAGGTCATTTATTGTTTATTTTTAGGGCATTTGAATGCTAATATTAAATGTGTTTCTATTGTATTGATCGTCCTTCTTCCGTAGCTAATTCAATACTTAGGTCATCATCTAAATTTATTTTAATTTAATTAAAAAACACCTCAGTATTTTAATGGAAATGGAACCCGTGTGGCCTGTAAAAAATATTTATAGGCTATTTCTTTATGAAAGAGTTTTTGTTTTATTTTATTTTTGTTAAAATTAATTGCTTATTTTTTACATATTAAAATCACCATAACCTCAATAACTCGCTTGTGCGATGTTGTTGACAGAACAAAGTATTTTTTTTTTTTCATTTTTATCGTCTTGTATTTTAGTGTATGACTAAGGGACTAAAATTATTTTGTCGGGGTCTGATATCTAAATCTATACTCGTTTGGTTTAGGTATTTAAATAAAGGTAAACAATCTTGATGTGACTTTTTACACAAACATATATTAAACAAATAAACTACTGCTTAAATTAGTGGTTCAATTGATTTGGTAATCGTTATTGTTGTTTTACATTGGTTTTTAGTCGCGTTTTACTTTTAAACTGAGTTTTTAAACAAAATATATTAAAAAGACACATCAAGATTGTTTACCTTTAGTTAAATACCTAAGCAAAACGAGTATAGATGATAAACTCTCTGATACATTTAGATGAAAAATTATACCTACTAGTGTCATTTCTTATTTAACTGATATTTTGTATGCTTGCTAATTGACAGTACGTGGTGAAATAGGCCACTGTATAATAAAATAACATTTCAAATTCACTACGTTATGAGAAAAAAAACAGCATGTGATTTAAAAAAAATTGCATCTCAATCTCTTTACCAGGATCATGCAATACTACGTATGGCTTATAATTTATTTATATATTCTGTATTGCATGGCATCAGTCACGCTAACAAATGACTGGTTACATAAATAGGATACATAACACACTCAGTGACACAATATTTATTATATCTAATCAAAATGATCTAGCCTAAATATTTTGTGAGTGCGATATTCAAATTACGGTGCGCATCTTACAAGATGGTCGCTCCCGGCTCGTTCGACGCACATGCGCAAAGTTTTTATTTGAGTAACTGTGTCCTAATATCTAATACGTATACCTGTGTAGGAGTTTAGAATTCACCTGTAATATTATTTATAGCTGCGAGGCGTTATTGCAATAGCCTGTTAATTTTGGCCACACCCTTGCCCCAATCTTCTTGGTGCAACAGTGGTCATCACGAGTCATTATTGGTCATAGGTTGAAAACCAGGCACTCAATTTTATTCATGAGAACATCATAGTGGCATCATAACTGGTGTGTTATAGAATAGATTTAAAGAACTGTGATATTTACACTACACCCACGTAACGCCCAGTCTGCAGAGAAGAGACGACCCAGAAGTGGGTACATTAAGCTATTGATGGCATACACTTAAAACACCAAAGGGTTTCGACCGAAGTCTACAGACTATTCGAGTCTTACATGAAACATCTGAATCATCTATTGGTCTTCATTCGTCTATTAAACCTAAGGCCTTTCGTTCGGGGGCGGACGAAGCCTCAAAAAGATGTATACAACAAGAGAAATTCAAAAGTGAAATCTGCAAAAAGTAGTGATTTAAATAACAAAATTTTAGCCAATTATTCTTACGCACTATATCCGCAGATAACCTGTGTCAAAATTTCCAAAGATTTCACGAACTAGTTCCCCTAAAATTCTCTTTCTTACATACATCTTTTTGAGGCTGACCATACAATAATAGATCTCTGCCGAACTCTTATGGGAATATAGGCGTTATGCTATGTTTGGTGCCTATAAATTTATGAAAGTTCACGGTTTTGAACAATTTTTGTTTGAGCAGAAACTTCCTATTTCGAAATAGTAGTTTAGCAAATGTTGCATTTGCATAACAGGTTTTGCAGGTTTCCAAAATTTTCTAATGTTGTGTTCGACACAAATTTTAAGATCTAATTCAGTTGTCCGTTTTATATTACATCCCGCATTTAAGAGACTAACTCCCAGCACGAACGTAGTTACTTTAGCGTCTTATCTATACATATAATAAAAATATAACAGGCTAATGTATGTACATTATAGATATTAGAGCAACAGAAGCCAAAACAACAGTTTAGAATTTTTGTCTGCCTGTATGTATGTTTATACACGCATCACGCAAAAACTACTGCATGGAATTGAATGCAGTTCTCACCGACATATTGCTAGAGGTTCAACTTAAAATATAGGCTCCATTTTACCGCAGGAAAATATCAGATTCTAAATTCCACGCCTACGAATTCACGGGTAAAAGCTAGTCTTAGATAAAACAAAGCACCAAGTAGGTGTTAATGTTTTGTTTATTTAAAATTAATATAAAATCGACCACTTTTTATGACGATTTCAGACAATGTCAGTGACAAGAACAAGCTTGCTTACAAGCTTATTTATTGTTCCTGTAGGATGCTTCTAATTTAACACAAGATAAATAATCTGTGTATACGCATGGCTTAATAAGTAGCTGAGACACATATTTCTTTCACTAAATAATCACAGTTGACGTTTAGAAACGTCAAAAAGTATAGAAACGTCAAAACACTGTGTTGTTACTTACCGCTCGTAGAATGCCCGGATAAGAACAGCAGGTAATAGTTTATCGGGCAATTCATCCTCGGTAGAGCTGTTGTCTTTTGCTGAGTTCTCACATGGCAATGCACCAGAATTAACTTTATCAATAACTGAACATATGCTGAATAAAAACATTGTAAAGAACAAAGTAATCTTCATGGTTTAACTTCTAGAACGTCTAGAACGGCTACTGGAATTAACAACTCTGAGCGCCGAGAATTAACTTTTAAGTAATATAAAATAACACAACAACGTCAAGCATATACGTTTGCTTCACTGATTCGAATTAATCTACATAATATTATTATACCTATTAAATCTTGATACTTAAACCAAGGCTATGAATAAATGTTTTGTACAGGTAGTTACCACGATCAAGTCTCAAGGCAGAATGGCTGCGGTATACCGGTATACTTTTGGGAATGCAAATTCAAGTCTAATATTATTAAATTCTGCCTTTCTTTTTTTGTTTTATTACGGAATTGAATTCCGTAAAGTCTACGTTTGATTCCAAAACTGACAGGAGCTATGTCGTTATAATTATGTAAAATATACAGGAAAATTCTTGCTCAAATTTATAAAAATATTATAATACATTTCAAAAATTAACAGAATACATTTTCAAAATAAAAAAAGGATGTATCATTTCGATTTTTGAATGGCTGTAATTTATTATTATATTTTTTTTTGTTTTGCTGCCGTTCTTATTCGCTTCGAAAAATATCCATATGGATATTGTTTAATGGTCACCCGACGAGAACTTGTATTTCAACATTCGCTGAATGTTGTTTTATATCCCTCCCATATACTGCAGCCAACTCTTTATACTGTAATAGAGTTAATTAAGAATAGGATGACCAAGTTTAATTTATGTCAGAACACATCATTTATTAATCATCATTTTCTTACACTGCGAACTTGTAATACAAAAAACGCGCTCTGACAAATAAATACCCTACATAAAAATAATAGGTAATTAAAAAAAGGAAATCCTTTTTTTATTATTATTTTGCATTGTTTACTGTTTTCGTTATTTTATTTGCCAGTATAAATAACTGTGTATAGAGTTAACCAGATTTTTGTACGACTCCTGCTTTTCCTTCTATTGTGAGTCAAGCGAAAGAATGTAACTTTTTGAAAGAGGAATATTGGCATTTTATATTTAATCATTTTGTTTACCAGTTACATCGCATCCCATAACTATGTAGTCTTACTCACCTAATATAGTATTTTAGGAGCATTGTAGTCGTACAGTGACTTGACCTACTGAGCCTACGTCAAATTGAACGGTCCTAACACACAATCTGTTGTTGCATTACTCTCTAGTTCGCTTTCTTCATTTTCATATTCATATTCATAACGAAATCACCAAGTTACGTTAATCACTTCAACGTTACAACTGTTATAGGAATAAACGGCTCTTAAAATTGACGTCGTTACGTATTATTAGATTATAACCCAATTTCCCTGCACTGCATTTAAACGGGGTTATATCAATAGTATTTTCTTGGATATTGCCGGTAATTGCGCACTTATAAATAGTCTAATTTAAAGTCTTTTTATTTTATTATATAATGTAAATAATATTTCCCACTCCTGGACAAGGGGGCTGCTCAGAATGAGGATTAGGCCTTAGTTCTCCACTCTGCCTGGCCTGGTGCGGGTAGGCGAACTGCACACACCATCGACAACATTGTGGAGAACTCCCAGGTGTGTAGGACTATTTGTTGTTTCACGATGGTACGTAAATAATTGAACAAAATTGAACCTTACGTCATTAAAGTCATTATAAAAATCAGATTAATTCTCATATTTCTCTCTTTATAAAATCTCGCTTATATCGGACGGCAAGTTAGTGTAAGATCCTCTGATGAATATCATGAGAAGTTGGAACGACGTAGACGAGCGATTCCCGTTGTTTGAGTTGTTTGTTTCAATATATCTCAATATTGACATAAAGTCTAATCGCACGAGAATTGAATTCTTGTAAAAATGCACTATTTATTAATGAAACGGAATTCCCAATATTATAAAACCACATAGCATCAGGTTGCGACCTGACCTGGGAATATGAGACAGAGAAGAGAGAGAGAAAGAAGCGGAAGAGAGACCTCACTCTCAACAGATGTAGCTGCAACCACTAGACACACACAAACTGACGCGTGATGCGTAAAATTTCCAAATGCACCATAAAAATATATAAGCAAGCGAAGTTTAACCATTAGGATACGGATGTGAATGAGCAACGATGATCGCTTACTATCAGATAAACCGATTATTTGCTTTACTAAATACTATACTATTAAAAACATGGTAAAAATAATTAGTAATATTAAGTTTCTTCTTTACGTACTTACCTAATAATTCTTCGCTTTGTAACTTAACCGGAAATATTTAGCCGGTAATAAATTTTCTCGTCCGGGGGTGTAGTCGAGGTTAGTATGATTAGCCCCAGGATGACTGTCTGTTGGCAATGCATCATCAGCAGCCCTAGCAAACACAGCTACTAAGCTCATCACCAATAACGTAATTAAAAAATAAATCTTCATAATTATACAATCACTTGTTTGTGCTGCAATTGTTTTATTAGATTGAAAATATTAACAAAGTTATATATGTATATATATACCTAAGTAATTAGAATATAATGGACATGGCTTGTATAGTCACCCACAAAAGATGATTAATATATGTTTTTTTATAATCAAGCTTGTATTATAAAGGGTAAGGCAAACTATTTATATATATATATATATATATATATATATAAATAGTTTGCCATTAATTCCATATATGTAGCAACGAGCGAGCCTGTTGCTTCCTATGGGGAATAATTTCAAGCTTCAGCATACTATTCAGAATTTCTAAATACTTAGTTTGACTTGGATATCGGACCCATGTCCTGACGCTCAGGAGCTGCGCCTGCGTACAATAGACACATGAGGCAAAAAAAAAGTTTAATTAATTCAGATATTGACATAATTTACTGCATTTAACCGAGGATAAGAACATTAAATACTATTGTTGCCGACTGTACGTTTGAACTATGAGTGAACCTAGATTGTTTTTAGTTGACAAGGTTATCTGCATTATATATATACAATATCGTAAAATGGACCTATCTTTTTTATTAAACTGTTGTTTTATAGACAAATCTAAAGTACTAGGAAAATTGTTGAACCTATGAACATTGCTGTTATCTCTCTGAGTGGAGGGTTTTTCTGGTAGAGTGCCGAAATACGTCTTTCCACACATAGCCGCATCAAATGATTATACTTCTAGGTTTCAAAACAAAATTTAATTCATAAAAATATTTTAGCATTTGCTGTTTTTATTATTTAAATACCTATGTAAAAAATGTTGCGGGCTTTTGGCCAAAACAACTGGTGGTCTAATATTTTATTATTATGGCACATTAATAAAAACATTAATAAAATTATGCGTGTGATCAATATTTATAATTTAATGAGAAGAATCCAAAAATATAATTATAACACCACCTTTAACCCTTTAACCGCCAACGACGATTTAAAGTGTCAATCACGATTTCGATCCAGACGTCAGTGCCGCCTTCAAGCTTCATTTTTTAGCCTTATGTTTGACTGTGAAATAAATAAGGAACACTATTTTTGCATTTATGTACGGACTGATGCCGCCGCGTGATTGACGCTTTAAATCGTCGTTGGCAGTTAACGGGTTAAATAACCAATGGTGCCCTATTAATATCCATCTCAAACTCTGCCAATAAGTGGATTCTTGCCGAAATTTTGCAAGATTTTAAGGTCTCAGCTGACCAATATTAATTGTGGTTCTGATAATTGGTAGACAAATGTTGTCACTAAAAATATGAAATAAATAAATAACACAAGAGCACAAAAATCCTAAATTTAAAAAATCTAACTATAATGTCAAATGAACGTTAGGATGGGTACAATATACTGGAGAAATCCTGAACAAAATAAATAAATAAAGAAAGGAGATAGTACCTACGTTTATACAGTTGAAGCAACGAATAACTTTCAAGTCAAAACTTTTCAGCATAGGTAAAATCCCAAATTATGTTAGTTGGTAAAATTTTATTTCCTACTGTATTTTATTACTTACCCGTAACTCTTTTTTTTTCTTTTGATCCAGGAATTCTCTAGTATCTTGTACCTAAACTAATACTTCTTGTTTTTGGCTTTTTAGATCGTAGTTTTTTTTTTGTTAATATTAATATAATTTATTTTTAAACTAATAGGTACTTCTTACTCTTCTTTTAAACAATTAATCCTTTTTTTGACTTTTTAGATCGTAGTTTTTTTTTTTATTTAGAAATGTTTTGCAAAAATTTTAATTTAATTTACTTTTATACAACGATTTCCAAAACAGGGGTTTCTGCAAAACATGGTTGTTGTGTTTAAGGCGCTTTAGTATTCATTGTACGAAGTTTCACTTTAAGGATCGTTTATAATCAGAAGGTTGGACCAGAGTCAAAATCGTGACTCATTGGTATGTCCTGATTGTAAACTATGATCGGTTTATGACGAACTTTGGCATTGTTAGTAGCCAAATTACGTAATGTTGCATGTAAGTATTTGTGGTCATTTCAATTCAATGGAACATCTGGAAAATCCTGTGTCTCTGTCCTTTGGGATAATGATAATGACTGTATAGAATATAAATAGATTCATGTACATAGGTCAATACATACTTCAAAAAGCGAACAAGGACTAAGAGTCAACGAGCGGAACATAGGTACTTTAAGGATGGAACAAAAAGACTAAGGTATTTTAATCCAAGGCGGGACTGGACCGGTTTTATGGACCTTGAAGATCAGAGATACATCTTCAACTTGTACCTGTTTTTGTTATGTTTAAAGGAACAAAACAATGAATACGTTCGTAGAATCCGTGTGCTAATGTTCTATGGCGAGGGCTAAAGGTATTTTGTTGTTAAACTATTTAATAATTTGCGTAAAGAGATTTCATTTGGAATATCATATCGTTTGCTGGCTATTACCTATAATTATAACGACATAGGTACTTCGAAGTTTGAAAATTTGTCCTTTCATATAGGGTTTCGAAATATGAATTCCTATAGTGGGTACCTAAATGTCAAACAGGTTGCTGATTAGGCATAAAAGTTACGCAAATATTAATATTCAATAAAATGGCCGTTTTAGATGTAATGTGATGATTCTTTTAAAGGAATTTAAAATTTTAAGGTGGTTTCTTTTTTTTTTAAATAAAGTCATTTTATTTCATGGTTCGTCATTCACATTAAAGTTTCAAAGATTTATATATTTATATAAAAGAAAACGTTGTGTCCATGATACAAAGAACCGGAGCTTTAGCGTAGGTTCTTTAATTTTAGGAAATAAATACGAGACTAGAATTTGAGCCTACCTTCCTACTACCGACAACTTTTTATAGCGTAAATAACGCTTTGCAAGAATGTACTGAAAATAATTATGAATAATATTACTAATTTGATGGCAACGTTTTATTTAATTTTCACTCATCCGTTCCGTGTTGTTTCATATCTACAAATGATCTATCAGTGCCTTTATGTTTGCAATATTCGCCTGCTGATATTTTAGAAGCAACTTCACGCGTGCGATTTTGTAGGCGCTGTGCTAACAAAATAAAAAAAAACTCGTAGGTACTGTGAAAACGTATTTCCATCGGCACGCGTATTTCCATCTATCGGGCACAATTCCAAACTCCGGGCTAATGTTAATTTCAGAAAATCCCAATAACACTTCTCCCGACCTGGAAACCGAAGCGGCTGCTGAACAACAGCCCCTGCTGTTGTTCAGCAGCCGCAACTGCGACCACGAGACCAATTAGGCAGTTCTTTAAATTACCGTATAAGCAATTCTCATGATGATATAAAAAAGAGCTGAGCCTTTTAGGCCTCATATTATTAGGAACCGGGTGTATTTGTATCACTTACTCCTTCAGTGCAAAGAGAAATCCACTACATTCAGCGGCTTACTTTTCTAATGGAATGAGGAACATGATTCATTTTTGTATTATAATCGAAGTTCCTTATTTACATAAAAATGTCCACTTATTTATTCTCCATGGTTTGTCCACCATAGAAAAAGTATCGCTTCAATGTTTCAATGGGTGTACGAAGCACCGATATGGAATTATGTTAAGCAAGCACCAACCCCAGAGTAATAAAAAAAGCATACCTTCTTTGTCTATCAATCGTGATTAAAATATTCCCTGCCAACTGTCCAATCAGGCGCTCATTGAGAACGCCAAACAGTGCACTGCAATAGGTTTATATGTAGATCGAACCAATGAATAATTCGAATGCTAGTGTTAATGCACTTTATTTGACAATGGAAACCTTGATTGAGATTATGAGTGTGATACCGTTCCTAGATTAAATGATGGCGCTTTGCTTGGCTACCGTTTGTCTAAGCGCTAAACGAATAATTATTGTGTCATAGTCAAAGTTAAAGTTTTTTATTTCAAATAGGCCTTTGCAGGCACTTTTAAAACGTTATGAATCTAGATGTCAAAAAATGACGTTCTTTTTAATAATAGAAAAAAACTATACCAACTAATATTATAAAAAGGTATTTCTTAGTTTGTATGTTAGGGGTAGTCTCCGGAACGAATGATTCGATTTTGTAAATTCTTTCACTGATAGATAGCTACATTACCCGTGAGTGCTATAGATTGTAAGTATATGTAGGTTACGCGGACAAAGTAACAGGCAAAAGCTAGCATATAATATACGAGCGTGCATGTCACCATCAGGTGATGTTAAGCGATTTTCGTCATGATCGACTTCGTAGGCCAGGCATAAAAACAACACAATATTTATTTTCATATTTGTATATTATTAAATTAACAAAACAGTTTTAAGGAATAAATTAATAAATAACTCGCAGTCTACTTTATACCTTAAATCCTATGTACTTCGAGTGAGAAATAACAGTTAATTGAACACAGTAATAAGTACTGCTTGTTAGCAGTAAAATAGGCATTTAATTAACCCACATGACGTTACTTTTAACTTGAAAATACCTAGGTAATATCAAACCCCGATTTTAGAAGACATTAGCTATCGGTTGGTCTAAACAGCACATAATATCCCAACTATTAATTTAATATTACAACAGATTTTGCTAAATTTTATATAACAAAGGATTGGTTAATGCGAAATTGATTTTATTTTATTATTAAATATGTGCTGAGAAGAGCCTCATAGTGCCATAGCTCATAGACAATTAGCAGATAGCTTGATAACACAAGCGGAGTAGACAATCATTTAAGTTAAAAATAATTACCTATTTGCTGTTATGCAATTTTGAATCAACAGAAGCAGCAGCATTAAATCACACAAAATACAAGTTCGATACAATATTACGTAAACATTATAATCTCAGGTGGCAATAGAGTTTAACGATTATAGAATATAAATAACGTTTCTCAACTGCTATTGAAATTTTGAATGAGATAATGTTGTCTTGAATTTAAATACCATTCATTTTGATGGAGAAATACAACTTACAAAAGAGTCAAATAGTAGATGAAGCAATTCCGGTGTGCGTGTGTTCGTATTCTTCTCCTCCTAAACGGCTTGATGGATTTCGATAAAATTATTTTTTCGTACTTAAGGTCACCTGGATTATTCTTAGCTATAGTTGAACCCGGTAGGTGGCGCTGCTGTTGAGAGCCAGAAAACAAAATACACACAGACGAATTTATGGGCACCAGCTAGTTATTACACATATTTTTGAACTTACTAACTATTTAGTATATGTAACACCATATTCATCACATCGTCACATAACTTTAAGGTGATGACTCTTGCCGTTGTCTTAATTTTCCAATTATTGGTCCAATTATTGGTTCCCATAGCTTAGTCATTGTCTGTTCAATTTATCGATATTTATTCGACATTAATTTGATATTTTTAAATGTTCAATAAAATTTGCATAACGGGTTTGTCCACTTAATCGGATCAACTAAAGGTCAATCAACGGTTAAATTTTCCAACATAATTATATATGCGTTTAATAAATAAATTAGTAAATTAATCCTAGTTATCAAAACTTTAACTTCGATATAAGTAGTAGTTTGAAGTAGTTTTGACTCTCGCTCCACACATTTGAGCATTTTTCTAATACATAACCTAATATTCGAGTCGTTTAGTCGGAAACTAGAACAGCTAAGAAGTCATCTCTGTTTCTTGCTGTGGGACCACTCTTCCCGCTCCTGAAGGCAGCAGCACCCACTCCCTTGCTTCTACCCACAAAATTGGGGAAGGGGAAGTTGGGTACACCCCTGTGCCTGACATCTAAGAGGCCATCTCCGAAGTACTGGAAAGTGAAAAAAGAAATAGTGAGGCGATTGTTACAAATAGGATTGTTATTAAGTTTTCTAGAATTTTTGTTGGTCCATATCCATCGTAGATTAAAAGTCATATATTAATCTTTATTTTAGATATACATATATGAAGAAATATTAAAACTCCAACTTGTGAATACTCTTATATAATTGCGCACAAAAGTTAGAGGTTTTAGATGGCAGAAGTTGCGTATTAAATGCAGTGTTGGAAGGCGCTACTACGCACGTAGCTGTGCACCGCATACTACGTCTACTACGCGCATCGTAGCGGCTTAAACACGCGTTACTACTATCTACGCGCGTAGACGTGTGATTGTAATCGCTACTTGTGAAAATATGCAGCAATTTAGAGCGAGCGACAGGACACGCTTTACATAACCGCTTAAAGCCAAAATGGCAACACTGCAAAAGACTTCTGATATTCTTTACTTTCATCATTCTACTTACATCGGGTTGCTGTTGCTGGAAGCCATTCAGCGAGTTAAAGCCGAAAGCCGAAGAGGCGCTCTGGCTCTGGCTACCTCCAAAGTTACCGCCGAAGTTATCGCCAAAATTGCCTCCTAAAGCCGCAGCTGAGGAAGCCGCTCCCGACCCAGATTGACCTGGCCCGCCGAATGAACCCGCTTGGCTGCTCGCCTGGCTTCCACTAAATCCGCTGGAAAATTAATTAAATGAAATTTATTATTTAAATAATTTAGGCAGAGATATTCGAACTACACGATATTTTACGTAATAAGACTATAAATGCTATACTATGTAGATATTCCTTAGATTTATTTTATATAAGATATAGGTATATGTCGCAAAACCGCCACACCATAAAAAAGGGAGCAAAAATAGTTTAATTGTTCAGTTACTATTTTTTAATGTACTTTCCACTACCTCTACTAGTATTTCTCCTATACGCAAACCCAACCACTGTAGATCATACAAATATTTGTTCCGTGTGAAAATTAAATCTTCGACCCGTAGTGAGAAAAGCCCCACTATACTAGCCGTGTAGTCGTTTAGTATGTAGTTGAAGATGCCACTTCAATAATAAGGTGAGCGATCGTCGTATTTCCCTAATGCGTAGGCGCAGTGGCAGTGTTATGTTATTCTTTTGCTTGATCTTATGTAAAGTGATAGTCAAGACAATTTTAGGTGTTTAGATATATAACATTACTCATAACATTGGTTTGACCCAGTTGCGATAGATGTGTCGACATAATATTGTTACTTGTTTCATGAATAGGCAAACAGTGTTACTCTCGTGTAGTGCTAATAAAAAATAATTTGCAGCAGAGTCAGTTATTCAAATTATTTTCTGTTAATAATCTCTACAGAGCCATTCTTTAACTAAAGAGCATTCTTTAACTAAAGAGCATTCTTTAACTAAAGAGCATTCTTTAACTAAAGAGCATTCTTTAACCGAGCATTTCTCGTAGATTGTAGCGACGTAAGAACGTCTCATTATTTGTTTCAGCAGCTTTCAATAGAATTAGCCGACACCAAATTATACCAAATCTACAATAAACTTATCCTTTTGTAGATATCGTCATGAGCTGTATTCTTACTGATAGGACTCTATTCTCTTCACTTCTCTGTGGAACAGACTGGTCGTAATCCATTATGCAGGCTTTGTGCAGATTAGTGGATACAGCTTAACGAATTATTGTAAAAAGGCTGTTTACAAATTCGAAATTACGGATGCGAATTCCAATCAAATTTTCGACATCTATAAAAAGCATACTACACTATACGAAATAACTAAATATTTCTGATAAACTTCCAAAATGAAAGGGAAGGTATAAAATATTGTTTTTTTTTTTTATTTTATGTGCGAACAAAGGTTAAAAGGTAAAACATATTTTTTTTACTCTAGACAGGCGAATGTTTAACCACTACATATCTCATTTGTACCTGTAGACTATTGAGGGGCAATCATCGCGTGCTTTGCCACATAAAAATTTATTAGAGATTCTTCTACCTCTCTAGAAAGAGTCAGTAAAATTTCGATTGCGTCCAAACACTTGTTGCAGCATTTTAAGCGTTTAAAGTAGACATAATGTATATATGTAAAGTGATAGTATGAAAATACAGAAAAATGTAGGCGAGCCATATCCACTATATTTTTCGATATACATAGTTAGGTTGCTCGATATTATCGCCCGAGAATTATTATCGTGTACAATCTAGAATCTAATGTACTGAATTGGCATAAGCTCTCGAATAGTCCCGTGATTCGTAAATGTCAATTCCACACAGTTTGTTGGTGATTATATTCTCTAGTGATTATAGACTGACCTATCCATTATGGATGTGTGTACTGTTATATGGCACATTTACATTTTTACATATTTTATGTTAATAATATACATATAGTAATGTCAACTTATTTTTGTTAATTCGCATTATGTCTATTCCAGACATGGCGAAAGAGAACCTGAAAGCAAACTTATGTGAGAGCGACATACTGACATAATTCGATTTACTGACTGTGTTGTGTGTCACACGGTGTTACCGCGGCACACCTGTAGTGCTGAAGACACGGGATTCGTTCGCGCATTCGCCCCACCCCGGCAAGGGGAGCGACATACCTTATCACAGGTCTGAAATGACAAGGTTGGTCGAGCTGTCTTGATGTCGTTGCTGTCTTTTGACAGCGAGACTCTACAATTCGTTTGCGTCAATTGGCTCATTGAGAAACAAACCGATTAGCACTGTACCTACTGATTAATACTACAAAATTTTAAGAGAGTCATCATCTGCCTCGCCATTGACCCTATGGTTCAGACTGGGGCTGGCAGCTGCAGACTGGGAGGCCAGCCGTTAGGGTATATTTTATATCCAACCATCTGACCTCCGGAACCCAATAACTAGGAGACACTGATACCCTAGTTTAACCGGTTGTCAGATTTTTTGTGGGATGCTGACTTCCGCAACCACTGTCATGGATATTCTTATAAAACTCGGGTCCAACTGCTCACCGTCTAAAGATGTTAAATAACTCTAATGCGGCACAATAATTTATTAAACAACTAGAATACATACATCTTATTATTATAATGTAATTTTGATCAATTATTCATATACTTGCTTCCGCCCGCGGCTTTGGCCGCGTGGTTTAAGAAATCGTACATTTTTCCGGGATAAAAAGTAGCCTATGTACTATTCCAGGTTATAATCTATCTCTGTACCAAATTTAATTCAGATCCTTTCAGCCGTTCTGGCGTGATTGAGTAACAAATATCCATCCATCCATCCATCCTCACAAACGTTTACATTTATAATATTAGTAGGATTATTTTAATGTTTCAGCCCTTATCGACACACGAAATTTATTTTCAACTGACAAACGAAAGCATTCTGGTATCTCCAGGTTATTGGCACATGTATGAATTAATGTATGGACATACACAAGTAAAAGTAAGCCACATGATGTTGAGTCACATTTGGGAAACCCGAGTTATAAGATTTTGACATGTACCTCTAATAATTTTGATAAATATTTTGAGAAATTGATTATATCTACTACTGTTAATTTCCTGCATAATTTTTTTTTTTAATTATATTTAGGGGCTTTTATCAAAGATATGTCAGCCCCATCGTACCCTTTTATATACATTGACTACTTTAAAAGTATTAGTTTCTAAATTAGGTATATATATTCTAATATTACTTAATAGTTATTCGTGGAGGACTAAAATTAAATGGCACAACTTTTTAATAATCACCGAATTTCTGCATACTTAACCTACAAGAAAATAATAAGATCATTTATATATCTCAATTTGCAAATAAATCAATGCTTGTGTATTTTATTAATTCGACACTGTTTCACTTCAGAAAGCAAGCTATGTCAACCAAAAATCCATCTAAAGGAATACTAATCTGGAAAAACACTTGTGTAGCTGTTATTTGACCTACTGTCCTTCAAACATTTCATTTAAAAATCAGTAAATATTAGTAAGTAAATAATGAGGTGACTGACCTTCCGAATCCATTGAACGACGAAGCTTGGCTGGCGGAGTGCGAAGCGCTGAAGCCTTCATTGAATCCAAATGAGAACGACTGCGATGCTGACTGACTGGCACCAAGACCACTAGCGCTACTGCTGACACTCGCTGTTAACCCGCCATTCCCGGAAGGAGCCACATTGAAGCCACCGCCGAACCCGAACCTAGGCTTCACTTGATTGGGCCCAGGAGCCCTTCTTTCATGCGGCAACAATGTACTAGGATCACGCTCCAAATGTTCCAAAACAGGCAGAACGGGTGGAGTGATCACTGGCTCCAGTTTCTTGTCACGTCTCCGCTCATCCGGGAACACGAACCCGTCCGCCGGCGCCGGCAGAACAATCTTGAGCACAGAGGCGAAGCATAAACACGTGTAGATGAACCTCATGGTTGTGTCTTGTGATGACTACGTGAGATCGACGATGTATCTTGTTTTAATAGGGTCGCACGAGGTCATCCGCGGTGTTGGCATGCGGCACGCGCCGCAGCCTTCAGAAAACCCACTGCGCCGCGCCCGAGACGACATCCTGCCAACTATCCATCCCCCCTCTACACGACCATAAACATAAAAGTTGTATTCCTTTTAAATTTAACGACTTCATTGTCTCGAGTGAGTTTAGTGGTTACGGGAAAATTAGGTGGCCGAGGTGCACCTCGTGATTGGGAAATCCAAGTGTCCCACTTTATTAGAACAGTTAAACACTCTAAGCACGTTGGCACTGTGTGGACAGCTACGGAAGCAGATGAGCTGAGAGGTTTTATTCAGTTGTGCATATAATTTTTCTAAATATTATCATTGTGAGATATTTTTGTTTGAGACATCCATATAAATTATCACTTTATAAATTATATTCTACCTAATTGGTTGTAAGAATAAGAAGAATAAATATTCAGCTATATTCAAAATGTCAGGGGGCAAGTTATTTAGCAAATTATGTAGTCCATATCTGGTTCTCGAATAGGTGGTACTGAGAAAAATTGTAGGTATTCATCCTTACTCGTATTTATTAGGTTGATGTAGGGGTAAAAAATGGTACCGCATGGATTAAAAAATAGATTATTTCTGGTTGTCTATCAAACGATAAAAGTTTCGTTAGAATGTCATAATTTATAACTAGTGATGTGCCGGATATCTACCGGATGTTCCGCGGATATCCAAGGGGGAATAAGATCTGTATCCGTTTCTGTATCCGTTATTTTTGGCGGATCTTAAACGGATCTTTTACATTATTAATTTTGTATTACGTATATGTAATTCTAAATATAGGTAACAATGAAATACTATTAAAATCACATGTTTGGCATATTAAATACTCTAAACTAAGTATAAAAACGTCATATGTGCTGCCAGTGCCACACTAAATTATAAACAAAAAAAAAATCTGCACCTGTAAGTCGAAATACGTAATTTTACTAACCCAAAGCGTCAAGTGTCGTTTCAAAGTCACGTGTCACCGACTGAGTAAAATGTTGAGATTCGTATCCGTATCCGTATTCGCGGATCTAGACTCTGATGATCCGTATTAGTATCTGTATATCGCGGATACACATTTTTAACAATTTATAACTGTTAGCCTGTCACATCCCACTGCTAGGCAAAGGCCTCCCCTTGATTTCCAGGCCGTTCTGTTCTGTGCCAAAGAATTATACATAGATATGAGTATTTTTATAGTAAAATGCTTTCATGTTTTTAGTACCTAATAATAATTATTCATTTTACTTTACACACATTCTTGAAAGCCATGGATATTACAATATGTTATGACTAATAACAAGAATGTTGTTAGTACATACTATAACTACGTATAGTAAATAAGTAAGCCGCAGAAATAAATCGACTCATAAATCTATATAAATAAAAATGTATCGCCAAATGTGTTGCTAAGCGCATAACTTCAAGATGGCTGCACCTATTTGGCTAATTCTTTTTTTGTTGTGTTTGTAATTGTCAGGACAAGGTTTGTATGAAATATTTTTTTTGGAAAATCCACCGGAAAAGTTGGAAATATGGATGGTATTAGTGTATGAAAATCTCAATAAAAAATGTGACGTCCAGATTGACAGTTCTGCTGTCACATGAATTGCAGCCGGGGCGGGTCACTAATAAAAAATAAAATAAAATAAACAAAATTCGATTGTTGAATTATTACTGAAGGGTGGAGTAATTTGACGTATGTTTTCTTTCTGTTATCCTTTCTTTGCATCTGTCATATACATACCTACCGATGGGTAATCTCACATAATTACTTCATAATGATTTTAGGAATACATGATTTCCCATCTTATTTCATTCACTACTGGTATTCCTGCTGACTCCTCTAGATAGGTTTTTGTTTAGAACTCACGACATCTCATTCGTCAGTCCGGCTGCCTTAGCCATTGGGCTATTGCTGCTTTACATGATCATTGTTCGGACCTTGCAATCTACGTCATTTCAGGACCCTAGACCAGGACCATAGACTTAGAATTTCGCTGTCAGGACCTATAAGTCATAAGTACTATTAACTTGTCATAAAGTAAAGTTTCATAAGGCAAATTGTCGTATAGCATCGTTATATTTAGGGTTGGCTAAAATATAAAAGTAACTATATTTTGATTGGTTTTATGACATGTCTCAACTGTACTTGAGATGGAGCCATAGTAAATGGTAAAGCATTTATCAATATTTTTAACCGACTTCAAAAAGGAGGAGGTTCTCAATTCGACTGTATGTTTTTTTCATGTTCATTGATTGATTATTCCACCAATTATGAATTGATTTTGATGATGCTTTTTTGTTTGGTACGTCATACTTCAGAGATAAAAATCAACAAAATCAAAAAATATGTACACAAATAACGATTTTGGTTTGTGGTTCCCTTCAGCAAAATTTTTCTTAATAAGTCAGGTGTTGGCGTCTGAAAATCATCATTTCATGATGCTGAGCTGATGATGGATATCATAGTATTCCTCAACGGTAACGAGTTAGGGAATGAAACTTCCGAGTTTGGGATCACTCGATATATTTTGATGAGTCCCCTATATAAAAATTGGTATAGACGGTCTGATGCTGGAGCCAAGAGATAGATAGTGGAACTCGTCAATTGCTACTAGTCAACCCCTCGAGGTATATTACTTTTATGTTTTATTTGGCACCGACTTCAATATTCTTCAACTATATTGTAACAATAAACATTTACTTTCTGATTTTTAGTTAGTCTTGCTTTTTAGATTTTTGAAGTCGTTTTTTTAAAGAACAAGTCTGCTACTTACAAGTTTAAAAAAACGAATCCAAAAGTATAATTAAGCTCGGTTCACACTGATATGCGTCAACATAATTATAATTAATTTTATTATGCGAGCTGCATCATGAACTTTTATCGCTGCACCCATACGAAGTAAAGTACTCCTTCGGAGTTTGTTTGTTAAAGAAACACAATAAACATAGATAGAAACATAGATAGGTGAAGCCTTACAGCAAAGAATTACCTTTTCAGAATGCGATACTTATCAAAAGCTTATTACATCTTTAACATAATTCGTCAAGATGGCAATCTCATAACATAACATAGCATTTCGCCTGTATTCCTCAAAGGGTTAGAGAGAGAGAGAGATATATTGTACACCCACATTTCGACGATGCCGTTATTGACTCCCATGTAATAAGGCCGAGCCTATTGCCATCTACCGGGCACAGTTCCAGACTCTGTACTGAGAATTTCCAAACAGAAAAATCCAATAATACTTTGCCCGACTCGGTAATCGAAACCAAGACCTCACGGTCAGCAGGCGCGCTTACCACCACTAGACCAATGAGGCAATTTCCTATCCTATCTATCTCTTTTACCACGACAAGAATATGGTTGTGTGGACATGCGTCCATGTGATAGCCCTAAGCAGTACTGGTCCGAAGTGTAAGGTGAATGTGAACTGGGCCGGGGTCACACGTCCTGTGTCACGGTCGTCAATCAACGGTGCATATCATCGGACATGTATCTATAAGTATGTATAACTCATTGGTTTCGTGGTCAAGTGTGGCTGCTGAGTGTGAGGTCTTAAGTTCGATCCCCGGGTCGGGCAGTGTTATTGGGTTTTTGAGTTAGGATATTTTCTGTAGCAGCCCGGATTTTGGAATAGAGCCCGGTAACAGCATCAGCGAAATGTAGGTTTACAATAGTACACCTCTGCCTAACCCTTCGAGGAAACAAGGCGTATTGCTATCTTATGTTATCTACGGGAAGAATACTGTAAAAAAAAATTTGGACGACACGGTTGGCGCAGTGTCTAAGCCGTTAGCTTTCTGTGCTACGTGTCGCAGGTTCGATCCCTGCACGGAACAAAATAATATTTGTATGATCTACAGATAGTTGTTTCGGGTCTGGTTGTGTGTGCATGTGACATGTATGTTTGTAAACTGTAACCACGATATGGGAGAAATCAAAATGAGGGGAAAGTATTAAAAAAAAAAAAACTTCGTCTTTCCGTTTACTACAAAATCTCTAGATAAAGATATCCCATGGATTGCTCAGAGCCTTTGATTTATTTTTATACAATATTTTTTTTTAAAATTTCACTTAATATATTGCATAATTATCTACTTAGACTATGCGCGTTGTTTCAACTGCTGATAGCTATGTTTCCGTGGTGTAGCGGTTATCACATCTGCCTAACACGCAGAAGGCCCCCGGTTCGATCCCGGGCGGAAACAAAGCTTTTGCTAATTTTAATTGATAAGTTTAAATAAAAAAGCGATAAATAATATCTCGTTTTGACAAATCTTTTCTCACTTCTAGGTACAATTTTGCACAGAATCCCTTAAAAATCTTCTTCAAATTACTTATTTCGTATAACCCATAAAAAATGGGTTGGATTGTAGGTGATAATAAAAGAGTGGCGCTCAGAGGTGGGACCCGGGTACGTCTTAAAACTGCGGCCAGACACCGGAGGACGGGCAGCAGCGTCTTCTCACTAATCGGTGAGCCACTGTGATTCCCAAGCCGCCTGCCAAGCGTGGGGATTATGGCAATCCCCCTCTCCCCCCCTTGGGGAGGCCTTCGTTCAGCAGTGGACGTCTTCTGGCTGATGATGATGATGCTCAGAGGTATTATAAAAAAAACTAGCCTTTCTTATATATAGTCTCAGGTTTCATACATAAATAAAATAGCAATAAAGTTAATCGGTCCTTTCTATTTATATGAACGATTTGATAAACCGTGATCTTTACAAGCATAACATTCATATGGTCTGCGTCACGCAGGTAAATGACTTATAATGAGTCACTTCGAGTCTGCAAATGGTTTCGAAAGGAGTTCAGTATTAGTCACTGTATCAATGATATCAGAATATGACTGCACTCCGCTAATTACCTACTTATAATAGTAGAGACTATGAATATGTTTTCAAGTACTTTTAAAAACGGAAGTTTGGATATTATAAAACAGAACAGAATATTGTAAAACAGTTTTTTGAAAAGAGTATCCATGGAGTTTCTTGCCGGTCTCTTTTCCATAGAAGCAACCAACTTTTAGATCCGTACAACTAGAATCATAACGGTTTAATAAATTTTATGTAAAGGCCCAGTTGAAATAAAAACGTTTGACTTTGACTTATCTATATCTATTTTCAACTAGTTTTCTCTTAGGTTCCTTAAGTTTTAACTCACTTCGAGTCAGAGGAGCTGTGAATCAACTTGTTACCGCTTGCAAAATTACAAATGGAGCTATTGACGCACCTAATTTGCACGGGGAGCTGTGTCAACTATTTGTACCTGACAACTATAATCGGACAAGGAGACATAATTTATTTGCGGTACCGCGTTGTCGTACTGTTGCGCGATCAATGTCGCCCATACCGTAGATTACTGTAACTTTGCCTGCACTCCTAATTCATCAATCAAATTCCATTTGCAATGCTAAATAATTTAGGAATTAAGATAAATATTTCATTAATAGTTAAGTTAAGAACACAGATTTGTACTACTTTAGAGAATTAGTACGGGCAAAGTTAGGTGTGCAGGCAAAGTTACAGCATTTTACGGTACCACGTATGTTGAAGACGCTCAATGCGTTCTTGGAGACCAGTCCTGGACTGGATATGTTTGCTGATGAATGAAAGGTGATACTGTTAGAATGCTTGAAGTATTGTAAGAAGACAGACTGAAAGAGTTTTATATTGTTTAATTTTATACTAAGTATAAATTTATAGTAAGTGACTAAATGTCGTTCTGATTTTAAGAAATAAAATAAATTAAACCTTTTATTCAAGAATAGTTTCTAGTCATCTTGATTGACGGTTAAGGTTTATAAAAACATTATATTGCGTTGAATCTGTACCGAAAGCAAAGACGTTGTTTATTTAAATTTATTTCTTAGCTTAAATGTCTAATCATGTAATACAGTACATAGCCTTTTAAAAAACGGTTATTAAAAGCAACGGTATTTCAGATTAGGGAAAGGAGATTGAATACAAAAAAATATCTTAGGTATAATTTTCTTTATACTATAATTAACTGTGGCTTTTCGTGGATATTGATGCCAACGGGACCCGTTAAAATACTTAAGATGAGAACTGTTAAAGATATTCTGTAAGAGCAGTGTGCGTCCAAGCACAAGAGAGATATGTTTTGTTTAGCCTCTGCAACCGTGTTTAGCCAGGATCTACAATGTCAAACAACGAAATATATAGATATTGGATCGTCGTATTCGCTTGAATTAACTCCTTAATCTTGCAACTTGAAAAACCAACAAGAAACTGTTTCAAATGGAAGTAACGATGCCGGTTATTGAAACCACAGAAAGTGTTCATTTGTTTTTTTTTTTTTTGTTGAAACAATACTTTTTGCGCTTTGTCGCTAATAAGGTTGGTATTTTCAACAGTTCGGTTGCATTTTCAGTGTGGACCTTCGATTGATGCATAGCCTTAAACGTCTAGCCGCTATTTCATAAAATTATGCCCGTACATAGTGTCTTTGTGACCTTATTTGTCTACTGTCATTGTATGTTTTGGGGCCTTACTTATGTACGCTGTCCGTCAAATATAAGTACTATTTGTTCCTTGTGATGATAATTTTATATAATTTTAATCCTACTTCATTAATCTGGTGGTCATATGCATAGCTGTTGAACGTGAGGTCCTGGATTAGTTGAGCAAATGTTATTGGATTTATTCTTTAAGAAAATTTGAGAGGATGGAATTTGTGCCGTGAAGATAGATGGAAATAGGCTCTATACATGGGTCTTAATTAGGGATGTTACGGAGCTTCGACTCCGAATCCGATATGTCGGAAGCTCCGATTAAAATTACACCTCCGAATCCGGCTCCGGTTCCGATATATCAAAACGGAGGTATATACCGGAGTTACAAGTTATGACTTGCTATCGCTGTAGCGCTACGACACTGACAACTGACTGAGTATATGTGTTCTGTGCAACTGATGAACGAAGAGTAAACGAGTTGCGGCAAGTTTTTTCTTTTTTATTTATTTACATTTTACATTCATAGATTTGCTCCGACTCCGACTCCGATTCACCTCCGACTCCGCGGAGGTCACTACGAGAACCTCCGACTCCACCTCCGTAACATCCCTAGTCTTAATAACGGCCTCTGCGTTACTTAGGTGTCGGCATCCAGACTTAGTACATCTAGCTAAATATAGATTATCAGTAGCGCAGTAGCAACGCGTAGGTATGTATATGGGCAGTTTAGTACGAACTACTTTCCCCCCCATTAAATAAAAATTCAACGTTACCTTTTGATTTCTTGATTTACAGTTAGATGCCAGATTAGGCATACAGATTAAAATGAATATACATATGCATGCAAATCCGTTAGCTCGTATATAATACGGTATTTATAAAGGAATTTTTATTTTTATTATGCACCATAAAATTCCGTAAATGAAATTATCGATAAGAATTCGGTCATCTTTATTTTGAAACCTCTACAATAGTATATTAGAAAACTTATTAGTATTCTTTTGAAATGTCCATAATTTTCGTCCAGAGGCCTTAGTGTAAGTTTCTTTCGACAAACTCGATTTAACGCGTGGAACGCGTACGGCGCCGGCGGGCGCTCCGATTGGTCCGTTTCGTGCTCTCCACCAGTCGGAGCGCCGAACGCGTCCGATACGTTAAATCGTGTTTGTCAAAATAAACTTATACTAGGGCCTCTGTTCACCTTATCGAACGCCTTTTCTTAATGCTATGTAAGTATGAACCGTCTGTCAATAAATTGAAGGAAAGAGAAAAGGAAAGCTTTGTACGACAAGTGAAGGAAAGTAGGGGTCGCGTCGTATAAAGTGGTCAAAACGAAAGCAGAGGATAAAGAGCAGTGGCGATTGTTCCACCGATAAGAACTGAGCTCTTAAATTAAAGAAAAAGAATAATTATTAACATAACATAACATAGCATCAAGCCTGTATTCCCAGAAGGGTTAGGCAGAGGTGTACTATTGTCAGGGTTGGGCAGTATTTGAATTACTTGTAATTAAAATACGTAATTGAAATACAAATACGTATTTTGTAATTTGTATTTTAATTAAAGCAAAGCATGTATTTTGCCCAGCTCTGACTATTGTGCACCCACATTTCGCCGATGCTGTTATTAAATCCCATGTAATAGGGGGCGAGCCTATTGCAATCTACCGGGCACAGTTCCAGACTCCGTGCTGCTACTGAGAATTTAAATCGTGCTTACTTGCTTGCTTACTTTTACTTAGTAGTATTTATTTCATTCAAAGTTAAAGATTTTATATGAATGATATTATGATTAATAAATTAGTGATTGAACAGAGCTGCTGCTTCTGTCAATTCAAAATGAGAATCTCATGCTGTAGTGAAAAAATAAACCAGCCAGTTAAAAAACATGTTAAAAACTTGTTCCATTTAAGTAGTATCGGTTCTGGTTGCACGACAGAGGGCTAATTGAGGCTGCATGAGGGATGAAAGGTGACAAAAGTCCCATTTTTACTCCGGAGTGTGATTTTCAATAATTTTTGTGTGTTATGGATTATATACTAAATAATACGGTTTTATTTCGAAAAAAATAATTGTATTTTACGCAAACAAACTAATTCGTGGGTGTGTCGCTATTCTATTTACAAATTCTAATTTGTCGTAGATACGCAATTTCACAACGACCGCCGCGTGCGCATCAGCTAGCAATGACATTGAACGTGTTGCTTAATTTGTTGGACATGGAATGAATACATTATGCGTCTTTAAATTAAGGCGCTTTTCACACCGAACGCTACTTAGATACGTACCCAAGCTGTGACAGTGTCTGTTCGTTTGTGTGCTTGTTTTACAGTATTTAGCCTGCCTTTGCTGTCTACGTTGTAATTGAGGAAACAGACACTTTTTTTTGTACTACTGGTCATTTTCTTCTTTATTCAGCCATTAAGAAAAAAAAAACTGGTGGAACAGCTTTTAAAATTGACTATATATTTTTTTCTGATTTTAAAAAGATTGTCCATAAATAGGAATTCTTTAAATAGCCATTCAACTAATAAGTATCTACTATATATACCAATAAGACATAAAGTTCCCATAGGCACAGCATTTGTTAAACACACTAAGTACCTATACTGCACAGCAAATACCGAACACACGAATCTCCTTTCCAACTGAAGGCGATTCTGGCAAAATACAAATAAAACTTAATAGCATCGGTGTGAAGTGAGGTTTATATTATGTTTACATTTTATGTTGTTGTGACAAAGAACAAACATTTTCCCGTAGTGGGGACACCTACTGTAGAGGTATATATGATCTCAATAATTACCTGCAAAATGGTTTCGACGAAGACAATTTTTCATTTTCAATTAAATTGAGAAATTCTGTACAGAGGCCCTAGTGTAAGTTTGTTTTGACAAATTCGATTTAACGCATCGAACGCGTTCGGAGCTCCGATTGGTGGAGAGCACGAAACGGACAAATCGGAGCGCCGAACGCGTACGATGCGTTAAATCGAATTTGTCAAAAGAAACTTACACTAGGGCCTCTGAACATGCTTAATGTTACGTCTGAACACTCGGTCACACTTTAGCGACAAGCCGATCGTGTGGTTATCCAACATTTATGTGCTTAACATCTTAGCATTGCGGCGTCAATATAGGACAAAGTTTTGTGTAACCATTTGTGTTAATACTTAGGACAGACTTCTGACCGAATCATTTTGTAGACACTGTGTCGATGACCTAAAGCAATTTCAGTAGGTTAAGATTTTTTTTATTTGTAATATGATTGCCTGAGTAAAACTGTATCGTTGGTCTAGTGGTCGCAGGCGCGGCTGTTGATCGTGAGGTTCTAGGTACAGTTCCCGGGTCGGGCAAAGTGGGTATACATAGCGTGCAAGGAAAGAGCATTGAGTGACGAAACATGAGATTTTCTGTGTCTGAGATCTAATGACGGCACGGTTGGCACAGTGGCTAAGCGATTAGCTTTGGTGCGGTACGTATCGCGGGTTCGATCCCCGCACGGAACAAATATTTGTATGATTTACAGATAGTCGTGTGCATGTGACATGTATGTTTGTAAACTGTACCCACGATACAGGAGAAAATCCTAGTGTGGGGCAAGGATTTTTTTAAGAAAAAAATGCGACTGCCATCAGTCCTACACAACCTTATATCTGGGAGACAAGGAAATACTCTCCAAAAATGACGTAACAAGAGTTCGTGTAGTGCTCCCTGGGCAGTCAGCTTGAATATCACTATTGCTGACTGTTGATTATTTGTACTATGACATGAACAATTCCTAGTGCCGATTCTAAAGAAGAAGAAGAAGCTCTGTCTAACCGAAATACTAAATAAAATAATAACAATTCAGCCTATTATTGTCTCACTGCTGGACTTGGTCTCCTTCTCAGAATGAGACGTATTAGATTTCGAGACTTTTTTGTCCTTTTCCAACGTCACATATATCTTCTAATACATACTTATTGATGAATCCGGTTTTAACAGTTGCTTGCAAATATTTTAATCAGACATTTAATGTTCTTCTCTACTGTTGTGAGTACGACTGGTAATAATAATAATAATGAGTTAGATCCGCCTGTGGTTGTACATGATAGGATTATTAGAACCAGTCATCATTGACGTCGGTTGTATAGATCTGACACCCGGAATCTGACAATGAACTGAATGCAGGGACGGATTTCGTCCGACTTTTTACATTTGTGACTACGTTATCAGTCTAGTGGTTCTAAGCGTGATGTCCTGGGTTCGATTCTCGGTTCGAGCAAATGTGTTATTGGGTTTTTCTGCATGTAAATTCTTAGTAGCAGCAGGTAGTCTGGAACTGTGCCCGGTAGATGGCAATAGGCTCGCTCCTTACATGGGACTCAATAAAGGCATTGGTGAAATGTGGGTGTACATCTTTGTGTAATCTTGCGTAGTGACATGTTATGCAACAGTAACATTACCATGAAAGACGACAATTTGAGTGAGAGGGATTAAAGTCATTTATTTTTCTCTAAATATAACACAATATGAATTTATTATAATCATTGGTGGAGGCTTGTCATTAGCAATATGAAAAATTTATTATGCAACCATATTTAATTGTTATTAGTCTGTAAGCCTTCCTAAAAAGCAAATAAATAAATAAAATAAATTTACATTTATAAAAGTACATATTAAAGTAGTATGTATAAACGTTTGTAGATTTACAGTTATAGTAGACTTAGAAGAAAAATATTTTCTACTTGCCACTGTATGTAATTACACATATTTATTTGCTGAGTTCGTCTCTGTGAGGGAGAATTATATTTTCTAAACTATTAAAAGATCCGTCTATCTATGAAAGTATTTAAACGGAATTAAGTCTTAACTTAAGGTTTCAAGGCTTTCTTAGATAAAACAAAGGATTTGAACTTCCCTAGTTCCGTTAAGTTTGTAAGCCTTAAATTATTGAAGGGACTGTATTAAAAGTATTGGCCTGATGTTTATTATGGCCACCAGCAATATTAATCACCTATCTAGTCTGCTACTTAACTATGTTGGGGCCGGCTCCCAATCTAAGCAGATGCGGCTGAATATTAGTATTTTAAACGGAGCGACTTCAATCTAAACTCAACCACCCACCACCAGTACTGAGGGACACTGATAGTTCAAGGTTAGAAAAATATATTGAAATTAATAATTAAATATTGTTTACTAGTTTTAAAATACGTTGGTTGTCCTTCAATTACTTTTTTTACCATATACTCGTACAAATGATAACTAAAATCGAATAAAATCTAGTTAAATCTTATACACACAGCTGGTAGCTTTTTCAAACCTTACCTAGACTCGATGAACCAAAGAGGCTATCTGACGTCCAACAGATAGCAGGATGATAAGCCACTGGAAGTACCATAGGTCTGTGTCACCAACGTCATTGGTGAAAGACAGTAGCTGTGGCTTTGTGGTCACCAACCTACTTGACCAGGTTGGTGATACTTGGACTTGCCTTATTTTCAGAGCTATCCGGCAGTAGATTGCTAAAGGCAGTTTGTTCTCTGTGAAGTCAGTAAACGCTCAAGTACGAAATGCTTCCTAATCCGCACCTAACAATCCGAGTAACATGATAAGGACAAATTGTTCTAGAACTAACTCACTTTGAACAGCAAGTAAATGATTGTTTGTTTCAATAAAACACTCAATACAATATTACATGCAATCCTCAAAGTAAACTGTCATATCTCAAATATTTCATTTTCTTGTTTTAAAATCATATCACATGTGGACGAAAACACAAAATTTTTGTGGTGTTTTCACAGCGTCAGCAAATATTTATAATACATATTATTGAGCTGTTATTATTCTAAGTGGATTCGTCGAACAAAAACACAACTTACCTATATTACCACATAAGCCGTATTCTATTTAGAAATTATAGGTTGCTTTGTTAACACGGCCAATCTCCAGTCCCTCCGCTAATCTCTGAACATTGCATTGATATATCGTGAATCACATGCATATAACGTCAGAGTTATGTAACCCTATGAGTGCTGCAACTCCGAAAGTGCTCTTGTAAAACAAGGATGCATCAGATGACGTCATGTCTAGTGGTCAGTGTTGGCGCCAATTCTTGTTTTAACGCGGATGTGTACCAAAACACGGTTTATCTGTAGGCTGCTTGTTACACCATTTTTGCGTAACACAACTTGTTCTTGACGTCATTTTCACTGGCCTCAAAAATATGTGTCCGGCTTTGGTTACAATTTATCTGTGATCTTGATTATCTTGGTTGTCAAGCTGAGAATGTAGATCCAATTACAGTCACTTGCTTTTCCTGATTCACCGACCACCATTCAAGATGGCAGGAAGATGTAAATTGGCTCCCCAATCGTACATAACTTGAAGGATGTTTTTATATTCACATCAGTAGGTACAATAGCAGCTAAGGTACATACATATATTGTTTGGGAACATGTTGTTTTTTATAGAGGAATTTGTAAGAGAAACTTACGGTACCAATTTTAACACCAGTTTCATGAAATACCTACATGTGTATAATGTATGTATATGCATATGGCTAACATTTTTCTCATATCAAACCGAAATATAACTATAATAGTTTTTACTCCGAAATTCGATTAATATCGGGCTTGAAGAATGACATCACGAAGTTTTGCTTTTTAAATAGCTACATGCATAAAAACATTATTATGAGAGTTATCAGTTTTGTTTTCCTAGAAACCTATACGGTTAATGCAAATACAAGTCAGATTTAATATGGTCATTAAAAGCCATGTTTGTATAACGAGAAGTATCGAAGAAATTCCTTCCTTTTATATTTCTGATATAAGTAAGAGAGAGTATAGTTTTTAGTTGCTCGTCCTTGCACGTTTGCTTTAGCCACTCTAGGACAGCCAGATATGTAAGTAAAAAGCCAAATAGGTAACAAGAACATTGCTGTTTATATTGTCATGACAATTAATATATTTTATTATAAAACATGCGTTATTGTCCATAAAAAAATGGTGTTAGTCACGTTTGCGAAACTGTTATTTTAATAAATCAGTGTAAAGAAAAAGTGTGAACGATATTCTTGGCTCCTGTTCATAAATAAACCATAAAGGATATATTTCGATGTTCATCGCTCTTTTTGTACACGATAAGTTTAAGAAAATTCATACATGAACTTAGTGCGCAGAAGCCACGTTTCATATCCAAAACAAATGAATATTATTGAAAGGTGTTACAGTAGTAGTGCTTTGAAAGTGTCAACATCACAGGTAAATATGTATCTCATTTAGTTTTAAATACAATATTATGCGGATGAAGTGGAAGATTTTGTGAGTCATTAACTAATGTTCGACGCGCTTTGTTAGGCAATGACAATTTGACATCAGACATTTTTGTTATTTAAGAAGACTGAATAATACCCAATTTTTTTTTTTGTGGTTACACCTCTTTCAGCAATGACCTTGCAACTTTGATATATTTGTTATGTATTACTAAGGTAACATAAGTAGCATTCCTATTAAACACTTAAAGAAAGCTACTTACTACTTACTTCGTTGACTTTTTAACATGAACGTCTGTTTATATACACTGAATTCAAAGGTCGTTGAACTTTATTAATAATCTTAGGCGATGTTCATATATCCGATTCTTATCCAAAAGTAAGACAGGCTAGCGATAATAACACAAAATCATAACGAAAGTCCAAATCTAAAAATGAAATTGATTTATGAGAAGAAAAATTTGGAGCTGTGTGTGTCTTCCGATAGACGGATAGGGAATCAGAAATATAGGTCCCGAATTCTGCTGCTTTCATATTGGGGATGTTGTCTCAAATCATAAACCAATAACTAGACACTGGTAAGGCATGACACAACTTTAAGTACAATTCAGTAAGCAGTCCAATACAGTGGACCTATTCATCCTATAAAATCATATAAAACAAATCATAGTTTTCACAATGAACTGGAAATCAAAACTGCTCCTATTACGAAACCAATTCAAACTACGGACACTGCTAAATGAGACGATTCTACGATACACTGCAGCTGTAGAGACTACGATTGATTTGTAACAGATGCATGGATTGTATCGTCAGCTAGCATTGCTGCATTGGTTGAAAAGATGTAGAAACCCAACCATTCAATGTATTGTTAATTTGTTCTATGCATGAAAAATACAGCCTAACAAAAATCAATGTGCGCAGAACCCCATAGCCGTAACGAATCGCCGATTGGTATATTTTCCGAGTACTACTACTGCCAATAATTATGATTTGAGCAACAATAGCGTATATTTCGTCACAGCTATACAAGGCAGAAGTTTTGAGAAACAAAAGAGTGAGCCGGTTAATTGTGCATCGTCGTATGTAATGCTGGCTCTACACATTGGCTCTAATAACAAGCCCATTACTCCGGCGATAAACAACCTCCAACATAAACGCGTTAAACCGACATGTAAAGTAGCCATTATATTATGTGATGTATTTTTCAGACGCTCAACTGTATTGAATAAGTTTCCCTGTAAAACGATATTCGTCACACTGTTTGTACAGCTTGGGCCACGAACAACAAGTAATGAATAATATTTAAAGAACATTTATTGCTGAGAGTTCCAGTGTTTCATCAACTGTTAATGCTGTATATACACGAATAGTTTATCACTTGTAATAAAATCTTTGCCATATAATGGCATTCACGACGTTCATAATGACCGTTTCCGTGGTCGCCATTGCAAGCGGTAAGTCTTTATTTATTTACTTATTACTTAATTTTCAGTTTCTGTGTTTGTTTTGAAGTGTAAAATAAATATTATATAACAGAAGATCAGGGTAAGGTGATAAACTCAATGATAATACTTATATGATAGCTCTGAAAGTGATAACAAATGCCGAGCAATACAATGTAATTTTTTTGTTCTTTACTACTTAAAGATTCGTTAAGATTTTACCAAATTTCTAACATACTCGTAGATAATTAATATTATTTGAAGATTTTTGGGAATTCATTAATAAAATATAAAATATTAAATTAAAAAAAATATAAACATTGTAGCGCAATGTTTTGGATTTTAGTGCATATTCAGCAAATAAATAACTCAATAAATCATACAATGCTGGCATGTCAATAGGCTCGCCCCTATTACATGGGACTCAATAACAGCATCGGCGAAATGTGGGTGTACAATAATGCAACTCTGCCTACCCCTTCTGGGAATACAGGCGTGATGCTATGTAATAAATCACGCATCCGTACCTTAAATATTATAATTATATTTGTATACAAACTAGGTACGTATAGAAAGTCACATATGAACATAAGTAGATTAATATTCTAGAACATAACAGTACAATGTGACTACATACATTATATTATATTACGCATGTAAACCAAGTGTGTCAATATAACTGACGCACATAAATACTCACAGACTATCTATTACAAATACCTAATTAGATTATTATAGCATCACGCCTGTATTCCCCGAAGGGTTAGGTATCGGTATAATATATATAGGTATTATATATAGGTATAATTGAGTCCCATGGATTAGGTGGTGACCCTGTTGCCATCAACCGGGCACAGTTTCAAACTTAGTCCTGCTACTGAGCGTTTCCATACAGAAAAACCCAACAAGACTTTGCTCGATCCGGGAATTGAACCCAGGACCTTACAATTAGCAGATGAACTGGCAACCACTAGGCCAAGGAGCCAATCTGCCTCATTGCTTAGGTTTTCGGCCGATAGATGGCATTCTCGACTCCACTATGAGAGGTCTAGTATAATATAATCATTTAAAAACTAGTCGTTTGAGTTAGGTTCCTAAGTTTTTTGTAACAGAATTTACTACTTCAATCTTATTGCTTAATTTAACTATAATTCTATAATACAACAAACATTAGGTAAGCTAGGCACACAATTTAAATGCATAGTAAAAGAAATTATAATATTTTTTTGTTTCTACATGAACAGGGTTTAATTTTGGCCAATTCTTTTTAGCTGGCTTTCCAGGATGGCCCGATGAAGAAACTGTATTCCCAGGGTGAGTAACAGAGAACAAATAAGTTGCTGCAGTGCCCCCTACGACTCACGCTTGAAGTCTCCACGGAAAAATTACTCCAATGGATAAAAAATATTACTATTTCATTAATAGAACATTTCTGTAACCCAACAAAAATAACCTTAATATAATATTTTCTCGTTTCAGATTTCCACCATTGGTAAGATTTTAAATCTGTCTAAGGACACACACACTTAACACAATACATACATAAAATTCGATGAGCATAGTTCGTCTTTGTCATTTTTTACAGATGACGTTGCGTTTTGCGGGTGCTCCCCCCCTCCCTTCGCCTCCGTCTATCCCCAAAATGAAATTCCCAGTTCTACCGTCGCCCCCCTTCTTTCAGTTCCCTGGTTTTATTAGTATGCCACCTTTGCAATTCCCCCCGATGCCATCTGTCCAAGATATACCCAAGGGAGCGACCTACAACGGTATGATGTTTACCTCACAGAGTGAAACAAAAACTGACGAGAATGGAAATCTCGTCAAAAAGGGTGGATCAACCGTCATTATCAATCAGGACGGAAAAGTAACCGTACACAAAAGTATGTATTATCCGAAGTTTAATTATGAGTATCGGCAGTAATTGCTGCTTTACATATTCGTTCAATCAAACAAAGAAAACAGCATTCAGAATTTAAGGAAATATGTGATTAGGAAATATATTAACATAAACAGAACGACTCAAGTGTAACGAATACACTACCTATAGATAAATTCAAATGTACTACAGACAGTTCGTAAACAGTATATTTATAAAAGGGGAATATAGGGACACAGTGAACCATAGCAGTTCTAGTAAAGATAAAAAAAATATAGGTATTAAAAATAGAACATTACATAATAATACAAAAAATGCCTCATTGATCTAGCAAACGCGATTGCTGAGCATGAGGTCCTGGGTAAGAGTCTCAGGTCGGGGAAAATGTTATTGGGTTTTTTCTGTATGGAAATTCTCAGTAGCAGTCTGGAACTGTGCCCGGTAGACTGTAATAGGCTCGCCCCTTACTTAATAACGGCATCGGCGAAATGTGGGTGTTCAATAGTACACATCTGCCTAACCTTTCGGGGAAAACAAGCGTGATGCTACGTGAAATTTGACAAAAATTTCATTAATTTTCAGCTGGGGACATAGAGCCAGATAGTGTTGTTACTAGGTATGTATCTCTGAACGTATAAGATTTGGTATAATCTTTTGTCATACCGTACAATTAAACGTCATACTTTTCTGTTTTGTTACAGTCCTCAATCGGTAAGCAATAGCTCTAGCAGCGATAAACAATAGATGGATAAAATATTATAGTTAATTATTACAACAAATATTCTACACTTCAACACACATACACATTAAAATTCAATTGTTATGAAATACAGGAGCAAAATCATACTACACAGGTAAATTACATGTTCACACTCTTTATAATTAATCCTTTATAATTAACAAAGACGAACTATACTGAACTTCTAAGGGCCTGTTCTTACTAGCGTGTACCCATGCGTTGATAGAGTTAATACGTCCAACACTCGAAAATATAACATTTCTTATGAAAATTCAACGCCACGCTATCACGACATAAACCCTCGACAGCGTCATCGTTAACGCTCATTTGAACAGGCCTTTAAACACACAACACACTTTTTTATTATTATTATTGTTTTTGTTTTTTTAGAAAAGTCTTTTTTCTTTAAAATTGTGCTTTAGAAAACTATTTTTTGTTACAGTCCGTTGACCTCAACGAAGCAAAGGTATAGATAATTAAATTGTTACTGAGTCGATTTTTTGCCGTAGTCAAAACCAATATTCAATGATCAATTTCTCCACCTGAATTCCTTATAATTTTTAATGCGACAACAAAAATAAGCAAGATCCATATAAATAATTTTGATGGTTTGGCTACGGTTTTTTCGTCTCGCATAACAATTTATTGTCATTTATTTTCCAGCTTCCTGCATTGATATAGTATGTAATTACGTTATTACTTAACGTTTGCTCTGTTTTGATACTTTTCTACTCTATTGAATAATATATTTTTCTGTTCGATCTGGGCAACAATTTCTTAATTAATAAGTTCTCCGTTTCTACTAACACGTGTATTTGCTTCATTTTTTGAAAATTTCTCTTACTCATAGGAGCAATTTCTCACCATTACCATCCAAAATTGTTTCAATGTTTACAATTTCACCAGTTGAGACAATGGGACCTATTAGTTTTTTCAAGACTTCTTCTCTTAACACGTGTTCAGAGACGAGTACTTTTTCTTACTTCACTTTACTTCTTTCATAAATTGAATGAGCCGGGAGATACTGATTTGTCTTTTTGCAACTTTGTTTGAAAAATGTTTTCCACTGTTTTGTTTTGTTTCGTAAATTTCTTGCAACACATTTGTTGTGATATGGGAACCGCTAGATTTTAATCTCAGTATCAAAAGTAGTGGATTACACAGCTTTTGATATTGAGATTAACATCTAGCAGTTGATTGCTTGCCTTCCATAAAGCATGGTCTGAGTTCAATGTAGGCACTTTAATTAATTGATTTAGATGCGTTTGTGATTTTGAATGTTCACAAAGTACCCTTGCACACCCTTGCCCACCCTGTATTCTTATTTGTAAGTTTGTTACACATCATACAACAAGGTGTATGTTGACGCAACTGATATCTGTTACGTCCACATACACAGTTACTATGAGGGGTGTGTTTGATTGTTTGACAATTGCGAAGCCTTCTGGACCTATCTGGACTAATAATTGAGCTCTTACTTATACAGTGAGTGTCTTCCACTACAATACCATCTGTTTTTCATAAATTTGTCTCAAATAATATTTTTTCACATCCATAGATCAAACCCATTAAGCCGCCCACGTTCGAGCCATTCAAGCCTTTCAAGCCTTTCAAGCCTTTCGAGCCCTTAAACTTCAAACCATTCGACAGTTTCGATGACTTTCCTACCTTCAAACCGATAGAGCCGATATCTCGTGATACAATTAAGAATACTGTACCAGACAAGAACCAAAAGTATTACGGTCATTCTGTGAGTAGCCAAACCTACTTTTCTGATGTAAATGGTGTGAAGAAGGAAGGGGGCAGTGTAAACATACTGAACAATGACAATGGCGTAGTTAAAGAAAAAAGTCTTATTTTCCATAAGGATCCTGCTGCATAAGGCTGTTAGGTATTTGCGCATGCGCCGATGTTCATTTGTTTTCATACATAGACTAATGTGTTTAAGAATTTATTTCATTCAGCTCTTGATAATGGACGTAAACTTTAATTTAACTTAAATCAAAGCTTGTATAATAAACATCCATTAAAAATACAATTATTTGTTTATAACAGTGTATATTTAAGTTTTGTATTCAATTTCATTGTCTTTAGGTTCATAAAATAAATAAAATTATATTTTACTTTAGTAAGGTTTATTTATTTCTAAAATAACTATTTTGTTAATTATACTAAACCACCTTCCTGTATCATAATTATCATAGCAAGCTTCTTTCATAAAAAAGTACGTAATCAGTTATTTTTATTTTAACCCTAGTATACATTTAGTACCCGGGTACGTCTTAAAACTGCGGCCAGATACCGGAGGACGGGCAGCAGCGTCCTCTCACTAATCGGTGAGCCACTGCGATCCCCAAGCCGCCTGCCAAGCGTGGGGGTTATGGCAAATCTCCCCTTGAGGGAGGCCTTCGTTCAGCAGTGGACGACTTATGGCTGATGATGATGATACATTTAGTTGTTATTTACTACGAATAATTACGAAAGGATCAAAGGTCGGATAATCGGCTTGAGTGGAATTGGGTTAACCACCCAATAAGTAACACTTAACCTTTGTTCGTAACAAGTCTGGATATTTTCCAAAGTGCAAGGTAATTAAAGAGTAGACTGCGGGTGATTTTTCAATCGTCACATAACTTTTAACTGAGGAATCTATTGTGCGATTTGACGACTATTATACAATAAAAAAACATGCCATACCCCTATATTTATTCTCTAGATATACGTCACGAATGAAAAATCGGCCCTGCATAATATAAAAAATAAAACCTTGGTGGTTTACGCCCGCGTGGTTTACGAATCCGTACATTTTCCCGGGATAAAAAGCCTATGTGCTATTCCAGACTATAATCTATCTCTGTGCCAAATTCCATCCAGATTCGTTTAGCCGTTCTGGCGTGAAAGAAGAACAAAAATCCATCTACCCATCTATCCATCCATCCTCACAAACTTTCACCTTTATAATATTATAAGTAGGATAGGATAGGATGGTATGGTAGCATAGCCAATATAAAAAAGATGTTATATGATATACTTATTAAGCTTCAAAAATTTTATGATTGAACGAAACAAATGAACGTTGACAAAAATACTATTTTAAATTTTTTCGTATTTCTTCATGTCTATAGTTCTTGAATGAGGCGAGAGTTACGAAATGACCTCAGTGGTTCTTAAATTAAAGTTCCTGATATTATTTTCATAAATTCGAACAGTATCTCTGCGTATTGCTCTTATAAAAATCTTTCTATATAAAATTAAATATCGTTCTATCTTTATGATTAAAGTGGCCCAACAACGCACGAATATCTTGTGTAACATTTCTTTAAGTAAGCCGTTTTTAGCTCATTTTGATTGACTTCAGGTTCATAAAACCATAGTTAAATTAAAAGTCAAATGTGGAATAAAAATATATATTGCTATTTGGATTTATACTTAAGGGGGTCCGAATCAGAAGAACATCTTCCGAAGATCGACCGCCACATTATTGTGTTGTCTTGTGTCGTGACCCAAGATTAAGCAATAAAATCAATCTGTGTACGAGTGCGTCATATATCAACGAGTTTTGATTGGCTAACACTGCGTCAGAAAGCGAAACAAAACACGTCACAACACAGTAATGTGAATCCCGCTTGACTTGGGAGTATACATCTATCCTCTGTAACTATACCCTTAAAATAATAAATAATATTTACTTTGACGGCACGGTTGGCGCAGTGGTTGAGATATCGACTGCTGCGCTACGTGTCGCGGGTTCGATTCCCGCACGGAACAAATATTTGTATGATCTGCTGATAGTTATTACGGGTCTGGGTCTTTGTGTATGTGAAAACACACCGTGCCTCGGAAAGCACGGAAAGCCTTGGTTGGTCTTGCGCCTGATCCCTCTCCGGTCGTGTCGGATTACCGCCCCATCGGACTATGAGAGTGAAGGAATAGACAGAGCACCTGTTTTTGCGCACACACTGCTCTATAATATCTCTTGCGTGGTTGGCTAATCTACGGTGAGATTGGCCGCCGTGACCGAAATCGGTCAGGAGGACATTATTATTAATATTTACTTACTTACTTTAGTTGTTATACTTACTAGGGTGTCCCAAATATGACAAAAATATTTTTTTTTACGAATTTTGAAATGCATACCCTCTATATCTTTTATAAATGCAAAACCATACTCAAATATGAAATTTTATCTTTCTAGCATGATTGCAACCCGTGCCGACCGAGCCACAAAGTTTATCAAATCTCATGTTTAATGTTAATATTTGGTTCTCCTATAAAATTAATAAAAATGCAATAAATGAAGTAAATAAAAGACAAAATTAAATTAGAGAAATATTTATCTTTATTTAATCATATAAAATAACAACAATCAGCCAGGGTAATTTCTCTTTAGGGTATGTTTTTTACAGTCTGGATAAAAATTTCTATGGACACAGCGCAACAGGAATTATTTTTGCTCTTCTTTAGCCGTGATAAGTCTGTAAAATCTTGTATTAATTTGACAGTTCTTTCAGCAGTGTCATTTAAAATCTTCAAACGAGTTATTCTTCTTTTAGTTTTCAGAAAAGCAGCATTATCATCCCAAGGGACATACGATTCTTGAAGAAAACTGTCGTCGATTTTCAGTCGAGATTTTTGTTTTTCTTATATTGTATCTGAATGTCCCCCTCAAAAATACTACGCATAGTTCGACCGATTCGTGATAATCGTCTCTTATTAAAGCTTTGTTCAGTTGTGCTATAAAAAACATTAAAAAAGATGTAATTTTTGTCTCAGCAACATGGTATTTTACGAAATCAAGGCATTTTTCAATGTTATTTGAATCGATGTTTTTCCAATTGTATCTGAACTTTTTAAAGATCGGAATATCTGGACTGCTAGTAATTTGCTTTATCTTGTTAGTTTTATGAACCAACTCATAAACATGATGACGACAAGCGAAAAGTTACAATTCTCTTTCTAAAGTCTGCTCCAAAAGAGCACAAGCTCCATTGAAACGTCCAATATTCGAAGATGTTGTGTCGCAACACATTATTTGTACCTGTCATTAACATTCCAGTTATAGAGGGCAGTTGAGATGGCTTTAGCGAATTGGCGAATTTGCTGAATCGAGGATTTGTTAATGGAGATTTAATCGATGTTCAGACCAAGCGCTTCTACGAGCGCATGAAGAATGTAAACGGAGTCTCTTATGCTTAGCTGGCATCCATCTAAAGCTATGACAAGTTTAGGTGTTATCAGATTCTTTCCGCTGGCAAGCTGACTTCGTCTGAATCATGTGGATATTCCAAGTTATGTGTAGTATAAGTCGATGCAAGAGCCAGTAACTATTTTTGTCTTAGTTTTCTTTCCTTTTCCTCTAATCGTCTTAGTCTAGCTCTTTTGTCTTTGTCCGCCAACTTTTTGTGTACATCAGGTAAGCATCCTGGTCGACCTGGCTCTCTCTGATTCTTCAAAAATACTTTGTCTTCCTCTATTTTCATTCTTTCAAAGGCGTCCGCATGTGCAATATCAAATAAGTTATCAAGGTGTCTTTGACAATTATTTTCTGAGTTCTTTTACAATTTTTTGCAGCTCTCTCCAAACGTGGTTTTTGTAGGAATTCTTGTGTTTTTCCAAAATATAATGCACTTCCTAATCACAAGATTAGCACTTTCAATAAAAGTCGTTTGACTTCGCGAATATTGTCAAACAAGACAGCGAGAACTTGTCGATTAGATGGTGATTTTACACCATTTATTAAATGGTTTTGGAATTCCGATAAGAAAAATACTTTATTTATCACTCCGTAATTCAACCGACATCTTTATGCAAGAAATAACAGCGTACTAATACTCTAAAAAATCAAATATGAAATGACAAATAAGACACGTAGTTACAGGTCGCAGTGCAGTACCCGCGCAATTTGTATGGGCGAATTTAAATCGCAAGTCGGCACGGGTTATCGTTCATAAAATAGGCTTATCTTTTGTTTTTAGACTATATTGGGTTATTACGAAAGTTTTTAGAAGGTATGCGTAAAAAAAAATCGCACTTGAAATTTATGGGACACCCTAATACTTACCTATGACTAAAATATTAATATACTTAATTATATGAATTACGAATGTATGCATGAGTATGAATGAAGTTTATCGGCTAGTAAAATAAAAAAAGAATAAAAATTATCGATCGATATTCGAATTGTTTTAGCGAGTTATAGGTACAATTTCTTCGTTAAGAGTACAATCGATCCATGTAATCGATTACTAAAATGATGCAGCGAAACATTATTTAATATAACAACATATAGGTACATGCAACACGTGCACGTGTGCAAAAGAATAACGCATTGTATTGTGATGCTATTTCGTATTTTATATTTAAAGTATATTAAAGATTTAAGAAGTATAAAGTGTTACCTATATAAAATTAAAAAGTCTGAGAAAGCACGTTAAGCATTTGTTCCAAGGTGTCATACGAATATCTATGACAGTCGTTATAGGTACCTACTATCCAGTCAAACCTAAAGGTATCAATATCTCCCAGTAATTGAGTATCAGAGGTCAGATAGCAGTCACCCCGTAAAATATTGATATTCAGCCACAAGAGTTTAGACTGGGTGCCGAGTTCAATGTAGTTGGGAACAGGTTATGTAGATGTTTTATAAAAAATAAATATCTTATATAATAATACTCTTAAGAAAAGTAACGCATATATCTTAAATTACTTCATAAATTCAGACATAATCCGCCATCAGCAGATGAAGAAGGTACCTAATAATTCTAATTTTAAAGTTTAATTTCGAATTCAAGGGAGCGATTAGAGTCTTTATCCAGGTTAGAAGTGATATAGAGTCTCCAACTGAACGGCATAAAAGGACTGCTAATAAATGTATGCCTGAGCCAGTAATTATTGTTAGAAATTGGCGTTGGCGTAAAGGTGCCTTCTAAACTGTAAGAGCAAAATGTAGAGCGCTCGATAACAATTGCTCGTGGAAATTGAATCTTGAAGACATTTTAAGGCCTGTGCTGGTCATAGACAAGACAGATGTTCTTTGTTAAAAGCAATAAAGGTGTGTACACGTGAACAAGACGTCTAATAGACATGCGATTTAAACTGGTTTTCTTTGTTTTACACTGTAGCTAGTCAGAATTGCTTTGTGACTAATCTGACTAACTACATCTTGACTTTAACAATTTATATTCAATTTGACGTCAGACGACAATTAGTAATATCAATTGTAAGTAATTGTAGGCTTTTGTGGTAAAAAATTTGAGCTAAGTCAAAGTCAAATATTTTTATTTCGAGTAGGCCTTTGTAGGCTCTTTCAATGTGCAATGCATGGTGCAATGTTCCAAAGAGGGGGTAGATCCTATGGAGAAGAGACCGGCAAGAATCTCCGTGAATACTGTTTCAAAATAAAAGTTTCATAATGGGCACAATCCGACGCATTATTACGACAAAAACTATGCGAGAACAATGCAAGCTAGTGTGCTCAAAAACACACAAGAGAACTATAATAAGTTCATAATAATTGATATAGCTAGGTTCAGCCACAATAGTTGGGAATCCAGCGACTCAGTACTCAACGTCTTCATCATCAGAAGGAAAGCTGTCCCGAGTCAGTACAACGACCCAGACTGTCCATCATATAAAGTTACTGGCTACAGGGCCGTTCTTCGCGCAGGATCAAAATTTACAAGAATACAAGTACACATATTAACTTGTAAAATATAGATAAAAAAATTGCCACGAAAATGACATAAAAATCCTGCTGTGCAATGACAAAACATCTTGGACGTGAGAATCGTTTGTTTAGAATTTCCCTCAGAAATTCTAGGTTCGCGAATAAACTCGCGTATATAAGACTTAGTGTATTAAATACACTCTTTTATGTAACAAACTGACACAGACAAGACAGGCAATAAGGAGCGTATTGATTCAGCTGTATCAGTTAAAATAAATAAATACTTTTGTGTTTTTAAAGTACAATCATTCACTTTAAAAAGTTTTGAAGTCCGTTACATAATATTTTTACTTGTATATTCATTGAATATCATATAGCTTAAATTATAAGTTCAAAGTACTGCGTATTGTACTAACCTCCTTCCTGCGTCATTGGTCTAGTGCATTAGACCCCCAGGGGTTCACGGGAGACTCGACGGGGGTCTACGTTGGCGTGATAAAAAATGGGGGTTTATAATTCAATTTACAATATGGTAGAAATGTAGCTGGTCAACCGGAACCAGCTAAATTTTGAAAGTGGTCTATGAGAAAAAAAGTCTGGGAACCTCTGGTCTAGTTGTTGCAAGCGCGACTGCTGAGCGTGAGGTCCTGGGTTCGATTCCCGGATCGGGAAAAGTGTTATTAAGTTTTTCTGTATTAACATTCTCAGTACCCTCACGTAGTCTGAAACGATGCCCGGTAGATAGCAATAGGATCGCCCCCTATTACATGGAATTCAATAACGGCAGCAGCGAAATGTGTGTGTACAAATAGTACACCTCTACTTTACCCTTCGAGGAATGCAGGCGTTATGCTATGTTATTATGTTAAGTAGTAACTGAACGCTAAGTTAACGTCTCATGAAAAGAAAAAGGTGTAACGTTTCTATTTTGAAATAACATGAGCATACAAAAATTCATTTGTTTTTTCTTTCTTTTACACTACCTAATATCAGACTGAGACAGCAATATTACAGTTAGTTGTCACAAAAACCCGGACTCGAAACTAATATTTGAAAGCTATACCGGCAAATATTTTTTGTACTGAAGTGGGATTCAAACTCGCAATGCTTTGAACAGCACATTGCTCCGTTAACGCCACATTTACCTACTAGTATGTCGACGACATACGCCGACACACATGCCTGAAAAGACAATTGTAAAACAATGATTCATATTTCTGCAGAAAAAATTATTCACACTCATTGCTATACGGCCACATTATTTTAACTAAAAGGACCAATTTGTAATGAGATTAATATTGTAAATTTTCATCAACCAATTCTATCACCGACTTTTTTCACTTCCAAGAATAACCCTGACGTACATATTTGTTTCAGCAGGGTTTTAAAACACGTGTTGTGCTGCCATTTGTTAGTGTTAACATTGTTTCAAATTCTGAGAAAATTTTAACAAAACAAATCGGCGGCCATCACAATTATCGGCTGAGACACTATTCATCAGCCCATTGATATTCAAATGGGTCCTCCAAAATAATATCGTCATGATGGGCATTTCAAATGATTACAAATAATAACTCATGATGGGCAAATGAAACCACTGGATACTGCATTTAATTCATGAACCATAGTTGAACGCAGACCAGGTGCGACAAACAATATGGATACTGCATTTAATTCATGGACCACAGTTGGACACCGCCGACAAACAACAGACGTTCTATAGACCCGACCTTTCATGACTTGACGAGTTAAAGATTAGGGTATTTTCAAAATAATATTAAATTTTCCAACACTCACCCTCTGACACTTAAAAACAAGAAACAATATTTACAAAATTAGTGGATCTTTCATATTTTCTAAGGGAAAATATGCCTGTATCATGAATTAAAGGTATTAATATAATTTGATACCTCTTTTACGTAGCGAGAATGCTCATGGACGGAGGCGTGTGCTGGGATGGGCTGTTACCAGCTAAACTCACCATAGTAATCCACTTCGGCCCCCAATAAAAGACGTAGAGAATTGCTAACTATTATGACGATAGGTACCAAATTTATTCAATGAACTGAAAGCAAAACAAAATACAAAATGCGCTTTGTGGAATTATATTCTTTCCTTATAAATTTTTGAAAATTACTAATAAAATTATTTAATTTACCAAATGACTCTGAAGTTGTCCATTTCACATGAGGGAGACTCGTTACCAACTAAACTCACCACAGTAATCCACTTCGGCACCCAATAATAGACGTAGAGAAGTCCTTACTACTATGATGGTAGGTACCAAATTTATTCAATGAACTGAAAGCAAAACAAAATACAAAATGCGCTTTGTGGAATTATATTCTTTATTTATAAATTTTTGAAAATTACTAATAAAATTATTTAATTTACTAAATGACTCTGAAGTTGTCCATTTCACACGAGGGAGACTCGTTACCAACTAAACTCACCACAGTAATCCACTTCGACACCCAATGATAGACGTAGATAATTGCTTACTATTATGATGGTAGGTACCTAATTTATTCAATTAATTGAAAGCCAAACAAAATACAAAATACGTTTTATGGAATTATATTCATTCTTTATATTTTTTTTGAAAATTACCAATAAAATTATTTGACAAAAATGTCTCTGAAGTTGTCCATTTTACCCGAGTCTCCCCTCGACGTTCATTAACAAAACTATTGACCGTTTCAAGGTTGTAAACATATGGTACCAATATATAAGTCTAGCATTTTCCACATTTTCCATAATATTGTGAGATTCGGTTGCCAACAGTTGCTTAATAATTAAAAATAACTACATTGAACATGTCGAATATTGTTATATTTTTCGCGATTTTAGCGTTGGGTTGTGCTAATGGTAGGTACTTGAAGCTTTGCTTTTATGTAATAATCGTTTATTTAGGTTATTTCCGGGAATCATTGTTATCATTGAATCAGCTCAGCAGGATTAGACTGAAAGGATAAAAATATCTACAGGTCTGAGTTTGTTTCGGGATTTCTTTTCAGGGATAATCATAGGATATGCCAATGCCATCTAGTTAAAAAAGACGTGTAAAAGTTATGGAAAAATCTTAATTGCAAAATAATCAATTTAATTTTTTTCGTATTTTTTTAAAACTTATAATATTTTCTTTTAGTTTGAATAAGAAAACAGCTGTGTAGCATCTTCAAAAAAAAAAAAAGTGTTCCTAGGTATATATTGCCTTTTTACAAGAACTGAACACATTTCGGTATAATTACATAGAAAATGGGCTAACATTAGAAAAAAAATCCGTTCGAATGTGCGTTCAAGTGACTGTGATTATAATACCCAGTGTACTGTTATGGTGAATTTATCATTGCAAAAATAGATGGATGCTTCATAAAAGCATTATTTTTTATTTATATGTTCATACTTTTCCATACGTGATTATTTTTTTAACCGTCACTAGCATCCGCGATCAAAAGATTTTCGATTGTGTTTACTATGCGTCGCTTCATTGGTAGAAAGTTTTAAAGGGTCACTTATAGCTGTGAAAATGTAATGTAAAATAATTATTTAATTATAAGCTTAGTTAAAAACGTATTCTTTTGCGTCATGCGCGCCCACATATAGCAACTATAATATGTATTAACAATATAGAACAATAGTGTAATCAATGTTCAGTTGTTTTGTTTTGCTGTGTTTGCACTGTGAACAGAACGAGTGCCATCTGTTAGTACCGGGCGTATGTATGTACCTCCCATTGCAATATTATCAACACTTTCGGAGTAATCGTTACCAGTTTTTTCACATGAGCTTGCGGAAATAATGTGTATGTAAAGTATTAGAAAAAATTGGAAATTAAAAGAGTTGGCAACTTTGTAGTTGGTTAGGTATTCATTCTTTTCCATAGGTCCATCACTGCGTGATGTTGCCACCTTCCGGAGTACCAGGCATTTATGAATAGCTAGAGTACAGAGAGTATTATATTGTTATCGTCGAATCCTAATACATAGTATTTATTTATTTTCAGCCCAATTTGCTGGCGCTCGTGCCGGTGCTATGTGAGTATATAAAAAGTGTTTTTTTTTTTCTCTAGTGGGATGTTATGCGTTGTTAAAAATTTACTCCTAGTTAAATAATGTCTCGTGAATTTTATTATACATTTTTTTCGTTTATATCAGGTTTTATACCAGATATTTTGCTCTATTTGGACACATTAGCGAATCTGACCATACATTATTGTAAAGCACATGTTAGTGCAGTTTTATAGGCATCGTTCTCATTGTAGATCATTCTGGAAAATCGTGCTGGTTAAACCAGATGCGACTGAATATCAGTATTTTATACGAGTGTTACCGGAGTTCCACCCAGCTATTGGAAATTACTGATACCCTAGATCGGTCGATGTGCAAGGCTTCTTGATAAAGTATCTTTAAGTAATATGATTGTAATTTATTAATTTTTTACAGAGCTGGTGCAGGAGCTTGGCCATTTAATGGAGGTTTTCCCGGTTTTCCATGGTTCAATGTAAGTCATTTCAAATATAAAAATGTAGTAAAATCGCATATTTTTCAATGTAAACCTTGTGGGCGCGTTTTTTATGCAAGTCGAGATAAATGCGCGCGCACGAAATTAATATACATGCGTAATGTAAATAATAAATAATGGATATTGTCTTGCGGGCTAGCCCTCGGAAAGTTAGGTAGCCAGTAAAGGCTGGCGAGATGCTCCCTACTATAATTAGATGATCTCAGGTTTCATCACTCGTGGAGGCTATTTCCTTGCACTAGAAAACTAAGACAGTTTCTCCATTGAAAATGAAGGATTTTCTTTTCGGGTGTATGGGCCGCCTGGTGGGCCGAAACCTGACGGTTGATGTCGGACATCTGTATATGTGTAAGAATCTTTGTAAACACTGATAGTGTTAATCAGGATTTTATGTTGTCGCTTCACTCCGATAGATGTCACTTCACTTTTTGCCATATTGCGAGCAATAGTCGCTACAAAAGGCATTTACTACTACATAGACTTGTCACTGTTCCCATTAGACAATCAGTAGATATTATTATCAGTCTGAATATTGTAAGAATACAAAAGTCCTAACCGACATAACAAATAACATTTATTACAGATTCTGTCTCCCGAAGATATACTGAAAATGCAACCAGCGCCAGGTAAAAACGTCCATACCTCTTTCATGTCTTCATCCTCGAAGGGAGGAGTGACTGAAACGAAAATACTGCACAGCGACAATGGTGTTCAAAAAGAGTTCACTTTTACCCACTAACGACAAAACAAACTCCTTTATGAACTACCTGTTTAAATTAAAATCAGTAAAAAAATTCAACAGAAAAAAATTAAACAAAGTACTGTCAAAACTTTGCATATTTTAACTGTACCCTAAATTTCCAACATCATGTTACGTAAATATTTTGTTTATAGCATTTGTAATTTCAATTAAATTACAAAAATAAGTAAGACAGGTCTAGAAATTATAAACATCGAGTGTTAAGATTGTTTTGTTTAAAAAGTATCATATTCTGTTTAACAATGTGTCAAATGGTCCTAGGTACAAGGGAGTTACTCCGAATTTAACACCAAATCTGACAGGTCATAAATTTATTTAATTTTTCCGCAGAACTGTTTTTACGGAAATATATAATGCTGGTTTCAGATTTGCCTATCAGTTTTGTGGTTTGTATACCAGCTTAGCTTCTTAATGCCTTGCGGCGCTTAACATCGTATTTGTCGAAACACTAGTACGAGCGATTAGGAACTCGAGTAACTGTAGGTAGTATGGATCTAGCAAAATATACGTTTAAAAAAAAGAACATAAAAAAAAACACTTCATTTAAACGGATTAATTAAAAATCAATGAAATCTAGTATCTACTTACTAAGATAATTTTAGATTTGTTTAATTTTTGTCAAATTCAACCATTGCCGACCTCTACTCAATATTGTTCTAAAACTGGAAATTATTAAATAAAATGTTCTTTTCACACGTTTATAAATTAATATTTGACCAGATTATTTAATCTGGAGCATAAAGTGCGTTGACATTTACAACTTTATTTTCAAATACAGGTTTTCATATTTTCGATACATATATTTTGGTTTAAATGGATTTTTGGTTGTTAAAATTATTATGTTTTATTGTCATGTAAATTTATTTAAATTTCAATAAACCAGCTTCAAAATACAATTTTATGTATTATTTTATCCAGCGATCCTATTGAATGTCGACAATAATCTACAACATTATTTGTCTCTGACGAGAAGTAGGTATAACATCAGATACTTTAACACATATGAGATGTCCAAGCAATGATACCATAATGCGTAGGACGACGAGTAAAGGTCAGTCCCAGTAGGCTCCTGAATATGATTGCTGACAGGGTGAATTGCCCATACGTAGCCTGTTGCATGTACCACAACGCAATTTTATTTACTAGTTAAGACTTGAAATAAAATCTATTTTAAAGAAAAATTTCCTACTTTTTAATGCTGCTGTACGCCTATTTAACTGACAAACACAATGCCTTCAAGGAATCTAGATTCACACTAGTCTGTTAAGGTACAATTACAAAGGAGTTTCTCCCAGGTTGTGGAATCAGTTCCAGACTCCCAAAATTTTCCTACGAGATTACAGCATGGGGTCCTTCAAATAGGGAGTTGAGAGAGTCTCTGGTATTACAAGCGTCCATATGTTACAGTAACAGCTCACCACCACGCGGGCCGTAACTATATTTGTACCAGCGAAAGGCTATAAAATTTTTTTTAACAAGAAATTGCAATTTGTACTTGTTTTAGCCATACAATTATTACCTAATACAAGCCTAAACAAGGCCACAAGCAAAAAATAATCTCCTCTTTTTTTGACGTCGTTTAAAAATAGACCACTCAGATGGTAACATAATATACGGAGTGAGAGATGACACACTTTGAGTGACGTAAAACCTATCACGCTTCAACGTTATTAGCAAATGTTAAAGACTTGTAGGTTGGTAAAATACAGCTATTCTAAGAAAGGAGTAAAATGAGTGACATTCTACCTACATCATTCATGTCATAGCATCATCATTACAATATCCAGTTTCAGACATACAGCGTAGGCGGTAGGCGAAATTACTTCAAAGTGGTTTTGTTACGTCACCTAGGTACACCACAAAGAAAGGAACGGGGGATAATGGACTTAGTAAAAATAGGGTTTAAGAGAGTGAATTAACTCAAACGCGCAACTCAATGCGCATGCGCAGACTAATTGGTGGTAATAATTCTTCTGACATCTTGAATGCCGACTTAAAACCTCGAAACCCATTTCAGACATTTAATTCGTTTTTTTTTTTACCACCTCGTTGGTATTGCGGCCAATAAATAACAAGATGGGTCTGAAAGATCCATGTGTGATATATGGTAACTCTGTTTTATTGCAGTTATTCTGACCACAGGCTATCATAGGTGTACCTCGTGTATTTTCTAAGGTCGCCTACGTACTGTCTGATCTTTCTCATTTTCCTCTTAATTTTTCGTCTCCTCTTTTTTTTATTCGTATTTTTGGTAGCTTTTCTGTAGCTGTAGCCTTACTCGCTGAGTCGAAGTCATATGAATATAAGGATTTTTTTACCTTCCAACTGGTCATCCACATATCTAAGTATTCTTCAATAAACCGTTTCCATTTTTCTTAACAATTATTCACTATATAAGATACTGGTTAATCAAAGTTTTCCTTCCTGATTTAGATTATCTTTAATAGGTAGGTAAATCAAATTATAATATCCTTGCTGACCTAAGTTAAAAGTGAACTGAATCTCCTATTGACGAAAATGTATGTTCCTCGAGTTCCATTTCAGCGGCAGTAGATAATTCTTTTGAAACAGAATATTCTGATCTGCAGCTCTGATTCAAATTAGGAATGTTATTAATGTTCCCAGTACTGGGATCCATGCCACTTCTTTGGCAGTGGGACTCGGCACTACTTATGCCATCGAGCATTCTCAGATGTCACAAGTCTTCGAAGTTGTATTCTCCATGCTATGGTGGTGATGTTCTGATAGCTAGCGGTTAACTAATACGACCATATTTTATAGCATTCCATTTATATTGGATCTGTCTAATGCATTTAAAAAATAAAAGCTTCTAAAATGCTGCTAGATGTCAATGCCCTTTACCAGTGCAATACGCTAAGGTGAATTCATATACTAAAATAATTTGATACATTACCATAGCGAGTTTTTTATTTAGTCGCATTTTTACAACAGGTTTGTATGTATAATTAGGAAAAAAAATATAAAAGAAAATGTCAACTATTATAAATTATCCACTCAACAAAACATCGAGCTTCTTTGTTTCGTGTTCTTTACGCTAAACAGATAAAAAAAAATCTGTATAAAACTATCAATATGCATAGTCAGGCTCGGTTGGCGCGGTGGTTGAGTGATCGACTGCTGCGTTACGTGTCGCGGGTTCTATTTCAGCATGGAACAAATATTTCTATAATTCACAAATAGTTGTTGTTGGTATTGACACTACGATTCAGGAGTTATTCCTTGTATGGCGCAATATTTGTTTAAAAAAAAGAGTATAACAAAAGCGTCTCCAACCAACCAATTGTTATACCTATCACCACGCTGGTTGGGTTGTATATATTTCATTCTTTTTGAGCTCTCCAAATAGCAGTACTATCGTAGTAAGAGCTACTTATAGCAGAACTATTCAAATATCGTCCGGTATTTATGAAAATAAATATGAATATTCAGGAATCTCAACATAATATTTTTCGATTTTGGCAAGCTCACAGTTTTACACGACTTCTCGATCATACTACAGTTGGATTGCGAGAGCATCCACGAATGACAAATCATGAGATCATGCGCACCCTGAACCGTCAGCCTCGATACCACCATAGCTGACTAGCTAATCTTTAACCCAGTGGACCACATGAATGTGATAGCTCGTGTCGACTCGATTGAAGAGAAGACTACAGTTCCTACAAATAATCCACTGGTAGATGCACATCCCAAGAGAGCGGTTAATGAGTTAGCGAATCCTATGCCTCCGGCATTGCAGGTATGCAGAACATTAAGAGGTTTTAGTCGACAATATCTCCCAACATCACCCGTCACCTTCCCTATGCCGGCGGTGTTGCATGATGCATTTCAGAAATCAGAAATGTTTATTTATGATACATAGGTATAGTGGTTGGTAAAGAAGTATTATAGTTTTAAGTGCTCTATGATCAACCAATTAAAGGCATACAAAAATAATGGATTACAATTAAACACATAATATGAAACATACTTAACTGTATTCTGAATACATAGTATCATTTTTTTTTTTTATTGAATCAGTCACATACTCGAACTAAACATTTTGTAACATGTAATTTAGATTATAATAATGAATTATAATTTAATTAAGTAATAAACAATATATTAATATCAATAAAAAATATCTTATGTATTACATTATATAAAAAAAATTCTGCTAAAACGGAGACAGTGTAATAACATTTTTATCTAAACCTATACCAATTTTAACTCTTCATATTTGGCTAATTAGAAATGATTTTGTGTGAGACATGCAATGTTTCTAACACGGATTTAAAATATAGAAGAGGAGAATGTTAAGGAATGCTGACCCTACCACCATGTGAAATGTGACACCAGGGGAGTCAGAAAGAGAAAGAGAAGAATAGAGACAATTGATTGTGTGGAATGTGTATCTTGTACATTTACTGAGGTCTTGTATTATTAAAATTTGATCTTTGATCGTAAGTACTTAAGTAGATAAATATTCACATATTCATGAAGTACATGTTAAAATCGCACACAAATAAATATTTTAAATTAATTTATGTTTTCATGTTTCATATCGTTATTTTTTACTCAGCAAATAATTTAACTCTATGCAAAAATATTTCCGAAAATTGGTTGCATTATTGCATAATGATTGAAAATAAAAGATGAATTAGGTATTCTTGAACGTTAAGGTTAATTAATACGAGAACATAAACTATATAATGTTTTGTTAATCCTTTTACTTACATGTCATTAAGGAATTTGTGACATCATTCAGCCAAGGAATTTCGTCTAAGAAAAATCTAAAAAATATTTATTTTACATTTCCTGTTATTATTTTACAATGAATCAAAATTTTTAATACTCTATTGTGACACTTCTTTTAATTTTAGACTTACTCTAGTAATCATAAAACAGCAAAGCTTCTACAGAGCCCAACGTGAGTGTACATAGTATGTTAAGTACTTATGTAGTTTAAGCCTGCCATCTAAGCATTGTGGAACGCAAATAAAGTATTGAGTATTGTGTACATCTCCCTATTCTACATCACTAAGGCTGAAGGTACTTGCATCAGTAGGACATCGTAGACTACGTACGCCAAAAGACGAGGTACACACCGAGGGATCGTCTGCTGAAGTAGCGCCGGTAGGTGCCGCAATATCAACTTCAAGGCGTTCGTAGTGCGAGTACCGAACTATTTTCTGCCCCTCGTCTTGCAAAACGTTTGACGGCAGGCGTTTCCACGAACAAGTGCCACAGACAGCACAAAGGCAATATAGTGAAGAGCTATTAACATCATAGTCTTTACTTTATATATTTTAGTTTTTAGCGAATAAATAACAATTTAATAATTAGTTATAAACAATAATTATCTTCCTTAAGAAATAAATTTCAAAATTACGAAAAGTCTTACGACTTATTACTTTACAAAACTTAATAGCACAATTCAGTAGAACGAAGAGGCATACAGAGGCACCTCTCACTACATTTACTGCAGACGCACAGCCATAAGATCAGCCACCTAAAATACAGCCACATATAAACCGTCAGACTGATTCTAGAATTATATAAAAACGGCCTAGACATACATATATCTAAACATAATCTCCTATGCATATTATAAATCTAAATGTGAATATAAAATAAAGACGTCAAATAAATCAAACTTCTTGATCGTTCATTGCTACCGATGTCATGTCTTGTTGCACCAGAAATCCTTGTGGAGCTGGTTCAGATAACAATCATGGGTAACTACTTACCAATGATACTAATGATAGACTGCCCTGTAAGCTGGATATAATTTATTAAATTCTCCTGATTATACACTGTAATTGGGGATTGTAAAATCAATTAAAATCGATTTTACAATCTCCTGTAAATGAAGTGCCGCATTGTAAAGCCTCATTGGTCTCGTGGCCGCAAGTGTAACTGCTAAGCTTGAGGTTGCCAGATTGGTGTTACTGGGTTTTTCTGTATTTTCTGAATTTTTAATTCTCGGTAAAAGCACGGAGTTAGGAACTGTGCCTGGTTAATGGCAGTAGGCTCGCCGTCTATTTTATGGAACTTGTTTTGTTTTTTTTACTTGTTTTTTTTTTTTTTTTTTTTTAATCGTTGCCCCACACTAGGATTTCTCCTGTGTCGTGGGTACAGTTTACAAACATACATGTCACATGCACACACAACCAGACCCGAAACAACTATCTGTAGATCATACAAATATTTTTTCCGTGCGGGGATCGAACCCGCGACACATAGCGCAGAAAGCTAATGGCTTAGCCACTGCGCCAACCGTGTCGTCAACTTAATAACAGTGTGGCAAACGCAAGCATTTAACTTCTCTGGATGAAAATCGGCGAAATGTAGGTGTACAATAGTACACCAGTTTATCCAGAATTAGCTGTTACCGTGACTCTGTCCGCTTAGAAATATTTCTCATACAAAGTTTGAACCCTCATTTTACCCCTTTCTAGTCTACATATTATATTCATCTGGTTCGATATGGTATAGTCGATAGAATATAATGTGTGCATAATAGGCCGGGAAACCCGGATCGCCCGAAAGAACGTTGGGTTGACGACAAAGTCAAAGCCACGGAAAACACACAAGGGCTAAACAAGATCGAGGAGGCTGGCAAAATTGAAAGGAGGCTAATACCCAGTGGGTGATTCAGGGATAGCATGATGATTATGACATTTACTGAGGTGTCTCGTTCGAAGAGATTATACCTTTAGTTGCTGTATGTTATTCCCGGCGATATGGAATTGATAGATATGGATGTTGAATTGCCAACCCATCAGTCTACTGTTTGAAAGCCTATCAAAACTATTGTTAATGTAATCATGTGATTTACGTCGACTTGATAGAAGAGAAGGAAATGTCTATCTACTGTTTGCCACTGCGCCGTGCATTAGATTTTTTTTGATTCTCACTACTGATTTGTATTCGGAATTGATATTCGCACATTCTGTCTTCACTTCCGTAGGGCACGGTCACCTTTGCGCGAGCTCTGACATTGGGTCACCATGATGATGACCTTTTAGAGAAACTTGAGTGCTATAAGTATATACTTTTATCTGATAATGGCCTATTTTCAGATATAAAGAATAGGCTTAGAATAGTTGAACATGGTCCTTGTTGCTAGGGAGGTTCTTCACCCATCTCTCGATGGGAGAAGAACGGTGACCCATCCAAAGACTGACAGCAGATAAGCTGTACTGCGCGATATCTGTGTAGCTGAATCCCTCTCTAGCAATAAGGACCATGTTCAACTATTCTAAATCGCCTTCGTGCCTCGGAAAGCATGTTGAGCAGTTGGTGCCGGGTTACGGGTGTCAACAGCTTAAAAAGTATTACAATTAGTATTAACCTTAGAGTATCAATGTATCCCAATAATTAAGGAAGTCAGATGGCAGTCATTCCAACTAAATTTAACTACATCTGGTTAAGAGAGTCGACCTAAACTTAGTTGGGAAAACGCCAGGCAGATAATGATGGTCATTATTCACGAAATGATTAAATAATATTATAGTTACCATACCACCTGTTCATCATTAAACTATAAATATTTTTTAAGGGTTTTTATATATTGACAAATGATTTGATAAAAAAAAAACACGTGTTCTGATTTAACACTGAATGGTGAACAAAACGATGTAATTTAAATGAATAAAACGAATATTGGAATAATAAACACATTATAAATTAAAATGTTTACATTATAACACCATCAAATTCGTTTGTTTTCTAAGAAAAAACGCAAAACGACATCCGTATGACAAAAGGTAAAAATTTAAAATCGAAAACAGAATAGCAAAAACATGGCACTAGCTAAATGGTATTGCAATAAAAATCACACTTTAATGCGGCAAAAATAAAGGAAACCCTTCAAGAATATCCTGTTGAACACATATGGATATACTCGTAATAGATGGAAAATGGCGTACGATATAAGCCTTGATATCGCATCTGATAGCGGCATTTAGACGCGAGAAGTCACACAGATCACGCGTGTTTACGTGGAACTAGTTGGTAATACATTCATACGAAATGGCAAGAATCGCCTTAATATTAGTCCTAGTGGTTGCTGTTATCACCGTCCAAGGTAAGCAACAACATCATTCGACTTAGAATCCATAAAATACGAAAAAGTTTAGCAATTTAATGAGATTAAATCGAAACGCAATTTATAATATCATGCCAGTTTGTCTATTTTGTGTATACTAAAATATGTTTTTGCTAAATATTATTAAGATTAAATGGCATCCAATCATGTTTAATGCACAACTAATTATCTTGATATTCAAATCTGAGACCCGGAAATCAAAACAAGATAGATAGCAATGTTTTTCGCGAATAGATTCGTTTGAATGGAACATTAAATTGTTGCGAAATTAGTTATTTCATTTACATGAGCAGGACATATTTGTTATTGATTCCAAGTTGTTATTCAGTGGATTTTTAATTAAAAGTCGGTACGGTTAGTTTAACGCGACGGATAATCTATTTATTATTAGCCATATATTCCTCTATACGAAATAAACAAATACGCATGTATTTCTTTTTTCTAATTTCACTTTGACCCCTTTGGTTGACATTTTTGTTTTGTCACAAATTCGTAATGTTTCAAATCATTGATTGGTTTGAATTCCTTTTTGAAGTAGAAAATAATATCGCAAGGGTAATAATGCAACTAAAATTAATCAGAGGTATGATTATGAGCCAGGTATAACGATTTACTGGAAGTCGTTTTAGTTGGGAAGAGGCTATAAAGCTATAAGCACTCCCCGATGTGTGGTTTCGAGCCAGACAAAATTTATAATTGTAAGCTCAAAAATTAAGAAATGCTTTATTCTTAACTTTAATAATGTTTTTATTCTCATTCTTATTTAACCAGGGAAAGAGAAACACGTTCAAGTAATTAGATATACGATAAGTTTTCTGGACAAACAAGCTTCACAACCTCTTTTCAGATAGGTATGACTCTGATGAACGCATCTAGATATTTTCTATATCTTTGTTAACAACTGCTAAAATGTTTAAGTGGACATCACACTTTTTTACGCATTTGTGGCATTGACAATAACTTCGGGGGTCATATTGTGAAAATAACAAACATTTAATACATCAAACATTGCGTACTTGTCAATATATATGCAGATTATGTCACGGCCGGCTGCTGAATAGACCAACAGGTTCAATGATATTGAATTAATTCACGTCTCCTTTATTATTATTGGTATTTATTAGAACTTTATTAGTGAAACTGTTAAGGAGCGGAAATGCTTCCCAGAGTCCTTTCCTCTAATTAGAATCTAGTTTACTTCAGGCTGTGAGTCAATATGTAACGCCTACTCTTCGCTTCATTTGGATCGTGATATAGTTGTTAAACGCATGTATGGTATAAAAAAGACTTAATAATTGCCTTCCAACAAATTTTTAAGGTCGTACCTTTCATGACGTAATAACCATTTCTGAAATTGAAAAAAATTACAGCTAATATGATACTGGTACTGTTATCCAATCGCACCCCAGAGCGGGACAAAAGCTTCTCCCCTATTGTGAGCCAAATCGAATATTCAATGGTTTATATATATATGTATATAATAAAGCTGCGCTAGACTTTTTTCTGGTTGATAATAATAACGTAGTCGGAATCTCAGAGTTAAGTAGATGCAAAAATGAAGGCTATTGATAAATATTATATTAAATTCTTCAATTTCAAAAATTCCAATCTATCTTTCTGTTCTTCTGATTTTATTTGTATACTTAAATGCAAAGCATCTATGTTAAAAAACCCAGTGCACAACAATTTAAAAAAAAAACAAAGTTTCATTTATTTATTAACCAAATTATAATTTGGGATTCCCATGTACTAACTTAGTTAGGTCATAAGAGATGGACTTAGAGCATTTAGAGAATAATAGACCATCATTTTGGCCTCATGTGGGTTGGCGGACTTTGCACATCATCAAGAACTGAGCCCTCTCAGGGGTACGAGTTCCTCATGATGTTACCTTCACCGTTAGTAATACTCAAATACTAATCAAGTGGCTTTAATAAATTATTTGGTATCGGTGTACAACTGGCTGGGTTTATTCAATCCATTCTAATGTAACTCTGTTTGTTTGTTAACTCGTCACGACTAAACCACTGAACCGATCGTTATGAAATTTCACAAAGAATAATAATGCAGTAAAATATACACAGCAAAAAAAATATGCTATATTGTAAGCTTATGTTCTTCTCTATCCATCTGTATTATTCTAGTATTTATCTTTTAATATGAATCTAATGATAATAAATTCAAAATACACGCAGGTGAACTGGTTGGCAACAACATAAAGACGATTACCAAATGCTGCACACAGAGTAGATATTGAGACAATTACGCATTAACGGAAAATAATAATTTAGTCTATTTTACGTCTAGTTTTAGTGTGCGCATGAGTGTGTGTTCAAGCCGTACCCCTTCTGTCTAATATCAATCTTAACTATGGCCTACGCAGACTCTTGCGAAGAATAAACAAAAACCTTAATAATGCAGTCAAGTTACATCTAAATCTCTCTCTCTCTCTCTCTCGAAATATAACGAATCCAAAACATACGTACATATGTTGTCTTGATGCGGATAGATGCGGTCATCAAAGTTTACAGTGCAAATATTATCCAAAATATTGTGTACAACATACATATGAAAAAAATATAAAAGTGACCTATCAATTAGAAACTATATCTTAACTAGTGTATAAATACGGAACTTGGTTCTATTCACGTAAATGATTAATCTTTGTATGACGACACTGAGATACACATTTATATCAAAATATTTAATAATATATTACGAATATTTAACACAAAAAGACGTCATAAAACTTGAGATGTATCAACATTGATCGGTGCGTTTAGAATTGTTTTGTTGTTTGTACTGGGTTGTGCCCTTCTGATATAATGAAATAAGGTTTTGCCGATCGACAAATGGCAGGTGCGCAAGAGCACCCTCTGGGGTCACTTACTCATTTGGTCAAACTGCTATTTGGGGAAGCTCATTCAAAATCAATACGGCATGAGGTGCAATTATGCAAAATATGTTATATTACGACTTATATAAAATTCAAAGACAAACGACTATCAGAATTGATGTCTTTAGTAGCATTTATTAATAAACCCTAGCGAACACCAAACCGATCCCTCTGGATCTGAAGATTCATGAGAGAAACATACCTTTGGCATGACTTTTTTTTACTAAATATTTTATGCAAACGCCGTTTCCACATTTCAGGACTACCAACGACATACGATGACATTGTGGCTGCGTCAAAGGCAGGCCAATGGGATCATGTGCAGGAGTTGTAAGTATCATCTTGTTTACACTTATTCCTAATGAAAGACGCACTGAAACAGGATTATGCTTATGAGGAAAGCTTACAGCATTTTTTTGAATAATTCGGTTATTTCTCCTCTACTAAACAATTTGGCTGTAAGCAATTTATCCATGAGCTCCACATACACAAGCTCACGAGCACGTAGATGACTGGCATGCCAATGGGAACTAATGAGTGACTGATGATGATTCAGATAGTGAATCGTAAGCAGTAAGCAAAAAATCTGCTGAATTGTTGTCACAAGGCCACTATCAAGACATTATTTTTATCATCACCATCTTTCAATTAAACCGTGACCAAAATAGTTGAATTTGTCATAATTTTGAAATTAATTTATGAAAGACAATATATGTATAAATAAATATATTAACTATTAAAATTTAATTTTATATTTATTTTAATTTTATAATACATAGTTAATTAGTTACATAACTTTATGAAATTATTCACAATGATTATATAAATATATATACATTGTATGTGAAAAACAAACAATGCGTGAGAATAATCACCTCATGAATCCTTAAATTTTAATCTAAACCATTAGCTAGATAAGTTTGTCTTATCAATTCTGAGCTCTACTACTATAATATTATTAGTATCACTGAACTCCTATTCTCCGTAGTTACCATTTTTGGTCAGCGGGAAGATTAGTGAAAAATACGTTGTGCAAGTGCTGACGTGTGACTGGTGTCCATTTATTTAATGCTAACATTGATCTCGTATCTTATTTACAGAATTAACGGAGACTTCTCGAAACAGGCGGAGTGGAAGGTACGTTTCATAAAATCACATAATTTTTACTGTATATATTACGGAGTTATGGTGTCATTCTAGTAAAAAAGGAATATGGAACTATGCAAGCTAGTACTCCTGGCAGGTCGAAGGCCAAAAGGTATTCGTATCTATACTAAAACCACTGTAAACTCTAATAGCGCGATTCAGGAATTATTCTTCTTGTTTGCAGTTGTCTGTTGATTCCGATAGATGGTTCTGGACTACTTTTTTACTATGTAGGTACCATTTGTCGCTACAGTATTATGTATGACAAAATCTCATTTTATGTATATATTTTGCAATTAACTTGGACATTAATGGGTGGTTAGTTAACAAGCAATCACCATGTATTTCATCATTAATGTTTTTAATTAGGATTATAATATAGTACATTTATGATCTAACACACATAATTGCGTATAGTAAATTGCATATAACAATGAATAGAACCCAGTTTAATAGGCATTAATCACTGGTCGATACAAATTGCACGCAGCTGCAAAGTAATTTATTACCAGGTCTATTTATGAAGTTCTTTCTTCGCTATGCGATATCGGCTTTTGGATGCAGGTCTTCATTTGAAATATTTTCAGCCAAAAGGACTTTGCCTTTTGATACTTTGACCTTTATATAAAGGTTTCTATAGGTATTCTGATGCCACTAGAGCCACAACCACCAGTCCACCAATCAGGACCAGTCTCTATTATTCTGTTGAAGGGTCTTTTGAATACTATTGGAGCAATACATTAAAATGATACTATTCTGGCGTCGCGTTGTACGGTACAATGAATCATCATCATCATCTCGGTCGAAAGACGTCCACTGTTGGACATGGACTCTCCCAAACATCGCCACGTAGAATGAATTTTGTTTTATTCAATTGTTGTTATATATCTTAATCACTTTTTCTTTATTTGTGCCTCGGAAAGCAAATTAGGCAGTTGGTGACAGCAACCCAAAAAGTCTGACAACCAGTCTAACCTTAAAGTATCAGTGTCTCCCAGTTATTGGGTGGTGGAGGTCAGAAGGCAGTCACTGTCGTGTAAAATACTGATATTCAGCTGCAACCCGTTAGACTGGAAGTCGACCTCAATGTAGTTGGTAAAGGCTAAGCAGATGATGTTTTTTTTTTTAATTTCTTTCAAAGTTTAATGTAACCTATTCTGAGAGTTATACTAAAGCCTTTTTATTCCATTCCAGCCTGTCTCCTTCAACAACGTCCGTAACCTGAAGCCATTGCAGGGCGGCCATGTTTACGGGGAGGCCGAATACACCTTCCACTCTGCTTCCAACATCGACGGCAAAACATCAGAGGACTTCGGCGGCCACAAAGTCATCAACCAAGACGGCAAAGTTAAAGAGTTCGATTTCACACCGAAAACTGATACGCCAGGGTCTCTCCTCGTAAGTTGGTGTATAATTAACTATCAAATGAAATAAATTGAACAAAAAAAAAATATGACGTCATCATGTCGTGACGTAGAATTGACCAATTGATAAAATCGTGTGTAAAAAAGTGCTTTACGTTGCAAAGATCTTTGACTGACTTTGATTGATACGACGTAACATTAGTTATTCCAGATTTAAATTTGATACAAAGCTATTAGCTTTCTGTGTTACATGTCGCTGGTTCAATCCCCGCACGGAACAAATATTTGTATGATTTACAGATAGTTGTTTCGGGTCTGGTTGTGTGTGCATGTGACATATATGTTTGTAAACTGTACTCACGACACAGGAGAAATTCTAGTGTGCGGCAACGTTTAAAAAAAAAAAGGAAAAATTACTTTTTCTTAGACTGTGGATGTCCACTAATGTTTTGTTACGTCACCATTTCACAGATTAAATCAAACTTTTCCAATAGGCGTAACCCTACAAAACGATATCAAATCAATATTCTGCTAGTGTATCTATTCTCTTGCTCATCTTGTGAAAAGAATATGAGAAACCGTATATTCAGTAAACTTGGTGATATCTGCAAAAATCGAAAAATACTTAACTTTATGGGCGATCAAATCTCACGCAGTCGCAGAGAGAGTAGTTACATTTCTTGTTTAAGTTTAACAAGTTATCTTTATATTTTCAGCTGAAAAACCTCCCTCTAACCATGCTGACTAAGGACATCAGCGACTTGAAAAGTTTGTTAAATGAGAATTAATTTGGTAACACTGTATCATCACTTGCGGAACATCAGGGGCTTAATATGAGCTCTAATGCCCAGTCAGTTTAAGTAATTTAAGTGTGCCAGTACCCGCTAGCTCGCTAGCATCCAGGGATGCGTTTACCGACACTAAAACAAAGTTTCAAAATTAAATTGTCTAATTTTTTTTTCTCTTGATATACACGCGTTTGACCAATATCTCACCTGATGGTAAGCGATGATGTGGTCGATATATGTATAAACTTATTAAATTGTTGATTTTGTGTTAAATGTCTGTTTTTATATAATGTCGATAAACGGGTCTTAGTTGACTGGCAATTAGAACTCATATAATCATATAATTGTTGTCATATTTATATAATATAAAACATGTTGGCATACCGGAAATTTGTTGCCATAAATTTGCTATAAATGATTGACCATACAAATACATACATAATTAAATATATAATATTTATATGTAACTAACAACTGTCAGGAAAGAAAAATAATAAAGATACGTAAAAATAAGGGAACATATCACTTATTAAGGTTAAAAACGAAAAAAATATGAAACTTACAGTAAACTATTGTGATTTAAGTGCATCTAGAGATTAGTAATTTCTGTATTTAAATATTATATTCTAGAATGCATGGAATTGATACAAACAATGTTAAAATTGAATTAATATGAGATTATTTAGTCGGTAATACTGTGATTGTTATTTTATTAAAGTAAGTAAATAAATTAACTATTAAACTTATAAGTTTGAGTTTATATGATTTTCTTTTTTTCGGAGTTGCTCCATTAGTCTATACCCACCTTGCTTGTATTCCGACCTCATATTGCATCCTCCAATCCAGTGTTTAATGGCAATTCAAGAGGTAGGTCACCTATGTGAGAGAATAAAATGGAATATAATACTCCTAGGTCTAAATAGTAAAATTAATAATCATCAGCACATAATTATACATTAATTTGATGTCACGGTTGGCACAGTGGTTGAGGGATCGACTGCTGAGTTACGTGTCGCGGGTTCGATTCCTGCACGGAACAAATTTTTGTATCTGCAGATAGTTGTTCCGGGTTTGGTTGTATGTCCATGTGAATATATGTGTTTGTAAGCGCACCTACGATACAGGAATTATTCCTAGTGTGCAATGTTCATTTTTATTAAATAACAGAAGTTATTGCAAGAACAGCGCAATTCGAAGTCTTAATTATTAGGGTGGAGCGATTTTTTTTTTCTGTAATTTATAATTTGGCCACTGCGGTAAAGTTGCTCTATAGGCCTTCCATTACGATAAAAATAAGATGCTCAATTAATTCGGTTATTTAATACTGCCCCAAAGTCACCAAAGTTTGAAGAAAAAGCAAAAAATAGGTATGTGTAAAAGGTTTCTAAAATCTATTAAAATGATTAAAATGAGGGTGTATTCTATTTTTATTTCACTTGTGGATCATGCTTTTATAATATTGACTAAAAATTAAATGATTTTTTTTAACAAAATGAATGTGTAAATTTATATGGAAAAAAAAAAACATTATTGCTCTACAGTAGCCGAAACTGGTTTTTGTCTCAAGGACTGGCATTATTTTTCTTGATTCCAGACGTGTTCTGATAATTCCATCACGTCTTTCAGAGCCACAGACTGCTGCAGACGCTTCTGTCACTCTTTTGACACACCTTGCTGTTTCTTGAGTGTGGCAAGGAAAATGCCGGATTTTTGACAAAATAACATCTTTTATTAATTTCGAATTAAGAATACAACGTGAAATCATATCATTATCTATTGATCTGATTAGCGGCGGATCGGTCCCTGTTGGTTCATTCCAGTTTATCATATAATTATCAACTTCAAAATCAAATGGTGGTATTACAAAACTTGAACAGATTTAAGAACATTTCTGTCTTGTCGAGCTTCTAATATTCGACGCAAAGCCAACGATTGAATGCACTCTCTGTCATCTGCTATCATTCAGATCAAAATATTTTCTGGATGGCCAAAAAATCCATTCCTTTGTAATACTGGATCAACAATAGACTTTAAATTGTCTGGTGAGTATCGAGACAAAACGATTGTTTGGTGTAAATGTTTGGCGCCGTAAATACATAAAGGTTTTGTCTTAATTGCGAACTAAATAGGCGCGTAAACTTTGACAACAAATGTTGCTAAAATCGTCAATATTTCGATAGGTTCAGCTGTTGAGACGTAAAGCCTGAGATGTCGATGAGTCGATTTCCAGTAGTAAGCCATCGCGAGTGTACTATTTTTCCTGGGTTCCTTTTAGAGAGTTTTTCACATTTCGAGTAAGTACATTTGATCAGTACTTAAATCTTCAAAAATACAAATCTTCCTTATTGCTGATTTGTGGTAAGTTACCACAAATCAGCAATAAGGAAGATTTGTATTTTTGTAAAAGATATAATAGGAAGCTCTTCACAACCGTTTAACATCTTTCCGATGGTTCCTGTAAAATTTCTGGAGCCTGCGGTAGTATCGTCAAGGTATTCAAATAAATGACGCAAATTTAATTGGTTGGCATGAAGTTGGCAAACACACCAGTGCAGTGCAGTGGTTTTTCCACCTTCCATTCTAAGCAACGTAGAACACCTCCTTTTCGACCTGTATCGACCGTTCCGTCACAGCCACAAATTTAGTTATATCCACTCGCTTGTGGGTTAAAAAATCGAATATTCTATTGGTTATCTCTACTGCTTTACCAGATTGCAAGGAAAGGTGGCCCATGTATTCAGAACCTGGCTCTTTAACAATAATTATATGTTCCTCTATAATAACCTTTCTTCTTGAATCCTTGACTGTAAGTGTTTTGTCGTTTCGGCCATCAAAGTACAGTACAAAACACTACATGGTAAGTCCGTTCCATGTCCAAAAACAGGACTAACTTTCTCCTTATTTAATAACGACATACTTTAGTTTAAAGTAACCTTAAATTAACGTAATAATCGTAACACATTCACTAATAATGACGTATTGTTTGTCACTGGCACGAGCGGGCGCGAAATGCGATATTTGGCGGGAAACGGAGTACTTTCTATGTGAGCTAGTGATATAAATTATCTATTTACATTATAAAAATTATAGATTATGATAAACTGACATTGATTATGACATTTTGTATTATAATTTTAGAACATATACCGCTTATAAAAACGAAATCCAAATATTTGATAATTATCTAATTTTTTTAGAGTTTGTAAAATGTTTGGTGGTCTTGGGGCAGTACTAAATATTATTTTATTTGAACAAAATTTTACATGCATAATACTACCATCACGGAGCATCTTTCCCGAACCGACCCATTTTGATTGAAAGAAAAAAAAAAAAAACTCATACATTTGCGCTCCACCCTATTAATTATGCTATAAAGGCCGTCCAGGTGTGGCATAGACAACTGCGGTGCGAGCCAGATTGCTCTAAAGGAAGCTTAAACGACCCACTTATCGAGTTACGTAGAATGCTGTAGGTAACTTTGCCTGGACTCCTAACTTTGCCTAGGTATAACATATAATGACTTACTATATCAAATTGGATTTGCAATGTTAAATAATTTAGGAACTAAGATAAACATTTTATTAGTCGTTAAGTTAAGAATACAGGTTTGTACTACTTTACAGAATTAGTACAGGCAAAGTTAGGAATGCAGGCAAAGTTACAGCATTCTACGGTTCTTCTCTTCTGTCGTTTCGGCATGAGCTATCTCATAGGATTTTTTCTCGTGCCGTGCTGTAAAGGAGGAGTGCTGCAAGGAGGAGTGCTGCAAGGAGGAGTGCTGCAAGGATCGTAAATGGCTGACTGCCCAGGGCAGATGAACGTATTTAGTTATTGTCTCTCGTGGGGGTTTTCTGTGTACTCCATGGGTTGGTATTCAGTCTACGGTCTGTAGGCGACTCTTTCGAACGCCTGAGAGAATAATAAACTAGCTAGCTTATAAGTTGTTGCAGATCTGCGAACTGATGCTTTTAGCTGTTGTAAATTAGCTTGTACTATAAGTGTGCGTCATGGCATAGTAAAAAGAATGTTGCCCCTCTTTCTTTCCAAATATATTTGGTGACGGGGCGGCATGGCAGTTGAGCATGAGGTCCTGGGTTAGATTCCTAGGTCAGCCAAAGTGTTATTGGAATTTTCTGAAATTCTCAGAAGTAAGCAGTATGGAATAAACTGAAATAAAGTTTATTTCGCAGTTAGGATTTTTCAGTCTTTCTTATACCTATATTTACTAGATATTATACGTACCTCTAAAAAGATCCCAAAACAAACTCAGAGGTCAAAGTCTATTTTAAAGTCCAAACGAAATCTCGTAAAACTGTTTATGAGACGAATGGGCACAGCCTGAAATGGCCTTTTGAGGAAAATGTCATAGCTAGTTGACTTTACCTGTCCTGATAAATAGCAAGCATGCATCAATCATCGTGTAGCTCGACCTCATTTTAGGTAGCTCAATGATCCGACGAATAAATACAGATGTGGTGTACCTATGTGCGAATCAGAATTTGATAATCACTTTTGTATTTAATACAGAATACAATATAATTAGATAGAGTTCGCCATAAAGTTCTGTCGATGGTGTGTTGAACACACACCATCGAGAATTTCTTCTTCTTTTACTCCTGTCGTGGCCGTACTGGATATACATTGGAATCGCTCATTCAGCCGTGGAAAGATTAGCCAGTCAGCAATAGTGGCATCGAGGCTGACTGCCCTAGGTCCGCCAGCCAGGGTGAGCCAACAGGTCAGTGTGACAGACTAAAAAATTTGCATTCTGGGATAAGACTAGGAACCACCAATTAGTACAATACCTATAAATATACATACGTAAAATATAATTTTCAAAACTAGTAACATAAAAACTAATTGACTTGTAAGTGCACAAATCCGGACCTACATGGCGTCATTTTTCCCACTGTGCAACTAAGCAGGTGGATCGTGAGGCACGATTACATTAATTATACACCTATTATATGTATGTATTATATATATATTGTACAGTAATTGATATCAACAAAAACATAAGGTAAAACACGAATCACAGATACGCAATTTTTAATCAACAAGAAACTTGTAGGCACTGTGTTGGTTTTCAAAGATTACAATATTGTTGTTATGTTTCTTTTTCCAATATTTTTTTATATAAATGTAAAGTGTCGTAAAGTTTTCTACATTTTCGTTTTGGTATTATATTGTGCGTCTTCGCACAATGTCCCGCGGTGAGATGGGCGGACGATATTGTTGCCATCGGGGGTCGAACATGGATGAGACTGGCGCAGGAGCGTAGAAATTGGCACTTTTAAAGAGAGGCCTATGCCCAGCAGTGGGCGAAGTCGGGCTGTGGATGATGATGATGATTATATTGTAATTTACATGTTTTATATTGTTAACTGAATAAATAAATAAATATAAGAAATGGTTTAAATAACAAAAAAAAGATATTTTATTCGCCTGACACTAACCAAAAAGCTTGTTTGGCACCATATACATGATCTTTAAATAAAAAAAATTTGCTTCTTTATGTTTGTAACCGCAAAACTCGAAAAGTATTCGATTGATTTACTTAATTTTTTTACATAATGTTGCATTTCCATATAATAGTGTTTTTATACACTTATTTTTAGCCTGAAGTTCCCACGGTAACGGAAAACTGCGTTTCCCGAAGTTTATATAAAAACAATGACATCTAAAAAATTACTATATGTATCGTATTATGCTATTCATTATGCTACTTCCCAAATAATTAGTATCAGCCTGAGCCACAGCGACGCGTTTAGGTTATACATAAACTCTACCCATATTACAGGAGAAATCATGAGAGGAGTAATATTTTTTTAGAGAAAGAAAATAAAACGTTTTTACATTTATTAATATTATATCTCCAGGTCCTGGTACTACCCTGCATTGGTACATCACATGCTATTTTTGATTCCCAGGTCGAGCAAAGTGTTATTGAGATTTTCTGTATGGAAATTCTCAGTAGCAGTACGGCGTCTGGAACCGTGCCCGGTGGATGGCAATAAACTTGTCCCCTATTACATGGGACTGAATAATCGGCTAAATTTGAGTGTACAATAATACACCTCTACCTAACCCTCCGGGAAATATGGGCGTGATGTTATGTTTTGTTAGTAATCAAAATTGAATGTGTAACAGAATTTTCCTAAGCCGCATACAATCCCTAATTATTTCATAATGATACCAGATGCGATGTAACCTCACTAGATAACAATATCTAGCCTTGACCCAAGATGTTCAACAAAATGCATTCACACGATAATACTAGCCGTAATTAATATCAACCGTATTTAATTAAGTAATATCTTGCAAGCAAATAAATTGTATCGTCTTTGTTAATAAGATTTGACATCTTGATAAATATACCCGTCTCTGTCATTTCCTTTGAATTAAACGAGATGGCGATAAAGATCGCTAAGCAGATCGCCGGTCTGATAATAATAACATAGTCATAGAATTATTATAATAGTTTTATGATTAAACTAGCTTCCGCCCGCGGCTTCGCCCGCATTGATTTCTAACCCGTGCATTTTTTCGGGTCACACGTAGCACCATCTAGCGTCCTAAAGAAAGTGTCACCGTCGAGAATTATTGTTCTTTCCCTTGAGAACAGTACTTTTTTTTGAATGAAAGATACCCTATGTCCTTTTTTTGTACCCCTGACAAAGTACATATATGCAAAATTTCATGATGATCGGTTCACTGGTTTACGCGAGAAAAGGTAACAGACAAACAAACTTACTTTCGTATTTATAATATTAGTTAGGATAAGGTTAGCGGTACTAAACTACGTCAAAAAGATGTTCTTTCCATGATTTTATATATCATAACATAGCATCATGCCTGTATTCCCCCAAAGGTTAGGCCGAGGTGTACTATTGTACACGCTCATTTCGCCGATTCCGTTATTGAGTTCACAATTCCAGCCTCCGTTCTAGTACTGAGAATTTTCATACGGAAAATCCCAATAACACTTCGCCCGAGCCGGGAATCGGAACCAGGACCTAGCGCTCAGCGGTCGTGATTGCCCACTAGGCCAATGGTAGTCCATGATTTTATATGTATAATATAGGTTAGTAGGTTTCTATAACTGTTTATACTTATAAGTAACTGTTCCTGTGATTTCGTTCGTGTAGTAAGAACTTTCATAAAATTATGAGCCCCTTAGGGATCGAATTTTGGATAATCCTTTCTAAGCAGATGCCTACACTTAAGGACCCTGTCAAATTTTGTTTGTGGGCTTTGTAGTTTTTGAGATTTCATGATAAGTCAATCAGTGAGTATTTTGTTACGTTTAAATTTCCCTAACTTTAGTATATTCTTCATCTCCTAATATTGGAAGTTACAAAAATTGAATATCTTCTAAATAGTCACGTCGTTTTACCAAGTGCATATCACATATCCTGCTTCTGTCAGAGACCAAAGGACACTATCAACCAGTTTAAATGATAAGATTGGTTGTACATTAATCACAATAGCTAACGACATTTGAAATTACCAAAGATTTGACCACCCTTTCAAGATACCCGGGGCTAACTTAAAGAGGAACAATCTTAAAGATTCCCCTCTATATTCAGGACAATGACGGACGACAACTGTAAGGATTGGCTCAGATTTCAACAATCCTGTTTACCAGCAAGATGGCCTCCACCAATTTTGGAGTAATCCGTCTATGTTAGACTGAAAAGAGAAAGAAAACATGTCCCAATTTCTGTTTGCAAGAGCCAGTTAATTTGAGGATAACTGTGTCAATCCAAAAAATAATCTCGTTCTTTGTTTACCGGTTTGAATATTTTTAAAGGATGTAAGCCGACTCGAAACATTACCTTATTTTACTGGAACGAACATTATTGATTCCGCCTCTAATTACTTAGTAAGAAAAAATCGTGAAGATTTAAAACTGAGATAAATCTTAGATTATGATACAAATAATTAAGTTATAGACGTGTTGAATATAAAATAACGAGCGTAAATTATGAAATTTCGAAGCAAATACAATTTTAAACGCACTATTAAACACTTGTACAAATATTTTTTTTAGTGTGACCTGTTTAACTCACAATGAAAGCCATCAATGTTATCAAAGAATGTTCAAGAAGATTCGTTTGTTACTCATTTCCACAATGACGAATTGTCCTAATATTGGCCTCGAAAGAATAATAAGCAATTGGCAAAGTATTATTACGTACAAGTACTTATGTAGTATTGGTGTACGACATTTATGTAAATCCTATCCTAAATAATCGCGGTGCAGAAACGTGAAGACCATTATATTTTTATGGAAATACAAGAAGTATCGAAGTACAATTAATTCTTCCAAATTTTCTGTAACATGTTGAAATAGAGTAAGAGGGTAAGTAAACTCACTCACTTACCTTTGAATTAGTCACTGAAAAAAAAAAAAACTTACAATGGACGAATTGCGCAGTGACTAAATACCTAACCGTTTTGTTCAACTCATTGCAGACGTGTCTTTTGTATGCATGATGACAGTTAGGAGTTAATACCATCGATCGCGTAACGGACCCATCATTAGTACGAGACAGGTAGACAATATGTTCAGTTTGTCTGTATGTCTTAGGGAATGTATACCTTGCATGCTATAAATCCCTGAATGTAATGGTTCTCTCTTAAGTTTCGGATTTTGAAACAAACTTGGGAAAACAAATAGAGATATTTCTTTTAAAATTAAAACACCTCAAACATTACAGTTAATAGCGATACGTTATTCTATTGATTCCATTGTATACGATACAGTAAACAACAAATGGTGTTCGATTCTGTAAAGTTCTTTCATAATTATAATAATGAACTAATAATATAAATACTCTACAGAACCGAACACCACATTGTGTTGTTTTATTCGCTTAGATACAAGCAACACGCGCCGCCATAAAGTGCCAAATATACTTACGTTTCATATCGTTTGTAGCCTTGCCCCAATAGTACTGTAAATCATTGTTCCTCAAAACAGTACATAGACAAACAAATCTACAAATTTAAATAGAATGTCTATTGAAATGTAAATGTATCGGTACCTACATCCTTGTTGAGGAGCTGTGTGTTATTCATGAAGAGCCCTAGAAGGAGGTCCTTATTGCAACATCAACGACATTGCCCCCGGATGTTTACATCATCTGTTTACTCTATTCATACTCATCTTCAACTTTAAGTTAACTGAAGCAGACGTAGGGTTGACCCTTATTTAAATGCAGATGAAACAAGAACTGTAAACCCTATAATGAAGCGATCGATACTGGGACACGATGGGTTAATATTTGGTAAATTTTCGGTTAAAAAAAATACAACGAATTGAGCCCTTTGTCACCTAAGTGAACGGTGATAGTGGTCGTTCTCTCTAGACTCTATCTGAACAATTAAAAACTATAAACTAAGCAACAGTAGCTATGGACGCCCTAATGGGACTTAGGCCTGAAGGCTGAGGCCTTGTAACTGTATATTCTGTTTTTTTATTACAATAATAATAAATCACAATATAGTATGATTTTATGCGTCGCAAACCAGTTTATGACTCATGCGCCGATGTCGGCCCTAGAAGATACAATACAACCAAGGGAATGATGAACCTGCTTTATTATAGCCACCTATTTATAATATTATACAGATAATAATTATCATAAATATTTATGCTAATTTTGAACCTTATATTAATACGTTACGATAGTAAAAGATAAAAGGGGTTATTCTTTAATATAATCATATTTATTCTTGTTTGAGAATACAGCGCAAGTACAATTTACCTATTTGCTGTACCTAACAACAAAACCAGTATTTTTTTATTGTATTTATTATGGCGACGAATAGTCAATTATGCAGGCATGCCAATAATTAAAGAATTAATATTCACTAAAGAATCTAAAGTATAATTAAAATAGAAACAATAATTTAGAGTTAGGAATGCAATTAACCTTATTATATAATTACAATTAAAAATCAAAAATTTAAAATTAAAAAATTATACGAAAATACTAGGACCTATCACCGCAATCGAATAAATAAATAATATAATATATTTAATTTTAACCGTGAAAATTAAAATTTCGAATATAGAACGCGCGACTGTTGCGCTGGTGATGTGATAAGCGCAGTGAAAAATATTTAATAATGCGCGTGTTCCGAGAGCCATCACAACACACACGCCACCCGACCGACATACTCGTGTATCGATACTCTAATTGAACCTTATTAAAGGTGTTATAACTCGTTCCAACTTATATTTAATATAGAATCGATCAGTGACCGTGACAAATATGATGAAAATAATATTTTTAGTGTTCCTACCTTTGGCTTGGAGTTACGGTAAGCTTCTTTATTTATTTTTCTGTTTTTTTTTTTTTATACATAGATCAAATATCAATTATTATTTTAGAAGCTACATAATGTAAAAATATTACGGAACAATCCACTAGTTAATTATTTCTAATTAAAAAGTATTTAGACAGGTTGAATCATTACAATGCGGTTCATTAACGACTGTTCAGGTCTATTTATATTACTCAAGCATTAACAAAATGACGTCTTTCTGAGTCTATACGTGTTTTTCATATAAATAACAATCTTTTTTGTTCATAGAAATCACATATCGTCTTAACTTAAACCAGATTCTTCTTAAGGTGTAATAATATAATCCACTAGGACAAAAACAATTTGAGTGCATAGTAAACATTGCATCAGGCTTAACCACATTACGTCAGGTTAAATATTTAACAATAAATTAAATGTTTTACATGAAAACAGCCGTTTACTTTCAAAAGTTTTTGTTAAACGGTTCATTTCTTAAGCCCTTGTTATGAAGTCGATGAACTTGTACCACATATAAGTTAACATAATATTTTATTATTCATGTAACTTCTCATTATTTAAACAGGATTTCTTGTATTTATAGTCGCTTTGATTCTATTGTGATTTTCCAGTTGGTGTTGAACTTATCAATATATCGACTGTGAACTGACAACATATCCTATCTCGATTTTATGAGGATTTTACTTGGTTATAACATTCTAAATTATTTCATACCCGGCAGCGGTGCAAAAAGCATAATTTACTTCAATCAAAATTAGACGCCAATATATATTTGAAAAACTATAAAGTAACTTTCGATCGATAGTTTTTCTTAAACCTGTAATGTTGTCAAACATGAGATAGTACCAGTTGCCAGTTCACAGTCGATATGGGGCTAATATTAAAAAAAAAATGTTACGAAGACAGTATTTTAGGTACCTATACATCACCACCGCTACACCGTTACAAATTCTGTCTGTATTTTCTACATAAACCCAAAAACTAATAGTATTTTTTGTTATAATAAGATCACCCGCTACAGCATGAGCAAAATAGTTGATATTTTATTTAATAGGCCCAAAAAGTGTTGCCTAAGTCGCTAACGAAAATATATTTCTAAACACACATTGTTTTGTGTTCATACAAATGTTAGACAAAGAAAACAGAATAGTGACTGTTTCTGTGTTTGTTAAACATCACATTACATGAGAATTAAGTACTTAACGGGACTTTGACAGCGATAACTTAAAAGCAACTTAAATTAGGCAATTTATAATTATTCTAGGTCAGCAGTTAAATACAAGAATACAAATGTAAAGTCATCAAGTTTATTATTAAATATTATTATTGTATGTTCTAGGACACCATACGTACGGAAAAACCTTCTATTAAATATAGATAAAATACTGAAATCTAATAGGTATAGTAATCATGAACAGTCATGATTATGACAAAACTAGTAAATAATGTTCTGCAATAATTTTAATGAGTAGTTAAGCTGGTCTTGATTGCACCATTTTTTTTACTTGTCTTAAAAAAAACGTAGATAGCTAATAATTCCTGTATCGTGGGTACGAACACAGATATTCACATGCACAAATAACTATATCCGGAACAACAGTCTTTTTTTGCTTAGCGTGGTGAGAACCCATAATGGGCTATCCTCCGCCAGGAGGGGAGGGGTGTGCCGGACTCCTACCGGTTAAACTCACCACGGTGATCCGCCTCGACACCATATGGTGGGCCTCGGGAACTCTTAGAAGACCGCACCGAAGCCCACCACGGCGTTATGCCGAACAGCACTTCCCGGAGGGGGTGACTGTGGAACAACAGTCTGCAGGTCGAACCCGTGACACGTAGCACAGCAGTCGTTTGCCCATCCACTGCGCCAACCATGCCATCAAAATCCCTTACATTTGATGTTGACTGTACCACTATAGGTTTCATAATAATATAATGTAATAATAATAACTCATTTCAGGCAATTTACCCATAGTTTTATCAAATTATTATTTTTACATAAATAAATGATTTAAAGATCATCGATCATACATTTCCCAAGATTTGTCCTAGTATATCTGCTTCCATATTTGGGGTATAGGTAGGTACCTATTAGGCTAGTAGGTACTAGCTACCTATACGGGTCGTTGATGTATCAGGCTTATAAGTGTTTGTTTTTATCTCCAACCATGACGATACACCATCCTCTTATTCTCTTCTTTTTTCTGCGCCAGTTGAAACAGGAGTAAATATAGCTTCATACGGGTCCTAATCCTGACCATGGTGTATAGCTGAGTTTTGTGTTACCCCTATTTTCATCTTCCTCCCACTCATCCTACTAACTAGCGCGTACAGAATGTTAAGCGTACGATTTTTATTAATTTCCTTTCTAAGGTAAAATATTTAAAGATTCTCTTCTTCCTAGTATAGACCCGAAATATAACAAAAATAGGATATAGATATGCCCAAGTCCATACCGAGGAAAAAATTAACACGATCATGCATTATCGCATTACACACATTACGTTAACAAGTCCTCAATACCTAAAACACCTAATTATACCGATTGATAGTAAGATAAAAGCATCCAGATAAGCAATACATATGCACCAACGTATCATTTGATTCTATTGACGAGTGATTTTTGATCATCAATAAAACTTTTAAATTGAACAGATTGGTTCGAAGGTAACTTCGTCAATTTAACATCGTTTTGAATTCGCTTATGAAGTAGGGATCAAAGGCCAGGGTACTGAAGGGCCAGGAAGACATGATGCTGATAATAAGGTCAGATAAGTTAAAACATCAACGTGGAATAGAATTTTACAATCTAGAGCGTAGAGCGAGAAAACAAATATTTCCCTGTGATATAATGTGCATTTCAACACTGAAATGTGTTTATGTTCCGTGTAGTGTATCGAATAGTTTCATTAAATAAATTCTTTGGTCACACCCAGCTTAAGCATGTTGACGAATTTTAATATTAATATTATAAAGTACCTACTACATTATGTCGCTGTTTATGAGCAAGAAAGTGGGCAAGCAGCTACTTACAATATAGGTATTAAAACCAATTTGCACTAAAAGTTGCTGCGGCAAGTCAGAGGTCAATTTGCATAAAACATTAAAGACAATTTAGAAAACCATGATTCCGAAACTATCAATGTCGACATTAAAATTCCAAATTAAGATAATAAAACATTTTACTTCATCAGTCTCAAACGAGAAACGTGATATTTAGAAACCACTTTGTAAACAAATAAAGGAATCATTCGTTAAAAATCCATGTTCAATTGTTTTTGATATTTTAACTATCAATGTAGACATTAAAATTCCAAATTAAGATAATAAAACATTTTACTTCATCAGTCTCAAACGAGAAACGTGATATTTAGAAACCACTTTGTAAACAAATAAAGGAATCATTCGTTAAAAATCCATGTTCAATTGTTTTTGAACATTTTGCGAATGGTAATGTAATGTAATACAAGAATATCTCCAAGGATTGATTTCTAGCCACACTTTGGTGTTCAAATATAACACATAAAATCAATGGCGGCCACTAGTTTCGGTTATAAAAAAGGTTGATCTAACTGCTTTAAAATTAATAAAGATTGCCTCATTATTTAGAATTAGTTGACAGATTTATTAGACTTTCACAGCGATACTGTTTAAATAGCCAAATACATCATAGCACGATGTCTTTCTTATTAGCAATAACTTATCTCAGCCAATTCTAAGGCGATAAACAAAACGCCTGGAGGCAAGTGCTACTTTGCAAATTGCTATTTTAGTTTTATTTCATTGGTATTTTCCTAATCTATTCATGAATAACGAGCTTTGTTCGTTCGTAACACTTTCATAATTCAAAGGAAATGGTTAAGAATCGAATGCTTTACGACTTACCATTGATTCTTTTGCGCTAAATAGATATTAATTAAAGAAACACACAAAACTCAACGAACATAACTAATTGCCTTTTAAAAGAAATTTAATTTAATATCACTGGCAGCTTTTAAAATTAAAGTTATTATAATTATAAAAGCGAATGATTGGTTGGTACTTAATTTGATTCTAGTTTGTTGTTTAGTACAGTTAGCAATGCTATAAATAACTCATTCAATTGCTATAGATTTACAATTTTATTTTCTAGTTATATGTACTAATACTTAAATTAGTCCATAGTTTTAAAATTGTACTGTAAATAACTAATATTATTTGCGTATAATTAAAATAATTGGTTTACACCATTCTAGCTTTGATAACTATATTATATATATTTATTGGTTTTATTATATTTGAGTCGATTATATTTGATATACCCGACATATTTATTAGATTCAAATTTAAATTAATGCAGTTTGTGATCAAAATCAGCCCACGCTTTTCGAAGTCTTCATAATATATTGCCGGTTGCTGGTAACGAGGCAGCCAACTGTTTTTGCGTCATTGCTGAAAATACAAAGGTCTATCAAATTAAATTTATTGTTAATTAAATCTCAGCGAAATGTAACTGTTAAACGTAGCCGTTACTAATGATACTAGAAATGATTAACTAATAAAATAGCGCGAAGTTATCATTGAATTACTTGACGTTGCACTAATCGTTGTGCTGATCATGTGTATTAATTAATATTTTCTGTTGACGCCAATTGTAAAAGAAGTTTAAAAATTCCAACAAACCATTGTCAGTAGAATATCGGAAATTATTTTTAATATTGTTTAAGTACTAATCCATCCTCTTTTATAACGATAATTGAACTTTGCTGGTTGAAACCTACAGATTGTACAGAAACTATATACTATAACGTATTTGATCGCTAATTTAAACTATGAAAACGTTGTTTAAAGAAACAGTGTACCCATTCATATATATTAAAGAAAAGAAAAGGATGTGAAAATAAATACAAACATGAATATATTAGTACAACCAAACCCGGATACATGGTATATACTTAAGCTGCTTAATGAACCGAAATTTATCATTGTTGGAGCCAGAACGCTGCATTAAAACATAAAATAAAACATTCAAATCAAGAATAACTACAGAAATTCACGTTATAACCAATTAACAGAACAAAGGAATGTAGCTGGCTATAAAACTTGTTTGATCACGAGATAATATGTAAACTCAAAGAATATCTTTAACATTAACATAATGAGAAAGATTATTTGTTTTATTTATTCTAAAAAACTAAGAGAAAGAAACTTTATCTTCGAATTAATTAAATGGATGATGGAATACTTAAGTGCGTGGCTACCTCATTTTAAAACGTCTCTGGTAGCAAAAACCTAGGGCAGAGGAATAGCGAAGTCGATATCCATATTCTTGATAATAATAAGTCTAGTCTCACGATTTATTATCAATGAACATAATGCTAAATAAATTCTTAAATATTAAAATTAAAAAATAATCTAAGTTCTATAAGCTCTACAAACTTCAGAAATCAAACAACAATAAGTTTATTTGAAATTGAACAAAAGTTATACACACACACATACACTACCTAAATTTCGTAATAAACTCAAATATGAACGAATTTTCATAAAGTTGTGAAAGTAGGTAAAATATCGTTCTGATGTCTTGAGCTTTTTCCGTAAGAATGTATCCAGGATTTTAAATCTGATGACCGACAAGTCAAGTCTTCGTTAGACATGTTAAGATCTTTGACCCATCACGTAAATCCTTGATAGGGCTGTTGCCAACTCAAACTTATTGTTAGTAGGATGTCACGTAACAAAAGTGCTAGCTACTTGGTTTAAGGGAAAATAAGTATAAACTTAGATAAAATAGTACTTATTATAGTTACTTCTAAGAAAACGACAAAAATGGCACATCAAATATTTTATAAATTTGTTTCAAAAATGGCACATGAAAACTTATAATAATTTTCCTATAAAATTTTCTTTGTTTCTTTTTGTCCTTTATTGGAAAAATCAGATTGACATTGAAAGCTGTATACGCTGGTTATCTTTTCTTTCTCTGTGAACAAAAGGCAGCTGACATTTTTAATACCATTCTATAGGTACACAGATCGATATTCTGTTTCAAATGAGAAAAATACCACGTGTAATAAATGATATAATTTGTCCACTAAATTATGTTGTCACTTGCTAAGTGACAAGTACATCTTCTGAGACTTCGCACTCACGTCTCAAATTGGCAAAATGTTTATGTACCTACTTAGATTTTTATGTATGTACACGTAAGATGACGGAATCAAATTTTCCCATTGAAAACGGCCAAGTAATTTGTGTTGATAACATCTATGCTGGCTTGGGTTCATTGACTATGCGGAACATAGGACCATTTCACACGTTATTTGACTGTCATTAAAATTAATTACATTTCTTTGACGTCTAAAATGTTACTGAGTGATTTATATTAGGTTTTTTATGAATAGATCCTATTAAAGTCATGTCTTATAAATAGCCTGTACCATTTCAGTAAATTGTTCATTTTTACTTTCCATTGCTAATTTCATCGAAATATAAATTTAGCTTTAGTCAAGGCAAATCCAATATTCTCGTCATGGTAATTTGTACCATTATTTATTGTTCTCCAATGTAATTTTTGTTATTTATTTCAAATTAAAAATAATATATTATATATTTTATTCATTTATGTATTTATTCAAAAGGGATAAAAGCTGTCTAACATTATTGTAATTTAACGACCGAATACAAACGGAATTTATAATCTAATAGATATTAAAAAATCAGCAGGCTTAGCCTCCATATCAAATATATTTTAATATTTACTTTTGTTCTTAATTTACTCTTTAAATAATAATTATAACACGACCTCTCCCGTACATCCACACCACACGATTCTAAGCTGGTTTCAATCAACGATACAATTTCCTTTCAGCCAATACGAGCAAAATAATTCCTCATCTGTCTAGCCGTTTCCCAACTACATTGGGGTCGGGTAACCTAACCGGTTGTTGCTGAATATTAGTATTTTACACGGAGCGACTGCCATCTGAACTCCGCCCCCCAATTACTGGGAGGGCACTGTTACTCACACTGATCTCTTATACTGGCTATCAGACTTTTTGAGATGCTAACTCCCGCAACGACTGTCAATAGGTCGTATGACGTGATTTCCGAGGCATTAAAGGTCTCGATGTGTGAAAAATTGTCACCCATCCAAGCCCTGCTTTACCTCGCAGATCGGCCGATGCGTGTGGTAGCTATGTAGCTACAAGCACCTCACTGGCAAAATAGTTCTATAACCAAAAACTTTGTTGGGAACTAAGCTCATATTTGTATTTTAGATGCATGACAAATACTGATGCAACATGCAACTGAATAGGATTCAATGAAATGACGTCAGTCGTTCGTATTCACATGGTGATTTTACCAGTCACTCGAATCGTTTTGAATGCAACGTTAACAGTCGTAAATATTAACTGCAATATAATTTGTATAGTGACCGGGATAAGGCTCAAGGACATTTTCATCGACAAAACAACAAAGATTTAAGATAAATAAAAACGGCTGTTTAAAATTAAATTTTGTGTTAGTTAACGGGTATTTTTATGGTGGACATGGCCCTAAATATATAAAATAATATATCTATTAAGTGAAAGCTTTAAAAGTCATCGCAACTTTCGGATTTTCTGGTGGCATCAGATTTTGGTCTCCATGACCTTATATCGATGTAGATTTGGTTTGATTTCCATTATCGTAATCGTCAGCACAAAATAGCGCTAAACATGTCCCTCTAATGACAAAAACTACAACAGCAAAATTGATTATCGTATCTTATGATTTCATTTAATCAAGAGGGATATTTGAAACGAGTAGGTAACCTTGGTGTATACCTACTATATTAGTTTTTGAATTTACTGACAAATTGAACCAGATTAACGATTTGTAAGTGTTTTTTTTATGTTCTTTAAGAATAAGGTGATAGATTTCAGGTGAAGACAACAAAATCCACATAAACAACCGAATGCTATAAACATTAGCTTTCGTTCTATAAATATTAGCTTTAGCGCATTGCAATAAAGTACAAATTGCAATGCTTTTAACCAAAACACGTAAATAAAGACCAGGGACGAATGAGACATAAAGTCACTCATTAATACACACTTCGATACATTTCTGAAACATAACTACTTAAAATAAATTTTCCACAATGGCTTGGTTGTAATGAACGAGATGTTAATGATCATTATGTCTCACGCAACGATGATATATTGTGCGTTGACAGTTGCCACTTCATTCGATTAATGCACCTTTTTGCCCCTTAACTTACAATTGATGTTCATTCCATCATCATCGAATGAAACATTAAAATATGGAATCATTAAAATTGCTTCAAATAAATCAAAACATTATTTTCGCTACAGATTTCATCCGATTCTTCAATACTGTGGAGGAGCTTGGTTTCAAAATAGTTTGACACTTATTTTGAAAATTATTTTATATTTTATCACGGATTTTCTCAATTATTGTGATTGAAAAAGATTCCTACTAACCCTTCTCTTCCTTAAGGAAAGTTCCTATTATGGATTTAAACAAGTGTTGAGTTCCGACCGTCTTTCAATGAAAAATACTGTTACTGTTAGCCTACATCATCCCACTGCTGGGCAAAGGCATCTCCCATGATTCCCAGACCTTTCAGTCTAGAGCTAGTGTGGACCATTCTTTATTTAATTTATCAAGCTCGAGTCGCTATCTCCTTCGTGGTCTGCCGCGACGCCTTCTCACCATATCAGGGACCCATTTAGATATAACAACACTGAAAAATAACTTCACTTAAACTGACAGTCATAGCCTGAAATCAGCATACGTTTGTTGTCAAGAATACGGTAGGTACTTTTTATGAATTGTCAAAAACGACATTTTGTACTAAAAATGTTTGAAATACTAAGGCGGGACGTCATAGTTTTTCATTGCCATTGACTTAATAATTGTGTGATTTTTATAAATTAAAAATTAAAAACGACAAAGATAAGCAAGAGATTTTAGAAGGAAAACTATTTACCAAACAAGATTTCAGAATTTATTTTTGATGCAGTCATCTAGTCTATTGTACCTACTGTAGTTTCCCGTCAACCCAAAGATGTATAAAAACAGAGTGTTTTCTTCACTCGAATGCATGCGGACGTTGTTTTCATTCATATGGTATACCTACGATCAAGGTCAATGAAATCTGTTAAGGAATAAACAATACACGATATCATAAAACAATTGCAGCGCTAAGAGTAATAAAAACAGTTTTGATTTTTATCTTAATTAGCAAAACGTCTGAACATATTTTATTAGATTTTTACAGGCAACTTCTTTTTACAATGTAAAATACACAGTTAATTGTTTGATATTTTAGACGTGTATTTTCCTTTAGATTTTGATAGTAGATAGCATTTTGCATTCAGTAATACCGATTACATCATAAAAAATACGAGATTGTTATCGGAAATAATTAACGTCCGGTGATTTGGTGTTAATTCAAATGATCTTATATTTGTTGTGAGGATAACAAGAGTACTGTTAAGAATAATTTAACTGTGAACTAAAAGCGTCTCTATTATATTAGTAGCAACCCAAGTCCATATTGATATTTAAGTACATATTCAGAAATTACGTTTTAAATTCTCAATATTGTGTAATCTATGATATAATCTAGAGACTTGATAAAAAATATTGAAAGTTCACTGTTTGATGCTTGCAAAATTCTAAGTCATGTTTTGCATTTGCCGACTAAAAGCCTTAACGCTATCTATACCTTACAACAATGAGACTAATACTAAAAACTAGATAAATAAGATAGATTGAAGAATCTTAATATACTGTGACATTAAAATATTAGTAAGAAGTAAAAGCGAAGTCGAATTATTTCAAATCGCAAAACAAAAATCATCTCTATGATGATGCAAAATGTAAAGTTGTTACTAACGTTCACGACCCTTGTATCATTAACAACACCTTTCTTTGCAATTCTATGCGTACGTCATTTTGTATAGGGTCCTGTGCATGCAATCATCGCTATTATTACTTCAGTTTAGTTCTATTGCTTACTTCACACCTATACTGTTGGAACACGTATTGATTTCAGTACATTATTCGCTGCTTACGCGCACGCAAGACAAGGTTAGACATTTTCTTTTCTTACTTTGTTAAATTTTACTTTGATTGTATCAATCTCAGTTCTTAATTTTAATCTAGGTTTAACAGTAACTTAGAATTATGACGTTGTTTTGTTTTTAATTATAACCCGACGATGACTCACTTCTTTTGTTCTCGAAAAACGGATTCACTCGAAATTTAAATCTTGATGCAGCCTGCCTGCAAAAAATTCCGTCATTGTGTTAGCTTTTTAAAAATTTCAACTACCTTTTGAGGCAGACGATATACCTAAATCGAGTCATGTTCATTTTTAATAACAAAAGAACCTACTTGCTATGTAATTTTAGAGTCCGAAGTGTTATAGCTCTGTAACTTTTAGCACTCTAAGACGTAATTAAATCCATAATTACAAAGTACGTAATAATATGTTCAATGGGATTTCCCGTCGATTAAATAATGATCTCAGATGCGCTTGAGTTTTTATAAACCACAATCCTAATGGATGCCAACGTTTAACGTTTTGACACGAAATCGTTTTATTATCTGTATATTATTGATGTATCGATTTTTTACACGTGTATAAACGTGAATTAAACACGTGAATTTTGTCCTATTTTTTTTATACTAGCTGGATGACTGACCAAATTAGCGATTCAAATTGATATATTGTTTTGAACAGTGATTCATGTTTAGTGGGGTTTTCCCCATTTTTGTTATTTAAACTAGTTATATTTTGATTAAATCTTGACATGACCAATAAAACTACCTAATTTAGTGATTGTAGAAATGGCGTAGGTAAACATACACTACTTTTTACATGAATATTTAATTCAATCTGCTGATTTAGTATTGAAATTTATTTTTGTTGTGCACCTATTTCCTGATTTGTTCATCTTGCTAATGAATACTTTATCGATTTGATTGTTAAAATTAATTGGTTTGAAATCGATGTACCTATTCAGTGATTGATTTTCACTAATGACATCAATATAATTAAGTTTACTAACATCGTAGGCGTAGATGTCCATATATAGATCATAGTTTACTTTCTTGATTAAGATTGGCCTTTTGATTATTATCTGCCCACTTATCATCTAGATCCGCATTGTATTATTCAACAATAGGTCTGTCAAAGACGTAGACTTTACTAGCTAGAACTCTCTTTCTCGGTAGCAGCATGGAGTCTGGTACCGTGCCCGGTAGATAGCCATAGGCTCGCCCGTTACATTACATGAGACTCAGTAACGGCCTCGGTGAAATGTGGATGTACAGTTTTACAGCCTTACCTTTCGGGGAATACACGCGTGGTGCTATGCTATGAATAAATAGTTATCTCCTTTCTTTCAGGTGCACCAAATTCGAGAGGAGGTGGAGCATTCGCATACGTGGATTCATCAGGCAATAGGTACGGAGGCACATACGGGTTGAAGGACGGCAAGGTTGTAAGCTCAACAGGCGACGCGTACCCAGTGCCCTACGCCGATACCGTCTACCAAGGCGAAGACTTCGGCTCCTCCTATTTCGCGAACCTCGAAAATTTGCTCCAAGAGTAAGACCTAAAACCAGTCAGAAGCAAAATGCTTCCGGTGGAGGAACAGCCGTATGCGTAGATATGGTGAAGGGCGACGACTTGTAACATTGATTTATTTTCTAGCTTGGTGATCAAAGTTTAGGAGCCTGGATATTAGCATTAGCATATAAGATAATATTTAAGTATATATGTAAGAAAAGTTAATTTAAATAATGTCCAAAGAAGGCGGAGGGAGCTGGATGAAAACAGATTCGATTTACCGTTAAACTTAAGAGATTTTTAATTTTTATATCTAAATAGTATAGTATCTATCCTTGGAGCTTCTTACCGGCTCTTCTCCATAGGATTAACTTTTTGGAATCGTGGAACTTGAGATTTATTTAAAATAAAAACAATTCTTTTCTATTCATACCATTTCTCAGGATCTTATCTCACATGTGTCGTGGAAATATGAGTGAAACCACAGAAATAGGAAAGAATTTCTTCCAATATCTTTGAGTAACACCTATACAAGTCCACATCTCTCCGCCCTCTGCCTGCCGCGCTATAACACTTTAATTAATGATTGCATTTTATAGCCTTAGTGGTCAACGAGGATCACGGGTGAAAAGGTAAACTTATAAAGTCCTGCATGTTCGAGAGCCTTTATCATCTTGGTAACTTTCCAATATTTTACAATCTCACTAATTCTGCTAAGTCTACCTACGCTATCGCTTTTTTGTCTTTAACATGCGTACTAACTGTCCAGTGTGTTTGATTAACGTTTTGTGCTTACAGGGCATTCAAATCGAGTGTAGCAAACCAGAGGCTTGCTTTCAACGCTGCAAAGAAAGCCTTTGACTTGTCATCGAACCAGGCTGCTGGTTACTATCCGAATTTCGCCAACAGGTTTGGAAACCCAGGGTTCAACGATTTTCCGACTGTCGGCTTCCCCTTCAATAACTTCAATAACTTCGCTATGCCGAATTTTCCAAATAGCGCTTATGCCAGCGCAGCCGCAGGACCAGGATACAACCACCACGTAGCCTCTATTTACCCCGCTAATCCGGTAAGTTTGTTTGTTTATAATCCGTAAAAAATCTCGTACACATTGATATGTATCTTTATAATGATCAGATCACGAATTTTACCTTTACTTACAAGACTGACAGTTTTTGTAGAATTTTTTGTTATTAGAGGTCGTGTACTTGATATTAAAATACTAAGATTACTCTAACTTTAGCATCCTTGTGATTTGTTGTTTGATGCTTGAATTTTAACTACTGTTTTTAAATAATTATCATATCTAATATGATCACTGATCGTTGAGTAGTCAATCAGGAGTTTAATTATTATATCATTCATAGCATCGTGGACATTAAATTGCATTTCTGCGTATTTTGAGGCATTATTATTTTCATATTTAGTTTGTAGTGATGTTAACATAGCCTGTGTACTGACGTGGTCTTATCGGTCGTGACTAAACTGCATGATAGTATAATTCAATGGGCCTCGGTACACGGCGAATACTGAATACAATATACCATAATATTTATTTACAAGTTTACAATAGTATACCTAGCCCTTCGAGGAATACACCGGTGATACTACGTGCTATTTATTTACTTTAACTTCATATAAAGAGGTTGCAATATGCATACTTCCCCAATAACGAGAAACATTTTCTGTATGTTCATTTGCATCACTTGATGAATTAATTTGACTTAGGCCCAATATTTCAATCGTCAGAAAGCGTACATATATCTGAAGAATTTGGCGGTTTGACATATTTTCTTTACAATAGCTGTTAAATCGCAAAATACATTTCTCAGATAAGTCATGGACGATTGGAAAATCAGCACTTACTTTCCTAAGTTTTATTTTTAATTATTATATATACAAAGTACGGTACTCATAGGGGACATTCCTACTTATAGCGTATTTGTTGAATATTATTATTGTTATGAATGTATAGACAATATTGATGTATTTTTTTATTGTATTGATATTTATTGGCTTAATATACTCATTTGCATGTCTACCATATGGTCTAAACAAAGAGTACCGATTGATAAATAAGTACGAACAATTTAAACAACTTATTTACGACTTTATAAGTCATAACATTGAACATACACCCAACTTCGTTTTGGGGTCATCGTACGTGCCTTTAAAATTCCACCCTGAAGCTGTAGACAAGATATCAATCGCGGATTACCAGAAAATAGAAACTTCAGCAATGTATTAAACTGACGTAGCTGACAACGGTCGTGAGATCTTTTGCCGGCGAATCTATTCTCTAGCGATCATTGATTTTGATTTTGATGAAAGCGGGTGGAGATATCAACTTGGTCTATGAATTTACCAATATATACATTTTCAGGGCAACCCTAATGTGGATCAAATAAACCATTACTCCGATACATCGGTACCAAATAACGGCGGGTATTACGCCGTTTCCAGCAAATCTTACTCTTCGTCCTCCAACGTCAATGGCAAGGAATCGACAAACAGGGGCGCTGAGACCGTGATTAACGACAACGGAAAAGTCACCCATTATAAGGTCCAAAATTAAATTGAAATAAACGATGTTATAAACGCCACTACTTATAGAGATTTATTTTGATAATATTATCGATCTCATGATGTGAAAATTATTGGAAATGTTTCTCAAAGTTATCAAGAAAATGTACTTAAGTACAGTTGTTATTTATTTATTCCAAAGTTTAAACCTGATAAAAATAGTATTCTGTTATGTAGAGGCGCTCAACATTTTATTTTATTAATTTTATGGTTAGTAGGTCTATCAACATAATGTTTAAAATAAGATGTATCAATAAAGTGATTATACGTTCTCTGACTGCTCATTTACAGGTTAAGAAAAAAATTAGCAAAAACATTTTCTTTTTTATATATGTATATCAATCGAGAGTGCTTGAAAGTGTTCGAAGTTTTTGTCTCTCTAATAATCAACGATGATTTATTGATACTTTACAAAATGCTTTTTGTTTAGTTATGAATATTTCAAAAAGAAGAGTGACTTCTATTTACCTTGACGTTATTTTCCTAAGAGTCTTGATATTTATGGACACATAGTAACTACCTAGTTTAAAACTACATTCTTTATATTTCTCACCTTGATCATATCTAAGCTTGTCTAGTTATTACACATACATACATACAACAATAATAAGTTCATCTACCTCATAAACGCGAGCAGTAATTAAATTAAATCCTCAATTTTCATCTCTTCGTAATAATTACTCACTCATTGATGAAGAAGATATGTATATAATAACATCTTACGAACATTAGGCATTATCTACATTAGCTAATACATGGAAACGTGCGCACAATTATGAACGTCTCATTATACCATGCCTCTCAACCTCTGAACAACGTCTCAAGGTCGGCGAGATAACATCACCAAGTTTTTTCTGCACACTTTACGGATACGAGATGAACAAAAACAATGGCCGCACATAAATTAGTTTAATTTCACCAATTTGCCGTCCAACTTCATTTTAGGTGTTGTTGTCTCGTACAAATATGAGTTGCTCCTTTGTTGTGGACAATCTCTTGAACCATATCCGTTTAACTCCCTACATCTTTTACAATAAAACTCTTTCATTCCATCATCAGTTATTCTTCTGTGGAACTTGCCTGGAGTCTGATAAGCCGGTCTACTTCTTTTCCAGCCAGAATTGTATTCAGTATTTGCTACAATACTTGGTACTATATTAGGAACTTCTTGATTCAACCAGTTGATGTTATTGTAGAAAGTTGAAGGTTTCCACTGTGATGGGTTTGTTACGTAATTTGGGTATATGTCGAACTCATCACGAACATTCCTATTGATGAAAGCGGAGTCAGGGTAAAACTGTCCCCTATTCCTGGTGTCTGGTGTCCTAATTTTAGTGGTTTCAACTGATTTGTATCCGTTTACTACGGGAACTTCACCACTATCTTCTTTTGCTTCTTTGTTGCCAATGTTGTATGAAAGGGTTCCAGTATTACCTATGAAAAATAAAAATATATAATTTGAGTTAAATATATTAGCCCCGATCAACAAAATAGGAATGTCATCAGAGATAACTAAGGGATTATAGCAGGTCAGTAGCACCAACCTTGTACAGACGACGATAACAATAACAACACGCTGTGAAATATGACATTGGTGATTTATCTAGTTTTATATTTAGTTTACTTCGATCGAAATAATCAAAAAAGCTGCACTCAGAACAGATATTTAAATAATTATCATCTTATTTAAGAAAATGGACTTTGATTGTTATTTTATTAGAACATACCTACCAACATGTATAAAACACCGCTGAATTCATTTATCTAAACATATTTATCTAAACCTGCCTCTGCAAGCTAGTGTGCGTTAGCCAGCCGGAAAATTACGTCCATTACGTACACGTACGCAAAAGGTTGTGCCAAGTCTTTAATTGTGGAATGATGGACGTCGGGTATGCGACATAGTTTAAAGGAAACAAGTACTTAATCTATGATTATCATCGAGAGTGTATCGTCTCAAGCAACTATTTCTAAAACCTCTGAGTACTTATGTAGTTGAAAGATTAATAATTGAATTATGGTTTCCTGGCCCTGGACAATTGAACGTCTCGTAATATCTTATAATCTCACCATCATTAGAGCTGTGTAATCCTCTTCTATTGTTGTTTTTAAGTTTTGTGGACAAAACAATTGTATGTTGTACTTCAACATCTTCGTCCCCTTTGGTAGAATTATTGACTGTCGTTAAGACTTCCTCTTCACCGAAATCCATCTTTGTCGAGACGCCATCACTCCAGCCAGAAAGAGCTGAAAGTGTTTTATAAATTTATTGCTAAATTTTAATTTGCTTGTGATTTAATCTCGATATATTCAGCGTTTACACACATCTTCATTGTTATCATATCACATCTATGTATTTGTGATTTCCAGAAACTCACTCATATAATCACGATAGCGTGCTTTATGCTACTTTATGCAAAAGTTCCGGGAATCTGTTGAAAAAATATCAAGATCGACACGGACAGGATTTCAAACGTATTATAGTGAAATGTAAATGAACATCTACGAGAGCGTAGTAGCACCCATTTCATTTTTAGTCATCGATTTTCGATCCTCAAATCAGTCTACTTGGTTAAAAATTTCTTAATTCTTTATGCCAGTATCAGTTAATAATATACGTATGATCCATTGTCTACAAAACCTCAGAGACATGAGCTTTAGTATGTCCTTGGGAAACTGGGTTCCATTGTCTCCGTTAATTTTCATTTCAAGGCGACACTTCAGATGTCACTGTGGTAAGTAAGCTTTTATCCGTGTTCAACCTTGTCTTTTGTTAGTACTGGGCTATTTTTAGTTTAACCAGCTATACTAACTAGATCGTAAAATGTGGCGTGCCGTCCGTCCCTATCCCCACGGGAAAATGGCATGGTGTTGTGATGTCTTTCGTATGTTTTTATTAAATCTTGATGCGAATAATATCAGTCTGACAAAAGGATGGATGTTCAATATAATTTTGTCAAGGCTGTTACTACAACCTAATAATAATTAGGTTGTTACTCACATCTGAACTCAGAGAAATCAGATTCAGAAAACTTATTTTAATATTTCTAATAATTCTGGATGGAAAAAAGCATGATACAAATAGTAAAATGATACAAATGTTCTATGTTTTTTCTTAATAAGATGTATCTCTACGGAAAACTAATCATGATGTTTTCAGCCACGACCGGTCAGTGGTCAATCGTGATTTGCAATAATTGTGCACATTTAGCGTAATTGGGGGTAAACCCATAAGATGATCAACAATACCACATAAATAATAAGACAACAGAAGTCGTTAACATTAACGAAATAAGTCGTTCAAATGCCATACATTAATTTAGACTACCTTAGCGAAAATTAGATACTTATTAAACCTGAAAAGGATAAAAAGAATCTGTCTAGTTTCCTCTAGTAAGCAACTATTATCAATTTCTTACCACATATTGTCAAGGAGATATACAACAGCCGTGTCATCTTGTCACTCATAGCAAACACAAACAATAAGGTTTCCGTCGCGTGCTACCTACGTTTTATATAAACTATACAAATTGCTCTAAATGATGTCGCAAAGGAAGCTGCACAATTACCTCCCGTGTCGATGGTATAAGAAACAAGACACCTGTAAATAATAATGGCAGTAATGTTGGCTAGTCATTGTTGTTGGATAATGAATAATATTGTCTTATCCAAAGTAAGTATACACATTATGGAGAAGGTGGAGAAAACTTGTTTAAGTAACTAAACATGAATGAATCATTATCTTGCCCATAGACTTAGAATTTCGCTTAATCTTGCCAACTTTATTTTTGAGTCAAATTCAACAAGGAGTTCTTAGTTAAAAACAAGATCTAGTCTATTATTAAAAAGAAGCGAAACATTTTCCTTCTGTGTTTAAAAATTTAAAAAACTAAGTTCAACAATCTGATCTTGTAAACAAATACCAATGTCCTTGTAGACGTTTCCAGAGACGAATTCTCTTGAAAATTCAATAGCTAGTTATTCATTGTTACTAGTATAAGCTCCTTTATATGTAAGTACACTATTAATTAGTATAGTTACTTATAAAGTAAGTTATACTCTATAGTAATAATAATCAATAAGCATTTTAATTCCTTGCTTGCAAATTAACTGGTTTAAAGATTTAGTTTAAAGCATTAAATGGTAAATACTGTTATTATTACACCATTATATTAAAAAAAAAACACGAATATGCTTATACTCTTGGCAATTAAAAAAGAAAAAGTCAACGTCACGCGGTGTTCCCAGGCGGTCACCCATCCAAGTACTGACCGCGCCCGATGTTGCTTAACTTCGGTGATCGGACGAGAACCGGTGTTTTCAACGTGGTATGGACGTTGACATTCACCTATCCAAAATACATGTTTGAGTAGTACTATATTGTCACATTATATTTTACTTGTGTAGAAACATTGGTTATGGATTTTTTTATGGACCTTATTTTAAAATAAAAGTGTTAATAGCGTTTAAAATGTATACAAATAAGGAATATTAAAATCGTATATATTGAAATAAGAGCCCTCTATTGATGAAGGTATGTACTCCTAAACAACTCCATCTCATGTGAATTTAGAAGTTTCCAGTACCTATTACTAGATGGCGCTCACAACAGTACATGAATCAAAACATTTCGCCCAACGTGGGGCTCGAACCCACGACCCTGAGATTAAGAGTCTCATGCTCTACCGACTGAGCTAGCCGGGCTTATGGAACACAGATTGAAATTAAGATTTAGTTTCTTAACATCTAATAATATTTGTTTCGTATACAAAATAAATATATTCCTATATTATAACAATACAAAATAAAAATAAACTACTAAAGCCCGAATGTCTTTTGAACCCTCAGCTAATATGGATTGACCGTTATGAACCATAAAAGCACTAAAGGTACTGTTGTGGTTGAACCCCTTTTGCAAGCAAACACTTTGTTCATTTATATACATTTCATTACGAAAATGAGCTTTATTTGTGAATAGTTGAATACATTTTCATTTGTAATACCTACATAAACAAATCTATTCATCAACTTTCTAACAAACAAACTAACTTCACATTGAATTCGTAAGTATTCAAACAGGCGGGCAAGTCTCAGAAGTCATGATATCTTGGCGGGCATAAAGGAGGCCTACAAAGAGCTAACTCTCTTCCGGGCAAAGATAGGGCGTGTTTACACGTGGATATTGCTCGCTCAAAGCTCAAAGCTGCCTCCTAAGGGGATTGCACACGTTATTTGAGATATAACTAGAAACGCTCCTTATTTGACTAGCTTGATGGTTTCTGATCGGACGCTTGGCTGATAGGGGTGGGCCACAGAACAGATAAGTATCTGTTCTGTGGGGTGGGCGATATTAAATAGATAGGTACTTATCTGTAGTACCTAGTAACCCCACTACGTTAAGTCTAGTTTATAAATCGAAAAGTGTATGGCAGTTATACTAGGATTTTCTAGAAAAAACTTCTTAGAAAATTCCTGAGAATTATTCAAACTATCCATCAGCGTTTGGATTTGCGCCCGCTATTACATGAGACTCAGGCATCGGTGAAATGTGGGTGTACAATGGTATATTAATGGATCGCAGTGGCTCACCGATTAGTGAGAGGACGCTGCTGCCCGTCCTCCGGTGTCTGGCCGCAGTTTTAAGACGTATCCGGGTCTTAGGCAGATTAGTGGGTACTATTATACACCCACATATCCCCGATGCCGTTATTGAGTCCCATGTATTAGGGGGCAAGCCTATTGCCATCTACCGGGCACAGTTCTAGACGCTGTGCCGCTACTAAGAATTTTCATACAAAGAAACCCAACAATACTGCCCGACCCGGGAATCGAACCCAGGACCTCATGCTCAGCAGTCGCACTTGCGACCACTAGACCAATGAGGCAATCAAAGGGTATTATTCCAATCTAAACATATGAAGCATATAGTGCTATCTCATCTACTCTCGTGTACTTCGCATTCTATAAATGATTGCTCACGTTCCATAGCCTTCACTCAAGGGTCTGTAATATGGAAAGTGAAACCGCAAGAAAAGAAAAGTTGTGTTTTTCTTGCGGCATGGAGCGGAGGGGAGGGGGTGACGCTTTCAAATTACCAAGATGTTGTGCTAGTTTCGTACAGTGCAGGTACAGTCGGTTTGGAAAATATAGATGCCACTGTTAATGCCTTATCTGAGCACGAACATTTCAATACTGCGTAAACATGGTACAGTAATATGAGTCAGGATTGAAATGTTCATGCTACTGAATATTGTATGACCAATGTATGTGCATTTGTGTATTTACATCAACCGTTTTAAAATCCACGATACGTTATTTTGGCTTGTGCTAAACCTGGTCCTCGTTATGGGCTAAACCTACATACATATATTGCCGAATTCGTATATATAGATACAACACTGAAAAAAAGGACCAGGTTGCTGTAAAGCAGACTGACCCAGCACCAAAAAAAAAATAAAGTTAATTATCATACACAAAAATCTCTTTTTCTTCTCTTTTTTTTTATTTCTAAACAAATAACCTACGCATCCAACATTTTAGCCAAGAATCCGAACCAGCAATTTTTTCCTTCAAGTGTACAACCAATACGGCAGATGCAAATGGCGCACTTGCAATCAGCGGAGTGGGCCCCCATGCCATGCCGTGTCTGTTTACCTGTACCTTTCTCTAACATATCTACTCGTGCCTACGCTAAATATTGCATGTGCTTAGTTTTCTGAGGAAAACACTCTGGTTAACAGGTAAGACGTTTTCTTCTAAGACCGGTCGAAGTCTGAGTGTCTAATTAGCTAATGGGTATGAAACCATATTTTATTTGCTACACAGAAAAGAAGATTTTCCGGTAGTCTTTTGTTCTTTAGCAAAGGCAATGCGTTTCTGCGAAAAAATCTTAAAAGTTTTTGACATAATATCCTCCCTTTATTTTTAACATCACAATTTTCGCGTTTTCTGAGATTAAGTTTGTGGGTATATAGAAATATTTATGTTTATATAAATATTATTTGCTCATATTGTCCGGAGGCTTTTTGTATTACAAACCAAGAATTCGAACGAGGTGGATAATAGAATAATATGTGTAACTAGATACGGAGTACCGTCCACAAAAGGACCCTTTTGTTCCTTTTTTAAAGGAAAAAGGCACATAAACCTTGACCTGTATTTCCGTAGCATTTTCCTTTACGAGGTAGGTAGGTCACGAAGCTCTCATACTGGTTAACGTCGCGGAGGTATTTATTTTGGAACCAAAAGAAACCGCTCCCAACAACAGCCGTATTGTATGTAAGAATTATATGTTTTCTTTCAATAAATTGTTAGAGTGCACGGACCTCGAAATTTTGACTTCTACTTACATTTCTGTGGGCTATTACTTAGCATTGTTGAACTGCGCACCTTGGGTAGTTGACTAACCAATATTTCTTATTACTCTGAAATCATCCTCCATTTAAAACCATTTAAACCATTTATTTTTGCTACACACATTACATATAAAACACAGTATAAGCACAGAAAAGAGAGACATGAAATATGTCATCTTACTCGTTTTTATAATACTATACAGGTCCCAACAAACAGTACTGAACTACAAAATAAAAACAAAACCATAACGAGTAAACACGGAACCTTTATAACAAATAGTTACCAATTTATAACAGAGTGTAAACTATTAAAAGTTTTGACAGCTGATCAGTGAGCGTTATTTTATTAATAAGTTTTTCATACTTTGCTAACAAGGCAAAAAATATCGGTCGGCACAAAGCAAAGTGTGGGGAGAATTTATAGCATGCAAAATAACTGGCTTCTATATCGTATATAGTTATCTTTGGGCGGTCACGAACGGGACAAAAAATCGACTACAATGTAAATTCAATAGGAGATAAACAGGCGGCGACTTCTAAGAGAACCGGTACTGTCAGCATCGTTTAGAAGTTACATGAGATAATTCTGAAGTGTAAAGATGGAAAGAATAACATAATCGGATGACAATAATATTGTGAAGTTCTTTTGTTTTTAAAGGTCTCGTTAAGATCGATTAAATTATTCGACAGTTTAAATAAGCATTGATGGTTAATTAACGTACCAGACTTACAAACTAAGTCTCAGTGAAAGAAAAACTAAGTAGTCGTTATGTCGACAAAATTCAAAAAGTCTTAAAAAAAATTGAAACTCTTTTGAATTGCACGTCAAATTACCAAAGACTCACCACCACTTACCAATTTGATGAATAACAAAATTAAATAGCTACAATACAAACAATTAATTTATCAGTCGAAACTCGAAACCGTTATTAGGCTTCCGCCATTAATTGAAATATGACAAGAGGGGTGTACATCCGAAACCACAACGTAGGGAAGGCAAGGTGATCGTGGTATATTGTTATTAGGTCACAGGTGGCTGCAGCTACCCATCACTTCAGTATAATCCCTTAGTCAGAACTTATGACACCCTAGGTTGCAGGGAGCGGTGGGAGGAACATCACTATTAAATTTTAATTAAGCTTATGCTCCTTCTTCTCAGCTAAAACACTAGGAAGCAGTGAAGGGTGGGCTCTCTCTCTCCGTTGTTAGGGGTGCTGTATCATGTTGACGTCAAAAAGTACAAGTATTAACTAGTCTATTTTGAATAGGTACAAAAATTCTAATTTGAATAAACTTACATAACTACGAATTATCAAACAATAGTTTTTTCGTATTACTGTTTTTATTTTAAGGTTGTGCTCCATCCCTCCCTCTTTTGTCCTTTCTAAGATTTCCAGAGGTATTGCTTGCAAACAAAGCACCTTACACACGGCAAATTTCAGCAGTTAACGTAGCCTTAAACAGCAAGCATGAAGTGCAAGGCAAAACCAAGCCAAGGTTCCTGGTCAAACGAAACAGCCAAGAGAGGCCAGGAGAGCCATAGGAACATACTTCATGCAATCATAGGAGGCAGCAGACTCGCAATAAATTAGAGACTGATCTAGTATTTCCCTAATTTCCTAATGATTGTATTTGCACCACGACTTATGCTCGGAGTCTCAGAGACTTCCAAACAGTCTATGTTTAGTAATTTCCCGATGAAAGGGTTCCTTCCGATCACGATGTACGTCATTATCATATTTTTTTTTATATCCACTCTCCAAACAAAATTCAATGAATTTTCCTTCTTACATTGAATTACATTATACTGCGCATGAAATTCAATTTTCGTAACACGAAATGTCACGTCTGTAATGGGGATAGGCACGATTCTTTTCCCCGGTGAATGACTTGTCATATCCTTGTGTTTTCATATCGTTACTTCTGCTAACAAGTAGAAAGGTAAAATAATCCGATAATGTTAGGTATTCTTTACATTGAACTTGGACGAATAGTTCAAGTAGCATGAACCCGTCAAGTGATGCCATGTAGAAACAATAGAAAAGCCTGCTCAAATGAAATCTGCAGATCGGTTAGTGTCGTGTCTTGGGTCGTTGTTCTCCTTAAGTTACCCTTGAACGATTTGGAAGTGCGTTTTTGTGTTCTAAGTCAGAAATAAAAAAGCTTTGAGTTTGAGTTTGAACATTGGATCAGTAATTGATAAACTATATAGGTATTCTATTATTATTAGGGCTTATCGTGTATCGTAGATACCTATTAATAATATCACATGGACGCACATTGCACACAGCAGTTATGGTAAATAGAATCTACAAATTCCACACAGCATAAAAAAATAAAACGAGTTTCGGATTTTTTAATTTCGTGTGCCAAGCTTGTATTCAAAATTTACCGATGAGTCAGTCAGTCGTGACAAATTCTACATCATGAACACCCTACTCGTAAGGAGGGAGGGTCAGATGTTATTCACTCATACCAGTTATCTGTCATGTTCTTATCAAGTAAGATTGAAGAGTGCCTGAAATTATGTAGCGTGCCTTAACGCTTAGATCATTGGCGGCAACTGCTTTGATATAAATAATTGAATACCTAGTCATCATAGAGATAGAGATCATATCAGTTATTGTTAGTCTGGTATTAGCAAACATTAAAATATTTATTGCAATAATGAATAATAATAAAAAAAAGCAGTGGGAGATGGAAAACTAGTGGTTGAACGCTTGCCTTCCATGCGAGAGAGTCTGAATTCAAACCCGGCCTGCACCTCTGACTTTTGAATCGAATTCGATCAGAATTTGATTATCACTTGCGTTAACGGTGAAGCAAAAACATCGTAAGGAAACCTGAACACATGAGGGTTCTCCATAAAGTTCTCGATGGCGTGTGTATGTAGTTCGCCAACCCGCACGAAGCCGGCGTGGTGAGCTAAGGCCTAATCCAATCCTTCTCATTCTGAGAAGAGGCCCTTACCCAGGTTTTCTTATAGGTTTTCCTCCACCGTTAACATTTACGTGCTAAAATTGTATTATTTGATGGCCTACGCGTTCATAAAAAACTCCAGGCTGAACTTGAATACAAAGAAAAGCTTTAATCTAACTTTTCATTCAACAAATTCTTTCTTATCATAGCGTTTAGGTATAATCGAGTAGGTGAAGTAAGCACCGATAAATTAAAATTGACTATTTCTGTCAATTAAAAATCACATAAAACTTAAACTTATTATAGTAAATCAAACGAAATAAAATATTTATTCACCGTGAAATATTCAATTAAATTCAATAAACCACGCGCTTTGTAAGGTCACCATTTCTTTAAGTGGCTACAGGCCGGACAATTCCAAAGGTTAAATAAAATAATAAATAAAAGAAATCACTCACAAGTCTGGCCATCCACTTCCATCCGATAATCACGATCGTGTTTAGATAAAAAAAAAACAATAATAACAAAATAAACAAGGCCCGTAATCACCTCATGTCAGCCGAATGATGAGTAGTGTGACCATGTATTATGAAATTGAGCATGAGGTATTTTGTTACGTAAGATATGAGGTAATAACTGTTAATTATAAAAAAAGATATAAATACTTATTTGCCACAAACAGAGACTCGATTAAATAGGTTAAAAAATCTACAAATAAATGAAAACCATATAAACGCAGAAAAGCATGAGTGTCTCGAAGTTTGCATCAAATACTAAAATGTCATACTTATGATATTATTCGCCAACTACATTTTAAGGCTTTGAATAAAATTATTGCGAATAATTAAAATAAAATAGCTTATTTTGCGTCAAAATTACATTAAAGTTAATGAAATACAGATGATAGTCAGTTACGAAATACCTAAACCTGTGAAATTCCAACAAAAAAATCCAGTTTTCCAAAAATGATGGTCACTATACATTTCTACTTGAACTCAAGTTACGAGTTTCGTCATGACGTATGACAGCGACGTTCAAATACGTATTATATTTTATTTATTTAAATTATTAAGTACTTAAGCACCATTTTTCTTTTTTCCTTTTAAGTCTTGTAGTCTAACCATGGATTAAGGAATACAGACATTATCAAGTCTATTATTGACTAGTTAAAATTAATATACCTTTACCTAGTTGAAATTAATAACGCCATTTACCTACGCCAAAATATTATGAGAAAATTTTTTGGAAAAAATTATGAACCTCATAATTATTCAGCCCATTACCGTCCCACTGAGAAGCACGTGGCTCTTGTCAGAATGAGAAGGGTTAAGCTTTAGTCCATCACGCTGGCCTAGTGCCTAGTGAAGGTTGGGAGACTACGCACACCATCAGGTATGCAGGTTATCAAGATGCATTCCTTCACGCCAGTGACAATCAAATTCTAATGCGCATATAAATCCGATTCAGAGATGTGAATCAATTTTGAACTACAGACCCTAATAAATGGAGGGCCAACATTTAATCGCTAGGCTGCCCTTCATGAAATCATGCCCTTTATGAAAGTCTGATGAAATTAAATGACAGAGTATTTTTTTGTGTTGCTCAGTAATGTGGTATAAATATCAGTTACAAATCCCTTACTGCTTTAATACTGAAACCTAAAGTAGGTATGTAAGTAGTTCTTTAACAAAAACAGAGGTATGAATAATTAAATTGTCATGGCAACGACCATTTATTCGAATCTCGTAACCTAAGACAATGGAGACAGCCACCTGCGTCAAATGCACTCCTGTTGTTACCATGCAAGTCCTACATTTCCATAAGAAAATAATAAATACGCCTTATGGTGTAGGGAACAAGGCTAAATATTGTAAAGGGATCATGTTAGAGAGGAGTATTAGCAAATTGGTCAATAAGTTTATAGAAGTCTGTGGTTTTTAGTGGATGCAACGTTAGCCATGGAGTGCTATGGTTTTGTACTGTTTATTGGATGTAATTCAGTAGATAATAATGGGGAGGACACCTGAGGTCTGAAGCTACTTCACTGGCAAGATTTATTACTTGTAGGGTACAGTTACTTATATAGATACAGATATATAGATATGTGTCGTTTCATCAATGTACTTCAATAAAGTTTTTATATTTTCTAGTATTCTCAGAATCCTCGAATAGACAGTAAACGAGGTAAAGTAATAAAATAACTGTGAAACATTTAAAATTTTAAATACTGTCAAACATTTACCAAAGATTAAGGCAAGTTAAACAAAAATCATCAAATTATATAATACATTTAACCCCCTCACTGCTCTTATTACAGCAAATTTTAGCCATAATCAAAGCAAATTTTGCATAAAACCATCCAAAAGTTGCTCGAGCAAACAACTTTGGGTTGCTAGATAGGAAAGGTTCGCGGTTATCGTAAATTTTAATCATAATTTAAGAAGGGCGATGAAGAAATACGGCGTAATAAGAAAGTAGGCAAAGTTGAGAACCTCGAGACAGCCTTTGGTTAGCTGAGAGGGCGAAAAGGGAGCAAAATATAGAAAAATATTATTATGCATTATGTCGGTCCGGTAACTAGGTTATTTATTAGAGTAACAACATGCTGCAATATTTTCACAGGATCGGATCGGATTTAATATTTATTTATACTTCTTTTTACTTTTCTTTATGTGCCATTTATTTGGTTTATTAAGTTTTGATAAATAGCCAACCTGTTGACAATCTTTTTCTCTTCATAATAGCTAATAACTAACAACAGCAATTAATACAAATCCAATATTAAATAATGACACAAATCATAGTCTAGCGATTAATTATTTAGAATATAACCAAAATGAGACAAATTAAAATTCCATTAAGATAAAAACTACTGGTACATTTTCATTTTTACTTTTATTTTAAACATGAAAAATAAAATCACGGGAACTTTCAACAATAATTTCAACAAACAAATCTCCTATCCTCATTACAGGTTCGTCGAACGAGTTGCAGAGGCTGCAATTTAAAATCTCGCCGTTCACTCGTTAGCCGATATTGATCCGGCCAAATTGCAAATTGCAGCCCTTCTTACCTGACAACACGTTCAAGCTAACGATGCTCTTCATTTTAAGTTGTGTTTATTTCATTTTGGGAGTCTAGTGAATTATAGTTTCGTTTTTCGGATTTTCAATATTTAGATAAGAGCTTTTGATAGTTTATTGTAGTTACAAAACTGAACATCAGGTCGGCGATAGTTATTTCTTCAGGAGTACCACAAGGAAGTATACTCGGTCCGATGCGGAGAATCCAATACAAATCTGTCACAGCACATTTTCAGAACCTACGTGTACACCTACATATTTTAGATATAGTTAATTTTGCAACATAAGTTTCAAATGTTCCAATTTCTATTTCTTTCTCTGTGTCCCAATCAATGCATTGAAATTCTTTGACTATCTCTTTTTATAATATAAGCAGACGTTCGGATACCAATCGTAGTTAGAATAGGTCGATTACATATTCTATCTACTATGAAGGCATAAAACAATAACCCAATAATGCCTACTAGCACAAAAACACACACGTTGAAAATTACCCACAATTTTTTACAAGTCATTTTACTGGTAACATCAGAGCAAGTTTGATTGTTTGTTTTACCCATCAATAGTCCGGTAAAAATTACCGAGCCAGACATGCTTATTGATTATCTTTCTGTTCCTCCGCAATTATGATAATGCTACGTTTACATACCAATTTAGTAGAGATTGTCTTATTATTTTTTTAACAAAATTACTTGGTGTACGTAATAAGTAAATAAGCTGGTAATTTATTTTCGCATGTGGGTTTGAGGGTTTTAATTATATGAAATACTTGTTTAATTTTATTTGTTTGTGTTGCATATTGGAGCTACAATTCTGAAAAATAAATTAAAGTAGTTTAATCCTTCTCCATGAATAATATTGAGTTTACCTCTTACTGCTTAGATAATTCTTCGTCAATGAATACTATATAGGCAAGTGAGCAGTAGTAAGCAGTAGATCCTTTACTTTTAATTTTAGTCATTATTGCTTGAGTGTCAGAGTTTAACTCGTAATTGGTCCTAATTGACAGTTTTTTATTATATTATTAGGATTAATATGCATGCAATATTAGTTGGGAAAAGTAGGATAGGATGTAGAAATTACCGTATAAATATATCCACTTGAATATCTACATATGTATATCCTTATTAATAATTTATTTCATCATAAATATTGCCATTTTCAAAATTACGACTCATTTACGTCACGTGCCGCTAGGGTTGACACAAAAACTATTGTGTGTCCCCAATAAAGCAACAGAAAAGATAAATAAAATAAACATTGGTATAAATAAAAAATAAAGTGCGCATTGTACGGAGGCGTTGCGTCGTGCGTGGGAATGACAGCCAGAGGGTGATGTTCCTGGGAATGACGTTATTTAATTATGATCATTTCGGTGAAGCACTATGAGATATCAATATTGTTTCTTTTTTAATAAACCTAGTTTTATTTAGTTATGCTTACCATGCAGCTTTATTTAGTTATCTATTTTTTTTAATTATCTAGGATGGCAATGAATACATGCAATTTTATTTAAATGATATTAGATTTAATTAAATGAACGTCATTGAAATTGAAGGGGATTCTTTTTTTAATTTGATTAAAAAAGGGCAGCACTCAATACAACATGCACACATACATTGAATATAAAAACTCATAAAAAATAGTGATATGCCATTTGTGCATTACAAAAACTGTCAAATATACATTCAATACAACACGAGTTTTTACCTTTTGCCATGACGCAGCTAGTTCTATACAAATCTTTTAACATCATGCGACTAAACTGTCGCAGCACCCCACATGACGCGACAGTTTTTGCGACAAAAAAATCGACCCTGTTTACCCTAATTTTAGTTCTGGTAGATGTTGAATAGATAACGATGCGACGCGAAGTAATTCCGAGGTGCTCGTGCGTAGAAATTTTGAATTAAGAACGCGTTTGTCGTGTTTCACTTACGTAATTAAAATGTAGATGGACAGATACATGTTTTCCTATAAGATTTTTATTTGTTGTTGCATGTAACATGTCGGATAAAATTCATATTTAGTTTTATATACTTAGATAATTCGGGACTCGTTCATTGGTTCAATGGTCACAAGTACCAATGCTGAGCGTCCTAGGTTTTTCTCGGGTCGGGCAAAGAGTTATTTGGTTTTTATGTATAATTTTGTTTTGTAGCCGCACGGAGTTTTTTACTATGCCTAATAGATGGCAATAGTCGCGCCTTTTATATAATATGAGACTAAATAATGGCATTTAACAGAATAATCAAAATATTATAAAATAACCTACAAACACAGAAATGTTTTTTTAAAAAAAAACTTCACTCGCTACTCTCGCTTTCTTGTGTCCAGTTCGCAAAACCATATCCTCAAATGCTTCTTTCTGAAACATTTAACTTCACAATTTTGTTGAACAGTAACACAAGAAGACGTTAAATAGATAAGATGTGGCTACCGTACAAACAAGGGTCGAAAAATAAACAAAATGGAGATATGTTTAGACCCAGCCCGCGCTCGTTCACTTGACTAAATTGTTATTCACAGTCGAACTCAATTTTGTTTCATTGTTGAAACTTGTAATAGTTAAAGTTTATTTATTCCCTAGAAATTATCTAGGTAATCATGGATTCTAGTGTCTGCTAATGCGATAGAGTTCGTAGACAAATATTTAGGACAGGTCAAGGATGGTGACAGATCCTGTGAACCTTAAACATCAGACAATAAGAGTTATTTATGAATGAACGTAATATGGGCCGTGCGGCCCATAGTCGGCAATATGATGTTACTATGCATTATTATTTAAACTTACAGAATGCACCCAGTAAAGTAGACAAATATTTTTACCCCAGTGTGTAGCTGAAGAAAGATGTTGACCCAGCGGGAATCCCAAAAAACGCTAGCCGGATAATATGGAGAAATTTGGAAAACTATTAGAAGACCTTTGCCCAGTTGTGGTAAAAAAATAACACATTAAATAATAATAATTACGAAGATACCAGACAGTGAAATCACACAGGCATACGGTTTTAGGCCTCAGGCTATGCGAAGCATGTTGTCGTGTTGCAGGATCTCTTTGCTTGACAGGTTCTGAGACACGACAAATGTATGGACTGCGGTGATGTGACGCGTCAGTCAGTTTGCTTTTCGACTGTAAGAAAAAAAGATATTATACAACTGCTACAGGTCTTACCTGAAGATAAATGATAAAAGTACTCACCCCAAGGTACCCTCTACTATACTAACACAAAAAACGAAGAGTAGTGACTATGGCTTAATGATCGTAGTTACATCAAACATAGACATGACAACGCCTTTTTTCGATCACTCTCCACGCTGTTACATAATTATGAAAATATTTTAGAACATTTTTTACTTACAGATACAATGCACTAAATGTAAAAAATCCCACCAAAACACAATACCCTTTCAATTCATTTTTATAATCTTAGCGAATAAAAAAAGCGTTCGGAAATTTGAGCCAAAACAAACCTTTTAATAAGTTCCACGAGACGGTTATATAGTTTGTTTGTATTGTAAACAGTTTGGACCGATCAATTAGGCGGTATGGCTGTATGGGGTGTTGCCTGTGCCGGCCAGATACGGGCGTAAACAAACATTAGGATTATGATTATAAATCCATTCGATACATATTATCGAGACCATCCATCATTCGGCAGTTAATCGATATGTAAAATAGTGCTTCTTATTGAGTTATCATTTACTATGAATATTTTATTTTTGGAACATAATTTTAAATTTTTGTTTTGAATATTATGCTTTTTAACCGAAGAGATTTTTTTACTTTCATTTCGGTAACTTGGACATACCAAAAACATCTAGGTACTAAAATATAAAAAGGAATTTATAAACGATGGAAAAATAATTACTATCACCAAAAATAATTAAAAATAAGTAAAGAAATAAAGTTATAAAGCACACTATACCTATTTTTCTTCATTGAACATCATCGATTTTCCATAGGACACACTTAATACGTTAAAGTGTATTTCACAATGTGTCACTTAAGTGGAACTATCATACAGAAAAGTTATTTAAGTCACTAAATCTGACTTTAATATTATTTGTATACTTATTATAAGTCTAAACCTCGTATCAGACAATTATCTCAGTACTCACAATCAAGACTGGACTGGATTGCCTCATTCGTTTAGTTGTCGCAAGCGAGACTTCTGAGTGTAAGGTCCTGGGTTCGATTACCCGGTTGGGCAATGTTATTGGTTTTTTCTGTAGGTATGTAAATTCTCATTAGTAACACGGAGTCTGGAGCCGTGCCCGGTCGATGGCAATAGGCTCACCCCTTACTTATAACATGGAACTCAATAATAGCATCAGCGAAATGTAGGTCTACCTCTGCCTAACCCTTCGGGGAATATAGGCGTGATGCTGTTATTATGTAATATTAAAATCAAGATCGATCAAGCTAACTTACTTCCACTTGTTAGACTAGTTATCCGGATTTAATATTAAAATAAGCCGCAATTTGTGCGCGGCCGATACGACACCGGAACGATCAATCTGCCGGATTGAACACACCCTGTTCGAAAACAAGAGAGAATGGAGTCGAGTACAACAATTTTTTTTTAGATTTATAGTGTTGTACTGTCCTTCTACTGAATATTGTCGATTAGCTAACAATACCGCGCAAGTTAAATTTGAAAAGTTTTCAGAAGAGACAAAAAACTGATTACCTTTTATGAAAATCTCGTAAATGGTGTGCAATAAAGTGAAGTGTATTGTTTGGTATATTCCACTACGGCATCATAATAGCGAAACAATTTGCATTGCAAAGAAAACGTTTGGGCCATGAGGACGTTGAAGGCGTGGCGTTAAGTTGGTAAAGGGATCGATTACCGTGATAAAGCGCAAGATGATGATGCTGCTCTTCGTGCTGATGATCATTACCAGCATATGCCTAGCCTTTTCCCAACTATATTGGGGTAGGTTTCTATTCTAACCAGGGGCAACTAAATGTCAGTATTTTAATGATTTTACATGGAACGACTGCCAGATGACCCGCCTCACAATGACTGGAAAACATTGATACTCTAAGGTTACACCGGTTGTCAGGCTTTTGGGCTGCTGACTTCAATAACTACAGTTATAGGTATTAATTTTAATAGGTAGATACTCTTCCTGATAGTACATAAAATACATTTAATATTTGATTGATTGATGATTTACACTTATTGAACTTAGTGTAAATGAACGAATTATTTTATTTTAAGCTTGATACGGTGGAAAAGCGCCATCTAGAGTATAGAAATTACCTGTAAAAGTGATTGAAAAATCTTAATCATAAAATAAATATTTTGATTTCATATGAATGGTATTTGATATGAAATAGACTTTTAAATAGAATTAGAAATCAAAAATTCGGTCAGCTTTTAAAATGACAAATATGGGAAACACTTGTTTCCTAATGTTAAAGACCTAATAACAAAATGAATACTTAACATTAATATAATCATCTCCATGCCATTCGTTTTCCTTAGGGCGTTATTCAAATAAGACACACTGCGTATCGCAGGCGACTTGTCGCTTGATGGATGGCTTCGGACCATTTTTAATCGTCCTTGTAAACTATTTACATAACCATAAACACCTTTAGAGTTTAAGTAAAAATACACTTTAAGTTATCCAGTTAAAGTTCACTTTCAGTATTTTGGATAGAGCTTTTGATGTTTCATAAATTGAATCAGTATCATGCTTATGAGTTTAATATGAGTTCCGCTATCAAATATGTCCTGTTGTTTGCGTGTGTGTGTGTACTTGTGTATACTTAGTCTTTTTCACTTGAATACTTCATATATTAATATCTAATAACAAAGAATACAATTATAGAAATAATTTTGCACATCTTTCCACTTCCAACAAATTTACGTAGTGTTACGCGTATCCACAGAATAATACGCGTAACGTTAATAATAAACAAAGGACGTCTTAATGGATTATAACAGTATTATTTAGTTTGCTAACACTATCACAATTGTATTTAATACGGCCATACAGAGCTATGTATACCCACGGAGGCACTTCTTCCAACAGTAATCCACTAACTGAGCTTCGTCAACTATGAATGTTGACGCAAGATGAATTATCTTTACTGAAACAAAGCCTTTCATACGCATTGTTCAGGATCCTCGCAACGTGCATTACACCCACCGCTATTTTGCGACAAAACCGTCCATTAGGCAGCATTGTACCACCACTCAATGCATGATTAATGATTGCAGACTTCGAAAACATATTCATTCGTAGGAACCCCTCTATTGCGCTGTCTCGTTCCACTACAATGCGAGATATCGATATTTTTCCGCGAGTCGCGAAAAATGGTGTGTTTACATCCGCTCGATTAAGCGCAGAGGATGGGTTTTGAAAAATCGACGAACGCCCGAAAGATATGCGTCGCGTGCCATGAACATATCACCTGCATAACCAAAATTCAACTTTATTGTGTACCAAATAAGTTTGAATATACAATCGTCTCGTACTATTTTACCCGCACTTGGTGCTCCACGAAGCGTAGCAAGGATGTTGTTTTATTGGAAACGGATAATTTATTTGGTGTATTTATTTTGTTGCGGTACGTCGGATTTAATAACGTGGGAGCGAATTTATTGGTGATGGCTCATGTGATTAGTATGTGACGAAAGATATTCTTATAGGTAGATACGTCTTTTTGGACGACCGAATATCAGCGAAACTACCTTTATCCACCATCTTCCAAGAATCACAGAATCCGTAAATTATTAACCTGTAGAAAAAAGGTAAAGAAATAGGTCAGTAAGCTGCTCCTAAGTCGTAAGCAATAAATAAGCAAAACCTCGTTAGCATAAGTGGCCACACCTCGAGGTACACAGAAGCCTCTGTTTATCCCAAAGCCAAGAAAAGTTGAAGCGTAATTACATAAAACTTTTAATGGAGGAAAATAAATACGTCCACATCAGGGTGTGGGGATTGCAAAAACAGAAAAGTTATCTCATTCGGCGTTAACCTACAAATTTTACGAGCGGGAAATTCGCAACTGAATTAATTTAAAATGTAGAACATCCTCCATCATTCAACTGTATACATTTTTGGCTAACGTTGAGTTTAGCGTCATTTCAATACAGGTCCAGAAGAGAAATTGAGTTTTAAACTCGACTGCAGTCCGGAAGAAATCTCAAATTTCGTTTTTATTTCTACCTACTTGGTTAAGTTTAGACGAATATATCAAGAAATTAAACAAATCAATACCTTAGTAATTTTTTAGTCTTTTCTACAACAGCTATTATACTAGGTACGCGGTTGCTTAAGTATAGTAAATTTATCAATTCTTTTTCCCTTTCAATGAGTTTGCGAAATCGTTCAAAGGAGTATAAAAGGCAGCTCCAACCTTCGCTCGTTTCTTATAACAAACTAAGAATCCCCGAATATCCTAGTTCTGTTTACGGGATCAACTCCATTAAGAGACCGGGAGTTAAAGTCCCGGCGGAAATTAACTTAGACCCGTGTCAGACGGCGACAATGTCCCTACAAAACTATTCTAATGACGTTTCAATGGATTTTGACGGAATTATGTACTTTTACATGCGACATTTGCATACAATGTGAATCAAGATCGAGAGGTCGTTTGAGATTTTCGGCCTCTCTTACTACAAAATTTCCGAACGAAAGTTAACGGGATAAAATTGTTTGTTCTTGTTTTTTTTTTAAGATATATAAGAAATGAGAGTACAGTTGTGTTTAGACTTTGTAAGATCTAATTACCATTAGACACTACTGAAATATGCTTCATATTATTTGTCCTTTACTTTAAAACTTTAAAATTATCGGTGAACTTGGTTGGAACATTGTTCTCGATTGCCTACCTATTTTTTTAACCTTTTGTGTAAAATTCTTTCTGAAATTAATTTTAATTGTTTATAGTGAAGAGAAAACTATAGAAATTCCCATGCAGAATAACACAAATTCAACTTTTAACGACGCGACTGCAAACCTTCATAGCTTTACTGAAACTATAATTAAAACTAAAGTGAGGTCGCTAAGTGGTGTTTGTCGTATAAATGCGACGGGAAAGTTGGGCAACAGTTGGTAAAAGTCATTTTAATCTAGGTTTTTCACTGGAAAATTTATTCCAGAGGGACTGGCTGCGCTGAAATAGTTGAAATTGGTAAAGCATTTGATATTTGGTTGGTATTTGCAGTTAACTTAGATTTAAAAGTCAACCCTGTTTTTATTCTGGCTGTATTAAATATAAACTAAGGTATCTGGTATATTGACAATAGCATCTGCATTGGTCCTGGTCCTATACCTGCTAAATAGGTTGTAATTATGGGCTTTACAAACTTTGTAAATAACTAGGAAAAGGTTAGAGAAATTGGAATTAATCTTACTTTTGTATATTCCTAATAAGTTATGATAACATGGAAAATATGATTAAACATTTATTTTTAAGCCCAATTTCACCGATGATATAACAGATAAGGCCCAAATTTTGACAGGTATGTTTGTACAGGTAATTGGCCGTTTTCGCATCAATGGTGAAAATAGCCCTTAGTCATTCTATCGGATCTGCGGTTCAGAGGCTCCACGTCTCCAACAACATAACAATTTTATTGACAATACATTTATCAGAACTTAGTACATATAGCTAGTTAGGTAGGGCTGTGGGTGGGCTGATGGCGACCATTACAACTTTGTGCACAACATGCCGCCGATACAGTTAAATTAGGGATCCGTTTGAACTTACCCATTGAACAGTGGAAACTAAAGAGTGGATGTATGATTAAAATAATCAAATACATTGAAATAAACATGCATAATACTGTATGGAATTCTGTTAATAACTGTATAATTAATTGTTTTGTTGACATGTGTTGATAACCTGTTATTTTCAGGACCAATCTATGTGATAAAATTATTCTAGCTGTGCCCTCAGTATCTACCTACACGAAGAAATATTTTTTAAAAAAACATTTGACCTCTGTTACATCTGTTAGGGATTGAATTCTGAAATCCTTTCTTAGCGGACGCTTACACACTATAAAAATCCTATACAGTTTATGAAATTTCATGTTTAGTCAGTGAGTTAGAGAAAATTATCTTATCTGCTATGAATTCTCATATGACATAAAAGTGATTTCATGTTCACAATAAATTTTTTAAGTAATATAATTATAGAATTACAATACCAATAGAATAGTTACATTAACAAAGACTGCGACACATTTCGCTGTTCACAAGACTAGGCTGACGAGAATCATCGTAGAGCTAATCTTGAGGGCGGGTAGCCGCTTACGCAAATGTCATTCACGCGACCCCTTCACGCTTTTGCACACCGAACTTACAAAACCTGCCCTGCCCCTCCCCGTTCCCACAAATACAGGCGAACAAGGGAAAGACATATCGTTCACAATAGCGCTTACTTTGATTGTTCGGCCATAGATATGTGAGTAGAATGGGATTCGGGCTCAATCCTTCGTGATTGCGCCTCGTTCCATTTTCAAATCCTCTACGACTGTTTGTCGTCCAAACTCAAACGTGGATTGGTTTGTTTTCTTTACGAATTTTGATTTTAGAACGATTTAACTGGATTTTAGAACGTTTAGACGGTTCAGACTTCTGACAATTTATCTTTTGAAACGGCAAGTACTTTTTCTGTTTTATATAAAAGTAATAAATAACGATTCAAAAATAACAGTGATTTAATTTCGTAAGTATCTAACGCGTTTCCTTTCATCGCTTTTCAAACACATTTCCGTTGATATATAGTTTCCAATAAATCTTGTTCTTCGCAAATCACTGATGACTAAGACTGGAGACTGAGAATGGCCTTGTTAGACCAAGAGCGCTACAAAAACGTTTGTGACTTCGGAGGGAATATTTGCAAACATATTTTGTAAGCTATGATCGTATATTATAGACACATCGTCATGTGTCTCTCTATCTTCTTGTCATAATTACGTGACTTGTTTGGGCTAGAGATATGTAACAATATTAAAAAAAAGAACCAAGTTTCTATGGCTGGTGTTCTTAAAAAAGTTAATAAGGAAAAAATATATTTCTACACCAAAAACCAACACTAGAGCTGAGCTAATTATGAATACTAGTAATTTAAGTAAATTAGTTTTGCCCAGCTGTGGGACATACATAGTATCACGCTTGTATTCCCTGAAGGATTAGGCAGAAGTGTACTATTGTACACCCATTTTTCGCCAATGTTGTTATCGAGTCCCTTGTAATAGGGGGTGAGCCTATTGCCATCTACCAGGCACAGTTCCAGACTCCGTGCTGCCACTGAGAATTTCCATACAGAAAAACCCAATAACACTTTCACCAACTCGGGAATCGAACCCAGGAGCTCACGCTCAGCAGTCACGCTTGCGACCACTAGACCAATGAGGCTATGGAACAGTAAATGTTAGAAAAACGAAAAAAAAACCGTTCGCCAGCCTAACTTTCTCCCAACAGATAATTTCACACAAATTGTAAGAGCATTAATTTAACTAAGAACATTACTGCCACAACTTCCGAATTACAAATTCCGCCGGACCATTAGGACAGAATTAATCAAAGGGACGATAGCCCCAAATCTAAGACACACCCTGTACCCTTAAATTGTATTGTCAAACCAACACATGCTACCAAAATAGCTCTTCTCGCAAATGTCACCGACAACTAACACAGAATAAAATAATGTTATAGCTAAAATTATACTCTCGTAAATTTTCGCACTATGCTCTCGTCGAACAAATTTACTCTGTGGCTTTATACTGTGCACACGTGCAAAACACTTGAAGAGGGAGTGTTACTAAAATGGACCGCCACTATCACGTAATTAAGTGCCCCGTCCGTTGTTCACCGGACCGTGAGGGGACACTGGGCTAGAATGGTTGAGGTATTAAAATAACAAATAAATTAAACAAACGAATTTCAATCTTATTTCTTAACTAGCAAAGTTCCAAATGCTGAAAATGAAGTTAGTAGAGTAAGGTATATTTGGCAATTGGGGTAATGTGTTAAAGCATAAATTACTAGTTTTCTTTGGAGTTATTAAGTACGGATGAAGGCAGTTAGTAGTTAGTGTCCGGCGTAATGACTATGGAAATGGTGAGGGTCGTGATAATAGATTAGCGAGGACCTTTGATAAAACCTTTTCATGATACCGCTAAAAAGCTAACAGCTTCACGTAAGTGCTTTGCCACAAATTACCACAAATTTAGAGGACCCTTTCACGCATTACACATAATATGAAAATAAAAAGAGTTACTTATTACGTGTATGTAAAAAGAAATTTACCAGTTGAAAACCAAGACGGAATAATATAATATTACTATAGTCTACTCATATGAGCCTTAAGCCTTATGCATGTGACTCTTGTAGCTCCTATTATAACGCAAACAAAAGTAGTCGTAGAGGAATATTTTCAATGACATTGTAAAACTGTAAACCCCATATTACACGATTCAACATTCATCAAGACCTTCTATCGAAATTAAAATACTTCTTACAATATCCACACCTAATAGGTACTATATAAATCTAAATCAAATTAAATAAAAATGCCATAAAATTCGTAATGCAATGCACCAAACCCAAAACGAAATAAAATAAACTAACTAGGTTCTATACAAATAAATCGGTCTTAATAAACATTAGCTGTGAATTCACAACCGCATCCGGAGGTCGTATAAAAGCGATTAATATTCTACACGTTATCAGTTACAAGGATGGGATCGGAACTGTTAACGATAAATAGCAAGTACGTAAATACTCGGAACAGTGAATTAGTTACTGATATTTTATGAAGTAATCGTAGAAAAATTTAACACGAGGACATCGTTTAAAAATAATTTGTTAATTCAAATAAACAGCCTATAGAAATGTTTAACAAATGAGAAAATATTTGTAAAATTCAGAATAAAGAACTAAAAATATAACACAAAGATACGAAACGGTTTCAAATATGGTTAAAGCATTAACCGACGAATAAAAATCGAAACTTCTCCCAAAGTTAATTCCGGTAGCAGTTACAAAATCACAGTATTTAAATAACTGTTACACAACTACGGTGCAAGCTCTAGAGTTTGATTGAATGCATTGCGTGAACGCAACAAAATAGTATTTACACGATTTTATGCCGTAAATGGACGTCGTACAGGAAGTTGGAAAGTTGTTAACGCATGTATTACAAGACGAGATTAAGATAATAGAACACATTCATGTTTTATTAATTACAAATTGTATTTTAAAAGTCTAATTAAGCCACGCATTCGCAGTGGTTGAGAGATCGACTGCTGAGCTACGTGTCGCGAGTTCGATTCCTGCACGGAACAAATATTTGTATGATCTACAGATAGTTGTTTCGGGTCTGGGTCTTTGTGTATGTGAATACACACCGTGCCTCGGAAAGCACGTAAAGCCGTTGGTCATGCGCCTGATCTCTCTCCGGTCGTGTCGGATTGCCGTCCCATCGAACTATGAGAGTAAAGGAATAGAGAGAGCACCTGTGTTAGCGCACACACTTGTGCTCTATAATATCTCCTGCGTAGTTGGCTAATCTCCGGTGAGATTGGCCGCCATGACCGAAACCGGTCAGAAGAGGACATTATTATTAAGCCACGCATGCACTTTTTGCGTGTACAATCGTATAAGTTACTTTAGATTTTTGGGGAAACGATACGGTAACTTGAAAAAGGAGTAAAAAAAAGGAAAAGAAATAAATAAAATGAGGCCTTCTTCGATGCCTTAGTTTCTATAATACGACGGAAAGGTTTATGAATCAATGATATTTGATACTAAATATCTACCACTAGTGACTTGTAAGCTTTACCAGAAAAGTTATGTCTTGCACGATATTTTCCTTTACTTCGTGCTTACGTTCAACGCTCTGTGCTTCAATATTTAAATGTTTCTGACCTTCAAAATATTCCGATTATACCTACCCAGCTAATAATGTATCTACCTTCGTCCTATTCCAAGACATCTCGATTCCCATATCAGATGTAAACGTTCACAATGGCTTATTTGACTAACAAACAGTATCGAACGATAATCCTACGTCGTTCGTGAATTATGTATGAGTTACTTCCTTCCCTCGGCTTGCATGACTGACGTAATGTCGCCCACGCACTGTATTATCAGAATATTTTCTTTACGTGTATTTGTCTGAATGGTTTTTATGATTTAATAAGAAGACGGGTCCTTATTATTTGTAGGTTCTTTGAAATACGCTCGGTCTCCTCTATTTTAAGTGTCTAGGATTTTTTATACATTGCGAGCTTCCATTTGTGTATTGTATTTTTGAAACTCTAACCTCTCGATATATAAATGAGAAAGTGACCATAACACGAAACTGGGATAAAAAAACTTACCTACCTATAATGCAATGCAGATGGCCTATATAAATCAGACTATTAAAGGTACAGATAAAATTAGGTACGGATATGAAGAAGAAAAGGATAGGTAAAATGAAAAAATAAATAAATGAAAAGCATCGTAAACCACAAACCCCTGACATCTTAAAAACATGCTTACGCAATTAATTTGACATTTAACGCGATTACTAGAGGAAATAGTGATTGAAATCTTGGCCAACTTTACACATAGTAGGTATGTGCGCATAGATAAAAATACAAAATCATAAAAAAAAAAATATTTTAACCGATAGTTTTCCAAGAATAAGCCTTTGAATTTCGGTCTAGTATACATATTTACAACAGCATATTATTAAATATATATTTTAATTAATATTATAATTTAAATATTTCAAAATATTTTGACGTCTACTTTTACGATTGCTTTATACCAAGTCGTGAAATCTTTTATTCTTGATCCGGTTGTTAGCCATATAAAGCTATGAATTTGTCAGTACAATTTTTTTAAACGCTCAATCTCGCATTAATTACTTTCCAAAACCTTGTTCCTAAATTAAATACATATCGTTACTATGTAATCTATAATAGCATCAAATTATATTTCCAAACTATAAAACAAATCGCGTCCACAGCCTGTAATCACACAAATTGTTCTTTAATTGCTTTTTTTACTCCACATTAGGGTACAATTAGACTGTTAAAGTATTAACGAGTGTGACAGACGGACGGACGATGACGAGGCGTTAATGTTACATATGAAAGGCTAAACAACAGTTATGTGGAGTGGCATTGGTACGAATAATGTTTTATGAATGGTAAACTAATGTCAGTCATGTTCACGTCTAGCTTGTATTTAAGAATATTAATCTTAAATAGATCATCAATGAACTAATCAAGGGTTTTTAGACAGCTTGCTTGTCCTATTATTTACCGTAGATATTTGTTAAAAGCCTGATAAAGCCTATATTTAAAAATAATTATCATCATCTGCCAGACCTTTTTGCCCAACTAAATTACGGTCGTCTCCCAGTGTAACCAGGACCAACTGCTTAACGTGCTTTCCTAAGCACGCTGGAGTATTTATGTGTGAAAAACGGTCACCGATCCAAGTGCTTACCGCAGCAAGCGCTACGTGCCCATCAGGCTATATTCAAGAATAATATATTCAGTAAATTCCTAAGCAGCTGTCACGAAAAGTCGAACCTGAAACTTATTTTTTCAATACAAGAAATAACTACTCTACTACACACAAAACTACAAAATAATTTAAAAAACACACGATAACGATGACGGTGCGTCGGCGGCGAAGGCTTGTTTGTTTATTATCATTGTTTTATTGCACACAACACATCTCGTACACATCTCCATACAATGCGCCTGCGCTGGCCGCCTGTGCTATCGTGACACCTCCTCATATTTTATTATCAGCCCTCTACGAGAATTTATTGTTGTAAGATCGAATAAAGTTGCTTCGGAAAGGTAAGCTAGTGTTACCCCGTAGGAATGAATAAATCAGGTGTTAGGTGGTGATATAAGATCTTTCAAAATGTGTATAGCACTTATGTAGGTATAACAATCTGTATGAGGAACATATTTAGAATAGAAGAGATTAGAATTGTTTTTATTATCCTAACTAATATTATAAATGCGAAAGTAAGTTTGTTTATTTTTTTGTTACCTTTTCACGCCTAAACTAATCCTCATGAAATTTTGCATATACTTTGTCAGGGTATAGAAAAGGACATAGGGTATATTTCATCCAGAAAAAATTTCGGTCTTCAGGGAAAGAACAATAGCTTTCGACGGTCACAATTGCGTAATCAATGTGGGCGAAGCCGTTTAGTTTCAAATAAACCAATTACAGGCACTTTTACAATCTTAATAGGCTTCTAGTTTCAGGGTTCAAAAAAGTTAGCCCTATGAAGAAGAACCGGCAAGAAACTCCATGGATACTTTTGTATAAAGTCAAATGTTCTAATTTCAAACCAAAACACCAAATAGAGGGTATTATTTGTTTAGTAAATGTACATAGACCTTAAATCCTGAAGACAGATGCAGGCGATTTTATTTTATGTTTTGCTGGACTTTATTTAGTATTAATTTCGATCAAGATCTATAGATGCTTCTTACACGAGATGTAGCCTTTTGAAGGCCCATTTTTGAGCTAAGATATAGATAGATACTTGATAGACGACGTTCTACGAAGCGCTCTTGCGCTTAGCTGAAAAATCTGTGAAACATTTTCGAATTCGTTAAAAAAAAAGTCGTTCATTCGATCAAGTTACCCTAATATTTTACGGAGAGCGACAAGAAGTTCCCTAATTGCAACAAATCGTCGTATTTTTCACTAGGACAGGGGGTGGTTGTGATCGATCAATCTGCTTGTACGGTTTCCAAGTCAGCGAGGTTATTGAAAAGGCGTTACTTGGATTAGGGTTGAAGTGCATACAATGAGGACGAAAGACAGTATAGATGCTCGTATTTATGATTGATGAAGCTATCGATGTATGTATGTGCTAAGAAAGGAGCTTTGTTACTTTGTTTCATTATTCAGTTCGATTTTTAAAATTGCATACCAAAGTATGAATGAATGGTAGTAAAATATACATACCTATATAGTATTATTCGCTTTCTGTAATAGATACTCTTGTTTACTACCTTTCTTGGAACTTGCTCCATGCAAGCATAATTTCTGCTTAGCACCAAATTAAAAATTAGGTATCTGTTTAATTTGTCTGCAAAGATGATCTTAATAAAATAACCGATCACTACTATTATTTCTGACATTACCACTATTAAACTTGTGTCTACCAAGTCTTTAATACATCCACACAATATTTACCCAACTTATCGGGTAAACAAAAAGCTACTTTACTTCCATACGTCATAACGTTGACTAATTAACCCTCACACATGAGATATCCGACTACCATTAAAATAACTGATCGTCCATCATCCCCTTCAACCCTTCACTTCTCGAGTTACCCGATCCCAAAACCCGATAAACAGATACAAATTTATGACAGGGATCGTTTTTCTATACGTGAAATATTCGGGCTACGTTTATGCTTATCTGTGGATCTAAACCGCACGTGGTCTGGCATGGTCTGCCGTGATGTATGAGCGAAGCGACCACAGAAGAGCGAATAGCGGCTAAACCAACCACTTTACAGCCGCGTGAAATTTAATCGAGCATTTTAATAGACCCAATCAGTTCTGATTGCTACCACAAATTTGATACTTAAAAATAATTTGATGGTGATGTTATTTGAATTGGTTAATTAATTTTATGAGTTTGGTCGTTAATTTGAAAACTATAAAGATCCTATCAAAAGTTTTTCGGTGATAGAGTTTTATGCAAAAGATATATTATTTTAAGTAAGACATGAAACCGCTACTGATACAGCTATAGTTAATATAGATGTAGCTATAATGACAATACCGACATTTTATTTTGTGCATGCATGTTGCATGTTTCTCCGCTTAAGATGTCGGAATTGTCATTGCCAGTCTTCATTCGTCTTCTCGCTTCTCGCTCAGCTCATGAATCCTCCTCGATTCCCGTTACCGTGTAACCAAATACTGAAAAATTACGAGCGTATCATAAACGTGAGTGAGTCCTGCTCCTTGCATGACAATTATGATGGCATTCGTTTTGTATTGGTATGATTTATTGCCCTGCGTTCGGTGACCCCAGCTGCTTTTGGAAATAGGTCGTTTCCTAATGTGTTCGCATTCAGAGTTTTTATATGTATATTTGGTCTCAGTTTTGTTGGAATTACAGGCAGCTTTGATTTCTTGTTAGCAAAAGCATATAAAAAGGTTTTAACTAATAGCAGAAAAGAAACTTGTTTCGAACTTATTTAAATTCTATATTTAAATATCATGCGATAAAAATGGAAATCGGCTACCATCATTTCTTTCTGGCAGATTGAAATAATTTAATGGACAAAACAATATTCTTTACGGTTTAGTTTATTACATTCGTATTCTGTATACTTACTTGATTTAATTAATGAGACGGCACGAGCTATCATTATAGTTGTGGAAAGATTAGTCAGTGAGCTATGGTGGTATCGAGGCTGACTGCCCATTCTATATACTTGTAGAAAAATATTATAGAATAACGTGTACCAACCATATTCTAAGATTCTATTCATATTTTAATTTAGTTTCACTTACATCTGAATGAAGTTCCTTTGTAACTGCATCTATAATATTTTTTCTAATGCAAATCTGGAGAACTTAAAAACACAACATAAGATTCTTACTCATAGTTAAGTTATTCTTTGTTAATCTTATTCTGAAATTATGCAAGCTTACGAAACCATTTTACTGTGGTTCCGGGCGGCCAAGCGATCTACAACTTAAATGATAATAGCTCCAGGGTTGTCTAGGACAGGATCTTAGTAAGGCTGGTTAACGTCGAACATACTAATGGGAAACTAAAATCCTTACTGTCAATGATACGTCAAATTATTACAGGATTTTCTTTACTTGGTGAATAAAGTATTATTTTAAAAGCTTTATACCCAGTAGAGGAAACACAACTAGAAGAAAGTTCATTGATATTTAGTTGCCAGACTATAGGCAGGCATTTTAATTGCACACCACAAAATTATTCAGAAGCATAGAATCAGATATAGAAATTGATGATTAAGTAGCGAATTTGTCTTCAAATGATATTATTTGTGAAGGATTCGTGATAAGCTATTGATGCAGCTTTATATTTAATTTCCGAAGTTATAAATCACTTCATGTTGTACAATAAACATTAATATCAATTTATTCCGACACTGTCTGAACGAACATTTCTGATTTCCTTCATAATGGTTCTATATGGTGACAATTACAGGGTTCAATTCATTAAAGGTCCAAAGGATCGCGTCATCAGCGCAGGAGCTTGCAAGCAATAGATTTTCTATAGTTACTCAACTGCCAAAGGTGGGTAATGTTTATTACTTACCTTCACTTAGCGGGTTACGAAGTTTCGCAGTAGTTAGGTAGCCAGTTACGCGTTGATGTAATGATAATCGCTTACACGGTTAAGCGCCAAAAATAAAACGATCGTTTCCATAAAATAGTCCTTAATTTAATACGAAATCTCTATAAAAAACACACAAACCAACAACCAAGTTAAGAACAACAAAACTTCCATGATTTACGACGATATAAAACTGAGTTGTCTCTGGTTCATTCATTACTCTGTAATGGCTGCACATCAGGACGTTTTGATAAATTCTCTACACGTTTAAATTGTAATACGTTTAAACGGCACGCAATTAAAACGTTCAGCGGCTTGTAAATTGTCTCTGCACTTGACTCTGTAGTGCAGTGCATCGTATGTAATGCACGTAATTAGAAATGACGTTAACTTCGCGTGCGTTTATTTTCAGTGCCGGTTTATTTTTGTAGAATAGGGGCTAACCTTTCTCATGCTGGGAAGAAGGCCGTGGCCAGTACAATAATTTGGCAAAATATTATTATTTATTACAAAGTTACTTATTGAACCTATTGCAGCCAATTTCAACTGATTATAAGAATATAAGGCTTTAACAAAATAGTTACTACGACCTTTGTATTTTTTTTACACATATATACATGCATACTGCATCACCAATATTTTAGTCACCCTAAGATTTACTTTAGAGACCTTTTAGTATCTAACATAAGGTAAATAAAATCGTTGACTTCGTGGTGGCCCAAGCAATAGTTTCAGAAATATTGCAGGAGTCTGAAATCCTCCTAATTTAGCAAGTTGCAGCAAATTTCACCAGTAGACCTTGAGACGTAGGGCTCCAGGATGAAATATGCTCCAGTGGTTTAATTATAGCTATTAAATATATACCCTAAAACTATCTTTTCCATTGAAGAATTTCAGGGATCACAAGCGAAACGATTGTAAAGTATTCTTATTTTAAACCTTTATTGCGAAAATAAAAGGCATAAAATGGAATGAAAATAACACCATAATTTCTTAACTTTTACTGTCTGTGGATCCAAATACCTTAGGTGATTGTTTCATGTTATTCTCATTGTTCGTCGTGGCGGGTGTAAATAACGACGTCGCATTTGTCGCGCCGGCGCCGGGCAGCGCGTCGCGCATGCGTGTCGCTAACGAGATCCTTGCCTGCGGCGCAAGCGCAACTGCTACTAAATAGGGTGTTCAGTGTTTAATAATGATATTTCACGTTTATTGCTGTTTATAGTATCGATAGTTGCCCTTCAGGATTGCTGGCACTATTAATAGTACGAGTAAATAGGATAATTAAAAATAACAAAAAAATATCTAGAATTTGATTGTTGCCCGTAATCAAGAAACCGCTCGATTTCACCCTATGTCTAGATATAATATATCACGCATGAAGAGACAAAAGAAAATCTTCGACTTAAGTGATTTACTTATCTACTCTATCGATACCTACATAAGGAAAAATCCCTGAAGTAAGCTTGACCTTTTCATTTACATTTTCTTCAACACTTGGAATCAGGCAACGTAATCAACGTCACACGAGATATGAACAATGCAACACCCTGAAATATTTAAGTGCGCACCGAAGCCGTAGTCGCGTGCATTCCGCCCTGCGCCCGCGCAGCCGATGCAAATAGTTGATTTACTCGCCCACTCCTTCGAGTTTACACTGCGCGCGCAGTTGTTACCCCTTGTCAGTGTACCTCGGATAAATAATATTGTCTCCCGCAAGACGTATGGGTCTGCGAGCAACCCGCGACGCAGGCGCAATGAAATGAGTAATTGAGATCAAGAATAAATCGCATGCGCATTTTTTTAATTTTATCTCTAAAATTGGCAACGTAAGGTCGAAAATCAGATGTCACATATTTATTTTTCATAACTCACTGCATCGTTAACACTATAATTGATATCGAAGCTTATTGCGGTGAGAATACTTAATGGTGTGAGATTTTAATGGATTCTCATATATTTTGCAGTTAAAACAACGATGCTGAATTAAATTAACAGAATTATTGATTACAATTTTCAGTGAATGAAAATCAAAGGATCAAAATCATATATTTAATATGATTTATTCTCACAGGTGAAGATAGAAATCAAAAAGTTGCTAACATCGTCATTTTCGGTTGACGGTGAAAACCGTCAATCTCGTCTACACTAGGGTTGCCATTCCCAAATTTTGAAAACCAGCATTTGAAAGTGGCAATACCAGGACATTTCGGATTAAAAACAGGACGCACTATAAGAAAAGTATAAGAAAACAGTGTCAATGAAACTCAATGATGAACAATTACAATGTTTTATGAAATTATCCTCAATTAAATTATATGTATAATATAAGAAATGAAATGAATTATAAAATTATAAAATAACACCGATGATTAAACGAAAGGTAACGTAAGGAAAAACTTTTAAAAACCCAGGACGCTACTTAATAACTATCCAGGACAACCCAGGACACTCCAAAAAGCAGGACATGTCTTGGGAAAACAGGACGGTTGGCGACCCTAGTTTGCGCTATTGTGATGTTTATGAATGTTTTAATCTGCTCGTAACGGTAGGTGTTTTAATTTATATTATAGTTAGTATTCTAATTTGTTGAGCAAAGATTTTAGACACTTATGAATAGTCAGGCTCTAGTTGCCACGTTCCAAAGTGTTAATTTCCAATGAAGAAGAACGGGTAAGAAACTCCATGGTTACTCTTTTTAACTCGATTTTTTTTTATATAATATGAATTTACAAATGGATCTCGAACAAAAGTTATATGAGTACAATGTAGTACGAAAGAGTCTAACTTATCTAAATCTGAAACTCAAGCCTGACAAATATGAAGAATATAAAAGTTTGATAAAATTGCTCCAGCTTTTGAATAAACAGTCCACGGGTATGAATAAACCTATAAACAATTTTCCTATAATCCAATAGTGCCTAGATGGTTTGTTTCTATTTTGTTTATCATTTCCGGAAGGATTTTGTCATCATAACAGGCAATCATCCAAAGTTTTTCGATTTATTTCGCCACAGACCGCCTTCGCCACCGCCAACTTTCAATGAGTATTTCTTATCTGCTTCCTCACTTTTTCCCTTCTTATCATCTAATAATCACACAAGCCAAACTATGGAAATAATATCGTTTCCGCTTCAGATCGCGTGTCACTTAATCCTAATCGGGTGATAATCAACAACTTTATGGCACTCCACGACTCCCGCTTAATTGAATAGTTTGTAAACAAAATAGTTCCGAACTTATTTCATAGACCGCGGCTGAACGTCGCATGCTTTTGCCTGATAGAGATTAATTTTGAATCGTGAAGTGGATGGTTTGTTTGAAAAACAAAAGAAAGCTTTTAGGAGAAGTTAGGATAATGGTGTTGACAACATGTCATTATTTCAGATTTACTTTGTGTGTATTATCATTTGTATTGCTCCTCTTGCTCTTTGTTCCAGTAGAAATTAATTTGAAGCTTTGAAATACATACTGTGTAAGTTACAAAATTAGAATTAGGGTAAAATAAATATGATAAACAACTTTATTTACTTTAAAATCATTACACTGCCAGAGGTCTCCTGCGGCCATAACAATACTAATGGCAACGTTTCACCACCTGTCAGGTATAATTAATATTGTTCAGTGAGTATAAACAAGCCTTTACATAATTATAAAGCTAGCAAAAATAATCGTGATGGAAAACCATACCTATTATAATTTATATCAATTGACAAAGCAAGCTCGCAGCTACATAATTACCGCGCAGATCGGTCTATCTGCGAATTTAAGCAGCGCTTGACGCGGTCCAGTTCTTGAATGGGTGACCATTTTTCACGTATCGAGACACCTCCGTGCCTCGGAAAGCACGTTAAGCAGTTGGTCCCGGGTACAAGTCGTTACGGGTGTCAGTAGCTCAAGTGTGACAACTAGTTTAACCTTAGAGTGTCAGTGTCTCCCAGTTACCGAGTGGCGGAGGTCAGAAGGCAGTCGCTCCGTAAAATACTGATAGTCAGTCGCAACCGGTCAAATTGAAAGCCGACCCCAATGTAGTGGGGAATAGGCTAGGCAGATGACGATCAATTGACAAAGCAATATTCGGGAGCAAAATTACATACGCCACGCGTAACAGTGGCCATAGAACAAATATTTGCAATTCTATGCACAAAATGCAATCAAGACCCAACTTTATTTATAGTAGGAACAGTAAAAAATAAACTCAGAAGGTCCACATTCGCATTATTAGTACACGAACAAAAGACTCCGAATTAAACAAAAGATTCTAAGAGACTAAAAAAGAATCTGCGAGACAGTTTCGTTTTACCAAAACTGGCAATATGCTGTATTCATCCTACCACGGTAGATATTGAAATGCAATTCAAAATACCGGACCGTCAAAGTTTCAAGATTTCAGAGAGAGAATTGGCTTGGCGGTCACCGACTTAACCCAACGTGTTATCTACGGAAGATGCTCCGACCTTCTTTTCGGAACCGTTGTTGAATATTGCTTGTAGTGGCTATTCTGTGCTTTATTCTTTACTTTGAAACGTTCAGAATCAAATCACGCATGCTGCATCACGTGCTGTTAATGGGTGTCACCCTCATTATTGTGATCCGGAACATTATTACTTTTATTGAAGTAGGTATTGATCTGGCGTATTTTTGGGATATTTTGCTTTGTGTGCGCGGTGTCGTGCGGTGCGTTAAGTATATTATCTTCATGAAATCGAGGCAGGCCTTTTAGACTCACTTAAATTCCATATTAAGGATTTTAATTCCGTCAACTACGGAAAATATTTAGCAACTTTGTAATATCTTCTATACTATTTGACCTATTTTCTAACTCCACCTTGGTGAAAGAAACCGGAACAACTGATATAGCAAGTTTTTGGTGTTATGTCTCACGCACTACTTGTAAAATCATAATTCAAAGGCAGAATGAAACTTTATAGAGAAAGGTGTCGTTTTGTTTTTTCTTCAAATATATAACCGCTTGAGCGGATCCTTTGTATAATTCATTTGCCAAAGCCAAATCTGAAAAAAAATCTAACAAGTAGTCCGAATCCCTACAACATCCCCGGAACAAATTATAATAATATTGGATACTTATCAGGCGTCAATGTAGGGCGTGGTAATGAGTCGGGCCGATTGAGACGTAGCGAGTCACCGGGTCAGGGGCGCTAATCCGCCCCTGTGCTTACTGCCCTCGCCGATCTCTGTTCAAAGCCGCTAAAATGACGCTCGAAGCAGCTGTAAACATGTGATGTCGTAATTTGAGTAACTAGTGAAGAAAAAGTTCAAACTGCAGTTATATTCGTAGCTGTTGCGATAAGCGTAGACAAGCGTGGCGTGATCAACGTAGCGTGTTGCTCGTCATGAAAACTGTTTATGAGCTCTCATAAATCTTGCTAAATCCACGAGCTCTTTTTGAAAGCTTTCTCAAGCTTCATCATGCGTTTTTAGATAATTTTCAGTGAGACGATTTTCAACTACTTCATTAAGTATATTAATGAAATTAAAGTATTGATGTTTCTACAAACCAATACCAATAGCAAAACTTCTTCATGATAAGTTTTAGTTACTTACTTCCATACATCTGGCGCCTTGTTATTTTCATACCCGGTACGTGACCGCGCATCCCTAATTCCAGCGTTCGGTATAAACCCCTGTCTGCCAGTACAATCCGAAGGGGATTTATAATGAGGTTTTATATCAGCATTAGTGTGGGTCTGTGTGATTGGACTTCCAACAGTAGAGGTCCCTTGTCCGATATTTTAGTTTCGTATTATGTAACTGATGCCGAATTCATAATAATTTACAATTTGATCTAGCACGCTGAATCTCCTGCAGTGAATAGATGTGGGTAATGCAAAAAAAAATACCACGCTATGACAAGTCAGACCTTCAACGACGATATCAAATTTTATTGCACAACACAGAAACATAAACAATATTAATGTTTTTAAAAACAATATTTCATATTTATATACACAACTCGTGACCAAATAAATTGCGCTCATTAACTTGTCTTCATACTTGAAACCAAGCACGAAGACCTTTCAGCTGATAGCAAAATCAGTCATATTGACAGAATAAACGAGCAAATTCGTTAACGTTATGCCAACTCAGCCGGTTATCAGCAAAAATAATTTGATTTGAAATCACGAATCGAAAACAATTTGAAGCTCTAATATAATTAAATTTGTGTTAACAAAGAACATTACGACATTAAATTGAGTTCGAAAATTGCTGTACAATTCAATTCTTTATTTATATTCAATTGTGTATTTTGATTCTCTATCCTCTTGAATTGCAATTTGGTAGTCACTGTTAACGGCATCCATGGGATAGGACGAGTGATCAAAAGCCAAAGAGTAATAGTTATGGGTTATAAGCTCAATGACAATTCCACACAATCGCTTCTTTTAAAACGAGAGCGAACAGAAAAGCAGTTAAAGCACTTCATATTTTTCCTTTGTTCATTTTAACAAGGAATTATTTCATAGTCGCTACTTTTATGCGAATTTCCATTTCATTAGCAATCTCAGAACTTGAACAGCAATATTTACAGCTTTGTCATTTTTATCTCGTTTGCAATTTGCGACAAGACTTACTTTCAAGTAAATTACAAAACAAAACTTTTCGAAAACAAAGTGGTTTGAGGAAGAAATATTACGCTCACGTTTATGAATGCCAAGTCTTCCAAGTACTTAATTCAAGTTGGCCGAACAACCCGCGAAGATCGTTCCCCCTGATGACACTCCGACTTTTTTTATTTTATGAACTTTTATGACTGAAGCTTCCGAAATGTTTTCCGTTATTTCGTGCAAATTGTCTCTCGTTTATTATCGTTTTTTGACATTGTTCGGCGTTCTTTGAATTTTCGTTTTAATATAACAGTTAAGATTGTTGCACGTGACATTGGGACTTTCAGGAATTGGAGCACTGTGTATTTTTGACTTCGTGTTTGAATGTTGTTTATAAATTTACCTATAAACTGATCGAAGAATAGAAATTATCTCTTATTGCAAAAACAACTAAGACGGAGAATATCATACCCCACATAAATCTCTTATAGCCAAGCCAACTCCATTGATAACTAATTCAATATCGCCATCTGTATCGCTTATCCTAGCAGCAATAACGTATTGTGTTCCAAGCAAAATATTTCAAGAGACACTATGTTTCATTGTTGGGAAAAGCAATTTTTCTACCACTCGCCTATTGAATGAGAGCTATCAATACAAGTAGAGCCGTCTCAGGACTGCCACAATTCAATAACGACTCTGACAATCTGAGTGCAGCTGCAGCACTTAGGTCCAAGCTACCAGCGAATATTTTTGCTCATTTTACTTCGGTGACTTGACTGAAACTTGCACTAAGTTAAAGAAGTTTTTAGTTGTACAGTAGTACAGAGTAGTTACGTCAAGTTTTCTCTGGAGTAAGATAAATTTTTCAATTCATATTTTCTTCTATCCATAACAATGCTTAAATTTTCGATACTAAAAATAGACTTGTCCATAAACCGTCACAAAGAATAATCTTGGAAGAACAATTTCATAATGAAAAATTCCATTCGTAAACGACTGAAGATATTACCACGACTAATAATAATTAAATATTTTCAACTTGTAGTTACGTAAGCTCAAGTAGTTCGACGCAAGAAGTATATTTTGTGCAAAGGTAATAGTCAGATCCCCAACAATTCAATCACAGAACACAAGAGAGTAGTTAAACCCACCTAATTTTCGGAGCTAACTATAAGGCCCGGTGTCCTCGAACCAAGTCTATGATAACCAGGCACGATTCGAGAAACGGATATCGAATTATTTGCTCATGTCAACGATAGAGGATGACATAGGCACACACCAAATTTCCATCCATTTTGATAAGAGGATTGGTGTTGACTCACGATTGGTATTTTACCCTAAAGTGTTTTTGTTGAAAAAGCAAAAAAAAATGTTTACAGCTGTGATAAATCTTGCTCTGGCGCGTCCCAAAAACTGTTTGTTGTCACTTTTTCTACCTATGCGCTAATACGGTGAAATCTTTCATAACAAAAAAAACTTTTAGCCACGGGAAGGTACAGTCAAACAAAGAAATAAGTAATCAGAATCAGAATGGTGATTCTTTTTTTAGATAAATACGATTCAACAAATTACATGTTACTCGAATGCATCCATAATTTTTCTGAGAAAACTTCATCAACATCTTGTGACCCTGTTTACCGAACTTGTTGTTCGACTGTATCCGCTAACTACTGGTATAAAATGATTTTATTACTTGCTATTTTATTACCCATAAAGTCCATCAATGACAGCTGCAATCTTTTTTAGAACCAATACGTTTTTAACTTCCGCGTAAATCAAATTTAACTGCTGTTTTTACGATATTAACGCATAAACTGATAATTTCTGTTCACTTCGCAGCTTTAAATTATTGTTTTATAAAAAAAATCGCTGAAATTGAAAATATCACTCAATTCTTCTTCGCTGAAAACATTTACTATGCCAAAATTGTTCTAACTTTGGTTAGACAAAATAAAGCGAATGTCTTACATTATTGTTACATTTTTGTATTGCCTCATTATGTAAGTAGCTTTCTATTAAGTTCGTATTTTTCTTATATAATTTAAGATTTTAATTGTAAATTAACTTTTTGTTTTTGAAAAGAGTATCCTTGGAGTATCTTTGGAACCGTGCGCCTAGAGTCTCGACTTTATAAAAGTGCCTGAAAAGGGCTACTTGAAATAAAAGACTTTGATTTGACTTTGACTATTTTATTCCATATTCATAACAATATTAACCAAATGCCATATGTAGCTTTTTTGATTAATAACTACAATGTGAGGCTGGACCTATCCTCCGATCAAAGTGTTTATTGGGTTTTACTGTTAGAAAATTCTAAATAGCCGTCTGGAGTTCAAAAAATGCTCAGTAGAGGCTAAAAGCCTCGTCCCTTATTGCGAGGAACTTATTAAAATTATTTGCAAATACTCGTGATACCTACTACGTTAATGTTAATAGCTAAAACAAAAGACTTTTGTTGTATATTTGTAAACTGTCTCATTGGTCTAGTGGTCGCAAGTGTGACTGCTGAGCGTGAGGTCCTGGGTTTGATTCCCGGGTCGGGCGAAGTATTATTGGGTTTTTTCTGTATGGAAAATCTCTGTGCTAGCACGGAGTCTGGAACTGTGCCCGGTAGATGGCAATAGGCTCGCCCCCTATTACATGGGACTCAATAACAGTATCGGCGAAATGTGAATGTAGATGTACAGTTGTACACCTCTGCCTAACCCTTCGGGGAATACAGGCATTATGCTATGTTTATGTTATGTCATTATTTTTATTGTCTATTTTTCTGACTCTTGATTAATATTATAGTTGTCTTCATAGTATCGTGAATTTCATTCTCCCTTTCCTTTTATGTCTCGTTCCTAACTTGCGCCACCATCTTCATCCAGTCTCACCCGTTTCCCGACTCAATAATTTCCTTTGTGGTGAGTCCTATCGCTTCAGAACTTCATTGATTAAAACCGAGTGTAAATGCCACGGTCCAACGCCTCCCTCTCTAGGCCTTTGTTCATACTAAGGAACTTTTTCTTTGTACTGTATGAACAATTGGACATTGAACAACGGTCTTCGGTCGCCGAGAGTGTATTAGTAAGTACACAGATGCAGAGATTTTTAATAAAATGGTGGTAAACAGTTACCTTGACTTTTTTTCAACCAGACTTTATATAGATACTAGAGTTTCAGACAGTTTGAATTCCTGGATGAATATTGCAATATTTTTGTTTAGTCGCCTATTTCGTGGAACATCATCTAACAAAGTCAACCGCAAACTATACCATCCTTTATACAAATGTAAACCCACTCACGTGGGTTTCCTGGTAAGTTTGAAAATTGATTACAATAATATATTTATAGACTGCTTCTTAATCTAGTGGTCGTTAAACGCAACTGCTGAACTGAAATTTTCAGCAGCAGCACGGAGTCTGGAATTGTGCTGGATAGATGGCCTGGGACTCAATAACGGCATCAGCGAAACGTAGGTATAAAATAGTACACCTCTGTCTAACCCTTCAGGGAATACAGGCGTGATTTACATAAAAAATCGTAGTAAAAGAGAAATTATATCATTTACTTATTCCAGAATACCAATAATTCTATTGAAATAATTTCAAAGCACGTACCATAAAAATGTACAAACAAAAAACAATTTATCCTTGTCTAATAAAAGTGTTCATGTAAATGAAGCCATACGATATCCAGTTGAAAGTTATAAGTGTTCCTACTTGAGTGGAATAAGAATTAGTTCTTTCCTTATCCTCTCGGAAGTTTTACGAGGGCTCCTGAGAATAGTTTTTATTAAAGCGGACAAGTATACATGAGCGTATTATAAAATAAAATGGCTAACGTGGGAATGAAAGAAAAACAAGAAATGTACAGAGATGGATGTTTGTTCCAAGGTTCCTTGAGTAAATGAGGCTGTAGGGACTTGAAGGATAGTGCGGCCGTAATGGAGGCCTGAAATGATATATTATGCTTCCTGCTTTTATTATCTTCTACGTGGCGTATATATTTTACTTAAATGGAAATTGATTACCTAGTCTTTAGATTTCAAGATAAACATAAGATAGTATCACGCCTGTATTCCCCGAAGGGTTAGGCAGAGGTGTACTATTGTACACCCACATTTCACCGATGCTGTTATTGAGTTCGCGAGCCGACTGCCGCTGAGGGGGCGAGCCTATTGCCATGTACCGGGCAGTAGTACAGTTCCAGACTTTAAGATTTTAGATTTCAAGATTCAAGATTATTTTATTCATTAACATGCATTGAAACATCTGTCATACATTATTGTGTTTGAAATTAATCCTTATAAATTATAACAAGATGTTAACAATTAATAACAATATACGTATAATATAATTATTTTCATAAAATATCGAATAAATCCTTATATAATAATAATATAATAAATCATCTTTATTCAGGCAATTTACACCCATTTACAGAAATACATAAATGTTTATCGTTGGATTAAATAATTTAATAAGATCAATAATAATTAATAAATAAACAAACGATACAATTACATTGAACAATAATAATGAAACTCCAAACGATCAGTAATGTAGTAGTGAATTATGTGGCTTCCAGATTAAAATTCTTTCTGCGACAATTGTACTGCGGTATGTCTGTCGCAACAATGCCTAATGATATGGCAGTCCAGCCTTCCCGCGATCATCGCCAGGACGGTGTTGGAGCTGGCCCGCACTCTGCGCACCATAGATACTGCGCGCTTTCGCATGGTTGCGTGGAAACAGCCTATGCGCGCCTCCGCGAACATGCCCGAGGAGCTACAGAATCGGGGCAGCCCCATCACGTAAACGCATTATATGAACAACCATTTTTGTTGTGAAGTGAGATATAGATACTCAGTAGTCACTTAAATCACCGAGCACCATGACAAAAATGATTTACTTAATAAAAATTACATTAATATAGGAAACATTGGACTTATACAAATCTACTCTACTTGATTTCAATACGCAGTGTAACGATTTCATCTTCACAACTCCAAAAGAACCGCACAACTCCCGTTATGAATCGATAGAATTGAATCCATTTATTACGTTCAATAGCAAACAAACTAACCCGAGCAGACTTTACATTTATCATTTCACACCCAGCGATTGTTCAGTCAATATAGGGTGTTTAAACTTTTAACTGTATGAATGAGAGTCGTACATTATTCACTATTTGACGTACTCCCCTTCACTAAAGTAACGCAATTTTTGCGACATGTTAGCTTTTTTGTACGCTAGTGCGAGGTTGAGACCCCCGCTGTGTGGGCCCCTGTATTTCTTGATAACTTCATTGGGAATGCTACCGACGGCTCCGGGACGTTGTTCAACAAGAATGGAACATGATTTGCAGCTTTTATTTTGTTAGCTATTTGTTTTTCAGTTTTAATTGAGAATGGCTTTGTTTTGTGCTGCGGTCTCTTCTGAACTTTGCGAGTTCCTCATAAAACAGTGGTATACGGTCCGAAGAAATAAAAATAACGTTACCATGGTTACGTCTTGCTTTGCTTAAGAATCTAGTTCTAAATACCTAATTCTTTAAGAGGTATCAATTGGTCATCGTGGTGACTTGTGAGTTCTCGGTATTTGGACATTCCAAAGCTGTGAAGCTAGACGGTACAATTTTATAAAAAAAAAAACTTCGTCCTCTTTCCAACTTATTTTTGAATTGTTGCTGAAAGACTCTGAAAAATCTAATATACTGTTTCTAAATTAAAAAGTCATAGCAGTGTCAAAAAGCGCATTCAGATTCAGGAGGTGTTTGCGCTCATATCGCATGAACTCTGCCATGCACGTATGCAGGTCGGATGCAGTTCACTCCCCGGGGTCTAATTTTCGTAACCCTGCCTGCGGGGACTTGACACGTCGCTATATTGTTTCCACACGATAGAGTTAACCATGGTGTGTTTGGTATCATTTCAGTGTGACTTTGACGATAAATTAATAATAATTGAAATCTTTGGTGCGATCGGTTGGTGTTGCTATTTTATAAAAAAGATCAAAGGTCACCTGACCTGTGTTCATAGTTATTCCGGGTATTTCGCTAATTTAATATTTATTAAGAGAGAATACTCAGATACTTATGTAATTTCCAAGAAAAGGCATAAACCTATAATAGTTTGAATTTTATAGACTTTATTGCTATATATAAAACTTGAAAATTGGGCATTTTGACTTGTCATTGGCTTTGGTTAATATCAAACCAGGTTATGTCTTCATAAGCTTCGGCCAATCCCTAAAGTTCAGGTCAACTTACGGTATATTTTTTGTCACTTCAACCTTGCCCTAATTGAAAAAGACAAAAGTAAAAGTAAGTATAAATAAATAAAAATAAAAAAACCTGAAATCTGCTCTATATCAATAATCGTTTTGCTGTACCCTAAAAAAGTAAAGACATCCGTTAATCTCTAGCTACGACTAGATGCTTGTCAGTGAATTGGACGATCTCCCCCGAGGCGGGTCGGTTCTACCCCTGAACATATTTCAAGTGCAGGATTAAAACATCTATAGAGTGCGAATGCGTAGCGTTTGGTCTCGACAGATCGCCTTAAATTTAAGAGCCTTTATGACCCAACAGTGAGCCGGGAAATCTTTTTAATCTCACACACGACCCATTTAGCAGGTCCGCGTTTGTTACAGATGTTTTTAATTTTGTAATTTATGGCCTGTTTAAGCGACGAATTTGCTCGTAGTTTCGGATAAATCGCTGATGATTTATGATTTTATTCAGTTTTAAGTCATAATGAGTTGATTTGTGACGATAATTAACTCTATAATATATACTATAACGAGTATTATAACGACTACGAGTGATACCAATTTTCTTTTAAAGTTTTTACTTTTTCCAAAGTCAGCGGTTCGTCCTTTTAGCATGCATGGTCACGGTGCAGCTCGCATTTCACTAGCGTATTTTTAGAAGTTAGGTTGTTCTCAGAAAGTTCTGTATTCCCTTTAGTACGATCTCGTTTACTCCTTTGCCTTTTATGAGAACCATCTCATTATAGGGAGTTATGTATAGTCTGACAAATCTGATAACGTAAGGTAATATCTCCAAAATTATGAAGATTACTAAATGAAGCCCTTCGAGTGCCAATGACAACTACTTTCCGAATAACTATCACATGACTGCCGAAAGAAATTATGGAGGAACGAGGTATGGTGTTCCTCCATTGAAAAGGGAGGATCCTCCGACCAGGCAAGGTGGTTAGCCTGGCGGACCGAAGCCCGACAGTTGATGTCGGATATTCATATATGTATTAGAATCTTTGTAAACTTTCATAGTGCGATTCAGGGTTTGTTGTTGTAGCTTCACTCTGATAGATGGCGCTTTACTTTTTGCCATGTTGCGAGTAGTTGTCGCTACAAAATCAATCTATACTTAAAAAGAGAGCGAAGAAGACAAGCAAGTGAGAAACACCACATTCTGACAGAAGAAACACAACTACATAAGTATAAAAATACATATATTATTAATAAGACGAAATACTAAATACAGGTAGACTTCATTTAATAAAACCTACTCAAATAACAAGCTACAACTTATGCTGTTGACGAAAAGATAAGTGCCATAATCTTAGTATAAAATTAGTGCGGCAAAATCTACAAGAGGCGTTAACTCCGTAATAACAATAAATCTCAGTTGATTCCTCGTAAAAACTCGTATCTATTCTGAATATCAAACGGACCAGCTTCGTCGAAGTAGTATACTAAATATCTTACATTCTTTTCTTTTACGGGATGAACGGAACTAAAAACTGTAACATTTGCTACTTTATATGTGGCTTTAAGCGGCGCAGGCTCATTTATTTCATTTACCGTGGTGGTAAGCCAGGTTCCTGTTTAAATTGTTAGCATTGGTATAGCAGGATTCATAAAAAAATATAACTACTTTAATAATATTAAAACGTAAACGATTCTATGGCTTACGAACAGGAATATTGACAATTATTAAGTGAAACTTTACTCAGCAGCACAATGTTTTATAGAATTACTTCTAATATAATCTTAAACCCCAATACAAACCCCCTCTTACAAACAATACAAACCTATATTTACAATCTAACACAATTTCCTTTGTCTATAAAATTCACGCCAACAAAAGCCCATTGGCCGCATATAATATCATGATACATGTAATAACCCCCTGGGTACAATACAAGTCTTAGGTTATAAATTCCACCAACTAATTTGACCCCCCTTGAGACCGCTCACGTGTTAATTATACATAAGCTGTATCCACCAGTAATTAATAACTCGTGATAAAGCACAACACTGTAAAGAGGTGGCGTTTCGCATGACGTGTGGTGTGTGAAAATAATAACCCTACGAAGCGCGTAGGGTTGTCACTAAAATCACATTTGTGTTCTTAAACGCGAGGTGACATTGACAGCTGATTGAAATTTTGTAAGTTCAACTTCAACAACTTAACCCTCGAAGTTTCGGAGAAGAAATACATTTTGGTCCTTTTGGATAAAATGGGTTCGTTGAACGGTTTCGGGATCAGTGAATACCATTGCTATTTCTTACTTCGATTCCTTGAAGGTCAGATTTTTTTTAAATCTCTCCATTCCAAAAACGCTAGGATATTAATATACAGTCTATATCAATATAATATCATCTGCTATTTACTAAAAATATTGCATGTCTGGGTTAGGTAGATAGTTTTCTGAATCATACTCTTTCTTCTCTCAATCTCAATCTTTTCCCCCATCTATACAACCAATATTTTACCCTGCGTTGTCTACACAACGGAAAGATTGTTTAATCAGAACATACCTACATATATTCTGATTTAAAAAGACATTATTACACTGACTACGATGATTCATTAAATTATACGGCTTTATTCTTCGCAGTCATCAACCTAGATTAAGAAAGACAGGTATTTAAGCCTTCAATGAAAGAGCAAGCAATACTTGTCCATTTACTTTAATAGGCATCTGACAACCCTGGCCAATATAATTAAGGCCACCCTAAGTAATTGCTTTAAAGTGCGTATAATTGTAGTTAACTATTTATTGACACGTCATAACACCATTTTAATTTCTCTATTGAGTTTAATAGTTAGTGTGAGAGCCGAGTACCCTATTGTTGATTAACATCAGATAACTTAATTCTTTATATTGGTATTAAATGAAGGAAGTAGCAACATGATATTTTAAATAATATAATAGGAAATTATGTTTTTTTTTTATTACGTAGCATCATGCCTGAATTCTTCCGTGGGTTAGGCAGTGTTCTATTGTACACCTCATTTTTATCGATGCTGTTATTATATCCCGCTATTTTATTCCTATAACATGGGACTTTATAAATGCATCACTAAAATTAATTGCCCCCTGGCATGCCCATTGCGATTTATAGAGCAAAAAAACCCACAAACTAATTACATCAAACATACAAACTCAAAAAAAAGATCTAAGCGACAATCAATAGAAAATTTCTCTAAAATATTCATATTTATTTAATTCAAAGAATTCACGCCTATTTAAAACTACCTTAATAAAGATTCAAAGTTACGTTGAATAACTAAATAACTTAACCTTTTTAGAAGATGGCTATCTAGGACTTAAAGATGCATTCTATATGTAAGTTGATAAAAAATAGTAAAAAAAACCTGCGCGTTTTTATAAACATATTTCAATAGAAGTTTATGGCCTGCGTGATCTTTGAGAATGCAATTAGAAACGGTTAACGGTTATAAAAGTTATGAGCGATGGATATCCGAACGGCTACTGACGTTGTAAATTATCGTTAATCATCTTATCTGTCCGTCAATAAAATAATAGCTATGGCCACGAGCTTTGATGTTTTAGATGTGGCATTGGTATTTTTATTTCAATGAATTGATACAATAATTTGTGTTTAATTTTAAGTTTAAATAAAATTTTATTTTATTTTATAAAACTGGCGATTGCTTCGTTTTCCTACCGTTTTCATGGGTTTGAGTCTAATAATTTAAAGTTTTGGTTGTAATATATCTACATAATTAGTCGTTATAAGACATTTAGTACACTTAGATATACATCTTAGTGTATTAAATTACAATCCTATGATAATATAAGATTCACATATAGGGCACATCGATGGAACCTACATTGCTAACACATAATGATAAAAATGCCACATCCAAATATTCTACTGTCAAATCTCTGACCCATCCTAATCCATCAGTAATCCCAACATATTTAAATATACATTCGTCTCCTTCTTCCACCTTCAAATGTCACAATGAAAGCGAGATAGCAATACCATTAATTCATAATTTCAGAACAATCAACATGGCCAGTCTCACGACAATTACAATAGTGTCAAATCGGAAACGGAACCGTCCGATAGGAAAGGGGAAATGAACGGAACTTGGAATTTATGTGTTTGTTGCAACAGTTACGTCACGCCAGGGGTAAACAACTTTATTTATGGTATGTATTTTATTGACCTATCAAAATTGTTGGAACATATTGGTGTTTCCCGAAGCTGTGTTAGAAAGTGAGTTTATAGGACTAAGATTAGTATAATTTTTAGTTCATTTAGTTTTGTTCTTGTTGATAGATAGAGTTTTTTAAATGGTGTATTAAATCAATCAATAACTGCCTAATTGGTCTGGTGGTCGCAAGCACAATGGCTGAATGTGAGGTCCTCGTATCGATTTCTGGGTCTGGCAGTGTCATTGTTTTCCTGTATGGAAATTCTCAACAGCACAACGGAGGACTGTACCCATTTGACGGCCCGTATTACATGGCTCTTAATAACGGCTTCAGCGGAATGTGGATGCACAATTATACACCTCTGTCTGACCCTTCGGGGATTACTGGCGTGATACTCGATTTAAATCAAAGCCATAGAACTATTTTGCAGACCGTATTTCTAGAAATCTTTACTTATTATTGCAGCTCTGGGAGGTTAGTGGAATATTCCATTTTTCACGGAAGACCCACATTTAAATGAGGCAAAGATTTACGAGTAAAGTGAATTGACCTCTCTCAGCAGAAGTGGGATAATCTGGAAAATATGGGGGGCCTATCAGCCCGCAGGGACTGTCCCGACAAATCGCCGGATTATGCTAAACTTACAGTTAGGCAGCCGATGATATGGTTATGGAATTCTTAAACTGGAGGTAACCAGTAAAGATGTAAAATAGGCATATTTGTCCTGAAAATAGATATTACGCTATGCAGGCGTAATATTTATATATTTTCTTGTACTGGTTGTCTGGAAGAAATTGCTGTACAGGTTGTCTGATATAAACTGCTGTTAACAATAAGACTGAAATCTATACCGTCTGTGTATAATATAATTTCACTGTGTACTATTTCATTTACTGTACTATCTACTTAAAAGTTGTAAGAAATTCTATTCTCAAAACACCGTCAATAGCAGTAAAAGTATTTACGCACCCAATATCAGTTGGAATTCGACTCAGAACGATGTGGAAACAAACATAAACAGTAAATAGAAATACATCTTACTCTGATCGATTAGTGGATATCCATACCTTGTTAAAGTATTAATGTAAAACGCAACGACCTGTAGATTGAAATAGTACACAAACAAATACCTCGGCATTGGTAGCAGACGAACACGTGCTGTATCTATCAGCCGATTCTTACTAGGGACGAGATAAGTGGTCGATAATATCAATGGTCTATTCTGGAAGGCATCGACTTAATACATTTTACATGGTTTCGTCTTTTTCTTACTGGCAAAACCAATGAGACGGACCATTTGGACCTGTAAAAGTTGACTAAGTTGCAACCTCCATCAAATCTTTTTTTTGTTGTATATTTGTCTCTATTTGTATCATACCCATTGACGTTTATTTTGCCAAATTCACTTATTTGACAGTTCTGAAAATCTTCCGTCTCGTTCTTTTGTTGGTTGTTAGAGAAAAACAAAATATTTTAGTTTATGCTCACAGAATTGGCGCCATTAACACTGTACTCGTAGTCAGGGTGCAATAAAGAGGTGTATTTTACTACTGGTAGTCTGCGCTGGGACTTGTAGAGAAATGTAGTTTGTAGATACTTTGATATTATATCGACAGCTGGGTTTTTTACTGTGGTACCTACTGCAATTGTTAACTCTATTCGTGAATGGTCCTTTACGGGTAGTATATTGAAACTTACAATCATACACCTAGATAGTCAAGACCATTATTGTATTACTAAATTTGCTCCAGTTTATTGCATAAAAAAGATAATATTCTGTCTTTTCAAAAGTCTCACAACCGGTCTAACCTTAGTATCTCAGTAATTAGATGAAGGAAGTCAGGTGGCAGTTACTCAGTATAAAATACTGATATTTGCCGCGTCTGGTAAAACTGGGAATCAACTTGGGGTTGATTCCAAATTCATCCAAATTCAGTTCGGCTTAGTAAGGAAAAAGCTAGATGATGAAACTTAATTCGTCAAAATCAAACTATAAGTTAATCAAGCATATACTTACGTTAAATATTTCTGAGTTGGCCCAGTAGTAGAGTAACTGACTACTGTGCTAAGTCTCGCGGGTTCAAGTCCTGTACGTTAGTCGTTACAGGTGGTTTTTGCACGTGAATATTTTCATTTATAAACGCACTCACGATACATTAAGTAATTATTCATAGTGTGGGTGAAACATTTATTTAAAAATAAAATAAGATGTCAACGAACATTGCACACAAACCCTTCATTTTATTATATTTTAGTTCGAAAAAATCCACAAACCAAATATAATACACAAACCATATGCCAGCAGTCGACACTTCTGAAAAACAAACAAAAACGAACAGCAATAATTTACTCAGCGTTGTGACACGCGGATGAGAAGTACCAGAATAAAGTATTTACTGTGGAAAGTCCCTTCGAAGTTACAGCTGAAACAATAATCGAGTTTGTTCTAAAGCCCGTCTAAAGCTGAAAGTGTTTAAAGCTCGGTATAACATACTAAGATACTGTGATGAGTTTATATAAAATGAAATCATTTTTGACTGCCTCATTGGTCAAGTGGACTGCAAAACGTGAGGTCCAGGGTTTGATTCCCGTGTCAAGCAAAATGTTATTGGGTTTTTCTGTATGGAAATTCTCAGTAGCAGCACGGGGTCTGGAACTGTGCTCGGTAGATGACAATAGACTCAATAACAGCATCGGGAAAGATGAAAACTTGCAGCAAACTAAGGTTGCTTTGCTTGGAAGAGATGGCTAGTAGAGGCTGGGATGTTTTTTTTTTTTTTTTAATTTAAGTTGTTCCCTTCGTAATTATTTGGTGTATATTAAAATGTATCTTTTTGTTGAAGGTGAAAAGCTGTTTATTTCCTCTTGAAGTAAAATGTTTTTACAGATTATGATAACTCACAATATATGTTAACTCTCAGAATAAGTATGAATCATAACCGAAAAATATATAAATTGCAAATCTCTTCGTAAAATATTGTAATATGGCTCGAATAGAAAATAAAGAAGTTCTGGTATAATTTTTTACATTTTCAATTTCCCTATATTTTACCCGGAAATTAAAATTATTGGATACTTGTTTGGTGTCAAATGGTATTTATGATGGTCGTCAGGAAACAGGATGTTGGCTTCCTCTTAATTTTTTTACTTGGAAACTGTTTAATTTCCACACCAAACAAATTAAAAATGTAAAAAATACAAAAGCATTACGAATCAAAATACCACTGTAATTTCCTAAGTATTCTAGCTCTTTAAGGATGTATAATACACACACAGTCACAGTCTTCCATGGCTTAATTTATTTCTTAGGTTTAGCTAAAGCCTCATTTAATTTAAAGGATAAATCGTTAAAAAATATTTTAATTTATTTATAGGTTAAAATATTACGAATTGTTACTGTCAAAATAACATCTAATAAAAATTGTAAACACACACACGTACAGTATAAAGTCGTACTATAATAACATTGGTACAACAGATATATCCATACTTTTACCACCTGACTAACGATACTTGAATACGTACATTAAATACTAAACCAAATCGCATTCATATTAAATACAAGTTTACACATGCCATAAATCTATTTATCCGCGAATCATAATACCGAAATGTGAAATAAATTTAACGACTTTAAGAGTTATGGTTGGTGCGCTTCTCTCCCATACTGAACAACGTATAGTCCATAAAGTCTTACAGAATTGTCCCATAAACCTGGTTTGCCAGATTTTAGGAAGAGATACGGGGGACATCGTGACTCAGTAACCTAATTTCGATGGGGAATGTCGAAAACAATGGATGAGTGGAAATCAAATTAGGTGTGTCGTGTTTCTGTGTAATCTAATCGGGACCACTTTGGAGCTTTTATGTTAATTAGATAATTTTAAGTAAACAACGTTATTATAGAAAACGGGTCGGGTGTTTGGGGCACAATGTGAAGCTATACATGTTAGGTACTTTAAAATAACAAATATCAAGAGATCCTTGTTAGCAGAAAAGCAATATTGGATAATACAATTTAAATCTGGCTGTTTTTTTTTTTCATCAGGCTTCTTGTTATTAATTTTAAAAATATACTTTAAAAGAAGATCAAAAGTCAGACCCAAATGTTTCCCAACGTTTTGATATCCGTCACCTACCACACATAATGACAAGCAAATAAAAATCCCAATAGACATAAAACTTTCTCGATCACGTGTAGTAAACGAAATCGAGGAAACAACAACAAATGGAAATAGTATCGGAAACAGTAACGTTGGCGCAGACGTATTTAGTGGTCGCCAGACCGGCGCGGGCGCACTGACAGACAGATCGACTGACGACAACACACCCACTAAGAGCGCAAAATAAGAAGATAGAGAAGGATCAACGCACCGTGTTGTGTTATCATGCAATAGCGAACTTATGCATAGATAAAATTAATAGATGAATTTTTTTCTTTATATAACGTCAGTTGATCAAACGCCTTATATAACTAAACGTGCCATTTTTTATGCTTTTCCAGACTTCTTCTAATTGCTAACTTATACGAAAAATCTATAATCTATTTAATCTTGTACCACCAAAGTAGCGGGCGCGCTTTCAGATATTATTTTATTGCGTTCTGCAACTTCCTCCGTTCGCCTTCTGCATTTAACTATTTTGCCATATGGCAAAGCTGTGACAATTAGGAACTCATACGCAGTAATAATCACTTTACCGGGAGGCAAAATTATGCTAAAGTAACTTTGTATATTCTAAGGTCGACCTCCTGCTGTGTTTATTTTGAGCTGCATTTTTAGGCATATTTTAACTAAAATAGGCAGACACCTTGGATCTAATGAAGCGGCAGGAAAACGAATTACAAAACTTCATGACTAGGCTACTTTTCTATGCATCTCACTTAGAATTAATATAATGTTTAGTCTGTTAGAAAGACTGTTTATATCGATGATGTCATCGTTTGGTGCGAAATTGCATTGGATTTAATAGGTACGTACTGTTGGCCGCTTGAAGCAATTTATTGTAAGATCTGATGCTCTGCCTGTGGTAGTAAACTTGAGTAATGCGGAGCCAATAAATCAGAATAAATAGCCTGGAATGTTTGGCCGTTTGAGCCTGGCAGTTTGAGAATATCATGCCCACTCAAGTGTCCTGCTGATGGAGGCGTAGTGCATCGGGTCGTTGAGCTTCCAACAATAATATGGTTCAGTTAAACGTCGCTGATTCATGCATCTTGCAAGAAAGGGTGTTCTCCATCAGGATTAGTTTATTGAAATCTGTTATGTTCTCAACAAAGCAGTATTAAACCAGCTGAAGTCAAGGCAGTAATTTTCAAAACAACATAAAACTTAACTCTGTACTATATACATATATCATATTAAACTGTTATTAAAAAGCATGATTATTTACTAATTTCTACCTGAGTAACTTCTATAAAATATGACGTGCGAAACAAAACGAAGTAGATGAGTAACTTAAAGAATGTGAAGAGTCTAAACTTTAGGAAGATGGTAATGAGCTTAAAAAGTTACTATAGAGTTCCATACCAGTTCTCTTCTTAGAGAATCATTGAATTTGAATTCCAAATAGAATCTCCACAGTATAGTCTCCAAGATTCATAGCAAATTCCTTATTAATTTTGACCTGGCTTAACTTTTCTCTCGAAGTTTGCTAACTTGAGCTCGCTCTACAGCCATTATTAATCATCGGTGTATGCACTGCAGTATGCGAACCGTTGATAATCTAATAAATTATCTAGGATACGGAAAACCGCAAGTTCGGACCAACAGTTACTGGTGTAACAAAGTACATGGTATTTTCGACTTTAATAACGATAAAAATAAAGATTAATATCACATGATAGGAAAACTTTATGATCACAACAATGTTATAATACCTACTTAATTGAATTTATAATATAAGATCAAGCTTAAGATATTTTTGTAAAGTTAACGTGTTTTTTTCTTGTATCTTTCCGTATATAGTGAAGGGCTGGCTTTATCTTGTCAAAGCAAGTTTGCCTTTAATAACATGAAGGCATGAAAAAGTATAATCTATGAAAACGGTTTCATGTTATACTAAAATGTAGTATTATTGTAGATAAAATCTTTTGCATGATGTTTTCAGATATGAAGAAAAATATTTAAGAAATATAAATTAATCAATAATAACGAGAAATTCAGGGCAGATAGGAGTTTCAGGACTTATTAGTACCTAACATAATATTTGGTTAGAACTGTAAGTAAGTAATCAAATTCGATTTGAGAATTTTTTTACTTGTTCTTCCTTAAGCAGGAAATGTTTATGCAATTTGATCTAACCTCTTTAATTTTCTAATAAACTCCATTATCCCTATTCTAGCAGCGTTGGCGTTACAATGCGAACACGGCACGGCTGGCTCACGGTTCTCACATAAATAACGCTGGTTCGGTAATAAATGCTCGGTGTTCAGGGTGCAACGCGTTGCGTGAGCGTCCGCGGGTGTAGCCCGTGCTTTATGGGGATAGAATTCCTTCCTATTTCTCTCTAAGAATAATGTTTGTCAAGCAATTTGGAAAAAGAATCTGAAGAAAAACAAAAGACGTTTTCTGTTTCATTCGCTTCAAAAATAATTATTGAAGTGACAGTAGTATACAATTTCCTAATTAAAAACGATGTCATAAAATAGTGTGCTTGATTACTTGTGTTAACGGTGAAGGAAAACGTCACGCGGGAACCTGTATCCCTTATAGGGTGTGCATACAGTTTTCTATGGTTTGTGTAGTCCACAAACCCACACTGGAGTCAACGTGGTAGACTAAGGCTTGCCCTTCTGAAAGTGTTAAGAGGTCTGTGCCCAACTATGGGATAGTAAAGGCCTGAATTCTCGCATTCATAAACATTTCAATTACTTTTCCAAACTAAATACTACTTGAAACACATTAACATGAAACCTTAATCACGTTACGTTTGATTCTACGATAGCCATCAAACGAACCATAAATATTCCCATAGAAGTCAAAAAGATCATGTTCAAACAAAAATAACATGGCAGACATCCGTTCACTAATAAGCATACAACCATTTTTGATTTGTTATTATAAAACAAACACATATGCAAATAAGAAGTTACCACCCGTTGGGCTTTGGCACCACACAGGGCTGACAGGCCCAGAACAACAGTCGTCGAAACTCTCCAACGAAAACCAAAACCTATCCCTCCATATCTAAAGTTTATTATCCTTTGTATTACTTTGTGTTCCTCAAGGTTAAGAACGTGTAACAAGTCCAGAATTTATGTAGACGATCTGACAGCATGCGGGCTGGGTGCATATATCAATTTCTTGCGGTGGATGATAAATTAACCGAGATATGGTATGCGCCAGCGTCGAACGGAGTAAGTAAGCATATCTCTTATGACTAACAGCTCGTAAATCCAGGCTATATTTATATTGAGTAGTGATAACTAGCCATTGTCTTGTGTTCTTGTCTTTACTTTATAAAGAAAAAGTGACAGCGTATTAATGTTTCGATATTGTAGTGTCGTCAGAAAAAAAGGTTTTGGCTAATGGATTTTTTGTTTCTATTATGACGATAGTTTGTGTTACTATTGTATTGTTTCCACAAAGTATCTCTAACAATATTCAATAATCGAAATATGTTGGTAGGTATTGTCTGTTGATTGTCCATAATATCCCGTCTTCAAATTATTTTAATTTTTATTAAGATTCTACTATGAACTCAAGTTAGTACATAAATTTTCTTTAAATATATTCCATCCAGCGGACTAAATTAATGTCCTACGTAACTTTTTCTATAAGAAAGAATTATAGCACTCCTGCTATTTACGTTCAGTGCGAAATTAATGAAAGATTTCTCCAAAAGCCATTATATTTCGTTCCACGGAAACCTTAAGTCATTTCAAACCAATTTAGCTAAGTATTATTTTTCTCAATTAAAAGGACTGCGTATGATTTAGGAGGGTCGGAAGCCGGACATTTTTGCGTCGCCTCCGTAAACCGATAAATAACAAAATTAGGAAGCTTCGTGGCGTAGATTCGCAGCCACGTTCATATTGTAAGACTGTCGGCTTTTTTATTTTTGTTGAGATTTTTCTGGAAATGGTTGGCTAATACTTTAATCCATTTCAAAACCTACGAGATCATTATTTATTTTATATAAGCGTATCAGAAATAGGCACCAATAAATACATACTGGCGCAATTAAGTTCTCTGAATTTTCCACATCTCAAAATCCAAGCAAAGCATCGAGATATAAGTACTAACAAGCAAAGCCATATCTTCTTGTGAACTGTCCTAAGTCGAGTTAGTGAAAAATTCAGAGAATCTTATCACGCCAGTATTCAATGGTATCTCTTTTTGATTCGATTATTAAGTGTATAAAATCGTGAAGGCATACCGATGTTTAGCGCGAAACATTACAAATATCGTGTTATGTCTGAGCGATATCCTATTTCCCGAGTACCGTGAATCAGTCCATTGAATGACGAATAATGCATCGACTTTATGTTGCCGTCTCGACAAACAATACCGATGGCTTTAATAATAATAGTTGATATACGTTTCACAGCAATAGAAGACGTATCATCATCTTACGGCCGCGGGAGGTTTGAAATAATATAGTTTGCCAAACACACATAACACTTCGAAAGCAATCAAAGTTTACAATCATTAATAGCCTGTAATTACCCACAACCCACTGCTGAATTTACGTCTCTTTCTGTTTTCTTACCTTCTGTCCCTTACTGGCCTCATCTTCCTACCAACAAACAAAACCGCACAAAAGATAAATGCGTTAAACTTTACAAAAGTGCTTGTGCCATGTACTACTAGTCCTACTCCTCCCCAACTTTATTAATACAATTAGGAATGCAGCTCATCTCCTAGTTTAAACAAGGCTTGACGGCGCACGGTCACGCCTGTGCTGTAAATCATGCGAGAGGAATGGCCCGGTCTTTGGACTCCGGCTTGCGTGCCAGCCCAGCAATGCACCCCGAGTCTTCACATTTGACGCATTGTGGATGACATACGTCGTATACAAAACGATATCTATTATTTTCGACAATTAGGCAAAGCTACAAATTAGTATTTAGCTCTTCACGAAACCACGTTAAACATACATTACCCATACAGTTGAAATGATAAAGTTTGGCTATGTTAACGGTTGAGATTTTAATTGTAAATTAACTTTTTGTTTTTGAAAAGAGTATCCATGGAGTTTCTTGCCGGTCTCTTCTCCATAGGACCTACCCCCTTTGGAACCGTGCGCCTAGAGTCTCGACTTTTTAAAAGTGCCTGAAAAAGCCTACTTGAAATAAAAACTTTGACTTTGACTTTGTTAAATGACAGTTATTCCAAGTAAACTTACCTTTTATCGAGGTGATTAGTGGCTAGACCTAAATCTCTAATCAGCAGGGAATCTGAAGAATATTTAACGATTTTGCCATATTATTAACGTTTTAACAAATCTGCCATATAACCATACTTTTAACGAATTTGCCATTAACCGAAGTTATTGTACGTTTGTGAAGCTGATTCGCCTCTAGAAACGACAACAATTTCGTTATGCATTACAAAATTAATTTTCCACCACTAATAGAAACAAAACTAATCTTATTGAAATATGAACTAAACACTATTTAGTTATTAGTACCATAAAAGGAAACTCTACGAGCATATTAAGAGTCCTTTCACTTATTCATATATTTCCCGGCGTAGATAGCATAAGTACTTTTATAATGGCCCATTTGAAGAGAAGTGTGTGGGAGTATGCGAATGGCACTGAGCAATGCAATACGTATGCTAAGCAGGCAAGGGTCAGATGGATGGGCCATGTTCACAATTTGTTCCCACCCGATACCATAAACAGTTATAAAATATCCTGTATGGTAAGTAGAGGCATCCATCTTTCCTCTTCTATCGTGAGAATTGCTCGAACCCTCAAGGAGATTTGTGACCAATCAGCGAGCTGGACATATTATGGCATTATCGTCTAGAAAACAAACATATAACATAGTATCACGCCTATATCCCCGAAGGGTTAGGCAGAGGTATATTGTAGTGTGCCTATTGTTCATCCACATTTCGCCGATGCTATTATTAAGTTCTATTTAATAGGTGGCGAGCCTGTTGCCATCAACCGGGCACAGTTCCAAACTCTGTACTACTACTGAGAATTTCAATACAGAAAAACTCAATAACACTTTGCCCGACCAGGGAATCGAAGCCAAAACCTCACGCTCAACAGTCGCGTTTGCGACCACTACACCAATGATGCATTTACGGATAGAACACAGATCTAATATATAAAAATCAATGTTTGTTTGTTCGTATTTTATGAGCAGCCATACCGTTCATCTGATTGCGATAAAACTTGATCAACTTATTGCTTGCACTTGCTCGAAGATATAGTACAATTAACTTACGGTAGGTCGCGCGCGTGTCGTACCGGCAAATGTATTTGAAAGAGCAAATTTATTTTTTCTGCGACAACGACGCGCCTTACCAGCTAGTATAATATAAAATGTAATGCGAATCTGAATAATAAAGGTTCATTAAATATTTCTAAAACATTATCTAGCTTTCTCTCAGCTATTCCTTTGGGATTCATAAGATGAACACTTAAAAAGAAGTTGAATATGCAAAGTGTAGAAAGCTATGGCAAGTATTAATCTTGGTTCTGAACGACGGTATTATTCTGTGCTATAGCCTGAAATAAGGAATACTTACTGGAATTAAATGGGCTTTGTTCATTAAAATTATCTTACGCCTATATTTCTCGGTTAGGCATAGGTGTTATAAGTCGACGGCACGGTTGGCGCAGTGATTGAGTGATCGACTGCTGCGCTGCGTGTCGCGGGTTCGATTCCCGCACGGAACAAATATTTGTTTGATCTACGGATTGTTGTTTCGGGTCTGGGTCTTTGTGTATGTGAAATATATATTTGTAAACACACCCACGATACAGGAATTATTCCTAGTGTGGGGCAATGTTAAAAAAAAAACTCAACTCAAACTTCAAACTCCGGACTGGTACCTAGAATGTGATAACAAAAAAAAATTATTAAATAGAGTTTTAAAATAAAAGATGCATCGTATCTTAACAAATCGTTTTTTTTTTTTTTTTCATTGCTCACTTTTATAACCTAGCCATCACAACAACAGTGTCGCAAATCGCAAATGTTAAAATTACCGATTAAAAATAACTTTTGATTTATATAAACACAATGCTAACAATAGTCGTAGAACGATCCAGAAAATTATAATGACTTCTATGTATTACAACTAAATACTATATCTATATCTACTTAGTTGTAGAAAATACTTATTTTCACTACCATTTACTCTCACTTCTGATCTATTTTAAAGCCAAAGGAAATGTACAAATCGTCGGGCACGTAATGGAAGCTCTCTATCTCGGGCGATGGGCTCGCAACGCAAATTTGCTGACATATTACTGGTATTAAACGAGATATATTGCTCATTCTGTCAACTTCGGAGCCGTATTAAGGGCGCAAAATATAGTCATTTTTGAGGCTTCATTTGAAGGGTGGTGATAGAATCCATACATGTACTTGCATATAGTGTATACTTATAGGATTGATATTACTTTTTTACAGTTTTGTTGTAGTACTATAGGACCTTCATGGAACATTATGAAGATATGCAAAGTATTTAGCAGGTATCTATCTTAATAACGCATGCAAAATTTCAGCTCGATGGGAAATGAGATCAAAATGTGCAACCACTTTTGGTGCATGACATACAAACAGTGAAAAGTTGACTAAAGGTTTTAAAATTTTTCCCATAATAAATTGCCACACTAATGACAAATAAAAAAAATAATAGCCTATTCCCCAAAATATCTGTCAGATAAACCTACATTTTTCGTACCTTCCAAAACTCCAACAAAATTTTATTCTTAAAGACCACCATCACCTGACATGAAAGAACCCTCCATTCCAATTTCCAAGTCCACAATTAAACTTCTAGAACATGTATCGCGTGCGGTTCACGAATGCTTCATAAATATGATTTACATCTATCGGGGCTTCCGTGTCTCCACTAGCAGTGGATAGATGATGAAATTAAAAAAGATCTGCGGATGAAAGATAACCTTAGTTCCGAAGCGTACCGGACGCATTATTCTTATGAGGTTGGCGTTTTTAGGGTCTTTCGGGTGGTGGAGTTACCTCTGCCTGTAAATTATTAAAATTACTTTCGGTAAACGAATTATTCTTGATAATTTTGTAAACTTACATTGGCAGTATACTTTCTTCTAGATTTATACTTTCATACCGCTGTTGCGTTATTTCATCTTCTCAAGCAACACACGACACTGTCAGGACTGGCTATTAAATTGTTCTTTATTAATAACAAAAACTACTGTCGAAAAGCACTTTGGAAAATAAATTTGAATTTGATCCCTCTTTTCATGAATAAAATACCATAAAATACCCACCCCTATAGAGTCGTAGATAAGGATGAAATTGTGATACTTTCTTCTATAAAACGTTATAAAGTCTTCCCTGGTAAAACTAGAGCGGCTACCGAGACAATATTGACCCTGACCCCGCATCGTTAGCGCCCTCCACCCTGTCTTGTGTGTACCGCTTACTTAATTATGAAGACGATCTCTCTGACTAGATGAAAAGCTTAAGAAGTATCTACTATATGTAAACCTACATTAAAAACAAATGAAGACATTTCCCAAATCCGCGCCTCTAACTTTTCGGAATCATGTGCGGATCAAAATTTGATTGCCATATAAGTTAACGGTGAAGGAAAACGTCGTCAGGAAATCTGCACACCTGAGCTAAAAGGACATCATCAAGATCTCGATGATATATCTAATCCGCAAATCCGCACCAGGGTAGCGAGATGTAAATCAAAGTAAATCTTAAACTTTCTCATTCTAAGAGGCCCGTGGCCAATGGGACTTTAAGAGGCTGATTTTTTTTTTTTTATTCTACATTTTATTATATTACAAATTTCATTTTTCAAGGATTTAGTTTCTTGCCTAAACTTGGTTTGATGAAATAAAGATATGTTCTATTTTATTCTATAATATTTAACATGCAAAGCGTTGTTGCCGTCGCTACACGTACATCATATACTTACAACTAATTCATAAACCACCGTCCAAACTTCAATATTTATTAGCATTATCTCCAGTAACTGCAAGACACCGTCCGAAGCAATCCGACGGCTCTACACGTTATAAACAAACACGTAACTTCCATAAAGCATCATGATGAACGCCGTCCGGCTGTCTCGCGATATTTGCATCAACTGCTTGTCACGTTACGTGTTACGACGTTATTCTGCATTCAATGACAAAAATAGTTTTAATACCGTCGCGGTTGGGTTATTATTTAAGCATATTGTTTTCGGTTTCTCACTTTCTACCACACAAATTGTTAATTTTACATACATTGTTTTGTATAGTTTCTGCAGACAACTGATAGTGTTTAAATACAAGCAGTTATTGTAGATTGATTTCTTCTTTTTTCACATCAGAATCACGTTATTAAACTACCGTGCAAATTTTCATTTTTGTGTAAATTTACTAATTCGGAGTAAATCTTATTAAGGTTTTCTGCTTCTGGAACTACCCGTATTAATCAGTCTGTCGTTCATAGATTCTTATTAGAAAGACAAAATTATGATGACGCTGAAAATAGCCCTCTTTACTTAGAAAAGTATTACGAGGAACATAAGTACATAATAACAATATTCATAGCATTCCGATTTTCCTTTACAATGAGCCTACTCGCTGTCTTTATAATTCAAAATAAGAACACCCTCGAACGTTTCCTACCATTCTTCTATACCTTAATTCGTTTCCGCCGTTTCCGTAATCAACAGCCGTAGCAGGCGCCCCCTGGTGAAGATTTGCACAACAATAGGTGAATTTGAATCACCTCTAATGCGGACGCCTGTCGTGTTTCTAAAACAGTCTTATTTAAAAGCTAAATCATATTAGCAAGATGGTTATGGTGAAAAATCTATAGAAACCTGCGGAATACCAAACCAGAGAAAGGTTTAATATAATATGAATATCATTCTTGATAATGTTTATAGCTACAGGGCTAAATTGATCCTTATTAATATCACCTCAAATTATGCACGGAAAGCTTTAAAGAAATCTCAATCGACCGTGATTTCACACAATATTTCTCAGAAAAGAATAACACTCCATTGACTAGATCCACACAATACAGCTTAACATTTCATCGATTAAAACGGTCATTATTTTTTGTTGTAATTTCACACCAATTGTATTTATATTTGGCGGCCCCGTGAAATCTCAAACGTCATCAAATACATCTAAATCTGCTATTGTGTCGAGTTGGTGACAAAAAAATTGTAAGACGCCATATGGCGAGTCTAAATCTAACAAAGCGTGTCGGATTAAGCCTCAACTCAACTATAGCTACCGATTGAATTTGACGCCGGTTATAGAGGGGCTAAGCGCATATGTACGTTCAACAGAAACTATTTGTAACTAATTGATGGACGGCTTGTGTGAATTCGACGGAGCACGCGAAATAAACGCCGAGACCTGGCAGGCTTCCAACGTATTCAAAAAATTGTGAGAATGATGCCAAAAGATTTTACATGCCGAAAGGAGAAAAGATGCGGACAAAATAGAGATATTTATGTGACGGTTAAAAGTACTAAAGGATGGAGGTGTATTTAGTAATTAGATAAAATTGTTGAAATTAAATCAGTGAATTTAAATAAAACGGAAATAAGACATGGAATTGGTCAAATAATATCATAAGATATGATATAAAACTGGCATTAGAAGACATGGTTATCTATGAAATGCTAATGTCTCAATGAGACGCGCGACATCTAAAATATTATTTAAAAAAAAGATCGCATGAAATAAAAATAATTTATGACTTCACTCTAAAATTACGGCGTTCAAATATTCTAAAACGGCACTGAGAAATATTTTCGCTTTTAAACAAGAGCTTAATTTATTTAGTTGGAGCGAATTTTATGTAGCAGAACCGTCTCCTGCCGAGCCACGATAAATAACCGGCAATTATAATACACTTGAGTACAATAGTCGGGTTCTGAGGGGGCGTGAACAATGCATCGCATGTAAGGGCATCATTCGTACATTAAAATCATTACAAATCGGCATTGGATGGGCGCGAATCACATTATTACAAACAAAAGCGGACTATTTCTAGTGAATCGAGTTAGGAGCACAGTTTATTGAGTTAAATCGAAATTATGTGCCTCTTGTTAGTTAAACAAATTGATGGTGGGTATATACTGCTGTATCGAGATGAGCATTGTTCAATGGCGTTGTACCGAAACGTAATTACGTTTGCCGTAAAATGGTGGTGAAGTAATCATGTAATAAAATTACTTGGCTTTTGTTTATTCAAACGTTATGTAGAGTGAACTGAATTACGATTTATTTTAGGACAAAGGTTCCCTATGTCCCAAAAAGATATGCTTAGTTAGTCTAAATTTAATTATTAGAAAGCTAATAACTATATAATAGTTTTAATTAAAGTCTTGACTCTAAGAAAACATTGGGGAACACTTCGCAGAAGTTATTTAAGCTCCACTTTTCATTCGGTCTACCTTTCCCGTTTCTCCGAAGTTTCTATTTGTTTCCCTAGTGCACTGGTCTTAATAGCAGGTCTAAATAGCACTGTACCGTTCGTTGTGCTGGGAGGGAAGCCGCGTGGCCAACGCAACGAGTCGCGACGGGGGCACGCGCGGTCTCCGGCTTATCGCGAAACAGCACCCATGAATGTACGAACAGCTCCATTGGCATACGACAAATGTTTTTAGAAACCAACAGATCATAAGCACACCTTAAACTGCCTCTATAATATCACGCTACACTTGTCCTTGTACACCAGAGATTCAGGTCCATGTCCTTGTTTACAGGTTTCGGAAACCCTCAAGATCTTTCAAGACAAAACTGGACGACAGACAAACCTGAAAGGTTAATTGAATTTGACGTACTAGTATTTTCTTGCTAGTATTGTTACTGTGAACATACGTCCACAGTAAGGTGTAGTGTTAGGAGAAGTGGATTGGCAGGAGGTTCAAACTGCTCAGAAAGAATATATATTTTTAGAATTCATGCAGTGGATGAGGAAATAAGAGTTATATTCAGTAATGAAGATCTAAAGGCTTATTAAAACTTCTTGTACCATGTACGTTTTAAATATATGGTTCAGGTAACAATGGACACGTGTTATATTTGTTCGACAATAGCGCTCGTTACACCACCTTAGTCCAGATTTACGGTCGCGAGCGCCCAGCAGCAGGAACAATGGCGGTTGTTATCGCGAGCGAATAGTGAAAATATTTAGCTTATTTTATTGCAGCACGTTCCACGCCCACGTCTGTATTGCTCGGAGGTTTCGAGCAGAAATGAGGATTGCGTGGTGAATGGCTGTTTTTTTTTTTATTTGTGCCTAGTACTGTTTTATTAGCTTGTTAGTTTTAGTTCTTTATTGACACATTATCACTGAAAATGAAACTTTAAAAGTATATTAAATGGGATTGATTTTAAACATCGCATGTTTAACGACGCTCTAAATAAAAATTACAAATCAAAAATAATATTAGTTGAAGTGAACCATTCACTTCAACTGATATTATTTCATATAAAAAATATTGGGGCACATTTATATTAAATCAAATCTTCGCCGAACTGAAAAGTATATTTCTACACCAAATTTCTAACATTTCAAAATCATGGAACGTATTTAGAACACAACCAAAATCGGATTAAATATGAACCTATAAACACCTATTTTCTCTAAGACACTGCCTTAATTTCCCTCTTAAACATAAATATGGCGTAGCATAGTGAAATTTTGTGGTTTCCTGTACATTGTGCGGCGCATCATATATTAGGAAATTTAATCAAATTTGGTTCGGTTCCCGTTTCAATTTGAATATAAATGAGTGGATAACAAGGTTTGCGAACATTAATTAATATGGCGACATTCGATACCGCCTAACGTATGGCAAAATCCGATTTATAAATTACGAAATCGTGTATTAGAATTAGGGCGGTATAACGAGGCCTCGTCTGTTAAAGGATTTTAGGGTGTATACATTTTAATGTAATTAAAAATAGAATTTTGTTATCCATATAAAAAATATTTTTTTGAATCTTTGCCCCATAGGTACTAGGAATAATTCGTGTATCGCGGGTGCGTTTACAAACACAAATATTCGCGTGAACCAACTAATATTTGTTCCGTGCGGGAATAGAGTCCGCAACCCGTAAAGCAATAGACGATCGCTCAACCACTGCTTTAGACTGTCCCTGGCTTTAGAATTAACCACCCTAATTATAATAATGGTTGTCTTAAGAGGGGTTCAATGTGCAGCAGAATTCTGTTATAACATTACACTAGGTAAATACTAAAATATATCGTGAAAAGTTGCGGATGTTGGACGGATCTGCATGAACTTATAACATGACGAATACAATAATTATTGAGAACAGGAGTAATAGTCATCTTACTTCCTATCAATTGTCTCACTAACCCTTAACATTCTTCAAACTAATCACTTAAAACGAAAATGATGAAAAACAAATACATATTTCAAAATAAAACAAAAAATCGAACGATTCCTCTTTTAAAACTAAAATCAGTAAAATAAAAAATATTTTTTAATACATTAATCTATCTATCAGCAAACCAGTAATAATCGCAGAAAATGACAATGACATTTCAATAATGTAATACATTCCGTTGTTTGTACACATTTTTGGTCTAACAGAGTGATTTTTAAACTGCGCAATGTGTTGTGTGTTCAACTGTCAAAATTTTACCGATTCTGACACTACTAGTCTAGCTTCGCACATTCCCACCGTGAACCATCAAAACAAATTACACAGTGAGGTATGTCAAAAGCACGTGTCGAGGTCACCGACCTATGGCAAGCACCTCAAAGTGAGCAATGAGCAGGCAATTACTTTAATCACCTCGCGCGTCTGTTGCTGCCTAGATAACTCAGAACTGCGGCGTATTACCACTGACGAGATTTAAAGACGTTTTTAAACGGTATTTTATCGTATGTTCTTGAACAGTTTTGCTCTTTTCATCATCATAACTGAATAGCAATTTTGTGTCTATCTAGGTCTAACGCCAACTGTATGTGGCTCCAGCGAATGCGCGAGCGAATCCTGCGCGTCCATCCTAAGATCACCAGAAACAACGTGCCGTTTTAACCGATATCCCATGGGAATCGCTCATGCTGAAGTGGAAAGATTAGTTGTATCACGACTGACTCATATTTCGTCACTAAAGCTGCTAAAACTCCGCCATAACATCTAATTCCAGGCCGAGGAGTTCAAATTCGTTCACATTGGACTAAAAGTTGCACAAATTGTTTATATAGTAACCGCTTGAACTTGGTTCGGGGGTTCATCATAACACGCTGACGTCCACCACTGAACATGGACCTCCTAATACATATATAGGTACCTACGAACGGCTGCTCCAAACGTGGTGATAACGGTAATATATCCCAATCACCATGCTAAGCAAACGGTTGAGTGTTACTTCCAAAATGAACATTCCCCAGAACGAAACATCGATTGGAACGTTTAAAAATTCGATCCAAACAAAACACGATCGACTACATTTTTGGTATTTTTGCACAAAGCTGTAATATTTAAAACAGAAATATAGATACTATACACATAAACATTTGTATTTAAAAATATGTTACGCGAATTAAAGCCAATTTACCTTTACGTTTCTTCGTCTGCTCGTAACTATAAGTGCAAATTGGTCGAAACGTCAAGCAATTCAAAAGTAAATTCGTTAATATCCGTGTCATATTTCTAATACCTGCACGAGATATGTTAAAAGCTAGTGCAGATACTCTCTCGAGGTAAGTATGTATACTGCACATGCGCAATACAGTGTTATTTATCTCTGTGTCTAATGGTCGCAAGCGAAATTGCTGAGCGTGGAGCCAGGCTTCAATTCCCGGTTTAACCAAAATTGTTATTGAGTTTTTCTGTATGAAAATTCTCAGTAGCAGCACGGAATCTGGTACAGTGCCCCGTAGATGGCAATAGGCTCGCCTCGTATAACATGGGACTCAATAACAGCATCGGCGACATGTGTACAATAGTATACCTCTGCCTAACCCTTCGGGGGATACAGGCGTGATTCTATGCTATCTCTATGGCAAGTATCGTTTTATTCTCGTACAGCCTACATATGTACCAGCTCCTCCCACGTCCGCCATTGTCCCAAGTTTGAAAGAACTATTTGTACCGATTCTCTTGTTTAATCCTCCATACATACATAAGGTAATAGCAGAGCCACAGGCATAAGTATTGCCTGTTCTTATGTTCCTATTGTTCTGTTATTACTAATTTCAACTTTAGTTATCTTTTGTTTGTTTGAAGACGAAAAGGTTTTATAATAGATATTTGGTACTTCCAAGTTACGAATGTTTTTAGGTTAATAATATTAAGTAACTAGTAGTGTCATAATGTTAAATCGACTGCTGCGCTACCTGTCGCAGATTCGATTCCCGCACGGAACAAATATTTTTATGAGCTACTGATAGTTGATGAGTCTGTTTGTTTGTAAACGCACCAACGATACAGAATATAGAAGCAATGTTTAAATAAATGAACAAAAATAGAAAGCAGTATTAGACAACGAATGGCCTCAATTTTCATGGCATTTTTTTCTAAAGGTTCATATATATTCTTGCTGCTAAAATCAGAGTAACTATAAAGGTGTTTTAATTTACCATTGCACCATACATATAGCTGCATAAGTATGTTACAACTGCTTACCTCATTTGAGATCATAAGCGTAATAGTCTGTAGGTCAATAAAGGGTTTTATGCCTTATATAGTCAACGCAGTCTAAAATAGTACTATAATTATACTAAATACTTAGATATATTTAGCCCTCTGTAGCATTCCATTGCCTAACGAATGAGTAACTTTTATTAAATTCAATGTGAAATGAAAAAATATCTAGAAACATACCTACATAGCATCACGCCTGTATCCGCCGAAGGGTTTGGCAAAGGTGTACTATCGTACACCCACATTTCGCCGATGACGTTATCGGAACCTATTGCTATCTACCGGACACAGTTCCAGACTCCGTGCTACTACTGAGAATTTCCATACAGAAAAACCTAATAACACTTTGCCTGCCCCGGGGATTCAACCTAGAGCCTCGCGTTCAACAGTCGCGCTTGCAACCACAAAACCAATGAGGTAGTGTAGAAACATCATACATTTTTAAATAACTGTGGTCAGCACACTAATGAGTTGACCATTTGTTGAAATAATATCAGTGACTTAATTATCTGGGATAACTTACGAGTATTAACTAACCATTACTTAACATACCTATAAACTAGGTTATTACCTATCTTATAGGTTCAAATAAAAGACGTTAATTTTTTTTATTGAAATTAAATCATTTATTTTTGCAATCACTTTTACACGTCTTTTTTAAACTAGATGGCGTCGGCATTTCCTATAACTATCCCTGAAATGAAATGAAATGAAATTATTTATTTTGCAATTAGGATTTTTCAATCACTTTTACACGTCTTTTTTAAACTAGATGGCGTCGGCCTGAGAAGAAACGCCGAAACAAACTCAAGGGTCAAGGTCTATTTTAAAGTCTAGACAGATTGTAATGATGTAAGGATTTATGTGAGACAAATATAGGGTGGAATAGCCTTTTGAAGAAAGTGCTGGCCGAAACAAACTCAGGGGTCAAGGTCTATTTTAAAGTCCAGACAGATTGTAACGATGTAAGGATTTATGTGAGACAAATATAAGGTGGAATAGCCTTTTGAAGAAAGTGCTATAACTATTTGAGCTGACCTGTCGCAACAGTTTTGACACATGTGTCCACGAGTGACGAAATATGAGATCATCTGGCGCACCCTGGACAGTCAGCCTCGTTAACACGATTGCTGACTGGTTCATCTTTCCACAACGGCATAACGACACTCATATGGTCTTCTTCTTCTTATTAAAGAGCCTTGATCTTGTCGGTGTAGCTGATGAAGTTCTTTCCATTTTTCTCTCTACAGTGCAGTCTCCTTCACCTCTTTATACGACATGACGGCAACCTTTTCCTTTATTTGGCTCACGTAACTTGTCCTTAGTCTTCCTCTCCCTCTCGTTCCTTCTATCTTTCCTTCAGTTATGTTTTTAATGAAACTGTCATGTCGTATAAGATGGCCTATCATCTTTCCTCTTCTGTTTTCAATTGTGTTTAATAACATGTGATAGCGCACTAAAATCCTGTCTCTAGATTCCAAATACTAATGATGTTCAAATAACGTTAACAATAATCATTAATTTGAACATAAGACCCATTTGGGTCTGCATATAAAGACACGTTAATGGCCTAATCCACCATATCCTCGTTCAACAAAAAAAAAACTCATAACATAACATAGCATCACGCCTGTATTCCCCGAAGGGTTAGGCAGAGGTGTACTATTCTACACCCTCATTTCGCCGATACTGTTATTGAGTCGCATGTAATAGGGGGCGAGTCTATTGCCATTTACCGGGCACAATTCCAGACTCCGTGCTGCTACTGAGAATTTCCATTCAGAAAAACCCAATAACAGTTTGTCCGACCCGGAAATCGAACCCAGGACCTCGTCCTCAGCAGCCGCACTTGAGACTACTAGACAAATGAGTCAACAAAAAAAAACACATCCCCTTGAAATATTATTTCTAGACAACCCCAACTAATCAAAGAGCAAGAGAAGAGTAAAGAGAAACAAATGCACCTGAATTTATCAACCCTTTATATTAAAGCGGGGAGATTCGCACGGCTCATTAAAAAGAAATATCAGTACTCATTACCAGACATTTGTTACAAAGGTACAATACGAGCGGTTCGAATAAAAATTCTGCTTCTGTCCGCGTATCGGGAGGTACCTAATCCTTCTTGCGTTGCTACGGCGGATGTTCGGGATGTTACTGAAAAACCTCTTGAAATTATCCGGTATTTTCGGATGTATCTGCAGATTTTATTGTTGTTATTTTTTTTTTTTTTTTGTACTTCTTACGGTAAATCTAATTAAATAGTTGTACATGCGGCTTCTGGGAAAAGTTTGAATTTTCCGGAAAGCAAACGCAATTTTTTGCTTTTTTAATTACCTAATGTGCATGTAAGTGTAAATCTCACATACACACGCCGAGACTCCTTACAACTATTTGTAGGCCAAACCAATTGTGGTCCGCGTGGGGATGAAAACCTCGCCACGCCTAAAAAATACAGATATACATTGTATTTGATTTTAGAACTTCAAAAACAAAAGAGAACGAGAGAGATGTGAACTAGAAAATCAAATACACATTAAATATGAAAACGTAAGAAACAGACGGTTCAAGACAGTTTCACATTTAATTAGCAGGGATTAATTAGTAGGGATGTTTAAAATGCTATTAAGCTGCGTTAATGGGTCGTTACGGATGTGTGTTTATACGTAGGTAGGTACTGATCCAAGCTATATGTACTAACAGTGAGTCAGGCGTTTACTCAGTCCCGTTCCGCTGTGTTCAATCAAATCAAGCAAACGCAGTGTCAATTCGCTGTTGTTTACGGTGCTGAGTTAACTCAGTTTCTGTCTTGTTACACTTCATATAGCGATAGATAGTTTACAGAAGTTTGTGATGTTCAGAATATAACGTATAATAACATCACGCCTGTATTACATCCACATTTTTCTGATGAAGTTTTTAAGTCCCATGTACACACCGTGTCCACAATACCAAACTCCGAACTGATACTGAATTTCCATACAGAAGAACCCAATACCACTTTACCTGACTCAAGAATCGAAATACCTGACCTCACGCTCAGCGGTCGCACTTGCGGCCACTAGACGATTGTGGCAGCTTTTCAGATATAATCAGGAAAAAAATCCTGGTAAAGAGACCCCAATCAATCCCGCCAATCTTTTAAAATTCCTTCATATCAAATTCCAATTAGGTATTTCCAAGTCATCATTAATGAGGGACTGAAGACACCTATTTATTATTCATAGAAATTAATTGACTTGCCTCATTAGGTATTTCTCATTATTTGGATCGCGTAGCGGAACCTCATAGTAAATAATGGTCATATATTTTACAATCTCTATAAAGATACTGAAATAAATTATCATATAAGTGTATAGTTTCCATTAGTCCTTAGTCTAGTAATCACAAGCAAGATTAGTAAAGTCAGGTAGTGTAATTGAATTTTTCTGTACAGACATTTTCAATAGGCAGCACCCCAAAATTGGGAAATATGCCCGACAATAGGCTCGCCCTTGATACCATGGGACTTAATAAAAGCATTAGCTAAATGTTTACTACACCTCTACATAATCCTTCACGGAATATAGGCGTGGTGATATGACAACAATTATTACAGTATTATTTCCAAAGATGCTGAACAGATTTAAGTCGTCAGTTTTGCTCGCACAGTGGAACCACAGTCGAAATATTGCAAATTCATGTCACGCGGCGAATATCGAGCGACCTACAAGCGAGATAAGGCCAGTCTTCCGCTCCTCTTATCACGTCTAGCCGGAGTCACGCTCCATAGATACGTGGAGGGATTATGTACACTGTTTAAGGGTATGTTGGTTTCCGAAGTTAAAGACAATAGCTGTAGTTTAGTACAGATCGAACAACACGATTAGGTATAACCGTGAAGCGTTGTTTAGGCATGTACATATGCTGTCGGCGTTTATATATACTGGTTGGCGTTAATCACCTCCATTGCTTCAGTGGGGTGGGCACCCATCTCATTAATGTCTTTAAACTTTGTCTCATGTATTATACCTGTACCTATACAAAACCAAGCAATGCAATTGCTGTTGGCGCATCGTGAACAGCGGCGAGGTTTGGTTCGTCATGCGCTACCGCTGCGCTACCTACAACACGATTAAATGATCGCTAGGAGTCAATGGTTTGCGGACTGTTTAGGATTAAGATAATTGTGGTACATTTTATCGATCGTGGGCTAATTAAAGGGCCACCCTGTATATAACGGATATGTTACTGCGGTGAGCTCCCCATGAAGGTAAGTAAAAACAAAATATGTACACCTATATGTATAAAAAGTCAACACATCTTTGAAAATACATTATGTGGCTTTATATTTGTTGCCCCTTCACTGGTTAACATCAAAGTTCAACACATTCAATCTATCCTTTGAAAAACACAAAACTCCAAACCGAGTCAACAAAACAAGGAAAACAATCTCACAGCAATTTCAGCAAACAATTTACTTAACACAGAACCGCAAATCATCATTTCGAATTCCAAATAATCACAATAATTTGTACAAAATTAATAACAAAGCGGCATTTCAAAACGAAAAGGAAAGTTTTCAGCGCTGATTACACTTAAGTTGTACGGATATAGCCCGGCGCGGAGTTTAATTATTATTTTAAAGTAATTCGCGCCCCGTAGGTTCGCTGACACCCCTTAATTTTGTGTAGGTAGGTGTGTTTGTTTAACCGAAATAGAAGTAATTGCGCGTGGCTGCAAGCGACGACGCTGATTAATTATATTCGCTCTGTTTATATTATAAAAATGCTCCAGTGAACCTTGATAGTCTCGCGTTGCCAAAATCTGAGGAAAGGAATAAGCAATGTGCTTGATACGCAAGTTAAGTCGTGCAAAAGATGGCAGAGATCCAACTTGGGGGAAATGATACACATGATATTGTTATTACCTCTCTTAGAAAGATTTTGGCAATGATGTAAAACTGAAAGTGTGAAGTATTCATTTTATGCGTATTTTGTGTTTGGTTAATGAATTTCCAACTTGTCATTGCTATGGGCACTGTGATTAGCTAATGCTATTCCTAAACTTTCGTAAAATAGTTAATAAGCCTGTATTACCCGAAGGATCAAGCAGAGGTACTATTTTACACCCACGTTTTGCCGATTCCGATAAGTCGCATGTAATAAAAGGCTGTGTAGCTTCTTTTCTAACAAAATTAATTTGAATTTTCCCATAAACTGATTGACCTCTAAACCAAAATCATAAGTAGTATTTTCACATTTTAAATTCTACGTTTCCAGAAACCGTTCTACCAAATCGAGTCCAAATATCTTGGAACTGAAACACACAGCCCAATAAATCCTTTGGCCTTTGCCTACCTGTAATGTAATCTGGGAGCGAATTTCATATTCACATATTGCTTCGTACCTACTTGTATTATTTGAGCACCTCAACACATGTCGTATAAAAAGGGCTGAAGAAAATGAAGTGTCGGCTTAAGAAGCCTTTGAAGGATCGAGGGGATCCAGGGGAAATTGTAAAGCTTTAAGTCATATCCATGGATTGTATTTTATCTTTTTCAAATGGATACGTGAGGCTTTATTTATTTCATGTTCATCTGTTTTCGTGGATTATTATTTCTGATCTTATTGAACTCCAAATATATCGCCCATGGCGCCAGTATTTGTAAATAAATCAACTTGTAAAAGAGTTTTTCTTTACTTTACTTTTACTTTACTACGTAGCTTGATTTTATCACTAAGACTGTACTCAAAATAAAATTATAATAAAAGGTTTCATTATTTAATAAAAAATGCTTGCAAAAGTACATAAAGCTTGGAATCGAAATCGAATGACTACACTGGCGTGAATCGAACCTAATGTAATGGAAACGTGTGTTTGACGACTAATTTCCATGAACTAAGCCCACATAGATCGAGGACATTGATAAATAGAATAGATACCGATCTGATTCTGTCGGAATGAATACATAAAACGAAATTCCATAGAAATTAAAAAAAGCTTTTACTTATTTTTAAATCCTAACAAGGCCTTGCCTAATGCCATTTTACTCGTATAAATATTAAGTTGTAATTTACTCACATTTCTAACATTGCATACAAAAGTCTAATTAATTATACTAACATTTTATGGAGACCGATATTTTTAAAAGCGAACGACATTTGGATGGTTTTTAACACCGATTGCTTACAATACTTTGTTGTAAACGCTCGAATAAAACAACGATCGTTAATATGAATTCTACGTAACATTCGTTGGTCAAAAATATATGAACGAACACAATTCGGATTTCAAACTGAGCATTCAACCTAATGAACCGCTAAAAGATGCAACCATTCTTGGCAGAGTTTCATCGAACGAAGCGCTGATGACAGCCCGATAGAACAAAATGAACATGGCAAAAAACGACTAGCTCTCCCGTCACAAAATGAAGAAAAAGCATTTTTCTCAGTATATACGCCAATCCGGCAATATTAAAACCGAAATGTACCGTCAATGCATGTATTAAAATGCTCTTGTTGCGTTGGCTTCATTCATTTCAGGCATATTTCAATCTCCGGAAGTCGGAGATCCGAATATAGAACAAGAAAATTATGATATTAAAATAAAAACAGTTACAGGAGAAGACAAAGGGTTTGTTTGTGAACTTGGATTATTCCTATAATATACAAAAGAATTACGCCAAAGTCGTTTTTTAAAACGCCCTTCCAGAAACTTCCTGATAAAATGTTCAATTCATCATTTAATATCGAAGTCTGGGGTACTTATAAAGCAAAAACATAATCTCCGTTAAATCTCCAAAATTAAGAGCTCCGGATTTGAAAACAATCAAATTGATTTCCCGGAGACGTCGCTGGTTATCCGGCGTGCCATCATAATCTTAACGAATTTTCGAAGACTTACGGGCCGCTGGGAATTCATTATGCAAAGTGGAAGGGATGCATGGTTCCACAATCCACGCCCTGTGAAAGGAAAATGAAGTGTCACCTCTTCGACGGGTAAACAGGGGTGAATGCGATCGGTAACACGCCACACGCGGGGTCGAGTTACGCAACCGCAAGCGTACAATGTTTTTCGCCACATTGGACGTTGTAGTGTTTTCTGAATAGTGATGTGATCGTGTTCTCTTTTAAATATCGATTCGAATAGTTTTGGAAAATGAACTATGAATATTTAAAACCGTATTTTTTTTTTATATCCTGCCAACGAAGTCATTTTTGTTTTTGGTTATTTAATTATTATAATATTTCTTACTAATACTATAATACTTCTAACTTTTATACGACGACTAAAACATCAATTAATTAAATTGGTCCAATCACCGACCTCATTACCAACACTTTTAATCTCGCTAACGAACCCCGACACGTCGACACCAGAGTATTTTCATTAATAAATCTTACTATTTCATAGATGAGCAAGTAAATTGATTAAAAATGGAGAATGATTGATCGCGTGTCCCGCTCGCACCTGACATGGGCGATATTACTCTATGCAATCAATCACTTGCGACACGTCAGTCACTCAGAGAGCACCGAGCTTACGCTGCAAGCATTAATGACATGATATTATAATGAGTTGAAATTATCAAGACATGTGTAATACAGCAGGTAATCATTATTATGATAATAGCGTCAGAATTTTAATGGAATCAATACATTGTGATACAAAAGGCCGAATTCGGAATTATGGATGTCATTTCCAAGTGTTTTGTTTCTTTATGTTTTACGAGCGCGGCCATTAATGTGTTAAATTAATATTGTGGAATGTTCGCGCATTAAATGTTACTGCTGCTGCTTTTCATAATTGGAAATGTAATAAACTTTAGATATTAATTAAAATGTTGTCATTTTACAATTTTTATAAGTAATGCACAAGATAAGTTATGATAGAACTTATTTATGTGCATGTATATTTTTTTTATTAGGATTATTTAAAGAGTCCTGTGACCAACTCTATGATTCCGAATTATTATTTGTAAGTTCTTTTTTCTACTGTGCGAGTCACAATGGGTGAAGATCTGGAGTAACCATGGGAGCACCAAGGGGGTCATGGGGGTCGGGGGGTGAGTAACGATATAAGGTAGCTACTAAAAGGTATCACTAAAATAATATTCAAGAAAATATCGCAAAATTAACTCGTAAGCTCGTATATACACTTTAAGCTCGATTACACAAACAACACTAATGATCATCATTAAAGCGTTTTTTCGCGTCATGTAAATTATTATGATGGGTATCATCAATCACCGTTTCCGCGGACAGATTAAATAATTCCGCGTTTATTCTCCTTTAAAACACCTTCACTAAGGTTTGGAACACAAGAGCAGTTTGGCGCTGTTTTAGTATTGAATTGGTATCAGGCCTTATTTGACAATTGCTATGGTGGAAAGATGACAACAAGGTCATCCTTTTATTTAAAAAATATTGCTTTTATTCCTGTTTCGTGTTACTTTTATACAATATACCATTAAACTATATCCACACCTACTTCATAATTATTTATGTAACAATAGCTTTTGCCCGCGACTTCGTACGCGTAGAATTTAGAATCTGATATTTTCCTGCGGTAAAAAATGGAGCCTATATTCTAATTTAGACCTCGAGCAACACATCGGTGAAAACTGCATTCCATTCCATGCAGTAGTTTTTGCGTGATGCGTGTACAAATACAGACAGACAGACAAAAAATCTAAAAAACTGTTATTTTGGCTTTTGTTGCTCTAATAAAGACTATTAGAGAATATTAGTTTTTCTCCAATATCTATATTGTACAGACATCGGCCTGTTATAATTTTATTATAGGTATAGATGTTACGGAATTCTTAAACCAAATTACTTGGAAATTCAAACATGATTTTTGTACGAAATCGAAAATATTCTGTTTGACGTGGACTCGTACGGTTTAAATAATTATGATTATATTACTTCACTCTTAAAAATTAAATATCGTCAAATCTTTTGTTTTGAACAAAATTGACTGTAAACGTAAGCAACTTACAGTTTTGGATACTAGGTAATGTTCAAGTGTTAATATGTTGTCAGTTAATAAACAGTTAACAACACACCGTTTGTAAACTGCTCGCGTGTGCCGAGCCTTAATAACAAGTACTTACTTATATTTCGCAGTGCTCCGTCCTCCCCCGCTTTCCTTATTGTTTTTCTTCCACAGTTCGTTTAACATGGCAAATATTTGAAATATAAATTACGTGTTAGTATTTTAATTTGAGTGTTCGTTATGTAGGTAGGTAATCATTTCAAGATAAATAATTTCTTACTTGTGCTATGATTTTATATTTTTATGATACTTTCAGTGTTTCATTGATGTACACCCAGTTACTTTAATAGCGTTAAATATTCATTATGTTTAATTTTATTAACATTATATTATAATTTCTCTTTTAAATTGGCTTTTTATCATATAATTAAAAAAAAGCATATTTACTAAACAAAAAAGTAAGGTACACGTTCCAATTACGCAAATTTATGTATGTACATTCTTAAAAACGCAAACATTTTTCACAGTTTCTAAATGAGAAATTCCAGAGTGCCTACCTGCGTTTGGAGACAACAGAGGAGGATAATTGTCGCGAAATTTTTCTTCAAAATTACGCGCGTTAAGAATATATTGTCTCAGTAAATGTCTCATTACATTTGTTATTCAAACCATTAAGAACATTGTAGATATCTTAAAGAAATAGGGACATATACGAAATGTCTGTTTTATTAATTACTAGCTTTTTCCCGCGACTTCATACGCGTGGAATTTAGAATCTGATATTTTCCTGCGGTAAAATGAAGTTAGACCTCTGAAAACTGCATTCAATCCCATGCAGTAGTTTTTGCGTGATGTGTGTGCAAAAATACATACAGACAGATAGAAAGACAACAATTCTAGAAACTTCTTAGTTTTTCTCCAATATCTATAATGTACAGACATCGGTGTGTTATAAATTTATTATATGTATTTTCTTTATTTTGACACAGATAGAGAGAGTTGGATAGCAAATATACATACAAAAATAAGTTTTCTATGTACTACACTGAAAATCTTGTTACTGTGCAAATACATTAGCATAGTGACTTAGAGTGGTGAAATCCTAAAAAAATAGGTCATCCTACTAACTCTTATGAGCACTCTACCACTCGTACGTTTTAAGGCGTGTCGTGTTGCCCCATATTTCTCATAAGATATAATTTTATATGTATATATCGGAAAAAATGATCAGTGCGCAAATAATACTGTCTGTCTGTTTTTTTTATTTTTATTATTATTATTTTCTTGTATTTCTGCGTGTCCCACAACCGTATCTGATTATTATTACGAATAGATTACGTCCATGATTTGTTCAATTTAAACTCGGATACGGTAGAAAAAAAGTATTAAAAGAAAATGTTGACGATACAGGACAATTAAAAAGTATATGCGCATTGGTTAAAATTGATGCTTTTTATGTTGTTTTATTAAACGGCAACAAAAAAAACATACATTTCTATACTTAGATATCTGCAGTTTCATCTCTATTGACATAAACACTATTTTATAGAATTCCAAAATAGTACTTAACTTTTTTTAATACACATACACAGTCTCACATTTTAATTAAAGATCGCTAGGTCTGATTGCTCTCCATCAACCTAACCGCGGTGGGGTTGTAAGACCCAGTCTCATGGGACTTGGGGTTTCACTGGTTTTTCCACAAGTATAGTCATAGTCATGCACTCTCAAATATTGTTTGAAATGAAACTGTACAATTTGTAGCCCGCATTACATAAATAAACATGCAGGCAGAAACTCAAATTATTTTTACACTAGTGACCCGCCTGGACTTCGCACCTGTAGCAGAGCATATACGCCTTAATTATTGTTCCATCGTAGTGACGTATCAGCCTGTTACGCCGAGCATTTACTCGGCGACTCCAGCCGACGTTTTTCCGACATCTTCAACTATCGTCGTCATATTTCAGCCAATTTACACAAAATCTTATGGAATTATACACCTAAACCTTCCTCATTAATCACTCTGTCTATTGGTGAAAACTGCATGAAAATCCGTTCAGTGGTTTTTGAGTTTATCAGAAACAGACAGACACGGCAGGGAACTTTGTTTTATAATATATGACGAAGAATATCTACTTAGATAAAATCATGCAACAATATCGTCAAGCATAGAACGTCGTCAAGATACGTGCATAGAGTTTTTAGACAGGGTAGGCAGAAAATTTTAAAAGCTTACTTACAAAAAATACCTACTGCATGTTGGTATTGGTTCGACGTCTTGTCGATTAAATAATGACCATATGTGATTTGTCATTTGCCACCTCAAATGTCTTATAATAAATATTTATCTGAGTTATGTAGGGTAGGCGGTGTGTTTTTGTCTTTATGAACCGCACGCCACTGTATCTTTAAAATATTTTCAATAAGGTATTCTGCCATCCATAAAATCTACCAGAGATATTATTTTTAAATTATGAAACTTCATGGGCATCCAACGAAATCGATGTCACTGCCACAGTGACCCTGATAAATTCAATTTTCTCTACATTTCATTTTATGAAGCTTGTAATCACATATATCACAGAACATTAAAGAAATATATAGGTATATAAAATTCTTTGTGTGTGTGTTCGTAATTCTTCTTCGAAACAGTTTGATCGATATTGATGTTTTTTTTGTACTTATGGGGTCACCTTGGTTCTTAGGTATAGTTGGACCCCGTAGATGGCACTGTTGTCGAGATACAGAGTTGTCGAGAAGAGTCCGCTAGTATTCTATAAATAGGTAGAATAATTAACTATAGATTATATATCAGAAAAAGTCTCGAAACGCGAACATTTGACATTGTCCGTAACGCAGAAAATCTGTTCTTTTCTGCTATGTGACTATTCTACTCTGTGTAGACCAAAAGGAGAAGCATTTGTAATTGACAAAAAAGGATATTAGGAGTAGATAAATAGGTGTTTAAGTCCCAAGCTTTTTTGAATAGTAGTCAGTTAATTACAGTAAAAATATTGCCGACGAGTCTTGGCGAGCGTGCTGTTATAGGAGTCCGCGTGAAACGCTTTTTAAAAAACGAAAATTATATTGAAGAAATAGATTTATTAATAAGGCACTAAATTAAAATACACTTATTACTTATACTTAAATTGAGTTGGCATAAATCGAGGATATAGTAGGATATAGAAGGACCAAGCGACGCGAAGGTCTAAGAGCAACTGATGTCTCCAGCGCTCGGACTGAGACACTGCATCTTAATTGCTGACTCTGCGGATTGATGATCTGAAGGTTGAGGTGTCATCGAATTAGCATACATTGGGAGGTCATAACAGCCCCCCGAATAAGAGTAAACTACACGTTCAACTTTTGTGGAGTTTACGGGAAAGAGCTTATTCAGCCAATTCTAAGAGAAGGAGGTGGTATGATGTTATCGGGTTCGTCATGATCTAATTCGATATCACGATTATTAGCAACATTATTTTCTTTAAATTTGAATATTTTTCGATGTATGCCAAATCTGTATGCTTTATAAACAACGAAACTTAAAATTATGATTACAATTATAATAGTAAAACTAGAGTAATATTGTTGATACATGACAATGTGGGGTTTTTCAATAACATTATCTAATTTTTTGATTATTTTAGGGTTATCATATGCTAATGTGTCTAAATTTATGTTCTTAAGATTAATTACAGGTAAGTTGGGTATAATATCAGTATAAGCTAATTTATTACAGCATGAATCATTCAGTATATTAAAATTGGAAACAATTGTCTTTATCTGGATTTCATAAGTTTCATGTGAGACTAAACGAATGTCTTTATAATAGGCGATACATTTTGAAGGTAAGTACAATATTCCATTACCACTTAATTCTATTTCATTAGTTTGTGAACTATTACATTCAATGTTTATTTTGAATTTTTCAGACATTACATATAGCCATTTATTGTTGCGTAGAGGTTGCCAAATACTAAGATGACCATGGATAAATTTGGTTTCACACATTACAGGAATCGAGGTAAGTATTTTAGTTATAATTTCTGTTTCACAGGAAGGCGTTGCTGAAGAAGAATAGGTAATTGGTGTTTCACATAAGTAGTTATCGTTATTAATTAACTTGCATGAATTTAAATTGTTTAGTTTACAATAGGTTGCTCTATCTCTACTTATGCCAATGTATTTCGAGGATGGGATGATAGTTGAGTATGACACTGGGTTGTCCTTGTCATGAGGGACTGGAGAAGGTAAGTTATGGTATAAGTCTAAATTCATGGGGTCTATCAGAGGAATTTTAATGGTAAACACTATTTGATGTTTATTAAAGTAACTGGATATTTCGGATACATTTAAAATAGTGTGCATATTATCCAAACTTAGAAGGACTGGTAATTGTGCAGAACTTGGGAGAAAACGGTAGTTATCGACTAATTCAGAATACAGTTCTTTGGGAGTTAATATGGTAGGGTATATAATATTAGATTTACTAAACATAATGGAGTTGATCGTGTCTTCCACCTTAAAAGATAAGGCGAGCAAGCTATTTTCTATCATAGATATTAATTCTACTATACGGGATCTTATGCCTAATTCTTTTGATACGTAGGTCAAGTTTCGGATATCTTCAGACAGTGCGTCTATGGCGTATTTTAAATTTAATTCATTAATTTTTATGTCTTGAATGGTTTTATTAAAAGATTTCAGTGTTGACGTAGTTACTAGAATATTTTCTTTCATTAAAAGAGCTATTTTCTTTTGATCCATTTCTACCTCTTTAATGGCATTATCGTATCGGATAGCGTCATCTTCGTCCATGGTGCCAAATAATTTCTTGGAAATGGTACCTATGAATCCTAAGATTGCGGATCTTTTAGAATGGCGAGGTGTGAGGTGAGAAATGGCTTCGTTGTCATGTGCTATATCATTGTAACGAGTACTTAGGGGTTCGAAGAGATTGTCACATTCTAAATAGTCGAAGACTTTGCTGTCTTTACATAGTAGTCTGGAATGATTAAGGATATTACGAAGGTTTAGAATATGTGGGTTTATGAAAGATACGTCATAAGGGATAACTATATTAAGATAACTACTAACTAAACTTAAGGAACCTAAAGGGTCGAAATAGATGCCAGGACTATTCGTCAATGGTTTGATAAAATCTTGTTGCGCATTGATCGAGACACTGAAATAGAATGGACATAATTAGTTTAAATTGTATTAAAGATCTATATCTATCTAACCTACTTATAATCTAACTATATGTCTTAACTAACTAATGCTATCTCATTAACCGGGATGTCAGTGGATTCTGCGGGTTTCATTTGATCAAAATGGTGTGTCACATGACGTCTATTTATGAGGAGTGTGGCTGTGTTATTGTTGTGGACACTAATGATTTTGTAAGGTCCTTTCCAGATTGATGACAGTGCTTTTCTAAGCCTCAATTGGGCTTTGAGGTAAACAAAGTCGCCGGCTTTGTATTGCGGCGGTGATTTTGTATGGGAGTCGTAATAAGTTTTAGAAGATTCTTTGGATTTTAGGATATTTTCTAGAGCTTTCTCTCTGGTGTGTTGGAATTTATGTTGCAACATCCTGATGTAGTCTGAATAGGTCGTACCAGGGCTACTCTCGTAGATAGAGTTAGGGATGAACGGTTTGTGTCCGAATATAAGTTCATATGGGGTGAATTTCGTCGTTGAGTGTGTTGTTGTGTTATAAGTTAACATGGCGGTGTAGACATAAGTGGGCCAATTATCTTGGTTTTCGTTTACAAATGATTTTAAGTATTCCTTCAGAGTCGAGTGACTACGTTCTAAGGCTCCTTGTGTCTGGGGGTGGTAAGGTGATGACCATAATTGTTTGATTTTAAGGAATTTGCATGTGGTTTTAAAAAGGTCAGATGTAAAATTGGTGCCCTGGTCAGTGAGAATAGATTTAGGAATCCCAAAAAGGGAAATAAAATGAATTAGGCAGTCGCTAGATTCTTCGGCGGTTGTACTACGTAAAGGATAAGCTATAGAATATTTGGTGAGGTCGTCTTGCAACGTCAAGATATATTTGAGGTGTGCAGGCCCCGATTCCGGTAAGGGTCCTACGACGTCTAACGCTACTCTTTGAAATGGGGCTGTAGATGTAGTAGTTATTTCCATCGGAGCTTTGTTTAATTTTCTCAGGGCTTTGTTCTCTTGGCACAACTTACATTTTTTAACATAGTCTTCGATGTCGCTTCTCATGCCTTTCCAATAAAATTGTTCTCGGATTCTGTTGTACATTCGAGTTGATCCTAGATGTCCAGCTATTGGAATATCATTGTTTTCGCGCATGATTTTAGGTCTTTCGCTAAGAGTAGGATAGATTGTTTTATTTAGATACACATGAATAGAGATTTTTGTATTATTAAAAATGTAGGTTAAGATGTTGTAAATTTTAGTATAGGAATGTTTGTCGAATGGGTTTCTAAAATCGGAAATAGCGATGTCTGTGGTTTGTTCGGATTCGAGGATTTCGTTTCTGACTTGTTTCAGAGTATCATAAATATCAGGGTAGGATGATTCGTCAAAGTGATGAACTTTAGTGAAGATTAGATAAATAGTTTTGTTGTCATATTTTGTTTTCAGGAAACGGTGTAATTCCTTTTCAGCGTTAAGGATTTCGTCTTGGTTTTCGGAGTTTAGAAGGATTTCCGGAATATATGGGTTTGTTTCATCTAAGTTTATGGATGTAGGGATTAGTATTATTTTGCAGGGAGATTTTAGCAGATTTTCATTATGCTCTTTCAATATTGTATTAGGAGCGATATTTTTATTTGGGATTGATTTTAAGAATTGTGAGTAGTTGTCGTCGTTTTGGTTCATTGGTGAGGGGATTTGGAGTGTGTCAAAATCGAGGTTGAGGTTTGCACTATCGGGGCTAAGATCTAGATAGGGTAGGTTAGGTCCTAGATCAATGAGTTCTGGTGAGAGTCTAGGTTCACTCTGCGGTGTAGGATTTGGAATTATGTTAGAGTCAGTGTTTATATCTTGATTTAGTAAATCGTCATTTTCGAAAGAGAATGGGATAGGAGATGGTAGGTCTAGGAGGGGTTCTTCTAATATGTCATCAAGTTGTTCATTAGGGTTTTGTAATAGAGGATCAAAGAACGGCGAAGGTTGATTTCGTATTGGGTTAACTGGGAATCGAGACAGTGCATCGGCGTTAGTGTTGATTTTCCCTTTTTTATGTACGATATTATAGTCGAACTCTTCTAGTTTGAGTCGCCAGCGAATAAGTCTGGATCCAGGGTCTTTGCAATTGAACAACCATTGTAGAGGTTTATGATCTGTGACTATTGTAAAGTTACGACCATAAAGGTATGGTCGAAATGATTTGGTTCCGAAAACAATAGCTAAACATTCTTTTTCCGTAACGCTGTAGTTACATTCAGCCTTGTTAAGTGTACGAGAGGCGTAAGCAATAGGGCGGTCTTTTCCTATATGACCTTGGGATAGAATAGCAGATATAGCGAAGTTAGAGGCATCACAGGTTAGTATGAAAGGTTTGGAGAAATCAGGGTATGCGAGGACTGGTGACGTTGTAAGTTTCATTTGGAGATTTTCAAAAGCGAGTTGTTGTTCGTTTTTCCAATTGAATGGTATATCTTTTTTTAGCAAAGATGTTAGGGGTTTCGCGAGTTTAGAAAAATCGGGAATGAACCGTCTATAGTATGAAACGAGCCCAAGGAAGGATTTCACATCCTTTGGTGATTTTGGAATCGGGAATTCGACGATTGATTTTATTTTTTCAGGATTTGGTTGTACGCCATGGTTGTTAATAAGATGACCAAGGTAAGCTACTTCTTTACGCAGAAATTCGCATTTATCTGGTTGAAGTTTCAAGTTGTAATTTCTGAGCCTGTCGAAGACGGCAGATAGATTTTGGATGTGATTTGGTAAGTCTGGAGAGTACACCACGATATCGTCTAGATATACGAAACAGCGAGAACCTTGAAGTCCAGATAAGCATGTATTCATTAGTTTTTGGAAAGTTGATGGGGCGTTTTTTAGCCCAAATGGCATTCTCGTGAACTGGAAGTGACCTTGGGGTATTGAAAAGGCGGTCTTGGGTGCATCTTGTTCTGATACAGGGATCTGATGGAAGCCTGAGGCTAAATCTAGTGTTGTGAAGTATTGGCTTTTCCCTAATTGATCTAGAATTTCTGTTATCTGTGGAATAGGATACGTTTCTCCAATAGTGATGTCATTGAGTTTTCTATAGTCGATAACGACTCTCCATTTGCGTTGCCCTGAAGCGTCTAGTTTTTTAGGGACAACCCAAATGGGTGAGGACCAAGGGGAGTTTGATGGTATAACTATATTTTGTTCTAGCATTTTGTTAATTTGATCTTCGACTTCCTTTTTATGGCATTCTGGGAATCTATAGGATTTAGTTTGGATAGGGACGTCTGTGGTTGTTTTGATATTGTGATCTGTGGCGGTAGTATAAGAGAGTTGGTCTCCTGGGAGGTGAAAGATGTCAGAGTAGTCAGAGCAGATTTGTATTAATGCGTTTGTTTCTTCGTCGTTTAGATGGGAGATTCGAAGTTGGTCGAGGACTTGTTTGGTTCTAATAGAAGTATTGGGACGAGGCGATATTGTACAGGATTGGATGTCGAATGGATCTAGGGTAAGGTTAAGGTTGGGTTGTAGAATGACGGCTTCTTCAGAAGTGTTTACGACTGTTATATTGATGCGATTATTTTCTTTTACTTTAACAATGCAGTTCGCGACGAGTAGAGATTCGGAGATGTGTTGATCTAGTATCATTCCTATTTTTGTTTTTGGGTTACTGACTGTGCATTCAATTACAGTTTCCGTACGAGGAGGAATATTGTATAGTGGTTCGTCGAATTTAAGTTTCACATAATCGTCATCTATTCGCAGGATTTCGTGACAGTAATCGATTTGGCATTCTAAGTTTTTCAATAAGTCGTTACCTATAATACCGTCGTGAGTTAAACTGATGTTTTCGACTACGTGAAATTCGTGTATGTAAGGTTTATTTGATTTTTGGAATATTTGCATTTTAAAACTACCTATTGTTGATGTTGTATCGTCTCCGGGGTCGATTCCCTTGAGAACTATAATTTCATCGCTTAGTTTTGGAACTTTGGACATAGAATTTAATTTTAGCAGGCTTATACAAGAGCCAGTATCAATTAGGAAGGATAATGGTTTATTAGCAACGGAAGTTTGGATCATAACATGGGGTAAGTATCTTTTCTCTGAATTTTTATTTAATTTATATATTTTTATATTCTTTTCTCGTTTCAGGTTTTGTAAGGTATTCGGAGTTTGGACATAAGGATTTGGGATTGGAGTAGATTTGCTTATTTTAGGACTTGAATTCAGTGATTTAGCTGATTTGGTAAGCGAAACAGTGGATTTAGGAACAGAGTTCAGTGATTCAGCTGATTTGGTAAGCGATACAGTGGATTTGGGAACAGAATTCAGTGATTCAGCTGATTTGGTAAACGAAACAGTGGATTTAGGAACAGAATTCAGTGATTTAGCTGATTTGGTAAGCGATACAGTGGATTTAGGAACAAGATTCAGTGATTCAGCTGATTTGGTAAGTGATACAGTGGATTTGGGAACAGAATTCAGTGATTTAGCTGATTTGGTAAGCGATACAGTGGATTTAGGAAGAGGATTCAGTGGCTTAGCTGATTTGGTAAGTGATACAGTGGATTTAGGAACAAGATTCAGTGATTCAGCTGATTTGGTAAGCGATACAGTGGATTTAGGAACAGGATTCAGTGGCTTAGCTGATTTGGTAAGTGATACAGTGGATTTAGGAACAGGATTCAGTGATTCAGCTGATTTGGTAAGCGATACAGTGGATTTAGGAACAGGATTCAGTGGCTTAGCTGATTTGGTAAGTGATACAGTGGATTTAGGAACAGGATTCAGTGGCTTAGCTGATTTGGTAAGTGATACAGTGGATTTAGGAACAGGATTCAGTGATTCAGCTGATTTGGTAAGTGATGCAGTGGATTTAGGAACAAGATTCAGTGATTCAGCTGATTTGGTAAGCGATACAGTGGATTTAGGAATAGGATTCAGTGGCTTAGCTGATTTGGTAAGTGATACAGTGGATTTAGGAACAGGATTCAGTGATTCAGCTGATTTGGTAAGTGATACAGTGGATTTAGGAAAAGGATTCAGTGGTTTAGCTGATTTGGTAAGTGATACAGTGAGAATTGAGGCATCGGCTTTTAATTTATGACAGTAATTTCCCGGGCGATGCCCATCGGGAAATTTTATTCGTTTAAATTGTCGTGATCGACTTCATCGACTCCGTTCTCGTCTACCTTATTCATGGAGTAGGTTTTACGTACTAGATTCGGGTTAGTAGTTGGTGCGGTGTTATTTTGGTGATTGTATGAATTTGAGGGGTTGTACTGGTTTTTGTTATTATTGTATTGACGTTTGCGGCAGTTTTCAATAGTGTGACCTATGTTTTTGCAATAACGGCAAATGACGTCACTAGTATTGACATTCCTTGGATAATTTGTATGAGGGTGTTTCAATTGCGATTGCGATTGGAATTCGCGGCGAGGTGTGAACTTGGGTCTATAAGTATTGTTGAAGTTAGTTTGCGGTGATCTTTTATTGATGCTAGATAATATCTTTTCTTCCTCAACTGCGAAGCTTATAGCGGAATTAAGCGAGTCTGGGTTTCGGCATCTCACGATTTGTGATAATCGTGGGTATAGTCCGATAACAAAGGTATGGAGTGCGAGATCTTGTATGGTAGCTACGCGCCCAGACAATTCTGTTTTCTTTTTAGTTGGAATAGAAATGTTTATTTCAGTGAGCAGTTTTGAAAGGCATGTTTCTATCTTTAGAGCAAATTGGTTAACTGTTTCTGAAGGATTTTGTTTACAATCCTGTAATTCCGAAAGTAAATGAGCGTAATGTTTTCTCTCGCCAAATTGCTGTTTTAAAAATTCTATAAATTGTTCAAAGGACTCGAAATCTTTGACATTGCATGTAGCTTCAGCTTTATCTATTAACTGGCTTAGAATGTATTTAAACAGGATAGGTTTCTGCGATTTAGTAGCTGAGTCATAAGCGCTTTGGCAATTAGTTATAAAGGGTTTTAATTTTTCTCTAGTACCGTCGAAAGGTTTGATAAATTTGAATAAGACACCAAGTTCTATTCTTTCTTCAGTTTCAACGCGGACTGGTACACTTTTAGAGGTACCGGGAGTAATTTCTTTGTCATTAGTCATGATGTGATTTAGTAAATAGAAAAATAGAACTTAAAATTAAATTACAAGAAGTCGTATCAACCTTATGCTAGCTTGTACAGAGACTTAGGACTGCGCGTTTATCAATACGTAGAACGGGTGTGTAACATAAACCGTGAGCTTCGTTTAGTCTAGGTGATAACAATGTATAACAGGAACGCGACACTGCAGAATATTGTAGGAGTTCGCACTTTGTAAAGTAGTTTTGATCACTCACAGTAATGTTATGAGGAGCATCGGGAACATCACGGCGACCTTGACCGTTTGACCAATAGTCAACGGTAAAACAGCGACAGGGACCTCTGTGTTTTGACAGAGGTCTCAGGGTTGCGTTGTGGATGAACACAGGTTGGTTTGTATGCGTAACACCTTTAATTTATCGATTAAGATTTTGTTATTATTGAAGCACCTTCACTTTCCAGATTTATTTATTTATTTGTTTATGAATATCTTTTAACAGTTCGTTTTTAAATTGAAGGATAATAGCACTTTCACCTTGGGGTTGTAGGATTTTGAATAGCACTTTCACTTAGGGGTTGTAGGATTTTGAATAGCACTTTCACTTAGGGGTTGAAAGATTTTAGTAGCACTTTCACTTTCTTTAGAGACGTATTCGGGTAGGGGATTTTCGGTATCCCACCGCTGCCACCAAATGTTATAGGAGTCCGCGTGAAACGCTTTTTAAAAAACGAAAATTATATTGAAGAAATAGATTTATTAATAAGGCACTAAATTAAAATACACTTATTACTTATACTTAAATTGAGTTGGCATAAATCGAGGATATAGTAGGATATAGAAGGACCAAGCGACGCGAAGGTCTAAGAGCAACTGATGTCTCCAGCGCTCGGACTGAGACACTGCATCTTAATTGCTGACTCTGCGGATTGATGATCTGAAGGTTGAGGTGTCATCGAATTAGCATACATTGGGAGGTCATAACAGTGCGGTCGGCCCCAAAGCCCACAGTGGGGACACCGTTCAGAGCTTCCAAACCGGCCCGAAGCAGTTACACGGCCCGAAACCGATATCACGCCAGAAACATAGTTAAGTTGATGACAAGATAATTATGCTATACCTTTGTTAATTCCTCAAAGACAATACAACCCACCTATACTATACACCCACGCTACACACAACCCCACAACTTAACATTAGGCCCTCACCACACTATCTTGTAAATTCCAATCGCAGTTGTTTCGACCGGCGGTTATCTGACTTACAGACCCCAACAGTGTTATCTGAACACAAAGAGACCCATCAGTAATTACTCCCCCACGCTAGAGGACACATAACTAAAACTTAATTACCACCGCAAATGTACGGGACTGGATTTGGGCTTATTTTGTTACGATTGATTAGTTTTTGATGTTTTTTTTTTTCATATCATGACCTTACTGTTCGTGGGAAAAAAATGATAATATTCTCATCATATTTTTAGTATCTAAATAAAATAGCGATATGTTAAGTTTTCAAAATGAAATAATATCATCGTCTTGAAAGTGGAGCGAACACTACATGAACAGACCTTATTAGTAGGGCCTTTGTTTTAACTGCTCAGCTCAGCGGGAAGCTGGCGCAAGAGCGTATACATTGGCCTTTTTAAAGAGAGGCCTATGCCCAGGGGTGGGCGAAGCCGGAATGTGGATGATAATGATGATGAAGAAGGATTTCTTAAAAACGATCATACTTGTATCAATTTCATAATACAAGAAGAAATAAACACAAGGAATTTGATTTTCTCTTCGATTCCCTCCCTGTGTCCGCATTTTGAGAGTCGAAATATTCCCCATTTTCTTAACAACAATCGACTATTGAGAGCCATAAGCGCTTATCGCGATAAAATGTGCGATGTCAGAGGAGTAATGGACTCATTCTGTATACAGCAATGAAAAATTCAGCCATAGGACGTCTTTATTGCCAATTTCTTATTATCTCGAGAAAGTGGTGGTTGCGCCTGTAATTTTGTGACTCATGCACAAAATTGGCGATAGCGTACTTCAATATACATATACATTTGCATTATTAAGTACTAGTGACTAATATATATTTTGATGATATATGTCTGAATAGATACATTGCTGATCAAATCTCATTTCTATCTTTTATTTGTTTCTCTTTATCGTCTCGATTTTGGCCCAATATTCTGGCACGCCTATAGCTTCTTCTGCAGTGATCAGGTCCTCACACTTGTACAGGGCATGTGGCGCAGAATGGAAAGACGGCCATTGTCTGTATCCGTGGCTTGCTGAGCGCCAATAACAACATACTATGATCACCTAAAAATTTACCTAGCTTGAATGTTTGACGAATAAATATCGCATCGCATCGGTCAATTTTCAACCTTTCATTAGCAGACCCATTTGCAACTTTGGCTGTGGCTGATAAATCTTTTAACACAAATACAATCACAATATAAACAGATTTACAATCAAAGCAAGACATGGCTTTAACCATTTTTGACATGATCGGTCAACCAACATCTAGGAACCCGTCGAGCTCATGCAGTAAGGAAGCCATAGACATTGTAATTAATATAAATTTATGTACACCCCATTTCAATACTGATTCGGTCGCTGTAAGGTTCCACGTAAGGCAATACGGTCTAGGAACCTGTCCTCAATCATACAATACAACGATGCGATGTTACATTTAAAAAAAATACTAGGTACGTGTCTTGTCTATAGAAAGTATGACCCGCTCGCGTTGGCAACACTTGAAATATCGTCCCCCATGTAAGGATAGGGAGTGGCAATACATGAATCTGTACACCTCTCATTTTTTCCTACCTCCATAAATGTTAGAACTCGGAACATTAGAATTTGAAATTATTCTAAGAAAAAGTTGGATGTTTAATATTTATGATCTTTCACATAGTTTACTAACAAGTTAGTTTCTTATGCTGAGGTTAATCCTTATAGATCCCTGCTCGGTAAGGCCTGGCTTATAGTGTAGGCAGTATGGTAGTTGTCTCTGCCATATGGCAGGATCGAGAACACGTGCCGCCGCAATTAAGTTCAGCTCAGCAGCTAAGCAGAGATCTCTTAGGAGCTTAAAGCGTCACGTAAGAGTTTTTCCGCAAGGAAGATTAATTCTGAGGGCGATGCGACATAATACATAGGTATAACTAGGGTTCCCAACCATACTGTCAAAAACAGTATTATCCTTTTTTTCGCTAGTTAATACTTTTACTGTTCTATAAAAAAAGTATACGAAATACTGTTTTTTCTTCTACTTCTATTGATTTAATAAAAAAATGAGCTCCTCATTTATTTTAATATAAACTTAAATTGTGGAGAGGCTTATGAATATTTTAAAAATGATAATAAATTGTTAAATTGTTCAAGAAACTCCAGAAAGATGTTTTTAAAACGTCAAAAAAATAAAATACTATTTACTTTTGTAAAATACTGTTCATTTTAGTTCTCCGACCTTAATATACTTTATTTCTTGTAAAAAAAGTTGGGAACCCTAGGTATAACGTCAGTCAATAAAATATGAAAACTTAATTCGCTAGTTAGAGTTTTCTTTTTTTAATTAAGATGTGACATGAGTTGGCGAGTATAGTACCTATTTGAAATTTTATAGACATTATTTAAAGCTCTTTAAAGGTTTTTGATAGTGTACGTAGTCTGCCAACTTGCACCATGATATCATGGTGGATTATGGCTTAATTAATCCTTCTGATTCTGGGAAGAAAACCGTGCCCAGCTGTGGGACAATAAAGGGCAAAATTATTGTTTTGTATATTTATTCATGTAATTAGATATTTAATTTCATTCCGTCAGGAGGATTCTAGTCAATACGATCTAAAGGCCTATACAGACGATTTGCATTTGGCAGACTGGTAAATAGCAATTTGGATGCGGCTTTTGTGCAGTTGACATAATTGCATCAAAACGGTCGATTGACTGCGCAGTCCCCAGTAGTTAGAACCGCACAATCATCGACAATTTCGATGCAATTATGTAAAAAAAAATGCATCCAAACTGTCAGTTTGTAGTCAAAATGCAGACTATCTGTCTATGCTCTAGGCTGACTACTTAAAATATTATGCGGCTACTTATATGACCCATAAACAAACAATATAAATATCAATAACTCTATTCACATGAACGTGTTACCATGTGAACATGTTCCCATTTTTATGGCCGAGCTCAACATCCGCTAATTTATAGCCTCCATGGTAATTTCCGTAATGCCATATTGCTCGTAACAAAAATAAAGTGCCTGTTTAATGGCCTCAGTGACCATAGATAAACATATTATAGTTAATTAATCGACAGTGAACAGAGCCAGCCCTGTCATACGTTTTTTCGACATCATTATAAAGTACAGCACCATATTTTTACCGAAAAAAACGGACTTGTCCCAGAAGCGACCAAGGGGTTGGTTTGGTCAGATAACATCGCAATGAAATATCGAACAAAATATTGCCAGTGCGTGCAATAAAACGATCGTTTCAACGACGATCGCAATAACGATGACTGATAAAAATATATTACCCCAATAATGGTGACAAAGTACCAATTAAAGTCACAATATAACACAAAAAGAATTCGCAGTCGGTAGGATTCGAACCTACGCTCCCAGAGGGAATCTGATTTCTAGTCAGACGCCTTAACCGCTCGGCCACGACTGCCACACAGGATACTGCAAAATTAAGCTTTCTTAGCCGTGGGTAAGTAGAAAGTAAATTAGATAACATTCATACTATACGTGACCCACTTTCAAATCAATAAATTGACACCAATCGATGAAATGCCATGATAATCTTTGCCGTCACAGTAAACATACATATTTTTTATTAATCGCACACTGTAAGGTCGACTGACAGAAGATACCTAACGCATTAAGTTCGCCTTTGTACATAGTGAATGAAAAATAAATAAATAAATACAAAATGTATTTACTTTTGTATAATAAAGTACATTTTCTCTAACTCACCTAATCTTGGATCTCCTAACAACAGCTTTAATAAACACTCATAAGGGTAATAATTAATCATCAATTACTACTTTCTTTACCATTGCAATACGATTGGTGATTGCAGTGTTATTCGCAATCTGAAGACGCTACTGCTAAAATGCTGAATCTAGGCCCGCAGGTCGATGGCGGCCATCCTTTTTAAAATCGATTTCTAGCACCCCCAGCTCCAGAACATTAATGCATTTATGTGTAAATCATCAAAGAACCTACATAACAAAGCCGCACGCCTTTATTTCTAGATAGATAAGCAAGAGGTGTAGGTACCTACTAAATACCCACATGTCTAAGTATGTACTAAGGCCTACAAAATAGGGTCCGAGCATATTGCCATCTACCGGACGGAATCCTAAACTCCGGGTTGCAAAATTGTAAAAAATGCTAATAATACTTTGGCCGACCGGGAAATCAAACCTAGAACTTGACGGTCTGTAACCGAATCTAATGAAGCATACGGCTATAGGTAGTCAGTCGTGAGCCAGTTTTTTAATCTTAATAATATTTATTATGACTCAGCGCATCCCTAATTATAAGTTTTATCAGTCAATAATCCAAGATTATAAATATTTACGACAAGTTTTAGTCGTAAACAATCAACAATACTAATATCTGACTTGAACTTGAGAATCCTTGAGTTGAGACTAAGATTATTATGAATTTTACTATGGACATTACTACCAAGATATTTTTTAAGATGGCGCTTTATACCAGTCACAATAAATAAATAAACAAAAATCAAAATTATTATTCCTTTACTGAACTTGATAACAAATGGTTCCTATTGTCCTCGTTTACCGCAGATATGTACTTAAAATTCAATCACAATAGTACTAAAGATACCTATTTAAATAATGACTAATAAAGCCTATAATATAATTATCCTTACCTATCGCGATACCGACTCGGCTCATTATCAATCGGCTCTTATCAATTTTGTTATATAATAAAATAAACAATGTGTTATCTGTAACTCCTTGTAAACTAGAACCCAGTCCATAATTGTTATAATAATATATTGTAATTGTAATGTAATTTATTATCAGCGCCTATTATCAACCTGACACTGTTATCGTCATTTAAATAATTAAACACAATACAATTGTTTGTTCTCGTGCCACATTGTAAATTCGCCTTTATCACATTTATCAGCCATCATAAATCAGGCCAATTGAGAGTTGCGTAATGTATTTTAAAATTTCGGCACTATAGTCAGAGGCGCCGTGGCTTAGTTGGTTAAAGCGCCTGTCTAGTAAACAGGAGATCACGAGTTCGAATCTCGTCGGGGCCTACAGTTGAATATCTTTTTGCGTTGTTTTGTTTTTTTTTCTTCTTTTGTATTTTGTGGATATTTTTAAGTATTTATGTCAAATTAGGAATGTTAAGAATTTTATTAAACTGAGTAAAATAATCATTTAGAACTTTTTTAAGTTAAAAATAAAATTGCAATATTATGATCTTCAGTTTTATTATTTATTGTGTTATAGTATGCACTACTAGATAAATTGCAAAGCAAGGACATCGATCGACGCGCGTGGAATCTTAAATGCTGGCGCCGGCCAGTGAACATGAACGTTACCCGTTGTTTATGCCTATAATCTAATATCGATCGGAATAGGATTTCACTCTTGTATTAATTTATTTGTAAATGAATTGCTGTAATTTTACTGAAATTTAAGTTAGTTTAAAATAGTTTTGGTTTTTTCTTTGGATCCTCCAACAGCGACGTACATATTTATTGTAAGTTCCAACAATAATCTGCTTCATAATCATAGGAAATATGCCTAATGGCAAATGGTCGATCCAAACATACATTATTTTAGCAGTGCAATTTTGTAACGTTTAGTCCACTCTCGTCCCCTCGACCCCCAAGAATTAATGTGTATTTTGCATTCCATGAAATAGCTAGGACTGGTTACCACATTAATTGTAAGCCGCATGAAACTAAATTCTTGTATGGCTAGAATCTAGAATCAAGGCCATGCAAAATTTCGTCTATCTAGCCCCTAGATAATATCTTATAATTATAATCCTTATATGTTTGTTCATTTGATATGTATATATTGAGAAGAATTATTTATTCTTTATTTAAATAACTAAATACTAAATATAAAAAGCTAAATATAAAAAAAAAAACACGAATCGGCAGTCGTACAATGTCTATGGTATCTTTTACTGTAATAATATTAGCCTTTTTGCTCTCAAGGTCACAAATCCTTTTAAATCCTGTAAACTTTTAGTGAACCTTAAGCATCCGGATAATAAGAGTTATTTATGAATCATTCGGTTAGTGTCGATTTGTATCTGTAGCAAGGGTTTTTAAATGGAGGGGTGGCAGACAAACAGTACTTTATTACAATATCGAGGTGTATTTGTTTGGTAGGTTGAGCACTGCCATAAAACCAGCTCGTTTATAAGAAAAATATAGTGCGATTTATTTCTTGAATGCGATATAGGGTGAGGCGAGTGACTCATTTGTGTGACTGTATGGTACCTGTGTGTGGTACTTTTTTTATGGCAGTGTGGTCCACGAAACACAGTAATCGCCTACGTTACGTTAAAATGTTTAAGGTATGTATTTCAGAATGACTTGAAATATGAGATTCTGACACCTCTTCGTTCAGTGGCGGTCCGAGAAATCAGAAATAGGTATGTCTTTTTAATTCATATTTAATTTTATTATGCACTAAATTTTAATTTGTTAAATTTAAATTTCCACTTATTTCACTGTAAATATGACCCCCTCTCCCAGTCTTTGGCTGCAACCGCATCTGTCTGTATTATTCTATGATCTAGGGTTAAAATTAGGTAGCTACCTATTTTATGTAAAAAGAAGACTGGCTCTTTATTTCAAGTAGGAAAGTCCGATATTATATATTTATTTGGAATTTTTCAATAGTGAAAGCAATTATGAACGAACAGCTAATTTTTAAGAAAAGGTTATTTTAATGAATTTTAATCTTGAAAAATATTTTTGTATTTAATTTTCCGCATATTCGAAAACAGAGCTTAAAATTACTTTTGAAAGTAATTAAATCTAAGTTTTTATGGATAAAATCTAACTATACTCTATGGCTTATAAATTCATAATTAAAAAAACTGGCTGTTTAATTAAGGTTAGAATCACTCGAAGACTCGAAGAAGTAATGGATAGCAAAGCAATGACCTTGTTCTCGGCTTGAACCCGCCAATATTTTTTTCATCTTGGAAAATTATTTTCTCTCGTTTTACAAGTTGACAAGACAAAATCTACGTAAATAAGGAAAAGGATAGAATTGTTTTTATTTCAAATTAGCTTCCCCCCGCGGCTATACCCGCGTGGATTACGAACCCGTGTATTTTTATGCGAGGGACCCTAATTCTTTTTCTAAAATAACAGTAACCTCAGTTACTTCTTATAACGTCAGCTATCTGCCAATGAAAGTCCCGTCGAAATCGGTCCAGTCATTTAGGGTTACATTATCGCAATTTTCGTACAGATCTCTAATTTTTTTTTTTTTTTTCAAAATTAAATGCAGCATATTTTACTCGCTGATAATATAGTTTTCAATAGATGAAAGAATTTTTAAAACCTGTTAAGCAGTTTTTGTGTTTATCCATTACAAACATACAAAAAATAAAATCTTTTCTATTTATAATATTAGTTCAGATAAACCTATCTGCTGTCTTAGGTTTATCTAATTCTAAACTAAAATTATAACGTAGGTATACGTATATAATGTATAATATTTAAAACGTTAATAAGACTCTACAACTGAACAGTAACAGTTGAATAATTTTATTTAAGAACTATTTGTGTGAAGGTAAGTGTTACATTAGATAGTAAGGAACCCGGCCCTGGATTAACCCTGGTCAGTGGCGAGGAAGAAAAACACATATAGAATATTAATCACTCATATATTCACATTTGTGTCTTACAATATTTACACATGTACAAATGTATTGCTACCCCAAATAACAGGTCCAAGTACACATTATCAGTATCAACGCTATTTGGAAAACATTAGTAACGTAATTATTGACAAGGATAGTTGTTCAAAGCTTTACATCAATGTTATCATTTCCTAGAAATTGTTAACAAGATAATTATAATTGTTATATTTAGAATTTCTAAGAAAATGTTATTAATTCGTTTTTCTATTAATTGTAGAATTAAATTAGGGTGGTCACACTAGAAAAATAATAATTAATTTCGTCATTCCAATTATTTTTTATTTGGTTGCATAATTGGTTTATTGGATTGTATTCTTTAAATCACATAAAAGTTTCATGCATAAAATCTTGAAGTAAATTTAAATAATTAATTACTTTTAGTAAAGTCAATCGTTAATCAATATTACATTCAAATCCTTGTTGTATTGATTGTATCTAATTTAATCAGTACTTTGTTCTACATTTATATGATTCAATCATCATTATATACTGTTAGTTAATAAATTATTCATTAAATATTAATAATGAATAGACCAATACTAAGGTAGTAAGTAGTACCATTTTATTTTAATTCAACATTCTATCCATATACAACAAAAACTATGAAATTCACAAACTCTTGAAAAAATTACAATTGATAAATAATGCGAATCATTCGTACAAATTCACGGATTCAAAACATTTGAATTAAGAATAATAGACAAGATATTGTTCGGCAGATTTATTTTTCATATTTAAAATTGTTCCTATTCCAGTCTTAATTAATAATTATAATATTCTAAACACTTATAAACGTTTTGATAAACTCTGAGGCACATTCAATATTACGTATTATACAATACAATTGCTAACAGCTATAAATATTTACAAAATTTATCTATTCTAATATGGCAGTATCGAGGTTCAAATAATATTATACAATGTCAATTTTCTAACTTGAAACAAAATGGTTTCCTACGTAGTAGTATTAGAGAACTGACAAATAGTATCAATAGCTATCACATATTTTAAGATTGAATAACTGAAAAAAAAAATAACACGTTGAAATAGGTAAAAAGGCCGGATCGTCTTTCGATTAAATTCGAAAAAGACAACTATGCCTTGTTGTGTTCGCTTTAAATAAAAGAATGTTAAGTAAATGTTATAAGTTGTTAGTAAGTGCTGAATCTCTGAATTTCGACTGGCCAAAGCATAGAGAATACCAAAATTGTTACTTTTACTGGCACTTATTTTGGACTTAATGAATAAATGAGCGTATTATTTTGTTATTCAGTCACATCGGTGCCATGCGCGTCGAAACAGACATTCAACCGTCACTGGTAGCTATTTCATTTTACGATGACGCGTGTTTCATTGCAATATGAACCTTATTTCAGTGTAATAAAAGTCACAACGCCTCATCGTGAAACGCGACAGCTTTACCTGCAGATTCAGTTACCAATGAAAATTTTCACCTTTGTTTCGGAGATACATAAGGAAATACTATTTTGACTACGGTTTCATCATCATTCTATTAGTATGCCCACAGTTGGGACTGATCCCAACGATGGAAATTTTGAACCCATCAGCCGATTTGTGAGTTAGAATCAAATACATAATCAGATACATAAAAAAGTAAGTGCCACTTTTTCCGTCCACTACGCTGCATTTGTTGGCCATATGTATCTGTAACTAATAACGTTTGGCGCGGAATGAGATCATTCTAATTGCTACATTCGGTACTTGGCGAGCAATATATGGCATAATTGTAAAGTCTATGTAAGTTAAATTACCCATAAAGGATTTTTACCTTGATTGGAAGTAGTTTCTTCAACAATTATCATTTAATTGTCGATATTTTGCAATATACAGCATAATGTACCAAAATATGGTGCTTTTAGGCATCGGGATTAGGCACGCATGTTCCTAAATCGAAGGAAAAATAGTAAATCCATAGAAGACAAGTACAAAAAGATGAAAACCAAATATGTGATAACTATGTCAATAAAATAATTTACAATTCAAATAAACACATAAAAATCAGTCTCTTTAACAATTTAACTGTACACAATCACTTAGTCTCCACCCACACTTCACTGTAAGGCCTCTTACGTCCATACTATATCTCACTATAGTTGACTTTATAAAACACTTTATTGTCGTCTTTGGGATGTCTTAGAGAGTTAATAAGGAATGGTTTACACGAATCTCGTGAGTTGCGTGTGGAAGTCGCGCAGGAATATCTGGAGTTGCGGCAACGTCGGCCGATCGTCGGGCGACATCGCCCAACAATACGCCATCACCGCAAACCTGAACAAAAAACAAACATGAGTATACGTACAATAGTCACACATGCACTCAACGATGTGGTTGTCTTAAATTACTCCAGTAATTGAGGAGAATGAACTTTACACTAGCAAACATAAACAACGCTCCACTACCAAAATACTATTCAAATTGGCTGCGGCCCAGACATAAGAAATTCACGTACAAGTCATACAGAAATAACCCAAAGATATATGTAGGTAGTACTCACAATTCATCGGGACAGTTGGCAGGTTGCTGCAACCGGTACCCGTCCCTCAAATAGGCAGCGACCTCGAAGGGATCCACCTCGGCGTACGGTTGATGCGCCAACGTCGTCAACTCCCATAACAACACTCCTAGGGCCCAAACATCAGCCGCTGGGCTAAATTGTCTCTTTGTTAGAGCTTCCAGCGCCAACCACTTGATCGGCCTATTCTCGTTGTCGCCGAGACAGTGGTAGTCGGCCGGGTATAGATCTCGAGATAAAGCGTTGTCTGCAATCATTACTCGTAAATTTTCGTCCACTCTGTTGAGAAAAGGGTTGTTTAGAAAAAAAAAATTCGATGGGGTTAGAATTGTTCAACTTGACAAAAATTCAATAACGATTTTTTACGAATGTATGAAGTCACACTTACATGCAATTCCTAGCAGCGATATCTTTATGTAAAACATGCTGTGAGTGGAGAAATAGCAGTCCATCTAACGCATGGAGCGCCATCCTGACGACGTGTTGTGTGGTCAACGGTGGTGGTGGTGGTGCCGCGCCGGCTGCACCTCCCAGCGAAACTCCTCGACAAGCCAGGAGGAACTGCTTCAAGTTCCGCCAGGTCGAGTTCCAGGGGTACAGCAAGAACGGTGCCGTTTGATCCTCGATGCTAACACCCAGAACTGACAACACCCGCTCGTGATGAAGCCCATATAACATGCAACCTTCTTGGAGCAGCAATGATACCTAAGAAAAAATATCATTTTTAGTAAATTTTCTTAGTTTCCAGACACTTAGTTTACAAATAGATTCTAGAAAGATTGTTAGTTACCTGTACTTGAGAAGCGTGTTCAGCAACCGTCTTTACGAGCACTTCTTGCTCCCTTCCATCTTCATCGGCATAGGTCCCTCTGTACACCCGGCCGAAGGTTCCCTCCATTGCAACTGATCGTAGCCTCACTCGGCATCGTTGTATCGTTAATTCCGCGATTCTTTGTTGTAAGTCCCTTGCTTTCTCTTCAGCGGCAGCAACAGGTAGCGACGTTGGTCGGCGGTAGCTGGTGTAGCTGGCGGCGGACTTGCACGAGGAGTCAGGTAGGAATGCATGAGCGTCTTGTTCGTCACTTCGTGCTCGTCGCAGCTTCCTCGCTCGTGCTCTACAAGCTGCAGCGGCAACTGCAGCTATCAAAAGTGCTCCGCCAGCGCAACCAGCGCCCGCGTAGAATATATCCGCAGATGTAGGCGCATGTGGCACACTATCCACTCTAACGGCCGGTCTCGGCGCCTCTATTAGACATATTTTTTTCCGTCTGAATCGCAACGTAGAGGACGAAGAACCCGTCGACACGTTCAAAAATATAGTGAGGTCCACTTCGGCGGCTATGGTGTGCGTACAAGGCAAGTCCACTCGCCATGTTTGTGGCTCCGTAGGTACGTAGCCCTCGCTTGATATGTTGAGAGTCGGCGGGTGCATGGCATCCGCGTGGTCCGTCACCTCCACATGTACCGTATATGGCAACTGCAACAAAACATAAACATTCATGACCCGAGTCAACCAAACCTTTTATTTCAGTCTGTATTTGTAGTAGGTACACCTAAGCGGACTGACACATTCCTAACGGTACAATCTCATCACGATGTAACTGTATCAGTACTCGCAATTGACGGACAACGGCACGCAACGCGACCCTAAACGGTCCATCTGTGCATCCATGAGCCGTGTCAGACGAGATCAAATGTCGAGAACTCGAGAGTAACCCACCGTGAGAGCACGAACATCGCTCCTTTATTGGATATAAAACGACATACTCTGTTACCGTTGGCCATCGGCTATATATTTGCATATGTAGATGTCGAGTCGTTCGATGTGCTTTATGTTTCCCTTATGCGGATGACGCGAACGTATTGTGACACGCCACGGGGAGGTATGCTCTGCAGATGTTTCATATGGCGTTGTATCTATAGTTATGGTGGAGTTCATTTGTTATGAAACCGGTTATTAAATATTATGATCATGAGGTGCTTATTATCTGACTAATCATCGGGCGGCGTAACATGAATTGTTAAACAAATAGCATTTGCCGCGGGCCCTTTGGCCGGCTCATCAGACATGCATCACGGAGGCAGCGGGCGCGCCTTGTAAAGTGGCAGAGGTGCGACACCGCGGCCGCTAATTAAATATTATCAGTCGGCAGTCGGTGCACACAGACAATAGTGGCGAGACCGTTCATCGGCGCTAGTTAACCGGTTCCCAAATATTTGCTTTGCCTAGTCAAAGGCGCCGCCATATAAATAAGGGAGTAGCGCGGTGGAGTGAGGGGGAATGGCAGATCTGATAGTGGCGGCACACAAAGCTCGCCGAGACGTTGATAAGGAGCGAAGGGCTCGCCCGCGTGATCGCAACCGAACCATACTCAGCACTTTATTTATTTTTCCAATGCGGCAAGCAGAGCAGAGCGCAGGCGATTTCAAAAGAGTTTATGTTTTATTCAGACACGTAAATCCTTAGACTAAACAGCTTAGATGAGTATTAAATGATATCCATTACATTAAAACGTCGTACGTAAAGTTAATATAGCTAATGCCATCAAATCCTACAGACGGCGCCATGAATACATTCAAATTGATGAAGCATCCCGTAATCTGGCGAGCGTGTTCGTATGACTTGCAAATAGCATCCTAAACAAGCAGATGTCTTATTGACAAGTTCACTGAACTTGTTTGCGAGTACTTTGGAATACTTCGGTTGCTACTTTTGTTGGCTTGGCTGACTACTGAATATGTAAAGTGGACGTCCCGTCTCTCCCGATCAAAATGCAATGCCGCTCAACTGATTTCTTTTAGTCTGAGTCGTGTGTGCTGACGGCTACGGATAAAATAAATAAATGCACATAATATTTGGTTAGAGATGCAGCGCCCAGGATACGTTGTGAATAAATGTGGCGCTGCGTCGTGATCAGCCGGCGGCGACATTAGCATGAAAACCGATGCAATTTGAATTAGAACTAAACGAGGAAAATGGAAGAAATATTCCAGAATACGAGATAATCCATCAAAAGCCAGAGCAGATGTTGCGGACCGAACAGATTTTATAGAAACTAAAAGAAACATTCGGGTAGCTGCTGTGGATGCATTACCATAAGAATGGCTCGTTTGCGCGACCGGGAGTAAACATGGATTCCGTCCGACTTAGAAGAATAAACTTTCCTCTCAAAGTTAATTACTTGACTAGCGTTGTTGATTATCTACGGTAATCAAAACAATTCGCTAATTGTGGATAAAGATTTGTTAACTTCATCGTATGTGATAGTTGATGGTCGATGATCAATTTCGTATTCGTTCCGTGTCGCGTATTAACATAATGGTGCGATTGTTCCATCCAATGGTTTGTTAAACCAACAGATCTCTATTTCTATCGACATTTTGTATTTAAAGAACTGGATAGATTACCTACGCTTTTTTCAACTCGTTTTTCCTGTTGAAATTCCTCTTTAATTGCTTAAAATAGCAATAACAGCATAAAGTTTAAAATCACTTGTTTACTTGTGTTGACTTTCAAGTTTTTTTTTATCGACCTAATTGTATTTTAAAGATTGAAACTTTCTTGTAATAATATACATTAGAGCCTAGGTATTTTTCAAACTATAAAAAATTTTCAGAATAGACCTCCTAGCCGTAGGTGTCGTAAAAGACAACAAAAGAATATGTTTAAAGATGAGTAGCAGCGCTCTCTTGTGTGTTAATTACAGTGTACTGCGATCCGTTTGCCAAGCTTGATGACCTTTCACTGAAGCGGTCATCAGAACACCAGGTTCAACGCCAGCAATGACCCTTAATAGGTGGGTACGTAATGAATACCTTTGCCAGCAACAAACTTGGAGCAGCACCTAGTCTAAACGGGGAAAGAATCTAAGGATATTTACCGGTTTCCTGGTGAGGCTCTGCCAGGTGAAGTGCAGTTCACCGATGGTGGCCGGTACGGGTACCACGAAGTTCAGCGCGTACTCATTGATCTGACCATCGCGGACGTAGAACAGCTCCGCCGTTAGACCTGGTGACAACAGAGAGATAGGTTTAACATTATGGATGAGAAAATGGATTAGTTTACTTAGACTGGAAGTAGACTTGCTCTCCTGACCTGAATTGAAGTTCAATATTAGCGTAAAGGGTAAATCTGAATCTGCTTTCAAAACATCGAAGATGGCTTAGGAGTCCGCAGGATGCCGTAACATGGCTTACCAGGTTCGTAACCAAACATAAATCGGTTCCTTAGAATTCGATATGAAATGCTGAAACTATCAAGAGGTGGGGATACATATACTGATATCTTAAGAAGCCTAGGAGCATAATACTGAACGTAGTTTCACTTAAAACTACAACTGTGTATACCATAACCAACTGTTTATAACTACTGTATATAACCGATGGAGGCTTTCATTATATTTTGAGCATATCTACCTCGATATTATGTAATACTTATAACTTATAAAGTTATAAGATACATGCTTACGTGACTACTACCTATTTATGTAATGTGAACGAATAATAGTTCGATTGTTCATTTATAAAAGTTTAAACAAAACTTATCAGAATGGATTGTTGTACCTTTGTATTGACTTCGAGAACTCCTATTACAATAATACGAGAAATATGACGCCAGCGAGTCTGCCTACTATCAAAGATTTCTAAGCACTACCGAATCTATTGAGGGTTCACAACAAATCAGTACGCATCAATATCGTACAATTTGAGGCAAAAAGTTTTGTACGCGAGCGCACAATGCGGCGGCGAGATCAAAGAGCTACCACAAAGACGCCGCGAAACGACGCCCGCGCCACCTGTCCACAAATCATGAGAACCTGGTTTAGAGAAAAAAAAAGCTCAGTTCATGGCCAAAAACTGACTACTGAGAAGTTTTTGCTGGCGAAATTTTGTTTCCCTCGTAATTGTACATTGAGACAAGTTTCTGGAGTCGGGTCCTACATAAACTTAATTTCGATATGACCCACAGGGGTTTGTGGCTCTAAAGTTGTATAAAACTTGGAGACTCCAGTAAAACATTAGGAAATTCGTTAAATACTTTATGTCTTCCATAAAAACACTTTCATATCGCTTTCTTATTATCTTCCCCGTGGAGTAAGCACAGTTTTAAGTGGCGCCAGCCGAATTGGAAACTCTTGAAGCCACTTATAATAATAACAAGTGGTTTCTTGATTGTAATATTGTTAACCCATTGCAGGCGGGTAGTCGTTTTCTTTTAGAGCTTATGCGACGATTGCAAGTGGCAGGTAATTAAAAAGAATTTGCCGCGGGATATTAAACTTTACAGCTGGTTATTATAAACTATAATTTACGATTTCTATTAGATGTGGACAATTTTGAACTTAACGCTTGTATCCTGTACGATTGCAAGGTAAGATGGAGAAAATAATGTAATACTAAAATAGGTAAAAAAAAAATTAGATTCAATATTGCGTAAGTTTTGCAAACGGTTAATTAACATAGATGAATATACCATATGATCACAATTTTGGTCAAAAGGGAAATATTATAAGCATTATCCTGCTTACAATACCTGACGCTTTACAGTAGCCACAAATGGGCTATATCTGTCATGCTGCAGATAACAGCCACCTAATATGAGTTTCCTGCGACGAACTCATTTCTCCGAAGTCGTTTAGTTATTATTTTTATACGTGTCTCGTTAAGGATCATATCGTGTTCCAAGATCATTAAATTTATGATTTTTATCTTACAGTTTTTGGTATCAAGTTGCTTCTGAACTTTATGCCAGTGTATGTGTATCGTAAGTGTCCTTGATAGCAGCAAGTTTTTGAGTATCAAATTAGATAGTCAAAAACAAAATTGAATTTATAATTATTATTCTAATGAGACGAAATTATTAGCAAATAAACGTTGCCATGTAGAGACGTTATACAATAAAAACACCTACATATTATATACAATCAAATTAACAAACATTGTATTAACATATTCCATTAACACACATAATAGCTAGTGTTATTTTTCTTTATTTTTTTTTTGCTTTATTATTTAATTGTTACTGTTTTCTGCGAATTTTACAGTTTAAAAAGATACCTTTTTAAGTAACTACAGTAAAATAAGAAGCCAACTTCGAAATTAATTTCCAACACTTCCCATTTGTTGTCAGCGAGTCAGCGACATAATCATAAACAAGTTTTAATATTATGACCGGTTCTACGTATTCATAGCGACAGGACCTGCAACGGTTATGACTCCACTTATTATCACTATTACCATAAAATAATAAGGACCTATCTAAACACTTTGGTATTGGTAAGTACACAGGTATGCATGCAAATGAGGGACCGAAACAGTCGACAATGCGGTTATATTAATAATTTTAACGCTTTTAATGGGTATTTGTTTATTCGTGGCGCGATAAAAGCGATTAACCGCTAACGAGAGGCGATAAAGAACGATATAATTTGCATACACGCCGCGTGCGACGGGTCGTTACGACAAATCGCTACGACACGACATGCGAACATGCGCAAGCGCTGCGTTGGCGTTTTATCGCACCGTTGTTTAAGACTGTACCTATCTACACTTTATTATGCAATATTTTTTTATTTAATTATTGTTAGTGGACGTTATTTATTGATGGAAAGATTTTACAAATTATACTGCATGTGACAAGAAAAACATAAAATTATAGAAATGTTGCAATCGTATGATAGGTATGCAAATTTCATCAAACAACTGACTTTTTATATTCAATATTATTTCGTTTATAATTCAGATGATCAAAACGTCGATAAAGATCAAATCATATGAATTAATACACCTACATATTTACCTATTCGGTCTGTCACTATTTCTGTTTAATAAAATGCGTTTATATGTTAAATCTTGTCACAATAAAGAGGTTGAAAAACTTTCCAATAAAGCACCTAATTTATTTTAACAAATTCAACAACCGGTGCTATTCGTTATCAAGTCAAGATATCTCACAAAGTTAAGCCAATACCTGAATACTGTTTTAATAGATTGTTTCCAAGAAATCGAACCTCGGTCTAGTAGCTTTAGAGTAGGATGCACGACGAAAGTTATCTCCAACTTTTACGAGAAGTAATAAAAAATAAATACATATGACATAAAGCTGTTCTGTTACATTCCCACATAGGTAATAAGCAGCAGGAGTGCTACCGTGCGCGGCGCCTTTGATGCGGCGGCGGCGGAGCAAAAAAGAACTACTTGATACGACAAATAACTAGAGATAACCGGCACCCGCCTCCAGGCGCCCGCTTTTTTCATCTTATTCAAACTAATTCCCCGACACGCTAACGGCGCTTTTTGCTTCTTATCGCGGATTCCTAAAAGCCTGCCTACCAAAATTCTAATAATAAAATTTAATAACTCGAATGCCGAAGAAATACCTCGCGAATCGCGTGCTCCTCACTATTCACGCATTCTACATTCGCACCTCCGAATAAAGCCTTCATTACATTCGTACAAAAACCCATTTGTAAGGAATAAAATAGAAAGACGCACAATGGACGCGTTGATATTTCGTATAGAAAGTTCCCCTTCGAGGAATGGATGTAAAGATTTTAGGGCACAACAGAAGCTTTATTGTGAAATTATGCGAACGAGGCGTGCAAGAAAATAAAACAAAGTGCAAAGGTGTCAATGGAAATAAAGGTGAGAATAGGGACGTGCTAATATTACTAAAATAAGTTCCTTAAGTCATATAATCTGCCTATATTGGTTGAGAATTTGAAATTACATTCGAAACGGAAATAATTTATTATAAATAATAAGCTCAATGTGAATAAAATATCTAAATAAGAAATTATAAAATATCCATGAACTATAAATTACCAAAACAAGTTTCGTATAACGTATTCATTCTACATTCAATATATCATCGATTAATCGCCGCATTATAATTTCATAATCCGTAATCCCAATTAATTAATCGATAATATTATGAAACAGCACATCACTAACTTAGAGTTGCGCGCTTTCATAATGCACTTCAGCTGTGGAGGGTACGTTTCATAGGCGGGGAAAAATGTCGTCGTTTATTATTTCTCCCACACATTTGCATTATGAAGTACATTTTATACGACAGAGGAAACATACTAGCGGCCGGAAAACCGCTAAATAAATAACTGTTTAACATTTTACAGCATACCAGTTACCACATCCCATAACGACGTGTGATAATAGATGCCATAAAACTCGGTATAATGTGCTAAGAATAGATACTGGACGTAAAATTAAAAACGTTTTAGGTAGTACAGTGCAACAAAGATAATGTTATAGCTGGTTAAAATGTTAATGGTGTGAAGTATAGCGTATAGATCAGTGCGCAGCTGCTTTACTGTGGTTGTCACATGTACGCCGAATGCCACTGGTCGCTTCCTTAACTTTAAAGTAAGACTTACGTTTCTATTGGGTTATTCTTAGCCCGCAACGTTCACTAATTTTATTTCCTAAACAAACACTGACATTTCTGTTAGTCGACATTATTCTTGCGTCCAATCGCCTGCTTCCATTACTCAGACGCGGTGCGCTAGACAGAATTAGTCGATTATAAATCTGCGACACGAACATACGACACGAACCAAATTTGTCGCCTTAATTGTAAACAGCTATAAAATATGGGATCGCAATGCGCTCGAGATAGTCGATTTGCTCGTAAAAGACGCTCGTAATCTGTTATTTATCGATACTAATATCGATGTTCGTAAAAAGTGAAACACATTATGTCCTACATCCTGACATGGACTATAAAAGTCGTATAGGTTTTTATGTTTTTGCAAACAATAAAATCTTATGTTTCCCAGACACTGTATGGCTTAACAAAATAATATTTTCTTATGCATTCCAATCTTCTCATTGAATAAAAGATTATTACTTTATTACATTCTTCTTATCAAAAATAACGTAATGAAGTGTTTTAAATAAATTGTAGGAGAGATTCGTGACCAATTTCCATTTGCAAAAACTAACAAAAGTAAGTTTAAAAAAATAAATTGACTACATTATCTACAATTGAGGGCCTCACGATTTATCACATAATAGATAATAAAAAAGTAATATATCGCGTTACATTACATGACAATTGGACCGTTGATAATGGCGTAATAGCATTTGTCGAAAAAATGTCAGACAGAAGTGTAGTCAGGTGTAAACTTTGAGGTTTTCGAAGTCACCGTTCCAGAAGTGAGGTGGGGTAATGCGATCCGTCATTGTTCGTCCGTCAGCCAGTCTGGGCTTTGTCCTTAACAAGATTTGGTCGAACTTCTTGCGATCAAAGCTGATCTGCGACACAAAAGCCCTATGAAATTAAATTCTGAAAGAGCAGACCCGTGGCGCGAAGTGCTCACTTTATTTTTAACGATACTTCCTACAGAAAAAAGTTCTACAAGTCTTTTGATTGTGGAATAAATACGAAAATAAAATGTATTTATACTTTTTGCCCTATTCTTTCGGTATTTATCCTAAAGTATGACGTTAGAATAAAAGCGTTAAGGCATAATTCTTTCTCTTTATTTTTGACAAACGTAGAACAATAAAATATATTTTCCGAACGCTTATCGGACAGACACAGGATCGCTTCTAGGCAATCTGTTCACAATTTCCTTGGAAAACAATTCGCTTAATCGAACCCGAGTCGATTTACGAGACAACTTTATGCTGGAAAAATACTAAAGCCATATTTTATGGGAGCCAATCGAAAAAATATAGGTACGTCTATAGTCTGAAACAGTGAAGGAAAAAGATTACGATACGTTCAGTATATTTTATATTACAGAGTAAAGAGAATAATTATGTAAAGAAAAAAATCAATTAGATACTTGTAGTAGATATTGAAGAGATCGACAATTGTACTTAAAAGTAGATATTAAAGTGAGGGAAATAATCATCTGTAAGTTTTACCCAACAAAATCAAGGTGCAGGCGTCTCGGAGGGTGCGCTGGGGAAGTAAGCAACATCTTAGGGCAGATAATGTGTGCAATAATCACCACCATCTTTCACCGCCACGCTGTTACATGTGCCATTTACTCCAACCTCCCCTCCCAATTTAATTACACAGTAAAGCAACAACACGTGCATTCATTAAAGAAATTTATCGAATTAATCAGAACCAATATGACCAAATAAATTAAATAAATTTACTGAATAATAACATAACATTTGCTCACTGGATTGAAAACAAATTTCAATTTTTATTGCAGCTTTTAAAACATACTATCTTACTACCGATCAGATAATAAAATTACGCAAAAGTAAAAACTTAGTTTAAAAGGCGTTTGTAATGAATTAATTTGAATAAAAACGACCAATTAATTGAGGTATAATCACCAATGAGCGTGATATGCGTGCCATCGCCATATCAAGCAAATTAGCCGTGGTTTTTCTTTTATCTCAAACGTGTTCCGACGGCCGGAATGATTGTGGGTATCCATTGCTGCTAACATTGAAGACGCGATAAAAAATCGCGAAAGTTACCAGCGATACACGAGAATCGAACGAATGCGATTGAATAGTCGAAATGTTAAAAATATCCCGCAGCGCATTGGCGCGTTGATTGATGCGCTTTTTTGCCCGCGTGCCCCACAGACGTAATCCCGACGAATTAGTTTGACAGACGGAAACTTTTCCTGATTTTTTGTTGATCGAATACCACATGTTTATTGAGATTCCGTCCTTAATGATGTGCAGCGATACGGAAACAGCGTCAATAATTTACAGCTTTGTTTAATTAACTATAAGTTATTTAGATGCGGGCAACAAAATGTTCAAGTACAATATAAGTAATTATCAGAGCGTACGTACGTTAACGATATAATAAATAAGTGTTGTAATAAAATAAACAAGACTGTTTACGATCAGCGAGGCGAAGTGTTGCGTCGACAGATCTACGAGTGTTGCTACGTACAGAACCCACCTGTCGCTGAATTATATCGCGAATACGTAAACATTATCGTTAACGTTAGTACGTTATAGAGGAACATCAAAACAAACTCGCCATCGTTATGTTTATACTGAAGAAGATGAGGTCGGTGGTGTAAGTTAGGGCTACCTGGCCTATTCCAATCGGTAATTATTTTTCGATATTCATAAAACTATTTGTTTCGATAACTGTGATCACAGGTATGCGTGCGCCAATGATTTTATTGCTTTTACAATTGGAATTGTCATTGATCCGAAATCTAAGTAGATCCAGAGTCAATATAGCAACTGACGTACTGTATGTCAAGTTTATCCGTAATGGGTTCAATGTAAGCGGAGCTGGATGAAGTAAGAAAATTAACGCTTAATATACCAACCGCCTTGTATCTACATGAATAGTGAACCCTAGAAGATGCCCCAACCTGTGTCAGCAAGAGTGTTAAAATTTATGATATTACTTGCGCAACAACAGCCGAGGAAATTAAATTAACTTTGTTCTGTGCTCCTAATATCATATTTATAACATGCCACTACTTCAGCTGAATTCTGTTGAATTAAATGGTAATAATAATAATAAGACACCTTGTCAAATAGTAGAGTAACGGTTTCTCAACGGATGATGAAATCGAAGTACCTGACAAATCTCATTCCCATTGATATGCTTGTTTGTTAAACATTTAACAAAAGAAGTGAACGAACGACCAGCGTTTAAAAATCCGGTACATTAGTCCACATATCAAATACGAATGCTTCAATTATGTAGAGAATGCTAAATCAAATCAGACCTAAAATCATTTCATTGTACCTATCACTAAACAACTTGACTCAAATGCAAGTCGGGCGATTCACATTTTAATTTAGTTTGTCTAAATATTTGTTTCTTACTAATTTTTGTCTAGTTATAAGCAGCACGACGGACACAAAATCGTGACCACGTTACGCGAACAAGCTGCGGTCGGGTTCGCCCGAGGACAACAAAAACCGCAACTAGAACTCCAAGTACCGCTATCGCTTCAGGAAACCGTCTAATAGCAACGCTGAAAGATTAAATTGCTTCCCTGCAGCTCAAAACGTAACATGAAACTTGTACAAAAAAGTTACCCATTTCACTCGGCAGCTCGAGTGCCAGTGCGATGTGACAAACAGCGCCACGTAAACTAAAAAAAAAAACTGAGCACGAACGCGCTCGTGACGTGTTTGTAAATGTTGCCAGATTATAACCAACCCCTCCGCATGAATTTGTGTCTTGTATCGTTTATATTTCAATTACAGAGTCAGCCCACGTGCACAACAGTACACGACAACGAATTTCTCGGGCTTATCTATTAGATTACTACAATCCTACCGAAGAGGTTATCGCACGGTAGCCCTTGCTGTAAAAATCGATGCCTTATCATCCGATATGATTTATTTTTGACTTATCGTCACTTGATAAGAAATATGTTCAAACAACTGTCCACTACTGGAGTTTCCATGTATTTGGGAAAATAGCCTCGCATCGTCAGATGTACAAACAAACAGCTGTACTCCCGGAAGGCCACCGTGTTCCTGAAAACTCCCATTAGTTTGTGTCAGGGCAATTCAAATAGAAACTGTGTGCGGAGTGGAGGTGTCCAATAACAAAACACACGAACACGCTTGTCAAACAACGCTCACCAAATATTATCCGACCGCCACACTGTATTATGTCGTGGATTTGTACTAACACGCAGTGTATGGGACAGAAGCACCATGGTGGCGACTGTTTGCTTTGGAACTTAGAAAGGTTATAACGCTCGGTAGGAGGAAAATATTACACAGAATGGGCAAATACTTTACTGACATTTTGACACCAACAGCGCGTCTGTTATTTGAATAAGAAATAAAATGAAAAGAACGAAAACAATACGTACGGGCAGTTTAAAAAATCGTCTGTTGGGCGAAGGCTTGAAGAGAGCAGTTTGTGGAGTGCACTCGACGAGAGCTCTCAAAACGAGCGTCGACGCCAGCCGGCGTGCTTAACCTGCCCTGTTTACCCCCGGCGAACACCTACGTATCGTATCATATACACTTGTAAACCTTAAGCACGGAGAATTATTTTTCAAGAGTTACGAACGCTGTAGAAACGGATTTAAAACAATTTAAAAGTTTAAAACACGTACATGAAGCCGACTTGCGACCCTATCAAATAAATTAAAGGCAATCGAAAAGAATCGTATCCACGACCGGGAATTATTGAGTTGGCAGCCGTTCAGAATATAATTTGAGCCGCGCCGCCGTCAGTCATAATGGAAATCATAAAATTTTAAACATCGCCCGTAAAGTAAACAATGGGAAAAAAGAGCAAAATTTATAAATGGTGGGTGTAAGCGAGGCATGCCCTCCGGTGCCCTGCCATGCACTCGTGTTATATTTCTCATCCGACTCTTATAAAATAATTTTTTAAATGTAAAAAGCATCACCAGCTTGTTGTTAACTTGCGAAATGTGGCCGAATTTTTAACACTATGGTTTCCAATGTATTGGCCGCTGACGGTCGCATTATAATTGTCGTTTAAAATGTAAATGCCATAACTTTAAGCTTGTAAACTTCCATAATCACATGAATTTTAATTCTAAGTTATGTGCCCTTCAAACGGAGACTGAGTTTTACTACTCTGTGGATGAAGATTCAACACAAAAAGTCCATATAAAACGCCAAGTCGTTATCTGTTACTTCATACAGCCCTTACAAATTCTATAGGTGTATGTAGTCACGGCAGAAAGTGTATGGGATGCGGTTATTTAGCTATTTAATTACACGGTTTTCCACGCCTTCCGTCACGGGCCAATTTCCGGCGAGAGCGACAATGCTCTCCGCTCCGATCACAAATTGGATGCGCCCCTCACTAACTAGCCGTGTTCGATGCCTAACAGACCAAAACAAGATTGGGCAATCAACACTAACTACAAATGATCGGTTTAATATCACTCCAGCCTGCCATTACAAGCGACGCGCTTGAATATTAACCAGCTATAACCAACTTGATGGATATTATCCACCAGCCGTGTAACTTAAGTAGCTAGATAAATTCAAATGTGAGAATGTTTAAATATGCGTGTGATTCGAATCGAATACCAAACAAACAAAACAAATTCAATTAATTTCCCAGCCATCGTCGCAGGATAACATCTGTTTTGAATATAAAATACAACAACACGTACCGGCGTTCCATGTTCAAACCCCAATAAAAATGAGACCCACACAACTGACTAACAAAAAACAATACATAAAAAACGCCTCCTACACGTACATCTTAAATTTTGATCTAACGACCCCGAAGGATCCATTATTATTAATAATCGATGTCTAAATAAAACATACGGGCAACATAAAATATTGAATAAAAATGGAGGATAAGATTTTTTCCAATACAAGACATTTATTAACACGGACGCGCAGTGGATCGAGATAAAACAAACATGGCGGGCGGCGCGCGCGCATATAAACACGGAGTTTATCGTGGGAGGCTGTCACAACACGCGCCCATTGGGCATCGCTGACGCATCGGTGAAAGCTTAAGAGACACCCCGAGATACGACATATGATGATATTATCTCACACTTACATTTCAAACCTACGCATCGCCTACCTTGGTCATTTGAACTGTACACAACTTTAGATTCCAATATTTCAATAATCATTAACACACTTTGATAGCCATCTACTTCGTGATTTAGATTAAATAATTGTTGGGCAACAGCCTCAAATATTTATCATACCATAGCTTTTACTTCGCTTTAACAACCTTTCGCCTGTGATTCGGTTTCTGTAGCACTGCGAGTTAAAGTAGTGAAACTGCCTAATGTTCTGTCTCTACTTTTCGAAATAATTTATCCAAGTACAAAATATCTAGCACATTCTACTGTATGGAGATTGAATAGATAAATAAACCACATTTCAACCTATCACCGCTAGAGTAGAACCAATTAACTTCATAAAGGCTATTCAAACGTAACAAGGTTCTATCTAACACAGCGGAAAAAGCGGCGCAGGCGTTTATCAACAACACAAAACAACAAAGAAACGAGTCGTGATCTCCATCACAGATCCATCATCGAGTGCCGGCTGCCGCGAGATGGATTGCCCGTATTATCCCAACAAGCACCTCCGGATAACCGACCGAGTTTCAATTGCCGACAATCTATCCAAGTCAACTCTTCGTTTCAATTTTGCTTGAAGGAATAACTAACAGGCATCGCTTTCCTAGAAACGATCGTAATAACAACGTCCCCGTAAGATGAATATCTGGTATCCAGAAATATGGCAAGTGATTTACGATTCACTTAATAGTGTCGCAAAGATCGCTGAGATATCCACAACAATGATCCGTCGTGACTTGTAAAGCCAACTATTTCAGCGAAACTTTTGGCTTCATTAAAAAAATATAAAAACTATTATTTAACATCAAAAGCTTTTGAGTCAGTGTTTTAATTAAGAGTTTAAATTAAGAATTATGAATGAGTTAATTGATTATTATGACTCGGAACGTCAAGGGGAATCCACCCGTCGCGGGAGATGTAACCATAACTTTATAATAACAGCATGCGGTGTCTATAAATCAGAATTAAGGATCCTAACCAAGGGAGATTCAGTTTTCGGCGTCGATTAAAGTCGACTCGAAAACAAACAGGATCTCGGCCACGCCTCTCGTTCTTTTTTCAAAGGCTTCGGGCGAGACCGAGTATTATTCCATCTGGTTGCTGCCCATTACAATTAGATGGACCTCTTTTAAAGGTGCTACCGGTTCTAACCTAATATAACCGTCGTACGACACGACACACTATCTTTAACTTTAGTCCCCGAGTCACGAAAACGTGGAACAAAATAAAATAAAACATTGCGCACAGACCACGCAAGGTTGCGAACTACAATCAGTTAAAACGGTAGCGTCCGAAAAACAACAGCGAGAAAACCGAATTACAAACGAAAATAAAAACCAAATAAGCGGCGGCTATGCCAGCGTAAAACGAAAAAACATGCAGTAGATTTTTAAATGATCAGGAAAAATAGTGGCCAGCATTCGAAATAGACAAAAGAAAGAAACGAGTCAAGTCGTTAATGAGGGAACATGTAGAATGGAACAGTTTGAATCTCACCAGTCTCTCGTGAATTATCTGATGCTCTAAACTCGAACGAGCGGGTCTAATGGTAACCGCCGACCCAAACAACCCAAACAAAACCGCACATTTTGATTACAGCAACCATGGGTGCATATGCAAGGCGTTTTATCATACTAGTCAATATTAATTTTTCGCACAACTCCGCTGGCAACACCAGCGAGCTGGCAAATAAAAAACATAAAAGAGTAAAGTAAACATTTCCATTCGAAATATTCTCGTAAAGATTTCTGAGTTGGAATTGAATTTGCATTTGCAAAAAGAGGTGAAAGAGACTTGGTGCGCCCACACCTCGCTCACATTAGCTCGCGTACTTGCATTCCTCTTTATTACCCACACGACGCGTCCCCGCACGGCGCCGGCCAGCTACACGAGGTTTTTTTCACAGAAAACGTTACTATAATTTATAATAACGTATAAAGTTGGTATAAGATGCAGCTGCGACGGTAAATCCTTATTGACTTTTATGGCACGTTATTTGCATGGGCTTTATGTCTTTTTTCGTCCAGGTAGAAACGTGACCGTAGAGCCGGGCTGAGCATTTCCCCGATCACGACCGGCGCGATGCAATCAGCAGGCAGTGGGACACTCGTACATGGTAATGTGACCACAGCGCACGAGATCCACGATACAGCCGACAGACACAATTAACCTGGCAACCCTGCATACCTCGTTAGCTTTAACGCTCTACAAATCTAGCTCATATTTGAAAAATTTCGTAAATATTTTAGCTATTATTATAGAAATATTCTAAGAATTTACGTCAAGTTTATCTAGATGTGACCCGAACACTTCTAAGATAAGTGTTAACTGGTCATTATGTTATCATTCAGTAAGCTAGAACTATATTTAATTAATTACTCAATAACAGTATCCAATTTACTAAATATCTAATTACGAGTATCAACATCGTGGTCTAAACTTAATCCAACAAAAGTGATGAACGAGGCGAAGAAATTACATTCGGTGGTGCCGTAGCCATCTTCTAAAAATCCACACGCGGCTGTAACGAGTCGAGTTACGAGCGGTTAAATAAACGCAGTCTCCCATTACTGCCATTAATACGTACGATTGCCCCGAACCAACTGAGCCAGAAATAAAGTTTAACCCGAACCTGAACATAATCGTACTGAACGACATTAAGAATTAAGGAAATGAGTTTTAGGAACGTTTGCTATAAAATGAAAAACGATAAATAAAATCCAAGACGTTAATTTTGTATTCCATTGAGAGTTTGAGACTTTCTTGAATTTGAATTCAACAATATTACTTGAATTGTGGGAATTTATAATTCTATCCAAAATTCTTCCGCTCCATTGATTCCCACATCAGGTGAAATAAGCGTTTGATTAGACTACGGTTATGGCCACCTTTAGCGAGTAATAACTACGTCTAGTAACCAAATATTAGTCCACGCGCACCTCCGAACGGATTCAACCAATATTTGTACGACGACTGCTTTCCAAAAGTGTATTTTCTTATTCAACAACTTCTACCGTTCAACGCCCGCGAGGGTGTCACGATGTTTGACTAACCTGCCTTCAAAGCTAACATTAACTTTTCATCCAGGAATCAAGAAGAAAACATTCGTTTGTTTTATTCATCAGAATATTTCTCTACTCTATTTGAAGTTAATAAAATAATGACCAGCCAAAACTTTACAACGCTTATGAAAACAAATTCCAGATTTAAAAAATCCGACAATAATACGGTAATGAAAATAAATAATCCAGTCACGTCAGGTGATCGAGACGGGTGAATGTTTATTTCCTTTCTTAATAAAATAAACATCAGACACAAAAATCAGTTTGGGAACCTTATGTAAACAAAGCTAGAGGACAATAAGTCGGGGCCCGTCCCCGGGGACTAGTGACAAATTTGTGTGGATTTTATTGATTCAAAAGTGACTAGACGTTATCTAGTCATCCGTAGGAGCTCATGGCGCATCACAATAACCCTTATCCGAAGTCAAAATGTAAATTTTGGGGCATGCGGGCCTTCGCAGCGGGCCTTGCGCCACGGGACGCCAGACCCAACAGGAACACCATGACTCGACCCATCTCTACACCATGCTGCGAAACATACGAATTCACTTCGAGACATGTTTAGATTTACTGTCCAAATCAATCTATGTCATACTTTGGTTGGTTAAGAGTTTTGTCGCCAAACAAACGACACATGATGGAGTTTATTGTGATTCAAAGATAACATTCGATGCCAATACCCGCTGCGTTTTAAGACAACTTTGGTGGTCGTCCCTTTCAGAATCACAGATGGGTGTTAAATAAATCGTCATAATACCTCCTATCTTAATAAAAACGCAAGGTTGTATTTCATGTCCTTAAATTTAGCGAAAACCCCATTGCATTAGCAATAAACTTGAATTTTCATTGGAAAACATAAATCCAGGGACACTTCGGTTACCCATCGACGATAAAACGTAAGTGTGCATTCGTCAATTCTACGACGGAGGCCTATAAAATGTTATTATTTAGGAGCTCATAACTGGAAAGATTTACTGATCATAAAATAAGGTGAGGTGACCACATCCCCACATGGCATAAGAATTCCTTTATCCATTGTTGGCCCTCGTCGAGTTTCAAGTGCCGGTGTACTGTTGACCAAGTCTTCATTTAGAGTTAGAGGCGCATGATGGATACGTTCGAGTGCCAGCCATATCCGGTGCAAGCAAATTTAACTTCGAATAGCCTTGTTTATTCAGGGGTGCACTGAACCATTAAAGCTCAGTTGAGTCGTAACAACGTCGACCGCGTTAAATTCTTCAATACTATCATAATGCTCAAGTTTAATTGCTTTCTTACGAACCCATAAAAATTAAAGTGGTGCAGTTCAATATTTACGACCCCGGTTTAAATTTTAAGCGTAACGTTATAAAATCAAAACAATTACCACATTAGGGAACTGAACTTTTGATTGTTCACTTCTGACTAGCAATAGTTCTAATACCCGCAACGACAGTATAAAATTAAAGCCCTTTTTAATGTCAAAACGTTTAGGGCTATATTGACACTCATAAACATTTATAATAATGGATCTTGTGGCAAAAAAAATATGAAATAATGTCGCAACCCCATTGATTAATTTGTTTCGCCATTAGAATTCTCTTCACGGGCAACAAAAATGTCCCGGTGGAGAGCATCGCAGCCGAATTTTGGGGCATTATTTATGGTGTGCCATTCTCTTCAAAGGACTGTATGATTTACAGCCGGCCGTACAAAAGCCACTGCCTTATTATGACGTGCTGGCCCGTGCATTGTGCCAGCATATTTATTCGTCCGACTGTGCGCCATGTTTGTTTATTTTCGGTCCTTCTGCGTAAATACTGTATTGTCACAAAACTACGACACAATTGAGTGGGACCATATTTCACGGTCCTTAATTACGGCAATGTGAATTGACAAAATGTTTTGCCAACAATACACATTATAGGAAATTTTGTCAAACAAAATCACACTGAAGTTAAAACATTTATAGAACTTGGAGAAAAACTGGTTGGGAAAGATAGAATGAGCAAACAAAATGAGTAGATAGTGTATTAGAGATCCGTTATAGAGTACTTAGTTTTATCGAGTTGTTAACAAGGGAAAGAATGGCGCTTCATAATGATAGTGGTATCGTGTTTAGTACTGATTAACACCATGCACTAGCTAAGCGGGAGCGTACACATAGACAGAAGCTGGGAGAGGCAGGTATGCTCCGAGCTGACGCCAGTCATGTTTGCGCCCGCGCACCAACTGACGCATGCGTGTGGTCCCTACCTATTTTATATTATAAATAACCAACACATAGAGGGTATTTATTTACATAATAATACGTTCCTGATCAATTTTATCAGTTCATGTCGACATGAATACCATCATTCTTCAATCTTCATTTCCTTTAGTCATCAGAAGTCATATTTACTTTACGATGTGTGAAATTATAGCATGTTAATGTTTCTTCACACTGTCTCTGAGTGCATTAAACAATTTAGATAATGCGCAAAAGCTTGCTAATATTCAAAACATTACGGAGCTTTTAGTAGCGTAGTGTCAGAAGGAAGAGAATAACGGCTTTGATTCGTTTAATAATGTGTTTAACCACACATAATAGTACATTAGACACATTCATTCGCACATTTTCTCGCGGTCGCGTGCGGCTCCCAGCCGCCTATTCAATTACGCTACGTAGCCAACAAAAGTGTCACAGCATTATCCCTAATGGCCCATTTTTGAGCTCCCAGCAAACACAAAGGAAATATAAAATACTAGTCGTGTGCCATCACTACGGGAGTTCTAATGTTTCTCGTCGCATCATAGTCGCGCAGCGAGATACTTCCTTCGTGGGCCATTAAAGCAGTCATTAACTATGGACGTGAGATTATGGGTCAACGCCGGTAATCCTCGCTCCCAAAACAAACACACAGCTCATCTTTAATAGCTGAACAAAAACAAAATGAGCGATAATGTCATTAGCTAAATCGTTAACGGGTTCATGTCGAGTCGGCTGCTATTTCGGTTTGGGCACATTCCTCGCTCACACATATCATCTATCATGGCCGGAGAACTGTCAGGTTTAAACTGAGCTTAAACTGGGTTCGGAGCTGGCTCGTCAGCGTGGCAGTTGATGGACGCATCGTGACGGCTCGTCGGCATGCGCTTACCAGCCGGAGGGTCGTCAGTATCTGACCTTACTCTGCGTTCATAACTAAAAACACGCTACTGTGATGTGCAATACAATTACATATTGTGAGTTTTAGCCTAATGACATCAGCAGTGGCGGAAGCATCTCGTCTGGCGGCCATTGCACGTCATCTCACAACTAGCATGGTATGCGTGTTTTTAAAAACAACCCCTAATATCCATCATCATCATCAGCCAGAAGACGTCCACTGCTGAACGAAGGCCTCCCTCAAGGGGGTTTTGCCATAATCCCCACGCTTGGCAGGCGGCTTGGGGATCGCAGTGGCTCACCGATTAGTGAGAGGACGCTGCTGCCCGTCCTCCGGTGTCTGGCCGCAGTTTTAAGACGTACCCGGGTCAAAGACGTACCCGGGTCACCCTAATATCCCAGTACTCTCAACCCACTAGCTCCGACATTCTCCCACGAGAATGTTGCCGTAATAGGAATAAGATCGAAATAATATATAAATGAAAAAGAAAATTAAATTGAACGAATCCTATCATTATCATTAATTTACCAAATAATATTAGTTATATTTAAATTAATAAAGATATTCAACAACTGTTTCAAACACAATGACACAATGTCACAATCTATATATAAGTAAACAAATATAACCGAACAAATTTCTAAACAGCGTTATATGGTCGTACAAAACGCGGTGTCTACGACATATGCGCTGGCGCACCATCGCTGATCGATCGAAGCTTTTTGTCGCGTTGACATCTCCATCCATTCGGGCAAATTGCCGAGCCGGCACAAAACCGAGGTGTGATTGAGAGGTCGACCCTCGCCGAGGCCCGAAACCATTATTTTGAATATGTTCAACTATCGATCACGTGGAGAAAAGTAATTTTAGAACGTTGATCTTTCCACGTGATACGTACCGTGTACAGCATTCAAGATTTTTCATTCTCAGTTCGACAGATGAGCGAGCTTTCTACACGCTTTTTGTTTTCATTCCAACCAAGTTAGTATGCCAATGTTCGTTTTATGTTTTCAATGGCATAGTGAGGTATTTGCTACTGGGATTTCAATGTCATTTGTAGAAGGTAACGATTCACTTGCATTTGTTTTAAATAAGTTCTTTCGAACAAACTTTAATAACTAAAACGGTTTCGTTCTTGACCTTTGAATGTAAAATTGGAAACGAAAGTTTTCTCCAAGACTATGCCCAATTAACTAAACGTGTTGGTGCAGCGCAGTCGGCCCAATACACGATGTTTCGCGTTATTTATAAAAGATCTATTTATTCAGCTGCCGACTGACCTGGATACATTGCCAAGTTGTCACTATTGGCCGAAAGGCATTTACTTTCTGTATTGGTATTTGGTTGTATTGTGGTCTTCGATTCAACCTTTATCGATTAGAAATAAAAGCCTTGGTAGCAATGTAAACCAAAAAGTATGACAGAATAATATAAAGAGGCACGTTTATGATGTACGGTACCTATTTTATGTACAAAATACTAAATTGCAACGTTTTAATAATTTAAATAGAAAAAAAAATTAAAATATGATTTATTAAATGAAATATTAGGAAATTTTAGGTACTAAATATTTTAAACTTTAAAATTCTCTCGAATTAGTTAATTAAAAATATTCATATGTAGAATATGTGTGAGAACCCGAATAAACTTAAAAAATACAGCTGTTACATTCGTTTACAAATAAACATGACAATAAACTATGCAAAAATATTTCATCACCAACGCGCATGTGCAACACACAAAAAGCTATTTCATCAGCATCATAAAAATATGTGGATATTACTTGTATCTGCATAACACGTATACTGCACCTTGTAAGTGCATACTTGGCACTAAGTAAAAACTTGTAACACTTTAGGTGGCGCGAACGCGATGCCATTGCCATAGCCATAAAGTTTCTATTCCATGACAGAGCCGTAATGGCGGGAACCCGGGACTTATGCCGCACGTGCACCATTTGCATTGTTTATTTAGCATAGTTAAATGGATACTGCGTCATAGGCTGTCTATCTCTATTAAATGTGTAGAATTCTGTGCGTAATTAATGATAATTCAATCAAGTAAATACATTAAAGTGATAGGGTTGATTACAGAGAGTGTTTGCGGAATATGTTGTTTACAGATAAGTTCTTCCATGAACTTAAACACAGAGATAAATCCTGATTGATATTAATAGTTTATAATAAATAAAATAAATTCAACCCATTACTTTCCCACTATAATATAGTATATAGAAATTTTTATAAGTATAAACATGTTACTATCCTTATTAAAATAAAATCGAAGCAGAAGAAAAACATTATCGATGTTAATTCTGTAACGAAGTCCGTATCTGCGTGTCGATCGTACACCGCAGACCACAGAAACTTGACTGATTGATGTACAGAGCCTAAGGCGTAACAGGATCCCACATCTAGTTACCGACGAACCAAAATGAACCACTTCTAGGGTGCTCCAATCTAAATAATGTAGCGATAGAATTTATTTTATCGTCTGTAACAATATTTTCATGATTAATTCAGTGTATAACAATATGAACTGGCGAGCAATAAAAATGAACTATTTAAATTCCTAAATATATGACATTTTAGCGTAGTTTTCTTTTATAAATAGAATATTTCTAGTAAAGAGTACAATTCAATGAATAATATAGAGGACATGACGGTGATAAACATTTCATTGTTATATTTTTCGTCTCTTCTACTGCTTTGAAGCACAAAAAGTACATCATAATAACGCGAAGTTGATGGATCTCCCACGCTGAATCGATCATCCTTGTCGCAAGTGATTGCCTTGTTAAGATACACCTCATTATAAAAACGTTTTTGTTATTCTATCGATGAATATAAACATTGTTTCTTGTGCTATCATATTACACTTAGAAGCAATTCAAGCCATTGTTCAATTAAGAAAGTGAGATCAAAAACGCAAAACTAACATGTTATTACAAAGCCGTTGAATTTGAATTTCATATTCCAACAGCATAATGAAAGGCAAAACAACGTGCATTTAATAAAGCTATGACAATGACTAATCATTAAAATTGCATGAGGTGTCGACGACAATGGATTGCAGAGCTTAAACGATTAAAGCTAAGCCGACGTCAAGCGTAATTGAAAATTACGAGATGCATATTCATGTAGTGCACATAGGTAGTAAGTAATCCGTCTGTCGCCCGCGGCTTGCTGTATGCGCACCTAATTCTATTTCTGCTATCCCAGTCCGCGTCGACAGGGGCTCCATAATTGCTTTTAAATTAACCTCCCATTCTACAGCAAACATTTACGAATTTCGAATTCTGGTGATATGGAAATTACTAATAAACTAGTCAATTGAAATTACTTCTAGTGGAGGAAATATCTATTTGTGAACTGTTGCTTTCCCTTCACTATTACTATGCGTTCAATCACAATAAATATTTACAGCTTTCCTACCTGGATTTACCACAAAAAGCGTCAACCCCTTTTAGAATTCATCCCGCAAAGATAAAATCGTTATTATTCCTGTACACGATATATTTTTAACTAACCACTTTCATTCTGATCACGTAAACGTCCCATGTTTTGCCTAAGCCGCACCTGCCCGCGGGAAACATATCACACCCCCACAGATTAAAAACTGCTAACCAACCGTCCATGAAATTAAATTTATTTAGGGCCCACTCCATATCATCCCGCGTGTCAACTGTATTTACATAAAGAATAGTTTCGAGAAGGACGCGAGCCCATATTTATATTGCACCGTCGCTAGCTGTTTATTGAAATATTTCATTGTTAATTCTCTAAACGACGTCTCCGTTTTAGGGGACGAGATCCGAATGGCGCTCGCTGAATGCAGCATTAATAGTATTTATTAAAATAACAATGTCTATTCCGGACTGTTTTTATTTATTCTGTTGTCGCTTATATATGTCTGACAGTAGAAAGAAAATGTTATCTGGAAAGATGATGGCCCGGATGCGAAGGATAAGCTTAGGACTGCAGCGATTTACACGTAGGCGAGTTAAATGCACGTGAGATGGGACTGATAATATTGGTATAGGTCTAAGAAAAGGAGGTTCTTTTAGATAACGAAGTTAAATAGCATACCGGAAACGTGATGAAATCTAAAAAAATACCACAAAAATCCTATTCTGGAGATTTTTTAAAAGAATTTCATGATCTTAAACTTCCTCGTCATCATTGTTTTATTTAATAACAATGCGGTAACCGTGTGAGGAGGTTACCGAGACTAGATGGAACCTTACACTGCATTGAAGTATCGAGTTTCAATTTTTTGTTACATGCCCACCACAGCTCTAGCCGTGAAACACAAGACGTTCGGTACAAGATATTTTTACCTTTTTGGGATGCAGGAATTCAATACCATGCACCTAGATATTTTTCTAAAACAATATTCTAGAACTAATTTAAAGTACCGTTAGGAGACTTGTTACGTGATGTTATCAGGCAAAAATACTGTGGTTAGGACAGAAAGTATGATTGCCGTAATCAGTCCAACTGGTCTCATTTTATTTGGCTTTATTTCACCACAAAATTGCTTTTGTTCTCGGATACAAGCCAAACTTCTGAATTAGCAGGTACTATAAGGAACGAGTTGGAATTATATCGACTGTATCAAGCAAGGAAATATTATAGGCTTGCACCTACGGTGTTGAAAATGGAGGCTGTTCGAAGAACAATTCGCACGGCTACCTTTCTCCAGACACAAATAATGGTCCAATTTTAGGGGCCGGGCGATTTACAAAAAATCCTTTTGTTTTCTTGTCTTCTCTAGTATGTCCTTCGTCAACTGGATTTACAACATATTCATTCAGTCAATAAAAAACAAGAAATGACGTCTTACCGTCGTAAAACCATTTTCTGAGGAAGAAATAAAAACTTTTAACGCTGAACTCGCAAGACTTGGATGATTGTTGGTTCGTAACTTCGTTTGGAATACAGATGAACGATAACAGGTGAGCAAAAACTATCCTGTCGTCTGATACCGCCCTACCTAGACCAGGGTGCTTTGCTTTCGAGCTAACAAGTAGTAATATTGGAAACATCTCTCAGCTTCGTAAGTTCGTACTTTACTGGCAACATTGTTTTGGTGCAACTTAATATTGTGTTCAATTATAATATAATATGGAGACCGAAACTTTTATTCACATTTAAATTCCGTGTTAATTTTAGTATATTGATTGTGTTAAATTCAATTTATATTCTGCGCCGGAACATCAATCATGTGGGCGTTGAATAAAACTTTAATAACCATAAAGCGACTAGGCGATTTCGCGATCGCGTAGTTTCCAATCAAAACCAAATAAAATATGCGTCCTATCGTGTCGGATTACGCATTTTGGGCGTCGAGTTTATTGGCTTTGCTCCATAGAATCTCCATAAATGTCATCTGAAATAAATTACATGTACCCGCTGAGCTGATCGAACCGCCCGATACACCGCACGGACTCGCGCCATGGAAGTTTTACCAGATAACGCATAAAGATACATGATATGTTAATTTTTATGTTATTATCGTTGAAAATAAATTATCTTTCGTAATGCACGGTGCCGTTCCCAGCATGTTTGTTCTACGTAAGCGAATTTTAAATTTACATACACTTATAATTACTTACTACTCAAATTGTACAAAAAGCATTTAAACTTTCGTCAAGTTAACTAACCTATTTATCAAGTAAGGAAAGCGAAGGTCCCGTTTGGTCCTTATATTGTTTATTATAATTCTAATTTTTAAGCAAGAACAAAAGGCAGTTGGTTCGTTCGTTGACAAAGATGGATAGCACTCTATGGCTGGGGCAGGTTAGTACAATAGAAGAAGACAAAAAAGTCGCTTATTGTAAGGAGCGTCACATCTCTAAGCCCATTACCTGCGCGCGCGCACGGGCCCTTTCAGACGTGTCACTCCAGCTTACCTCAAAGACATAAATGACAAGCACACAGGTATTAGTTGTGACGTTCGTCTAATTAAAATCGGAGGGATTAAGTTCCTAGTCATAGAAACAATGTGCCCGCTGGAAAATAAAACCGTTTTAGACCGTTAACCGAGATTGACAAGCGCACCGTTACTGAGTTTAGATTAGTTGACGTATAAACTAATTAATTATTTGAATAATCAAATCCTATAAAAAAATTATAAACCGCGTACATATTGTGTCTGTATTTTTTAAATAGGTAATCAATTTATACCGGTACTATAATGAATTAATTTTTGTTAACAAAATAAAGTATGTAATTGAATACAAGTAGCACAGATAATATAAGGTACTTACGCATACAACAGAATACAATAATACAGCCTAGTTGTCGATAATAGGAATTTTGAAGCGATTTAATCAATTGAATATAAATTGATGCAATTAAATTTATGAAAACAATTTAATAATGGCGTAGGTCAGTAACTATGGCCCCCCCTGTACCTTAAAAAAATTTGCGTTCCAGATGTTGCGCATAAGAATGTTAACAATTTTAGCATGATAGGTACCTACATTTAATGCTCAAATTAATACTTGCTCCTGAAGACCAGTTAATAAATAATAGATAAATAATGAGATAGGTAATAAATGAATTAAAGTTTAAATTATTTTGAGAACATTGTAAAGGTACTTTGTAAGAAATCGAGGATTTGATTACCGTAGGTGACTAAGGTGTCTAAATCCTCTTTTTTATAAGTTATTGATATAAGTACCTAAATTTATAAAATACAGTAGGTATTGTTCATTTCATAATCTTCACAGTCATGATAACACGTTGGTATCATGTTTGTCCAATTTATTTGGTTCATAGGATTTCTTCTGAAATCAGTATTTCTGGCCTACTTTGTAAAACTAAATTCTTCTGTTTTTGCAGTACTGCTAATGCTATCCGCGATCGGCTATCGCCTGAGATTACTCCAATATCAGCGATAACACTACTCCAATAACACTTGCAGTTTCGCAGCTACACAACGATAACGATTGAATGCAATTAGACAGCTGAACTTACCTAATAGCCTCCACACTTCGGCGCTACTCAGGTAAACATTGAGGTGTGCCAGGCACGCAGGCAACAACAACACGAACACCAAGCACCTCATACTGCCGGCTCCTTGCCCCATAAACGTCTCAAAGTACCAACTCTAAGTCCAACACCAAGTAAAGTCCACCAACACACATTTGTTTCACATTTTCATCCACCGTCCCAACAAAATCAACGATGCTGAGTTCTCGCCGATACAAGATTACACACTCGAATAAAACGTACTAATCCAACAGAAAATCGAAATAAACTCGCGAATCAAGATGTTAATGTACAAAAGTTTTTAATTTTATTCATGAATAGATGTATTAGTTTTAGTATCTAATCGAATTCTGTTTATAAACATTGATATTATCAATGTTACTTTACGAAACAACGCGACACAACCTCCACGCACCACGGTTCCTGTCAAACTGGTTGTTTGTGTTGCGGAGTTGCTCAGCGTGCGTACAGCGAACGTAGCGCTACTGTTCTATGTGTGCGTGCGAACGAATATTTTTGTATGAGTGGGAGACTACATGACGAAGTCGCGCGGAGCAATTTCAAAAAACTTCTATAGCATACCACTAGATGGCAACACTAAACATAAATAAAATAAAACTTTTAAAAATATTTCCTAAAATTTTTATTTCTTGTCGTTCGGCCGCGACTTCTGCTTAGGTACCTACCTACCAATAGCTTTATTGATAAGGACACAGACTGGTTTAAAAAAATTATACGAAATCAATTTCTTCCCCAGAAATAATATGCAGGTACTAGTATCCCTTACCCTGTATCCTTTATGATCCCTCTCTAGTGCTCGACTTGGTATATACATCTGTCTAGCTTTATTATTTATGAATTATTTTAATTTCAGAAATTTTAGCCTCCAGACCGAACGGAAACTAATTTCCTATGTGTTTTCTTCGTAAATAACTATTCGCTCGAGTTTTTAAGTACCAATACGAACTCGATAACAATTACGAGTACCTACCTATCCAATGAAATACATATAGTGCTAACGACGTCCGTGAACGGTGTGAGACCACCCACAGGCAGCCACCGTCTCATAATGAGAAGCTCATTGTGCCTAACAAGCGTGTAAACAAGTCGATCTCGGATCACGAACGAGTTGCGATCGATGGGGTGTGAAAGTTTCTGTACTTGGCACTTGCATCAATACTTCGAGACGTCGACGGTTGTCGGAAGGACTTGATAGCGTTTGTTGTTTTTTGATGTTACTCTTGATGATTGTTCAAAGTTTCATTTCAATTGGAAATTATACCAAGCATTTGTAATTAAGTAATTAGCTAGATGACCTAAAATATCGACTTAATCATTGTTTTCAGTACCTACCTGAGTTGAAGATTAATTAACACATTCGAAATCGTTGCAAGCATTTATCAATCACACGGAGACTACAGACAAAATAAAAAGCTTAAGTGTTTACTTCAAATACTACCTACCAACTGGCAAGAGACCAGACAAGAAATGGAGCGTGAAGGTCTAAAAGCATAGGTACATCAGTATTGCTTCCAACAGGGATTCACCACAGTAGCTTTACTTGAAGAAATGGTTCACAAGATAGGCCATTCGTGCCTTTGTGCGACTTTTAGAGTTGTGACGCTTTTATCTATTGTTATAGAGAGTTAATTGGTATTTATTATAGCTTAATTCGCTCCAAATCCTCAAGCACAAGACAGTAATTTTGTTACATTTAAATGTAATCATTTAAATTTTTTCATGTTACACGTGCCCCTGAGAAGAAAGCAGATTGTTAGTTCGCCAACATAGTAACTAAACCAACATAAAATTACCGGATAAATCGTAACGTAATTAAGGCACATAACTTTAACGAGATCGGCTTGTACAAGGCTCTTGTTTGTTTCTCTCTGCAATTTTGTACCAAATTATAGAGCACGCTCGCCGCTCCGCGCAGTTTGAGGCACGCCTCTCACGAATCACGACTAGGGCTGTCAGTTCTCAGATACATTAGTGTTAAAGTTTTTGATTAGCCTCGATTTTACTTCAGCAGAATAAGTTGTTTGTCTCCGTTGCGTAAAACGAGAATTCCGGATTTGAAGTGTCAATATCCTAAAAGCTTGGTAGTATGTATTGTATGTGTGTATAATGCTGCAGGATAATCAATGTTTTAAGATATTCTTTTATCTTGTTACATTACATTATAGATGCGGATAGTTGCTATTTCCAAGTAGTAAATTAAGATCAATTTCTCACTTGGGAATGTTAGGAGTTGACACTAGGGTTGCCAACCGTACTATAATATATAGTATTTTACTGTATTTCGGGTCTGCGTACTATATACTGTTGAAGAAATATATAGTACGCAAAAATACTATATTTTCAACACCGAAATCTAACAAACAAATCCTTCGTTTTAAAATGCAAGAAGTGCAAAAAAATATTTATTGTATAATAATAAATAATTAAGAAATATTATCTTTGTCTATTTTTTGCCTTTGCCATAAAATACTATATTTTTTTATAACATAGTTTGAAAAATACTATATTTCGCCGAAGAAATGTTGGCAACACTAGTTGACACCCCTAATCACAATTTGATAACATAGCTACTGACATGTTAGATACCTGATAATTATATCTCTGCATAATGCTTACGCATACAATTTCCGTGCTTCTCTGTGTTAAAAATATCGTAGTCAAGCGTCTAGCATCGTTGTAGACTGGCACAAGGCAGGTAGGTATTATATGAAAACGTTCATTGAGAAATCAGGACAAAATGTATTTACAATAAAAATATGCATTCAGAAGTGCATAGAAGTATCTTTGAATACAACAAGCATTCAGAGACGGTTTTAATGGCAGTAAGAGTGCTGAGAAGATTTCCTCCACACCGAGGAAGACTTAACACGTTAACTGCCATATCGGATTATGTGTCTGACACTTTTTGTTCCATTCAGGCCTTGTCAGACTATATGACCGACAACACATACCAAATCTTAACGTCTCCTGGGTGCCGGGGGGCCATGTTTATTACTCTTTTGCCTATACAGAGTGACCCACGCGGCCTCGTACAGCACAAAAATCACTGTGTCAATATAACTTTTGTTTACTATTACTCTTATACACATTGTGGAAAGTATGAAATAAAAATAATGAGGTTTGTAAATTAAATGAGGAATTAAATAAATGATAGTCAAAATGTAACATTGATGTTTTGTAATAAAAATAATTAAGAAAACTAGAAAAAAAAACTTGTTGCTATAAATTAGCGATGAGAGGTATTATAACAGGTACGGCAGAGATGAGGTCCAACAAAGTGACACGCGCGGCGTAGTGTGATAAATAATTACGTTCAGGCCTTGTCGGGCTATACGTCTGACAAGTGTAAATAGGCTGTATATAATGTAATAAAAGTAAATAAATATGATATATATGTATCCACGGCATATATAAACTGTTTAAAGTGAAATAACGCTAAGTAGATTTTTTATCTTTTTCTAATTCTCACCATTTAACGTGTTAATATCCAAATACTTACCACTAACTTATATTGCAAGAACAGGTTTGAAAAATAATTAATTCTTATTCCCTGCCTCACAAAGAACTTCTGTGGGTAATATTAATTTTAATGACATCTGTTGAGTATACATAAATCTATGAACTGACGCGTTCACGTACTAATTTCCATAAAATATACTAGATGGAGCTGTTCTACAAACTACTCTAAATATTACATGAAACTATTTTTGTTGATTTTATAAACTTTATTACTAGTTTGTACTTTATTTCAAATTATAATTAAATGTTCTTAAATTAGTATTTTATTCTGGAAATATATTTTGATGAATAGGATACATAATTTGACCAATAGTTACCACATCTTCGGTAGTATAGTGGTAAGTATCCCCGCCTGTCACGCGGGAGACCGGGGTTCGATTCCCCGCCGGAGAGAATCCTTTTGCTTTTTTTTCATATTTAGGTAAATATTATGAACTTGCTAAATTAATTGGTCGTAATTAGGTGTTTTTCTATAAGGGCATAGATAAATGTTGCTGTTTTTCTAGGTAACTATTTTAAGTAGGTTGTTTGTTGAAGTCGCGTTTTTAAGGCGTTAGTATTGATTGGTCGTTCTGACAAATGATTTGGGAGATGCAGCCTGACTGACTCTGACCCACGACATTTAGATGCTCAAATAGCGATGCAATCTGCGAACCTGTTACTCGTTGGAAGATTTATTTTTGTCTTTTTATCCTTAAACATTTGCCCCACACTATGAATCATTCCTGTAACGTACTGCATTTACAAACACAAATCTTTACATGCAGACATCTGGGATTCGTTCATTGTACGTTACTTCGTGGATCTGGAGCTGGCTCCCTCCGAAGACCACTTTGCTTTACTCATCCGCAGATTATGTTAGTGGGGATATCAGACTGGAACGCATAGGTAACACTTTGACGGAGCGGGATCTCCGTACGGAGACGTGTTGTCAGTGTGTATACGAGTATAATTCGTTTTTTATATATACTTTGGTACTTACAAGCGACGCCAATACCGCAGCCCCGCATTACGATCCAGTGTGCGTTTCAGTGTGATATCCGCCTTAATATTGATGACTGCTGTAATGCTGACATTAACTCATACAATTTCCGCTAAACCTTTACATCCTAGAATGGTCTTGCCTACCATGCTTGGCAAATGGGCTGATAATACCGTACGTATAGCCTTTTTATATTTAGCACAGTACAATTTAGTTTAACTGCCTCTTTTGTCTAGTGAACGTAAGCGCGACTGCTAAGCGTGATGTCCTGGGTTCGATTCTCGCGTCGAGTAGTGTTATTGGGTTTTTCTGCATGGAAATTTTCAGTAGCAGTACGGAATCTGGAACTGTGCCCCGTTGATGACAATAGGCTCGCCCCCGATTACATGAGACTCAATAACAGCATCGGCGAAATGTGGGTGTACAATAGTATTATACCTACATCTGCCTAACCCTTCGAGGAATACAGGCTTTACGCTATGTTATGTACTTTGATATTTTTAAAATCGACATCTTTAGCTCACTGGAACACATTGCTGGGATAAAAATATTCTAATTAAATAAAATGTTTTAATATTGGATACGGTCAATCTAGGTATATGCAAAGTTTCATCCAAACAAGGGCGGATCCAGGGGGGGTCATTGGGGTCATGAAACCAGAAACAGAGCTGTACCAAGAGGTACATGTATACCTAACATGGCATAGAGGCATATGCATAACAATCCAGTATTTCCATTTCATCAACAAGAGGAGAATGAGTAAAATAAATGTATTTATAGTCTAATCATAATGGCCATGAAATACCAGCTAGGTACCTATTCGTTTTTTATCTTTATCTCCGATAGGCTCTTGACCCGTTATTTTTAAATACGTAATCATTATGTTCATTACCTACTGACAACACTGCAATGATTTGTGGCTAAAGTGTGTCTATCACTTATCACAATCGTGAAAAAATTTTTTCGTTGGTACCTATTTTTCATAATAAGATAAAGTCAAGTGCATAGTATTTTTAGCTGTTTCTCAAGTTAGGCTTAGAATTACCGAATTACTATTGTTGTAATAAGCAACTTAGTTTAATACTGAAACTATTAGCACTGTTAGATTATCCTTAGTTTTAATATCAGGTGTTGTAGATAAGTTTATTTTTTTACGCAAATGTATGTATTATAATAGTAATAAATAGTAGTCAATAGTAAATTCAATAGTAGTTAATACCTACAGATAGATCGTAGTCGCTGTGATAATAGCTATTTTACAATCTACACAGGAAAGCTGTGGAATTACGGTGTGGTACTCATGAATCTGAGTATTTCACTCATATTTTCCAAGTAACTACAATTAATAATATGTTACAGAATGAAAAAAAAAACGAATAGTATTCCAAAATAGACTTTTAATATAAAATTTCATAAAAACTTTCGTTTTCATAATAATAAATACGTCTCGTCCTTTGGTAGATCAATTTTCAGAACAATAAAACCGATTATCACTGTTAAAACATAAATAATCATAGAATTAATAGAAAAAGTTAAGGTATAAAAATCAAACTAAACAATACATTTGTCGTGTGATAGCGAGTATAAAATTAATTCTAACATAATTTTATAATAAAAGAATTACGCGATACATAGAAGCATAATTATTCGAAAATTAAATAGACATTTAACATCATAAAGGCTACGATTATGGCACAGAGGAACTATCGGGAGCGTGTCGCGGGCGCTCACTTCTCTTTGGGCTTCTTTTCCTTCTTGCGCGGCGGCGGCACGGGCGCGTCGCCGGCGGCCGCGCCCTCCTTCTTCACCACCTTCTTCACGACCTTCTTTTTGGGCGCGTCGGCCGGCGCCGGTGACGTCGGCGTCGCCGGCTGGCTGCCCTCCGACACTGAGGACTCGATGAGCGCGGCGGCGGTGGTCTTGCCCTTGGCAGGCGTGTTGACGCCGATCTGCGCGAGCGACACGGCGCCGACGGGCGGCGTGGGCAGCTCGGGCTCGAGCACGCCGAGCCGGGAGTGCTGGGGCGCAGCGGGCGGGGAGGGCGCGGGCGCGGGGGGCGGCGCGGTGACGGTGGGCGAGCGCAGCTCTCGCGCGATGATGTCGCTGGCGAGCGCGGCCGCGTCCTCCAGCTCGCTGTCGGGGGTGGGCAGCGGGTCAGCGGCCGCGGGGGGCGACAGCTTCAGCTTCCCCGCGGGCTTGCGACGCTCCTCAGCTACACAACCAATTTATTCTCGCCTTTATTCTCTCGAACGATTAGACGTGGCGTTAGTATGGCGATCACATTAGAGAGCAAGCTCGGTTAGGGCCTGGAACAAAGTCGAGGGAAAACAAAGCTACATGGTTAATTCGAAACGATGCAAGCGGAAAGTTAGAACTGTGTCAGTTAAGTGGGGTCATGACCATTACAAGGATTATTATTTTATTTTATATGGATTCGGTATTTTGACAAGGAGAACCCTCCATTATAATTATATTGTCTAAATAGTTCGACGTAATATTAATTATTATAGTTAAGTGAGTACTACGTGTTTGAGCGTAACAGTGTGGTATCTACGTGATGGTGTATTGCTATGAAAAGCTTGAATAATGTTCCTTGCAATGTGTGAAACATAAAGGTAAAGCATAAAACAGATCAGTTACAATTTCGACGAGAAAAGATTTTCTGAAATTATAACGATCCAGTGGGTGCATCACACAGACATGCGCAGGTGCATCAGATTGAATCAGATACAACTGCACAAACAACTCATTCAGCTAATTTAACCCGGCATTTATTACAATACGAGAAAATCAAAACAATAATTTCTCCAGAAATAGCTTAATGAGTGTTCGACCAAACGTCCCTACATCTGCATCTACTTGGACGCAACCCAACATCCACAGAATATTTTAGTATTCAGTAGCAAACTGTTTATACAACAATAATCACTTTCAATTAGGCTAGTGTATTTATATCGCGAAACAATTGATCTAATTGAACATGTATATTTTAATAAGGGAGTTCACATGAGACTTCACAAGATGTCAGACAAAATCCTCCACCGTAACCCAAAATCAGCGCAATTATGAAGTTGCGTTGAGTCCAAGTAAAATTATTATTATTACCTGATCTATCAAAGCCGCGTCTCTCGCGCTGCCTCCTCGGAAGCTGGGTGAAATAACAACGAATTTTGAAACGTATGCTGATAAAAATAAACATAAAACCAAACATCACAAAACGGCACAAAAGAAAACATGTGGACACATCGAGTTACGTGACGGCCGTCCAAGCTACGCACATACATCGGCGGGCCGGGCCACGTAAAACGGATGCAGCTAAACTATAGACATATTAGTAGAAGTCTGAAAACTGCAAAATGAACTCGGTGAGAATTGACAGTGCAAAGCTGTTAACCGTCGAAGGCGCGTTCGCCGTTGTCGTTATACTCACTTTTGGCAGCGGGCACTGCGGGCGCTTGCTCCTTGGACGGCGTGCTCACCAGCGGAGGGCTGTCCGGCGCAGGCGCAGCCGACGGCTTCGGGGGGGTGGCCTGCGGGGCGGGAGCTGCAGGCTTAGCTACGGGAGTTTCAGTATTTTGGGCCGGCTTTTCTACTACGGCCTTGGGAGCGTCTACTTTGGGTGAGGCGGGCGCGGCTGGAGTGGCGACCTTTACTGGCGCCAGTGCTTTGACAGGTGCCGGGATATCTGGCACGATGGCTTCCACGGTCACAGGGACTTCTGACACAGGTGCAGGAACTTTAGAGGGAGTAGGCGCAGTACCCAACGCTACAGCTTCTACTGGCACAGGAACTTCAACGGCAGGCTCTTGCACTGGGGCAGGTGCTACAACGGGTGTGACAGACTCCACTGTCACTGGCACTTCGGCAACTGGTACGGGAGCAGGCTCCAGGGGCGCAGCAGTTTCTACGGGTACGGCTTCCTTTGCTACTTCAACTTGTTCAGCCACTGTTCCCTGAACAACTTCACCGGACTGAACAACGACCTGCTCGGGAGCAGTTTGTTTAGGTGGGGAGGTGCGAGGCTTGCTCAATGTCTGCGAGATCTTCGCCCAGATGTTTTCGAAGGAGTCGGCACCCATGTAGTCAATGTTGCCGGCCTCCCATCCCTGGCGACGTGACAGTTCATCCAGAGCTTCACGCTGGCCAGCCGCACCAGGCATCACTCGGGCCAAGTTACCGGCAACACCACTCTGTAACAGACGTTATTTTATGTAGTTTCAGGTCGTATGGATAACAGTCGTACGACTACATTTTTAATACTTTCATACATTTCTAAGGGAATAATGTTAATATATCGTTATGTACGTGCAGAGGACAATCAAGTGGTCAAAGCATGCAAAGCTTGTCTACGAACTGGTAGCTTACATAGGTAATGGCAACTCGCTTTTAAGCATTCAAACAAGAAAAAAGTTTTACCTGAGGTCTTCGAGGGAGAATATTTCTGGATATAACTTACTTGGACTTCAAAGTCATTTGTTTCCAAGGGTTTGTCTTCCGGTAAAGGCATAAAATCGTTGGTCGGCGACGGAGAGTCGGGTGGGGGGGAAGGAGACGGAGTAGGCGGTATTTCATGCGAGCATACTTTTCTTCCGCGAGCGTCCACAGTGACTCGGTGCCTTAAATAGAAGCCATCGTACGGGTGCCTCGGGGTTACATCATCGTAATCATCGCTTTCAGTCTCGTAGACATCTCCATTCATTCCATGCTCCTTGCAAATATCAATGCGATTCAATTTTCTACGATGGCTGCGTTTCTGATCCTTGGGCACTTGAACATGGTTCACTGAAATTTCTTCATATACTGGTTGGTGTTTGTGTGGAATGAAAAATTCGGAATGAATACTGGGTTCTGTATGTTCAGGTTTCTGACCATCAGCGTAAGTGTTGGTTTCAATGTGTTGTGTGTGACTAGAATTATCACGCTGTTGGTCATGTGTATGAATATGTTGGAGATGCTCATAGCTGCTCCAGTTTAGATTTTCTTCTTGATACCAGTGACCGTCATGATGTTGGTCATGACTTGGTTCATAGTGGGAATCATGTTGATGTTGATCATGTCTATGTTCGTATTGTTGAGAATCATAGTGATGTTGATCATGACTTTGTTCATGCTGATATTGTTCATGTCCGTGTTCATATTGAGAATAATGTGGCCAATGTTCTGTGTGTGTTTGACTATCTTGACTTGCATTGTGTTCTGTGTACGTGGCCGGAGTTTCTTCAGGACGATAATCCCATGCGTATTTTCTTATTTCTTCTTGATTTTCTATTCTTCCCAATTCTACGTGATGGATGGTTTCATCTTCTACATTTGGTGGGATTTGCCCTCTATAAACATCCCAAGGATCATGAAACTCGGTTACGTCTATCTCTTTTTCACGGAATTCTTCTTGTATTTGAGCATCGGGGTGGTGCCAAGCGAATTCTGATTCAGGATCCAGAGTTGGTTGATAATGGTATTGGTGGCGGACGTCGTGTGGAGGTAACGCTGGTGGCACGTCATGTGATTCCTCCACCTCAACCTATTGGTTGAAGTGAAACAGCTCAGTAGTATGCATGCACACGAACACTTGAACTAAGTTTCGAGCACTAGCTAATATACTGAATAGTGCAAAAAACTTTGTCCAAGCGACTATTAGTTAATATTTTAAAATATGCGTCACTCAATAAACATACACATAAAAAATTGCTACTGCACAAAATGAAGAATGAAATAAAAATATTGAAAATATTCTAAGTTTATAAATAAAATTACAAAGCTGTTTAATCGGTATGTTTATAAAGTTTCCGCGGTGAGTATTCCACCAAAATACCAACACCATCTACTCCGTCCCATATAGAAATGAACCAAACCGTGCAAAAGCAACAGACAGACATATAATTGTAAGTTAGAGAATGTTAGTATTTTGGAGAAATATTATGTCACACGGGTAAAAGAATGCTTCAAACAAAAGGTGCGTCAAGTAGCAGTACAGTGCACAAGCTCAAAGTGCAAGCCATTGTTACAGGTTTGGAAGTTACTGTTTAGTCACTCAGGGATTCCAAGATCCTAACATGGTACTATAATACAGAGAAAAATATTTTATACAAAACCTAGGAATATTGGAACAAAATTGAAGATACGCAAGGTCGTAAGCCGAAGTTGTATATGTGTCAGTCTCACCTCTGCAACTTTAGAGTCCTTCCGTGAATGCTTGGAAAACATGTTGTAGTGTTCAGATCGGAGGATGTAATGACAATGGATCGATTTACTGGACCGTGTGTGGACCACGAGATAATTGTGGTCGGACAGAAACCGCAGTAAGAGGGGTTCGATTTCAACAACGTGTAACCGATATTGAAATTAATACCTAGACCAATCGCTTTAATATGTAATACTTAAGATTTATTGAGGTTACAATTGAATGTATTATTTTTGCTGTAATATGATATTTTAATATCGTTTTCGCTTGGTCTATTTCGATTTACTGCATATTCATCTAAAAATATCTGCGAATGTACGACCAGAATTGTTTGACATGTCTTGGGTTATTTATAGGCTAATTCACTTTCATACTTGTGCTCGTAAAATATCACCATAGCCAACCTCTTAGAATCAATAGTATTTAGTATAGAAATTTAAGCAGACACCCGGCCTGAATTTCTGAAGATTTAAGTACCTAATGAGAGCGACCATTGACTTACCATGCCAACATCGAGCTGGGAGTGAACCTGTCCCACGAAGATGTCCCACCACAGTTGCAGGAGACCGCGGATATGCTCCGGCGCATCGACGGAGCCGGACTGGAAGTTGAACTGTTGCAGCCATGGCTTGGCTGCGCCGATGAAGTGGATGATCTTCAGGTTCTGCCCGAAGCTGGAAGAGAGAATAGTTTAGAAAGAATATAGTATAACAGTAGGTTCTGATCCATCATCTGCTAAGAGTTTTCCCAACTTCATTGATGCCGGTTACTAATCTAACCAGATGCGGCTGAGCGTCGGTACTCATATATATTATCAGATTTAGCCAGCCGTATTTTGGAAGAAACTTGGAATTTTACTGTCTTATATTCCAGTTCATTCGACTCTATGACGCATTCATCAGATATTCCCATAAATTAATATACATGCGATACTGTACGTACACTTGATTGCCAACGTCAATATCGGCTGTGCGAATGCATCAGGTATTTTCACTCGTGCGCATCAAAGTCGCAAGATAAACGCCTTTCCTTGGTTTTAATTAGGTTGGAATGAATCATTTGTTTTTTAAGAAATAATAGTCATACAATAGAATAGGAAATGAAGAAATACATTTAAAAACCCTCTGCCAATGGTGGTAATGATACAAATTAACCATCATATATTATAAAGAATACTTCACTCACTGTTTCAAAGCGGGCAGGTAGGAGTAGAAGGCAGCAGAAGTAACGTTGTAGAGGAAAGGCAGATGCTTGTTGATGTCGCCGTGGGCCCAGTCCGAGAAGAACGAGTTCAGGAGACCTTGGTCGCCACCTGTCGCCGAATAATCAACATGTTATAAGACTGATGTCATGAGACAGGCAGCCGCGTGAGTGATTTTCGCACTCTCTTTAACGTTTCGCTTTCATGTCATGGTATCTCGTTCTGCCTTTTCTCCTAAATAAATTGCTGGAGAGTGCATTAAATAGCTACTTAAAAGTTGTCATATTTGTAAATTTTTCTAGACATTATATTAGTGGGAGATATTACTTTAATTAATGTAGTGTCTTAAACTAAAACATTTCGTATTAGTTTTACGATGAATTCATAAATTTGCATAAAAATATTATTTATTCAGCTGTATAATAATATTTTAACTACCTAACAAATATCTATTATATGTCACGTGTCATGTCATGACTTCCTGCAGAGGAAAGAATTTGTTTCTTCGGAGAAAATGTTGATGTAAGGTTAAAGGTATTTTACACTGATATTTGGCTATAACGTCTCACCATCGAAACTGCCTCGCTCCTGTGCGAAGGTGATCAGCTGACTAAAGGTATCGGCAGACGGGACGAACACGAACACGCCCGAGTTGAAGCAGTCGGGCCAGCCGACGTCAGGCGCCGCCGACAGCTGCTCACGCTCGAACAACTCATCGCAGTTTTGGACCACCTAGCAAACACCAGACGCAATCATCATTATTTAGATTTTTTAACCAGCCCACCGCTGGGTCTCAAGACTCTTTTCACTTCACAAGTCTTCAATTGATTCTCCACGCGCTTTTGGGCAACCGGAGCTATTAAAACTTACAATGAATGGTCATAGACAGATAAGATATTTTGTAGTCAGGAAAGCGCAATTACAATTGACGGACATTGATAATTATGTATAATTATAATATATATGATTATAATCATTGTGACTTCAAACAAAAACTTCAGGATAAATAGGAATTCACATAAATATATGGACGTGATCATTTTATAGTGTAATGCTCTCATTATACATATATTATTTGATTGCAATCCACGTGAGGAACATTAAATAACTGGTAAGTATGTTTATCAAGAACTTTATCAGAACATGGATAAAAACTCCAGTTGACACAATAACCTGCGATAAATAAAAACTCGGCGAGTCAATGGATTCTACTGGAGACGCTATCTTATTGTTTATTATTGGAACCTAAGTATTCAATAAATTAAAGTTTCTGCTAGTTTATGTTATGCAATTTCATGATATAAATGATGATAACGACACGCAAACATCGTGTAATGATAGTTTTACTTTCACTTTTACGTATGTTACCTACAGAAGAAACTAAAGAATGAAAGTGTAAGATATTGGAACTGATCCAAAATTATCGGGAACAAAATATTTGGGCCACGGTTATGCTGCCCGTCATCTCGTGTTACTGCACTAACGTCCACATCCGGTAACATTGACTTTCTTATCGCATAAACAGTTACACATCGAAATAGATTTAACGAGTTTTACATACGATCGTTAATTAGGAATAAAAAATCGACAACGATTCATAACATTCATATTGATCCAATGTCTAATCTCGCAAGTAATGCCATGGGTGACATCACAAATCAAATTGAATTTGGCTGAGAAAACTAAAGTTTTTAATGTTTAACAATCAATTTAGCATACTTTTTTAATGCATCCGCCATCTTGATTGTTGAGTTGAGCAAATTATGAGAAGGACATACCTAAATTCATTTAAAGACGACTGTTACTACACGGGCATTTATTGAACCAATCGCCGGCCAAACGACGTTTATCAGAATTGCTATTTGATATTGCAAAAATATTTACACTGGAAAGTTTGTTTTACCGATCGAGATCATCTGCAATAAAGTCGCATGCTAAAATGGGAATAGTGACGTAAGGACATCCAACCATTTACTCAATCTTTACCGGCAGACAGCTTAACATGTACTATCTAATTTAGAGTTATTCATTACCAGTGGCGACGTGATAGGACGCTCATTAATTAAACTTTAGAGAGGACGGATACGTCTGCGACTGTTGCCAAGAAGCTCACCAATGTGTCGGCATCCAGGAACACACACTTGTCGTACTGGGTGAGATTCCAGCAGTGGATCTTGGTGAAGGTGATGCCAAGCTCGGGGCGCTGCAGCAGAGCCAGGTGCGCGGCGTCCTGGGAGTCCAACACGTCCACAGTGATCACCTCGGCGAACACTGCGCGAAGACGCTCTCTGACAATAACAAACAGAAGAACATTATAAAATATTGTCATGACACAGTTCTGCTGTTGTTTTAAAAGAAGGAAAAGTGTCTACATCTTAATGTTAGGTACAGGTAGGGTTGCCAACCGTACTATAATATATAGTATTGTACTATATTTCGGGTCTGCGTACTATATACTGTTGAAGAAATACATAGTACGCAAAAATACTATATTTTCAACACCGAAATCTAACAAACAAATCCTTCGTTTTAAAATGCAAGAAGTGCAAAAAAATATTGTTTTTATAAAAATAAATAAGTAAGAAATATTATCTTTTGCCTTTGCCATAAAATACTATATTTTTTGAAGTTTACTATATTTTTTTATAACTTAGTTTGAAAAATACTATATTTCGCCGAAGAAATGTTGGCAACGCTAGGTACAGGACAGAGGGGCAATTATTACCTACGTACTGTAGGATCAATTATTATAGATCTTGATCCTATTTCATATGTCTATTGTCTATATCTATCTACGTAATGTAGTTCCAGAAAGAATTGCTTTATCGTGTTTTAGGTGTAGCGTCTTACGGCTCACTCGTTGCCAATATTTGCATTCATACCGGTTATGTGTCTGTAGGTATATGAATTCTTACATCCACAATGAACACTTAAACGAAACAACCGTCTATGTGCTTTATCTATACATAAGTATAATACAATTATAACAGGCCGATGTCTGTACATTATAGATATTGGAGAAAAACTAATATAGAGGTATTGGAGCAACAGAAACCAAAACAACAGTTTTGAGAATTTTTGTCTGTCTATCTGTATGTTTGTACACGCATCACGCAAAAACTACTGCATAGAATTGCATGCAGTTTTCACCGATGTATTGCTAGAGGTCTAACATAAAATATAGGCTCCATTTTACCGCAAGAAAATATCAGATTCTAAATTCCTCACGTACGAAGCCGCGGGCAAAAGCAAGTCTGAAATATTTTTTGAGTGTTTATGAATATTGACGAATATATATGTAAATTATTCAACTTACTAAAAATTATGAATTGCTAAATATTGAACCAGGATGTAATATCACAGTACCTAATATGTGCTTCAACAATCATACAATTAGCAACAATAGAGGCAATATAAAAATAGGTGTTATCTGCTTCGCTGAGTAAGATTCCCACTGGTCATAACTTTTTAATTAAATTACAATTAACAATGATTACTGGTTCATAGTCCGCACTCGATACAATAACAAACTCTGTTGAACTTCATTGCAAGATATAAAAAAGATTGATGGATCTCTGTATTGAAATGTTTTTTACTTTCTTCCCACAATGATCTAACTATCTAGCAAACATATTTCTAAATCGAAGACAAAAACGTCAGGTAATACTCATTATTGTGATATTTTTAATGGCATGGTCACTTGTGATAGTATCCAGAACCTATGCATGGGTATCATTATGTTTACCTCAGTTATTGTCGTGTCCTGGCTAAGAATACGCCAGTCTCTGCCCGTGGGAGTCGTAAGTCGTCTGTCTAAGGGATTATTTATAGGATGAGTGGGCAAAAACTTCCATGTGCTCTCTCGTAACATTATCTATCTATCCAGTCCGACATCTACCCACTTCAGACTGCAGAGTATAGGCGTCCTCTCTTTAGTCCCATTAAAACAACACACAAAAACATAGTCTCCAATCCTCCACTTTTTGGAAATCCAATCTAGATGACTTTCGGATTTTATCTCTATGTGGAAATTCCGACACTTATTACTTCTTTGGTAATGAGCGCTGTAAAATACCTAGAAAGCAATAGTTAGTATGAAAACTTCGATGTAGGTACCTCATGGGCTCAGTGACGGAAGGTGTGATGAGTACCACGGCAGGGTACGTGGAGCCAGCGCGGCGCAGAGAGTGCGCCAGCACCAGGGCCCCCAGACCATACGAGTCGTTTGTGGCTAACGTCACCCATGCTCGATCTAGACACAAAACAATACAACAGTAAGAAGAAACCAAACAAGCAAACGATTAGACGATCAACATTGGATTGACTTATCCGCCTTGTTGTGTCAACATTAGCGTAACGTCGCTAGGTCACTGGCACCCAGTTCGCTGTTTTTGCTGCAGATATTTTCATAATTTGTTTTACCTATAGTAATACTTTCGGTACTACAGTATCCCGAATAATTCTATTGTTGTCGATGACGCGCTAACAGTTACATATATCCGAATTGTTGATGTGTGGACTGTGGTCCTAAATTTTTTTCTCCTACAGCAATCCATATATACTCAATATAACATAGGCAGAGTTGCACTATTGTACATAAACATCCACATTTCGCCGATGCCGTTATTGTGTCCCATGTAATAGGGGGCGAGACTATTGCCATCTACCGGGCACTGTTACAGACTCTGCGCTGCTACTGAGAATTTCCATACAGAAAACCCAATAAGAGTGCCCGACCCGCACGCTCAGTAGTCAAGATTGCGGCCAATGAGGCAGTCTTTCATACTCAAATTTTTCTACATTCGGTAATGGCACGCATTTGTAAATTTCACGGATAATATATGGAATGATTTTAGTAGAACCTATTAAAAAAAGGACAAACTACTATGTTCTAGTTAAAATTAAAAGCTAATTAAAATTTTGCTGTGTATTTAACACAATATCTGAAGTCTTTCAGTAATATGACGGCACGGTTGGCGCAGTGGCTAAGCGAAGCTTTCTGCGCTACGTGTCGCGAGTTCGATCCCCGCACGGAACAAATATTTGTATGTTCTACAGATAGTTGTTTCGGGTCTATTTATGTGTGCATGTGACATGTATGTTTGTAATTTGTACCCACGATACGACAGGAGAAATCCTAGTGTGGGGCAACGTTATAGAAAAAGGAAAAAAAAATTAGTTGCGTTCCATATTTTACGAATTTATGTGGGAATCGCTAATAATAAAATCTGTCACGCTTAATTCAACAGGTTATTTATAAATCCGCATTTAAATTTATGTCTAATTTACAAACGCACGAGTTAAATCACATTTCTGTAGTCGCCTTAGGTGCCAAAGACGTAAATATCTAAAATAACTGGAAAACGTAGTTTTGGAGGATTACGTAGATCTATATTTTAGCGTTCTGTCTGTTAATGTCGGGGCCTCGCATCGTCATCGTAAAATGCTATGAGGAAGTGCGCAGTTCTTTCGTCTCAAGAGAAACACAGAGCACCTTGCGTATGTATGTTTTCTAGTAGGTATTGCGGTACATAATATAATATTGGCACGTGCGACGGTGTTGGCGCCGTAGATGCGTATGCGCACTATTATTTGTCCACCTGTCAATATCACCACGTGTTCGTGTTCTCGTGTCTTATTAGGAAACATTAATTTTATTGCCTAGTCATTTGTTAGGTACCAATTAATTAAGTAATATGTAGATGATATTTAGATTATTGGACTTCGATTTCGTAATTAATTTGGGACATGGCACTATTTAGTTACGCTTTTTAATAGAGAATCGTCTCCGATTCCACAAAAATGTTCACGGGAATAGCGCCCGGCATCTAGCCTGCGTGGGCCATTACATATACCACCATGTAATAGACAAGTGCCGCACGTTCTGTTCCGAAATAGCGCGACACAAATAAAATTCAAAATAAAACTACTGTGTAGCGTTAGATATTTGGTGCCGAGCCCGTCCACGTCTATGTATTCCACAATTAAACTTGTGTCTAAGACTTATTGTCTTCTCTGTCGAAGCGAGCTACCACTATATAGTGACGTACCAGACGTGTAGGACATTCCCCACGTGCGCAAAACGCCAATGTGTGATTATCCAATTGCCTACAAATATATATGAATAGATTCCGAGCCAAGTCTTTTATTAAATGGTGGCTTGTGATTTGAACCTCTTCAGGTGTTCATATTCTAGATTAGAGTTATAAATTGAAAACATCCTCCCAAGTTATACAAAATCAAATACTTTGCATAAATATTCACCCAGAAAATTCCGTCATTGATCGAGGCCAAATTTTGGTGGCCGGAATCCAGATTATTGCTTGTTTTTCATTACCGAACATCATAAAACTACAATAGTATAATTTTTGAATCATCAGTCTTCAGCTTTCGGGACATCCGAAATATTTGAGTTTATTTAACGCATACTCGTAGATATTCTCCTACCAAAAGGCACCCCAACAAGGCACTCGAGAGTTGAGATGCAGGATCAGACGCGCTCGGGAGCAATGTCCCTGCGGTTTCTATTTAGGTGCGGCCGGTCCGGCGGGATGGAACCACGCGGGCAGTCGACCGTTTAACGGAATAAAGGAATGCAATGATGACGTGTTCATCTTTTTATATTGTCACACATAACCTAACCAAAGGGAAATCTCTTCCCAGTTGAATATTCCCCGTAATTACCTTTCGTGATCCACACTTTCCAAGTTCGCATCTATTATGCACACGCTATGCGTTGTCTTGAAGATGCATTTCACTTGGCCAATATTTAATTTTCAGAGTTGTAAAGTGAAAATCTAAGACCAAGACATGTCGCTTAGAGAAAGTGGGACTGGTTTGTGAATGATCCGGGTTTAGTACGAAGCCCATAAATCATTCTTAGTATTGTACCATAAAACTGAACGACGCAAGATTCTGCAAAATCCTCTTCGACTTGAAATAACAGTTCCAAATTATGATCATAGCTGCAATCGACCCCTTTCAGCATTTTAACTAGGTACTTTGACATCATGAATGCAACTATTGTCTTGATGATGCATTGTGTGCATTCAGCATTCTAAAATGTACATGTCAACAGTATCGATGTATCTCGGACTGGTACAATAGAGGCGCCAGATTAGCCACAATCAGGTCGGATAAACCTTTGCGGTCCGGATTGAATATCGGATATCAAGCCACAGGCTCTAACGCTAATACAACGTTACAAAGTGCATTAACTTGTTACTACCCAGTACTAAGATTTTTCAGGATTTTTATCATCGGAAATTGAATTGCTCGTAAATTATCGCTCTCTCCTCGGAATTTAACATAGGTTTACTTTACTTATCCAAGTCTTGTTAATTCTTGATCATGATGCATCAAGACTTCGTTACAATGAGTATCCAAAAATATTATTACAGACATACATTACTGTAGTTTCCATAACAGTTGATATCACGTAGTTGATAGGTTCTTTATGAATGCATGTATTTATAGTAGATAACGATACTCTGTTTACAATCTTTTACTTTTTATACGATAGAAGTTAAACGCAGGGTAGAACAATTCATAATCTTTTGCTGTTAACGTGTAAGTGACGTAGATGTTTGTGGGGTCAATAAAGATAATGGGACACTTGCTAGAATAAAATAATTCAAGGTCATATATCTGGAATCACAGAATATTAACAAAAGGAATAAAATATCTTACGGGATCCTTTAAAAATTTAAATTATTCTCCAGGTATGTCTCTCAGGATGAATAGGACCAGATATTATGCTACTATTACTATCTACCTACACATTATTGTATCTATTGAAAAATTGATAATTTACTTTCTAAATGAAAGTTTATGTACAATGATAATTTATTTTAGATTCAATTTCACAACCAAGTACCTCATAAAGTTCTAATTTAGTGAAGTGCAGAAGTAGTCCTAAAAAGAAGTAAACTGGTTAGTTGTTACGACATAAATTTTGGTATGAACACTTTTTTACATATTAATCAAGACAGTTTATGAAATAGGTATAAGTAGGTATTTTTAACTACCCTGGTTAGTTCTACAAGCATCTTAATTGTACTAAAAACCAAGATTCCATCCAAGAACCGCTTGCAACAAATTGTTAGTAAGATTACATAAAAACGCCGGTATTATAGTATTCAAGCTTACTTGACATTATGTAGCCGGGTGTAGTCTCGCGTGTGACAGTTCCAGTCACCTCTAATATCACGAACTACACGCGCTCTTCGCGCAGCACTAGCTAATGCACGCAGCGTGCGCGACCGGCGACCGCGACCCCCTCACCCCGCCTACTCACACTATCACATATGCGTCATCGTACGCAAACACACACACCTATGGCGACAACGCTTCGCCTGTATAAAAATGAAAAGACAACGACACATTCACCAGAAACATTTTAATTAAAAAAAATAGGATACATATAACTTACCTTAAAAATTAAAACTAATAAATAAATATTATAAATTAGTTTTTACAAAAAGTTGCCCTTATTTTGTTTGCTTGTAAGCTGGCAACTCAAGGCACACTCCAACAGCTGTTCATGGCGATCAATAGATGTCAGTAGGTGTCGCTTTATTTTCGTTGCCGTATATAGCATAACGGTATCCGTAGTAAAATCACTTCATTGTAGGGATGTTAGTACTTTATAGAAACATCGACATGAGTAAATATGTAAAAAAATATTTCGAATATTTGAAATGTGAAGTTTAGCTGCTAATAATTTAACTGAGATGCTTCGTAAAGGAAAAGATAGATAGAAAATAATATCAGTAAGAAGGAAGATGGGTATTATCATACTCAAAGACTAATTCATATTTTTTGAGACCAAATAATATTTTTATTGAAAGATATACTTTTGTAGGTATATACTTACATAATTATACGCTATAAACTTTCAATTACGTATTCTTTTGCAATTACCTTGAATGTCAAAGGACTATTAAAACTAGAGGCGTTATTTTGTGATCTTAGTGATTAGGTATGTAAATTCAACACCACACACAATATGAGTAGTACCTACGTGCCTACATCACACACAATATTCGGTAGGTATTTAGCGATAAGTAATTTAATCGATATTTTACCACTTGTCCCATCCCTACCAAGCTATCCAATAGTCTCTTTCATAGTCGGGGACGTTCCGCGGTCTTCTTTGATATTATTGTACGCGGAGTCGGGTCGATGAACGAATTCGGCAAAAAAATGACGGTCAATTATGCAATACGAAATATTATTGAGAGTCCGTAACCACGGATTTGTGCTGGAAAACAAGGAAAGGACGTTTTAAACGTAAAATGTCGTAAACGGCAGGTTGGCGTGTTGTGTTTGTTTTCGGTGTTTCGGTGGAAACGATGGCCAACTCCCCGACTAGTATAGAAACACAAATAGACAGTTTTTTGGAGCAATTTAAAAGGAGTGCGTCGAAGGCGATGGAGGAGAGGATGGATTGGCCTGATGGTCCATCGCCAGGAGCCGTCGTTAAGTCCCGAAGTAGCTGTTTCGCCCTAGACGCAGCAGCTGGTGAGTAATATACCTAAATAATATTTTAAAACCATCCACTACCTAATGACGTCATAATAATTCAACATAGCCGTAAACTAATTAAAGATTTACGCAAGTAAATAGAAAGCAATGGATAGGTAGGTACCAACTATGTTAGTAAGAGAATGATTAATTTGAACAATTTATTAATTGATCCACTTTAATTATTAATCCCAAAAAAGAAGCTTTTTATTGGTACCGGAAACTAATTCTACAAAGCAGTGCGTACTAGGTATTTTTTTTTAAACTTACCTAATCTAGTATTCCTCATGACTATAACAACATGGAACTACACACGTGGGTACATAATTAGTGCTTAGATACATTCAAAAATCAAATCATGCAATAGGTTGATAATATTTGGATAAACTTTACTTCCTAAACCACGCATTTGTTTTTTGTTTCGTCCGACGACTGGATGACAGTTTACTTTTTTAGGGTGTATGACCTTGTTATTAGTAAAATGTTTCGGATAAAATATAATTCTGTAATATTGAAATTTAACTTTTTGCTATTTTAAATAATAAAAGAATATGACTTCCGATTATAGCTAATTGATGTTATAAAACAGATGCCTTACATTAAATTAAACATAAGATTTTAACATAATTACTGGTTGAGTATCAAATTAATCTCTAAATTTGTTCTTCAGTATGATACTTTCTATTGTTTTGGAAATTCTATACCGATAAGTACGATGAGAAACAAGGAGTCGTCGGCTGATTCAATTTGAGCGACATTATGGGAAATAGTGCACACGTAGAAAGGAAATTACTTTAATAGAACAACGAGGGCCTATGATAGTATGTATTAAAAAAAAATGGTTATTAAAGTATTGAACGCCAGTGTCGGTGGTTGAGTGTTCTGTTCTGTTCCACGTCGTTGCGGACCCTCTTGTACATTGGACCCTGTTATATTTTAAATTGTAGTGCGTAGATGTTTTCAGATGTATTTTTAGTATAATTATAATCGTATTAGGTACATACTAACGATTATAATAAAAATAAATCTATTTACGTATACCTATGTCTCGGATACATAATTATAAGAAACGTATTGGTAGCCAAAATTTATCTTTAATCAAATTTAATTTAATGTTCCATGAACCTTATGTATGGACGTTAGAAAACATATAACTACAGAAGCTAACAGAAAAAGGGTTATCGATTGGCTTATTACTTTCTGTTGTTAAGAAATCACGAAATTAAGATTTTTCAATTGAAAAATCGGCCCTTATTTTCTTCTAAATATTCTTTAATTTTATTATAACCACGAAGATTAGCGCATATACAAAATACATTTTTTTTTTTCAGGTTTATTAATTCAACACTAAAAAAAATCCTTACGAATTCTTGTGATTACGAATTTTCGAATTCTGATGAATAAATAGCACAATGACAGGCAAAAGTGAAAACATAAATGTAAAAATATTAAATGTTACTGGTTTGGCCCTTTTTCCAAATTCGATAACATGTACACTTACCTGTTTTAGGAGAGAAGTCAAATTGTAGACTTTCAACTGTGACAATCTGTTGATCAATAATATTTATGATAATAAATTAATGCTAATCAATTCATTAAAACATATAATATTTATTTCATATATATATATTATCTTGCGGCATTATTTTATGTTAAAGCGAGCGTTTTAAATATTCCCGCGTTGGTTTGCGAAGATAGCGTCGATACGGAAACGCGTGCTCAGCGCCGTCTGGTGGTGGCGCACTGTACTAATTACGTGTTCTACGGCGTCCTCCGATTTTATTCACGGAAAGTGTATCGCCATATTGCTTCCGTGAACTCAGTGAAATATTTGTTCATTTCTCTATAATTATGACTATAATATCAAAATGAAGTGAATAAAAACAAACCACAGTCTATTAGAAACTGTGGGGATACATTTTTATGCATCTCAGTCACTGAAATATTGTGAAAAAGGTGAGTTTTATTCTTCCTTTGCTATGACTATATGGCCCAATATTCCACGGGAGTTCGATCCGCTATGCGATAATGAAACTTAAAAAATGCGATTAAGGTTAATAATTGCACGGTTTTTGTTATGTTTATTTACATGAATTTGAAAAGTTATCGCGGTTTTTCTTGTATTGTATCTTGGGGTTGTAGATTCTCCAAGCGGTCGGGGCGGGTTTGTCGTGTGGCTTTGTACATACACGTATGTACGTACATGTGATTTGACGTGAACGATCGGTTGTAGCGTAGAGCAGGCAGAATGTCGTTCGAAAAAATGGAAGTGGTGAATCCTGCGGAGAAAGAGGCGAGCGAGGTGCTGCACTCGCTGCTTTCTGTGGAGCGGCGAAGCGTGGACAGCAAGGAGGCGATCATCGTGTCCATACCAGCGGACCAGAACGGCGGCGGCGAGTATGGCGAGAGTGCACAGTGGCACACTCCCGTCATGGGCCAGCACTCCGTCTTTGAGATGGGAGGACAAAATATGCAGCAACACAACTATAACGGTCATCAAGAGCAGGTACAAACATTTGTCTAATTATTTACTATATAAATTGATCATAAATCTGTACAACTGTCCGACAAGATCTATTAAAATCCCTTTTTGTCTGCTGATTTGACAACTTTCGATTGACTTGACGATTTTGACAACTTTCAGGTGTTATGGCAAGGACATACAATACAAGTGGAAAATGGTGCTGCCAACTTGCAGAACTTACCTGGCACATACAGTATAGAGTTTGAATCCCAAGTGGAAGGAGATCCGGGCGATATGGAAGTTGATACTAAACCTAAAGTTGAAAAGAAGACAGGCAAAAAGAAAAAGAAAGCTGAATCTGACAGTGATGAAGAAGTATTGGACAATAAGCTGGAGGATAATCCCGCCCAGGTGAGAAATACTTCTATCATACATTTTGGGCCACCAAGATACAGCCCATGCCTAGTTTTGGGCCCAAAACCGCTAATTCTTTTCCTATCTTTTTTTAAATTTCCTATATTTTTCTCTATGTAAAACTGTATGTTCATTAATAAATATTATTATCGTACCACAACTGATTCAAATTTGCCGGTGACTAAATTCTTCATATGTTGCAGCAAATTTGAATCAAACGAATTATCCATAATATAATATGTATTGAGACTAGTTTCTACAATGAAAAATAATTTTAACCTAATAGAATTAGAATTAACATTCATGGTAAAGTACTGAATTCATTGAATATTGCCTGGGTTAGATAGATATATAACCAACGATATAGTGGCACTCTTTTTATTTCAACCAGGTTCCATCTACAGCCATGAGTATTTGACAAATAAATGATTCTAGCCCAAAGATAGATTGTCATGGCAATAGTTTCATTGACAGTTTTTAAATTTGGATATATCCAATCTACAAGATGAACATATTCCTGCTCATACATATGAATCTGTGATGGTCTTTTTCAGCATAATATCTGACCTTGTTGCAAGTGTCCCATCTGTCTGTATCTGTTTAGTGGATTTTGTGATAAAGGGATTTTTCTCATAAGTTAAAAGTGAAGATTAGTAATATTATTTTCTTTCTCAATTCTGTATTCATGACAGCAATAATCATGTTTCAGGTCAAAGAAAGACTGAGGAGAGGCTGCGATTGTAAAGACAACTGTTATCGTGGCCTCAATCCAGAAGCTGTCTACCGTCACAGACTCAATATTGCTGAACTGACCAAGAGTGAACATGATATGTACCTGATGGGCATCACTATGGCGAGTTTGGCGAATCCAGCCGAGACATCACGGCATAAGGTCAGGAGGAGACTGAGAGCGTGTTATGTATATCAAGGGAGGAAGGTTTGCTTAGAAGCTTTCTTGTATCTCGAGAATGTAACTCATTATCAACTAAAGCGGATCAGACAGCACGTCATGACGCACGGGGTCGCGCCTCGGATACACGGCAACGTCGGTAAGAAGCCATACAACACGTTTACTCTAGATATTTACAAACACGCAACTAATTTCTTGAAGGAGTATTTAAAACAACATGCAAGCTCGCCTAAAGATGTTCAACCATCTGGAGAAAGCGGTAAGAAAGCCAGCAAGACTGTCATTATTCAAGGGGATTCACGGAAACATTTATTCGAAGCTTACAAGGAGTATGGAGAAATTTTAGAGCCGGGTGTTAAACTTATGGGCTACTCAACTTTCCGTGCGTTTATGAAGGATCAGTTCCCTCACGTCAAATTTGCGACCAAGAAGCAAGATATTCCAAAGGATATGGTGCCGTTCCGCAGTGGTAAATGTATGTCATATGATAAGAACAAAGATCCTATCAGAATACAGCAGGAGAAAGATAAAGCTGATGCAAAGAAAGCAGCTATGGAGGCTAAGAAGAAAGAGGAGCACGAGAGGGAACAACAGGCGCAGCAACAAGCCCAGCAGCAGCAGCAGCAACAACAGCAACAACAACAGCAGCAACAACAACAGCAGCAGCAACAACAACAACAACAGGTGCAACAAGTACAAGTTCAACAACACCAGCAGATGCAGAATCAGGCTCATGTTGTCATACACCAACAGCAGCCCCAACAACAGCAGCAAATGCAACAACAAATGTTGGTGCCACAAGTCAGCCAGCACCAACAAGTGCTCACACAACAGGTCCAAGGTGTACAACAAGTGTCACAGCAGCATTGTGTTCAGCCTCTCGGCGTTTCAGAGGAGGGCGGCCAGCCAGTGGAAATGGCACAGCAAGTTATACCACTGGCGGTAGTCCAACAGCCACAACAAGCTTATATCGTAACTCCTGTTTCACACTTCCAAACTCGTGTTCAGGGCACTTGGTACAGGCATTGACAGCCGATCAGCCGAACAGCTATTGCGCCAGTTTCAAGTAATGCCGAACAGAATGAAGGAGATGAGAAACATTATTACGTAACTAGGATCTCGCAACGACTTAACTGTTGTAAAGTGGAACGGTTCCTTGGAAAATCTGGTTAATTTGAAACGCCACATGTAACTTTGGCAATAAGTAAGCAAGGATAGTTAGGTAACACCTTTTCAGTATTGGTTGAAAAACTAATTTAATAAAACTATCTGTAAGTATAAAAGGTAATCATATTTACACCATTTATATTAGCGATTAGCTATGTAGTTTATTTTAGAATTATGTAATGTGGTTTTACATCAAATAACTAAAATTTATTTTTATTATGAGTATAGTTAGACAGTGTGTAGAAGCTTCAAGGATTGCGTGTAAGAGGAATAAGGTTGTTAGCGTTTGAGTGCAACAAACGAAGATTTCTATTTTGTGCCCTTTTTAAACTACACTCATGTTAGAAATCGTTTATAAGTGTACTGAATTTGACAATTTTTGAGATGCTGTTTCAATAATATATCTTAAGCTGTCAGAATGTAAGAAAATGATGTTACTATTTCGACAGTTACTTGAAATATAAAACATCTCAAAAGTCATGTTAACTTATAATCGATCTCGACACTAGTGGTTTATTTATTCCCTAGCCATAGTTAGGTGGTTCTGTTACATACTTTACTAATCGGGTTATGTTTCCGCAACAACATGCGCAAATTCTAGGTCTTTGTATAGATTTTGATCCCAAATTAAAAGATTTTTTGATTCCATTGTCCACGTCATCAATAGCAGTGTCCGTGGCATCGCACAGTGCACAGGTCTTGAAAAGTGATGTTGGTGCACAACGAGCAAGACAATTTTAACAGAAAAATATAAGGTCTTAGTGATCACCTATACCTTTGAATGATTTGATTCCCACTAGCCTTGAAACTAAATTTTTGCTTGTTGCGCCTAAATCTTGGAGGGTCGGGAGTGTTGTAATGACAGCTAGTAGTAGACGAATCTTATACAATAGCGATCAATTAATTTGTCACAATAATGATTGATGTCTTATTTTCAATGTATCAAAAAAGCAGTGCCTTCATAATATGATGTGGATTTTGACATAACACGTGCGATTATAATTTCGGAATTAATATTTAGAATAAAGTAATAATAGGATTTTAATGGAAGAGGTATGTATTGCAGTGCTTTAGATTTCAATGAGGCGATCAGACACATTATTTTAATATCACTAAACTTTTAATGGAATGATCCGCGTACATTTTCCCATTGTAATAAAAAATCAAAGACAATACCTTATGTTTTCACCAAATGTAATACATATCAATATAATTCATCACATGAACTAAGTTACTAACACGATAATATATCACTTGGTCTTATTAAGTTATGAGTACTGATGATCAGTAATTGTTGTATTGTAATTGGAGTGCGCAAAATTGTCACTGTTAATTGTTTTTCAGCAATATAATTATTTTGCTAATAGTCTGAAAACGATTCTTTACTTTATCAGAAAATAATTTAACTTGTTTATTTTTAATAATACTTCCAGTGTATTTAAATGTTCCGTTAGTGCCTATTATAGCAATAATTCTTAAAGCAATACGATCTAATATTTGTAGCGAGCTATGAGGAGGCCTATGATCAGCAGTGGATTTAGAGCCCACACCCTTTCAATCAGTAGTGTACTAAAAAAAATGAGTTAAAAATTAAATTCATTCATATGTTATTAAAGTAGCTTTCTACATTATTAGCCTTAGTGATTTTCCGTGAAAAAAAAAGCAAACATTAGAATACGGGGCATTTTTGGCTGCCACAATTTTTTGTCTAATCTACTTGAAACTCCGTAGAAATAAAAACCAGCATACTATTGTAGTGATTTGTTTTAGTGTTTATCACAACGTTTTATCACAATCAATTAACGCTTATTATAAAGACAATTAAACCCAATGAATACATTTGCTCAGTGACATCATAAGCGCACAGTTTTCTAAAACTATCTAATTGTCGAACAAGAAGGCTGACATCCTGAGTGCTGAGTGTTCGCAGCCTCAGCTATAAGTTCATACGTTTTAAGGTTTTATTTTATAAGTGCTGACAAAGTTAGGTAGTTATTTTAATACACTAGAGATTCTGGTGTGGCTAGTTTTAATATCACGGTGACCAAACATTGCAATAAAATCGTTTTTGAAAGCATGTGATTGTCATAGGGATACATAATGCTGTACTAATTTTTAACATCGTAGGAATGTAGTGTAAGGATACGTTTTATTTTATTGATGATTCGTATTTTTTAATTACAACGGTTTGTGTGATTTCTGAAGTCATTTGAACGCTACGATAGATACATGGTAGTTACCCCATCATGACCACTTTTGACCCCTTCAGAGAACACAAATTCGAATAAATGAAGTTGAAGGAGTGCATCGAAGGTCTAGCGAACAACACACCGAACGCCGGAGAACAGTGAAAAAAACATAATATTACCTCGCAAATTATTGGTGCATAAAATCTGATTTTGGGTAGTAATGACATATTTGTGTTATGAAGGAATGTAGTGGTCTTGCTGGGGTAACAGTTTTATATTTCGAGACTAAACCCATCTGATACGACGAAAAATCGGAAATCCTAATGAGTCGACGAACAGTATATAAGACGTGTAAAGCCGTAGTGCTCAAGAGAGCTTCATTGTAGTAAGCTCCAAAAATAAAATCTTTTAGACTACGTTATTCAATAAAATCGTGTATTAATTGGCATGTTTATTTATCCCAACGATATTTTCTTAGAACTGCAAATTATATAATGGATTCCTCATCCACTTTTATCAAAATCAGAATTTAAGTCCTCGCGATGACAAGACTAATAGTTTCAAGCCGGAGGCGAATTTGAAAATCTCATTTTATTTTGATATAAGATAAGATAAATATAGTGTAACTTATGTAACTGATAGAAGTGTGTAATCATAATCAATTTAACTATAGACAGTACAGAAATGTGCCTAGAAATTATGCTTATCCGTGTATTTTTATAGTGCAATAACGTGTGAGATTCGGAGCAGATTTTATAATCGAGATTGTCGATAAATTAAAAATATTCTTGTAATAACAACAGTCCCATGTTAAGCCGAAAAAGCAAATCCTATCGAAATTATCAAATTGTCATTGGAAAATAAAATAAAAATATCACAACACACTAATTTGCTTCGAATCGTAGTGATTTGCCCTTAGCAAGATATTCGGCATCTATGTTCCAAAATTATTACCGTAGGAAGACATGATGTGATAGAAAATAAACTTTTTTACGCTATAGTATGTGTTTCAATTAACCCGTTCAATCCAGGGCTTTGGGACATTAGGTGTGATCGGGGTCGAGGCTCCCACGCCATCCTCCAATAGTCCGGTGCTGAGTTACAACCGGAGATTGTCCATCGGGGGTGTACGTTCGTCGCACTCGTTCTGCCTCGGCTCATTGGTCTCCTGCAGCCGGCCACTTCACTCGACGATTTAATAAATCCTCCGCGTCGTTCATTTGTAAACAAAAGTCATTGTTTCGGCCCCAATCGGACAGTTTGACGATGGCGACTTGCCTTAGCGGGCGCGCGCAGTGTCATCTCATTATTTGGTGACCTCTGCGAAACCCGAAATGAAGTTTTGGAAGTGTAGTACTAAAAGTGAGCGGCGAGCAGCTGCTATCGGTAAGTGCAAACACTTTCTTATGCCTTTTTTTTATTGATTGGCCCTATAAACGCTGAATCTGCGTTCAAAGGTCAATAATATTGACCAACAAACAGATTGCATCTAATATATATTATTATTAGACCAAGTACTTGACGTTATTAAATTAACCCAGTTCTAGACCGGTTTGCTCAAACGATATCTGTAATTTGTCTTGATTATGGAGTGCGGGGAAGATACAGTTCTACGCATTGTTAATGAGAAGTCACTGAACCATTTACCGAGTGTCTTAATTATTTTAAAGTATCGCGAATGACGTCAATTTTCACATCTCTATCTTACTAAAACTTATCTCACATAGGTAGGTAGGTGCCTCTATATTTAAGCACTAGTCTAAAGATAACAAAAGGCGTGCACCTACGTTCATCAGAGAATCGCTAAAATAGAAATGAGTAAACTGAGTAAGATAATATTATCTAGTGTTGACCTTGCAATCAAAACAACAAAAAATATTATAACTAATTCAACTCACGGCGAGATGAAATGGAAAATAATAAACCGGTAAAAATATGAATAATTTCCTTATCTCTATAAGTAGGTATTTTTAGAATAATTATAGACTCGATACCTATTTACACTACTAACGCAAATATCTACATATGTATGATCTAGGTACGTATGTTAGTATTAGCATTGCAAATAAAATATCCGGGTAAGCATGATTCGGGTCTTGCAATGTGTCAGTGTTTGAAAGTTCTACCAGAATCGGTACTATTCGGAAGTGGGTCTGCTCGTAATATCCATTTCTCGGTGTTCTCTCTTTCCAGTCTGAGGTTGAAATTTGAATGCAGTTGGAAGGACTACCAGGCGACAACCTTTAAGGCTGTAGGTAATTCGTCAACAAATTCAAACAGGTGTCAAACTCTCAAATCAACACACTTGAAGGGCAGCTACTAGGTACTATCTAAGTAGTAGGAAGTGTGGAATGAGCTAATGTTTTGTTCAGTATGTACTATCGATATTAAACAAAACATTCAGGCCTGCTTAGGTACATTCAACAAAGATGTAGGAAAGTTCAAAACAATTGTAAGTAACTAAGTATACATAGTACAAGATAAGCAGTCATGTTAATACTTTATCCATTGTTTGTATTAGCTTGTATGAGAGGTATTCGTTTTTAGTGACATGTCGGGCGAGTTACCATTATAATTATTGCTTCCCTAACTCCATGCGCCAGCAGGAAAAACAGGCATGTGAAATAGGCAAGATAACGTGACAAGGATACTGAAATTCCCAGCCAGAAAATTGAGTAGGTATAACTTTAACCTTTACCGTATTACGCACCATCGTTATCCATTACTTGTTCACGTATATCGGCGTTTAAGTATGTATAGGCATTATTAGAAGTCAGCATGAAGTCGGCAGACGGCCAGAGTGTGACCGCCACTCTTTATTACTTTGTGTACAAAACGGACCTTTCTTTTGTACTGTCTCAGTTAAGCTCGTTTATTACGTCCAAGGGCGGACCGATTTGTGGAAGAATTAGGTGTTTATTAAAGCGATCTGGATAATTCCCAGCTTTGTGACAAATATAAACGTCTAGATACCTAAACCTGCCTTAGTGAAGTAAGCCTTTAATCTATCTTACTTTGACATTTCAAAAAGATATATTCAATTCATAAAAATAAAAGCACATAGGTATTAAAATATTACAGAAGTTCAAAGTTGACAAAGTAGCGAAAGGCGAAAACGACGCCATGGAGCACGGAGTTTCCAATGCAAAAGTTCTCGAAGGGTTGTCATGTCTTCATCATAAAGTCTTCAACTTGTTCTGCTGTAAAAGTATGTATCAAGACACTCAAAAATATTTTTTAGACACGTGTCAATCGGCTCTATAAAATCAATGCACGTACGTTTGGTCATATCAATAGTTGTGACGATGACGTATTATCTATACATAGTTGCAGGCTCATGGCGGCTGGCGAGCGTGTGCCCACTACATAGATTGGCAGCGCGGTGCTGGCTCCAGGCTGATTGCTATGCGAGCCGCAATCCGCCAACCATCGGCCTTTGTTTGCGTTTCACATTGTCCCTATCCTTCCTTTCCGTTCCAACTTTTACTGAATACGAGGCATTGTTTGATTTTCATTAAAATTTCATTGCAGTTTATAGCGGACGGTAGCAATATTTCAATAATCAAGTTAATTGATTAATACCGCTATAGGCATCGGATTACTGCATGTACACGCGCAGTTTCCTCGACTTTTGAATTATATCAAGTTTAATGTAACGCATGTTGTTTCATATTATGTATATATAAATTATTATCCGTGTAGGTATCTATTTTACTAAAAATTTACCTAGACGCCCTCTAGTTTTAGAGTCCAAATATAATTATTTGTCTTTGGATGGGGCATCCAAAGACAAATAAATAACCCCTCATAAGTGGATAATAACTACGCCTGTCTAACGTTTGTCCCATACCTACTCGTCAATAAACCTAATCACACTCGCGGTAAAGTGAACTATGCTCTAATTGTAGCGATAACTACAGCTATTAATTTTATACAAACCAAACTCGGATATGCCTGCTAGCCCCCATCAAATTTAACAACTAGCAACACTATAAGTTAGGATCGTATACCAACCATAGACTTAGAATTCCGCTTACGCTATACCAACAGATGACTAGAGGAAAACGAAGGAATGTGGGCAACTTGAGTAAAAAGTTTTATAGTTATACAGACTTTTCTGCTTTAACTTTCTGAATACACTAGAATAATCTAGGTAGCTAGTAGTTAGTTCGAAGTTCATTCGCAGCGTAGAATAATTGGAAGTATCGTTATCGTTCCATCAAGCACCTACGCCAGTCCGACATAGTTTACTCTCACAAGTATAGTTCTTAGAAATAATGTTTGCTTGTTTACTAGAGGCTTTTAACTGAGCCCATCTCGGTTCCTTACTGGAGTTATGTCCACACGATAGGCTGACCGACCGAGTGTTGTGTCGTAACTTGGGAGAGGTATGTGCCAATTTTCCATTCTCCCAATACTCGGTTCTGCTTCATCCGCCAAGAGTCTTTTGACATATATGTAAATGTTTATTATGTACCTAGTATACATATTCAAACTACATATACCGAAGTTGTCTTATTAAGGCGTTATTTTTCCTTTAAACCGGGTTCATTCACTGGCGCACCGCACTCTTTACGGGGTGTCATGTCATTTGGAGATTTTTTTTCGTGCATGAGCTTCGATCAGGAATGTATGTATGTGTATGAGCATCTCACATGGTTATCGTAAGGTAGTAAAACAAAAATCTAGCCAGCAAAAAGGTAATAATCTGGCAGCCTAAGGATTCTTTCAGTGAACTTCAAACGAATGCTCCATTTGATTAGCTTTTGATTGAGTTATTTGATTTAATTATGTCCCCAACGAATTCGTGGCAGGCAAGTAAGTACCTGTCTTTATAGGATAGGAAACACTATTATTAATTTTGGATCCACGACACAATGCCGACGTTATGAATACAATAGACCATCTGCATCGTCCTAGTCCCAACAAAGACCGGTTCTGACGTACTTAAAAGTCTTACAAGTAGTAGTAGTCAAACTAGATAGCACATGAATTTCAATTAAATATTCTAGAGGTGGGGTTAGCTCAAACAATTTTAGCAGAGCCAAAATCGAATATAGGAAAAAACTATGTCAACTAGTTTACTTCCTTAATTAAGATTTTCCTATCAATATAAGATTTGGCATTGGTTTTTTGTAGATTGTATATTGTAGGCATGATGGGGTTGGTGTATCCTTAAGGATAAAAAACCCCAAACTAAATAAAGATAAAAAAAAACATTCTAGATATGGCAACAAGGACGTAAAATATTGGATGGTTAGGTATTTATGGATTATCCGATACGAACACAAGAACACAAAGATGTAAATGAGAAAACATTAGTCAAAGCTGAAACTATGGTAGCTCTACTTTACTAGTTTACCTAAATTTTGAGACGACTTTTATTCACAAACTATTACCGATGATTCCAAGGATCTAGTACGAAGTTTTGCTTTGTTATCGACCCTATTTAATTAACGTTAGCCTAAAATATTTTAAAAATAATGTGCGCGCGTCTACGATATGTGTTCACTTTAAGGCGTGCGCACTTTTTTTCATACTTTTTTGGCTAAACGGTAATGACGATCGAGGACGAGGAATACGCGTACTAGACCTCCAGGTATCGTATAAATCGTACATCCACTGGTGATAAAAGAATTAGGGCTAATATGGTGATAAGGGGTTGTCTTATCTCTAACAGATACAATATTAATTCTGAACGATGTACCTTTACCGATTTATTGGTTATATGCAAGCGTATGGTGGTTTTTGTAACACGGGGTTTTAGATTAGATTCCGAATTTCTATCATTGAAGGTAGAAAGAAGCTCTATGGTCGCACACAATATGGCGTAAAAAAACAATATTGGGGTGGTGCGTTTCGACCTTTACCACAAAACATAAAGTTTTGCTGCATTTGGTGGAAGACTGAATTTATTCATTCGCACTGATAAGAGTAAACGCAAGTCTTTGTTTATAGACGGGTTTTACGAGGACTCCTAAGTCTTACTACGGAATTATTAATATATAAAATATGCGCATAACACACATTAATATATTTATAGTTTTAATCACTTGCGGTGAACTATTGTTGAATTTGCTCGTAGCGCTTGCACTCAGGCTAATAAACTTTCAAGCGGTATTTTAGTTCAGACGTCCTAACGAGTAATCCAATCAGGGACCACTTCCTAGGCGAGCTCAAAACGGGTGCGAAGGTGTCCACACGTCTACAAACTACCTATTAATAGATATGCGTTAAACGGTTCCACTCGAAAACGTTACATTACCATGTAAGACGGTTTTAATTAATAATCTTAACGATGATGCACAAAAATATAGTTAATATTAGTGCTTAAATTAATTTTTCGGTCACTGACAATTAAAAAACAAATGAAATTATTTTAATCAACTGTTTATTATTTCTTGAAATACAAATTGCAGAAGTTTTCAAACTGATCAAGATATGTAAGGCAACTCCAGCAAAACTAGGACAGATTCTAAGAAAATTTCCAGTTTTCCGAATGACAACTATACAGAAAGAACAGCAAACGAGCAAACAACAAATTTGGGTTCCTTTGGATACACAATTTTCCTTATTTCCGATTCTTTTCTCTCTTGGATATTTACTTACTAAGTACAAGCAAGTTTCACATAGCTTCATGACATAATACTTTTTTCGCGCAAATAAAAGGGTAGTTAAATAAACAATAGAGGTACATTAAAGGCCAAAGTAAAATGTTGTTCCAGTTTACCGGACAAAGGTTGACAAAATGTTTTATTAATGTAAGTATTATTTCTTCTTCCTGCGGTTATCCGGGTTCAGACATGGGCAAAAAGTAATCAGATTAATGATTAAGGATTACGATTACAATGTGTAATCCTTAATCATGATTACAGATTAACGAAATTAATCAAAAAAGTAATCATATTCGGTGATTAATGATTATTAGTTTGTAATCGTAATCATGATTACTGATTACAGATTGATATAAAATAATTGAAAAATAAAAGATATTCATTTTGTATGTAAGTCACCTTTATTTTTTATCAGTCTCATGAATTGAAATTTTGGGAATAATTATATTACTGAGATATTATAATTATATTATCTTAGATAATCGTTTCTAAAGTTTAAAAATTTAAAAACGCCTGTGATTTTGTTAAAGGCAACACGCACGGGTAATTTTGCTTTTTATGAAGATGAAGAAGACCACTGAATTTGGTGTGGATGATCCGGTTGGCGCAGTGGCTAAGCGATTAGCTTTCTGCGCTACGTGTCGCGGGTTCGATCCCCGCACGGAACAAATATTTGTATGATCTACAGATAGATGTTTCGGGTCTGGTTGTTTGTGTATGTGACATGTATGTTTGTAAACTGTACCCACGATACAGGAGAAATCCTAGTGAGGGACAATGTTTTTTTGAAAAGAAATAAAAATAAATTTCAGAAATTATTTTACTTTTCGAGAAAAAAAAAAATGGTTTTGGACTTTCTAAATATCTAAAGTTGACAAACTTTCAAGTTATTTTTCTCAACAACTATACAGAATTGGCATTCAGGAGTTCTACGCCTGTGTCTAGAATATTATGACGCATTACTTGCTTAGCTTCACTCAAAATGACGAGTCACAAAGGATTATTTAACACTATGTTACGCGGCAACGGCACAAAGAAATCACATTATAGGTCTGAGAGGGGCGCGCTGCGGGTGCGGTGGCGGGTAACCATGCGTACGCGGCGATTGACTTGTCGGGTATACCCCGTCTCCCGCACACTTACCGCGCGTCTGGAATACAGTACGTCGAGCACACAAAAATCTTCTGTTTTAAAAATTATTATTATGGCACAGATGAAAAATCATGTTTACTTTTATAACTTTTTATAAAACTTGTATTAGGTGCGATTTTACAATTGAAAATATTATATTGAAGATTAATTATTCTTCAATTTAATAGTTTATTATGTAGAATTCATTCATACGTAATCATGTAATTTCGATTACGGATTACTTTTAATCAGAATTAACGATTACATGTAATCTTGATTTAATGTAATCAAGGATTACAAGTAATCAGGATTGATGTAATCATGATTACTTTTAATCAGATTATTAATCTGATTACAAAAGTAGTCGATTACGCCCAACTCTGTCCGGGTTTAGTCCCGAGATCCATTTCCCGCCTACAGGTTTTTTTTTTACATTTTATTCGAACTTCTGCACAAGGATTTGCGGACACCTGAACTTTCAAGTCCCGTTGTAATGCTTGGGTCACATTTTCGGGTAATTTCGAATGCCACGATGATCTAAATTTTTCAGGGATGATGAATATTTTGGCTACACACACATCGTTACCGGAATAGATTCTCACCCTGCTTCTCCGGTCAAGGTGTCACTGGATTGCCGTTAGAACTTTGAATCAATAACCCGCTTTCTTATAGAATATATAACTTTAAAGTAAATAAAGTATGTCAGAGAACGCATCTGCGACGGTTTAGTCATGAAAATCGACCTCGATGCTCATATTATTGTAGCATTTACTGGCGATATACTAACAGCTACTATTTATGACATGAAAAACATCTACGCTTTATAGTACCTATTGTTAAAAATGTATAACGGCAATACTTAAATCTTATCTCCATTTAAAAACCAATTTATTTCTAAAGGAATAAAATTGTATATCGAGGAGCATGTCTATAACGTGTGTCTTATATAGGCTCATTTGCATCTCAAAAAACACGTTCCTCCCCATTCCTTAGCAGTTACAAGGCTAAATATATGCGGGGCCTATACATAGCCACTCATTTATGCAAATTGTACATAATTCTATTGAAAGAGCGTCATTATTTACATCCTTCATTACACACGTTTCATAAGAGTACTACAATATGTAAGTTAATGTAAATGGAGTCCTTACCCAACTCTTTGGAAAACATTAAGTTTCAAGGAATGCCTTCATAGCAAAGATATTACTGTATGAATCAACGTAATAAGTTTAATTGATTGAATTGAAAGGAATATAAATTAAATAAATAAAAGTATTGCCCTGGGCCATAATTTAAACTGATTCCACCCAAATCCAGCGTCCAATCTTAATGTCCTAAAAAACGAATGGTACTATTACTTTAAAAAAACTTGCGTAATGTAATCTAGTTTTGGCAAAGAGCCTGAGTAGTGATGTAGGGTACTCTATCACATTGGAACTAAACCTGTCGGCTTACGGACGGGTTTTTATTGATTACTTTGTACCATATAATACGTGCTGGCCGCTGGGGCGCTACCGATAGATAAATAATAGGATGAGAACCAAAAGGTAATACTTTGAAAGCCATGTCGCTCCCGGAGAAGAAGTTACATACCAGTGTAGACTAGTAAAGAATATGAGAAGAACAGGAACATGTTCCCGCATGTTCAAATAACAACAAAGTTGTTCAATAACTAATTCGTTTGCACACTAAGTTGATTAGCAACATTTAGGCCTACGTTCAGCTGTGCCACCGAACTAAGTAAAAAAACAGGTTCCGGCAGCATGCACCCGGTGCAACAGAGCTGAGCACTAAGCTTACATTGAACCCCGCGTGGGTGATAAGGGCGATACATTTATGGAAGCGGCGTATTTCCAGCTTTGGATTACGACAATGTGGAACTTTTTGTCCTGACCTGGTCCAGAGGAGGGTATTACACACGCCGTGTCCTTTAAAAGTTGAAGACAAGAATGAGAAGTGATAGGATACTCTATTTAGTTTAAGTTAATTATATAATACTAACAAACGTGCGAAGAACATTGCCCATTGATTTTGTCTAAATAAGGGTAAAAAAGGATATTTTTGTTTATAAATACTACAAGCGGGGCAGCTACTGTTCTGTAGTGCTGGAGGTCATTGCCTTTAAAAGCATATTAACATTGGTAACTGTAAATCTTCAAGACACTGAACCTAATACTTATGATAATAGTCAATACCATAAAGTGTCGTTGTTTTTTTATAATAATAACGGTTTCTTGTATTATGTCTATCAGTAACTTCAATTTCCATTAGTCACAGACTTATATACACAAACTTCCCGGCAGCCAATGGACTAGTATTCACTTTGTCATTTTGATTCGTTCACTCATCAATGCACATGAAACATTTTGAACTGGCTCGTTCGTTCAAATAGAAAATTTTGAGCGTAATAAAATTTTTCACTTCAATAACTCGGCACGCGGTTTAATTCTAATTTTGTACACATATTCAACGGCTCCAAAGATATTTTTATTTATTATAAAATGTAACTATTGGCTAATTTAAATCCCATACTTGTGCAATAGATGGACGGGTTCCAATGACCTGGTTCCAGTTAGCTTTGTTTTCTTTTGTGTCCCTTATGTTTACAGTTTTGCACTGCGCCTTTGTTTTAATAACGAACTAATTTTAAATTCGCAATTCCAAAACAGTTGACAGACTGAACGGAGCGCTCGGCCAGCAAGGCTCTCTTGATTGTTAACGTGTGCACTAGTGCGATAAAGTAGTAAGACTTAATAGTTGTGACGTTATGAGATCGGCTCTAATCTGTGTGTGCATTTCGTCACATGCAGATTACATCACATCTCACGCGTCGCATTCAGCGTAGATGTAGGGCGGCGCGGCGGGAGCCATCCCATTGCGGAAGGACGGCCGCGCGCTCAGTACGCGCTCTGTTGTCACCGACGAATATCCGATCCGCTCCATTGCCCCACGCGGCGCGAACATACGAAATTTAATTTTCGAAATTTTGCCGGCTCTGTAAATAGTAGTGTTTCGTGTCACATGTGATAAACAAACGAGTGATATGAAAATACGGTTCGAGGTGCCGAACAAATTGGAGATAACGTTCGGAAGAGGTACATAGTGTTATGATATTTTGTGCTTTATTTGTTAGTTACAATGTTATTAATGCAGACGGTGTCCAGACTTATGAGAACAGGTAAAATTAACACTGTTCATTTATTTCTATGTCATGAATTATTTATGTTCAGTTAGTGTAACCAGTTTTGTTCAACTTTACGCGAATGTTGAATAAAACTGGTTACTAACCTTTTTCAGTTCAATCATTGAGTGCTTTCTTTGCTAAAAGAGACAAGTTTTCATAACACTTTAAAAAGCCCTTGGGTTTGAAAGAGCAAAGGTTTAAATAAGTAAATAATCTTTCTCGTTTATCCTATATTTAGGGATTTTGTTAAGCACTTTGACATAACGCTACAATTTTATACCTCACCTAAAATCATACCGTAATAGGGGTTCTTGAATGAAGCGAAAACGAGGTTTTCGCAAAATAGGCTAGTCCCTTATTATCCGTAGCATATTACAAGTATGTAAGCAAGGTAACTCGTTTATAGAACGTAAAGGCTTTGTAAGGCGCCGCTCTACGCGACTACGCGGTGTAATGCTTCCCTTTATAATGTTAGATTTACTAGCCTCTACTTACAATACATGTTGGTGTAGGGCTTCTTCTAAATTATTTGCATGAATAGTTTCATTAGCCATTAAGTCGGGGAACTTTAGTAAGCCGAAGCGCTTTGAGTGACCGGTTGGACCTTTGTATGTGGTTGTAAGATTTATGTAGAGCAAACATTCGAGCGCGAGTGGCAGCTGTCATGTGGGATGTTTGCTTTCCAATCGGACTGTTGATCATGTAAATATGTGGAAAGGCCTCTCGATACCCGCTCCATTTAGGTAACGGTTGATAAGATCGATCGTTAACTGGCAAATTTTATGTAAGACCTACTTAAATGGTGCTTACTTTTTTAACATAAAATGTATGTAACTACTTCCAATTACATCTGCCAGTGGCCATAATCGCCAAGATTAGTTGACTGATTGAAGGTCACAGTAATTTATTACTACCTTTCCGTATTATATTACAATTCCAAGCTTCGGGCAGTTACTGAGAATTATAGAAAATCCTTATAACACTGCCTGGCCGGGGAATCGAACAGAGGACGTCATGCTCAGCAGCTGCGTATGCGACCCCTAGCCCACTGACGCCTTAATCAATTCTTGAGTAGTGAAACGTTCCTATTAACCTCTGTCTCCACCTTAGCTTGATACGTGCATTTTTACTCGTAATGGATGCACTTACTGTCTGTGAAAGCTTATAAATATTTCAAAGGTACCATACTTCTTATTATATTACTAGTTATAGACTGAAGTCACAGGATAAATAATAGTACTAGCTAGAGCTACTGAAGTGTCATAGTGCGGCCAACCGCATTTGAGCTCATTGTTGAATAATTGAAACTCCACTATTCTGTGAGGCCCTGGTACTCGTGGATTGATATGTCTATATTCAACTATGTCAGCCACACTCGTTGTTATTGAATGTCAGTTTCCCATATACAGGGTGACTGGTTAACGACGGTACATTTTGAAGGAACCCTATTTGTTATTCGGTTGTCGTTTAAAATTTTATATTTTTGTGTGTAATTAACGCACAAAAATATGACTTATAAATTATTTCTCGTAAGTGTCTTATAATTGAACTTGACTCCTTTAGGAAAGTGGTCTGAATCTGGTCCGGCGTGTGTAGTCGGGTGTTTGCGAATCTTATCACAATATTTTCGAAGACTTATTTATAAGTTTTATTCGTTACATCTGAGCATGAATTATAATGTCCTTGAATGTCAGTTGTTTAACCAGTTATTCAATGTTTTTTGCTGTATTATAATTTATAATACAGCAAAAAACATATAGTATTCAAGACCAAACCTCGGATCACTGAATCGTTATTACACTACTTAACTATACAACGTTTAGTCTTTAGTTACTTACTATTTAGTTACGAGTGCTTTAGTCAAAGGGTATGATAATGTAGTGAAGTTGAATTTCCACTTGCATGTATAGTTTGCTATAGAAAGTAACGGCAGGCTGCGTCCCTTGTGAGATCGAGACACTTAATTGAAAGTCAGTCACTGTGGTGAATGATGAGTCAATAGCCCTCGATATTCGTCCCTAACGTGAGAGCTGGATTCACTTATCGCTTATTTTGTGACATTGTCTGATTCACCAATTCATTTTAATATTATAACTTCGTAGTTATCTTTATTTCGTGTTAAATCGTTGTTACGTATTGCATATTGCGGGAAACTTGATAATTCGTCCATTCCATTTTGGGAAAAGAACCGCGACCACAATGACGCTGGAAAGGAATTCGTTTCCGAAAACGGATTTAAATTATCAAAAAATCTCCGATCGTGTACTCCGCGTACAGAAATACATCAGGTTGTATATGACTGGGTTGGTATGTTGTAGGTACCTACTATGTATATAACAGCGGTTGAACACAAAGCTTCGCCCCAACAGGCGTTATCTGGGTATTGTGCGGGCTAATGCGACCCTGACTTAGATAGCTACTAACTACTTGTAGTTCTCATCACAACGTTTCGTATCGACCACACGCGACTATCTAAATGTAAATAACAACATACATAACAACAACATACTGCACGACACACGTGACTCTTAGTGAAAATAGATCAAGTTAATTTGTAACAAGTACTTTGTCACACAAAAGTTTTTAAACCGTTGTTATGTCAATATTTACGCTTTTACACTTGAAATAAATTTACGGACTTTACTATCTTCTAACTATTCGATTAAACTGCACTTAAATAAGTCTAATCCCATTTTCCCGTTGGCGTTGTTTTCACCTGTCGTGATGGTTACGACTAGATGAAACGGATAGTCGTTTCGCCGGATATCCGATATTCAGCGAGTTGCTAGGCCGGATGGCAGAATATCGGGCTCATTCTCCACTACAAAAATCAATTTTTGGTGCGTTGTTTTCACCTGTCGTGATGGTTACGACTAGATGAAACGGATAGTCGTTTCGCCGGATATCCGATATTCAGCGAGTTGCTAGGCCGGATGGCAGAATATCGGGCTCATTCTCCACTACAAAAATCAATTTTTGGTGCACAATGTCGTAACTTATGACATTATACCCTAAGATCGATTCTTGTAGCGTTTTTTTAGTCCAATCACTGCTATACTCATCCTTATGCATCGAACACAGTTCCAATCAAAAGCCAGGCCATAACTGAAATTACAGACTATCAGAAGACCTCATTGGATTTCTAATCCATTAGAAATTATTCAATAGTTGATATAGCGCGGTATCAAATGAACAAGTTATGTTTAGGCTTTCATACGACTTTATTTATTCAGCAAAGAAAAGATTTTCCATTCAGTTTTTATTAAGTTTCTTTTTAACTACATACATCAAAGAGATTTTGTGATTTTTGACGACCTCTTTATGTAAAGCATTTATATCCATGCAATGAATTCTTAATTAAAAAAGAAAATTATTAATGAATGAAGAAGTTCCGATCCGTTACAGTGCGCAATGACAAGGTCGATGTGACAATGCGCGGATGCGCGAGCGCAGGCAACAACGCCACGAGACAGAGACACTGGCTTGTACCAAGGCCATGACATGTGTCATAGTGCAAATAATACAAAATGCGTTTAATACAAAATATGTATCTAAATGTATATTATAAATTTGGATGTCGATGTTCTCTCGACAACACTTGTTCTTGGAACTCTAAACTCATTCCAATCCACTTTAATAGGTCTTTTGAAATGAGTCCGAATTCCGAAATGAAAGAAAGTCCATCAAATGAAATGAGGGTAACTATCTCGTCTTGTTGTGCAACTTTTGAAGCGGCAATGAACGGAAATAGGTTAAGTAATGGCGCAGGCGATGAGTTAATAACCTGTCATCGTTTGAAGTCTTTAAACCCAACTGACTGCTGAGCCTGCAAAATACGAAGTATGACTCAATCGGTGTGAACAAAGCTTTGTGTTGCTTTGTGTTGAGCTGGGATAAGGGCAGATAAGCGTATTTACTGATAAAAGAAACCGATCAATAATATGTTTACGAGCATAAAAGTAACTTACTCTTTGAAGCGCAGTTTAGAGGACAAGGTTATTAATGTTTACTGCAAAATGAGTACTGCAAGAGACAGAGCAAACACGGAGTTTATTCTTTGTCTTCAGAGGCCCATGCCCATCGATTGAGGCGGAAGTCTTGATCTGGCAATAGCGTATATTAATCGTTGTAGTTAAGACAAAGTGCAAGATGGTTCTGACAACCAGTCCCTGTAGAGAAGTGCACTTACTATCTACAATCGGTAGAGAGTAGATAGGTGTCGAATAATCACTTGATTCGTTAATGTCAAACGCATATATACATTTTTCTGGTGTAGGTATTGTAAATTGTCATTTCCACAGTGGGGGAATTTACCAATAACAATGTTTGTTTCCCGTCTATAATGGTTCATGTTTAAATCTAAATAATTCAACCATAAATACGACATTTGACTGTTTCCCTCGAGTTCTGAGCGAGCATTCACATTCTCACTTTTGTTCGCTGCACCGATTGTTTCCAATCCTCATCGATTGTTCCCTGGGTGACATAAACACTAAATAACTAATGTTTTCTTTCTCATGGCAACCATTGTTTTGTTTCCAGACATGTTTTTATACCGCCCATTGAATTTAGTTCGGTGAATATGGCTGCTTTTGAGACCTTCTGAATAATTATTATAATATAAATAAGACTAATGATTAGGTAATTCGAGCCAAATGACTAATTTGTTTATGTGCATGTGTGTCAGGACATTGCATGATTTATACAACGAAATTTTATATGATGTTTTTTACGATACATATACTTAATGATCTTTTTTAATTAACCTGGCAAATAATTCCTTTCCATTCATAATTTTAACAGCTAGTGCATGTTCTACGAACTTGCAGTTCATTATCTCGTCTGTCAGAAAGTCCAGTTTAGTTAAAGATCGGTGTTCCAGTCTGTTTGCCTGCATTCCGCAGCGCGGTGGCCCCGTTTGCCTCGCCATCGAAACCGAATCATTCGGATGTCTGCCTACATTCCGACCGCATTCAATCTGAACTCCTATTTTTTGTGTCCAGTAATCCACATTATTTTCTGAAAAAGTTGTTTGACTAGAACGCAGTTTACCTATATTTTTCGTTTATCCAACAGCGTATTGCTTCCTTTCATTCATCACACCTGTTCATAGCCTGAACATAAATATTTTACTACACACATACACGCTCTATGTACCTATGGAACTATGAAGAGCAACTCTATTGTCATCCACTTTAAAAGTACGTCATTGAATTTGAATGTTGAATAAAACACGGCATGGATAGTATAAAATATTTGGGTTGTATGTAGTAAAAATAAAATAATAGAATTATCTCATTGATATTTAAAAACGAATGGAAAATTGTTCTTACTGTATTCGATACCGCATGAAACGAACAATTTCATGATAATATTTGACAGATCTTATTAACTAAGGACATAGATATCATCCAATCCAATATCAGATACAGAATTCATCTCGTTTTGATCCAAGGTTTATCTCATTGATTGAGAACAGATGATAACGAATACTTAACAATATCAGACCGTCACGTCAGTTTCGGTTCAGCGCGCGCATTATACTGTGTGAAGCGTTCTGTGTATGTAGCTTATGACTTTGTGATAAAGCCGAGTGCCAGCCAAGTCAAATGTATGTAACAAAGGTCGTATGTCAAAGGGTGATGTGATGTCAGAGCGTGACAACACTAGTGTCAGTGTGGCAGCGAGCGGCGCGTGCTGCCGCATGCGTCGGAGGATGCAGTGCTTCGGATTCCAAGGTAATTCCACTAATTAATAACGAATCAGCACGTCGCACGAACGCACGACAATACAATGCTCGTGACGTCTTGTAATCGTAAACTACGCGACAACAACGAATTACTTACGAATTTTCGTGACTGAAGTAAGAACCGCGCAGTCAATTTGTTTCAAACTGTGATCGCATTGACGAGTGCCGATCCGTAAAATCGATTTCCCGCTTAGTTTTTCGACTCGATGGCGCTAGATACTTAATTCTCGCTACTGATTGAAGACATCTTCAAATGTAGTGCAAGTTGATAGACATAAGGTGGGAACCGCACAAGCCTGCGCACGCGCCGACGGATGTGTCGCATTGTGTTTCGCGTGTGGGTTGCACAGATGCGACTAAGTTTCTTTTTCATCAAGACTGAGAAAATAGGCAAGTGATTATGTATTGGTTCGAGTTTTTATTAATCTTTTTATTAAGTGCTGTGTTAGTTTGCGTCACGATATCCGCGCATGTGCGGTTTTATAAAGGTAGTGAAATTTATTTAAGTGTATAAGTGTTGTTCGTGATACGCTTGAGGAAATTGTATTATTTTACTTATATTTTTACTAGAAATACCTCTTTACTTGGTTCGTCGTAACATTTCCAGTTATAATCGTGTATGTATGCTTTGGCTAAAGAGCATTTGTGGAATGTTAGCACTTAACATAGTTTATGTGCGTCTTTATCCATGGGGTAAGATCAAAGTAACGCTTTTCGTGAGACGTTTAACGTTCACGCTTACAAGAAAATACCCTTTGAGTCATTTACTGGCTATGAAAGTTACGGAAGGAAAACGAGGTAATCAACAATCGCGATAGTAAAGTTACCGGTAATCTTACCCGTAATAATTGAATGCAAATAGTTAATTGGTTAAACAAATCTGATTAACGGTAAATATGCTAATATGCTAACACGTGGGCATGACACATACGTTATTGGAATGTATATCATAAATATTCGTTTTAATTATTACTTCGTTAAAAATATTTACGTACTAAATAATGTTATAGATAGGACTAGTATTAATGGTTTTTTTATCATCGGAATACCTGTGTCACTATGACACAGAATATCTTGTTCTATTCAATGTATCTATGTATATTAGCTATATATGTATATCATTATTCAACGTCTTTAACCTAGAATACTATACACATTTCAAAAATATATAAAAACTATTTACTGTTAATTTCTTACAGACCTTTATTTTTTCTTCGTATGATCCTCATATCTGCCGTCGCCGAACGCTAAAGTTAGTACGTAGAATAATAAATCACCAGCATGCTCTCTATTAAATTATAATTAACTTCGAAAGGTTAGATTCGATTATATAAAATGAGATTTAGAGCATCATATAAAATTTGCACCGGAAATAGAAAATTGCCGGACTCCACCCGGCCATAAAATTGAATTTAATTATTCTATAAACGAGTATCACTTGAATTTCTCCGTAATTATATAAGTAGAAGTTATGGTGCGTGAGACGATGTGATAGAGATAACAAATTAAAGAAACGTCTGTATGTCCATACACGATTATACTGGATCAAATTATTTATTATATACTCTGCTAAAATTAGACTTAAAAAGACATAGGTATATTTTAGGGTACCTAATGTTAATTATGATCGAGAACGAGGAAAACTCGTACCTACTAGACCCTATGTATGATTGAGATACCTATCACAAACACTAAAATAACATTCTTGCCTTCAGCATCCCTTTTAAGAGGTTCCATACCTCTCATTTCTGATTTGTGTTTAGCTTAAATATTATGTTCTGAAATTGGTTTTTTTTTCAGCTGTCATACATTACTAACAACTGATACCAAGTGCCAAAACTACTGGCATCGTTGAAGTTGCTTTAAAGATGAACGCGCTTATAATAAAACTAAGATTAAAGATAGTAAATAAAATGAGCGGTTTTCCTAAATCCTGCCAGCAATCTATAGTAGACTAAGCAATGCTCTAATTTTCTTTCCGTTGTTTAAACCACAAATCTTGTTCAGTTCGTTAGCTAGATGTAGGGATATAAAAACATAGTCTGACACAGATAACCTAGATATATATGCTATAGACACGCACGCTATTACGTCAGTCCGTTAGCAATGTATTGATGGCACTCGGAAGATAAAATAACTTTATCTCGCCAGGGGAGATATTTCTGTTTGTCTATAATGAAGACCTATGACATTGGCGATAGTCTTATTAATAGAGAAATAACAGTTTTATGGTTTTCTGTTTTAAATGCATTAAAGATTGTTACAAAATAGCAAACTGAAAGAGTCCGAACACAAAACCTGATTGAACAATCTTTAGTAAAAGTCCCTAGCGTTCATTTCATTTTAGAAATGACTTACAATATAATGATATCATCAGATTAACTACCAAAAAGATCCTAGAAAGCCTTTCATCTAGAACTAATATACCTACTTATAGAAACATCAGGCCAACATAAAAGGATCTGGGATTGGGTTGCACGCCGCATATCAGTGAGGACGGGACGGCAGTATAAGAGCTCTCTGGCCCACAATACTGCCCATTGATACGATGCTGACAACGCTAACTACAGATTATCTGCTAACTGAATAAACTGAGGCCTAACAGCTGTTGAATACTGAATGTAAAGAAATAAGTAGTTATTTAAATCATAAACGAGAATAATTCCAATTACGAAGACAGAGAAACTGCATAAAGGGAATACGTTGTTTTATCGTAGGTATAGGACTGAGTAACACAGAAAAATACGAAATACGAGATGCTGGAAAAGTGACTACCATACAATTTTGAACTCGTTTTACGGTTTTTTTAGTAGCCATAGCGAGTTATGTAACGTTGATGATGTACTTCTAGGTAGGCTAATGGCAATTTACATTAGGGACCACTTGATGACGTCAGACTCTCAGAAAAACGAGGACAAAAGTATTAGGTTCTCAAAAATACTTCAACAAGTTAGTCTCGACTTGAGAGCTCTCATTATCTCTTCATTAAAGATCAACGAACTAAGCCTTGGGCGATCCTGTTTAATTACCCAGAGGATACTCGTATCCTTTGGAGATGATGTTATCTGCACTGAGAACAAAGGGAACCTAATACTCCTTATAGTTTGCGAGGCCGTGGGAATTTGCACTATAACTGGGAACATTGTTTGTTGTTTCATGAAACTTGGATTTAGTTTAGCACTATAGATACCGTCCGAAAAAGGTAATCCGTGATTCTTGTAAAGACAATGTAGCACCCATACAAGTTCTGCTAAGCTTCTCCATAATTTCAGTAACGAGTTACAGAAATGAATAATTAGAAGAATACGTTGCGTCGCTTACTGTTCATGCAATCGAACTCGTGGTCATTGGAAAGAAAGTTTATCTATTGGAGTAGGTAGGTACTCTCTAATTAGGAATGGTTAACATACATTGTGCATACTTCCGGCACATCATTACAGTATTATTCATAAACATAACTTTTTAGTTTTCTATAAGAAATGAAGATATTTACAAATGTGGATGTATCAGTTCAGAACGATCAACTTTGTCATTATTTGACTGAGAACGGTAACGATCGAGATTCGCACGCCGTCATTATAACTACGTCTTGTATTACTATCACAACAATGTAATATGTCGATGATTTGAATACCTTGTTCATGTCATTAGAGTTACGTACCTATGTAGATGATGGACTATAAGCCGCATATTGCGGAAGTAATTCTGCCTTGATGGCTCTAATACCAGGTATAGATCAGAATACCGAAGGAAATCGTTTTCTTATACCGATATTTACATAGTATTAAATTGTAGGATGACGTTCGTCGTTTCATAACAATCTCTATTGGACTATATTTGGGCTCTTCCTTCCTTATTATTGAATACATTTCTTTATGTTAAAACTTGTTCGACTTGAAAACGTGTTCGACTTGGTACAACGCATGCCATAAAATAAAGGTGATAAGAAAATCGTGTTAAGTAGCAAGAGTAATAACGTTTACGGACGTTAAATGCTGCTGTATTTTCCCGTAAAATGCATAAAATACGTTGTAGTGGCAGTAAGTAATGCTGGCTGTTGAAGGCTGATGTTCTGACCTTGTGGAAGATTTGAACTGTTATGTAACTAATGATCCGTCGTGCCTTCTGTATTGTGTAGTTTTACAATACATGGCTTATAATATAGCGTCTGCATTTAATGTTCTTATCTATTGTTTCCTTGAAAAATTGATTGTTTACGGCTTTGATGACTTCGTAGACGTTTTCTCATATGTTTTATTTTCATTTTCATTCAATATCGTGGCTTATATTTTTACAGTTCCAAATTAGCATAAATACATATTTTAAGATGCAGACAACAAATACAACATTGTGAAACGACGTAATCTCACTATTTTGGTAAAGTTTACTTGTATTTATCAAGTCTACGCTAGAATGCTAAAACTTCATGTAAACAAATGTTATCTCACATGTTCTGGTTGATCTAAACGTGGTCGTATTACATAGCTATTTGTATACCACAAAGAACAAACATTACGCATCTGTAAACGGAGAAAATAAAAATGTTATTCTTTTCACTCTAAAAACGGATAAGGTATTATCGTAAAAGGTATTGTATTACTTTACGAAAAGTCATGCATAGTTAATTCATTCGTGAAACAAAAAATGTTTTGTAGAAACACATTTTGCCATAAAGAATAAAGAAAGATGTTTCCTAAAATGTATTATACTGTTATGAAATATTGTTTACAAAAACAAAACGAAGTAAACAACAGGGTCTTGAAACCTGAAACAACACAAAGATATTATCTTGTCTACTTATTCACGCTCGTGCTGACAAGTTTTCAGCTCATTTTCAGTTGCACAGTGTTCGGGCTGGGGTTACAAACTAGTCAAAATTGGAACCGTAGAGTTCGCTTAGGGGTACAGGTTCTGTTAGGAGTACATCACTACCTACTATGGGGTTACAGAGCGTTGCGAATCATTGTTGCAAGTAGAAGCGATACAAACCTCCCAGTTGATTGGGTGAGTTGAAATGAGATGTTAGAGTATGTAGGTACTCACTTTGTCAGACTAGGTACCTAGCTGTCTAAACCCAATAAAGTGTCGTTAAATGAGGCACGTAAAATTTTTCAAACTTCCGCACTTATCAAATTTAATACACATAAAATCGTGTGTTTAATCTTTTGTTTGGCTGCGATATTCTCCTCGGTCGGAATCAATTATCTTGACCTTTGCGCGCGAGTCGCACGGTCGACGAACTCTATTTGAATAATGACCGTTGGCAATATTATGAATCGTTTGCACCTTGCCAAGTTAAAAATTATTGTTCAGTTTGCAAAAATGAAATACACGTATCAGTATTACGACCTTTTTGTTATTATATGGAATGAATTTGTTCCGCAACTTGAATTTATTTTTGTGGACATGGTAAGAAAGTCATAATATAATAATTATACGATGTAGGTATACCTACTGTACCTATTAACAGTACATTTACTTATAAATATAGATGAATATTATAATAGAAAGCACAGTTATTGTTAATTTATATAACTTACTTGTGAGTTCTGACTCATGAGTCTTATGAAACCCTAAACAATTCAAAAATATTCTAAATAAATAAAAAACGTTCCTATAAGAACTTACATAAAATCTACCCTTAAATAAAATCTACGTCTTATCATTAAAAATATCGTTAAAATTCACAAAATACACGTTCACGTATGTGATTAAAAATCTATTCTGACTGAACGTTATTTTCCAGCGCATAAATTTTCGTTTGCGATTATTCATTCAAGTTAAAATAATGCCTTTGAGGTATAATTTTGCACAAAATTAACATACGGGTTTCCTTGCGCTATAAAGAACGAACCAGCGAACCGAGCACAAGGTGTCTGGTATGTCGTTAACGTAATACCTAGGCTATAGGTGTTTACTGTCTTCTTTATATATACACGGTATTAAAGCTTAGGACAATGTAAGGTATTCTGGTCTAGTTATGTGAACTATTAGATCGCTGTGGTTAATGCTAACAGCGCAGCGGTTAGATTACGTAACCGGTTGAGTATTGATATCACGTTAGAATCACCGATTTTTACTTTTGGACTGCTTTATTTTTATACTAAACGACATCTTATTATGATAGCTACAGTCGGGATGAAAGCCTATTTTAGTTCTTTTCACGCTCCTCATTCATGTATAGTTTGAGAATTCTTGCAAAATTATGTCAATTGTCCTTATTTCATCGTCGATCGTCGACATCTCGGTCTGTCGATGTCAATGTCTAGACATGGTACCCTAAATGGTGGCATTTATCCTTAACGTTGACACAATTTGGCAAAGGAATCCTAATAAGATTACTATTGTAATACAAAGTTGCGAAAGAAATTTAGACTCCTGGAAGTCCATCCAGAAAAACATTAAAACTACAAAAGCCGATACAAGAAAGTACTTTGTCGGAACTTTACGAAACCTCAAATGATAATAAAGTATCCCTAACAACGACTGAAGTTAAAGTCAGGCTATTATCACTTTACCAGCACTAAAGAGGTCTTCGTGCCTAATACATTCAGGTAAATGGTTCTCGCTCGTCCGGTGTTTGTTTGTCACATTGTCTGTGGCGAAGTTATTGAATTGGTCCATCGCTGGCATGGCTGGATGGACCTACTGGCTGCTTAAACAAAACCATTTTAATGGAGAGCAATTTGCTCCTATTTACTTGCGGCAGCTAAAGTTAAATGCTATTTGCTATGCAAAACATACCGAAGTAATATTTTACTTTAGCATTATAAATGCACCTATTAGAGAACTTAATTATGCTCGTCAATTTACTGCAGAATTCCTTGACATTAAACCTGCTTTATTCTAGGTCAAAGTTATATAAGTAATTTTCACGATTTTATCAGGATAATATTATAGTAAGTCATGCGACAAAAAACGCAAATCACTGTTCCTCTTAAGCCTTACACCGTCATAATTTACGACGCAATTAGGTGACCGAGAAGTAAGCACGTTCACATTATATAAATTCTTGAAAATCCATCTGATAAATCCACATTTCCTGTGCCTACCTTGACTTCTTGCTACCCTGTTCTATATAATTAATTGTAAGGTATCACGCGATCACGCTTTTTGTAACTTACTTTATACAGATTGCTTACACAGCAATTTTCTACAAGAATAAATTGTTGTATTTTATGTAAATACCCAACGAAATCGAAAGTTGGTAAAATATTTTTCATTATTCCGCCATTTCTTTGCGCTGATGGAAACGCAGAAAATAGACAGAAAAAGATTTTCTTAATTTAGTTACATATTGAATAAGTGTAGATTTTTTTCTTACAAAGCCTATTTATAGTAAATTTATAGTACCTAAATTTTTAAAGCTCTGCTATTATTTACATAAGACATAAAAGAGAGTGTGTATTTTTTTTTAGTTTAATCCTACTATTTTAAGGACCCGCATCTCCATCCAAGAAAGTTCTCACTTATTTGTAAACTCTAATGAAGATAACTTTTCCACTACCAGCAGATTTAAGTCTACTTAAACCAAAACGAATCATCTAAGCAAACTCGTTAGTGCGCCCAACTCCAACTTGACAAACTAATTAGTCAAGCCGTTACTTTAGAACTTATAATATTAATTAATTAAGATAATTAGTCGGTAGTCGGTACGAGTAATTTTATAGCTGCAGATAATTTAATAGGACAGGTTAAGCCGGTGGAAATCGAGACCTTGTTTTTTGTCTTTTGTACAGTTTCATCGTACATAATATTATCGCATTGACCATAATATCTCTTTCGTGAAATAAAGCTGCTTACATGAGTCTAAAGGGCTTCCTTTACCTATTTAGTAAATAGTGTGTAAAAAAAATACCTAAGTACTGATAACTAAAATTTTTAATGAAATGAGTAAACGATAGATATTGATAACAAAAACATCCAATTGAGGGAAATTCCTAATGCCGCAGATGATATCTATTGGTATTTCCGCTAACTAGCTAACGATAGCTAACAGCTTGTTAAATTACCATCGACAGAAGCAGAGTGCGACGGCTGCGGCGGCGATGGTGACGAGGGTCGCAACGTCAGCGAGCTGCTGCTGCCGCAGTACGCGCTGGCGACGGGCGGCCTGGCTAGGGACCACCGCCCACTCATCACCTTCCCCGACAACAACAACTTCCACTTCATCACGCCCTCCGAGTACCGCCGGCTGCTGCTCTACCTCACCTCAGTGCCCTCGTAAGTACCGTTTAGGTACTATATTATTTATGGTATCATTTAATAGACCTGTAAATTATTGCACATAGGGCCATTATTGGATATAGGGCTCGTTGTGAGCATTGCAATTTACGGCCATTAAGTTTATTGCCATAATCACCATTCACCATGCTCGGCAGAAGGATTGGTGATTAGAGTACCTTTCTTGTAGCACAGGACAGTTTAGTAGCCATCTCTTGACGTTAAGTAATGCAAACAATATCGATTTTTTAGAATTGTTTTCATCAAGGCGATTTTGCAAAAAACACACTTGTTTTAAACATTTAAGTTTTGAGCACTTAAATTGATTCTAAAAAACTGTTCTGAACTTGGGCTGTGTACTTAACTTACACGAACTATATTTTCCAGCCATAAATATACAGCTTAAGTACTCGAAATAACGGCTGTTAGCTGCACGCCAATGTGCTTACGGCCCAGTCTCATAATTCACTAGCTCTTTTACAACCAAATCGACTGCAAATCAATCCGTGTGAATTCACCTGTTCCAATACTATAAGGCTGGTGGACTTTTTATGTTAATCTTACGCAATATTTTGCGTTAACTCTTTCGAGAGGTCATATTTTTTATCATGAACGCTTTCCTTTATTTTCTGTTCTCGTTTTCACATTGGTTTTTGTTACATTTATTAAAGGAGTGTTAAGTAAGCGTTTTTATAAGCCGTCCGCAGAGTTTCTTACGCTTCGGTGAACCCGTAAATAATGCAAAATATTTTCATGAAAGAGGGACGAGATATTACTCTTTTAAATTTACTATTTGGTACATGAGACACTTACTACATGCAATTATCAATGTCATGTTATAGAAAAGAAAAAAAAAATTAACTAATCATTTAATGTCTGTCGGAGTTGAGCGAATGAGCCGTCTGCTCCAGATTTCAAGGACTCAACTGCGACGTTCCTTCAAATTGAAATATTAACGAGACGTGAATGTTCAAAACGATCAATGCATTTACAAAACCATGATTTTTCATTTCCTATTGGAAATACTTAAAACCATTGGAAATACAAAAACTACCTTCTTTTCAAAATACCTAAAGGGCTTACACATTAATTATTTTGTATTGTAGCCACACGTGAATCGATACCAGACTGAATCCATAACTGTTTGATGACTGCTTAAAGCGCTTACTCAAATCGATATCCAGTTTTTATTCATGAATGATTTCTTTCTACTTACAGGTTATTAGAAGCAGATATGGGCTTCCACATAATAATAGATCGGAGAAAAGATCGATGGAATTCCGTCAAAACAGTATTATTAAGGATCTCAGTAAGTATTTTTATTAGTTTATTATTAGCACTGCTTCCATAGAAATTTATCAAGATTCTTGAAAGTAATTATGAAAGTCAATTAATACGCAGTAAACGAAGAGTTATAATGTCTTCAATAAAAATACTGTGTAAAATAATTAATTATATTTTTATTGTTTTCCAGGAATTCTTCCCAGGGATAATTCACGCTGTTTACGTTCTTCGGCCAGCGAGTTTCCTACAGAAAGCACTGTCGGAAGTCAGTAGTAAATTATTTAAGGAGGAGTTTCGGTTCAGGGTGCTAGTCTGCTCGTCTGTGGAGGAGTTGACCGACCATTTTGACAGGTCACAGCTGACGCCAGACCTTGGCGGGGACCTGCAGTATTCACATGCGGAGTGGATACAACAGCGGATAGTAAGTTATAGTTGTGCATAAATTATAGGCATACAAATTCCAATAAAGTAACATCTTTTCCTGGAATTCTAGCTTAGAGCATTTATGATACAAATATTTGTAGTGCAGAAATATTAGGTCACTAGCGCCATCTAGTTTTATAAAAGTAAAGCACAAATTCTGAATCGCGCTATCAAAGTATTCTTGCCAATATTAATGTAGGCAGATATTTGTGTTTAGCCCTGTAACGTTCAATGATGTCTATCCTTGCGCACTCAATTATATGTGTGGAAATATGGGAAATTTCATACTGTTCCGATCGACTTTATGAAATACTGAGAACAATTACTAAAAGTATTCAAGCGTGTTATTTTGCATTGAAATCAAATTGTGGTCATTTAACTACAAGGACCTATCTAAAGTTTTTGTTTTATACATAGGTGAATGTATATGATTACATGACATTTATTGTATATACTATTTAACCGTAAATATATTTTTATAACAGGCACTAGAGAAATTTTCTACATTAATGAAGGAAATCTCAAGTAAATTGGACGAGTTTATGCATGAGATTGTAGACTGCGATATGGGAAACGACCCGACACAAACCAAAGAATTATTAGACTGTCAGGAAAATAGGTAACGTTAAAAGCCTATATTTTTTATAAACTTGGCCATTAGTTCTCGTCGTAAAAGTTCTTTATGTTGATTATATTTCTGTTTTAGGTATAAAGCTTTAAAATCGGAACTATCGTCGGCGACGTCGCAAGGCGAAGAGTTACTGGCGCAAGTACGGAAACCAAATCTTACTTATAATATTATCAGCCATGTCGCCGCTGTCGAAAGGTAATTATATTATGAATTTACTATGTATTTTACACTTACTTACATTCAATTAAAGCAAAGGTGCTCTATCACATCGTAGATATCCACTGCTTAACATGGCCCTTAATATACAACCTTGATCTATGCATTGATATCATAAAACCGATTTTAAAAAACCGTTTAGGTCTTATGACGGTCGTAGAACATACATACATCATTTCATATTAAATTATTCTATTTCGACTACACTGGCAGGAAGTATTAAGCTAATACAACTGAAAGATGTCGTTTGTGATGTTATAAGTAATATAAATACTTGTTGTTTCAGATTATTGGTGCAACTGGAGGAGACTGAAAAACAATTCGACAACTTCTGGCAAAAACATTCCACCAAGCTAAACCACTGGCTGAAGTTCAGAACGTTTTTATTAAACTTTAAACAAATGCAGGTAATCTTCGCTTAATCTAATTACAAATTAAATATTACAAAATTTAAAATTAATGTTATGTTAAGACTTCACCGGCCTGAATTGGAAATGCGACTGTTTAGATCTGTTTCGAAAGTCAAACATGGGTGTTCTTGGTGAACACGCTCGGTGTGATTCGTCAGGGTCTTTTGCTGGTCTAAAAACAAAGTCCGAAACAGCCCTGTTCGCTACCAGATCTGAGATATCCATACATTTCTCTTTACTATCTATACCCTCGAAATTGCGAATATCCTTCCTTTTCTGAGCATCTAATTGAAATGTTAACTTCTGTATCTTCCTGGACTTTTCTTCTAGCCGCGCCTTAAAATCCTCCGCTTGTTTGCTCTTCTTATTGCATTCTGATTGTAAATTACCAATTTTTCTCTTGCAAGTCTCTAGTTCCGCTTTGAGTTTCTGCAGATTCAATGTGTTGATTTCTTCCATACACTGAAGTTTCTCTCTCGCGTGTTTTGCAACGCTCTCTTGATATAACGTCTCCTGTTCGACCTGGTACGCCCAGAAAGACATTGCTCGCATAGCAATATCCATGATCGTATCAGGCCGCATGCCCGCCAAAACTATTGATTTGAAAGTTTCATTTGGCCGAAGATCCGCTTGAATCACATCAAATTTGTCTCGTAGTTCAGTTCCGCAAGCTGGACAAGTCAGTGAGTTTTCGGCAGTCCGTTTAAATTCTCTTTTCCCGTGTTCAACACAAAATGCGTGCGAACATGTCGTTACCCACGCTTGATTTGCTAATGACTTTCTGCATTTGCGAAAGTTGCACACAATTTCCATAGCCATAGCTGATATTATTATTTTTATCACAATATCATGCTTCTAACACTTTTGCTTACATTTCTAAATCTAGGTTATTTTGTCTGTCAAATTATATATTTTTTTAAATATTGCATCAGTTTTTTTATACCTATAGGTTGGCAGTTGTACTCGAGTTGAGCCTATTTAAGCTCAATATGTTTATAGTTTTATACCAAAGAGGATTTCATACAAATAAAAACTTAACGAAAAGGTTGCTTCACATTTCTACGTTCTTGCTCCTACTCCTACTATCCAGTTGGTGTCGTAGTTCTTGTTAGTTGTCGTATTATGTTTACGTAATGCCTAGCTTGTACGGCTTGGACCCTCCAAGCTATACAAGCTAGGCATTATTTAGAAAACTCCGATTACAAGCTAAAAGTATCAGTTCTTAACTTTATTAAAATCTATCAATATAAAATCTCATTACTCGATTCGAGCAAGGTTGATCTGTTTTTCTGTTAGGAAATTCTCATTGGGTCATAAACATCGGTGTAAACTTAGTTTTAATAGTAGGTATTTAGACCTTCGTCTAATCATTAGTGGAATGTAGGCGTGATGCCATATTATGTTTTAATTAATGCTTAATTACTACGATTTCTATTGTAGGCTACTTTAGACAGTCATCTAAAGGCAGCATGCGACATGACGGAGGTGGGCGAGACAGCGATCAGGGTAGACAGTCTTCTACAAGAAGCAGGCGACTTTGAGAAACTTTGTAACTGCGATCTTGATACTGCATCAACAGTTATTGACGACGGTAATGTATTAAATACTTTTTCGTTTTAAACTTATTTGAAACAAAGCTTCGATATACTAAAGAATTTTTTATACTTATCCTTTTAAAACAGGCTGAATATTTTTAGTGTGTAAAAAAAATTCAAAGGGCTTGGTTCGAAATTTGAATATTTATTTATTTGTTTTATCTTTTATGATATTAATTATAGTCGACGCAATTTCGAATTTGTTTTTGTTATGTTACAGACTTTGTTAACGTTATGTTATTTTTTTCATTGCAGGAGAAAAACTGATGCAAGACCCGTTAAGTCAAGTCGACCATATAGAGTCAAAATGCGAGGAACTAAGACGAACGAGTGCATTGCTTCTTGACAAAATACAAAAACGAAACCTACTTCTGACTAAAGCTAGAGAACTTATGGACAGGATAGATAAGGTAACTAATATTGTTTATTTACATAATTACTTCTCAATACTTCAGTCTTGATGAAATTCCACATTTGCAAATTTTAGTTTACATGTCGTAATCATCACGGGAAGTGCCCATACTGGACCCGTGGGGTAATCGACCTTGGAGCGACCTTTCTTTATATATCAGAGACTCCAAGTGCATATTCTTTAGTTGGGCCCAATTACTTACAAATTACCTACAACAACCAATCGGGTCAATCAGAAGCCCGATACGTCGGACAACCGATCTAATCTAAGAGTTGCAGTATCGCCTAGTACTTGGGCTGTAGAGGTCAAATTAGGTATTTAATTAAGCCCCATCTGGCTAGATTGAATGCGGACTCTAGCAGATTTAGAACAAGGGTAGGCAGATGATCAGAATTACTTTTAACCCAATTTGCATTTTCATTATATTAGGCGAACGAGTGGTGCGCTACTGGCGTGGAGATCTTAGCGGGGGAAGGAGGACTAATAGCTGTAGACAAACTATTAGAAGACGCACAGAGCTTCGGACTGACGGCGCCTGACCAGTTCCGAGACATGCTGATGCAGTCCGCCACGCAAGAGACCAGGGCTCTAGTCACTCAGGTACCTACATCTTATGATATTGATATTGGTTAACGTCGAATAAAGTGTAACATAAAGGGTCAATTTTTTTTGTTATCAGTATCATGTCATCATCAGCAGAATCATTCTGGATACTTTTTTTTCTAATATAGTTTGAAGCTTCTTTAAAATTCTACGGACCCGGGTACGTCTTAAAACTGCGGCCAGACACCGGAGGACGGGCAGCAGCGTCCTCTCACTAATCGGTGAGCCACTGCGATCCCCAAGCCGCCTGCCAAGCGTGGGGATTATGGCAAACACCCCCCTGGGGGAGGCCTTCGTTCAGCAGTGGACGTCTTCTGGCTGATGATGATGAAGATATAATTCTATAATGATTACATTACCAACACCAGATTTTCGGCTGAATATTCACCACATTTTCTAATGAGAGAACCTCCACCAGGTGGCGCAAAGGGTAGAAGACGTATGGCTGATGGTGTCGGTAAAACGAGCTTCGTTGCAGCGGGCAGCCGCCAAGCCAGCGCGTCCCGTGCAGTCTGTACCACCACAGAGTGCTGCAATTGCACCCACCAACCACCAGGTCAATAACAATTTTATGTACCAGCCTACCATTGTAAACTTTTCAGGATATGAAGGCAACTATCCCTATCTACTTAATTTAAGCTAAACGATTTTACATATGTGACTATGACTATGTTGATGAGGTATGGTACAGTCGCGATGATTCGTCGTGAGGCGACCAGGCGAAGCCCCGTTTATAATAATGTGAACAGCCCGACCTTTGCACAAGACTATTCAAATAAGCGTTATCTAGCTAGCTGTATCCTAGTACTGTCTACCTGGTACCTATCAGTCAGCTTCAAGAGCACCACAGCAGTTTCTTTTTATAAAGGTACATAAAGGTAAATAAGCAATTATTTGATTCTAGTATTGGTTTGTTCATTGAATCATACAGTGTTGTGCCACGTTCATCGTCGTAACTGACGGACATATCAGACGTAAAATTAATTTTAATTTGAAGTATCATCGGGTAGCTAGTATAAGTAATATCTATCGGGAGTTTAACATTAAAGTGAGGGAACTTTCAATGACGGTGCGCTGTCACAGGCCGCAAAAAATAACAATGCATGGCACGATCGAGTTAATCAAATTAAAAGACATCTGGAATATATATTTTTTAAATTCAAATTTTAATGTTTATTCTATTTAATATGGTTAACAACCATTACATAGACGGCACGGTTGGCGCAGTGGCAAAGCGATTAGTTTTCTGTGTTACGTTTCGAAGTTCGAATATTTGTATGATCTACAAATAGTTATTTGTGATCTGGCTGTATGTGCATGTGACATGTTCTTATTTTTGTAAAATATCCCCACGATACAGGACAAATACTAGGGATAGTAGGACAAATAGTAGGGATAATTGTATAAAAAAATCAAATGGCCATTAAAGTAATAATGACACCTATACATATCTGCTAAACGAACACCTAATAAAACCAAACAGGCATAACAACGCATTTCGTTTGTCATAAAAGCCTGACGTAGATAATTATCAGCAATCAAGTGCAATGTTAACGCATAACACACCTGCGCGACTACTTTCTTGCGCACGCGCACCGCACATTATGACCGATACGCGATGTGCATATAAGGAAACCGCTCAAACTGCCAGTTGAAACATGAAAGTTGGCAGGATACTTCGGGGATCTTTGGGCTCCAATTATTACAGTATTGACAGTTTTGGAAAAGAAAGTTTTTTGTTAAATGATATTAATGCGTATTGATATGGACATAAGACTGAAGAAATATATGATTACTAGTAGAACCTTGCAGATGTTGTCCTGCTACTGTAATTACTATTGGTTGTAATAAATAATTGAGTTATAGCTAAACAGATATCGTAATAATATTCTCCGTGTTCAAATATCTACGCACACCAATTTACTTGCCGATCACTTGAACAATATAGTACTTGATGTGCTGTAGCGCCATCTATTTGCAAGTTAAAACAATGGAGATTTTGCTATCCAGTTGGATAGCAAAATCTCCATTACAAGATGTGCCAAAACTTTCAAGGTAATCGGTCAAAGGGTGCTTGTAGCTTCAATAGAGTTTGTCAATCTCATAATTTTATACCAACATCCATTTATATAGATCTATATATTTACTAGCGGACCCGTTTCTGGATCTTGACTGTTGTCAAGATCCAGAAACGGTAGCACTGTTGCGCTGCCTACCGAATCCAACTATAGCTAAGAACCAATGAAGTGAACCACGAGAACAAAAAAATAACGAACACACGCACTCCCAATTTTTTTATATAAAGATAACGGATGTTTTAAGCGATTAGAATCATGTTGTTAAGTGAGTAAATTAAAATATCTTGTTTAACCCATTTTAGTACTTATTAGAAATCATAAAATGTAACTGTACAAGTGTTTACTATAATAACTGCTAATAAAAATAATGAGTTGCGCAAGATCTGCAAAATGGTCCTCCATTTGCAAAACGACATCCAATTAGCGCCACCGCGTTAGTTTAACCATAAAAATAGACTTTCTTAAATGAACATAATGATTCTCTAACCAATAATTCAGGATAGCCGCCAGATACACTTCCGGCTATAAAACAGTCTCGTTATCGCTAATGAAGACACGTGAATCGCGCGATTTATCGCAAATCGGTCGCAAAAAGCAGCTCAGTCTGTGCTATCGCGTAGAAAGTGCGCGCAACCCACAGAGGTCGCGCACTGCGCATGTCAAAGCGCAGCTTTCATACCATATGGGTTGTAATGAAGTGACGTCATGAACATGTTGTCATTGTTTTCTATTGTTGTACGGTGAGGAATCGATAAAATACCTAAATAGGCAGTTAATAACTTTGAAATTAAGCTAAACAGTAAAAGTAGATCAATGTGACCTATCAACATGGGAAACTGAAACCTGAGTCTAAATAATGCACTCAAAATATCTTACCAAAGAAAAAAATCTTCATTCGGAATTTTAAAATACTGCATCTGATACAAGTTAGGTAACGCTGAACTTTAAAGAAGTCGAATATAAAAATAATGAGAAATCTCAGAAATGTCGCAAGCTTTTTATTATTCAACCAGACCAAGTCAAACACGACAAAAGGCCGCAAAATAAAACGTTGCAAAGTAGGTCTAATCTACAAGGGAGAAATCGACAAAAACCTGTTGAAACTAGTAGAAGGATCGCGTGAGTCCGCAAATATACCGTTTTGTACAAACTTTGATTTCCTCTGGGAAATTAAACCTTTCAACTGTCAACTGAAATGTTTTTGCCTTACCCATAGATTTAGAATGTAATAAGCGAAATTCTAAGTCTATGGCTAATCAGACATAGGTAAGCCTATGTCTGATTTTTGTCAATAAGGAATTCATATCGTAAAATATCTTCAGAAATAATGTTGTTATGCTATTTATCCTTAAATAACATTATAACATACAGCAGCCGTTCACCCATATTCTGTCTCATTTAACGTGTTTCGTTTCATTGACTCTTCCATATGTCCGTATCTCAAAATAAACTAAGCTTCCGTGACTATTTTTAAATTATTCGTTTATAACTAAACTAACTTTAACTCTTCGTAACTTCAACCTATTGACCAACACACGTAACCAAATCTAATTTCACGCCAAATTGATCCTTGTCCCGTCGTCAGGAAAAAATGGTTTATCGTTCAACGAACGAACACAGATAAATGGTAACTTGGGTGCGTCGTACTTGCCTGTATTTACTTTTTATGGTATTTTATCACGGTTTATACGCACGGTGATAGATTATACAAACAGCAATAAGTATACAAATTCAAAAGTGTAGATACTTGTTTGTTTCAAACACCGGTATTTTTATGTTTCATCAACTTATTTAAAGCACTGACATTCTAAAATATATGCAAATATTAAGCAATTAAGCGTCTAGAATTTCTTATAGTGTCTAGTTCGAAAGGTAGGAATATTTTATTTCTTTTTCTGGTTTATTATATTGTATTACTTATACGCTTTCTTTTTGAAGAATTAAAGTTCTCAAAAGACTATTTACGTTGTAGTATTCATGTACACGAGCGTCATAACAATCTAACATAACGTTTTCTCTTTATGACGAGTAATAACTACTGAAATAGGTAAGTATAACATTTTGTACATATGCTGTTTACATTTGAATCCCTAACGTATAAACAGAATCGTAACGTTTCGAATACAGAGTAGTTTTTTAAAAGCGCCATGAAATTAAATTCGCATAAACTGTCCATAAAGTGGCAATGTAACTTATAAAGCAGTAAGCAAAGTAGTAGCTGCCAATCTAGCTAATAAAAATAAAAACCGACTCCAAAAAACTCAAAAACAAAACTAATAACTAAAAAGCAAAAAATAAATCTTTTATTATACAATATAGTAGTTGAAGAATATTGAAATCGGTGCCAAGTAAAACATAAAAGTAATATACCTTTCTGCTATAATAGCGACATTGAAACAACGAGTTCACGTAAAAATTGTCGAGTGCGGAGCGAATTATGCGTCGGACACGACAAATGCACTTCGCCAATCGTGTCGGTTTATTATTGCATGTTTTACTTGGCACCGACTTCAATATTCTTCAACTACTATATTGTATAATAAAAGATTTATTTTTTGCTTTTTAGTTATTAGTTTTGTTTTTGAGTTTTTTGGAGTCGGTTTTTATTTTTTGTTAAAAAATTTAATTATTTTACAATTTTGAGTGATGGGTAGACCTAGTAAAGACGATTCTCTTGAAAAACTTTACAAAGGTCAAATGTATGTTGCCCCAGGTCGAGTGAAAACCTTAGACGGTATTGCACTATGTGATTTTAAAATCAAATACTTAGCCGACCATTGAATCTGCAATATTACCCATCTCGGCTTAAAGTGCGCATCAATACGAATAAAATAAGCCCAAACACTATGTAGCTGCTATCAACCATTAAGGAGTTCCCTAAACTGTACTGCACCTGCATCACGGACCTTACAGTGGCAGTCATTACCCATCTCGGTGTAAAGATCTTGTCAACACGAATAAAATAAGCCCAAACACGAGGTAGTTAAGATGTACCGTTGAGGAGTTCCCTCGATCCTCTGTCGTCTCCATCATCAGATCTGCCCTAAACCTCCATAGTATTGTAGTCTCATCGGACATACACATAATTATCAAGTTTTTACCCCATGCTCGCCTACAATTTTCAAGAGATGCCCTCGATTTCTCAGGGTTTCCACCATCAGGACCTGACCTGATGACAATGGGACCAAATGACAAGCATACCCTTTCAAATAAAAAAATAATTTTTGAAATCGGTCCAGGCGTCTTCGAGTAATCGAGTAACAAACATAAAAAAAAAAAAAAAAAAAAAAAAAAAATACAGCCGAATTGAGAACCTCCTCCTTTTTTTTGAAGTCGGTTGAAAAGATGAACGAATAGCTCCACGTTTGCAAGTCACCAATACAGCTATAATTTTCTTCTAAACTTTCCATTTATTTACGGGTCAACTAAGCTGTAAGCCTGTAGCACATCTTTTCCAGTTGACATAGTCCTACGCATATCATACGCCTTATACACTGACATGAAAAGGGGAAAAGCAGAAGAAAATTCCATTAATGGTAACACACAGCCATTTTTATACTACCTACCTTACATTTAGTTACCACAAGTACCTATTCATATTGAAAATCCCGTCACGAATCCTGTTTATTATCAGTATATATTGTCACAATAGTACGATACACATTTATGGTATTGTATACCATGGTGTACCAGTGACAAATATGTCGCGCAATAATATTTATGGTGTAAGTGAAAGTTTAGCACATAATAATGGTCACGCCGACCATGGGGTGGTGGCGCAATATCCGTGAACACTCGCATTAGGGCTAGCCACAGAATTGTAGTTGCTTTTCTTATAAAACTTAAATTAGGTCCATATATGTTTAATATTAAACTTCTAATGGTTGCTGCCGTGTAACTAATACTGGTCATTCATAAAACTGATTACAGTTAACTTACCTTCGTTTTTAAATTCCCTTTTTCTTCCTGTGTCATGCCAGCGCTAATACAGGGAAATTGCTCATCAGTAGAAACATTAGCTATAAATAATGATGGTTCGAGATTATACAGGGTGCACCAGACGAACTTCGGTTCCGTCACTAGTGGAGGCTCGTTCCTTACACCCTTTTAAATCCCAATTCCTTTTTAATTTGATAATTTGTGTTAATTGGGTTTCTTAGCAAGTAACCGAAATTCATAAAGTTTTCGGGGATATGAAAAACTTTTACAGCTGTTTACCCTCGATTTACGACTGATATAAGATAATCAAAATCAAAGGCAACAAGTAGGTAGATAGTTCCTGTTACACGAACTATAGATAGTAGGTGTTTAGAATAATTGCGAATGAATATTCAATCTTAGCTATTTGATTTGTAAATCGACAAATTCGCAATATAACGTTGTCTGTATCTATTAACACACTTTATCTGTTCCGCGTTCCATTGACCCAATGTTAACGTTTTCATATTATAAATATCTGCTTTTCTATAAATAGTAACATAACGTTGCATCACGCCTTTATTCCTCGAAGGGCTAGACAGACGCCACCCACATTTCTAAGATGCAATACAGTATACATTCCTAATATTTTTTTTCCAAAATTATACTACACTATTCTCTATTTAATTATGAGCTCAAGAAGAGGCTTTCACACCATTTTAAATGACTGAATGAATATCAAAAAGACCAAAGAAAGCTATTAACAATCTGTTTAATGAATATGTAAGAACTTTGTTACTTTCCAATTAACTAACCGGTAAACGTCACTGACGTGAAAATATTTAACCAGTCGTATCTGCATTTCGATGCATAGTTTACAACAGCTGCGTACAGTGAAGCAATCCTATTTGGAAAGTTCACGACCCTAACATTATTCGTCTCAACTTCTTGCTGGCGATGGCGCCACTACACTCACTTTTATCCTTAACGGGTGCTTACCAAACATGTTTGACATTTTATCAATCAATTTGCAAGTTGCAAAACATCAACCATTACATATTTCCATGTATAAATTGAAAATTATTTTTCATTGCGAGCCATAAATATTCAGTCATAAGTCAAATGTTTATGAAAATATAATAATAACCCGAATTAAGTAATCTTTAATAATTAGATTTCGTAACGGCCCGGAGGCCTTGAATTAGTAATTCATGTAATCGTACTAGTTTGCGTTAAATGCGCACAAAATAGTAACCGCTGAACAGCGTCCTGTTAAACTGATAAATCTATTTGCAGAATCAAATAAGGATTCAAAATTGATGCTATTCGCACTTAAGGATAATCTTTAGATCACACCTCTCACAAAAAAAATCTGAATCATTGGATTTTTTTAATTTTGGAGCTTGCTGTGTTGCAATCAACCAAAGAGCTATCTTCAATTATGTACAACTAGCGACCCGCCCCGGCTTCGCACGGCTGCAATTTACAGTGTCAAATTTATGATTTTCCAAAAAACTTCTTTCATACAGACCTTGTCCTGACATTTACAAATACAACAAAAACAGAATTAGCCAAATAGGTGCAGCAGTTTTGAAGTTATGCGCTTACATGCATTTTTGGTAATTGATTTTTATTTATATAGATAGATTACCATGCACTACGTAATAGCCTTTCCAATACTGGCTCCACTTCCCGCTCCAAGGAATGTTTACATCAAGGCGAGTTGGTGACAGGACCGATCAGACGCTTTCGATGATCGATCGTTTGTAACAGATACAGATTTTGCATTCGTAACGTAGGAGTATGTTTGGATTAAAAAAAAAAAACAGTTCCGAATCAATGCAATATGGTGTGGGCTTAAACATAATGTTACAAAATTTTTCAACATGCAAGGTCCAGCAGTTCCGTCGAGCTCGGTACAATTGAGGCAATTTACATTTAAACTCATTAATATATTTAATTTAAAAACATTTGGTATTCCTATCGGTCTGGTTTTAATGGAACTAGTGAATATAATATTCCAAACCCAGGTGCTACTTACTACAAGATTACATAATATAAAAACGTGCCCAGTTATTACGGGTTGAACGGACTCCATAGTTTGATTAACAAGTCTTTTGTAACCTTAATCCTTATAGAAATAAGGCTTACTTTCATAGTCCAACCTTATATGGCTTTTCCTGTCACAGAAAATTACATTCCTGGTTGTACAGGACTCCGCTTAATTGGATTTGAGATGCTTTCTACGTGAAACTAACAGAGTGGTCGGTCTTGGGAATAATATAGCTTTAGCTTTGCTATTATGTACTAGCCTCGGACGGCCTGGTTACATAGTAAATGGTAACATTCCATTCCCAAGGTGAGCAGATTATGGTAGTGTTTAGTACAATTACAGTATATAAAAATATCTTATGTCATGTCTGACAATAGATACGTAATTCACTCTACAAAACAAGTGCCTGGCAGTATGTATTGACAAAAAATGTAAGATTTATTAGTGCTACATTTAAAATGTCAACCATAAGTAATTATTATAAATTGGTATGTGTAAAATTTGTAACCGGACAAATGCCTCCCACAATAGTTGTAAGCTACTTTTCAGTAACCATTCTCTTAAATTGTTAGACTTGGACTGGTACATATTTGTTTTATGTTATTCAACTCTTAGAAATTATTTGCAGTCAGTATTTAAGTGCCCATTGAAAGCTCAATATTTCTCAGGAAATTTAATTGTTGACTACAAAATCGCTATGTAATGGGAGAATTTTCACGTTTATCTTTGCAATGCACTTTTTACCCCGCCTTTTCCGTTAAAACAATACCAGTAACACAATGTAGAATGAACATGTTGCTTTCGGGCGCACCTGTTTCCTGCCAGTAGCTGGCGTATGTCGCATTGTCTTCGTTTTTGTCTCTTATCCGCTGCTTTGTTAAACTGTGGTCGATTTAAGAGTGATCTATTATGTTCCCTCGCGTAAGCTTGCTGTACATGAGCTTGAATTTGTCGTGAGAAAAATATTACTTCCCAGGATTTATAGCACAATTGCGGCCCACATCCATTATATTCTACAGTTTCTATACTGTCAATGTGAAATTACTCAATATAGAAGCCTTAGTTGTTAGATATCAGATGTAGTTATCTACTCGTAGGTTTTCTTGTGGTTCAAGGGACAAAAAGTTTGATTAGGATTTGGTCTCGTACTGTGTTGTGTAGTTTGATCTAGAAGCAGTTGTAGAAGTAATTGCATTGTGTTCCTACTTTTTTTTTTTAATAAATGAATTTGCTGTTTCTTTTAAACCATTGGCTAGTTTGCCTTATTCAATCTGCCTAGGCGAACAAGAATCGTGATTACACGCGTTTCCAAACTGTACTATTTAACAATCTCGTATTTCCAAGTTTGTAATATAAAATGCTTCAAGTCATCCGCAAAATCTCCAAGTATGATGGCGTGTAGCCTAAATGCCGTTCGCCCACTTACAACCATATTAAGCGTGTATCGGGCACCGGTCGGTTGAAAACGACTGTTTTAGGAACAACGATTTAATGTTTTATTTATTAACAAGTAATTTAATAATTATTTATTGGTACTGGTACTGGTATTGGTATTCCTTCTTTCGTTTTTGAACAAAGAACTGGTATGAATGTCTCATCAGCATCTCTCAGCAGCAAATTTTATTTGTAGTTATAAACCACATTAATTTAGACTGTGAAGTTTGATCTCAGACCATAATACTGCTTGAGACTCTGTAAAGCCTGAAATATCCCTTGTAAAATATTATAATTTAGGTAATTATTACTTAATGAAAGTCTTTCCGTTTCCTGGTTGGATAAGAATAATAAAACGGTGTAATGTATATCTTTAGAGCTGAAGCTAGGCCAAACGCTGTAAACACGGTACAGGATATAGATATGTACGTTCTAGATGAAGCGCTATGTCAATAAGCGAAATGACTTTGTATAACAATGACAGGCGATAGAAAAACTATAACGTCCGTTATGAATAAATATTAGTCAGTCAGCAAACCACGTTCTCCTTCGATCCACCCACAGCGGCCATTCACAGCCGTTGCCTTTATAAGAATTCATTAGCAACGTCCTAATTTGTCAATCGAAAATAAGATAACTTTCTGTTATGTTTTAATTTTGAACTATACTATAAATGCGTAAGTGTAATGACTAAGTAAATAACATATAAATTAAAGATCCAATATACCAGACAATCCATCGAAGAGATCAGCATGCAAAGGCTTCGAAAAACTAACTTAAAAAATGGTTTAACAATTGTATCGATGCGAGATCACGATTTCTAATTAACAAATGAATTCGACCATGTTACCATCCACACGTGTCTATCAATCGATTTGAACGAACGAATTTGAAGTTCAATGCCGCAGACAGCAGCACCAACAAAAATTATGACTTAGCATCTCTGAACAAAAAATTGATTCATGTTTCTGCTATATCATTGCGTCGTAATGATACAATACAACATCGCGTCCGTCTGAGTGCTACTAACCCACAACAATTGTTCTTAAGCGTGTTTTTTTTTGCTTACTCTTTAATTAATAGCCGTAGGCATTTTTGTATGCGTTCTTTGAAATGATTGGATCTATGATATTTTTGTAAACACATGGCTAATTGCTTTTATACCTACTGTAAGGTTGCGTTTAGTAAATCCAAATACGGACTTGGTAGTTGGTAGTAAACAGCCGCTGGCGCAATGGTATAACGGATTATGTGCTAGCGCAACCGGTAATTTACAAGGGGTTTCTGATCACACACCGCTATATTTAGAAGCAGTACTGGCTTTATCAATTAGTAAGCTTTCATTGCCGCATTCCGCCTTGCAATTTTATAAACTGAGGACCATGTTGAGAAACCTAAGGAAAGTCTTTGCCGCTTACTTTCAAATACATATAAATTGCAATGCGTTTGTGCTCCAGTTTCCGTAAAAATCCGAATCACGTACAGATGGTGACACAAAAGCAGACCGCAGACAGAATACGCACGCGTCCAGTTTTATTGTCGATTTTAAATAAATAATTTAACCCTGAATTGTAGAACTTGAGTCTGACAAGATTTCACTGCTTTGTTTAGAATCGAAAGTGTTTTGCTGTTTGACTGATGACACTAACTCTTTTATTTAGAAATCCCTATATTAAACGTTTAATGGCAAAAACGAATAAGTAAATATTCATAATACGTAGGCATAATATTAAATATGCTACGTTAAACTCTAATCTTGTACATTTGATGATTGATATAGTTAATCCTTCTGTATTTGCTAGTAGGTACTAAACATACAGAACTTCTACTTACAATAAGTTTAAAAAAAACGAATTCGCTAATTTACTTCGGCTTGATTTCAAGTTTTCAACTACGCCAGAATTTTCTAATCATTTCATATGGCCCCATAGTTTAATAGGCAGTTGATCCTCCTTGCATTACTTATTCTTCTCACAACACTTACTTTTTAGTAAAAAATTACTCACTCAAAGGCATTATGAAACAATACATGACGTAGCAGCACTTATTCTTAACGTCGCCATAAATAACATAACATTATTTTTATATGATCAATGTTTATTGTATTTGGCACTGATAAAAATATATATATATATCATATATGTAACTGCAAAATTCATATAAAATCAATAAACGTATCTTTTTATCAAAATGTGAGTACTTGTCTATTGTTACTCAATTATCTGACACAATTATTGTCATTAAGTCATTATACTCTTACGTACGATGTAATAATGCATTAAATTACTTAACTGTTTTTGTTAATTAATATATTACCTAATTTAGACTTGTTCTTAGCATTTTAATTGGTGGGAAGTTCATTATGTTTGCAATTCGTGCGACCGTCAGTAATCACACCAGATTGTTCCTTAATTGACGTATAAATCTAAAATAAAGTGAAATGGAACTTCATGCCGGTGACTTCGTTGCATGAAGCTGAAGCGAAGAATGCATGTTTACGTTAGATATTTGTCAACAAAGCATTATGTCACATTGAATGAGAATATTTACTACGTGATCGAGCGGGTTGCCTTCACCATTCAGTTTCGTCATTGACGTGACAAGAGTGTCATCGATTTATTGTTATGGATTTTCGCGCAATTCTTGGCTGCAGTGCGGCGTGTGTGTTATGTGCTGTGAATAAGAATACAAAATTACTTATATTTATGATAAAATTATTCAAGTCTACACCAGGTTTACTTTCAAATGTCGATGTCCCATTAAAATCTATTATAAATAAATATATTTCAATTTCGATTCGTGTCGCAGTTAAAAGTACATACGCCTTATCAGTACATTTCAGATTCAGTTGTTAGTTATATCGTTATTCCCGTTATCCAATAATTTTATTTTATAATATTTGAAGAGAACTTGGCAAAAGTCAAAAAGCGAACTTATTTTGCTTGCTGCGTTGATGGAGGACTTCCTTGCTAGAGGAGAGCGCCAGGCGCGGCGGGTTAGCGCGCGTAGCAGTCTGCCCGATGAGCCGTAGCGCGGCGGTCTTGCCGCCTCGCTCGCGTAACCTTAGCACCACTCATGTTTATAACACGCCTGCCTTCTTTTCGACTACATTCTAACATTTTCAGAGTGAACTCGGAAAATTCGGTGAAATCGATGATGTGTTGAAATCTGTGACGTTAAAGGACTCAAACTGTGCATTTATTGAAATATTAGCGGTGTCAGTGACATTTATACAGTGTGAAGTGATGAATTAGAACGCCTACGCGAATTACATCATTTGGTCATGTTGACTTCTTATAGAAAAGAGCAAGTGGTTTAGAACGTTGTATTAGTTATTAAGTGTGTCGTGAACCGGGAGATCATCCTAATGAAGCGGTCGACGTGGGTGGACGTAGAAACGGGCGGCCGTCTCGGCTGCAACGGCGAAATCTTCTGGAGCGAATGCGCTGAATGCGATTGCGCTTACTGCAACCCAAACTACGTTTGCGTCTGTAGTGACAAGGTATTATGACTTATTGTGGATATCCGTAAAGGCTACTGTAATATCAATAGTGTATAATATGGCAAGAATTTATGTTGTTGCTGCTGTAACAGAAACATGCTATTTTCAATGGTAAACAATGGACGATAAATATTTCGAAGTACCTGTATCATTTAAGACTGGAATTCCAATGTATTCTCAAAACGTTGCAGTTTCCGTCCAACTTAGAAAGAAACACCACTGCTGATAAAACGAAGCAGTTTGAGCATCGCGTTATCTCTTTTCGAAACAAATATTTGCTAATTCATAAACTTCAAGGTCCGTCAACCTTTCAAGTCGTGTGAATTTTTATATAAACAAATTGCAACGTTCTCAATTCCCATCGAAAAATTTCAAGTATGGACAGACTATAACATTTGACATAGAAACCTGTCTATAAATTATAAAGCTTACATAGATAACCTACTTTCGTACGCACATCGAGAAGTTAATGTACTTAACGTTGAGAAAAACTATTGAGGCAAATCACCTGTAACTCGAAGTATGATGAGACGTTGATGGCCGCGGAACTCTTGCATGCGGCCACGCAATCTCATGTGGGTACGCTCATATGTATGGCTTTGTTGTAGATGGCAAACCGAAGTGAAGACTGCATTTCTGTCTCAAAAACTTTGCTGAGTCTTCGACATTATTATCAAAGTTTATTTGATAGAATTTCAATTTTTCTCATTCTTTTTCTACTTTTTCCATCATACATATATACCTAAAACAATAGAACATCCTCTTCGTCTAATTTATTTAATCCCAAAAAATGAGGCCCATTTTCTTACTTGAATCGTCTGTTGAGATCTTTAACGCTTCCGGGAACCACATTTTCGCAATCGGATGTTGTCATTGCACATGCCCATCACACAGGCTGTCCATCAGTCGTCTATTACGTCACAAACGGAATGAGTTGATTGCTGCTCGTGACGTCGTGGAAAGATTAGTTTCAATCAAACAGTCGTTTTAAAGATCATAAAATCATGTTAAACACAAAATAATTTAAATTATCAATTAATACTTATTTATTCTGAAATGCTACAAAAAAATGTGTGTATGTGGCATTTCAAAGCGGACGTATATATTTTGGAACTAAGCTATTTGGGTTGTGAAATGGATTGCAATTCGATTTTCAAGACTAAATTGCTATTATTTCACAAATACTTGCAGTCAAGTTTATTCTTACTTTCAATTAACTTATTTTTATACCAGTCTTTCACTGAATAAGGTTGTTTTCAAAATATCTAAATATTAAGTTCATAGTTCCACCTTGGAATTAATGTCGAGTTACTTCATCATTATTGTATAACCATATAAGTCACGCATACCAAATCTGATTTAATGATGATGCTGAACATGGGTTTACTACCACTGAATACTCAGATATGTCGTCTGTGGAACTACTTTATATTTGAAAATAGTCTGTTCTGTTTCTCCTTAAAACGTCTTTGAAGGTGTTGAATGAAACCCTTGTCAAAAAGACGCCCTAGTCTCTTATGTTGGCCTTATGTAGTGTCATATACAATGGCGCTTTACGATACATGAGGAAAGTGAGACTCTAGAGGGTTTTTTTCTTGCCCTCCTCCGGCTTTGTGTCGAGCACGGTCACACACGTGAAACGAGCTGTTTTGCCCGTAAGGTGCCTGGGAAAAGCTTTTATGATATTGTTTATCGATTGGATGATAGTGTTGCTGGGAACTTCATCGCTGCAATAGTTCTCGTGATTTACAATGATGATAGTGCCATAAGATGGGATGTTTCATTTGTATTACGTATAAAATGCTTGCTGTGCGTTGTTCTCAGGAAAGATACGGATCATTTCTTGCTCAAACTAAAAAAAATGAATTATAAAGTTACTTCATTAGGATTGTTCTTAGCCTTAAAATGTTTCAATTCAAGTATTAATAGTTTTGTTATTACTTATTATTAATTTTATTCATACTTCAATTCAAACATTTTCACATAATTGAAGTCTCTCGGTTTTCTTACAGACTCCACATATCCTTCACATATAACTAGTTTCCTACGCTATTTTCAGTTTTGTTATACATTTACTCTACAGATTTTGCAATTTGCGTATTTATAGCTGCACAGATTTTTTGTTAATGGTTATAAGTGGCATTAGGATACTTATCTATTGGTTAGTCCGATTACGATTTATCACTGTTGATATAGGTTTCCAAGAAACTGCATATTATTCGGACAGAAGTCAACTCACTAATTGAAACCTTTGATCTTTGATAAATCTGGTATGCCTAAATTATAATGATCATCTAAACTTGCCTTTCTAATAACTTTATTAAACTACGTACCTATTTCATAACGAACTACCGTAATTACTATTTTATTTGGAAGGTACGTAATATTCCCAATTTTAACGATGAAACTCATCAAGATCTCGTGAATTTCCTAAGACAATATTCCCATTTGTTTGGCGTAATACTCAAGTAATTCTGTAGTTACACTAATTTGTAACTATGCGGATTTACTTATTATCTATTGCTGTTACTATCTGTGACTATTTATTCACGTCGGTACTTTATGTCAAGTGCATCTTTGCATTACTTACATTATTATATCAATCGGAACAATCGATTGCTTATATTTGTTTGACAATTCATTGATTATGTTTTGAAATACTGACTAGTAATTGTTTTAAAATTTACTTCTTAACATGTAACTCTTGGACGAGATGATTCAACGAGAAAGACTAAACAATGATATCATTTTGATGCCCGATGACTGAATACTAATTAACAGGCACTTACATATTATTTAAACAGGCACTAAAAAATCATTGCTATGGTGGTTTACCATTTTTAAACGTTTCAATTAACTATTCCTGATACATGTATTTCCAATTTATACATAAATACGTAAAAGAGAGGGATCACACAATACCAAGGAAGTAGCAACCCAATTTAAGAAAAAAACTAACTTTAAAATTTATGTGTCACGAGAACTTGATGTGTAGGGTTTTTATGATTTATTTAATAAAAGAAAACTTAAGTGGGCATTCAAAAAAGAAAATGGAGAAACGTCGCGTAACCCTAAAGAGAAATCAAATTAGTAATAAATTCCGAATCATATCAAAAATCATTGCAAGTAACAGCTGATCGAGAAAAAACCAGTTATAAGATAGTTTTGATGGTATACCACATGTTCCGGCGTGATATCGTGCCGGGAGACGTCAAAACGGTACGCGCTAGCCATTTTCTGATTTCTAATAACCACATTACCATATGTTGGCCTTTCACGTTCTATGTATTGGATAACTCACGCGATTTTGTATCAACGAGACGAATCTCGTCTGTAAGATAGCAGCTATCAAGACTTTTTAAATTTCACATAGTTCAACTAGTTTGAAAACAATAATGAGACTTCCACTGTTGAATTCGTTCATATTTTGTATAGCTTGTATGCATGCCAAAGCAACATTATTGAAAATTAGCAACGAAATACGATTTAAGTTTGCATATACAGGAATTTGTGAGTAAATATTATCTAAAATATTACTCTTAGGTACATCTTTGTTCACGTTTACATTTAATTAGTAACACCTATCGTAAAGGAATTCAGATTATAATGTCAAACAAGGAAAGTTAATACAATTAAATTATGATTTCATTTCAATTCATTCGTTTTCCTTGACCCGTTATGATTCACACGCGTCTGTAAATGAACAGTAACACAGTATTTGTTTCAAATACAAAAAGTGCAAAGTGATTTAAATAATTGATTTAAAAACTTATAAAACTGCGTATTAGTGAACATATTTCTGTTTTTTGGGTTACAGTGTGAAAGTAAATATTTGCAATGAATCGTATTATGAATGGGAAGTGCTGTCTACGTTTCTAGATCATTCCAATAAAAATGACGACGAATTCGCAACTGATCTGCATACGGCTACTTTATGACAATTTCCAAACTTTCTATTGATTATTTTTTAAACTTAATTATCTTTATCTCACGAGCTAAACCTGTATAAATGTGCTAAAAGTTTAAAAATCTGTTTGATTTACGTTTTGGAAAGAATAACCTTCAATGTTAGTAAGTATGTGCTCGAGCTCCGCAAACAAAGAGCTGTTTAGCGTCGACAGAGGCGCTAACTACATGTTTGAGAAACAAACGCATCACCATTAACACATAGCTTTGCAGATAACGCGTTCACTACCGATGTTATATTAATTTTCATAGATACATAGTAATAATTTTCATACATATTCATAAGTACGTAAAATCTACGTAAACATTGGGCAGTTTAAATAAAAGTAATGATAACAGCAACATACGGCCTCCACGAATGTAACAGCCTCGAAGTCCTGTACCAAAATAACTAATTAGTTCATATGCTGCAATTGATTGCTCGCTTTTACAGATAAAGGACAATAATTTGCATTATTTCCGCTGTGACCTGCAACAAATGATAATACAAAATGACAGGCCTTGACATTATTTGCTTAGATAAATTAATTTGCGCAGATTTATAGTATTTCATGACTGAGTTAGGTTGGCAATGTACTCGTATTACTTAAATATATCAAGTTGTTTATAATATTTCGTTGCTTAGTTAGTAGTTAAATCACATAGCGTGTTTAATTATTATCGGGGACCATCCAACTTGAAAACACGGAGGAATTGCGTGATTTTATCCTGTTAAACTGGTATTATTCATTATAATTATTATCAAATGTATTTTTATAGACCTACCTGCACAGGTAATTTAAATCCTGTTTTAAATTATGTTCATCACTTTCCTGATTAATAGCAGTACTATTTCTAGAGTTAATATTGTTTTTGTTTACATGTGGCCGGGCGTTGCCCTTTCAGGCGTACTTTACGAGATAGTCAGGCTCAGCCTCCCCCCATCTCCCAACCGCCGGCGGTTCAACTTGTTTCAACTAGGCCGACAGGGATGCGGTCTGTGGTTAAAAATTCTTTCTTAGCGGCATCTCACCCATTTTTATGAGCTTGTCGGGTTGTATCTCCTCGGTTTGACTAGCATTTTACATCGTTGTAATAATAATTTATAAGCGTCTTCTGTATTGAATCGATTTTAATTACAATCTTCATGGTATAGTGATTTTGGTACAACACCCTTTCATAGGATATGGAAATATATGTATTTTTTTAAAGCTCCCACGACATACCACTAATTAATAGTAGACTATTTTATCATATTCAAAATCCCGATCAATAAGATATTAAATGATCAAATCTGTAGCACAACGTATGCTTTCATGTCTACTAGTAATTTCACAATCGTTTTGTTTCCTCCGATTAAAACTCAACAATTACACAAATTACCCGTTCAGTTCGTCGTGGTTTAATTGCAGTCTTCGATTTCTCACTAGTAACGGAATACGTTGGTCCAAGTGAAAGTAAACTTATTCGACTTCTGGGCTCCGGCTTAAACATTCATCATAAATAATCATATATCACTCGGTCGTAAATTTGAGGTCGCATAAAATTTTCACTTCACTGGATGCACAATTTTGTAAAATAATCTTCATACTTTGGACGGAAGTATTTTTGTCTAAATATTATTATTCGCTAAAATTGTATTGCCCTTTTAAATATTGTTTTAGCCATTTAATCAGGCTTCTTCCCATGCAGAGTAGAACAGTTTACCCAAAGTAAAATGCTTTCAAATATATTGGTCCACAATTAATCAATTCCCTCGTTCAGTACTTGTGCGATTAATTTACCGTTGCGATTTTATTACCATCGTGCATGGACTTTCATGAAGCCTTTAGATCTGTCGACTGTAAGTGACATAAATTAGTAATGAGTTCCTGGCGTAGAGATAACTGTTTATAGCGTTACATGAGTTTATTAGTGTTGTGTCGATCTTCGTAGAATCAATTCCATTGTTGTCACGGAGGTAACGGGATTGCAACCATACGTTGGTGCACCGCAACTTTTTTGACGTATAGTTTATGTCGCAATTTCCCGCGCCGCGCATGTCGGAGGTTTACGGGATATGATCGTCGCACTGCGCAGTCAACATCAGCAAAACCTTTACCACTAATGTACGCATCATGTTTGCGTTTAGCTCTAACCACTGAAAGCAACTGGTTAAATGACAAAACCATGTCCACTTGTAATTTTTCAATTGAGCGTAGAAAGTTGTGTTGTGAGAACTTTTTTCACCTAGCAAAATGTCACCCGGAAATACAAGAGTTACACATTAGCAAAGCGAGTTACTCTTCTTATTTTATCTGATTGAGGCCAGGTACAGAAACATATTTTGAATTTTTTATTTTACGCTTCATTTCTATGACAAGGTTTTTAATAAAAAGACTACAGATAACTAGCTCCTTTGTCCAAATCTTACAAGTATAACATTATGAAGTATCTATAATTATTATGAAGTTACTGATTACGATCTCGAATTTACAAAAACTGGTCAGTATGATTCAATTTCATAAGGTAATAATATTAATTTAGGGGTTCCTAATGCTAAGCTGCTTGATTTATTTTAACATTTCTAACGATTACAAAATATCAAATTCATTTACTGGGACGTACGTAAATCCCCTCTGGTTCACGTTCCATAATGTGATTCATCCCATTTACAGACTTTTATTAAGGTTATTTAAAATCGCAAAGACAACTCATCTCGCAATTCGAAAATAATACGTAAGGTTATAAATGTCCTTGCGTCTCTTCTCTTATAAAATTACATCAACTCACATTTACTCCGAAGTAAATGTCAGGAGACATTAGTACCTAGAGAGTAAAGCATTATCATATAAAAACCGGACAAGTGCGAGTCCCGTACAAATTTATAGGTATATATTATAAATAGTTCAGGTCTACAAAAAGATTTGGTCACCCATACAATTATGACAGCGCATACCGTTGCTTAACCTCGATGATTGACTACGTACCTACATTAAATAAAGACTATATTTTTTTATGATTTAATTACTAATGTATAGTTTTCAGATTTTTCCCGGTATTTGTAGTATAAGACGATATTACTTGCCAAATTTCATAGTTCTAGGTCAACGGAAAGCACCCTATAAATTTTGATTCCCTTGAGAGTGTCGAAATATACGTTTTTTGCGGCATAAACGGCCGTATCTTTTTTTACGTTAACTTAGAAGTTTGATTTTTTCACATCTTCAAGGAACCGTAGACCTGAGTATATGGTTTTAATTTTAACTCGATACCTCCACGCGTTCCCGAGATAAAGAGTCTTGACAGACAGACAGATAGCCGGACAACAAAGTGATCCTATAAGGGTTCCGTTTTTCCTTTTGAGGTACGGAACCCTAAAAACGAAACTAGTTCTAGTTTCATTTACATACTCGAATGGGTATGAAGTATCTACCATTAAGGGTCCCAAGTTACATCCAGGAAATTCGTTTCCCACCTTCAAAACATTACTGGCCTGTGAAAGTGAACCATAGGAGTCACGATTTAGGTCAATAGTTCAAACCAATTATATGTATGTATATCTGCTTATATACATGTATGATGTAACTGTACTTCCGTGGGTGTAACATATCTACCCAATGTTTTATGTATTTAGATGTCTCAAGTGATTACATATTTTCATTTATAACGCTGTTTGGAAATCATCATTTAAGAAATTATTTTCTCATAATTATCATAATAATTCATATTGCTGATAAAGTTGTGGGGGTAAAATAAAATTGGGATGCATGATAAGATATTCAATGCGTTACGTAAATTATCTATCTTCTGATCAATCTGAGCTAGTATTAGTCCACCATCTAGTTTTATCATCATTATAAATTCAAAATATCACATAAAAACCATTTTGCAATCGATCTATTAAACTATCACTACGACGTTTGTCTCGGCTACCATATACTTATAGTGTTTTGAGAATTCGGTCGTTAGCTTTTCATTATATTCAAATCTGAAGGTCGTCTGTATGTCGGCGTGCATGTTTAACTTGAAGTTTCTACAGCGTTGTCCCACTTCCTGGCTCGTTTCCGCGAGACCGGTTGTTTTGATTGCTCCGTGATCGAAACTAACAAAAACATAGTCGCGGAACGGTACGAACGAGCCACTGCAATTATCCAGGTCAATCAAATTCGACATCAACAGTTTCTATCGTCACCATCCGTGTGTTGACTTCCTGGAATATCTTAGGCCTCCACGGGTATAGATCGGTAGACATTTTTGGTTAGTTGCATTGAGTTCATGTGACAGTATCAATCCAGTTTAATAAAATAATACAATTATTCCATGACGTCGTGGTTCCGTACACGTGATCAAATACTTTCACATTTTAGATCCCTGCTAGGAGATACAATAACTATTTTGAACACATCAGCATTCAAATAGCAGAGCTTATTTTATTATTACAAATAAAAATGTTTTGAATTCTCTCGGAATCTGAACAATATAAGAATATATCATAATCCAATTTCACGTACATGTTCGGTATTCTACTGGCAACAATTATTATAAAGTGTTGCCGGAAGAATAAACTTTGACCCCATTATAACTAACACAATTTGCGTATCAACCAAATTATATGATTACTATTTATCTTTTTTCATTAGTTTGTTTATAATTACAATGCATCATGCTGCGTACACGAACATTAGTTACGTATACTTGTGAATGCGGCAAATGCGCCATGACTTTTTAAAGAACTAGCAATGTTACAATGACGTCGTCAGGGCCCACAGAACGATCAGAAAGTGATAGTGTAGTGCCGAACAAAAAAGTGCCATTGACAGTCAAAATGGGGGTCTCGAGGACGAATTCGAGATCTACCTCGCCGAAGGTTAATGTGGAGATCAGATCGACGCCTAGCTTACATCAACCCAGAGTGAAGAGTTACCATATGGAATGGGCTCAGGTTGTGGAGGAGCTATCATGGAAACTAAGAACAGTGAGTGCTTGTTCATTGTGATTCATGTGCCATACCGTCATTAACCTGACGCATTAAGTCTTATCCGTCAATAATTCTCATTATATTCTTCAGTTGATATGTACCTACCTATATGTTGTAAAATTATTGACAATTAAGCCCAGTTATTTTAATATAGTCATATGTATTGTAACTATTGTATGTAATTTCCCTTTTACAGTGTTATGCTTCCTGTTATAAAAATTTTAGTTCCCGTGTTTCATCTTCAATTTCATATCTACAATGTAGTAACTTATGGTGTATCCTAGGTGTTTATTCTTCACGACCAATTTAAGGTAGGCTGCTATATATGCATCTAAAACAATGCTTCAGTCTCCTTTTGCCGATTTCTACAGGAAGAAATGTGCATATTAACAAGTGAGCACTTGACAATTGCACTAGCGTGTTTACATAAATTTTTATCACAAATCTCATCCGTATGTGATGTGAAGTTTGTTCCTGTATCGCATATACAATTAGAGACAGTTAATCTTATATCACACTTTTATCGTGTGACGCTGAAATTGTATGCTATCCGTGGAACCCGATAAAAATACGGGCGTTGCAATTAAGCTTTATATTACTACTTACACAATAATTAAGCTTTTAATTGTATTGATCACTATATCTATATAGCTTTTTAAATGAGGGGATTTGAGGAGCTATATTAAGGGACTCAGAACGACAAACTGATATTATTTTTGGTAAATAAACATTTACTTGGATTTCTCTTGTAGTACCTACCACAAGGTCCATGTTAAATCCGTTCCAGTTGATGTCAACTCCTACTGGCGACAAGCTTTCTGTATTTTATATAAAACTTTAATATTTATTTTATAAAATAGTTAAACTCTAGATTTTGCACAGTTCTCTCTCACCTCTATTTTATTTATATTTTAATATGCAAAGTTAATATTATCAGTGGTTATTTGTGGCTCTGCCTAAATATTCATAAAGTTAACTATTAACTCTAATTATAAAAAAATCTTAGAATTGATGGCGTTGTCAAAATGTGTATTCAATTTAAAGATAATTATAACAACCATCGATTAATAACAGTCAAATAATTTATGACCACGATTACCTAATAATAAGAATCTGTCATCCAACATCGACAAGACATTTAGTTACGAAATATTATTATATGACTGCTTTATGTAATATTTCTACAAAAATATCGCACAGAATACAAGAGAAGTAATTTCTTAATCTCAAACATGTGATCCCAAATGTGTTATCTCAAACATGACCCTCGAAATTCGATGAACCTACGTGTTGCTCTTTAGTCACGAGATCTTAAACTTTAAGGGGTTTAGCTGACTTTCAGGCTTAAAGTAACCTAAAACTATGCAGAACTTGCCGGTGAAGTAGGTAATGACAAAATAATTTATTATTTTGTACGTTGCAAAATGTAAAAATTGATTCCAATAATTTTGCGAGATGACACATGAGGACCACTGAGGTCAACGTTGTAATAAATCATAAATATAATGCATCTTCGTTCTAAAAAAATCAATGTATCTATTCGCCGCGCAGTTTAGCATTCATTAGGCATTTAGAGAAATGGTTGTACGCGAGTTCGACAATTTTTTTCTATAAATTACTAGCTGCTTCGAAATATAATCTAAATTATTGTTCCCACTAAAGTAACATGAGTTCCATATAACAGTGATTACAGTAACGGTCGGCGTAACGGGAGAGCGTTCCAGTTACACCTAGCACTTGAGCAACTGTTGTTCCTGGGAATTTATTAAGAAAATCGCTGTTTCGGGTTACATTGTCATGTCATATTGAATTTTGCCTAGTTAGTGTGCTACGTTAAGAACTTAAATTAATAACTTAGCAGTGCAGACTTATTTAAGTATTTGGAGGTGAATTGAATTATCATCCAGCTATTTGACATGACTGTGTTAAACCTAAACTTCGTTTTCCCTTTTCCTAATTTGTAAATATCTATCATCCAGTTTTTTAATTTTGTTGTATAATGTATATTTCCTCAGCCGTTGTTAAAATGTTATCACATTTTTAACTTATTCGCCAAGATTATCATCATTTAACATAACATAATATCGGATTCTCCTTTGTTCTTGACTACTGCTTAAATCTGACAGAAAATCTATTGCGGGCAATTCGGACAGTCAATTCTTAAAATATTACTTTCTATTCTTGGATGATCTCATTGAAAATTAATCTCATAATCATTTAAAATAATATTTAGCATGAATATAAGAATCCAAAATCATTAATCATCGTAGGTAATTATTTTCTAAAAAGCTAATTTCTTCAGTCATCGACACGGTGATTGTTACATATCGCGGAAGTGAAAGACAGTCTGTATGCAAATATATTGGATTAAGAAATAATTTCAAAAAAAAACATACTCTGCTATCCTACAAACTTTGTACTTAATTTGAATGTTTTTTCAAACTCTTTAACATAAATCCTGCGAGACGAACTGAAAATAGCTATGCATGGATTCGAAACATCTCAATATTTTTTATTGTTCTGAACATGCATTGAATAATCAAACTGTAAAAAGGGACTCTTGTTTACATACCTTGTTTATAACTCTACAGTATTAATTAAAGTTGAAAGTCCCTAATCATGAAAAAAACTACCTATATGTGAATAAGTGTAACTAGGTTCACTGAATGAATCACGGCTTGTGGCGGCGCACGCGCAGCCACCGCTCGGCAATTGAACGCATAATATGGTCAATCAGTTCAAGTGCATTTGCTGCCGAGGGTCATGGATTAATAAAGCCGCCATATTTTCATCGCACCATTTAATGTTGTTTGCGATATGATAACTCTGTGCATATTTTTAGACAGGGTTAAATCTGAAATGTCAGTTAAATTGTCTAATTAATTTGTTTTGACATAGAGAAATAAAATTTATTTTTATAAAATTTATATTTTATAATATTGAAGGAAAACCTATTTCAATGTGTGTGATACTGATGGATTGTTCCAGTCATCGAAATAATATATCCTGAACAACGGACATATTATTTCGATGGTTACAGTACACAACCCATGTATCGAAGTAGTTTTGTTTAAATGTCAGTCAAAGTCGTTATGTTAAACTTTCGCGTGAAAAGTCAAGGCATTTTAAAATCCATTATTGTTTCATACTGAAGACGGTAATTTATTTTGGAGGTGATATCTACCACAGTAGACTAGAATGCTTAAATTAATACAATTTCAATTTATAAAATAATATTTTATTATTGCTTTCTGAATTTTTGAAAGCATATATTATGGAGTAAGAAATGTTAAAATTACTATATTTTTAATATTTTGATCCCGTTTAAGAGCAATGTCAGTATCTCTATACTTATAAAGTTCATTTGAAACGAAACCAAATAAAGTAAATCAGATTAAACGTTGCAATTACGTCCAATTTATTTGAATTTATGTTAATTTATGTAAAAGGATAATGTATAATTACCAAATTGACGTCATTGGTGTTAAAAGCTCTTCATTAGTAACAATAGTATTTCCCAACATTACCCACAAATACCTATTTTTAAATGATATATCAATAACTTAATTACAAGGAGATTAATACTACTTCACATTTTTTAAAAATTAAAGAGATACTGGATTAAACTCCTACCTAAGTAGGTACCTACCCAATACACGGTGGTATGATAAATTAGCCTTGATGATACAACCGAACCTAATGTCACGTTCGTCCGGCTGCTGTCCCTCAAATACTAACCAATATCCAGTATCCAATATTCCCACCAGCGAAACGAAGCACGTGCTTAAACTGATGTCCGATCCGTACTCAAAACAAATGAAATCCACAGATGTTTCGGAGAAACAAGATAAAAAATAATACAATAAACCTCGACTTGAATATTTCAGATCAATAGCGTTGAATACAAAAGGTTTAGAGAGAGACCCTTAGAACTACCAAGATGTTGGCAGGTGGTGGTGGCCTACAAACACGAAGGTACAGTTCGTGTGAATATACACGCACACATAGATGGTTGTCCATACAACGTGCTTGGTGTAGTGATGCCTGGCACACGTACACTCTGCACGTCGCCCTTTTATTACCGTTGTACCACCGCCACTATGAACATTGCTCTACTTCGTAAAAGTTTATAAACTAATCTTAAAAATATTAAATGGTAGGTATGCTTTTTGTTTTTCTTTATATTTCATGATGACAATTTTTAAGACTTCTATGCTGAAAGGGTGCACAGGCAACCTTGGCACCTTATTCTGCCGTTGTGTCAGCATGAACTTACACGTTTGAAATGAGACTTGTTCATGTTGTGGTGAAGAGATTGGCCACTCAGCAGGATTCGTATCAAGACTGAATGGCCAGTCTTTTCCTCCAGGAGACTTCGTCACTTGTAAAAGTACTTTCGGTAAACCGCCGAGATTTCGGGAATACTTGTCTGTGTGTTCTAAAGCATTATTTTTTCTGCCATTCACATAAACTACTAATTTATAGCATCCAGCAGTGATGTAACTAAGTACCTAAGTTGCAAGAATGTATACAAATGCTGCACCTAATATCATTTCCTTTTCGCAATCATCACCAGTGAAACCGCAACTAAAAGTTATTCCTTTGTAGGTAAACTATTAACCTTCCTATTTTATATATATATAAATCTAAAAAATGATTGCTTTCGTAAAATGTGAGGTTTCGTCAGTTGTATCTATTGCAAAACCGACAAAGTCCTAACATTTCATAAACAATTTAATCGCATTCCCATTAGCTGTTTTGAGCGCTTCCTTATAGCTTCTTAATCTTTATAAAATATAACACGTATTATTTAATTTCCACGTCATTTCATCCTAGAGAAATTTAAAACCCAGCATCTATTTTACTGCAACATTAATTAATATATGAATAAAATAAATCAAACACTAAACGAGATCACATCGTTGACAAGCTTTTTATACTATAAGACGACGACGACGGTGTCCCTTTTATCGCCGTATATAAAGTAGAGCATCTACCGTGCCAGTTTTACTGCACTAAAGTGGAGGCAACAACTTTTTTTACGGTTCCAACGTATTCCCGCGGCCCCTTCTCATCCCGGCGCAGTGCCATCAGTTTCTTATTCTTACACACATTTAACAGACACCATGTGCTCGGGATTGCCTTACAACAAACTGATTACTTTTAAAATTTTCAAAAAGACTTCCCTGGTATACTGTACAAGTGATTATTTTCAGTGAATCGTGTTACATTTCTTGTGAAATCAAGTTTTATCTTTAAGTATGGATACGTTAAATGTTGTGCTCAAAACTGGATATAAAATTGTTAAAGATTTTTCAGAACACCATAAACCTGTAAGTTATTCTGTTACTTATAACGTCATTAATTTAATGTTTAGACAGCAATTTAACAAATCTCGTTAATTTCTTCACATTTCTGTTGTTTGTATGCATTATTCCCATACTGAATAGCATTGTGGTTTTAATTTTGTGGTTATATGGCCTAAGGAACGTTTATAACGTTTTAAGTGTCCATTGTATTGTATATGGCTGTAGATTTACTAAATATTGTACTTCATGATTTATAAGATACTTTTTTGTAAGTTTAGGATTTTTAAGATATGGACCTTTACCGGAAAAAATAATTTTAAGACGTCATCTGTCATCATCGTCAACCACAAAAATGACAAAAAGTAACGTATCCAAAAGTATTTTTACAAAATCATACAATAAATCTCAATCAAATAACGCAAACCTTTGACGACATAAACGAAACAATCGCTTTATTTATGTTATAAGTTTATTGAATTCTAGTGTTTCTCTGATTGTTTCTCTACCTACTTACATTGACGCAGCTATCACCTATTGTAAACAAATTTGTTCTTACCACTAGTTATTTAGTAAAGTAGGTTTGTAATGGTACGCTTCTCTTATGTGTTTTAAAAACGTTCCCTAATTCTGTTTTACGTCTATTTTTTGTACTTACAACTTAATAGCCTAACAGAGTATAATATTTACTTAGAAAGCACACAACCAGTAGTGTATTTACAGATCAATCAACAGTAGTTACCTATTTTAATTATGATTTGTCTTTTATATGTTATTGATAATTTTCAATAAGAGCTACGTATAAAACTTGATATTTGTGAATGTGATTGAGTCCACTTTATGTACCATCTCTGTACATATAATATAAATAAATGCCTTTTTCAATCGTTTGAATGCAGTTCATCTTCAAGCGCATTTCAATCTCAACAACGACTTAATTCATTCCGTAGCCGTACCGTGGTTTCTAGTATTTGCGTACGACTTTACATTGCAATGTTATGATTGAACAGATGGAGACGTCAGGAGGGTCAGAGAGTTCAGGCGGAGAAGACGCAGAGGCGCGGCGGGCGCGGCGCGGCCACGTGCTGGCCGAGCTCATGCAGACTGAGAGGGTCTACGTGCAGGAACTCGGCTCCATCCTTAGTGTATGTATCATCTTTCACAATATTAGAATAAAGTAGAAGTAGCGGCTCTGCGTTGACCTGCTGGCAAGAGGATCTATATCTACGTGCAGGAACTTGGCTCTGTCCTAACTGTGAGTACAGTCAGCATCAAAAATATGTATACACGTAGCTCAAATTGAAACGCTTATTTTTGAATAACTATTGGTTAAAATCATAAAATTTAAATGACTATGTTTTTTTTTTTTATGTTTCAGCAGATACTATGTGTAAAATTGGACAAGATTTTAACCACTATTTCCTCTAAAAATCTATTTTGAATTTTATTAAGTGTATACATATTTTTGATGCTGACTGTACATCCCTAGAACATCACCTTACGATTAAAATTCTACAAATGGAACGCAAACGACCAAACGAAACTATATACCGATGTAAAGGCATGGGACGGATATGAACAAGTCATCTCTCACATTATCAAATTACTTAAATGTCCGTATCGGATACGGAATTCCACATCAGCTGACGAATCACTTCCAGTGTTTTAGATTTATGTACAGCAAAGGATGTAACACATTTAATTGAAATGCATGCTTACACTTTTTGTCGCATGACGTCATATGCCAAAATGTCTATATATAAAAACAAGACCGTTAACCTGTCGAACAAACTCTCTTTAATATTCATACAAAGTGTCAAAATTGGAATACGAAGCGAAAGCAAACACGCCTTTCTCTGGTACTAGGACAACGTAACTTGACTTCGTATATGTTGATGGGATGGTCCAGTATGGCCATGCTGTTATAATATTTAATTAAATCTTACCTTCAGTACTGCAGGTGGTACATGCCATGATTTAAAAAACCTTTATAAGGCTCACAACATGTCATGCACCATACGCATAGGTTATGAATGTCGCGTAAATGCATCAACATAAGTAATCATCATGATCATAATATATACGCAAGTAATAAGTAACTTCCTGTAGTCATCCATGACAATAACTACAGCAAGGAAGGAATAATTATGAAATTATGTTGGCGGACCGACGTTCAAAAGGGCCAAGCACATTATAGTAATCAATATGGATGTTATTTAGATCAAATCATTGTTCTGTCACGGAAGATTAGTTCAAATGAAACATATGCATATCTCCATGCCATCACCGCGCTCTGAAAAACAAATGTGCCACTACCATATGTAATGCGTGTGCTACATGTATGTGTCCCAGCCGCTTACGAACAAGGCAAGGTGGCTCAGTATGTCTATCTAGTGCACTGGATGCACCACACGCAACCGACTGCATCAGCTCCTCGAGCGGAACACAATGCATACTACTCATTCGCAAACTGCACGCCACTGCAGGCTCTCGGTCGCTTGTTACACTTCGCCAATCTCTGCACCATGAAATATGGAAAATACGACCTCCATAAATCTTCCGCGAATCTCAGTGTCGGCACTTCCTACTCGTGGTATTATAAAAAAAACGATAACCCTACAACACGAAAGAAAAAACGACTCACTAGAGCCGCATCCGACTCCACACTCTTCAGTGACTACGCTAACCAAATATCTTTGTTCGAAAGAGGGAAGCTCCGTAACAAGAAATGCAATAAGTCAGTGAGTGATGTGGGAAAAAATAGTCGTGTTAAATATAACCCGCGGATTATTAAACCGGTGCGTATGGAACCGTTCAATGGAAACTTCTTTTACGGTAATCCACTACCTGGTTATGAGTATATGCACAAGAGTGAAGAGAAAATAACTTACTTGCCGGATTCCGACGCGGTCACTGCCTCTGAGGACACTACCGCAGAGTCTCTTACTACTACTGCACCTACAGTACTCGATGTTCCAGAATTGGTGAAGAATCCTCTGTACGGATGTCTAGAAGTAAATTTATCGACGCCTGAATATTTATCTAGCTCAGTAGCTTCAAAAGATTCCCAGCTAAAGTCATCTAGCTGTACTGAGCTAAGAAATACGATGGAAAGTAGTAAAGACTCTGGAGATATTCTAACAAATATCCTAAAAGATTACAAAAGAATAATGAAAGAGTGGAACCATACTATAAAAGATCATTGTTCATCAATATCTCATTGTACAAATAGTAAAAGAGATTCAACAATGTGTTTAAGAAGTAACACTGATAGCTATGTTCGAAGCCTGCACTCAACCTTGTCTTGCCGGAAACCCAACAAATGTCTCAAATCTACAAACAATAATCATTACAGTTACGCATATGCTCCACGGAACTGCAATAAAAAACAGAGCAACGTTCATGATAAAAGGAAAACACAGAGTTTGAATCGTAACCATACATTTAGTAATTGGACGGCAACGCTGCAGAATTTGAAGGAAAAATCAAAGTTTTGGAAGTTCAATCACAGTTTAACCCCTTCAGAATGTAAATGTTTAGAAACTATTTATGAAGATTATGATAGACGACTGCAAGATTGGTGTGACACTATTAGTCATTGTTCATCGCTTCTAAACTCGGTATACATATTGTTATACTAGATTTAGATACTTAAAAATTTCATTCAATTTTGCGAACAATCATAATTTATAATATTATATATTTTATTCCAGGGTTACAAGGAAGAAATCGAGAAACCAGAGAATCAGCACTTACTGCCGGCAGCTTTAGTCGGACAGGCTGACGTGTTGTTCGGCAACTTGCACGAATTGTTCACATTCCATCAAGATGTGTTCCTCAAAGATTTGGAGAAATCTATTTCTGCAACAGAACTAGTTGCCCTGTGTTTTGTTGAAAAGGTAAGTAATCTTTGATAAGTGATATTTATGTGCGTTCTTTTTATTATTAAGATCCAATTTGTGACGTCCGTAGATAAAATTGTAAGACCTTGATGGTGCCGGTTTCCTGTGTTACTAATTAGCAGCCTATTTCAAGGAGCGCACGGTCCGCTTCCTTCAACCTTTCCGTTTTCAGTTCTGGTTATCGCCCTTTCACACGTACCAATTCAAATTCAATTATTCGTTCTTGGAAATATGTTAAATGATTGTAGTTAAGTAAAAAAAGTTTATTTTTATTAATAGTATACCAGTCAAACTTAGACTACTTACAGTTAAAGAGCATAATACTTACAAAAATATTTTTACATTACAACGCGGCGTTATAGTGTTTATATGCGGGTTCTTATACTAATTAACATTTAATTACTAGAATCGATTGTATAACATGAAGAGGACTAGGCAATGGTAGCTTCCAACATAGCTACTATTTAAAAGGTTCATTCTATCTACTAATTTTTAGCTCCAAGGTCATAGAATTGCCGTTGACTTGCGACTATCATAGCCACAATCAAAAATATCCCTTCTAATCAAAACAATTTTACTGTCATCGACAGAGGGAAACTTTCTTCCGGCTGTACAGCTATTACTGCCAGAACATCCCGCGATCAGAACGACTGCGCGAGACCCTGGTGGATACGCACCTATTCCTGCAGGCGTGCCAGCTACGCCTCGGACACAAACTACCGCTCGCCGCATACCTTCTCAAGCCTGTGCAGCGGATTACCAAGTACCAGCTGTTACTAAAGGTTTGTTATACTCCACCATGCTAGACAAACATCCAGCTTGGCCTTGTAGGACCACAGAGCCCAATTGTCTCGCACTGGAGATAATTTATTCTGAACTTAAAGTAGACTGAAACCTGAACTAAAGACTCAAGTCTGATTTGTAGAATATAAAAGACTTACACGCACATCAATTATGATTATTTGCAGGATCTACTTCGGTATGGAGAGTGCGGGTCAATGACAACAGGTCTTCAATCAGCGCTGGACTGCATGCTAGTCGTACTCAAGTGTGTCAACGACTCCATGCATCAGATAGCTATCACCGGTGTCCCAGTGAGTTGATTTTCTCCATAGTATTACTCTTTAATCATTTTTGATGACGACATAAAAATAATTGACTGATTACATGCTTCTGTAGATATGCTATAAACCTTCTAAACTAAAGCTCTTTTCGGATCACTCTTGCCAATAGTTATTAATTATAAAGATCCTGATCGAATCATTAAAGAATTTGACAAAAGTGACGTGCTGTTATAGTAATATCTATTATACACCATTACTTAAAACTTTTTTAAAACGGAATTAGTCGGACGTTTAATTTTAAGAATGTATCGGTAATTAAATTAGTAAACATACTATAAATGTTTGGGTAGAATCAGTATCAGCCGCCATGTTAGGCTTATATTCACACGCAGAGCAATAATGAAATCGATGTACAGTTATTCAGGCGTAACTTATAGACCAGAACGTCAACTCATTAAACATAATATTCATGTTTCCACTAAGGCATGCAATACAGTTACCTGTAACTCTATTACCTATCAATTTTACTGCTGCTTTCATGATTGATGAACTTAGCTCTTCGCTTAAACTGGTCCTTGTATAAACTAGTCTCACTCAAACGGTTGAATTAGTTCAGTCAGTGGTCCACTGCGCGAAGCATGTGATATTTCTATCTATAAATATATATCGCTTCTCTTTCACCCAAGAAAGTGCAATCAGTTTTCTTAGACATTCAGTAAGATTAGGATATAACACTTTTATGTCTTACATAGTGAGCGTTTAGTGAAGAATCGTGTCCATACCTACTAATGTTTATATTTATTACAGTAGATCCTACCAATATTATAAATGCGAAAGTTGGTGAGGATGGATGGATCTTTGTTACTCTTTCACGCCAGAACGGCTGAACGGATCTGGATGAAATTTGGTACAGAGAACACATATGCTACTTTTTATCCCGGAAAATGTACGGGTTCGTAAGCCACGCGGGCGAAGCCGCGAGCGGAAGCTAGTCTTGTTAGAATTGCAGTTGCTATGCCTCAACAACGTACGTCCATACGATCGTTAAAAGTTCAATGAGATATTTTTTTAAATTAACTATATTTCGTTCGTTCTAGCATATTCTATAGTCGCATACCAAGGAGGATTTACTATATATTGTATTAGCTTTTGCCCGCGGCTCCGCCCGCGTTTTCCCGAGATAAAATGTATGCCTATGTGCTATTCCAGATTATAATCTATCTTTGTGCCAAATTTCATCCAGATCCGTTCAGACATTTTTGCGTGAATGAGTTACAAACATACATACCTACATCCGTCCATCCTCACAAACTTTCGCACTTATATTTATAGTAGGATAGGATAGGATGGTAGGATATTGGTATAGTTCTGAGAACAAACAATCTTCTTAGATCTAAAATCTATTGGTAAAACCTATCTTATAAAATTGCTTTCTATAAGCATAACCGAATCCAGCCAGTCGGCTTGTGGCCGAAATTCGACCATATCAATTTTTAAGTTTCAACATTATTGAGGTTCTTTTCAAAGAGTTTATCAAAGAGTATATGCCTCTGTAGTCATTACAAATATTTTATTTTTAATTTTGTTCTATTACGTCAGTTGCGAGCATAGACTTGGGATTCCGCTTACTCTAAATCTATGGTTGCGAGCGATATTGATTTGACATTTGACATTGGCAGTATGAACGTAAACAAATTCACATTCGTATTTATAATATTAGTTAGGATTCCCGTTCCCGTGGGAATACGAATAAAATATAGTCTCTTTTACTCGCTGATAAGGTAGCTTTCCATCGGTGGAAGAATTTTTAAAATCGGTTTAGTGGATTAGGCGTGAAAGCGTCACAAATAAACAAACGAACAAACAAACAAACTCACTTTCGCATTTATAATATTAGTTAGGATAGTCGTCTGTAAATATACACAGAATCACTAATGTAATGCTGGCCCCGTTACGCTTCCCTGTGAAAACCCGTGTGATCTTTGTTTACATTAACTTGTTTTGCAAAGTAAGGATTTGACAAAGATTTAGAAATCGAGATAATGCGTACTTTTTATTTTTTAGATCTCATACATTAGGTTGTCATACTAAAAAATCAGTGTTTAAATGTTTAAAATAATAGGATATAGGATCCATTAACTCGTACCTCGTAGGTATTTAGTCCTTTTTGTACTGGAGTTATTTATGTATAACAACATTTACATCAGAAAAAAGTCTTGGTTAGATGCTGTTATTTAGCTTTTTTTAAAATCACATGTGAATTGTTATGGTTTGTACAGTTGGTTAGATTTCTGTAAGTTTATTAATTTTATTATTCTTACAAACAAAAATTAAACAAAAGACAACCAGCTGCTGCACAAATGCTCCTCAAAAAATATTTAGAGGTGTATCAGTAGTAAACAAAAAGTTTCATTATTTATCAGCTGGATCTCAGTCAGCAAGGCGAGCTGCTGATGCAGGGGTCCTTCCTAGTGGTATCGGAGAACAAGCGTGACTTACGGCTCAGGATACGACCGCGCCGGCGTCACATCTTCTTGTACGAGAAGGCCATGTTGTTCTGCAAGCCCGCCACCAAGAACAGCCATAACAAAGCCACGTATCACTTCAAACATGACTTACAGGTGAGATCCAACGAGTTCAATTAACATAACATTTTCTTAAAAGCCAATTTCATATGCACTGTACCTAGAAACCACTAGCTATGCGATTCATGATACCTTCTATTATGTATTTAATTATTGTTATGTAATTGCAATAGAGCTGAGACAAATAGGCACAGTAACACCCCGAACTTACGCGATAAGTCGAATTCGCGTAAGTCGGGGTATAATTTCGTTATAATTTATTTTGCTTAGCTAAGCTAATTATAGCTAAGGGTGGATTCTGCGCGACACGTCCGAATATATGCATTAGCTGAACAATAATGATGGGGGAGTGAGCGATCGAGTTGTCTCGCATTCAAACTAATCGACGAGATTTGAAAATCGCGTAACTCTGGGTAGCGTAAGTCGAGGTATTACTGTACTTTGTACGCAACATCATTGTAATCCCATCCTTGTTACCACAGATGTCACAAATCGGTTTAACGGAGTCGGTGAAGGGCGACGTGCGCAAGTTTGAGGTATGGCGACAGGGTCGCTCCGAGGTGCACACACTGACGGCCGCCAGCGCCGACGTCAAGCGCGCCTGGGTGGAGCGCGTCAAGCGCGTGCTGCTCGACCAGCTCAACGAGCTCAAGGGTGAGCGCGTGCGACAGTACAGCGCGCAGCACAGGTAACCTTAGTTCGGTTTATCTCTATCGTAGACATAGGTCTCTACAAAGCGAGCCTCAGCTAGTCCTTGTAGGGAGTTCTTACTTCCTACAATGACTCACGATTCAGTCACATCGCCACTTCATAATAACCTGGAGTGTCACATATTTCCTCTATGGTCATCTCGCCAGCATGCTATAACCGGCATACTTTTTAGAGATATTGTATTTATTGTAATTCTTATATGCTAAGGGAATCATCTTCATTTCGATGATTGAATCATCATGAATGAAACTACGCAACACACAATTTACAAAGACGATATTCCACAGAACACTAATCCAAACCAGCTCATGGGACCTGGGTCCGCCCGGGCTGGTGAGCCAGCCGCAGAAGCCCAGCGCGGTGGCCGTCAACCCCACGCGCACGGCGTCCTGCGACACGCACGACGAGCCCTGCTGGTCCACCGACCCGTCCGACGAGGACGACGACGAGCCCGAACACCCGCCGGTATGTACTGCACGCCGCGACACCACCCGGGACCTGTACAGAAGTCACAAGTCTAGGACTACCGACGTCTGCTTGTAGGACTACGAGAAGGTTGATTGACTAAGGTGGAATTAGAGTACAGTTTTAGAGTTTCAATTGAGCAGTTTCCAAAGAGTAGTCATATTGTTAATCGTTTTTGTATAATAAAAATACTTAGTCAATCAATGTTTACAATAAGATGAAACCAAAAAAAATGTAATCTTTGTGAAAAATGTTGATAAAAAGGAATATTATTTAACAGGAATTAATTTATTTGTAATTGAAGGCTTGTGACCTTGTTCGGGAATTTGAGTGTCGAAATCTTTTTGAATTAAGGAATTTGTACCTATCAATTTATATTACTCTTATTCACAGTAAATGTCAGTGATGTTCTCTTCGATAACGTCTACTAACATAGGACTGTAGTGTAACGCTTACTGTCGGGGTAGCTTTACTAAAACGAGGGTCTCTAAAATTAATACCAACTAATTTTGGGTTTGCAGTGTTGAGTGAAGTGAAACCCACTCTTTATGTAAGTGTAAAGTGTATTTTTAAAGGAATGCGGGCTGCATAGTCACGGGTAGCGCATGACAACGCTGGCAACCCCACGCACATGATGCTTCCCGATAACATTACTGTCAAAATTTATGGATACGGGATAAATTATTGGTCAAACGGTGGTAGAAACTTAGAGAATTTGCAGTATCTGCTTTTTTAGATCTAGTCGTGTACATGATGTAAATACTACAAATTCTCGAAATACGATAAAAAAAATTAACGTCCTGCCCTAGTCCAATAGGTTTCACGCCCTCACAGCATAAAAGTTAAGTTAGCCATCATCGCTTTTAGTTCCTTTTAAATGATTTAGCGACACTAGCACTGAAAACTTATGAATTTAGTTTCTGCACGGTCCACATGACACCTCACCAGATACTAACTACCCAAAGAGGTGTAACAGGCCCTGTACTGATAGACGCCATGTTGTCAGGCGATGTGTTAACGAAATGGCCGCCATGCTCTAAGTTGTATTGTTCTACAGGTGACGGAGGCCGTCGCCGTCGGTCTCAACGGTACCATACACAGAATGGTACAGTTCTTTTCAGTGGCGGGTTCCGCACAAGCCACATCCACGTTTTACGTGTCACAGTACTGAATATTATCAATATTTCGAGCATACAGCCAGTAGAGGCTTTGTACATAATGAAAAAGAGACTGAGTTTATATCCAAAGCTTAAAGTATCTAACCAAAGAGAACGTGGATATTTCGGTTGTATTTGCAGAACATTAACTATCGTGTAAGTCATGTTTTGTTTGTTATGTCACTCATTGTCAGTGTGCTTATTGGTTTTTATGTTAAATTATGCGCTTGCTTCGAATAAATGTTATCCATCAATGTTAATGAATATTATTATTTTATCTTTGTATTACAATGTCATGGAACATTTAGCGGCAACACACTGTATATTATGTAATACATACGTATTATATCTTCCTTATTATATGTTATGTAAATATTATTATGTTATTAAGTTCATAAATATTTCGCTTGATATAAATTACGCAATTGTGTGCTTTATCTAGAACTAAAGAATGATTTAGTGCAGACATTGTCCGTATTAATATCAAAGCGAATATTGGACTACCTACAGGTACCTCCCTAGCTAAACTATCTTTTATTTTTATTCGAAATTGATGTTAGTTAAAATAATGAGACTACACAAACCGAGAAGATATGTAGCGTGATTGGACACAGCTGAGCACGGCATCACAGCTTGCATCATTCACTGACCACTGCTTTGGACGTGCAATCTAATAGCTTACAGTATCTAATGTTTTTATTTACTTGAGTGTGACACGATTTCCGACAATATTTATACAAGAATTGCCAGAAAATTGAAGATTCATTTTATGAGCTGTTATACATCGAATAATTAATCACGATCTACTTTATTTACTACCTACCTTCATACCTATTCGTGCATACAAGTCCTTTCCAAAAGCTCATAACAATGATATCAATTTTTTGGTGAATAGCACTCGTATCAACTGGACTTATGGACGCGACTTATCTATATTTATTTATAACTATTACTGGAGTGTTTAGTTGAGTGTGACTATACTACTTGAAAACTGTCTATAAAATTATGTATTAAGAATATAAAATCTGCCAAAATTAAATGTATAACTACTATCAATATTATCCTATATTTATCTTCTAAAGTATTTAATATGACTGTTATCTTTGTCGTGTATGACACAATTTACAATACTGTTCACTTAATATTAATCAATATACTAACTATGTACTCAGTGTTAATGTTCTTCTAAACCGCTTTACTAACATGCATGGTCTGGCCAAACTAATAGATGAACACAAAAAGGAAACTTTTTGTTCTCACTACTTATAGGTAAAATGCATGATTGTGTTTCAAAAACAAAGTCAAATTACTGTCAAATAACTAAGACAATATAAATTATTCTTACATAACCTTTTCAGGACTTTCAACTTCATCTTGCAATTTATTTTATTAACGGTAGCAATACTTCGAAATCGTGTTCAGGTTCATAGTTACTTGACTTTAGTATGACCGCGCTCTCTGTTTGGCCAGTGGTGACAAAATGCATGTTGATCGGTGTTCAGGATTAATGGTGTATTATCTGTTTACGAAATTTTGATCGCTATAAATTCATTACTTATATTGCTAGAATCACGACAGAACACATCACACTTATCTTGAACAACATTGAAAAAGTTGTATCAACAATTTGTAAGAACATACTTACAGTAGAGACAAACAATAAACTGAACATCATGAAAACCTAGTGCTTTAAATTTAAACGGTTGTTGTGGCTAGATAGATTCACATTTGTCTTAGTTTCATGTAATTTCCTCTGGGTGGCTAAATTTTCATGATTTATGCTATGGTAAAACCTCAGCACTATATGAGCGCTATCCCAGACTATCCCGCCTTAAAACCGAGCGGCATCGTCACCGCTCGACATTTTCAATCATTCATTTCATTCAGATATGACTTGCAGTCCTAATTAACAGGATGTTGTCATAGCCACAAAACAAACGTGGTACTAAAGTACGGTGAGGGCAAGTACGCCATTTCAGAAATTGAATACGGAGCAGGTCGGCAATAAAGTACCGAAGCAATTATATAAATGCGCCATCATTGAACAGTAGCACAGTCACAGAGTTGCAATAACCGCTTAAATTGAAAGAGCTATTAGTCACGGTGAAACAGAACCAAGCTAGATGGTTTTGAATATGTGAGTTGGTATTGACATATGTATTGTGTACAGGCGGTGGGGTGTGCGCTAGTGGCGCTGTCGGACTACACGGCCGTGGGCCCCAGCGAGGTGTCGCTGCGCGAAGGACAGCACGCCGAACTGCTCAAGGTCGGCTGCGCCGGCTGGTGGTACGTGCGACTTGCTGGTACGTACACACATAGGATACAAAGAACGGTAATCCGATCAAAGGGGACTTGCAAAACTACTATACCTGCTGGTTAACTCCTAGCAGTAAACCTGCATGTGAGATTTTAGTTTAGGCAGCCTCTCTACTCTTTTTCCCTACTCCCCCAAAATATTCTCCACGACGGAATTTTTAAAGTTTAAAGCAATTCATAGAATCGTACTATATATTAACATTATAAATGTGAAAGTTTGTGAGGATGGATGGATGGATATTTGTTACTCTTTCACGCAAAATCTTCTGAACGGATCTGGATGAAATTTGGCACAGAGATAGATTATAGTCTGGAATAGGACATAAGCTATTTTTTATCCCGGAAATATGTACGCCGGCGAAGCCGCAGGCGGAAGCTAGTCTTAAATAAAGGGCGTCATATATTCCTAATAATAAGTATATTTGAATCTGTTTTTTTTTTCTGTTCAATAATATTAAAACAGTAACTGGTAAGAAAGGACGTGGTAGTCAGAGTATGATCCCTGGAAACGCCAATAAATCTCCAGGATTGTGTCTGGCATTGTCAATTGCAAAGCTAGCTGGTATGAATGATATGTGTGATGAGATTTAGTGAAACAAATAGCAATTTTATCCATAGCAGGTCACGGCGAGGGCTGGGCTCCGGCGGCGTACCTGGACCAGCGCAAGACGTCGCGCTCGTCGAGCCGCTCGCACGACCGTCTGCACGACCACTGAGCCGCTGCTCGACACTACCTGACCACGCCACGTCACGGTCGTCGCCCAACTCCCAGCGGGTAGTAGACCGTTCAGCCTACTGTTGCGAAGTCGAATTTGTTTGCTAGATCCCACGTGCTGGGTAGAACAAACATGCTCGATTTTCATGTCTGCTTAGATTCCCAGTCGGAAGTAGCTCGGTTAGCTTGAAATATGGGAATGTGTTGAAGGCCTGTCCGTCACTAAATCTAGTAATCTTTATATATATAGACAAAGTGCCTCAGATAGTCTTCTTCGTAATCATATTCAGTTGAAAATTGGTAATGGTGTAGATATTAAAGTTGTTTCATAGCACCAATAGCGAACACCCCGGAACCCCACTTGTTAATATTTTTCAATGTATGTAAATGTTGTTCTAAAAAGCTTTATTGTAATTTAGTTTTAGCCATAAACGTGTTGTCGTTACGATTATCCAAAGCTATATATAGTGGCGTAGGACGTTGTTAAGTAGCTGTGACTGGTATCGTATCATTTCTGTATATAATCTACGTTTATTTTTTTAACTATAGTTATTTATTTGATGCTAGTTGAGCTTTCGGTGTTCATTCGTGTTACGTCTCAATCCCCCATGACAGACACTGGTACTTATAGTACCTACTGTTTCCTCTCTGTAGGGACTTGCATATAATTTACAGACATTCTTTCGTCAGTGGTAAGCCACGTCTAGTTTATAGTCGATCGTTTTCATATCATTTATTATTATCATATCTCAGTATCTTGAAATTTGTGATTTGGTGCATGTAATATGTACCTGCCTATAATTTAATTAAAATATCGAAATTTTTAATATTACTGGTGTAATACTTTGAGTATTGTACCTAGATGTTAATGTGTTTTGCTAGTCGGCGTGAATTATTTTAACGATCATGTGTACTAGATTTCAAAAATAGCATAAATATCATGATATTTCCTTTGCTTATATATTTTTATTAAAGGCTGACAACTAATAGATGGACCATGAGGTGATGTCACAATTAACGATACTTTGGCACAATATAATTTATAAACTAAGCTCTAGTTTTGATAAAATCCGCAATAAGGCGAATGGTCAAAGATTAAGTTGTCAGTCTTTACTTAGGTATTGTATCCGTTTTCTTACTTTTGTTTCACCTCGGTAACTGTCTCTTTGTTGTAGGTAATGTAAAGTCAAAACTACATATAAATAATTGTACCTAATTACATTTATTATGAAATGTTCTTTTGTATAAAATAACGTTTATACTTATTGAAAATGATCACAATTACACTGAATCGGTCCATTTATTTTGTGTTTTATTTATACTTCCTTTATGCTTGCATTAAATCATTAAATACCATGTCTATATCCTTGCGATGTTTTCCACCTTCCTACATATTTGCATGTTATAGGTACTTACCAGTTATAGATAACTAGTTAATTGTTAGGTCTTTATTTTCCAGATAAGAAAACTTTTCTGTATCATACCCGAAAATTTTATGTAAAGCCTATAATAGGTAATAATATTTATGTAATTATACAAGTTACCCATAATATTGATAGAAACTAAGCACTTGGATACGACGTATTAATGTAAGCAGATTTGTAACTTTACCTTCAAATTGTCTTAAAAACTCCCGATTCTATATGTGCAAATGTTATAACGGCTGTGAAAAATCCAGTGATGAATTTTATAAATTTATAACTTATAACGACACCTAATTGTAAAAATATAGTTCGTAGGTTCCATAAACATTAAAATGTAACTAAGTAGGTACATAAATATGATAAATCAAGGTTTATATAATATACCTATGTGAGATTTCTTAATTCATTATCATGTTAATGCTGTTACGGATTTTCGTTAGTGACCTTAGTTAGGTATAGGTATCTAAAGCCGGGTACAGATTATGTGCAACACAACATGTAAGGTAACATGCACTGCAACATTTTACATACAATTTAATGTGTTCGCGAGCGCACTGTGCGCCCACTACGCGCACGCTGCGTGCATTCGTAACGCGCTCGTTGGTTCCCGCCGATTGTTGGTTTTTTCGATGAACGCTTTGATCGCGCCTAGTGTAATTGGGACGGTCATTCGCGACAGTTATGTCCGCCGCGAACAAGCATGGGAAATTTACATGTTACATTAAGCGCAAATCTGCAATCAGTTCAAAACTTATATATTTATACATATAGTTCAGTTCTCCACTAACGACGGGGTAAGCGGTCTTTTTTTATATATTGGTTTAATAAAATAATTGAAACACTATAATAGTCATGAACACTTCAAAATCGAGCGTCCATGGCGTGCGCGCTAAAGACTGCCGGGAACCGACGTTCGCAGTTGATGCGCGCAACATACGCGGAGGCCGTCCACATATACTATGTAGGCACTGCCGTAGACGGAACAACTTCAAGGTTTTCACCCCCCCCAAAACCCTTATTTTTTTAGTTGTAATACATACATATTTATTTATTCTTAGTAAGCTTACGAAAATTTGAGAACAGGAGGCGAGAACTGGATGACAAACGAGATCAACTGGAAACCCGACTGATTTCCTACCTACGGATCGGAAGTCTCAGTGCGCTCGGACGTACAAAGATGTACCTCCTACGTCTGTGGGCACTTTTTAGAGACTCACCCAAAATACATCAGTCTCATGAACGCTAAATATTCATGCTCTTAATATTAGAAATATATTCACCGTAGCCGAAGTCGAATTAGAAGAATATATAGGTATGTATATTGTTAAAATAATAATACTGTAACCTAAATATTTGTTTGCAGAAGCAAAACCTAAACTTTAGCCGGAAGATGGCATCTCGGGCTCCACTTGATTAGTAATAAAAAATACCTACTCTCGAAAGATTGTTATAGTAAAAAGCAGTGATAACTAGGTGGTTGGACGGTTGCCTTCAAAGTGTTCAACCGCCCGGAAACCAGAGCCCTTGGTGGAGAGCACGAAACGGACCAATCGGAGCGCCGAACGCGTTCGATGTAGTAAATCGAATTTGTTAAAAGAAACTTACACTAGTGCCTCTGGTCCGCAATTCTTCGAAAACCGTGACGGAAATCTCCGTTATTGCTGGTGTGTGTAGGTAATCCACGAATGTGTGTTGTTTTATTCTATCAAAGTTGAGCTTTTGCTTTAAGGGATGTTCCCATTCTTCATTGATTTGCACACTTTACCCAGAGGTTGTTAACAAAATCACTGCTTGTGAGGTGTTAAACATCAAGTGTCGTCCTGCTATACTTACATAAAGGAGATGAGTTTTATATGCATGTAACGATTCACTTTGCGTAGTATTAGTGTAGCGTATAGATATAATAACATTAATAACAATTGTGGACTTACCCATGTACCTATTTACAGCTAGTAACTTTTTAGGTACCCACTAAGAAACTTTGTAATCATAAGTATGTATCTATAGCACAGAATATATATTACCTACGGTCAACACATAACGGATACACTGAAACAGCTAAGGTGTTCAAATAGACGAAAAGATCTGAGCGGCCATTAGCTTTAGATCACCATGTGTTCAAAAATAATGGAAATTGTGTCGTAAATATCTATAAATATCACACTATTAATTTCTCTATTGAATTAAGGTCTGTTTTAACGCTAGCATATTTTGGACATGTTGACACTATTTAAATTACCGTACAGATATATACCTTACTTAAACGGGATACGGTTTATTTATCTATTAGCATAATATAACTCTGACCGAAATTATTTTGAACACTGAATATTTTTGGAGAACAGAAGATAATGAATACCTGTTATGTTTGGCTCTATTTGAACACCATTGCTGTTCCAGGCTATCTGGCGGTAACTGTCCAAACCTTTTAGTTCAAACTATAGTATTATATTATCTGTGGTTCAAACATTAAGTTTTATTGATTATTGTGCTCCAGCTATATTATATCCATAGCAATAGTGAGTTTATTCATAAACTGCGAAGTAAACTGAGCACTTAGTGGAATTAGGGTTCTTAGAAGTGTTATCAACTGATCATGTAACTACGTAACGTGGTGTATAATATTAAAAATATGCTACTTTTGTACCTGTAATCAAATAATGTAGAGTTTGGCAGTCTCACCATTTGGTCTTATTATGATATTGTACTTATTAGTTATTTTAGAATTTTTGAATGGATAATATAGATACATCATTATATCAGAATAAGTTCTCTAAGCTCTAATTATTGCCAGTCAGATGGTTAGTTAATTTATATGTAAATTCAGCTGGCTGGCAATAGAGGTCATATAAAATATCTACATTATTATACTATATCCATACCTACCAACTTACATACATAATAACTTTATTAATGGCTTGGTGTATCTATATACCTATACGTAAGTCACATGGTAAGTTGGTACAGTTGGCGATATAAACAGATCAACTTTTATAATTATGAAATTGACTCATCAATAAATATTATACTAGTCGGTCAAGTTACACAATTCTATAGTACTGAATTACCAAAAAATATAAAATTTGCAGGTTTTATTCATATAAAATATTATAAAACTTTGTAAAATTCTAAGCTACTGTCGTTGACTGTATTAAATAATATAGGTATGTACTGTATGACTTTAGCCTTTCTTCGAGCTTATAACCTTGGATACCTTGTAACGTTACGCATCTGAATAATGTTATTGAAAAATAATAAATTACTCAAAACGAACAGTTTTTCATTGTAACCCACTCATAAATATGATTTTTCAAATTGCTGTACTTAGGTATTTACATTAAAATTGCTGTAAGTAGCATTTGAATGCAATGGCTTTGTTATCTAAATCGATTATTATGTAAATACGTGTTTAATTAAGTTATCATCGGTATTAAGCAATACATACAGCACAGAATTAATATACATGTCATTTGATAAACAAGTTTATCTCCCTCCCTATATTAGTTAATCAAACAAGTGATTCCATGATTCCAGTTCACTGTATTATTTTGTTAAAAAAAAAAAGATATCATCTCACAATAGTATAAAAATAGTATAAACAAATGACAGTTGGTAATAAAACTGTAATATGGAAATAAGATTTGTACAAAACATATTTTCTTAAATACTAAGTTACTTTTGGGCTGCTCTTTGCCTTGAAAACAGCCTAGTTTTGAAGATATTATCAATCTTGCTGAAGACCTGTTCTGCAGAGCTTGCTGCATCTACCCTCCAGTGTAGGCCTCTTCTCATATAATAATCAACAAGAGGTACAGTTTGTGCGTGATATGTCGCGAGTCGCTTCTTCAAAGCTTCAACATTGTCATCAGACCTTCTTATCAAGGGTTCTCCAGTTAAATCATCAATCATGGGTTTCTTGGGTGGGTGAAATTCCTCATGATAGCTACGTCCACTAGAGGGATGAATCATCCTCCCTGTGATTCTACGCACCAGCAAACTATCTTGGATGCCAAACTCAATGACAGCATCAAGTTCAGTTTTACGCTTGGCCAGCAGATCATCCAACTGACAAGAAAAACAAAACAAACATTTGTACTTGGACCACAAATTACCACATTAAGTAATTTCAGATGTAGTTTCCTTTAATTAATGTATTTTATTAATATATTTAAAAAAATATGTGTATAAATAAATGAAGGAAATAATTTTAATAAAGTTATCTAAATAAATAGTAATAAATTCAATAAATAAGTAAATTATACCTTTTCAGCTTGCGGCACAGTCCTTGGGAATCCATCAAGAAGAAATCCATTCCTGCAGTCAGGTTGATCAAGATTCTTGTCAATCATGTCTACAACCATCTCGTCTGACACCAATTTGCCATCATCCATGACCTTCTTGAGCCTACGACCCAACTCTGAGCCAGATGCCACTTCTGCTCGCAGCATATCTCCAGTAGATAAGTGGCAAACACAGTATTTTTCTTTGAGTCGTGGTGCCTATCATCAGTAAGAAATAAAAAGTATTTAATTAAGTATCCATAACTAATAACAAAGAACCAATAAAATTTTTAGGCTGTATGTACCTATTTTCATTATAATTAATACACACTAATCTAACCACTCAATTTTGTTCATATAATTTAATTGAGATTAATTATTAGAAATTAGTTAGACATTAGGTAACATTATGATAATTATAAAAGTAAAGGATTAAAGGTCAAAGATCACACTTATCTTACCTGAGTGCCTTTCCCGGAACCTGGCGGTCCCAGAAGTACGGCCCTGATCCCAATAGGGTCATTTTCAGGCATAGGCTTTACTGCAGGAGCTGCTGGGGCCATTTCGTTCGACTATTGAGCACCAGGAAAGTTAAGCTATAACCAACAAACAAAATTTCAAATATTATAAATGAAAACTTATACATACGTTCGCCATTTGTAAGAGCGTCACGTGCACTGCCTATTATTTAAATGAAGTCTATATCAATACATATACCAACCAAAATAAAATTTATAATTTGGAGAGAAACTGGCAAAACTACCGACCGACCCTCATGTGGTGACGTCGGTCGATAACTGTCATGTGTCAAGCATCTGACATGTCAACAGTATCAGGGAATGTAAAGTAAAAGAAACAGAAGCTACAATTTGTGCATGATCTCGAAAGTAAAAATCAAATCATTTTATTGCAGAATCTTGTACAAGGATGGTAAATTAAAAAAGCACCCTGCAAGGGCATTGCAAAATAAACAAACTTAAATACTAATTTATAAACTATGTACACATACATACAGTAAAACATTTATAGAAAATTTTGAAATTATAAAGCTACCCGCCACTAACTTTATACTCGTATAACAGTGCCAATGCTGGGCGTGAAGAAGAAGAGTCTGGATTCGATTCCCGGGTTGAGCAAAGTGTAATTAGGTTTTAATGTATGATACAGCTTTGAGGTAATATCCTACAATTCCCATTTTAATTTAATATTGGCTCAATCATCACAATACTGACATCTTCTTTTGTGTTGATTTGTAATGCAAGCTTTCAAGTTTCATTTCATGACTATTGAGACCATTGAGACATTGAGACTTGAACTGACTTGAACATTTTCGTTCTTGACGTTTGTGACAGTTGAACTTCATTACAGTCAGTTCAATTTCATTCTTGTAACCTAAAATATGATCGCGGCTAATAAAAATTAAAGCATAGCCAAGAATTGTGATTCTTTCAACAATTGTATTCATACAGTCATGGCTGTGAATGGCATAAGGTGCGTGCAGTAAATACTTTATTTTACAAAGTAACCCAAATTTTTCATTATAAATAAAAATAACAAATATTGACAATTATTTACAGCTATTGGAAGCGCTTCTGGCGCTGGACAACATCTGAAAGTCTATCCGTTGAAGAGTTAGCTTCTGTATTAGGAAACAAGGAGGTAGTTGAAGGATTGAAACAAGGTCTTGCTAGTTATAAGCCTCACAAAGCTGAAAGTTTTTCACAATTGCAAACCAAGCATGCAGACCAAACGAAACTGTTGAGTGTAGTGCAAACACTTCAAAATTATATTGTAAGTATAAAACTTACATTTCCTGCTGTTAATTGTTCTGGTACTAATGAAGTTCAAACAATATGTTAAATTTACCCAGTAAGTGTCAGTTAAGTTCAAATGTTGAGCTTTTGTCTCAAGCCAAGTCTTCCACTAGGCTCTGGCCTCTCTATTGACCATTCATCTCATATAATATTAACTGAAAAAGTTACAGTGTTAAAATTGCTAATTGCTTTTGTTTCTGTGACTTCAATGAAACCATTTTTCATGCTATCATTTATTCAAAATTTCTATGTGAGTGAAGACGTGAGCAATATTCATATATATCTAAAGTTCAAATCCAAAACTTTGGCATGATATATTCATTTTATAAAGAGGTAGTCTATCTATATTTCTAATAAAAATCTAACAAAGTAATTATCCATTTAGTATTCTTCTTTATTTACAGGATGTGGATTGCTTCCAAATATGGGAAATCATAAAAAATTACCTGTGTGATATATCATATGGCACCCCAGCTAATGCCCTAAAAAATGTGGCCTTTGTTGATACCAGACCTGTGTTCCTACTGCCAAATGTCTGGACCTTCTATTATGCTGAAAGATTGTTCCTTCTTAAATTATTACAATATATAGTGCAATTTAGAGATGAACCCAATCATATGTATAGCGAACAGTTTAAGAAAATAATTAAAGAAATAGGGATTCAGAACTTGAAAACGTCACTTATATCTCAGTTTGATAAACTATTAAACACCGCCCCTCCTCCGAGGCGAATGCAGAATGATTTCTCCAATGAAAACATTAGACAAGAATGGGCAGAGTGTAATTTGAGAGAACAGTTAGCAATCTTACAGATACTGCTTCATATTGCTGAAGAAGAAATATTTACTGAGACAGAGTTCAATAAGTTGTTTACATTGTTCAGGAAGCATGGGTTTGGCAAAAGCCAGGGTTATAGTGAGCTAATAGAGGAGAGGCATAGGGAGGCTTGCATGAGAGTGATGTACATGGAAGTATGCATTTTTATGGTAGTTGTGGATGGTATGAAAATGTAAGTAACAATCTATTGTTTATTTAAAAATGTCTGTATTTGTACACAACATCATGTGTAAATTATTGACTACATTTCAGTAACAACCTGTCATGTTGGATAGATAATACTAAGGAGACAGTTGAGGCCGAACTTACTAAACTGCACATGAACACTGAACATAGTGCCATGCTCATCACATGGATGATGCTCACTCTTCAGGTACCAAATTATATTATTTCCTCATTTCCTGAATATTTCCAATGGAAAAATTTTGTTTAGTACTGATATTCAATTGTTAGGTGTACAATGACTCCTATGTTTCATGATGTTTTGTGTTTCAGAGTGATCTGCATGTAAAATTATTTGAGAGCCAATATCAACAGTTTGGTGCCACAGCACTGAGGATGCAAGTTTTTGAATTTCTACTTCAGATGCTGAATAGTTCAGTTTTTTCTGTAAGTATGACAAACAAAAGTTTACAATATACTTTTACTGACTAAAACCTGACTGCAAATATAAAAAATACACATACATTATATATATTCAAAGGTTCATATTTCTCCACAGGACAAATCTAAGTGCTCACTTATAGCTCGTCAAAGAGTATTCCGTCTTCTGAACGACTTGTGCGACAAATTCGATGGCGACGGTACCCTGAGCCACCAAGCCGGCGTCATGCAGCTCTGTTCCCACCTGCTGGCTTCCCCGGAGATCAACTGCCAGTTCTGGAAGCTGCAACAGAGGGAAGACAACTTTGGCGTCGTGTCACTGTGGAATACAGCACTGGAGTATTTTCCGTTTAACTTTAGCGCACTGTCCGTTTTAGCTGGTGGGCTAGCCCAGGGTGGAAAGTGCAGTGTTTTGAATGTGAGTATACTTTAGTAATAATCTTGTTTCGATGATAAAACTTCAGTTTAAGCATGTCTTATCTATGTATTTGCAAAACTAATATCAATGAATTGTATATAGCTCCTAGCTGAACTCAAGAATCTACCAGTCTACACAGAAATCTACAATCCGCACGCTGTTCCAGTAATGGCGCTTCAATCGGATGATGTCGTCATTGGTAGAGAATACTATCCTCTCGGGGACCCCTCGTATCGCATCGAAGTGGGTTCGAAGGCTACTATAATGGACCGTAAGGAAGCTACACTCATCCATTTTAGAACACCCTACTCATACTGGACAGTTTTTAACAGTGAGATTGAGAAAGCATTAGATAGGAAACAACATCATCAGAATAATGTTAATGGGACATTAGAAAGGATTTATGAAGGTACAAATGTGTTGAAAGGAGTTTTGAAGGCATTGGTGAATGATAGAGAGATTCCAAAGACCTTGGTGGGGCCGAGCGAGGGAGTATTCGATGTGCTGGTGAGGTTCATGAGGTCTGACACGCCGCCTCTACCGCTGCTCGTCGAGTGCCTTGCAGTTTGTACTGCTTTAGTGCCTGTGTTTCCTAAGGAGATCCATTTAAGGTAACTATTTACTTGTACTTAAGAGCTGTCAAGAAATAACTTATTCATAACTTTATCGGTCTAGTGGTTTCAAGCGCGGCTTCTGAGAGTGAGTTCCTGGGTTCGATCCCCGAGTTGGTCAAGGTGTTACTGGCTATTTCTGTGTGGAAATTCACAGTACCAGCTCGGAGTTTAAAATTGTGGCCAGTAGATGGCAATAGGCTCGCCCATTACATGAAACTCAATAAATCGTACATGATAAGGGCGAGCAGAACATACAACTCAGTCTGTCGAAGTGTCGATGTTGATCTATTTTTCACCAGTGTTCCTAAACTAAAGAAGCTCTTGTGTGATAACTTTTTTGATACTAGATAATTTTTCATAAAATTTAAACCTATTGTTATATTGTATCCACTTTAAAATATCTGTCCTACATTTTCAATTATTTTCTGTCTACCTATTCTACTATTATGACTATTTGTGAAAACTTTTAATTGGCCCTTGTTAACTACTTTTTGTCTAACTTCGTTCTAGCTATAAGTTTTCTTGATTAATAAAATAAAATAAAATAAATAACGACATTGGCCTAATTTCGGTGTAATTAGTATACTTCTGCCTAACCCTTCGCAGAATACATGCGTGATGCTATGTTATGTAAAGAAATTACTAACAACATAATTTTGATTATTATTGTACATTGTTATACTTTTCAGACTGATAAACACAGGGCTATTACCGCGCGTCATGAATCAAAAACTGTCTCATATAGAATACGCCAATGGTGCATCCTTCGACTCGGCGGCCGTTGGTTCTTATTTAGTTACCATAGAACAACTCAGCGGCACTTACAAATTCTTAGGAGCTTACATTGATCTGCTGTGCGCGTTCCATGAGGTAACATAAAATATAATAATGTAATTTAATAAATCAATAGAAATATTCCTCAAATCGCCGTAACAAACTAACAATGTATGTTTTCAACAGGCATCAAATGATGATCGTATAACAACTGAAGTCATCCTCCCTGGTCTCATATTGATTCTTCGGGAGGTGTTCCCGAATGTGTATGGATGGCGTTACAGCAACACTCGCGAACGCCGCGACATGATACAGCGTTGCGCACACTTTTTAACGCTCGTGTTGCAAGACACGAAGAGCACGAGCCCCAGTAATATGTTGCTGAAGAAAACTTGTGTCTACAGTCTGTTGCATACCGAGAATGCGCTGGAACTGTTGAAGTTTATTTCTGTTGGTATGTTAGTTTCAAAGAACTTTAAAAATAAATTCGAGTTTTATCAGGAAATTATGAATGGAATGATAAAATTGAGCTATCTTAAAAAATATCTGAAAATTCATCATTAGTTCTTCAGAAAACTTTATGTATGTATAACTTTATTTGACTGCACTATCTCCCTCGTTTACATTCGTCCTTTGTTAATATGTTGATATGACTTAATATGTTGTGCACTCACGTCCTATACAGTGGTGGTCAGCTAATTAGGAACGCCAGTAGTAAAATTTAGTGCCTACTGACATTTATAAATAGGCTGCGAACGCGAATTTCGGGCACGTGACTTCCTAGTCGCAAAGTGGGATATCAAATGACAAATTATTGAATAGTACTATTTACAGCTCCCCATGCATAAAAGAAGGTCGAAATTACTAACCTGTTTTGTTCTCGCAGGCAATGACCAGTTAGAAAGCGTAATCAGAAACGAAACAAACTGGATAATGGGTACAGGCTCCCAGTACATATCGACAATTCAACGCTGCGTAGCGATAGTGATCTTTGCTCTACGTCTCAAGACTTTAGTCACGGATGCTACCGAGGTCACGCCTTTGGAACATCTCATCTTCGCACAGAACAAGCAAAAGGACTCACTGAAAGTGGTGCCTAGAGTTACCAGCTATATCAACCACGCGTTTAATAAGAGTCTGCCAGTGCTGTGCTGTAGGCTGTTGAAGAGATTTGCTGACGTAAGTTATATTCAGTATTAAATTACTTTAACTTGCTAAGCAAAACATATCTGTGCGTTCAAAATTAAACTTTATCGCTCAGGTGCTTGAGTATATACTTGCATTTACCATATTATTTCTGTTTAAGGGCTTCCAAATGTCTCTATTCGCCTCATTAGACATGACCGCATACCAAGTGCGGGTAATGTTCCTTGATCGCTTACGGGATGAGTACGAAACAACGGAACTAAAAGTCGCCATATTAGAATTTGTAGCCACCTGCGTAGGCACACAGCCAGGGCTTACTGAGGCATTCTTCATGATCAACCATGAGAAAATGGATACTACGGACGATGACGTTAAAAAGAAAACCACAACTGAAAAGAAAACTGAAACAAATGACAGTTTTGAAGGGATTCTAGGCTATATGGCGGACTATCTCCAAACTGTAAAGAGCGTTAGTATACCTTGCATATTATCTTTGATCCTTGTGTTGAAAGTAGTTTGAATACATTGTACTTTTTATTTCAGAACCCCAAAGTACTCCACAGCCCACTGCTGTCATGTATCATGGCTCTTTTCCATGCTCTTTGGAAAAATAACATGCAAATACTCGTGAAAAAATTACGCGAGAACCCCAAGTTTTGGGAACACCTGACCAGTCCATTGTTCAGTGAAATTCAGCCAGGACTTAGGACATACTCACAAATATTTAACGTTCTTGGAATAGAACTATTTGTTTCGAGGGATAAACTTGAGCCCAACTTAAAAGTAATGTTGGAACAATTTTTCGACACAAATAAAAAGCATTTAGATCGATGGATCAATTACATATTTTCTTTCAATGGTAGAAGTGACAGTGATGAAATGGTAGACAAAGTACCTGTTTGGCTTGGTCTATTGACCTCTTGGAAAGATTTCATCACAATATTCTGCAAGTGCCTGCCTATTAGTCTAAATATAGCACACAAAGCCAAAATGGTCGCACCGTGCATGAACGCATTGCTCAACGAATTAGACGAGTTGAAAGACGGTAGATTAGTTGTCATACTAGCTGAACTCTACGTGATTATGCTGGCAAACTGGAAGGACGATTGTTTTGAGAACAGAAAGTCGAGCGCTAAACAAATAGACAACTTATTGACCAATACAGCAATTGTTTACGAATGTCTTCACCCGAGAGCGATTCGTGCAATACTTTCAATATGCACTGTCGCTATAAGTAGCTTGGATTATGACATAAAGGCTAACAGCGTGATCGCACAGAGCATCATCCGATCCGTCACGAACGTCAACAGTTTGGAGCTCGAAAAGCTTTTAGATGACATCAAAGATGATCCGAAACCTGAGCCAAAAGTGAATGGTCACTCTGTGAATGAAGAAATCCCGCCTGTGGTTCTATCTCTGGCAATGTTGGAACAATGTCTGGACTTGTACGACGGCATGTTCACAGGGCTGTCGCAGTGGTTCCAGTCCAGTCGGTTTATAAACAAGATTCTGTGCTGTCTGCAAATGTGTCTGCAGAACCGACGTCACTACCATGCATCCCTGGCTGCGTTGCGATGTTTGACGGCGTACTCCAGAGGTCCATTCTCTAAAGACTTGCTCATGAGTGATGTAGACCAGTTCCTTTGGCTGCATCTACTGCCGCCGAAGTTCGAAGGGGCCGGCGGTTCATCATGGAAGCCTCAGGAGTGGTGGCGAGTGTACGCGTACAGTTTGGACTTCATATCGATGATGGTGATGAGACACGGCCAGTTCTTCGCCAGTGACGCCATCACTTTCGTTGGAGTGCACCTAGAGCATCTGATTGAAGCGGTTCTCTTGCCGCGACAGGTGTTTAATATCGATGCGCTCAATTTGTGCGCTTCCACCTTAAATCTAGTCGTGCAACTCGTCAAGTTTGAGGCGAGGTGGCGCATACAAAATATGAATTCTTTGACTGGAATCATGGTAAGATAAAGAACCGATTACTTGTCCTATATATTTCATATTGATATATACTATAATATATAATTTATTTTGCTGTACAGCGAAGTATAAGCGCGTGTCTATATCAATGCGTAACGCTAATGATGCGTATGCGCCGCTCCGCCGACCCCGCTTTGCAGGCACCGGATGACGCACACAGTCAGACTCCTAACGTATTACACAGGTAAAATAACTCTTTGAAGTGCGATTTAAATGGTGTTACTACATCAGTCAAAACTTTTATATGACAAACTTACTTTATATGTGTAAAATAAAGCTTATTGTTTACTAGAACTCTAGAGATCCTGCACATGGCAACGCTGTGCCTGCTCTCGTTCAGCCCCGAGCTCTTATCTCTCCTGGCTGACCCTGGCCTGGACCTAGAACGCTGGCAACCCCTCGTCGAGCTGCACTTCGGAGCGCCCAAGATATCATACGAACCATTCCCACAACTCACCTTCGGGACCTTGGTGTCGGCCATCTGCTTGTTGACCAGATCTCTCAATCATGTGAGCACATTACAATATTGAATTATGTTAATGATAATCTTTTAGTTTCTTGTTAAAACGGGGTAATTTTATCGATATCTAAATGATCGCGCTTTTTAATAATTTAACTTAACCTATCCAGGACTGCTAAACATAAATTCATCCCTTTAAATATGTAGTACAGCCGTACATTACCTGATCCCTCTAGAATATATCATATAATGTGTAGGGGGGTCAGGTAATGTACGGCACCGACTGTACTATTGTATTTGGTGAGCTGTTAATCTTCCAGTCCAGTATCTCAGATTGAGTCGCCACTGCCTTTCACTAGCCCTGTGATTACTACTCGATAACAAGAATATGTTTTGTTCGTATCGCAGGCGTACCACAGTGAAGAGGGCAGCGGGTCACGCTCCCCGCGTGCGCGTCGTCGCGCGTGTTCGTGCAGCAGTCCGGCCGCGGGCGAGCGACGCGCCAACCGCAGCGAGTCGCTCACGAGCATCTCGTCCGCCACCAGCCTGCCCGCGCTGGACGAGCGCCTCGTGGCCGGCGCGCTCGACGCCAGCGCCACGCTGCTCGCCTCGCAGGTAACGCAACAACTCGTGTGCTCCCAGCTTGCCCCGCACAGTATATTAAACCCTTTAGCAAATACCTTGCAAGAAATTATTGGTGGATAAATATTATGATTGATAGGATACCATATCAATAACTTTCATAATCATGCTAAACAAGCTGTTTTTTTTTTTAAGGCTTTGCTCGCGGTTCGAGATCCCAGTGTCCCAACTCGACACAAGCAACTCATCCGTCGCGAGCTAAGCTCTGAGCTTACCATGTTCCACGACTTCGTACGCAAACGCATTTTATGCGCCGCGCACGCACGCCCACACCTTGTGCGAAACAAACTCGGAGCGTGGCCGCTCGCCGCCAACGAAGAGGAAGCCAAACGCATAGAGGAAGCCAGGAAAGAAGGCAACCCGTGCCTTTATGATAACGAAGAAGATAAATCGCTTCCGCCGCCACCGCCTCCTAAACGTGCGGCTCACGATTCAATGCGCGAGTATATACTTCGAAAACATTATTTGGACAAGTGCGCTCAAACACCAACGAAGGGCCCCCCATCACCAGTTTCCCATTCGACGCCGACGTCCGACAAGAAGAAAGAAACTTCACGAAGTTCAAAGCGTGTTTCCTGGGCGGAAACTACGAGAGATAGCGACGAAAGTTTAGACAGTTCGTTGCAAGAGATCGAAGAACCTGCCTACTCTAATTTAACTGATGTACAAATCAACAACGATGAAGATTACTTCCACTTTATGTCAGTAGTTTTTCTTTACATTTGTCAAAATGAATTATAATCATTATTTTGTGATAAGTGAATGAAATAAATAATTTCTCATTTTTCTGCTAAACCACGTTTTTATTTTATACCCGTATGGTAATAAAAATCGTACGACCACTATTTGCTGTACGTAGCCTTCCCCGTGTCGCCTACATGGTTTTCACCCTGCCCAATTGCAGCCCACTCGGTCATGATTCATGGAACGGTAGTTCATGGTGATTTTTTCAAATGAGATAACCGTATTTAATCATAATACTCGCCCCAGCCCCAAGGATCACTACATCTTCGGGGCACCAGCATTAATATTGCTTTGACAAAGGGACAGAACCTTGTAAATAGACTGCCAATGGGTCGAGAAACGGTTCGGAGATGAGATAGCGGTCGCTTATAATGTAGCAGAAAACCTATTCCATGTATGAAGAAGGAGTCTTACAACTCCTAAACGTGGAACTTACCCGTCTTCATTCAATGCAGCTAACCGTTGAAGCCCTTGCAGGGGAAAAGTTGCGCTATTATAATACTATCTACGGGTTTTCCTGTGATCAGGTGAGGTGCTGCCAAAGCAATCAAATTTTATAATAAAAAATGTCTGCCGAAGAGAGAATCTGAGAACGTGGACCAATAACATTACAAGGTAAGTCACAATACTGCTGAGGATTATATGGGTGTACCAAGCCGTAGTAGGCCCATGCCAGTCATGGATTATTGAATTGCTGTGTTAATTGTACTGATTGCAGTTCTTCCCCTAATTAGATTGCATTTATGATTATTGAAATCGAAGACGATTTATATTATTTAAGTGTTTAATTATTTTATAAAATTATTTTCTAACGATTTATTGGTAGCTTAGTAGAATTTTTAAACAAATATTTAGGTGAATTAAAATTTCTCATCATTGGCAACATTTTTAACATGGCCGCATGTTGAACGAAACGATTTTCTTTACTGTTTGCCAAAATAAACTAATATAGGCGTAATTAGTGAGCGGATTTATGTAGATTGCATAGCTGAGGGATTAATTTGATTGTGACATAAAGTAAGGGTAAGAAATTCAGTGTGAACCGTCGTATTTGACGTTTGAAATCTGCGGTGTTTATTTGGTGGCAGTTCGCGATATTTATAGTTTGTTTGTGTCACGACGGCAGTGGTTCGTGAAGATGATGCATCACCCGAACATGCATCATCAGCCAATCTCGGGGCACCCGCCGCAGCACATGGGCGGGCATCAGGGAATGCCCGCGCACCACCAGATGCCTCCACATCAAATGCATAGAGAGAACAGGCACGTTACACTAACTAGGTATAGTAACGTTCGGCTTTTCACTATTTTATTTGCTTCTAATGCTTTGCGCCGAGGTATCGCTGCACACACAATCATATCTCAGATCGTTTAATAGCAACAAACGAAAACTAGACGCTCTATAGATATAACTTTATCAGTATAGGACCGAGAGTCGTAAATCGAGTACATAAATAGGTCAAAATAATTAAACATAAGATTGTAATAGTGTTTGATACCATATCCTATTAGCCTTTACAGTATAATATCATTTTGCAATAAGTGGCAGATGACCTTTTGTTAAAAAAATGTTACCTACCTACCCACCTACCTGACAAATGTTGTTTATAACCTATCTTCTGTTTACTGATAATTTGTATTTAGATCAATATCATATAATTTATGTGCTCTAACATCAATAAACATCTAGAACTTGTTAATAAGTGCTCATTATATACTAAGAAATAACAACAAGTCATTTAAATTGAATATTCAATTATTCATTTCTGCAAAATTATGACTTTCACATTCTACTATGGCTGGTTTAAATTCCTATCAAGATATGCTGCAGAAACTTTAGACTCAACATTTTTAATGTATGGACAATGGATAAAATAATGTGTGAATATCTCCAAATGTAAGATTAATAATATATTTTATAGGATAACACAGTATGATCAAATGGAAGTGGTGGTGGTTTGACACACTTATAATTAAAAGGTGATAGAGAAACTGTATAACAAAGTTGAAGCTAAAATAATGTAGGTAGAATCGCCTATGATTAATTATATTCAATAAAAGTCGCACTTGATTTGGAGAGAGATTAAGAGTGACTACCCTATTTTGAGGAGGTCTGGTCTTAGGGAACTTTAATTTTGCACTTAATAAAAACCCCATTCATTAAATTTTTGACAATAAGAAAGGAAATTATCAATTTAAACATAAAAAAAAAATAACAAAACAATTAAGAACTCAATGATAGTTTGTAAGGCTCAATCAATTAAATTAATGTACTAACCCTAAATTAATGTACCAAACTGTAATACATGTTAAAGTCATGTGAAGTTCTGGTAGGGTATGACAGCATTTAGCAGTCTGCCATGTTTTCACATTGCCTGTACTGCAGTGATTGAAAATGAAAGTCTTCAATCAAAACATCCTGCCTGTTAGGAGTAATGGTGCCGAAATGTTGATAGTCACATTTAGCCTGGTATTCAAATTTATGTTTGGAATGGAATGAGAAGCAGTGTTCATAGTTTAATTATTTATAGAAAAGGTCCTAAATGAGATTCATTTTTAGATTGGGCTTTTACTGGCCTTTTTAAAACCTCAAGACTCTAGGTGTACAATTTTAAAAAGGGTTTATTATTAGAGCAGCCATACTCAAAGTGTGCTCTGTGGATCCCTAGGGCTCCTCGAAAATACTGATCACTCTTTTTACAATCAACTCTCTTCCATCAAGCCTGGCATCAAAGAATTGATGAAAAGTAAAAAACAATGCCTCCCATTAGATGTAAATGTTAATGTCAAGTAATATTATTATTAATAAAGAGTACACAAAACCAGTTTCAGATTATTTTAGGGCTCTGTCAAGTATTTTGTTTTCCAAAAGGATTCTGTCACCAAAAAAGTTTGAGAACAGCTTTAGATACAAGACCAACCAAAAACAATAGATATTCATTTAAAATAGATCTTCAACTAATATGTAATACATATGAAATTAAAATATAACATTAAAACTACCTAATGAGTTGGAAGCTACAGATCAGTGGCTTCCCTGGGGACCATCAGAGAAGCCACAGGTATCTCACAAGCTATCATCAATATAGTCCTCAATTTAATATTAACCTTTACTTATGAAAACAGATTTGTCTTGGTATATATATATTATTATTTTTTAAACTTCTTATCAGCAAGGCTGGTGATAGTTTTATTTATATTATCCTGAATAGAACTGGAGCCACTGATATTGCTCGCAACACCAGCAAGCTGAAGTGGCTGAGTGGCCATTTCTGTTTAAAGACTGAGGCGAGTTCTTGATGGCCAATTGGCAAACATAGCTTTATACCCACTAGTTCAATGGACCAACCACCTGATAAAGGCTGGTAACTAGACTGGGTGCAGAATGAAGACAACCAGATGTGGTGGTGCAATACTGGTCTGGTGTCAACAGGTTGATTTGATTTATTTGAACCGGTTGCCTGAAAGGGCCATATTAAGCAATTCTTCTACAAATGTCCAAAGTAACTATCAAAGAGATAATTGCTGAATATGAAAATTATGCACACAATATGAAGAGTCATCAATGAAGTGGATATTTTGATACATATTTCTAAAATTAGTCATGTTTTATCTAAAGTGGCCATAATGGACACCCTGATTTCATATAGCTGCTTAAGAATGGCCAATAAAAAAAGATGAGAAATATAAGCATATAGCACAATAGAACAAAATAGTCTTTCTTAATACTCATTCATTAAATAATTCAGGTATAATTCTTATTGGATTTTATATAAAAAAACTTCACAGCTTTACTTGTGTTGCAACAAGATGCTTATAGGCAAAATTTCGTTATTTTGCACAATATGACATTGCATTACAATAATTTCAAATAACCATTCTGCACATTTACCACATGGCCCCAAATAATGTAGCGCATAGTGCTTGTTCATTACATAATGTTGAACTAAAAAAAATTAAAATCATCTTCATCGAAAGTGCCGCATATTGCCTGCCACTTGCAGTAATAATAATTGAATAGGTATGTGTTGGTTACTCAAACTATTGACACTATTTAATAAAATAACACTGTCTTTATCCGAGCAAAGAGGGGCGGACGCATTGATATGCAAATATTGTGTAATTTGTTGATATGTCGAGGGTCTTTTGCGGCGCTCTTTGTCGCGTAAACTGGTTGTGAATAACACTAACAAAGGAACATATGACGACGTCTCTATTGATGCGCGGAGATCGAGGTTTTCAATAGGAGCCGACCTTTCTTCGCTCAGACTAATATATCACGTCCATTGACTACTGGACAGTTGAAATAACAGTGTCTCGCCAACTGTGTAGCTGGATAGGTTACTTTCGCCGACCTGAGACGGTGCGGTGACAGTTACTAGCGGCAAATTTTGCAACTGTCGTTGTTTAAAACTTAACAGCTGTGATGTGTACAGCTCTGTGTTGTGCTTTTGCTATTGCTTTATTAAGTGAAGTAGGTGGTTATGAGAGAGCACGATTCTGACTGCGTTTCGGTGTGAAGGGTGCCGCTGGGACCGGGGCAGGCGGGCGGCGCGATGGGCGCGCACGGACAGGCGCTGGGCGGGTTGGGCGCCATGGGCGTGCCGCCGCCGCACCACACGCAACAGCGACCACCTCACCCCATCAGGGCTATGCCTCATCATCCGCAAGCGCAACACCACTCCGTACCACCGGTCAGCTACAACTCTCTTAACTCATCCTCGTTAGCTGTCGCCGTTTGTAGGTACATCCAAGGTTCCAGTTTAATTATTACTTTATAAAAAAATATGAAACGTATCGGCGACAGCGAACATGTTACGGTACTAAGCACTTAAAAAATTGTTTATTTTCAAAGTGTATAAATCGTCCCTAACTGATACCCAAAAGTAAACTGATTAATGCAAAATCCTAAATATGCATTGAGACACATTTGCCATGCAGACTTGGCTTCAAATTCAAAAAGATCTGTTAGCACATTGGGCTTAAAACGGATCAAACCCAGCAATAGGTCCAAACCTTCGTCAAGGATGTTAAAAAACTCACAAAGCTAAAAAACTTCAGCCACCAAGTAGGTAAGTATAATAGTTTTTACTATTGCAACATAGAGCGGTTATAACATAATTCTAATAACTATGGTTTTATTTCCTAGAACCGTACTTTTTGACGTTCCCAATGACTGGTTTTTATTACTGAAATATTTTTCAAACTATGAGATGAATGCGAAAGCAACTTTGTTAAATGTATAGATGGTTCAATACAAGATCTGTACTTTATTTTCAATAACACGATTATTCGCTGAAGTCCGATACTAATACCCGGGGGTTAAAGTTCCCCTCAGTTGCGACAGAGTTGCATAACCTTCTTTGTTTCTCGCGAGAAAATAAGTTGTATGACGTGCCTACGTTCGCGGATGCTACCTAGACATTCTTTAGTCCTTAACACGCGCATGTTTTGTACAATAGTTTTATAAACTTGCAGCAAATGAAGGCGCTTCGCCGGCCGTACGCGGTGGGCGGCGGGTACGGGCCGGGCGCGGGCGTGCTGCCGCCGCCCTACGCGCAGCCGCCACCGATGCAGCCCCCGGCCGTGCCCATCGCACATACAGGTAAATATGCTCTCTTATACTGGAGGTACTATAAACTCTAGCATGGTATAGTTTAGGAAGTATTCTATCCATAATGGCTCTTTCATAATCATTGTTGGGTCAATCACTCTAAACAGATGCTGTAGTACATTAGACTACTATTCGTCTTTCCATGTGTGTTTGTTTATATTTGTGAATTTACGTCCACGTCGTAATGAGACATGCTGTCTTCATCGTGAATTGTTGTAATGTTGAAATAAGATTCTGGAAATGTACATTGAAATAGTAACTAAATAAAGTAATGTGTACGGGGAATCAGGCGTCATATAATTATGACTGACTGTGAGTAGCATATGAAATTAAAATCTTAAGACTATTCAGAAACCATTTAGATCGTGTTATAAAGTATTTGACATACTTGTAGTGGTGTCAACATCATCGAGCACAGCTACCACGAACAGCAGTGCCGCCACTGCGCCTGAGGCTCTGGGCGAGGCGGAGGGGGCGGCAGTGGGCGCGACGGGCTCGCCGCCTGCGCCCGCGCCGCCCGACACCGACGAGCCCGACGACGAGCCGCGCGCCGCCTCGGCCAACAGTAAAGAGAAGACTCCCATGTGCCTGGTCAACGAGCTGGCCAGGTACAATAAGGTAACACGACCAACTATCATCACATTACATTTTAGTGGTAAAACTTTGAATTTTTTATTTTGATCTTATTTACTTAATTACTACTTTCTACATATTTTCACCGCCGTGATTCTTTGATTCGAAAATTTTATTTTGGTGACGCCGTTAGTGGCAGTTGATTTCTTTGGACAAGCTTAAAAGGTGACTACAAAATAATTATCCTTTCGTTTTGCGGTGCTTTGAGATTAGTTTGAGTGGAGTATCGCCTTCAGGTGGTGTTAACGTTTATAGATAACTGAATACTCCGTTATTCTATTAGATCCTGATCAGGATTTTTTATAAATTGAAAATATCCTTTTCAGATTAAGCATCAATATCGCCTCACATCAGAGACAGGACCCGCTCACAAGAAAGTATTCACAGTAACACTCCGACTGGGTGATACTGAGGAATATACTGCAGAGGTGATCACATTGACCACATTTATTTTGCCAAGAATGAAGTGTTACCATGAGTTGGGGGTTGGAATGTGAAATAACGTTGTTGGTATATGGCAGGGGTCGTCAATAAAGCGCGCGCAGCACGCGGCGGCCAGCGCGGCGCTGGGCGCCACCAGCTTCCCGCCGCCGCCGCCGCGCGCGCCCGCGCCGCATGCCGCTGCGCACGCGCACCACCGACACGCGGGTACCTACACTACTACTACCACTTATTCATATGCGCGTTTTTCCATTTTCTTTTTCACCTATTGTTGTTGAGTCAATTTTAGATGGTCGTCTTGATATTTAATTCACTAAAAAGTCTTTATTGTATAATTAGTTACGCGACTACTATTTTACGATATTTTATTATTGAATATTCCCTTAGGCGCGGTAATGCCGACAGTAGAATTGAACGCGCTAGCAATGAAGCTATGCCAGCCCGCCGTGTACACATCCATCCCGCCGGTAGCGGGCCCAGCGCGGCTGGTGCGCGCGCGGCCTGCATATCGTGCGCATGCGCTGCTGCCACCAGCCTACGCCGCGCCGGCGCTGCTATATCGTGTGCGCGTGGCCGTGGGCGGGCGCGCCTGGTTGGGCGAGGGAGCCACGCCGCAAGCCGCGCGGCACGACGCCGCCGCACGTGCGCTGCACGACCTGCGCCCACACCCCGACACGCCAGATCAGCCGCCGCCGCCCGCGCATAGCGATACCGACGCAGGTGAGTTATATACCTACATCACGCTGGCACGCGCTGCACGACGCCGCCGCACGTGCGCTGCACGACCTGCGCCCACACCCCGACACGCCAGATCAGCCGCCGCCGCCCGCGCATAGCGATACCGACGCAGGTGAGTCACATACCTACACCACGCTGGCACGTCCTGCTGTACTGCGCTGCGTGACTTGCGCCTGTGTTCGTACACGGCACGTTTGGCGCAGTGGTTTTGAGATCGACTCCTGCGCTACGTGTCGCGGATTCGATTCCCGCACGAAACAAATATTTGTATGATCTACAGATCGTTGTTTCGAGTCTGGGTCTTTGTGTATGTAAATACACACCGTGCCTCGGAAAGCACGTAAAGCCGTTGGTCCTGCGCCTGATCCCTCTCCAGTCGTGTCGGATTGCCGTCCCATCAGACTATGAGAGTAAAGGAATATAGAGAGCAATCTGTGTTTACGCACACACTAATACTCTATAATATCTCCTACGTAGTTGGCTAATCTCCGGTGAGATTGGCCGCCGTGACCGAAATCGGTTAGGAGAACATTTTTACACGGCACTGATCGATCTGATCGCGAGACAGGACTTTACGAGTATTCAGGAAATTATGTTTGAACTGACACATTTTGATTTCAAATATACACAACGAAACTGTTTATTATCGTTATTATTATAATTATTTTACCTGAATAATTATGCAATATAATTTTGCACATCAGGTGAAACGAACGCAGATTTATTGAACTCGGAGGTGAAATCCCCCGTTTCCCTGGTGCATGAGCTCGCTCTCAAGAGGAACCTCTCCGTGCAGTTCACCGTCAAATCAGAACGAGGCCCGCCGCACATGAGAGTGAGTTATAACTCGATATCATAAGGACTAATCTTGATCTTATTGTTGGTACTCAACTCCGTAGTTTCAAACTTCCCGAAAATTTATTCTTCTTTTTCCGAAAAGGGAACACATTTACTGCTCACTGATGAAGTGGTGATGTTAAGGGTCTTCTATTTAGCGGTTGGTTTGTTTTTAGTAACAGTGGCATTTAGATATGGTTCTGCCTTTCACCCTGCTTCATGTTATATTCCTGATGTGTTCCAGGTATTCGTGACGGCGTGCACGGTGGGCGACATGGAGACGGAGGGCGAGGGCAACGGCAAGAAGGTGTCCAAGCGACGCGCGGCCGAGCGCATGCTGGACGAGATGCGCCGGCGCTGGCCGCCCGCGCTGCTGCGGCCGCGACCGCCGCACGACAAGAGGAGACAACAACCCACCAAGAAGAAACCCAGGAATCTCATCAAGGTGCTGATAGTTTCGTATATCTAAACATATACTGTATTTTACTTCATTGGGATACTATGGTTAAAACTTACAACTGTTTCAAGTGACATTTGATTGTTTAAAAAAATAACATTTAGTTTGGTAAAACGTTAAATTTATATAAAAAACAGAATCGCAAAATTTTGTCGTTGATGTGTTTTGTTTGGGCGATGTTAGTAAGGTGTGGTCGTCCCGCAGGAGGGCAGCACGGGCGGCGCGGCGAGCGCGGGCGGCGCGGACAACCCCATCTCGCGGCTGGCGGTGGCGCGGCACGCGGTGCGCGCGCGCTCGCCGCAGTACCGCGTGCTGGAGGAGCGCGGCGCGGCGCGGCGGCGCGAGTTCCTGGTGCAGTGCGACGCGCCGCCGCACTCCGCCACCGGCCTCGGCCCCAACAAGAAGACCGCCAAGCGACGCGCCGCACACAGTCTGTATCGCCTCCTTATCTTACCATGGCCTTCTTTAAACTTTATTTCAAATCAGATCTATTTTATACAAAACGAGCAACTAGCCGCCCGTAACTATTTTTTAATGAATTTTCATACAAGCAAATTTAGACCAAAAATGCATTAATATAAACATAAAAGTCTGTCATTTATGCATAGTAAACTCGACATTTCGATTTACCTAGTCAATTTGGCAGTTAGAAACGTCTTCGCCGAGTTTTAAGTCAGCCGTAACCAATCATTTGAATTTTCATCATTCAAATTTGAAAATTATTGAATGTCGTACACACGATCACAAAAAAAATATATCGATTTTAATTATGATGGTTAATTGAATAATATGGTAGCCAAAACAAAAACGTATATATGAACGTTTCAGACGTGTTACTAGCGATGGAGATGAGTGCCAAGCCGACGGACAGCCCCTCACAGAGCAGCTGCGCAGACGCTGCCGGATCGCCCACTGAAATTAAGACCAACACTAGCGAAACTAAACGAAAAGTAAGTATACGACTGAAGAGTATATTAATGACAAACGTTTTTCCCTTTGGACTAATCAATAATTGTATGAGAGTCGATTCAGACTCTGATTCAATAGTCTAATAAGCTTTAAGATCCACTCATTGCTGCCTATCTACTGTTTATACAGCGTATCGGCAAACGTATTATTGGCTGCCGTATCAGCCGTCCTACTGGTCGTTCCCTATGTCATCATTATAGGTGTAATTAAACATATCACTGAAATATAAATTCCCGTCTAATTCGCCGACCATTCCCTCGCTACATTTACTTTTCTTACAACTGTTTACTACTACTTTAATATCCGCCATGTGATACACCATAAACGAAACGCACGGTGTTGGCACAGTGTGCAGCCCCATAGACCTTGAATTTTAATTAATATTATAACAGGCAGTATAACATTAAATTTACGCTTAAAAATAATAAACTCTACTTATCATAACCTTGTTGTTATTGCAGGAAGCCGATCTGCCCAACAGCAGTGGCGGCGCCAGCAGCGACGTGCGACAGCCTGTGCCCGGTGTACTGCTCATGGACTACCACCAGCGATCAGGACAGCCGCACCAACCTAACGGTCAGTACTGCACCGGTTTCATTGTATGTTACTGTAGTTGCTGTTGCGTTGCGTTGCGTTTTGTCCATCCAAGTCCTCTACGGCGTAGTCCCCTTAGAGTTCCCAAAGCCTATCATCGGGTCTTGAAATGGACCACTGTGTTGAGTTTAGCCGGGAAAAGTACGGCACATCCCTCCGCCTTCCCCAGGCGGAGGATAGTTCATGAAGATTCTCACCAAGTAAAACAAACCAAAAGACTATCGAAGAAACGCTCATCTGGTTATTTTATGTTGAATTCTTCGTTGTTCAAGTAAGGTTAATGCTATTTCTATAGCTTTTCTATCGTAAATTATAATATTTAAAGTTATAATTAATTCACGATTGGGGCTCTAAATCCTTGATAAACCAAAAATATTTTTATAGACATAAGCAAAAATGCGAATGTTACCTGTTCCAGGTGTAAGCGAGACGAGTGCGACTGGTGGCTCGGGCGGTAACACGCCGGGTGCTAAGGACCAGCTCATGTACCTATCACAGTTGTTAGGATTCACCGTGCAGTTCTCTGACTTCCCCAAGGTAAATATTTATATTATTTAGCTATTGCACTCAATTTGGTCTGCGTGTACAGTGCACAGTTGCTTAGGCCGTCTTTTCTTTGTATTTACTCCGTGGTCGAGCCTATTGCCATCTATCCAGAACAATTCCAGACTCCATGCTACTACTAAGAATTATTCTAACAGAAAAATCCCACAACACCGAATCGGCAGTATAACCCACTAATAATAAATATATTTAATTTTTTTGAAACGTAACTTCTGCTGTTTTGAGTTTGAAATTACAAGTAACGATCCGAAAGCTATCCCCCATCCCAACTAAGACGTGTCAACCATATCCTATATAATCAAATTCTGATATTAAATATTGTATTCGTGTACAATCAAAAAAATCTATAAAGTATCAACTTTTACAACCTAAGTATACAACGCGGCACACACACTTGTCCATTATTTGGCGTATTATTTTCTTGCAAAATAGCAATCCGTCTGAGCGCGGAATGGTACACCGATTTGAACGGCATTTACATAGTTTTTCCGATGCTGGGTGTGTATATATGACATTTATATCTGTAAACATTACCACATCGACACGAAAATCTCATAGTGGGAGGAATATTAATATAGTATTGTGTTTTTCCAGCGCAACCACGGCGAGTACCTGTCGCTAGTGTCGCTGTCGACGGAGCCGCCCGTGATGTGCCACGGCGGCGGCGCCAGCACGGCGCACTCCCACGAGCAGTGCTCCCGCGCCGCACTGCGCGCGCTCGCACTCATGGGGCTTGACGCGCCCACACAGCAGTCAGTCTCACACTTATACATGACTCATTTCTGGACATTATATGAGTGCCGCACTACACTTATAATCTTAAAAAATATTTCAACTGCTGTACAAATACAATTCTTATTATATTAATATTCCACAGTTCATTTTAGCCAATTACACAATGCGACAAAATAAAAAATAAAAAAAAACATTGGGTTTACAGTATGTAATTATGATTCAAATAATAAAGGTTTTTTTTTTAGATTCGACCCGAAAATTGCTGGATTACGTTAGTTCGGCCTTTTGTCACCTAACAGTACTAAAAAATCGCTCTCTCTTCCAGGATCCAGAGCGTGGGTAGTGCGACCCCGAAGGCGAGCGTGGTCAGCAACGGCATCGCGGAGTGAGCAGCCGCCACCCTCGCACACATAGCTTACGTTCACCTGTCCATCGCGCTTGGTTCTATTATATTGCAATATTATTCATGTGAATATCTCACAGCACGAAATGTTCGGGACGACTGCAAATATTCAACCTCTTGACTTTGTGCCGTTTCCGGCTATGACATATTCACGACGTTTTGTTTGATCTCGAGTCTTGCAACAACTTTTAGTTTATTTCCTCTAACTTTCATATTTTAGAATTCAAATGTATATTTTTTTTGTTATACATAACGATCTGTCAGAAACTATTTAGTTATTTTATTTTAACGTTTCCTGGAATTATGTACAGTCGCTCACAAAATAGTTTAACATTCTTAATTATATTTACTTTTTATGATGAAGAAATTATAGTCATTTGGTTGACTGGTTTCTTTTATGGAGCAGCGCTCATCTGAAATAAATGTTAAAATTTGTTTCAAAAGACACATAGCCATACATCTAAAATATCACTATATTTATTGGCTATATATTATAATGAAACTTGTCTGTTATTTTATAAGTGTAGTAGTATTTGAAGAAATAAAATATCATTAAAATTATGTAGGAACGAATATTGTAACGAAACTGGGGCTGTGAAGCCAAACCAAATCGGTTTCCTTGGGACCGCCCGCCCCGCGACGTCCGCGGCTTGTGACGTCAGCAGCTCGTGACGTCAGCAGCTTGTGACGTCAGCAGCGCACGCGCAGGCGCGGACGTGTGCACTACCGGGAGTCGCGCGCCGTCCCGACGAACGCTAAAGTTACATCATGCGGCCATGGTGTCTCCTTAGTTTAGCTTTACAGTAGTAATCGCCGTGTCCCTCGGCGTAGTGTAGCTGTAGCCTGTTGAGCGCGCGACTCTCCTCTCTCCAGTATTTCTTCGGCTCTCGGATACTATTCCTGTATATTTAGGATAGACACGCGGGGGCTACGGCGATTAGAACGATGTTTGGCCTCGATTTTTAACTAACTACTAGTGGATGAGCGTGTAAGAATAGTTCCCCCGACCCTAAGCTATGAAATGTGTAATTTTAGACTTATGGTGGACTACATGAAGCTGACAAGAGTAGCGATCGATGCTTCCTATCGACTTAGTATAAGGTTGAAGGTTGCTTGTTATTACTAGGCTTTGTGTAACCTATATTTAATGCATGTACCACGTAATTGATTAGTATAGCGTTTGATTAATGACATTTAAACAATGTTCTTTCTAGATGTTTAAATATATAGTAAGTGTAATACAATTGATCGGTACAATATTTATATATTTTAAAAGTAATCATATCTAGAATGAATTAATGTGTGTATCAATTTTATTTGTTGTCGCGAGGATGCGATCCAAGCGGGACCCAGGAACCGGTCAATTGTATGTTCTGGAACAACCGATTGTACATTTCATTGTAATGGGTCCGTAATCAAGCGAAAATGATTTCTATCCTAACTGTATCTTTTACATTTACAACTGTATTGAAACTGTAGTTATTATTATACTACTAAGCATATTATAATCACTAGCGATGTGTTTACTTCTTCGTTTGTATGTTCAAACGATTTTAAATCGAGGCCATCGATCAATTTCTTCATGTTTGAAAGTTGCACAAGTAACTAAGCATAAAGAAATTAACTTATTATTGGATAAAGAAAAACGCCAAAAGGGCATTAAGAAGTTTATTTATTTTGTTGTAAGCAACTAATATTTTATATTATTACGTAGGTTGGAGCAAGTTCCAATTGGATTTCGTGCTTTTAGCAACTATACTGTAAGGATATAACAATAAAAGTTGAATATTAAATATAATTTTGTTTGATTTATCCAGGAAAAAGCGGCAGTGTTTCAGTACCACATAACCATAGTAAATAAGTGTCTTATTCTTCCACTAGTTCTACGCAGGCTAGGCTTCCATTCATTAATTGTTCTACGGCAAACGACCTTGTTATTGTACTGAAATCAATTTTGTGTGAAATTCGATATGACACCGCAAGCCGGCGACTTGTGGCTACCGGCCGCCCCTGACACGAAATATAATACCTGTGTGATAAAGATACCACAAACGTCGTAGACAGAAAATATAACCTGAATTTGCCAGAATCTGTTGTGCACGTAATTTTAAAATTGTTACTAGGGCTAGTTTTCAAAACTAAAAAAATTCAGCCACCTCAATGTTGGATTTACTTATGTATCGTGATTAATTAATGCTTTGAAAGGTTCCTTCTATATTGATCATATAGAAGTGATAAAATTTTATCATTTAATAAGGATCACCGATTTTGAGATATTTAACTTTCTATAGTAAGCCAAGCTTGTTTTAATAAGACGATCGTCACCACGTGTTGACGCAACGCAATGTTAATGTGACCGGGGGAAGTCATGGTAACTTGGTTGGCTCTACGAAGTCACAGCATGGCACTTTCCATAAGTAAAGCAATAGTAGACTGGGGTGTTATAGAGGGAGCCATAAAATTTCATCAGTTTCCCTGTAGGATCCACCGTTTTCGAGATACATAACTTTAATATACCACGCTTGCGTACAAATATAATGATCGTCACCACGTGCTGCGCCAATGGCAATAACCGGGGGAAGCCATGGTGAATTGGTTGGCTCTACGAGGTCACAGCATGGCATATACCATAGATAAAGCCATATTATAACCGGGTTTCTTAAAGGGGCCATAAAATTTCATCAGTTTTCATCTAGGATCCACCGTTTTCGAGATATATAAATTTTTATACCACGCTTGCGGACAAATATTATAATGATCGTCACCACGTGCTGACATGGCAATGTGACCGAGGGAAGCCAACCAAGTCATGGTTGGCTTTACGAGTCCATTCTGAAACGGCCTTAATGCTAGGCACGGATGTTGCGAGAACACTGTCATAATGCAGACCGTCTATCAGACCTGTCTCAGATTAAATGGTAACTTATGACACTTAGGGATAACACAAATAAAATCAAATATTCATCAAAAATAAAAACAAAGTTTTATTAATAAAAAATAGTAGCAATGCGTAACAATATCACCAGTCTTAGCTAAGACCCCGAGGTAATCACCGAGACACTGTGGTTGTTGCTATATGTACATAATACTATCTGCGTTCGCTTCATCTCGTTTAATACTATTTGTAACGTATGGCAGGTGGGTTCACTTGATAAACTCGAGGCCTAACGCCTGGCTCATGAAGCACAGGATATCTGTGTGCTCCTCGATCTGAAGCAAAAAGAATGTAGATATTAGAACATTGAAATACGGTGATAAAGAAATAACAATAATATTCAGCATTTAATGAGAAAACAATTTAATGGTAATGAATAATCAGAAGTGATGATTCACATGCAGGTTGATGATACTTTGCTAGTGTCGGTATAAGATCTCACGATAAAGGCTATGCTCCTATGGCGTACATCGTGGGTTGCAGCTGACATTTTTGTTTTTATAAAAAAAAAATGAAAAACAATATCAGAGTCATGTCATGTGCTAATGTCACTTACAATTTTCGCGGTTGGCTTTCCCCCGCCATGTCCGGCCTTCGTATCGACGCGCGCCAGCAGAGGGCGCTTCTGCGGCGAGCCTCGTGCGGCGTGCTGCAGCGCTGCGATGAACTTCAGCGAGTGCAGCGGAACCACGCGGTCGTCGTGATCCGCAGTTAGAACTAGTGTCGCTGGGTACTCTGCCGTGCCTGGAAATATATTAAAACATTACTTTAAGTCGAAATTGTGCTTTTACGTTGTTGCAGCACGCAGCACGTTGTTTACCTTACTGTCAATTTTATAGGTTCTAATGCAGTCAGATTAAATCATTACGAGAGTTTTTCGTTTGCGAACAAGGCCTTGGTCCTGTGTGTCTACCGTGTAATGCCGGTGGTACGATATCTATTTTGGCAATGAATTGAAAGACTAACTTAAGAACCTTAAGTTAAAGTTAAAGCTACCTTTCACGTCGTTTGCGAGTGATCGATACTATCAGGAAAAAATTAACCGCTGCAGTTGAGTACTCACAAGTTGTCACTATATTTCAAAGAATGTAGGAACACAGGAAGCGGACAGACTATTTACCATTATCAGGCGTGTGAATGTTGTGCAGCGGTGAGTACTTGAGCAGATAGTCGAACTGTGTCTTGTTGTCGGAGCTGCCGTAGTCCGACACCCACGCGTGCCCGATCGTGAACTTCTGGAACCGCAGCATGTCCAGCACTCTGCAAAAAACAGTATTTATATGAATAAGGGCTGATTTTTCCATTAGCTAGATAAACTTCAGATAAGCTACTCCTCTGATAAGTATATACAAAAATTGTGGGGCAAAAGGCTTCCGACGATTCCCCATAAGACAAGATAATATGTAGTAAAATCGTAGCGAACTCACCCGACCTGCACGATGGCGGCGCCGTACAGATCCGGGCGCTGGTTGATGCAGGCGGCCACCAGCAGGCCCCCGTTGGAGCCGCCCTGGATGGTGATGAGTGACGCGCGCGTGTACTTCTCCTTGATGAGGTACTCGGCCGCGGCTTGGAAGTCGTCGAACACGTTCTGCTTGTTGAGCAGGCGGCCTGCATTGTGCCATCTCTCGCCGTACTCTCTGGAGATGATGGATGGTTTCGTTATAGTTATTGATCATATATCATACTTTTCTCCAAGATAAATTTGTGCTTTCATAAACTAACTTCAGCTACCTACTATATTAACAATTGTATGACCATCAACATTGTTAGGTATAGGCGTGGCCGCGTAGCTAACTGTACCACTATAAACTTATACACAACAGACATCTTGCAAGATTATTTATGGTATTTTGCTTGCCCAAATGTCATGAGAATACGGTTAATACTTTCCCTTTAACAAGAATGTGATTCAACGCACATAATGGGCCCTTTCTTCACTTATTAATGTCGTAGATGGCGACAAATGTGTGCTACGAATAATCATCAATCCGTCTGCTTATTTCATTTTGGTATATATGAACTCTTGTTCCGAGGATGTTTACTCACCCTCCGCCCCGTATGTTGGGTATGGCGACGACGCCGTTGAAGTGTTGCATGAACACGAGCCGCGTCACGCTGAAGCTGGGCTGAATGTTGATGTTGAACCCGCCGTAGCCGTAGATTAACGCGGGGTTTGATCCGTCGTGAGCTAGACCCTAAAACAAACAGTAGGCTTTAAAAATATGGTTTTACCATAAAAATGGAAAGTGTGAGACTGAAGTATTAGGAATAATATTAGACCAAAAATATAAGATACGCAAGAAAAGTATCAAATCTCCTTCGATAAAAATTTAAGTTATTTGCATTTTTATAACCATAAATAGTATACATACATACATAAAGTCACACCTTTTTCCTATGGCGGAAAAATAAATAGTAAATAATGAACCATAAATACTATAAACCTAATTAATAAAAAAAGGTAACGCCTCTAAGTAAGTAAGTGCTATTCTAGTCGTCTCATGTTACACAAGTGGAAAGAACGAAAATAAAATACTGATTATGACTAAAATCGTAAAAAAAAAATTAAATTATGAATTTTAAAGTTACCTTCTTAGAAACAATAAACATAGGAACTTTAGTGCCGTCTCTGCTGTTGTAGAATATCTGTTTAGCCTCGTACTGCGACGCATCGAAGCCTTTCACTTTCACCTCTCTGAACACCTGGAATACGTAACAATTACATTAGTATACAGTTCATCAGCACTTGCTGGATATCATCACCACGGTTGGCAAACGAATTGATGATCTGATAGCTATATATTTATAGCTCGATGACATTTGCTATCCCCATCGTATGCAGAATCTGAGAGAATCTTGCGGACAGTGGGATTACCAAAGTGTGTCTTAATGACTAGGAAATCACAGTCTATTTTTTCGTGGACAATTTTTTTTTGCGGTTTGTGGGTGGTGCAACGCCAAAGGTGGAGAGGGCTCTAATCTTGTCTATCTTTTAAACGAAATTATATAAATTAAAAAAAGCGAATATTTCTGCATGTTACAAGTAATATAACTATAATACTCATCAGAATACGTAATTACAGACTCTGTTTCAACTTGCATTTTTCACAATATTCTGGAAAGTGAGGAAATTATTGTAGTGTTTGCTTTGTTTGTTTACGACTAACTACAATAAGTAAAGTTGCTAATAGTACCGACCGACTTATACTAAATTATAGTAACCATGGAGAAGTAGGCTAATGGAGTGCTAAAAAGCTAAATTCTCTCTCGCCTCACTTAGCCAAAGAAAGAAATAAAATAAAAGAACGACTTATCGAACGATCACCGGTAATGAATCATTCCATTATAAGTTTGTGTTGATGTCGAGTTGTTCACGTTGGCTCTGATTTTGTTGCACATCGCACTAAACTAATTAAAATCACACCACATCTCTTTCTTAGAAATATCATTAAAAAGCGACAGAAAATATTTAGAACTGTCAAATTATTATATATCTATAATATCAGTTACGCGACACCTGTAGACACGTCCCAAAGCGATTAAACTTACGTTGATATCAAATAGCAAGATGAAGATGAACTAATTTGACCAGACCAAATATCTTTCATCTTTTGCTAATGTTTTTTGTTAGAAAGAGACATAGCGACACTAAATTTGCTCTCGCACTACTGGCTATGGCTTAAAACACCAGTATCAATTCTCACCGTAGGCTGGTAGGGCTGCTTGGTGAAGTCGACGTGGTAGATAACTCCTGGTGACAGGAACGACATGAAGTGGTAGAAGATCTCCGAGTGCTCCTTCTTGCCTGAGAACCCGACTACTGAACCCACATCTAGCGCGAACGACTGGAGGAGGTCACCGGTGTTCATGTTGTGCAGCTGGAGTACACTCTGGAAATGACAAGAAAATTATTAGTACTTTAACAACGCGACGCGAATTGCACGTGATCATTGGTTATATACTAAGCAAACTAATATTATATATATTCCGAGCAGCCAGCCAATGGACACGCGTGAGATGGCTGTCTTAAGAGTGACGGAAATTTAAGAAAATACATTAGGTGGCTAGATTTAACCCTACTTTGAATGCATTCCAGAGGTTAAGCAGTATATCCAGTGTTGAGTTTCGCCACATCCCACCTAAAAACAAAGTACATTGGTCCTTGACCAAGGGCGGATCCAGCTTTCAAGTCAGGGGGGGTCACATGTTTGAAGTCTAGTCGGGACAGGCTCCTATTCGATTACAATAATAAATACAAGCTGCATGCGATTAGAAAAATTATCAGTGGTCGACCAAGAACCAGCCCAGGGAGGGGGGGGGTCATGACCCTAATGACCCCCCCATGGATCCGCCCTTGTCCTTGACCTACGCTTGCGCCCCGCGAAATGAGACGGCGTTAATGTAGCCAACATCGCTAAGTGCGCCAAAACCCTCTGATGTGTCAAAAAAATCGACACCCGAGCTATCGCTTAGTGTCTAACGTAAATTAACGCGTTAAAATAATGGCCACATTTATGTAATGTCTTACTTAATGCGTTAATTTACACGTTAAGGTGCTGGTGGTGGTAACTAAATATACGCTGATTAATGAGCATACATCTGAGTCTCATGACCAGGGAAGACCAGTATACCATCCTCAATGGCAGTAGATATTAACAAAACTTTGAATACTATCAAAGTACTTGAGAAAATACTAACCTTGACATCTCTGACGTAGTGAATGACAAGTTTATCGTTGTCCACAGCCGACGCCCAGTCCAACACGTCGCTCGGATGTTCCTACAACAAACAAAACGCGAATCAGCTAAACATAACCTTATTAGTACTATCATAAGGTTCAATTCACGTTGTCACTTACAGGTATGAGCGTCTGCCAGTTCTCTTCGGCGGGGTTGTGCAGATCGATCTTGATGAGTCTGTAGTTTGGCGCGTTCTTGTTCGTGCGGAATATACATACGGAGCCTTCGTTCGTCACGTACTGGAATTATAAACATCAAATATTTTTATTTAAGTTCAATACCAGCATATCTAGAAGTAAAGCTCGCGACTTCTTCGCTGGTGATCTGTGGTACAGGTTTCTCCTACTGGGAGAATCTTTTTCAGTCTTCCCAGAACGAGCCTGTTTTATTCGGTGTTGGGTTTCGGCACAGTCTCTGTACAGAACCACCGCAGTCAGTTTAGCCAGTAAGAGTTCGGATCCAGGCGGAGGATACTTCATGAATATTCTCATAAACTAAAACAAAACTTACAGAACCGGATACGAGAACATACCTCTGTACTCCCTAGTAAACCAACATTAAGCGCGCTCGGTTATGAAAGGTGTACTGAAGGTTGTAAGATGGTCCTAGGATTTGTAATCCACCCGGTTTCAACATAATTATATGATGTGACCTCACCTCATAGTCCGCCTCGAACTTGTGCACTATTTGGGTAAGGTGTAGCTTGCCGTTGATCTCGGGCTGTTTGGTGAGGTCCGCATAGAACAAGAGGTTGTCGCGGCAGTCTTTCACTGGTGACACTATCAGGTACTTGCCGCAGTCCGTCACTTCGGCGCCGCTATAAACAACAATTGAGGGCTTGAAATTGGAAATCTTGATTTAATTTTGTTTAATTTTGCTTTTGCTAGGTATCAACTTATTTCAAGTCTTTAAAGCTTATTGAGAGATAATTCAATAGTATTACTTTCTGACATTTTTCAACTGAAAACAACCAAGATAGTTGTAGCTGTAATAAAATGGTTAATTTTGTGTTGAATATTGTGGTTGGTAGACTGAAAATCATACTGAACGAAACACCCACCTGAAAGACAAATGCACTGATTACACCACTTGGCATAACCAGTATTTATGTTTACGACAGACGACAGACGGATACTTATCCGTCTGCTATAAATTATCAGTCTACAGCTTTTTTGAGAATCGAAATAAGACAACACAGCTCGGATAAGTTTTGTTATAAAATTTTAGTTCCATGAAGCATAACGAAACTACATTACATTTATTTTGATGCATAAACAAACTACAAACTGAATAACAATGTGTAATTTACATACGAGCGGAAAATTATCGACGTCAAATTACAATGATAAGCGTTACGTTTGTTCAAAGTGTATCAAAAAGCCATGACAACCAACTTATAATTCTACAATAATATGTTTCACACTACATTATATAGAACAAAAATATGTAAAAACAAAGTTACGAGCGTTTCTCTTCACCGCGCATTTGAGTGTGAATGTCACTGCAGATAAATAAAAATATTTAAATATTACACTTTGAACAAACATTTCATAAGATTTTTAAAGGGTAATGACCACAAAGAATTTTTTTTTATCAATTAACGGACAGCACTATTATTCTTCAAAGATTTGGGCATTGAACGAATGTTGTTTAAAAATAAAAGATTCATAAACATCTGATCAGCATAGATATAAAAATTATTTTCCCTGTCACACTGTATACAGTGTAGTGACGACATAGTGATAATAATTAAAACCATATTTATTATACAGGCTTTATTTTTTGCTTAAACAATTTGTACGGGTTCTCTAGTCGGCAAGTTCACTATATCATACACCTAAATGGACCGCAACAATTTAGATTTACATATATGCATAAAAAACAACCAAATAAAACGTGCGACTCAAAAAATATCAGCTCCTGTTTTAATTAATTGTCCATATTTCGTCACCACTCTGTATTTGATTTCACTGAAACTGTATTAATTTCGTCGGTACAAAGAAACTTTCAAAATATTAGCCGAAGCCCGTACATTACAGAAACGACCAAAGAAGAGCAGTCATTAAAGCTGTAATTTTTCCTGCCAAATATCTATTTAATTACACTCTATCTTGGTGGTCAACATTTCTTCTTAGATGAAGACTGATATCTTGAGAAGTAAGTTTCATTTATGATTGCAATGGGTTTTGAACGTTGAAATGTATGACATTGAGTTACTAATTCCAAAACTTGATAATTATCTAAGATTTAGAATTCAAGTATAGTGACATATTTTTCCACAAGAACACATATTATTTAGTTGTTTCAAGTTGATACTCACATCCTCCATAGAGGCTCCTCAGGGAACTCCACAACGATGACATCTTCGCTCTGTGGCGTGTTGAGCCTGTGGTAACAGAGCTTCTGGTCGCGGTTCACTTCCGTTTCTGAGCCGTCCGTCTTGCCTGCTTGGTCTGGGTATCGCTGAGAAAAGAAAAATTATCTATGATAGGTCGGCTAAGCAAAAGGTTGCATAAGGCTAAGGGCCAGTGCTAGATTAAGCAAGCACGGGTCCCGTAGCAAATTGTATCGAGGGGCCCCTGATCTGTTATGAGCTCTTAAGTATAAAGTGACTCTTTGCAGAACTTGTGCGTTTACCGTTTGAAATCCTGTGTTTCATTTTCGCCAACAAAATAATCGGTTGCCGATTGTCTGACGTGAATTGTCTTAGTCGGACAACATGTGTAACACTAGGCGTAGGTGGGCTCGTTTAGATTCGCGCCTCTAGTGCGGGGCCTATAGCAATTGCTACTCTTGCTACGTGGTTAATCCAGCACTGTGTGCATCCAGGTATTTTTCAAAGTATACTTTCCAATTAAGCTAAATCTAACTGTGGCTGATGTGGGCGTCACGTTAATAGTGCAATAAGTGGGATTCGTACTCACGACCTCTTGCAATTCGAACCCATTTCTCATAAATCTTATTGAATGCTTTTAAAAATTATGTTGTAGTTACCTGTTGTGACATCAGTATTACTCAACAGTCATCGGTCCTCCTATAGCCCTTACAATTTAAATAAAAAATATCCCACAAAAATAAAACATCTTTGAAACTTCCACGAATATTTTTTAGTGATTCATTTGTAACCTTAAACGTTATATTTATAAGTAGAGTTTACCTTAATTTCTCACCTACCTCGTATGTAGGTACAGTCAACGACATAAGTTGATAAACATTTCGGATTTTGAAATTGATTTATGAAAGACGATAATTAAAAATTGTTCTTAACTAACCATCCCACTTGTCGGTAAAATAATGCTATTCTATGATCCTACTAATATTATAAATGCGAAAGTTTGTGAGGATGGATGGATGGATGGATGGATGGATCTATGTTACTCTTTCACGCCAGAACGGCTGAACAGATCTGGATGAAATTTGGCACGAAGACAGATTATAGTCTGGAATAGCATATAGGCTTTTTATCACGGTAAAATGCAGGGATTCGTAATCCACGCGGGCTAAGCCGCGAGCGAAAGCTCATAATTAATAAATGACATGAAAGAATTCATTCATAAAAAAAACGAACTGTAAAATGATCAGACACTTTTGTCACCGACTGTAACTCCATACATACTTCAAATTCATACACGGAAAAGCTTTTTATGTATAAACACGTCACGTACCGCATTGACGTCATCAAACACCTTGTCAGGTGTTTCTTTTAAACGTGATCTTCATAGATCGTGAGGAAACAGGAACACTATAATATTATCCTTGCGAAAAACCTATAGTACTCACGGAATAAAATAACCCCTTGTTGTCTTTAGTCCACGACATTGAGGCGAACTTTACTTTTTCTAACACCTCTGGGTAATCTTCACCTGAAATAGAAAATAATTATGACTTTATTTTAATGTATATAGATATATATAAATAAATGTGTGTACATATGTCCCCTATGGACTCCAAAACGGCTGGAGCGATTTTAATAAAACTTTTAGGTATCTTCAGATTAGCCCAGCAGGTGATCCTGTAAAGTTTGGTAGCGATCGGATCAACAATTTCTAGTCTCGGTACAATTAATTTATTTAGGCTATACAAATATTTCTTCTCAGCGAATCGATATCTTATGGCCCCAAAAGGCAAACGTTTATAAACATTTACTGTAGTGAAGACTAGAGTCACGTAAGACCCGTTAAGGCCATAGGCTTTAGAACATATGACATGTGAATTAGAATACGACCCAAGTTTTCCTACTGTTAACATTAGTGACGGACCTGTGAGAGGTCAAATCTAACAGGAAAACCGACAAATCTGAATCTCATCAAGGAGATCAAGTTACTTTTCCTCGGTGATTAATGCAAGCAAAACCAGTATAAGGATAACTTATCATTTCTGGTTTGTTAGCTTTCATCACTTAAGCCGGTACGGACCGGACCAGCAAACGAGATTCGGTATGCTTAAGCCGTATGTTCGTTGAAAGTAAAGAGTTTCTAATACATTAGTCGTTCAAATGATCGCTGGGCTGTGAACTCGGTACAATATCTATAAAATATTTTTGTTAGAATGGTTTGTACTATATTAACCGAATTTCAACTACTGAGCGATTGGAAAATCTTGTTTGACAATTTTTTTATTTGGGTGTGCGCATGCGCATATATTATTCTGTTTTGGTATGCAGCTGTGCTGACACTAAAGCAGTGTTTTCTAATGGTACCTTCCTAATTTTAAGCAATACATGTATAAATATTTATGCATCTAACCTGTGGCAACATCCTTTAGATGTATAGTGATCCAGTCAGACCCGCTCGCAGATAGTCCGTAGGCGAAGGTGTTGCCGTCCTCTGTGAACCGACTGCCGGAGAGCGCGATGGTGCCGTCTTCTGACAACGTGTTGGGGTCCAGGAACACTCGCGGTTCGCCCTCCAGACTGTCTTGTACATATAGCACACTGGGAAAAATAGACAGCTGTCGTCAGTCGAAATGAAGATTGGTATTATATGCACTAGGATAAAATATGGCTATAGATTTGCGTGGACGGTATCAATATAACAACACGATACAAATGTACCAATACAGTGTAAAACACATCATACACCTACATGAGAAAACACATAAAATGACATAGTTCTTACATTACGCTCGTATTCCCCGATGGATATAGGCAGTATAGGTTACTGTTCAACACCCACATTTCGATATTAAGTGCCGGGCCTATTGCCATCACTGCCATTTGCCAGGCACATTACTAGTGAGAATTTTCCAAAAACCTAATAACACTTTGCCCAACCCGTGAATCACACCCAGGACCTCACACTCAAGAGCCGAGCTTGCGATCACCAGGCCATTTATAAACGAATTACCCACGGTATATTATCTATTTCTCGCTTTCTTTATTATAATTAGCGAATGGAATCGTCCACTAGGACACTCGTAACCGCAAAGCAAATACTTTCACGTTTAAATACTTTAGGCACAAAATATAATGTACGAGATATAATTATTTACAGTAATTGCATAACGTTTACGAATAATGAAATTGTTGTTTACTATGAATTGAATGTTTCTCGAAACGTAAAATCGTGTTTTTTGAGAATTATTCACTATGTTATTAAAATCTTTAGAGGTATTGTGAACTAATGAATTTTGCAAACAAACTAGTGCAATTTTGGATTTAGGAGTATCTATAGTAAAATGATAACAGGCCGATGTCTGTAAATTATAGATATTGGAGAAAAACTAATATGGGGGGTCTTTATTAGAGCAACAGAAGCCAAAACAATACTTTTTAGAATTTGTGTCTGTGTCTGTTATGTTTGTACACGCATCACGCAAAAACTTCTGCATGGAATTGAATGCAGTTTTCATGGATGTATTGCTAGAGGTCTAACTTAAAATATAGGCTTCATTTTACCGAAGGAAAATATCAGATTTTAAATTTCACGCGTATGAAGTCGCGGGCAAAAGCAAGTAATAAATATAAAAATACCAAACTACTCAAGTAATATACTTACTTTTGATTCTGTAGACCAGTATTTTTGAAGAAGAAGTATCTGGTCCCCCGTCTGAAGGGACACGAGTATTTGGGGTAGTTCCAGAGCTCGGTGAGTCTCTGGTTGACGTCGCCCTTCACGGGGCATGCGTCCAGGTACGGCCGCGTGATTTTGTTCTCTGCCTCTATGAACTCTTTGGTTTCGTTCGAGTCGGGGTCTTCTAGCCAGCGGTACGGATCTTGGATCTATAGATGAAAGAGAATATGATAAAGATTATGAATGATTGGAAAGAAAATAAACTTCCAATGGATGAAAATTGAACTTTGGATTAAAAATGCCTTTAACATCAATTTATTATTTTATGAGTACAATGATCATCATCTGCCTAGCCTTTACCTAACTTGGTTTCATTTATGTTCGGCTCCTAGTCGAACCAGATACGTCTGAATATCACTTTTTAATACAATAGGTATTGTAATAAATTAGACCAAATTATAAGACTTTGTTAATAGAATATATATTTATTTCATGTAAACCAAGATCAGGCACTTTTGAAGTGCTCGACTAGGCGCTCGGTTCCAAATGGTAGGTCCTATGGAGAAGAATCGGCAAGAAACTCCATTGAGATTGAGGTTGAGATGTTGCTTCGATAATGTGTTTAGTGAAGATTATTATGCTTCTTGAAATAAATTATATCATTTAGCTTTGATTACACCATCAGAAAAGAATGGTTGTATATTTACAAGAAAATTATAAATAAATATATAAACACACACGTAAGAGGAAAACACGTGGATTTTATTTAACATCTGCAGGTACGCCACATATATTATGTGATCCTTTTTTTTATAATGTAACCACATACATTTTTGTTGTACCCTCTGCATACAAAACATTTTATATTAACATAACTAGAAATATATCACTAGTAATATTATTACTAGTAACGTCTTAGTCAAGTCCTTTACTACCCAAATAAAACCTAATAATTTAGTATGTGTATTTAAATTTCACCATTTTTAAATTGTATTCTTGTAATATAAATACTACGTTAGGTACTAAACTGACATTAATTTAACGTCACTAGTGGTTTTTTAATGATCTAACACAGTCAAGGCATTAAAGTAATCAAAACTTCTTTGTAGAGTTAAGTAAGCTCATAATAGTTACGCCGTTTAAACGAAGGACGATGTAATTATTGTAAATACATGTGTGATGTTTATGATAATATAATCGACGATAAAAAACAAACTGTCCGGTCTCTTTAAATTTACGTCATTAAATAAAACTAAAGGATTATATTTAATACTTAGCCAGGCCTGTGACTTCATGCACATGGATTTCGAATGCTCGTGAAATAGATATGGAACATAGAATATAAAAAAATATTTTGCACTGCTTACGCATTTCCTATAACCAATAGCGCAATGATACATATATTCATCATCAGCCAGAAGACGTCCACTGCTGAACGAAGGCCTCCCCCAAGGGGGGTTTGCCATAATCCCCACGCTTGGCAGGCGGCTTGGGGATCGCAGTGGCTCACCGATTAGTGAGAGGACGCTGCTGCCCGTCCTCTGTTATCTGGCCGCAGTTTTAGGACGTACCCGGTTCGTAATACATATATTACTGAGATGACAATATATTGATATTACAGCTAGATCCCTAAGAAGCGCTAAGTGAAACTCCCATCAAGAAAGGATCACTGTTTTTTTTAAGTTAATACCTATCCCAACTAACCCTAATTAACTGTCGAATATGAGGCCAAGTCATTAATTATATTATTGTTTTCCATGTTTATGAGTAAATTAGTAGTAGTTATCATAGGTAATAAATACCGTGTTATATGCGGAGTAGGCAAAATCATGTTAATTGTATTCAATTAACTAGTAGTACACATAAACGCAGGTTTAGTTATGACGTAAGAAAGATATAAAATGTGCCATTATCTATGTATTATTTAAACGCTAGTTAGTTTACTTTACATACTAGACAAAATGCCCCTGGGTTTTACACAAACGTTGTTCGATAAACTGTTTATTTTAAGGCTGGACCTTCCGAAGTGAATATTACGTAGCTTTTATTTTTGAATTTACTGGACGGTGCGCTTTTATTTTTAGCTATGCGTATAAGTATTTTTTTTTAATACAATGCAGAAGTGATCTACTTTAATTTCAAGTCTGATATAGTGATAATGATTTGCCAATTTCCAATTTCATTAATCAAAGGTGCTCATCAGTAAGAGGTGCTACAATATACTGCGATAAGCAGTATCATTTGATTACACTTGAAATGATAACAGACTAAAATGAGTCATTAAGATAGGTGCAGCTAAACTGTACGATACACTATATATAGATACGAAATACAATTGTATTTAATATAGCCTTTGTTGCAGCTCTATAAGAAGATGACGTCATGAGCTGGACTCATATCTAAAGGATTGAATTGAAATTATAATAAATGTTACTAAAAAACGTTATATTTAAACAGCATAAAACACGGTAACGAAAAAAAAAAACATGAAAAATTGTTCACAATTCATCTGACGAGATGATCTTATAAGTCTTACAATGTGAGGATATCATGCAACCACATGCGATCTTGACAAAATTTTGAAAATTTTTCACAATCCAAAACTTTACTTTCAATGAGATCTCTGAATCCCTCTACCACTCACTGCAACGCAATGCGCAGTAGGGTTATCTAGGTACCCATTGTACTCCACGCGCGCACACTTTCTCTGGATCTGGACGTTTAAAGTGATAGACAACTTGACTAATATGCCAGGTGGGCCACTCACAAAAGCTCGGCGGGCCGCATGCGGCTCGTGGGCCGCAGATTGAGTATGACGGTTATAGAGTATATATTTAAAAGTCAACCCCTAAGGGAGAAATGGGGGTACAAAGTTTGTAAGAAAAATCTTTCTACGTGAACAGTCGCATAGCTAATAATAATAGGTATGCACTTTTTTATAGTTCATATAAATCAAGGTTCTTACACAACAGAATAATAAACAGTTCACGCCGAAAAAACTTAAAATCACGTATTTGTACATAATCTGGAACACGAAGGAGAGGAAACATAATAGTAAAAAAAAAAACTATTTTCCATTTAAAGAGGTCAATGAGCTATCATTGTGTGATTTATAACAATAACAGGTTTTTATGGAGTTTTTTTCTTTCAATAATAACGTTATGGTCGAAGGCTCTGTTGGTATCTATTAAACTCTGTTCGAATATTGAACACGTTTGCGGTATGCTCATAGAATATTTAATACAAGGTTACCTTTGCTTCGGGCTGCCTACCTTTCAATTTTCATAATGAGTCATCGGATCAAGTTTTCCTTTGGGCTTATACCCCAATAAGAAATATGCACCTAAAGATAAGTCACGTAGTAAAATTATCGAAATACGAAATAGGTCTGTGTCTGTATCCTACTAATATTATAAATGTGAAAGTTTGTGAAGATGGATAGATGGATATTTGTTACTCAATCACGCCAGAACGGCTGAACGGATCTGGATGAAATTGGGCACGGAGATAGATTATAGTCTTGAATAGCACATAGGCTACTTTTTATCACGTAAACCACGCGGGCGAAGCCACGGGCCGTAGCTAATATGATATATACCTGATATACCTCTCTATATAGCGATTGCGTTATTAAATTTTATTCTCAACCATAAAAATCTCATTATGTTTTACTTAGCTATTAAATGACTGAGTAATAGGTATATACAATCCATAATGATATTAAGTAATCTATAAACTGAGCCACTTAAGAATAATAATTTATTAATCCACACTATTCAATATAAATGCGAAAGTAACTCTGTCCGTTTGTTACCTCGTCAAGACTAAACCTAAACCATAATGATTTTTTACTAACAGGTATCCTGGATCCTAGCGAGGGACATACGACTTATTTTTTCTATTGCAGAAAAACACAAATTAGTTAATAAATACAATATACACGCAGGTGAAGGGCAACTGGTATAAAAGATAATATGGCGATTTTACAATTTAAAAAATATTCTATGTCAGAACTAATTACTCCCTAGTAATGAATATGAATACGAAAAAAAAAAAAACGTGACCGTGCATGGGACCGTTTGACGTTTGACCGTAGGCGAAGTGGCCTAGCGATTGGCTCTCTGTGCGTTCCCGTAGAAAACGATATGTATTAAATTAGTATTATATTAAAGACTAAAACAAAACTGTTGATATCATCAGTAGGTCTGTACAATACCGTGTCCTCATACTATTATTGCCTATACAATAAAACAATAACACTGTCTGCGAAATACCTATGATTGTATTCATCTTCTTCGTCATGGTAAATTCGTTGTGTCAGTAATGTCCACTTTTACAGATCAACTTCTGTGACAATGAGTAATATTGTTTTACCATACCGTTCTTTGAGCTCTTCGGCTAGGTAAATGTCATCTATACTGTATGTATGTATAGTGTGTATGTATAGCTGTACTTGTGCTTATTGTGTCCTAACTTCCACCTTCGCCGACCTGTGTTCTGGCATAAATGTAAGCTGCATTAACATCGAAAAAAAAAAAAAACATCATTAGGATACTAAACTCACCGTTGAGTTTACTGTCAATGACCGATTATAATCATATGACGACTAAAAAATTATATGCCTTGAATGCATCATTAGTCAAGTGGTCGTAAGCGCGACTCTTTCGATCTTGTCTCCACTTTTTTTCCGGAAATTCTCAGTAGCAGCTAGGAGTTGGGCATTGTGCCTCTATTACTAGGAACTTGATAACAGCATCGGTGAAATCTGTGCGTAAACCTCTGCCATTCCTCCGGAGACTACAGGCGTAATGCGATATAGCGAAACCCATTGGGAGGAGAAACATGGAACATAAAAGATAAACTTCGCTCGCGTGAATCGATTCCGCGATTCGTGACGTTACAAAAAAGGTTTGATTAACACGAACATAAATATACAATTCGATACGCACATACTCGTATATTCCGAGATTACGTGCCGATGACTTTTTTACCGCAACTTTTTTAACGATACAGAATGGCCAAAAACAGTTAGTTCGTTTCTATAGATCATAAAGAGAATACTAGATTTTGAGGCTAGATCGAATTTTATTACCCGAAATCCCGTTTTCCGAAACGAGTTAATTGATTTTGAGATTATAACATGACTGTGCTAGCCGTTAAAAAGCTAATTTAGATTCGTGCTTAGATTATTACCGAAAACTTTTCTGTTATTTGGCTTTATCCTAGTGAGAACAAGTTCACTTTTATAGCGATACTTCTGGAATGTTGTACCCGCAGTGTCACCTCGTTTCTTCATATTTATGATGTTTTAGTCTTTATACAGACCATCTTTTTCTTCACAGTTGTTTATTTGTAGTTTTGAGATACCCGGATTTGATTAGGAAACCTTATGCTTTCTTATGCTGTCTGTTTCTTTACACTGTCGAGACCCTTGTATATCGACTGTGAACTGGCAACTGGTACAATCTCATTTTTGACAACATAACAAGATTTAGAAGAAACTAGTTGTATGCCATATCGCTCGAAGAACGGACAACCGATGGGGAAGAAAGGTTCTCGAGTGGCGACCACGAACCGGAAAACGCAGCGTAGGAAGGCCTCCTACTAGGTGGACCGACGACATTGTGAGAGTCGCGGGCAACCGATGGATGCAAGTGGCGGAATGTCGTTCGATGTGGTGGTCTAAGGGGGAGGCCTTCGTTCAGCTGTGGACGTCTTCTGGCTGATGATGATGATGATGAGTTGTATGCACAACGCGGTCGATGTTAGTACAAATTGAATAAATTAGATTTTGGCGTCTAATTTTGATTGAAGTAAAATATGCTTTTTGCAGCGCTGCTGGGTATGAAATAGTTTAGAATGGTATAACCAAGTAAAATCCTCATAAAATCGAGATAGGACATGTTGCCAGTTCACAGTCGATATGTTTCTTTGTAAGTCGAATGAATCGGAACTCCGGAGAAGACAATCTAATTTTGCATTCGCATGGTTTTAAAATTCATACATGATATATATAATCTAAAAAATACGATACGTCAGGAAAGATACAGGGCAAGCCGTGTAAACCGGGAAATCCATAGCGTTTTTATTAGTTTAGTAAAAAAAAAATATTTCCGCCCGAATTTCACAATTTGAAACCTGGGATTGTAGCAATAAAGCAATCAATAAAACTTGATGGAAAACCTTGTGAGGAAACGCGCGCTGATAAATGTACTGAGAACTAGGCACTGCCAATGATTGCGTCACAACCATTTTATTGTGGAGAAAAACTGCACTGACACTTTCGTTCCAATACCTATGCTAGTCTAGGCAACATATTCAAATGTGAGATTACAAATTATTCGCTATAAATTGAATAGTTTGGTTGGTCTTCTTAGTTAATAATTGAGCAAAAAATCATGTGGTTAGAGCTTTTTGCTTTAACAATAACACATCTCCATGACTAACTCGTTGATCCCGGATATAGGTATTAAGAACCATAGTAATTAACAATTAGGTATACCATTTCATAGATTTTACCAAGTTTAGATGTATAGGACACCTCCTTGATGCGATATGTGTTCGTTATTAAGCGAGCAAATATGTATTTTTCTCTACAACAGAATACATTTTAGGAATATTTAAATGAGCAATTATTTTTATTTCAAGTTTGTCGGCCTTGACTTGATACTAACATAAGTCTTCAAAAGAGGTTTCACATGTAAATATTGAGAAATAAGCCGTCAATACACTTATTAAAATGACTATAAAAATAAAAATTCCGTCTGATATTGTAAATTAAAAATATTTGTGACTATATCTAGAAGTTGTTGTTACGTACGAGCAATAAAAATAAGTTCTGGACAGGACCGTGAAATAAGTTCACAAAAAAGAAAACATGCACTTTATTTTGTGCTTCGATGCAGTGCAGTGCAGCGTCCTTACGATCAGGTCGAACGATTTATATGGAAATTATTAACTCCAAGGTATTCTATACTGACGTAAACACATATTTATGGTAATATCGCTGGAACGAGCTTTTATAACGGTTCGGTTTTAGATGTTAGCTAGAGTTTAGCTTATCTTTTTCATCTAACTTTATGATAGTGTATTAAAAAATCTTTTACTGCAAAATTACGCTATGCTAAAGTACGTGTATCTTTAAAACAAGTTTCCTAAATAAACAAATTATTAGATAATTTGTCACGTTTGATGGCACATGTTCATCCCGAATACTATGACCTTTGACAACAAATATTTGATAATATAGCCATGAAAAGATAGGCAATTATTTAGTCTATTAATTTGCTAGAGCGGTGACGGTCCTACTATTTGTATAGTTAGCGCTTATGAGGCCGTAATTATTTGTATCGTTTGCATCGATCCTTGTCGTCGGACTTAACAACGATTAATGAGTTTATGAAAGTCAATGGAGAACATATGTGGTTAACTGGTTGTTTACATAGATGCCTTATTCTCAATTTTCGAGCTGCCCTGACAGTCAGTGAAACAAATTAGATCTGTTATACGTACAGGGACTGCAATCCTTTTTTTAAAAATGATTACGATTGTTTACAAGATCGAGTAGTATCTGATAAATATAGTTCAGTTGTCGATGTGGTTCCGTACCTTAGTGCCATGGTAGTCGTCGACGACGCTCTCATCTCTCCTCGCCTCTGGGTACGCGAAGACCATTTTCCTCGGCGATGAAGTTGATGCGCGCGCGCACTGCAACAACGCACACACTGACACAACACAAACATACTCAAAAATGCGCATGGCGAACCTTGCGCGCGCTACCACTCGGTAAAGACTGGCCCGCTTCGGGTAAACCAACGACTTATATGGTAAGAACCAACCGTGTTGTAGCTACAACCGATCTTCTGACGAAGTTCAGAAGATGCGGGGTCCGTGTTAGGCATTTTTCTTATCATCCATCAAAAGTGACATGCTGGATTTTGTTTTTTTAACATTGGCAGCCAGCAAAGCTTACATTCATACGGTACCAAACAGGTTTGTTTGAGAAATATTTAAGAGTTTCGAGATGCTTTGTAAACTGTGAATTTAATAATGTCTACAAACTGAAATAATAATGAATTGTTAAAATCTGAGCTTAGTTTTCCTAAGGGAGATGGACGTGTATGTCTTCATACTCCGGTGAGGTGCGCTTTTTTTTTGTAGATGAAACATGAAGATGCTTGATACACAAGGAACATACTTGATTGCGTGAATCTCGTATTTGTTTACCAACGAGCAAATACTTGTCACCGACAAAACCACACAGCGTAATTAATTTTTTATTGCATAAGGTCGCGATAAAATTTAGTAGACGAAAATAGATTTAGTATACACTTTTTTAAGATTCGTAATTCTATCTATTAGATAGTACGGGTTATTCATGAAAACTTAATATTTTATTACTATTATAGTGGTAGGCATAGTGGGGATTTTGGTGACGTCAAAACATATATCACAAAGTAGTATAACAGATTCGTAGTCATCAGTATGCAGATTGGTACTTTTCTTCACCGACGTTACTCGAACAGAATATCTGAGGACGAGGAAAAGACAGGCCGTGAACTATCGTCGCACGTTTTACTTAAAGTCGTATGCCAAAGGTTAACTACTAGATACCTTTAGATGAACTCGAAGGCTTTATATTTAGAGTTCGAATAAGGTTCTTTGAATCTCCACCATGGTTATACCCAAATAATTTTGGAGAAGGCTTTGTCTAAGGATCAATTTATCATTTATGCAGAGTTGAAGTATAGTGACGATTTCGTTTCGAGCCAAGTGGATGCGCGCGAAATAGCGCTACGTTTTGAAGATACTGCTTTCGCTACGCTAATTGTTCAGACGTCATACGCGAGAAGCCGCGCTTCCCATTTGCTCTTACATTACAGTGGAGATAAATTTAAATGAGCAATGTAACATTTTGCACAGATACAGCGCTTAGCTTCATCCCTGCTTAACTGTAGCGGAGCAATATCATTCTTTTGCACAGAATAGCTGCCATCTCACTTTTAATGTCTTTAGACTACTTGTTGGGATGTGGGGAATGCCAATATCGCTCGTAACGAACTTAAGTTTTATAGCCAGTCGTGAGAAACCCACCAAAAGCTCTGTGAGAAATCTCGACATTGATGACGACTCGACTTGTTCAACAGAGCTTCTTACGCGCTATTTGACGGTCCTCGTTTTATTGATTCGGCATTGTCTCATATTTACAAGCTTTCTTCAGACTGGGGACTGGAAACTGATAAAAACCACTAGCAGTAAATTATAAAATTTAAAGAACTGAAAGTACCTAGGTACGTATTCAATAACAATTCGATCTACTTACGTGTCGTTGTTATGGATCACTTACGAAATCGGTGAAAGTGTTGATATAATTAGATGTATTGTCCGTGGTACGTGCACTATGATCAGTTGTTATATCAAATGTTCGTTATAACGTGAATGTTTTGCGGAGTAAATACAAGATAAATGTATCTGCTCTCAGTTCATGTTTTATTACTATTAGATACCCGACATGCGACCGACGCGGAGAGCGATAACAACTCATACCTACGAGTATTTCTACAACTTGACTGAGAGACTACGAACAATATCTATACTAATAATATTATAAAGAGGTAAAATTTGTTTGTAATTTTGTATGTAGGGGGTTATCTCCGGAACTAATGATCCAATTCAAAAAATTCTTTCGCTGGTAGAAAGCTACATTATTCCTGAGTGCTATAAGCTATAAATTATATATTGCACTTAGGTTACGTTAATAATTTAGCAGTTTCGTACCGGGTATGGGTTGTTATATGTCAGTTTCGTATCTAGGGGGTAGTTAAACCACTCGCGTGTTACGTGCATAAGTTATGATGACGCCCCACGTGAAGAAATATACATTTTTTGTACATTTATCACTGCTTCTATGGTGGCTGCTCAGTCTTTGGTTGGTACTGTATCCATGATAACTGGTTAAATGACAGACTTATTGAAAGAGGATATTCAGTATTCGATTTAAGTTTCAAATACGTAAAAAATAGAACCTTCATAAATCCTTTACCATTCTCGAAACACCTCCCTAATTAATCAAAGGTCATTCACCTCGCGCAGTCGCGTGCGCAAGGGTTTTTCCGTACTCAGTAAATTAATTACAATATTTTCATCAAGTTTTTTGTTTTCTTCATGATTTTTACTTGTTACATGTGGGCATTATTTATCATGTTTTTGAATAAGTCAGTTGTTTAACCTGTCATAGTGTAGGTGTAGGTATCAGGATAAACTTAGCATGAGAAGGGAAATATCTAAGAATCATGAACATAAACAACTTAACCACATACCCTCATTTAAGAAATCAACATTAGCTAAACATTGAAACAAAAACTCAAACAACATAAATAAAGTTATGAGGTTTTTCATAAAATTAATATTATTTAAATTATATCGTGGCACATAGGTAAAATTAAGATATTACAGTATTAAAGTATTGTCCAGCTATGACCCGCCATAATAGGCACACAATAATAACACAGGACAAAGTAAAAAAAAATATCTGATGTCTAAAATGTCTCATGTTCATATGTATAATTCTACCCACATTTGTAGATAATGGTATAACGCTATGGATACTATATCCTATTGTGGGTATCTGTATGGCTCATTGTTTCACCAAACAATATATCATTTAGGCTCACCGCAGCCTTATTACTATGCAGTTAATGTAAGAGGCAACTTGTTGACATTAAACTATTGAATTTAACCTGCTACAATTTTTTTACCATTTCTTTTTTAAAGTAATAACTTATTGACATCAATTGAAACTAAAATAATACTAATAGGTACATACCAGGTCTGTTAAGAAGTCAGCAAAAATAATTGCACCTGCTAATACAATTATATTTACAAACACTGTGTACAAACAGTATTTCTGTAGCATCGTCTACTTACATATAAGACACCCTAATAAAAGCATTGTATGCATTATTATGAACTAAATTGACACATATAGCACAAGGTTGGTCTTTATTAGGTATCACAACAGATCTCTTAATAGTTCCAATGTAATTCTCTTTATCAATCAGTATTCAATCTACTTTTATGTGAATCAAATAGGACTTCCAATAAGAGACAGTGCCAGTGGCCAAAATAGATAAACGTCAGTATGACAACAGCACAATATGGGTCAGTGTGTCGACTTAGTCTTTACTACGTAAGCAATAAGGTCGACAATAAAGCGTGCAATATAACGGATATGACACTTATTGGAAACAACAATAATGTACTGACGGATATTTTTTTTTTAAATATTTTAAGGTTATTTTTTGTTCTCGTAACAAATCTGTTAAATACTGACATAAATGATACAAAGTAAGTTATGTGGCGGCAAACTCGCACACTAATTATCTAGACCGATAACTTCAAATTCAAATTCATATTGTAGAAATCAGTCACATATTGCTCCTAAGTTAACAATGTAAACAATGGATAATCTTACCAATATTTCTCTGTTGGCTACAAACTGAGTTGTAGTTTCTGCACAAGTATATATTTTCCGTTGTTTGATCGTAAATACGGGTAAATTTGTAGTAATACGGCGATGATTGGCAAAAAAGCGACGCACCGCCATGCAAATTGACATTTTTGCATCGGTCTTGCCAATTATTTAATCAAATAGTGATATCAAATAAAATACTTAGTAGATTTTGGTAGAATATTACCATATTCAGATACCTAAGTCCAAATTAACGGCCAGTTTAAATTCAATTTTGTATCGGAACGATAAATTGTTGGAAATTTTTAGACCAGTAACTAATCTGAGGTTTCTCCAGTTACTGAAAGATATAGGCTTTTTTTTTTATTGAGTTGTCTCTCGCAGTTAGCTCAGGGAGCTTTTACTGCTTAACCGGGCAAATGGCGAGACCAGAAGGGCCTCCAGCCGAGCAAATTAAATAATACTAAGCAACACTGCTAAGGGTGTCCCATAGTGGGACTCGAACCTCGGCTTAGGGCGTTGCTGGGGGGCAGACAAGAGAGGACTTGCTGGATCTGATTGTGATTATTTAGGGACATTTGATTTATTACTACTGGCTTAGCGCGGGCTGGCTCGAGCAAGGGTCGGGGTGGAGAATGAACGGGTCTTCGCGACGGGCCTCGCCGGCGAGGACGGTACGACGGTCGGTTAAGTGTAGTGTTGGTAGTTTCCCTAACCAATCGGAGCGCCTCCTGATGGAGGGTGATATCGTCGTCTGGGTACGTGAGAGTGAAAGATATAGGCCCTAAAACTTTGCTTTTATTGAGAATTCTTGTCTTAAGATAAGATTAGAACCGCGACAGCTTCGTTTTTATATTAGATATTACCGATGCCGACACGACACGGTTAACGCCGTAACCGCTTTGATCAAAAATATTCATAATCATGTTCTATAAATCAAAAATTAACCGTTTTCACCATCCACAAAAAAAATCGACAATCACGCAACTGCGACGAACAAGGTAATGAAACACATAAGGTATCTAAATAGACCGGCATTTTTTCCGCGTTTTGTGGACTTTTGACCTCCACGGATAATACAATTGAAATATGAGGGTACCCTTCGTACCAGAAATTAACTATAGGTAGGTACTAGTATTAAGTTTATACACCATACATCGATCAATGCAACGATCGTTAATTGGAAATTATAAGAGGGCTTTATATCTATATCTTTATATCAAATTCCACTTAAATAGAGTAACTGTAGCTCTTAAGTGGAAAGTCAATATTTAAATAAAATCTTGAACGTACCTACTCACTACGAAATGTTTATGCAATTTATTACCGCACGTAGTAATGAAGCTAAGTTTTCTAAATTGTCTGGAGTTTTATCTGACGTCTTTAATAATAGTAAGGTTAGATTTTTGTGCATCGTATGAAATTGGAGGGGTCGTTAGGAGTAGTTTTATAATAGAGGTGCGAAGGATGGCAATGAAAATCGATAGGGAATTCATATCGTTTATTTACGATGAGTGATCACAGCGTCCTAAACGAGCAACGTAACCCGCCGTCCGTCGTAAGGCACTAAGTAAGAAACGGACGCATCGGACATAAATAATCACTACATTTGATTCAAGTAACTTAAATTATTATAATCAAACACTACAAAAATATAATCCTTACTATATCAATACAATACTGGTCTACAAGACTCCCACATAAAATTGTACCGTAAATTCAGCAACAATTATATGTGATAATAATTGAAAATCTACTAATTTGAACCCAACACAGATATGTAAAAATTTACTTCATGATATTTACAATGTGAATAAATTTGGTTCTTTTAGGATTTCTAATAATTCTAAATCTAAATTAGTAATTAGCCTGTAAGAAAAATCTAAAGTATTGTCTTAATACTGATTTTCGGTAATTTTAGTCATAAGAGTTTGGGTGTGTTATGATGAAGTTTTATTGCAATTATTGTTTAGATTTTGGCAAGTAATAGGAATGATGCGATTAACATTGCAATAAACGTTCACTGTACACCCCTACATATCTAATTATAAATAACTTTAAGCTATCTTACTAGAATAAAGTGTGATTTTCTGAAATAGGGAGAGGGCCTAGTGTAAGTTTCTTTCGACAAATTCGATTTACTACATCGAACGCATTCGGCGCTCCGATTGGTGGAGAGCACGATACGGACCAATCGGAGCGCCGAACGCGTTCGATTTAGTAAATCGAGTTTGTCGAAAGAAATTTACACTAGGGCCTCAGTACATAAGTAAATTAACTTTTACAACATAAAATACATTCTAATTTCACCAGGAACAATAAATATTTGATAACTCCAATTTTTTTCAGGTAAATCACACCCAACTATAGGAACCACACTTATTTTTGCATGTATTAAATTATTTTTATTGAAAGATACATGAAAGTTATGAAATCAATGTGCCCCTCGTTCAAACGATCACTGTATAATGAGAATTTTCTAATGTACAAGATGTTGTTGACTTGTGAATAACGAAAAATTAAATTTCAACAGAAAATTATTTTATTTATCAAATTAATTAACTTAACAGATGTATTTCTATAACGGTCTATCGTAGATTACGACGATAACACATTATATAAAGCAAGATTTTTTTACCTAGTGCACTTAGAATTTTTTAAATAGTTATTATAACAAGAGTATGTCTGGAAGAAAATTAAATTTATGGCTTCGTGACAGTATAACATGAAACTTAATAAAAAATATTTCCAATTTCAGTGTCAACAGTGGGAAGACAGCCCAGTGCTATTATTTATACTATTTCTAAGTGTTTTTATCTAAAATATTAAGTAATCTGAAGAATAGACGAAGATGTGATAGACTTTGTTGACGGCAAACAAGTTATTGAAACTATCTTAACCCTTATGTAGAACATTGCAAGATTTCACAATTATTATAATCAAATGGTGCTTTTACAGTAAACAAGTGACAATAATGCAATTCCTAACATTTATTCATATATTGAGATCGTTCAGTTAGCAATATTAAAGTGCTTTTTATTCAAATATAAATACTGCATTTGATTAATCGAATTTTAATAGCAATAATTTACACACTAAAACACAACATGTTTTTTTTTTAAAATCTAAATGACTGAATAATGACGACTATGGAAAGATTATACGTTTAATTTTGGTCTCAATTTTTACTCGAATTCTACGAGACTTGTAATAATAATATGTTAAATTATCTTTGTTAACAACCATAACAACTTAATACTGTTTATCGCACAACAAATCGGTACTGGACTTAAGTTATAACGTTAATTAAACGAAATAAAGGAACTCTAATAAAAAAACACTATCCCTCTTCTAATAGCATTATGTTTAATCCTTAAAGATCTACTTCCTTCAATACCTAGTCGGGAGCATGTTTTCACTCTTGCCCATAACCAAATGATTCACATTAAATACATTCATTTGTGTCGATTTCTGAATCTGCCTGATAGTTACATTTGACATACAATATGCATGTGTACTGTGTTCATTTTGTTGTTATTCAATACACAATAGCTATGCTCCGTACTCATAATTATGTAGTTTTACTCGATAGCAAGTGGGTTCATCACCATCAAGCCATGTGCATTGCTTTTTTTTACTAACATAGGCTTAAGTTTTTATACTAACACAAACTGTATAATATACATATATGTTAGTTTGTAAGGTATATATCTATGGGCCAAAGTACCCTGATAATAAAGAAATTATTATTTGCGGTCCGAATAAAGAGGTTTACATACTATCCAGTACTACTATATGTGAGTACCCACGACAAAACTTCTCACCAAGCTAAGATATGAAGTACCAGTAATGACACAACAGTGACAACTAAAATATTGTATGACCAAATCTCTTGTTACAATAAGTATAACAATTGCGGCAGGATAGTACTTATTATATTAATCAACTAAAGATCTGACCTAAAATCAACCATCTCTTTCGAACTAAACTTTAGGTAAAAAATATTTTTAAGGCTAGACGGCGCACACTATCGAAACTATGCATGGGGAAACTTGGGAGAGACCTATATCCAGCAATGGACAGAGATAGGCTGTCGATTTATTGCTTAATGCCGTTCTTACAAAACCAAAAAGGATGAATATCGACACTTGGCCTTATTTTCACGCCTCATATTTTTTTAACACTGTCACTACCAGACTGTATGTAAAAGACCACAGACAATCATCTTGGTTAACCAATCCTTCTTGCCGTCACCGTTCTACGTTTAAGAGAAGCTGTCTTGTTCGCACTCGTCCCAGCTGTCGCACTCGTACTGATCGCAATCGTAGTCGATGTCGCAGGCCGCGTGACCAGTCGCGTCTGAACTGATGTCAGTCAGCGCTGCCTCTGATACCGGCTTCGATGATATGTCCAGGATCTGAATAAAAAGGGAGTGTTGCTAGTATGTACTGTTATTATTAAGCATGAAATATATCAGCCTGGTAGAAAAATGAAATACGCAAATCCGTGGTATAATATCAGAGCCTTGGAAGAGTGTAGAGGTCTCGTTGTATGCGTCTCGCTTATACACATGTTATGTGAACGAAAGGCAAATAGTGGTGACGCCATTTTGTATTTTTGAGTAGATAGAAGAAAACTTTACGGTATTCCTTTACGCATTATAGTAGTTTTCAAAATTACAAATAAAAAATAATAATTAAGCAACGATATTTATTTAATTTAAATAGGAATTTCACTAATAATTTTCAACTAAAAGAGCGGACTAAGCTGGACATAATAATAGCTGTTCTTACAAGGTTCTACAGTATCTGACAGCGCGGAAGTGAGTTCGAAATACGAATGATGAAAAATTCTACTATCTCGCTCTTTCATGTTTCTACTACAGAATTTGGACCATTAAGACAACCTGGACATAAAACATTTGAAACATCAATCTCGCGCAGTCACATATTGTATTTAATGCCTAATACAAATAACATACATCGGCTGAAGATCGCAAGCTGTAGTTGTCTGACTGCGCGTCCCTGTCGGCTGTGGAGAGCGCGTGCAGCGCCAACGAGTTACGTTTGGGCTCCTCGCGGGATAAGTTCTTGCCGTCTGAGCGGATGGCCACCTCTGATGGATTTGAACGCTCTGTGAAAAAACAATGTTTTAAATTTAGGTACTGTCAATGAACTATGAATAAATAAATAAATAGGCATGCCTGAATAGTATATTATATGGCGGAGAAAATGAAACGGCTAGTGGTCATAATTATGAAAGCCAATACAAGAAAACTAAAATCTATTTCAACGCGTTAAGGTTCATTTTTCTTACTGTTACGATGATTATGATAACGAATATGAAAGTATTACCGTAAAATGGGGCTATTTGGAAAACGCGGGGCAATTTGGGACTAACATTTGTTTATAGAAATTTTGACATATTTTCTAAACTAAATCAAAATTTCCTTTATCATTGAAAGCATCCTACACTACCGCTGTTTAAAAGCAGTTACTACTCCATGAGAAGCACACATAATGATCCCTTTAATAAATTTTAATTAGCCCCGCGCTTCCGAAATACCCCATTTTACGGTATGTAAAGTCTGTGCATATATGAAAAAGACTTAATACGGAACGCGACAGATCTGATTAGAGCCAGCAGACATAAGACCTAACCTAATTGTATTGCTATGTAAAAAGATAGGCTGATTTGATTGGTCAAGTACATCAATAGTCAAATATTGATAGCGATCAATAAGAGAAAATGGGTAAACAATTTAGATACAAAAAGTTTTTACCTTTAACTAGAGGATCTGCTAAGGATACAGGAGACCCACTGCGGGGAGAGCCTAAACTGCCGCTGTAGTACATTTCAGGGTTCGCCTCGTGCCGATCTAAATAAATGAATATGAATGAAATAAAAAAAGTATTAACACGATAAGGACTTAATGAAATCTGAGAGAACTCACAATGACCATATAATAATAGAATATGTATATAAAAATTTCTTGCTTTGGACAAGTGTCTCCTTTGCAACCTTTATATATTTCACTTCACGATGACGCGCTTGTGTCTTCAGTCACTGACATAAGGTATCAATTGGAATGATTCAAACTTCATCTCACCACAGTCCACGATCTCATGGAACACGTAGTTTGCGATGGCGACAGGCTGTCTGATCCAGGGGTGTGCCATCAGTTGCGCTATCGTGCATCTGTTAGCTGGCTCCTTACATAGCATCCAACGCAGGAGTTGTTCTAAATCTGGGGACAAAAGATAAATTTGTAGAGTTTATTTATATGTATGAGTTTGTTCTTTTGATACCATATCTTGGCAGACGGCGAAGCATGGAACTAAAATTTACTACTGAATTAACATTATTTTTCCTTTTACTATTCAAGCATAACATTATGATGAATTCATAATAACAGTCTATAATAGTTTTAAGAGTGAACTGCTCTTAAATGCATTCATTCTCATGATGACTGATCCATGCTTGCCCTCTGTTGAGAAAGGGCATTGCACCCTATATTTGTCTCACATAAATCCTTACAATAATCTGTCTGGACTTTAAAACAGACCTAGAGCCCTGAGTTTGTTCCGGCGTTTCTTCTCAGGAATCGTCATAGGAAATGCCGACGTCATTCAGTTTAAAAGAACGTGTAAAACTGATTGAAAAATCTTAATTGCAAAATATATCATTTCATTTCATTTCAACTTGGTCCAGCGTTGGGATATAACAGACTAGCATGACATCTTAATATAGTGCGTGTAGTGTATAGTATACCTTCAGAAACAATCTGCGGGAACGCTAGCGGCCCTTGTATGGTGTCCTCGATGTCGGAGAACGGGTTAACAAAGAATGTTAGAACATAAAGTGTTATCCCCATTGACCACATCTCTAACTCTGGACCTGCGTATCTGTGGAAATTAAATATAATTTAATTGATTTATTAAGATACGATCGTCATATTTCTATATTAATTTAACGTCATACATTAGCTTCATTCTTCAATGCGCATACATTTGTTGTGAGTAGTGGCTTCACTCCTATAGATGGCGCTGTACTTTTTGTCATGTGAGTAGACGTTACAAAGGTGTAGCGATTTTGGCCAAGTATTGAACCCTGCGGAACTCCCATAGTGGCGACAAATACAAGGTTATCTTTTTCTGTTGACGTCGACTGTCTAAATTCTTATACTTATATAAAAAAAGAAGAAGATTCAGAGGACCATGACCAGATCCTATCTATGCAAATTCTTGACCAGTCTTGTAAAGGACAAAAGCAAATGCCTTAGACAAATCAAAAGGATAACAAATTGCAATAATTTATATTCAAGTTTTTTCTAGATTATATTGCACCATTAGAATGAAAGTGACCTAACTAAAAATTTAGATTTTACTAAACTGATCTTAAAAAGTATACTTTTTTGAAGACTTTTTTGATCATTTCCCACAAATTGAATGTTGACTTAGGTCACTTTCGTTCTGAGAGTGCGAATTATGTCATCATAAAAATTAGCAGAACAGGTTTTAACCAGTGCTTCACTTGATTGGCTACAAGAGCTCATAGTAAGTCCGTGATACTCACTTGTTACCAGCTAACACTTCTGGGCTGCAATATTCCGTAGTACCGTAGAAGGTGGAGAACAGCGTGTCTTTGCTCATGAACGTGGCCGAGCCGAAGTCTATTAGTTTAACGTGAAACTTGTTGTCTATGATCACGTTCTCGTCTTTAATGTCGCGGTGCAGGATGTTTAGCGAGTGGAGGTATTCGACTGCCTGTCCTATCTGCCAACAATAAAGTTTAATCTGTCAAGTGATGCAAATAAGACACAATAGAAAATCTATTGTGTTAATAAATTAATCAGAGGATAGGTAAGAATGGGGTATGAAGCATCTTCAACTGTCTTGCGTAACAGTACATTAATTTTCCGTTGGCATGGCAACAGTTGGCCATGTCTCGCATGTTACGGCCAGTGTGCACAGAGTTTTTAGACAGAGTAGGCAGAAAATTTTAAAAGCTTACTTACCTAAAATACCTACTGCATGTGGGTATTGATTCGTCGTCTTGTCGATTAAGTAATTATGTATGTGATTTGCCACCTCAAATATCTTATAGTAAATATTTATCGGTGTTATGTAGGGTGTCTTTTTGTCTTTATGAACTGCACGTTACTGGTTATGGTGTATTATGAAGTTAGTTGTCATTGATCATGCACTAGTAAATCTAGCTATGTATGTAATACACATATTAATACTTTAATGTAATATAAACGAACCTGTCTAAATATATAGCTAAGTAGCGGCTCATCGAGCCTCGGTCTTCGTTCAATGAACTCGAAGAGGTCCATGCCAGCACCGTGCTTCTCCATCACCATTTGGAAGTACTTGTCGTTTTCGAACACGTCCACAAGGCTCACCTGTCGAAGGATAAACGAAAGAAATAAAAAGTTTTAAGACAAGCTTAGAATTGAATCTAAGTCCCAATATGTTCCCAATGTGACGCGTGATTGCACATTCTTCTTGTCAGAAAGTATGTGTTAAGTGTATAATGGCCCGAAGGTAATGCGCAACTTCAAATCACTCTTCACTCCTAAACCATGATACGTCTCTAGCGCGTGCGCAGACGTTCATGATAATGCGTGCCATTTAAGTCACTAGGCAAAATAAAAGCTAGATAATATTTGACTGTTTATTATGTTCACATACTCACAATATTGGGATGTTTGAGTGTAAGCAGCAGGCTCAGTTCGAGCGGTACTTTCCGCCCGTCTGGCCCGTCTACCCAAAACTGTGCCCCGACCTTCTCTTTGAGGATAAACTTGGCAACTGTTAGCAGGCGGTCAGATCGCCGGTACGCCATTTTGACGCAGCCATATGCGCCTTTACCTAAGACGGAAATATTGATTTCAATGTGTATACCGAAGTGGCGAATAGAGATGTATTATGTTGACCAGCGAACGCATTCACACTCATCGTAAATAGAACTCACACGAGAAATGTAGAAAAAAATGTAAATAATAAATACACATAGGCCTAGTCAGGCGAGTACGCTCCTGTCAGTCTTAAACGAGCTTTCAACGAATTAAGACGCCGACGACGAAGTGGCCAGTTACATATATTATATTGTCTTATTGTTCTTACCTATCTGTTTTAGCGTGACGTAATGTTTGTTGTACTCGCCAACAACTTGCTCGTCTCCGCCCTGGCTCATCAGCGACATCGACTGTGGTCGGCTGCTATTTGACTTGTTGCCCTGTATAAATGAAATTATCACTTAGTAATTTATTTTAAAATTAGATTGATTTATAGCTACATTTGGTTAGATGCGACAGAGCCTCTGAGATAATGTCACAGAAGTATTGTACTTACACTCGTAATATGGAATACTTCCGTGTCCGTGTGAGTGAATAGGTCAGAATCCTGGATTGGATTCAATCCAAAAAACGGATGTATTTCGAGACGCACCGCGTGTTAGCAGTTCGCTTTTATTATGTCCTTATGAATTGTGTAAGCACTAACATTAACACACAATAACACACACAATTTTCCGCTTTTTTTTACCCGTACCGCATTGTTACTGACGAGCACCAGCGAGTTGTCAGCCGTCGATGCGACGCTGGAGGCGAGGGTCGTGTGTCGCACGGTATCCTCCAACTGTACCCCGAGCCACACGCACCGCACGCGGCTGCCCGTGCCCAGCTGCATGCTGGAGACTGTGTACAGCACGTCTGAAACGTTGATTTTAGTATGTGTAATGTCAATTAAAGTAAGATCGATAGTTAAATTCGCCGCGAAAAGCACCGTTGTGCCACAAAATAATTCTCTTTCTCTTGATTCGGTAGTGACAGACTAGTAATTATGCAGATGATTTTGAATATAGCGTACAACTCGCACGTGACTATATTGCGTGTTGACGTCATCACTTAGCTACGTCACTAACTACTCACTGAGTTGCGTGCCGTCCTTGTGCAGCACGAGGCCCCTGTAGGTGCCGTCGGGTGCACACTCGCCGGCCTCTGCTTTGCAGCGCGAGTGCTGCGGTGTTGACGTCATCACGTGCGTGCGGACCAAGCGCTTGGCTACGCACGGAGTCTCTGGCGCTTCATCTGTAAAACATAGAATTAAATTTTTAAACGAACTTTTAAATCGAGTCACGACGTTTTGGTCTTATTGTACGCATTCTATTTTTCAAATGGAAGTAAACTTTCCGAAGGCTTTCAAAACTTTGGTATACAAAAACCATGCAGTGCAGACGCGGCAATACTTACAGACTGGAAATCAAACCGCAAAATGTTTAGAAGATGATAAACACTGAACATTACCTGATTAATGAATCAGGTAGACATAAAGATTTCTTTGGATATAAATTAATTTAATGGATCTTTATGATTTAGAACTTACCTGTATACAATTTCCTTGGTGCAGATTCAGTCTGTGTTTCCAAATCATTGTCATTACTCAAGCTATCGACACTTTCATTGCCGTTGTGTTTCGGCAAGTCCTCGATCTCACAGCCAGGGGGCGGCATCTCATTTATAGGAGTTAGGAAGTCTGCACTAGTCTCGTTTGAGTCACAGAAGTCTAACGACAAACTTGTTTTATCATCCTTCCCCAAGTTTGCTTTTAATGACCTATATTTAGAAGAATCGAACGATAACCTCAATGAAGGATCGTTCAGTCTCACTCTAGGAGTATTCCCAGTTGGAGTTACTTCTTGAGAATGCTGTGAAGTATAGTAAATTGAATCGGATTTCTCTGAAGGCTTGTTCACAGGCCTAGTAGGATTACTCTGTTCAGAGCGCAGTATATTCTCTGATCGTGACTTAGATATGCTACTATGACAGTAATTTTCATCATCTATAGATATTCCCGACATCCCGGATGTGATGTCGGGTAGGGCGGATATGTCGTTTCGTTGTTCCGTAGTACTAATGCTTGAGACCATGTCTTGCGTGGGAGTGGGCGTGTGGGTGACCAAGCTACAGGATTTGTCAAGACATAGCGCGCTGGACGATTTTTCTCGGGTAGTGGATAGTAGAGACGGTTGGACGTTGAGTGACATGCAAGCTGATTTCTGACTGCCGTTGAATGCTCCGCAGGAATCGTCGTCTGTGTCTGATGCTAAAATAATAACAAAAAGTAATTATACCTTTGAGAATTATGGGTACAAATTAAACAGAAGTTCTCAGAAGAAGAAAGTCAGAGCACGAGGTTAAAAATTAATAATCCAATCGCAATTAATAAACAGTCCATAATTACTATTTTCAACATACCTGAAACATTATTATCATTATTGACCGGCGACAGCGTCATATTTCTATTCCTCTCGGGTATCTTGACGATATCGGCTTCCTGGCAGAAGTTTTGGATGACGTCATCGATGTGGTGGCCTATGACTTCAGAGTGAGGCTTCCCGAAGGTGAGCATGGCAAAGTGGTGGTTGCAAGCGGTTATAATACCGCCCTCGTCGACTACCAGTAGCCCACTGACGTTGTAGGTCACCTAGGAATTAGATTGATGATTTTCTACTGGTCTTGTTATCTGGCTCTTGCTCAAATGCATGCTTAGTGAGCGAGATGCGAATAGTGGAACCGACATCGTTTTATGGTTATGTAGTTATCATGTTTATTAGTCATCGTGTTTCTTTTTTACATATAGTTGAGTTTGTTTGGCTACATCTCACCTGGATGGATCACGTAAGCTCAAATAATGCTTATTTACTCTCTGCCTTGAAGATTCCTATGTAATATGAATAGGTTAACAGAGACGCTGGCAAAGAATTCCACTCTTAGGTCACACGCATGAAAAACGATGAAGCAAAACGCTTTTATTTCGTTCAAGTTGAAATTCATCACAATGAGATAAACCAATAATTTAAGAATATTACCATCACCAAGCTCTAAGAATATTTTAATGCAGTACTAAGTAATTTATTGCCCTTTTTATGACATATGACACATTATGACATAGAATGTCCGTGTTCGTAGTACACCTTAAATTTTATACAATAACTAGCTTCCGCTCGCGGCTTCGCCCGCGTTGTTTACGAACCCGTACATTTTTCCGGGATAAAAAGTATTCCAAACTATAATCTATCTCTGTGCCAAATTTCATCCAGATCCATTCAGCCGTTCTGGCGTGAAAGAGTAACAAAGATCCATCCATCCATCCTCACAAACTTTCACATTTATAATATTAGTAGGATTAGTAGGATATTTATATGAATTCTTACCCTAACATTGACTTCGTACACTGGTCTATGTGACTTGATAGGGGACCATGGCGAGGTCTCTGTGGTGTCCGGCTTTGATATCCACAAGCAAAGCGGGAAACATCCGCCGTCCAGTGTTCTGCCTATAAAAAAACAATTATTATGTCAGAATTAGCACATCAAAATGACTGATGGACTATGTTTCTGGTGTACAGTATTAGTTTTGAAGTTGTTTGCACAGTGGACGACTACAGGAAATATTTTCCTTTTTGGGAATCCTTCCAGCTCCTCCTTGCAGCTTTGGTTTATAAATAGCTTGGATGGATATTTAGTAACTGGCTGGTTACAAGTAAATAGAATAGATAGTTATAAATGTAAAATATGATGAACTGAAAATTGCAACAAAGCGGTTGGTTATGATTGGCATGGAAACTGGAGATCATTATATCATCTGCCTAGCCTTTCCCAACTACACTGGGGTCGGCTTCCAGTCTAACCGGTTACGGAATATCAGTATTTTATATGGAGCGACTGCCATCTGACCTCCGACATTTATTATTTATTACTTGTCTCATTGATACTCTATGGTTAGACTGGTTGTCAGACTTTTTTGGGCTGCTGTCTTCATATGACACTCGGGACCAATTGCTTAACGTGCTTTCCGAGGCACGGAGGGGTCTTGATGTCTGTAAAAAATGGTTACCCATCCAAGGATTGACCGCGGCAAGCGCTGCTTAACCTCGCAGATCGACCGGAGGATCATATATGGTGGAGTAAAATGGAAAAGATCTACTTGTCTCGTATGGACATATACTATTTAAGTACCTGTAAGTTTCTGCTTCGCCATGTTCCGAGGTACAGGTGCGTCGTAGGACGGCAGACGCGCGTTAGGTATGAGCGAAGCGAGCGGCACTCCCACCAGTTTGTCGCGAGACTCCGCTCCGAACAACGCCGCTGCGGACGCTCCTTCGCATGATAGTACTATGCCCGTGTCAGCTTCTACTGTTAACTGGAAACGGTAAGGCAATAGTCGATGTCTTGATGAATCGATGAATACTCAAACACAACTTAACTTTAAGCTATAAAAAGTAATTCTGTTGCTGCAGTCTACCTCACAGTGACGGAGCAAGAATGAGACTAAAAGCCTTTTGTTAACTACGTTCCAGTCGGTTCCAAGTCTGACCAGATGGGGCTGACTAAATTGAGAAGTGTTTGAGTATTGGCCATTTATTGAAGCACACCAAACTGACATCATCATATCCGAACTGATAACGTGTTTGTTGGTTATGTGGTGTTCGAAATAATATCACTATTCATTAAGAAATGTAAGATAACTCACCACAACATTCTTGCAGTTGACCGGCTCAGCAACAACTAAGCATGGTCCATCATTGTCCAATTGTCGTATCCACAGAGACACTTGCACTGACCCGCCATCTTTAGAAATAAGTTCTACTACCTGAAACATAAGTGTCTTTATGGAATAACACAGTCTTTAAATGTAATGGGATGTACTTGCTCAATGTGGCATATTTATGCTGAGGTGCATAAACATAATTAACTTATATTAACTTGTGTTAACTTCTTATAATACCAATTGTTATTTGTTTATCTACAAATATATGCACCTGTAACCCACGGAAAATATAAAAGTAGTATTTTTATATACTACATATATAACAGTAGTATTATTACTACTTTCGCCCACGGCTTCGCCCGCGTGGTTTACGAACTCGTACATTTTCCCGGGATAAAAACTAGCCTATGTGCTATTCCAGACTATAATCTATCTCTGTGCCAAATATAATCCAGATCCGTTTAGCCGTTTTGGCGTAAAAGAGTAATAAAGATCCATCCATCCATCCTCATAAACTTTCACATTTATAATATTAGTAGGAAGTAGCATAGGATAGGCTCGGATTATTACTATAATACTACTTTTGTATTTTCCGTAAGAGGGGAGACCTGGTGTCCTAAGATTCAGGCCTAGGCTTAGTTTAGGTACCAAATGACTCCCACAAATTATTTTTGTCTTATTATACTTTATGATCATATCCTAAACTGCTATAATTTGTGGAAGAGAATAAAAATATATTTCATAAAAATAAAAATAAAATTGGATTCTAGCTTTATTTCTAGGTTAGGGATAAACTAACGACACGGTTGGCGCAGTGGCTAAGCGATTAGCTTTCTGCGCTATATGTCGCGGGTCACCGCACAGAACTAGTATTTGTATGATCTACAGATAGTGGTTTTCGGTCTGGTTGTGTGTGTGTATGTGACTGTACCCACAATACAAGAGAAAGCCTAGGATGGCGCAAAATTAAATGAATATTTTCTACCTTTCCACTGAGCAAAATAATAGTCCCATCTTCTGAAGTGTCCCCGTCTTCAGGCTCATGCAAGCTAAATGCCTTGCAGTTTCTGTTGCGCAGCAGATCTGGGAAGCGGAGACCACACAGCTCTCCTGATGAGTAGCCTAGCAATGAACAGGCTTTGTTGTTCACTATTAGAATCTGAAAGTAAAGAGATGGGCATTACTGAGAAAATGTTTTGCCGTCGTCATTATAAAGTCTCGGCTACATAGCCATGTGTAATGAGGCAGCCAGGTTACTATCCATTGGATACAATTTTTAATTCCTATGTGGTATTCAGATTTTCCTAACACCCAATAACAATTTGCTAAATTGTTATAATACCATATTTTTTCTCTAAAAACACCATGAAATATCTTATCATTGAAATCTTACCTTTGATGTGTTAGGTTCTATGGTGAAGACTGCCTTGCTTGGGTTGATGGTCTGTTGCAGTCGCTCAGTCTGTGATGGTGCAGGGGAGCCGGCCACATCAGTTGCTAGGGATGTGTTGAATCTCAGCCCATTTGGCCCATCAACTGTACACATAAAAAGAAATCTAATTTTATTTTAATCTATTTATACTTATGTATATAAATAGATTGGCTGCACATTCTTTTCAATGCAGAAGTAGGATTATTTATTGGGAACCACAATATGTATTATTAATAGATTTGTTTTACAGAAAAACATTATTAGATTGGTACACAGACCTCTGACAAGATCCACAGCTTGTTTCAATTTGGTAGGTGTCTCCAGCTCCATCCTAAAGGGTGGCACTTTGCGGCTCAGGCACGGGAAGCTTTGGTTTCCTTCAAAGGAACAGTTGCTGAACACATTCCGGAAACGTTGCTGTGCTTTTGCAGTTCTAAACATTCATAGAATAATATTTAGATACAACATTTATAGGAATTAGAAAAATGCTTTCCACTTTTTATCCATCATATTTAATATTCCTTTCTTTTAGTTAATTTAGTATATTTTTGATCTAATAATCCTATTATATTTATACACTGAAGATATTTGAATATTGTTTTTGAATTTATAATTAAAAATAAACCAAACATCAAATGAAAATGGCCACAGAGGATCATTTTCAGAATTAGAAAGGTCAAGGTAATATAGTGAATAATAATTACCTGCATCTAAAATCAACTTCTGTATACTTTTCAGGTGTAAGTAAATTGGGGCTTTCATCCCTAGCTTCAGTGAAACAGAGTTTTGGCTTCTGCAACATACATCCAGAACATTCATCAATAATTCTAGTTAGCAATCAGATTTTACTATAAATATCTTCACTTACAGGTCTTGGCGTTATATTTAGATGCTCGGGTGAGTAAACATCAACGAATCTTCCTAGTCTGGGCTTTACTGGGGTCAAACTTGAAGAATCCACAGCACTGTTCCTATAATACACAATTCCTTTTATCAAAACACCGTAAACTACGATGAAAGCTTATTTATTAACCTAAATGCTAAGAAAATGCTAAAGGTCCGCTTTATGATTTATTTACATCGTTCTAACTTATTTTGGGATGGAAAATCAATACATTGTAGCGCGCAAGTTCAAAATACGAAAACAAGAGTAAAAAGTTTTTATACGTTTTACCTTTGGTAATTCAATAAACCGGCAGATTCCATAACCAAAATATAAACTTTTAGTTAGATATTGGTATAATATTGAACTTTATTTTTTGGATAAAATGAACACAGTCTCAAATATTCAAAATGCACCGTTGCTTGAGTTTTCAAACAAAAGAAACAAATTGAACATGAACAGGCAACAGCTGTGTCGGTTGTCAACCGCTTGTTATTTTTTTTTATGAAAGTCACATTATTATTGAAAAATTCAATACCACTCAAACTGTATACTAATTATACTGTAATTAAATTTATTAAATTAAATTTAATCTTATATAAGTTACATATTATTAGTACTTATAACGATATCTTCTGAATGATACAACTATCGCCATCTCTATTTTATAATTTAACTTATTAACCTCCGCAAACTCAAAGTTAGTTACTAGTGAGTTGTCTAGATGGCGCTGTATGAAAGATTGCCTATTTTTTAAGAAAATATAAAATAGGGACTTAATTTCAAAAAGGTGGAATTTGCATGGACGGCAAAAAAGGAAAAAAATGATAAATGCTAACATGTAACTTTTGTTGGATTTGAATAGTCGACCATTAATTCTTCACATGAACGTAAAATTGAACTAATTCTTCGACTGGGAGCGTGGCGTCTCCTGTAATCTGGCTACTCGGAGGTCGGAATCGGAGGATGGTTTGAGGTCGGGGTTCCTGGTGCTGAGTGGCCCATGTTGACTGGACGTCCACACTAAGCCCGGTATTGATATGGATCCCCCGGAGGAGTCTGGGGGATGCAGGTCTATTAAGGAGGGGCGAACCGGGCCAGGGGGGAAACCCAGCAGCCAAAAGTCCCCGTATCGGGCAGTAGTGGGATAGCGGCCGGGAGTGGGTGCTCAGTAACAGCCTGACCAATAAAATCAGACCCGTTTCTTTTGCAATTTTGTTCGCATGATTATATAAAATAGGTACCACAAAATCATTGTTTAGCTGCATAAGCTATTGGTTATTGTATTACCTAATTATTTGTAAATAATTATAGTGTATCGTAAAGTCCTTTATGTGCATTTTTGTTTGATAATTAGAACTTATACAGTACTTACCTACTTTTTTGTAATAGTTTTAGGTTTCATTTTTAAAGCGTTGCATGTTAAAAGTCATTAAGCTTACACTAGATCCCGTAAGCGTAACGATAACGAATTCGTGATGAAGGTTAGCAATAAATATAATACTTATTACTTTTTTTTTATTCTAAACTTTTCCTGGAACATAATACGGGTACGTATGTCTATGTTCCGGTTGCTGCGTGCACTTTCAATTTCCAAGGTCCTTCGAGTACTTCGCCTTTAGTACAACAATCACGCTTGTTACTCCTAAATGTATTTTAAATCTTATTGTTCAGCAAATAAGGGTGATATTAAATCTTGATTGTATAGTAGATCTATAAATTGGATTAATTTGTTAGTAGACATTGATTTTGTAGGGCGTTGTTTTACGGATGTTGGTGGTTTTAACTCGTAATTACGAATAATGAGAGAATGGCTGTATAGTGTAGGCACGATCACGACAGCGTAATGTGATGTGAACTGCGGTTTGCGAAGGAATAAATATTTATCGCAATCAGAGATAAGGGATGAAATAACAACAGATTCTTTAAAATAAAAATCATTCTATTCTATCTATCTATAGTTCAGCATCATACTAGTTTTGAGAACCAAAATTGTAGCATATATTTCTATTTCCAAAGTTCTGCCCTCTCTAAGGTCATGCTGACATTGAGAGTGAGGACCAGCTGTGGCCTGTGGGACATTACCCCATTTTAAAATGACAAAGAACAACATTACTAACAATAGGCTAGTCAAGTAAGGTAACGACACCAACAGTGTCACCGAGACGAATTCATTACCGTTCTTACAAAGGCTTTCTGAGGGAGACAGCGCGTACGCAGTCCCCACTACCAAAAATTACGCGTCCGAGTTATCCACATTAGGGATAATCGCAGGGGTCAACCCGCCCGCAGTGCAATGGGAAGGCCTCGCCCTGGGGGAACCGCCTACATGATCACGGTGTCCCCTACGCCAGGTAAGTATGATTTAACCCTAAAACTGCGCGAGGGTCGTTCAACGACGGAAAATCTTAACACCGCCATTCAGCTTTGTGACGTTTTTGTATAGCGCCATCTAGTAGAATTTACTGTAAACGTTATCGCGCGGTGTCTCGTCCCAGAGTAGCTTCAATTTCGCAACCATAGCACACGATGCTTATTGTTAAAAATATATATTGCTATTGATATTGTTTTTCTTACTGAATGTGTGGGGTGTACTTTCAGAAATAATTTTCGAAATGCTAGACACACACGGGAGACAAATTATATTGTTCAGCTAGTGTAGGTCTATCCGGGAACCTAATTAGGGCGAATTGAGCAATTCATCTAGGAATATCCATAGTACGATATTTATCCAAATGTTAAGATTCGTCAATTAAGTGGATATTTTGGGCCTTTTAAAACCCCGCGGTCGCGAAGTATGCTTTTTATTTTCTTTATAAAACTGAACCTCCTAAGTGTTCAGACAATAATATTGAGCAATCCATAATCCAAAATCTAGACTGCACGATGTGCGTAGGCGACCTTATTTTTTCAATGATTATATTTAAAGAGGTAGCGTTTGAAAGTACTTTGCATTGTTTGCGAAATTGACTTGTTATCGAGTTTGGATGTAATGTAAAGTAATCGTTGTTAAATAAAATGGACTACAATCAGTGGCGGACTAACAGGGTGCGGAAGGGGCGGCCCGCCCCGGGCCTCTGGTCCTGGGGGTCTCCAAACGCCTCCATGTTCCTTTGATCGAATCCTAAACAAGGCTTTAAAAAATATGCTTAGTACATGTCTAACAGGTGGTTTGGAATTGGGAGGTTTTATTTTCCTCATCAATATCTATATTCTATGTATGTTTATTTAAGTCGAATTAAAATTTCATTTGCAAGATTTTAACTAAATAAACATAAACACTTTGACATACAAATGTGAACTGAATAAAAAGCTTGTAAAATTACATCAACTTTTTAAACTCATTCAGGTTTACCGCTCCGGGCCTTTGACGGGTTTAGTCCGCCACTAACTACAAGGGCAATTGAAAGGTTTGAAAAGCACTAAAAATAAGAAAGGTAAGAAAACAATTACCACAATAATTATATACCCTGTATAGAGTATACCCCGATTTCCAAAGGTTTACCCAGAGGTCTTTATTAGACATCGGACACCCACATTTGCCGATTCTGCCAAGTCCCATTGAAAAGAGGGCGAGTCTATTTCCATCTATTGGGCATAGTTCCAAACTCTAGGTAGTCTAGGCTGTTACTGAGAATTTCTTATAACACCTAATTTAGCGCTAAACTATGTTTGTTGTAGGTTGACGCTACAATATTATATTTTAATTAAATGATAAAAATAAATTGTTCGCCATTTCAAAGTTACATCGGCTGTGCGATTATTCTCGGAATTCTCTCATTCTCAGCATTCTCTCGACGCGGTAGCCGGACTGTAATTATTTGACAAAACATGACTTACAGAGCAAAGCGAATTGAACACCTAAGCACGATCTTCAACGCTAATACATTACTTGAAAAGTAATTACAGATGAGGCGATTAGACTACCTATGCATACGATCATAATTGAACTGGCATAACCAATGAATACTAATTATCTGTGTGTATATATGTAGGTAGGCAACAAAATTGCACTGGGATCGGACATTCCTTGGGCTGGCGAATGGTAAGGTAACCTTTGGTTCAGTGTGACATTACGTTCACTATAGCGGTCATGGGGTTATTTGACTTTGTGGAAATATTTGGAAGACTGTCTTATGGCATCCCTGAACAGGCCAGCTATTGATGATATAAAAAATGTTGGTTGTGGAACTTTTTTAGTTCCAAAACCAAAATTTACAACAAGTGTCCTACGCAGGATTGAAATATTCGTTTTCCCGTTACTGCTTCAAAGAATTTTTAACCTATAATTAATCCAAATGTGAAAATAATTGCAAGGTATTTAGATGTTAGTTGATAGTACTATTTACTTATTGCACTGGGTCATCATTGTCAGTAATTAAATATTCTTACATGTAACATGTATAATTACGAACGATTTCCTATAGAGAGGCTTGATGTAACTCTCCATACGATTGATGTGAAAGCAATTAATATTATTACATTAGATAACTGGACTGAATGTGTAATTTGGCTATTGTTTAAATATAAAATAGAGGCAGATGTACAAATGAAGCGGTTTGTTTCCATTATTCTGATTGGCATAAAAATAATAATATAGATTATGTTACAAAGGCATACAGACAAAAATTCTACAAGTACCTATCTGTATACTTGACCCTATTTCTCTTGATGAGTTGTAATACAAGATTTAAGAGTAGGTGTTCTGGAAATCTTGGTATAAGTAGAGTGTTGTTGCTGACGAGGGATTAACTCACAACAAATAAACAAATAACATCAATCAAAGGAAAATGTTAATCAAAACATTGTATTAAGATTCGCAGTGCCCACGCAAGTGCAACGGGCAAGTTACCGGTATTGTTCGTTTTCCCTTCAAATCTCAGACAGAAAATACGACGTATTTTATTGAGTACTTAAGTAGGTAGTTGAAATGTTAAGGATCTATTTTTTTATCGTCGCTTAGGTAACAATACCGCGCAAGTGAAATTTGATAAGTTTCAGAAGAGACATAAAATTGTCATTATATCTTATGAAAACATTAAATGTATAATATAAACAAAAATACAATAGAAAAGAATACGATACACTTCATTGCACATCATTTACGGAATATTTTTCATAAGAAATAATCAGTTCTTTGTTCCTTCTAAAAACTTGTCAAAACTTGCGCGGTATTTTTAGCTAAGCGACGATATTTGGAAGAAGAATCATTCTTGGAACTGAATACCTTTCAGTATCTATAAAGAAGCAATGTCCAACATTATATCTGGTAATTCAATTACCGTATGTCAATGGAGCCTCTCCGCATATGACGGCATCCTAATCGGAAGTAACATGGCACAGACAAAAAGAATCGTATCGTGACGAATACACATCCGTGATAGGTTTCGCGTGAAAGTGTCTGCACGTGGGCCGAACGATGGACCATCGATGATTAATAGTCCTCTCGTCGATTAGATGGGCCTCAATTCAATGTTTTGTATTTTGTGCTGTGTGGGTGCAAGTTCTATTTCTAAGGTAATAGCGTCCAAATGGGTCTTATTTTAAATGGGTATTTTTGATTAAGAGGTTGTAATGAAAGCTATCTATATTTTTACGGATTATTTTTTACGAACATTAATATAAGAGTACTAGTTTATGAAACATCGACATAAAACCTGGAATTGTTATTTATTGGGTGTGTAGAGACAGCTAGTACTGTCAACTAGTAGTAATGTCAACTAGCGCTGTCTATCGGAGCTTTGTTCCTCCATAAGTGTAAAATACAACAAGATCCAAAAGCCTGTTTGTTACTTCATCACGACTAAACCCATAGACTTAGAATTTCGACTAAACCACTGAACCGTTCGTATCGAAATTTTATAAACAATTAGCCTGGAACCTGGAGAAGCACATAGGTTTATTTTTACTATTGCAGAAAAACACTCATAATAAATACAGAAAGGAAGCAAACCAAGTCCCGTCAAAGATTTTTATTTGATTTTTATTTAAATGAGCCTTTGCAGTTGCTTTGAAAACGTTATGATTCTAGATGCATGGTTCCAAAGAGGGTTGGTCCTGTGGAGAAGAGACCGGCAAGAAACTCCATGGATACTCTTTTCAAAATATTGGTTTGCAAAAAAAGAAAGTAGTAGTACAAAAAAAAGTCTCGGTAACATCTACTATTTACATAACTTAGAAACAATGACTTGGTTTCTGCAGTAGTTAGAACCATGGTCAATACCGAGAATAAGATTGCCCCCCAGAAGACCAATCATTTGCAAGAAGGAAGGTAAACCTTTAGCAGTGGCAGACTGGTTTATTATCTCGTGCAAGTTGTAAAAGTCAAATAAATGTCAATGTTTGTAGACTCGTGTGATCTTTATCGTGATACTTCATTGTTGACAACTGTGACTTTCATAGTTATGCTACAGGACTTATAATTCTCTGCTTATATCTTATAAATACAAGATTATCTTCAAGTTATAGGGTTTCTAATTTCTCGACTTGTTTTCTTAACTGGGACTCGATAATTTTGAACAAAGAATTCCCGGGAATTTAACATAACATAACATAGCATCACGCCTGTACTCCTCGAAGAGTTAGGCAGAGTTGTACTATTATGTACACCCACATTTTGCCGATACCTTTATTGAGTCCCATGTAATGGGAGCGAGTTTATTTCAATTTACCGGACACAGTTCCATTCCAGACTTCGTGCTACTACTAAAAATTTCCATACAGAAAAACTTAATAACACTTTGTTCGATTCGACCCGGGGTTCGAACTCGACAATCGAGCTCAGCAGTCGTGCTGGCAACCACTAACCCAATGAGGCAGTGCCCGAGAATATGTCCTCCGAGAAGTCTTGATCAGAAACCCTTTCAAGTACACCATAGTCAAACGAAGTATAAGATAATCCTAAGAACATTACCGGCCTTGAGTTGTATTACTTAATATTTTGAATTCATTAATATTATGAATTGCACCATATTATATCATAAAATTGGTCGCTTTTGCATTTGATTCTTAACAATTTATTCCACACGTATAGCAGAAAACTATAAATAAATATAATTAAATACGACTACTAAATTAAATCGTATTGCATGTAAAACATTTAGCAAGGACACGGAGGCATTAAAGCCAACAAATATTTCAGTCTTACATGCAATTGGCATAAAAATTACGTTGGGTACAGTCGCTCTCACTTCCTGACCAGCCAATTAAAATCTTAATTGATCACGTTTTACAACATTATGACGTTTTGGAGATGATAAGGGAACCCTTCCGTGTTAACATCGTTGTATAGTCAATTGTCTTTTTTGTTTGATTGTAGGTACTCTTTTGAGGTACCAGGAAGGTGCCTCAAAATAGTTGTGATTGTGCGCAGGAATTGCAATCTCGATGCGCTTTTTTGTGTGTCATTACTACTGAATAAATTTATGTAGTTGGAGATGTTATATTCTCAGCAGTATTATTTATATTTTAATGAATACCATTATCAGTATTTCCAATAGTATGAACATTAAAGATAAAGATAAAGATAAAGATAAGTTTATTTGTCAAAACATGTGTGAATATAATAATACATAGTTGATGCATATTATTGATGTTAAATATTCATTAGAATCAACATGTTCTACCAAAACTGGTGTACAAATATGATTATAATTAATTATAAATTATTACTGGTATATAAAAACTTACTACTATAGTTTCATATAATTACTGTCACATCAAAAAAATATAATAAGAACTAAATTAATTATCACATAAATTAATACAAATTAGAATTAGACAGAGGATTAGAATAATACAAATTGAATTAATATAAATTAGACTGATACAGCTGAATTGGATATAACAAATTAATTTAAAGCAAATTATTATTACATAATATGTCAAAGTTCTTATACATTTTTGTCATTAAGAAAATCATCTACACTATAATAACATTTCTCACTAAGAAATTTTTTGAATGTTTTTTTAAATAATTCTATGTTTAGTATTTTTATATTTTCCGGAATCTTATTATAGATTATCGGAGCTTTGCACACAATACTTTTATGTAGCAACGCTGTTTTGGCGGGATGAACACAAAGTCTACTTTTGTCACGTCTATTTTTCCTTCCGTTATCAGCTAACCGTGGAAATAAGTGTTGGTTGTTTTTGACAAATAAGGCTGTTTCAATTATGTACAGTGATGGAAGCGTAAGGATATTATGTTTAATGAATATTGGCCTACAGCTTTCTGGAATTTGGATGCCAAACATAGCACGTATGCATCGCTTTTGCATTTTGAATACCATTTCTTTGTTTGTAGAGTTGCCCCAGAAAATGATACCATACCTAAGAACGGATTCTACGAGACCATGATATGCCGATAGTAATGCATCGGTATTTATAATTGGTGCAAGTTTATATAATGCATATGCTAGACTGCTTACTTTTTTGCATAGTGAGTCAATGTGGTCCTTCCAATTTAATTTGCTATCGATAACTAATCCAAGAAAACGAGCCGTGGTAACCTCTTTTATCGTGTAATTATCATAAACCAAATTTATATTTAATGGGTTTTCTTTTCGTTGGTCAAAATGCATTATATTTGTTTTAGTTAGATTTATTTTTAGATTGTTATTGTCAAGCCATGTAATAATAGATGTCAACGAGTTGTTTATATTAAGTTTATATTGGTCTGTGTCCTTACATGCAATCGTAATAGTGCTGTCATCAGCAAATAATGTCATTGCCTGATTTGTGGCATTTGGCAAGTCATTAATATAAATGATAAACAAGAGTGGGCCCAGTACACTCCCCTGGGGAACACCATATGAAACGCAACGCTTTACAGAGGTATATCTTTCTTCAGTTTTTGTTAATGGATTCACTCTCGTTATTTCTGTTATCTGTTGCCGATCGGTTAAGTATGATTTCAATAAGTCTAATACATTGCCTCTGATACCATATGTGTCAAGTTTGTTAATTAATATATTATATTTTACATAGTCAAATGCTTGTGTCATGTCACAATAGATTGCACAAACAGGAGTTTTTTTGTCAACGTGGGATATAACATTCTCAATAAATTCATAAATTGCCATATTGATTGTCTTTTTTTGCCGAAAGCCTTTTTGTTCTTTGCATAATATGTTGTTATTTTCTAGGTAAGAATTTATTTCTCCGTAAAGATACTTCTCAAATATTTTAGAAAACGTTGAGAGCAATGCAATTGGCCTATAATTTTGCATTAATATTCGATTATCCTTTTTAAATAAAGGTTTTATAACTGTAATTTTAAGATTATTTGGAAATATTCCTTTTAAATACATAAGTTAATTATGTGGCTAAGATGATGGCAGATAACTTCACTAACTGCTTTAATTATTTTAGTGTTAATGCCGTCATGTCCTACACTGTTGGTATTTTTTAGACTTTTTATAATTTTGTTTATTTGATAAGATGAACTTGGTGCTAAAAACATTGAATTTAGTGATTTATTGATTAAAGAGGTAACGTTTTCTCCAGCACCAGGAATAGGGCTTATTTTGTCAATGAAATAGTTGTTAAATGCGTTAGCCATTTCTGTAGGATCATTTATGCAATTTCCATCAATAGTTTCTATGTAATTAATAGTATTACTAGGTAAATTTAATCTTGATTTATTTATTATATGCCATGCCGTTTTACATTTATTGAAAGATGTTTTTATTTTATAATTATTTTGTGCACGTTTAGTCAAGTTTATGATTTTTTTTAATATTTTGCAATACTTCTTATATTTTAATTTATTTTCTGTAGTACGGTTTGGTCTTAGATTCCATAACAAATGCCTTTTTCTTTTGCTGCAGATTTTAATTCCATGTGAAATCCATTTTGGTTTACTGTTTACTTTGATCAAAGTAAGTGTTTTAGGGAAACATAGGTCATAAAAAAGTTTAAAATCGTCAATAAAGTATTGATAAGTTGCGTTTGGGTCATCAGAGCTGTAGACATTAGAGAAAGATATACTATTAATACACATTTTAAACTTTTCAATATTTTCAGGACTATAATCTCGTTTCATAGTGCGCCATGATTTACATGTAAATATCTTTTTTACTGGTACTTTTATCATTTGAGCAGTATGGTCTGATAGACCCAGCTCTAAAACTTCAGTTTTGCAATCCTTTTTAAAGTTATGTGCAAAATTGTCTATACACGTTTTACTTGATAGTCTCGTCGGTTCACGTATTGCCAACTTGAGATTGTAATTAGACAGCAGACATTCAAAATCTAATGATATGTTATTACTCTTTAAAATATCAATATTAAAGTCACCAGCAATCAAAATATTATCACAACCGAATTTCGAAATATACAGGGTGGAAGGGACATCGACGCACAAACGTTTACCATGCATTCAGTACATGATTCTGGACCCCTCAGCGTTGAAATTTTTCGTCGGCTTTTCCTTAATTTTTACGTTTTTTTCTGCAGTTTTTTTTACTTCAACCTGTATAAAATCATTATTTCCGTCTAACCCATTGAGATTTTTAATTAAAAAATAATAAATTCACTATTTTCACAAAAAACAGCAATGCAAATAAAACTCTAAAGAGCTACCTGATCAGCTGTTTCGAAAAGTTCACTTGCGAGGTCAACACCGGCCTAGTACCTACACACGCCGGGCGGCGCGCGCGCACTTATTCCCTTCAAAGGCGCCGACAAAGGGCCGCGGCGATAAGCGGTCTCGCAAAAAGCTATTTCGACAGTCCCGATGAATCTAATAGACGCGTCACACAGTACCTCATACTGTAATAATCTCTATTAAAGTCCTATTTACAACTTTTATTTAAACTCATTATGAGGGATCATTATTTTCCTAAACCTTTATCGATTTAAGTAAAGAAGATTTAAAGAAAGATTAAATAAGTTTATTGTATTTTTCAATCAATTTTTGGCATCAACATTAACCTTAGTTTTAAATGCAATTCAACAATCTAATTTATTGTTTCATAAAAAAATAGATCTATTTTCGTAATTATTTTGTGAGTACGTACAACTTAATGTGATTGTACAGTCTATCATTTTATTGATCTGTGGTTGGTCTAGGCATAGTAGGCACCGTTGCGGCAAATTAAAAGAAATTTCGGTTTAATTCAAAGAAACGTCGGTAAAATAAATTTCTTTTGAATGTCGCCGACTTTATCAAATTTTTGCCAGTTCCTAGTTTTCGTTGAGCGCAAACGGGTGTGCTGTTTGTCGTGAATTCGTGTTTAAAAGTAATTTTCTGTGTGTGTGTTTTATTTTTTTGAGTCACAAAGTCAATCAGACTTTTAAAATGCTTTGGTGAACAATACTTTAGTGCCCGTGACTACGGGAATATGCTCATGTGCAATGGTGTAGTACGTCGGGACGCGCGTCAGGCACTTCGTATTTCAGTGGAGAGATATCCCGGAGCTGTAAGTTCATTTTTTAATGCCTACATTATTGGATCGCTATGTACTTACAAGCAACCTTTTTATTTTATATCCTCATCGGAATCGCTATTTTATGGGAATAAGCTTATTATTTTTTTTCCCTTATCGTTGTTACTTAATAAGTACCTATCATCGGTTGTCAACACTAATTAAACTTGATTTTATGTGGTATTAATGTTGTCGTTAGGCGTACGTTCTCGAACGCCGCGGCCGCGGCAGACTTACGTGAGAGTGGTACTTAGTTACTTAGGTATGTACAGTGCGCGCGGCCGCGCGCGCCAACATTCACTGCGGAGCGATGTGATCGCGTTGTTTGCAATACATTGCGCGCTCAAAAATAACAATTTCTGTAACCGATCATTAGCGAGATTAATGACTTTAATAATTTGAATTATGGCATCACGTGTGACCTGTCCTCGACGTTTGCGCGTCGATGTCCCTTCCACCCTGTATAATAAAACCTTTTCAAACCTATCGAAAAATGTATATATGTTATTTTGCTTAGGTACTCTATACACACAGATGATAACAATTTTGTGGTCGAGCAATTCGACCGCACAACACTCAAATACAGAGTCAAGACAAAATCTGCTAATATCCGGTATCTCCCTAAACTTATGTTCCTTTTTAAGTAAAATACACGTTCCACCTCTCTTTGTATTACTACGGCTGTAAGTGGATGACAGAACGAAATTTGGCAGATTTAAATTTAATTCGTGCCCCGCCATTATAAAATGCTCTGTTATGCATATGGCGTCTATGTATTTATTGTTGTCTCTAAGTTCTTCCAAGCTTATACATAATGCATCTGATTTGTTAAGTAGCCCTGCTATATTTTGGTGTAGGACATACATATGTTTTTCAGAGAAAAAACTGAACATTAGTCTCACTTTGAGGAGATTTCGTCGTTATGTCAGGAGTATTATTTGTGTTTATGTCCGATTTATTAAATGTGTTTATGTCAATTAAAATATTATCCATAATCCGTTCATACATATTTCTTATTCCTTGATTATTGATCTTCCCGGTCATGTAAGAAAACATATCTAATGATAGTCCGTAGTTGCTGTCAAATATGTACGCGTACTCATTGTTTTGTATAGACAGATGAATGAGAACATTAAAATCACAAATCACATACATATATTATATACAAAGTGTTAAATAATAATTATATTGAAAATGAGTTATATATCCGCATGGCCAGCACTGGCTAAAACTGGGGATACCTGACGACAGGAATTTTCCTGGCCTGTTCGGAATTTTAGCCCATTCTTTTTAAGACAAATTTTGATCCTGACCTCTGTCACGAAAACAGGGAAAATTTGAAATTGACAGAAATGTTTAATTTGAAAGAGGAAAATATAAATAGTAAATAAAATTGTATTTATTTAGCTTGCTGCATTAATTGTTTTTACAGAAATAACCAATATCAATTTTAGTGCCCCGGGGATCGAACCTAGTCTCAGCAGCCGCGCTTGCGATCACTAGACCGAAGAGGCAATCCGAATACGTATTCCAATTAAACTATGATATGCGCCTATAATTAAAATACCTCTTCAATCGTAATCTAGAATGTTATGTATTTTTACGCAATCATTTTGTGCTATCGTTTTAATAACAAAATTTAATTGAAAGTAACTAGGACTATACGTGACCGTGTAACATCTATTAGATATATTGATTATGCGGTTCTGAATATAAGACCGGATGTAGATAAATCTATGTACCTATCTATATATATAAAAATAAATGTATGTATATGGACTCCAAAATGGCTGGAGCGATTTTAATGAAATTTTTAGGTAATCTTCAGATTAGCGCAGCGCGTGATTCTGTGAAGTATGGTAGCGATCGGATCAACAAAATTTCGGTCTTTGGCTCTCCGCATGGAGATGGAGCGATGACTTGTGAAATATGGCTGGAAGAAAGCGAAATCTCTATAAAGCTTGTAACATTGAAATTTGGAAGGTTGGTGCCTTAGAGAATGTATCCGCAGAGAAAGAATTTTCCAAAACTTAGGGGTGAAATGGAGGTTCAAAATTTGCAGGTGGATTCGCGTGAACAGGTAGTATATCATCAAATCTTTGTGAAATAAAAAGTGTCTTATAACGTCTCAGTGTTTTTATTATATTAATTAAGGAATTGTTATTACTCTAGACTAGCCTAGTTACGTGTCAGTATCACGTCTCGGCAGATCGGCACCATGGGTCATGACAGCCACCTATTTTTTAGATGTTAAGTGTTAGCAGATTAGAATATAATAATTATCACTACATATTATAAAACAAAGTCCCCCGCCGCGTCTGTCTGTTCGTGATAAACTGAAAAAATATTGAACGGATTTTCATGCGGTTTTCACCAATAGACAGAATGATTCATGAGGAAGGTTTAGGTGTATAATTCGTTAAGGTTTTTTATAAATTGGCTGAAATATGATGATGATAGTTGAAGATGTCGGAAAATATTATGCCGACTGGGAGTTTTACTGGCGTACGCCGAATAAATACTTGACATAATAGATTGATACGACATTACGACATAAAAAAATAAGACGTATATGCTCTGCTACGCGTGCGAAGCCTGGGCGGGTTGCTATTTATTAATAATAATTATATTAATATATATAATAAGGCACATTCAAAGCGTCACCAAGTCCGTGTAATTCGATTTTGCTTATCCATATTGAAATAATGAAACTTAACAAGTTTTTATCTCCTATATAATATTTCCACCCTTGTAGGAGAGTTCTCGTGGCAAATATATCCCATTTGTGCCTCCTCCCCACGCCTCTTATTCTTAAATTACATAATAATTCCACTGATCACTTTAATACTTTACAATAAGAAATCAACAAAATGAATAACTATACGAAACAAAAATAATATTAATTTCTCGCTTTAATACTTAATAAATTGTAACCATCTAAAATAAACACTATTACCATAATGACGAATCTATGCCTATTATAAAGACTCCATCTCACTAGCTACTTTTGAAGCAACAACGCGATCTATCGCTGCCTTTTGCTTTCTAACAGCGAACCAGATGCCGAACGCAGGTTTAAAAAGTGGCGTGTGTGATAAGGCTCTAATAGTTGTTTCGCAAACACGTAATGGATTGGATTGGAGCAATGGATTTCCCGATGGAAACATTGTTGAATAATAAGATATTGGATCAATTACACAGTCGTCGGGTGTTCTTAACTTTTTTTTTTTTTTTTTTTTTTTTTTATGTCATAGGCGGCAAACGAGCAGACGGATCGCCTGATGGTAAGCGATTAACGTCGCCCATGGACACCCGCAACACCGGAGGAGTCACAAGTGCGTTGCCGGCCTTTTAAAAAGGAGTACGCTCTTTTCTTGAAGGTTTGAAGGTCGTATTGGTCCGGAAATACCGCAGGCGACAGTTCATTCCACAGTTTTGTTGTGCGAGGCAGAAAGTTTCTAGAGAAACGCACAGTTGTGGACTGCCAACCATCTAAATGATGGTGATGGAACTGCTGTCGCGTAGAACGATGGCGGAAAGAGGCGGCAGGGATCAGTCCGAACAATTCCTCGGAGCACTCCCCATAGTATAGGCGATAAAAGATGCATAGAGAGGCCACATCTCTACGCAGCGCCAAGGGGTCAAGCCTGTTTGAAATATCTTGGCTGTCGACGATTCGAATTGCTCTCCGTTGGATCCGGTCCAGAGGGAGAAGCTGGTACTGGGGTGCCCCTGCCCAGAGATGAGAACAGTATTCCATATGGGGTCGGACCTGCGCCTTGTAAAGTAGTAGGCGGTGGGTCGGAGTGAAATACCGTCTCGATCTATTGAGCACGCCAAGCTTCTTCGAGGCTAACTTAGCCTTACCCTCTAAATGGCCGCGGAACTGGACTTCGCTCGATATGTCGACACCAAGTATTCCAATATTGGCTGACGTGGTTAAGGGGGTGCTTTCAAAACGAGGAGATACGACCAACGGTAGTTTTTTTGCGGTGAATACGCAAACTTGTGTCTTTGTGGGGTTAAATTGGACCAAATTAAGTCTACCCCAATTTGAGACTTTCTCCAAAGAGGTCTCAATTTCAGACACAAGTTTGTTTCGGCTCTCGATGACGTTTTCCCGAGAAATGTTAGCGCGGCCGGTATAGAAAGCATCGCCTGTGCTGTCATCCGCATAACAATGAGTGCCGCTGATTTGCAACATGTCATTGATATGGAGGAGGAACAGAGTAGGCGATAGCACACAGCCTTGAGGGACACCAGCATTTACAAACATGGAGTCAGAGCATTCACCGTCGACTACGACCTTTATGCTTCTGTCTGCAAGAAAGCTGGTGACCCATTCGCATAGTTTCTCGGGAAGCCCATAAGAGGGGAGTTTTGAAAGAAGCGCTTTGTGCCAGACCCGATCGAAGGCCTTCGCTATGTCCAAACTGACCGCCAAGGCTTCCCCCTTAGTCTCGATCGCCTGTGCCCAACGATGTGTCAGGTATACTAGAAGATCACCAGCTGACCGACCCTTACGAAAGCCGTACTGCTGGTCACTAAGCAGCTGATGATCTTCTAAGAACCGAAGGAGCTGGCAGTTGATAATGGACTCCATTATGGAGGAACGAGGTATGGTGTTCCTCCATTGAAAAGGGAGGATCCTCCGACCAGGCAAGGTGGTTAGCCTGGCGGGCCGAAGCCCGACAGTTGATGTCGGATATTCGTATATGTGTTAGAATCGTTGTAAACTTTCATAGTGCGATTCAGGGTTTGTTGTTGTATCTTCACTTCGATAGATGGCGCTTTACTTTTTGCCATGTTGCGAGTAGTTGTCGCTACACCATTATCTTCGAGAAAAGGGAGGTTATGGCTATTGGTCTGTAGTTGGACGGATTTGAGCGGTCGCCTTTTTTAGGGATCGGGTGGACCAATGCTGTCTTCCATGATGTCGGGACTACGCCAGAAGAGTAAGAGAGCCGAAAAAGACGTGTTAAAACTGGTGCCAACTCTGGAGCGCACATCTTCAACACAATAGAAGGGATTCCATCAGGCCCACTCGACTTATGGATATCAAGGGATAGAAGGGCTAAACGCACTGAGCGTTGGTGGAACCGGATATCCGGCATACAGCCCTCGAACCGCGGTATGGTAGGCGGCTCTTGTCCCCCGTCATCCAAGGTCGAGTTGGACGCAAAGAGTTTGCCCAGAAGATCGGCTTTCTCCTTTGCGTCGTGGGCCAACGAATCATTTCCCATGTGTAGAGGTGGAAAGGATGGCTTACAGAAATTCCCTTCGATAGCTTTGGCAAGTGACCAGAACGCACGAGTTCCCGAAGGAAGGCGCTCAAGCCTCTCGCCAATTCTACCGATGTGCTTCGACTTGGCCCTTGCAATGTCCCTTTTGAAGGACCTGGAGGCAAAGTTATACTCCTTTTTTAATGCGCTGGTATTTTCATCCCGTGACGCCACCGCATCAGCCCAGGCTTGATAAGCTTCCTGCTTCCTGCGAGAAGCCTTTTTGGAAGATGAATCAAACCAAGGCCGAAATTTGCCACTAAAGGGGACCACAGAGGATGGAATGAAAAGCTCCATACCCTGCAGCACCACATCAGCAACAGAATCAGCAGCGGCGTTGGGAACATCCGGCGAGAAGCATACCTGTCTCCAAGGGTAGGACGCAAAAAACGACCGCATCCCATCCCAATCTGCTGTCTTGTAGTGCCACACACGGCGGCTGCGTGCAACTCGCGATCGCAGCGAGCACGTGAGAGGCACCGTACTCCGGACAAGGCAATGGTCCGAGGAACCAAGTGGGGCGCCTACGGATACATGGTAACCGTCCGGATGAGAAGTCAGCAGAAGGTCCAACAGTGAAGGCTTCTGACTCACCACATCTGGGATACGCGTAGGCGTGGTAACCAGTTGTGTCAAGCCATATGCCAAGGCGAAGTCGTGAACAGATCTCCCCGCATGATCAGTCTTACTGGAACCGAGCCAGTCGGCATGGTGGGCGTTAAAATCGCCAAGTAAGACGATCTCTGCTGACGGGATCTGCTGCTGCACAAAGTCCGAAGCCATTTGGATGTGCTCAATGAGTCGGTCAGTTTCGGTATCACCGCTATGGGACCTGTAAAGGCAAGCATAGACGCGGGGATGGTCGTTGCTATCTATACGGAGCCATAAGGTGGAGAGGTCCCTACCTTCAAGATTTCTGAGGTGACGAGAACTGATATCGTCTCTGACGTACACGCACACTCCGGCCTTGGACAAAAAGGAGTGTTCAAGTCCGTACCCAGGGTAGGTGAGGTAGGATGTGTCCGTTGGAGACGATATCTGCGTCTCAGTCAAGAAGAGCAAGGCCGGCTTTGCTGTCTCGAGGTGGTGGTGAACAGCATTCAGATTAGTGTGTAATCCCCTGATGTTGCAGAAGTCCACGGCCAGCGTGGCAGGGGATGCCAAGGTGTTTCTGCTCTTGCCTCGGGTATTGTCGAGCGCAGTTTTGCCCCCCCCAGAGTACGAGGGGCGGCCTGGGCGTCCACGTTTAGGTGCGTTGTGTCCTGGACGCGGACGTCCAGAGAGGGATTCTCCAACGCTAGCGCAGTTGGTACCCTCCTGGGGTAGCAAAAGACTTTTCAACTGCGCCATCATAGGGCCAACCCCCCCTATGATGGCGCAGTTGAAAAGGGTTTGGGCCTCCGGTACCCTCACTCACTCGGCGAAACACAACGCAAGCGTTGTTTCACGCCAGTTTTCTGTGAGGCCGTGGTATCACTCCGGTCGAGCCGGCCCATTCGTGCCGAAGCATGGCTCTCCCACGGTAAAACTTAACGCTTCTAGGATGCTTATTTGCCGTACAACTTTGTATAATTGTCTGGTTTATGCCAGTAGACAGAACTATTGCAGTAATAATGGTTTGGTACGGTTTTGACTAAACTAATAATGAAAGTAATTTAAATTAAATCCTTCTTTCTTTTTGTTTGGTCTCTACTACTTATGTATTTTCCACTTAAATATACATTTACTAGATTTTTTGGAATTTGATTTACCTGTGTAATTTGTAATCGTTTTCTAACAATAAGCATGATCAAACAAGACTTATCTCAAGCGGCTTGGTGATTTAATTCAATTTGAGTGAATTATGTATACTTTTTGTCAAGTGGGGCTCGACAAACTGAGAGGCGGCCGCATGTCATTTCTACTGTCTTTTAATTGGTATTAAAGGTAATTGGTAAACGGGCCACAGGTGGGTTCTCCCAAGCCCGTTTGGGTCACCTCACTTTTTTTTAAAGTTGGCCACCCACCCACTTTTTTACTAGCAGCAGGCGAAATAAGTCGGGTGTAGCACAAGTGAGATGAGGTACAGTCGGGGCCCTCATGCGGTTGATCCATAATGATTAAGATTGGTCGTCATTTGGACTATGGCATAATGACCCTCGGCTCTGCAATTTTAAGTCTAATGTCTTAATGATGCCGCCTCCATGATATATTTTCTTCAACCCGGACCAATACGACCTTCAAACCTTCAAGAAAAGAGCGTACTCCTTTTTAAAAAGCCGGCAACACACTTGTGACTCCTCCGGTATTGCGGGTGTCCGTGGGCGACAGTAATCGCTTACCATCAGGCGATCCGTCTGCTCGCTTGCCGCCTATCGCATAAAAAAAAACCTGTATAGTACTACATTTTATTTCCGTGTTTAAATATATTTCTATTTGCAATCAGTTAAATAAATAAATACAAATAAACAGCTAGGTGTGTCAGTGTTATTCTCATTAACCAAAGTTAGGTACGAACCTAGGTTTTTAGTACTAAGTTAAGATGATTGAATAGGTAATTTGGTTTACATCAAAGGATACTTAAGTATGCGTGACCTTTAATTATTATTAGCATTTGACTACCTACTGACAAAGACATCTTGATTATGTTATTACATGGAATGTTAATAATGGCATTGACATTGTTGTTAGGTCAATATAGTCTGTTATTATTGTCATATATTATGAATTATTGAATAAACGAATTTACTGCTGTTAAAAATTGTCATAATCATGGCTTTATTTATCTAGTGGTAGCAAGCGCTACTGTTGAGCGTGAGAACATGAGCTCGACTCCTGGCTCGGTTAGTGTTATTGGGTTTTTCTGTATAGTAATTCTCACTAGCAGCACGCAGTTTCGAACTGTGCCCGGTTGATGGCTATAGGCTCGCTCCCTATGGTGCACGATAGTACACCTCTGCCTAACCTAATGTTATGTATCTGTTATGGCCTTATTTGTTGTAGTTGTTATCCTAGCCCTAGGTAATAGTAAATAATAAGTGAAATTGATTAAGTACGGTACGTTAGACTACAGAGTAACATGTAGCATCTTGCTGGAAGTAAACATCGCCGCCGCCTGTCCTTTCTTGAATATTGATAAAAACGGCTCTTTCATTTTATCATAAATCCACATAAGGTTAGGACAGACCATAGGATACTGGGGGGCGAACTCCGCTAACTAACTCGGTATATTAACGTCTTTTGGTCAGATTTTAAAAAAGAAAACCGTCCACCGTCGTCGGCTGCGTTGCAGTTTCGCTTATGGAATTGGCCCCTTGGACATGATAGCTGAGCTAAAGTTAATTTTCAATACATAGTTTATTGCTGTCAGTTATAAATATGTATCGAAATGTAACTAAGTAGTTATAGTATGTTGCAAATGTTACCTGCCAAAAAGAAAATTAGTACTAGCCCCATGCGTCTTGTTCTCGGAATAAAGGTTTTCTTTTCTATGTATATCCTATTCTATAACCCCTTTCTTGGTCTTTTACTTGTAACATTCTGCCGAGATGTCGCGGACTTGTGGGTCTTCAAGCCTCGTATATATTTCTCAATGCCTAAGATTCAAGTTGTAAATTAAAAATAAATTAAAATCACAGTAATAATAACACAGATTCCATTAATAAATAATAACAAAATATATCCTTAAATGCCACAAGTAATTATGAAAAATAATTAATTAACGTAATGGACCTGTTATCCACAATTCGCAACAGTTATTTGCGCCATCGGTCACCTGATTCCGTACTCCGGCGCATAAGGTCTGTTACCGACATTCAGTAAAATAGCTCAGTTGATAAGGCGGGTTGCACAATGTCCACCTTTCACTATCGTTATTGTGTAACTGTCCGCCATGAGGCGGTGCACGGTGCACTAGAAATCAAGGTCGCATTTGTCATTCGATTGACGTATTTTATGTTTGTTTAGTCTTAAATCCTAGCTACTACTAGTGGTCCAAATAATTTTTATTAGAAGCACTAACAATACTCTTTTTGGCATTTTTGGCTAATCTTGCCACCACATTAGGCAATCCCAATTTCGAATAGGATTCCTCTAGGCACGACAGAAGAAGAAAAATTATATTACTAGTGGTTGGTGGTTTTGCACGAAAGGGTGTTGGTCTAGAGAAAGTACCAGCTCACCTTTACCGTGATCATGGGCACCAGGCAGCTTCGTACAGCATTCTGAAGCTTATTATGTTAGAATAAGCTATGTGACAGCGATCAGTGATGATGAAATAAATAATATGTTAATGACCTAAAAACTTGTTTTTGACGAACTCATTGTTGTTATAAGTCGTTATTATTTATTGTTACTTAATTGAGTATAAGCCTATAATTTATTCAGGTTATGTCACCATAATTTTGTATTATTTATGTTATCTAAAAAATTTGATCCAAAGGTCGACCAATGATTTATCAAATTGCGCCTATTATAGTACTTATAGGTTATGCTGACCTTAAATTATTCGAGAGTGAGATAGAGACATAAGAGAACAGTTTTAGATAAATTGTTGTTTCCTCTTATAAATTTTATTTATTAATCCAGTTTAACGAGGTGTTACATATCGCGTACCAACTTCGCGTTCAGAATCAAAAGTTAATCACAGATTAAACTCCTGTCCGTAGATTAAAATTACGACGTTATATTAGATAATTACCTTTTAAGTTATTTGTGTTTGAATATAATGAGAGTTGCAGCCAGAGCTAAAATTATCAAGGATCATTTGTCATGCAAACAAAACAGTCATTGGGCACGGCAAAGGCCTAACATTAAACTATAATTTAGTGTGATTGATGAACGTTAACTGAGCATTCATTCACGTTAGATAGTGTTAATTAATATAATTAATAAAATAATAATCTCGGCGAAAAGGTCACTGTGTGGTTCTCGGTTTAGCCTTGCTACGTATTTGTGTGTCAAACGTGAACTGATACTTTAATTAGTGGGTGTAGGTGAACAATTACTGTACGATCGTTTCGTTTGAGTTCTTGGGTGCTAACAATTAATCAATTTTAACTATTTAGGCGAATTTTCTGGTTAAAGGTACGTGTTGTTCTGTGTGAGATTTGTGATTTACTTTAAATGCATTAAATCAAATCTGTGCAGTTCTATTAATTAAAGTATTGATATTATCATTTATAAAATCTTTTGTGGAAAGCAGATTAGAGGCCCGAAGAGGTAACAAGGAAGTATTTTTTATATCTGAATCGTATTTTAAAAATTCTTGAGGAATCTTACACCTAGTTGATCGAAAATAACTTGCAATGCTTTCGATTTGTAAAAGTTAAAGTCCGTCGAATCTAAGGAGGAGAAAGATAAGGAATGTCAACTTTGAGCTACTATAGAAGCCGAGAAAAATGAGAGTACAAGTATTTATTAGATACAATATCGATATGTACTTTAATGATGGAAGAATATTTGAGAAATGGCTAGAAAGTCAAATTGTGATGTTAACGAAGAAACTTTTTATGAAAGCTGGTTCTCGTAACGATCAGACGAAAATGTGATACTGACTTGATTAACAACCCAGGCTCCATGTCCTTTGTTATTATTTTGAAACTTCTACAAACCAACACAATATAACAGTGTGAAATGTAATTTCGCATTCAAATCATTGATCAATGGTGCGCAAGCACAATAGATTTACTATCGAATAGCGTGTGTCTATTCACTCATTGTTCGCTTTTATTAGTACGTTTCTCTAATTACGACCGTATAAACTCATAGCCTTGGCTATCAATAAAACGAATACGATCCAGTATCGATCATTGACATGCCGATAATCGATATTCAACAGCAAATATGACGGATACAGTCGTGATGGAAACGGCATTGACTATTATTGTCTTTGTAGTGCGTGCCCCGGATTCGAACGAAATTAGGTTCAAGAACTCATATCATAATAGCAACTTGAACTTTTTTAACGCGTGTCTAAATATAAGGTTTCATAAAAAAGGTTTTAATAAAGACCCCATTGATTGAGCATTTTTTAATTCAATTATCGGTAGCGTTACGAAATGCTTTGCCAGCTATCACGAAGTCGGCTTAACAACGCAGTGTTTAACTCATTCACATCGACCTCTATTCTATACTCATACGATATTTATGTCTCTACACTATCTACCATTGAACTTGTGTGACTTTTGGTAGTTTCGAAATTGACACGCATTGTCATCAAAGGTCATGACTTCATGAGCGATTTTTGTTATAAGAATTAGATGTAGCGTGTCAAAATATTCACTTAGACTATCAGGGGTGTCAATGGGGTGTCGAAATCAGCCTTCTGTTCAATGAGGGTTGTGAAATGTTCGTTGGATAATTTTGTTAGCGTGTGTTACCCGTTCTTATGTATCTCGTGTTGTATTCGTAATGTTGTTTTCGCAGATTCGATAATTGACCTCACAGTTCAATGTCGCATATTGTTTAAATTGATTTTGCCTTCACCTATAGACAAAATTTTCACTATAAACGGTAGATATTTAAACAAAACACAGTTCATCCGGAAATTTTGCGATATGCTAGTTTAGTCTGGGTTTGCCATCATATCCTACTTTTCCGATCAGAATATTGTCGCTGCGCTTTCCATAATTGCTATGTGTTTTTTACACACTTTACAGGAGACGCATAAAACACATCTTTTATCGGAAAATACCCAGAGGTAGCTACATTCCGTAACTCTTCAAATATTGCATATATAACATAGCTTTTCTTACAGTATGTGCGTCATGAAATAAGGATTAAAACTGCATAAAAACCGACAATAACAAAATAACACAGCGACATTTGCGCGCGAAACGACGACATGGAATTTTACGTCCCAAGTCACACTCTTGCCATTGAACTAATGGAAGTGTTTGAGAGTCCTTTCCTAGCCTTAGTATTGGCCGAGGTATTTACGTAAAAATCTCAGTACATCGTAATAGGTTAATTAAAAAGTCGGTTTTAATGAGCATTCTGTAAAGTTTTGGCGCTTTCCGTGTCAATTACAAATGTGAGCACTTTATTTAGTTGAGACAATAGACCATACAGCGTGAGATGCGGCCGGAACGCAATTTGATATATTTTGTACTGTTTCCATTGCGTTACGTAAAAATTAATTGAACAATTCTTCTATATGTCGGCATGAAGTATTTCATGGAAGTAATTATGTCGTGTTAGAAAGGTTACCCAGTGCGGCTAACGGTGTGTTTATAATACGTATTCATTTGAATACCTACATAAACTAAAATCATACTAATGCAGGCTTCTTTTTTTGTCATATCGATACGAAATATCACATTGGAATCGCACATACCGTAGTTAGCAATGGTGGTATCGAGGATGACTCTCCAGGGTGCGTTTGACGATCTCAGGCGGATATCCCTCGTGAAGGCTCGATGGAAGCAACGGTGATAATATTGTATGATAACATTGTATTGGTCTAAGTAACACAAACAATTTTGTAGTTTGATTTTTCGGTTGAATGACTGCGTCTGCAAAACCGCTAATCTAATAGAAACTTTGAAGACCTTGCTACCAAGAATGGAAGGAATAAGGTTTTCTTAGAACTAAAATAAAACTTTCTTACCAAGTCCTTGCAACGATGGCCCGTTTTCTGTGACCTTATGAATAGAGAAAATTTGAATTAACGTAAGCAATGGTCGCCATTGTCAATGGTCGTGATTTCGCGGAGGCCGGAGTCTCAGCAATAGGACCACTAAAAGGCTTCTTCTGCATAGCGTGTCGATTAGAAAATATATTGTTTTTATGTGCCCAATATTCCTCCATATGGACTGCACTTTCAGTAGCAGTTGACAGAGCAAGCGGAGCAGGATGAAAGGGGGCCATTGTCCGTAGGGAGACGCCACACTCGCAGCGGTCTAAGCCGTCTGTGAACCCCCACTTCTGAAGGTCATCTATGCATCGGCCAACTTGGGTTCGTGGTCTAATGGAACCAGCTCTACAATTGCAAATCTGCCAGCAGCCGCCAGTTTCTATTGTTATTGTGTCAATATACACGTCTTTTTGTACTTCGCCATGTTTCCCATACACTTGTAATTTGTGTGAGGTAACAACGATGAATAGGGTATTATCAAATGTTTGTAATGGCCGATTGAGTGGCGGCTGTCGAAACCACACACGAACCGTTTATTTTGTATGAAATGTGGAATAATTAATAATAATTAACAGCTATTTGTACCGTTTTTATGTTACTTGGTGATTTGTTAACGGTGAAATCCTTTTACACTAATCGTGGGCGATGGTTGCTACGAAATGTGGGAGCAAAAAATAAAAATAGACGTTAGGTTAGCTATTAATTATTTGTTAACCTTTATTGAATGATTTGATAGCGATTAATGTCAGTAATAATAAACGACAAAGAACTTAATAGATTATAAATTCACATTCAGTTGTTATTCAGAAATCTAATACCACAAACCATAAGCTCTTTGATAACTTTACGATATTCATTGAATGTTATCATATCATCGTCTTATAAATGTTTATCTAACAAAGTACCTCTACGTAATAAGGAAAAGTAACCACTTTATAAATAACGCCATCTTTTAATACGACAGTATAATTAACACGAATTAGAAATCATACCGCTATCTGATCACGATTTAACATTGTACACCATTTCTTTATTCGTGTTTGCGGCTTGCATAATCAAAAACGGGGTAAATCATGCCTGTAGACAAAAAATAAAAACAATAATAACTTTTTTAACAATCGATTACGTAAAGGAGAGCACGACTAAGTGGTAGCCAGTGAAACGACTCATTTACTCACAATTGTGTGAATTCGCTGAACTTTTGTCGAAAAATGTACAGTTTCATGTTTCGTCTTTCAGTTCATTGCGTGTTTTGTTTCGTCCTATTTTGTTATCTTTGAAAGGTTTTGTTAGAATATCGCAATGGATTATCTGTTTACAAACTTAACTAATTCAGCCACACTGTCTCTTTTCAGCAAAAATATAAGAAAAGGATGGAAGAAGTTTAATCCTATTAAATCAGTGCACTTGCTGATTGTCAGTCAATTGAATCGCCATGACACTATCACTATAGGTCGGTAGTATTAAAAGACTAGTGAATAAATGGTGAACAAACGTATGTATTGTATAAATGAAAAGGGCATAACGGAATTGAAAATATTTTCTGTTATATTTATTACCTATCGCCTTGCACACATGATGTTAGACTCTAAGATTGCAGTGATAATGCCTGACCCGGATGCAAACTAACTCTCCAGGCTACGCAGGTGTTCTAAAGACCTCGTCAATCGTTAATTGTTGCCTCGTATTGATATTAAACTAATGCATTCATTTTCTTTTAGTTATTTACATTGTGTTATGTGGATTGTTGTTGGCAGTTATAGCAAGCCAATTACTAGGAACAAGTTTTATATACGACTGCTAAACATGAGGTCCTGGTTCCGATTCCCAGGTCGGGAATAACAATTGGGGTTTTCTGTTTGGAGATTCTCAGAAATTCTCAGTAACAGCATGGAGTTTGGAACTGTGCCTGTTGATGGTAATAAGCTCGGTCCCTATTACAATGGGACTTAATAACGGCATCGGGAGAAACTGGGTTGTAAGTATAATAGTACAATTCTGCCTAACCTTTCAGGGAATAACCTCTCTCTAACAAAAATGCCCTAATACTAATAATACTTTGCGCTTACGACGATTAGACCAACGAGGCGGCCAATTTAATTAGATATTTGTTAATAACAGACGATCAAGATTATATTAATTAGGTAAATATTTTATTTACCGATTTGTAAGTTTATGGATCGTGGATTAAGACTAAATGGAGTGTATCAGCCTCTAATCTTTCTGCACTACTAATTATAATTTAATTAAGGCTAACATTCTTTCGAAATTTGAAATTAGTTGGCGTCTTGAAATTTACAATGATGATTCGAGTGTTGCCTGTGTTTCAGTATCAATTTACCATTTTTTTTTAATAAGGGCCTATTTTTTTGTCATTGGAAGTTGGCAATATTGTCTACGGGAAAAACTGGTGTTCAGGGTCTACACGGGTCTTACATTTCCTTATTTACCCAACCAAATGCCTTAAATTGCTTCGTATAGAATACCATACACACAGACAGAAAGCAGAATACTTTATAATGGATTTTACAATACAAAATATTGTGAACAACAACTCAGTTTGCGTTTTTGCGCAAATACTAAGCCGAGTATTGTGTTCCCCACCCTATGACATAAATGGATTACTATAAATTATAGGCTTTATGAATGTCGCAATCATTATTTTTTCCGCTATTCAATTATAATTAATAATGAATAAATGTAAGAGACATTCTTCTCATATAAGTACAGGCAGAAAAAGTTCGTAGGTACAAGTTACCGCATAAGTTAAGGTATTTGGTTCATGCACGTTCTGAGTTGTGACAGACTGGGAATGGCGGGTGTGCCTTAAATCATTTCGTTTTTTACTTTATGTCCGCTCTGTGATTTTTTGTCAGGATGCGTGTTTCCTAATATCAGTAGATCTAGGCAAACTGTGCACAGTGTGGTTGGAGAAGAACCTACTTTGGCAACTCACAAGGCCAACTCCCGCTAAAGCTGGCTTCCCACGGTGCGTCATTCTGCGGGCTATCAGGCACGGCCGACGACCACGGATCGCACGAGCTCGCACTGCACCTTTTATTTAGTTACTGACTCGCGGAAAAACCGGCGCACTGCTATGGACTTGCTTGCGCTTCCACAGACGACACTCTACCCATGGTGCGTCAGTGCGTGCTGGTCCGCGCCCGTCCGCAATTTCACGCACCGTGGGAAGCCACCTCAAGACTCGATCTACCTTGGATCGTGTAGAAGTCGCATAATCAACTCGATTTGCGTAAATGGGGATTTGGGGATCTTGGTTTTACTGGATGTAACGAGGGGCCTCAAAACATACAATGCCGCACATGATGGTGTGTCCCTGATGTTCGAACATTTGCACAAGAAACCTTAAAAGTTGAATCCTTGTCATAATAGAGGACAAAGGTCACTATGCTTCTTTCTGCTTTTCATTTTTGTATGTGTATAGCCATGGATTTGGTAGTTGATTATTTTATAATAGGTCACAGAATGGAGAGGCGTATTTATCATATATGGATACGAATAACGATATGATCATTGGTCCCTAGAAATAGCGTAAGTACAATAGTAATTATCATAGAGAACATGGCAGAAAGTAAAGCGCCATGTATCAGAGTGAAGCTACCTTCCCTCCCATACTTTCATAAATGCTTCGTTATTCTGTCATAACTTAATTGGTGTACCTATCAGCTGTTATCCGTAATAGTCTGTATCACGTGCAAGGAAGTAATAATTCATATTAGACCACTAGCGTTTATATTAGGTTTTCTGATTCTGGCCGGTCTAGGTGAATGGTAGGCCTTGGACGATAGGCGGACACCTCTCGACCAAATTAGAGCGTTATCGTGTCAAACGGTTATGTCCTATACTAATATACATTTATATTTGGAAGTGTTGGTGTTATGTTACAGTTTGTTATTAAACATAATTATTTATATTAATCGTTTTCCTTATAAAGTCGAGGTACATTTATATGAAGTGAATTTGTTACTAATTTGGAAGAAAATAAAAACATACCATATTAGGTGTGGTCCATTTTATGGTTAGGGTGGTATTATCAACCTATTTGATCTGTTCTTTAATTTGATATGGATCTTGCACAAACATTTTATTTCAAACGAGACCATTATAAAATGATCAGCTTATCTGAAATTTCCGATGTGCTACCCTTTCGATAGGACTATGCAATGGGCTTGCAAGTTGTATATTTTGCTAATGACATTAGGATATTATTATGTTGTGATTCGTTTTAGAACAATATCCGTATTGATTTCATGTTAACAAATATATTAGCATATTTCAAGTACATGATACCGTAATTTTCAACAAGCTTTAACTTCAACAACGCCTTGGAAAAACGCTTGGTGGACGAGATCATTGAACAATGTAATTTTACTGAATTACTAGAATACTGAATCCATAATTTGCTTTTTAAGACACCTGTATGTAGAAACGTAGGTACTGGCCGGATCCTTCCTAGATCTGGATCTAGCCGTGTATAAACACGGCCTTAATTTGCAATTAACCTTAATTGTTATAGCAAAATTATTATGATCTGTGTTATAATATCATTATTTAATGCCCATAACCCTGATTCGATATAACGAGTATAATTTAGAATATAGGGCTGTCCTACATACGCACTAACTTGCGTGGTTTGACATGAACAATAATGTTATATTGCGAGTTGTGACCTTTGTGCTTGAGAACAATCAGGTTTAGACAAGGCCCTGTTGATAATGTACACGCCATTAAATAATGTTTGCTGTGACTAAGATATATAGTTTTATTAACAGTCCATTAAACGAACCTAGTTATTAATTGTACTTATCAATGAGTCGATATTAATCAAGTATATTTTTTTTGATACTCATAATGATGTTCGTCGAATATTTACCGAATATTTAGTCATATTGTGAAATTAGTATCTATATTTTTGAAAGTATCTAATTACCTTTTTACATGTATTGGCGAATCATCAAGTTTTTGTAAAGTCAACATTGTTGCTTCATAATTAGTCTATCTGAACACCTCATGAATATTTCAAGGCAACTTATTGCTACAATTAGGTATGTCTAACATTTAATTGAACAAGGACGTCGTTTTAATACTTGGTGCATTTATCAATCATCGGGTCCTACACAGCGTCAATATGAACCAATTCCCAAATGCCAAGGCGTTACGTGCATTAAACTGGACTTACTTTACCGGCTATCATAACTTGAGCTGGTCAAAACTATAGTTCACTCCTCACAGTCCTGTATTTTGTGCTCCGAGGGAGGTAAGGGAGGTCTTGGTATTACGGTAATTGTTGCCAAGTGTCCAGTACAATTTCAACAAAGTCGGTTCTCACAGTGTCTATTAATAACACTATTTATGTAAAGGTCGTTTGTTCTAGAATAGTTCAGATTGCTACAAATGAATTAGATTAGATCAGAAGTGATTTGACAATTAATACGACATTCTTATGTACCTAGTTTTTGTGTGTGAACGGATCTTGGTTAGACTGGTGTTCTATCGTCAGTACACGTGAAATGTCCTTAGTGTGCCATTGCCCTTTTGCCCGGGGATTATTGGCTCAATACGATACGAATTAGTAAGTACACAATTTTCAGAAATATGTGTTTAAGTGCCTTATAAGTCTAGTTGTTGCAAGTGCAACCGCTAAGCGGGTGGACTTGGGTTCGATTCCCGGGTTTGGCAGAAGTGTTATTGAGTTTTCTGTTTGGCACGGTAGACGGCTATAGGTTCACCTCCCTGTTACATGAGACTTAATAACGGCATCACCGAAATGTGGGTGTACAATAGTACACCGCTGCCTAACCCTTTGGGGAATACAGGCGTGATGCTATGTTATAATATTTTTTTTCTGAAGTTACCAGTGGCGTAGCGTGTGTTTCAGTTTCTACCGCCCGGGGCGCAGGCAAATACGCTGCCCCTTTATATAGGTCTTTAAAAAAAGGGATTCCCCGGTTTCGTTGTCCAAATTGTAGGTACGACATGAAATGGTTCAAATATTTATAAGATATAGGTTCATAATTATTTATTTCAGGTCGCCCCGTGGCCCCCCCGCCACGCTACGCCACTGGAAGTTACTCAGGAAGAAACCGCTGCCTATTTTGATGAAACTATTACAAATAATTATATTTCTCAACAGTTTACTTATTTTACTACGGTACCTTAATAAATATTTTAGTAATTAACATACATATATAAGTTTCAGTTTCAATCAATGCAGTAAATTATATTACGATATGTGGTAGATTTTATTACATTTATATGTAGATAACATTCAAATGTACTTGTAAGCAATGTTAAGGTTAGAAGGCTTTCGAAAACGGATATGAATACGTAATAACGGACTGTAGTAATATTTTTGTTATTGTGTTAAATAAAACGAATGAATATCAAATGAAGGGGTCAGGGGAAAAACAGCTTTTGTCAAATAAACTCAAACTCATGAAAAAAAAGTAAATTCAAAATAAAAAAAAAAACAATACAATACATTGACAATAAACATATTCACAAAATGAAATGGTTTTCTTATGAATTTAAATAATAATTTTTTTTTATGATCTTAATTTTCAATTGGCAATACTATCTCAGTTTCTTCATTATGTGACAATAGCTGTTTTTCCCCTGACCCCTCCCAATGTTGCTGTAGCGGGTTATATATTAAATATCAATCGATTCGGTGTTATGGGGACCTTGGATGTAGCATGTTACATTTTTATAGGCTTAGTAGGCATAAAATTTTATTGATATTACCCGCTCCGTCTTCGGCCAGGTGCAATTTACCAATGAAGAAAGAGAAAAAAAAGTCGCACCGTAATTTTCAAAAATTTGGATTATCCCATAAAAAAATCTTACTTACAAACCTTTTCCTGACAATTACGAACACAACAAAAAAATCAGCCAAATCGGTCGAGCCGTTCTCACGTGATGCTCTGACGCTGTTGGTTTTCATTTATATAGATGGATAGATTATTTTCTTAAAGCATGATATATAAATAGCTGAAGGCTTAGCTTTCGCAGCGTTTGATTTCTGTAGTTGTCTTCTGAAAGTGCTCGATGGTGGGTGTACTGTGTAGTCCACCATCCTGGGCTAGGCCAGCGTGATACTCATTCTGTCAAGAGCCTGTGTCCAGAAGTGGGCTGTCCCACTGAAACATAAATAATAATTCAGACCATTGCTGTCAATGGTCTGAATTATTTATTCAAAATTATCAGGCAGTAAATACATTTTCTATTTTAATGTTTATACAGCTTTGGGCGAAGGTGTTGACGGATTTGATTTAGACTAGTTGTTACTGCCTGAAGGAAAAATCAATATCGCGAAGGTTACAGAGTACAGTCAGCATCAAAAAGATGTATACACATAGCGAAATTTAAACGCTTATTCTTAGAAAACTATTGGTTAAAATTATAAAATTTAAATTACTATGTATTTTTATGTATCCGCAGATACTATAATGTATAAAATTGGTCAAGATTTCAATCACTATTTCCTCTAAAAATCGCTTTTGAATTTCATTAAGTGTATACATCTTTTTAATGCTGACTGTACATAGAGCATTTTTTAATGATCCTTATCTAATGACTTGCATTTATTACAAGAGTATTTCCTGAACTAAATGGACTATTTTTTTTTATCTGTCAGCTATTCATGATTTCTTTAACTTCCAGGTAATAAACACTGTGTTGTGAATTTCTTTCAACTAATAAACAATGTCACAATGTACGGCTGCTCTGCTACGGGTTATACTTGACTCTGAATGTGAATCTGCGATCAAGCAGTGAACCAGAGTGTTCGACACCATAAGCAAGTTGAAATGGTTTTGGCCATATTAGCCGTAGAACCATATCTGCTGGTACTCGTTCGATGAGAGTAGCCGAGGATCCATCTAGATGCCATATCCAGCTTAGGATAGACCATATCCAGCAGTTAATTGTTTTAGGTTTATGATGACATGATATATTCAAAGGTAAATTTAAATATACAGACAAACCAAAGTACACGACGTCTATACAATTATCTATTTGAAACAGAGTCCACAGAGAACGCGCAGTAACATCTAGTGTTCAATGCTCAATGGTTTTAGTTTTAGCTATTTTCCAAACACGAAGGAATAAAGCAACGACACGTCTACTTGCCTACTTGGAATAGATAATTTGTATCTCAATGGGTGGCAACCAGGTGGAGTAAAGGTTAAGTAATGTGGGAATTGATTCGTCCTTGGTGAAAATGAAGGTGACTAATGGCAGTGGCGGCGATTTTTGGGTTATTGCCATCATCTAGGCCGAAAGACACCCTCTGTTAGACATAGGTCACCCCCAAGCATCGCCACATCGACCGGTCCGCATCCAGCGGGTTTTCGTGACCTTCATCAGGTCATCGCCCTAACTACTTGGCTGCGCCTTCCAGTTATTGCATCGCTTTTATGAAATTACAAATATTAGAATAATCAGATACCAACAGAAAAGGTTTAGGAAGGGATGTACTATTGTACAACCGCATTTCATTGAAACCGTAATTAAGTTCCATGAGTACAATAATATGGGACGACCTCTAAGAGATATAGTGGACGGCTTCTGAACAAAATAATGCCTGACTCTGTAAAATATTTGTGAAACTTGCAGACTTTAGAATTGACTCTATAAAGTTTCGTGTTAATATTACGACTTGTACAAATGTACATACCACTTAAAACTGTGTTAACAAGATAATTTTGATTACATTTTGCGAGTACATGTGACATATATATACACATAGGTGTTACAATTTATTAATAACTACACGTCGCCAACAATTATTTAGCAATGCAAACGAAACTTGAAAATTAATGTCGTATGGGCATTGATTTATAAAAACCTAAGATACACAGTTTCAGGTAAGTTTCGTCATCTGCTCATAAAGTATGGTCACCTTTTTATTTTCTAAGCATTCTCACAGGACATAGTCTCGTTTACTGACCACCTGTCGAACCAAAAGTTACTGAATGTAACTGACATCGAAATACGTGCATTTTGATTAGTGCGCGTATTTTTCTCAGACGTGTTTGAGTAGCTGAATGCGTATCTCGAGTTTTTATGTCAATGCGTATGGTGTTGCATTGCGCCAACAAAACCAGGCTCCAAATTAAAGCAATAAAATTTTACTTTCGATTACAAACTCGATTTCCATAGTAGGGCTTTACAATTGCTATGCAATATTATTTGGGGCATATTGTTTGTTTCATAATGGACTATTAGCATAATGGTCTGTTAACAATAATCTTTCATGACTCGTTCGGCGATCGATTGCCAAAATTGTATAGACACTATTGAAATTTAGGTATTGTTTTAAAAGCTTGTCGTTATCTCTCTTTTCTTTGTATAGAAATCTAAATGCAAATTAATTTATTATATTATATATTGTTGCATTATTCTCACATAATGACTGCCTCAATGGTATAGTGGTCGCAAGTGCGATTTTTGAGCGTGAGGCTGAGGGTTCTATTCCCGGGTCGGGCAAAGTTTTATTAGGATTTTCTGTATGGAAATTCTCAATAGCAGCACGGAGTACCCGCAAATGTGTCCGCTATATGGCAATAAACTCGCTCCCTATTACATGGGGCTCAATAAAAGCATCGGCAAAATATGGGTGTAAGTAACCTCTGCATAACACTTCGGGGAATTCTGCCGTGATGCTTTGTTATATTCTTATGTAATAAAGGGACCAATGCATCGGTTCTCATACAAGTACTTGCTTAAGACCTACCTTGATATTAAGGGACTGTACGAATGACATTCAAGGTTGCAGTATGACCGAGTGGATTTTAATCCACTTGAGCAGGTATAGTATTAATCTCTCGGACTGTGGGAGTCAATCCGAGATATCCACTATGCACACGTCTGATATTTTTAATATACCTACGCTTATTGAACTGACTAACACGATCTGGTTGGTAAAGCGCTTTATTTTTTACAAGTAGAATAGTTCATACTTACACCTGTTGAGTGTCATTAAAACAATTTCTCAGGTATTTTTTCGACTTCTTCTTCTGTTATATTGGCACAAGCTACCCCAATGGAATTTCTCATGCCGTAGTCAAGACTGCGCAATCACTTCGCTTACTGTTATTCGCCAGTGAAGACTCTTCTGGCACCCCTTTTGATTACAGGTTAATAATATTATATAACACTAGCTTTAGCCCGCGACTTCGTCCGCGTGATTTACATATATAATTTATAGCCTATAGCACTTGCGGATAATGTAGCTATCTATCGGTGAAAGAATTTTCGGATTCGGACAATTAGTTCCGGAGATTACTCCCTACATATAAACAAACAAATTTTACCTTTTTATAATATAAGTATAGACAAGCGGACGCATAAATTATTTTTTACGTGTTGCCTAGTATAAAAACACTAATCTCTTATTAATTTTGAGACGGTAATCTTTCACGATTATTAACAAAACTTTAATTATCAACTCACCATTACAAATCATCTGATTTCCTGTGACAACGATTACTTTATGATTTCCGAATGGTAACTTACATTTTTTGCTTGTCTCATTTTGTTGGCCTTGAATATGTTAGGTTACGTTGTCGTCACGAAAGAGATAGATATAGGAAATAGTTAATGTAGATAAGTGCTGTAAAAATTGATTTGACTGTTTTGGGTCGTTTTAGTCGTTTATGTTGCACAAAATTGATTTAACTGTTTTGTTATTTGGGGTCTGTGTTGCAAACGGAAATAGAGGGTCATGTCATGTATTGTTTTAACGTTTTCTATTGAGAGAATTTTAGCTTTAGGAATTATGGAGATGCGAACAATCAGTTTTCACTGAAAAGGCTTGTGAAAACTGACTTTTAGATATAATATTTATTTTTGGTTATCAATTTATCATTAGGTGACAAAGTACTATTGATTCAAATACTGATTACGACGTAATTCAATTATACATGTATAATTATCGTCAAAATATATGGTACCTACTAATATCATCTTCTTACTTCTTACTTTAAGTTAAAATAAGAAACAAATAGATCATAACAGTCATTTATAAATGTGCACACCTTTGAACTTTGCCGTAATGTACCATGACTCTTCTAAATGTTCATAACGGGTTGAAAAGAGAATTGCACATATTATTCAACAAATACTACGGAACTCCCAAAAAGCAAGGACTTGTACTCATTTAGAATTTTATATGGTCAGATTACTGGACCAATTTTTGGTAATTACCAATAAATAACCGAACTTTTTATGAAGCTTATTTGATATTTCCTTATAGGCTGTTTAAAATAATTGGACACTTAATTTTAGACACGCTAAACCAAAAATATGATATATGCCTATAGTTGGACTATGTTAATTTCAGCTTTTGATATTTAGCATAGACATAATATGGACATAAGTAGCTTTTTTTCGACAAAATTTTCCTGGCGCTTTGAACTGTAGTTGATTACATTTGTAAATGACAGTCTCCGTGAAGACCTGCTCTTCTTCTGCAAGTACAGCGTGTTCACGTGAGTGAAGAGCACCTGAAGCCTCCCTGAAGCCTTGCAGATGATGTAAAAGGAACTGAGTGATATGGATAGGCCTAGATATTCTACTGTGCCCTAATAGCAGTTTAATATAAATATGCGACCTATATAAATGTGGTTTCTAATTTGCTGTGTTTAACTAGTCACGAGAAAAATATGTATCCACATTGTAATATTCATAGTATAACTAAAATCTTAAAATTTATTTATAATTATATATATTGCCTAAAACGTTCGTTCATACTGCTTTAATGTGGTAAAAGCAAAACAAGATTTTAGAGATTCGATACTAGCAGTAATCAGTACCTAATAGTCGTGTTCGAATTAGTTGCATAGTAGATAGAGTTCGAGGTTCTATTAGTTACTACCTAACTTCTAGGAATATAGTCTGATGAGTACATTTGTATGAGTATGTTTAAAGCTGACAGGTGTGAATATTTGTTTAAATGGAAGATGTCGACGACAAATTGTTTCGTTAATGCAGAAGTACTGCTTTCCATCAAATATTTATCAAATAAAGGTAATGTCATAGATTGTAGCGGCTAAAATTTTAACTTTTACATATATACTGCAATATTATAATACATAAGTATATACTGCAAGGTTGGACGCGTGTTTATAATCGTATACTAATTAACTCGACATTTAGAATGCTCTTAAGTTGTAATTAATCTTCCTTAACTGGCTATAGCTTAATTACAATAGTCTGTTATATGATAGAATATATTTATTAATTGATAACTTGATCAAATGATTAAGTTATTAGTGTTCTGCATCTCATGATTAGTGTTATTAAATTTGCATGAAATATAATTTTAAAATACCTAAAAAAGAAATCAGTTAACACATTACGATCGCCAAACATAACGTATAGCATCAGGCCTGGATTCCTCGAAGGGTTAAGCTGAGGTGTACTATTGTACACCCACATTTCACCGATGCCGTTATTGAGTCCTATGTAATAGAGGGCGAGCCTACTGCCATCTGGGACACGGTGCCACACTCCGTGCTGCTACTGAGAATTTCCATACAGAAAAACTCTTTTTTTTTGTTTTTTAGTTACTCGTTTGCAAATAATGGTGATGGCTATATGCTATTATAAATGTTCATATGCCATTTCAACGTTGATCAGAAAATTTTGATATTTTTCCAATTTCCATTAAGCGCTGGATTGATTCGGTCGACAACGGTTCGAAAAAAATAGAAGATAATTGTTAAGTTGAAGTTTTCCCCTATAAATGAAAATTGCACCATTGACACGATTATTGATCAATAAGTTTAATTGATTGCCTCCTCGGATCAGTAGATACATTGTCGCAACATAACTAATTAAAACATCGTCTTTTGTTTTTTCCATTAATCATTTAACTTTACTTGCCCATTAAAGTATATGCAACACATACACCATTGCTCATTTTCCACAATCATTCGAGCTGAATTCAAGGCGAGTTTACAACATGCGTGCGCGTGAGTGTCGCAACTGCGTTGTTTTGGTGGTCAATTTACATTTACCGAAACAATGTTTGTAGCACCCGAGGTTGCAAACGAATCGGTTACACCCTTGTACTGCTAAATGGCTGAACGAATTGCTAAGCCCTTATTGTCTGGTGGACTGTTGAAATGTTATAGCTAACTGCCGTGAGAAATTCTTGTCGTTTATAAATAAATTGGTTTCTTAATGATCATTGAATGTTTTATTGTGTACCTCACACGTTGTCTGGTGTGTTCATTTAATAAGAACAGCTTGCCTCTCGTTTCATGTTTCATCAGATAGTCTGTTTCCAGAGAGCATATATAATAACGCACAATACAATCATTCTCCATGTATAATATTTGTATATTGGTAAATTCTTTCATACATTTTCCATGCACCGTTACGCTACACGTTGCACGTGGGGTCGATACAACTTGCTTTTAAAACAATATATACATTCAATGAACCTACCCTGTGGAGAGATTCTCATGCGATTAGAGATTATCGGAATCGAAATATGTCAAAAATACATGGCGAATATCGTTCACCTTATTCCGAATTCTCCTAATATCTTTCATATTTGAGGCATTAGACATCACAACTGGTACTCGGATGTAGTCGAGATTTTAGTGAGTTTTTATATAGAGGCTGAGATTAATGTCAAAAATAGACTTACTTCGAAGCGCGTGTGAATCGCCCCCAATTCAGTTACACATAATACTTGGGAGTATTGTGTGTAACTGATTTGGGGGCTATTCTCAACTGCAACATGTATTTGTATTGGTACCATCAATAGTTGTCCATAACACGCATAGGACACTACAACGTACATAATAGACGTATTTTTCAAATTCGCTTCAGTTGCTCAATATTGGCATTATTTGAGAAGTGGCTTTGCAATAGTATCATCATTGTCCCGTAATAATAAGGTTACCCGTGTATTTTGTATTGTTATTCTATTGCGAATGGCCACAATGTAATATTGGACGGAATATAAATGGCATGTGTTTAGTATCGCGGTTTACGGTTTTCAGTTGCTGAATGCGCTAATAAAGAACAACAAAAAAAAAATACACTAATTTATACTGGACACATCACATAATATCATCACGCCTGTATCATGAAGAGGCCCATCGAGCTTATGGTCATTTACCGGGCACAATTCTAAACTCTGGAATCCGAATGAGAATTTTCTTACGAAGAAGGTTTAGTTCGGTACAAAACCTTGCCGGACCCGAGTATCGCACTCAGGACCTCACGGTTAGCAACCACGCTTGCGAACACTGGAACAACGAGATATTTACCAAAAACAAAACAATGGATGTAAAACAAGAACAAGAAACAAAACGTGATTTCAAAAACTGTTCAGAGATGGCACGTAACTCTAATACCATAATCAAAAGCCACACAAATTATCATAAGTAGCCCTTAATTTAGCGTAGCAATTACAGCGAAGTAAGATACATTAGCAACCTAAGAAGACCATCTAGACTGCATTTCTGGCAACACCAGTCGTCCGTACAAGGTGCTGCGGTTTCAAAGGTTAGTTTTAGTACAGCCGTGATCTCATTGCCTTTGTTCCACGCCAATTTGCTACCAAAATGGTAACATAATTACCAGTAGACCTCTATGGCTGTGAATAATAACACAATTTTGTGAATATTCTGCGTTTGGAATAGTTTTTCTATGCAAATTTTGGTTGAGTTATTATGTTAGTCTAAACAATATCTCAGGGACTGCGGAAAATGGATTCTTGAGGTTTGTGTGCAAACATATACGGGTAATGCAGAGATTCTCAATCTTTTGTTGTGGGCTACAGACGTGACATACATGCTAAAGCATGTATGTCAAAAAGGATATTACAGATAATGATTTTATAGAGTATTGGGAAGTGCAGCGCGGTACATTTTTAGCTCGTATGATTGAATTTATGAATATTATATGTGTAAGTACAAGTCCCAATAATTGTATTATAATCACTAATCTTCGAAATCGCTTAATGGCACAACACTAAACAAGTGGTGCATTGCGCTGCTGCTGATTGGTTGGGCTTCGGTGATCAACCATTTTGACGATTGTGTCAACCTCCGGAACATCGCGTTAGCGCTTGCCCAACGAGACGACTACGGGCCTTCCATAAAAGATTATGACAGAAGCATTATGTTTAGTACAGGTTTTTACTTAAATACTGAGCATAAAACCTCATGGGGTCGCTCAAAAAATTCCGCGGGCCGCCGTTTGACAATCGTTGGTCTAAATTGTTTATAGTGGTAATTATTTAAACAATAAAACAAAAGCAACAATAAAATATCGCAATTAATTTTGTCAAGGGCGCATTCCTTTGTTTTAAGGAACATTTAAAATAGGAACAGAAAGACTCCATTAAAGATCTTATTATATGGCCAATGATTGCAATTAAATGGCCAAGTAACCTATAATAAAAGACGTTAAAAATTTCATCGAAACGGGTATGATAATAGCATATAAAAATCTGTTTCGCTGTAGTTTATTATAGTACATACTTACGTACAGTATTTAAATATTTGCGAACGTCTTGTTGCTTCCGTACATATGATAGTAAAAAAAAAACTGTGGCTATTTATCTGTATTGGAATTTCGCGAATGCTGCTCAATGAATACCTGTAGTGATGCAAGAGGCATCACCAATAGAGCCAATAGACCTACCATTTTTGCCTATATCACTGTAATAAGACGAATTTCCTTACACGAAACCATAAACTTACAGAGTTATTATGCCTTTAAGTGATAATTACAACCCATACACAACATACTTAAGATCAGAGATAAAAAGCATTGTTGCAAAAAATGGCAGCGACAACATAATGGCTTGTTCAAATCTAGATTACTGTTATTAGGCAGATAATACACTAGGAGCTAGGCTATGACGGCCAGTTCTGCGTGCCATAATCAACTCTTATTTCCTAGGCCTCTTACAAAAGTTATGTAATTCGCGTAAACATGTTTTTTTTTTATTTGTCTATGTTAGCTCAGGGAGCTTTTACTGTTTTAAATAATATTAAGCAACACTGCTGAGGGTGTCCCATAGTGGGACTCGAAACTCGGCTTAGGGCGTTGCTGGGGGACAGAAAAGAGAGGACTTGCTGGATCTGAATGTGATTATTAAGGGACATTTGATTTATTACTACTGGCTCAGCGCGGGCTGGCTCGAGCAAGGGTCGGGGTGGAGAATGAACGGGTCTTCGCGACGGGCCTCGCCGGCGAGGACGGTATGCCGGTCGGTTGCGTGTAGTGTTGACAGTTTTTCTAACCGATCGGAGCGCCTCCTGATGGAGGGTGATAATATCGTCTGGGTACGTGTACTACGTACGTACGTCTGGTGTGCCTAGGACGGTGAATTTTGGATATACAGGAGGGGGTGTAATTGGCGGCCGATACCCCTAAGGGGTTCGGGTGCGAGGGAGCAGAGTCAAAGAAGCGTTTAGACGCTTTCTTTATGAAACAACTGATGGTCGGGAGGTTTAGGTCAATGTGGAGCTGTAGATTGCGAACCTACCAGGGCGAGTCTCTTAAATATCATGGAAACATAATGGCCACTTTAAGGAAACCTTATATTGACCGTTCGTGCATCTTCGGCTGAATATTATTAATTATTTAGGCCTAGCATAGAAGCCTAGTATAGTCTATAAGTTACCTTATAGTGGCTTTAATATTTTAGTTTATTAGTATAGGTATAAACATGTGGTATGTATATACCTAATTTTATAGGATATAAGTACAAAATATAGTAAAACGATTGTTTAATGGCGTTCAAATTACATTGAAAAAATGCGGATATAAATGTTTGACCATACTGACCCCTAGCGTAGGTACTTGACCGCAGCTACATTTTATTACACCTATTATAAAACCAAATTATATTCTCTCGTTCACGTTTATTTCACGCAAAAACTACTGAATGGATTAGGTTGAAATTTGGAATGGAGATAGCTTATTTATTTATTTATTTTACTTTAATTACAACGGCCTGGGACCAATTACAATAATTAAAGCTACATATTATAAAAATAAGAGAGCAATAACTACAAAAAAAAAGAAAACATTCATAAGTCCCTCTCACAATACTTCAGACATATCCCTTATATCCTTGATTAACATAGGCTACCTTTTATGCGGGATGGTCAGCGTCTCTTTAAACCGCGGGTAACACCGCAGGGTGCAGCTGTCTAAATTAATATTATAAAGTCAAAGAGATTGTTTGTTTGTTTTAACGCGCTAATCTCTGAAACTACCGGTCCGATTTGAAAAAATATTTTGCATGTATAGCCATTTATTGAAGAAGGTTGTAGGCTGTTTTTATGCCGGTAAAAATGCACGGGTTCGTAATGCACGCGGGCGAAGCCGTGGGAGGAAACTATTTTAATATAAATAACAACATGTACAACTTTGTCGATAAAACGTCAGTGATAGTTGAAAAGGTTTGCCGCTTGACGTAGAGGTTGTTGGCAAGGTCGTCGAGATTATTATAATGTATGAATAATTTGTCGGAATTAGGTCTGGCCGGCGACTGGAAGTCTTAATGAGACCAGATTGGCTAGTTTGACATCTAAATTGAATGAAAATATTAAGCCGATAATAATAGTTGCAATTCGCATAAATCACTTGATGAAGAATTTTGAATGTCTATATTAGCATCCTTGCATGTGATTTATGAGATTTTGTTTTGCCTATTGTGACATACAACCTCCTTATGGCTGCCATGAAACACACCCATAAACAATTAAACGTGCCATGAACACACCTAAGTAATCTTTGCCTTAGTATCATCATCATCCGCCTAGCCTTTTCTCAACTACATTGGAATCGGCTTCCAATCTAATCCTCTGGTTGCAGCTGAATATTATTATTTCACACGGAGCGACTGCCATCTGACTTCCCAATTATTGGGAGACATTGATATTTTAAGGTTAGACTGATAGTCAGATTTTTTTTTGGTTGTTGAGATCCGTAACGTAACCGTTACTGTCATAGGTCTTCATATGACCGGGACCAACTGCTTAACGTGCTTTCCGTGGCATAGAGGAATCTCGATGTGTGAAAAATACCCATCCATCAAAGGACTGACCGCGGCAAGCGCTGCTTAACCTTATAAATCGACTAATTTGAATAGTAGCTGTGAGCCTCTAATCTATACCTAAGTATATCGGACATTGTGTCCGTAAACAATCAAACATCAATCCGAGGCAAAGAAGGCAGATACTCCGCTTTTCGTCCATTCAAGTTGTCATGCCAAAAGAGTCCGTCTATTAATTATTACTACAGCGTAATGACTTAAATGCGTTGCGTTTAGAAAACAGCTCTGTTCCGTTTGTGCAGCGCTTTGTGTGCCTAATAGCAGTTAGGATCTCAATAAGGTCGTTGCCAAAGAGAATTGTAGCAGTAATTTAGACTATGCGTTTAGAAAATGTTTTGTTTCATGACCTCAATTCGAGTAAATGAACATTGATGTTTGTTGCATTGAGTTTGGACATCTCTTCTAATTAGGATTAAAGTAATTATGGAATTTGAATAAACGTGTGTGACTCTTATTTTTTATTCTGTAAGCTGTTTGAATGTTTTTTCGTTGAAGTTAATGGTGGTGACCTAAATTGAGAACAGAAATTTATTCTCCAACCCAATAAGAGTGGAATCACACCAGTCACCACTGATTTGAATAGAAAATAGCTGTACTGTATGAATTGATGCGTACAAACCTTCATACAAAATAGCTATTTTCAATAGATAAAATACGAATCGACTTATATGATTTGATCATAAAAGAGAACATTGATCTATATACTATTAGCTTTTGTTTTAATTAGAAATTGACAATCAATTCGGGTTGTACTGTGCTTGCGAAAGACACGTGGCGCCATCTATTATCATAAGAACAATATTTTTGTTTTCCTCGGAAACAGTACTTTTTTTTCGGGATGAAAGGTACTCTATGTCCATTTCTGTACACCTGACAAAGTATATGCAAAATTTCAGGATAATCGGTTCAGTGGTTTAGGCGTGAAAAGGTAATAAACAAACTTACTTTCGCATTTATAATATTAATAAGTTAGGATGTATTTTTGTATATAATTATGTAGATATATTTATAGCCACTATCAATATAATCGTATGCTACAGAAAAAAAAACAATAAATTTTAAATGTAACCCATCCATGAATAATGGACGGTCACAGTTGATAGAGCTGGATTTACATTTACCAATACTCTTGCGCAGATTAGTAACTGCCTGTACCTTTATGGTTCAGGCGTATGTGTAGCAGCAAATAAGGATAAACAGATATTTGATTAAAGTTGTCTAATCATAACTAAAAACCGAAAACCAATTTCGCCTAGACACGATTTTCTTGGCCAACATCAACACGATTAAGTGGTTAGGTTGCAAATCGACCATGTTCCCCATAACAGAACGTGACAGGCATCACCCACTCAGGCCACAAACGCTTGGCGACGAACGAGAGCCGACGTGTGGAATTCGATAAGTGATCTAGAATCACGCGCGAACTTGCGCATGCGCACGTCGAAGGATTTCCGCATAATTCGCGAGACAGCCTTGTAGTACTCTAAGAGAATTTGATAAAATACAGATTTGGCCTTCTAATTCATAAAATTATGAACTCTCGATTTTTGTTTATTAACTTAAAAGTGGTATAGAAGTGACGAAGTGCGATCGAAGTACCATCTCTAAAAAACCTAAGTGAGGTTTCCCGAAGGATTTCTTCTGTCTCACATACATATGATATCGGAGTAATTGTGAACGATAATACGTCATAAATATTCCTTTCAGTATTCAGAAGTCATTTCCCCCAAAGCGTTTGGCTGCGACCGTGCCTGTTTGCAGTATTCTAAGGGAATTTAAACGAGAATTTTTTAAATTATTTAGAAGTACTGATGTTACCGCAAATTACTTTAAACAATACACAGAAGTTCTCGACGAGATTTACGAAACACTAAAGTAATAAAAAAGTAAATTAAGAGCATAACAACAGTATGTTCACTTAGTGATTTATTGAACGTTTGATGAAATTATTACAATATATAGTGTAATAGAATCCAATATACAAAAGACCTGTGTAACCATAATAGTTGGTTCTGATCGCGGGTCATGTTGTATGGTTGATGTTGAGATGGGGCCGAATGATAACAAATTGCTTAATTATTATTTCGACAATAGGAACGCTAATATACTTGAGGCACTTCTGCGTGATCTGGTACCTTTCGACATTGTTCTAAAATTGGTGCATTTACCTAACATTTAGCTATGGCAAAATAATCTTACACACGTGTCTTGACACACATAACATAGCATCACGCCTGTATTCCCCTATGAAGGGTGAGGCAGAGGCCGCCGTTATTGAGTTCCATGTAACAGAGGGCGAGCCTATTGCCATCTACCAGGCACAATTCCAGACTCCGTGCTGCTTCTAAGAATTTCCTTACAGAAAAACTCAATAATACTTTTGGCCGACCTGGGAATCGAACCTAGGACCTCACGTTCAGCAGTCGCATTTGCGACCGCATACAGATTTATGGATATTCTCAGTAGCAGTAACACATTGGCGAAATGTGGGTATATAATAGAACATCTTTGCCTAGCCCTTCGGGGAATACAAGCGTGATGTTATGTTATGTGCATTGGTTTCAGTTTGTCATAGAGATTTTCATACATGAAGGTTAAGGTAAAAATAAAATGATAATCATTAAGTTTAACTTGACTGACTGCCATACTCTACTTTATCTTTTTACCTAGAAATGAAATCATAAACATATCAATGGTAACAGACACGAATCTTAGATATTTATTTAATTATTAAAACCCTATGCTGTCCCACTCGTGGGCAAAGGCCTCTCTCCCTTTTCTCCTTTTCTCGCGATCCCGTGCTGTATCTGGCCAGTTACATTATCGATGGTAATTCCCACAGCGTGTTAAGTTAGGGTTGCGAACCGTCCTGTTTCCCCAGGACATGTCCTGCTTTTTGGAGTGTCCTTGGTTGTCCTGGATAGTTAATAAGTAGCGTCCTAGGTTTTTTAAAGAGTCCTCGTAATTATTCGCGCGCCACTACTGTCTCGAACCTTACGTTTAATCATCAGCGTTATTTTATAATTTAATTCTTCATTTCATTTCTTATATTATTTAATTGAAGATAATTTCATAGGACATTTTAGGTAATTGTTAGTCATTGACACTGTTTCCTTATATTTTTATTATACTGCGTCCTGTTTTTAAACCGAAATATCCTGGGATTTACACATTCAAATTCTGGTTTTCAAAATTTGGGAATGGCAACCCTATGTTAAGCAGATTCTCCTTAAGCAGAAGTCTTGAAGCCATAACAAGAAACTAACAATAAACAGTCGTTCACATAATAATAACCATACGTTGTGAGTAAATTAGGACTCATTATCAATTTGCGCTGCGCTTTGTTCTTTAAACAAATTACTTACATTATGGAGCAAAGATCGTAGGCTTTAGCGCTTAGTTATAGCTACTTATTACATGTAATATAGCATCACGCCTGGAATCCGCGAAGGGTTTAGGCAGAGCTGTATTATAGTACTCACATCGCCGATGATGTTATTGAGTTCCACATAAAAGGGGGTGAGCCTATTGCCATCTATGGGGACAGTTCCAAACATCGTGTAGCTACTGAGAATTTCTATTCCGAAAAACCAATTACACTTCCCGATCCGGGAATTGATCCCAGGACCTTACACTCAGCAGTTGTGCTTGCGACCACTAAACCAATGAGACAGTTATTACATGTGTATGTTATGTAATGCTTATTTACTTAAATTTACTACTTAAATTACACTAATATGTGTGTCGAATCGAGTAGTCTCGCTCGTCATATTTCATACTTTATTAAAGACTAGCTGTGCCCGCGACTTCATTCGCGTGGATGTCGGAACTTAACAATGTATTTTTTAGTGAGACCAAATGCACTTAACCCTATTTTTTTCTAAAATAAAAGATTTTTTCTAAAATAAAAGTAGCCTAAGTTACTCCTTATTACATCAGCTACCTGCCAATAAAAGTCCCGTGAAAATCGGTCCAGCCATTTCAGAGATTAGCCTATACAAACAGACAGACAGAGAGACAGACAGACAGACAAAAATTGTAAAAAATGTTATTTTGGTGTATGTACCGTATATATATTCATATGCATGTAGTAAAAAACGGTTATTTCAATATTACAAACAGACACTCCAATTTTATTTATATGTATAGATTACAGACAAAACTAACGTGTTGATGATTAAGATGAGCTGTTGGCTGTGAATCATGTGACGTCATCACTAGGTCTACTAGTTATTTTTAATAGATATAAAGCAACCGGGAGCTTGGTTTATAATACAAAGCCCGCTAAAAAGTTGTTGGTTAGGTAAAGTTTATTGAATAATGTTCCTTTAATTCCATTTGACATGTAAATAACTTATTATAATATTATGCATGCCTATATTACTGGTGAAATATGTCTTGGTATAATTTTTATATAATAACTTGTGTACCATATTTCAACAAAAAAATAAAAAATGTAGAAAATCATTTGAGCTATCAATGGCCCCGAACTAGGCTAAGTTATATTTTAACCTTCAGCCTTTATCTTAAGCCTATTAAAATTGAAAATGGAGATGGAGAACTGAGAGGGGCCTATGTCCATCAGTGGTCGCTATAGGCTTTCTCGATTGCTTGAAGCAATCATAATTCAATCACCACAATTTGCACCTGCAATGAAACTTGCCTAGGGGTAAACGATATTAATCAACACAATCAGTAATATCTCCGACATAATGCAATTGAGGTCGTTATATTATGTATTAACAATATCGCGGCATATCTCACCTACTTAAATGATCTACATATTATACAACCTGCCGCACGTATATTTTGTAATGCATTAATGTAAGCTGTACTTATCATAATCATTATAAAAATAAAAGCGAGCGAGTGAATAAGAATTTTGCGCAAAATTGGGCCTTTTTCGAATGTGCTGTATCGTAATTATTTTGCTCTAAAAAGTCTTAGAAATGTTAAATATATTTTAATTGTTACTGAATTTTTAATTTCTCATTTGTAATTGTAATTTATTGCCTGGTATTGTCTAATACGCAGTTGTTTCAACTGTAATATTATGTTAATTGTTTGTTTGATCATTGTAATTGTTTGTTATATACCTGCCTAAGTGTATTTTTTGCAATGTTATAGAAATGAGATGATGATGTTTAATGAGCCAATTAAGGAAATCCAGCCCAAAACTCTTCCACTTTTGTGTAGGGGCCTCTTCTCAGAATAAAAAGGGTTCAGGCTTTGGTTCACCACAGTGATGCGGGTTGGCGGATAAAACACCATTATGAACTTATTGCCCTCTCAGATATGCAAGCTTCACCGTTAACGTGAGTGAAAATTTATAAAGGCTAATTTATTAGAACTTTCAGGGTTCTGAAGGAGTAATGGTTAAACATCGAGACCCCTCTCTTTCTGATATAGCTGATTTCTCTGCTTACTTTTAGTAAGCTGTCGGCTGTCACGCCTATGGAATATTGGTACCAGGTTGGATGTTCAGAACTAAAAAGACCCTTATATAAATGACAGTTGTTTAAAAGAATCGCTCGAATATGCCATTCACAAATAACTCGAACGTGATCGCAGTATCAATAGTATAAGCGTGGACTTTCGGCGCGCGATTCACACTAACGATTGACTAGTTCTATATGTAAATATCTCTCGTATGGGAATACCCAAGCATGTAGGTGTGATTGTATTGCCATGATTAACAATTACTCACGACGTCACTAAGCATGGCACTATTACCTTGGGAACAGGATACACCGTGTTTTTTAGTTGTTGTCGAGGTGTGGTTTAGTGAGCCGATTTCAGGAGTCGGGGGATTTTCTCATACAAAATTACCGATCGGCTTGATGGGTTTATAATATAGGAAGCGGATTTTTCTTGCTCCTTTAAATAGTTTATTATTAAAATGGAGTGAACCACGGGTCAAGAAGGATAAAAATCGCTTGTGTTCTCATAAATATTTTCATCGTATTTACTCATGAACGTTCACAGCAGAGGACGGGCATCTTCATCGATATATATACGGAACTTTCAGGATGCATAATGTCTACGTTTAGAATACGGATTCATGGTCGCAGAATTTTTTAATAACAAAAAGGAGGCATCTAATACTACCTATTCTCTTGACATTTCTGTTCTTACTGAAAACCTCGAGTGACGATTCCAATGAAGTATAACCCATCCAAGATTCTTAGTCAGTCAGCTCCGTTACATTCTGCGAGCATGAGCAATTCTTATGTAAGAGCTTGTGCCAACACGACAGAAGAAAACCTGCTTAATTGCTATTGTTTAAATAATTTCGCTATGTATGGTGCTTGACCGTGGTATAGGGTCCGTATGTGGTAGGTTGATCGTGCTATGTGTGTCAGTAATTCGGGCAGCGTGCCGTGGTCGGCCATCGTCGGCCGCCGTCGGCTGTCAGCGCGGCTCGCGAAAACGAAAGTGTTTCGCGGCCTACATCGAGTTTTTGGGTGATTACGTAACGCTGCACTGGTGCATAGCTCGCCTGGTTTGATTGAAAGTGGAAGTTATTTGCGAGTTAAGATATTGGTGATCTATTAAGGGAAATGTACGTATTGTTTTAGCTAGATGAAATTAGTTGTTAAAAGTACGATTCAGTTTTCTTTTAACTCGTAATCTAGGTGAACATAATTTCCACTTTTCTTAAAACCAAAACCAATAAACAGTGATTCCCTAGCAGTTAAACGCTTACCTCCCATGCGGTAGGATCGGAGTTCGATCTAGGCACCTCTGACTTTTCGATATCCTCTTAATTGTGAAAGAAAACGTGATGGCGTGTGTAGACTGAGACCTAAAGCATTTTCATTCTGAAAACCATATCCAGTAGGGCAACCCTACTTGACCATTAAGAGTTCAGAATTGAGGATTTGATTTATTTTTGATAAAAAATGAAGTCCTCCAAAACAATAACATAACATAGCATCACTAGCCTGTAGGTATTCCCCAAAGAGTTAGGCAGAGGCATACTATGTCGCTACACCCACATTTCACCGATGCTGTTATTAAGTCCCATGTGATACGAGCCTATTGCCATCTACCGGGCACAGTTCCAGACTCCATGCTGCTACTGAGAATTTTCATGCAGAAAAACCCAATAACACTTTGCCCGACCCGGGAATCGAAAAAAGAAAGTCAAAGTCAAAGCCAAAGCCAAAGTCAAAGTCAAAGTCAAAGTCAAAGCCAAAGTCAAAGTCAAAGTCAAAGTCAAAGTCAAAGTCAAAGTCAAATGTTTTTATTTCAACTGGGCCTTTACGGGCGCTTTTAAAATGTTATGATTTTAGTTGCGCGGTTCCAAAAGTGGGTTGGTCCTATGGAGAAGAGACCAGCAAGAAACTCCATGGATACTCTTTTCAAAAAACTGTTTTACAGTAAAAAATTAAACACGAAATAAAATATATAAAAAATAAGCGATCCCGGACTTTCCTTTTCGTTGAAAGTGAAATTAAAAATTGTCGTTTTCGCTATTGATTCGCTTACTAATAGACTCAGGTTTCGTTCGAAAGTGGAAGTCATACGTCGTTAAGTTATTGAATTTAATTACAGCGTTTAATGTCGAATTATTTCCGATGTTCGGGGGAAATTGATTTACTTGGTATTACGCTTTTTGATGCGAATTGCACTGGTTTAATATGATACTTGTATAACATATATGCATGGTAATTCGTAATCTAAATTCTTACCCGTATTAAATAATACTTTGTTTCGTGTTCTTTGGATGACTGATTAGAAGATAATTTACATACTGATGAATGAAATTAAAATAAAGTTAGCGTAACCTTGATCACTAAAACGCTTTTCTATATTAATTATAGCATAATTATCATATTATTATACAATAAAAACGTTGAAAAGGTAAAATAAATTATGTAATGGTTAGTTGGCGTTCCCTACAAAAGACATCAACGCACTCCCTACGTATAGGTTATTGTTTTTCTTAGAAAACCTTGTGTCTATGTTAAAATAATATAGCTTCACGCCTGTATTCCTGATGGGTTAGGCAGAGGTGTGCTTTTGTTAACCAATATTGACTGAAGCTGTTATTAAGTCCCATGTAATAGGGGGCGGTGATGTCGTTTACCAGGCACACAAACGAACTCCTAACTGCAACTGAGGACAGAAACAACACAATTCCATTATATATGCCCGATTATGGAGTCAAACCTACGCTTGGCATCTGCGCTTGCGACCAGACCAATTAAGTCCGTCAGTTATTTATTTAAAATAACTCCAATAAAAACGCTAATATATAGTAATTATGACAACTTCTTTGTAAATATTTCGCTCCATTTGTGTATTAAATGGCATAAAGATGCAAGTATTGTGTAGTTACCGGAAAATGTTCGTATTCCCTTGATATTTAAATCTTGTTTCATAGGCATTTTATGAGTTTCTCACATCCGAGATGAAACTCGTTATTTCTCTATAAAAACGTAATTTCGTACATTACCTTCAAATTAATGTTAATAATTGCTTCTAAATGTTACAAGGATTGAATTGTGAAACTATATTATTTACCTATATTTTTATGGCTGAGAAATATTTGTACAACTATTCAATGTATATTTGCCATAATAAATTATGATAAGTATAATGGCAATTTGCACTAAAAGAGCATTATGTGAAGGTTTCGTATTATTTAAAAGTAAAATAAATAATGTATATATAATATAATACATGTAGTAAATGTAACAGATATATTGCTTTTATCAAAATAATCACTGCTTGCTGGATAAGTTTCACTCAGATTAATAAAACAAAAGGTTCTGAAAGGTTATGTAATAATAATAATTCAACCCATTACTGTCCCACTGCTGGGCAAGGGTCTCTTCTGAGAATGAGAAGGGGTAGGCCTTAGTCCACCACGCTGGCCCGGTGCGTGTTGGCGGACTACACACACCGTTAAGAACCTTATGGAGTCCTCTCAGGTGTGCAGGTTTCCTCACGATGTTTTCCTTCACCGTAAACGCAAAAAATAATCAAATTCTGATCCGCACATGATTCCGAAAAGTCAGAGGTGCGGGCCGGGTTTGAACTGAGACCCTCCTGCATGGAAGGCAAGCGTTCAACCGCTAGGCTATCACTGCCGTCAAAGGTTAAAGCTCTCAATATAATCGCAACAATCGTTACAAGTCTACAATATTAGCCCACTTTTTAGTCAGTCTAGTGTATTTTACCATTTCTTACAGCGTAACTTCAGTTACGTTCCTTCACGAAGCGATTAGCAGAGCGTTTAAATAGAGAGAGTTTGGAGAGTGTATATTCACTTTACTAATCACACCCTGTTGCGCCTGCGTTGTTCCCTGCCAGTAGGTACTGACATCCGATATAAGATTAGATTTTCATAATTGTATGTGATAGGGGCGACCATATTGCAATCTATTCTGGATTGTTACTATGAATTTTCTGACAGAATAACCCAAAATTTGACCACACCTCACCCAGGGATCGAACCCAGGACTCACACGGTCAGTAGCTGCGCTTGCGACCACTAGACCAATGGGCCGTCATCCATCATATATCATGTTAATTATAAAGATTTTATCATTCAAATTTATTTCGGCGTGGGCCCATTGTATGCAGTGGTAAATTCAATAAATAAGTATATGGTCAATTTCTGAACAATATAACGTAACTTATGTACTTGTCGGCTACTCGGAATGTTGCACGCCCGCCCTGCCCGATATCCGCCTCAATACCAAATCCCTGACATTTCGCTCACTTCCGTAACCCTTGGGCGAGGTTTCATTGCAGGCGGAGTTTAGGGTCTTAGAAGGTAACGAAATCGATTAATAGATAGAAAGCCCACTGTTGGTTGTGTATTACAATTTTCTAGATCTAGGGCATCGGGTGACAGCAGATTTTCAGTGAGTACTGAAAACAACTGTGTATCTCATGAACATTTTCATGATAAAATAGTAACTGAGTATTGTTTCACTTGCAATTAAGTAAGACTTCCTTAGATAAGACGAAAGTGAACTTATAAATGGGTAACAATCAGGAAATCTGAAGCCTTGCTCAAAATGTTGCACGTCGGGATTGAGACAAAGGAAACTGAACTCTACCACAAGTATTTAGCGTCCTTACACCTCTGATTGATCTACAAACGCTGTCACCATCACCCGACCCTCAGCCTTCAAGTTTAACAATTGTATCGCAACCGCCCCACCACGTCGGCGACGCGGCGTGGGCCCAACTCGCCGCAGCACGATCACTCTGCGCACGCGCGCTGAGCTTACGCGCGTTCTCTGTGTAATATGCGTCGGTGGTGACAAGTGCCAGTGTTGTGTTCGATAATATTTCTGTACTAAGACCGTGATCTGTGGTAACATTGCAAACATGAGGTCTTTCGGCGCCGCGGCGCTTTTCACACTAGCGATAATAACAGGTGAGATTTTCATATAGTAGGGATAATTTAATATTTCAGAACTGGAAAAATATAGAGCATTTTTATATATAATCCATCTCGCCAATTTTTAGAGAATTTTGTTCTAAACTCGAAATTAAATAGAAACAAAAATGTGACGTTTTTTAATTAATTCGTCTGTCTGGTAAAAATGTCCAGTCATCGAATCGAATAAAGTCGGAAGTTGACTGTCAGTGCACACGGCAATATTGTCCGACAATAACCAAACACTTTCCAAGCGTACACTTACGTAAATAATTTCCTAATTACAAAGCATTTTTTAACTTTGCTAAATTCGTTTCATCAAATGTCTGATGTTGTGAATATTTATAGTCTACATTTTTTACGTTTAAATGCTATTTGGTTTTGAAATTATAATATTTTATATTTCGATCATTATCATATTACTTTCAATGCCATTCAAAAACTAAATATTTAAAGGCGAGCAGCCATGAGTGCGGATAAAATTTAAAATTCTGACACTTTCGAAATGATACAATTTGAATTTATGTGACAAATGTCATTTATTTGTTTTAATCACTTTCATTCTCTATAACCAGTTGCGCTCGCACCTGCGTACGGTGTTTTCATTGCGCACGCATGGGAAAAATGGCGGGAGAAAAAATCTTAGCATTTCTTAACCAACACATTAAAGTTGCAATATACACTTCGCATAAATATTAGATTGTGTACGTATTGTAATTTGAATGTATGTCTATAATTAGTATCGTATTATTTGCGTAATCTCCGCTTTGTTTTTTTTACGGCGCGTGCGCTGCCGCGTTCGTAAACCGCGCGTAACGTTTTGACGGTAAAAATTTATCATTCGTTTTCCTTTTTATGAATGCCGTTGACTCGTAAACATATTACTCGATAATATTGATATGTGCAAACATTATTTCGTCAAGATGATTTTTAAACAGGCTAGCTTAAAGTGCTAATTAGTCTGCTAATATATTTCCGTATAGCTACTTACTTATTTTTATACATGCTTTTATGTTAATTTAAAATTTAGACGTAATTCATTTTCACGTATAATTAAAAAAATTACGAAACGTAGACATTGGTGTAATTAATGATTAAACGAACTAACCTGTATATATTACTTTACCGATTGATTTCTTCGATAGGTGTCCCGAGTTCGATTCCCGCACGGAACAAATTTGTACGACCTATAGATAATTGTTCCGGGTCTGGGTTTATTTATAAATGTAAACACGTATAAAAAAAATCATAATAATTATATGAAACACCTCGTCCGAGGAGATCGTGCTGTTCTTGGCAACAGCTGTCTATTCTCAGTTTAATTAGGATACTTGTAAGTTTTACCCGTGAGTGATGTAAATGAAACACAATAGAAAGTCTATTGTGTCTAGTTGCCGGGGGCCGCATGTGTTCTATTGAATTAATGACCTTATAATTAACTTAAGTCGATCTTTTTGCTTTGCTTTAGGCCTTTACTTTGACCCGTTTTAGATCAGACCATACAAATGTCAAATGTCTCCTAAACCACTACTAGGATTGTCAATGTCACTCAGAAACTTCATAAAATATTCATCGCTCGCACCATTTTGTCTAGTCTAGACTGAAGAGGCGTTTAAAAAAAAACTAAAGAATGTCTAATAAGTTATGGTGTAATAAACATATCGGCCGTTAAGGATATTTATGGTCGTCAAAGTATCACTACATTTTATAAAACAGTCCCCGCCGCGTCCGTCTGTCTGAACGCGATAAACTCAAAAACTACTGAACGTAAGTAACTGAACTTTTTATTTGATATTGCCCTACACTAGGATTTCTACAAATGACAAAAAGACAAACATATGTATGTTTGTAAACTGTACCCACGACATATACACACACAACCAGACCCGAAACAACTAACTGTAGATCATACAAATATTTGTTACGTGTCGGAATCGAACCCGCGACACCTAGCGCAGAGAGCTAATCACTTAGTCATTGCGCCAACCATGCCGTCTCATTATTAGGTTTTGTGTAAATTGTCTGAAATATGACGATGATTGTTGAAGATGTCGGAAAAAATCATGCCGACTGGGAGCTTTACTAGCGTGCGCCGCGTAAACCAATAGAGTTATATATTCTTATTAAAATATATCCTTATTATATTAAGACCATAGTCTTAGAAAAAAAAAGTAAACGTATATGTTTTGTTACCCGTGCGAAGCCGGGGCGGGTCGCTAGTTGAGATATACTGCGAAAATACTTTAAATTATGTCAATAAATACTTTATTAGGTAAATGATATTTATGACTCACGATGTACCGTAAAAGCTATATATGCTATTTAAATGTCTGTGGGTCAATGTGGCAAGCAGTAATAATATATTGTTATTATCGTTTTTTGCTACTAGGTGTTAAAATAACATTGTTATAAGTACCTAAATTTTTTTTCCAACCATTCTCGTGTGAATCCGGTTTTATATCGATTTTAACAAGAATATGACAATTATTGTGAATTTAAAATGAGAGATTATATAGTCACGCGCCATATCTGTTTAAGATAATTTTAATAGAGTATTTAAATATCACATTAATTTAATTTATAATTTGAATTGTAAATAATTTTATTCTTGTGATCATTTCGGCGTCTGAGTGTCTCTTTATAAGAAAAACCTTATGCAATTGTATACAAGTACTGCAGGATATATTTTACAGTTGTCTTCTTTTCTAGACCCTATATGGCAATAATACTTGTCAGATATTTATAAGTTACAATTAAGAATATTAAAAGTCATTACACCTAAAACATATAAAAAATAAATTTAAAAACAGCGACGACGATCTGTTTAAATACTGTAATGTTATGAATGTGTTCAATAAAGTTGAATTTTTCACCCTTGCTGAAGTCAATAGGCCCGAGCTGCTAACCGAAAAAACAAGACCTGACTTTTTGAGATCTATTACACTTAAAAATAAATACATTCTACCAAAAGCCAACAATGTGCACGGGATGAGGGTTGCAGAATATTTGGTACCTTACTTTCTTAATAAACTGCCAGAAGACTTACAAACGTTATACAAAACGAGTTCGAAAAGTTATAAGTATAAATCAAAACGTTTCTTTACGCAAAAGTCTACTGTATAATTATCATTTAATTATTATATTTAAAACATCACTGTTGTAAAAATTAAATTAACGGCTCGCCAGCACACAGACAAACCCTGAGAGGTTTCATAAATTAAGGTAAGGTAATATAAATTAAGTATTTTGAAAATAAAATAAATAAAATAAAATATTTCAAAAACATTACCTATCAGAAATCCTTACCATCCAAAACTGCCTATATCAGACCTTTTTTATTAATGACGAAACTGGTAACATAGCGCTTCAAAAATTATTATACAACTTTGAAGTGGGTATCATCGCTACATTTCCATTTATAAAACATAACATAATCAAACCAATAGAAGATCGTTGCCTGGTTTGACATAAAAGGATGTCGAGACAGCCGTGCCCTTCATAGTATGACTATACGTTATTGCTTCACGAAAAATGTTCTATATACTGGGCATTGTGCCCCTTTGTTACGCCCGTCATGCTACTCACATCCCTTTCACAACATCGCAACGTGCAGAGCCACAGAAGAAAAAAATTGATACTGCCACGGCCATTTTTCACCAAATAGACAACAAAAGATACAGTTACTTAATACGTATACACAAATTATACTCGGTGTATTCGGGTATTGTTATGCAAAAATACATTCCAGTTAGAATCGAGATCAGTCGTGAACTCGTGGTAGTCCACGGTCACTTTCCCGTGTTTGTCGTTTGCGTTGCCACTTTCTTGTCAAGTGATATGGTGTGGTCACTTTGATGTTAAAGTGGCCATGTGTATGTAATACATGTGTATGTTATGGGTGTTGTATGGCGTTATGTTACGAAGTAGAGGACGTGTAAAAACATATTTTACTATGATATCTGATGATGTGCCCATCTAGTAGTCCCTGAGCATAGGAATTATGTTGTAAAGTTAGAACAGCGATTTTCGGGATATCAAAATGTGATTGGGGTCAATTTCATTGTATCATGGTTATTTAAAACTAGCTTCCGCCCGCGGCTTCGCCCACGTGGTTTACGAACCCCTACATTTTTCCGGGATAAAAAGTAGCCTATATGCTATTCCAGACCATCTATCTCAGTGCAAAATTACATCCAGATCCTTTTAGTAAGTAGTTTTTGCGTGAAAGAGTAACCATCCATCCATCCATCCTCACAGTCTTTCACATTTATAATATTAGTAGGATTAGAAGTATAATGAGTTGCCTGTTTTTTATTGAGTCTGTAATCACATCTACTCTGACTTACAGTTTCAAATCTGAAAATAAATAATTCAGTAAAACTTCGCCTTTTTGTATGTAACGTGAGTTAATTTTAGTTAACAAATAAATTATCTAAGATTCTTAACAAACGTAGGTCAAATAGTTTAGACAGTTATCGTACAATTGGGTTCACATAATTAGTAGTAACAAAAACGTAAGGTTTTTTATAAACGGAGCTTTATATCTACAAATCCGACAATAGATGTTCGATAATGTCGGCCAAGGCTGCCGCCTGCAGTTTCACAAACATTGGCATTAGTAATTCGACTCATGTCTGTCTGTCTCGTCCTAGCCACCGCTAGGAACAAATGAATCTGGGTCAGTGCTTCATAAAGTGGGTTAAACTCCCTAGGGTGTAGTGGCCAAGAATGGTGAAAGAAAATAATAAAAGTATATCGCGGTTCGGCAATCAAAATTATTGTATGATCTGTCTATTTGAAAATGATTTTCCAAAATAATAAGCTGCTTATCTTTTTAAGATTATAAAGCTGGGTGAATAGTGGTGCTTGAAATCCAATTAGTCTATTTTGAATGTACGTACGTAATATATTTTTTTATATAATAAGAATAAAATACAATATTATATTTTTTTTTCCACATAAAGCTTTCAACTTTAATAATGACGAAATGTTAAGGAATCTCTGACCTAGGATTTAATGTCGAAATTTAAGGAATGCACTCTGAATTCTAGATCTAAATTTTAGCACCAGAAATCAGTGATTTGGTCTGCATAACAATGTTAGTTAATGTGATTAACATTGACAAACAATTCGTGTTTAAACACTTTTAAGTGTACATTTAGTTTCAAAAAGTCTTGAGAACACTTAATTCTCCCAAATTTGGTTTTAATGAAATTACTCGGCGTTGTCGTGAGAAAATGTTTCTACATTACACATGCAAATTTAGGCCAGCCTTAGAACTCATAATACCTACATAATCGTTGCTACATAGTTTTTATTATTACTGATTTTTACCTGCATTGTGTAATATAAACTATTGTCACGTCTCAGGGTAAACGAGAAAAGACAAATTTTGGAACATAAAATTAAAATAAGAGGGATCATGATCGGTCACTTAATAAGGCACGAGAAGTTAATCAACACCATTATAGAAGGCAAAGTGAAGGAAAAGAAATGTCTGTGTACTTATGTACGCACGTAAGAAATTAGACTTCTTATTTATTGTTTTATTTCCATTGATATGAAACACGTGTTACAGATGCACAAATATTTCAATAACTACCTTGAATATAGCTATCAATTCCCAAGAAAATTTAAGAGACATTTACCAGCCAACTTCATGGTGTCGCTTTTGTCAGTCGCTGGGCGCGCGCATCTTTAGAATTCTCTCTCATCAAGCGCGCCAAAAAAAGTATAATTTCGAAAGAAAAGAGAAAGACCAAGAAGAAAGTATGTACATCGTACAGCTTAAGGAAAAGGCAAATGAAGAGACATACAGAATTAAAAGATTTAGCTTAAGATTTACAAATAGATGGAATTTGCTACACCGACAAGCACTATAGCATACCGAGTAGCAGACATTATAATTATTATGATAAATAGTAAAAGTTCATAATAACTTGTAGAACAGTTATAGATTTTTATTTCACTTTCTTTGTTCATATTAATCGAAGGTGTCTGACAACTGACAGATTAACTGACACTGACACAAATCTAAATGTTAAGCTCTTGCCTGTAAGCTACACACGTAATGCTTTAGTTGTATTAAGAAGATTAGCAAGTAACAAGAGACTTGTTACTGCAGACTTGACATATTAGAGACATTAAAAATTAACCTATAAAAGATTGTCCTCTCACACACAATATTTTACTAAGACAATTTATACAAAAAATGTATGTTTTAACGCAGTATAAATGCGTTTATGAAATTAAACGGCCAATCAAGAGCTAGAATTCAACTTGAAAAAATGGTTCCAAAGATATTTGTGCTTTATGGGGTACTTTTGTCTATTGTTAATATAAACCATAGAATGAATATAGAACCTTTGTAAAGGTTAGCAACAAGATTTTTAACGGGCTCACTACCCAGGGTGTGCAAGATGTACTTCTTTTTCCATGCACTCCAATAACTCTGTACTAGAAAACTATTAATATACTTAATACTTAAAACTGGTTCATTCGCTCAGTGGTCGCAAGCGCCGTTGCAGAGCGTGAGGTCCTACGTTTAATTCCCGGGTCGGGCAAAATGTTAGAAAATTCTCAAAAAAGTAAAAAGTAGCAGCTCAGAGTTCAGAATAGTCGCCAGTAGATGGAAATAGGCTGACTATCACGTGAGACCTAATAAATTAATCTCGGAAATGCTCGTGTACACATTTGCCAAACCATACAAAAAATACAGGTGATATTACCATACAAAACATACTGTTGTTAACACTGTTAAACGAATGTTCTTTGTCGTGCCTCAATACAATAAATCTACGAGTAGGAAGACCTCGTGACCTCTCGATCGTTAGTCAATGCCTTCGCTGTTTTATACTTGCTCTCCTCGGTTTATAGACTATAACAGCATGCCGCCTTTCGCACAAGATGGAGAGTTTAACTACGTAATATTGATGGAAGTGACATTAGGTGATGGGTATTATATCTATCACTATTATTAAAGGACATCAATGAGGAAGTTTTTAGCTATATTATTATCCTTTGGGCCTAGGTTAATGAACCGTATCTTGTATTAGAGTAGGTACTTATGTGAGTGTATTGTCTTGGTGTATCGTTGTATCAAATTTTTTTAAGCTCTGTTTACATAAGAATCTATTTAAACAAATGAACACATATGACATATTATCGCTGATCCCGACTTTCAAATCCAATTTTTCGTTATACACTGTAGAAAATAATTGCAACTTTTCGACTAAAAAAAACAAATTGAAGATCGCTCAATAATTAAAAATACGATGTCCAGCTAACATTAGAGATTATTTTCATTTTATATTTTTTATTGTATTTAAGGCACGAGGAATTTACACAACAGTGCGTTGTTGCTAAGTATTTACTAATAAACAGGTGTAACTGTTTCAACACACAACATTAATCACTTATATAACCAATAACTATATAATGTATTGATAGCAGACGCTCAACGCTCACGCATAGGACAGCTCAATGGTTGTGAACAAACCATTAACATAATCTTTATGACAAATGTCATAAGGTTCAAGGTTATTAGAGTTAATTTAAACAAGAGTAGGCCATTTTGATATTCGCCTTATATGCAACGGTAATATATTAATGGATAGTTATGTGTAGGAGTGTTTAAGTTTTGTTGAAATAGGATTTATGTTGTGTTTAAATGGTATGGGTGGTTAAAGGTATAGAGCTAGCAAACATTTACATATGAAAGAGAATATATGTTTTACTAAGATAACACAGCATCACGCCCGTATTACTTCAAGGGTTAGACAGAGGTGTACTTAACGCCTGAACACATTTCGCCATTTAATAAGTCCAATTTAATCGGGGGCGAGCTTATTGCCATTTACAGGGTATAATTCCACACTGCGGAATGCTAATGAGAAATCGGGGATTGAACTCTGAATTTTCCGCTCTGCAGCAGTTTGCGACAAAACTCAACAAATATGTAAATACTCCTTGTACATTATTCTCTTTTCAATTGACTTGTGTTTGTGTGATTATTATCACTTACCGATAAGACGGATTGATTTACTGTACTCGTTATGTCCTTTAAAGGTTATATGAATAAACCTATTACTTTGTGTATAAATCTATTGTTGCAACCAGTAGGGTCATGCAGCCTTAAGTTATTACTTGAAAGGTGTCGTAAACTAAATATTTCGACATTTTACACTTAATTGCCGTAGCTTATTTTATGGTATAGTGGACACATTAATGTACCATTGAAATCTTAATAGTTACGATTGAATAAGAAACTAGTTGTTGTTTTGACGTTTAGATTGGTCCGTTTCGTGCTCTCCACCAATCGGAGCGCCGCGCCGAACGCGTTCGATGAGTAGTAAATCGAATTTGTCAAAAGAAACTTACACTAGGGGTACAGGAGTAAATATTTTTACGGATTTTTTCGGCGATCCAAAATCTAAGAGCACAAGTTTATGAAATAGCCATCGCCAAATAACCTTGAATTGTTAATTATAGAGTGTGTAGCTATATAACAACCAGCGCCGTCTATCGGAGTCTTGTTCTTCTATAAGTGTAATAAACTACAAGATCCAAAAGTCTGTTTTTTATCTTATCATGCATAAACCACTGAACGGATCGTATTGAAATTCTACAGAGAGGTAGCCCGGGTCTAGGTCCCCGGTTACCTCTATAATATCCTACAAATGATGATATTTATATATCTATACTCTAAAGCGAAATATATCCCACTCACTGACTGATAAATCGCAAAATCTCAGGAATTAAAAAGCCTACAATATTGATATTTGAAATGAAAAGAATTGATGAAATAAAATGAAATTGACAGGTATCTTTGTATAGTTGTAGGAATATGCGAGGCTAGGATTTTTATTCAACCCCTTGGAGTCCAAAGTTACTCATGTCGTTTATTAATATTGTTGAAATTTCGGCAATAGGTTCACACCTACATTTTTTCGCGAGGCGTGTCAGCTTTGCAATGATAGAAATTATTAGTAAAATTTCCAGCCACAGCAATATTATGTGTTTACGTTATATAATATGTTCAACTTTGCCTAATATGACTGCGATAACATTTGCATAAGAATCGTGCGGTGGGCCGATGTCACGAGTTGAAAATTGCATTTATTGTTTGGTCGTGTTTGATTTATTGCAGATAGTGTCCTAAAAATTGTAACCTATTGTCATTGGAATGAAGTGCGAAATGTCTATGTAAGATATGATTTAGAAATACCTAAAGTTAAGGTTTTTCCATATCTTAGCTTAGCGTCTTGTCCGCAAACATTCTTGTATGACAGAATGTTTAATTTAATCTTACTGAGGATATAAAAAAATTGAAAGATTTATAGCACATATATATTTAATAGTAATGTTGGAAACGGTATTTTTTTTTCTCTAAGAGGCACTTAGAATTCTCTTTTTTCTTTTAAAAAAAACGTTGCCCCACTCTAGGAATAATTCCTGCATCGTGGGCGCGTTTACTAACATATATATTCGCATATACATACAACGATCCAGACCCGAAACAACTATCTGTAGATCATACAAATATTTGTTCCATGCGGGAATCGAACCCGCGACACACGCAGCAGTCGATCTCTCAACCACTACCGAACCGTGCCGTCAAAATTATACAATCATCAGTTCCTAGACAGTAAATATACATACAACACTACAGTACACGATTATTAGGTTCGTGTAACGTGCATCTAACATAATATGAATGTATTCAAGTTATACATTTTAGCGGCGCGTTAACAAAACTGATGATATCATGACACAATCATCCGATAGTTACAAGCCATCTGTAGTCGAATGGTCACTTTTTAACGCGCGTAGGTTTGTATTGACACATACTTAACGCCAACCTTGTACACATCATTAATCAATCCGGGTATTTGTGTTACGTACTTATTACATGTTAAAGCACGTGTAGCTTTTTAAAATTAAATTCGTACCTATTGCTTTTGGGACATGCCTGTTTGCTTTTCGAGAGAAATATTTTGCCCCATCTCTTTCGTTGGGATTGGGAGACGTTGAAGATCGACTATTCGTTGTAATAATTGTATGTATAGGTTCAATGTTTGGCAAATTTATTTGTTACGGAGACAGAAAAACTTACTGTTTTGATTACGAAAGACGGAGGACCGTGAGTTGTGGCTATTGTGGCGCAATTTGGGAGTTTTTGTGTTTATAAACAAAATTGTTTTGGGGATATTATATATTGTATCATTGTTCATTTGTATGTTATATAAATCTCGTATTTAAAAGAGCGCTTACACTTTCGTTTTCTATCGTGTTAAAAGAATTAAATTCGCCAGTCAGCGGGGTTGGTAGGTTTGCAGCGGGCCCGGGTGCCCTGTGCCGGATGAGCATTTAAAAGACTTGTTACTCGTGGTTGCTCTTCTAATACATTACACTGCATTAAATCTAATAGTTAGTTAAAAAAACAACTTAGTGACAGCTACTCTTGCTCTAACTTATTAAATTCATTAATTACCTTGTGAAACGTAACATAACGTATAGCTAACAATAAGTTGAAGGCGATCATTATCGGTTACGTAACTTACGTTGTCCGACGTAAAGTCACGGAATTGCACTGTTTTTATTGTTTCACCGTTCCGCGCACTTTCACGGTCATGAATGGTGCGTGGCGTGGGTGACTTTCTTTTGGTGCGCAGGCGCATCGAACAGGTGTTTCCACTCGCTTGTTGACCGCTGATGCAATGTCACCGTCGGTAATTATTTTGGCTAATCATTGCGATGATTTCTTGTGTAATTGATTACGTAAATGTAATTCGAATATGGAATGAGTATTTTGGTCTTTTCTAAGTGATGTGTGAAGTGTTATTTTCGTTATTTTGATTCCTTATGAATTTGGAACTTAGAATTAAATTAGAAATATAATTAAATAAACTGTAGTATTGTTTTTTCCGCAGTATTTATCATGAGTGTAGATTATTTTAATCCTAAAACCTGTTACAATAAAATTATTAATTTAATGTCATGTAAATATTGAGAATTGTAAATGAATGTGTCAAATGTTAAAACGTAGTATATGGTATATCAAGTTCTTAGGTAGTAAAATATTTTCTACCAATGGTGTATTTCAAAACGTAGGTGTTCATTTAGAATTCTACAGACATTCAATATCTTTAATTAAACACAGTTGACTAATGGTTAATGTCGATAGCCTGAGGTTCTTAGTAATACCGAGTTTATATTACAGTATTTTAAATGAGAGAATATTTTTGGATCTGTTTGATGTCAAATAATAAGTAACATTATAAATATGCACGTGGGAGTATAATTATTCAAAATGAAGTGCCTCATTGGTGTAGAGGTCCCAAGCGCGACTGTTGAGTGTATGGTCGTGGGTTCGATTCCCGGGTCTAGCAATATTATTGGGTTTTTCTGTATGGAAACTCTCAAGACTCTCTCAACTCTTAGACCAATGCGGCATGTAAAGTGTAAGCGATAATCACGCAGCATTTGGGCATACAAATCAATTCATGTTTTCACTTATGTACCTACTCAATAGTACTCGACAAACAGACTAGTACTAATCAGGTGTAGGATAATCTGATCTTATGATGTTTGACGGCGTGCTTCACTCAAGAGGATGTTCAATGGTTTACACGATGTCTCAATAGCTGATCGAGTCTGTCAACTCTGTGACGGCACGGTTAGCGTAGTGGCTAAGCGATTAGCTTTCTGCGCTAGGCGTCACGGGTGTTTATTCCGTCACTGAATAAATATGTTGTTTTGAGGTCTGGTTCTGTGTGCATGTGACATATATGTTTGTAAATTATAGCGACGATACAGGAGACTACTGAGGGAGACAACGTTATCCTATCCTACTAATATTATAAATGTGAATGTTTGTGAGGATGGATGGATGGATGGATGGATCTTTGTTACACTTTTACGCCAGAACGACTGAACGGATCTGGATGAAATTTGGCACAGAGATAGATTATAGTCTGGAATAGCACATACTTTTATCCTGGGTAAATGTACAGGTTCGTAAACCACGCGGGCGAAGCCGCGGGCGGGAAGCTAGTTAAAAAATAAATTTAATAAGATGAGTTTGTTTTGTATGTTGTTGAATTGATTGTTGATGTTGATCAACGAATCCAAAATAACTGCCACATTGGTCTAAGTTGTAAAAGCGATTGATGAGCGTGAAGTTTTACGCAAGGATTCTCGGGTCGCGTAAACTATTATTGGTATTTTTTTGTATGGTAATTCAGTAGGAGTAAATCGATACTTTGACCGGTAAATGGCTATAAGATTTCATATATTACATGGGATATGTGAGTAAAACTGGTGGCTAAAACTTCGGGTAATACTTCGGCGTGATGCTATGTTATGTTTATGCTACCAATCAATCCTAACAGCTCACGAGACTATCACAGATTTGACAATCAACCTTTCAGAAAACAGGGTTCAACGTTCTAATAAGCGAGGAGTAGCTTCTTGTGCGCTATGAATTTTTGGCCTATTGGCATTTTTATACTGCTTATTTTGTGAGGATAATGATGTACGAAACAAAACAATATTTAATTGGCATTTGCGTATCGTATTTTTTTTTGTATTTGACGGTACAGTTGATTTGACATAACCGTTATTGATTGATGATTTATTATTATTGAGTCACGCGTTTTATTAATTTAGATTATGCATGTAGATTTCGTTTAGTTTCACTTGAATATTAGTCGAGAACGATAACCTACCATTTGGCTTTTTACTTCCCTCCATTACATTACATTACATTCCCTCCATATGTATATGTATACGCTTGCGCAGTATACATATACATATGTATGTATGTGAGTGTGAGGGTTTTAAATTTTAGGCGACAGAGCATCGACGTATGTACGCGGTAGACGCAAATCAGCAAGCCATCGCTGTCGACTAGTATTCAACAGTTCTTGACAAATCAACTTAGTTTAATGAGTCGTATAGATTAGTTATACAATAATCTGCGCATGCGGTGTTTGTTTATTAATCTTTTAGCTACGATCACTGATGAGAGTACTGAAGAGGATGTTGATTCAACATGTATGTTATGTTAGAATACAATAGCGTTGACATTTTGTGTGATATGGCAAAAATATACTTTTTATTTTTATTTTAACGATCTGGCATTTACTCTTTGATGATGTTTTCTAACAATCTTTATTGAATTTCGTAGGTTTTGATGATTACCAAAGTTTAATTCACAATATTTTTAACTATAGAATAAATACTTATGTATAGGTCATTAAATGAATATTTTTTTTAAACATCAATAACTTGATTGACGCCTCATCGAATCATAATATAGGATGTATTGTATTGTATTGTATAGCTTTAATTATATTACGCAAAACACACAATTCAAAAACACGTTTCATCTAACGATCCATGTTTCCGCTTTACAATAAAAGATTTTTTTAAAATTCTATATTTGAAAACTAGATTTGGTAATTGCCAAGGCTTACATCAATGTCAGGCGGTCAGGCCAAATCACGCTTCACGCGATCAGGTTCCAGCTTAATTATATTTCACGCGATCGGGCTTGAGCGCGTTATATGCAAAGTCAGTGAGAAATCGCGTTTGGAATACTCTCTTCACGTTGTGTTACGGTGAAATGGTGACTTTCGCATTTGTCGAGACCGCGCAATCTTACGTAAGGCTAGATGTCATCTAATTACTTCATATATGTGAAGAATTTTGGACGTCTCGATGAGTTGTTGTCGAATTATCTGATTTTTCAATAAATAGACGGTACAGATAGAATATGAATGTATTTTCTTTGGTAGTGGCAGCAACATTTTTTTCCGTGTCTCACCACGCAATTTCATGTATTTTGTTTAAGTTCTGCTCTGGGACACCTGAAAAATATTAAATGAATACCAATATGTACATTGGTATACATTGGTATACATTGGTAGTTCAGTCAAAAAGTACTACCTTTTAAAGTTAATGTATCGTATGATTAAAATATATCGAGTTAAAATGGTAATTGCATGTTCAAAATACATCAGCTTTAGCCAATGTGTGTTGAAGTTACCAGAGAATGTCTACTAGTCAATCATTCACAAGTACAGTCAGCGATAAAATAGTTATTGTTCTTAAGAAACTATTACTGCGAGATCATCGAATTAATGTAATGTTTTTATTTAATATTATTGATCGTTATGTGGCCGTTTTGATGAAAGTAACATAAATTAATAAATTCTATTATTACATTAACCAATAAAGCTAAGAAATTCTATAATACTTAAATATCAAAAATATAAAATATTCAAGATAATTTTATACTTTCATCAGCAACTTTTGACGCCGACTGTACCATCACAATTCATAATCCACTTCCTAACTTTTACATTACGACGCTCCACTTATACTCTAGTTCCCAGCTCATGGAAGTAAACAGTCAAAGTATCAATCAAGATGCTTCTTATGGTACACTTCCTATATTGTGCAATACTTGCGCAAGTAATTAATACCGAGTAAAGTATGTGTACTATTTAATAAAGGAAAGGAAAGAAAGTGTCATTACTTACTCAGGAAGGAAGCCGTTTACTGGCGTTTTGCTAATATATGTACATATTTTGTTTGTTACCCACAATTGATGTGTAAATATTGATCGTTAATTTTATACTCTGGCTGATTAGTGGTAAAAGGAAATTACGTTTTCTCAAATGAGATTTTCTTATTGGTTGGCTGCATAATGATATTGTAAGATCATCGACAAATGTAATGATTGGTATAAATTAAGATTTCTTAAAGCATAATAATTTAATAATACTACTATCAATAGTACTGTCTCATTGGTCGCATGGAAATTCTCAATATCAGTACGAAGTTTGGAACTGTGCCCGGTAGATGGGAATATATTTGGCCTCTATTACACTCAAAAACTGACTCAATATCGGCATCGGCGGAATGTGCTTAATAGTACACCTCATTTTAACCCTTCCGACGATAACTTGTGGTTATACATTGAAGTTGGTTCTAGAGATCTGAGACCTAACAAAACATTTGTTAGATGTTGTAAACATTTACATTAAATAATTTCTACTTTTAATTATACCGGCGCGTGATCATCCATATTGTTCCTAAGTCTTGTAATTAAACACAACATACTTGTAATAGCCGTGGGGAGAAAACAACTATTCAATTAGTAACAATGAAAATAGAGATCCGTGTGGACTAACTAATAATGTAAGATAATAGAATGAATTAAAACAGCAAAATATATACGTATTTGATTTAGATAGTTCAATGTTTAGCCTCGTTGGTTTAGTGGTAGAATACGTGCTGATCGTGAGGTCTTGTCTTCGATTCCCTGGTCGGGTAAAATGTTAAGGGGTTTGCGTTTTGAAAAATTCTTGGTACAAGCTCAGAGTTTGGAATTGTGGTGTGTGTTTTTGGAATTGTGTGGTAGATGCCACATTGATGAAAATGGATGAGACTGGCGCAGGAGCGTAGAATTTGGCACTTTCAAAGAGAGGTCTATGGGCAGCAGTCGGCGAAGTCGGGCTGTGGACGATGATGTTGGCACATTAATTAACTATCATCCAACTTATTAAATGGGATAGTGGGGATTAATTTTAGCGTCGCTTGTAATAACTGTATGACCTGAATGTCTGAATGGGGTGAGGTAAATATTTTTATTCGTTTGAATATAATAATAAATAATAAAATATATTTTTATTCATGTAGACCAGTTAAAGGCACTTATGAATAGTCAGACTCTAGTTGCCACGTTCCAAAGTATTATTTTCCTATGGAGAAGAACGGGCGAGAAACTCCATGGTTACTCATTTAAATTCTGATAATCTAACATTTCATATTTATGAATATATTATTTTCTCAACGAACCTTTCAAACAAATAATGAAATCATTAATAAAAAGCGTTAGGCTCTAACATCGGTGTCCTAATATTTTCTCATATTTTAATATTAACATAATATCAGTGGCAATATTTCGCTATCGAGGCCAAATATTCTTAACTCGCGAATCACCTGATAGTTTATCTGTTGCTTGGTAATAATAAATTAATGGAGAGTTGTTGACTTTCCTAGTGTTATTGGGATACTCGGGTATCATATATTTTTCTTGTTGCGCGGCTGCTGAGCGTGAGGTCGTGGATTCGATTCCTGGGATGGGCAGTGTCATTGGGGTCCTATTTGAAAATTCTCAGTTAAAGCCCGGAATTTGAAATTATCTCCACTAGCGACAATAGATACGTCCTCTTATAATAACGAGTGAGCGAAATTTGTGTGGACAATGTCATTTAACACATAAGTTGCATCCAAAATTTATAGGTGAACAATAAAAAGTATTCTATTCTATTCTAGACCTCTGCCTAACTCTTTGGAATATAAAAGCGTGATGGTATGATGCTATGTTATATATTTTGTGAGGTCTTTTTATTTTAAATTCCAGATACGTTTGCATTAATCAAATGTGAAAGAACCCATAAATCATCACAATATAGAACTGTGATAAATTCAAAATAAGAATTTATTTGACCAGTATCTTATTACCTAGTAACGGTTTGCAGTCTGTGTTGGCCTCTTGACCCGTACATATACTCCGGTTGCCCATAGTTTAAGAAGAAACCTATTATTAGTGGGTTTTACTGCCAATTTTATTTATTACTCATGTGTTTTCTTTAAATTCAATTCAACCCATTTAAATTGTAAAATAGGCATACGAGACGCGTGTTATGACTTTGAAATTAACTATAAAAAATTGAAAATCTTTGTTATAACGTCGATTAGCTATACCTAGTTATAGCATCCGTGAGATCTATGCCATACAGAAAGATATTTGCGGAAAAGGAAAATCTTCACCTTATATCTTTGCATGTTAAACAAACCACTATCATAGATGAAAATCACTTAATTACATGTTTAATAACGAAACAGCGACAAAGAAATGTAACTTGCACCAATAAAACCGAACTATGAAGAAAGAGTTCACGCACACATGCGCACGAGTGACGTTACGTCTGCATGTGTGTACGCCGGTGTCGTTGCGTTTTCACTCACGTTGTTGCAAACTGGAAGTGTTGGTGCGATATAATAAGCATGATTTTTCCAGGGAAATTTTCGCTAAAGCATTTTTTTAAAACTTGTTAGCTAACAAAGTGAATGTAGATTTACTGGCTGTGTAATTACATATAATTTGATTTTTTCTAATGTGCGGTAAATAACCGATGATATAATTCGATAATAAAATAGTAAGTTATATATATAGTTTGTTTCTATGTGAGACGAACAAACGAAAAAAAGGAAAGCATGCATCTGCCAACATGTACCTATGTGGCAATGTAATAAAAAATACAACGTACGGTATTATATAAAAATATGAAACAATGCGATGAAACTAAACATTTACAACTCCACAGACTGCTAATCCAAGGTTACGTTCTCGTGTATTTTGTCGCAAGATTCTTGCAAATAATCTGATTTATAGCAGATTGCCGATACGGTTGTGTCACACTTGAGCAATTATTCAAATCGTGTCTAGTTTTTAAATTAAATTAAGAAGTTGAAATGATTATCACAAGCATTTTATTTGGTGTCATTCGAAAAATCTGTTCGTTTTTTCATAATTTCATTCAGTTTTCAAGATCACTCAAACTGAATTTGGTCGCTAAGTACAAGGATTTCATATTACATATATATGGTTGTCGACGATTTATCAATATATTTAAACACTTTAAGCAAAGTGTTGTCATTTCTCATCTATGTAAGTATATTTTAATTATTATGGGATGTAAATTATGTTATCTTAAACACGTATTTATGCGACTGGGTGCAGTGGCTAAGCGATTAGATTTCTGCGCTAAGTGCAGCAGAGTCGATTACTGCACGGAACAAATAATTGTTTCGGATCAGGGTGTGTGTGTATGTGATATATATTATGATTGTAAAACTGTTCGCACCATACAGGAGATATCCTAGAGTGAGGCAACGATCTTTTATTAAAAATAAAGATTATACTGACGTCGATTATACGACGTTTCTACGTACGTCTCCTGAAGTATAATCATATCAAACTGTACAAGATTAACTCGTATTCTCATTGACAGGTGAACATTTTAATGCGAATTACGAAACAACGTCTTATGGCGATGTTACTTATCACACCTGTCTCCGGGTCTATTCCAGTGTTTCATGCCACCAGGAACGAATAAAACTACTTTCCCTCTTTTTAAATTACTTTTACGCCCATTGAAATACTGGAATATAGGTTGTAGGTGCAGGCTGTTTCACTTCCTAGATTAGGTGACTTTTTTCATATGTTTGCCGTACATAAATTGACATCTCTAAATAATTTCAGCGCAGGAAGTTACATATTATTTCAAATGTTAACAGATTATTTCTTTGCAATGAAAACTTTACTTTTGTTGCGTACCTATTGGTGATTATTTTACTTTTTAGAATTAAGTCTAATTGAAACTTTACTATGGGGTATTTCATACGTGCGCGCGCAATCAAGTAAATTGCGGTTCATTTATCTTAAAGCGAAATCAGCGGAATAAGCTTGTTCGAAATAAGCTGCACAGAAATTACGTTGTCACATTTACGATACAATATACATTAACAGCAAATGTCAAATAAAACGTAAAATTAGATTTACATCAATAATATGTTTGCATCAGTGTCAAGTTGTTTTAATTTCGCAATATTAAGTCGATTGTAATGTATAGAACTTGCTAGACTGTCGATAAATTATATTTAAATACAGATCAAATGGCTAAAACCTAGAATCAAGAAAAAATTCTAACACTTTAAAATTCATTTGACATTTAATGAAAATTAATAATTAACAGATTAAAATAATAAGTAGTGCAGGTTATTATAACACGCGGGCTCTAGTCTCGGTTTGTTGTCTATGACTGAAGAAGATCACCTCGAGACGAAGGCTTTCAACAAAAAAAAACATAGTAACGATGTATCATCAGTTTATTTAAATTAGACATTCGGAAATAACATATCTACTGTTATTACAAATCCGGTTTGGTGATCGACCGATGTGTCTGCTATACGTCATGCAGCGGTTTAGAAATAAATATATTTTCGTGCTTTCTTTTTACGGGGAATCAATGCAGGTGTGTTAAACTCTTATTACAATAATACTAAGATTGATTTTCCTATGTAAATAGAAAAATGAGTTCAGAACTTTCTTGAGTGGTAAAAAATATTATAAGTCTATGCGTTGATATTAAGAAAGTAATGTTTTCGCGTACGCACCTTATGTTAATTTATTGTTTTATGTTGTGTCGACGAGGTCAAAACATTTGCGGTTATATTTCGGCCGATGATGCAATTGTTAAGAAAGCTATAGCTATTTATTAGGTTCGCTGGTGTAATTATATCTCAAAATACACTAAAATTTCGACAAAGAATATTTACGAGATGCTTTGTTAGACAATAGTTTAGGTATTTGAATAAATAATCCACTAATAAACAGGAAACTGCGATGTTTGCATAATTTGTTTAATATTGTTTTTTAGACGAAGTAAACAAATCACTTTCGGCTAACAACAACAGAATATTTTTTTATGTTTGAAATATGTGAATGTTCTTTATAATTCTACCAACCGTACCTGTTCATGTAAAAACGATTTGCGATCGCAAAGAATTAAAGAGTCTTTAAAATGATTTTGCTGCTGTGAAAATACTGACTACGTCTGGGGCGCTATAATTAGCAACTGTTACAAAAGTTGTTAGTTACAACATAGAAAGGACTTCAGACGGCGCGAAGTGTCGTAGAAATTCTAAATTAGCTCGTTGTTTAATTTGTAGAGGAAAGTCCCTTAATATAATGTAGCGTTACATACTTTAGAACATTGATTTATTTTGAATGCTTTACAGCTGTGGTCCTATAGTGGTAACACAATTAACTAGTACCTTAGCACAAAATGATGTTTCTGCGGTTTTGCTTGATCTGTTCATTTGGTTGGGACATCTTAATAAAATACGACCATGGAAAGATACACCGTCATAACGTCGACGCCACGGTTTGGCGCAGTGGCGCAGATCGATTGCTGCGCTACGTGGCGCGAATTCGATTCCCGCATGGAACAAATATTTGTAAGATCTACAGATAGTTGTTCCGGGTTTGGGTGTATGTCCATGTGAATATATGTTTGTAAATGCACCCATGATACAGGAGATACACCTAGTGTGTCGCAAATATAAAAAAAACGTGGTCGAGATCACACTTCTTAGTTTTCATTCTACGTTCAAAATTACAGCCAGAGGACGTTTTTCTGCTGAACATGATGCTACCCAACTAAATGAAAGTAAACAATATCTCTATAGTTTGTTGTGAGAATACTTTGATTCAAAATAGAAGTGTATATTAATATACATGGTAAATGAAGCATTCATTGCAAAATTGTGCTACTTACTATGAGATCATCAATTAGACGAGTGTTGCGCCCAGTAACGCTAACTCGCTTTGTTTCACACTCCCACAGGTTGCGAATCTATGCAATTAGTTTTCTTCTCACAGAATGTTGGTAACCTCTGCCGCGATGACTATGGTTGAGTTTTAATATTACAACAACTATCAGGGGAGGACTTGGTGAGGTAATGCTGAGTCACGTTATATCAAAAGTAGTGTACTTACGTTAATGAAATAATTTTTGCTCACACATAGTTAAATTGTACCACTATGTATTAAAATTAAATTTTATATTTCTACGTCATCACACACTTGTAATCTCACATCCCTGCGATTGAATGCTTCTTATCGATAAACGTGTGTGCTTACATAACAATCAAAAACAATAACGTTAGTAATATCATACTATAAAATTATCAATCATTTGAATAAGAGCCAACTAGTCTGTAATCTGGGAAAATGTTAGGACGAAGATGACTGTTGCAATTCCGCGAACAATACCTCGAACAAATGTAACAAAATTGCAGAAACAAAGCGCGATCAACATTCACATTTAGCACCCTTGACCAAACAGCTCCATTCACTCCGGCCCTGACGCCAGGTGCGGTCAACCGTTTCCCATAAGAAATGCGGTTGCGGCCCGCAAATTGCCCGTCATTTGTGTATGGATTATGTGGAATTAAAGTTAGGTAAGCTAAGCTTCTTTGTTGTCGGGTATTAGCTTGTAAAGTGCATTGCGCGTAGGAGCAGAGATTGGCCAATCCGTCGCTTTTAGGAAATAATTGGTTCAGCTAATGTCCCTGTGTGAACTTTTAGATTGGAATTGTAGTTATACTTATGGATATAATCGCAGAACATAGATAGTAATGATATTTAAAGAACTTTACTGGAATGTGTAATGCTGCCAGTCTTCTGGGCACGTTACCATTCGACAGCGATGTGGAGGAGTACTATGACGCCCAAGTATTCGTTTAGGATAGGTTTTTTTCATATTTGTTTTTTTTTTTTTTGATTCATTAGTATAAGTAGTTCGTTTTAAAAATAGTTTAGTTATTTTTTTTAATTACTGTAAAAAGTAATAATAAAATAACACTTTTATGATAAATCTCACACTTTACTGGGAATAAAATGTGCTACGAATAATTTGCCTACGCCGTAGCCGCTACGTAGATTATAATTCTCCTGCCCTTCTACTATTTTATTTGGGGTCGGCGCAAGATGACCGTTTTTTACATTCAGTCATTTCCAAATTCACTTTCTTTTCATTCATATCATGTAGCTGCAATGTAGAGGTAAATTTACTCTCGAAAGTGTAAACTGGGACTTTATGTTGATTTACAGAGAATCTCTTATTACCAATTTAAATCATAAAAATCAAACAATCGAACAAGACACTAACATCGCGATTTTGTTGATCAAAGAGTTCCAATGCAGGCCGTAAGGTCAACGAACTCGAGTAATATTTTCATAATCAGTGCCACTGGTACCGTATGTAACCCTGTAGGAATGAGTAGGTCATTTTCTAAGTCCAGACTCCAGGCTAAAAAGGCACACACACGTCTGTGTTATATCATTACACATCATCGTAATGTGATGTTGCGAAAATTTCACGTGTTACTTGTACTGGTGTCATAGTGAGATAATTTGTGCGCTGTGTTATACAGAATTACGTAGCTCTCACAAGTTACATATGAAATGTACTAAGAAAAGATATTCCAAAATTGAATATCGATAATATCAGACGAAATGCGCATGTGTGAAAGACCCTTAAATAAAACATGACATAGCATCATGCCTATATTCCCGAAGGGCTAGGCAGAGGTGTACTATTGTACACCAACATTTCGCCGATGCTGTTATTGAGTCCCATGTAATAGGGGGCGAGCCTATTGCCATTTACCGGGCACAGTTCCAGACTCTGTGCTGCTACTGAGAATTTCAATACAGAAAAACTCAATAACACTTTGCCTGACCCGAGAATCGAACTCAGGACTTCACGCTCGGCAGTCGGCAGTCGTTAAATAAAACTCATATGTATTACATAACATAGAGTCACGTCTGTATTCCTCGAAGGGTTAGTTGTACGAGTACTATTGTACACCCACACGTTTCATCGGTAAAGTTTGTGCTATTGAGAGTTTTAATAAGAGAGCCCAATAACACACTTTGCTCGATCCAGGAATCGAACCCATGGCCTCACGCCGAGCAGTCGCACTTGCGACCACTAGACCAATGAAGCAGTTCCTCGGATATTTATTTTATACCTATATTTTAGTATTTATTCATATGCAAGTTGTAAAATTTAATTGAATAAAATTGCAATACATTACTTACCACTTACATTTATGTTAATTTATTCTCTCTCTTGTCGGAGACAAAAGATAACGTTTTACTGGAAACATCTTAAGCGACTTATTTCACTTTCTAATAACGACCTTTTGTTTTTGTTGCAGGTAAATACTTTACTGATCGTGTGCCGTGAGAGAAAATCTTGTGAGTACGAAGATATGAATGGGAAAGGAAAGAATTTTGTGCATTTATTTTCGCACTGTCAACTTAAAGTGTGGACGACAAACCTTTCAGGCGGGTTCTCAGGCTGGGTGAAAGCATTTTTTGTCACACGAATTGTACTTTTTTTACTACTGGAATTTCATTTTCACTTGACAAACCTTTTCCCAATTATATTGGGGTCAGCTCTCAATCAAACCGTGACTGACGTCTGACCTCCACCACCAAATCACTAGGAGAGACTGATACTCTAAGGTTAGACTGGTTCTCAGATATTTTGGGCTGCTGGCACCCGTAACGACTGTCATAGGAGTTGGGATGAAACACGAGCCCAACTTAACATGTTCCGAAGCACGAAAGAGGTCTCCATGTGTAAAAACGGTCAGCCATCCAAAAAGTGACCGAATCAACCTTGTACAGTGACTGATTTGCGCGGTAACAATGTATTTACGAGCTCCTCGTCTAGGAGGATTTCAATGAGACTCATAGAGTTAGTGACTGCGTATACTTTAGCTTGCGGGGACGGAATAAGTCTTGACGACTCGGTTGGCGCAGTGGCTAAGTGAGTAGCTTTCTGCGCTAGGTGTCACGGGTTCGATTTCCGCACGGTATAAATATTTGTATGACCTATAGATAGTTGTTTCGGGTCTGGTTGTGTGTGTATGTGACATGTTTGTTTGTAAACTGTACCCACGACACAGTACAAATCCCAGTGTGGGGGCAATGATTTTTTTGCAAAAAAAAAAAAACGGTTATTATTTTCCAGTTACACTTTCGGACAGTCAATCCATTATGATACACTCTTTCAAATCCGTTCATTCTTAAACACCTGCCAGTCTTTATCGAGAAGGCTGTCCATTTGCATAAAACCTCTATAGTAATCTATGTGATACTTTTATAAATTCAAGCAGATATTGTTACATTTCATTACGTTAACATTCCTAGCGTTGTGATTGCTGTTGTGGGCTTACAGTGCAATAAAAGGTTCAAGTGATATTGACGTGGTTACATCAGCACCCTTTGAAACCACATGTGGTAATACAGGTTGAGGTTAAAGTTCACGAAGTACTCGTAACCTCATATTGTCCACATAACTTAGCATCACGCCTGTATTCCCGGAAGGGTTAGGCAGAGGTGTACGATTTTGCACCCACATTTCGCCGATACCGTTTTTCAGTCCCATGTTATAGGGGCGAGTGTATTGCTATCTACCGGGCACAGTTTCCGATTCTGTGATCTTATTGAGAATTTACATGCAGAAAAACCAAATAACACTTTGCCCGACCTGGGAATCGAACCCAAGACCTCACGACCACTAGACCAATCAGGCAGTCATGCTGTCTACCTCCTAGTAATATACAGCTTAGAAATCTGCAAACCCCATAAGGAAAAAAAGCTTGATCATAAAAAAGGTATTAATTGCACGCCATAATTATTATTGTACAAGCTTTTCTCACGTCATTCACACGGGTCAGGCGGGCGGCACAATGCCTTATAAACCCACTGTTTTGAAACCTGCGCTTACGACCATTTTCCCATCCTAAAGGTTAATAGTTCTTTTAGATTATCATTTAATAACATGTTATGTTATTATGTTAGTGATGCAATTAGGAAGACGCAGTATTTAGTAGGTTATGTTTATAAATAAATTGATATTTTGTAAGTGAGTGTATATGTAAGGTTGCGAGAGGTTTGTGAGATTGGCGGGCTAATGTAGCGTCAGTTAAGATGGCGACATAAACCGCTGATTAAAGGCAGCCGCTGCGTTTAAAACACTTTAGAAAGAAAATATATACTCGTGTATGTTGACACGTTAGTTGTTTATAAATGGCTCTCGGCTTAAAATATTGACCTTAGACCCTAGTGACGTAAGAGACCTTGTGGTTGTGGGTGCACGATGATGAATAGATGAAGAGTAATGTATATATATTAAAGAAAGCTTGTATTGGAGTTTCTGTCACTTCATAAAAAGTACTTTTTTTTAATTTGAATAACGAACGGTGAATTTTGGTGAACAAAGGCTTAGCATAAAATCTCTTTCAAGAAACCTACGTGTGAATATATTGGGATAGATTAGACAGCTCGGTTTAAGAAGGTACCAAGGCCGTTTGGTTTACTCTGCAAAATTCTAAAAAATTCTCTGTATTCTTCGCGTATTTATATAAAACTTAATTTTAAATGTTATGTGAAATTTGCATAAACTGTCGCATTTTCTACAAACAAAACTTTCGATCTCACTGCTTATCTGCATAATTCGTAAGGTCAATGCTACCATGGCCGCCAACGAGTTATACAGAATTTATAATATTTATATAATATCCAAGAGCATAAAAGTCGATACCACAAACATATTTGGACAGGGGTTAACAGGAATACTATTAATGTACTAGGTAAAAAAATTACGAAGTTTTTGAATAATATAATTGATTTGTATATAAATGAAACCGTGGTTTCAACAAAGGCGTAAAAATTTCCTGACCGTACGGTTGGCGGAGTGGCTAAGCGATTAGCATTCTGCGCTAAGCGTCGCGGGTTTGATCCCCGCACGGAATAATTATTTGTATGATCTACAGATAGTTGTTTCGTGTCTGGTTGTGTGTGCATGTGACATGTATGTTTGTAAACTGTACTCACGATATAGGAGAAATTATAGTGTGAGGCAAACGTAAAAAAAAAAGGAAAAAAAAAGCGCGAAGTAAATAGCTTCATCAACAAAATAAGGCTTTGATGCATGAGTAGGTGTTCTCATTCATATCAGTTAGGTTGTTAGTCAGAGATCAAATTGCACAAGAGCAGTGCTACTTGTGTTGACGCTGTGTTGTGTGCACATGCATTACCGGCAGTATACTCAGAGTAAGTTGTTTCTTTAGAAACAAGTATAAAGAGATGGCGGTTTATGAGTACAGAACATTGTGTTTACGTACTTATGTATTTTAACTTCTTATCATGTTTGTTTGATGGTTTTTTGATTGGCCTCCATTAGGTTTTCAAAAGTATAGAATATAGGATTATGAGGGCATGACAACAGGTGTTCCATTTTCAGTGTGGCGCCACAAACACACTTAGCATCATCAGAAAATCCTCCCCCTACCTTTTCCGGTTATCCTGCTATTTTAACTGAATGCCAGAATTTTTTGAATTTAGTTGTGTTCTTTTTTTTAATGAAAAACAAGCTAAAGAACACATTTGTTACAGCCGATGCGACTCCACGCTTGTTCATTAGACGAATGACGAAATTTAGCTCAACACGTGATAAAATTAGTCGTGTAAGGATCGTCACGATGTTATAAGTATGTTACTAGCTTATACTTTAATTGAAAATCCTTTGAAATGTTATATAGGACACGTACCTTTCTATATTCCATGTTTCTTAAGCCCATAACTTGCAGCGGCCTTACATTTCGTAAGTAACCTATAAGAACTAGCTCAACAGTACATTATAGTAAATTGAGCTCCAAATAATCTTATACATACAGATTATCTGATTCTATCAAACGTTACCATAACTTGTGTGTACTTGATAACTTTAATTAAAATTAAGTATGTGTGTGTCTAGTTTAATCACATCGTTAATGTCAAATTCTTGAGAAAACCTATTAGATGTTTCATTTCAATGTTATTAAGTAAGAAAAGTAGGTTAATCAGTTTAAGTATATGATGAATATTACGCAAGTGAGACAATTTAAGACGAGGTAAATATAAATGGAGGAATAGTACTGTGTAATGTGAGTACAGAGTATAGAACTCGTTTGTTAGAGTTTGACAATTTCTTCTGATAGTATTATGAATGTGACAAAGCAATAACCTACGTAGCATTGATGAAGCGAGTGGCCGTAATTTTGAAGCGAGTGGCCGTAATTTCGAAGCCATTCTGAGGCCATGCCTATCCGATGAATTTAGCATGGTGGACTTGCTGGCCTGTTGTTAGTTGGCGAAATACTCATACCATCGACAATATATTAAAAAGCCCGTGCGTGTGGTTTTACTCACGATGACCTTCCTTCACCTTTAACGCAAGTAATAATGGAATCGAATTTTTATCTGCCGACGAATTTCGAAAATTATGAGACGGAACTCATACCCTCGTGCTTGGAAGGCAAGCGTACCACTGCCACCTACTTCACTTTTCATTTTTAGAATAATTTAAACATACGTAACTCGGCTATATCTTCAAGCAGTAAGTACTATTGTGTACTATTTTACATTCAGCGCACTTAATAAGGAAAAGCGATTTTTACTATGCAATAACACATGGTACAGTTCAATTAGGATTCAGTTCAGTCCGGTGTTATGAAACCAGTGTGATTCATACGAGCTACTTGTCTACTTACACTATTGACTACACACTCATTCAAGGATGCGCAGGTTGTAGCGCTGTGTGGTGCGCAACTGTTGCCACACACTTAAATACATAATCGCGCGTGAGAATTGGTGTTCAGTGACACATTAACATGTATTTGATGCGGTTTTTTATTTATATTTATATAAATTTTATTTAGATTGCGAAGATATAGGTAGGCATGTATACCTATTGTGTCATTTGGGCTGAAAATACTGTAATTCTTGCAATATATTTCGTAATCCGTATGTTTTAAAAAACTTCTGAAAATGTTTGAAAACACCAGTTACTTTAAAATGTATTTGTCAAGAGACCCTACCAGACTCGCGGTTCCAAAATGTTCAACCACGTTACATCATAAATACTGCTATTTCATAAAAAATAAGATATACAATACAGTGCCTAAATCTTTACGTGAACTTCCAGTCAGACATTTTTAGAGTACCTCTATTACGAGTTTTCTTACTATTTACTATCAAAGTAAAGTAAATTTTCATGATAGCGATTTTGGTTCTTAGCTTGGTTACATTAGGGATTAGAGTCGCTTATGTGACATCTAGTCATAGTAAAGATTTGATTTACTATTTACTATTTTATGAGATTATTTGAGTGGCTTGCTGATAAAGTCGTTCTAAAAATCACAGCTTTTCAATTTCACATTAATTTCAATTACAAGTTGAAGATTTTTCTTTTATTTTTTTCGACATGCAGAGCATTATGTAATGTAATTTACACAGCTTTTCAATTTCATATTTATTTCAATATACAAGTTAAAGTAGATATTTTTCTCTATTTTCGACATGCAGTTGAGTAATATAATTTACACCACAAACCACAAATACAATCAATAATGCCTCTTAGCTGACGTAATATTCACGAATGCATGCAGTATTATTTCCCTTCCGACATAGCTCGTGACAAACTGTTGAACACAAAAACGCAGTATGTGAGGTAACTTCCGAACTGTGAGAAACATCACATATCCGGTGCTTCCACACAATAGTCGAGAACAATAGGCCCCTTAAAATGTAAGTAGTTATTCGGATACCGTCTTTTTAGTTAGTTGAATGTTAGCGGAAATATAGGTATTGTGATGCGTGTATTAAAATTCCAATTGATAGAGCCTTGGTGTTAAATGGTAAAAAAATAAATATCAAGGAGATTTTATGGGTACCTATATTTTTAAAGTCGTTTCTTTTTTGTTCTTTTTTTACACGCTGTTATTGGTGAAAAAGTGACTCGCACTTTGACCGACTGATTAAATTAACTATATGGCGTATATCCCCAAGTGACGACTTAAATGCGTTTAGAGCGCGCTTATAAGAAGATTGCTGACTGGATCTACCAGAGCATGAGCAATTCTTCTTGCTAACAGTTGTTTGTGTTGCTTGCAGTTTACAGACGTAAATCTCACATGCACAAATACCTAGATACGGTCAGTCAACTATCTGTCCCACGGTTCGAATATTTGTTCCGTCCGGTGATCGAACTGGCAACAATACAACATATTGTAGAAAGGTAATATCGTCAACTCAGTAATATATAGAAACTGGACATGCTGCAAACCGTTCGTTCCGGATGCTTGCCATACGAAACTGTAGTTAATGGGATTAAGATAATCCGACATAAATAGCACTAAGCACATCACTAGAATCCAGTGTAGCATGTCCAATCGTCCAGTTGTCCATACATATTCATCCACGTCAGTTATAGGAAAATATTAAAGCATAAAAATTGTCGATGTTACGTACAGTTTGCACGCAAATAGGTACTTTGTTTGTGTCGATCGAAATGGTGTGAAAACGATTATTCAGTGTTGCCCAATATACCTATTATCGAGTTGTGGTATTAATTTTTGGTTTGGTGTTACCAGGACCTTGTATATGGTAGAATTGTGAATCACCGTGAAGGTGAATTACGTATATCAAAATACCTAGGATCCAGGTCTAAATTGGACATATTAGCGTCTAATATAGGTATTCTAAAAAAGCTAAATTAAGTAAAAAAACGAAAACAATTTATTATTAAGTTTATTCAAGAAACCAAAACTCTGCGGGAAACTTTCAATACAAAGGATACATATTTACATTGAAATGAAAATATTTACTGCTGGTCGAGGTTCGATTCTCGGGTCGGACAAAGTGATATTGGATTTTTCTGTATCAGTAGCTCGGCTCGTAGCCCTATTAAATGGAACTTAACACAGCAACGGCGAAATGTGGGTGTACAATTATACACCTCTGCCAAACCCTTCGGGGTATACAGGCGTGATGCTATGTTATGTCATGAAAATATTTATATTTCTGATGTCACAACAATTCTCACAAGACGCACGCATTGCTATTAATATTTTTATAAATCAAAATTAGTAATTAAATATCATATTAACAATCACAGATTTATGACTTAATAAAAACGTAAGATTTAAGTAGTTGAAAATCGTGACCGCATCAATATAATAAAATGATTGAAAGTCGAATAATAATTATGGTCTACGTATGTGATGTTATATAACGTAACATTACGCTAGTAATCTACAAAGGCTTAGGCAGAGGAGTAGTGATGTTCTATCAAATTTCGCTAGTGACATGTTATGAGGCTAACATATTACTAGCCGCAAAATTTTTGACCTGAATCCTTTACCCAATCTGGGAATCGAACTCAGAACTGCTAGCTAAGTAGGTGCTCTTGCGATCACTAGAGTAAATACTGTCTAATTATGTAAGATAAGTAAGGTTTACAATTTGCAACGAATTTAGTAATTCCAGGAATTAAATCCTGAAGTAACAATATTCTTATAAATAATTGCATTCTTCCTATTACAATTCGTTTAGAATCCCTATTTTCATAATAGATTATCGCTGATCACCATCGCCAGAACGGCTGAACGGATCTAGACCCTCTCTGGATCCGATTTTTATCCCGGAAAAATGTACTGGTTCGTAAACCACGCGGGCGAAGCCGCGGGTGGATGCTAGTAGACTACATATATAGAAGTAAAAACAAAGAGATCAATTTATGAAGAGATCTATATTTTCAATTCTATATATCTCATTATCATTTTGTTGCAAGCCATAAAAAATGTTTTACTCGTTTTGTTAAACAGTAACCTCATTAAAGTGTATTTAGTAGAATAAAAACAATAATTGCACACTTATTCGTTTCACTAATAAGTTGACGCCTTAGAGCCTCTGCACAACTTAGTCAGTCTGCAGTGCGCAACTTATATAATCGAACGCAATTCTAATATAAAAAAGAAACAGGCAACTATTGACCGATTGTTTAAACTGTAGGATGCGGATTTTGTGTCGGATAGGCGTTCACCAATTTTTCCAGTTAGCCACTACTATTGTTCTGCGGCAAATGGTTGCCAGAGAATGTCACAGCATGTGTGTAGGACCTACTTTTAGAGCTTCACGTGCGTTTAAGTACATATAAATATATGTTCTATTTTGTTTGACATAACTACATAGAATTGGCTGTCTAAACCACTTTTATTAATTTACGGCGTCAATTATGTAACGGCAATTTACAAAACAAGGTTTTGCAAAATCTAACGGTTGTCTAAGTAAAGCTTGCCTAATGAGACATTTATCAAGTTGTGACATTGGCTGTGAGCAATAAATAATTATGCATAGCCACCTACCTACGTGATTGTCAAACTAGAGGCCACTTAAATACGACATAATAATATAATATTGGACAAGATTATTATTTACAACATAATGCTATAGTATGCCGGGTAGACGTTGTTAATTGAGTCTTACTGCTTTGTTTTCATCTGTGCAGTTGATGCTGTATCTATTCTTAAATCCAACACAGATTTCAGATTTCTCAATGTCATTTGGTTGGTTTTAAAGTAGGTAATGTGTAATTAATATTTACTTCTAACTCAATATATGTGATAAGTTCTACTGAATTGAACATAAATTATCTATTTGTATTTGCATTAAAATAAGCTATACATGACGAAATTAATTTACTATTGAATATAGTAGTTTTCGGAACCATGTGCGGATCAATATTTGATTCTCATTTGCGTTAATGGTGAAGGAAAACAACGTAAGGAAATCCGCACACCTTAGAGGGATCCATAAAGTTTTTTCTGGTGTGTATATTTCGCCAACCCGCACCAACTTGAACGTGGGGCATTAATAAACATTTATTTTTATTGATTCAATACAACTATAAGGGAACAAGCAATTATATATCTTTTTTATTAGCTTTGAGAGAACCCATCATGGGCTATCCTCAGCCTGGGGGGCGGAGGGATATGCTGGATTCCACCGGCTAAACTCACCATGGTGGATCACCTCGACACCATATGGTGACCCACGGGACGGGAACTCTTAGAAGACTGCACCGAAGCCTACCACAGTGCCATGCTGAAGGGCACTTCCTGGAGGGGATGACTGTAAAGAGGCCATCCCCTCGTGCACGCCTAGGCGGAGACTGTGCAGAAGTCCCGTCATTACCCTCGCAAGCAATTATATACCTACCTCGTTTTATTTGATTAGTTTCTGCGAGACTATTGAGATGCGCATGTCTGTCTAAATTAAGGCCTAAAGGTCAACCAGCCCACAGATGCGGTCAGGCATCGGTCATCGCCTTTTATACTCTCCACTTACCTGTTATGTCTGAATACGATAGCGTAAGAACAAGTAAACATTTTTTTTAAATAAGGTTTCCACCGAAACAGAAACTGTGAATCTGGTTATTATAACCAGTTTGCCTACTCTCGTTTATGGCCTTGTTTTGGGCCTGCATTGCCTGTTGAACTACATATTAAAAATTATGTAAGAAATGTTAGCTGATGATTATGAAGAATACTGAGGTCATGTCACATGCTTTTTGTCCTACACATAAGTTTAATAGAAGTCTTGATGATAGACGAATGATATAAGGCTAAATAAGCTTTAAAATTGATTATGATTTCAACTAACTATGTTGGCATTACAAACGAGTCAAAATAAAGTTTCACAAATTGATTATCGAATAATATCCTATCCTACTATCCTACTAATATTATAAATGTGAAAGTTTGTGAGGATGGATGGATCTTTGTTAATCTTTCACGCCAGAACGGCTGAACGGATCTGGATGAAAATTGGCACAGAGATAGATTATAGTCTGGAATAGCACATAGGCTACTTTTTATCCGGGAAAATATACGGGTTCGTAAACCATGCGGGCGTAGCCGCGCGCGGAAGCTAGTGAATAATATTCACCAGCACGTCAAGGAATACTTAACAGATTTTCAAACATTGGTGTCTAAACACTCCTTGTCAAATTGATTTTAAACAGTAAATATTTTAAATATACCGAATAATCACGTAAATAACAGTTTACGAGAAATTAATACGTGAACAGTAGATAAGATTTCAACCTGTCTATTATTCATCTTATATGTATCTATGACTAATCCTAACATCATGACCTTTGCAGTTTTATTGAATCCGTGAATTGGACGCGCCTTGCCTTACTACGATCATCACAAAGCCTTAGGCACGCTACATACCGAAGCCTCTCACACAACTCGTTCGACTTATTAAAACAAAATATGTAGATTTTTTCTTTTTTATAATTGTGTACTTATCCCATACGTTTTTACGTTAAATTGGTAGAACATGGTAAACTGCGTATTCAACCAACATCTTGAAAGTAATACCTTTGTTTAGTAATAAATATTTGATTTGATTTGACATATTTACGGTGCTCAATACAGGCCTAGCCTGTTTTGAGAACAGTAAACATTAATTGTAAAAGTGTTTTCATTTATTCTTTTAGCGGCCACTTTATTTTGTATGTGACTTGACCAGTCTCAACTGATTCAATACATACAGGTAAGTCCAATTTAAGATGTACTCCTTCTGCGTTGCCATCTTTAGTTCTTTTTACGCTTGGTGATTTGCGGTCTTTTATCTAAGACTCGTCTGCTTGAATGGCCATCGTTCCTTCGACAGACGTCGGAAAAGGTGTCTGACTTGGCTTCATGCTATCATATTTACTTATCTGTTCTCAAGTGTTGTAGTTTCATTGTGTAATGCGCCTTACAAGACATCACTACAGTTTACGATCCGTATAGTGTTGCAAACAAATTACTGGGAACAACAGAGAATAGTGCCGTGAAAATCAGTCAAATGTTGTGCCGACAAAGGTCATATTGTCAAAGGTTTGCATACCTACTCAAACAATATTGACTTCGGGTAATAGTACCCGATCTAGTGGTATTATCTACCTGATTTTTCTCTTTAATCGGTCCTTGTGTACCTATTCTTGACTGGCCTTCTGTTTCTGCTGCCTTAATTCTTGCTGCTCAGTCTACTTCCTCATTAAGTATTTTCCCTCCCTGAGTTCATGGAACATTATCATTATTCTCCTGCCCTTATATCATTTTATTTGGGTCTAGCGCTACATGTACTTTCCATTTTCATTCATCTCTATCAAACGTCATCTTTTACACAATCCACATTTTCTTGGGGTCTGTCCTATTTTTGGAAGCAATTTAAGTGACTTCTGTTTTCCCCCGTATATCATTTTCATTATCCTAATATGATAGAACTCTAAGAATGATGACAAGATTAGTATGTAAACGAAGTTACACAAAAATACATCCATCTTTGTTAATTTGTTCTGTACACAGTGCAAAGCTACAAGGTAGCTGTCGATTTGTATTTAAAAATGGACAGAAAATTGTCTTGTGCCAGTAATAGTTTAAAGGTTTTCGTGTTAAGGTTGCAGTGTTAATTGTTCGCTTTTGTTTACTTTGTCATGTATTAGTAAAGATAACGATGGCGCTTGCCTTCTATAATAGGTACAGTCAGCATTAAAAACATGTATACACGTAGCGAAATTCAAACGCTTATTCTTGGAAGTTATTGGTTAAAATAAAATAAAATAAAATTTACATGATAATTTAATTTTATGTATCATCATTTTATGTATTCAATCACTATTTCTTCTAAAACTCACTTTTGAATTTCGCTACGTGTATACATCTTTTTGATGCTGACTGTACACTGGTATATACATACGTATGTAGTAACATATACACGCAGTAGTTTGTCAGGGCATAGAACAAACAAAGGTACAAGTAAAGATTCAAAATGTTTCATTATTGATGTTAATAAATATGAACGCATACTTGGAAATAACATTAATTTACCCTAAGCAAATGAGATGCAAAAGTAATAACTCATTTAAAAATATAAAAAAAAGAATCCATGAAAACTGTGAAAAAAAAAAAACTATTTATTTACCTAGTACCTATTGATCTTTAATATTTATCTAACTCCAATTTTAAATAAAAATGGAAAGAATAAAAACTGGTTTCCATTATTCAAACAAATAAGGTATGATACATTATTAATCGATAATTGGATATTAAATCTGTAGAACTCTCGTCGATTTTAACAGCTTATTAAAGATGACATCAAGAATTAGTCATAACAATAAAATGCAGTAAGGATTCAAGCATCACCTTTAGCATCAAATATGGGGAAATAATTACGTCATTCCATAAAATTATGAAATTATTTTGTAAGGTGATGGGACCCGCCATTCTGTATAGTTCGTTGACATTACGCAAAAGGGTCAAGTAAGAAAAAAACTGAAGTTTTATGTTGATTTTGCACAAAGAACATGGTGGGACAAAAGATGAGGTTGGCATAAAAATACCACTTCATATTGAATTTAGTGAAGATTATATTTTTCTTATTTCTTGAAAATAATTGATTAATTATATGTGGAAGTTAAGGTTTATTTATGAAGCAAATGAACTCATATAGTTATTTGTTTCCACTATTATTTTGTTTACTAGAATTAGAACATTGTTATTTGTTTACTAGAATATTAAGTAGCCGATGAAGTTTACGATGACTTAGACATGGTGATGGCTGTTCTTTTTGCCATGTAGTTACTACAATGTAATTATACATTATTATTTATCCCAAACAAAATACGAAAACCATCTTTAAAAAAAAATGTGGTTAAGTTAGGTTAGTTTAGGTGTAGTTTTATGACTACAAACAACAATTTAGACGCAGACGCAAAAAAAAAAACAGTAATCGGTTTTGAGAATTCACAAGGAAGATCCAGTTAAAATATTGAAGGTATGTAAGGTAAGGAATTCAGTAGAAATCCATTTAGTGGCTTGTAATCTTATAAGATTTATTCAACGTATGGAGATATTTTTGGCTCCGAGCATTTTGGGTCCTCAGAGGGTATCAGCCCTAATCTTGTTTTATATGAGGGGCAACAGCCTTAACATACCTGCGAGACCTGATGTCAATAAATTCCAAGAATGTTATAAAATTAATTCGCCCTCAGCTAAAGATATCTCTACTTCTCTTTTTTGTGGGCTTCGTAAAAGGTATTTCGAGATTTTTATAAGGAAACGATGAACTCTCGATAAGCACTCTCATATTTCTTTTGTCATTAATAATATCATTGCCTCATTTGTCTAGTGGTCGCAAGCGCTATTGCTGTGTGTGAGGTCCTGGGTTCGAATTTCGGGTCGGGCAAAGTGTTATTGGGTTTTTCGGTATTGGAAATTTTCAGTAACAGCACGGAATCTGGAACTGTGCCCGGTAGATGGCAATAGGCTCGCCCCCTATTACATGGGATTCAATAACGGATATAGAGATGTATCTATTATTGTACATTTGGCCCATCGGCCAAATACACTCACATGTCGCACAGTGTACCAATAATACATCTCTGCCTTACCCTTCGGGGAATACAGGCGTAATGCTATGTTGTGTTATGTTATGTTATTATGTAAAATATCTGTCTAGCGATAAGTATCTGATAAGTCCGATGTAGGAATTGAACTCACGACCTTTGAACATACGATTGCGCGGTGTCGGACCTCATTACCACGACGCAATTGAGGTCGTTGTCATGTCAACTCTATCAAGTGAATAACCTGCAGTTCTACTTGTCCTTTCCCTAGTAATATTTTCCTTTGACCACCAAACGACTTCCTCAGTATGCTGATTACAGCTTCATAGACTAATAAAATTACTCACTATAGTGATTTTGAAGAAGCTTCGTGTTCTACAGTCCACGTCTATGGGATATCTGTGTATAAATTAATTAACATTTGTATTGACCTGCAGCTTATTTGAGTAACTTCAATGGCAATAGAATCGGATTCGTTTGACATTTGAGGCTTTGAAAGGTCAAATGTAACATTTAGACATGTATCGACTTATTGTAGAAGCGAATGGAGGTATAGATCACATTGTATTAATAACTAGAGCCTTATCATCATCTTGCTTATCATTTTCCTACAGCTGGGACACAGGCCTATTCTCTGAGAGGACGTAGCAATCGTTCAGCACTGTCTGCTATGGATAGGTGGATCTCAAGTCTTCGAGTTTTTGACTCTAGGACATGGCCAGGTTTTCTGGTGATATTATTCTTCACCAATAGAGCAACAGTGATGAATAATGAGCAGAGTTCTATCAGTTACGCTCAAATTCCTGATACTGATGACTTATTCAGATATATAGTAGGTACACTCATCAATGAATTTCATTTACATACGCACGTAGACACAATAAGAACTTGTTTATCTAAGAAACAAAGTATTGTTTACACGGTTGAATGTGTATCGTGTCTAGTAAACAAAAGTGACCATAAAACAATAGACAATGAATGATGTTAACCGATTGACCGGCCGCCATAACTTGTGGTGATGAATTATTTTTTAACCAGCTATTTATTTTCGGATGGTTAGTGAATTAGAGCTATGTTACGTAGCTTACGTAGTGATACTTCTTCGACACCGTTTATTTGAAACTCCACAACCGAATCCAGGTTAATAACGTCTTGGGGCTGGGCAATTTCACAGCACGTAAAAAAATATGCTAATTAATAATCAGACAGTTGAAACTCTTTGTCGCTTAAACTATTGTTATGTAAGTCGCTTCCGTCGAAAAACTTGCGAAACAATAATAAAATAAACAAAAAAAGAATCGTCCGCAGTGTAAATGAACTCGTAATGGTGTCTAGTTTTCGGTGAACTCGTTTTAAGAAGAATATCGGGCGCTCCGTTACGTATGTTTTTACTATTTTTAGTAGCATCAGCTGATTTGAAGTCATCTGCCTGATAGGATATCTAGTTTTTTTGATACTATTAATGATTTTTTTTTATGATGGTCTACTCATGATGTAGCTAATCTCTTGTTTTGATGAAGCCGTCTAGGAGTCAAAAGTATTTTTTTTATCAAGTTTAACTGATGTGAGTTATAATTTTGTTTAGTGCAGTGCTTCTCAGGAATCGCTGTACTGACAATTACAGCACGTTACCGCGCGTAATTGTGAAGCTTAATCGCCATCAAAACAATGAATCATAAAAGCTAAGTCTTTATTCTAATTAAACGCTCTTATAATTTCATTTGTGGGTGCACAGTGCACATGTAGGATGCACTTATATTCCAAGGTTTTGTATTATTATGCATTTTTTAGTTAGATTATCTAATAGTTCCGTTGGTGATGTTTCTAGATAATTATTAATGTGCGCATGTCTGCTAATTACTCAATGTAATAATTTGTTACAATGAGTAATTAAATTTAATTATCACGCCTATATTCCTTGACGGGTTAGGCAGAGGTTTACTAATGTACTCCAATCTATCGCTAATCCCTTCTTGGCTCCCATGTTATAATATATTGGCGAGCCTATTGTAGTAGTAGAAGTAGGCTGTGTGTAAAGTATTCTAGTCAAATCTTGAAGTATATTAATGACAGATGTCACATATGAACCCTAATTTCAAAAAGGTCTCTATATAAACAACAGTTTAATCTTCTTAAACATCTTTGGGAAGCTAAAGAGGCCACGTAATTATATTTCTACTGTCAATTTAATAAGAACATAGGCAGTATTCTAGAACTACAATCACACAATGATATTTATTTAAATTTGGTCCATTCACGCTATATCAGTAGATCAAAACATTATAGCAAAACCGCATGTTAGCTCTTCATAAAAAAAGAGAAAAGGCAGGATGCGTTGGAGGTTAAAATAATTGTTAAATAAATATATAATTAGGTAAGGCTCTGGTATTAACCTTCACACGTTTCGAGGTACAAACGAGCCTTTTAATTTCAATTGTAGCCCTGACACGGGTGCACGATCCACGACGGTATTATTGATACTAATTGTATTATCTGTAGGTTAACTTGCAATTTGAATAAAGATAACGGGTATGATTTAGCCAGTCTTCTTTGCTAAGGACTGTTCGTGAGTATTTTTGTAATGTTAGAGTAGATCTAGCCAGAATGTTTTGACGCCTGGTTATTTTACTAATTTTTTTATCGTTAACGTGCGTGAATTTTGAATTAAAAATACTCGTTCTAAATTTTTAGGAATTGAAGACTTTATTCAATTTGTCTCATAATTAGATAATTATGAGACAAATTGTCCGTCACACATAAAATGAAAACAAAATGTTATAGGACAGTTGTTTTTTCGATTCAAAATTCATTGACATTGTCAATATCGTGACGTTTCTATACCACTATGATGATGATGATGATGAAGCTCAACTCAACTTTGGTCTCCTAATTGCCGTCAAAATGTAAAGTTATTGTATTAATTCTGAATTTTGAATCCAATTATGAACATTATTCCTTTCGCAAATACGAAATTTCTTTATGGATGTCGGGTTGCAAAAGCTGGCTCAAAAATAGCCTTTTTATTTAAATGATGTCAATAGAAGTTTGTTTAATTTACATGAAATCATTAATAGGCATAGTTTAGATTACGTGGGACGAAAATAGCCGCTATTAATAACATAATACCTTTCTTTTTATCTCATTTGGCTATAAGAAATTCTTAACGCTAACGAGACTAAGCACTCAAACTGGATTTCGCATTTTCACTTCCACTTTCAGTGTCAAAGTTTTATAATAATATTGTTACGTTGTTGTCTTTTTAAGTCACTTTTCAAGTTTCACATTTACATTTTTAAAACTTAAGCCTACCAAGGCCATGACACACCCGGTTTTTGGTAATACTTGGGTAACGACGAAACGCATATAATGCAATATAAATAAGAAGAATGAGCTAATCATGTCACAGGAAATGTTAAATGCCTGGACATAGCCTCCATAAGAGAAGCAACCTAAGTACATACGGGGCGCCTTCGGCAGCCAGTTTCTATCAAACTATCCTGCCTACTCAATCTTTTCAGCATAGTATAAAATTTCTCATGGCAGAGTTAATACTGCCACGACAGGTGAAGAATAACAGGAAATGCGCTTAGAGAGAAAACTAGCTAAGAGGGAAGACAATATACACATTTGTTAGACCATAGTCTTAAGACCCTGATCACCGTTCAATTGTGCATTATATAGTACCGAGAAAGTGCCAGGCTTCACATCCGCTCATGTAACTAAACAAGAGCTTGATTAATCATCTTATTAGTCTATTCTTTCCGCCGCCTTCCATTGTGTGACAATGGCCGACTTGTCTCTGTGCAGTTGACATGCGTACCCGGTGAAAACTCTTGCGCAACTGATTATGATCTGCGAGAGTTAAGAGGATTTGGTGGAGATTTTGATTTTTTTATTTTCTGCTGTTGCAATGATTCTTATGTTGAGAAGAATAAAGGTGATTTTTGAAGTGTATGGTGAAAGAAAAAGTTGGTGATACGATGTTAAATACTGTCATTGACATGACTGGATTTCAGAGCGAGACCGAATGATCTTGAAATTTTTTGTTTCCTTTTTTTTTGTTGCATTTATATTAGTATTAAGTTCGAACTTTCAAGTAAATTACACATAGTTCAATGACCTGCAAAAAGTTTATAAAGTTTTATGAATAGCTTCAAAATAATTGTATAATGATAGATATAGTAACGATTTTGAATTTTAGACAGAAAACGATATTTTTTTTTGGTTGAAACACAAAGTCTATTATAGTTTTTACGAATACTAGAGAGCTAGAGCCATTATTGGTATAAGTTTGCGTAAGAGTCGAACCGTTTTACTGTTTCCAATTCAATTTTATTGATATGTATACTTTCTCGAGATTTTTTGCACAACAATGTAGTTGTTCTACTAAGGAAAATTATTTAGATGAAGGACGTGAGTATATAGTACATATATTTCTGCCTCTAGTGTTATATGTATAGTGTACATATATGTCAAACTATATTAAAATATAACATTAGAGTTCCTTCAAAGATCTGTGTCTACAGACTGAGTTTTTACAATACAATACCTACATAAACTATGTACTATCAAAGTATCAAAAAATGTATGAAAAGAAAATGCGCGCGCATTTGTTTGAACTTCTATCGAAAAGCGCACATATTTTTCATCGTACGTGTTGCTTTGATTTCTGCGTTACAAGTCACAGGTTCGATCTCCGCACGGAACGAATAATAATATATTTGTATGGCTTACAGATAGTTGTTCGGTCTGGTTATTAGTGTAATATTAAATTTTGTGTATATAGGTAATTGCTGTACGTAAACCCACAATACAGGTATGATTCATAGAGTGGGGCAAGGGTTAGAAAAAAAAAAAACAGAAATAGACCAGAATTATTTTTTAAGAGAAAAATGACGCAAATATTTTTCAAGTTCAATGAGATTCCGTAGTTCAGTTAAATCTGTAAATAATCGTCTTTTAGTATTGTTACTAAATGCTGAAAATGTCACTGCGATCAACTTTTTTTTTCACTTTTCATAGGCACGCGTTTGACCACTATCTCACCTGATGGTAAGCGATGATGTGGTCGAAGACGCACGCTTGCCTAGAAGTAACCTATTCACTCTCGACTTAAAGACTCCCAGGTTGTAGCTATCAGGAAACACATTGGTCAACAGTTACTATAAAACAGTAAAAAACCTTAGCTATCGAACAACAACCGAGACCTAGCCTGCAATAATAATAGTTGAACACATACAGAACAAAACAATGTTATAGCAATCACTCTTAAAGGAAATCAAACTCAGTAGTGTTTGTCATAGGGTTGGAATTATATTATTTCGGTTGACTGGAAAGTTATACTATCAATTAGTGTATAGGAACTTATGAGGCGACAACTTAAATGGTATAATTACAGTTGTCAAGTGATAGTCTTTAAGTAATTATCGTATATTTACCGTATTATGACAAATATTAGGAAATCGAGTAACAGGCACGACTCACTGGGTGAACAATATTTTTATGAAATGTGTAAATTAATAATCACTTGTGTTATCTGTGAAGATAAACATCGGGAATGTGTGTAGTCCGTCTTGGACTAAGGTCTAAGGTGTAAGGTCCCTTTTCATTCTAGGAAAGGTCAAAGCTCAGCTATGGGAAAATAATGGATATTTTTTTAACATAACATAACATAGCATCACGCCTGTATTCGCTAAAGGGTTAGGTAGAGGAGTACTATTTTACACCCACATTTTGCCGATGCCGTTATTGTGCTCCATGGATTAGGGGGCGAGTCTATTGCCATCTACTGGCATCAATTCCACGTTCCGTGCTGCTACTGAGAATTTCCATATAGAAAAACCTAATAACACTCTGCCCACTCCGGAAATTAAACTCTAGACCTCACGTTTAGCAGTCGCACTTGAGGTCATTAGACGAATGGGGCAGAGAGGTAGTCAAAGTAAAATCATTTTTGTATGTCTACACATTTTTTTGTCATTTACAGCGTCACAGAAGCTTAAAATTTTACGTAAACGCACAGTATTTTGTGTGGGCCGCTAATTTATTTAAATTTTGATTGACACAATAAACAAACAGAGGATTATGACATAATTGACGTCCACATGTCGTTTAGAAGATCAGTTTTGATTTAATCATATTGACTTCTACGAGTCATGCCATGGTTGAACTGCTTCAACATGCATAAGTTCTGGAGGTTATTTGGTAAGGTAACTCGTCAGACCAATATTTACATACATATTTTATAAATTGTATGACTTGTATGACACAGTATGACATCATGGTTAGTCCAAAGATGAGATTTAGAATTTTCCTCATATTATTGACCAACTTGTAGAAACTATTATGAAATATATGTAAGTTTAAATTATTTTTGCACTTGTATTTTTTTTTTTGTAAAGTCAATAGGTAGAGTAACCGGCTGCATCGATGGACAGTGTTTTGAGCGAAACATTAAAAATCCTAAAACGTTGGAAATGCCAATACGCCAGTGAAAACAAACACTGTTAAGGATGCGCAAGATTAATAGATAGTTGAGTAAGTGGTATGTAAATTATTTAAGACTAGCTTCCGCCCGCGGCTTCACCCGCGTGGTTTACGAACCCGTCCGTTTCCCGGGATAAAAAGTAGCCTATATGCTATTTCAGACTATAATCTATTTCTGTGTCAAATTTCATCCAGATCCTGTCAGCCGTTCTGGCGTGAAAGAGTAACAAAGATCCATCCATCCATCCATCCATCCTCACAAACTTTCACGTTTATAATATTAAAAGTAGGAAGTAGGATTCTGAATTTAAGTATAGCTATATTATTCAGGTCATCAGTACATCTAGCCGTGTATACTTGCTGCTTTCACTACACCTTACATGTCTATGCTAATCAAACAATACCCAAAGAAAATAAATAAGTTATATAAAATACTTAGAATAAGAAAGGCTTGCCCACTCTAACGATGCGTAATGATAAATTGTAGATAGTTATTCAATACAAAATGCAACGTACAGATCGCCCACTGATTTAGCTAAATGGTTGATCAAACAACAATATTGTGTACATCAATTGTACATAGGTAATACTTATAATCAAATTAGGATTACGCAATTTCCGATTTGATTTTAGAATGGGATCTTTTTTTTTTAAACCTTACCCCACTCTAGGAATAATTCGTGTATCGTGGGTGCGTTTACAAACACAAATATGTATTCACATGGACATTCACCCAGACCCGAAACAACTATCTGTAGATCATACAAATATTTGTTTTTGGAATCGAACCCGCGACACGTAGCGTAGCAGTCGATCTCTCAACCGTTGCGCCAACCATGTCGTCATTAATTTTGGATCCTGTGTTTTCCGAAGGGTTAAGAAGAGGTAATAAACCTCTTCTTAACCGTTTACAGATAAATTTCGCGTGTATTGTTCGACTTCTTTTAGGTCACATGTTGGGAATGCTCCTGTTCCCATTTGCCATTCACCAGGAATACTTCCATTCAAAGATCGCTTACCAACCTCCCCATCGGAAAAACCGAATATTTTATACAGTCTTGTCTGTTTCTCAGAGAAATTAATATCACATAAAAGTGACTTTAAACGATTAAATAGCATGTCTATTTCAGTGTCACAGAGTATAAAAATCCCGGAGTCCACTTCTACCATTGCAGTTATTGGAATCGTAATAACTATCTCTGTACAAAGAATTTTATATGTATGTAGGTATATTGGATTATCTACAAGTCGTGTTGCGAAATATGTAGAACAATTAATCATGAAATAAAATATGTTAGTTTGTACTCTCGTATGTATAATTTTTTTTAACTGTCATGTGGTGTCAATCCTTTCTCTTATCTATTAATAATCTCGAAGTGCCTATTATTTGATTAGTGTTGGGATCTAGTATTAATATTTGAGCGATTAATCAAAGTCACCTGATACCAAAAAACTGGTCTATAATATCTGGTCAGACAGAGAGTCAACCCTAAAATAATGGATTATTTAACGTTGATGATTTCAAATTTGGAAGCAAACCTTGCTATGGATTCAATTAATATTTAACTTCTTTTATTTTTGCTGTTGCAAAGAAAACAAATGAAATTCTATACAAAAAGATTAATCACATTCCGATGAAGCACCTTATTGAAATAGCAGAAACAATCGTAATAACTAATGACGGCTAAATAAACACTCAATTAACGAGCCTGTAATCGATTAATTAATAGATTTGTGAAATCTGGGACACCAATTGATCGTGTTGAACCAAAATAAGATCGCAAAACTGGTGCAAAGTGTTATATAAGTGAAGGCCAATTATTATTGGACCTGATAATCGATACTTGAATCGGAGTGGTGGTAATACGAGTGGAACAAATCGATAGTTATGCCAATTAAAGGTATGATAGTTGGCAAATTAGGGTTAAGTAGCTTATGATTGATATTGTATGCAAAATCATTTGCATGGTTTTCGTCACGTCTTATTGGCCTGAACAATTTTATTTACATAAACATAGATAATCAAGAACTTATTATGTAATGTTAGTGGTCGCATAACCTGAGTTTTTGTTTAGTTATTTATGTTTACGCAAAAATAATTGACAAAAGTTGTGATAACATGGGTACAAAAAATGGTAATTATTAGTTATTTTCTTATAATTTAATTTGGTGTTAAATTGAAACTAAAAAAAGATAAATGCAACCATCAATATTGTAAGTATTACGTACTTCTATGTAGGTGATAAGTTCTGAGCCGCACATGTTATTTGGTTGTGTTTAAACGCATGTAGGTAAATCTAAATTGTTGCAGTCCATTAGGTGAAGGAACTAGTGAACTTGCTAGAACTCGTACAATTTGTAAAAGTAAAGAATAAAACCGTGGCTAAACTATACCCTTGAATATAATTTGAATTTTTTTTGGTGTACAAACTACTAACACGATACCCACAAGGGTAAAGCAGATGTGTACGTGCTCGATACTATTAGTTATTTCGCGAATTTTCTATAAAAAACCTTGCCCCAGTCTAGTTATAATTTCTGTATCGCAGGTTCGTTTATAAACCAAAATATTCACATACACATACCCGAAACAACTATCTGAAGATTATACAAATATTTGTTTCGTGCGGGAAATACGATTACATCACGTCGTATAACCATATGTCTCCAAAGCCTAGTACCAAGCCAAGTTTAAGTGCCATATTTTGCTGCTACTGGGAATTTTTAGGATTTTTCGCTCAGTAGCCACAAGTCCGACCACTAAACCAATGGAGGAGACTTACATACATATCTATGTATTATTATATAAACTTATATTAAACTAACCTTTTAATATCTTTGTTACAGGTAATCATCATCAATATAACAGTCATCGGATATCTGTTAAGTAAGTTAAACCTGTAGGTATTAGAGCTAGTCTCTCTAGATTAGAGGTCTGTGACATTGAGTAATTACTGTCTGGCTGCTGTATGAGGATAAATGCGAACAAAAACATTGACGTGTAACATCTGGATGATTGGTCTTTACTCAAAATAGGGTTGTCAGTTGTAAAAAGTATCACACGATCAATAATTAATAGCGTAGCATCACGCCTGAATTTCGCCATTGCTGTTACATGTAAAAGGGAGCGATCACAATTCCAAAGTTCGAGTTGTGATGAAGAATTATCTAACAGAAAAACCCAAACCAATCACTGCATGACGCTGGGACGGATCCCAGGCCGCTCAGTAATCGCGCTTGTAACTGCTAAACGAATGAGGAAGTTTCACTCGATCAAATATGTACTAAAAACGAAAATTTATATAATTTGGAAACCCATAGAGAGTATAGCACGACATGCTCTAGGAATATCTTAAAAATATTATAATATATTAAATAATATAGAACATAATTAAAATGGTATAGCTTTCGGTTAACAATTTTGGCCACACTTGAACATGAATTTGATTAATGGGCGACTTTGACGGACACTAGCTTTAGTGTACCAACAGGGGCCAACACATGCATTAGCCATTATGTGTAAAATATTGTGCCCATCTTTCATTCAAAGGTAACTGACAACCGGCACGCGAAACCAATTTCACAACAGTCAAAGCACATCACTTATATTTCGTAAACGGAAAACAACAGTCTCTATTGATAGCAATCTGTCATAGATACTGTTTCTTTTATTCTAGTTCATAAATCAATCTAATATAAAGCTTGTAGAGGCGTACATAACGACTCTTTCAGTACTGACAACAGCATTAATTAGAGCCTCTTTGAGGCTAAATGTTACGTAAATCAGCAAGTAGGTTAGGATTTAGATTAATGAGTGCTAAATGCTTTTCTTAATCTGTATTATACAATTTAAATTTCGAACAATGGAACGTGATTGTGGTGTTATAGTTTTGGCGGTTGTTGCCAGATTGAAAATAAAAGTGTCAATAACCGAATAATGATGTCCGTAGTGTTTTTTATGAGATTAGTCTCATGATTGAATGAGCGATTGAATGAATTATTTTCACATATGTTGGTATATCTACCACACAATCCTCGTTGAATTTATATACATACAATATCTGATTTTAAATTTGTTTTCTGTGTTTAGAATAATACAACTAGCTAGCTAACTAACTACCTAGTTAAATAAAAGTAAGGACCAATTAGGTCTAAGGTCTAGTATGTCTTACGGCTCAATCGTATTGATAATGGCCGTTATCACGACTCCAAGGTCTGCAAGTGACTGTTAGACATTTATTATAAACAATTGCTTGGCCCACTTTGCAATAAAGGACACGACACAATAAATAATAATATGTTGTGTAGCTAACAGCTTGTGACCATAAAACTGCAGAATATACCTAGATATGAAATAAAATAGAATATTTATATAAAGCATAGTTAATTTCTTTAGAGTGATAACTTTTAAAACGTACTGCTAGAGCACTAGAGCTTAAATATAATACTAGCCGACATTCGGAAATGTGGAGAAACCATAATTACAGTCACAATAATGGCAACACAATACCGTTACACAGTTTACAGTTTTACACACCCAATAAGGTAAAAGCGTGAGCTGTCTATTATTAAGACCACACAGCACTAACTTCCTAAAATAGCTACGGAGACTAGTCCTAGATTTGGGCATGAATTACCTCATACAGTAACACTGCAACAGGTACATTGTCACTAATTCGTACCATATCTAACTAGTAATACCAGTTCTGTGCCGAATCAATTACATTTGCACGTCACTATGGCCCTAGGGCTGCCACTTTTTACAGGCCGATTGAGGTGCTATTGCTTTTTAAGATACCAAACAGAATATAATCTACATACAATAATTAGTACAGCACCGATATTCATTTTTCGAATGTTATATAAAATTGTTAAAAAAAGAAACTATAAAATGATATTCAATATTTGTGTAGTTTATAGAAACGTAATTTAAATTTCCTGTACTTTTGACAACCCTAAATTGGTTAGAGACAAAAGTTTCAGCAAGACATTACATAAAATGTACTTGTTCCAATTATCTGTTCTCATCGAATCGGTTTGTCACCTGACTCGATTAGCAATGTTTGCGAAATATCGATTATGTTATTATCGATGATCGAATAGTGAAGCGTTTTGATGAATTGTTTTGTTTCACTTTGCGGTCCCGTTATAAAGTTTGTTGACGAGTTATGAAATCGGTTCGTTTGTCAAAGTGATTTGAATTTGTACTACAGACAATGAAATAGTGAAATGAAATGAAATTGTATGAATTGTTTGAGTTATTTCCGCGTGTAAAATTGTACATGTAAATGCATAATCTAACTAGAAACGAACGTAATATATACATTAATTCTAATGAGGCATTCATGTCAGTAGAAATGGAGATTACTAATGAATGAAGAATTGTTTTTTTAATGTTTACGTTACAAACAACATTTTGTATCTCATATTACACTTACGTAAGGAAAATATCTACAATTCTGCAATAGTAATGTCGTAGATCTTAAAGATATCGACAATGGCTTACGAAATGATTTAGAGCCTTTCCTGGGGGGCTACTCTCAAGCCGTAAGAGATCAAGATATATTGGAAAAACATGGCTACTATTTTCTGAATTCTCTTAGAATCGTATTAGAAGTGTTTAGTTTGAACGCTCGAAACGAAATAGTGGTTAGACGTTACCCGAATCTCGACGGCATTTGACTGTAAAGATACTTATTCCAAGAAGTCTGAAACAAAAAGTACAAATCCAACATGATTTCTATTAGCTTGAGAATTGCCCCATGGTCAGTTACATTTAAATCGATACTTATCTTTCGCCATCACTAAGGTTTGTCTGAACTAGGGCGAATCTTCTACGGCGCCAGAAATATGTTACCTGCAGCAGTTTGTGTTAAATAACACAGTAGTGTACAGGACTTTAGTTATCTTATGACTAAGGTATTTCTAATGGTTGAACTTTAATAGTTTCTGGTGTAGCTAATACTATAGTTAGTAGCTTTATATCCTTTCCTAGACCATTTGAATTACTTTGTGCAACCGTAAATCTATATTTCTATTGAATTATAGTAGACGTTATATGTGTGTACTTGCCATGACTTATGGAATTTTGACATGACTTATGGAATAAGGGAAACTTGTCTTAATTAGTATTATATTCGTATTGATTTATTTGCTATAAGTATTGGTATATTTTCGGTTTTAACATAAATCATTTGTATAGATTCGTAACACTTAGTCATAATTATTGTGACATGCAAACATTTACGTCAGTCAATTGAATTAAAATTAAAACTATGAAATTGAATTGCAATATTGTTTTATTAATTTAGACGGATGAGGATTGATTGTTCATTTTTTTATTGAAAGGAGGTCTGGTTGTTTACCATAAGACAATGAGTAAGTATGAGGAAGATTAATGCAAGGACTTCTTTTCTTTTCTACGTTATAATTGGAACTGGTTCACGATTTCCGATTGTATTTTGTTCCTCTGTTAGCCACGCGATTGTCGTGTTCCTACATATTGTTCGTGGACAGTTAGAAGGTCTTTTGTTGACGTATCAATTGCATGTCGAACATGTGACGACAATGTTATTGATAGAGGCAGACTTCAATGTCAATGTAAAATAACTCTTGTATTGTTTTGTATAGAAAAGTTTTTTGGTGGGTATGCTTCATCCAATTTTCTTAATAATAATGAAACTATTACTTTATAATGAATTTGCATTGTACCTAATTTTCAGAGAGTTGGCGTTGTAGCCAAGAGATAAACCTTCTGTGATGGGTTTGATTCACTCATAGGACCAATATTTGTATGGTCTGTATTATTATAGTTGTTTCAGGTCACACACACTGATTGTAGAGTGTGTACCTGTGATACAGGAGAAACCTGGTTTCATCGCAGCTCGTTGTCAAAGCCCCGTTTATCGACTATATCTACATTCCTCAATTTCACTATCTTCAGATCTCAGATTGTTTCCTCTGATATCAGTTTACACAACCTCGAACATTTCTAAAGCCTCCATACATCACGATATTATGAAAATTTCCTACAATGTCCACAGGTACTTAAGAAACTTGTTCAATAAGGTTGTTTATGTAACTTTGTAACTAGAGCAATTGCATGAACTCTGGGTTACACCACCTGACTGTAAAGGACTTAAAGCGGCTTGTTTAAAGCCACAGTTACTACATTGTTATATTGTAACTACGTATTCGGAGCAGGTGTATCATGATCTGGATTGTATTCTTTTGGAATATGTAATGCAATTGCTTTTTGTCGGTTCGAGAAGGATTTTGTGGTTCTCTTAGAGGGATAGTTTGGAGATAGGCGTAATTAAAAAAAAAGTGAGGATATCTCTATGAACAAAATTTACTATGATGATCCTAATGTAACTAAACCGTAACAATTTTGAGATAAAAGTTTCAAAATCTTACAGAATTTTTTTTACGTCTTGTTTATGATATTCAGTTCAAATCTAACCAGCCGTCAAATCTAATGTCAACTAATATTATTGGTGGTTGAAATTATTATTGATGTTAGTCAACCAATCGCAACATCTAACTAACATTTTATTTGAACTGATCAGAGATTTGGTCACCCTTTTAGAAATCATTTGAAGCTCTGAAGTTCTACATAAACGTCGACAACGAAGATGTTGTAAATGTTTGTAATTATTGTTTTTCTTAAAGTATAACACATGGTTATAGCTATGAAAGCGGTAGCGGCAATTTATATCGAATGGGACGTAAGAGTTATGTGCTTGTCAAGAGAAATGATCATTGAGATATAGATAGATAACTTTTATCTTATTGCTGTCCATGTAATAACAAATATTGCTATTACATAAGTTTAATTGAACTATATTACATTATAAGTAAACGAAGAAGAAAGTCACGATGGAGCTCAATTATTTAACTGATTCCAATTTAAGAGTAAAAATATTAATCGGTTCTGATAGCAATAAAATTATTTGGTTCAAACAACGTTATATCTCGGTGATGACTAAATATAGGTTTTTCTTTTTCTTACGTAATTAGAATCTCACCTTGCAGTAAAATATTTTACTAGAAACGAGAAAGCAGTACTGATAGAAATTGTCTTCGTTAAAGAAAATCTTATCGAAGGAAGGAATATCAATACAAAAAAACAAATGACAAAATTGTACTAAAATAATTGCACTTAATATTGGAACTTGCAACAACACATCCATTCTTTACCTATTCATGTAAAACGTGATAAAAACAACGTAATCTACAGGAATACTTACTATGTCCGTCCATTGTCCGTACCATGACGAACAAACAGACAAAACCCTTTATATAATCATTATAAAAAATGTTAATGAAAACTTACGCAACAAGTCTGGTGCGAAGGGCGAACGCCATATACGAACACTCAAAAGGATTACAAAATACCAAATGATATGGGACATCAAGAAGATGTTACGGTACATCACCGTGATTCACTTAACTTTTTAATCGGTGTTGACTAAGCTTTGGATGCCTACTTGTCAAAATTTTAAATTCATATTGTTGTTAATTCGCAGGCGTAGGGCTTACTATTTAAATCTTACAGAATTTTGTCTGTAAACTGTCTCATTGGTCTATTAGTTGTAAGTGTTCCAAAAGTGGAACAGGTGGACCCCCAGGGGTCCACCTGTTCCACTTTTGGAACTACTGATCTAGAGGTTACTGACCCGACGTGTAAACAAGACCGTAACGAAATGTGCACTCAAGTCTATTATAATATTATGTAAAACTGAAGATGTTTACTTAAACAAATTACTACTTACTACACAAATCGTAATGCTGTTGTTAAATTTTATACAATAAAACAGAGATAACTTGTAATTAGAAGAAACGCCGTCTTCTAATTTCAAACCATCTCTTTCAAGTGATTTTGGGCATTCGTGCTTGCTACTAGAACAATGAAGCAGTAGTGTATTATGATACAGGTATATAAAATATTAACTATGTTTATTTGGGTTTTGTGAAGTTTCAACTAGATTGCGAAAACTTTTGTCACGAGTTACCGGGTAAGGCGTGATGTCTTGCGGTTAAAGTCATTTAATAGCTCCTTTGTTAACAGTCTTCCACCTAAAACCAATTGTACTTTAAGAACACGTTGACAGAGTACTTACTACCGGTTTAAACGTTAAAATACTGAATATAAAATATTGTAAGTGGTGCAAAAAGAAAAATAAGACAGTGTGCTGGGATCGATCGATCGAGCTTATGGTTTAGCAGACTGCTGGAATAGCTTGAGCCAGAAGGTTGCAAGTTCGATCTTTGCTTGCGGTTTTTTTCTTTCCACAATTTACAATAAGATTCGCTTCACAGACGTTATTTTATCATAGATTTAATATTATGTAGGATTATACTATATTTTTGATACAAAATAACTAAAGTATCATATACTTCTGTCTCTAAACTCAGTCTTTCACCTTTGTAAGGCCTCACACCATACTCGATTATATCATATTCGGTAACCTAAAAAGTAATCGCTTCAAGCAAATTCACGTTCGTCTTGTTGTCATAAATCTGCCGCCCCCTTACAAAACAGAATTGTATATTAAATTACAAAATTATTCGCAAACTATTCTAAATAGGTATTTAAACCACGTATGACAGACTTACACCACTTATACATTACACGGAATTGTCATATTCTGCAGACACGTTTTGTACCTGCGTTTGTCCACATAACAGTTGGTTTTGTCACGAATATCGTGTGCATAGGCACAGACATTCATAAGTATTATATAATATAATAACCGTCGTGATTGCTACTTATTGCCGTTATAGCCAAGTGCACTATAGTCCACAGCCTCAAGACATTTTCGTAATCCAAGTTCTGAGCATGCTAATACTAATACACGACCGATATTAGCCGGTGTCGAAATTTCCTGTGAGCTGTGCAAATGTATATTACTTTTATGTAGCTGTTATTATTCAGGCATGTGGTCTGTGGCAATAATAGACCACCAGGTGTTTGGATAGGTGTCATAAGTGAATAAAACAAGGGTATTACTACTATTATATTGTGTGTGCGCATTTGAGGAACCTACTATCGCAAACTTGCGCACATAATTTTCATACATTTTTGGTGTCTATGGTCGAGATTGAGGAAGACTCGCTGATATTTTAAAGAGGATTATATCCTGGGAGTCTTCAAGTCTCTGTATAGTTTAAGTCTAGGCAAGCCTACACAATTGTCGACCGCATCATTGCTTACCATCAAGTTGGTGCTCAAACGTGAGCCTATCAAAAGTAACATAATTTAGCGTACGAGTGTGTTGCCTGAAGGGTTACGGAGGGTATTGTACACTGTTCAATTAGCCCGACTCGGGGATCGCACCAGGAGCTTACGCTTAGCAGCCACTGTTGGGACAACTACACCAATGAGACAATCCAAAATAATAAATACCGTAGTATAGGCTTATATCATAATATACGTATACGCGTTAACAGCAACACACACATACAAATAACACACTGTTAATATCTAGGTTGTGGTCAAGTTGGGAAGGTCAGAAACTCGCTACATTAAAGTAGAAACTAGTTGCGTGCACGCAGAGACGAAACTATTTCGTTAGGAAACCGGATACTGACTACATAACATCACGCTTGTATTGTGGGGATTACGTAGAGAATTTTCTTAAAAATAATCCTAAAAATACTTTGCCTCATCCTGAGATCAAACTCAGGACCTCAAGCCTACGACCACTAGTCCAATGAGGAAACTGACGAATGACATAAAAAGCGCTACGAAACGATAAAAAAAAATACATTGTAGATAAAAAAAAATCTTGTTGTGGAACTCGTATATCTTGCAAGATCAGCTCAAGATAATAACTGTTTATTATAAGTTATAACAATAAAAACTTGCAATATCCAATACTTAAATCAATATTGAGATAATTTTCTTTGAGGGTTACCCCGGAAGCATGAATGAGCAGTTTTAAATCTCTTTGGTCATTGAAATATATTTAATGTGTGCTCAGATTTCTTTAATGACTTTTATTTTTGTAATGACTTCGAAGAAATATGATGATGATTGTATGTTTGGTTTTCCCGTAAAAGGTTATCTTTAGGTTCATCTTATGGAAAAAGACCAGCAGGATCTTTAGAAACCGCATACCTAAAGTCTCAACATTTTTGAAGGCCCAATTTAAAAGGGCCTTCAAAAATAAAATTGTGTTTGTAGTAAAAAAAAAGAGTACTTCGTTGGTCTAGTGGTCTAGCAAGAGCGACTGCTAAGCGTGAGGTCCTGGGTATGATTCCCGGGTCGGGAAAAGTGTTATTGGGTTTTTTATTTGAATATTTTCAGCAGCAGCCCGAAGTATGGAACTGTGTGCGGTAGATGGCGATAGAATCGCCCTGGTTTCATATCCGGGTTTGGATTTTCTGTTTGGAATTGTGAACGGTAGATGGCAATAGGTCCTCTCTCTGTTACATGGGACTCAATAACGGCATCGGCGAAATGTGGGTGTACAATAGTACACCTCTGCTTATCCCTTCGGGGAAAAAAGACGTGATGCTATGTTATGTTGTATTAAAAAAACTCTGATATTAAACTCATCGGGGAACGCGCATGATATTTATAATCGCACAATATTTGTTTACATACCACCAACAAACACAAAACAAATAGTTTATCTTCATCTGCGTGATTCGTGATTGCTGCTACAATGAATGTTTCATTTAAAAGGTAGCTCTTTCTATTTCATTCTGATTACTGTTCCGCGTCTGCTTATCACGCGTGCTTGGATCTCCACTTTAATGGTAGTGTAAGGAAAACTGTTCGTAGATGTAAACTTACTAGATATGACAGATAAGGCGTGCTTGTCCATTTCATTTCTTAATTGGATAGAGTAAGGAAAGATCATAGAAGTTTGACAGTGAAAGTGACAGAAACCTTCGTACGTACGACTGTTTTTTTGTTTCTATTCTAAAAGGTACAAAACCCCTTTTCGAGGTATCATAATAAAGTATGTATATCTACAACATTACTGATTAGTATTGAGTTTTATTATGTAGCGGATTTGTAAAAAACCCATAATGTTCACTGCCATTACAAAATTTTGGAAAAGGGGTTTCAAGGTTTTAATAAAGAGCCAGGCTTATCCGAAACTTTATGAGGTTTTGTCAAAAGATATCTCTTTTTATTTATCTAGCTATCGATTTTTATATGAAATCTACGTCGTAATATCGGGAAGCCCTTAAAATTCTTCAAAACATTTTGACATATACGTACTCCTTGAACATTATATACAAAGACTACTATTATAAAAGTATAGGATAGAAAGAAAAATACGTAAGCAAATCTGCGTTTCATAAGATACATAGCATCATCACGCCTATGTTCTCCAAAAGGTTAGGCAGAGGAGTACTGTACACCCACATTTTGCTAATGCCGTTATTGCATCCCATGCAATAGGAGGCGAGCCTACTGCCATCTACCGGGCGAAGTTCCAGACTCCGTGCTCTAACTAAAAATTTCCATACAGAAAAACCCAATAACGCGAACCCAAGAATCGAGCCCAAGACCTCATGCTTAGGGATCGCGTTTTCAACCACTAAACCAATGAGGAATGATTATGAAACCATAAGATACATTTATCCAATACTCTCTATGCCGCTTCTAGTACAGTTCTATATTGGTTAATTGTCGGTCCCCGGTCGGGCGAATCTCTTCGCTTTCCGCATCGGTCCCGCTACAGCCGCAAGGAATGCATTTTCACTGCCCACTGTATCTCGGTATCACTCTTCCGTGGTGAGATCTTAACGGTTGTTAACTATAAACTGTGGTTTGTTACTCTATTCTTGTTAGGAAGTTACTGTTACCGCAATATACGGTTAAGTGTGATTTAATACGAGTATCCTTTACTTTTGTTTGAGTTATGATTAAAACGGTCACCAATAAAATATGTGACATAAAAAATTGAACTAACTAGATCTAGTAGCTAATGTTATCAAATTATTTGGTATCACAGAATTTATTTGCTAGATTTATTTATCAGTAAATTACCTGGGACTTGAAGTCGCAAGCGCGACTGCTGAGCGTGAGGTACCACGTTCGATTCCCGGGTCGGGTAAAATGTTATTCGGTTTTTCTGTATGGAAATTCTCAGTAGCAGCACGGAGTCTGGAACTGTGCCCGATAGATGGTAATAGGCTAGCCTCCTATTACATGGGATTCAATAACAGTATTAGCGATATGTGTGTGTATAATAGTACACCTCTGCTTCACGCTTTGGGAATACTGGCGTGATGATGTTATATCACAATTCTACATGATAATTATAGTGTTTGAATGAATGTGCCTGTTATAATTATTAATGTTGTGTTGAAAATCAGGAGATTACGTAGTTCAATTACTTATTACAGAAATTAGTCACTTCCAGACTATACAAACACTGTGTGGTTACTTTATATTATTTAAATTGCAGTCGAGATTTTGATTGCAGTAAAAAAGCAATATTCATAATAAACCTACTATGTATTTAAATTTAGAATTTCTAAACTACAGAAAATTGTAAACCAATTACTACGTCCATTCCAACCGTCACTGGTACTCGATAATGCTATTTTAATTAAAATCGAATGTGTAGCGGGTAACGACATGCGCACACTGTTACGAAAGCGCTTCGGGTACTCTCGGGTTACCTCGGCTCGAGTTACCGAAGCCTGGGAGGCTGAATTATTGCATTCGATTTATAAAACGTGTAATCCCAGATGTGTTCACGCGATAAGTTCAACTTGACACCCCCTGTATTGCGTACGAATTGCATTGGATGCAACAGTCGTCCAAATTAATTGATGATATTTAGTATAACTTGCGGTATGAAATAAGGTTGTACTATAATTTTAGTGGAAGCTATGTTTGATTCAGAATAAATGTTTATTGCTTCTGTCTGTTTGGTATTTGGATCGTGGTGATCGTGTATTAACTTTTAGGTTTAGAAATGTTAGTTAAATTACAAAATGCAGTATTATAATTATTTCGTGATTCATTTTTTATTTTAGGTTTTGGGATATTTAAATCTTTAACTGTAGAGTTTACAATTGTTAGAGAAGAACAATTCCTGCAAAATGTGCGGAATTGACATTTTAGATTCACGTGGCTATTTGACAATTAATGTCAATTCAGTGGGGAAACGAGGTATGGTGTTCCTGCATTGAAAAGGGAGGATCCTCCGACCAGGCAAGGTGGTTAGCCTGGCTGGCCGAAGCCCGACGATTGATGTTGGACATTCGTATATGTATGTGTTAGAATCATTGTAAACGTTCATATTGCGATTCAGGGATTGTTGTTGTAGCTTCACTCCGATAGATGGCGCTTTACTTTTTGCCATGTCGCGAGTAGTTATCGCTGCAATATTATTCTGGCAATGTTTTTCTTTTTTTTTACAATGTCACTTCATGTTCAATCGACTTGTATATGGCCACTAGACCAGTGAGGCAATCTAACAAACAGAATAAATAATGGTAAGAATACATCATAATTTTAATGAAGTCGGTTAAAAAGAGAATTCATTTTAAAATCAGAACCATATTAACAAAGCGTCCAGTCTCAATCATAACACGTACAGACGAGATTGAAAAAAATAATCATGTTATACAAAGAGATTACTTTACTGATGTCAAATACGCGGAAGACTAAACAAGTATCTGACAGACAAAAAATAACCGGATCTCATTACCATTGTCGTTTTAATGTAGGTTTGATTGTCGAATACTAATGTAATGTAATCAAAACTCGAGAGGAGAGCCTAAAATATTTTGCAACTTGATTATGACCGTTGCGTATAAAAAATATACTCATTAGCTGCAATTAAAACGCTTCCATAACTGTGTACTCTCGTCTTTATTACGCTTCCTATGTGAACGTAGCCGAAAGCACAATACGAGGTCACACACCCATGTATTATGTATGTATGGTCAATTGAATATCAAGAGTTTCAAGATTTTGTTCCGCCGGAAGCTAGGGCGGCCGCAGTAACCTTGCAACGGCGTCTTTGTTTATTTATTTTTGATTTAACACTTCTCTTTTCATAAGATGACAGATCTCGTACGCCTACTTTTACATAACAAGTTCGAGCCGACCGGTTTGAAATATAGAGCTTTTATAAAACTGATACTATTATGCAAAGGTATGAATTACGTTATGGTTTCATTTAGATGTATCACAGTGACGTTTGCTGTCAGTAAAACATGTATTATTATGTGTTAAGATCTCAACCCCATCATTAAATGGTTGTGTACGACTAAATTATTTCCACTGCAATTATTTTGCTTACACAATGATGATTAAGCTTTGACTTTTTGTACGGTATGCACAAAAAATAAGTACTTTCATGGACTTTCATTCACAGGTATGGACAAATTGTAATTTTAATTACAAGAAACTTTTTCTCAGAACTGACATTCTTCTCTCAAGGCTTTGGTCAGCTACCGAGTGTCATGACATATAATTAAAGGCCGGCGTGGATTTCGTGATTACGGAGCTGACACGTGTCGCCTCGGATCTATATTCTCGTTTCAATGAGTTCAAATTAATTAGACATTTACCATGATGCCTACCTCATTGGTCTAGTGGTGGCAAGCGCAACTGAGCGTGAGGTCCTATATTAAATTCCCGGGTCGGGCAAAGCGTTATTGAGTTTTTCTGTATAGAAATTCTCAGTAGCAGCACGGAGTTTGGAACTGTGCCTGATTGATGACAATAGTCTAGCCCTCTATTACATGGGACTCAATAACGGCAGTGGCGAAATGTGGGTGTAAAATAGTACGCCTCTGCCTAAACCTTCGGGGAGTACGGGCGTGATGCTATGTTAAGTTAAATTAGATTAAGAGCGTATCACATAAATTCGTATGCACGTTGTCGCCCCCACAATGTTACGTCGAAAGGCTAGCTGTCGTAAGGGCGCGCACAGAGAATACAAGAGTACTCGAACGTCCTACTTAATGAAATGTCAACATCTCTGTTGAGTGTTAATAAAATGTTAATCAATTTGTTTCTGTTCCAGGTAATTATACACGTCGATTAATGTAAACAAAACATGCATTCGATGCAAGTCAAATCGAGGTTGCGGTGAGTTTTTAGACCTGTCTGTATAAAATGCATTTCGAATGTGATTGGTCGTGTCATGCCGAAGCATGTATATGTAATTATGTATATTATATGAATATCTGTGCTACCGATCTTAATCACATACACAAAGACTCAGATCCACTGCGCCAACCGTGTTGCGCTTTCGATTCCCGCACGGAACAAATATATGTAGGTAGTTACTCGTATGGTTATTTGTTTCGGGTATGGGTGTGTGAGCATGTAACATGTATATTTGTAAACTATACCTACCTATGAAGAAGGAGAAAACAAAGTTAAAAAAAATGTGTGTGAACTTATGTACGCACGTAAGAAGTTATAATTCTATTTTTTTTTTATTTCCACTGATATGAAACCCGTGTTACAGATGCACAAATATTACAATAACTATCTTGAATATAGCTATCAATTTCCAAGAAAATTTAAGAGACATTTAGCAGCCCACTTCATGGTGTCGCTTTTATCTGTCGGTGTGCGCGCGCATCGTAAGAATTCACTCTCATCAAGCGCGCCAAAAGAAGTACAACTTCAAAGAATTTCGTATTTTAAAAATTTGTAAATATATGTAACACTGACTGATATTACAAAAAGCAAACTAATTATCCGGAACATAATTAAATTGTTACACGCCGTTGAATATTTTCACACGTTCCACACTTTCTTTAAAAATACATAATGAATTCTTAAAGCAATCGATACTCTACAATATCTTGATGTTAATTTTATAGCCGCCGTGTAATTGAGCTGTGTTAATCCTGTAATTTAAATACGTTACGTTCATATGGCTATGCGGAAGTCCAGTTGCTAACGACGGCAGTCCTGGGCCGGCCTTGGACACGTGAAAGTCGAGGACTGGTTTCATCCTCGGCCTTTCACTAGTTGGTGGCTGATTGATGCAATTGAAGCCGATTTATTGGTGCACTTATTTATGTAGATGACAAGATCACACGGATATTAACACAGTCTATAAATTTTTAAGGGTCAGGCTTGCTTAAATGGTGAAAGAGAACATCGTGGGGAAACTTGCATACCTGAGGGCTCCATAAAATTGGCGATGGTGTGTAGTCCACCGACACGCTCCGAGCAAATGTGGCCTTATTTATTTTGAGATGAGGCCTGTGCTCAGCAGTGAAACAATAAGTAATGCGTTAAATTATTATTATTATCATCTTGACGGCTTCATTGGCCTAGCGGTCGCAAGCGCGACTGCTGAGCGTGACGATCTGTTTATGATTCCCGGGTCTGGCAAAGTTTTATTTGGTTTTTCTGAATGAAAATTTCATTAGCACGGTGTCTGGAACTGGAAGTATTGTTCTATACAACTTTGTACCTATCCAGGTAAGGCAGTCTGAGCTTTCGCATAGTTTCTCAAATAATTCAAATTACATAACCTACCGGCAGCCTAATTACGTAAAAAAGCGACAGCAACGCGACAGCCACGCGACAGCAATCTCACTGTCAGCCAATACATTATATGACATAAATATGACGTTTGACAGAAGCTATCGCGCGATCTACGCCTGTCGCTAAATCGGTAATTAGGCTACGGACTTGTGTTAGTAGGTTTGTAATGAGTTATTATTCAGCTAAAATGACGAGTCTAGTCTCAAATGTAAGTCTACCCGTAGTTGGCTTTATGAAGTTAATCTACCGAATTTGGGCTTACTGTTACTTAAGGAAATATCACTGAATCTCGGCAGTTGCTAACTGGTGAGAAACCAAAGCCTTAAATGAGAATATACAATTCCTAAGAGACCAAAAATGTACAATTGAAATCTGATAAACCAAATCGGTAAAGATCATGAACTGATTTATGTAGGTACATAATTCGACGATTCACGTCACATTTCTAAATGTTTATACATGCATTTAGAACTGCGTTCATTTTACCCAAAAGAACTTAATCCTTGAAACGAGATCAACGAAATGTGAAGAAAAATTTCTTCTTTATTTATTAATTATTTTATTGCCTTTCCCCACCTACGTTGGGGTCGGCTCCCAGTCTAACCAAATGCGCCTGAATATCAGTATTTTACTCAAAGCGGGAGAATTATTGGGAGATACTGATATTGTAAGGTTAGACCGATTTTCAGACATTTTGGACACATGTATTTATTAACTACACGTATACCTACATTCAACTTGAGTTACAGACAGAAAGAACAACGTTCTTTTTACATAAACATTATTATGCATTTTGTATCCTCGTGGCCAATTGTCCAAGTCACCAATTAAAACCAAATAAAAATGATATAATTATGCACAATTGGAACCTAGAACAATATCCTTAAACATTGCTTGCCTTACCAAAAGGTCATGATACTAAAGTAATATATATCCATTATCAAGTTATTATAAAAAATTCTTGCTTTGTCTTGAACAGCTGAGCTATATAATGTTATTGTAGCAGGCAAAAGGCATTGAGTAGAATATTCTTTTTACTCAAACATATTGCCTCATTGTTCTAATGGTTGCAAGCCTGACTATTAAGCGTGAGGTCTTGGGTTCGATCCTCGGTTCTGGTAATTTTATTGGGTGTTGTTGTTCTGTAAGGAAAAATCTTTCTCCTTGTGCCCGGCAGATGGCAATAGGCTCACTCCCTAATATGTATATGGGATTAAACAAAGGCATCGGCAAAATGTGTTACTACAATGACTCCTCTGCCTAACTCAGGTTAGACAAGCGATATGCTTACGTCAAACACAATGCCGTCTTATTCTTGAAATTGTTTCTGTCAAAAGGTCATCAAACCCGAGAAATATATTTTAAAAATACCTCGAGTATTATTGGCTTATATATTACGGCAATAAAAGTAGGTAAAGGAACTTGGTCAGTTTCTCAGACGGAGGTTTCCGCGTCGCAACAAGCCCTTACAAGGCGTGGCATCGAGGCCGCCTAGTCCGCTCACTCGCGACTAGCCCACTTTTAATGATACACACTACACATATAAAATACGTCATTTGGAAAATTCTTCTAGTTATTTAACTCTTTACATATGTTGTGTGTATTTAAAGGTTATAATTACGTTATTGTCGTCTGAATTGTCCCTTACAGTCATTTGGAGTAGACAGTAGCTATAATGATAGTAGTTCTGGTCAAAAGACCTTTTAATTGAAGAAGAACTAGCAAGAGGGAAATAAAGCTCATTTTTGCAAAGCAATATATAGAAATAAACAACGAATAATTTCAACAGGGATTCATTACAGTATAACGAATATGAACCATAATGGTTAACCAAGATGAGCTGAAACTTTACTTGAAGTTTTAGTTCAAATGACATTCATGCCTGGTTTCTTTAGTCTTATATTTAATAAATATTTACTTATTATACGAGAAATATTTATTATATTTGTTTTTAATCGCGTTCTCGAAAACGGCTCTAACGATTTTGGTGAAATATACAATGCGATCTAGTTAGGTCTCATCCGTAAAAAAAGATTTTGTCCCTAGCGGGACGCAGTCGCCTAGATACCTATTGCAGTATAATTAAAAATTAGAGCATGTAGGTGTATTATATATAGATACTTTTAGTGGATTTTTTAAATTAAAATACAGAGGAATTGTAATCATTGCTTAATGATACTTTACTGCATATCTACATTTAGGATTAGCGGTAGACATGTGTTTATTGCTAAAATATGTAATTATCTGAGCACATAATGTTAACAATTTGATTTACATAGGTTGGGTTAGATGGAATTCCTTTAGATGTTACTTTATGTAAAACTACGAATAGCAATTTCAATTTGTCACCACATTAAATTTGTAGAATATTTGAGTAATGGAGTCTCTATACTCAAATCGTATATATACTATCAGAATCGTGTCTTGAAAATCTACTATTGATTGTTACTTAAGTGAAAGCTAAGGTTTTTAAGTGTCTAACTATAGATTAAGGCAATGTTTATCATGACTGTAAAATAACCGACCGTAAGTTAAATGTTCTTAGGGCTATGTCCACGTTTGGCATTTATAATAAAACCTTCAAGATCTACGAAAAATTTACATTTTTGTTTTGCCTTATTTATTTTTATCCACTGTCGCAGTCGCAGTTTTGAGGGAATTCGAATTTTAAATGCAACAGGAACCCAACATTGACGTTTCCATGCAAAATATACTATTACTTGCATAATAAATAAAGAGACGGAGGACACTTCCGACAAACTGTAATTGTTAAATTTATGAAAGGAGGCGATGCGTGTGCGCATGATATAACTTGATTACCTAATGTTCACATATGCTCACAACAATACATTGTATTGTTAGAGATATGATGGACGAGGATATTCTAAGTTGGATATTATATGATTATTATTATGTATAGAAATTGGTTCTGACAGCCGTTTGTTGATTTATGTAATAGCGGTCGTCATGCGGTTGTCAGTTAGTCAATTTCATCCCGAAAAGTCAATTTATGTTGCCATAAATATATTCTCCTGTCTCATTGGTAGAGATTACAAACAAATATTTCACATACACATACACCCAGACCTGGAAAAACTAAACCTGTACAAAATCTATGCAACATTAGCAATATTATCGTCATGTGTCGACCTCAGTGCAAATCATTATGATTGTTATTAACGAATCTTTTGAAAGAAACACCTTTTTGTTTCAATTCGAAATAGACAAATGCTCAACCGTTTCTTCTCCCACAAAATTAATAGTCACAAATGATACCTACTGCAGAAATATGAACAAATTCTAACAAGACATCATTACGTATACCTGCATCCCAAAGTGAATCCACGACCTTGTCAATAATGTAGTTATTTGTCAAGGCGGCAAAAACGAGCTTGTTGTGTTAATGATAACACAAACAATTGAAATGTTTCGCAATGTTTGAGATACCAAATTATCCTTAATGACTGGGATTAAGAACATTGTTAAGTGATTTGAAGTAGTTAGGTGTCGAGGAGTTGTTTTTATCAGATAAACCTTGTACAAAGATGCTGTACAGAAGATAGGTAGCAAATGTCTGAGTTCTTGTATCTTTTGTCTGATGCCACAGCATAATTGTGTCGTTTCATTAATAAGCTGTTTGTCTTTTGTTTTTAAAGTTTGTTCTTCTCTTGTATTTCTCCTGTATCGTGGGTACAGTTTATAAATATACATGTCAGATTTGAAACAACTATCTGTAGATCATACAAATATTAATCTAATAGTCACTTCGGCAAACATGCCGTATATGTCTTCTATGTTGCTGAATGCTGAATTCTCAGAGTTTTTCGGAGCTGCCAGTTCTAGGCAACTTTTACCCGACCACGACCTTAATCATTTCATTTCACGTAATTGATATACGATACAGTTATCTACGAACCGTCGAAAGATACAATATGTGTGTTTCTGTGTGTTCTTTTTTTGTTTGAGCTTGTGTTTTATATATTAATTTGTATATTTCGTTTATCCGTACTTATTCTTCTTCTTTGCTCTTTCCCACTTTATGTACGGTCGGCTCTCCTAATTTTGCGGCGCCTAGACAATCTGTATTGGGTTGTCGGGTCGGGCAGTTTTTCCACTAATATTAGTTTGGTCATGCTGGTCCACCAGGCAGGTAGGTATTTAGTTTATCCGTACATGTGAATTAAAATAATATTCACTGTTTTCTTGAACTGGAAATACTAATCTAGGATCTCACGATCTCTGCCTCATTGGTCTAGTGGTTGCAAGCGCGACTGCTGAGCCTGAGGTTCTGGGTTCGATTCCCGGGTCGAGCAAAGATATATTGGGTTTTTCTGTATGGAAATTCTCAATAGCTACATGGAATCTGGAATTGTGTCCGGTAGATGGCGATAGGCAGACCCACTATTACAGGGGACTCAATAACAGCATCGGCGAAATGTGGGTGTACAATAGTACATCTCTGCCTAACACTTCGGGGAATACAGGCGATCTCACGATCAACGAGAGTGTTGTGTGAAAATTATTTACTCTTTAGTGAAATCACGCTCAACATTCCAAATACTCGAAAGTATAATTATAAATATGAAAGGGATTTAAAGATTAATCACAAAGTTATTTTGATTATCATACAGATATTAATTACAGTTGTCGAAAAGGAAAGTAATGTTCGTCTTTCTTTACTACGAAGTAATTTCCATTTCATTATATTGAATAACTCCTAAGGGTTTTTTGTCTAGTTGTCAACTGTTATGAGCGTATCATGATGATTATAATGAGCTCTAATTTTTACAGAAGCTTTTAAGATGATTGTGCAATAATCTATGGTAGGGGAAAGAAATTTTAGCAACTCATTTCTTTTATCCTGGTTGTTGAACTGAGTTCCTCATTTAATTCCCTGATTGGGGAAAGTGATATTGGGTTTTTCTGTATTGAGATTGCCAGTAGCAGCCCGGAGTTTGGAACTGCAATAATCTCGCTCTGTCTAACCCTTCGAGGAATATAGGTGTGATGCTTTACTATTATGGTCTAGTTAACAGTTCTCGCAAATGATGTAGTTTTAAAGCATAAATGGCTAGAACCCAGACTAAGTTATAATAAAGCTATTTAATAGTCGTATTATCACATTAAAACCATCCTCGAGCCAATGTGAAATCACTTTTCCAAATACATAAAATTCAATATACTTTCCATCGCGTGCAATATTACAAATGTAACACAAAGTTCATGATCAGATGTCACGTTACCCGGCAGAATCATAAAGTTTTCGATTACCTCAGAGCGACCATCTGCTTCGCTGTTACAACACTGGGTCGGGTTGCATCGATGACGTAGAACAACTTTCACCTTCCGCGGAGACATTTGCCCAGCGGCAATGAACTTGGTGCGATATTGTATAATGTTTACATTATGACATCTTGAGGTCGATGCCTAAACAGATATGGTACTTGATGGAAACTAAAAATAAAAATAGATGCTATTACGATAGAGTTTGCGAGGTTAAAGATGAAGTTTAAAAACAGTAAGAATTTTCATTTCACGGTGGGTTACAAAGATATTATAAACTGTTTGCAAAATTGTGAAAATATTTTTATTACAATTGTTACGTAATGTTTGGCTTTTCCTAAGAAAAGTACCTACTGCTCAATCAGTTTAGAAAATGGCGGTCTTCAATGAAGACATGCTTCGCGCAGTAGCTAAGCGATTAGCTTCCTGCGGTGTGTTCTTCGAACCCCGTGTCGATCAAATATTTGTATGTCTGTGTGCATGTGAGATTTGTCTATGAACTGTACCCACGATACAGGATATGCTAGATTAGGTGCAGTCTTACAAAAAACCTGCGATAACTTTAGTCTAGTCTCTAGATTTTAGTAATTCCTTAAGTTTTAAGCAGTAATCAGAGTCCTTAACGCTGTCAAACATATTGCCAGACAAATTCCATTCGAAGCCGCTACAGCTTTTTTGAATGACATTAATTTGACAACTCGTACAGCCTTATAAGGTACTTAATTCAGCTCATGTCACCCAAAACTAAATGATATAAAAACCGGTGGAATTTCGTCACATACTAAGGCAAAGCCAGCCGTTCATATATGTGGTGAGGTTTCTTTTACATTTTCCCTTTTGCTAAATTATACGGTTGTTTTTTTTTTAATAAGATGAAATACTAGTTTGCTTGAGAATGAATGATAGTGAAAAAGAATAAAATATATTTTATTTATTGAGACTTAGTAGCCGATACTTAGTATTCAATGCAAGTCCTACAATTGCTCAATTTGAACAATCGATTCTTTCAATCGATGTACGATAATTTCACTTAGCAGCACAGTAAACTCGATTTTATTAGCAGATTATGTAATCGACAATATAGAGGATATCCGTCGACTAGAATGAAGATCATAAAAGAAGAGTATTTTTTTATGCTTTAAATCTTATCTGACTTAAGCGAGATCTAATTATAATAATTTGGCGGCTAATCGTTGGCGTACATACAAATAAAATGTTAATTATTCTGTTAATGAATTCTCACGGTCCATAAACTTCTAATGCTGTTGCAAAATCGTCTGTTGTGAAGAGTTTTAGTAAAAATAATATTAGTTTTTTCGTTTAGCATATTCTTAAACGGACATTGCACTGTTTTAAACACTTTCATTCTCTTATAGTATTTCTTTCTTTGGGATCATTTCTAGATTTATGCGGGTGAGATGCTACCCGTTTGTAAGTAAGACGAAAAGCAAATGGTCGGGAAAACGTCGCTGAAAAATAGGAGGCCATATACGTTATTGCATCATTTACATTCACTTAATGCCATTGAATAAGGTCTTATTTATCATAAACATACATAAAACATGCATACGCATTTATCATTGCATGTAATCAGACCACTATCCTTCAGAACAACGAGCTGCAAGAATGCTTTACAGAATTATAACAGTGGAACATTGTGTTGTAATAGGACCTTCAATTTAATATTCGAAAAATTCTTTCAGACTTCTGAGTGTCGTTTCGCTTGGTTTCAATTTTAGTATAGGTTTCATTCTGAACGCAATTTGACATGCACTTTTTATATTCATATTTTTCTGGTCTAGATTTGAAAGTAGGTACATAAAGGTCACAGAATACTACATCAAAAATATTAATAGCTTACCTTGACAAATGATCTTTAAAAATATGACTAATTTACTTTCTGCTTTACTATTTTTTTCTTAATGGAGGATTTTTTCCTTTTCTGATTTAAATTAAGATAACCGAGCAAACAGTTTAATGGAAACAAAAGATTGACTATTATCTAATGTTCAGCAGCTGTTGGCGTGTTAAATTGCAGAACCAATTGAAGATCTCATTTAGCAACTACGGATAAAACAAGGAGACAAGCGAACACCTGTAGGTGTTATACAACTGGCACCTCTTAATGATCTATTGTCTCTCTCAAGCGGAAATTATAATTTAGTTCCGTTTCCACGCCACTAGATCTTACAACATCAATTAAAATCCATCCCTGGCTCATTTTTGGATCACTATTGTATGTTAAACGTCGATGGGGTCGAGTCCATTCATTGCTATTCACCCGTCCAAGGTTTAGATGCATGGCCTCAGCTTCCTCCGTTATTCTTCAAGTAGACAGTACAATGCGTGTACATGACCCATTGTTGGCATCGTTCATGCCGCGAACAATTGGAGGCTCTATCTCAATGACATCTGACTTCACCGATTCGTCTACCATCTCGGTACAACTGTGTATTAAAGACAAGCGACATTTGAGTGACCACCTTGAGACTGGATCACGTTAATCCCTTTGAGTTTATATTGATTACCTTTTCTATATAAATAACCTTGCATTCGAAATCTTATTTTAAGGGACCATTTGAGTGAGCTATTTTATATGTTGGCCTTGAATGTGATCGTTTTCGATTGTATATATTTATTTTAATTGTCTATAACTCAATCAAGACTCTTTGACATTATATTCGTCATTTCAAAAAAGGCTGTTTGTCTATGTCAACATTTCGTTATCAAAGACAGTATATTACCGCACTTTTAATACTGCCCTTGAAACGTCTGTATTAATTGCAGCCGGAATATAATAGTAATCAATATATCCTCAATTACCATCAGTTGTAAAAAATCTCAGTACAGTATCCTGATCCAAATCTTTTGTAGCTGTCATAGCTTCTACTTTGAATTATTCATTGTAGCCCACATTTTGGGTTATTTGTTTTTCTTTTTTCGTATCGTTAGGATCACCGTTAAATGTGCGAATATTTATGTTCGTGGTAAGCAATGTAGCGGTAACAATACGTGAATGTATTGAGCCTTGAGCCTCGCCTCCGAGCGTACATATTTTCATAGTGATTTGGAGAGAATTTGCATTTGCATTGTCCTTGCAATGTTTTAGCTGCGTCATTCTTGTCGGATTGTTTAAATTAGTCTTAGGAAATCAATTTGATTTGGTTTTTTCCCCTCGAGATCATTCAGCGATTATTAATAGAATTCTAAGCGCAAATTTGATGTGTTTGTATTTTTATTATGTAAATACTACTTAACTTTGTTTTTCACACAACAACATATTTCCTGCTCTCGACTTATCACCACAAAACAGTTTGTTTAAATCCCGTTAGGGAGTTAAAATGTCCTTTTGTATTTCAAGCACGACTTCGACCTTTTCAAACAATGACGTATGCCAAATGTGATCAAGGCAAATAAAGTACTTTGGCTGTGGTCAGATATAGCACACATTTTGCGGTTAACTGTAAAGGTGCATTTAAATTCAACGAATACTTTTTAACAGAGACAAATGGTTAATGAACAACGAAATAATTTTTGGAAGAAATAATATTTTATTACTATATATCACGTTTTATTGACCCGCATCATAATTGCCGCAGAATAGCTCTCTGCTTTGTGTAATCTTTCCTATGAAGTCGATTACAAAAACAATGACTTTTCGATACCGTGAGTTAATCCCATAAGTTGACTTTTTCAAGGGTTGACTTTGCACATTTAAAGAAGTTTTAAAACAACTAATAAATTGTCTTGTTTTTCAAACTTTAGCTTCTGCCATTCACACTGGCCACAATGAACTTCACGATTGTCATTTTTTTAAACATGTTTACTGATAAATGTTCATTGGCCTCAGAACGGTTCTTTTCAACGATTATTGCGAAGTTTTTATGTGAATTTATCGCTGAGTGAAACGTTTTCTCAATAATAAGACTTGACTTTAATCGTCATAAATGTACAGTTCAATGTTTTCTTGCGTAAAACTTGAATAATTATTTCCCAAGAAGGAATTTTCTTTTAATTCTTCGATTAATTATTGCGAAATTAATGACAGTGATCTACGTATCAAAATAAAATTAATTTAAATTTATCTATTGTTAAAATATTTAAAAAAATACATTTTCTAATGATATGCTTATTTTATTACAGGTAAATATCTACAGAACTTGAAAGCCACGTGAATGAAAACATTACATCGATGCCGTAAGTCTTATAGAACGGGTTTATGCGCCGGAGTAATTAATATGAAGCAATTAAACGGCGATTAATCAAATCAGTACCTTGATTGCCTAGAGCTAGGTAATGTACATTATATATTCTATATTGTATACATACCTTATATATCTATAAAATAGAGGTGCTAAGTGTCATGTTTTAATAATTTCATGAGCATCTTAAGTAAGTTGTTAATTCTTAATGAGACGGTCGAATCTGTTGCGTTTCTTGTTAATTCAGAATCCATATTCGATATTTGAAATATATAAAATATTATGGAGTTCCCAAAGCATTTGTTTTTTTGTTGTATGAGTTTGTACGTGATCATCATCGGACCGAAGAGCACAACACTATGCAATGAGCTGCGAACATCTCATTATTGAATCGTAATCTCATAACAATTGTTACAATCTATAAAAAGTGCAACAAGTGATCATTACATCAGCCCACCTAATAACTCGATTGCAGTAATCGTTCACTTTCACTCGGATCGATGCATCGGCGCCGGCGCAATCAAAGGTCGACCGACCGAGACCATTTCTTTAAGATTCGACGGATAATTTTGATGTGTTGAGAAATTTGATCGGAAGATGTCTATGTCAAGATAGAGGTTATGGGTAAACTGGTTCAGATCAAATGTTACGCGTCATTTCCTGTTGCATTTTAATTATGTGATAATGATCTTTAAGGATATATCGTTGTCTAAACGACTTCCTCCACTTAAATTTCCGACAAAAAACAAAATAATTCCAAGAATTGTACCATACTGAACTGAATTGTTCGAAAATAGAAGATTAAAAAGGCATCAATGATACAAAATAAATATTAAGGTTATAAAAAAACAAAACACTACAACATATTCGACACCATACAAAACAAAAGAACAGCAACAGAAACAAACAAACGAAAGCGAAATGATCGCAAGAAAACAAACAATCTAAAGCTCAGTAATAGAAAATAGAAAGCTATATCGAAGCGATGAGGTCGTGTGCCGACCTTAAGCGCATGCGCGGCCTCGACCTTGTCGGTCATTAGTATTGCGACATCGAGTACTGCCACCCTATTACCTAATATCGATGTCGCGGGGAATCGATTACGTGGAATCGAATGAGAGTGCATTGTAAGCCAAGGTTGGATGCCTCATAGTTCGTAACGTCAGGCAATAAAGAAGTTAATTGCGTGATTTATGAATATTGTTGCACCAGATTAATAATTTAAGGTTAGATTCAGTATCCCAGTAATAAGCAAATTTTATTATAACTACATATACGTAAGCTGTAAAACAACAAAAGTAAAAATGTTTACACTACAACTTTAACAGAATAGTCTCTAGTCTCTTCTGTCAATAGATCATTGATGATTCAGAAATCGAATACATTGATCCAATAGGATTAATTAAAAGCATTGATTTTAAAATTACTTTCGATTAACTAACAATGTGGGGTTCCATCAACAATCGCTGATCATTGATACAAAGTGTAGCAATACGACCTTGCTTATAAAACTCACCTTAAATGGTAATCAAGACCTCACTACCTCAGCATTGATGGATTGATATCTCATGAATAAAAATACCACTTTTGCAATCTATAACAATGTAGGTACTGATCACTAGCTAGTCAATTAACCAGCTTTTATCTCGGAACAATCGACTGACCATTCAATATCGAGTAAATGTCATCAGATATGTACAATCGATTAGTCAGTAGCTGACATCGATGCAATAAATAATACTATGATACTAACAGAATTTCGTTTTGATTGGTTTTCAAAATCGTCAGTTTCCTGTTTATCTGGCGCCTAGCTTAAACCTGTTGGTCATGATATAAGAGTTACCGCAGTTACAACATGAAATGTTTCATTAACCCGAGTTATAAAATCATCAAATATTCTGTAGCGATCAAAATCAATATAGTCTAACAGAAAATTGAAATATCAGATAAAATTGTACAAGCTATTTTAAACACTGTATGGAAAGTAATAACGGTTGTTTTCGAATGCTATGCTTTTATGTTTTGAAGATTTATTTGGAGCGCTCTTAATATTGAAAGTGTATCTAGTAGATTAACATCGATTATATTAAGTACTCTTTTGACGATTTGCTTTAGTAAAACAATATGGGCTCAATATCATTATCAATGGTTACCCCATCAAGCTGTAGTGTTGAAATCTGAAAGTACTTTAGATTGCAACGCATGTGTGTTAGGGCTTATTCACATGGGTGTGTCGATTGTAATGCCAAAATGCATTTTATTTAAGATGAATGTATTTTTGCGATTTAGGTAACTTATTCGAAGCTTCAAGCAATTTATCCTTACTGTATGACTAAATGTTGAATAAAATTTTGTCAAGCTGATAAGTCGAAAATGTATGTGTAAGAGACTTGATCCCATTACTTGGGATTCGAATAGGAATAACGGTATTGGCGAAATGTGAGTGTGTACAATAGTACACCTCTGTTTTAACTCTTCCGGGAATACAGGCGTGATGCTATGTTATGTTATTGTTTATCGGATAATATGTAACGTTTAGTAAGCTACTTTAATGATTATGCAATATGTTTTTTTTTGTATACCTACTATCGTCCTATATCTTCAGCGATGACGATTAATCAATAAAAGCAACAGTAAATTTATCTTTTTCGTCACTTTGATCTACGTTTTAGACATGTCTTAACATCTCAAAAGCTTCACAAGTTAATGTTGTGTCGCAACATGCATCATGTCGACCGCGAAACATTTATTAAAGTCCGTCGACCCAATCGATGTTAATATGATCGATTATATCCAAGTCTGACGAATCGATTCCTCGTGTCACAAGTTAACGATTATATGATTGGCTCGTTATGATGTTTGTTTTTGTCCATCATTTGTACATAATCTAGGATAATGTCCTTAGTTATGGCGGTTTGTGTTATTGATGATTGTGGTGTAAAGTTCATGGCGCGAATGGGTTTTTGTGGTCACTTATTTGTTGGGGCGAGTGGGAAGCTTGTTAGCAGTTTCTTGTTTAGAATCATATAGTTTGTAAGGAATTATGCGCTGGAATTGCGCAGCTATTTTCTAAGCCTAAGCTTATTTCAGATAATCTCATGTGAAAATAAAATAAATATGGCTTTTAGAAACCACAATAATATTACATTTTGCTGTTCATAGTTGCAAACTTCCTACATTATCATGGTAATATGTGCAACACCATGCTTACAAAGTTACTCAAACTTCAATTTGATGTGAGCATCCAAACGCATCGGCATTACACATCAAGCGAGATGCATCAAAATGATCCGTCGATCATCCGGTCGCGGTTCGTTGCCCTCAATAAAATGCATTTGCGGTTGCATCAACCGCGTGCGGCAATCAGATGACCGTGTGTACTGACCCTTATCACGTGGTACAAGACGGAGAAAAAGAGCGAAAGCGACTATTCAGAAAAATTGTGTTTGAATTAAAGGTTTATTATTTAATGTTCTTTTTTTAAGTTGTTACGGGTTCTTTATATAATGGCCAGGTACAGCCATATTGCAATTTACATTGATGCATTTTTAACTTCACGCTATCAGTTGTTCCTTTTATGACGTTTTTCCCTCGCGTTAGTTCATCGTCTACATCGCATCAGATGAGGTAACCCTTAAGTACGACCATAAAGAATAATGGCGTAAGTAAATCATAAATATACCAACTAATGTGTTTCGTGGGAAGCGAGTTGTGAGAAAATACATCTAAACATAACGCGTAGTTCCTAATACTCATGTGTGATGCTAAATTACATATACAATGCTTAACTTGCGTCCTAAACATTTGTTTTGCGTTTATTTGTTTGTGTGACTGCTTCCTTGAATTCATGTTTGCTTTGAAAATTAGCAACGGATACGGTAGAATGAGAATCAGATGTGAACTAGACATTTTCTAGATACGGATGTCTTCTGGTGTAAAGGGTTGCGTTCTTTATTTAAATTTGATTATGTCCTATCTTTAGAGGAGAAATTATGTGTTATTTAACAAGTCTTTTTGTTTGAGGTTTGTAATTGGTACGTATTATTAAAGTGCCAATCGAAATTACCAATCGACTTGAGAAATGTGAATATTGCCTATACATCTCTTGTTGTATGGCCGTAAATATATATTATTTTTTTTGTATTCCCCGAAGTTCCACGGGTTAGGCAGAGGCGTAATATTGTACGCACCTACATTTTGCCGATAGTAGTAATGAAAATATTAACAAAGCTTCGGTTTTAAATACGAATGAGCGCAACAGAAACAACAACTACTATTTTCAAAAAATCTTGAATCTTATCTATCCATCAAAAGCCACCAACTGATAACCATAGACCTCAATACCTTAATAGTAAACCTTGGTTTCTTTTTAATTGCGCTATTTACTTGCGCAAGCCTTAATTACTGGCACATGATACTTTGAGCAATATCCGTCAAACGGTTTGGGATCACGCGCCATAGCGAACTTACCAACAATGTTACACCGAAATGATTAACATTAGGGTTGCGACAAACGGATGTGGAGCGCATGTATAATATAACATAACGTAACCACGCCGGTGAAAGAAGGGTTAGGTAGAGGATGTACAGTCAAACAAAGAGACAGGTATATACAAGGTCATATATTGTTCAGAAATGAAAAGTGATTTCTGTATACAATTGTATCGATCAATGCTAAATTGAATGGTTCGGGAGTTCCAGATATATAGATTAAAATTTTTAAAGAGCTGATGACGGCTTATTTTACCAAGGTTTTAAATAAATATATTTCAAATTTGGCTTTTAATTAAATTATATATTGCTCGAATGCATCCTATAACTTCTCGAGAAAACTTTATTTACATATCACCAGTCACCCTGTATGATTTATCTCTTTGTTTGACTGTAACCTATGAATACATTTTCGACAATACGTTTTGATTAAAAAATTCAGACACTCGTACAGAACATGGCTACCTCGGCAGTATGATGTAGAATTAAAATTTCCGATAACAGTATTGAGGCTAATTAAGTTACATGCGGGGAATCAATCAACTAAACAACAATTATCTAGTATCTAATTGAGACTTTTGCATGTTGCAATACCTAATGGTAGTGTGAAAGTATAGGTAGTTTTCGTCTATTGAAAAGGTCCGATCCTCCAATGGTTTACAGTTTATTTTGTATCTCAACAGATCGCACTCCTGAATCTTCACTGAAATTTCATAGCAAAAGCGGAATTTCATTATGCAAAACATGTATTGCCAAATAATAAAAGTGAGATCTCAGTGTGTATTGAAATTAAGAGTAACAGAGTAGCCTATAGGGTGTTATAAAAACGTTCTATGATCTCTAGTTTATCTAGATACGATTTACGTATTAGGTTATACATAATCCAGATTCCTTTTTATCACTGTTTGGTTTCTTTTATTAGAGATGTTGCAACATACAATTTACGCTACATACCATTCTATAGCCTTAGGGCTGGTAATAATTTGATACTTGTTACTTTGATATCAACCGCCTCTCATTTCGCATTCTTTCTTACAACATGGCATACCCAATCATGCGTAATGTTGGGCAACCCAGTATCCGTTGTTATTTTCATTTGCATTTTATGAAATTAATAATTACTTTGATGAAGTCGAGCAAAAAGTGAAACACATGGGTATTTGATCGATTTTTAAATGGTAGTTGTAAAGTGAAACTAAGTTAGGAAAATTTAATTTTTAGTTAATTAATTGTTTCTACACAAAAAAGGCAATATCGTTACGAAGTAGTGATTATTGCGTTCTAAATTTATTTTATACGCTTTCATATTTCATTGTTAATATGACACTGCAATTTCAATCTGCACCTAGCGGGCGGTGTGTCTCAAGAAATATGTTGTTACAGTTCAAATTAATACGAAATGGCGTTTCGAAGTAACATAGCTGTTGACAACTGTTATTACATTTTGCAATAATTTTAGCACCTTTCGTCAACCAAGTAATTGTAGGCTTAGAAAGCCACAATTGGCATGCATTTCCACCTCCGGGCTTTACGAAGGTGAAAACGTCCAATATGGCGACTTTAGTTCTAATGATATCCGAAGGGTGTCGCTTTACAAGGTCGGATTGGATCATAAATCGGATGCGTACATCAACAACGTTTTTATTACGGAATTGATAATCGATTACGGAACAGGGATGAGAATTAATCGATTTAATTTGATTTTCCGCTCTTTTTCCCGTCGGGTTGGGCAATTGCATTGTTTATGAGGTTTGTGAACTATCCTGTATTATTTAGTTAGGTAAATTGGTTTGCTAATTGATTTAATTAAGGAAGGTAGCAATCATTGGTAATAAACACCTAGGTAATTTATATAAAACTTATTTCGCCACCTGAAAACAGAGCGATATATTAATTATTAATTCATAAAGACACAGATTGGCGCCTGGCGCCTAGATACAATAGATTTCTTCTTGTCTAGTCTACGTTACTTGATGGGTTAAATGATTTGGGGTGTATGCAAAGAAGCTTTACGAGTGAGGATACTGTATGTCAGTTTAACTGCCAGTAAGATTATTCACGATTATGCGTCCGATCTACATCTACACAGAAGCTGTGTCAACTTTTTGTGCCTAATAATTACCATCGAGAAATATAAATTATTTAATGTCCCATTTCGTCGTACAGTAGCCCGATCCACCTCCCCGATACCGCGCATGTTGGCGATGCTCAACGAGCTCATGGAGACCAGCCCAGGATTGGATGTGTTTGCTGATGAATGGAAGACGATAATGTTAGAATGTTTGCGGTTCTGTGAGAAGACGGTGTGACAGGTTTACTTATCAATGGTTATTTAGTTTTAATGGCTGATCGCTGTATTAAATAAATAAATAAATTTCCAACATAACGTGGACAAGCAGCCCCTTATCGGAACTTGCTGAATGGCTCGTCTTAAAAACACGCGTATTACGAATGAGACAGTTGATGCAGATACAACAGAATACTAACTTTTAATTTATCATCATAGCCTCTTTGTCTATTCCAGACGATTTACGGCGTACTGTCTGAGGGACGTTTTTAATGACTAGACTATTAAACTTTTAATTTAATCATAAAAAAACAACGCTATATTGACATAAATCACCCACAAAAATTCCTACAGCCTCGTAAAACATCTTAGGTCAACGTTTTTGCGATCAAACGCGGCCTCACGTCCACATAATGGTTCATAACTTTTAATCTAGACAATTTTATTGTGCGAAATCGAGATCAGTAGTGCAAATGACCCAGATTTGTTCAACGCTGTTATGAAAACGTGCGCGCAGTCGCACGCGCAGCTAAGATCGTGATGTCTGCGCCGTTTGTTTCTGTGTATTGTTTGTAGACTTACGAATGGTGTGGTTGGCTAATTTTGTTTTATTTTCGGTTTATTTAATATTGTAATCTGATACACTGATAGTTTTGAAATCCTTAGGTATTGGATTCTGAAGTTGGTAAATAGAAAATTAAATAACATAACATAGCACCACGCCTGTATTCCCGAAGGGTCCGGCAGAGGTGTCCTATTGCACACGAATATTTCGCCGATGCTGTCCCATATAATACCCCTATTAGTGAGCTTATTGCCATCCATCCAGTTCCAGACTCCGTGCTGCTACTGAGAATTTCCAGACAGAAAAACCCAATGACACTTTGCCCGACCCGGGAACTGAACCTAGGACTTCACGCTGAGCAGTCGCTTGCGACTAATAGACCAATGAGGCTGTCAAACATACAAAATTAACTATATACAAGATATAAAATTTAAGCTTACCTACTTTATTGATATAAAAAATAGTGATATATTATAAATCCTAACACTATCATGTTTCTTTTGTAACAAACGATCCATTAATAATTCTCGTCTTTATTCTCAAAACTTCAACCAAGAGTCATCTCTACTCGTTTCTGAGTTCTATTTACACGGTAACAGGTGATTACGTCGGAAGTGCGTCGATCTCGCGGGCGCATCGGCGCGGGCTCCGCGTCACGCCCGCCGCGTTAGCGCGCATGCGCGAGTTACACAACGTCAGAATTAGGGCCTTATTATACCAGCTCATTTATTTTGTAACGCACTATAGGATGTAATTATTTAGGTAATACCAATGTAATTATTTAGGTAATGTTTGTGCTGGTATGTAGGTTAGGTTGTGTCTAGATCGTTACGGAAAATGTATTATTTTGTTTTATGTCTTTTCATCATTGAAAACAAAAGTGATGTCTAATAAATAGCTTTTCTGACTTTCATTTTGTATCATTAGTTGGTATAATCTTCACTATACAAATGTATTTCATCCTATTTTCGAAGGTTTAGATTTTGTTCACGATTAGTGTAAAATAAAGAGGTTACCTAAATAATATCTTGCAATAAACAAACCAAGTCTAATAAATATACAGATTGCTTCTCGACACTTTTTAGTTGCATCATACTTTTAATATAAAACATTAAGTAAAAATGAATTAGGTTACAATTTATTGCTCCACAATACGCAATGCACTAAGCAATATTAATACGCACAGCGCAATATCAGATCACTGGCGGCTGTAAGCGCAAGAGTAGCCTAGAGACATTATTTTCATAAGTCTCACTTCGGGGTAAAAGCCTCCCTTTCCTCATTACGAATTTTCCGGTCTATTGCAATTATAGTTGAGAGAATTGCAATCATTGAATATCGAAAGCAAATTAAAAATGATTTTTGTTATGCCACCTTTTATTACTTTTGTGAAATTTTGAGTTAGGCCACTTTTGTTTCATTAATAATCTCGTAATATTTTTTGTATTTTAAAAATAGAAAACAAAAAAGTGGTTTAAGCCGTTTTCCTTACAGTTTCTTGATGCAGATATAAAAGCATTCAGTTAGGTCTTAAAGACAGGGATTAAAAACTAGTTGTTTTGCGCTTTCGCTAACGGTCAATGCCAGAGATTGTCAATCTGGTTTCGCCACTTCTGGTCGTTCATACGTAATAAGGAATTTTTCGTTTCTATGTCTTACTCCAATTTATGGACAAGTCAGTATTAGTAATCGATTCACGTAGGGCACGGATTTCTATCCTTTACGTAAAGCGATAAAATTTAATGTGACTTTTATAGTGCATGGAAGGATAAAAGTCAGATTCAATGGTTAGTTTGTCGTACGTGTTCCTTTTTTAATCGATTGTCTCATTGGTGTAGTGGTCGCAAACGCGACCGCTGAGCGTGAGGTCCTGGGTTTAATTGGTATTTATTTGGTATTTATGTCTTCCAGTAATGGTGTAACCTAGATCAGAATGCAGCTCAATATAAAATACTAATATTCATCACATCTATTTAGATGAGAAACCGAACCCAACATAGTGAAAAGCTTGCGCAGGTGATGATACCTACTTGAAAAGGTAATATTTATCGATCGGTGCCTAAATACTATACCTATGGATATAAATCATTTTAAAACGTTTTTAGTTATCCCAATCTCTCCATATAAAGCACTAAATATCAACAATACTGCACTTAACCAAATTGTTATCAACATCTTTCATAACACCATCCAAATATCAATACTCAGATAATGCCATAACTGTTTCACTTAGCATATCTTCTATGCTATTGTTACCTACTACATAATACACTTAAGCTAAAAGCATACACGATAAACGTAACAATTTGCTCGTATATATTCTATGCGAGTACAGTCGCGACCACTTTCACTGGCCATTGTTGATTAATTCCCAAACTGTACGCGATTGTGGTTTGAATCTGATAATAAGTAGAGCGAAATCATTATTGACAAAAGAGTACGGATTTGTGTTTTTATTTTCAATAAGAATTATAGACAATTAGATGGTGCCCGTGACTTCACTGGGTGTATCTGTATTTATTATCTAATTAATGTTTTGATACAGTATTAAAAATATCTTTTATCAGTACCCAAGCTACCACTTTGTAAATTTTCATAACGGTCGGTTCAGTGGTTTGGTTGTCATGAGGTAACAAACAAACAGACTCACACAGTTACTTCGCATTTATAATAGTGTGGATATAATCTGTTAACTGGGGAATATGTTTGCATTGAATTAAATTAACTTTTCAAACGCTGCTTTACGAACTTGTCCTAAGAAGGTTAACGATAAACATTATTGATATAAAACGAGCTTACATTTATTTAAATTTACTAACCTTTAGTAAATTTAATAGGTAATATAATTTAACCAAGTTTATAGTTACTTTAGTAAAAATGTTTAGAAATGCCTTAATACTTTCCGGATCAAATAAAAAAATGGATTCTGTGTGCTTGTTTTGCAATGATATCGAATTAAATTAAATACGATCGCTACCCGAGAATCTTCCGCTTAAACGAGTAGATAAATCGATTAAAAGTTTCTAATTGTTATATTAAATATTTTTTTGTGAGCGGTTATGCTTTTCAAGATTATAGAAAATAATTACTTTTATTGGATTAAAGATTTTGATCATTACATAAATGTGTAGATTGGTCTGCCTGGAAAGCAGGTGTATTTTTCTGTGACCGTCTTTTGTTACATTGCTATCTCATAATATATCATAAGTCAACAATTTTTTTTTTGTTTTCCGAAATTTTACTTCGTCGTTTCATTTTCGTACGTATATCTTGTTTTTACGTCATGAAAGTACGTTTTAGAGTTTACAGCCATATCTACTATAATTACTTTTATTGACTGTTATCAATATTACGTACATTTGTTTCACGGCTTCTCGGTTCTAATTAATTGTGCTTAAAGATTTCTCTGCCTTGCATAATGCGGGCCATGCTAGAATGTCCACACTTAAGATAATAGGTATTAGTGCATATCCATTTAAAACCATTGCAAGTTTACTGTTTCACCATCAATAAAAAACTTTCCTATTGTTACATAGATAAAGCTGAAAATCGATTGTATTTTTGTGATACAGTTACAGTGGCTTATGCAAGACAGGATTCAAACGCAAATTATCTCGAATCACGTACATAAACAAAGTCAGATCATTCTGTCTGTCCTTCCGTTTGTCGCAACTGCTTTCTCTACGTGGACGCAATGGTAAAACATTTGTGTTTGTAATAAACTCGATTGCGTATGTGGCGTAATGCGGTCCGGCCCTAAGTGTACAGTTCGCCGCATAAGTGTGTCAATGTTTTAATTAAATTACTATAAGATTAGAAGTGTAATTAAGACTGCTGAGCGAGTTTGACCGGTGGTTGCTCTCAAAATGTTTGTTTTAAAGTAAATAGTATGTTAAACGTACGCCTTAATTTAAATAGCTCGTCACGTAACTAAGCATATAGCGTAACTTTGATGTATTGGATGTACGAAACTGTTAGGCATTTTAGCATGAAGTATACTAATTTTTAGGTCAGTTTAATTTAGTTGAAAAGAATTAGTATATTAACGTAGTATTTGTGCATCTTTTTGTTTGAATTTTATAGAACGTTATCTCAACCAGTTGAAGTGATGATTAAGTAATTTACTGTAACAAACGCTTCCTTCCTGGTTTCCTCATGTAACATCCCTCAGAGGCGTTTCCATGTCAGTCTGTTACGTCTTAAGAGTAAAAGTATTTCCCAAACGTAATTACTAGTTGTACAACAGCGAGAAATCGTGCATATTTACATGAACACAAATTGGCATTGATCGGCCGACACGACCGCCGATCGGCTGCCAACCACCGATCGGTTGAAATCGGCCTAGCAATTTTCCGTTCAGGAAACGATTTGTTACAGTTTCTTACACAACACTTTTGTTTATTAAGTAATTTTACAGTGTGGAGCAATATTATGGTTTGCCATAAGTGCATGGAATATTTATTAGATTGGCGGTATTACGTTTGTGCGGTAACAGATCATTTATATGAGGAAGAGGTATTGTCACTTATACGTAAAGATATATTATGTGAATTGTCTGTCGTCTGTAAGAATAGGCGGAGGTAAAAATCTCGTAAACTTACAGTTTTTTTTTGTTCAATTAGAAAGTCAATAAAATGTCATTTCATCTCGATTAAATGAAATTTCCAATCGCCTAGACTTAAATAAATTTGTACTCAGAGGAAAAATACAGTGCATTTTTTTGAGTATGGTTACGTAGTCGAATAAGCTTGTCCAACTTTTGAGACTAACAATTTGAGATTGATTTTGAAAAAATATAAATATATAAATAGAACTAAACCGAAAAAGTCAGTCTATACTGCTGCATCGTCTCTAGAGCCTTTTTAACATAATATGCTTGTATAATGCTCAATAGAGATTCGAATAAAAGCTATCTTTAAAACGACTTATCCGAATACTACAAAGATCCGTTTTGAATTGAAACACTTTTGTACATCTCTGTACCTACTGTTGAGGTAAGTTTTTTGTTTGATTAAGCTAATGCATAGATTAAACATGTACATATTAATTATTTTTTTATTGAAATATTAGTTTTGGTATACAGAAACCATTAATTTTTTAATTGTTTTATCGAGATTCCATTTATATGAGACGAGCAATCTAAAAACCTAAAGCCTAAAGATTGCCTTATTGTTCTAGTGGTCGCAAGATTGTCTGCCGAGCGTGAGGACTTAGGTTCGATTCCCGGATCGGGCAGATGGCAATAGGCTCGCCCCTTATTACATGGGACTCAATAACGGCATCAGCGAAATACAGGCGTGCTGCTATGTTATGCAATTTAAAAGCTTCACTATATTTCTATCTATTTACCCTTATGGCATAAGGCTCTAAGTTTAACAGGTACTTTTAAACACATTCCAATGTTTTAAACACAGCGCCTTACCCAATCTGGCATATCTGGCTATATTTCCAAATATACAAGCATTCGATTAGTCAATTCGATTCGAAAATACTGTCACTTTAAATTAACGTAAGCTATAGCAGGTACAACTGGTGAATTTGCGCAAGATCAGAAATGCGACCGACTTACCTTACTATCGTTTGAACTAAATCTGTCGTTGATTTTCACGCCGAGTTATGGAGGCGTTAGGTAATGGTGTAGGGCTGTCACATACAAGGCTATATGATGATAATAGCTTTTGATACTATTAAAGATTAACAGATTGATTATGGTTGTCGAATAAAGTATTTAAATGAAAAAGATTTTAAGAAGCAACAAGAAAATATTATTTATTTCTTTCCGAAGATGAGACACCTTACGAGAATAGTGTTAATAGCTTTCGTTTGAAATGGGCTTTGAGGTATTAGGGAGCAAAAGGGTTTTGTTATTTTTACATTTAAACCGAAGAATTCGCAGTGTATAAAGTGAATAATTAGGTAATATATAACATAAATGGTACAAAATGGCGGATCAATGATACTCGAAATTAAGTTTCTTTGTATCTTTGTTTTGTTTTAATTTTTTTTTTATTTAAAAGACGTTGTCCCCAACTAGGATTTCTCCTATGTCATCGGTACAGTTTACACATACAATGTCACATACACACACAACCAGACCCGAAACAACTATCTGTAGATCATACAAATATTTGTTCCGTGCGGGGATCGAACCCGCGACACAGCGCAGAAAGCTAATCGCTTAACCACTGCGCCAACCGTGTCGTCACTATCGTATCTATCCCTAACTCCTCTTTCCATTTAGATGTTTCGTAAACAAATAAAACAGGTAAACACGTAAACACGTTTATTTTATTTTATACTTTTTATACTTCCTAGCTTGTTGCTTAAGATCTCCGCGCTTCGATATTTCCGTCAACTGAGTTTATTGAGCTTCAGAATATTTCTCACAATAAATTAGTTATACTGTTTCATTCATAATACGACGTAATAGTATCCTGTTCATATAATATTTTAACCGACTTCAAAATGGAGAATTTCTCAATTGGAAGCGTAAGTTTATTTTTATAGATATTTTTCTAGTATTTGATAACCCTAATAATGATGAACTTTGAAGTCCACTAGCATTTATTTATAAGTTCGAACATTTGAATTAAGTTCTTGATTGACATGACATTTCTGCAACAAATAATGATGTTGTTATCGAGGCAACATTTGGATATATGAATGTTATGTTCCAATGAATAGTGCGTTTGATTGTACCTTTCGATTTATGTTCGACGATGGATATTCTTTGATTTATCTGAGAAAAAATCTGATGATACTAATTACATGCATACAGACTGAAATGTCGTTAGACTATGTATGATAATATTTTGGAAATTGTAACTTGGTGTTAACTTGATAAGCTGGTACAATCAGTAATTTTTAGAAAACAATAGTATATTTGTACATCTCTATTGGTTTCCAATGTTGTATATTTTTTCTGTTGTGGTGTGCAATAAAGTGTATTGTATCTGGGGGCACGGTAGTGACCCCGCCAAGATTGTATTTTCTCAAACTAGGTAAGAAAATACTACATTTTTAATAAACCCTTCTGCATTAAATTTCTATTGTTGCATTTTCACTGCCTACATTGCATCAAGATCGCGGGGCGACTATCGAGATCGGGAGCTCCATTTATTAATAAATCACGGAAGGTATCCCGTTAGTGACGGTAGAAATGTATTCACTTTTGAATTTTGCGATCTTTACATTAAAATTCCGAACCATAAATCCACCAATCAGGTCCGACCTAAAACAATCTGTTACCTAACGTCCTTAATAAAATATTCCTGTTGCTTACACAAGTTTAGTACCAATTGAAATATGGCCGACCAATTTCTTCGATAAAGGAAATTATTTCCATTGACTGTAAGGCTTTATATAAGGCTCATGTAACTAGATCGGTCTTGTTGGTAGGGTCTTAAGGTTCTGTAATATCGGCAGTAAAGCTCTCGGTATGGTATAAGCGGTAAAAGATCGCGATTGATAAAGTTTGTGAGGTAACTCACGAAGGATTAAAGATTGTGGAACTTGAACCCAAACTTAACTTAAACTTAAGGGCTGAATTGAATTGAAAAGACTTCTTAGCGGATACTTACACTCTTTAAGAAACCTCCTTGTCTTTCATGTTTGAAAGTTTTATTGATCCTGAGGTTTCAGTCAGTTAGTGAAGGGAGAGCTTTTATATAAAAGCAAAATACGACTCACTGACTGTATCTGTACATACATAGAGTGTATGCCAGCCTGGTTATGGTATTAACAGAGAGTTTCCGAAGCTCACCGTAGAGTTCCAGAAAATCATTCATTTGTAGGAGGTATAGGGTAGATTTTTTCTACTTGAGATATTTTATGCATTTTGTACCATACACTTTAGAACGGTGGCGCGTGCGCAGGAACACGTTAAAGACGTTTATCGCAGGTACCGTGTACATAACAGTACTGTTGCTTTTAATGGCCAAAGATAATAGACACTACGAGGATATTAGTTTCAGTGAAGTGAGGAATTATCTACAGAGTCTTCCTTCTTGGACACAGAGTACAGGGTGAGGATTTATTGCGTTGATTTTATTTTGAACAAGATAGTGATGTATGGCCCTTGGTAAGTGCACTTAAATTGTCTTATAACATGAAACTTAATGGAAGGAAGAATACAATTTTATAGGCAACATATTTAGGTATGAATATGTTTATTTTTTGCCATAAATTTTTGTGATATAATTCAACAATACAGGGTGTTATGAGTATTATGAGTCCACAACCCAAAAAATAAAAACGGTGGAACGATGACGTGATGTTCCTCATATATGTATCCAGAATCCTTACAACCAAAAAGCTTTGCGGAAATGAATAATATTGAATTTTACAGCACTTGCAAACCTTGTATAGCTTTGCATGCAGGCATGAAATTACAGATTCGAAAATTTTGCAGTATTTCTTAGTTTTATTCTCGGTATCATCATCATCATCATCATCAGCCAGAAGGCGTCCACTGCTGAACGAAGGGAGGGGTGGGGGGGTTGCCATAATCCCCACGCTTGGCAGGTGGCTTGGGGATCGCAGTGGCTCACCGATTAGTAAGAGGACGCTGCTGCCCGTCCTCCGGTGTCTGGCCGCAGTTTTAAGACGTACCCGGGTCCGGATTCTCGCTATATGCAAACATATTATCATAAATTACTCCCACATAACACATTTAGCTAGGTACTGGTAACATAGTCATGCAAAAACGTGACATATGTAGGATCTATCACAATCTAATGTGGAGAGATGGTGGATAAGACCCACGCGTCTATCTACCAAATGGTTCAACGACTCTTGGATAAAAATGATCAAAATATTAGATAAACTCAAGGCCGAACGTGTGTGTATAAAGAATACAAAGTAGAACAATAAAAAGGGGAACAAACCATAGACTGGGATAAGCAATTTTTGTGTCTACATGTCTAATGTATGCTCAGTGAATTTGACTGCTTGTAAAATAGATATTTTTGCACAGTTTCTGTAAGCGATAGCGTGATGATACATACATATTTATTATTAGAGAAAGACTCCTAAATAGCGCTATTGTGAAAGTTTCACCAAAATCAGTCTACTGGTTTTCACGTTATAGATGTTTAGACAGACATACAACTTGAAATGATTTACTATGGTAGATGATAAATAGATATATTAGGGGTTTACTCATTGGTCTAGTGGTCGCAAGCGCGACTGCTGAGCGTGAGGTTCTGAGTTCGATTCCCGGATCGGACAAAGTGTTATTGGGTTTTTCTGTATGGAAATTCCGCGTAGCAGTACGGAGTCTGGAAGTGTGCCCGGTAGATGGCAATAAGCTTGCCCCCTATTACATGAGGCTTATGGTGACGACATAAAGACAAAAATTGAAACCATATTCTGGGTACAGCGTATTTTTTGGCGTACGACATACTATGTCGTGCGCCAAAAAATATAAAATTATATTCAAGGTTATGGAGGACAAATAATTTAGATTATCATATTAACAGCACGGATTCTGAACTGTTCACGATAGATGGCAATAGGATCGACCCCTATTACATTGGACTCAACAACAGCATCAAAGAAATGCGGGTGTACTACACCTCTGCCTAACCCTTACTGCCAACGTAATGCTGACGTTATACAACAAGAATGCTTAGGAGCCATTAAAATGCAAATTAATGTAGACCGCATAAAATATATGAGTACAGCAATTAAGAGTCCGATGCAACTGCTATCAAGGCGCGCTGTGTTTAAATGTATCCAAAGTCTCGCTCCTTTTGGATATGCGCTCGAAATAATTCACTTTTATTAATGAATGTACATTTAGTTACAGAAGCGACTTTTGAATTTAGAGCAAAACATTCGTTTTCGTTGTATAATACAATATTGTTTGCTAGAAATTGCTTTTAGTGATAAGGCCGCCATTTGTATCCCTTATTTACATAATTCACGTTTTATTTATATTCTTTGGTGTATATTATATAATACCCAATCTATTAAATATCTTTGTCTAATATAAAGACACTAAGAACTAGTTTAATGGTCATGGGGTCCGAATGCACGTCTCTTAGAGACCTTGCTAAACGCTTGGTCACAGTATACATGACCAGAGGGCTGTTCTTTGGTCAAAGACTAAGCATTGCCATTCAACGTGGTAATGTTGTGAGCTTTCTGAGCACGCTACCAGTTGTCAGTGATGTGGACGAGTACTTTTGTTTAGGACAGGTTTTCATTTTTATTTTGTAAAAGATTTAATATCATAAATCATAGACATTCTAAGTGTATAGCGTAAGAAGTTAGGAAAATGTATAGAAGAGTGAAGACTAAATTGATATTATGTTTAAATAATTATAGTCATAATGGCCAGTTTATTCTTTATTATATCTTCAACAAGATTTTAATTGAGGTTGGTTTATTTTTGGTTGGTTAAGTTATTGTCTAAGAAAGATTATTAACTGAGAATATAAAGATAAGGCTTCTATAAAACAGGTTTTTGGATAGTTAGATATAGCTACTAAACCACAAGGTTAATTTGGAGAATCAGTTGCCCAATAGTGGGCTAGAATAAATAAGAAAATAAATTGTGAAGCAACCACTGTGTAACGAGTTTAGTATGCACCAGTTGTGCACGCCTGTACACTTTGTACAGCCATCAACACTTATTCAAAGTGAATTTATTACATCAATTTGCCAGAATGCAAGCGTAACTATAATGGCGTAATATTATGGAATGGTTTATGGAATCCGGAACACTTAGTCTATAAATTATGTGTTTCGCGCACGGACGGCTCGACAATGTTAACTTATTGTGCCTGAAACTGAAATTAACTGATTTTATGTCAACAGTTTTGTGTTAATCATTGTGTGGTTGCGATATTTGAGTGGTATTAATTTTGTTTTTGAGATCGTATTTTGTTGCTCTTATCCTGTTAGAGTTTGGTATGTTTATTCACGAACAACGATTGTCTAGTTGGATGCAAAAAATAGTATTTTATGCAATTCTGAAACCAAATTCTATTTTTCGAAATTAACTTTAAAAAAATTGTCCAAACCACCAAAAAAAAAATATTAATACTATACTATAAATACGTAAATGGAGCCTTTTATATTAAAAGGTTTTATATAACCTAACATTTTACCGATATTACAAAACAACAGTAAATTACCAAAATCTTCAGTTTTAGAATACAGAGTGGCCTCGTTTTGATTCTGATAATTAGTTGTTTCAGTCTGTACATATTAGCAACTTAACGGCTCTTAAGTCTTACGTACATATTGCACGTAAATCAGATCCAACGTAATGAGCAACGAATTAATTCAATGCATATCTAAATCGCCATCGGCTCGTTCTATATTGCATAACACCAACCCGTGGCGTATTTTGTTACGCTTATTCTATCCGTTAGTTATGGTCAGTGTGGAGTGAATGAAAGATTAATGCGCTAGAGAACCAGGTTGGCAGTTTTGTGTAGGTAGATTATGAGGAAATTTACGTATAGCCTGCAGTGAGACTCAGGTTTATATTAGAGTACGAAAGCTTGAGATGTTTTTTAATGTTGTGATTTTTTTAATCAGATCAGGCTGATTTGGCTGATTAATAATATGAAAACAGTGTTTAAAATTGGAATGGCATAATCAAAACGAAGTTTAAGATTTATGACATCTTTAGTATTGAATTTAGTACTCAATTACTTGAGTAAATATGTACTTAGTAAAGTAAAAGTAAAGCCCGGTCTGAGCCAATTTGGATTCTTGGAGACGATGTCGTTTATAACATACGAGTATGTTAGAAGGAAGAAAATTTATTTGGGTGCCAATTAACATTCTTTCCGCCAATTTAGGCTGATCATTTCTGTGTTATGGATTCGGGTCTCTACTCTGAGGGCATAATCTATCACACGGATCGACTTCAGGTTGGATCCATAATCGCCTCTGCGTCTGCACTCTGTATATTCTTCATGAATTTCCATTTCACTTTCTATAAAACCACTTGCTAAGTACGTAACGCATTGTCCATTTCACGGCGAGCTCATAAACCGATGATTAATGATTTATTACACTTTACTCCCGATTCGGCTAGGGCGCATAATAATTTTTGATCATAGATCGTGATCTAGCTATTTTGTCCGCAGTAACGCAGATATGCATTTAAGTATGTAAGCCATTTCATAGGTACTTGATGGAGAACACGACGTTCTAAATATTTGAGATAGATCATTTAGTATGCGCCTACGATTGCGCTTGGCTTAATGTTGAAGGCTGATATTATTTGAGACATGTCTCACGTATTTTGTTCGGAGTTTCTGTTTAGTTCCACCAACGAGTAGGCGGTTAAAATTAATCGAATTTCATACCTAACGTTCAGAGCGCCTGTGGATAAAATCAACACTTGTAAATAATTACAATTGCGTTTTTGTTCATTAAAACATATTCCTAATAATTGGTTTTATCCAATATTTCTGTTTGAACTTTATAGAGCGAAATCAATAATCCAACCTACGTAGCAGTACATAAAGAAAGTATCATAGTAAATTGCCTATAATTAAGTTGACATTAATGTAAATGGTTGAGTAATTGTATTAATGTGATATTATGATTTGTCTCAGGTAATTAATGGCTGCGAGTAAATATTGCTCGAATCACACCGTAGAAGACCTAAGACTAGATTATGAACAGGTTTCAATAATAAATCTTAGAGGTGCAGGTGCAGTCTTATGTAGCAAATGATTGTCAACTTTCTAGGCTCACTATTAAATCAACTGTCACTAAGATGTTTTTTTTATAGCAACTGAGGTGATACCGACTATTCTGCCAGTGTCCACTAAGATCTAAAGTACCTAACAGTCATTCTGACAACACGGTTGGCGTAGAGATTGAGCCATCGCCTGCTGTGCTATGTCTTGCAGTTTCGATTCCCGCACGGTTCAAATATTTGTATGACCTATAAATTGTTGTTTCGGGTCTGGGTGTATATCCATTTGAATATTTGTGTTTGTAAACGCACCTACGATATAGCATTTATTCCAAGAGTGGGGGGACGCTTAAAAAGAGTCGGGTCCTTTAGTGACGAATTAAAGTGCTGTGTTTTTCAGTCTAAGTATGGGCCCTTTAGTGACGAATAAAGATTGTTATTCAGTCTAAGTAGGACTACAATCAATGTTTCTAACAAACTTCGTATACTGATGGCAATTTTCATAAAAAAACCAAGCGTAAGTAAAAAATGTAAACATACCAATGCATATCGTGACAGGTAGTGCCACCTATCGCGTAAACTTGCGTGCGTGTGCTGTTAATACCTATAATAGTCACTACGATCCTACTAATCAAACTAATATTATAAACGTGAAAGTTTATGAGGATGGATGGATGGATGAATGGATGTTTGTTACTCTTTCACGCAAAAACTGCTAAAAGGATCTGGATGAAAATTGGCACTGAGATAGATTATAGTCTGGAATAGCACATAGGCTACTTTTTATCCCGGGAAAATGTACGGGTTCGTAAACCACGCGGGCGAGGCCGCGGGCGGAAGCTAGTAATAGATAATCAAAAGGCAACTAAGTTAAAATGAGAAACACAACAAGTTTAAGAGAACTAGGTACATGTTTCTTTTTGTGATATCATTATGTTGATGAGCTGTGGGCTCATGTAATCACTAAGTGGAGCCTTGATACTGCAAAAAGCAGATAGAGGGGCGACCTTGTCAATTTTCAAAGTCAAAGTCATGGTTTTTTATTTCAAATAGGCTTTTGCAAGCACTTTTAAAAAGTCGAGATTCTAGGTGCACGGTTAGTGTGCCCGGTAGATGGCAATAGGCTCGCCCCCTATTACGTGGGACTCAATAACAGCATCGGCGAAATGTGGGTGTACAATAGTACCTCTGCCTTACCCTTCGGGGAATACAGGCGTGATACTATGTTATGTTACTTAACTTTTAAATACCTAGAGCAAAACCCAAGATCTATATTTATATGACATTCACTTCGCTCCTAAATATATTCACGTCCTAATTCTCTGACACCTGACAAGTAGAGACACTTGGAGATTAATCTCAAGGTTCTACAACGATTCATTCTAATTATTTTATCTACGACCACTTGTCCAAGGTTCTTTCTACACTGTCGTGCATTACAAAACCTATTAATTCATTGTTGATCAATATTGTTTGTGATTGATAAGGAATACGTAACTGTTTGTATATTTTACGAAATTGTGAAGATTTATGTGTATAAAATGAGAATAAGTTAAGATTAATGTTTTGCGATTGCGTTTCATATAATTATATAGGTACCAAACAATAAATAAGATCTCATACAAACACGTCAAGCTGATTGGTTACTTTATATGGGAGGTTTATTTGCCATTTCTTTTTGTAAGTCTGGATTTATTTGCCGTCTAAAATCACGAACGTAACGCGGCTATCTCATAGGTGTAGTGTCCGTAACTTGTTGCTATCAGTGCGGTCATTCCAATCCCGGTTCGGACGAAGTTTTATTAAGTTTTTCTATTCTCACTAGATGTGTTCACACATAACTAGCCAGAGAAGACAACACAAAGATAGGAGTGGAAGGCCATGGGAGAGACCTTTGGTCAGTGGGAAAGCAACAGTTGAATTACAAAATAAATTCTCAGTAGCAACTGGCGCTTTACTTAGCAAAGCGATTTATGGGTCCTGACTAATTGATAGATACTAATGAAATGGAGCTTCAACGCTGGACGTCAATTATCAAAATTAAAGGCACGGTGTATTTTTGACTGTTATTAAACCACTATCTTTGAATACATTTTAATTACGCCAAATATTCTAGTAATCATTAACGAAAAATACAGACATCTCGTAATTTATCATATCCTTCCTTTGGATTCTAATTTGTGTTCTTCATATGGCCATCATTAACTGGTTTCTAGAAGTCAATCAACGTTGCTTCAAGCAAATAGTTTTAATTGATGTCAATACTAAAATATCGTTACAAATCTTTAAAGTAATTTTGAAATTGAGTCAGTGGATTAAAAAATTCCCTTATTCGATACCTGCCTATGCGCTAACGATTGAATCGTTTTGCAAATATTTTATCGATTGATAGTGTCTGCCATATAAGTAATATGTAATGCGCCTACACCTGTTCATTAAGTCTAGGAAAAGTACAATCAACAGATATAGGATAACGAAGTAAGAATGCATAATATACAGTCACCACAGACCCATAAATGTAATATGGTCCAATTACCATAGAAATGCATGTCCTGTTGACTTGTATACACAAGTTACGTAGGAGAGAAATATACGATTACCACAGTTTAACAATCGATACAGTTGGGCAACGCCTTTCTCGGTCACCTCTGATGGACGATCCACGCCCGTGTAGTTATTTACGCTGTCCTACGCAAATATGTAAGGGTTTTCATAAAATCGTATTATTTTATTCTCGTCAGTGATAGCTTAGTGTTTGAACGCTTGCAGGCGCGGCCAGGGTTTGAACTTAGACTCTCTGTCTAAGTTCAAACCCTGGCCGCGCCTCTAAATTTTCAGTATCATATGCGGATTCAAAAATTGGATTATCACTTGCGTTAACGGTGACGGAAAATATCGTGGGGAAACCTGCACACCTGAGGGGGTTCCATAAAGTTCTTGATGATGTGTGTAGTTCCTAACTCGTACCGGGCCAGTGTGGTGGACTAAGGCCTAGTTCTTCTCATTCTGAGAACAAGCCCTTGCCCAGCAATGGCACAGTAATGGGGTGAATTTAATTAATTAATTTACTATTCTCGTGACAATCAATTCCAACTGAAATACACAACATGTACATAGGTACCTACTAGGTTTACGTGTTTAGAAGAACACTCATTTTATTTTATGTGTCTTCGCTTCCTGTCGCGGTTTCGATTCCCGCACTGACCAAATATTTTTATGATTTACTGATAGTTGTTTCGGATTTGTTCTGTGTGCATGTGAGATGGATGTTTTTAAACTGTACCCACGGTACGTAAAAATATACGAGGGAGGCAAGGTTTTTATATAAAAAAAAGAAAAACATAACTAGTATGCAGGAAATACCTATGATCGATGACTACAACTTGCATTAGGCAAGTATATCTTATCAATTACATAGAAACTGCAATAAATACTTCTTAATAAGATAGCCTCATTTGTAACTGGCTGTGAATTATTCATAAATATCTGAATGTAGCATGTAAGATGTTTTATCGTTAGCTGTCACTGTGGACAGAACTTGGCGGTTAGGGTTCGTTTCCAATTTAATAAAATACTTACTGTAATGATTTATGAAAATTATTTTACCGTTTGAAATTGTTTATTTTTATTTATTTTCCCAATCATCCTGTTAGTGTCAATGTCAGTTGCAAACAGAATAACGTGTACACGGATTTCGCTGGTACTTACAATTTTTAACTTTTGAGATAAAATGCTCCATTTGCAATGTAAATAACGAAAGCTTATTTTGTTTTTAAACAGTTTAAATTTGTTTTAAGTAATCGTCATTTGTTTCTCAGTATTGACATAGCATGTATAACGAACTTTATCCTACGAAATAACACTTAATTAGGACTAAAACCGAACTAAAAATCAACACAAAACGTCAAATAACACGAAATTATCCGTGAGGTTCTATTTCTATTACAACTCGAATACCGTGACGGTTGACAATGCAACCGCTCTTTCAGCTCGAATAACCCTGCCGTGCCGGATACTCAGCGGGCGTTGTCTTGCACAATTTACGCACGGTCCCTTGCAGGCGCTTGCGCATTTCGTTCTAATGTTACCGGTGCAATCCTTTGAGAGTAATGCAACACCTGTTTGTTGGTATAAAACGAAGTGCCGTGTTACTACACAGCTCTTTCTTTAACCAACGTGAGCTCATTTTAATCTCGTGTTTAAAAGGTGATGCTTATTTGTTTGTCACGGTATCATGTGAAATTATGGGCGGGATTATACAGCGCTAATTCTTTACGTTAATATGATCTTGTCGGGTTTAAATTACGTCTGTGCTTTATTATTATGTTGGTTTAAATAGTGTCAGGATTATTAAATGTTTCAAGGATGGCTGGAGAATAAAATAATCACCACAGGCAAGGATTTAGGGGGTGTAATTCTCACGCGCTTCAACTTAAGCCTATTTTGAGACGAGATTTCTCTCCTCCTGTGAAGTTACTAAACAAACACTGGGAGTTCAATCCCCAATTTTAAAGTAAAATTTATTTATTTACATCAACGAATAAAAACGATAGTAGGTAGAGAATTTGGCAAATTAGATCTTTACTTGTAAAAAACGCTCTTATATTTTGGATAATTGTTCGTCATGTATGAACGCATTTAAATAGTTTAATATATTATTTTTTTATTTTATTATATAAGGAACAGCAATATAGGCACTTTATTTTCAACTTCTTTGCATATCACACTTATCTGTCCGTTATATTACATAACGTATTATATTTAGCTCTGTGGTTATGGTGCGAATGCGGTACTGCGCATGATTGACGTCGACATTTTAAGAGAAATTCAACTTTGGGTAACAGGTCACCACTGTATTATCGGATGTCAATGAAAGGTATTCTTGATTACGGGTAAGTAGGCATATAGGTCAAACGAATGATATAATATCCTACGTAATGAATAATGTATGGTTTTTACGTATATAAGTAGGCATACTTACTATAATAGCAAGTGATGTATTACGTATGATAAAAGACACTGTTGTTACGAACTCTTTTGGGGCAAGAAAACGTAATGTCGGCTCCTTTAAAGTTTAAGCAAAATAAATTATAACTGTAGCTTTATTAGGTTTTTTTTTAATTGTCTCTTAGCAACCAAGCTTTATGGCATATAAAATATATTTTTTCAACAGTTTTTTTTTTCTAAAAGTCGTAATGTTCACTTGTTTCACGACTTATTACCAAATAAGGTTGTTGCTTGGTACTAAAAACGCCACTCATATTAGCGTCTTGAAGAATTACTTAGTCTTATAGAGGCATTACCAAAAGCTTTTTCATATCTCTTGAATAAATAATAATTTATTTTTAGAATATTTATATTTATCTACTTGCGTTGAGTACATTTATGTTTAAAGTATTTAGTATTGTAGGACTACTACACAGAGTTTTTATTGAATAAAAAATATAATTTTCTTATCATCAAAAATCATCCTCAACAACTCTGCCCGGTTGCTGTCCAGGTCTTTCCCAAATTGTGCCAAAATAACCGACAAGCGCACAGTTCGACATTTTAAAACAATTATTGTATAACTTACCTATATGACATTATCACCAAATCTGAAACAAAATAACAAGTTTAAGCATTTGTTACATAAAGCGATCACTGAAAGCGTGTGTTAATTTGCTACAATTATACAAATGTGACCACGGCGCTGAAAGAGTTGCTATTAACTGATTACACAGTTTAAATGCAGTGAAACTGTTTCATTTATCCAGTGGTCGCAAGCATGATTGAAGTCCTGGTGTTTGATGTGAAGTATTGGGTTCGATTTCTGGGTCAGGGAAAGTGTTACTTATTGGGTTTTCGCCCGCGTGGTTTACGAACCCGTACATTTTTCCGGGATAAAAAGCCTATGTGCTATTCCAGACTATAATCTCTCTCTGTGCCAAATTTCATCCAGATCCGTTCAGCCGTTCTGGTATGAAAGAGTAACAAAGATATAATAATAATATATATATATATATATATATTATAAACAATATATATTAAGTAAGATTTAAGGCTCTGCATGATATATGTATTTCAATTTAACAACCATTTAATTATGTATCCGAAACATTTAATCTGCAACTAGTCAACGGAATAATTATCACTACCAACTTAATTTTGCTGTGTAAATATCCGTAATACATTAGAGATAAGCTTTAAATTTCTTTAACACAGATGTAAAAAATATTTCGATTACAATAAGGCTTTTGTGAGTCATGGATGTTCGGTCAATCTGTCACAGGTCAAGATTCGTAATAAAGAAATTACATAACTGGTTTATCATATTTATTTTTATTATAAAACATAATTTACTTTGTAGGTACTATTGCTTTGTCTACTTGTTTATTGTCGATGACCAGAAAGATTATGTGATTTGGAAGGTTGGTAATGTATATATAAAAAAACGTGAGACAATTTGGCAGCAGGTAGAAAAAAATTGTAAGTCACAAAAATCATAGCATACTAAAGCTCTCGCGACAGGGGACAAAAGACTGTAGGTAAATTGCACCCGTACGAAGCCGGGGCGGGTCGCTAGTATATTACAATTTTAGCATTTGAACATATAAGAGTTGAAAGCATTTTAAAATGTATTTTTTTTTCTTAAAGCATCAAAAGAGTTCATAACTGCATCAGTACATGCAATTATAAGCGATGATAAGTCCTTTTTAGCTTAAGTGCTTTTTTTAAACTGTTCTCGAGCATCGTAATGTGGTTTTATTTGGTAGATATTTGCCAACCCACTAGATATTATTTTCAGATTTTCAGTTGTTTATAAATTCACTTAATTCGTCCCTAATCACACAATAAATGTATGTGTGCAGTTTAATAATAGCCCTACTGTATAAAGATGTAACAGTTTCGAGAGTCGTTTCCCTTTTTTGATCCTTATTAGAAAGGGGTAAAGTTTGATATAAATAATTTAAATAAGCAGTTCTACGCAGGTAATTTTTATCAACAAAATAAATGACAATCAACTTCAACACAGATTTAAAACCTATCTGACCTTTTTATTCGATTCTTTTCGGACTAACACGCTTTGAATTTCAAATCTTCATTATCCAAACCTTATGATTAGTGCTTCACAATCATGTATATTATTAGTTTTGAATGTCCGTCTGTCTGCGCCTTGGAGAGCCATCACTCATATTTACATATAGCTGTCAATAGTGCCTATGTATATAATACGTGGGTATGTTGCGACAGCATGTAATCAAGTGTTTAGATAATATAATATTGCTATTCAGTCCTTCTTATGTAAGTGTTGATGTATGACTTCGATTACCATAGTTCGTGATAACGTTTTATTGGGCCTAAATAGTTCAGATGGTTCCACTTTTTGTTAAAGATCTTCTGAGATCTGAAGAAACAGACTGGCTGTAATTATTACTTGGGAAATTGACATGATGACTCTTCTATGTTTTACGACAACCACTCTGTTCTCTTAAATCACTATAATGCAAAGCAGATTAAACGTTCAATGGCACTTTATACGAAGCCCTACACATTCGTGACAAGGATAATAACAAGAACTACTAAATTATTAACGACCTTCTTAGTCCTTTCATTCGGATTCCTTCCGTACGGCAGGTCTGAGTTCCAACCTGCTCTGCACTTCTGACTTAAAGAATTAATCTGGGAATCATAATTAGATTATCACTTACATTATCAGTGAAGGTAAACATTCTGAGCTAACCTGTACACTTTTGAGGGCTCCTTAAAGTTCTTGATGGTGTGCATAGTCCGCCAACATTTAGATACAATTGTTGCGAGTCTGAATCACAGTGTATATCATTTGTATGTTTTATTGGACAAGTAATTTCACGATCAGTGAATCCCCGCTTGAATTAGTGCAATACCTATTAAATACTATGAACCTATTATACAACTGAATAGCATGTAAAAAAATACCTGTTACATACTTTATCGCTATTATTTTGTAACACAATTAAACTCTAGAGCTGTGGGCATTAATTTATGTAATTTGAAAGCGATACAATTCGGTTCTTATCCTGTCACGATTTTGTGTGCGTCAGCACGGCGGGTCCGACTCGGAACACGGAACAACTTAGTTGGAACGATAATTGTTATTAGATTATCTACTAATACCGGTATTGATTCGCGTGTGTGAAAGTGATGCAGTTGATTGGAGTTAACCAGTTGTTTTTTTGTTGCAGGTACAGTACCATTCGTATCTACTAGATACGCGTCGTGTTGAAGTCTCGAAATGTCGTGAGATGAAAGATACGTCAGTCATGTTGACGTATCTGCAGTATTTATATGCCTTCCATACGACATTCTTTATCAAGGTTTGAAAATCTATAAAAGTTGCAAAACGTTTAATAATTATGGGTAAGTTTATAAAACTACGAACATTAATTTTTTTTCTGTAAATTTGTGGTTAAAATAAAGAAAAAAAAACAATACTAACAGTCAAATAAACTATAATAATTTGTTTTTACTTTGTCATAAATAAAAAAACTAACAAATGAATAGATTATGCTACTTACATCATTGTACTATACTTTTTTTTTTAGAAAAAACAATCTACGGTCAAAATATACGCAAGTCGCAATCAGATAAACCTGATTTATTTATAATGGAATGGTAATACAACTTTCTACAAATATACTACCGTTCTAATAAAGCAATAACATTGTTTAAACAGCTATCACAAAGTGCTTTTAGTTTTGATATTCAAAGAAGTTAAAGTGATGACCGGATTTTTGTTCAACGACATTGAACAGATAGTTTTCTAAAACGTGAGGTGATTTAGTATTTATACTTGTTAATTTCGAGAGCAATGTTTTTTCATATATAGTAAGAAATTTTGAATTTGAAAGAGTAACCATGAGGTTTCTTGCCAGTTCTTCTGCATACGAAATCGAGATTTTGAAACTTGAAATAAAACACATTTGTTTATCTTGTAACTTTGGTTATTGAATCACAAAACCCCGTTTTCTGACTGCTTCAATGGTCTAGTGGTCGCAAGCGCGACTGCTGAGCGTGATGTTTTAGGTTCGATTCCCAGGTCGGACAAACTGTTATTGGATTTTTCAGTAGCAGCACGGACTCTGGGACATGGACGTACAATAGTACACCTCTGCCAAACCCTTCGGGGAATTGCTATGTTAGGTTAGCGTTTTCTATTATACTTTTGGATAAGTAATAACTTTGAAATATATTATCTACAAGCATTACAATATCTCTACCAAAGGATGAAACGGCTATCACCCACCACCCAACTTCGCTTGACATTTAACCCTTGTATTGCATTACTCACGACGCGGTGACTGTTTCTCGTCGAGTGTTATTTACTTACATAATATCTAGGAGTAATGTCCGGTTTCCATTCAACCTTTAACAAAAGAAGCTATCGGTTTATTCTGTTGACATTGACTGCAATTCTGCAGAATTGCAATTGCAGAAAGTCTGTCTTGTCTGCATCCATCTCTATGCTTGCTTGTTGCTGGGTAAACTGCCTCAATGTTAGATTGATTATAAAACAATTCTGTGTAACTAAAGTGGCTAGCTGTTTTTTAATGCGTAGAATTTTAAACAAGACCCCACACATAAACGTACAATCAAAAAACATATTAATATGTCTCGCATAGAAACAGTAGCAGAACGCATTGTGGTCAGCGTATTAGTCTGTATAAAATTATAACAAGGCCATTTTAGTTTTGCGTGTAAGTTCCGTTCACTGTTCATCCCTTGCGCCTACGCGGTCAACCATTTGGTAGTATTCCGATATTCTCACGATAGTATTGGGCAGGTTGCTGCGCTCACATGTATAAACCCCGCTCGCCACTTATTACAGGCGCCTGCGCCGGCAACTGTTCGGCAGTATTGCGTTAGTCACGCGCCGGTGTCGCTGTCTGTCGTCGGGATCGGGCAGGTTGCTGCGCCCACTTGTCACGGGGAATGTAGGAAATGTCGAAACGAATCCAATTGAACGCGTCTTGGCTAGCTATGATGAAAGTTTTCCGAATGGACAATGGCCTGTTTTTTATTTATTTTTTTGTTTTTAAAAAAACATTGCCCCACTCTAGGAATTATTCCTTCCTATTCACATATATTTACATACACAAAGACCCAGTCCCGAAACAACCATCTGTAGATCATACAAATATTTGTTCCGTGCAGGAATCGAACCCGCGACACGTAGCGCAGCAGTCAATCTCTCAACGACTGCGCCAACCGTGCCGTCAATGTATGATTTGTGTATGATTATTGATTGTAATTGTTGTAGGGCTACGTGAACTGTAACGTACACTACTTTATTATTGGTTTATTGTAGGAAATAAATCTTTAATCTCTGAAACTGATTATCGTCCTTGAAGTTTTGCTTCTTCTATACTGTTCTAGTTTTCATTATTTACATTACATAAGAAATGTTTAATATCTATCCTATTTTATAGAATTACTTTTATTAACATTCTTATTTATTAATGGCGAATATTTTTAATTGGAATGATATCACTGTAGGAATCGCTCAACATAAACTTAAAGAGAACTCTTAAATGTTCCAACACCTTTATTTCACTCTCATATAATTACTCTGCTATTCGTATTACCCAACCAATACCCAATAAATTACATCGCCAATTCGTCACCAATTCGCTAAGATACCAAATATCATTGCACAATAACTCGATTGATACAGTTCCACAACTCGCACCTTTCCCACATTCCTAATCAGCGGAGCAGACTAAGTTACAGAACTGTCTAATTAAGTCACTTAGGCTGTAGTCATATTTATGACCATAGGCTAGGCCTGACCTATCACGAGTAATTAAAACTCGAAATTACAATAGACCAACGGTCGTTTGTCATGACTTATGCAAAGAAATACACTACCCTTTGATGTGAATTCAGAAATGCGGGCTCAATCTTAATGTGATTTTGAATTCAGACCCTCATGCTTAGACATTGGTATATTCTTTTAGTAAGGCCAGAACTACTTGTATTAGTCTACTCTTAATATTACTTCAAAAACATTGAATCTCGATCGAATCCTCTAGCAGATAAATCTGTTTGTCACACAGATGACTTAATGAGTCAAGCGAAAGGTGCAAAATCATAATTAACATTTCCTCGCTAACATGATATTACCCAATTTTTAACCAACGTTTCTTCACACGAAACCATTATTATATTGCTCCAAAAGCTATCAATCGAAGACGAGCTAACATTTAAGGTTACAACAGAAATTCCCATGGTATTATGATGCTAAATATTTATGGCATAGAGATTTAGTACTCTAATGATAGGTATGGACACAGAAAATAAAAGTACATAATGGGAAAATAATGCAAGACTTACTTCATGTTGGTCTCACCTTCCGAAAATCTCTGGACTGGACGTCTTTAGTAGACTTAAGATTCAGGATGGCCATTGCAAGAAATCTTTTGGGACGGGGATTTGTAGACGACTTTAGCTTGATGTGTGGATGGGGTGTAGTCCTGTAAACGTATCATCGTTTGCATGGACATTTAACATCGTGCCTGTCGTGTCAGAATATGTGAGGGACAATTTAAGCGCATCTTGTTACATGTTAAGTGGAAGCTGGAAGAACTGATAGATGATAGATGCTACTTTTACCGTTGTCCTTATAACTTCAGCTTAGAAGGCAGGATGAAGAATGTGAATATGAAGAAGGTTGTTCATGCCGTGCTGCAGAGATTAGAGATAGTCGGCAATGTGCGTACGGACGCGTCTTTTGGGGGTCTTTCTGGTTAACAAGACAGTTATGTTGATATTCCTTATAAATTTTCTTTTTAGTATTTCTTAACACAATAATGATTATGAAATTCATCGCTCCAGCTTATTTTGTAGTTAAACACTTTATCCTAATCTGAGTTCTCGCTCTGCCAGCAAAAAATGGCACACCTGAAATAAAACTTAACATCATCTCTGCTGCAAAGTGAACCTCTAATAGATAACTTTTTTATCTCATCTGTGTTTGTAACACCATTACCATATTTTATATTACACTGACCGCCCTAACATCGAGACGGAGCAAAAGGGCAGGAAAAAATCTAGTAATTGCTCGTTATCTTGTACCGACACTGACAAGTTTATAGTTTTTAATTTAGGTAGTGTAACCCGGATACAGTTCACAACGCCTTGACATTCAACAAGAGAGAACAACTGTCAAGTTACAAGAGCTTTATTATTACAAAACAAAAAAGGCACAGAGACACAAATGACAAATTCACCGGACAAAAATTACGAACACGACTCGAGATGATAAATTTTCGATAAGAGGGTTATAGAGATTTAAATGCTGTCAACTTTGCATTTTTTGTTTTGTAGACCACTTTATTAATATACTTCAAATTCATAATTAAGGCCAATCTCTACATCCTTACGATCTAATCAACGAAACAAATGTATTATAAAAATTGTTTTGAAGTAAAAAGGATATTCCGAACGAGTTATTTTTTGCTTTTGCCTTACAGGACGTGTATTTTTGTGACGCTTTAAGATACTAGACTACTTAATTATAACATTAACGATTCTCGGAAAATATAAGTGTCCTGGGTAAGCTTGAAGTTACAGGAAGTGATAAACTGGTAATTTAGTATGTGCTACAATAATTATTTTGATATTTAATGCCAATTTTTTTGTCTCGTCACCACGAGTCACATGAAAATAATTCACACCGTAGTAAAAAAAATGGCCAGTGAGCAATTGGGGTTATAATAAGCCAGACGATCTTAGGTTTTGTTAATCGTGGAGTCTCTTGTACTAATTTGCGAGTTGCAAAGTTTATTCAGCATCTAAAATATACATAATTAATTTTATTCATAACAGTAATTTTTCTGAGCATTATATTTAATGAGTTAGTTACTAGATGTATCTTTAGTTTTGTATTCAAATAGTAGCATCGCTAAATCTCCTAATCGAGGACAAAGAACTGTGTCATGACATTGAACAGTGTCATCAATGGAGCTGCACTTCAAATCTTTATCACGAAGCTAACTTTATATGACTATAATATTGTATTGACATCATAATTTACATTCAAATCTTTGAAATCATTGCTATAGGGTTTATCTTGTGGCTCACGATCTGCCACCCACAGTATTGAGAATCTTGACATTTTGTCGAGTTCATAGGAAGAACTATTAAAAACAATTTGCATATTATGTGGGTAAAATAGACTCGGCAAAATGGTATTGTGATCGCATTGAGATAGAAATAATTATAGACGTAGACAAAAATATTGCGAAACGATAAACATGTGGATATGTGTGGACAATTCATGACTAGTATTAGGAATAAAATCAAAAATGAGCCTCGTCTATAAGGACAGATTTTCTATGGCACTTTCTTTCAAAGGCCTGTCCAGTCGTTGACCTACATTGTTTTTACACATTTTCCACGTTCGAAATATAAAGAAAAAAAAAAATAATTAAAGCATAGCCATGGAGTTTCTTTCTGGTCCGTCTTCATGGATTGACTTGTAGTCAATCCACAGAACCAATTTAAAAATTTGTAATTGTCTATGTCCCTAAAATATTTTCGTTTGAGAATTTTACAAATTAAATTTATAATATCCAGTTTATTTTAACTACCGCACCGGAATGAAACAGAGTTGAAAGCACTTTTGGTAAAGATTAATTGATTTATTAGTGGCATGCGAATTCCGTTCATGACATTATAAACGTAATTGTTCAAGGTAATGTTTTAAATAGAGCAGGAAGTTATTACGAGCAAGCGCTAGACGATAAGTGGTAATAAATTCACTTTTTGCTTGTATATTAAATTAGATCAGTTATTAAACAACAATTTAGCCTATACGAAGGAGGTTTGTGGCCTTGAATTTACACGTTTATTATCGATATCTACAATTATTTTTCAATTTAAGTACTTATTTCTGATGTTTGTGAATAATGTCATCTAATGAACGAAATGCCAAGGCTGGCTCAGTTTAACATTTAAAATGATCTACATAAAGGTAAAAAAATACATATTTCTGTGAGGTGAGACATTTCAATCAATTATAAAAATGTCGCTACCTACAGTTTACATCCTAGAGCTAGAAGTCAATTTTAAAAATATTAATATGAGTTTTTTAAGTGCTCTGTGTTAAAAAAAGAGCAACGTGGTAAAATATATTAGTCTGCTTTAAATACGAACGTCCTTCCCATGGTCATGGTCGAACAGTTACCTATTAACAGTTCTCGTAAAACACTGCTACATTATACTATTACGCAAAACAAAGGAATTGTGTTTGCTTAGAACAACCTTTCCTTCAAAAAAATTACAGTTTAGACCTTGAGACATTTTAAAGTATCGAATGTTGCAACGTACAGGCATATTTTAGAGTAGTTGTGCATAAAAAAAGTGAAAAGGCGGCTATTATTACGATACCGAGGCCGTATACCGTGACAACTAAAATAACGTTGAGGCTCAACCGATGAGTGGGAGGCGATAACATCGTTGTTCACGATAATACCACCATGCTCTATTTTTTCCAGAAAGCAGAGATAGTGAAACACTGTGCTTTTATGAAGACTGAAAACTTCTTTGTTTGAATTGAGTAATGTCTTTTCAAAAGAAAACAAAGAAACAATATTATTGCACTTTGCATATCGCATTATTGATTTTAGGAAAAAAATCATAAAGTTTTTTTTTATCTTTCGGATTTGTCTGTGTTCTGTTGCAAGTTTATGGTTAAGAACCGCTGTAAACATAAGTAAGAATATACCATTTAATTAATTAATACAGAAATTATTTAGCTTTGTCATATTCAGCTTGTGGCTTACACAGTATCCAAAACACGGACACGGAAAGTAGTGTAGCAACGTAGTGCAATGATCGGCTATATCCACACAGTTCTATGTAACTACGATATATGCTTCATATTCCATATTATCATGAGATATAACTGCAGTGGCTATGTTGAAAAAAAAAGAGTTCATTGTCTTACTCTCATTACGTAAAATTGTTTGACCAATAATGCAACTTTTTGAAGAATAATATTATTAACTGAGATAGAAAATAATTATAAAAAATCAATTGTTACAAAAATCTGCTAAACAAACTAAGCTAGACTTTCTGCTGAATGTAGGCAAATTAATTAAGGAATTTATAAATTATTATAAAAACTTCAGTATGAGAATTACTGATAATGTATATACAGAAAAACCCAATAACACTTTGCCCTACCTGGGAATCAGATCCAGGATCTCAAGCTCAGCCTCAGCAGTTGCTCTTGCAACCAATACACCAGGGAGGCAGTCAGGCATTGTAAAAACAATGTTCCTAGATAATCTATTGCTATAAAAGAACACAAAGAAAGGATCATATTTTCATTCTAAAGAATCAGTATTCGTGTGGCTGTTAAATATAACAAAGAATTAATTGATTCTAAACGTCCATTACTCGATTATATATTAAATAACATTAATAATAAAATTAGGGCGTGTTTAGACAGTATTAGAGCAACGCTTGCGGCGGTCTTACCACATTCTACCAACGTTCAAACTATTAATATTGAGGCAACAAGCAAAACATATGAATTATTCTTAACGAGAACTTAACTATAAATTGTTCGTAATTATATAAGTCAGTATTATGTTCTTGGTCTTTAACGCACGTGTTAAATCTTTGTCTATAAAGAAATTATGAACAATATTGCTTATAAGTCACACCATAAAAATACGAAGAGAACAGCAATATTATTTTAAGTAAAACAGGCGTGAAAATGTAGCTCAATATTTCCCTTTTACCAGTCAACTAACAAAATGAGGTTTGAATGAGAAATCAGTTGATTTTTATTTATAAATGAATCTGTATCGAATTTGAATCGGATTCATTGTTGTTTGCGATTCTGAGATATCGCAGACAAATCAGTTTCGTTGTTGAAAGCAGAGTTGTGTCACGTATTGTTATATAATCGATGTTATTTAATTGAATGGAGTTATCTCATTCAATTTTAAAATCTGAATTAGGATCGATATTTCATAACGCTGTCTTAATCGATTTATTATTATGAAGATAATTCGATCGCATGCATCTTCAAACATACATCATAATTTGACAGGTTACCAAAATATCAATAAACCCTTAACTAGATTATCGACTAAATTTAATTGAATTGCGTGCGGGACATTCAAAAATCTCGCCTACACGATTGTTATTGTTAATAATGAATTTATTGTGAGTGAGAGGTCCAAGGCTGATTTTGACGTATCATTATCTATATTGTTCAGGCAAACCACGAATGGGCAGTTTGGCGAAGTGATATAGGTTGCCGATAGGAATTAAAGCTTAAAGGTCAACGCTCCACAAAGGGCACGCCATCACGATTTTAATGTATTGTTCATGTGTAAGAAACATAAAATTTTAGCTCTTGCTTAATACCAGGACGGAGAAACAATAATTGCTATAATATTTAAAAGTAACGAGGCACTGACCTCTGGCTCAAATCAAGTTGCACTAAAACAAGATCAATTCTTAAGAATCGATTGCAATCATTTCTTTATAGAAGTTCTATTTCAATATTGACATGGACTGATAAAAATAACCTTTGCTCTCGCTTTTGTTGTGAAGGAACTCCCAAGTTTACCATTTACATGTCTAGTAAACATAAATCGCACAAGAAACATCCAGCAGTGTTTTCTTCAGCATTTTGATCTTATTTGCATTAACTACATTAGCATTACCAGATTACAGATATCATAAATCATTCAATACAATCACGTTTGTCCATTCTCGCCTACTCGCATCCAAGGAGTTGGTTCACCCACCTTATTGACTATCCTGGTCCATTTACCTCCCACATGGTCACATACATATACTACCCTCATGTTTTCTGCAAGGTCCACGTTTCTGATATTGTTGCCCGTTGCGTAAATCTTATACAACCACTTAACATGGATGACGGGGTGATCACACATTCATTTCACTTGATGCATGACTCCGGCGCACCAAACATAATTCAAGCATTGTTTATGAAAACATATTTCATTCATACTTGGGAATTTCCTGCGCAGATAATTCTTTCTATTGTTCGACAAGTCTTTGGCAATTTATTTCCTAGAAACCAGCAGACATTGAAATGTGTTGGCTCTGACACAGACAACTTGTTGGTGTCGCAGTATTTATTTGTTTTTACTTGCATCCCAATTAAAGAGATAGGGATATTTGTTTTGTTTCAAGTTCAATTTAAATCTATTTCTGAGACTTCGTAATCACGGTGGGTGTACGTAAATGCATTCAACATGGCTGCAGAATGCAAATATGTTCGCAATACCTGGCGATATTCGACGTCTTACCGCCCACTCCTATCCTGTAGTTATCGCCTAATAGTCATCGAGTTTCTTTTTTGATTTCACAAACATGGAAACGCAATCGACGGAGGATAGGAAGAAAACGCTTGAGAATGTCGGAGTCAACGATCTTGAAACGTCGGATTGGAGTATATAGAGCATCGAATGTACACAATGCTCGGAGAATATTTCAACACCTCATATTGCAATGTGCAGATAAATCGACTATTGCTGAGCATTTCCCACACACAAGACATTATTATGGATCTCATGCTTCCATGGTTCGTCCATGGTGAATAATTGTGGATTTATTACCTTTTGCAACACTCGGAGCCATGATCAAGGGATCTGATTGATTAATAAGTTAATACGTGTATAGAGCCGGTCGTTGCGGTAACTAGGTCAACTTCGTTGTTCGCTAATTCTAGAGTTGGTTGCGTTTTGCCATGGTTTAGCTAACCATTAGGATGGGCGTGTGGCTACTTTGCATCCGTCGTTTATACGATGCAACTTTTACGATAATTATTGCTTGCTTTGAATCCCTAATCGAGGATTTCATTATACCCGATACCAAATTCACCTAAAAGAATGTCTGTTGAATAAAAAATTATACCAGGAAGTTTTTTTTTATTCGACCTTTTTATGGGTGTATGATCTTAATAAAATGTTTTTGCGTCACTTTGTGGAATGATTTGACAAAAAATGTCTTGTGACCAGCATTTTAAAGGTCGACGCTCTTAAATTTGGACTTCGAATTTGCATACGAGATTATCGAGGCAGAAATGTGCTTGGGGCAAACATGCAATGTTCGACAGGTAGTTAGGCTAACTAATACTGGATGCTTATCAATATAACACTAATATACAATTGATAATCATCACAATTATTATACCTGTGTAAATACTTAGCCTTAGGCTTGGTGCAGCGCAGATCATGGCCCAAAGCTTGACGGTCGTATGTCGACACTGGGATATTAACTTCCATTTCCAAATAACTCTTATATCAATGGTATAGGGATGATTTTTGCTTGTCAAATAAATTAAACGGAACTGCCTTTCTGTGGATTAGCTACTTGTGGGAAACTTAAGCATTTGTTTGGTTATTACTATTACTATTGTTCGTTGCAGATTGTAGCTGTCTCATACACAAGGTTGTGTTGCAAAATGTATGGTATGATGGCGGTTTATCTAGATAAGGTCCGCTTATTACCTTTAGTGGATAATTGTATATTGTTTCTACCTGTGTCGTTGTTATTGTATGTAGATTTACTATTAATGTGTCTATGAACTTGTGCTGTTGTGTGTGTTGTGGTTGGTGTTCCATTGATTCGGCTTTGTGGAGTGCGGGTAGAATTAGATCATATTTGATCAATCGTAATATCTAAATATCATTTTTTTCTGTATTATTATATAGACTTTAAATTAATAAAGAATATATTTTTGTAGCCGCATAATCGTAACTATCCAAACGAAAACAACAAAAAAGTGTTAATGTATAATTTAAATTGTAATTCTACTTATTAAACATACGTGCGTACTATAAAACAATATTACACAAGTACATTATGCGTTTAATCGTCTGAAACGAGAATAAAACCCATAAAATATGACATAAGATCATAACAAGATCAGAGCCGAGTGTTTGCCGCCATTCAGTCCAAGAAAGTCCATAGTTTATGACGTGGTGTTATAGCTCTGCAGATTTATGTGACTTCACACGATCTGTTAAGTAATGATCTAGATAGAGTTTATGTTCTTGAAGTGTAAGTGCGTGGTATGTAGAAACTGGAGTATGAATGAATGAAGATAGTTCTTGAATGAAATCTTTTAAAGAAAAATAGTGGAAGGCGTTTTTTTATATATTTTTCGTTATAAAACAGTATGTAGTTACTATAATAATATGTTGTTTTCAGATGAAATAACAAAAAAACTGTATCTATCATAAATGCAGTTGGTTGATAAGCGCACCACTTGAAAACGGATGAACCGACTTGACAATTATTTTTTTTGAAAATATTTTTTATAGTACGAATATATTTCATATGGAAAGAAAAATTGGAAAAAATTAACACGCAGATGAAGTTGCGGACAACAGCTTGTTCATCTGCGTGTTAATAGTTATACATGTATCTTAAGGCCATTGTTTTAATTTCCATGAAATAATTCAAACATTTTTATACTTAGAATGAGAGAATGATTTACATATTAAGATGGTAGACATGAAAGCTGATTTTTTAATAGAAACCAAACTTGCTCAAGTCAATGTTACAAATGCAAAAACCCCTCAACTACTTAATATCTTAATCCATGCGCGAGATTCGTCGACTGGCCCAAATCCCACGTAATTCGTGATTCAATGTGAACGTGACAAAATAGTTCGCGATTAAGATAAAAGCTCTTAACTCTCGGTTCCTTTTCACAACACTGATAATAAAGATTATCATGTGAATTTAAATATACATTACGAAAATGTATGTTAGTTGTAGGAATATGGTGGTGATGTCTTTTGTGGTCGTTATGTATGATTTTATTGCGTTCTATAAAAATTCCTTGTCAAAAACTTCTTGCTAGTTATATATAGTAATGTTTCTGTTTTGCTTTGACGAAACACTGTGTTAAATATTGTGTGAATAGCATTCACTGCTAATTACGAACACGCGTTAGACTATGTAACTAGCGAGGCTTGCTAATTTTAAACATTATCCAGTACAGCATCAATTGCCAATATTTTTCCACTACCACAGATGAAAAAAAAAAAACACAATTCCTATTGTTAATATAAGTTGATATTAAAAAACCGAATATGCAATAAAATAGACGGATACTAAAGATTTGCACTTTTGCGAAATAAATTAGGTAGCTACGTACTTTGGATTACATACGATCTGATAAAGTAATCACCGTGCAAAGATAGTGGGATAAGGAATTCAGTTGCACGGTGCATGCAACTTGCAAGGACAGTGTGGCAACTGCATACTTTAGTGTTAAGTACAGCCTTTACGGTGGCGGTTGCTGGTCATTATTTCGATTAGTGTGCGGTTATCTGAAAGTGTATCGGCGACGGTTTCGTTTTTCGTGTTATTGCAAACGCTTGCGACAATTGTTTTCATGTTATGCGTTAGGTTTCGCACAACTTTCGAAGGCAATGGCCATGCGTGATCTATTTGATAGTATTCATTATGCTATTATTTCAAATGAGAATCAATCACCTTTTTTTTTGTATACGATATGATTTTATTATAGAATGCGGTAGTTTTACTATAATTGCGAGTCGATTTTTTTATTTTCTTAGGTTTGAATTTGTTTTGTTGGTTTTTGGTACGATTATGTTAGTAATGACCATGAATAAAATTTGACCCGAAATTTTGAATGCAAAACTCGTTACTGCGATTTCCAAATTATTGAATTTACAAATCGTTTGTCGAATTTACAAATTATTCAAAATTTAACACTTCTAGAAAGAAAGAAAGAAAAGAAACGATTCTTGACATTCAAGACTGATTCTTCTTCTTTTTCTGATTCCAGAATGCTTCGGCGCTCATTCAGACCGGTCGCGGTCTCGATCCGGCCCGGTGCGTAGCGTGCCCGTAGCGGCCGACATCAAGCGGGAGATCGACTTCGACTGTCCCGAAGAGTTCGGCTACTATCCACATCCCACCGACTGCACATTATACTACGTCTGCGTGTTTGGCGGCGCACTCCTCGAGTCATGCACTGGTGGCCTTATGTACAGGTATGGGATTTCAATCTTATTTGTCCTTGTTTTCGTACAGTTTTTTGCCAGAAAGGGGTTCTTCCACTTTATCATAATCAATTGTAAAAACACGTGACAATTGCCTTTTTACTTCCGTATCTATTATGGAAATTAGACTGTTGCAGTATAATTTTATTGGTAAACGGGATTATTCCGGTAAATTTTGATTTCTTTGGACTTATCATCATTGATACCCACAGGTGGGATCTTAAATTTAAGCAAACGTCACACGGCTTCATTTCAGCTAGTTTTATATTTTTTACCACATTTATACTTTTGTTTAGTTGAGTGAATATTTGAACACAATAAATCATATCAGTTGCTAGATCTTGTAGATATAAAAGTCTAATGAGACAATATCATCCTTATATCTACGTCATATTATACACGTTCGTGACTGTAAGCAGTGTGAACGCCTTTCATAAATATTAAGAGATACAGGCATTCGTATTTATGGAACATCTTGCTAAGCGTGGGAAACTCACATCAAAAAGCATATTTTCATTGAAGCTAATGAGTAGGTATTAGATCTAAACAATACTATGGAATGTTTGGTACACTAGTGGTTTTAATGACTTTCTAATATTATAATTATGAATAACCCTTTTGGTGGAGTGGTCGCAAGCGCGGTCGCTGACCATTAGGTCCTAGGGTTAGTTCTAATAAATGTTCCACGAAACTCTCAATAGCAGTTAGGAGCTGTGCTATGAGCAATAGGTCAGTGAAATCTGGGTGTACAAAAGTACCTACTCTCTCAAGGTTAATGTTTGTGTGTTAAATATAAGAGGCAATCATAGTTGAGATTCTGAAAACCTGTCCAGGCTCCGCTCTCGTTATTTGAATTAGCTGAAAACTTTTGGCGTTGTTATATGTAACAAGAGCTTAGTAAGCTCGTTAGCCATCTTATAGCATAAAACAAGTTTTAATTTGTGTTAAACAATCATATTTTTGTCTACAGCCACGAGCTCCAAACTTGTGATTGGCCGCGCAACGTAGGCTGTGACGGCACCAGCGCGGTTGGCGGTGAGGAGCTGGAGCGGATCAACGAACGCGACCCGCCCCCGCCCCCTCCCCCGTCGCCTCGCCGTACACCCCCGCCGCCACCCCCGCGTGCTCAGCCTAACCCGGTCATCACCTCCAGAGGACAGCCTAAATTCAACCGACAAGAATATGAAAAGGTACAAGTATGGGTGATAAATATCAGATGAATAGATTAATTAATATTTCTTGAATAGATATAATGGATGGAATTGGCGAATAAATGCCAGAATAACGCCTTCTCTCTCATAAATTTCTTCAATAAACACTCGAACCATAACCGTATCAATCACAGAAGCTTATCAGCGAGACCATACAATTTATATTTCAAAATATAAGAATTTTCGTCATGCCTTTGTTTTATGCCTGTCCTTTATCTGATAAAATTTTCATATGTTTATAGCAACAACAACTTTATGCGGAAGTAGACGACCTACCACCTGTTGAAGAAATCGAAAGTGACAGACAACAGCGCGTTTACAGAGGACAGCCACCAACGATAGGACAAGTTCAAAAGGATAGAGATGGCTACGGTGTCCAGCCTATTAACTCTGGGAGAAATTACAATACTAACATCATACCTGCATCTATACCTCAGAACAGCGGTAAAATAGGATCATTCTCATTCGGCACCCAAGTTGATGACAGGCGAACTGCTACTGTTACCCCGGCACCTCAATCTTACAGGTAAGTCCCAATAAGAGAATAACACAAGACGATACATTGACGATGAATAAAGAACTAATAGACTTTGTCGTTATTTGCAGTGAAGACAAAAGTGACAGCGTGACTGACTCTTCTAATGACAGACATTTAGACATTGAGACGAACGAAATAAAAACTAATGACGTGACTGAAAAATCAGTCTTGAGAAAGAAAAGGGAAGCGATAGAAAAAGACTTAGTTGATAATGAAACTAGTACTATAAAACCAGAAGAAATGTCTAAAAGAAGTGACAGTGGTGAAGAAATGGAGTATATTGAATTAGATACTGATAGTGAAGATGGTATGCTACTAGACGACACTGAAAGAGGAAAGAGACAAGTCAGATATTATTTAAAAAGTGGCTACAAGTCTCCTGGAAAGAACTGGGCTTATGTTAAGCCAGTTAAACTTGTTGAATACTCCCAACCTCATCACAATACAAATGCTCATAATTCCAGATACCAGCCAACATATAATAATCTGAATAATAATAATTATTATGAAATACCCCGTCGTCCTCAATCCCATAGCAATAATTTGTATTCCGTAGCCAATCCTTTTTTAACTTACCAAGTGGGAAATCCACAATCAAATTTAGCTTTTAAACCTAGTTTACCAGACCCATCTAGTCAATCGTTAGCTCATAACCCGCTGAATGCTGCAACACAGATAATAACTAAAAGTCCACCTATATCATCCTTAAATAACGATCAATTTACTTCTTTAGCTGGAGGTTTTTACAATAATGCTCCGAAATTAAATAATGTGCAGTACTCAAATCAATTTTATTCTTCAACACCATCTACAGTGAATCATCAAAACAGTCTAAATTCATTTCCTGACTCATCACATGTTCCTAGTACTATTGTTACGGGTAAACCTATTCCAGTGCCAACATCTCCACGCAGTCAAGAGAATTACAGAAAACTTGAGCAAGATAGGAACAGATATCATCTACAGAATCAACATCCAATCCAAAACAATCAGCAATCAAACAACAATTTTCAACAAACATATATTGGAAAGAGACCAATAAATGATAAAGAGTATGACGAAGAAGAAGATTCTAGTGAAGGTGAAGACGAAGACGGATCTTCAGAAGAGGAGGAAGATGAGGATGACGATCGTCATAAAGATGATTTTCCTGAACCACCTTATGAATTTACGCACCCAAATTACAAATACAAAGAAATAGAAAATCCTTTTGCTAATCCCAATTTTGATTTTGATGCATATTTGTCAAACCTAAGTAATGGTCAGTACTCTACTAGAAAACCTAACAATAACCTGAGCCCAGCAGCAATAGTAAATCCTACGATAGAAGTGACGACGATATCACAATTGGGCCCCAGAGTACCGAGTTCAACGGTCGGCTATAAAGGAATGAGTACACCTAAGCCTTTCACAGTGCCTTTTGGACCTGGCAGCTCAGTCGCAACTATTATTAGTAGTGTAAGACCATCCCCAGCATCAATAAAGCAAGCGCAGTCATACGAACACGTGATTCAAAGACCAGAACAACCTACGCTAACCCAACAACAACAGCAACAGTCCCACAATGAAAATACATATGTTCCTCGGCAAACTGCTGGAACTCCTTTAGATGGAATCAGACCAAAACTTAGACCGCCAAATTTCAAAGACGATCGCCAATTACCAATTAGCTATAGCTTTAGTAGGCCAATAAGTAGTACACCCAGACCAAATCAGGATGAGAAATCGAGAAATCAGCAAACATATTCTGCTAGTCCAAAACCATACCTGTCAATCACTAGTACAGGATCACCTATTCTTCTATCGACACCCAAACAACAGTACATAGTAAAACCCGAAAAAATCCTATCACTTAATCCTCATATAGTTGCAACTGGAAAGCCTTATTTAGTTTCCTCTATCAAACCTCACAATGCGTATATAACTCTTAAACAATCCACACCTAAGCCATTGACTACGTTAACAAATGAGCAACTTTCTACTTTACAACAGTATTGGAAACATCCAACGACGGAATCAGTTCCTTTACGTTATGTTTCTTTCAAACCAAGCGTTCCTACGAATATCGTGAAACTAGAAAATTATAAAAAGTTTGAAAACTTGTTCGCTCAGACTGTTAAATCAACTCAAGTTCCTTTGAAAAATCACAGTAATGATCAAAATATAGCTGACACATACCACAATAACAATCCCATCACGACTACAACTAGAACGCCACCAAAACGTAGACCGATACCAAAGCCTTCTCCAGAAATGAATGATTACTACTATGATGATGAAGAAGAACAATTTTACTATGAACCTGCAATTAAACCAAAATATATGCCTAGTACAGAGATAAGGCCACAACGACCTCCTATGGCTCAGAATTACAAAGAATATGATGATAGTTATGAAGATGAAAGCGAACCTGTAAATATTAAGCCACAGCCTTCAAGAGTGCCAGTAAAATACAACAATCTTAAACCAGAAAGTGCCACTAAAAACCATAATGATGTATCTATTGTTACAAAAGCTCCTTTGAAAGACTTTAACAAAAACAATAGTGATAAAATCCCGATACCTGTATTGGTAGACTATGGAACTCCTACACCGAATACTTTAATTCGTCCTGAAGTTTCTAATTACCAAATCGTACATCATATACCTCGAAACAGAACTATAATGCATATAAGAAGACCGATTACTGAAAGCGGACCTAACACAAATAGGCCTCCAAAATACTTGAATCAAACGACTTTGCGTCCCTATACTGTTAGGCATAGGTTAGCTAAGCCGACTACTATAAAAAACCCTTCTCAAAATGAAGATAAGCAGACGAGAGGGAGAATAAGACATCCGAATATTGTTGCTCAAATGAAATTGACAACTCCTCGTGATAGCCATAACCAAGAGACTAGATTTACAAAGACTAAACATGACGATAAAACAAACAGGTAATTTGAAGAACACAAAACTTTATACTAACTTTGAAATATACTGGAGACATTTGGCACAACTAACTTACACCTTCTGTATAGACCTTTAGTAATTTGATATCTATCGCACTAAACGTATTCTGACTACACTAACACAGACTATAGTGACTTTGACTGTAGAAAAGACTGACTAAAATGCTTTGTATATTGCAAGATCAACTGTACATAATTTTTAGCTTACAATTATTATGTATTAGTTTAAAATATTTAGTGAGATATTTTACCACGCTAATATTTTTAGCTTGGAACCGACGGAGAACGTCTCTCCTGCGTCCTTTTCGGCAAGTCCTCGGCCTAAGATGTTGTACAATGGATCTCAGAACTACAGCCCTGATCAATACGACCCGTACTATGCTGTTTATGATGAAGATGGTGAATTGTACAAAGATACAGGTAACACAATTGCACTAATTTGTTTAGGTATGTAAATTATCTTATATTAGTAACTTAAGGTGTTATGAAATCAGAATTAAGTTTAACCAGTAAAATATGGGGGATTTTTTTGCATGACAACATCAGAAGGAAGATTTTTATTCATTAACTATGGTTAAATTAAAATATTTTAATAATTGCAACTTTCTTCCGAGTATTTTGTACCATTGCCTCGGTATTTGCATGTTAATGATTTTTAAATGTTTCATGTCCACTTTAATTTGTATAGACTTATTACTTACTTTTAACTTAAAACTATTTTAAGACACTAGAATAAGATGTACACTACACTATATACACTAGTGGAGCTATTCCTTCTTTTATATTACAAAAGACCTTTACTAAACGAGTACTATAAAATCTATTATTCTTTAAAAAAAATATAATATAATGAAAGAACTATATACACAGAACTAATTAAATATTGTTTTCATAACTGGTGATGCGATGTTCAATCCCATATCCACTAAATATTGGATGTAATCAATCCCTTAATAATGTGGAGTATATTTTATTTATTGAAGTGCAGGTACCTACTATACTAGCAATATCTTCATATGCACCTAACCCACTAACTGGTGTTGGCAGACTACGTTCAGCAATATAACACGGCCTCGCTCCGACCAGCTGTGCAGCAGACATACCGAGGCACCCCCCCGCCTGCGCCTGCCAGGAGACCTGTCGAGAGCTACACGCCGAGGCCCGCGCCTGTCGACTATGATGATGAGCTTATACAACCACAGGTAATTAGAATTTACCGGGACACTCAAGTATCTTATATGTAAACTGAGTAACAAACATCCAAATATCTTCACAAACTTCCACATTTATAATATTAACTAATATTCTTCGTTAAAATTGAATTGAAAAAAGAAATGATATTTGATGACAACATCTAATAACATAATTTGAATTTAAATTAAGGAATTTTAACTGATACTAATTCTTTGTTTAATATAATTTCAGATAAACAACCAGAACCAATACCAAACGCCAGTTCGCCACTCGACAAGGTAAGTTTCCTAAACAACTGTTTTAATTGTTTTTAAAATCGATAATATAGCGATGTTAATGAGTGCAATGTTAGCCCGGCGATTGAATGCTTGCCTTTCATGCAAGATGGTCTGAGCCTGACCGGGCCCGCACTTTTGTCTCCGCGAAGTTATGTCCGGATCAGAATTCAATTATCACGTATTTCTAGTTGTACTCCAAAAACTTAGGGGGCCTCAAAGAGTTCTCGACAGTGTGTGTATTCCACCAACTCAAACCGAGCCAGTGTGGACTTCATATATATTACTTTTTATTTTGAGAAGTGGCCCATGCTCAGCAGTGTGACAGTAATGGACTAAATTATACATACATATAGTGATACCAAAATGCAAAATCAGCAAAAAATTAACATGCCAACATTGCCTACGATCCAGGGGCGAAGGTAATGAATTGGGATATGAACATAATCCGAGCAGCGAGAGGACGACTTACGAAGCCACCACTTTAAGCACTACTCCTCCCACTACTAGCACGAGCACGACCACACAACGCCCTACTACAGCACCATACACTGAAGCAATGACCCCGTCTCGATATACCCCAAGGTACTACAAAAGAACGATCATTGAATGTAAAATCATCCCGGCTTAAATCATTCTGTCAAAATTAATTAACATCTATCATCTAATGTTTCCATTTATATTTCATCTTCCACTAGCAACCTTTCAACTGATTCAAAGTATTAACTCTTGTACTAATTATTATCTCTGTTTTTGTATCGGTCTTAAGGTTGTTTCGTTTCAATTTACGTATTTAGTCTTTTATCATATCTATCTTTCTACTTCTTAGTCTTGATTTAATAAAGTAGCTTTTGTAGTATCTTTATCCGTCTCAGCAGTTAATACTAAACATTATGTAACGTGTTTTCGCTAACTTAACTAATAAATTGTGTACAAACGAGACAGTTTTCCGCCTATTAAAATAAATATTTATATAAGTAGTACTGTTTATGGAGCTTCAATTAGAATATTTTTTGCTTTGTATTCAACAGATCATCCACAGATGAAAGTCCAATACCCGAATCCTCTTCAAAGCCTTTTGACGAAACTACATCGTCAATTCCTACCACGCCATCACCTACTGTAAACTTTTCCTCCCTCGCCAAACCTTTTGAAAAGACTGACAACTTATATAGATTAAAAGAGACGATATCTACGACTGAACTGCTTCCGACTGCTTCTAGACGTTCTTCTGAAGTGACTAACACTAATAATAACGTGGAAGTGGTAAGATCCAAAACGAATAGGAATAATAAAAAAGTTGTGTCACTAACATCTGGTTTCTCAATTAGGCGTAATATAAATAATACCAATAGTCCTTATACGTTAACCGTCCTAACGCGGCCGTTAGAAGATTTTGATAAAGCACGTAAATCAAGTAGTCGAGGTAACGGTAACAGGCAAACGCAATTTGATAAGTATTACTATGATAGTGGTAGCAATAGTCGAGAGACCTCCGTAGAACCAGTAATTGAATCAGATAGAAAATACGAAATTTCTTCAGAGAGCTCGATGCGAAGAAAAGATTTTGGTCCCGATAGTAGCGAAGAAAACGAAGATATTCCTGTTTATATAAGGCCAACTGGCAGAACCAGGACTGTTAAGTCTAGAATTAGGACAACAACGATGCCTTCGGCTACATCCGCAAAATATTATATAAAATCAAGTAACAATCGACCAACTCCATTTTCTGCAAACAATCAAGAAATTGTTGACTCCACAGAGAATGCTATTAATACCGAAGCATTGATTGAGACCGGTTTACAAAACGCTCGTGTTAATGAACTACCGAGTTTAGTTCAAAACAACACAATCAATGAGCAACCACCGACAAGAGAATATGATAGATCTCAATACAAATGGATCGAACCAGCCGTTTCGCCTTACAAAACATTAGACAATCTACGCAATACATATAGGAATGCTCCTGCACGCGACTATACTACCTCTACCACATCCACTACCATATCCACCACAACCACACGTAGACCTACCCGAACACGCAATACGAAGAAGGAAAAACAAACACGCACTAAGCCTTCCTATTACAGTTACCGATTAGAAGATGAAGTTGTCCCAGATCAAACAACAGAAATATTTAATGGTAAAGTCAAAACTGTTATCAAAGCTTTCCTGAATAATTTTGTGAGTTCTCCTGCACCACATATAGTCGAAGAATTTTCAACAACAACCACGCCTAAACCTACACCACTTATACAAAGAAACGAAGACACGGTAGTAAATATCGGTTTCCAAAAGAAAACGTTGAAGTATGTTGATGAAAAACCTTTGCGTGGCAATGTGAAGCGTGTACAAATTATAACGGAGCCTACTGCCAGGTATGTTGCTCCGAGTGATGAACCAATTAGCTTAATTGAGATGGGGAACGAGGCAAAAGATTTTTCATCGACAACTACAACCATGACTACAATGAGTAGCACTCCTTTCTTATATGCAAACTTACCGACATCTACTATGGCAATACAAAGTTCTACAAATGATTTTAGAAGTGTACCAAGTAGGGACTCTTATCAATCTAAATTTAGTAGTCTTATAACAAGTAAGCCGGATAATGAAGCCACCCATAAGTTCCAAAACATTATTAACGATATTCCATCTACTGAAACTAGTATTCGGAACATAAATAATGAGGACGAAATAGTGAGACCCACTCAATCTATTGCGGAGGATATTAAAACGATGACTGCGACTGAAAATCATAGAGCGAGCAAAGTTGAAAGCGAAATTGCATCTACGACAAGTACAACGAAATCGACAACGACTGTGAAGTTCGAACCGACGACATCGACGACTAAAAGTATATCCTTCCCGACGCGAGCCTCACGAGTCAATCCCGCCATAAAGTTAGCTGCGACAAACCCTGGAGGTGGGCGCAGGAGTTACCAATCGTCGTCCAAATGCTCATCAGACAACAGTCTGCAAGCGAATCCAAAATGCAACGAAATCAAATACCAGAGGTACAAAACTCGCCGGCTAGTAGTCTAATCAGCCTGAAGTTATCTCACATTACTTATTGAGGGTGGAGGCTTCGTTTATTAAAATGTCCTTATTTTCCGCCTCGCGAGTAACTAGCATGGAGTCAAACATTTTATCCGACAATCGTTTAATAGCACCTACATCTAAACTCTTTTGCTTAACCATACTGTTCTCATTGGGGGACTTCATGTCGGTTGAGTTGATTTTCTGAATTGTTAACTCCTGACGCGACCTTTCCATTTCCTGCACACTTGTAATTTTGTGTAGTTTGTGGAATTTTTGTAGTTAAGAAAATAGCTATTTGGGTAGCAAGTTCCTCAATGTAGCTTCACGTAATCGTATTGCACCACATTGCAACTCATCATTAGTACTTAAGTGCACCAGTATCATTAGTGTATCGAAATGTATTCGTGTTTGGTACGCTACTGCATGTTGTGTAACACTGTCATTAACAAAGTGTGGTATCATAATACGGAAAATCATACGGCAACGTTTGATTGAATATCAATACTTTGATCATTGAATAAAACTTTACATCATGATGAAATAAAATTAAAATTAAATCATAACTTGAAAAAAGTTTTGAAAATGCTTCGTCTTTAAAATCACGCATACTAACTAAGGGTAAATGAGTGAATGTTTTGTTCACTTGGTGATGTCAACTTTGCAGGCCAACCAGCACGCGAGGCCGCGGATCTGCGCACTACTCCACAGCGAGCGATGCGCAGTCACAGCCAGCTCCAAACAGAGGAACACCACCAACGTTAGAATTGAACACAACTTCAATCATGATTTCATATCTTTTATGCACATGCATTTTTCATTATTTTATACAATTAATATCAAAAATACCGTGTTTTAAAAGCGATTTAAAAAAAAAAATGTCCAAAATTAGATCGTAATCTTGTGGAAACTTTTATTATTCCAAATTCGTATATCGTACAATTGGATGGCGTAATAAGATTTTTTTTCGTTAAATCGTTCGATAAAAAACTGCTTGAAAAATAAAGACGGTATTATAGTAAAATATAGACAATAGATTCGATTCCTACATGCACCTCACCTCATCTTTTTATGCACAATAGCCGCGCTACTTTTTTCGGCATCTAAAGACATATTTGTTTTGAGCAGTCGCAGCCGACCAACATTGAAACCATCGACAGCCATCGTCTCCAAAACCACCGAGTTTGTGGATATCTACGCCCATCCGCCGAGCAGGCCAGCACCAGTGTACCCGCAACCAACACCAGATAAGACAGCAGCCAAATGCAGAAAGGACGTCTGTCTTTTACCCGACTGCTACTGTGGTGGCAAGGAAATACCTGGTACGTACAAGTTTGGGATTTTCGGCAAATAATATTTAATTATCCTTTCAAATAATTATGCTTAACCAGGCCCATATAAATTCTTCATCGCTTATTATTATAATTTTGTAAATGGTATTTGTGACTTAGGAAATTTGCCCGTCAGCGAAGTACCGCAAATTGTACTTATTACATTCGACGATGCTGTGAACGATTTGAATAAAATGTACTACGAAGAACTTTTTGAGAAAGGGCGCAAAAATCCGAACGGCTGCCCGATAACCGCCACTTTTTACGTATCCCACGAGTGGACGGATTATAGTCAAATTCAGAATCTCTATGCAGATGGCCACGAATTTGGCTCTCATACAGTATCGTAAGTCAATGAGCATCAAATTCTTTCTTTGTACCTATCGGTATCTTTAGGTAGACCCTTGGTTTACCACTAACAACAGGGTATTCATGGCCATCTATATATATTATAAAGTCAACACCTTGATTACTATATTATTATATTAATACTAATCGTTTTTATTTTGTTTCTCTTCCTCAACTCTTCCATCCTTCTTGAAACCTGTTTTCTTTCTCTTCCTCTTCCTGGCACAACTTACACACCCACACGCACATCACTACATTCCACGATGACAGGCGACATGCCGGTGGAGCAGGTGCCTCAGATCGTTCTACTGACCTTCGATGACTCTGTTAACGACTTGAACAAGGGTCTGTATGCAGACCTGTTTGAGAAGGGTCGCGTCAACCCCAACGGTTGTCCGATCGCCGCAACATTTTACGTATCCCACGAATGGTCTGATTACAGTCAAGTACAGAACTTATACTCTGCTGGACACGAGATGGCATCACACACGATTTCGTAAGTTCATGGAGTACAGCACAATTGACAGTATTTGCACCCACAACAAATTTACAATACTTAAGACTCAATTATCTACTGTTATTCTAAACTGCCTTTGGATTTTCTGTTACTTAATTTTATTTCTAGCTAATAATTAATTATCTTTCATGGAATTTCTCGTTTTGTTTTTTATTTTAATATTTTTACACTTTTTAAATTAACTTTTTAAATGAATTCTTCGGCAATTACAATTTTCTCTTCTTTACTGATACTAAGGGGTAGGATAACCAACTAACATAATATTTTAATGATTTTAGCCATAGTTTTGGAGAACAGTTCTCCCAAAAGAAATGGTACAGAGAAGTGGCAGGACAAAGAGAAATTTTGGCGGCGTATGGTGGAGTAAAGTTGGAAGATGTGAGAGGAATGAGAGCACCTTTCCTTTCTGTTGGTGGAAACAAGATGTTCAAAATGTTATACGATGCCAACTTCACCTACGATTCTTCGCTGCCCGTTTACGAGAACAGACCACCTAGCTGGCCGTACACTCTTGATTACAAATTGTTCCACGACTGTATGATTCCTCCTTGCCCAACGAAATCGTATCCTGGTAAATATGCAAAATTTTGTTGTTTTTTATATATTTTTCTCACTACCTAAGGTTTACGAATTAAATTATCACAATTTTCTACGTTTCAGGTGTATGGGAGGTTCCGATGGTGATGTGGCAGGATCTCAACGGAGGCCGTTGTTCTATGGGTGACGCTTGCGCCAATCCTCCCGAAGCCGAGAATGTTTACAAGATGATCTTGAAGAACTTCGACAGACATTATACTACCAATAGGTAGGTTATCGTTAATTTATGATTAATTCATATGATTACTTTAAGAATTTTATAATCTTCAATTCAGTTAAATATATTAGTATTTTAGTGTATTCTACAACTGCCTAGCCTTTTCCCAACTACATTGGGGTCGGCTTCCAATCTAACCCGTTGCGGTAAATATCAGTATTTTACACGGAGCTACTGCCATCTGACCTCCGCCACCCAATTACTGGGAGATACTGATACTTTAAGGTTAGACTGGTTGTTAGACTTTTTGGGCTGCCGACGCCCGTAACGACTGTGATATGACACCCGGGACCAATTGCTTAACGTGCTTTCCGAGGCACGGAGTGGTCTCGATGTGTGAAAAATGGTCACCCATCCAAGGACTGACCGCGGCAAGCGCTGCTTAACCTGACCGATCGACCAATCTGCGCAATAACTATGTAGCTACGAGCCCTTTTAGTGTATTGTACAACGATATATAAAAATGTATTGATTCAGAGCCTAAAAAATTAATTTGCTTCTTCAAACCATTTCTTCAACAACTAACAACAATATCTCAACAATTCCAGGGCACCGTTCGGTCTCTACTACCACGCGGCGTGGTTCACTCAACCGCACCATAAGGAAGGCTTTATCAAGTTCCTGGACTTTATCAATCAAATGCAGGACGTATGGATCGTTACTAACTGGCAAGCGTTGCAGTGGGTTAGAGACCCTACGCCCATCAACAGGCTTAACAACTTCCAGCCTTTCCAGTGCAACTACCAGGTACGTAAAAAAGTTCTTCTATTGTGTCGGCACGAGCTATTACATGGGAATTGCTCATGCCTTAGTAGAAAGATTAGCCAGTCAGCAATAGTGGTATCGAGGCTGACTGCCCGGAGAAAATCTTATAATATTTCATCTGTCGCGGAAGCTCTTTCCTCGTACCACATAAATAAAAAGTAAAAAAATTAAAAAATAAATAAATATTAGAGACTTATTTCCTGATACAAATAACTTTAACTTTAGGTTTATTAGCACTTAAGTTAGAATATTCCAATATTATTAGTAAATGTTATAAACCTAAAATTTATTCTTGTAATTATATTTGATTCAAGGACCGGCCGAAGAAATGCAACAATCCTAAAGTATGTAACCTCTGGCACAAGTCAGGAGTCAGATACATGAGGACGTGTCAACCCTGTCCCGAAGTCTACCCTTGGACCGGTAAATCTGGCATCAAATCTTCACGCATAGACAATGACATTGGAGAATAAGCAGAACAGTTACTATAGCATAATATTTCAACCACCCTTGATGTTACAATAGACGTTGATACATCAAATGTATCAAAAGCCGACGAGGCAAGAAGGGTTTTGTTTGTGTAATAATTCACAGTAGAAATTGTTTTGTCACCAACTGAAGAGTGCCATTTAGATATCGATGGTCACAAAGCAAACTTTGACAATTTCATAGTAATAGAGGCGTTCGATATCATTCTCTTGAAATACGTCCTTATGTATTGGAAACTGTGATATTAAGTGTTTTCAATCGTCTAGTGTGAAGATTGCGTCGATTTCATTAGTTTTAATTGCATAATATATTTGTAACAATACTCGTGCAATGTTTTTTGCAATAATAAGATTTCCTATTTTGTGTTTTTTTTTAGTTCATAATACTCTATAAATTAACGGAGACGTGTAGTTGGACATTTTTTCTCAAATCGTGATAATCAATTTACATTCTCCAGTATTTATCTCATCGAGGTTGCAATCCTAAAAAATGATTACCATTTCCCGAATAATTTTAAACGAAAGCCATATTAAAATTTAGAAAATATGTTTTTCTAATCTTGCCAGCTTCGTGGTTGACACTGCCTTTTTGATAATTTGTAAATATAGATGTAGTTGTTAGTGAATAATATTTACGTTTAAGTTTGTATTTTGTACGTTCTATGTTTTATTCAAAGTCCTCCGTAAAAGTACCTATTGTGATTTGCATAATCTAGATTTGGTTAAGAGAAGAAAGTTTGTTGCATTGTGTAGACGTCTGTCCACATCGCATTTGTGTCGATTCGTGATGTTGCACATGTCTATACAACTGTTTATCCACTTGAGAACGTATGAATATACTTCAGAATTTTACTATAAGAGAATTCCGTTTGAGTCATAGATTTACATTTTTACTTTTGCTTCGGCTTCACTCCTTCAACCTAATCCGACTTTAATTGAAATGATTATGGCTCCAACGGTAAATTCAAATTTTCTCTATTAGATTTAAAGCTTTGGTATGCTATTGCAACTAAAGTTATTGGAAGCGCTTGCTACGAATCTTATTTAAAAAAAATATTCATTATTTAATAGGCCTTACTGTAAATATAGGATTAGTATTTAAAATTGGTAGTTTCACTTTTTTATTATCATCTCGGCTAGAACAATGTATCTCGAACATGATTCGGCACTGAGATCCTTTAGTGCAAACCGTGAAAACAAGTTGATTTCGTATTTTGTATCGGCATAATTATTATTATTTATATTGTACAAGAACTGTAACAATTTTGTGACCAGTGCTGATTAATAAAATGCTATAAATATGTCTAAATCTTATTTTACCTATCTTGCCTTTAACTTACCTTGTTACGCAAGTTACTTACTTAATTTGCATTTTTATTTACCATTTTCATCTTTAAGTGATAATAAAGCACTCATAGGTTGCATCGTAGATAAGGGGATAACTTGTTTGAAGACCCAAAGCAAAAAGATTCTTGTAAAGCAATGTGTAGCTATTAAAATATCTAAAGCCGTTCGCAGGTAGAAAAGTAGGTAGGTAAGGTCACAGGTCAGTCTAATCTAGGTTTAAAGATTAATGTTCAACAAAGGGGTTATAACAATACTTATAAAAAATATTAAATAAGGTTAATAAGGCTATACTCACGTGAAAAGTGTTTTTCCTGGCGATACAGCGCCAAGTACTCACCGCATAGTGACTGCTTAAATGTTCACCATCACACACCACATATCACCAAACACAACCTAACTATTGTTCTTAATGAAACGCGCAACATAATGCCTCTGACAAAAGTTCGCATCAGACGGTATGCTAACTAAACCACACGTGCCCAACAACCAATAGAATAAATTAATCTACGCCGAGAACGATTTTAGTCGTCTGAAAAGATGTTCTTCAAATTTCGAACTCAAAAAAATAAAACAAGTGCCGGTAGAATTAATGTCGTCAAATCATGTTTACCCACACAACACACATTACACGTGTATTCAGTTATTGACTATTCCAAACAAGGGTATGAAAATTTAGGTATACTATAAATTACATATTCTATAAATAACTAACTAACTATTCTTTAAATTAACGTGTAAATAACTAATTAATATTATTAGTTGCACCATCATATGCACTACCAACGCATGTGGGTGTTAGACCGTCAAGAACTTAAAAACTATTCATTAACTAGCTTCCGCCAGCGGCTTCGCCCGCGTGGTTTACGAACCCGTACATTTTCCCGGGATAAAAAGTAGTCTATGTGCCATTCCAGACTATAATCTATCTCTGTGGCAAATTTCATCCAGATCCGTTCAGCCGTTCTGAGGTGAAAGAGTAACAAAGATCCATCTATCCATCCATCCTCACAAACTTTCACATTTATAATATTAGTAGGGTAGGATATAGCGCCCGGCATAGAGATAATCTATTGTAGATTTTCTATTGAGTCTCATTTGCATCACCTGAGTGGGTTAAGTATCAGAAAATATATTTCGCGCAAACCGCTGAGGAGAAGAGGCGTGGACAGGGGACAGCAGCGAATAATTTTCCTTTGCTTGCTTGTTTCATGATATTTCACATACCTTATTACAGTTAGTACATACTCTTGTGTGCAATGCATATAGACTTGATAGAATGCAAACGATTCAATCGGATCATGTCACATTTAAAGTGACATCTGCGTTACTTTGCGTCAGGTCAACTCGATACAAAATTTATATGAACAACGACCTCAACAGACATAACTTTATAAAAAATGAACAAGCAGAATTACCTCTACAAAATAAAACTAAAAGTCACGGTTATGACCGTGACCACAAAGAATCGGCAGTGGGCATCAAAAATTAAATTTCAATCATAACACCTGTGTTGTGATATTTTCGTTAACCAAGGTTAATAAAACCCTATAAAAAACCTCACACATAGGCAAATGTCTCAGACGTAACGTAGCCAACATGAAAGTCTTTTGGTTTTTTGCTGCTTTTGCATACTACGTTGTTTTTGGTCAAGAGATAGAATATTATCCCTCTCAAACTACTTTAGATGCATATCACAAAATAAATGTTAAAAGGGAAGTAAAAAATTATGACATGATTGAAAGAGACAGAAATAATACTGAAACCAATAAAGAAATTAATTGGAGACAATTTCATACTAAAAAAAACGATCTCGATGTAGAGATACATAAAAGGGCGCTAGATCCTGTTTTTCACGGGCACCCAAAAACCAGAGAAGAATTATGGAACGAACGTTTTCTAAACGAAAGTACATTATTTGATCAAACACCATCGCTTATTAAACTGCTACATAATATAACAATGACTTATTTGAAAGACTGTACACCAGTTATACTTTACGACGGTCAAGTCAAATCAAAAGAAAGTTACTTCGTACAAAATCTTTTCAAAGGATTCCCGATGACTTTTGTTCACGGATATATTAACGACAGCGGTGAACTAGTTGAGCCTAAACTCTTACATGCCGCTTCAGAATGCCTTCATTTCATACTTTTCTTATCTGATATAAGAGCCAGTGCAAAAGTTCTGGGCATGCAATCTGAGAACAAAGTTATAATAGTCGCAAGGTCTTCTCAATGGGCCGTGCAAGAGTTTTTAGCGAGTTCTATATCACGAATGTTTGTTAATTTACTTGTTATTGGACAGAGTTTCAAAGAAGGAGAGGATACCTCTTTGGTAAGTAGAGCAAACACATACTAAAAATGTGGTTTGATAATGATAATAATTATCATAATATAAAATCATTCTATTGTCTATTTAGGAATCCCCATACATTTTGTATACACATAAATTGTATACTGATGGACTGGGAGCGAGTAAACCTGTAGTTATAAATTCTTGGTCTCATGGAAAGTTTTCAAGAAATCTTAACTTATTTCCTCCTAAGATGACAGAAGGTTATGCTGGTCACAGGTTTGTGGTTGCTGCTGCTAATCAGCCACCATATGTGTTCCGAAGGTAAAATACTTATGAAATATTTAAGTATCTGATTTTAAGATCGATATTTGCATAAAGTATTTGTGTTATTCAGAATAAAAGCAGATCTCGATGGCGGCAATCCTCGAGTTATTTGGGATGGCGTTGAACTGCGATTAATAAAATTGTTAGCTGAAAGAAATAACTTCTCTATTGAAATTATTGAACCTCAGGAGCCAAATTTAGGGTAAAGTTTCATATTGGATAGGATCGATAAATGTTTAAGTATTTAAATGAAATGTTTTAAGAATTGTTAATTGAAGCGTTGTTTAATAGGTCTGGAGATGCAGTAGCCAAAGAAATAGCAATGGGTCGAGCAGATATAGGAATTGCTGGCATGTACTTAACTAGTGAGAGAGCGAGGGATATGGATATGCCATTTGCACATTCTAAAGACTGTGCAGTTTTCATAACACTTATGTCTACGGCATTACCTCGGTAACTCTTAGCATCGTCACGAGTTGTTGAGTTTAAAGTGTTAACTGTCAGTTTTATAAATATAATTTGATATTATATTTTCTCAGTTATCGAGCGATCCTCGGTCCTTTCCACTGGCATGTCTGGGTTGCTTTAACATTTACATACCTTTTCGGAATGTTTCCGTTAGCGTTCTCTGATAAACATACTTTGAGACATCTTTTACATAATAGTGGAGAGATAGAAAATATGTTTTGGTATGTCTTTGGAACTTTTACAAACTGCTTTACATTCCTTGGTAAGAATTCGTGGAGCAAAACTAACAAGATAACAACACGATTGTTGATTGGTAAGTCTGGTTGTATTGCAAATATTGCCTTTTAATAAAAATGAATTTTCATCTTTACGTTGTTTTGTTTAGGTTGGTATTGGATTTTCACAATAATAATAACTAGCTGCTATACTGGTTCAATTATTGCATTTGTAACATTACCTGTGTTTCCTGAAACTGTGGATACAATACAACAGTTGTTGGCAGGATTTTATAGGGTGGGCACTTTAGGTATAGTATAACTTATTATAATTTACAATTTGAATCCTGTAGGGATAAATTTTGTTGGCGTATTATTTAATTATTTTTGTGTATACAGACCGTGGCGGTTGGGAAAAGTGGTTCGTAAATTCATCGGATCCTCAAACAAACAAATTGTTAAAAAAACTTGAGCTAGTACCAAACGTTGAAGCTGGCATCAGAAATACTACAAAGGCTTTTTTCTGGCCTCACGCCTTTTTGGGATCTAAAGCTGAACTGGAATATATTGTGCAAGCCAATTTTACAGCGACCAAGTAAGTAATTAATGACAAGTACCAAAAGATTTTTATTTGCATTAACAAAAATTTTCATTGATGGTAAAATTCCAGGTCAAAGCGAGCAGTCCTCCATATTTCTAATGAATGTTTTGCCCAATTTGGAGTGACGATGGCATTTCCGAATAATTCATTATACTCAGCCAAAATGAGTAGTGATATCAGGCGGATGTTCCAAAGCGGACTAATTGATAAGATTACCGATGAAGTGCGCTTTGAAATGCAACGCAGTGCGACCGGAAAGTTGCTTGCAGTGAGTATAACTTAATATTTTTACTACCAGAAAGTAAAATCAAGTTACCGCAAGTTATCGCTAACAGCTTGCCGTATACACAAACATTTTTGTGTTTAAGTGAAATGTATTATTAAATGGGAGATAATTTGGAGTCATAAAAGCAAAATAATTCATAGACACTAACATAGTACCATACTAACTTACCTAATATTAAAGTAATTATAATAATTACAGGCTGGGAGTGGAACGATAGTTATTCCCTCAGCAGAAGAAAAAGGCCTAACTTTGGAAGATACGCAAGGAATGTTTTTGCTATTAGCAGCAGGTTTCCTCATAGCTGCTACAGCTTTAATCTCAGAATGGATGGGAGGCTTCACGAGAAGATGCAGATTTACAAGGAAAGTTGAAACACCATCCAGTGCTGCTTCAAGAGAACAATTGATTTCTACTCCAAAAACAGATGTCGATAGCGAAATAAAAATTATAGAAGATACTGAGAGCAGGTTGAATTTTGACAGCAGACTATCTACAGCGGCTTCCAGGGACAGCTTAGAAGGCCAAGTAATTAATATAACCGAAGACAATATTGTGGTACATAACACTTTTACTACAGATAGATTTGATTCACGAAGATCGAGTTCTATAGACTTGGATAGAGAAGTAAGAGAAATATTTGAAAAAGATCAAAAGAGACGCAGAGTTTTATCTCATGATATGGAATCTGTAGATGAAAATGAAACCACGGTTTCTCGTGGTGCTTTTGGCGACCCTATTTTACATAAATAAGATTGTATATTTCATTCCCACAGATAATCTTTGCTGGCGTTGTTAACAAAGTTGATAATAGTCTACTTCTTCATCGTTTCATTAGATTAGATCTCTATCATACCATCTGTCAGTATTTAATCAGGATGACATTATATTGTATTAATTCTAGATAGTTGCATAATAAATCTTAGTGGGATATTTATTTTTAATATTCTTTTAATTATTATTAGTTAGTTAAGTATAGTTCTGTAATAGTATTATATCTATACCTACAGTATATATTTTTCCAAGAATGCACTGTGTTTTGGCAAATAAATATATTTCTAATTCTATAATGTTGTGTTAATGCAGTAAAACTTTCGTGACTGATTCACCATCACTATCGGGTCTGAATCACGTGAAGCGTGTATCATAAGGTATAATACCTGTTGTTTCCTCGATGTTCTCAGGCTAACTGCAGTGGCGGAGCGTAATTTTCGTGAAGTGCCAGTATTTTCACCTACCCTCGCTTGGTGTTGTTCATCAATTACTACATCAGTTCTTTCACAAACTGTTTCACACACGCCGTTTTCACACTGGCGTACGTACCGAGTCCTTTTGAAGAAGCTTGGCGATTACGTTTGATACCAGATTCGAAGCTGTTGACTAATTTTATTGTTAAAGTACTGACGTTTTAAGAAAATCGAACCAAGTGAGGGTAGGTGGAAACATCCCCGTTCCGATTGCCTACCTACCTGTAAATGTGTTTAAAATTATTGTCCCTATATTTTGATTTTATGATAGATAGAATAAATGAATGATAACATAATATAGCATTAAGCCTGTATTCCCCGAAGGGTTAGGCAGAGTTCTACTATTGTACACCCACACTTCGCCGATGCCGTTGTTGAATCCATTCTAGCTTCGAGCCATCTACCGGGCACAGTTCCTGACTCCGTGCTGCAACTGAGAATTTCCATACAGAAAACCCCAATAATACTGTCCGACCCAGGAATTGCACTCAAAACCTCTCTCTTGCCCTTGCGACCACTAGGCCAATGACGCAGTCATGAATGTATTTACTATGTATAAATATTTTAGTTATCAATTATTTACTAACTGTAGCGGGTAAGGTGTAACTACAAAATAAAAAACAAAACTTGACATCCAACTCTTTATTATCCTTCGAACAGTCATCAAAATAATTTATAACAATTTTCTAACACTGTCGATAAACATTAATATTTCATTCAGCCACTGAGATGTTTCATTCATCATACAATTATAATACACAGGGCAGAAATGGCTGCCTCGACACAGAGATACAGCGCCGGTAGACCTACATTAATGCAATATTTGGCCCGGCCTTATCTTATAAAATAATTACACAATTATGACTTAATATTCCCGAGACGCGCCTCCGGAATACCGTCGGCGTTCCCTCACATTATCAGTAAAAATATCGATAAAATACAACAGATTTTGCATTCTTTGTAAAATTCAAACGAAAATATACCTAATACCTACCTAAGCATTTTGTTATATATGTATTGCACAACTGTTGTTACAAGAGAAATTAATGTGAAATCGATTTGAGTATTCAATAAGGATATGTATTTATATTCCTATATTCTATTTGGATTGTTCACGATATACTGTGGTGCAATAGCAAAAAAAGACGGGGGAACGTAAATACATCGACATCTACTGTGAAGAAGTTCAGCAAAAATGTATGTTATCTCATACTTAAGACTACGTATCTCTTTAAATGCAATGAACTAGATTATAAGTTAACTGAACAAGCCCTTTGCTATTGTCACACAGCAAGATAAAATACAGGTAAACACATATACTACGAAAGTAGGTATATATAAAGAACAAACAAACGCTTTTTACAATAACATACAACACGGTTGTGCGTCGAAATGAATAATTATATTTATATATTTATTAATTAATTAAAATTGAAACTCATTCCCGATAGCAAAGCTCACAACCTCGGAAATTATGCTCCCAATACCAGCTTAAGTGTCATAATATTTATACAATGTAGTCGATACATTAGTCTGTGCAAGCGATAAAATACATAACATCCGTTACTTTATCACTCTACGCGAATACAAAGGAAACTTTACCTTATTGTAAACATTTTCATCCAATAACAATGTGTTTTTGTGCAAAATTGCGTTCATTGATTTGGCTATGGCCTTTTACCAGTGCGCCTGTATCGTGATAGGTATATAGGTAACAGTAAATGTGTTTGATACTGTACAATGCAACACTTAATTATATCATACCATTCATCTACAACGGACAAGAAGAAATGAACTCTAACATGGAAACAAGGAATTCGCATCATCGCCGAACATATTGAGCAAATTTTAATACAAAACACATCGACGCTTCCAGAGAAAGGAACTTTTAGGAACGAACGACCGAAAACAGTAGATAACGCAATTGTAGAATCTCAAACTACGGGGCCCGCTGATATTAACGGAGAAATTTACAAAGATCGTCACACACTGAACAAGCAAAAAAGCATCGCAATTGATGTAGAAATATTCAATACACAAGTGTGTGACGACCCTACTGGTTGTTTTAACAATGTTCGGGCCCAGGGTTGTAACAGTGTAGGTAATTATATCACATTAACAATTTATTCTAACATTCAAGGTGTACTTACATGATCTTTATAATATGTCCCTATAAACGGGTCAACATCCATTATGTTTCGGTAATAAAATATTAATTCGTTAAAAACTAACCGTGTACTTATTTTACAATGCGAAAATACATTTTTTTTTTAAATATTCTTATGCGTTCAGACTTTTGAACTTCAAAAATGGATAATTCCCTGTACAAATTTAACAAATGTACATTTAACATTTTGTTATTGTGATTTGAAGGTTTATACTAATGATATTCTATAATGCAAAGTTGTTCATTACACCTAATATTATATTTTTTTATTATAATCACATTTAGACAGTTTCACTGACACAAATGTGGTACAGAAATATATCATAGGTATCGTTCTGACCGTGGTATGTGTGTACAATCGAGTGCCAAAATAAAAAGATTAAACACTATCAAGTGGGTCAGATGTCATAAACTATAAAGCAGCTTTATAATATTTAATCATGACATCCAATGTACCTACATACACCTAAATCCTAGAGTTTGATACTCTTTTTACTTGTGCCACCGATTGTATTAGACAAAGAACATTTTACTGCTTACTACGGTCAGAACAATTGACATCATCAAATGACTTAATATTACCAGGATGTGAATATTAAAGCAAAAATGCTATAACATACAACTTTTGGTACAAAATGGTACATTTAGGCACTGTGAGTAAGGCAACTACAGTGAGACGATATGAGGGGGGGAGGGGCAAAAGTGTTTGGAACTACGGGTGGTCCATTATACAAAGATTAGATTTTATAGGAACTGTGCTACAGGAGGAAAGGAAAGCAACACCTAAGGGAAGCGGGGAAATGAAGGACTTAATGAACTATGGACGACACAATGTATAGTTTATTCCAGACAATATTATCTAAAAATAGGGCGGATCGTGATTTAGTGCATACTTTAATAGTGTAAATACTTTAATGTAAAATATAACATTTTTGTATGTGCTTAAAGCTGACTTGTAGGTATATTGTTCATTGTTACAATATCTACTAGTTTTAACTTTAGTTAAGTAGAAATAAAACATACTTCAGATCACATTAACAAAATAAAAAGTAAATGTACTATCAACAAAGTTGTTCCATACATTTCTTTTAACCCATTATAGCCACTAAATAAACCTACACATACTTAACAAGTAATTACATATGATATTCAAAATTGACTCGATAATAATATTTTGGTCTGTAACGACATGTGACCATACATACAAATATATATTTAAATGGGATTTACAGTATAAGGTAATGATCGAAGCGTAGACATTCAGAGTTAAAGTAAAATATTGCAATGTTTTCTTTTTCTGGATACTGAACGACTTGAAATGCTATTTGATGAAAGCTCGAAGCAAAATCCAGAAAAAATTGCAACAAGTTACTTAATTCTTTTGTCAAAATCAGTTATGTACTCACGTGTTGAAATGTCAAGAATTCTATGTTACGTTATAGACGGTGTTTTACTTACAAATCTGCTTAGAGTGCAAGTGATATCATAAGAAATTTTAAAGCTTCGTGTGGTACCATTATATACTCATCTCTAGCTAACATTACCTACTTACTTACATAACATTCGTTCCTAACGGGACGTGTATACATATTATGTAAATATCATTATGATTCTCATGTATAAATATGTCAATAGATAAAGTAGATTTTACAATACATATAATTTATTATCTTCTGTGATGACACTACGACTACTAATTTACAGATTCAAGTTCGGATGTCACACTATTATTATAATTTTTAAAATGGCACAAAAAACTTTTTAAAACACTAACACAAAAAGTCAACAGTCGTTTGTTTATAAGTCTTTCTCGCACTTCACACATTGTGGTCCGTGTCCATCGCACTACACAACTCCGTCTGGCCGCTCCATAAACGCACTCAACTTCAACATTTTAGTGCAGAATTACATTTTACAGTCACTAATTTTTAAATTGACTAACTTTAAGCTAAACAGACAATGGCACGGATTGCACACATAATGTCGTCTATTTACAGGGGCATTAGATATCTATCTATATGTACTTAAAGTTCAAAATTGATCAGAAGGGTTGCCACTATTGTACTTAATTTTAACATTTAATCTTAATCTTTAGTGTACTCGTGTGCATTACAATAATTAATTACGTATTAATAGAGGGTAGTGTAAAGTTGAACATTCAATTATATAGGATCTCATCAGAGATCTACGATTTGTAATGTACTAGTTTGCCCAGAAAGTGGGGCTTGATTCTCGTTGGAGTAAGTTGATAGTCGACCGTGCCATCAAAAATGTAAGCACCGTTAATTTGGATGCACCTTTCCTTATCAGACTTTTAGAGTGATAAGATTAGCACTGTGCCGCGGGGTAAACTCTGTCCAGCACCGGGAGGAAAGAGCAAGACGGAGGACGGTCACCGAAGCTCGATAGAGAAGCCGCCGCGCATGGCGAGAGGTGCAGGCTGGCCTCGCGGGGCTTAGCAGTGCGGGTGCAGGGGCCTCGGGTAAGACCCGAAGGCCTCGTAGCCTAGCTATGTGGCCCAGCCCTCGATCCGCGGCCGTTTCGTGTGCGGCTGCTCGTAGTCCAGCGGCACGGCGCTGGAGTGCCTCATGTCCTGGCCGGCAGGCGAGCCCATGTTACTTGAAGATACTGAACCTGCAACGTGCCGATACACTGTAATTGTTAAGGTTAATTATGGTTAATTGCTTTCTATTTTTATAACATTTTAAAAATATCAGCAATTACATAGGCTTTTAACGATTTGATTAATCATCTATACAAGCTTATGAATTTCTACTGTTGAACATAGGCTCTTTTTATGTTGGACATACTTAAGAATTGACTATCTACCAAATATAGGTGGAGAGATTTGCCACCATTTAAAAAGAATTTAAGTAAGTGACATTGTAGAAATATTTTTTTTTCAAATCTATTGGACTCGGACAAAAGCTGGCAGTGGATGCTAGCTCTCAGACAGTTCATATTGAATATCTGTGAACATATCCATTAGTGGATGGGTTTGATATAATACGACATAGTAATGAATAGTTCAAACAAAGATTGTTTTAGTGTTCTTGTAGTGTTAATTACTTGGAAGAGTCCAGCAATAGCTTGCGATAGAATGAACTGATTGACTAATGGGTTATAAGGCTGTTAGAAAGACTTTTAAAGTCAGATACACACCATCAATGACTCCAGAAAGATGCGCGGGCTGCGGCGCGGGCGCAGGCGGTGGTGCGCGATGCATGTGGTCCGGTGCGCGTGGAGGCGATACCGGCTCGGCCTTGATCTTCACGTTGCTAGGCGACGCGGCTGGGGGAGGCGTCCCGCCGCCGCCGAGCACTGGCAAGCTGCTACTGTTGAACGTAATGACAGATTAGCTATGGCCGAAGATCATCAAGAAACTTGACAAAGAAATGTTTATGGTAGAAAAAATTGAAACTTGTGTCATTCGTCCTAATGACAATATTAAGTCAATATTTAAATCTGAGCTTTTCTTGGCGGATTTGCCTTTATTCATATAATGAAAAAGTTCTATTGTTTTTCATCAAAAGCAAACATGTATCTTACATGCTAGTTAGTATATCTATTTTTTATGCAGTAAACCATACCAGAATATTTAAATATAAAAAAATATTCACATGATTTTTTATTTCTCTTATTGAACTACATATGCATGTGTAAAATCTATCCCAAATGACACTAGTACTTCATCAAACCAATAGGTGTTCTAGTACCTGTCATAACGGTAGTTTATTACCCTGATAAGCATGTATTAGCATTATGTTTAATTCATAACAGCCAATTAGAAACATGCAAAGAACTTAAAGAACCCGTAGCAACCGATAAAATAATTTATGCTGTAATTATCTGCGCTCAATTGGAGCAGTCATGCGCAACAACCAAGTGAAAGTACTTCGGGTTATACTAGATACCCTCCTCTGTCACCCAGTTTCTGTACAAGTGAGGGAGGCGGGGAAGGTTATCGGATTTGGTCGATTTTGCAAGGTTTTTAATGATACGGTTGTAGTTTTTGGTACAGTGTTCATCAGCTTCGGCAGCCGTGATCGTCTAGTGGTTAGGACCCTACGTTGTGGCCGTAGTAACCCAGGTTCGAATCCTGGTCACGGCAGTGATTACATTGTCACGGCGGAGCATTTTTTAAAATCTGGCAGTATTTTAAGACTGTAATTTCATGAGTTAAGTACATGGTCTAAGTACAAGAAAATCATTATAACATGTGATGTTTTTGAAAAACTTCCTATCATTTAAATATGTTTCAGATAAATAAAACATATCTTTGTGCTAACAATACCTTTAATATTATCGAGACTTAACACATACTGCTTATTTTTAGGTTTGGATCATAATATTTTTATAATAAATTAATTGGAAAATTATTCCTTCAAACCACGCCATCTTTGAAATTTTTCAAGAACTTCTTTTTGAGCGAAATGGTAAGAATGGTGTTATGTGGCTCAGTAGTGAAAGGAGAAATATTTGTGACTTTCATAACAAGTTCATTCATAAAGTATACAGTGGTTTTACTGTTATAAGCGTCAACTTTGGTAGCCGTGATTGTGTAGTAGTTAGAACCCTACGTTTTCGCCCTAGTAACCCAGGTTCAAATCTTGGTCACGGCAATGACTAGACTGTCATGGTGAAGGTTTCAATTTTGTATTACATCCAGGTAGAATTTTAATGCTATCTTGCACATAAATGTTATAGCTTACATTTGTTAATGCATGTTACGGGTTATAACAGATTTTTGGGTCCACAATCCTTTTACAATCCTAAAGGATTGTAAAAGTTTGTATTTTATGGAAAATGATAAAATATTAAGAAACTTTTGCCAATTATTCTTATTCTTCTGTAGAAACGTCAATAATTTTGATAATACAGACACTTTTTCCATTATTATCAATATTGTCCAGATTATTACATTTCATTAAATTGATGGACCGTTTAATGATTATATAGACAGATATATAGACAGAGTATTCTTTATTGTACACCAAAGATTGATTACTCTCTTAGTTTCATCTATTCTTTTATGTGTTCTTTTTCACCAATGTTCTTATCAACAGAATTTCAGAGCACATTTTTTTATGATTTCTATCGAATTTCCTATTGGATTCAACAATTCTATCCAACACTTACTCCGAACAAAAAATGTTACGAATGAATTAAACTTTTTTGGCGTTTTTCATTACTTTAATAAGAATCCAATCTGATTCTGTTCAAGCGGAACCTTCATTCATTTGACACGCTGCGCCTTCCGGAAGACAATCAGTAGAACATTGTTTTGTCTTTGGCATCATAAAATGCCCTTGAATATTCAGCTTTCAATGGTGTGTAGAAATTATTCAGTATTTTTTTCTGGGTGAAATGTACCCTATGTCCTTTTCTGTATCCCTGACAACTTATATGCAAAATTTCATGATGATCGGTTCAGTGGTTTAGGTGTGAAAAGGCAACAAACAAACAAACAAACTAACCTTCGCATTTATTATATTAGTTAGGATGGTAGATTTTGTTAATTACACGTGCCATCGAAATTTGTTTTGATTTTTTCATCATACACGCATTATTTCGCGTGTGCACGACAAAAGTAATTTAAATTCGTTTAGTTATCTACCTTTTTTATCACCTAAATAACTTGAAGCAATTTATGTTGAGGTGCTTTTTTCTAAGTATAGGAAATAAGATAATTCGCTACCACAATAGTTGGAATTAGAATTGCTCCAAATTATACATTACCTAATAATTTAAAAAGGTATTATAATTGTATTTTATTAATTTATTTTTGTTCAAAGTCTAAATGTAAAAAGGTTTTACGCTTTTATAGAGCGCACGTAACCGTGAATGTTAAGAGTTGTGACATAACTTTATTATAGTGATTGTAGTTTTCGACTGTGCTACCACCGGTTCCGACAGCCGTGATCGTCTAGTGGTTAGGACCCTACGTTGTGGCCGTAGTAACCCAGGTTCGAATCCTGGTCACGGCAGTGATTACACTGTCACGGCGGAACAATTTATTTTTGTTAAGTTTTTGACAAAGTTGTTCAGAGGTGCTGATCTTAAAAATCTCTTTAATAAAACATAGTATAACTCATTTGATAGTTACAATGTTTATTATGTTCTTTAAATTGTATTCTGTTATCATTAAGAATGCATTTCTGAATAACTTCATCTTATATTTTATTTAACGCTTAATAAATTAGAGGACATCAATTCTTGAAATCTGTTCAACCGGGCCCTTGATATTATTAATCATCATAGTTCAAATATGCATAGTTTTTAATATAACTCTAAATTTGAATTCTTCGAAGGAAAAGTTCTAAATTTTTTCTCAATAATTACCATCACTTGAAAATAGTATAACAATTTCTTCATATTTTTTTGTTGACACGGGTAAAAAGATCTCGTTTAAGCGACACATATAAAAAGTGATATGAATTGGGCACAGACATGTACCTGTTGTGCTGTAGCGTCTGCAGTTGGTGTGCGCCCCATGTCAGTCCGATGCCCATGTCCGAGTTAATGCTGAAGTCCTGTGGTCCAAAGTTGCCGAGTCCAGAATAGCTTAGCGGTGTCTGAAAGTAAGACGACTGGGTCAGTCGAGTGGTATAAGGTTAATGTTATAGTATTTTAATTATTAAATTTAAGAAATGGGCATGCTAAAACGATTAAACATTTTTTTTTTTACATTATTGAATTAATAAATGCATATGCTAGAAGTATTTATAAAGATATTGTAAAGCAAGTAGAGGTAATATTTCAGTCTTCGAGCATATCTTTGTCGTTTTGAATGGACAAAAGAAGTACCGTTCTGACACTGCTTAAATTTAGAATTAGTGAGATAAAAAGTATAAAAGGGTCCTCACAATCACCTCTCCAGTATAAGATATGTCGTCTTGCGGCGGCGGCATAGAGCTGGGTATGACGACGCGCAAGTTGTTGTGTCGCGGCGAGTGGTGTGGCGGTGGAGCATGCCCATGCGACTTGTGAGCATGCCGGTGTGGTGACGGCGCTGGACCCGGCGACGGTGATGGCGTGCAGCCTGCGTCCAGTGGAGATCCTGAGCCTGGGTAGCCGTTTGACATCTCTAGCATTCCGCCGCTTGGGTATACTGGAATTAAAGAGATGAAAACGTTTAGATTTTAGTCCATGTATCATGTGCATCCATCGAACTTGTAGTTTTATGTAGAAGTTTGATGGTTTAATAGATTATAAAGAAAAAACTAAATATTAAAAGAAAGTATACCTGAATCGGTTTCCGAAGACGATGGCCGTGGACTGATAGAGGTATGCATCTGTGGACTAGCTTGCAGCAGTGATTGATCGTAGTTTCCAACTGGGACGCTGACGGGCAGGTTATAGTTGCTTCCCGCCACGCCCACGCCCACGCGGCTCCCGTTCAACTGGTTCCTCTGCATCATCATTTGGAATTCCTCATCAATCTTGGAATACTTTGCCTCGGTCCTTGGTGTCAGATTGTATTCTGGCTCAGCCTCAGGGCTGTCCGGTGACATCACTCCGTTCTTATGCTCTTTCTTCGTGAGTGCCTGTAAGTGTCAGCGAGAACAGCTCAGGTGGCTTGACGAGCCAAACTTATAAATACACTACTCGTACTGTATTAATCTTGCATGCATTAAAATTCAAAAGTTAAATTATTAGATAACACCCTCTATACACACCATTAGCGTTATCAACGTCAATCACGTTAAACGTAATTGCTTCTGTTTCGTTTGTTTAGATATTATCACGTCAGTATGTAGTGGAGGGTTCAAAATAAAACAGTGCTCTCGATAAAACTGCAGTGTAAACTAGGTAAAATTGTAAGTGAAACTTTTTAGCGTACATTTGTGTGGTGTCGAACGCAATGATGCAACACTGACTTTACCCTTTTATCAAAACATCGGAGTCAGGTAGGCGCGGTTAATTCAAATAAACACAAATATATTTACAAAACCCATGCTGTACAAGAAAAAATAACATAAATATTTGGGGCATCTAGTCATAAACTGTTAGTATAAAACTGGGTGTCTGGTGTTTTGTACTTCATCCTTTTTTCTAACAGGAAATAAACATGCTGTTGCTTTATTACTCGTGTTTATCTATTCTTATGTCTATATTGATGTGATATCGTTTATACAAGGTCTTTGGGTACGAGATCTACATCTATAATCTAGTGAGGTTCAAACAACATTTGCTTGTATAGAACAGGGATTGTTTTAGTAGTAACAACTGTAATAGTATGCATTAGGTATTGTGTGTAAGTACAAAGCACGCGGTTAATGGGATAAGTCAATTTTGCATGGACATTGCATTGCGATCACGGGCACACAGATGACGCCGTACTTAATGTACCTCGATGATGTTGCGGTTGGTCAGGGACTCGTGGGGCTCGTTGTATTCCGTGTATTTCAAAAGAACCTGCAATAGAAATAATCGTCATTTATATTTAAATTTATCTTACGTTACGTAAAGATTCATCTTCCTCGTTTGAAATTGACAAGCCGTCTCGCCCGTCAATAATTCTTATATATCTATAAATCATTTATATCAATAAATTTGAAGCGATCTCGGGCCAAGATCGGCTTTCATTAAAGTTTATTTTATAATATTTTATTTTGGATAACTTTTAGCATTGCATCAGTATAAATTGATTGGTTTCTTGTTTAGTTTTTATAATCTATGAGTTAATTAAATATTGAACCGAATTGAAAACGATATTTCACAGCAAAGTCTGGATTTGCAATAAAAATAATGATTGTAGCAACGGATGATGAGTAAGTTAAACATAAAAAAGAGATACCTACTTAAATAATTAATTAAACGTAATACCTACTTAAATAATTACTTAATATTTAATTAATCGTATGCATAAATTGAGCAGATGTAAAAACTATTTTGCATTTACGCCCGCTTCGTAGCATCAATGATGTTTATCAAAATACGTAAATTTCTTTAAAAAAAACGATTTTTTTCCATAATGTGTCAGTATTGTCCTTGACCTTACAACACATTAAATACAAACTTACAAATAGTGTCACATCATTTGGCTGAACCGTATGATCTTTATGAGTAGTTTATTCAGTCACTGTTGGCGTTGAATAAACGATAAAAAATATGCAAATGACAACCTAAGCGGAGCTGCTACTGCGGGGTTTCATTAAAATAAAGCTTTATTATAAGTGGGGCGTGTTGGTCATGTGACGATAAATTACCACGGGCACGTTATAAGAAATTAATTTCATTGCTCTCGGAATGGAATATTTTTCCTTTAAACGCCACAAATTCCTTGAAATTACAGATTAGAACTTAGAAAAATATATTTAAGATAATGCTATATATATTTCTGAACAACTAGGAATTATTAGCGAAGTAGGAAAACTAAAAGATCACGAAGCTTTTAAAAAATATTTTACTTATATAATTAATTACAAAAAGAATACACAAAGAAAAGTTAATAAAGGCGGAAATAAATCAACATAATTAGAACATTTTGTATCGTATAAATAATGCTTACAATACAACACTTTAAAAAGATGTACGATTTAAAAAGATTTTGTGGTGAATTTTATTAAAATAAAATATCCTTCATCATCTTTTCTAAGTGAAAAAAGAATATAGTACGAGTCCTAATGTATAACAAACTAATATAACTAACCTTGTCCATATCAGTGCTGGCATATTGGTAGAGTTTGTTGTTAGAGCTGAAGATGATGAGGGCGATCTCGCAGTCGCAAAGCACGCTGAGCTCGTAGGCTTTCTTCATCACACCGAATTTGCGTTTGTTGAAGGTCACCTGAAATATTTGGACGACAATTGTAAGGATACGGAAGAATCAAAAGATATACTTAAGCAAACGTTTCGAATTAATGTAGTACTAAAATTGAAAGCATACTACGAGTACGTTTTCATATTCATTAAAATAAACAAAATATTCCATTCTACGGTAAACTTCAAAGTTTGTAAAGTTATTATAGAATTTTTAACTACTTTAATTTCCAGGCTTCACCACGCTATATCATTAAAACACACGGTCTCTTTATATTGTAATTTCGATATTGGTAAAATGAAAACAAAAGCATTTTATTGGGTCACGGACGGAATCAAATAATTATTACTGGAACTCATCAACGTTATGTGTCATTCAGTGTACATTTTAAACTCCAATGTTTCAATCCATTAAATAATGCACCATTGTTCGTACACATCATCTGCGGTTAATTTGTAATTTTCCTTAATAGCTAAAAAAATCGATAGGCGTTCTGGTAATTTCATTTGCTTAGGAAGAACTATTAGTAAATACATTCCATGTTTCCTGTTATGAACCAACAGTATCTATACATGGAGGATGCTTGCAAAATGATTTTTTTCAATGTTTTAAATACGGAATACCATTTTGAAGAACAAAGGAAGTTGAACCGCCAAAAGCAAATTGACCTTCGCAATTTTAATTTTACATGTCTGCCTCTGCCATTACTAGACCACATTCAAAGAGCTTCTCTTCCCTCTTCTAATTAAAAATGTACTTCGAGAGAGGGGAGATGAGGAGTGCTTTGTAGGGTCATAATAAACTGGACAAGGTTGATATACAGTGTAATCGTATAATTAATAAATTACAAGCGGGAGCGGTCGTTGTCCCGTCGCGATAATGTTTTGCAGTGGGAGTGTTGATACGCCGCATCTGTTAGGTCATGCCTCATGGTAAGGTCATTTCACTCCAATAGTCTCCAATATTGTGTATGAACTTACGTAGTATGGATCACTTTTGATTTCTGTTTTGAGTATTACATAACTTCTAATGTTGCCTTAGGCTGTGTGCGAGGTGTTACTATTTATCATTTCCTATTGTCGATGGGGCAATTAAAAATTGCTATTATAATAATAATTATGGTCAAAGCTCTCAATAATAATATTTTGATCCCGTGATTCGCGTCGCAATTATTTCACGTATGGTGTAGGTTAAAACCATTTTGATTCCAACTTAAATGTTTAAGTGCTAAACCAACCTGTCGATTCCGTTCGTCCGTAATCCGGGATATTTGTATTTTCTTCCGACCCATGGTGGCAGCAATCTTGGAAGGGGATGCGGGGAGCGGGGGCGAGAAAAAGAGTTGCCTTCGGGCTGGCTGCTACTGCGGAAGTCAACAGCTGTTACCTGTACACAAATAATAATAAACATTAATTCTAGAATCGTAATGTTGATTATAAACACACACTTCCAATATAACGCATTTCTAAGTATAACAAGAATTAATCATAACGTTAATCAATTTTATATTATGTTTCTTATTGCTATTGTCATAAAAGCGACAGTAAGTGACGATTTGTTAAGGCCAAAAGCTCTCGTCATCGCGTTTGTGCCATGTAGCCATGGTCGTGATTGTGACCATAGCCGAAGCAAGGCCGATGACAGATAGATCAGGTGACGTAACATAATGCAAATATTATTACGTAAACGGAAAAATATTTTGGAAATCAGTAAAGTAATATCAGGTTATGCCCCTGGTGGATAAAAAGCTTTACTTATCACTTGATTAAGTATCAGTTAGACTCCATGATAGACATTTGCTACCCGATTTATCCGTAATCCGGTAGCTGATGTCTAACAAAACAGATAATGTTATCTGTCACACCGTTTTGGTTACATTTTATAATTTTCATTTATAACCTCTATTAATGATATATTTTTGTCATTATATTCGTAATCAATTGTAATCTCAGTGTTCTTTTTTCACGTGTTTGACCGAAAACCTGATAGTATTTAGATCACTGAGCTATTACGTAGTAATAATAACTCAATGATTTGGATGTATAGTTTTTATAACTGAACTTTTATATTAATCAATACTAAAGCTCTGTCTTAAGCAAGGTCAGAAACACAAACCGACCGGACATCACACATTCCCAATACACGCCTAACAGTTAAGTGATAATGTTTACAACGATTACGTAATCAGTGGCGTAACCAGACGCTACATTGACTACTGGGGTCTGATATGGTCTCTCGTAGAACTACAAGTTTGACAAGAACTTATAGATAAAGTTATAGTAAAAAAAGTAGATGACTAATAAAAAAATATTCATAATATTACAATTTGCAAACGTCTTCGACTTGACGCAGTCATTGACAGAATAGATATCGTACCTAATATCAACATACATAATTCATGGCCTGCCTTTGTTAAACAATAAAGACGAAACAAAGTAGGCGTAACATAAAATGTTTAAACATTATAAAAAAATATTTGGCAAAATCCCAATTGTGAAGATCTTGTATCGAGTTGTCAAAGAATGAATGAATTATGAAAGACTAAAAACTATAAAGATGAAATTTCAAAACTAACGATGAGATATGAACATAATTATATTACTATGGTTCGACCAGAGAATTGAAATTATATGGACACGAGAAAGTTGTATTCATAAAATGAAATTATAACAGACACCGTGCTTGTAACAGGAAAACGTAGATTACCAATGTTAACAGCACAGTTAGGCAAAAAACGGGGTCATGTGGGCTGATAGTAGGGTCATTATGCAAATCTGTGTGACCTGCAGCCGTGTACGCGCTTAATGGAAAATATGTATAATGTTTCACTTTGTTGAGATTAGGAGTCAGCAGTATTATATTTTAACTCGTGTACAACTCTACAAAGCTGTCTGTTCTAGCAGTAAACGTCCAAGCGGATGACGGATGTTCCCTCGTAGCATGTAAATTGATGGGTTTTGACATATGTAGTGTTTATCGATTATTCTTTTTCAAAAGTCAAAGTCAAAGTCAAAGTCAAAGTCAAAGTTTTTTATTTCAAGTAGGCCTTTTCAGGCACTTTTAAAAAGTCGAGACTCTAGGCGCACGGTTCCAAAGGGGGTAGGTCCTATGGAGAAGAGACCGGCAAGAAACTCCATGGATACTCTTTTCAAAAACAAAAAGTTAATTTACAATTAAAATCTTAAATTAACATGCATTATATAAGAAAAAAATACAAACTTAATAGAATGCTACTTACACAATGAGGCAATACAACATGAGTTAAACAATTGTTTCGAATATAAACTAAAAACGGGATAAACAGATCAAAGCGGATAAAACAGAAATAAAAAAATACAAAAAAGAATACAAAATATTGAAACATCAAGAATGTCCAGATATGTAAAGTGAATCTAATATAAAATAGAATTAGAATTTCTATGGCGCGTTTTAGTGGTATTTTGTATGTATTTGAGTTTTAGTTCATTCTTTAAATAAGAAGATTTTTTCTAGAGAAGTAATTTTAAATGTATAACATTAGCTACGTGTTGTGTGTTTAAAATCAGGTATGTGTAGTTTAAGAAAGAAACACAAAAATTGTGTGTTGAAATGAAATCGAAAATTAGTAAGTACCTACCAAATAAGTTACGTACCAATTTTCGATCGATCCTTTAATGGCGTAATTTAGATTTTGATTATTATTGATATGAAATATAAGAAACCAATATTTGAAAATATTATAAAAAAAAACATTATTAGTAAATTAAATACAACTTGTTGTGATACGTTTAAATTGGAAATTAAATTCTGAGAGCGATTTTATAATATTTGGTACGAACAGTTCATAGTATTATGTGGACAGAGGGTGTTGATAAACTTATACATATTTGAAATGGTACATACATGTTCAACATTTTGTGATTAATATCAGAAGTGCTTTAATTATCATTGTCATTATTGTCTACACTCTACACATCGTAGGTCTCGCAGGAATTTTCTAATTTCATGACTAAGAGACTTTTTCTCATAATAGACAGCTGAAATATCATCACTCAAGATTCTTTTCCCTAATTGGAACGCTTCGATTCAAAAATATCTATAAATATAATGTATCTATTACAGTACCGTGGGTGGTGACACCCATCGAAGCCATAACAACAGTACTAATATTCATAGAAACACATAACCTTTTGTGCGCTTTTGCTATAAATATAAATAATGATCCCTGAATATAAGTATTGTGTCGACGCATACGTGGGCCATAATTATACAACGGTTAATGAACACAATAGAGATCTATATAAAAATAATGTTCCTATAGTGATTACTACTGATTAATCAAAACATTGATAAAGTTGGAAGTCAATCAGCGGAAGCTAATAATGACGAAAATATTTCTTGCTTCCAATCCACGAGTCTACCGCGTAAGGTTGATGGTTATGGATTCTAGCAATGAATTCAAAGGTGAAATTATGAGCCTTAAGTTTAAGAAACTGTGTACTTTTTTCTTATAAATACTCACAAACCAGGACGACATGATCACAAAAAAAAAAAACACATGGTAGCTCTTACTTAACTTAGGGTTCTTCATTTCGTCTTTAAATTTATTGCCGGAATGGTTATTGGTAGAGCTACCGAATCTTACAAAATACTCATGAAATCAGCATCATACCTTTTTTACAACTCTAAACACTACTACTAATATACCAAATATCTCTAAAACTAAACTACCTACCTACTCTAAAAACAAAGAACCTAACCTAAGGATCTGATTCGATTTGATAAGGAATAAGGTCTGATATTATTTTAATCCAACAATTTTGTGAGATGCCGACAGACTACTTTATTAATCTAATTTCGTTTCGCTTACAAGTCTTCAAAATTCCCAAGGGTAAATGGTAGAAGGCGAATATTAGTTGACTATTACTCACGAAGATCTAGGGAGTATCTTTTATTTCGGTTTCAGTACTTTTTAAGGATTCATATCATAGTATCTTTGCTAGAATTTGTGTGATACTCGTATCAAAGTTAATAAAATACTTTTTATTCTAGCATTACCTTCTTCTATAAATCCATCAAACTGTACGTTGCTTCAATTAGTGCTAACACTTTTTCTTGCATTTCTATTCATTTTAAAAGAGAAAAGAACATAACGATACATACATAATTTATCGTTGGTCTACAGCAAACACGCAAGGGTAGCGATACACGTCACTCGGCTAAAGGGCGTGTGTTTCTTGCAAGGTTTCATGATACACACCTTAGTACTAAGCTTAGAGTCATAATTCTGCAGTAGTCGTGTTAATAACATTATCGGTAGAATCACATCACACCACCTGTATAGACAACATTCAAATTGCAAACGGAAAATATATTATGAAAACAATGTTATCTATATACATAGTTTGTAAATGATTTAAAGGAGGTAAAACATTATTGGGTATATCATCCTGTTCATGATCAACATTTATATAACTGATTTGTAAACTGTAATCAGTGAAAGCGTAATTCAATAGATTTTTTTTTTCAGTTTTAATTTATCATCGTATTTTCTTACGATATGCTTCTTTATTGTGGTGCTTTTTTTGAAAAACTGAGACATTGATTTAGTGCAAGCGCGGTTGCTGTGGTTCTGATATCGATCGCCGGATCGGCCAAGGTGCTCTGAGTAGTATTCTGGATTTCAAAATTTGTACCACCTGGATGATTTACCGCTAGGAGTAACGTCAAAATGTACTATAATAGTTTACCACTGCTGAACACTTTCGAACACAGCAGCTTTGGACACCCAAATGTACTATAATAGTTTACCACTGCTGAACACTTTCGAACACAGCAGCTTTGGACACCCATCAAAATTTGTACAGATAAGTCCAACAATTTAATGAATTGACTTGAACGAGAACATCCATTACGCAATTTTAAACCTATTCCCTTCTAAGTTCATATTATTAAATATTTTCAAATCCTAACAGTGTTTCAGTTCTACAGACCCTTAGACCAACCCTAGTCCCCTTAGTTTCCATTAGTGCGTGATGTGGGGCACTGTTGACGTGATTAAGTTCTAGGTTGCTTTTTATGTGACCTAATTTCATAATTCATTATGTTACTAGTAAATTGCACAGCATAAAAATATTTTTCAATGTTTATTCTGAAGTTGTTGCGTTTAAAGTTGACATAAGACTTATATTATTATTTCTAAAATTTCTATGGATATTAAAATATTCAATAAATATACTTATTTGTTTAATCGAATATATGTAACTGAAAGATTTTAATAGATTATGTTTGTTTTGTTTTTTTTTGACATTTCAGATTCATATACTTCTGTACAGTCTACAAATATGTATGTAGATGTATCCAAAAGTGTTGAAGTTAAAAATAACCCGTTTATTTTATAAATAAAATATTATTTTGTCAAAAAGTAAATGACGTCTTTTAAAGCTCGTAAAACTGAAATTTATTGCACGAAATATTTTCTTTGGAAGCAATTAAAAGTGAAAGCGAAAAATATTTTCATTTTGACGTCTTGCGATTAGGACATCAAGCGTTTAAATTAAAGTGTCAACATTTAATTCCGCCATTTTTCTGTTGCCAAGAGATAAGTTTTATAATTCGCGATGCCGCAAAATTCCGATTCTGTTCGTGTGTGCGTTGGTGCATGAACGTTCCTATGTGTGCATGAAATATAGTTCAGGGTGTCATGTTTGCCCGGTTTCCCCCATTCCGCTGGATGTGTGCGTTAGACTACGCATGAAAAGCTTGTTGGTGTGTTAATCTGTGCATGTGTGAGATTGTGTGCATTTTACTGGCATTGCCCGTGTGTAGGTCAAAGGGTGTTTGTAGGGGGTAGGGGTAGTGGAGCGGGGCGAATAGGGTGTCAGGTCAGTGTGTTTATAGGTGGCTTGTTACGCGGCATTTGCGTCTAATCATGCATTATCACGTTCCCGCAGTGGGTGATTATCATATGGTCTAATTATCAGCTTCACTTACAGCCTAAACATTAATAATATCATCTGTCATTAATTTTTATACACACTACGATATTATTTTGAGGTAAAAACCCACTTTAATAGCTGCCGCAGTAAGTCCAACAGGATAATATTATCCTTGTTGCCAGTCAAAGAACAATTGCTATTAATTAATGCACTATGGAAGGTCATTTCACAGCCTATCAATCCCTAAATGGTGTATCTCTGAACTAATAATGTTAATGAAACCTCAAAAGCAGAAATGATCATAATTAAAAAGAATATTTTTCCACAATGTTCTTTTTGCCTTATTTACTTTAATTAAATGAACTGGAAGGGAGTGTATGCAAATTTAAGTGAAGCCTAAGCATTAACGACGACACAGTCTTTCCCTTTTTTCTCACGGCTCATTAAGTTTTTTTCTTAAAAGGTTAACATAAGCGTAAAGCCGTGAACTAAAGGCCTCACTGAAAGGTAAATAACTGAGAATATCTTCAACGCAACACTCAAAAAGGAAAGGTTGGAGCATAGATTAATGGAAGGAATTAAACCAACGAGTACGTAATGCAAGAAACATTTTTCATTTCAAATTAAGAGCTGTTGTTTTTCTTGAAAGATGGAGCTTGGAGTCTTTAAATTGGGAAACTAAGGAACTAGGATTTTGGTGGCTTTGTCGTTTTTTATATTCTGAGTAAGAATTCGGCTGAAAAGAGGTGAGATCATATTGTTTATAATGCTTACCCCTTCATTTTCTTACAAGGTTGGAATTTGATGCACACTTTCTCGAAATATATTTAGAATATTTAATCTTTGAATCAATTGTTTGTTAACAGAAACCTCTTAACAATATGGCAATGATTCAGAAAGATATCTGAGAACTAAATGAGTGTTAAATGAAGCGTGTGCGCAGATGATTCTGCTTTCAAGATCGTAGCCATGATCTAGATCTTTACGTCAATATTAATAAGAAAAGATGAACACAACAATAACTGTCTTGGTAAGTTTACGTCTATCAAACTCCTGCATCTTAGTTTTAAGTTGATAAACTAAGTAAGTATATCAATTTAATTAATAAAAGCCTCAAACATTGATGATACCTAAGTTCGTACTGCATAAGAATACTCTGTTAAGTCTACTGGCTAATAGTTCTACCACCCCCACTACCATTTGAGAGATTGAACCGACGAGATAGAAGTATAAAGTTTGTCAATGACGATGGTGATACCGATAAATATATATGGCAAGTTAATATCAAACCATAACAAAAAAAAGGTAGGTACCTATACTGTGAACATATTTTAAAAACAGAAAACTTTACACGTGGCACGTTTCCCAGAATCCAATAATTCTCACTACCCATGTTTACACAGTATAGAGCTTTCAATACGGGAACACACTGAGCTAGGAAGAAAATAAAATGAAAAAAATGTAGAAGCTTTATCAATAGCGAACCATGAGTACTGCTGTAGAAGTAGCTTAATTCTATGTTGGTACAGTGTGATGCATTAACACGTAAGAAGACAACAAAGAAGAAAGTTTATGGAGCACAATTCAATCCTAATCCTAATATTATAAATCCGAAAGTAAGTTTGTTTGTTTGTTACCTTTTCACGCCTAAGCCACTGAACCGATCATCCTGAAATTCTGCATATACTTTGTCAGGTGTACAGAAATGAACATAGAGTACCTTTCATCCCGAAAAAAAAAAAAAAGTACTGTTCCCGAGGAAAACAACAATATTGTTCTTATGATAATAGATGGCGCCACGTGTCTTTCGTAAGCAGTGTGTATAACACTGTCTTCACTCACAGTCACTCATAATTTTGAGACAATAAAATTCAATACCGCTTTGCTTGATCCCTTAGAACCTCACGTTCATCCACGCTCGCGACCACTAGACTATCTGAGCAGTTCTGTTTTGTTTTCTGAAATCCATACAGTGAAATGGTACCATCAAAGATGTTCTCTAATAAAATCCGCATTACATTTAAGTCAGAATCAGTGTAGAGTCATTCTTAATTGAACTGTCTAGTAATAATCTAGTTTCCAAAACGTGTTTTGCGTTTGGGGATAAATTAATATAACTGCATTTAAGTAGTTTGAGATCCTAGATTCCATAAGTTTATATAAATTAGATTAAGATATATTCACAATCCTTATTTATGGTATAAGATACAGATATAGCTGTCTTAGTTATGTATTAGCCTGCAGATTATTTACAGGCTTTGAATTTGGATCAATTAAGTATAATAATAATAATGTCCTCCTGACCGATTTCGGTCACGCCGGTTGATCTCACCGGAGATTAGCCAACTACGTAGGAGATATTACAGAGCACAAGTGTGTACGCAAACACAGGTGCTCTCTCTATTCCTTCACGCTCATAGTCCAGTCACACGTAGCTGAGCAGTCGATCTCTTAAACCACTGCAACAACCATGCCGTCCTGTATTTCCCATAAGAACCACAGAAAGAGTGGCAAAAGGATTACATACACCTATTCCATTACATGACTATACTGGCTAGCTTGATAACATCCTTACTTAGTAGATTCAATTTTCTCCCTTAGTTCTGACAAAGGAATTCACTTTCACCTCATACCGAAGCTAGAGAGTGGAATTTCCCGCATCTATATAACCCGACCATTATAACTTGAGGTCTTCTAAAAGGTGTAGATATTTAATAAAGGGTTTCATTACTTTAGGTACAGGTTAGGCAAGGTATGCGTTTTCTCGGTTCACCTCGAAATACTAAGTAACAATCTGGAGTTTGGCTTCTTCCCCAATTATATGGGACTCAATAGCGGCAGCAGCGTGACTGTACGACAATACACCTCTGCCTAACTCTTCGGGGCATACATACGTGAAGCTCTAATATTTATATTGATAGAAGTCGCCTAAGTGCTACCCATAGACCTACCGTTTCTGCTTATTGCTTCCGAGGGAATGGTAATGGAGGTATTAAAATTTTATTCTAACACAGATAAAAAAATAAATTAATAATCAGTTTAACTTGTGAAGATAGGTAATGAAAAATCCGTAGTCAAGGATCGGAACGTGGGCGAGCGGCTTCCAGGCACAACGCCTACGTTAGTTCAATATATATCTAAATGAAGTATAGCATAAAGAACTTTGTAGATATTCCAGGGCTTTCAGATACTAGGTTTTTCTCTTTAATGTGTACGTCAGACTTTTCAATCATCAGTAAATATTTTGAGGATTGATTCAGGTGGGATTTAGTTTACTTGCCGCAACCACAGGGGAAATTATTTTAATATATAACAAAAAATTTAGGTAAATTTTGTGAAAGCTGTTATAGGTGTTATTGAGGATATTTTGAAACCTCACACACAAAACACTCGTAAGAGTACTAGATCTCACAAGTGTTACTGAATTCCTTAAACTGAGGGAAAAATACAAATGGAACATTGAGTGCGTGCTTTTTTTTTTAAAGAAAAATCCAGTATTGTACTCTGATTTTTTTTTCTAAAATACTTCATAATCGTAATTGTGCGGCAGGTTGTCAGTAAATCTCAAATGCCGAATAATCTAGTTTCCCCCACTTCCCTCGTGGAACATGTGAGGAATAATAAGAAGCTGAATCACTCCGCTTATCTTTTGTTTGTAGGTCAATCTGGGAATTTGCCAAGTGTTACAGACGCAAGAAATATCGCACGAAATAATATCGGAATACTACAAATACGTGCGGTAATCCGTTTATGACGACACGGTTGAGTGAACTACTGCTGCGCTACTTGTCGCGGGTTCGATTTCCGCACGGAACAAATATTTGTATGATCTACAGATATTTGTTTCGGGTCTGGGTGTATGTCCATGTAAAAATTGTGTTTAACGTTTAAAAAAAAAACAATTCATGGGAATTAGAAAAACATCGATGTAATAATGATAAAATGCCCCCGCCAATAAAAATCCCGTCAAAATCGGTCCAGCCATTTCAGAGATTAGCCTATACAAACAGACAGACAGACAGACAGACAAAAACTGAAAAAAATGTTATTTTGGTGTATGTACCGTATATATATTCATATGCATGTAGTAAAAAACGGTTATTTCAATATTACAAACAGACACTCCAATTTTATTTATATGTATAGATTAGTGTACTATAGTACACCTCTACCTAATCCTTATTCCTTCGGATAAAAGCGTCTCGTGCAATAATTTGTTTATACGTAAATAGACTTTGATAACTTTTGACAACCCTGACAATGTTATGTATAAGCTGCTTAGTCTGATATTGTAATGTTGGTGTTTTCATTTCATTTCCATATTTTCGAGTGTCCGTGAGAACTCCAAAGCTTTTATACTTGTCGATAAAATAACTCATAACATTTTCAGGTAATTTTAGGAAATTATTGAAAAAGTTTTTAGTAATTTTTTGTCACTAAAAAAATATTGTTGACATTTGAATTAATAACTCAATAAAATGGCTCTTAAAGCTATGAGATCCGCAAATGTCACTTTCTCTAAGGTGGCTACAAATATATTATTTAAAAATAGTAAATAATTTAATTTTGACATTCCAGTTGAATATAAGCACTTTAATTATTGTGGGTTAGGACACTGACAGAATATTCCAATTTACAATCATTCATCATCATCATCATCCAGAAGATGTCCACTGCTGAACGAAGGCCTCCCCCTTAGACCACCACATCGAACGACTACGCATCGTTCAACGTCGACGTCGTCGTTCAATTTACAATAATCAACCAGAAATGTTCACTGCATTTCACGGAGGTACTACCAGGCTTTGTATATATCCGTTAAATTGATTTCGCTTCGTGGAAATCCCGGATGCAATAATGCCGCCATACTCCGACAATCTGGTAACTATGGCAACGCCTCGTGGAACTTAATAGGGATGTACGGCAGCATCGATATTGAATAGAGCTGTCTCAGTTCAAGAGCACTAGTGTTGTCACTTGGATAATTAAATTAAATTTCGATCATTGTTATATATTTATTGAATTTATGCTGTAAAACCTATAATTATGATTTATGAATTTTTAATTTCAATGTACTTAGGTATGAACGTTTCCTGTTCGAAGGAGGAAACATAAGTAAGTGCCTACATGAAAACATAAAGTCTGATTTAAGAATTTAATAATTGACATTAACTCCATATTTAAGACAAAAGCCAAAGAAAAACGTATCATAAATTTCAAATACAACAAAAATTCCACAGATCATCTTGCTCGAATAAATCAGTAGGGATACAATCTATTCTATCCCTGCAATTTCGACATTAAACATACCACAGACACCTGTTTTCCCCTCCCTATCTGCGCAACTAGTCAGTGCGCGCGACCTTGTGGGTTAAGCGGGGGGTAGGGGGGATGTGGAACACCCACACGTTTATTGTGTCCAGAATCCTAATGTACATAATGTGATATCGCAATGGAATCTGAACTCAATCACTATCTGGTTGTTTTGACAATATAATCACGGAAAGTTGTCTATAAGTGCGTAGGTATTAAATAATTCAAATGGTCTAGTTATTTGAGATTCTAGAACTTGCAGTAAAATGTATTCAGCTTTTATGTGCGGTGTAGTGTAGAACCCTCGCCTACACTACATCACTAAAGCGGAGGACATTGTGGAGTACTTGAGCCAGAAGACTAAATACGCGCCTAGAGTACAGCTGCTGGAATCGCGCCGCAACGTCAACTTCAGGGCCTTCGTGGTGTGAATAGCAATTTGTTATCTGCACCTCCTCATGGAAGAGGACTTCTGGCCGCAGGGCGGGGTGTCTCGTCGCTTGCGCGGACAAGTGCGACACAGTCGCACAATTGCAGTGTATGAGTAAAGTTTTTTACTAACATACGCTTAAGTTTATATACTAATACAAATTGTATAATATATATAAATATGTTAGTTGTAAGGTATACCTATATCTACGGGCCAGTAGCCTGATAACAAAGAAATTATTATTATATTATTATTTATTAGACATTCTTATTATAGGTACATAAGCTGAAAATCATTATTCGTCTAGGTATAACCATGTATTAGTATCGAGATAAAACAAAAACCGGGTTCTATTAGTACGGTTATTTGAGTAGGGTGCCCATTCAATCTGATTGCATTTCCAGCTTGGTCATAACCACAGGTGGGTGCATGGAAAGGGTGGCACTTTGTACTACCCACGCACACAAGCACACACACACGTATAAACTACATGTGCAGGAGTAGGGTGTGTGCTGGCACGTGTAAGTCCTGGAAAGTTAATTGGTGCCTACGGATACTCGCTGATCATGTTATGCGAAAATGCGATTTATCTCCGACCTCGAAAGCTTTCCACGGTATCCATGTTTTTGTTTGTGCAGCTATCGATTTACTTCAACAGATGTTTACTTTGAATCTGATATGTATCTACATAGATATATAGTAGGTACTGTTGCGAATTTTATCACTGACAATTTGCACGTTTTTTGGTCTTTCAACCAAATATATGACGGAACAAGTTAGCAATTACGAAGTATTCTAAAGGACTCCCAATAATGGACCTCAACTTTGAATGACTCACACATATTTAACTGAAACTCCAAGGATTTCCGGGAAAGCGAAAACATTCCGTGAGGTAATCAAATATTTGCCGAACGAAAAACAACCGGGGCGGAAAATTCTTTAAATAAATGAGAGAATACTACTACTGAGCAAAGGAAAGGTGTTAAGCGAAGGAATAATTAGGCATTTAGCGACACAGTAGGTAATTTGCAAGTGTAACTTGTATTTATCGGCACGGCGCGACTTTATGCAATACATTTTTTATATGATAAATACATACATACGTTCGGCTGAGACTATTAGACAGAAATTAATTATTTGCTGAAGACAATTCGAAGTAATTTTGCTGACATTTCTAGTCGCGAGGTAATACTATTACTGGCCATTATATTCATAAGAATACCTATAGAGCTTTCAACCAATAAAACTGCTACATATATTGTTCTACACTACCGTGCAGATTTTCAACAAACATTTTCGAATTAAGAATTTTTTATTCGATTTTAAATACTTAATCCGTTCACTTCTCGAATAGGACTGGTTTGTTTGAAATTTACGATACAATTCCACACTTATAAGGAAAACGATGGCATTAATGTCTACAACGGGGTCTATCCATGAGTATGCGGTGACGTACCACCAAGATTGTCCTGAGGCTAATGTGCTGTCTCACTCCTGGAGACACGTGATCCGCAGAACTCAAATTCTCATCTACAATGCTCTTAATACATACTTAGGTTCATTACCATATCAAATTGAGAATAAGCATAAGATTCCGCCATGTAGTGACGACTAAATTAAATAATGTCGAACAAAATGCAATGTATGCAATATAAGTTTTCTTGCAAATCGTTCTTTTCAAGTGACAGTTGACGAGTCAAGGTCATTGACATTCCTATATTTTTTTAATATGTATATTTCATTTAATTTATTTATAAATAAACATCTTGTTACCATTCCTATCTTGATTGCATGTAATATTTTTGTATTCTTAACTTAAAATATTACGGAATTTTGGAGATTTTTCATTGTCAAGATATAAAAACCGTTTTACTCAATTATTTTAAAGGTATTCCATTGGTCCATAAAGTCTTCTCTAAACTTTATTGCTTATGATTGAGTGGTATAGTTGTTATACATATTGTGATAGTGTTGCATCGATCAGCCCATTTTCGGCATACAATAATTTTAAGATTAAAGTAATCTCTGAAGAAAAAAGAAAACCAAATCTAGAAAAGTAATACCGATTACAAATAGTTATTTCTAGATTGTAAAAATTCCTTAATTGTATAAAAACATTGTTCTGTAAGCCATTTTTTAAATTGTACTCTAAATAATCTTAAGGATAATTCTCTTAAAGTTTGGGGTATTTTATTATAAATTTTAGCATACATAAACATACTGTTTCTATGGTGGAGAGTACTTCTACATTTCGGCATAACTATCTTTGTAGGATCCCTTTGGCTAAACAAACTACGCAACAGTCTGTACTTATGTTTTACGCTTTTTAATGAAAACAATATGATATTATACATTGTGTTGTACTCAGCGTGACGCATGTGGGGAATTTATAGGATTATATTTATTGCTGTTTTATCCTAAGTCAACACAGGATAAATATACATTTATTTTAATGTTCGGAATCCAAAATAAACGTAGTGCAGGAATTGTATTTATTTATGTATAATGCGCTATTTTTAAAATAAGTATTTTTATTATAAGTGCGTTTTTATATTGACTTTATGACGCAACAACTGCTGAGAAGCGAATAGGTACTATGTTATAATTGTGGAAAGAAAAAAATCGAGTTGAACTGGAATTGAACCTGCGATCTGCATCGTCACTTTAAAACGGTTGATTATATATGTATGTATGTGGAAGATGGATTCGGTATATTGAACGGAGATCGCGGTGTCTCATAGGCTAGAGTTGTTACTGAACTGTTGTAGGTTTAATTCCTGCTTACGGTCGAAATTTTCTTTCCACAATATACATTTTTAAGCTAGGTATCCTAATCCTAACTAATATTATAAATGCGAAAGTAAGTTCTTTTGTTTGTTACCTTTTCACGTCTAAACCACTGAACCGATCATCATATAATTTTGCATATACGTTGTCAGGGGTACAGAACAGGACATAGGACATCCAGAAAAAAAGTACTGTTCCCGAGGGAAAGAACAATAACTTTCGACGGTAACAATTGCTTTAGGACGCTAGATTGAGCTACGTGTGACCTCAAAAAAGTTCACGGATTCGTAATCAATGCGGGCGAAGCCGCGGGCGGAAGCTAGTTATTAAGTTAGAAGATGGAAAATTATATCTTAGTAAATATACCTAACTAAAAAATGCCTAAATTAAGAAAACCACATTCATATTAAGAGGTACCTATTGATTGCTACCCATCTGTTTTATTAATCCCGTATGGAATAATGAGATGTTTCAGAAATTTTCATTAAGATCCTTCAAGACCCAAATTCCTTGCTATCAACATTCTAATTTGCTACATTATTGACGTTTAATCTGTATTGTTTACAAATCATATTTGGCTAGTATTTTTAAACTTGGTGCCAGGTCTAGTAGAGCAGTTGCCAAATTTTGGACATCCTTAGACAGAGTGTTGACTCGTTTGAAAGGCCATCACAGGTGGAATTGATGAATAAAAATCAACAAGAAAATAATTCGACGACTTGTAGATTAATTATATGAAATAACCAACACTATTTTAATATCTACACCTATTAGTAGTAGTGCAAAGTATCATAATATTAGATAGCTGATTCACATCACAAGTAACTCAAAAACGATCTTCGGCGAACGGCAGTGGAAAGATTTAGCGTTGTAAATTTTACCTTATTCCTTTAAACAATTACATCATAGTAGTCACAAAAGACGCTATTTACAGATGTAGTACAATGTACTAACTTATAAATAACGAGTGCATCAATTACATTTTGACCCGTCTTATTATCTGTCAATAAAGCCTTGTTCCGTCCACATAAGTGCATCATGCTTACCGTCATAATTATTGCCAGTAAATAGTCTGTTTTCATACCATTCAATAATAAGAGCAAGGTCTTTATTTGTGTTTCCTTTCGTTAATCGATTTTTGCTTACGTTTTCTGTACCGGTTCAACTCAGGCGCAAGAGCGTATTAAAGATAATAATATGAACAGTATGATTCCATAAGTGGTATTTAAACTTGGAAATATTTTAGTTAATTAAAATAGCGTTGGTATAGTAGCTGAGACTGAGGTAGGTTGGTTTTTTTTCCATGTTGTGGGGTCATTTCGGTGGGTGGCTCAACTGGCCCATATAGGCTATCGTTATGTACTAGTACTAGAATACTGGTAAATAGATACTGCTTTTTGAGATTTTAACGTCGTGTGTTATTATATATAAGGCATCATTTCATAGATAATATTCGTGGTAGCATTACTGAGATGGGACAGTTTCAGTTTTCCAGATTTTATCAAGCATTATGTGTTTTTATAAATTAATAATATTATATTTATATAACAATAATAATGATTATTTAGTGTGCTTTGTTATGGAAATTTACATTGATTGTTTTATGTGAAAAAAAATCCTATGACGTATGTACCGATAGTTAAGTAAATAAGTACTATGCTGGATATAACACCTAAACAATGTCAGGTAAATACAAAATAACACACACTATCCCTCAAAATATAACAAAAATAATTAACAAGTTGTAGTTCTCTTTGTATTTGGGATACAATAATTTAGTACTAAGAAATAAAGTTATGAACAATATTTCAAAGAAACGAACATGCCAGATGACTATGTACGTAAACATATGTGATAATAATTTGTACTGCGCAATACTTAACAATAATGATACAATTTTCAAGCTCATCATCACCTGCCTAGCTTTTTCCCAATCTCACACCCTTTTTAGATTGTACACTAGAAAATTTTCATTGGAGTCCAGATTTGTATGCAATATTCACACTTTTTGGTTAAGGCAAAAATAAATGTTACGCTTATTAACGTTTTTTTTTATTCATTACAATATACCTAGGCAGTCTCTATACTACTTGATACACCAACACTATCTGCAAACGTTCAAAGTCCGCTTCCAGTCTAACCAGATGCGGCTGAATATCAGTATTTTACACGGAGCGACTGCCATCTGAACTCCGCCACCCAGTTACGTGGAGGAACTGACATTTCCTACTACTTATAAGGTTAGACCGGTTGTCAGACTTTTTGGGCTGCTCATATCTATAACGATTGTCATAGTTATTCATATTAGCATAACGAAGATATAAAATAATCTGGTAAACTGCATTCCAATTGACTGATATTTGCATTTTTGATAATATCGTCATAAAATGCACAAATTTTATCTCTGCTTTTATTATTATATTTTAATATGTATCACTGTGAATAATTAAACAGTCTGATAAAGAAGATTAAATAAATACTGTGATTTATATACCGTGAGTTCTGAAAATAGTGTTATGGCAAGCTTATTTAATTAATATTTCAATCATTCATATTTAGAGAAGACTCGAAAAAATAAATATTTGTTTGTCAACAAATGTTAGTCATAAATGCAAAATGTAGGTATGTGATGTATTTTTTTATACCTCAAGATGACGTCAAATTAAACGTAGAAAGCAAAAATTGACTACATAAATCATTAAATATAAAGGTATATGAAATTTCGTACGGAAAATGCTAACGAATCTTAGGAGTTACTATAAAAAAATCAATTTGTATGATAAAATTCGCGATACAACCTGTCTAAGTGCGTCGCGTGTGTTCGGTTGCCAAGCAACGCGTCACTGTCGCAAGATGGCGCGGATGACGTCAGCGGACGGCAGCGGCACGCGGCAGGAGGGGGAGAGGGACAAGGTCTCGGAGCCGACAGACGACCGTGTCACTTCCCAGTGAAAAACAGACTTGAGAACCCGAATCAAGGGATGTCCTTGAAATTTGCGGAAGACAAAAGTACAAAGTGAAGTTTTGAGTATTGAGAACCCTAGAAACGAAAGCGAAAGTTGTACCCAATTTGATGTAAAGTGAAGACGTGATGGTTTCATAATTTTCAGGATCAAAGCTAGTCAGGTAAAATCTGTGATCGACGTATTGGCAGATTTGAATTCAGAAAGCATTTCAGAAAAAGTACACACGCTACACTTCAAAGACTTACAATAATGCCCAAACAGTGTACAGTACAACTGTACCTATAGTTTTATAATACAGTAGATATATTTACGAGTCGTACAGTCGCGTGTCTATGACATCAGCAAAACGCTTTGTTTAGCTGTATCACCTAACTGTTCGACCCGTGTCAAGTTCAGTGAAAAAGAAAGTGAATGGTTCTTTTACAAAAGACCACTTGTTCAACCACGTGCTATCCTTGTGAATTCGTGTACCGTTTGACATCTGTCAAAATAACAATTGTGTCAATAGTCAATGCCGACCGAAAATTAACCAGCCGTGTTACACATTTGATCTTTTTAATACATTTAAGTGTAGAATTGTATAATTTATTTGCAAATCCACGGACTTTCATTGTCCTGTAGTGTGAAGCCTATACTGTAGATCCATTTAACAAAACAATTATAATGATTCATATTACTAAGGACTTATTGTAAATTAAATGGATTAGGAAGAAGTACTTATCACCATCATCATCATAATCAGCCAGAAGACGTCCACTGCTGAACGCAGGCCTGCCCCAAAGGGGGGTTTGCCATAAACCCCACGCTTGGCAGGCGGCTTGAGGATCGCAGTGGCTCACCGATTAGTGAGAGGACGCTGCTGCCGTCCTCTCACTAATCGGTCTGGCCGCAGTTTTAAGACGTACCCGGGTCCAGTTTTAAGAAGTACTTATAGGCGAATGAAAAAAGAAATAATTGAATTAATTTGAAAGATAGGTACGGATGATGAGTTTGGGGAGGACATTCAAATTAAAAACACGGTAAAATCACACTCATAGTGTAAATATCCCATAGTATTGAATGTTTTAAACGAAATGATGACATTTATGGTAACATGGTCCAAGTCCTAACGACCGAAACAATGCTGGAATTGAGTTGTATCCGTAATATAATTAATGTATTGTCCTTGTTTGTCACTGAGGCGAAATGTGGTTTAAACAAGTTGAAACTAGATTGACTTTAGTTTGAAATATTCTACATTGACAGGACTACTGAATTTTGAAATTTAACATTTATTAAAACCTCACAGATGTCCTAACATTTATGAGTCTTGACAACTTTCCGTTTAAATAATATATGAAGGAATGTATCAATAATATACCCATTTACTCATTTGTTACAATAAACAAATAAACATTTTCACGCAGAACAGAACCAAGAACGGTGACCGAGTGCCGCTTGTTAGCCGTGACAGCGATGACAATTGCATGACGTCACCCCACTAACACGACCGCACTTGTCCGTACGTATTGATAAAGAAAACCACAAATGTTTGCTTGTGTTTGTGAGTGTATAAACATGTGTGGGTGTTGGAGATTACATTCTGTTGCGTTTACCGTCGTGATGGTACTATTGTAATTACTAGAGGTTCGTATGATATGTCAAATGTTTGACACAATGTTGGTTTTGTCAGGCAAGGCCGATTCTAGAGTAATCTGTGGATGGTAATGGTTATTGTATGCTGAATAGGACCTTTGCCAGTCAATTCATTAATGGTAATGGCTTCTGAAGTTCATTATCCTGTAAAACAAGAACAAGATTTTTAAGTGTATTTATAATTAACTGTAGAGAAGTTACATACAAATTAAATAATAGGTACCGTATAACTATGACTAGCATCTCTTACGTGTGAGTGAAAGGTTCCTTGACTGAGAAACAAATTAATTAAGTAAGTACCCATTTTCCTCTTATGATTCTTACAGTTTCCCCAAGACGGTAGTCTTACTCATCTTATTATATAATTTTTGCTTTAACTTTCCTAATATATGAGATTAATGGTTTTACAATCATATCTTTTTTAATGACACGTGGAATAATCATAGACATTAAATCTATCAAACCCGACAGAACAATCAACTTCACATGAATTGGGCGAACTATTCAAACATTATTGATTCGAAACACACGTATTTAGTTGAACAAATCAATGTCGATAAAAATATAGCCTTAAAACGTAAAACAAGGTAAAACGTCACCATTGGTTACATTGTTTGAAAGATGTATTATATTGCCTTTTATAAACTTTCTTCGTGATATTGGACAAGTGACAGTAATCTTTATTGGATTATCAGACACCAAAGAGGAAAGTTTTGCGTGAACAAAGTCGGTCTTGGAATCAAATCCGAGCAAACTGATGCCGTTATTATGACTTGCGAAAATTGGCAAAGTAATTCAATCCGGTGACTGACAAATTGAAAAGAACGTGTCTTAGAAATCTTACTAAAAATCCAATTTTCCTATAGGTCCAGTACCTTTAAAATAATTGGCTGACGAAAATATTTTATAGAGTTCATATTAATATCCCTCAAGTGGACAAAAATAACCTTACTGTGAATTGTATTTCTATTTTCAGGAATTCAAAAGGTTGAGTTAAGTCAGTACAGTGTTAAGAGATTTTGTAGAAAAATAGCGAAGAACTTTATACCAAAATGTTAAAGCCTCAAGGGTAATACGAAATAAGTGTAATTCACTAATACAATGGTAAGACGAAATAATGAAGTCGAACTTATCCAAACAAATTTATATACTTATGGAGTATCCTTTAAACACCATATATAGACGTCTATAAAGGGAAACTCAACAGTAAAAGACAGCCAACATGTATTTAGGTAGAACTGATTTCTACTCCGATTAACAAAATCGATGGTTTATGAAATTCCCACTTTGACATCCCGGTACTTCGGTTAAAGCTGTTAATTAACTCTTAAAAGTAATTAATTACGATTCACATTCAATTTGTACTAAACGTGAAGGTGACATCGACAATGCATTTAATCTTATGCCAGTAGTAAGCCATTGTACGGAAGACGTGTGACTACACATGAAATATGCAACTGATTCGCGCGACACTGTGTGAATGATGCATACTTCAAATGCTGTGCTTGATCGTGCTTTTCCAACTATAAGGACATTAGTAGCTATTAGAAGTGTAATAAACTACGGAACTAAGAAATGTGGTTTATGCACGTATAAATACTTTGCGTGTTATAAATATAGATTGTTTCTATTTGAACGTTGATTGAAAATGTTTATTTATGTCAAGAAATATTTATAACTTCATAATATCATCACATTAATAAGATGCAAATACAAAAATTCATTTAGACTTGATTTCGAAAAAAATATTTGATATAAAATTAGTTCATTTTTGAAGTATACTATCACTAATAAAATTATTTTACCATATTCAAATAAATCTCTCTTCAAATGATCTCACTAAAATTGCGAGGTGCAAAAGATTATCGAAATCTCAGAAAAAAATCTAGTTATAATTAAGTACTACTTAACAGCTTTTAATGCTACTGAGCTAACTCAGAGCCGCTTATTATCTTTCTGTTTGCATCTTTTAAACGTTTTATAGTATTTTTCATGTGTTTAGTTTGTCTAGATGTAAAATTTTTATGCAATTAAATTAATTGATAATTCTGCTATAGATATAACACAAAAATATATAAAAAAAAGAGTTGAGTCTATTAGGCGGCATTGAATTTTAAATCAAAATGCACATAATAAATAGGTCGAAGTTACTCGTGAATACAATCAACCTGTTGCTTGGCGAATTGGGAATTCTCCGAAACAGATATATCAAGCTGCGGAGATTAATTTGATCAAATTGTTTGCACTCTTGCAAACTTCTTCATAGCTAGACTAACAAAATACTCTATCATAGGAAGTTATTGCACTCAATGAGGCCTATCCTTTCGTTGGCTCTTTTTAAAAAGATGTAGCCAGATACTCTTGACAAAATTAAATATACAGTTAAAATTCTTGCTCCGCTAACTGAGTATAAAGCGTTCGTTGTTGTCGAGTTGGATATGATAAAATGGTTGAGCAAGTTACTGATAAGGAGATGTCAGGTCATTCCTTTGTTGTTGAAGATTACAATGTCAAATTGTATTAAGTGGTGTTCTCTTCAGATGCTAATGTGTGGAGCAAAATGGCGCCAGTAGCGATGGTATCGGCTCCGACACTGGATATGAGGATAGGGTAACCAACATTTTTTAACTGTTCTACAATATTAACTTTTGGTATCTTACTCACCTTTAAGTTTGTTTTATTATTTATATACTTTTGATGATTCTTAGATCCAAAATGTCTCTTTTTTAAAGTTTCTCGATTGTATTCACGTACAAATAGGTCTAACAAGAGAATGAAACAATATGGTGAACCTATCTTAGTCACATTTATTGCTGTTTGTTCATTTATATGCAGTTGTGAGTGTTACCTTAGGTTATATTACCATATATTGTATTGACAATGAAAGTGGTGATATCAGCTTTAAAGCCAAACAAAAATACTATATGTTCAGTATTTTTTTCTTACTTTTAACCTTTTATCTAGCTTGTCATTATAAACATTAAAATTCAACCTTTTTGTACATGCGTGGGCTGTATGCATATGGAAAATCCAGTTAATAGTAGTATACACTGGAGAGTTATCTTATCTCTGTTGTCAAAACAGCATTGCACAATAATCTTGTAATATATGTAGATTGTAGCTAGAACAGCTGTTTATTTAATATCTTAGTACGCCTTACACATTTCAGTGAACTTAAAGGTTTCAACTTCAGCAAGGGTTTCAGTATCAATAACAAAACTTTGACGTTTTGTTGTTAGTATTTAATTAATAACAACAGCTGAACTACAATACTTTCAGATATTCATGATATCAGCTATCCGCTGAATCTCAAGTTCATTTATTCATCAATGAGTATTCATTACTTAGATAAAAGAGTTTCACAGGAGTTCCTTATATCGGCTGTTGTTAGTAAAATGAAACCAACGCGATAACACAATATGATAATGTTCCTGAATATCAAATGAAGTCTTTCTTTCCAATCGTGAGATGTCGTAACGGGCATAGCATTTTGTTTACTAGGCTCGCACCCGTCTGACCCAAAACGCGAATCTGTGTCAAGCAGTTTATTCAATCTGCGGGCCGAGAGTCTTAAGAAACTTTTCAAGCAAAACTAGTATTTATTAACACAGTTTGTAGAGTTGAAAATTGTAGTTTTATACATCATGGTGAACTCGACTACGCCCTTGTAGGTGTGTATCGTGTCTGTCCTTGAATATGATGCTAACGATGTTTTAGAAGAAAGTGGAAAGATTGAGAGCGAGTTTCAACTATTTCGTAAATTACGTTTATGGATTTAAAGGTCATTCACATTGCATTTGCTTGGTAAGGTCTCCGTGCAATAATATCGTCATTGTATGTTAGGTCTTATGAGTTTTCATTTTAAATAAAGAATGAATATCTGAATTTAACATTGTTATAATATCAGAGGGTACATCGTACCTTCCAAAGGCCTTACGTTAAATACAGTGTATTCATCGGTCAATAGCCCAGTAACTTTGTGTATTAATTTTTTGCTGTTATTGACTCTATTTATAATTTAGCTTTAGAGCGAGTTATAAATAAAATACTAATTAGTGGGTATACATATACATATGTTAAAACAAAATCTAAACTTGTAAGGAATTATGCTGATGGATCCGATGACTTCATTAATACAGACAATTTGCGTTTGATTAAGTACTCTCAAATAATACGCCTACGCCTTGAATAGACGTTTAATTGAAATTTAAAATATAATTACCTATTAAACAATAATTCTGAGTAGGGAGAAATCCAAAAAAAAAAGCACGTAATTTTTTAAATAAAATCTTATACAACTGAGCGTAAATGAAGCGTAATAAATTGACGCTTCACTTACGCTAGTTATTTTCTACACTTACGCTAGTTTTTAAAAACCATGTTATTCGAAATCCTATTTAAAACAAAATAGGTATCTCAAGTAAACACAGTTCTAGTTTCTAATAAACTAACATTTCCGTTAGACTAATCTTAACGCTCGATTAGCAAAATTCGTCGGCAAATCCGCCATACGTGATATCTGCACTAGGAAGCGGATTACCCAGACCCGTGAGGCGTAATAGATAACAACATCACATGCTATTGCCAAGCTCCTATCGCAATCGATATTTATTTACTTCCACGCAATATTTGGAAAAATAACACGATAAGATACCTGTACAGTATCACTGCAATTTAGTTTTATCTGACAATGATAGTGACTGAGTATTGTTACGTGGCTCGTTCTTTGAGAAACACGTGCCAATAGAAGTGTGATACCATTGCTTAAAAAAATGAGTAGGTAATATGTAAAAAAAAAACGAACCGTTGTCAATGTTATAAGTCTATGCTACAAAAATTTAAATTTAGAAAATAGATGAATCATCAACACAATAAATTACGAATATAAACGAAACAAAGTTCTTATAACGGTAAATTTAAAAATAGTACCACATATAATGTGACGTGCTTATGATGTTATAAAAATAAACAAATCTTTAATGGTTCTTTTTAGATAAATTGGCCCATTAAATGAGCTGGTCATTAGCATTGTCTCTATGAGTTGCTAAAGCATACCTTTAGCACTACAAAGGGCTTCAACCAAATCGCAATTTTATCAAACCAATCATTCTGTGGTGAATGATAAATTATGATAAGTTGATGATATTATTATCTAGAGTGATTCTTGTATAAAACGTTTATCGTAAACTTGTGGACGAAGAAAGATTACACTAGATTGTAATGTTAGCTATTAAAGCCTTATGCAATTATATTTTATCAGATTTAAAATAATGTTATATAATTAAAGAAATTTACTCCATTAATTGGCGTAATACTTTTATCAAACAAAAAGAAGTTGCATAACAAGTTTCCTTATAAGAAAAATAAAAACGAAATAGCGAACGCACCGCACGGCGCGTCGTGTTGGCAACATTGAACGCGCGAAAAAAAAGTAATGGCCGCCGTCAAGGTCACAAGAAGCTGTCCTAGTCACGGAGGGCATTTACATTTTTTTTCATACACACAGGGTCTGCAACGTTGCATTTTAAAATTATATTCTCTTTTCAAATAGATTCTAGTTCGACTTAGTTAGCATGCATTGCATCAACTTTTTACTACCATGGCTTTATTATCGATTAAAATCGTTAAAAACTACACATACTCCTCATATTAACGACGCCAAAGATATAAGACTGGTAATGCAGGTTGTAATGTGGTTTTCCACAACGAATTAAGCTCGGATGATGCAAAATTACAACATGCGAGCAAAAGCGTGATCTTATAAACCGTCATATTGATAAATTGAAAATTATTAGGCGTTTTATGGCTGGAATAAATGGCATTACTAAATGTAAGAAAAATTATCAATTTTATTATGGTTTTGTGCAGATGAGTTTTTGTACTCATCATTATAAAACCTGGTTATGCTACTGGATTGTGTACTGTATAAGTTATACATGTAATATCATAAATTTTTGTAATATTTTTTTTAGTCAGATAAAAACAAGCAGGTAAAAGACTCATAATGCCAGTTTTATTCCAAAGTTTGGAGGATATTTTCATACAATATTTTTTCTTTTATTATTGAATTTTAAATTTACGCCTACTAGTTAAGCAAGTGAGTATGAATGAATAGCAACAGTATGTTGATGGCACAATATTTGCATGATATAAAACAGGTCTAATATTTGCAGAAAAAATCATAAGCATCACGAAAAACGTTACGTATTCAGTTTGACTATCTTGACATTTAGTTATATAATGCCAACTTTTAAAATTGGGTATATAAAACTATATTATTAGTTAAATAATTAGACATTGCTTCTTTTTAACTAAACCAAAATACCTATCCTGTTGATAATATCGAGTATCGACATTGCAAGTTGCCTTGCAAAACCAGAATCTTCTCATTGTAGACCCGTTTCAGATAAGAAAAAAAAAAGCGTGCTGTACGTGAAGATCGCATGGGAACGTCGTAAGCGCACCGGGGCTCTACAATTTTTTTATACAATCGTGGAGAACTGTATGTCAATGGAATAAGGCGCATTTTATACATTTTCTGTATGTCGCTGAAAAAAGTTGGCAGACCCATGTATGGTGTTGCACCTGTCACTAGGCTCCTAGCACTAGACAGGTTGTAGGAATTAGGTTTTAAATCACTATGATTAAAAACTTAACCTACAAAAACAAAGAAATAAAGGCAAAGGTGTAAAAAAATATTTTACGTCTAGCTTAAAATGATGTGTCTTACAACATAAGACCATACATGAAGTTAGTTACGGCGAAAGAAGAAAAAAAGCGGAGTAAATAAACACAATAAAGGTAACTTTATCATATTAAATTACTTCATTTGAATATTTACGATAATTTTAGAAATAACGGAATCACTTGCATTTATTACCTTATTCGTTTAGATTTCGGTTCTCATAATTCCACAAAATGTTAGAGCGTATGAAGATGTTATCGATGTACTAAAAAACCCTAATCGATTCCGAATTCTGCTGAAAGAAAAAACATTAATTGGTTTGTTTACTGGCTAACTGTGACCTTCGTAAAACAAAAGATATGTTTCTACCTACTTAGTAGGTATTAAGTTTACGAGTATTTGCATTATATCAGTTCTGGAATGAATCGAAAGACCTACGTTACAATCATATATGTAAACAACTATTATGGTAGTAACGATTTCAGTAAACATAATTACATTGGGGGTTATCGAGCCATTCCTAGAATTTCATTCATTACTTTGACAATCTGCAATTTGTCCATTAAAAACGAATAGGATACTGCATTCAAAAATGGAATTATTTTTAATGACGTCATAAACACAACCGTGAATATTGTTGTCTTACTATATTGGAATTCAACTCCGCCCAATATCATCCGAAGTAAGACTAAAAAAAACGGCTATTATTTACGTCCTTTGATAACTAATACTCTTTTAACGACGCAGTATAAAATGTGTGCGTTAAAAGTTATTATTTTTAATACTTTTACTGTGTCACTTAATTGCTGGTGGACCGGTTGAGGCTAGCTCGGTAGCAAGTAGCAACGACACTAAATTACTATCTGCGAAGCGATGCGTCCGCGCACTTCGCGCTCTCCGCGGCGCGCCTGATTGGTGCCCTAGTCTGCTGCCTTTTAGGGTTAGCGAAGAACGTTTTTTTTGTATTTAGTAAAAAGTTAGTTACTCGTCGTGTTCTTTATACAATGGGTGAATTTAGCCTTACTAAAATGTAACGAATTTAAATTTACAAAAATCAATAGCATTTTGAAGTTTTAAATTAAGATAATCTCCACACTTAGTTAATCATGACAATCAAGTTAACAGAATATACAAGCAAATTATTTTTAAGTATCACCTTTTACGTAGGTAGGTACTGACTTGATGAGTAAAAAACTGGTTTTATTTTAGTTTACCTATTACAATTGGATGTTATAAACAAGGAAAATATTGTAATTAAACAAGACGGGAACAGCGCAATATTTGTAAAACTGGACCAAAACTTGAGTAAGTCTATTTATTTATTTTCTTGTAACATTAAATTATAATTTATAATTATATATATAATTTATAATTTCAAAATTTAAAAGAAAATTGCCTTTGCCTCGCTTGATAATTATTAAACGAGGCAACCCTGGTAATACAGGTGTCTACAGAAAAATCTTGCCGTGCCACTAAGATACCCGTCCTCTGTACTGGCTGAATCTACTTAGTTTATCTACATTAGATTTAATAATCGTCGAAGGGTATTTAGAAAATTAAAGCCTTAAAGCTATGAATAGTTAATAAAAGTAATGCCTAGGCTTGCCTAATGACGGGTTTTAATACGATGGATTTACGGTTATAGGGCCCAATGTTTTTTTTTTACTTATACTTTAAGTTGGGTTGAGAGACATTAAAATGTACCTACTTAACATTGCATCACGCCTCCTATTCCACGAAGGTTTAGGCAGAGGTGTACTATTGTACACTCACATTTCACAGATGCTGTTATTAAGTCCTATGTGACGGAGGCCGGGCCTATTGCCATCTTCTGAGCAAAGTTCGAGACTCCATGTTGCTACGTATTTCAATAGAGAAAAACCCAATAATATTTTTGACCGACCCGGGAATCAAACCCAGGACCGCACGCTCAGCAGTCGCGCTTGCAACCACGGGACTAATCAGGCAGTTCATGTGCCTACTTATTTAGTTTTATCAAGTTCTTTTGTTAGAAAAATTCTCAGTACCAGGCCATAGTTAGGAATACTGTCCGGATACCAATAGTCTGGCCCCTATTACATGGGAATTAATAATGACAGTGGCGATATGGATTTACAATAGTAAATCCCTGTCTCAACCTTCAGTGAATGCAGGCGTGATGTTATTCATGTATGTAGTATTAGATTTTTTGCTTTCGCTATTCATACGATTCACCAGTTTCATTCATTCATTCAGTTGACTGCCAATTTAATTTTTAAGTGGAACCAGGATTACAAAAATTTAATTCGATATTATTTTTGAAAAAAGAAACCAACTCGACTAGATTTACAAGGATAACATTTTCAAAAATTCGATTTTATTCTAACGTTTTAAATACTCGATGTCGTAATCATAAGCTTGTCATTAAAGTCAAAAGGCATCTTCAATGATGTCATATATCGTTGCTCAACAGACATATTGACATCACATACATTAATTTATCTCTTTATTAAAAATATTATATGTTCTTTATTTATTTAATAACATATCTTTTTAAATTTATAAATATATATAATAAAAAAATACATTTATAAATATAAAAAATAGGGACCAACCGGTATCGGGAATAGGGTCCAAGCTACCGGTGGCTAGGGCTCCAGAGACAGAAACCTCCTCACAATACGTGCCGTATCAAGGAGTACCGCTTTCTGAATCAGTCCCTTGACCCAGCCGCCCAACGAGAGCCTCTTGAGATGTTGGTCGAGGCTCTTGGCCATCAGGCCATTGGCCGTCACAACAATCGGCACGACGATAGCCGAATCGACATTCCACATGTCGACAACCTCGTGCGCCAAGTCGAGATACTTCATTTGTTTCTCTTTCTCAGCTTTCACGAGATTCTCGTCATGCGGAATGGCGATATCGATTATCATCGTGCGGCGCGCTAATCGATCTATCACCACTATATCAGGCTTATTGGCTACAATAGTCAGTGATGATAGACCGATCCCAGTACAACGTGACATGGTCATTTTCGAGAACTGAGTCGGGCACGTACTTGTAGTACGGTACCTCAAGATCCACAAGTTTGTACTGCAGAGCAAGTTGCTGGTGGATGATCTTGGCCACTTGGTTATGTCTGTGTAAGTACTCGCCGTTAGCCAAACGAGAACAGCCAGATATGATATGTCTGATAGACTCACCTGGATGGTGACATGCCCGACATATGTCAACCGTCCCGTCTTTCATGATATATCTCCGGTAGTTATTCGTCAAGATAACTTCGTCCATAATTGCACAGACAAACCCTTCGGTTTCCCCAAAGAGATCACCGAAGCGTAGCCAAGATACGGACGCTATGAAGTCTACATCGGGCCCATGAAGAGCCCGGAAAAAGCGTCCGTGTAGCTCCTTGCCTTGCCATACCTCCCTGCGATCATTGGTAGTTAGTACCACAGGTTTGCGCCAGTTCTCGTTAGCCATCGACAGCGGGGTGAGTCCTTTGTCCACTGCGACCACATCTCGATGCATACACACGTCGCTTTTATGGAAATATTCCCTGAGATTGCACACCTCACGGTTGTGGAGCGTCTTAGCATTTAAAAAGCCTCGCCCTCCACATTTCCGTGGGATGTACAATCTCATCACCGACGATCGTGGGTGATGCATCCGATCTGCGGTCAGCAGTGTCCGGACTCTCCTATCCAGGGCGTCTAGTTCAGTCTGAGTCCACTTGAGTATGCCAAAGGAATACATCAGGACTGGCATGACCCAACCATTAAAGGCGCGAACCTTATTGCCACCTGATAAGGAACTTTTAAGAACCTTATTCAAGCGGCCAAAGAAACGCTCCTGTAACGATTGCTTCATGTCAGCCACATTGATGCCTAACCCCTCCGACATACCCAGGTATTTGTATGTATCGCTTGCGGAGAGTGATTTCAGGCTTATAGAATCCGAGAGTTGTAGTCCCTCGGATTCCACTATCCCACCTCGCTTTACATGCATGACTGCACATTTGTCCACACCGAATTCCATCCTGATGGAGTTACTGAAAGTTTCAGTTACCTTCAGTAGCTTCATCAGTTGCAATTTAGTAGGGGCAAACAGTTTTAAATCATCCATATAAAGCAAGTGCGATACCACCTGACCTCCTCTCCGCAAAGGATAGCCCAGCCTCGAACCCACCAGCAGTCAAAAAAAAGTCAAAGGGTTCAAGGCCAAACAAAACCAGAGTGGACTCAAACTGTCACCCTGAAATATTCCCCGCTCGATTTTAATGGGCTCGTCGTTCCCTTCAATCTGTCGACACCCTGGATAGCGAAGAACAGTTCTCCATTGCCCCATACATGACGCAAGAAAGGTGCGTAGAGTTGTATTTATTTTATACAACTCCAGCACCCTCATGAGCCATGTATGAGGGACCGAGTCGTAGGCCTTCTTGTAATCTATCCAACATGTCGACAGATTCTTTCGAGATCTTCGAACCTGTTGGCTAATAACCATGTCGATGAGGAGCAGCTCCTTAGTACCTCGGGACCCATTCTTACATCCGTTTTGAGAGGCAGACATAATCGAATTATTTTCAATATGTGAATTAATTTTAGCTCTCAAAATAGATGTAAGAAGTTTATAGACCGTCGGTAAACATGTGATCGGTCTATAATTTTTGGGTTCCGTGGTACTACCCGATTTATGGAGCAGGTGGGTAACTCCTGTTTTTAGAAACTGTGGAAGCGACCCAGCTTCTAAAGCCGCCTGGAACTGCGATGCTAAACGGGTATGTGAACTCTGCAGCCATTTTAACCAAAAATTGTGCAGTCCGTCCGGCCCTGGTGATTTCCAATTCGACATTGGACGGACTGCACTGGCTACATCGGAGGAGGTGATGTTGACCTCCTCCATTTCTGGTATTAGTTCACACTCCCGTTCAACATCACGTATCCAGTCACTTTCTTCGTGGTAGACGGGCGTCGACCAGATGCTGCGCCAAAACGTACTTGTGTTATCATCATCCGGTATATGTTTATTATTAACCCGCCCCGGCTTCGCACAGGTAGCAGAGAATATACGCCTGCATTTGTTTTTCTAAAACGAAGGTCTAGTTTAATTTAATAAGGATAACTCTATTGTTTACGCGGCACACGCCAGTGAAGTTCTCAGTCAGCATGATTTTTTCCGTTTGTCTTGCTAATGTATCTATCAATCGCAGATAGTTATGGCGTATGGGGGACCTGGCCAGTTTACTCCGAGCCCTTCTGACACCCATACATTATGCCTATATACTGAACAATTCCTTGCCCGCCTCCCCGTTCTATTTGCCTCCATGCCAAAAGCAGGGCTCATCCAAGTGTTTACGTCGTTCTTTTGTTCTTATTGCTACTTTCAAAGCTTGTTAAATTGAAATGATCACAGAACATTCACTGTCATTCTTCTTTATGACATAACTTTGGTCTTTGAAGCGTATCTTTCAGTCCACCGATCAATCTTAATCTTTTCCGTTTAGATAAACTCATGATTTGTTGACGATAGAGATTACGCGAAAGTTAACGATAAGAAGTATTAGTTGTAGCCTAAAAGATTATACAAATACATATAAAATTGTAATTGTGAAAAAAAAATGTGTTTTGACTATAGATATGGGTCACTGAAATCCACGACAATCACAATTATCAATTCATTAAATTTAATTGCTAAAATATCGTAATTAATACTTGTTACCTACTAACATTTGTAACAAACGTGAGTAATTGAATTATTTTCAAGTAATTTGTTAGTTTAATATAAAATTAATAATAAGGAGCTTGGCAGTTAATTGTGTTATCATAACCTCTACGCTCGTCAGCAAAAAGTTTAAAGTTTTTACAATCGTGTACTGAACGGAGGGCATTGTTCTAAACCGTACTCACGTTATGGTTCTGACGTAAGTGCGGCAGAAATCGTCGTATCGTCGAATAAGTACCAGGAGGTGACACCACATCTGACTTGAAGTTCTACTGAGCGGACTACCGTGTATTAAAATCGTTTGCGTGAACACCAGAACATACCTGCAACAAGATAATTTATTATAATTAATATAAAAATTGACTTTAAATGACGTATTTAGCAACATACAACCTCACGAATGCGACAATTTGTCAGGTTGATTAAATTCAAATGATTCATTAATAATGCAAAATTAGTTTCAAAAACTGACGCATTCCAAAATGGTGTTAATAAGAGTGTAGGATAATAATTAGACAGAATTACGTCACCTTCCATCTAAAATTGTTGTTTTAGTTTTGATGCATAAATGTTATACATCAGGCCATGAAAACCATAGTGGCCCCACTACATTTTTTACAATAATGAGTTTATGATTTCTTACAGTTAAAACTGATTTTGGTTGCTACCAAAATGATGAATTTTAACAATCTACTGAATATTTATTGAATCACTTTTAGGCCACCCTGGAGAAACCATTTTGGTAGAAACCAAAATTATCAATTTTAACTATAAGAAATCATAAACTCAATATTGTAAAAAATGTAGTTAAGCCACTATGGTTCCTGTGGCCTCAAATAATATTTTTAATTAGACTGTTAATAAATAGATCTTTAACTTTAAGTGGTTTTTAAACTAATTGACTATATTATGCTATATATAGATATTGTATATCATACTATTTAAACTTATGGTATACTATATTTTCTGATGTTATATCATCTTTTACGTTTTGCTGTGAGATATCTACAGTGCCCCGAGCTAACAGAGTGACATAGAACTCTATGCGTGTTCAAAGGTCATTTCCTAAATGTGACCTAGTAAACAGGTTAGGTGGAAAGGCAGATTGACGCAGGTAAACCCTAAAACTAGGTAGAGATTGCAAAAGTTCCAACAAAACTCTGTCTGTGTTTTATTAGAATTGCGATTAGTTATCTGAAGTTTTTTTTATTTGAACAGTTATTTTGTTTAGCATGTTGTCATATATATAATTTTTAATAGGGGAGTACATCTAATTTTGTCATTTTTTAAAATTAAATCAGTGCCAATATTTCCTTTTTTTTTTGGATGCATTTTCCAGGCCGTACACATTTTATAAAGGTATTTCTTGGTACATTTGTCAGGCTGTCGTGTCAAAAGGCAATTTCGAATAAACTGTCATGGCAGCGTTAATACTAACCGGTTAATATTTAAGCATTTACTCGTATTACGTACAATTTTATATTTCGTCACGTTTGGTAATGGCAGGTAGCTCCGATAATTGACTTTGAAGTGATGCATTGGAATGACATATTGATTGTACCTACCTCGTTAAGAGACTGATGTGCTAAAGAAACAGTGTAAAAGAAATACTCGAGTAAAAGACTAGCAATACTGAATAAAAAATAAATTAAAAGAACACTATAATAACACTCAAAATAATTCTGTGAAGTTTTGGAAACCATACAGTCAGTCAGACCCGCCTAAGGCACTTAGGTATGTTTCTAGTACTAGACTGGTAACGCCCTACTAGCCTATTTGCACTGAATAAAACAATTTTAATTCTTCATCTCAAACATTACGATTATTCACTATGTAGGTAATAAATAAAATATTTATCAGTTATGTTGGAATAACACAATACTATCTTATCTGATGCTGTGCAGCATGTCACGGCCTCCAACAGACAGGTCATGTTTACTTTTAATTCGGTAGCCTGCAGAGATGTCAGTGTTTATATTAAAATAAAATATGCCAGATATAATCAAATCGACTAAATAGAACGCGTTCGTAATTTGATTTGTTTCTTTTTATTTATTTTTATTATTTTTGTTTGATAGTATTGGCTGGCTTGTAGTATCCGATTTCAATAAAGAACAGTTTTAGGATTTTATTGTATCAAAATATTTTTTTAATTATTTTTGTCATACGACTTGAAATGAGTTTTTCAATGTTAATTATTAGATATGTGGTGAATATAGAGATTCAATGAGGTGTCTAATACCGAAGAGTTCGCCTAGCTTTACGAGTATGAAATTACAACGTTACAAAATGTAAGAAAAACGTTAAGCTATCAAAATAAAACGGCTTACCGTTTAAAAACTACGAAATTCTTAATAACCATAAAATATTTCGGTATACTAAAGTGATTAGACATACGCCTTTCACCGGGTAATTAAATAAGAGAAAGATACGTACTTACAAGACAATGTACAGATATAATAACTTACTGCGGTGAGTAACAAAATTAGCAGCTAAGTTGTGTCAGTGTTAAAATTCACAAAAACAAATACAGGACACATTCTTGTCTAGGTCATTATAATCTAGATCGTAGATAGCTAAATATATAATTGATGTGCATAGTCCACAGCTCTTCAATGCGAAAGAAATATATGCTTACCAATTCAACGGTTATAAAGCAAATACTATTAAGAAGATACGGTTATTATGTATTCATGAGTACTCTTATTCATAAAATTATGACACCTAGTAATATGCTGTTGTATAATACATGAGTTGAATTTAGATTAAAATAAAGAATTGAATGAAATATCACTGAATTATACCGCTATTTATATGTCCCGACACTGTGAAGTCAAAATTAGCCAAGATAGATATATTTAAAATATTATCTAACAAAACATAAATACCACGAAGAATACAAGCGTAAACTTGTAAATAAATTAATAAGAATTTTATAAACTACAATCCACGTCCAATTTTAAAGCAAAAACTTTATTGTACATGTAAAAACTCTGGCATAACAAAAAATCCGTCAACAAGAAACGAAAACAAACAATCCAATATGGCGGACGAAACGTCACTCGTACTATCGGTCTCGGTCGCGTTATCATCGCGCGTAGACGATCCGTTTTTAGAAATATTAATTCAGTAATAACTGTTGTACTATTTTTAGTGCGGCCTAGGCTAAAAATACAGCGACCGTAGAGGCGAGTAGTGACGCTTACACTTGATAATACTAATGTTACTCATGTAATGTAACAGTGTCAATGACTTGGTGCAATTTATTGGTTATATTGTTCACGATTGACATAGAACGTCGTAACTGAGGTTATCGCCAATCAGCGGACTATTAGACAGGTCATTGTAAGGGAGAAAGTGCACTTATGAGTATTATATCAGTTCATATGTTTTTTTATACATATTTATATCTAACGACTTAAGACTTTATAATATTGGAGTTGAGAAGGGTTAAACTTAAAGATTCTATTTACGTAGTTTTTGTGCATATTTTTGTACAAAAGAACTACTGCTTAAGTATTATAATAGCGTTTTTATCCGCAAACAGTAGCTGGTACACAGAACAAAGACTTATTTGCCTCTGTATTACACATGCGAATAAAAATCGTCAAAATAAACATACATTAGTATACATGGTTCGATTTAAGTTTTGCTAATCAAACTTATGTCCGATGAGCGTCGCAAACTAACACGATTCGATTCAATTAACACTCGATTTAAATTCACTACGCGAGGGTACATTAGCAAATTAATAGTTGGGTTACGTAACTAGATGTCCACTATTCGGACGATATCGAGCGTGAGACGTGCTCGAGTGAGCCGCAAGGCCGACTTGTCGACATTGACCGTCAAGTTACGACATTAATTCACAAAAAAAACTTATTATGTTTCCGCAAATCGACCGCTCCAAACCAAGTTGAAAAGTACAGCCGTTGAAAAACGTGGAGGTCATCATACGTCACTATTTTCGTGTATAATTTGTAAACACGCAACAAATGTCAAACACAATGTACGAGTATCTTAAATGTAATTAGATTTTAATTTATTTTGTTTTGGTTGTTTTTGCTAGTGACTTTATAAAGGGGCTTATTCAGAATTGTAGGTAGGTATTTATTGAAGTTAAAAATTTTCCAATTATGTTTGATTCGATTCGAATTTTGCGTGGGTTTTGCGCAGGGGACTCTATTAAATTTTATTAAAGAGCTTTGAGTACAGCGAGGGTTTAGTAGTTCAACTTAGTTTTCATCGGAAAAGTAATTAAACTAATACGTTCATCCTTCCATAGGATGTAAATGCTTGTTACTTTATTCGTTTCAGTTCCGTAGTCAATATAACGTAATGGAGCTGATGTGATTTAAAACATTAAGAGGTTAAAGTCTCATTCATAATTTAATATCAGATGTATGATAATGATTTATGTAAGGTCAAACATTAGTTCAAAATAACATAATTATATATATTTTTTTTATATCAAACGATCAATAAATCTTTATAGTTTTACTGCTTTCCCATCCAAATTAATTCCATTGTTTCGTATAAAATGTATGTAAACTTTAAATCGCGGTGCATAATTTATAATTACTTGGAATGTGCCAAGAATTTTATCACTCGACATGATATGCTACCCACATAAATTTGCAAAGAATTTGAAGGATAAAATGTAAGGAGATACATAATGCTAATGGAAATAATTAACTGCTTACATGACAGGAAAAGTGATTTCCAATAAATATTTGAAATTACATTATTCTGCAAGGAAAATTAAATAATCTGCTACATTTCAAATACCAGTCGGTTGAAATATGTAAATAAAAATGTATATTTAGACAGTAAATTTAACAGCATGGCTTCGTAATTGATGATGAACGGATTATTTTGAGTGAAAGGACAGAAGCAGTACGTATTCATGTATCACATCATAGCATCATGCCTGTATTCTCTGAAGAGTTTGAGTTACATTAAGTTACTCCATTGCCGTTATTAAGTGGGATAGGCCTATTACAGTCAACTGGGAACAATTTCAAACTCCAAGCAATCGTATTCACGAACTCATGGTCGACAGTCATGCATAAAACGAAAAGAATCAGGCAGTTATTTATCTAAACCTAGTGATAATGACACGACGGATTGCAAAGGTAGGCAATGCTTACAGAAGAACTATGGTTTCATAAGGACTATGAGCAAGGTATGAGAGCTTGTTAATGCGAAAAGCGGAACTTGACAATTTACTAGCAAAACATGCGTATGAAGAAATAGAAGAAGTATAGGATAACAAGATAGGTAAAGTAACTGAGCAATTGGTACATAAAGGAAGGCGTTGCGGGTTTGATCGCTGCACAGAATAAATATTAAGAGAGATGTATGTCTGTAAACTCAAGCAACACTCGAAACACGAGAATGAGTAAGCAGAGTGATTTAAATCAACGTAATTTAGGGATCTTAATATGCGAAGAATAGGACGGATATTTCGTAATAAATAAATAAAATGCTGTCTGAGAAGATAAAACATAATTGTCCCTCTGAAAACGAAGTCCATAGGTCAATAAAATAGATTCAACGATGACTCAAATTCTGCGAAGACTGAATAACCCAGGGAGCTTTAGCAACAAGCATTTTTATACTTATGACCCAAATTAAGATGTATACAACTAGTTACAACCAAATTTCTCGGTCTTGTGACATGTGAAAATGTTATATTTAGACGCTCTACAATCCAAAATTGGTGCGGACCAATTGGTGAAGACATATTCCAAGTCCGTTTCAATTAACAAAAATTATATTAATCTCCGCTAGTTGGCGCCAATGCATCATGAGCAGTTACGACCCTCTACCAGTGAACTGTACACGATGGATTAAGTGGTCGTGATCGCTTAATATTCACGGTGCATAGCACCACCCACGCTCCAACATTACAGCGTAGCTACATACGGTTTTATTCCTTGAACAGAATCGGCGGAAAACAGAGATTTATTTTTCGCATTGAATAGTTTTACTGCGATGTGTGGACGGAGTTTGCCGAGTAAAGGAAATCCTTATGTGGTAAGTGGAACAACAAATCGAGTGTACAGTGCGATATTGCTGTTGAAGAGAACAAGTTTAGTAAGTGAACCCACTAGGCAGTTAGACCTTTGAGCTATATGAGATGATCAATCAGATAGGCATACAGTTACGTCACTTTAAGTCTGATGCTGCAGCATCCTGACTGCCTATGTAAATTAAAATAGATGTACAGTAAAACAATCTACATAATATTCATTCATAATTCGAAAAGGAGACTATTATGTTCGAAAACGTCAAAGGAAGTCTGACATTTTAAGTTTATAGCTTATCTAGTTACGTCACATTGTTTCTTCTTCACAATTTACTCAGTTGTGTTGATTTTTAATATTTTTCATAGTACGATGATCATGCGACCTTGTACAGTCTGCTATAGCGACCAAAACATTTAATTATTCATTATTTCGCATTAATTTGTATGAGACCGTACGATTTTTTGTTCTTTAGTGGCGCGTCTTTGAATTTTAACTGTTTTACTTTGTGTTTGCTACTCAACAGATTTGCTATTGAAATACTAAAATACTCGGCAAATATTCTTAATTCTTGCTGTTTTAGGGCTTGTAAAAAAAAAACAGAATATATGTTGAGATTGAAAACATATTAGTCTCCGTCTTAAGTGTCAATATCACTGACAGGAATCGAATTTCCTCTTGGGTATTTGCATAAAATCAGGTTATATTTTTAACAGCACAGGTACATTCGTAAAGCAGTAAACATTCCTAATCTTCCCAGAAGTTTTCGTTATAATTAAACTAGACACAATTTGTGGTTCCATTATTGGCATAATAGTTATGTGTGATTTGACTCTATTCATTTTGATTAAAACATCTTTCAACCTTTTAATATTATCTACAAAGTCAATTTACAGCCAGTTTGTTAGCAACCACAATATCTAGAAAATGCTGTTAAACCAGCAATTTTACATAGATATTCAAATTTAGTAGTATCGTTTAAGCTTCAAGCGGTATTAAATTTTCCGTTAAACATTATATTGCTTTAATCATTCCGTAGATGATTAAGACGTGAAAATGGCTATACTAATATACCATTTTAAAGAATAGCGTGCAGGGGATATTGCTAAAAACATAATGCCTGATGAACGGACTGATGTTCGGAGTAGGAATGTTTTTAAGAACGTAAACGTGAATGCTGTAGCTTATCCTCTTGACATGTTCCATTAGTCCTCGTTAACATCACCCTCTCCGGAAGATAGTAATTCTTCGCTGGGTAACTCTTCTCAGAAGGCAGAAGCAATTATGCAATTAAATTTTCCATTGAATATTTTACTGTTAATAAAGCATTTTAGCCCATTCTAGCAAGGGCCTTTTCTAAGAATGAGATGAGTTAAGCCACCAAGCTAGCTTGGTGTGGAAAAGCGAACTATACTAACTTGAGAAATTTAAGGAGCCTTCTCAAGTATGCAGGTTTCTTTACGAAGTGATAATCAAATTACTACGGTCAACTATACAGTTAAATTGCTCCATTGAATATTTTAGTGTATCGATTTATTTACCGTCAAGTCGATATTCGATATAGTACGTCACTCAAGGTCATGAGCGAGGAAGTGAATAGACAATGCACCGAGCGATTTCGCAACTCAAGCGCAGGCAGCCGACCGAAGTAGGAAGTCTTTGGTTATCACGACAATCGGCCAACTACGCAGAGATAAAGGTGACACGAGTCTTATTTATTGACACATTTTTTTTCTACTTTATATTGTGACATCGAGTGTAGCGAAAAATCTATACCGCAAACCTTTTTTTGAGAAGAGTAATATGAATAATGACAATGTTACATCCATCTCGTGTCGTGCTATCCTACTAATCCTACCCTACTAATATTATAAATGTGAAAGTTTATGAGAATGGATGAATAGATGGATCTTTGTTACTCTTTCACGCCAGAACGTCTGAACGGATCTGGATAAAATTTGGTACAGAGATAGATTATAGTCTGGAATAGCACATAGGCTATCCCGAGAAAATGTACGGGTTCGTAAACCACGCGGGCGAGGCCGCGGGCGGAAGCTAGTATATACTAATTGTACTTTATTTTTGCATCTGCTATGTTAAATACATTAAATGCAAAACTTTACTGTGCAGTCATATAATAATTTACTTTCTAATAATGCACGTAATGACATTCTCGGAGATCTCAGACCAGCTTTTTCAAGGTGGTTATTGCGAAGATCAAGTTTCATAGGAGCATAACAGCAGTTACACAGTTTTATGTCATTCTACAGTATCGTGAGACCTATCTTTTGTACGTGAGATATAATCTCCAGATAGAAAAACCAAAGAGACTTTTCAACATGTTTTATTTTCAGTAGAACATTCTTTTAAGCCTTCGGCATTATTTGTGTCTAAGAAACCATATTTTGTTATTTGTTGATGAGTTTACGTTTCAAACTTATCAAGATTGTACGCAGGCTAAAGAGTTTACAGAATAGTACTTAATGTTTTCCCTTGGTATTGCAATTGGTTCTAAAACTTGTATAGTTTTTTTAGCTAGTATTTATTTTCTTTATATTTGATAGGTACGTATTTGTCTACTACTAAATGTTTATATTATAGTTATCTGTACCTCTATTATGAGTTTTTTACTATTTACCTTCATAGTTAATGTAAATTTTCATGCAAGCGATTTTAGTTCTTAACCGGGTTACATTAGGGATTAGAGTCGCTAACATGACATCTCCATAATATAGTAAATAGTAAATCAAAACTTTACTATGACACATATGTCACATAAGCGACTCTAATCCCTAATTTAACCAAGTTAAGAACTAAAATCGCTATCATGAAAATTTTAACTTACTATGATAGTAAATAGTAAGTAAACTCGTGATAGCGGTACTGTTTTTAAAAGTTTTCATAAGACACTAAAATTATGCACATTACAGTTTTACCTAAGCTTTGGATGATTTAGTTTGAGTAAATATGTACTTAATAAAATATTCTCAATTTTCTCGTTCTTTTTTCGAGAAGGCCATAGAGTAAGTAATTTGTTTTAGTGTATGAACGAGAGAGTAAGGACCTTTATTAACTGATGCGATGTTATCTTTCTTTCCTTGTTGTCATTTTACATTCAACTCCGCACGATTTACCAAGAAATATCAATTAAGTATCCCTTAACTGATAGCCAGTTATCAGTCGATAAATTATCATTATTTTATATAATTGAACGCATTGATATGTGAAGATTATTGAACGTAGTACAATGATAATATTTTTGTTTTGATATCAAGTTTTCATGTTTAAGATTTAGAATCAAGAATGTATTAATGAATTTATGTAAGTAGGTAAGTAGTATTGTTTGGCAAGTGTTTCTTTACGGTGGAAATGGTCACGTTATTTTAAATTTTAATTTGTTTATTTAGATGGTATGTTTATTTGAGGATTGCTGTATGTATCAATGATGTATATTAAACATTTTCATATCGTCGCTCAGTAGTGAAAACGTCGTAAATCCTTTTTTTTTATAAAAACCTTTTTTTTTGTTCTTTAGATTGATAAAATCGTAAAGCACGTATTAGTTCAAAAAACTTTTAATTCAGATACTCCTAGCGCCGCCTATGATGTATAATGAGAACCTTGTATAGAGATTCATTCAGCCATTGGCGTCTGAGAAACTCGGTAAAGTGTAACGTCGCCAAGTACTAAAAATCAAAAGCTTTCATAGTTTTTTGGCCGACCATTTTTCTGTCCTCCTGTAAAATATTGTGTTTTACACTTACGAAGTTATCATGGCTGAGCGACGATATTAAACGTTTGTAATACTAGTAATACTTAATTTAGTCTCAATAGCATACCATTTGGTTACTAAAAACTTTACCAGTTACTCTTTTATGACATTTTTTGGGTGTATGTCATTTCAAATCAGCGAGGAGAAAATAAAACATACTTTAAATAAAACGGCTTTGACGGATATTTCGTTTTGTTACTAAGGATACTTATGAATACCAAAGGACGAGGAAATATAAAATAAATCCCTCGTAACAATTCAAAGTAAAGACATTTAGTTAAACGGTTGCAAACGATTAGTAATTTAGTAAAAATTGTGTCAATTTTTTAAACGTACTCGTGGGACAGGGCACCGCCGCTTACAGAAAATGAAACCTTTTTTTTTTAAGTTTGACAACCACTGTATGATTGTCTACCATTTGACAGTCAATAGCTTTGTTATTAATAGAAAATGCAAATATTTCAAGTTTAAACATATAATGTGGGTTATTTCGGTTGATATCTTTTCTATTTTTAGTAGTCTGATACGTGTGGGATTTGTATATTTTTTACTGTAGTATATAATTTGTTTTACTAATGAAGCTAAATTGCAAATTTACTGTAATATGCATTCTAAATAACTGTATTGGAATGTAAAATATTTAGTAGGATTCAGTTATGAAGCTTTAAAATGTACATTACATTTAAATACAGTATTGTATTTTGTTTCCACTTTCAAACTTGCATAGTATATTATGAAATAAGTATATTATTTCGGTCTTACGAGAATAAATCAATTAAACACCGTAAAAGATACAATTAAACACCGTTAGAGACTCCCAAAGGATCCAGTAACGCACCTAATAAAATGACAAAGAAAACTAAAGTTGATTTCCTCTGAGACAAATTTCCGAACATTACTCCCGGGCAGTAGCAACAAAAGCTTAGTTATGGGCGCAAATCTGAACAGCCAGCCAGTCATCGGGACCTAACAGCTGGGAGTCACGGCATACAGTAATATACACGTCAAATTCATAACCACGGTCATGAATCACTTGACATTGAAAATGCCGAATACCCTAAACACCCAAATTTTGGGGTGGCGATTCTCGCTCCCATCGATCCCCTTGGAAGTGGGTCGACCTCCCTTCGCCTGTGACCTTGGGAGCCGGAGATGGTCGAGCATTTCCGAAAACGGCCGAAGCGTTCATTCATTCGGAGCCCGACACCCACGTAAGTGCGGCTGGGCGGATTCTGAATTTCCACGCTAGAAGCCTTTCGCTTCCACTTTTAATGATGTGTACTTTAATGTTGCAAGGTTTTTGAATGTTTGAGATAGGCGTTTTTATTGCTGCTTCTTTTTTTTGGCTCAGGTAGATATTCTTTCTTGAATGTTACGTGATAATCCCGTCTTTTGGGTTGATTAGAGCTCAATTCAGATTTACCTTTGCTTAATCTTTGAGAATACATTTTTGTGAGAAGCAAAAATTTATACAAATAATTATTATTAAAAAATGTAATATCCTTGACAATCCCACACTGAAAAGTTAAGAAAACTTAAAGTAAAAAGGAACTTCAAAGAAATCTTTGCTAAGACTACCTTAAATTATTGTCGTTAAATTTTTCGTTGTTTTATATCCAGTTGAAAAATTCTTTGGATTTTATTCTGCCTTTCTCTTTGATCGATAAACAAAAAAATCAAGTCTACTATCATGGTCAATGGTGTTTAAGATTGCTTTAAATGGGCAAAAGGGATAGCTGATTGCCTTGCAATGTTTGTTACAATTCCCCAAAAGTTTCTTGACATAATTGTTATAATGAGCGATAAAGATTTAATATATAAATCCATAAGATTACCATAAACTTTTTTTATTTGGATAAATGGTAAAGAAGTTAATTAGTAAATGTTATAATTGGGGATTTCAATATAAGGTAACGGAATAGCTTTTAGATTGGTATGACATTAAGACTTGAGTGGAAATGTTAAAAGTAGAACATATCCATAGAAATATTTTGGATCGGTATTTAATTCAAAGTGAGGGTCCAACTACTTCGTAACCTGTATATTTTAGGTTCGTTTTGCTCCTTCATTTCTGGTAAAATTTAAGTCAATTTCAAGAGTTTCGCTTAGGTATCCTAATTTTATGAACTTTTTTCTTAAATTTATTGTTCGGAAATGTGATATGGTACATCTTTTACTCTTTACAGATCAGTATTAAGAGCCCATATAATATGTTTGAAAGCCAGTCAGATCTTGTTTGTTCTGACAACACTTCACAGCTCATGCGCAGTAGTGCACTTCAATTCACAATCACATTTCGCTATGTCATCTTTGTTTTGATCTCGATTAATTTGTTATTTTTTTGATCACGCGTCGAGTCTAAAGACCATTAGAAAGATGTTATAAGAGAATACATAATGAAACGAGATGTCATGTTAAAGGATATAAAATAAAGCTTAATATTAAAGCTTCCAGTCTGAAAATAATTTTAGATTCGACATTAGTATCTACAGTCCTACTGGTTTTATTGAAGTAATCGTACATATTATCTTTCGATGCATCAAGGGTATTTCATATAGATGCTTCGCAAACATCTCGGAAAAACCACGGAAGATCTATTGAAGCAACCTGCGAAAGACAATGCAGGGTCGCCTTATCATTTCATATCAATATTTGCATGACCTTAGGAAAATGTATCACTTTAATACATTATAGCTAATAGATGACATTATTAATGTAATTACAATACATCTCAAGGTTTGAATAGTGGAATTTTTGAAAGAAAAACCGGTCCTGTCTTCCGTAGTAAATAAAATTTAGTAGCCAATTTAGTGAGGTCTTTTATTTAATTTATGAATATTTATTGGAACTTATGACGTCATGTAGCCCCAAAACATATTTGCGACCAAAAATGAAAGTTGATTGATGAAGTACTTTTGTTTTGAAATAACCATCTGGTTATTATACGCTTGTCAATCAATTAATTATACATTATAATTCAATGAATTCAATTCATGTGACGTAGGATCTAATTCAATTGATTTGAATTTTATTGTTAAAATTTAAAATGACTTCTTGATATTATGACGAACGAATTTTTTTATCAGCTAATTAATCGGAGCTATTTGAAAACTTTGCATCATCATAAATGCAAGTGATCTTTACAAGTAATATACTTACTAATTCTATTATAATTTTAATTGAGGTATCTGAATTGATTTATCAAAATAATACATTATTAATATTACAATTATTGATTGTTGTTTGTTTATCGTTAATATTGTCTTTATACAATCGTTTAATACATATTATATATCTCTAATAGATACTTCGATTTAACTGATTAATGCTTAATAAATAAACAAATGAATAAAGCAAAGAAGGTAGTACTTTCTATGAATGGATTATCAGTTCTACCATTAAAAGGCTGCACCCAATTTGAATAGCTTAATAACAGCAGCCTGGATGCGACGCATACAAGTGCATTAGCCAATCCGGTACGCAGGCGGTCTGTCACCAAGTGCATTTAGAACAAAAACTGGATACTTAACTAACTAGTTTAAAAGATTCAATATGAAAAAATAAAACTATAAAAATAACCTTGAAAGCAAAAACGAATCAATTTATTTAAAACTTGAAACACATGCTAATTTGTACGATTTGAACAAAACACGGATCGGTAAGGAAAAAAAAAAAGGCAGTCAAATTAAATCGTTTTTGGTGTTGAAAAAAATGTGAATAGTATTCTTTAGATCTAGTGTTATACTTTTGGACATTAAGATAGTCAGAAATACATAAAACACGTCGCTAAATCCAAAGAAAAATACAACAAATATTATTCAAAACAATAAACAGACTTCCGCTTCTAATGCTACGTCACAGACGATTAATGAAATGGGCTCTACATATTTTTTTTTTTTTTTTTTTTTTTTTTAAAACTTTGCCCCACACTAGGATTTCTCCTGTATCGTGGGTACAGTTTACAAACATACATGTCACATGCACAAACAACCAGACCCGAAACAACTATCTGTAGATCATACAAATATTTGTTCCGTGCGGGGATCGAACCCGCGACACGTAGCGCAGAAAGCTAATCGCTTAACCACTGCGCCAACCGTGTCGTCAAATTAATGTTGAAGTTCCAATATAACTTTTTTCGATAACAGAAGTAACTCTATATCAATTGTGCCTAGCACACTTCAGAGCGCGCGGCCTTTTAGTATTGGCATTTGTGATTATTCAAATCGACAGACACTAAACTCAAGTGGTGTAAACTACTGGATGGATGACGTAATACGATAGCAAAACAGTCAATATTTGATATGGAGCCATTAGCCACGGCGTGCGATAACACGCGACAAGTTCACTAATGAAAACGGGACACAAAGATACTGTTGCTGTCGCGATCGCGGACTAAACGAGTTTCGCGAATAAAATTGTTTTGTTAATGCTAAATGTTCTCCTAATTCTGAAGTGCCTCCGGCTTTGGTCGTATTGTCTTACATGTATATTTTTGTAATTATGAGGCTTTGGTAATTTATTAAAACAGATTAATCTATAATTTAAACAATCGGCTTATTATAACTTCATCGGTTTTTTAATTGATTTGCAATTGTCTTTAGAATTAATTTATTAATTGTAGTTAATTTCTAACAAAAACATTCAATTATAGAAAATGTATAATAAGATTCAGGTTTATTCTTAATTAAAATCAATTAAATAGTATTAATAGGGAAAAAATACCAAAGATAAGGGCAAAAGAAAAAGTCAATAAATCAAATCAATAATTTGCTTGTAGGTAGTATAGTAGGTACACATTTTTCCTGACAGCAAATTATATTGATTTATTAGGGGTGCTCATTAAACTGTATAAAATAACCTCTCACTTCTACCGACCGCCTTTTTTGTATAATTATGGGCTGTGCTGTGATAAGGTCAGAGCGAGGTCATTCGAAAGTCCCTTTTCCAGTATTGGATTGTTCATTGATACTGATCACTGAAGTGAATTAAAGCAAAACTAAAGGATATGAGTTGTTGAAGAAAGCAAGATAAAACGAAATAGTTTGCTCGCAAAAAATGGGACTTAGAAAATTGAAATTTGAAGAAAGAACTACGATGGACAGAAAAGTTGTACATTTCATATATATTTTCTAAGACTAACAAGAAAAGTACCATAAAAATGATGAGATAGTAATATGATCAAAAAACTAGGAAACAGAAAGAGGAGCCAAGAGACGTTAAAGTACAAATCATGAAACAAATAAAACCAAAACTGTATGTGGACAAAAACCTAAAAATTTCAAAACGTACGAAAAGTCACGAGTTTATCTAAACGTTTGACCTTTGTCTGTAGTAGATCATGCTACTGACAAGACAACGCAAATTTACCTATTTCGCTCAAATGCTTCCGTAAAAACAGGCCTCGTTTGTTTGCCGTTTCAAATAAAGATGTTTGTGTTGTAGTTTTTGAGATCAAGAATGGAGATTAAGGCGTCAAGATTAAGAGTATAATAATAACTTAAAAGGGTTATAAGAAGTCTATGAAGATCATCAGTGTCAATACAACATTATTCTTTCAAGTGGAAACACTAAGTAATAAATTAGAATTAATCACGAAAATTATGTTTTTTATGTGTATCTTTCCCTGTTTCTCTATCCAAGGTCTAGCCATAAATTACATCAAATGACATCGATTTGATTTAGAATGATATGACGTAGGTTTTCTAATTTACATCAATATTACTGAGTCGTCAATTATTTTGTAATACATCCGGGTTATGTAAAATATTATTAGCAAGAAGATTAGCATAAACCTGGACTAATAACGACTTTTAACGCTAAACTTAACCAAAGAATAGTACCTAATGAATACATAAAATTCCAAATCAAGTAGATTTGGATGCTAATATGGAATATTAAAGCATCGTCAGGGTCTATGGTTTAACACTTGAAGTTTTATCCATCAATGAGGTCTTTAATACCAACTTGTTTTTGTTTCACGTGATTTATCAAAACCGATTTTATTTTAGTTTATTCTGCTTCTGCGTTGCACTTTGTAAGCGCTCGTTTAGAAATAAAATTCTGATTAGTAGAAAACAAGAAGCAAATGTAAATAATAAACGGAACATTATTCTTCCAACACTGTTATGTAGTAAACAAAATTTTCTTTAAAAATTCTGGTAGAATTTGAACCCCATGTGTTGTTTTCTTATTTATAGGCGCACTTTCGCTAAAACATCGCATCTACGAGGTGCGGTGCCGGGGGAAGACGTCGGAAGGTTATCAAACGTGATAAGAGCCCATCCATCACTCGCTTCGTATCTGTCAACGAATGCTCTAGGGCGACAGTGTACGTGGAAGATTTTATGTTTCAAACTATGGCATCTATCAGTTGATGACAAAACATTACTTGGTAATAGAAAATAATGGATATTTTAATGTGACATAATAAAAAGGATTTGAAGATACAAATCCAGTACTTAGAATTTTTTTTTGGCGTTTTTTGTTATTTTCATTTATGATTGAATTTCGCTAAATCGTTATAAAAAACTCATACATAACTTGAGCTAGGCTTGCTAGGACGTATTTGTCGATAGGTATTGATAAAAAATTAAAAAATGGGTTAAGAACAACCCAAAATTATAAAACATGGAGGCAGACTAATTTGGAATACCTCAATTTGTAGTTATTACGGAGATTGTGTGAACACTTAAATTCAAAGGAAAATTAATATTACATCTTCATACAATTTTCACCGAGTTTCGTCTATCTAATTGAAATCTAACAGTCTTCAAGGTACACCAACTGTACGCCCACGTTTTCCTTTGAAGGAAACATACGTAATGAGGAGTGGGAAAGTATAATTGTTACATCAAGCTGCTTAAGTAATGACATTGAAATCAAAACATCAAAGTGACCTCAAAGTACCCTTTTTATAAGCAACCATGGAGCGGGAGATGATTGACCGATTTTTACGAATTATTCACGTAGGTACTGCTGTGCTTAAATATATTATAACAAATGCAATGACAAGAATAAGAGCAGCTATTTGTAAATTAACTATAAGGATAATGCATTGGGATTCGCAATTATAACCTTTAAGAGAGTGCGAATATACTCAAAAAGATACACCACAAAGCAAACAATAAGAAAAAATCACTTTAGTATTCTACGTGAAGTGGACGAGATTGTTCGCATTACGCAACAACTCGTGACTCTTATTACGAGTGTCACAATCAATAAACGTAATATGTCAATTCAAATTTACCAAACAAGAGTGAACCAAACGACTACTTTAATAAAGTTACAAGTAGAGTAACAGCACTTGCCAGTAGTTCCTCGCCGGACGAATACTAACATGCTTTTTCCTAGTCTGGTCTCAAATTATCATTTTATTAGAGTCTTAGCGTTTTATTGATCCATTTGATTAACTATTACACTGAATGTCACCGTAACAAATTTGCAACGCGCAAATTAAAGACGTTCGTTTGTGGCTACTAATTTGAGTCTTATGCAGTAATAAATGCATGCCGCTGTCATTTATAATTATCTTTTTTATGCAAGGTAACATTCATGTAACAATTATTATCTTTATCTGTATGTCGGTATGGTTGTCAGTAAATCATGTTCTGTTTAAAATAGTAACAGGTGACAGAAATGTGAATAATTTATGCACAAGTAAAGCTATTGTTAACACTAATGATATCTATAACGATGAAAATGAAGAATAAAATAGCTATTTTCTTATTTACTCAGTAGTAGAGGTCGGTAATAAAATGAACAATATTAATGAAGAAAAAACAAAAAAGTCAGTTAAACACGCACGCCGAGAACCCACAAGCGGATCGCTGGCGTACACTCGCACATTAACAAAAAACGTGTTCATATACACACATACAGAAGCAAAAACTTCGCAGATGTGCTCACACGCATCGTTGTCGAGCAAAAAGCGACCGGCGTGTCTTGATCTTGCGTCGGAGTAGCTTTACCCGTTTCTCCTCACTTCTCATTCTTTCTCTAAATCAAATTATTTCAGAGTTAAGCCTCCTGAAGACCGTTTTGGATAAATAAAGTGTTACCATGTTAAAATAGTCTGGAAATAAGTTATATTAAAATTTTAAATGACACTTGATTGTCTCCGATAGTTTAAAACGTATTATTTTCCACTTCGAAAGTGAATGCCGTAAGATAACGTAGATTTCAGTTTTAATTTGCTCCAAATGATTCGATAACCGCTCCAACTTTTGTAATCCGTCTTCCGATAAAGTCTTCATTCGTGTGAAATGTTTGCGAAGATTATCATCTCGTCTGTGATCTCCCGGCCAGTGAGGGCCGCTTTTAGTGTTCTATTTTGAATAGTTTCACTCATTTTATTCTATTCAGGACCTGTGCAATTAAATCTTTATTATCCCTAAGCTGAACTGTCGTAGTGGTAACTTGTTTTTAATTACATTTTAAGTACACATCTACTTGTACAAAACAACTCTCGAGACATAACTTGACATCGTTGGCCATCATTTAAACGTCTGTACTTGGCGTAATGCTATCGTCATCATAATAATAAACATGTAGAGCATGTGATACATTATTATTAATATTGTTGATAATATTTTAATCATCAAGTGCGGGACCTATATCTGAATAATATTATATTACTCTATTATATTCATAATCGTTGTAGGACCATAATATGAGAAGAATAATAATTGTCACTGAAAGTTTCAATAAAGATGTTGTGACTTTGAAATATATTGAACAAGCAACTGTTCATACAAATAATATTGTTTTTTACAAAACCAAAGCAAATTCCCATGTGATTTTTATATATTAGTTTTGTTATCCTTTAAAACTAGAACTATTAAAATAACACCCGCTGTGCCCATTGTTAATTTGCGAACACAAATTAAGTGTCTAATACTTGTTTTTATTTCTACATACATAAGTGAAACCTGTTTGTGGATTTATGTAAAATGTCAAACATGAAGGTCGATAGTGCGAAGAACCGACGACACCGAAGACTTCCGATACGTTGCACGAGTAACATTGTGATTTTGACAGCTAGTTTTTACTTAATACCAATGTGCAACAATTTTGAAAGAACTGTCAAAAAAAATGAAAAACCTAATAAACACGATTGTAATTAATTCTCAAATTATTCACCTATAAAATTAAAATATCATTCAAGTCAAGTAAACCATCGTTAGATAACAAATGTGTATTTAGGTTAGAAGTCGATTGAAATATTATTTTAAATTGCCAGCTGTCTTTATAGACAATGATCGAAGTAAATATAACAGTAACACTTAGAAATCACATTACGGAGTCGCTGGTGATATTAAATAATTGTTTGAATTCTTAGAGCACATTAACATAAAACTATAGTGCATTCACTAGTTAGAGTCTGAGAGTTGTAGGGCAGGTCATGGCTGAATGCGTAAGCACAAACGGATGTGCAAACGATAACATTATCACTATTTCACAAGTCTGTTTGCAGCAGAAAGAGCCAGTTAAGAGAAAACAAATATTTGATCTCCGTTATCTTCTGCAGCATTGAAAATCAGATACAAAATTGCTTTTATTTCAGTTTGGTAAACACTGGGTTAAATTTTCAATTCTTTCAAATAAATTGTTGGCATTTTATGTGTAGCCTTGTCATAAGTCCTACGTTCAATTGTCATGTTTGTCTGGAGTACAGTGTCTGGCCACTACTTCAAGTACCAGGCTAGCAGCGGATCGTGGCGGTGTCACGTTACGCGGTGGCTGTTGACACCAGCGCCTGATTAATATTTATGATACGGCTGAGCATCTCGCATGGCCGGTTCGCTCACTCGATGCGAATTATCTCTGTCCTACTCGCACATACGCAGTTCTTTTACGTTAGACAGAATACGCATATATAGTACATATGGCAACTGCTCTTTTAACATTCGAATGTGCGTAAGTGCGAATGAGAGTCCCAAATCTTCTTAATTTTTGTTAAGTTTCGTTTTTGCTTCCAGTTTTTTCGGATTTATACGTGTTTTGACCTTGATGAGGTTTTTTGTAAACATTAAGTCAAGTTCTGTTTTAATTGTCTTTATATTTATCATCAAATTCATATATATATTTGTTGTATGCAGTACACAAACAATAAAAGAAGATCAGTTTCGGTTGTTCAATAGGTCTTAATCTTCTAAGTGGATGTAAATCACTAGATCGGTGTCAGTCCCACTGACCATACGATTGCAAATCGAAAGAATTGAGTATGTGGAACGAGGCGTGGGACCAACGCCTCGAACCTGACCGTATCGAGGTATCTCAACCGGACAGACTCGACTCGACTGCCATTATAAAAAAATTGCAACAGCTATAAGGGAAAACCGTGTTGTAGAAATTACAGCCATTTAGAAAAGGGAACACTTGTAGCATGTTGTTTGTTGAGGCAGATAATTAAATACTTTACGACAATTTCTTGGGTAAGTTCGTTTAACATAAGCAGATTCCTGTTCATTTGAATTACTCATTGGTCCGTTTCATTAGTCACTTAAACAAGCTTGTACGTAGTTAATTGAAACGCATCCAAAATTACTAGCTTGATCTCTTCTGCTTTATCAGAATCTTGATGACGGCAATCAATGTCATTTGTAAATTTGTTGTTTTGCTCGGCCAATTTGCATATTAGTCTTTACAATATATAACGAACGTATTTAAATTCGTTTATAATGTTTCAGTTGGCAGTACATGTTAAAGATATTTTCTCATTATGTTTCCTGCACGAATCAGAATATTAACAGAATTATCATTGTGTTTGCGACACCATTATCGTTGTTTGTCTGGACATTTTCCGTGAGCTCGCGCGCTCCAGCGCCGGCCGGCGTTCGCGAGACTCCGCTCCAAGGTCACGTTATCGTGCTATCGCCAGCCCTGAACCAATCCAAGGTTAACAGACGAATATCCACTTTTGGATTAGCAGGCTCGAGCTTAGACTATAATTTTTTTAAATCATCGACATCCATACGTCACTAGCACGTCCGTCTTACAGGAACTCGGCAATCTCGACCGTCGCGCGCTGAGTCTTTATTGTTAATTTGCGAACGCTAGTGGAGCGCGGTCCGGACGCGTACTCTTGGTTTTAAGTAGCAATACCGCAATAATAGTCTCAAATCAAATTAGCTGCATGTTTACATTTTATAAATAGAGCGCGTTCACGTGGCGCCGCAGTGAGATAAGCGTCCGTCGACTCGCCGACATCACTCACCGTGCGCTGTTAACATCCTCCGCGGGGTGGCACGGGATCCTCCGTCACACTGACACTCGTGTGGGATATAAAGCACTCACAAACGGCGCACTAAGTTGAGCGGCACACGCGAGGACTGCACGGCGCGACACCCACAACTAGAATGCGGGTGAGACGGCTCGTCGCGGGGTGCGGGGGGAGACCGGCAGCGACACACGGCTCATACGAAGGCGCGGCGATGAGGACTGCGGCCGAGCAAGAGCGCGCTCCCCCCCATTGGTCGGAAACGGGGTGACGTCACGCGACGTGTCCAATCGCTGCTTGGCCTTTAGTTCCCGTTGCCTGCCGGCGGAGGCGCTGCTGTCGAGGAAGTCGCCCGCCCTACAGAGCTTTCTTCAGCTAGGGCGTGTGCTTTTGCGGGCGGCCAGCACGGAAAGAAATCACGGCACCATGAATTATGTATATATTGTAATTTATTTGGTATCCTCAACTGATCAGAATAATAATTATAATTTATAGTTACAACCTTTTCGTTTATAAAAAGGTTTAGGCTTATCAGATTAAATTCGTACGGTATTGGGTAAATGCCAAAGAAGGTTAATATACATATGCGTTAAAAAAAAAGATTAGAAGATCCGATCCATTATCATGTCGTTTGAATAATAGATCTCCCGTTATTTCTCGGAAAGGAAGTAGGAAACTAAGTCACATAATTTCATTTGACTTGCTAATATGTGTTTACGTTGTCCAGTACTTACATGTTTTTGTTATGCGGTCAAATTAATAAGTTACCTAACATAAAAAAAAAATTAAAGTTACAGTTTCTCTGAACAAGCGAAATATTTATATTTACGCAACGTCGACAGCATAAACTAACAAACAAATTGTTGAACAAGAAACTGAACTTTGTAAATACAAGCGCGCCTAAATGTTGAATGAATTTGGTAGTACTTTGAATGGGAAAAGTTAATGAAAATTAATTGCCCTGGGGACTTGTATTATTTAGAATTGTTTATTCTGTGTCACAAGATCCCAGAAGTGGTAAGACTTTATAATGATTATGAGGAACCATATTATGACGCCTTCCCGGATTTGTTCAAGCTACGCGACTGAACAAATTCTGGGTACAAGTCGTACAAATATTTCAGTTATAAAGCGTTATCGAATACCTGTATATAGATGAAATCTTTTCAACATTTAATTAGTAGAGGGTCGATTTTCAATCGTCAGATGACGTATTTATAGAGACTAAATATGACGGTTTTACATTTTTCCTATACAATACCTGTGTAACCATATTAAGGTACCATATTTATTGTTTAGATGATAGTTATCTGACTATTGAAAAATCGGTTCTTAGTTGGAATATATTTAGATAAAACGCTTTAAAAAAATCGACGTAAGGTCAATAGTAAAATCATTTTTATCTGATGAACCTGCAGCCTAATTACCGATGTAGCAATCAGTTTGCGACAGGCGTAGATCGCGCGATAGCTTCTGTCAAACGTCATTTGTGAACAGAAAAAATGCCCATGTTAATGTACACCAGTGTGGTGGATTAGGTCCTAACCCTCCTCATTCTAAGAAGAGGCCCTTGCCCAACAGTGGGACAGTAATGGGCTGAACTTATTTATTTAATGTACAGTCTACTTCAAGTTACCAATAGTTATAGTTCGTGATAATCGTATTTATTAAATCTGTAATTCCTAATCAAAAAATATAATTCATGAAATACGTAATCTACAGTGAAACATTGCAGTAACTGCCATAGTGGGCTTATGGTCGCATGCAGTACCGTTGAGCATGAAGTCCTGAGTTCGGTATCCAGGTTCACCAAAGGCAGAAAGATAAATATGACAGTCCGTATTGTGCTGGGGAATATACTCGCCCCTTATTCAACGGTACTTAATAACGGCATCAGCAAAATCTAGGTGTACAATACACCTCTGCCTAACACTTCGGGGAATACAGGCGTGATGCTATGTTTTGTTACAATGAAGTGATAAAATGGTGTGTGTCTGTAGAGCAATATCTGATGGTAGCCTTGTGAAAGTTTGGTTTTCCTTAATACTAAACAAGGCCCCATCTGCTGTTGCTAATTCTTGTCAATCTTCTCTCCAATTTACAGTTCTGGTATAATTTTCCAATCTAGTGAATTTGTTCGTCAAATTAGTGAAAGAAAGAAATTAAATTACTTATAAGTTTAAACCTAATATAACATAGCATCACGCCTGTATTCCCCGAAGGGTAAGATAGAAATGTACGTACTATTGAGTCCCATGTAATAGGGGGTGAGTTCCAGACTCCGTGGTACTAACGAGAATTACCAAACAGAAAAATCCAATAACACTGCCTGACCCAGGAATTGAACCCTTTCACTACACGCCTAGCAGTCGCGCTTGCCACCATTGAACCGATGAAGCAGTCAACAAGTCAATTACAAGCTTTCAAATAGAGAATATGTTTTTATGCTTTTTGACTTTAAGATATATCCCAGTAGGTATGAAATGACTTATCTGTCATGTTGGCATCTATCACATGGGTTTCATTCATGCCGTAGTGGAAAGATTAGCTAGTCAGCAATTGTGGTATCGAGGCTGACTGCCCAGGGTGTGCTAGATGATCTCAAGTATAACCATACTGGAGATCATCTGGCACACCTTGCGTGTAAACAAATCACATCTCTTTTTTCTACCTTCTGTTGTCAAAAATTGAAATAACTGAAAAATCATGAAGAGTGTGAAGTACCATAATGCGTTGATTTATTATAACAGTACTCGTATTTTAAATTTACTCAAAGACCATTAAAAGCTTCTTCAACCCTCGTAGATACTTAGAAATTGTTAGAATCGGTTGAATGTCAGTATTGGTCAAATTGATTCAGCTTTTAAAAGGGGAAAAAGAGCTAAAATAATATCCATTAATATTCCATCTCAATATAGAGTAGTCGAAAAATATTAATGATTCTTTAAAATTTAGCATCAGACAAAACATTTGAAAACATTTTATCAGTAGGTAATTAATATACACGCTAGGAACATTTTCAAAAGCAAATTTAAATTCAGAATTCATTTATTCAAAATAGACTATACTATTTGCGCTTTTTGAACGTTAAACATATTATGGACAGAACTAATACGGGGCGTATTATTATGTATAATTTGAATTGGTCTAGTGGTCGTTAGCCCGACTGCTGAGCATGATGTCCTGGTTTCGATTCCTAGGACAGGCAAATTATTTTTGGGGCAAATGATTTCAGAAATTCTCGGCAGTAACCCGGGATTTTGGAATAGTAAGTACCCTTTAGATGGCATTAGGCTCGCCTCCTATTTCATGGTTCCAAATCTTGGCATCAGCGAAATGTGGGTACACACAACACCTCTGCCTAACCTTTAAGGGAATACCAGCGTGATAATGATGTAGTCTAGGAAGTATAAAGCCTAAAATATACAAATATTTCAAACAAAATATATTCCTTAAAACATTTTGTGATTCACACGAACTCGTATTGTTTGATTGATATCAAGCCTAGATCAGAGTATGGTCGACAAAATAATTGAATTGGTTTATGTTATATTTTTATGAGTAAAGTTGCTTTATATCAATCACTAGACAAGTGGGGTACAAGGAATGAACTCCCATGACTGACGAAACTAGATATTGTCTGGCGTTCCCTAGGCAGTCAACTTCGAACCACCATTACTGACAGGCTAATCTTTCTACTACTGCACAAGCAGATTCCCTTGTCACAGATGAAGAAGAAGACTAAACAAATTATAATTTGAACAATTTGGCTATACATCTGTCTATGTTACTAGCCCTAGGTGTCTGGATATTTCATTTTTTCAATATAGTATCTACGTGTTAACCTACTTTTGATGCCGACTGTATTTAAGTGATGGTCAGAGTTGAACTTATCCAATGTGTGACATTACTTAGTAAAATGTTCACATTGTTGACGGGTTATACTAAAATTGTGGACTAAAGTTGCCTCAATAAATAAATAAAATTTATAATTGAAAATTATTATTATTAAATGAGAAAGAATGCGCGTTTCAAATATTCTATATCTTTAGGGTTGTCATTTTTTTTTACAAACTTCCTCAGGATTTCTCCAGTCTCGTGGGTACAGTTTACAAACATACACACACAACCAGACCCGAAGCAACTATCTGTAGATCGTAGAAATATTTTTTCCGTGCGGGAACCGCGACACCTAGCGCAGAAAGCTAATCACTTAGCCACTGCGCCAACCGTATCGTCATATTCAGTTAATATTATGTCTGTTAATGAGGTTTCATTTGTTTCAATCTTCATTTATTATTATCCTGAGATATTTTATCATTTAAGTGTTGTAGAATTGGAAACCTTTTATAATATGTAAGTTTTTTTTAGTATGAAGGTATAGAGCTATTTAACATCTGCAACTCTATAAGTATATTATAAAGTTGGTTAATTCTATTTTAATGGCAGGAGACTTACTGTGGTCAACTCCAATCTACCAAGAAAATGAGAGTGTGTGCATTTACTTACATTTGCAGATAAAAATAAAACTAACAGTGTACAGTTTAATGACGTATTTGTACTTCTGATATTATATTCTGAAATTGTTTGTTATGTATTTGCATTTTTATTCATAACAGTCCCAACAAAAACCCATCATGTATGAACCAGAACATTATAAATCCGAGTGTCAAATAAATATTCAGAGTAAAGCTACGCTAAAGCAATTCCGTAGGTACCACAGAGATCTTTGTCATTAGAGTGTGCTGTAAACAAAACCCTTAGTGGTGCCCGAGGGAACGACAGCTGTCTCCAAGCCTCAGTCCTCGACCATTAAACACCCACGTCGGCTCATAACAACCAAGAAAACAACACTCCAATATCAACTTTAAGAATTCAGTATCAAAGCTCAATTTTGAAAGCCCTACTTCGAAAGTTCTTGAGAATACGTACACAATTTTGTAATTTTTGAAAATGAGTTTTATTTTGTATGAAACAAGATTGGTTTTGGAATGGTTATGAGTAATTATATTGCAGGAAATTGTATCGGAGATTTAAGTAGAAAAAGTGTTAGTGAAAAGAATAAGGATTCCAGAGTGTAGTTATCAATGCTCTATTTTATGAAATTGCCTGTACTTTTTGAATTAGTGTAAATTGAAAATTTGTCATTAGGTATGGCAAATTTCAGATTTGAAATCAACTCAGTTTTATATTGACTTAGTTTCTAGAGAATTATTTTTGCTAGTTTACTTCTCATAGACTATCGTATAAAATTAATGAATCTAAGAATAAAAAAATAAGAGTCCCTTGCCCCATTTAAATAAATTAAATATACATTCATAACATCAGAAACCACACGTTGATAGTAAACAAACATAGCATAGTGTCATAGCATTAGAATGTATTCTCTGAAGGGTTAGGCAGAAATATAAGTACTATTGTACACCTACATTTCACCAATACCGATATTGGGTCCCATGTAATAGGGGGCGAGCCTATTGCTATCTACCGCACACAGTTTCAAACTCCTACTGCTACTGAGAATTTTCATACAGAAAAATTCAATAACACTGCCCTACCCAGGCATCGTACACAGAACCTCAAGCTTAGCAGTCGTTCTTCCCATCACTAGTCCATTGAGGATGTCAATATTTATATTTGTATCATACGAGTATATTGCCTAATAACATTTACAGGTACAACGGTTAAGGGCCTTTAGTTTGACGAGCTACAAGAAGTTTTTGAATGGTGAAATGAATGAAACAGTAAATAAAATCAAATCAGACTGTAGTACCAAGAAGTGTAAACAAAGCGAAGAAACATACATTACTGTAATCGATGGGAAATAGCCACGTGCCACAATAGTGTGAAATTAACTAAAATTATGAGGCGTTTCAACACTATGTGTGTCATTTACATTGCAAGGAATATTGATTCTTGTCTGTTGTTATGAACTGACTGGCTAGATTGTTTTCATTACTAAGATTGAAAAATAAAGTGCTTTAAGTAACTTAAAATTACTACCAATATACCTACTATTCTATGCCTAAGGTAAAACTACAGTACAAAAAAGCTATTCAAAACGAACACTTAGGCTATATAGTACTCCTCCACATCACTGTTAACTGGTACTGTACCCAAAAGACTGGTAATAAATTAATAATGAAGATAGTCATCGAGAATCTCAGGGAAGTGTAGCATTTTTTTCTTTTTTTTAAAAAACGTTCACTTGGATTTCTCCATACCTCCTATCTGTCCTCCTATCCTGAGTAAGGTTAATAAACATACATGTCACATGCACACCCAACCAGACCCGAAACAACTATCTGTAGATCATACAAATATTTGTTGCGTGCGGGGCTCGAACCCGCGACCCGTAGCGCAGAAAGCTAATCGCTTAACCACTACGCCAACCGTGTCGTTTCGTGTTTGTTACTGGCATTTGAAACCTAAAAGGCTGTTAAACAATTTAACATACAGCTATTGGTATCTGCCAATAATTAGGTTGTTGCGGTCCAGATCCATCTACAATATTATTATTATTGTAGATGGCATCCCAAGTAATGATATTTAGTCGCTAGTTTGTTCAAGGCTCGGCTGACGTATTAATCTCTATTAAATTTGTTTATATACGCGTATACTTTACCACCCTAGAAATTTTTCCTGTATCGTATTGGTTACATACATATGACATCAAAAACTAGGATAACTATTTGTAGGCCATATAAATATTTGAACCCATTAAATGTGGCCTACCGGGTAATTGCTCTGTCACAGTACGTGTCCTTCTCTTTATAATCAACCTTCATGTTGAGGCCATATAGTTAACTATCTCCAAGCGTTTCCAAATGATGTACTATAAATCTGTCAAGAGCTAAACGAGCCCTTCTCTGATATGTACTTAAATGAATTTTGTATAAGTATCTCCTTTCCCTTTAAATGACTGCAATGTGAGGAGAGTGCGAGGTGATTTCAAAATAATACTTAAATTTTACAATTATAACATATTAGCTTCCGCCCGCGGCTTCGCCCGCGTGGTTTACGAACCCGTACATTTTACGGGTTAAAAAGTAGCCTACGTGCTATTCCAGACTATCTATCTCTGTGCCAAATTTCATTCAGATCCGTTCAGCCGTTCTGGCGTGATTGAACGAACGTGTTACGAATATCCATCCATCCATCCATGTTCACAAACTTTCACATTTATAATACGATATTAGTAGGATAGGATAGGATCCTTATATTACACAGAAAATAATATCGAAGGGACTAGAGGAAGAGGAGGACCACGGAATAGATGAAAAGAGATAGACTAAAGCTTATTTACACGAAAAGAGTCGGACTAAAAAATTTAAGTGTCAAATTTTTGCCGGCTCGGTTGGCACATTAGCTGAGAGATGGACTGCTGCGCTGCGTGTCGCGGGTTCGATTCCCGCACGGAACAAATATTTGTATGATCTACAGATACTTATTTCGGGTTTGGGTCTTTGTGTATGTGAATATATGTGTTTATAATAATAAAAAAATGGATAAAGGAGGATAGAAGGAATGTATACGATACAGGAATTAGTCCTAGAGGAGGGCAGATTTATAAAAAAAAAATCGTGAGAGACAGCAACATAAAGGTTTAATAGAAGAGAGAACTTCCACGACTAAATTGAGCAGAAATACTTTCAATTCAGCTAAGGTGATTTCACCTGATCTATAAGCTTTGAATGCGAATACTATCCTTGATATAATAATAATAATAATAATAATCATTTATTTCTCAGACCAAGATCCATAAATTGTTAGTAACAAAGTAGCTTAGATACTATGTTAGTATTTTTTTTTTATTTTTATAAATGAATATATTCAGTAAACTCACATAACGTTATATAAAACAATAAAACTTGAAATGACATAAGTATTAATTCATATATCTTAGTCCATATCCCGGTGCACCCGACCCGTTGCTGTGCATACGGGTCCAGTACCCCAGGAATGGACAGTCTGGCTTTTCCACAATACCCTTCAGAATACTGTTGGTGCTCATCCGAGTCCTGTGCATCAGGGATGCTGTTCTTTTTCGCATTATCGCCTGAAAACTATCTGTATTCGCCTCTGCAAACATGGCTGATGCACTACAGAAACGCGGAAGCCCCAACAGTACCCTAAAGGCGTTATAGAAATAATGTCGTATTTAATTTGTTCTTATAATGAATATTTGTGGTCTTTATTTTTTACTTATTGTAAAGACTGACATCCCAGTTCTGAGAAACTATTACGTTGTAAATGTAATTTAATATGTGGTGATGAGAGATAATATATCATTTTAAAATATTCGTTATTGCTATGGAAGCTGGAAGCTGTTCTTTGGTCAAAGAATGAGTCATTGCCATTCAGCGTGGTAATGCTGCAATTCTTCTGGGCACGCTACCAGTTGACAGCGATGTGGAGGAGTACTTTAACGCCTAACTATTCGTTTAGGATAAGTTTTTTTTTTTTATAAGTTTTAATTTAAAATGTATTTTATATAAAAAATATCTGATATCCATTCTGTTGCCTATATAAGTAACTATTATTAGTCGAAAATATTTCATTTTATCTTTATATATTTGAATATTATCACAAATAGATTTCATGATTTTTGAAAAAAGGTAAGAAAGTAATATTCTTCTCCATTAATTTTGTACTTATACTTATTAAGCTCGAATTACAGCGGCTCAGCTTAGGCGCGTGCTAATGTTCAAGCACCATGGCAATATGCATGCATAGGAATCCATGAGGATTCTATTTTTGAACGGTTCCCCTCGCCATTGGCGCGAGCGCACTCCTCAGGGAGACTTTTGAGTTTAATGTACTAATAAGTGAACTGGAAGTGACATACAGTAGGATTTTATTTATTAAAAAAAGGTTAGAACCAAAATGTCGTCGGAAATCCGGAATTTATCAAGACAGATGTTGATTCGAAATTCTAACTTCATCGATATCATAGGTATTCCAGAACATCCATTTAAAATATCGTAAATTACTTATGCTTATATAATAAACCCTTTTTCAGTGTTCCTGTTTCAGTCACTGCTGGACCGATTTAGTCGGGACTGTCACTGGTAGATAGCTGATGTTATAAGGAGTAACGTAGGCTACCTTTATTTTAGAAAAAGAATTAGGGTTCCGCGCCAAAAAAACATTTTTTTTTATCTATTCTCCATTTATTATAACAAAAGACGGAGACATGAATATCCTTTAAACGATTTCTTCAAGTACAGTTTCTTGTTTCCATTGACGATCAAAGTTCATAAACCATTTATTATAGTTACAGTAAATGGACTATGAGTATTCCTTTACGTTTTGTAAATAGTATTTTCGATGAAAAATAGTACACTATGAAGGTGCAATTAGAAACGAAGTATGGTAGCTCTTCAGAGGAAAAGTCATGCCTCAAACGTGTTTGGGGATTACATGAAAAAGAAGAAAGAAATTTTACCATGAATGTACACAGTAGGTAGCAGAAAAGAGACGAAAAGATGAAAATGGTATAAGGTATCTTGTTTTTATAGAAAAACATTTCGTATTTGACATGATAAAATGATGTTTAGCAGTATCATCCACTCGGGTGGTGAAGGATGTCTCCATAGATCGCAGCAATGATAGCCGCTTATTATTAGTGTTGATTCCTGCTCACTCTATCTTCCCCATAGAAAGCGCAGACGCTTTTTCTAAACCGACATCATGCACACGAAATGTTAAGTGAATCAAACCAATTTGATAGTATATCTAAATGTAACTAAAACTAGTAGTAGGTACAAATAGATACAATCACACATTGGCAATATAACGCCATCTTATGCAAAGGTTTATGAACTCCTAAAATTTCCTTACCCGCAAACTTTCATAGTAATTGCTAACCTATATATGGCAGCTTATGGCCAGTTTCCGCTATTACAGCTAGCACGTATGTGTACACAAAAAGCGAAAACAATCCCCGCCGTACATTAAACGAACTGTACGTGACTGTGGCGCCCTCTAGCGGCCGACCAATAAAAACCGTAAACTAATTAGAACAACATCACGGATGGCGAAGGAAATGCTATATTATTGTTATTAAACAGAGTATTGGTTTTCGTTTTGCAATTAACACAAAGTGGAATTGCTTGTCTTGCTAATACTAGATACGGATATTTTAACGAAAATATATTAATCAGTGTGATCGAAAATGATACGAAAACGTACATTTCATCATTTGATGACAAAACAATGTTGAGATTTTGCAGCATTGTCCTATGTTCTAATATACGGCGATGACAAATCCATTTGTTAAAATTGTCATCAGTAATGGGATTTTTAACCAGGTTTTTTTAGGTTATAAGCTTGTCGGACTTTTAGTCTCTGCTTCTTAGGTGATGGGCGAAAACATTTAACCAGCTGAATGCCCCAGTTGTATTTGATATCCAATTTTGTCTAGTGTAGAACTCGTATAAAACTACACATTAAACACATAAAAGCAGTGGTTGAGCAAACGACTGCTGCGCTACCTGTCGCGTGTACGATTCCCGCACGGAACAAGTTTTTGAATGACATAAAGATAGTTGTTCTGGATTCGGGTGTTAGTTCGTGTATATATTGGTATTCTAAACGCACCCACAATATAGCACTTGTTCTTAGCTGGGGCAAAGTTATATAACAAGAATAAATACAATTAATAATAGGCCCTACATATAAAATTTCGAGGTAGAATTTCGACAATATATTAACTTAGAACTAATAAGTAAGTAATGACTATTCCGTAGGTGTTCTGTTATTAACAAGGATGCGCTATAGCCAAGTTAAGCGTAAATTAATATTTGTTATTTATTTATTTCTTATTACATGGAACATAATAACGGTATCGGCGGGGCATGTATTGCCTCGCGGCAAATATAATCATAGGGCTTATTATGTATTATGTAATTAATTATGTGAACAAAGATTATTAATTATGTGGTGTTAACTAGTTTGGACTTAACGCTGTAACACTGTGAATCATATATTACATTATTTCAAACTAGAATCAAACAAAAGTAACGAAGCAAGAACAGTGGCCCAAACATTTTTTTGTCAACAAATCTCAATTTTTTACGTAATATCTCAGGGCTGCACGTTGTTCAATGTGGTACGCATATCGTTTAACCTTTCGCCTGTCTCATTGGAGTCTCCCACAAGGTAATCTTAATCAACATCCGTCATCACAAAAACTACTTTCATGACATTCAATTTTATACCTAACTGTTTTGTTTCTAAAGTCGGTTCTAAAGTGTATTTGTTGGTGATTTACAATTGTTTGCTATGCAGTAATTTTGCCCAGGACCCACGTGGTGTAACACATGTTCAGGACCATCGCATCCCGAGCCAACCCGGGAGATACAAGATAATAAAATTTAGGGGAAATTTGTCTTTTCCTAAATGGATTTTGAATTCCATTCCTCTGAATAATTATTAATTTAGAGGTTTATTAAGGCTTTTGAGTCAAATGATATTTTGAGACCCAAAGGTTGAGTTTGTTTAAATAATTTTGTGTATCAAAAGATTACATTTTGTAACGTTTCTTTTATAAGATAATTATCATCGCAAATTTAATTAATTACCGGTTTATACATGATATTTGGATAGAATTATTATTGATAGGTGATATTAAAATTGATCAAGTTAAAACCAATCGCAAGCGCAACACAGATGCCAAAAGTATTAGTAAGTATTATTATTTTAGTTTGACGACAGTAGTGCGGGCATTTTTTATGCAGTATTACTTAAAAATATATATAAAGTGATACTTTATTTAAAAAAAAAAAAACCTAAAATATATTTTCTATCGAAACCTTACATGCAAAAACTTTGCATTTGTTCACAATTAAAAGCATGAATCATCAGCGTCTTGATAGCGAAAAAAGTTAATTATTACAAAACAAAATTCACTCCAATATGACAAGAGTCAATGAATCAGAAATTCTCATGAATTCTGAGCGGCGCGGGCGCATACACGTGTTGCGCACATTTTGTGAAACCTCCCCGCCACCTCCCCTCCCCTCGCACACGTAGCCCACACCCCTCTAAGGGAACCACTGAAAAAATCCGACCACAGCCGGCTTTACAAAATAAGGACCCTTATTCCTACCCTTTTAAGGTTCGTATTTAAATGAAACCAATAAGACAAATAACGGTATCTGAAGGGACATACTTTTTTCGTGAAATAATTATTGGGTCGTTGACCTCATTATTTGGCACACATTCTGGTATTAATTTCTTTGTGATGGCGTCTCTGTTATTTTATTCAGAAGATTTTTATAATTGTCAAATCAGTTTATGCCCGTGTCATTTACGGAAAAATAGTCATGATCTATGGCTATGAATAGATCTATGGCGATAGCGAAAAAAATTCCATTGATAAAGCAAGTGATTTTTTCCTCATGTTGTTTTAGTTGGAAAGAGACATACTAGGAGTAAATTTAGTTTGTAAACATCAGAATCAGCACTAGTGTCTAATCTAAGCATAAATGCCGCAATTTTTTTCAAGTTCTGTAAAAATATTTTATAAAAGAATACAATTATAAAATTGGCAGTCACCTTTTTCTTGTTCACTATCGTATTTGTATGTTATTTTTCTCATATCCCTGAATGATACGACAGACATTATCTTTCTATAGATGACATTATCGTCAGATCTTGAAGTAAAACTAAAGAATCCTTTCGACTTATCTAATCGAGATAATGCAATTTTGTTTAAACGAAAATCAATAATCTAGTTCTCATCTCGCAGTTGTGAAAGAATAATGTTTATAATATTGTGTGTTTGTTCTGTGTTGGCTTTGGCGTCAGGCCAAGTGGCTATGCCTATAGTTAACATATCCCAAGGTATGGTGGTTGGCTCTGTAGCCTTAGATGGGGATTACTACGAGTTCCATGGCATACCATACGCTGACTCTACGTCCGGCAGCCATAGATTCAAGGTAAATTAATTTCAAAGTAGATACATTTTCCAGACATTTTTTATTCAAGTCGATTGTGAATATTGATATTGTTATGAAATTTAATATCTTCGTTGTTTAAAATTGTTTCTTAGAAATACGGTTCAATAATATTGAATACTTAAGAAGTTTTTAGAGAAGTACACAGAATATTATAGTTTGTTTTTATAATTAGTAACAGGGTCATATTTCCAATAATGTTTTGTAAAAGATTACAACATAAGAGTGTTTTGTGTACCCTATGATATATCGTACGATAGGTACCGTGGAAACTTGTAAAAAACAGTGTTTTAATCCTAAATATTAATTTACAGGCACCATTACCTGCTCCCTCCTTCGAAGATACCTTTATAGCCAGCCGAAAAGATATCAAATGTGTTCGGGCTTTAGGCGTTGGTTACGAAGGTACCGAAGACTGTTTGATAGCAAACGTATTTACGCCAAGCTTAAATAATACTAGTCAATTACCTGTTATGGTATGGATTAAGGGAACTGCGTTCGATAGACAAGAACAAGAACTGTCTTTCCGAAACTTTGTTGAAAAAGATGTGGTTGTTGTTTCGCTGAATTACCGTGAATCTATACTAGGATTCTTGTGTCTTGGAACTGAAACTGCACCTGGCAACGCTGGATTAAAAGATATAATTGCAGGATTGCAATGGGTGCAAGAAAATATCGAACAATTTGGAGGAAACCCTAATGATATTACCCTCTTTGGACACGGTAGTGGAGCAGCTGCTGTTGATTTAGTCACTCTATCCCCCATGGCAAATGGCTTAGTTCAAAAAGCGATCGCTCAAAGTGGAAATGCAATAGCTCCGTGGGCAGTATCTCGAGACAATTTGGAATATGCTGTCCAAGTAGCTGAAGCTCTAGGTCACACAATAACGAACATTCAAGAGCTCTCAGATGTCTTTACTAGAACTAGTGTAGCAGCTTTAATGGCAGTTATTAATGAACTTGACTTGACTGATAACTCATTGGCGTTTGCTCCTTGTGTAGAAAGGGAAGAATTAGAAGGCGTAGTTCCTTTCCTTACAAAAACTCCTACTCAAATCATCACTGATGGTGATTTTTTGCAAATACCTTTTATAACTGGTTTTGTGGATAATGAAGGCACTATCAAAGCTGAAAACGCATTACAAGATGATTGGTTGATTCGAATGGAAAATTCATTTAATGATTTCATACAATCTGACTTAAAATTTGATAGCGACGAAGAACAATCGCAAGTCGCTCAGACAATAAGAACTTTCTATTTCGGGGAAGATAGCATTAATTTATCAAGCATTGATGAATATATAGAATATCATGGTGACACAATGATGCTAGTGTCTGCCATAAGAGAAGCAAGAGATCGAGCGGCAATTTCTACAGAACCAACTTATTTATACCAGTTTTCTTATAAAGGATCTCTCGGAGAAACATTTGAAGGTCCATTAAATGTTGAAACTGCCGCGCACAGTGAAGAATTGGCATATATGTTCTATGATACTACCGAGGAAGTACCTATTAGAGACCTTACTATTGGAGATATTCTTGTAGAGAGGTGGACAAACTTTGCTAAAACTGGGTAAGTAAGAACGAAAATACGAATAAATGACTGATTTTAGGAATAAGAGTTAATTGTTGATGTTTTTTGCAGTGTCCCATCAAGTGAAACTTCTACAGTGCTATGGCAGCCATTCTCACGGACTACTGCGTTTTATTTACGTGTACTTGACAATAACGAAATAAGTAGTGCTGAAGGTGCTACTTTAGAAGTATCATTGCAAAACCCTCATGCTGCCACAATAACGTTTTGGGAAAATATTTATGAGACCCATTTCTTGGATGCTCAAAGTAATTGGGAAATAATTGACAGAAACGAGGATAATGATGAAGACGTCGTTGATGGTGAAGAAAATGGTGACGAAGATACTGACAATGAGGATGGTGTTGACGAAAATACTGAAAATGAGGACGGCGGTGAAGAAGACACTGATGGAGAAGGCGGTAATGGAGAAAACACTGTCCCGGAAGGTGATGAAGATTATACTAATGATGCATCAACAGTCGTGAGATATACTTTCTTAATAGTAAGTCTATTTTCGTTGTTGAATAAGTTCCATTCTTCGCATATATTAATGTAAAAAAACTACTCAGTAGACTAAAGCGCTATTGTTGTTGTTTTTGTACGTCCTTTTTATTCGCTTTGTTTGGGTTTCGTACAGAAATCCATATCAAGGACTAATAATAATTGTGTTATAATAATTATTCTACTAGGTAAGTATTATTCTTTCTTTCCATAGTGCAGCATTATGTAAATTGGATTAATTACATCCAATAATTTTTGAGATTTTTATAGTTAAGAGGAAACTAGAGAACTATTTAAAAACAGTTTGTTTTGTAATGAATATGTTTCAATAAAATAATTGAAATCCAAACTGAGACATCATTTAGCATCTCGTTCCATTAGCATTGGAGATGTTGTTATCAATCTAGTGATAGGTGTTCGAGAAAGATAGGACTATCAATAGACTTTATCAAATTGATAGGTACCTCTACTTATTTCTCAGATGACTGAGTGTTGATCTTTAAAACGACTCGAATAATCTAATTTGATTGAAATAGTACTACTCTCAAAAATCAAAAATGACTCAGGATACGTATTACAAGAAATATACAATCATTATAATATCTATACCTAAGTCGTCAAGGCACGTAGGTCATTTTATAATTATAAACTTGACGTATAAAATTTGAAACCTGTACTGTGTGTAAAATGAACACTTGTGAAGGAACATTGCTATAATCTCCACGATAGCCAAACTGATTCATGATTATTTGGATTTGTTTGTTTGAGCGCATTGGAGTATGCCCATTATCGCTAACCCATGACATCACATACATATGTGGAGGATAGGGTTAGTATTTTCTTTGTTGGGAATTACATGGCATTTATTATGAAATAAAAAACCATAAAAAACCTTAAATTCAGGTAGCCATAGTTGTTTAGGAAATCACTTCCTGACGCTTGTCAAGACATGTATACGATTAATATTTTCGTAAAAAGTTAAAAAAAACTCTTAAAATCAACTAGGTACCAGGGCGTATGGAGTTATGTGGAGGTAAAAGTTCACAGGTCACGCCACCCGTGTCGACTCCCCGAGGTCAGGTCACGTGCATATGCAGGGTAGGTTGAAAATGTCATTTGGAAGTGTTTAGCACGTTGGTAATGGTCGGTTCTCCAAATAACAATATGACCAAAGCAACGAGTTACCTATAAGTGTCATCATTAGCTTTCACCATTTCATGGGCTAGGGGCATTGATAGAATATCGTCGTCAAACACATATCTCTTATGTGCTCTATTTGAAGACGGTAAAAACTTCTTCAACAGAACTTTCTTAAATCAAAATGCCCTTAAGTTTTGCCAGACTTCTTTGACGGTCATGTTGTTCTGAAAAACCACTTAGCGTTAGAAGTTTTTATGTAATAACAGGCACGATTGTTCTAAAATATCTTTCATAATATGGGCACTGTAAACCGTTATCCAAATCTTTATAAGAACATACTAAGTAACAATCAAAATCAAACTTCATAAAGTTAATAATAACATAACGAGCGATACTCGAAACCGTGATTGTTTTATTAAAATGCAATTTAAGTGTGTTTATCAGAGCATGGTGAATAAAGCTGAGGAAAGTTATAAACTGCAGATTTGCAGGCCTCCGGTTTAGTGTACCGATGTGGGACCCCACATCTGCGTCTGCAAGCATATTGTAAACAAACGTTAAAAATTTGCTCACTGTAGTCTTTTTCATTGTAGTGTTTTGCCCGTATTTGTTAGGTTTCGGTACTAATTTCTAGTCATTTTATTTATTTATTTATTTGGTTCACCAACAATTGTATACACTGGTATAAGCAAATAAAACAGAAGCTACAAATCAGAATAAAGTGTAACAATCACTTACAGGTAAACTCAGCATGCACACAAAATGTTGTAGTAAATTACAAAAAAAATGGAAATGTACTACTGAATCTAAAAAACTTATCAAAATTGCACTAAATTAAACTTAAAAAATGTATTAAACTAAATTAAATTAAACATAAATCACATGTCTTCTTGAAATAAGTTCTTATCTTTTGCTCAGCACCATTGCTTTCTTAACAAGCTGAGTTAAGGTTGTACGTGAAATTCCAATTGACAGCGTGTAAGCATGGTAAATTCGAAGCTTTAAGCTACAAGAAAAAGGGTAATAGTATATTTTACATTTACGAAGAACTGATCTGGTTCAGTTCCTTCGCATCATAAGCTGGGTCGTAAAGATTACTTAGAGGAGCGACAGCATAATTTATAAAGCTTTGCCAACTATTTAATTTACCTGCGCACAATAGAAAACAAAATCAACTACGTGGGACAAAATGTCGCGTATCTCATTTCAAAGTTTAAAATAACCTGTGATTCCAGGAAGAAACTTATTGGGCAAATATCGCTGGTACGGTGTCATTAAATAAAGTTATGTAGGTTGGTGCTACAATGCTTTTTTCAGTTTTAATATCGAAAATCAAAGTGGTTAGGGGTAGTGGCATTATTTATTTGAGATCGCGATGATTATAATACTAATAGGTACTTGCTGTCAAATAATGAATAATAAAGACCGACTTCAAAAAACTCAGTACCAAAACTAAAAAGCAAAAAATAAATGTTTTATTATACAATATTGTAGTTGAAGAATATTGAAGTTGGTGCCAAGTAAAACATAAAAGAAATATAGCTTGCTGCTATAATAGCGACATTGAAACAACGAGTTCACGTAAAAATTGTTGAGTGTGAGGCGAATTATGCGTCCAACACGACAAATGCACTTCGCCAATCGTGTCGCCAATTGACGGAATAAAGGCGTAACAAACATACAAAAAAAAAACCTATAGTGGTATTGACAACCTCCTCATTTTTTGAAGTCGGTTAAAAACTTAAAGACATCGTCCATCATCACATTATTTCTTTCTTTAAATCACATGTCATCCAATAATCGTTGGCATACTATATATGAAATTCCCAGTCCCCAATCCTAAGTAATGTATTAAGAAATAATATTTATTACTGCCTACCAAAGCATTAGGTGCGGGCACTCTTGCATTTGCCTGAAATTGCTCCACACGTGCCCCAACGATTTTTAATGTTACTCACTGTTTCAAGTGTGGATTAGCGTGGACACGACTAGAAATATAATTTTATTTAAAGAAGATAAAGCCATCACACTAAATAATGTTAGAACAAAAACAGAATAAGGATGCTCTGGAAGAGATATCTTCACTGACTAAATTGAGGATGCTTTCAAAAAGTTTTTGAGCATAGAACTTATAACCGCGCGCATATTTGAAAACATAGACAGTGAATGAGAAATATTCAACGAGGCGTGATGGAATCGTAGCACGTGCCCCTTTTGTGTTTGATACTACCTGGAGTAGGTAAAATAGTTGACGAACAGACTTTGGCTATGACAAATGTATTTGGGACTATAAAGCTGCTTCAGCTGGAATCTTGGAAATATTCAGAATTTTTGTTGTTGAATAAGTCAAGAAAACGGGTCTGTAAAGTCAGAGTCATGAGTTCTAGGTATATAACAAAGTCTCATCCCCTCGTTTCCACCGCTATGCGGGCGTGCCGCAGCCGTCTCCTGCGGGCCATGTGGCTCCGCATCCGACGCACCTTGTTCAGGTTACCGAGTGACGAGTACCGTTCGCTGTTGTTGTAATGATTCAGATCCGCCAATATTATATTACTGAAGATACTTGGAATGTATTCTAGAATGAAATTCGATGGATTATGAAATTTCTTGGTTTTGACTTTGTGTAATGTTCTATTGTTAAACAGTTTAAAGTTGAAAATGTTATTTTTATTACTCTTGTAAGTCATCCAAAAATTGGTACTTATTGTATTTTATTAATGTTGAGTTTTGCTTAGTGAGGAAGTATTTCTTAAGTAATAAGGCTGTAATCGTGCTGTCACAGTAACTTTAAGGCAGTAGCAACGTAAAGCATAGAGCCGCAAACAATAGATTTTTTACAATTTTTATAAGCTGTTTGAAGGGTTAGACCGTATTTAAAATTGATCACATGCCGAAACAATTCACCGCGCCAAAATGATCCATTCGAGATTTGAACTAATTCCGATAAAAACTACCAAAGACTTACTACAAATAATATATAAGGGGTGATCATTTTTTTACTACATTTACGATCTGTTAATAGACCGAGAGAAAGTTTACGATTTGACACCATAGTTCGATTTTATGGTAGTTATAAAACAGTTTTAAGTTGCTGCCGTAGTATGTTACAATAACAATGTTAACGGATGAGTTTGAAAGTCGTTAATATTACCATAAATAGGTCTATGAACTGTTGTTCCAAATATTTGGGATTTATGTTTTTTTTTTTAATTCTAGATTTAAATGGGAAATTACATTCGAAACGGACGGTTTTGAAAATATAGGAATAAGAGATAGATTTGACAGAGACAATAGTTTCAAGAGAATTCATTCACTTTTTTGCATAACAACTGCCTAAATCTAATTCTTCGTGTATGTCACCTCGTTTCTTCTGTGTGTTGGCTCGACGGGCTTTCAACGAATCGTTACAGACATAGTCCAACATCGCTACAGTACTATCGAGGCTAAGACATAGGGTACGCAAGACGATCTCAGGTTTCGTCACTTGTGGAGGCTCTTTCCTTCCAAATCTATTTGAATTTAACTGCCTTATTGTTCTCGTGATCAAAAGTGTGTGTGTCTCGTGAGCAAAGTGTTATTAGGTTTTTCTGATAGAGAATTCGGTAACTGGAAGACGGCAATAAGTTCGCCCTATTACATGTGACTTAAAACTGCATCGGCTATATTTGAGTGTACAATTATACACTATATTTCTGGCTATTCCTTTCGAAAATAAAGGCATGATCCCATGTGATACTAAGAAACAAGATTATACAATATATACACAGGTACACTTAGGTTACCGAAATAGGTTCTCTGACCCGAAGCCCTGGAAACTATTTGGACTATTACTTCCTCGCTAAACGATAAAAGTGTGTCAACTACATATCGGTACATCTAAGAACATTATTTCCAATAACAGTGTATCAAATCGGTATTTTATTTCCCCATAGTATTCCTAGTTATTTTTACTTAACGACAAAAGTTTTGAAGGTTGCTACGATATGAAAATTGTCATAGAAAACAACTTGGGTGTCAGTGCTAAAGGGTATTTATATGTAGATTAGTTTTCTCCGTTGAGAGCTGGTGACATAGTTACAGATGAGTTATCAAATGATATTTGAAATAGTCTAGAAAAACTAAACTGTGTACGTTCTTCTCCTATATCTAGCGCATAGGAACTGTATATGCTGAAAAGATTAGCCATTCAACAATGAGGGCATCGAGGCTGACTGCCCAGGGTCAGACGATCTCAGGGTGCGTCTCTCGTGGAGGTTAGATTAAATGTTTATTAAAATAAGACTAGCATTATAATTTAAGCGGCCGTGAGAAATAATAAATATTCTACTGGGTCTTTTGTTACTTATAAAGCAGGATAAATAATTGGAAATGATTCGTAAGGAAATAATATTACGTATTCAACAAAAGGGTAAATGGCATGGTAGTAGACGGCAATAGGTTTAATTACTGGATCGAAATGTGAGTGTATGTAACTACACTACTACGTACCCCTTCGGAGGATACAAGCGTGATGTTGTTATTTAAATACACTCAAAATGATCGTCTCGATACATATTCGGAATAAGAATAAGAGAGAAAATTAAATCCGGAATATTTTTACTTAAGTAAACAGAAGTCTTGATTGTTACTGTACGTAACGATGACCCAGATTCCAAATGTTTATTTATTTCATTTAATAAAAGATTACTTACGTTTTAATCGACATGTAAATGCAATAAAAGAAGCAAGTATCATGGATATCCCGATTTCCGTTCCTAGCTATGAACGCGTGCAATATTCTTCATAGCTCGACGAACTTACATTATGAGTTCAATATAGTTGTTGATAACACACGTTAATAAACGGAAAAGTTTGTAAGGAAAATGTCTGGAGTGACGTCAGTACTTGGGTTTATTTTTTCTTTTGTTTTTGGGTCTCCAATGCATGACTCAGCTTTTGGATTGTTATTTTGTTTACAGTCTGACAGCCAGTCTTACCTTAGACTTTAGAGTGTCAGTGTTTCTCAGTAATTTGGTGGAGGAGGTCAGGTCCGTGTAAAATACTGACATTAAGCTGCAACCTAGTAGACTGGAAGCCGAACCAAAAAAATAGTTGAGAAAAGATAAAATAAAAATTTGTAATTTATTATTTTCTACTAGCTTCCACCTGCGACTTCGCCCGCGTGGATTACGAATTCGTGCATTTTCCCGGGATAAAAAGTAGCCTATGTACTATTCCAGACTATAATGTATCTGTGTGCCAAATTTCATCCTAATCCATTCAGTCGTTCCAGTGTGAAAGAATAACAAAGATCCATCCATCCATCCATCCTCACAAACTTTCGCATTTATAATATTAGTAGGATAGTAGGATAGGATAGGATAGGATATTCAGTCTTGTATTTTGCTGTGTATTGTAATAGGAAAATACATTTACATCCAGCGACTCCCAATACGTTGGGTATAATGCGACTCAATTACCTATGCCTATACCTACATAATTAGTGTGTGTGAACGTGATGATGTGATTCTAGTACGTAGTTCCAAACATGTGTTTTACTACCTTTTGTTTTACTACTGGCATTGTGCCTAAAACCGCAACAATGTGTTCCCGTTGAAGACTGAATTTGTGTACTGTTGGATAGAGTACAAGACTCTAATTTTTGAGCAACAGTTGTTCCATCATCAACTTCATTTTTAGTGGTTATCAGTCCTATTCTTTGCCAATAACAGATTTGAATTCGTAAACTAAAATGTTTGTTCACTTTTTATCAATATCAGAATATTGTGTTCATCTAAAATACAATAACTTTTAGCTTAATTTAATTATCAGTATTAAGTTCCCCTTTTTCTAATATATGACTTAGTTAATTTTCTTTTCATTTTAAATTCATTCATGAAAATAAATGTGTGAAAATTTCAAGTAAAATTGTCTTCGTACAAGCCGTCGAAGAAACGTACATTACATACTATTTAACGATTGAAATCCCTGTCTACTAATAATAAAATTGCAGTGTCATGGTAAGCTAAGTTAGAACTTAGCCCACTTTGTCGTTCTATCGCATGAACTGTCCAAGTTGTCAACTGTAATGATGCCGATGTGTGTTGCCAGTATTTATTTATAAATTCTCCTATTGATCGGTTTGGAGTTCCGCATTTCTGTAAATACGACGACAAAGATCCTTGACCGACTGTCTGGAATATGAAAACTTAAGACATAAATATTTGGTATAAAATTATCCCAATTGCTATGTCGTTCAGTTATTTTTATCTATTTATAATTTGATTGATGTATAATAATTATACTATTTCGTAATGAAAGTTACTTTATTGAAATTGCTATAGTGAGTGACAGTGAATGCTCGAATGTTTTATCTTAATTGAAACCTTTATAGTTATTAATTCGTATTTTGTTTGAATAGATTAAAGTACACACATGACACGTGCCAATTTCTTCTTAGTTTTATTATTTTGTATTGAAAACTTGACTTAAATGCCTTTGTTAGGAACTTGGCAGAGAAAGTAAGACAAGCAGAGGCGTGGATGGAGATCTTTGTTTAGCAAAGAGGCAGTAAAGCAGGGGTCAGAAAAAAAAAACTAAACGGCTGAACCATTCGTTGCATTTTAAATAAAAATGTCTTGATGACCGTCACCGGTACCGTGCACCTTCAATGGAACTTAATGCTGTTATCGTGAACTCAAGAATACCGGCGGTTTGCCGCTTATTACTTACAAATAGATTACCTTTATTTATTTAGTTTCAAGTGGTTGAATATATGCCCTTTTTTTCAACAACTAAACGTGTATGAGGTAACAAAGGATTTCTGATATGCTGTATTCTGCAAATATGGTTTTACTAACGGTAAAGTATTGGCTTTGATATATGTAAAATAAGGTAGGTAAATATCTTGTCATAAACATGTATGTTTAACGAAAAAGTTACGATTCTCGAACTCAAAATCAATAAGACAGAAAATAATACCTCAAATAATTTAACAGATAACAGAAAAATGGTACCTGAGATGCACTGAATTATAGACGGGGAGTCGGCTCCGGCGTCTGCCCGACATGCTCTCAGAGTAATGAACAGACAAACGGTAGTTCGACAACTTATGATGGCCGATGCCTCAGACTATGGTAGAGTAATTGCTGCTATATCCGGAACTATTACAGTTTCATATTTATGTCTTCTATATAATGATTATGTTGGGTTTGAGTTGGTTTTTATTTATGCATTATAAAATGAAATTGTTTATTTCGCAATCAGGATTTTTCACCTCTGCGTTTCTTCTGCCGAATTGCGTAACGCTGTCGCTATCGGAAATATTTCAAGGGTACGTTTGTACGTGTCAATATGGCCTTTTTTAATATAAGTTTTATAATGTCTTTCGAATATGTATAGGGTATCCTTGGGCTAGAGAAACAGTTATATAAATAAGACGTCAGTAATACATGTTATGATAACTGATAAATATACATATTTAGGTATACATCAGCATAAATACATAGACAACGAAACAGTAAACAAACAGTGTTTAAGTATAATTATTCAGCAACAATCTCGGTAAATTGTACGATTTGCTAGTTAGCGGCCTAGCTGAAAGCTCCGGTTTAAACTATTCAGCTAATAAGTACGGTGCATACACGATGGCGGCTATTATCGCCCCACTTGACAACTGTAGACTTTGTTTGGTTCTTTGTTTACTCTTTTAACAAAGATTTTTTAGTAGGTATACTCGTATAAACTTGTTGGAGTTTTTTTAAAAGATCAATATGTGGTTTCGATTACAAGACTATAAGAATGATTCCATATCTCATTGGTCGTGGGTACGATTGCTATATCACGTAATATTGAGAATGTGTGTGAAAATTTTCAGTAGCAGCTCAGAGCTGCTACTGAAAATTTTGAGAGTTGTTGTTGAGATTTCATATTATGCCTGGGAGATGGTAATAAACAGAGGTTAGGCAGAGGTTTAGTATTGTATACCCACATTTCACCGATGCCGTTATTGAGTCCCATGTTATAAGGGGTGAGCCTATTGCCATCTACTGGGCACAGTTCTAGATTCTGTTCTGCTACTGAGAATTTCTGTACAGAAAAACCCAATAACATTTTGCCTGACCCGAATCGAACCCAGGACCTCACGCTCATCAGTCGAGCTTGCGACCACTAGACCAATGACGCAGACACTAGACCAAAGATGCAGTCAATATTTATATTTTTATATTGCCTCATAATATTTAGACCTACAACAGTTAAGTGTTTGTGTGGATGTTTGTTACTCTTTTACACAAAAACTCCTGAACGGATTTAGTTGAAATTTGGAATGGAGATAACTCATAGTCTGGATTAACACATTGGCTACCTTTTATCCCAAAAATACTCAGTTACCGTGGGATGATCAGCGTCACTTTGAACGCGCTAATCTCTGGAACTATCAGTTTCAAAATTTGAAAATTTTGAAAATTTGCATTTTATGTACCTATATCCCATTTATTGAAGAAGGTTGCTTATTCTCCCAAAAAATGCACGGGTTCTTAATACACGCGGGTGAAGCCGCGGGCCGAAGCTACATACATACATAGTTAAAGGTATACCATCGCCATACATTGTTGGTATCATACTAGACATATCATAAACCATTTTTGACACCCACGAGTGAAAAGTGAGTGTCCTTTAACCACATGGCCCATCGTTTCACGATGAAAAAGTCAAATCGAAATTCAAAATTTTTACTCTACTGCATCGGTTTACCGTTGAGAAAATCTGACCTTCGCATGTATGTTAATATGGATACAATAATAATTCAATAGGTGTCCCGTGGATCACACGGCCGACTTTGTGAGGCGACACGTGGACATTCATTAATTGTCACATTGTACGCAAATCCTGTTGAATGTCATTAAGTTTGCGTGGGATGGTTTTAGTTTGTTTCATAATTTAGTCATTTTAGAGTATCTTTATTTTGTACTAATGGTTTGGACTCCCTGTTGTTTCGTAGCTATCAAGAAAGGCGAGTAAGGGTTGATGGCCAAAGGATGGTTAGAAGCATCCTACAGTGCGCAACAATATCATCTTATGGTATATATGGAGTTTCTTGTCCGTTTTTCTTGGAGTTTCTTGCCCGTTCTTCTCCATTGGAAGTCAACATTTTGGAACGTGGCACCTAGAGTCGCAACTATTCTTAAGTACCTGTATATGCTCTACATGAATAAAACATATCTTATCTTATTTGGATCACCAAACCACCAACCAGTCCAAAATTTAATTTATCGAAAATTATTGACAATACGTGTGATAAGCCTTTTATAGCACAAAAATAAGCATTGTAAGCAGTTAAAGGTAACCCAGAAAGAGTTAAATCAGAAAAGTATAAGTGAAAATGAGTGATGCTAAGTTTTAAATCCGGGGGTCAAAAAAGACCGACTGTGATGAATCATAATATGACTAACATTTCTAACAACTATTAATATCATTTACTTTAGGCATACATATTCAGCAAACATCTGTTTGAACGAGATTTTAAAATTCGTTGATGACTTTGTAGCTCTATATCAGAGGTTTTAATAAACCTACTAAATTAACTCAAATAGGTACTTGACATGTGTGGGTATGTACATAAGTACATGCCCACACATTTCAAGCACCTTGTAAGCATAAGCTTACACAGGTCTATGAAGAAGTCATTTTAATATTTGAATAAAATACATCAAACGTTTCTGAAAGTAATTTCAAGTGGTACCAACAAAACTCATGTGCTTGGAATTCCGCTGAAAGCGTTCAGGCTGCCTAGACATAAATAGTACAAGATAGAGCCGAATATTTTGAAACAGAATTCTACAATAAAGAGGATATTTATATATTTATATACTTCTTTTCTATTCAGAAGCCTCTTTCCAATGTAGTTTCTGACTTCTGTCTTTTTAGATCCCGGGACCAGTAATGAATAAATAGATCAACTGGAAGAGAATATAGAAGTATTGTCGTACTGTTAAAAGATTTGGAACAATACTGTTCATGCTAAAATAATGCTTATTATTATTACAAATATAACGAACTTTATGCTTTGGTTTCATTAAGAATGTACACAAAAATTTTCTAATGGACCACGAAGCCAAAATATGAAGAAATACAAAATTTAAACTACTTGTAGTCAGGTAGTTCAGTGCGTTAAGTATCGATTCATGCATTGATTGTGTTGAAAATAGTAACGACAATAAAACAGATAGAATAGATAATTACATGTCTACAAAGTATTTTGATTGCAGACTTTCTATAACATTTCTGTTTTAATCCAGCGACAAGAATATCTAACGAATTCTCTTTGTTCCACATGCACTAATTTCCCTTTTCCAACAACAAATCTGGAAAATTCTCACTAATTTTCACTGGACATCAGTTAGTTCGGAAATATCTTGTCCTAGATTCGTATAAGGTCTAGTCTAAAACAGTCCGAGTGTTACAATGGATGTCGCTCAATTTTCATTAATAAACTCTCCAGTTAAGCGGTTTTCTGTGTTCTATCGTCCGAAAATAATCCGGCTGGCTGCATGCAATCCGGATATGGTACAGACGTCAGGTTTGATTAAAAGTATCGCGGATTGCATTTAAATTGTAACGGTTTTATAAGCTTTTAGCTTTGCAATTTGGTTTTGTTTACCTACTTTGTTTGTAGATTGGTTAATTAATTAAGCAATACATGTTATTTAAAACATTTTTTGTTTAACAACGTCGCAAATTTAGTGTCTGATATAGCGTTAATTTTCCTCGAAATCGAATGCCATTACGTGTTTAGGCACATTTTTTTCTACTGACAACAATATTTTCCATCTAATAACAGCCAAATTAAGGCAAAGAGGAAAAAAAAATCAGAATGAAAAGCGAACCACAAATTACGTATTCACACAACAAGACATCCGATAAAAATCCAAAAAACCAACCGACCTTGCCACGTACCCCTTACCCCTAACCCGTATCCACAAAACACTAAAATAAAAGGCCAATAGGTTTAAGGGTCATTCTGTGCTAAGTGCCTGTGACATTTCAGCGTGTGCATAATTGGGGATGGAACTGACGTGGCCTCCCCCCGGGGGGAGCGTCAGCGCCGACGTGTCAGGTCAGGAATTGAATAATATATGGGCAGAGAACCGGATGGCTTTGCCACTTAGCGGTCCTTGAATAATAGAGAAGCAGCTATGGAGACAGAATTGTTTGCATAGCTCATAGTGCTGAAAGTTTGTATGTAGGACTCCTTTTAAAAGGTAGGTAGTAGTTTGTTTTGGTTGTGTTTTATATGCTACGATGTATGTAATTTCTGTCATAGTACTACATAGAAATATTATCAGTGAATGTAAATTCAAGGAAGTGGTCGCAATATTATGTATTAGTGTTATCACGCCTATATTACCCGAAGGGTTATGTAGAGATGGACTGATGTACACCCACATTTTGCCAAGGTAATTTTCAGTTCCATTTAATAAGGGGCGAGTCTGTCTACTGACATCAATTCTACATAAACTCTGGGCTGCTACTTTATACTATGCGAAGGTTCTAACAGGATATAAAAGTTTGTTCGACCCGGAGATCGAAATCAATATCAATAATACTAATTAATACACTGTATTTTTTTCTATAAATCTACGTTAGTTACATTGTATCTAAATAGATTTGAAAAAGGCGAGAAAGTCTCTTTTCTGCCGTTTTATTATTGGTGTGTCCTTTCATCATCAGCTGTGCACCGCATCATATGATTAATAAAAAAAAAAAATGTATGAAAAACAAAAACATTCTAGAAAAGGGCCTAATATACAAGATTTATGATGATCATCAAACAAGCCATTTTCCCTTCTCAAGAAATATCATCACCAGCATCATTACAAACCCATTTTTCTATTCAATCATCACTTAAAAACTTCATTATTTACAACCGTAGCGGAGAGTATTAAAAACTAATAACTCAGTGCGCATGCGCGACGGCGCGCGCGCAGGTGTCCCGCCGGATGCGGCTGAAACGCGGGGAAAGGGGACGCGAGGAGGGGAGGGGTGCGAGAGGAACTGAGGGTGCTCACTCCGTGTCGTATGTCGGATTTTATATGTTTTTTGTTTCTTTCCTGTACAGTATAGGGTATAGAAAGATTTGTTTGAGTTTAACGTAGTTGGATTAATGTTTTAGTTTGTAAATTGTATTTTGTGTCGCCTTTCTTTATTTATTTATTAAGTAACTTTTATTGGCTCGGCTTTGTCATACGATTGAATTTAATTTGATATATACATCGATTACTTTTTATTGTACAGTAATTTTAATTGAGATACATCGAACCAGGTATCGGTACGAAAACAATATCATAAGTAATAAGTGAAACAGGCGGCATTATCGCTTCGTTTGAATTTAAAATTGTAACTGATACATTCCAAAGTTAATCAAAATCCAACAGTACTAAGAAGCGCTGAAAAATTCACAGATTTTTTTAAATAAGATTTTATTTCCTTGTTCAAATTCAAACACTCTCATAATTTCCATCATCTCAAACTACAACACTTTACAAACACCGCACCTTTACATTACTTGGTAGATTTCAATAAATAATTAAGTCAAGCCAAGCCATTATAGACATTTAGTTCGATTAAAGTCTCTCATTATAATTTTGTATTCATATAGGAGGTTAATTACACATGTAGGAACAAAGATGACAATTATCGACAAGTGAAGGCTTTTAAAATGCTATTTTGTTTTGACATTAACCCCTTTACTATACGGCATAAATTGCTGTGTTGTTTGTGAAAATTGGCATTAGTAATTGATAGTGTTCTTTTGATATCAAATAATTATAGCGTGGCATTTCTATGATTATGTAGAATTATGTTTTTCTTTGACATTTTACTGTCTATCGTTCCTCAGAATTTGCAGTGTTGTGAAAATTGTCAAGTGCAAGAGATGTTTGTCTGATGATATATTAACATTGTATGTCATTTTTTTTAATACTAAAATAACACTCAATATTTTTTGACTCGGAACAACTTTATTCGTAAGTCATGCAGATATTGGACAATGAATTTCAAATATTTGTCTTTAGGTCAAACAGATATTATTGTCCTTGGAACAAAAACAATGTAAACCACTAATATAAAGTGTAATCTGTCTGAGTGCGTTATCTCTTATTTTCTTTTGTGCATGTTTATCTGTGCCGTAATGCAGAACAAGAGAAAACGATTCTTTTTTTTTATAAAACCCATACTCTTCAAGTGTCTTTTTTAGTTTAAAACATAAATAAACTTACAATGAACTCAATATGACTATGACATTCACGTCCCAACTTTTAATTAAGTGAATTTCAGTAATGGTGTTCCGCCGGCGGCAGCGGGTTTTGTCGGAGGGTTTGAGACAACGACTAAATAATGAACCCGCCATGATAATTGATTCGATACACGTTTGACGAGATTTTATGCACTGTCAGTAGGTTTAGACTGACATGATGGGCTGCAAAGTTTATTTATATTTCATCGACAGAATATTTTTAAAGAGAAAAAATTTTAGAACCAAGTTTCAAATAAAATGTTCAGTTTCCAAAGGTAAATTTAGAGTTTTAGACTAAAAAAAAAAATGCGCGAATATTATTATTAGATTTTTATATTCCATATAATTACATAGATCGGATATAGTTCAAATCAATCAACCTCGAATGTGTCTCGTTACGTTCCACTTAATTAAATTAAATCAAGCCTGGAATCAACATGAAAATTAAGGTCAATTTGGAAAACGGGATCAAAACATTAGAGGGCGGATGTTATAAGGGTAGATACACACATGACTGCGGGTCGATGACCGGCCGTATTTTTTGTCTTTACCGGCTGCGTTCGCTTCCTGTCACTATTCTTTTTTTTTCTGTTGTATCACCGTTACAGGACGGTGTTGTTATTGTTTTGCTGATGACGGTGATGTAATAATATATCTCTCGTTCTTTTCTATTGGAAATCAACACTTTGGAACGTGGCAACTAGAGCCTGACTATTCATAAGTGCCTGAAAATGGTTTACATGAATAAAAATATATATGAATTTGAATCATGCAAGAAAAAAAAATCTATTAGTTATTTTGTGAAGAAAATTCAGACTTAAAATGAGAAAAGCTATTTAAAAAGTCAGGACAGAGACCGATGACCATTTAATTACCTAAATAGTCCGTCTGGAAGAGAATTAGGAACGAGCTTAGGAAGTTTTGTTTTCGGAACAATTACGCTTAAATGTTATTTAGGTAGGAAACCAATTACTTTGCGATCTAAAAATTCAAGAAATTATAGAAACTTAGAATTGTAGTTTGATCATGAAATTTTTTAATGAAGGATGACATTAATTTGAATAACAGTGAAAACATTTCCTGGAATGTCAAATTCACCACTTAACAATTCCTTTTTATAAATATTATAATTCAAAATAAATTTATTTTAAAGGCGTGACAAGATTTTGTCAAAACATTATATTTTTTCCTTGTCGGGTATTAATTTTTGTTAATAAACACCATTTTTTTTGTATTCTCATCTTCAGTTTAAAACCTTCAATCTTTGTCTCCCTCTTTTGTCGTATCAGCAAGAGTTAACATGTAGGACATGGAAAAAATTGTTCGAAATAGCTAATCTGCAGGTTCATATATCCAAGGCATGTGACATACTTAGGTTACGGCAATAACTTGGGCAAGTTATTACCGTTTACCCCAGTAAAATATCTGGAAACATTGTAAAGTCATTAATTAGATCAGTTTATCCTTATTTCCATCCAAGGGTCATCGATACCGACCTACCGCAAGCCTCTCATCCGTGCATTATCGCAGTTTCGAGTCTCGATGAGCCATTCGGCTGTTACTGCACTTGCTAATTCAAATTGACAGATCAGGCCAGACTAAAATACCTCGGCCGTCTGGCGGGTGGGTCGGAGTGTGGGGAGTGTGCACTCCCCTTTAGTTTTCAGTTTATATCGCACTTCGCTGATGTCATAATGGTTTTTGACAGTGAAGCTTTTGTTTTATGTATTCTTTTGTTTATTTGGGTGATTTTACTTTAAATATTGAATCAGATGTTCATTTCATCAGTTTGTTGTCTATATATGATTTTGCGTGTATTGTTACCATAAAACAATTGAATAAATAATTTTTGATTACGCATAATTACATAATTTTAAAAAATCTGATATTTTAGCGCATTAATATGTGTGAATAAACTATTTTTCTTTATTACTAATCAATTTTATATTGTTTCTACTTTGAGCAACTTTAATTTCAACAGGTTAATCACGAGATAAATTTCTCGAGTGGTTAGAGTTCATGTCGAGATATATCGAAAATCCATATATTGCTCGGCTGTATTTTTAAGTGTTATAATATCGTATTAGAGATATCGTTACCATTTAACGTTCGATACGCAAGTCATGTGACTTTTTTATAGGGGGAGAGGCTATTTCTAGTAGAGAATTATGTCGAATCTAGCGATCATCGCCTCCCATCCCTATATTATTCTACGACATGTGATTATAACTTAATAGTTTTTAAGCACATAACCGTTCCAAGTAAACTGTTTCTTTTAGCTATTACAATGAAAACTACCTCATAGTACGCATTATCGAGGAGGGGACAAATCAAAGAGTATGTCGCCCTTTTATTAGGCGCAAATTGTAGGGGGATCGGCAAACGACTCATGAAAGAAATACGGTTACTTAGAGCTTAGGCACTGAATAAGTAAGTTACACTAGTTTAGAACATGGTGCTTGCGTAAGCTTCTTTGAAATAAAAGATAAAAAGAGTTGCAACATTTTTTATTTTACTACCTTCCACTCGCGGCTTCGCCCGCCTGGCTTACGAACCCGTACATTTTTCCGGGATAAAAAGTAGCCTATGTGCTATTCAGATCTCTGTGCTAAATTTCGTCCAGATCGGTTCAGCCGTTCTGGCGTGAAAGAGTAACAAAGATCCATCCATCCATCCATCCTCACAAACTTTCACATTTACAATATTAGTAGGATAGGATTACTTTAACTTTGCCTAGGAATAACTCATAATCACTTACTAGGTATATCACATTGCATTTCCAATGCAAAATAATTTACTAACTAAGATAATTAATATTTTACTAGCTGTAGTAAAGTAAAGAATACAGGCTTGTAGTACTTTACACATGTAGTACAGGCAAAGTTACAACATTCTACCCGTTCTTGTATGGTGGTATAACACATTTTCCTTTAAACATTTTTTGGTAAAAGATTATAATGATTTAAACCAATAGAATAGAAAAATAATATGGAATATCTATACATATTATAATAAAATTATAACAGGCCTATGTCTGTACATAATAAATATTGGAGAAAAACTAATATGGGGGGTCTTTATTATGAAACTAATACGGTGGGCAACAGAAGTCAAAACAACAGTTTTGAGAATTTTTGTATGTCTGTCTGTATGTTTGTACACGCATCACGCAAAAACTACTGCATGGAATTGAATGCAGTTTTTACCGATGTATTGCTAGAGGTCTAACTTAAAATATATGCTCCATTGTACCGCAAGAAAATATCAGTTTCTAAACTCCACGCCTACGAAGTCGCGGGCAAAAGCTAGTACTCAATACAACGTTAACTTTATATGTAATAGCAAGAATATGCTTTGTTTAAGTAATATATAATATTTTTGACGGCACGGTTGGCGCAGTGGTTGAGAGATCGACTGCTGCGCGACGTGTCGCGGGTTCGATTCCCGCACGGAAATATTTGTATGATCTACAAATAGTTGTTTCGGGTCTGGATCTTCGTGTATGTAAATACACACCGTGCCTCGGAAAGCACGTAAAGCCGTTGGTCCTGCACCTGATCTCTCTCCGGTCGTGTCGGATTGCCGTCCCATCGGACTATAAGAGTGAAGGAACAGAGAGAGTGTTTGCGCATACACTTGTGCTCTATAATATCTCCTGCGTAGTTGGCTAATCTCCGGTGAGATTGGCCGCCGTGACCGAAATCGGTCAGGAGGACATTATTATTATTATATAATATTTTTATTATGCGGTCGTTAGTTATAGATTATAGCACAATTGAGTAGGCAATTATTAATAGATGAAAATACAAAATATTATATTTATGTTCAACCTCAATTAGCTTTTGTATTTCAATCTTTTATTAATCATCTTCCATTAAATCTTGAGTTTATAAGTATTATATAAAACTCAATAAAAAGTTGAGAACAAAAGCCTACATAAACAGCTTTGAAACTTTTATGAAATTTCCCTTTCATAAAAACCAATATCCTATTTCTGAACTTCAAGATTCACGAACATAAATTATTTGCTTGAATAATTCAATTGTAGACGCGTAACGATAACAAAAAAAAATCCTTGATAAATTACTTTTAATTGTACCTAGAAATTTATCGTTTTTTTTTATGAAGTCTTTGTATGATTGAATCAAGAAGGATTAAACTGTGTCTGTGCTTTTGCGGACAGAATTTATACCTATTGAATCTTGGAGGTCATACATTAGGGTGGCCCTACACGCCAGTGCTACGAGGCCCCGCCCCGGTGCGCAGGAGCGGGTCGCGTCTCGCGCCGCGTAGCGCTAACTCTCGCCAGCAAAATCCTCACAATCAATGTATAAATAATCGTTTACCAATGCGTCCGAAAACACGCAAACCACCGGCCGTAGTACGATATTTCAGGAAGGTATTCCCCCGTCCGTCAGACGAAACTTCAGCACATCCTATTTATAAGCGTCTATGTATAAATTCACTAAAAGTTAACACCACAACACACGTAACGAATATAAACTCGGAAAAGCCTCTATTAATAATCGACCGACTGACTTTGCTACCAAAAATAATAGTCTAATTGTGAAAAGTTTATGCGCGATGGGTCGTGGACCGGGGCTATCTTGGGGCGGCTAAACTTAGTGGTGCGTGCGAGCCAGATGGTAAAATTAGTGAGACGCCGTCTGCCTCTGCTCCTCATGACGCCAGCGCTGCCGCGTCCATTCACTCACCTCACGCCAGCCACCGCGACCGATACGTAAGTAACTGCCAAACTTATGACATTCCATTTACGAATTGGCCGCCATGTTGCCAGGTCGGCCATCTTAATGGCAGTGTATAGTTGATTTATTAGCCGGTATCACTCACCAGCGACGAATCTGGTGTCATGTACTGACTTATATGGTGCATCTATCTAAACTGAATCCGGGTCTTAGTTGGTACTTTTCACCAAAGCAGCACTGTTCCAGCACTGGTCCAGCAGCTGTCATATCTGTCATCGCGTAGAATAAAAACTGTTATTGTGTTAATTACATACCTGTATGAATAATTTGAATGTTTGATATCAAAACTGAAAGTATTGTGTTTTCTGATTATTTTACCCAATTATAGAGGCCCATACATTTATTCTTGCCTATTTTTTATTTCGTTTGACATTTATTTTACGAGTGGTCATAAAAACGTAAACACCCTGGTTCCTAAATATATTCCCCGGTTATGAACGTATGATATTGTTAATAAAAAATCCTTTAGATCTAAAATAGTGGATTGCAACTTTTAAAAAATTGGAACGTAGGTAGTGACGTGATATTTGAAAAGAAAAATGTTAAAAAAAGAAAACAAATTTTCACCTAAACATGCAGAAAATTTTATAGAAATTTATTCAAGCAACACGTGAAAGTAGATCCACTCGCATTTCAGGCCCTATTGAGTTTTGAAGCCTTTGACCCGGGGAAATGTGATGGAGCGGCAAATCAAAGGGTTTTTCAGGGCCTTTTGTTTTCTGCCCATTAATGGCGGGATAATTATATGAAATGTCCAGTGGCCACAGTTTTGCCATTTTTTGCCCCTTTTATAAGTTACTTTGTGTTTTAGTAAACTTCACGCTGAGTAGGGTTATTGTAGTCTTAAAGAAGAAATTGGTCCTGGCTATGGAAAGCAAAGGTAGATTTCTTGGAAGTAAGTACTAAAGATACAATTATTGTCTTTCAAAAATTGCCTTCTATGAATCGAGATCAAAAGTATAAATTTAAACAAATTAAGACCAAAACTTTTATTGACGATAATTTCACAATTCTTGAAGCGATTGTATACCTAATGAAGAATTTAGATTGGAAATATTGCGTGTTAAAAAAAAAAAACATTTTATTCTAATCGTTTCTTTACCAATTAAAACGATTACATTATAATTATTATGTATTTCATATTAAAAGTTCTATGATTACTGGTTGCTCAGAAAAACATTTTGTAATATTCAAAGCATTATTATGATCAGTTAGTTCGACTCATATGTGTTTTTACACTATTGAATCCTTGAAATCGTTTCTAAAAATAATACTGGCAAGATTCCAACAATAGAATGATGTTAATAAATGTACGAGATTTGGGCGGACCGGTCAAAAAACTTGTGTAAAGCCGATCCGAAGATATTATTGTTACTAATGAGACATGAGAAGATTTATAAGAATTATTGTTTAAGTACAATTAAGGTGTTCTGGTGAGAAGACATTTCTTTTTTATTCACGTTCTCGGTAATGTTCAAAAAATGGTACTTATAAATTTTGAAACAATGACATCAATCATCATCATCAATCTCCATGATTAGCATGATTTAGACAACTATTTTAGTTAAATAACGTTTCATCATTATTTTTCATATATTGACATTTGTAACGGGTGTCAGCAGCCCAAAGCCTGAAGATAAGTCTAACCTTAGAGTGTGTCCCAGTGGCTCAGATGGGAGTTGCTTCGTGTAAAATACTGATAGAAATAATTCAGCCGCAATTGGGTAATAGGTATTTGTACATAAGTAAAGGTGTTGAAGTGTAAGTTGAGAAATTTTGTTAATGGTAAACGAATAACGCAGTAATAATCTGTATGTTATATTGGAACAATAGAAATTCGCTTTCTCAGTCAAGACCAGGACAGTTCGATCCGATTTGTTTATTCCGCGATAGAGCGCTAGTGTTATAAATGCTGCCAAATTACCCACATAACTTGTTGATTATAAGAATTGTCTGCGAGACGAGGTTTACTGCTTACGGTATCAATACATTACAGTAAATGTTGGCTACATTTGCTGTGTTGCAGTAGACCATTTTGGACCATGTGGTAAAGTCACTAGGGACTTTACACCTTCTTTTATACGGTTTTACGACAAAATCAACATGCATCTGCCTCTGTCTTTTTTGTAAGAGGTCATTTAAAATGGTAACTTAGTTATTTTTGTCGTATGCCTAAACTTAATTCAAGTAATTATGTCATTAAAGCTTTTTGTAATAGATACGTCGCTAGCCCGCCTGAAATCTTTTACGCATAGAGACAGTCAATACCATAAATATAATTAGTCATGAACATTTAGCAAATTTGAAATGGTGATTGAAACCTAGTTTTCAAATGTTACAAAACAAGTTTAATTTTATTTTAAACTAGCGACCCGCCCGGCTTCGCACGGGTAGCAGAGCATATACGCTTTCAATTTTTTTTTGTCGTAGTGTCTTATCAGCCTGTTACGTCGAGCATTTACTCGACGCACGCCAGTAAAGCTCCCAGTCGCCATGATTTTTTCCGACATCTTCAACTGTCATCGTCATATTTCAGCCAATTTACACAAAACCGTAACGAATTATTCACTTAAACCTTCCTCGTGAATCACTCTGTCTATTGGAAACCGCATGAAAATCCGTTCAGTAGTTTTTTAGTTTATCGCGAACAGACAGACAGACAGAGGCGCCGAGGGACTTTGTTTTATAATATGTAGTGATGCAGTGATAGCGTGAATATTGAGGATTCAGTACAAATATGATTCTCATGGGGACACGTGTGTTAGTAACTCCGTGACCCGAAACATCCATCTGAACATCATACAAATATTTGTCGCGTACGGGAATCAAACCTGCAACACGGAACGCAGAAAGCTAATCGCCTATTTGTTGCACCAACAACGACTTCAAGACTTAGATATAACATTGAATTATTTCAATTAATCTTTATTCAGACATCACGTTTTAATTTGCCAAAACGTGTAATAAGTTTTACGTAAATGTCGCTGACCTGCCATTGCCTTCTAAAGAAGTCGTAAGACTTCAACATAACTTGCCTTTCAGCTAAATGCGATACAAAAAACTCCGTACCAAGTTAGCTGACGTAAAACAAAGTTCAAAAATGTTTGCGAAAGTTTTTTTTTTTTAGGTCAACTTTGCTGATACTTTTATAAAATAAAAATATGTTGTGTAATGAAAAATGTATACTTAAAACCCACTATTTAAGGTTTCGTTCCCGAATGACAAAAAATTGAACCTTTATAATTTAATCGTGTCTGTTTATTTCAAGTTGTAATATTTATTTAAAATAATATATATCGTTCCTTCTTTCTTTCTAGGCAATAGACTCACTAACTTAACGGAAATGGCGAAACGTGAATATACAATCGTACATTTCTGTCTAATCTTTTGTAGAATACAGACATGATGCTATGATTATGTTAAGTACGATGGAAATTCTCTCGGAGTCCTCGCCTCTATATTCCATTACCTGTGTCCACACTAAAGTATTGATTGTCTATGATGATACTTGCCTATACCATAGTACAGTCACGAACATAAAATATATACTTGAAGAACTCACGATACGTTACGTTTCAATCACAGGCGCCACGAAGGTACAATTACTTGTGTACTCACATGTACGCTTATCAAGTCAGTCGGTAGAATGTTTCATTTATTGATGTGCGGAATGGACTTAAAGTTCTAGAAAGAATCCTACATTGATTGATTTATAAGGTAGAACTAAGTTGCTTCGCTCAAAAGTTGGATGGATGGGCGTTCTTTAACTGTAAGACTGTAGAGTAAGTTGATTGTTTGCCATTTTGACGACAATTGTAGCGACTACTACTCGCAACATGGCAAAAGGTAAAGTGCCATCTATGGGAGTGAAGCTACAATAAACTCTGAATCGCTCTATGAGAGTTTACAACGATTCTAACACATATACAAATGTCCGATATCAATCGTCGGGCTTCGGCCTGCCAGGCTAAGCACCTTGCCTGGTCGGAGGATCCTCCCTTTTCAATCGAGGAACACCATACCTCATTCCGCCATAACAATTACCACAGGCATTGAGAAATCTGAAAAATGTTTCGCAACTAAATCACACTAGATACTAGTTTAGTATTTCTTTGTGACGCGAAAGTCAAATAGTTCTCAGTGTAAAATATTAATCTGCAGTTACTAAACTTCAATCATAAAAGTGTAGTCTGGAATAGCATATAGGCTACTTTTTATCCCGGGAAAATGTACGGGTTTGTAAACCACGCGGGCAAAGCCGCGCGCGGAAGCTAGTTATATTATAAATGTGAAAGTTTGTGAGGATGGATGGATGGATCTTTGTTACTTTTTCACGCCGGAACGGCTGAACGGATCTGGATGGAATTTGACACAGAAATAGATTATAGTCTGGAATAGCATATAGGCTACTTTTTTCCCGGGAAAATTTACGGGTTCGTAGACCACGCGGGCGAAGCCGCGCGCTGAAGCTAATCAATCATAAAAGTGTACGCCAAGTTGGAAATCCACCGGTTGGCGGTTGATCTCTTTTGTTGTTATCTTCTGTTGTTCTCAATTTTACATATCCTTACACAAGACGTTCCCATATAGGAAGCCAATTTCATTTTTTGTCATAATAGAATTCTTTCACACGATTCCGTCAACCGTCCTTCAGAAACAGGAAATTTTCCAGTTTTCCCCCTAAGTATCACTCTGTTTTGTATTTATGAGCTGCTGATACTTTATGATAGATATGTTTTATATCATCATGGATTTTCAAGGATTAAATTATGATTCATTTCTTTATAAAAAATATGAAATACAACTAGCAAAACTTTCAAAATATTCGCTTGATTTATAACTTTCCAAACAACGCGTATTCGTAATCTTAGCGTAGTCACGGGTGAGATAACACTATCCAGACTAAACTTACATCACCAAACACCACATATCACTTTTATTGCAATCAATGACGTCGTTTTCTCAGTAAATTCACAAGTGTTCAAATATCTAAACAAAAACCGCGAGCAAAAAGTATCTACTACACAATCACTACGGGCAATCCACGAAACTTCTAGCAGAAGCGCGAAACAGCGAAAATATAATACATATTGTATTCAAGTTGCATATTAGACAGGAGACAAGTGTTGAATAAACACTAAGTTTCGTAGCTCAACGTCTCACAGTACAAGGGAAGGGTACGGGCCTAGCATTTATCATTTATTCAGGGGTTTACGAGTGCATGGTGTCAGTCTAGGAGTCAGCCGATAGTTCCCGCGGATTTCCTGCTTCTAGACAGTGTTTGATTGTTTCGAGTTCACGAGAAGGTAGAATACTGTGTGTTACTTTGTTTTAAACTTGTACAAAGCTTTGTTGGAATACGGGGGATGTTAGTTTTGCGATGTGTCTTTTGTAGTGTTGCTGTGTGACGGTGAATATTAATTGATTTGTTCGGTTATTTTAGGTTTTATCCGGGCAATGATAGTACAATTTTCGGATCTTAATTTTCGGATCTTAATTTTCGGATATTATTATCTATTTCAATTTATTATAAACCGCTTCAGTGTATTCTTGTAATATTTTTTAATATTTGGAAGATATTTCTTTTTATTTTCAAAATCACAGTTAGTCAATATTAAAACCGGGGGTATTGGGGTATAAGATGTTCATTACTTTAAGGGTAGATTTAAATGAGACACGCATTTAATTTGAATTTGGAACTTAATCAAAGTACCATTGCTCGTCGTCACATAATAATCTTGCTCTCTTCAATAATCTTAATCCATTACAATTTTGTTTACCATGTCATGTCACATAACGATGGAAAATGATAAGAAATATAAAATATGAAGAACTCATTAAGTACCTGTCGGATATATGAGATTATGAAATTCTTTAGCAAGGAAACGTATAGAATTAAACAAGGTAGTAGGTATTTGCTTTCATCAGAGATTCATCGCAATATAATACTTTGATCAACCTAATCATAAAATAAAAATTTATTCAGCCCATTACTGTCCCACCAGTGGGCAAGGGCCTCTTTACAGAACGAGACGGGTTAGGCCTTTGTCCATCACGCTAGCCTGATGCGGGTTGGCGGACTACATTCACTTTATGGAGCCATCTCAGGTGTGCAGGTTTCATCACGATGTTTTCCTTCACTGTTAATGCAAGTGATAATCAAATTCTGATCCACACATGATCCACGCAGACGTGCGGGTTGGATTTGAACACAAACCGTGCTGCATGGAAGGTAAGCATTCAATCGCTGGGCTATAACCGCTTAGATCAACCTTAATGGTCAGTCAATAAGAGCTAAAACTCTACTTGAAGAAATGGTTCAAAAGAGATTCTTGCCTTAGTGGGCCATTTTTGTTATTGTTATAATAATCGAAGATTCTGTAAATCTTGACTGCAATTATATTCAAATACCTAATGAACTCCCGACTTTCAAGCACACAAGCACAAGACAATACCTATCAAACCTATATTTTTCATAAACATTATTTACGACCCATTAACAAGAAAATTTTACAACCCCAACAAAACCTATGACTGTCAAAGAAAAAAATAAATGTATGGTTGTTTACACAACACAATCTGTAGGCTTGTGCACGGCTCATTAAAAACGACATCAAGAAGGAAAATGTGAGCTGCCGTCTGCCAATGACCACGGCTAGGCATGGCGGCAAAGACTAAGTGGATGAAGAGAAGCGACGGTACTCTTAATTTTTGTGAGACGCGAGGCGACGGCGTGTACTAGTGAGTGTTCTAGAAGTTTCTGGTAGAGTTTTTGACATAAACGCTTGAAACGTAAGCAACATGAAAGAGATCTTGAATTCTTAGAAATAATAAGAATTATCTCCATCTATTAATTAGAGGGAATTCAAATTATTTAATAATTTAAATATAAAAAAAGTGAAAATACATACAATTAAGTCGTCAAATTAAACCACACGATGAATACTTTAAAATCGTACATAATCTCATGTCTTACATTTAATTATAATATCAACGAAATAATCATTATCCACCCCACACAAAAGAATTGAATCAAATCAATCGTCGTGTCTACGCAATTCACTCGAGAACGCGGGGCGGGCTGTGCGGGGCAGGGCGGGCGCCGCCCAAAATAGCACGCACGTGCCGCTCGCCGCCGGCTGCCCACGCGCAGGCAAGATGGCCGCCGTGCCTGCGCATGTGTGCGTGGACGCTGCAAGCGATTGTGGCACGTAATGCGCGTTATATTGTTATGCACGGAAAATCTGTTTATGATGCTTTAGATTGAACTGTGGGTGTGGTGTGTGGAAATTTTAGATAGGTGTGGGGTCTCTATTTTGCATTTGGGTTTCGAAACTCTTAATAAAAAGTGTTAGACCATAGATTAGAGTTAGAAATATTTTAGGTTTTGGAATAAGATTCTCAACACGATTATTGTATGTATAAAAGATAATTATTTTTCTAATTCCAATTTTTTACTTTACAGCACAAAAAATCCTTGATCCAGATGAGGGGTCGTTCCGACCACATCTTTGATCCCAAATTTTTTTCTTCGTAAACATTCTCATAAAGCACTTTATTTTTTAACCCCACCAAATGTATATCAAGTTTTGTGTTAAATGAAAGCTATGAATCAACCTATCATCGCATCCTGTAGGTAATTCAAACACTCAAATATTCGCACATGTGCCGATGCCACCATTCCACCAGACGCAACCGACATTTCAGGAAAGATTCGTGAGCGTATTTATTAGTGAGAAAGTCTGTCAGTTTGACTTGGTTTTAAGAATAAGGTAGTCAGTAGACTAGTGTTGGTCTATTGCAAATTATTAGATTGATCGTATCAAAAATATTCACATTTGAACTGTATGTACCTATTTGTCAAGAAAGTTAAGATTAGATGGATAAAGATTTCACTTTTCAATAAAATAATGTTGTTGATTCAGATCTCTTATGTAAGCATTTATGTTTAAAAGGTATATGCTGTTATTAGGGCCTATTATCGGCACCGGCGAAATAAATAAGTACACTTCTGCCTTAAACTTCAGGGTAAACAGTGTTTGGAGAACGCTATGATATTACTAGCTGTTATTACAAAGCCTTGAGATTACTAGCTCAACGATAGGAATATTCCCTGATTTTGTATTGTATTGTAAACCGGGACCGCTATCCAGAAAGATATTCTATTCATGAATCTTTCGACCAATATTTTTAAATTCACCTTCCGAAAAGCTGAATTAATATTTTATTGTTTAGTAAGTCCGCCACAAGAAAAATGCCAATGGACATTCTCCGTGCATTTTTCAAATAATACGACTGTAATTCCCGGTGACATACTTCTTCTATGCATGGTAATGTAGGTTATAACTTTTTGTTTTGGACGAACGCCGAGGAGGTACGTCACTATCGTCTGCTTTGGCCGAACATTTGCTTTAGTGTTTTTGTCTTATACCTATAAAATTGTATGAAATGCAAATTACAAATTATGGCATCGTGTTATAACAAAATTAATTTATTCTTCTTTTGTCTCTGAGAGACAACTTGTCTCTCATTTGAAACTTGCTTAGGCCGTGGCACAAGGGTTAACCAGTCAACGTACCTTATATGGTAGGGAGGCCTTTTGCTTGCACTCATGACTTATTGACTGCTTGTCTTATAAAGCATTGGTACCTATAAGTATGTTGTGTGTCTGTGTTGCTTTTGGTGTGAGAGTTATTGCAGCGCTGGCAGACAATGGGCCAGCCACCTGTCATTGTGGTGTTAATATCAACAAATACTTGCTTCTTCGTCTGATTTAGTTGCATTCAGTATTGATTCTACTTACGTAGCGTTCTTTTAGTACAAATATGGGATTTATAGTGTGTTACGACATCGGCTCATTATTAAGGCCTGACTTACATCCTACTAATATTATTGTATAAATGTGAAAGTTTGTGAGGATGGATGGATGGATGTTTGTTACTTTGAAACGCAAAAACTACTGAAAGGATCTGGATGGAATTTGGCACAGAGATAGATTATAATCTGGAATAGTACATAGGCTACTTTTTATCCCAGAAAAATAAAAAGCCGCGGGCGGAAGCTAGTATATTATACACTAGCTTCGCGAGCGGCTTCGCTCACGTGGTTTTTGGATTTTGGTTTGGAACCCGTATATTTTCCCGGATAAAAAGTAGCCTATGTGCTATTCCAGACTATAATCTATCTCTGTGCCAAATTTCATCCAGATCCGTTCAGCCGTTCTGGCGTGAAAGAGTAACAAAGATCCATCCATCCATCCATCCTTACAAACTTTCACATTTATAGTATTAGTAGGATGTACGTTATTTCGGCAGCCAATAATTTTCTGGTATATAACGAAAAACAAATATTTCATTCGAGCCTTTCGAAATAATCCCCGTCCGTTCCGTAAGTAAGACAACGAAAGAAGTTTTTCCTTTAAAATATATACGCTCCTTATTGAAAACGATTTCCTTTTTGATATCCAGTATATATTTAACTTCGATATCTCATGCCATTTTACTTGATAATAAAATGTCTAAATCATTTAGAAGAGTTCATTTGGGTGCTAATCCTCTTTATATAAGAAATGTTGGTGATATTTCAACCACGAAAATTTATAATATATGGAAGATTATTAGCTAGAAAAAGAATAAATAGATTATACAAATTATATAGATTTTTTGATTATATGTATTAAATTGAGGATTGGAGAAACTCTCATGACATCTCAAGGTGAAGTAGATATAATAAAAGAATAATTCTCATTAAAGCCGTAAAATTATAAAAGGAAATCATTCGCGAATTCGTTGAATTTTCCGGGAAGAATACTATACAAGTTTTCAAGTAAACTCGTGGTCGGCTTGTATACTCACGCTTCATGACGTAATATCTACCTAGTTAAAGTATTTTTTTAATATTTGTGACATTAGTTTGTGTAAGGAGGTTACCTACCTGCAAAATTCTCCAAGGTTCTTTAGACTTTCCTCAACTTTGCAGTTCTGAGCCACTTTTAGCCACTGAGTTTCTTACTAAGTTATATTTTACTTAGCAAAGTATTACATCTAAATTAATATTTAATTTTCTTATATACCTGCGTCCGTAAGTTCACTGCTCTCCCAGGTACATACTGCGTAAGTCGCACGCACACATCTTCAGCGACGCGCATGCGCCGTGAAGCACGCGTACCGGCGCGCGCGCTTCTAAATATAGTCGCGCCTCCCGTCGAGCGACGTTACCAACCGCTGGAGATCTTGAAGATTCCTTAATTATTGTTTTTTTTCTCTTTTTCGCCGTTCCTTAATCTGATGATGTTCAAGATCTGAGGAATGGAGAATTATATTTTGTACTTGGTCACATTTGAGTGGTTCGAAGGTTGGTGGAGACGTTTTAGTATTTCTTTTTATTTGACGAATAAGATGATTAGATTTGACGGCTTATAAGAGGAAGATACGTTGAGATGTATGACGATCACTTAATATAATAATTTTCTGAAAAAATATTTCCTGTTTTATTGTATAACATCACACAGGTTATGCGTTAAATGTTGTTTTGTTATACGAATTAATTGGAAACCATCCACAACTAATCACACACCTTGAAGGAATTCACACTAAACACCCGGCGGATCTAGCCAAAACCCGTCGATCGGCGCATGCGATCTCGATGGCTCACTTTTTGGCAAATTACCACTAAATACTCGCCTCGAATCCGGATGGTGATTTTGTCTCGACCTATATGCTATAGACTTCGTTGACGACAAAGTATAGCATAGACGGCAAACAGACGAACACATAAACTGAGATGAGATCATAAGAATACGTTGCCAGATTTGTGTTTATGATGATGAGAACTAAAGAAGTTATTGGAGATCGCAGCTTGCTTTCGATGTCTCTCCCGGTTATCATTGAATCATTAAAAAATACTGGCTGTGCCCGCGACTCAGAAGAAAGATTTTGCATTGTGCCTCCAGTTCATCTTCAATCTAGCGGGTTGAATTTTGGAAAATCTTTAGCTTTTTAAGCTGATGCCTAAAACTTTAAAAAACCAACCTATTAAATAAGTTTGTGTATAAGGCTTTATAGTTCTAGAGGTTTCGTGATTACTCAGTGAGTATTTCGTTTAAATCAAGTATGAACATAAATTATTTTTCTACAGCAGTTCAAAGGGAATCATTTGCCGGGACAAAGGTTTCAAGACATGAATATAGGCTATAAAAATCAGCACCGAAGAAAGAGGAAACGGGAGAGGATCCTATTTCACTCACATTCTAAGGCTCGCTTTCGTCATAACTAAAGCTCAATTTTCTAAACACAAAATCTAAGATACCTTCATCTAATACTCGGAACAATCAGAATCATGTAAAGGAAATTGAATCTTAACCCTTAATGACGTGTTTAATGCCTAATAAAGTGCTCACCTTTGGGCATAAAGCCCAGTGATAAATCATCAGCGTATTAGACAAACGTTCTTCGTTTGTTTGTGTATCGGTAACCTTGCGGAGGAGTTGGATAGTGTTGCGTAATATTGTTTACGAGATGAGCCATCGGAAAGTATGTCTGTTAAATGGGTGCCAATATAAATGGTGTTAAATTGTTTTATATGAAACTATAGTGGCCGGAATTTAGTAAATAATTCCCATGTATTGCTAGTGAGCCTGCTACCGCGCAAGTCAATCAATCTGCAAGGTTAAACAGCGCTTGCAATTCCGTACCTCGGAATGCACGTTAAATAGTTGATCCCGGGTGTCATCCAAATAATACCTACGACAGTGGTTACGATTGTCAGGAGGCTAGGCAGATATAATCAACCTGACGCTGATGAAAAATTATTGTACTATTATTAATAATTTATTGTAATTTTTTATCTAAACGAATACCAATTAACTAAAACTTAAGCACACCTGACTGCGAAAACCAAACATTTTATAACATTTCACTTTTTAATTCTAGATCATAAAAGCTAAATTGTCATTCATTATGTCTATAAATAGACTACCCTGGGACCTCCCGTGGGTGCCATAAGTGGTGACTAAGAGGTTTTAATGACAAGGATCGACAGTGGCATCCACCTGTTTCAATAACATGGCACTAAGATCACAAACACGCTTGCCAAGTGATGACAAATTCATTTAGGCATAACCTTCTGAAATCGAACATTGCGGATTTAAAAAACTGGCATCTCTAATAGTATCTCTCTCACTGTCGATTGACATTATTTTACTCAAAATTCACTTCGAATTCAGAGAATTTAAAATTGAACATTTACGGAATGTACTTTTTCAAGACAATAAACAAACTAAACAATCTCCATGTATCCGTCAAAGTTTAAATAACGTTTAAAATGTAAGACTTTCATAAACCAGCATCAAATGCTCAATTTAGTAATGAATCCTCAGATTCTTCAGAAATCTTTCCTCAATTTAATTGCTTTAACTCTCAAATCAGTATTAAAACAATAGCTTCAAGAAAGTCAACATAACCAAGGTTTATACAAAACAGCTGTCGTAACGTGAGTGTGCACGACAGCTGCGCATGCGCAACGCTCTCGTAAATTCACTTCAAGTGAGGCCCCGTAACTTAGGTATGGGATTTATCTAATGCTGTTTTGATTATTACTTTTCTGTTTTTGAGATAGTCCATGCAACATACTTAGGATTGTTGAACTGTTTGTTATTTGATTTCCATCGCGTTCTAACATTAGAATTGCTCTTTTTCTTCTTTTAAAGTATACCTTGATCAAGATTAAGCTTCTAAAGCTGAAAGATTCAAATGAGTTTTGTAAGTATTTTAGAATTTGCAAAAGGTTTTTGACTAGGATTATGAAAAAAAAAAACATGACACCTGTGCGTTTCCTTCTTGGATAAAAAACTGAATCTAATTCAGATTTTTATTCGAACGTTCTCGATTGTTGAGACTAATAGCAATCATTTATTTTTTAAATGTTGAAAAATATATTACCAATTGAGCGAATCATTAACGCAAAAAAAAAAAACTTTCAATTAATTGGCTCACATTTCCCTGAAGAAACCCTCAAAACTTCGCTACAGAATTACTGCCCTTTTGCATTTCACACAACGATTATATTCGCGTATGCAAATAATGTGACATGTGTCGTTTTTGATAAAGGTGTTTGGAACGACACGTGCGCCGTGCGCAAACGCAAAGTAAGCCGAGATCCTTTGGCAGCTGCGTCTCAATTGTGACGCTTGACTCTTGGTGACTCACACGCGTTGGTCCATTCTGTAAAATGTTTAATTACTTAGAAACCGTTAAATAGGTTGTGAGAATAATTGAAGACGGTTAAATTATTTTAATTAATCATTCGCACCGACTAGATTGCAAAATGTCTAAAGAGAATTAAAAGAGCTGTATATAATCTTTTAATTAATAATAATGGACTTTATAAAAAACGAATTTCGAGATTTTTTAATTTAATCACAATTATAATATTAGCCATTAAGACGGCACAGTGAAATTTTTCAGGAAAGTGAAACAGTTTGTTTCTTTGGGGCAAGCTATCTTGATATTCATCATAATTTTAAAATCTGATACCTGCCAAGCTAAGCAAGCGTAAAGCAGAAGAGACTTATGCCTGCAGAAGATAATGATGTTGCAAAAAAGATCTCTATGATGATCTCAGATAACACTAAAAGCAAACACCCTCGATCTTCCCTTCCATAAATTGAAAACTTGGCTTCTTCTTTAAACGGGTGTGTGAACAAATGAGAAAATTCATGAGCCATTTAGTTTACATAAACCAATCAAATAGCTTTCAGAATTGCTCCAAGAAAATGTGTTAATAGCACGACAAGGCGAAGTGCAAAATCATTAGTAAGCGTCATTGAAAAAATCTTACTCCAATTTTTAATTCTTTGTAGAAGAGAGGAGATGATGTCATTATGGTTTGCGTCATCAATGTGAATCACGTAAAATATTACTCTTCTTCCTATGTTTTATCTATGTCTATTTGGATTTTAAAGATTTCTTTCATCTCTATGCAGTCTATATAAATATTATAATTTTTGAAACATACTTGCATAACATATTTTATACATCTTTCAGTAGATATTGCAAAAATATTTAAAAACACATTTAATTATACAGTACCTTATAATATCTGTATATATTTTACTCGTAGCGGTATAAATCAGATTTCAAAAAATATTTTTTCTATATCTTACCGAATATGTATGGTATGCTTGAAAACATTTTACCTAGAAGCTAATACAACGCGAATTTTAGTACTAGAAGTACCGTAATTGAAACTTGATCACCAAGAATCCAAAATATTGCACTGTTGAGGGAGCAAAATAACAAACGAATAACTCGCAAAGAAGAATTATAAGAAAACATGCCTACAATTGATCAAAAAACAATTTCCTAATCATAAAGTAGCATTCGAAACCAAAACACTTCAAGAAGTAAGTGCATATTCCATTGAGTGCGGCCCAAATTAACGGTAATAAATCTGTTATGATAGCGGCCAACCTTTGCTTGTTGAATCGACTCGGTTTCAATCGTAAAGTCTACACCAATAAGCTAGGAATGCGTTTCAACTATGTCCTTAGTTCGTTGATCGCGTAAGCTTCGGGGATTACCGGGGCGCCGGATTTGTTTCGACATTCGAATCGCTACGAAAACTAAGATCTTAATACCAACACCGAGACGTGCAAATTCCGTTTTCATTTATCTTACTGCTAGGCTATGAGGCGTTATTGTTGTGACTAGTTGAAAGAATCATAGAATTTTAACCCCCGCTGAGTATTTTGTCTGTCATCAGACTTCTTCGGTATGAGGCGCGTGTCCCTTGTTGACATTAATTAGTTTGAATTTCAGTAAATTTTTACATCTGGATTTTTATTTTATTAATAATAGTTACATGATTACTTAAATACTTTACCTACCTAATACTTTATTCACTCATGAATATGCATAAATAAAGCAAATACCCATATAATAATTGAGGTAAAACAGTTTTTTCAGTATTTACGTCACACAATACATGGATATATTATTTATATTTTATAGGTAATATTTTTTCCGCAACTCAACAAGGTAAATGGTAAAAAAAGTTAATAGCTACATTATTTTTTCTTCATGACAACAAGTTGTTTTTTCAGCAATCGACAGATTTTCGCTATCCTTATCGAAAACTCTCCCGTTAGGCGTCAAGAGGGGGTGATTTGGTGTGTTGGCCGAATGCCAGGCGGCGTCTTTGGCCACGAGCCAAATCGGGAGCGTACAGTGGAAAAGAAATGGCGTCGCGCATCTTTGATATGCGTCAGAGTCGGCGCACACGCACCCACCGGTAACATGTTTTTCATGATGTATAAAAGAGGTTTTATTGCGGTTGGACCATGAAATTAATTACCGTTGTGTTGTTAAAGATGATGGGCGTTGCTAACCGTTGTTTCCAGATTGAAGTAAAGGGATAAGGGGTAGAATGTAGTACGAAGTGACAAATATTAATTCGAAAATTAAAAGACCACCAATTAAATATGTATAGTAGTATATATATGTAGTATGATTGTTGTTGACCATTTCAATACCTAAACCCAATAAGTATCAACTAACAAAAGAACTTAGGATCTTCAGTTTTGTGTCAACATTCATCAGCGCACACGCACCCGTTACATGTTTTTCATGTGTACCAATAAACAGACTTGATTGCGGTTAAAGAATTACATAGCAAAGAGTGAATGATCTACAATATATTGCTGAAAGTTTCATAGATTCCTTTTACTCGGTATGGCAGCATTTTATTGCTTTGGAAAGAAATCTGGAAATCGGCCAGCTACTAAATGTTTGTGAATGAAGGGCAAAATATATTACAGTACATAATAATTCTTAGCGTCGCGCGTCGTTTAGTTATTAAAGAATATTTTACTTGTAACGTGTAGCGTACGTTAAATATGACAGCGAAATAATCCAACATAATAATTATGGCTTCGGATATTCTTATCAAAATATAGAAAAGTAAAGCAATCCCGACTTACAATGGGTTCGAATCCTGCGAACGGAGAAATGAGACAATGAGTTTCTTTTTAATAGCGTCGTTTATAAGTAGGTAGTATGTTCTCCTACGCCGTGGATATATTACCAGACACAAACCTCACAAGCACACCCACTCTTACTGTGATTTAAATCAGCAGGTGATACAAATATTTGTTCAACGCGGAAATCGAACGCGTTACCGGTAGCGTAAAAAGCCAATCGCTTAGTCAATGCGCAAATCGTGCCATCAGATTTATTCATCACTTCATAGCTTTGCCACACTAGCTGAACGGTGAAGGAAAACATCGGCATCATGAGGAATCGCCATGTGTATTTACAAATTTGAAGGCTCATCAACAAATCCGTGCTAGGCTCACTTGATGTATTGATGCTTAGTTCTACCATGATATAACCCAGGAGTGAGAATGACAACTGATTTCCTCTATATTATGAAGATACAATAGTTAAAACAATACCCGTGAATATTTATTTGGTTCACAGGACGGGATGAGGTTTAATAGGCTAGAATGTAATATAGAAATCTTAGTTAATCATCCAATCAATCAACTCAACCTAGCAGTTTAAACTGACAATCGCTAAGCCTCTCTCGCGATGCGCCAAGTAACCTCAGTTTGTTGGACTTCTGCCATCGTGTTTTCTTCAAACTAATTAGCTAAATATTTTTTTAACATCACGTCTAAGGCGTCAATGCTCTAGTACCTACACCCACTTTCGTTAATGGTTTTAAATCGCGTGTAATAAATACGAGGATATCCAAGGCAGATGCTGAAAAAATCCTTATATAGAAACTCACAGTTCGCCTAACGTGGGCAACGAATCCAAGACCTTACAGTCACGAAAACCACTACACCGATGCTTCTCCATTATAATGTTGGGATCGTCTCCAGTAATTAGTATTTTGATTTCCGCCACCCAATTACTATCACGCCACCTAATTAGTTAGATCGGTTAGCAAATGGTTTTTTTGTATGCGGAGTTATATAACGACTGTCATAGTTGTGACACGAGGACCGACTGAGGCACGGTGGGGTCTCTATGTCGATCTACATAGAAACCCTTTTTCCTTGATATAGGCACCTAAGAAAAAAAAAGCACAAAATATGAAATGGTTTAATAACACCCGCACGTCAAATCTTCAGCAAACTATTAATTAACCATCAGACAATACGTCTAGATAGTTTTCTCAAACAATCGTATCACTAATAAACTTTATTCATTTCACTTACCTATTATATTGAACATTTGAACCAGTTTCAGGCGTGTATAGACGAATTAGGTTATTAGGATACTCGTGGTAGAGGAACGTGTAGATTATCGAGTTTAGGATACACAGCACGCACGGCACGAAAGGCATTTCGACTTGCAACAGTTGCAACGAATTACGTACTACGAAATAAAATGCATGCAGCGCGTGCGTGCAATCGTGTCACTGTGTTGGTTCCACCTTTAGAGTGATAAGCTACATTAAATAATAAAAAAAGTAAAGTATCAAGAAAATATCAATCAAAAAATATTTTCTTGATACTTTACTTTTTTATTATTATTATACTTAAACAGCTGCCGTGATCTGATCTACGCATCCCAATGACGCGCATGAGTTTTAAGTACGTTTTTCTGCCAATTGGCCTGAAAAATATGTAGATAAAGATATTTAATACTGTAAACAGTTTATAAATATGTTTCTCTCCTTAAAAGAAAACATTTTCTACCCTAAAGCAATGTTTGGTATATATTTTCCACACTCAATTAGCTATTCAATATGTTAATACCGTACGAAGGAACATCGATACATCACGTGAGGTGCTCAACTATGGGTGATCGATGTACTAACATTCAAGTATTCAGGTTCAATGCTCACAACAAACTAAGTTATTTAAGCAACAAGTATCAAGGACAAGCTATGTACGATTATTTTATTAAGGTCACATGAAATTGTGACTTATAAATATATCACGTAACTTCATGTTGCTGTAACAAACTTTGGATCCTTTGATAGTGGTGTAACAAATAAATTACAGGTGTTGTAACAAATTACAGGGCATGGAATGTTCGAATGCGCATTGCAAGTAAACCTTCACATGACACGAGCATTCTAAGCAATGTTACATCTGATAGGATGTTACACATTTAAGTTTTACAAAATTCTCTTGCGCACGCATGTAACCAACAATCCAGCGGCGTCGTGGTTCAATGTTCGGCTTGAGAACTACAAACAGTTCGGCGCTCTGTTATAAATACATGTTTTTATCTAAAGACATCTAAACCAGTGCAATTATTGGTCGTCAAACTTTTGCAGAGCGATTACTTTTGATTACAGGATTAACACAAGATTTTGACAATGTGTGGAAGAGGGTAAAGTCAAAGCAACAAGTATGACAACCAGGTCTACGTGTACGATTAATATTTTGATGAAGGTCACATGAATGATGACATGTATCGGACACCTACTATATGAGTACCCTATCGTTATGCGTAGGTGGTGTTGAGGCAACATCGTGGGTGTCACAACAAAGGAATAATTAGTCCACCTGTGTTTTCCTATCTCCAATCTACCGAGTGTTGTTCACGCCTGCTTTGTCCTGGGAATATTTTTGTGTTTGAGGCAATCGGTCACGATAATAAAGTAGATAATAAAAAAATATCAGGCTTCTTCTTCACATATACAGTTGAACGAAGAGACATACAGGGACATATACATGTGTATAAGTCGGGATAGCAGATGATGTCAAAATATGAATGGGTACGATGAGACGATCAAATGTAGTCTTTACCTCATAGGTAAAAGGCCCAATTTCTAAATGCCCGGATGAAAGTTATCTACCTGTTAATTTGAAGTTAGAATATTTACTGTATGGAATTATGGTTATCCAGCTTTTGAAAAATGAGCCCTAAAATATGAAAAACAAGTGCATTTCTTTCAACAAGTAAATAGAACAATAATTTCATTAGTCAGAATAGCGAATTTAGAAATCGTTGTCTTCATAGAAGATTTAAAGTCTCTAAAACATGTCCAAAATTTTATAGGCGACATTATCTAATAGAACAAGCTGTCGTGAAAAACCACATCGTAGTGCTGGCAGAAAGCCAAGAGCAACAGGCGGTTCGTCCCACTGCACAGTTTTCGTGCCATGAGAAATTTATGGAAAAATATTATTTTAACGGTCTGTTAACACGTTCTGTTTCGAAGTTACATCAGAATATGGCTGAAGACAAAACTGCAAAAATTACAATACCTATTGCTATTGTGATTTTTGTAGTTTTGTGTCTTTTTTTAGTTCAAACTGTTTATCTGCTTGAGCTAGAGTCGAGGGGCCTAATAAGGTCACATAGCAATCGTATAAGAATTTCCATAGTGATTGTGAAACAGATTATTGCTGAAAATAAAACCTTATGATGTTAACAGCCAATTTCTTCAAAACAAAAGGTTTTACGGATTTTGTAAAAATTGTATGAGTAGAAGTAAACGTAAAACTAACAATTTTCAGTTGCTTCAAAAATATTAAAAAAAAATCAGTAACATGATATGTATGAAGTATGCGTATATATTACAATAGTATATCGTAAAAAGCAAATGAAGTTAGTCAAAACCAATTACATTAATGTGAATATTTTGACATTTGTAATACATATGATTCATTCACTCCGGCAGCCTAACAGGCTTGATGACTGCATCAAAAATAAATTCTGAAAATCTTGTTTGGTAAATAGTTTTCCTTCTAAAAACTCAGTAAAACTTAATCTCTTGCTTATCTTTGGCGTTTTCAATTTTTAATTTATCAAAATCTCACAGTACGTATGTAAATGACAATGCAAAACTATGACGTAACGCTTTTGTATTTCAAACATTTTTAGAGCGATCTGTCGTTTTTATGAACTGTAACGTCAGTTTCCAGTTCCAATTTATGTTTATGGCTCCATCGTTATTCGATGATTTCCCAACGAGTTTGCGATAGGCGTAGATGACTTGATATCTTCTGTCAAACGTCATTTTTGTGTCATTGGCTGAAAGTGAGATTGTTGTGGCGTGGCTGTCGCATTGCTGTCGCTTTTTTACGTAATTAGACTGTAAATTTGTTTTCATTCATGGTGTGACGTTTATGGTTATATATGAAAAGAAAACCCAACTACAGCAAACCCCGATTTGATACAGGTGTTTTTTTTTATTTTTTATATCATAGTCGGCAAACGAACAGACGGATCGCCTGATGGTAAGCGATTAACGTCCAACGCCCATGGACACCCGCAACACCGGAGGAGTCACAAGTGCGTTGCCGGCCTTTTAAAAAGGAGTGCGCTCTTTTCTTGAACGTTTGAAGGTCGTATTGGTCCGGAAATACCGCAGGCGACAGTTCATTCCACAGTTTTGTTGTGCGAGGCAGAAAGTTTCTAGAGAAACGCACAGTTGTGGACTGCCAACCATCTAAATGATGGTGATGGAACTGCTGTCGCGTAGAACGATGGCGGAAAGAGGCGGCAGGGATCAGTCCAAACAATTCCTCGGAGCACTCCCCATAGTATAGGCGATAAAAGATACATAGGGAGGCCACATCTCTACGCAGCGCCAAGGGGTCAAGCCTGTTTGAAATATCTTGGCTGTCGACGATTCGAATCGCTCTCCGTTGGATGCGGTCCAGAGGGAGAAGCTGGTACTGGGGTGCCCCTGCCCAGAGATGAGAACAGTATTCCATATGGGGTCGGACCTGCGCCTTGTAAAGTAGTAGGCGGTGGGTCGGAGTGAAATACCGTCTCGATCTATTGAGCACGCCAAGCTTCTTCGAGGCTAACTTAGCCTTACCCTCTAAAAGGATGATGGAGAAATTCTCTTGAAATAATGTATCTCGAAATAATAATAGTAAGATGATGTCATAATATTACCATTTTTTTTTTTCTTAAACCTTTTCTCACACTATTAATAACTCCTATATCGCGGGTGCGTTTAATAATACAATTATTTACACGCACAAATACCCAAACCCGGACCAATTATCTGTAGGTCATACAAATATTTGTTCCGTACGGTAATTGAACCCACGACACGCAGCGCAGCAGTCGATTTCTCAATCACTACGCCAGCCGTGCTGTCATAATAGTCCTTTAAAAAACGTAGTTCTAGAGCCCTGTTCATTAAATGAAAGCTTTAGACCGAAACATTTTTATATTTATGTCTGTGTCCATGCGAAATGCAGTTACATGTTTCTTCTTGATGACAAAAGCTTGTGAACAACGCAGACGATTCAACGAACGCACGGCATTTTAAATATTCTCATTTCAGACGCATTTTGTTTTAAAGTTATGTGGCTCACACGTAAAATAATGTTATAAGATTTACTGTGTAAAATACTACGATGCATTTTATTTTTATCTACATTAAAAACATACTGAGAATCGTTGAATTAATATTAGGAACACAAAAAGCGATACCTAACTATGCTATGTTTTATTAGATAATCCAATTAATAAATTGGTTTTTAATTGGCCACATTTTAATGCATATATGCAAGCCTATGACTGCCTCATTGATCTAGTTTCGTTCTTCTGGGTTCGATTCCTGCGTCAGGGAAAGTTTTATTGGGTGAGATATAAAAGATGCCTGTCAAAATATTGTTTTTGGACAACGAAAAGCAACAAGTGCAAAATCGTACATATATTACAGTAAAAACTAATAAATCTTCATAACTATTGACTGACGCCAAACGTTACGTTGTAACTTTAATTGCTTGAACATGTCGAACGCAGCGATATATTTTTTCTATAGAACCCGAATAATAAGAGCGAATCACAGATAAGTACAGGAGTCTTGGCGAAGCGCCAGGACTGAAAGTTGTAGTGGTGAAAATTTATATGTGTGTACCAAAGTAGTACGGTCGGCAAAGAAATTGAGTTCAGCCTAGATTTTGTTGCCGTCATCACTTTATTACTTGCGTTGGTGGTGAGTTAGATGAGGTAAGTTAAGATACGTGTTTACAGGAATTTTAATTAAACTTAATTAGTAGGTATTACTTTATATTAGTGTACCGCGTAATTGGTCTAGTGATCGCAAATGCGACTGCTGATCGTGAGGTCCTGCGTTCGATTTCCGGGTCGGGTAAAGTCGGCAATGTTCGGTAGCAGCACGAAGTTTGAAAGTGTGCCTGGTAAATGGGCTCGCCCCATGGGTGTACAAATAGTACACCTCGATCTAACCTTTCGCGAATACAGCCAATACTGGCTCACGCCAGCAACATCACTGTTTTGTATGTACTAAAGTGTAAAGCCGAACGCGATGTGAGTAATGAAGTTTAGTAAGTATAATACATAGTGTTAGACGAAAGAAAATCGTAACTGAGTGTATCGGTGTCGTGACTTGTCACCTCTCTATTGTGACAGATTAGACTTGACTCTGTGTTTTCCGCGCTTATACATATTGTACCTATTTACTAGTAAAATGCTAATGTTTTATTAAATTAATTCTTATTAATATCGTTTCAGTTAATAATAGGAACTATCGTTAGCTCAAGCCTTCTGGCTGAACGGACTAACCTAAAGGGCACGACATTCTCTGCTGATTTTCTTAGAAGTGACTCACACTTGATTAAATTACAAATAGGTACCCCTTAAATAGGCTGCACTTCAACTTTTAATGAATTGAGTGCTTCCCCGTGTATGCTCGATTAGTTTATTTTTTGCCTTTCTTTAAATTAATTCATTTTACAGAAATTTAATCCTATCAATCATTGCAGGGTTCATTTTTGTAGACTTTCTGTTTTGCGTTGTTACAGATTTATATATTTATGTATGTATATAAACATTACGTTTATACAACGGCCTCCAGACACAAAGTATAACACAGTGTTTAACGTTTAAAAATATTGATTAAAAGTTTCCACGAAGAAAATTAACTTTTCCCGACGCTACCTACTAAGAGACGATGACCTCGAATGAACGTCTAGCCAAATGTCGGCGTGCCGATCTTGCGTTGCGTCCCTAATAGATAAACAAGTGAGAACGATTTATGCATAAAATATACACGCAACCGATTGCGTAGATCATAGAAAAATTAAATTACCAAACAAAATGGTCTTAGCAACAAAAACTTGCTGGAACTTCTTGATTACTCCGCTTTACGCCACTTCGTAGAGGAGATAAGGAAACACTGTTTATGTGCAATTTTTTTGTACCTTGTTGATTAATTAATGATTTGTTCCATCTATTTCCTCGTACAATTCAAGGTTTACGAAAATATTGATACAAAAAAAAAATACAATTGTTGTAAATCAGGAAGAAATATAACTCGTAGGAAAGATAAACAAGCAATGTGAGGAAATATTAAAAACAGAACTATTAACAGTTTTATTAACACTACTAAATAACACACTCCAAAAAAAAAACTCTAATTTAAATGAGCATTTAATTTAATAGTCAATCAATTTCTCGAACCTCAACACTAAATCTTCTTTTGTCTTTGATACAAAACAAGACAATGGCGTCTGTAAAGACTGATTAATTAATCAATGTCAAACAGTTAATACGGTACAATCGACCCCTGACCAGGCTTAAGCAGCTTCGAACTCCAGTTTTCAATTATTTGAAAGTCTAACAAATTGCAAACACTCCACGGGTGTAAAGGTTTAAAGTCTTAATAAGTTTGATGTATTAATAATATATTTCATTGGGTGAAAGCAGTAACGTTTAATTTAAAATCTATTTAGAAACAGCTTCACTCCTGTTTTCCCTGCAGGGTTGGGCAGAGGTGTATGGTACACCCACAATACCGATGCCGTTATTGAATCCTATATAACAGATTGATGGCAAGGATAGGTGTAATTCTACCGGGCACAGTTGCACACTCCATGCTGCTACTGAGTATTTTCATACAGAAAAGCCGAACCACTTCATACGACCCCAAAATCGGACCCAGAATCTCATGCTTTACATTTCAAAGAACTTTTTTAACTTTTATACAAATCATCAAAGCCGTGGCGACTTATTTGGATTAATTGTGGCCCATACAGTGTTTGTATTTTCAAAATTATTTCCGTTATATTTGAACTTTCATAAACTTCGATAATCCAAATTGCTTCGCCAACCGAAAGTCTATAAACTTTACAAACTGAAATATGCTGAAATGCAATTCATTCGCACAATGCCATTTATTTCGAAAGCTGTGAATTAGGGTGTCCCATAAATTTCAAGTGCGATTTTTTTTTTACGCATACCTTCTAAAAACTTTCGTAATAACCCAATATAGTCTAAAAACAAAAGATTAGTCCATTTTATGAACGATAACCCGTGCCGACTTGCGATTTAAACTCGCCCATACAAATTTCGCGGGTACTGCACAGCGACCTGTAACTACGTGTTTTACTTGTCATTTCATACGTGATTTTTTAGAATATTAGTACGCTGTTATTTCTTGCATAAAGATGTCAGTTGAATTACGGAGTGATAAACAAAGTATTTTTCTTACCAGACTTCCAAAACCATTTAATAAATGGTGTAAAATTACTATCTAATCGACAAGTTCTCGCTGTCTTGTTTGACAATATTCGCGAAGTCAAACGACTTTTAGTGAAAGTGCTAATCTTGTGATTAGGAAGTGCATTATATTTTGGAAAAACATAAGAATTCCTACAAAAACCACGTCTGGAGACAGCTGCAAAAAATTGTAAAAAAACTCGGAAAATAATTGTGAAAGACACCTTGATAACTTATTTGATATTGCTGATGCCTTTGAAAGAATGAAAATAGAGGAAGACAAAGTATTTTTGAAGAATCAGAGAGAGCCAGGTCGACCGGGATGCTTACCTGATGTACACAAAAACTTGGCGGACAAACACAAAAGAGCTAGACTAAGACGATTAGAGGATAAGGAAAGAAAACTAAGACAAAAAGAGTTACTGGCTCTTGCATGGACTTATACTACACATAACTTGGAATATCCACATGATTCAGACGAAGTCAGATTGCCAGCGGAAAGAATCTGATAACACCTAAACTCGTCGTAGCTTTAGATCGATGCCAGCTAAGCATATGAGACTCCGTTTACATTCTTCATGCGCTCGTAGAAGCGCTTGGTCTGAATATCGATTACATCTCCATTAACAAATTCTCGATTCAGCAAATTCGCCAATTTGCTAAAACCATCTCAACTGCCCTCTATAACTGGAATGTTAATGACAAGGTACAAATAATGTGTTGCGACACAACATCTTCGAATATTGGACGTTTCAATGGAGCTTATACTCTTTTGGAGCAGACTTTAGAAAGAGAATTGTTACTTTTCGCTTGTCGTCATCATGTTTATGAGTTGGTTCATAAAACTGTAACAAGATAAAGCAAATTACTAGCACTCCAGATATTCCGATCTTTAAAAAGTTCAGATACAATTGGAAAAACATCGATTCAAATAACATTGAAAAATGCCTTGATTTCGTAAAATACCATGTTGCTGAGACAAACATTACATCTTTGTTAATGTTTTTTATAGCACAACTGAACAAAGCTTTAATAAGAGACGATTATCACGAATCGGTCGAATTATGCGTAGTGTTTTTGAGGGGGAAATTCAGATAGAAAAGAAGAAAAATAAAAATCTCGACTGAAAATCGACGACATTTTTCTTCAGGAATATGTGCCTTGGGAAGATAATGCTGGAAACTAAAAGAAGAATAACTCGTTTGAAGATTTTAAATGACACTGCTGAAAGAACTGTCAAATTAATGCAAGATTTTACGGACTTATCACGGCTAAAGAAGAGCAAAAATAATTCCTGTTGCGTTGTATCCAGGAACATAGAATTTTTTATCCAGACTGTAAAAAACATACCCTAAAGAGAAATTACCCTGGCTGATTGTTGTTATTTTATGTGTTTAAATAAAGGTAATATTTCTCTAATTTGATTTTGTCTTTTATTTACTTCATTTATTGCATTTTTATTAATTTTATAGGAGAACCAAATATTAACATTAAACATGAGATTTGATAAACTTTGTGGCTCGGTCGGCACGGGTTGCAATCATGCTAGAATGATAAAATTTCATATTTGAGTATGGTTTTGCATTTATAAAAGATATAGAGGGTATGCATTTCAAAATTCGAAAAAAATTTTTTTTTGGTCATATTTGGGACACCCTACTGTGAATAATTGAATTTTCAGTCATTTTAAAACGCGTATCGTTAATTTTCGATCCTTTTAATTCGTTATTTTTAATATATATATATATATATATATTTTAAGAAAACTTTTAATTTACCTGCGATAAATTTCGTATTTTATTTCAATAATAACTGAAAGTGTCCATTAAAAGTTTAAAACAATTTATTTCGTTTTTAATGCCTCTGTAACTTTTATTACTATAATGTAAGTATTAAAGTGTGGACGCTTCCCGTCCATAAAAATAAAAAGATTTATTAATTTTACTTTTATTTACTATGTTGTTAATGTGTTAATCAAAATTAGAACATTTAGGTTAACGCGTGGTTTAATAAATTACACACTATTTGTTATGAAAACTGGTTAGATTTAGAGAATTGGGAAATTCGTCCTTCAGTCCAGAAACTCCCACCGTTGCCCTCTTAAAGACTGCCACAGCTATCCCTAAAGAACTATTACCACTGGTACCAATGCAAACGAATTGGTAACTACAGGATGTTGTTATTACGCCAAGAAGGCACGCAGTTGTTGACGATCGACTGCTTGGTTATTGGGACTCATAGGGAGTGAACCTATTACCATCTACCGTGCAAATTTCTAGACTCCGTGCAGTTACTGAGGATTTCAATACCGAAAACCCAATAACTCTTTGCCTGAACAGGGAATCTAACTTAAAACCAGTGAGGTATTTGAAGTTGAAGTTTGAAGTTTCTGGACTTCAGTATTCCTATTTGAAATACTCTGATGAGATACGAAATGATCCTTAGACCATATACCACAAAACATCTGGCTGATAACCGTTAACCTTCCCAATCAATTAATATTCATTGTTAAGCTAAATCATAGCTTCCTTGTAAGTAAGTACCTACTGGCTTCTCCTGATGAGTTCTGAGAAAATTACAATAGACCCCAGATGCTCAGGGGAGCAATTCTCGTGCGATTCGACATAAATCTAGGGATGGTCTCTCCCTCTATATTGTGAGTCGTTTAAAACTCGACTGAATTTGACTATTAGCCGCTCTGCATATCGAGTGTTAAAATGTAAATAATATGTCCCTAATATACTGTCAATAATACAAAAACAAAAAAAAAGACGACATCCGCGGTGGTTTTTCGATTTAATATCCCGAGTAAGACATGATCTCTAATCGCTTAAGAATAGCCCCCTATTAATGAAGATTAACTGGTTACAATGATTTTTGTTTGATGAATCGTCAAAGCCCACATTATTTTGATGAAGAAGAAAAGCGTTATATTAATAAAGAGGATTATAAGAATAAGGATAATATTGATAAAGAAAATTCTTTGAGGACAGGAATTCATATGAATTTATTATTTATATGTATAGTTTAAAACCTGCTTCGCATACAACTTGCAATCTACAATATTTAGAGAATAAAAACGCCAGCAAAATATAATCACGGGATTATCTTTCACAAATCACGTGGCTATCTAACAGCTCATTTCAAATCAGATAAACCTTCACGGAACAAATATTTGTACGATCTACAGATAATTGTGTCGGGTCTGGTTGTGTGTGTATGTTACATGTATGTTTGTAAATTGTTCCCACGATATAGGAGAAATATCATTGTGCGGTAACATTGTCATAAAAAAAAAACAATGTAAAATAACCTACTTCTTGCGCGAATATTTTATGCTAGAGCTACTGTACGTTTTATCTGCTGGTACTAATTGAAGGAAATTTAGATATTGCGGGCTCGGTTTGTTATATACACTGTGTAGCATTATTAGTGGGGTGTAAGGAAAGAGTCTTTATGACTGACGAAACCTGAGATCGTCGGGCGCACCCTGGGCAGTCTGCCTTGATGCTGACTGGTTAATCTTTCCACTACGGCATGAGCGATTCCCATGTGATAGCTCGTGCCGACATGATAGAAAAAACAATATTAGCTGAACAACAAATCCATTTTAAAGTCTCTGGGTATAATACAATGTTAATGAATGAAATGAGGTATATTAAGGGTTATGTAAGATTGATGAAATTATTTGCAATTATTATCTAGCGTTGTCTTGCCATATATATATTTTTGGAACAAGTAATTACTAATAAAAATTTAAACACAATTGTATACTGCTTTATTGAATAGGCCTATAAATAAACTTAACTAATCATTTATTTATCGTTTCACTACACTAATTATTATTGTTCTCTCAAACTGAATAACATCTACTTAGAATTTTCCCGTCTGACGACTTACCAAACTATAAAACGTTTTTTTAAGACAAAACGCATCGAAAAATCGCATTAGTGACAATTATTCTCACAAACCTATGACTGTTTCAGCAATATTTATGTTTCCTTTGCCAACAGCAAGTTCAGTGGGCGTATAATACTGCCACCATCTTTCAGTTTTATTGCGGACAATGCCAATAAATTTAGTGTTTCGGAAACCTGCTTGTCTATGCTGATTGATTTTAGTGTTCAATTAATCGACTTGTTACACAAAACATGTAAAGATTTAACATGTACAGAAGTACCTTATTTATCAAATACTGGCGGAATCTAACTCGTAGGAAAGATAATCTTGATTTATCACATCTTGATTTCATTTACATTTTCTTTCTTGCGATCAGCAGACCAATTAAATTCTTCACTGATTAGTTTTTATCCCAAATTTTCTGTCTCCATCATCGTTCATCTACACTAGATAACGAAACGAAGACGAACAAATAAGCGAAAACTAAATTAATTTATTTTGAATGTCGCCATAATATAAATTATGTGGCTTCAAAAATCAAGCTTTGAGAAAATGCCAACGGAAGGTCATTTTATATTAAATTATTGTCGATCCCTTTCATAAAAAAATATATTTGAAATTAATTAATTGAAACCTTTATTGAAGGACAAGAGATGATACGGAATAAAAGGAAAATATTCTTTTATGATTAAAAAATATATTCAATGTATAAAAGACGGTTTTACTGTTCTAGGGCCTGCAATATCAGCACATCAGACCGTAGGCGTCCACTGCTGAAAATTTGCCTCCTCATACATCCATAACTATTAACAGCAAGGGAATATTGTCATATCCACCACCCGAGGCAAATTATGCTTTAGATGGTAATTAGCCTCGAACGATTATTTTCAACCCAAGGCTTCCTCCATTTTAGCCTCGAATTGGAAATATGCCTGATGAAATCATAATTATAATAGTTTTACTCTCTCTCCTGCTTTGATAATAAGTGGTGCTTTGAGCGCTTGACGGAACTATACCGGAACGACAGCATCATTGATTGGTCATCTCCCAGTAAGCGCCACTAACTCTGGTCTCCGGTTCTCCACGTCCACTTTCTAGGTATCTATAGGTATCATGTATAGGTACCTAGTTCAAATGGGTCAAAGTCACAGCCCAGAAGGCGTTTACACAACCACAACAATGTAGAGCTGCTAGATGATGCTCGTAAATCGTAACCGTAGGATTTGATGGGGATAAGTCAGCTTACTTCTGAATTGTGTTGTAAACTTTGGACATCCATGGCCGTTATTTGTGTTTTCCGCCATGTGCGCCATAGTGCCCTAGTTCTGTTTTACATGGCTTTTATGACCTTTGTGGTTCGCTGTAAACACACATTTTTTTTAATACTGATGTCCGTCTATCGTCGCATACTTCGCCTCGAAAAGGTCTTCGCAAGTAACGATTCTTTAGATCATCGGGCGCACCCTGGGTAGTCAGCCTCGTTGCCACCATTGCTGATAGGCGAATCTTGTCACTACCGCGGCGTAAGCGATTCCAGTATGGTAAGTCATGTAACTCGACTGAAGAAGTAGGAAAATTACTCATTCTTATAATGTCACTGCCACTTGCAGTGCGAATGAGATGTTGTTGAAGATACTATTATATACTTCCTCGAATTCCTGATTTTGCCTGGGTTAAAACAATAGAATGTGAAATTGAAGAAAACTGCGTTTGAACAACCAGTCTTCTGAAAACTATCCCACACATTCTATTTCCTACCTGACATCTTTGACATTAATTTTGTTTTATCTGTGTGGTATCCTCGTTTCCTTCGTTATTTCCTCCCCTCGAGTGGGAAGATTACACAATATATTCTTTCATTTAAAAGTAAGCACGGATCTTATTTATTTCTCTTACTTTCTGTTTCACTTTTCAAGGTCAAAGTAAATAATAGTTGTGCAGAAATTGTCGAAAGATAAGGTATTTCTAGTAAATTAGCGACTGTCTGATTGATATACAATACAATCATTATGAAACAAGAGGATTGAACTGACCGTCTATTCGCGGGTTTACACAGTGACCAAGGTGTTATCAGGAGGTTGTAAACTAGTGTTTGCCAAGTAATCATATGGCAATATTCCCCATTAGGAGTCCATATTAAGGAATGGTCGCTCATGGGCAATGATGATGACGAAAAGTAAGCCGTAGGTGCAAGTCCTGAATGTCGAATTCACTCTCTGAAAGGAGGCTTGGATCCCAACAGTAGGCCGAATTATTCTAAGCTCCATATACTGATAACATCCAATTAAAACTACCAAAAACTAATGTTTATACACGGTTTCGTCGAAATCAAGAATTGAACCATTCATAGTAAATACCACGTGGTAAATATTTAGATCAATCGCGGAAAGCGGCGAGTAGCGAGAGACATACAACAGTCATACACTGACCTCGTTCAATATTTTAGCCTATTTTATTAGTTTTAAAAGCTATTACTTACTAAGGAAATATTAGGGGCAGCAGGATCTGCAGGTATTCTTTTTCTATAGCTTGATAAATCGAAGAGATTTCACGTTGGAGTTAATTAGTATATAGAGGCAAGTGTGTATAATATTCCAGGTTATTATTCAGTGATAAGTCTAGCGATTCTTTTGTCGATAAGCTATCACAACGAGACTGACTGCCCAGGATGCACCAGACAATCTTCAGTTTCGTCGCTCATAGAAATCTTTTCTTGCACCCCAACAAGCGGTTGAAGGCTTGCATTTCATCCAGAGAGTCTGAGTTCAAACCCGGTCTGCACCTCTGACTTTTCGGAATCATGTACTACATAAGAACTACATAAAGTTTCCGATGCTGTGTGTAGTCTGCCAACCTGCAACGGGCCAGCGTGGTGGAAGAAAGCCTAACCCTTTTCATTCTGAGAAGAGACCCCACCCCTACAGTGGGACGGTAATGGGTTGATCGTTTTTTTTTTATAATATTCTGCCATAGACCAAACATACATAGGTACTTCTTAGCAAAACACGAAAATTACAATATCAAATGTACCTATGTAATAACATTGAATACATTAATTATAAGGTTGTGGGTACAGTCATAATCAACATACATTCAAGTTAATTTACATGTAACATAATTAAGTCCACACTATCATAAATGCTAAAGTAACTTCGTCTGTTTGTTACCTCATAACGCCCAAACCAATAAACCCATCATTTTGAAATTTTACAAAACGGTAGCCTAAGAACCGAAGAAGGACACTGTGGCTTATTTTTACTCTTGCAGCAAAATAATAATTAGATTATAAATACAAAATACACGCAGACGAAGTCGCGGGTAACAACTAGTTAAATAATTATATTCACACCATATGTGATTGCTAATAATAATTTGTTATTTTATTCGTATCACGTCTATAATATTATATATTATAGCAATTTAATCTTATGTTAATTTTAGTACGACCAGTTTAATAAATAGTCTTTAATTATTTATTTACTAGCTTCTGCCCGCAGCTTCGCCCGCGTATTACGAATTCGTATATTTTTTCGGGATAAACAGCAGCGACGCGGCGGGGGACTTTGTTTTATAATATGTAGTGATTTCTTTTTGTCGGACTCTTACGATGTGTGTACGCACCATAATTTGTGTTTTTGATAGATTATATTTTCGCCAGATTTAAGCATTAAAATAGAGCTATTGCTAAAACATTAATGCTGTTACCTTCGACCATCTTCAGGAAAAAAACAAGTTATCAAATTAAAATGTTATAGTTTTCAATCCACTTTTATTACAATACAATGTTTTTGTATTTGTTTCTAATCCACCTTTTATATATCACCTTCAAACAGATTAAATAATAAAATAAAAACGGATTCATTTTAAAAGCACCAAGATTACGACCTCTTCGTACAATTTTTGACGACATCAATGAGCTGCTAAAGAAAAGTTTGAAAAAAGAAATTCTAAATTCAATTTTATAGTGACGATTTACTCGCAACCTGTAAACGCCCGGTCATTCAATTCAACCAATATGAATAGGTGTAAACGTGATTACGACCAATCACATATTCCGCACTCTAGAACATGTTCACATCATAATCCTAAAATCCCGTCTCACGTATCAGAAGTAACCTTTAGCGCTATCGTCACGCGTTGGCTGCACACTGGGTGACTAATTCCTTGGCACGAAGCCAGTAACTCGACCTATATACTCGCCCGAAGTCTTCCTACTAGTACACCCGGCCACCGGTCGAACTAATTAGGTTATGATTTTTATTTCAACGCTTTATATGGAGAGCTGGCTGAAAAGGATGTTGTGTAAATCGTAGAAGTAATTTGTGTTCGGTTTTCAAAAAATTTTGTGAATCAGAATCCTATATAGAGACAACCACCCAGATACGACCAATATTTTTTAAAAAAATATCCATAATATTTTGACGTTTGTAATCGTCGAAATAAATAATTATTTATAGATAGTATCTACGATTATGCTGTCAGGGTGTGGGGTGCAGCTAATAAGTTATTGGTTACTATATAACAAGTATTGAAAGCAGCAAAGTTGAAAAGAGAATTTTAGAAGAAATAGATCGTAATTTCATAAAAAAAAATTACACATGGTATCTGCGAAATATTATGTTTAAATTTTTTTGTTTCGATCTTCTGTCTTTGAAAAAATAACTTTTTAATTGTAATATTGTATTGTATTATTACCTACTCGAGACAGTTGTTGTTTTGTTGTTAAATATTATACTTTCCTTTCGTCTTAGCGCCTCACTATTGCTACGTACACAACGATGAAGCATTTTTCCCTCACACTTCAATATTTAGGGAATTCATGAGCATATACACAAGTAGTCACGAGCCATAATACAGTACCACTAGTATAACATCCGAAACTCCATGTATATGTATGGCGGTAGTAGGCAATTCCTGCAACTTTTTACAATTTGTATGAGACCACATTAAACCCTTATCATCGCTTTCACAAGCTTTACAAAACTTCTCAACTGTTGAAAAGGGCTTTTGAAATATTGATCGGTCCTGGCTTATATTGCTTTCATAGTTTCTAACATGTTCATCGGATAGTAATATTGTATTGTAAAGGTAAATAATGTTATTACACAATTATATAACTATAGATGATAGTTTTGCTTCTGATATGAGGCCTCCTAAAAACCTTAATGCTTACGCTTCTATAAAAACAATATGTAATCAACAACCAACATTTTTTTTTATACTCAATTCAATTTTCCTAGGTTTTTTCTAAATCGTCTATAGTCTTTGTCTCCAGTGTAACCATAGATCTAGCAGGATAGGCAGGCGACATAATTTGATGAACTTTTCATTTTTAAATTGCACAAAAAAAATCGTTTTGATTCGAAATATGGAGTAAATCTATCTCTTCGTCGATTTAAATCAATGCTATTTTAATTAATCACATAAAGTACCAGTATTTATGTCAAAAATTTGTAAGTACAGTTATGAGCTACTTTTGAGACTGACTGTACATGACAGGGACGCCTCCGCCATCTAACTTGTAGGAAATATTAGTATACTTTAATTTGAATAATTAATAATCTTTTTCAAATTTATAAAGAGGAAAAGCAACGAAAATAAATGAGAAAAATTCAGAGAGTTCAATGACAATTCCAGGTCGTGTAGTGTTTGATGTGCCAGGTTAACGAGTCATTTATCTAGGTCATGACAGGAACATTGAGTTGTCTAGCCAATACAGTGTTAGCCGTTCTGGATGATTGGATTTCAAAGTTTGTATCATTTGTCTTCTCGACAGGTGTAAAACGATCTCGTATTTTTTGCAGGAATGGAAGACAAACTTAGTAGAGTTTGATATTGCTAGGAAATTATACGTTTTTGTTAATATACAATACTAAGAGCTTAATGTGGTGCAAAACAGATTTTCCGATATAAAAACAAAACTTAGTAGAAAAACGTGTACAGTGGGTTATTTTTATAAATTCTGCAGAATAAACTGAATGATTATTACATAATATGGAATCCATACTGAGGTTTTGTATTTAAAATTCGAATACAATGGTAGGGTGGTTTTGGTACAAGTAGGTATGTACCTATACGAAACAAAGAAAAATAACTGATAATCTGTTAACATTCAAATACAAAATAATGCTTTTAACGCATCACAGGCTGATTATAAGAATAACTTATTTTTGTTGTCCAAACTCTTCAAAATGCACAATAATATTTGCTCAACGCCGAACCTTTAATGTGTCAGGAAAATTTGTATTGAATTTCAGTGTTGTCTGAGTGCGAGTGGCAGAAGGAATGAGTCCGATGCGAGTGTGAAAGACTTGTCGGCGTCATAGGCACGCACACAAAGACGTGTGGGCGGGGCGTCCCGTCGCGTGCGCACCCGACAACAGCCGGCGCCCCGGGTACAGTCGGTCAGAGTGATTCTTGTAAAAAGTTGTAGGTAAGTTTCTTTTGAGGTTTTCGTGTTTCGGGGCTGAATTTTATTTGTAAATTATAAAGCAAATGTTAATCATATTATGAGTTATAGTTTGACTTGTGTTATTTTGGCTTCATGACAAATAAGCCTGTTTACTAATACTGAGAGTAGTTTTTAGAGAAAGACACATAAATCTCATGAAATCACAGCATAATTATAAAAGGCGAATATTATGCTTCGTCCTCAATATTCTTTGGCAATGGCTAGTTAAAAAATTGCGTATAAAATTTTCTAATTTCCGCTAACACCTGTTCAAACATTAAAACCAATCCAAAGCTGAATAAATTAAGCAACCAATCCAAAATGATTTTCAAAAACAAAACAGCATGTACAAATTTTTGCTCTCCACTGTATAGTAGCTGCGCCAACGCAAGCCATATACGGGGCGCCGCCCCCCTCCGCGCCGCCCGCCCTCCAACACTGTTTGGCTCACGTTTCGTCATAGACTAAAATGTTGCAGATGCTACATCGAGCTCAAAGATTTTATTTCTATTTTTTTTTTTAACCACGTTGTCTTCCCCGGTAGGTAGAGGTTGAATTCAAACACATATTATAAAGGTGAGAAATTTAAACCCATTGCTGATGATATGTCTTAATTAGCGACTGACTTCACCTTAAAATGAAATAAACAAACTGACTGCCTCTTAGCGACCACTAGATCATTAGTGGTCGCAAATGCGACTACGAAGCGTGAGGTTCTGGAATCTCGGGTCGGGTAAAGTGTTATTTTATTTTTCTGTATGGAAATTCTCAGTAGCAGCACGACGTGTGGAACTGTGCCCGGTAGATGACAATAGGCTCGCCCCTTATTACATTGGACTCAATAAAAAGGCATCGTCGAAATGTGGGTGTACAATAGCCTAATAGCACACCTCTGCTTAACCCTTCAAAGAATATAGGCGTGATGTTATATTATGTATATGTTATTTCTCAAAAATTGCTCAATCGATGTTACTTGCTAAATGCTAAATAGATTTGGTAAATTACCTTGGGACCGAAGATAATTTACCAAATCTTATTTGACGACAGGGTTGGTGCAGTGATTAAACAATTAGCTTTCTGTGCTACGTGTCGCGGGTTCGATTCCCAAACGGAACAAATATTTGTATTACAATATTTGTAAAAAAAAAAAAAATGATCTACAGATAGTTGTTTCGGGTCTGGTTGTGTGCATGTGACATGTATGTTTGTAAACTGTACCCACGATACAGGAGAAATCCTAGTGAGGGGCAACGTTTTTTAAATAAAAGAAATGAAAAAAAAAAACAAATATTTAAAGACTAGCTTCCGCCCGCGGCTTCGCCCGCGTATTTTACGAACCCATACATTTTTCCGGGATAAAAAGTAGCTATGTGCTATTCCAGACTATAATCTATCGTTGTGCCAAATTTCATCCAGATCTGTTCAGCCGTTCTGGCATGAAAGAGAAACAAAGATCCATCCATCCATCCTCACAAACTTTCACATTTATAATATTAGTAGGATAGGATATTAGTAGAATAGTAGGATTAACGGTTAATTGTTAACGGCTAAGAAGCTCTTAAAACTAAGTAATCGTTTTAATTTCAGGGTTGGCAGTAGTAACAGAATGACGGTAAAGAGCGCCTTAAAGGTCTATAAAATCCGTTTCAGTACCCGGCCGTACCTAAGCAAAATGCTCAATTAATAAATATATATTCTTTTTGGTTTTGTTAATTATTGCTCTTTTTGTAATCTATTTAATTTTGCCATGCGTAGGTACATTATTCAGTTACCGATTTATTTTAGGATATAGTAGTATAAAATAAAGTAAAAAAAAAACAATCTTTCCAGAAAAAGCTCAGTACAGACAATTCTACCTACTTCCACATCCCTATCCGTTTTCTCTGTGGTGCGCCCGCGCATGTTTGTTTACACGGCAGCCGCGGTGCATTTGTTTTTTCTCAACGTGCGGTATAGTGACTTGGCTCGGATGATATAGTTGAGTACATCGAGGTTTCCACACATTATGCTGAAGGACTTGAGAGTGGTAGACATTTCGGAAAAACAGAACATGAGGTTTTGTTTGAACACGAAAGTCTAGAAAAAAATTCGTTGAATTGTCTGAATGATTTATGACTAATTCTCTTATTCTTTGTTGTATTACTTTCGGCTTATTGCCAGTTTTTTTTTTACGAATATACAATCAGTCTAATGCATTCATAAACATGCTCCTATGAGTAAGCTACGTGATATAATTTGGTAACACATAAGAACTACGAGGTGATTATATTACATACACCTATTTACATTGTGAGGTAGTTACTGAAAATATGAATAGTATTATAGATATAGAACTGCGAGGAGGACGTGTCGTCACGATGTTTTCCATCACCGTTAGTGCTAATGCGCTCACATATAATTTCGAACTCACGACTTACCGACTCTTAAGTCAGGGCCACGATTATCAGGCTATAGGAATCAGGTGGCTATACAGAAAATAACCAGTAGTCAAATTCAGTAGTACAGTTATATCAAAGAATTATAAAAAGGTGTATTTAATTTTGTTTTTCTTGCATTTCCAACAGCGACACCCTCGTCCCGTGCCGCCTGCTCTGAATTTGTGATGAATGGGTTTATTATTACAGATAGGTTACGTTTTTATTCTCAAAAACCACGGCGTATTTGAATTTGATTTAATTTAAAAGATTAATATTTTTTTAAAGAAGTATAGAGCAATTCATGTAAATATGTTCCATTAACGATACAAGACCACGCAAAAAAATATGCCGACTAGATTTTTTTCCTGTATTTCATACGAGCGGAGTCGCAGGCGCACCTTATACTCCACATTGTTTAACGTTAAAACCGATAATGTTGTTACTACCGTTCGTTGCACTGCAGTCGTTTACTTTAACCAGCGGTTAACTGTTTTGTTAGTTTGTTATAACTAAAGTATAAATATATGGCCATAATATCAGATGGCGAGTTAAGGTCTAAAGAAAATCTGTGCTTTGCAAAAAATAAACATATTATATCAGACTTTATTCAAAATACGTACAATAAACAAAAACAACATACTAATTAGCGTAAACATTTTCAAATTTGCACAATATTGTAAGTAGTACGGAAAACATGAAAAAAAAGAAAAAAAATGGAACGTGAGACATTGACTCCACAGTTTCGACAAAAAGATGACCTACAAGTGTTCACAGGAATGACGCACAACAGGAAACTTTTCTTACAACACAACGTGAGGTTCTAACTCACGACCAACAAGCGAAGAACTAACTTTCAAGAGAACAATGTTGCAACTTAAGACTAAGTTGAAGAAAATCAACTTAGTACGCATAATTTTGTGAATCATTCTGTATCACGGCTTTAGCTAAACAGTTTATAAAGGAAACGAGACTAAGTATCCAGTGAAATAAATTAAGCAACTTTGTATGGTCGGCTTCAGAAACTAACTATAATAAGAGACATTTTCCGGTATCATATCGTAAATGGATAGGTTTTTTGAGCTCTCTTGCATTTGTTTTGTATTTCTCTAGTCTTCTGGGCACGTTACCATTTGACAGCGATATGAAGGAGTACTATGACGCCCAAGTATTCGTTTAGATTTAGGTTTTTTCACAATAAATTAATTATTTTAGTATAAGATACTCTGGTTATTAGAAATCAATGATTTTTAATATCTTAATGGTTATTAATTGTACTTATTGGAAATGGTAACGTCGGATCCTTTGAAATGATGTAAAGTAATCTATGAATAATTATAACCAGATGCTTTAAAAAAAGTCTTGTTGTCTAGATATAATCGATATGATCACTTTTTAAAGACAATTTTACTAAGAAAATTTGAAGCAAAGAGAGTATGGGGATTGACCTAGACGTAGCTTTACACAACAAATAAAGGAGAAAGCAGGGGTAGAGTCGTATCAAAAGGTCTAAACGAAGGCAGAAAATAGAGAGCGGTGGCGATTGCTCCACAGGAGCTAAGGTCTTAAAGAAGAAGAAGATATAATTGAACAAGACAATGGCGGGTATACAGTGTATAAATGAAGTTTTGTTAAGAATTAATGATGGTTTTATTTGAATAATAGGTCACATTAAAGTCTAATTAAATAATATTTTTTTAATTAAACTTCATATAAATCTTTGTTTGACTTCACCAATGTCAAAATCAAAAACAAAGTTAAAGTTTTTTATTTCAATTAGGCCTTTCCAAGGTCTTTTAAAATTGTCGAGACTCTAGACGCACGGTTCCAAAGGGGCCCATGAAGCATAATGCTTGGGTTTTCTATTTTAAAATGAAATGATTTGAAAAATGAAATGTTTTCTGACGGTGACTGTACATAAATAGAGCCCATTTTGTTTCACTCGTACTGAATTACTATTTCACATCCGCACCATTTCACAATTTTTCCTGTCGTCTGTTATCTACACGTGACAGCCCTATCAAGCCTGCGTATGCGCAATGTAATACGATACCCGCGCGCTTTCCCTATACGGCTGTAATGGCCGCCACCGACCAATCGCGAGCGTCGTCGTCTCGCCTACCACATTGTTGTGTAATGCTTATACTATGCTTCAATATAATTCGTTTCAGTCTATTTATAGGCGTGATTAGGTACTGATACGGTACTTCCATCAATACATAATCGTATTCATCCTTTCGAATTCTTCTTTATAGCATTTTCGAATCTTTATACCTATATACAAGATAGGTTTTTGATTGGACTTTGTATTAGCGGGGAATGGCGAATTCAGTCAATTTACATAACGTGCGTGATTTGCTAAGAAAAGGTATTAACTATGGCCGATTGGTCGGCTATTGTTGAAGAATTCGGATATTTATTCATAAGACGAGATAAAAGACAATATCTCATTAAACGTATTAAGAGCTAGGTAACGTTAAACATTAGGCTTAGTAATCATCTATGTCAAAATGATGAACTTACCCAAACAGATGCTACAAGAAGAAAGAAATATTTATATACTATTTACTGTATAAATGCTCTGTCAAGAAAATTAACGCCTTACAAAGATCTCCTTTAAGCTAAGAACGGAATGCAACATACAAAATTGTATCACGCCTGTGTAAGGGTAAGACAAGTGTATGTACAGGAGAGGGCGAGCGTAATGCCATCTACCGGGCAATTCTGAACCTCTGGCTACAATAATACTTTTCTCGACCCGGATATTGACCGCAGAACGTCACGGTCGGACGTTAGACCAATAAACCATGTTTAGTATTTTATATAATTTCACCAAATCTCAAGTTACGAACAATATTACTTGAACATAAAAAATACCGATTTATAATGAGTTACTGGGCGTTCGACTCTGAGCCTATACGATACCCCTCGAAAAGTTATAATTGGCTACCCAGATATAATTAATTCGTTCTAACTTCAAAGTTTGAGAAGTGGCCTGTGGATAGGTTTCATTCAAAGGTTCATAAAATACTGGCATAATGAAAAAAAAAACGAAGTGTGGTAGGTTTTCTAATAATATGTTATTATGGGGTAGTTCGATGTTGGCAATTTGCCGCCTAGGCTTCGATATAGTACATACTTGTTGCTCACACACACTAACAAAAAGAGTGCTGGGTGATACTCTTGGCCAAAAGCCGATATCTTATTCGATACCCGAATGAACTAGTCATCTGGTAAGTCTAGAAAATTTGTTTAAAAAAATTAGGGAATTTAGGAATTTTGATACGAGTTCGCGTCGTAGTTCCAAAAAAATATACGTGTCCAATAAGGACATAACGCTGAGTATAGTCAAAAGAAGTCAAAGGTTCCATCGCATCCGCTAATTCCGTCACACCCGAACATTGCCGAAAGAAATACGATTGCAATGTAGCACTTAGTTTTTTTTTGTTTAAAGATTGATATTGTTAACTGACAGTAAACACTGTACCCGACTGTGGGTGCAAATTGAACAATATTTCATTGTTTATTCTATCATCTGGTGATTATCAAAGTTTCATACAAAGACAGATACATACTACTACTACATACAGATACAGAAAGCTACCCAGATGGACTTTAAATACTGTTGTGACCGCTTGAGCAGGCGAATTATTGATTTCAATAAAATCAGGATGCTGCTAGGCTTCGGCGAAATGTGAGTGTTTCTGGTCTGTTTATCACTTCGGGGAATGCGCATGATCGTGTCCCACGGGACCTGGTGTGCAACCCCAAACTCTTTCGGTCCTATAAATATAACTGTAGTTAGTCGTGATGCCTCCATCTTGTGCCTCCCAAGGAAAAAACCTGGCTACGTCCATGATACTAATACTGCTTCTGGCACGTCAGCCACATTGAAATCGTTCATTATTGGAAAGATTAGCCAGTCAACAATGGGTATCGGGGCTGACTGCTCAGGACGAGCCACTCGTAGAACCTGCTTCCTTGGTCCCTAATACTACAATAATACCGATTCCTGAAAAGCATGACATAAAGTTCATTTTAACAAAAATCATTAAAGATTATCAAGATTATGAATTTTCAAAGACCAATAAAGATTATCTCATTCATTTGAATTTTCGGCTAAACTTTGGATTCACTAAGAAACTCAGTAAATATTAACTACAATTTTAATAAAGCCTTCTTGCAAAAAAGCTTAGAATCGAAAACACGATTTCAATAAAATCCAACATCAAGGACGTGACTACGACTGCTTGCCTTGGGGGAGGGTGACCGTACTTTAAACTAATTTAGGACATCCTCTCAATGGTGCAAATGTTTAACTGATGTCAATTATTTTTCTATCATTATTTTTTAATCTACCACACAGGCCTTATACGGATTGACGAATGAAAAAGTTCTTTTAATTGATAGTCTCAGATATATCATATGATTTACAGTTATCCTCGATACCGTATTCGCTGTTTGAATAAGAATAGAAAAAGAGGTTTTAATCTACAGAATATTTTAATCCAAAGACGAAGAAAAAGAAGCTTTATCCCAATGTTTACAACAAAAAGAAGTTCCTCCCGCAAGAAGAGTCAACATCTAAGTTCTTTGTGCAGAAGTCAACATTAAAGATTTTTTCATGTGTTCTCTTATAGGATCTAAATACTGATTTCATCTAAAATATGTCAGAATAAAGCACATTTACACGACTAATTTTGCTAAGCCAATCTGTTGACCATAATGCTATTGGTTGAACAACTACACAACTACTTCAGTCACCAAGCTGTCATCATATCGTATTATAATTTCAAAATCCAATGCACTTATCAAAACCATAAATTCTTAACGAAACTATAGCCACCCGACTTGTGAGGCTTAGTTGCGTAGATACGGTGCACCCCCTTCGCCTCGCACCACCCCCGCATCCCGGCCAGAGCTCCATCCGGGGTAGCCACTTGTTGAGCACCCGGGAAAATTAGCGGGAAAAACAGTAAACAAACGCTTTTCAAGGGTAAATGGGAAGTATCCAGTCCACTTTGTTACTTTATTCTGAACTTGACATTTAGGAAATCGAAAAGGTAATTTAAAGAGGTTTTTTCTTTGTACCTAAGAGTAAAAGAATCAATAACTTGAACAAAAAATGGAAATAGTTTATCTAAGATGGTTAGCTCCCCTAGACAATTCACAATTGCTTGAGAATAGAATGCTAACAAAATGTTTGGAAACGTCATTTACGAATCGCGTGATTATTTTGACAGGTTTATTTTAATCAGAACATTTAGCTTGCATTTCTATTCTTAAGAGATTGTAGATTGAACACTTATGATCGGTTAGAAATATTATTAAAAAGAACTATTTGTATGCTATAGTTTATATTATACATTTGTTCTTTACTTAGTCTTTTCCCAAGTTCCTGTTCAAAAACCTTGATACTTGGAGGCAGCAAATTAGAAAAATTAAATGTTTGTTCTTCCGCCTACTCACGGCTCAGGAACAAAATGGTGCTTCATCTGAACTTAAATACTACGAAGTTAAGCCTTAATCAGAGTCTCTTTACAAATACACCTACGTCCCTAATTACCCAAGAAATACAGAATCAGTTCACTTTTGTACTATAACGCCTACGTGATGCAGATATGCAAATTATCATCATTATTCGAGCTACCCAGGTACTGTCATATGTTCCTACATAATGTAACGTTACGCCCGTATTTATGGGTTACACAGAGAAGTATAATAATATTGTCATTGTCACTTATATTTTTTTCTATCAGAAAAGCTAATAATACTTTGATCTGGGGGTCAAACCCTCGTCAGTGACTTCATGCTCAGCAGATGCCAACACTATACCAATGAGACAGTTAAAAACCTTAATGGATATAATATATTAAGAATATCGTTTAGCAGCCGGAACAAATTGTCAAAATTTTATTAAAATACGCGCAAAATAGGTGCTTAGGCGTTAACGTTTCTTATATGTATCTAATTTTTTATGAAATATTTTATTTTTGGTCTCTACCGTTTGGTCAAATTATAAACTAGGTCGACACGTACTTATTGTTTCTATTTTATTTTTCAAAATTTTGTTTAATTTAATACAATTTACGGTTAATTATTTCTCAATCTATAAATAATATCAAAAAACAAAAACGTGACGACGTTTTTACTTGTGTCTATAACATGTAAAAAAATCAGCATTATCAGCGCATGTTTATGTTATTTATTTATTTATTTATTTGGGACAAACAAACAGTTACACATTATATCTACTTAAATAATATAACTAAATATATTATATAAATGTGAAACTCACACCGTTATCCACAGCATATAAATTTATATATGTTTATGTATGAAAACTTTTAGCTAAATGATACTCTTAAGCAGCTAAATACAAATTTCCCAATACATAACATAACATAGCATCATGCTTATACAGGTACCCTTCGGAGAATATAATTATTGTACACCCACATTTTCGCCGATGCCGTTATAGAGCTCCATGCAATAGAGGGCGAGCCTATTGCTATTTGCTGGGCACAGTTCCAGAATCTGTGCTGCTACTGAGAAGTATCTAACACTTTGCCTGACCCGGAAATCGAATCTAGGACTTCACGGTCTGCTGTGACGCTTGTGCCCATTAGACCAATGAGCCAGTCGAGTCGTATGTACACACACCTTAATGACTGTTTCTATAACTGTTTTTACGGGGCAATCCATAGCATTTTTAATGAAAGCTAGATAAATATGGTTTCGTAGGATAGTGCAGTTATGAGAACTTTGCGAAAACCTTATTCAGGACTTCACGATAGCTCCGATTAAAATCCATATTTTGTTACCATTACCTAAAAGGCAGCTCGACAGTCGCGTATGCATTGAATATGGTTCCTAAATGAGGGCGAAAACCTAACATGAATATAAATAAACAACATAACAACAAAAATATTCAACTACCCACGTTACCCGCACACCACAATCCTCAGAGGGTACCCGGGGCCCAGAAATTTAGATAAGTGTCGTGGCTTCAGTAATCTCAAGTACGCGGGGCCTGAAATATTCATGGCAAGGTCGGGACTGTTGACTCGAACTTATTATGTCGATTTGTGGTCGAAGAAAAATTATACACATTGGGCATTATTTGTGGACGCTTAAAATGTGGTATTATTATTGCTAGGCAAATAAGATCGCCTGAACTTAATCTTCCCAGTGTTTTGGTATCGTTTATTGAGGTTTTCAGTTGGTTTAGGGCCATAAGTCTGGTAGCCTGAAATGGGATTAAGTGGGTAATATTTGTAGAATGCATGAGGATAGACGGGCTAAGATCGTCACGGACTGGTTGCCACAGGACGGGCGACGCCGCCGAGGCAGGCTGAAAACGCTGGCGTGACGACTTGAATGCCCTTATTATGTACTGGCCGAAAGAGGCAATGTAACGAGAGGTATGGAGGGATATGGGGAACACCTTTGCCCAGCAGTGGGATAGCAAAGTTTATAAAAAAAAATCTCTCTGGTTTCATTTGAGATGAAGAACTTAACCTAATAAGGTATTTAAGGTAACGCAATACCGATTTTGTTTCTTCTGAATATATAAAAATATATTTAACATTCAACGTTTTGTCTCCTCGGCAAAGGGACAAGGTTGTTTGGAATGCTTTAGTGAGTCGTACTGGGTTTTGTCTGGTGAAAGTGAAAAGGTGAGCGATAGAGCGTGCCGAGTCTGTAAACGATATAGACATTCTTTAAATGTCTAAATATCTGACAATTTCTAATGCTATTCTACCTTCCAAGAATGTTTATTTTATTTATCAGTATGGTGTGTTCAGTGGAACATAGATAAGGTAAACAGAGTTATTGAGTGATATAGAGGAAGTTTTCTAAGTAACTTAGTATGGGTTTTATTTTAATGATTAATTTATTGTGTTTTTTTTCTTTGACCCGCACTAAGATTTTACCTGTATCGTGGGATTTTACATATATACATCTCAGTTGCACACAGCCAGACCCGAAACAAATATTTTTAGATCATATAAAATGTCTTTGTAGGGTGAAAATTAACTAACATTTGTAGACTTTTGAGCTAAGTACGGCCGTTTTGTTAAAAAAAAGGTTTTTTTTTAAAGCAATTCATGATTTTTTTTCTTGTTTTTGAATCAAAAATCTACAAATATTAGTTAGTTAATTTTCGCTCTAAGGAGACAATTTGTTCTGTGAGGGAATCGAACCCGCGACACGTAACTCAGAAAGCTAATTGCTTAACTACTGCGCCAACCGTGTCGTAGTACTCAAATGCGTCCATAATTATAATGAAAATAGCTTTTCATGTACCTGTTTGAGCTTCAGTTTTCACAAAGTATCGCATAGCAAATAAGTAGGCCTGTTTGCGGAAATTCCACAATTGACATGGAAGCTACTACGAAATGGGATTTCAAATATAATAACAGGCCACTCAAAGACAAAAGGATGTCAGTTTATAAACGCTTTGTAAGAATCAAAGAGCTTTAATCGCCTAATAACATATTATTTACATAAAACGTACGGTGAAGTATGAGGAACAATGTTAGCGATTAAGCAATTTTTGCGTCCATGTGATACTTTAATGATGTGTGTAATTCATTGTTTCATACGTCTCTTTGTCTATATCAGAGGTAGCCAGACTTTTTTTCTCATAGATCACTTTCAAAATTTAGCTGGTTCCGGTGGACCCCCTGCCCACCATTGTAAATTGAATTGTAAACCCCCATTTTTTGTTACGCCAACGTAGTCTCCCGTGGACCCCTGGGGGTCCACCTGGACCACTTTGGGAACTAATGGTCTAGATTTACCTACTATGATAATTATATGCCTAACTCTAGAGAATATTTCACGTACATAGGATACTTTTCTCAATTGTTTTTATAGTTTTACAGCCGTTTTCAATACTTATAGGACAAACATAACATTGGTGAAATGTAAATACACAATTCTTTTACTCCGCCTAAGCTTTTGGAGAATACTATATTTTGTTACAGACGTGATACTATATTTTGTTATGTGTCCAAAATTGGACACAATACGCTAAATGAAATAGAGACATTTAAATAATAATAGTAATGTCCTGTAAGTAAATAATATCCACGTGCCGTGTTTCATCCATTATATTATTACATTTTATCCTCATAATAATTGTGTGTGCACAGTAACTCATATTAAAAACGCTAAGTGACATTGTATTACATTATTTTGTTTTTATCCCGCGTTTAGAGGTGATCCCCTTTACAAAACAGGAAAATGAAATGTTCGTATGAATTAGGTTAAGCCATTGTGTATTTTATTTTGTAATGTAACGTGTGTCTTTAGCAATGTTTGTCAGGTACTATAATTTTATACGTAGACTGGCTGTTGCCCGCGGGTACGCTGGCGTTGATACATGTGTATTAAATATATAAGGCCCGTTTGAAAAACGCCGATACACGTGTGCATTTAACTCTTTACTTTGAAAATGACAGACTTCCATACAGCCGTTCATCCCTTATTTACCCCATTAGGGGTGAACTTTCCAAAAATTGTTCCTTAATGGATGCTTACAACATATAAGCCATTAACTGCAAAAATGTCAAGTTTGTAGCCCTAGCGGTTTAAGCTCTGCTTTGATGAATCAATCAGTCAGGACAAGTAATTATATTTGTATAGATAGGTTACTATTGAGTTCTTATTATAAATTTGACATATTCTGTCGCAGAGTTTTTTTTTTTTTTAAATGTTTTTTTTTTCGGTTTTGATTTATCGACGGCTATTGCTCTATTTATTGAGTTTTAAGAAGAGATTTTTAATGAACCTCATTAATTGGAAATATTAAACATATATTGCAGCATTACATTGACATGATTTTTATGACAATCAATAAAATTTACTTAAGACTGCCTCATTGGTCTAAGTAGTGGTCGCAAGCGCGACTGCTGAGCGTGAGGTGCTGGTTTCGATTCCCGGGTCGGGCACAATGTTATTGGGTTTTTCTGTATGGAAATTCTCAGAAGCTGCACGGAGTCTGGTACTGTGCTCGGTAATTTGCATTAGGCTCGCCTCCTATTACATGGGACTTAATAATGGCATCGGTGAAATGTGGGTCTACAATAGGACACCTCTGCCTAACCCTTCGGGGAGTATAGGCGTGATGTTATGTGAAATTTATGACGTGAAGTATGTATCTCATATCACTTTTTTCGATGTATCACAGAGACTAGATATCTAGAGAACGTGCATTTATTTAAATATCAGTAATAACTTCAAACATTACCACACAGCGTGGTAACGCTGCCAGTCTTTTGGCCATGCTGCCGGTTGACAGGGATGCAGAGGAATATTTTGATGCGTAATGTTTTTGCCATTTTTACATGTAAATATGTATAGATTTATTTATTTATTTATATATTTGGTTCTCTAACAATGAGTACATTAATACATGACACCTTACATTCTTAACTTAAAGCTAAATGTCCCATCACTTACAAGAGAACACAGCATGCACTGAAGGTTAGATACACACAAAACCTAATTTCAATAAAGAACGAATACGCTTATTCCTTCTTTAATAGATATAAGATATATTTAAAAGAGTCACATTTTGTCTGAATTGCAATCTGGTCCACTTACGTCCACATCCTCAAGATCTTCTCCAGATGGCAGAAACAAAATTGTCTTTTTGATTGAAGATAAAGATGACAGGGCCAGATCAATCTTATTTTGATATTAAATATATAATAGATATAATTACTAGTTAGTAAAATGTATATAATCTTACTTACTTCTGAAACTAAATATTCGCATCACCTCCACGACGGTAGCGAAACGGCGAAGCCATACATTTTTACTGATATGTAGAATTTGTGAAGTTAGGGTCGGTAAAGTTAGGCCGTGTAAATTCAGAAGCTTGGCTCTACATGAGATATGATATCTTTTTCACAGGGCAAACCTTATGTGGTCGTCTTGGCAACATTTTACATGAAATGTTTTTGGTGGGATTATTTGTGTTCGCAATAAAGTGGATTTGTAAGTGTATGTCTTAAATTAATGAAATAATTGTCTCTTGATATTCATAACTCATCATAAAAGAACTAAAAATATAAAATAAATAATTTTTACCTTATCTATATTATTTTTTAGGTTAAGGTATTCTGATACATACGATTTAATATACAATCTCACACAATACGCTGTAACATTGACAACAACTGAATCAGGGAGCGGTTCCACTAACGAACTAACTTTATTCCAGCCAAAGTTCCAAATAGTTTCGATTTAATTTACCAACGTATTCCGTACTCCAAGTTAAAATTAAAAATAGGGAAAATTAATTTTCTGCCGTTGTAATAAACTCGCTTTTCGTCGTAAAATTGCCAAAATTGTAGTTATTTAATAAGTCTAGGGAGTATTTGGTGGCACGGTTGGCGCAGTGGCTATGCGACCTTTCGGCGCTACAAGTCGCGAGTTCGATACCCATACGGAAAATAATTTGTATAATTTACAAATAGTTATTCCGGTGTCTTGAGAGCGTATGAGAAATCTGATAGCCACAGCGATCAACAAAAAGTGCATCCCACGCTCGCTTATATATGTTTTCATAAGAGGATATGAAATAGCATTACTATTAGCACGACGTTACGTTAACACGAGTTTATAAAAAAATATATTTTCTCTGGCAATAGTTTCGCCGTCTATTACATGGGTCCTAATAACGGCATCAGCGAAATTTATACCGAACCCTTTATCTAAACATAAGGCATGATGCAGGTATGTTATATGTTCGTAGGCGTTTCAAAATATGATTAGGTTTATTTCATATGATCAACGTAAGAAAATCTCAAAGTTTTTTTTATGTGGGTAATATAATACTCTTAGGATAAAAACCTAAGCCGTTTAAGGGCCGCCCACCCACACTTACTTATCCCTTGTTTGAAAAATACTTAAGCACAACTAAATCATCTAAAGTCTTCTTTATGAGATTATTATCAAAGTGATATTTAAAAAGTAGCAGTTTAGGTCTTTTACCAATTAACGTGAGAAAATCCTGAAATTTAGGTAAAATAGTATCTTATGCGTGTCTGAAACGTATAACGGTACTTAGAGAGCTGCGTAAACGCATTTAAAATACCGTTATCGGCTGCTGCGAAAAGGTTTGATGGTTGTAGTTAGGTATACTCTCTCAAAGAGACTTTTTTCGTAGCCCCATTATCAATTTCGGAGCTCTTTCTATGCCCGTATAACATTTGTAGCTAAGAATCTATACAAAAATATTATCTTCATAATATTAAACAACTAGATTAAACAGAAAATGGAAGGTCATAAACCCCCACTTACAGATCGCCACTCGTGTTTGCTCGGTAATCTTCGGCTGCCGACAAAGACGCCGCGTCGGCGCCGGCGCACCTGAACCTCTTGACTTATAAGTGGTCCATTTGAAACGTGAATGAGATGGTGTTATCGTGAAATATCCTGTTGTTTAACCAGATTACAGGGACATGGTTGTTGCGAGTAACAAAAGTTTAAGAAATTACTGAAAGAGCATTCTCCTTAATAAATGAGCATCGTAATCAATGGTAACATTATAGAACATAGGGATTTATACGTATATCCCGCATGTTATAAATATACTGTCGATTTAGTCATCAACATCACTCTTCTCTCACTAGTACCTATCTACGATCTGCAGCCTAATTACGTAAAAAAAGCGACAGCGACGCGACAGCAATCCCACTGTCATCCAATACATATAAGACACAAAAATGACGTTTGACAGTAGCTATCGTGCAATCGACGCCTGTCGCAAACTGATTGGTATTTGACGACACGGTTGGCGCAGTGGTTAACAAATATTTGTATGATCTACAGATAGTTGTTTCGGGTCTGGTTGTGTGTGTATGTGACATGTATGTTTGTAAACTGTACCCACGACACAGGAGAAATATTAGTGTGGGGCAAAGTTTAAAAAAATAATAATTAAAAACGGTATTTAGGCTGCCAGTATTGTGGAAGAGCGAGGTACTTCACTAGTCGAGCCGATCCATTTACAAGTCCGAAGTATTGGCAGCTAAGCTCTACCTACTAAAATGATATACCTATTTGAATGATAGGTTTGAAACGCCGCAACTAAGCTGCGCTTGCTTTCAATTTATTGTCGACCGAATTTCTCGTGCAGGCTTGCACTAACATGCAGATTAACTATGAAAATGAAATTCTATGAGGGCACGGTTGGCGCAGTGGTGAGCAATCGACTACTGCGCTAGGTATCGTGGGTTCGATTCTCGCACGAACAAATATTTGTATAATCTACAAAGTCAAAGTCAAAGTCAAATATTTTTATATTGAGTAGGCAGGTATTAATAAAAGTGAGTGAGTGCTCTTTAAAAAAAGTGAGGTTAGATCCTATGGAGAACAAACCGGCAAAAAAGCTCCATGGATACTCTATTAAAATAATAGTTTTATATTGGGTACAATCTTTAACGTTAACGACTATGCAAGTACAATGTAAACCAATGTGCGAAACACAATGTTCCGGGTCTGGATGTTTGTGTTTGTAAATAAAAGCATCCACGACACAGGAATTCTTCCTAGTGTGGGGTAAAAAAAAAACACTCTCTCAAAATACTCTCAAAAAATACATACAAAAGTACATAGATTATTGAATCTTCCATCATAGAATGTGGAACCCCCCCCCCCCTACCTCTGACTTTTCGAGTTTTCGTGCAGATCATAATTGGATTATCACTCGCGTTAACAGATAAGGAAAACATTGTGAGGAAATCTGCCCACCTGAGAGGGCCTCTTAAAGTACTCGATGGTTTGTGTTGTCATATGTCATTTGGTGGACATAAGATTTAGGGGACAATTATGATCGCGGGCTCCGACATAAATCTGTATTGTAGGTACCTAGTCTATAAAAAATATCTATCAACCACTGATGCATTTCGAGTGCTTAAAGTAATGATCTCTAATGGCTTGAGAATTGCTCCTAACCCTTCTCTTCTTGAGAAGAGGCCAGACTACACCAGTGGCAGTGGGGAGAGGGGGTTATACATTGAATTAATTAATTATCGTTTAGGTCTATTATATACGAGTATAGGGGTTTCAAATCAATATCTCTACATATAATAAAATTATCACAGGCCGACGTCTGTACATTATAGATATTGGAGATATGGATTTTGTGTGTTTGTCTGTCTGTCTGTATGTTTGTACACGCATCACGCAATAACTACTGCATGGAATTGAATGCAGTTTTCATCGGTGTATTGCTAGAGGTCTAACTTAAAATATAGGCCAATTACCCAATCCAATTTACCGCAAGAAAATATCACATTCTAAATTCCACGCGTACTAAGTCGTGGGCAAAAGCTAGTAAGTAATATATATTATTCTTTATATTGACTTGAAACTGATAATCTTAATTACTATTAGCCTTTATAATAAGGTCAGCTTTAGATCAACATGTTATCGTCACATTCTCGGCTTTGTGCTCAAACAATATGGCGTCTGTAATGTAGTATCAATACATGCCGTATTGCGATTTCTGGTTACTGATTAAGTACTGACTTAGACACCCTTGACTAGTTATAGACAAAAGATACGTAGGTCTTGGCAGAAACAATTAATTAATTAATGGGGACTTTGTCTACCTTGTCTTTTGTAATCTTGGAGAGTTGTGATTGGAAAATTAGGTGCCGCGAACCTATAAATCATATGTACCAACCTACTTAAATAAAATATTCTAATGCATCAGAAATATTTAAATCGTCCTTGGGAAAATAGCCTAGGGCAGTCCATATTAGGAATTATAACAGTAATTGCCGTTCGGTACACAATTAACTAGCTAAATGCAGTAAGGCCTCAGGGTTTGGTAACCTAGATCACCCAGTTGGAGGGCAGCGGTTCTATTGCGTAATCCCGCTTTTATTGGATAATCATTCAGGGAATGAATTTTAGTCTTCAGTTGGAAGTACAGTTACGAAAAGTTTCACATGATAGACCCGCAAGGGGCAAGCTGGATATCCAACTCCACCAAAAAGAGCTTTTTCATATATTTTTATATTCGTACAAACATTTTTATTATCTTTAATTAATCGTTCTCTCATACCAGGATTTCTCCTGTATCGTAGGTACATGCACACACAACCAGACCCGAAACATATATCTATAGATCATATAAATATTTGTTCTGTGCGGAAATCGAACCATCTAAAGGTAATGGGCTTAGCCACCGTGCAAATCGTGCCAAACAAAAACAGTAAGTAAGTTATAATCTTATCGATGTAAGACGAAAAAAATAAAATGTTCTCAAACAAAATCACCTAGCATAAAAGTCAATACAAACCCATCTTCCACCTCATCCGTGAAGCTCACAAATAAAATATTGATGCGATTAAAATGAAACGAGCCACTCGAAGCGATTGGCCTCAAATATTCAGTGGCCATCCCCCGCCATTACCCGTACCTTTGGTATGGAACAATTTTTACGGATTTTATGCACCGTCATGGATTTCAGTTGAGTGATTTTGTGGGTAGAAGGTTAGGTAAACGGGGTGGACAATGGCGTAAACGGATTTCTATCTATGTAGATATTTATTTTATTTTTATCTATACTTAGAACCATATCGTGTAGTCGTAACGAAGAAAAAATTGTGTAAACAAACAGACGATACAGGATTTATTCCTAGTGTGGTGAAAAGGTTTTTTTTAAAGATTTTATGACTTCGTTAGTACACGCCTAAACAATCTCTGTATGTTATTCCCGTGCACCTGACAAAATAATTTAAGTGCCCTTGACGACACCTACGCATGTAGTTATCTACTTATAGACAAATACACGAGTACATATAAAATTGTGATATTCGGCATTATTAATTCAAAAATAGCTCACTATAAACTGTTATTAGTATTTGTATTATGTTTGCCTTGGCTCGCGACATCGGTCACGGTCGTCAACCCGGTATAATTTTTAATCTGGTTTTCTGGAGATAGTATCAGTGTGTGTCATTCTAAACAAAGATAGCGTCTAAAAATTCACTCATACAAAAAAACATTTTTGATTGATTTATTTCAATTAGATACATAGTATAGGTACACATTTTTTAAAACAAGAAATAAACAGAACGTGGCGTGAATGAAGAAACTTATTTATTTATTTAAGGGTCGAAAATTTTAGCTTACACAGCGTTGTTATATTATAATATCTGAAGTTAGAGAATAATTTTAAGCAATTACATACATATATTATTATTTGAATCTTAGCATTTCTGCCTTAAAATTTAATTTAAAAATATTTTATCTTAACCTCAACAAAAGAAAATTCATAACCACTCATTTGTTTTTCCCCTTTTTACCCACAAAAAGACCAGTATGAGCTTATAAGAAGGCTGCGCATTATAAATAACATTTGAAGCCCACACAGGCTTGGCGTGAAACTTCATGGGTCAGTACGCATGTGCAACGTGCGTGAAGTCCTGGTCCTTCGATACGTATATATAAGGTGCTATGTAGTGTAGTATGTTGTAATGTGTTAAGTGTGTGGGTATATTATGAAACAAGGTAAAAGAATAAAATAAAATTTGTTGTACGTATATACACGTGAATAACGACACCCATAAAAATAAAAAGAGGTAAACGATAAAAAACGGCAAACATCTGTAATTTTATTAATAAAATTAATATGGTCAAATGACCAATTCACGAACATTATCACTTCCTTTGCTAGAAATTAATTCCATAATTATAAAACATTGTTATTAATGAAAGCCTTGACTTTTTGTTAGAACAAAGCATTGATCTCTTTGACGTGTGTTTGGATGTGTAAATTGTTTTACTAAACTCGTAGCAGAGTTGATTCCTTTGACTTCTTAGGGGAACATTATCATTTTTAGAAAGAAAATCTATTGAGGATTAGTGATGGTCGTGGCCAGAACCTTCAAATCATACATTGACGATTCTCTTATTATTTGCGTAAGGTTCGTATTCAGCAGTCATCTGTTTGGCAGATTACTATGGAAATTTCTAGACAACACTTTCATACACTTTCACAACAACAAAATATACACACACGCCCCGCATGTTTAAATTTTCTTAGAATGCCATATTCAATTTCTTTTTAAATAACTAATTATTTTTTTGTCTTCATTTGCTCATATATTTGAAGTATACTGGCCTCCATGACACAGGGGGTCTTAGTCTGGGGCCCAGTGAATACATTGAATTTTTTTAATATAAATATTATTATTGTATGTCTTCTCCATGCACGGGACTACAGAGACCGGCAGCCTAATTACCGATGTAGCGACAGACGTAGATCGCGCGATATCTTCTGTCAAAAGTCAATTTTGTGACATATAATGTGACAGTGAGATTGCTGTCGCGTGGCTGTCGCGTTTCTATCGCTTTTTTACGTATTTAGGCTGCCGGACGCGCGGTCGTTTGGAAGGCGTGCATGGTGTCAAAACCAACACGTAGAGGCTTAAGAGAGGTTTAATGAAATGTTATGTTGACATATATTATTATAAATTGCTCAATGTGGTCTTCTCAGGTCCACAGATCTCACTCTTTAATAGTTTCCCAATACGTCAGAGTATTTCACAACTTATGTTGCGAACGATTAGTCACCAACGTTCTAACTGTGAACGAAAACATCATGAGGTTATCTTCATGTCCTAGAACCAAAAGTTCCAAGACTTGTGACAGTCACGTGGTCAGATTATGGCCAAGACTCATTGTTAAAGAGGAGACCGGCAGCCAAATTATCAATGTCGCGACAGGCGTAGATCGCGCGATAGCTTTTGTCAAACGTCACTGAGATTGCTGTCGCGTGGCTGTCGCTTTTTTACGTAATTAGGCTGCGGATAGAGACAGCTAACCTTCTTTGATCGATTTCAGAAAAAGGAGGTTTTTACTCAAAAATCACTGCCGTACACTTATACTTCTGCTCTTTACAAACATAGAAATAACATGAACACAAATCCAAATTCGGACTAACTACCTGTAAGATAAATATTCTTTCCGTGCGGAGATCAAACCCGCGACACTTTTAGCACACGTAAATCGGTTAGCCGCCGTGCAATCTGTAGATAGATGACTTTAGATGATAAGACAAAATTTCAAAGCAGCCTACGACACAATGAGTTTGTAACGGGCATTTCGTAGCTACGAGCGGCTACGAGCTACGGCATCAGCTACAATATTTTTGTGTTTGAATAAAATCAAACACGAAAATTAATCAAAAATGTCATATTATTGTTTCCTCATTGTTTTTAAAATTAAAATTAGCCGTCGTAAACGCGGCTGCTGACCGGGTGGTCCTGGGTTCGGTCTAATTGTCGGGCAAAGTGTTAGTGGGATCTTTCTGTTAGAAAATTCTCAATAGCAGCACAGAGTTTAGAATTATGCCCGGTAGATAATAATAGGCTCCACCTATTACATAGGACTTAATAATGGCATCGGCGAAATATGAAATCCAACCTAACATTTGACAGATGCTGTATAAATGTTATTTATTTATTTAATAGTTCTCTTTTTGATATTGATGAGAAGAAAGTACGTATGAGAAGAGTAGGTACTAAGCTACTTTAAAGAATTCGAATAACCTCTAAAAATAGTCTGTAAGTTTGAAAATAAATAAAATCAACAATAAAAAACGTGGAACCACAATCACAAAAAATATTATTTGTAAAAAAAAAATACGTCGAAACCGTTAATGATCTCTCATTTTCGAGACGAAAACATCAAACGTATCTGAAACTCCTTCAAATACTTTTTTGCACTTCAAGATGGCAATTATTTGATTGAGAATGAGACGCCTACGAGGTACTTAGAAAGGTCATATCGACACCATAAATATCATATTAAGTTCTAACACGTCATTATGACGACCTAGCTGTACCCGTCCGAGTGTAAAGATTTTTTATACCAAGTTTGAATCCCGATTTCACCCTAAAAAGATTACACAAAATTTTAAAAATTATGGAATTATGTTTGAATTTTAAAATTATTGAAAATAATATTTTTTAAATTATATAATGGACTTTATTTATTCAAATTGTAGCTACGAAATACTTTACTATTATTATTATTAATCAAATAATTTATTTCAGAATAATACATTCCATAAATTGTTAGTAATACCTAAATTATGTTAGTAAATTAAATTAATTTAACCAACCTAGTTTAATTCAAATTAATTTAACATTCAATTCAATTTATATCAGTCCAATTTAATTAATTTCAATTTAATTTAATTTAATATTATTTCGAATTATTACTTAATATTAAAAAGGGGAACTCTGGATCCGTGGGCGGTATTCCAGTGCCTCACAATAGGGCATTCAACCCTTCCCAATATGGTATTTAGAAGGCCATTGGTGCCGCCTCGCACGCGTTGCATCACTCTTTTCCACTTGGAGGCCACTCTTTTCCGAATTTTTTAAAACATTTTTTTTAAATAAATAAAAATTCCGAAACCCGGGGTTTGTACTTTTGGTAATATAATATAAAATATAAAATATCATTGATATGTTTTATTTTATGCGTCACGTCTTGGCGGAAGTAAAGAGATTTTCTTTTTCTTTCAGATATTACTAAAAATAGTTTTTTTTTTTTTGTTTGAAGATACTTTTTCGTGATGGCCTACACCCTGTAAGGAACCTACCTGCCAAATTCAAATTAAGTTTGTAAGCTATATGGTTTCTGAGATTTCATAATTATGGTATTTAATTTCGCTTGACTTGACTGCCTCATTGGTCTAGTGGTCGCAAGCGCGACTGCTAAGCGTGAGGTCCTGGGTTCGATTCCCGGGTCGGGAAAAGTGTTACGGGGGTTTTCTGAATGAAAATTCTCAGTAGCAGTACGGAGTCTGGAGCTGTGCCCGGTAGATGGCAATAGGCTTGCCCCCTATTGACCCGGGCATGTCTTAAAACTGCGGCCAGATACCGGAGGACGGGTAGCAGCGTCCTCTCACTAATCGATGAGCCACTGCGATCCCCAAGCCGCTTGCCAAGCGTGGGGATTATGGCAAACCCCCCCTCGAGGGAGGCCTTCGTTCAGCAGTGGACGTCTTCTGGCTGATGATGATGATGATTGCCCCCTATTACATGAGACTTAATAAGAGCATCGGCAAAATGTGGGTGTACAATAGTACCTCTGCCTAACCCTTCTGGGAATACAGGCGTGATGCTATGTTATGTTATAATTTACAGTTACATTACATTACATACAGTAAATTATATTTACGACGGCGTTTGAGGGCGACGACCAATCTGATTGGGACCTCAGGCTGTTTGCTGGTTTGTGGTTTTCACTCGAGGACTCTCCTAATTATGCTGTGGTCGCCTCCCAGTCTAACAATGCGACTAAATATAATTTGTTAGTCACAAAGCGCCTGCAAACCGACTTTTCCTCCCAATAATTTAGAGATGGGAGCATTAGTGCTTCCACGAGGAACGGGGAAGTTGAATGACTGTACTAAGGATAGTATAATGAGAAAATAAAGCTGTGTGGGACTGAAATACTCTTGAATTTTCCATTAATTAACTATGTTCAACCCCGTGTGTCTACCGCGAAATCATACCGGTGGTAATAGATAACCATTTAGGTAGTGAATTTCGAGCCGCAATTAAGAGCCTTGCGTCGGAATCTTGGTCATGATGATCTCTCCCGTACGGCATGATTAAGAAAAAATCACACACAGCTCGAACTTACGACGGCTTACAAGAGTTACAACTCTTCTTCGATGCTAACTTCCTCACTGGACTTGCTGACTTGATTGATATTTTAGCGATTGCGTAGCTCATACATAAAAAAGCTTGAGAGATACCTCTCAAGTAACTTAATTAGGCTTTATTCAAATTTCATATTTCAAAACCTACTGAAAACTGCAATACATCACATGATAGGCGTCATTACGTACAAGAAATGTGTTCTCACCGTAATTGATTGACTACCTGGGACAGGGTGGCGATGGCGTAGGCCGGTTACCATGGCGACGCCCACGCGTCCCCCCCTCCCTGCCTCCGGCCCCCGCGCCCCGCACCTCGCAGCATTGACCCGGGGGACCTTGAACCTACAGCTGATCGGCGCGTGTCGGTATAACAACTCTGGTATCTTTTGCCTTTGAAATGTTGAGTTCCTGGGGTGGGCTTTTAATTTAAAGAAGGGGACGGTTTTGGTAGTAAATATTTGAATTTTGATGTTGCCTGTTGTTAATAATGAGGCAGATTTAACCAAAAGGTGTGCTCATTCTGACGCCCCAACTTTTTTGTCATCCTGTGCTGTCTCACTGCTGGTCAAGGCCGTCTACTCCTCTCTTTGTATTGGCTTCTGGCCAGTTTTATGGGAACGCATCTATTTCGTCAACCTCCGGCTTCTCCGTCCAGTACCATGACTAGTAAATTATGGGAATTTCAAAAATTATCATTGTTTAGTGAAATTCAGAATGATTTTAATAATATACAAGCGTCATCTAGATTACAAATGTAATACCTGAAGTGTATTACATTTGTAATCTACCGTAAAATATATAAATTTACTCCCCACAAAGCCTTACTGAATATGAATAAACCTCTCAACTAAGTACTTAAAACGTTTAACATTATTTACGAAAATATTTTGACGTCATAAGCTTCTAATATATCCAATCAGCTAATCCATTTAACCTTTGAAAACGGTAGATAAAATTAACAAAAATAAAAACAAAGGTGGTTGGTACTAAATATTTGTATTTTTCCTATCTGCATGCCACCTGCCTCCCTTATTTTAAGGGTGGTCGTCGGTGACGTCAGACGTCATGCGAACGGGCACGAGTTAACGTCACATGCATATGAGTATTTATTTTGTTTGGCGCTTTGTTTACCTGAAAACTACCCCCACTGAGCTGCCCGTGAAAATATGTTGCGTAAAATATTTAAAAACGATCGCTGGAAACATGTTATTGTTTCGGTATTGTATTAGTAATAAATGTTTCTCGGTTTTTATAATTATGTTTTATATTGACGTCGAAATTTTGTAGCAAATATCATAAAAAGAGTTTGACTCTTGTCGGTGTAACATTTTAAATTTTTGTCTAAAGATGTTTTTTTATTAAATAAGTAGCGACCTGCCTCAGCTTCGCACGGATAGCAGAGCCTTCATTTTATTTCTGTCTTAGTGACGTTACGTCCTGTTAGGTCGAGCATTTACTCGGCGCACACCATTAAAGCTCCCAGTCGGTATGATTTTTTCCGACATCTTCAACTATCATCGTCATATTTCACCCAACTTACAAAAAACCTTTATTAATTATACATTTAAACTTTCCTCGTGAATTACTCTGTCTATTGGTGAAAACTGCATGAAAATCTATTCAGTAGTTTTTGAGTTTATCCCGAACAAACAGACAGACGTGGCGGGGGACTTTATTTTATAGTATGTAGTGATGTATTACTTCAGTGTACCCAAAATTTCATGAGAAAACTTCATAATATATAACGTAAGTCAAAAATTTATGAAAAAATGTGCGCGCGTTTTCGATACAAGCTCATTCAAATACGCGTGCACATATTTTCCTTACCGTAACGACGATGAAGGTCGAGAAAATGTCGTACTAAGTATACAAGATGAGCCTTATCCCTTATAATCTGTGTTTTGGACTGTATTACCCATCTTGACGTAGGTTGCATGTGGTTATATAAAAACACCTACCTACACACATTATTATACATACAAATAAAGAAATATGGGAAATGGCACGATTGACCGGGAGTGGGTTCGAGTACAGCACGGAACAAATATTTGTATGACCTACAGATAGTTGTTCCGTTTCTGGTTATTTTTGCTTGTTACGTGTGAATTTGTGTTTGGAAACGCACCCAGGCCACGGCACAGGAATTATTTTTAGTGTGGGGCAACGTTTTAAACAACATAACATAACAAACAAACCATTTTGAAGTTAAATTTCAATGAAAGAACAAATCCTGAATGACGTCATTCACGCTTCGTGATTCAAATCTCTGAACTAAACTGAACTTTGACATACATCATACTATATATTTGTATGTATATTAATTTCGTAGATATGGGAATTAATGGCGGAGATTTAAATTCGTTCATTAGTTTGTATTGTACAGTTTAAATTAGACTCTCCGTGGGTGGATGAGGGCACTTTATTAGTATATCAATGGTAGGATACAAAGGTTTATACCTGTGTACTTCATCATTTATATATCATAGACCAGAAGCCCTAGTGTAAGTTTCTTTCGACAAACTCGATTTAATGCATAGAACGCGTTCGGCGCTCCGATTGGTCCGTTTTGTGCTCTCCACCAATTAAAGCGACAAACGCGTTCGATGCGTTAAATCGAGTTTGTCCAAAGAAACTTACACTAGGGCCTCAGTAAAATGATCGTGGCGATTCGGTAATATTAAACGAAAGTACCTATTTTAAACGCAACAACTGTCATCTGACATCCAGCATCTAGTTACTGGGAGACACTAACTTGTACTATGAGGTTGTTGTACCGTATCAAACATTTTGGACTGCTGACATCCGAGCCAACTGCTCCAAGCGCTTTCCAAGGCGAGAGGTCTCGATGTGTGAATAACGGTCACCCATCCAAGGATTGTAACTTAAGAAATCTACGTCATACTAAGCGGCGTGTACAGAGTTTTTAGACAGGGTAGGCAGAAAATTTTAAAAGCTTGCTTACCTACTTAAAATACCTACTGCATATTGGTTTTGGTTCGTCGTATTGTCGATTAAATAACGATGTATGTGATTTGCCACCTCAAATATGTTAAAATAAAAATTTATTTGTGTTATAGGGTAGGCAGTGTCTTTTTGTCTTTATGAACCGCACGCGACTGGTCATACTACGGTCCTTTTAAATAAATACGAACCATCCACACAGCATCTTACAAATAAAACGAGAAAAAACAAAACAATATCTCTAGAGCCCCGTTGACGTCACCGGGACTACACGTCCGATAGAGGATACACGCGCCAACAGACTCAGATAATTAGTTCCACATCCAAACATAAATAATTACACAGGTAGTATTGTTTATTATTATTTTATTTAGTTCATTATTAGTTTCACGATTGTTTGAAAAGATTTTTTTTAATTCCTATCCTACTAATATTCTTCCTACTAATATTATAAACGTGAAAGTTTGTGAGGATGAATGGATGGATGGATGGATCTTTGTTACTCTTTCACGCCAGAACTGCTGAACGGATCTAGATGAAATTTGGCGCAGAGATAGATTATAGTCTGGAAAAGCAAATAGGCTTTTATCCAGGGAATGCATGCCGATGCCGATGGCGATGAAGCAGTGGGTTGCACATAATGCACATATTTTCTAGTATTACCGTTGGTTTTCCAACTGAACTCAATATGATAGGAGGGTAAAACAGACATCTATTGCAATTGGGTTAGGTTTGCAAGGGTTAGAACTTACGAACCCTCGTTCGGCATTCCGACGCTATAGCCGTTGGGCTATTGTCATTATAGAAATTGAGTTCTAGGTACTAAATTAGTATCGATGAAAGAAATATATTGTGGACTTTCTATTGTAGTCAAAAGTCATCATCATCAATCAACGTCAGTACATTTTTAACCCTTTATAGAACTAAAGACAAATAGTCTGTAGCATAATTTAGCGCAGTACTACACTTGTTTGGCAGTAAAAAAACAAAGGCATCTATTCTGTAAGCCATTTTTTTAAACACACCATTTTTTTACAGGTAACTTTAATGGAATGTTCTACTCATCATTTGATTCAACTTTTAGTGTAGGACTTTTAGTTTAGGGCGAAACTTTAAAAAATATTTGTAAAATTGTTCCAGACAATTGTAGATAGGTACAGACTATTGTAGGTAAATCACGAAAGAATTAATAAGCTGTGATCACTGCGTCAATCAATGGGTTATTGGTCTAATGATCTAATAATTTATTAAATAATTTAAAATATCACTTTTTCAGGTTTTATAGCTCCGAATACCAGCGGTCATAAAAACAGTATTTTATTTACTTCTTTTTTATAGAACAGTAATAAGTATTAACTAGTGAAAAAAGTATAATACTGTTTTTAACAGTATGTTCGGGAACCCTGTGCAGCGGCGTGCACAGAGTTTTTAGATAGGCCGACCCTATCTACCAAAACATTTTAAAAACTTACATACCAATAATACCTACTGCATGTTGGTATTGGTTCGTCGTCTTGTCGATTAAATAATGATGTATGTGATTTGCCACCCAAATATCTTATAATAAATATTTATCTGAGTTATGTGGGGTAGGCAGTGTCCTCTTGTCTTTATGCACCGCACGCCACTGACTCTATGAACTGTACACCTTCGCCTCACACTTCGGGGATACACGCATGATCCTATGTTACGTAGAAAATTACTTTATGTTATAGTCAGTTTTCAATTTGGCTTACAGAATCGGTGCCATGGTATGTTGTTTACCTTTTAGCCGTCAAAACATTCTGTAACATACCTACTGCAAGTAGTGGTTCATCGCTTTTCATAATTATTAACTGACCTTTGACATTTACAAGGCCGTGACTCCAAGCATATAACAAATTACTTATAATTTAATGACTTTTCACTTCAGTAGTTTAGACCAATTAAACAGTTAATGGCATTCAAAATCCTAATGTATCAGCAGAATGGTAAAGTTTCAAAAGGCAACCTGACAACTCTGGACGGAAAAAACCTTGTCCTTTTCAAGCTTCACATATTTAAGGAAACTGGTATCCACATACTGCACATTGGTCTAATGATCGTCAGCGCGACTACTGAGCGTGAGGTCCTGGGTTCGATTCCCGGGTCGGGCAAAGAGTTATTGGGTTTTTCTGTATGCAAATTGTCAGTGGCAGCACGGAGTCTGGAACTGTGCCCGACAGATGGTAATAGGCTCGCCCCTTATTACATGGGACTCAATAACAGCATCGGCGGAAAATTGGTGGTACACCTCTGCCTAACCCATCGAGGAATACAGGCGTGATGCTATGTTATGTATTCACATATATATTTTTTTATACTGTGTCTACTTTACGCTAAAGGGTTAAACACGTAACACATACATACAGCTTCACTCGTAACGTCAACGAAGTGTGAGGAGTTTCATCACTATGTTTATAAACACGCTACCATGAAGTCTTACAAATTAAGTTACGATATTACAGTTGCTATTTTAAAATGGCGTTAACAGTACCGCTATCGTGAGTTTTCTTACTATTTACTATCATAGTAAGTAAATTTTCATGATAGCGATTTTAGTTCTTAACTTGGTTACATTAGGGATTAGAGTCGCTTATGTGACATATGTGTCATAGTTAATTTTTGATTTACTATTTACTATATTATAGAGATGTCATGTTAGCGACTCTAATCCCTAATGTAGTGAAGTTAAGAACTAAAATCGCTTGCATGAAAATTTACATTTACTATGAAAGTAAATAGTAAAAAACTCATAATAGAGGTACAGAACTCTTGGATATTCTTCAAAACGCTTATAATGTACTAAGATGCTTTTTTCCGGCTCCTCCAGCCATGACTAACTAAAAATTTTTGAGAGTGTCGAAGAAGGTGATTGAAGGTTCTTGCAAATTAGAAACCGAAGAGAACTAGCGGCGTAATCCAGACGTTAGATACTGTTGATTGAGGTGTAAGGAAAGACCACGTAAGACCAGTAAAGAAACCTCAGATCCGTTGTCGCAGTCCATTTTGATACCAACTTTGCTCACTAGCTAATCTTTCCACTGCGGCATGAGCGATTCTCAAGTACCAGCTCGTTTTGACATGACGGATTCATTCCATCATGGACTTGGTTAGTAAGAGTCCATTGTTAAACATTAAGTCTCCTAAAAGTCCGCTATACTGAAAGATTATGAGACAAATTTTGGCTTGATGCTGTTAGTTATCTGGAAGACGAGATGAGAGTGTCTTACAGAGAACTAAACGAACGGATAATTTCTTGATGACCTTCCAAGACTAGGGTCCGTTGTTATCATAAATGGCAGTTATGACATCGAAAAGAGCAACGAACAGACAAAAAGACGATCTCAAGTTCACACAGATAAACCTCAATATGGCTTGCTAACATTAAAAAATTCAATTAGGTTAGTATTTGAAGACTATACAAATAACATTATTAAAAATCCCTGTAAAATGAAATCTTTTGAACCGTAAATCAAGTTTCTATCCATTACTCATTATAAATTCTTGCGTACTAAATTCAGTATGTTAAATTATTAGGTACAGTTCTTCCCTGCTACCAGTTAATTACATGGTAGAATATAGACGCTAGTTACAAACTGAAGCGGGTATGTAAGTGTTTGGAGTTTAAAGGCCCATATTGGTTTCCCCTTTTTTTTTGAGTGGTTAGATCCCTCATGGTCTATCCGCCTGAGGGGGGAGGTGTGAGAGACCCTTATCGTCTAAGCTCGCGTCGGAGGGTCACATCGGCACTTAATGGTGAGTTTGAGTAACTCTTATGAGAAGTCCCCGCCTAGTAGGGCACTTCATAGGGGGCTTCGGGAACTTCTGGCACGTCGTGTTAAGCTGGTGTATGAAGTCCATTATCCAAGTGATAAATTGTTAATCCAAAATTTCACATTTTTTGTTCGACCTGAGAATCAAACCTAAGACCTCACGCTCAGCTGTCGCGCTTGCAACCAATAGACCAATGATACAGATATTCATTTTTCTTTATATTTTGAATTGGCTCCAATGAAAAGTGCGTTTCCATGACGAAAACAATACCCAATCATCAAGGCTATCCACTACAAACAATGTGGCCTACTTAACTCCAATTCCTACTTGGTAACAGTCGCTTATGCCTTATTCAGCAGTTTCTGACGTCATTGGCTCATGTCAAACAAACGTCCACCATCAGTGACATGCATATAACGAGTAGCCGCGCTCTGATTGCCTTTAATATTTGATTGCAGCCACAAAGAAACTGTGGAATCGATACGGTTTATTCAAGACTTTGTAACGTTTTATGTGATTCAAAAATGGAATTGTTTAACGAATATGACAAAGAATTGAATATGCGCGTGCGTCCGAATCTTTGGTTAGCTACTTAAATTTCTGTGTCACTGACGGCCATCACGTCAGTATTGGCCGAAGGCTTGGGTATCCCGCCAATGCAATGGCATTATTAACTCTCATCTAATAAAGCGAGCTCATTGCCATGAAACGAATACAATTTCGAACTCCGGGTAGCGTAATTTCCATACACTATTACACCTTACCCAATCCAGGAATTCGATCCAAAAACTCACACTCAGCAGTCGCTCATGCGACTAATAAAACAGAATGTTTGAATACTTATTAAAATGTAGGTAATCGAATAGAAAAATGCTCATGTGAGCAATATTGGTACCTATATATTATAATTTCAATATTGGACACTCACGAATGTTAAAAACAGAAGATGAAGGCAGATAGACACGTGATTTGGACACGTGTTTAGAAAAACGTGACTAGTTCGAATACTGACCTGCCGTACTGGTAATTCAATAATCCACCAGCAATTTTCATGGCCAATTTCAATTTATTGAACTATTTTCCTTCGTAAGTTTTTACGAAGTATCAAGGATTATTATAATTAGGTGTTGCGAAACCCGCACTGGGCCAGCGTGGTGGACTAATGCCTAACCCTTCTCATTCTGAGAAGAGATCATTGCCCAGCAGTGGGACAGTAGGTAATGGGTTTAAATTATTATTATTACGAACTATAAACTATGAAAGTATTTCGTTATAGGTTCGTACTTAACCATTTTTTTCACCCCGTCCACAATCACAGCTACAAAACCCGGATATCCTTTTAAACGCATTTATTCAGCCTTCAACCTTTAAATGGAATACGGGCTTAACCTTTGATATATCCGAAAATATTCAGGAATCGTGAAATTGCTTCCACTGAAAGTGACAGCAGTGAAACGAGACGAATCCGACGCGTGGTGTTACAAATTAAATTCCAGTATGAATGCGTAGGAGTAGGTTATATCGTATAATTTGAGCTAAGACCTTCTTTTTTTTCTTTTAGGGATGACTGAGAGGAATCTTGCTTACCTTTATTGTTTGATCGTATTATGTAATAGAGTTGTTAGGTGGTTTTTTTAGTGACTATCTTCGGGTAAGTAGGTCTTTTTTCAGGAATAACGCTAGATTGCGTAGCAATTTGCTTTTGTGACAAATGGATATAATGGAGATCCGTGATTCGTAAATAATGTGGTTATAAGCGATTTCTATGTCAAAGTTCTTTTATTGCAATAATCGGTTGTCCTATTTTGACTGGGTTTTTGTTTTCTTTTTAATTCATTGCGTTTGTGTCACATTGTATCGGCAGTATGAAGAAAATTGCTTGACACTGCGACAACCGAGTTAAAACTTATGATGTTTTCAACAAACAAAAGAATAAAGCTGCTCACCCTTATAATCAATCCAATAAAATAACTACATTCTCCGAAATAAAAACAACTCTAAACATTCACATCTCGCCAACAACGTCCCGCCAACGACAAGCAATAGCACATTGACCCACAAATTCCTAATACAAATTAAAGTTCACATATAATATTATCCACCTTCACACACAACACTGACGTAATACGTCACCATAAGAACAGCAAATCGCCTTTGGAACAACACTTTCGCCCATAATCCCTGTGAAGCCAATTATCAGCACATGCGGCGCCACGCGACCTCACCCGTCACTCTGTTACACGCGATGTCTTGTGAAACAAGGGATGTATGAATGTATGAATATCTAGTAATATATGCTAAACACGCCAGTTGAAGGGAGTATACTAAGTATCTGGATATGGTAAGTTTTAAGGGGTCTATTTACAGCAGTGTGTTGAATCTATGGTATAGTATAAAACACAACGATGTATAAACGGGATTTCTATTAAAAATCTGTGATAAAATAGGGCATGGTACACGCACCATTCTGTCAGAAAAGGTCGACTCAAATCTGGTACGGCTTTGACACTTTCTTCCAAAACCCAGTTCAGTTGGACTAATTTTAGGCGGAAAACACACGGTTGTCAAAAACTAACCATGGTTTGGTCATTATATTGCTTACCTACGAGTTCTCCTTATGTAAGGTTTACGCTAAACTTTATTTTTGTTATGATTTGATTTTACTTGCTTCTAAGTCCACTGATATGTAATTATTACTGCCTTATTATAATCACGATCGATAACAATTGACATTAAAAATGTAGAGAGAGCGCCGAGAAGTATAAATTACCAATTTTATCGTCACAATAATAAACAAGCAATTACAGAGAAATATGTAAAAAGGATGATTATCTTATGTAGATATCTAAATAAAGTATTAAATAACAATTTCATTTGTTAAATAAGACTTAGTTTTTGAATAAGAACTCGACTACAAGTGGGAAGACAAATTCAGATCCCGTGAGTGTCACACACAGCAAAGAAATTTTAGCAGAATGATTAGCAAATCTAATCCTATAGATATATTTAAGTAGATTGATATAATAAGAATTTAATAATAAAAAGCAATGTTTACGAGAAGAAATTATTGCCAATTCCAGTATTTAGATGGTCGAAAAATAATCACACAAATGTATCTAAACATAGCGAGAATTGGTTGCTTTTTTCACTAACCTTTATTCCTCAAATATGTTGCCGCCAAAACAGTGCTTGTTTCGACTATCCAGGTGATCACCGATAACAACACACACACACACACACACAGTACACTGCAGATTTTTTATTACACTATAGTTTAATTCAGAGAAAACAATTTTCTGCTTACGGTTAAATATCACGACTTGGTAACTACCCTCAATTTTTATTCCAGAGATGTCAATCTTTCATGGGAAATGAGCGCCATTCTAAGAAGGTGTGAGCGAGAGATGCTGGTGTCGTAGTTGGTCTGCGTTTACGCAAAGGCAAATGTGGGAGCGAGACAACGGATTTGTATTTCCAATTAAACCAACACAGAACACAGCTTTTGGCGCCATATTTAAATGTAGAATATAAAAACTAGATATCTGTACGAAACACCTTGTTTTAGTAATATTCTTGAGATTCTCTATTCAGGTTAAATCATAATTTCCACTACCGGAAAAATGCACCTCTCTAATGTGTTAGAACAGAGCGCAAGGAAAGAAACTCCAGGAGCGACAAACACTGAGATCGTCGGGCGTATCTTGATCAGTCAGCCTCTATACCCATCCGAAACCTTGTGCAGACTTGGCAGAATACTGATATTAACGACTGATAATACGCGGCGGAGGCCCGCAAAAAGTCGTCGGTCGATAAGAGAACAGTCTCGTTGGTCTGCGCCAGAGTATACAATGTGCAAATGAGTAATGTGATCCGCTACTTTGCCTACGCCTGTAAAATCATTCCTCTATAAGTTGTAGATGGCGTTTATTTTTTTCTTCCCACCTCCAAGTCTCGTTTAATAGCCATACGTAACTAGAAACAGGCTTACGTCTCGTAACACTTATTTACGGGCTTCCGCAGGCGTGTCCTCATACTTGAAGTGGACACTGTACTACATTTAGTTACCGCCCACTTATAGAAGTTGCGTAAGATATAAGTGGAACTGTTATTTTCATGTTATGTTTTAGTGGGGATTTAGTTACGTATAACTAACTCGATGTGTGTGAGTGTCATTACCCTGGTAATACATAACGTAGAGCGTTATGAGCAGTAGGTACTTAATATATCCATACGAATCCAGGCTGTGGGTTTGTACGTTGGGGGTAAGATTTTGAAATCGTACGTATTTTTTTTAATGTTCACGTTACCTTACCTAACTTACTTGTAGATTTTTTTCGTATTTTTTACTTCATTTATTCTTTGGGGCAGTTTTGCGTAGGCATTTCTGTCTGGAATAATCATTAGTGTATGTTCTGTTTGATATTAATAGACGTAGTTCACTCCATAAAATGGGTTCTTATAGTTGTATGAAAATTAAAACTATTCCAATGATAAGGTACATCATCACCATAACACAATGTGTGTTATAGGCACAAACCTATGGGTGTTAGGGATTTACTTGATTTATCTCCAAAATTCTCAGGGATGGTGTGGGTGTGGTACTCTCTCTGAAGAACGCTTTTGTAGAAAACAAATAAGTAGGTGGGTAGGTAAACTTCCCTAATTGCTCTAAAAAAAAGTTTATAAATTCTTCTTACTGATAAAATATGAACAAAACAAAATAGGGATTCCGCTAATTGGTCTAAAATTATTTTTCAGAGACAGAAATAGATATTGTCTTGTAGATAGTGTAGTGTACGTACTTAAATCTTTGATCAATAATGTGCATAATATCTACATCAAACCGGGACCAACCCCGAGTTCAAGGTTACCCGCAAAATTAACACATTTTACCCACATTAACCCAGTTTAAACACAAATCTCTTCGGCAGACCGTCAAAGGACCCACGCGCTGCCTTGGCGGGGGAGCTTAGCAGATGTATAGAAAACGTGCGACCCCCCTTTACCTCACTGCCGCGCCCTTGTGTGGGCGGATTTATCACAACATCCAGAGAAAATCCACTCCGCACAACTGATTCAAATGTTTTGTTACTTGGATGTGAAAATTCGTTCACGACAGTACAGTGTATTGGTTGGTGGTCTGTTATGGCGCCCATGTTCAGCAATAGACGTTTAGTGCGGTATTATTAAAATTCACAATAAGCACTCTAGTCCACCGTCACGCGACACACCAGCCCGCCAGAAGAACTAATAGATGCTACTCATGGTGCAATTATTTTAGCGTATTTCTGAACTGGAGGACTCTTTAGATTGCCATGGACTCGTTAAGAGGAAGTAGGCTATCTACGAAAGCCATTTACCCCAGTAATCTTATCGCGCCGCAAAGGTTGATCGGGTTTTCGAAAACCGCAGGAAGGGTTTATCGCGAACCATAAAAGTATGCACTAGTATACCAGGTTGAAAACAGCTGAATGTACTCCTAATTGTATCTGCCGGTGGGTAGGTACCTACCACAAGTCTTTTAAGCCACCCCAAGCGCCATCAGGTGAGACGAGTTCTAGTCCACAAAACTGAACGCGGTGCTGTGTATCGAAAGTTATGCGTTTGGGCCTTCTGCCCTATTTTACTGTTGGTTTTATACTTGTAGCTTGTGTGACCGTGAAAATTAGAGAATTTTCCTGTAGTGCTAGAGGCCGGATATCCTCTCGTTATTTGCAGTGTAGCTGAAGCATGAGGAGTCAGGATGTGAGCGCCGGATGTATTATTTTAATGAACGTCTCGTATGTACGTAACTGAGTAAACAAATATAGAAAATGCCTTTTCTTAATTAATAAATGCGCTGTGTAGGTGTGTTTGAATAGATAAATGTAACAATATCACGCCTGTATTCTCCTAAGAGTTAGGCAGAGGTGTACTTGTATACACCCAAATTTCACTGATTCTAACAGTAAACTTAACAACATGAGACGAGCCTATTGCCATCTACCGGGCACATTTCTAAAATTCGGGCTGCTACGGAGAAGTTTCTAACCCGGAGATCAAAACAAGGACCCCAAGCCCAGCAGCCACGCTTGCGACCACTAGACCAACGCAAATGATTCATGTATGATACCGCAGTCAAAGATAAATGTATGATACCGAAATATAATGATGATTCAAGAGTGCATCAACCTTGATGCGCTGCTGATATCAGCGATGGTCGTATTTTAAAAGATAGTGTTGTTTTCTCAGGATTGTTGAACTTAATAAGGTCGTTTGTCTCTTATTGAAATGTAATAGAGTTATTTACATAACTCTATTTACAGAGTGTTTTCTACTTAAGATTCTGTGTAGTGTTTTAAAGGGGCATCGCAGTCACACCTTCAAAAAAAACTAGTAAACTATCTACTAATATTGGAATTAAATCGTGGACGAAAATGACTGAAAACTGACGAATGTATTTATGTGACGCGTCGAGAGCCTATTATTCAAATTTAAATTCTACTGCGATCAGAGTCGGGTCTAGTTCAGAACACCTGCAGGGTTCTGGCAGGATTAACTGGCACTTTCAAAGAGGGCCTCTCTTATCTCTATGCCCAGCAGTGAGCGACGAAGGGCTGTGGATGATGATGATAATGATGGCTGGATTAGCATTACCTACATCATATAAGAATTATTCTTAGTTGGAGGCATTATTCTCGGTTGCCTTCTAAAACCACTGAGGGGACGTTTATAATAAAACTAAAATACTAAAATATAATAGTTTTTATTTTGCACTTTTCTGATTAAGTATTACACATTTTAATTGAGGTTCACACAATAGGAATCCGGAGTCACATCGAGTCAGGCTTAAGCCTAATACATAAATATAATACTGGAATCAAAATTTCATTTTAATAGACATGTATAATAAATAGGCTTAATAGTGAAGAGGTCTTATAGAAACGGCATACAGGTTATACATCGTCGATTTTGTTTGACATCAGTTGATGTTTAAGAAAGAAAATCGTCGATGTATCCGTTGGTTGGTTTCTGGTAGTTTGTTAGATCACTCACGTAATTTTTAGGTCTAATGATTGTCCACCGACTTATTGTCGTTCTTTGGACGTGTTCGATATTATACACCGATTTCTTACGTGCGAGATCTGCCGTATAATGTAAAGTTGGATTGAAAGGAATTATGCAACGCCTTTTCTTTTACATAGCAAAAAGCCTGTATTCTCGAAGTATCATACAGAGGTGTACTATTGTACACCAAAATTTTGTCTACTAAGTCCCATTATTATGTCTTAAACATTTTATTAGCACATTTCGCTTCCAGCCATACCCGCTTCTAGCATAACACAGAGATATGATTTAAACATTTAATACATTAATATTATGCTAATAGAATAACTTAGGTATTAACGGGACCGTCGTGTTTGACACGTACATCAATACTATGTATCGCTTTAAAGAGCATTTACATCAAAAGATAGTAAATAAATATATAATTGCGTTTAAAAGTATTAAAATTGCGATAAGTCGATGGAAATTACAATCGAAATTTTTGTAGAATTTTTTCAAGTTTTTCTCATGTCTATAAAGCTCAAATTCCCAAAACAGATGAGACTGAATTCTGACTATCAGTTGTTTTTGTTTAGTTACTGCCTTTGACTTCCATTTCTCCTGATGGTAAGCGAATATGTGGCTTAGAAAAGTGTTCCGCAGTGTGTGCCGCGGCACACTGGTGTACCGTGGTCATTAGTTGGTGTGTGCCTCGGAAAAATAGGGTTATCTTAAAGTTATATACCTTTTCTGCAATATAAAGTTTAGATTTGTTGATTAATAATAATTATTGGTATGTTAATTACTATTTTTTTTATGACATAGTCGGCAAACGAACAGTCGGATCGCCTGATGGTAAGCGATTAACGTCGCCCATGGACACCCGCAACACCGGAGGAGTCACAAGTGCGTTGCCGGCCTTTTAAAAAGGAGTAAGCTCTTTTCTTGAAGATTTATTGATTATTAATAAATATTGTTTTGTTGATTAATAATATATGTTGATTAATATTATGTAAAAATTGATCTTTCATTTATGGTGTACCTCCAAAATTTTCCGATTTCCTAGATGTACCTTGAACACAAAAAGTTTGCGGAACACTGGCTTAGAATATAGCACGGAGACCTAGAATATATCTGTACAGTCTTGAGTCGAAGATACCCAGGTTTTAGTTACCAAATACGAAATGATCCGCTGCTGAATTACAAAAGAAAAAATTGACGCCGTACAACAAACAGTGCACGTATTTTGATTTTTATTTTGACGCCTTTCTCGCTGATAATATGTTTTCGTAAGAGTTTGTAGGTGCCTTGAATCGGCTTTTCATATAATTATGTAATTAGATAGGCAGCATGTTAAGTTTTAACATAAAAATCCCATCATAAAATTATCAAATATCTATTGCTATTATAATTATATTTGGAATGTTTTGACGTGTGATTCAAAATGCTCTTTAAAGCCACTTACTTTGACAATTAAGGGATTATCACTAATAGACAAAAATTAAATACTTTTTTAACACGTAAATAATTCGAAATTTTATAATATATCTACCTAATAGAAATAAGTTTCTTTAAGGAATTTGTCAAAATATATCTATGAAAAAATTTTGTGCAGTTAATTAAATTTAAATTAAGAACAGCCAATTCTAAATGGAATGTTATTAATGACAAGAAGAGATACAGGGTGTAAATATTTTTGTAGGCACTTTTTAGATAAGATAATAAATAAATATAGAGGACATGTATCTTTAGAAGTTACTACTATATAAATATATTATGATAATATAGGTACACCCAGATATTTTTTTTGTGCTTTAGGTTTAGCCCAAGCGCTTTTATACTTCTCCAAACAGTCTATACATCATATGTCTTCATTTATATTTAAATATATAATATATCCAAGGGAAATATACTAACAAGAAGTACTATGTAATATATTTTTAACACAAGTATTAAGAAATTTAAATTTAATTTGTCAATCAATAAACAAATTTTAATGTACTACAACGGTACATTTACGTTATTAAACTAGGATTTCGTCTTCCAAAAAGTGATAATTGTATTATTAACACTTATAAATACAAATTAAAAAATAATCTAAATACCTAATTGAAAACATTATGCAGATTGAAATAAAAACATCAAAAAACATAACCCTACCTGTGCTGTCGCGAAGCAGAGTAAAAAAGTAAAAAAAAACGGAACAAAACGTTAGTAAATAAATAAACTGATATAAAAAATATCATTTAGAAACAAAACTAATAAAAAATAAGCTAGAAAGAAATACAACCAGACATACAACAATACATAGGTAAATTCACAAAAACAATTGTCATTCAGAGACTTTTGAAAATAATGAATACTCCACAAAAGCACCTGAATAAGTGAGCTTATATTAATTTAGACTAAGCTACTCGTATTTACAAGTTGATTGCAAACACTTGATAATTAAATCTGTCATAGTTCACTACACAAAAAAGTCTTGTATATTGGTATCTTTCATCAATAAAAAATAACACAATCCTATGTGTTTGAATGGAGTATATTTTTTCTAAATATGTAAAAAAACAGTATTGGACCAAATCAATATTGGCACTTTTTGGTGCAAAAAGCGTGTATCTACAAAAAGAGATATTCACCAAATTATTTTAAAGAATTTAAAGTATTAAGTTACTTGCAATAATAAATAAATAAATTCAACCCATTACTGTCCCACTGCTGGGCAAGGGTCTCTTCTCAGAACGAGAAGGGTTAGGCCTTAGTCCACCACGCTGGTCCGGTGCGGGTTGGCGGACTACACACACCGTCAAGAACTTTATGGAGCCCTCTCAGGTGTGTAGGTTTCCTCACGATGTTTTCCTTCACCGTAAACGCAAGTGATAATCAAATTCTGATCCGCACATGATTCCGAAAATTCAGAAGTGCGGGCCGGGTTCGAACTTAGACCTTCCTGCATGGAAGGCAAGCGTTCAACCGCTAGGCAATAACTTTGTTTATACAAGTCACGTTTGTATTTGCATATTCGTAGACAAGACATTTTATTGGTTTCGAAGCGATAATTATCATCTATAATTTATTTTTGATAATAATCACGATAAATATATGTTGATAATTATCTCGACTATAAATATAATCAAAAATATTTTCCATTAATTTTTTTTATATATAAGAATTTGATGATAATCTTTACATAAAGGCCATCCAAACAGATTCAAGGCAAGACAAAAAAAAAATAACTTTTTGTTTGTAACGTAAAATTTGTTAAGACAATACCAGTTAAATAAATATCTGTAAGTACCCATATGTTTGGTCAATGAACTATTAACCAAATTTATATCAACTGCTTGCAATCCATCGGAATCCGTTATACGAGGCCAAATTCGTTTGAATATATCAATCAATATTATTTAAGACATATTCTGTAGCTATCCTTAGGAATACTGATGTCTTACTATTTACAATAAATATATCGACGGTGGAAAGAAAAAAATTACCAAGTGACATTTTGGTATCATTATATAACTCAGTATTGACCAAATTGTCGCTTGGTAAAATTTTCCTTTCCACCGTCGATATGTAGGACAGAAGGGTTGATGTAATCTCTTTTTATTTAGTTATGGTTAAATAATATTATTTTGTTTTATCCTAGGGGCAATATTAATGTAAAACTCTGAAAATTAATGTTGAATGTACAATTGCCATTATTTATAAGTTCAATGTTAGATTTTTTGAAGCATTTACTTATCAAAGTTTAGCATTTATCGTGCCCCCTTTATATCCAATGCAAACTTTTTTGGAAATATTATTTTTTAAATACCTGTATCTGGCTTGTTGTATTAGTTTTGTAGAATTATGTAGTTTAATTCTGTATAGATCTTAATTAATTATTACGATAGATATCAAGTCTTTTATACTGATTTTGACTAGAAGAATAGATACGATAGAATTAAAAATATTATTAATTTCTTATTTTTAAATCAGTTAAACTCAGATCTTTTCGGAAATAAAATTTAGGATTAAATGTTTAACTTTCAGAATTTTCAATATAACATAACATAGCATCACGCTTGTATCCCCGAAAGCTTAGTCAGAGGTGTACTGTTGTGCACCCACATTTCGCCGATGCTGTTATAAAGTCCCATGTAATTTCTTTATTTAGGTTCTTTTTTTTTTCAATATATATGTATGTTTTAAAATACGAAACGATATTAATTATCTAACAAGCGACTCTTTTAAGTTGGATAAAAACAAACTTTCTTGTTTAATATCCCGTATAATATTATAGTTAATACCTATTTAAACATATAAAATCTTATAAATTAGTCTTTAGTAGGGAATGTATAGTTATTTTTTCAGATCTCATCGCTTTATTAATTCAGTGTTTGTGTAATTATTTGCCCTCTAGAAGGTAAGTCAGATTTCATATAGATATTCGAGTCAAATTTCAATTAATCACAGTATTCTTTAAATTGGCTATCTGAATAGGATCCCTAACACATATATTTTTTAGGTAACATAATTCTATTCCTACTTTTTTTTGTTTGCTTTTGTATTTTGTATCATATATGTATATTATATTTTTCTGCTTTTGTATCTATACAGCTGCAATATAAATAAATAAGGAACTGTTGTGAAATTTTGTCGCCAGTTCGATTTTCATTTCTAAATCAATGAAAAACAAAAATAACAATCGATGACAGATTTTCCAAGAGCGTAGTCCATTGCCGTTTTTGAACCATACCTTTTACCCAATAGCCGTGCGATACTGTCGATTTAAGACATGCTTGTTGGAATGTTGTTGAGGTTCTCTCGAGCCCGATTCCAGTAGTAGTACGGGGGCCCGGCAGAGAAGCAGTACTTCTGCTCCAGAGGCGTGTCGTTTTCAACCCAATACATAAGGTAGAAGTTGCACATCTCGTCTTTGTTTGTCGCTCTGTAATAAGAAAAATGATTTGATTATAATGTCGGTAACAAAATGTGGATTACGGCTCTGTTCAAATGAGATTAAAACTCTAGCTTTCTTATTTGCTTTATTTCTGTTATTACTTTTTGTCTTCTTCTTTCTTACACTAGACCAACGAGGCAGCGTGATGTACAATTGATGAAATCTAAGATCCAATTTCCATACAATAAAACCCAATAATACTTTGTCCGACCCGGGAATCGAATACAGGACCTCAAACCTAAAAGAATAAGGAATACTAACCCAATTTTCACCACATAATCATTGGTATTGTTCATGGTGCACCGTGCAGCTAACACGTCGTCTTTCTCAATGGGCTTCGTGTTCACAACGGGGTAGAACATCTGAGGCAGCTGAGGGTCCTTCTTGCCTAGCAACGTCCATATGTCACCGTTCTCGTCTTGGCGGACCACGTAGCCAGTTACCTGTTTGCCTGGAATTTTGATAAAATCGAACTTTAATAGCGTTACATTATAATAGACTAGCTTCCGCCCGCGGCTTCGCCCGCGTGGTTTACGAACCCGTACATTTTCCCGCGATAAAATTAGCCTATGTGAGATATCTTGTACTAGATAGGCGCTTTTCTTAAGTTTTAAATTTCCGCGTTATCGATATAGTCTACAAACTGACAACTGAGAGCGGTGACATTTTGAGGTTATATGAAAGTGTGTTAATTATTTGAAGAAATAACAAGATCGGAAATGTAGGCTTTAAATGTTGTTTCTATTGTTTTTACAGGTAAATCAATGTTTTGTTTACACATGCTATAATTGGTTAAATGTTGTGCGTGCACTTTTTAAATATTTTTTTTTTTTTTACAGAAAAACGCAATTACGTCCTGTTTCATTATTCCCAAGTTGAAAGAGAGTAATATCATTATAATATATATATGTAAATATATATATATATATATATATATATATATATATGTATGTATCTATACAGCTGCAATATAAATAAATAAGGAACTGCTGTGAAATATATATATATATATTTACATACTATATATCATAATAACTGTCTTACCAAGAGCATGAGTGTGTGTACGGAACGCGAAGGGATGTATGACTTTGTTCTCGTTGATGGTGCACGCTGTTTCCATTTGTTCGACGCGACGCGGCGGGATCACGCCGCTAGTGCCCAGAAGAATCACGCCAGCTTGACGTGGCATGCTGCAAATGAAAATATATATTATAGATATGTATACGTCATGACTACTACATACTACTATACTCGGTTTGTTTAGGTACTTAACTAAAGGTAAACAATCATGATGTGACTTTTTACACAAACACATATTAAACAAATAAACTACTGCTTAAACTAGTGGTTCAATTGATTTGGTAATCGTTATTGTTGTTTTACATTGGTTTTTAGTCGCGTTTTATTTTTAAACTGAGTTTTTAAACAAAAAAATATTAAAAAGACATCAAGATTGTTTACCTTTAGTTAAGTACCTAAACAAACCGAGTATAGTCTAGCGGTTGAACGCTTGCGTTCCATGCAGGAGGAGTTTGAGTTCGAATGCGGCCCGCAAGTCTAGACTTTTTGAAACTGATGTGCGGATCCAAATTTGATTATCACTTGCGACAACGGTCAAGGAAAATATCGTGGAGAAACCTGAACATCTGAGAAGGCTCCATAATGTTCTATGGTGTGTATAGCCCGACACCCCAAGACCTAACCCTTTTCATTCTGAGAATAGGCCCGTGCCCAGCAGTGGGACAATGATATATGTGATAATAGGCTGATTCTTTTTTTTATATTGTATTATTCGTCATAATTTAATTTTTTCCTAGAAAGTAGATAGTATATGATAAAAAATACGGTTTCATGTTTACATCTATACATATAAATAAAATTGGAGTGTCTGTTTGTAATATTGAAATAACCGTTTTTTACTACATGCATATGAATATATATACGGTACATACACCAACATAAGATTTTTTACAAGTTTTGTCTGTCTGTCTGTTAGTATAGGCTAATCTCTGAAATGGCTGTACCGATTTTGACGGGCCTTTTATTGGCAGGTAGCTGATGTAATAAGGAGTAACTTAGGCTACTTTTATTTTAGAATAAAATAGGGTAAAGTGCATTTGGTCTCACTAAAAAATACATTGTTAAGTTCCGACATCCACGCGAACGAAGTCGCGGGCACAGCTAGTTGAGAAATATATTTTTAGACGTTGCTCCTGTGTCGTGCCTTCACATGGATATACACCCAGACCCGAAACAACTATCTGTAGATCATGATCGAGCCAACGACACGTACCGGGTACCGTAGCAAAAACTATGCGAGATATATATATGCCAATGTGCAAAGCAAATTCACACATTTATTGGTATTATTTAACTATTAACGTGTCTATTCTATACGGTATAATGTCGTGATCAGATGAATTCCACACTCTTGAGTACTTTAACATTGTCATAGAAGAACTCGAAATGTTTACTCAACATGATTTGTTGGAAGGAAACTTCTAAGTATACTTAGACAGGTAAACAATTAAGTATTCCTGGTAGTAAGCTGATAATGTTGTTGTATGGATAAAGCCGGAAGTAACTATTAAACATGGTTTGTCATAACGAAACAGTACTAGAACAATCTAGTCTTTTATGTCAATATGAACAAGCGCCATCTATCGAAGTGAAGCAACAACAAATAAAACTGAATCTCACTATGAAATTTTACAAAGATTCTAATACATATACGAATGTTCGACATCAACCGTCGGACTTCGGCCAGCCAGGCTAACCACCTTGCCTGGTCACAGAATCTTCCCTTTCTAATGGCGGAACATCATACGTCGTACCTCCACAAGCAATTAACGTCTTCTATGAAGGTGTAGGCAATGTAGGCACCGTCTAAAGACGATGATTGCAACATGTTCCAACAGGATGCGCAAAGGTCGCAAATGAGAAATCTCTTAAAGTAAAAAAAATAAAAATAAAAAATATTCTTAAGGATTACAAAAACAAATATTTACCGATCTTTCGTGTACTTGAGGAAAACTCCCGAGTTGTCCATTTTGTCCTCTGGAAATAACAATATTGATTAAATTAGTCTTGAAGTAATTAAAATACAAAGGCAGACCCCACGATACTGGCTTGGCTAGCTTAGAGACTAGGCTACATTTTCATTCCAAACAACATATTTGTAATTTGTAGGTATGTTGTCAAATAAATATTTTTTAATAGCATTAATAATATTTGCAGAGAGCAGTGATAGTTTAGCTGAACGCTTGCCTTCCATGCGGGAGGGTCCGTGACCGATACCAATCGGCAGCGGCGTGCACAGAGTTTTTAGGCAGGGTAGGCAGAAAATTTTAAAAGCTTACCTACTTAAAAATACCTACAGCATGTTGATATTGGTTCGTCATCTTGTTGATTAAATAATGATGTATGTGATTTGCCACCTTTGAGTTATGTAAGGTAGGCAGTGTCTTTTTGTCTTTATGAACCGCATGCGACTGCCAATGTGCACAGCACAAAATGGTGGACTAAGGCCTAACTCTTCTCATTTTAAAAAGTAACCCGTGCAAAAGTGGGATAGTAAAAAGCTGGAGTTATTATTATTATTATGACATTGGAGATACCTGATGTAGTGTTTGTTGGGGATTAAGGTAACTCGTATAAACATACTCTAACACTGTCATGCCAAGCCTCTTTGCCTCTTTACCCAATTTATCATAGTAGGCCATGCCATGGAACACTTTAGGGCTCTATTACTATCACATATCGACTGTGAACTGGCAACTGGTACTATCTCATTTTTGAAAACATTACAGGATTAAGAAGAAACTATCGATGCGCATCGATGTGCATTGAACGCGGTCGAAAGTTACTTTGTAGTTTTTAAAATATATATTGGTGTCTAATTGTGATTGAAGTAAAATATGAAATAATTTAAAATGGTAAAATTAAGTAAAATCCTCATAAAATCGAGACAGGACATGTTGCCAGTTCACAGTCGATATATTATATATACTAGCCGTTGTAACTTCATCTGCGTGTAATTTCTTCAATAGTAAAAATGAGCCTATGCTCATCTCCAAGATCCACGCTGCCTCTTTGTAAAATTTCATAACGATTGGTTCAGTGATTTAGTCGGGATGTGGTAACATACTGGTACAATTACTTTCGCATTTATAATAGTGTGGATTTTATACGTTTATGAGTAAATACACTAAATATTGCATTAAAAAAAAAAAACTTTTTCGGCCATTGTTAAGGCTGTTCTGTTTGGATATTGCTGATATCCAAACAGAACAGCCTTAACAATGGCCACATTGACTAGGTATTGCTATAGTCACCAATTTCCATCACAAACGACATTCCATACATAAATAATATGCGATAATTTTCCTTCAGTCTCATACCACTATGCATTCAAACAAATATTCTCAGCAAAACAATAAATATAAGATCCAGTCAACACATAAGAAAACAATAAATGATCTAGAAAAACTTGTGTCAACAAAATCAATTGGCATTTGACTTAATTCTTCAATAGCTTATCATTCATAATACTCGATGTTGATAAAACAATTGTTTGTTTAATCATGTTTCACTATTGTTGATATTACAGAAGCAGTGATAGCTTAGAGGTTGAATGCTTGCTTTCCTTGCTGGAGGGTCTGACTTCAAACCTGGCCCGCAACTCTGATTTTTACGGATCAGTATTTTATTATCACTTGTGTTAACGGTGAATGAGAACATCACAAGGAAACCTGAGAGGACTCTATATTCTTTTCGATAATGTTTGTAAGTAGTCCGCTAACCCACATCAGGCCAGCATTGTAGACTAAGGTCTAACCCCCTTTTCAATCTGAGAAGAAGCTCTTGCCCAGCAGTGGGACAGTAATGGGTTGCATTTATTATATATTATTATAATTTATTGATGACAACAATAGCTGAGTATAAGTTGTTAAAGAAATTATCATAACATTTTGCGATAGCATTGCTACACATTGAATTCTTTGTGTAAAAAATGTTAAACCTTAACGTGGGTACCTCGAAGAGGGAATATAATTACTAGATATATTTTAAGAGCTACAATGGTTTACGATAATATCAGCAAATTAAATAAAGTTACATTACATGAATGAACAGATTTGTTTTACATGAAAAATTATGCTAAAATGTACACGGTACAAAAAAAAACTATGTCCATGTTACTAGATTGACCAAAGTAGACTACTTAAAACAATTCCACATATTATCTGTGAAATTCAAAAGCCTTGCGCGTTGTATTATTTAATTTGGAAAATTACCCATGAAATTGAAAATGTTTAACAAGCTTTTTTTCGTTCTACTGATTACGTCCTATTTCTTTCTGTTTATAAAAAATAGGGGTTTATTTTGCGATAAGACACTTTTCCTTTTTAGTTGTGAGTATTCCTCTAAAACTTGTACGTACAGTAAAGATTAATCTATCTATTAAATATAGATTGACGGGTAACAAATGTATTACCTGGGAAGCGATGCATGTAATGTACTTGCAGTACCAAGTACTTGATGGGGGAATCCTTGCCTATAAGGAAACCGACGTCCTTGGGCAAGTGGAGGCTGGGCGCGTCTCGAGCCCACGCGTATACAATCTGTAAAAAAAATATAATATTTTAAGTGAAGTTTTAAGTCTCTGAACAATGCCGTTTAGCATGTCATGACCTCTATTCGCTATCCCGTATCAATAAAAACACGCAAGTAACGCGAGTAGGGTAGCCAAGTGTCCGACTTTTTATTATCGTTTATCGGCTAAATATGTTTAACCAAGTCCGGCCTGTCAGGCTTTTGGTCAACCCCGTCTTGCCAAAAGATGTAGAACGAAAGCGCGAGCGACTCACGCGGACAGGCATGCGATCTAGCAGGAGTCGCAGGCGGTGCTAGGTAGGCGGGGCTCGGCGGCACAGACAAAATGAGCGAATGAGTGAGACTAAACTAAATTAATAAATAAATAAAAGTATAAATCAGTGTGTCATGCTTTCAGGGTAAAACGTCCGGCTAAATATGAATCTGTGTACGACTTTTCTATTTTTGGGCCTGGCAACCCTAAACGTCAGGGATCGCGATATGATAACTACCTTCGTATGAAAACACGCATCTATCGCTACGCTAGTGTGATGTTTATATTATATAGCTTAGCAAATAAAGGCCAAATATAGGCCCTAGAATTCTCTTCGATAGGTAGGTACTGTTAATATCATAGACAAATTGTATTGGGTAGCTGAATGCTCCTTCTACGAAGTTGGCACGGGCTATCTATCGCATGTTAGTCGCTCATTCTGTAGTGGAAAGATTAGCCAGTCAGCAATGGTAGTTTCGGGGCTGACTGCTCACGATGCGCCAGACGATCTCATGATTCGTCACGCGTGGAGGCTTTTTCCTGGTACTGAATGCTCCAAAAAACAGAAATGGCACCAGTATTGGTCGGCCGTTGTATTATTATGTGTACGGTTTGATTGGTAATACGTCAACAATAGACGATAGAATAATCGGGAAGCCATAAGGCTGCGATAAGCCATATAAATTCTGATCGATCTCTTCGTGATGCTATTAATAATAAGCGAATTCAAAGTCGAGACATTATAATAATATAATAATAATAATTATGTTTATTGTGACTACAAAGGCCCACTTGTTAGTAAAAACTTAAGATTTAGGGTTAGTAATTTAAAACAGATGAAATTTATAAGCGACAGGGTTGGCCACGTCGCACCAGAACATTTACAAAATGCGCCAGTATTGGAGCATCATGCTGGTCAGCTAAAGCCTTCAGGATGCTATTTGAACTACCGCGTGTTCTGTTTAGCAAGGACGCGGTCTTTTTCCTTATAATTGCGTAAAAGTCATCTGTTCGCGCTTCGGCGAACATCGCGGACGCACTACAGTATCGCGGCAGCCCCAACAGCACCCTGAAACCATTATTATACTGTACCCTCAGAACGTCTAGAGCTTTACGCGTGTAGTTGACCCACAGGCCTCCCGTGTAGAAGTTCTGGCAGTAAGCGGTAAACAACGTTATTTTAGCTTCCCTGCTACAGCGGGCAAACCTGTGGGCCAACATGTTACATTTTGCTGCTAGCGTCCTGCGCTCACGTTCCATGTCTACCTGATCATTAAGGTCCTCAGTTAAATAGTGGCCAAGGTATTTGAATTGATAAACTCTTCTCAGCGGCTCACCATTGAGTGTCAATATAGGCTCATAAGAAATTGGCTTTCCCGGAACCCTAAAAATCAGGTATTCACTTTTTTTAACATTATACACTAGGCCGTGTCTGGTTGTATACTCTACGCAGGCATTTAACATTTCCCTTATTGAGCCTGCCGTCGGACCCAGCAGCACCATATCATCAGCATAACTTAAATTGTTGACACTGATTTTATTAATTTTGCATCCGACAGGTTTACTGCTGAGTCCAGCGATAAGCTCGTTTATATACAGGTTGAAGAGCCTGGGTGAGCTTAAGCCACCCTGCCTCACCCCGCATTCCAACCTGTACATGTCAGAAATGGCATCACCCCACCGAACATTATTCACCTGATTTGAGTACCAGAACTGAAACAAGCACAACAACTCCTGTGGTATACTCGCTTCCCTAAGCTTATCCCAAAGGACTTTATAAGACACCAGGTCAAAAGCCCTTGAGAGATCAAGGAAGCAGGCATATACTGGAGTACGTCTATCCTTATAATATTGAACGGTCTGCTTTAAACTGAGTATAGCAATTTCAGTAGATAGTTCGGGCCTAAACCCAAACTGTGCATCGTGAATACTCAGCCACTTTTCCAATTGTTTATCAAGCAGACCGTCTAATATCTTTGCAATGACGGTAGCTAGAGATATAGGCCTGTAGTTGGCCTTATCTGATATATCACCAGTTTTATTTTTCAATATCGGCACCACAACTGTTTTCAGCATATCCAAAGGGAGATATGAGTGACTAATGCTTAAAGAGAAAAACAAAGCCAATACCCTGGGTAAATGTACACCAGCATAGCGCAAATGCTCGATGCTGAGACCGTCATGACCAGGAGATTTGCCTCGGGCCATTTTCCGGATAATTTCTTTAACTTGTTTAGCCGAAACTCGCATTGGCTCCTGTTCACTACAGGTCTCAACACCGATCCTACTTTCGCTTGGACCTAGTGGAGACGATACTTTAAACTGCTCCCTGAATACATTGGCTATCTCTTTAGCAGAACTACATCCCCCCACACTCACAGGTTGACTCGGCTTAACACTTAACTTGTTAGTTGATTTCCAAAATTTACTGAAGTTCTTAGTGGACCTATGAGAAGCTATAATATCCATTTTTATTTGATCCTGGTGATTTTGACAATATTTAATCCTACTTCTAAAAATCCTTTGGCTGGCACGCATTTCCTGCCATAATTTACCAGACTTGGGTTTATTGTGATTTAACCAAACTTGATATTTAAGCCGAGCCTCAGCCTGTGCACCACGCACATGCCTGTTCCATCCTATGATTTGTCTCACAGATTGAAACGGCTTCTCTGTTCTGTGTGTACATGTCCGTTCTGCTGCCTCGGTCAATGTATTTACAATTTCTCTGTACATGCAGTCCAGATCACGCCTATGGTTATCATTATGGCACATTTTGTCCCCACACATCTGGAACCCTTCGGGATAATTTATATTTTTAAGCCTATTGTGACATAAATCATGATACCTTTCTATTTGCGACTTACTCCTTTGCCGCCACAATATTTTATTATGGGCTTTGTCTGACGTAGACAGTTTAGATGGAACAATATTGAGATTGCACTCAATCAGTAGTGGCAAGTGGTCGGACCAGTAGGTATCATGACTTACGCTAACATTTGTTATTGTTTGCCACGCCGACTGTGTCATGATGCAGTGATCTAACCATCGACGACTGCCATTAATATCGCTAATATAAGTAAAACAGTCAGAGTCGATACCCAATCTTTCTACATCAGCACACAGCCAACGTTGATCTTTACAGTAGTTATTTAATTCATTCCAAAAAGGCTGATGTGGGTGTGAATTAAAATCACCCAACATATAAATAGCTTCTATATCATTATTTTCCACGATAGCAATTATTTCACTCATACAATTCGTGAATTCCACAAGATTATCTGAGCTATCTGTTGGCATATAAACACTAAAAATCATAATGGACCGATTTTCCACACTGGCTTTTATGGCAGTTAATCTTACATTATTGCATACAACAACAGACACAGAATTAAATAGTCCCTTACGCCATAATATGGCCACACCACCGTAGGGGCGCCCCTTGAGAATACCCATTGATGTATCTACAGCAGATTTCCCAGTATACTCAAAACTATCATGAATAGTGCCGAGAAAATGCAAATCGTGGGGGAGAAGCCATGTCTCTTGGAGTGCCACCACGTCGGAAATTTTACATAAGTCCCTGATATTATCCAGAGACCTTTTCACCGACTTACAATTAAAAGTTACAAACTTACAAGTATATAAAACATTTTTACAATCCAACATTATGTTTTTGAATATTATCTGAAGCAGCACTAACTCTGTCTTTTGATCTAAATAAAACAAACTGTCTGAAGCGAATACCTTCCGGCCACAAAGAATCACTTAAAAACAATTGCACTTTATTTTGATCCACATAAAACATATATGAATTATAATCACGTTCCATTTTTGCTTTCATCTTTTCTAGCTTTACTGAAATTTGAGTCATACTTAGTATATAATCCGTAATATCTTGTTCATTTGTTTCTTTGCAGACATTAGATATATATAATGGTATCTGTCGTGATGCTGCTCGAAATTTAGAGTTGGTATCAGTATTTGCCTTTCCTATGTTACTCAGAAACTTATTTCGCAATCTCTTCTTGTTTATCACAGTTGTCCAACCATCACCAGCTTCCCTTACTGTTTGTTTGCAAAACAATACATTGGCGTAGGGGCAGAGCTATTGGATTTCTGTGCTATTGGTTCGATCCTGAGAAATACTTAATGTTTTTCTGGGACTGTACCCACGAAACATGAGAACTAAAGTTTCGGGTAACGCCTGAAAACATACACGTAAAATCATCAGAACCACCATTGGTCTTAAACAAGGCCAGCCTGTATGTTCTCAGTTTAATGGACTGCACAACAGAAAATTAGTTTCGGTATCAAAATATTCAAATGATGTTAAAACAGAGAAATCAAAAATGTGGTATTTAAATAAGTATTTCATGTACGGTACCTCGTTTACAAAGTGGTGACGATAATACGACAGTAATATGAAGCATATTCTGAGAATCGCGTTAGTAGTTGTACACCAAAAATTATCAAATTATATTCAAGCATATAGATATAGATTTTATTTTGTACATTAAAAATTGTATGAGCTCTCTAAGCATGTTCACTGAGTTTTTCATCTGTATGTACCGAAACACTAGATTTACCTAGTTACATGTGTAAAATACAACTCAATAAGATGTGCGTTTCAGAAATTATCACCTACTTTCGAAGTAAGACAATATCGAAGATAGCAATTCATTTTTAACATTTTGATATAACAGATATTTACACCATTTTAAAGTATTTAACCGACTTCAAAAAAGGAGGAGGTTCTCAATTCCATTGTATGTTTTTTTTATGAATGTTACCGACTTCTATATTCTTCAGCTACTATATTGTATAATAAAACAATTATTTTTTGCTTTTTAGTTAATTTTGTTTTTGAGTTTTTTGAAGTCGGTTTTTATGATTGACTAGTAGCGATCATGTTTTAATTTATAGTCTTTATGTCGTCACCACCCTGTATAACATAAAATTATTCTGTAACGTATTAGTCATAATCAAATCTTCTTATTCATATTGATATTTAAATTATATCACAATACACTTGACCTTTGTGATCACACCGCGGTGAATCCCAGTTTTACTAACCATATCGAAACACGCGTAATGTATAAAAATAATAAAGTTATTAGTGCAATTATTGTAGATTATTTATCTTTAATTAATTGTATATTTATGAGCGGTTCGTGTCCGTGTCTTGGTGACATGATTAGGGTCACTACAGATTACCGGACATTTAAAAGGAATTTTTAATTGGTTGTTTAACAAGGAAGCTTTCTCTATGAGTGATGAAACCTGAGTCTAGTTGCACCATGGGCAGATATCGTAGATATGGACATTGCTGCCTGGCTAATCCTTCCACTACGGTACGAAAAATAATCGGTTGTTTTATTTTAAACTTCTGTTATGCTGTCGGAGAACTTGAGCCTAAGTAGTCGCTAATTAGGTATTTAAAAAATAAATGTTGCTCCACGCTAGGAAAAATTCCTCAATCGTGGATGAGTTTACAAACACAAATGTATATGTTCATATGGACAAACGCTCGTACCCGGAACAACTATCTGTAGATCATACAAATATTTGTGGAAGCGAACACGTAGCGCAGTCAATCGCTCAACCACTGCGCCATCGCTGTTTGGACGTGGATATCAAGATCCAAGATAAAGTCACCTTTGGATGCTTAGGTAACATGATAGTTAGTTACTCCTAATAAATTTGTATTTTAGTCTTTCATTCAATCGTAATTGAATAGTTTATTCCAGGTTAACAAATAAAACGTTTGGTTTAAAAACACTACGTTGCAAAATGCAGGTTCTACAATATAACCACATCCGAACACTATTAATGCACGTACCTAAGCGCGCAATTTTATTAGGTTCTTATCACTTCGTGCGAATTTTAATAAACATTAACCAAGATAAATTTGCAACAAGATTCAAAATGGAAATCAATTTCTGTGTAAGTGTTAAATTTTTAATGAACACTGGTGTTTCTCCTCTATCCTCCACAATTCTCTGTAGTGGCTTACAGGTTCTAAGATAATATGTTTCGTGAGGGAATCGACACCGCGACAGGTTGAACAGATATCTAGCCAAAGCCATAAATTGGCGCAATGGCTAAAGCCACTTTACCCATTGCGCCAATCGTGTCAAAATTTATATACGTCACTCACCGCACAAAACGCAGCATCACAATGTTGCCTTTTGACTGTTTTTTTTTTTTATGAGATCGCGTATTTCATTTGTAGTTAATTACCTACAATCAGCTTTACAAACCTACCCAGATGAACAACGAGGAATTTAGTTTTAGTCTTTGTCCACCTAAATACATTATGCTTTCAATATCAATTTATTATCACCCACAGGTTCTCAATGATCAAAACTCACCTGAGAACCGGAACGGCATGGACTAGCAGTGTTGTATAAGTCATCTACTTCATTACTCTGCATCTCGCCACAGCTCCTACAAGTTAAAGGCACAAATAAAAACATCATAACGACATGGTATTCAGTTGTTCCACCTACATTTTGCCAACACCGTTTAGGTAGCGACGCTTGCAATTTCCGAGCTCCGGGCTAGTACTGAGAAAATCACGATTTGCCCGACTTCGGAATCGAATCCGAACACGCTTAGCAGTTGTGGTTACGACTAGTCCATTATGTGACCAGTCTATGTAGATAATCATAGATTTTCGTAATGCACGGCTGGGGCTATTAACTTGGATTATGACGTCATATCACGGCGAATTTAACGTTACCCATTACAATACACTATTGTCTAAATTGCCACTACCTATCCATGTGACAGACTACTTTGGTATTATGCTATGAGTATAATTTTATATAGATACAAATATTTTGTTCTAGTTCTTGTTTTTTAGACTTTTTCTTATTGAGCTCGTTAATATAATTTCAAATATAACTTCTCGATATATTTTATCATCGTGTTTTCTTATCGTCCTGGAGTGCACCAATAACTTGTTTCTCAATCTATCGTTACATGTCGGCTATAATATTAAACTGCCTCAAACAAGAATCGCATAGTATTTGTGTCTTCTTGCACGGGACTACAAAGTCCCGGATGTTTGGAAGGCGTGCGTGGGGCCGAAGCCAACACGTAGAGGCCCTTTAAGACAAATTTTATGGTGACATACCCAGCGATTATCCCTGCATGCACTATAGAAATGCACTTAAGGACAATCCTTGGATTTACATGTATTATTATCATAGTAAAATTTGAAAAAAATACCAGAACGATAGACTCTGAAAATTTGGATCTAATATTTGAACAGTAGTTCAGCTTACCAAACAGATTCATTAGACCCAGGCTCGGAACATCCGTACAGCAGCATATGATGAGCAGTATGCATAGTGGCATTAGGTTCAAATCCAACTGAAACAATTGGTTAAGTTATAGCTAGCTCGTCGATTATCACCAACAAACTAATAACCCTAAGAGTTTGAAAACCATATTTAATAAAAAGGTTTCTATGTTAATTCGCCTTGTAAATATTAGAAATTCGTTTTGTGATTTAAGCAAAATAAGAGGATACTATAACACAAACCTATGTAATAATTGCTGTGTGGTGAAATCCTGATGGGCGTGCATAAATAAAGTTCATCCTGCAACAAAATACTATGTTATACATTTCCGTACGTCTCCATAGCATATGTATATTTGTTTGGGATGACATGATCAGGATATAATTTACTTAGAGGTTTTAATTTTGTCTTTCAAATCATTACCAGATTGGATATCTGTTACCACTGGCTTATGCGGTAGACTCGACAGACATTTAAATCTGTTCTTGTGAGATATACATATATGTGTACACTTATAACCTAAGACAGCTGCTAGATTCGCACAATCGTATTAATCCAGGACGATCGGAGGAGCTCATAGCTACATAGCTACCGCGCAGGTCGATCAATCTGCGAGTTTAAGTAGCGCTTAACGCGGCCAGTCCTTGCATAAGAGACCATTTTTCAAATATCGAGACCCCACCGTGCCTCGGAAAGCACGTTAAGCAGTTGGTCCCGGGTGTCATACGAAGACCTATGACAGTCGTTACGAGTGTCAATAACCCAAAAAGCCGGCAGCAAATCTAACCTTAGAGTATCAGTGTCTCCGATTATTGGGTGGCGGAGGTCAGAAGGCAGTCGCTCCGTGTAAAGTACTGATATTCAGCCACAACCGGTTAGATTGGAAGTCAACCCCAATGTAGTTGGGAAAAAGCTAGCCAGATTATGATGGGACGTTAGACTCTTGATTTCAGATCGAAATTTTTCGGTATCAGCCATCTCCAGAAAATATCTATTCGCCTGAATTTGTAATAACATACTGGACAGGTAAATTATCGATTGTAGGTGTTAGCGCCTACGTGATAATTACGATAATAGACGGATCTATCTATAGTTACCTATATTGAACACAATCGACGAACACTTATGACGTCATATTGATCACCACTGCAACTACTCATCTAACCACCTAGTAGACAGTATGTTTATGTTATGTAAATATTGCTCTGGAAATTACCTCAAAGCAGGAAACATGTCTTTTTCCTTTTCAGAGTAACACAGTGATGAATGATACAAATAGTAAAACACTTCTAAATTTAATAACTTGTTCTTGAACGTGGCAAAATAATGATGGATGACAACTTAATCCCGCCTCGATCAATTATTTATATTGCTAAGATATGTATTTTTCTCAGAACTGAACATGTGAAAACTATAGAAATCATGTTAAAGAGCTTTAAGAGAATACATTTAAAAAAAATCAAATTCAGAGGTAAGCATTATTCTCACATGGAAGGCGAAAAGCCCAATCTGAATATCGTCTTCATGAGGTCAAAAACACAGTACTATTACACGAAAAAAGACTAGTCGAGACGCGACTGTTCATAAGTTTTGCTGCGTACGTAAACTGTTTACTAATCGAATTCTACTTTCGCTGACATGTCGAAATAGTCGATATTTGGAATTACATGCGGGCAAAGTTCGCGATACTGTCGCAAAGAACAACTTGAACGTTGTTTAGCTTTTCGTTTCTGTTCGACATGAAGTCCTCAAGGCCAGTGTTTGCTTAATTTTGCAAATGAGGAAGACAAAAGTTTGCAAAATATTTAGGATGACGAGTAAAACTAAGTAATGGGAAATTTCGATGGAACGGTTGGTACACACCGAAAGGGTCAGATCGTTTTGAAAAAAAAAAAAAAAATGACCTTGGAGTTTGTTCTTGTCCCCTGGAAAGTATACTATCTACATGCGAATCAATAGTGTCCAGATTCCTAAAGGGTAGATATTATTGTATTATTCGATAACTTAAGCTGTGTAAATACTTATCCTATGAATATAACTGGGTTTAGAATTTGCCCCAACTCAGTCGGATCCTGGATCAAACTAGGTCATATCTATAAATAGAATACCTTTGCGGACTTCGACAATTAATGTTCAATGTTATCAACGACCGGGATTTATTGATCCTCTATATGCGTGAACTTTCATCAATGTAATAGCAATGAACGGTCGTGACCGTTAAGTTTTAATATACTTAGGTACTTCCTAGAAACACGTCTATGATTGCGCAACTCTTGGTATTGGAAATGCTGAATTATTGACTTTTTATGACTATCAGTACAGCTTTTGCTAAGGCGCTGATACCTTAGGTGTTGTTTGCGCTGTATAATTCTTCTTTCGAATCTGTTTAGGTTTGGGTTTATCAATGCTAACGCAAAAGCATGCTCCGAATGCGCGTGGAGCGTTGGAGCGTACATACCCACGTTCCAAAAATCGTATTCGGAGCATTTCCAGTAACGACATACATATTATAACAGGGCGGGCTATCAATTCCAGAACCGTTTTTCTTCATTAATTATCGTTTTCTAGACAGCACATACCATTTCATTATTATACAGTTACTGTTTGCCGCAACAATAGGACTGAAAAATGTATTGCAAAAACATCTGCAGATAAATTAATTATGTAACGAATAGGACCTAACCTTCGGAGACGTTAGGAGTCGTTGTCTATTTAGTATGGACGACTTTATTGGTTGAAACTGTATGAGATTGGTCTTGGAGATCGGGTTTAAATTAGGACGCGTTTGGGTACTCTTGGTACCCGGTATTCTAAATTATTCAGCCTACGAAACTTTTTTTACGAGAAGGAAATCACGGCGCTGCAGAACACGACTTACGTGGTGTGTAACCACGAAAGGGTGTTTCTTAGTAATAAAAAGCCTTACACTCGTCTTTCTCCTGTAGTGTGGGTAGAGTTTACATAAATAAATAATCATATATAAAAATTTACATAAATCTAATATCAACACACCCAGAACCGGAAGAACTATCTGGATCATTCAAATATTTGTTACGTACAGTAATTAAACCCGCGACACATAGTGAAAAACACCAATCGCTTAGCCACTTTACCAATCATATCATCATCAAATATTTAATATGACTTATATGCGCATTATTCACCAGCACAGTGAATGATAACATCGTTAGCGAACTGTCAAACTCTAGAACCAGAAAGACCTCTATGTACATTACACATCCAGGACCTATGGCATCTATTAATCCACCCTAAACACCCACATACCTACTAATTAAACTAGATAGCATATAATAAAAGAGTGACACCCACACGCATTGACCTATTCTAATCGAAACGAGGCTTTCATATAGAGATAAAGCTGAAGTGGTTGCATCAATGATGACTTATCGTGATATTTTTTATTAAACGAAGGGCAGAATTTAGTAAAATATTTTCTTTTTAGGAATATATGTATGTGTATGTGTAAATCACAACGATTTAATGGCACGGGCCAATGTTCAGCATACCTTAGGCACTCAACCTAGTTAAATATAATAGTAATATGAGCAATTTTCATGTGAAATAGGTATAGTTCTTTTTTTTATGAGAAGCAATTACAGATGACACTTTTCAATTTTTCACTCCCAAAACCTCTATATTATAAATTTAATCGAAATCGGTAGAGACATTTTCGAGAACGTGATTACAAACAAACAAATATGTATACCTATATAAATATTGCTTGTATAATACTATAGGATATATTGTTATTTATTTGCCATCATTAGCTGTGAGTAAACAATATTGGTAACATTTAAAGATTGATCAAAATGTTCATTTGGAGCGGCAGCATAACAAATTTATGAATATGGTTGGTTTATGAAACTAAAAAAAAAGTTAAATCTAAGTATCTGTCATTATTAATATAATAAGTTGTTATGTTAGGTTCTTGAAGCATGTTTAGGTGAACAACTTTATTGGTCTATACTATATTGTGTAGATTTTTAATAGTCTCTGACCTTTAAAACGAAATGTCAAGTGATCATCTATCTATGTGTCATCTAAATATCAGTGAAAAAATTATAGATAAATTTATTTTATAATATGGTCCGTGTTATATTAAGTACTTGCTTCAGCTCGCGAATTCGTCAGCATGATCTACATATATAATTTATAGATTTATATGTCTATAGCACTTGGGAATAATGCAGCTATCTATTGGTGAAAGAATATTCAAATTCAGATCATTCGTTCCGGAGATTACTCCCTATATACAAACAAACAAATTTTACCACTTTATAATATTAGTATAGATTAGCAGTGGCATAGTGCTCTACATCTACACTTAATTGGCTATGTTTGATAGCATTCAGCATTGGCCAATAAATTGTTTCTACAGCCTAAAGACTATTTTCCCGCAATTAGTTTGGCATGTAAGATTAGTTTATTAAACATACCCAACAGTATGCACCATATTAGGAAAATCTGTGTTGGCTATCAGACAAGACTTTAATAAGAATGTCTCTGAAACGTGATTACTTTTGGAAATACCTACAACCAGATATTTGGGAAGTTTAAAAGTAAATAGGTATTTAGCTTGTGGATATCAGCTTGTCTACACAATCAATCCGACCATCCACAGATAAACACAGGCTTGCTCATACATTTATTCATGGTAATATGCTATAAAGGGGCCAAGATTAGAGGTTTAATTTTTACAAGAATTGTTTTATGCCCATAGACAGGCGGTATATTTTTCAAGATGATCAAATTCTATTGGTGAAAGGATGATCATCTTAAATGTAAAAATGCATTATTTATTTTCTCTTTTTAACTTTACCATCTCCAAGTGTTCATTTGTTTTTTTGTTAGTTTATGGTTAAATGAGATTTTTATTTGTTCATGTCAGTAATTAAGAGTTGTTTAAGATTAAATAGTGGTTTACTTATAGTATTCGTACACTTGCTTTTTTATTCAACATTTTTTAGGCAAATAAATTATGTAGAGTATATCTAATGAACATAATTATTATAATACTGCTAGATACTAAATTAAATTTGATAAGTACACTTATTTTTATATATTAACATTATTTAATTACTGCAAATATTTAAATAGGTACCTAGTTATTAGTTTTGTTTCATCAGAGGGTTCTCTTAGAGGCTTTTAATATTTTTTAAATGCAGTCATACTTAACAGAATTTAAATAAAAAGTAATAAAATATAAAATTGGTCAGACGGTTGTCTTAAATTACCTTAACTAATCACAAAAATGTAAACAATTGGGTCAATAAATTATTATTAGGTACTTACCTTGTGCGGCCAAACATTAGGCATAAGAAAATCATAAGTATCAACTTCATGTGCCGATGTAAATAAAACGCAACTAAGCGTGGCGAATACAGCAAAAACTAATTTATCCATGATTCAAAATTCGAATGTAAATTCAAAAATAAATTCACGTTCGCACAATATTCCAACAATTTGCAAACTTCCACGAGTTTCAACACTTGATTTAATTAAAGAGTAGGTTGTATTTATTATTTTAACTGTAAAATATACCGCCGCGTAGCCTCTTTAACGAGGTATGTTTGATCTTAGAAGCGACAAGTGTTTGTATAAATAATTCGCAAATAAAATCGATCAATACTGAACCAAGTTTACTAACGTCATAGCTGTGTTGCCAGTATTCGTTTCTTTACCCTTTACACAAGCACTATTTCATAAATTTTCTATGCTTATTCGTAACTGTCATAACTTAAACTGTACTAAAACTAAAACGTATTTAAAAACATTAAAAAAATGAAAATAAAGTAATCTGTTTAATACATTTCCATACAAACAACGTAAAATGTAAGGTAAGGTTAGTCTTAGCGACTGGTATCCCCAAATAGTGGTTTTGACATTGACATAAAACGTGAAACGTTTGAAAATCTTACAAACCTACTCCTGTTTTCCATCGATATACTTGGTTAGGTAAAAAAAAACTACGTTACAATATATAAGTTTATAAGTATAATAAGTTATTTTTATTGTAATACATGTAGGTATATGAAGTTGTAATCAATTAAAATTATCTTTTATACGTATAGCGCCATCTAGCAGAACAATTAGAAATGTTTTTAATTCATCTCACTTTGTAGTTCACAATAAGATACCTAGATGTCTCATATGTCACCAAAATGGAAAGTTGGTGTTTTAGGAAGTACATAGTGGCCTATGTTCACAATTAATTTATCAGATCATCCGTTTACAATTGACTTTTTGTATAGGTAAACGGCCGTTTCCATTTTAAACATCTGTTATATTGTTGGTGAACACGGCCTTAATATTGTTAAAATCAATTAGTATGTATTGTATTATGATGACTAATTCACGGAGTAAATTTGTGTAATATTTGATTACTAATTATTATTTAATCTTCCCATTAAAATAAGGGCTGATCATTCAATACAAAATTTTATTCCAAACCACACAAGCGAAATAAGTACGTATTTATTCATCACTACATATTATAAAACAACGTTCCCCGCCGCGTATGTCTGTCTGTTCAAGATAAACTCAAAAACTACTGAACGGATTTTCAAGCACTTTTCACCAATAGACGGAGTGATTCTCGAGGAAGGTTTAGGTGTATAATTCGTTAAGGTTTTTTGTAAACTGGCTGAAATATGACGATGATTGTTGAAGATGTCAGAGAAAATGATGCCGACTGGAAGCTTTACTGGCGTGCGCCGCATAAACGTACAATAGAGTTATATCCATATTATTGAAGAAAGCTGCTTTTTGACTCGAAAAAATGCACGGTTGCCTAATCCACGCGGGTGAAGCCGCGGGCGGAAGCTAGTAGGTTATAAAATAAAGTAGACTACGCTTTATAAACAAAAACGTTTGAACGAAAACAGTAATGGAACTATCGTGTACTAGTAGCTAATAAAGTTAGCTATACTTTCAAGTCTCTAAACTACTTACCACACTCCCCTCTTGCAAACGTTATGCCGTTTAGCAATATAAATTGACGACGACGGCCACCCATCAGGGGGGCAATGGCTGCATGATCTTTCACAATAAGTCCAATTTAAAAGATAGTGGATGGTGTCTGTATGACTTATCTTTATTACGTTTCCTTCGCTTCAAGTCACAGGTCTACTTGGAAAATATTGATTCGTATTGTATCTACCTAGAATTGTATTGCTAGAAAAAATAATTATTTACCATTTATTAGTACACCTGTTCTACGTCCTAATACTCCAGTAGGTTATAAGATCTTATCCTTTTTTTTGACAAAGCTGTATGATTCTCAAGAACTGACTACTAAAAAAAGTACCTACGTATGTATGGTTCTGATTTTATCATATAAGTTTTATATTGCGACCTTTTATAGACTCGCTCTTCATTATTAAACTATGACCTTTTCAGGATAGGTACTTATTGGTGATAACATGATAGAAGTGCCTTGAATCTTCTTACACAGAAAGTACTTACCATTTTCTATTCTGTAGAAAAATCTCTCGGAAATCTAAAAAAATATCAAACAAAACAAACAAAAGTCCGTGCGTCGTGCCTACATAAATATCTTATTTCTCAAATAAATATCTGTGGCGTGATTCCCAAACAGAATCGCCTATCATTTTATGTGATACATGGCGCTTACACGTTTTTGTTTGAAGCCTACCTACGTGACGAAGGTGCCGCCGTGGCGCCTCGGCTGAGAAACTGAATAAAATGACGTAGATATATTTAAATGAAAAAATGTGGAAAAAATATGTGAAAATGAATCTCTCAGAGATTCTTGCCGGTTCTTCTTCATAAGACCTATTATTTGGAACCACCTACTTACACCGGAATTTTATGTTTACCTACCTACAACTGGTTTACAATAAATAATCATCTCCACAGCATTACACCCGTATTCTCCGAAGAGTTACATAGGTATACCTACTTACTATTTGTATAGACATATTTCGATGACGTTTTTCATCCCATACGCATAATAGGGGGCAAGTCTGTTGTCATCTTCTTAACCGCCCGACTCGGGCATCAAATCCAGGACCTCAGGCTCATGGAAGAAGCTACGCTTGCGACCACTAAAATTATGAATATATTTTTTACAATTATCTATAATAATTTATTATAAGACATTACGTGTGTCATTTTACAAGACAACAATTTAATAATATCAAAAGAAGATCGCAACCCAATTGGTACCTTTATACGCAATGATTGCCCTCAGGGAAATTTTGCCAGAATCAATCCCTAACGCTACTAAGATAAGGAAGAAATATAGAATGATATTATTTTACGACGTTCGACATTTTGGGAATACCTACCGAATATCGTTCATAGAGCATCTAAATTGTAGAGGGTAATCTTCTGTTGCTTTCTGTGTGGAGATCGAAGTTCTCAAGTAATCCGAGATAAACCGAATAAAAAGCGACTTAATCAGCTACTACTATAATCTATCTTAGATTATACTTAATTTTAATAATAACAAGACACCGTAGTCACATCGTCATTAATTTCATTACATAGTGACCGTTCTTTATCTTTGAAATCTCTTCGTTCCTCGCAGAGCATTAAGCAGTTGGTGTCAAGTGTGTACCTATATGGAAATTCTTTACGAGCTTCGAGCTTGCGAATGGCGAGAACCTATCAACGATCGAACTTGGTTGCGGTCGTATCGGAGGCCAAGACACATTTTGAGTCGCTCAGCTAACAGTAAGTAAAATGGACAGCGCATAATATGAAGAATTACAAGTTAGAAAACTCTGACAGGAAGTCCAAGAAATGCTGACGCCATCTAGTTTAAAAAGACGTGTAAAAGTGATTGAAAAATCCTAATTGCAAAAAAAAACATTTCATATCATATACTCATAAACTCAAAGTATGGTTGTTCCAATCCACGAGCGCGCGTAAATCATTTAATTAATCTTGGAGTTTTTAAAGGTGACACAACGTGGATTAGTAAACAGGGGAGCATCAGTGGATACATCATCATTATTAAGTCATTGGGCTGCCGTAAAATAATCACAATTAGTTCGACAAACTTGTTCAAAATATCAAATTTTAAAACGACTAGGCAAAAAATTCTGTCTTATCTGCGTTCTCATCTTTGTCATAGAGCAGTTACCACACAAATCACGTGCCTGTATCGGCGATGTATCAACCCGGTCGTATGTTGTACGACCTTCAAGCTGATTTACGTCCGGGTAGTAACCCGGTTAATGGGGGCTTTAGGGCTCTATTGATATTTTTTACGATGATCGGGAAGTGAAGGGAATATGTTCAATTTATTAAACGGTTTAAAATGTCTGGGAACTGAAGGGTGTTTTGACAATGTTTGTTCTTGTCTGCAATGACCGGGTTCGGTAGAGGTGAGGTGTACTGTTATACCTGTTGGCTATTAAGTTATAATTCATAGCCCCAATCTACCCAGTGAGTGTTGAGAATAGGCTGTTTTCTTCTCACTAGTTTTCTCGATCACATCACTTAGGCCTGGTATCCACCAAAGCGGAGAGGAGAGGAGACGAGAGGAGATGTGCTGCGAAGCCGGCTGGTTAATTTCACCAAAGCGGAGAGGAGATGTGATCTGTGCGTAGCGCAGATGTGAGCTGTGAGAGCTCGAAATCAGTCAAGTGCTGTCTACGAAAGGAAGACGCTATGTCGTGAGCGCGGGCGTCGCCCGGTCGCACGACTACACACATCTCCGCTCTGCCGCACCGCTTGCTCGCTCCCGGCACAAAATTCTATAGAAAAATGAAACATCTCCTCTCCTCTCTGCTTGATCCATTTCCACCGAAGCTAAGCGGAGAGGAGATGTGGAAATAACGAAACCTGATTCATTATCAGCAAGAAGACGTCCACTACTGAACGAAGGCCTCCCCCAAGGGGGGGTTTGCCATAATCCACACGCTTGGCAGGCGGCTTGGGGATTGCAGTGGCTCACCGATTAGTGAGAGGACGCTGCTGCCCGTCCTCCGGTGTCTGGCCGCAGTTTTAAGACGTACCCGGGTCCACCTGATTAGTTATTCCAAACACAACAACAACTCCTCTCGTTTCCTCTCTTCTACGCTTTGGTGGATACCGGGCCTTATTTGATATCTGCCGGGCACAATTCCAATCATTCGTTAAATAAATTAACTGATTCCATTTATGCATTAAACATAATAATTGTAGTTATTTAATTTACTTATTTAATAAAATATAACAGGTATTTCCCTGTTTTATTTTCTATTTTCTTCCAATTTCCTTTCAGTAACAATTTTCCAAAGCATTTTGTAGCCCCAACGTAGTGAAAAAGCCCCAAATTCACCCTGTAACATGGCACTCGTCAAATAGGGCTGATTTCTAACAAGGTATTTATTGGACATCGAATGGAACATAAAATTTCCGGCTGTTTCCCTTTGCTTATGAAAATTCGCCCTCACGTTTGGCACAAGTGAGAAGCGGTGCCAGTTGCTTTAAAGGGTTCATAAAACTTCTACTTTAACCCTTAGCCGTCAAGTGACATAAAGATCAGATACGATAGACAATCTACTGTTTATCGGCGCCGAATAAAATGAATATACGACATTCAATTTGCTAACACGTCATAATGAAATTAATGAATCGTGTGAACTACAAGGACTTTGAGTGAATAACCTGAATCTGTACTTCCAGTGCAATACGAGCAAAATTCTAAATTTTACAACTCACCATTGTAATATTATGTTAAATATCTACTTTATATAAATGGAAACGTAACTGAAAAGTACCTTCCCAAAAACCGCTCATCCTTAACAACTTCTCCCACTGACTATCATAGCCACCCTTCGTCAATTCAAGTGGAAAAAAATCAAAATACCAACTTCCATATCAGCTGGTTGCAATCGGTGCATTCCGGCCCCTGAAATGCTTCGATAGGCAACATTTTTATCAATAAAGAAACCCCAAGATTTAAGGGGTGCGTTGCGTGAGATAGGACATGTGGTCGGGGACTTTTATTATTTTTAGTGTTGTTGATTTTTTTAGGTGTAGACCGTTGTGTGTGTATATGTACTTTCTTTTTCTTCTTTTTTTTAAATATTTGCCCCACACTAAGATTTCTTCTGTATCGTGGATACAGTTTACAAACATACATATGTACATGTCACATACACACACAAAGCCAAACCTGAAACAACTATTTGTAGATCATACAAATATTTAAAAGCTTTACTTAAATCCGGCAGTGAATGGAGTAGGTTATTTTATTTTCCTACATATATAATCATAAAAGCTTTCGCTGTAGCAATGCAGTCACACAATCAAATTCATAAAATATATATATGTCAATATTAAATATTCTCAGTAAATAAACCAAACATTGAACATTCTCCGCTAATTCACACATAAAATTATCTACTGGGACTTCATATAACAGAATGTGAGATAATAATCTGTTCGTGTTAATATCGCTTGAATTTCTAAGTAACCTTTAAGGAAAACCTTCAAAGGGAAACCACGTTAATGTCTGAAAGGGAAAAGAGCGATACAAAAACTTAATTTATTACACCCCGTGGGAAAATAAAAAAATACGAGTAAATAATTGTGTGTGAGTATATATACTAAGGAAGTAACGATATCTTACGTTTTTAATTAAGTTATTTTCGGTGGACGAGTACAATTTCTTTTAGTCACGCAACGCAAGGTCATTCCCACATTCGATGACCACAGAACAAAATATCCACTAAACAAAAACTTGACCGACTGCCTTTTTGTTAACTTTTTAGCTGCAATTTTTTTCGTCTGTGGTTAACTGGTAATTTTTAATGTGCATTGGACAATTTATTAGCGATTCGCGTGTATGCGTGTCCTGAAGCAATTTTTGCCGTGAAAACATCTGTCATAGAGGCTTTAACTGGTGAACTTAGGGTCAGTGGGTCAACCGGCTCGTTTTAGAGGACATTTTCACGAACTTTTGTGACCGGCTAATTGCGTGGCGATGTGGATAAGTTCTTGTTTATTTCTCCTTACGGGTTAATAAAAAAGTCGTTTGCGGTAGTTTTCTAGGTGTTGTTGGCTTGTGTTTTGGTCGTGGAAGCTAGGTGGGGCAATTAGCGAGTTTTCGTTGTTTTTAAAAGTGGCTTCTTTTTTTTAATGGGGAGCCATTAATGTTTTTTAACTGTAGAGACCGTAACATCACAATTACTTATTTTGAGATTTATATAAGTATCTACTCACATATGTAGATAGTTAAGTTTATCGATTAACTTGTGCATTTAATAAGTTTATTCAAATAATTCTTTACTCATAGGCTATGGTTGCGCTTTTTACAAACTTGTTCGATTTGTACAGTATTTTTTAGTACTATTGTTTGTATATGTTACTACTTTTAACTAAAATAACCGCGTACACAAGCCATAACACAGGTTGTTTGTGCATGTGACATGTATGTTTGTAAACTGTACCCACGATACAGGAGAAATCCTAGTGTGGGGCAATGTTTTTTAAAAAAAGAGAAAGAGAAAGAGAAGAGACATAACGTTCGTAGTATATAAAATAATTAGGCTTTCACTAACAAATTACCATAGCTATTCACAATTCACCCATCCATAAGGCCCTAACAGGCCCACAATATATAAACATAGTTACACCCAAATATTTTTCCAGCGATAACCAACGAATAATACCTCTAGCACAACCAATCAACCGTCAAAGCAAACAAATTTACCAAATTGGGGTACGCAACTACAATATGGAAAATCTAGCGAAGCGGAAGGGACAGTCGGAAATACGGAATAACTCAAGTTGAAGTTGTTTATTTTTTGACGGTACATTACATTTTAGCGATAGAAGTATAAATATTTGGAATTGGAAAACGCTTGGTCAAGTTTGTAGTGGTAAATGCGGTTCATTTGTTGATGTTATTTAATATTGTTAGCTTTGGGTATGGGAACAATTTTGCTTTCCTATTCAAATATGTTACTACAACAATTTGCTGATTTTGACATTGTGATAAAACTTTATTTTGATAAATGATAAAATTGACAAAAAATCACAAAAAGCTATGTTTCCGCCCGGGATCGAACCGGGGGCCTTCTGCGTGTTAGGCAGATGTGATAACCGCTACACCACGGAAACTTGTTCTTACTGGCTTTATTTTTCAACCACACGCAGCAGTGTTTTATTTTTATATAATCACATGATCACCTTTTACTCGCTTGCAAGTCGGTTGCCAATAATATCTATGTTAGTAACATAAAATATGTACCAGTGAACACTAAACCGGCCACTTGAATCATTATTTATTATGTAGGTGCGCCAAGTCTCGAATAATCCTACTAATATTATAATCCTACTTCCTATCCTATCCTATCCTACTATACTACTTCCTACTTCCTGCTAATATTATAAATGTGAAAGTTTGTAAGGATGGATGGATGAATGAATGGATGGATATTTGTTACTCAATCACGCCAGAACGGCTGAACGGATCTGGATTAAATTTGGCACAAAGATAGATTATAGTCTGGAATAGCGCATAGGCTACTTATTATCCCGGAAAAATGTAGCTAATTTGGACAAGATTCACAGAAAATACGAACTTATAAATAAGTGTGTAAAGAGTAAATTAGTTCTTAATGTACTTACGAGTAGATATAAGTCAAAACGCTTTTCAGGTTGTGGATTATGTCTGATCTTTATTCATTATTCTATAAGTATAACGGTTTTGAATGTATCAACTCCATCGTACCGTACAAATGTAAATTCATATTTCTAAATTAAATATTTACTAATTAATTAACTACGATATTGATTGTTTTCATTGCCATGGCTAAAGTTGGAACAAGACTGGGCAGATGATGAGCAAGAAAGCAATAAAGAGTCCCTTCTGTTTCAATTTTTTTTTCTAATATATTATTTTATTAATTTTAATTTCACATAAAATGAGCATGCATTAATTAAACTTGTTTATTATAACCACTGAACTATCAAAAGTATTGTTATACTATCAAACTGTTATCTCATTGATTAATGGAAGCTTAAATATATTACCGCATTGGTAATTTTATCAGCGTCATCTTACGTCACTGATAATTTATATTATGCAATAAATTATATAATCTAGATTATCTTTGTTGGTCAATTTAGCGGTACCTACCGCACATACAATAAGCGTAATGTTTTATTTAGTGAATTATTCTTATTCAATATAATTAAGTAGTGTGCTGATTTTATTTATTTATACTCTATGATTATACAGAGGCGGACTTAATGCTTTAGGCATTTTCTACCAGTCGACCTTAGAGTCTAACTGTAGCGTCACAATATATTTTTGAAAATTTAATATATGTTTATAAAAATATTTCGAACTTTGTCAAACTGTCTGATACTCATTCTTTGAACACTAGGAATAAACACAACCTTGCTGTACATGCTACGCGCCTCCACAGAATAAGCAACTCGTTCATGGGACAATGTATACGCTTTTACAATAAGCTTCCCAATGATATACGTAATTTAACATTAAAGAAGTTCAAAATTGTAATTAAATCTAAACTTTGTAAAAAAGGATACTATAAAATTTCGGACTATTTAGATGACAAAAACGCTTGGGATTGAGCCGCTCTTTAGCCTTCCTTTTTTTTTTATATACAAATTTTGCCATTAATTATTATATTATTTACTTCATTATTTTGTTATTGTAATGTCGTTTAAATTGAAATTATTTCTTATATATAACCGCTATACATTGTAAATGTGAGTGAGATCTAGGCTGAGCGCTCTTCATTTCATTAATTCTCACGATAACTGATGCATGCTTGCACTCTGTTGCGACAGGTTAGCTCAAATAGTTATGGCACTTTCTTCAAAAGGCTATTCCACCCTATATTTGTCTCACATAAACCTTTACATCAATACAATCTGTCTGGACTTTAAAATAGACTTTGACCCCTGAGTTTGTTTCGGCGTTTCTTCTCAGGGATAGTCATAGGAAATGCCGACGCCATCTAGTTTAAAAAAGACGTGTAAAAGTGATTGAAAAATCCTAATTGCAAAATAAATAATTTCATTTCATTTCATTTCATTTCATTTCATTTCAGTCATTGATTGATTGTAAATCTTGTTTTTAGTCAACCAGAATTGGCTATGGTAGTTAACAACTAGACATAACACTCCAAAAAAGGAGGTACCGACGAAATATTTTAGTCTCAGAGTAAACTTTTTTTTTACTACCGCCTTATCCTTATTTTGGTCTACGACTTCTGAGATTAAATCGAAACAAATCTTAAGTAACATAACATGACACAATATAGCATCACGCCTGTATCCCGAAGGGTTAGGCAGAGGTGAACCTCTAGACTCAAAGCAGTCAAAATCGTAAAATTATTTTTTTATTTTATCTATACAAATTTGAGTTCGTTTGGCAGCACATCACCTGATGGTAAGTGACAATGCTGCCGCGGATGGATCACGCAAGCTCAAATAATGCCTTGAAAATTCCTAGGTTATACGAATCGGGGAATGGTGGTGGTGGAATGTAGAAAGTGGTATGAGGTCGTGAAGTTCCTAATAATAATAAAAACAGGCGGTGGGAGCATGCTGGAAAAAATACAGAAAATTTTCAATAGATTTGGTTCCTTGTATAAAATATTAAACTTTGCACAGTTTGTAAAAAAGTTCATTTATATTGCTTACTAGCTGTGCCCGCGACTTCGTTCGCGTGGATGTTGGAACTTAACAATGTATTTTTTAGTGAGACCAAATGCACTTAACCCTATTTTTTTTCTAAAATAAAAGTAGCCTAAGTTACTCCTTATTACATCAGCTACCTGCCAATAAAAGTCCCGTCAAAATCGGTCCAGCCATTTCAGAGATTTGTCTATACAAACAGACAGACAGACAGACAAAAATTTTATAAAATGTTATTTTGGAGTATGTACCGTATATATATTCATATGCATGTAGTAAAAAACGGTTATTTCAATATTACAAACAGACACTCCAATTTTATTTATATGTCTAGATGTATAGATTACTTGACTGCGATATGACAATTAAAAACGAGATATAAAAAAGTAATCCTAGTGTTAACACACTTGTATAATCCACACATTTATAATGTAAATTAATTGATTCAACAAAATGTTATACAAATAAATTATTGTTAATGTTCGCAAACAAACAAATGAATGTAAACTTGCTTCGGGCTATAAACAATAATATTTGTTATGCCATTTGACTTCGCATAGTAAACACTACTATTACGTGGCGAAATAATGTTTTATAACTATACATAGTCATAAGATAACATAACATAGCATCACGCTTGTATTCCCAGAATGGGTATGCAGAGGCGTACTATTTACACCCACATTTCGCTGATGCCATATGAAGTACCTTGTAATAGAGGGCAAGCCTATTGCCATCTACCGGGCACAGATCCAGACTCAGTGTAGCTACTGAAAGTTTCCATACAGAAAAACCCAATAACACTTTGCCTGACTGGGAATCGAACCTAGGACCTCGCGCTCAGTAGTAGCGCTTGCGGCCACTAGACCAAAGAAACAATCATTTAATAATGATTAATTATGCATACACTATCGTAATAAACCTGTTACTAGTAGCGAAGAAAACCAACTGTTTATCCACTATGTATTTGACGACACGGTTGGCGCAGTGGCTAAAGATTAGCTTTCTGCGCTACTTGTCGTGGGTTCGATTCCCGCTCGGAACAAACATTTGTGTGATCTACGAATAGTTGTTTCGGGTCTGGTTGTGTGTTAACGATACACGAGAAAACAAAGAGTGGGGCAAAGCTAAAAAAAAATTCACGCTCGAATTTAATATTAAGGATATTCAAAATGAATATACCTAACAATAGCAATTATTTAGTCCATTCTATCTAATAGTATAATAGACAGTTGCTTCCCATTCTGAGAAGTGGGAGATTTCTCAGAATAAGAAGCAACTGTCATGCTTTCTTTCGTAATCAAGTACGGAATATGCAGATTTGCATTTAGACAGATCAGCTATAAAACACAGGGAGACGACTTAAAATGCCTTAATTGGCTGAAGGAAGCCACACTACGAATGGTGTGGAAAGATATCGGGCATACCTTTGCTCAGCAGTGGGACTGTAAAGGCAGCAACATTTTTCAGTAATATGATTCAAAACACCAACACGTCAGACTTACTAAATTAAGACGAAGAGTTTCGATACACCAACCAGACCACTCAGGGAAGCTCTAACTCACTAAAGTTAATATTTACAAATGCCTCTCAAGAAACCAAGGAAAACAAAAGAATAGCGGGGAACCTTCTCGAAAGATTTATAACCACCGTTAACTTAATGGTAGGAACAGGAAAAGTCTTTTTGGATGTTCCAACTGAACATCTATAAAGTTGATACCGAATAAATATTGTTGGCTAGTGTGGGGATGCTGTAATTAGGGTCCTTCGCTATATCTGGTAGTTGCCGTATTGTGATATCATATAACATGTACACAACCACTGTTGAATTCGTGTGTATTACATGGAAATTCGCATTTGGGAGTAAAATTTTATATTCATTTAAGAATTTACGAATAAAAAACAAATAATAAACATTATAAAACGCTAAACTAGCTAGTAACCTCTATAATGACATACAAAACAGTGTTAGGTAATTGATGCGACTTTGATGCCATGTCACTCTGTTTTAGATTGTTCATCTAAGCTTTTGCATTTTCTAATTTCTCCAATGCATTGCAGCACATCTGATCCTTTTTACTCTCACAAAATTGGAAGCCAAAAGCAGCACCGACTGTCCCTGAAAAGAAAATATATAAAGTGTAATATTAAATGTAACCCTTTGAAACGTGATAGGCTGGCTACACCAAAAACTACGTTGAAACTCCTCATAATTGGTTTAGTGTGACGCTCTCCGACGAAAACGAAAGTAATGCTATTATAAACGAGCTTTTAGCCGGCCCGGACCCCGAAGTAATTGTATTAAAACGATGGAAAACGACCAGATAGATTTACCTACACTCAGACGCTTTTTAATATTTAAACAAAAATTTAAAAGGTCTGTGTTTACTCTTAAATGATGCTTGTTCTTCAAAATTTAATATTCGGTTACGCGGTATACTTGGTGAGATGAATTTGAAAGGTTTTTCCTTCGGGAATTTAAGTGGCTATAAATTGAGATAAAATCTAGATGGTAGACTTTTTTTCAGGTTCGGTGAACAACGATCGGAGATCAGTGAACTCATTCATTTCAAGATTTGCAAAGACCATATTTTACAGAGAACTGAGAAAAAAAAAACATTTTTAAAGACAGGGTTGGCGCAATGGCTATGTGATTAGCTTTTAGTGCTGCATCTCAGGTTAGATTTCCGAACGACTTGTACGAGTATTGTCTCCCTGTCTACAGTAAGTTGTTTTGGAGTTTTGAGTCACATGATTTTGACATGTATGTTTATAAACTGTACTTCCTAGAGTACATCCAATGCATAAAGTGGAATCTCATTTGTTTACACCAAGACATTAGAAATCAATTCCCTGTAAGACTGAGCATTTTTCATTGCACGTTACTTCTATATATTTGTAATTTTTAGAAAATCAACCACGCTTCTTTATACTTTCCATTTTCTAAAGACTTCCGCATCAGTATCACCACAGGAACCCAAAATGAGCATCTTGTAAAACGATGTAATTACGTCACATCTCAATACATAGCCATGTTTGTTGTTCACACGAGTTAACGCTTGCCTGCCTCGTTTAATAGAAACTGGGTGCCGCCCAAACGTTTGATCCCGGCTTTATTTGTTTATTACAAATAAACAGAGATCATCATGTTTTTGTTTTCTTTTTGTTATTTTGTGGTGTATGGGGTTTGTTGGTAACCTCAAACATGGTGAACTGGTCATGAATATTTGGTGCCTAATAAAATACTAGCAGTAAGTATTGAAGTGCAATGTCTTTAATTTGCTGAAAATGTGCTTCCTAACCATTAATAATTATTAGTCGGCCAATTTCTGTCCTCTTCGCGCCTGATACATATAATTACCTAGTTCAGGCACATGTGTTAATAGAATCTAAGTTAGACTTTATATACTGCAGTATAATTAGGTACTGTAACATTTTTTTTAATCAACAAAGTTTTTTACTGTCATCGGAATGGGCACAGGGCTCTTCTCGGAGAAAGGCTTAGACCTTAGTTTACCACACTGGCTTCGCGGGGATGGAGCCCTCTCAGGTGTGGAGGTTTCCTTGCAATGTTTTTGTACACCGTTAATCCAAGTGATATTTAAACTCTGATCGTACTGGGTGCAGCATGTGCTAACCCAGTACGATCAGAGTTTAAATATCACCCTCTTACTTGGTACGCAAGCGTTCAACCGCTTGGCTATTCACTGGTGTTTCTTGATTAAGTAATGATGTTCAGATTGAACTTCAAGATATGTCATCATTTTACACGTTTCTCATTGATAGTTCTCATTCTCTATTTGACGACACGGTTGGCGCAGTGGCTAAGTGATTAGCTTTCTGCGTTAGGTGTCACGGGTGCGATTCCCGCACTGAACAAATATTTGTATGATCTACAGATAGTTTTTTTTGCGTCTGGTTGTGTGTGTATGTGACATGTATGTTTGTAAACTGTACCCACGACACAGGAGAAATCCTAGTGTGGGGAAATGTTATTTTTTTATAAAAAGAAAGTCATCATTTGTTATAGGTGTGTAGGTATTAAGCAGTCGCTAAATACATAACTATACCTAAATATATGTTTCCACACAATAGTATCTTATACCTATTCACATTTAGAACATACATTCAACATAACCGTTCTGAAAAACACAAAATCATACCTACGAATGACGAAACTCAAATCTCATACAATTTTCATCGACTAAGTCACACAACAATCAAATCTAAGTCAAATCCCGTCTGTATTATACCGGAAGCATCATTCAATGGGGCTCTAGACACCCTAGGCTACGTAATTAGCATCCTACCACGTCTGGGAGATATTTGAATAAGGGGCGGGCGGCGTGGGTTAAGGTTGGTGTACACTGTTATTGTTCAAAACTATTTTAATGGAGTTTAGAAATGATTATCATTAATTAATAAAACTAACTTAAACTCCGAGAGGGGAATAAACTGTACTTTTATTCCCAATGAAAATGAAGTTGATATTTGATTTTATTTTAAAAGATTTATCTAATGAGAATTAAGCAGATAGAAAGATATAGCTCGACTATGAATTACAATACAATACACTTTACTGCACACTAGAAACTGAAAAAAAAAAAACAATTGTTACCAAACAATTTGTGTAATTCTTCACAAAATTCTTTCTTCAAATATATTTTTATAGTTCTTGTCCAGTGTGCTTTAGAAAACATTATTCATTCATTGAAATGTAATTATTGGTAACTCTTTCCAACTTTCAGAAATCAAGTGGTTGGATGATTTTGGGTGAAATCACATCTGTCAAATCGCATTTTATGTATTGAAAATGCCTATTAAGAGTATTGTTTTGCTGCCGGTTTCTGACAAAAATGCCTCGAAATACGCGCAAAATAGGTGTTTGGGCGTTAACGTTTCTTACATCGAAATCTTAATGAATTAATTTGATTTTGGTCTCTATCGTTTTGTCAGATTATAAAGTAGGTCGATATAATTTGGTTTTTACAAAATTTTAATTAATTTAATAATCAGCACGAGGTAGGTATACTGTTATAGGTATACTTTTAAGCTAAACTATAGTCTTAAGAAATGCGTACAAATGAATTCTTATTACGCCTACGAATAGTTTCTGATAGATGTGAATTCACCCTTAGTCTACCTTAGACTCCACACAACTTACATAACTGACGTCATTCAAATTTGCACGTTATCTCATGTGCACTAACCCTAACGCTGGGCGGGCGCGGCGTGTAGGGCGGGCGTTAACGCTCCTCTGGACACGTTAATTGAAAACGGATTGGAGGTGACAGCGTAGAACGGGCTTTTTATACGATGCAAACGTCACCTCCTGAGGTTTTACTGATTTATGTCACAGTTTTTTTTTATCAAGCTACAGCTGGTACAGGTTTTGACAAGTTCAGATTATAAACATAAATTTTATGTTAATTTTTTTTTTATAGTGCAGATATTTTCCACGTTCTGGTTCCCCAATAGCCGCATTTCCCTGGTACTGGCTGGCGAATATCTTTAAATCGATAAATGATGGTTTAACTGGCAATCCAACATACCATCCTAAAATCTCCCGGCTGGTAACACAATGCAGATGTCAGTGTGCTAACGTTCTATCGAAGTAATTTTGCATACATGAATATTTGGGTCCAATAAATAGTTTCTTTATCGATATGTTGAGACACAATATCATTTTTGATGAGAATAAATAGTATAATAGGATAAATAATATGAAATATTCTACCTCATTTGTCTAGAGGTTGTGAACACTGCTTTTGAGCAAGAGATCTTGAGTTCGATTACTGCGTCGACGTACTGAAATCTTAATGGATTTCTGGAAAAATTCTTATTAGCAGAATTAGTAAAGTTACATTTGCGCTTTTGCTCGCTACTTATTACATAGGACTTAATAACGCCATCGGCGAAAGGTGGGTGCAAAACAGCCTAAACCTGCATTAGGTACAGGCGTAAATAAAAAAAAAAAACATACCCGTTATTTTACAACCTGCATCATTATTTTCCCAATGTTGATAACAGCCAAAACAATAATTAACAATCACATAGTCCCACAGCTCCCTAAAACACCGTAATTGAATCCCGTCATAGCATTACTTCGTAACATAACACTGTGATACACGATGGCGAAGTAGTATTTTGAGCAAAATGTGTCGCTACACAAAATTCAATGTTCAGCGCCACGAGAGGCCGCTGCCTCTGGCGAGATCACGGGTTTGGTGCAAGGTTATAGGAAATGGTAGAAAGCGGGACGGTGAAAATGCAATATTAGATTGCCGATTGCGTTTACTGGTGTAAGAAGGTCGGCGCTGTACGCTGACGATTTTTCAGAGCTTGACCTATTTTCTACAGTCACACCAGTAAGATGTATGAATATTGACATTTACAAAACACGTGAGTATTTGACAGTTCAAAGTCAATTCAGCAGGTGGGTCGTTCTTTGAGTTCGTTCATAAAGGAGTTACATAAAAATAAAAATAAAAATGCCACGCATATGACGCAAAAAATCCAGCTCAAAGAACTATCCAGGTACATTTTGCTAGTGTTTCTTTTCAATAGCGATTGTAGTACAGATGAGACTGAATACAGAAACTGGTGTGTGTATCTGTACATCTTTTTCTACTCCTTCGGGGATCACATTCGTTTTTCATTTACCAGAGTGCTGTTATCAAGTTTAGATTGACTAGGTTTAAACTCAGATCTACAACATCTGCATACATATTTAGAAAAAAAAAATGTTAGACGAAACACTCTTTATCGCATATGTACAGACATTTTGGTCAGCATGTTTGGTTTGGTGAACATGAGGTACTGGGTTTGATTCCAGGGTCGGAAAATGTTATTAGAAATTCTCTGTTGGAACCTACATCATATAAGTACGTATACGTAGGACTGAACAGCGTCATCGGCGAAATGTGGGTGTACAATAGTACACCCCTGCCTAATTCTTCAGTAAATACAGGCGTGATGCTATGATATATTTTGAATATAAAAAGAATGTTAATAACGGAACAATATATAATTATATTATTAATTATATGAAGTGTTAACCTGTGAAGCGATATATAAAGATGAAAAGCCCGCGATCGTATTTTTGTTTGCACAATATACAAGTTTAAATAATTATATATTAAATATTGACATTTTGGCATAATGGATTTAATTTGACATTATTACCTTGACATTATATAACTTGACTTTAATTGGTAATTTAAAAAACATGTAATATTGAACTCGAATGTATTTAAATTTCTTTTTAATTAAGGGACTAACCACTTTCCGAACTAAATGTTGCATGCCTAGTGCAGAATATGGTGACACTAACAACTTTCCTGTTTCTCAAAATCCAACTGTATTACTACCCATATTTGCAATAAATGAATTTGAATTTGAATTCAATTATTATATATGAACTGAACACCGTCAATTTTTATCATCTTATTTCTACACAAATAACAGCCAACAACACAAATTCATTCTCCTTTGACCTTAATCCTCAATAGATTTATTTGAAGAAAAGAACACCTTTAATAAACCTCCCTCCTTGTATATCTTTCAACGCCCACAATCACGCTTCTATAACTTAAGCCAGTTCAAGGGTCTCCGAATCGCTATCCATTCTGTTCAGGTCTATTCGCGCAGCAAAATGAGATATCAGTAGATATTGAATGACGGGAACATAACTGTGAACGCGGTTTTAGATATATTCCGTTATTTTCCTGTATTTTTTTTTCACAAAAGGGTTTTCTGTATTGATGCTGAGTTGCAATATGAGGTATAAATTGTATTGTCCAATGGTTTAGGGGTAGTAAACAGTTTGTGTGGAAGCGCAATGATCGTTCGGTTTGGTTCTTATCTGAATTTCGCTTAGGGTATTTTTGTTATTGTATGTGAGGGTTGGCCGAGGGTGTTCGGTATTTGAAATCATAGAATTGCTGTGATATTTGCAGCGCGTCAACGCACGTCCTGTGTCAAGTTATGTTTAGCAGTGCTACGCACGTAGCTGCTCGTCTACGCGCGTCGTTACGGCGTAGCATGCTAAAATAATATGTCATCAGATATCATAAAGGCGCGTGAACTTGTCACCACTTACTGGTAGATTTGATTACTAAACTACAACAAAACGCATGTAAAAATGTGACGTATTAGCACTGAATTAATTTTATATTGCATTGGATGCGAAATATGTGTGCTACAAATCGGTGACACGTGTGTCGGTAGTAACATATAGATTATACTATTGACTTATTATTTAGATTTTTGTTACATGAGAAATTGCTTAGCGTAAATAAATAAGGTATAATTTAACAAAATTTCCATGAATCACAAGTATCCAGACGCTCATCAAAACTTACAGTAAAGCCGCTCAAACAAATAAATCGGCTCAAATCACTATAGTATTATTATTGTATAGAAACAACACTTGTTTACACCCCAAAGTTTCCAGTCAGCCAGTCAACCCTGTCATAATCAGGCGCAATTGACGAGGGTACTCGTTAGTACGATTATTTAGTTGACCTCTGACATCGTCTAATTCACCGGTACAGCTTTGTGTAATTGATTCATGAATCTGACAGTTGAGATGGTGAAGTTTGGAGGAATTGAGAGACTGTTCAATAAGTATGCGTCTCATGATGCCTGAGTTAGGCAGATACATCCCGTAGATGACAATTAGTCATCTGAGTTACTTTTTATGAACTGTCCAAAACGGCATTTTGTTCCAAAAATGTTTAGAATACAAAAGCGTGACGTCACAGTTTTTCATTGTTATTGATATTCATTTTTATAGAATCTACTTAATATTTGCGTAATTTTTTTGTAATTTACCAAGGTAAGTCCTATCACAGTAACCCCACCGTACCATGTAGACTATAGGTATGCATGGTTCCATTAAACACTGAACGTTGACGATAAGTTCACCCGTACCTCTGCAGCCGTAGTCAAATTTTCTTTTAACAGTCACGATTTCGACTTAGGTATAGCATTGGCCACAATAGACTCTCTTACAACTTAAAACAATCTAATTAAAAGACACTTACTCTCAGCGGCGTGCACAGAGTTTTTAGACAGGGTAGGCAGACAATTTTAAAAGCTTACTTACAGTAATACCTTCTGCATGATGGTATTGGTTCGTCGTCTTGTCGATTAAATAATGATCTATGTGATTTGCCTCCTCAAATATCTTATAATAAATATTTATCTGAGTTATGTATGATAGACAGTGTCTTTTTGTCTTTATGCACCGCACGCCACTGGTTAGCAGCTGTGACTTCACATATGAATGACGTAGTAGTCATGACGTAGTGGTTACAGTGATTTTCAATCATGTATATCCAGAATTTTTATCAACCTCACAATCGACCAACGGTGCATTACATCTTGAAATAAAAATATTGCAAGAATATTATTCAACGGAATATCAATTTCTCGTGCTGATATTGGCTGCGAGGCGTCCAGCTGCGGTGTCACGCTGGCACGTGACAGGACATCGCAAAGTAAAACATAATAATAAAATGTTAGTGCTAAAAATAAAGATTTTTCATAATTTTGTTTATGAAAATCATGTTCATATATCGTGGGTACAGGTATAGATATAAATGTCACATGTACGTATACATTATACCCAGATGCGGAATAACTATCTGTAATATTATGTAATATTTGTTTCTAATTCTATAAGTACCACGCTTATTATAATATATCTATGTATTTAAATGCTTAAAAACAACATGCCCGCTCATACGTGAATTTGTATTGAGGCACGCGCAATGTTTTAAAAGTTATTCCAATAAAATCGCAGATGATTCGTAAAATTTCCGGGTTACATTGAAAATCAACAACGCAGCTTTAAAAAATATAATGGTGCTAAGTTTTACTATGTGTTTTTCTAACAAAAAAAAATGGAAGGTCCGAAGAAAAAGAAAATATGACTCCACTTGCTTGTTATCAATGTGATTTTAGTAACCATCACCATAGGTCATTTACTTTAACGTAAAACACAAGAACATACAAATCTCAAATCTGCGTTAGAATTAAACAATAGCCAGTCAATATTCGTAGTCTACATATATTATGTTATGTAGATACAACTGGACAGGCCAGGTGTCACAGGTTTCTGAAATTGAATCGCTGTTGAATCGAAGGGAATATAAAATTCTCAGGCAGGTCTTATGCAGTGTTGGTACCACACTCCGTGACTAGAAACGGTTAGGTTGTGTATTTTTATTTTAGTGTTTTCGAGCCCTCATTTGCCATGATATATTTAATTGAAATGATCTCACCAAATGTTCTATAATTATAATCAATTCACAGAGTAAATATTTTTTTCTCTCTTCCCTATCTATTTAGTTTTCACGAAAGAAAAGCACAAATAAAACCAATAGAACATTTTCGAACTAAAAACCGTGATTCGGAAAGAGCAGGATGTTGAAACCGGATGTAACAGTCTGCTGCAGGGGCTGCAACCGTCGCGCCGAATATTCACAGCTTCCGGCGTATATCAGGCAATACACAGTAGTTCAGTTCATACTGTGACTTCTAAAACTTATCATAACTTATTTGTCAATGCTGACTAGACAGAGTTAATTGGATTTTAATCTATATCACAGTATCGATTCCATAGGCAAACACTCACGATCGTTTGCTGAAACAATTCGTCAACTCGCCAAAACTGGTGACCCCGACGTGATTTGAACATGCAATCTTCTGACAGATAATGGCTTACACAATGATCCCTGCACCGCCTAGATTTCACCGATGCTGTTATTAAGTCCCATGTAATAGGGGGCGAGCCTATTGCCATCAACCAGGCACAGTTCCAGACTCCGTGCAGCTACTGAGAATTTTCATACAGAAAACCTCAATAACACTTTGCCCGACCCGGGAATCGAACGCAGGACCTCATGCTCAGCAGTCACGCTTGCGACCTCTAGACCATTGAGGTAGTTTATTGTGGAAAATGTATCTGTGGTACTACCGTTTTTTACCTACATACCTGCGCTTCTGTGCGCTACGTTCGAATGAGACGCTTGAAGGAAATGAATACGTCTGCCAATTGAAAGATTCTATTGAACTTTCAACGAAAATCAAGGTTTCATCTTATTCATTACTCATTGTTTCTCAAGTATCAAGAACTAGCGTCAGCCTGCGACTTCTACAGCGTGATCTATAATCTATATATAATTTATAGCCTATAGCACTCGGGGATAATGTTGCTATACATCAGTGAAAGAATTTTCAGATTCGGATCATGTACCCACTACATACAAACAAATATTTACCTCTTTATAATATTAGTATAGATAATATATTAACACATTGAGATTTTCCTCCTGAAGTGAATAAAGTATTTCTTTTCTTTACTTTAATTAGGTATGATGGGGAAATAAAAACCTTTGATCTGCCTAACATAGGACTACGCCTGAATTCCCCGAGAGTTCACCAGAGATATATTTATAAGGCAGCATTTCCACCATGCCATTATTGAGTCCCATGTAATTAGGGGGCGATCCTAATTTCATCTACCAGGCACAGTTCCAGATTCCGTGCTACGGAGAATTTCCAGACAAAAAAAAAAAACAAATAACATTTTGCCCGTCCAGGGAATCGAACCCTCATGTTCAGCAGTCGCGGTTGCAACCGCTAGACCTATGAGGCAGTATTTGATGCTTAGTAAAGTGTATTGTATTGTATTTCAAATTGTATCATAAACTGTTTAAGCTAACTAGATACACAAATAAATCATGTTAAACAAATAATTTTGCAATCATCATAAACAAGGCATTTGTGTTCCGGTTTTATTAATTAAACTATGAATTTATTACCCGACAAACAAATAGTCAAATTCTGTAAAATATTCTACTGTAATTCGGATTGATTTAATTAAATTGATGGATGTCACTATTGGTGAATAGCGTTGGGTACGTGTCGCGGGCTCGATTCTCTTACGGAACAGAGGCCCTAGTGTAAGTTTCTTTCGATAAATTCGATTTAGTACATCGAACGCGTTCGGCGCTCCGACAAATCGGAGCGCCGAACGCCTTCGATGTAGTAAATTGAATTTGTCGAAAGAAACTTACACTAGGGGTTGATATTTGTATGATCAAGAGACAGTTGTTTCAGATCTAATTGTGTATGTAAGTGATATGTATGTTCGTAAACTTACCACACCACGATACAGGAGATAAAATAGTGTGGGGCAAAGTTTAAAAAAAAAAAAAAAATTATATATAATAATAATCTAATTGAAGGTACCTACTGAATGAATGGCACGATTATTTTAATTCATGGAATACTGTCAATATGTTCGAATTATATTGGTTCTTCTTATGTGATTTCATTTCTCATAATCAAACGCATAGATTTAGCGAGATTCTAAGTCTATCAAACGCACCAAGAACACGTAATATAGGTAGCATCACGTCTGCATTCCCCGAAGGATTGAGCAGAAGAGTATGTATGTACTGTAATGTGTTCGTATGGCACCCCGGACCAGCTTAGCCACCTGCTTAGCGTACTTTCTAGGGATCGGAGGGGTCACCCATCTAAGAATTGACCGCGGTAAGCGCAGCTTTACCTCACACGAACTTCACGTTCTCCGCGGTACGAACTACGAGCCCCTCATACTATATTCAATCATTCATAGCATCACGCCTGTATTCCCCGAAGGGTCAGGCAGAAGTGTACTATTGTACACCCACATTTCGCCGATGCCGTTATTAAGCGCCTTGGGGCGAGCCTATTGCCATCTACCGGGCACAGTTCCAGACTCCGTACTGCTACTGAGAATTTCCATACAGAAAAATCCAATAACACTTTGCCCGACCTGGGAATCGAACCCAGGACCTAACGCTCAGCATTTACGCTTGCGACCACTAGACTAATGAAGCAATCGCGCTACTCATACTAACGCAGAATATATGTGGATAAACAACAGTACGAAAATGCCCTGAATCCTAATTAGCTCATATATTTCACAGTAGATGGCGTTGACTTTAGATTTTCCAGGCCACATTCGCATTGAAGGTAGCTCACTTAATCTTGAAGCTTAGCACTATCTAAAGGATAACATATAAACGCCTAGGATTGCAAGTGTCGCAACTAGCCGCACACTTGCCAAGCGGCTGAAAGGACGCCAAGCGGCAATAAATAGCTAGGACTTAGGAGCGTAGTAAATATGAGGTAATCTGCGCCTGAGTCACAGAGTATATAACAAAAACCATTGAGATAAAAGGTACCTTCTTTTTTTAAGTTCATAGTTTTTTGTCGGTTTGACAATTGGCGCAGAGGCGAGATAAATTCCCGCGGTCCGTGTTTCGGATTAGATTTCCACAGGGAACAAATACCTATACACTCTACAGATAGTTGTTTATTCGGGTTTGTGTGTGTGTGCATGTGAGATGTATGTTTGTAAACTGTACACACGATACAGAAAAAATCCTAGGGGCAAGCCTATTGCCATCTACCGGGCACAGTTCCAGATTCCGTGCTGCTACTGAAAATTTCCATACAGAAGAAACTAATACCTAACATTTTGTCGAACCCGAGAATCGATCCCAGGACCTCACGCTTAGCACTCATGCTTGTTAGCACTAGACCTTTTTTTTTTCGAAAATTTGTTTGTACCCACATACAATAGTATATATGTTTGAATTTGTACTGCAGTTACCTATGCTCTCAGATATTTTTTATTACAACGGTAGGTACATTATATACCGTGTACTTCCCGATACACAATATTACACACCATTATAGATAAAAGCTTCCATGGAAGAGTACTTGAAACCCCGGTAATCATGTTACAATATGATCGAGTTACGATCTCGATTCGAGGTTGATCCCGGGGAAAGGCCGACTGAGATTTTTGGGATGGTATAAGTTATCAGATGATAATGTATCTAACGTTTTTTTAAGTTTATCTTTTTATTTTTCAAGTATCTATACATTATTGGATGTAATTAGGAATAAGCACAGCCCACCCCAGATTGTCTAGTCAAAACAAACAAAAAAAGTTCTTACAAAGTTTTACAGCCGAAAAGGGATACATTGCCAACGTTTTTTATAGAATCTACTTAATATTTGCGTATAATTTTTGTATCCCTCGTACCTTCGGATTGGTAATTTACCAAGGTAAGTCCCGTCACAGTAACCCCACCGTACCATGTAGACTGTGTAGGTATGCCCATGGTTCCATTAATCACTGAACGCTGACGATAAGTCCACCCGTACCTCTGTTGCCGTAGTGGAATTTTGTTTTAACAGTCTCGATTTGGACTCATCTTAAATCATTGACCACGATAGGCTCTCTTAGAATTTAGAACAAGCTAATTAAAAGACACTTACTATAGAGACTTTGATACATCACAGTCACACAGACCCATTACTGATCTTTCAAACGAACTACGGTATGAGCAATTTTGATGTGAAAGCTTACAGAAGATTATGTTGATATTCATCATCAGCCAGAAGACGTCCACTGCTGAACGATGGCCTTTTTCCAAGGGGAGGGGGGTTGCCATAATCCCCACGCTTGGCAGGCGGCTTGGGGATCGCAGTGGCTCACCGATTAGTGAGAGGACGCTGCTGCCCGTCCTCCGGTGTCTGGCCGCAGTTTTAAGACGTACCCGGGTCTAATGTTAATACTGTCTATATTATACTCTGCAACTCCTGGTAGTATTTACGAGTAGAGCCTAAGCACACGAGCCATTTTTTGCAGCCACGCGCGTTTAGGCGAACGCTGTTCACTTTTTCAAGCAAAATACATCCAACAAACGCGTATCTACTACAAAAAGTTGCTAGTGTGTGATATATTACACTTAATTTGTTGTACCAATATTTTGAAGGACAAATAATAGAACTGATAAAGAAAGCTAATCGCTTTGCGCTTATATTTTAAATACTCCTAACACAGCTCCGATACGCAATAGCATTGCCCGATTTCTTTTAAAATACGATTTTTCGTATCTTATGTAATCAATGTAGGTATGAATTTAATTTATCTTCGGCAATTTTGTTTTATTGTTACACAATACCTAATATATTTCTTTGAAATGCTAAGAATAGAAAGTGAATGAAATGTTAGTGCGTCATATAGCTTTCGATTACTTTATTGATGTAAAGGTGAAATGAAATGAAATGAAATGAAATGAAATGAAATGAAATGAAATGAAATTATTTATTTTGCAATTAGGATTTTTCAATCACTTTTACACGTCTTTTTTAAACTAGATGGCGTCGGCATTTCCTATGACTATCCCTGAGAAGAAACGCCGAAACAAACTCAGGGGTCAAAGTCTATTTTAAAGTCCAGACAGATTGTATTGATGTAAAGGTTTATGTGAGACAAATATAGGGTGGAATAGCCTTTTGAAGAAAGTGCCATAACTATTTGAGCTAACCTGTCGCAACAGAGTGCAAGCATGCATCAGTTATCGTGAGAATTAATGAAATGAAGAGCGCTCAGCCTAGATCTCACTCACATTTACAATGTATAGCGGTTATATATAAGAAATAATTTCAATTTAAACGACATTACAATAACAAAATAATGAAGTAAATAATATAATAATTAATGGCAAAATTTGTATATAAAAAAAAAAAAGGAAAGGCTAAAGAGCGGCTCAATCCCAAGCGTTTTTGTCATCTAAATAGTCCGAAATTTTATAGTATCCTTTTTTACAAAGTTTAGATTTAATTACAATTTTGAACTTCTTTAATGTTAAATTACGTATATCATTGGGAAGCTTATTGTAAAAGCGTATACATTGTCCCATGAACGAGTTGCTTATTCTGTGGAGGCGCGTAGCATGTACAGCAAGGTTGTGTTTATTCCTAGTGTTCAAAGAATGAGTATCAGACAGTTTGACAAAGTTCGAAATATTTTTATAAACATATATTAAATTTTCAAAAATATATTGTGACGCTACAGTTAGAATATTAATTTCCTTAAATCTGTGTCTCAGCGACACCCTTGGACCAAGATTATAAATAGCTCGGACAGCCCTTTTCTGCAAGACGAATATAGTATTGATGTCTGCAGAGTTTCCCCAGAGGAGGATGCCGTAAGTCATAACGCTATGAAAATAACTGAAATAAACTATTCTGGCTGTATCCACATCAGTTAAGTGCCGAATTTTTTTGACAGCAAACGCGGCAGAACTGAGCCTACCCGATAATTTGTTTATTTGCGGGCCCCATTGCAGTTTGGCCTCTAGCTAGGTAGAAAGCCTCTCTCCAGGTCAGGTTGGTATCCAAGCATTGGGTACATATTACAAGGCGCGATGACGGCTGGGTTCAGTAGTAGTGAGAATTTTAGTTTCATCCTCATCATCTCTCCTGTATTACCAAAGGGTTAGGTAGAGATGTGCTATCTAGTGGTGAACATCAACATTACGCTGATGCCGTAACTAGGTCCCATGGAATAGTGGTGACCCTATTGCTATTACAAGGCATCACATGGATACTCCAGGCTTCTACTAAGAATTTCCGTAGGTACAGAAAAAAATAACACTGCCCGATCCGGAAATGGAACCCAGGACCTCACACTTATCAGCCGAGATTACAATCATGAGACCAATAAGGAATTTAGTTATTTTTTCTAAGTAATCTCAGCTAGTAAATAGAACAAAAAAATATGGCTATATCGCAATGTGTACTCATATTTTGTCTCTTATCACATGATGACACTTTATCAACTTGGTGTACAAACTTGGTATTGGTATACAAACCTCACAACAGCTAAATGTTTGTATGAATTATTCGTCTTATTTGTCAATTAATCCGAAGAGCAAACACGATCCCTCGTTATATTTGTCTCCGTGTTTCGATAGGCATTTCAAATAAATACTATTGATTTCGATCGTATTTAAATTTTAATTGGGTCGCTATTGCGCGAGTGATGCCCCTGGTATTGCAAGCTTCTCATTAATAACCGCTTATCATCAGGCTGGTCGTACTTTTGTTAGCCATTTTTACACAAATACACAATGCCGTGTGATATTATATTGTAAAATCCAATCAGAATACGAATATAAATATGATAGTAGTGTCTGGAGAATAAGCTAAGATAATGTCGGATCCTCGCTTCTTACCTGAAATGAAATGACAATATTCATTTTGCAATTAGGATTTTTCAATCAGTTTTACATGTCTTTTAACTAATTAACATACCCTATATTTGAGCACACGTTTAGTACCTAGATAGGTTACGTAAATAACAATGTCGTTGCATATAAAAAAAAATGTTTGGAGTCTCGATAATATTCCTTAGCTTTCAATTTCAACCAGAGTCCTATTAGTATAACGTTTTATTCGCATTAAATTCTTGAAAAAACCAATCATAAGTATCCTATGTAACCCCTTCTTACCCTAGTTAGATTACGATTTAGAGACCCGACCCTTCCTTAATATGTTTCAGAAATTATAAAATTTAGTTTTCATTTCTGGGTAAAAAATCTGCCTCTGTGTTAAACAGGCTTTTATATCTAGAGGCTTTAAGGCAGATTATAGAAGAACTAAACAAATCATATGTTTTTATCAAAAACCCTGTCTACATATACTCACTCATCAGGCCCTTCTAGACCTTTACCTAACACACAAAACCCTTGATTTTTTGCCCTCGTCCATGTTTCTGCCCGAGCACAATTTTTCAAAGCGCCCATCACATGTTGTCACTCGCAGCTCGGCTAACAAGGGTGCCCATAATTTCAACAGTCGGACGGACGCCTCGGAACTTGACAAATCCTCTTAAATTTCTCAAATATATAGCTAGGTAGGTACACCCTTTGATGAGGTACGCAAATATGGTTTAATCTCATTATTTTGAGTTGTTATGGCTGAGTGCTCCTACGCAAACTAAAGGTAAATAGTATTAGATCCCTACCTCAGTTTATAGTAACCAAATTAAATTGTAAGTGAAACGATCGATGAGTGTTTGTAGTGAAAGGTAGCAAGAATGTATTTAGAATAGGGTGATCGACAAAAACAACAATTTTCTCCTCGGGCAGGCCATACGAGAAACTCCCCATACAAAATGTTTACTGACTAGACTGGCAAAAATGGCGTAAATACAAGGTGGGGTACAGTTATTTATATTCGTACACCTCTTTTTATCTGTTCCTATTTCCATACTAATAATATGTCCAATCGAGCTTCAATCAAATACACACACTGTATTTAAGAACACAAACAAAATGCAATTAAACTGTCATTTACAAAGTAGCATCTATAAATGGCCCCTCATAATCACTTCCAACTCCGATATCATAGAGCAGTAACAAATGGAATGGTAATGCAGTTGAGAGGTTACAGAGATATAAGAAACGCCTGACACTAGACATTAGCTGTTTTCGATATTAATTTTATTTTAACAATCAAAGAGAGCTGAGCTATAAACCGCCAGATAAGAGTGGACAATGATAGATACTTAATATCTTTACAGGTGGCTTCCAAAATAATGCATTTTGTCTGTCATCATCATGATCGTCTATCTAGCCTCTTGTCTCTACTCTACCATGTTGGGGTCGGCTTCACGTCTAACCAGATGCATTTGAAATTCAAAAGATACATATTTGAATGAATTATTATTCTTATTTTAAATGATCGTTCCGATTAGGAAATATAATGAGACTGCTTGATAAAAAGTTGCAAAAGATGCAAGGATGCAGATCCGAATTCCTTTTGTTTACTATTCCGTGCCCTTTGCAGATGCAGGCCAGTGCAATTTATGAGCCATCAATAATACTGCTAACGACCCAAACTCTGAATCAATGTCAATCGCGTTAATTTTATTTACTTTGCTTTTGCTATATTAATTTTGTTTCATATTGGAATTGTTTTAAACAGAACCGTACGTCGTATTTTACTGAGAAGTAAAAAAGAACAACCATTTTTTAAGTATCGTTTGACAAGGAAATATATAATAAATACTTAAATAGTAGGAATAATTCCTGTATCGTGGATACGTTTACAAACACAAATATTCACATGGACATACACCCAGACCCGAAACAACTATTTGTAGATCATACAAATATTTGTTTCGTGCGGGAATCGAACCCGCGACACGTAGCGCAGCAGTCGATCGCTCTACCACTGCGCTCGTCGTCAATTAAAAAGCAATTATAATGTGCCCGTAAATAGGTGTGCCTATTAAAATAAAAACTTTTTGATTGTTCCATCTTGATAAACTTCACTATACAATTTTGAATACCCATTGTTTATCCGAAGTCGCACGCGACAAGTGCGACACAAACGCCGCTGTAGTCAAACAGTGTTGCGTCGTGGTCGCGCCGTGTGTTGCTAACTTTAATTAGCCGCTGTACTGCAGAAACATAGGACCGGTTTAAGGGGAGATGTTAGTCAAATATTCTGGATTTATAGAAGTTAAGTTATATTACAATATCATTTCGTCACGCCTGTGTTACCAGAAGGAAGGATGATGTGTAGTTATACAATCCATATGTCACCTATGCTATTATAAAGTCCTATTAGGCATAATTTCAAACTTCAGGTAGCTACAGAGAATTCCAAAAAAAAAACAATTAATCTGCGCCCGAAGTATGATGTCCTGGTTTCAAGCCCCAGGACTTCATACTCAGCCATAGAAAGTGTGACGAATAAATTTATAGACGCGTAGATTATATTTTGCGAGGTAACTGACGATAATTTCTATCAGACGTTTTTTATTCTGTCAAGTTTTCATTTTGTCAAGTGTGGAGCGGTGTGAGGTCGACTATAGTTTTTTTTAAGTAACCGATACAGACTTGAAAATCGACTGCTAGCACGTCTGCTGCTTATGATAATTTTAGTTTAACTGGATAGACAATAGACACAATAAAAAAAGCAGAACATTAAGGAGACTTGACTTTATTCTTTTTATTTCTTGTTCAAATTCATATTTTTTTTAATAATATTTATTATGTGTATTGTTTATTATTATAGCTATGATCAATCTCTCAGAGTCCTTTGTCGCTAAGGCCTACGTCCTAGCGTCAAAGAACTCTGTTAGATTATAATAACGATTGCTTATTAACCATTTCTTAACAATCTTATTCATACGCATCAACGGTAATTCTCAGATTATTTTTGTTGTTTTAGGGTTTCATCAACTACTGAACTTTTAAATACTTGATATGACCGACAAATTTTAATTTAGTAAATTCACAAACCTGCCCTTAATAAGCAATGGGGAGTGTCGATGCGGTGACGTCGGCAAACTTTCATTATTTGCATGCCGCTTTCCGTCTGCCGAGTTTCAATACAATTCTATATAACAATACACGGATCTACATATATAGCCGTCATAATTTTATGAATGTTCTAGGTATCGTGTGACACAGGAAATATGTCCAAATTACGCCGAATATAGGTGAATAGGTACTGGCCCACGACTTCGCCTGCGTGTATTTTGTATTTATAAATTAATGTTTTGCTGCAATAGTAAAAATAGACATATGTTCTTTTCCAGGCTACTTCTTTGTGAAATGGCATAGAGGTTTAGTCGTGATGAAATAACAAACATACAGACAGAGTTAATTTCGCATTTATATGTGTGTGAATCTGTCTAGAAACTCCTTTGAGCACGAATTCATCAACATTCAATTCTCAGTAGCAGCTTGGAGTCTGGAATAGTGCCCGGTAGATAGTGTGCAGGATTGTGTGATGCTCAGGCAATGTGTCTTGCTCCTTCCTTGAGGATACGAGTTAAGGCAGTTTGTAGACCACAATAAATTATTTATACGATTCTGGTTTTGAATATTTTTAATATATTGAAACAGTAAAACAATCGCAGAAGAAACTCAGTCGTTGTAAAAGGTGGTCTGCCCCGTCTTGATCTCGACCCGGTGCGAAGCTCGATCGCTACGAATCGTGTTATTCGTTCCTTCTTCAACTAGATGACGCTACTAGTCCTCAACAGATAGTAAAGATCTTAATCATGACATTGGTGGAATGTAAGTGTGCAACAGTACGCGTCTGCCTAATACTTCAGGGAATACAAGCAGATACGTTTCCATAGAAATAATTTCATTTATGATCACCGGTATTTCCGTATTTTCTATACAAATTCTAGGAACAGGTTTCAACTGATTCACATCACATAGACCAGAGTTTATACTATTAAAGCATAAACTACATTTTCAACTAAATAACTAGTTGTGGTTTGCGAGTCTGGCTGGTTTCTATACAGGCCTTTTGGAAAGCGGTGACATAGTTTTACTAGTTTTCATGTTTACTGAACTAGCTAGAAATTGTTACTTGTTGAAAATAAAACTTTGTATATATAGAAGTGTTGATTTTGCAGTTTTGTTAAGTACTAGATTTGTACTCCTGATAAAAATATCATGTAGATATCAGATGTCAGCATGTCGAAGTCAGGGTTTTTTTTATATAAGCTGGGCCTTTTCAGGCATTTTCAAATCGTCGTCTCTTAGTGCAGAATTTCAAAAGTGTGTTGGTACCATGGAGAAGAGACCGGCAAGGAACTCCATGGTTAATCGATACTCTTCCTCAAAAAATACTGATATAACGTTCGGGATATAAGACGCGTATACATTTTTAAGAACGGAGTATCTCACTTAGCGAAAACTGGAAAGTAGATCATGTTTAGAAGAATGTACTGATTGAAGTATTGAGAAATTTTAAACTTAGAATCTGCGGAACAATAACAACACATATCATATTCATATACCTAGGTCTGCCTAGACACAAACAGCCGTCGACGCCTAGACACAATAGATTTTTTATTGTCTAGGTATATGTCAAAAAAAAAAATAATTCCACAAAAAAATCCTTAACGCTTAGAGTTATTTAATTAATTAATATTTTGCAGTTTAAAATAATGTCTCAAACGCCAAAGTAATAATGGATGTTTTATACAAATTTTTGAAAAGACGTATTACTTAGCATTAGGAACGTGTTGGTGAATTAAGAATTGGGTCTTAAACGAGAACTTGAAGTAACTGTAGGTTCTTCCATACTGACGTGCGAATCAGATTTTTATTAGTAATAGAACAATTCTGATGTACTGTAGTTTCTTTTTATGAGCCTTACACACATTCAAAGAAGTCGAGGAAGATAGAAGTGTTGTATCACTATCACTACATCCCTACATATTATAAAACAAAGTCCTCCGCCACGTCTGTCTATCTGTCTGCCTGTTCGCGATAAACTCAAAAACTACTGAACGGATTTTCATGCCGTTTTCACCAATAGACAGAGTAATTCATGAAGAAGATTTAGATGTATAATTCATTAAGGTTTTGTGTAAATTGGCTGAAATATGACCATAGACGCAGATATCGGAAAAAATCATGCTGACTGGGAACTTTACTGGCGTGCGCCGAGTAAATGTTCTACGACAGAAAAAATATGAAGGCGTATATGTTGCACCCTTGCGAAGCCAGGGCATTAAAGCTAGTTCGTAAGCCAAGCGCTAGTTAAATAAATAAACAAATATTTACCGCTTTTATTACACTAATAGCTTCCGCTCGCGGCTTCACCCGCGTGGCTTACGAACCCGTACATTTTTCCGGGATAAAAAGTAGCCTATGTGTTATTCCAGACTATGATCTATCTCCGTGCCAAATTTCATCCAGATACGTTCAGTCGTTCTGGCGTGAAAGAGTAACAAAGATCCATCCATCCATCCATCCATCCTCACAAACTTTCGTATTTATAATATAGTATAGTAGGATAGAATAGGATAGGATAGGAAGTAGGATGCTTATTAATAACGACTAACTTTAATTTCTTAACTGCGGATGTGCAACTCACGTTTCATTTCTTAACACAATTATGAACTAATTACTAACAACTGCACTCTCTAATATTAAAGTGTAAACACTTCGCTCGGAAGCGACCATTAGTATCCATTACAATATTGTTCGTATAGTGATTATTTAACCATTTGGAAGAATCGTTGTATCGGAAAATTGTGACCCAGTTACGTGCGAACTAATAACTTCATTTTATATTTAAATGCATGTATGCCTCGTTGGTCTAGTGGTCGCAAGCGCGGCTGCTGAGCACCAAGTCCTGGGTTGTATTCCCGGGTCAGGTAAAGTGTTATTGGGTTTTTCTGTATGGAAATTCTCAGTAGCAGCACGGAGTTTGGAACTGTGCCTGGTAGATGGCAATAGGCTCGCTTCCTATCCAAGGGCGGATCCAGCTTTTATGTCAGGGGGGGCACATGTTTGAAGTCTAGTCGGGACAGGCTCCTATTCGATTACAATATTAAATACTGTACGATCAATGAGATTAGAAAAATTATCAGTGGTCGACCTAGAACCCGCCCAGGGGGGGGGGCATGACCCCAATGACCCCCCCCCTTGATCCGCCCTTGCTCCTATCACGTGGGACTCAATAAGAGCATCGGCGAAATGTGGGTTACATTTAAATAGTACACCTCTGCCTAACCTTTCGGGGAATACAGGCGTGATGTTTGGCTATGTTATGTTAATATCAGTACCTAAGTAAGTAATATTAATCATCTCGAATAAAAACAGATTCTGTAAGATACTACCAATATTATAAATATCCGTGCGGTGTCTCCAACTTGATCTATTGCGGTGCGCGCTCATAAATTACAGTGGCCAACATTATTAGGACATTGCAGACACGCCACTCGTTTCAAACGAAAGGCTATTTTGTTGAGAAATTGTATTAGGTATCTTTCAGGTTATATTCATAGTATTTTGTTGATTTTCAAGTTTTATATTTTTATACGTGTTTTTTGGATCGGCCTTTTGTCAAAAATCTTTTTTTGGGCTCAGTATCAACTTACGTATTTTATTAGAATATAATGGTTTTAATTACTAATAAACCTAATTCAGCCACTTTAATACGTTTTTATGATTCTTCTAGTCGCACGGTTTCAAAAATTTGGACCTATTGAAAAGAATCGGCAAGAAACTCTATGGAGACCCTTTTAAAAAACTGAAATCTCTTTAACAATCTTGTTAAGTACCTACATGATGTGGAAGAATTTTGAGATAACAATGTAGGTATATTGTCAAAAAAATACTATGAGGACCTTTAGCATAAAGTCTGCTGATAAAAGCAAAATATAAAGAAAGAATGGGGGCACTAGGATTCTCTCGTATCATGTATACAGTTTATATATTTCAATCTGACATGCGCACACACCTAGACTTGGAACATCTATCTGTGGCCCATACCCATTTGTTCCGTGCGGAAATCGAGCTCACGACACATGATACTGAAAGCAAAGTGCTTAGACTTTGTGTCCATAGCGCCGTGAAGCTAAAACGATGGTATAGTTTGTCCAAATGAATGCCGAATCAGCAACATTATTTAGTGGTCTTAATCCCCTTGTTTTATATAAAAATGCCATAAACAGCTACAATGAAACACAACTATGTTAATAAAACTGTATACCATAAACTTTGCCTGCATCATCACATCATTTTATGGTGGCATTAATTTAATGGTTTTACGACGGATTTAGTGAAGTATAAAAATTGTTAACAAGCAGAATTAAAGATTATGTGTATATGGGTTGTGTATATGCCCATTAATGCCCCAGCATTAATGGGCATTTTTGTGCGTTCCTCGGCTACAATAATCTACTTTTTTAGTTAGAGATGTCTTTTTATAAAAGTCCACTCTAACTGATTACGAAAGTATTCCAGGTATATTGGGGGTTGAAAGGTTGTAATTAAATCTGTACATGCGGAGAGAGTCGCGGAAACACTAGCTAGATACCAATATTATTATAATTTTAGAAGGTGAAGTTAGATTCTATAACAAGAATTAGGTAGATGTTGCTGAAATTTGAAACGTGCAAAAGATACAATTTCTGACCGTTACACATCTAGTACAACTCAACGAACACAAAGTTGGCCTCTCAACAGTAGGTTAAGAGGCCAACCGTGGTGAGTCTCGGTGCGGTCTTCTAAGAGTTCGCGAAGCCTATCATATGGTGTCGAGGCGGACCACCATGGTGAGTTTAGCCGGTAGGAGTATAGTACAACCCTCCCCCCTCCTAGGCGAACGATAGCCCATGATGGGTTCTCAAAAGCTTAATCATAGAAAAAGTTAAGAGGCCAACTATGTGAACTGCCACAGAAGTAAATAACATCTACGTTATAAAATATCAGTACACCGTCAAAGTGCCCAATAAAGATATTTACAATAGTTACTAACCTAATACAGTCAACAAATACAAACAATGCGACAGACATAAAGAAATATTTCATCTAAATCTACATCCACATTTCCACCAATCCTCTAAACCCGAACAAATCGCGATAAACTGTTTACCCCCACAAAAAACTACCCTCAAAATCTGCTAAACTCCTTGGAACTGTGGGGGTTGTAACAGCTCTTAAGGGTTCTCGAACGACTGATGTTGATCGCTGGGTGCGAATCGCTCTATATAAATACTTTAGGGTCGTAAGTGGTTTTAATATAAAATAGTTTCGTTAAATATTTTTTATTCAAGTAGGTATCTATTTTTGAAGTATTTGTTGAGTGGGATTTACAGTTACAAAATTATTACACTGGGTTTAGTTTTGGGGATACTGAAGAGAGATTTACATATATTAAATAGCTCTGTTTTACTTTTGAATACTCAGAAGTGTACAGCAGATTACTGAGTATTAAAAAGTAAATCTGTTTCATTCCCTCACACAATTTTGTAGCAAGGCGAAAAGTCGTAACCACATAATAAACAGGATTTCATTTCATCCCGAAATTCACTTGATCGGATCAAAGTTCCTACACACACAAATATACATATATCTACACATAACAGCAGATACTTAACAATATCGTGTTTACGCCAACAACAGAGTTTACCAAGAATTTCCCCTTCAACGCCATATTACGTGATTAATCGTATCCATCATCGGAAAAAACACCATGTTCACATTGCCGAAACACCGCTGTCTTCGGCAATTTCGTTCAGAGACTCCGCAAAAACGAAACAGCCAGCCCGCCAACTTTCATCTTCATATTTTCCCTACAAAATCTTTGTGGATGATCAGTGACCAATATTACTTGACCCCGCCCTCTATGTTACTACCAACTTAACGCTTCAGCAATAAGGGTGTTCGCGTATCTTTTAGGAGATCAAGATGCGTTGGACAGTGTGCCGGTAAGTGAAATCGAATATTTTTTTAACGTGAAAAAATGTACGCTCCGGAAATTGTTACTGTTTGTTTTTTAAATATAAATGTACGAGACGTCGTAAGTTCTACAAGATCTTAATACGAGATAGGGGATTAGCCAAGCCTTAGCTATCTTATTCAATTTATTTTCAGAGACTAGAAAGTTGATTGGAATAGATCGGTGAGTTAGATAACATTGTTCTAGATCTCTTAAAAATGAAATAAGGCCCCACTTAGATAGATTTTCGGTAATCAGCGCTGAAAAGCGCTTTAGATAATTGAAGTCAAACAAAACACAATTTTACATGAAAGGATAGAACTTTAAACGTTAGGAATGGGGTATACATATTTGGATAGTTCTATTATTTCATCATTCAAAAATGGAACGCTTATGAATACAAACATACGTAAAGGACATGGGACTTTTTCCAATCATATTGGAAAATAGTTGCGAATAAAACGGTAGGGTAGGGCGGGGCTAGTTGAGCATAGGGGTAAGTTGGGCAATCGAAATATCTTGAAAACTATTCACCGCACGGTAACGCATCAAATTGCGGAAAGAAGCGGTTGCGGGAGGGGAACTCATAGCGCGACCGCCAGTAGCGACTTGTCGATCGAGTAAAGTACACGCGCGCATTGTTTATTTTGTGACCAAAAAGTAAAAAAATCGTCAACCGAAATACTTCTTCTGTACTAGTCAAATGTTATGCGATTTCAATCAGGTAAGTGTTAAACTTCCATAAATTTAGTATATTTTTGATATATGTAAAAGTTCTGGATATAATTATAACAGTTTTTACATTACCTCACTTTTGTTTATAAATTTTCGGGTTGGGGTTAGTTGAGCAATAGTTGCTCAACTAACCCCAAGACTTAGAACGACAGTAATATACGTTTTTTTATTTTGTTTTAGGATGCGGACTTATTAAAGAAAGACTACAAGAGGTTTTTACACTACTCAAGACTTAAATGATGGTGCAAAGGCTGTCAATGATGAGGGAAACAGCGTGAATGCCGCCGCTAAAGAATTCATAACTATATATAAAACAATATCAAATAGATGACTGACAGAATTTTTGAAGGAATTAAATGAAGGTGGTGATTCATCCATGGGTTATGTAACACCGAGACAAGTTTTTCTCACACGCAAGAAGACTCTTTAAAAATTACTTGTTACAAATTAATTGCATTAGTCTTCTATGGAGACCCCAAAAGACGTTCATCGCCTTGCCTACGAATGTGCTGCTCGACGAAAAGTTTCCAAGATCTTATTAATATTTTCTTTTTTAATATAAGCTATATTGATAATTACATAAATAGACGACACGGTTGGCGCAATGGTTGAGAGATCGACTGCTGAGCTACGTGTCGCGGGTTCGATTCCCGCACGGAACAAATATTTGTATGATCTACAGATATTTGTTTCGGGTCTGGGTCTTCGTATATGTGAATATACACCGTGCCTCGGAAAGCACGTAAAAGCCGTTGGTCCTGCGCCTGATCTCTCCCCGGTCTTGTCGGATTGCCGTCCCATCGGACTATGAGAGTGAAGGAATAGAGACAGCACCTATGTTTGCGCACATACTTGTGCTCTATAATGTCTCCTGCGTAGTTGGCTAATCTCTGGTGAGATTGGTCGCCGTGACCAAAATCGGTCAGGAGGACATTATTATTAATTACATAAATATTAAAGTCTGATTTTGAATAGAAAGTCTGAGTCTAATCCAAAAGTTAAGTTTAAGCTATGTTGATGTTTTGTTGATTCTATTTTTTGTTTATTATTAAAAGAAAATTACTTCTAGTTTTAATGTTACGTCACTAAAAGACTATAAATAAAAAATTGATTGTCAAACAGTAATTTTATTTCATGTCTAGTTAACATTGAACCTATGGTTTGCCTAGGATTTCTAAGTGCTCAATTTTCCCCATACCCTTGCTCAACTTACCTCACCTATGGGGTACGTTGAGCATACTTGACTTTCTGCATTTAAACAACTCTAGCTCTTAAATTTGACTTGTTCGAAATAAATTACTATGGACACTTTTGTAAAGGGATAAATTACTAACCCATCAGTATGCATAACAAGCTATTAAGACTTATAGTTGAGGAGCTGTAACCGGTCAAGTGAAAAATTGCTCAACTAGCCCCGCCCTACCCTACTTTAAAGAAAAGCACTAACACTACCCGACCTGGGAGTCGAACCCAGAACCTCACGCTCAGCATTCGTGATTGTGACCACAAGACCAATGAGACAATCATAATTACTTATTATAATATATTATCTGACCTTCTATAAGTATGTAAAGTTTACTTGGCCGCGAACTTGGTAGCTATAAGACGGTTGAGATTATCTGACAATCCACGATTCAAGGAAGAAACAAAGGAGGAAGGAATTCGGCGCTAGAAACAAATGTTGTTTAAACTGGACTTAGGCTATATGGCTGCCCGAGTTTGTTTCATTTGTAATTTCATCACGGATTCATCAAAATGGCACAACTAATATTTTTTTGTCTCTAACAGGAAAACAAAGTTGTGTATTTGTTTTATCAGGCTGTAATTCTTCATTTTAAACATCTTCCCATACTGATTCCTCCTGTATCGTAGGTACAGTTTACACACATCGACATTTACACACTCACACACCCAGAACTTGGAACAACTATCGGAAGAGCATACTCCTATTGATTCCATAGATGCACCAAACCGTTTCGTCTTAAGAGCTATTTAGTTAGTAGTTATCTAACTAAAATTAAACCAAAAACATTGTTCTTCAGATGTTTCATTTATGACCCGTGAATTTTAATTTGAAATCACAAAAAGAAAATAACGCCAAAGATAATCTTGCTTGACCACATGGAACTTTTTGAAATATTGCCAAAACCAAACGCATTCTACCTTCACCATATTCTCTATACCTCTAGAGAACTCACATAAACTACATAATTAGTGTTATTAGGAACTGTCATAATTATATGTGTATCATGAAGCACGCTAAAATCGTCGCCAGCACTAGTAACTAATAAACTAACTTCATTAAATAACGCACTAGAAACTTGTTCAGTGAGAATGTTATAATATCCTGGAGTAACTGTGTTTTGTGGATCTGGTATAATAATAAGGCACTTTGGAACTGGCGTACCTGTATGGAATTAGAGGTTTTCGGTTCCTAAATGAAGGATGGCAGAAATTGCCGCGGAATTTTCAATGAACTGCTGATCAGTCAATGCTAGTAAAGGTGCAAAGTCGTTCCTTGCAGTTTCCTTGCTAGATATACAAGTTGGTGATCCTTAGATCTATTCTCTTAAATCTCAAGATTGGTTTTTTGTTTTTATTATATTTAGTCTTGGTATGTGGATCATTAGGTTTGTCATAACAGACATGTCGATTACCTTACGAGGTGAAGGACAAAAAAATTATAGAACATTGGTCATGCTGTAAAGATTTTTGCGCTGTACTATGAGTAAAATAATTGATAAGTAATAAACATCCCAATGTAGACCAAACCGATTTCAACTGTATGTAGCTCACCTTCCCTGCATAACGCCCCATTTACATTCGCACTTCAATAAACGAAATCCTGCATCTTTACCTAACTCACTCATAACTACTTGCTCGGAAACTATAATCGATTCAAACGCTATCATAGTATATGTATCTACAACACAACTTGCAACACTAATCGATTCAAGCACTAGTGACGTGGATAACCGATGATATACACTATGATTTTCATAATTCGAATGCCGCCTCCATAACGCGATAATTAGTGCGAAGCCTCTAGAGCAATGTTGTGTGGGAACTCCGTCACCTGGAGTTATGAACTTTGTCGTGGCGTTAATATGAACTAACTTCTACTGGGAAATTGAATTTTAATAATAGAATATTGAATATTTTTTCTAGGTTAGTAAATTATGGTTGAGAAGTGTTAATTAGTTTTGTTCTAATAACACGTGTTAGGTTTGTGTCAAACGTGTGAATCGAATGAATAGAATTATTGATTTGAACATATGAAGTTTAGTTAAATAAGGTATATAAAGATATGTGTGCCTAGTTGATAGTATCAATAAATTTTGTCTTATTCAAACCGAGACAATGGTAAGGCCCGTGTTCAAATAGTAAGCTCCGAGGCTTTGACCAACAGTGGACGAAATTTTGACCGACCGACCAATCAAATCATTCTTTCACACACTCTTCCACAACATTCTTCACGTGCATAATGAACAACAGATTATAATACCTTTCATAAATCTTCTATGCACCAGGTTTCAGAAATTCGTCTTTCAAAAACCACACTTCAAACGCGCGGGAAGAAACCAATAAAAATGCATTTCAAAAATGAACATTATGAAGCTGGGCACTGTAGGAAATGGAACTGACTCGGCGGAGTTCTCGCAGTACGGCGGGAAGAAATGCTAATTACCAGGAAATGAACTGGTAGGACTTAGTGAGAACATAAAATAGGTACTTTAGGTGTTTGGAATAAAATAATTATGAAATTAAGACTTTTTTTTAGTGTGCTTTAAGTCTCGTGGCGGTAATAAAGCTCAACAGAAGGTTTCGTCGTACAATGCAAGGTAGAAGGTACCAGACTGCGCAAAAGGTAACGTGCGATTGACTGACTAAATCCAACCTTGTGTGTTCTTTATAATATGAGTGTACGGGAATGTATACAAATAGAAAACACTCACATTGCCTCATTGCCAAGAGTGAACCGACAAAGAAAAAGAAGGTTATGAGTTGCTGCATAGATCTCAGCTAAGGATGGGAGGAAAAGGAGTTGGATAAGACACGTGGTAAGGCTGGGTGATAACAGGTAGAGTGAGGCTGTGACTGGAAGTAGATAGGCAGATGACACCATTGAACCTCAATGGGCCCGGGCAAGAGGAGCATATTTCGGGTAGGAATAGCCAATGAAACTACAAATACAAGGTATATTGACACACACATCTGGACCTTCGGTTGGCAACGCAACAGATATCACTAGTTTGCGGATTTCCATGAGCGGCGCGGCGGTGCTTACAAATTGTGCTAAATATATCGGAAATATGCTGTGAATTAGGCTATGGCGGACTTCATAATGAACACATATGAGCAATTGAGCAAAGAGTTATTCTTAATTCATAAATACATAGACGGTTTTGTATTGTTTCTACTTACCTAGGGGGTCAGTTGTCTTGAAGGAAGCCGGTCCTCGCCAATCTGGTCTGGTTTGGCGATCAATCAGATCAATTGCTTTTACCCATAAGAGCTGTAATCATAAGGTGGAAATTCATTTGCATTGTTTCTACTTTTTGACAGTTTATACAAAATATGAAAAATAGAACAGTCATAGTCATAAGAGTAAAGTGCTTCCTCAAATACCAGCAAAGCACACATTTTTCGTTCTTTCGTCCTCTCTCACTGTAAATCCAATGCTGTCACAATTCTATTGGAACAAATCAATTTTATTTCTATTTCAAAATGTCGCTGTCACACAAAATTCGTTCGATAAACCAGTGATCGTAGCTTCCTCGTGTAGAAAATTGTATTTCTAAATCCTTTCTTAGGTTTTTGTCACCTTTGCATGATTTTATATTCATTTATGCGTCCTTGAGATGATTGAATGTATAAAGGTAAGAGGTTTTTCTATAATATTTATTTGCCATAGAATATTATATTAGGTGATTGATATTATTATTTATTGCTTATTTTTTATGTTTTTGTTATATATAAATATAGGATTTTTTGAGTTGTATGACGGTTATGGTACAGTAGCTAAGCGATTAGCTTCCTGCGCTGTATCGGGGGTCCGATTCCTGTAAGCAACAAATATATTTGTAAGATCTACAGATAGTTGTTTCAGGTGGCTGCATATGAAACATATGGTTTTAAACTGTACTCACGATACACGAAAATACAAAGAATTATGACAGATTCATGATGTATTAATCTAAAGTTTTTCCTTTGTAAGGAAAACATTATTAATAAAACATTATAAGCCTGTATATGTAATTCCGTTCTAGCTATGCAAACTTCACAATAACTGGTTGCTCTCGTTCAGAAGCCAGTTTCATAGATCAATATTTCCCAGAATTCTACCTCTCATTTTGCTCAGTTAACAATTTTGTATGAAACAAAGTCCCAGTAGGTATCTAGTGCTTTACTTGGCATCAATAACTTATTTTATTGCTTATAAAAATCATGTATCATTGCTAAGGTTATGTTCACATGACATTCGTTTAACACGCGTTTTGTTATCGTGTGATTTCAAATACACATATTTTATTCACAATGTCAACGCCCTTCATTGGTCTACTGGTCACAAGAGCGAGGTCCTGGGTTCGATTTCCAGTTCAAGCAACCGTTAACGGTATTTTTTAATTCTCAGCAGCACGAGGTTTGGAACTGTGCCCGGTAGAAAGCAATAGGCCCGCCCCAACTCAACTCGACCCAGTAATAAGTGACACTACACATAATACTTACTGTCTTGAAAAAATGATTTGATGACCCGTAGTGTCTCTGTTTGGTCTGTTTGTATATTCAAAGAGTTGTTGAAGAGAGGTTTTGATGATCATCCATAATTTTGGGCCAAATTAATTTCTATTTATTTGTTCTAAAATAGGTGATTTGGTGTATTGCCTATCCGTGGGCTACAGCAATTCTCACGGGGAACGATTACCGCCATATTTTTTTGATATATCTATTTCCATAATCGCGCCAGAATTATCCCCCAGAAATGTAACCAATTTGAAACGTAAAAAATAAATGCACCTATAAGTTTTTGTTTCTAAATTTCGAATCGAAGCTTTTAGCTTCGAAAATCAATTACCATTGCATAAATAACGCTTGTGTACCCTATTCCTAATTTAAGCAGATCCCTTGTAGAATTTGGATCCTCGTTGTAGTGAGGGGATCATTGTAGGGGTCTCCGGGCACAGAATGCAATTTCCTTGACAACAGCCCTGAGGCATGGGACGCTTGCGAGGATTCGACCGGCTCAAGTGTTTACTTACACACTTTAGAAGAAAATTTTGTTTAAGACGCAAAATATACATAGGAAATTCTAAGTATTTTTTTTTTTAAATATTGCCCCATACTAGGATTTCTTCTGTATTGTGGGTATAGTTTACGAATATGCATGTCACATACACACAGAACCAGACCCGAAACATCTATCTGTAGATCAAATAAATATTTGTTCCGTGCGGGAATAGAACCCGCAACACCTAGAGCAGAGAGATAATCTCTTAGCCACTGCGCCGATCGTGCCGCCAGTATATATGTATATAGATAGTAATATATAAATATATGTATACACATATATCTCGGTTATCATAACTGCCATAGAGATCCATAAAAATCTCAAATCTCTTTTTTATTATAACCTTATTCTCATATGCAATAAATGTATTTTTTTTTTAAATTTGTGTTCTATTATTAAAATTATACTATTATTTTACAACCGTTCTTCCAACTGTAGGTTGTGTTATAAGTTGGTTTGCGTTCATAGTACAAGACACGAGGTTAGAACTCACGGCCTCTCAGTTCAAACGTCGCGTCGGTTTCGTTGGGCATTTGGCGCTTGATATTGTCATGGTACATCTGATATAGATTAAAATATGAGTGAAAGCCTTAAAAAACAACAAACAACAACAACGTAACAAAGATGATAGTTTTCCGGCGATTATGTAAATTACACTAAAATTGACACAAGTTTCGTTTGTGTAACACTTAAATATTTTATGTGATTGTGGTCATCAAACGTCGATGTGTGGCATATAGGTACATTGTCGATCGCTATATAAGTAATAATTTAGATAACTCAGTATGTATGGAAAAAGCGTTGGAAAATTTTCTTTTGATAGTTTTTTTTTTTTCTTATTTTTATTACTTATTTGAGTGCATTCAGCAGCAATTCACCTGATGGTAAGTTACAATGCTGCCGAGGATGGATCACGTAAGCCCATCAAATAATGCCCATTCACTCTCGCCTTGGGGCGTGAATGGACAAGGAAGGCGGCAGTTGTGCAAGGCGCCCAGCACTGGACAAGCGCCACTGTGCAGATCCGCCTTCTTGCGAGTACGCATAGAAAAAATAGGTATTCATTTATTAATTTTTTGCTCATTTTTGTCTGATAAAAGCAAGTAGCAGCACGTAGGCTCGCCGCATATTCATCATCATCATCATCAGCCAGAAGACGTCCACTGCTGAACGAAGGCCTCCCTCAAGGTGGGGTTTGCCATAATTCCCACCCTTGGCAGGCGGCTTGGGGATCGCAGTGGCTCACCGATTAGTGAGAGGACGCTGCTGCCCGTTCTCCGGTGTCTGGCCGCAGTTTTAAGACGTACCCGGGTCAACGCCCCATGTTACATGGGACTTAATAACTACATCGGCGAAATTTTGGTGCATAATAGTACACCTCTGCCTAACCCTTCGGGAATACAGGCGTGTCGCTATGATATCACTAAAAGAGCGGTTAATGACACCGTGACACCTACAAAAAATCCCCCCCTCACAATTTAAACGGTAAAATGGGTCACAGTAATAATTTAATAGATGACTCAGGTAAAATGAAAGCAATCATAGATAATAACTTAATTACTTAATAACTTCTAAAACACTTTCGATTAAGAGTAATTATAATGTGTTATGTAGTTATTTTTAAAACCTACTTTAAGAAGAGGATATATCTAATTTCTAGAGTGTTTTAAAAATGGAAAAACAGGGTGTCTTTCATCTAAGGAAAAATAAAATTCTCGTAGGTGAATAAGTAACTAAAGCTTTGTAAATACGGGGTGATTCCTTTTTTAAAAACTAAACTGATTTGTTAACTTTTAAAAGTTTCAGACTTTTTACACTACCAACTAAAGAAAAAAGCGTCCAGGCCTTTGTAAATTTACTCGTAGGTATCTACGTGAAAAGACGTGAATCCACACTATTGTAAATGTGAAAATAACTCTGTCTGTTTGTTACCTCATCACGACTAGACCACTGAACCGATCGTTATGGAGTTTTACAAAGAGGGAACCTAGGACCTTAAGAAGGACTTTTGAGGTTATTAAAATTCAAATGGAGAAATTCAAACGAGTATATTCAAATGGACATACACCCAAACCCAAAACAACTATATGTAGATCATACGAATATTTGTTCCGTGCGGGAATCGAACCCGTGACACGTAGCGTAGCAGTCGATCTCTCAACCACTTCGCCAAACGTGCCGTCAAATCAATATAGTCATAATAGACACACAAGAAGTCGCAGGTATCAGCTAATTAGTAAAAAGAAAAAAAAAAAAAAGTTAAAATCAAATGATGAGTGCGCCTGTACCGAGAGTCTATACTGTGAGACTTAATATTTAATTTAGTACAATCTACGCGTACTTATTTGCTTTACGGTTGCACGTACTGTTGACCTATCAAAAACTGTCAAACCAGAATGAACCCGAAATATTGATCAGTCAGCCCCCAGGGGTCGACGTCCGATGATTACCTTCATTGACGGATGGCTAGGTGGCGACGAACGAACCAAATAACGGCGGTCACACGTAAATTGGTAAGGGAGTAAGCTCATGTTGGTATAACCGGCATAGTGTGGGGATGAAATATTTATCCATAGCATCACGCCTGCATTCCCGAAAGGTTAAGAGCCTTTACGCCGTACGGTCCGTTATTGACATTTTTCATCTTGACATTACCTTGTTATATTGTATAGATCATATATCAAAGTTGCTGTCCAATTTTGTAAAGAACAAATCTAATACAAAACAGTTTTTTTTTTTTAATAATTATGTTTACTAGGGCTATTGTTTGACACTATGTTTCGTAAAATTTACGAAACATGACTACTTTATCCTTCAATACCTGGCAAAGTATATGAAATAAAAGCAAAAAATAACGGTTTTTAGAATACATATATACTCTTGTACAAATCTAGTAGACAACATTTTAAATAATTATTATCATTCTAAAGTAAATTACGAAACAACATAGCGTAAATGAAATATTTTTTGCCATTTTCAAAGCCAATTTTGACAAACTTAATGATGGCTAAATTACATATTATAATTTTTTTACATTACTAGAATATATCTTTAACAATATGGCAAAAAAATAATTATTCAATTATTCGCTAGGCTATCATTAGTTAAGCCTTCTGCCTTCTGTTAATAATGAAAAAGTTATATTGTTTATCGATATTGCAGAAATCCAGGTGCATGTGTATGTCCATAAATTAAGAGATGATAGTGAAAGCATAAAAATAGAATGATTTAATTACTTTAAATTGACTATATTAAAGACAAGAAGAAATTCAATGTGCTTGGATGGAGGCTGATCCTCCTTATTAAAGACTAAAATGTCATCTATAGAAATATAATCATTTTTAACCATATTCAGGCCCTTTCAAGAACAAATTGCGTCCATACTCCATACATTTGTTTTGAAAATCATAACCCTCCTATTCTTCGTGCCAATAAAAACAGTACAACGATTAAACACAATTAAACTCACTGAATGCAGTGCGTGTGCAGCAGCGATAGGGTTGTGACGTCATCCGTGAGTGATTGTCTCGGGAATCCGGTGGACGGGTAAATAGATTTCAGTACCATTGTAACCCCGAACTCAAAAAATATTAAATGTCTTTATAGTCAAAAATATGTATACACGTAGCGAAATTCAAACGCTTATTCTTGAAAAACTATTGGTTAAAATCGTAAAATTTGAATGACTATGCATTTTTATGTATCGGTAGATGCTATGTATAGAATTAGTCAAGATTTCAATTACTATTTCCTCTGAAAATCGTTTTTGAATTTCATTAATTGTATACATCTTATTGATGCTGACTGTACATGTTTAGGTTTAGGTATACACAGTGCCGAATTAACCACGTAGCAAGAGTAGTAATTGTTACGGGCTCCGCGCAAAAGGGGGCCCCGCGTATTCAAACCCACCCAGCTTCGCCTGTTTTCCGACTGAGACAATCCACGTCAGACAATTGGTAACTGATTTTTTTTTTGGTGAAAATAAAACACAGAATTTCATACAGTAAACGCAGAAGTGCAACAAAAAGTCACTTTCTACTTAAGAGCACATAGTAGATCAAGGGCCCCTCGATACAATTTGCTACGAGCCCCGCGCTTGCTTAATCCGGCACTGGGTATACATACCTTTTAAAGTCTAGGACAGGTTTGTGAAGATAAATATCATATGTCAACAGTAAATATTGAGCCTTATTAAGACAATGTTTTTGTATTTAACATATTGACATCATCTGCCTGGCCGTTTCCTATATGTGTTACGGTCGGCTGTCAACCGAAATAAATACAGCAGTATTATACAGGGACATTTGTCTTCTAAACTCTGTATTTCTTAATACCGATATCCTAAAGTCTCTGATTCTCAGATTATAGAACTTTTGACGGGCATAATGACTCTAATGCACGACTTTAGAGGCACGCATTGGCGTCGGCTAAGTAAATATTTTTAAGTAGATACCATAGGGTCCGGGAATAAAACTGCTGTTAAAATATTAAACTCTGTATTTAACGCAACGAGCTCCCAAATACAATTCTTATTATTTTGTATTCAACGTCCATCACTCAATTACTAAATATTGGCATTCCTTCAAATACTTATTTTTTTTAAATCGGTCACCAGTCTTTATATCAAATACTGTAAAGTATTATATAAAACCTCTACAATACCTACAACACGGTAAGTATTTTGCAAACGAGTAACATTTTGTATGGTATTTGTAGCCAGGCTAGATTGGCACTACATTGTTTGGATCTAGGTCCTAAAGCTTTTGCTCTTTTTTATATAGCCTTATCATGACGATAAGATTCAGTCGCGATGCCTAGCAAGTCAGATCTGTATTGGAAATTTTTATGGAATTGTATCGCGTAAAAACATGTCAAATTACATCACCTATAGGATGGGCCTCTCAAAATTAAAGTATACATAAAAATAAATTTAAAAAGCAATTAGTGTATAAAATAATTAACGAATCAATCACAGCGTTCAATCTGAATGATTCGATTGAAACTTTATAAATAACAAGCGGATTTGTTCGAGTGCGCATCGTTAACAAGCTATAGCTTCGAGCAAAATTAATTTATTAATAAAAAAACGCTCGGATTGTTTCATTAAAATAATTACAAACGGTTTTCCGTGGTCTGGGTGTTATTGGAAAATGAAGAGGTGCTTAGTCTCAGTAGATTTTTTGTAGCTTTGTGGAAATTTGAAATAAGTTGGAAAGTCCTTAGTTACTGGATGAGGCTTGGTTTTGATATGGCAGTGACTCATTAAAATATTCGCATGTAATTTTATAAGAAGGCGTGTGTAGTGTATGTATTATTTTTTTGTATATAAAATTGCATACTTGATAATAAATTAGAAACACGTCAAAATCCATTACTCCAAACGTTACCAGATTAAATATCAATACGATTTACTTCACAAAAAATTAAGCACACCCAATCGAACTAAGTGCGTCCGCAAACATTGCCTAACACATACTTTTCGATATCAAACATCGTCTAGACACAACCATTATACAACGACCTATCATCTCTTACGACATCCCCCTTAAATGTACGTAAAGCTTAGTAGTACAGAAGGGGAAGGGAGGTCAAAGTAAACTGGAGTTTGCAAAGGATAAGGGTGCATCCAGATTAACAGGGAGATCGACAAAGAAATGCAATTAAATGTAAAATAGGGGATGTTTCACACGACTGTTGACACGGCGTGACGAATGGGGCAGATAGGTGTCAGTCCATTTCTTTTTAAGTGAATTTTTAGATTTGTTTGCAGCCAACAGTTTTAAGAGGAGTTTATAGTGTTTTGCATTTGAAATAAAATCATTGAAGGCTTTCGGAGGGAGATTTGTTGTCTCAGTTCTATTTGAAGAAGTAGATTGGGATTTCTTATTTAGGGGGAATATTTATTTATTTTATAGAGGAGCGCACAACGTTTTGCATTCATAAAATTTAACCTCACCTCCGCATGATGCACTCGACATCTCCATGGCAATGTGTTGATTCGAATAAGTACGTGTATTTTATTCTTACATGCACAGAACATCTGCAATAACTATTATTTCCTGTGCTATACACCACTGACATACGCAACCCGCCTCACATCGTAGGAAGATGACAAGCAGCAGCTTTGCCCACTCTTCAGGCTACTATCTTCCTTACTTCCCTAACTATGATGATTGTACACCGGTAATCATGACGGAGGCGTTTGCGCAGCAGTGGGATACGACTGGCTAATATTAACTAACTGATGTTTCCGTGTTTCCCACCCCCAATCCATCTACCAGATTACTATGACAGGTATAGCAGTATAGTAAAAAACTGAAATTTACAGGCTTAACTCAACACTAGTGCGCATGCCCTAATAGCTATCATATTCTGGACGTAGATAAATAACATCCCTGTCCACTAGATCGTATTGCAAACGATTACCTATTCATAAAACGGAAAGTTGAAACCCGGGGGAATCCCGTTAGCGGACCGACTGAGCCAAGGAGATTTATGCATTTTAAATTACTGTTGGAGCTGTTTTATGGCAGACGATACGGAAGCGATGCGGCAACGTTTACTGGTTGAAAAGACTGAAAAAATAATGAAGAGGAATTGTATTAGGGATAGTTTCATGTCAAACCACAAGTGCGAGCTCAACACAACTTCCTTCCCCAGAATTTTGACAATTATACACATACAAAATTCTACACAATTATACACATATACATCAATCTTATACTGTTTTTTTTTTTTGTTGTTATTTTTTGAGAAATGATGTCTCCTAAATCCTAGGATTAATTACTGTATCGTGGGTGCGTTTACATACACAAATATTCACATAGACACACACCCAGACCCGAAACAACAATTTGTAGATCATAAAAATATTTGTTCCTTGCGGGAATCGAACCAGCGGCACGTAGCGCAGCAGTCGATTGCTGAATCACTGCGTCAATCGTGTCGTCATCAGTTTAGGGTTTATCTTTAACTAGGTCATACAGATAACATTCGTAGCCCAGAAAGCCAATCGTTTATCCAATGCACCAACACTAATTCCAATCGTTTAATTCAAATGAATATCCCGAAAGATTCCTTTTTTAAGTAATTTATTTTTTGGTTTAGAAATAAACACAAACAAGGCCGGTATTGGTTAAAGCCGTTGAGTATAAAAGCCATTTCTGCAATGGTCAAAGGTCGAAACTTAACATGATAAAGATTAACTTTGATACGATGTTCAGCCTAAGTTGGTGTAAGCTAAAATTAACGACCCACCCGACGTTGCCAAATTATAATGTTTGCTTAATTATATTTAGGTAGCTTAGAGATGTTTATTAAAAGTTGTTTGGAAGTATTAGCTACGAAAATAGAGTAGAGTAGCACTATTTTTGGAGTTTACTTGTTTGAAGGAAGAATTTTTTGTATTCAAAAATAGGTAGGCAATTATTACTATCTTTTCAATGGCATGTTTGAAGTATAATTCGAGACGACGATCGTCTCATCTACCCTATCCTTTTACTCATAAATATACATACTAGACTAGATTTCTGAGATGCTCGATAAATGAGATAATACTCATTAACTACAAGCATTCCACAGCAAGACTCTCAGAACACTGCTTTCTGCTTTGCTTTTTATTCTTAGCGTTCAGTAATTCGATGAAATAATCAAATAATGTAAGTAATGTGCGACACAATTAAGAAGACGCATCGGTAAAGTTCGTAAATCCGACCAATTCTGAACTGAGTGCGACTTCAAGACTACGAATGTTTGTTACTAGTACTGCATAAAAAAACATACAGTCGGATTGAGAACCTCCTCTTTTTTGAAGTCGGTTAAAAATGATCTTTACGCTCAGGCAATAAGTTGTAAATTTTGTTACGAAGCAACTGGCATTGGTTGTTCGATAAGGTTCATCGATGTAACTTATTAGTTGCGTTGTATTGTAAACAATAGACTCACAACGTAATTGTTTACATAATTAACGTTAGCAAAATGAGATTGCAGAGCCTTTTTTGTAAACATGCGTTCATTTGGCGGAAGCCAAAACATTTCCTGGGGATATTTTCATCTTCCTGAAAGGAAATGCACGACAACGGAAGCGAAGCTTTTTAAAATTACATCACAAATGAAATATTTTACCTCGTTTTTACTGCGAATGTTGTTTCTATCTACGGTCTATGAGTTTGGTTTAACAATGCTAATTTCTGGAAGTTATGAAAACTGTTTTATACCAGTTTTACTTTATTTTTTGGTTCGAAATTTATTTACTCTCTTGCCCATAACTACGGCTGCGTGTATTTTATTTTCTGCATCTCGACAACAGTGCCACAAACTCGGTCCAACTATAACTAAAAACCATCAAGGTGACAAAATAAGTTAAAAAAAAACATTAAAATCGATCAACCGATCATTTAGAAAGAAAAGAATTAAGAACATACGCACACCGGAATTTTATATATAAAGATGAAGTTGCTAAAGCCTTGTATCGTCACGCTTGTATTTCCCGAGGAGTAAGACAGAGGTGTACACCAATATGTCACCGATAACATATTATGTTACATAGGACTTAATAACAATTTAAATATACCATTTATAAAAGAATAGGGAACGGGACAATTCTTACATCGAAATCTTGTCAGATTATAAACAAGGTCAACACGTATAGTTTTTTCAAAATTTTGATTAATTTAATCATTATCTCGAGACAAGCACAGGGATTTTTTTGTTAAAATATCGCATTTTTAGTGTTAGGTAATTATTTTTCGATCTATAAACAATATCAATAAAAACAAAAACGTGCCGACCGAGTAAGCAGGTACTGAATAGCCAAGATAGATGATAGATAGCATTTACAATTGCTCCAACGACAAGAGGTGAGCTCTTAAAATAATGAAGAAGAAGAACAAGAAGATACTGTACATCTTAAGCTACTATACTATAATATCAACAGTACAAAACATTGCGTTCCGTTATTAGATTCACCAATAAGCTAATGCGTTGATGGAGGATGGTTCGGCTAAGGTCAGCGGTACACTGCATCAGTCTTCTAAGAGACATGTCATCAATCACTGACCAGTGCGCGAGTAGTTTTATATATGCATGTTCTAGTAACATGCGGCGAAAACGGTTGGCAGTCGGAATGTAGGCGACAAAATTCATGGAAACATACATTTTTTACGAATGAAAATTTTTGCTTGAGTAGTGCAATTCTGCTCTCAAGCTTGTGTTAATTAACCTTTTGCATTATGATTATAATAACATTATTATTTATTGTACACAAGAAATATACCAATATACAGTTTTAAATATAAAGTTTATGCACAAAACCGAGCTTAACTCAAACATGAGTTCTCTTACAGCAAACCTTAGAGCGATAGAGAAATTTAGTGTTGAAGGACAGATAAGTGTACATTTAATTATTAAATAATAAACAAAACTACACTATGCTTCATAAATATGTACCTATATAAATGAAATCAATATGTATATAGCACACAATACATTGTTAAAACTTTTGCTTAAATATTATTGTGGGTTTAAGTTTGTGACTTTATAGCCCTGTTTCATCACTAACTGATAAACTAGCTGATTGTCTATCCACAACTTATCTAAGAGAATGCCTTATAATTCTGTTTCACAAGTGTTTGAATAGTGAAAACCAAGGCGGATGGTGAAGTGAAAATTATGTTAACTTATTTCCTAGAAAGTCACTCCGTGAAAAATAGTGATATTCAGCCGCAACCGGTTAGATTGGAAGCCGACCCCAATGTAGATGGGAAAAGGCTAGGCAGATGATGATTCTATAGCACGTGCACCGCTAGGAAATATGCCGCGGGCTCGCCGTCGACGTAGACATCGAAAATATCATCATCAACTGATACCAAGGTAAGGTCTGACTTTCTAAGTTTACTCTGCATCATCTGCTTTGGTTCTCACTATTGAGACTCAAGCCTCTATATTTATTCACCTTTATTTATATATATTTTTAGCTTGGCAAAAAACACAAACAATTCCAACAAATTGTCCAGAATCAGATTACTCAGACAAAAAGTGTATATTACAAAGGATGATAGAAAATCTAAAGAGTAGAAAAAATTAAATTAAAGGTGTACATTCATAGTGAAAGTGATTTCGCTGGCAGGAAGGGAGTTGCACCCTTGTCTGCAAGGGATATTAACCAAAAAGTAAGCACAGGTTGTATACCCGATGGGAATATTGAGGATCATACTTTGATAATATTTTGTTTTTTATTATAATATTAGTATTAATTCTGTCTGGTGTTTAAATAGGAATGATAGCATAAACATGTAGCATTACGCCCGTACTACAGAAATTAAAAATAAGAAAAAATACAGAATTTCGCCAATGTTGTTATGAGTCGCAGGTATATAGGGAGTCTATTACCACCCACCGGGCATAGTTCCTGAATCCGTGCTACTATCGAAAATTTCCATATGGAAAAATCAAACAACTTTTTGATTGACCCGGGAATCCAAACGAGGACCTCACGTTCAGCAGTCGCGCTTGCGACCACTAGGCCAATGAAGCAGTTTACTAAGAATTATGTTGTAATATTATACATTATTATTATGTATGTTATGATGTATTACGAACGGTAATAAATCGTATACTTAATTGTTTATACTTTATGAACCATGTGGAGTATCCACAGCCTGTGTCCATACCCAAAGAACAGCACAGATTGTAATCAAATTAGAAATATTTACTAAATTATACATTAACAAGACAATTTATATATCGACATTGTTGGTATATCATTAAACTTATAATGTCTTTAGACTGTTAAAACCGAATCCTAGAGATAAAAAAAAATACTAATGAAACATGATTGTCAAAACACAAATAACATGTTCAGTCACGCAAATAATATCTTATCCATACTAACCTCTCCCTAACTTAGTAACGCGGCTAGAATGACAGTTTGATTCACTTAGCTCGCGTTACTCGGTATAAACGCCATCGACCTGGGGTGAACAGCGCTGTGGGTCGTGGGTTGTTGAGCACCGCGGGATGCCAGATTGTTTTGTTTTTTCTAAGATTCGAGGTGGTTGCTTAGAACCTATTGATGTTTTGTTGATGGTGTATACAAAAAAAACATTTGTTTTTTTTATTATTATTTGAATAAACTCTACCTAATCCGACTGAGTGGATGTCACCACCGTTTTAAGCTTCCAACAACTCATACTATCGTACCTGTAAGCGACCAACGTAGAGTCATCTATGCACCGAGATCACCCATAAAGCTACGTTAAAGTTCCGCTTTGCATACGTTGGTGCCAATATTGGCGCCAACAGAGTGGCGTTCGCCCACCGCACGCGGTTTCGCAATTTCGGACTAACAGTCCGCGCTGTCCGCAGGCGACGACAGGATCGGTATTACGTATGCTGTTGATATTGCCATCGAATGTTTTTTTTATTTTATTCCTAACCTTAGGTATGAAATATCACACATCATGTCTAACTAAGAAATAAGGATTTTCGGAACTAAAATTGAATATGCTTTCTTTCTAGACATAATAGTGGACTATTAGTCTAGACGTTAAGTATGTCACCTAAGTTCCAGAAAATGTGGCATATAAATTTATCCAGATATTAAGACTAAACATAAAAAGAAATTACTGATGGAAATCTAGCCATGTGTCAAGTCAAACAGAATCATAATGATTGTAGGTGAGTCGAGGCCGTCGATAGCAATAGAAGAAAAACGCCGAGCAGAGCAATGTCCATCACACTTTCTATCGTCCATTCCTACACGTATCCCGACCCATCAGCTTGTCCGCAGGCGTGGCTATCTGAAATCTGTCGGCCGTAAAATCCTTTGGCTTAAATCGCTTAAAGCGCTTAAGCATCGCCTCATCACGCTCACCAGTCCCACATAGCATTCATTTGTTAGCTTTTTTGTAGCTTTAGTACATGCCAATTTTAATTTCTATTCGGAGGCTTTGAGTATCGTATAATGATAAGCTTTTTTTTTTTAAACACAAAGTACTGGCTAACAATCTTTTTGAACGTTTAGAGAAAAAAAAAGTAGGTATAAGTATTTGAGAATATTGAGATTTTCAGGTATTCCAATATCCAAAGAGTGTATAAATCGAATGGTTCTGTTGAGTACTTTTACAATAATAACGATAGGTCCAACAGTTACACACCAGACTGACACAGTACAAAAGATAGCAATAGTGCATAAAAGCTTACTACTAATAAATTAGGTCGTTCTTAGATCTCCTTTGCGTCATATTCGTGGCAATTTTTTTTTCAAATATTTTTATGAAACTAACTTCATAATATTTACAAGAGTACAAGTTAGTTAAGTTGATGATGATGATGATGACTGTATGTAAATTTTATTCACGTAAGGCGCCCTGACAGCCATACGATACCGATACTAAATCGGTGTATGTAGAAAAGCATACAGTTATTATCATTAACTGCCTTTCCACTTTCACAAGATATCGCCGCTAACTGAAATTTACAGTACATGCCGCCAACATGCCAGTATAGGATGTTAGGTCACTTTTGATTAATAAGAAATCACCCATATGCTATTATTTGACTGTTAAATGATAATTCAATAGACTATAAAAGATCGCTGGTGCCCGCATCGATTACCATGACTTCTGTGCGTCGCTTGATGGGTTAAAATTGTCAGTAATAAATGTCCTCGGAGAATAAAATTGGAATGCTATTTATATTGCTGAAGTTAAGGCTTCAATTCGGAGAATTAATCGGATAGAAACCCGACACAATCCCTTTGTTTGTTGAAATAAAAACCGGTTATTTGGAGGAATCATTTACCCACTCAATTTGGTTCTCTTACATCTTACTTACTTGCTTGAACATGATGTTTGGTAGTATGATGATAGAATTGTATCTGAGCTTAAAGCTTATAATAACTAGATACTCATAGTAGTAATCATAGCTTTCTCTGTCCGATAACACAGATGTCGAGACGAATAAATAATCAACCGCCGATTCTCAATTCGACTTAGTCATTCTAAAGTCAGTCATCTATTGATGATTAGTAATCAATCATTTTAAAGTGGAGTACAGCGACCGAGTTACTTTAAATAGTCTTAAAGTTGTAAATATTGTTTTTGAAAGAATTTTACGTTATATAAAGAATGATATATCGTGGAATATATTAGAAGTTAAAAAAGGAACGATTGTATTGCAACGAAGTATGTCTATTCTTTTTCCAAAAATCTATGTTTTATAAAAAGCTTTGTCTCTCTCTTACAATAAGGTGTGTATCGTGGGTGAGAGAAAGAAAGAAAGAAAGAAAAAGCATTTATTCTGTATATATTTATTCTGTGCGTTTACAGTTACAAATATTCACATGCACAACCAAATCCGCAAAAAAACTATCTGCAGGCCAAACAAATATTTGTTCCGAGCGGAGATCAAACCCGCGACACGTAGTGCAGAAAGCAAATTTCATAACCATTACGCCAATAATGTCCTCATGTTTGTTGTGACGTGAACAAACTGTCATAATCATAGCCTACAATATTTACAAAATCAAATTCATACAACTTATGATACGAAGGAACGGTTTGGACATTACCGACCGCATTTAGAGCGGAACCCGCAACACACGTCCAGTGCACGCAATGCCAGACTTGCGGTTGTAAACGTTCACCACGCTAATTTGTTTCTACCTAAACCTTATCATTTACTGAAATATATGATGCAACATGATAGTCTGGTGATGCGAACTCTGCATTATAAAAATTGCAAAATCACGAAACTTTGGATTCTAATGAGATATTAATAACAATTTGCTTTGCCTAAATAGTAGAAGAAAAAAAATCTTTTGCAATAGAAAAGTTGAAAAATATTCGAAACAAACATATCATTCTTCTTTTGTTTCTACTTATAATGGTATTTGAGGGTGCGTGCGCATTTTGGCCAGTCAGATTACAGATAGGCACTCTATTCGAAATTCGACTCGTTCCAGGCATTACAAACACAAACCAATAAATAATTTGGACAAAGAAGGAATTGGCTTTTCCTTTGTATGTATTGTGTATGATTATTGCAGTACGCCACACGCAGACATCTTACATATTTAGAAAGCTGGTTCTAGAACAGATCCAACCTTTTGTTCCGAAGATAAAATTGTCACCAAAGATCTACCTGTACGAGTATTTTAGGAATTACGAAACTAAGTACAATATCTTTTAAACCACTTGCCAAAGTTGATGCTAAAACAAAATATTGCAATAACTTGAAAGCTTCCATACTTTTTGGAAAAACAAGCGCGAACCAAGAAACTATCCCAGTACAAACTCATAAGTTTTAAGTAGCTGCAAGTGTTTCCCAAAATTCCCAATACACCAAAATAAGCCCATTAAAATAAGCCTCTAAAGTTTGAACCCATAAGAACTTCGAACTCGAACTCCTCACACTTCAACGCAAAGTAATTATAGAGTTAAGAAATTCTAGCACACTGATAGTTGAGGAGTTACAAGCACTTACTGAATTTATATAAGATTGAAGTAAGTAGCAACGGAGAGAAATTTCTAGAAGGAAATGCATTAAACTATTATGTGAGTTTGTAATTCTTGTTGATAAAGTTCGCTATGATGATGAAAGGTAAATTTGGAAGGGTAATTACTTTGAAGATGTGTTAGAGTTGGGGAATGTTCTAATTGGTAGATAAAGAACTTCAGTAAACTCAGGAGGTCCCTTTAGGTCCTTATCACCTGTACCCAACTCTTCGGGGAACACAAGCGAGATAGTATGAACGTGTTGTGTAGTGAAAAATTAAACAAATTTTATTTTTTGTAAACCTGATAATAACTGTTTGATATCGCATTAAGGAGTTGAAGTACCTTTTTTAAACAAAAGAAAAATTATGTATGAACTTCAACAACTATATATAAATGACCCGAATAATGATACTTAATTTCACAATGGGAATTATATTTTGTAATGCGTGGGTAAAACTGATTGAAAGAATTGCATTATTGAAAGTTTTCAAATTAATTGCTTTAGGTCGTACATAAAAATACATCTCTTAACAACATCCTAGCAACACAGTCTCGTTACTAAAAAGTTTTGATACTGTTGCATAAAATATACTTTCATAATTATCTAAAGCAAACGTCATTTCAATTAGACCTTCCTAATGTTCAACTTTAGATACAATAAGGGTGGTATGTATGGTATGCACCAACTACATATGTATAACACAGGATCAAAACATCCAACTATGGGAAACTTGGAGCAAAACACGCGTGTCCTATTTTCGTATCGAGGCGAATATTCGACGATTGCAAGCTATTTGAATAGAGTTTAACCCTCTTCCGGGCCGTGATGGAGCGATGATTGATTCCTGTTTACACTGGGGGTGGGTTGCAATTTAATATCTTATTGTTAATCGCAGGCCGCGTAGTGTTGACTCAATGGAAACATAGGCAGCTGTAGTTGAGAAAGGAGCGCGGACGAGTCGTGATTTAATATTTTTTTCATTTAAGAAACGGATACTGATATTTAGACTGCACGGCAGACCACGAAGGAGATGGCAGGACGAGCTTAACAAATTAAATAAATAATGGTCCACACTGGCTTAGACCAAAATATCTGGAAATCATCGGGGAGTCCTTTTCCCAGTAGGGATGATGCAAGCTAAAAGTAACAGTAATGTTTTTATAAACAAACTATGTGAAAATTTAAAGAGATTTCTGTAATTTATAGACGCAAGTTAACTGCCACGTTGGTATTTACACAATTAACATCAAATAATATCTTGTCTCGTAATTCAACCGTAATAGCAATTGTGTATTCTTGCATTGATATTTTTTACGTTAAAATATAGAATATTTTGTGTGGTGAATGGAATACATTTACATCCTCATCCAGTTTGACAATAGCATAAAAAATAAATATTAATTCATTAAAACATATTTAATCAGAACCAGCGTTTATCTTGCAGTTTCTCGACGCAGGAAAACAATTTTTATTTATTTTCTACGTTCAAACAGTATTTTTGTACATTCGTTTGTTTTGAACAACGTGCAGCAACTTTTTTACATTTTGATGGGTGAACTGAAATTCAATATCACCTCGCACTCTGTTATTTTGCGTAACGATTTTTATTTTATACTACAGAATAAATGAAAAAGGGTTGGAAATAGAATAATTGAAAGTGCGAATGTGAGTTTAGTTATCATTTTAGTTCAAAAAAAGCCAGGTGTTTGGCACAGTTTGTGTAACATCGGGCCTACGAGTATGTTGAATGATAGTAGGTTTTTAAGGGATATTTATATTATTTATAGATAGTTTTGTTCTTACAAATCCTTTTAGAGTTTTTCAAACGTAAAAAAATCTGTATACCTATATTATACATATTATAGTTAATCGAAAGCTCAATTAAAAACAGATCATTAGTGCAAACATGAGAAAACCTATATCTTACTAATAATGCGATAGATGGATGTTTGTTACTCAGTCACGCCAAAACGGCTGAACGAATCTGGATGAAATTTGGCACAGAGATAGATTATAGTCTGGAATAGTAGTACATAAGCTTTTTCACTTTTTATGCCGAAAAATGTACGGGTTCGTAAACCACGCGGGCGAAATCTAGAATAATAAAAACGACGATGATCACCAAAACATTGCTATTTTGTTTTTTGTCAGCCCTTACCTCTTTACTAAATCTAATTATATCTAAAGACGTGTACGCACATTTTTCTCTCCCGTATGTTCCCAACTCCTAGATTCAGCCGTTTGCGCTACGGCTCCATTGTTAATTATTATAAACGCTTCCAGTTATTGTTGTGTTTTGTGATTACAATTTGGACTTTAAACTGGAATAAAGCAACCCGAGTGGAAAATTTTCATGAAAATCGAAATTTTAAGTGTTTGATTTCAGAAAGTGGAAATGAAATACCCTGGCGTGGCAAGCTGTATTTTAGCCTCTTGTTCTTGTATTATGAGTTTACACGTCTACTTGCTAGTGTACAATCTACAATCAAATTTGACGACACGTATCGCGGGTTCGATTCCTGCACGGAACAAAAATTTGTATGATATACATCTTGGTCTACCACATTGGTTTAGGGGTTGTAATCACAACTGCTGAGCGTGACGTCCTGGGTTCGATTCCCGAGTTTTGATCCCGATTGCATGTCAATTTTTTTACCTACTCCAGTTTTAAAACCTAAAAGTAGAAGGATGATTCTACTATCTAAGAACATTGTAACTCCATTACACCAAGTCACCAAATGGAATTATAATGTCATCAATCTCAATAACAGTTTGTAAATTCAAAACACTCGGTTGATTGTCTTTAAACTATAAAACAAACTTGTACATTTAGTCGGAGTGGTGCGTCGTATAGACCGCGACCGCGAAAGGGCTCGATTGCTGTGTGACATACGGATATGCAAATATAAGCACGAAATTTACTTTATGTATAAATACTTAGCAACATGCCTCTATTTCCCGAAAGGCCCCAAAAGTGGAGTCCCAAGTATACTCAAATTTTGGTGATGCCGTTAAAAAGTTCCATGTCATAGCGAACCTATGGCTATATTTCGGGTACAACCTTCAAGAAAAGAGCGTACTCCTTTTTAAAAGGCCGGCAACGCACTTGCGACTCCTCCGGTGTTGCGGGTGTCCATGGGCGACGGTAATCGCTTACCATCAGGCGATCCGTCTGCTCGTTTTCCGCCTATCTCATAATAATAAAAAAAACTATTCCAAATACCAGGCTGACAAAACAACCCAACTACGCTTTGCCTGAACCCAGGAGTTCACTCTCAGCAGCCACGCTCGCGATTACTGGGCCAATGTGGCAATCTTTATATTAAGTGTGTACACATTATTTTACTTTAAAGTAAAAGTAGTGTTAGATTAAAATTACGACGATCGATAATTGTTTGACATTACAAAGCCGTGTATAATTTACTTGAGGTTCTTTCTTCTACAAAAATAATTTTGCGAAATCACATCTAATGATGATGAATGAATGCTATACGATGTGGTTCTGTACCTCTATTATGAGTTTTTCACTATTTACTTTCATAGTAAATGTAAATTTTTATGGAAGCGATTTTAGTTCTTAACTTGGTTATATTAGGGATTAGAGTCGCTAAAATGACATCTCTATAATATCGTAAATAGTAAATCAAAACTTAACTATGACACATATGTCACATAAGCGACTCTAATCCCTAATGTAACCAAGTAAAGGACTAAAATCGCTATTATGAAAATTTACTTTACTATGATAGTAAATAGTAAAAAAACTCGTGATAGAGGTACTGATGTAAAATGATAAAGAAGACGATGAAACATGAACACGTGTCAAGTTACATAAAGTGTCAAAAGAGGACAGTTTCCTACGTAGCTACAACATTCTAACTTTGACGAAACAAATAAAATCAATCATCGTTGTTGGACACTCGATCAAACAGTGTGTATCGAAAGTAAAGAAAATTCCTAATCACATTAATGTAGTTGCAGTGCAACCCAGAAAGTTAGTCCATTATGGTATTATCGATGGGTTTCAAATTGCATCAACTCTATGGGGACACAACCCTATGGTTTTCTATGGGGAGGGTGCAAGTTTTTTCAAGGGTCCATCAATTTTGGAATAGATGTCCCCTGAAATCTAATTATGCATTGTGTTGGAAAAAATATGTTGTGAGTCTAAATAAGGAATTAATTTTAGAGATTAAAAAAAAGGTTAAAAAATAACCTTTCTTCAACTTGTTGTATAATTTTTTGACACAAAATTATACTAGAATATGATCGTTTTATCTCTCCTCAATTTGCATTTTAACACAAAAATGTTTGATGTGAAAGTCCCCGCATAATATCCCTATGCCAGCCTCATAGAAAATCCTTTGCTACAATTTGAATTGCAAATTACTAGGGCACTTTCAGGGCCAACCTAATCGTTGTCTAAACTTGCCACCCCACTTTAACTTAACTCTAACTTATGTGATAAAAACAAAGGTACATCTAAGTTCCTGAAAATTTAAAGTAACTGCCCAATTTGCTGGGCGGAGGCTTACTTGTTAGTGGGCTCCGACAAGTGCCTGCCAAGTACCGGCCAAAAACTTGGCCGAAATTTGGTAGCTAACTTTGCTGGTTGAGGTCAAAAAGTTATGTACAAGAAGATGAAGTTGGATATCTATATTATATTCTCGCTTATGTTATTATTAAAGTTTGGGAAGTTTATTATTGAGTAGGACGTTGATTTTGTCGCCGATACTCTATTTAGCTGAAACTATTTTGGTATGACGTCTATGAACATTTTTTGGTTTTTGTGCTAAATTTGTGATGCTGTCGTAAACACGTCGTAGTTAATAAAAAAAGAACAATAGAAGAATAATATTTAGGAGGAACGGGGTATGGCGTTTCGTCACTTTCCAGCAACAGTAAAATTTTGTACCGCAAGATTAATCTTACAGTCCAAAATTTTACGGTTGCTGTCGGATATTGGTATTTGTGCCAGAATTTTTATAAGCTCTCATAGTGCACTTAGGATTAGATGCTGTCGCTTCACTCGGATAGATGATGCTCTTCTTTTTATCATGTTACTAATAGTCGCTACAAGAATAACAATTTACAAAAAACAAGATTTAACAGAAGACAAGTACCAGAATAGAAAGAAATGCCACAAGCAAGCTTTCGTTACGAAAACCAAATTCCACCAATTTAAGCATATCACACGTCGATTACATAATACTCGAGCGCCAATTTTTCCGGCCACGTTTTCCGATTAAGAGACAAACTCTATTTTCTGAATAAATTCCAGTCCAGACTTGGCGAATGTCGTCTGTATTTGAAACCGTGCCAAGTCCCGCAATCAGAACAGTATGTAGGCCAAGAGGCTGCGGATGGCGGCTTTCGGCTTTTTTGTCTGGAGTAAACAAAGACAGGTTGCCATGAGTGTTTTAAGCTATTTCAGTATGGAGGTTTTGAATACAAGGACGGGACTTAGAAGTTCTGTTGTAGGTCCTATATTAATATTCTTATATAGTTTCAAGCTTTGTTATTATTAACCATAGGTGTCATAGTCGCTTGGAAATATTTGGCTTTGGTCTGAAATAAATCAAAATATGAGAGATACAGTATTCCTTATTAGCAGTGACTGTGATGGTAAGCCGCAGCCTAATTACCTAAAAAAGCGACAGCAACGCGACAGCCACAAACAGCAAACTCACTGTCAGCCAATACATTATATGACACAAAAATGACGTTTGACAGAAGCTATCGCGCGATCTACGCCTGTCGCAACATCAGTAATTAGGCTGCCGGTATGAATTAATGACATTCAGCGGCATCTGGTTAGACTGAGAGTCGACCCAAACATAGCTGGGAAAAGATTTGGCCGATGATAGTATACATCTTTTTGTATAGTATTCACTCAGTTTGCCCACGGAGCCAATGAATCTCAAACGATATGATCAGGAAATATTTGACACGGTTGCTCTAGCTTAAGGCTCCTTTTTCTTCTTCAAATTCGTTGCCAGAATGGTTTTCAACTAGCACCGGAGTTACGCGGTAGACCCGCAGCCTAATTACCGATGTAACGATAGGCGTAGATCGCGAGATAGTTTCTGTCAAACGTCATCTTTATGTTATATAATGTATTGGCTGACAGGAGATTGCAGTCGCGTGTCTGTCGCGTTGCTCTTGCTTTTTTACGTAATTAGGCTGCCAATATCCTCAGTGGACAAGAATTTTCTTTTATCTTTAGATTATGAGCTTTCCCGTGAAAACTGCTCATGGTATTAGCAAGTCAGCAATGATCAAATAGGTACTTAGTTTTACTCCCCAGGGAAGGCCAGAGATACCTACTCATGTATCATCAATTGGGGATATTCTATCGGGTGCCATTATCTTCTACGATTATAAACATCTGAATGATTTCTTCGAATCCAAACAAAGCTATTGTGAACAAAATAAACATTAAAGGGTATACTCGGAAATCCGTATCATCTAGAAGCAATGTGTGACACAAAATATGTATCCCATATTTGTCGGTAAATACACTCGCCGATCAAACAACATATCTGGTGGAATATTTGCTCGAACCTTTAAGATTCTTGCATTGTTGAAGCGTAAGTGAAAGGTGATCGCGGGAGACTGAGAACCTTAAGAAGTATGGGAATAGGCTAGATGACTGCATCAAAAATAAATTCTGTAAGAACTCATTAAAACTTAATCTCTTGCTTATCTTTGGCGTTTTCAATTTTTAATTAATCAAAATCAAACAATAAGTATGATAATGGCAATGAAAAACTATGACGTCACGCCTTAGTATTTCAAACATTTTTAGAACAAAATGTCCTTTTTGGCAATTCATAAACAGTAACTGAGATGACTTGTAGTCATCTATCGTATTAAAACTTTTACTCTTCAAGCAATGATGACGACAAATTTTTTTTTTTCTTTTGTTTTATTATATAATAAGGAAAGGTTGCGTCGACTAATTTAGAAACGAAAAAGCTAAAGCCAAGAATATGAGTCAACAAGTAAATATCCAACAGCTTATAACTTACATATGAACATTTCAAAGAAACAGGAATAGTGAATAGTTTCACTTTTCTGCACCGCTGAGCTGTACGCCATGAATATACGGGAAACTTTCAAAGTGGAAATCATTCCTTCCAGCAGGATGCACTGTTGTGTTTTTTTAGAATTTCATCTTAACTGTCGCGTCTCTGCACTGCTGGACTTCGGTTTTGAGTTCGTTTTTTGATTGTGCAACTTTTTATTTTTAAACGGAAATTTTTAAGTTGAGTGTTTGAATTTAGAAATGAAACTTATGAAGCATTGGATTGGAAAAACGAAGTTGTTTAATAAGAATGTCATAGAAAAATCTAGATGTCATTACCGAACAAAAGAATAAAATGGCCACGAATCATATGTTCCAGGTGGACTGTACTTTCTTGAATAAAACTGCAGAAAAAATTAGTCCCGTCGTCCGTAACATCATGTTTTATAGATATTTGACAGTACTGTATTGGTATGGATTTGATTGTAAATTACACGATAGACTTGAAATAGAGAATCAATAAATATATTTTCACCTTTATTTATAGAAAATTGTCTCGCTCGTATCATATACGAGAAAAGTTATTACTTTATTTTTGAGCAGAGAGACATGATTGTAAACAATAAAATTTGTCTTTATAAAGATATTATCAACTAAAATATTCTTTGAACAAACATCGTAAGTACCAAACTATTTTCCAGAACACTTAAAACACGAATTGTGAACAAAACATAATGCATTCGTACTTCAAAGTAAAGGACAGTATCTACCCTTACGGGCCAATTGTCACTTTCCAATTACTACACAAAAGCGGGTATCGTACCAGTTCGCACATAACAAAGGGTAGCTATTCCGGCCACTTAGACCCCTTTTACTCTTTGCACCGCATTTTAAAATTCCATCTATGAATGTATTTGTACTATGGTGTAACATTGATGGGAATTTGGGGCGAACTTTAAAATGTTATATGAACACACATTATGATAGAAAATATTTTGTCAAACATTTCTTGTCAATCTGTTTTTAAACCCAAAATCTGGATAAAAAAATACTAATGTCCTTAACGTTTTGTTAATCGTTGGCTAGCAGATACATCACTATACCAAAAATTGGCAACTGCCGAATCTTTTTGTGTTTACGTGAATGCTTTTAGCTAATTTGTTTTTCTAATCTAAAAGCATTTGCGTACAATCAAGGGATTTCTAAACGTCTGATAACTTATATCTGAAGAATAAATATGGCCGTTTGACATTTTTCTTTTAATTTACGATTATTTCTCCTGTATTGTGGATAAGTTTACAAACATACAGGTCACATTCACACACAATCAGACTCGAAACAACTATCTGTAGACCATACAAACATTTGTTTCGTGCGGGGATCGAACGCGCGACACGTAGCACAGAAAGCTAATCGCTTACCTACTGCGCCAACCGTGTAACCTACACGTACAACATATTTTCTATACAATAACTGTCAAAATGCATTCGTCAGATAAAAGTTATTTGATAATTGAAACATCAGCTCTAAGAATAATATTTTGACGCGTATTTAAACATTACATGACGGTGTGACACGCGGCCGTCCAATGCTTGCGCAGCGATGCGTTCCGACTCCAGCAATTATTTCAGTTTTCACTTGCTCGAGCGGAAAACTTCTTGGATTCAAAAACTTTTGTTAGATAAAGCTGGCACGAGAACTAAAAGGTAATTTAATATTGGTAGTTCTTTTTACGCGAAGACTTTTTAAAAGTTGATAAGGAGGATATGCTTTTGTTTGCGTTTTTTTCCTTTTCTGTAAGACCCTGTTCAAGGATCAACGAGTAATTTGTTGCTTTCGGCCTCCGTAACAAAAAGGAAAAAAAGAAATACTGATCATTTACTAAAACGGTATATTATTAAAAGACTGCTACAAATGCTATAAATATTTTGAAAATTAGGAATACAATATTAATTTCCGTTCACCACCTAATTTCAGAGTGGTCTAATTTGCGGTTAACTTTGTACGAACATGACAATATTTTAATGAAAAACGTTCGTAAATTCAATTTCATGTTGGTCAGCAATTACAGTTAAACGCTGATTAAAATAGTAGTTAGCGTTTACCCAGCCTATTACCAGGCCAAACTTAGTTTAACGAACTCAACAACGAGTACATAAGTAACAATTGCAATACAGGCATCAAATATGTTCTTAGTCGGAAAGGGGTTATTAATACGACGGTTGTTAAAGGACCTATTAACTACAACAAATCACTACATTTTTTTAAACAACTTCGTAATCCCAAGATCAGGAGAAGAGGAATTAAAATAAAAATAATCATCTTTAATTCCAATAATTATTACTACAGTTTATAAAGGTAAACGCTACCTTAATACAGTGATTCTAGATAACAGTGTAAGCACCTGAAGCCGAACTATTGAGAACCTGTTTTTCGGCTATCAGCTCCAAAGCTCTGAAAAAAAAAAAAAATACGGGCCAACATTAAAGATTCAATTTTCATAATAACTACCCGAAAGTTGTAACAGGCCCGGTGGAAGGCAATTTGCTCACCCACATTCCCACTCTTCACCCGCAACACAGCTATGATTACACATAGATGTTAATTAAAATTGGCAAGAGTGTGATACGACGCCGGTAGAGCTGTAAAACTGTACTACGCTGAAGTATTAACAATATCACGCTTGTATTTCTCGCATGGCTAGACAGAGGTGTAACGCTGGACACCCACATTTCACCAAATCCATTATTGAGCCCCAAGTTAAAGGTAGCAAGCTTAATCCCATCTACCGGTGACTATTTAAAACTAAGCTCCCAAGGTCAAAAACCGAACGACAACTTGCCCGAATAGAACCCAGAATCTCACTCTCAACAGTCACGCTACACCAATGAGTCGTGTTAAGTCTTTTCTGTCTCCAACCCACACTTCAAGGCCTAGTCTTCTATATCTTTCATTTCGCACATGTGAAACGAAACAACGTCGTATTAAACATCGAACGACGCACATTAAATGCGCATAAAAGTTTAAAAGGTTTATCCGTGATCCAACGACACATTATGTTCGGGAGGCATGCTACGGTCGCATGACTGTCAACCATTTGATTCAATGCCTAATATTGTGGTGCAATGCATAAGAGACTGTTGCTTTTTTGTTTTGAAGCAGTTTCGTGATAGTTCAATTGTTTGGAACACGTCTGAATGTTACTGCTACTGCAGATATTATTACTCTAGGTAGTTCATTTGTTTTTTTAAACCATGGACAGGTGTCTGTCTGTCAATTTTTGCTCACGGCGCTGATTTTTATTTGTTTTTTATTTATCTATATCCAAGTCACCTATACTTTTTATGTCCATTAAATGTTTTTGTTATACGTTGTGTACAATCAGCATCAAAAACATATATACACGTACCGAAATTCAAACGCTTATTCTTGGAAAACTATTGGTTTAAATCATAAAATTTTAATGACTATTTTTATGTTTCTGCAGATATTAAGTGTAAAATTGGTCATTGGTCATTGGTGATAAAAATCACTGTATCTTTTTAAAATCGCTTTTGAATTTTATTAAGTGTACATCTTTTCGATGTTGACTGTACACACCCTTGAAATAAGGCATGATACATCTGGTATCACTTAAAAACAGGTAAGTACATGTAAGGAAAATAAGCAATCTCTGTCAGTATTAAACGCGAATAGGATTCTCGATCTCATGTGTTGTATGCACAGAAATATTTATAAGATTTTTGTCTATTTTTCAAATAAATTGCAGTTCCAAAAGCGACGATTAATACAAATAGTTTTCGGTTAGTAGCACGGCTAAGGTCGTCACGGAGTGGTTGCCACAGAACGGACGATGCCATCGAGGTAGGCCTAGAAAGAGCTGGTGTGACGATTTGGATGCCGTCACTATAAACTGGCCGGAGGAGGCAACGCAAAGAGAAGTGTGGAGGCATATGTGGGAGACCCTTGCCCAGCAATCGGACAGTATCATCATCAGCCAGAAGACGTCCACTGTTGAACGAAAGCCTCCCCCAAGTGGGGGGGGTTTGCCATAATCTCCACGCTTGGCAGGCGGCTTGGGGATCGCAGTGGCTCACCGATTAGTGAGAGGACGCTGCTGCCCGTCCTCCGGTGTCTGGTCGCAGTTTTAAGACGTACCCGGGTCTAGACGTAATCGGACAGTAAAGGTTAGAAAAAAAAAATCTGTAAACATATTTTCTTCTTTTTATATAAATAATGATTTAATTTTTTTAATAAATTTTCTTTAGATACTTGGTATATCACTTATAACTTAAGCCTCCCATAGTGAATTCTAAGGACCCCAGTTTTCTAGGTTTACGACTTTATAACGACGCGCTAAGCGGTGAAATATGTGTTGTTAGTACATGATTATGTTAATTTTTGACGAACAAAGCCTTAGGTGTGTTGCGATAATTATTATAAACAAATAACTTACTTACTGTTGTTGTAGAACTTAGAGAACATTGCTCCACATTTTGTTCGAAAATAATTGTTTAATGGATTGGAATGTATGAACCAATTTTAAACGTATGTACTCAATTATATTGATGATATTGAGTTAATATTCATACACCGACCATTACCCTCTATATTTTCTTCCATCATTCTTTCCATGCACTGGTTGTCTGGAAGAAATTGCTTTTAGCAATAAGACCGCCATTTATACCCTATGTGTAAAATGTATTTTCGCTTTGTAGTTTTTCCTTTGGTGTACAATAAAGAATACTCTATCTATATATCTATCTATATTATATTCATTAAGGGCTTTTTTTTATGTGGTGTAAAAAAAAAACGCTTAGTGAATATAATATAGTGGTCGCAAGTGAGACTGCTGAGCGCGAGGTACTGGGTTCGATTCCCAGGTCCAGGAAAGTGTTATTGGGTTTTTCTATATGGAAATTTTCAGTAACAGCACGGAGTCTGGAACTGTGCCCGGTAGATGGCAATAGGCTCGCTTCCTATTACATGTGACTCAATAAGGGCTCGCGAAATGGAGGTGTACAATAGTACACCTCTGCCTAACCCTTCGGGGAATACACGCTTGATGCTATGTTATTTTTTATTCAAAGTATTCCCTACCATATAAAACACTCTATTTAACGTAGATCAGATCCTCTTATTATGGAAACTCGCCAGCGGTGGATTGGGCGTTTGTACTTCACATGTTTGGCAGACAAATGCTTTTCGTAAGCATTTGTATACAAACAGCCGATTCCAATAGATTTTTGTCTCTTGACAATTTTGAAGAACGATGGAAGATAAAACGAGAACCTTTCCATCAAGAATAAGTGTCATTTTTCTTTTAAATACTTTGTCCCACATTAGGAATAATTCCTGTATCGTTGGTGCGTTTACAAACATACATATATTCACATACACAAAGACCCAGACCCCAAACAACTATCTGTAGATCATACAAATATTTGTTCGGCACGGGAATCGAACCTGAGCCACGTAGAGTAGCAGTCGATCTCTCAACCACTGCGCCAACCGTGTCGTCACCCCTTTGTCCGTGAATGTTTTTACAAATGACTTAAATATGATATTTATCGGTACATAATTCGACCATAATTTAATCGAATACAAATCTTCTAGGAAACAAATGGTTAATTAAACATGACTGTATGTTTTTAAACATTACTTGAAGGAACGGTTGAAATGTTCAACATTAGGTTCTTGGTCAATTTTGTCTTGATATTTACTATTAAAGAAGCTTTTCAAATAATATTGCAGTAGCGCAATAAAACATTCCGCTACCCAACTTCGAAGTATTCACAATTCTATGAATCGAACTAACTGCATTTGAATTTCGAACATGGCGCCAATTTCAATGGCCAGCACCTCTTGCCCGTAACGCCAAGTTTACGATACAAAGTCTAAACTATCGCGGTTCGACACGACTACCGCTCTAGCAAGATTAAGCGAACTTCGGCCAACTTCGGGGAACTCCGGCTAAGTTCGCCAGTGAACCGTAGCTAACGGTTAAGAAGCAAAACAATACAGCATGTTGCTTTAGAAAACTGGTGATGAAGTTTGATACACAGTAACTAGAGAAATAATTGAGTCGGAACTTGGTGCAATGTTTACGTGTTTTCAGTGCAGCTGTAGGGTTTGATTGTTTGTTATATAGGAATGATATTGTAGCTGCCAGTGCAACAAACTGCTGTTAAACTTTAGGCTGGCAGCTGACACTTATTAGAAAAGACTGTGGACGATGATATTCTAGAATCCAGTTTAACACTGCTTGTCCCCATGTTTAATCGATAATAATTTTTCACTAATCCAAATGGTATCGATTACTTTTCTCTACTGTTAGTCAGGTCAAATAAATTATTAATTTGTGGTTTAACCTAAACCACGCACGCATCAAATTTATGTTAACACACATAATCGGCCTAATCAGTAAATGAAAACAACAGTAACAATTGTTTGTCTATTATAAGTAAAACTCAAATTAAACCTGTACTAAAAACTCTACGTAAAACAGGATATTCAAAAATTAATTACACGTAATTTTCAATCCAATTTGCCGGGTTCCGTATTACGCAAAATAGACGCGGTCAGACAGCGGCTTGCGCCCGTCAGGAACACACCTACGTAACCCTAAAGGATGGCGCACAAACAAAGTGAAAGTCAGAGACAAAATTAAAATCATTTTTTTATTATAAAACTTGTATTATCTGCTTTTCGGCCAATCGCTAATGATTGTATTTTAAGATTTAAATCTCCATTTCGTATACAGGTAAGGACCTGGAGGTCATACAGCTGATTTCTTCAAAACAAAAGATTTCATTCATCCATTTAAAGTAACCGAATGCCGTAAATTCTAATGTAGGATGAATTGATGACCCATAAACTTATAAAACATATTTGTACGCCGGAAACGGCAGAATATTATGATCGTAATTATACATAACAACCTTGTACAATATTCTGACAAATAAATGAATTCTATTCTATTCTAAAAGTACCTAGACATCAGTAGGTCAAGCACGAATATTTTGACGTATAGAAACTTAGCTGAATTGTTAACATCAGTGAATATTGAATCGAAAATACAACTGTTACGAAAATACAATTTTATGCGTGACACACAATTTGTATCATAATTTGAATATTTGAATGAAGACTGTATTCATATCTTTTAATACTGTTTTCAATACAAAAAAATATTACGTTCGAAAACTGTACTTCTAATTCAAAATTCGATACCAGACGTCAAAACGTTGGTAATACACCTACAAACAGACAATATACTTTCGAGTAATTTTATTTAGAGCATTATCATACCTATGTAATATAATAATGTTGTATTGTAAAAAGTTAATGAAGTTTGAAGAATCCTGTCTACATATTATACAAATAAGGTAGGTAAATCATAAAAAAAAATGTAATAATATGCATGGTAAAATGATTACTTAACCAATATAAAACGTCAAGGTGGTAGGGTTCGGAGTGAGGCAATATCCTCAAAAAATACTTCAGTGTTCATAAGCGACAACCCTAAGTCAGATTGCATTTTGTGGTATTGCCTCTGCATCTAAACAGAATTTTGTATTAGGACTATATTAATTTACGTTTGTAGTAAAATTATAAATAGAAACCTGTTTGGTGAAATAGAAATATGAATAGATATTATATTAATATATAATATAGTTCATTTTATGAATGAATGTTTTCTCTAGGAATAATTCCTGTATCGTGGGTGCGTTTACAAACACATATATTCACACTAGCTTCCGCTCGCGGCTTTGTCCGCGTGGCTTACGAACCCGTTCATTTTCCGGGATAAAAAGTAGCCTATGTGTTATTCCAGACTATGATCTATCTCTGTGCCAAATTTCATCCAGATCCATTTAGCCGTTCTGGCGTGAAAGAGTAACAAAGATCCATCCATCCTCACAAACTTTCGCATTTATAATATTAGTAGGAAGTAAGATAGTAGGATACACCTAGACCCGAAACAACTAACTGTAGATCATACAAATATTTATTCCGTGCGGGAATCGAACTCGCGACACTTAGCGCAGCAGTCGATCTCTCAACCACTGTGCAGACCGTGCCGTCAACGGCCGTTGGCACATGGGAGTCGAAAGATTAGCCAGTCAGCAATTGTGTTAAAGAGGATGACTGCGGGGGGGGGAGATAATCTCAGGTTTTGTTATGCGTGAAGGCTTTTTCCTTTTCTATGTTTATATATTTACTTCGATGTCATGTGAGAATTTATTACAGTAACTACTACTCTATATTTGTCCAATCAAGGTACACGAAGAGTAAATATTTGGAATAACAATATTAATATTCGAAATAAGTTACATTCCGAGAAAAAGTTTCGTTCTAGGAATATAAAAAAAAGAAGAAAATTGGAATCAACCAAACACCAATTCTCAGAAAAAAATCAATAGGAATTATCCACATTTGTCATCTTAGAGGCATCTTATTTTTAAACGAATATCATACGAAAAACCAATCAAAGGACGTGTTAAAAGCCTAGGTACATACAAAGCGAAATAGGGAGGGCGAAAACATTGAAAAAATAAAAAAAAACATAATTCACACTGCGTAGTGTGCAGCTTTTCATTCCAGCAAGAGATAACCAAATACGTTCGAAAATCTCGTTTGGAATACATTGTCGTTTGTTTGAGTTACCAAACAAATTGCGCCTTTTTGTGCCTGCAATGAATAGGGAGGTACGGACTGCACATTTTGATGCCAGAAACTTTCGAAGCGAACACTGTTGATTGTCAATTGTTCTGGTATCTGGTACGTGCAGCCTACGCATGTACCCATTGGATACGTGAAAGAATTATTATTTTAAAAAGTGCGTCGCAGTTATGTTCTATTTTTACCCAAGTGCCGAAGGAGGGTAATGTTTTTTAGTTTAGAATATCATTTATGAATAGAAAGTTCAATAAAATTCGTTCCTTACGTTTGTAAAATTCATTAATAAAAATATCACAACCACCTTTTAAGCGCTCCAATGAAGAAATAATTATTGATATTGCTTGTGAGCATGTGCATGCATGCATTTACGCTACGTTTTGGGTATCTAAAGACTTATAGCGCCATTTTTCTGTGTGTAGTCCGTCAACAAACGCAAAGTCCACCACGTGGGCCTTGTGTTCGTTGACGTAGTTTACTAGGAAATTCATAAAAGAGAAGTTATATATTGAAGATAAGTTTTACAGTTTATAGCGTTTCATACACATATGGGCGTTGAAGTGTTCTATCTCGGCCATCTTGGCGTACATACAAGCAGTGGATACATTAGAAACTCGAGTTTCCTTATCGCCACAAAGTTAAAAGCGGTGCATGCAAGTTGCAACTAGATAAGCGTAACAGTGTTCATTATTAAGGAAGACAGCACACTATACCTAATTAGCATAGCATAGCGCCTGTGTTTCCAGAAGGGTTAGGTAGAGGTGTATATGTACATCCATATTTTGCTATTGCCGTTTTTGAGTCCCATGCAAAAGGACGTTAGAATATTGCCGTATATTGGGCACAGTTTCAAACTCTACTCTGGAGAATTTCCATACAGAAAAATCCAATAAAAGTACTCCATCCAGGGATTGAACCTGACATCAAAGTTTTGATTACACATTGTTTTATTTCATAGAAAAGTTTTTTAAATTATTAAAAAAAAACGTCACCCGAGTCTGACGTATTATCAATTTAACAGTAGCAATATTCAATGAAAAACAAAAACATGTTTTACTCAACATCAAAAATAAAAGCTTTCATTCTCTTAAATACTCTGAAACGAAACCGGATAAAGTATAATTAATTCAAACATCTCAATTATCATTTCCTTGTGTTCAGTTCTTGGACATTGTTTGTTTTTACCAAACTCCGGGTACTAGGGTAACATAAATGTTAGAGGGTTTCAATATTTACAACTCCCGAAATACGAGTACATGTATTTGGCTCGCAATATCATATTGTTCTGATATTATTTGATTATCCACCCGCCATCGTACTGATACGGGCGTAATTAATTTTGATTTTCACATTATAATGATTTATTATAGTGAAATCAAATTTTTGTTTGCTGGATTATCCCTGTTATGGGTTGTGCCGATTATGTAATGTTAAATCAAACAGATAATTCGTTGTGTTCTATTTATGTGGTCGTTTAAATCAATATTTAAAGCCAACATTATTATTATTAATGTGAGAGATTAATCCGGAATGTTTTACAAATGTATTATCTACTTTACCTAGAATTTCAGAAACATTAAACATTCCTCTGTCGAAGGAGTTTAGAAGCCCAAAAAGTATTGAACCAAGAAAACCGATTGATATCTGGTCGGTATGAAAATAATCAAATACACTGATTTTTTAGAAAAGTGATTAACGACCGCAGCCTAATTACGTAAAAAAGCGACAGTAACGCGACAGCCACGCGACAGCAATCTCACTGTCAGCCAATACATTATATGACATAAAAATGACGTTTGACAGACGCTATCGCGCGATCTACGCCTGTCGCTACATCGGTAATAAGGCTGCCGAAATCGATAACATTTATAAAACCCAGTCTATGGAAACAGTGATAAAAATTAAAAATATTGTGCATCTCGGTGATTGCTGTTTACACTACAATTTAACCATAGTAACAAATATTTTCACTGATGTATTTATATTGTTGACGTAGCTTAGGTGTACTAAAGAAATAAAATTTAATTAAAACTCTTTTGTATTAGCGTTTGTAAAAGGCATTATGTATTTTTGACCTTTGTTAGTTTGTATGTTTTTAGTGTTATTATGTTTTTTTTTGTTTTTTTTTTATAATTATTTCTATTTTTGTATTTTTTTTGTGGGGTCAAAAATAAATTATTTTCTTTCTTTCTTTCTTTAAAATGACGGTTTAATTTATAGATTAATATGAATGACTGCCACAAACAACTCTCAGAGCAGGGATTTAACAACGCGGTTTCCGTTTTCAAAACCCGATTCTCAGTAACAATCCATCCGAAATGTAAAACGAATCTATTCGCCGTACCAACCATACAAAATAAAGGATACTTTACACAAATTCATTCAGAACTTGAAGCTAAAATAACATAGCCTACAAGAAGATTATCATAAAACACGTAGATAAACAGACGTTCAATATTGTGAAGGATAGCTAAATGTTTGTCGAGATCAGTCGTTCAAATATGGCGTTTCCCTCCATCTCGTGAGTAAACTAACAGGGATGAAAATGTTTCGTTGATACACTTATGACTCATGTTATATGTTGATGGTGTATATTATATGTATATGTGTTTACCTAAGGCCCAAGTTAACCGACAGTAAAGAGGGAAACGTTTAAAACATAATCATCAGTTATAATTATCGCTGTAATATCTGTTAATTTGAATCGTTGTAATGTAATATTTAAAGAAATGCAACAAATTTTATAATAATGACATCTTATATTTTACTCTAAGAAAATTTCACACTCCATCATGTTCGCTGCGCACAATAAAATGCACATAATTTCATCCAATTATAGGGAAATAAAATATACTAAAAAGAAACACTTATTGTTCTATTGCTGCCCTTATGTAGCTAAAATGTAAGGTGCAATCTAAAAATTACGCTAGTGAACCAAAAGTTTTGAAATCAAATTAATAATAAAAATTAAACAAAAAAAAAAATAAGCTTTGAATTGAGAACCTTTTTTGAAGTCGGATAAAACTCATTCTCTATTCAGTTTAATTTAGACAGCAAAATGAAACCAACATATTTTTTTAAACGTTCTATAAACAAAACTTACGATCTAAACATTGCGCCGGCCAGCTATTAGGCCACGCAAAAAATACAAGTCGAACGCAATATCGTTGTGCAGCGTTGCACAAATTGCTCTGCGGGCGTTATTAACATTGTTTCTGTTTCACAATAACTGGGAAATATGGATATGTGCGGACATGAAATGTGTGTCTGTGGATTGGCTTAGGCTAAAAGCTTTCTAAGCTCTACTATTAGTTGTATCGGTGATTACAACGTACTGGGATGTGTGATGATAGATGCTAAATCATTGGTATGTATTTAGGGCCATGATTGATAACGGCTTAAGTTAAAAATGTCTTTTTCAATAGAAACTCGTTACTTTCACACCATTTTTTCAGCCTATTGTGACGAAATTATAAAAATGGTAAAAACATAAATGTTGTATTCTTTTATTCGTTAAGTGTGGGTGTGAGCATGAATTATCATTTGATTATTTCGTTTGTTTAATACGTCATACTGTACATATACACTCATAGTTTAAGTGACCAATTAAAAGCTTAAAATTCCAGAAAATACCGTCATAAAAGAGCTACTTAAGTGTACTCGTTTGAACTAAACGATTTCGCGAAAGACACGCTGACGCCGTCGTTTCTCTAAACAAGCACTTTTTCATTTAATTAGAAGTTTTATATGGCACTAAAATGGAACTGTTAAAATAATAAACTTTTTGAAAAATACCATTTGCACCCTGTTGTCTGTGAATTATACACACTATGATGAGTTTATGGGGTTTATGACTTACGGTAAACGAACATTGCTCGTTGTCAAATGATAATGACACTATAAATTTAAAAAAATATATCATTGTGTTTATTGTTTACGTGACGATAGAATCAACAAAGGGTATTGAGGCATGACCTGTGTGAACGGCAGTAGAAGATTATTAATAGAATAAACACAAAAAAAATCTACCAATAAAAAGCCAATAAATTCAAACACATTGCGAATGGATATGATCGTTTCCCCAGCAGTGGGAAAACATTTCCACTACGCACCGAATCAATTTTATTCCATTCGAATCTCATTCACTCATAGATCCACAAATTCGAGATTCAAATCCGAACAAATTGTCGTTCGCACGACGAGGGTAAGCTCATCAAATAAAAAAAAAATGTTCCCTTTTTAAAAATATAAAAATAAAAAATAAGCGTAAACTTTGCGCCGGTCGTGCATACTTCATAGTCGTGTGAGTTTCCAGAATATTCCGCGCGAGTGCGCGCCGATCGTCGTCTGCATACATTATGTTGATGTTGAAGATACTTTGAACTAATGTTATTGAATTGAATAATCATTTGAGACTGTTTTGAATTTTATGGAACATTTTATTTTTGAATTTCAATAACTGATGTGTTCTTGCGTGAACTATTTTTGTTTGGTTTTGAGCTTTTTTTAAGTTTTTTAGCTTCACGAATCACGATACACTAAAGCTTTAAGCTGGCTTAATACATTTCTACGCCTGCTTAAAGCTCCATAAGAGTCGTCTTCTCGTTCCTTATGTGTTTTGGGAGACTATGATATAGATTGTAAGTAAAAAATCCCTACATTAAACACTAGCATTGTACTGTTAAAATAATATTATCATACTGCGTAATCGGTGTAGTGGTCGCCAATGCGATGCCGAGCGTGAAGGCTTAGGCTAGATCCCCGGGTTGGGCAGTGTTATTCGGTTTTCATGCTGGAAAAATCTGAGTAAAAATCTTAGGAAGGAATCACATTTTCCTGTGTCGTCGCAACTTTAGCGTAAGGTCAATGAGGGTTAAATTCTAGGGACGAATTAAATATTATTAAATTTTTCTGTCTAGAAATTCTCAGTATAAATCCGGATTTTTGGAATTCGTTAAATATAAACAGCCTCTGCTTCGCTTGCGTCCTCGAAAAATACACGCGCATTATATTTATCTCTTTGTACTAGGCGAACATAACACATAGGTAATCGTACCTACGTAATAATCACAAGAGAAAGTTCCCTTATTAAGTGAGACCATTCATCAGTGCCAGTGCGGAGCGTGCTGCCGTATTACTTATTCATTCACCACAAACGGCTAATCTGAACGCGCCGAGAAAACTTGCCGTGTTTTGATGTATTAGCGTGAAGATAGGGGCTGGATCCAGCGAAATTTGGTGCAATGAGCTCAAAAAGATACACTTAGCGAAATTCGAACGCATGAGAAAAGAACAAACTGGAATCATAAAATTTAAATGACTGCGTATTCTTATGTATCTACAGTTATTATGCGCACAATATCTCGAAACTTTAATAACGAATCAATTTAACAATCGCGTTTGATTTTCGTTATTTTATACATTAATTTCTCTATACATATATAGATTCATCTTTTTGAGCTTTAACTCAAAATATATGTGGTTATAGTATTTAGTTTTTGGTAAGTGGCATGGTAATATCATTCAATATAGAACATATTTATAAAATAATCATCAAGTAGATAAGGAAAAATAATCTACAGGACATTCTCATTGTTCCAGTAGTCGCGAGGGTTTAAGTCCTGGGTTTGGAATTCTGCCCAATGGAATAGGTTCGCTCTTATTACAGGAGACTTAATAACGTCATCAGAAAATGTGGATATCAAGCAGTGTACCTCTGCCTAGCTCTTCGGGGAATAGAGGCGTGATGCTGTTATGTTATGGTGTTATAAAAATAATGGGCTTCATTTGTCTTATGAGGATTTTATTGCCATAAAAGCTGCGTGCATTAAATGAATAACAATTGAAATTTAAAACAAAAATGGGTATATAATGTACTAATATTAGTGTGAATAAATATTATATTATGATCTCCTAAATAGAGTAATTTATGTGCAATAGAAAACATCTCTATACTTAGAGGGACTTAAAACTTCTCCCGTCCATTTGCATATTAACAGAAGCTCGTAATCCAATATACAACGGAAGTTGCACTAATTTTCTATAACTAAGTTTGTTACCAACGAGCAGCTTAAACCCTGCTTTTCATAATTTAACTCTATTATCCTCTACATAAAATCACACTCTAGGTTTTTATCGTGTTACGTATCGAACTTTACAGAGCACTCTATTTATAAAAGAGACTGTAATTTCATTAGTACTCACAGAACGTTCCTAATGCAAAACGGAAACGCCGCTCCCTTGAGACAAACTCAATTAATTCCCTTTAAAACACGAGTCCCTCTCAATAAAAGCCTTTAAAATTTAAACACATTTTGACTATTGGAAAGATAGATGCGCAACATACATTACTGTTTATGTATGATATAATAAATAAAGTCCAAAATAAAGTCGTCAATGTATAAAAAATATGTGTTCAAAATGCGATAGGGTTGTGCTGTGCGCATGTCAGTGAGTAACTTGTTGGTTCGCCAAGCTGTGTTGAACGGCAGTGCGGCGCGGCATCGCGAGCGTCAGACTTGTGTCCGCTTGAGAACGTATCCGAACAACCGGCTTCCGAATCCGAAAATTTTCCGGTCGGTTTACTTCGAAGCGTGTTCGATTCGAATTTTCAATGATGATTGATTTTGTTTTCTAATTTTGAATGAAGATAGATTATTTTGTTATTTAGAGTTTATTTTTGTTCCAAAAATGTTTTTATTCAGTTTATTTTCTTTTTGCAAAAAGTTTTCTTTATTTATTTTTTAAATTAATTTTATGATATGTGAACTAAAAAAAAAATTATCTATGATTCTCTTTTCAAACTAGAAGGCCGCTAAAATGGATACCACATAAAACTTTTGCTTACTCAGAAAATGTGTTAAAATGTACTCAAAAGTGAAAATAAAAATGTAAACTGTAAAGTGAAGTGTATCACAAATGGCAGCTAAAATACTTGTTATCGCTTGGGCGGCCTGGCTAGCGTTGCCATTGGCAACGAGCCATCTGAACGTACTCATCAGCCAGGCGGAAGTAATGAAGTTGTTAGGTAAGACTCGATTTGATTATGAACTATTCCAATATCAGAATAGAACTATAGTTGCTATTGAATTTGAAAATATCGATTTGACTCGACTGAAAATTTTAGGGGTGGAAAAGCTAGGCTATTTTATTAATTTGGACTTTTAACTAAGTATTAGTAAATGTTTGTATTAAATGTAAATTGTTATTGTAGTTTTATTTTAATTGAATTGTTTTAAATAGTTTTTTAATATAAAATGTTTATATCGGATATTATATGGGTTCATATTTATAGTTAAAGCCTTTGTATTTTATTTTTTCAGTAGGTAATTTGTAGGTTCTACCTTTTGGCAAAACTTATTTTAAATTTTTGGTATCTTTTTTTTTAAAGCGTGGAATTATTATTATTAGAGACTTAGTACAACGTCTCTACTCATAATAATTCCTGTATCGTGGGTGCGTTTACAAACACATGTATTCACATTGAACATACACCCAAACCCTGAACAACTATCTGTAGATCATACAAATATTTGTTCCGTGCGGGAATCAAACCCGCGACACATAGCGCAGCAGTCGATCTCTCAACCACTACGCCAACCACGCCGTCAAAAATTTGCACACTAATTTTATTGATTACTGCAGTATTCATTAGTTACGATGGTGGAGCAAATAGAACAATCAGCAAACGTATTAAAGATTTTCCAATCAATGAAAATGCAAAAGCATTCTCTTAATTTCTTTTATTTCTGCCGTGTTATGTTTTTGTTATAATTATGTGATTACCTGCCTACTTATAATTATTGTTTATTATAGCGACACTTTCATATGCGTAGTTAAGATTTTTGGTATTTTAATGGGCCACATCGTAATTCCTGTAGCAAAACATTCCTTTTAAATATTTACGTTTACTTATAATTTTTACTTTTATTAAAGGAATTCATTTATATGTAGATAATTTAGTACCTATTTGAAGATATATTTGAAAATCAAAAAGGTACCTATATTTATTGGTTCCCATCATTCATTTAACAATTTTTTAAACAATTATCTAGAACTATTATAAATCATTTTTACAAAACCGTAGTATGTTCCCCTGCATTACATTTATGATTATGACTAAATAATAATAATAATAGTAAGTTAAATTAATAAGGTACCTATATTATACGTTCCTACCTATTTCATACCCAAACCTATTTTTATTATCAAACATAGGTACGAGACTGAAAAAAAAAAAAAACTTGCGTAATGAAACGTAACCGTATACTCCATTAGTCCCCAATTTACTCATATTTTCCACGTTACTTCCGTATCCAAACAAAGGGCCATGACGTCATAGCCGAATTTACCCGACTATATCAAAGAGGGTAATGTTTTTTTCTATTTACACACGCGTCATATCTGTGACACTATCAAAACACATAGGACAAAGGCATTGCTTCAGACGTCATCCCCAGTTTCCGAAGATCAAAAAATGTAATTATCTACCCTCGATCTACCCTCAACCATTTATATTTGTTCTACAAATTCGACGTATTTCGTACGCAATTGGACGCGTGTCCAGTGTCAGATATTGTACGATAAAGCGGGGGTAGATCAACTACAAAAAAAAAGTATCTACATATTAAAAAACGAAATGTTTCCTGTCTAAGTATGTATAGTGTTAAAATTGGCCATAAGGGACCAATGCTCCCTTACATAAGCGAGCATTGGTTTTGAAGTTACATCACCCTAGGCGTTAAAGTAGAGCGAGACAATCTCCAGGAAAATAACCTCAACATCAACCCGACGATTATTGTTTTGTTCTTTGATAAAGCTTTACGGTACTAATTAATATCTAAAGAATTTCTCAGATTGATTGTGTGTCAGACTGATATACAAAATAGCCATTATAAATTTGCTCCAAGTCATAAAAAAATCAATGTTGAATTTCAAAAACGTCCAACTCAAAATTTCCGTTTCCACAAAAACCATAGATCTCGTGGACTCCTAAAGTATCGTATCGTTTAACAACGAAAACGAACACCAAGCTCCACTCCACCACTAGTTTATTACTTTAGGGAGCCCGCGACATCAAGCTATCCGAATGGCGAATTGGAATCTTATTACAGATAAAAGAAACTTGCCATCATGCAATGCATACGCAACGAACACACCCGAATGAGTACGAATAACTCCGATTGAGTAATAAACCAGGCTGTCACGAGATAAACGGAATAAAAATAAGTATAATAGTTGGTTTCATGTAATATATTTGCCGCTATCTTGGTTGTAAGGAAATTTTGTTACGGTTGGAGGAAAAATGAATATTTGCTGTAATATTATACGAAATTGTAGAAACAGTGTTCTGAAAACTAGAATTATATTACGTGTAGTGTAGTTTTCTTTTATTGTATCGAAATCATTATAATTTTTATATAGATAATATGGTTTTTTTATCGCTCAGTGTCATATTCTTCTGTTATACAGCTGATAAATGTCACGTTTGTAACTAACAATTGGTTTGGGGTTATTTAAGTTAAAATAATTTATTCTTCTTAGTATGGTAGCTACGAAAAACAGAAGAATGCGTGAAAGTTTTAGATTAGTTTAATTTGTCTACAATATTAAAATAAAGGACACTATCACCAGTCGCCACGTCATCCAAGTCCTAATCACAATCTCTAATCAAATTCCAAGGATGATTCATCCCACATCTACCACCAATTACAACATGTAGTTCAACAACCCAATATTTCATTCGATCAACCAAATAAAATAACGACAAATGACAGTTAGGTGTCAAAAAATAATAGACTGCAATGACATCTGTCGGTGAGGGGAATTAATGACAGTTCAAACATCAATTTGGGAGGGACCTTATCGCGCCGCGCCAGTTTAGGGTGCCAACTACTTACGTCCAAGCTTAAGCTTAAAGAAAAAACAGAAGGTTCACTCATTTTGCTGTTGTAGCACAAATAGATGCCGAATGTTACTAAGATATCGCCAAAGTGCATGTCATGAATGATGTCAGTTGCATTTGCAAAGATGCTAGATGCTTTAGTTTAAGAAGTAAGGATTAATAGGTGATCAGAAATTATTTCTCATTCATATATAAATTCTCCGGCAACGCACTTGTGATTCCTCGGGTGTTGCGGGTGTCCATGGGCGACGTTAATCGCTTACCATCAGGCGATCCGTTTGTTCGTTTGACACCTATGCCATAAAAAATCATATATATATACATATATATATTTTTTAAATATCAACTTTATTATTAGTCATCGTCTTATTTTGATGGGGTATAAATTGTTATTTTTCCTGCAAATATTGCTATGTCACTCAAATAGAAAAATTTCTATTTTTAGCTTTCGCTACTACACTTTGTTCATTCATTATCTATAGAAAAGTTGTAAACACAGTTTCAGCGTCACTCTAAAACAATTGCTCACGCGACATTAAATTACGTCCTTACGAGTGAACCTTCTAAAATTCTTCTTCGTTCTATTTACGGTACAACAGACTTATGTCTGAGTATGCATACGTGGGGCAAGATAATTGGATACTTCTTTTTACGTGTACGACTGTACTCGCAGACTGGAATGCGAAACGAAAGTGATTGGTATTTAATTAGTTTCTGCGGTTTGACTAAAACTGATTGGATGTTTGTAAGCGTTGTGTTCAGTCTAGACTAGGCTTTGAATTTGGAATTAATCTTTTCGGCATTTGTTTCTTCGATTTCTACTAAAAGACAAAAGCGACTTCTTGTGTTACTTGTCTCTATTCCAATGTTATATGCCCTTATTACAGTCCAACGTACATGTTTTCTTATGATGGATTAATTTTATAGTTTTCTGAGAAAACTTTATCTATATTTAGGGACTTTGTGTAACTTTCTTTCTTCGTAAATAAGAGTAAGGTACAGAGCTTACTCTTATTTATTTTCATCAGATCTATTATTATTTTTATATCTACTGTCGTCTTTTTTGGATCATAAGTGGAAGCTCGTTGGTATCCTTAGTTTATAAATCATTAAGTGAAGACAGATTTTATTAAAGGTGTGTAGTTTTTGAGGGTTGCTTTACATCATTTGTAGCATTTTTAAAAAGTATTACCTTTATGCTATGCTGTATTATTTAAGGTAGCCAGAATTTCTTAAAAAAAAAAAAATATATATATTTATGCTTCTTATATATGATTCGATAATACAGGATTCTCTAAAAGGTATAAAAAAACTGACTGAAAATAGACTATTTCACTACGACCAACTTTTCCCTTCTTTGCGAAAGCCAAACCATAAACAAATCTGTACAATATGATAACAGCAGCCGTAAAAGACCCAATATAAATTTATCAGTAAGAATGTTTGCACCATATTATGAGGAAATAAACCACTTGTTGAGGTGATGCGTGATGGTAGAACATTATGGTGGCCGAAATTTATGGTGAAGTGGTATTGATATCTTTGACCTTATTACCCGCCCAGCAAACGCCCACCACTTTAGTTACGTAAATCAGATTTAGAAATTAAATTTATATTAAATTAGTTTTGTATTATGTTATTATAACAATTTTAATTAATGTAACCTGAAAGCTGCAATAGCCAGCTTTCAGGTTAGATTAATTAAAATTGTGTTTTAGTTTACCCTGCTCTGACTATAAGTCTCAAATTATATTTGTTTACGTAGTTCGGATAAAAATAGCTCGCTTAAAGAATACGATATTATACTTTAAGTATCTTTGAATAGGTTACAAGTTTGGAAGAATACATAACACACACTCAACCACAGTCAAATGATTCCAATAACTTTTTTTCTTTTCGCTTAAAAAGCTTTGCCCCACACTAGGATTTCTCCTGTATCGTGGGTACAGTTAACAAACATACATGTCACAGGCACAAACAACCAGACCCAAAACAATTATCTGTAGATCATACAAATATTTGTTCCGTGCGGGGATCGAACCCGCGACACGTAGCGCAGAAAGCTAATCGCTTAGCCACTGCGCCAACCGTGTCGTCGATATTATTAAGCGAAATTTGTAGACAATATTAACAATATATAAACCTGTACTTTATAGGTATAGGTACCTGAAATGTGGAAGCCAATTTACTGAAATGTACTTTTTACATATAAATACCAAATCAGTACTTACGTATAAATAGTACATTGCTATTAAGAGTTAAGATCCATCTCTATTAAATCAGAACATTTATAAACGCTTGAATCTCATTATGTTCCTGCATATTACAGTCTTATAAACGCACGATTTTACGACCTTTAGTTGCATTTCTTCCCGCATAGAGAACTGCATCTTAAAACTAAACATGTATTAAAGTTTCTAGTTTACTTTCCAATTTTAATAAGGCAGGTACCAATAACTGAACATCAAATTTACAAATCAAATGCACAAACTCATCTCAATTTGAACTCGAACGATTCAAACTTACGTCATTATGGTTCCTACAGGTGTATCAGTTTTACACACATGCATTGGCTTTAAATGAATTTCAGAATCAATCTCTAGATTTTGACTGAAAGCTTACTTCCAACATAGGTATTTGTCAATCAACTGAAATAGTGTAGGTACTTTCTCTATTGATATATTACCACACATAATATCAGAATTGACATTAAAACCATCCTGGAATGTTTATTATTATTTAGTTCTGGACAAAAAAAATAACACTTTAATTTTTGTTTGAACATTCAAAAAGCTACTTACAACTTTAACAATCTTGTTCTTATAAAAAAAAAAAACATTTAATAAACTCTTAACTATATTATTTCACAAATGGTAAAATTGCATTGCATTCATCATTAATTTATTTCATTTTTTTTTTCTTTAAAATGTCGTTGCTCCGCCCGCTCCCTAAGATTTCTTGTTTATCGTGGGAACAGTTTACAAACATACATGTCACATATCCACACAACCAGACCCGCAACAACTATCTGTAGTTCATACAAAAATTTGTTCCGTGCGGAAATCGAACCCGCGACATCTAGCGCAGAACTCAGCCACTGAGCCAACCGTGCCGTCAGACTTAAATATTTTTAAGTAAAATATTTAACTTACTCATAAATAAACACACGGAACAACCAGCTTCTGAAATATAAATCGGGAAACGTAAAACCAAAAACATAATTATCACAAAAACTATGACATAGGGTTATCTAACCCTTCTGCAGTAAAAACCAGACACACGACAAAGTTACTAATGCCAAGTCATCTACTCTGAATCCTGTTACAATTTAATTGGACAGATTTGCTCCTGTCGTTTTTCAAATGAATGTTTCGAGTGGCCACAGCTATAGATCATGAAACATGATTGAGAGGGTGCGTAGTACATATAAATTGACTTCGAGTTAATGTGTCATGGACGCTGTCATGAGTTATGACAGGAGGTGTTGATGATTTGTAATGATTGCGGCGTGTCAGATGACTGTGGAATGCCATTTAGAATTTTTATTTTTGGATGAACCTATTTGTTTTTGAAGAGTAGTTACCGCTTTTGGATTAAGGCATTTTTTATTTGATAGTTAAGGGTTTAAGTTTGTTTTTGTCATCGTTTGTAATGATATGACAATGTATATTTTTGGTCAGTGTGTTATTTATGAAAGCAATTAAAAAGAGCCTCCACGAGCGACGAAACGTGAGATCGTTAGGCGCACCCTGGGCAGTCAGCCTCGATACAACTATAGCATGAGCAATTCCGATATTATGATAGCTCGCGCCGATTCGAAAGAAGAAGAATTGAATTAATTTTGTCAATTCTGTCTCTTCTTTCTTCATTCCTCAAAAAAATCTCATCAGCCATAAAAACAATACCAGAATATTTATGTATTCCGAGTCGAGTACAATCAAGTTCATCACTCTTCGCAATTCCAACTTTTACATCAACATAAAATGATAATAAATGAACCGAAATTGCTCGAAGTCCTGAACTTTTTCGCACTCAATAAAATATTTGATAAAATCTCCCAGAGGTCCTCATAAACTAGGCGCAATGAAGTGACTTCGTTTGGTACAATGAGGGCGATAATTCAACAGTTATCATTTTTGGCCGCAATTTGCGTTTCCGAGCCCACTGGGGGTCGTTTGATTGGACATGGCGAGTTATAGCTATTTGTTTTTTTGGCCCAAATTTATTGCGGCTGATACACCGTGGCGTTGGGAAGGATGTTTTTTTGGTACACAAAGGCTTCATAAAGCTTATCCCTAAATTTTGTTACACTCCTTAAGCACATATTTTTGAAGTATGTTATTAGTCCTTATTAATCAACTACTTTTTATTAATATTAATAAATAATGCTATGATTCATTTAATAATATTAATAAAAAATAGTTTGTTGATTATGTATATACCTATGTTAATACTCTATGTATTTCAGTTAGGTACCTATATATAATTATTTGTTATTTTAGCAAGTTAATCTATAGAAATAATCAACGTTTTTACTTGCAGCACGGTTATAAACTTATAACATAGTGCAAGTTTTTCACGAACGTTCAATCAACATGAGCTGAAAGTCTGCTTAGAGAAATGGTTCAAAAGATATTCTTGGTTTGATTGGCCTGTTTTATTTATTGATATAATAAGTTGTTAAGGTCTTTTTTTTACGTAGGTACACGTAACAAGCTGATTTCCTAGGTGCTGTACATGTACTTTAGTAAGATGAATATCCGAAACTTGAACTGTGTTTAATCAGCACTTATACTCATAGACGATTAATTAGATTACGAAGAAACAGAGATACGCTGTCTTACACCTAAAAAGTGCTACTTTATTTCCAATATGAATGATCGACCGCTGTATGTGCAAGTAAAGATTTGTATTTGTAAGCGCACCCCCAATATAGGTATAATTCTAGTGTTGGGAAATCCTACTTCCTACTATAATATTATAGGTAAATGTGAAAGTTTGTGTGGATGGGTGGATGGATGGATATTTGTTACTCAGTCACGCCAGAACGGCTGAACGGATCTGGATGAAATTTGGTACAGAGATAGATTATAGTCTGGAATAGCGCATAAGCTACTTTTTATTCCGGAAAATGTACGGTTCGTAAACCACGCGGGCGAAGCCGCGGGTGGAAGCTAGTATTTAAAAAAGAGAAAACCTTTATTTGTTTAATTCCTAAACCCAATTGTATTTTTTTCTTTAAACAATTTCAGTTTATTCCAACATTTTCAATTCCCTAACCCAAACACTGAGCTAATAGAAAATGTCAAAGGGACCAATTACGGTAAACGTCTGCCAAGTCTAGGTTCAGAACATACTCGTATAAATAGAGGACAAAGTCCACCGTGGGAAGCATCTGGTGTCCGTCGCGACGTACGGAACCGTTTGTCAACCCTTCCTAGGCAATTACTATTTACGCGTCCGCGGAACTCGGAAAATTAAATGTCATTCCTGTAACGGCATTCGAGTTGTCGACGTAATAGGCGGTAATGGCCTGTGTTTGCGTCGTAAATAAACTGGTGTTTTGGGACTTGGAATACTTGTATGATAAATGTTAAGGCTGAAAATAGTTTCTTGTTTGTTTAATATTTAAACAACTTAGACAAGGGCGATCGAGGGTTAAAGTTCAAATCTCTATCCACACTTATACATGAGAAATTAACTCTGTCTGTCTTTTGTTACCTCATCACGAGTAAATCACTAATCCGATCTTAATGAAATTTTTGACAAAAGTAGTTTGGGTCTTGGAGAAGAACATAAGCTTATTTTTGATATTGTATAAAAATTGTATTTATATAATATTTACAAAAAACACGCAGACGAAATCGCGGGTAACAGCTAGTGATAAAAAAAAACTTACAATATTAGATATAAGAAATAAGTATGGCACAAAGTTTTATATAAAACAAAAAAAAAAACAATCAAACAAAACAAATTATAGTAAAGTACCTACCCGCAAAACAGTCATTGCTTTTTCAATAATATTCAGCCAGTGGTATCAGCTACATTATTAAGGTGCATATCCGTAACCCAAACAATCTGGCGTACACTTAGTGGCAAAGTAAACGAACCGCGAAGTGTTTACGTCTCGTGCGCTTCGTGTGTACACCGTGAAAGTGTGTCCTTAAGTTGGCCTGGAGTGCACGTGCGTGATAGACTTATTGCTTGCTTACACGATCCGATATATATATTTTATTTTGTTATTTTTTGTGTAAATGATGAGGTTGGAAATGTGATATTTGGTATTTGAACTCATAAGTCTTTTACAGATTTAATTTGTATTTGATTTATAATGACTGTACAAAAAATACAATTTATCGATAGTTACCTAATTAAGATAAGGCTTTAAATTATATTTGTGTGCATGGTGTTAATTATATCGGTTTATGCAGTTGAAATTCATAAAAAATCAAGCAACCCAATAAATGCTTCATACCCACTTCTCTATATAGGTACTTACCAAAGTTTTTTGTTATTTTTACCAAACCAAACTCTCGGAGACAGAGCGACCTCGCTGAAGTGGCACCGCAAGAATTATTTATGTAACACAAAACTTCCCTTCTCCACTTGTTGATAGCAAAAAGTTACAGTTATTTTTGCTAAATTATGACCGAGAAACAATAATAACAAGGACGGCTATCTTACACTCTTATGTTGTTGTTTGAAAGTTTTTCACTGGTTGTTTTTTCTTCTTTTTGTTCAGGATATTTTTATAACTGTAACTCAAGTAAGATGTTTTTATTTGTGTCTCTACATAATAGCAGTGTTAAATACCAATAAAACTAAAAATATTCGCTCCTACTTTGGATTTTATATTTAAGATAGACTATACTCCATTTGTTTAGGTATTTAACTAAAGGTATAAACAATCTTGATGTGTCTTTTTAATATTTTTTGTTTAAAAACTCAGTTTAAAAATAAAACGCGACTAAAAACCAATGTAAAACAACAATAAAGATTACCAAATCAATTGAACCACTAGTTTAAGCAGTAATTTATTTGTTTATTATGTGTTTGTGTAAAAAGTCACATCAAGATTATTTACCTTTATTTAAGTACCTAAACAAACCGAGTATAGATGTGCAAATGTTTGATATGTTTGATTTTATGCTTAATGCATATGAATCAAATGAATTTTCTATGTATAGTGCTTTTAAGATGTTCAAAAAGCTATGATTACTGACAAATAATATTATTTCAAAGACTCAACTCATTCGCACGCCTTTGACCGTTTCCTAAGTGTTTTAGTTGAATTTCCACGAAACTCAGGTGTCTTTTACTTCATATATTATTTATATTAACGGCACTTCTTGAGCTTAATTATATAGCTTAATGAATTTTCATAACAAAGCAATAGCTTATTAATAAAACAATTACTTAAAAAAAAAAACAGTCTTCTGTGTACTTTTTCCTTCCCTTAAACTGAATCCATAAAACACCAAAAAACAACCACGTTCAACCTTGACCTAAATACTTAAGGTCCCATATTACGACTTCGGACCTCAAAATAAATCCCCAGTGCCATATTATATCTTCTGCCTCGGTGGTCAATAATACAATATATATTTGGTGCCCTAAAGTCGGCCACTTGTTGCGAGTTCGTACGTGCGTGTGCCCTCTTGGTCCTAAAATAATGTGATTGTGGTCCCATTGGCGACATTTGCTGGGAAATTAACTGGAAACCAGATATTTTTGGTATTGGATGATAATATTGTATATGGCAAAGGAGGAAAATATATTTGCGAAGGAAATATTGTGGGGGATTTATAGATATGGATAATTTGTAAGTAAATATAGTATAGAAAAGGACAGCTATTTAAGTTTTTGGTTATGTGATTGATACGTAACATAACATATAAGGTTTATAGCCACCAGCCAGCGGCGTGCATAGAGTTTTTAGACAGGGTAGTTAGAAAATTTTAAAAGCTTACTTACCAGAAATACCTACTGCATATTGGGATTGGTTCGTCGTCTTGTCGATTAAATAATGATGTATGTGATTTGCCACCTCAAATATATTATAATAAATATTTATTTAAGTTATGTAGGGTAGGCAGTGTCTTTTGGTCTTTATGCACCGCACGCCACTGCCACCAGCATCTCAAGATATTCCCTCAAACACATTTATGACGTAATTTAATTTAGATATATAATAATATCGTGCGAGCCAAACTGCTGCTACCTAAGAATACATTTCCATTCACCCATAATTATAATTGAAAGGCTTTATGACCATTGTTTGACCTTTCTTATTTTCTTTTTTAAAAAACATTCCCCCAGACTATTAATAATTCCTGTATCGTGGGTGCGTTTTAAAACACAAATCGATCATAGTTACATCTGCAAACTTTTTAGTTTGCAGATGTAACTATGGTATAACAAATTGATTGATACATTGGTAATTAGGCTGCAGAAACAACTAAGTACCTGTACGTCATACAAATATTGGTACCGTGCGGGTGTCGATCCCGCGGCACTTAACGCAGCAGTCAATATCTCAACCACCGCGCCAACCATGCTAACTAGCTACCTGATCGTAAGCAATGATGCGGTCGATGATAGCGCACGCTTGCCTAAAAGCAACCTATTCACTTGAGACCTAAAGACTGCGGAAATCCAACGTGAATGAGAAGAAGTGTCCAATTAAGACTGGGCACACTACTCATCCTTATTCAAGGGCAAGGGTTTTCCAAAACTACTGAATAATTATAACCCATTACCACCTCCGAATTGTTAGTTTCCAACGCTCTATCAATGTTTTTGCTCAGTCACAAGATTTGACTAATGGTTTGCTTGTCTGGTACACCCGCTACTTCCCAACGTCTCGTCTGAAGCAATTTAATGTGGAGTAATCCTTATAATGCCGGTTCTATGCAGCATTACTTTAATTTTGTGGTCGTTATTTATCAATTTAAGGGGGGATTATGATCCTAGGTATTTTGTCTTAATTGTGTGTAATGTTTGTTGTATCATGTCATTGATACAAGAAAATGAGAGTAGAATCGACTAAGTACCATTTCATCATCAAGCCGATCCACAAAACTATTAAAAATTACCTTAATACTAGTAATAATAAGGACTTTAATAAAACCTCTAGCGATCACAGCGAGCGCATACGTCACTGATAAAGAGAGAGAGAGTTATGTCTAGTTAAGAATAATAAAATAATGACAACAAAAAATATAAATATCTTCTACAATAATTTATTGATCAATTTATTACATTATAAATCAGTTGGAGCGTCTAAATCTTATATATATATAAATTCAACCCATTACTGTCCCACAGCTGGGCAAGGGTCTCTTCTCAGAATGAGAAGGGGTAGGCCTTAGTCCACCACGCTGGCCCTGTGCGGGTTAGCGGACTACACACACTGTCGAGAACTTTATGGAGCCCTCTCAGGTGTGCAGGTTTCCTCACGATGTTTTTTCTTCACCGTAAATCTTATGCTTTATTACAGTTATACGTATACGTTTCGTGGCAGTCGACTTATCACAGTGTCACCAATTTTTTTAATACATAAATTTTAGCAAAAAAGTTATATAGTAAAAAATAATAACTCTTATACTGCCTTGATTCTGTACTTCGCTTCTGTATCCGCAGTAAAATCGTAACCAAAAATATAGTCTACCAACTGAAAAATAAATTTACAAGAGTACGACTTGTGGGGAATGTGTTTACACTGTGTTCTGAGCTGAAGTTTGTATATAATTGAATTGACTTCTAAAATGGACAATATTTGTAGCAGTACATCTACTTACACTAAACTAGTGAAGACTATGATAATTCTATGTGCAAACTTAATTTTGGATATCCTAATAATGCTAAACATTATTATTATTTTATTAAAATAATTAGTTGGCACTGTTAGCATTACGTAGTTACACTATCGGCTGGTAATGATTCCCTAGGTATTTATAAGACCGACAGATCATTTTTCCGGGTCTGGATGTTTGTGCATATGAAGTGTGTTCCTAAACGAACACACAATTAATTACTTGCCTAGTGTGGGAAAATGTTTTTTTTTTTAATAAAGAATTTCCAATAATGGTAAGGAAATCTGATATCTCAGTATATTGGAGGAAAGATTACCAAACAAAATCACTTTTAAGGAGCTTATCGGTTATTTAATATTCCTAACTTGTTAAGATACAAACTTAACCTTATTAATTTGTTTTGTAGATTAGCCAGCTACATAATAGAAGTGTAGTACTGATGTTAGGTATTTGCACCTTTTTATAGAAAAAATAATGTGCGATATTAGAGAGGTGAAAATGAATGAAAGACTAGCTTCCGCTCCCGGCTTCGCCCGCGTGGTTTACGAACCCGTATATTTTCCGGGATAAAAAGTAGCCTATGTGCTATTCCAGACTATAATCTATCTTTGTGCCAAATTTCATCCAGATCCGTTCAGCCGTTCTAGCGTGAAAGAGTAACAAAGATCCATCCATCCATCCATCCTCACAAACTTTCGCATTTATAATATTATAATATTAGTAAGATATCCTAGTGCGAGGCAATGTTTATTAAAAAAAAAAATACACGCGTAAAAAGATCTGTGTAGTAACAGTAAGTGGACTTTGAACACTTCCAAATGGTTGCCTTCAGTTGAATTCCTGAATCTAGCATAGAATTAATGACACATTTATTTTCTTAGTATATAAAAAGAAATAGTGCTGGTAATGCAAACAAACCAACTCAGAACGCATTGAATTAAGACTAGTCAACTAAGACTTTAATGACGTAACATTTATCAAAAGATTTAAAAAAAGAGTGATAATTAAAAAGGTAAATTTTAACGAGGCCGATTGTGAGCACCTCAGCTAGATGTCATGCTGGCCATCTTCATGAAACATCGCGTAATGAACATTATTTTTTTCTCTTTTTTTATGTAGGTTTCATGTTTTCGTTCGTTTTTTGAGTTTGTTAGTGAACTAGCAAAACGTGAATGTTGTATAAGGCATTACAAAAATGCACAGTGTATGTACGTTCTAGTGACAGTCATTTTGTTAATTTAGAGTCGTATATAAAAAATCGAGCTATACAAATAAATAAACTAATTTACTTTTAATATATTACGTTTTAAAACTCTAATAAACAAAACAAATTATTGCCAAAATATGTGATCCGCCAAACTACAAAGGAACATTAAAATTTACATCGCAAAGTAATAAAACCAACTTCAACAATAAACTCAGCTATTGTTTCTAACGAAAATTACTTTTGAAAAACTCAACTCAGTAAAGCAATAGAATAACAGTCAAAACTCACTTTGAATTACGATCAAAAATTCGCCGCTTTCTTAGGATTGCGGTTCCCATTTTTTTTTTCAAAGCAAAATATATTTTTAGGATCCTAATATTGTGAATAAATAGGTATATATCTTTAAAGTTTATCATTTTCCTGATCACACTCATCACTCTCGAAAGAATTGATCAGGAATAAATTTACAGCGATGCCAAAAAAAAAAACCTGTCCTTTCCTACTATATATATTATATATATACAGAGATAAATATAGTCTGGAATAGCACATAGTCTACTTTTTATCCCAGCAAAATGTACGAGTTCGTAAACCACGCAGGCGAAGCCGCGGGCGGAAGCTAGTGCTTCTAAAAACCTTAAAACGGTCAAGATGATTTGAAAATATACTTGAAGAAATGTTCCAAAATATATTCGTGGCTTGATGGGCCACTTTTGTCTATTGTTCTGTACAAAATTTTTTATAAGTAAGAATCAGCATATAACCGCAAATTTTGTAACCCAAGAATGAGGCACAACGCAAACTTGAATTTATGGCGACGATAACAAAACTTCGAAAAGGCGGCATAAATTTTGTTTGTAGTACTTTCGCGTTTACAGCGCAGTTTGTTACAGTGAAGTTTGGTGATAAAAATAATTTCAAATTGTCTGTATAGGTAATGCAAGGGACGTTTTTTGTTGCATTACAATATGGCGTAGAGTTTTGGAACACAAACAATAACGATAATTTTTCTTTTGGCCTCTAAATTGGTTTAACAAACGTTAAGTTTAAACTTGTAGAAAAACATAAAGAAAAATTATGGTAAATCAAGATCTCGATGTAGATAGTATATTTAAAAAAATGTTGGCTTCATTAGTTGGTTTAGTTTATTGATATTTATTCTACATAGGTAGCTAATGCGCTGGACATCGTAGACTTTAGAAGGGACAAGCGATGCAGATTCAAATGTATGAAAGGCCTGACAAGTTTATTTTACTTGACGCTTCGTAATATTCCAATCACATAAGATAACTCAGAAAATGATGTATTTCTCACAAATATAACATTTTTCATTGAGTTCATAGCGTTGATAAGTCCCAAGCCACTTGATATTCTGCGGTTCTCCTAAAGGGATAATGAGTATGTCTTTGTTAATGAATTTTAACCAAAATTTGTGGTAAACGGTTCGCGAAAATTTGTGTTAGATTTAATCTTACAAGTGCGAAATACTGGCAACATTAACATAAAGCACTTAATTTCATATTCAAATCGCCGTCTGATAATGTTGCTACTACAGCGAAATCGCCCTTGAATGAGTGTCTTCCTGGCCTTTTGCCAAGTTAGGCTTGCTTTAAAGACACTGTTCGTACACTGAACAAGCCCACGATAAGATTTATCGTAGGCTTTCTGAGTATAAAGCTGCAAGATTCTTGTTCTAAGCAGTAACAAACTTGGCCTTTTCACAGCAGGTTCCACTAAGTTAGAAATAGATTGTAACGACGAGACCAGTAACCCAAAAAATACACAATGACAAATAACACATCACTCTAGAAAATACGTTTATTTTTTAGTCAAACACCTCCTTCGGTATCCCGTAGGTAATTAAGGTTTCTTGGTTTTAAACTAAGGGCCAGCAAGACAGGTTAAATCATAGATTTATTAGCGTAAGCGAAATTCTAAGTCTATGGATTAAATATTTTATTTCATTTGAAACCTTCTTCACAAATGAATACAAAAAAAGAACACTTTTTCTTTAGTCAAATAAACAGCGGCTAATTCTTTAAGCAGGGTGAATCACAGGCGAGGAATCCTCAACATTCCTTCAGCATTATCGTGTCAACACAATTTAAATTCGCGGCGAAAAAAAAAACGACAAAATGGCGTTTGTTGCTCGCGTGCTAACCGAACATGGAGACAATAAATAAGCCTTTATCGCCTTTTTAATAAATGTACGGGGAACCTCCTTAGAATAAACAAACGGTGTTGAGCATTAAACGGAGTTATAACGAGAATTTTATAGAAAACAAGAAATAATATATATGCTTTACGATTGAACTTTAATTGCGTATGCTCTTCAACTGAACAATGTACAACATATTGAATTTAATCTCCTACTACTATTATAAATGTGAAATTATGTAAAGATGTTTGGATGTTCGTTACTCGATTACGCCTAACCCATTTAAGATATGGATTTAACTAGGCATCCAATAAAATAAATCATATAGACCATATCCTGGATTAACACACAGAATACCTACTTTTTATCCCGGTAATGACATGTGTTCCCGTGGGATAATGGTCTCGTTTTCCGAAACCCATGCGGAAGAAGTCTTGAAAAAGCACTAGTAAGTTATATAAGCGGCTATTTTGCTACAGTTTTTACTGACATCTTTATTTGGAAATACACTCGTACGTACGTAATTTGATGTATGGAGCAATGGCTTAAAAAAATACAACAAGCACGTGCTTAGGGTATCAATCATTTCAACCCCAGTTTCCCAGGAAAGTTCGTCACGTAATTTATGTGTCCTTGAACAAAGAGGAGATTCATTTGCCAATTTAAGATGAGTTAAATTTTTATATAGACGATTAAGAACCCCATTAATCTGCCCATGTATTCGTTGCACACGACAAAATGTTCGTGCAAGGGATTCGATTCGAACATAGCAGTTTCTTTTATCTTTAGTATTTCGCACAAAAATCTTAACAAGAAGTCGATAGCAAAGCTATCTACTACATTTCACTACCGAGTTGTCATCAATTTGCAGCACACATATTTCGCATTCAATGTGATATAAATTAAACTTAATTCCGTGCAAACACGTTACATTTTGACATGTGCTCTCAATGTTGTGTATTACTATTATTATTATTAGTTCAAACGCAACTTCTATCTTCTACATATGTATTTGTGCTTAGAACTGACCAATCTCCTAGTTATCAATCACACTAATATTAATGAACCGAATTTCGGTCACGGCGCCGCGGCGCGCGGCGGCCAGTCTCACCGGAGATTAGCCAACTACGCAGAACTATTATAGAGCACAAGTGTGTGCGCAGACACAGGCGCACTCTCTATTCCTTCATTGTCATAGTCCGATGGGACAGCAACCGGACACGACCTGAGAGAGATCAGGCGCAGGACCGACGGCTGTACGTGCTTTCCGAGGCACGATATGTATTCACATACACAAAGACCCAGACCTAAAACAACTATCTGTAGATCATATAAATATTTTTTCTGTGTAAATAGCATTTCAATATAATCAAGCGACCTCTTTCCAGACCGCGAACATCATCATAAAATTCTACTAAAACAACTCTCAGGTCTTAACTACCGAATGAAGCCCAGTGGCGTCGTATCACCTGACAATTCGGAGTATAATGGTTCATTAAACCTGGAACTGGAGTGCGTATCCTCGTCATGGTGGACGATCTTTACGACCGCATTAGTGTCATTTACCTGCTCGTTACGTGCTTTTAATATTTTCGCTTTTGGTGTACATACCTAGGTAGTTGGCTGTTTCATGGCTTTTTTGAGTTTATGGTGGCAATGAGTATTGATTGATGAGTGTTGAAGAGATATATATATTCGGTTTTTTGTTACCGCAAACTAGCAATAATTCTTGTATCGTGGGTGCGTTTACAAACACATATATTCACATACAGAAAGTCCCAAGTTGTTCGGTGCGGGAATCGAACCCGCCACATGTAGCGCCAACCATGCCATCAAATTGACTATTGATGATTTGAAAAATCTCAATAATTATCAGTGTATAGGCAAAGGACTGCCAAGTCCTTTTTTCATGTCTAAATTTTTTGTCATGGCTAAACTAGGTGTCAGATTTTTGAGATACTCACTGCGCGCACCCATTGTCCTAAGCAGAAATTTCCAAGACAACAAAAGAATAAGAATTTTTAGCGATAACGGTAATTTGTACAATATCCTAGCTCGATCCGATTAAGGACGAGCTAGAATTATATTACATAATCCGACTTCATAATTTTTAGTTGATCCGAGTAAACTATTTCTCAAAAGTTCATTCCGTACACACTCTATCAAAACACGATGAACATCTTCGACTATTCCACATTTTTAAGAAAACCAAAAGTAGTTTTTATTTTCATGAAATTGCGAGTTACTTTGCAGCGAAATTACTTTGTTTTTCTGAGAAATAAAAACGGTTAAAATAAAATAAACACAATGGAATTCTACAAATACAATATTTGTGAGCAGAACCACACAGTAATTTAATTAAATCTATACTAATTGCTCCCAATTTATTATTCAAATGCATAAGTTCAGTGACTTCATGGTTTATTGAATTTATCTTTTATAAGACTACAAAAGGTTTAGTCTATATCAAAAAGGTTTCAAAATGCAGTCGGTAGATAAATCTAGAAATAGTAATTAGGAAAGCTAAGTCAGTTATTTTAGTACTGCTTCTTGCGATAAAAGGAGAAAAAGTGAGATCATTGAGATTATATGAGATTAATGCTCTTCAAGATTTAAAAGCATGTTTTAAATTGTTTCATTGGTCCCTTTTTCTGTATTGAAATATTCGTAGCAGCTCGGTATTTGGAATTACACCATGTACAGTCAGCACCAGTAAGATGTATACACTGAATGAAATTCAAAAGCGATTTACAGAGGAAATAGTGATTGAAATCTTGACCAATTTTACACATAATAGGTGCGGATACATAAAAATACATAGTTATTAAAAATTTATGATTTTAACAATAGTGTTCCCAGAATAAGCGTTTAAATTTCACTACGTATTTTTAATGCTGAATATACGAGATATTTCATGGGACTCAATCCCGTCAACGATAAAATGTAAATCTATGTTGTTTATTTACATGCGAAAATAAGATTTAGATCTTATCGTTATAAGAGTAAAGATATTTTTAATTTGCGTTTCCGAAACCTGTCGTAAATTACCACAGCTTGACACAACTATCGTCTACAATTACCGTTGTCTTCCCCTCGCTCCAGGCTCCCCTACTAGCCATACAAGCCTCATTACACGGCTCCGACTGGGCGGATCAACGATTCAACGCCTTTGAGTAATTAATACTAATATCTGTCACACAAACCGCCTCTGACTTGAATGAATTAACTTGTAAGGTAAGGTCAGGCAAAGTGTTATTGTATTTTTCTGCATGAAAATTATTAGAAGTACCACGGAGTCCGGAACTGTGCCCGGTAAATTGCAACAGGCTCGCTCTCTATTACATGGAGCAACAACGGCATCGGCGAAATGTGGATGCACAATAGTAGGTACACCTCTACATAACCCTTTGGGGAATACAGGCGTTTTGCTATGTTAAAGATTGATCGGACTCTTTGGTCCTGGGCTAGAAGTTGCCATGGTCTAAAGTGGTTAAAGCCCAGTTCTGAGATGGACCACAATAGTTAATTTAGCTGTTAAAGTAAACCTCTTTTAAATAGGTTTTCATACTGTTAAAGAAAAAAAATAACACAAGTCGTTGGGTCTATCAATCTCCTTAAAATTCTTTCTGCTTTCAAAGTTATTACAGTTGTAATATCAATTAATACATTGCTACAGGGCTTTCACGTACCAAGCTCGGTCTTATTCAAATACGCAACAAGTACAACTTAATGGTAAGATTATTCCGTGCAGTCCCCTCGGCCTCATTACACAAGTCTAGCGCCGTTTATATTGTCTTTGAATAAATTAATACTAAGATGTACGCTTTACGGCTAACGTCGTATGTCCCTCGTACAGTTTGAACGAGGAATAAAGTGACGTCATTTTAAATGCATAGTCACTTGCAGAATTAAAGTGGGAGAATCTAGAAAGTGGACGCGGACAGCTAAAGACCGGTCTCATTAGCGCTTAGGTACTGGGAGAGACCTATGTCCAATAGTGGACAAATGGGGTCTGATGATGATGACTTCCAAAAATACAGAAGTATACAGTTTTTGCTGATGTTATGACGTCATGTTATGGTTTGTGAGAATGTCTGAATGATTTGTTTTAAATTCATTACTAGCGACCCGCCCCGGCTTCGCACGGGTAGCAGAGCATATACGCCTTCACTTTTTTTTTGTCGTAGTGTCGTATCAGCCTGTTACGTTGAGTATTTACTCGGCGTACGCCAGTAAAACTCCCAGTCGGCATGATTTTTTCCGACATCTTCAACTGTCATCGTCATATTTTAGCTAATTTAGACAAAACTTTAATGAATTATACACCTAAACATTCCTTGTGAATTACTCCATCTATTGGTGAAAACCGCTTTAAAATCCGTTCAGTCGTTTTTGAATTTATCGCGAAAAGACAGACAGACGCGACGGGGGACTTTGTTAAAAACATTAACATTTTTTCTGTAGAAATACATATATAAATGTAAACTTGTTAACTGAATGAAAATCCTCAGTTAGTCCCAAGCCTCATTAAAGGCTCTGTACATTATCGTTTGAGTAATTAATACAAAGGCATAGCTAAGGGCTGCCACGTATTGTCTGTCATTATGACGTCTAAATTATAAACGTGACCGCTTCAAAGGATCGCCGTGCGGATGTGTGAATTGGATTCTGAATATTTTAATACAACTGCTTGCGGTTCGTTAGTGTTTGTACAATTTGCTAAAGTAGTTGTCTTAATTGTACTAGCGGTGTGAAGCGCTTTTTAACAAACAGAATCCAGCGTTATTTGATGTTTTTCATTTTGTTTTTTGGATTAAAGTAAGTAGGTACATACTGTGGGGAGTTTGTTAAGTAGATCGTTATGTTTCGAGTTTTATAGGGTTAATGAAAATACTTTTTTTTTCTTCTTGAAATTGGTGAGTTGATTATTACATGACGCTCGTATTCACGTTGTTGCCGTTATTTAATCCCATGTAAAACCGCGAGCCTATTGCCATCTACTGGACACAGACCTAAGTTTCGGGCTTCTAAAGAAAAAAATCTTACAGAAAATTCAGTAGCAGTATACTCGACAAAGAAGTCGAACCCAGGACGTCAAGCTCAGTCGAGTTGATGATAGAAAAATAAAAATTAAACTTTTTGGTAAACTCTTTTTTATGAAGACCAAAAATTTATTATTAAATGTCTATATTTTATTGCTATCCATTGCACAATTTCGTTTTCAATTAATTTTAATCATCATCGGTAGGAACTAACCAAATACCTACCCATATACTGGTATTAAGAACCAATCTAACATTCTACAGTGAATATCCGCGTATCTTTCACATATACACACCCTGTATTCAAGTTCTATATCCATCCTTTGTATACCCTGTATATATTGATAAGATATACAGGGTGAAAAGTAAGTGGGGTAGCACGTAGGTACTATTTTGTACTCGTTCCCGTATAGGGGTGGTATTTCATCAATTGTGCAAAGAGCCACTTCATATTCGGTCCGTTTCACTGTCGCTTTGCCGCCTCCAAATGTACGCTGATTGGATCATCAGATTTTTTTTTTCATTTTAAGCGATTAATTTTGGCATTTCATCGAGCGTATTGAATCGAGCGCTTATTCACTTTGAGAGTGTGTTATCAACGTGTCGATGAGAGATATCGAGGTTTATTCGATTAATGTAGGGATTATATTTTTAAATTAATCTTCTTTAATAGCCGTTTTTGATTCAACTGATACATTTTTTTCCAGGAGAAAATGCTTATGAACTATACATGCATATATGCATAACGTAAGGCCTTTTTCCCATTGGGGTAGGCAGAAACAACGCCGCGAACGCCATGTCTAGATAATACATTACTGCGTCTAAAAAAATCATAATTGCGGTTCAAAGCAAACACATGCTACGCTTTCAGAAGAATATGTAATAAAAACCATTGTTTTGTTTTATTTAAGCAAATGAACTTAAGTTTCAACTATGTACTTATGTACAGACAATACGAAAACTTGGTGTATCAACCCTATAATATGATAGAAACAGGACAAAAGTATCAAAACTTTATCCTCGCTCTACACTTCTTTTTGGCTAAGCAAATAGAGTTAGTTGGATAATTTGACGCGGTGTCCCCCCGGGAACCGAACTTGCATCTGTTAGAGGGAGCCACACTCCCGTGTCCCGCGCAATCGTCCGTAATGCACTTCGAATTAGAATAACATGATTTTAGTTTCGTTGCGATGCGTTTGAATTTTTTATGAGCGGGGAGTAAATTTTCTAATATCAGGTTGTATTCAACCTAATGTTTTTGTCTTGAATGTAATGTAATATTGCATTGTAAGAGTATTTTTTTATTTTATTTTGTTATTATAAATTGCTTCAACTCATTGTATACCTATATTTTGATAAGAGTATCCATGGAGTTTCTTGCCGGTCTCTTCTTCATAGGACCAACCGACTTTGGAATCGTGCGCCTAGATGCATAACGTTTTTAAAGTGCCTGCAAAGGCCCATTTGAAATAAAAATCTTTGACTTTGACTTTAAATATTATATTTTGAGGTAGATATAACTTTCGGATATACTGTTGGATGGCCTACTTCAAAATTTTAGCTCGAATTTTGTTAATGGAATATTAAGTTTATTCAATTTGCACCTATGAAATTATAGATTTATGATCTGATATTTTAATATCATGAAGTTACAACATTTATTATCGGTAATAACAACTATGTGCCGAACACGGATTATGATCAATTCTTCTTTTTCTTTTTTGTAAAACATTGCCCCACTCCAGTCATAATTCCTGTATCGTGCTTACGTTTACAAACACAAGTATTCACATGCATGAAAAACCGAAGAGATTTTCATTGAACTTTTATCGTAATCTCGCACATTATTTTCATGCATTTTCGTTAACTATGTTCGATACCGAAAAAAATCGTACAAGAGCCCCTGTAGGTCATATAAATATTGCGCGAATCGTAGCGCAGTCGATCGTTCAACCACTGCGCCAACCGTGCCGTCCACTTGAATCTTTTGCGCATATTTTTTTATAAACGTCACTTAAAATTGCTCTATTGTTACAGGTCTCGACGCAGAGCTGTACTACGTTCGAGAAGGGGTAGTTAACAAATATGCTACCAGCTTCGTAGTGCCAGTGCCAGCGCATATAGCGGACTTGGAGTTCATGTGGCAAGCGCTTGGTGGAAAACCGGTAAGATTCAATTTTTACCTTAAAATGACTAGTGCCTAAGTACATATAAACAGGCATTTGCATATTAAACTCGAATCAAATTGGTACTAGATACAGTTAGCGACAAAAGAAGCTGATAATTGTACAATATCTTAACCCACATATTGACTGTACCCACATATTAGCTTCTTTGGATAACTAAAATGCATAATCGACTTACGAGTACATAAGTCTATTCTGAAAGATTACTCACTATTGCTTAAGCACAACCACTAAGTGTGCGGTTTCGTTCACAATAAAGCTGTGACCCCAAAAAACAAAAAGATACGTATCAATATTTTCTCTAAAAGATTGCCTAATTATCTACAATATTTTAATCAGGGCACTATGCTTGCCCTATTACATGGAACTTATTAACGATATCGTGGAAATGTTGTTGCACAACAGTACACTTCTCCGAAAGGTTAGAATCTGGGGAATGAAAGGTAAGGCGTGATGCGATGTTCATATTAGAATACTTACGGGTATCTTTTGAAATCTATATACCTACTAATATAATAAAGCTGAAGAGTTTTTGTTTGTTTAAACGCTCTAATGGCTCTGGAACAAGTTGGACTCGAAAAATTCTTTATGCATGTTAAGTATAGCCGATTTGTTGAAGAAGGTTATAGGCTTGTTTTTGACCCGAAAAAATGCACGGGTTCGTAATCCACGTGGGCGAAACATAAAGCGGAAGCAATGTCAAATAAGTTACAAAACATCCAGCCTTCACAATATCCCTGCACAAATTTTAAATTCATTATTACATAATTGCTTCATTGATGAAAACATGTTGCAAGTTACACAACTTGTTTATAGTAAAATGTCAATACAAACTTAATCTCATAATACGATTCGTTAAATATAAAAATAATTCATTGCACGTTATACAAATATTAAAACTGCAACCAATAATCACATTTCGTTTACTCTTTCATTAAATTGGTCCCGTTTCATCAGTTGGTCCTCAATAAAATCATCAGTTTAATTAGTATATTCTTTATTACAACAGGTTTAACATGAATTAATTTTATTTTCCAACTTGTTTATTAAATTTGTGTTCCATTGAGCAAACACCCGTCGGATATTGAGCGTGGAACGTTTCGTATTTCCCATTTTGGTTTTAAAGCGATTTAATTTTGGAAAACAAAGGTCCGGGATTAAGTCGTCATTTTTTGCTGGTTTCGGATATTTACTGATGAGGATTGCCTGTTTTTTTTTTATATTTTTTAAGACGAAAGTGAGCTTTAATCTGCTCATAGAGATATGGTACTTTATTTTTAATATAATTTACTTTTCTTTATTTAATCTGATGTTAAAACAATTCTCAGTGTTATTTTCCTTTACAATAATATCTATACTTGAACTTGAAGCCTTTCGCTTTTTTCTAAATAATAATTTCTTCCGTCATATATTTTGAAACGGAGTGTTATTTAAGGATTTGGGAAAGTAAAATATTACAAAACTTATCATAACGTAGGAAGATGAATGTACATATATGTATAGCGATTGTCGCTAACGCCGTTATTGAGTCCCTTGTAATAGGAGGGGAACTACATCATACACCATACCCAGTTCCAAACTCCGTACTGCTACTGAGAATTTCCATACAGTAAACCCTAAAACACTTTGCTCTGACACCCAGAGCACTTCTGGCACGGAAGGGTTTCGATGTTTGAAAAACGAATGATGGAATGATGGAACACCCATTTAAAGCCTGACCGCGGCAAGCGCTGCTTAATCTCGAGGATCGACCGATGTGCGCGGTAGCTTAGCTACGAGACCCTCTGCACTATATTTATATACATTAGTATTGATCGTCGTCGATAGCTGGAGGTCACGGTTGCAGTGACTCATCGTAAATAAAAGGCTCTAATGCGATCCATTGTCTGTTGACCCTGATGAAGACAAGAACCGAGTTTTAATTCCAATATTTATGGGAATGCGGAAAGGCATTAAGAAATGACCCGCAATAGTATTTGTATCGAATGCGACGATAGCTTGAAACGTGGGAAGTTTTAACATTGATACTCGTGTAAGCTTGTATTATATTGTACTTGTTTTTTAAAGAGTACAGACTCCTATATTACCTCTATATTTCAAATATTTTGCGGTCGTTCGTGAGCTGCCCGGTTGGTCTTCTCACTAGCAGTCCGATTAATGGAAATGTCCGTTAAATGGCGATAAATAGGCTCGCTCCATATAACATGGAATTCAATAACGGCATTGGCGAAATAAGGGTGTAAATAATAAATCTCTGCCATATTTTTAAATTGACGTGATTGCTTTTATGATAGAACATACCGGGCACAAGTCTAGACACCATGCTGCTACTGAGAATTTCAATATAATGAAACCTGGGGATCGAATCCAGGACCTCACACTCAGCAGTTGCGCTTGTAACCACTAGACCATTGCGGCAGTCTTGATATGTCGAGAGATAAATGTCTTGTTTGACCGTACCAGGCCTACAGGTAGAGTTAATCTGTTACTTGCCAACCACATGAACAAGGATAAAATTAAAGAAAAAAAAACACTCGAGTATTTCTCACGTATGTTGTAAATTTTGAGGATATTCATGGTGTTGTTTCTCCCCAGTTGCCGTACGTGATGGGTATAGACTATGAGAGTCGCGGCGCCATGCTGCCGCCTCAAGTAAATATATCTGAGCGGGGGTTTGTTCCCACTACGCTGCAGACTTTTAGGTAAGTTGTATGTAGACTCTGTAAACGGGAATTTGTAATGAGGATGACTCAATGTAAATTATGGGTGTGTTTATCTTGTTGGATGTTTTAAAATGCTATTTATTTTTGTGTGTCGAGTCAGGCGTGAAGCTAATCGGTACGGAATAGTGACGACAATTAATTAAAACACTATCGCTACTAGTCAATCAGAATACTTTAAAATGATTAAGCTCGGAAGCCGACTTTGGGCCACGCGGCCCACATGACGTCATCCATAAATAGCTCTTATTGTCCGATGCTTAAGGTTCACAAGTTCTGTCACTTTTGCTGTAAGGTCAGCAAAAATGTAGGTGATATATTAAAATTTAAAAATCGAAATTGCCGTCATCCATATTTTAGTACTTCTAGTTAGCCACACATTTTATTTGGTCGTATTTTACGCATGTAAACATAACAGTTTGTTGGTATATTCTTGGCTCGTAACGTTAATACTAACTTTCTTTTTTCTTCCACCCAGGGTTCGGTTACCATGCACTGGTACCAGGAGCGCAGAAATACTAGTGACTATGCAACTCAATATCTCTGCACCGGATCGAGCACACAAAGACGTGCGGTTGCTGTTCAAAAGAAATAAGATATGTTTGAAAGGTAATGTGGTTTGTCTCAAAGAGAGGGTTCAATATAATGCTGATGTAGTTTGGTATCAATATTTTAATGCAAAGCAAGTCTATGAGACGAGCAGTGATAGTCTAGCTGTGAATACTTGCCTTCCATGCAGGACAGACTGAGATTGCCCGCACCTCTTTTCAGGAATTGATCATCACTTGCGTTAACAGTGAAGCCAGCCTGCCTCATTAGTCTAGTGATCGTAAGCGCGATTGCTGAACGTGAAGACCTGGTTCGATTCCCGAGTTGGGTAAAGTGTTATTGAGTTTTTCTGTATGGAAATTCTCAGTAGCAGCACGGAATCTGCAACTGTGCCCGGTAGATGGCAATAGGCTGGGACTCTATAATGGCATTGGCGAAATGTGGATGTACAATAGTACATCTCTGTCTAACCCTTCAGGGAATACAGGCGTGATCCTATGTTATGTTATGTTAACAGTAAAGGAAAATATCATGCGTAAACCTTCTTCTTCTCTCCTCTTCTTCTCTTATGGTTCTCTTATGAGAACTCAATATAATTCTTTATGTTATATGTAATCTGCCAACCATGCCACCATGGTGAACTAAAGCCTTACCCTTCTTATTCTATGAACAGGCCGTGTGACAGTCATTATTATTTATACAATTATTGTAAGTCTATACGGTAAAGATATAATATTTACGTATATATATGTATGTACGAGTATATGAAACGAGAAAATTTAAATTTAGTTTCTCAAAAATTGTGTCAAAAACTCTAGGAAGAAGCAAACATGTGAGTTTCTAGAACTTTATCAATAGTATCATACTTTTGCGGGAAGTCGCTGAAGTTAGCCGTGAAGCTAAAACTATGTAGGTTGTACTTTCCACGACGTTAACTCCGACCAAAGTTTCACCGCTCCATGCTGTTCCACTGGGAATTGATTACCGAACCAAGAAATATACGATAGGACTTCTTGCACTTATAAAATTCACGATCAAATTATATAACGTAACATCGTTTGTATCGAAGTGTAATACAGATGTATTGTAAGTTGTACATCCATATTTCGCCGATGCCGTCATTAAGTTTCATGGAATAGAGGCCCAGCCTGAGAGTTACCACACAGTAAAACAAAATGACACTCCCCGACTCGGGAATCAGACTCAGGACCTCAGGTTTAGTAGTCAGGATTGCGACCAGATGAAGCAGTTTATATGAGAGCTTTTACATTACACCTACATATTGTTATCAATTACTACAATTTTCTTTATCATTAACGTCCATTAATATATTTTATTAGCGTGGGTTTAAAATGGTTCTTTCAGAGAAAGTGATCTCTTTTCAGAGAGAATTAAGGAAATTAATGTTGGTGTATGTAGTTTAGACATTGACTTAGGCGGACATCAGGCTTCTGATACCGGTGACGCGTAAGATGTACGACGCGGCTACGAATTGACTGGTTTGGCAATATAATCTTAAGGAGATCATTTAACCCACAATTTTCCAAAACAGTATAATGTTTTATAATTGAAATGATAGAAAATGAAGAACTCACTGTTAAAAGTGGAGACTATCTCACTTATTAATAAAATAAAAACGTATGTTCTATAAACGCATATAACTTTCAGTGTCATTTCCATAGAAATGACAATAGATATTAACGCTATTTTAGTTATAACAGATTTATAAAACAATAAGGAGGATTAAAATCTATTCTGTTCATATTGTTCATAAATATATTTATTGATGAACAATTTTTGCTTCCACTTAACCTTATGCGATATCCAGCAAAGTAGAAACATTTTTCGCCCAGAAGTTAGCCTTAAGGCTAACTTTATTATTCAAGAGTTTTAACTTGAAAGCTAAAACAATTACTGTGGAGAAAGCCTTTAGTTTAATTTAGTTGTTAAGTAGTTTTTCAGTTGCTTTTTACTCGAGTCACGTTTTCAGAGCTCTTCTTCACTTTGTTTGGAATATTTTAACATCTTATGCAAATATATTTCTGCTTTTATTATTCTTTTAGTGAATGCTTGGGACTTTAACTGCAATGAATAAATAATGTCATTAATTAACATTTCCATCTACCTAACACTCATTTCGTACAGCCAATCTAGTATGGTTCGATTTAGATGATTAAAGACTATACAGGATGGTTTTTTAATCACCTGCACTATGTATAATATATTCAATCCTCAATCATAAAAACTATTTAGGAATTTGAGACCAATCCCGTAACGGATAAGTCAACTTAAAGATTGCAGAAACATTAATTATGATATTTAAAACATATTTGGCCTCTCACTAAGCAGCTTAAACAAAGTATAAAACCAAAATTGATAAAACCTAGGTATAATAGCAACACAATCTGAAAACGAAAGCAAAAACAGCAATTTCCATTCCAAATTCAGACATAAAGCTATTGAAAAAGTGATAAACTTTCTGTCCCCCTTCGAACAAATCATTTTATAACTACAATTGCCACTACGATGGGTGCGAAGTTTCCGAACTGTTATTCACCGCAATAATAATAACAATAAATTATTGAATACACTATAAAGGACGGTTATTATACTGCATCAATAAGTATGGAAACTTTGGGTGATTCAAGTACCTAAGTTTAGTGAAATGATTGACTCAAGTGTATCTTAAAGTTCTCAGTCAGGGATCGCTGGGGAGCTTCTTACAGACTATTGCATTAGGAAGTGACAAAGGAGTGACGAGGAGGAAAGGAGTGATTACTTTTCAATATAGTCAGTCTACTTCGAAACAAAAGCTAATACAATAAGGCGAATAGTAGTTTTCTAGAGGATTTAAAATGCATAGGCTGGGATAACATTACATGGCATCACGCCTGTATTCCCGGAAAAGTTACGCACAGGTATACCTACTATTGTACACCCACATTTTGCCAATGACTATAATAAGACTCAAATAGGAAGTGACCTATTGCCATTACCCTGTTTGACCAATTTCTATTGCATACCGGGCTCAGTTCCAAAATCCGGGTTGTTTCTGACAATTTTCGACCCAGGGATCGAAAGAAGACCTCACGCCCAGCACTCACGCTTGTGACTAAACCAATGGGGTAGTTTAACATGGCAAGCTGGCATTGTAACTGAACTAGAATTGCCGTTACAAGTGACTCAAATGGCAAACCATTTCAAGCTTCCTTTGTTTGAGACAACCAACAAAATCAATCATTGGCAAAACAACTCGCTTTGCACCAAACATCGTCTTTGACTTCCAAAACAGAAAACAAATCCATTTCAGTCTCAACATTACTCAAAGTACAAAGTTACATACAAACTCCTTCGTAAACCGTAATCAGAAACAATAACGTTTGCAGTATATCCTTATCGACGCTAAGTCAGAGTTTCGCCCCACAAATCACTCCTCCGCACTCTTTATTAGCATGTAGACGATTGTAGGCGCAACAGGATATTTTGAGAGGGATGGAGACGTATCGAGAGGGTCCCGGACGTGTAGGGTTGTCACTGGGTGGTAATATTGTGTTTCGGATGATAAATATGACACATAGTGAAAGTTATTTGAGTTTAATTTTCCGGTTTCAACATTTATATCTATGGTGGAAGTAGAGAGATCATAAAATTATATTGAGGGAACATTTCAAAGGAAAAAAATCAGTTGTAGACGCCAAATACTTGATATAAAGCCAATTCATGGTTTACGCAGTGCCTAGGCGATAATAGTTTTCTACTTACGCTTTCATTTGTCTAACAAATTATGACGTGCTCAAGTCCGCCAACCATCAGTTACAGTAAACATTTGTGTCAGATCATTCAAATCATCAGTGTCTATGATTATTATTATATATTTTTAATATTCCAAAACAAAACTTCCCAAATATCTCTAAGGTACGATGAAAATGCTTACGTTTTTTACCAGTAGTTACAAAGTAAAAACCCTACCCTGACAACGAAAATCCTCAGTAATCCATGCGTTACAATAATCACATGAAAATCCTGCGCCAGCCCTACGAGCCCCTCTTTTAATGTGTTTACAAGACAATATCGATTGTTCTATTGTACGTTTTATTTGACTTGGAAATTTTCTTGCTCCTTTTACACGCGTTACCGTTTCTTTATGTTTTTTTTTTTTTGCGTTTTTCTTTTTTAAGAACCCCAAAGTACGCTCCCTTGAGCGCTACATCAAAAGATTCATAATTTTCGTGTTTATTATGGTAATTTTTATCGTTCATAGAATTTGTAATTGAAATTTAGTTGGCGTACAAAAAATGTTTTCAGTAGTGGTGTGAGTGCGTGTATGGAGTTGTTTGCCCATTCTTCTCCATAGGAAAACAACATGTTGGAGTGTGGCCACTAGAGTCTGACTATTCATAAGTGCTTTCAACTGATCTACATGAATAAAAATATATTTTGTTTATTTATTATGTGACAATGTAGACTCTTTATTTACACTACATATCAATAAATTTTAATTTCATTTTAGTTGTTACGACAAAATAAAATATACTTTAAGGCTCATAATTTAAGTTTGATATTTGAATAACAACCATTAAGATACAAGTCTCAAAGCAGTTATGAAATGTCTGTTCTTCAGCCGGTGTTATACGAATGTTAAACTACCTACCTTTGTATTGTGATTATCATTATCAACAGAAATACCTACTCGAGATGACCAGAAAACAATAGACGGTGCTATTTTCTGGCCAGAAGAACAAGAATGGAGTAGGAGTAGGCCGTATGGATAATGGCTTGAATTGTACTCGCATAGTCTTTACCGTTAAAGATTGTAACCAGTTTAAAACTATTATTTTTAAAGAGTATCTATGGAGTTTCTTGCCGGTCTCTTCTCCATAGGACCTACCCCCACTTTGGAACCGTGTACCTAGAATCACAACGTTTTGAAAGAGCCTGTAAAAGCCTACTCGAAATAAAAATATTTGACTTTTACTTTGACTTTGAATGTACATATAGTTAAAATTACCATCTAAAGACGATATTTTCACATCTGAATAAAAACACCAATCGATTTAGTAGTCATCGTTCGTCTTTACTAAACTTGTGAACTTCCTAATGGCAAAAGTCTTATTCCTCGGAGACCTTGTAACCTTAATCGGTTGAGTAGCTTCGGAAATTACCTGAACTGGAACTTCTTAACAATGATTGTAAAGGTTTACTTATAGTAACGATTGTATCGGGAGGTACTAACTGTAGTGCAATATCTAAGATAATAAAATGAAACAAAATGGAAGAAACGGCAGAATTAGATACAATGAACATTCTTAACATTACACCGTCTAGACTTTTTATGTGTTATATAGCTTTAACACTTGAGGAGCTCGTAGCTACCACGCAGATCAGTCGATCTGCGAGGTTCGACACACATCGAGACCCCTCCATTTCTGGAAAGCATTTAAGTAGTTAGTCCTAGGTGTCATACGAATAACTATGATAGTTCTTACAGGTGTCAGCAGCCTCAACAAAAGTCTGCCAACTGGTCTAACCTAGTATCAGTCGGTTGGCAGTCCCTCCATGTAAAATACTGATATTCAGCCGCATCTGGTTATACTGTATTACGACACTACAAAGAATACCTCTCGTGTAACACAGAGAATCTCGTATATATTTTCTACAACAAAATCGAAATTGAAAATTTCAAACGGTTTCGGCACATGTTTTAAATTGACACTTAACAGGCAATTTGATCACTTTTTTTTGGTTTATCCACCTGTAAATTGTTCACGGCTCCGTTATTAGGGGACATAGTAATAAAGGCTGAGTATCCGGGCTCATTATGCCGCTATTATGCATCCCCTCCTTTTATTTCCAAGATTTTTATTATTCTTTATTCAATTTAGTGGGCATAAGCGGTGGGAGTACCTTATTTTATGGAGGAGCGTTAAAATTGTCGTGAGCGTAAATTATTATGTTGCTGTCGGGGATTGAAAAATACTGTTTAAGATTCGATATAATATCGATACAATTTATGGGCTGATATAAAGTGTATATATCAGTCAGCCTCAAAAAGATGTAGGTATACATGTAGCGAAATTCAAAAGAGAATTTTAGAGGAATTAGTTCGTGTAATCTATGGAATTTTTTGTGAAAGTCGCGGACAAGCGATGGATGCAAGTGGCGAAATGTCGTTCGATGTGGTGGTCTAAGGGGGAGGCCTTCGTTCAGCAGTGGACGTCTTCTGGCTGATGATGATAATGATGGAAATTTTTTACACAGATTATCTGCCTATATAGTGTGTAAGAATGATTGGCTAAACTTTTGTTATTTAAATCAATACTTTTTGAAGGATTACCTTTTGAATTTCTCTTGTTGTATACTTCTTTTTGAATCTGACCGTGCATACCTAGGATATTATGTAGTACGAAAAACTGCAGTCCAAAAACAATAATTAAGGTCCGCAAACTAAGAACAAAACGTCTAGTCGACAAAATTGTCTTACTTTTATCTTCAGTCGATATGGTTTGCACAGTAGCTAAAATTGTTTTTCTGTGCTACGGGCCACGGGTTCGTGTCCCACACGGAACAATTATTTGTATTTCCCACAGATAGTTGTTTCGTATCTGTGTTTATATGCTAGTGAGATTATTTAAAACGCAACCGCGATACATGAGAACATAAAAGTGGGGTAAAAGAAAAAAAAAAACAAAAGAAAGTGTATGGCATAAGTGCTGCAAACATCAAATGTGTAAGAGAAGGAGTGTCTGACTAGCACCAGTCTTGCGCATGCTCTAACAGGAAAATTAAAAGCATGGTAGATATTTTGTTCTAATTTAAATTGAAAGGTTTGTTTAGCTAATAAATTAGGTAGCCAGGTTGCACACTTTGCACAGACAGTAATCCGATAAGCGCAGGCCAAAGTACTGCAATATAGTATCCCTACGCTCGCTGCCAAGTGCATGTTTGCCTAATTAGCAGTAATATATGATCAACGTATTAAAGAGTCCGTTTAAAATTATATTTTATAAACCTCACGATTACTTGTTTTATAAATGAGAACTTTCTCCTTTTTTGAAGTCGGTTAAAAATAACCTTTCGCCCAAGTTTCTGAATTTTCTGAAAGTATGATCTGATTAATTAAAGTACAGTTGCCTAGAAGGGATCGTGAAACGAGATATGGCTGATAAAATCACTTAGTTAAAGATCTAATTTGGTAAATCAAAGTCATAGTTTTTTATTTCTAAACGGGCCTTTGCAGGCACTTTTAAAACGTTATGAATCTATGAGCACGGTTCCAAAGTGGTTGTTCCTATGGAAAAGAGACCGGCAAGAAACTACATGGATACTCTTTTCAAAATACTTACAAAATAATATGGTTTACAATGTGTTGAAGTTATTTTAAAGAACATGTAGCAATTTATAATAACAAAATAAAATAAAAAATACTCTTACAATGCAATATTACATTACATAACATACAAGGACAACTTAAGATAATAAAATAAAATAAATTAACATTTTCATAATAAAATGTTCAAGTATAAGTCTTTGTTAGTTAAACAAAAATGAAAAACAAAGTTAAGTAAAAAAAAAAACGTTGTAATACCATAAAATAAAAAAGTACACATTATTGGTATAAAACCAATTTATATAAACTAAAAAAATATGTAACTCGCTCATTGATTTAAAACTCGCAAACGCTGCTACAAAGCGTAAAATCTAATCTTCAAGTCGAACAACGTGTTATTAGGTTTTTTTTAGTAGAAAATTCTCTTTCAGTAGCAGTCCAGAGTTGAGAATTGTGAACGGTAGATGGCAATCGGCTCGCCTCCTACTAAATGTTCAATAGTACACCGCAGCCTAACACTACAGGCTACCTATACCTTTATTACACTATTCCTAGTTATTATTAATTGTATAATGTTTCTTTATTTTCATTCATAAGTACTCAAACTACCTTCTCTCCTCACAGGTCTATCAACAATAGTAACGCACAACGAAACAGCTCGACTCGCTGGGGACGCGTCACAGAACACAGGGGGTGTGTTGTTTGCAGCAGGGGGATGTGCAGCGGCTGCGTTAGCGCTGTTAACCGCTGCAGCAGCTGCTGGCACCCTGTACAAGAGAGGCAGCAAGGCGAGGCATCATGATTCCATACAGTAAGTGATTTTATTTACAAACAGTAGCCCGTCTCACAGATGACGTGTCTCAAAACACTTCTGATGAGCAAAGTACTACATATTTAACTAGATTTAGGAAATGTCTACCTAACCTTGATCCTCGTTACCGTTTAACCAAAAATGTATGAAAAAAACGTGCGCGTGCACATTATTTTCATACATGGATTACTTTAATTATGGTTGAGATTCACGAAACTCATACTGGACACCCAGTTTACCACAATTTTCGTTTTAACATCTCTTTTTCGAACCAAGTTCGTGTTCCCCGGCCGTGAGATTACGTTATTTCGTTGTTTGCCGAATCTAGATCAATAAGATATGGTAGAATATTTATTTTCTTAAGTACGTTCAATTATACGCTTTTCAAAATGAAGAGAAATGTTTACTATACTTAATACTACAATGAAGTTGCCATTCTTAGGTAAGACATATAATGCCAAGTTATTCCTATATGCCATAAACAATGTTAATTAATTAGTGGAAGTTAACTTAATTCTGACGTTTGTATTTATACGCTTCAACAACATTTAGCGTCCGATTTGTAATAAGCAAAATATACGGCTTCAAAGTTTGACGCAAATTATCTTACTTCGTAACTTGGTTGAGTTAATTTCGAAAGTTATGAAATAACTTTAAAATAATTTATTTAGCTTTACGTAACAAGAATAAACAAATATAAAATAAGACATTAATATTGTACAATAAATTATTTTATTTCTGTTTCGAAGGCCGTTGTTATCACCTACTTAATGTCAAAGTACTTGATACGCCTCGTCTTCAATAATCTGCGCTCGATTTCATAAATATCGTTTTAGAAAATATATTTGAAATCTTTATACAAGTGCATAACATATGAACATATATGGCGGAATATGAGTGCGTGACTGCGTGGTCTAGTGTTCTCAAACGCGTGCGCGAGCGTGAGGTCCTGGGTTCGATTCCCGAGTCGGGCAAAGTGTTACTGGGTTTTTCTGTGTGGAAATTCTCAGTAGCAGCACGGCATCTGGAACTGTGGCCGGTAGATAGCTCACTCCCTATTACATGGGACTCAATAACAGCATCGGCGAAAAGTGGGTGTACAATCAGTACACCTCTGCGTAGCCGTTCAGGAAGTACAGGCGTGATGCTATGAGTATGTGATCTATCCGCGTTAATTTTAATTATTCAAAACAATAATATAATAAATATTTTAACTGAACTAGGTCATCATGTAGCGTATGTAGCCTCTGGGTCGGCTCCCAATCTAGGCGATTGCGACTGAATATCAGTATTTTACACGGAGCGACTGCCATCTGACCTACGCCACCCTATTACTAGGAGACACTGATACTCTAAGGTTAGACTTGTTTTCAAACTTTGTGGGCTGCCGACATCCATAACGACTGTGTCATATATATTCACATGACACCCGGGACAATGCCCGAACATAACGTGCTTTCTAAAGCACGGTATGGTCCCGATGCGTGAAAAACTGACGACAGCAGCGACAAATATGTACGGTTGCCATGTAACCACGAACCCTCCACTTGGAAATTTCCTTATAATGGATAAAACAATATAAGCGTATACATAAACTCGTATATATACCTACTTTTCTACATAAATAGGGAACTGATGAAGCCTCACAAAGTTTACAGTAATTGCTCTCGAAGAAGCAAAGAAATCTAATCACATTATAGTCGAGAGGGAAATATTTTTAGAAGTTTCAAGAGTTCGGGCTCTCGTGTAAATTCAATAGCCGGCTCGTTGAACAAAGTCGTTTAACTAGAAAAACAAACATTACGTTTGACTTAGAAGTTTTTGATATAATCCATTGGAATATAGATACAGAAAATTGGCTGAATACATTTTGGTAATCGATTTTTTTTTGTTGTTAAATTGATTTGTATAGTATTAAACTATGGATTCAAATAAATATATAACTCTTTTATTACTTCGGGCTATCCACTGCATTCAATACCCACATTCACCATATATCAAACCCTGTCTATGTATTATTTATATTTTATCTCTGAAATAAAAAATAATCCACCACAAATCAATTTAAAACATATTTCCTACTAAAAATCAAATTGAAATATGGCGAACAAAAAATCGTAGCACTAAGCGCTACGTTCGTAGCTCTGGACAGTGATGTAGTACGGTTCAGCGACGCGTAGCACCGACCGAGCTGCGTAGCATAACGGGGCGTAGCACAGAGGTATTGATGCTCAGCTATAAATTATATTGACTAAGGTGGATGATACACTGGGAACAATCAGTATCTGAAATATCATATTATTAGGGAGAAGATATCGGTAACAATATCTAGAATATCGGTTCTGGTTACACCAAGAGTTCAGGCCAGCGATGATCGTGGGAAGGCCAGACACCTATATCATTAAGCCCTGTTGTAACAGACCTCATAGTACAATATTGTCGAAGAGAAAACATTAATCTTGACGATTGACATTACTGACTTGAGTGTGCGGTTTATTGTATTTTATTTTTGTTCAATGTAATTTTGTTATTTACTTATTTGATTTTAAGTGTTGTTATTTAATTGATTTTATTTTATTACACGATTGCACCAAAAAGGAGTGAAATGTTTTTAGGGTTCATGTATGTATGTGAGTTTCTTTGTTCCACCATTTTTTTTTATATTTAGACTGAAATGTCATCTGCTTTTACTTTATTTGCTTGTTAGTTTGATTATTTTTGTTTTTAATGTGTCATATTATGATTAGGTATGTTGGCGAAACTGATATTTCAGATACGAAGAGTGTTTTATTATTTTTATAATAGTGACGACGATTCACAGAGACCTACGGAATTGCTCTACGATAATGTTTAATATGATAATTTTTGTTTAGACTTAAAAAGTGTCCCGTACAGTATATATCTGTAAGTAGAACTAGAAATGATGTTTGAGAGTATTTGTTTTTTATTTTGACATGAGCTATATAATCACAGTCTATTTGGCATCGCTATTAACATTATCTGTCTGATACATTGTGTTAGTATAGTAGTGAGTTTGAATGTCACTTATCTCCAAAACAGCGCCAAAAGCAAAAAAAAAAATTAGCTTTCAAAAATTTTTGCTTAGGCAGAATTAATACAAATTTTCCTATAACATGGGCCAAATTTATGTGCCACAATGGACAAACCCGTCACAAAGCATACAATAGCGATACATTATGTATGGCATATAAACTGCCCGTAAATTAAGGAGAAACTAAATTCTTAGGATATCCTTGTGTAGGGGACCCGACCCTCGGTGTAGCCCTTCGGAGCTTTATAAATTTTTCAATAATGTACCAATTTCAACACAATATCAGGTTGAAGTTGACCTTAAATATGTTGGATGGTGTCATTTGTAAGATGAAAGCGAATATATATAATGGCGTTATAGAATTAGTTGATTTTCGAATGAGTTTCGTTGATTTTTAATATGTGAATTAAGACATATAATTTATAATGTGATTGCCTCATTGGTCTAGTAAACGCAGGCGCGACTGCGGAGCGTGAGGTTCTGAGTTCGATTCCCGGATCGGGAAAAGTGTTATTGGGTTTTTATGTTCGGAAATTCTCAGTAGCAGCACAGAGTCTGGAACTGTGCCCGGTAGATGGCAATTGACTCGCCATTACATGGAGCTCAATAACGACATCGAAATTTGAGTGTACAGTGGTAAACTTCTGCCTAACCCTTCGGGGAATACAGGCGTGATGCTATATTATGTTATTTATAATTTAGAGCGGGTAAAACTGAATGGATTTGTGAGTGTCATGGCGGCGGTGGAGATTACATTTTGACAGTGTCGCCATGCTATGTGCACGCACAAACCAAGTGCATTATTGTAATCCTTATTTCTTTTTGTTTAGTTCTCTTGTAACAATATTAGCAATATAGTAAGTGCGATATTTTGTGAGAAATATTTTGGCTTAATAACGGCATCGGTAAAATTTGAATGCACAACAGGTACATCTATGCCTATCCCTAAGGGGAATACAGGCGTAATGCTATGCTATTTATGTTAATTGCTCAATATTCGGTTTTTTATAAAAACATTGACCTACACTAGGATTTCCTCTGTATCATGGGTACCGTTTACAAACATACAAGTCCCATGCATACACAAGTAGACCCGAAACAATTATCAGTAGATCATACAGAAATTTGTTCTGTGCGAGAATCGAACGCACAACACACAGCGCAGAAAGCTAATCGCTTAGCCACTGCGCCAACCGTGTCCTCATACAATACATACGATCGAATCTCTTCTTCAAATCGCTCCCACTCTCAACTTACACCACACCCCAAAAACATATAGGGTGCAGCGACCCCCGACGTACGTGATGGATGATGCGGTACGAAAGGTTCTATGATAGACAAGCAAAATGTTTTTATAGTTACTCGATATCCCAGCGACTTTATCATGGCAAACTTTATGTATAAAATTGGAATTTATCTATTGACGTCATACCGTTTATGGCGTTATCGTCGAAACGACGTCACTGTCACTATGTTATGGGTTATTATTGGAAAGAGCAGTGTGTATTTTTATTGCCTGTGAACTTGTAACGTCTAAATTTATAACATAAACATAAAATAACATAGCATCACGCTGTATTCCCCGAAGGGTTAGGCAGAGGTGTACTGTTGTACACATCCCATGTAATAGGGGGCGAGCCTATTGCCGTCTACCGGGCACAGTTCCAGACTCCGTGCTGTTACTGACAATTTCCTACAGAAAAACCTAATAACTCTTTTCCCGACCTGGGAATAGAATCCAGGACCTCATGCTCAGCAGTCTCGCTAAGACCACTAGACCAATGAGACAGTCTTTCAGTCTTTTATAAGATAATAACACTATAATTTCCTGTACTGTTTTTACAATTTACATACAAATACACCTAAATCTGTAACAATCACGGTTTGGCGCGGTGATTGAGCGATTGAAGCCTGCGTTTCGTGTCGCGAGTTTGATTCCCGCACGGTACAAATATTTATATGACCAACAGTTGTGCTGGGTTTGCATGTTTATGAATGGGAATTTTTGTTTATGTAAACAGACCCACGATACAGGAATAAATCCTAGTTTGTACTAAAACTTTTTATGAAACAAATCTCTTTTATTTAAGTACGATACTTAAAAATTCAAACTAAAAATATTTTCTTTTATATAACGAGACTATCTACAGTTTACGGAGAGCACGTTAAGCAGTTGGTCCCGCCGAGTGTCATACGAAGATTTATGACAGTCATTACGGGTGTCTCCATCCCAAATAGTCTGTCAACCAGCCCAGCCTTAGAGTAGGTATTAGATTCTCGCAGTAATTGTATGGCGGAGGTCAGATGAGTGCCGCTCCGTGTAAAATATTGTTAATCACCTGCAACCGGTTAGACTGGGAGCCGACCCCAATGTAGCAGGGAAAAGGCAAGGCAGATGATGATTATGTATATCTCACGTACACACATTGAGACCCACAACAACTATGTTCAAACCCACAACACGTATCTCAGTCAGCCAATATCTTAGCCACTGTGCAAATCGTGCCGTCATCTGTAGGACATAAAACTCTGTTCCATGTGACTGGTGAAGTAGCTAAATGCCAAGCACTTAGTCACTGTGCCATTTGAACCGTTCATGCTCTTCTGATGGTGCCAAGTTCCGCTCCGATACTGCTTTTTTAAATACCTAGATTAAATTTTCTATAGCATTCATCGGGTACTGTATATTATACTGTATATTGACGATCGTCTAATTGTCATACTTATTGTGTTGATGACGAATAAATTACTAAATCTCGTTTTATATTTTATTTTTAGGGGTCCGATTGAAGGTTTATTAACTAAATTAGAACCCATCTCATTTGTTCAATATAAAACTTAGGGAGACGATTTTGCCAATACCATAAGTAATATATTAAAGGCATTTCTATCTGTATAACTATATGTTTAATATTCTATAAAGGCAAGTAAAATCAATATATATAAAGCGTGTTGTATGCACTAGAAATGCTAGTTTTAAATAATAAATAACGTTAGCTAGTCTAACCTACTTTTCCACTTGAGTTTGGAGTGATTCCAATATATCTCAGAGTAAACTAATTGAAATTGGCGATTCTTTGCAGAAATACATGAACAAAAAAATTAAGATATGACACAAGATATGCAATTATAATGTTCAGTTTTAATTCCGCAAAACTAGATCGTCAATGACGAGACATTTAAGTCTGTAAACTGTATCCACGATACAGGATTATCCTGTATCGTGGATATAGTTTACAGACTTAAATGTCACATATATACACAACCAGACCCGAAACAACTATCTGTAAATCATACAAATATTTGTTCCGTGCGGGAAATGAATCCACGACATATAGTGCAGAAAGCCAGTCGTGCGAATACTTACAACGATATATAAATTTATAACGGTATCTGCGAAAAGAGGTTGTACTCTGGTATCTTTTTGTTTAATCCTACACTGCAGTAAGGTCTCTTCTAATAGGCTCAGTAGGGTGGTTTATTCACAAAATTCATGTGAATGTCCTCATTTCACCTTGGAATCATTTCACCTATGTGATATCACCCAGGTCCTATCTGATCTCTCTCCGGTCGTGTCGGATTGCCGTTCCATCGGACTATGAGAGTGAAGAAATAAAGAGAGCACCTGTGTTTGCGCACACACTTATGCTCTATAATATCTCCTGCGTAGTTGGCTAATCTCCGGTGAAATTGGCCGTCGTGACCGAAATCGGTCATTATTATTATCACCCAGATGAATAATGGCAACTTTTGTTTTCATGCTTGTTGACTTTATTCACCCACATACAACATGCTACAAACTTTCAAATCAAAGTCAACTTATTATATTTTAGATCAATTTAATGTAAATATAAAAATGAAAGAGCTAATTAAATTTTATAATAATTTTGAAAATTGTATTATTGTATGTAGATGATGCAACATATCAACCTGATAAAACTTGCCGTCTTCTTCTATACGTACAAAACTGACATTTAACTTTGTTTGCAGCACATCTTATACCACAGCGGCTTACGGCAGTCATCAGAATGTCCTCCTAAGGCTGGACACCCTCGGAAGACCACCAAGTTCTACTGGATCTTATGCCACTATAGCTAGCTTACACAAATTCCCGTTTGGTAAGTTTACTTTTACTTTTATTCTTCTTCTCACCTTATTCTTCTTCTGTGGTTTCAGCACACGCATATAGAAATCGCTCATGCCGTAGTGGATACAGTAGCCAGTCAATAATTATGGTATCTAAGCTGACTGGAGGTGCGCCGGTCGATCTCAGGGTTTGTCACTAGCGGAGGTTGTTTCCTAACAACTCTAGCTAAGCTTGTATGTTTGCTCTTCAAATTGTCTGCTAGCTAGTAAAGATTTTATTGATTTTGAAAACTCATGGAAGTATTTTATAAAGTGTATGTTGTACATATATAGTTTTGCTCACTGTAAAACCAACAATAACTTTCTATCAAATAATAATTAATAAAAAATTGATTGTCTACCAGTCGCCGGTGTTCAGTTGAGGATTCATGAATAGTGAATACTATAAAAATTATCAAATAGAGTCTATCCAAAATAACATTTTAATTAAAACCTCCAAACCCATAGGCTACTTAGTGGTACCAGTTGTAGAATAATAAAAGTGCCAACAAAGAATGTTTCTACAGCTAGGCAATTACTTTACAATAAGGAATTTATATCAAACGAGAAAATGTAACACACTTACGGAACGTTAAGAAATTTCAATCCTGTATTTTTATATTTTCTTGAAAAATTCCATAAGAAAATTCTGGAACAAATAGCAAAGTAACTTACATTTGCCTTAATAAATGCTAATTGTATTTTTCTTAATAAAATAATTGTTAATGTGAAACGCACGGCATTATAAATGAAAAGAAATTTTTATATAATTCCTTTAGGTGACCAGACTGGCGAAAAATTCAGAGAATAACTTTTCTTTTGTTTCTGAATTTATGTTCAAACTAAGTTCTTTTATCATAAGTCGAAACCAAGTCTTAGGGACCGTTCACAGAATTCTATTACGTTCCAGTTTGATTTATACCTACATTCATTCCTTCAATTTCGCAGATTTTCTTTAAAATAAGGAAATACGTTTTCCGAGTACCGAGTCATACGATATGACCGTGTTTGATTTAGTCGTAATGAAAATTATGTTTTGAGCGTGGCAGCGTAAATATTAATACAGAGCGAGGAAGATATATTTTTGTTCAGAAAGCTTTGGCATTAATCTGTCTTCACAGAAAATGCTCAAATAGAAAAATTGAAGAGGATAATCCAATTCCCCTGAAATTACTTTTCCAAATTCAAATATCGTTGATTCAAAATAAACTAGTTAAAATAAGTACATTTTAAAGTCATGGAAAACACCACCCTCCAACCGCCCACTCTTCACTTTCACAGTAGGTACCTATTTTAAATAGAAAAAGTTAAGAGTGGGCGTTTTAGGCGTTCATGATGACGTCAATAAGGACTACTTTTAACTGATATGATCGAGTATTCATAAAATTGATTATTTTATCGTTTTTCATTTATAAACGTTTATCAAAAAAAAAAAAAAAAAAAAAAATACCTTTATTTTCAGGCTACATTGGCCCATAGATATATACCTTACAGACTAACATATATATTATTATATACAAAACTTGTTAGTATATAGAACCTTAAATCTATGTTAGTATCACTTCCTATGCACTATGTCACTGTGCGCTCGGGTGGCACTTGCCCGCGGAAGCGACGGAACACCACGTCCTGTGGCCAGAAGTTCTCATCCAACACGAGGTGCAGAACACACGTTGGCACTCGCACCACGAACGCCTTGAAGTTGGCGTTATGGCGCGACTCCAGCAGCTGCACTCTCGGGGCGTACTTCAACTTCTGACGCACGTACTCCACAATGTCCTCCGCCTTAGTGGTGTAGTGTAGGCGGGAGATGTACACCGGGGTGTTCGGCTTTGCAGCACGTATTTTTATGTTGGGCTCCGCCGGAGCCGTGCCGCAGCGATTCTTGTTTGTTCGCTGACGGCGCTTCCTCCTTTGCACCGTCACGAACCCATCATCGTCAGCCCGATTCGGTTCCTTTACGGGCACGGGCTTCTTAGTAGCACTGATTGTGCTCCTGGCGACGCCGGCGTAATCTCGATGAACACCTTGATGTTTCGTCGAGGCTGCAGAATCAAGCAGCTTGTCTAGCGGTCGAGCGGCTGTGACGGGAGGTCCCGCAGGGACGGGAGCGGGGCAGCGGGGCGCGCGAGGCGCGCACTGTGCCGGCTCAGCATTCGGCGGTGACAGCGGCGATGATGACAAAACTGCTGATGCGAAACTTGCACTCGATACATCGAGGCACGCTCCGCGCCGCATGTTTACGTTCAATGCACCCGCCGGTGACCCAGTTACCGTTGCCGATTTACGCAACTCATTGAGTTCGCTGCGCAAATCGGCGACAGTAATTTGGGATGCATCTAACTTCCTCTGCACATCCGCAAGACTTGCCTTTAGAAAGACGATGTCTTTCAACAGGCTTGTAACGTCGACGTGGTCGAAGGTGACGGGCGGAAGCTTATTCAGATTCTTCGCCACAAACGTTGGCACGTCGTCCGGATCGGTCTCCTTTAGTAGCGTGATGATGTCTATATACAATGTCCGTAGTTTCTACTTACCCCCATGGAAAAAAGGCGTGATGTCATGTATGTATATCTATTTATGTATATATTATACAGACACCTATGTTTACAGTTTTCCAACTGGATAGAACGGCTCATCCATTTTGTAACTGACTACTAAAACACTGATTTCCCTTTGCCCACGAATTAATTTAATTTGCCTAATAAGACTCGTTAGCTTAATTAGTATCGCCATATTGCCGCCATGACTTTAATTAGCAAGCTATTGCTTTAGTATATAGCATTACAGATAAGATAGATCGGATTATATGAAGACTATAGTTTAGCTAAAAGTTTTCATACAAAATGCGTTAACGTTTTTACCCTACTAAACATGAGCTGATTTTCTGATTTTTATATATGTCATAGACCAGTGGCGTGCGGACATATCATAAAGACAAAAAGACACTGCCTACCCTACATAACTCAGATAAATATTTATTATAAGATATTTGAGGTGGCAAATCACATCTATACATATAAATAAAATTGGAGTGTCTGTTTGTAATATTGAAATAACCGTTTTTTACTACATGCATATGAATATATATACGGTACATAAACCAAAATAACATTTTTTACAATTTTTGTCTGTCTGTCTGTCTGTCTGTCTGTCTGTTTGTATAGGCTAATCTCTGAAATGGCTGGACCGATTTTGACGGGACTTTTATTGGCAGGTAGCTGATGTAATAAGGAGTAACTTAGGCTACTTTTATTTTAGAAAAATTCTTTTATTTTAGAAAAAAGTAGGGTTAAGTGCATTTGGTCTCACTAAAAAATACATTATTAAGTTCCGACATCCACGCGAACGAAGTCGCGGGCACAGCTAGTAGATAATAAAATTATTTGATCGACAAGACGACGAACCAATACGAACATGCAGTAGGTATTTATGGTCAGTAAGCATTTAAAATTTTCTGCCTACCCTGTCTAAAATATCTGTGCACGCCGCTGTCATAGACGCAAATGAAACCTAGGTCGTCACGTTTTTGATACAATTTCAAGGCAATTTTGTCCGGCAGCTAAACAATACTCTTAAGTGACGGTTTTCTTTATGAAAATTAAAGTAGGTACGTACTTGATTTTTTTTAATAAAGACATCTTTATAACACTCTCTATAGGTACCCTTATTCCGATAATTTTATCGACCCCAATCGTTACGCCAAAAATGTATGAGAAAGTTAGAGTAAATTTGAGTAAATTTCTGTCGAAAACGCGCGCACATTGGTTCCATACTTTTTGATTTGGTCGAGGCCGAGGAATACTCGGAATAAGGGTTCGGAATAAAAGTAAGTTGGTTCAACAATTCACTTGTATCTTCTATCAACCTTCACCAGAGAGAAAATAGGTTGATATTCATAATGTCTTAGATTTTCGTTAACCTTCAGAAACATTATGTACATAAAGTATGCATAAAAAATCTTTCGACGCGAGTACAAAGTCGAACTACCATTTGTCTCCATTATTAGAATGAACTTTTGAAAATTATCTCTTATCACCTGCCTATATTTTATATGGTACTGAAACCCACCAGCTAAATAAATTTTTGGCATTTATAGTTTAGATTTCATGATTAGTCATAGAATCAGTTAAGGCAGTGGTCCCCAAAGTATGGAAACGCAATATTCGCTCGAATATTGGGTGGGCCCTGACAAACAGGACGACAGATCGACCGACTGGGCGGGCGACCACCGACTCATTGCGATTAAAAGTAACTAAAATTGAAGTTGATAATAGGCTATAAAGAAAAAAAAAAAAAGAAAAAATGGGGAATAAATGCATCCTTCTGGGTAAAAAAATAGCACTCCTTGTATTTTATTAACACTTTGGATCCGAACCGAATGTTTTTTTCTTGTTTGAACAGTCTTTCATTCATATAGTTATGCCCCTTTTTCATGAAAACCAAGAGGTCAGTCCTGAATTTAGAACTCTTTGTTAGGTGAGTCACGATCCAGCCAATTTTGGGAACCACTGAGTCAGGGTGTTTTGCTTTTTTATAGCTAGAAGATAATAATAATTATTGTGTTTGTCTACAGGCAGTCGACGGTCACCATCACCATACGCAACCACACATATAGGCGAACATGTGTACGCTAAACCCGAGTCAAGAGTATCGTATTACGCTGCATCCAACCTTACACATGTTTCACAAGTAAGTGTTGGCAAATGTATTATAGATACTATAGGATGTCTCTGCCATGTCTGCTCTCACGTCGTTGAGGTCCCGATTCCCGCACGGAACAAATATTTGTATGATTTACTGATAGTTGTTTCTGGTCTCGTTGTGTGTGCACGTGATGTACCCACGTTACAGGCGAAATCCTAGTGTGGGGCAACAATAATTGTTTTTTAAAGAAAAGTTATTCAAATCTCTCCCACTCAAAGTTGGCATGGTTTGTAACTTACAAAATTATGAAAAAAAAAGTTCTTAAGGTTCGTCCCCCGGTTTTCGGTCTTTACTCGGGTGAGCAATTTAAACTATAAACTAAGCAACAACTGGAGACTTGGATTTTGGCTAAGGGCGTTGCTTGAGGTTCACTAAAGAACTGGACAGGGTTTTGATTATTTGGGGACATCATGACTAAAACTAACTAAGAACGGGTTCGCTTACTAAAGTATCATCACGCCTATATTGTATTGATGATAAAGCCCAACGACTCTTAATTACCATTATAAATTTAGATATTTCATGCACATTTGGCGCCTATTAGGTCTGTGTAACTAATATATTAGCACCATTTAGTCGATAATGATGCCTAATTTGCAGCATTGTGGTTTACCATGATAAAGTAGTAAGGATCAGTATATATTTTCATTATATTTGCTTAAAATAATATGAAAAACGATGCCTAAGCACAATACATGACATAGTATCAAGCTTGTATGCTCCGAAGGGTTAAGCAGAGGTGTACCTACTGTTCAAATATATCTAGATTTCGACACTGACGGGTGCCGGATTTCGCTTATATACTTCGCTATCTACCAGCCACAAAGTCTTGGTATTTTTATTCTGACAGAAAAACCAATCGAATTTTAGCCAATAGGAATTTTAGGAATAAAAGCCAATGAGGCAATCAAGCCAAGAACGATAATACGGAGAAATCTAAGATGCATTTTTGAATATCAGAAAATATTGATGATTAACGGACATGACCTGCCCTACATATTGTCCGAATGATACCTAAAAGGTGGAATTCTTATAGATGTTTCTACTTGAGCAGAATAATACAGAGGTGTGATAAAATAGTAGCAAATTTATACGGGATCGCCACTCTGCATATATACAACTTTTGTCGTGCTGTAATCTTTTTCGATCGTATAATTATATTTATTGATTTATATTAACATACGTTTTACTGACCGCCTCATTAGTCTAGTGGTCGAAAGCGCGGTTGCTGCGCGTGAGAGCCTGGGTTCAATTCCCGAGTCGGATAAAGTGTTACGGGGTTGTTTCTACATGAAAATTAATAGGCTCGCCCCCTATTACATGGGACTTAATAGAGGCTTCGGCGAAATGTGGGTGTACAATAGTACCTACACCTCTGCCTAACCCTTCGGTAAATACAGGCGTGATGCTATGTTATGTTATATTACTTAGTACCTAAAATTCTGCTACATTTAAAAATCTCAACAACTTATAAATATAGAAATGGATCGAATAAAATTATCAAAAAATAAAAAAAAGTTTTATGCAGCTTCGCCCGCGTGGTTGACGAACCCGTATTTCTTTCCGGGATAAAAAGTAGCCTATGTGCTATTCCAGACTACAATCTATCTCTATGCCAAATTTTATCCAGATCCATTCAGCAGTTTTGGCGTGAAAGAGTAACAAAGATCTATCCATCCATCCATCCTCACAAACTTTCACATTTATGATATTAGTAGGATGCTCAACATAATACTCGTGAGTGATATTAGTACCATACCATTACGTGACCTAATAAAGACATTGACATTTGCCACTGTTGGTTTACGTTGCTCTAAATATACCAGATAATAAATTAGTTTTGTGTTGGAGTAAATTTTAGTTTACTGCCGGGCTCGCCGAGGTGTTGGTCGGAGATAGACCAGGGTAGACGCGGTAGCGATTCAGTACAAAATGAGGGATTTTTAGCAATAGTAACATTTTACTTACTACATATGTATATATATACTGCTTTTTCACTATTTATTTGCTGATTTCTTAATGTATTTTATATTTCTTTTTAAATAGATCATACGTATATTTTTTCTTTATTTTAATATATAAATATAATATGTACTCTTATGTGATAATCATTGTTTTATGGATTATTTTTGTTATACGAAGCACGCAACATCCGCTTTTAGAAGTTTATTATATTTTACAATTTTACGGCTTACTTGGCAGATCTAGTAGCATACGTCCCGATATTGTCAAACTATTTTTATTTATAATTAATTATAATTTAAATATTTTATTAAGCACTTCAAAAACGTACACTAGCACCAGAATCTGATAGTTAATCAGCAACCTAGAGCATAAAAACATTCGACATTTAAATACTTTCGTTTCGGTCTCCACCCGTAACTATCTCTCGTCTCCTATAATTCCTTGGCCGTAACCCTTTACACCTCGCCTCTAAATTCAGGCACTCTCACAGATAAATTAACCCACATTACGAGGTAACACTTGATCTTTGGCTGAACAATCCGCAAACACTTTAATGGTGCCATACGTCGTACCTAGCCGACTGTGGAATTAATTGTGGATGGAACCCTCACGTGTTTTTCTTAAGAGGTGAACAGAGAAGGAATTTGGTAATCTATTTTGAGGTTAGCATTGTATTGCTGGTGGGTCCCTATTTTGATTCAGTTGAACAAGGAACAAGACAAAACTATTACCCCTTTGTAACAAAATAAGGTTTCAGTTTAGACCCGTTTTAAACCTTTGAGCAAGTTTTTATATTATGAACCTTACTTTGGTCGAAGTACAGTTTTTATTACAAAACTCACAACATAACTCAGTACTGTGACGTTTTTAGATTAAGAACTGTATTTCGGCCACATTAAGGTTCTTAATACAAAAACTTGCTCAAAGGTTTAAAATTAGTCTGAAGAGAAACCTTATTTAAAAAAAAAAACCGCTAGTGTTTACGAGTCTGCGACCAAATAACTGAGGTTTATGGTGGATAGATAATAAAGATCAGACGCGGTTCCTATACATAGTTAGTTTTTGCGAGTCGACACGAAACACATCTAAGCGTAATAATTATAAGTACTGACGGTGTTATCAATACTCAATATTTTTTTCAACGTCTCAATTCGCGCGTTATCTATGCGATTAGCTTTCTACCTTATGTGTCGTGAGTTTGATACATGCACATGCATGTACAAATCTTGAGGTTTAAGACATTTATTCTCACAAAGAACTTACAGAGGTCACTTAATGTGAGAAACTTAAAAATTTTAGTACAAAATAATGGTAAGTCGATGATCTTAAGAGCTAATTGAGTGTTAGTTTAATCTATGTATGATTATATTCTATATGTTTGTTTAATAAAGGAGGATCAATTATATTAAATTAAATTCAATAAGGACTACAGATAAATTCTGAAAAGGGTCTATATTATTTCTAAAGGTTAACAACCTGTACCCACGAGATATTCTTTTAATTTCTTTTTAAATATATTAAACGAAGCAATATCTGTAATACTTCTGGGTATTTTATTGTATATTTGTGCCCCCTCATACATTACATTTCTTTTACCATAATCTGTTCTTGGATTAGGGAGATTTAGTTTATTTCTATTTCTTGTATAGTATCTATGATTCGTATTAGTAAATTTTATATTTGAATGAATTGTTTGTGTTGTAATTTTCTTGATGAGAATGCATGTTTTATATTTGTATAATTGATTAATGTTGAAGAATTCTTCGTGTCATAATTATGTTCCTACAGGTTGCTTCAAGTCTGGGTGTATTTTCAAGTTAAGATGTATGTTTATAAGCTATACCTACGCTACAACATAAAATATGGAGTGATGCAATATTAATAAAGTAATATGCAAAAAGATTTTGACTTTCATAAGATGATAAATCATATCATATCATATTTTTGCATCTTAGCTAACTACTAAATTTTTACTACTGATTTCAGTTCTAGTACCAATATATGAAACTGAAATATTCATTTACTTGGGTCTGTGTTATTTGAAAATCTGCTTACGTCATAAGAAAGCCCCAAATGCCCCAAGCATATTCGTCACACCAACTCCTTCATTACACATCTTCTGCATTACAAGGGCGGGAGAATTGTGCATAAAACGAGCCCTTTACCTCATTAAGAATCCAATTTAAGACGAGTTATCCGGCTCCCCTGCAGGTGATACAAACGTAATGCAATTAGCGCTCTTCTTAGGCAAGTATTGAACATGGACTTAAAGTGCCTCTAGATATGACAAGGTTCTTTAATATGAGTAGAATAATTATTGCCCGGCGCAGAGTTCATTAAATTATTTTCGTATTTATCAGGAAAATAAACAAATTATTTAATTTAAATCAACTGAACTAATTGTTGTGGTTCATTTTTCAAATCAAAGTTATTATTGATTTTTAAATCATTTTCTTCTTTCTTTTCTTCGTCTGCTTTTACAAACATACATGTCACATATGCGATGTCTGTTCTAAATCTTTATGTGATGTATGATTTAATACAAATATTTGTTTCGTGCGGAGATCGAACGCGTGATATGTGGCGCAGAAAAACACCTAATCGCTTAGCGACTACGCCGATAGTAGAGATTATTTATAATTAGTTCTCATAATCATTCCAATACGATAACCCATATGTTGTCTTATCGGGCGATAATAATAATTATTTAATATAATTATATTTTAATCATTACAATCATGATGAAATATTTGTTATTATATATGTAAACAAATAAAATAAATGTCCCAAAAACTTTGCTCCGCCATGACAGTGTAATCACTGCCGTGACCAGGATTCGAACCTGGGTTACTACGGCCACAACGTAGGGTCCTAACCACTAGACGATCACGGCTATCGGAGCTGGTATTCATATCGCGAAATACAGCTTTATATTCAGAAACTGGAGCACTTTCTCTCTCTCAATTCGACATGGTGTGCGCAAGAGCGCAGCAAAAACTCGTTTACGCAATAACAGTACCAATATCACGATGAAAGATATTAAAACTAAGTACCCACGTCTGTGAAGTAGACATAACGTACACTTGTGTTTGGATGATTTAACGTAATGACGAGATAATTATGCATATTATACAAACGAAATAAAAAAAAAGCATTTTTTATCCACAATCACCGTCGTCACTAAAAAGTAATTTTAAATTAATTAAATTAATCATTTTATTTGAATCTGCCAGATTAGAATATTGGTCATTTTTACTTAGACCGCTTTATTAAAGTTGTGACTGTCGGACTACTGTATTAAACTCACATTTTCTAACAGAATTTTTTTTTAACAGTAAATACCGATATCTCTATGCCTGCCTACCACCGCAGTCAAACTCAAAACCACACGCCCAGGAAACGCACTTGCAACCACTAAAATAAGCAGTCTCTATTAAAAATGAAAACAAAAGCTAGCTGTTTTGAAATTGAATATCAAGTACGCCCCAACTATCCATAATTTCGCGCTCTTGTCACGTCTAGATCAATATAAGGCGTTTCATTATTGGTCTTGGCAAGGAACCGAGTTTTTAATTTGCAATCCCCTTTGTCCGTAAATTTATCGCACCGTTGAAAGCCTTTGGAAGGAAATATGAATTAGTGTCCTCAATGCGAAGGGATCGCTAATGAACGGAGGTGTAAATAAGAAGTTTCTTTATTAAACGAGACGGCTTTTGATACAAAGCTGGCGAAATTTTATTTGAAATCTGAATTTCTTGTGAAGTTAACTTTATGATTGGTAATTGGGACTTTGCAGGATATTCCTTGACGTGTAAATATTGTTACTAGGTACCATTTATTACATTCGAAAATTCATATTAATTAAATTATTTTTATTCGGCTAATCTGCCTTCCTCTTCGGGAAACAAATGTATAGCATAATATATAAACACATGTATTTCCCGTATATGTAAAAGTTCCAGTAGTAAGATAAATATATAAAAAAAAAACTGATATCATTCAGCTCACAGTCTAATAATTCCATCACTAAATCAGCTTAGCGCATCCTCTCAAAAAGGCGAAGCACGAAGTGTTTCTGTAACATTATTAATTCAACCAGCCACTCCATAGATTATCTAGCTACTCCACAGAATATCCAGCTACTCCACAGAATCGTTTCACTGTAACACCTTGCGCTAGCAGAGCTATCTAGCCAACTCGATTAAGAATATCGTTGGCCGTCGTCCGGCTGAATGCAATTATGCGCACCTGGTTCTAACTTAACCCTTTTGCAGTTAGAGGGAATATTTTTCCCACCAATAAAAACCAATAAAAAAAAAACAAAATTTGTATTTGCAATTTTGTTTTTCCACCTGACAACACTAACGTAACATTATGACGTTTGTTTCTGTTTTTATTTGACATTGACAGATTCATTTTTTCTCAAAGTTCTTGAGGTGAATGTTCAAAACTGGCGTTTTTTAGTACTGCAAGAGAAATCGGTACATATCTTTGCAATAGAGTGGTGAAAAAAGGTAAGTTCTTCTAGAAGTTGTGCTTTTGAATGTTATTTCATAAATGTAAGACGTATTTTTTATGTATCTGCCACGAATTTTCATTTATGTCGATTTTTGTTGGTGGGAAGAATATTCCCTCTAACCGTGAAGTATCCGCTTTCTACTAATAAGGTTAGAGAAAATATTCCTTTATTGTGGTTATGGTAACTGTTTTTATTGCTTTGCGACTAAGGACTAAAGGTTTTGGTGGTCTTATTATTGCTTTTCCTCGGGGCTTGGTGTGGTTTTTGCATGGCTTTTGTATTTTATTTGCAGATTGATTGAAAATGAAAATACTCGGAGATGACGATATTGAGAAGGAGTTGTACGGTATGTTCAGTTTGTCAGAACCGGAAGAGTCTGAAGATGGCGAAGAATCAGAAGAGGATGACGTTCCGTACAATGTCACGAAATTACAGCGAATTTTAGGGGATTTAGATGAACCAGACCTTCGATCTACTGCAACAATACGAGCATCGTTATCGCCTCAACCATCTACATCATCTGATGCGGAGGTCCCATGCGGTGAGCCTTTACTTGTAATACCTCCACCTACTGTGACAGAACCTGTTGCGTCTTCATCTGCAGTGCCGTTACCTAATGTGCCGCAATCAGCTGTACTATTGCCTGCTGAGCCTCCTATTTCACGTGAGTTACCTGTAAAAGGTAGAGGACGAGGAGCTAGGACGGAACGTGGATCTGGAACGGGACGTAGATCTGGAACAGGACGAGGAGCTGGAACTGGAACGGGACGTGGAGCTAGGACGAGGCTAGGAAGTGGGGCTGGATATGAAGACGGCGATTCATCCGAAGATAATCAGCCACCAGAATCAGAAGCAGAGTCAGAAACAAGTGATTCTGACAGAGATGAAGAAGCGTGGAAAAAAACCTCGTGGACTGATATTAGGCCACAGCTTGAGTCCTTTGATAGTGTTCCAATGACTCCGACACGCGTGTTACCATCTAATGCCAGGCCTATTCGATATTTTGAAAAAAATTTTACTCAAGAAGTTTTTGAATTGATTATTACAGAGACTAACCGATATGCGAGTCAAAACAACGTAATAGGCTGGACCATACTAGACATAAAAGAATTGAAGGCTTTCCTAGGTATCTTGATTATTATGGGATACAATATTTTACCTACTTTCGAATTGTATTGGTCATCAGATCCCGAATTTAGAGTTGACGAAATAGCTTCCACCATGACATTCCGAAGATTCAAGCAAATTTTACGTTGTTTGCATCTAAATGATAATTCTAAACAACCTGCCAGATTTAGCCCCGAGTATGATAAGCTATTCAAAATTCGACCATTATTGACGCTTATCAACACCGCTTTTCAAGAAAATGCGCACAACTCTTCATCCCAATCAATAGATGAATCAATGATTCTTTTCAAAGGAAGGTCTTCATTGAAGCAGTACATGCCTATGAAGCCGATAAAAAGGGGTTTCAAGGTGTGGTGCCGCTGTGACAGTAAAACTGGTTATCTGTACGAGTTTGAGATATATACCGGAAGAGATGGTGACAGAGTAGAAGACAATTTAGGAGGAAAAGTGGTCACGAAGTTAACAGAAAAATTGAAAGGAATGGCGGCAGTACATGTTACGTTTGACAATTTTTTTTGCAGTTATGATGTCATGAATTATTTACATGTAAATGGTATTTCTGCGAGCGGTACTGTACGCAGGCAAAGAGCAGACTTACCGAAACTTGTAAAAAGTAAAAGGAAACTGAAACTAAGAAAAGGGCAGTACAAATGGAGAGTGAAGGAGAACGTGGCCTTTGTAATCTGGCAAGATACAAAAGAAGTTTTATTTATGACCAATGCTTTCCATCCGAAGGACAATGAAACATCTCTATCCAGGAAAGAAAAAGACGGTTCTAAGACAGATGTAGTGTGTCCTGCAGTAGTGAAGGAGTACACAAAAAGAATGGGTGGAGTAGATCACTTTGATCACATCAAAGGGACATACTCAGTTGGGCGTAGAAGCAAACGGTGGTGGCTTCGCATATTTTATTTTATTTTTGATGCCTGCATCACAAATTCATTTTTACTCCAGGGAAAGAATGCGAATGCAACCAAATTGTCCAACCTGGAGTATCGTATAGCTCTAGCCAGAGGACTTATTGGTTGTTTTTCTTCCCGAAAACGTCGTGCTGATGGCGTCAACTACGTCGTAAGAAAAAAAGTTGCTGTATCTGAAAATTACCAAAAGGCAATTCACATTGTTGCACCGGAAATTCGCTTTTCCAATGTTGGTGATCACATGCCAAATGATATACCGTCGTATCAAAGATGCCGATATTGCAGCACTAAGGCAAAGGATAAGCGATCTAAGATCAAGTGTAGCAAATGTGGAGTGCCTTTATGCATAACACCATGCTTTTCGAATTTTCATAAACAAATGTAATTTTCTTTTATTTTTGTTTCTATTTTCTTATTGGCATTCAATTGTGTGATTTTAATAAAGTTATTATGTAAGATTTATGTTGTTTTTTTTTAGTTTCTTGAAAAACATACCGCTATTTCATTACTCTCATACAGGTAGAGGGAATATTCTTACCACCAATTAAAAAAAAAAAGTTAAAAAAATATATATATCAATTTTTATTTTAGGCATCTTATGTAACACAAATCCGAAAACCAAATCTTTCTATCTCATCTAGATCCTTATAACCGTTAAAGGGTTAAGGCTAGTTGCAGTCGGCTAACTGGGTGCAGTTGGATGCTTCTCTTTAGTGCAGCTTGTTAAAGACTTGGTGTTGTATTGCTGCGAATATTTTGTAGCACGTACTTTTTATAGAATTTAAAATGAAGAATAAAATAGAGTTGTGTGTGCTCACAGCCTAAATTGTTACAAGCGCGTCTGCTGAAAATTAAATCTTGAATTCGATCCCCGGGTAGAGAAGTATTAGTGTCTTTTTCTGTTAGAATAATTTTAATAGCCAATCGAAGTTTGGTAGTGTTCCAGTAGATGACTTAACGGCAACAGAGTCGTACTTAATCAAAGCATCGGGGAAATATAGTTGCATAATAGTACACTTTTGCTTGAGCATTCGGGTTAATATGTCTTGATGCTATATCCTAAAGCAAAGGTTCCCAGATTTTTTTTTCTCATAGACCACTTTCAAAATTTAGCTCGTTCCGGTGGACCCCCTGCAGCTACATTTCTACCATATTGTAACTTCAATTATAAACCCCATTTTTTTGTCACGCCATCGTAGACCCCCGTCGAGTCTCCCGCGGACCCCTGGAGGTCCACCTGGACCACTTTAGGAACTAATTTCCTAAAGTAACATCACATTAAAAGCTAACTTATTTCCAGACGACAATAACGAAGGACCGCATCACCGATCCAGCGGAACAGCTTCGGCTGCTCACGACTCCTCGCGCCAATATCCGTCTAGAAATCTTGGTGCATGAAGGCACCTTCGGCAGGGTTTATAAAGGAGTCTTCAAGAAAGGAGACACCTACGAAGAAGTCGTTGTGAAAACTGTAACAGGTATGGCTATGTGTAATATTATGTTTTAATTACATTTTGTTTAGTTTTCTTCGAAGGAATTGTCAATTACCCTTTATTTCAGAGTTCATCAATATTTTTTTACTATCTTTATACCGGAGTATAAAGTAGTGATAGCCTAACAATTGAACGCTTGCCTTTCATGCAGTACGGTCTGAGTTCAAACCCGCCTGCACCTCTGAGTTTTCGGAATCATGTGCGGATCAGAATTTGATTATCAGTTGCGTTGACGGTGAAGGAAAACATCGTGAGGAAACCTGCACTCCTGAGAGAGCTTCATAAAGTTCTTGATAGTGCGTGTAGCCCGCCAACCCGCACTGGGCCAGCATCGTGAACTAAAGCCTAACCCTTCTCATTCTGAAAAGAGAACCTTGCCCACTAGTGAAATGAAATGAAATGAAATTATTTATTTTGCAATTAGGATTTTTCAATCACTTTTACACGTCATTTTTAAACTAGATGGCGTCGGCATTTCCTATGACTATCCCTGAGAAGAAACGCCGAAACAAACTCAGGGGTTAAAGTCTATTTTAAAGTCCAGACAGATTGTAATGATGTAAAGGTTTATGTGAGACAAATATAGGGTGGAATAGCCTTTTGAAGAAAGTGCCATAACTATTTGAGCTAACCTGTCGCAACAGAGTGCAAGCATGCATCAGTTATCGTGAGAATTAATGAAATGAAGAGCGCTCAGCCTAGATCTCACTCACATTTACAATGTATAGCGATTATATATAAGAAATCATTTCAATTTAAACGACATTACAATATCAAAATAATGAAGTAAATAATATAATAATTAATGGCAAAAATTGTATATAAAAAAAAAAAGGAAAGGCTAAAGAGCGGTTCAATCCCAAGCGTTTTTGTCATCTAAATAGTCCGAAATTTTATAGTATCCTTTTTTACAAAGTTTAGATTTAATTACAATTTTGAACTTCTTTAATGTTAAATTACGTATATCATTGGGAAGTTTATTGTAAAAGCGTATACATTGTCCCATGAACGAGTTGCTTATTCTGTGGAGGCGCGTAGCATATACAGCAAGGTTGTGTTTATTCCTAGTGTTCAAAGAATGAGTATCAGACAGTTTGACAAAGTTCGAAATATTTTTATAAACATATATTAAATTTTCAAATATATATTGTGACGCTACAGTTAGAATATTAATTTCCTTAAATCTGTGTCTCAGCGACACCCTTGGACCAAGATTATAAATAGCTCGGACAGCCCTTTTCTGCAAGACGAATATAGTATTGATGTCTGCAGAGTTTCCCCAGAGGAGGATGCCGTAAGTCATCACGCTATGAAAATAACTGAAATAAACTATTCTGGCTGTATCCACATCAGTTAAGTGCCGAATTTTTTTGACAGCAAACGCGGCCGAACTAAGCCTACCTGATAATTTGTTTATTTGCGGGCCCCATTGCAGTTTGGCGTCTATAGTGATGCCTAGAAAAACAGTTGAATCCACAATGTCCAGTTCCACTCCATTCAATTTAACATTTATTGGTACTTGTCGGACATTGGGCGTTGAAAATTTAAGACATTTGGTTTTTTTCTCATTAAGGAGAAGATTATTGACATTGAACCAATGAACTACATGAGATAGTGCAACGTTAACTTCGCGAAAATCTAGTAATTGTCGTCGAATTTTAAATATTAGAGAAGTATCATCCGCGAACAATACTACCTCGTGATTATCCCGTACGTAATATGGCAAGTCATTAATATAAACTAGAAACAAAAATGGACCTAGAATTGAACCCTGCGGGACGCCCATGGTGACCTCAGATCCCGAAGATCTCTTGCCATTAATATCGACCCTCTGAATTCTATTGCTTAAATACGAAGTCAAGAAGTCGAGAGCCTTGTTCCTTATGCCGTAGTGGTATAATTTCCTGATGAGTGTATAATGGTGTACGCAATCGAAAGCCTTTGACAAATCGCAGAATATGCCAAGAGCATCTTGCGAGTCTTCCCAGGCATCGAATATATGTTTCAGCAATTCCACGCCCGCATCTGTCGTTGAACGTCCCCTTGTGAAGCCAAACTGCTTTTTATGAAGTAGGTGAGACAGTAATGGATTGAATTTGGTATTTTTTTATTCATACACCAGTAATTTCCCAGTTACTTCAAGGTTGATTCCCACTATAACTAATTGCGGCTGATATTATCATTATTTTACACGGAGCAATCTCACCACCCTCATCCAAATACGTTTATTTAAAAATTGAATATTAATAAGTGTAGCTCTTTATATCATCTGAAAAAAATCATAACGAATTCCACCATAAAGAGGCCAAGTACTTATCCACATACGACATTGTACAATATTCAATATTTCTACAAAGTACACTAGAATTGCGACCCATTCGCTCCAACTGAGCAGAATATTGACTATTTGGGTTCACATATTGTACAGTTCAAAGGAATTTCTAAGTCGAAACTTCAAGAATTGGGTTGAAAATATTTCTCCTTCATATTTGTGCCGGTTTCTCGTTCAGAGTATTTTCTTAAATGGAGTAGTATTAAAAAAAAGATTTGGGTTTGCTTTTACGTTATCTTCACGCAGTCTTATATATAAATTCAACCCATTACTGTCCCACTGCTGTGCAAAGGTCTCTTCTCAGAATGAGAAGGGGTAGGCCTTAGTCCACCACGCGGGCCCGGTGCGGGTTGGCGGACTACACACACCGTCGAGAACTTTATGGAGCCCTATCAGGTGTGCAGGTTTCCTCAAGATGTTTTTCCTTCACCTTAAATGCAAGTGATAATCAAATTCTGATCTGCACATGATTCCGAAAAGTCAGAGGTGCGGGCCGGGTTTGAACGCGGACCCTCCTGCATGGAAGGCAAGCGTTCAACCGCTAGGCTATCACTGCTTACTGCTTCAGTCTTATAGTCTACGATAAAGTCAAAGTCAAATTTTAGAGACCGGCAAGAATCTTTATGGATCCTCATTCCAAAATAACGGTTTACTATGAATAAAATTAGTTTTACATGTAATATATATAATTAAGTCTCATGTAATAGAGGGCAAGCCTATTGCTACCGAGCACAGTTCCAGACTCCGTGCTGCTGAAAATTTACATACAGAATAACCAATAACACTTTGCTCAACCCGAGAATCGAACCCAGGACCTCACGCTCAGCAGTTACGCTTGCGACAGCTATACCAAATCTGGCAGTTCCACAACTGTTTATATTATACAAGGACTATTATTAAGATACTAAAATAAATTAACATTTCAGAATAAAATGAAATGTTAATTTATTTTAGTCGGTTCTCGGTTCACAATAGAGCTATCATCAAGATATATAAAAAAAAATAAGGATGAAAAACTTTTAGTTATGTATATACGTATAGATTGTTTTGTAAGTACGTTTGGAGTACCCCAAACGTAACGTAAATACTCAAAGGTACCCCAAACTTCTTGTTTTAAACAGTTTACGGTCTTCCTCAGTAGACCATCAGATGAATTTAACCGATCCAGAATCACCAGATGATAAAACTTGCATCTTAAATTGGATGCACGTTTTGTGGAAAATTGGCGTTGATACACGTATATGAGGATATTTTTATGCTAACAGGATTGCTTTTGATCTCATCTCGCCAGATACGCGCCGAGGTTATTAGAGGCGTAAAATAGCATAGGGCACTTAACTAAACTTTTATAGAAAGGCATCTAGAAAGAAAAACGGAAACACGGTACGTATATACTTAATCATATTCGTGTTTTTAAAACTACCTTTTAAAGAAAACTTTTTAGTATGTTGATTAACGGCCTCATGGTCTTCGCAATGGGGTTCGCAAGGGCAACTTAAGCATGAGGTCTAGGGTTTGATTTTCGGGTCGGAAAGTATTAATGGGTTTCTCTGTGTGGAAATTCTCAGTAGCAACACAAAGTTTGGAACTGTGCCCGGTACATGGCAATTGGCTGGAAATGTGGGTGTAAATTTGTACAATAATACACCTCTGCCTTATCCTACGGGGATAGAGGCGTGATGCCACGTGTTACGTAATTCTGCTTGAAGAATGGCTCGTCAATTTAATATTTTTCCTAGATGCGGCATCAGCAATGCAGGCAGCGTTACTCGTTGCCGAAGGGTTGAGGCTCTTCGGCTTGGTTCACACAAACGTACTAACACCGATGGCGGCTTGTGCCGAAGAGGCTCGCAAGCCACTTCTAGTTTATTGCTGTCCTTCTCACTCTTCGAATCTTAAGAGGTAAGAATTTAAAGTTCACAATTCGTTTCTATGCGTCATTTTTTTTTTTTTTTTTTAAGTTTGGCAAAATTTCATTTATGTATGCGAGGAAGTTGAATTAAGTACCTAGGTACATACATTTTTTTTTTCAAACTTTTTCCGACAGTCTCTAGGTCAGAAAGGAAAAATGTTTCAGGTGTATGAAAGTACTGGTTAGAAACTAGTGTTGCTCTTCGGCTAGGATCAATTCTATCATTTGCAGCGGCATTTACTAAGCTACAGCTAATTTTCTAAACATCCGTATACCTACTATATTACTATCCATTTTACCGCAGGAAAATATCAGATACGAGTTCGCGGGCAAAAGCTAGTTAATAATAAGAACATAATTAAAAACTATCCAGTCTAAAGTTTATGCAAGAATATAGAATTTGATTGATGTTATACTGAATATTGAGTTTGATTGAATTGATATTGAAATACCTCCTACCTGCCTCCTGCCAGGTTCCTAACATCTTGCCGGCTAGGCCACCAAGCGGCCCCAGCGACAAGAGAGCTAGTGGACTTAGGAGCGCAAGTAGCCTGTGGTCTCGCGTACTTGCACGTCCAAAGGCTAGTACACGCTGATATTGCCGCCAGGAATTGTGTGTAAGTATATGTAGTTTTGGATCAGAAGGCGTTTTTTTGTTATTTGGCATATTTGCAATCGGATTTCTCCTGTATCGTGGGTACAGTTTAGAAACACGTCGCACAGATCATACAAAATTTTGTTCCATGCGCGAATCGATATGAATCGAATGATATTCATCAACATTAATGAAATATTAGTCCAACTTAACCCCGCACAACTCCGTATCTTCTAAACCTTAATTTTACAGATACGAACTTTAACTTTCTAACTTCGTTAGAGAGTCGGAGTAATTATATTCATGGGTTCCTTTGAAAAAAGTAAATTTTCATTCAACCCATTTTTAACTAGGTCAGAGGAAAAATATGAGGAAACACTAGCGACAATTATGAACTACGAGATACGCTGATTAAAAAGAGAGCTGTTTTTGTAGGTAGTATGAATCAGACATTTTGAAATTCAAACGCAAACATACAGCTGCATAGCTTTGTATATATATTTGAGTTTGATTATAGGAAATAACCTGTTAAAAGTTTGATGGCATGGTTAGCGCGGTGGAGCAATCGACTGCTGCGCCATGTGTCGCGTGTTTGATTCCCGCACGGAATGAAGATTTGTAGGATCTATCGATAGTTGTTCCGGGTGTGGGTGTATGATCACGTAAATATTTGTGTTTGTAAACGCACCCACGATACAGGAATTATTCCTAGTGTGAGGCAACGTTTTTTAAAAGGAGAAAGAAGAATAGCTCCTGATACATTGGTTTTGAAAACAGAAATATAGACAAAAATGATCATGATAGAAAAGCTTATTCTTTCTAACACAGGGTGGATGAGAAATTAAGGCTGAAAGTGACAGATAATGGTCTATCAAGGGATTTATTTCCTGACGACTACCATTGTCTGGGAGACAATGAGAACCGGCCAGTCAAATGGATGGCCCCAGAGACCTTGCTCCAAAATCAGTACACTACAGCATCTGATGTGGTAAGGTTTTGAATTTTTGAGATATTTTCTTTGTTTATGTTATAATAATAAGCGTATTGATTTCCTTGACCTTGACCCGGGTACGTCTTAAAACTGCGGCCAGACACCCGAGGACGGGCAGCAGCGTCCTCTCACTAATCGGTGAGCCACTGCGATCCCCAAGCCGCCTGCCAAGCGTGGGGATTATGGAAAACCCCCCCCTTGAGGCCTTCGTTCAGCAGTGGACGTCTTATGGCTGATGATGATGATGATGATGATTGATTTCCTACATAGATCGCTATAACGAATAGGCTAGAAAAATTAACTATTTTATGTGTATTCTTCATTCCATTGTATTTATTAGCAAACCTAACCTTTTTTAGATGATATAAATCCTTATCTGTTTGTATAGTGGTCATTAGGAATAACACTATGGGAGCTAGCTACTCTTGGAGCATCGCCATTGGCCGAGTTAGATGCTGCTGACGTAGGGGCTTTCTTGAGCGGAGGTTACAGGCCTTCTCAACCTCACAATTGTCCTGATGAATTGTAAGTACCAATTGTTATCATAATTTCTTCAAATCAGATTTAGATTAAGTTCATTGGAATAAATTCTAAAACTAAAACTAAATTATTTAAGATTATGAGTGGTGTTGGATTATAATATGATTTTGACTAAACAGAAGATTAAATTAAGAAGCATGACAAAAAAACGACAGGTACTAATAATTGATTCAATCTAATACTCGATAAAGATATTCATAGTGATAATGCCTTTATCTAGTTATATGTTGATATATTTCTCCTTAATGGCGCATCCACTATTCAAATCCAACTATTGGACAATGCAAAAGAAAGTCGCAACAGTGTAAATGTTTGCACCAATTTAAAAGTTCAATCTGATTTAAAAGCAGCTCTGAAAAGTGTCAACTTTGAAAGTCTCGAGGCGAAAATGCAATTTACTAAAAGACTTTTCAATGCCAGAAAATGTTTTCGATATTGACATGGTCTTAGCTTTCCATTTCATTATTGAAAAGAACGATCGCAGTAAGCTAGTGATATTGAGCTTCAACAAAATCTTGTGATTTTGGTTTTCAATCTATAGCTTTCCAGTTAAAAGCTGTTTTGTTTTAACTTAATTTGAATTTGTTTCTTTCTGTCTTAAAAAAATAAAAACGAATAATTCCTGATTGTGTGTGCGTTTACAAATACACATATTCACTTGCACAAACACTCAGATCCGGCACGACTATCTGCAGGCCATATAAATATTCGTCAGTGTAGAAATTGAAGCCACAACACGTAGCGCAACAGTTGATTGCTCAAACACTGGGCCAACCGTGTCGTCATATTTTTTATATATATGTATATATACTATAATGCTGGTTTATTTATTATAAGAGAAGTGTATGAAATTGTTATTTTTAAAAATCGCTATTTAATTTTCATTCACAAAACAATGTTAAAACGGTTTTTATAATTTACTCAGTCATTGTTTATTTACGATGAGTGAAATGTATTAAATTTTTATTTCTAAAAATCCCTATTTAATTTTCATTCTAAAACAATGTTAAAAAGTTTATTTTTTACTTATCAGGTACGGATTAATGTCTTGGTGCTGGACTTTGGCTCCACCAGCTCGACCAACTGCACCACAGCTTTTAGCAGCTCTCCATGACTTCAGGCAAGCTCTTAGCACTTACATCTAGATAAACGTTTTTACCAATTAACAATACCAAAGTTTCAAGCTAGTCTTATCCTTAACTCGTCAATTTCACAAAATTCTTGGCACTATACTTTCCGTTTTCTTCAATACCAAAGTGCCTGCCAAAGTATCAAAATTAGTAGCACACTATAATTTTAAGAAGCCAAATATTTTGAGCGTATTTTTTTGTGTTTACGTAAGTCAGTATTTTTATGTCTCTGATAGTCTAACATTAAATATCAACAAAGTAGGTCGCACAATTGACTAGTCAATGCAATAGTGATGATATTATTAAAAATAAAATTTTGATGTATGAATACCAACCATGAATTCAAGAACAGAAACTGTACATGCTAACATTAGGAATTGATGTAAAATGTATATTTTCAAATAAAATAAAAAGGTGATATATTTAATAATTAAGTCATAATTTCTAAGGTATGACTTTGAAACGCTAGGTAAATGTAATAATAATAATATAATTGAATAAAATATAAAATAAGTATTTAATGAATTACTTAGTAGCACAAACTTTGTAACTAAATTAAAATAAGATGTTTTTTTCTATATTTAAAAAGGCTACTCTGATATGTTTGTAGATATCGATTTAATCATAACTTATTTAAAAAAATATAATTATAAAAGATGATGCAACGTGTTTTGATGGCATAACTTCTTTGGGCCAGTTTGTATGTAGTTCGGCTATTTCATCATGAGATTTAAATGTTAGTAATGTAAATAAATATAATTACCTTAGGGTGGGTTGTAATTAATTTTCTTCACCATAATCATAAACAAAAATTGCCCATCATAATGTTTTTTATATTATTCCATAATTGAATATAAATTCTAATAAAACGGATTAAAGTAACATACACCTAACATGCAGTGCATCATTGCCAAGTATACAACAATTGCAATGGTAATTTATTATTATATTTTAAAGAAACAAATGCAAGGAGAGATTATCGATTACGTAGAATTTCTCGTTTCTAATGCCACTATGAATGCATTTTAATATTATAAAAGTTAAAACTACCTTTAAACGATGATTCAACGTTATCTTTCCAAAATTGCTGTCATACTTATGTCTATTGCCACCTATATTTAATAGCATACAAGCGTCAAAGACAAGTAAAGGAAATGTAGAGATACAATAATAACGAAACGATGTTTATGAAAGTCAATTTAACTGGTAGCTTTGTACCTATTAGACTATATTCAAATAAATAGAAAAAATGAAAAGAATAAAGCCTTGAACAACATGAATATTTTATAAATCAGTGCCCACCCCACTAACATTAATTGTATAAATTATAAGATTTAGGGCTTGTTTCACCACTAGCTGATAAAGTGTCATAAGTGAAGCGACTACTGTGCGACTAAGTGAAGTGTCATAAGTGAAGTGAAGCTACTCGGAACATGGCAAAGTAGCGCTTTACTTTGCCATCTACTGGAGTGAAGAGACAACAGAAAGTCCTGCATCTCAATATGAAAGTTAACAACAATTCTAACACACATACGAATGTCCGACATCAATCACTGAGTTTCAAGCCAGCCAGGCTAACCACCTTGCCTGATCGGAGAATTCTCCCTTTCAAAAAAGGAACACCATACCTTGTTTCTCCACAGTAATCTAACAGATAAAATATGTTTTAGAGTAGATGAAAAATGACGTCAACAAGATCTAGTTGTTAATGAATCCAAGGATTTATCTGCTAGAATCACTTATCAGACACTTGAAATTTCAACGTATTCAGACAATGAGGTGAAACACGCCATTAGTAAAATCGTAGATAAACTAACTATAAGTCTGTACAATACGGATTCGATGCAAAAGGAATTTAATTTTTGATTAGACAAAGCTAACCGCTTTTTAACTGATGTAAAACTACGTTAGTTAAGGAATTAATTAATAATGCTGTGACGTACATTAAAATGTGACGTTTTAATGTACTTATAATAGAATACTGATTTCCTAAATTCATAGTATTAACACAAATGATAATGCAGATGAGCCAGTTAGAAATAATGTAATGTACATAATATGCTAGTCAACCACGAGATGAGGCTGTAGTTAATAATTCAGTGTTTCTATTACAAAAGATTTGTAAAATAATTGGCGTTCATATTTATTTTAAAACAAGTGATAAGCGTTTTACCGATGAGAAGAAGAAATTGCCCAATAATACAGTATTAACTCAAAATAATGATGATTTCGGGAATTAATTTAGTTTTCTTATACTTATTTTTTAAGACGAATGAGCATTGGATTTAATTAGATTAACTATTGAATAAAATCAAGGAAGTAATCCGAAATCTAAAGAACCATATTGAAAATGGTGGATTCTGACAGAATTAAAAATTAAATTGATTTTAATATTGTTTAGCTTCTATCAAATTTGACCATTAAATAATCAAAAAACATTCAAAAACAATACAAATAGCTTTAAGCCCTGATTTCTGTATGCCTCATAAATATTATAACATACTACTATTATAGTAAAATGGCTCATCTGTGCAGATTTTATTATACCTACTGTATTTTATCTCTAATACCAAAGTTATTATACAATATTTAATAAGTGAAAAGCCATTTGGCGTAGATGTAAGTGTATAGGAATAAGTAAAATAAATTAGTTATAGAGTTCCTGAGGACTAATAGTCCGTCCAGGCCATCAAAAAGGATCAAACACCAAAACAGTAGTTAGTTCACGGAATTGTTCACGATGTGGCTTTGACGAATTTTTTATTATGTCCTTCTTGTATTAGGATACCCTTTTAACTCATTCATATTTTTATAGTGACTTAATTTTTTTTAAGTCTTCGTTGTGCAATATATCTATAAGTGTATAAATAGTTTTAAGTATCGCGTTCTTTTGTTCCAATTAAATTTTTATTCTGAAAGTATTATATAAAGGAAATCTTGTAATTTTGGGGTACGTTAAAATAAGTTTCAATGTAACTATTGCTTTAATTGTTTTCATCCTAAAATTCCTTGAAGCCAAAATTACGTACGACATCCGTGAAACAGAAATATTTGTCTATTATACCACAATTATAAATAATAAAACATAGATATATAAACTGTATTCAAATGTGTGTTATATATAAAATGGAATCTGAACAATTGGTAGCGAATTATATTGTAAATATTAGCAGATATTCAGTAATATAAATATTTTTTGTACTAAGAAAAGCGGAAGCTTTATCGAAGTAGTCGTCGATATAAAAATAAATTCTTAATAACTACTTAAAATAAATAACAAATCTCTGTCTTAAACTTATTTTGTCAATGTAATCTGTAATACTTTAACAAAATCCATAGAAACGACTATCAACCTTATTACAATTTGCCTTTTCTTTATCGCTGTCTTGTTAAGAAGTTTTTTTTTTTTCAAATTAATATTTTTATGAACCCTTTTTGAACGAACCAAATGATTTGATATAACAATATCGCCTGCCTTACACCGTTTTCTATGACTTTGTTATAGCTACAGATAGTTTATATCTACAGGCTTTGTGAACACGATCCTCCGGTTCTAGCTCGTTTTTGTTTTGTTTATCTGTCTGTTTAAATTTTGTTATTGTGTTCTCAATATACGCAGTTTTGTGTTATAAAATTAATTTATTCTTTTAAGCCTTTGATTTCAGTATACAAATAATAATAAAACGTCATTTTGATGTTTGTTTATCTTTATTAAAACAATACCTCTAGCCTAAAAAAGTTGTAGGATACTCTTTTCAATATTATAAACAAATATGTTAAATTTGTTAAATATCTTCGTTTTGTTTGCATTCGCAATATTTCTTGTACCTAAGTAATCGAAATATTTTTAATGATTTCAATGAAGCGCCATACTCAGTCTTGCTTTATTTTCAAAATTTTGTAAGTATGTACATGCTATCTATATTACGTATACTGTATTTAAAACGCGTTATGGATAATACAGGGTGTACTACTCTTAGGCATTATAATGCATTAGACGTGTTGATTGGAAAATGAGTTACTTTGCGCTTTCAAATTAGCTGGTAATTTTAACATTTCTGCTATTGTGACTTCGATGTTGTGGAATATAATCTAGCTGTTCATTTTTTTTTTTCAAGATTTTTATGTAATTTTGATTAAAATCAATCCAATGGATGTCCCCTGTCTACAATTTAATCAAATTCAATAGTGTCATAAAACTTATCGTAAGAAAGTGTAGTACGTATATTGAAAAAAAAAAAATTGAGTAAAAGAAACTTGTCACTTTTATCATATAGATGTCGCTAGATTACTAACTTACAATAATCGGATAGTAATAATAATGTCTCGTACCTCCACTTCGTCAGAAAATATGAATATCCTTTTCTCCTCCTTTTTCCTCTTTTCGATAATATTTTATCTGTAATTTCCTTCATATATTGCAAAAGAATATTTTTTTAACACCAAAAATTATATTAAGGAATTATAAATTATTTATGTGTGGAGTAAAATGTATGAGTAATGACGTCATAGTGTATGACTCGAGTGCCAGATGAATGTGATTTTGTAAGTAAATGTTAAAATGTGTTTAAATGTTAATGATAAGTGACATCACTGTTTATTTAATGTTAAGTGGATGTATGTAAAATGTAATCAATATGGCTTCAATGATAATTATGGTGAACGAAATAAAATGTTATTTTATAATATTAATTTGTTTCATTTAAAATGGATGATCATTATATTTTATTTTGCAGCCAGCAATGCCATTTAACTATTCTTTTCTGGACAAGTTTGAAGTTACTATTTACGTGAAACAGAAATATTTGTCTATTATCTAAAATATAGCACCTACATCTATCGTAGTCAATAGACAACTCAACGCCTATCGCTCTAAAAAGTTTGCAGTGATTCTCAAACATAATAATAATATGAATGTCCGACAACAACCCATGAGCTTCGGCTTGCCAGGCAACATCTCACGGCCTGATCAGCTTTTTCAATAGACAAATACCATACTTCGTTCTTCCATAAGTTTATCTTTTCGGAGCTATATCAGAGAACATGACATAATATCGCACATGTATTCCCCGAAAGGTTAGGCAGAGGTGTACTATTGAACACCCACATTTCGCCGATGTCGTTAGTAAGTTCTATGTAATAGGGGACGACCCTATTGCCATCTACCGAACACAGTTCCAGACTCCGTGCTGCTATTGAGAATTTCCATACAGAAAAACCCGCATAACACTTTACCCGACCCGGCAATCGAAGCCTCACGCTCAGCAATCGCGCTTGAAACCTAGACCTAGACCAGTGAGTTGCGTATATCAGAGAATATAATAAGAAATATAAATACCGTACAATTGGTGCTAACAATGGCACACAAGTTGCAAGTAATGTGTGTTCATGTACTCTCCAACTCTTTAGAAAATGTTATCTTGATATGGGACACAAAAGAAAATTTATAGGTACCTATACGAGTTAAAATGAGACTATTTCTTGGCAGCGATGTCTCTAGTGACGAGTAGTCTTGCACGAAAGTCATACGGCAAGAAAGGTAAAGGTAACTTTAGGAATCATTATATCAGGTAGACATAAGATCGATGCGAAGTTAAGCAACGCACGCTGCGGTCAGTCAGCTTCTTAAGCAGTTAGTCCCGGAGATCATAGAAATACTTAATGGCACCACTGACATTAAAATTATTGCTCTTACTAGGCCATTTGTTAATATTAGAAACCTGGATGCAACACTTAAGTATAGGTATTTATAGGTATGTATAACAACATCCTGCTTCTTGGTTTTAAAATCATAGGCATTTTGCTGAATAAGGTGTTTGAAATGGATTTATATAATAATAATTTAATATAATAATATATCTTTTTATTCGACTTTTGTCTTCAGTTCTTTAGAAAACATTGCCAATAATCTTACATGAATGTGATTACTGTGGATATGAATACTAGTACCTACTGTACGTAACAGAAAAAAGTTACCAAACATGACTACAAAAGCCTTGAAATCATAACTTCTCGATCTGGTCTCGGGCAATAAATCAGCTAAACTGATGGCCGCTCCATTGTATGTATTTGTTATTTTAACAACGCCCAACTTCAGAGCGTCCACTTCGAACATAACAAAGCATCACGCTAGAATATAGTGTAGGGTTAGGCAGTGCCGATATTTCGCCGAAGACGTTATTGAGTTTCATGTATTTTCAATGCAAGCCTATTGCCGTCTGTCGATCTTAGTTCCATACTCCGTGCTGCTGCTAATAATTTCCACTGAGAAAAGTCCAATAAAACTTTGCCCATCACGTGAGTTGAACCCAGAACTTCACGCTTACTAGACTAATAAGGCATTTTGACGAAATTTCATTCGAAAATATGAAAAAACAATGCAACTGGTGATCATTATTCAAGCATAAATAACTGACTATTTTGTATACAATAGAAAGGAAAGCCCCAGGTTTTGAAGATAAGAAGGAACAAGAGGTAACAAAGTTGAAGGAAAAAATTCGTGGGAGGGAAATTTATACGTTTATCAAAGGTATAACACAATACATTTGACGCATTCACGCGTGATGTCCTTGAAAAAGCGGTAAAGGAATAATATTACCTACTATCTCTTCAGGTATGGATCACTGGGCTTGTATGCAAACTTTGACTGACGGCATGTAGCTATAACGTGTTTTCTTTGTGAGGTAATGAAAAGGTTTCATACTTTAAAATAATTTAAAGGTACTCAGATTAAAGGAAAAAATTCATAAAATTTGTTACAAGATAAAATCATACAGTGGTGCTTAAATGTAAATTATATTCCTTATTCTTACGTGCCTGAACTAGGTAAATCTTGTGTTTCAGGCAAGAAGAGCAAAAACAGTTTAAAGTAATTAATAAACAATCAAAGAGTTATTACATAAGGTTAAAAAAATGCTAAATTAGACAGATTACCTATAAAATTTAAGTAGGCTAACTTTTCGTTTCTAAATCACCTAAATGCTTAGTGTAGGTGAAAATTTGTATACTTAAATATATTTACTTGGTCACAACTAGTAGATTCTCTTTATCTTCGTAGGACATACTTGAATAAAAAACACTCTTCTTTTTCTATTGTGTATAAGGTTAGATGTTTAAGTATTGTTAAAAAATGAAACCACTTTTAAAATAGTTCTGTACATTGAAAAGTAACAGAGTACATTCATATCCAACAATCCAATTGCATACATCTATAAACGTAAGTGACCTTGTCGCTGCGTATGATCAAGTTATGAGTACTGCAGCACAACAAAACATTGACAGCGCGCGTGTGAAAATATGACGTATTTCTTCAGAATTAGGTTTAGTTTATATTTTATTATATTTCTATTTACTTATTATTAAGATTTCAGTGTGTCATTAGACACGCACAACTCAGTTTTAAAGGGATTCGACGCAAGAAGCCGATTGCTGAAACGAAAGTATAGCTAGCGAGGAGAGATACTAACGTATTTATTTACATATATGTTAATCCATAATACATTTTCTATTGTCACTTTAATTTTTTCGAATGAATATAATTCAGATTATTAATTTAGAAAGAAAAATAAGGTACCTACTATATTATTCTTAGAATTAGTAACATTAATCTTATATATAAAAAATAGTGTTGGTTTTTTCTATCGTGACTTTTTTTATTTTTCGAGTGAATATATTCCGATTTTTAATTTGGAAAGAAAATAATGAAACCTACTATATTATTTTCAGAATTAGGAACATTAATCTAATATATAAAAAATAGTGTTTGTTAGTTCGTATCTTTGCGCTGCCATACCGTTCATCCGATTGCGATAAAACTTTGTCAATTTATTGCTTACACTTGCGCGAAGGTATAGTAAGTCCTTTCCTTTCAACATGATTTCAAAATTGACAGTTGACAATCGACAAACGTTAAACGGATGTGCCGTTTGACGTTTGCCGATTCGTTTGTCATTCGCAGTTTATCGATATTATTTAGTGTACAACAACGCGCCGGGTACCAGTTGGAATTAATATATATATACACAGTATACTTATATCATCATCATCATCATCAGCCTGAAGACGTCCACTGCTGAACGAAGGCCTCCCCCAAGGGGAGGGTTGCCATAATCCCCACGCTTGGCAGGCGGCTTGGGGATCGCAGTGGCTCACCGATTAGTGAGAGGACGCTGCCCGTCCTCCGGTATATGGCCGCAGTTTTAAGACGTACCCGGGTCATAGACATATGTATGTATACTTATATACCTACATATATATAATTTTTGCATTATTTCTGTTGTCAGTTTAAAAGCTAGCAAAGCACAGTTTACAAACTATTTCAAACAGTTCTATCCTCGAAAAGCCAAGAATGTCGAAAGTTGTATACTATCTGTGGAAAAACCATATTAAAATATGTTCCACTTTGTATTTTGCTTTCTCAGGTCAAACCAAGCATAGAAACAACAAATTAGAACGTCTTATTTTCATACCCTGAAAGGCGAGCACGACCTTTAAATAAACGTTTACATTTTTAACAGCCCATCTAAGAGTCGACCCCTAAGCGTTGAGGTGAAACTAATCGTGGAATCAAAGCGGAATTTGTCAAAAACACCGCTCCGGTGCACTTCCGTCAATTCTCTCCAATTAATAACTTCAACCTATCCCCCTCACACTTGTGCAATTTCATATGCCTCTATCTCTGTCGCCTACCCTTGTTTGAGAAGCCCCGTCGAGATACTATATTGCCACTTTGTCGTCGGCTCCCGCGGGCTGTTTATATACAAAGAGAAATTGCAATATTTTCTGGTACCGTCGAAGGAAAATATTGGATTTTTTAAAGTTTTATAAAGAGTGAAACTGGCTTTGAGAGGCCGAAATAATTAAAGTTGGATATAGCTAACTATGGAACACGTTTTAAGCTAGGTGATTGAAAATCTATTGTTAGACAGACGTAGCTGGTGACCGTTCGCAGGTTTTTTAATTATGCATAATTTACCAACCATCTTATTCAATATAATACATCAAAATACTACATACTTAAACTGCGTTATTGCTCTAGTGCTCTTTAGGAAGGCTGTTCAGCGGTATGTCTTGGGTTAGATCCCCGGGTGGGGCAAAATTTTGCTTATTAGATTTTTCTGTTAAAAATTAGATGGTGGATGGCAACAGGATCGCCCTATTATATGGTATTTAAAATGGTATTAGCATTAGCCTGTGCCTTTTGGGAATACAAGCATAATGCTATGTGTGAATAATTTAATATGTAGTTTAAATTAAATAGGTAAGTATAAAGCAGATTTACATATACAATAAAAAAAAAACTTTAACATTAAATAAAAAAGCTGTGAAAATCATGATTACTTAATAAAATCGGAAGAACACAAATGATGACAAATACGACGATCGATAACCGATTTTTCACGCTTGATGATATTCCGAACATCAGCACACATTGGTCACAAATATATCGGTTACTTACATTCTGACTCCAGACTGTAGAACGATAAAAGAGGCAATTGATAAGTGATTGAGTAGTCCGGCAATCTGACCTACAAAAAGTATGTCATCTGTAATTTTACTAAAGGATTCGAAGAGTCTCGAAGAGAATCACGCCTGTATTGCTAAAAGGGTTTGGCAGAGGAGTAGAGTATTTTTACATCTACATTTTTTTAATGCTGCTATTAAGTCCCATTTGATACATATGACCGTATTAAATGGGACTTAATAACCTATTGTTATCTACCGAGTACAATTCTAAACACCAAGTTGCTAACTAAGGATTTTCTAATAGAAAAACCCTATATACACTCTCTAACAGGGAACCGATCACAGGACCTCAAGTTGCGGGTGCAACTACTAGACAAAAAATAAAGTAGCAAAACAAATATAATCGATGAAAGATGGCAGAGTAATTCATTCCGTGTCTTTTCCCACAAAACAGCGATACAATACAATGCCTTCCCTTTTAATTTTGCAATTTAAAGCGTTTAAGAAGCTGCCGTTATAATAATTTCTTCCTGACCAATTTCGGTCATGGCGACCAATCTCACCGGAGATTAGTCAACTACGCAGGAGATATTATAGAGCACAAGTGTGTGCGCAAACACAGATCATCTCTCTTTTCCTTCACTTTCATAGTCAGATGAGACGGCGATCTGACACGACCGGAGAGAGATCAGGCGCACTACCAACGCCTTTACGTGCTTTCCGAGGCACGGTGTGTATTCACATATACAAAGACCCAGACTCGAAACAAATATCTGTAGATCATACAAATATTAGTTCCGTGCGGGAATCGAACCCGCGACAACTGCGCTGCGCCAGCCTGCCGTTATATAGTAAAGACAAATTTTAGTTTTCACAATTAAGTACGGAATATCATTCAATCATTCGAAACCTGTTTTTAATAAAATTTTACTCGTATTTATAGCCTTAACTTGCTGCTACATGTATGTATGTGTGTGCGAGTTAATTACAGCTTCAGGTTTCTTGTCAAAGTTAACATGCCCTTAAATTAGGAACATGTTATGTTCGTGTGTTTGACGTTTTTCGCACCGCTTGCCATTTTACATCAAAACTAAATACTAGGCTGGTGGATTCCTTCATAACTTACTGTTTGCGAAGATTGGCGATTTTAACAATAATTTCTCACGAAATTCTTCGGAACAGTGTTAAAAGAGGCCCATGATCAGCTCACCAACTGATGATGATTATTAAAGAAACCTTGATATAACATTTGCCGCCTCGCGTATTCTAACTGAATGGTTAGACAGAGGTGTACTTTTTATACACTTCCATTTCGCTAATGTCTTATATAATAGGCACGAACGTATTGCCATCTACCGGGCACAATTCCAATCTCCGCGCTGCTACTAAGAATTTCAGAAAATCTCAATTACACGTTGCCCGATCTAGGAATCGAATCTTATAATCGGCCGCATTTGCGACCATTAGACCAATTAGGCGGATTCGCGTATGTTTTTTAATTAAATAATCTATAATCGTCAGCCCGTAAAAATACGCATTTGTATTCCAAAATTAAAATCAACCAGTCCGTGAAAAAAAGATTAACAAAACAAAAAATAAAAATACTGTTAAAACTAAATAAAATTCATCCGTCACGCGTTCGAATTCGAATTGGAATCAATTTAATTGAATTTCTATAGACAAAGCTATTTTTCAATTGTGCCACCGCCCAACGGTTCCGTTTAATCAGATTATATTGATTGTCACATAAAATGGCAATTTATTAAAATGCAATTCATATATACGTATTTTTCGGGTTTCACAATTAATTTGATTGGATAGTTCAGAATGTAGACAATGAAACTGAGCGTTGATATTTTTGGATTATAGTATTTGAGATGTCGTCCCCGATTATTTCAGAAAATAAATGGTTATATTTTTATCGGCGAAATGTGGGTGTTCTTCTGCCTCATCCATCGGAGAATAACTGAGGCTATGTTTGTTTGTGTTTTACTTTAAAAATAAAAAAGGTGCCAACTATGTATGACAATACTAATAATGAAATTTAAATGAAGAACGAGTACTTAATACTTTTTATTCTCTAACATTCCATGCCTCGGAAAAAAAGGTGGTGAAGGCATTCAAAAAAATAAAGCAAGTCACATATGAATTTTGACGGAACAATACCAAGTTTGGTGAGAACAAAGAGAATCAGGGAACACTCTGCAGGGGGTTAAAAGCTACGAATGACGAATAATTTTACAAACATATTATTGCGAAAGAAAATAGCCATGAACTAACCCGAAGACTTCTTAAACGGAAAAATAAATGAGACTCATTCCAATGAGTCTTATTTAATTTTTACTTCGTTCAAAGAGTCAGAATAGCTATTTTAGATTATTTTAGATTTTAATACAGTATATTTATCGTTCATTCTGGTTCGAAATGAAATGAAATAAAATTATTTATTTTGTAATGAGGATTTTTCAATCACTTTTTTAAACTATATGGTTCTTCTCCATGAAATAACTAACTGAAACAACACAGTTTTGAATTTGAATTTGAAACCGTAAACGACCTACCAGCAAGTGCAAAAGCCATAAAGAATACACATACATAGTTGATGGTCGTCCAGGCTTCACCACAAAAGCCACAAACAATTTCGAAGATCACTAAAGTCGCCATAAACGTGTACAAAATGAAGTAATTCTGTTCTTCCCGCCACACTAGCGCTAGCGTCGTAAAATGGTGTTTATATGAGCGCAAACAGAATGCTTTTACGACATCAACCTGTAGTAACAGTTGTATAGATATTGGAAAATTGTTGCATTCTTTGGAAGATGGGTGATTTATTGATTGGAAAGAGAGTATAAACAACATACGTATGAAATATTTTTATTTAAGGGGTGATATACTTAAAATAGGCCAGCCATTTTGGGTGAGACTCGGTTGACAGTGCTTAAGATTTAGATATCTTAAGAACTATCCTCTCTATATATATATATCCTCCTACTCCGTGCCATGGAGACTTCTGTTAGCTGTGAAGGTGAATTGGCTATTATTATACGCAATTGGAAAAGTCCAAACATCTAACGGTAGTATCTTAGTATCTTCGGTATCCGATAGTATTTTGGTTGCGGAGATCAGGTCCAACAAACAAAACAGACTCTATCATAATTAGGAAATGGCTACAATGATGATGAGTTTGATTATGTTTTAGTCGGGAGGTACATTGATTGTAAGAAGTATTAAATCAGTTATTGACTTCATCAATTCAATGTCTTATTCTTCTGTCAATTATCTTCTATCCAGTATAGACTAGCCAATCACTAATCAGCGATGGTATTGATACTTGGAATCGACGCTGATAGCCCTGAGTGTATAGTGGAGGCTTTTTGAAAGATTCGTAACGAATGGGAAACAAGACAAAGTTACTCCAATGCAACTTTAGCTCCACCATCATCAGTTACGTTAACGGCAGATGATTGCGCGCCATACGTCACTTGCACGGGATGCTATTTCTTGCTAGTGATGTACTAATTTCACTCGAGTTAATCGATGAAATTGCAAATATCAATAAAATATGTTTCGCAACAGCGAAGCGAATGGCATTTTGTGTTATTGTGATTTACTTTCACACGAATAAGTTTTCTACGTCATACGTTTCAAATTCGGATGTGTAAGCAGTGCAGTGCAGGTTATCAAATTCAAATTCAAAATTTATTTATTCAAAATAGACTACTACGAGTGCTTTTTGAACGTCAAACATATTATGGACAGAACTAATACGCCCGCCCTTGACCGCTTCTTATGTGTTTTAGCTTGGGGAGAAGAAACGGCCCAACAAACTCCCCAGCAACGCTCCCATGTCTGTCAATATACAATAATAAAAAAGATATAATTAAATAATGCTATTACAATAATTAAAGCTTAGCAGAAACGTTTCCACATGTGAGCTGGCGCACACCATTACACCAGAAGGTATAAGGCAATATAGCCTCCATTGTCCTAAATATGCTATCGCTAGGCAGCTTGGACGTATCCAGGTTTTCATCTAAGGTGGAATGGCATTTTGTGTCATTGTGATTAACTTTCGCATGAATATGTTTTCTACGTCATACGTTTCAAATTCGGATGTGTAAGCAGTGCAGTGCAGGATATCGCTAGGCAGCTTGGACGTATCCAGGTTTTCGTAAGGTCATAAAATTAGGAATATACAACATTATTTACGAATGGACATGTAATAATGAAGGAGGGTCAGCTGCCTCCCGTCCCCTGTGAGAAAATAGCAAGGAACAATATAAAAAAAAATGGCACCCGAATTAAATACGTTTAGCATGCTCCAATAATTTCAAGTAACAATAAAATATTCGGCATACTTTTTTTATAAAAAAATATATATATATAAATACTACTAACGTTACAACTCGTTCAGCTGTGTACAACTACTTGAAATAACTCGTATATTACAAGTGCCACTCATAAAAGTATTTCTGAAATCCCTATAATAAACTCTTATAATTTTCCGGTACAAAAATACAACGAATATATATTATATCGTATATCGTTTTTTTTTTTTTTATGTCATGACTTTAATGTTTATCGAATCGAAACAATCCACTCCATTCGAGTGACCCAATGTCTGCTCTCGAGTCAATACTCGAGTAAAACGAACACGCATCACTATCCACGATTTATAGTCCTTCATTACAGTCCAGCGACCACTTGAGAGCCATACCCAATCTTCGCACTTATCTCGAGAACAATCTCAACATTCTCACCTTTGCAACATGTGTCCTTAATGTTGTCTGTCGATTTTGTTACGAAACATTACAAACTCCTCTAACTGAACAGCAATTCTCAACTTTAATTTTAGGAATGTAAGGTTTGAAATCAAATGTTATAGACTTTTGGATTTAGGGTGTTCTTGATAAGTGAGTTTTAGTTTTTGTGTTTTCAGCCAAGTCATCCATTTTAGGAGCGGGGCCGTTGACCAACAGTGACCTACTGTTATCATTGCTTTTGTTGCGACAAACTGTAAAACTGTTATAGCACATTTTATCTTCCTTTTAGTAAGGCCGCGACGGATTTGTATTGCCTCTAAGACTGATATTTCTTTAAGCATTTGGAACAAGTGTGGGAAACTGGGTTTATGTGTCTTGTGTTAAACTTAACTGATATTATTGAGAAAATAAATTGCGGAGACTTAATGTTCAGCCCTGGGTTATATAAATTGGTGTACAACAAAATTGAAACCATATTCTGGGTATCGCGTTAGTAATTCGTCCACCAAAAATTATCAAATTATATGAACATTAGCTTTTTCCCGCGACTTCGTCCGCATAACCTACATTTTATATAAAAAGTTATTGCCTATAGCACTTGGGGACAATGCAGGTATACATCAGTGAAAAGAAAAACTAGAATCGATCATTCGTTCTGTAGATTACCCCCCTAGATACAAACTTCCAAAAAATCAATTTTTACCTTTTTTATAATATTAAGTAGAGATTTACATTTTTGATAACAAGCACTCCTTTTGATATAAGCTAGAGACATACAATACATAAGTATCTAAGTTATTCGTTTTAATTTTAAGTATTGTTAACACCAAAAATTTATTCAAATTGACATTAAAACTTTACAAAATTCAATAAACCTTATTATTAATTGTACTAGACTCGTCCACTCCGTTACGAGTTACAATTAAAACTTCAGGAACCGTCGGGCGTCCGTTTGTTTACTCCTATCGTTGACTCAACTCGAAACGGACAAAGATATCCGATGAAATTATTATTTACTCTTTTACTCCCGACGTTTTTAATTTAGACTAGATAGAAATTTACGCTTCAAAATTTAGTAGAGAATTGCTTTGTGGATTCATTTAGTAATAAAAAGGATTAATTTTAAGCTGAAGATCTTTTTTTCCTTGTACAGTCGTACATAGGGGTATAGAGTATATAGAGTCACCAGAAATTGAACCCGTAACACGAATCGCAGAAAGGTAATCGGTTAGCCACTGTGCCAACGGTGTTCTCAAAAAGACACCTCTACGTAAATAAACTTTTCTACGTAAATAAACTTTTCTACGTAAATAAACTTTTCTAAAGAACTGATGATGTTTTACTTTTTAAATAGGATTTAAAATGATAATATAGTTCAACTATGTCTATTAATTAAATACTCTATATCTAAATACTTAATTATAAACCCGAAAGTAACTCGTGTTTCTCTGTTTGTTACCTTCATCACGGACCAATCATAATGAAATATTAAATAGAGGTAGCCTAGGTCCTGGAGAAGGACAGAAGTTTATGAAAACACTAATTAGGTAATAAATTAAAAAGACACGCAAAGTCGCGATAACAGCTAGTAGATACATTATATCTATACAAATATTATGAAGAGGCAAAATTTGTTTGTTTGTGTGGGGGTAATCTCCGGAACTAATGATCCGAATCTGACAATTCTTTCACCGATAGATAGCTACATTATCCCCGAGTGCTATAGGTTATAAATTATATATGTAGATCACGCGGACGAAGTCACGTGCTGAGTCTAGTTACATTATAATATTATGATAAGGCTATTACTAGTCTGTATATGTAGTAATGTATCATTTAATTGTACACTTGCATTCATTCTAGTATGAAATCTCTGTCTAGTAGTAGGTACTATGTACTACTACAAATCCTATCCTATCCTACTAATATCTTATCCTATCCTATCCTACTAATATTATAAATGTGAAAGTTTTTGAGGATGGATGGATGGATGGATGGATGGATCTTTGTTACTCTTTCACGCCACAACAGCTGAACGGATCTGGATAAAATTTGGCACAGAGATAGATTTTAGTCTGGAGTAGCACATATGCTACTTTTTATCCCGGAAAATATACGGGTTCGTAAACCACGCGAGCGAAGCCGCGAGCGGAAGCTAGTTCATAATAAAGCGACATTTCAGTTCTCTCTCAACTCGACGTTCAGGAGACAACGCGCTTTAATAAAAAATGTGATCAAAAATACTGAGCGTATTATTTCGGTGCTGAAAGCCACCGGATATGAGAGAGCACGGCTTTAGAGCTCACAACTTCCGGTCGGCCCAGCTAGTGCCTCTCAAAAGGCAACACGTGCAGCTTTTAGTTTCTTTGTGCCTTTTTTTTAAATTTGGAATGGCGGACTTTTTTACTCTAGTTCCCTGTACTGTTTGCCTTTAATGTTCAGGATTGGCCAAAAGGATTTTTGTATGGCATGCGTTTTTGAGATTTTGTCTTTGTGATTGATTTTCAGTTCAATTTCGGGGCATAGTTCGTGGTTATGTAGAATACATATTTTCTATAGGTATTCATGTACTTTCACTGCCTCAATGGTCAAGTGGTCGCAATCGTGGCTGCTGATTGTTAAGGTCCTGTGTTCTACAGGTTTATGACTAAGATTTATAAATTTTGGATTTATGGAAGAATTACTAATAATTCCAAAAATATATCCTACTAATATTATACATCTGAAAGTTTGTGAGGATGGATGGATGGATGGTTGTTACCCTTTCACGCAAAAACTACTGAAAGGATCTGGCTGACATTTGGCACAGAGATAGATTATAGTCTGGAATAGCGCATAGGCTACTTTTTATCTCGGAAAAATGTACGGGTTCGTAAACCACGCGGGCAAAGCCGTGGGCGGAAACTAGTAATTCATATAGTTCCGCAAGATACTCCTGCTCATACTATTTACAGTTCTAATGAAAACAATTGGTAAAGTTATTCGACCAAGAATCTTAGCTGTCTGTTTAACAGCTAATTATATTGCAGGACATTTATAGATAGAGTAGTGTATATATATATGCTCGAGCCATTTTAAGCCGCAAAGAGTAGGCAACATAATATAATATAGAATCACGCTTGTATCCCCGATTGGTTAGGCAGAGGTATACTATTGTGCACCCGATTGTGAATCGCCGAAACGGTGATTAAGTCTCATGTAATAGAGACAAGCCTGGACAAGCAAGGTGTTGCTACTGAGAATTTCTATTCAGAACAACCCAATAACTCTTTGCTCGACCCGGGAATTGAATCCAGGACGTCACGTTCAACAGTCGTACTTGCGACCACCAGATCAATAAGACAGGTATACAAAGGTAAGGCAAGGCAAGCAAAGAGTACATATAAAGCTATGAAACAACCTCCACCATACACCATGACACCATACTTTAATCATTATACACTCTAAGGCAACCACAACAATACTCAAAGTGTGCTCCGTGGAGCCCTAGGGCTCCGCAAAGTCTCTGTGGGGGCTCCGCGAAAATACTGGACACTCTCTTCATAGTTGACTCTCTAAGGCAACCATACTCAAAGTGTGCTCCGTGGAGCCCTAGGGCTCCGCAAAGTCTCTGTGGGGGCTCCGCGAAAATACTGGACACTCTTCACAGTTAGAAAGTCAACTGTGAAGAGTGTCTATCAAACAATACGATGAAAATTAATAAACTATTTCATACCTAGATGCAAAAGTTAATGTCAAGTGATATGATTATTCATAAAGTATACACATAAACTACTTAGGGCTCCGTCAAATATTTTGTTTTCCACAAGGGTTCTGTCGCCAAAAAAGTTTGAGGACCGCTGCTCTAAGGAGTAAGCACGTACGTTTCCCATAGTAAAATTTATGAGTGGTTTCCAGGACAACGGCTATCAATCGTTGTTAGCGTGTAATAGCGAGCGCATGGGACATTTGTCACCGTGCCTCCAGTATTATCTGGTCGAGGATGTATGTGGAGGGTTCTTGGCGAAATCACTGCTTGTTATAAGACTAAGTGTGAGTTTGGGAGATCTGGAAAATGGTTCAAATGAAACTATATATTTCGCAATTAGGCTGTTACTATGACTATTCCTGAGAAGAAACGCCGATACAAACTCAGGGCTCAAGATCTTTTTTATTCAATGTTATGATTTTTGTTCCAGTAAATGCGCGTCCACGTCCAGTCCACGCAACAGCAATCTCACTGTCAGCCAATACATTATATGACATAAAAATGACATTTGACAGAAGCTATCGCGCGATCTACGCCTGTCGCTACATCGGTAATTAGGATGCTGTCCCGGCTTCGTACGGCAGCATTCATTTTTGTGACATATAATGTATTGGCTGACAGTGAGACTGCAGTCGCGTGGGTATCGCGTTGCTGTCGCTTTTTTACGTAATTAGGCTGCGGGTAGCACAAGATATACGTCTAAATTTTACTTTTCTAAAACATTGATCTAATTTAAGTGTATTTTAATAAGCATACATAACTCGATTAGTGTACCAGGCGCACGCCAGTAAAGCTCCCAGTCGACATGATTTTTTTCGAGGTCTTCAGCAATTATCCTCACATTTCAGCTGATTTACACAAAACACCTAAACCTTCCCCATGAATCACTCCGTCCATTCGTGAAGACCGTATGAAAATCCGTTCAGTAGTTTTTGAGTTCATCGCGTTCAGACAAACAGACGTGGCGAGGGGACTTTGTTTTATAATATGTACTGATTCTAATATTTTTAAGCCGATAGTAGCTGCTTTTTTGTTTTTCATTGAATTTACAATTCCTGAATATATTGTAAATAAGTTTTTGTTTTAATAAACCTATCGCATACACTTTTGACACCTTAATATAACTTTAGTTGCACGGTTATTTGTAAAATTGAATGAACATAACATTACATAGTATCACGCCTGTATCTTCGAAGGGTTAGGCAGAATTATGCTATTATGCACCTACATTTTGCCGATGCTGTTATTAAGTCTCATGTATTAGGGAGCGAGCCTATTGCCATCAACTGCGCACAATTGCAAACTCTATGCTGCCTCATTGGGTTCGATTCCCGGGTAGGGCAAAGTATTATTAGTTTTTTCTGTATGGAAATTCTCAGAAGCAGCACGGAGTCTGGAACTATGCCCGGTAGATGGTAATAGGCTCGCCCCCTATAATATCGGCATCGGTGTAACGTGGGTGTATAAGTACACCTCTCACCTCTGCCTTACCCTTTGGGGAATACAGCCGTGATGCTATGTTACAAGCAATAATGTATGCAGTTGCCATCAAAATGCTAAGGTTCAAAATCCACACGAATGGCAGCCAAAATTCTGATAGTGAACAGCAATATATAAAACATGTTTCCCTTTATTCTCAGATCGATGCGACTATAAATCGTTTATATATACGATAGTCGTACGACCAAACGCAACCCAACCACCCGAACACAACACGGACAGTGGTTTTTGCGTCAGAAATCTAAGCCTTTTTGCTCCTCTAGTGCTGACCTGACCTGAACGGTTTTGTTACCTATCCACTGCGCCTCTAGTACTGTCACCGTAAATTTAAAAGCAAACAAAACGTGCAATGTGCACTTTATGGGCGCCGGGAGTGTCGGCCCATAGAGTCGATAGTAAAATTTACGATACAGCCGTGTGTTAGTAAAAGCCGACAGACTTAACTGTGGGTTTGTATTCGATAAACTTAATTCGTATAGAGTATAAAATAACAAAGCATCACGCATGTATCCCTAAAGGGTTTGGCAGATGTATAAGTACTATTGTACACCCATATATTGCCGATGACATTATTGAGTCCCGTGTAATAGGGAGCGAGCAGCGGCATGCACAGAGTTTTTAGACAAGGTAGGCAGAAATTTTTAAAAGCTTACTTACCAAAAATACCTGCTACATGTTGGTATTGGTTCGTCGTCTTGTTGATTAAATAATGATGTATGTGATTTGCCACCGCAAAAATCTTATAATGAATGTTTATTTGAGTTATGTAGGGTGGGCAGTGTCTTTTTGTCTTTATGAACCGCACGCCACTGGGAGCGAGCCTATTGCTTTTTACCGGGCACAATTCCAAATACCGGGGTTCCGGTGCAGTATATATCTATCTTTCTTTCTTTTTTTCTTTTTTCAAAATGAACGTGATCACTAGGAATATTCCTATCCCATGGGTACCTTTACAAAAACACGGAACAACTAGGTATCTGTAGGTCATACAAATATTATGCGGGAATCGAACAAGCGACAAATATTAGCAGTTTATCGCTCAACCACTGCGCCAACCGTGTACATTAAGTAGTATGTTAGTACAATGTATTACATACATATACATATAACATTATAATTTTTATCATTACCTTAAATTAAGTTGGTTCTCTGAAACAGATCGCTGTGTGCGATAACACACCTATCGTACATTAACTTATGTAAACCACTGTCCTTTGTTTTACTACTGCATACTTAGTGTACAATAAAGTGTAAAAGATTTATGACTAACCAGCTGTTGCCCGCGACTTCGTCTGGATGTTTTTGTTTTTATTAACTAACTAGAGTAGTATTTCCCCGCGACTTCGACCGCGGACTTCTGGATCTTGACAACAGTGCCACTTACCGGGTCCAATGATAATTAAGAAACAAATGTACAAAAAAAAATTCATCAACATCGATCAAGTCAATTCTGAAAAGAAATACGAGCACGCGAACGCCGGAATTTTATATATAAAGATTCGTGATTTGCTACAATAGTAAAAATAAGCCTATGTCCTTCTCAAATTCTCAAGCTACCTTTACGTAAAATTTCATTACGATCGGATTTGTGGAGTGTGTTAGTCGTGATGAGGTAACAAACAGACAGACTGAGTTACTTTCGCGTTTATAATAGTGTCGATATGGATTTATTATTATTATTTACAGTATTACAATATTGCCCAGCTATGACCCGACATAATAGGCATACAATAATAACACAGGACACAGACAGTTAAGTTAAAACAATTACATTAAGATAACATAATTAAAATATTCATTTCATCATCATCTGCCTAGCCTTTTCCCAACTACATTGGAATCGGCTTCCAATCTAACCGGTTGCGTCTGAATATCAGTATTTTACACAGAGTGACTGCCTTCTGACCTCCGCCACCCAGTAACTGGAAGACACTGATAATGTAAGGTTAGACTGGTTGTCAGACTTTTTGGGCTATTGACATCCGTAACGACTGTCATAGGTCTTCGTATGACATCCGAGACCAACTGCTTAACGTGCTTTCCGAGGCACGGAGGGGTCTCGATACGTGAAAAAAATGGTCATCGATCCAAGGACTAGCCGCGTCAAGCGCTGCTTAACCTCGCAGATCGATGGATCTGTGCGGTAACTATGTAGCTACGAGATCCTAAAATATTCATTTAAATCACAGTAATATTTTTCAATTCATAATCGAAATAATGACCTTTTAATTTTGTAATATCTTTCAAGTCTTTGATAGATTTAGGTATTTTATTATAAATGTTTATGTATCTATTATGTTCCGTGCCTCGGAAAGCACGTGAAGCCGTTGGTACTGCGCCTGATCTCCCTCCAGTCGTGTCGGATTGCTGTCCCATTGGACTATGAGAGTGAAGGAATAGAGAGAGCACCTGTGTTTGAACACACACTTGTGCTCTATAATATCTCCTGCGTAGTTGGCTAATCTCCGGTGAGATTGGCCGCCGTGACCGAAATTCCGTCAGGAGGACATTATCTATTATGTATAGTACCAAATACTGTTATGTCTTTTTTTATGAACCTATTCACTTTTCTTTGAGACGAATAAGCAACTCTAAATTATATGTTCACTATAGTCGTCAGGTCGGGAGAATCCTACTTCAATGTGCACTGTAATTCGCTCTATCTTGGACACGTTCGGAAACATTCGACATCTCCTTGTATCGCAGCTCCTACCATGTAGTTTAAGGCCTATCTCGAATTTCAGAACAAGAATAGGCAGTTACAGGCACAGGCCATCAACGCTATTCAAATGGAGCAGAAGTGCATGCCTTATCTGAAATCGGATTTCTTTTTAGTTAAGCTAAAGTTGAGCGTTGTCTTCTGAAGACAATTAATACTTTAAACATAATACTTTAATTTAATTAAACATTTATTCGACATCGACGGCGATTGCGTGTCGCGGATTCGTTTCCTGCACGGAGCAAATATTTGTATGATCTACAGATACCTGCTGTGTTTGTAAACGCACCCACGATGCAGAAATTATTCCTAGTGTGGGACAATGTTTTTCTAAAAAAGAAAATATATTATTACATAAAAAATATCGTTTGTTGTGACATTCAAAGAATTTATACTAATCCGCTCAATCCGATAGACTGAGAATTATTGTGGCTGGTTTCTTTTTTTTTTTCGAAAACTTCCATCATATTTTTAATAAGCTCACGCACTATGGAAAGCGAAGACCTTTAGACATTGCCAATCATCCGCGTACCCAAAGAAGCCACACTCAGCTTAGAAACATGATATTTTGGTTCTGAGCCCTCGTTATGAAACCTTGTCGGTCCGACAACGAGAATAAGTTTCAAAATTATTATGTCTAGTGGTCGACAGCTTGGCTGCCAAACGGCACCTGTAGTTCGAATTCCAGCAACGTAAGTAATGCCGGTAAAGAGCCTCCCTGAGTAACAAAACACACACCTACGTGGGGTCCCATCTTTTTAATACCAGCCTTGTCAATTTTGTTGTTGGCGCAGTGGTTAAGCGATATCTGATGCGTTACGTGTCACAAGTTTGACGTCCGCACGGAACAAATATTTGTACAATTTACAGATAGTGATTAAGTAAAAAAGCGACAGCTACGCAACAACAATCTCACTGTCAGCCAATACATTATATGACACAAAAATGACGTTTGACAGAAGCAATCGCGCGATCTACGCCTGTCGTTACATCGGTAATTAGGCTGCCGGTCTGAGTGTTTGTACATGTGAATAATTTTGTTAGCCAACGCACCCACGGTTTAAGAATTATACCTGTATTATGCGTTTGTAAATTGTAGGGAGCAACAAAAAAAAGCACACCTTTGCCTAATCCTTTGGAAACTCTTGGCTATATGACGGACCTATTCCCATCTATAAACATGTTGAGTATGTAGTAAACAAAACAAGGCCTTCATCGACAAAAACAACCATCTCTAGTACTTGGAAATATTGTGTCAATTTGTCTCAGCAGAAAGTTGACGAAACTTACTTATAGCGTTTACGTGATCGATGCGTTACTAGGGAGGTGAGACAAGGGATAGTAATCAGTTTCACGGTGGAGCTCCTATATAAGCGGGGGAGTATTTTACCGGACAGAAATTTTATGATTCGGTTTGTGTAAAGTTTCTTTGTTTGACAATGTGTTAGGTTTTCATAAAACACCGCGTGTTGTAACGACATACACCATGTCATGAACATGATAACGGCCCTTTGTTATGTAAAAAAATCTGATGGTTGCTATCACTAATGAATATGTTATTCCGTACCATTTTATGAAAAAATATGTAAGCCAAAAGTATTAGTAAAAGTAGTAGTAGTAATAAAGATTGGATCTTCATAAAATCCACACACCCCAAACTATTATAAATGCAAAAGTAACTCTGTTTGTCTGTTTGTTTGTTACCTCATCACGACTAAACCACTAAACCGATCGTATCAAAATTTTACAAAGAGATATTCGTAGACTGGGCAAAGAATATAAATTAATTTTACTATTGTAGCAAAACACTTAAGTATTAAAAAATAATAAATACAAAATACACGCAGAAAAAGTTGCGGGCAAAACTTATCTCATACAAATAATTTCCCACTTCCCGTGTATATTATTTTTATTGTGACTATACTATTGTAGCATTAAATTAACACAAATATACACAAATTAAATAAACTAAAATAGAATTTATTAAATTCTATTGAAATTTCACGCGGGTTCGATCCCCGCACGGCACGCACAACTATCTGTAGATCACACAAATATTTGTATGATCTAGAGATAGTTGTTTCGGGTCTGGTTGTTTGTGCCTGTGACATGTTTGTGAACTGTATCCACGATACAGGAGAAATCCCAGTGTGGGGAAAAGTTTATTAAAAAACGTAAAAAAAAAAGCTGAAGCCATGTGGTAGGACTATGTACACTTATGTATGTAACAACGCCATTTTTCAACAACCTCTATGTCTTCAAGACCCTTTTAAGAGTGTTGCCTCTCCGACTTTATAGCCCCACCGCCCAGTACAACAAGCGCGCGTAAGATCAAACGTTGCTATGTCTGCTACCGTTTTACAATAGATATTAGATCTCCAACATTCTCGTATTTCGTAAATATCCAATGTTAATTTATTGGTAAACACCTTCTGGTCTTTGTTCTACGTTTTATTGTGTCTTTCGCAGTTATGTAGATAGTGTAATATTGCTTCCATAGCCAATTTTTTTAGTATTATTTTATTTCAGTATATTTTTTCGATCGATCTGAAGCACACAATTATTTCAATTAAGATTTTTTAAATTAAAATATTAGCAGCCAAGCAAAGACAATATTTTCAGAGAAAATAAATCAGCAGATTATATAAATACAATGAAAAAGAATAGTTGACTTACGAGTATATCCTATCCTATTCTACTATCCTACTAATCTAAATATTAAAATTATGCGAAAGTTTGTGAGGATGGATGGAAGGTTGGATCTTTGTTACTCTTCCACGCCGGAACGGTTGAACGGATCTGGATGAAATTTGGTACAGAGATAGATTATAGTCTGGAGTAGCACATAGGCTACTTTTATCCCGGAAAAATGTACGGGTTCGTAAACCACGCAGGCGAAGCCGCGCACCGAAGCTAGTATAGAATAAATTTATAAAACAAAACCATTTTACTTATGTTTTTATTTTACTGTACTTTCAAGCACATAGGTAATGTTTTAATGGCCTTTACTACTTTAGCCTGCCAATTTTAGGCTGCGTTTCTTACCGATACTTAGCGCAACTAAAAATGTCCTTTGAACGTATATTTTGCTAGATCCGAAGCAAGGAAACACAAAGCTGGATATACAAATATACTGACCCAAAATATATCAACTTATAATGTCGCTACTATAATAGTTCAGTCATAATAAACTCATTTGAACTTGGGTGCTGATATCAAAACAATAGCATTTTGATAATTGACATTACAATCCTTACCATTCCATAATCACTCGAATCGCACACAAAATAAAGTTCAAAATGCATTGTGGCGTTATTAATTGTGTTGTTTACGAGAAGTTGGTTAAAGTTTAATTGAATCGAGGGTAGTAAGCGAAGCTGGATGGGGTCTTGATGGCGCATCAACGATTTTGTTATAAAGATCATTCTTGTTTACATGTCTCCCGGTTTCATTAAGATTTCTTATTAATTTTTCAATTGCTTCATTCCCTTTGAACTGACTTTGTTTTGTAGGAGATTCACTTAGTCGTATGTTTTATTTGTAGTAAAAGTTCATTGATCCCTCAAGCTTTTTGAGTTATTTCTAACTTTATTCTATGTTTCAAAATTCGGCATTAAAATATGGTGCAACAATTTCTTGTTGCAAGCTCTCGCTTTTTCAAGCGTATGAAAAAATATGGTTGCATTTCTAAAGTAGGTACGTTTTTACAAAGCATCACGCGTGTTTTACTTGAAGTTTTTGACATAGTTATTAAATATAACATACTATGTAGGTAATAGGTCACGTGCATATTGCCATCTACATAAATGCTATCTCCAAGCTGCAACTGAGGAATTATATATGCAATTATATCACTTTATCCTACCCGAGGATCTAACCCAAGCCGTCACGTTCAGCAGTTGTTTTATTGTTTTCACTAATGGCATGGTTGTCGCAGTGGTTGAGAGATCGACTGTTGCGCTACGCGTCGCGAGTTGGATTCCCGCACGGAACAAATATTTGTGTGATCTACAGATATGTAGTTTTTTCGGGTCTGGATTTTTGTGTATATGAATACACACCGTGCCTCAGAAAGCACATAAAGCCGTTGGTTCTGCGCCTGATCTTTCTCCGGTCGTTTCTGATTGCTGTCCCATCGGACTATGAGAGTGAAGGAATAGAGAGTGCACCTGTTTTTGCGCACACACTTGTGCTCTATAATATCTCCTGCGTAGTCGGCTAATCTACGATGAGATCGGCCGCCGTGACCGAAATTCGGTCAGGAGGAGGACATTATTATTGTTTTCCCATGTAAAGCTAATTCTATTTACCAAAGAATTTATTTTTCAAATTTAACTTCACAGCATAAAATATAACATGAAATATAAAAAGAAAATTCCATTTCTTTGACAAAGACGGGTTTAAAGGCAAGGGCGAAACTTTGAAAAACTCTATTAAGAAGGCAGATTAAAACCGTATAATGAAGTTTTGGTGTAAATTGTAAGAAAAGTATAAGGTCTTTACAACGAGTTTTCTTTTGCATGGCATTTTGTAGTTTGTGATGAAACTCGGGACAAACGTATTATGCATAATATTGTGTGTGTTAGTACAAAATAGAGATAAGATTTCTTCTTTTAAGGTTTTGAAGAGCCGCTTAAGTCTAGTTTTTTAAATTTTGAATAAAGAATGAACACCTATGTAGCGTTATGATGTTTTTTGTCGAGTATCTTTATCGAATTGTGTTTTTTGTGGCACAAAGTATTAAGCCACTTGTAACATGTGCCACGTAGTTTTTTTTTTTTCACGGCCATAAAATAAAGCTTACAAAAATTAAGAAATAGGATTTAGCGTTTCTGGAATGAGTAATTAGAATTTATTTGTTAGTGTTTGTTAGAATGAAGGTGCTGTTTTCTCACTTAAACGTACAGGATACCAATAGAGAGCGCGAGACCAAAATGGTGCGGAAAAACGATTTTATTTTAATTTCTATTGAAGGAAAATTTTAATAAACAGATTTTTTGCAATTTATCTTTTACGTAATACTATTCTAGCTAATATTATAAATGCTAAAGTAAGTTTGTTTGTTTGTTTGTTACTTTTTCACGCCTAAACCACTGAACCGATCATCATGAAATTTTGCGTATACGTTATCAGGGGTACAGAGAAGGACATAAGATACCTTTCATTTTGAAAAAGTACTGCTCCCGAGGGAGAGAACAATAACTTTCGTCGTTCACAATTGCTTTAGGACGCTAGATGGCGCTACGTGTTACCCGAAAAAATGCACGGGTTCGTAATCAATGCGGGCGAAGCCGCGGGCAGAAGCTAATATTAAATATATGTGACTTTACAATTACTTTACTCCAGTAGTTCTGATCTGTAAGCTGATTATAAGTAGATAGTAACGTACAGACAATGTAGGTCTGTGTTATACAAAATCTTTTTAATCAATTCCAGCAACTGTTTTTACAAGCGAAACACGACTAATCCTCCATTATCGCGTCTAAATATCAGTTCCTAAGACATTCTGCTTCATTAACACGTGTATTCCAAAATCCAACCTCCTAAGGCGACGTTATGCAAATGACGTCATTACAAAATTACTCAGCACACCCACTATTAAGGTATTAACACGGAATAACATGCAAATTGTGTCCCGATCGGGAATCAAGTCTCTCAATGATGTATAAAAGCGGTTTAAGCTGGATTAAACCGGATTAATCCGGATTACACCGCTTCGAGGCGGAGGCGTTCATTTATTATGTAAATACGTGACAAATTAAATCCAATGGGAATTTCGTTTGACAAACGGTTGGGCCCGATGTAATGTATTGCTATGTTCGCTAGTTTTAGTCGGAAAGTTGAATCGGCTGTTTTAAGGAATTTGGGATGGAGAGAGGTTATTTTGTTGTATGTGTGTGTACAATGTTGTTCAAATGTTTATCACCACGTGGAAATGGAACTTCCACTTTACTTCGTGGTCATGATAATATTATTTCGTGATTGCTCGATCTTTTGTGCCTCATGATGTACCGATATGTTGATAGATGTTGTTCAACGAAAATAAGACAGAATATTAAATTGTAAATACGTCGCAACCGGCCCCAGTTTCATAAATTTATAAACGAATAGATCTGCTTATTTAGACTTAGCTTTGAGACTAACTATGAAAGAACCTAACGTACAGGAACATAGTCACCATAAATACTATTAGAGGTTCCAGAAGTGTAATTACTGTAATAATATTAATTTACTACCGTGTTACTTCGAATAAATAAAGCTATATTTTTATTTTTGTAGGTTTATATTTAACGCTGAAAACCTAAATCTGCAAAATTCGTCAACGAAGGTAATAAAAGGATCCATCTAAAGTAAAAGAAAGGTAAATTAATTAATTTATCGGAACCGATAGATGAGAAATCAATACAGAACCCGTTTCATGTTAAACGATTTTTCTTTGTTCTCTCAGCTTTATCGCGTGAATAGCAACCAATCTTAATTAAAAGTTGAATTTAGTAAAAGGAGTTGCTAGAGAGAGAGAACCGAGATATAAGAAAGACATCTCTAGGGATAGTTTCACTTTAAAACAATATTGCCTTTCACTTTGTAACACCTAATATCACACCTATATTCCCCAAAAGGTTAGGCAGAGGTGTGTTGTTGTACATCCACATTTCGCCGATAACGTTATTGAGTCAAACGTATCACGATGCAAGCTTATAGCCTTTTAAAGATAACGATTCTCAAATTCGAAGATTCTCAAATTCGGGCTACTACTGAGAATTTAATAACAAAAAATCACAAATATACTCTGGGGACGGAACCCAGAAACGCACACTCAGACCACTAGACCAATAATTTCTTCAATCTTTATAAAATTGGATTAGATTGAGAAGGAAACGTTATCGGCGCTATCGAGTCAACAGAACCTTTATATTACTAAAACAAATCTCAATTAGATGTTGAGTTTAGTAATTGCCTTTGCTAGGAAGATGGCGAAGAGCTAACAGATCTCCAGGGACAGTTTCACTCAACACAGTATTGCCTTTCTGTTTGTAACTTTGTAATTTAGTGAGATAAACACATTGGGTCTGTTTTGTGTTCAGGCTTACCCTAAATGTTGTAAAGATGGATTCTGGTAAAACATTTTCGAAGAACGTTTCTGTGAACTAATTTTCAGACCATTGAGACCAGATTTAGAGGAAGGCCACAGGAGCTGATAAGACGGGCCCTCCACAAATAACATACCGTAAAATGGGGCTATTAGGGAAGCGCGGGGCTAATTGAGATTTAGTAAAAGGATCATTATGTGTGCTTCTCATGGATTAGTAACTGCTTTTAAACAGCGGTAGTGTAGGATGCTTTCAATGACAAAGGAAATTTTGATTTAGTTTAGAAAATATGTCAAAATTTCTAAAAACACATGTTAGTCCCAAATTGCCCCGTGTTTCCCAAATAGCCCCATTTTACGGTATGAATTTTGTTTGATTTTATATAATTTTCGATAAAACATGTAAATTGGTTAAAAAAACTGTTTTAGAATAATTTGAAGTCAGACTTCTTCGTAAGCCCAAGATTTATCTGTAAATCTGTCCTTACGTGAAAAGTCTAGGATGGAAAAAGAATGGGTAGCAGGATTTTCCTGTACGTTATAAAACGACAGACGTACAACAAAAAGTTTTAGTATTGTATTGATGATTTCATCTCCACTCGCTTCAAAAAGAAGAAAGCAGACACAGAATAAATACATTTTCTCCATAATAAGTATCTACGTTTAAGAATCAGCTAATGTATTCAACAAATTCCATTCAAAATTGTTTCGTCAAGAGAAACAACTAAATTAAGCGCGTCTAACAATGTATTCGTCAACAACAAACTCTGAACTTTAGTTTAATGGACTTGCCGAGCCATGTCACCGAGCGATTAAGTGATGTCCCTCATTGATGCGTACGGAACAACTGTAACTAAATTAAATGAAACGTAGGCAACACGCGTAACAACAAATTAGATATTGGGAATTTGAATTAACATTATTTAGATCAGTATTTGATTATCACTTGCGTTAACGGTGAAGGAAACCATCATGAGGGAACTTGCAGACTAGAGAAGGCTCCATAAAGTTCTCGATGGTGTGTGTAGTTCACCAACCTGCATCGAGCCAGCGAGGTTGACTGAGGTCTAACCCTTCTCATCCTGAGAAAAGGCCCTTGCCCAACATTGGGACTATAATTGGCTGAGGGCTCGATTAGGTTTTTGATGGTGTGTATAGTCCACCAACCTGCAATAGGATACGGTAGTGGACTGATCATACCTGTCACACTCTGAGGCCCGTGTTCAGTGCGACAATCATCATCTGCCTAGCGTTTTCCTAACTACGTTGGGGTCGGCTTCCAGTCTAACCGGTTGCAGCTGAATATCTGTATCTTACACGGAGTGACTGCCGTCTGGCCTCCGCCACCAAATTACTGGGAGACACTGATACTCTAAGATTAGACTGGTTATCTTACTTTTTGGGCTGCTAACACTCACAACGACCGCCATAGATCAACGTATGACACCCGGAACCAACTGTTTAATTTGCTTTCCAAGGCCGGGAGGGGTCTAGATGTGTGAAAAATGGTCACCCATTCAAGCTCTGACCGCGACAAGCGCTGACCTATTTGCGTGGTAGCTATGTGGTTACGAGACTCTCAGTCAGTCCAATGCGACAATAATGAACTAAATTATATTTATTATACCATCATTCAAAGGCCTAATTGTCCTTGTACTCATTAGTTCCAAGAATGTGAATTAATTTCCCAGCAATTGTCCAGTGCTAAACATAAGCCTTAACTGTAATCCTTTGCGATAAGAGGGCTTTGGTTTAATTTGCGCCGCTAACTACAAGGCGATCAAATGATTACACAGGGTCAGTAAATAGCCAGATCGTTGCTCGTACATTAATTATATAACACAGAGTTATGCTTGTTTCCTCGAAGAGTTAGGCAGAGGTAGGCTATCGTACACTAACAATCCGCCGATTATTGAGTCCTATGTAAATTTGGACGAGCCTATTGTCATCTAGATAACATAGCACCACGCATGAATTCCCCGAATTGGCCATTATATACTATTGAACACCCACATTAAGTCCCATGTAACAGGGGGCGAGCCTACTGCCATATTCTGGGCATCATTTCAGATTCCGTGCTCTTACTAAGAATTTCAGTAGAAAAACCCAATAACTATTTGCCCGACCGGGTTTGGATTCTGTCGACTGCTCGGCGTGAGGTCTTAAGTTCAAGCCCCGGGTAAGGAAAAGTGTTATAGAAATTTTCTGTTAGGAAATTCTTGGAAGCAGCCTGGAGTTTAGGATTGTGACCGGGATTAAATGAGACTCAATAACGTCATTGGCGAATAATTTGGAGGTACACCTCTGCCTTCCCTTTGTGAAATACAGGTGTGATGCTTTATTATCATTATATTATTCATTATTAACATAATACCTAATTAATTCCGAAACAAAATTATTTGTGAAATAGATACTTAACATAACATAACATAGCATCACGTCTGTATTCCCCGAAGGGTTAGGCAGAGGTGTACTATTGTATACGCACATTTCTCCCATGTAATAGGGGGCGAACCTATTGCCACCTACCGGGCACAGTTCCAGATTCCGTGCTGCTACTGAGAATTTCCATACAGAAAAACCCAATAACACTTTGCCCGACCTGGGAATCAAACCCAGGACCTCACGCTCAGCAGTCGCGCTTACGACCACTAGACCATTGAGGCAGTCTAAACTTAGTCAGTACTTATTTAAACTTTTCAATGACTCTAAACTTTTCTATAGTCTTAGACATCACAATACTAAGTACCTACAAAATCCGTAAACTTCTAGCTTGGCTAGTACACTATTGGGAAATCATGGCGTTGCTCGGTCGCTGTTTATTTATCTTTATTTTTGTATCTTATTCTACGTCTCAATGGTTTAGTGGTCGCAAGCGCAACAGCTGAGCGGAAGGTCCTGGGTTCGACTCCCGGGTCGGGCAGTGTTACTGGGTTTTTCTGTATGGAAATTCTTAGTAGCAGCACGGAGTCTGAACGTAACTTGAACTGTGCTCGGTAGATGGCAATAGGCTCGCCCCCTATTACATGGGACTTAATAACGGCATCGGCGAAACGTGTGTGTATAAATGTACGCCTCTGCTTAACCCTTCGGGGAATACAGGAGTGATGCTATGTTATGTTATATTAATCAAATAAACTTAAACTTATGATAATTATGATTACAATGCCAAATTATTACCAAAAAAAAGCAAAAAAAAAATGTGCTTCTTTGCTGCGACAACGAGGCTAACACTCAGCATGATATTGTATTGTGACGTGAGCCTCAACATAGCGCTGGTTTTCAGTGCTAACTCGATTACTGTATAGTGAACCTATTTTATTTTATTTCTAAACTCACTTTCGAGGATTTTACGGTAGGTGCTACTAACAGTTCATCGAACATTCACCCCAATGTTCCATCCATCATCATTCAAATCCAACGTCATCTCAAAGTTATTGAAACAACTCAATTAGCCATTTCATTACGACACTGCTCACGGCCATTTGCAATATTTGGTCAACGCACAATGGTATCATGTACTAGCACTACATATGTACGGAGTGATGCTTCAATTATACGTGTGTAGACTACTGCGCCTGCCGGGTCCTTCTATCCAATTAGGATTAAAGGTGCGGTTGCAGTTGTGGCGAGATTTGATACAGTATTATGCGATTTTTTTTTTGGTAAGACTCAAATAGGTATATATGGACAAAGATGACTTTCGTAAAGTAAAAGAAGAAAAAATATAAGTATCGACAACACTGACATACTTATTAAAGACATTGATAATAATAAATTTAGCCCATTACTTTCCCACTGCTGGGCAAGGGCCTTTTGTCAGGATGAGAAGGGTTCGGCCTTACTCCACCATTCTGAACCAATGCAGGTTGGTTAACTACACACACTATCGAGAACTTGAGGGAGCCCTCTCAGGTGTACAGGTTTCCTCACGATGTTTTTCTTCATCGTTAAAATAAGTGATAATCAAATTTTGATCCACACATAATTCCGAAAAGACAAAGGTGCGGGTCGGGTTTGAACCCTCTTGCTCGGCAGGCAAGCATCCGACCACTAGCCTGTCACTGAGTTAAGATATATTTAGACACATTGATATCAGAGAAATTAAAAGATAGATTAGATTGCTTGAGATTCCAAAATCTTGAAACCATGTCTTCCTTTTTTTAAACAGAAATTTACAAGACACCTAATGAAACTGAGAATTCATAAATTAATGAAATGTCTTCATAATATATACTCAGTACATAAATTCAAATAACAAATCCACTCTAACACCTACCCGTATTATTTCAAGACGATAGATGTTATTTCTCGTAATAGGTATACGCCTGCAAACTCACCCACGAGAAAAAAGATGACAGTAGAAAATACTGTTGTAAAGCAAGGTTTTTCAGAAGAAAATAAGTAGAGCCCGCTCGCACTGAAGCCACAAATTTAATGGGTCCTGATCACGGGAACATCGCAGCGTATTAGTGGTTGGCTTTTTGAAAGGTGTCCATGATTGCTTTTTAATTATTTATCCTATCCTATGTGTATCATGACGAGACATGTTACAGTATTTATAGGTAGTTTGAAACTTCGTAACATTTAATATTATAAATGTGAAAGTTTGTGAAGATGAATGGATGGATGGATAGATCTTTGTTACTCTTTCACGCCTGAAAGGTTAAACGGATCTTGCACAGAAATAGATTATAGTCTGGAATAGCACATAGGCTACTTTTTATCCCGGGAATATGTACGTGTTCGAAACCACGCGGGCGAAGTCGCGGGCGAAAGCTAGTGTAAGATAATTTTAAGGCGTGCTTGTTCAATTACCGTGAAATTGAATCTTTGAGCCTGATTTTAATGTTTATTTTACGATGTAAATGTATCTATTAGTTCAAAAAAATTTTTTATAGTTTATAATGTAGTTTACAAAGACCAAACCAAATAAATACAACACAAATTAAAATTGGAACAAGTAATTAAAACACTATTAGAGAATTAATTAATTGTAATATTCTGCCATTTCTATACTTAAATTTCGGCGATACCGTTATTGAGTTCCATATAATAGGGCACGAGCCTATTGCCATCTATCGGGCAAAGTTCCAGACACCGTGCTGAAAATTTTCATACAGGAAAACCCAATAACACTTTGCCTAACCCGGGACTCGAACCCAGGACCTCACGCTCAGCATTCGCGCTTGCGACCACTACACCAATAAGGCAGGCACCTTTTGCGAGGCTCATCCAGTACGCGTAGCATGAAGCTCGCTTAAGCTTTTCACTTTATCAAAATCTTACCACCATTTCGAAAATCACTGTGATTAAGATAGGTCGACAAAAGTTTATAGTACTTATTCGTGCAAAAATCTATTCTTTTCAGAGATTCAAAACTAAATATGAAAGGTCGAGCAAAGTTCATACTCCATATTGTAGGTAGCTATTGAAAAATCAGCCTTAAATATAATTCATAAGGTTTTGATCGAATGCTTTCTGTAATAGGTTTCAGATAAGGTTAAGTACCTTGAAGGTGTGTAGGTGTTTGATTTGCACGTGGGATGAGCAGGGGATTAAGGATTCAGATTCAATCGACCTTTCTCTTTTTGGAGTTTTGTGGGCGTTTTGTATTGATTCTCACAACACTCAAATTGTGTTTGATAAATGAAATAGACCGTGAATTGTGTGTACAAAATTAAGATTTCTTTGATACCACATGTTTTTGTGTAATCATATTGTATATGTTTGTGTACATTTGCGTACATCTGTGTGTGAATAATTATTTACAGAATATTAGGTAAAAACTGTTCCGAATTCAAATAACAGTTAATTTCTTTTTCAATGAACAATCGGGCTGCTATGAAGTCGGTCTATGAATTTACTCTGCAACTGACTCTTCAAAATGCAACTCCATGCAAATCGAATGCGCAAACAAATCGATATCTAGAATCGAACCACTCGAGTGTTCGATTCTCAGATAGTTTTATTCATTTCAGTAGATTTCACGGGCGAGAGGATCGCAAATTGCGCCGTTCGCTCCCGGCGCGGCCCGTAATCGATTGTGCTGCCATCTGTTGGCAAAATAATGACTCCGTCTGGTATGCTCCTCCTTTATTTAGATGGCGTATATAAGAAAATTAGACATGCTTTTTGTATTTGAACGTGAAAATTGGAAATTACTTTAAAATATTTTTACTTGAAAATACCCAATAATTTATAAAAACAGTTTTGATTTGGCTTTTTGTCAAAAGTATTATTTTGCTATGTGTTCTTTTTAAATATTAAGCTAGATCTGAGTTCCGGCTTGGTGGCTTGAATGATTGATTCATACGCAGTATACGCGGTTAAAACTCTGCATGAGTTTTGACAATCGGTTTTTGAAGTACCTTTTATCATCTTATTTAGTTTGATTAAAAATAATACACTATACAACGAATATCACCGAGGTTGAGAATGATGTCGTTGAAAAAAAAAATGGTTTCAAAACAAAATCATTCATGAATTCTGCGCGTACACAGCTTCGTAGCAGTTTCATAACGCAAAAGAAGCGTAACTTTCCATAAGCCTGCTACGATTTGCTACGGAGAATGCGAAAGTGCATTGCTACGCCATTATGTTTCTGTGTACCACTCTGTTGTACTACTAAATCATTTAAATCTATAGGAATTAAAAAAAAAGAAGACAGCTTCTCTATTCCCAAAATATCTACAAACCTTACATATACTACTTAAACGTCGTGGAAGACCAAAAGCCGGTCATAATGAAACTATTTATCTCTCGAACGCACTGATCGGCGCATTCTCCGGGACCCGATACAATGTGGAGGCGGTTTTACTGACACCTTAGAACCACCCCTTTGTATACGGGGATTACAGAGGTGGCGAAATTTTGTATTGAATAAAACAAAATTTTGTTTGAGGTTTAATGTGGGTGTGTGGGTTTGATTTCTTAGTTATGGACAATGGCACCGGTGAAAGAGTTCTGGCTCTGAGTGTCAATACTCTTGTGCTGCTTGGTGATAAGACGCTTTTTTTATGGAAAGCCAGATCTAGGATAGGTATTGACAACAATTTATAGTACAGATGACATATAATATGTGAGATAGGGCGAATGAACGAATGTGTTTGATCTTTGAATTTGAATTGTCATCTGAAAATAAATGTCCTGTGAATTAAGAGAAATTATTAGTTTAGGAACCAAATGTAGGTACGTAAAAAGTTTTTGTAAATGAAGTTCAAAGATCACGATTCATAGTTCAATTTTCAAGTAACATGGAACATTGAACTGATACCTAAAAAACCAATGATTTGTGAATCAAAATGTGTTTGGATAGCAAATATACATTATTTATAATATGTTATAGGTACGTAAATTAAAAAGCGCTTCGAGAAATATATTATTACCAAGAATCAGACTCAAAGGATACAAATATATATAAAGAAGAAGAAGAGTAAATATGATCTCGCAAAAATATGAAATGCGAGACGGATTACGACTGGATATGAGTAATGTCACTCTCAGAATATGCGCCGGTAGATCATTTGTAAGGATACAAAAGTGAACAAATGATTATATTATCGTTTATCGTCGAGTTAGCCAAGTATACAAATATTGTTTTGAAGGCCAAAAAGCTAAATTTAGTCTAGATGTACGAAAAGGTCGGGTTATGAATACCATAATGTGGTGTATATAATGGAAAGATTTTAGATATATTTTTGACTTTTTTGACTGCCTCATTGGTCTAGTGGCAATTGCGACTGTTGAGCGTGAGGTCCCGAGTTCGATTCCTGGGTCGAGCAGTGTTATTGAGATTTTCTATATTAAAATTCTCAGTAGCAGCACGGAGTCTATTACATATTTACTTCTTTTTTTCATATTTATCTTTATTTTGATGCAGACTGCACGACATTAGTTTGCAGACCATAAAAATAATGAGTAATGCTTTTTTGTTTTGTTATGTTTTACGTATAGGTGTATTGTATATGTATAATGTAGGTACATCCGACTTGACTGGCAGGTATATCTAGCCTGTACAAATGACTAAATAATCCGACAACTTTGTACCACTCACAGAGATATTAGATAAAAGCTTCTGTTTGCGGCAGACCATTTGTACCCAAGAAATATGTTAATTGTCACCCAAATGTACCGCTACTTCTGTCGCACATTGTGGACACTGCCTAAAGCACTCGTACACATACGTAAGTAACTGTATTATTCTAGCGTACCATGACTTGAAATAAGGGTGTATTTGGATTTGTCGACTAAAGCAATTCGCGGTTGATGATCCGTGTTTTTTTTTGGATTTGTATACCTATCTGTATGTTTATATCTAGAGGTTTTCGGCGTATGAAAAATATGCTTTGTTATCTCAATTTGTCACGACATTGTGAACATGAGTGTTTCAGATACTTTGACAGGGGTATTGAAACGACGACGTTTTATTCCTGTTCGTTTATTAGTAGGTTTTCACTGGTACAAACACAGTCACATTCAATTTATCTCACTTAGGTTTGTACTAATTACTAACTACTAATACAAATAATTCCTAATTAATCTACACTTATTTCACTAACTTAATTCCTGGATCTAGGTCGTCATCCGACGAATAGCTCTCGTAAACTGTTCAACCAACCGTAGATGAATGGTCTCTCTTCAACTGATCGTAGTTAACTGCCCTCTCAGTTGATTACTTCTCTCTTCAACTGATCGTAGTTAAATGCCTTCTTTGAATGCTTCTCTCAGTTGATTACTTCTCTCTTCAACTGATCGTAGTTAAATGCCCTTCTCAGTTGATTACTTCTCTCTTCAACTGATCGTAGTTAACTGCTTCCTTTGAATGCTTTTCTCAGTTGATTACTTCTCTCTTCAACTGATCGTAGTTAAATGCCTTCTTTGAATGCTTCTCTCAGTTGATTACTTCTCTCTTCAACTGATCGTAGTTAAATGCCCGCTCGGTCGCTCAAGTGCGCTGCTTATATACCCCAGACAGTGCACGTGATTGGCTATAGCGTTCGACCAATCAGAGCGTTCCCCTGGTTCCAGAATGTTCCCGATGCGTCATTTCTAGAAGCTTCCCTTCCTACTCTCGACGTTCGAGAGCATTCCCGAATCTCATTCTGGAACATTCTACTTCATTCTATAATATTCCATGAGATTCCATAAGTTTCTACACAATTCCAGAACATTCTACTTAATTCCGGAATGTTCCAGAAATTTCCCTTAATTGTCAATAATCATAAACTCGTACTTTCTTTGGATATTTATCACATATTTCTAATGTATGCCGTCGTCCGTAACATTCTCCCCCCGGCGCAGACTCGTCGCAGCCTTTCCATCTGCCGGGAGGACGACGAGCTTCCTTCTAAGTCTTCTGAAGACGCTTCCTTGTCTCATACGGATGTCAGCGCTTCGTACCTTTCTGTTCAGACCTAGGTGTACGTGCTCCTCTCTTTCTAGGGCACGTTTCTTACTGACGCATGTCTTGCTTCCCAAGTTCTTCGGTCTGTCAGTCGGCATGTCCCATGAGTCAGTAATTGTTGATTGGCAACATAATGCACGCCAAATTCCTTCCTCTTTGTCATTCCCGTCCTGAGGATTCAGAGGCAAGCATTCTCTCGGCTGCCGATGAAATTCCTGTCCGGTCAGCCATTCTTTGCGTGGGCCTTTTGTGTAATTTGTGCGTGTTACATTGTCCACTATGTAGTTCCCTGTTGAGATCCCTCGCCGTTGTTGGGTCCTCGATCGCTTGGCTATCTGTCTCAGCCCATTGTTATTAATCTCCGCTGTCCATCGGTGTTGTCTGTTGACGGCGTCTGTCAGCCTCGTACCGATGACAAGGGCTTGAAGCTCCATTTTCGGAATGCTCAATACTTTCCTGAGTGCCACCTCCTTAGCTTTCGAAGCAGCTAGGGTGACTTCTACGCTGCCGTCTTTCCTTTCTATTCTCCAGAAAGCGACAGTGCCGTACGCTTGTTCGGTAGCGTCGCAGAAGATATGCAGATCTCTTCTAGGGCAAGTTCCTCCTGGATCATACCACCGGGGCAGGCGTAGATGGATGATGTTATCCAGCCTACACATCCACTTAATGGGCAGCTCCGCTTCATCTTGGGATATCTGCTCATCCCAACCAATGTTCGGTCGGAGCGATGGTAGCAATTTCTTCGCACCTATGGCGTAGAAGCTAATCGCCAGCGGGTCATAAATTGACATCGTACCGCTCTTTATCGAGGCGCGGCTTATTCTCTTGGCTACAGCCGGCGTTCGGCTTATTGCCTTATACTTCTTCGGCGAGTTCTGTTTATCTCTGCCCCGCCAAAGTATGATTTGAACTGGCTGATGCGCAGTCACTGCTATCGGTTTTTCTCGGCACCGATACAATATTCCAGGCAGCGATGGTAGTTGATTGTTCAGACTTGTTGAGTTGGAGACTGCAGCGGCGTCGAAGACCAGCCGAACTTTCCCCGGCTTATTCGAGTTCGTCACAGCAAATTGTGGCAGGAACCAGGCCTTCTTGTCCTCTATCTCAGTACCGATGCATTCTTCCGCATAATTTTCATGCAATAGGTTTTCTGTCTGTGTTGTGTAGCTTTCAGCGACGGCTGCGTCCCGATCCATCTTCCTCTCAATCGTTCTGAGACGTCGAAACGCTTGGTCGAAGCTGGGAGGCATCTTTTCATCAAGATTTTAACGGCACGTTCATCCTCTGGCCGTATCTTCTCCGTTAGGCTCACTCCCAAAGCATCAATATGGAAGTGAGTCTTCACCATTTCTTCCAGTCGTGCATCCCGATCTGATTCATTCTGGAACCGGTAATGGACGTGGTGAATTGCTTCATTATTTGCGTCAAGCATCGTCTTTGGTAGGGTTCCGAGGATGACCCATCCCAAATTCGTACGAGATGCTACAGGTTCTCGCTTTCTTCCCTGTCGCAACTGACGCGTGACGATTAGGTGCCAATTGTCTGCTCCAATCAGGATTTTAGGTCGCGCCATCTGGTAGCAGACTTCTTGTTGCTTCAGCATACGGAGGTGCGGGTAGCGAAGCACATCGGTTGGCACCGTCTGGTCGTACAATGTGAGATCCTTCATTGTACGAGCTTCTATGTTGTAGGAGTCCATATTTCTTCCTTGAACTCGTAACTTGACCGTCTTGCTGTTTCTTTCTCCGGCCACTGAGTTGACGCCATGGATGTGCAGTGTATTCTTCGGTCCATCTGCGCCGATCTTATTCGCGATGTCTTCATCAATCAGTGTTACTGTCGACCCCTCATCTAGTAGGGCGAACGTCTCAATCGCTCCTGCTGGTCCCGTGACGGTAACAGGACAGACTTTCAGTAACACACTATCGCGACCCATGGTGGTGTCGGCTGTAGTCATCACTGCTTCCTTGGTGGCAATAACCTCTTCTTTAGCTGTCTCCACTGGATGTAATAACGAGTGATGCGGTCGTTGGCACTCGTTAATTCCGCACGCCTTGGCTTTACAAACAAACCTTCTATGCTTCTTCTCAAGGCATTTGAAGCATAGCCCAGAGCCTTTGACTGCTTCCCATCGTGCGTCGATATCCAACTCCTTGAATTTTGAACACTTCGGTGGGTTGTGATCTCCACCGCAGCACATGCAGTTCAACTTTTCGGCGGCGGTAGTTGTACTGACTGAAAATGCAGCTTTTCGTGTTGTCTCGGGGCGGCGTGTCGGAGTATTCGTTGCGGGTTTTTCCTTAGATACGATTGCTTTTGATGAAGAGTAGGCATGTCGGAGCCCACGATCAGCTTCTCGCATAAGGAAGTTCGACAGTGTCACTATCTCTGGTTCGTCATAGCTTCCGAGGTCTTCGGCATAGTCGCACCACCTCGATCGTAGATACGGGCTTAACTTTTCGATCACTTCTCGCGTCAGCATCGGATTATTTAGATATCCGCGCTGATCGATACTTTGAAGCACGCAGACAATGTTCTGAAGCTTGATAGCGAAACTGTTGAGTTCAGTACTTGATGTTCCCGGGCGTGGCAGCTTCTTGATATCTTCAATCGCCCGGTCGATGATGACCTCCGGTCGGCCAAAACATCTCTCAAGAGTCTTCATCACCATATCTGGATCGACTACGGAATGTAAGAGGGCCGCTACAGCTTCGCGGGCCTCCCCCCGTAGACTATTCCGGAGTCTCGCCATATTTTCAACAGGTGAGAAGTTGTATAGGCGCGTACTGTCACGCATAGCTGCTTTATAGGACAGCCACTCAATTGGTGCGCCGGAAAACAGAGGCAGATCTGTGACTTGTCTCGGTGGTGGTCGGATGCGGGCCATCTTCTCAATTGCCTCCGCCAGCTGCTCAATTCCCCTGTCTCTATATCTCGTCGGAGTCGGGGAACGAGGGCGTTCTCTCTGAGGCGTAGGCTCGTTCCATTTTACCTGCTGAGTGTCATCTTCTTGAGGCACTATATTCCGTCGCATCGGTGCATGTGATTCATTGGTGGGATGCCTGCTATCTGCTGTATGCTTCCTTCTGAGTTCTGAGGATTCTACAGGTAGCAACGGCTCCCCCCGTGACGACGTTGCATTTGGCATACTTTCGCGGAGCCAATTGTCGATGCGTTCGTCCACGGGTTCGTCAACTACAGCTTCGGCTGGATCACGTTGACTTCCTTCGTCTTTTATGGAGGCGATTCTGAAGGCTAATCTTTTTCTCACTAGCTCTTCTTCTAACTTCATTCTTATCTCAATGAGTTGTTCTTCAGCCTCCAGCTCTGCTTGCCGTATCCGTTGCGCCGTGCTAAAGGTAGATCTTACCGATGCCGGCGATGCGGGGCGCACGGTATGTCGGTAACTTCGTGAGCTAGCTGCTTCGGCATACTTCGGCTCACTACATTCCGTAGTCACGGGGTGCGAGAGGCCGGCAAGACTTCTCCGTTCTTCAACCCAGTGACTAGTTGCAGGTACCTCCTTCGGGACTGGTTCCCTGCGTTCATCTCGGACGCTAGTCGCGGCGCCTGACGTTGATGCCGATGGGGATCGCGATGCTTCTTCAAATCGCGGTGGGACTCTCTTATTCTGCCCTTCATCCCCGCTCTGGCTTCTGGTGACCACCATCTTCGTTAGTTCTAGATCCGGCTCGAAGGACCAAATGTTTCAGATACTTTGACAGGGGTATTGAAACGACGACGTTTTATTCCTGTTCGTTTATTAGTAGGTTTTCACTGGTACAAACACAGTCACATTCAATTTATCTCACTTAGGTTTGTACTAATTACTAACTACTAATACAAATAATTCCTAATTAATCTACACTTATTTCACTAACTTAATTCCTGGATCTAGGTCGTCATCCGACGAATAGCTCTCGTAAACTGTTCAACCAACCGTAGATGAATGGTCTCTCTTCAACTGATCGTAGTTAACTGCCCTCTCAGTTGATTACTTCTCTCTTCAACTGATCGTAGTTAAATGCCTTCTTTGAATGCTTCTCTCAGTTGATTACTTCTCTCTTCAACTGATCGTAGTTAAATGCCCTTCTCAGTTGATTACTTCTCTCTTCAACTGATCGTAGTTAACTGCTTCCTTTGAATGCTTTTCTCAGTTGATTACTTCTCTCTTCAACTGATCGTAGTTAAATGCCTTCTTTGAATGCTTCTCTCAGTTGATTACTTCTCTCTTCAACTGATCGTAGTTAAATGCCCGCTCGGTCGCTCAAGTGCGCTGCTTATATACCCCAGACAGTGCACGTGATTGGCTATAGCGTTCGACCAATCAGAGCGTTCCCCTGGTTCCAGAATGTTCCCGATGCGTCATTTCTAGAAGCTTCCCTTCCTACTCTCGACGTTCGAGAGCATTCCCGAATCTCATTCTGGAACATTCTACTTCATTCTATAATATTCCATGAGATTCCATAAGTTTCTACACAATTCCAGAACATTCTACTTAATTCCGGAATGTTCCAGAAATTTCCCTTAATTGTCAATAATCATAAACTCGTACTTTCTTTGGATATTTATCACATATTTCTAATGTATGCCGTCGTCCGTAACAATGAGTTAAAACTTGAAGTGCCTACTGTGGCCATGGAATCCATTGAGTTTATAGATCCCTTATTAAACTGAGTTAATGAAGGGAAAGTTTGTCATCATCGTTCTCAAAGTAATTTCACCCATATAATTGTCTTACTTTTTCAAAAATCTAGTGCCCTTTTCGACGTTAGAGTCAACTGGACCTTTACGCCACTTTTAAAAAGTTCAGACTAGATGCACAGATCTAAAAGGGTCCTATGGAGAAGAAACCGGCAAGACGGGTTTAACCCGTTTTTCGGACTATACAACATAACCCTAACAAAGTGCAGTCCGCCATACATTCCAGTAGATTCTGTCATATCTTAACAGCACAAAGTGCACTACACTCTCCAACACAATGTTATACGTATTCACTATTAAATATGAACCTTTTATCAGAGTGGTACGCTTATTATTTATGAAAAAAATTAGAAACTAATGAGTGTTAATGAGTCTAAAAATGTATTAGAAAAACATGTCTGTATCAAAAAAATAGTAATACGGGTAGTTTTTGTATTTTTGATTAAAAAAACAGCCATATTTAATGTAGGTGCAGACTTGAGTTATTTTTTTTTTTTTTTCTGAACTGATTAATAGGTAACACCTACAAATATACAGACCAACCAATAATATACTTATGATCCCTAAATTAAGACTTTGCCAACTGGTCTCAACTCGAGGCTCGACCGATTCTACAATCAATCTGATTACAAATATTGTATTTCCCAATAAATAATCTAATAAACCAAGCGAAAATCATCAAATTGTTACACGTTACAACTACTTTACAAAGGTATACTCATTACCTACAAAATTAACTCAAATCAAACGTTTCTTAAATTAGGTAAGTACAGTCACGTACAAACACGTATACATAGCTGTATATATTTGTGCCCGTGACTGTACCTATAACGTACATTTGGCGCAAATTCCAAAAGGGGAAGTTGTCAAATTGATGTTTAATTAACTCATTGCCTGATTTGTTGTTGAGATCAAAGATCTTTGATGTGAGGGTCATGGCTTTTCGTGACTTGTAAGAAACTGACTGAGACGAGATGAGATGAATTTGGAGACACAATTTTGTTGCGTGTAATTGAGTTTTTTGTGGTACTTCGGTGGTGTTTTTGATGTTGTAATTAAGTGACTTTGAGGGACTTTTAATATCAACCAGCGATTTAAAAATACTCTCGATGGTGTCTTAGAGATTTTTCTTCCAATATACTTTTTAGTATAAAAGCTAGTACTTATAAATTGTTTCAAATAGTGATCAGCGTTTTGTACCTAAGTGCCTTCAAGTGAAGACAATTCACTGCGCTTGGAAACAAAATATCAGTAGGTATAAAACCGCATACGACGCAAATTAAACACGATAGAAATCTAATGTTTGTCGGTCGCTGGGGTCTCAATGCGGATTTATTCATTAATAATTAATCAATGCGAGCCTAATTGCCGTTCAAATTAACAGTAAAGTAAAATTTAGACAAAAAATACAGCTGCCTGTATTCCTCAAATGGGTAGGTAGAAGTTTAATATTGTTTACTAATGTTTTAATGACGTTATCAGTCAGTAAGAAGGGCAAACTGTTGTCATCTCCCGGGCACAATCCCAAACACCAAGCTGCTACTAAGAATTTTCTCACAGAAAACCCACAATAACAATTCACCCGACTCGAGTATCGAACCCGGGACCTCACGCTCAGCAGGTTCCCTTGTGACCAATGAGGCACTCAGACAATACTAAGGCTTTATTTTGCCACAAAATATTAACAGTACAATACCCAACTTTATTCCATTTTCAGGTTTAAAGAATGTACGGAGTAAACACGGTATATCTCAATTTGAAAGGGGCAGGTTGGCGGGACCTAATTAAGTAATTCCTTCGGTTCGGCCAACCAAGCTTTTACTTAATGACAATTTAATGCTGGTTGGAGCCTTAAAGTGTTTATCTGACTGTTTTGTACTGTGGCATTCAATCGGGACTGTTTTGGTTTGGGTGATTCTAGTATAATCTTGCATTTGCGGAATAACTAAATAATGATTAAAGGACAATGAGAAATTTTGTTTTATTTATATGTATAGATAATAGGTAGCAGCGATCTAATAATATCAGATCGCATGTGGCATATATTATTTGCCAGAACTTACATGCTATGTCCAATGTATTTTCCAGTTGAGGTGATTGGAAAAATAACCCTAAAACCGGTGAAGACACTGGGAGGCCAGTAATAAACAGAAGAAAAAGTATCGTAGTCATATTGATGGTAAAATCTTTTGAATTTGTAACTACATAATCTAATACTTAAATCACTGTCAACAGTCGCCTCAATTTCACACTCAATCTGATATTAGTTTAAGTAACAAATAGGACGCAACTTCTTGAAGTCGATCCGGATTTCTTCGAGGCCATTTGCACATAATGACATTTATAGAGTACTAGCTTCCGTTCGCGGCTTCGCCCGCGTGGATTACGAATCCGTGCATTTTCCCGGGATGAAAAGTAGCCTATTTGCTATTCCAGACTATAATCTATCGTTGTGCCAAATTTCATCCAGATCCGTTCAGCCGTTCTGGCGTGAAAGAGTAACAAAGATCCATCCATCTATCCATCCTCACAAAGTTTCGCATTTATAATATTAGTATGATTAGTAAGATTTGATAGTACGAGGGTGAACTGTAAGTAGTATTCAGCGAAAAGGCGTACCTCATTTTCGTTGTTATGTTGATCATTATTGATTTGGTATTATGTACAAAATTCAAGTATTGTGAAAAGACAGAGAGAAAGAGGCTTAAATTCTTTGATCTCTGTAACTAACAGTCGTTCTGATTTTAATGCATAAATAAAAAAAGTATTATAATATGGATACTACAATACAGTACAGTGCTAATTGACTTTTTAATGTCCATCAGATTTTTTTCGATATCCAAACGATTTACTTAGCCTTACTTAACATTATTATTATAGAAAGGCATCTTTAGTGGAAGGCACTAAGATAGCAAGGTAAAAAAATATTAAAATAAAAAAATACCAAGTTTCACGCGTACTGTTAAGCTTGCTCCTTGCGATTTTCAATTATTTTATTCGTCTTTCCCAACATTTAATTTCCTTACTTCAAAAACCTGTCTATACCACAGCAAAAGCCGAAGTTAAAAAGGTACAAAATATCCAAAACTTGGACTCGTTAAAATTACGAAAAAGGGGCTGTACATTTTTCTTCTGATTATCACTAATTACTACGGGGTGTCGGTCGTTTGCAAATTTTGGGGAGGGGGCGTTACGGTTCAATAACCTCAAATAGATCGACGTCACGACGGGCGTGACTGAGGTTTTTTTTTTTCTTTTTCAAAATGAGGAGAATTTAATTTTTATAGCCTGGTTTTTTATTATTGCAACCCTCAAAAGATTTGATGCTGCATAGTAACTTTTGTGAACGAAAAAATATAAGTATCAAAGTTACTGAAACTTTATTTATTTTCGGTGTCTCATTAGCGCAACCTAGGCTGCTGAGCGTATTGAGTTCGGTTCCTGTGTCAGGTTAGATATTATTAGGTTTATCTATTAGAACAATTCTTCAATTCTCTTCAATTGCAGCTCAGAATTTAAAATTGTGCCCTTTAAGAGACTTAATATTCGTCAGAAAATATGAATGTACAAAATACCTCTCCTCTCTACCTCTCTAACTCATCGAAGAATATAGGCGTGATGTTATGTTATTATTATCTTCACTAGTCATCATCTGCCAAGCCTTTTCCTCAACTACATTGGGGTCGGCTTCCAACTTAACCGGTTGCGGCTGAATTTCAGTATTTTACACGGAGCGACTGTCTTCTGAGCTCCGCCATCCAGTAACTGGGAGACACTGAAACTCTAAGATTAGACTGGTTGTCAGACTTTTTGGCCTACTGATACCCGTAACGACTGTCATAGGTCTTCATATAACACCCAGGACCAACTGCTTAAAGTGCTTACCGAGGCACGGAGGGGTCTCGATATGTGAAAAATGGCCACCCATCCAAGCACTGACCGCGTCAAGCGCTGCTTAACCTCGCAGATCGACTGATCTGTGCGGTAGCTATGTAGCTACGAGCCCCTAATATCTTTATTAGTATGTTATTTAATATCGTTGTGTTCAAAACCGAGATAGTATTGTATTTATGTTAAGTTGCTACTACTTTCATATAATTCCATTTCATTATAACATAACAGTTCGATTGCCTTTAATTAGAACAACACTATCGATTCCGATAATGTGCTTTGGAATCGATATTGCCTTCATATTATTTATTATACGACTTCATAAAAAGAAGGAGGGTCTCAATTCAACTGTGTTTTTTTTATAATATAATACTGTGAAAATTCTTCCCGTTTTTCCTTATAATAAAGTTCAATTGAAAAAGTACAAGTTCATACTACGACAAAACAATGATTGGCACAAACCGATTACAATCCACAAAAGGAAAATGTTTATTCACTTTTCTTTCATCAACAGCGCGCTTTATGCGATTCCTTATAAAAACCGTTTTAAAATGCAAAGCCATTGCGGAATGCTTTCACGCAATATTTTGAAAGAAAACAGTATTAAAAGCATTCACTTCAAACGTTTAGAAGCCGCATTCGATCGGTATTCATACGATAAAATGTCGTAGCGTTCGAGTGATATTTTTTGCAAGTATGTTATCGATACAAAAGCTTAAGATGTATGTAGAGTTGCCGGCGAATGTAATATATATTATAGTAGGTACTTACATTTTTTAGGTAGACGTCAAATGCAAAGTGTAACTGAAAGACCTCTCATTAAAGCTTTGTAGATGCTTATGTTTATTTGAAATTTGTACTAGCATAAGTGCTAAAGTAACTCTGTCTGTCTGTTTGTTACCTCATCATGACTAAACTACTGAACTGATCGTTATGAAATTTTACAAAGAGGTAGCCTGGGTCCTGGAAATGAACATGAGCTTATTTTTACTATTGCAGCTGAACACTAATTAGATGAAATAAATGCAAAGATATCGCAGACGATGTTTGGGCAACGATTATAGATAATATTTTAACTAATCAATGACAGAAACTAGACAAAGAATCGCTATTGTGTTTTAGCGCCACCGTCCATTTGTGTATTTATAAATAAATCTTCTCTATTTACATTATTTACCTAAGAACCAAACGACAATCATTTAAAAAGTATTACACAAGTTATAAACGAATCATAAAGTAAAAAGCTTGTGGTGAAAACATCCTCTGTTAATACCTAAAACTCTTTGGATTAAAAAAGTAATAATTACTCGATCCCTTTAGATTTAAAGTCTAATTTGTTACCGAGGTTTCGAATTGGTAATAGTGAAAGTTTAATAGGGTTTTCGTCGGGATTTTGATTAATTCTGAATGAGATATTTAGCTCGGTATCATTGGTCTGACGAAGGCAAGCGTGAATTGGGTCTAGTCCTAGGTTAAACAATCTTATCTAGACAAAGAATTTTACATTATGAGTTTTCATTGAAACATGTTTTAATATAGTTGTGATTAAGATCTCTATAGGATTCCTTTTCAAACTTTAAGATGGGTTTCAAAGTCTATTCAGTAACAACTCTTTTCAGCGTCGAATTTTTCTTTTGATTTAATCTTTGCCCTACACTGGGAATAATTCTTGTTTCGTTGGTGCGTTTACAAACAGTAATATTCATAAGCACACACACCAAGATCCGGAACAACTATCTGCGGGTTATGAAAATCTCCACAATAAAGATTGTTCAGTAATAAAGCTAGGCAACAGAAACTGACCCATTTTGTTTTACCACCCTCATTTACCAAAATTTTCAATTATTATGTACTATAAATACTCTTATAGTCAATAAAATATCATTATATTTGTTCGAATAGAATCGAAATACAACCGAGCGTAACGCAGCATAGACACTTATGTGTCTATGTGTGTGTTGGGGTTTATACTCCACACAATCACATACCCACTTACCTGCTTAATATATTTCCATGTCTTAGACCCTCAAGTCTGCCATCAAACAAGGGCTCCTCAATTGATGAATCACTGCCAGCCCCCTCACTTTGCGTAGGGTTGCCTATATTGTGTTTGTATTGTCATTTGATACAGTGCAACTTAATGCTATGACGAATATTTGGCAAGGTGTGCCACCCTTCATGGTGTTAAATGTGGAGACAGTGTAAATGTTGCCAGTTATAATAATAATTATTATAAAGTGAAATTTGAGCCCGCGACTTTGCCCGATTTTTCATACAATTTTTGAACCCACATTTCACTTCTTTGGGGGTTGAATATTGGAAAATTCCATACAAGTAACCTACTTGGCAAAGGCGATATACTTCCTGAGATTTTGTGAATAGGTGACATTTAGCTTTTGTATAATATTTATCTAATCGTCTGATTACGAGTTTAAAGGGAAATTCTTCTGAGTTCCGTGTGGCGGTAAATAATAGAATATGCTCTAAATACTGCGGTAATTTTATTAGTCTATGATGCCATAGACGTAAACATCATAAAATGAAACAATATAATTAATCAAATCTCTCTATCGCTCAAAGGTTTGTTTTAAAAGAACTCATGTCTGATTAAATCGTACCTTTGTGCATAATCTATCAATTTGAAAACTGCGTATGACTGCATCATTGGCCCATTGGTCGTAAACGTAACTGCTAAGAGTGAGGTACTGGGTCCTATTACTGGGTCGGACGAAGTGTTAATGGGTTTTTCTTTACGGAAATTATCAGTACCAGCACGGAGTCCGGTAGATGGCAATAGGCTCGCCCTACATGGGTCTCAATAAAGGCGTCGGCGAAATTTGGGTGTACAATACACCCCTGCCTAACCCTTCGGCAAATAAAAGCATGATGCTATGTTATTTATGTATGTGAATTTCTTATGTACAATCTAATTTATATTATATATTAGTTGCTAAAAATAATTAGGTTTATTTAGCAATTAAGTCTTTGTAATAGTAAATAAATAAATAAAATTTTGACGCTTAAAATGTTGATAAAGAACATTGTGCAATGCTTTGTTTTACTCCACCAGGTTTATAGAAAAAGCGCATGGTCTTACATTTTGTTTAAAATGATTGCTTCATGTGTGCCGACAATCAGCTTTGTACTTGCACGCGATGGTAGGTGCAGAGGATATTCTAGGTTTTATAAAATGTTTAAGTCTAAACTTGTGGAATATCAAATCTATTAAAACACACCATGATACTAAAGAGCGCTTGTTTCCTGAAAAAAGCTTGCATGAAAGTTCGTAAGCCCATGTAAGGCTAAGCGTACACGGAGTGTAAATCATCTGCTGAGCCTTTTCGTAACTTCATTGGGGTCGGCTCCCAGTCTAAACGGTTGAATATCAGTATTTTACACGGAGCGTCTGCTCTTAATTACTGGGAGACAGTGATTCTCTGCGGTCTAGTTGTCAGACTTTTATGGGCTGCCGACACTCGTAACAATCATCATAAGTATTCGTATGTATGACTGCAGGGACCAACTGCTTAACGTGTTTTCTGAAGCACAAAGGGTCTCGATATGTGAAAATGTTCACTCATCCAAGGACTCACCGCATCAAGTGCTGCTTAACTTCGCAGATCGACTAATACGCGCGGTAGCAATAGCTACGAGTCGAGCGATGAAAATGCATTGATTTCAAATCTATGTTATGCTAAACTCGCGGCCTGCGTCACAGTATACGTCTAGCCTTAACGTTTAATTCACTTAGCGAACCGGCGCCCGCGGCGGACGTTCTGCAATAAAATTGCACACGGGGATTACGTCACAGAATGATGGGATTGGAAATGATATGCCGCTGAATTTATAATCTGTTTGATGTTGCGTTTTAAACTCTTGTACATTGATGGGCGATAGCTTATAGCTTACATTGTCGTGTGTTTATCGTAGTCTGACTCCAAAGAAAAAAGTCACTTTAGCTTCAATAGTAATAGAAATGGGATAGATTGGTCCTTCGTGTTATATTTTTTCAAGGTTTTTTTTTTGTAGTATTGCTATAAATTAAAAGACAACAAGGATTAAATACAGTTAAACTTTTGTGTCGTATTACTGAAACTATGATTGTGCATCTTTCTCTCTTTCCCTTTGATTCTTATTCTTGAGACTTGTATTACTATTTCAGGCTTTGTCTAAGTACTACAGTAATTCATATATATATATATATATATATTGAATTCGATCTTGAAGGAGGTGAAGCCATTACTCCAGATTTATTGCGAACACGATGGATGTTGTGCACTAGGGTTTACATTAATAAAGTCAACCCGAGTCTAGCAAATCTGTCTTCCCCAAAAGATTAAAGCCGAGGCGTAATAATGTTGTTTATGTGCACCGATATTTTGGTGCTGATATTTAGTCTCATGTCCCAAACACTCAAGGGTACAACTGACAATTTCCATGCAGAAAAACCTAATAATATTTTGTCCAGGAATCAAACCCTTACGAAATCAAGACCAAAGAATCAGTAAAAAAAAAGTGTCCAGAAATTTAGAACAAAAGCGCAACAATACCTGATATTATTAAGAGTACTCCGAAGTACATATTCTTTTAAAGTATATGTCAAAGTGGCTATCTAAAACCACAGAGGGAGACTGTTGTGGACCAACGATAATGATATTTACTCAGACTATACCCCCCCAATAACAAAACAGAACATATCAATCTCTCAATACACAGAAAATTGAACTTTAACACGAAGTTTCTAAGGTTGAGATTTGAAAAGTTTGGGTGGAGGACAGTCTAGGTCATTCTTGCACCACTTGCCACTTTAAAGATTTCTTGAAGAAGGAACTCTACAATTTACTTGTTTGAAATTCATTCTGACGGCTGAAGTTTGTTTAGAGAAGTAAATAAAAGTTTAATACTTCAGATTGCCGTTGAAATGTAAGATTCGCTGAAGCTTTTAGAACAAAGTGTCGTCTTAATAGTGTCTGTGTAGATTTTGCTTTGCTGTTAATTTTATAACTTTTCTTTTGTTTGTGAAAAAATTTGTTTTTGACAAGTGACGCTACATTTCTTCTTTCACTTAACATTGCTAATCTAGTTCCTCGAAGAATAAGGTACATAAGCAGTGGCGTGCGGTTCATAAAGACAAAAAGACACTGCCTACTGCTAACTCAGATAAATATTTATTATAAGATATTTGAGGTGGCAAATCACATAAATCATTATTTAATCGAAAAGACGACGAACCAATACCAACATGCAGTAGGTATTTTTAAGTAAGTAAGCTTTAAAAAATTTCTTCCTACCCTGTATAAAAACTCTGTACACGCTGTACATGTACAATGTATCATCGCACACAGGGAAAGTATACAGGGTCAACAAATATTGAGAGGATTTCTGGATGAATTTAAGTAATTTATATTATTACTAGTAGTTGCCCGCGTTTACGTGTATTTTGTTTTGATTAAATTTTCTAATAATTGTTTCGCTGCAACAGTAAAAATAAACGTCTTTCAATAGGACACTACCCTCTTTGTAAAATTTCATAACGATCTAAACCACTGAACCGTGGTTTAGTCGGGATGAGGTAACATCAACACTTCAACAGACATACAGAGTTAGGTTCGCATTTATAATAGTATTTATTTAATTGTTTAAAATTCTTTGCAAAATAAACTACATTACATTTCACTATTACATTTCATTTCATTTCACTATCTATTCAAACTTCATCCATAAATATTAATTAATCCGTCCTTTCATCCTCCCACCTTTCACGATTATTTATTTAAAAAGCGAACAGTAGCCGGTACGCCACATCAACCGGCTATTATCCTGTCAGGAACCGGAACTGACGTTTGTGACGACGGCTAACGACTTCCGGCCGACACAAATGACGCGTACAACTGGTAGTTAAAGGCTGTATGGTAATGTAACGTAAGAATGACGTAAATTCAGTAAGGGTATGTTTTTCTTGTAACTTTTGTTTGAAGAGTAATTTTACTGTCAATCGGATATTATTTATGGATAAACATAACATAGCATCACGCTTATATTCCCAAAAGGTCAGGCAGAGGTGTATTAATATTTATCCACATTTCGACATTATCAGGTCCAGGCGAACCTATAGAAATAGGCCTACCAGGCCTAATTCCAAACTCTCTTATTGTAGAAAGTAAGGCTCTAACATGCTCAAATCAACTAATTCTATGACGGCATGATTGGCGCAGCGGCTTACCGATTAGCTGTCCACGCTTAGTGTCGCGAGTTCGATTCCCACACGGAATGTACGTATGTGAAATGTCGAAGTTGAAGTTCTAACACCACGTAAGTAATTTTTGGTGGTTTTGTAATTTTGATGCAATTTGCTAGAGAATCGGAAGACGCATGGTTTCATCCAATCAGAAACAAGCATCGTCCAATAAAAACTCGTAAAATGAAATGAATATAAAATGGTATTGTAATGGTGTCTATATAAAATTATGAATTCGTTTCACTCTTCTGAAAAGTTGCTATTTTTGACATACGTAGTGTTAGAACTTCAACGACAATGTAACATATGTTTGTAATATGTATCCACGATACAGGAGAAATCCTAGTGCAGGGCAACGTTTTATAAAACAAAACAAATATCCATGGGAAAAACCGTTATGCCTTCGGGTGTTTGGAAATAAAGCGTTTTCTTACATGGGGCCACACATATACCAAAGCAAATAAATACCTGAATTTAATTTCAATGACCAAGTTCACATGCAAAAAGCTAGTAATGGAATGGCTTTAACGTTTAAAGTATAACGACACATACCCACCCACACCCTCTCATCAACTTCTACGCACACACTCTCACACTTCACCTCTAAACTCACACTCACACCCATAGTTTCTCAGAATGCCACACGCCACTGTAAACAGTCACAATAACATACTCATACAAAAATCTGTTAATTTCTTTTACATTTTTTTTTTTTAATTTATATTAAGCACCTTAATTAAAAACAAATTGTATATTGTTCCACTCTAGACGAAAGAGACTGAACCCCACGAGAGGGTATCCTAGTGTGGGGTTCAGTGTCATTTCAATGATACAATGATAAAAGGGCTGTCCGAGCTATTTATAATCTTGGGCCAAGGGTGTCGCTGAGACACAGATTTAAGGAAATTAATATTCTAACTGTAGCGTCACAATATATATTTGAAAATTTAATATATGTTTATAAAATTATTTCGAACTTTGTCAAACTGTCTGATACTCATTCTTTGAACACTAGGAATAAACACAACCTTGCTGTACATGCTACGCGCCTCCACAGAATAAGCAACTCGTTCATGGGACAATGTATACGCTTTTACAATAAACTTCCCAATGATATACGTAATTTAACATTAAAGAAGTTCAAAATTGTAATTAAATCTAAACTTTGTAAAAAAGGATACTATAAAATTTCGGACTATTTAGATGACAAAAACGCTTGGGATTGAACCGCTCTTTAGCCTTTCCTTTTTTTTATATACAATTTTTGCCATTAATTATTATATTATTTACTTCATTATTTTGATATTGTAATGTCGTTTAAATTGAAATGATTTCTTATATATAACCGCTATACATTGTAAATGTGAGTGAGATCTAGGCTGAGCGCTCTTCATTTCATTAATTCTCACGATAACTGATGCATGCTTACACTCTGTTGCGACAGGTTAGCTCAAATAGTTATGGCACTTTCTTCAAAAGGCTATTCCACCCTATATTTGTCTCACATAAACCTTTACATCATTACAATCTGTCTGGACTTTAAAATAGACTTTGACCCCTGAGTTTGTTTCGGCGTTTCTTCTCAGGGATAGTCATAGGAAATGCCGACGCCATCTAGTTTAAAAAAGACGTGTAAAAGTGATTGAAAAATCCTAATTGCAAAATAAATAATTTCATTTCATTTCATTTCATGGTTGTAACCTTTTTATGAACAATAAATATTATTATTATTTATTATCATGTCTTACTGACTCCTCTTTAAAATATGGAATTTACTTCTAACAAATTTATCTCTTGCAGCTTCATATTTATTCATTCGCATAATTAATTGTGTGAAAGTTTCAAATCTTAATTATTCATTCCCGTCATCTTGTAACAACGATTTTAAGAAGTTTATTGAGATTTATTATCAATTATCACAATGTCTGAGACTTTGCTTTGTGATATCTTTATTTTATTTTAAATACGTTGCCCCACACTAGTATTTCTCCTGTATCGTGGGTACAGTTTACAAACATACATGTCACATGCACACACAACCAGACCCGAAACAACTATCTGTAGATCATACAAATATTTGTTCCGTGCGTGGATCGAACCTACGACACGTAGCGCAGAAAGCTAATCGCTAAACTACTACGCCAACCGTGTCGTTTTTATGAGTCTAATAAAATAGGTGCTGTGTATTTATTTGTGTATCTTAGACTGTTTTATTGGTCTAATGATCACACTCGGGTTCGATTCTCGAATCCTTTTTTTTATATTTTACTCTAACCTAGGAAAAACTTTTAAATCGTGGGTTCATTTACACACACAAATATTTACATGCACAAAACTCAGGCCATACAAACCTGTTCATAGCAACTATCCCTTTTCAGAAGTATTTGTTAACTCTTTCCAGAGTATTTAATTTGCAGTGTTTGGCAGCTTATATATACAAGACTCAACAAAATAAGTAAATCTTTAAACAGTCTAAGCACATCCCATTGCTTACAAATTTCTTTTTCATTGCTTTCAAACTCTTATATCATAAAGGCTGAAACACATGACGCAGTTTCTTTGACATTTTTAGGGTTCCGTAGGTTGAAGGCTAACACCAAAACAAAATAGTTTGTTCGCTCATCTATCAGCAGTTTCGTGCATATTTATGTCTCATAAATATGTGTCAAAGATCTTATATAAAAAGGCGTGTGGGCTGTATAAATTATATATTAAAAAAACAAAAGAAATTTCCAAAGGTACCATACGTGCTGACTGGTGAAATGTGTGAAGGTGCAGGAAACGCTGAATTACCCGGGAATCGAACGCAGGACCTCACGCACAACAGTCGCGTCTGCGGCCACTAGACCAGTGAGGTAAAATGTACGAAAACATCTTGCGCGCGCATTTGAGTAAACTTCATTTTTGACGTAACGTTCACCATTATCAGGGTTGAGGAAAACTCGAAATATTATTGTTTTCGCTAACTACAGAACCTGAAGTGCGTGTAAGCCACCTCTTGCCCAGTTTTTCTTTTAACATATGCTAATGTCGGGATAAGCGGGCCAGTGGCTTGCAAACTTTGTTCTTAGCAAACTATCTTGTTTGGTACATCCCTAGAGATTTGTTTTGCTAATATGAAAAATATTGGAAGGTTCGCGGTTATGATGTATTTGAGTGTGGGGATCGATGTTGGTGTGTATTTTATGTAAATAATATGCTATGTTCTGCTAGGTTTTAAGTAAATTGTGGTATAGCATATCACTCCACTCCACGGACCCGGTCGTATGGTACGTCCTAAAACTGCGGCCAGACACTGGAGGACGGGTAGCAGCGTCCTCTCACTAATCGGTGAATCACTGCGATCCCCAAGACGCCTGCCAAGCGTGGGGATTATGGTAAGCCCCCCTTCCCTTGGGGGAGGCCTTCGTTCAGCAGTGGACGTCTTCTGGCTGATGATGATGATGATAATGATATCACTCCAGTAAGTTTACAGTGAAGGTGTCCAGCTAACATCTTACTAACATCAAGTTGCATTGATATCTTTTAGGTCACAGAGCGCAATAGGCTAAGAGACAAAGCACTTGCAATAGTTTTTGTTGAACTACTACTTAAATCAATGTCATTTACAGTTTAATTATAAATGAGGTCAGTGCGCTGTGATTGGTGTTTCGTTTAAAGGGGAAAAAGATTTAAAATTTTAGATTTATTCGATTTTATTTATTCATTTAAAAATGTAAATGATTATATCTTATTACATAAAAATATTTATTGGATGACCGATTGCCTTTTGTTTCTTTAGATATTTATGAGCCATTTCTATAAAAATAATTCGCGCCGGTTTGAATGCTGTTAAATAATCCTCAAATTAGCCCAGCCTTCTTTCAGCTAGGTATGCTCTAGTCGCTAACCTTAATCATCATCATCATCATCTGCCTAGCCTTTTCTCAACTACATCGGGGTCGGTTCCGAGTCTAACCGGTTGTGGCTGAATATCAGTCACCAACCCTTAAAATCCATATTAAATAATCGAAAACATGACCACACTACTCAAGAACTTTAAACGACACGTTTGAAGCCCTTCTCGTCATTATAACTCTTACAAATTTCAACCTATACCAACTTAAATACTTTAAATAATTAAATTATAAAATTCACCCCACAATATTACCTGTAGGTATCGCAACGAATACCAGGTGTTTATCATTAAAATATTTCAGTTGCAACGCTCAAACGACTTCCATGCGCATGAGCGGATCCCGCTCGACACGGCCAAGATTTGAGATACCGACGAACATTCTATGTAATAAAATTGACCGCAGATGATTTGGATTTACCTAAATTTAAAAATTGCATATAAAACAATTGCTATGCCATGTCAAAAAATATCACGCGATAAGATATAAAACTATATGAAGTTACAGAGCTAGCGCCTTACATGCGTGATATTTTTAATATAGAATAGTAAGTAAGAGCTGTGAGATACCTACGTCTGCTACTTTATATTGATGGCACAATAGGCACTGCTACGTATGTACGTAGCACTGAATTGATTTAAGTGTCGAGTTTAGTATTATGTATAACTAGCTTCCGCTCGCGGCTTCACCTGCGTGGTTTACGAACCCGTACATTTCCCGGGGATAAAAAGCCTATGTGCTATTCCAGACTATAATCTATCTCTGTGCCAAATTTCATCCAGATCCGTTCAGCCGTTCTGGCGTGAAAGAGTAACAAAGATCCATCCATCCATCCATCCTCACAAACTTTCACATTCATAATATTAGTAGGATTATAACACCGATCTTTTACTGTTTTTGTAAGAATTTTGTTCATCCGTGTTTCACCAAACGCTTTACTGTTATTTCAAATTCTTCATAAATATTACAAAATGTACCAAGTTCAAAGTGTCTGCGTCATCCCAATCCCAACAAACGCAATTTTATTATGCGGTCTCTCTTTTTAACGCAATATTGAGTATTTCAAGTTGGTTTCTTTTGAAATTTTTTCGAGTGTGAAATTCGCTTTCATTCCATTTACTTTCGACTTAATGAAATTTTCGATACAGATCGTTCGAGGGGCGACCGCTAGATATAATGGCTGATATTAAAAATATATTAATCATGGTAATTTTATGCAATTAATTTTTAAGTTATATTCCGATTGATATTTAGAAAACGGCCTTTATTAAATGGTTAACGATTTAGAAAATTTGCGATTTGATTATGAATCTACTTCTTTCAAATTATTATCAGTTTTGCATCATTGCTGTCATTTTTTTATCCATCTATAAAAAGCTATGAACTTCGTTTGCTAATATATTTTATTTAGGGATGTCTCTCAACATATTTGCATTCCATTGTTCATAGTTTCTGTCTACCCCCATGGGAAAAAGGCGTGACTTTATGTATGTATGCATGTACATATGTTCCTATATTACGAAATTATTCGACCTTTTTTCTTGGTACTTTAAAATAACTCTAACATAAAAAATTAAAGCACAATAGTGTCAATTGTGACTTAAATCCCAAGTTATTAGAAAATATCATAAATATCCTGTTTTATTTTTCTTTGCCTATCGAGTATCGAAGCGTCGCCTAGAGCTAGATTCATTTATTAAAAGCAGGGGTGACCAACCCGTTGTCTAACGCCCTACCAAGTAATCTTGACAATGTCCCGAGGCGAGCGATTTCCTTTGTAGATTGAAATGGTAAACAAAGATATTGGCAATTTTTATCATTTCTTCTATTATGAGAACTTCCTCTGCTTTTATGTGGCGGATATTAACGTATATTTTGTATATACATAAGGGTGGGACTGTCAACAGCACATAATATTATGCAGTAGAAAATAATTGTACTTACATACATCAATATTTAGGAAATTTCTACGAAATATAGCTACCTACTTTTAAGCTTGCGTAACATAATAGTCTCTAAAGCTACATAATTATAATAAAGTACTTTCAGCAAATACGGGTGAATGAACAGATAGATAAGTATAAAAATACTCTTTAAATAATTAAATAAATAAAATTTAAATAGCACAGTCCGCGTTTTGTACGAAGTTAAAGTCAAAGTTTTTTATTTCAAAAGAGCCTTTGCAGGTACTTTTGAAACGTTAAGAATCTAGGTGCACAGTCCCAAAGTGAGTTGGTCCTATGGAGAAGAGACCGGCAAGAATCATAGATATTCTTTAAAAAAATGTATTGACTCTCTTGAGATTGCAATCTCATGGTCATGTCTTGTATTGAGAATTAATAATAAATTTAGCGGCACGGTTGTCGCATTGGTTGAGAGATCGACTGCTGCGCTGCGTGTTGTGGGTTCGATTCCCGCACGGAACAAATATTTGTATAATCTACAGATAGTTGTTTCGGGTCTGTGTCTTGTTCTTGTGTATGTTATTATATGTGTTTGTAAACGCACCGATGAGACAGTACAGGAATTATTCTTAGTGTGGGGCAAAGGTTTAAAAAAAAAAGAAAAAAAAAACTATTCTGCAAGAAGCACATACCACCCGCTCCCCGCGCGGCCCCCTTTGTCACCATGCCCCGCACCCCTGTAACGTAGTTAGCGAGATCCGAGTTAAGCGGTCGACACACTTGGCTACTCTAAAGCCATTTAAATCAAGCTTATTTAAACCACAGCATATAATCAACCAATCTGATTTAAGTATCCATTTAAAAACCACTTTATCTAAAGAAAACAATATGTTTCAAATTACGATGTACTGCATCCAATTATGTTCCGGCAAATAAGGAGCGTAAGGAGCCGGAATGAGAGGCAATCCGGCAATCCGGGGACTAAACAGCGGAACCAATTTCAAGCTCATCCGTGTTTGTCAAAGTGCTTCCTTCGTGGCTACTAAGGATTTACGATGTAAATAAGTTTTTGTTAAGTGGATTTGTGGTGCCGGTTAGCTGATGTAGTGAACGGATTTGGTGCGGATTTAGATGGTTTTATATGTCGCTGTGGTCGGGCTATGTAAGGTGAAATGTATTTTATTTATACAGCAATAAAGTTGAGTAAGTGTGGATGTTAAATATGTTGGAATTACCGACTTATTTCTGGAGTCACGTGAAAGTTTGGTCTTAATAATAATAATGTGCATAATTTGATTATCACTTGCAATAATAGTAAAGGAAACAAACACATCTGAGAGCTGCATGTTTTAATCGTTTTTTTCTAATCGAGAACCACTAGTAATCTCTAAGAACTAAGGTACGGGAAGCCGGCACCCAACCCAAGGCTCTTTGAAACTAAAAACCGGAAATTGCGTCGCGTCGTGTTGTCTTCCCTCAATGCCTAGACGTTGAACATCTTCATTAGCGGCATAAATTAAACGCTTGGCAAAGATAAGAGCAGAAATATTTTCTACGGTTATTGCTTTAAAATGTCAGTGTAGTGAAACTGGTTAATAATTTTTGTGATATTAGAAAATAGTGTTTTGTTTTTTCATATTTCCTTGCTGTTTAGTTCAGCTTTGTTGAAGCGCTGTACATGCGCCTGAGCCACTTATAAAGTTTGTACTTAAGCGTATGCGTTCCTCTACAAATTCAGGCTACTTGTAAGTACGGGGTGCAGGGATGCGAGCATCTAATCGACACACGTAAGAATAATATCTGGTTTAGAAATCAAAGTGAGAATCTTTTAAAAGGAATGAAATTTTTCTGACCCGTGCTTAAATATTCACATTACAAATCAATGTCCAAATATCCACTTAATTGACATCTTAAAAATCATTTACGTAAGCTTCATAATCAAGAATCAAGTATTTCACAGTTACTATGGAGATCCATACTTAAATTGCTCAATGTGGCCTTTTTAGACAGTCAGTTCAACTTTTTCCTTAAATAATAAAAACTGATTCAATAGTTGAACGAAACGAAATAGATACGTTCACAGAGAACTGACCAGAGTAAACAACACCAGGACAGTAGTGGAAGGATACAAGAGAGACGTTTGTTTATATGTGGAACAGAAAAAACCGGCCAAGTGCGAGTCGGACTCGCGCACGAAGGGTTCCGTACCATTGACTAGGTAAAAAACAGTAGGTATTTATTATTAAAGTAAAAATACAACTGAGTATTTTGTGAATATTTCAAGTGCTTACCTGTTGCCATTATTGATATCGAACAAAAAAGGGCAAAAAAAAATCGCGTTTGTTGTATGGTAAATATTTATTTTATTTTGTTTTTAGTATTTTTTGTTATAGCGGCAACAGAAACCCATAATTTCTGAAAATTTCAACTGTCTAGCTATCGCGGTTCTTGAGATACAGCCTGGTGACAGAAGGACGGACGGACAGACAGCGAAGTCTTAGTAATAGGGTCTCGTTTTTACCCTTGGGTACGGAACCCTAAAAAGAACTAAATTCTTCGTTTTTCTTGAACTACCTACATTTCCATAAATTATTTGCACATCAGACAGTTACCAGAAAACGTCCATTAACGAAAAACACTTCAAGTAAAATTCCTCCACTTAACACCAATTAACATACCTACTCCTAAAACAGCAAACAGTAAAAAAGCAGTAAAACACCCTACTGCGCTCTACAGTTTTGCAAGTAAAGTGCAATATTCCGTCTATTCTTAAAACAAACAGCGAGCGCAGAATGGAATTAAAATTTCCATCAGAATTGTTTGTGTAGGCTAGACAGGAGACGGTGAGGGTTATGACGTCATGGAGAGGTAGTACATCAATGTCAGCACTGGTATAAGCAAGTTATTTCGAGAATATATTGTTGCGAGGTTTTCTTTTAGGTGAGAAGAATTTTATGACGATGTCAGTCATAATGGTAACGTCTTATACACCATCTTCACAGAAATCTAAACGGTGTAGTTGTAAATTTAATAAAATAATAATTGTAAATTCAGCATAAAATTTATTTTTAACACATAACATAGCATCATGCCATATTCCCCGAAGGGTTAGGCAGAGGTGTACTATTGTACACCGAAATTTCGCCGATGCCGTTATCGACCTGGGCATCGAACGTAGAACCTCACGCGCATCAGTGGTGCTTGTCTACCTTGTCTTTGTCGCAACATAATAAGCTTCAAAGTCCTCAGTTCTATCTAAAGTGCCATAGTCTCCAAGACCATAATTATTATCAGTACCTTTCCTATCCAAAGAGAACCTTTTTATCAATCGAGGGTAATTGACTGATTTATCGAAAGGTCGTAACTTAGGCCCCCAACCCACTGTCGGGCACGCACTATTGGCCAAACAGATTGACACAAATAATAACGAAAGAAATTGTCAGTAGACTTCAGAAAATAAATAATCCAAGACTTGACTAAGTTTTAATGAAATTAGTTTTCAAGTTACAAAAAGGAACAGTTTTTAACTTGAAATGAGATCACCTTTAACCGCAAACTAAGGCTTTTATTAAGTTACAAGGATGAATTTTCCACTTCTTAGGCAACATTTTCAATGTCCATGTTTCCCGTAAGATTATGTATGATTATATTATATATATAAATAGCTTTAAAACGATCGTTTGGCTTACAATGTTTTTATCGAAAGGTTAGATACAGGCGAATAAACTGTAATACAACCAACACGTTGCAACATGCCGTTAATAAGCCCTACATAATAAAATGACTATTAAAATCTACCGCGCACATGTCAAAACTCGTAATTCCGGGTATTGCCTGAAGTGGAAAGTGAACTCAGACCTCAGTTTCAGTAGCCAAACTAGTTACCTTAATACCAATAAAACGAAACGTAATGAAAAATTCGAATAAAAATCTTTAATTCAATTCCTTTTTCTGTATTTTTTTTTTTGAATTTCCTTTTCTGGCTTATCATAAAACAATGTAGCCATTTCAACAATTTCTTGATGGTGACGTAACAATGTGAAGTTTGAGAATAAGATTCTTATATGATGTCAGAGTGACACAAAAGTGACATGCGACTGGCGCCGAGTCACCTTTGTGTCACTCTGCAAATATGTGTTTTACGATTAGTTTTGACATATGTAGATAGATTTGCTCTTTAGCTCGCCATATTCTGCAGGTTTGGCAGATAACAGTATGATGTATTGTTAGGCAATACTCAGCCCAGTAATCTATTTGAAGACGAGACTGTTTAGCAACAATAAAGTACCGTTTTGACGAGCTTGACATCTGTAGGTCATACAAATATTTGTTCCGTGTGGATATCGAAGGCGCGACACGTAACTTAGCAGTAGGATCAGTCAGCCATTGTGTCTACAGTGCCGTCAGTTTAGTAACGAAATAAAACACAATCGAATCCAACTTAAATACTTTTCAACCAACGCTCTAGCTCCGTTAAAAACATTGCCAAATTAACAGAATCACAGGGAAAGTGGCGCAAAGAGATAATCGTGCAGTTACGGCGCTATCAGAAACATCGCAATTTGCGTAAACAGCCCTCTTCCGCAGTATCCAACGCTTTGCCGCTTACTACGGCCATTCGGCGTGCCCGAAATATGTATTACATTGTAATGTCCGCTTATCTGTAGTGTAGCAATCGCAGTTTTATACGGGACTGAAAACAAAATGTTATAAGGATGTTGGTTCTACGTTTATTAAACAATAAACAATTCAAATTGTTATTATAGTTTTAAACTAGAAAGTAGGTAATTATTTTTAAAGTGAAATCAACTCTTGATGCGTTGCTAATTGAAATTATTCAAGTTCAACGTCGACTGCCGAATAAAGACGTAATAGAAAGAGACTATAAAACAAAGAGATTCAAATATCGTTTATTCAAAATAGACTAATAAAAACTATCTAATATCTTTAAACGACAGCATGAGAAAAACGCTCCTCAAAAGAAGAAGCATTTTAGAAGGGAACAGTAGATTTGACCTCTTACTTAAATACCAGTGCAAAACACCCGAAAAATGATACCAAAAAATACACGAGCAAATAAACCCGCTTTACACTGTTAAATCATTCTTATCCTTACAAAGAATCTCATTAGTTCAGTTTACCGTAAAATAATGCAACGACTCAGTTCATAAAAAACCTTAAATCAACAGAACAAAAACTACATTAACATACATTATATTCTGAATGCAGAGTTTTCAAGAACAATGCGAGTCTCCCAAGTAATTTTCTTTTAATACCGCGTTTTAAATGTATTAAAAGAAGCATTCTTGGTGAATTTCTGGAAAAATAGCTTGGAAATACTTTTCTAAATGTAACTTAATTAAAAGTTCTCATTTAAAATATATCTTTGTGTTGTTTTTGAGGATAGTTTTTAATCAACAGCCGTGAACTCAATTAGAAAAGTGAAGTTCGATGCATGTTGTAAGTTTGAGTACTAGGAAGCACTTTTCACTTTGATAATTTGACACCAACACTATACAATCAGTGACAAAAGTATTAAGTTTAAAAAATTGCCTTTTAAAATTAATTATTATAAAATAGCGTTCCTTTATGAACTACTCTAGTGGTAAGAAATTAATTTTGAAATTACGAGAAGTTCATCTAAATATATTGGTGATTGTACAAGTTAGTTAAGTTTGTAAGTAGTAGAAATGCAAGTATGTTTAGATGCATTCAAGATTAAGAATAAACTACATTCTATAAATGTCGACCCGGGTACGTCTTAAAACTGCGGCCAGACACCGGAGGACGGGCAGCAGCGTCCTCTCACTAATCCCCACTGCGATCCCCAAGCCGCCGAGTGTGGGGATTATGCCCCCCCCCCCCCTTGGGGGAGGCCTTCGTTAAGCAGTGGACGTTTTCTGGCTGATGATGATGATGATTCTATAAATGAAGAGACTATCTCTAAAAGAGATGTATTCCGAAGTACGCGAGAATTGTCCACCATGAAATTGATGTTCGACTTTTCATTGAAAGTTTCTTGGTACATTTGTTAGTTCGTGTTCCACATAACGTAGTTGTACTGATAATTAATCACGCATAAACACTTTATTACTGTACGTAGGTAGATGGTGACAGATAAATGTACTACCAATCAAAGGGCATTGTAACTGATATGAGATAATTACTATCCTTGCTTGTGTGGCCCTTATTAACGCTATTGGAATTCCACTAAGCCACAAAATAAAAAGGCACAGAAGGCTGGCTCCTTATTAAGTAAGACAAGTGCATACACTAAACTAGAGCATGATACAACCGGCATTTGTTTTATATACTTTGAGAACGCCGTTTATAAGGACAAAGACTAATTTGACGATAGAGACGTGTGAAGATAATTGCTTTCCTAGTGACCAATTATTTCTATTTTTTACAAAATTGATTCATGGCAGACCATTACTTTGGAACCGTGCATAGACTCTGAACGTTTTAAAAGTGCCTGCAAAGGCCCAGTTGAAATACAAAACTTTGTGATCGTTACTAAGCGTCTATGTATGCGTGCACCTGTTCTTGCTCGTTGTTCGGAGCCGGCTTTCTGTGTTTTTTTATATTATGACAAAGCTATAGATACTTCAATTGGAATTCTACGAATATGAATACCTGTTATGTTTCCACGAAGTAGAATGCCTACATAGATATATGTATGTATAATATACTTACTCTATTAATATAACAGTGATAATTCATGTATAATCTTAACATACATACATAGCATCACGCCTGTATTCCCCGAAAGGTTAGGCAGAGATGTACTGCTGTATAGGTACTCACAATTCACTAATGTCGATTCCACTTAAAAGGGGGCAAACCTATCGTAGAATTCTTCGATTTTTTGACAGGAAAAACCCAAAAACACTTAACCCGACCTTGGAATCGAACCCAGCGCTGAGCAGCCGTGCCTACGATTACCAGAACAATCAGGCATACCTTTGTTGTTGCCGATTTCTTCTAGAAATCTTGATGTAGTTTAATATTAATATGGTTCTACAATGATAGGTTTTTGCATCGATTAAATATTACATGACATTTTATTCCGTTTGCCTTGTAAAATGTCAAGTAACTGTGCCCATGAAATAGTAATGTCCTTCCAGAAAAAAAAACCATCAGATTTTATGATACTAAAAAATAGTGTCTAGTTATCTATTATATTTTCACACTGAACACAAAAAAGCATAACACAAAACTTTTTGAGTGAACCTAAATGGAATAACGTAAAAATAATTAAGTACCACAAAAGCAGTAACCCCGCGCCATACTACAAGATAACATAAACGACCATCATATTCCACGCCATTAACATAAATGAAAGAGCCAGCGAATAATAAAATTACTTTTGTTTTCTTAATGTTGGCAAACTTTCTGGATTTGTTTGAGCTCCGTAGATTGTTATTAAAATTCCGGGTAGCCGCGCTAAAGTTTTTACGTTGAAAGGATTGGATGCAAAGAGGTTAGATGCTGGTTCGTTTTTTGAACGGTCTAGTCCAGTGGTTCCCAAAGTATGGGTCGCGAGCGAATATTGGGTGGGCCCTGAAAAATAGGACGACAGATTAATCGACTGGGCGGGCGACCACTGACTCATTGCGATTAAAAGTAACTAAAATTGAAGTTGATACTAAGGCAATGACAAAAAATAGGAAATAAATACATCTTTCTCATAAAAAAATAGCACTCCTTGTATTAAACATTACACATTGGATCAGACAATTTTTTTCTTGTTTGTCCTTCATTCATATAGCTATGCCCCTTTTTCCTTCATGAGAAAACCCAAGACAGGACCGCGACTCACCTAACAAAAAGGTCCAAATTCGGGACTCATGAATTTGGAACTTTTTGTTAGGTGATTCGCGGTCCAAGCAACTTTGAGAGCCACTGGTCTCGTTTGATATGGGTGCATACTAAGAGGAAAATGGAATATCTAACTAGATAGCAGTGGTGTTTATTCAAGTGGTCGTTTTACATTACGTTTAGATAAAATTTTCGAAATTCGAATGTGGTCTGATGAGAGAAATGATTGGATCTAAAGCACATAGGTACATATGTACATTTGGTTTCAAGATTTTAGTATGGAACTTGGTTGGTTTAAATTATATTAAAATACTAGTACAACTTTGGTTGTTTTATTATTAATATATCTTCAAAACGTGATGATTGATCACTACCATTTTTTCTCATAAAGTAGATATTTTTTGTTAGTGGTCAGGTATGTTTTTATAAGAATAGGGGTAGACGCTATTTCTAAGAAAAAAATATAAAATGGCGGACAGCCATATTGTTTCGAATTCTAATTCTCTTCAAGCCCTTAGTGAAATTAACTTGTTCTAAATACCGTTACGATCGTATCTAGTCTCTATATCCTACTAATATTATATCCTATCTTATCCTACTAATCCTACTAATATTATAAATGTGAAAGTTTGTGAGGATGGATGGATGGATGGATCTTTGTTACTCTTTCACGCCAGAACGGCTGAACGGATCTGGATGACATTTGGCACAGAGATAGATTATAGTCTGAAATAGCACATAGGCTTTTTAATCCGGGAAAAATGATGGGTTCGTTAACCACACGGGCGAAGCCGTGAGCGGAAGCTAGTCTCGTATATACCTATCTCTCTCTCTTCTGGTCTGTTCCAAAAGTAAGCATTCAGTCATTCCACGAATATGACAAATTATGCGAATATATGGTACTCAATAATCATCCTATAATAATACACCTCTGTCTAACCCTTCGGGGAATATGGGCATGATGCTATGTTATGTGTTGCTAAGTAGATTTATGTCAAAATTTTATATTTTCCCGCACGCCACATAATATCCCATCTTTCCACACAAAACAGTTTATCCCCAAAAACATCCTTATTTCGCCAAAAAATAAAACACTTTACCATGCTCACAAAAAAGACGAATTTCTTAGTGAAAATAAAATTGGACGTTGTTGGACATGTTCAAAGAAGGCCCAAAGAAAAATAATACTTTCAGGAATGCAGATTATGTGAGGAGACGCAGCCAGAGTGGGTCACGTACAACTTTTATTAGTTTCTCGCCCTGAGATGTTAAAAGTTTCACTGTATTTTAATGTAGGTCTTGCTAATTACTTGGCTCGATGTTGAAGTTCTTTGAAGTGTATTTAAGCTGGTACATTTATAGGAGAATAAGATAATAATTTATTTGAGGTTGTCTTTAAAGTAACCGTTTTGAGACTCGAATTGTGAATAACGTTAAGACGCCTCACCTACTTTATAACATGTCTCGTTATTTTATTAGATTTTAAGTAAGAAGCTTTTCATTCACAATCCCTTCTGCAAAATTATGTTATTCAGATAAATCATCTTTTTAAAAACTGAATTTTGTTTTTGCATTGAAAATAAGTTTTTAGTTTTTACAAACCTTTTTTCCAAATGTAGTCAAAGGCAAGAAAATTATCATTTCGAGTCAATGTATTGAACCTAATTGAATCTCTCTTTAACCCATAGACAAGCGTGTACCCAACTACCCATATCTATGTTCCCAAAATCATAATTACGTAACTCCTATGATACCACGTTCCACCAATCTGACCGCCAAGCTTCAAACTTGGCAGCTTAACCCGAAATCTTGGCACACACTCAAACAGCTATCGTCCCTAGTAATTTGAACTGAATTGAAATGTAAATGTAATGAAATGCAAATGTATTCAATTAATTGGTGTTATAGCTCGCTGGTGGCGTTCGGTTCAAGTTCTATTAATTAACCGGTGTATCGAATGTTCTAGACACTACTGTTGGTTGCTGAAAACTGAAAATTTGGGAGAGAAATATGCAATGTTTGTTTTTTTATTTTTTATTTACTGTTTCGTAAACGCCTTCAGAATAGATAGGATTGAAAGGAGAAAAACGAGACCTTCGTTTATAAATGTTTGATTATGAATACTTTGAGAATTAAAGAAGAATTTTCTGCAATAAAAGTTTCGTAAGCGGTTGTAAGCGCGGCTGCTGAGGGTGAAGTCTTGCGTTCGATTCCCGGAGCGGGAAAAGCGTAAAACCATAATAAAATATATGAAAACATTATTTTAAAAAATGACTTTCAGCAGTGAGTTTCACTTCAGTTATAATATTAACGATCAAACGTATTTACATTTAAGTACTATAATTTAATTATCTACATAAAGGTATGATTACTTATGTTAAATCATCTGCTATTTATGTATACGGTATCAGCAACATTGCTAGCTATATCAGCAGTTTTCCATGCAAATTTCAGGAGTCAACAAGGGGAAATTGATTAATGTCGTAAGCAAACAACGGGACTGAGTAACCATAGACAATGAGTTTATGGTGAAATAAGTTATTTACTAGATCATCAGGATGGAATGGTTAGGCGACTTTGTGTTTTAAACGGGATCTGAGAAAAGTACTAATAGCAGTTAGATTTATAGAAGCTTTTTTCTAGAATAAAAATCTTGAATTTTATAACTCGAAATACATTTTTTCAGTTGTATAGTATCAATTGTATTATTGTCAAGAGCGGGCAGCGAATTTGATAAGTTGATGAATTTCGCATTAAAATTTATTCTATAGCGCCTACGAACCGAATTCCAAAGATATAAATTGTGGTAAAAAAAATTCGACCACGTGTAGAAATGAAACCTGTGACCTTCTGGTTGACTGCACCAGCCGATCTAGGCTCTGAACTACCGCAATCTCTGCTCGCTACGCCAATTACTGTTCGCCGTCGAAATTTTCTCACCACAATTTATATCATTGTATAGCATTAAAAAGAGATGTGCAAAAACATCGTTTGCATCTAATGTGATATATATAAAAAAAAAAACTAACTTTATGCAAATACGATAAGTATATCTTTAAATGCACGCTTTCAATATATTGTTGTACTACAGTACTCATAATTTAGTCAAACGCTACGACAAGCTTACCACTCTTATTGATTTACAATTTATATTACTGTGGTTCGACCTCTAGATGACCCAGATGCAGCTGACTTCCGCAGCCCAACTTCTGGGAAATACCGAAACACTAAGGCTCGACCGACTAGGAAACTTTTTTGCGCTACAATCCGGCCAGTAATAACTACCATCAGTATTAAAATGAAAATTGGAATCAACAGCTTATGATTCTAACGAGCATATCTCTTGAAATACATAGCATTTGTGTAAATAGTCACCCATCCATTACGTACCAAACGAAGTTAAACCTCTCAAATTAATTGCTGTTGGCGATGTCCCTTTGCCCTTCTATCTAAATATTAAACATACCTTTTTACTCAAATAGTTGTTGCTTTGAAAGCCAATTACAAAATAACTTTAATCGATTTTGCTAGTTTCTCGATACTCGTTAGTTACAGAAATCCACAACTCAATTAAACTTTAAACGCTCTTAATAGAACACCTTAGTTGATAGTTTCCGTGAAAGATTGAATCTCAAACAAATGTGAACATTAAGATTCAGAAAATAAGGTATAAAATGGTATTTCAACTTAAGGTGTAGATCAAGATTATTTTTATTTGCACCAGCAAATAAAGGTAAAGAGCTTAACGACAATTTGGAGTCTTCGGGTCGAGGATTTGAAATCGGATAGCTTAGGCAACATCTTAATACGACAAAATTAAATTGAATTCCTTATCCTTGTTCATACGATCTTCATGCCGTCTCAGAAACTTAGAATGTATGCTTTAGGTTGAAAACTGATTCTTTTTCTATATTCATTCTATCTTAGTTGCTTCTTCTGTCTCATGTCGTGGTGAAAAGGCAAAGGCAACAAAAAAAATCACTAATATTGATACCTGTTTCATGGATGCGTTTACAAAATACCCACTTCATACTTTCAGACCTGAAAAATCTATCTGTTAGCCGTACAAATACTTATTTGTTCCGTGTGGAAGTCTAACCTTCGCCATCGATGGAATCGACCCAGCGGAATCGACTCACTCGTGGAGGCTCTTTTCATGCATCATCATCATCATCAGCCAGAAAACGTCCACTGCTGAACGAAGGCCTCCCTCAAGGGGGGTTTTACCATAATCCCCACGCTTGGCAGGCGGCTTGGGGATCGCAGTGGCTCACCGATTAGTGAGAGGACGCTGCTGCCCGTCCTCCGGTGTCTGGCCGCAGTTTTAAGACGTACCCGGGTCTTTTAAGACGTACCCGGGTCTTTTCATGCATCCCAATCTATTACTCAGGATATCATCGCAATTGAAATCTGTTAATACATTAATCTTAGACTTGTCTGATGGAGGTCCACCTTCATGAGATCGTGGACATGGCCCTGATCGTGGGTACTATCAATTAAGGCTGTTTTCGCCAGTAACGAAAGTGAAACCTAATAAAAGGTGATTCTAATTTTTTATTTTCTGGTTTTTATTTCTTCACATCTTTTAGTAATAAAACTATTTATATATTTGAGTGCACGGAAAGAGCTTTCATGAGTGACGAAACCCAAGATGGCGTGGTGCATCCAGGGCAGTCAGCTTCGTTACCACTATGGAGGAACGAGGTATGGTGTTCCTCCATTGAAAAGGGAGAATCCTCCGACCAGGCAAGGTGGTTAGCCTGGCGGGCCGAAGCCCGACAGTTGATGTCGGATATTCGTATATGTGTTAGAATCGTTGTAAACTTTCATAGTGCGATTCAGGGTTTGTTGTTGTAGCTTCACTCCGATAGATGGCGCTTTACTTTTTGTCATGTTGCGAGTAGTAGTCGCTACACCACCATTGCTGACTAGCTAATCTTTCCAGTGATGGTAGCACGTGCAGACACAACAGCAGCAAACTATTGATGTCCATTGTATAGCTGCACGGAACAGCTGGACATCCACTTGATTCTTCATTCTTATGATAACTAGATGAAGACAATTAGTTGACATCAATAACTATCATGAAAAACTACAGATAATACTTATAGTCATCGATGTAAAGCAAAATTTCAATTTGTGCCAAAACATAAACAATTTTAGGGTTTAAATACATTCATGGACATTATTATTAATGTCGGAGTAACTAGAATTAACAGTCATTACGTTAGAACTCGCAAAATGTCGGCATACTTCAAATGTAATTAAATAACCTACCTATAAGCCGTTACCTTGGCAACGTAACTGCTCTTTTAAATAAAGTTGGGGTGCCAGTACTAGCGATACTGAGACACGCTCGTTAGGAAGTACTGAGATAATCAAGCAACTTGACAATATGCACGTAAAGTAGCGTAAGCAGCTTGATGTACACGTCAAGCTGCTTGATACAGCACGACATATTTTGTAAACGTTTGTCGTGGCTATCACTATCATCTGACGAAACAGCGTCCGCTATATTTGTTATCGCACTGCTAAAGTTTGGTTGATCAAGCATATATTGACTATAGTCAAACAGTGGCGTCAAGCCTTCGTGTCAAGCAAAAAATATATTATTTTAACAAGCGTGTCTCAATCACGTAGAAGCTTGATTCGAGCATCAAGCAAATATTTAAAACGTTAAACAGGCTTGACTCAAGCTAAAATCTACCTGCTTGCTTCAAGCTCCTTGATCATGTCGGATCTTCTATATTCTGGAATGTCTGCTATGATAAATACAGTCTAAAAACACTGCAGTTTTTTTAACCTTGGCTGGCTAGTGATGTTTGAAGTAGACATATAGGTTCAATAGAACAAAGAAACAAATTATGTAGGAAAACTTCCTATGTACCCAATGACCCTTAATACATGATCTCTTTGTTCGAATGTACAATGAAATGGCAACATGATAAGGCCAAGTATTTGTGTTGTTACTATTTAAAATTCTGTTCAGTCAATGAAGGGAGACATGCGTAAAGATTAGATTTATCGTACATACGCACGAAATAAACAGCGTAAACACGCTTCATGGTCGCTGGAGTAAATAAATGTTAGAAAATACCTTAGATACTCTGTTTTTTTTTTTCATTCTTGATTGATTGATCATTTATTTACACGGAAAATGAGACAAAAAGTTAATAGTAGCGTAGAATTTAAAAGTAATGATATTTTTTTAATACTCTTGTAACTGTTCTGCGACATGGAAATTAAAAAAGAAGATATTCAGCGTCCCAATGAGAAGAAATGACTGCTGACTGCTGAGTATGTGGTCCTAAGTACAATTTTCGGCAGCCTAATTACGTAAAAAAATGATAGCAACGCGACAGCAATCGCACTGTCAATCAGTACATTATATGACACAAAAATGCCGTTTGACAGAAGTTATCGTGCGATCTTCGCCTGTCGTGAACTGATTGCTACATCGGTACTTAGGTTGCGGGTTAGGCATAGTGTTATTGGGTATTTCTGTATTGAACTTCTCAGTAGCAGCACAGAGTCTGAAACTGTGTCCGGTAGATGGCAATAGGCTCGCCCCTTATCACAAGGGACTCAAGAACGGCATTTGCTGCGCCCTTCGGGGAATATAGGCATGATGCTATGTTATGTTTTAATTTTTTTTATGCGACTGCCTCTATTGCCTAATGAAATTACATTAATGTTAAGGAAATGTGCTCAGTCTTTCTCAACCGCTGGTATTGTTTTCCAAAATCAAAATTGTACCAATAATATTGTGACAAAAAAAAAACGTTAGCTTATTTCTAACTTAAACTACATTTTATTTTGCGCATATACTATTTATTTCCAAAAAATAAAGTTACTTTAGTACATTTGCTAATGGCCCCAAACCAGGCAAGCAATTGACAAAAATTTTCAAATTCCAGAGATTTAAACCAAAACCCCACTCTCCACAAATTACCCTCTCACACTGGGACCACGACTCAACGTCGTCAAATCCATTTCCACCAATTCATGTAATTTGTCATTAATTTGCGTCGAATGTAATTATTATGTATTACAGTGAGCACGAAATAGTTGTTTGTGTAAATTATTCAAAGTCTCATTAATATTACTCTGAAATAATTATGTTTTGGAAGCGAAATCAAACATTCCTGTTTGCTCTGCGTTGTAGTTTAGCATATAATCGTAATTAATTACAGTACCTACATTATAGCTAAAAATATATTTCGTTATCGTTTCGTGTTCCTGTAACTGAGGAAAAATAACAGCTAATATTCGGCCTGTGAAATATCGATTTTTCATTGCCTATTTCCTAATAAACAACCAGGCAGTTTATTAATATTCTAACTAGGTTGTAAAAAGATAACATGATATATCATTACGCCTGTACCCCTGAAGGGTTAGGCAGATTTACTATTGTACACTCACATTTCACCGATGCTATTATGTGACCCGGATACGTCCTAAAACTGCGGCCAGACACCGGAGGACGGGCAGCAGCGTCCTCTCACTAATCGGTGAGCCACTGCGATCCCCAAGCCGCCTGCCAAGCGTGGGGATTATGGCAACCCCCCCCCCCCCCCTCAGTGGAGGCCTTCGTTCAGCAGTGGACGTCTTCTGGCTGATGATGATGATGATGATTATTTGCCATCAACATCATACAGTTCAAAACTCCATGCTGTTACTGATAATTTCTATACAAAAAACCTAATAACACTTTGCTCGACCTAGGAACAAAACCCAGAGCCTCAAGCTCAGCAATCGCGCTTGTAACCACTAAACGAATAAGGTAGTTGTAGAAAGATATTTCATAAAATATATTTTGTTTTACAAGGAAAGGTAAGGTACAGAAGTACTAAGAGGTATCGTATTTGATAACCTAACTAATAAACTTAGCAGATACTTAAGATCCAGTTTTGAGGTGCTACAGACTCGAAGCCCCAAATTAGAGAAGTTCCCCTTTTACTTCAGCCTCAACAACCTCTTCAATTCAGCAAAATGGCAAAATGTTTATAAGCTAGAAATGGATGGACTGTAAGTCAGGCCCTTGGATTTTTCTCCCATATTCTGTACACAATATCCCTTAAAATTAAGCCGCAAAATTTAATACACCAGACACCAATAACAAAACATACTTACATACAAACCCAAACTATTATATCAGAATCCATGCCCTCAGAATCCCATAGCGATCATTGTTAACAATATAATCACATAGGGATTCATTGCCCGCCTCCAGTAACAGACCCTATAAATAATAACACCCTTGTCAAAAGGCTTATGGGACTTTGGATGGTTTAAGTACATGTAATGTTCAGTAAATAATGTTGAAGCGATGGAAGGTTAATTCGATCGAAAATTGTCTATAATTTTCCCTCATACAAAAACTGATAAGAATCTTAAATTATAAGAACTCGAGACAGAAACGCAGTGGTAACGACTTTTTAGGGCAGAAACGTGCTTTTTTGCATTAGTTGGTAGCTTTTTTGATATTTTGCTTTCAAAAGTGAACAACCAACTCAAAAACGAATCATTCTGGTGCGAAAAGTGACTGTAAAATATACGCTTCTCAGAAAATCAAGTTTTATACTAAGATCGTGCGACAAAACACCACACAAACACTGGATACGGTGCTACGCAATTCGTTTTAATGATATCAAAATAAATTACTACAAAATAAACACATTTATTAATTTTCTAATATAATTTAAATGAGAGAACGTAAATTGACAACTGTTCACCATTGTTGCCAGTCGATGTATCAGTACAAATTGTATCCATGAAAATTTAAAAAAAAAAGTTTTATAAAAAAAAAAACTTTCTTACTCTTACAAACGTTACTAAAAATGCACTAAATATATAATAAGTGGACGGGCAACAGTACTCAAAAGTTTATTCAAAAGAGTCCATTTTGTCGCCATCATGTTGTCAGTTAATGTTGGAGGATACATTATGTTCACTTGCGTAAATCTCTAACAATTAAGTTAGATATTTAATAGAGTCATAAACTAACTGCAACCTTAAGTGCTCAGAGTAAGTTAGCAACACTAAACACTTAATTGCTTGCTACAGAGAACAATTATCCTCACCGAAGCTTCAGAATAGTCTGAAAATTGAGACCATTTACTCAAAACAAGTACCAAGCTTTACTGCAAAGCTGCAACGTTATGACAACGATAATGTTTATCATAACGCATAATAACTTTAAGCTTAAAGCTCACATTAGTAGGACCTAATACCGAAACTCGTTAGTGTCCAAGCACCAGAGAATGAAATATAAAATCACAAATCCGTTCTGTTCCACACAATAAAACGGTTTCGGGAATGGGGGGAGTATTCTCAAATGTATACGATATTATGATTAATCTCGTAAAGTGGGTAATGTTCCTGTTCTTTCGTCAGGGGTCATTCGAATTAGTATAAAAAATCCTAAATGCTGTTCGTTGGTAACTGCAGCATTTGAGAACGGCTGAACCGATTTAAATAGTTTTATGAAATGTCGTAATACTCCGAATAAGGTTTTTCGGAAAAGAAAAAATAAAAAATTTGCCTCATTGGCCTAGTGTGGTCGCAAGCGCGACTGCTGAGCGTACAGTCCTGGGTTCGATTCCCGGATCGTGCAGTGAAGCGAAGTTTTATGGTGTTTTTCTGTATGGAAATTCTCAGTAGCAGCACGGAGTAGCAATAGCCTACATTTATTACATGGCCAACTGAATTACGGCAGCGGTGGAATGTGGATGATTCAGACTATATAATGTTATAATTTACTAATCGTATAATTATCAAACGGTACAGTGTTAGGAGCACCGCCGCTATCTCTGAGTGTATTTCCACTTTTATTTGAGAATAAAAGCCAAATTTGGACAGACTCCAAATTAACTCTTAAGCCAGTAACGCTATAATATGCATCAAAACTAATACCCACTGCATTTAGAGATAACTGAATTTTGTGTTTTGCTTACTAAACTAGAAAATATCATTTTAATGGAATCAGGCGTTACGTTACAAGATATACAACTGGAATATTTAGTTTTAATTCCGCCAAACTAGTTCAAGCTTGGGTGCATGCAGCACCTGCATGTGCCTCTCCTCGTCTCCTCGTCTCCTCATATGCACATGCAGAAGGTGAGATTGATATAATGTAACATGCAACCCGAACCGATCCTCGACACGTGTTTCGTCCCTCCACGGGGTATCCCTCGTCGACCGCTTGGACGCGAATTCACGTATCAAGCTTGAATTCGTTTGGCGGAATTAAAACTAAATATTGTAGTTGTATATCTTGCAGATAATATCAGATGAACCGAGCAAAGATCATGACTTTATAACAAATATGAAGCAGGTATCTTAAGTACCGTGAAAAGTGAGACATGAGACGAGAAAAGCAGTTGAATTAAAGCCGCTCATCCGTCGTAATTATAGATTATAATTGTTAGCTGTTTTATTGGACTAGTCGTCGTAACCGCGCCAGGTAATCGTGAGGTTCTGGGTTTGATTTTCGAGTCAGGAAAAATGATAATAGGTTTTTCTGTAAGCAAATTCTCAGTAGCAGCCCGGGGTTTGGTATTGTATTTGATAAATGGCAACAGGCTCGCCCTCTATTAAATGGGAGTCAATAGCGGTATCGGCGCAATGTGGATGTAAGTAATATATTTTGATGAAGTGCGGGTGTTGTTTAGCCTGATCTAATGAGCTAAGTTGTTGTAAGACTAAAGTAATATCTACTAAATAATGAACTGCCTCATTGGTCCAGTGGTCGCAAGCGCGACTGCTGAGCGTGAGGTCCTGGGTTCGATTCCCGGGTCGGGTATAGTGTTATTGAGTTTTCTGTATAGAATTTCTCAGTAGCAGCAAGGACTTTGGAACTATAGAATACAATACAATACACTTTATTGCGCACCAGAAAGAGAAAAAATATACGAAATGGAAACCAATAGAGATGTAAAAGAGGGCGGTCTTATCGAACTTGGCAATGTTGCCAGACAACTATGAAATTATGCCCCGTTGACGGCAATAGGTTCGCCCCGTATCACATGGGTTTTAATAACAGCATCGGCGAAATGTGGATGCACAATTGTACACCTCTATTTAACCCTTCGGAGAATACAGGCGTGTTGCTATGTTATTTAATAAAAGTTATGAAATGAAAAGGTTTTTTGTACCAATCAACGTTTAAAGGCAATTTGGCTTGAAATTCCAGGTTTCCCAATGAAAATGTCGCTTGATCAATAACTTGCATGCTAAGCTAATGAAGCGGTCACATAGACCAGTCGTTAACCCCGATACTACCAATTTACGATCTATAATTATCTAATCCAGTGATGCTCAACACTGGCCACGAAGATTTTATTGTGATACCGAGAAAATGTACCTTTGTTACCGTAAGCATCTGAATGGCTTTCAAGTAGTCACCAGTTTAAACAGTTTTTTTTGTTAGGAAACAGTCTCCAGGAGTGGCGAAATATGAAATCCTTTGGCGCACCCTGTGCAATCAGTCTGGATAATCATAATTGCTGACTTATTCTCTCGTGTACATACAGGTCCGCTCAAATCTGTCATGGCACTGGTACTTTCTCCTAAAGGTCAGTCCAGACATTGACCTACATTGTTCTTACACGTCTTCCGTGTACTATGTCATAAACCATATTTTAAAAGAGTAACCATGGAGTTTCTTGCTGGTTCTTCTCCATGGAATGACAATTTGAACCAGCTAAACGCATTTTACGGCCTACACGAATAAAAAAAGTTTTGAGTTTGAGATTGAGTGATAACTCGAGTCGAAGAAAAAGAAAACAGTCTTTTGGATTGGATAAAGCAAAGCATAGAGACATTTCAGGTCACTTGCGTAGTAGTATACATAGTACACCTCTGTTTTACTTTTCGGGGAATACAGACGTGATGCTATGAGATGAAGGTTCGATTTCCGCATGGAACAAAAATTTGTATGACCTAGAGGTAGTTCCATGTTTGAGTGTGTGCTAGTGAGATTTGGGTCAGAAGAAATATCCTAATGTTTTTTTTTTAAAGAGACCATAATATGTCGTTCTACAGAGCATCATAAGTATACCGTACACCGACAAGGTACACCTCGAACGAATGACGGCAAGAAAAACTGGTTGTTGTATGAAAGGGGGCCTTTTCAACCCCTTTGCTATTAAAGGTTGAGTATCCGTAATCTAATCGATACGATGTACGTAAAATGATTGATTTGGTTATCGCGTGCACCGATGATTGGGCCGTACCAATTGATGGAACAATGTTCATTGTCCATCGCTTGCATTGTTGGACAAACACAGTAATAAATCAATCAAACTCGCGTTGGACACTGTATTTGTAGCTTAAGTTATAAGCTGTTTGTGTAACCGGTCTTAGCAATACATGTTGATTCTATTTTTGTAGAAAAAGGTGTATCTTATATATTTGTGGCTTGTATGGTTAATGTTATTAAAAGCAGATAATACAATATAATGATTTCATGTTGAAATGTTCTTGTTGCTCCAAAGGTTTGTTTAACCTTTTTTTTGTCGTTACATCTAAAGATGGGTTTACACATATTATTACGCCTGTATTGTTTACAGGGACTCATATCTACATAGTTACCACGCAGATCCGTCGATCTACGAGGTTAAGCAGCGCTTGACACGGTCAGCCCTTGGATGGGTGACCATTTTTCACGTATCGAGACCCCTCCGAGGCTTCGGAAAGCATGTTAATCAGGTGGTTCCGGGTGTCATACGAAGACCTATGACAGTCGTTACGGGTCTCAGTAGCCCAAAAAGTCTAACAACCAGTCTAACTTTAGAGTATCAGTGTCTCCCAGTTATGGGTGGTGGAGGTCAGAAGACAGTCGCTCTGTGTAAAATACTGATATTCAGCCGCAACCGGTTAGATTGGTAGCCGACCCTAATGTAGTTGGGAAAAAGTTAGACGGATGATGAATACGCCTGTATTTGCCGAAGAGATATGTAGGCTGAGGTGTACAATTTACCACCCACATTTTACCGACATCATTAAATCCATGCATTATGGGGCGAGCCTATTGCTGTCTACCAAAATCTATTCCAAAAATATAAGAGAATCTCAGAAGATCTCAATAACACTTTGCTCGATCTTTGACTCAAATCAAGAAGCACATGCACACGACTTTGTTGTGTATTACACATTTCTCGTTCACTAAGCTGCGTTGTTCACCGGCACCCATACACAACAATTATTCTATTAGTCCGTACTATGCTTTGTTTCACTCACACAGCAAAAGTTATACTCATAAAACTTCAGTTTCTCTTAGCTAATAACTTGTACCACAATGTAACATCACGCATCCCGTAATCCTGGCGTGGTGCGACAACCATTGACAGGATTATGGGCAGCGGACCATGGTACAGAGGTATTAGGACACAAATAAGTATTAGCTTAGTCTAGATTACGTTGGCGAAGTGTCCATATAGGTATAATAATAAGAAGTGAGTAATTTAAGTTCAGAATAGATTTACTTCTGAACTGACCCAAGACGTTTGTCAAAATATATTGGATAGAGAATGATGTGTGATTAAGCTTTCTGTGACGTCAATGTCAGTTAAGGATATAATTTTAAAATAGACACGCAAATACCTTACCATTATTAAGATACGAAAACATAGCCTAAACTATATAATAAAAGGAATATCTCTACTCTCGACTCTGTTAAAAAGTAAATTATCACTGTGAACGCGAACGTCACGCGTATCTAGTGTAGCAATAAAGTTGCTACGAAATCGTAGCATGTTCGCGTAGCACTTGTAGCACTACGCATGGGTTTGTAGCACCATAAAATATGAAATATCCTCTTGAAACGTAGGATATGGTTTCATACAAATAAAGGAGTAAAATAAGGCCTATAGTAAAATCTTTATGAAGTGTGAAACCAGAAGAAAAGTAATTTCAGAAGAATTACCACTTAAAAATTATTATAATTTCTAACGAAAAATAAAGTTATTTTTTCATGAAATAATTATTTGGATCACTGTTATGATAAAAGTTTACTAATAATCCATACCTGAATTAATAAAGATGTACATATAGAATAAGTCGTCCATTATTAAAATTATGACTGAATTCCCAGACTTCAAACGTCTAATATGTCCCATACATTCATACAAAAACCGAAAAACAAAAAAGGCCCAACTCAATTCTCAAGCAATTTCGCCAATTTCCCTTAATCCCTGTCCCAAGGAACGAGCGTATGATATTTCCGCAATATTTCGGTACAAGAGCTAGCCTTACAAATCCCGTCTGTCCACTCCAGTATTGGATTATGAGGAAGTCGGATTGAATGTGATGACCACAGACAAAGACGGCAATATCTACACGAAAAGGACAAAACATACGTCGGCTATTAAGCCCTGCAGCGTAAAATTTCACGACACCGTAAACACTTGTTTAAAACGAGTATGCTCTAACTTACAATAACAATAAATATACAAAATCTACTTTATGATATTATGTGTAAGGTTGATTATTGTTTGGTAATGTTGTTAAAAAGGCTTAATATTGAAGGCGTGCTTAGTTGGCCGCCGTAGGGATTTGAGATTTGTCGCTCATTTTTTATTGGTGTCGTGAAATTATTATCGCCGTAAGGCACTTGTAGACAAATACAGTAAGAACTTTTTAGGAGGTTGAAAACGGTTTGTATTGACTTCCTTCTTACCGGTTGTTTTCTTTGACGAAAAGTCTAAGGTTTAATACTGCCTACAATCTCTAAGCTTCTAAAAAGCTACCGGAGATTTTTTTTAAACTATCGTACGTGTCTCAGTTCTTTTATCTAGGTAAATAAAATTTAGTGACTTCGTTAAAAATACCGTGTGGGAATTGAACCTGTCACCTAGCAAGAGTAACTCATTCACTTCGCCAGCCATCACAAATGGACTCTAATTAACACAAAATACACCAACCACAAGTACATCCTTATCCCACAGCTGATTACGAAGTACCTACCGCAAATGGTCATAATTTCCATAAATAAACATGAAATGGCTTTTGAAATTATAATCAGGCAAGTTCCATTCATATTTCGCGAACATTCGTTATAAACAAAACTCTACGAATTCTGAATAAATCATACGTTTGTTTTAAATAATGTAAAGTTGTTACAAATAGCGAAGTTTCTTGGTGTTGTGTTGTTTGGGTATAATTGAAACATCGGAGCCACCTTAAATGAAGTCGGAGGCAAAAGGAAATGTTACCAAAGTTGCTGGATTCTATTGTAATTAATCGTCGAAATATGTTTTTGTTGTTGAAAGGTGAGATTAATATTTTGTGTTCAGATATTCGTTGAGAAATGACGCTGTTTTGTAATAATTTATGTCTTCTTATAGATATCTATTACCTATTTTTTTTTTGTTTGCAAAATGTTCCAGAAAACATATTGACTTTTATAATAGGTATATTTATTTGTCTTCTATTTTTTTATTCTGAGCTTTGGTTAGTCGCAATCACGACTGCTGAGCGTGAAGTCGGGCGACTGTCATTGGATTTTTTGTGTGAACATTCTCAGGAGCAGCAGGCAGTTTAAAACTGTGCACGGTAGATGACAATAGGCTCATTCCCTATAACATGGGACACAATTACGGCTTCTGCCTAACCCTTTGAGAAGTATAGGCGTGATGTTATGTCATGTTATTCGATATTAGAATCCAAAGAATTATCGAGAAGCTGCTATGAAAATAGGTAGGTTATATTGTACGTCTACGAGCGAAGATGAGATTTTTATTCTGAGCTAATGAGTAAAGACCTATGTCAGAGGGATAATATGACAATAAAATAATATATAGTAATTTAATAAGCAGTGATAGCCTAGCGGTTGAACCCTTGCCTTTCATGCAAGAGGCCTGAGTTCAAACCTGGCCCGAACCTCTGACTTTTCGGAATCATGTGCGGATCAGAATTTTTTATGGTGAAGGAAAACATCATGAGGAAACCTGCACAACTGAGACGACTCCATAATGTTCTTGATGATGTGTTTAGTCCGCCAATCCGCACTGGGCCAGCATGGTGGACTAAGGACTAAACCTTCTCATTCTGAAAAGAGACCCCTGCCCAGCAGTGGGACAGTAATGGGTTGAATTTGTTATAGTAATTTAGAAAAAAGAAACACGAAACAGATGCAAAAAAATCTGTCAAGAAAAAAAGGTTTTTTTTTTTAATAAAAAATATAACGCTTAAAAACCCGACATCGTCCATCATCGCATAGAAATGCATCCTTTTCACGACAGGTGCCCACGTTTTTCAATAGCACCCCATGTCACAGAGGGGCGGGGGTTCGAACCCGGTCGGTTATTAGCACCAATTCAGAGGGGTGAATAAATGTGAGCTTAATTTGCTTACGGTATGTTGATGATATGTACATATTTTAAGCGTAATGTATGTACTTGTCGCTTAAGGTTTCTAATGCGTATGTCGAGTAACATCTATGGAGACAATAAAATCAAAAGCTCCATCTAACAAATACAAAATAGAACCTTATTCAGTTCATAAATTTTCATATACCTAGGTAATCGTTCAAATTCAAATTCAAAATTCATTTATTCAAAATAGACTATTACTAGTGCTTTTTGAACGTCAAACATATTATGGACAGAACTAATACGCCCGCCCTTGACCGCTTCCTATTTGTTTTAGCTTGGGGAGAAGAAACGGCCCAACAAACTCCCCAGCAACACTACCATGTCTGTCATTATACAATAATAAAAAAGAATATAATTAAAGAATGCTATTACAATAATTATAGCTTAGCAGAAACGTTTCCATATACATAGTGCACACCATTTCACCAAAAGGTATAAGGCAATATAGCCGTAGCGTTGATCATCATCATCATCATCAGCCAGAAGACGTCCACTGCTGAACGAAGGCCTCCCTCAAGGGGGGGTTTGCCATAATCCCCACGCTTGGCAGGCGGCTTGGGGATCGCAGTGGCTCACCGATTAGTGAGAGGACGCTGCTGCCCGTCCTCCGGTGTCTGGACGCAGTTTTAAGACATACCCGTGTCATAGGTAGCGCTGATAGTAATATGAAAATTGACAAATTACATATTGGCTATTATTCTCTAATAGTTGGTTGGATAAAAACAACATAGCATCCCGCCTGTAATCCCTGGATGGTAAAGCAGAGGTGTACTATTGTACATGCACATTTCCCTGATGCCGTGACCGTTATTCGTAAATCCCATGTTTGCGAGCCTATTGCCATCAACCGGGCACAGTTTTGTATATATATGACATGTAAAACTGTAACCACGATACAGGAGAAATCCTAGTGATGGGCAAAGTTTACCAAATGAAATCCAGACGCCGTGCTGCTACTCAGAATTTCTAATAACACTTTGCTCGACCGGGGATCGAACCATCGCCTCACGCTCAGTAATCGAGCTTGCAAACACTAGACATTGATCGGAATCAGAATACACAACAATCCAGTTTTATTTCTTCAAAGGAAGAACTGGTCCTTCATTACCCATCGCAAGTCTTGACTGGCAATACCAATAACGCCACAACATTGTCACATCGCATCCGATAGTGTTAGTGTGAAGTACAATGAATATTTGGCACGTCTGTTGGCATAGAGTCCAGTTGTTTTGGCACTTAACACTCGAGTCATTGGCTATTTGGCAGTCTTCGTTCGATCGCTATAACGAGAACTGTGATGCAAAATGGACAAACAGAGACGCCATGTTGGTAGAAATGGTGTTATAGCAGTATGGAGGTACTGTTATTTGATGGCCGGGTTGCATGCCATAAACATGCGTGTGGGTGGGTGGGTTTCATATCACCAATAGCTGATGAAAGCTATCGTTTTCAAAATTCTCTTCGGCTTATGAAAGAGACTGATATTTAAGAATGATAAAGAGTGATTTTGCAATATAAGTTAAAAAAACAAACAACTGAATTTGACGGCACAGTTGGCGCAGTGGTTGAGAGATCGACTACTGCGCAACGTGTCTCGGGTTCGATTCCCGCACGGAACAAATATACAGATAGTTGTTTCGGGTCTGGGTCTTTGTGTATGTGAATATATGTGTTTGTAAATGCACCCACGATACAGGAATTATTAACATTGTGGAGCAAAGGACAAAAAAAAAATTAAATACGCAGTTTTTCGTACAACGTTTACTTTAAACGTAAAACGGCATCTCGCGTGCATTCTCCAGAGGGTTTGGCAAGGGTGTCCTACGCAATAAGTCGGGCCTAACCTAGTATAATTCCAAAATCTTGGTTGCTACAAGCCAACCAATTTTAACACTTTGTCCAACCACTTTGATCGAATCCAGGACTTCACGCTCAGCAGCAGCGCTTACGATCACTGGACCAATAAGCCATTCTCTAAACTCACTAATGATCACGTCAATTTCACTTTAATAACTTAAGTTAATACGTATCCACGTAGGAAAGTAAGTGATGAAGATAATTTATTTTTCTTTTGACACTCAAAAACCTTATTTAAGTATGAGACATGCGTAAAACATCAAAGATTGAATTCAAGGAAAAGACGGCCTCTATAAAGGTGTATCAAAGGGTTGAATCAAAAACGCCTTCAAAAATAGGATAATCTCGGTGAGGCAACCAATTGCCTCACGTACATAAGAAGCTTGGCATATATTTAGCTGATAAAGTACTACCTATCTATAATCATGCTGATGATTTAGAAATTAAAAAAATTTGAAGAATAGGAAGAAGGGAAATAATTGTAAGTACCGATTTAGAACAAGTGTTTATAATAAATGAAATTAAAATCTAAACAGTATCGTAGTTTTGTGTTGGAGGCCAAGACAGTAAATACGTAAGTAAAGTAAGTAAAAAAAAAAAAAAAAAAAAAAAATTATTCTTTAATAAAACTGGTAACACTCGAATTATGCCAACAATATTATGGCATGACAAATTGTTTATTGGCCAATTTAATAATTACGTCTATGCTAAAATATATAGTATTAATTAGATATAATAAATGAAAAAACTACGTACATATTAAAACGAAACTAAAAGGTGATTGTATGAAGTGCTATTTCTTGAAACAAAAAATAAAGATGAATGATTTAAGTCCCAACTTGTTCTAAAATATCATATTTAAATTTCACTGGAACTAATTGGATTTAATTGATTTGGGCCCACCACGGATAAAACAGATATTTAAAAAAAAAACAGTTTTTGTATGGACTTATCAGAAAAAAGATACCTGAGGTTTATCCACCTAATCAAAAATCTGCTCTTAGATTAGTGTAATTTAATCTTAAACTCATTAGTACCTTGTAAATTCTAGAATGACTTAATACTGTACTATTATTTCCATGTCCTTAGCAACAGGTCCCATGGTGTAATGGTTAGCACTCTGGACTTTGAATCCAGCGATCCGAGTTCAAATCTCGGTGGGACCTTCGACTGGTAAAGTTTTGTTTAAATGTTATCAGTGACTACTGGTACATTTTGTGCTTGATAATGACATTTAATTACTCATATGACACGCTATAGTGTCATAAAGTTGTAATGTTCGATTCGTGATCTTAATAGCCTTTTGTAATTCATTAGCAACGTGACAGATGGCGCTACAAGTCTCTTCTTTAGAATTTCGAAAGGACTTTTATTTAAATAAAAATTCCTGACTCTATAACATTTTGGTTCGGAACGACTGCAGAACATGAGGACCTGGATTCGATTCCCGACTCGGGAAAACAGTTTTTCTGTATGAATATTTTATAATAGTTTGGAACAGTGCTCGATTGATGATAATAGGTTCGCTTGTCACATGGGACTTAATAACAGCATCTGCGAAATGTGGGGCACAATTAGTAGATACCTTCCCGTCTGCCGAACCCTTCGGGGATACAGGCGTGATGTTATGTTATTTTTATTTTTATTTAGGTAGGTAGGTATTCGTAATATAAATGTTTGTAAAATAGAAATTAAGCATCAACATCATAATCATTATAATTATCCCAGACTTTCCAAAAATGATGTTACCAGCGCCAAAAAAAAATGATAAATGGTCCATAAAGTTAACATTTTCAATACCGACTAAAATTAATAAATCTCTCTAAACATTTATTGTCGTTACTTTATACGTACATATTTCACAATATACACGCATATGGACCATCATTTTTCCAATAAATCTTCCCAAATTATCACCATGGCGACGCCTGCGTCATCTCACGTCAGGTCGGTTCATTAACTTTTTGTTTTTTAATACCGGCTCAAGACAAAAGCTAACAGCGACATTTCTAAAAGCCAAGAAATACGGTATCATTTGTAAATATTAGAAAATAGTATTGAGGTAGTTTTTATTGCAATATCCATGAGACTTTGGGTTAAATAATTACCCCGCAGATTGTTTTATCTACAAGGATATTTGGTGCTACTGCGATCGGGTCTTAGATGCATTTAAATACTTTACATAATATTGTCATGGTATTGGTAGTTTTGTAGTCATCCTCATCGTTTTTATAGCGAACTAGCGACCCGCCCCGGCTTTGCGCGGGTAACACTTATTATCTATAGCCAGATAATTTGTAGGAAACATATGACATAAAATTGCTAAAAAGCCAAAAAAAGAAGTTGATCCGATCACTACCAAACTTCACAGGATTAACCGCTGGGGTAATCTGAAGATTAACTTAAAATTTCATTAAAATCGCTCCAGCTGCTTTAGAGTCCATAGGGAACATACATACACACATTTATTTTTATTTATATACAAATAGATATTCTACACGACGAAATCAAAGTCTGGATAATGTTTGACAAAAGGTAATCTTAGAGTATAAGGCGAGTTTGAAATTAAGGTTGCTAAATAATTATAATGCGCTTTCATTATTATCACGCATGAATTCCCCGAAAGTCCTATAACTCATTGCCCAACCCGTGGATTAAGCCGGGTTGCAACCACTGGACCAGTGAGGCGTTAATTCATAATAATAAGCACTTATACTAAGGCTAGAACTGACTAACCAAAACTCAACCCACAGTTGGGCAAATCAAAGAATGACTTCAAGGCAATGATCTTAATACCGCTCGAATCTTACCCCTCATTCCCATCATAAGAGTGAGTAAAAAATCTCGACAATAAATCTTTATTGCCGTGTTGTTTGTCCCGCATTATTTGTGCCGTCGAGCAATTTTCGTTTTCTTTGACGACATCATTTTCCGTTGCCAGGAGTAATTGCTCGTATGTGACTCCGTACCAGTAATAAAACGTGTTTTACGCCACATTTTTGTGAACATTTAACAATAAAACGGAGGAAGGTAATGAAAATTGACAAGGCAAGTTGGAAAGTGCTTTCGGAGAAATTATTTTGGTGTGTTTTGCCCATTTTTTGTTGTGAGTAATATGGTACACAATGTATTTTCGTTTACCTGCATACGATTGGTAAAGGTACTCGTATAACACATAAAAACATTATAAAGAGCATGATCTGTTGTATATCTTATTAAGCCAATTTCTGAATATCATTTACATTCGTACTATTTAGGACGGGCCTAGTCTCCATAGTCTATGTAATGAGAAGAGTGAAAGTCTTGGTACACTATGCTAGTCTGCTGATGGTTTGGACTACAAACACCATTCATAACTATATGGAAATCTCTTGGGTGTGCAGGTTTCCTTGTGATGTTCTCCTTCACTGTCAAAGTAGCTGAGTATCGAAATCTAATCCGCACGTGAATTCCAAATAGAGTTGCGTGATGTGATCGAACTCAAAACTTCCTGCACGGAAGTCAAACGTTCATCCACTGAGGTATCCCTCTTTGTTACATGACTACACCGATATAATATTAACAAAAATACATACGCACCTGTAATAATGTAAAAGCCCACGTACCAATATTATTAAACAAAAAATATATCATATTTTAATCACGAACCGGTAATGAAAGCCGCGTCAAGTGACACGGTCGTAATTAGAAAAGTTGAATCCGAGCCGTTTGTAAAAATGCCATCTCCCGGCACGGTCGATAGGAAAAATTTTAATTGGATACACAATACTGTGGCAAGTTGTTCTCGTGTTGTTACCAACGTAATTTCTGTGCGAGAGTACCTTCTTTTTTTTTAACGTCTGTAAATGTACTTTTTTGATGTTGGTACCTAATTGTGTTTTGTGGTCCCCGTCATAGATTAAACCTCATTTCTCCGTATTAAGATATGATAGTAGATGAGTGAGTACGATTTATATGAACTAATCAATAATTATAAAATAATTTCTCACAAAGATCCTGAAAATTTGTGGATACGTCGATACGACTAATTATTTTCAGAATCGCCAATTATAGATTTGAAACATTGTGTACAGTACCTATTGTCATTTGACTCTGATGCCGAACATACTGAATAAATACTTTTTTAACGAGAACGGGTAAAAATTTAATACCATTATCAAAACTCCAACAATTAATTTGAACAACGAATCGAACTCCTAAAGAAATTTCATATAAATCGTTTTCGCTCTTTCAGTAAGTAACAGTCCAAAATCTGTTCAAATTGGATAGGTAACAAGTTGGATGCTGGTGTAATGAACGGAATTCCGTACATACCAGAATGCGAAGACATTGCAGGTGGGAGCCGCCTTTTATTGGATTTCTCCACTTCAACTGTGGAAGCTTTTGAAGAACGTTATATTGAGTTTTTCGGAGTCACGGCGCGAATAGTTTTAGAAAGGCACAATTTTTTTGACTTTTTTTGCGATGCCGATTCAGGTCCGCTGACGGTTAAAGGTCCGAATTTCTGTGTGCGATTTCAGGTAGATCCACCTTCGTTGTTTTTTGTTGGGTTTGAAAATCAATACGTATTGATTTCTGCACTATTCGTTGCCAGTGATATTAATTTATAGTAACTAGATACAAAATTCAGAACTTTTTAAGTTACTTTAATATAATAACGTGTACTTATTCTTTATGTACCTATCTAACTCACCAGAATCTTCCAAAACTTAAATAAAATAATAGAATTTGATTGAAGGTAATTGCTTCACGACGTCTATCTAAAAATTCTCTAACAAAATCAACCGAACAAATTAACCTCAAAATGAACCTATTCTCAAGGCGGTCGTTACTTCGATAACGGAAAGTGGATAAGGATAGCCACACCGACGACATCGCCGTCTGGAGACGAAACTGTAATTGTGGCACTGATAGTGACAGTATTTTTGTGAACACCGCTTAATTTGTGTCAGCTAAAACGGTTTTTGATGAGATAAGGTGTAGAAGGAGGTAAAACGATTTTTGATGACGTGATAGGCTCCCAGTAATAGGACTTTTGGTCGAATTTATTGTGTGGTTTGCGATATCTTGGCTCTAGTCGGTCTAAAATGGATAAATATGTGGTTTTCATGCAGTATTTAGCCTTCATTGAATACTAGTTAGTTGAGAAAAACATTCACGGGTTTTATCTAAAATTGGATGATCCAGAATGACTGAATGTTAGTAGTCTTTTACTTGGGTAACAATCATTACGACTGTCACTTTTTGTGCTAACTTCAAATCAATATGATTATGACTAAAAGGCTTAAAATCTACATGCTTGTCAATCAAACTTTTCAACCGACTTCAAAAAAAGGAGGAGGTTCTCAATTCGGCAATATTTTTTTTTTTTTTTTTTTATGTTTGTTACTCGATTTCTCGAAGACGCCTGGACCGATTTCAAAAATTCTTTTTTTATTTGAAAGGGTATGCTTGTCATTTGGTCCCATTGTCATCAGGTCAGGACCTGATGGTGGAAACCCTGAGAAATCGAGGGCATCTCTTGAAAATTGTAGGCGAGCATGGGGTAAAAACTTGATATTTATGTGTATATCTGATGAGACTACAATACTATGGAGGTTTAGGGCAGATCTGATAATGGAGACGACAGAGGATCGAGGGAACTCCTCAACGGTACATCTTAACTACCTCGTGTTTGGGCTTATTTTATTCGTGTTGACAAGATCTTTACACCGAGATGGGTAATGACTGCCACTGTAAGGTCCGTGATGCAGGTGCAGTACAGTTTAGGGAACTCCTTAATGGTTGATAGCAGCTACATAGTGTTTGGGCGATTATTCCGTCAATTACAGACCGATTTTAAAAATTCTTGTTTTGTTTGAAAGAGTTTGCTTCCCATTTGGTCCCATTATCACCAAGTCAGGATCTGATGATGGGATCCTAGGGAAATCGAGGGATACCCTCAAATATTGTAAGACAAATAGCCCGTTTGAGCTTTTTCAACCGACTTCAAAAAAAGGAGGAGGTTCTCAATTCGGCTGTATTTTTTTTCTTAATAAGTTAGATAATGGCGTCTGAAAATCATCATTTAATGATGCTGAGCTGATGATGGATGTCATAGTATTCCTCAACGGTAAAGAGTTAAGGGAATAAAACTTCCGAGTTTGGGATCACTCGATATATTTTGATGAGTCCCGTATAAAACATTTGGTATAGAGGGTCTGATGATGGAGCCAGGAGATAGATGGTGGAACTCTTCAGTAGCTACTTGTAAACCCCTCGAGTTTGGGCTCATTTTAAACCTCTAAAAGTCAAAACTATCATAGTATTAGTTACAATAGTCGTCTTAATCTTTTCATTTCTCGTAATGCGTTTTCATCATGTGGTCGGCTAAGTAATTTATTTGATTTTAAAATCACATAGTGCAATACCGTCTAAGGTTTTCACTCGACTTGGGGCAACATACATTTGACCTTTGTAAAGTTTTTTAAGAGAATCGTCTTTACTAGGTCTACCCATCACTCAAAATTGCAAAATAATTAAAATTTTTAACAAAAAAAAAAAAAACCGACTCCAAAAAACTCAAAAACAAAACTAATAACTAAAAAGCAAAAAATAAATCTTTTATTATACAATATAGTAGTTGAAGAATATTGAAGTCGGTGCCAAGTAAAAAATGCAATGATAAACCGACACGATTGGCGAAGTGCATTTGTCGTGTCCGACGCATAATCCGCTCCGCACTCGACAATTTCTACGTGAACTCGTTGTTTCAATGTCGCTATTATAGCAGCAAGGTATATTACTTTTAAATTTTACTTGGCACCGATTTCAATATTCTTCAACTACTATATTGTATAATAAAAGATTTATTTTTTGCTTTTTAGTTATTAGTTTTGTTTTTGAGTTTTTTGGAGTCGGTTTTTTTTTTTTTTTTGTTAAAAATTTTTAGCTTAATCAATTCAATGTATAGTTTTAATACGACGACACGTTTGGCGCAGTGGCTAAGCGATTAACTTTCTGCGCTACGTGTCGCGGGTTCTATCCCCGCACGGAACAAATATTTGTATGATCTACAGATAGTTGTTTCGGGTCTGGTTGTGTGTGCATGTGACATGTATGTTTGTAAATTGTACCCACGATACAGGAGAAATCGTAGTGTGTGGCAACGTTTTTTAAAAAAGAGAGAATAACTCGTTGTCCCGTTGTTCTTTTGTTATTATCAATTTTGGTGGGATAAGATTATTTCTATTTTTTACTCGAAGTTTGAAACGTTTTATCATTAAAGCAATCATAATTTGCCCAGCCTTTCCCCAACTATGCTAGGGTTGGGTCCCGGTATAACCAGATGCGTGTAAATATCAGTATTTTAACAAAGCGGTTCCCATCTGACCGCCGTCAACCAATTACTGGGAGACATTGATACTCTAAGGTTAGACCGATCAAACTTTTTGGGTTGCTGACACCCGTAATCAGGAATACAGGTACCCGATATAATTTTAACATAAGTGTATTGTTGGATTAAATGTAAAATTCCACTGGAATCCTGCAACGCTTGCTATTTACACAAAGTTGTTGAAACCACCTCGCGAAAGTTTTACGTTGAAGCTAAATCTCGCAATGTTATTACCTGTCGGGTGTAAAAAATAAAGTTTGCAGGACATGGGCAACAAAATGTTACTGTACTGCACAACAGGTGTAATCTTTCTTTGTATTATGTTGCGTTAACCGGGGTATTTGTCACTAAATGATTTTAAGGAATCAGTGTGTGAGTAGATAGCTATTTTTTTTTAAATCTCAAATTCGCTAAATTGAAGACTTGGAATAACTATAGACATTTGTTGACTAAACAAATATCATAATAAATCTGTGCAGTGATCGAACTTAACGGTCGCCAGTTTGATTACCGCACGCGATAGCGAATGGACACCGCAGTGATCGTTTCTCTTGTTTTTTTCAGGTTGTAAAATGCTGAACATAGGTACCTACCCAAATACAGGCTCAGAAATAAAAGATGAATGCATCCTCCAAACGAGAAACCCAGATATGTACTATAGAGAAATAAACACACAAATCTACACAAGTAGGTATCTACCACCAATACATATTCCACCCTCCGACTGCACGTACTCCACAGAAATCAGTAAACAATTAAAACAACAATACACCCTAGTGTTTGTGAAGTCACACCTGCAGCTTACGACTTAAGGCCCGTTTACACTTTGATTAATAATATTTAAAATAAAATCATGGTGGGTACCTGAAGCTTTGTCCGTATTTCTAGTAGTCGACAATGTATATAACGGAATAATGATAATAATTATCACCTATAATGATAATCAGTCTATTGTAATACACTCCTAGACATACGCTTTTCTAGAAAAATACTATATGAAAAATACAACCATAAAATGTTATAGAGTATGATCAACACAAAAAGCGCTACAGTTTACAGGTCATAAAATAATAAAGGACCTACCTTTATTAGACGTCGTTTTCTTGAAAAAAACTTACGAACGATAAAATTCAGAAATTGTACAATAGAATAGTGATCCCTTTTGTTGTTTGTTTCATTTTTTCTTATTTTCAGATACTTGATATTTCTTAAAACTATCTTGAGAAAACACACACATTTGCATAGAACTAATCTAATGCAAATATTCCTTCTAATGTACATACATAACATGAAAGACTAGGAATTTTCACCACAGAAAATCGTAATTTTAAACCACATGTACTCACAGTTATAATATCTAACTAATTAGTCGTATAAATAGAAATAAAACGCCAATTGATAAAATCGTAGTCAAATGAATGGGACAGTAAAACAGCCGATATTCTGTATCGCTTTTATTTATATTACATTCTCCATTCTTTGTATCAGACTTACGGTCTTTGTGAACAGACCCTAAAACGCATTTAATCACAGTTTAATCTACTAGATTGCGGCAAGACTTGCTTTATTCTTCTCCGAACTTCACACCTGCATGCTTTGAAGAAAATGTATTAAGCGCTAGTTCCTCTACCTGCGGCTTCACTCGCTCAATCAATTTTTAATAAGGTATAAAGTACTCTTTTCGGTAATGCAGGTTTCTGACATTCAGTCATATAAGTACTAGGTACTATTAATTCTAATGGTCACGATTTGTAGTCTAATTATAATAAAAAAAAAACAGTTGCATTTTTCAAATTGAACGATATTCTATAAAAACATAAAGAACGCGTTTTTATATTTTCTCTAAACTCCGACGCAACTGAAGCGTATGCTAAAATGCAGAATGGCATCATAAATATTGAAAACAAAACTCTGGTCACATTTATAAAAACTACAAAGCATATAAAATATAGTTCTTAAGGTATGTTTAGTTCCCCTACACACAACAGGCGAGGTGGAATAAAGCCTAAACCCTTCTCATTCTGACAAGAGATGGGCCCAGAAGAGGAACAATAATTGGCAGAATTTATTACTAACAGTGTCCGCAACTTCGTCTGTATGTATATTGTGTTTATTATCTAATTAGCGTTTTGCTGCAATAGTAAAAATAAACCTACGAACTTCTCCAGGATCCAGGCTACCTCTTTATAAAATTTTATAACGATCGGTTCAACGTTTTGTCGTGGAGAGGTAACAAACAGACAGACAGAGTTGATTTCGCATTTATAATAGTGTGGATTTTCCCGAAGACATAGTAAATTTCACATACCTGTCCAAAACAATAGAATGTTTAACTATTAACACTATAGAAAAAGTATAATCTAATATCTATGTAAATCTAAAATTGAGACACAGAGATAGTTTTTATTTTTATTATTATGCCAGGCTCTACTCATATCACCTGTACACGTGGCCTGGTGCTTTCTATCGGTTACACGTGTTTCTAGTCTATTATTGACACTGTATGTCCACACAAAGGTACAGGGAACAAAGAGAAAGTATACAAGGCCGTTTGATAATATAAAAGAAGTTTTAGACCAGCCGCCCGTTGCTGCCGTATATATCTGCTTACCACAATATAAAGTTAACATTGCAATAATATTATTATTGAGTCAAGATAACGAAATGAAAGCCATTTTTCTTGGCCACGTGAACGCTACGTGAACTAAAAATAGCTGTCAGCCTGCTAAACAGGCGCAGTTGCAAGAAAAAGTTAGTTTTTTAAAACAAAAGACGAAGTTCCCGCCACTTTCTAAGCTAACAATCACGCCATAATATATTCAAATTACGGTACTGTATAGACGGCAGAAAAATAAACTTTCTTTCCTTGATATAAAATTATTCAAGATAAACATTCAGCGACTCAATAACTTCTGACAAAATTAAGGGAACAAATTTTGATTTTAATTTTATTGTGTCATTGCGACGCGTTGTCTGTAAAATACAGCGCAATTTGTTACAAAAACAGTAAAAATATTAAGGACGTTAAATTAATTATCTTTCAACGTACAGTGGTGTTAATGTGTAAATACGTGTATTTGTATAACGATTGGTATGTAATATAATATGATAATCAGGTAAATGGCCTTACACATGAAACTGGCGTTTTGTCGAACTGGCCACTTAGGTTTCAAATATACGTTTGGTTATAAATTCTAGATTCAAATTTAAGCTCGTGTATTTGTTTTTTGAATTTAGTTATTCATTTGTTTTCGCGTCATTTCATTTTTATATTTTTTTATTAATATTGCCACTTTAAACATATTTTGGTAGGAAACTCTGCATCTTGATTTTTTACATCAAAGGCTTTCTTCCTCTTTCCTTGATATTCCGCGCCTAATCCGCTTCGTTACATTCGGGATAATTTGACAGAAAGAAACTGAAGGAAATCCGTTCGTAATGTTAAATTGCCAGGTTGTGTGTTATAGCGGATATGACGATATGAGGTTGGCTTCCACGAAATATAATTTGCTCGAGCTTTTAAATTTTTTGAGGTTCGTTAGCTTGTTTTTACCTTGTGGTTTTAGAGAGCCGGCTTGTCATAACATGTTGGGTTTATGTCTGTGTTGCAATGAATATATAAAAATTGTGTAGTATTTGAATGTGTTATAAATATTATGAATGTAGTATGAAAATATTGAGTACGTATCTATTTTTCAGTAATAAGCTGCATGTTTTTAACAAAAGTGCTTACCTTAAAAGATAGTTTAAAAAAAATAAGTTACGCTGATCGTTTTCTTGCAAGTGGAAGTTTGCAAGTGGGAAGGGGAATGGGTGCAAGGGGAATGTCGTTCTATGTGATGGTCTAAGGGGGAGGACTTCGTTCAGCAGTGGACGTCTTCTGGCTGATGATGATGATAATGATTGTTTTCTGAAATATGTTGAAAAATAAGACAAATATCTAGTACTTAATATCTTGTACAGGCCCCAACTGAAAATTACAGGCCCCAACTGAAAATCAGCGCTGCAGCTATCCAGCAGCAGCATCATGCTGAGTTGGGGACCTATTTTTGACCTTAGTTAGTTTGTATGTTTTTAGTGTTATTGTTATTTTTGTTTTTTTTTTTATAATTATTTCTATTTTTGTATTTTTTTTTTGTGTGTGGTCAAAAATAAATTATTTTCTTTCTTTCTTTCTTTCTAGTAAGAAAGTATTACTGAATCTCCTTTGGTTTAAGATTAATTTGATGATAATACCCACTGACCAAACTAATCACGAAATATCAGTTAAGAATTCCAAAAGATCCAATGCAACTAAGAACAACAGCCAAAAATTGTTTTAAATTTCGATCCTCTAATATTGTTACCTAAACCCCACAAAATTCCATTTCAGAATTTCAAAACCCACCTTCAAAACAGACGCAGTCAAATCAAAGTACAGCAGTTTGTACAACACAATTTAACAGGGAACACGATTGTTACCGAACTTCCCCCAGTCCGTGCTATTGACGCGTCCGAAACGCACAATGCACTCGAAATTTACATACAGATATGATGTTATATGGTATTGTACATGTAGGACTCCAGACTGTCGATATTATGAAGTGGAAATTCGCAAGTCAAACTGAAATAGACTTAACTTGGACAATAGGGGGTTGTGGATAGATAAAGCATGTTTGGTTTCACACGTGTCAATCGACATAAACTTATATTCACTATTGTATTGTAATTTTTTTGTATTGTCTTTGTTTGTTATTCATTTACGTTACGTGTTTAATTGATAATCCTTTTAAACTGTGGGCGTTGTTATAAAGTGTAGTTTGTGTCGTCTAATAAATATTTTTTCTTTCTTTATTTCTTTCTCTACAAATGTAATTCAGTCTAATCTAGGGTTGCCATCCCCAAATTCTGAAAACCAGGATTTGGAAGTGGAAATGCCAGGACATTTCGGTTTAAAAACAGGACACAGTATAAGAAAACAATGTCAATGAAAATCAATGAATAGCAATTACAATGTTTTATGAAATTATCTTCAATGAAATTGTATAATATAAGAAATGAAATGAAGCACTAAATTATAAAATAACGCTAATGATTAAACATAAGGTTCGAAGCAGTAGTAGCGCGCGAATAATAAAACACAAGACCTTACGAGGACTCTTTAAAAAACCCTGGACGCTACTAAATAACTATCTAGGACAACCCAGGACACTCCAAAAAGCAGGACATGTCCTGGGAAAACAGGACGGTTGGCAACCCTAGTCTAATCGGCAGTGTCACACTGCTGGGGTTGGACCTGGAGCTGTTGTCATAATGAGAAGGCTTAAAGCCTCAGTCTGCTACGCTACTAAACTCACATCATCGATTACATTATGGAGTTTTCTTTTCACCACATTTTTTTTTACCGAATTCAGAGTAACAGCACTATAGACACTCAAAACCGTTAAGATAGTTAATGCAGTTAATTCAATGAAGGAAAAAAACTAAAAAAGTATACGTCTAGACTGGCATTTGGAAGAAATCATTGTTATGGATGATTTGAGCTAATCTGTCCTTACACGTCCTTCATTATTCAAATAGTAGATTAGATCAAGACAAGGTTAAGAATAAATTAATCAGGGTTGACACAAAAATGTTATTTATTACACATGCGTCCTCGGTATCATACGCATTCTTGAGTTTTTACGGAATTTACTTCGTCTGTTCTTAACTACTAGATTTAATTTAAAACAAATCACAGGCGAGTCTACACGCACTACAAAACCTACCTTAAAAACAATTCCAAAGACTTTAAAATACCTGAAAGCTCTCTTAAAAGTCTTAGAAACTTTTCTCTTTGGTCTCCGCCCTCGAGATACTTTCGCAGAAGGAAAGCGTTTATAATGCATAAGCAGGAATATTCTAGACTTGTACGTACGCACCACAAAAGGACAGGTCCGTTTCACAGTTGGACGTCATAAATTGCACAGACGTCTGAGTTTGTGCTGCAGTGACAGTTATAAAATATGGCGATTTTATTTAGAATATAATTGTAATTGCTAAAAATAATAATTATCAATGTGGTGATTGACACTGCCATGTTTTAATGTCATTAGTGTCAAAAGTGGCTAATCATTGTTCAAAGTTTTGTGAATGAAAAATCTTTTAAATTTAATTATTGTTCGTGATAAATTGCTATTCTACTAATACTATTAACGCAAAAGTTTGTGAGGATGGATGTATGTTTGTTACTCTTTCACACAACAACTATTGAACGGAATTGGTTGAAATTTGGAATCGAGTTAGCTTATATCCTGGATTAACACATAGGCTACCTTTTATCTCGACACAACAGTGTTATCGCGGGATGGTCCTAGATAAAAATTGATTATGCCCATCAAGCCATATCCTTGATGGTTTCTGCATCACCGTTGGTCATACTTTTCCCGCTCCTACTCCATAACTTGTACCAGCTCATCTGTTTCATAGCAGCTAGCATGGAGGTGAATAAAGTTATTTAATAGTCCCCGAAAAGATGAGCACTTGTCGACTCCACGCCAGCTTTCGTCTCGACTACATCTAGCGTTTTCCTATGTTATTAGTCGGACGAATTTATGAATACCCGGAGTCGTGTTTTGCGTTTTATTTTGACACGTGTCCGTGCTTCGTAGTTTATAGCAAAGTTAAATCCTATTATGTTTTGCTTATAACGTTTTTGGTCGTATTATTTATTTTAGTTATACAATTACAGTATGATACTTAAGTGTCGCTAGAAAATGCATTGGAATTGTTTATTTCGTGTTATATTTTGCTTATGATACTAACTAAGCTTAAAAGTTTCTGATATTCATTTAGTTTAGTTCTTATATCTACCTAACTATATTTATAAAAAGTATAATCTTCCACTTACCAAAGTCAGCACAGAAAACACCTGAAAAACGAAAGAAAATCTTATGAAAACATCTACACACTAGCCCAATTTAGAAGATAGACAGTTTCAAATTCAATCAAGCAAAGTATCCCCGCTAACCCAAGACCATATCAAAGCATCCAAAATAGCCCAACCTGAACTAACAGCCCTCTAAAACTAATAAGCAAACATATTCAAATTCACCCACGTCCCTATTCTGTAAACGCCAAACCACTTTCGTACGGTTGAACGACTTAACGCCAATCACGGCTTAGCGACACCCAATACAGACTGGCGGGAGGATTAATTGAATATATTTGCATTTCATCCCGGTAACATTTTCATTTGTTTCATAATATTAGCTATTCAATGTGCCTAGAAATAGTTAGGTATTTTTTTGGTTTTAGATTATTTTTAATTGGAATGATGGTTTTGATTCAGGGCTCCACGAAAGGTCTACAAGAATTACGCGCTTTTGTATAAGTTGGTTTAGTCGAGAACCTACCTTTACCTTCCTTTGCCTATAAGAACGCTCTTTCTAATAAGCATTGTATAAAGTTATGTCTAACGGAGTTTTAACTATATTTTATGTCATATGAGGTTCCCTGTTCCCTTTCTACATGTTTACTGTTTTGACAAAATTTCTCATCAGCTACTTCGTTCTAAAAATGGCCCTTACTTGACAACTACTGGCTGAGTTGGTTTTAAAACTTAGTTATGTTTTTTTTGTATATATTTTTCTTAGTAACATTAAACTCCTCTTTACAACATTCTGAGATAGTGTATATTCATTTTAAAACAATAAAGTATAACATTTTACTATAAAACTCAAATGACATCATACATACATATTATATGACAGACAGAAACTAATTGTGACTATCAGTTGACACACGACTGACACTTTACTGCCTGGGTGTACAAAGATATTATAGGAGAGCAAATGAAGGAGTAAACACAATGGTTAGTAGATTTATAATAACAAACATAAAAAGATTTAATGCAAACATTGTTTGATATTATAGTAGAATTATAGTAAAATTTGTTAAATAAATGTACAATAATTCTGAGTATATATTTTTATAATCAGAATTACTATAACATAAATTTATTTAAGTACTTTGACTATACCCGTTAACAACCAATTAAAGTTAAAGACATAATTATAGGTACATAAAACAGAAACAAGAAAATAAAACAACTAAATTAACATCACTTTCAAAAATCTCTCACAGAGTACCTACTCCTGAAACATTGATAAAATCTTCGTCCTTTCATTCGCAAATAGATCGTTTGTTAGATCAGAAGCCCAAAGATCATTATGTAAATACATAATATTCACTAGAAGATGATCCTGTACGTCATCTGTTTGTTTGACGTCACGTCTCCATAACGTTAGAACTGATTAACGAACTTTGGAACACGCGTGGCAGTGAATACATTATTAGTTTTAATACGGTGAGCAAACCAAAACGCTTCAAGCTTTTGTCACTTCTTGCTACAGTATAAGCCCCTGAAGTAATAAACGTTATACTTACGTCAAAAATATACAGTTAAAGTGTCGTTATTTATGAAATAACTATGTATATGTATACAGCATTTAATAGTAAGGGACCATGCGGCCATGGTAGATTAGTACGTTAGTTTTTTATACTGTCCCATTAGTCTAGTCTAGTGGTCGTTAGCGCGACTACTGACCGTTATGTCCTGAGTTCGATTCCCAGGCCGGGCAAAGTACTATTACGTTTTTCTGTATGAAAAATTAGGCTCGCCCCCTATTACATGGAATACAGTAACAGCATCAATATCATTGAAATGTTTGTGTAGAATAGTACCCCTCTGCTTAACCCTTCGGGGAAGGCAGGCGTGATGCCAGGTTATGTTATGATTTTTATGACCCTTGGCTGGTCTAGCTTAAAATCAAATAAACCCCTCGCCGTCGGATTTCGATATCAACTACAATTTTCGTTATCTTTTGATGAAAAGATAACCAAAATTGTTCTTTCTTCTTCGTAATAAAATATAAGGCTGTTATTCCAGGACACTTGAAGATAACAAAACAACTGACATAATATTTTAACTCAACGTAATGGTTCTGTCCTTTTTGCAGCAACTGCTAAAATATAACGGAAACGAAAGAATGGGAGCGTGATTATGAATATATTAGTTTAGTTTCCATATTATTCAGTGTTCAGCTGAAGTTCATTATGTAAAAGTTTACAAAGCCTTTTATTAAAATTCAAATGAACCGGTTAACTTCTTAACGGACCACTGACTTGGAATGTATGAACTTTTTAGTTTATAAAACTGTTAATTTTGTGAAGTGATATTGTTAGATTCGTTTTTTTTTTATAAAACGGTCTAATCTTTGGCGATAAAAAGTCAAATTATTTAGCACACTTAAGCCACAGTTGTTGAATTTAGAACAGACATTTATTGAAAAAAAAAAAGCGTTGGAAATGAAATGATATTTTTTTTTCGATAAACATTGCCCCCTTTGTTTTCTCCTGTATTGTGGCTACAGTGTACAAAGACAGCTAGACCGGAAACAAATATCTTTAAATCATACAAATATTTGTTCAACATTAAACATTTACTCGTGGACAGCAATCCTTTTTCCATTTCTGATAAAAAACACATTCTTATAATATCGTTTCTAGTAGAAAAATATTAAATAAGTTTCAGTTGTAACATCTGCGGGTTGTTATGTTAATAGAAATTCATAAACTCCGAAAAATGATAAAACCACATCTGTTTAAACACTACAAAAGACCCATTACGGAGATACCCATCTAAAAGAATACATTAAATTAAATTGAGTCTCCGGCAACAAAGAATACAAATAAAACATTGCACAGCGTAAGAAAGTGCTCATTAAGAGTTCTAGTAAATAAACAAAAGATAAATTACTGCACGGGCGACAAAATATTAAAAAAAGCATGCAGATTTATGCCGCGACTTGTGGTGTGGCCAGAGAAACCGCGGTGAGACGTTTACTTTTAGACTGCGTTTTGATTTGACAGATGAAAATTTCATTGCTTTGAATATTGGGATTTATTTTTTCATACTGCAATTTTAATGGTTAATAGTTGGCAATAGAATTTAAAACTTAGGTTCGTAATAAAGATAATCCAGTTTTTCAACCTATTACATTAGTTATTGATACAAATAGCTCTCCTTTTTATCCTCAGTCAACACGATTGTACTAGCAACAGAACACAGCTAAACCTTCTTATATTTTTTTTATATCTGGTTAATTATAAAAAGTTTTTTTAACTTCAAAAAAGTATATAAAATTACTATAGAAAAAAATCTTAGAATAAAAATGTAATACTAATTTTGAGTTAATCGCATCGCCGATATTGTGGCCCCAACTGAAAAACATGGTGCGAGCTACAGTGTCAGTTACACTGGAAAAAATATTGTTGAGAAAAAGTGTGATAAGATACAGAGGCGAATATTTTAAATTGAGTACAAAATATTTTTAACCTTTATAGGGTTGCAATAAAAAATGATAACGATTTTGAGGACTTTTATTTTGGATGACACTTTATTCATTGCTTTTTTTTCTATATTTTATCTGTACTTTTAATACATCTACTTTGGTTCGTTGGTACATCTGTCTTAAGGATGTTCCGGGCTATGCTTACTTGTTTACAGTCTCCACTCGAAGACTCGTCTTCTATAACTGCTATGGGTTCGTCGTTGAACACTCCGTTTTGCAAGTACAATTACTTCTGCAAGCAATGTCTTCAGTTATAGTCTTAGATAATCAAAAAGACCCTGATTGACTTTTAAAAAAGATACTCGTATGGTGGTCGGATTGATATTAGTAAGTTTGGTAGAGGTAGAATGCAATCTGTGGTACACAGTAGTTGATGCATAAACATTTAAACATCTTATTTTCTACATAACATACTACAAAAATATACAAATTTCGCCGATGCCGTTAATGAGCCCCATGTAATAGCGGACGACCGTATTCCATCTCACAGTTCCAGGCGCCTTGCTGTTACTGAGAATTTCTATACAGAAAAACCCAATAACACTTTGCCAGGTCCAAGAATCAAACTAAGGACCTCACGCTCAGCAGTCACACTTGCGATTACTACACCAATTAAATAAACCATTCATTTATCCAAAAAATATATTCACAATTCCATTTATTTAAGAAAACAATAAGCTGTGCACAGACGCGAAATCCCAATGGACACGTATTACGGTGGAACATGGACATATTGACATCTCCTAATAGTTATAATCCTCTAGACAGAATCGACAGAGAAAATAAAGGAGAAAATACTAGAAAAGTTAGACTAAACTGATGACGGTTTATTATGACATAGAAATAATTTAATCCTTTATTTATTTATTATTATTTTAGTATATAAGTACCTATTTCTTTTCAGAATCATGTGCAAATCAGAATTTGATTATCACTTGCGTTTACGGTGAAGGAAAACATCATGAGGAAACCTGCACACCTGACAGGTCTTGAAGTTCTTGAAGGTGTGTGTAGACCGCCAACCCACATTCCCCAAGCGTAGTGAACTAAAGCCTAACCATCCTCATTCTGAGAAGAGACCCTTGCCCAACAGTGGGACAGAAATGGGTTAAATTTATTTTATTTATTTATATACCTATCAGCTATTAAAACTAAATAACTCTTGATAAGTAAACCTATCACACTGTCTCTCAGAGAACCGCAAACATTCTAACATTATTGCCTTCCATTCATCAGTATCCACATTCAATTCTGGGCTAGTCTCCATGAGCTGGTAGAGCATCGTCAACATGCGCGGTATAGGGGTAATAATGATTAGGTTTTCAACATAAGTCATTAGATAACGATACTCAGTTCAATTCAATTCAATTCAATTCAAATATATTTTTATTCATGTAAACCATTTACAGGCACTTATGAATAGTCAGGCTCTAGTTGCCACGTTCCAAAGTGTTGATTTCCAATGGAGAAGAACGGGCAAGAAACTCCATGGTTACTCTTTTAAACTCGGAATTAAATATACAATATTAATTTATACATTGATCTCGAACAACAATTATGTGAGTACAATGTAGCTTAAAAGAGTCTAACTTATGTAAGTCTGAAACTCAAGCCTGATAGTTGTGAAAAATATATTTACTTTTGATAAAATTGCCATGGCAGCTATGAGCCGACCAGTCCCAATAGACGGCACCCGTTCACGAGTATAACGCGTGCATCAGCGTCGCTTTGCTCAACCATATTGCAGGGAACCCAACGACCCGATGCACAACGCCACCATCATCAGGACAATTAAGTGAGCATGACAAACTCAAACTGCCAGACAGCTATCACGTCTATTAGATATAAAATTTAAAATTTACGGCTACGTAGTGCTCACATATAACAATGGTAATTTTTAATAATACAAAACAAAATGTAGGTACCAATGAGAGTCACGTTGTTGTCAACACAAATTTACAATCAAAAGTAGCCGCACTTAACAATAACAGGCACAAATTCACACAACAAAATTGATTAAAAATATAATAATATTGACAATAACATTGACAAAAAGGGTGTAAAAAAAAAAAATATAATAAAAAATAAAATAAAAAATAATGCTAAGACAATATTTAGCAACATCAATAAATAATTACCTAATGTAATAATAATAATATCACAATGTCAAAAAGATTTATGAGTCGTTAGTTACAGTATCACATAATAGTCACTAAGTACATTTTTAAGCCAATTAAGAGGTGCCAGTGGGTCGCAGTATGCAGGAAGGAATCGTACGCCAGACATCTTTATCTTCGATGTAATGATTGATATTATAATAAGCTTTAGACATTAAGGTATTCTTTATAACAGACTTGAATTTTATAATAGGTAATTCAGTAATAGAATTAGGAATTTTATTATAGAACCTAATACTGTTTCCCATAAAAGACTTGTTGGTTTTACTAAGTCTGAAACCAGGTATCGCAAGCTTGTGTTTATTTCGAGTATTCAAGCTATGATGATCACTGTTTTTACTAAAAGTGGCTATGTTTTTACGGACGTACATAATATTTTGGTAAATATAAAGAGAAGGAAAAGTAATAATATTTATATCCTTAAATCTCTCACGGAGTGACTCTCGTGAGCCCAGATTATAAATTGCACGGATTGCTCTCTTTTGTAGTATAAAAATAGTCTCAACATCTGCAGCCGAGCCCCACAGTAAAATTCCGTAAGACATAATACTGTGCAAGTAAGCAAAATATACTAACCTAGCTGTTGCCACATCTGTGAGTTGTCTTATTTGTCTGACGGCAAAAGCAGCAGAGCTCAGTTTGCCTGCAAGAGCCTCAATATGAGGCCCCCATTGCAATTTAGAGTCTACGGTAATACCCAAGAAGACAGTTGAGGAAACCAGATTTAGCATTTTACCGCCAGTTATCGGCAAATGGTAATAACTCGTAGCAGATAAAATGAATCGCGCCCAAATGCTGTATATGTACTACACGTTATTTGACACTATACTACAATGGGCAAATGCATAGGATCTTTTTTTTTATTTAGTTAAATCTGTACATGAAATCGGTTTAGTTCAAGACGCGGCTAATCTATATAAATAAAAAGTAAATTCTGTTCGTTGATAAGCGTATCACTTGAGAACAGCTGGACCGATTTGGCTAATTTGGAAACGTTCGGAATAGTTTTATGGAAAGAAAAATTCGAATAGCCGCCCGGTAAAATGGGAAATTCTAGAAAAACTGAAAGTGTTTTTTTCTATGGGAGTTTCGTATGAACTCAAGACCATAACTCACAATTGAACGATGAATATGCGTAATTCTTCGTAAGATAATGAATAGTTAGTATTAGTATAAAAGTATGGAGGAATGGCTGAGCTTTCTTTATCATTATCTATTTAAAAAAAAAGTATTTTAACTAAATGCTAAATGGTGGTAATACGGTAAATTCATTATCACCAATGAACCGCTTCTGTATATTTTTCCCTTCTCACTCCAGCATTAAAAACACTGCCATATTTAAAAAAAAACAGTAGGAAACTTCCTATTTATTAAAACATCATTACCTTTTCCGATCCCTCTATTAGTAGAGATTTCATTTAGTGGCGGATCCCCTAAATCGTTTAAGTTGAACCGGGCTTTTCCCCGAGGTGGGGCATTAAGGTGCATTCGCTATACTAATTGAAAAGAGGGGAAATATTATTGATTGGCCACCTTTTTTTTTTTGCTTTCGAGATTTTGGGATAATACTGTTCTTAAGAGTTTTTGTTTGCAGATGTTTGGAGTGGGTAAGTTAATTTTAGCCGTTGCCCGGGACTTCGTCTGAATGGTATTTTTTATATTTTTTATAAGCTTATATCCTTCTCCAGGACCGAAGTTACCTCTTTGTAGAATTTCATAACGTTGTAATGGTTTAGTTGTAATGAGGTAATAAACAGACAAACAGAGTTCTTTTCCCATTTATAATAGTGTAGATTAATTAAGTCATGTGTAGATTGAAGATGACTGACCCGGCAAGAAACGCAGAATTTATACAATGGAAAATGTTTGTTACTTGTTCACCGGGCAAATGACAAAAATGAGGTCTGGGTATATGTGGTATCTAAACAGGAGAAATCGCAGGGCGTCGCAATAGCTTTTCTTTTTTAACAAAAATACAGTATAATTTCGGTTTCGCTAAAGCCAAGGCAAAAGAGGAGATTCGGTAGAAATGTCGGGTGAGAAACCAAGTTAACATAAATAGCTATAAAAATATTCGTCGCCAATTTCAAAGTGTCATACCCTCAAACTGACCTTAAAAGCATCATCACACAACCTCACCTTAATTAAGCTTGTCCTAAAAACAAATCGCCTTCATCACGAACTAGCAAATAGGCTTCAAACAGGGAAGGTGTGACAAAAACAACAAAATTTACATAATTAATCCGGGGATCCCTGTGACACGCTCTAAGAGGATTACGACCAGCCAAATTGGATGTGGCCACTCTATTACATGTCAGTGTGTACCTGGATTTTTGTAAGGGATACTGATTGGGAAAATTGTTGCTAGGAATAATTTGTGATCGGGTTGTGGGAGGTGAGCTTAGAAACTGGCCTACGACGAAACTTGAAAATTATTGATTCTGGGAACTAATTTTTGATGATGGTTTCACGTTAACGAAAATAGATGTGTGTTCTATTTATTGATTAACATACAAATGACAAGAACGAGTAAATATGTAATAAGTGTTCAAAAAATATATTAGTAAGGGCTTATCTATTGACAACTGAGCGTGAAGTCCTAGGTTTGATTTCCAGGTCGGGCAAATTGTTATTGAAACAACACACTAATATATAAAAATTTGGCAAAAAATATATCCACCCAGTCATACGAAACAATAAAATATCTACAGTATAAATAATAAGTAATACGACGGCAGACGAGCCGTCATAAGCCGCTTACTGTACCATTCGGCCTTCCAATTTGCTAGGGTTTGCCAGGCAAATCTCCTCACACCTCGAGCACAATGGGAGTCTTACAGAGGTGAAAATTACTATATTGACACCGGTTTTGTGGAGATTTGGCCCTTTAGGGTTATATTTAGATATTGGTAGGTGTTAACGTTTTTTTTTTTTTTCTTGTATATGAAGGTTTTCTTTTAGGTATATTTATATACCTACTATGTAATATTTCTAAATGAACCGTCTCTTTGGTTTCTATCGCGGCTATTGAGAGTGTGGCAAGGAATTTGTTATTGGGTTCTTTCGTGTAGATGGCAAGTCTCAAACCCTATTACAAGGGACTCAATAACGGTCTCGGGTGTACAACGGTACCTAAGTGTACGTCTACCTAAATGCTTGAAATACAGGATAAACAAAATATATGTAGGTACCTATTTAGAACTTTCACTATTTTATCGATTTGAAATAAGACTGGTACTTAAAAAAAAATGTTACAATCATCTGTAAGAATAAGTGTAATAAAATTAATTAACTATATTTTAACCTGATCTGTACGGAGTCTGATCTGGCTACATATTTAATGGCTAGACCTATAATAGTGTTATATATTTGTACACCAAAAATGGTGAAATGTGAAGAACTTAAAATTATTGTAACACCTGTAGGTACCTGTACCATATTTCAGACAAATAAAATATTTTTATTTTGATTTGATTTGATATAGGTATCCTAAAATATTTCATAAAAGTTTCATAAAGATGAAATGAAACACCACATAAAAGCAAAAAAAAATGAGCCACGCATCAAAAGAATGTTTGAGAATAAAACCTCTTTTATAAGAAATCTTATTAAAAAAATCTGACATGATAGCGTATGTACGTTTTTTCATTGCTTTTGGACTCTAAGAGGGAATTAAAACTTCATGTAACCTAAAAAGTATTCGTTTCCGATTTTATAAATAAATATTCTTCAATAATTGGGCCTTTACAAATCACGTATTTCTTAAGTAGAATCAACAGAAGTCAGAGAACACATCGGCTAATTCCGTAACCCCCGAGTTTTTAGTACTTTTACCTAGTTTTTTTAGCACTCGTATTTTGATTGGCCATATTCGGCTTTGGCGGAATTAGCCGATGTTACCTCTAGCTTGTGTTCTACATGTCCAGCAAACTGTGGGCAGTCAGCATAGTTACAGTCCTTACTGACGGGCTAAGATTTACACCAGACGATGATCAATTTCCATACGAGACCTCGTGCCGACATAATAGCATCAGCAAAGTGATGATAGATTTTTCAGTATTGGCTGCAGGGATAGATGTGATCTTAAAATATACCTACACCATCGTCAACGTCCATACCATGTTGAAAACACCGGTTCTCGTCCGATCACCGAAGTTAAGAAACATCGGGCGCGGTCAGTACTTGGATGGGTGACCGCCTGGGAACACCGCGTGACGTTGACTTTTTGCAGACAAACAACAGAGTTTTTTTTTACATGCTTTTTGTTATGCCTTGTATTTAATATTTTAAAAACATTCAAAATAATAACAAAAAAAAAAAATTACCTGTGGGCCTAAAAAGGCCCAATTTAGTAATTCATCTACGAATATTATTAGTACTTAACTAATACAGAGATGAATTTTGAATGTGAACCTTACGCTCATCTTATTAGGTCGTCAATTAAGTGAATCTAAATTATTAATTATTATTTATAAAGCAGCATTTTACCCCCCATAAGTCCTCAATTCTTGTCAACCCAAGACAACCGTAAAAGGTGCAAAATACATATTTGCATGAAACATTTATTCCCATGGCTGCATCATGCATGTTATCATTAAAGTGTACCTCTTAAGACTGATTAATTTAATTAGGTAGCTAGATACTGCTCTCAAGATAATTAATAGAGACAATATTCATGTGATTCATTTCTTTCATTAGCAACTGCATATTTGGGACCACTGAATATACGACTCCGTGGCGCAACGGTAGCGCGTCTGACTCCAGATCAGAAGGTTGCGTGTTCAAATCACGTCGGGGTCAAAATGTACTTTTTGTAAATTATTTAGATCATAAAAATTCCGTTGGATATTCGTTAATTTTGTTGCTACCTTAACATTTTACACGTTTGATTGTTAATTAATTAATTGTCTTAACTACGACGTCACCATTCGCACAGTGACTGTTCCAACCAATGAGACGAGTCTGTAATACTCGCTAAAATGTCCCGCTGATGGTAGCGTGGTGTGTTGGGTCGCCGAGTTCCCTACATAGTGGTTGAGCTTAGCGATGCTGACGCATGCGTCATGCTCGTGAACGGGTGCCATCTGCCGGGACTGGTCAACAAATGCCATGGCAATCTCATTTAGAGGCAATCTTATAACAGTTTTCTTTTTTTCCCTAGTATTTTATTTCACACATTGAATTAGATTATTCTCGCATTCTCTCACCAGGACAATGTACCAAACAAATATTGTAAGATCTATTATTTTAAAAGAGTTCCCATGGAGTTTCTTGCTGGTTCTTCTCCATAGGACCTACTATTTGGAACCGTGCATCTAGAGTTTCAACATAAGTGCCTGTAATTGGTTTACATGAAATAAAGATATGTTCTATTCTATTCTAATGTATTGTTGAATTATGTTTTTGACGTTTTAGTATAGATTGTTCTATTTGTATTGTGAGTTTTCGGTTCGATGCTCAGACCAAGCAATGAGTTATTGGGTTTTTTTCGAATATTCTCAGTAGCCGGCACGAAGTTTGTAATTATTTCAATTGTGTCAATACTTCACGGAATTAAATATACCTGTCGACGCATATTTTCATATTCATATACAAAGGGCATAAATGTATGCCTTCGGGCAATACAGGCGTAATAATATGCCGAGTTCAATAAATGACGCATACCTATAGTAAGTTTCTCTGTGTGAGTTGCAAGAGCTTGTTTGATTGCGTTTATTGGTTCTCCCAGCATACGACTCCGTGGCGCAACGGTAGCGCGTCTGACTCCAGATCAGAAGGTTGCGTGTTCAAATCACGTCGGGGTCAAGTTGTACTTTTTTGAAATATCTAGGAAATATCACAGTTTCCTATTTTTAGCAGATAGGGGGACGCTACTGTCAATTTTAGACCAGTTGAATGCCACAGTTGTAAACACAGCAAAACTATTATCGTGTCTCGTCGAAATCTGATTATATTTTATAACAACCCCAAATTACTTACATACTTTGACTGCTGTGAATATCCTAACAGAGAAACCTAATAACACTACCCGACCCGGAAATAGAACCCATCCATGGGCTTTCGCTCAGCAACCTCTTGCGTCAGATAGACCAATGAGGTGAAGATTACTTGATGGTTTATACAAGACCGTACCTTTCTAGTCCCGATGCCTTATAATAAAAAACAAAATATTAGAAGGAACAAACACTGGAATCGCGAAAACAAATCAGCTGTTTAGTATATTTAGTAGCAGGAGTAAGCGCGACTGCTGAACGAGAGGTCCTGTGTTCGATTCCCGGGTCGTGCTAAGTGATACTAGGTATTTATGTATTGAAATTCTCATTAGTAGCACGGATTCTGGAACTGTGCCCGGTAGATGGCACTAGGCTCTCCCCCTATTCATCATCAGCCATAATCTCCACGCTTGGCAGGCGGCTTGTGGATCGATTAGTGAGAGGACGTTGCTGCCCGTCCTCCGATATCTGGCCGCAGTTTTAAGACTACCCGGGTCCAAGGCCAAGGCTCGCCCCCTATTACATAGGACTTAATAACGGCATCGGCGAAATGTGAGTATAAAATAGTATACTTCTGCCTTACGCTTCGGGGAATAGAGACGTGATGGACCAACATGGAACAGGTGATTTTGTTTCGCGATTTCAGTGTTGGTATCATACTAAAAGTTATTCGTATTGATATACCCCTTATAAGCTTCGAGATTAGATAAATAGGACCTTATATTGCCGGGTACTAGACTTGGATGCATCAAGCATCATTTCACCACAGCTATTGTTTTGTCTCTCCATTCGCTGTTGCAAATGCATGTTTGATTGCGTTTATTGGTTCTTTCAGCATGCGACTCCGTGGCGCAACGGTAGCGCGTCTGACTCCAGATCAGAAGGTTGCGTGTTCAAATCACGTCGGGGTCAAAATCATGTTTCTATTTTTTACTTTTTCAAAATTTTTTAATGCATCTTTCAGTCTCAAAATGCACGCCACTTCACTAAACGTGATTATTTGAATGTGAGAAAAGAAATATTTGCGCTACAATCGACGCATCTCACTTTCGTGTCTAGCCGGTGACTAAAGAACCAATGATATTGACGAGATTGCGTGTATTGCGTCTATATACTACTTTTCATGTAACAGGGTAAAGCCATTGTAGGGGCATGCATTTTTAGACTGAAAGATCTCTGGGCTTTGATATATGTACACATACATAGTTAACATAGTCTTCCTAGAGAAGGAATAATACATTACATTTACCTACCTACGAGAATTATATATTATGCTGGTATTCCTACAATATTAGTATACTTATACTAAAGCATAATGATCACAAAAAAATATTAATATGCGCATAAATTTATACCTACAAAGACAAAAAAAAATTGGCACGTAAAAATCCAAAAAGAGCGATTTGACCCCGACGTGATTTGAACACGCAACCTTCTGATCTGGAGTCAGACGCGCTACCGTTGCGCCACGGAGTCACATGAGACGTCGGCTAATTTAGAGAGATAAGTAAAACGATTCAAGCAATACAGTATTAAACATTGAAATCGGTATTATCTGATAAGAAGCTATCACAAAAGAGTCGTATATCTAAATATTTAATTGGATTAGTGTAATTAAAGTGTATGAAACCAATAACGCGTGTATTAACTGGCCCATTGGTCTAAAAGTCATAAGCGCGGCCACCGAGTGTAATTTCTTGAGTCTGATCCCGGTTCAGGAAGTAATGACCCCTATAGAACTTTTCAACTACATAGAAAAATTCTCAAATGCAGGTCAGTTTGGAATTTTGCCCAGTAGATGGTCTCCTCTATTTCATGGGACTTAATAACAGCAGTGTGTAGGTATAATCTTAAATATTTAGGTGATCGAACGCCCGCTTGGGACAAAATCCTTTTTTATTGATTAAAATTGGATCGATTTTTCGCCCCCAAAATCCCTATATTGTAAATTTGATCGAAATTGTTAGAGCCGTTTTCGAGAATGCGATTACAAACAAACCTTTATACTATAAGTATTCCAATTAACGCCCTTCCAACCACTACACTGCGCAGTAGATCAACGCACGGAACAAATATTTGTATGACCTACAGACAGTTGTTCCAAATCTAGGTGTTTGTGGTCAAAAAAAACGTTTAAACCAAAATAAAACATCCGTCTAGTACTTAGGTATGGTCAGCATCAAAAATATGTATACACGTAGCGAAATTCAAACGCTTATTCTTAGAAAACTATTGGTTAAAATCGTAAAATTTGAATGACTATGTATTTTTATGCATCCGCAGATATTTTGCGTAGAATTAGTCAAGATTTCAATCACTATTTCCTCTGAAAATCGTTTTTGAATTTCATTAAGTATATACATCTTATTGATGCTGACTTTACCTATCTAAATGTCGACCGTTTCACTGCCATAATTTTAATTCTTCTTCTTCTGCTGATCCCATCAGGAATTACCTATATATACCAAGCTTTATAGTACAGCTGCGTACTTTCGATTCTTACAACCAAATTAAAGCTATAAATAGACAATAGGAAGGTTCCAAAATAAACAAGTAGAACAAATTTGGTCATTAAGCTCTATTACGTTTGTCTCCATTAACTTATTTAATCTATACCTCACTAGACACGCGACGAAACTAAACATTGGTTTCTGTTAAGTTAAATTAAAGGACTTAATTATAGTCATAGTAGATACTTTGCTTTTATGTGTATGTTTGTGTCTGAAAACGCTTTAATTCTTCCTCACAGTTAGTTCATAAAATTCAGCTCATCGCTGTCCCACAGCTGGGTAAAGGCCGAGGTTACGCAGCGCTTGCCACAGTCAGTCCTTGGATCAGTACCCCTAGTGTAAGTTTCTTTTGACAAATTCGATTTACTACATCAAACGCGTTCGGCGCTCCGATTGGTGGAGAGCACGAAACGGACCAATCGGAGTGCCGAACGCGTTCGATGTAGTAAATCGAATTTGTCAAAAGAAACTTACACTAGGGCTATAGATCGCACAGATCGACCGATCTGCGCGTTAACTATGTAGATACGAGCCCCTGCACATAACACAACTACCTAATCTACTTATTACTTACTGTAATATTTGTCAGTTCTAAACTAATTTTGACAATTTGATTTAGTTCCATAATTATTTACTTACTTCGTAATAATTCGTGAGAGGTTGCGGCAACTATGTAAATTACATAATATTTGGAACTAAATTAACTGAAGCAATGCGTGGCAGCTAATTAGAGATCTCACTACCACTTTAATTACGTGATAACTATAACTCCCGACACATCAAATGGAACTCTAACCTCCTCAAAATAAGGTAATAATTAGCTTGGTTGTTTACCGCAGGTTGGCTTCCCGTTATTTAAATTGGTGCACTTGTTTCTTGTTACTGTTTGTGAAATTGTGACGTGACTGAATAATATTTTAATAAATAAGTATATTCAGGTGGATTTGCGTAGGAGGCATTATTGAGAGACCTAATCTATAGTAGCGTTGCCAACCGTCCTGTTTTCCCAGGACAAGTCCTGCTTTTTGGAGTGTCTTGGGTTGTTCTGGATAGATAGATAGGCTTTTCAAAGAGTTATCGAAAGGTCCTGTGTTTTATTATGCACGCGTCACTACTGCCTCAAACCAACGACATTGCCTTGAACCTTACGTTTAATCATCGGCGTTATTTTATAATTGAATCCTTAATCTAATTTCTTATATAGTATAATTTAATTGAAGATAATTTCATAAAACATTGTAATTGCTATTCATTGAGTTTCATTGACTCTGTTTTGTTATACTTTTCTTATACTGCGTCCTGTTTTTAAACCGAAATGTACCTGGCATTTCCACTATCAAATCCTGGTTTTCAAAATTTGGGAATGGCAACCCTAATCTATAGCAGCTGAAATATTATAATCTTTCAAGGCAAATTTGGGGTGCAAGGAAGCAGCCATCGCGAGTGACGAAATAAGATCGTCTGGCGCATCCTAATCAGTCAGCCTCGATACCGATAATGCTGACTGGCTAATCTTTCCATTGCGCATGATTGATAACTCGTGTTGACACGACCGAAAAAGAAAGTGCGGGTTCAACATGACTTGGAAGTTTTAATGGCAAACTTAAAGTCTGTATGGATAAAATAGGTATAAAAAATCTCGGTTGTTAGAACGATAGAAGATACTGAATATATAGAAATATTTTCTATAGATTAATGTAGCTTAGATTCGTTACTTTCTAATGGTCTTCTCATGGAATTTAAAAATTCTGACATATTAAATGTTAAATATGTATCAAAACAAACTACATTTGTAATTAGTACTACTAGCGCCATCTGCCATCTGTTCATATAACTGTGATGTTCTAGAACATTTTAAAATAAAACAATTGAAGTTAGTCTTGTAAAAGCCATTCTGAAAATTTATTATTAAATTCCCCGTGTATTGAATATATTACACATGTATAATATAACTTAACATGACGCCTGTTTTCCTCGAAGGGTTAGGCAGAGATCTAAGTACTTATTGTAGTACACCCACATTTTTCCGATGATATTATTGAATATCACTTGATACTGAGTCTATTACCATCCACCGGGCGCCATTACAAACTCCCTGCACTTAGGAAAAACCCGGTAAAATTTTCTCGACCCTGAAACGAACCCAGGACCATGCATGAAATCATATACAGACAAAAAAAAAATTACAAATCTACAAATACGGTAACAGCTGATATTTAATAAACAAACTGACCACCGTTCTTCCTTACAAATTAACCATCTTAGTTAAACCCAAGTAGATCAGTTACTACCCAAACCCTCAAGTTAGCTGAACGTTCCTACGGACTATTGAAACTGAGTTATGTAGACAGTACTCTAGCCAAATGAAGAGGCGGATCACGCATCGATACATATCCGAGTATCTAGTATCGATCGAATATTACCGATAACAGTACTCGAGTCAAGTAGCGAGCGATTCAGCAATGGTGTACCTACATTCAGATGGTTGTACCTCTCGATGATAATTCCGGTCGATTGGTATTCGATTTATGGCAGTTTACTTGCTCACTAGCGCCACATTTTTGTTTATTTTGAGGAGATCAACGGATATTAATTGAACTATTAAACAGAAGCTTTTGGAATTGTAATTTTTTTTTTTAATTTTGATGTTGTATCGTGGGTACAGTTTAAAGATATAAATCTCATATACACATATAGGAATAGTCTAGACGAACTCGCGTCACGTAGCGCAAAAATCGAAACACTACACATTTACTCTACAGCAGTAACACTAGATATAACCGAATTTTTAAAATGTTGACAAAATATTTGTTATCCCTGAAACTGTAACAAACAGACAGACAAACTCACATACAACATTTCATAATAAAAATAAGATTGTGTAATCGCATGGCTATCTACAAGGGCATTTGCGTACGACTGAAAATCATGTCGGAATCGAGATATATCATAAAAGAATCAGAGGGCAGTTTTGCTCCCTGTAAATTCATGAACCGCCCAAAGATAAAGATAAAAATAATCCACACGAGTGAAGCCGCCAGCAAACCTAGTTCTTTACAAAGATTATACCAGTTTAGATCTCATGAATTTTGGTTCTTAAGCTGCTATAAATAAGTCTGAAATATTTAAATGAAAAATGCATACAGGAAAAGTCGCGCGCGATCGCAGTAGTGTAATAAAATTGAAATATGTATGCGTAAATCAATGGTGAGATATTTTGCTATGTAATATGTAGGAGCAATTTTGGAAATTCATTTTACACGGAATATATGTATTACTCGTGCCCTTGTATTCTGTTATGTAATATATTATGTATGCCTCATTGGTAAAGTAGTGCGAGTACCAAGCGTGTTGCATCTTCATCATTATCATCCACAGCCCACTGCTGGACATAGGCCTCTCTTTGAAAGTGCCAGTTTCTACGCTCCTGCACCAGTCTCATCCATGTCCGACCCACGATGGTAACGATATCGTACGCCCATCTCGCCCTTTCTCGAGGAGTTCTCTTTCATTTTCTCGATCTTTTCTTCTGAGGGCTCGATCGTCAAACATTGTTTCTGATATTGGGAATAGAATCGCCCCTTATCATATGATTTCATATGGTTGCACACTTGAACAACAGTAGATACCTCCCCTCTGCCTAGCCCTTTGGGAAATGCAAGCGTGGTGTTATTTTAAATTAATCGTGATTATGTATTTATTTTGTTATGTTACTGCCGTCAAAAACAAATGCTTACCTACGCTTTTATTAGTTAGGTATACCATGCTATTTTACCCGATGAGTACGCGTAAAATTTAACATTTTTCCTTACCTCGGGACGATGGTTGACCCTCACGCGTAAACCGTTGAAGGGACTTGGATGAAACGTGGCACGGAAATACCATGTCGTGGATACATATGTACGACCGTTTTTATCCCGGTAATAGTATAATTTGACGTTCTTCGTTCATTTACCGAACTCCGCGCGGGTAAAGCCGCGAGCTAAAGGTAGTAAACCTATAAAATACGCGTAAAAAGTGAAAAAAGTCTGAAGAAACCGGCTGGTAAACTTGTACCTTTGCAGCTCTATGATGTAATTCAGTTTGATTTAATGATGGTGATAAAGGAGTTGGAACTCTTCGTTCCACCTGTTTCACTAACAACGATTTTCACTAACAAAGCTATCAATTCATACTCATCACCATACATCACTTCTCCACTAAATACCTGTTAGATTAATTCTCCAGCAGACCATGAAACTACCGCGTCCAATAAATTAAGGGCCCGACACGATTTAGTGCTGTACCCTCCAAATTAGAGACCTAATGATACATTAGATTGAAATTAGTTACATGGCATGACATGGAAATTAAATTGGAGTATCAAGTGTTAGATTTTGAGCATGTATAGAAGATATGTGATATGTGCTACTGGTTTTCTTGTACCCTTTACAGATAAGTAAACCTGTCCTGTTCCCTGTTCTCCTCTACGGTCAAGTTTGCATGAGCAATCGCATGGGAATCAGAAGGATTAAGTGGTTAGCAATGGTGGTAATTTATATGCCAATCCATGTACAACATTTTTTTTTAAACTTTGCCCCTCTCTATGAATTCTCCTGTATCGTGAGTACAGTTTATAAACATACATGTCGCATGCACACACAACCAGGCCCGAAACAACTATCTGTAAATCATACAAATATTAGTTCCGTGCGGGGATCGAACCCGCGACACGTAGCGCAGAAAGCTAACGACTTAGCCACTGCGCCAACTGTGTCGTCAAGAGTATAGTATAGGTAATAGCAATAGTAGTACCTATCGTATAAGTAATCTATGTGGAACCAATGTTCAGCAATATGAGAGCAATCTATCCATGGAGTTTCTTGCCGGCTCTTCTCCATAGAACGTATTAAAACATTATTACCGTGTTCTATTATAAACTCTAACGTCTGCAAAGGCGTTAAATAACTAAGCTGCCTAGCACCTCAAGACAAGTTGCAGTTGAAACGCCAATGCCAATGAAATATATGCCATTGACAGTTACAAATCACGTGACTATTCAACAGCTTATTTCAATTCAATACATTTTGCTGGCATGCATATCCTCTAGCCTATATATATACCCTTTTCTACAGGTACTGTCTTTTATATACGACCAATTAGCTGTTGTATTAGTATTTTCCTGCAATTGTAAAAATAAGGCAATGTCCTTCGCTAGGTCCCAGACTACCTATTTGAAAAATTTCATAACGATCGGTTCCATAGTTTAGTCGTAATGAGGTACCAAACAAACAGACACAGTTACTTCTGCATTTATAATAATGTGGATGTAGGTATTATGTCTATGTTGCATTATTTCAGACACACTGTAAAGTGTTATTGAATAAATAAATTGAAATGTCGAATTCAGTTCTGATATCTGGGTAGTATTGCATATTATTTTCAGCCTTATTTACCAACAAACAATTCCTTTTTCAGTTATTAAAAATAAAAAATTCTTCATCCACAATATTTTCATAATTCCCACGCCGTTAGTAGTTGCTCCAAGTTAGCGAGACGCCCGCGGCCTCAACTGAATATTCATGGTTGTCAGTCATAACAAGGGTTGAGTTCTGACTGCGATCGACTCGAGTCAACACGAACCGTGAACTGTATTTAACTGGTAGGTATATACTATAGGTATGTATAATATAGATCGATTTGATGAGTGAACATGGCGCAAAAACAATAGTTTACCGTGTACTGTTTATGGGCCCGAAATCACTTGTATCGATTGAGACCCTCTCTCTCTCTAGAATAAGTGACCTGGGTCTCCTATTATTTGCTACAATACTAATAATAAGCCCATATCCTTCTCCAGGATATAGATATTATGTAGATAAGTAATAAACATACCTTTCCTCAGTCATCTTGTACTAATTGCAAGGAATGATAAGAAAAGACGATTAGAATTCAATAAATTCGCCTAATGATAATAATCAACAAACTATTAAAGAAAGGCACATGAAAGAAAGGTACACGTTTAATACAAAAGTTTTTACAAAGGATAACAATAAGAACTCATTGCGAACGATTTTAATCCTCTAATAACGAAAGATAAAAAACCTGAGTCATAAGGCCAATAATATTAATACAAACAGCACTTGGAAGCAATTCAAATCTTTACAAACAGTTGCATAAAACTACAATTGTCCCTACTAGGGTTATCAATAACTTTGCTTATAAATAAATACTAGAATTATTTGGTTGTAAAAACGTGTTTTCCAATTGTATAGGTCAGTTTTGAGGTTTTTAATAATTTATTTGAAGTTATATATGAATCAATATATGGAATATAAATATGGAAAATAAATGCATCAAAAAACTAATTCTCGAAAATCTAACAGATTGCCTAAATAAACTTTTAATGGACGGAATCTTCCCGGAGAATTTAAAAATAGCTAAAGTCACCCCAATTTACAAAGCGGGTACCAAATCAAATCCTGGGAATTATCGTCCAGTTTCAGTCCTACCAATATTATCTAAAATATTAGAAAAAATCATATTTGTAAGGTTAGACGAATACTTGACTGAAATTGACTTCATATGCGATCAACAATATGGCTTTCGACCCAAATCTAACACCCTTGGCGCAACTATTGACTTGATAACTACAATAAAAACAAAGATTGACCAAAAACAAGTAGCACTAGGAGTCTTTGTTGATCTAAAGAAGGCGTTTGATACAGTCAGTCACACACTTATATTACAAAAACTGGAAAGTATTGGTATAACTGGAACCACTTATAAAATGCTAAGCTCCTATTTAAGTGATCGATATCAGATTGTAAAAATCGGAGCTTACCAAAGCACGTCTCAACCCTTAACCTGCGGCGTACCGCAGGGTTCTATTTTGGGTCCCTTATTATTCCTAGTATATGTAAACAACTTACACCAAGCAGGCTTACAAGGTCACCTTGCCCTTTATGCAGACGATACATGTCTATTTTATTTTGGAGAAAATATAAATGATATCACAAAAAACGCCCAAGATGATTTAAATATACTACAAAATTGGTATCAATGCAATCTTTTAACTATTAACGCTTCCAAAACCTCATATATAACATTTAGAGCAAAAAATAAAAAACTTCCGAACTACCCTAATCTAAGCATAAACGGAGAAGTACTGAAAAGGACTGACCAAGAAAAATACCTCGGGCTAACTCTGGATAGTAATTTGACATGGAAAGCACACCTTCAACACATTAAAAACAAACTTTCATCATTGGTGGGCTCACTGCATAAAATTGTTAGATGTATTCCAAAAAAAGTTCGGCTAGTAATATATAACTCCCTTGTTAAGCCTCATTTATTATATCTTATCGAAGTATGGGGTAACTCATCTAAAACTAGTTTAAAGCCAATCCAAATTCTACAAAATAAAATAATCAAAATACTACACAATTATGATTTCTTAACACCGTCAAAAACTATTTACAAAGAGACGAAGCTATTAAACATCAAACAACTTTATATATATAGCACATGCATACTTATCTATAAAATTACTCACAAACTTATTCACTCACGCATTACATTCACAACAAAAGGGAAAATATGCAAATACTCATCTCGTCGAGCTTGTGACCTGGTATTGTCTAGAGTAAGAACTAACTATGGTCAAAACAACCTAACCTATGGGGGAGCACAGCTCTATAATAAACTTCCAAAGGATGTAAAAGAAGCGACTTCACTCAACATATTTAAAAAGAAATTACTCAATCTTATTTACAACGACGAAACACTATATTAATTGTGTTGTGTTTATTTTGTTTAAAACGGCAACATCTTCTAACTTGTGCCACCACCTTATCTTAGGAATGCAGTGAACTCGCTTCCAATTTTGTTGACAATGCTGATACTTTATTATTTTTTGCCTTTTGTTTCTCTTCTACCCGCACTGATATAATATAATTAGTAATTAGATTTAATGTTCTCATGTAAGTGACGATTGTCTTAATGAGAATAAAGTTCTTTAAACCGAATATTGCGGTACAGGAAAGCCAAAACTGAGTTATAATCAGATTTTTTATAAAATTCATACAAAACCAGGTTTGAGGACTACATTTTGAGAACACTTCTCTTCTTTCTTTTTTTTTTTAAAAAAACATTGCCCCACACTAGGATTTATCCTGTGTCGTGGGTACAGTTTACAAACATACATGTCACATACACACACAACCAGACCCGAAACAACTATCTGTAGATCATACAAATATTTGTTCGGTGCGGGAATCGAACCTGCGACACCTAGCGCAGCAGTCGATCTCTCAACACACTGCGCCAACCGTGCCGTCAACACTGAGATATAATGATACCTAATCACACTAATTAAAAATGCGAGTTATTGCAATTTAATGCTTGTTATTGCTTATCACAGTCCATTGAAGACGACCTAAACAACACCCTATTGATGATCAGTACCTCGTTTTTTATAGACCAAGGTGCAACACGTCCGATCAAGATTTAAAGTCTTGGCAAGCAGCATTAAATACGTATCTCCCTCTCCTTTAACACTGAGTATGAGATCCTTGAAAATTAATAGTAAAAAAAATTAAAAACAAGCTACCGACAACCCTAGCAAGCAAAGCCGGAAATACGCGGCTCACTTTACGATTATTACTTCCTTTGCGCTCTCTGTGACACTAGTGGGTACTGAACTCGTGTTTTATTGTTTATTATTCTTTCAATGGGGATGAATAAAAGAGATCATAGACAAATAAGGGTTGAGAGGATGAATAAATCTGAGAACAGCGTTTTTATCTTCGGAGAAGTTGTAGTTTGAATTAGAGAGATGTTAAGTTTATGAGGTATGAAAAATATCAGCGAGAAGGTGAATTATAAGTGACGAAGCCTTTACCCGTTCTTTGACAAAGAACAGGACACAATAATACAACAGGATACAACAAGCATAAAATCACACTATGAGACCACAAAAAAACAAAATGGAATAACAGATGGCATTAACTCACGTTAAAATACTATTTACTCACTGTCTAGTCACGATAACTACAAGGAAGTATAACGCATAGAAACTTTAAATCTGGCTAGTAGGTTTCTTAAAGAGACGTAGGCATCCATTTATAAATGATTTTTCAATATTCAACCCGTAGTAGATGAAAAAGGAAGCCCTAAAGATTAATTGATAGCGCAAATATTTATGATGCGTACGATTTGTTTACAAAATCTACGGAAACGGAGTCCCAAGCATAGCTAGTTAAAACATAAAATACCCAATGTCTCCAAATCTCAATCTTCAAACAAATTACATTCGCATTCAAAGGTACTTTCAAAATAAAAACGTAGAACCGTCTAAACCTCTTGTAAAGTTAATCCCGTACTCCAAATCCCGGGATTAGGCCCATACGTGCACGGCTCGCAGTAATCACGGACGAAGTGTGTCCTACAAACAAGTCAATCTTAAAACGGGTTTGCATAGATTAGCACAGCACTCGCTTTCAGAACACATTAGGGTTTGGAGCAAAGTATAGCTTTAAGCGATAGTTTTTAGTCAAAAGTCAAAGTTTTTTCTTCTAATTGGCCTTTTGTGGGCACTTTTAAAAACGTGCACGGTTCCAAAAGTGTGTTGGTTGGATGGAGAAGAGCTAGGCAAGAAAATCCATGTATACTCGTTTCAAAAAGAAGGTGGATTACAATTTATAATCTTAAATAATTAACATGTGTTTGTAAGTGAATGATATTCAGTCCACTACGTCACTGTTGAGTACTAGACAGATTAAGAAGGGTTAGGCGTTAGTACTGTAGACTGGCCTGATCACCATCAAGAACGTCAAAGATTATGTTAAAGCAAGTAATAATCACATTCTGATCCCTACATTAATTCTGGTAATTAAATACTCGGACCCTCCTGCATAAAAAGAAGTAGCAAAAGGCAAGCGTTCAAACGTTACGCTACGACCGACTGATTAGAAATATCCCGTCTTAAAAGTGTCGTAAGGTCCAAAACATCTAGCAAATTATAAAACGTATGTAAATACTGCTTCTTCTTTACGTTAAGACCTCACCTCTTGTCCGTGGAGAAATCGCTACTGCTCTTTATCCTCTGCCTTTTTTGACCTCCTGATACCACTTTACCGCTACAGTTTCCTTCACTTGTTGTACAATGATTCGTTTAGGTCTTCGTCTTCCTCTAATAAAATCGGAATCACCTAATCCCTCGGCCTTCTTTAGCTTCGGCTTCTGCTCCGGTTTCGGCTTCTCTTCTTTTTTCCGGTGGAGGACAAAATAGTTATTGAAAACAACCTCCGCTCTCTTTCACCACTTAGCCTGTGTACATACATCACACTCCTCAGTCGTTGGCCGACGAACGGCAATCTGCATAATACGCAGACACGCTGCTATAAAAATGGTAATGCACTCAGCATTGGCTTTGCCTGCAGGGTAATAGGTCGCTTGTTCGGCGGTTTCAGGAAACTGCGCTGCATGAAACCTTAATGCGTTTTAGATCTTGGGTTTCTTTATCATTTAATTTTAGTTGTGAAGTTCTATCAGATGTGTTTTAATCAGATGCTTTTGCCGCATCAAATGTTCTGTTGTCTTATCTAATTTTATAAGATTAGTTCATACTGATGTTTACTAATCTATGGTACTGCATACAAGTGTCAATATGCCTGTATTCACTGGTAGGTTAGCTAGAGTTGTGATGTTTGAACACACATTTTGCTGATACCTTTATTAAGGCGACTTTATTGCCATATACTCAATTCCAACGCACTCCGACGTTCCAATTAGTTGAAATTCTAACTCAATAACACTTGGTCCAACTTAGGAATCGATCCCAGGTTTCGCTCATTCAGCAGCTATATCACGATTACTAGACGAATATAAACAATCGGACCAGTTTTATTAATTTTTATTTGTATCTACTCTACGGTGTAGGAGTTTTTCTCCGCTGGATATCTGTGTCATTAGTAAACTTCCTTATTTTTTCTAAAGATAGTGCTTTACGCATTACACAACATAACACGTTATATATTCGCTAATTAGGATAAATTAACTACCTCATCTCTAAGCCAAATGATAGTCTCATAGTATCGAAGCGAAACCGCTGTTCAAACCTCTGTTCAACTTGTAAACATAACTTACACCCGAACACCACTAATAAACGACAATGGCGCGTACGGACATAAATTCTCTTAAAGCAATAAATAATGGAAAATTGCCCACCCACGTCACGGAGTATCAAATTGCTAGTGATGTCAGCAGAGCTAAAGGTACTGATAGAGAATCCGACATGGTTGAACGTAACCTACACTTTAGTTAGATATCTATAATACAGTCCTTAATACATAGGTATGAAGTTTTCGAAGGAGTGCATGAAGGGTGGTTTTGATTTTTTTTTAAAAACGATTTTTGGGAAATATTGAATATTGTAAGAAATAAAGGGGAAGACCTGGACAACATTTTGTTCAACCAGTGAAGGAGTAAGGAGGTTGAGTCGTATTAAGAAGTTGAAATAAAAGAGAATAGAGAGCACCAAAAAGAACTGAGCTTTTAAATTAAAGAAGAATAAATATTGACGTCACGGTTGACACGGTGGTTGATCGATCGACCTGTGCTACGTGCCGCGGGTTCGATTTCCGCACGGAACAAAAATTTGAATGACCTACACATAGTTCTACCGGGTTTGGGTATTTGTGAATGTGGATATTTGTTTCTGTTGAGCCACGATAAAAGAATTTATACTAGAGCGGGATGAGGTAACTATATAAAAAAAAACTTTCACACTCATTTCATGCCAATACTTAATTTAGTTATATTATAGGCAAGTCTATTTTGTCTGTTCTCTTGTGCTAGGCTTGCAGATCTATAATTTTACTGGCTTCCTCACAATATTTTCATACACCAACAGCAATAGTATAAAATGTTTCGGTTTATGCCTTTAATTCATCCTACTTAAAATAAATTATCCCAATTTGCATTCTTAAAACCAATTACCGCGGACAAAAGGCATACGATTTATTATTAACGAAACGTTTTAATTAAAATTGCTGGAATCGCGATTAAATACCTAGGTATTGTTAAGGTATAATTAATATTAGATTACTTTGTAATTATAGAAGCGTTTATTGATAACTCTCATTTCTTGTACCAGATATAATATCCTTTGGGGATATCAATAGAATTAAGGATACAAAATTATAACAAGTTTTTTTTTTTTCTTTTAAACGTTGCCCCTCACTAGAATTTCTCCTGTGTCGTGGGTACAGTTTACAAACATATGTACACCTCACATACACACACAACCAGGCCCGAAACAACTATCCGTAGATCATACAAAATTTGTTCCGTGCGGGGATCGAACCCGCGACACATAGCGACACAAAGCTAATCGCTTAACCACTGTGCCAATCGTGTCGTCATTGGGATCTAAAGGCAGAAACCATGGCCCATTGTTGCGCCACCGAGTTATAGTTGTGAGTTTGAATTCAAGCGACACGAATTTTTTTTTTTTTTAGTTTAGACTGCGAGCGACCTTTTGGTATAGCGATTGGTTTTACGTTTACGTGTCGGAAGTTTGATCGCGTACGGAACAAATATTTGTATGGCCTGCATAGGTATTTTCGGTAAGAAAATATACCTAAGTATATCTAACAGCCGAACAAAGTAAAGTGTTCTCTCGCAATAATGAATGCAGTTGGATAATATGCTTTACTTAACAAACATGTACACAGATCAACTAAATTTATTGAAAACCATATACAAAAATATACCTACATCATCTGTTCTAGAGACAACTTTATATATTACTAGCTTCTGCTCGCAGCTCCGCCTGCGTTTTCCCGGGATAAAATGCATCCTATGTGCTATTCCAGACTATAACCTATCTCTGAGACAAATTTCATACAGATCCTTTCAGTAGTTTTTGCGTGAAAGAGTAACAAACATCCATCCATCCTCACAAACTTTCACGTTTATAATATTACTAGCTTCCGCTCGCGGCTTCGCCCGCGTGGTTTACGAACCCGTACATTTTCCGGAATAAAAAGTAACTTATGTGCTATTCCAGACTATAATCTATATGTGTGCCAAATTTCATCCAGATCCGTAAAGCCGTTCTGGCGTGAAAGAGTAACAAAGATCCATCCATCCATCCATCCATCCATCCTCACAAACTTTCACATTTATAATATTAGTAGGAAGTAGGATAGTAGGAAGTAGGATCTAGCCAAAAGTAAACGATATATAAACGTAAACGATATCGTTTACTTTTGGCTAGATCCTACTTCGTCGTTCGTCGATCTAGTCGGCTTTCTGGTTCCGTCAAGTAGATCAACACACAAATCACAACCTAATTAATTCATTTTTAAGGTATGTTTAAAATTGAATCGAGTCACACGCACTCTTTCTGCCAACTGACATACTTTTAGTTTATATACCTATATTTTGGATGCAACATTCAAGTTTCCGTGGTGTAGCGGTTATCACATCTGCCTAACACGCAGAAGGCCCCCGGTTCGATCCCGGGCGGAAACATAGTTTTTTGTTTTCGAATCTAGCATCATATATTTTTCGTTCCCGTTATCAGTTTAGATAAAAAAATTGCGTTTGAACTGTATTTATTGTTGCTATTTTAATGTATAAATATAAATAATAAATTTCAACATTTATATACAGTTATCTAGCTGTGCGAGCGACTTTGTTCGCATACTTTGTTGCCTGACTATTCATAAGTGCCTGTAAATGGTTTACATAAATAAAAATATATTTGAATTTGAATTTTGAATAGAATGATTTTTACACTTACTATGAAACCCTAATTTTATTCTGGGTTTTGAAATATATTTTCTTACCTTCCAAACAATTTTTTTGGCTTTATATTTTGTTTGTATTCTTGAGATTTCTTATTAGTTAGAGAGTGGTACCTGTTTCGCCTTTTTAAAATATATATAGGCGTAGGTATATTATAGCTGAACAAAATTTGACTTTTTAGACACTTTCAGTTGAACAAGACAAAAAGACAGACTCAATTCTGCCCCTAATTATTTTCATTAAGTACGTAGATATAATATGAGAAGCAAACACGGTGTTTTTTTTACTCTAAACTCAACCGCGCTTACACATTGTTGTAGCCTTAAATTTAACTCTACTACATATCCACTGCATCCAGTCAAACCCTATAGTTTACGGTTTACACCTATTTAACTTGTAGATAACGACTGGAAACATTTTTAGCAAAACAATCTCCAAACAACTCGAAAAAGTAACATTTACGAATTTGAAAAAAAACTGTGTGTAGTTCGCAATTCGCAAACTGACTTGTTTAAAACACGGGCTTTCATTACGTATCGTAAAAGGAATAGAGGTTCGAGAAATTGCTGTTACATAGATTAAATACACTAGGTACTTATGCTGCCAAGTAACTAAGCAGGTACATCTTCTCTTCGATCATGTCGGTAGCTGAGCTATTAGCAAGATGACCACCGCAAGATCACCAGTCAGCGATGCTGGTATTGAGGCTGACTAGTCAGGGTACGTTAGACAATGTCAGAACTCGTCACTCGTAGATACTTTTTTCTTGATCCCCAGGTGTTAGTACCTACAAACTGCTTAGAACTTTTAAAAGCAATATTATTTGGACAAACAACTGATTGCTATTACATTTAAAAAATATTTATTCCTGAGAATATTTGTGTAGGCACATTATTTTATAGAGTCATACAAAATATCAAGCGCTTACTATAAAAGTTCAGTCAGATTTTTATTTGTTATCTACTTCTTCTTCTTCTTTATTTAAGAGCTCAACTTTTGTCGGTGGAGCAATCGCCACTGCTCTCTATTTTCTGCCTTTGCTTTGACCTCTTGATAGGACTCTACCAGTGCCGGATTAACCACGTAGCAAGAGTAGCAATTACTACGGGCCCCGCGCAAAAGGGGGCCCCGCGTATCCAAACCTTCGCTTGAGCTTAGTTTTTTAAGTGAAATTTATTAAGACGTGGTATATTGAATTTACTTGATGTCACAAAAATGTGAAACGTTACACCTGTTTTCTGACTAAGACAATCCACGTCAGACAATCGGTAATCGATTATTTGGTTGCCGAAAATAAAACGCAGAATTTAACAGGTAAACGAAAGAGCAAGAAGCAACTTTATACTAAGAGCCCATAGCATTTGCTACGGGCCCTGCACTTACTTAATCTGGCACTGGACTCTACCCCTATTTGTTTGTGTTTCTGAAAATGACATTTTTTTTTTTGTAAATCCTTTAAAATATGAACATTCTACTGGGACTCACGGCTTGACTCTAAGTAATTAATAGGCCGCAAATTATATCTAATCTACCATGCGGGCCTAGAGTAAATGTCGGAAGATTTCGAAATTTTCGTTGCCTAGATTCGAACCGATGACTACAAACCGAAGTCGGATCCATAACTTTAATTCTTATTTATAATTAGATAAGCAATGTCCATTAAAGCAAACGGTAATGTCGATGACCACACGAAATTGGTTAGATGTCGAAAGCATATTTTTGAATTTGCATTCAATTTTTTTGTTTCGCTATTCGCCTTCATTTCAATATTGACTTCGCTTTTCGATATTACAATTTTAAACGAAACAGATTTGGCTAGAGACCATTTTTACCACGATTATTGAACGGTTTATAACTGGATGGTGGAATTCCAGAAATAATATGGACTGAGTCATCATCATAATGAAGCGTCGGCTTCAAATATTTACGGTTGAATATCAGTATTTTACACGGAGCGATTGCCTTGTGACCTCCACTTGCCAGTTACTGGGAGACACTGACACTCTAAGGTTAGACTGGTTGTCAGACTTTTTGGGAAATTGATGCCCGTAACGATTGGCATAGGGCTTTAAATGACAACGGGGACAACAGTTTAACGTGCTTTCCGAGGTGAAAAATTGTCACCCATCCAAGGGCCGATCGCGTCAAGTGCTGCTTAACCTGGTAGATCGACTGATCTGCGCGGTAGATTAATAGTCATTTGTCAAAATTATGAGAGATTTTATCCTACAGTTGGGCAGCGCCTTCTTCCAGTGTGTAAAACAAAAAACAACTATGGTCAGTCTGGCAAAATTGGCAAAAGCAATTGCAATGGTTTCCATTTTATTTCATATCCTATCATAATATTATTTTTTGACTAAGAACTTAACTCAGTAAACAAACTAACTTCCTTACACTAGAAATAGGTACAAAATTAATTATGATCATATAAGAACGCATAGTTCGTTACTAAAAAATTGCAATGTTTTTATAAAAACTGTGACGGGTACAGACAACAAAAAGACACCTTACCGACACTCGAGTGACAGTCGTTAACGAGGCGGTGCGTTCCCCAAACTGGGTGTACAGTCTGCAAACACAACGTACCTATTATCCACGACACGAATACTCCTTCACCATAAAAACAACTAACTGTACACAAATTATCCCGTCACCCTACACTTTGAACCGGCAAACTTTATCACGAGGCGTTAAAGTCTATTTTCGCTTGGCAGAACTCGAATAGGGTTGCAACTAGATAATGATGTAGAAGGTGTACTCGGTTCATTTGGCATAACTTTACATAATAATTTATATCTGGTAATCCTGTAGTTGAAAATAAGTAAACAAAAAAGCGTAAAAAAAATCATGACATGATTAGGTAATGTATCGTAATAATTAATTGTTCTATTTGAGATTTAAGTGTGCCCGTGAAATTATTATTTTTTAACACGTGCAAATATTTTTCCTCAATGTAGAAATTATCGTATTTAGAGCTCTGTTATTCTCGTAATAATAAAGCGTCATGTCCGGATTTCTGGGTAAGGCAGAGGTCTACTATTGAACCTTTGGGTTCTATATTCTTTCTGATTTCTGTAATTGTACCCACGCCTACACGCATAATTTTTTCCTACGTAATAGGGGACGCTTATTGCCATCTACCGAGCACAATTCCTTAATCCAGGCTGCTACTGAAAATGTTTCAACAGAAAACTCAATAACACTGTCTGACCCGGTAATCGAACCCAGGTCCTGATGTTCAGCAGCCGCGCTTGTAACTACTGGACTAATGATGTAACAACTATATTATTTTCAACCATATTACAGAATGAACTATGAAGAACTTGCCCCCGATGCGCTAGCATCAAGAATTTCTCATTAATAATGTTCTTCAAACATTCCATGTTCTTAATTAAAAAGCTCTCGCCCATCGGCTTACTATACTTAATGAGTTGAGCTTAGTTACAATTGCAGCACAAAAGGGATTTCTTAAAACGGTCTGAAAATTAATATTAATTTACGTATGGCTACGTCAGTGCCGACAGCCTGCTAGCTTCTGATCTGTGAGTTTACCGTGTAGCGCCAGTAGTAATGAGAAACCGTAATGGTTTCAAATGGAACGGAATGAATGATGGAATGATTTTTTGCAATCATTTTCGATAAGAAATTAAGAAAAATTAAATTCGAGCTACGTGTAAACACAATGACGACATGGTTGGCGCGGTGGCTAAGCGATTAGCTGTCTGCGCTACGTGTCGCGGGTTCGATCCCCGCACGGAACAAATATTTGTATGTTCTACAGTAGGGATGTTACGGAGCTTCGATTCCGATTCCGATATGTCGGAACCTCCGATTAAAATTACACCTCCGAATCCGGCTCCGGTTCCGATATATCAAAACGGAGGTATATATCGGAGTTATAAGTTATGACTTGCTATCGCTGCAGCGCTACTGAGCGCTTTCTACGTGACACTGACAACTGACGGAGTACATGTGTTCTTTGCAACTGATGAACGAAGAGTGAACGAGTTGCGACAAGTTTCTTCTTTCTTATTTATTTACATTTTACATTCGTAGCTTTGCTCCGACTCCGACTCCGATTCACCTCCGACTCCGCGGAGGTCACTACGAGAACCTCCGACTCCGATTCCGCCTCCGATAAATCCACCTCCGTAACATCCCTATTCTACAGATAGTTGTTTCGGGTCTGGTTGTTTGTGCATGTGACATGTATGTTTGTAAACTGTACCCACGATACAGGAGAAATCCTAGTGTGGGGCAACGTTTTAAAAAAAAAATGTTTTATATTCTCATTAAAGGTATTGTTTTAAACGTTACCCTACACTAGGAGTAATTCCTGTATCGTGATACCAATTGGACTTAATGAGGAATTTGCTTCGTGCGTTACGAGTTGCGGTTTTGATTCACGGATGAAAAAAAAAAAAACATATAATGAGCCGTAGGCCCATGCAACCAACGAAACAGGTAAAAACCATAATTTTGGATTATTACCAAATAAGAAATAAGATCAACACAAATGCATCCTATCCTACTATCCTACTCCTACTTATATTTATTATTTATCCTACTTCCTACTAATATTATAAATGTGAATGTTTGTGAGGATGGATGGATGGATGGATCTTTGTTACTCTTTCACGCCAGAACGGCTGAACGGATCTGAATGAAATTTGGCACAGAGATAGATTGTAGTCTGGAATAGCACATACGCTTTTTATCCCGGAAAAATATACGGATTCGTAAACCACGCGGGCGAAGCCGCGGGCGGTAGCTAGTTTATAATATATATCCCTAAGTGATTAAACCATAGCAGTGTTTAACTAGCTTCTAAACTACCAAACTGTGTAACTATAGAGAATGCTATCCAATACGGAAAATGCAGCTAAACATTACCCTACGTAGACTAAACTTGCCTCTTAATAGCGTGTAACTAAACGTAACCTAACATGTAGCCTAACAAAACAATTTAGCTCCGCGACACGCACTAACGAAGGCATCGCTGTGTAAACTTGTTACTGTGAGGACAAACAACCTCGCTTTCAGGCGACACCAAATTACACGCAAAAACTACAGAACCGAAGTTTAATTCACGAATCCGCAATCCGACGTCAAACAGAAATGAAATATCGCTTCGTGCCGATAGATGGCGATGGCGCTGTACTTTTTGCCATGTGGCTTATAGTCGCTATAGACTTTCTAATGTGTCTCCTTTGCATCTATTGACGGGTTAAATTCATGTCCAAACAATGCTGGCCACGGAATAAAAGTTGCGCTAAACTGGGAGGAATATCTAGGTGATCAAGGATCGACACAGGATAAAACATTTTTGAAAATGATTTTTTCCTATGAGAAATGAATGACCCGGCTAGGTCGATTTTTCGCTCCCGAATACTCCTACATTGTTAATTTCATTGAAACGGTTACAGCCATTTTCGAGAATGCGATGACAAACAAACAATATAAATAAATTATAAATATTCCTCGTATGATTAACTTCAATATATTCTTGTGTCAAGTGAAGAAATGAAGACATATTGTCACAAATGAAGATATTGTTTTCTACCTCAAATGTCCGCTCATTCGCTGACGGACCAATAAATTGTTCAATGTTAACCTTTTGTGTCTTATCTTTGTACTGCCATCACCTTATATCTAGAAGGGTGACATGAACGTGATTGTGTTTACCCGACGTTCTCGTATACCTTCCTCCTAGTTAAAAAATTCATCAGCAAAAAATGTTTTTTATGAATACTGATGATCCGGTACTAAGTCCCCAGTGTTTTTGTATGTACAAGTTACAGTACATATTTCAAGTTAAAAGATTTTCACGAAATATATGTTAGTATGATAAAAAATATGGATAGAAATGGAAAAATTCTCATTAAGGCTCATTTGGCGCAGTGGCTGAGAGATCGACTGCTGCGGTACGTGTCGCGGGTTCGATTTCCGCACGGAACAATTATTTGTATGATCTACAGATAGTTGTTTCGGGTCTGGGTCTTTGTATATGTGAATATATGTGTTTGTAAACTCACCCACGATACAGGAATTATTCTTAGTGTGGGGCAACGTTCTTTAAAAAAAAAAAACAAATTAAATTACTAAGAATGAATAAGTCTTAGGGACGAAGTTACAATAGAATAAATAACCACCCAATTACTGGGAGATACTGATACTCTAAGGGCAGACTGGTATTGCATTAGATAGATAGATAGATAGAATTGTTTTTATTTCAAACTACCAAATGCACTTAACCCTATTTTTTTAAAAAAATAAAACATTTTTTCTAAAATAGAAGTAGCCTAAGTTACTCCTTATTACATCTGCTACCTGCCAATAAATAAAAAAACGGTTATTTCAATATTACAAACAGACACTCCAATTTTATTTATATGTATAGATGTATAGATAAACCCAATACAGGCACTTATGAAACGTTATAAGACTCTAGTTGCACGGTTAAAAATTACCTATACTAAAATGAAGTAATTTGTCGACATACAAATCAACCTACAATTAATTATTTTTAACAAACAACTTGAAATACCTTTGAACGATTCAAAGCAATATCACGTCATATAAATTCAATTTCATATTGAATGCAATTGAAATTCAATATTCGCTACAATAGTTCGCTATGTCTGTTTCAATAAGTGCATTGAAAAGATCCATTCAATTTGTATGGCTTCGTCTGTTTTGCTAAGTGTCGTTTATGATTGGAAATAAATTCAAAGGATTTTTATGGATTCTGTTCTAGAATGTTACTCTTGACTGCCTCTTTGCGCTTTGCGATCGCAAGTGCGATTGTGTATTGTCCTGGATTCTATCGCCGCGTTGGGCAGTAATATTGTGATGTTTATTATTATTTTTATTTTTTATTTTACCATTGTTTATTGATTACCTCGCACTTCTGACTTTTCGGAATCATGTGCGGATCAGAATTTGATTATCACTTGCATTTACGGTGAAGGAAAAACATCGTGAGGAAACCTGCACACCTGAGAGGGCTCCATAAAGTTCTCGACGGTGTGTGTAGTCCGCCAACCCGCACCGGGCCAGCGTGGTGGAATAAGGCCTACACCTTCTCATTCTAAGAAGAGACCCTTGCCCAGCAGTGGGACAGTAATGGGTTGAATTTATTATATTGATTACCTAATAGAGGTAGATGGTATCACATCAACTATCATTATTCTATAGATAAAATGATTGTTATACACTTTTTTAAATCACCACATAATTAATTAATATTATACCTCTGGATACTAAACCGGATTGTGATGTGTTTGCGGATGAATGGAAGGTGATCTTGAAGGAATACATAGAGAACTGCGAGAAGAAAGCATGATAGTGGTATTAGACTGATTCTATATAGTTATTGTTTTATTATTCTTATTATTTTAGATATATTGGTTTGTTATACTTATGGTAACATATGTAAATGGTAGATCCATATGTATTATTAATAAGTAAATAATATTACCTTAATGATTATGTTGAGCTGTTCATTTAAGTTTCTATTTTAAACTGTGTCAAAGACAAAGTCAACGTTTTTTTTATTTCAAGTAGGCCTTTTCAGGCACTTTTAAAAAGTCGAGACCCTAAGCGCAAGGTTCCAAAGGGGGAAGGTCCTATAGAGAAGAGACCAGCAAGAAACTCCATAGATACTCTTTTCAAAAAATAAAAAGTTAATTAATTAAAGAAGATAAGAGAAGAGAAGGTTTTTGTCATTGTATAAATTTAGGTAAATTGTATAAATGTAGGTAATGTAGCTGTTGGTATTCCGTTAAAAAAATATTTTAATACATATTTTCTTTCTACCAATTACATCAGTGCCACTCTATTGCAATCAGATGAGCGTAATTCCAATTACCCACACGAAACTTGTAAACCAATAGCCAATCACTTCATTATTGAAACAGAGAGGACTCAGAGTCAAAGCCTAATCAATCCAACCATTGGACCAAACACTTGGTACATACAACTGTCCATTTAACCAAGACCTCTCTAAACCTAACACTTTCCCTTTACACGTCAGAAGATACACGTATTTAGAGAGGGTGTGAAGGTTTTATAAAGCTGGTGCGTGGTCATTCACATTGTAATTGCCTGCAGGAACAAGATAGCCGTGAAATGACGACTGCCCTGTGACAAGGGTCTCGCATATGCTCCAGGGCTTTCGATTTAGCCTTGCACCCTCTTCTCATCTTTGATGATAACACCCTGGATATATTTTAAAGATGGTGTTTTTCTTTGTAAATCTTCCGAACATGTATAGGCGCGGGCGTTACCAACATGCAATTTTAAAGTTAAACTCGACTGGAATAAGGTGCAAATTAATGTGTGACCTGTTAAGATAATTGGTAGCTGCGTCTTCCCTCGATGGTGTCTAGAAACTCGTTCATAATAATTTTCTGTAATAATATTAAGCACATGTAATTTTTTTTCTTATTTCGTTAGGCTTAGTTGCACTTTAATTATACCCATATTTCGCCTAAGCCGTTACCCCCATGTACGTAACAGGGGGCGGGCCTATTGGTATATACCGAGCACAGTTCCAAAATCCAGACGGCTACTAAGAACTGGCATTCGAACCCAGAACCGCATATTCAGCAGGCGCGCTGGCGACCAAAAAAACAACGTAAATTATCAAAATTGGGAATGAAATGGGAAATCAATCAGATTTACAGGTAATTTTTTTAGTGATGGTGTCGGTTGTTGACTTGGACTACCTCTATCAGCTGTTTCTTTTATTTTATAACCTAATCATCACTACAAACGTGATTAACAAGAGGGAGATTCTTACTTGCTTCGATATAAACTTATGTTACGAGTATAGTCTCTTCCTCTAAAGAAATTAGGCATTTCTTTTCATTCTCAAAATTTTGGACTGCTTCCAATCACAATTTAAAAAATTAGAGTAAAGAGACCTAGGAGAAACGTGCTCGCATTGCTCGCCTACCCTTTTCCGAATCCTATAAGTTCATCATCATCAGCCAGAAGACGTCCACTGCTGAACGAAGGCCTCCTTCTTAAACCACCACATGCTGTAATATATTATCTATCATATTTTCGATACACATCAATTTCCTATGACTTCCAGCAAAAACGAAAATTAATTCTACAACATCCATTTCTGGGCAAATATTAATTGTTACGTTGGCTAGCTTCAAGTACTTAGGTATTATTTATCATTTCCATTGCAACCTATAAGAGCGTGAATGCAGTTTCCTATCCGGCTCCGCTGAAAACAATATTAAACTATTCTATATTCAATCTTTAAAGACTCTAGTACCTCGTCATAAGGTTGCAAATGCGTTAAACCAATATATGGTGATATAATAAAGTTGGACGTTCAAAACGGTAGCCGTTTATGTGACCGCAAAACAAACTGCAGTATTTGTTATTAGAAGTTCATAATGATATATGTATTAGAAATAGTTAGGTAGGTACTTAGTTGTTGAATATTAGAGTTTGAAATGCAATTTCACTGAGTAATAAACGCTCAAACTAAAAACAGCTGTTTGCCAAAATAAAAATCATTCTAATCCTGCGCTACCTTTATTATAATCTTGTAGATAAATATGATCCTTTATAGTTTTCAATAGATTATTTATATTAATAACTAGATTCCGCTCGCGGCTTCGCTCGCGGGGTTTATGAACCCGTACATTTTTCCGGCATAAAAAGTAGCCTATGTGCTATTCCAGACTATCATCTATCTCTGTACTAAATTTTATGCAGATCCGTTCAGCCGTTATGGCCTGAAAGAGTAACAAAGATCCATGCATCCATCCATCCATTCTCAGAAACTTTTACATTTATAATATTAAGTAGGATTATTAAAATAAGCAGCAAACTTTAAAAAATCTTTGCCCCACACTAAGATGTCTCCTGTATCGTGGATACAGTTTACAAATATACATGTCACATCCACACACACTCCGACCCGAAACAACTATCTGCAGATCACACAAAATTTGTTCAGTACAAGAATCGAACCTACAACACGTAGAACAGGAAGCTAATCGCCTATTCACTGCACCAATTGTGCCGTCAATTATTATTAATTATCATTAGGAGACATCATTACCACAAAAGCAGACACTGGTTCACGGTTAACAATCTGATCCTCTTGTGAAATCATTTTTTCACTTCCAAATTAGCATAAAAAACGAAATCGAGCAAGAAAAGTTGATATCAAAGTAGGACACACAGTCCCGAAAACTTTCGCCCATACAAATATTCTTATTACCTCAATTGTAAGAACAATAAAACTCGAACGTGCCCGTAACATTCATTTTTCTTAAGCATAAATTACATGGAAACGTTCCCTTTGAACTCCATCCTTTTTTTATTAACTTGTCCCATAAAAGGACGTCTGTCGACCTTTTTATTAAAAGGTTATAAATGAAAAAAGATTGTGTTCGTTCAAACGAGAGTGGGCACTTGTGTAACGAACCTTAAATTAATTAATATTGGACTAAGCACTCTCAAACTGATTATTTCGCTGGATAATTCTTTTGATCCGGACGTAAAATAAGGAAATGTTTACGCTAATATTTTTAAATGCTCCGTATTTGGGTCAATGAATTTACGCGAGAGTGATTTTAAAAGTAGAAATTATATTGCTGTTGGGACCGCTGATGGTCGCCACAAAACGCGTAAAGTTAAATTAATCTTGTTGGCGATTGCAATAATTTATTTAAATAAATAAATAAAATTTCAGCTAATAAATAAAGCCTAAATGTGTGAAAGCTTTTAACATAACGTTGAGAACCTCTACGTAATGTAAAACCGAATAATGTTAAATTGAGTAAAATAATTACGTCGTAGTCGTAATATTTTAATTTATGGCCAACGACTTATTGATTTGGAAAAAAAATCTAAGTTAACTTTGGCGCTACTTGTAATGCTTATTTTTCTTTCAATGGCTCTTAATAAATCGTAATCTGCCTAGCATTTTCCCAACTTGAGGCAAGGAGAGGTCTTGATGTGTTACCCATCAAAGGACTGACCTCAGCAAGCGCTGCTTAACCTCGCAGATCCACTGATCTGCACGGCAGCTATGTAGCTACGACCGATAATAAATCCTTGAATATTAATAAAAATATAATACATTTTAAAAGTATCCTTTTACGTACTTCCTAGCTTGACCAAATAGCTTATCAAATATCTACCTACAGGTATACTAATGAAACTGCACTCAGACATTGTTATAATGAAGTTAGGACCCCTCCTGTCTGTTTAGGAAACAATTAGGTATTATTATAGAGGCTAATAGGAGGGTGCAGCCGCAATACTGCTCCCCTCTTGAATAACACCTATATATACCTACTCTCCTATAGTTGTAGTCAGTAAGTATGTAATAGATCAGAACTTGGGTCAAGCACTACCGTGCTTCTGTCTTAGGAAGTTTATTATTTTCAAATTTCTTTGGCAAATATTTGAATGTTTGAATATATTTTGCAAATAAGGAGAGATAAGTTCGCATATTTAATAAGAACTTTGATGGTGTAGCTCTGTCTGTGCCTGTAAGAAATTAACAGTGACTTCTATCCTAGGTAAGTGATGTCTTCTTCTGTCGTGTCGACATAAGCCAACCCAATATGGTGATCGCTTATATCGTGGTGGAAAGATTAACCAGTCAGCAATGTTAGTATTGACACTGACAGCCTAGAGTGTGCAAGGCGAACTCCTTACCTACTGGAGAGGACTTCCTGGTGACAGAAGAACCGTGATGAAAAAGCTGGAGTGGTAGTGGACTAGCCATGTCTATCAAAGCATCGGTGGCTGTTGGAGTCGACAATGCCATATGTGTGGATTACACATATGGCATTGTCGGATCATCTCGGATACATTATACGGGTACCCCACCAAATATTTGCCAATACATATAGCGTGGAATAACTGATAACTAGAACTTCTGAAAAAGTTTTTTTTTTTTTTTTTTTTTTTTAAAAACGTTGCCCCACACTAGGACTTCTCCTGTATCGTGGGTACAGTTTACAAACATACATGTCACATACACAGACAACCAGACCCGAAACAACTATCTGCAGATCATACAAATATTTGTTCCGTGCGGGGATCGAACCCGCAACACGTAGCGCAGAAAGCTAATCGCTTAGCCACTATGCCAACCGTGTCGTCAGGTGGTTGCTGTTCGAGAATATCTTTTTTGGTTCCTGTCACATAATGATGAGATAGTTTTTTATTCTATGATAAATAGTCTAAATTGTGTAATTATGTATTATACTAGTTTCCGCCCGCGTGGATTAGGTACGAACCCGTGCCTTTTTATGCGCGGAAACCTAATTCTTTTTCAAAAATTAAACTAAGCCTAAGTTACTCCTTATAACATCAGCTATCTGCCAGTGGAACTCTCATCAAAATCGGTACAACCGTTTTGGAGATTAACCGAAACAAACAGACAGACAAAAAATTTTTTTTTTTTTTTTTACAAATATACATGTTATTTTGACATTATAAACAGACACTTCAATTTTATTTATTTGTGTGTTGGTAGAAATTATTAGTTAGTAGAAAAGGTATACATACGAATTATGAGAAAGGTAGATACAACATTTTTTTTACAGATTATCTTATTAACTATCTATTAGTGAAATACAATACCTGCAACGTTACAACACACACAACACAACTCTCATAATAAATTGTCACAACCAACCCCGTCCAATTAGCGAGCCGGTAACAAAACAACGTTAGTGTCCTCACACACGGCACACTAACGCCTGCGCACACAACGCGTCGAAGCGTGTTAGCTGTCTTGTGCAGGTGATTGCTAATAGACAAACGGATCCTACATATTCGGAACTATATTATATTACAGTACTGAGTGATAAATAGAGGTGTGTGGACGCGGGTATTAATTAGATGTTATTATATAGTATTATTTATTAAATAAAAGGATATTCATTTTTTTTTATTATTATGTTGTTTTTGCTGGAATATTTAAATTTGGACATATTTTTGCTTACAGTATTAAGTATTTAGTCGATTTCTTAGTATGTTCAGAATTAATTTCAACTCAAAAGCTTAAAGTGCAGAAAATACTTCCTTTTCAGAAGCCTATCTTCGGCATGTAGGTATATGAGACAAATCTGACTTAAATCTGAAGATAAAGGATTAGAAGTAGAAGTAGAAATTTTATACCAATAAAATACCAGACTAGTATTTACCATACTTTACCTTGAGCCCGATCATAGGTAGACTATGTTATTTTGTAACTCGCTTTTGCCCTCGCTTTTGACTTGGTACGCATGGAATTTAGAATCTGATATTTTCCTGCAGTAAAATTGAGCCTATATTTTAAGTTAGACCTCTAGTAATGCATCGATGAAAACTGTATCCATGCAGTAGTTTTGCGTGATACGTGTACAAACACACAGACGGGCGGACAGACAGACGAAATTACTAAAAACTGTTTTGGCTTCTGTTGCTCTAATAAAGACCCCCAGTCTTTATTAGACCAATAGAAGCCAAAACAACATAAACAACATATTAGATTTCCTCCAATATCTATAATATACTGATATGTATAGTAGAGCATATTGACTTCACAAATCTACTAATTTTGTACAAAGATCAGCTTACTCAAACTAAAATATTACACATGATATATCACAAATTCTTTGTATTGATGTCCCTACAAACTTTTCTTATTAAGAACAAACTTCACCATGTAATCCTTCATGGACATGAAACAAAACTAATTACAGTTTGTGTGACACAGATATGGGTTGGTGCTTGATCAGGATATTACATAGAATGTAGCTGGGAAATGATAAGGTATCTTGGTAGATTATTATCTTAGGCACAAAAAAAAACATGCTACATATTGACTACAAATAAAAAAAAAGACATGGATGGATGGAAAGTAGAATAGACTAGACATAATTATACTTTTGGACAAACTATTACATAAAATATAATATTTACAGGAAACAAGATGTAAATCAGTACGTGTTGATTCAATTAAATCGATGGTAGAGCCATCATTTAACGAACTTTTGCAACTAAGCTTTATATCAGCGTCACTAGTAGAGGCAGCATTCAACAGCACTGGATTAAATTAAAAAGTTAGAGGCAGTCGCGAGGACATTCAAAAAGTAAAAATAAAACTGTCAAATTTTCATAACCTTAAATTATTCCTCTGAATATTCTATATACAAAAACTGTTCCAATTTCAAAGGAACAGTTACAAATCAGTTGTCTGGCCATTGAGAAACAGTTGAATAAAACGAAAATAAGAACGAACATCTTATTTAAAATCAGAAGCTGTTCCAATGTTTGCAGTGTGAGGAGGCGACTCTCAATGTCACTGTTCAAACAAGGTGTAATAGGAAACATCTTGCTACCGGAGGAGGGGAGCAAACAAGGGAGTCAAAACTCTTTTTAAAATGTAATTCTCATTTCACTCCTTCATTGATCTTATGGTTGCAAGTGACTCCTGCGTGAGATCTTCATGAACATCAACCTGCTTCGTCAGAGGATTCTCCCTTGTCGATGGAGGATCATCATACATACCCTTAATTTTGTTCCGCATTCTAAATCAACATATTTAGGCGTTGTGGTATTTGGCATATCACAAATAATACCAACTTTACTTAACGCTACAATGTTCAGAAACATAGATCTTGCTATTGGTTGATACAATAATAGTTTTGTAGATAGTTTATACACACATACATATAAGCTGGTTTGGTACGCAAGCGGTTGCCACACTGTCTCGCCTCGAGCTTGCGGTAACTTGCTTCTGTGGGATGCAGTCGCGTGAATGTCTAAACATTTAATACTGAAGTAAAACTAATATTGTATAAAGAAACGTAAACATTAAAATGGATTTTTTTAATACTATTTATTTATGTACTTACTGTATCCAGATGTACAGGTGTTGTGCCACAACTTGAGGGACCTGTAACCAAAAAAATAAACCATTATAACGTGACTGCCACGTTTTCAAAATGCTTTTCGTAAAATGCTCGAAACGGGCAAATCGCGGTCGATGTGTAAATCAATATTATGAACTGATAGATGAGAAACTAACAGAACTCATCATCATCATCATCAGCCAGAAGACGTCCACTGCTGAACGAAGGCCTCCCTTGCCATAATCCCCACGCTTGGCAGGTGGCTTGGGGATCGCATTGGGTCACCGATTAGTGAGAGGACGCTGCTGCCCGTCCTCCGGTGTCTGGCCGCAGTTTTAAGACGTACCCGGGTCATAACAGAACTCGTCATGGGCAAAATATTAAAAGTGTTTTCGTAAACGTAACATAGCATCACGGCTGTATGCTCCGAAGGGTAAGGCAGAGGTGTAAGTAGGTACTATTGTACACCCACGTTTCGCCGAAACCGTTATTGAGTCCTATGTAATAGGTGGCGAGCCTATTGCCATCTACTGGGTACAGTTACAGAATCCGTTCTCAACTGAGAAACTTTTTCATACAGAAAAACCACATAACTCTTTACTATTTCTCAAGATTGAGCTTGCACGAGTTTAAACTCTATGCTTATACACTGTAGGAGTATTTCAGCCTCATATGCACCAACATTAACACAAGTGCAGCTTCATATAATAAGTTTACGTAGTACATCGTTCCTCCATTCGTTTCACGTTGTGCTTCTAACCGAGTTTTTCGGCGTTACTCGAACTCAAATTTGTTTACACACTAACATAGTACTAAGTAATTCGATAGTCTTCAACATTGCTGCTAGCCTGGTAGTAAAGAGGTTTGTTTATTGGTTGTATAAGAATATACTGTAAAGTTTAAGGAGAATAAAACATACAATCCGAACTAATATTATAAATGCGAAAGTAAGTTTGTTTGTTTGTTACCTTTTCACGTCTAAACTACTGAACTGATCATCATGAAATTTTACATATACGTTGTCAGTGGTACAGAAAAGGACATAGGGTACCTCTCATCCAGAAAAATAAAGAACTGTTCCCGAGGGAAAGCACAATGCCCTTCGACGGTCACAATTGCTTTAGGATGCTAGATGGCGCTACGTGTCTTTCGAATCAACTAGCTAATTTACTGTTTGTAACCTGTTGTTTAGTAACCTGAATAAATACCTAAGTTAATCGTATTAAGGTCAATGCTTCCTGTATCGACCAACAATCTGAATTGATTGTCAAAATCTAAATTAACACGAGCAAAGCCGCGGGCAAAAGCTAGAGTTTTAATAAATGTTTAATTTTTGTTTTTGATAACACTTTCTGCGTTATGTGTAGTGGGTTCGATCCTTGTTTAAAAATAAGTACCAATTTTTTTATAGTACATTGCCCCACCCTATTATGTCTCCTGTGTCGTGAGTACAGTTTACAAACATACATGTCACATGCACACATAACGAAACCCAAAACGACTATCTGTAGATCATACAAATATTTGTTCCGTGCGGGGATCAAACCCGTGACACGAAGCGCAGGCAGCTAATCTCTTAGCCACTGCGCCAACCGTGCCGTCAAAAAAGACGAAGCAAGAACTCATAATAAATACTACAAGAATTTCAGATATCAAATAAAATCATCAAGCGTAAATAGTAAAGCTGTACTTTACGCGTAAAACATAGTTGTATCCATAAAAACGAATTTATTTACGCAAAACGAGCTCGGCAGACCGAAATACCGCTTTTTGACTTGATTTATCCACTTTCAGCCTGTGCGCTGTTTTCATGTGAGAATTATAATTTCCCAGTGCAGATAATTTGTATGCAAAATGTGTGTGGTATTTAGTAACATTGGTTTGTGTGTGTGAGTAATATAGGATCTCATAGAACTTGGTGAAATTTGGATGATAAAATGAGATGTTATACCTACATAAATTTATAAACAGTCGACGTTTGAAGATATTGGCGCAGTGGGTAGGCGATTAGCTTTCTTCGCTACGTGTCGCGGGTTCAATCACCAGAACAAATATTTGTATGATCTATAGATAGTTGTTTCGATCTGGTTGTGTGTGCATGTGCATGTGCATATAGCTTGCTTGCCTCATTGGTCTAGTTGCGAGCGCGACTGCTGAACGTGAGGTCCAGGGTTTTACTCCCGGGTCGGGCAAATTGTTATTGAGTTTTTCTGTATGGAATGTTAAGTAGCAGCATGGAGTCTGTAACTATGCCCGGTAGATAGCAATAGGCTCTCCCCCTATTAGATAGGACTAGATAACGGTATCGGTGAAATATGCCACCTTTGCCTAACCCTTCGGGAATACAAGCATGATGGAATAGTGTTAGTGATAGTGTCGTAACAACGTTATCTTCACAAAGTCGCGATGGTCCTAGAAATATTGTTTTTTAATACTTTGAAGTAGATATAAATGTTTCAGCAACCAATAATTTAAAGGTATTATGTACTAAGACATAATTTGAATACCATTAATCATACGCTATTCATAATCAGCCTAATATACATCTACCAACCCAAACTAACCCCTATTTTGGTAGAGGTAAAGCTCATTATACCTTTTAGCCTTTCAAGCCTAGAGTCCACATAGAGAAATCCAATTATTTTGGACACAATCAACTCGGGATCATTTCGATATGTAGATTGTAGATGTCGCTACACTCAAATCTGATAAGCGGTGTCAAATTGAACGAATTACTGGACTTATCGAGTAACTGTTATTTGCGAATATCGAATTATCATATCGATATGAAATGAGGGTGTTTGGACATGATAACGAGTATTGTGATGATGTTTGTAAAAATATGGCTTGTTGACAGCATGACTATGAGAAATAATGCCAATTTGAGGCCACTGATTGCCCACTGAAATTGGGGTTCCGATAAAAATATTTCCAGACTTCAATCGATTTTTAAATATAGCCGTAATCCCTCATAGTGCAGGGAGCAATATAAAATAGAGTACATTTTTAAAAAACGAATCATATGTATTCATATTCTTACATTACACCGATAAACAAAAGATTTTCTATTGTGTCTTCTTCGCATCACTTAACGGAGTCAAAATAAAAATAAATCACGGTAACTGGCAGACAAATTTTCGTATTATTTAAGAACAATATCACCTATAATACTTACGAGTATATTCTTTGATTCATCGAAAACTCTACTTCAAATATTAAATCCATTACTGTCCCACTGCTGGGCAAGGGTCTCTTCTCAGAATGAGAAGGGTTAGGCCTTAGTCCACCACGCTGGCCCCATGTAGGTTGGCACACCGTCAAGAACTGTATGGAGCCCACTCAGGTGTGCAGGTTCCTCACGATGTTTTCCTTCACCGTAAACGCAAGAAATAATCAAATTCTGATCCGCACATGATTCCGAAAAGTCACGAGGTGCGGGCCGGGTTTGAACTCAGACCCTCTTGGATGGAAGGCAAGCATTTAACCGCTAGGCTATCACTACAAAACTCTACTTAATATATACTTATAATAATCTCATACAATTTCCATGTAATTTCAGTGATTTATATCACAATTTCGCCCCTAAATCATGAACTTATTGGCCAAAGGTCGTACAAACTTTACCTACAAATAAACCGATTGACAAAGTGAATGACTTGTTTTTCCATTCGGCTATCATTCACTTCATTGTACAACCCGCGAAAAAACTCGTGTTTACAATCCAAGACAAACTTTATGAGGATTATAACAAGACATGAGCTACTAGCGACTTCGATTCAAAATCAATAAATATCTAAGACATCTTTTTTTTTTTTTCTTTACCTGACGTTGCTTCACTAGGAATTATTCCTATGTTTGTGGCTGTGTTTACAAACACAAATACTCATATACACAAATAACCAGACCGTTTGTAGGACATACAAATATATGTACTGTGCGGGAAGCGAACCTGCGACACGTTGTATTATTCATTTTTTACAAATAGTCGAAATCGTTATTATCTTTCTAAATAATTGGTGTAGCGACTTGTACGGTTTTGCTCACACTGACTTGCATTGTACTCGCAGAGTCTTTATAGTTAGAGATTATATACCCAGTAAAAACTATTAAGGGCCTTAGGACCTACCACTACGCACCAACTTTGAAACCGTGCAATTAGAATCACAACGTTTTGAAAGAGCCCGTAAAGGCCTACTCCAAATGAAAATGTTTGATTTCGACATTGACTATAAGTTTCGTGAACCTTGTTGTTTGCGTGTTGAGAAACCTAATAGAATACGGCCTGACGGGTGTATTGGACTCTTACCGGCTAAACCTACCACGATCACATTATTCTATGAAAATAAATCGAATTTTTAGTATCGCCTAATTATACATAATCACTAGGTATTAAAACTAAACTCCTGTCGCCTATCACTCACACCACACACCAAGACATCCCCCTACATCCACAAAAGACGGCATTCACAAACCACGTCTGGGTACTTCGTAAGACCAATATTTTCTTCGTAAAGAGGGGTTGGTACTATAAATTCTATCCCTATTGATAGTTAGTAGCACATTAGTTCTCCTTTTGTACTTCACAGGCTATTCAGTTGAAAAAGTGGCTTATAGCCGCATCTTCGAAGCTTTATGGGCGAGTATTAGATGGTATTATTCTGGTCTTCAGTTCATGTTCTTGGGTTTACTTTTAAATATAACGGAGATTTTCTTTTTGATTAGTGTACCTAGTACGTTTTGATTTGGTTAACCCTTATATACTTGATTTTTTTTTCCTAGTCATCTTTGTAATTTGCATGTGATTTTTTTTTTATTATATATTGCGTTTTTTTTTATTACTCCTTCAACTAATTCATTTATTGCATTTGTATCTTATCCACCTACGATTAGTGTGACTAATCGTAGGCGCATAAGTACATCCATTTACAATGGTCGTAAGTCCATCTTTATACTAAGTAACATACTTAAATAAGATAAGTATGTCGAAGTACGAATAAACTTATTGTATTCTATGAGTTGATATTCTGTAAGAACACTGGTTTACCTAAAACTTTTCTTTATTTAGTAGTAAGTGAAATCCAATAAAGGCAGGCTTAAGATATAAAAACAAAAATAAACAGTGAATAAAGCACTATTTATTATTAGTTTCTAATTTTAAACATGAACACACGCATACCATCACCTCCCCTATCACTTATCTATGTTATGTACAAAATCTCACACATTTTTATACACGTTTGAAGAGCAACATTGCGCTGTAAAATATCGGCCACTACTCCACTCATAGCGGCGCGATAAGCACTCGTGAAGCGAGATCAAAGCGATGTTGCGTTTTTAATTGCCACCCTTACGCCTCGCCCCCTTCCGAAAGGGTTTTAGTTCCTAACTGTTAGGGTCGCCGGTCATTGAGAATGGAGTTCGAATAGAGTGACTGGTTTACTGGATAAGCAGGGATGGTTAGCTTTGAGTGAAAATGTCTGCCGTTGCATAATTATTTAATTAACTTGTTCTGGTCGGATAAATAAATAATTCCTTACTAAATGCTTCGTAGAGTAACGGTGAGATGAAGCAGCTCTTGTTGGGGTCAGTTCTAAGATGGGCAGCAGTTCTTTACACACATGTGCCTCAAAATGGACGTTACTTCCCAGTGTCATACGAAGTCAACATCAGTGTCTCCCCGTACTTGGGTGGCGGAGATCAAATAGGAGTCCCTCCGAGTAAAAACCACACTATTATAAATGCGAAAGTGACTCTGTCTGTTACCTCATCACGACTAAAGCACTGAACCGATCATTATGAAATTTTACAAAGAGGTAGCTTGGGTCCTGCAGACGTAGGACATAGACGTGGGCAAAACATTAATAAGATAGGTACATATGTGTGGTAATAATTACAAATAACGCGTAAAACAAGTCCCGGGCAACGGTAGTACTGATGTAAAGGGAAAGGCTAGGCAGATGATGATGGTGAGACTTTAAGTCTAGATTCTCATGTGAATTTATTTGTAGGTGCGGTATTGTTTCGGTGAAGACAGATCAGATACGGTACGTAGATATTGTTTCGGAGCAGAGATTTTCATTTTTTATATGGACACACAATTTATACCACGGCGAAATGAAACCATAACACAAATTAATAAAGACAGAAAGAAAAGCCTTTAGAACGGTGTGGCAGCTGGATGTTACTGCAGATTTTGACTTAGGATAATAATAAATAGTAATGAAGTGAGAAGTGACGAATATTAAAATTTAAATATTTTTTCAATAGAATTGGTAATAGTAGTTTGAACAAATTATGAGTATTGCAGGACAACAAAACATCGAGAGCTTGTGTGTAAAAATGTGATGTATTTGCACAGAATTAGGTAAGTTTATTTTATATTGTATCAGACGCTAGAGATGTGTGCTGCAAACTACGTCCATATTATATAGTAGACAGCATTACGAATTATTTCGATTTAGGTATTTGAAACGCCCAAACCGAAATTGTACAACTCTAACTGGAATAACAAAACACGACTAAACGTAAAGCGTTCAACGGAGCGTATAACAGCGGTAGCAGATGCAAATTATATGCGTGTAACTACACTCACAATACTAGCAAATATTACGTGTAAATATCGACAGAATATTGTTTACACAAGGAGTGTGTTTATTTAAAACACAAATCTAAAACTGGATAGAACCTCACATAACTTTTGTTTCGAGGTCATTTCACTTCACTTATTTTACAGGGGCATAAAGAAAGCAGTGATTTGATAAATTAAATAAAGAATGCTCCATACTGGCCCTTGATCGAAAGGTCGAAAAGAAATCATGGGGAGGCTTTGTCCAGCAATGAGGTAACAGTAACTGTGGCTGTATTTTGTATTAAAAATAACTGGACCTTATTTGTCTTTTTATACATGAAATAATATCGGATATCAGTCTATTTGATTTAAAATGTCAAATAAAATTTGCAATCTACATTGAACATTGCGATATGGTCATAGATAAAGAACAATATTTACGCAAACGCCACATCAGCAAAAACGAGCAAATGTTTCAGTGTAAATATCGCTTGTGGACTATTATGTGCAACGGGCATATGCAGCTATTTCAGTTATTCTATATTATTCCATATATAACGTGCTGAACTGCCTCACTGTCTACTGGTTAAGTGGTTGCGAATGTGACTGCTAAAGCTGAGGTCTTGTATTCGAATCTCGGTTCGGGCAGTGTTAGCTCCGCGCCATATGGCCCGAAGGGTTAGGCAGAAGTGTACTACAGTATCTACAACCACATTTCACCAATGCCATGAGTCCCATGTAATAAAGAATGAGTCTATTGTCATCTTCCGGGCACATTTCCTAACTCAGAATTTCCATACACGAAAACCCGATACCACTTGCTCGAACCATGAATCGAACCCAAGCTGACCAGGATCACCTCACGCTCAGCAGTAGCGCTACCAGCTACAAGACCTACGAGGCAGTTTACATCTAAACGAGTCACTTAATTTTGTACCCACATAACCAATGCATAATCTCCAAACACAAGGTGTGTGTTGTAAACGATAATCGCTAGCTTTTAAAATATCCAGCCGCTACCGTATGTAAAATTGAATAGCCTCGTGTTCAACGCAGACCGCGCGCTGAAAGCGTTGCGGTTTGCGGCGCATATCGTGACGTAATATTACTTTGGTGACGTCACTTCATTGCTATTGCTGACATGTTATTATTTTGCGGGCTGATGGGGTTATAAAGGTAAAATAATGTGTAAATTACTTGTGTACTACAAACTTTTGGTGCCGTTGGACAGTGAGGTTTTGGAAATTGATTCTTATTCCTAGTTGAATTCTGTTTACTTAGATCAATGCAAATGAAATTTCGTCACGAGTTCTAGCTAACTATTTCAACTTAAAATATAAGATTCAAATATTTTACAGAATTGAAAAAAAAATTACAATCCTCGAATTCTCATAGTGAGTAGCGTTTTTTCGTCGCGGCATTGTTTCATACATTATTGCGGACGCCTTTCAAATTATATTAATACCAATACTCTTAGTAAGTGCTCTTAGAAAACCAATAAAAAGCTCATTATTGATCCCATCGGGATTGCGTGTTTGAATTTCCAAGAAATTTCTGCCTCTTCGGAGAGACACCGACCCAGCTTAAGCTCTATAAAAATCCCTCAGACAGGACTTAAGTACTCTTAAAAAATAACCTAACGAATCATAAAAACTTCAAAGCTAATAAATACCACGCCAATTCACGTGATTTATATTTATTACTTTTCTATTTACAGTCGAAATAAAACATTGAAAAACATGTCAAAAGTCGCGACTCCCTAAAAAACAAACAAGTAAACATCAAAAAAATCATTCCAATGGAGGGATTAAAAATATTTGAAACCTATTAAAATTAAGTCCCTTTATAAGGTCTTACGTTTCGATAGATGGATGCAAACAAAAAGCTCCACGCGACTTCAAAAGGGACCTTAAATGTTTTCACGGATTCTTTGACAAATTTAATGTTACCTTAGCACTGGGGCTAGCAAATTGGCGGGGGATGGAAGCAAGATACTAAACCAAGATGAAAGCATGCAATTTTTATACTTTGATTAAATACTTTTTTGATTAATTACTACAAGTATTTACTTAGATAAGGAAGATGAAGTCATATGGCAAAGATTTCTATTTGTTTCAAAAGCTTTCTAGTAAACTACAGCGTAAAGTTTGTTGATAATGAAATTGTCTTAATGTTAAGTTTTTTTAACACGATTTTATTTTATTATTAGCTTCGCCTGTAACTAACTATGTAAAAAAATCTTGGAAGTTAAATTTGACCCACTTCCCGGTTTCCAGTTTGAATGACAATGCATGTTTAGCTAAATTAATTGTTTATAACAATTGAATTTGTTATAAACAATTGAAAAAAGAATCTATGCAATGAATTCGAGTTTATTTCAACGGATAAATGTTTCTTCGACTGAAAATAACGTTACCTACGATGTCACATGCACTTAAATGGACTTCATTTGTTTTATAATTTAAGTTGTTTCATCGGGAAATTATTTCATTGCCTAAAATAACGTTACCGACGACTTAAACGTTTTGTTTTTAAAAGTTGAATTTGTTATAAATAATTACATGACATTGTGTAAAAAAGTTAAATAAATTCTCTTTATTTCAATATATTACATATCTAACGAATCTATGACTTAAGTTGCGTTCAAACTGGATGGATTCATATCAATTATGCCATAAGAGCGTCATAAATTTCTTAAGAAGCAATCAACATGAACCCACAGCACGAGCGGATTCGAACCACTTTGAGCGTAGCTTTAAACCGCTTGTTCCATAGACATACATGAGTCGTCTGAATATGTTTACAACACACCAAAAAGTAATTTATTTTTTTACTCGTCAAAGAGAATGTAGAAAAGAAATCATATAAGAAGTAGGTACTCAATTGTACATGTGTGGGTTTGAATTGCTGCTTACAATCGTCAAGTAGACATATAAAAAAAAACGTTATACACTCAAATATACATAGTATCATGTACAGTCCAATAAAGGGGATACAGGTAGGTTCATTAGATAAACATTATCATCATCTGCTTGGCCTTTTGCCAACTACATTGGGGGTCGACTTCCAGTCCAGATAAAGATCAAATCTTCTAAAGAACTGAAAAGGGATTTTTTCAAAATAGGATTTAGTTATCTATCTATTTTTCAGCTATATTCATTAATCTGTGAGAAGCTCCCTGCGGCTAGATGTTAATAGGTGGCCTATTTATATCATGTAATAGCAGCGAGCCTATTGCTATCTACGAGGCCCAATTGCAAACTCCAAACTAATGAAAAATTCTAAACTGAAAATCCCAGAGAAAAGAAAACACATATTAATTTAGCTTCCTGAATTTGAAATACAAGTGCAAAGTAAAATCTCAAAACAATGTTTTCATGCAAAAGTATAACCAAAATACCATAATAGCCAACACGGCAAGTATGGCCACATCACCGAGATTAGCAACTAAACGAAGTGACGGCAATATTGCCCACCACGTTCCCCATAAAGAAATTTTAATGTAATAAGCTTTCTTTGTGAGTTGGAAATTCAAAGGCTTTTAGTTTATTATCCCAGGTTATGAAACTACCGTTGGCGTACCGGGGCTTAAACTGTATAAGCGGTTTGGTACAAGACGTAAGATGCAGGTTTGTAATATGTACATATATTGTTAGATGGAAGAAAATCGTAACTGTGTGTATCGGCGCAGCACTATTTACCGGTCGCTGTCGCTGGTCGCTGAGTTTCTTGCCGGTTCTTCTCCATTGGACCAACTTTTTGTAACCGTGCAACTAGAGTCCTATAACGTTTCATAAGTGCCTGTATTAGGTTTATTTGAAATAAAAACAATTCTATCTATCTATCTACATATCTAGCTGTGGCGTGTTTGGTAACCTGGGCTGCTTAGTGAGCAAGCCTTATGCAGCCTATGGCTTGCCCCAACTGTCTTTCAATTCTTCAGTGTTGGGTGTTTTCCATCAAAAATTATCCCCTGAACATTATTATTATTTCTATAATAATTATAATTAGTTTTCGACACTTATGGTCAAAGTGAACTAGAGCGGACCTCGCTATGGTTTCCAACATGGGATTTAATGTAGGTATGCTGCAATTGGCTATCTTATTTTAAAAAAGAAACCTAACATTTTATCTAGATCGTGGCTTAGACATTGGGGTTGTGCTGTTACTTTCTAGTAATATTGTCAAAGATCATAAGTTTGCTATGTAATTGTTTTATTACTTGTTGATATTAGCCTGTTGCGATCCCAAGCCTGAGAAAACGCCTGCCCCCTTGTTTTCCAAGTTGTTTTACTGTTATACTAAAGGTCACCAGTTTATTAAACGTGTAAAATAGTAGGTAATAGTGTGCGATCTCCTGAGAAGACGCGACGCCACGCGCCGTTTTGTTGTGTTAGTAAATTCACATTTAAATTAGTCTGTCTACTGGACCAGGCCAACGTAGCTAAGGCCTAAACATAATATAGGTAATATTATTGAAATTATATTACCTACAAATTAGCAAACTACCCGCTCATAGCTTGAGACACGAAGGCAGCGATCCGCGGATTTATTTTGTTCTAGTAAGTACGTGAGTAACACACTATGAGGTGGATTTTACGATTATTTACTTTGTGAGCTTTAATATTAAATCTTGTACCTAAATTGTTACCTAGGTGTATTAAAATAATAGAGGCTTATCCTGTCGAGTCTACACAAGTTCTCACATTGGAATCGCTCATGCCGTATTGGAAAGATTAGCCAGTCACCAAAGGTGTCGAGGCTGACTGCCGAGGGTACGATAGACGATCACAAGTATCCTCTTCGTAGAGGCTCTTTCCTGGATATCTATAGGTAGTAGTGCTAGCAAGGTAAACCATTTTAAAAAATATGTCTTCTTTTGTTTTTTTTTCGTATGCAGTTATGTATGACCTGACTACCTACTACTAACCTACTTACTATAGACTACAGAAATCCAATATACCTATATACCTACAATTGATTGAAATTGAAGCCAAAAAACGGAATAGGTTTGTATTGTTGCAAATCGAATAATGTTTTAGGTAATAGGCACCTGTATAAAATTTGATTAAACCATCTACGGAATCCATCCTTATGCTCTGGTAGCGGTACTTTGCAACCACTGGACCGTAGGAAATTTATACCCTCAATAACTAAGTTCAGGTAATTTGTTTACGTTCTACGAAGCAGTGTTCCCTGTGAACGGCCAGACAAAATAAGAAAGATCCATATAACAATACCTATTAAAACATTATAGGTACATTAATAGAAGTTTATAACAGTGCCATCTAGTGTATTCTTGTGTTACTAGGACATCCCAAGTTTTGCTGCACTGCATTATCTACATCTTTAGTAGTAAGTACATCTAGCACAAGATGGCATTGTAGTCAGAGTTTTAATATTCATAAAAAAAGTACAAAAGTGTACTGTCTATACCCATGATATTATAATAATAAATGAAAACAAAACTATTGTTATAATTTGTAACTTATAACTAAATTGTAATGAAGCTATGCGTTTCTTAGTTTTCCCTAGTATGACAGCAGATGGCTCTCATAGCCATGCTACTACAAAAACATTTTTTTTTTTTAATATGTTTATTATAAAATGCAACATTATAAGATATAATACGTATACGTAAGTAAAATAAAATACGTATTAACGTATTTTATTTTACCTGATTTCGGTACAGATAACTGCAGGGAGCAATTTTAGTAAATATTATTTTCAATCATACATTCATGCTATGGCAACTTAGAACAAACCCCTTTTTAAATCAAAATAGCGCCATCTAGCCGTCAGATACACAAAAAAAAAATCGAGAAAATGTTAAGTGTTGCAATACTTAAATATATTATTTCTATGCTGGAAATTTACGCTAAAAGAAATTATAGCAATATTTTTTTAAATTATTGATTCTAATATAGCTACATCAGAAATTAAAAGGATTTATTTATTATAGCTTATGAATATGCTCAGTTGCTTAAAAATAAAGAATTCGTTGAATAATTCCGATGCCTTTTCAAAGTTTGATACGGTTCTAATTTCGTAATAGCAACACTAAATCACTTAATTGCAAATGGCTGCGCGCGAGTGTTTTCTACTCGTGTCGGTTTTGTTTTGCTATTATGTTTTGCCTTAATTGTTTCGCATGTACATCCACGTTGAGTGTATTATTTATTTAGGATGTCCTGAATTTTCCTCTAGTTAAAACAAAGAATTTGTTACATTATTTACTGTTTCTTATTAATAGTGATGTGTTATTTTATCTCCACAAACATTCTTAAGTTACATAAGTAATTATACTTTGAGATGCATTAATTTACATTATTAATAAGATGTGTAACAAATTTTCTTGCTTTAGCGCCACAAGAACAATAAAATGATATAATCATACATCATATAAAGATAGCAATTCCTACGTAAATATAGTATTCTATAGTCGTATAGCTATAGCTACGTAAATGTAGCATTCTATAGATAGCTGTATACCTACGTACAGCTATATGTCATGGAGAAGTTTACCCTATCTGGCGGCCAGAGAGCGCCACTCCTTTAAGCATTGATAATACTCGAGTTGCCAGTCTATTTCCAGTATACTATTGTAGTCTTTGCATACATTCATCAATATCTTTATATAATCAACAGTTAGGTTGAAACTTTCTACTGTAGTTTTGAGTTAAGTGTACCTACCTAATATAAGTAAGTTAAGTTGCTATTATATTGTGCAGATGTGGTGGATTATGAACGAGGCTTTAGCTAAAGCTATCAGCTGTATACATGTAATGACGTCATCATCATAACACGTCCACTCCTGGCCCCATACATCTACGTAGCTTTTACATACATCTACGTAAGTTTTTTTTTATGTCAATGGACATTGCAGGCACTTAAAACGCATCTTCTTAAACATAGTTTCTATCTGCATTATGAATACCTAGCTCCCTAGCTCACTCTATTTTTCATGTAAAGCTATTCAAAGATCTAGTGAATTCCATTAACATACTTATTAAAGTATTTAAATCGCAATAAAAAAGGCGTTTCTATTTTTTATGTTGTTATTTAAAATTTGTACCCGTTTGAAACAGTAGGATGTACATCATTCAACATAAAATTAATTAACTTGCTTAAATTAACTAAACCCACGATTTAACCGCCCACACAACACATAGAAGCACCAACAAGGAAATGTTCCCACCTACTTTTTTTTTTTATCAAAACACAAGGCTAACTACCGAACTTAAATACCAAGATCTCACGACCCCTCAATACTTTATAATCCTTCTTTACACCAGCTCATATTACATTAGTTTATATCTAACACCAGCGGAGAAAGAATCCTCGTGACCTATATATTTTGGGTAAGGAGAGGTCAAGTTACACTGGTTTAGAACATTCACACGCCTATTTTAGTATGTTCAATGGTCGTGATTGACGGCGTTGTATGTATTTGAGATAGCATCTGTGTGTCTGTTTATCTGTCGTCACCCTTCATGTGTCGAGCGTTATGTAGGTTCCATACATACATTCTAACGTTCAGATTTATGTCTGTCAGTTTTCTTTAACGCTTTTTATGCACTCAAGTTCACTATGTTCACAAAATGACGGAAGTGTGAAGTAATAATTGCTTTATAAATCGTAGTATATTTAATTTAGAGCTTATACAGTGCAAAGTTTCTTTTTGCAGTGTATTATGTGTCTCCGTACAAAACTTAGTATACTGACAACCTATAAAAATATAATAAGCTCTTTTCGATGTAGCACTTTCCATTTTGCCTCTTTTCCGCAGATCTTTCACATGTTTGGATGTCTTGACATGTTCTCTTTCTTTTATATCGTTTCTGTAGCTTCTAAGTCTTTCTACTCCTCTCTTTCCTTCTAGTAGTTTCATCTTTCTCCTGCCCTTGTCCCATATTATTTGGGGTCGGCGCAATAATTCGTTTTCTTCAATTCATCTTTATCAGACGTCATCTCAGAATTCACTTTCTTGTACATCATGTCACTTTTCACACAATCCATCCATCTTTTCTTGGCGTCTGCCTGTTCTCTTGTATCCATCCACATTCATACTGGTAACCTTTCTAATTACATGTTTCTCATCCCTTCTCATCACATGTCCATACCACGACAAAACTTTCCTTCTAGTAGTTTATTTACAATAAAAGAATAATGTATTATATTGTAGTACGAGTTATCAGTCTCAGTTGTGAATGAAAATAATCACAATTAAGCATCACAACCACGACAGAGGTGGCGGGATGAATTGGATATGTCTCTGGAATCTTTGGCAGATAATAGAATAACTTGGAAATCAAGGAGGCCTTTGCCCCGCAGTGGGTTACCGGAGGGATTCAGGTGTTAATTGTATAAGATAATGATGTGATGTTATGTAATAAACCTCAATAGGAAGGTACTTACAATCTCAAACTACATAATCAACCAAACGTTGCCATATTCAGAAAAAAGATGGCCCTCACTCCAAAATCCGTCCAAATCCTAAAATGTTACATTACGCAAAACTACGTGAAAATATCAAGTCCAGATAGTTTTTATCTTAATTCTAGTTTCGTAATTCGTCATTGACGAATAGAAGTTGGTGTTTTTATATATATATAATGATCATTATCTTATTATGCTGACCTTACTTAAATAGCACAATTCTGTGCTGTAAGTTAAGACTTTTCTCACGCCGTCCAGTCCACGTCTCAAGATTGAATCTGATGTTTGAAGTAATGAGCGCAATCATTTTTGTAATTATTCGTTTATGTCTCGGGGCTATGTTGTTGGTATTAGTTCCCACCGGTTTGAAAATAAATTTCAAATTATATATTAGCTACTTTTTGGTCTAAATACTCTTGCAACTGTTTTATTGATATACCTAGTGGTCGCAAATACGACTGCTGAGCATGTGGTCCTGGATTCGATTTCCGGGTATTGGGTTTTTGTATAGAAATTCCCAGTAGCAGCACAGAGTTTGGAACTGTGCTCCCAGTTGATGGCAATAAGCTCACGCCCTATTACATGGGGCGTAATAACAGCATCGGCGGAATGTGGGCGCACAATATCTAGTGTACCTCCACAGGCGTGGTGCAATGTTATGTTATAAGTCTTGCAAAGATCATCGTTGAGGATTAGACAACGGCCGATGCAAGGAGGATAACACAATTGTAAGGAATAACCTAAACTCCTGTTATGCGAGCTTGGAATCGTTCATGCCATAGTGAAATGATTAGCCATTCAGCAATGGTGGTAGCAAAGTTGACAGCCTAGGGTGTGCCAAAGGATCACAGATATTGTCATTTATGGAGGCATCTTTCCTTGCAATCTATAACATAATATAGGATCACGGCTGTAATCCCCGTCTGTATTACACTGTAGACCCACATTTCGCCAATAGCCCTATATCGTCATTAGTCCCATCCAATAGGCACCAAGCTTATGTACCTACTTCGCTCTCCCGGGCATGAAATCCAAATGGAAATCGACTGCTGAAATTTTAAGCAAGTAATTAAGTCTTAAACAAATACTTTCCATTACAAAAGCAGTAAGCAAAAATGTTTATCAAATATTTGCAGTTTACAGTTATGTGTATAGAGGGTTTCCTATCTGATAAGGTTAGATTAAGATATAAGGGGGACTTTAGTACTGCCTACAACACTCACTTCTGTTAAGCGAGCGTCACATTTAGATATCGATGACTTATTCTCAAAGCGATCTTCAAAAGTTACCTACTAGGCCGTATGTGGCCTGATGTTGGAATTGAATTGGGTGAATTAATTACTTGAGAACAATCAAAAATGCAAACAGAATCTGACCACGATTACTAAACCGAAGTGAGGATCCAAACCTTCTTGGATTTCGCTCGAAACCCGCGCTTGCGTCTCCAATTCAATATAAACCAAATGTCATTGCATTCTTCATTCAAAAACTCGTTTTAAATTCTGAATATAAAAACGTTAGGAAGTGTTTTGAAGAGTGTATTAGCCACACGGACGCTAACCGTCCAAGGCTGGGAAAACGCAGACATAATAACACCAAAAAATGCTTAGTCATTGCATCATTTTTTTCGTACTTCACATACATTCCATTTTTTCATACCTACTGTATTTTTGTGGAACATAAAACCGTTTATATCAATGATGGTAGAATAAAAATCGAAAGTGGGAATACTAGTGGATGACCTTGGCCGATAATTGATGGTACCATAAAAAGCGAAGTTGTGTCAGAATGTAAAGGTTCTAACATAGATGCGATGGAGTTCCGTGAGGAAAAGAGAACGGTCCTTTTATGTTTAGATGACATTTTAAGAATATCTTTGTTAAGGTCTACCCCGCGACTTTGTTTGTGCGGAGCTTTTGTTAGAATGTTTTTAGAGGATAAATAAAAAAGCGAAACGATCTAAGGATTGCAACTCGTTGTAATAGTTTAGTTTTTGACCTACCCTTATGACAGTGATATCGTATCGGTTGAACGCTTGTCTTCTATCTTCTTTTTCTTCCGAGTCGACACGAGATATTCGCTCATGCCGTAGTGGAAAGATTAGCCAGTCAGCAATGATGCTACCGAATCTGTCTGCCCTGGGTGCGACAGACGAATTCAAGATAGTCACTCGTGCAGGCCCTTTCCGTGCACCCTAACACTTTGCCTTCCACACAGAAACCTGCACCTCTGAATCTTCGATTTCATATGCAGATCAGTATTTTATTATCACCTGGGTTAAGGGGAGGGTAAACATTGTGAGGAGTCTTGCACACCTGTGAGACTCAATGATAGTTTTCGATGGTGTTGTAATCCGCGGACCACCAGGCCAGCGTGGTGGACTAAGGCCTAACCCTTCCCGTTCTGAGAAAAGTATAACACTTCATAAATCTCTCCTAGTTTATATAGAAGATAGATGGAACATTGCAGTGATGTTGTTCAGAAAAAATGCGGTGTAATGTTAAATAACTAGTTGCTCAGTAAGGTTATAGAAAAGTATTAGTTATTGAAGTCATGCGATCGCCTTGCAATGTGTAATATGTACTATTACGTCAATAATGTATAATTGTAGTACATCAGTTTATGTATGAATTATCTTGGTTACCTTTCAAATCGTGAAACGCAAAGAATAAGAGATATGATATTCGCAACGATGACGTTAAGATGCTTGGACTCACGATTAGCCAGTCAGCAAAGGTGCTCCAGATTACATCAGATATCACGATATTTCCCGACGGAGGCCCCTTCCTTGCCCCCTTTATTTGTTACTAGCTTTTGCCTTTGTTTTTCGACTTCGTCCGCGTAACCTGTACGTGCAATATATAATTTATAGCCTATAGCACTCAGGAATAATGTAGCTTTCTACTAGTGAATGAATTTTTAGAATCGGATCATTAGTTCCGAAGATTAGCCCCTACATATGTACAAATAAATTTTACCTCTTTATAATCTTAGTATAGACTACACCTAGAGTCTCAACTTTTTAAAAGTGTCTGCAAAGGCCTAATTGTAATAAAAAAACGTTGACTTTGACTTATTTACACCTCATTACTTACTTATATATTTACCACATTAATTAATACTTCATCCTACTTCCTATCCTATCCTACTAATCATACTAATATTATAAATGCGAAAGTTTGTGAGGATGGATGAATGGATGGATCTTTGTTACTCAATCACGCCAGAACGGCTGAACGGATCTGGGTGAAATTTGGCACAGAAATAGATTATAGTCTGGAATAGCTCATAATCTATCTTTTTATCCCGGAAAATGTACGGGTTCGTAAACCACGCAGGCGAAGCCGTGGGCGGAAGCTAGTTTGTAATAACTTTATTATGAGCACAAATACTTCAAGTCCTTCTTATTCTGAGAAGAGGACTATGTCCAGTAGTGGGATAGTAATGGACTATATAAAATAATATTGCATCTTAAGTACGTAACTCATTAAAGTACACTAGTGAATAAAGGTGTACTTACAATTATACTACATATATAAGCTACGATCTTAATGTAAAGCACAAATTACTATTTCAATGTTCATTTAGTTCAATATTACACGGGAAATTGTTACACACCATGTAATTTAAAATCAATTTAATGAGTGAAGTTGTTAACGCAAAAATAATGAAACTTTTTATAAACAACCTTTGTCGGCGTTCTCATACATTGACAGTGACGTAAACTTAAATCATATTTAGTATTAAAAACAAAACAAACGTTAAACTCACGATTTTCATATAAATATTTTGTGCAACAAAATTTCAACCACGAAATTAGACAAAACACGACCCGACTCACAATTTGAAATCTACTTTTTTTTTTTTCAAATCTCCAAATATGAAATTATTCTTTAGCCAAATACATACGACCTTTGCGTGACTCCGCTTCATACATGTATGACATTGCCGAAAAAAACCGAAGTAAAAACAGACAGGCAGACAAGAATTCTTTGTGTACGTCTAGCCAATGACCTTCGGCGGTGATGAACGACTTTTTAGCCGGTAAAAAACTGTTCGGTGAATTTACCTAACTTTTTGTTAGCTCTTCTTAGAACTAGCCTAAGCCTTTAGGTAATGCATTCCATTTTCGTATAATAGCGTCGATTTTTATGTTAGATGCCATAATTTTGGACGATAAACATCGAATATCGATTCGCGTAATTCGAAATTCGAATGTTTGGTTTGGTTAAACATCGGGATTCCTTTTAATTAATTGGACCTTTTCTTGGGCGGAGAAACGGACCTTTTAGTTTTGTACAGTCGAATAAAGAAATACGAATACTGGGTAACCAGACATATTTAAAGTTTTCCAAAGATGTATTTTTTTAAAGGATTCTACTTAGATTTCAATTACCTATGTTATATATATATATATATATATATATATATTATAATGGAGTGCATATTTCCTGAAAAACCTTCATTCATGTGTGGTGACCCAAATCCTATATATTTCTTCGACTGTACTTATAGAGAATTTGTGGAAGGAATTTCGACATCTTGGTTAGGTATTCGTTTCTGCGTATCGTGTGATAATTTTATTTTGAATATAAATTGGTTTCTAAATTTACATTCGTATATAAATCTTTTGAGACAGAAACTAGCGGTGATTTGTAAGATGATTGACCTTCCCTAAAGCGTAATGACATATTTCCATGCTTTAATACATGTAATAAATGATTAATTTTGGTATATAAACGACCGTGTCATCAAGCCATTTGTCGTTAACCATTGAGAAAGATTTCAAATATGGTAAAATAAACTTTGCCATAGAAGGAACGGCTTATTATAAATATAGCACGTCTGCATTTTCCGAAATTTTAGACAGTGTTGTAGATACACCTGTACACCCACATTTCGCCTCACACTCACCAGCTGTTCCTGCGACTATCAGATCCGTGAGGCTCTCTGATAACTGATCAAAAGTTTGATTGAATAATGATGTAAAAAGATTAGCACACAAATAATTCTTAGACTCTGGGATAATATTAGCTTTGTTATTAATCAACCTTGTTTAAAATCTCTGCATCCTTGACGGTAGCTTATAGGCAAAATGACATTTATTAAACTGACAACCTAAGAGAACACCGCAAATTGATTTATTCATAACATTATGTATATGTATGCAAAATACTATGTTTCTCTCATATATTATTTATATTTGTCAATATGATTATCCGAATTCTTTCAAATTCATGTTTAACCTTCGAAGTTTTATTTATTGGAGATAAACGTTATTATTTATTAATGAGTGTCAGCTTTTGATCTTTGAAGTCATCGACATATACTATAACTTAATTAGCAACAATTCGTAATGGGTGCACCGTTAACCGACATTCGGTATTTGATCAAAAACTAGTGATCGTTTGTATTTTAGAAGTCTATCGTAATTATTGAGTATTCTACGAGGCCTACTCAAATGTCCTGCAGATCTGGTGGCGTCGTGCGTCGGGTCGGTGAGCTCCCTAAAATAGAGTTAAGCTACACGATCACTGGTGCATGCGTCCCGTCTGTAAGGACAGCTCCGCTCAAATCTGTCATGGCACTGGTAATTTCTTCCAAAGGCCAGTCTACAGGATGACCTACATTATTCTTACACATCTTCCATGTACTGTGTCATAAACGATATTTTAAAAGAGTAACGATGGAGTTTCTTTCTTATTCTTATGCATGGAATGAACCAGCTAAACGATTTGAAAGTGCTTTTTTATTGCCTATGCGAATGAAAAAAGATTTGAGTTTGAGCTTATTCTAACTACTGAATTGATAGACAGTATATAGGATATGGAAGCAATATCTGACAACCAGTCTAATTTAAGGGTATAAGTTTCCTGTTAGTAATTGGGTGGAAGAGGTCAGATGGATGTCTCTAGAGTAAAATATTCAGTAAAATGTTAATATTCAGCCGAATTAGGGTGAGATTAGGAGTCGACCTTAACATACTTAGGAAAAGGCTTTGATACCTGGTTGTGTGTGTGTGTGACATGTATGTTTGTGTACCCACGATACAGGAGAATTCCTAGTGTGGGGCAACGATAAAAAAAAGAAAAAAAACTATATAATCAACTGCTGAAAATCTTATAAGGTATAAAATGTATTAAATGTTGGATACATTACAATCAAAATACCCAAGATTTTATGCCTAAAGATTTTAAGGAGTTGTCTGTACTAAAACTCCTGAAGACTATCCCATAAAGTTTATTACAACCCTACTTAACTATCAATGATACCAATGAATGTATACCAATGGTTGCCTGAAAAAGGTCGCTGATTGCAATAAGGCCACCGATTGTACATGCTAATTGTAATTTTTATGTATATGTTTTTGAATAACTGTGTCGTGTGTAATAAAGCGTATATCTATTTATCTTATTAATAATTTTCAGGAGCTGAACTGGGCTCGAGCTGCTTTGATGAAAAGCGCGTACATTGCGCGTGCGCGTTGTACTAATATTTTGTTATTAACGCTAAAAAAGCTCTTTAAGGTATCTTTATATATGCTTTAAGACCACATATCGTAAGTTCTAATACAACTCAAAAGACCAATTAATAAAACACTTTATATCTCAAGAATTACATAATCAATTATCATATAAACATTGGTATTACCACTGCATTTTTTTCTCGCAAAACGTTTAAGGGCCACTCGTGACTGATTAACTCATAAATCCGACAATGGCAAATTTAATGTGATTACATTACGTAGTGGGTATTATCCTTGCCTCCTACACTATAATGTAGGGCTGACTACGCTTAATTAATTTTGATTTTGCACGTATAAGGCATAGAACAGAACAGCTTGGAAATCAAGGAGGAGCCCTATGGAGGAACGAGGTATGGTGTTCCTCCATTGATAAGGGAAGATCCTCCGACCAGGCAAGGTGGTTAGCCTGGTGGGCCGAAGCCCAACGATTGATTGTATATGTGTTAGAATCGTTATAAACTTTCATAGTGCGATTCAGGGTTTTGTTGTTGTAGCTTCACTCCGATAGATGGCGCTTTACTTTTTGCCATGTTGCGAGTCGTAGCCGCTACAGGCCTATGCTCAGCTGTGGAATGTGACAGCAGTAACCTATATGGCTAGTAGTATAATTTTTTATGGAGTGGTTTAGAGTTCCATTTAAAATGGAACTGGACTAGACACATTTATCGCATGTCAGACGACCAATGGGTCAAACTCACGACCCAGTGGGTTCCTCTACATGGCAGGTGACATCGCGGTAGACCCAGACGGAGATGGCGGCATGAACTTGACTCCTTTTCGAAAGACTGGTCCGAATTAGCGCTTGATAGAGAGAAGTGGAAGGAGAGTAGGGAGGCCTTTGCCCTGCAGTGGGACATTATGGGCTATTAATAATAATAATAATTTAGAGTAACATCAGATGTGTCAGCATCGATTCGCATATCTATACCATAGCATCATGCTTGTATTCCCCATAGGGAAATGCAGAGGCGTACTGAATAATTCAATGACAGTGTTCCTGATCCGGGAATCGGGCCCCGTACCTCACGCTCAACAGTCACGCTTGCGACCATTAAACTGATAAGGCATGTATAAATAAGATAATTAACACATGAAGAAAATAAAAGAAGAAATAAATAAAATTAAAATAAATAACAAAAACCTTTATGTCAAAGTTGATGTTGCCATATAGGTGTATTAAGCTGTAGCTGCGACGAGGGCTTCGAGACTTCTTGGAAAGCCCGTTAAGCATTAGTCCCGATATCATAAGAATACCTATTGAAATAAAAATCTTTTATTACTTATTTGACTTTAGAAAAACAAGAATAACATGACGTCACATGATGACGTCGCTGATGTCACATCGCTAGTGACTATAAGGTAACTGATTGTTTGAAGGTAAGGACTTCGACCTGGAGCTTATGTTAAGAAGAGCAAATAAAACAATTAATGTTGGATTCTCTTTTTTCACATTCAAAATAAGCATTCCACAGAACCACAAACATAATAACAGCTTTGATTAACTATAGGGAAATTAATATAAATCAAATACAAAGAATTCTCATATAAAAATCGTAATTCATTATTTATGTGATCAGTCGAAATGAAAGAATGATTCACGGTAATTCCTAAGAAGGTTTTAAAGGACGAAGATGCTTTTAGGAGACAAGAGATATTAAACGAAATATCCTTACTCTGACAGCATCGTTTGAGAACTACATTTTGGTTTGTATTATATCGCTATTGTCCACGACCTCGTCTTCGTGTATTTAGTATTGGTTTTCTAATAAGTGTTTTGAGGCAATAAAAAAAATAATTCTATGTTTTTTTGAGGTTCTAAGCTGCCTCTTTATAAAATTTCATATCGATCGAATCAGTGGTTTTGTCGTGATGAAGTAACAAGACACGAGTTACTATCGCATATAATAGTGTGGATTCAACAAGATATTAATGTGTTTTTTTAGTTTCCAGAGATAACTTATTGTAAGCTAGATATATCTCATAATTTACCTTGTCTTTTTCTGAATTATTAAAGATTTTCCGGATTCAGCTTCTGGTTCAGCCAGTAATTTACAAAGGGCGACTGTCATCTGATCTTTACAACCTAATTATTGGGAGATACTGATGCCCAATGTTAGACAGATATCAGACTTTTAAAGCTGCTGTCAGCACGTAACGTGCTCTTCAATGCAAAGAGGCGCGTAGCGACGAGTTTTGATGTGTATCTGTTTTGGTGTGTATATATATGTGATATGTGTATTAAAAAAGATCACCCATCCAAGGACTGACTGTGCTAGCTCAGCTGAATCCAAAGATTGATAGAATTTCGCAGTACCAAAGTAGATACTGCGAAATTCTCTAGCACCAATTGCTCTGCTAAGTAGATATGAGCTTCTAATTAATTTTTTTCGCAAGCCAAGTCGCTGTATTTACTAATCTGAAATAAACCACAGATGATCGGATAAACTTACAACTACATGTAGGTAGTACTTAGAAACGATAAGTAATATGTCACGATTCGTATTTTTAAATCCGACACAATAGCGGCTTAAACAAGTGACGAGTTAATTTACATAATCATCGCCATATCGACGGGTGCGTAGTCAAAGAAAATTGACTTCCAAGAAAAATGTTACTCATTTCCTGCGTTTCTGTGATTTTTATAAGAAGATAACACCCTAGTACGATTTTATAGGTAAGCTGGTGGAAATTTAAGTGACATGTCATAATTTTAGAATGTATCGACATTCTTTCCAGTCCAGAAACCGACTCTAAAGAAAGAATAAATAATAATTTACCAACATGAAAACTACCTATTTAGGTACCTTCATGAATTTGTATGTTTTTTTTTGTTTTATTATTTTATTTTTGTTTTTATAATTATTGCTGTTTTTGATTTTTTTTTTGTTGGTTCAAAAATGAATTCTTTTCTTTTCTTTTAATTTGATTGATGGATTAAGTAACGTAGAATGCTGTAAATTTGCCTCCTAACTTTGCCTAGGAATAATTCATAATGACTTATTATATCAAATTGCATTTGCAATTCTAAATAATTAAGGAACTAAGATAAATATTTCATTAGTAGTTAAGAACACAGTTTTGTACTACTTTACAGATTTAGTACAGAAAAAGTTAAAAGTGCAGGCAGTAACAGCATTCTACGGTATGTATAATTAAAAAGGATAATTCGATATCATGACTGGTGTCATCAGAAAATATACCTCGGAAAGTACGAGTACCTATGGCATAGAATCTGATTCATGCTCACAGCGAATTCATAAATTATTCCACTATACATGACACACACTCCCTATTCTCCTTACACAATAACAAACTTAGAATACCCATGGAGACAACGAATAATTATCAATTATATCAGTCAAGCCTGCATGCAATGACAATACAAACATAACATAGCATCACGCCTGTATTTACATAGAGGTGTAGGTACTATTTGTGCACCCACATTTCGACCGGCCTGTTATTAAGTCCCATGTAATAGGGTGCGAGCCTATTGCCATCAACCGGCCACAGTTCTAAACTACGTGCTGCTGTTGAGAAAATATAAGTACAAATAAACGCAATAACACTTTGGCCAACCCAGGAATACAACCTAGGATCTCAAATATTTGCTCATAGAATTTGCATGTCTGTATTCCTCAAAGGGTTAGTTGAGCCCCATATATTAGGAGGCGAGCCTATAGCCATCTACCAGGTAGACAGAATTTTTATTCAGAAACACCCAATAATACTGCCCAACCCGGGAATCGAAGCCAGTATCTCATGCTCACCACGCTCTCGCTTGCGACAAATAGACCAATGAGGCAGTTTAATTAGATAATTATCAATCAAGACTACATACAATGAAAATACAAAATCACTCCAAAAATCTATCCTCGCCAGCCCTACAAACTCGACTAGGTGTGAAAATGACATGTGGATTGTCGACGTAATAGACACTTAACTGGCAATTAATTGGGGCCTCATAATAAGCATCATCATACATATTCAGTTAATGTTGTCTGTCACTCCGATCTATTGTTCAGCTGACACAAATTGCTAGCGTAGGCCCTCAAGAGGTATTAAGGTTAAGATGCAAACAGACCGTGAGTTGGTAGCTGGTATAAATATGTACATGGCCAAAGAAAAGGCCACCCTCTCTTTATCGGGTGATGTAAAGGGCGATGAGATCGATGGGGAAGCAGATCTTAACAGGCTAAATCCTCTAAAAGGATTTCCTCGGGCGAGACCTAAACTGGATTGTAATCTTAAAGAGTTGAAGAAAGTTGAGAGGCCAGCTAAGTATTTTCATGTAGTATATAATACAAATGATGATAATCTGCCTCATTGGTCTAGTGGTGGCAAGTGCGACAGCTGAGCGTGAGGTTTTGGGTTCCTTTTCTGGTTCTGGCAAAGTGTTATTGGCTTTTTTTGTATTAACATTCTCGGTAGCAGCACGGAGTCTGGAACCGTGCCCGGTAGATGGCAATAGGCTCGCCCCCTATTACATGGGACTCAACTAATCCTTCGGGGAATACAGGCGTGATTCTATGTTATGATAATTATCATCCGTCGAGTTTGTTTTTTACTTTACTGAACTTTCCATACTTGCATGACATGTGACTGTCCAGGGTGTCGGTACTGTATATACACTCTCACTCTTTAGGCTCTGATAATGTGTGTGGACAGTTTAAAATGCAAAATATTTTACTTTTATATAATCTTAATTCTTTCTATCCTCAGTATAACAGCGTCTTTATACTATTACTGGTACATTAATCCAGCAAGGTTGTGTGTGGTCGAGTTAGTGTGAGATTTGGTTCACGGAGAGCCTTTGTCTGAGTTACGTGTTTCATTTTCTGATCGCGTTGTTTATTTTATTTTTTTTGCTCGTTCTGGGGTTAATTAGAGCGGCTAATGGATGGGAAATTTTAATTTAACATAATTACTGTTTTTTTTTTTCTATTTTAAGTCTGTAGTTTACATGTCATATTGTATAATTACTTCACCCCATTCGAATAGAGCATGCTTAAGGCATTAGATGATGTGCGATGGACTGGCATGACGCCATAATTTCGTAGCACAACTATGCACATCTTTCTGCAGGACAGGCTCTAAAGGAAAACATATCTTCAATGTAAGTATTTGGCATTCATTATATGTAACGCTTCTTAATCCCTTGGGAATCAAGGGTTTTATCTTATATACCTATTTCTACCTATTATGTATGACGGCACGGTTGGCGTAGTGGTCAAGAGATCGACTGCTCCGCTACGTAACGATTCCCGCACGGTACAGGTATTTTGGGTCTTTGTGTATGAGAATACACAGCGTGCCTCGGAAAGCACGTAAAGCCGTTGGTCCTGCGCCTGATGTCTCTCCGGTTGTGTCGGATTGCCGGCCCATCGGACTATGAGAGTGAAGGAATAGAGAGTGCACCTGTGTTTGCGCACACACTTGAGCTCTATGATATCTCCGGCGTTTCTGAAACTCGGTCTGGAGGACATTATTCTTTTATGTAGTTTATCATTTATCTAACTATAGATAGGTTCTAAGAAATATTATATAAGGCGGAGAAACAGGCGCAAGAAATATTTAGTCGACGACACGATTGGCGCAGTGGTTGGCAGATTGGCTTTCTGCGCTACTCGTCCCATGTTCAATCCCCGCACAGTTTGTATGTCCTATAAATAGTTGTCCCAAGTCTGGTTGTTTATAAATGTACACACACAACATAGGAATTATTCGTAATGTGGAGCAATATTCTTTAAAAAAAAAAAGAATCTTTGTTGAGGATTGCGTCGTGTATCGTCGATTGATTTCCTTAATAAATGCTCCAATTGAAAACCTCAGTCGTAAAGGAAAATGAATAAATACATAATCTTTATTCTATTTAACTACTCTACCAAGAAAAGATTAATTACTATAAGATATTAATCGTAAAGAAACTTGATGCAAAATAGAATTTGTTGTACGATATGCAATTACATGATACATAGGTAGCTTAGATAGGTACTCGTAAATAATCGATTAATAACTTTACGAGTAAACTTTAATCATCGGTATAATACCTAACAATTATTTTATACAGACTAGGCAATGCTATTATGACATCATCAAGGCTAAGGTAGGTATTTCTTTGAAGCTTCAAAACTCTATCTCTGTTTTTACTTTTGCGAATTGTATATAATAAAAAGACTGACAACCAGTCTGACCTTAGAGTATCACTGTCTCTCAGTAATTAGGTGGTGAAGTTCAAATGGCAGTCGTTCCGTGTAAAATACTGATATTCAGGCGCTATCGGTTAGACTGGGAGCTGACTACCGAAGAGCCAGATGTGACGTCATTTTAAATTTTAAAAGAAATGACTACCAAGGCAGCCCCCTCACATGTTTTTAAACGCTGTCTTTTACTTTGAATTCTCTTGTGTCTGTGAACTTTATGTTTGTTAAAGGTATCAGCGTAGGTACCTACAATTTAGAGACAAATTTCACATACACTTGGATTTCTTTTTCTTTTTAAAAAAACGTTGCCTTACACTAGGAATAATTCCTGTATCGTGGGTACGTTAACAAACACAAATATCCACATGCACATACACCCAGACCCGAAACAACTATGTGTAGGTCATACAAATATTTGTCCGTGTGGGAATCGAACCCGCGACACGCAGCAGTCGATCGCTCAAACACTGCGCTAATCGTGTTGCCTAGCACTATCCGTTGTGTTGGTTTTACCCTGCGTTACGTAACACAGAAAGCCAATCGCTTAACCACTGCGCCAATTGCCAAAAATATAATAATAACAAAACAAAGTTTACTGCAGAAACTTGTACAACTTTTACAGTAAATCTTACGTAGGAACTCCTTTTAAGAAAAAGATATACCTGTGCTAAGAGCAAACAAATACCTGCTAATGGGGTGAATAGGTATCCAGGCGTGAATAGAGACAATACTTTGAAACTATTTCAACCTCGAAATAACATAGTTTAATATCTACAAAGACGTCAAGATTACTCTACTATAATTTAATAAAATTAATGTATTTCTTTTTGACAGAAAAACTGAATTATTCATCCCGTTTTACGGTATCATGGGTAATGGTTAAAAATATTTTCAGATTTCCTTTAAAACAACACCAATTTTCATTTTAAATGTAATATGATGCCCCCTAATTAACATAATTAACAAGTTTCGTTTCTCGTTCAAGGAAATCCAGTATTTTTCTTAACATCTATGGCACATTAACACCATGTTTCGTCGCCCTTGACCGGTTAATCCAGATTTATGTAAACTATCACTTTATAAACTTGTCTCGTAACTATTTTTACATATGATCAGGAAATATACAGAAGGCTTCAAAGTCAGCTGGGCAGGTTGGAATGAAAAGCATTGTATTCTATACTAGCTACTGCCCGCGGCTTCGCCCGCGTGGTTTACGAACCCGTACATTTTCCCGGATAAAAAGTAGCCTATGTAATATTCCAGACTATAATCTATCTCTGTGCCAAATTTAATCCAGATCCGTTTAGCCGTTCTGGCGTGAAAGAGTAACAAAGATCCATCCATCCCTCCTCACAAACTTTCACATTTATAATATTAGTAGGATAGAAAGTAGGATTTCATGTACATTATCCACTTCAAGGTTGTCCATCTAAAGTTCCTTGGGAGAGACCGCTGTTTGAATCATAGCATTACGGCTGTCTTCCCCCAAGAGTTTGGTAGAGGTGTACCTACTATTGTACACTCACATTTAGACTATGAGTTATCGAGTCCCATGTAATAGGTACCTATGGGGCGAGCCTTTTGCCGTCTATCGGACACAGTTCCAGACTCCTTTCTGCTACTGAGAATTTCCATACAGAAAAACCCAAGAGTATGTGTGGTGTACCTACAATAAATTACACACCTATTTTATAGACCTATTTTAGCAAGGAAAATACAGAAAGCAACGTATTTGCTTCCAGCATGGAATCAGTGCAGCTTAACTTTGAGAATTACTACCGATTTCCTCAAACTACAGTCAAATTAGGTACTCGAAAAATTCAAATATTTATTTGAAGCAATCGAAAATAGAACGTTTTACTTTTACTTTTTACGGCACACGGTTACTTTATACGGATTCATAAAATCTTTAATTACGAATAAACCGGCTGTGTGGCTCTTTAGACTAGTCCTGCACACCTGAAAAGTGAGCCATTCTAATTCTGAGAAGTCTCGCTTTGTGCTTAGCAGTGGAACAAAAACGGACTGAATTATAACTTATCCCCAAAATCTTAAGTTCATAGAAAGAAACATTTGAACATCACTAAAACCTAAATACCTCACACTAACATTATCTTGCACATAAATAAACGGTTCGTCATAAGCTATGGTTATGTGCGAATGATGTGAAGACCGTTCGCCTCCAAGGTCTTTCGTTAACTGCTAACCTTCTGAGAGGCATTTGTGATTAGAGCCGCTAATCTACGTTTCTTAACACAATATGCTAGTAGGTATGTTTGTAGGTACATTATTTTGTTCGGTATTCTTGTGGAATAAAGCTTGTTGGGAAAATTTGATACAATTTTGTACAGCAGTAGCTGCCCCATATACGTTGTTCTGTCTTCATCATATAGAAGAAAGCACTTTCTGTATTCCCGAATTTTTCATTTTTCCGTACAATTTTTTTTTTTTCTTTCCGTAAAAACCTTATTAAGACTATTACGAACATTTAAAAAACAAAGTAGCCGAATCAGTCCAGCCGTTCTCGAGTGATGCGCTTGCCAACGAACAGCGTTGAATTTTTATTATTTATACAAGTTTTAAATGGTTACAGCATCTACATGACACATCTATTAACATTATGTAAATAATAATTGAAATACCTACATTACAATATTAGAATGCCGTTTTGAGATGGGGTGCAACAACCTCCCCGAGTGGCCTAACTTAATGTTTCCATAGCAACCCAGTCTAACAGCCCAGTTATGTACTTCGCTGAATGGTTAATTTTTCCACATGTTATATAAGGCAATCAAGCACACGGCCCGCCGATGATAATCGGTTCCCGTAGGCTATGGTCGCTTGCAAAACCAGCGTTGCAAACCTTAAAAATATTACAGAAGAATTCAAATATTTATTTGAAGCAATCGAAAATCGAACATTTTACTTTTATTTTTTACGGCACACGGTTACTTTATAAGGATTCATAAAATCTTTAATTATGAATAAAACGGCTGTGTGGCTCTTTAGGCTAGTCCTGCACCCCTGAAAGGCCCGCCTGATGATAATCGGTTCCCGTAGGTTATGGTCGCATGCAAAACCAGCGTTGCAAACTTTGTAAAAAATTTACGTTGTTGACAAAAGATGAAATACACTAAAGTCTTTTTTTAAGTTCAATCTGTCCCACTGTAAATGTTTTCTTTGCTCTGACTAAATACGTTTACACTAAAAGCGAGTTCATGTCTATAGTGCAACGGGTGTGGTCCGAACTTACGAACTTTCGATGGCTAGCCTAATGCAATAGTCGTTGGACTTTTGCCCTTTTATACATGGAAAGTTTCTGATTAGTACTCGGAGTGATTGCTGTGGTGCAGAAATTTCGTTCTTATAGTGTATTCGTTTCTATCCTACTAAATGTTTCATAACGTCGAGTATTCAAACGCTTTCTTAACTTAAAGATCTCCAGCTTAAAGCGAGACACAACCGCTACATAAAATTAGTAATATGTATTAAATAGTCGTCAGTTAAACCAAGTTCTAACGAGGCGAGTCAGTCGGCAACGTTTAGTTGATTAAGGGCTGATTTTTGAATAGATAACTTTTATCTGAGAAAAATTAGTTTTGCTATTTAACAGCTATTGTATGGAAAATATGTCAAACTGCCGTTTTTCTTGTTATTGTTAAAAAAAAGCAATGATAACCTAGTGGTTAAACGCTTGCCTTCCATGCAAGAAGGTCCGAGTTCAAACCCAGCCCGCACCTCTGACTTTTCGGAATCAGGAGCGGATCAGAATATGATTATCATTTGCGTCAACGGTAAAGGATAACATCGTGAGGAAACCTGCACACCTGAGAGGGCTCCATAAAGTTCTTGATGGTGTGTGTAGTTCGCCAACCCGCACCAGGCCAGCGTGGTGAATTAAGGCGTTACCCTTCTCAATCTGAGAAGAGGCCCTTGCCCAACAGCGGGACAGTAAAGGGCTGTTTTTTTTTTTTTTTTTTTTTTCAATTAAATAGAAAAATTAAATATTACTAACTTTTACTGAAAGAATAAAACTTGACCGCTTTAAATGGCCTCGTTAGAACGCTGCTTTAATGACAAAATTCCTTACTAACAACTTCGTTGTTTCAAATCAATATTTTCAATTAATTCAGAATAACAAACCACTGAAGATTATACCTAGGTACATTTTTCAACACGCACAGTGTAAAAAAAATGTATAAATGAAAGCGATTATCGATAGAAAAAATAACACAGAGGTGTCAATCGTATTACAGTTTCAAAACAATCGATTACGGCTTAGGAAAGCTTTGTAATGTTTTGCATTAATAATCACGATTTAATAATAATCGATAAAGCAACTAGGTCTGCAATTAATCGCATGCATTGTTGATTGGTGTTGTCTAACACAATTGGGTATTGATGATCTTTTTTTGGATACCTAACTATAACTATTATTACTGAAACTGTACGAAGAAGTGGAAAATAATTGAATAGGCCGGTTTAGTCCTAAATGGTACAAGTAATTGGCCTGTTCTTTTTTATTCGCACGCAATATATCTTAATTCGCAATATTTTTTATGTATGTATATAGGTTTGCTTTAGCATGGCTTAATCTTTCAGTTACAATCTGATTTATGGATCTAAAGCCACCAACTTTGTGTTTTTTCAGGGCACATACGGATCCCAGAATAATTCGGAATTATGGAACCATCTCACCACTATACTGCAACATGTCTTTAACCATGATAAACAACCAAAACAAAACTTATAACGATAACCCTTCCATATTAACACTACATTTACAATTACAGCCGTCGAATTTAAGACTCGACGGCTGTATACTATCTCCTGAAATACAGGTTTACCCCTAGTTCAGGGTCAAAACTTTGTGCATTCCGCTTTAACGATCACAAATTGTAAATCGTAATTGAATGTGTAGGTATCAGTGAAATGGTAATCTTTAGCGAGACAAACTTTTTTTTGTGACCTCCTTTTCCTGTACATTGCCGCAACGCACAAGATCAAAATGTTACCGAGCACCTAAATGATACTATAGACATAAACGATAGTACCTATTTGTTTCCATTATAAATATACAAAGAAGACAACCGGATAACCAGCCCCCTCTTCTCCCTCTAAATTGCGCAGCCGCAATCAGATGATACGCAAATAGCCATTGTTATATATAATTGCCTAATTGGTCTTTTCTCGTGTTATAACTTTCAATGTACGGAAGCCGAAGAACTAATTGTATGCACATTTGCATATAATTAATTCAATTCTTTGTTACTATGATAGAAATCAAGTTACAAGGTCACATAATCACATTAATTGTGGTACTCATTAAGTATTTACTGGATGATTATTTCTTCATTATGAGAGAGTTGCAATAGAGAATTGCAATGGAAAAAGCCCTACACGTATATACATTACGCATATCTGAGTCGAGGTAGGGTTGGGACTTGCGAAAACGAGAACACACAATATTGATAGAATAAGGGAGGAATCACAATATCCGTATCTATGCGCATTTTATATATTGCAAGTGGCTGTTTTGAACGAAGATGCGAACCTACCTTTAGATAGATGGTAAGCTAGAATTGTTTTTATTTCAGATAAATCTATTACAGGCACTTTTCGATCACACACTTTTTATTCGCATGGTTACAAAAATTTGGTCCTATAGAGAAGAACCGGCAAGAAACTCCATGGATATTCTTTTAAAGTCTATTTGACAATTTATGCATGAATCTTCAACAAAATAACAATTTTCAATGCTAACAAATGTGATTTCACCCTATTAGCACTGTAATTAGTCTGGCGCAGACTTTCGGGAAACGAAATTATTTGTTTACTAAGCTATAATTTATAAGGTTCAATTTCTATTGATTTACTTCTTGCTCACACCTTCGTCTGCGTGTATTTTGTTTTCTGTATCTCGACAACAGTGCTACCTACTGGGTCAAACAATAGCTAAGAACTATAAAGGAGACGCCATAAATACAAAAAAAAAAAAAAAAAACAAAATCATCAACACTCAATCACTAACCTGTGATAGCCTAGCGGTTGAACATTTGCCTTCCATACAGGAGGGTCTGAGTTCGAACCCGACCCGCACCAGACTTTTCGGAATCATGTGCGGATCAGAATTTGATTATCACTTGCGTTTACGGTGAAGGAAAACATCGGGAGGAAACCTGCACACCTGAGAGGGCTCCATAAAGTTCTTGATGGTATGTGTAGTCCGCCAACCCGCACTGGGCCGGCGTGGTAGACTAAAGCCTAACCCTTCTCATTCTGAGAAGAGACCCTTGCCCAACAGTGGGACAGTAATGTATTTTAATATCAACATCGATCAAGCCGTTTAGAAGGAAAAAAATACATATACACACGTACACTGGAATTTTATATGGGTATAAAGATGAAAGATGTCTTATTGTATGAAAAAAAAACGTTCATTGTTCAAAATATTTACTTAAGTACCATAAAGAATACGGTAAGAAGATTAAATAATAGTAGAATTTCTACAATAATTAAATGTCGCAATATTTTAGGTTATCATCGCTTTGTAGAATTAAAATGTTAAATAAATATCCACACTTGACAAGACTGTTGAAATTGAGACATTTGTCATACATTAAAAACGTGTGCGTTTTTTATAACAATAAAACCAGTTTATAATAGGCTCGTGATCGCAGTTATTTATAGGTACAATGTACAACAACTCACAACACAATATGTTGACATATTAAATGTTTAATAACGTTAAAAAATATTAATGTTGCTATTTATATTGTTATTAATCGTATTGACAGTCGAGTATAATTTTCAACAAACATTTTCAACAATTGTTAGATTGAAAACACAGAACAGGTTTAATTTTTTTTTACCGAAGAAACCGGAGTTTCTGGCAATAAGTATTTTCTTCATTTTCGTAAAAAAAGAGACTTAAGTGGAAGCTATGCTTCATTACATGGACATAGTAATTAAATATGCCCGTAAGTATGCATATGCATTAAAATAGACATATACAATAAACTGTTCTTACATTTTGTCATCCTCGACCAGTGGCGTGCGGTTCATAAAGACAAAAAGACACTGCCTACCCTACATAACTCAGATAAATATTTATTATAAGATATTTGAGGTGGCAAATCACATAAATAATTATTTAAAAGACAAGACGACGAACCAATTCCAACAAGAAAAAGGTATTGTTGGTAAGCTTTTAAAATTTTCTGTCTACCCTGTCTAAAAACTCTGTGCACGCCGCTGTCCTCGACAGAGTCCATAATGATACCTACTAATTAGAACAGTCATTAATAATTGGGCCACAAGTAAATTTTTAGCAGACCAGATAATTTCCAAACCGAAATGTTGTCATATTTTATTTTTACCACCTATATGGATATTGTGGACTGCAAGTAAGGATTGTTCCCAAAAATATAAAATACACTTATTAATAACAGTTAAGTTTGTCAAATAAGATCTTCTAATAAAACGACATGTTATGTCCATAACTTTCCATTTACAGAGCCTTCATATAAGGAATCTGTAGTATGTTTTACAACTTCTCTTATATAAAATATGAGCCATCCAGAATCCTTTGGTCTAAAAATCTACTTAGCAACAGCAGAAACCCTTTGTCTATTTATTACGAAGGAAACAACTTATAGGTGAACAACAAAATAATTGTACAGTTAATTAGGGAGGAACTCGTAAAACCTGATACAAAAACTGCTCACTCGTTTAGACAAGATATACATAATGCATCGACGAATTAACAGGAGGTCAAGCAAATCATTCATCATTCTCTAATACTACTCGACCAGTTTATTTAGACCTCCAGGCTAAGATATGTACCGCAATTATTTTTCGTACATATTTTGAAGAGTGGTTTAATATCCTTCATGACAATAACATGATAAAGGTAATTTTGAAAGAGGCCATTAATAGCACTCGACTAAGCTACGTTCGAGTATTGTATAGTCAATTATCAAAAAGTAGTGATAGCCTTGTGAATGAGCTTACTTTCAATGCAGGAGTTGGAACCCAACCCGCACTAATGACTTTCCGAATACATGCGCGGATCAGAATTTAAATATCACAAACCAACGTCAGGGAACCTGCACACCTGTATGACATTACTACTCCGTCAAGCAATTTCCAAATAGTACGACAAAGGAACGTCTACGAGTGTCAAATCCTGAGATCATCTGGCGCACCCTGAGCAGTCAGCCTCGGTACCACCATTGGTTACTAGCTAATCTTTCTAATACGGCATGAGCACATGAGCCGACACAGCAGAAGAAGAAGAAACAGTCTCACGAATATCATGACTGATACAGGATCACAAACCGTACTTCAAAAAAGTCTCTATATGAATGTGGTTACGGAATATTGCATGTATGTTTCCGAGAATAAAGAGCTCTCGTAACGCTAGCTGGTCTCTAACTCGGTTAAAAAGTATGATTTTAATTATAAACAGCAAATCTCTTCCTGTTAGAAATAAGCGAGGTAAAGTAATTAATAATTGTATAGTTAGCTTTACTGCCATATTATTTTTAGATGCAGACAAGGATTCTGCGTTATTCATTAATGAAAAGGAAATATGAAATGTTAGAGCTGTTTTTATAATCGCTGCCTTTATTAATAATTGACGTTGAGTATTATATTATTAAACCGGGAAGTTTTTTTTTTATTTTAACCATTAGTTCCCTAAGTGGTCCAGGTGGACCCCCAGGGGTCCACGGGAGACTCGACTAGGGTCTACGTTGACGTGACAAAATGGGGGTTTACAATTCAATTTACAATATGGTAGAAATGTAGCTGCAGGGGATCCACTGGAACCGGCTAAATTTTGAAAGTGGTCTATGAGAACCTCTGGGAACCTCTGATTTAAAATATGTTCTAGCTACATCTAGTTTAAAAATAGACGTGTAAAAGTGATTGAAAAATCGTAATTGAAAAAAATGATTTCTATAATTAAGTTGCTCAACATCGAAAGCCTTCATGCCTAGGAGAGCACTTTAACTAGTATGTCCTGATTACCACATGAATTTAAATAATAGACGATATGGGCAGTTAGGAGATCGAAAAATCTCCCAATAATTGTATTATAGTAGCAGTCACTTCGGGTACAAAACTGATATTCACCCAGGCCGATTCAACTAATTGTTTATCAACTGTAATCGAAACAGCCGATAAACGAAATTTGGATAGCTTTCATACTTTAAAACGCGAATGATCATAAATTAAAACGACTGCTTAATTACCTATGAGCCAATAACTGTTAAGAATTCTCCAGAATTAAAAAATGTTGTTCAATCTATGATTAAAGAAATATAATTAGATTATTTTAGCTGGTAACCATATGGCAAATCCCATTTTAATTATTACAGGTTCAAAAGGTGTTAAAGACAAATGTATAATTTGAAAAGACTAATTTAAAATTAAACCTAATTCTAGTTAAGCCTAATGGATCTATCGTATCGCAATTACCTACGGATAATTACTTGAATCCAATTTTTAATCTACCCTATGAGTAGGTTATTACACTAAAGCCGACCATAGAGAAGCAATTACAATAAATAATGTCACTTAAATTCCAGATGAAAGCTGCTATAAAAGCAACAGTAGGTTTTTAAGTAATAAAATCTTCGTGTGTATGTCTGTGTGAATGTGATTATGTTATTTGAACTATTTTGAATAAAATACGTTTAGAAGAGGACCTTTTTATTTATTTTTTTGAAATAAGGAGAAAGTCTTTACTGATATTGGTAGTTTGATATCACATTTAGTTTTTTAACTTCCAACTTTCCAAATCAACATTGTGTACATCTGACATCCAATTTGAAATAACTGCTTACAAGTTTTTACTTCATTTTACGCATAACAAGTAGAAGTCACCAACCCCAAAATACGGAATGAAGTCGGGTGACCAACTAGTGTAATTTGAAAAAAACGGAGAGCGGCGATCAATCGTGGTTCAAGATCAAGGTAGGTAAGTACGGCCTTCCCACGGTTGAGAGCACCTGTGTCCTGTACTCACAGTAATGTATGTACTGATGAATAATGTGCCAACTTTATCAACGGTCTTGCTTGGAATTGTTTGGCGTTTGCGCAAATTATTTTATTAATCATTGTTGGATGTTTGTTAATTGGTTGTTATGTGATGGTTTTGTTTTGTGTTGTATGATCAAGTGAGGTTATCATACATAATATTAGATTATTATTTTCAGACCCTTGCGCAATCGGAAATGTATGACACTTAGAGCCTGCTTTACCGCAAAGTAATAAAACAATTATTAAGATAAAAGATTACAACTAGATCGAAATGTTATTAAATCAGAGAGTTTATTACCTATTTACTTATTAGACACTTGTGAAACGAAAAATTCAAAGCTTTGAGTCAGTCTAGAAGAAAAAGGCTTGAAAGAGGTCCTATATAACGCCTTCTTGCAAGAATGACTACTATAATAATTTTCACTATATAAAAGAAAAAAGCTCATTATTTCAAAATATAATTTATTGTACAAGCCTCAAAACCATAACTAAATACAGAACCAATATCAAAAGATGAAAAACAAAGCATCAATTTGACAATAAAATAAATCCCTTTATTTAACCGATATCCTGCGTTTATTACTGTTACCATAACTTGTGTCAACGCATTAAAATGTATATTAAAAAAATATGTGAAGCACGCATCGTGATCCTTCGAATGGCCAATAAAGGACGGACAGGCAGCCAATACTGCAGAATTAACTGCAATTATAAGAACAGTACGGAGTTAGCCAGACCTGCCCTGCCAGTATTATAACGGTACACACTCTTGGATGCAGCGGAAACTGAAATGGGGTGTGGTGCAAGTTAGGATTTCGACGATATAGGATTTTTTCCTTTTTTGAAATAAAACACTTATCTTCCAAACAGGCTCAACTCAGACTGAGTTAGAACATGACCAGCATGCTCAATCTTTAATATTCAAAAAATTTACTATCTCTTGCGATAACGATGAAGGAAAGCATCGTGAAGAAACTTGAACACCTGATATGGCTCTATACAGTTCTCTAGTTCTCGATAGTATATAGCCTGCCAATCCGCACTAGGCCAACGTGGAAGATAAACCTTTTATCTTTTGACATAAGGCGCATGGCCAGCAGCGGCGTGAACAGAGTTTTTAGACGGGGTAGGCAGAAAATTTTAAAAGCTTACTTACCAATAATACCTATTGCATGTTGGTATTGATACGTCGTCTTGTCGATTAAATAATGATGTATGTGATTTACCACCTCAAATATCTTATAATAAATATTTATCTGCGTTATGTAGGGTAGGCAGTGTCTTTTTGTCTTTATGCACCGCACGCCACTGATGGCCAGCAGGACAATAACAGGTTGGATTAATTTATTTATAAGTATTTCGTTGAGTACTTACTGTTCAATTGAATGTTGGCTCCTAGTAATATAATATAATAATAATAATAATAATTGAACAAACTATCAGAAGGCAATAATTCATGATTGTTTAATCACCTTGTTTAATCATTAGGTTATATTATAGCAAAATTCTTACAAGATGGACAAGTTACGTTAAACTTTATGATAGAATTTTGTCTAGCAATGGTTGCTGGTGACAAGACAACAGCAAGCGTGCAAGAATTATATCTCCAAGAAACTAAATATCAAATGTTCAAGCGCAAAAAAAAAAATTAAACTACATTGCAGAGCCGGTCACTTGCCGACGTCCTTAGTGAGTACATTATTAATGATTATTGATTGTTATGATGGGACACCCCCTGTCCCCATACCGCCACCAAATGCCCGACTATTACGCCGAAGGGGATGTAATCGAGGCCAGATGTTACATAGATAGATAACGTATACCTTGGGAAAGCTTAAATTGCGGTGGTTTGCCTCAAATGGCTCGACGTCAGCCACATAAAGCAGACAACATCTTATAACTTAAACCGACCCTTAAAAGCTAGTGCAAAAACTAGATTTTGTCACGCAAACGACCATTAAAGCTTTTGAAAGGATATGATGGCGTTACTCGACTTTAATTGGGTTTCTTCATTTCTCCTTTTGCTGGGCCGACGGCAATTTCTGTTGTAAGCAGCCTTATCGACACATATATATCTTAGAATTTATACACTTGATAACGACATTTGTAGGAACGGATTAAAAAATTATAAATGTAAAATTGTAGGGTTAGTTTTGCTCAAGTAACCGTCCAAATAACGAGATTAAAATAATCTTGGAATTTTGCATATGTAGTACACATGCAAATGTTAGACGTAATTATGAAAAGCTGATTCTGTTAACATAGAATCTCCATATAATTTTTATCATCAGATTATATTATCCTAAGATAAATTAAAACAATGTTCATTCGTAGATTCACGCCACTTGTATTCAATACATGGCTATACGATGTACTTGCATGCTTCCACCTATGGTTTCAATTCTCGAGAGATTAGAGATCATGTATAAAAGAAGATTTATCAAAAAACCATCGCGGATATCACTTACTTTACCTGTTCCTTAATTCTTGTAAGACCACATTAGAGGTTCTGTTTGTACGGTTGAGATGCAAGTCATTAAAAGCTCATCATATATTTGCGACTTTTTATGTAAAGGGAGACTAAAGAATACATGATTCGGCAAAAGTCCTTTCTAAAAAAGAGTCTTCAAAATACCGACTGCTTCCAAGCACTAATTGTTTTATTTCGAGAGTTTAAACTAAATATAATTTCTTGTGGCGTTACGAGAGGTAAGATAAATTTAGGCGAGCATAGCATCATGTTTGTGAGATCGACTGCTGCGCTACTTGTCGCGGGTGCGATTCCCAATCGGAACAAATATTTGTATGATCTACAGGTAGTTGTTTCGGGTCTGGGTCTTTGTGCATGTGAATATATGTAGGTATTTGTAAACGCACCCACGATACAGGAATTAGTCCTAGTGTAGGGAAACGTTTCAAAAAACATCGATTTTCCTCCATTTCTACAAGATGAACGTGAGAATTGCCCCTTGATGCCCCCATAATTTCCTAGAAAGAAAAGCCACGAGTTTATGCTTTCACATAGTAATTTACCTTTTTGATACCTAAAATGGTAATGATTACTTACAATCAATTTTAAGAATATTGTAATGATGTTTATCAATGATTTATCAAGCAATTACAACTTGTTTATTTCACACTGTTTTTGTAGAACGTGTTTGTCAAGACAAGACCGACGGGTAATTAACTTGACAGCTTGAAACAGATTAAAAAAGGATTCATACAGTTAAATTTAAAGCAAGGTTTCTTGTGAACGTCGAATTCGTTTATTCCAGAAAGAATAATAAAGAAAATTGTCGTCACAACATTTTAAAAATGTTTTTTGCTGAATTTGACTGAATCGACCACAGTTCATTTTCTAGTATGCTTTCAAAAATTTTCAACGATATGAAAAGTCTGTTTTAAAAAAGAATAGCTATGTTTTTTGAGCATTTTGAGCCAAAATTGTTATAAATACTTACTTAATGATCGATATAACATCAACTAGTATAAATTATATTGTGATTTTTAACATTAAAAATAGAAAATTTAACGCGTCGTTTACAACTTTGGGATATATAATTTTGGGCAGTCAGCCTTGACACGTAATATGCTGATTTACTAAATTTCACGCCAATACGACAGACGCTATGTAGAATAGGGAGGTCGGGAGGGCGTGAGTTCAATTAAAAGCTTTCTCTGACAGGAAAAAAAAAGAAAACCTTTATCGACTGCACTTAAACTAACATACAAAAGTTATTATATGTTCATTTATCATATCGGCACGACATATCAGTCCATAGGAACCGCTCATGCCGTAGTGGAAAGATTAGCCAGTCAGCAATGGTGATATCATGGCTGACTGCCCAGGATGCGCCATACGATTAGGATTATTCAGCATGGTGGATTATTCACAGGTTAAGGCCCGTTCCTTACACCCCATTAGTATATTCATGTGAATATATGTATATTAAAAAGAATAACGTAACTTTATTTTTATTATAAACTTCGCATAATTTCTCATAATTTAATATTCAAGGCAATATTTTATAATAATATTAATTGGATACTTAAATCAATTTATTTTAATTTGAACCTACCATCGATCAAACCGCTAATATTTTTCAATTAACTCTTTATAAAAAACCTTAAAAGGTAATTTTCTAGCATATACTTATTTATCCTAACTTAGCGCCCATATTAAGTAAAACTATTATTAATAAGCCGGCCACAGACGCTAAGTGCAACTACATACAATAAATGGCTATCGGGTAAGCATCCAATAAGCTTGTTTTTACTCTTTTATTACTTTTTTTTCATAGGCCGTGACTATTGCGCAGCATCCTGTCGGGACCGTTATGTTGGCACAGATGTAAGAATAATTTCTTCGTTCGGATTAGGCAAAAATCTTGGAATAAAATTAAATTATATTCTGACTAAACCCTGTTTATGTGATAGTTCTGAGTTTGAACGCCTTTTAAGGCGCTGCCCAAACGTAGGACACACCGTAAACCGAAGTTTTTTGTCGCACAGTGTTGGTACATATTACGAGCCAGAAACAAATGGAGTGTATTGTCAAGTGTTCAAAGGAAAGACTTATTAAAAAATAATTTATTAAAATAAAATAGTATCATGATAAAAAAATCGTAAAGCAGAGCTCAAAAAATATTTTGAGCGTAAACTATCATATTTTTTGTAATAATAATAAAGGGGATTCAATCAACTAAAGAAATACCTAAAAATTATGCCACTGAGGCGTGCATTTATTTTTTAATTTAATTAAAACTGCTATATTACTTTTATTTTGGTGGTCGTCGATTCAACTAACATCAAACGCATTGCTATTTTGAACCTTATTCGTTGCCGTGATGCGCTCCTTGTTTATCCCCTCAATTACCTAAAATATGTCTTCTTACAGCGCCTTAAAATCAGAATCTGATTATCAAATTCTGATCCACACATAGAAACATAGAGAGGAAACATGCGCACTAGAAAGTTTATACATTTCTCGCTGGTGTGTGTAGTCTGCAAATCCCCATCAGGCCAGCGTGATGGACTAAGGTCTAACCTTCCTTATTTTGAGTAGTCGCCTATGTTCAGCAGTGGAACAAAGGACAAAATTTTTACTCACTCATAATAAATTGTATATCATACAGGTTCATAGTCATGCGTATGAAAAAAAACGAAACGAACGAGAACCGTTCGAACGAGTTACCGTTTTAATAAAATTGAGTTAACTCAAGTAATTACTATCAGAGTACCGCGTATTATTTTTTCCAGTATGGAGTCCAGGTTTTCTGCGGTTGTTGGTTTTCTTCGAGGTATTTTTATTTTATGCTAAGCAGACCGTATCACACCTTCGATACATTGAAAGCTATCTAAATTAATCTTTACTAGCATAGATTTAAGATTATAATTCTAAAATGCCGCATTCATTTTCTCTTACATTCACTCCGTTATCATCCCTGAAAACCAGATTGCCAAGATCTCTTTTATCCGCCCTTAATTACACGACAACTTATATCGTCCACCTGTCGATGATGTTTTTTTTATTTTCCATTTCATGGGAAAAGTATGGTGACACCTGTTTGTATGGGGAGCTAGTAAAAAATATTGATATTCACACTGCGTTAACATTTTGACGATATTTTTGTGGTAATTCTTACTATAGATATTGACCAGATGGGTCTCTATAGCCATTTTTTGTACAAATAGTTCTTTTGATAAATATATTTCGTTGTGACATTTTTATTGGCTTTATTATCATTATGATATTTTTCGTTTTGTGGATTTTGGTTTTATTTTATGGTTTTTTTACAATGATGTATGCTATTAGTGCCTAATGATCGATTTGCATTTTTATAGTTTTCGTTAAAATTTGATCTAATTATTACTTTTTCATAAAAAAATTCATTACTGTAGTTATCTACTTATTGTCTCTAAACTATTTTTATTCTGATTATGAATAAAATTGTTTCATATTTTGAATATCTTTTGTATTTTTTTTTAACTACATATATAAAATGCGCATTATTGTATGAAATACAGACCAAATAAAAAAAAGTATATTTACTATTTCAAAATTACTTATTTGATTTCTTCCCCTCCCCGTTTTTAACAGTTTGTACTTTTATTTATATATATAATATAGCTTGTATATAATATTTTATAAGTCTGCAGGAAATGCAGACTTATAAAAATTGTGGTATATGAATGCAATATACCACAAGAAAAATGTTCTATATTACAATATAGTAGTTGAATTTATTTGGAAAACTGAAGAAGCTTGTTATCACAACTTGGAACAAGAAAATGGTTCAAACTTTAACAAGCAAGCAGTGGCGTGCGGTTCGTAAAGACAAAAAGACACTGCCTACCCTACATAACTCAGATAAATATTTATTATAAGATATTTGAGGTGGAAAATCACATACATATATTTAATATACATATTTAATCGACAAGACGACTAACTAAAACCAACAAAATTTTCTGCCTATGCTGTCTAAAAACACTGTGTACGCCGCTGCAAGCAAGGTGAGTTTAACAAAGTTGATAAGTATAACTCTCCAGAAACCATCTCGTAATTCAATGAAAAATATAACTCAAGAATAACGTGTGACAAGCAAAAAATAGGAACGCACTCAATAGATCAAAACACGAACGCAGTTAAACAGAAAAAACTTTGAAATAATAAGTTTTTCATATCCATGATAATTTTTCTTTTCATAAGCCTGTCTGCACCTTATATGGTGTAAGTAATATACACCGGTCCAAAGGTGGAACCACGTGGCAGAACAAAGGTGTTCTAAGCAAACACCAGTTATGAGGCCGGAGTTCATTGATCATGCTATAAAACGTGCAATAAATTATTGATCATTGGAGATCCGTAAATCCTAATTCGTAGATCATTTGGCACAACTTTATGAATCTAATCAAAGGTTAGAAAGTATTATGTCTATGGTGGTTGTAGATTCCAATTTCCGACTCACAAGAGCGTGTACGCTTACTCTCTTTAAAATCCTCAGATTTGGGAAACCTGTTCAAACTAGGACTGGTAACAGACACCACCGTAGTATACAAACTATCCAGAATATAAATAATTTCATGTACAACTTGATACTTTACATCATCTTCTACTTCATTGTCCTCACGCTGCTGAGGATCATAACCACATACAACGAGCTTCGAAGGTATGTGGGAATCCTTGAAGTAGGTCATTTGGTACCTAGTCGAAAGCCTTCTTTATTGCGTCTATTTACGTAAGACATAAAAAAAAAATATCCTCCACTTTTCTAAATTACTAAAAGAGTAACCACAGACGTATGACGTATGTCCCAATAGCTATATACATGGACCCGGGTACGTCTTAAAACTGCGGCCAGACACCGGAGGATGGACAGCAGCGTACACTCACTAATCGGTGAGCCACTGCGATCCCCAAGCCGCCTGCCAAGCGCGGGGATTATGGCAAACCTTGGGGGAGGCCTTCGTTCAGCAGTGGACGTCTTCTGGCTGATGATGATGATGATGATATACTGGAAAACTTCAAGTCAAGTGTACACCATTGCCAATCGCATTATTGCTTGCCATCAGATGAAATAATGATGCAACACGAACCTATCAATTATAAAAAAATATGAAATTACGAGTTATGATGGCCGGCTATGGAACATCTACAACGATAAATACTTTCAGAGATGACGTTGAAAAGAAAACAAAGTATTTTAAACTGTTAGCCCTTATTTATGTTTCAGAAGCTAAAGAAGCTATAAATATAAAGACGTGAATACATCAGAAAGTAAATATAAAAGCAAAACAGTTCTGGCTGAGTCGTGAGCGTACTATAAAATGTGCGAAGCCACATAAGGAGCGTCGAGATAACGACACGTTTAGTTTGAAAGGGAGAACCGATATCAAAATGTGAAAGGACATGTTCAGATAGTTGGGACACGGTGAATAAATGTTGCAGAAAATAAATTGGAATTTACAAAAAATGTGTAAGTAAAGACATGAAGCGTCGAAATATATATATATTAATTAGTCCTGCCCTACAGGCACGATTTTTCTTAAAATGTTTTTCTTTTAACTCTTCAGGCTACTGAGATGGTAGAAAATCTATTGAGATTTCTCTTGCGGTGTCTTTTAAATCTTCTTCTTCTTCTTTGAGATTACTTCTTTACGCTTCTTAACAGACTTTATTTTACTCTATTATTTAACCTAGAACAGACGTGAGCTGATTGGTAGCATTCGTCTCAAAAAGTTTCACATCAGCATGTGAACCTATACGGTCCCTGTTGCACCAAAGATCATCATCATCATCAGCATACATTCATCCACTGCCAGAGATAGGCCTCTTCCAATAAGAGCCACTGAGCCTGATTTTCGGCTCTCCGCATCCACTTTCTACCAGCCACCTTTCGCAGCTCATAGCTACATCACGGTCTCATAATCCACAATGAACTAAAACGTTTAAACTAATAAATTATATTCACAGCTACAGAACCCATGTAGTTCTCGTGTTGGAGTCATATCAATTTTATTTGTAGTCTTGTTGACCGGAACTGCAGATGGCCGGCGCATCACATCCGGTGACATCGAAGCACGATTGACAACCTTCATTGATGGGTTAAGGCTAGGATTTATGAGGTTAGCGGAGCGGAAAGCAAGTTGAATAATGACTTTATAGACCTACAAGTATCTAAAGGCTTTTTGCACTAGGTTTAAATAGACTTTGCGTGAGGAATGAAACCAGAGGAGAGACAGTTTGGGCTTACAAAAATAAAAATGTTTGCTTGTTCTGGTAATACACGACTTTCTCGGTAAATAATGAATTGGCTCCCGGAGCACTCTTAATAAAATATCACCTTCAGATGGCCTGAATACTGGAAAATCAACTCGTGATCTGATGGCCCAATTTCTTTTGCTTCGTGACCAATCCCAATTTCCATTTTTAGAAGCTTACCTATGCAGTCGCACCACATTTAACCACTAAACCTTCATTAATTAAACGTGAATCGTTTGAATATAAATTTGACTAACCTATATAGACCGCTACATCCTATCCCAGGTCCCATCCTAATATCCTTTTAACAAGCGGTTAAGCATTACAGGATTAAAACAACAGTGGCCAACACTAATTACAGGTCCTAGGTGTGCTGCAACCGACCAATATGGCATAGAACACCTGTCTGGAACATCCCTAAGTACAGCCTGTTATCACTATACCCGCTGCCTATTAAAAACTTTATTACGTTATCTAGTAATACAGCCATTTGTATTAGCGTACTACGGTAGCGGGACTAAATTAAAAATTGTTTTTATAAATAAAGTTGTGTTTTTAAATTTTGTGTCTTAAGTTGTCTTTTTGAGTTTAACGCTTAATTGCTGTGGAATAAAGTGCTGATAAGTTAAACAAATAGGTTTGGTTTTCATGTATCTATGGTTGTATCAACATGAACACGCGTTTCTGGACTTTAAAATAGATGTTGACCCCTGGATTAATTTCGGCGATTCTTCTCAAGGATAGTCATAAGAAATGTTGACGCCACCTAGTTTAAAAAAAAACACGTGTAAAAGTGATTGAAAAATCCTAATCGTTTTGCAATTAGGATTTTTCAATCACTTCTACACGTCTTTTTTTAAATAACAATTTTATTTAATTTAATTTCGTTTCATTTAATTTCATTTCATTGCAAACTTTATGTTATCTTATTATTAGGTAGGTCCATAGTTGGATCCCGCGTTTCGATCCTTATTATATCGTTGAGTCATGAAAATAATTATTCTTAATTACTGGAAAATAATAACATTATCATTACATCTCAATTTACCCATCCCGAAAATATATTTCTATAGATAGCAAGTAATTTTTAAATCAAGGTGATCTATGTTTAAATGATTACTAAATAGCTAAAATGATCCACAATAATCCTTAAATTATATTCACACTGACGTGATATGCGTACCTATCATACTTTTTATAACACACCTCATAAGAAGTACTCTACTAGCAACACACAATGCAAAAAAGTAAAAAAAAATAGGTACCTAAATAAATTCCTTCTTTCATCGAAGTACAACAAAATACGAATAAAAATCTCTACGGGCATTCATATCGGTTTTAATGATAGCTGGGCAAACGTTAAATGTAGATAGGTATCGAACAACCCGTTTCCCTGACAGTAGTGCTGGGTACACGACACCCTAGACCACATAAAATCTCTGTGGTGGGTTTATGACATTCCTGAAATAGATTAAACATTGTAGATAATTGGTAACGAGAAAGTTGCATTACACGTTCTTTTTTTAAATCAATACAAGAGTTAGTAGAGTAAGTTACAGTAAATTTTAACACTTTCAATTAAATGATAAATATAAGCATTTATTAGAAAATGTCCACGCGTGGTTCTCCGGAACCTACTATTCTACTATTAATCTATAGACTTCATTATACATACCTACTCAATTTTCAATCCTTTTTCAGACTTTTAACTTAGAGCATATTACTTTTTTGAAGCTGTGAAGTTGGCCATTAGCAGTAATTTTTGTCCCCAAAAAAAAATCTCAACCGACCACAAACACCCACAACAAGAATTTACTCCCACGGCCGTGTATATTGCCACTAACAAAGTACAGTTTGACATTTACTCGAAGGCCCAACTTTTTTATTTACCAGCGGAGAAATGATCCTGGGCTATTTCCTCCGGCCGAGAAATGCGGCCTTGGCAGGACACCGAACCTGCACTCAGTGCGAACGACTTTTTCTACACGAAAATAAAACAGAACATTGTAGAATGCTCAATTAAAATTTGTGCGCGTAATGTATGGACATGCGTTGTGGTAATTACGTTGTAGTTTTCTTTTTGAAAAAATTATTTCATTTTTGTATCGACATGGGTAATTTGTAAAATTTAATTTATAACTCATATTGGGTTTAGTGAACAGATTGTACCAAATTATTTCTAGAACTCTCTCTCTCTCCGTTTGGTCCATAACTGCTGCATCTTCTTGTACATATATACTATTTTAGTAGATATGTTTATTTGGCCTTGACCCCTGAGTTTGTTTCGCCGTTTCTTCTCAGGGATAGTCATAGGAAACGTCGACGCCATCTAGTTTAAAAAAGACTTGTAAAAGTGATTAAAAAATCCTAATTGCAAAATAAATAGTTTCATTTCATTTTATGGTTCTCTGTAACTTTAATCTATTTCATATAACAATAGACAAATACGAAACATTTTAGCTAGGAAATGTAGGTATAGAAATAATCAACATGTATGCTGCAGCAGGAATTCATTACAGTACATTGCTTTTATGAACCGTTCAATATAAGCTGAAATCTACATGAAGAAATTTTTCAAAACGACAACTGAATTGTTTGACGGCACGATTGGCACTGGTAAGCGAGTACTTAGCTTTCTGCGATACCTACTTACGTTTCGCTTGTTTGATCTCCGCGCAAGACAAATATTATTATGATCTACAGATAGTTGTTTTGGGTCTGTTTGTAAGCTGTATGCACGAAACAAGAGAAATCCTAGTAGGGAGCAATATATTTGGTAGAAAAAAAAGAAGAAAAATTGAAATTCGATGAACCGAATAATGTCTTAAGCCCACATCTCTCTACAGTTTAAACAATATCAAGTATTTTTACAATAATTATATTATCTTGATTAAAACTACAATTATATTTACTGGCATTAACCGCCAATTATTTATAATAGCCGGTGACTTTGGTCATTTCGATATTTATCTCTTGTATCATTTTTATTGATAGGATATAATAACCAGCTATTATTAATAATTATTAATTAATCAGCTTGCCACATTTACATAAAGATATATATGCTGTATTTACATATTTAATTGGTTCTGTGGGAGTGACAAAAAAGTAGTAGAAAAATCGATTGATTTTTAACATTTAATTTCATAATTTACTATGATTATTAATTAATCAGCTCATTTTATTAATAAAAAAGATAGGCTGTGTATTTACATACCTAATTGGTAGTCTTGATGATACAAATTAAAATTTCAGAAAATAATATGAACCGATGTTTGATGGTTATCTCACCCCGTAGGGCCATGTTCACCAATAAATAAAAATAAAATAATAATTCAACCCTTTACTGTCCCACTGCTGGGCAAGGGTCTCTTCTCAAAATGAGAAGGGTTAGGCCTTACTCCACCACGCTGGCCTGGTGCGGGTTGACGGACTACACACACCGTCAAGAACTTTATGGAGCACTCTCAGATATGCAGGTTTCCTCACAATGTTTTCCTTCAACGTAAACGCAAGAGATAATCAAATCCGCACATGATTCCGAAAAGTCAGAGGTGCGGGCCGGGTTTGAACTCAGACCCTCCTGCATGGAAGGCAAGCGTCCATCCGCTAGGCTATCACTGGCTTACTTACCAATAAAGGTACCTAGAATTTAAATTAAAACTACCGTTGAACTCAAAGTAACGAGACGATTTCGTCTTTGATGTCTGTTACACTGTGGTTCTTCTGTCGTGTCGACACGAGCTATCAGATTGGAATCGCCCATACCGACGTGGAAAGATTAGCCAGTCAACAATGGTGTTAGCGAGGCTGACTGCCCAGAGTTTGCCAGGCGATCTCAAGTATTGTCACTCGTGGAGGCCCTTTCCTTGTACACACTGTTGGTAAATGGTTGGTAAATTCTATGACGATATAAAGTCCTATGTGATAGAGATAAATCTATAAAAAAATGCCTATCAGAAAACCCCAATAATACTTTGTACAGCGGCACACGTAAACAGGGATTTTACTTTTTTATTTAAAAAAAGAGAAACAGCATGTCGAGGCAATGACAACCGCCTACAGAGCCACGACACGCACTCGCTGTTTTTTAACACTGACTCAAGAATTTAAATAAAGTTGAATCTTTTGCATGGAATTTATTTATTTATAAAAAAATAAATTATCTAATGGATGGTGCTATTTTTTTTTTCTTTAGTCTGTGACTTGACTTTTTGTTTTTAATAGATATTTATTTTTTCCTTTAGTTGTGCTTATGTTATAGGGTTACTAACACTACAGGTAAATTAAATTACTTTTTATTTTAATATTATAAATAAAATAATGCTCTATATGTCTTTTCAACCTTCAACTTACGGGGGCATGCGCTAATGCACATTACTATGTTGATGTGTCATGCCCCATGCATTATGGTTATGCGTGATGCAGCATGCATCTACCAATAACGCATGCATCAAACATGAATGCAAGAGCAACGCCAATCCTATACCTTACGTTAGACCTTAAGAGTTGTACATTTCGCACCCTTAGAATGAAAGTGATCTAACTCAAAATTCCTGAACAACCAAAACTGACCTTAAACAGTATACTTTTTTCAAGACTTTCTTGCTCATTTCCCACAAATTACATTTATGATTTAGATCACTTTCGTTCTGAGGGTGCGATTTTACAACCGTAATTGGTGATCTTCTTAAACTGCACTGTTATTAACAATATTATTACGTTTTTGTAATAACATTGTTATTACAAAAACGTGTTTAATTTACAACTTCATAAACTTAATTATTTTATAAGCACTTTAATACGTACTGATTTTAATTATAATAAATGGACGCAGTTGTAAAATAATAGGTCAAGTTAAAATATCAACAAAATCTAAACGAGTCCGGAATCTTCTCAATATTACATTTAACTTGCCGTGAAAGTGAAGTAATTTAGAAAAAAATACTCTTAATATCTTCAGTCTAGGTATATATCTGAATTATTTTCAGCCTGAACTCATAATATGAGATGCAAGACACAGCAGTCTCCGTAATACATACCTACTTTGGAGCTAATTAATTTAAGGAAACTTGTTTCAATCATACATAACACAGACCAGCCAACTGTCTCAATTCCGTCTAATCTAAATTCGAACCTCCTTCCTATTACCAAGATATGCTATACTAAAAGGCTATGTTCGTGCTTCAATTACCAAGGATATAATAAACTCAAAAATAATGTCCAATAATAATATCTCTATATAGATTAATATCATTATGGTTTTTTTTTAGTCCAAGACCATTAACCATTTATGGATGAAATTATTTTTATAATATCATACTTAGTTGGTTTGATCAGTGGTGACACCTGTCGCATTATGTATGAACTAGTTTTGCGACGCATGCGTAGCGAAAAATAATAAACAAATAAAATTATATTAATGCTATCCACCTTACGGACATGGTGTGATAGTCGTGCAAAGAATTAAGTGTTTATCTTATATTTCTTCGTTTTCTGTGAAAAACCGAGACTGAATTAGCAACGTGCTTTACAACCCGTCATGACGCCAAGTGCATGCAATTAAATGAGGTTTTTTATTTAAAGTCGCTTGATAATAAACAAATATCGCCTACCATGCAAGTCTGAATTTTTTCCCGGCCTACACAACTGACTTTTCAAATTCATGTGCGGATGAGAACTGAATTATCACTTGTGTTAACGGTAAAGAAAAACGTTGTGAGGCAACCTGCACACTTGCACACACACAAAGAGCTCTGTAAGGCAGGTCGCACCACGATTGGTGGATTAAGGCCTAACATTTTTCATTCTGAGAAAAGACCTGTGACCAGCGGACAGTAAGATAAAGATCTGTATTATTATTATTAACGCTGTAATTAAAACAATAACTACACAAAGTTAAGACCGATATTTCAAAGGGAAACACACCTTGGCTGTATAAAAGAAAAATGTTGAGGCGAAGAGTTTTCTATTTTTAAATGAATTAAGTACTTTATTTTATCGAAGCTATCGGTTTAATCAGCGTTAGCAACAAAGTAAAAATAAATGTCAAATTAGAACCTGCAGCTCTCTTATTTACTGCAGCTGACACGATAATAGATTTTCTTCCACGGGTCAACGTTACGATATTAATTAAAATAGAAATATATATATAGATATTGATAGATAAAGTAATATGACAAAATGGTAATTTGTAAAGATTGTTTTTTCATTTAAGACTGTTTCTATTTTTGTAAGTGTGTTTTAAAACTGTTCCACGATTTTTCATTTTTTTCAAATTTTATGAGTTTTTTTTTTCATAACTACTCATTTAAATGCAATGATAGTCTAGCCGTTGAACGTTTGCCTTCCATGCAAGAGGTTATAAATTCAAATCCGGCCCATACCTATGACTTTTTGGAATCATGTGTGGATCAGAATTTGATTACCACTTGCGTTAGCGGTGTAGGAAAATATCGTAAGAAAACCTACCTGAGAGGGTTCCATAAAGTTTCTGATAGTGTGTGTAGTCCGCCAACCCGCACCAGGCTAGTGTGGTGGACTAAGGCCTGACCCTTCTCATTCTGAGAGAGACCCTTGCCCAGCAGTGGGACAGTAATGGTTTAAATTTTTATTTATTTTAAATTTTTAATTTGTGAATATATATATTATATAAATATATTGTGCATATATTTTGATGGAGACACTTAAAGAAATAAATATAAATAAGATTGTTTTCTCAATCGTTATTTTTGAGGGTTGTCAGGCTCATCGCAAAAGTTTTAACAAAAAATTCACGATTAGATACTGCCTATTTTTAATTATACTTATATTATACAAAATGTTCAGAATTTTATCGCGAATATAATTACATTAGTTTAATTTCCCAAATAAAATAAATGACTCGGTTTACGAAACACCATGTAGGTACCTACACTAATAATTCTAATAAGATATTCCATTTAACACTATTGTAGTTATCATTATTATGAGCTAACGAATGGAAACTGAATTAACAATCGTTAATATAAATTAAATTATAATTACGTAACGTGCTCACAGCATAACAAAATGAATAGAATTCTGCGCAACATATTATAGGAGATATTCATTATTAATGTATGTTTGTGTGTCTGTCACCTTGCCTGTTACTTTGATCATTAGAATAGACACATATAAAGACATATAATGTGTCGATCGGTCTGTCTGTCTGAAAAGTAAAGTTGCTTTATTTATTAAGAAGGTAAATTTTCTCCAATAAAGTTCTTTATTCGTGAATCAGGGATTCCCTAAGAAAATCTCTACTCTACTTTTCTTACTCTTCTGTTACTTCTTTTGTCAAGTCGCCACGAGCTATCATGTGAGAATCGCTCATGAATAAAAAGATTAGCCAATTAGCAATGGTAGTATCTAAGATAAGGGCGCGCCAGACGATCACAGGACACTCGTAGAGGCTCTTAACTTACACCCTGTTTAACCATTGTTCAATCAAGCCCAGTGAAAGGCCCTAACATTCACAAAATATACCGTTTTAAGTTTCACACAACCAAAAAGATGACAACAAATCTAGTCCAATAATGTCTATGGTTAAAAGAAAAGTACCTACGTATCTATGTAAATTCTTTCTTATACCTAGCTAGGTTAGTTTATAAGTGCTTCAAACAAAAAAACCGAATAAAATAGACGACGAAAAAAATAACATAAAAGAAAACTCTTCACCTAAGTTTTTCACGGACAAACCCGTACGCAATTGATAACTTAACGTCACCTATACATACAGGTGTGCCTACACGTGTGTCTAAGCATTTTAGATCTAAAAATAGGCGAGCAGATGCGCCTAAAGATGCACCTAACTCTATTGAAAAGGTCACAAGATATTTACATAGCAACCTATGCACATAATATACCTACTAATATTTAATCTGCTTGCACATATTTCGCCTCTAATTATAGTTGAATAAATTAATCTTGATGTAATTAAACTGATATTTATCGCTTCCTATGTTCGCGTGCGTTATGTCAAGCAAGATCAGGTGTTATAAATTACTTAAGTTTTAATTTTTCATTCTAAGTTATGCCATATAGACGGAGGGAAATAAGTTATAAATAATAATAACATAGCACAAGTCCCTTATAATAGAGGGCGAGTCTATTACCATCGACCGGGCACAGTTCCAAACTTCGTTGTGCTACCGACAATTTCTATACAGAAAAGCCCAATAATATTTTAGACACACCCGGGAATCGAACCCAGGACCTCAAGCTCAGTAGTCGCGCTTGCGACCATTAGACCAATGAAGCAGTTATAATAATAATTTAAACAGTTTTGTTCTTTCGTTAGTTTACAGTTGACAACACGGTTGGCGCAGTGGTTGAGAGATCAACTGCTGAGCTACGTGTCGCGGGTTCGATTCCCGCACGGAACAAATATTTGTATGATCTACAGATATTTGTTTCGGGTCTGGGTCTTCGTGTATGTGAATACACACCGTGCCTCGGAAAGCACGTAAAGCCGTTGGTCCTGCGCCTGATCTCTCTCCGGTCGTATCGGATTGCCGTCCCATCGGACTATGAGAGTGAAGGAACAGAGAGAGAACCTGTGTTTGCGCACACACTTGTGCTCTATAATATCTCCTGCGTAGTTGGCTAATCTCCGGTGAGATTGGCCGCCGTGACCGAAATCGGTCAGGAGGACATTATTACTTTACAGTTATAATTTATTGACGGCTTCATGGAAATGTAGTGTAGTTTTGCTACTGTTGGCTGCACGGTTGCAGTGGCTAAGCTTGACTTTACTCGCTACGACTTGCGGTTGTTTCCCGCACGGAACAAATATTTGTATGATCAACAGATTTCAAATTCAAATTAAAACATTTATCTTCATACCAAGTGTACAATATAGGTCTTACATAATAAGTTGATATTCCTTTTATACGCATTAAACGTTTTGCTTAATTTCTCGTGCGAACGGGTAGGGAATAAAATTTTCTGCCGGCGTCTATATTCCCCGATTTGAATCTTAAATCTTCAAGGCGAGAGTGAATAGGCATTATTTGAGTTTACGTGATATATTCTCGGCAGCATTGTCACTTACCAACGGGCGAATTGCTGCCAAAGGCACTCAGATTTGTAATAAAAAAAAAAGTTAAGGCACTTCAACTTGGCGGCCATTTGCAGGTATTGCAAATTAAAGGGCTTACCATATACTTATCTAATATTAACCTAATACAATATTAAAAGTAAATTTGTGTTATTCTGTGTCTAGGTTATGGTTAGGTATGCTTCTGATCTTCAAATTTGTGTATGTAAACGCATCCATAATGAAGAAGAAAAGGGGAAAGGGCGGTTAAAAAAGGCGGGTCGTGTTACCGTCTCAGGCCGGCCTCTGTTTAGGAGACAGTTTAGACATGTGCAACTTACTACAGTAACAACATAATAGTAAGTACATATATAGTGCCCCTTTCGTTTAAAGGCTGAAAACATATTTCATAGAATAACCTTACCTAACACACTTCGATATAGTTATTGCGCTAAGCATTTACCTTATCCGAAACTAGACGATACAGAAACATGGAATATTGGAATAGTTCAGAAATAGACTTTTGACAGAACGTTAATTTAAAATATCCTTTCACAAATCAATGGCTAATCAGTAAGTCTATACTGACGCTGGAAAACTGATCAATTATGCTTGATAAATAGTTATCAAGCATAACTGATCAGTTTTCAAGCGTCAGTATGGACAATTATGATAGCTATGTGGTACATATTAATCAATTAAAGCAAGTGCGCCGGCGAAGCGCATAGTTCGATTCCATCCTGGAAAAATTGTTTAAAAAGTATTCTTTTAAAAAAGAAAATTTTGTACTAGCCTAAACTTTGAATTGAGGCTGTTTATAGTCCACGTCTACCAAATCCTTCGGGAAATACAGGCTTAGTACGCTTATAAAAAGTATAAAGTATTAAAAATTTGTGACGTGGTCCCTCAAGTCCTAATCAACCTGTAGCTTTGACTTTGTTTCTGAGTCCATTCAGTCGCTACTCGTTTTATATAGTAGGTACTAGCTTTTGCCCGCGACTTCGTACGCGTGGAATTTCGAATCTGATATTGGCGGTAAAATGGTACCTGCGGTAAAATGGAGCTTATATTTTTAAATTAGACCTCTAGCAATACATTGGTGAAAATTGCATTCAATTCCATGCAGTAGTTTTTGCGTGATGCGTGTACAAACATATAGAGAGACAGACAGACAAAAATTCTAAAAACGGTTGTTTTGGCTTCTGTTGCTTTAATTAAGACCCCCATTTTTCTCCCATATCTATAATGTACAGACATCAGCCTGTTATAATCTTATTATATTATAAATTTAAAACTATAAAGAATAAGTTAAAAAATATAAATGATAAAGCTATTTAATCATTTAATGTCACAGAAAGAGATTCATAGGTATTTTAGCTTCCTCTGGCCATTAAAATAGGTCACCAAGAAACAGCCATAATCGCATTCATCAATTTCGGATATCGGTAAACAATTTGATAATATCTGTTATATTGACAAAATGATTACCTGTTGACATTTAATTTTTCCACTCTGTATAGGCAAGTTGCGTGAGATGACAACCAATTAGTGCATTTAATATATTTTTTCTTTTATTCCAAATTGCACTTGAAAAAGCAAAGGACAAACGAATATGGCAATGACGTTCTCATGGCTTTAGAAGGACATTAAAAATAAAAAACTCTTATGAATAAACAAAATTGTTTATCATTTACTGGTACTGTAAAAGTGCCAGATGATATGATCGGCGTAGTGGTTAAGCGATTGGCTTCGAGACGAGACGCGAGTTCGATCCCCGCTCGGAGCCAATTTTGCATGGACTACGTCGTTTCTACGTATGGTAGTTGTTCTAGGTCTGGATGTGTGTATGTGAAATGTTTTTAAACTACACTCACGATATAGGAGCAGTTCTAGTGTAGGGTAGTATTTTTACTATATTTTACTACATTTTTAAGTTCTACATTACTTAGGACCTAGTCAAAGATTGTATTCATATCATCAGCTATTCGCAGACGTTACACGCAGACTGCGGTGGACTTAAACTAACGAAAAAAATTCAGTAGGTTCCTACTGAATCCTATGCGATCGGAGAAAAAATAATCTTAATCTGCTGAAGTTGATGACAGTTTAGTTTTATATAAGCACCTAAAAACTACCTAGATTGAGTACCCAGTAAAAAAATTGTATGACTTTTGAGAAACACCACTCGCTACCTTGTATACTATATAAACAAATATTTTCCACACAAATAGGTATAAGACTATCATAATAAGCATAGCTTTTCCACGCAATCTGGTGTATGCAAATCAGTGCTTAAATGTCACTTGCAAGATTACTTGGAAAGGGTGATGACCTAGAAACGAAGTACCTGCGTGCATTATCACAAACGAGATAGGTACATACTATTAATGTTGTTAGATGATTTTACGATTACCCACCTTGAACTGTTTACTATAAAACAATTGAATGCTTTTTTATGTTCCCTCGTTTTTGAAGTTGTGAACTAATGTTATTGCGAAAAGGTTTTATACCAAAAAAAAAATGTCTACGAACGTGTGTCCCATTTTCAATATTCAAACATTGCTCTATTTTTAATTTGGCATCTAATTTAAAACAGAATTACACCTATAACCCTAAGGGTTAGGCAGAGACTCGTAGCCTAATTATCGATGTAGCGACAGGCGTAGATCGCGCGATAACTTCTGTCAAACGTCATTTTTGTGACATATAATGTATTGGCTGACAGTGAGATTGCTGTCGCGTGGCTGTCGCGTTGCTGTCGCTTTTTTACATAATTAGACTGCCGGGTACGTCTTAAAACTGCGGCCAGACACCGGAGGACGGGCAGCAGCGTCCTCTCACTAATCGGTGAGCCACGGCGATCCCCAAGCCGCCTGCTAAGCGTGGGAATTATGGCAACCCCCCCCTTGGGGGAAGCCTTCGTTCAGCAGTGGACGTCTTCTGGCTGATGATGATCATGATTAGGCAGAGGTGCCATCTATCAAGCACAATTCCGAACTCCAGACCGTTACTAAGACTTTTTATTAAGACTAAAATGGGAATTGCATCTACACATACGCAATAGCGCGTGCGACCACAAGTCTCTAAATCTTCTATCATATCAATGGTTAAACATTATTAATATATGAACAATATTTTGGTAATACCAGTTATCAGGCCATTCCATAATTCTACAACCTTATTTGGTAGTACTACTTTATTAGTCAAATCTCTTGTCCAAAACAGTACTACAAAAAAAAATAGAAAGTAATACTAAACCTACAACTGTATGCCGGTCGCGTAAATACAATCACAGAGGAGTTCCGAATAAGGCTATCCGAGATCAACACCTTGTTCGCAACATACGTAATGCGGCGCCATTGACTGGTTTCTGTGACAAAACCGACGGAAATAAGACCCTTTTTTGTAGTGGAGAGATTTAATAGGTGTTGTTATCTTCGTGTTTCACCATAGACTTACATATCACGTTCAAGAAAATCTATGTCATAACAGCAATATTTACTCTTTGCGATCCGACTCTGCATCAAGCACTGGTTAGATGTTATAAATTTTAAATAGGTATTATTGAGTAAATGTTATTACTGGCTGACTCGACCACCAAATAATAAATTCAACCCATTACTGTCCCACTGCTGGGTAAGGGTCTCTTCTCAGAATGAGAAGGGGTAGGCCTTAGTCCACCACGCTGGCCCGGTGCGGGTTGGCGGACTACACACACCGTTGAGAACTTTATGGAGCCCTCTCAGGTGTGCAGGTTTCCTCACGATGTTTTCCTTCACCGTAAATGCAAGAGATAATCAAATTCTGTTCCGCACATGATTCCGAAAAGTCAGAGGTGCGGGCCGGGTTTGAACGCAGACCCAAATATCAAATATAGTCCAAATATCAGGAAAAAAATTGTTTGTGATCATTTGTGAATTAGAAAAAAGCTCGTTCAGTTTATCCCGAATTTTCCATATTTTCGGCTACCTGTTCCAGTTTTTCTTTCCCTAAAACCTTATTCGGACTGTAATGAATATTAAAAAAAAGATTAGCCATCGGTCCAGCCGGTTTCAAATAATACGCTTGCCAACGAACCGCATTTAATTTTTATGCATACCAAATCAAAAGCATATTTGTTTACCTTATATATACGAAAGATTTTTTTTTCTCCATTAGAATATTGTTTTGGTCTGAGTATACACATGAGATATATAACGTAACATAATATAAAAACACGCCCATTTTCCTCGAAGGGTTAGGCAGAGGCGTACTATTGTAAATCCACATTTCGCTGATCCTGTTTTTGAATCCCGTGTAAAAGGGGGTGAGCCTATTTCCATCTACCGGACACGGTGAGAGACTCCATTGGTCTAGTGGTCGCCAGCTCGATTGCAGAGTGTTGGCCCTGGGTTCAATTCCTGGGTCGGCAAAGTGTTATATAAATTTTCTGTAGAAAGGAAGTTATTTAAGATGGCAATAGGCTCGCCCCCTATTACATACCCCCTCTGCCTAAACCTTTGAGGATATAGGCGTGATGCTATGTTATGTTACATATGAAGCAGGAATTTATACTTAGTAGTGAGTAGGTATGTATCAATAACAAAGTGATATAAATCTAATTACATATTACATAGTACAATTATTGCAATAGTAGCTTTGTAGGCGATAATTAGCAATACAAAATAACATAAAACTTGAAGTTACAACACATTTTCAATAACAAGTATAATTTATATTAAAATGTTCACTGGTCTAGTAGCCGAAAACTCGCCTGCTGAGCGTGAGGTGCGGTTTCGATTCCCAGGTCGGGCAGTGTTAGAATAGAATAGACATAGCATCACGCCTGTATTCCTAGAATGGTTAGGCGAAGGAGTACTATTGTACACCCACATTTCGCCGATGCCGTTATTAAGTCTCATGTAATAGAGGGCGAGCCTATAGCCACCTACACACAGATTTCCAGACTCCGTGCTGCTACTGAAAATTTCCTTACAGTAAAAACCAATAACCATTAGCCTGACCCGGGAATCGAACCCAGGACCTCACGCTCAGCAGTTGTACTTGCGATCACTATTCCAACGAGGCAGCCAATAGAACAAAATAGAATAGAATGGAGTACTCTTTATCATACAAAGGGCGGTCTTATCGCAGTCGGTGATCTCTACCAGACAACCTTAGGATGGATGCAATGAGTTAAGATTTTATTAGACTAGATAGTTAATAGGTTTTCTGTTCAGAAAATATCAGTAAGTAGCTGAGTTTGGAATTTCCCCTGATAAACGAAATGGGAGTACAATACAATACAAATCTTGATTATTGCACATGTTTTTTTTTTTTTTCATTATAAGTCACCACTGGCTTATTTTTCGATAAATACGGGTTTTTCTTGTATGGTGTAGGCACGAGCTATCACATGACAATCGCTCATGCGGCAGTGGAAAGTTTAGCCAAGAAAATAGCAACAGCAACGCGACAGCAACACGTCAGCAGCCTCACTGTCAGCCAATACATAATATGACACAAAATGAATGAAGTTTGACAGAAGCTATCGCACGATCTATGCCTGTCGCAAACTGATTACTTCTTGGTAATTAGTCTGTGGGGCTACTTGTCCAGGGTGCACCAGATAAACTTCGTCACTCGTGGAGGCTATTACCTTGCACCCAAAACACAGATGAAGAAACAAGATAGCATGTTATATTCTGACGGTATGGTTGGTGTTCAAGCTAAGCGATTGGTTTTCTGTACTACGGGACGTCGATAAATATTTCTATGATCTACAGCATTAGTTCCTAAAGTGGTCCAGGTGGACCCCCGGGGGTCCATGGGAGACTCGACGGGGTCTACGTTGGCGTGACAAAAAAATGGGGGTTTACAATTCAATTTACAATATGGTAGAAATGTAGCTGCAGGGGGTACACCGGAACCAGCTAAATTTTGAAAGTGGTCTATGAGAAAAAAAAAAAAATCTGGGAACCTCTGATCTACAGTTTTTCCAGGGTGTGCGTGTACGTAATATTTATAAGTCCAGTACATACGATACTGAAGATATTCAAGTCCGGACCAACATTTAAAAAACCGTTCTGTTGAAAGAAAAACATCTTTAACCTCTCTTATAATTCTAAGCAAGTACTAAGGATGTACTAGACAAGTAAGATGCCTATCATACATGATAAGTGACTACGATGTTAGAAGGTGATAAATTATAATTAGCAACCTGTCTCTGTTTATGTTCTACGGCCATGTTCTATAAACTACCAGCAATAATAAAAGTATAAAGAGACAAATGGCTTAACGTGATAGTTTAGAATATGTTTGTATGAGCGTTATCATTAGCGCTATCGCAACCTGATGTTATAAAATTAATAATAATTACTCCAGTCCATTATTGCCTTACTGGTGCACGGGCTTCTATTAAAATAAGAAGAGTTAGCTTTAGTCTACCACGCTAGCCTGTTATCCGCGGCTTACATAAGTCAACGAGTAATTTTAGGAGCGCTATCAAATCTGTATTCGTCGTTATTGCAGATGAATTCGGGAAGTCTGAGGTGTGAGCTGGATTCAAGCTAGACCCTCTTGTATATCAGGAGAGCGTTCAACCGCTAGGATACCTATACGTTGTGAATGAAAATGTTTCGTCGGCATCATCAGTTTAATTTAAAAATTACAAAAATTTAATTTACCTTTGTGGCTGACTTTATAACGAACGGAACATCACAATTTGTCTCGAGACAAGTAATTGTAGTGCTGGAAATTTCGATCGAAAGATCACTGTAAGATGCATCGACAACCTAGTCTTGTCAGCATTCAGTACTGATACCAATCCTGGGCCCATAACCTATATGAAATGTAACAGTGCAGACAAGAAAGTGAATTCTGAGATGAGGTCTGATAGAGATGAATGTAAGAAAAAGACATTTGCGATGACCCTAAATGATATGGGATAAGGGCAGGAGAACCCGGGTATTACCGGGTATGACCCGGGTACGTCTTAAAACTGCGGCCAGACACCGGAGGACGGGCAGCAGCGTCCTCTCACTAATCGGTGAGCCACTGCGATCCCCAAGCCGCCTGCCAAGCGTGGGGATTATGGCAAACCCCCCTTGAGGGAGGCCCTCGTTCAGCAGTGGACGTCTTATGGCTGATGATGATGATGAAGGGCAGGAGAATGATAAACCTCCTACAAAGTTTTATAAGAAGGAATGTACCCAACGAATGTACGAGTATCGATGACGACGCCATAATACAAAGGACGGACCGGTCCCCATTCCACAGTAACTCCAATCAAAATTGACAAATCATGCAATACAATCAGACCATTAACATAATTCAGAATTATCCAAACATCTTAGTTACAGTCTAGCGATGTGTAGACATCTGGTAACGGTGTAGGCACGTTTATAACAATGGGACCAAGCCTATCTAGCTTAGAGATAGAGCACGCTAATTGTAGGGTTGACACTGCTTTTCCAATTAAAATATTTTATTTCTGAGAATTAGTTAACCATTTTTTTCTTGGATTTCAGAAGTAACAAGGTATGGTGTTCCTCCATATCAAAGAGCCTTAGAGCGGGTGATGAGATAATGTGATGATTTTTTGTAGTTATCGCTTGATTCCTGGCGATGGCGCTGTACTTTTTTGGTATATAGCACACAACACCTATCAACACATGGTCACCAATCCTGTGATAGCTTTATAAGTATCTGATTAAGAATGACTATAGTGCTGAATCTCTTGCACATCGCATTAAACTATTTTGGGTGACACTTTATGTCTTTCTTACAAATATTATTGAAAAATTATATTTAGAAATTAGTTCATACATATTAAGAACTTTAGTCAAATTAGTTTATATCATTGACAGGATATTATAAGCGACCTACGGTTAATTTGGTGGCATTATATAATTATCTTTTATCGTTTTCTCATGTCTTTTATTAGAAAGAGACATATGTAGTGAGACTAAAACAGTGAAGACTTTAAACAACAAAATCAGTATACCAATTATGACGGATAATCATTAATGTTTGACAACCCTGAACAAACAAAACTAGGCTTAATGTCACTAAGCCGTTACAAAGTAACACTGTACAATACTCCTACAGCCTACAGTGCAGTGTCAATCACGACCACAGACTGCTATAAATCTCAGCATATCTTCTCAATCTCTTATTTGCATTAAATGTACATCGGACGCAAATATATGCTCATTGGGTTAAATCAGCTGATCGGTGGCTTTCAAACTCCCTTTAAGGATATTTTTATGTGGAAATAAATGTTGATTTAAATTGCTACTTTGTATAGTCACTATGATCTCGACTGTATCGTGGGTCCATATTACAGAGATACCAGATCCTGAAATATACAAAGAGTAAATACTGTACGTATCTAGATCATATAAATATTTGTTCCGTGCGGTAATCGAACTCGCGACACGAAGCCCAGAAAGCTCCTGCGCACACCGTCAATCAGTCAAATCGGAATGTGATAAAACAATGTTCGATCTTGCTTTTTATTTTTCTTGACTGTACCCAGAATTCTAAGACTTAGCCAAGACATCTGTAACTCTTTAAAAAGGGATATAATATAAGATGACACAACATAGCAACACGCCTATATTTTCCAAAGGGTTAGGCAGAGGTGTACTATTGTACACCCACATTACTAGGTGTCCCATGTAATAGGGGGCGAGCCTATCGTCATCTACCGGGCACAGTTCTAAACTCCGTGCTACTACTGAGAATTTCCATACAGAAAAACCCAATAGCACTATGCCCGACCTTGCCCGACCCGGGAATCGAACCGCGGATCTCACACTCGGCGACCACTAAACAAATGAGGCAGTACAGTTTGTCATAGGTCAAATATCGTAAGGTCACATACGTGGGTGGCCACTATGTAAGAATGTGAGATTTTCGTGTTTGTGCATAAAATAGCAGATGCAAATCTGCTTAACGTTATCGTTTACTTCCAATGTGCTTGCGCAAGCTTAAGTTTAGTTCGTCTTTTACTTTAGATGATACAGCGGGGTATAGGATTTTTTTGTTGCTACTTCTCTGGTCCTGACTACCCTTTAACCTTCAAAAAGCAAGTATGACAGTATCCAAAATTTATTGATGTACAATAAAGAGTACCTATTTTATGTATAACATAGCATCACGCCTGTATTCCCCGAAGGGTTAGGCAGAGGTGTACTGTTGTACACCCACATTTCGCAGATGCCGTTATTAAGTCCCATGTAATAGGGGGCGAACCTATTGCCATCTACCGGGCACAGTTCCAGACTCCGTGCTGCTACTGAGAATTTCCATACAGAAAAAACCAATAACATTTTGCCTGACCTGGTAATCGAACCTAGGACCTTACGCTCAGCAGCTACGTTAATTTGTACATAAACACTAACAGTATACTATACACATAGTATTGTAAACTGTCGATCCTCAAAAAAATCACAAGTATTTTTTCTATCTCAAAATATTCAATTAAAATATTTTAAGTCACTAAAACGATTTCTTCGAAAGGCAGCTTTCGGAGAACTTTATCGAACTCAGTTGAATTCCGGGAATTTTTCTATTAATGCCCGATGTCGTCTACAGTAATATTTGTAGCCATTTCCGTCATTATTGGAATATTTAATGATAATGTCTTTGTCGGGTCTGAGGCTGTAAGATTTTTGCAAAAATTAGACAACAGTTTTATATAGGTATGGGGGAACGAGGTATAGTGTTCCTCCATTGAAAAGGGAGGATCCTTCGACCAGGCAAGGTGGTTAGCCTGGCGGGCCGAAGCCCGACGATTGATGTCGGACATTCGTATATGTGTTAGAATCGTTGGAAATTCTCATAGTGTGATTCAGGGTTTGTTGTTGTAGGTTCACTCCGATAGATGTCGCTTTACTTTTTGCCATGTTAAGAGTAGTAGTCGCTACATAGGTATTATATTTTAGGACTTTTATATCATGTTGATTTATAAACAGCCTGACTGCCTCATTAGTCTAGTGGTCGCAAGCGGGAATGCTGAGCGTGAGGCTTGGGTTCGATTCCCGGTTCGGGCAAAGTGTTATTGGATTTTACAGTAAAGAAATTCTTAATCATACGGAGTCCGAAACTGTGTCCGGTAGATGATAATAGGCACGCACCCTTTTACATGAGACTCAATAACGGTATCGGCGAAATGTGGGTGTACAATAATACACCTCTACCTAACCCTTTGGGGAATACAGGTGTGATACTACGTTATGTTATGATGACTTAAAAACCATAATTAAGTTACGTAGGTAATTTTCAAATCCGCATCAAACAATGAAAGACCTAAGTTTTAAAACATTTAAAACACCACGTAGGTAGGTAATTAAATAAGTCAGTCACAAGAACATTTGAATGTCTGCACTCCCAGAAGTAATGAAGATTACAGCCCGAACATTTCTAATCACTCAACACGAAATTGCCGAAGCTGACGTCACGTAGCGACAATAGTAATTACCACATATAAAAGGCTACAGAATACCCACAGCCTAGCAACACATTATAAGGAATACTTTCCTAAAATTTAAACATAAAGGTGAATTTACAATCAGTCAATTACTGACTTCAAACTCAAGACAAATCAGTGATGATTTGTTCCTAGCATTGTGTAACAAATATCAAGTCAGGACAGCACTGATATGTCAGTTTTGACTTAAGAATTTCGGCAGTATATTTTGAAGTCAGCGTGCTCCACCGCCTCCGCCGGTACTAGCGTCAGTAACTGAATCAATGTAAATCTGATTTTATATTAAACTAGTTTTTGCCCACGACTTCTTTCGCGGACTTCTGGATCAAGTCCAACTATAGCTAAAAAAACATCCATGTGATAAATGATCCCATAAGTACAAAAATATCATGTTTTTTTTTTGTACTGTGAGGAGAATAATTATTAACACACGCACACTGGATTTTTTTATATATATTTACCAACTATGTTGCAGTGTTCGGGGCACAGATGGTTTTTATTTTGTATGAAGTACGTAGAAAGGTCGCCCATCCGATAATGGAACTTGACAGTGAATTAAATCATTATCTCCTTCAGCTATCAAATCTTTCTGGGATGTAGGAAAACTGGAACAATTTTGACATTTCGGTCTTGCTTCTGCGCATCGTATTAAATGATCCTTCTGGCCCCTCATTATTTGTGGTAGTACATAGTTGTCCTAATTCGCTAACCAATATGACGCAACTCCGGCCGCAACCGAATGGGGTCAAGCTTTGCGCACGCGTCGATTCTCTATCGAAATGTGTTCGAGTGTTATAATTGCGAATTAAATTGTATAACGTGTTAAATCACAGGTTGTTGAATGGTTTTGCGTGTTCATAGGTATTCAAGTATTTGCTAAGCATTCTTGGTTTATTGCGGAATTTGTAATTTAATCCCAAGATAAGACAGGCACATTAAGATATTGAAGAGTCTTTGCCGATTAGGGCCTAGAAAATACTGATGCAAATCAAATGGCATTAAAAATGATTGAAATGATTTTTAAGCTAGAAGAGGGTATGAGGCACTTCAAGAGCAATTGAGTTTACCTATCCCAAGTTAACTCTTAAATCATCAGAGGCCCTAGTGTAAGTTTCTTTTGTCAAATTCGATTTAACGCATCGAACGCGTTCGGAGCTCCGATTGGCGGAGAGCAAGAAACGGACCAATCGGAGCGCCAAACACGTTCTATGCGTTAAATCGAATTTGTCAAAAGCATCTTACACTAGGGCCTCAGAACACTTGCATACATGACGAGATCCTTATAGCATTTGAACCAAAAGATGTTAAGTCCAAAGACGAAGTTAACTTATAATACATAAATGAATTTGAAGGTACACAATGCCAAAAATTACGTGGATAATCATTTTCACCTGACCGTAATGTTTTAAACAAACAACAAAACGTAAAAGGTAAAATTACTCGAACAAAACATCAAAAAAAGGCAAAATTTATGTTCATAAAAAGTAAATTGAGAAACATTTCTTGTGGACGGGGTTCGTTTGAATGTCAGTGTGTTTGTTACGGCCAAAGACCTAAGCAACGTTAATTAGATAGGACAAGCAAGGTTACTGCGACAGACGAACAAATCGGGTAATTGTTTTTGGTATTAGAGATTATAATATTTAAAAAAATCTAAATTTGGAAGTCCTTGAAATTATCCTAAATGCACTATAATTGTCTTATTATTTTGCTGTAATCCTAGCAACTTATGAGTAGGTATATGAAATCTGAAATAGAATCTATGAAAACGGAAAGAAGTATTTTATTCCTTGCACAAATTTAAATTTTGATTTTTAGCTATTACTTAGGCAGTACAGATAAACACAAGAGCTATTAAGAAAAAGATCAACTCAAGTATTAAAACTTGCGCGGAATTGAAACAGTTACCACAATATTTTCTCTGGCCAAACCGTCTTACATTTCGTCATACAAGTCCATAATCCGCGGAACATGACATCTTCGTACAGCGTAATAGTACAAATGATAACGAGGCAATATTGATGAGCGAAACTGACAATCATCGAATTTGATCATTTTGATAATGTAAGTAAGTATATCATCTAGGTAATTCCATCTTGTGTAGGAATGTCTTGTCAGCTCTTATCCCACACAGATGTCGTATTAATTGAGGAAAATGCAATGATATAGCACGCGTAGGGCAGGGTTAGCTGCCTGTCGCGATCAAGATTTATAGCGACGTTTTATCTCGCCGTGCAGTGTAGCGTCATTTGTTTTGAACCATTAACACAACTAGTACATGTGACTTACTGATGCACTGAACTTTGAGGATTAATTCGTATTAGTGGGGCACGGAAAAATCCTGCCTAATTGACGTCACTTAAGTGTCTATATCTGGTGCACCCTGTATAGGTATCCCGCTGACTCGCTTTTGTTTCCAGCAATAAGTAATCCAAGTTCCAGTAAAATTTATGTCATTTCGACAAAGTATCATACTTTTCTAAATGCGAGAAAGTGTACCGTTGTGTGTATGATTATAATTAATTTATTATTATAAGTTGTACAGTCCCCCTGCAGGGTAAGGCCTCCCCTCCTTCTTTCCACTTTTCCCGGTCTGTTGCTACTTGGGACCAACCTTTTAGGTGCAAGTCTAGCTCATCACTGATTAAGGATATAAAAAACAGATATAGTTTCATCTGTACACGTATACTTACCATCAATGTAAAAGTCCATTTGACCATGGTCAAATTTAAGCCTTTTACCAATAACAAAATCATGTAGGTAACTTTAAAAAAAGTTAAGCAAGAGAATGGTAAACATATTTTTTGAGACCTTTGCACATCCGGGGAAGGGAAACAGTCCAAAGTAAAATATAATTATCAATGACGTAAACAACAGTGGAAAGACTGGAAAGATTGTAGACGGAACTGAGCGGGGTTTCTTTGGAAAAATAAAATTAAACTAGAGCAATATACGTATGTAGGTACTCGTAAGTCCGTTTTACGTTTTACGTAATGGGAAAATATAAAATGACGTGTGGGTAGGACTCGAGCTATCCATAGCCAGTCCTATAAACCAGCTTATTATAATTGGTTAAAAATTAACATTTATAATAGCGAATTATAGTGGAAATGTATGTAGAAATGCCGGGAGGACATCCTAATGGTGGTAATAATGGTAATAGTCACACTAGCCGTAGGTAATGGTAAAAAGGTCAGGTGTTTAGTACTCGCATCTAGCATGCATATATGCGAAAATGCATAAATGTGAAGTAAGATGCATGCGAATGTGAAAAGATGCATATAGTGATGTTTAAATGTAGCGTTCTGTAATTCCTACCAACCTAGGTAATAAGTGTGAATCTGGTAAAACTAAACTAACAGATCTTGATAACAAAACTTTTTATACTGCACGTGTTAACAACATAAAAGGCAAAGAAATTACGCTCAAGGAAAATGCCGTGTCGTTACTGGCGCAAACGCAGACAGATAAAAAATAACATGAGTAAACATCCAACTTCCAACAGTAACCATTAACAGTTCCCTTCGGTCTATTTACAATCGAGGGGAAGACATGCTGACCTATATCCTGTGAAGCATAAAGACCCACTGTCCTCACACACACATAGACATACAAACATTTACACATGTATGGGTGCGTGGCATTAGAAATTGCGCTAGTGTGTGTCCGTCTTAGAATGACATGTGTGTTTTGCGTAGAAACAGAATGTGTTGTGTTTCATGCGCTGCGTACTGCGCAGGAGTAATTATTTTTCAGTATGTTTCGACGGTTGGTGTTTGGTAATGTAGGTTCGTGTGTGGAATAGCGTTCATTATTTTTCTGAGCTGAGAGATTTGGAGACCAGAATTAATTGAAAATATTGCATAAGAATATTTACTATTTCTGATAAGAAAGCATACATCACGTAACTCCAATCTAACAAGAAAATAATGCTATTTTAGTGATTGATGGTATTTTATAAGAGTCTTAGGTATCACGTAATATTGATTGTTGTTATTTCATAATTTTCCCACGTTTATGTACAAAACAAGATTATATCTTAACATTTTCAAAGGATATAGAACTAGTTATAGAATTTCTTATTGGTCCTTTTTGATAGGACTAACTTTTTGGAACCGTGCAACTAGAGTTTTATTAACGTCAAAGTACGACAGGCATTCATGGCCGTAAATAAAAAAAAAAACTTGTCCCCTTTTCATTAAACATATGACACTGACTTTTCTTTCAATACATATACCTGTAAGAGTGTTTACTAAACGAATCACCGTAAAAAAATATATAAGTAACCAAAAAAAAAAAACGTTATTTAAAGAACGTATTTTACGGTATAGGGGGTTTCGTTCACTACTGCATCACGTCAGTATATTAAAATTTGGTATTCTTATGACAGTAACTTAAATTTTAGAACAGTCCACACCAGTCTTTAGTGCACACGTGTAAAACTGTAATAATATACTTTCGGAATTCGGACACATAAACTTGTCCACCTTTGAACACAAAATCAAGCCTGTCACTGCCTAACTTCGACCACCTATCGATAGCAAGTAGGCCTAATAACAGCTATTTACATTCTAATGGGTACATACAACATAAATGTACGCCATTAGTCAAAGACATGCAACATTGTATGAACTGAGATATTTCAATTTATATAGATACAAAGCTTGACCCAAGTTGTGGAAACTAAGAATTATGGTTGGTGAGGCTAATTGATTCTAATAAGCATAATTTACCCATAAGATTCTATGGAAGTTTTAAATGAGTTTGGTGTACAAAGATCCTCCCAGAACGAACATACATAAATAGTTACCGCTCATAGACTAGGCTTAGCTCATGGACTTGGCTAGTAGAATCTCCTGGGAGACCTAGCAATTTCTTGCCGAATTAATTCATCCTCTACACTCCAAAGTATTCTCAGCTTATTTTTCTTGGACACCCAGTACAAAAAATAAGCTAAAAACATCCTTCTTTACCAAATAAACGTGATTTACAAGTACAACGCCCTAGTTTAACGTGCCGTCGGTGCAATAAAAAGTTGAATGCTTAAAGGACATTGGTTCAATGGACTGTCACTATAATTGCAATAAGGAGCAGCCGAAGATCACTCTCCTGACCTTGTAACAGCCTTTTTCTTTACATGCCTATCTACAAAAACTTATTTAAGTATTAAAATTGATTGCTGTGTGAACAAAAGGCTCTTTATGCAGTATACGAAGTAATTTACCATTGATTTATTTGGTTACGAGTAGACTATAGAGGTTTTCTTGTTGTTGACATGAAAGAAAAGCGTCACTTGTCATTTTAATGTAGATGTTACTATATAACGATTGGTTATTTTGCTTTAGCCCCGCGTCCGGATATGTTAATAGGAAAGGATATTATCCAATGGTATAATCATTAGAAATTGAAATTAGACCACAAAACAGTGACACAAAGAAACCGCTTTCACGAGTGACGAAATCTCTGGACAGTCAGCTTCGCTACCACCATTGCTGACTGGCTAATCTTTCCAATGTAGCATGAGCGATTCTAATGTGCTCGTGCCAACTCGACAGATAATGAAGATATACACAACAAGCCACAAACAGCCACATGTGGGAAAAATGAATTTCTCTACATCGATCGCTGTGTATTTTAAACATAGCATCGCGCCTGTATTCTCCGAAGAGTTAGGTATAAGTGTACTTTTTACAACCACATGAGTCCCATGTAATAGGGAGCCAGCCTATTGCCGTCTACCGGACACAATTCCAAAGTCCGTGCTGCTACTCAGAATCTCCATATAAAAAAAACCAATAACACTTTGATATATGTATCTATATTTTAAAATCAAGCCTAATCATCCAGCTTCCCCAACATACACGCTCGTGATCCATCTTGCTCCTGATCCTGACCAACAAAGGTCTGATGAGCGGTTGATGATCATGTTTATTACTTAATGGGTTATCGAATGACTTCGAAAAACTATGTTAAGAGTCGTTTTGATGAATAAAGAAGATAAAAATAGAGACAAGTTGTGACGATGACGACAACATTCCCGTTGATAACAAGCGATTGGAGAATTGTTAGGATTAAATAGCTTCCATCCTTCTCTTATGTTTTTATTAAACTTGGCCCCACACTAGGATTTCTCCTGTCTCGTGGGTACAGTTTACAAACATACATGTCACATGCACACACAACCAAACCCGAAATAACTATCTGTAGATCATACAAATATTTGTTCCGTGCGGGGATCGAACCCGTAACACGTAGCGTAGAAAGCTAATCACTTAGCCACTGCACCAATCGTTTTGTTTATTAGAAAAATACATAGATACACAAAATTTATTTATAACCAACAGAATCAGCGCCATTGTACCTATTGATTTGTGATTCAATTATATTTCAACTAATATCTGATTCAATGGACCAAAAATTCTATAAAACACAATACAATCCACATAAATCATATAAAATATTACTAAAGATCCAAAAATTCGCTCGATTCGACCTGTAAACCCACACGTGTTGCGCAAGTTATTGTCTAAACTATTGTCGTTGTTATACAAAAGCATACTTTTTCAAACGTTTATAAAAACAATTCTAAACATGAGAACGCTTTTACTTTCTTCAATATTTTTTGCTGCTCCGGAGCGGGACGCGTTGGTGTTCAAGCGTGTTTGCTTTTTGTTCAGTGACCTTAGAATTTAACTAAGCTAGGTAGTTAGATAGCTTGTAGAATAATGATTTCAGTTTGACGTAATAAGTTATAGTTGAGTTGCTTTAAAATTGCGTTTTTTCTCGATTTCACGCCTTGTTGGGTAGCTTTGACCTAGCTAGTTGATGACTCTTAATGAACAATAAATTAATTTTATAATTTATATTTTATTTAAAAGCTTTTATGTTGCTGAATGTAATTTGCTCTGGCATTCCAATTTAGCACTTATGTATTTATGACTATAATTGTCAATGAAATGACTATAATATTATTATCATTCTATTTTTATCGTCTCACAGACCACAATAAAATATTGAACCGCAACGATGTCCAACATTTACTTGAAAGCATATTGCATCGTTACCTGCACGCATTCCCACACTTCATCTCATATTCAGTCTCCTGTCCCTTTCACTCATACCGTTGTTGATATTCCCCTCTCCTTCAACTAGAATATCCACTCACGATACGACGTCATCTTTCACTCTCACTATCAATAGAAGTATACTCAAAAAAATCAGATACAAACAAATTACTTAACAGAAAAAAAATGTAATAAAATAAAACCTACTCGATACAATAAATCTTAATATTTAAATAAGAGCAATCGATTTTTTATAATAAGGCAATAACAAACCTTTAAGTATTCGATAATATTTTTCAAACCTTGGAAACAAACAAAATGCCGAAGATAATGAAAAATGACCGAACAAGCTATTGACATTGAACAAATTTGAAGAGCACTGCTCAATATAGCCATTGGAATTTGGTAATCCTGCTTGACGAAATAAAAATAACTGACCGAATACTAATATGAAAAGTTGTATTATATATTATTACAAATTAGAGTATCAGTGTCTGCAGTAATTATTATTGTGTGATGCGTCACACAGCTCATCAACATAGTTGGAAAAAGGCTAGGCAGATGATGATATTATTACAAATTAATGTAGGTTTGATGGCAGTCACTTCGTGTTAAATACAGGAATTCACCTATAACTGGTTAGACTGGAAGCCGATCAAAATAGTTAGGAAAAGGCTAGGCAGATGACGATGATGCACTACAAATTTTGTAATGTCAGTAATAAATCAACATGTCTTCAAATTCTTGAACTTATCTTAGTTTTTATGGCTTAATTGCTTCAGCTGATCTTATCATTAGTTTATTTATAGGTCGCAACCCGTTACAATGACACATTTCAAGTTTGTCCCGATGCCAATAAACATCTATCTATAAATTCTTCCGTTTACTATGTGTGACGTAAAACCGTTCAGCTGGATGCGCACGCGCACTTTCTTCAAAACGAGACAGCAATACAATTTCCTTCACTTTAGAAAGGGATGGCGATAGAAAACAATGATGTTTTAGTTTTTTCCCGTGCAACGATACTCTGTCGTAACATCACTTTCTTTCAGTTTTAGGAGCCCGTAATTGGATGGTTCTGACGTAGTACTGTTTTGATTGCATAGTTTGTTAATTGGTGACTTTATTATAATATAGCTGTCAAAATCATGTGTTTTTACTTAAAATAATGCTTATCTTTTAAATAGTATTTATTATTTGAGTTTTTATTCATAATTTTATCAGTATCCACGTATCGTTTAGTAAGGAATATACGATCATATTATTTATCTAGGAGTTGGTCATCGCTACTGACAAATTAAATGCAATAAATTGAATATTATTATTATTGACATTGTCCGTGTGTCCCAGCTGATCCTTTCACAGGACTCAAAACGTTTATATTCCATCAAAAATATATTCAAAATGAGAACACTAAACCTTCTCGACTAATTCGGTCTTGACCGCTTTTTTCCACGATATTGTGTGCGATCCATTGACTCCAATTAATTGGTGATAGAGTGAGAGTTTGGTGTCATTGTGCACGCGCAGCTTTCGACTCCAATGACTGATGATCGACAGTTTTTCTCCATTTAAACTGTCATGCTTCGAATAACGCGAGTGAAAATTGTTTTACTCCTTTGTTCTATAGAATTACTGTGATACTTTCTCTTTACGGTCTGAGATTTAGGTAGGATAAGGATTTGTGGGTTTTTTAGTTGTTTTGGTATTTTAAAATCGGACGAAAACGTCTGTGACTGTCATTGGTCTAGTGGTTACAAGCGTGACCACGAGATCATCGGTTCGATTCCCGGGTCGGGGAAAGGGTTATTGGGTTTACTGTAAGGACATTCTCAGTATACCTGCTGAGAATTTTCTTACAGTTCCAGACATAAGCCCGGTAGATGGCAATAAGCTCGCCCCCTATTTCATCGGACTATCTATAACGGCATCGGCGAAATACGGGCGTGGCTATGGTATATATATAATATGGTGCTATGTTGAAATATATCTGTGTTCGAAATATAAAATATTTTGACTTTCAAATGTTTCATTTGTTTTGTGTCGTTTACATGGATTGAAAAAAGAGCACATCAAGGGAACCAAATGTTTGTTAAAATCAGTCATAAACTCCATTACACAGATGATCTGTAGGCAACTATTAATCATGTCAGTAAAGATTACACCTGAATAGAACAATATGACGAGACAAAATTTTACATACAGGTGACTATGAATTTTTTTCGTACCACATATATTAATTTTCATCATCGATAACGAATGATAGGTGATCTCTAAACAGTACTGAACTAAGTGTTAGTATAAATATTGATTACTGTCTAGTTATTTTTCTATGCAAAGGTGAATTGCAGCTGTAGCCGTTATAAATATAGCTGGATGCTAAATAGGCATGCATAATTACTTGTATAATTACTCTTCATTCTCTCTACAGCCATCTAAGGAAACAGTATTTACCGCGAAACCAGTAAACAGATATAAAAACATTACGTTAATGTTATAACCATATTACAGTATGCGTATGCTCTCTAATCTTTATTATGTATCTAACTTCCAACGCCCTTCATCTCCATACAAACTAAATATAGCATCACGCCTGTATTCCCCAAAGGTAAGCCAGAGATGGCGTACTTGTTTACCTAACTTTCGTTTTCAAGTCGCATGTAACAGGAGCCGTGTACGAGGAACAATTCTATACTCCAGACAAGAGAAATCTCAATAATACTTTACCCGATCCGACAGTCGAATCCAGCACGTTACTCTCAATAAATTTCAAGACAAAACTTAACAGGTATTAAGTACCTAACTTGTCTCACATTAAAGGAACGTATAATGAGTACGTTCTATCTATTTAATTTATTAAATCACAGAACGATTACGCAACTAGTCAATGATTTTTGTTTAAAAAAAACGTATACCTAGTTCTTCTTGTTAGTCGGGTAGCTTCTGAACAATTCTCCTTACGACGGCATTACAATAGGGTTACCATCCCCAAATTATGAAAACCAGTATTTGAAATTATATAATATAAGAAATGAAATGAAGGATTAAATTATAAAATAACGCCGATTATTAAACGGAAGGTTCGAGGCAGTAGTGGCCTGGAAAAATACAGGACCTTTCGAGGACTCGTTAAAAAACCTAGGACGCTACTTAATAACTATCCAGGAAAACCCAGGACACTCCAAAAAGCAGGACATGTCCTGGGAAAACAGACGGTTGGCAACCCTACATTACAGAACCTCTTCAGTATGTGCAAGACCAATTACGTATCTATCTAAGATTTCAAAAGAGCCAAAATACACACGTTCGTAAAATTTCTTCGGTTCACTCACTGGATTTATAGAGCCTTTCAACCAGACAATGAACACGTACAATACCTATTTATCCATAGCACACGTAACCTGCAATTTGAAAAAAAAAACGCGATACAATTTTTTTGCTTCCATTATTTCTTACGAACGTGCTCACAAAAACTAGTGGCCTGATCTAAATCGGAATTCTTAAGGGTCGCTTATAGAAAAAAATAATAGAAAGAGACAGGAGAAATCAGACTTTTTTTGTCCGTCTGTCTTTTACATTACTTTCCCCGGAACACAATGGGGCCAGGTAGGCGGGATAAAAAAAGGACCTACGTCGTTCCCTGATTGTGTGATAGTGACATTTTATATATTCGAGGTCATGATTCGTAGGTTTTTTTACAACTTTTATTGGAATAGCTTCGAGTCTTAAAGTTTAAACTACAAACATAAGTGTGAGAAGGCTTTGTTCCCGATTTTTTCACGGAATTTCGATTGGCGATCGTTTAGTATGTCCTTGGTGATTCATTTCTAAAAATAAGTCGGGTGACTTAAGCTTCTGGACTAGGTAGGTACCCACTTTTACGACCATAGCAAAGGACATGTTTTAAAATAAAAAAATAAATGTTCTTACAACAGCAACTTTACAACATTCTGTAGTTTCTTAGTCGATTAACAGATGGCGCTGGTACCGCTATTTTGTTATAACTTTGAGTTTAAGTAGTAACTATTAAAAACTCGTCTACATAAATTTCCTTTAAGTTTCAGTTTTCTAAGTAATCCCTAGAACCTTATTCATAAAAATATAATACAAGTCTATATTTGGCTTTTTATTATTATTTTTTTTGGACTAGGTACGTCGACAAGGACAATAAAATATACTAAAACTAATAAGTCTAATGTCAAAGCAAAGGTTATGGCACCCTTATCAATTCGACCCTGAAAGACGATCAACCTTCGCACATTCTACTTCTGTTTGAACACTATATTTGTACGTCAGTGTAAATAAGGATACCTTGTAAAATATTTCTTCGAACAATTTGTTCCATTAGGTGTTCCAGAAAGTAGTTCCATTAGGTGATGTCATAATTCTTAGAAAAAAATATTTTATTACTTAGTTTGTTTTTAATATATAATAGAACCTATACCTATTTCGCCCTTCTGTTAGCAGAGAAGCAAAATAAATTCCTAGTGCCATTCTAAATTTGACAAGATTAAGTAATGTCCAATCAAATATTGTTGTTTACGAAATTTTATTCAGTGAAATGGAACATCGGTTAATTGCTTTCTCAACATCTTCGATTTTTACAGTTTTGCAATTTCAATCTTAGTTACCACGCTTATTCTGTAACAGCAAAATAAAAACAGTTGATAGCAGACAGAGGATGAAACTATAACTTGGATCTATCGTATCCATCTTAAAAATAACTTTGAATTTAGTCTACAGAGTTAGCTATCAAGCTCGTTATAAGACCAGTTGAATACTACATATTATTGCTGCTACTATTTTCCTAATACCTTGTGTATTTATACCAACTGACTCAACAAGTGACTAAAAAATAATCGTGAAATGGTGATACATTTCTTGTGACTCAATGTCGACCTTCCACCGTTTCATTTAATCAAATCGTTACATTTACAAATCTTTCATGATTGCTTTCATTCCTCTATAAATACCAGAGGTCAGGCAACATGATTTGCAAAACATGTCCTTTCCTTTTCAACTTTATCCATCGATAAACTGCTAACCAAATACAGATGACTCGTTCCCTTTACAAGCTTGCCACATAGAATTGCATCAAAATATCCTCTAATAAACCTCTTGTAGATAACGTTGAAGTTATGAAAATGAACAAGTTGAAAGGAAAGTGGCTGTGCACCTCTGTGTATGACGAAATATCTACTCACGCTAGCAACATGTGAAAGGGGATCTCGTATCAATGTGGCCTATATTGCCTTTTTTATTTTTAGATTTGATGACTGGTCTAGCTGGTTTTATGATTGAGTTGCTGACAGAATAAAAGGTATGAACAGTATGAGGGTGCTAAGTAATGCTTAATTCATATACGCAATACAAAATACCAAAACTTATAATCATAGACATCTCATTTCAAAAATACAAGTGGTTACAATTGCCATATTAAGTGCAACTAAAATTAAATCAGTATACCAAAATAAGCAGAATATATTAATTGCGCTAAAAATATAAATGCTAAATATAAATACGCAAGAACAGCATGGACCTAGAAGATGTGCGATGATTCACACGGTGGTCGTAATCTTTATAATCAAAGTTGGAGCTGTGACCCAAATCCGTGCAACCGCCGAGTACTTTCATTGTGAACGCTAAACTACTCTCACACTTACATAAAATACTAACACTAATCTAAAACATGCTGTAACAACGCAAAACGCACAAACACTAGCGAAAATTTCACACACCGATGTAAATATGAATATAGAATGTACACATTGAGTTACTAACACAAACGCAATTTGTGTCTCGATAGACGTATGCGTGAAAGACATTTGCATATATAATGAATTAGGTATATTAGGGCAAAGGAATTCTGTTTTGCTTAATTTCGAGTTCATTGCATATATAACGGTATTATTATGTATGGGACTTATCACAGAACAAAATGCACACATAGACAAAACATACGTAGGACAACATAAGTAGAACTTGTACTGATGTAAAGTACACTGAGTGTAAATGTGTGACAGTAGCGTATTGTGCTTCGGCATTAGAGCGAGAAGAGATGCGTATAATGTATAATTTAAGATCTAGGACATCATTCCCGCCTTGTTCTAATTACACATGAGAATGTAAAATTGATTGATGACGACAGTAGCTGAAGAAATGAAAAGAAAAAGAAAGTTTGTGAGGAAATTAAATAGTAGGTCACTAATGAATTGACTTGATGACAAGGTATGGTATGTTGAAAAATATAATAGTGAAAGTAAAGAGCGTGTAATTGCAGCAAATTGTATAACACTGAGCACTATTTATAGTGTCACAATGACGAGAATCATCAAAAGACGATTAGGCAAAAAGGAAAATAAGCATAACAAGGCTTGTAACGTTGTCGTAGGGGTTTTGTAATCGCATTTAGTAACGTATTGCTAACCATCTCAACATTCTAACTATTACAGTAAAAATTTCATGTCGTCACTAATCTAGTTCCAATGCAATTTTAGTGGAACTAACTCAAGCATAAAGCCGCAATAAAATCTAAACATATTTTTATTACCAGCCTAGTAATATTGCTTTTATTATACTAAATTTGAGTCATCATAATGTATCCAGTATACGCTTTCTAATTTCTAATACATTGCAACTATTACGTCAAACTGAAATGTTTCTTCGTGACCTTTTAATTTTTAGTCAAAATCAGCATATTTTCTTTTAAATCTAGCTAGTATTTCATGTATTTATAAAGATTTTATCATTGATCAAGAATTAAGTCGCTTCAATATATCGCAATCGACACCGGAAGCGAATCCAAATGAAATTGATTACTTCCAACTATCATTCAAATCAGTGTCATACAGTCATAATCTCTTCACAACGGTTGCATAACTTGAGCTGGCGCAGCCGTGACGTAACCGAAACGAGCTCAGCGAAAGTTGCTACGGCAATTTCACTCTCCTACCTATCTTTCTCTCAGTCTTCCATCTCTTTCATAAATGTTGCTTTCACATCTTCGCGTCCCTTTCCCACTTCGAAACGTTTGCTGTCTTTATCGTATGCACTACTTTCCGGTATGTTGCTGTCTTTATCTGTAGCTTCTTCACGCTTGGCATGGACCATTTTTTCGGTTTCGCACGCGTTGGAGGCGTTGCCACTACGTAATCAATTGTCTTCACGTTTGTTTATTCTGCGGTAGCGCCTCAAGCGAAATGTTTTTAAGCAATAAATATATTATTAAGTACAATCAGTACATTGGTAATTGACGCAATTACATGTTGTTAAGTTTAAGGTTAGATGTTTAATATAAAATTTATCGTCTCAGATATTGAACACGACATCATTGATATTAGATTAGCATTCTGATATGAATTTTTATAAATGATTTATTGAAGCGGAGGCAATAAATAACTAACACTTAAATGCCGAGCCTATTTCCGCATATTTCAAACGCAGATGTTGCCTTGAAATGTGCCCTCACATTCAAATTTCTACGTAGCTACTTACGAAATACTTAGCTGTTATAAGGATTTAAAAAAATCTTGTGAATATTTTATTTATGTACTGTTAAATCATTGAAAATCAGGCTGTTTGAGACGAATATGAAAAAAAATCACATGATAATTTAATATTATTTATGGTGACGGTCTATTCCTTTTAATTCGTATTTCCTATAGAAGGGCGTGGTGTAAAATTGATTCAATATTTCGATTAAATTCAGATGGCTGTAGCTGTTCAAGGTTTCAAATACTCACCACTCGCACAATTCACACCTCTATTTTTAAATATATTTCGAGTATATCCAACATTATATCAAAAGGGCAAACATATAGATATGGAGCTTGACAATGAAAGTAATCAGTTGATAGTCCACCAACACAAATATCAAACCAATTCTTTCATATCTAAATCGCTACAAAAATATTCAACATTATATCAAAAGGGGGATCAGATATTTTAACGACATCGCATATTCATCATAATTGTCCATTAACCTATGTAACACCCAGCACTTCTATTTCTAAATCGCTATGAAAATAGTCAACATTATATCAAAGGGCGTAGGTATATCAAGGATCGGATATTTCCATGAGATTCGGGCGATTGTGGCTGCCTCAAGGTTGGTGATGAAAGTAGCCCCGCTAGCATTCCGTCGACGGTTCACAACGCACTTTCGTCCCGCAAGGCTGCCGGCTCCCACTGAACTTATAACGGTTATAGGGTGCTGTCGTGTATGAAAATGAGAGGAAAATATTGCGGTTAATAATAAAGATAGAGATGCTATGGTGGTGTGGGAGTAAGGTTAACACAAGTACCTACGTGTATATTGGGATGTGTTTCGCAAGAAACCTTTCTGACAAAGGAAGAAGTTAGTTCTTTCTTAGATCGTCTGTTTTTCTGAGACTGTTTTTATATATTGAAAGTAGGCACATATCTAATCCCATATATAATTGGAGGTTTGAAGATTGGCCGTATTTATAGTAATTTTAGAATCATGCTTCTAGAAAGTTCTTTCGGCTAACGAACAGTCGCCATTATCCAATATAAAAATGTACTTAAGTCACTCTAAGGTCCGTGTCATTTTCCGTGTTTATAGTAGGAGGCCAATAAAAATTTCCCATAGATTCTTTAATGTAATTCCTCTATAAAATTTTGAAAAAACTTCATCAAATATTTTACCAAACACAAAAATTAACTGAAAAAGACAATTTCTGCAAAATATTTACGGAACTCACCCGGCCAGTCAACCAAAGAGTTTGTAAATATCATCATGCCTCACAAGTGGGTGAGATAGAATACAACCGCACACCTGTTCAACCCACCTTAGTAAATAATCAAATAGCTAGGGGCGCTTTGCGAAGCTCTCAAGATTACCAGGTTAGACTCAGTCATACATTATCTGATACTGGTCTTTGGCAACCGAGGTGTTATTATATATTTTGTATGGTTATTGAATAAATAAGGTATAACAGTCAGTTTAGATATTTAAGAACTGTGAGAATAGATTAGTCTTTCAAGTTTATTGCTAATTTAATCATATCGTAATCGATATTCTACAAGTATGCACGAAGCGTTTCGCTTCCACTTTATTCAATGTATTGCTAAAGAGTGGTACTCCTTGCCAAAGTCTGTGTTTTTCGATAGGAGGCTTAAAGTTGCGACTTGCAAGTGTACGTACGAATACACAGATATCTTTTGAACCATTTCTTTATGTAAAGAGTAAGTTTGTCGTCATTAAAGCATTATACTGTGATGAATCCCTTTTAGAAGCAAACAGGTTGTTTATTTAAAAATTGACCTTATTTTATCTATTTATACCTATAATTTTAGCGTATTCTAGAGAAGCGTGTTACATCGTCAACCACATCGTCACATAACATTAGACGAGATAGTGGAAAATAAAATAACACAAATCTATCGAAAACAGTTACCAACTTTGATGACCAATCAAAATCCATTAATATTGAAATTAAAGTTTTAAAAGATGTAATTTGGCTCAAATCCAGTGTACAAAATGTTGTGGATATACTTTTGGCGCATTACGGCGGTGCACTCAAATCTAAGGAAACAGCAGAGTGATCTTTATCACTTTTCACGGAAATCAAAGGTAAGTCATTCTCGAGTATTATAATGTTTTTGTCTGATCTGGATGTTAATAGACCATTACTAACTTGATAACGATGGTAGGTATGATCGAGTTAACCAAGGTTTATTACCTGTCATGTTGGACATGAAATACTGACACAGCTTGAACTTTATGGCAAATAAATGCTCCCTTTAATTGGACACTAAGCATCTCATAAACTATATTTTACAAAATCAATTCGGTAGGTTTCTGTCATTCTGTCTTTCAATCGATTTTTTTGAAAAATCGAATTTCTTGAACCTGCTTATAGACATTAACAGCTCTAGAAAAATCACGAAAAGCGCCTTAAAAAAGTATACGTCTAAAACATAATCTATCCACACACGATCATAATGACATAAGTAACCTCGCCCACAGTTAATTGAGAATTGATCAAGTGAAAGTTGCCTAATTTTCCCACTACTGTTATAAAGTTCTCGCGTTGATTTTTACATAATAGTTGGAATAAATTCGCGTGCTTTTACCGCTGCCGATTTATTTAAATGTGAGAAATTATTGAGTCTCGTATAAGCGTGGGAGCCTATATGAAAGTTAAAACAAAAACGAACCGTCAACTGTTTTATTATATCGCCCTGTTTCTGTTCACTGCTGGAGAGGGAAAGGAATTAACCTCCAAAATAATATTGCTTTCATCACCAAGGTGATCGAGCATATTGGTGGTAGCTATTTCTATTAGCGATCTGATAGCACTATGCTCTGATTTAGTTTTTTTTTTCTATTTTTCTGCTCATTGAAGAACGTATCAAATGCCGTATTTTTTTAAATTCGATATCCCTCTCACAGATTTCTCCTGTATCGTGGGTACAATTTACAAAAATATACAGACAACCAGACCTGAACTAATTATCAGTAGATCATACTAATATTCGTTTCGTGTGGGAATCGAACCGACACATCTTATAATTCTAATCGCTAAGCCACTGCGCTAAGCGTGCCGTCAAATTAACCAATGGGTGCAAGTTGGGTTTAATTTAAAAAATCAGGTCCAACTCTTATGTGTTCTAGTACACAAAAAATCCGCTGAATCCGCACAAATATAGCGCTAATTGCAGTGCAAACTGCAAGTCATATTGGTCAATCATAATTATTTTAGAGAATAAGGCTCCAGATTTATCGTCTGATAAGACAGCAAACGTGCCTACAGACGTTCCAAATTCGCACTTAGTCGGCAAGGCAATTAACTGGTAGCAAGTCGGGTCCGATCTAAATAATATTGTCGCCCGAACTTACCCACTGACATCTGGGCCCGACACTTTACCACGTCGGCCTTGGCAAAACTAGGACAGTTTTAGGCACTCTAAACAAGATTTTGGCCCTACTATACTATGTTGTCACTACTGTAAAGAAGGTAGATATATTTTAGCTATACCAATTTAGTTGCAGCGCGGATGCTGGTGAGGTCCTGATTCGCAGCCTGATTACCGATGTAGCGACAGGCGTAGATCGCGCGATAACTTCTGTCAAACGTCATTTTAGTGACATATAATGTATTGGCTGACAGTGAAATTGCTGTCGCGTGGCTATCGCGTTACTGTCGCTTTTTTACATAATTAGGCTTTCGATACCTGGGACCGGTAAAGTATTTTTGGGTTAGAAAATTCCCAATAGCAATTCGGAGTTGGGAATTGTCTCCGGTAGATGGCACAGGCTGGCTATTAAAACGGTGTCAATAACAAAATGCGGGTATACAGGCGTGACGCTATATTATTTTTTACTTGGTTTTCAGGGCCCATATCGTTTCCATCATCTTGACCTTATTGACTGCTTGACAATAAATAATATAAACGAATTATATATAAAATAATAAAACTGATAAACCAACCAACTATATTAAACTTTATTATTGAGAAGAATAAGTTGATTTTCGGTTGTCAACAGCGAGAATATACAGGGTGTATTCTACATGTAGGTACTATAACTGTAATAAGATTTTAATTGGATTTTTATATTATTACAAATCCTTAGCAATGTATATTAGTTAATTTATTATTCAATAAAACGAGGATGCACTGTATGTATTTGCGTCTAGAAACTAGTAGAACCTATATATATTAAGTTTCATTACACCTGGTTAGATGTGTTAGATCACGATTTACCATTCTTTATGCTATTAGCATAATGTTTACGATCCAGGAGCTTGAATTTACGATGAAAACTACGTGAATTATTTACAATTATAGTAATAGTGTTAAAGGGTAAAAAATGGGAAAATAAAGTAACAATTGTGAATGAAAGGTAAATATAATGGAGGTATTTAGAGTATCACTATCTCCCAGTTACTGGGTGGCTGAGGTCAGAAAGCAGTCGCTCCGTGTAAAATACTGATATACTCAGCCGCAACCGGTTATATTGGAAGCCGACCCCAATTACATTAAAAAAATGTAGTTGGGAAAAGGCTAGACAGATGATAGTGAATGAAAGGTATAAAATTTATAGTAGAATTGCTACAAGATAACAATGTATGAAAGTCAGTGTAGGTTGTGATGGCTCCATAATGTTCTATGAACTCGTTCTGAAACTCGGCGTAACCTTTTGGTCTGGAAAATTTCCTTGAATTTTGTTTTTGGCCACGATAATGTAAAACAGGACACTCCAAAGAAGGTTCGTCACAAAAAATACTTACAGAACACAATTTATTTAATTCGCAAGTTGTAAAATAAGTCACGTCTCAATTTCTGACATCTGGGACCAGTTTACCGCGTTTTGCGTACATGACGGACTTAATGCCCTTTAGATCTTCATTCGGATCTCATCTCGCCAATTTTGCTCCGAGTCACCTTCACAGTGACTCATATCGGTCTCTGTGACCTTTCCTTTTTATTTTAGGTCTTAAATAACCGCCGGAAGTACCTAATCAGGATTCTTGGGCACCCTTTTTGGTAATTTCGTTTGGTTTTTTTGTGAGTTCTTAAAAGTTTTGGGAATTCCGGTCTGGATTAAAGGTCTGTTTATTGTTGTTTTGGAGTCTTTGTGAGGTTTAGAAAGCATTGCTCGTGAAATACGTATCTCAAAACATGTGAATAGTGTGGATGGTTCACCTGCAACCTCTTTTCGACGAATTATTTTTGTCTCACATAAGAAAGAGGTATATTAGGAATATGAATTTTGATAAAAACTTTTAAAAATGTATGACATACGTTTACATTTAATAAGAAGTATACAATTATAAATCATAAGAGGCGCAATAGAAAGTAAAAAGGTTGGCCTATAATTTAATTTTCTAATATGGAAAGATTCGAAATATAAATTCCAATAATCCATTGTTTTATCAAATAATTGAGTAAATACGTTTGACAGTACCATGCATAATGGTAGGTGACGATGCTGCGGAAGATGCATACGTTATAATAGGGCTATTGCCATCTGTTGTGACTAATTCCAAATTCCGGCTTGCTACTAAGAACTTAGTTACGAGAAATTCAAGAACATTTTGCCCGACCCGGGGATTGAAACCAGGATCTCACGCTCAATAATCTCGTTTGCAACCACTAGACCAAAGAGGTGTTATATCTTAACTAGTGCATATTTACTTCCAATGCACTTTGTATTTATTGTTTTAACTCCTTTATTTGTAATAAAACATGAAATGATTATTTACATAATATATGAGAGAGAAAAAAAAAACAAATACAAATGAAAACCTGACTACGTACTTTCGAACACTCACTTTATTATGATTGATAGTAATAAGTTTGTATCATATCAAAAGAAAAAAGTTGTTCCAATTGACTGTGGTAAATAAACACTTGGAAATAAAATTGTCTATATTTTCGAAGATAGAAAGTCGATAAAATAAAAAGAAAAACAGTAATAGCGTTCCCTGAGACAATTTAATTTCAAAAGTGGAATGAATTTTCGTTCAACTTTCGAAATAAAAGTTGGCCACAACAATATTTCACAAAATAATAATAATCACCTCCATCCAAATTGGATATTCCAAAAATAAAAACAAAGATGGATTTGAAAAAACAAAACACAGTGTATCATATTGCTTATGACGTCATTTCTGCGAAAAGAGTTCTAAATGTCACATTGACAGACATGGAAACGAGATTTAAAAAGGAGTGAATCAAAACATGACACATAAAATAAAAAGAGGATACTCTGGACTCCTTAACCATTCTAGGAAAGCCGGTCATATAAATTGTTTCGGACTTTTTCCTCTTTTGGTACCTACGCATATTTTGGTAAGCTGGCTTCAAGGTTACATGTTTAAAAGTTTTAAAAGTCGTGATCACCATTAGCTACACATATCACATGCATGAATAAATCAGTATTGCATATACAAACGTTGGACTTCATACATATGTTGGTTTCAAATATATTTTAGCTTCAAACTGAGAAAATCATAGAAATTTTATACATGTCTCTCGCTGGTAGCTTTGGGGGCTTTAGCTGCTTATCCATAAAAAAAGGCGAGACCAGAAGGGCCTTCAGCCCAAAAGGAATTAAGTAACGACACTGCTAAAGCAAAGCTTTTCTGCAGCAATAGCATAGCTATCTTTCTTCCATTTAGGACATCTCATTGCTCGAGTTTCCTCAAACTTCTTCAAGGTTGGCTATTGCCGTTTCCTACCTACTATAAAAATATATTTTAATTATAACAGTTCTTTTTACGTAAGTATTTCTGCGTGAATGTCTATCCGGGAACTTTTCCTTTCCCAAAACGTGGTTCAGAATAGGTAATCTAATTTCAAGGTGAAAAAGTGAAATGATTATATCAGATTTTAATAGCCTGGGAAATACTTAAATAAATTTCAATGTCAATTCATGATCATATTGCTAAACGGAAATCCTCTTGACGTGTTTATTGCTCAAAATACTAATGGGTTTCTATGATATTCTTTTAATGGTTTTTTTGCAATGTCTTTTAGCAAAATTAGTTCCTCCGGTTTTTCTTTAAGGTTTTCTCTTGTGTACACGTCATAATCGTCTTTGTCTTTCCGAATTGTGTGGATAGCTGGCACAATGATTATCATATCTATTAATTGTTGCGTTGGTGGCAATCTTCAACTGCACTGAAAGTTTTTGGACATTTCGACCATTTTCTAAAGGTAATCGTAGATCACCTAATATCAGATCAAATTTCAGTTGATCAACATTTATTTGATCTAATGTTATCTTTTAGAAATCGAATATTAGGTAGGTACGTCAAAATGTATTGCAAAAAGTATATTTATTATCAGTATCAATAAAGACATAACTTAATTATATACCTATACATCACTTCTATTACGATAAATTTATTTATAATTTCCTGGAAATAGTCTTTTCTTGAGATTATTATTAATATGTAGGTATTAGTTACCATTTCAAATGGAAAGATATAAATAAATATGAATAATAATATAACTTCATTATTTGTAATTGCTATTTATTCTTTCCTATTTTATGAACATACTGTAAGGCGTGTTTAGATGAACGTACGTTACCAAAATATAGTAACATACGAGGCCGAAATTTTTATAAACGATTTTTGTTTTTGGTACATTAGCTGGATCGATGCAATGAATTAAGCTTAATATGTAATTAATTTAAAAATATCAAGGTAAGTATTGTAATAAATTATATACTAATCGTAATATTTCATTTGTAATTTGTATTTATCTTGTCGGCAAAAAGTATATTTGTACAACTATCGCTACATTTTAAATACGGGCTATTTCAACCAGTTTCGCGTTCTGCCCGAATTTTTAAGTTATATGTAGAAGAAATTTTCCGGCCTTATTTATTTTTTTGTTAATTCTACATTCGATATTTAATTTAAAGTATTTTTGAAAGTGGACTGCTTTTTATAAGTTTAATTTGGTTTCGCGATATTCAGCAGTGTTTTTGCGTAATTCATCTTCATTCGTAAAACCTTCATTGTCGGTCACAGGCCACTTGCGTTCCATCCAAAATTCGATTTACTAAACACGTTATCAAACAACTAAATGTTACTGAGATAGACCCAGAACTATTCATACAATACTATAGAATTAGTATTATAATACTATGGTCCTTATGAACACAACCTTAAACAAAACTGATTTAATTAACGTCCTTATTATTTTATTACTTTACCACTATTATTAATATATCCGCACGTAATTATTTTGTCATGTCCAACCTATACCTTTAGCATCATGTCATTGTTTGAAGAAGTCATAGCATCTGGTATTTCATTATGGGCTTTACCATCGCATAATACGAATAATTGGTATAAAATGATTGACTTTCTGTTCTAAAGAGTCGCGAGTTCTATCCCCGCACAGTACAAATATTTTGTATGTCCTACACATAGTTATTCCGAGTCTCGATGTACTTGTATGTGTGACGGCACGGTTGGCGCAGTGGTTGAGAGATCGACTGCTACGCTACGTGTCGCGGGTTCGATTCGATAGTTTTTCCGGGCTTGGGTGTATGTCCATGTGAATATTTGTGTGTTGTAAACGCACCCACGATGCAGAAATTATTCTTAGAATGGAGCAAGGTTTTAAAAAAATAATAAAAAATATCTTATTGCTAATAGCGACACGGTTGACGCGGTGGCTAAGCAATTTGCTTTATACGCTACGTGTCGCGGGTTCGATCCCAACACGGAACAAATATTTGTATGATTTACAGATAATTGTTTCGGGTCTGGTTGTCTCTGCATGTGACATGTATGTTTGTAAACTGTACCCATGATACAGGAGAAATCCTAGTATGAGGCAACGTTTTAAAAAAATCAAAACCAAAAGCAATCAAAAAAGCGAAGCTCTAAGTCGATTTCTAATTCCAAACCTTAGAACAAAATTTACATGCTCGTAGAAAACCTAAAATTATCTCAGCGCCAAAACCACATGCAAAAGTTGTACGATAATAAATAAAGGGAACTGTACTACCTACACTTGTGTGCGCCGACCTACATGCGCATCCTCAACGAAGTCAAAGTTCGCCACACAACCTTCAAGATACCCAATCAACTATCTAATGAACCAGCCAGCGAAATAAATTACATACATTGAACATTGTTAATAAATTTACCGATGGGCGTAGTTCTTACATGAATATTTACGAAGTATATAATATGCTGTATATTAGATATATCAATCAGTTATTTTTGAAAACAAAACAAAGTATATATCATGTGATACCAGTAAAATAAATAATAATAGAATGCATAGATATATTTTCTAGTATAATAAATAACAATATACATAGTTTATCAACACTTATAAGAAATTATTAAATATATTATATATACTTTAAAAATGTCCTCTGTAAATATATTAGATACTTAGAAAGTACCTTTATAAGTGTAATCTAACAATATACAAATACCTACTATTGTTAATATTATAATAATAATGTCCTCCTGACCGATTTCGATCACAGCGGCCTATCTCACCGGAGATTAGCCAACTACGCAGGAGATATTATAGAGCACAAGTGTGTGCGCAAACACAGATGCTCCCTCTTTTCCTTGACTCTCATAGTCCGATGGGACGCCAATCCGACACGACCGGAGAGAGATCAGGCGCAGGACCAACGGCTTTACGTGCTTTCCGAGGCATAGTACCTACCTAAATTTGCTGCGCCCTAACAGGGTTTCATATTGATACGCACCAATTTTCTATCAACCTTATTTGAACATATGAACGCAATAAAGATTTGAGTTTGTGAGTTTGAGTTTGAAACTTCCATACTATGGGCTTGAATAGGTATTATTGCACCTATTGAACCCGTCATACCGTCTCAACTGCATAGCTACTACGCAGATCGGCTGATTTACGAGTTTAAGCAACGCGTGACGCGGTCAGTCCTTGGATGGGTGACTATTTTTGCACATACGACGACATATTGAGAATCATTCGTGCCTCGGAAATCACGTTAAGTAGTTCGCCAGTAGCCCAAAAAGTCTGACAACCAGTCTAACCTTAGAGTATCAGTGTCTCCCAGTAATTGGAAGGTCAGAGGGCAGTCGCTCCGTGTAAAATACTGATACCTATTCAGCCGCAACTGATTATATTGGAAGCCGACCCCAATGTAATTGGGAAAAGACTAGGCAGATGATGAGGCAGATGATGATAGCGATTTAACATAACATAACATAACATCACGCCTGTATTCCCCGAAGGGTTAGGCAGAGGTTTACTATTGTACACCCAAAGTTCCATATAATATGCGAGCCTATTGCTATCAACCGGGCAGTTGCAGATTCCGTAACAGACTGAGAATTTCCATACAGAAAAACGCAATAACACAGCCCGACCTGGGAATCGAACCCAGTATCTCACGCTCAGCAAATTTACGAGTATATTTGTCACTATAGAACCTCTTTCTACAGTCTCTGAAGTTCAAATTGATACTCCAGTAGGTGAGTAAACTTACAACCCTTTGATCAGCTGTCGGACAACACAACCATTGAACTATCGCCGCTTAAAAGTTATGATCGTATTTATTAACATGCAGAATAGGTGTCAGCTGTTAATTCTGCGTATTTTAAACGTTAATTAAGGGGCTGAGGGTGTTTATGTGAACCGCAATTGTCGATATAATATGAGACAATAATATATTTAAAATACACCTTGCGTTAGTTTCCATTTGAATATCTAAAAAAGTAATTTCAATTATGAATTATTTCTTTGATGTTTTTAGTTACTATGTGTAGTTATTATATACCTATATATTTTATATCTTAATTAGTAAGATCTAGTTAGACGAGGATGGTACGATTTTTTTACAAATATACTCCCACATTGTTTTAGTATTCGCAAGTGCGAGTACTGAGCGTGAGATCCTGGGTTCAAATTCGGGCTAATCTTCGGGCTAGGTGTGATAAAGTTTCTCAGTAGCTGCACGGAGTTTGGTACCTGGGACACAATAACAGTCGGTGAAATGTAGGCGTACAAAAGGATTATGTTAAACTAGCTTCCGCCCGCGGCTTCGCCCGCGTGGATTACGAATCCGTGCATTTTCCCGGGATAAAAAGTAGCCTATGTGCTATTCCAGACTATAATCTATCTTTGTGCCAAAATTCATCCAGATCCGTTCAGCCGTTCTGGCGTGAAAGAGTAATAAATATCTATCGATCGATCCATCCATCCATCCTCACAAACTTTCACATTTATAATATTAGTAGGATGGAATGTTATACTTTAGTAATAAAATAATATCTAAACATTTTAAATTAATTTTCTGTGTGGTCTAAAATGATTAGACCACCTGTGACTAGCGTGAGAGACGACTAAGGCGGTTTGGTACCAGGTGTTTAGGTTGCAGCATTCACCTGCAACTAATAGCGTTATATACTACACTGACTGGTTTTCCATGAGGGAAACAGGTGGCTGTAGAAGCGGGATACAGTTCTACGGCACAACGTGGAACGTAAAGTAGGTGAGTTGGTATTTACGCACGACCGACCACTTTCTCTGAAAGTAACGTACTACATACAATAGGAATTTGATACGCAAATGAGGATAGTTGAAAAAATCAAAAAAACATAAATAGTTCTTTAAACAATGTTATTGCCGAAGAAATCGAAAAAAAAAAACACAAATTGTTCTTTAAACAATGTTTATCGCTATTTTCTACCGTTTACGCGTATGGCTGTCAATCAAAATTACATAAGTACCTACCTACCACATATTATTTCCTTAGAAGATTTTTTTTTTACGCAACTTCTACGAATTATAACAATAGGTACCTAAATCGCAATAAATTCTAACAATTTATTATGTGATTATAAAAAAGTGTCATTAGAATAATTTTCAAGAGTTCATCATCAGCCAGAAGACGTCCACTGCTGAACGAAGGCCTCCTCCAAGGGAGGGATTTGCCATAATCCCCACGCTTGGCAGGCGGATTGGGGGATCGCAGTGGCTCACCGATTAGTGAGAGGACGCTGCTGCCCATCCTCCGGTGTCTGGCCGCAGTTTTAGGACGTACCCGGGTTAACTAACGTTTAATAACGAATTTCTTAAATTATAAATATTATATACACTATATATAAACACTAATCAGATTAGAAAAGTTTTAAACACATTACGCATCAAAATACTCCTTCGCATCGCTGTCAACCGGCAGTGTACCCAGAAGACTGGCAGCGTTGCCACACTGTATGGCAATGCTGATTTTTAGGCAAAAAAAATAATAATTAGAATAGTTATGTTTTATTTTATTTTACATGTATTTTTTTTGCGGAAAAGAGCTTTACCTATTATAATGTAAGTCGAGAAATGATAGTTACGTATTTCCTTCATTATATTTTTTTTTCGAGACCTTCCCGATTCAAAGATATTTATTTTAAATTTAATTTTTAATCTTTGTTATTTAAACTATTATATGTATTATTTTAAAATCTTATATATTTAAATGTATGCTCCACCGATTGGCGTCAATACGTCAACGCCGGCTATCGCTGAAAATCAGCGCTGTGGCACCCTGTCACAGCAATATGCTGAGTGACGGCCGTTTTTGCGCGGATGTGGCGCATATTTTCCTCATTTGTTTTTCTTTATTTTTGTGTGTATTTATTGTATGCGTCACATCATGGCGGAAATAAACAGATTTTCTTTCTTTCTTCTTTCTTTCTTTCTTTTAGTCTATAACTAATTCTTGTCGATTCTATAGATATAAATATCTATATATTTTACTAACGGCCTATTACAATGATTATATAGGTACATACATACGTCCTTGAGGTCTCTAATCCAGGCACAGACCTCTTCGCCAGTTGCAGTTGACAGTTTTCAGAAACACAATTGAGCATTTCTGCAAACTGTATTCGGTCAAAATAACCCATTTCGAGAAGAGGTCTGTCCCACTGCTGAGTACAGTGGTAGTCTTACTCCACCATGCTGTTTCAGTGCGGGTTGGCAGACTACACACGCTACACCTCTAGAACTAAGTATACGGAGCCCTCTCAGGAGTGCAGATTTCCTCACGATGTTATCTCATCACCATTAACTCGAATGATAATCAAAATGTCTTTGATCCGGACACCAGTTCAAAAAGCACCAAAATTAACATTCAATTACTTAAGCAGCAACGCCGTTAACATAATCACAACAGCAAAAACGTTCACACACTTCCATTATTAAAATTAAATTTAATAATGACTTAAAAGCTTATTTGCATAGATAAAATAATACAAAGGAAAATTGCTTATTCCTTGCATCGTACCCACTGACCTCTCGGGCGTAATTTCGCAAACCCATGGTCGAGACGTACGGTCCCATGGTGTCGTAACATTTACACGGCTCTTGTGAAATTTTGTCACTGTGTCAGGATATGCTATAAAATGTATGTGCAAAACAGAAATAGAAAGACTTAATATAAACACAGTGACATTCTAGTATGACGCCGGTATTCCCCGAAGGCTTAGGCAGACTTATTACACACATATTTCACTGATCCCGTTATTCGAGTTCCATATTCCATATTCCAGGTTCCCAAGATACAGGCTTGCTTACCTAGTTTGGGAACCGCTGTGTACTTGTAAACGATTATGATCTTTGGGATAAAAAACAACTTATTATTATTTTTATTAATACTAGCTTTTGCCCGCGACTTCGTACGCGTGGAATTTAGAATCTGATATTTTCCTACGGTAAAATTAATCCTATATTTTAAGTTAGACCTCTAGCAATAAATCGGTGAAAATTGCATTCAATTCTATGCATTAGTTTTTGCGTGATGCGTGTACAAACATACATACAGACAGACAGACAGACAGAAATTATAAAAACTATTGTTTTGGCTTCTGTTGCTCTAATAAAGACCCTCATATTAGTTTTTCTCCAATATCTATAATATACAGACATCCGTCTGTTATAATTTTATTATATATATAGATAATGCCAGACTTTTGAATGGGAATTTTGAATTCTCATTGCCTAACTCTAGATTCGGACCCATAACCTCACCGGTCCACAAGCTATGTTCATCATCAGACTAAATACAACCACCAAGGTTAACAGAACTTAAACGTTGCCTAGCAACAGCACAAAGTTGCATTAGTGCATGTTACTACATGTTTAGCAGGCTATCACTGACCAATGTACCGCTAAACGAATAGAATACTAATTCGGTTCCATTCGATGACTTTTATATCGGACAAACAAGCAATCGATACTTAAATAGCTGCCTGATTGTGGTGGTTAGGTACTTTATATATACCTTAATAGATATTCGGAAAATTCAATACGATTTCAGTAGGTAATTCAAGCATCTTGTTATGATGATTCTATAGAAAGAAGAAAGAAAAAAAGATAATCTATTTATTTCAGGCACGCATAACAATAAAAATACAAAAATAACAGTAAAAGAAAAGAAACATAATAATAGTACACACAGAATTATACAGTGACGTGCAGTTCATAAAGACAAAAAGACACTGCCTACCCTACATAACTCAGATAAATATTTATTGTAAGATATTTGAGGTGGCAAATCACATACACCGTTATTTAATCGACAAGACGACGAACTAAAACCAACATGCAGTAGGTATTTTTAAGTTAGTAAGCTTTTAAAATTTTCTGCCTACCCTGTCTAAAAACTCTGTGCACGCCGCTGGAGTTATAATATGCTTATAATAATTTTGGTGCCAGCAATGGGACCCCATGTTCAGCTGTATGCTGCAATACGGCTTATTAAGCAGTACTACAGCGCTGTTTTTCAACTTGGGGCCCAGAAAACGCAATAACGCGAAGCGTATTATAAAGTTTACATTGTGGAACGAAAAATATGGCCGCGAGCAGGAATCGAACATGCGTCCTTCTGATTCAGTACACTAGCTCAGAGGCTAGAGCGGCTGGTGTGATAGTCTTTCCTTGGAAATAGGCTGGTGAATGAGTATTCATATTTTGCATCAAGAGAAACTGATACCATATAAATTATTCAAAAAGTACATACAACATAGCATCACCCTTGTACTTCCCGAAGGGTGAGGCAGAGGCCGATTCCGTTATTACGTCTTATGTATAATAGGGGGCGAACCTATTACCATCTACCGGGCACAAATCCAGACTCAGTGCTGCACTGAGAATTTTCATACGGAGAAACCCAATAACACTTTGAACGACGCGGGAATCGAACCAAGGACCTCACGCTCAACAGTCGTGCTTGCTTACCGAGACCAATGAGTCAGTACCTACATATAAGTTCTAATAAACAAGTAAATAAAAATACTAAGTATGTTTTCGTGTTTTCAAAATAACAGGTGAGATATACGTATGTATTTATGGAACTTTTTGGTTTTCATGAATAAGAGGGTTTAGACTGCCTACATTGTAATGTTTACATAAATAACTATAAAATAATTTCACATGTTTGAAACATTATAAGGGGATAGCACACATGCCCGAGCGAACTAAACGTTAACGATAAAGATCACACCGTACGATGGAAGGTTCAGCCATGACTGCGCATGCCTAGAGCCACAAAGCATACTGTTACGGACGACGGCATAGATTAGGCATTAGGAATAATAATGCAAAGAAAGTACGAGTTTATGATTATTGACAATTAAGGGAAATTTCTGGAACATTCCGGAATTAAGTAGAATGTTCTGGAATTGTGTAGAAACATATGGAATCTCATGGAATATTACAGAATGAAGTAGAATGTTCCAGAATGAGATTCGGGAATGTTCTCGAACGTCTAGAGTAGGAAGGGAAGCTTCTAGAACTGACGCATCGGGAACATTCTGGAACCAGGGGAACGCTCTGATTGGTCGAACGCTATAGCCAATCACGTGCACTGTCTGGGGTATATAAGCAGCGCACTTGAGCGACCGAGCAAGCAGTTAACTACGATCAGTTGAAGAGAGAAGTAATCAACTGAGAAGGCATTTAACTACGATCAGTTGAAGAGAGAAGTAATCAACTGAGAAAGCAGTTAACTACGATCAGTTGAAGAGAGAAGTAATCAACTGAGAGGGCATTTAACTACGAACAGTCGAAGAGTGAACAGAACAGTGAAAGTGCATTCGACTAAGATCAGTTGAGGAGAGACCATTCATCTACGGTTGGTTGAACAGTTTACGAGAGCTATTCGTCGGATGAAGACCTAGATCCAGGAATTAAGTTAGTGAAATAAGTGTAGATTAATTAGGAATTATTTGTATTAGTAGTTAGTAATTAGTACAAACTTAAGTGAGATAAATTGAATGTGACTGTGTTTGTACCAGTGAAAACCTACTAATAAACGAACAGGAATAAAACGTCGTCGTTTCAATACCCCTGTCAAAGTATCTGAAACATTTGGTCCTTCGAGCCGGATCTAGAACTAACGAAGATGGTGGTTACCAGAAGCCAGAGCGGGGATGAAGGGCAGAATAAGAGAGTCCCACAGCGGTTTGAAGAAACATCGCGATCCCCATCGGCATCAACGTCAGGCGCCGCGACTAGCGTCCGAAATAAACGCAGGGAATCCGTCCCGAAGGAGGTACCTGCAACTAGTCACTGGGTTGAAGAACGGAGAAGTTTTGCCGACCTCTCGCACCCCGTGACTACGAAATGTAGTGAGCCGAAGTATGCCGAAGCTGCTAGCTCACGAAGTAACCGACATACTGTGCGCCATGCGTCGCCGGCATCGGTACGATCTACCGTTAGCACGGCGCAACGGATACGGCAAGCAGAGCTGGAGGCTGAAGAACGACTCATTGAGATAAGGCGTCGCGAACTCAAGCTAGAAGAAGAGCTTTTAAGAAATAGACTAGCCTTTAGAGTCGCCTCCATACAAGAAGAAGGAAGTCAACGTGACCCAGCCGAAGCTGTAGTTGACGAACCCGTGGACGAACGCATCGACAGTTGGCTCCGCGAAAGTATGCCAAATGCAACGTCGTCACGGGGGGAGCCGTTGCTACCTGTAGAATCCTCAGAACTCAGAAGGAAGCATACAGTAGATAACAGACATCCCGCCAATGGATCACATGCTCCGATGCGACGGAATATAGTGCCTCAAGAAGATGACACTCGGCAGGTAGAATGGAACAAGCCTACGCCTCAGAGAGAACGCCCACGTTCCCCGACTCCGACGAGATATAGAGACAGGGGAATTGAGCAGCTGGCGGAGGCAATTGAGAAGATGGCCCGCATCCGACCACCACCGAGACAAGTCACAGATCTGCCTCTGTTTTCCGGCGCACCAATTGAGTGGCTGTCCTACAAAGCAGCTATGCGTGACAGTACGCGCCTATACAACTTCTCACCTGTTGAAAATATGGCGAGACTCCGGAATAGTCTACGGGGGGAGGCCCGCGAAGCTGTAGCGGCCCTCTTACATTCCGTAGTCGATCCAGATATGGTGATGAAGACTCTTGAGAGATGTTTTGGCCGACCGGAGGTCATCATCGACCAGGCGATTGAAGATATCAAGAAGCTGCCACGCCCGGGAACATCAAGTACTGAACTCAACAGTTTCGCTATCAAGCTTCAGAACATTGTCTGCGTGCTTCAAAGTATCGATCAGCGCGGATATCTGAATAATCCGATGCTTACGCGGGAAGTGATCGAAAAGTTAAGCCCGTACCTACGATCGAGGTGGTGCGACTACGCCGAAGACTACGGAAGCTATGACGAACCAGAGATAGTGACACTGTCGAACTTCCTTATGCGAGAAGCTGATCGTGGGCTCCGACATGCCTACTCGTCATCAAAAGCAATCGTATCTAAGGAAAAACCCTCAACGAATACTCCGACACGCCACCCCGAGACAACACGAAAAGCTGCATTTTCAGTCAGTACGACCGCCGCCGCCGAAAGGTTGAACTGCATGTGTTGCGGTGGAGATCACAACCCACCGAAGTGTCCAAAATTTACAACGTTGGACATCGACGCACGATGGGAAGCAGTCAAAGGCTCTGGGCTATGCTTTAAATGCCTTGAGAAGAAGCATAGAAGGTTTGCTTGTAAAGCCAAGGCGTGCGGAATTAACGAGTGCCAACGACCGCATCACTCGTTATTACATCCAGTCGAGACAGCTAAAGAAGAGGTTGTTGCCACCAAGGAAGCAGTGATGACTACAGCCGACACCACGATGGGTCGCGATAGTGTGTTACTGAAAGTCTGTCCTGTTACCGTCACGGGACCAGCAGGAGCGATTGAGACGTTCGCCCTACTAGATGAGGGGTCGACAGTAACACTGATTGATGAAGACATCGCGAATAAGATCGGCGCAGATGGACCGAAGAATACACTGCACATCCATGGCGTCAACTCAGTGGCCGGAGAAAGAAACAGCAAGACGGTCAAGTTACGAGTTCAAGGAAGAAATATGGACTCCTATAACATAGAAGCTCGTACAATGAAGGATCTCACATTGTACGACCAGACGGTGCCAACCGATGTGCTTCGCTACCCGCACCTTCGTATGCTGAAACAAGAAGAAGTCTGTTACCAGATGGCACGACCTAACATCCTGATTGGAGCAGACAATTGGCACCTCGTCGTCACGCGTCAGTTGCGACAGGGAAGAAAGCGAGAACCTGTAGCATCTCGTACGAATTTGGGATGGGTCATTCTCGGAACCCTACCAAAGACGATGCTTGACGAAAACAATGAAGCAATTCACCACGTCCATTACCGGTTCCAGAATGAATCAGATCGGGATGCACGACTGGAAGAAATGGTGAAGACTCACTTCCATATTGATGCTTTGGGAGTGAGCCTAACGGAGAAGATACGGCCAGAGGATGAACGTGCCGTTAAAATCTTCAATAACACCGCACGGCGAATTGGTCAACGATACGAGGTGGGACTACCCTGGCGTCGAGAACATGTAAAGATGCCCCCCAGCTTCGACCAAGCGTTTCGACGTCTCAGAACGATTGAGAAGAAAATGGATCGGGACGCAGCCTTCGCTGAAAGCTACACAGCACAGATAGAAAACCTATTGCATGAAAATTATGCGGAAGGATGCATCGGCACTGAGATAGAGGACAAAAAGGCCTGGTTCCTGCCACACTTTGCTGTGACGAACTCGAATAAGCCGGGGAAAGGTCGGCTGGTCTTCGACGGCACTGCATTATCCAACTTACCAAGCTTGAACAAGCAACTGCAATCGCTGCCTAGAATATTGTATCGGTGCCGAGAAAAACCGATAGCAGTGACTGCGCATCAGCCAGTTCAAATCATACTTTGGCGGGGCAGAGATAAACAGAACTCGCCGAAGAAGTATAAGGCAATAAGCCGAACGCCGGCTGTAGCCAAGAGAATAAGCCGCGCCTCGATAAAGAGCGGTACGATGTCAATTTATGACCCGCTGGCGATTAGCTTCTACGCCATAGGTGCGAAGAAATTGCTACCATCGCTCCGACCGAACATTGGTTGGGATGAGCAGATATCCCAAGATGAAGCGGAGCTGCCCATTAAGTGGATGTGTAGGCTGGATAACATCATCCATCTACGCCTGCCCCGGTGGTATGATCCAGGAGGAACTTGCCCTAGAAGAGATCTGCATATCTTCTGCGACGCCACCGAACAAGCGTATGCCACTTTCGCTTTCTGGAGAACAGAAAGGAAAGACGGCAGCGTAGAAGTCACCCTAGCTGCTGCGAATGCTAAGGAGGTGGCACTCAGGAAAGCATTGAGCATTCCGAAAATGGAGCTTCAAGCCCTTGTCATCGGTACGAGGCTGACAGACGCCGTCAACAGACAATACCGATGGACAGCGGAGATTAATACCAATGGGCTAATACAGATAGCCGAACAATCGAGAAACCGACAATGGCAAGGGGTCTCAACAGGGAACAACAGAGCGGATGATGTAACACGCACAAATTACGCAAAGAGCCCACGCAAAGAATGGCTGACCGGACCGGAATTTCGTCGGCAGACGAGAGAATGCTGGCCTCTAAATCCTCAGGACGGGAACAATAAAGAGGAAGGAATTTGGCGTGCATTATGTTGCCATCCAACAATTACTGACTCATGGGACATGCCGACTTACAGACCGAAGAACTGTAGAAGCAAGACATGCGTCAGTAAGAAACGTGCCCTGGAAAGAGAGGAGCACGTACGCCTAGGTCTGAACGGAAAGATACGAAGCGCTGACATCCGTATGAGACAAGGAAGCGTCTTCAGAAGACTTAGAAGGAAGCTCGTCGTCCTCCCGGCAGAAGGAAAGGCTGCGACGAGTCTGCGCCGGGGGGAGAATGTTACGGACGACGGCATAGATTAGGCATTAGGAATAATAATGCAAAGAAAGTACGAGTTTATGATTATTGACAATTAAGGGAAATTTCTGGAACATTCCGGAATTAAGTAGAATGTTCTGGAATTGTGTAGAAACATATGGAATCTCATGGAATATTACAGAATGAAGTAGAATGTTCCAGAATGAGATTCGGGAATGTTCTCGAACGTCTAGAGTAGGAAGGGAAGCTTCTAGAACTGACGCATCGGGAACATTCTGGAACCAGGGGAACGCTCTGATTGGTCGAACGCTATAGCCAATCACGTGCACTGTCTGGGGTATATAAGCAGCGCACTTGAGCGACCGAGCAAGCAGTTAACTACGATCAGTTGAAGAGAGAAGTAATCAACTGAGAAGGCATTTAACTACGATCAGTTGAAGAGAGAAGTAATCAACTGAGAAAGCAGTTAACTACGATCAGTTGAAGAGAGAAGTAATCAACTGAGAGGGCATTTAACTACGAACAGTCGAAGAGTGAACAGAACAGTGAAAGTGCATTCGACTAAGATCAGTTGAGGAGAGACCATTCATCTACGGTTGGTTGAACAGTTTACGAGAGCTATTCGTCGGATGAAGACCTAGATCCAGGAATTAAGTTAGTGAAATAAGTGTAGATTAATTAGGAATTATTTGTATTAGTAGTTAGTAATTAGTACAAACTTAAGTGAGATAAATTGAATGTGACTGTGTTTGTACCAGTGAAAACCTACTAATAAACGAACAGGAATAAAACGTCGTCGTTTCAATACCCCTGTCAAAGTATCTGAAACACATACCTTGCGTGAGAAATCTGGCTTAGTGACAGGCAACGGTGACATCGGTCTAGCTTTATTGACAACAATCCATTGAGATACGTAAATCGTCCAATTCTGAAAGTAAGGCTCTCCTCAACTAATAGTAACACAACGCCTGTATTCCCCGAACGGTCAAGCAGAGGTACTATTATACACCCATATAACAGCAATGCTGTTATTAAGTTCGGTCACAATTCTAGACTCAGAGCTGCCACTAAGAGTTTTTCTAAAATAAAATCCCAATACCGGAATTGTATTCAGGACCTCACACTAAGCACCACTACATCAATAAGTCAGTTACATAATCCATAAGCATTCTTTCAGAAACCGTGGAAATCACCTACATATAAACGTACAAAAATAAATAATCTATCCCTGCTCAACAGTGTAAAATTAACCGGTATAAAAATAACCACATTTTCCCTTATTTCACGGAGTGTTGCGATCAATTAAAAACCATTTAACTGTGTTAAAAATCGAAAATAGCATAATTAGTTCAGTTTCACTTTCAAAAAGTTTATTTGTAAAGATTACGTCACTAACTTTACGTTTAACCTTCGCAGTTAATACGGATGAATAGTAAAGAAATTGTTTTCAACATTGTTTCACGTCGATCCAGATAATGGCGGTATGTACTCGAGGCTGTGCGTAGGTTAGATTTAAAATGTAAAGATTTAAAGTTATGTTATTTTTTTTACATATTTTATACGGTCTAACAATAAAATTGTAAAGCATGGTTTGAAATTGTAACAATGTTCAAATGTGTATTTACACTATCGCGTTGCATTAAACATAACTAAAATATTTTTATGGGAATTAAAATTTTAAAAACGCTCTACTGGTCGTGGTGACAGACTCGTGCGATTTTTAAGGTAAATTCACGCGAATTCCAAAAGTCTAAATAAAAATTAAATGTAACGACCTGACTTCAGGGAATAGATAGATACCTTCTTAAGCATCTCAGATCTATTTTTGTTTATTTATTTATTTATATGTTATATCATCCTACCGATTACTTTCCTTCCAGTCTAACCCGAAGCTATATATAAGGATGGTACCAACTACAATAAAAAGACAATTAAATATTAAATATTATCAAATAAAAATCCAAATTTGAAATTTCAAACTGCTTCAAAAACAGAGAACTAATTTCAAATTCCAAAAAAAAAAATGTGTCCGATTCTGAAAGCGTTCGCAATAAAGATATCTCGATCGACCCTGAGCCACGCACGTTGGACACAAGGAACAAGGAAGCGGCTCTAAAAATTCACGACGCAAATCTGACGCTAGTAATTTTCGGTGAGGTACGTGTTGAACGTCTTCCTTGTGAGCCTGAGGCGCACTGAGGTGTATGTGCCGGAAGATACGCGCAATTATAAAAATCAAGTGAAGATCGTGAATCGTTTCGGACTTTGGAGGTTAGATGAGAGTTAACGAGTGTTAATAATTTGTTAGTCAATGTCGAAAGCTTCGATTTGAGTTGGTTTTCGTAATTGGTGAAGGTGTGATGCGAATGGATGGCTGTTGACTTGTGTACGTCCTTGTTGGATAAACTTTCAAATTGTTTTTATTTTATCACGGGTCATTGATATTTTTCTATTTTGACAATTGGTGCAGACAAAAAGCCGATTTACTTTTCTTTTGTGTCTAAAGTTTTCTTTGTTGCAGTAAAACTTTTTCTTGCTATTAATTTTACAAGTAAGACCTAATTGACCGTCATAATTATTTTACACTACAACATTATTAAAATCGACTTTAAATTAGCGATACTTAACTAAAACTTTATCTAAATGGTTTGTGATGTAAAAAAATAATCGTAGCTCCCAGTGTGCCACAGAGGAAAATCCTCGTTCGCGTCGGGGCCTATTTTACTTGCGCGCGCGTCGCACCGACGTCTGCGCAGTCCTTTGAATGACAAATTTCATTGGGCCTTGAACATGTACATATTTTCCTCGTGCGTGCTTCAAATGTGAAATTGTTATAGATGCGTACGTTTTTAAGAACCGTCTATTCGTTGTATTTGACAATGGGATAAGTAAATTAAAATAAATTCATTGCGTGCTCTGATTGTCATTATAAGTTCAAAATGACAACATGGACGCAATATATGATTTAAATATGTTTGATTTAAATATGTTTACTTCTTGATATTTTCTCTAAAAGTACCTACTAGTAATCGATGTTTTCTAAGATCCTTCTCAGTATGTTATAGAGCCTTAAATTGAAAATGATCATCTAATATTAATGTTCCAGTGGCCATTATGCATAGCAAATGACAGGTGTATCATGAGAACATAAACTCAGAAAAACCAATAATATTCTATAAGAGAAAAACTTGTCAATTTTCGTCGCATCCTTTTCTGTGCATACCAAACGATTAACACAAAACATAATTACAAGATGTACTTTTTTTCCAGAAGTTCCACTGTCAATTAAAGCCAGGGCCGGCGTCGACATCAATGCGCGGGGTGGGTGGACAATTACAGAGTGCGCGAGCGCAAACATCTGTGCCCACCTGAATACCTACCGCGGTAATTAATTATTGTTATAACAAAAACAATGTAACAATACTTAGTGTACACTTGTCCTTTTTAATGTTAGTATGTTTATTTGAAATAAATTGGGATATATATTTTCTTTTATTTATGTTTAGCTATTTAATTCGGTCGATTATAAAATAAAAAAACATCCAGGGCCCCCCCTGGGGGGGGGGTTTGATGGTTCAAACCCCCTGTCAGTTTCATAATATTACATTAATATTATATTGAAATAAGCATAGGCGAGGAGTATACATTTTTAGATTGATATTTCATGTACATTTTTGTTGTTTTATTTCCTTAAACCCCTCCCGATACTAAAACCTGGCTACGCCTAGGCAACAGTTTCGAACTTTTCAGTCAACAAAATTTTCTGCGCTTCATGTCGCGAGTTTGATTCTCGCATGGAACAAATATTTGTATGATCTACCTACAAATAGTTGTTACTTGTCTGGTTGTATGTGTGTAATATCAATCACCCTTTATTTTGTGTTCCATGTATAATAATGTAGAAAATATGAACTGTCATTGTTTTATTAACAACAACATCTCGCATAAACATAGTTTACTTTTCAAACATGTCACCCACGTATTCATTACAGGGTTTGCTATGAACTGGGGTAGACCCCTTTCATATATATTTAATTTGCCCATTGATAAATCTTAGTTGAAACATAATTTCTAACATCGTTCCCAATTCTACATACAACATGGCCGCCCTACTCAAACGGTTGTAGGCTAACGCCACGTTGATAATACGTGGGCATACTATGATTAATTAATATAGGCTTAAGTCGCTTAATTGCTTGTTCGGTTACACTAACAATGGGATATTCAAGTGTTTATGGAGATGTGTTACATGGTTATATCGGTGCCTTTGTATTAACCGTCTTTTCTTAGGAGGTTGTCTGATTAGAGCCATGTTAAGCTACCCATCTTCTTCCTATGGATTTAAGGCTAGTTTGGAATATTTTAGGAATTTAGTAACTATCTATAAAATTGCCTCAGTACTCTAGTGATCGCAAGCGCGGCCGCTGAGCGTAATGTGTATGTTTAATTGTTTTTTCTGCTAGAAAATTCTTAGTAATAGCCTGTAGCTTGGAATTGTGACCTGTAGATGTAAATAGGCTCACCTTGTTTTACATGGGACTTAATAACGGGACCGGTACCATACGTAATGAAAAATCAATTTAAAAAAAATAGACTAAGATTTTCTGCGAGCCGTCTCAAAATATTCCTTATTAGCAATTGTAAGATTTCTTTAAAGTTTTAATTAGTTTTACTGAACAAATACCTTCCATTTTACTAACACCAAATGCGAGAAAACACGCAAATATCTGATCTTAACACCTAACTTCCTACATTTCAAACTCTAATGAATAGCCCTTTCAATAGCTTAGTTTCCTTACACCGCACTGTCGCACCGTTGCGCTTGCGCCGCTAATTATCCATTGAGTCGCGATAATATCAGACAAGGCGCTATTCACACCGTGAGCGTTCACACTAGCGTTCAATTAAATGCGATAGGTACCTACGCAACTATTGTTAATGCGGCGCATGTCACAAACTGGGTGGATATAATAATTTATTATTTTTAGTAATTATGTGGTTCCTGAGTATTATGACTTAGAAGTAAGCTGACAAACCAGCCCATTTAATGTTCATAGCATCACGCCTGTATTCCCCGAAGAGATAGGCAGAGGTGTACTTACTCTTCTACACCCACATTTCGCCGATGCCGTTATTCAAGTCCGATTTAATAAGGGGCGAGCCTATGACCATCTACCGGGCACAGTTCCAGACTCCGTGCTGCTACTGAGAATTTCCATACAGAAACACCCAATAAAACTGCTCGACCCGGGAATCGAACCCAGAACCTCACGGCCAATGAAACAGTTCCATTAAATTTTCTACACTACGAAACGGCTGGAAGACAAAATAATATTGTGCATCTCTCTCTCTCAACATTTACTTACAGTTTTGGATGACAAACAGCACTCATTTAACGAAACTCTTTGTTTAACATAATAATCAGTATATAAGTTCATTATTTAAAACCAGCTCCTTCCTATAAAGCTACATTCCAAACACTATCCTCACCACAATATTCTGCTGCTTTCATGCCATTCAATTTGGCATAGGCGCAATATGTACTTTTCATCATGCGTCTTTGAGACGTCCTTTCCAAATTCACTTTCATTCATAGGGTCTAGTACACGTATGCTTCGATAAAGAGCTTAGTTAACGTAAGCCCAAGTCATATCAAAATAATGTGCGCGCCTTTACTACATGAGTTTACTCAAATGCGCGCGCATTTTTTCATACTTTTTTGATTAACGGCAATTGAAATCGAGTTCGACGAAAACTTGATCGAGAAGAGTAGTAGTCGTCTTCGCACACAATTCAGTCTTCTTCGGTTTGAAAATAAGAAAAAAATATTTGGTTCTAACGCTTATGTCTTGCGACAAGGAACTATGAAAGCACTAGATTTTATGTTTTCCGTGTAGTTCGTTAGTAGCTATTGAACAAATTGTCTGAATGCTAATAGCTTACTCGCGATGATTTAAAATGTGTTTTTATCAATTTACATAACGAATGTGCCAATAAAATAAATTAATTCCTATTGTTTTTATATAACAAAGGATTTTTCTGATAAAATATTTGAGTTATGATTTGTTTATGTAGGTATTAGGTAATATTCATAATCAGATACGTTATCTCTCTCTGAGAAATGCTTGTGGCTTTTTGGAAGAACCTTTTCCGTAAGTTTTAAACAAAAAATGTGAATTAAACGAAAACTTATACAAAAAAAAATCGAATTTTGAAACCAATAACACTAGCAAAGTAGCAGCTAGTGAGAGGCCTATATATGTGTGTTTTTTTTTTTAAACCTTTCCCCACCCTAGGATTTCTCCTGTGTCGTGGGTACAGCTTACAAACATACATGGTCACATGCACACACAACCAGACGCGAAACAACTATCTGTAGATCATACAAATATTTGTTCCGTGCGGGGATCGAACTCGCGGCACATAGCGCAGAAAGCTAATCGCTTAGCCACTGCGCCAACCGTGTCATCGTATGTAATATAAATTATTTAACTCTCGCCCTTCGCCCCAAGACGACAACACAACTCAGCAATATGCCCGTACAATAGTGACAATAACATCGATGTAGAACCCATTCATTGACACTATTGAATAGAAATCAAACAACAGATCTGATCAACAAACAGAACAACTTTATTATTGATTGTAGGTTAAGTGTTAATAACTATTTAATGATCTCTATCTCTTTATAACATTGTATAGACGTGGTAGTTATATTAAATATATAGCATCACGCTAGAAGAGGAGTTAGGCAGAGGTATACTATTGTACAGTATATAGCAACGCTTCACCGATGCCGTTTAATGACAGTGAAAATCACTCAGATGCGTGCGCAAATACAGTCGAGGTCAAAAAGCTTAGAATATTCTACCAAATTTAAAACTGAAGTAAAAACTTAACATACTACATAAACTAAACAAAAACTTGTAATATTCCGTTTATAACTTTCGAGCTAAATCCAGAATTTTCCATTCCATTAATATTCAGACACAATCTATAATTTATTATACACGATCACCTTAAACAAATGCTGATAATATTATGACGCGTGCATTAATTGATATACATTGTAATTGATAGCGTAACCGATTGTTTTAGACTTAATAGCGGCTTTGAAATAGTTAAAGGTCCAACTGCTGGCATTAAAACGGACCAGTTGAGTACGTTCGCCAATAAAATCGGTTTTAACTTTTATGATCAAAGGCCTCTGTCATTACTTATGTGAGTTAAGAATCCTACTAATATTATAAATGTGAAAGTTTGTGAGTATGGATGAATGGATGGATGGATCTTTGTTACTCTTTCACGCCAGAACGGCTGAACGGATCTGGATGAAATTTAGCACAGAGATAGATTGTAGTCTGGAATAGCACATAGGCTACTTTTTATCCCGGAAAAACACGGGCGAAGCCGCGAGCGGAAGCTAGTATTACATATATAAATTAAACTGTTGCCTCACGAAAAAGCCTTGTGTTAGGTTACAAATAAAAAAAAGACAAAAAAGAAGACACAACAATATACACATTGGTCTAGTGGTCGCAAGCGCGAATGCTGAGTCTTGAGGTCGATTCCCGGATCGGGCGTAATGTTAGATATTCAGTAGCAGCACGGAGTTTGGAACTGTGCCCGGTTGAAGGCAATAAGCACATGAGACTTAATAACAGCATCGGTGAAATGTGTGTGCCCAATGGTAGACCTCTGCCTAGCCCTTTGGGGTTATAGGTGCTGTGTTATGTATGCTATAGACTTAGACTTTTTAGCACTTTTTGGACACTATTAAATCGTGTCTTAATAACTACAAAAACAATATATTTTCTTTAAACTTCGACAGTTGATACAAAAACTCTTCAAGAACAATTTATTTTCAATGACTATTAACCAACATTAAACAAAAACAATAGTCATTTCTACAATTGCAGCAAAAAGTTTAATGACAGTGACATAATTTACACCACATAGTGATGTAAGCCATAACTTGAGAGTTTCCTTGAAAGTGTACTTTAAAAGTCACTGAGAACATGTGTGTGTTATTGATGAGTATTTGCTAATTATGCCACACTGCAGGACAAAGGCCCTCTTTCCACTAATCCCTACTCGCTGGGGTCAATATTTGACGACACGGTTGGCGCAGTGGCTAAGTGATTAGCTTTCTGCGCTAAGTGTCGCGGGTACGATTCCCGCACGGAACAAATATTTTTATGATTTACAGAGGCCCTAGTATAAGTTTCTTTCGACAAATTCGATTTACTACATCGAACGCTTTCGGCGCTCCGATTGGTCCGTTTCGTGCTCTCCACCAATCGGAGCGCTGAACGCGTTCGATGTAGTAAATCGAAGTTATCGAAATAAACTTACACTAGGGCCTTTGATAGTTGTTTCGGCTTTGATTGTGTGTGCATGTGACATGTATGTTTGTAAACTGTACCCACGATACAGGAGAAATCCTAGGGTTGGGCAATGTATTTAAAAATAAAAATACTTTGAATAGGAGTCGAACACATCTAACCACCTCCTTATAGATCATTTACTTTCTTCCAACCTTTTAGTGTAACAGTCTTTTACTGGGCCCATTTTCCACACTTTCAAGACCTATTGAATTTTCGGTTGCTTCGAAAAATATTTTAATTTGTTAAGTAATTAGACGGCACAGTTGGCTGAAATAACAACTGCTGCACTACGTGTCGTGGATTCGATTCCCGTACGCAACAAATATTTGTATGATCTACAGATAGTTTTTTTCGGATCTGGGTCTTTGTGTATGTGAATAAATGTGTTTGTGAACGCACCCACAATACAGGAATTATTACTAGTTTGGGGCAACGTTTCTTATAAAACTATTAAAAACCGAATTTTGTTTGAATCCTACTAATCCTATCCTACTTAATATTATGAATGTGAAAGTTTGTGAGGATGGATGGATGGATCTTTGTTACTCTTTCACGCCAGAACGTCTGAACGTATCTGGATGAAATTTGGCACAGAGATAGATTATAGTCTGGAATAGCACATAGGCTTTTTATCCCGAAAAAATTTACGGGTTCGTAAAACACGCGGGCGAAGCCGCGCGCGGGTGCAAGTTATATATATAATAAGTATGTATGCGTTAACCAAAAACAGTAAATTCTAACGAAACCAGCTGTTAGATAGTTTTACATGGATGTAAGACAATTGCATCTATTTGACGTCTTCATGTAAGTGTGCGCAAATAGCGGGCCTATCAACTAGTATTGAGTATTTGCTGCGCAGGACCTCAATGTACAGCTTAGTTGAACACAATCAACATTTTATAACATGGGTAACAATGTTAGTATATCGAAGCGCAAACTCGGTATGCAAATGACGTTAAAGCCTTTAATGTAAGCATTACAATTCTGGCCCAAGTGATGAGCTAGAGAATTTCCTTGGTGCCAAGCTGTCTGGTGCATCTTAATTACCAAACCTCATGGAGGACCAACCTCTCGTCTACCTCCAACCCAAGAGGAAGACGAGCGTTCCATACTTAGTACATTCAGCAACAAAAGTTTGTGACTCTATAAAGTTCAATACGTAAGTTTTTTTTTTTTTTAATTCTTTTGCCAATGTAATCCTTTTCGTTGGGCATTTTATATAGAATATAATGGTAATTATAAAATATCGCGTAATTTTATCTACTAGTGCAATCGTTAGTTAAGAAACAATCTTGTTCTTTCTGTGATAAACTTGACCAGGTTGGTAATTTGTATGTGAACTAGAAACTTAATAAGGGAGTATTTGACAATGTTAAAAATATAATATTAATATTGTACAATACTGAATGTGACTTAGCTTTAAGTGGTTACTCTCATCATTCCAAATTGCTATTACAAAAGGAAAAGAAAACGTCACTCTCACAAGAAAACAAAAGAAATACAACTCTAATAATCATAATCAGATTAATCTGAACATAAACACAATACATAAGGTTATGTGCAAGAATTCTTGGCTCGTTATACAATTGAAATAAACCAGTGTCCACTATTATGATTGTCCAAGGCATTCTTAAAATGTGGCGTGCATAATTATGTATTTATAAATACTGTTCATAACTTGCAATTATAACGGGAACCATTGTGTAGCAAAAAACTTAATGAGAAGCAAAATGGACACTGCGCATGCGTACACAATATATTATTAGGCCCGTAAACTACGATTGTGAAAACAAAGAATTCTGATAGATTGATAATCGAAAAAAATGCGACATTGGTATAAAAATTCGCGAGGCCCTGGTTCGATTCCCGAGTTGGGTAAAGCCTAATTGGTCAAAGTAGTTGCAGGCGCCACTGCGGAGCTTGAAACTTTGAGTTCGATTCCCGGGCCGGGTAAAGTGTTACTGGGTTTTTGAAATGGAAATTTTCAGTATTTGCATTGTGCCCGATAGATGGTGATAGGCTCGCCAACATATTATATGGGACTCATTTGCAGTAATCACAAATTGTGGGTGTACAACGATCAGATACACCACCGCTTAACTCTAATAACGCTTGTCTACGCTTCAAAACAAATGGGTCAAGTCATGTCGTTTTATTAATGTTTCTACTTTCGTTAGTATCTTTAGTAAGATCTAGTTTTATTTCTTAGATAGTATTAACATACTTCTAGTGTTCTCATTTTCCGCTCCCGCTTCTTCTTCCCTCCCACACACCACCATAAACCGCTGGCTACAAATAGTTGGAGACAAAGCCATAGCCTTGAGGCAATTAATTAGATTCAGTTCGTCGACGTGCATAGCGTATGCCGATTCGTAAACTTACTGGTACACAATACTTTTATAGCCGTTTATTTATTTTTTATTTGAAAAGGAAGATATAGAAATTTGTAGATATGATTAATCGCACTTGGAGAGATAAAGAATTTTATGCGTACCACATCATTTAGATCTTGTCGGTGGAGCAATCGTCACTGCTCTCTATTTTCTGCCTTCGTTTCGACCTCATGATACGACTCTACCCTTACTTTCTCATTTACTTGTGTAAAGCTTCGTCTAAGTCTTCCCGTTCATTTCTTTCCTTCAATTTTCCCTTTTAAAATTTTCTTGAAGAAGCGATCATGTCGTATCAATTGCTCCACTGACAAAGCTCTTATATTAAAGAAAAAGATCATTTAGATCGCTAAGACAGTTTTTATTACCTCCCTGGTCTCTGCCAAATGTTCGATTTCTAATTCAGTTATAAGCAAAGTTTGAACGGTTTTTCTTAAACGGAATTCTCAAAAGCAACCTACGTCATCTGGTATTGTGCTCAGTAAAATCTCAGTTTTAATAGCAGTTATTCTTCTCTAAGCGATGTAAGCCTTATAAGACATAAAAGAGCAATTACAGCTTATTCTAAGTTATAGAATGTTCGAACTAATCATACAAATACGAACCTACAAGTACCATTTGAGAAATTCTCACAAAGAAAAATTACGTATTCCATTCAGCGTAGTCCGCCTAATTTTAGACGCCTAGTTAGCGTATTGCAAGGTCTTCCTTTGTGTAGAACAGAGGTCTATTGTGCCTAGGCATTAATAGTGTGGTCTTACAATTTCAAGGGAGTCATAATTAGCTAGTTTATGTGTGATTGTAAGTTGTTTTGGAGTAGTACCTATTTATCAGTACCATGACGCTTAAAAGTTACGTTGAAATTATTTGAAGAAAAAAATCCGCAGTAATTTTCGAATTAAGAAAAGATTGAATGCATATTCTTGGTAAAATGTTTAAAATTAGGTATTCAAGCAACATTTAACGATTACAAAAAAAATGCAAATCTTCATCATGCTAAAACTGTATCACGTTTTGAATCGTTTAAATTCGGTAGCTGTCTTCGTCTTTCTGCGTGGACGCAGATTTCCAATGCAGTTCACATTCGTAATACAAGTTGTGCAATAGTTAAATTCGGCGGCTTATCCATTACAACTTCTAATCATGTTAATACTGTAATGTATCATTATTCTTAATTTAAATTTCGTGATGTGAACGTGAATGCCATGTAATTAAATTTGCGAATAAAACTTAATTTTATAAGAGAATGTGTGTAGGTGGTCTTTAACGAGCGGCCTTTGATGTGACAGTGGTCCCGCGGTTAAGTATTCAGAATGCAATCGAGAAGTCTAATCCCATCGCTTTAATTGTGGTTAAATTACTCTTTAAGACATTTGAAATCTACTTGGGTAGCAGAATAATTGGAGGCTTTATAACTTCAATTCTCAAGTTATTTAATGTTGTAAATTGGTATTGGAATAATTCAAATGTAATATTCCCTTTTCCAGTCCATAATTTCTACTCAACAAACCAATACGCTCTCATTAAACCTGTTAACAATATCAGAGACACTAGACCGCGGCGCAAACGTATCTATTTTACAATTAGACGGCATAAATTCCTGTTCTATGAATTAAACATTTATCTAGATATTAAAACTAACGCGAATGCAAAACGGAAACACTAGATCAAGTCGATACGATCGACAAACCAAAACTGCACTTGCCATTTTCGGCCAACAGGTGGCGCTTGCGACTAACTCTAATCACGTACGAAACGACAATGCAAGTTTACTAACGAAACAAGCGAAAATGAACTCTACAGCAAAGTCATAAAGGTCGCGATCTATTTTGTCGTCGGCAAAAATGTACCAGGAGTGCATAGACATAACCTTGGGGAGTCGGGGTATCGTAGCATATTAATAACGTATCATGTATGCAATCACCGTCCAGAAGACATAGGCAGCAAGGTGGAAGAAAGGGCATGGTATGTCAGCCAGCGTCAAGGCCAACCACTCTGTATAAACCAACTATGTTATATACAACCGTATTTAGAGGAAATCGCGCACATATTGTTCATATTACACTTCCCAGGATTATACTTAATTGCCTGCAGTGATGTTCTCTGAGATGCCATAATGTTAGTACGAAGCGAGGTCGAGATGCTTTTCTAAAATGTCAAGGGTTTTTCTCTAATCTTCATTAAACATAATAGTTATTGCGGCGAGTATAAATTTTGTTAAATCGTCTAGAATGATGTATTGTATTATCATAATGAAGTTGGATTTTCTTATATTTTTGAAGTGTCAATGCCATCTTCGTTGGTCGTTTTCGTCTTGTGTCGTATTGTTTGACGAGATTGACGTTATGTTGCGTGTATGTAATGTTTTTCACAGGTAAATATTATTGACATTATAGGTATATTGCTTCTATTTATATCGCAGCGGATATTAAGTTTGAGGTTTACAACATGGTACCCAAGAAGTTTAATGTCTTCACGTATACTTAATAGGCAATATAGGTAATTTTAAAAGGTCTTTTCGTTATAATAATCGACGTATTCTCTGATTTTCGGGCAAATTAAATAAAGATAATAGACTCCATCTTACCATGCAGTCTTCTCAAGCTCAATTAGAATTTTTAATCCTAAGTACATGATCTTTCAAGGATGAAAAAAATAGAGGTTAGGTAGAGTTGTTCTCATCCTACTAATCCAACTAATATTATAAATGTGAAAGTTTGTGAGGATGGATGGATGGATGGATGGATCTTTGTTGCTCTTTCACGCCAGAACAGCTGAACGGATCTAGATGAAATTTGGCACAAAGATATATTATAGTCTGGAATAGCACATAAGCTCTTTATCTCAGAAAAATGTACAGGTTCGTAAAACACGTGGGCGAAGCCGCGGGCGGAAGCTAGTATATTATACATCCACATTTAAGCGTTGCCAGTATTAAGATCCGTGTAATAGAGGATTAGTTTAATGCCATCTACCGAGGACAGTTCTAAACTCCGGGTTGCTACTGAGAATTTTCTGAAATCATCACATCATCACAAACCTAGCATTCTTAAAAAAAAAAACAACTTGTCACGACCTGGAAATTCAAGCCAACATCTAACGCCGAGCACCCGGCCTGGCTACCACTAGACAAATCTAAAACGAATTAGCCTTATTTTCATCAGCTATGTAACGACTTAAACATATAAGCCGTTATATAAAAAAAGCGTACATTGTGAACAGCGGCGTGCACAGAGATTTTAGACAGGGTAGGCAGAAAATTTTAAATGCTTACTTACCAAAAATACCTACTGCATGTTGGTATTGGTTCGTCGTCTTGTCGATCAAATAATGATCTATGTGATTTGCCACCATAAATATCTTATAATAAATATTTATCTGAGTTATTTAGGGTAGGCAGTGTCTTTTTGTCTCTTATGAACCGCACACCACTGATTGTGAAGGAACATAACTTATACAACAAAGTATATATAATGTTTTCTATAACTGAGCGAATTACTGTTTAAATCAATTATTTGTGCTATTCAATAATTATGGTATAAATTGCTATCCTTTATCAATCTGTATGTATAGGGAAAAACTACGATGGAAGTACAGTCGACGCTATTTATGTGTCGTTTGAAGTAAATAATTACTATGACTGTGACTTAGGAACTAGTAGTTGAATAAGGAGTAAACAAGTCACTGGTCTTTGTCAGTCATCAATTATGTAAGTAAACATTTATGCATTTAGAAGAAATATTGATATAAGTTGTTGCAAAATTCAAAACCTTCAACAAGAAATTAACCCATTACGTATAAAAAACTAATGAAGAAATGCTACATTTATTTATTTGCAAAACCCGAGTCCATATTTAATTTTCTTGCTTAGGTATTACGTACCTCTATATACGACCGCAACATTACAAGAAATGGATCTCTCTCTAGTACTAGAATGCTACTTAAAATTTACTTCAAGGAAATATTATGTCCATAAAAAAAAAAACCAACACTAAACTATCAAAAATCAGTCCCTATAAAATACTAACACAGTGTTTTACCCCTGCTTCCATTCATACTCCCGTCCATACATACTCAATACTCCACACCCCACCTTACCTCCCATTCATTGAACAAAACACACAAATCTTCACCCCACTGTACTCCACGATTGATTGTGGCATACCAACATTCATTCTACAATTACAGACCATTAGAACGCTCCATATCGGCAAGGTCGAGCGTCGTGTGAAGTCTATGTGTATTAGATGCGTTGGTACAGACGAGGAAAGAATTACTAAATATGTTTTCTTTGTGACAGTATGTGTATGCGCAGTAGATCGAAGATTGTGGGAAGACTAGAGGTACCCCTGGTGACGGCATCGATAACCGCGTCTGGGTTGATTTACATACTAATTTTATAGGAAATATGTCGTGAGAAGTGAATAAAGGAAAACATCAGATAGGCCTATTAACGTACACTCAAAGACGTCACGGTTAGCGCAGTGGCTAAGCGATTCACTTTCTGTGCTACGGCGTCCTGAGTTCAATTTACACGCAACACAATATTTGTATGATTTAAATCATTATTCCGGGTCATCTAGACCCGGTTGGAAAATACGAAATAATTAAAATGATCACTACAGAAATTGGTCTACTAATAAAACATCAACTGTTCTCGTTTGGATCTAACTACCTACGATCTTCGTTGATGTCAATCTGGCTAGATCCATTTCACTGAAGACCGTTCCACACTACGTTTGCCAACTGCCATGGGTCCTGTGACGGCACTTCAACTTACTAATTCTGCAATGTACATTTGTCATTAGTTCACTCCAGCTTTGTCCCAGACAATCGTTTTACAAATCTTATCTTTCAAAGATAGTTTGACAACAAGAAGAAGGCAATTGAGATAGACTCCAGTGAAAAAGAATTAACTGCTATGGCATAACTTTTAAGAGGAGTAATTCCAGCGTGATTGCGGCAGACGAAGCTGATTGACTTGATTGGAGCAAAGGACGCAATACTATAGGCCTACGATAAAATACAAGACCAGTAAAGTAAACAGAAGTCGTTTACCTAATACCTTTAAGAGCCATAAGCTAAGGACATGACCAATTTCATTTCAATCCAAGTTTAAATCGAAACAGATAAAGTGGACGTTGGAAATACAGAAATAATTTAATTGTGAAAGATCCAGACCTCTTGAGATTGACTCACAATAGATAGGCTAATGGCGGTAGCGATTGGCCAATAATATGATATTTACCAATATTTAGAATCAATATTTATCATCACGCCTGTATTCCTCAAAGGGTTAGGCATAAGTGTACTCCTGTACACACATTTGTATGCTGTTTTTAAGTTCCATATGTAACTAATAGAGATCGAGTCCATTGGCATCGTATTGAGCATACTTACATACATCCAAATTGGTATTGATAATTTCTCAACAGAAAAATTCATTAGGTTTCCTAACTTGATATTTCTTAACAAGATTCACTCTTAGCAGCCGTTCTTGCGACCGTTGATAGTAAAAAAGTTTAAATAAAGATTTAAAATTATGCTATTGATCCCTAGAGAATTTATTATGTATGAATTTTATACATGCATGACAACTATCGAATTTACATACATGCCTACATAATGTCGCTCTTATAATTCTTTACAGTGTAAGCAGAGTTACAATTACGGGTTGACGACTTACGTAGAATGATAAACAGACGCTGTTTGTATTAGGTCATCATTCAATTTCAATCAATCATTTGCCTTAGGTGTGACTCTTGGGTGGAGAACATCTTACTTCTTCCTGATGACTGTTTCCAACAAAGCGAAAGACAAAATCAAGTAACTCTTGTTCCACCAAGAGCTAATGAAGGTGCGGCTAATCGACGATTGAACCCCATAGCCTCAGCAATAAGTCTTTCGAAGGAACAAAGTGCTGTTCAAAGCCGGTCAGAGTCCGGGATGACCCTGTACAATTCCCAAGGCGTTACAATATTTTAATCGTGATTATGGGTGAAGATTTCAGTATTATGATAGGTGTGCCGCTTGCTTTTAAGGCTGATAATGAAATTAAAAACAATCTTCATACCCCAGACCAGTGCTGCGAAGCAGTAGTGATACTGGCTCAAATGGCCCAAATCATTACACTAGCGTCATCAACTATTTTAAACTGACTTCTAAATGGAGAATCCTCTCAATTTGAATCAAATATTTGGTTTTTCCTTGAGATAAAATATTAATAAAAATAACTTCTCTAAATCACTTCACTATTACTTAATAAGGCGATAGAGTGGTTTTAATAAAAGGTCATTGAAAATATATATCTTGTACCGTTGAGTCACTTCCGTAATGTCTGAGTTTTGATGATCTTTTTTGTACAAATGTTAGCTGTGAAATTAAAACTTGATTAACAGGATTTCATTTTAAAAAATCACACTAGCTAGAGTTTTTTTTCGTATATGATTATCCCTCATATAATTCATTATGCATGCATTCAATGATTTAAGATAACCTTTTTATTTTGTTTTACCAAAAAATCTCGCTGATGTAGTATTTGTAATAGGTATCTACTTTTTACTTTCAACTGTACTTATTATAATTTTTTTAAACTATATAGTGCATCCAAATTGGTTAAAGGCTGATAAGATCATTCGCCTAGTTTCCCTTTTTCTTTATAGAAAAGTAGAAAAGGAAAGTCGGTTGTTCCCTCTTTTAGAATAATGTAATTAGATTATCGACGTTTAAATGCCCAGTTGAGATCAAAAACATTGAATGGCTCGACTTTTCCCTGACATATTGGGGTCAGCTTCTAGTCTAACTACATATTACTGAATACTTTTATTTTACAGAAAGAAACAGCATCTGACCTCTCATCATGATCATCAATTTAAGAGCTCTTGTCAATGATTGCATTTTCTATTCTTGCTTGTCTTGTTTCAGTTTTTATCATTATCACTACAGTATTAGCTTTTTGACGTTTACTGTTGCTTGAAACCCCAGAGATCTTCACTTATGACCCATTGGTCAATGCAGTATTACTGCGAGATAGTAACATAAATGTTAGATCAGTTAAAATAGCAGAATTCTCTATTATTATATTTCTATAGTCATTTCAAAAACAAACTACCGATTCATTGGACGTACTGACTGACATTAACATGAAAAGATATTTGAATATTAGATAATGATATAGGCGATCGTCAGAAATGTGTAGAGTCATGCTGACAATAACAAAAATAATATAGTAGTGAGAGTTAAGGAGGTCTGATGATTTGGACTTGTTGAGAGAAAATGTTAAAGAAGAATCCGAATAGAGAAATAAATTGTGAAGAAAGAACAGAGACAGAAAATATCCAATTGCGGAAAGAACATCAGATTATTGTGGTGAGATTATGCAGACTTCTGATGTCTCCACTACTGCACCAAAAAGGAAGTAGAATAGCTAGCTACTGAAAATATTTAAAGAACTTAACTTTATAAGTAAAACGCTTACAGAAAATACGTACAAAAATAATATTTAACCTGGCATGTAGATGTTTTTCGTCCGACTGTACACGCATACGGCGCAAGTGCGTCCGCGCCGTGATCCGCGGAATGGAGAGGAAGGTCGAGAGATTTACAGCCTTTTGTGTTGCTGTTAGATGCGTTTGCGCAGTTTGTGGTAACATACAAAACTGCACAATAGATTGTTTATTATTATTCAAGTGTTTGTTCTACTTATGTTGCTGACTTGATCATTTGTTGTATTACGAATGGGCCGGGAACACCTTTTTGGCAAAATAGTGTTCCTTATCGGAATAAGAGTAGACAGTTAAGAGGAAGCCAAAACGGAAAATAATGAGCTGCAAATTTTAAAAAATCCACATAGTTGTCCGTCTGTCAGTCACATGACACGATGGGTCGTAGAACCAATAGAATTATCATAGACACCACAATCGTGTTACTGGTTTCTGTATTTATTCTTTGAATACAAAATGCAAAGGTTCAAAACATTGGTGCCGAGTACATCGTGATGCAACATAATTATCCAGTATCTATTATCTACTAGGTATCTATCACAGATATCCGTTGCCCTTAATTAGCTCTTGCATTTGTGACGAATGATGCGTAGCTCCACAAGAAAAAAAATATACGAGTATTTCAGAGAGAGGCATGAAAATGATAGCATATCACGTACAGGCTGACATGACGCTTATTTTATTCGGGGTCAACTTATACATAGCATAGCATAGTATCACGCCTGTATTCCCCGAAGGATTAAGCAGAGGTGTACTATTGTACACCCAGATTTCGCGGATGCTGTTATTGTCGCATGTAATAGGGAGTGAACCTATTGCTATCTACTGGGCACAGTTTCAGACTCCGTGCTGCTACTGAGAATTTTCATACAGAAAAACCCAATGTAATAGGGGCCGAGCCTGTTGCCATCCACCGGGCACAGTTTCAGACTCCGTGCTGCTACTGAGAATTTCCATACAGAAAAGCCCAAAACACCAGGACCTCACGCTCAGCAGTAGCAATTACGACTACTAGACAAATGAGGCAGTCAAATTTTACCTACCAAGAAAAATGGCCGACCATCAGCAAGTAAATTTTAGGTATAAGAAAAAACTAGGTAGGAATAAAATAATAATAATAAACTTAATACTAATTAATTCCAATACCTCTTATATCATATTCAGATAAAAACTACGACCAAACTACTATACAAAAAAAAAATGTTAAATTGAATGAACTTGTCATCTTTACAATAACTGTCACCGACATTGAACTCGTGTGACATTTACACGAACATCATGTAAATAGCAACGCTTCAAGGAGAAACCAACAAAATGTATAGAAATATGGCGATTGTTTAATTATCGTGTCTTAAACTATTGACGGTTTGCTGAATATCTTATTCACCTCAGTTTAAGTAACTATGTGATTATTATTATTATTGTCTTTGAAATTCTTGCGTTAGACTACAATATTGCTTGATGAGATGAAGTATACCTAACCTCATCTGTCAATACCTTCATCGTCATACCAGCCCGTTAAGGCCGGGGAAGGCCGCTATCTCATATTTGGTCCTTCCTGCCTCCTTTACATTTAGCCATAAGGACTAAGACCCAACCATTCTGATTTTGAGAAGACGCCCTTAGCCACCTCCCCCTCACTATGCCAAGAGTTTCAAATTTTTCCCCACATAAAGCCAAAAGTTTAATATTTGTGCACCCACATTTCTCCGATGCAATACTAAGTCCCATATTATAGGGGGCGAGCCTATTGCCATCAGCTGGGGACAGTTCCAAGCTCCGTGCTGCTACTGAAAATGATTATACAGCAAAATCCAACAACACTTTGTTCAATACAATATTATATATAAACACCCCTATTCAGCAGAGTAAGTGTGTGATAAACACTCTAAATTTCATTACCAATAATGATAAGAAAAACGATAGAACAGCTATTTCTATTAGCAACTACCTTATCTTAACCAAGCACCGTTTTAATAGAAACCTGTCACAATTAATCGATATTTATTCTACTTACCTTTCAAACGTACATAAAAATAAATATGTAACTCAGTAATAAAGCCACTAACTGCACAAGTATATAACTGGCAGAGATAATTGATTAAATTAAGTGTATTATGGATTATTGGTTCAATATGGTGAACACTTTAAGCTCAATGCAATTGTCGCAGGGAGACAGCAAAAGGCAAGATTTATTTAAATCCAAGGCAAAGTATATTAATCAACTCTGATAAAATCTCGTGTTTTGGTAAGTAAAACGTCTTGTTATTCAAACTGGATTACTAATTAGCGTTTTAACCTTAATATTAAAAAGCGCCCTTGGCTGCTTCCTTGTGTCAAAAATATGGTCTGATCAAATCTAATGTCAGTTCTGCTTCTATCGTGTATGAGTTCTCCCGGGAGGAACACGCGTGAAGAAGGATAGCTTCTCAACAGCCTCTTGCATTACAATGCTGAAGTTGTCCCCCTGAGACATGGGACCATGTCCCATTTTTAATCGTTGACTGCCTCGCTTAGAACTGATTACGCACCCCTTACGGTAAGGAATTTTAGATCAGTACTTTTTGATGTCTATTGCAGTCGTTGGCGTGGTAAAAATATTTTCATTTGTCGATTTTCCACGACTGTGGTGTTCACAAAGAGATAGAGGGCTAGTTGACGTACTCCAAGTTAGACTTAGAATTAGTGTCCAGCCAGACAGTGCATTCCTTTAATAGGCTACTTGAATGACGTCCTATTTATTTATATAATTTAGTGCGATTCCGTAAAAGGGAAAAAATTTTCATACAAACTTTGAACTTAGCCAAATCCTTATAGGATGGAAACTTTCAAATGTGTATATAGATCATCGGATTTCGAGATTAAGTAGTTAGTGCTCGCTTTTTTATAAATAGTTTTGATGTTCAGTCACTTGGACATCAAAGTCTGCACTTTCATCCCGCAAACATATAAAGAATAGGTGTAACAGCATAATGTATGCAAACGCAACGTAAACAAAATTCTGAAATACAGGTAAATCTCTAGTTTTTCTATTTTACTGCGACATACCCATGTAGCACCGACAGTTTATGATAATGCGACAGCCGGCGCTACATGTAGGCATTCTCATCACGATCATAATTTTACTAAACCAAGACCTTACAGGATTTATATGACAAGATAGGCATCTAAGGCCCGTTTAGTTCCCGAATATAAGTATTCCTACCCCTGTGCTGCTTCTGGAATAAGGTCAGTCATCATAATTCATTACCAGTCTAAATACTCCCACTGATGGGGCAGGCGTTTTGAATGCAGTGTGTCCAATGTCGCCAAGCAAAGGAGTGAAAAAATAACTTATTGATAACAAATTGATTTCAATATTTTGTCCACAAAGTGACGTGATAATAATTATTGGTATTTTATTGGTTATTTTTTCTCGTCCGCTCCGCTTCAGTGGATATGCAGTCTTATTTGTCCGGTGGTCGAATATTACTGCGGAAGTTTGGTGATAGAATTTCTCACAATTTCCCTCTTCTTTCCTTTACAGGAGAACCGCTTAAAAGCTTGTGCGTGAGAGAAAAGAAGATATTTTGAAAAACTTGAAACTGATCTGAGACCTCTAATCACCTGAAAGTTTAATAAATATTGAGATAAGGTATTTAGCCCGGTCCTTTAGTGTTGTTTATATATGAAGAGTACATTCAATAGTGTACGAGCGCATCTTTAAAAATTTCATCATATATATTGGATTTTTTTGTATGAAAATTGTCAATACCAGCACGGAGTTTGAGACTGTGCCTGGTAGACGGCAATAGGCTCGCCTCTTATTACCTACATTCGACTTAATAACGAAACCAGGGAGATGTAGGTGTACAAATACATCTCTGCCTAACCCTTCGGGGAATACAGGCTTGATACTAGAGCTATGTATGTAGCTGACATCCCTTACTTATTGTTTTCAAAGTGTAATTTCAACATTGCGCTTTATATTTTTAAGTATAGCTTGAAATTTGGCCGTTTTTCGATAAAGTGGCAAAACGGTCGTTTTAAAAATATACGCTCGAGACAAACGTCGTTGGATCCTTGAGGATCTCAAAGTAATGAATATTTTAATATAAATGATAATATTATCTGATATCACTCTAGTTTTTTCTACTCGATACATCTAACCACCAGACTGTCACCGCAAACCGCTTAACATTATTCTAGTATAATCTGCGCCTACGCAGCACAGGGTCAATAGGATAGGTAAAATACATCTTGTTCAAGCAAAAAAGACAATGCATGCGACCTTGACAGCTAAGTCAAATTCTTCTGATGTGCCAATGTGTGGGCGACCGCAAAAACTATCCTATGACATTGCCGTATCTTGCTGTTACATAGTTCTACATCTAATACTTTGGTTACGCAGTTAGAACCTTGTCGCTTTGTGTGTGAGCTTGAATGTTGCTGGACAATTGCTCCAGCCCACACCTTTTAGTATTGTTGTGGGGTATAGTACAAGCGATGATGTAACTATAAAATAAATTGTCTCACGGTCCAACATGTGACTTGTATAATTATAGTTTCATTGAAATAAGCGTTAAGTTTACATAGATATCTCAGGGTCAAGGAAATAAAAGTTCTGTTTTAAATATTTGTACTAGCCGCGCTTGGCTACGAAGTCAAGAAATGATCAAAATTTTCCGTTATGATATGTACCCATGAAAATAATATGCGGTTGTATCAACAATATTTCGTATCGATTTATTTTATTACAACAAGAATACAACACATTTTTTTTACATAATGAATTACGTTGTTTGTCAACACCAATGTCAAAATGTCAAAACGCACCTTTATTACCTACATATGTTTCCTTCACTTTATCTCCAATATTCTCTATAAAAGTTGTTATTAAGACCAAATTACTTGGACAGAAAATACTTAGATAACATACATAGGTACAAACATATTCTGTATTGGAAAATATCATTTTTTCGGAAAATACGATATCGTTATAGCAGTCGTTACGCGTGGCTACGTTACCAATATATGTTAAGTAATTCGTAATTGAATAATGCTACAATTTTATTCATATACATATTTATAGAAATATAATTCTAGTATCAATTCAATTGTAACTGATTTATAATCGGAATCCAAAGTCCAAGATTCCAGAAATGTCTGATTAAACCTACTTATTCTTAAAACATAAGAACGTTAAAAATTCAAATAACTTTATATGGCCTTGATTATTTTCTTTTTCTTCTGTATTGTGTCTTTCTTTAATATCTTTAATAGCGAGTCACGTCACAAGTGAAACCAAGCGTAAATAGTCTTGCAAACCAATTTGCGTCTCAAGGTCTCTTCGCTTTAACGTAGCTTATGTAGGAGCGTCTGCCTTAAGTCTCATAGCGTAGGCGAGGAAATTTCGGCAGGTAGCCTCATGTTAATTTAGTACAGAATCTTATATTGATTCGTTCGTGTTTAGCTCCGATGCATTTGCGATCTTTAATACTTTGAACTGCATTCATGCCTTTTTGTTTGTACCTAAATTAATATGTTTTCGTCATCCATATTTTTGGGCTCATATGTAATTATATTTTCATATAAAAATGTTTAAATGCACTTATTTCTTGTGAGTGTTTTCCATCTGAGGGTAATTTTACGCTTCGTATGGTTTTGTTTCCACATCTTACAATTTCTGTTTATCATTGTCGGTAACAATTTAATGTAAATTTCGTTGGAAACAAACAGCAATTTTCTTTGTATGTGTTTTTGCTTATTTTATGAAGATTCTTTGGTTTGGACAAGTGAATTTATATCTTTAGTAACGATCTTCAACGTAAATTTATATCTTTAGTAACGATCTTCAACGTAAATTTAATTTCTTTGTTTGATACTTACTACAAATTTATCTAGCCAAGATATCTGAAACAAACTCATTTCCTTTATACATCGTGCATCGTGTATTAGAATCAAAGGAACAAAAAAATCTGTTGCACGTGTTCATAATCATCATGTTTTCTCTTTATACATTTAATTATCAATATCCTTTAAAGGTAAAACGATTCATTCTTCTAATATACTGGATCATACCAATCTTGTTTGACGTTTCCTTTTTATTCCCCACATTAGTGTTACGTGTCTAGAATCTTTGTATTTTCGTCTTGTACACCTAATAGTACATAGTATTCGTGCTACTAATGCTCGGATAATAATTGTGGAAGTAATTTTTTATTCGCATGTAAGGTTAAATTTTTTGCCACATCAGCTAATGCAGTCATGAATGTGTTGAGAAAATCTTTTGTGTCTTGTTCAGTGTATTTTTTTTTTTGGCTAGATTTCTGAATTCTATCAATGCGAAAATTGTCTTTAAACAATTTTGATGAGGTGTCTATGGAACAAAAGAAGACCTTGTCAAATTGACAACTCACGTTAGGTAATTTGTGAATTTTCATTTCCTCGGTACAAGGCCGCGCTTTAAATAGATAGATATCATGAAAATTGCCTGTTCTTTTCAAGATGCTAAGGTATGTTGTGAATACAATGAGGTTTTCAATTGAGATTTTATCTTTGTGTCGTGTGTTGTAATTTTAAGTTCTGGTCGAGATAACAGCGCCTGTTACGAAGGTATCTTTTTCCGAGGGTTTGTGGTTTTTTAATGTATAAAAATGTTCGGATAAGAACATTAACCTGTAAACTAAATTAAACTAAGTAACTTTAATATTTAAAAAAATATTTTTTTCATCCAATATATTTCTAGAATCCATTGTTCCCTAGACCATAGTTTACGCAAAAATAACAAAAGAAAAAATTGTAAATAAAGTTTTAACTAATTTATTTCTCTCAATCAGTCGGGAAAAGTAAGTGATAAACAGAATTAAGATCGAAAGGAACTTAGTCACAACACAACTTAGTGTGACGATAAGGCAACAGTGTATTTTGATCACGCCTTTACATCGTGCATCGAACGTGTAGGTAACGATCCATTTTCCACGAAGAAAGCGAAAAGGGTATTCTCCCAAAACACGTCATTCATTGCTCATTCTGACCACACTGTAAAAATGTCCTCCTTATAAAAACAGTAGTGTAATGGATAATTTTTTTCGTGGATATCATTTGGGAAGTGTTTTCGCGGGCCTCTGAAGGTGTTGTCTGGTTTTTTGTGCATGTTACGTGCAGTTCTTTGTGTGAATCAAACACTAGTCTGGCTTGGTATTAGATGAATCATTCATGCCTTGATCTGTATTGTTTTGTTTTTTACTATACCCGCACTAATAGTTACGTATGTTGTTCGGTTAGTACGACAAGTGATTCAGATTTTTTTTGTTTTGTTTAGATTTCATTTGATTGGACTACAAAAGGAATTAAATGCATTATGATTGTATCACGTGCACTTACAAGTTACAACTCAATTAGCCTAATGCAGTTTTTGATTGGCATAATGCAAAGCTTAAATAATATCTACTTATTTTGTACAAATTTATATATACGTATACATAGGTATACCTGGAACATCGAAGGTGTTGCTCGGTATTTTGGATCGCCTAATTAGTAAATGCTCTAGCGCAGCACGTTATTTGGTATTCTAATTTCGATTTCTAGCACCAGGATTTTTTAAAATTAGAACAAATCTGTTTATCATACGGATAAATAATAAATAACTTGTATCTTATCTAAAGCATCTGATTCCGTCATCAGAAACCTGTGGTGTACAGCACCTCTGCCTCGGGGATCAAAGGCGTGACGGCTGTTGAGTTTAAGGTCAAATCATAAAGCGAGCGTGATCTCAATCATTATAAAATACATAGTATAATAACTGCAGAGCAAGTGTTGGGTTAACGAGATATTTTATAGAGGACAAATGAATGCTGCGTATAAATATTGAGAAAGAAATAAAATAAATAAGAACCTTATCGCAAAAGCCATACTACCAGTGTTCGATAAGGCGTTATTTGGATCATCATCAGTCAGCTTTTCACCCTTGGTAACTCCCGTCGCAGCAGGAGACAGGTTACTTTCGGTGCCCACCTACCACACTGAAGTCCGAACTAAGTCTCTAATACGGCGCACGCGCATTCAACGATTATCTGGATTCACACCCAAGTATTGATTTATTTGAGGATGATTGGGCGATAATATTGTCGGAATGTTTGTGGTTGTATGAGAGAGATGCATGACTGGATTTTTAATTTTTTTATATTTGTTAAAGTGATGTTATTGGATAAAAACTAAAAATAAATACCTATATTTCACCGAGTTACTAAAACAATATTTTTGATCTTTTCTTAGAATGCATAAACAACTACTCGGTTACTTACTTCTATGTAAGTGCTTATTAAAACTAACCTAATTCAAATCCCACACGACTAGGTTAATGTTATGTGAGAACAGAGTAAACAGCAACAAGTAGAAATGTGCAGGTAATCGTGCTCAGTTAATACGATCGGTCGGGTAAGGTTGCAGATGGAGGGCACTACGCTGATATAATACATGGAGCTAAGAAAATAATGTGGACAATAGACATCTATTATATATGTATATTCTCGTCATAATGAAAGATCTTTCCGCTGAGCTACGAAATAGACAGCTTTAAACAAAAATTGAAGAGAGTCCTCTTTGAAATGTAAGCAATGCACCTATGGTACTGCTGGTATTGCAGATTTCCATAGGCGGCGGTCACCATATACTATCAGGTGGGCCTGCTTGCTTCCCAATCTATGCAATAAAAAAATAAATAACGATTGTAAGTAATACATACCTTATATTTATGAAGCTTATACAAGTATCTTTTAGATCAAGATGTCGCTGAGATTACCTGCTAACTCAAAGATTTTTTTAAGTGTAGATGTTTAGTTATTTTATATCATGTGAGAATATGGAGGTGTCTAGAATAACCTTTGAAAAGAGAGCCATTAATAGTAAAAATAGCTTAGAGCTGACTTGTCTCTACTGACGGCACATATGCATTATAAGCTGGAGCTCATATCCTGGAGCTCAATCTTAATTTAGAGCTCCTAAACCCGATACATGACGGCGACCTTAGCAGGAAATTTATATTTTCGTAAGTATGTATGAAAATGTAAATTTCTAATTGTAACTGAGAACTTCCCGAGGCATATCCTACAATCGAATTGGAGGTATAAGATTTGTCTGATCCACAAATTCACACTGGGCCCATGTGGGTGGGCTAAATCCCAGCAATAAGAACATAAAGTAGAGAGTTTGAAAATGTATCCGATCAACACACAAAATAATTCTAGGAAAAAATGAGAAATAATACCGGAACATGTCAATGGCCACTAGTAACATGGCGGTTATTAGGAGGAAAGTAGTAAAGAGTGTATATCAGCAGTATGTATTACAATACTAATTTACCGGTAAAGGAAATCGCTTATCATGTTGTTTGTGGTTGACTAGTTAATAATAAATACCTACGTGTTTGTGCTGTTTTGTTTGTGGCAACGTGTGGACACCATGTTTATCACCAACAAAGTCAAGGTAGTAGATAGAAAGCTAGCGCTCTGAAAAAGAATACAGGTCCTCACAGTTGGCATGAGACGAATTTTGATGGCACGAATTTAGTGTAGTGGCTAGCTTGCTCCTCTACGGAATCTCGGGATTTCTCATTAAAAGTTGATACATCGACAGTGAACAAACGGGTCTCATCGGAACTTTCGTTTTTTTAATTTTTCATACTATCGCATCCATTACTTAATACATCATGGCCAATCAGTGTAGTAGGTATATCCATTCAGCCAATAATTACCAGCATCGGACACATACTGTTCACAATTAACTGCTCACCCATGAAGTTAACTAACTCTGTCGTCACAATGCTGCTTGGTCGTAGGATTATGTTATTATCTTCGTACTAAGTGGAATGTTTAATTAATGTTAAAGGCAATTAAGACAGTTTCTTGATACAGGTGACTTGTGATCTTTGCAACGAATGAATTTTCTTCTCTACCCATGGTTGTCTTAAGGGGTTTAGTTGTGATACGGCAGTATCAGAAGTTCTTGCACATATTTCATTTGTGCTATGATAATATCTTTCTACAAAAAGTATTATAATTGTGAGGTCTAAGATAGCTAGAATGACGTATGCAGGATCGTAGTGAGTTTGAAAATTATCCCTCGACTAGATTTAATAAAATAAAGTCCCAATTATCTTAATCAGTGTAATAAATAAACTCGAGACTCACAGATCTCATGAGCATATACTCGAAACACATAATCTTTTAAAATAACTAGTAATGCATTTGACTATGTCACCTGATGTTAATCGATGCTGTGACCTAAGCTGTAGAACCTAGAAGTTAATTGTTAGGTTAGTTTAACTGTTCTTATTCCGGATCAAAAGACCAAACGAACGTGTAAATTTAATTCCATCGTTATTTTATTAAGACAACAGTTTACATTGCTTATTGAATCAACTGCAATTTTCTGTCTACCCACAATTTAACCTATCATATTTCCGTCAAGACTTCCATCTGCAATACCAAACTATTCATAGCTTAATTACACGGTATAGCAAACCATACATGAGCACGTGAGCTGAGCAAAATCGGTTTCGTAAATTAGCAAACTGTTTTACCTATAATTAAAGCGATAGAAAATAATTAAGCTGTCTTTCGGAATGTATATCGAAGGTTTATAATTACAGTTTAATTACTGAGTTAGTTTGAATAACCTTTATATTTACATGCGCTTGTAGTATGCGTTGAACATGCATTTTATCGAAGTAACACTATTTGAAGCTTGGTACAAGGAATTAAGTGTGATAGTATTAATATCTTTTGGTACAACAATTTTATGGCTAGTACCATAAAGGATGATGTCATATCGTATATAGAGGTTATTGACTTAAATGCTTTCTTCAATTGTGCACATCAATGTCAATTTCATTAATGTTTTCAATAATATCCTTATAACTGTGATAGTCAATGCCTAAGAGTATCCCTGTAAAAAGTTAGATCTATTTTGGATTTAATCAATGTTTATTACGGTGATATAACTTAATATGTAGAAGATGCTATCTACCATACTGCTTAATATGAATAATACAGAAATTCGTAACGAACTATTTATAAAAAAACTCTAATTCTAAAATGCCGGCCGTTCCGAGAGAAACTAAGTAGGCCCAAACTATTTCGTTCTTTCCAAGGTCTACGGCATTCTTCAAACATTTGTTTAAACAATGGTTGCCTAGCAACGGTCGTTTTAGCATATCGTTACGACACCACACCTTCTTTCTGCACTTAGGCAGTTAGGCCCTATGTGGTAACAGTGACGTCCCACTTCAGTCAAGGTTCTAACTTCGACTGCCAACCTTATGAAAGAAACGACATAAACAGTCAATTCTTTGCATAGAACAGGAATCTCTAAGGTGATAAAGTTAAGGTTTATATTATTATAGCATTAGAACACTGATGATACTGTTCCACGTCCCTGCCAAGGTCCTACCGCGAGGCAGTGCACACATTAGCATAACTGCGTGAAAAGTCTAAAGCTTTACGCACTTTTTAGCAAATTTGCGGCTTATACAAACGATGATAGAGTTGAGTTTTAAGTGTGATAGCTTAAATAAATAATGCGTTTTACTTTTAGTGCATTACACAAAGGAATAACGATAGTATTGAAGTGTTACGCCGCGGTACGTGTAACCGCGAATGTCACGTAGTTTTAACCATAATCTACTCTACTACTAATATTTTTTTATTATGTACACACATCTTTTCCATTTTCAATCCTAACAATATACATTTACAGTTCAATTTACATTGATGCTTTGTTTATCAAAAGCTTTAGTTAATTCGAAGTGACAGAAATCAAACCTTAGTTAGGTACCGGAGGGCATACTGGACCTAGAAAATATGTGATTAAGATTAATACAGCACAGAGTGGGTGGTAGACTGATTACAGATATTATTGTTATAGCTTCTCGGAGCTATGACAAACAATTAGTTTTGGCTGTTTATAAATATTTATGGATTGTCGCGGCCTTTTCGATTGCAGGCTAGGCAGTGAGCAGTAGGCATGTTTCTATTTGGTTTCATATAATCACGACATGATTTATTTTATTCTTTTCGGCTTGTTTTCAGGTTGTTTTTGTCAAAAGCATCAGACCAGTTTCATCAAATCCTAATAATAAAATCCAAATACCTGTTTATTAATATCATTATCCTACACTCGGATATCTCCTGTATCATGGGTACAGTTTACAACTATAAGCGGCCCATACACACACAACCAGACCTGAAACAACCAATTGTAGAGTATACAAATGTTTGTTCCGTATATTAAGATATACTAAAATGCTGTTGTAAGTGTCTTCGTTAATAAGGATAAATATAATTATCAAATTAAATAACTCAAACGAGAAAAGTTTAGCAATTTTTGTCAAAATAACTAGGTAACTAATTTACACAAGTAATGTATCAATTTTCGAATATAAATTACCATAATTCTTAGAACTTTCCTAACTCGGCTCAAAGTGAAGAAGTCGTTCAATAAATTATTGATCAAAAGAAAATGCACCGGATACTTTCCCTAGCATCCGATCGATTTGACTTAATACGATGGAAATTTAGCATTGTGACATACCGACAAGTTGAATTCTTTATGTAGAAAGAAATATGCTCATGGGAATCTCAACGAATCCGTATTTATTATTAAATTAAAAATGAAGTGCGTTGAATCAGATGACATTGGCACATAGAGTCTGATTAATCTTATTTTAAATAAATAAATAAAAACATAGCTTTATTAATGTCATCATTAATATCATAATTACATCTTCCAATGGTCAATTTTATTTCGATCAACTTTATGGTATTGTTATGTTTATCCTTTTTCCAGCAGCTTTACGATTTGTATAGCATAATCAGACAGCGGTTTTTTTATGTTGGTATTTAAAATCCCCAATCCTTAATTCACTATATGAAATAAATACAAATAAAGAATAACAAATTGAAACAAAGTTTAAAACAAACAAAGCCACTCACATGTAGTCTAACGCAACAATTACCTGCGGTCGTTGTCATTGCCTCACAAAGACAAACTATTTCTGTACATTTGAATACAAACACAATTGAAAGACATTCTTCAACATTAACTGTAGATATATGTACATATATATCCACAGCTTTGCTAAAATATTCAGACTTTCAGTACTTTTGTTAATGGTACATACTTAATTTGTTTCTAATAATCTTAGCCCTAGTTTTTCTCGACACGTTGAGATCGGCTTACCATCGTTTTATTTTTATACTGTCAGTAACGAAGAGTCATAAGTATTTAGTATTGGGCATTAAGTGAAACTCCCCTATAGCATCCTAATTCGTAAATTGTTTGCCAGATGAACAACTCCAAAATCTCTTTAATACTTGATAGATCTACGCTCAAAACAAAAATTGGCACATACCCAAATATACTTGATTAATTTATATGAACTATAGTATCTAACTATTTAAATACATAACACACCTAGTAATAGAAGCAAGGCGGATGCGATCGAGGACGTCTGTGTACACGAAAAAAGCGATGCAAAAGTGAACGGAGCATAAATGAGTATAGATCCCATTGTTCAATTATGTTTTTCACGTACCCAAAGGTCGTGCGTTGCTTGATGAGATTTAGTTCCGCTATGAGATTCTGCATTTTGCTCCTTCGTTCCGAAACTCTGGTTATCTAAATATTAAATTACTAGCTTTGCAGCTTCGCCCGCGTAGTTTAACGAACCCGTACATTTTCCCGGGATAAAATGTGCTATTCCAGACTATAATCTATCTCTGTGCCAAATTTCATCCAGATCCGTTCAACCGTTCTGGCGTGAAAGAGTAAAAAAGATCCATCCATCCATCCTCACAAACTTGCACATTTATAATATTAGTAAGAAGGATATTAGTAGGATAGGATTGGTTTTTTTTTATGTATTATTTTCAGGTCCTCTGGTCATACGCCTTTTCAATTGATTTTTACGTCTAATGGCTTCTACTTCACTGCTCACAAATTATTCTTCGTTGTAGGCATAGATACTATAAGTTATAGGCTTTCTACTTACGATGTCTATATCTACATTCTTCAACTTCAAAGGCTTATAATCCCATACATATCACAATTTTGTAATGACACCTGTCGATCAAGCCAATCAGTATCTTATTTATATACCAGTACAATACTTTTGACAGATTTATAACTTAAGAAAAACTTGTTACATTATATGCTATTACGTTTAAAATAGCCTTGGTTTAAACATACCTAATACATACCATGGCATGTTAATTATTTATTACAACACCTACTAAGGACTACAAAAATTCAAGAGATTTCCGTAAGATAACATTAGCATATTAATTTAACTTACATTTAGTCACAGTATGCGATAGTACTTATAAAAACATCTAACATAATAAGAACAAGAAAAAGGATAGCCTAACTTATATAAAAACAAAAGAACAATAAAAATGCTATTAAAAATGTCAGTCAAGCTTCCCAGAACAGAGAAGAAAAGGAACAAAATATTTGCCCACAATTTGATGTATCCTTATGTGTCAACTAAAACAAACTCTATTGTTCACAAAAACACGGATAAAATCACTTATTTGTTAACCGAAAAAAAAGCGGCCAATCCAAAATTCTAACAAAACGAGGCAAAATTTCGCGTTGACATTGAGCACGCGCATTTCACGGTCTTTTCGGACATGAGTTCATTGCAACTTATTTGCATACGAAAAGGCACAGTGACGGCTTTGACTTTGCCGGTATCTGTCTCGACTTTCGTCGAAAAAGGCAAAAACAGGCGATCATAAACGACGCAACTACCCAGAATCGTTTTTGCACTAATAAAATCGTAAACGCTCGTTTGTCCTACTTTTTGTCGCATGATCCAATTTTTTTCGAAAGTCAACGACAATGGTAGAATTATGTCGTAATGTTTGAACAATGGTCTGTTTGTGTTGTGTACGCCTTAGGGATCTTTGACGGGTGCCGATGGGGTCTGAAATGTATAATGAACTAACTACGTAACTAATTCACTTTCAATTTCATGAAGCTGTATGAGTAAAAATGTTACATAATCAATATATTTTTTTGAATTTATTTCATAAGTTTCATAATTTTTAAAATTCTTTATGCCTTCCCGGTAGTGTTACACGCATTTTGAATTCACTTTTAGCGTTATGTGTGACGTCATGTAAATTGCAACGTTCTCTTTCACAACGTACTTATTATTACTTAATGATTTGCTATCACTATCACTTGTCTTTTTTTTTATATGAAACTTTCTTAAAAATAACATTTCACAATACTATATCGGTGAGATTGACTCACTACACCAAATATGAGTATTTCATTTTGTTTTTCTCTCTATCATTTTGTTAATTATAAAGTAGATACATATCTAACCTTCAGATCGATAAATTCATGATAACGAATAAACTGCATCTACTGGTATATTGTATAGTACAAATAAACGGTCATACACATTACCCAAATAATACATTTTCTTTGTTACTCAACTATTATTAATTACCATATAAAGAAAACCAAGATTTTGATTTAAGAACAAAAAAAATTAAGTATTACATTACAACTGCCGTAGTTAACCCTGAAAATGGCAAATTACTAATATCTTTGATATACGTTCTAATTTTTCATTCGCACACTATAGGCGCAATAAAATAACTTGATCCAAGTTTAATTAATGGTGATTACTATCATTAGACATGGCCTTTATTTCTTATATTTATTAATAAAACATACGTTGATGACCGAAAAAAGCCGACAGTTGAAGTAAAGGACGACGAAAGAATAACTTTTGATTTCAAAGGGAAGCTATTTTTGCATAATTACTAAAATAGAGTAGGGACATTGTCTTTTTTTGTAGAAATGTGAAAGTGAGAGTTCTCGTGAGCTATAAAGTTTAATGTCTTTGCTACCCGACTTCTTTATTTCTACTGTCCATACAATTTTTATGGCACACAATTTTGGAAGTCGGAAGCTTATGCGCTTTCGCTTTCTAAAAACGCCGATTTTTATTATACGTATTATTAAAAGGTAGTTTATTTGTTTTGTTGACTGTCGTAACTAAGATTGTTTGAAAGATAAGTTTTTTTTTTTTTTCATCGGCTTCTTTGTGAATCGTTTATTCGTAAAATGGTGAAATTCTCTCTCATTAATTAGTTGTACGTTCTTTCTTAGATAAATCATTTATTATTACGTACATTTTCTATAATATATCTATTAGAGTACCAACAGATTCCGTACGATATTAACCTACTTAACATTTATGATCTGCGCAATTAATATGTTTTCTATTATCACCCTTATTGATTTTCCTATTATCTCTATTAGGTCACGTTGGATCATTTCCAAAGAAATCTTAATTATTGGATTTATAATCAAAATGTCATTAGTGAGTTTAATTTTATAAGGAAAAATTAAAGATATTTATTTAATACAATCTTACTGCGTATGATATTCTAAATAACTATATCCCTTATAATACCTAAGATTTATGTATTGATAATATTTTCTTTTAGGTCGAGCTATATCCTAGGCCAGAGTTACCAGTTAACATGGTGGACAGAGGCAGTACCGACCAACTTAATTGAAAAAAATAATAATTTTTAAAATAATATTCGGTTCCCAAGTGGGCAAAAGTTTTATTACGATTTTCTGTATGGACATTTGCAGTATTAGCTAAAATAGATGTGCCCGGTAGATGGCAATAGACTCTTCTATTATAAAGGACTCGTTACCGGCATCGGCGAAATGTGCTTGTACAATACTACAGAACATGAAAGCCCAATAATTTATTGCCATTGACCATTAGACCAATGAAGCAGTCATGTATACAACAATAATAATAACCAATCCCCATACATTAAGTTAACATATTACTGATATTTAAATTTATAGTGATGTGTCTACTCGAACAACATGGTACGCTACCATTAATTCTATAGTAACGAGTTTCTCATACTAATGAGAAGATGTTATTTACTTCCCCGTATAATTAAGAGCAACTAAGAAACAATTTATTACATGGATAGTCGTAATATCTAACACACACTACCTTTCAATCAGTGAACTAGTACTACCACTGTTTTTACGAGTAATAAAAAGTAAATAAATTCAACCTATTATTGTCCCACTGTTGGACAAGAGTTTCTTCTCAGAGTGAAAAAAGTTAGGCCTTAGTCCAATGCGCTGGCCAGGTGCGGGTAAGCGGACTATACATACACACACCACCGATAACTTTATGGAGCACTGTCAGGTGTGCAGGATTCCTCACGATGTTTTCCTTCACCGTAAACGCAAGTGACGGATCAAATTCTGATCCGCACATGATTCCGTAAAATCCTGCATGGAAGACAAGCGTTCAACCGTCAGACTATTAGCACTATCTTTTTTTACGAGTATATTATTTTATTGTTTAACGCAATTATAGTAACTGGACATAGGGTTTGTTAAACCGTCATAATATAAAATCTTTCGTACCTTTTTTTTTTACGCGTAGATATGCTCATGCATACCGGCCGCCCTGGGGAAGGCTACGGGTGATGTCGGACTTTGCCGAATCCCGTATATTCGCTCGCGCATTCACCGCTCCCCCGGCAGGTATCGACCTGCCAGTGGATGACCTGGCAGGCTCCGTCCCATTGTGCATCTAACCTATAGCTGCAGATCTTCCTAGAGAGGCGTCTCTAAATCTTTCGTACCTACTCAATCTAATATACTTTATTTTCTTCGAGTCTAAGCTGCTTTATTGGAAACTACTGAAGGTTTTGACGGCCCGATTAGCGCAACTGGCTATCTGGGTTACGTGTTGTGGGTTCGATTCCCGCAAGAAAAAAACATATAACATAGGATCACTGTATTCCCCAAAGGGTTAGGCAGAGTTGTAATATTACACCCATTTTTGTGTTAGTATATTGATACCGACACAAAAATCTCATACACATCTCCATACAAAATATTTTACTAATGATTCATAAAGTTAACACAACGGAGCCAAATTAATGCCGCATTTTAAAAAGATTAAATTGCGGATCAGTATGAAAATTAAAACTCGGCCTTAGATACGCGGGATTATGTTATAAAAACGTCTGTCAATGCCGCACGTACGATCCGTCACCTGTCAAGAGATTTATCCTCAGATCACAAGCCCATGTAATGCTTGGATGGAGACTGGACGAAGGTTTTAATTTGAGGAATATTTTAGGCGATACCTGTTAAATACAATTTTGTGATTGTGTAGTTCCTCACATAGGTAGAGAGACTGAGAGGTATAAACATATCATAACATCATTCCTGTATTCCCCGAAGGGTTAATCTGAGGTGTATTATTGTACACACATATTTCGCCGATGTCGTTATTGAGTCCCATGTAATAGGGGTCGAGCCTATTGCCATCTATCGGGTACAGTTCCAGACTCCGTGCTGCTACTCAGAATTTCCATGCAGAAAACCCAATAACATTTTGCCTGAGCCTGGAATCGAACCTAGGACCTCACGTTGAGCAACTTGCGAGCAAAGAGGAAGTTTGAGAGGCAGACAGGCAGACTGAGTAGTGTCGAAGTAAAAAGCAACCAAGCGATTACGTCAAGTGTGTAGCCCTAATCATCTTCAGCTCTGCGATCAATTTTGTTATAGGTATCCCCTTCTTCTTAGGACGTATGACACAAGCTATGGTAATTACTTATGATGTATTGGGAAGGCTAGCCAGGCAGTATTGGTACTGAGCCTGACTAGCTTGGGTCCTCCAGATGAACACAGAATTCGTTAGTCTCGGAGTCTCTTTCTTTCCCTGCCAAGTTTGATGATTATGATTTTGTAGAGGCTCACATAAGTAGATGAACTTCTCATTATTATGAAAGTAGGTTACTATTACACTAGCCTTAAGTTACGCTATTCTGTATTAAATGTTTACAATGAAGAAAGTTTGCATTCATAAGAAAGCTTGTAAAATTTTATACTATGTACAGCTGCCTGTATTTAGACGCTGACTTTTCATGAAGTAAAAATGTATAAAGAATTTATTAGATGTCATAATAACGTGCTAACTTTAATTACCAAGTTTATCTAAATTGATGTTAAGAACTCAGGTGTTAAGATTACCATCCGTTTCCCTTGCATTTTAATTACTTACGTGGAAATATAAAATGAACGAACTATTAAAATCAATTAATATTGAATAGTATTCCGAGTTTACAATTTTAATTTTACTACCAAGTAATAATAATAATAATGTCCTCCTGACCGATTTCGATCACGGCGGCCAATCTCACCGGAGATTAGCCAACTACGCAGGAGATATTATAGAGCACAAATGTGTGCGCAAACACAGGTGCTCTCTCTATTCCTTCACTCTTATAGTCCGATGGGATGGCAATTCGACACGACCGGAGAGAGATCAGGCGCAGGACCAACGGCTTTACGTGCTTTCCGAGGCACGGTGTGTATTCACATACACGAAGACCCAGACCTGAAACAAATATCTGTAGATCATACATATATTTGTTCCGTGCGGGAATCGAACCCGAGACACGTAGCTCAGCAGTCGATCTCTCACCCACTGCGCCAACTGTGTGATAAACTATTAAATATACTACCAAGTTATAAACTATTAAATAATTCAAATTACCAATCACGATTCTTATAATTGTACAGTTTCCTAGAAAAGTGATAAAAATAACGGAAATCTCTATTTATTTGAACAAACAAAAATCTAAATTAATTAATCAATTATTTAGTTCTCTTAACCGCCTATGGAGGAACGAGGTATGGTGTTCCTCTATTGAAAAGGGAGTATCCTCCGACCAGGCAAGGTGGTTAGCCTGGCGGGCCGAAGCCCGACGGTTGAACACGGACTTTCGCATATGTCTTAGAATCGTTGTAAACTCTCATAGTGCGATTCAGGACTTTCTGTTGTCGCTTCACCGCGAATTTTGGTATCGTTTATTATTATCATTGAAATAATGTTTCCATTTTAGTATGACCTAATAAAATATTTAGCGTCTCACTACTCATCTTTTCAGCAAACATTTTGAAAGCTAATCAAGAGCTAAGGACATCTTTATTAATTAACACCGTCTTTATTACAATACGTCATCACAATGTGTTTTAATGCCAGTTTCAATACATATAGTGTGGGTAGCTTCTCAATAAACAAACTCCTACACAAAGGATATAAATCACAATTTTAAAATCGAAATTTTCCATGACCGACACTGAAAGTCTTCTCGGTGTAATAATTATACAACATTCTTATTATCAATAGACCTATAAGTATAATTCGGTTAAAAATAGTCCTACACTCCCAATCACTGGGATCTAGTACTAAATTAGACTAGATAATGTGCGCGCGTCTACATTATGACTTCACTCAAATGCGCGCGCACGATTTTTTTCATAACATAAGGTAATGTCCCTGTTCACGAACGAATTTCTATAGTGCAGCCGTAGAAACTCCTTGTTAAGATCCTCTGCGTGTTTGAACTACCTATATCCTCGCGTAAGCCTTCCAAAAAGGTTACCCGTTAGTCAAAAGAAATACAAATATAATTGTTACCGGATGTTCATGTGTCCATCTCTTAACATGTCCATCAATTTTCTTATTTGAAACACAAAGTTCTTGTGCAACTGATTGTACGTCTAATATTTTACCGTCCACTACTGTCTTCGAGCCGTCATTTGTCAGATGTCTGTCAGTCCATTGAAAACGCTTGCCGTATATAGAGCTGCCCGTTTATGCAAACATACATAAATATTAGATGTGACGTCACTGAGATTTACAAAGAACTTGGCTGTACTCTTGCTTTCTCTGGTTTTGAAGCTACTTAGAAAAGATTTTGACACAATTCTATATCCTGGAGATAACGCATTAATAAGGAAAAGTTCAACCGAGTATGTTTTTCACTTTCTAATATAATTCATCTAAAAGAGGAACTATCATATTAAATTGAAAAATTAAACATTTGTTTTTAATCAAAACCTTAAACCAAGTCATTTTTAGAGTTATTTTACACAGATGATTAGGCTACCTTTTTTATTGCATTTTTCATCACTGTGTATTTTAATCGCATTGCGCATGCGTCAATTATTTGTGCCACTAATCCCACTATCCTGTGTATTAACTTCAACAACAACACTATCTTTTAATACGTTTGTAGTTGACACCGAAATCTTCAAACAACCCAGTTCTGCGTTAAACTGTAGTTTCCGTCTTAACATAACAATCACGAACAAACACTTCAGTTCTATCTAATCCATTCTTCCTGATCAGCATCATGCGGTGATGCGGTCAGCGATGCGTCATGGCCAATGCCCAACCTTCTGTTACCAACATGACGTGGGATTGGCGCAAATTATAAGAGGTACAGGTGCATTATTTAGCAATGGCATATTGTTCACCGTTTGAGTTTGCATTGTTTATGACAGAAGAAAACTGGATGGACTTTATTGGCTGAATTATTGGCTTGACGTAGTTTTGATTCCAGCAAAAAACAAATATTTATATGTCCTACAGATACAATTATAAGATAACTCATGCAAGTATTTAAAACGAAACAATTTTCGCGTCTGAATGTGTGTGTACGAGACATGTTTGTTCATGTTCTGATACAGGAAAAATCCTGCAGGTTGTTTTAACAAAAAAATAAAACTGTAATGTTACATACCAGGTAGGTGTAAAAAAGAGATCAAACGTCACATAGCTGCCTGTCAAAAGGGACAGTAAAGGTGTAAAATCTTGAAAGGTAGCACTGGATAAAATAAAAGAACCAATGCAGAGACTGTACATTAAAACGTCGTGTTTAATTGACCTTTGTACAGTGCAATTTATTTTAGACATACATTTATTTTTCTCGAGTTTCTGATTCAATTGACGCGAGTTCAGACAGTCTTAATATTCCATTTATACCTCAATCGGTCGAAAATCGTGATTATAAAATAAAACTTTATGCGTTTTTGAATAACTTTAGGCCCTTTACCAACATTAAAGCAGCAAGAGATGTTATGACAGGGGTTGGAAGCGTGAAAGGTACATAAACAGTAGTGCATTTTACTATTTCATTACGATTTTCAACCTTTTTCTGTACAAGCATAAAGTTTATAATTTAAAAACAACTAGCTCAGTTCGATGAACACGTGAATTGTTATGAACTTGAATGTAAAGTTCCATTTTAAACTCTACATCCTTGTTATAAGGTTTAATATTATTTGAGTATTTAATTTGCTCGAATAAACAGTCATAACTGCATGGACGGATTTCATATTGATGCAACTATATATGTAGATATCATAATATATTTAAGTTGTACAATTATATTTATATCTTTTTCGCCATTAACATAAAGTGGAAGAGGATTATTTATAGCAAAGCTTTTTAGGTTGATTGATTAAGAATTCCATCTACCAGTAATTAAACAAAAGTCATACGAACCACTTCAGACAGTGGCGTCACAGGCGCAATAAATGATGTCAATTAAAATGGCGACAACTCGACTAGGAGGTATTATTCAAAGAACGCCGTTTATGAGTTATAAAAATATCTTAAACTTGTCCTGTATACAAGCAGAGGTAATGTTGTATGAAGTATGTAATCACATACATGCAATAATTTTAAGTTATTTTTTTATTGATATCGTTACATTTTATTTTCCGTGAGCGAGACAAAACAAGACAACAAGATTATTTCCTTAATAAAAGCAATGAGGATAGTAATATCAGAAGCACTTACTTCTCGCTCTTATATTAATATAATCCCCATTTTCATCCATAGCATATGTATGTATACCAAGAGACACTATGACTTAAATATGAACATGCGTACCAGCAGGGCACAATCCTACAACAGTAGAAAGAAGTGACGTAGTAGGTAAATTCTTAAGTCTACGTTAAAATATTTTGCCGTCTGAACTGTAACTGATTGATGAAATGTTTTTAATATTGGTCCCATCCGAAATATTTTTATGATCTACAGATAGTTTTTTTTTTTCGGCACGTCTGATTTAATTTTTACCACAACACAGGAGTAATTCGATCTGTAGAAAAAAAAACAACATAAACTCAAATCAACATTATTTTCTTTTCTTCTGTCTGCGTAATTGGTCTAGTTATCGCAAGCGCGACTGTTAAGCGTGATATTCTGGGTTCCCGGGTCGAGCAAATTATTACTGGATTTTTCTTTATAGAAATTATCAGTAGCAGCACGGAGTTTGGAACTGTTCCCGGTTTATGGCAATGAGCATCGGCGAAATGTGGGTGCGTAATAGTTCACCTGTGCCTAACCGGGGATTACAGGCATGATGCTTTGTTATTTTTCATTGACATTATTAATTGACATCGCTGATTGTAAATATATTTGCACGCCATGTTATGGCAGGATATGCTGCAACAAAATTACCGTAACACCTTACATTCTAGCAAATAAATATTTTAATTTGATTTGATTGATTTCTTTTCTTCTTTTACTTTCGTTCTTTCTTGGATCATCCAAAATTCATAGGACCAATTTTACACATATGTTACCCCGCTGCCTCCTGCTAATTAAACCACACTTCACCTACAGCTTTCAAAATAGATCATTAACTATAACACACAACTGTCACGACTTCCAATGTGGGAGTGATCTGAACAGTTAATTGCTAGGAAGGTGTTATGTACCTTAATGGGTCTGTTCGTAATTATAATTGGATAATTTATCGGCTATCGTTTTATCTGCTATTGTTAGGATATCGTTGTTTTTCTATTGCGGTGGATCATTCATCTGGATGTTTTAAATTGAACTGATATGGGACGATAAAAGAAAATAATTTCACAAAAATTATTCTAAATTTTTAGGGTTAAATCACATCCGTCAGCATCGATTCGCGTTGTATCTATTGAAAATAAATGTTTTGTTTCAAGATGCGTAGGACGTATGTTTAAGTTGAATTTATGCGTACGCATCTTCGTACAATAAAGAGTAGTGTTTTGTAAGAAATATGCGTAGGTACGTACAAAATTGCAAAATGTGAATTGATGCTGACTGCTATGTTTTCACCCCTACTCGTCCTTAAAAATCATGTGTCTTATGTTTTTCATTTTCAGACGTTTGTCAACGATCAGCTGATTAAGAGTTTTTTTACAAGTTTTAATTTTTAGCACTTGTTGTAAGTATGTCATTCCATCAAAACGTGTCTTTTCACATTTTTTATTAGAAATATTAATTGCTTCTAATCAATTCATTTAAGCCCCTTATAATTCCACTATGAGTACTTAACTCTTTGGTGGCCACAAGATTGTTGAATGAGGTAATTAAATTTGGATTAAGTTCAGTAACAGACCGGTAATTATAAATCAATTTTCTCAATGTATTTCTAAGAAAATCTTATTCGATCAATCATTATTGATCGCATAAGATACATTATAATTCTACTCATGCGCTGTATTTTCTTTGCAAATTGTTTTTACTCACCAATCTACATAACTCGGATGTTGATGATTAATCTGGTTGGTACTTACTTGTGCTAAGTGCCTCTACTAAGGCCACGTGCCAACTATAATGTACACCTACTGGGTTCATAGATCACTGTATACAAATATAAATGCATATTACTGAACAGACGAGACCTATCTTACATTTCCTAGATCAACCTTGAACAAAGAATGAAGTTGTTGGGTATAATACCATTAAAAGGTTCTTTGGGAGAGCATTATCATTTGCAACCCTGGCCCATTCAGCGCTAATAATCTAATAAGCTATTGTACCCTGATTGTCTGTCGTTGTTTTCAACTAAGGTCTCTTGGGATGCCTTTCAGCCGGGTCACCTGCTCAGAAATCCACCGCGGTGCACGATGCACCACAGAAAAACCCAATAACAGTTTGCCCGTCCCAGGAAGCGAACCCAGGACCTCACGCTCAGTATTCGCGCTTGCGACCAGTAGACCAATGAGACAGTCAGCAGCAGAGGTATTCAAACACTTATCAAAAATAATCTTTTCTGTAGGAGACTTCAGTAGGTATCAGAGAAAAATTGATTCGAATCGACCAGTGCGCGAGATTCGGGAAAAGACAACCAATGTCCTGAACCCCCAAGCGCTTGCCAAACTTATCACTCCAAACGATTAACATAAAAAAGGGGAGAAACCGCTGTATGAAATATAGTAACACTGTGGCTGGTATCGTCATATGCATAATAAGGATATTTGCCTATCACAGCGATGACAAATAAAATTTAATAATAATATAATTTATAATAAAGGGAAACGTGAACGATATAATATAAAATCCCTTCACATGATTCAACTGGCAATTACAATCAACTCAAAGGTTACCAGTGATTGCCGGTAGAACTGATTTGTCGATGATCACGAAGAAAATTAACAGTGCGTTACGTAACTTCATGAAGCATACAGCCTTAACCTTTTACGTCGTGATAATACAGAGATGTAGTTGTTTCATGCAAAGTATGGGAATCAAAAAAGGAGGTATCACGTTAGATACCAACTTCTCTATCAGGCTAAGTTGTCATCTTGGTCCAAAACTCAAAGTATTAGTATTAATGCTAGCCCCAACGTCATAAAGTCTCATTTTGTATGAAAATTCAAAGCAGCGTCGCGTCAGCGCTGTACGCTGGCATATCTACGACAGTGTCAGTGATATCTATTGCCAACGCTCTTGTGCGCAGGCCTTTCGTTGTTTCTAATTTCTCTTTGTACCGATGGAACACCGCTAAATTTCACCAGCTCAGAACTTTGCCAGCTCTACGAGGTTCTAAGTGGCAGGACAGATGTCGCTCATGCTGCAAGTGCGGCACAATGAGCAGGACAGTAGATGTGGCATTTGTGGCATTATAACCATAGGACTATTCTATTCTATTCAGTTAGGATTAATTATTTTCCTCGCGAACATTTCTTTCTTTTAGCCGGCTTATACGTAATCACCTAATATTATATTGCCATGTAGTGATAATTATGAAGTTGCATATGAAATTTCAAAATACACGAGGCGTCATGTAACGAGCCGAAAGGGGAACGTGTTATTAGAAAGTAAAAGTTGCAACGCCAACTGTAAGTTTGGAGAAATAATATATCAGCCTATTACTGTCCCTCTCCCACTTGTCGGGTCTCTTCGGAATGAGATTGTTTAAGCCCTAAGTCCACTACGCTGGCCTGGTGTGAGATGGTGGATGTCATGGACCTTTTTTTTTTATTAGCTTTTTGAGAACCCATCATGGGCTATCCTTCGCCTGATGGGGGTCGGAGAGGTGTACCGGACTCCTACCGGCTAAACTCACTACGGTGGTCCGTCTAGACCGCACCGAAGCCCACCAAATTTCCACGGCAGACCAAGGAAGAGGAGACTATGGATGTAATGGACTTACACAAAATTGAGAAATTTTTGGATCCTTCAGAGGGTCGTAAAAGCCAAATTTAGATGAATTCACTTATTATATTATTCACATTACAAATGGCAAAATATTCACATAATTGATGGTTCTTAATATAATCTGCGTAAGGTTCATATTCAGCAATCATCTGTTACACAGTTACTATGGAGATATATAGATGCATTGCTAAATTTGGCCTTTTTAGGCCCTCAGGTGTGCAGGACAGCATCAAAAAGATTTATCATAAATTCATTTTCTTATTCTCTGGGAAGTGGTGATTCAACTGATATAATTTAAATGATTATGTAATTATAGGTAGATATCCAGAAACACTACAAATGTGTAAAAAAATATCAAGATTTCAATCTCTTATTTCTATTAAAATTTAAGTGAATTGAAAAAAGATATATCTTTTTGAGGCTGACTGTACCTCACTATGTTTTCCTTCTCTTTTGATAATTCCAGAATTCGAAATTCCTGGAGAGAAAAATGGAAGCGCAAAAAGTAAAGCTCATAAAAAAAAACTCGGAGGTACGGGCTACGTACGAACACAGACCCTCCTACGTGGAAGGCAAGCGTTCAACCTAGGCTATCACTGCTTTTTTATCACCCAAAACAGAAGAGAACGTGCTATTAGAAAGTAAAAGTTGTACAACGAAGAACATTTGAAGGCATATCGTGAATATTTATTTATTATGAAATCCATATCTCACGATTTTATAGCAATGAGTATCGTTAAAAAAATTATAAATGGTGTAATATGTGTACCTAATATTACCTGCAACAAGGTACATATTCGATTGTCCAACTACAGTAAGAAAACCAGTCCAAGGAGTATAGGAGAAGAGGAGATATCATGGCATGCAATGTCTTATCTATATTACCCAGCCTTTAACGGAACTGTTGGCTTAGAGGCAAAGCAATTACTACGGTTCGTGGGTTCAATTCCGGCGAAAATATTTGACTCTCCTAATATGCACCATAAGTACGACAACACTTAGTCCCCCATCTCCCACATGCCGGCCACCCAGTGCCGGATTAACCACGTAACACGAGTAGCGAGTTGCTACGGGCCCCACGCAAAAGGGGGCCCCGCGTATCATAACCTCCGCCTGAGCATAATTTTTTGAGTAAACCTTATTTTACACATGTTTTCCGACTAAGACAATGTACGTCAGACAATGGGTAACCGATTATTTTGTTGGCGAAAATAAAACAGAATTTCATAATGTGAATGCACAAGTTCTACAAAAAGTCACTTTAAACTTAAGAGCCCATAGCAGATCAAGGGCCTATCGATAAAATTTGCTACGGACCCCGCGCTTACTTCATCGGGCACTGTGGCCACCCCAGTTTCCCATTCCAGGCTACTAGTTCATCCGACTTCACGGGATCCCTACACTACGCATGACGAGCAGCAGTCTCATGGATTCGCCTGAACCAATCACAACCGGCCTACACAACAGGCCTTCGTTCAGCAGTGGACGTCTTCTGGCTGATGATGATGATGATGATGATTCTTTTTAAAGGAAAATATTATATACGTGCCTTACAAATTTACCCGTAGGTACCTTTTGGTACAAAACTGTAAATGGTATTAGTTAATTCATTAGCAAATCAATATCTATACCAAGAATTTTTCAAACGTAAATTATTTTCCACAAACCGAGGATTATTTATTAATAATAGGGATATTATTATTCCTTCGGTATCACTAACTGAGTCATACCCTATTTAGTATTATTAAACCTATAATAATATAGTTTGATGATTGCTCTATTATGGCGTATTTACGGCACTGGAAATTAGACACGATTTATGGATATTTAAGTTATTAAGACCACGAGCAGGCCATAGGGGATTATGGCTATATACCATAGATCGCGAGCGCGATTTATTGTACTGTATTCCCCGAAAGGTTAGGCAGCGGTATACCCACTATTATTATACACCCACATATCACCAATGCGACTCCCATGTAATAGGGGGCGAGTCTATTGCCATCAACCGGGCACAGTTCCAAACTCCGTGCTGTTTCTGAGAATTTACATACAAAAAACTCCAGTAACACTTTTCCTGACCAATTAGGCAGTTAATATATAAACCTTCCTCTAGCACTTATTCACCGGAGATTAAAGTTCAATGCGTTGTAATGAACAATACTCAAATGCCCGATCATTACGTAAACATTTTCCATGAATATAATTATACCTACGAAGGAAACCACTTTATGACCACCACATAACATCTATATTTTGTTTAGACGCTAATGTTGTTTTAAGTGCAATTATGTGTACATAGGTTTATGGTACAATATGTATTCTTTCACGGAATAATTTTATAGCTATCTTGTATGTACGGGACTATATATATATATATATATATATATATCTGTATAAATAAAAATCTATTGCCACAGACACACACAAAGATCATCACTTGAGAACGGCTCGACCTGAACTGGCTGATTTCTTTTTTTGTTGTGTTCGTGTATGAAAGTTTTTTTTTTTGTAAAATCCGCCTAAACAATGGAAAATTTCGATGGTTTTTTGTATGAAAATCTCAATTAAAAACTGTGACGTTCAGTTTGAAATTGTATCTGCAAACGTGTGAAACCGGGGCGGGTCGCTAGCATATTATGTATAATCATCTGCAAGTGTCAATATCCATTGATCTGTTATCAATTCCAGCATCTTCTTTTTCAAATCTGACTTTCATTGAAGTCATCTATACTCCATTTATGAGCGCTCCGTGTAAAATACTGATATTCAGCCGCAATCGATTAGATTGGAAGCCGACCCCAATGTAGTTAGGAAAAGCGGATGATGTAAAAATAAATGTAGTATTAATATGTGAATTAATCTAGTGTAGTGTAAATTGACTTCATCAACATCAATGGCCCGACTTTTTTTATAGGTTAGGCGGCAAACGAGCAGACGGATCGCCTGATGGTAAGCGATTACCGTCGCCCATGGACGCCCGCAATACCAGAGGAGTCACAAGTGCGTTGTCGGCCTTTTAAAAAGGAGTACGCTCTTTCCTTGAAGGTTTAAAGGTCGACATCGCCGACTGCTGATCAATAGCTCTCTTAGAAACTGCCAGTCTCCACGCTCTACGCCATTCTCATCCAGGTTCTACCCCGATGGCAACAATGTCGTTTATTTCGGCGCTATATTAACTGGGCACTTCCATCCTACTAATAAAGACCTTCAAAAAACTGATAAACAATGCCTTTTATTTACTCCCAGACGATACTGATATAATTTTTCATCCTCAAACAGCTTTTGATGTAGATAAATAGATGTTTACAAATGATTGACTGTTCACTTCTACGTTGTAAATCAATGTCCGACAAATATTCCAAGGCAGATGATGAATACATTATACGCAAAGCGAACATGATCGACACAATGCAAAAACTATTAGTAATGTACTATGGAATACAATACAAATTTTATTATGACTTAATTTGGATTAAGCCATAATAATGTATAAATAAACCTGAATAGTGAATTTTCTGTTCACTATTTATATATAAATACACATATTTTAAAAAATTAACGTGCCTCTCTCTAGTATTTCTCCTGTATCGTGGGTACAGTTTACAATCACACATGTCACATGCACACATAACCAGACCCAAAACAACTATTTGTAGATCATTAAAATATTTGTTCCGTTTGGGAATTGAACCCCCTACACGAAGCGTAGAAAGCTCATCGCTTAGCCAATGCACTAACCGTACCGTCCTAAACTCCAGTCAAGCATGATGATGTTATGATTGTATCTAACCTTTTACCCAATTACCGATCTGAACACAAATTGTGGCTACTCCACTTGTGTTCACCCACCGCACATTGGATAAGCTTTTCCTTAAAAGGATTGCTGTCTCTTGATAAGCGGTTTTGGTCACTAGCAACCAGTCCTTTCATACTGATAATAGGGCTCATGGCAATTAGTTGTCAGACAAGAAAAATATTTATTTGTTAACCTGCCTCATTGGTCTTTTGGTCGCAAGCGCCGCTGCTGAATTTGAGGTCCTGGGATCACATGAGGCTTAATAACGCCATCGCTGAACTGTGTATGTACAATTATACCCCTTTTTATTAGCGTGGTGAAACCTTGTCATGGGCTATGCTGCGCCTGGAGGAGGAGAGGGCTCCTACCGGCTAAACTCACTACAGTGTTCCGCCTTGACACCATATATAAAGTGGGCTTTGGGAATTTTAGAAAACCTCACCGAAATCCACCACTCTGCCACGCCCTTACGGGCACATCCCGGAGAAGGTGACTGTAAAGAGGCCTCTTTGACTGCCCGATGGAGACTGTAGAGAATAATTGTACCTACACCACTGCCTAACCCTTCGGGGAATACAATCGTGCTGCTATGATTATTTTTTTTTGCGGATAATTCCCCCGTGTTAAATGTTATACAGTTTCCTGAGAGCAATACTTTGTATGCCGTTCATGTGGATTATTTTTAACAGGTAAAAGTGTAAGCTGTTATTAGGATACATTAGGACCAAAAAGGATCTGGTTCTTATATCCGAGCGTTTATAATCTCAATGTCAAAAAATGTTCATACTAAATGCAAAAGGCGTATGTTATTATATTGTCGTTAGAACATATTATACAGAAAAACCAAATTAGGATCGGAACTGCAGAACAAGATTAGTTTGAAGTAAGTTTTAATAAAGTAATTGCATGTCCATCCGCTTTGACGTATACTATTGGACATAGTTTAAACAAATTGGCATGCTCACATTTTAAAGCACACTATGGTGGATACGTTTATATACACAAATATTCACATACACACACACCCAGACCCGAAACGAGTATCTGTAGAACAAATATATTTTCCGTGCGGGAATCTAACCTGCGAAACATTCGTCGTTTAAGCACCGCAACAACGATGCCGTCGAATATTATAAAATGACTTCTTAATTCACGAAACGCTATCGGCCACCGGCGACCAAGTTCTTCTTCTTTAATTTAAGAGCTCAGCTGATGTCTCTCCATTTGGCTCAACTGCGCTTCATTAGACACAACAAAAAAAAAGTAAAAAGCTCATCGATATTTCTACTGTGTCGCGTTTGTTGACAAGACGTAAGTATTATAGGCCTTATTCAGTAGTATTTTCATACACAAGATCCTTTGAAGGCTGAACAATGACTTTTAATGGAAAGTAAACAATAGAAGTGAGTGTTTGCCACTCAATGATCAACGAGTCATCGCCAATAGGCTATATTATATGCAATCGATGCCTGTTCTTTATTCATTAAGTTCATAAGCATTCCATATCCAAATTATTTGCAAATTAATCTGTATCTGCTTTTGAGATGTGTTTTTTATGTAAGTATATGAATAAAAGAGTAAATAGCTCCTTCTCTACTTTTGAGAGAACTGAGTAAATTATCAAAAACCATCGTTTCTCAATCTTATTAGTACTGCGACCCACTTTACGGGTAAAACATAGAGTACCTACTTAGATAATTCTGACGAATCCTAAAATAACAATGTATATTTGAGTAATAGTAGATTAAACTATACATTCAATAACTAGTTACATTCTTAGTTCCAATATAAAATTTATAACATACAATGTATACACATAAATTATTATTATACTATGTAAATCGACACGTGACCTATAGTTAGTAGTTACCGATCATTAAATAGCTATAGGAAATGATCGGTTGTAAATAATTGTAATATGTAAATATCAGACAAACATGGCGGACAGTCACGGCATAATCTCTAAGTGATGCTGTCGTACTGAGATTAGTAACTATACATTGTCAATGAGACCATGAAGGAAGGACATGAAGTCTGAGCGTGGGATGTCCACGGATCCTATAGGTACCTAATTACAAGTCACGGTAGAATATCTAGGTGTGACGCTGTCGTAAAGCCAGCATCTTATGACATCAACACCTAGGAAAAAAGTTTTGTGGCCGGGATTATAAACTAGACGGAACAGAAGGCTGAAAATCGGTGAAAGATAAAAAAATCGGCGGAAATGGAATTTTACTGAAGAAATAAGAAGAACTCTAAGGTACTGATTTACTATTTTATAGACCTACTAGCTTATGCCCGCAATTTCGTACGCGTGGAATTTAGAAACTGATATTTTCTTGCGGTAAAACAGAGCCTATATTTTATTTAAGTTAGACTTCTAGCAATACATCGGTGAAAACTGCATTCAACTCCATGCAGTAGTTTTTGCGTGATGCGTATACAAACATACATACAGACAGACAAAAATTCTAAAAACTGTTGTTTTGGCTTCTGTTGCTCTAATAAAGACCCCCCATATTAGTTTTCCTCCAATGACTATAATGTAAAGACATCGGCCTGTTATAATTTTATCATATGTCTACCGATAACGATTACGATTCTGAAAATTCTTCCACTGATATCAATAAAAGAATTCTCAAATCGGATCATTAGTTCCGGAGATTATTGCCTAGATACAAACTTACAAATTTTATCTTTATAATATTATTATAGAAAGATAATAAACGCCATACGGCTAACACCTGATATCGGTGTAGGACTTAGTGGAAGATCGTTGCCCGACGATGGGAAACTGTGGGCAAAATATAATAATATAGGATAGAAATAATAAACGCAATATATTCCGTTAATGTTGAATACCACAGTGGATTATATTTTCGTAAATATTAGAAAATATTAAGTTGTTAGAAGACAAGCAGGAGCCAAAAAGTACGTTTAACTCACACATATTATATAAAGCTTGTTGGCTATAAAAACGCGACTCACTTATAGCTTCTACCCCGTAGTGAGACTCCACCTTTAGTCTCAGTACCGAACGTGAAAACTGCTTGAGTCGTGGCCACAACGAACGTGAAGTCATCGTTTGCTATTGCCTCATAATGTTATAAAAAATGTGAAAGAATTTAATCGTAACGTATCTAAATTTTTTGTTAGTCTGGCGTTATTATTTGGTCTGACTTGGGTAGGTACTTTTATTGTAATGGCACTTTCTTGCATAGTAGTTTCGAATATAGATCTCTCGTTTTTTTTTTCTTAGCGACTGAAGATCCGCTAAAGAATTTTTATTACTGACAGGGTCCGCTTCTTCCCTCTATTTCTCCCGATGGAAAGTAATTAACATAACTGTAAACTCAAATTCATTTGTTTTTGCAACACACGGTAATATAATGTGGTTTAAAGCGTTTTAATTACAACATGGTGCATCAGGATTCAAGTACAATCGGTATAAACAAGTCTTATTCCTAAAATTACAAGAAAAGCAAGGGAAACAACCTCCAATACATGTAAATTATTTTTAAATAACCCATTCACCCACTTTATACAATCTCTTGTGACAGTGACCGATTTAAAAAAGCTATTAACTTGTGTTACAAGACTTTACTTTAACAAAACCAAAACCAATATTTTGAGAAGTTTACCTTCTCAAACACTATGAAGTGGACTAAAATAAATAATGGGGTATTACATTTTTTTGATTGGCAACATACATTATTTGTTTTACAAATTCAAACGTATTTTATTCATATTTTGAAATACTCTGAAACTAGACTAACAAATGACTCATTCAATGGATTTTTTAATCAGTTTTCCATTCTTTTTCCAAGAATATTGTACTTGAAAATACTGGTGGTTATCGGATAATCTTTTTAAACATGTTCCACGTTATATACGGTACCACCTATTAAATTTTTATGAGATTTTTAATCAGTTGAAACCTAGCAAAATTTGTTTAACACTATTTAAAAAAAATCATTATTAAGAACGGTTTACAAACGTATATTGGAAAAACTGGCTGCCGTGTTCGGTAACTGCGTCATTGGTCTAGTGGTCGCAGACGCGACTATTGAGCGTGAGGTCCTGGTTTCGATTCCCGGGTCGGGTAAAGTGTTATTGGGTTTTTCTCTATGAAAATTCTCATTAGCAGCACGGAATCTGGAACTGTGCCCGGTAGATGGCAATAGGCTCGGCCCCTGTTACATGGGACTCATTAACAGCATAGGCGAAATGTTGGTGTACAATAGTACACCTCTGACTAACCCTTCGGGGAATACAGGCGTCCTATGTTATGTTCAGTGAAATACAAAGTTTGCCAATCATAATTTTATGAAGCGTCGCAAGCGCAATACATACCCAATCTAATTTAGAATCCTATAAATCACTAAGTATTTGATAAAAATTATTAAATTTGATACTAATTGATATTAATAGAGGGAAACAATGCAATTATACAATCGATTGCAAATCAGCGATTAATTATAAAAAATTACGCAAGGATAAAAACCCTTTCTACATGATGCAACTTTTCGTTTTATTTCATAGTTGTTTAATCCTGTTCCAACTTCGAGAATGAGAGACTTTTTCGAAATTAAATTACTAAAGCCTAGGTGAAATGACTCATTTCATAATATTACGTCTGTATTAAACTAAAGCCTAGGTGAAATGACTCATTTCATAATATTACGTCTGTGTTCACCAAATGGGTTGTAAAGAGGTATTTTTTTTTTAAAGACGTTGCCCCAAACTAGGAATAATTCCTGTATCGTGAGGGCATTTACAAACACATATATTCACATACGCAAAGACCCAGACCCGAAACAACTATCTATAGATCATACAAATATTTGTTCCGTGCGGGAATCGAACTAGCGCAGCAGTCGATCTCCCAACCACTGCACCAACCGTAACGTCATTATATTGCACACTTATATTTCGCTGATGCCATTATTAGGACCCATGGTTTAGAGGGCGAGCCTATTGCCTTCTGCCGGACACAACACTGGGCTGCTACTGAGCATTTCAGAAAATCCTCATGAGTCTTCCTAAGCAGGACTCCGCATGCGCAACAGCTGCGCATGCGGAGTATAAAGTATTTATAAAACTAAGTAAATTGTTACACTTTCAACCATAAATTACAAATGCTCTACTGACACTATTTATTTGTAAGATCAGCAACGAAAGTTGATTAACAGATGCGTTTCTAATTTTCGATAAAATTCACAAAACAAATGGTATTTTTTATTAGCTTATATTTTTATTACTAAGTACCTATATTTAACCTATATCTCTACGTGTCAATCAAATTTAGTTGCTGACTGTAAGGAAGATACAATGAATTGGATGTCTGTCGTCTAAATAATATGACAAGCTGATCAGACTTATCAAGTCTTCAAATTTTTTGATGAATGTTTAGCTAATCTTTCATAATTTTTTCAATTCCTCATCATCATCATCATCATCAGCCAGAAGACGTCCACTGCTGAACGAAGGCCTCCCCCAAGGGGGGGTTTGCCATAATCCCCACGCTTGGCAGGCGGCTTGGGGATCGCAGTGGCTCACCGATTAGTGAGAGGACGCTGCTGCCCGTCCTCCGGTGTCTGGCCGCAGTTTTAAGACGTACCCGGGTCTAGACGTACCCGGGTCTAGACGTACCCGGGTCTATTTTATCTCAATTCCTAGCTCCGACAAATTAAACAAATATATACCAATCAATGACTTCATACTAATAACAATTAAATAAGACGTAATTCGTTATGCCCTTAAGCAACTCGTATATCTAAATAATGATTAGAATGACCTTTATTTCTTTTGTCGCTACACTGTATACTAGGGTTGTCACGAAACTTTTTTTGGGAACCAGGATTTGTCAAAATTATTGACCATGAGAGTGGTTTAATTTTATGGCATTTATAATTTCAGATATTCTATACCTACCAACTAACACAAATACTTACTTAAGAAAATATTTAGTGAGACTTTTTTTTTAGTAACGTTTCATTCTTAAGTGCTAAGTAAAAAATATCTCAAGATTTCACAATTCGCATTCCTCTCTCCAATCACATATGTGGAGACCGTTGAAGAAAAACAAGAGAGTTGCAACGCGAACATTATATTGTGACCTAAAGAAGACTTGCAAAGAAAACGACAACCCTAACTATACCTAACATAACAGAAAGTGTATATCAGTGTTTTTTGCTCAACGAATTGAGTCATATCCTGCCTCGAAGTTGTAAAGAGGCACCGGTGTCACCTTTGGAGTATGTTGTATACTAATAATAGATAAATATATAAGAGTAATGATAGTGGTAACAAACGCGACTGCCAAGCGTGAAGTCTTGGGTTCGATTCCCGGGTCGGGAGAAGTGTTATTGGGTTTTTTTATATGGAAATTCTCAGTAGCAGCGCGAAGTCTGGAACTGGGCCCAGTAGATGGCAATAGGCTCGCACCCTAGCATAGGTGAAATATGGTTGAACAAAAACCAAAACTTACACTAGGGCCTGTGATATCTGCTTGAGTAGCGTTTCAGTGGCGTAAGTGAATGAAATGACACCCAAATCTGTACTCAAATGTTAGTAATACAGTCTTTAAATGAAAGAACTTTAATATTTTAGTCACTCGTAGCTTTGCATTTTGTTGTTACATATTACTTACTTGATTGTGATCGTTAAGTTTAAAGCAACAGGTTACAGAAACGAGCCGTTTATTTTATAGCACCACATACAGTATGTTGAGATCAGCAATCTGTCTTAACACTTACCTACATCACTTATGTACTGTATTATTAGGTATGTATAGTATAAACATCATTATTACCCAGAAATGTATGCATAATATTAAGTACTAGCTTCCACCTGCGGCTTCGCCCGCATTGATTACGAACCAGTGCATATTTTCAGGTCACACGTAGCGCCATCTAGCGTCCTAAAGCAATTGTAACCGTCGACAGTTATTGTTCTCTCCCTCGGGAACAGCTCTTTTTTTCTGGATGAAAGGTACCCTATGTCCTTTTATGTACCCCTGATAACGTATATGCAAAATTTCATGATGATCGGTTCAGTGATTTAGGCGTGAAAAGGTAACAAACAAACAAACTTAGTTCCGCATTTATAATATTAAGTAAGGATAACTACCAACACCCACAGACGAAACAACTTTCGAAAAAAATATTTCAAGATTTTTCATCATCATCATAAATAGAACTCATCCACTGCCAATGAACATGGCGCTTCTTGCAGGTCGCGACAATGAACGATTGTAAATAAAACAAACGTGTACAGTTTTTATTAACGCGAAGAAGGCCATATCTTCGAGTAAGATCGAGAAGAGTGGAGTAGTGTACCCATCTCTAAAAACAACACGAATATTTATCGACCTTCAGAATCTACTATCATAATATATTAGTAGTAATACTAAACTACATAATACTTTTGTAAATGTTACCTAGAAGAGAATAGAAGATGAAAATAAGCAAGTTAATTGAAGCGTATAATTTTAAGTATTAGCGTTGCTTGAAATAGCGTGAGCTCCCATGATATAGGAATTATCCCTAGTGTGTCCAAACACAAACATTCACATGCACAAACACAATCGGGAATGGAACCGGCGGCGATACGTAGCGCAGCAATCTATCATTTAACTAATGCCGTACATTTTAATACTTAACAAGATTTTTCATTGTATGAGAGCGTTCTTTCATCCATCAACAATTCATTCAAATATTACGAAACTACGTCCTAAATTGTTGCTCCAATTATGTTACCAAAACCTTTTTTACCAATTTACAAAACAAGTAGGCAGGTAACCTACCCGTAGGTCATAAAATCGACGCCTACGCGCCTAGCACCGGCCCAAACCCACTGATTGCCCAATAAAAGATAGTTTGAATACTTCCACTCGAACAAGTTAGGTGGTTTGACAGAGGTGGGTAGGCAGACGAACGACTTAGACTTCGATTGAACAGCGCATTAATCTTATTTAGATTAAAATACTAGTAAATTCTGATGAAGATGACTCTGCATATATAATTACGACCACAGCAAACAATAAACATGAAGATATTGTTTAATTTTAACTCATTGTCTAGTGGTAGCAAATGCGGTTCCTGAGTGTGAGATCCTTTCGATTCTTGGGTCAGGTAAATAGTTATTAGATTTTTTGTTAGAAAATTCTTTAACAGCCTGGAGTGTGTAACCAAGTCTGGTCTATATTGGCTCGTCTACTTTTACAAAGGAGCAAATAACGGCAAATAAAATGTGAGTGTGTATAATCAGTAGCTCTGCCTAGCCCTCCTGGGAATCCAAGCGTAATGATGCTATGTAAGTTTAGTTAGCATTACAATTATAATATAGAGCCTACTATGCCAGACTAGGTGAGCAGCTAATTACGGCCTTACCAATAAAATTACAGAATTATCAAAGCCAGACTTAAGTGAGCTGTGAAATCCTCTTTCACTGAGAAATTTCCAAGCACTTATCAATAGGGAAAATATTAGCGTTATGTGATTTTGCAAGATCATTCAATTTAATGGAATTGATTGTGTACCTACTAGTATTCGTTACAAGTACTTCCACAATCATTAATAAAATTGTTTATAGTGTGTCTGAAACAAAAGACGTAGAGTACTTAATTGACTTTACTGATTAATTACTACCCAATTTATTTAAACCTGTAGGTACATAAACATTTAAGTAAAATCCATATAAATTTATTATTAATTCATTAATATGATGTTTTTATAGCAATCACTTACCGTATGCATGTATTAAAAACATCAAAGGCATGTGCCTGCGCAGATTAATGAATGCTAAGACAGTCTACAGTGCTAAGAAAACAAGAATTTACTTGGAATAAGAAGTCTAATACACGTTTCATTACTTACTGATAAACTAGCTGATTGCCTATCCTCAAATTATCTGATATCATCATCATCATCATCATCATCATCAGCCAAAAGACGTCCACTGCTGAACGAAGGCCTCCCTCAAGGGGGGGTTTGCCATAATCCCCACGCTTGGCAGGCGGCTTGGGGATCGCAGTGGCTCACCGATTAGTGAGAGGACGCTGCTGCCCGTCCTCCGGTGTCTGGCCGCAGTTTTAAGACGTACCCGGGTCCTCTGATAGTTTGTATTAAATTTTCTGTTTCACAAGTGTCTAATAAAAAAATCTAGCTAATAAACTCTCTGATTCATTTATTTGTTTGTCGCAAATCACTGACGTGGCTCGAAACGCTAAGCTGAAGTACCCGTCTGCTGTATGCCGTCCACATTTGGCAAAGACTGATCATCTTTAGCATAGAACTGAACACCTTGGAAGTCAAGGGGGGATGCCTTTGCGCACCAGTGGGATGTGACAGGCTATCAGTAACAGTAACATTTGCTTGTTTATCAGTAAGTACTGAAACAGGCTCTAAATTGTCTTATGTCAACGTGAAGCTATTTACAGTCTGTGGAATTTGATAAACAAGATAGTCTATTAGATAGACTAATTTGAATAGCCTAGACCAGAGTAGGCGAACCTTTATATATCAACGTGCCATTTTTTCTAAAGAAATTTTTAATGAGTTCATAAACGTGCTATGAAATAATTTTGACTTTGTGAAAATAATAATAATAAATACTATCAACTCAAAACCTTTTACTGTTTATTGTACTACAAAAAAAATACATTTGCAATGTCTCAATTATACGCGTAATTTAAATTAAAGTAAAATTAGTGTGACTTTTGTTGTTCCAGATTAGATGACGCGTTCGCTCGTCATATTTACCTACTTCACATTTTTTTTTTCTTAGTTCATAATGAATTTTGTGATCGCTAACGTGCCCAAGATACTGTGTCGCGTGCCATTAATGACACGCGTGCCATTGGTTCGCCATCACTGGCCCAGACAATAAAGTTGCCAAACAGTTGCCCGTGTGTGTTCCTCAATCTGACAGTAGTGATTTAGATTTATTTGTGGTACAAATGGGACAACCTGCTAATGAGGCCCTAGTTATCTGTTACATTTGCAACAATTAATAATAAGTTTACATTTAATAGACTAGTCCGTTGAATATTGTTACAATTCATATTGTCTAGATTACAATCTCAGTACCTACTACATGTATTTATTGCGGAACTACGCTACTTTGTATTAAAATATTCTGTAGTTGTACACACGATGATAAAAATGTCGTGATTTTATTGCAATGATCTTTGAGCAATTAATCTAGTTAAATCTGCATCCACTTGCATTTTATTACATCACTAGCTTTTGCCCGCGACTTCGTACGCGTGGAATTTAGAATCTGATATTTTCCTGCTGTAAAATGGAGCCTATATTTTAAGTTAGACCTCTAGCAATATGTCGGTTAAAACTGCATTTAATTCAACGCATACAGACAGACAGAAAAAAAATCTAAAATCTGTTGTTTTGACTTTTGTTGCTCTAATACAGACCCGCCATATTAATTTTTCTCCAATATCTATAATGTACAGACATCGGCCTGTTATAATATTATTATATGTATAGATATCATCAACCCTTTTTTGCCAAAGATTTAAGTAGAGGTATAAACGCTGCTAAACAGAAAAAACAATAGTATTTTGCCTGACCCGAGAATCCTCACACTTACGAAGACTACAAAAGATTAATTTTTCATAAGTCGCTAAGCAACCTGTTGGCTGTAACAAATTACTTTAATTTAATATATTCTCAATATAAAATGTATCTTCCTGAAATACAATAAAATTCATTATTGTTTAATAGTGAGTGGTCCACCATAACCTATTATCATAGGGTCAAGGTCCGAGGTTAAACAGGTACGCAAGGAAAAGGGAATAACCCGGGAAAATAACGAATGAAAAAAAACCAAGAATGACCTCATTTTGAATTAATTGCCTTATTTACACAATACAAAAGGAAATAATTTATTTTCGGAGAATTATAATGAACACGATTTTATTAATATTGTGCAACGTCTGATGACTGATAAAACGGACGTACTTTAGAATGATGTTCAGCGATGATGTCTATATATTATAAGGTTAGTTTTTTTTTAAGTGGCATCTGTCTTTCTCTTGTTGTTTAAGAAGCGGTAGCTGCTTTTCTAGACAAAAGGGACCAGTAACCCCAGCACGCCAGAGCATGCATGGAGGAGGAAGAAACGGCAGCCCACGTGCTACTGAACTGCCCTGAGGTCGCCACATACAGGGCCAAGTGCTTCGGAAACCCAGATACCCTCCGAGAAATAGCCAGCAACGTCAAGCGACTGCTGGCATTTCTCGAAGAACTTTGGTGGATCGAATAAGATGACATTATTCCCACCCCGACGCAAAAAATGCGCTTAAGCGTGTATTTGCGGAAACTAGCACGCATATTTTGACGTAAAGAAGCGTAACAGTCTCCCTCATTAGTCTAGTGGTTGCAAGCGCGATTGCTGAGCGTAAAGTCCTGGGTTCGATTCCCGGAACGGGCAAAATGTTATTGGGTTTATCTGTATAGAAATCCTCAGGAACAGCACGGAGCTTGGAACTGTGACCGGTTGATGGCAATAGGCTCGCCCTCTATGGGACTTTATAACAGCATCGGTGAAATGCGGGTGAAATGCTATGTTATGTTATGTTAGAAACGTAACCGTATCGTCAATGTCATTAAATTTTGAAATGAAAATACAACTATCCTAAAAGATTTTCGTTTTCTTTATATGCGTTATGCACAATTTATATCATAAGTAGATATGAATAAAGTCTTCAATTCAAAAAATATTACGTTCGGTACGAGTATTTTCAATTCAAAATTCACGCACGTAAACGATACCAGACGTCGAAACATTCGTGCTAGGCGTACAGTACCTCTATTACGAGTTTTTTACTATTTACTTTCAAAGTAAATGTAAATTTTCATGCAAGCGATTTTAGTTCTTAACTTGGTTACGTTAGGGATTAGAGTCGCTAACATGATATCTCTATAAAATAGTGAATAGTAAATTAAATCTTACGACGGCTAACTTCACAGCTAATATAGCTAGTTGTTTCTTTCTATCTCGGAACAAAGAAAGAGAAAGATATATATGGCAAAAATACTAATGTTCAGTGTCGATAAATAAAAAACTTAATATTATAATCCTTTACAATAGAAAGAACATCTACATGTAAGCCGAAGAGTAAAGATTAACCGTATATTGAAATTGATTTCTTTATACGTCATTGTAAATAATTTATTGATTGTCAACGAGTGTTGCCCGATCTAGTGTTTTATTAGCAGAAATACCTTTTTTAATCTACTTATTTTATGGCTGTTACGGAAAATATACCTGCTTGTACAGATATCAGACAAAACTATCTACACTCAAGATAGATTGCGAGATTAAATTGGTTTTATAATATTTATTGTAATAGTTCGTAAATAAATCAGAATTAATAGTTACTCAATAATGAGTGATATTCACAATTCTTAATGTTTATTTGTGGTTCATTTTTTTTTTAGTTTTTCAGTTGAACTTTAAGTGTATTCTGTTCCATAACTGCTTATTGATAATTAGTTGTGCCCGCAACTCTATCCGCGTATACACCAACCTATGCGTGAAATCCGATACATCTGAAAATTTGTTATTAGCTTTTCGATTCAACTTATTATAACTATTACACTGTTATGATTAGCAGTAGATTTTCCTCAAAATAATTAATATATAATAGTTGTATTTGCACAAACCGTAGGTATTTAAGTTGCGCTCAAAGTGTCTGTAGTAAAACTGTAAAGGGGGTAGGCCCTTTACAGTTTTATTTTAGTAGGTAGTGTATAGATTAGTGATGGACAGATATTGTTCGGATTGCTGTTCTTTTGAAGTAGATAACTTTTTGTTCTCGGCTCATATGTTAGGCTTGAATTGGGATAAACTCTAAACCTTGATGTTTTATAGGATAAAATAATACAATATAATAAAGTTTATTAATTTTCCCTAAACAACTGGAACACTTTCAGTTTTATTTGTATTGCTTTTTTAAATTTCATCTGGGAACAACCAACGCATATTGCACATTTTCAATTGATTTAATTTTTTATAATGTTTAAAAGTGCCTTTTTGGCGTGGGAAATGTTAGCGATCTTGTTGTGTCTTTGTTCCCATACTGGCGTTCTTGTATTAGGTATGAAGTTAAATTAAATATTTATTTGTTTTATATGTATTTATTTTTGTATACAACCTTTTGAAGAAAAATATTTTTTATTGTAATGTAACTGTCAGAATTTGACATTTGAAGTTAATACTAACGAAAATGAAGTTCATGGTATGCGATTTAGTCGGTACCATTTTTACCAGCAATATGCTTGATTACCTTATAATTTTATTTATTCTATTTTGTGTCAACATAATGTCTGGCAAAGCTTTTGAGCATGGCATATTTGAGAGCGGCTGAATTTGAGGATTAACAATGCAATGTCAGCGAAGTAAACACGGCAATTTGAGAAAGATGTAAACCTATCCGAAAACATAATTACATAAACATAATAACAGCTGGGATTAAAAACCTCAAGGAAGTTTTAATTTGGGATATTAACGGAATATAACGTGAATTTTGGTGTCAGTAAATATATAATCACAACCTCTGGTGTGGTGGATGTCAAATGCAAATGGAATCGACGGTAAAATCCTGCCTACATAAAAACGATGCATAAAAACTTCGAATTCAGTATGCATGATGAACACCAGAGTATTGTTTGTTGGGAAACTACTCTTCCTAAGCAGCTTCCTAGCTTCCTAAGCAACTTTCCTAACTGCAAGTGAAAATTCAAGATATCATTGGAAAAGTAAAACATTTCACTATTAGGAAAAGGTCGAAGTGCACAACTATAAGACAGTGTAATAGAGAGTAATGTAAATGTGTATATACAGCATGTATCAGAAATACGTGGTCATTTTTCAGGGTATGGATCTAAAAATATAAATAAATATACATATTTCGAGGTGATAAATATAATAAAAATAATCAGCTGTCCCATACATTTAGGTGGAGTAGGTATTGAAGTTTTGTATGGGACAACTGATTTTTCGCGATTACGATGTTGGTCCCATGGCGAAAGTTGTTCAGCATGATGACCTGACCTTTGAATATTACCACGCATTTCTGATACACGGTATATAGGATACATTTTTGTGTCAGACGTATGTAGATTTAATGATAAAATAAAATATTTTATGAATTTCATTTTGTATGAATATCTAAATGATTCGCCACACTTTGGTCTATGTACCTATTATTTATATATCTGAGAATTTTGAGATCGAAATCTTTAGGATTAAGAAAAAAGCAAATGCGGCTGATACGTGCATGGATTTATTATACCCAATATTTGGGTTAAATATTTTTATTTTACTACGTAATATGGTCAAGCTAAGAAGCACAGTGTGGTCTCAAGATTAGAAAAGTTGAGGGGGAGACGTTGTTTTATATATTGACAGGGTAAGCAGATTACTTGGCGGGTGAATACAGAAATATATTGTCGCTCTGGACAACCTTCGGCGGATTAAGGATTGATTAAATAAAAATGTTTTTTAAAAACGACTTATTTAATGATAATTTCAGGGGACAAGCAAATCCATGTATAATTATATAAAAAATATATAATCGTCTAAACACACTCTAAAATCTGAAATGGTTCTCCATTGCATGGGTTGCTGCATTATAAGCGCCGAAATCCAAATTCAGTCCTATGGGTAATCCAAGTCGTCAAAAATCCATTAAAATACTAATAATAATACGTGCACAAAAATTCTACATAGCTGTTAAATAAACACAATGACGGTTTCAACTGAAAATTGACAATACTCTTGTCTTTTCTCGTTCGTTATTACGTTCCTTCTAAAACTTAAAATTTATATATGAAAAAAATATAAAATATTCTTTTTTTTTATTATTATGGATTATTGCTTTGTCAGTTTATTATTAACAAGTAATGAAAATAGAGAATCATTAACTGAAGAACTTAAATTGTTTTACAACTTCAATCATTACGTATAGTGGAACGAAATTTCTTGACATGGACGTATAAAGAAATCAATTTCAATATACGGTTAATCATTACTCTTCGGCTTACAGGTAGATGTTCTTTCTATTCTAAAGGATTATAATATTAAGTTTTTTATTTATCGACACTGAACATTAGTATTTTTGCCATATATATCTTTCTCTTTCTTTGTTCCGAGATAGAAAGAAACAACTAGCTATATTAGCTGTGAAGTTAGCCGTCGTAAGATTTGATTTACTATTCACTATTTTATAGAGATATCATGTTAGCGACTCTAATCCCTAACGTAACCAAGTTAAGAACTAAAATCGCTTGTATGAAAATTTACATTTACTTTGAAAGTAAATAGTTAAAAAAACTCGTAATAGAGGTACAGAACAGCCTCCAGCCGAACTAGTTAGGTATATTCAGGGCCCCCATATTGAGAGTCAGACCTCTGCTTACGGCTTTACTGAGAGGGAAAAAAGAGATGATGTCCTGAATCAGGTTACGATTATATTTGGAGTACAGATTTGAGTCTGACATTTCATACTATCACGTCATTATAACGCTTCTCAAGCAGTGATTACTGCAGAGCGTCATATTAACATAACATAGCGTAACACAAAAGGGTTTAAGCAGAGATATAAGTACTTATGCCACACATTTGGCCGATACCGTTATTAAGTCCCATGCAAAAGGGCGAGCCTATAGACAAATAAAAAGAACAGTTCCAAACTCCGTGCTGCTACTGAGAAATTCCATACAGAAACACCCAATAACAGTGCCCGATGCGGGAATCGAAACCAGGACTTCACGCTCAGCAGTCGCGCTTGTGACCACTAGACCATTGAGGCATTCAAGCTTGTTGCTATATTAAATAAAATAAAATCAAAATAAGTTCGCAGATTATTCTGCAAAACAAGTGAAGACTAGCAACAGATTTATCTCACTCAAGATTTTAATCAAAAGTAATTTAATTAAAGTGAAGTGGGTGTAACCAAGGATTATTTACATACACTTTGCGGTGTAACTATGAATAAATATTGCGAAACGGTTTTATATACTTAAATAAATATCCTGATATAAATAAAATTAAAAAGGTTATTGGTGTCGGGTTGAATGAAAGGCAACAATTTCACTCTGAAATTACTTGAAATTTTCATCAAAATAGTTACACGATACACAACTAAACAACCAAATATTACGAACATATAATTGTAAAACCTATCTTCATCATTATATTTCCAGATTTCAATGAGAAACCATTTATACCATAAAATTGACGAAATTACGTGCGCATATGCACTTCTATTGTACAGAAAGCGGTTGTGGAAATATTTCTAAAACAAGAAGAACATTAGGACCAGAAGTATAATATTAATTTTGTATCAATTCTCTCTAGTTGTTGTGTGATCTTGCTGCAAAAACTGACTCATGCAATGTACCTATTCGCGAAATGGACCACGTTTTCTTCATTAAACATGTGACTCACCCAATTACGGTCAGTTTACTTTACAAGTCAGATGCCCAAAGAATTTCTCTTATGAATGAGCGGTGACTAAAAATATGTAGGTACATAACGTAATTCATATTTCTAAATGTTGGTTATTCTAAGAAACAGTGTGACGTAGTCTTATGAATAATATGGCATTAGTAAGTAAAGTTTGATTAAGGGTCGTTGGCAATAACATTGACGCAAATAGCTCATTCGGTTGGAAATCGCTGAATACGGCAATAAGGCATTATTTAAGCTTGCGTGATCCATCCTCGGCAGCATTGTCATTTACCATTCAGGTGAAGTGCTGCCAAAAGCACTCAAATATGATGTAAAAAAAAAAAACGACGTCACGGCGCCACCACGCTACCGCGGCGTTGAATTTTCATACAAAATATAACCATTATGGAGCGTTGGCGATGGCGTGAAAAGGCGTTAACTAGGTAGTTGTATGACGTCAAAAGGTAACCCGGGTACGTCCTAAAACTGCGGCCAGACACCGGAGGATGGGCAGCAGCGTCCTCTCACTAATCGGTGAGCCACTGCGATCCCCCAATCCGCCTGCCAAGCGTGGGGATTATGGCAAATCCCTCCCTTGGAGGAGGCCTTCGTTCAGCAGTGGACGTCTTCTGGCTGATGATGATGATGAAAAGGTAACCAAGGTGTACACGATGGGGAAAGCGAAAGTTCAAGGTGCTATAGCGTAGCTAGGGATGCTTATGCCCAACAGTGGACATGAATTCACAGGACTGAGAGTCGGCAGACTGATTAAGGCGCTGCCCAAACGTAGGACACCGTAAACCAATAAGTTTTTTGTCGCACAGTTCGGCGTGTTGGTACATATTACAAGCCAAAAAAATTGAGTGTATTGTCAAGTGTTCAAAGGAAAGAATTATTAAAAAATATTTTATAAAAATAAAATAGTATCATGATAAAAAAATCGTAAAACAGAGCGCAAAAAATATTTTTCGTCGCATAATTCTCAAAATTTTGAGCGTATTCTATCATATTTTATGTAATAATAATAAAGGGCATTCAATCAACTAAAGAAATACTTAAAAAATATGCCACTGAGCCGTGCATTTATTTTTTAATTTAATTAAACCTGCAATATTGATTTTATTTTGGTGCTCGTTCGATTGCTAACATCAAACGCATTGCTATTTTGAACCTTATTCGTTGCCGCGATGCGCTCCTGCTTCACCCCCGCAATTACCTAAAATATATCTTCTTACAGCGCCTTAATTGTAGTTGTTTCCGCAAATAATTCTAAAGCCAGCCACACACGTGTCAGTTGGTAGTATAGCTAGCGAATGTACAAATTCTATCTGGTATAGCTAGAATTTGAACATTCTAATTGCATTCGGAAATATTCAATGCGATGGATAAATGAATGCTTTTCCAGTAAATATCTCACGATTTGTTATTGAGAAGACAAAACCATATACATACATATATGTATAACGCGATTTTTTCCTTTGGGGGTAGACAGAATCTACGGAACGCCACGTGATATGATCCTTACACACCCAATTTATCCTTTTGCTTCATCTATCAATTCTCTATAAGGTTATATAGATTCTAGATATGGGTCACTTTATTCACCCTTTTCAATTTATTTCACTTATATACCTATAATACATTTCAACGGAACTTAAACAGAGTACGAAGCTTGTAAACAAAAACAACATAAAAAAATGTACTTACATTAATAAGTTCATTGAACCGTCGACCGCGTCGAAAGTATTTTTCGAGGCCTATCATCAGACCTCGAAACAACACTTTTACCAGTTGCTATGAACATTCACCGGAAAATAAACATGCCAATGGTAAACCAATTAAAACTGGAGCATTTTTCCATATCGACAATAACCTTTTTCTTAATAGTGTGACGAATAAAATATACGAAGTGTATTTCCTTATGTATAGCTATTTTTTATTATGACGTAACGAGTGTGTTGTGTGTGAAACGTGCATAGAAAAAAATTTCAAAATTATGCGAGTTTTATTGCATTTTAACTACTTTGTAGATTTGATACTGTTTTAAATTAATATATTGGGATACCAGTAATATTATCTTATGCTATGATTTTATTTTTGGTAGAAAAGTGTCTGTAATTTTATATTTTTATGTAAAAGTTACATACGACCGGTTCGTAAATATAGTAAATTATAATTATTTAGTCATCAGTAAGATGTATTACAATTTTATCTTAAATGCTACTATAATATTATAAATGTGAAATTTTGTTAGGATGGATGGATTTTTTTTTTCAATTTAATTTCATATTATAAATGTGAAATTTTGTTAGGATGGATCATTATAATCAAAATAGGTGTGCACCTAAAGTAAGTAGTTTTAAGTGGAGGATTTTTAACTTTATTATTCAATAAAAATCTATCGTAAGAACACTACAATTGATTACTTGTTCTAAATTCGTCAAATCAATAAATTCTGAAATCAAATCATCGTCCGTCTAAATCCTAGGTATAAACGGTTATTTGCCCGGCGGGTGGTAGCAGCCACTACCCACAGTGTGTCGCAAGCGCCGACAATTTCGTTAGATTGCCCAACCTTACCTCATTTCACGTAGATTGTGTAGCCGATGCCTTCATTTGCTGAGAAAATGCGTTATACTTAACCGATGTTTTACAAAAGAGAAGTATACGATTGCCTCATTATCCTGAGTTCGATTCCCGGGTCGGGCAAAGTGTTATTGGGTTTTTCTGTATGGAAATTCTCAGTAGCAGCATGGAGTTTGGAACTGTGTCCGATAGATGGCAATAGGCTCGGCCCCTGTTACATGAGACTCAATAACGGCATCGGCGAATTAGGGTGTACACATTACACCTCTGCCTAACCCTTCGGGGAATACCATCGTGATGCTATGTTATGTTATTTGCTATACCTATGTGCATGATGTTTTTTAAAACTACTCAATGTATTTAGATCATTTCACTGTTTTGGCCTACACTACTTTGTTAGCCAGTAGGAGAGGTATTAAGTCTGGGGGAGCCCCAGATGGGTTTAGGTTAGGTTCCTTAGATAGGTACCAATCGTCACTTGTTGACGCTAACACTTGAAATAATTGGTCAAATGTTCTATTGTTAATATATGCTCACTGATGCCCACTGTTTTAAGGAAAATAACTTTTGAATTGACTTTCCTCATTAAACAATCTATAATAATAAATTGCATTAGAATTTCACAATATTTTGAGATTCAAACTCACTCATAATCAACACTCTGGCGATAGCAATACTTACTAAGGATGCCTGGTGGAGATCGCTGATTGTGAGAAGGCCGCCCATTGAAGAAATATCTTTATCTATGCATCTATCATTCTGTCTACGTAAATGTATCTTTCCATTAATATTGTTCTTAGCACACGAGACGCGACTGCCTTTCCTCTTGACATAAACACTTCACGATAAATTGATCTCATTCGACGAGATACAACCCCTACCCAGAAACACGTGGTAGCAGGATGAACCGAACCGCCCTAACTGCTAATAAACGCGTAGTGTAATGACTAACTATATAAACGCCTCAGTGGTCGTCAGCGCGATTGATTCCTGGGTCGGGCAAAGTGTTATTGGGTTTTTTCTGTATAGAAATTCTCAGCACGGCACGGAGTTTGAAACTGTGCTCGATGAATAGCAATAGGCCCCTATTACATGGGACTTAATAACAGCATCGGCGAAATGTGGGTGATGCTATGTATTTGTGAAATCGTCTTCCTCGCGTCGTATTCCTCATTACTGAGGGTCGTGATTCCCCACGGAATCATTTTCTGTCTGACAATGTTGCGCCACCTGTTCCTCTCTTTGGTGACATGGAATGCTTCGTGGAGTTTCTCTGTGGAGTGGAGCTCTTCAGCCGAATCGATAAAAGTAACTTTTTCAGTGTCGACCAAATAAAGCTACGTATTGCAAGATTGTAAAAAAAAATTGGTGTAGGTTTTAAAGGTTGTATCACTGCCTATTGTATGTCTGTTCCTAATCTAAGATGTGTTTCACTGTATAAATTGGACCAATTATATTGTAATGTTACGGTTTCTATGGCAAAAGTGACAGAACAACAACTACGAGTACTTCTCAGGGAAGAAGGAAGTAAGTTTGTGAGAAATTGATTGCTGTTGCTCATTAGAAGCAGTTTGTTGCTGGTAGTGATGTAATTAAATTAATCGTCTTTTATCGTTAAGCTACGTTAATTAAATTAAATAATATTAAGTTTGGGGTCACTGTACCCCAATTATGAGTTTACCTCGATAACCAAACATATATGAATATAGTGTATAACCCATAAAGATTTTCATAGGTTTTATGACACCCGAGACCAATTGCTTTACGTGCTTTCCGATGCACGGAGGGCCTCGATTTGTGAAAAATGTTCACCTATCTAAGGACTGGCCGCGGCAAGCTCTGCTCTGCAGATCGACCGGTCTGTGTGATAGCTATGTAACTACGAGTCCCTCTACCACTGAAATATAACTCATATTAGTTTCTTTCCCGTTGTATGTATGGAATATAGAATATTAAGGAAGGTAAAGCACAATGCAGATTTTGTTATCTGTTCCTGGCGAACAATACTCCCTGTGGTAGGTACTTCCTTGTTACGTTTATCTGGCACTGTGATTTACCGCCTCCATTTTATGTTTCATGTCAGGAGAGGATGTTGGAAGATGAACTAGTACGCAAACGCATGTCTAATGCTAGGCTCTTTTCCATCTGGTGTAATACGTCTAAGCTTTCAAAGTCGGCTGACAGCACAGTTGGCGCAGTGGTTGAGAGATACTGCGCTACGTGTCGCAGATTCGATTCCCGCACGGAACAAATATTTGTGTGATTTACAGATAAGTGGTTCCTTAATGGTTAATGGTTGCGCAAAATGCTTGCTACGTTTAGGTAGTCGCAATGTAATGCTCATTACAAGCACACATCTAGGTACATTGCGATAGCTAAAGATAAATATATTATTTATTTTTATATCCCTATTGATTGTTTATCGAACTATGTATATAATGTATTATTATTGTCATTGATAAAATTCAGCTAAACACTTTTCGGGTCTTATCAATTAACCTTCGCGTTATAAACATTATATTATTGGTAATTTTATTTTGTTATTGTATTTTAAGGAAAAATAATTAATTATCAAATTATATTTTGTAAGTTTATACAAATGGTCATTTCTAAAAATAGAAAATTATTAATTTAATTATAATCTTGTTTTCTATATTTACTCGCGATTGAAGGAAAATCCCACTACCAATAAAATATTTGCATACATATTTCACTTTATTATTTTCTTAAATTGGTTTTAGGCTATTCTAAATAGCGTAAACAAAAATAATTCAAGAAATTTCGATTTCAGTGTTATAATTTTGACGCGGAACCGAACTTAAGTTTTTGTATGTAAAATGGAGCCTCAAATTTGTTTAGGGATCTAGTATGAATTTTCATTGACCTCAATCGTCATAACTGGATAACAAAAAAAATAATTAAAAACATGTGCGCGCGCATTTCAGTGAACTCATATTGTAAACGCGCGCACGGATCCAGTAACTCTCTGGTCTGTCTCCCAGCAACGCCCTAAACCGAGGTTTAGTCCATTAGCAGTGCTGCTTAGTTTTATTTTACTTGCTCGGCTGGAGGCCCTTCTGGTCTCACCATTAGCCCAGTTAATCAGTAAAAGCTCCCTGACCTAACTGTGAGAGACATTTATCAAAAATGAAGTAGACACGCGCAGATAATTTTTTTGTCCGGCATTATCGGATTTGACGGCACGGTTGGCGCAGTGGTTGAGAGATCGACTAGTGCGCTATGTGTCGCGGGTTCAATTCCTGCTCGAAACAAATATTTGTATGATCTACAAACTGTTAGCCCAGTTAATCAGTAAAAGCTCCCTGACCTAACTGTGAAAGACATTTATCAAAAATGAAGTAGACACGCGCAGATTATTTTTTGTCGGCAGTGTCGGATTTGACGGCACGGTTGGCGCAGTGTTTGAGAGATCGACTAGTGCGCTACGTGTCGCGGGTTCGCACGGAACAAATATTTGTATGATCTAGAAATAGTTGTTTCGGGTCTGGGTCATTGTGTGTGTGTTATTATATGTGTTTGTAAACGCACCCACAGTACAGGAATTAGTCATAGAAGGGCAAAGTTTAAAAAAAAATTCGTACATGTTTGGCTTACATTAACTCTATGGACGACATCGAGGAAAACTAGTATTAGATAGATCCAGCAATATATCTACGAGTAGCTGTTAAAAGTAGATACGTTATCATAGAACTTCAGAAATAAAAAATGTTTAAAAAATATTAATTACTTGTACTGACATTGGTCTTGTGGTCGTAAGTGCAACTGCTGAGTGCAGAGTATATTGGGTTTTACTATATGGAAATTTTCAGAAGCAGCACGGAGTCTGGAACTGTGCCCGGTTGATGGCAATAGGCTCGCCCCCTTTTACATGGGACTGAATGCGAAATGTGGATGTACAATAGTATAGGTACACCTTTGCTTGACCCTTCAAGGAATACAGGCGTGATGCTATATTGTCTAATGTTAGTTAATTATTTTTCAAATTATGTCTCATATGCTTTCAGCGGGAAGGAAATAATGAGAAAAATATTGATACCTTCAAAATTATTTCATAACCCTGCACAAATATATCGCGTCCATATCAGAAAGTACGAGACAATACTTTTTAATACACCATCGAAAACACTTTCAAAGTTTATCTTATCTTTCAAACTATTACTCAAAGTATCTCAGCCTATTATTAGTCGTAGCTAATATGTAACACCTCTAGTTCGCATCGCACTCAAACCAGATCTTCAAGATAACCACGACATAACTACAGCTAGACCACGTTTAGATGTTACGTCGAAGAACTTTGTAATATGTATTCTGTATCGTAAACCAACAGAGAAGGAAGTTAGGATGGACTTGTTGCGGTAAGCGAGGGATATGTACGAACTTTGAGAGGTGCTTATATCCAGCAGTGGGTAAGCTGAATTAATTCATTGATTAACTGGAACACATAATATTTCGAGATATTTTACTTACTTACAAACGATGATTAAGCGGTATACATCTAATAAACTTGATAAGTCTATAGACATCTTTATTATTCTTAAGCAATCACAATTGATTACCTATTTTAAGAATATTTCTTATATAATCTCTGAATAATAGAGATTCGTTTAAAATTGTTGAAAACTTTAATTTATATAAACACAAACTGTACCTCTATTATGGGTTTTTTACTATTTACTCTCATAGTAAATGTAAATTTTCATGATAGCGATTTTAGTTCTTAACTTGGTTACATTAGGGATTAGAGTCGCTAACATGACATCTCTATAATGTAGTAAATAGTAAATCAAAACTTTACTATGACACATATGTCACATAAGCGACTCTAATCCCTAATGTAACCAAGTTAAGAACTAAAATGGCTATCATGAAAATTTACTTTACTATGATAGTAAATAGTAAGAAAACTCGTGATAGCGGTACTTAACTCTTGATTTTACTTAATTTCTAGACTTTAGTGTAGGTACAGGAATTTTACTATTGCACAATAGGTACATTTTTCATTTTACAAATTCCACCGACAGTTTTCATTTGCAGACGACTACCATTTCCTCACAATGATGACAGTTTTCAATGTAACTTCTTCACGTGTTATACTGTAGGTAATAAATAGAAAGTGACTCGTACACAATCGTGATTCAATTCAAATCTTCATTTTAAGCTAAGATACCTACTTAAAAGAAGAGCCAGCCTTTCGTTTTGAAAGGCGCTTCCTATCGCCTATAGATTACAAAATCGTTAATCCTCTTGTTTTTAAGAACATCATTGTGCTACTAATATTTGTGAATCACTAATATGTTAGTACTAAAGGTTATTGTCTATACTTTATTTGTCATTGTCTTTTTGACACCGTACCATTTTAAGTGAATGGAATTTATGAAAGGTTTCATTTTCAATACTGTTACAATAGACATTTCTATGAGAAAACAATCAGTAACAATATTAATTTATTCTTTAATGTAGGTGTAAAATAACTATTTTTTTGTCTAAACCAGATATTTGTAATAAAATAATATATATAAGTACCATAAATATGTCATATAGGTATATTAATAAATAATACATATTATAATAGGTAAATGTTACATTACAAAGGATGGGGATGGATGCATTACATGGATTAAAATATATAGTGGAATGTGAAAAATCCGGAATTTTCCGGATGATTTATGTTCCGGTATTTGCCAGAATATTCTTAATATCTCACTCAGTACCGAAAATTTTAAAAATGTAAATCGTAATTGTAAATTGGCACCTATTTCAGGCCCTATACAGATTTGACAATTTCTACTACTAATTTCGTAATAATTCGCTTTAGTATAGGGTTACCATCCCCAAATTCTGAAAACCAGGATTTGGAAGTGGAAATGACATTTCGGTTTAAAAACAGGACGCAGTATAAGAAAACAATGTCAATGAAAGTCAATGAATACCAATTACAATGTTTTATGAAATTATCTTCAATTAAATTACATAATATAAGAAATTAAATTATAAAATAACTCTGATGATTAAACGTAAGGTTCGAGGCAGTAGTGGCGCGCGAATAATAAAACACAAGACCTTACGAGGACTCTTTAAAAAACCTAGGACGCTACTAAATAACTATCCAGGACAACCCAGGACACTCCAAAAAGTAGGACATGTCCTGGGAAAACAGGACCGTTGGCAACCCTACTTTAGTAGGATATCTGCTTTTTAACTTATGATCAGTTCATTGCTTTTACCCGCAATGACCTATGACATCAGCAAACTGAGAAATGGTTCTTCCAGAAATATCTAATATCTCGGTTTTTATCGGGATGTCTCATCGGCGAATAAGGAATTCTTAGGAAAAAGATCATTAAAATTAATAATGTAAACGAAAACGCGCTAGTATGACGAAATCGTAACACTCTCGCGTCCAATATTCTAAGAAATTGATTATTTTCGTACAAAAATAGGGCATGGCAATATGCGCAACGAGTAAAAATAAATAAATAAACCGCCCATCTGCCGTATGTACTCTATGTACTTACGTCATTCTCATTATTACATGCTGTTCTGAAGTCAAAGGTTTTTGTATCAACGTATCAGTGTATCATATCATTTTTCACTCAATCTGGGTTTAGGTCTTTCGGGAAATCTGAAACTAGTTATGTCAAGAGTATGACAGTTCGAACAGGGGCAGATGATAACCCTTTCTACCGTCATTCGTATCTAGCAAAATATTTAGTTTTGCCTATAGACGGATTAGGTAATAGTATTTTTCCCCCCGGACTACACACACCGGACTACACACACCGTCGAGAACTTTATGGAGCTCTCTCAGGTGTGCAGGTTTCCTCACGATGTTTTTCCTTCACCGTAAATGCAAGTGTACCCCTAGTGTAAGTTTCTTTTGACAAATTCGATTTACTACATCGAACGCGTTCGGCGCTCCGATTGGTCCGTTTCGTGTTCTCCACCAATCGGAGCGCCGAACGCGTTCGATGTAGAAAATCGAATCTGTCAAAAAAAACTTACACTACGCCCTCAGACCTATGCGTTGCCGACTATCACATACATACGTAGTAGCTATTTAATATTCTAAAACAAAATAACATAATTGTAATACAGCGACATACTATTTAAATTAAAAGAAAAATCGGCGACATAAATTTTTAATTTAGGAAATTTTCTTTAAATTTAATATCATCAGTTCCCAAGATGCAAGCAAGCAAACATAAACATTTTTAATAGTGATGATTTCATAATCCTACATACGGGTCTATCAGAACAAAGTCACAACCTTGTGTGGTGACCACATGTTGTCGAAACAGCTAGTTTTTTGTGACATTGTACATAATGTGGGAACTAAAAGTGAGTAGGTACCTTAGGAAGTCATGCATCAACGACTGAGGTCATATTATCTAACCGCAATTTTATTGTTAGACACTATTTGTTTGTAAAAAATGCTTTATATTTATCATTTTATATCGCCTTGGACGACGGAAAAGTGTTGGTAAACCCTGGCACAGATTTGAGCTTTCTTATGACTAATGTTGGTCAATTTTTGGCAAGTATCCGTGTTTCAATAATAATAAATATAGGATTGGTTTGCACTCTACCAACTGTAGTATTATCGTAGTCATAATGCACCTATAATACCAATATCAAATACCTAAACAAAGAACTCTTTAACCCTTTATAAGGCAGAGGGGACGAGGACAGGTACTTTATACTAAACGGCTATTGTAACCTAATATATTATGAAAGCCCTATGTATTTTTTTCTTTCGTCAAAATTTGGTTGCAATATAGTTGCCACTCCCTGTAAAGGACTATGGAAAAAAAAATATTCATAAGTTTTTAATTAAACTTTTTATTTCTGTTCAGTGATGGTCAATTTTATGGTGGCAATATAGTGGCCACTGCCTTAAAAAGGGTTAACTCTATTTCCTATTACGATAGATACGTAAGGTCCATTTTCGCAAGGGCATGTATTAAAATAAACGACCTATTTACTTCCAGCAGGCATCATCACAGTATAATGCTATTATGAACCTTAAAGGTTAATCCAGATGAGCTGAAACTTTACCTGAAAAAATGGTTTAAAAGATACTTGTGTAGGAATAACCTACATATAATTGTTTTACTTATTGCAAAAATTTAAAACCATGTTTCGTCCTGTTCCTGCATCACTTGCACTTCCAAGTCATAATAAATAATGTATTATTATATAACAAAACATACAAATACGAACGTATTTATTACATTTTTGTGTTTTATTTTCTAATTAACAGATTTTTGGGGCATGTCAACTGTATGTCTGCGAGTTCTTTATTAGGTGATTAATATTTGAACTAAACTCAATTGTCTTCTGTTTCACTGCCTCTAGCAGTAGCTGAGCGTGGGTCCTCAGTGCGATTCCCAGATCCGGCAGTTTTATTGGAATTTTCTGAAATTCTCAGTAACAACCCGAAATCGTGGCCTATCTGTCGCCCCTGTCGCCGCGTCCCATCCATGGGACTTAATTACGGCACCGTGGAAATGAGGACACCTCTCCCTAGTGATACTATAATGATTCTGTTTCAAAACCAACATCCGAATTGCTCACACCGTGGTAGAAAGTCTATCCATTCAGCAAGGATAGTAAAGAAGGTAACTTCCTAGGGGGCACCGGAAGTATTCTCATGTTTGTACATGAGAACTAGGAACTAATATCAAACTCAAGGGAAAACATGACTATCAAACGAAACAAAGCTGTTTATCGTTCAAAAATCCAATATTATCTCACACTAGCCGTTTATATTAGGAAGTCAAGCCAATATGACGTGTGAAATGTTATGTTGTATCAATAATCAATATTGTTTACAATATTGTTTGTATCCGACATCTACGGGCTCGTTCCCACCAGAGTGTGCGATCGAACTCGACGTAACAAAATAAATATTCAACGGTTTGTGACTATAAACAAACTGCGCGCACTTGTTCCTGCGCAGGGTAGCGTCAGTAAACGAAGCGTAAAAGTACCGGGATTCCTTTTCGGGAATACTCGGGAAAGATCGGTGGCATTCGGTTAAATGAGGTATTTGATTGTTAGAATTAATTAAGAAATAAGAATTTTCGTGAAATTTTAACTATTATTTTTATGCGAAATTTTAAGGTCAACATTCGCACTTATGTGTTTTAATTGGCAGAAAATGAAGGCTGTAAGAATTAAAATTAATTAACATGAAAAGCAATTATACATCTACTGTAGATCTCGGCGGTTTAACCAGGATTTCCTGTTTGTGTTACATGCGAAATCTTCACAATTAGGTACCTACGTTAACTATCGTTGCTAATGAAGTAGCTATTATTTTACCTTTTATATACATATACATACATATATCGGATTTTCCTGTTATTTATATGCAGCCTTTTGTTATTTTCCTTTACATATTTATTTTTAGTTATTCTGAAATTTAGTCCCCTCAGACAATGATTGGCGTACTTGCTAACCGCATGTTTTATCAATTAAATTTAATGAGTGTTTATTCAATTTATTGAATTTTCGAGGAAATATTGTTGTCCTATCCAAATTTAGTATACCTCGTTAAAAACAAGTAGGATAAATACACTAACAAGAGGCAGGTATGATCAAAATATTATTATCAATTAATATTATATTTATTCGAAAATTATTTTGAAAATACCTGTATAGGAAATTATATTAGCACACGAATATAATTCTAACAAATATTTATCCGTGTGCACTACATAAATTTATAGTTATACAATGAAACAAACGTTTTTGATCATTACTAAAGTTTTGCTTACTGCAAAAATTACGATACAATTTGTTTCACTTGTCAAAAAAGGGGTATTTTTTTCGAATATAAACGAGGCCTAGGTAAATTGCCTTTGATGTCACTGGCTATGTGACGTCACTAAGCAAACAGTATGGCAATATTTTTTAAATCTAGATTCAAAAGAAAAATACTCAATCGATTTTTATTACCTTATACCGTTTTAGTATATGAATTGTTTTGCTAACGCTACTAGCGTGTTGTCTATGTCACTAGCAGGGACACGTTATGTAGAACGTAAGTGATCTGTCAGTACAAGATCGTTAATTATTTTTACATGCATTCAATTGCTTTGTTCGTGTATGTCCAGTAAAATTAATAGAGAATGGAATGTGGCGTCTTCTTATAAATTGTAAGCAATTCAATTAAGTCGCTACATAGTTTTTTATGGAAAATAACATAACATAGGATCACGCCTGTATTTCCCGAAGGGTGACGCAGAGATGTACTATTGTACACCCACATTACTCCGATGCCGTTGTGGAGGAACGAGGTATAGTGTTCCTCCATTGAAAAGGGAGGATCCTCCGACCAGGCAAGGTGGTTAGCCTGGCGGGCCGAAGCCCGACGGTTGATGTCGGACATTCGTATATGTATTAGAATTGTTGTAAACTCTTATAGTGCGATTCAGGGTTTTCTGTTGTCGCTTCACTCCGATAGATGGCGCTTTACTTTTTGCTATGTTGCGACGATAGTCGCTACACCGTTATTGAGTCCCAGATCCAGACTCCGTGCTGCTACTAAAAATTTCCATCTAGAAAAACCTAATAACACTTTGTCCAACCCGGGACCCCAGAACCTCACGCATAGAAGTCGCGCTTGCCACCACTACACCAATGAGGCAACCATTGAAAATGAAAAAACAAAAAACAAAACAAAAACTGTTTTTTTTTTTTTTTTTTAAATTTCCTGTCTTATTTTATTTCCAAATGCGGTGATTTTGGCAATGTGACCGAATGACCGCTCATTGCAGTGGTCATCGGCCCACATTCAGCAGTTGTTACAGGCTGATATGATATGAAAAAAGCCACAACTCTAAGCTTTATCAACCAAGTTATGACACAATCATACTGTGTATGCGGTTGCAATTTTTCACAGGGCAACAAGAACGACCAGCAAGGAATTTTGCGGAAAACACAGCGTACAATCTACACACACATTCCTGCCAACCGTTTTGTGAAATGTCAGTGAAAAATGTACTGTATTCTTACGTAGTCTAAGTCGCTTTCTGATTGTATCATTGGATAGCTCCGTGTATGAAATATGCATACAGTGCATTTTTCACCAACACTGTTTTTGTCGGAACTGACAGAATGAATTTGTGCGGATAATAGGCCTTTATTCTAAAAAGAAAAGTATAGTCTTTTATGGAAGCGACTGATGTTATGCAGCCTATTGCCATTTACCAGGTTGCTGAGAATTTCCATATGGACTAAAACCAATAACACTTTCCCAACCCGGAAATCGAACCCAGGCCCTCAGGCTCTTACTACTATACTGATGAAGCAGTCAATCCAACATACATTGGTATCGTCGTTGAAGTTCTAACACCACGAATGCAACTTTGAAGGAAAGTGAAAGATAGATAAATAGAATTGTTTTTATTTCAAATAAACTTAATACAGGCACTTATGAAACGTTATAGGACTCTAAATGCACGGTTCCAAAAACTTGGTCCTATGGAGAAGAACCGGCAAGAAACTCCATGGATACTCTTTTAAAACTGCATAATGTTACATACACACTATTACAATACCATTTTATATTCATTTCATTTTACGAGTTTCTATTGAAAGATGCTTATTTCTGATTGGCTGAAACAACGCCTCTTCTGATTCTCTAGAAAATGACTTACGTGGTGTTAAAAAATCAACGTCGATATGGAAAAATCATCGAGACGGTTCATAAACATATTTCATTCGGAATATTCCTTGTACCTAAAGACCTTATAAATAACGATGACCCATTTATTGGTATGTAGACTAAACTCGAACATCTGGGCTAGGGCCATAAACAAAGCTTTGTGATTAGTACAACGAAAGCTGGTTGTAGGTTAATTAATAAACGCTTTGTGTTATGTAGGGCGGGGTCGCTGATCTTCTGAATTCTACTTTACCTATATTGTACAGACGACAAAAATAATTGACAGTTGCACATTTTTTTTATATATAGCATAGCATCACGCCTGTATTACACGAAGGGTTCGGCAGAGGTGTATTATTGTAGATAGGTAGGTACAACCACGTTTCGGCGATACCGTTATTGAGTCCCATAGCGGGGGAGCCTATTGCCATCTACGGGGACAGTTTCAGATACCGTGCTGCTACTGAGAATTCCAAACAAAAAATCCCAATAACTCTTTGCCCGACCCAGAAATCGAATCCAGGAACACACGCTCAGTAGTCGCGCTTGTGAGCAATGAGGCAGTTTTTTTTTTTTTTTTTTTTTTTTTTTTTTTAATATGTAACATATTTAAGTGTGTTTCAGCACCTCACCAGTTGGTTGGTGATCATGCTGCCAAGGATGGATAACGCACGCCCAAATAATGCCTATTCACTCTCGCCTTGAAGATTCCTAGATTATATGAATCGGGGAACATGTCTCTGTTCCCCGATTCATATAGATATATCACAGAAAATTCCACCTCGTGGCTTTTTGTATGAGAAACTAAGAAGCAAAACTATTCATGCTTATAATTGAAATATCAACGCGGCTGGTCGTGGAATGGAAAAGCGGTTATGACATCATGAAGATAAAATCAGCAATGGACTACGAACATGAAGATTGATGTCTGATCTTTATTAAACGAACATGTACATTGTACATATAAAATGCTGTTTGAGCGAAATGAATGAATTTCAAAATAAAAATATATATATTTAAAACAAAACACCTGCTCCATTCCTTTTTATCTTCTACTACAATGTTTACTACAACGCTATCGCAAGATAAGATAACTGTTTAAAGTATTGTGAAAGTACATACACGTTTCACTTTTATACCATAGATAAAATACTTAAGACTACACAATATTATCAAAGATTTCGGCTATTAGATAAGGTACATAGAAATTTTTATATATTTTTAATTTACTCCGATAAAATATTAAGTGTCCGCCCGCGGCTTCGCTTGCGTGGTTTACGAACCCGTATATTTTTCCGGGATAAAAGCCTATGAGCTATTCAAGACTATAATCTATCTCTGTGCCAAATTTCATGCAGATCCGTTCAGCCGTTCTAGGGTGAAAGAGTAACAAAGATCCATCCATCCATCCATCCTCACAAACTTTCACGTTTATAAGATCATATTAAGAACTAAGATTATAAAGTAGGATAGGATAAATAGATCTAGATATCGAACTGTTTAGGTACCTATCAAAAGTGAGTGATTAGGGTTTCCTATTTAACACTTTCCGGGACAGACCGCCTCTCGACGTTATCTCGGTGTATCGTTACGTGACTGTACGGCTAAGGGCGCTAGCTGAGTAGCCACACTGTCTGATTACATTGCTCATTGTTTGTCATGGTATGACGTTCCGCCCATAGGGGTCAACGTATGTGGCCGTATTCGTATCAAAAAATTAAAAATATATGTACTAAGGTAGTACGGCTGTAGACGGTATGATAAATGTATGGGATTTTGAAGCGTCATATCATGACATTTGCAAATAGTTAAGTGTACCGGAACGTGTTAATAACAAATATCTAACTGACCAGTAACTAATTTAATAATATTACCTTAATGATATTAATATAATATGTAGCTAACGTAATATAGTATCACGCCTGTTTACCCTGAAGGATTAGGCAAAGGTGTAGGTACTGTTTTACACCCACATTTCGCCGATGTCTTTTTGTGTCCCATGGAATAAGGGGCAATATGCTCGCGTATTGCCATCTCCCGGGCACAATTCTAAACTCCGTGCTGCTACTGAGTATTACCATACAGGAAGACCCAATAACAGTTTGGCTAATCCGAGAATCGAATCCAGGACTTGAGATCCTGGGTTCTATTCCCGGTCGGTTCGATTTAGAAGTCGCGCTTGCAGCCACTAGACTATGGAAGTAACTAACGACACGGTTGGCGCAGTGCAGCTTTCTGCTCTACGCGTCGCGGGATCGATCTCCGCACGGAACAAATATTTGTATGATCTACAGATAGTTGTTTCGGGTCTGGTTGGGCGTGCATGTGACATGTATGTTTGTAAACTTCACCCACGATACAGGAGAAATCCTAGTGTGGGGCAACGTTTTTTTTTTAAAAAACAAAGAAAATATAGACCTGATGCAGTAATATGCAGTTGTAACCGCACATAAGCAATGCCCCATTGGCCCCCTTACTTTCTAAAACAAAGAGAATTCACTAAAATAAAAGGATACATAGGAACAATAGGAAAAGAATTAAACTCATGACTTAATCTCTAGCCTTTACGAAGCCTATTCGTTTCTGAATTTCAATTCCCGAAATAATTTGAGTATGAATCGTAAGTCCGGCGCGAAATGTTTCGACAATGGCGCTGGTCCAGCTATATATGTTATACGATTTTTTTTTTATATCTCAGTCATCATTTTGGTGCTTATAAGTTACCACCAACTTCACCTAATAGCACATAGCTACAATAAAATCCTACAATTCACAAACACAGACCGTTCCAATGTTGGCTCTAAGTTTTTATTCATGAGATCAGAGGTAGAACTTATCTGACGGCAGAGGTCAATGGAAACATTCACTGCCGTCAGACTGTCTGCCCAGTACCTATATACAATGTTTCTAGAAATTGCATAATTAACATAAGTTCTGCTATTTGAATGCAGAACTCTGAACGCTAGTCTGTCTGCGCAGGCCCCAAATAAACCTATGTAGTAAGTACATCTAACATATGTCTGGTGTAATAACAAACTCGACCATGAGTCGTCCTCAAAACGCCTCCACAGGCGCCCGAAAAGTGAAGCCAACAAAAAATGGGTACGCAAAAAGTACATAAACAATAAAAAGTGCTACAAATGTATGAAATATTCAACGATGGCTGGATCGGTTACAATGGGTGGCGTGTGAGTTGTGAACGATAGATAACCCGTCCATATGAAAAGAACACAGCCTTTCCCCTTTTCCTATCGAATCCCATAGAATGTGTGTACATCTGAAACTGGTCATGTAACACTGTAGAAAAAATGGTCGGTGAGATCAGCGGGCCGACCTTGGATGTATGCGCAGACAACGCGCGAAATGAATTGGTCGTTGTTCAATTATTATTTTCTTGTATTAAAATACGTTTCACTGTTTGCCATCTACGCAGTTCCACCAATTGAAAAATTATAATTAATATATGGATATAATTCTAACCTTTATATATACATATGGCAGTAGTAATATTTAATATTATTAATTAATAATATTTACCCCAACCAAAAACCGCATACGCAATATAATGTTTAATTTTATCAACGATTGCCTAAAGTGATGTAACCTAGATGCAATTGGCAATAAACATTTCATAAATTTAGTCAATATCCTGTAAATTTATCTAAATAAAGTAAAAAAACACAAATTACAAGAAAGCATATAAAATCACGGAATGCACCGCAAACTTATACGGAGGAAAACAAAGCACATATTTTTGTGCATTTTACATAATATTTATTCACGAAGGCGAATAAGAAATTAAATAATAAAAAGAAAGTTTTTAATTTATTATCGGTTCGCCTAAAAGAGAAACCTAAATACACATATAATGAAATATTTTTTAAATATATACTTAAATAATTTTTATCGAGTTAGTGGCCAATTCATGTCGAACCTCGTGTATCAGTGAGAACGAATTTCGCGATAGAGTTTCGTCTCGTTTCCTGCTTCGCACATACATACGTACAAACAAACATATACTATTAGTACGCAAAAACACTAATTAACAGACTATCTTGTCGGTATTCACGAGTGTAAGTACCAATTCAGAGTGGGAAACTTTTAATTTCGACACAGACTGTAGTGTAAATAAGTAACTCGACTTGTATATTGTCAGAACCGAGAGATTAATAATAATCAACATTTTGGTTAGGTTAGATCAGTAGAATTAGTAGGAGTCCGGCACACCCCTCCGCCCCCCTCCCCCCAGGTGGAGGATAGCCCACGATGGGTTCTCACCACGCTAATAAAAAAGAATGTAACATGACATAGCAACACGAAACACGCCTGTTTCCTAAAGACTTAAGCAGAGGTGAATTATTGTACACGAACATTTGGCCAATGTCGCGGAGTCTAAATCCATTAACATTTTTCACGATCCCGAATCATACCCAGAACCAAGCAAGCAAGCTCAAGAAACTACGACAACTAATAATTTATGTAGATGTTGTCATATAAATGAATTATAATAAAACAGTTTTTTTTTTATTTAAAAACTCTAAATCCATCAATCAATCAATATTCAATTTATATCAATATTTTGATTATTTCCTCCTATCGGCACTAACAATCTTTCTACATCACATAAATTCAGCCGTTTGTAGAAACGGTTTGTCTAAGTGACCTTTTCAAACCCATTTTCAGTCAGCAGGCCGATAACGACTTATAAAAATACACCTTAAATGTTTAACCCCAACCAAAAACTTCACCTCTCAAAATATTTGCTTGTCGAGATTTTTATCTAGAATTGTTACGAGCCTACGAAAACCCAAAACCGTTTACATCACGTATCACCCATAATATGTAACTTTACCTAACTAAAATAATTTCATATGAATATTTTTTCATATGTCGTCGGTGAGTTTTATAATAGATTAGACTTATCCTACAGTGTAAGTGTTACCAGCAAAAAATACAAATTTTCCTCAGTAGCAAATTGAACATACATATTGCATATATCAGGTCAAGGTTTTACTATAGCTGCGGAAATATATAAGTAATAGACAATGTCACAAAGTTTTCATGATCCATATATACTTTCTGAATCATAGTGGCCGGTTTCTCCTTTAAGTGTTACTCCCGACTTTTAAAAAGCCAGTCAAATCTCTGATCATTTCAATTGATTCAAAAACCAATTTAATACTTGGCATAAGAGTTGATTAGACTTAGAGAAACCGGGTGTAATATTTCTTTCAAACATTACAATTAACTGCTAAAGATATGTATTTTCCAAAAAAGAAATAATAGTCTTGACTGGATAAACGATTTAGGTGGCCTCTCCTCCCGGTTCTGCTCCAAATTTCAGTGGCAATGCAATAGTACAGACAACAACACAAATACTACGACAAAAATTAAATATTGAAAATTGATTATTATTGTTTTTTACCAACTATTAGGACTAGTCGATAAAATTATCTAGGCTATTATATTATAATTAATTAAAAAATCATTAATAATTGCAAGTTTTCATTCATAAAACACGAAAACTTTAAACAGTTATCAGTAACTTTTGTCGAAAAATGAAGTTCAGCGCTTTCTCTTTAGACTTGTACTAAAGTATTTTCTGCAAATATCAAATGGTCCCCACACCACTTGCGAATTCAACGTATAATACGCATGACTTCCACGTGATTCTTATAAATAGCAATAAAACCATCGACTTTCATAGAATACAAAATGATTTTACATTTATTACATATAACCCTGTCATCGGTCACGTTGTTTAAACTCTAACAACGTGATTCAGGATTATATTACTATAAAACATCGGTTCTCAACCTGAGACCGCTTTCCACAAAGGGGTCGAAATCAAAATGACAACGTCGCAACAGGTCAGAAAAGAAAACAATACACTACAATCAATACTTAATTAATGAGACTGTACGCTGTCTCGGGTTCGCGAGGTGTATTTTCTTTATTTTTATATCTAGTACGGGGGACTCGGCACTGAAAAGTTTGAGAAACATTACTATATAATATAAAGCCGATAATGGCTTCCTCTCAACACTTTAAATCGTGGAACTTTCCTACAATGTGCATTTTATTCGCATTTTGATATTACGTATCCTGTAAGTTGAGATAAGTTTACATGATTATGTTAAACCTTCTACACTGTTGAATGACTAAACTTTTTTTAGATAGTACCTATATATTTTATGCTGCGGTCTCTGGATTAAATTTATCGCGGTTTGGGATCGTGGGGTCTTGGATCATACCCATAAATGACATAGCTGCTACAATCTGGTATACACTGGTATTATACATTATTACATTTAGGATTGGGACCTGGTCCTTTTGGTACGCGGTAGCTATGCAAGAATCCCATCACCATTTCTTCAACTACATGGCAAAGCAGCATGTTCTGGAGCCAAAGATTCGAAGTCTTATGACACCCACGATTGACGTATGACGGCACGGTTGGCGCAGTGGTTGAGAGATCGACTACTGCGCTACTTGTCGCGGTTTCTATTCCCGTATAGAACAAATTTTGGTATGATCTACAGATAATTGTTTCGGTCTGGATCTTTGTGTATGTGAATATATGTGTTTATAAACGCACTCACGATTCATGAATTATTCCTAGTGTCGTTAAAAAAAAAGAAAAAACTCACTATCTCCAGAATTGGGCAAATGACAGGCACAAGAGGTACTCTCCACATTCCTATACTCGCCTTTTATAACACCAACAGAAATAAAAATTAGGCACATTTTTTTGTATGATGTACATATTACACTCAGCGTCCACGGGTTAATCCGATAGCTAAAAATTAAATTGGGTTTTTTTTGTATTAATAATGTGCTAAACAAAAGTGCTGGAAAAAAGAGACCGTTAAGCGATAGTGACGAATATGGTGAATGTCAATATTACAATATAATAATAACTAGCTTCCGCCTGCGGCTTCGCCCGCGTGGTAAACCTGTAGTTTTTCCCGGGCTAAAAAGTAGCCTATGTGCTTTTCCAGACTATAATCTATCTCTGTGCTAAATTTCATCTAGATCCGTTCAGCCGTTCTGGCGTGAAAGAGTAACAAAGATCCATCCATCCATCCATCCTCACAAATTTTCACATTTATAATATTAGTAGGATAGGATATTGGTAGGATAGGATAGTAGGATAGGATATTCTAGTCAACACGTTAAACATTTTAGCGTAAGTCTAAGCCTCAATGATCTAATAGCTGATCTTTAAGTCCTGAGTGTCTTATTCAGTCATTCTCTTTAGAAAATTTTCAGTAGCACCCCGAGATATGGGGATCGTATCCATTGCATGGGACTCAATAACGAATTTGGGGGCAGTAATGATCCACAAATCATTTCGAAAAGTCAGGAGTTTATTCTTAGATCTGAAGGACGGCGAGCGTTCAACCGCTAGGCTATCACTACTCTAGTCATAATCAAACATGTCTACAATCTATTCAAAACAAAATAATAACCAATTAGATAAACACCTAATCAGTTACCCGATATAATTTTAGTGCTAACTACAAACAAATTCATTTTATATCACGCCTGTTTAGGAATGCTTTAGACCGATAAATATACAATTTATGTATGAAAATATACTGTTGATTATACAATATTTAATGGGTCGGAAATATAAATGCGGTATATGAATATTATCGATGAAGGAAAATGACTGTAATATTTTCCTATTTATAAAGAATAGGACGCACCTTCGAGCGTAGCGATAGCGGGACGATATCACAACTTTTGTTAGTTTTAACTTTTCATTTTTTTAATATATTTACATATATATTTTGTCTGGCGCATGCGCACTGTCCGGAAAGACAAATCTGTCGTGGTACTGTCACTTTCTTCAAAAGACCAGTTCATCTTCCGTAAGTTATATCACGAATCATATTTATATGGAATTTCTGTTTTGTCATTCTACGTGAAAATCGAAACCAGCTTATTTTTTTGTAATAAAAACGGATTTAGTTTTAGTTTTGTATTCAAAGTATATATCTAGTGAAAAAAGTACTGAAGTAGATTTCTATCAACTAAACAAATACACCTAGAATAAAATTGATTGTGCCAACACTACTAAAATGTGCAGCCACGCCATTAAGACTGTCCCTCGAAAATCAGCTGTATACGTTGTAAGAGCACTTGTGCAATGCATCTGATCGAAATCTAAGAACATATGGTCCAGGATTGCAGTTCAAAAGGCGAAGTGGCTAAGTGATTAGATTTCTGCGCTGAAAATCGCGGGTTCGATCCCCGCACGGGACAAATATTTGTATGATATACAGATAGTTGTTTTTGGTCTGGTTGTGTGTGCACTGTGCATGTGTCATGTATGTTTGTAAACTGTAGCCACGATACAAGAGAAATCCAAAAGCGGGGCAAAGTTTAAAAAAAAATCCAGAATGGTTTGGTATCAGATATTGATATCAGAACTAAAACAAATGGTGGCAGTACTATTTCCTACTATTCTATTTTTAACCTTTTATATCCACCTTGGGAAACGGGTACGTCCTAAAACTGACGCCAGACACTGGAGGACGGGCAGCAGCGTCCTCTCACTAAAATGTGAGCCACTGCGATCTCCAAGCCGCCTGCCAAGCGTGGGGATTGTGGCAAACCCCCCCCCCCCCCCCCCCCTGGGAGAGGCCTTCGTTCAGCAGTGGACGTCTTCTGGCTGAGGATATCCACCTAGTATTCTAACCTACTCAAGCACAAAAAACTTACAAACCGATTATATTTTATTATTTTCTCGACTCCCTGAATGGCGAGGACCCAAAAATTTTATTTTCAACGAGAACCTTATAATAAGAACGTATGAATTAAAGTCTAGATTTCGCCACTGACTTCTCAGTTTCAGGCACATCTTTTTATCTGCCGCCGAGGCCGAGAACCCAGAGCGACCTAGAGTAACAAGATAAATAGTAACGCCAAAACATTTTATTTTATTTAATTATTTGTATGTCAGAACAATAGTTAAAATATTCTTAATTATAGAAATACAACACCAAGCCCCCCCCCTTGGGAGAGGCCTTCGTTCAGCAGTGGACGTCTTCTGGCTGAGGATATCCACCTAGTATTCTAACCTACTCAAGCACAAAAAACTTACAAACCGATTATATTTTATTATTTTCTCGACTCCCTGAATGGCGAGGACCCAAAAATTTTATTTTCAACGAGAACCTTATAATAAGAACGTATGAATTAAAGTCTAGATTTCGCCACTGACTTCTCAGTTTCAGGCACATCTTTTTATCTGCCGCCGAGGCCGAGAACCCAGAGCGACCTAGAGTAACAAGATAAATAGTAACGCCAAAACAAAGAGCATTACGACATCGGATGACTTATCTATGTACAGTCATTTGTTATTTAAGATCTGTTTATTTACTGTGAGCTTAATATTATTTTGAGATAATTACGTACCTAAGAAATTTTCTCAAAAATTTTTAAATAATAAATACATATTTCGTCAGGCTACTTCGCACTATTTACTTTTTTTTAATAATACGAAAATTAATTTTTTATGGCCGGTAAAGGGTTCGGAAAGCATCGTGATATCCTTAAATAATTCAACAAGTTTAACCACCATACGAAAAATGTCACACGTGTGTTTGTATATGAAATTTTTACCATAAATTTCCATTGATCAGACAACTCAAACACAGATTTTCGAATATTTCCTTTATGACTCGCTGCCGCTTCACACGAGGCCACACAAACGGCCATAAACCATCAATTGAGCTGGTCACGTGGCCTAATGGGAAATAGTACCTATCATTTACAACATGGTTAATTAACGCCCGTACCCAAGGCAATGGAACGGAGAATTCTGATGTTGAATAAAAAATTATGGCAAATTCTTTTGTTTTAATTTATCTGTCGTGATTGCGTGATATTTTTGTGGGAATATTTATTATGCAAAAATGCAGGGAAATTCCCGTAGGTTAGAATGACATGATTGACATTTCAAGAGCACGGTTGGCGGTGGTTGAGTGATCGATTGCTACGCTACGTGTCACGGGTTCGATCCTTACAGGGAACAAATCTTTATATGACATACCTACAGATTGTTGTTGCGGGTCTAGGTATTTGTTTACGTGAATAGTTTTGTTTGTAAACAAGAGCAAGAATTATTGCTAGTTCTTTAAAAAAAGATACTAATGTCAATGTTAGAAAAAATCTGGGTGCAGGAATTCTAGAAATCGTGGTTTATGCCTTGCATCATTGGGAGTTAGCCTCTGAAACAAAACTGACATTATATCGGCGCAATAAGGAAAACAACTGAAAATATGAATATCGGTAACGATATAATATATACCGGTACTGATATCGTTATCAGTCTCCGTATCATGATCTCGTGATTTATACAACAACGAGAGAGCATCCACGACTGATGAAATCTGAGATCGTCTGGCGTACCCAAGGTAGCCATTGCTGCCATTACAACGGCATGGCCAGTTTCCATGTGATACCCCGTGTCGATACGATAGAAGATCAACAAAAAATGGATGATTTGATTAAATTTATTTATCTTTACGATTAAAGTTAGATTTTAAAGCATATATTTTTAATAAAGTTTTCAATACATTTTAGGTGATGTTTATGTCCAGAAAAAGACTGCAGTCATCTGAATAAACCTATATTTAATTATAAGTTCTTGAAAAATTAACAAAATTTATCGATTAGCATAAAGTCGTAGAGCAATATTACTACCTTATTAGAGCGTGAGGTTTTAGGTTCGATTCCCAGGACGGAAAAATTGTTATTGAGTTTTTCTAAATTGTAATTCTCAGTGGCGGCACGGAATTTGGAAATGTGCCCGGTAGATGGCAATAGGCTCGCCCCCTATTACATGGGACTCAGTAACAGCATTGGCGAAGATAAGTGTAAATAATGATACACCGACGCCTAACCCTTCGGGAAATACTGGCGTGATCCTATGTTATGTTATTGCATAGCTAAATCCATATAATTTTTTTAAAGCTTTACCTAATTTATATTCAACATTTCAGTCAAAACATCCAAAAATACTTTTATCATTTACCATTCGGACCACATAACACGGTTTCCGCTTGCGTAACACCCGAATATGAGTGATAGCCGATTCGATTCCCCGTCGGGGTTATCAGTTTTGTAACAACATCGTACAAATCAAGGTTGTGACACATTTTCTTTTAACTATGTTATCGTTGAGTGTTCTTAGTATTATCGGTGCTATAACTTTATGGACTTTGGGAGATGATTATATTTATAGAAATGTTCTTACAAGAAATGTGTTTTATGCACTTATATATACTAGCTTCCGCTCGCGGCTTCGCCCGCGTGGATTACGAATCCGTGAATTTTCCCGGGATAAAAAGTAGCCTATATGCTATTCCAGACTATAATCTATCTTTGTGCCAAATTTCATCCAGAACTTTCGCATTTATAATATTAATAAAGTATACATATTTCTTTTAAGAAATCCCATTTATGATATATTTATATTTATTTATTTCTAATTTTACACTTATCATTACAGGTTCATATAATACCTAATGCTATAATGTAATACATTTTGTTCTTTTACCCAGTGTGCTGTACAGAACAGCATTACAGATTACAGAAACATATTGCTTATATATATAATGATTATTATATAAAGAAATAGCTGATGCCTTGATTGGTGAAAAAATAATTATATACAGTTGTAAATGTGAATATTGCGATTTGTCGAGAACGGGCTGCTTGTGGTGACTAGTGGACTTGCTGGCTGAGATTAATGAATTTATAATTTATTCATGCATGCATTTGTCTTGCATAAAATGGATCCTAGTTCTGCATGCGTAAGTCGTAAAGCCCTAACGACTATTCCAAAACGATTGCACGTGTGGGCGGGTGCGCCCTTCACACTTGGGTATATGACATCTTGAGGACAATGGAGGCTATATTATCTTATACCTTTTGGTGAAATAGTGTGTATTAGCTCACATGTGGAAATGTTTCTACTAAGCTTTAATTATTGTAATAGAGTATAGTTTAATAAAAAAAATATATATAAAGACAGACATGGGAGTGTTGCTGGGGAGTTTGTTGGGCCGTTTCTTCTCCCCAAGCTAAAACACATCGCAAGCGGTCAAGGGCGGGCGTATTAGTTCTATCCATAATATTTTATGTTTGAGGTTCAAAAAACACTAATAGTATAGTCTATTTTTAATAAATGCATTTTGAATTTGTCCTAGGATTATTTAAGTAAATTGAAATATAAAGAAAATTAATATCTTTTTAAAGTGTTTTGTTATGTTCAAGTTATTTTTTGATAATTATGAAGGCTGTGTTAAAGGGCACGCTAGTATGTACCTACTTATCTAATATTTATCTATTTCCTTATTCATAAACGACCTCTGGGGATCAAACGTATTCTAAACCGTTAAACCGCGGCCGGTCCCCGGAGACCAACCTCCGCAGGTCATTTATAATAGTTTTTGATACTAGCCTTGTGTTGTTTAAACAGCTTTTTTTTTTTTCACAACTTGAGCAAATTTTACGTTGAAGACGATTGAAAGTTTTATTTTTTTATATACAGCGTAGCAATTAAATCGAACTATGTTTTTATAAATATTATCTTCGTATACAATATATATATATTTTAAATATTAATTTAATATTAAAAGCTACAATTCGAGTCTATCGATATTTATTATCGCGCAGGCCCATCCCTAGAATCCACAATTTTCTGGTTTTGGTTTTAATTTGAAGCGGAATCGGAGCAAGCTCTCCTCTGACCTACGATTGTACTGACCCTATAACCGAAATACGTCAACAGGTTTACACAGTATGGTGAAATAATTTCGGTCCCTCTACAGTATCCTACAGAAGGTGAAGAGTGAAGGGTAAAGAAATCTGTCGTCAACATCCGATTATATTATTAACAACATCACCCCGTCGCAAACCACTGCTGTACCTACTTACTAGTGAATGCTTTTCTAAAAGAATATTTCAACCCATCACACAAAAATTAACTATTAGTAATTATATTAAATTCTAAAGTATATAAAAAAGGTAACTATTCGATTATTAAGTTTGTAACTAATTATATGTTACATACTAGCGGACCCTTTTTTGCATCTCGACAACAGCGCCACCTACCGTGCCCTTATCATCCAGATGAACCGATAAATACAAAAAAACATCAAAATCGATCAAGCCGTTTAGGAGAAGAAAAATTACGAACACACGCACACCGGAATTTTACATTATAAAGATTATCACACAATTTACCAGTGATCAACGAAAAGACCTATTCGGTTCTGAGGACCAGATGGCCTATTAAGTATCTGGCTTTGTACAATATTGGCTGGTAGAAAGACCACACGGCTACAGTGAAATAACAGAATAATTAATTAAGTACCAAGTTGACCTGAGGCTTATCCGCGCAAATTAACCGAAATTAGGCCACTTGCAATAGAAAGAGAGAATCTGTTGATAAACATTATTATATGTGGGGTTATCAAATTAAACTTGTTGCCCTATTTTATATAGAAATGCGAGGAAACACCGCGTTGAGATTATAAACAAAATACGTCTTTGTATATTTAGTAGAGCAGTACTGAAGAAGTTTTATTTAAAAGGATAAAATCTTTGGTATGGATGCTGGTGAGCAATAAAAGAACAAATATTTGAAAAGACGTCAACGTGTGACACAGTAAAATGATGGACCTTGTTCTTTGAATTACTTGTATTTGGGAGCTCGTTGCGATCAATAAAGAGTTTAAGATTTTGACAGTAGTTTTATTTCTGGTTCCCCATAGTACCTATCCACTTATTTATACAAAACCTGAATACTTAATAGTTCGTTCATAATTTATTGGCTACTTATAGGACAACGAAGTGTGATACCCTACATTGGTGACGGAGTACCTAATGGTATGGTGCCGACGTGATCATCAAAATCGAAACTCGAAATATGTATTAAATTTAAAACGTGGTTACATAAAATATACAGATCTTAGGCATTAAATTAATCTCTAACATGATTTTTGTATTCCCACCAAGCAAATAGTGGTATAAATTTTAATTGCCAACGCTGCAGCAGCCTTTTTTGGAGTCGGTCATCACCCCAATCACAGTTATCCCAACCAAAGACAGTGAATCCTGGACCTAATCCACTGAGTTAAGTAATGACTGTGGCGCCACCGTCCAGCAAGAAACTACGCTAGACTAAACATTATTTTAAAGATCTAAAACTTACCTGATTTTACTTTACTTTTACAAGCGTTTTCCCAACTATCTTGAAGTCGGTTCCATCTAACCAAATGCGGCAGAATACCAGTACTTTACACGGAGTGAATGATCTCCGCCATCCAATTACTAGGAGACCCTGATACTCTAAGATTAGACCGGCTATCAGAATTTTTCGGCTGCTGACACCGTAGCGAATGTTTTCCAAGGCACGGAGGGAGTCTCGATGTCTGAAGTACCGTCACCCATCCAAGGACTGACCTCGCTCAATATTTGAATTAGGGTTTGAGGTTTTACGTAAATTAAATTACACATTGCATAGCTTTGCGAAGAAACACCGCTTTGAGATTATAAACAAAACACGTTTTTGTATGTTATGTAGTACACAGTATCTAAATACATAGCAGATGACCTAATAGGTATTATAGAAGTACCTATAATATAATAGTGATAAGTGATAAATTAATATTTTTAATAACATTCTACGAATGTTTATTTGTGATCTTGGTACGTAATATTTTTTATCTGTAATTTTGTGTATAAAATCCAGCCCTCGATGTTCATTACATGACTGAACATGAGCGTCCTAATTACAGCTATTATGAACAGTGATCCGTAGACACCAACTGGGAGGCAATTGAACATAAAAGTACTCTTTTACTAGGAGGACGATGATGGCTCCCATAGCATCACACCAGTACTCCCCGAAGGGTTAGACTGAAGTGTCGCCAATGCCGATATTGAGTCCCATGTAAATAAAGGAGCCGATTGCCATGCACCGGGCACAGTTTCGAACTCCGTGTTACTATTAGGAATTTCTATAAGTACAGAAAAGCCGAACACTTTTTCCGACCTAGGAATCGAACACTAGACCAATGAGTTATTCATCCGAGAAGAACCCTTTATTGGTCTAGTCCAAACAATAACGCCCAATATCAAGTCCCAAATGAATTTTAAAGTATTTTCATCATAGTCTTGTCATGTTCGTGAATCAACAAAATCATTTGTCCAAGCAATATCACTCCAAATTTGGCAAATAAACGCTAGGATTGAAGAGAACCGTTGTGCCTATATTCAATCAGATATATTTTGATGGCAAAAGGAATCGACCAATCTCATCTATCCGTATCGGTTCTTCAGTTGAGCAAGCGCAGGCGCGTGTGTGTGTGAGTAAGCGCATTGTCTCATATATTCATTAAATACACAAGGGCATTGTTACTCCTCCTCTAATTTACTAAAATTGTATTTTACAAATAAACTACCGCGTTGCATGTTATTATTTTAATGTCTCGTCTTAAAGCACGATTGTTGACCGTGTGGTCCTGAGTTCGACCCCAGGGGTGGGTAAAGCGTTGTGAGTCTTTCTGTTGGAAAATTCTCAGAACCACCCCGGGTGATTGAAATTGTGCCCGGTAGATGATGACAGGTTCGCCAACAGAGACCACAAGAGACTTAATATCGGCATTGATCAAATGGACGTGTACAATAATTAGTACCAACACTTCTACCTAACTACAGCTTTCTAAAAGCATAGTTCTGAGAGAATAGAAGCTTCTCAAGATCTCTTTGTACAACAAAAGTTTTATGCCCACACAATAAACCTCTGTCTACCCCTCCAGACATTACAGCATGGTAATAAATAAAAAACTCCCTCAGGTAAACCTTACACATCGGCACATCATCGAGCAGCCACGTGCGCGTGCGTCGCGTCGTCGGTCTGATATTCAATACTTGTGCCCGCGCCGTTTCTAGGGTTACGTAACATAATGCCCACTTTCAATGTCGAGCGTGAGCATTATATGCACTATTATTTGTTTTCTTCAATAATAACAATAAATTGCACAAGTGTTTTGTCGTACATACAACCAGGTACAACCAGATCGGCGGAATACCGAAAATATATAAGCTATCACAGATCGTATGACTTTGAAATAAATGCTACATTTGCATATATTTTTTGGGAGTTAGATAAGACTTTCGGGTTATAAGTTTGAAAGTAAAGAAAGTGTTATACAGACTTTAAGCAAATATCATTAGCGATGTGAAGTGGTTGCCATGCATCTGTAGACCCGACGAATATTTGCGGTGTTGAACCTCCGACTTTGAGTACAAAAAGCAGACTTTGCTACTGTGCCATTTGGAAGAATATTACCAGTAATTACACAACAGAAGGTTTTGACAATGTCATACGTTTCTTCCGTGAAAGAGGTTCCAATTAAGACTATTAACACCATTTAAAGGCCTCATTAATAATCATCAACTATGTCTATTACTCATAAAAACATATTTTATGGTGTTAAGAAATACCACATTGAGTTAAAGTGCCTCCTCGGTGTACGGCGAGTGAAGTTCTGGGTTCAGTTCTCTTATTGATCATAGAGGATTCAATATAGTCACAGTCGTATGATCATTGCATGTGCATTTTCTTAAATCTAAAGGAAAAAATGGTAGATCCAATTGTTTGTTGAGGAATAAATATTATACAGGATGGAAAAGAATTAACTGTAGGTAAATTTTTTACCAACCCTGTATAATTATCTAACCGTTTTTCTCGGTCTGTTTTAGCTTGCAATCTTGTATAACCTATGCAAGACTTGTGAACTTTATTCGAATCATTAAAAAACTGTACAAACCTATCGCATACACGGAGATGTCATTGATGAAAGATAATAAAATAATTATAATTCGCTATGCGCTGTAGTTAGGTGAGTGAGGGATTAGCAACCTGTCACTAACAATTTTATCAATCCTTAACATTAATGTCAAACATTAAATAAAGTGTCAACAATAATTAATTCTGTTAGCCCTTCATTAATACGCAAGTTTTATTATAGAAATTAGTTCAAATATTCAACTTGTTCGAACACTTAAGCTCACAAACTGTCTATAAATAGCCATTCTACATCCATTTATTAATACCCACTTTTAATTAAAACTAGTTTCAATTAACACTGTACTATCTATAAGTATCAGTTACATCTGACAGTTGTCCTGTCAAAATGACTTTGGGAAATGTCACTTTGACAGCAAAAATAAATAAGTGTTGACAACTCCTAAATGTCATGCGACTTCATCTCAATTCGTGCGCTAGATATAATGTTAAACTAGTTATTTCCAGATCCTTTTATTGATAATTAAATTATGTCATTTAAATTGGACACGGCATTACGAGAATATTTTTAAATAACTTAACACATTTAATGCCATCTTGAAAACAATAAATTACGCATGGAAAACCTATAATTCATTTAGCAAAATATGCGTGTATGACCTAGCACATGTACTTCTGTCCTTTTATCGAATAACAATAATTTCTAGACCGACAGAAGATCACAAGGTAAAGAACATGCCCAGATGTTTATATTCAAACGTTTTTGTATCAATATTTCAATTCAATAATTGTAATTTTACTGAAATTTAACGCACCATTTATTTATTTGCGTTGACTGCGACGCCACTCAACGATTTTTGTATAAGGATAATTAAAGTGCCTAATGATCTAAACAAGGTCTGATTAGGCTACGAGTACCTCGAAAGGCAAACAGTATTAGCACGGAATAAATAATGGTATATTAGCAAGTAGGTTTGTACTCCACTCAAAATTGTAAACGTGTCTAAGTATATATATTTTCTTTTAAATTTTCTACACACATACTTGACGTCACAGATTTTTCTCATAGGGGCAGGTAAAGACACAATGCACTACGGCGCATTTTCTTAAGCATTACCAGCTGTATTAGTCGCACATTATGTTCTTGTAAGCCCTAGCATTTAGACTAAAATACGCCTGTTGCACAGGTGAGTTGACACAATATTACAACGGGCGAAGTTCGACCCCACGACCTCTCGCTCGCCAATCCGACACCTAACTGCAGATATAAGTACCGCGTAATGCCGGTGGTAATAGATAACCATTCTAGCAATTAAGTTTAAGCCAAAATTAAGAGCCTTACAGTCGAGCTACTGTGTTCATTATTTTCTGATCACATCGTTCGAGACTGATCATCATGATCAGTTCAAAATTTTACACGATACCTCTTACTTAAGGCTCTTAACATCATCTTGAAATTCATTACCAGTATCGTTATCCTTTGCCACCGGAGCGTTACGGGCAAATGAAATGAAATTATTTATGTTGCACTTAGGATGTTTCAATTATTTTAAAACGTCTTTTTTAACTAGATAAAATCAACATTGCCTATGACTATCCATGAAAAAAAACGCCGAAACAAACTAGCGGTAGACTCGCTGTTGTGCTGTTACCAATATTGCTATACCACCTAAAATCTATGACCTGTCAAATATCCGTTATAACTCCGTGACCTATAAAAATGGTTACCAAATGCTACCAACAATGAAGTATCAATCATTATACAGCGTGGTAATGACAACAAAATAACACGAATGTCTGGCAGTGGTCCAAATATTGTATTGAACAATCGATTTGTTTAAATGAATGTTTGTGTTATGCTAACAATGCTAGCCAGTCCAGGCCACGTAGAAAGTGAACAGAATTTATTGGCATGGGCTCCGACATGGGTTAATTGAACTTTCATTGTTGCGAATTCAACGATACTCTAAGTACATTTAGACAGACAAAACATTTAGGTAGCCTCGATGCTGAACACAAAGGAATACTGTGATTATTCTCTGTACTCAGTGTCTTTAATTGGAGATTGGTTCTGATTCTCTTGCACATGACACTAATTTTCACATTGTATCTTTTTCTAACAAATATCATTGAAAAAGGACAAAAAGCATTTAGAACTGGCAAATTAATGCCGCTGTCATTTACTGGAAATTCGACGTAACATATGGGAATACCGACTAATTAAATACACGTTCTTAACAAACAACGGGACTAATTTTAAAGTACTTAATATCTACCATCCGTTTCCATGTCTTTTTTTAGAAAGAGATAGAGATAAACCAAATTAGTTTCGTAAACAAATACACCCAAATATTTTTAGGAAACCACACGCTGATACCATTCCTTAATTTTCTACTACGCAATTCAGTTTTACTAATCACTTGCGATAATAAAGGAAAGTACAACGGTCCCTTTCGCAATGTGCTAATAATTTAGCGAAATATATTTTAATGTATACCAATGCCAATATATTCAATTGTATAGCTAGCTATACTAGCTTTTGCCCGCGACTTCGTAGGCGTGGAATTTAGAATCTAGTATTTTCTTGCGGTAAAATGGAGCCTACATTTTAAGTTAGACCTCTAACAATACATCGGTGAAAACTGCATTCAATTCCATGCAGTAGTTTTTGTGTGATGCGTGTACAAACATACAGACTGACATACAAAAATTCTAAAAGCTATTGTTTTGGCTTCTGTTGCTCCAATAAAGACCCCCATATTCATTTTTCTCCAATATCTATAATTTATAGACATCTCACCTGTTATAATTTTATTATAGGGGGAAGTCCCGTAACGCCGGACGGCACCTAGCGTCGGACACTCGCACTATCTGGACAAATAAAAATGCATTCGATTTAAAAATCATTGAAAAGGGCGCGGTGCAACGTATCTATATAGGGTCACGGGACGAGGTTTGCCAGTGAGGCGAACGGTCACGGTGGGAGCGGTTGATTGCTGTTTTTGACGGGAAAGCACTGCGTAACATAAATTCCAAGTGAGTATTATAGCTATGATCTTGTGTTTAATTGTTTATGTTATTTTTCAATAAAGATAATGTTCTATTATAATTCGTAGACGGTGAAAGTTTTTATTAATTTTCTAAACAGTTTTAGTATGAAATACGTAATCTTGGAGATTACGTATCCCCGTAGTACCGGACACAAAGATGTCCCTCAACACCGGACAGTTTAAAAGTTTTTTTTTACGACAGACCACTGGATATAACATTCACGAAGCCATTCAAAGATGCATATAACCAACACTGCGACATGTGGATGAGAGCAAATGCTGGGTCTCCGATAACCAACTATGATATTGCTGGTCTGGTCAATGAAGTGTTTACAAAAGTTGCTCTACTGGATATTGCGGTGTTTGGGTTTAAATGCATTTAAACAATTTACCTATTTGATAGAAATTTATATTAATATTTGATAGCAATTTCCTTCACTTCTGACTTACATTGATTTCGCTTTGGTTAGCTCATCGACGTCCTGCAATGCAGAATTGTCGAATAATTTGGTCTTAGAAGAATTGACAGACTCTCCAAGAGAATCCACTGGGATCTAAGTTCAAAAAGCAATAGAAGGGAAAGGGAAACAAATCAAAGGTGTGAACGCCAAAGGAAAAAGTGGAGATAAAGCTAAGAAAAAGGAACCATTCACTCAAATTTCTAACATAGGAAGAACTACTTGCAAGTACACTTAGAGGACCATGACAAAGACTGAATACAATGCTCCAGCTCCAAGGGTGGGCTCGTGAAGCATGTGCAGACATTGCTGAATGTGGAGATGCATATATATGTGATCGATGTACGATGTTTTAAAGTGTTCAGCGTTTTGTGTTAGAAGTTAAATCTGTCCGGTACTAGGTGCCAATGTCAAAGATTGCATTTTTTCCTACCAAAACTTAACTAAGTTTCCTAAATATGTTTACGTAGAAGTTGTATTTTTTATGATTGCTTTTGATTTTATAATTTGTGGACTTAACTTATTCATGAATAAAGCTACATTTCTCGAAGTCGTTTTAAATTTATTTTCTGAAAACCTTAGGTGTCCGCCACTGGGGGACTTCCCCCTATGTATAGATATTACATAGCAGGTTCCTACATGAATGAATTAACAAGACAATAGCACAATGAATAAGGTGTTGACTGACAATCAAAAGGTAGTGTATTCAAATAAAATAATTAAAAAAAACCAACATTTATAAATCTTCGGTAATATCTATGCGTCCATCTGATAGACGATTTCGTCAGAAACTAATATTTGTAATCAGTCTACAAAAATGGGAAATCGGCTCACAATTACCTAATTAAATTGAAAGTAAACTAAATTAAATATACTGAAAGCAAATATTAATTAATAACTTTTACTTTCATTTTATTATGTAAAGATGTGTCAGTGGTCAGTGGTCACAAGTGAGACTGCTGAGCGTGAGGTCCTGGTTTCGATTCCAGGTCGGCCAAAGCGTCATTGGGTTATTCTGTATAGAAATTCTCAGTAACAGCACAGTCTAGAACTGTGCCCCGTAGATGCCAATATGTTCGCCCCCTAATTACCTGGGACTCGATATCGGTATCACTGAAATGTGGAATAATAATAAGAATAATACTTATTTTCATAAAGCATGGTACATATTAGATGTTTAAATATAATATAAATCATACATGTTTTGTGAATATATAATCTACTAGCTTCCACTCGCGGCTTCGCCCGCGTGGTTTACGAACCCGTACATTTTCCCGGGATAAAAATTAGCCTATGTGCTATTATATATTCCAGACTATAATCTATCCCTGTGCCAAATTTCATCCAGATTCGTTCAGCCGTCCTGGCGTGAAAGAGTAACAGATCCATCCTCACAAACTTTTACATTTATAATATTAGTAGGATTAGTAGGATAGGATAGGATAAGTAGGAAGGATAGTAGGATAGGATAGGAAGTAGGAAGTAGGATAGGATATTAGGTATATGGGTGTATAATAGTAGGTACACCTCTGCCTAGCCCTTCTGGGAATACAGGCACGATGCCATGATATATGTAAAGATATTGTTTTTTACACTTAAACAAGACACTTATAGATTTACTACCTATACCAAATCTAGTGATCTTCATCTTAACCTCAAAAGTACAACTCGATTTTTTTTTATTTCTATCATAAAAAAAACTTATCTATGTAATTGCATATCGATTCCATTTTATGTGAACATTTTTACTCGACAATTTTTATGTAAACACGTTGTTTCAATGTCGCTATTATAACAGCAAGGTATATTACTTATATGTTTTTTTTTTGAAGTCAATAAAAAATACGAAGTTTGGATTGGTAAATCAATAAGGCACGGAACACTATTTGCGCAAGAATCACTTGCACCTTCTTGCGCAGGCGCCATGCCCGCGTTGGTATCACAGTAAATATGCGTGTTTATCTACTTGTCTTCATTCGTTTGGATCTAATGTTAAGTTGAATTGACAGGTTGCTAAGCCGATTTTCTCCAATCAGCATTTAAAGCTTGCGCCCGCGCCGGAGAGAAAGCTACTGTATTTAAGTTTCTACTGTCTTTCTTTCATTTCCCGTTGGTGGTAGAAAAGAGAAACCATCGCAGGTAACTTAAACTGTTGTTGGTCATAACGGGTCATGGATCATGAATTAAAGACAATAAAAAATGACTGACTTCCAATGTATTTTTATTATATGTATTTGTATTAATATTTGTACTGTGTACATGTATGTATGTATCGATACTTTCAAACATATTTGCTATAGCCAAGCAAGCCTTCATGGCCACAAAAGTAGCTGATCATTGCATAAAGTTTCAAAATTTGCCTCATTGGTGTACCAGGTCTAGTGGTCGCAGGGACCACTGCTGAGCATGAGGTCCTGGATTCAATTTCTGGGTTCCGGGCAAAGCGTTATTGGGTTTTTCTGTGTGGAAATTCAGTAGCAGCACGGAATCTGGAACTATAACCAGCAGATAGTAATAGGCTCGCCGCTTAATACATGGGATTCAATAACGGCAACGACGAAATATGGGTGTACAATTGTACACCCACATTTCACCTCTGCCTAACCCTTCAGGGAATACAGGCGTGATGTTATATTATGTAGTTTCAAAATACTTAACTTATTACCTTCCAAATCTAAATTCTTTTGTAATTAGTGAGATGGTTCGTTATGAAATATAACTATTATATCATCTTTAATAAATCAATTTAAAAATTACGAAATGTTCATCAACTTGTCGGTAATTGTACCTAGACAATTTTAGATTTATAACAATTTAAACGGAATTATAAAATCACAAGACTTTTTCTCTTGTGATCTCGTAAAGTCGACATACGTTTAGATGCAAAAATGACCTACGAGTAAAGACCAAAGATATACCTAAATTCTTCTAAATGTTATCCGTATTTTCAAAGTACTACAACACGGATATTGTTAAGTGTAGGTTCGAGTTGTAGTGCGGCCTCTAAGAGCGGAAGAGCTCTGTGCTGTTTGTGTTAATTTTCTCACGCGCACTTTTTGCGCCTGAGTCATGTCTGCTAAGGTACTACGTACTTATTGTTGAAACAACCTCTTTTTAAATACCTTTTTGAGTTTAACTTGAAATATATTGGAGAAAAATATGGAGTTTCGGAATCGTTTATCTATTTTTCCATTATTACAATAGGTATAGGTAATATAATTACCTATATTATATTAAAGGTAAAAATATCGATCGAGCGCAGATTTTCCAAATTGTAAGTATGTATTTAGAGCTGCGCCTACGATTCTGCCCGCGTGATCTCGGGGATAAATGAAAATGGATAGATAATTAGAAACCTACTTAGGAGTAAATAATATCTATGTCAGTTAATACTCCTCCCTATAGTTATGTACTTAAATTATTTTATATCTCTATATTCCTTATTCGGCACGAAAATAGATCCTAATATGTACAATTTAATAATATTTTAAGGTAAATTAAAGAGTTATTACGACGTATTTTTGTGAGGATAAGATATTTCATGTCCCACAATGGCAGCATTGTTTACTGTATAGGTACCCCTCGCTCTGGTGACAGCCAATTTCGTAACGAGGAAATTGCAAAATTTATTCCTCCTAATTTTGTGTTATTTGTACCTATAGGTCTTATATAGAGTAAATTTCACAAATATTCTGCTGCTACTGGTGCAGCGATAACCTAACGAGGCATTAGTAAAGTGGAGGGAATTCCTCTAAATTCAATGCAGGGAAAATCCCCTGCGAAGAATTGAAAGGAATTTCCTTAAAATTTAAATTTCAGGCGAGGAAATACGCTCCTGAAATTAGAGCGCACATCCCTTTTCTTCAAATTAATTAATTCGGATTTTCATTTGTAGGTCTTCAAGATTTAGAACATTTAACTTTCTCCCATTTCATAATCAATGATCAATGCATCAATCTAGCTAACATTTTTATTTGAGTTCGATTCGGTTAACAATATAAAAAATTCCATGATGATACAAATCCACTGATGATAAACGCTAGAGTTCTTTAATACTTTTAAAATTTAATTACAATAATTTTGTCCAAAACTGTCTCACTATTGGGAACCGGCTCGGTTCTCAAGAGATTTGAGGACAACATGAAAAAATATAGGGTTAAGACATAGTCCACCATGCTAGCCTGATGTGGGTAAAAGTATATATATAAGCATAAAGTTATCGATGGAGTTTGTAGTCTTAACAAGACTACAAACTCCATCGATAACTTTATGTAGTCCCTCGAGATATTTTCCTTCACCGTTTCACCTACGAAGCCATGCATGCTGCGTTTTGCTAAATGAACTTTCTGATCGAAAATATAATTAATATAATATATATTTAAGTAGGTCCAAATTTCTGGGAAAATATTCAAGTATGACTCCATTGATTCTATTACTAATCTTACGTAACTGCGTTAAAAACATTCTCGTACGCAAGTACGTCACTACGCTCATTCGCCATAGTAGTGGGCAAAATTCCAAGTTGTAAAACAAAAGTACTACTGTACTCTTGCCTGTTTTAAAATGGTACCTAATATCGTAAATATTGTACTAGCCAGCATTTCCACGCTTATTACTGCCAAAGCGAGTTTCAATTTACCCGACTACTAAAAAGGCTGAAAATGTTACTCTAGGTTTCCTCTATCTGTTAATTTTACACGATCTACACTATACAATAAACAGCCTACAAAAAGTAACGACATCAGCGAAATGTGGAGCAATACCTCTGCCTGATCCTTCGAGGAATACAGAGGTGATGCTATTTTATCTCTACTGGGTGTCCCGTAAATAATGGATCAAACGTAAGGCAACGATTGCTCGCCTGATTTTGAATTTCACTTAGTAAAATCGTTTGAGGCTGACTGTAGTATATAGCTCCAAGTAGTTTGACGACACGGTTGGCGCAGTGGCTAAGCGATTAGCTTTCTGCGCTAAGTGTCGTTGGTACGATCCCCGCACGGAACAAATATTTGTATGATCTACAGATAATTCTTTCGGACCTGGGTGTTTGTGTATGTGAATATATGTGTTTGTAAACGCACCCACGATACAGGAATTATTCCTAGGGGCAACATTTAAAAAAAATGGCTACAAACCATATTTACAAATTAACACCATCATTAACCTTTTAAAAACCTACTACAGGTACTATGTATAGTAACCTATAGATTGCCGAAGAGGCCTTTTTTTTTTTTTTTTTTTTTTTTTACGTGTGGAAATGCTCATGCATACCCGCCGCCCTGGGGATGGCGACGGGTGATGTCGGACTTTTACCGACTAAAACCACACGGTGTTCTTGCGGCATACCTGTAGCGCCGGAGATATGGGATTCGCTTGCGCATTCACCACACCCCCGGCAGGTATCAGCCCGCCAGTGGGTGACCTGGCAGGCTCCGTCCTTGCCGAAGAGCCCTGCAGAAGTGCTAATGTAAAATAATTCTACGTGGTCCATTCTGAAATATTTGAAAGCACGTACTTTTGAACTAATAGCATGTCAAATAAAAACAAACATTAGCAACCGTTCTAAAAGACAGTGACGTCTCACTGGTACACAGTTTCGGATTTACTTTTGGATATAGTTCAAGAGAAAAGTTATTTTGTTCAATGATTTTCAATGAATGTCAGTGGTGCTCATAGAAAGATTTCTATGAAAAAAGAAAGGTGATTCATTTAATTGTAAATATAACAACAATACGGGATAAAAAAAGGAAAAAGTGTGATAACAGAATTAACAAGAAAACAGGTGCGTTCTATACAGGGTGGCAATTAAAAAAGAAACCACGAATTATAGAAATTTCGTACTTCGCTTACAGATAAAATTAATAAAAGTGTATTAATACAACGCAAATGTGCCCGCATACTGTTTTCATACATTTCTGTCTTGACGGTAACGAAGAAAACTCGCACGTATAGGGTTCGTGTTACCCTACAATGATTTTGATAAGCTTTGGGAAACTTATAATATTATGGAAACGGGATTGGCAAACAATACAATCATTTGACGGCACAGTTAACGCATTAGGTGACTGATCCGCTACGTGTCGCAGGTCCGATTCTCACACGGAACAAATAACTGTATGAACTACAGATAGTTGTTCCGGGTCTGGGTGTTTGTGCCTTTGAATATTTGTTTGTAAAGGCACCCACTATTCATGAATTATTGCTACTTAGTACTGAATCTTTAAAAAATAACAGAAGCAGACACCAATCCTTGTTTTGAGCAGAATAAGACCCAGACAATTCACCATTACAGTTAATTAGGAAGGCTACTGCCAGTAATGGACGTCTATACTGATAGAATACGATCCATATCACAAAAGTCGCCGCTATCACTGGCAACTTGCAAGGTATATGAATCGAGTTGGAATCGGGTTACTAAGCGTAGGCGATAAGCGATCAACCTGTCGTCATTATGTAATGCAATTTCACTTGACACTTTTTATTTAGTAAATAAGATATGCCTACTAATATATGGCGTAATGGCAAAGAAAGAAAAAAAGAGATAAACTTTATTGCCTCAAACATGGTTGTTAATGTTGCTCTTTACATTAAATATATCTATCGACTGTGAGCTGGCAACATGTTTACATGTCCTATCTGGATTCTATGAGGATTTTACTTGGTTATACCATTCTAAATTATTTCGTACCCGTCAGCGCTGCAAAAAGCATATTTTACTTCAAACAAAATTAGCAAAAATCAAATTAATTCAATCTATACTAACATCGACCGCGTGGTATGCACAACGCGGTCAACAGGTCCTTCTTAATCCTGTAATGTTGTCAAAAATGAGATAGTACCAGTTGCCAGTTCACAGTCGATATGTTTCACATATTTGGTTGTTTCACAGCATGCAATATTACAATCGAACGAAACGACGACACGGTTGGCATAGTGGCTAAGCGATTAGCTTTCTGCGCTATATGTCGCGGGTTCGATCCCCTCACGGAACAAATATTTGTATGATCTATAGATAGTTGTTTCGGGTCTGGTTGTGTGTGCATGTGACATGTATATTTGTAAACTGTACCCACGACACAGGAGAAATACTAGTGTGGGGCAACGTACAAAAAAAAATAAAAAAATTGGTACTTAAGTAATTATTACAATTACGCTTCATAATCATGTACTCATTTAAAAATTTTTGTGTAGTAGCAAGGTTCGTAGACGGGACTAGAATAGTTTGATTGGGAGGGATCTGCAGCATTCAGGCAACTTATTATAGATTTTAATAGCCATAGGAAAGCAGTTTCGGCGACACAGTTCGGTTTTACTATTAGGTAATAATATACGATTCGGATACCTTGTACCTGAAATGAAATCAACGTTTAAATTACAAAATAACGCTGATCATTAAATTTAAGGTTCGAGGCAGTAGTGGCGCGAAAATAATAAAACCCAGGACGCTACTTAATAACTATCCAGGACACTCCAAAAAGCAGGACATGTCCTGGGAAAACAGGACGGTTAGCGACCCTAGTATAGATATATTTTCTCTGTACCTACTCGCTAATGAAAGTGTGCTACCTACTTATTTCCACACAATTGTATGCTATGTATTTTACTGATTAACCAATTTCACTCGGTTCCACGACAAACTAGCTGATGACTCTCATTAGATTTTCGGTTTAGAAAGTTAATATTTAAGAGAACTTAATAGCTACCGGTCTTCACTGTTTTAACGAAAATACCTTCTTATTTCAAACATTTCATGTTTTTTTTATATGTAACATCAATTTTATAATTGCTTTGAGTATTTATTCATTTATATTTAATAAGCACACTCTCTCATTAGTCATTGGCAGTGTTATTAGGTTTTTCTGTTAAAATTCTCAGTAGCAGCACGGAAACTGGCACTGTACCCGGTAGATGGCAATAGGCTCGCCCTCGATTATATGGGACTCGATAACGGCATCGGTGAAATTTGGGTGTACAATAGTACACCCCTGCTTAACCCTTCGGGAAATAAAGTCGTAATGCTATATTATTGTACATCAGGTAGAAAAACAAAGTATAGTAAGTTTAGAGGCAGTGCTATGATTATGGTTGTAGGTTCAACCTCGCATAGATCAACTGAACAGTTATAAGCCCTCGGTTTAGACTATTCTGTCCAAATATTTCTACTCAATTTATATCACCTTGGTATGTTTAAGTAACAACGTATAATTATGTTAATATAATGTTTATGTCCCTCTGTTCACACCCAAGATACGTCGTATTGAAGGTTAATGGAATCAAAAACCACAGCCTCTTTCAGTCTCATGACTCCCCAAAATGAAGACAGTAGCCACCAATTTTCTTTTTGTGATAGGATCTCTCCCGGTTTTTTCAACCACAAAGAGTATTTCATAACCGCTAGTCTGAATCGGAATAGAGAGGAAAATGTATTACGAACATTTTCCTTGGCTAACTACTATAGATAAGAATAAGAGACTAGGTACCTATTTGCATATAATGTTTTGTTGTTTATAAGCTCGGTGTGGTAATAAGTTGTAATAGCCAGTTATACGTATGTTTGTATGCTGCGCACTTCCGAATAATAACTCGTTTGTGTGAAAACTGCGTATTAGAATATTATGAGCGAGTATACATCACGGCTTGTAAGTTTTCCATCAGCTATCTTACGGGCATGCGAAAACACGTGTATGAAGTAGAATTAAGGTAAAATTACTACAGGTTTGAGATACCCAAGATGGAGTACGTACGTCAAATTAGCCTAGTTTTAGTACCTATCTCTCTCCCATAGGTAATCTTATCACATGGCACAAAACACAATGTTGTAATGTGCAAAACTACAATTTCACATCACCGCTCGGTTAAAGTACCTCTTACTGTAGGTGCATGTACTTTCATATCGTAATGGAAACGTGTTTGGCATAGGCATGACTGGTGGCACCAGCACTACGTCACGTAGCCAAGAGCGGCCACATCCAGCGGCTGCGCGGCGGCCGCGGAACGTGATCGGAACGGGAGGAGCGCGTGGCGCGGGAGTTGCGGGAAGCGACCTTGACGCCGATCGAGGAATGAATCACGGCAGCGAAAGTGGGAGAAATGTGCCGCCGCGCCCCGCGCCGCTCACTTTTACTTTCCAGTGTGGCGCAACCGAGAGCGGCGCCGCAGCGCGCGCGCCACTCGCCCGGCGCCCGCGGCCCGCAGCGCCGTCGCGCCGAATACACCGCGCTCCTAACACCGCTCGCGACTGTGACTCTGCCCGGATTACAGTGATACTACCAGTGCATCACAGGATTCAGTTTCAGTGATTCCCGCGGCGAAAGTAGAAACCGGGTCGCCGATAAGCGTTGTGCAAGTTGTTGCGCGCGGAACTCGCGCGCGGCCTCGCACTCTCCCGCAGGAAGCGTGTCGCAAGCGGGGAAGTGGCGCAAGCGCCGGGAAGCCGACGCGCGCGCTCCACAACACACATACCCTGGATTGCCCCGGCAACACTGGATTCTCTTCTAATATTGTCCCCTGGTAAGATACATCGACGTTTACTAGTTGCTAGGATATCGTTGTGTGAATTAGAAAGTGATATTCTACAGAGAAAAAGCAGTAATTAGAGGTCGAAAGACCACAATGTTCCATCCCGCGCATTCGGTTCTAAACGTTGGAGATCGTAGTGAAGGGGACCTAGTGTCACCAACACACTCAAAGCGCACAATTGGCGTCACCGCCGACTGAACTTCGTCTCGGGTGTCGGAAACGCTACAAATAAAGAAGTGAAATATCCAAGGACAATACAACTTTCAAGTGATTTCGCGCGCGGCCGACAATAAAAACTTCGTAACGCGCCTGCGCAACCTCTCGGTCTCACTTTCGACGTCTGCGCCGAGCCTCGCTCGACGAGCTGCGCTTTCAATAACTATTACAAAACCTCCGGCATGTCGAATTTTCTTTCGAAAGTTATCGCTGCTAGAAATTTGATTTGTGAAGTAATGACCGTTTCAACACTGTTAGCGTGGTTGATGTTGGAAATGTGAAAACTGCGCCGACCACATGTGGCGATGGAAAACCTTGTAGTCTCCGTGACCACAACTGAGTCATTGAGTTGAAGCTATTACAAACAGCACGTTTCGAGCAACTGTCATCATTAAGGAGAACTGAAAGGAACACGGTCCAAGGCCAATTGGATAACGAATTTTCGTTTAATATTAATAAATAGCAAGCACGGCCGATCGTGACGGATCCAATGGTGCACGCGGATGCATAGGATCACTGTGACCGAAACACTTTCACGCGAACAGCCGCCTCACAATCATCACAATAACCATGCCAAATCGAAATAATAAAACGACACGATATAGATGATATAATCGTTGGTAATTGACGAAATTCATTTCACGGAATTAGTTTAGTTGCTAGGCTAGCTATACGAATTCTTTTTGTTTTATCGTTACAGCGAATACTACAAATTGGTGTAAAAATGGCTTTTCTAAGTATTTTAGAATCACAATTATACACGCTTTAGAAAACCATTACTAAAACACGTGGTAACTGAAAAGGACACATTATGCTCACATGACTAACCATTGTGTTCTTGTTGTAGATCAACTTTAACTTAAATGGGCCGTCTTTCTCTAACATAAACCATGTAACATAATCTTTCACGCGGATATTCATAGTCCTTTCTAAAAGACCTTTTAATTTATCGATACATCGTGATAAGAAATATGTTATGCAATTCACGCATGCAATAAATAACTGCTTAAACGCTTTCATTTTCAAACGCGAACATTAGTGGGCGTGCCGCTAAATGTCAGGATTAAGATTTATGATAAACATCGTGATTAGCCAGTGACAAAAGTACAATGAATATAGTTAAACTTTCACCCGGAGAAATGGCGACGCGAAAGTACGCCCGTTGTTCATCGAATGATTTCGTCCCGATTTCACAAACCAATGTAACGAAATTATGAGTTGAAATCCGATGATGTGATGTAAAGGCAAATAAGCAACACTTTCTGTTTTCATACTCGAATATTTAAAGGTCGTAGAGAGATTTATCAATCTTTATATCTGATAAACTTTATTGCAAGTGTAAGTTTAGTATCAGGAAATGACAAAGTAATTACAGCATTCTTCCGAGTTTTTTCACAGTGAATCATGAAGATGGTCGGTGACAAGACATGATAATAAACTCTGCGGCCCATATCACTAATGTTGCCTTTATATGGCGTGAGAATATTTATATTTTTGTAACTCTGTTAAATCATGACTTGAATCTGTAATTTCTAAACTAGATAACATAAACAAATGTGCACAAAGCACGGTCTATGAATTAATACGACATATCAAATATTTACCAAATACGATAGAAGTAAATATGAGTGTGAACGTATTTTTATCAAAGAAACTATTCAATTGTTGATATTTTCCACTAATGACTGTGTTTTAGTAGAACATAGATATTTCGTAAAGCCGTGAACAGACCATTGTTTTGCAACGCATATGAAAAGGCCTGTTACAAATACTATGATAAATGAATAGTTCTGCACAACGACAGTTCACTATTAATTATTATCAATAGATCCATTTATAAAATATCACTTTTGCATGATATCATATTTCCGTGTTTAATTAATTCAGTGGCAATAAATATGTAGTAAATGTTCACATCGAAATAAACAATAGAATTATACATGACCCGGCCGATGTGGGAGCCTCTTACTTTGTTACGAAAATAAGTTTCAATAACAAAAATAAAATTGAGAGTTCAAAACAAGTAGCAATTAAAGTAATTCTCACAGAAGCTGATGATGACTTTACGTAATTTGTGTCTTTTAAAGAAATTCACTGTGTTATCCAATCCGTTTAGACAATGATAGTGAGGAAATGAAAGTGGAAAGCTGTTACGAGAACGGAACGAGCAGTTTATAGTCGCATTATCACATATAAACTTTGTATACAACCAGATGGCCTGGGTGCTCCAAATTAAAATCTACATATTCATCGATATGGTAATGTGGAATCGAAAAAAAAAATATATCCACCGTTTTTGTCACATGTTACAAACTTTATTCTGTAGGCATTCAAGGATCAAATAATTTTGTATAAAAATATTGCGATGACATATTCGTCATCGATTAAATTAGACATTAAGTGAAATCTAAATTTGTCGTTTCGGTGCAAATTTTGACCTAATAAAAAGTTAATGTTAATCTCCAGATATAATTATCTTTTTTGGAAAACCATACAACTATTTACAACCGGTCACGCGATTTCACTCGATGTCAAATTTACAACAAAAAATTCGAATTCTAGGTAAAAAAAGTCACCTGAAAAATTGCAACGATTTGTCACTCTTTTTTTTTAAAACAAAAGGTTATCATATAAAATTAAGCCCAAATTCTTTTAAATATTCTTTCTTTTACCAAGTAACAGCTTTATTTGCTCGAAACAAATGTGTGCTATTAAAACCATTTGCGAACTCTCTAACGACCTACTTAACTACATTATCTTAAACGTCTTTACCTTCTGTAATTGCGCCACGGTTTTCATTTCTCGGTGACCACCCACGCTAAATACGTGTCAAATTGCTAATAGCATTATCAACTTTCATTGCATCATCGTCATCATCAGTTGTAATTATAATGTTTGTCCAGGCTACCACCGCTTGTTATAACAATAAAGCTATCTGCTACGCTCATTAACTTGTAACTACTCCAATATTTATATTCGACCGACTATTTGTTTCCCATCTTATGGCTAGATATATAACATAAACATCTCTTATGGAAGCATCGTTTAATCTGTCGGTACCGTCAAGTAGGTAACAGCGGCGTAGGCGATGGCGGTACACATTGCAACGTGCCGATTCATATCCAAGGTCTTTCCTAGTGGAAGAGAACGGAGTTTCCTGCGGCCGCCTATCTCTCGCGCACACCGACATTCGCACGTGAACGCACACGCGCCCACGTGTCGCTATTCTTTGTGTTCAATCTTTCCTAGCTACCGTTGCGAAGCATCTTCTTTTTGTGCCGTCCGGTGGCGTTTGAAGTTTGAGCCTCTGAGCGCTTCATTATATAGGCGACGGGCGATGCGCGCGCTTCGCAGTTAGTGTGTCACTAGAGCCCGCGCGAGAGGTGGCCTGCAAGGACTGTACCGCGCCAACCTTTTTTTCTGTGCGTGCGATGTTTTCACTTTCGTCATTTTGACCGGGCCAGTTTGATTTGACGTCGCTCGCGCACGGACGTGCCTAGGTTCCGGCGTTGTGATATCCTGTGATCGCTGGTGCTCCGGATTGTTTTTGTTTATGAAATTAATTTTTTGTGAAAAATATGGCTGTGATAAAGTGTTAATATGTTCGATAGTAACATTCTTTTTAACTTCTACCATGAGATTGCTAATAGAAGTGCACTACAGTTGGCAAGGTAAGGTTGTTTTGTTTGTTTACCTTAAATTTAGTAGGTATGCGGGGATGCGCATGCATGTAGGTGTGGGCGGCGGGTAGGTAGTCACAATGTTCTCGGTCCGGTGGGACGGTCGGTACAACCTTGGCTCTAATGAACGCACTATTCGCCGCTTCATCCGCCTCTCGCCTTCGCCTGAGCCTCGCACGGCGAAGAGGTTAATAGGTTCACATTAGATGGTGGTTTGCGAAATCGTTTGACTGAGCTCAGCGTATGAACTGCGCCCGCGCCGCTTTTCCACGGTTGGTTTCGCGCGCATTCTACATACTGGCTCGTTTAATAAATATTAGAATGCGATCACTCCCAGTTTTGCAAGTTCCTAAGTATTTAAATAATACAGTGGTAATAAATTATACGCCTATTACAAAACCTAATTATGTTATCAAAATTTACAGAAATTAGATTCAAAATTACATACAAGTACATTCATAAACGAAAACAAAAAAAAAAAATAGAATTGATTTAGAAGAAAAAATATATATAAACCGTCTGTGTAAACTTTTTTCATTTAATTTCGCTAATTCATTTTAATGAAAAATTAACAAGTTTCTTCCCAAACAGAATTTTTTTAAACTCTCATCGTTCACCGAAACACGTTAATGAACTGGCAATTAATTACCTGTTTAACCGCGAATTTCACTTTTGATTGCTCGTGCATAAAATCGATTTCGGAACTGATAAATGCTTGTTTCGCAATAGTAAAAGTCGATTCATTGCTTTGGGCACTTACCGAATATTTATATGAATCGATTATTTTTGTAAATATTTTGTTCCCGTCACAAATTTCTTTATTCACATTGTAAAAAATTTATGATGACTTGTAGATGAACATGTTTATTGTATTCGTCTAAACCTTGCGTAATACAACCAAACTAATCTCATCAAATTATTTAAGTTATTTTCTATTAATTATAGGATTATCAATCACTCATTAATTACTATCCAAGGCTTCCGAATAATCTTGTTGATAATATGTGGTATTGACAAATATTGTTTTGATTGTAAGATTTGTGCGTGATCAACATACGACCACTTCCTTAATCGACTACCTATTTTGATTATTGAAAATAATAATAATGATAGTTCACGAAACTTTTGTTTTCGTAAGTAACAATAACAATCATGTTATTCATTTTAAACGATTGATAAAAATTGGTAGATGGAAAAACGTTAAACTCATCTTGCTGAAAAACAATAATTTGACAATATTATGACGCATGAAGTTGCTTTAATAGGCACCAATAAGTTTAATTTTAATGAGAACATTAATAAAGCATAAGTTTATATACATACGTGAGGTATCGCGTGTAATGTTTCAAATGCCTTTTTAATTACACAACCTACAAAGGAAACGAAAGGTCCTGATAGATCCGTAAAGCGCATGCCACTGCGCAGGTATAAACATCTTGTTTTCCATGTTAGGAATTAAAAAGATAAATAAATTGACTACATCGAACATACACAGGTCTGTTTGTGTCAGTATTAACTATTTCTTGTTTATCATCTACGAAATTAAGATGAACTGGAAAAAGACTGACAAGCTGTCTGGAAATACAACGTTCTTATTGAAAGTTATAAATAACTTTAAAATGTATTTATATATAACCACATATTAATTTATTTGTTTCGCATACACTCCGGTAGATAAACAAAATATAATCTTATAAACAGATTAAATAAAATCAAGGAAAGGTATGATACTATTTGCGAGTTAAGGGCAATGAAAATTCCATCGACAAGTCTATTCTTGACATTAACACCAACATTGATGATGACAATCGAGTTGTGGACGAAAATTACGCAATGAGAATTGATAGTGATGTTGGGAGTGAGAATTGTGTCAATGAAGCAGAAGTGTCGGCAGTTGGCACGAGTAAACAATTAAAGGGCGAGCTACGAATGATCGCCCAATGCCGTTTTTCTATTTGACTTAACGAATATCACGCGTATTTATAGTGTTCCGTGATAGAACTGAAATAAACTGAATACCATTGGATAAATCATATTAATCTACACTATTCTAAAATTAGAAAAGTTTATTTGTAGTTCAATCGTTTAGGAAAATTCCCTGAGAATGGTGTAGGTACTAAAAAGAGTAGATGCTGGTTTGTATTATGCCTACGTTTGATATAGATATAAATATACAGCTAGATATAAAAGCTATAATAAATAAATTCAATTACAAGATGCAAAAAGTTAGAGCTTTTCAGAAGACTATGGATCTCATTTAATTCTACAAATTATATCATAACGACTCCTTGAACTTTTCTACATTGATGATATACATTCGATATGTATACATAATCAATAAATTATGACGAGTTTAGAATCAAAAAATTTCGTCTTATAAATATTTTAATAAACAAAAAACCTTGGTATTCAAATTTGTTATGAAACCTTTACGACTTGAATTAACTGTGGCTGTAATATTTTAAAACATGTCTATCGGCCTTCGTATTGTCTGATTAACACGATGGGCACTACGATAAGACCCACTGTTAACAGTTTGATAAGATTTTTGATTTGTATAACCTTTAAATTTTGATAAATTTAACCGTAATTACGATTCAATCGTACATACTTTGTACAAGAAATAGGTTCTACTAACCTTAATACCTTCTTGAAATTCCAACAATACTTATAAGATTTACAATATATCAATAACAACTGTTCATGTTATGTATCCTTACAAGATTTGCTCTTATTAGTCTTCCCTGTTAGAGCGAATTCTTAACAAATTGCAAGTTTATATGATTGTGATCTTAATAATAAATAGCAAAAAAAATCAATAGAAATTTGTCAAATGCATCTAAAGATTCAGATAGTTGCGTATACTGCGGTCGATTAGGTACATTTTTATCGTTAAACTAAATGGTACACAATCAAATAATTAGTTTCGCATTGTCAAACACGACATTAATTATACACGATAATATTTATTTTACGCAATATCAAATACTACTTCCGTGTGGAACAATCCACTCGGTTATCGTATACACGTGGTTAAAAACTAGATCTTTTTCCAACTGCAGTTTGCATAAACTAATTACGAACACGTCCAAGGGCCTCTGTTTGTTTAGTAATAATCTATTCGTTACTAATAATTGTAATATAACCACAAATGTAACTGTTGTAATTAGGTCACGCTATGATTCGATTGTAACTCCTATTTCCTGGAAATATGGCGGTGGTACTATGAATTTATCACGACTATTATATGAACGTTGCATAGCAATAGGAAAAACTTGAATCCAATTAATATTACCATCTGTAATTGTCTTGAATAATGACCGACGAAGGAAGTCAAGAAAATAAGACTTCGTAAACGCTGTTATTAAAAAACTCTAACTCGCAAAACGAGTTGCGCAGAAATATGAATTTTCAATAGAGTAATAATTAGTAAAACCCATCGTTTGTTAGCAGGCTTTGTGCACGTATTTAACGTCCCGAGAAACTAGGTTTACAACGTAGAAACGCAAACATTTCTAAAATCCCAAATGCGAGTGCCGAGCTGCGGTGCTATTTCGCAATCGACATTTACTCCTTGCAAAGTCGACATAAACATTTTCTTAGAACTACAAATATATTCGGCACCACTTCGGTTATCCATCCGAACAAAAATGTCTCAACTACTTTATCGTCCGATGGAATTTCTTCATAGTTCTGCGTACCATTTGACATTGAACTGAATTAAAAAGCGTTATCAGAGGGCTCGATATGTTTGTCAGTAGTGTGCGGCAGTTGTGAAATACATGTAACGTTTGGACAGTAGTTATATAGATGCTCATTAACATCTTTTCGTTTGGTTTTAATCATTATTTAATCGAATTTTAATGTATCCTTCCTCTTCGAATGTGACGGTCACTGCCCGTGTTCGTCAGTTGTCTATTAGCACAGTTAACAAGTTACAATTTGATCAGACATTCATCGCAGCTAATTCTGCGGTTTGACCGCCGACATTTGAAATTTTAATGTGTACGTAGGTAGTACTCTTAAATACACCAAAATATAAAAGGCGGTACTTACAAAATTGAATCAGTCAAGGCCATAAATGACGCTATTTGGGAGTGTTATAAAAATAAGAATAACAACGAAGCGGCAGATATGGTAGTTCAAAGAGATGTATTGTATTGTATTAGGACAATAAAATTTAGAATAGTCGTTGTCAAATTACTCCCAGCCCTTTCTTGTTCCCGTTCACGGTACAAATTACCGAAGGACGTTGGAACTGGGTCACTTCGGAAATAGTTTATTGTTATCGGCTAGTCTGCGCGCACGCAATGCTCACACGCACGCCCAAGCCGTGTTCGATTTTCAAACGTTTACGCACACGAACGAGCCCCCGACTCAATTAGGGTTCATCCTTTATAACTCTCGGAAGTCCTTGTACTAGTTTGCCTTCGGAATCTTCAATATCATCATCATCATTTATATCTACGGGTGCGGTTGAAACGGCTTCCGCTTTCGTACAAAAATCAAAAACATACTTTCCTAAGGCCGACGGGTCAATAAAATTGAAAAGGTGTCGGATTTATATTTTTCATAATATAATGTCATTACGAATCTTAAGGCCAGAGTGTTTTGGTCTATTAGTTTTATTACGCAGTTACCCTTGCTTTGAATATTTAATATTTATAGTCTGACGCTTTCGACAGACCCTTGCAAACGGCACAACGCGTTCATCTCTAGTAGGTACCTACCTAGTTGGTACAAGGTTCTTCGTTTTATTATTTCGTGTTTAACGATGCACCTCATAAGTGCATTACACTGACAATTTTATAGTCCCACCAATACATCCAATGCATCACTTAAATAATAACCTTTGAAACCTTGACCACGCCAATAAATTAATTATAGTCGCTTGTCCCAGTCGGCAATAAAAATTCTCATCTACGCATAAACTCTGATTGTTCACAATTTTATAGGCAATTCGATTAGTGGCAAGTTGTAAAATAACTTAGAGACCTCAAGGCTTCCAAACAATAACTCACACACGGCCATGTTACTGGCACACCGCCACACAATGAATAATAGTGTTTCATAGATAACGCATAGACCTATCAATTTGGTCTAGCACATTCACAGGCATACAAATCTGCGCTCACATCCGGAGTAGGGCGGGCAGCGTGTGTGTGAGTGCACTCACACTGTCGCGCAATTTCCCACAAACCCCCACTATTCGGCGCACGCGCGCGGATACACACACAAACCCTAGAGTAAAGAGTAATAAAACTGAAGTATCGTGAACGAAAGCACACGTTTCACGCCCAACATGTATTTTTAGCAAAATGCGAGCGTACGGGTAGGTCAGTTACTATTATGACTGAAATTTTGATAAGAGCCATTGACTCTATCGTAATGAAAGTTACGCAACACCTTTCATTACTTCTTATCTCTCCATTCATATAGCCTCGTTCAGTATTGCTAATATTCTTGTATATAATCCGCACGTTTACTTGTGAACATTATTAATATGTAGGTATTCTCTAAGAAAATATTTTCCATCGATCGATTTCGACGAATTCGTTTTATGCTGAAATATTCCATCATATTCTAATATCACATTTATATTATAGATTCCAAATAAATGAATAACTTTAGGATTTCATTACCAGTCAACAATTTTTTTTAGTATGTAACGTATTTCATGGTTTTTATGACTTCTCTATAAATATTTAAATGTATTCTTCTGATTAGAATCGAACTAGTGGAACAAAGACTTTTTTTTTATTTCTATCACATTAGTGTACCTACTGACAAATGTTACTTTGTCGCGACCGTAGAAAGTAAAACACAATAGCTTGTGTTCAGAATATTACATTTTTATGAGTCATCATGCGGTTTTATATTGTTAAAGCGTGATTCAATTATTACAAGTACAATTTTAGCGAAAGACCCAACTAACAGATCATCGTCAATTTTAGATCGGTTATGAACAGTACTAAGTATTTTTATTTATTTTTCCTCCCATTTAATTTTATTGTTACCTAAATATGATAAACCTAAGTATATGATTTTTCATATTAGGACCTGACTTTATTAATATCAAGATGAGTAACCGCTATTATTTCCATATTAGTCATAGCTTCATATTCATCGCCAATATCATATTGACAGCAATTACTTTTCATAGATATAAAAAGAAAACAGTATTCAACTGATAACCGATAACACTCCTTATGTAAAATGAAACCCACAAAATCATAGGAGCAACTAATCCTAAGCTAAATGATAACCTCTAAACTAATAATGCATTTCTCTACAAAACTTTAAACGGTCAAATTGATAGCAAGCACGTTTTAGGCCAAATACCCCTAACTGTTCCCCGAATAATACCTCGTACCGATCTTACCAGAACTTTCTGTCCTCCTTTCTGTAGAATTAATATTGTTGCACATGGTCCTCTCTCAAGAATGTTTAACGAATTCAATACTCCTTGGGTGTTATGCGGAATAAGATCCTCAAATACTTCCATAAAGGCAAAAAATACTGTAACTTAATATATTTACTACTATTTTCTTCATAGGTTTAGTCTTTCCTTAGTACTTATCTGTATTAACTTCGTACCTTACACAATTATTTTATTTTATTTTTACTTCATTCTGTCTAATGTTGTTTTATGTGAATGCTATGTACACCTATAATTTGTTTATACATATTAAAAAGTACCTTATGTGTTGGATTAAGTTAATAATAAATAAATAAATACACAAAGCAAAGCATACACTTAAATATTCCTCTCAACTTGGAAACAATTACTGTAAATATATATAGTAGTAACGTCATTGAATCCGTCTTCCTTTTTACAACCTATTATATTTGTTTGCAAAATATTATTAAAGTAACATATACCACTATAAACTTGAGTAACTTTTATAGTTACATTGTCCTTATTTGCGAACAAGAATCTTCACCGTAAAAAGCCATCACTATATCTGTTGTTTGTTAAGTATTTTACAATCCTTTCAATTTCCTGTTGAGGATAGAAAAGTTGCATTATACCCATTAGCTGCAGTTAAATAAAAAAGCTGAGAGTCTTTGTTATTTGTAGTCTATTTATTATTATGTTTCCAACTTTAAAGAACGGATTAATTTGAGCATATTTCTCCAAAGGTAAGGGTCAGCGATCAATTTTTGGTTAAATATTATATTGTAACATGTGTTTCAGTAATGCCATTAGAGACAACATAAGGTAAAACACACGTTATTGTATATTTATAAAAATATTTAGACCATCATTAGTCAAACACTACCTATTAGTACCTAATTAGCGCACAATTCTCCAACTATTGTCGCTTGTTCTACTATTCTACATAAATAACTGCATAGAGTAATTTTATATTTTTATATATATATTATGTTTCCTCTTACACGTTTTCCTGCACTATTGTAGATAATAGGGACCACTTTAACTGCTATTTCCATAAGTAACATCTAGGTATTCTATATAATAATAATTTCTATATTAATATTTATTTGTATTCGTAATAGACAAATAATTTCTTTCAAATTCTATTCCTGATCATTAGGCATTACAAAAACATATAATTTTTTTAATACTGCAAACAGAATGCGTTTTCCTAATAGTTTAAAAATGTGACTTTCATCTATAGAAATGTTGAAGAGTTATTTTTTAAAATCCATAATCAACTGGCATAATTAAACGCATTGATGATTCCAATCATAGATTTTTTAGTTCCTTAAATATGTATCATGCCAGGAGCTGAAGTAATTTACTTTAGGTAGAAATCAGTGATCATGAGATATGTATTTCAACTTATGAGAATCTTACATGAATATCATTTTCGTTAACATCGCTCCATTTTCCAAACGTGCTCAATGTTTGCAGTTAGGTTGCGAAAGAAGATGGTTATCTCGGTAAAATTACGGCACATTTTCCCACTTGAGCAACTGTTACACTTGGTTGATGCAAATGTAACAAAAAATTAAATTCTTTTTAGATCGTCTTATCTTTTTTCTTAGTCTCAGATTATGTGAAGCAAACTTATAAGGACTTTGTAATGTTGGTAATGTTATTTTTGAAGTAATACATAATTTTCAAAACTGTAAGTCCTAAAACCGCTAGGATGTGGAATATAATACAAATATTTGTTCATACTTCAATTCTAAATGTTCAAAATACTTATTTGTTTGTGAATCACCTCCACAATTGCACATTGACATATTAAATTTACCTATTTTTCTCTGATTGGTTTGACAATATCCAAGTGAACCAATCAAACGACTGGAAACTGCGAAACTTCAAGACACAAATCCGCGTTTTCGCTTATCTTCAGCAGTAGCGTGCGTACGGTTTCGTTGATATTTGACTTCGCTGATAACTCAGGAATTAGGACGCAGATTGTATTGTGGTTCTCAGTTGTGTTCCGTGCTTAATCTTCACTTACTAACTTCTTGGCGTTGAAGGATTAATCATTGTGCGTAATATGTCACGAACTTTTAATATTGAAACATAAATCTAATGTTCTTGACTTCTTCTTGACTATATTATATTTTCTCTTACCTAAGAATCCCTCACTGTTTCTTTTTGTATTTTTGTTAGTTTAATAGTTATTATTTTGAGGGTATGATAATTGATTGCGATTCTAATATCTTCACTTTTTTTATTGCTCCGCATTACTAATATTTTTAAAGTAATTTTTATTTCATCCCGTAGGTAAATTAGCATGTACTAACCAATCGCGTCAATGCTGTTAATAAGTGTTTTCCCCGATTTTGTTTACACTCTTCACACTTACGTCTGTGTTCATAGAATTTATGGAAAAGACCTTTACTCTTAAATACATAAAAACTTTATTACCTAAGTGCGAAAAGGAAATTTTACCTCAAAATATGATCGTTTATTTATTGTATATTATGTATATTGTAAATAACGGCTTTAGCATTTAATAATAAACCAATCAAACAATAATCCTTAAAAGGACACATACAAGATATAAGAATCGAATAAAGATCTTCAATTATAAAAAGATATAATTCCATAAATATGCATGATGATAGACGTAAAAGGAAATGTCTGTATGAATGACGAATAAATTCTCAAGATCCGCTTCTAATAGATGCAAGGAGATAAGATTTATTAAGGTTACAATTCAAAAATTAGTTCAACTACTAACAGTTATAACAAATAGACTGACCACATGCGTAGAAATGAAAGTCTAAATTCTGAAAAACGAAATGAGGGTTATTAAGATTGCAACATTAGCACTAAAGCGGGGCTTCTCAAAATTACCCCGAAAATAATTCACGTAATCGTGATGGACGTAAAAGCAAGGAAATCAAAACTGAGTCGCTACAACAGTTACGTGGTCGCATTACGTAAAGCCTTTCGCATACTTTCTCTGACAGCAAAATTTAGCGTTCGCCGTTATGCAACTTTACGAAATGGCAGTCGACTAAATTTCATCATTTCGACTACAGAGAAGATCACGGCTTCATATATGGAAGTGAGCGACGATGTGATGAAATAAGAAATGCTGTGATGTTATTTTTTTAAGAAAACGTGTCGTTTTATTGGTTTTATGTGTATTCGGACACATTTGGTTGATTTATTCTTGGTTTTATTTACACCGCATTTGGAAATTACATCATTGCTCAATGTAGAAACTTCTCTTTCATTACGTGTCGTTGTCTACATAAATCAGGAAGGTTAAACTGTAATAGAATAATAGAAAACTATTAATGCCAGATTAATATTCGCAACTGCTTTTATAATCTATATAAAGAGCAATTATTAAATTATTATGCAAAACAATCAATAACAACAAGCACTTCTTAGGTACTGTGAGTACGTACTCGAGACCGGTATTTGCTATTATAACCACTCGAGTTGAAACAGGAAATTTTCAATTAAAAAAATCAAACCTGCCAATAGATTATTCATAAATTCTTTAATAATCACAATATAGTTGTAGTTATATTCAGTGTCGACTTAAACGATGCAAATGTGAGTTTTTACCTAAGACTTGAGTGAAGTAACTTTCTAAAAACTGCTCGAGTGACCTTGAAATAAAACGCTGTTACAAAACCGCGGCCCGCTCGCCGGCGCTAACTCCCCCCTCCTGTGCAACGTGCCCGCGGATCTACGCACGCTCCACCAACACACGCGTACGCGCAACGCCTCCGTGTGCGTACCCATGCACACATGCCAACAACCGCACACATGCGCACGCGCACGGGAACGCACACATGTCGTCTAACAAACACAAACAACACGTGCAACTCATGTGTGAGTTAATCAGTTGAATGTGTAGAAAGGAGTGGTGAAAAATCTAGTCCGGTCCTACAGCCTTACAACATTCTAAAGATTGGCGTGTAATTCTCTAAACACGTGATCATACAGAAAGAACTTCAAACAACACGGTGATTAATAAAGTGAATCACTCGACACTCTCGATCTATTGTGCGGTCTTCGTCTGCGTCATTACAGCACGGAAAAACCGAAGAAAATAACTTACTTTTTTTACTTTAATATAAATTCACAAAGGCCATAACATTATTCCATTCATCCATTTATGCATCTGCGGTACGCTAACAAAACACACCTTAAAATTCTGACAGTTTTGAAATCATCGAATTCCAAATATGTGAAATCCTTGAACATGGATGTGGGTCATGATCAGGTTCCAATATGTGTCTCGTACTCGGTTATTAGCATAGAGTTCTGAGGCGCGCGCGCCGATACGTTGCGCAATACTGTTGACTTTCATCCTGAAGGTCAAGTGCCATCCTATTTCAAAACGGACCTTGGACGAGTCTGGTTTACCTCGGACCGTTTGTAGAGAACAGCCGAGTAAACGGAAGAGATTGGTGCTAATAGATATTAATCAAACAAAGAAGACGTCTCTATATTTCGTTAGATGCTCGCTTTCATAAATAATTACTTGTGAATTGTTAAGATCAATCGCACAAACACTTCAAACAATTGAATGTAACTTTTTAGATAACTATCAATTTAATAATAGTTGTATTCATATAAACTTATGCTCGGTTTACTACAAAGCGGCCACAGATGCGAAGGTCAACTAATTTCGCGGCGTGAGAACGCCTCCATATAGACGATTTAATTCATCATAATTTGCTGTAATAACACCAGAGATATTCAAATGACTGCCGACAATCAAATCCGACCTTTTCTTAGACACGTTCTTTATAAATAGTCATCTAACTGCCGCAGTGATCGCAAAATGTCGAACACGAACTCGATTTGTTTCCGAACCAAAACAGTTGCGAAAATGTAGAAATACGCCAGCGGCGGTGTGCTGATCACCGCGCCGCGACGCCATTACCTCAGGAACAGGGGAAATCTTCATCTAACTCGACGGGTGTCAAAGTTTCACAATCACATTCTGAAACGACGTTACATTTGTAATAAGTGTATATGTACATTAGAGTTGTTTGCAGTAACAGTTAACAAGTATCTGGCACAAGGGATCGATCGTCAATCAAACGCAAGGTGAGAGTGTAACCGCGCAGCTATTTTAGCATCATCGAAGGTAAAACTGATTTGCGCTTTCGGCCCAAGACTCTCTCGTACAAGGGTACGATGGCATTTATAAATAAATACGTTTGTCAGTTGCCAACGACGGCAATGTTATGTTTGGTTATTGATTGGGCTTCACACCACTGACATTCCAAATCGCACCCACAGATATACAAGACCGCTTATAACTCTAAAGTTTTGACTCCAATCACCAAAATAACAACAGAATTATCATATGCATATACTCTGTCGACAAAAGTATAAACCGCAGAACATTTGAATATAGTAAACTAATGAATGAAACAGGCAAAAATTTAAAGTATAATGTAAATCGTAACGCAAATCTTTATCACACAAATTATCGTAATGGCAATGATCTCATTTGACTCAAGTCGACACTGATTAAAATAACTCATTTGGATAGTTCCTTGTTTTTACAACGCAAAAGAAAATTATCTGCGATAAGCTTATCGATACAGACGTGAATTCCTTACTGTGTTTTCGTAACAGTTACAAGATGTTTGGTGACAATGAGTGTGAGAAACGGTGGGGAGTGCATCGATGGGGCTTAGAATGCTGAGCCGAGTAGTTGTTATGAATGAACTGGCATTTGTTGTGGAGTCGACATTACATAATGTATGTGGTGCGGCAGCGCAGTCGATGCTGGCACCGAATATTTCGTCCGAAGGCCAACAGCACAAAGCGTGTGCGGCGTATCGCTGGCCACGCGCGCCCCGCGGTTTCCTGTTTGACGACTATCGACTTACATCACTATCGCTTTCTGTCATACTTCACGCGCCTGTTAGAAGCTTGTAAAGGGGTCTGGCCTGTTGCTAAGTACCTTTGTACATACGTTTGTCATTGAAGTCGTGTACTACCGGCATTATTATTACGACTTCCCAATCTCGCCTTAGAACTCTTCCTTATTATCAAATTATTCAAATGCCCGTTTTCGTTATATCATTGTGATACCGTGTAGCGTATTTAATTGATGTATTTTCATTTCGTAACCGATCAGCGTGAAGTGAGTGCCTAGGAGATTGTCGCAAAATTTCAATGACTTATAGAAGTGGCGTTAAAATGGATACAGACAATTTAATTTAACCGATCATTTCAGTTGTGTAAATAGAGCAGAAAACCGTTCACGAGCATGTAAATGCAGCTCATGAGATTTTCTGCGATTGTGACCAAGCGGGCCGAATGGCGTCGATCCGGTGTGTCAATCGGAAAGCATCGGAGCATGCTGAGATCTAGCCTGGATACATCGCTCAGTAATTGTTAGTCGCATTCTCAATGTACAGATTTATTGCTTTGTTTTCTAACACGAGTGCGTTTTACCAATAAGCCGCGTAATAATTATTCATTCATACAATAGTATCTTCATTTGCATTAAAATAAGCATTAGCATATAATTTAAATATTGCTTTTCTGTCCCCGCTACTTCTGAGATCTCATGTAACCTCAACATTAGTATTTAAACGCCTAAACTGTGGCATTGCACAAGTGTCGCGCCTTATTATCTCTTTTCTGCTTTCAATTTGTCCAATTATTCCCACACCATCTTTAAGATTGTTTAGCATAACAATATTTCATTGACAATTACCAAGATGACATTTCTATGAGAGTCATCATTTGCAAGAACAGGCGTAATGCGACCGACCTCCGCTGTGACGACACTACTGGCGTTGAAGTGTCTTGGCCACCGCGATTTATTTCTTACTTGAACTTCATAAAGATCATAGATTGTGAAATTAAATCAATCAATTGGAAACAATGCAGTGTTAATAGCAATCGTTGATGTTGTTTCCACTGACACAGTTTTAATATTTGTATTCAATTGTGTTTAGTTTATTTTTAATTATTTGGTGACAGTATGGCGTGTTGACATGTGATTAAGACAACATTGTAAGCCTATGTTGCTTGCGTAACTTCAAGATTGGCTATTTCATAATTTTCGTGTATGTACGCTAGCGGTAAAACAATTTAGAATAAGCTTCTATAATATTTATGTTTCTAATAACACTACCGCTTTAGTAATAGTGTTTAAATCTCATAAAATATGTTCATAATGTTAACATGTTTATGTTTTGTCTGAACTAAAGAACATTACTTTTTAATCATTAATGACCCACAGGCAGACCATGAATGATACACCTCTTAGTATAAATATTGTAATTTTAGATATTTTTTTAATAAAATCCATCTTTGTCATTGATTTTTACGGAATTTAAATACATTTCCATTTAAAGGAGACACTAGTTTTGTATTGATACAGCTGATTACATATCTTTTAAAGTTTTACACATGTGAAATAGCCCTTGTAACGATTTTAATGAGAATATACTGGAGTCGCACCAGTACATTATTTACAGTACAGTATTTATTTTATATAATAATAAATTATATTTCCCGCGTGAAAGACTACATGATATGAAACTATTTTCCCCACAAGACAAATAATATAATCCTGGGTTTTTTAAACTGCATGTAAACACAGAATAAATAACAGTACTTGGAAGTGTAGGGAAACTCGCTCGTGGAAGCTTACACATGACCATTTTTATATAGAAAAAAGTGAATTATGTGTAACACTCACCAAAGAGGAAAACATGATATAATTACGCGTGTTTACCTTTGGTTTCGTAGAAAAACCACATAAATAATTTAGAATCAGAACTCTCCTTCAACTGAATATGGATCGTATTGATGAGACTTGTAATAATTGCATATACCCAACAATATCAATTTCGAATTTATTCTACAAACTAAATATTAAGGCGATATAAATTCATTTGACTATAAGGTTCTGTAACAGCACACAAAAAATAATCAATATCTTCGAAAGCCACTAATTTAGATTTACATTGCAGATTATAAAATATGCTTCACAAATTTGATCAGCATAGTTCATAAATCAGCAGATTTGACATAGACATTTTCGTAACTTTCAATTATTAGCCAATGGACAGCGAAAGTTGTAACTTTTTTCAATCATACGCTCCAGTAGGCCAACGGTGGCAGTCTTGTACAATTTCTAGGCTTGCAACACTGAAAATACGAAGTTTCGCAAACCGTTTATTGGCTGATAATAGTCCAGTCTCTATTGATTAGTTCAATTAATTAAAATCCAAATTTTCTGTAGCTTTCGTTACTAAGGTTTAGATTATTTATATTGGTAGTATCCACGGAGGTAGCGTCTTTGTGATCTATTGCGATTATAGTATAAACAAATATAACCTTGACAATTATTTCATAAGTTATTATCAAATTGTGATATATTTCAGCTGATGAAATGAGAAATGGATATTACGTTTGATTTGCAATGATAACAAGTCATATTTGGACTATATAATGCCCTTGTACCCTTTCTTACTTTACGTACATTCTAAATCCATTTCAACCTTACACATATCATTAAACAAGAAATTAACGTAATGAAACATCATATTGCGTCAATTTTCCTTTAATACTGTTTCACTGCGTATAGACTCTACATTGTAAGAATTAACTTCGCTATGATTTCAAAGTTACAAATCTAACTTAGCAATCAAGTCTTTAATATGTTCTAAAAAACCATTCTCATTAAAGAAACACGCCATTAACTTTGTAAAACGTACTAGACACTAATTATTTATAAGTACATGTTGAGTTACAATTATGTCGTTTTATTCCTCCTTTTACAGTGACATGACTGTCATAAAAACCATTAAGAGAGCAACAATCTAGAATCGGTGCGGATCGAGTAAGATTGTAATGTGGACGGCCATTCTAGGTCGGTACGTGCTTAATTAGTGTGGGTAGAATTATGTAAGCCAGCCGGGCGTTTCTTTTATGAACCAACCTTGATACTTGGACTGATTGAGATATTTTTATAGATGTTGATATTGTAAACCACTTTTGTGTTGTTGTTCTTCCTGATTGGAAACACCTTTTGGGAAACACAGTTTTTAAACGACTTGTTTTTATTGGTTTTAGAGTGTGACTTTCATCGTATGTTACATGTGACTTCCACGTTCATGTTATTATTGTTTTTATTGTTTGATTGTGCGTGTCCCCACACTCTTGCTTTTACTTTCATCATTTACAAATAGCTCTAAGAATTGTGATGTCTTTAGACATTCAGAATCCTCTTCTACATAAACATGATAATCGTTATTATCGTATAGAACGTAACGAATATTAGAAACAATTTATTTGGTTTTTAATGCACAAAATGTAAGTTTTATTTATATATAACATGTTATCTATGAAATTCGTACATCTATTCCTTTAATTAATGTTCTAGGTGTAACAGATACCACTGATATTATCAAAATTTATAGAAATAACAATTGCTATCAAGATTTCAATAATTCACGATAATTACTGGTTACTAGCCTAGCCAAGCCTAGTGAGTGACCCATTTCACTGACTTTTAGAACTTGCGAAAGATAACGATGATAACCATCTTGATGACATTTTGTTTCTATATTGAAAATGCGGATTTATTTTGTACTACAGTTTTTATATTTTGCTGCCGTTGACACTTTTGCTTTGAACTATATTGCTTAACAAAATTACCTTCGTTTGCTCCCAAATGAGTAAGTAACAGGTAAAGAGATTGTGTTTATTATTAAATATCCGGAATTTTGTTTGTTGAAAAGTGTCGGTGAAAGTGAGTGTTTGTACAACGAAGGTCACTTAAAAAGGCCGTACGTATATAAAAAAACGGTGACTTTATCTTTCATTCACGTTTAGATAAAATTAAGTTGCATAAACGATCTGTAGATCATTGAGAGTACGTGTGGCGCCATCTATTGGACTAGTCAAGAAGCTGTTACTAACGCCATCTAGTGCGATCTATTTCAAAATGGTTAGAAAGGGAAAGTAGTTGTAATGACGTAGTAATGTTAGTTGATATTAAAATTAGAATTATTTTATCATGGTTATCTCAAGATCAGTTTTACTTTCTTAAAGTCAAATCTATAATAGATTGTAAGTCTACATTAATGTAGACTTACAATCTATTATAGATTTGACTTAAAGTCTTAAAGTCAAATCTATAATAGATTGTAAGTCTACATTAATGTAGACTTACAATCTATTATAGATTTGACTTTTTATCTCTATTATAACAACACCAGTTTTCAGAACACATACCTTGATGTCTTAAGGTGTTGATTTAAAAGCAATGGTAACGATGTGAAAAACTGCAATACACTGTAAATAAAAGATCACTATCTTATAAAGTAGGTATTAAGCGTGTCTTACAGATATTTACTTTATAATTAACTGCAACCTCCTATACCTAATAAGGGTTGTCAATAAAAAGAAATTTAATCGTCAACACTAGCAAATGTACTTATAACAATTACTGATTACAACAAGCATGCTATTTAATTTATCTTTGTCTACACAAAGGTGAAGAATGACTTTTCATAAAATTTTAAATATTCTATCAAAAAAAAATATTCATGTAACAGTGAATAAGAAATAATTTACTATGCAACATTACCTTCAAGTATATTGAATAAAATATCAAATATATACCATAATAATACTAACATGCTAACAATTCTACAATACAAAAAAAAGCAACTCAGTTCGAGTCTAACCTTGAATAATATTCAAATCAACACAAAATGATTGACTCACAATAAATATATTTAACATTTACACAGACTGTAGATTGTGTTCTTTTTCTTTGAATATGTATTACTTGCTAGCGTACGCTCACGACTTGGTCAAGTAATTTTCCCTTTGATGCAATGAAGCGAAAATTACATTGTGGCTATTGATATCTCATTGAGTCATCGGTACAAACTTGAATCAACCCTGAAATAGATTAGAAGCAGAAAAAGTTTTAAACAGTAGGTAAGTGAACTCAATGAACTTTGTATTTAAAATAAAACCACATTTGCATTTAAGCAGTACCGAAAACTATTGCACGGATGTTTGAATTACAGTCTGCGTTGTACTGATTAAAAATTACAAGTTGTAACCAGTTGTATCAAACCTGACAAAAGAATATCAACGACCATTCGAAAAGCCTTGAACCGACTTCAGCTGGCAACCCTAGATAACACTAATTTGATGCAAAACATGGGAACTGCATCGTTTCGACCGGCTACGCACGGACAATGGCGGGTGAGCCAGACGCGCACCGCTGGCTCCAGTCCTGAAAATAGCGTTATGTAGCCACTTTAGTACGTATAGTACGGATTTAGATAGCCACTTTAGTATTGCCTTCGGACCCGCCCACGGCCGCCCAAGGACGTAACGCCCATGTTGAAAAGAGACATACATGTTTTATTGTTAGGAAATTTATACGTTACGATTCGATTCTTGTTGTTTGTTTTGTTTAAATAACGGTTGATACATATATTTACCTATTTTTTTAAAATTAAGTCAATATAAATTAGCTTTTAGCTGTACTAAAATAGACTAATTGTTTAAATATGTAAAAGTTGATACCGAAATTAAGTACCATGTAATAATTAGCCAATCTATTGCAATTCCAAATTTCTGGCTAGCGAGAAGTTTCTTAACATGCTACTCGACCCGGAATAGAACCTAATACCTCAAGCTCAGCACCCGCACTTGAGACAACTTCGCCAATGAGGCAGTCTTTTGTTAATATTCCGTTCCAATCATCAACTAAAATATTTTTTATTCATCTTTCATACTTGTTACTTTTACCGACGTTCTAACCTTCAATTAGTTTCACATTCATTCCAAAAATCATTTTTGATGGCACGTTTGGTGCACTGGTTGAGCAATCGACTCCTGGCGCACGAAACTAATATTCGTAGAGCTACAGATAGCTGTTCCGGGTTTGGATGTTGTGCATGTGATGATTTGTGCCTGAAAACGCACCCACAAACAATAACTCTAAAATTTGAGGCAACGTTTAAAAAAATCTATATTTTCAAAGGCATGTTCGCAAAGCGGTATGCATATTATAACGAATTTTTTTTTTGGTTTTCAATTTTTTATTTTCTCGTCTTATAATAAATATTTGGTATTAATTATGTGGCCTTCAATTAGAGCCTCATTAAAGCAAACTCAGCCCACATTCATTGGCCAAGGAAAATTTAGCATCACGGTCTTAAACATAATACATATCTCATTTTTTGTGGCCATGTACAGATACAAAGCACTTAATTCTCGTTTCAATGACTGCTCGTTTCCCGCGCTCAAGGAAATGTTAAGTCTTTGTCGAGTCACACATGTAATTTTTATACAGAACTTAATTAGCGTCCGGAAAAGTAAATTATAAAGTATATTTATAATTAAGTTTAGCAAATCTGGCCAAATATTTTTTAATATTATTCCAACATAAATCGCAAATATTTGAATTTATACTTGACACGTGTAGGTACGTACGATTTTTGGATAAATGACGCTGTTTGTGTAGATTATTAGCTCAGATGTTTGGTATCTTTCCAAACGGTAGCGTTTCGTAAAAACAAATAGTTTGACGAAAACAATTGAAAACGAAATCATTACGAAGTCGTGACGATTAAGATCATGTTGTGCGAGAACATTCCGTGCGCACACACACTTGTCCCTCGTTGCACTTTTATATACCACCGCAATTAAATATGACTTTTGAGCGAAACAGTGCAACAATAGAGAAGCAGTTGCCGACAACAATGAGCACTGTTCCACCGCTTGTGACCCCACTGTTGCTAAACCTCGACACAATGCAAAAGAAGCGCCTGTTGATCGTCTTTTAAACGATCTTGCGCTTCTATCGCAACACTAATAGCACGTTGCGATGCTTTATCAGGCCAAGGTCCTATTGCAACAGGCTTTCTAGCACCTGCGACTAGGACTTCTGTTGCTACTTTTGGCAGTCCAAGAACACGTCAGTTGAACACGTTAATTTAAATTCTTCTCACCTTTTAACCTTTTTAATTTGGTTGGGAAACTAGAATTGTTTGGTTAAGAGCTATTGTGTCGTATCTGCAACTAAATGGTGTATGTGAACATTGGGTTTTGTCGTAGGTATCAATATCAATTTTGCGAGACATGATATTGAATCATTAGCTATCGTAACAGTCGGCTGGCTGTAGCCTTGTCTTCCTTTACACCAGCGGTTTTCAGTCTGGCATAGAACAAGGCTAATGAACCGAGAACGTTATGACGGGCCTCAGTTTCGGCATGATTTCACTTATTTACGTGTTGAATTATACGCGCCTGATCACGAAACAATAATTGAACTCATCTTCCAATTTGATAATATTATTCATGTAAACACAACAGCCGACGAAATTGATCATTTTGTAAATCGATGCTCATAATTGCCACGTTTTTATCGCAATCAACTTTGGATTATAATAGCTGCACTTCCTTATGACTATAACTGACAACAAAAACTTAGATATAATGATTTCAAAGTCTTCACACGTTAGTCAAGTACAATAGGTATTTGTTACGCCTCGAATTTCACACAATTGTAAAAACTGGGAGTACGATAGTCGCTTAGATAGGTTTTATGATTTTAACACGAGTTTTATTATTGTTTAGCTTGTTCAATGATTTCAATGTGTCAATATTCAAAAGTAACGCAACTCTCACACTAATGAAGAACCCGTATAAAGCTTTATTATCTGTTATGTGGTACCGCAGTATTACCTATAACTTTCTCTTCACTCTTATTGCCTTTTACAAAACGCTAATTAATTCTAAACACTTGTCCATAGACTTGACATATTACGCAGATATCTTTAAAGGAAGTTTAGACTGAGTTGCAACTAAGATTCACCCAAGCCAAGAAATATTTACTTTACGATTTGATTTTAATTTTGTCCACAATTGGCCAGCAGATGCTTTATCGCAGCCTGACGTTTCCAGTACCCACACAAAAGAATTTTGCTGGCCTACCTGATATAACTGAGCTGCATCTAATACCAAGAGAACACGGTGATATTTTAGTTAAACCAGAATTATTAATTCTGCATAGCCTTGCGTTTGACCATAGTCTCTCAGTCAAGTAAGCGAAGAGTGATTTTCGAATGCTTATGTTATATTTCTGTTTCAGTGCTGGAATGATGGGCGAGGGGCTGCTGACTCTGACGTACGGCAAGCACCACGCCTGCATCCTTAACGAGGTTGGGGCAGCGTGGCGTGGCGCCCGCTACTCGGACCTGGTTCTGGTCTGCGACGACGCTGTGCCGCTGGCCGCGCACAGGATCGTCATGGCCGCTGCTAGCCCGCTCATCAGGTAATTTTGGATATTTGAAGTTTGATGACATCATATAAATGAATAAGGGCAAGGGGTACTTTACTTTAAATCGTCTTCGGAGTAGTTCACCATTTTAAACAAGTTTTTAAATATAAAATAAGTTCTAATATGTAATCATAAATATAACTATACTGAAGGTATACAGTAAAAGATTTTTTCATTGATTAATTAAGCTCATACGTAGTTAAATTCTATGAAATAATGCACTACCTCTATCTAGTATGATAACGGAAGCAATTCTTTACAATGTCTTACGTCATGCGCTGTTAAATTTCACTACTAGTATTACCAACAATAGTACTCGAATAGACCACTGTAATCTAATCTTAATTATTTAATAAGGTTAATTGGTAAGCCAATCCAATAACATACTGAAGTAACCGGTATCTTGTAGGTGTAAAGGCAATGAATATACAAGGAACAGGGACACATACTGTCTTATCTGGACTTTAAACCAGGATATATGAATAAAATTACAATTACTTAACAACTAGCACCTATCATATTATATTCAAAGTTTAAGGTTATTGAACAATCATTTAAGCTTCTAAGAAAAGTCGCTAAGCTATCTGTATTGTTTGTTTCCAGGAAAATACTGGATGATACGCCGTCAGTCGAGAATCCAGTCACGATTCACATGTCGGGCATCAGCAGCACTCTCATGAGGCATCTCCTTGTATTCTTGTACAGCGGCCAAGCCTACATTGAGGTTAGCATCCAATCTGTTTTATTTATTCACTACACTACCACATTATCATAACATTAATTAAGCAGTTTCCAAGGAACTCGTCAGACTGCGACTGAACATTAGCATTTAATTTTAAATAGGATGTTAATTAACAATGTTTCTGTTTTACAGTCTGGTGAAATAGATGATATGCAAGAGCTATTCGAATTATTGGAAATCAAATCGGACGTATGGAAATCAACAAAGGAACGACAAAAGGCCGAAGAAAGAAACCGATCGTGCGACCGACTCAAATCAAAAACCCTAAAGACGGATATCAACAGCAACGAGAGCAGTAAACACGATGCACCTTCAGGATCTTCACACTCAGAAAGCGAACTGGTCACTCCTAGCGCGGGATACAGCAAAGACAAAGGAGATGAAAACATGAGTATAAAAAAAGAAAACATGTCAACTAGTAGTAATGATGAAAGGGAGGAAGAGGAACAAGATGGAGAAAACAGAGACAAGGAATGCGGCCGGCTGATGGCGCGACGAAGAAGTTCATCGAACCCCGTCAACTTGTCGCTAGCGAGGAATTCAGAAAACACAGGCAGTGAACACGATGACTCACAGGACGTTGATGTGGAAACAGTTGCAGCAAAGGTAAATACATTATTCATCTAATCAATATCCATATCACTATATTTATTTAAATAAAAATATGCAAATAATTTTCCTGTTATTTCCAGAACATCGCAAGAAGAAGATCAACATCTTCGAGCCAGGATGATCCACCCCAGGAAACTGTATACAACCGGAGACAACTGCTTAGTGATCGGTTAGGTCGTGGAATAGAAAGAGCCAAACGGAAATCACATTACTTAGAACCCCCAGAGTTAGATTTACGGACTGTAAAATTAGAGGATTACGCGCATCTTAAACCCCCAGATCAAGACTTGATATCACTGGTTCAGACCTCTCCCGAAAACTATGTTGTCACGCCGCATCGGAAAAGAAGACCTGGCTTCCACAATTCACCTTCACAGAATCCTCCATTTGTATCATTCCCCCCAAGTTACTTAGAAGAAATAGCACACCTGCGGTATACACAAGGTCCTGGCAGTGCGGCCGCTGTTGCTGCTAGCGCTCGGCTTGGAGTACTGCACCCGCTGAGCACATCGGCGCCACCGTACTTACCCGAAAGAAGCGCAACTCCCCCAACAGCGACGCACGAGGATGCCCTCAAATACCGACCTCCAAGTGCAGGGTCTTGGGGCCCTTGGCTCTGTCAGCCACAAATGGGCGGAGACGATGCACCCGCGACAGAACACGACCAAGGTTCAAGTAAACAGGCGCCAGTTCGAGAGTATCGTTGTGAATATTGTGGCAAACAGTTTGGTATGTCATGGAATCTCAAGACTCACTTACGAGTGCACACTGGAGAAAAACCGTTCGCTTGTCGACTTTGCGTCGCTATGTTCAAACAGAAGGCTCATTTACTGAAACATTTATGCTCGGTCCATCGCAATGTGATATCGTCCAGCGAGAATGACGGGCGAACCAACACACCCGGCCGGTTTAACTGCTGTTTCTGTCAGCTCACGTTCGAAGCGTTACCAGAATTAATTAGACACTTGTCGGGGCCTCACAACAGTTTGCTTCTCAGTAAGAACCTACACGAATGACGCCCGCCCACATGACGCGGGCGTCCGCGTAACGTTGGACTTTGAAAACTTCTCTCATTGTGAGAGTTCAATTGTGATATGTGTTTAGAAGGATGTAATGTTTAAGTGTTTAGTTTTAAGACATGTGATATCGCAGAGCGATACTCATAGGAAACCATTCGCAGGAGGTTACTGCGGGTGTGATGTTGATGACTAATTTAAAAAAAATCACATGTTTGCCGAATGGGTCCAAATTGTTATAATTTGTTTAAAAATTATAATCCGGGACCAACACCTTCCAAGATAGTATTTATTTGAAAGATGTATTTCATTAGGGTAAATATTATTAAAAGCCACCGACACATTAATTCCTTAAGCATAGAAAATAGACATGTTTGTCAAAGAAAAGTTGCGAATTATGTAAGGCCTAAAGAGATAACGTCACATAAACTACCTCCTAATTTAAATCAGTATCTTGATGAATCTACTGTGGCGTTAACATGGGTTTGTATTGACTTTATACTTCGTAATAAGTATACAGTCAATAGATCTAGTCAGAATTGGAACTAAGAATTAGAACAGTTCTAAGTTAAGCAAATAGTAATTGGTACCAATTTATATTCATCGATAATTTGGTGCTTCTGGTAAAATATTAAATTTACTGTTACTATCACAAACGAGTACATTAAATTTGTAAATAAATCTCCGTATTTTCAGTTTCAGTGTTGTTGACCCCACTTCGTTCCAAACACTCTGACTTGACATTTCGCAGCTTTTTACGACATTTACAATCTCAATATTAGGTTTTATCATTTTATGTAACTTCTAGAAAAAAAAATGTGTTCGTAATAATATAATGTATAGTTTGCACATCCTTCCATTCGTTCGTGCCGATTTTTGCAATGTGGATAAGCACCAAAGATTTGTAAAGCAATGAAAATGTTTTGGTGTACAATTAAGAGAAATTATAGGGACCTGAAATGATTTTGATTTTGTTAAACTTAAAATATGTAGGTACCAATTTAATAATCTCATCTATAGATACTAACGTTCAATTTTCTGTAACCACTTCTGTAATTCCGTTGCGAACTTTATTATGAAGCTTGAATATCTTCTTATTTTTGGATTAATTTACTTTAGTGTTAATACGAAGCTGACCAGGCATTATTTTCAAATGAATATTTTTATCAACTAGTACTTTAGCTTTATTAAAAATCTTCGAAACTTATTTTCGATGTCGCTTTTTATCGAACACATTACTGTGGCCAGTTATATTAAAGCTATTATTGTAGTGAAGGCTGGATGTTCAATCTTAATTAAGGCTTCTATTATACAAAGTATACAAAATTAACGATCGATTGTTTCGTCATTAGGATGCCAAAAGTGTTTTATTATTCATCAATACATTGTATTGTGCGCCTCGATTCTTATGAAAGTTTATTCCAATAAGCCAGTTCAATACTGTACTCAATTGGAGGTATATTTTGTCCGTAATACTCATTTTGTACAATCCGTTCATACGTACTTTTGTTTGGAATTCCAATTATATTTTATTTTCATTCATGCGGATACTTGTCAATGCAATTATTGTTGTTTATTTTTACATCAATAAAACTAAAGTTACCAACGAGTTGTTCAAAACATAGAGTAAACTATGAAATTGTCGAGTTGCTTTAATGTCTCTTTCGAACGTTACCTATTATACCTGATTTTTGTCGTTTTTTTTTTCGTGTTATATTCGACGTCGATATTGACGTAATAATTAATTGGGGAACAATTTAATTTTAAGGATTGTGATTTCAAGGAATCGTTTAGGTTTATTCTATGTGATAATTGTCTGTTTTGTCTTAAGTAGGCACGTTGAGAACGCTGTCTTCCATTGCGTTTTCCATTTTTAAATGTTTAGTACTGTCACATGCGAATACATTGACAATTCCCATCTGATAAAAACAAAGTCTATTGGAATTTCATCGTATCTTAATTAAGTCTGTATACAGTCTACAATGACGACTACAGATAGTTCAATGTATTCGAGTGTTTCAATCCTTATTCGTGTAAATAAAATTTTAGAATTAAGTCAACGATGCATGACAAAAAAAAATCGTCCACAAAACGCTGCCTACCCTATACGTAACTTGAACAAATTGTATTTTTATAAATATTTTCTTCGGAACCCACTTGTAGTATAGAAACGATGTGATATTATCTCGGCGAATGTCGGAATTGCCTTAAAATATTAAATATCAATGCAAGTAGGTCTTACTTATACGTAAATTGGTGTTTTATTAGGTATATGACACGAGTTATTCTTTTTTTTTTTACAATTATTTCGAAGTTCTCCGGTTTGAACTTCCAACCGAGAATACCACAGTTTTTGACAAAGAATTTCATAAAAACACAACCACACGTTTATTGTACAATAAAAAAAAATACTCTCGTAATTCTTCAAAAGAAACACATTTTGTGATCTAATCATACACGGGGACATATATCTAAGAAACACCAAAAGCCGATTCGAAATATTAATTTGTAAAAACATGACGTTGTTAAGAAAATAAATGTAAATAGTAACTAGTTTTAAGTTCTAATGGTAAATAAAGCTTAACTTAATCTTGTTGAACTTGAATATTGATTTTTCTCTGTTAATTGTAAATTAAAAAGTATTTGATAAGTTTTCACATACTTGTACAATTTTATGTAGATATTGTTTAGAAAATAACATTCTGTAAAAATGTGTTCTTACCGTAGTAAATTAAATAACGAAAATATTTTAGTTACACACTCCCCTGTTATTTATTTCAGTCCAATTAGCTCATATTCTTGAAGAAATATTAAGAATATGCAGGCATGCGCAATAAGTAATAAATATGAAAAAATGATTGAAAACCATTACAGTATAATGTATGGAGTTGGCAATACTAAAACTTATTAAAGCGATGTTACAAAGTGACAGCAAATAAAGCCCACGTTTAAAACAGCCTCCAATTATTTACGTAGTCCTCCAATTGGTTACCACTTTCCACCAAGAATTCATGAACTTGCTCATGAAGAAACTAATAATGATGAGTTATGGTAGGCAGATGGTGCGAAGCCAACACTAGGCCCGTTAGGCTTTGTATGTGCTATAGAAGTTATGTATGCAGTATTATAAACCGCCAATTTTTTAATCACGAGAATAAAGAACAATACTACTGGACACCATTCTACACAAATTTCATCATGTTGGAAATCATTCAACTATATGAGTACCTACTCCATATATATTCAATTTTGTATGGAACTGCTGTTTTTAACGATTTCAGAGTTGGTCCAAAACTAAACGAAGCATGATGAGTAGAACACGCTCACTTCAAACGTAAGAGATACTAAAATAGCAACTAAGATAAAGACGTCATCCATTTCTGATCAGAAAAACAGAATGGTCGATCATCAGAAAGAAGTGCCCAGACCAAATCACTTAATACTGTCCCTATGTTCGGTAAGTAAGTAGGTAAGTACAATAGTATTAAAAGGCTGATAAATAAAAATCACATTATATCAGTAGATACAACAAATACAGCGTGAATAATTATAAATCCGTCCGTAGATCTATTTGACCTTTGCCCACAGCAAAATGATTTGACGTGACTGTTAACATATGTACATAGAATCAAATTGAGGTTAGTGTCCAGTGATAATCAAAAACAGAAGCAAATTATGACAACGAACGAGCCTATCCTAGAAACCCTGAACTACTAGCCGCCCTAGATATCTTTAGACATGTCTTTGTTGTCAAAACATGTTATCGATTTAGTACAGAGACTAGTACTCGACGATATAGTCCAAAGGTAAACCAATAGATGGCGCGAAACGAAGGTACATGCAAATCTAGTTCTAGTTAATGCACACTATATAAATAGCGTGTTGAGTATCTAAGCTAGAAGAAGAATTCAGTAAGTGTATAAGTTAGAAATCAATAGATCATAATGCGCCTTATTTTGTTACAACGAGAACTTTAACATACCTAGTTTATATGAGATACCTTATAAACAGCTAAACTAGGTAAATAGTTTTGATGTATTTTGAGTTGAGACACAAAAAATATAATCCATTAATCAATTTAAAATAATATTATACCAATTTAATTCTCAGATAATTTTAATGTACTCAATGATTTAATTTCGAATCTAATAGCGCCTTTGACAGTACGGATAACGAAATGAAAAATGATCTTATTGATAATGTCTTTAGAATATTACATAAAAATCAAAACAAATATCTTTAAATAGATACAAAAGATACACTGTAACTACTAAACTGGATAATATCAAGAAATTACGAAGAAAGCATTTCATTGGTCAAAGCAAATCGTATTACGTGTGGTCACGCGCGAAGAAGCCTTACGTTATGGCGAAGTGGAGAAGCATCGCAAGTTGTGACCTAACGGCTGTCCAGGTGAGTTGTGAACACGATAATATTCTATACAAATTAATTTAAGCTTTGCGATAACCTGAAAAACGTAGCTAGGGTAGACTGGATCCGGAAGACAGTTCGAATATTTACTGAGCCGCAACTAACAATATAGAGACCTAATAACAACAATTATAACAACTTACTACGGAATAAGTTGTTATAAGTGCTTAAAAAGAATATTGCAAGCCATCCTATTGAAATGGCAACTATTTCCAGAGGATTGATGATTTTTCGATACCCACATGTAGAATGGTTAGCCAAAATTAATTCTATTGTTAAACGACTATTACTATTATTTATATACGATTATTATTGCTATTACTAGGGATTGCTACTGATTGCCGTTTGGCGGTTTTCCTATGTTCTCTTAGTGCTGTAAAAAGCAAATTACCAGCATCTTCCACACACATCATTTGCCTAACCTTTTCTCAAATATGGAGTCGGCTACCCATCTAACCAGATGCGGTTGAATATTAGTATATTACACGGGGCAACTACCATCTGAGCTCGACCATTCATTAGCTGCAAGACTTCGACTTCTGAATTCGTCTAGCACACCCTGAGCGGTCAGCCTTGATACCACTATGGTGAATGGCTAATCTTCCGACTAATCGCATAAGTGATCACTAGATAATAAGTTGTGCCGACATTAGAAGAAGAAAACCCATCTTCTTTTGTCATCATACATAATATTCATTTTATGTTTATATTCAGTCAAATCTGGTGAAACTGAGAGCTGACTCCAACAAATAGAAAAGAGGGAAAGAGAAGTAAGGACGACATGTCTATTAGAATGCCCCCAGTGCTCATAACTAGACATTTTAGCTTGTGTTTTTGTTTAATTTAATTAATTTAGTTTTCAAAGTTTATTATAGTAATCGAAATGAGCGCGTTTAAGTTTTCATGCTATAAATACCAAAGATATATGGCAAAAATGTGTGTGGAAGGTATGAATATTTTTATTTCTTATAAAAATGTAAATATCACGCAGGCACAGACACTGTCACACCAACTACCTACATTTAAAAATGTTACGACTTCTATCATCGTATAAATTGAAGTGGATCGTAAAATAACAGTACATAGGTGCTAAAATAAAAGTTATTTACCTAAGTATTTTTACGTAAACCTATTGTTCCGTACCGAAATTTTCAAAAGCATACATATTGGCAATGAAGATTAATCTAAGTTCAATAAGAAGCCACAGAAGAGGGTTTTTCATTTTAAACCTGCGATACTCCAAGTCTGATCAATAGCTACTAGTAATGGTGTGAATAGACATAAGAACAAATGAGTCTTCATATTTTAAAGAAACCCATATTCCCTTGCGCTACTCGGGAAAAGATTGAAAATTGTTTGGCTACTTGAAATAGTTTTCACTCTAAAACGAACATAAATATGAGAACCAAAATAACTTCAACGATAACCTACACTGAAAGAGCAAAAAGTAGCTTTATGCGCAGAGGAACAAATAATCCATACATTCCTCTTTGTAATGACTATTTATAATTCTTTTTACATAGTGATCCCCCTTTAAATATACGTAACAATAATTAGATGTAGGACTGTATACAGGAGTCACTACATATAAAACAAAGTCCCCCGCCGCGTCTGTCTGTCTAAACGCGGTAAACTCAAAAACTACTGAACAGATTTTCATACGTTTGTTTCATACGGTACTATACGTACGGATAGTACTATACGGTACGGATGGAGTGATTCATGAGAGAGGTTTAGGTGTATAATTTATCAAGGTTTTGTGTAAATTGGCTGAAATATGACTGATGATTGTTGAAGATGTCAGAAAAAATCATGCCGACTGAGAGCATTATGGGCGTGCGCTGCGTAAACCAATAGATATAATTATGCTGATATGACAGACAAAAATAAAATAGGCGTATATGCTCGTCTAGTCATACGAAGCCGGAGCGAGTCGCTAGTAAATTATAAAAACCTTCCTCATAGGCTGTGGGTTCCGTAGGTCTTTTTATGAACATTTCTGGTTAAGTTGAATACAGTTAATAAACACACACAGTTATGATTTCTGTCGCTGCTTGCAGTTAAGATCCTACAAAATGATTTTCATAAAAACACTTACCAAAAACCGCGTACAGCTGCGACAATCACTAACTGCGTCGCAGCCGCCTGAGTGATCACCTCCACGTGTCACTGAACACTTCATTACACCACTGTTCTATCACTACTCTAGGACGAATACTGAAACTGACACCGTGAGCTGCAAACGCCCTTCCACTTGTAAATGAACACATTTTTCGATCACTAACCTGGGCCGAATACTAACACTAACACCCCGAGCTGAAGGCACACACCGTAATGCTACCATCTGAATTATCAATGAACAATTCAGATAACTATTTATCCATCACTCCCACGAAACGAATATAAAACTAACACCGCAACCTGAAGAGACACAACGTGTGGCTACTGACTGAGTGGTCACTTCCACTTGCCAATGAAAACTTCACAAAACAATTGTTCCATCACTGACTCACCGACATACTGACACTAACACCGCGAACTGAAGACACACACCACATGGTGACCGCCTCAGTTGTCACCTCCACATCTCACTGAACACTTCACAGACCTATTGTCCTTTTCACTTACGCGCGATTGACTTTGTAATCACTTACATCACGGGTTATGCGCAACTAAAAACTAGCGTGAGCCGATAAGAATATAGTCAATAATCATCGCTTGCGCACACCAAACCGATTACCGATGGACACACGAGTCCGCTTCGGGACCGATAACGAAGATGTCCTTCCAGTCACAAACTACCCACGACCGGCGAGGCGCATCTCAACCCTACGAAAAAATGTCAAAACCAATGCGAATACATTTCAAGACATTGAAGTCACATCTACCCACATTTTGTTCCTTTATTATCAATTTTGAACTATAGATATTTATCGTATCTATGGGTTTGTAAAGTATCGTCTATGGACCGAGGAATTAAAATAGAAAGCTAAATAAACATCATTTATAATATTTATGTAAAATCACATTAATGGTGAATTTTGGAACGATTTTATGATTTTGTTGTATTGGCTTTTTCTGTATAGAAATTCTCAGTAACAGCAACTGTGCCCGGTAGATGGCAACAGGCTCGCCCCCTATTACATGGGACTCAATAACGGCATCGGCGAAATGTGGTTGAGGTGGGTGGACAATAGTACACCTCTGCCTAACCCTTCGGGGAATACAGGTGTGATGCTATGTTACATTATGTTATTATGTTGTATTAAAATTTTAAGGTTTCAAATATGATAAGAAGTAAACTAAATTATTCATCTTTCAATACATCATCATCATCCAGAAGACGCTCCACTGCTGAACGAAAGCCTCCCCGCGGGGGGGGGGGGGGTGCCATAATCCCCACGCTTGGCAGGCGGCTTGGGGATCGCAGTGGCTCATAAATTAGTGAGAGGACGCTGCTGCCCGTCCTCCGGTGTACCGGGTACCCGGGTCAGTATAAATTATTCATCTTTCAATACTTAAACTAAATCTAGTAGTTTTTCGTCTACATTAACATCACCACCATCATCTGCCTAGGCTTTTCCCAAATATGGGGAGATTGTCTAACCAGATGCGGATGAATATAAATATTTCATACTTACGGAGCGACCATAAACATTTATCGATTATAAAGGCGCGGTTAGTAGAGTAGTTAAGCGATTGGCTTTCCGCGCTACCGGTCGTAGGATCCATTCCCACACCGAACAAATATAACTATGATCTAAGGATGGTTTTCCGGGTGTTTGTGAGATTTATATAATTCTGTAAATTGTACCCACGATAGAGAAGAAATCCTTGAGAGGACCAAGGTTTTGTTAAAAACAAATTCCTTACAATACTCAGCAATTTTGCTAGCCATCCTTCTTGAAGGAATCCTAAAAGAACTAGCTAGGCAAGCAATTTAGTCCTGCATGTCTCAGTTTAAAAATAGATGGGAAAGATAGAAAATAAAAAGTCGTAGTCGGGACTCGAAACCGGTAAGAGGAGGCAGATGGCCAGTGCTTTTTTGCTTCATCCTGGGAACATTCCTGTGTCTCTGTGGTTATATTGGGATAGGCAGGACTAGTAATTGGTGTAACTGTACTTCTGTATTTGAATAATTTAAATGATAGAGATTTGTTTAGATAGAGCTTTCGTTTTCGTTCGATTATAGTCCTACTGTCCTACTTTTATTTATTTATAATTTATTTATAATATAATTAATATTAATATTTTTTAAATATAATATTATAAATGTGAAAGTTTGTGAGGATGGATGGATGGATGGATAGATGGATCTTTGTTACTCTTTCACGCCAGAACGACTGAACGGATCTGAATAAAATTTGGCACAGAGATAGGTTATAGTCTGGAATAGCACATAGGCTACTTTTTATCCCGGAAAATGTACGGGTTCGAACGGGTTGGAAGCTAGTTGATAATAAACAGAATTTTGCAGGTTTGTTTTGCGGTCAACAAAATGGTGAGAATGAGACTTACCTATATTCATAAAGATATATTTATTAAGTACAAAATTATCTTCGACACGTCTTATAATTTTTAAACAGTCTAATCTGAAATATCTCAAATGTTTACTATAAACAGTTTTATGAAAGGCGAAACTGAATGTTCTAGAAAGACAAAAAATTTGATAGCAGACTCCAGGCCATACCATTTTAAACCAAAACCCAACAGGCATAGTGTTGGGTTCTGATTATATAAGTACATGCTGTAATAATGAATATAACCTCTTCAATTTCCTCAAAACGTTTCCTCATCTGCAACATAAACATTGAAATCCCTACCAAACAAATATTTATATTTGCTCCCTACTAAAACTAGCATTGCAAAGAAGACATCCGGCCGCTGTACACAAAAGCAAACAAAGCAACCCCATTAACGCACACATGCACATGCGCACACGCACGTTACCTAACAAGGATCGCTGCGAAATTCATTACAGAACACAACGACCGTCATAAATCAACCTTGACTTGTGTGCCTCAAAGTTTGCACCCTTGACCATGATAGGTATACTTTTTCCAACATCATACTCCTGGCGTTATCCAATTTTAGTTAAGCTCCGTGCAATACGTCTGCACTTCAATCGTTCAACTCGGATTACGAAACTAATATACTCCAGCAGCGGTAAAAAGGTTTAATTCTTCGTTAATTAGAATAAATTACCGAAGTAAATAGACCTACTTTAATTTATTTTCATCTGACTGAATCCGATGTATGGAAAACCATATCTTTAATAGATTTTCAGGATTTAAGTAGGAAGAAAGAACAATTAGATTATGATGGCATTGTGGAATATTTGGTAACCAGAGTAGGTAAATTGAATGTAGTACTGAAAAAGAAAGCCTAAAAACTTATTTTGTCAGGTTTTTTAAAGGAAACATAAGACTCCGATGTATTGCCAGCTTGCCACACTACGAAGGGTGTGTCTACAAATTGAGAACCGCTGCCCTAGTGCTTACTAGATAAGATGTCCCATTAGATGCGTTTTCAAGTTTCAGACCGGTTCGGCCTGAGCTACGAAGGTTTATAAGCGAGGCCCTGGACGTCTTTGCCCATTCCCGTATCGGCACCCGTAGAACACCTAGTCTCCCCTCGTCATCCCCCTGGATCCTGGACTCCAACATGCTGCGGTTACTGTTGCTGGCTTTCATCGCGACTGCGTCTGCGCAGATCCCTTCGCTCGGGTGGTGCCCTGACTTTCAAGTAAGTTATTTTTCTTGTTTTGGAATTGTAAAAGCTACTGTTTTATTTTGTTTTTATTGAGTAAAAAAAGAAACATTTTGTCTTTGTTTAGTAGTTGACAACTTCAAATGTTTAAACTCTAAAGTTCGCCTCACATGGTAATGCGCCATATTACTATATAAGAAACTGCTTACACTATATCATTATAGTAAATTTATATATTTATTTCATTTTCATAATTACTTATACTACTATATACTACTATATCTAAAATATTAAGTCTATAGATCTTTAAAAAATGCATATACATACACAATAGTTCTTGCGTCTACAGTTATTGCTTTGATCATAATTCTTGGTTATACAAACGAAGCCTCTATTCATATAATTAATTAAAACATTCCTAATAAATAGATAATTGGCTATCAATACTTGATCTACAACCGGTACTTTCAGTTTCAATATTTTATTATTATTGTCCTTACAATAAAAACAGAAAGTGCCTCACTCACAATACAATCCGCATTCCCTTTCCCATATTTCTATTGGGTCATAAATATTTTCAGAATCGATATTACTAAATACAATTTTCCAAAATGTTATAAAACCTTTTTTCGAATTTAATTCAGTTGCAACTTCAAAGCTTTCTATTAACACCACATATTCATTTTATTCCATCTCCAATTTAACAGACAACTCATACGCAAAAAGCCGTTCTTCAGTATCTCCACGTTTCATAAAAACTTCCCATGACCTTGACCTTGGCGAGTGCGACGTAACAGCCGTCACTGACCGTGGTCAACGCGCAACTGGTTGTTGGTCATCGACCGCGCTATAGCTTGGACTTTCCTTTTCATTTTATTATGTAAAAGTATTTGTATGGATGTCGTATTGATTGGTACTTGGGAGAGTAGCGTTGGGTTTTAATTGGAAAATGATTTTGAATTTTGAATGTTGGCCTTTTTTTGTGTTACATCTTTATTCTTGTGAATAATACTCCCGGTGTTTGAGGAACAGATACCAAATCGCGACAATATTGGAAGTAATTCAGTTGTTACTTCTACTTTACAATAAAATTCAGTTCGTATGTATTTTATATATTTCCACCAGGCCATGGCGAACTTCAACATGAACCGTTTCTTGGGGACATGGTATGAAGCTGAGAGGTATTTCACCGTCACCGAGCTGGGCACCCGTTGTGTCACCACCCACTATACCGCCACACCTGAAGGAAGGATCCTGGTTACCAACGAGATCACTAACTCCTTGTAAGTGCAGATTCTATTTTATTATAAGTAAGCTCTAAGACTGATCATTGTTTATAAAAAACATTTTTAGTTTTTATTTTAAGAAAGCTCGCAGCACAATATTTTTAAAGCTGTAACTATGCATTAATATTTCATAGGCCATGCTAATTCAATGATGCGTATACGCAAGCTCCAAGATTTAACTCTTACATCTATAAAAATCACCTGAGAAAATAAAATAAAAGATGTGAAGAATGTGAATAATATAAAAGTAATAATACGATATTCAGAATACGTTTTCAATTTGTCTTTATGTCGTCATTATTGTGTATATTAAAATATGTCTATATCAGTTAATACGCGCAGTTTGGTTTGCGCAGAAAGTCAAGTGCTCCACTACGCCACTGTGGCATAAAATGGTCAAAGATTTAATTTAAAATGATGTATTATATAAGTATTTGTGGGTGGAGAGCAATCGGGGCGTGCGAGCCCCTCCTTCAAATTAGGCGGCGCGTACGCAGCCACGTGCAACGATTGTTACCAATACTTCATTGTATACGAGACATGATTCATGAGTTCATGACGTATATAAATTTATCACAGCTACAAGGCCTGATTTCAGTATTTCCATAAATTATCTTTAGTTTTGGAATCAATATCATGTCGTATATCTCATTATATTAAAGTACGGAGTTAGAGTAAACGGTAAATTAACTATAAATAATGGAATCAATCGGAAATCGTAAAAAAAACAACTTTTCCATTCAAAACTGTATGAATAGTTGGATCAGAGTAGAATTTGATTTGAATTTTGTTACCCTAGCGACAAAAAACGAGTCCGGTTATAATTTATACTTATTAGAAGATTTTTATTTTTTCATCCTCCAGGACTGGCTTCAAGCGGATAATGGAAGGTCACCTACAAAAAGTCGGCAGAGAAGGCGAAGGTCGTGTTATGGTGAAGTACTCCTCCGCCCCGCTGCCGTACGACTTCGAGTACAGCATACTGGATACTGATTACGACTCCTATGCCGTCATGTGGTCCTGCAGCGGCATTGGGCCCGTACATACCCGTCAGTACAATCGAATTCTTTTATGTAGGAATTACTTTAGTTTACCTAGTTAAAAGCACGACTGCTGAGTAAGAAGTCCTGAGTTTGATGCCTTGTTTTGGCAATCTTATACGATTTTTCTGTTTAGAAATTCTCAATAACGTAGTTTTGAATTTGGCCCGGTAGATGGCGATACGCTCGCCAGTTGATGAGATTGGCAAAAGAGGTATTTTGTTGGAAATAAGAAATGTGGGTGTACTTTAGAAGAAACACCACTGCCTAACCATTTGAAGAAAAATGTGATGCTATGTTATATAATCGATCAATGTCAATTCAGAAACACCAATTAATAAGCTGAGGTCACGAATGCTTCTTGGGGCAGCCCTAAATATAGAGACGGCATATGAAAAAACCACGCTATTGAATTCCGTATCGAAAAAATATTATTAGTATGCCATACAAAATCGTTATTAATTTAATTGTATGTGATTTTTCTTGAAATATTATCCTAAGAACTTGAATCCTAGAGGCTATCAGAGAAGTACGTTGCTATTACGAAAAATAATATGGAAAGGGCTACACTATCTTAGACAAATAATAATAATAATGAACTCCTTTCTCCCCAGAAAACACCTGGCTCCTTTCACGTGACCGACTCCCGTCTCTCGCTGTGATGCAGAACGCGTATGCCGCCCTCGATAGATACAAGATCTCTAGGACTTTCTTCCTGAAGACCAATCAGGCTGACTGCACGATACTACCTGAACCGGCGGCGACGAGTGAACTGGATGCTAAGAACGCTGATGATCCTGTATCAGTGCCTGCTGAGGTACTCGAAAAAGAGAAAGAGGTTGAACAACCCGTTGAGGTTAGTCTGTAACATGCAAAAAAATAAATAAAATAGAATAGAATAGAATAGAAAAGTAAAAGGAAGAACGTCTGATCATTGTAACATATTTTTCTAAAAATGAAATATTTTCTTGAAATTAAGTCAATCGAACAACTTCTAAAACCAGGTCTTTAGGATGTCAAAGATGAACATGATATAGATGATCGTCATATTATTTAAAGATAATCGTCGATCTGTTGTCAGTGAATTATTTTTACCGCAAGATTTTTTTTTTAAAGTACAAGTTCATGAGTGATAAGTTGTTACATAAATAAGTATAAAGTACATTATATGTTTGCCAACAGAAGAGAGTAGACCCCGAAGTTAAAGCCGTAGAACCAGAAGAAAGATCAGCAGTTCCAGACCAGATGGTGGAGGCTGCTAAACCGATGCAGGTTCCAGAATTAATTATATCCGAGTCGGAGAAGAAAGAAGAGAAGATTGAGAAGATAGAGAAACTTGAGGAACCGATGACACAAGCAACGGAGATTAAAGAAACGCCTGCACAGTAGGAATAAGTTAAAGAGAACCATCCAAGGCTGTAGATATAATTACAAGACTTGTCAGCAAAAGAACATCGAGCATATTTTCAAATTCTAGTAACACTCAGTAAAAAAAAGCAGGAGCTATTTGCATAACAAATACTTTTAAAAGAAATGTTATCGTCAATTTTGTGTTACTAAAATTTACATATGCTTGCAATAACTTGATTACAAATCGGACAAGCAATTACATGTAGTATAAAATGTCTATCAGCTTGTTCTCTTTCCATCAGAATTCTTAGGTGTTTCACTAACTTAAGAATAATCCTTTACACAGCCTTGGAGTTTGTTGGAAGTGTGATTAGCAGGAGCCTTCAATGGTGTCTCAAATGGGGCTACTTTACCAAATAAGTAATAAGTACCTACTCGACACGCAGCAATGCTTGCTATGCGCAAGCGTCGCTTAGTTTTAACTCGATAGTCATTGTAATAAGCGAAGTCAGCTCTGAAATAAAATAAATAAGTCAAGCTTGTGGTTTTTATCATGTTTATATACACCTTATCTTATCCTACTATTCTACTTCCTACTAATATAATATTATAAATGTGAAAGTTTGTGAGGATGGATGGATGGATCTTTGTTACTCTTTCACGCCAGAAAGGCTGAACGGATCTGGATGAAATTTGGCACGGAGATAGATTGTAGTCTGGAATAGCACATAGGCTACTTTTTATTCCGGGAAAATGTACGGGTCCGTAAACCTCGCCGGCGAAGCCGCGAGCGGAAGCTAGTGTATACATAAATGTGTCAGATGCACATACATAGCATAGCATCACGCCTGTATTTCCCGAAGGATTAGACAAAAGTGTACTATTGTACACCAACATTTCGCCGATGCCGTTATTGTTTCCCATATAATAGGGAACAAGCCAGAGGGAGCGAGCTATTACCATCTACCAGGCACAGTTCCATACTCCGTGCTACTGAAAATACAGAAAACCACAATAACACTTCGCCCTACCCGGGAGTCGAACCCAGGACCTCACGTTCAGCAGTCACGCTTGCGACCACTAGACCAATGATTCAGTCGGCTTAATAGCGTTATTGGATATAATCTGTCAATGAAGATATTATAAGATTATAAAATTTATTATTTTTAGAAATATTCATGCTTTGTTTATCCAGAATCTCCAGCAATCTAAAGTCAATAAAATTACCAACACCCCTCTCATGTGCTGAGTAAGGAACTTCTGCTGGACCGTTATAAGTAAAAAAAACCTAATGGTTGTAATGGGACTTAATCACCACACTAAGCAATCGTATTGGTGGTGGAAATAAGTACATACCTAGTACATACATATTATGCACATAAAGACTTCTATTCTATTACTTATAAATAGCCAGAGTTGGTTATACATACATTGGCTACTAAACTGGATTCTTCCTTCTATCATTGTTAAGTAGTGTGGAACTAATGGGAATAAAAACAAAATACCTAATGACGCAGCTGTTCTACATAAAACAACAAAACCAAACTAAAATGTCCTGTTGTAGAATATCCCTTAGTTAAAACTATTTAGATTTTCACAATACTTAGTCTTAGGTTAACCCGGCTCAATTTTAGGAGACCACCAGAAATCACGTTTTAATTGGTTAATATAACACATAATTATTTACATAATAGCTATGTTAATATTAAAAGGATTGTAGACAACCAAAATATAATTGATATCATAGTAATAAAATCCGAACCGTTCTCGCAAAGCCACAATTAAAGTTTATATGGTCGATATCAAATATGTATAAGATAGCTGATTATCATAGTGAAAGTCAAGCATACATAATAATTAACAATATTATTCAATGGATATAGTACTGGAAATAAATTAAATCTTATGAACCTTCGATCAAGAATATACAACTGCAAAGAGGCGATATAAAAATCGTAGTCTTCAAGCTTCAATATTCGTACATTGCAGTGAAAATCTGCAAAAGGAAAGGGTCTGATTATGTTGGTCAGGCTGTTACTGAGCACCCACTCCCGGCCGCTATCCCACTACTGCCCGATACGGGGACTTTTGGCTGCTGGGTTTCCCCCCTGGCCCGGTTCGCCCCTCCTTAATAGACCTGCATCCCCCAGACTCCTCCGGGGGATCCATATCAATACCGGGCTTAGTGTGGACGTCCAGTCAACATGGGCCACTCAGCACCAGGACCCCCGACCTCAAACCATCCTCCAATCCCGACCTCCGAGAAGCCGGATTACAGGAGTTGCCAAGCTCCCAGTCGAAGGTATAGCCGAAATACTCGAGTACTTGCTTCTAATATTACGTGTCTTCGAAACCCAAGAGAAGACTTTAGTTCCATCCACCAAAAATCACTTAAGGACTTTTCCTATTATGTTTTATATTTTTAATACAAATATTTTAATAAAAATATATTTATAAAAAGATTTTTTTTGAAAAATCACACAATCTACTCGAGCGCTACCTATACGTGGTACAGTGTACTATCTACGCACGTACCTACCTAAACTTATCAAGAGCATACCTACTTATATAATTCAACGGTTGCCGAAGAGAGGGCGCTAGAGAGCAAAACATGTTTAAAGTCTAGTATCCTCTGTACACTTTGCGTAATGAGTATATTATAGAGGCAATATATTATTATGTTATGAATCTAAAAGTTTGGTTACTTAGCTAACTTAAAAAAGATGTGGATAGTGTCCTTATTTTCTTTGTTGTATTCCATAGTATTGCGCCATACATACGCCACACGTCACTGCGTCATAATTTATTTTATCTTTCAAACAATTGGCTTTGTATGATTCAATCCACACCAGTGTGTTATAAATTAATTCCGTCAAAATATTGTTCTAACACAATAAGTTAACAAATTGTTTATTGGAAATAGCATTATAACAATTTAAATTCTTCAGTTTACATGACTTTTAAGGCTTCTGCTTCAATATCTGTTTCCCTTCAAAACGCATAAATCTTTCGCCTTTTTTTACATTTGACTTAACCCCAGGAATATTAAATCATTGTGCCTGTGCTTCAAAGCTCTCAGAATTTCATGATCCATCATTTTTCAGACAACACTTTGGCATGATCTAACACCAGAAGAAACAACTCAGAACAAACAATGACTTAATCCCACGAATATTAAATCATTGTGCCTGTGTTTCAAAAGGCCTCAGAATTTCATGATCCATCATTTTTCAGACAACACTTTGGCATGATCCACCAGAAGAAAGAACTCCCTGAAAATCTATATAACGAATGCTAGAAAAAAACATCCTACGTAACCAGTAACATTTTCATTAAATATTCTTCTAGACAAAATTATTAACAAACCGCTAATTAGATTAACAGTTTTTAAAGAAAAAACACTTTCCCTTTCATAAAATAGCAAGGAGTTTCAGCATATATAATACCTACTTCAATATATCTGCTAAATTGTATGAATTCAACGAAACAAGTAGTAGTCGGCGATACAAATCGTATACATGTATGTAGATGTAGATACAATATTTATTTATCGGCACAATATCCAATATCTATATATCGAACGGCGTACAAACTATGTACAGTATCGCTCGACTCGAGTGACACTGCACAGAACCACACAATAATAATAACGTAAAATATAATATGATACTCTGAATACATAGATACGACCGAACCGCTGAACCACTTTCGTTTCAGAATATCATAGATTCAACCAAAACGCCCGCGCCAATACTCCATACCGCATACGTTCCAGCAAACCAAAATTTTAAAAAATAACAGCAACATGTGGTACTACTTTGGTTTCCGAGTACCATCGATTTTTACCAATATATAGATATTGAAATAAATAGATTGGATATTTGATATTCAAAACCGATATATAGATACGATTCAATCCTAGCCTAGAAACAAGTGGGTCATTTCAACGTTATCCGCAATGACCTGTCAACATATCATTTTTTGTGCTACCGAAAGTATACCTGTATATCTAAAGTTCAAAACATCGAATAACTGTTTATATTTACAATGAAATAGAAAGTCGTTTTACCAGAAATTGGAATCTTTCATTTTTAATCCAACGTGTGAGAAGAGATATTTGGTATTGTGTACGAAAGTAATTAATAGAACCCAATCACTTTACATACATAAACATGATATAAATGGAGTAAGAAAAAATAACTGACTGCCTCATCGGTCTAGTAGTCGCAAATGCGACTGCTGAGCGTGAGGTCCTTGGTTCGATTTCCAAGTCGGGCATTATTGGGTTTTCTGTATGAAAATTCTCAGTAGCGGCACGGAGTCTGGAATTTTGCCTAGTATATGGCAATAGGCTCGCCCCCTATTACATGCGACTCAATAAAGGCATCGGCGAAATATGGGTGTACTATACCCCTGTATATATATATGTACAACCTACCTAACCCATTGGGAAATACAGATATTAATTATGAGCAATCTGTGCTCATATTTTTTACCTATAATATAAAGTTTTGCGTTTACTATTATTTAACCTAACCTTATCCTACTTTAATAATTAATCCTATCCTATCCTATCCTACTGTAATCCTACTAATATTATAAATGTGAAAGTTTGAGGATGGATGGATCTTTGTTACTCTTTAACGCCAGTACGGTTAAACGGATCTGGATGAAATTTGGCACAGAGATAGATTATAGTCTGGAATAGCACATAGGCTACTTTTTATCCCGGGAAAATGCACGGATTCGTAATCCACGCGGGCGAAGCCGCGAGCGGAAGGTTGTACATAAATAAGTATAGAACTGTTACCATTAATCTTTCTGCCAGAACGGTGTTTTCAATATTTTTTAGGCATTCATATATAAATAACCCAAACAAAATGTTCACTCCAAATCCGTCAAAGCTTTTCTTCCTAAACTAATAAGAAACCAAACTCATTATAAAAAACAGGCAACGAAACATTACCAATGGCAATGAGTAGTCTGCTCGTGATTAATAGATCCTCAAACATATTAGTAAAAAATCTGCGCGTACGCGTGAAAATGTAAACAGAGAACTCGAACTCTCAGATGGCGTGCAGCAGTCCGTGTGAACGGTCGTGTAGTGTTTGTGTTACATAAGACTATTTGTTGTGATAGATAAAAAAGTCAAGGTAAGGATTTATTTGCATATTATGTTTAACAATAAGGTTTCGAGACGGCCTCTAAAATAATTATCATCAATATCAATAACTGCCAGAAAGGTGAGAGAGAACTTCAATTATTATTCAGATTGGATTGATTATTATCTAATTTGATATAACACTTGATATTTTCATATTCATAATCATCAATCACGCCTATATTCAGGTAAGATTTAAGCAGAGGAGCTGGTATTAACACTCACAGGTTGCACTTGACCGTTACCATAATCATGCCAACACCAACGAATTGCTTTAGTGGCTATTGACAATATCCTTAATTTTGACCTAGAAGTTGAAGCCGGGCTTGTGACTAGGAGACAAATAAGACTGTAATTAATATAGTTCATTCATCATCAGTCTATTAACATCCCATTCATTGGTCTTTTCAGCCTTTTTTACTTTACTTACAAACTACACATATTTACTACACTTCTGCTTACACCTTCGTAGATGACAAAACCTCACGAATCATTGCCCTTTTGAGTTACAAGGTTACATGGTATCTGATATTGTTGAGTTTTATATCAAATAGATCAGTCAGTTTTATGTCATCAGTGATATAAAAAAAACAATTACATCTGTTGATTTTTTTATTCATTGGTAGAGATTTTTATTTCATGAAAATGATTTGGGCAGTTATGATATATCGAGACTAAGTCATGGCTCCAAAGAGTTCATATGGAGAAGAACCGGCAAGAAACTTCATTCCAGCTTACAATAATAAAATAATGTTAAATGTAATTATTCTTCTAGTCCAGGGTTTCTTAAAGTGGGTTCCACGGACCCCTTAGGGGTTCGTAAAATGTGTGGTAGGGGTCCGCAGCAGCTCAATTAACCCTTAACATTAATTAGGAAATTGTGTAGCAAACTAACGCATCGTTTGTTTAAAACCGCTCTCGCTGGCTACTGTTGAGCGGCCCGAGGTGCGGGGGGACTGTACCTACATGAACCCACATGTTTTTTTTTTTCCTTTAATATTCTTTAACAGGGGTCCGTGGAATTTTAGAAATTCTGGAAGTGGTCCATGACTGCAAAAAGTTTAAGAAACACTGTTCTAGTCATACAAAAACCTAAGGCAGGTCAAACACATGTTGGTATCATAAAATATAATACAAAAATCAGGAGAATGTAAGACAGAATGGCTCCGGAATTCTAAAAGGAAGACCTAGGATACAGTGATTTTAAGTACGCACAAATAACATATTAATCTTATTTTTTTTTTTTGCTTACCTGAAATGGTTACAAGGACCTAGATTTACTTTCCAAACCAGTCTTAACTACAGACCAATTTTATTAATTTATATGAAGTCTCAAGATCCTAGTATTCGGAATTAATTTAGAATTAGAAGGTAGGTAGCCTTGTTCGTCTAATGACTGACGCCAATCAGATTCCCAGCTCGAGTAAAAAATGTAATTTGAAAGAATATTTTGGGAGATATTGGTATTTATTATAATACACAGGTAGATGAGTATATGTATATAATTTATGTACATATATAATTAATATATGTATGTATATTGAAAAAAAAAAAACGCAACCTTTCATGCATGAGTCTCGATACACGAGACGTTTACAATCACTTCAAGCTGAAGTTTGAACCGGGCTTTACTAGCTTTCTGAAAAAGTCCAGAGTTTTTGTGCAGTATTATGCAGTCCGGGGTCAAAAGTGGATTTGGCCTTCATTAACCAAAAAACACCATGTACACTAATAACCTAGATCCTCAAAGTTACTTTCATTTCTGTATACACGTTATGTTACTAGTAACTTAATATGATCAAAGACATAGTTTACGGTCCCTACGTACAAAGCGATATAATATATCAAAAGTCGAGGTTTACAGGAGAGCGTTTTAAAGCTTCTAAACGATGTGAAATTAATACTAAGTAATATTTTTTAATTTTTATTGCTGATATTTAATATAATATTAATGTAATCTCCATGCGTATGGATAAACAGAAGTTGATTATGAAATTTAAAAAAATGCTTTTTGGACATGACTTTTTATACGTAGGGATCGTCGTAATAATGGAATAATAGATATCGTAATTTCCAAAAAAACTGTATTAACATAACCAAACTAGCATTTTTTTCTATGTTTTCATTAGACACTTCCGCCCTTGAGATAGTTCAAACAACCATAAAAACATACATAACTCTATGATTCAATCGCCTTGACTTCTATTTACTCATCTATACATATAAATAAAATTGGAGTGTCTGTTTGTAATATTGAAATAACCGTTTTTATACGGTACATACACCAAAATAACATTTTTTACAATTTTTGTCTGTCTGTCTGTCTGTCTGTTTGTATAGGCTAATCTCTGAAATGGCTGGACCGATTTTGACGGGACTTTTATTAGCAGGTAGCTGATGTAATAAGGAGTAACTTAGGCTACTTTTATTTTAGAAAAATTCTTTTATTTTAGAAAAAATAGGATTAAGTGCATTTGGTCCTACTAAAAAATACATTGTTAAGTTCCGACATCCACGCGAACGAAGTCGCGGGCACTGCTAGTTATTTCATAAAATTTAAAGTTACCTACATAGGACAACGTACCAAAAACAACTTCAGCGATTAATTGATTACCTGAACCACACATAATATATCATCATATATACTATAATATTTGTATAATGAAGTCCAATCGGTTTATTGTAAAGGAATAAATATATTGTAGAATTTAAAACAGTACACTTTTTGAGAGCGGTTACAACGGCGCAACTGACAGAAAAAAGGCGGAAGCGGGCCAATGTGCGTTCGGTAGTGAATATTTTTATGGTGTAGCCAAAAAAATCCATTAAGATTTACAAAAAATATATTTTTCAACCATAATCTTATAAGTCATTACTTTAAACAAACAATTTGGACGATTAGTAAAATCAGTGTTTAAATACATAAAACACTCTTACTAAACAGTTGAAATAATATTCTCGTACTAGTGAAGCAAATAACTTCATGAAGTCGCCTTGACTTTAAATTACTGATCATTAATTTAGCAATAACATTAACGAGCTATTAGAAGTACCTCAAATAGTACAAGCAGCTATTTTAATGGAGAATATTTTTTTACATTACATTACTTCCAAAACTAGGAAAGCATTCGACGCATCAAGGTGACGAGAAAAGAAAAATAGATTTGAGATAGAAGCAGTATTTCAAAGTTTTCGCCAACTAAGTTTGCATTATGCCTACAAATATACAACAAAACTAGTCTGACTTAAGGTTTCTGCTTAGGCTCAAGATCACCGACGGCTAATAGAGGGCTAGGACAAAAATCTGCCGTTTGACATGAATATTTATGGCCCAGGCACAAGCAAAGCTCTGTCAGGAGTCTGCCAAGAGGGCTTTGCCAACAAACTCAAACTTAGATCCATAGATTTTTGTTGGTTTCATTCGTTCCACTTTGAGATAGGCAAGGGGAACTGCGCTCATACAGCCTGGTCCGCTTTAATTTTCTTCTATAGTTCCGAAAAGGTATCCCGTCTTCTTTACTTCCCAATTAGTTTTTCGTAGTCAGACCGAGGCCAAGCCTTTTATTTTTTAATGCCTAAATAAAAAGGTTTAATCATCGAGTTGATTCGAAGAGCCTACAAGAAACTCCGTCACAAATATTCCCACAAATATAAAAGTGGCATAAGTCCAACTTAAACCTCTTATAAATGGTCTTTCAACTTGTGTTTGGTACAACTCACTTCTGAATTCACTGTCAGTAAAATAATAGTAAAATTAATTATGTTTACCGAAAAACCGGCCTCACTTTGTGGGTTTGATTTAATGGTATCCTGTTATTATAAATAAATTATTTAAAAAAATACCATGTACTAGTTAGCTAGAAAAACGAATCATATTGCATAAGGTAATTAGAAGTCGGCCATTTTTTCTCAGTATGTCATTTTTTTCTCGTAAATATCACAGTTCATTGTCAAGTTCACAAGTCAAAAATGGTTATAAACGAACTAACTGACTAATGGATTGTGTTAATTTTTTTGCGCGGAAATATTGGGGCTTGTACATTTTAAAAGGATTCTATTCTAAGTACTGGCAAAGTAATTTGTCGATGGAAACTTAATAGATAAGTTTCTTTTTTTAGAAGAACTACATATAACCTTATTTCCTTCCGATTATTTATTCAAGAAACTTTTCTTAACATAACATAGATTACGTCTTAACATAAATATCACCCCGGTACTTCTCGAAGGCCCCGGCCGAGGTGGATACCCACTTTTCACCGATGCCGTTATTAAGTCCCATGTAATAGGGGTGAGCCTATAGGAAATGAAATACCCAACCATTTTTTCAAAACCGGTATTTTCGGTACTGACCTCAGATAAATTCCGATATCCCGGATTTTTTTTATATTTCCAAGATTTTAAATGATCAGGTATTCATTTAAGTTATTAAGTATCGACTTTTTATTACAGTTAAGCGATAAGTTAGGATTTCAGAGAAATAACAAATGAGATTTCTTTTTCCAGATAAAAATAATTTTTAATCAAAATAAAAGCTAACGAAGTATTTTTATTATCAATTATTGATATAACTAAATACCGAAATTCCTGGTTTAACTGAAATTAATACCGGCATTTTTAAGTCCTTGATTTGGTCCCGTATTCCGGTATTTTCGAAATCCGGGATCCCGGTTTGCGACCCCTACGAGCCTATTGCCATCTATCGGGCACAATTCCAAACTGATTCAGGTAATAATTTCTTTTTATTCAAATTATTTAGTCATACAAGGTGGACTTATTGCTGTGGGGCATTGAAAAAGGTATAAAATTATATATATATATATATACACATTTACATGACAAATGACATACGTGATATCTCTATATGAAAGCAATACTAGGACTAGGATGAAAGTCAAATGTGTTCACAATCGTATCTCATAAGGCGACTAGAACTTTCCTTTCAATTATATTAGCACATCTCGTTTTGATGTGTTCTCAATATGCTTTCTAATGTCTCTCAAAGTGCATCTCACGTTGCGTTCTTCGTGTTAGTGCAAGTGGATTAAGTTGTGGCTAATGTGTCGAGATATAGCGTTTACTACTCAGATGTACAGTTTAAGGATAAGCCTGTAGCGTGTGTACGTAGGATTTAAATGTTCGTATTGTTCGTATTTGGGGTACCTACTGCATCAAGAGCACGATCTATTTAAAACTGCGTAACGTTATCATAGATTCTTTACGTAGGATTTAAATTTTCGTATTGTTCATGTTCAAAGTACTGTGTCAAGATCACGGACATTTCAATCCTGCGTCATTTTTATCGTAGCGTGTTCACGTAGGATTTAAATGTTAGTAGATATTGTTCGTGTTCGGGGTACTATCAAGAGCACGGACATTTCAAACCTGCGTAACGTTAGCGTAATTTGTTTACGCAGCATTTATACGGTTTTGATATTTTTCACGTTCGGGGTACTGTGTCGAGATCAAACACATTTCAGTTTTATGTAACGTTATCGTAACGTGTTTATGTAGGATTAATCCCAACACTCTACCCTGTGCACGAACATTACAATCCTGCAAACGCTTTACGGTGACGTTACGCAGGATTGAAATGTTCTTGCATCAACCTACACTACAATACCTACATAGATTCTCGAGTAGATGTTAATTGATAGACAGCATTTACAAGGTCGTTGGTAATATTATAAAACTTTACGTGACGTTCTCCGTTCTTATTTTAAGAGTTCGCTTTACATATTAGAACTCCTAAATCTTTCTCATCAGGATACAGACGTATTAGACGATAATGACATCACAAAACTTAAAATTAAATAGATATACTTACTTGAAACAAAGCTTATAATGGTTTACAGTATTTGCATTTTTGTTAATTACTGACCTTCCACTTTTTGACATATTAATATTATCTTCTTATATTTGAGTGCTTTCTGGGAGTCAATTGACAGTCGAACTGAAGTGTCAAAAGTTGTCGATTTCGAATTTGACAATATAAAAGGCAGCTTAGGAAACTTTTCGGTCGGAGTCGTAAAGGGCTATTTTCGGTTCGGAATAAACAAACAGGTATATATTAACAACAATGATCCGTTGCTAGAACTTATCTTGCAAATCGCTTCGCTTTCGCTCATTATCTGTCCATGGTACATACATGCGCGGGCGCTGACTACCGTTACTCGGTACGGTAAACGCCGCGCCGCCGCCGGAACTAGCACACTTACTAAATAAGGACATTTTTGACCCACTGGGAAATGTTGTTCATGGAATGTTTTTATTAAATATAATCATAAAAGTTATTGTTTATATCCATTATTCTGGAACATTGGCTCAAAAGGAGAGAACAGATAAAAGATACCTAACAGAACTATTAAGAGATGAGTTTGGTACTCACAAATGAAGAATCTTAAAGCAATTGGGTGAATAGTATTTATAGGAAATATCGTTATACCAATATAAGGTCGCTCAGCCATGAAAACCTTGTAAGTGTAAAACATAACATTTTACAGGAGTAAAGAAAAATGGTCGGCCAAAAAAAAAACCTATGAAATCTTTTGATTTTTAGGACTTGGCGGCGATAAACTTTACCGAGTTTCTCAGACGACAATGGCTGAATGAATCTCTATACACGGTTCTCATTATACATCATAGGCGTTTTATTAATATAACGATTTTTTTTTTTTTTTTTTTTAAGAAAAATGTATTTACGAGGATTTCGTACGGACGGACGATAAGCTGTTGAATTTAACATAACATAGCATCACGCCTGTAGGTACTTCCCAAAGAGTTATGCAGAGGTTTACCTGCTATTGTAAACCCACATCGGTGTCAATCCCTGTGTAATTGGAGGCGAGCCTATTGCCATCTAACGGGCACAATCGAACTCCAAGCTGCTACTCAGAATTTTTTAACAAAAAATCCTTGTAACACTTCTCACTCTCTTACGTGCGCTTGCGACCATTATACTAATGAAGCAGTCAAGATTACTGAATTTATTTTTTAAGATAAAATCCTTTTGTGTATATGATTCATTCAAACATTTAACTATTTCTTACATTTAACATACAATTGATATTGCTTTGCTTCATTGGATCGACCTACTGACTGAATTATCTGACCTTTATCCTCAATACCTAAAGGTCTTTAGATTAACGACTAAAATCACTGAATTTGATTAAAATGTTAATACAATTGCATTTATTCACTGCGATGATTGATCATTGGTAGGTATTAATTGACAATCATATACAAACAAAAATTGAAATCGCCAGAGAACACAAACAAAAAGGAATATCTTTCGTAACAACGTTTCCCAACAGTGGAAAAGTAAAAATATGTTAGTATTTAGGCACTAAATATTTGTATGATCTACAGATAGTTGTTTTGGGTCTAGGTCTTTGTGTATGTGAATACACACCGTGCCTCGGAAACCACGTAAAGGCGTTGGTCCTGCGCCTGATCTCTCTCCGGTCGTGTCGGATTGTCGTCCCATCGGACTAGAGTGAAGGAATAGAGAGTGCACCTGTGTTTGCCCACACACTTGAGCTCTATAATAAATATCTCCTGTGCAGTTGGCTATTCTTCGGTGAGAGTGACCGCCGTGACAGAAATTCGGTCAGGAAGACATTATTATTTAGGCACCCAAACTTTCGGTTTATGATTATAAAAAGAAAACAAACGAAACAAAACCTCTTCTTTTCACTTGGTTAAACTTATTATTTTACGCTCAAGCCTAGATACGACCCTAGCGATCATCGACCCAGCATAAAAGAAAGCCCTATGTCCAGTAGTGGATATGAACACAAGTTTATATCCTGAAAGAGCTCAAAGCCAAAAGAATGGTACAAAAGATAATTAAGAAAACGTGTTTCTCCATTCAAAGAGTGATCATTGAAGCCTTTAATTCCACGTGTATGAAGCTTTTCTATATCAAACTAGTTCAAAGTAGTCTTTAACCTATATATCTCATTATACTTGTAAAATATGATGTCAAGGTTGGCTTATTTAAAATTATAAATCTTATCATCATATTACTACTACTGTCAAAAATTTTCTTCGTGTTTTGAATGTGACAGTTTCAAAGTAATATGAGTGTTGGCGATGCAAATAAATATTGTGTTTAAAAATAAGTGATATAACATATAACAAGTTGAAATTTTTTTGATGTATTTATTCTTGTGATTATTTTGTATTGCAACATGTAACGCCATCCTCGGTTTTTTTTTATATAGATTTGTTAGGACGTAAATGGGTAGTTCGCAGCCTTTTAGGCACTTTCTTAGGCATCGAGGCCCGTCAATTTTTAAATTATCATCGTATCTGCTTTTGGCTTTAGCTCATTCCCAACGTAGCCAACGTTTTTCACTTTCTTTCCAAGATTTAAGCGTTTTCTTGCCTCATCATCTACAGGGAAAACGTGTGAGTAAGTTAACCATAGATTCGTTTTCTATTGTCAAACAAAACAACAACAACTGTATTTGTCGTAAACATAGTATGATTTGAAAATATAAAATATTTACATATGTATGAATTACGAATTCGTGATACGGAAGTCGAAATTAAAACTAAGTTGGTAGGTATTGTATAGGTTTTTGTTCGTCATTTTATTAAATTTTAAAATGTTTAATTATAATTCTAATCATGTAACCTTATTCCTCACCATACTTGTATGTATCTTTGGACTTTGTCTTATTTGTCTTCTGTCTAGAGTTTTTGTCTGGGTTTGTGCTTTCTATGTTAGAAAGTGTACGTTTCTCTTAATAGTATCTGAGAAATGTGTCGATTATTATGTTCGGGTTACTTTTGAAAAAAAGTATTACTATATATAGCATTGATCGGTTACTGACTCAGCATTAGGAGTGGGCGATACAAATCGTATATAGATACAATATCTATATATCGGCACAATATCCAATATCTATATATCGGACGGCGTACAAACTACGTATTACAATATCGCTCGAGTGGCACTGCACAGAACCACACAATAATAATAACGTAAAATATCTATGATACTCTGAATACATAGATTCAACCATTACGCCAATACGTCAGTAACATCTGGTACTACTTTAGTTTCCGAGTACCATAGATTCCGACCAATATATAGATATTGAAATATATAGATTCGATATCTGATATTCAAAACCGATATATAGATACGATTCAATACAGCGTAAAGACGATATTACCCAAGCCTACTCAGCATTGCCTGCTTATTCGAAGTTTGTTGAGAAGAAATGTGACCTAATCGCGCACTTCTACATCGGACTCAAAACGGTATCGGTGAAATGTGGTTTTTGGTACAATAGAACACGTCTGCGTATCCCTACGGGGAATACAGGCGTGATGTTTGTAATTTTATTTTATTTGGGGAAAAAATAACATTGTACATGAAAAGGTTCTACTTGTTAAAACCTAAGAATTGTATTTCCACGCACGCTTGTAACGTACTTGACCAGTTTTCTCTTTCAATAGTAAACAGGGAAAACAATAGAGCGTCCATCGTAATTATTTCCTTGTCACGAAGATCATTAACATGTCTATACTTTGTTAATTAGCGTGAAATTTGTGTTGGGTTGATGACCTTATTCGACGCATCGTTTTAAATAAATTACTTGCAGTTGAACTTATTCGTTTTGTACTACAGTAGGTACTCGTTTAGGAGTTTCAATCTCTTTGTTTTAGGTTACTTTAGGTTTTTTTTGGCAAAATTTTATTTATTGACTTTTTACCAATATCTATAAGTCCTTTTTTATGCTGTCCTATATTTTATGAGTATAGCCAAAACAAACAATGCAATGCGATTGATTTAGATCAGATCATAATCATACTTTATGTTTTTTATCGAAATTACAAATTAATAGTTGACGACACGGTTGGCGCAACGGCTAAATGATTAGCTTTATACCTACGCTAGAAACAAATATTTGTATGATCTACGGATAGTTTTTTCGGGTCTGGTTGTGTGTGCATGTGACATGTATGTTTGTGAAACTGTACCCACAACAAAGGAGAAATCCTAGTGTGAGGCTAAGATATAAAAAAACAAAAACGAATTTTCATGTTCATGAAATCATGGTTATTTTTGTTAAAAATTAATTTTAGTTACTTTAGTATTTATATATAATCACTTGCCAAACACGGAAGAATAAAACAATGTAGGTAAATAAACCTGAAACTTATTTGCTATAATATTTATTGAGTTTTTATCATTTCGAACATGGAATATGCAAACAAAAACTTTGGAGTGGCTAAAGCAAATAAAAATCTTTTGATAAAAATAAGGAGCGTAGGTAACGTATGCGCATAAATCAAGGTCAATTTATAATTGAAATAAAGTGCATTTATAAAAACATCAATGCCAAAATATGCGCTAACCAGCGCTAAAAATTAGCACAGATGTGCTAATTGTTAGCGCTGAGTATTCTAGGAATCAAACGACAATCAAAATAAATAAATCAAAATCCTTAAATAGGCAAAACAGCAGCCAAGCGGAATTGGAACTAGGCTGTTCATATCTGCTGTATCTCTGAGAAGCTATATACAAAGTCTTTGCTTTGTTGTTTGTTGTGTGCTTTGTAACTATAGCAATAGGATAAGGCAAGATAAGCTAGACTACTATTTAAAGGATTGGCTCCTAACAGTAGTAGACAGGAAAGACAAGATTCCGGAAGTACAGGAGTAAGGCCATTGCCCAGCTGGCCGTTAGCTAATCATATAGTTATGCCGAAAACATTATCAGACTTAATCAGTTCTTAAAATTGCAATTTCATCAGAGAAAAAATAATCAGCAAATTAACCTTACCAGCATATGGACAAGTACATTTCCTCAACTGGTAGACAAGCCACTCTTGTAAGCATTTTGTGACCATCTTTCTTATAGACATTTATGTACTTAATATTTTCCCCCTGATAACACGGTCGTGTTCTCCCTAACAATTTATCCGTATTAAATAAATGAAATATCATTATCATTTCAGATGTCAGTTCTGAGAGCAATAGCAGTATTCTTATGCGGTTTCCTGTCTCTGAGGATAAGTGCAGCGCAGATCATCATGCCAGGAGCCTGCCCCGATATCAAAGCTATGGACAACTTTGATCCAACTCGAGTAAGTTCCTCACATTCAATCTTGATCTTACATTTCCGTAGAAAAGCTTAACTATTTATAATGTCATAATCATGGACCTCTTTAAATTCTTCAAGGCCTTCAAGAGTTTTTTATTCCAATGTTTTCCAGTAGGTATAACAAGAATCCTTAGCGCATACATTGGAATAATAAAGTGGATACATAATGTCTACTTCATCGTCATTATCAACATAGTAACCTGTAGCTGAAACTCATTTATTTTAAAGAGCATCCAAGAGCGACGAAAGCAGTCAGCCTCGATGCCACTATTTTTGACTGAGTAATCTTTCCACTAGGCAGACAGAAGAAGTATAGTGTTTTAATATATGGTTTAATTAATCAGTAAACTTATATTAAGCCCAAGAAAATATTACAGTATTTTAACTAATACTTTTGTACAACTAAGTAATTAAGATTGTCTATTGAACCATAATTTAAAATAATTTGTAGACCAATTTGAATTACAAATTAACTAGCTTATTGATTTCCCAAAACTTGACTACACATAATATGTAAAAAACAATATTCAGGGTCCTCCTTTTGGCAATATTCCAGTACGTGGGGAAGTGGTACGAGGCAGAGAAGTATTTCTTCGTGTTCGAATTTGGAGGCAAGTGCGTCACAGCTGACTACAGCCTGAAAGAGAACGGGGTGGTGGGCGTCGTCAACAAACAGATAAATGTGATGTAAGTACATTAATAACTTGATAATGAAGATCTGTTGAAAGAGTCTCCTCGAGAGACAAAACCTGAATTAGTCTGGTCCACACTGCGCTCTTAGAATTGATATGACATTACTGACTGGATAGTAGTATTCATTGGTCTAGTAGTCGCAAGCGCGACTACTGAGCATCAAGTCTTGGATTCGATTCCCGGGTCAGGCAAAGCGTTATTGGGTTTTTCTGTACGGACATTCTCAGTAGCAGCACGGAGTCTGGAACTGATGACATGCCCGGTAGATGACAATAGGCTCGCCCCCTTTTCATGGGACTAAATGACGGCATTGGTGAAATGTGGGTGCACTATCGTACACCCACATTTCACCGATGCCGTCACGTACACCTCTGTCTTACCCTTCGGGGAATACAGGCATGATGCTATGTTATGTGTGATGGTCTTACCGCTGAGTGATTATCCGATATACCTATCACATGTCAACGAGAAATTCATGACCCAACAAGATTTATAATGTACTCGATTTTTGTTCATCGACAGGTGTTGACTTTTGTCTAGACTAAACTAAAATCTACAGCTAGTTTTAAAGAAAGCAGTCGGTAGAAAGGTCACTTTTGATACAAATCTAACGGAACTAGTTAAATGTCAGTCACATTACATAATAGTTTATTCGGAATTGGGAACACCAAATAATTATTTCAAAATTATTCAAAGTTAGGTCAAAGTTTGTGTCTACAGTTATTTAATTAACAGTAAAAACGGAAGTAGGTACCCTAAATGTAAATGGTTAATATGGTATGGTATTGTATGGTAATGATTCTATTTTTTGAAAATATTATAAAATTGCACTATTGAAAATGAACTTCCTGATACTTATAAGGAAGATTTTTTAATTAAAAAAGCTCATTTTGAGGGTTAATTATTTCTCAATCTATAAACAATATAAAATAAAAAATAAAACGTGACGACCTAGTTTTTACTTGTATATATATAACATATAAAAAATAACAGCAAAATCAGCTCACGTTTAGTGGGGTAAAAATGTTACCGCATTTTGTATGAAAACTTTTAGCTAAACTATAGTCTTAAAAATCAAAGAACCTAAAAACTAACATTTTGAAAACACGGTTTGAAGTTCAACAATCCGTCAGTTAATTCTAATGTTAAAATAACTAACGAGTGTGTCGTGAAAATAGTTATTAACTCCTAATTTAGTAATTCAGCGGCCTTAGCCCGGCCTTGTGTTGGCTACATCAAACAATTATGCTGCGTGATTAACTTGGTATTTTATCGTACAATGTAAAATTAAGGTAGGTATAAACTACCGAAAAAGACTAGCCTCTAAAATGTTAGCGGACATATGAATCCTATAAAATAAATACACTTGCTTCTTCAGTTCCAGATACATCAAAAAGTTGTCCCACTATCCCTTGAAGATTTAGTTAGAGATCTACTCTACAACTTAGTAGGTGTAAAGTAGATATCTGCAAGTATCTGAAGACAAGGACCATGTCTTCATGATCATTCTAATGGGTTCCAGCTTTTTCCTGCATTCCTCTAGTTTGGCTGTGAAAAATACCCGATTAGTATCCCATATTTGATTGAAGGGCTCTTTTTATAAAAGATCCCAAGAATCATGCTGTAAATAAGCTACTGGATATGCTCACACGATTATAATTATTGTATTAATATGTACTGAGGGCGTGAGAAAATTAAACTACGCAGGAAAGTTCAAAAAATACTCAGAAGTCAACTTAAATGAAAAATGCCATATGCAATATATTTCCTTTTAGCAGATAGGTACTTACAAACCTCATATAAGAATAGACAAAGTACAGTTGGTTCACGCACTGAATGCACATCTCTGACTGACCTCAAATCTTGTCGGATTCATGCCCTCAATGTCCTAGCTGTGTGCTGTGTTACCTCGACTCGGTTTGTCGTCCCAGATGTAAAACTTTCTGTACCTTTGTGTACCTACAATAGCCCAACGGTGCATACATCTATCGTATCTAAATTGACTTTCTGAACTGTGTTGAATTCAGTGGGGTTACTGTTGTATATAATTCTCTATAATAGGAGACCAATCAATTACCGTTTACTAGAATCAATTCCACATTCTAATGAGAACTTATTTGCAGAAAATACGATTAAGTATTACACGGTTCCAATCAATTTGACTTTTCTTTTTATTTGATTTGATTTTGTGGAACTAGCTACGAATGGCCTTCATAATATTCATAATACATTCCTAAATTATTTGAAAAGGCATTGGGAAATAGGTCAAAATTATCCATTCATCTTCATAGATATCTTAATCTATACTCATTCAGTCCACTATTAATCTAAATCTATCTAAATATTTAAATAAAAGCGAAAGGTCACCCATCCACTCACTGACTACACACGAAATCTCGAAAACTACTTGACAAATGAAGCTGAAACTTGTAGGAGACGTCATTTAAGGATTTTCCAAAACTCAACCCAAAGGGAATACAATACGGTTTAAAGTTAAAAAATCTTTCTACACAGACGGATGGACTCGCACGACTTGGTATTATATATAAATATTATTACTTTATATTTATAATTTTACTTGTTATATTTCTAGAACGGGATCTCCGACGGAGATTAGGGGCCAGGCGACTCAAGTGAGCCGGTCGGACGAGGCGAAGCTGTCAGTGTCCTTCCCATCTCTGCCCATCAACATTGAAGCTCCCTACTGGGTTATAGAGACAGATTACGATAGCTACTCTGTTGTGTGGAGCTGCTACGAGTTTGGGCTGTTCCATACAGGTTTGATTATATTTTTAATGTTCCGTATCTACAATCTATATAATTTTAGAATGATGACACGGTTGGCGCAGTGACTAAGTGATTAGCTTTCTATGCTACGTGTCGCGGGTTCGATCCCCGCACGGCACAAATATCTGTATGAACTACAAATAGCTGTTTTGGGTCTGGTTGTGTGTGCAGGTGGCATATATGTTTGTAAACTGTACCCACGATACAGGAGAAATCCTAGAGTGGTTACTTATTTTTTTTTTAAATGCATTTTGATCGTCCATAGTCCGAACTTGGAATTTTCATGCAAATTTCATGTTTAAATATTTCACCTAAAAAGGCATAATGGAATTCAGAAAATAAAACGTTATGATTCTAGTTGCGCGGTTCCTAAATTGGATTGGTCCTATGGGGAAGAGACCGGCAAGAAACTCAATAAACAACAAAAAACTTAGTAAAACAGTATTGGTAACATTATTTCGGGAACTATAAAGCAAATAGCCAAAAAAAAAATTAAAAACTGGTATCCTTAAATTAAGTAGATTGATGAGCGGCGATTACTGAGCGTGAGCTTCTGAGTTCAAATGCCGGGTCAAATGCAGTTGGATTTCTCACACTAGAAATCCTCAAAATCAGCCCAGAATAGTGTCTGCAAACGGCAATACACTCCCTTCTATTATTACATGGAACGTAATTACGCCATCGGCAAAATGTGGGTGTATAAGATATCACCTCTGCCTTACAATTTGCATAATACACGGGCGATGGTATGTTACATTATGTTAATTATATTTTTACAGTGAACGCATGGATTTTGACGAGAGAAAGGAACCCACCAGTGTCAGTGCTGGAGAAATCATACGCGGTTTTGGACAAGAACCACATCAGCCGTGCTTTCCTCATCAGGACAAACCAGCGTGACTGCCAAGAGTCTAGCGACTAATGAATAGTTATATGAAGAAAAGGGGTTCTAATACTTGTTTTCCCTAATTTGTTCAAGCATTGTAACGAATTCCTTGGATATTTTTAAGTCGCTTACATCATTGTTCCGTCTAGAAATAAAACGAATCGGAATGGTCGCCGTATTACGCTAGTTGATAAATGTTCTCGCATAAGTAACCGAACTTAACCGCAGTATAATGCATATTTCACTAACCTTCGTTTCTTCAATGATGATGCCGCCAGTATTTTTATGTCCAGGTAATTCCGATATATGCACATCCACTACACAATCTAAGTTCGGAGAAAAGATTGTTATGCTTGCCAGTGACTTGTTAGATTGAACGGTTAAACTCAATAATCTCTTAATATTTGTCAAAGATGTTACTTAAGCTAGATTATGGGAATATTACGCCATCTTTTCCAAAAAGTTGCGAGAAAAAGATGGAAAATGGGAGTGAGTTAACGCATTTGCATTTTCAAAGGGAACAGCGTTCTGTTAGGCAAAGGAAATCTAAGCGTTATCCAATATAGAACCAGCAAAGAACCCGGACTTAGACACGCGATAGTTAAATTTAGAATTTAATTAACTGTAGGCTCAATTATAATTCTTTTATCATGTTCATGGAAAGATACCTACTTTAAAATTTTATGGGAATATGATGATGGGTTCTGGCGCTAATTAAAGGAACTCCTGAATGGTTTTATAGAATTTTGTGGAACAACTGAAACGATCGAGGAAAGAGTAGAGAAACAATATCATCGGTGGTAAGATCATTTAAAAAATGGGAAGTATGAACAATGGAATATTGTTCTTGGTAATAAGCAAATACAACTACGACACTCCAAACGCGAAGAAAATACCAACTGAACCATCTATATTATATGGCATAGATACGCGAGTTAAAATAATAACAAAAAAAAAATGTTCTCGATACAAATAATGCAAAGCTTCCTTCAAGATATGATTTTATGTAGCTATTAAAGATGCTTTCTTAGTTATGTAAGATGGTGCATTTCGTGATAATTATAGGCAGTCATGCATTTATTACTTTGAAAAAAGTATTTATCAGTGTCCTTTCTCATGACCAATATATTCTTACTTGTCTTGTTTTTAATATGAAAAGCTTATGAGAAGGGACACGACTATAAAAATACGTAAGTACTTAAAATCTTTTTTTTAATTGAAGTTGTAAATATTTTGCACCAGAAATATTTATTGACTTAAATAACTTAAGATATTGCACCATCCAGTACATGCTTATTAAGTTGTAGTTTTAAAAAAGGCTACATCCTAGTATGAGTAGTTGTAAATTTAAATCATAAATATGTACGACATACATACTTATAATATTTTAGAATAGTTTAGATTAAGGTTATTAATAAAACGATAAATATTTCACAACAGAAATGTATAATATCCATTATCTACAACTTAAATAAATTAAAGCCTTTAAAAAAGTTGCTTAGTTTTATTACCTACTTCTATAAAGTGCGATTAAAATTATACGATTCGACGATGACGAATCCATCGATCTTACTCCCGATATCTTAAGTTAAATACTTTATACACTTTAAGGACATATTCTTAGACATAGCCAAGGTGGGACAGAACAAATGGAGCGTTATTGTCTACTTTCTCTACTAAAGGTAGAAAACAAAATCCAATTCAGTTCTCAAGACCCTTTGACTAACATGTAGTGATTATTATACTCTGGGCTGTCAATCGTAGTAACATTCTTATTTCACCGAAAAACATCTTGGCTACGCCCATGGAAACTACATACTTTAATATGATTCTCGAAAAGTGGAAAACTTTCACGGTCTTGGCAAAGTTTTACAATATGATGTATCATCTTAAGTTGGGGTACTGTCGTCAGAATGCCAACTTTTCCGGTGTTCGCCTGTAGCTTCGTCATAGCTCGGCGGTGGTGGAAGATTATCGCTCTTGGTTTTCGTTGGAGGCTTAGCTGGTACTGCTAGGCGGTCTTCTTCAGCTTCTTCGGGGATGGAATCACGACGCCTTGGGTCGTATTCTGAGAGAGCCGGCTGGGATATGTTATTTCTTTGTCCTAGTCCTACTAGGACTAACTTCGGTGCACTTTGTGCTTGCTGAAAAAGTTAAAAATATAATTTAAATTTTCCTATTACAAAGATGAAACAGGCGGAGCTGAATATATAGGTAACAACCAAGGGAACAAAAGCTAATCGAAACCACGGAAATTTGACTACAGTAACACAAGACCTTACTTTTAATGCTTCTGTACCACTAATTCTAGTAGTGATTGAGTACTGTGATAGTAATAATAGTTTAATAAAGCAAACATTTTCATATAAAAAAAATTACCCAAACCATAAGATGATTTACAGTCTTGTACTTATTTATAACTGTAAATGCTTATAGCGTCTGTACTTTTTTACTATCTTAAGCTACTACTTGTAATATTAATCAGTGTTATAAATTTAAAATGCTACGTCACAGTTGGAAGATAGAGTGAGCAAATAAAGGAATAACAAAGATCATAAGCAAGGTTTCATAGTATTTGCCATTGTATTAGCTATTTAAGTACCTAATGCTGATACAATAGCCTTCACAATTTACGCACCTATGTGAAAACTTGCAAGTAAAATATTAATGTATAATCCCAGAGGTACATTGTGTTCTATTATTAACTTATCTATTTACTACTTCGGCCATGAATTATAAGAAAATTCTTAACTAGACTGGTTTACAACTAATTTTATCATCACATTTACTCAGCCAGAACCCTAATTAGTAATATTAGAAAGTAGAGGATCAAGGATCCATTCTGGTTATAATCATTGACTGGAAATTCACCTTCTTTTCTATAGTCACAGAAGTTCTCTTTTCTGTAGTCATTGATAAGACTTTACATTAAAAAGCGTCATACCTTATAGTGATTTGAAGTCCTATTACTGCAAAGGCCTGGATTTGAGATGTGGCCTCTCCCGTGGTGGTTGCTTATCTCTATTGCAGATCGAAGCATGTCAACTTTGGAAGCAGACCCTTCATAGTTACTTCCACGTCGCTGGCTGTTGCTGCCGCTACGGCTGCGGCAGTGCTCATTTATATCACCTTGGGAGAACTGGAAAAAGCGATTTTCGGTTATAGTTGTTTGAATAGTATTGTTAAAACTATCAAAGGCATACAAAATATCGAAAATATTAGAATGGAAAATAGCATAAGGGCCGTGTATCGCTCTTTGAGATCTATCATGTTTGTCCAACTTGAATTGGGGGGGGGCAAATGGTCAACCCACAATGCACTAACAATTTGTATCAAAATTTTAAATAAAAGTGCTGACTCGACGTAGCAGTTCACTTTTTTAAGTTTTCAGTCTTAATCCAAAATTCAACATACCCTGGACCTTGAGCCTCTTGGTAGAGAATGTAGAGAGCCCAGTGGATTGAACCGGGTGATCATGTGCAGCCGCTCCAAAGATATCATGGTCTCCGCGTCTTTTGTCAGCGGCTCACTATTCAGCTTGTCACCTTCTCCGCTTTCTGTAAAACGAATCATTATTTTTAAGGGTGTGCAAAAACCTGGAGACATTAGAAAGGTATGATCTTCCAACCAGTGACCAAGTTTCTTGGCGGCGTTCATTATACTTCCAGACACCCAAGCCTTACTCTTAAATTAAGATTAGATACTACTAGGAGGTTAAAAGTAATAATTCACATCTCACCGTTATCTGGTTCACAAGCGTTTTCTATCCCAGTCATGTTGATGTTCTTGAGCCAGAAGTAATGGAGCAAGCCATACAAAACTCCTCCGAGGAACGCGATGAGCCCCATGTAGCGGAAAGCTTCTCGTGTACCCAGGGACGCTATTAAGAGACCGCCTCCGAAGCTCCCACTGCCCCTGCCTGGAGCATCGAGAAATACCATTTAATTAATAACAACTGGAATCGAGGTGGATAAAATATTAAGGCGATTATTTTACAAAAGTTCTTTCAAGAAATTGAACTTTGTAACATTCTTAAGGTGTCTTGCCTAGCAGACAAACAAGTCGAGGTTTAATTTGTATTTATGTAATTATGCCAATATGGCCATAGTAACCACGAGCACACTACAGAAAGTATACCATAATCGCTGATTTCCATTTCAGAGGAGCGAAGACTATTTTCCAAAATATGCAAAAAAGACTTTATTAAGCAGACAAAATTACAGATAAGGTAATTTCCATAACCACTAGCATAAATTATACATTAGAGAAGTTATTAATTGCGGCTTAGACTACTGTTTTCGTATGACGTTAATAATGTTATCTCAGTTCGAATTTTAACGTAAGTTTTAATACTTTGTGTGGCTTAGATTTTTCTATATTTGAGCAAGGATGAGAAGAGGAACTTTTATCTTATTTTCCCTCAAACAGCCTTCTGTTTTCTTGTTAGTTATTTAGCTTATAATATTTTATTTACACATTGTATTTTTCATTGGTATGTATCAATATATAAAAGAATGTCAGAACTGTTCAAATATGCACATTTTACTCGGTACGTAATTAATTCGTTTTATCACAGAATACTTCACGAAACCGCTTGTTTCAGTTAATTGGTGGACCCTCCCAATTCCTTTCCTATAGTCACGATACACGCAAATCAAACTGAAATGTAAAAACTACCGAATAAAGGCTATTTTCCTTCTTCACTCTAAACAGCAACATAACCTACCAAGACTGAAATGGGCCATTCCGAGAACTCCAATCAAGGTTGCCAGCAGACTCTTGGGCGCCAACATCGCGCAGTAGGTAGCTGCTGCTACCCACATCAGGTGCACCGACAGCGACTCCATAGCCTCGAACGGGAAGCACCACCAGGAGTTTCTGTATAACAGTATTATAGGATTATATATTATCAAGCGAATGAGCAAGCATCAGGTAATTCATCTTGAAAGTGGTACATTGTTGGTACTATGATTACCGTTACTGTTCAAGCATAAAATGTTAAAGTTAAAGAGGAATATGGCAAACGATGCAGGAACTATTGAAGAAATGGTTGTGGTAAGTAAAATATTAAGTCATAATAATTTCTATCGTGTCTTTAAATCTGCGAAGCCACTCCGCGAATCTAAAAATGCATCCAAAGCAAATAAAATTAATACCTACCATAATAAAGAACACAAAAGATCGTTTCTATTAAAATTGTGTGCTTTAAAAATCATTAATATAATCCTAATCAAATTAATTTCATTGAAGCCATGGTTTAATTCACTATTGTAATGGTGTGTTTGTTCTTTATCAATCATTTATTTTAAATTGTCAACAATCCTCCCCTTTACATTTCCACCATCTATTATTTCATCCATTGTTCACCTAAGTATCTACACCTACTACGACAGTACTATATCAGGGATCTTAGTGTTTGCATTAGACTCCTCCCACGCAACATCATTGTGCTCATAAACTTGACAATGCGCAGCCGTCGTAAATACATTAATCTTGAAAATGGACTTTTAATGCCTAAGGACATGTCTTCGAGATACTGTGTTTGCGTAACTAGGTGGTTTAGGAATACTATAATTCTGCCATGTTTTGAAGGAATCTAGCTGTTTCATCTATTTGTTATATGTACGGAAAGCTTTGTGAATCTGAGGAAACAGGTCATCATGGTGTGTGGGATGGGATAGTAATCTGTTGTACCTGTCCATTATTGTAATAGTTCATTCAAATATATTACGTGGGTTCGAAGAATTTCCGTATGTCATTTTGGTATGATTATCCAGATAACTTTGTATTCCATGATAATCAATAAATCAGTGGTAATAAATAGATCAGTAGTAATAACAGTCATTAATGTTATCTTCGATCGAGTCTCTCTCTTTATGAAAGGCTATCTATATTACCATTTTATACATTCCTCTGACTAAATTTTAATTATCACAAACGTTAGTTGTTATAGGACAATTCAAACTGTTCAGTTACTACGTACAGTGGAATGTATCTAAATATGTCACTACCAGGGTTGCACTTATCAGATGCTCCATATTAGATTATGTGAGACAATAAGACAGTACTTCGTATTTTGATCTTTACATAGTTCAACCATTGTTATGTCATTTCACGTCAGTTACCATACACCACGAAAAGTTTCCATGCACAGAAATTTGACGAGATGAAAAAAATCTGATGCACAATATACCGATTTATAAGTATATAGTTTTCAATCATTATTCTAAGAATTAATCGTGCCATATGCAAATTTTAATGAACTATTTGACCTTGACAGTACCGGCAGCGGCGTGCACAGAGTTTTTATACAGGGTGGGCAGAAAATTTAAAAAGCTTATTTACCAATAATACCTACTGCATGTTGGTATTGGTTCGTCGTCTTGTCGATTAAATAGTGATGTATGTGATATGCCACCATAAATATCTTATAATAAACATTTATCTGAATTATGTAGGGTAGGCAGTGTCTTTTGTCTTTATACACCGCACGCCACTGAGTACCAGTGTTATCTCTAAAAAGCTTTACCGGATAATCAAGCTCTACAAGACATAAATTAAACAGACAGACATAACATTCACGCGTGGATTGTGCACAAGTCACGAGTGAACTAATGCGGAAGAGTTGAGAGATACTTACTCGATAAACGAGTAGCCAACTAGTCTCGCAGCGTGGGAGAAGAAGGCGACTATGATGACATTCACGTGGCCGATACGCGCGGTGATGGCATCCGCGCCGTAGAGGAACGGGATACTGCTCAGCGTGCCCACGGTCACGGTTATTCCTGGACACACGATCCACTCAATATAAAACTAAATCACATAATGACTACTACTAAGATTGCTTGCACTGATAAGCTTGGCATTAAAGCGCGAAATAACATTGATGATTCCTGGGATTATAATGATGAAATTTTATTAGACTTACCTAGCAAGAAATTGGGTGCTCCCAATTCTTTCAAGTATATGAACAGATATGATTCGATAAATCCCCAAAAGTTTCCTAAGGCAAACAGGAAAAATATGAAAACTATTATGTGAGGCATTTTGATGATGTTAATCAAATCTCGTAGTAAGTTATCAGCGGGTAGTTTAGCTCCAAGAGGCATGACAGCGACGGTTACTGCCGATATCAAAAGCAACACGTCGTAAGTATAAAACGCAGCTGAATAGTCCGTGTATCCTGCAATCAACAAACCGATGTAAACATTAGTAACATGATATTGACAATAATGATAACGATTAAGAGATGCCACCACATACGTACCGACTTGTTTACTCCTCATATCTATAAGCATGCCAGTTATAGGGGAAAATATAGCCATCCCAATGCTAGAAAAAAGCCTTTCTCTGCCGAAGTCGCCACCGTACTTTTGTATCATGGTCAAAGCTATGGGATCCATGATTGTGACGCCGGCTGATAACATAATAGTGCCCATGAATCTCAAGAAAAAGTAGATGTAGAACGTTTTATCGTCGCTCTCTTTATAATCCGGTGGGCACGTATCGGGGCCGCCTCTCCTGTAATATTCCAATGATAATTTACCTTTAGATAGCTAACGTTTGTGTAAACTTTAGATAAATATTAAGTAGTTGGTCGACAAATAATATTATAATCAAATAGTGGTATTAGTGAGAATGCCTGTTGCCACATTACCTGAAATCACATTTTTGTACCATACAATCTGCAGATAAAATCTCTAGACGCTGCTGGGAGAGTTTAGTCATATTATGTAACATGACGAGGCCGCCGCATCGGAGGTCTTCTTTATCAAGTGCTGTTATATTTACGCCTTGGGCTATTAACAGCTTTTCACCAAACCTAGATCTAAAATCTGTTATCAATTCATCCTCGTCCTAAAAATAGTATGGAATAAATAATTTTGTCCAATGAAAATATCTTACTTCGACACCTGGCTTAAATAGGCTTACCCGTTCCATTTCAATTCCAAGTTGTTCTTTGGGTTCTTCCAGATCATCGTGAACTTCGATAAGAAAGTATGCAGCATCGTTATAGTCTTCATCATCAGTTATATTGGAGTAACTGCAAAAATTAACCATGTCTCTAACTAAACTAGGCTATGCTTTAAATTTGTAAATAAACTAGAACAATTAAATATTCCATACTTTGCGCGTATCTTTTTGTCTTAATAGTTTCAATTTATGTCTATTAAAATACACTTTACCTACCCGGAAGTTTTGAAAAACAAATTCTAGTTTAATTACTTCACAGTAATAAGTAAGAATTATGATTTTCTGAAAGATAATAATATAAAGTTCATTAACTTTAAGAAAATTTTGTGAGTTAATACAAGTTCACCAAAGTACTTCAATCCTTACTAAGCTTTATGCCCTACAAAGCCGTATTAACTCCTGGGAACTTGTCTGAAGGCTTAGCAACATCTCACATAGAGTCGAGAGTTACCATGAAACTACTAAGTATAATGTTTGCTTGAAACTGTAGCAGCGTGTTACGTCTTATCACTGTTATTTAATATGAGTAATAGCACAATTTACATGATTACTGCTGCGCATTTAACGTAATCAAATGCTAAAATAAAATAATGAATAACGATGTTTTGTGCCATAGTAAATGGTTCAGGCACAACGAAGTAACAACCTATGTAGTACTTACCTAGCATTGGATAAGTTTGGCGGTTGAATCTTACGACTGATGTGGAAGTCCAAGTCGTCTTGTTCATCAGCTGGATCGCTTGCTGGGTTATCAGTGGGCCTCGATAGCTGACAATGGTCTACGCAACGGTCTAGCACAAAGTCTACTGTCTCATCCTCACCAGGACACTCCCTGCTAGGACAAGGACTCCACCAAATCTACAAACGAATATGTATGTGCCAAACCGAACCATTGAATAACAACAGGAATAAAACAAGAGCAGCCAGTAAAGGAGGTTAAATTTTACCACAAAATTATAGGTTCTTAGCGGATGGGCCATTACAGTATCCAAGGGTAAAGTCCAACATGCATAAATTTAGCTTAATTCCCTTAACTAATTCAAACATACAGGATCACAAGACACTACTAGTTAATTCGCCCTGGGGCCGGATGAGAACGATTTGCTCAAATTCTTAGGTGTATACTGAGTTAGTAGGTACGTAACAAGGTCCAATGTCTTAAGGGGTCGATTGCGAAACAAATTCATGTACCTCGACGCTATTCGTAATAGGATGCCGCATGACGTAAGCCGATGGCATCATCCCTGGTGTCTCTTGATGAGGTATCAGCAGCAACGAGTGGTGGAACGCAGCATTAAGAATCAAAGCAGTGATCACGACTGGTTTATACTCCCCAAAGCGGTCCACCAGAAATCCTAAAACCATTTAAATCTCCTCAAGATATTGTTTTCGGAGTCACATTACAATTAAAAAATCTAAACTTACCGGTTATAGGTGGACTAAGGAACGTGGTGAATGGCAATGCTAAATACACAAAAGAAATTTCTGGCACAGTCAGTCCTATACTCTGCATGTGTATCGTCAAATACGGCAAGAGGGATGCTGTGGCTCCGTACATTACGAACAGAGTCACTTTCAACATGACCAGGTTCGGGTTGATCCGCAGCAGTACCATCAGCCTCCCCACGCATCCTAGCTCCTCCTCACTATCCCCGTCCATAGTTGAATCGTCTTCAGTGTTTTTCTTCACTTCAACAGACTTCGCCATATTCGATTCACTCACATTCACATTTTCATAACGAAAGGATGTTTGTTCGTGGGCTATATCTTATCGACTGGCGCTCGATTCGGTAGAGAAGGCTGTCGGTGGAGCGACAATTATTTACATAAGGGTTCTTCACCGAGTTTTATTTTAAGCAGTATAGATATGTGTGGTCAGAGCCAACGGGAGAGCCAGGGAGGGTCCCGTGCTCCCGAACGACTGCGGCGCGGTCAGTTCGCAGCGGACGTCGCTCGGCACACCAATTTACAAATAATAGCAAATTACCTTCGTTTAAGAAGTGTCACAGCGATTGGTGGGGATGTTGGCTAAATCGGCTGGCGATCCGAAGACCTTGTGGGTAATGGCTGGGGTCGGGGCGCTCGCTCCTTTAGTTCCCGAGATGAAGGCGCGCATCGCGAATTAGCGCGAACTTTGCTGCTGCCCGCCATTGTAAGTTGACTTTGATTTACTTTTCTTATTTTTATAATCTATAAATGATTTACAATGATTCAAAATTGCGTATTCTTACTTAGAGTAATATTTTTATTAAGTTCTAACAATTCCTGGTTTCCATCGTATTTAATGACGACGTTCGTTCGTGAAATTTTTAATATCTTTTTATTCTGCATAATAATAATAATATATACATTTCAAGAATAAAATAAGGTACAGAAAGTAAAAATATGGACGTAAATTACCTACTTAGAGAACGGTACCTTGGAAAATATTATCATTCGTTGATCAAATTGTAGGATTACGTATTTGGTGCTTAGGATTTTTCCACTGTTACTACATACCTTTTTGGAATGGGGATAGGTTCTGAAGATAGATTAGGTAATAGGTAGGCATCTATATTTAATTAGGTACATATTCGGTTTTCTCACGTTCTTAATACCTACTATAACAAATAAGTACCTACTCTGAAATACACTAGGTATAACTGCTTACATAACAATAACTATTTCGTTTCTGTCGTTTTCTCAATAAAATAGAAATAATTGATTTTTATTCTAACATTTTTGCTCTTGGGTTTCCTATTTTACTTCTAGGTATCTACTATTTCTTAATATTTACTTTACCTACTTTGTATAACGTGCAATATCCACTACCTACCAACACCAAATACCTTATATACCTGTGTTTAACTAGGTATTAGATACCTATATATGTATAAAACAAATAAGTAATCTACGATGGTTATCCTACATAAAAGTATAGGTCAACAGGATATTAACGGTATTATAATTTTTATGCGAATACATAATACTACTATGTAGATATACCTAGCTATTTTATTGTTTATTTTGAGTTCTTGATTCATCCTAGATAAATCTTTTCAGTAGTTTTCACGCGACTCTGGAGAATGCAGGTAACTGTAAATTTAAAATTTAGAATAATGCTGCTTGGTGCCATCTATCGAAATTAAGATAAGTACTTTTTACAGCACCATCTGTTATAGAATAGCAATACTAATAAAAATCTGATTTACTGTTATCTGAGGAAAATATTGCGTCTCAAAATACTAGTAATGTTCTTTATTAGGTATATCCTTTTGATCGATATGTTCAATTAAATACTATCTTACTTTATATAGTATCAAACACGTAATTAGTATAACCAAACAAGATTTTTTAAGATACCTACCGAGATTATAATATATACCTCCATATTACTAAGTATCACAAAATAATGGAAATAAATATCAAATATATGAATCACTTATATGAAAATCTAAATATTTAAGTATTACAGAAATCTAAAAATATAGCACATCAAGTTGTGAGATTTGCAAGTTTGTGTTTCGATCCACGAACACACTGCATACTTGTAACATGTGTTTAACCCTTTATTTTATTAAGATAAATTCGTATTTATGTATAACTGTATATAAAATAATTATAATGTAAAAAAAAATAGTATTCATTTTGTTTTTATGTTTTTATGAATTTTCGTACTGCCATCTAGCGACCATAAATAGTAGTATAACCAAATACGTCTACATTGTCTATAGTCTACTGCAAATTGTCAACCATAATGCATTGCGCATAAATGGCCGCCATGTTGCTGCCGTCTGAAAGATGTTCGCAACTGTGTGTGTTTACTAATGAATTTTAAGAACTTATATAGTTAAATTACTGTGTTTGTGAAATTGTGAGTGTACAATGATTTTATATTTCATATCTTATTGTGATTGAAAGGTCTATCAAATGTCTCTGAAGCCAATAAACAGTGAAATTTTCTTTAGATAGTCATTTGGTTCGGACGGCATAATGGCTGACAATCTGATTCAAAAGTCACATAAAACTAGTGAGAAAAACAAGTATAACAACGTTGTTCACCGTACGACGAGTGAATCTCTTCGACTGAACGAGTCGGAGAAGGGAGTGACTCACCCGACGAGTCTGCAAGCCGCCCATAACCCAAGGAAAATATCTTCATTTCAGATCACCAGTGTGACGGTCGGCTCTCGAGTGAGCACTGATGCTGGCGAAGACTCTGCCGACGATCTTGATGAATCTCACACCGACGACATATCGAGAGTGACTGACATTGAGAATGAAACGCCTAGTTATTCCGAGGACACGTTCTCGAAAGATGATGTGTTCTACAACGCGTCGAGTGCATCATTAGGTTGCGCCCCCGTCATCCCGACCAGCTCGCAGTACGGACTTGCGATCGTCGGTCAGGACAACGCTACCAACCAGATAGGAGGAGCAGTGCCAAATAGTAATAATACAGAAGTATCTGACATGCACGTCAGCGTTACGAACGCCGGGACAGGCAGCATTATCAATCTCATAGGAAATGCTAAACCCCAAGAAGGTATGAAAGAAATACAAGAACATGTTAGGAATGAACGGTTTAAAGTTGTGAAAATTGAAAGCACCGAACCTTTTCGTAGAGGTCGATGGATGTGTATGGACTACCTGGATCACACTACACAGCAGAATGCACCTATCACACTAAACAACAACTTGGATGTGACAGAGACTAATACACTGCAGGCGCCTGACAGTGGTGTTGTGATTAATGACAGTCAACATGATGAAATGTCTAATGATCTGTCTAACAAAGGGCCTAAAGACATGCAAGGAAATGCTCCAACTGTGCAGCAGCTAGAACAAACCCTTCAGAAACAATTTCCAATGGCTTCTCCTGGACAATCTTTGACCCAACCTATCAGTGTTGTGCAGCAGCAGATGCAGCCTGTTTCTCAGTCAGTGTCAGTGCAATCTCCTCCTTTAGAAATGCCACAACAAATGCCAAATCCAAATATGCAAGGAAACCAGCAGCAGGTTGGACAGCAACACCCTCAGAGTATGACACACATAACTATGCAGAATGCGGCACAGAATCATCCGCAACAGACACAACAACAGCAAGTGCAACAGATCCCACAAAGTTTCCCTCAGCATCAGCTACAACAAGTCATAGCTCAGTCTCAGGGTATGGCAATGCAACAGATCCCTATGCACCAACAAATGCCACAGCAGATGCAACAAATTCCTAATCAGCAAATGCAGCAGATGAGTCAGCATTTGCCTCAGGCCCAAATACCGAACATGCCGCAGATGCAGCAACAAATGCCTCAGATGCAGGCTATGCCCAATCAAGGGCAGATTACCCAGGTGGCAACTCAACAACCTCAGATGCAACAGATGCAAATGCAGCAAATACAAGGTCAACCAAATCCTCAAATACATATGCAACAAACTCAAATTCCTAATATGGGACAGACTCACCACTTGCAAGGACAACAGGCAATGGGGGCACAACAAGCCCAACTCCAGCATTTGCCAAGTCAGGCCCAGATACAAGCTCTGCAAAATCAACAAATACCTAATCACATTCAACAGATGCAGATGCCTACTCAACTCACTAGCGCTAATCAACAGATTCCACAGATGCAAACTCAAATGCATCAGATGCCATCACAGCCACAGCAGTCAGTTGTGCCTGGCATGCATCCTCAAATGCAACAACAAGGAATGTCTGGAGTACAGCAGCAATACAATCAAGCTGTAAGTCAGCAGTCTAACGCTCAGTCAATGATTAGCGCTAGTATGCCATCATCACAACAACAGATGGTTCAACCTCAACATAATGTTCCTCAATACCACACACAGCAATCACAGATGAGTCAGCAAGGCCAAACATTGCCACAAGAGGTGCTCACTTCTATTGTCACATCACAGCAAGGTGCAACTCTTCCTTCAAACCTACAGCAGATGCCTTCTCAACCACAGGGCTCTACATTGCCTGCGAATCTCCAAAATCTGGGTGGTCAGCAGCAGCCAACTACTGTGCACACTATTGCTCCTCAGCAAGGGAATGTGCCTCAAGGAAACATTCAGATGATGGCCACGGCTCCACAGAATATGCAGATGACTCTAGACGGGAATCAGCCTAGTATGCAGATACCCGCCTCAGATCCTATATTCATGCAGCCAACGAACGTCGGTCAACAGATGCCTGTCGGGCAGCACATGGGGCAGCAGAACCTGTTGCCGCAGCAAGTGGGTGGGCAAGGACAGATGGGCGGCGTGCAGTATGTGGCCAACCAGCCGGTGGCACAGGTGTCGATGGCGCACCAGAACATTCCGATGTCGATGCAGCCGAGCATGCCGGTCGGTATGGGCGGCGGAGTCCACCCGAACGTGGTGCAGTCCCAGACCAGCATGGGTCTGGGGTACGGCGGCGTGGTGCCAGTTATGTCTCAGAGTAGTGTGGCGCCCGTGGAGGCGACCGTGTCGGGAACCAACTCGCCAGTGGTGTCGATGCCGGTGAGTTCGACCGCGTACGGGGCGAACACGGGGCAACCGGGCCATGACAGTCAGGGCTTCGGTAGCCCGGTGAGTGCGGTGTCTCATGCGATCAGTGGCGCGGTGATCAGCAGTGTGAATGTGAATGCGTGTGATAGTGGTGCTCCGGACGTGTCCACCGACGCGATGCAGGCAGGTGACACAGGCGATGGGAAGGAGGAGCCGCAGGCCGCTCCGCCGCCCGAGGATGAAAGGTCAGTTAATTATTTAATTATTGGCTATTTTTCCTTTCCTCCCAGGAAATTGTCCCTGTGCGTGAATTGGTTCATATATGAAACTGTTAAGCATTCTGATTGATATTTCCTCCTAGGAGTAGTCATTTATGATTCTTAATAATTTAATAAGAAGTCTTGATTGATCTTAAAGGTTCAGTTGGGCTGTAAATTACCTTTCTTTACTGAATATCTGCTATGTATTGCAAAAAATAAAGTTTTCCCTGCACCTATGAATACGACATACTTTGGATAATATCTCATCCATATTGAAGATTTTATACATGTACATAATATTTTATTATATATTTTACTTTGATGAAGTTATTTTGCATGTATTTATAGTGCCAATTTTTTTTTGTGAGTGATTTAAAATTTATTCAAATAAAATTCTAAAATAAAAAAGAGCAGGTTAGTTTGGATTAAAAGGAAGTGACTACAGTTAAGTAATAAAATTTATTTTTATAATTAGGTTGCTAATTAAATCTTTAAATTTCAATGTAACTGAGCTTATAATTAAAATCTGTCCTTGTTTCACTTATTTAAAACTTTAAAAAGGACTTTTTAGTTTTATAATGCTTTGTTCCATAGCTCAATGCATGTATGTATTTATGCTAACAATTAAGCTGTCAAGTTGCACAAGAATGTCATTATTTATCAGTAACATTGAACACAACTTATTTAAGTTTAATAGTAACGGTTGGTTAGGTTTTTAAAGTGCCTACTGACTTCTAAAAGGAATATTTAAACAGTCTTTATAATATCAAATAGAGTTATATAATATTTATTATCAATAACCTTATCATAACATATACTCATAATAAAATAATTATTGAGCTTCCAAAACTGGTTTCAGAAATTCTAAAGGTTAGAGCAACTATTCTAAATTCTTATTATAACCTAAGTATAACTTTTTAAAGTAATTTGGATCTGTCTATTATTAAATAATTTATTAAACATGTATCAAATTTTAAAAAAATATTTTTTTTTGTTACCTTAATAAAATATTTATATTAAATTATTTTAGGTAGATGTGTCGATTTTATCAGTCATCAGTTGAATCATTAAAATATATTTGTTACAAAGACCACACAGATCTCTAATTAACAGGCAACTTAACTACATGACTTAAAGCCTGAGTGAGTAATGAGTCTGAACTAAGCATCCGCGGATAGCGACAGAACTTGGATACAGCAAGTGGCGAATCCGTATCTATTTGCGAAAATAACTCATCCGTAGACAATGGTGGTTGTTTTCGTTGCTTTCGGTTGGTGCTCGCACCGTCGCCGAGCGGAATCCGACGTCCCTTTGATGCTGTTTATTTGCGCTTCGTCCTGCGACCAGCGACATAAATAGGTGGTTGACACGTACGGTGCATGGTGCGCGCCGGTATGCCGCCGGTGACTCACGCGCAACGCACCCGATCTACTGCCTGACTAAAAAAGCGACCGTCCTGCGTTCTTTTTCGTCTGGCCCGCTCGACGATACGGACACTTTTGTTGCACTAGATTTCTCGCGATCCTTTTGCAGATTCTTCGTTGGTTTTCGGATTATTAGTCTTGATTAACGCGTTTTTGCGATCTCGCCGTTAATTAATTGGGGACACGTTTGGTAGTCTCGATATCGAATCTCAGTCAGTAACTTAACCGCATTCCGTCAGTAAACCTGAGTAAAACCGCGAATTTATTCACAACGCTAAAGACTTCCTCATGTATTCATGACACGAAGCCACAGAGAAGTTGGTATAGGCGCCAGCGCACCTACCACGTCACTGGCGTCGTTGGTAATCGAGTAGAGGACTGAAGGTCGTGAAACCCGAACCATCCATTCGCTTCTGATCGACTCACATGCACTACCATTTGTGCTTAAAATAGTTCAACTAAGTCATCTTAGTACTCAATTTATATGACTAAGATACTTGGACCAAAGACTAACTATTTAAAAGATGTTTGGATGTATGGAGTATCTTGAACACCCTTGTTTTGTTTGTAGTCTTAAAAATAGCACTTATGTCAACTCCCGTTATTTTATTGCTTGTAAAGATTCCTCGAGTTTTTTCAACGGCCCATTGTCTAAACGTACTGTTTTTGAACTCCTGTCCATTCATGGAATCATAGTCGTTTACGGCAGCTCCACGGACTGAATCAATATCTATAACGGGTGATATGACCGCATTCCAAAGATTTGAGCTAAAAGAAAAAACATTACGACATTCTTTGCGACCGATAATGCGATGATGATTAGATTTTTCTGCAATTGATCACTGTACGTAATAGAGCGTAGTATTGCCATTGTTAAATCGGGTCGTAGTATTTATTATCTCAATGTAAAAGCGTACTAATCGCAAGAACTATTGACCCTATTTTAATAGATTTTCATTATTAATTATTGGAAGACTTATTGAATGTAAACTTCGGGTTAGGTTTTTAAGAAAACTGTGTACCATTCTTGCTCAACTAGCCCTTTTTGAAATGTTATTCTTAAGTTAAGGGAGGTGAACTAACCATACATCTTTTTAATTATCCTTTTTTTTTCGTATTGGCAATATACCTACATGTATGAAATAGTGTTTCAAAACTATTCATACTTTAATAACGCCGATAACTTATTAACAGAAACCAGAACAAAGATCAATTAAATTTTACGTGCAAACCAAGTAGATTTCTAACCCACTTAATAATATAACACACTTATCTCGGGTACACGAAGTGACTGTTTCTGATAGTCGTTAGTTAAGTGAAAACGGAGCAAAGTGTCCTATTGTAGCTCATCTAACGTGCCTCCAAACTATTTCGTTTCTGGATTGAATATAGAATTGACAATTCGAGAGAATTATCCGCGCGTACATTTTCTACCTCGCTGTGCAATCTATTGGCGTGCTTACTGCTTATATTGGTGAAAGTGGATTCACAAAATGCCTTGGCTGCGATCTGTGCGCTGTACATTGTCAAATAAAACGGCCATTTGTAAAAACCTGGGCGTGTTTTACAAGTTGGTAATATATATGGACGAAACCAGTTTGGCGATTTTATGGGTTCTCGAATTTTATTGGTGTTACACAGTTTATGTCATGATTGAGCTGATCTTTTTAAATACATCCAGAAAATTATAAGCGTATATTAATATCGTCACATTTATTTCAATGTCGTGTATTAGCTACAGATTCTGGTGTTAAATCAGTATTGCTTAGAAGAAATGACATCATAATTTCACAAAATCAACGGCTCAATCAATTTTTCGATGCAGAACGTCATACTCACTGCGATAACAATTTGTGAAGTCACCCGATCGCCATAATTTTTCCATTCGTGCATTATAAGATAGTAAAGAGTTTGACGCCTCATCTCCGCTACGTCACAACGGTCGTATGAAGTGAAGTCGCACTATTAAATATGGTGTGATAACATGTTCCATATCTATTAGCTTGTTGTCAAACAAACAGCTGTAGGTCGGCGATGCGTGACGGGCGCGCCTCGCAAGGACGTTCAGGGTTCGAAAAAACGTGCCGAACGACGCGCGCTCACCGTCTGACTCTTTTAAATCTTGTGGCCACCACAAAAAATATGGATTTTTTGCACAATATTGAGGAACTACTTGTGGCCCCGATAGTGTCGATTACTGCGCAGTATCATGTCGTTGTACTAATAACCAATAGACCAGCGCTGTAAATAAAATTTAATGTTTATTTGAGGCCTCTTTCGTACTGTTTGTAATATGTTTGATATAAAGGGCATGTTCAAATGTAACAAATTCTTTCATTACACGTGTTCTAGCTTTTGTAATAAGCCATTTAATGTCGCGTGCAACATAAAAATGTTACAAACTGGTCCTCAATAATCATACGTCTATGAGTTTGTTGACTGATAATAAACATGATAATATAACAGCTCAATAAACCGTTCCTGTGATATGAAAACTATTAACAATTCCAAATATCGATAAGATAATGATTTATTGCAATTAAGCGTGTACTGGAACGGCTATAAAATTTTAAGTCGCTTTCACTTTTTTCGATCCTTTTTTTATGTCACACAAAGGGCTTAATTTTAAAATTATTTAAGAATTGACGTATGCTCATGCGTATTTACAATCCTATCTACTTAAAATGTTGATGCCTCAGTTTGAATGGTATCGTGCTAATAATTATACCACTCATGTCGATGTGGTGGATCTCACCGTCTTACGTGCATTCCTCGAATGCTTCCACGCCAGTTAATTAGCGCTCTGACCTCAGATTGTACAAAATAATTAAACAAACGATTACCTGACGATATCGTTTAGTAAATCAAACATTTAAGTGTTATACCGCTAAAAAGTCTGTAAACTAAGTAAGTGCCAATATTAATTGAACAGTAACACAAAAACCTATTTATTTTTCTCGTTTAGTGACGTAATTATTTTACATAATTTGACAATGTCAACTGTGACAGACAAGCGTTAAAATTGTGATCAAATTTATCAAGGTGGTGTTAAATTTCCAATAAATTGATATTGTTCACTGATAGATTATTGATTAGCGTCATATTTCTAGTATTATCGCGCATCCTTTGTTCCTACCAACATTTCTAAACGAAATCGACGAAGATAATACTTTAATAAATTCATGATAAGCAACAATAAAAAAGTATAATCCTTTATTTTAAAAAAACGTTGCCCCTCACTATGAACAATTCCTGTGTCGTAGGTGCGTTTACATACACATATATTCACATACACAAAGACCCAGACCCGAAACAACTATCTGTAGATCATACAAATATTTGTTCCGTGCGGGTATCGAACCCGCCACACGCAGTGCAGCAGTCGATCTCTCAACCGCTGAGCCAACCGTCAAATAATTAATAGTAGGTACCTATTTTCTATTATATTGAATATATTTGGACATTCAACAGTAATATTTGGACAAATACATATAGTTTGCGAGGCGAATACGTAATAATATATAATAAGTTAGGTTCAATAATCTGATAAAGTTAGCGACTATTATAAAATATAACCGAGCCATTGGAAATTGCGAGGCGATGCGTGTTGACCTCTGCACCAGCACAATATTTCTAATTATAAACCTTTATCGTTCTTTGTTTTAGTTATAAACTTGACAGTGGATGGGCCGCTTTATAAGTTAAATTATAATTTATGATTAGTTTAGGAATTGCATTTATGGGCCTACAGGTTGTTGGACTATCGCAGCTAGCCAGATCCTTCAAATACTCAATGCTGAGTTATATTTTTTATTTAGTGTCAAGAAATATCTTTTTGATAAAATCACAGAACTTGTTGTTTGTATAACCTTTTTTTATTAATTTTTTTAAACCTAGTAAGGTCTTTTAAGTAATAAACTATGGTAAGGTCAAAACAATTCCATTAATTTTTTTGCGATAATTTCGCGTTTTTCTGGTAAGCTCCAGAACCCTGCGCCTCGGTATTTGCACATTGCCGTCATAGCCTAACTGCTAGTGTGTTATCGGCCTGCCTAGCAAGCAGTTGTTTAAATTCTGTGTATTCAGACTTCTTGCTTGCATTTAATCATTTTCTTTTATCGACACGCTTTGTAGTTTCCGATCATGCAATCTGAAACTATAAAACTATTTTAAAATCGAATAAAGTTCTCAAAGAATACTGTGCTCCGAAGCTTCGCATATCAAAATTTCTATTCAGAGAAGTCAGTATTAGTGTAAGAAATAACAAGTGAAATACACAAAGGTTTTATTGCGGAGAGGGAAGCGTTGGAGTTTAGATAAGGTTTGCACGCCGCATGCAGTTCCAGTTTGCTATCGATACAGAAATGTATATTGCGTTTGATAAAAGCTTCTCGGTTTGTTGACCCACATGGATAGTGTTTCTCGGAGACCGCTAGTTGCAGAACTTTCTTAGCACTTTAGCTCGATCCGCTCCTTCCAAAACGTCAATTACAATCCCAATATAGGCAAACTGTACACTTTTTCCGATGTTCAAAATGACGCATGGCAGAACCGCGTCCGCTTGCAATTGTAATTCAGGCGTCGCCAGAACGAATCGGCGGCTGCCGGCGCTTGCCGGAAACGTCCTCGGAATGGCACATTGCCAGTCTTAATGAATGTAAGTATCATCCTTATAGAATTTATTGCGTTACAATTGCCATAAACTATTTATTTGCGCCTATAATCAGTTTGACCGGACGCTTAATACGCAAGGTATTTGACTCGTAGCGATGCCCTCTAGCTTCGCATTTGGATCTAATAGACGTGGGAATATATCTACTTAGCCGTTGCATTTTGTAGAGGCATTTGCAATTCAAACGCAACGCTTTATTGGTTGTACGTTCGTACTGGTGTGCCCAATGAAAATTGAAGCAATAAATTGTCTGCAAGGCGGCTAAATTACGTGGTCGTTGTTTGATACGGGGCCGTTATGAATTTATGGTGTGTGCGAAGGTGTTCGGATAGCGTTCGTTCCGCGACAGTACCTGTGTGACCCAGTGGCGCGAGGCTGCATTTGCTTTCCCGCCAAGTTCATTGGCACCGTCCACCTACCCCGCACCCCGCGCGCCGGTCAAGCCTAAAAACTGACACGATATTACTCTTTGTAAATAGAAAGTAGTTAGTTTCGCTATTGATGTCTATTTTTGCGTCATGAATTGCTATAAGCCGCAAACGCTGCATGTAACGATTCTATCAATAATTGAAATCTTCAGACCTCATGTCGTCTTGATTTATGTTGGATCAATATTGCATAACGAGACCAAATATGTGCCTGTAATGCCACATGTTACTTAATAAATAATACTTCCTTTTTTCTGTCTGGTCTTTCGTAACTTGATATTCGAATTGTAAAAGCTGTTATTTTGTGATATTCCTTGTGTATCGAGTATATCTTCATCTAGGTATAGATAGTTTTAAAATACATATTATTCCTTTTCATATAAAGATAAAAAAATCAGTCTGATAGTTATATTATTAATACACAGTTTAAAATATATTTCACTTATTTTATAAAACTAGACAGTTCCTAATGCTTTCCCTGTACAGTCTTTTTGGAAAGGGCAGTCAAAACGTGTCGCAATTACTTTAAGAATACTGTTGCTGAATATGGTAAAAAATTTCCATTACTTTTAAAACTTCGAAATTTGAGTAATAAAAAATAACTGTCAAAAGTCTGAATAAATTGTACGCTTCAACAGCATCAGAAAAATAGTAACTTTTACCTTTGAAAAAGTAAGCGAAGCATACTCGCAAGTTTATAAAACAGATCACCTAAGTAATCCATACGATCGCATCACACGCCTAAAGATAAATGCAATCAATAAATTAAATATGCGTGCTAAAATGAAAAATTTGAGCACGCATGATAAACTTATAGATATCACGTCAATTAATTTTGCTAACAGCATGAGAACCAAGCTAAATCATTCAGTCTTATTAATTAAAACAGTGTGATTTAACTGAGTTCAATAGACACGCTAAGGGCCATGTTCACCAACAATTTAACGAAGTTTTAAACTGAAAACGGCTGTTTATCCGTATGAAATTATTGTTGATTTGGACTGTCTGTTGTATTTTAGTATCGATGAACTCGGGCCTAAATCGCTAAGATGTAAAGATAGAAACTTTTATGTTTTGAATTAAAGCAAAAAAGTCATATAGTTTGAATACGATTTTATAAAACAAAATTTAAAACGAAACTCGCAAGAAACTTTTAAACAGGTTAGGATATACTGACCGAGTTACTCTATCTAGCACATGACTCAATTAATGTATGAATAATTTGCGCGTGCGCAAAAACTAAAAAAAAAATACGTTTTACTTTCCTTGATGATTTGACATATTCGAGTTTTTTGTCGAGTCCATTGAGTTCGTAACGGAAAGTGTGTGAAGTACTCGTACTGTTTTGAAGTACAATATAATAAATAGCTTACCGTTACTATAAGCTTACGCTAAGCTGTCTGTCGATTCATTGATAAAATCGTTTTTGTTTGTAATCGAGACACAGTCTATCAGTCAACTTCATGACAAGCCATGTATGTTATTTTACATAAACCAAAAAGCTGTTTTTAAAGGACTGGTCAAATAATTATGTAGTATCAATATTATAATAGGAAAATGCAGACGTAAGGCAGAACTTGTGATGCCTATTTACATATAATCAATATATCTGGTGTATATGAAAACTTAATTTACCAAAGTAATCAATGAGAAATCGGCCACAATAGGACTCTATGTTCCATGACTGGCACACCTTGTTATCTGAGTTTAGACATGATCCATGCTTATTTGCAATGAATGAAGATTAACATAACTGCGTCGCCGTTGGATCGGATGCAGCGTGGACGCCTGCGCCGCCCCGGCAGCGGCCTCGTGAATACTAATTTACAAAATGTAAAGTTTCAAATTGACATGCACTTTTTTGCTTAATAAATAATTAATCTTTTGATTTATCTCAAAATTGATTATAATTTGGACATTAAAATGCGTATTTTAAACGCTATACAATTTTATTTACTCCAGTCGATAAAGTTAAGTGGGCTTCTGTTTCATGATGGATGGCATTATGTGTCATGTAGTCATGATTTATTTGCTCACTTAACTCTGTATGGAAATTGGTACATTAGAATAAGCATCAGCCAAAATAGTGTTTATATTTTAAAGATTTTGATACCGATACTTTTTAAAATCCTCAATAGTATTTACTCCACGATCAGAACGTGCCAAGCTCGCTGACTGTCGGCATTTTTAAACAAAGAACGTCTTGCTATTACATTGAATTAACAAGGCTTTAGGCGATTAATTAACCCCTTCTATTTTTAAATAAACTCTAATTAAGAGACGTTCTATTTTTGAATAAATTCAAAATTAGCAGATCGCGGTACAGTGAGCCCTATGTTTATGTACTAAGAATACGCCCATCGATTAGTTTGAGGTTCATTTTGCAAACGAGCGTAGCAAGGTCACGGTACGGCACCAGCTCGTACCACGTAAATTTCTTTGCTCTTTACTCAGTTTATTGTTTCGTGTCCCTTTTGATATCGATTTTGTAAAAAAATGAAGGGAAACCTTTTATTGATATCATAATTTCCTCCATAATTGCACGCTTTTACTATTTTATAGTAGTACTGCCGTCGTTCTTGTAAGTTTATTAAATTCTTGTTCCAGTACCCATGTCATTGCCCCGGTTAGTAAATCGTAATGAAATGTAGTCTAAACATTCCTCGAAAAAATCCCTTAAGGTGGGTTACATTAACATAAAAATCTAATCACGGGTTCCGATGTTTCTGATTGTCAGTTGCTACACCACAGATTAAATATAGTTGGCCTATTGCAAAATTAATTCAACTATTATGTAATAAGAAACATAATAAACGGGTTAGTGATGACGCGGACGTTAGCAAAGTTTTTTTATACGAATTTTAATGAACCGACTGTACATGTTTGGACTTGTTCAAATTAGGATTTTAATTACTCCTTGTTTTATCTAACAAGCAACGCGCCAATTACCCACTTGCATATTGCTTGATTAATCGGTAAAATGCACAGCATTTAACAGATTAAGATTTCAATTACGATAAGTGCTTCTTCTGATTCTGTCTAATGCATGCGGCACCCAGATAATTCACTTCCATTCCTGGTTTGAAATTAATTTAATAGTAGTTTCTCACGTGAGCCGAGATATCTACGATCGTACTAAAAATATCGATGTCTGGAATTTTCATTGCGGCAAGAGAATGCGATACGGTCATATGTACCATCATTGACGTTGATGCCTGTTCTAAAGCTTGTTGATCGTAAACGTTCACCTGTGTATGTTGGTCAGTTATCGTTGGCTGCCATTTTGAATTTTCTCAAAAATAGAAACTAATGTAATTAAGCACAAGGCGTCTCGATGTCTAGTTTATTTTTGTAATTCCTCACGGGAAAAGATATTTTTTTTTTTCTTTTTTCTAGACAATGTTCAAGACAGTTGCTTGACCTATATTTCAGTATACGCTAACAATTTTCTAAAGCTTGCGGCTTTCAAACAGATTTTCTGTTATTTTTTTTTTCCTAAGCGATTTGTGACCATTTATTGAATTTTTTATTTTTCTGCTGATTTACTAAATAGTATGTTCGAATTAATTAGTTGCTACGCGGTATACTCTAGATTTTCCTGGAAATAAAAGTGTATAGCTATCCCCAGAGTAATTCAGGTCGAAGTTAAATTTGTCATTAAGGATACAATTTGAATAAATAAATCGTTATTTTAAGTATAAACCGGTCTGTTAATTATTTTTATTTTTCTATAAAAAGTCATCATAACAATAAAGATTTGAGTCATATGCTATGACTACTTTTTATAAGTTATAACGGCCACAATTTACCAATATTACTCTATTTTATAATATTCCAGATTTCGTTGAGAAAGGTTGAAAAGTCGGCTCTGTTGCCGAAACAGTATTACCAAATTTTAGGTAAATAATTATTATGAAGTCATCACCGTGGCCGTTTACAATTCGTTTAATATAAAACCTAGCAAATAATAATGATAGTAAATAAATAGTAGATATGAATTTACGAATACTCATTAGGTAGTTAAGTACTTATTTTATACAATCCAGGCTTTGAATGACGTACTTGAGTCACTATACACAATTGTGTACATAACATATAAAGCAAGCAATCGTACATCCATTCACGCTGAAGAAAAATGTGTTCTCACGTTAATGAATAAATAATGAAAACAAATACGAGCTTATGCGCCACCTATACAGCAACGCATGCATTTACTACTTTGTATCGCTCCTAAAAATAATTAATAACAGAACGGCAAATTAAATCTATCTTAATGTGAAATCAAGAAAGTACGTTTCCCTACTTCAATAAAAATAAAATACCAATAAACATGATATAAAATGTTTATTGGTATCGCTGAAAACAAGCATTACAATGAACACTTCTGTGTTAATGGGCAACTTTCAAAGCCTTGCTGAAAGTCAATATTTATAGAAACAAACAATTTACAACTCAATGCCAAACACAAAAGAATCATATTCTTTTGGACGACTTGATGAGCGTGCATTCTCCACTTCAATTTCACAGTTGCGGCCGTATACGGTGTTACAATACAACTGAAAAGGGTGACGAGCAATGTTCGAGCACCCATTACATTTAATTCCACTGTTTATCGCTTCAGTTCCTTACGCACTGTATTCAAGGGAGCGTCCGCATATGGTCAACAAATTCCATGGTATCCGGTGACGCAAACGAACGAAAACAAATTTAAAAAAGTGCGCTTTTTTATCTGGGTGATCCATTTATAATCTACAGTACAACTCAGGACTGGGTCATCATTCAGAATCAAATAAGTACAGTTAGTTACTTTATTTTTAGCAGTATGAATTCTTGGAACACTATTCGCTCTCACCTCAACTCTTTTGTCTAGTGATGGTTCGTCGGAATCAACTGTAATTTCCTGTTTCGATTCGTAAGTTACTGTGATTTCGAATTGTCGGGCCATTTATCATGTTATTAAATAGTTATTATTTTGCGAATCACTAATGGTGAGGTTCTCGATTGCTGTATTAATAAGCGAATTTAGCGATCTTTTGGACGCGATTGATCACCTAATAAACATTTTGTCTAGTCTGTTGGTATGAACATCCATTTGTTTGTTCTGTATCGGCTGTAGCTTCATCCTAAGGTTAGCTTCGAATGAGATGTGGTGATGCTGTAATATTTACAATGCTAATCATTATTACGTGTCCCTCGATTAAAGGACAGAGTTAGAAATATTTTCGGTCATCGCCCCTCCCCTCTCTCCTAACAAATTGCCACTTTCTATTTAGAATAAAGTTGACTACTCAGCGAGCGCAAGATGACGCGCAGTAGGAATGCAGCCACTGCGGTGGCTAATTGCATCCGTCGACGCTAATTATTATATCCGATGCAAAATCGCTGAAATTCCAGATATTAAACTGTTGTAGCAGCTATGTTCAATTATTTATGGATTTAATTACAACCATTTCATGAGTATCAAGCTCTACAACGTGGTGAATTGCTCTCAATTTACTAGATTCTTATAGACAAAACATTAAGTTCCCGTTGACTTTTAATGACACTGATTCATTGAATCATTTTATTGAACGTGTGCAATTATGTTCTTGTAGAGCTAAAGATCGCAAGGGCAGACGGGCTTTCACCGTTTTGGTTCGCAGAACTCGCGTAATTTGAAAAATGATCCTATCACCTTCACTTAAGGTCTTAATTCGCTCGTAAATAATATCTTCCCAACTTTCTGCTGCTGTCGCGCGGAGGAGTTATTGATTTGACACTCAATATTACATGCTTTTGTACACTATGCTTTATGCTGTTTTGTCAGAGTTTATGGTCGTTCAATCAGGTGCGTAGCGTGCGACGGCGAGTTACCGTCAACGTCGCAGCCCAAAGCGGATTAGCCCAATTCCGCAGACTGTTTTCTCGACGCCGTCAGACGGGTAATCCTTTTAGTGTGTATGAAAGCGGTCTCTGAGGTCGAGGCCTCCCAGTCAATCGACCACTGTTTCATAAATAAACCAGCTGTTTAAAGATCATTGTCCCAATAAGTGCAGAACCGACTGATGTATTGCTCCTCGTAATTTTCATTGCCGCAGCTTGCTGTATAATTTTATAACGATGAACATTTTATATTCAAGAAAGCAGCCATGATTATATCTCTTGAGGTTGACGAGAAAATGTCGATATAAGCGTGTCCCCGTTTGAGGCGAATTCCTTTGGGTCAAGATGGGAATCGATGACTGAAAACGGGGACTTAGTTGGGGATTTATTAGATTTTTGTGAGATAAATTCTTGGCGTTACAACGTCGTTCACACACAGAATGGAAATGATGCTCTCATATCACATTGGGGATTGTTCTTTTAAAGAGTGATGACTCAGCAATCCATTTAATATACCGCTACATCCGATAATTGAAATTCACTGGAACTAATTAAGCAAAATAAACATTTCTCATTTCAAAACAAACATGCATAATGGATCTTGACTCCCACTTAGGTATCTAAAGTAGTCCATCTGTTCGGAAAGCGATTGCCGTTACCTATGACTGTATCAACAATTCGCATGCTTATTTAATAGCCGCGTTCATCTCGATTTTATGTCACCGTTTTCGATTTACAAAATGATATTCGCTCAATGCATTGCGTTTTGCTTTTATGGCGTTGTAACGTTCTCACATTATGGTATGTTATGATAATAACATCCAACGTCACGAACACGAATTACGAGTTCAACTTTGTACGGTTCTGACTTCCGAGTAGTTCGGAGTATATTGTTTTTTTTTTTTCGGGATTTTTGCCATTTTATTATACGTGTAATGTGCTACATTTGTTTGTAACGTATGATTTTGTTCGACATTTGTTGAATTTTTACGCGTTTCCTTCGTCTAGTGATGATAAAAATGGTCCACCAAGGTGTCGCTTGATTTGTCGATTGTATAAGTCGAAGTAAAATAAGTAAGTTGTAAGTCCGTGTGTCAAGTAAGTTATGAGAGGTACTACCGAAAGGCTTCCGGCGTTCCTCCAATGTCGTATCTGTTTAAACATTCGACGTATTCAGATATTATCGCGGCGCTTAAAATAGCCTTTATCTCGTCCGCGTTGAGGTCAGTGGGCGCACTGCCGGCGTACGTTCGATTATTAACAACACTGATTAAAAACCCTTATAACAATTCTGCGTAGTAATTTTTGTTCCATAATGATCTTTTCTCTCTCTTCCATATTCTCAATGGAAATACAATTAATACGTATGATTCATTTATGATTAGACGTGCGCTTTCAATATAGTTGTAACTGGAGTTATACGTTACTGCAATTAATTAAAACTTTCATTTTATTGTAGTTTTCTTTGACGTTATTTTATTAGGGATGCTGGAATGTGTTCAAGATGCTTTACGCCAAAGGTTTTTGAACAGACGGAACTGGTGCTGCTTCTGATAAAATTACCGTGAAGTCGCGCGTTACCTACATTATAAATTTTTCCTAGCATGACAATTAAAATAAAGTTTCGATTCCAAAGTGATACAGCTTAAATTACGTTTTAATTTTTATTGGGTTGGCAGCTCTGACTTCTGTCACTGATCTGTCAGACATCTGTTCGTTAAGTTGCCGTCTGCGAAATTAAATGCTGATTACAAACTGACTGATATAACAATATTTTTGTTCTAGATAATTATCGTTTGTTTCAAACAGTTTAATATCAGGTTTTATGTACCCGTTGTTAATGCAGCTTAAATAACAGGTCACAGATTCCATTAACTGATTACATTATAACTGTAATTAATGCGTTATAGTATTCACATATGTATTATAAAACGATAAAACAATTTTCAAGTTATTAGTTGATATTGTTACGATCGACTGATTGTTGGGTGATGATAATATATGATTTAACTCGTGTTGACAGGACAAAAGAAACATTTTAAAAGTTAAAGTAATTCGGTAAGTCAATCCTAAACCAGATCGAACTCAGAAGACATTAACGTTGACACTCCAAGTTCAGAAGTATCGTAGATACATATAAACGGACATGTTCCGCGTATTAATTGAAATAGATACAGCGCCAAAAATTGTTCCTTAGTCCAGTATGACTAGACTTTCATTGTCTTATGCTATGTATACTAAATCACGTTTTATCAACATGTTAGTACTAAAAATATTGCACTTCAGCGTCAATGTGCTTTGAACTTAACTTGGACTGTTATATACCTCTTTGAACGTTGTTTCAAATTTTACAACTTACCCTATACAAGCAAAGGAAACGCACTCAGCATTTTACTGTTGTCGTAAATGTGTTTGATCACGTCAATATTAAATCGCGACTGTGGGTCTTGCTGAGAAATGCAATAAATAACTTGACGCAGACTCTCGCCATATGCCCTTAGATGATTTAGTGCTGGGCGGCCCCGCCTGACTTGTTTAGGATTCAACGTGCTGGCAACATGAAATACAGGCGAAGCTGCGAGATGCGAATCACTTGGTTCAATTGGACTGAATATAAGTGAATTCCAAAAATAAAGTGCCTCGCTTCCATGAAATTGGATTTGAGCTCAAATGCGGATGAAACTTGCGGTTCTGGGTATTTTTTTTCATTTAAATTGCCGTGTTAAAAAGGTTTTAGGTGCATCCGAATAAACTCGAATCTTAGTAATGTAAATTAATTTTGTAAATGATCTTGTAGTCATTGTAACATTGGGTGCATTGAACTAGCGCTCTGAAATTCTATCTTTATACCTACTTGCAAAATCTGCATTTCAAACAGATTGATCTTTGCAGGTAACTGGTTATATTGTCGCAACGTGTTGAGTGAGCCTAAGTTAACGCACAAAAAGTAGGCACAGCTGTCCATTATCCAAAGAAAAGATTGATTGTGCCACCACTGAAATGATTGATTGCAGAAACCAAAGTTTGAAACTATTAAGCAATTTGTTATACTTTCGATTTTATATCCCATAATTATTTATCAAGACTGAAACTTTCTCTTTTTAGAGATATTGCGTAATGTCAAAAACGAAATTGTAGTGGTAAATAATACCAATTTAACTGCAGCTATCGTTACATCGATCTTCGTTTAACTAGCTGCCTACCGGCTATTGTGAGTCATTAGGTATAACTGCGTAGCTTAGATTATTTATCGTTTCGTAATTATCATTGGATAGAGAAAATGAATTATTTTAATCGTTAGATCACCGCCAACCATTTTATTCATTCCATCTGCCTTAATATTGGTCTAGGTTTTGTACCTTCTGAGAAAATATTTCCTGCTAAACCACAGTTGCGACAATTGGCTGAGACGGATAAGCATTTCAAACGTCAACAATAAACCTAGAAACGTAGTCGAACTTGTTAAAAGTTGGATTGGAAAATAGAGAATCACAGTTTAGTAATACGTGCCTAACTTTCGTTTTACTTATTATGTAATTTATAGGCTCGAACCATTTTACTTAACAATTATAAGAGAAAAAGTTATAATCGCGATTTCGTGAACATTTACTTAGTTTTGTGAGCCAATCAATGTTCCAACAGTTTCCAATTAGTCTTTACGTGCGGCTTTAACTCATGTTCTACAATAGGTTTGTAACTATTAATTTGTTGCGACGTAGCTTTGTAACGAAGAGAATACCATACTGCTCCCAATCAATCGTAGAACAGTAGTTTGTCTTTCTTGTTACATAAACCACTACGTTTGCAGCGTAATGCAAAATTGCATCACAAACCGTATGTATAAACGTCATTCAAATGAAACAACATCGAATTTACTTATTGTAATGGCATTATTCGTTTCACGCTAAAAACACAACCATGAGACACGTGAAATATCAACGTATAAATCACGAGAGTGATGTCTGATTTTTTAACGGAAACGTGTTTTATTAGACACACGCGCAACCTTGTCCTCTGAGGGTGCGCGCGCGTCGCGAAATATTGGACAACTGCGCAGTACAAAGATAAACAAAATAAGGGAAATATTGGTATTGACTCACGTCCATACATACTTGTGATTAATGTTGTCCTCATTTCTATTGAAAAGTAGCACGAGTGACATATTCATAGATATCGCATTTCTATATTTAGGTTTGTAATCTTCTAATTATTAATTTCTTCACCGTACAAATGAAAACTCAGCAATATGACACAACTAGCATTGATAAAGTTAATATATTTTTATTTTATTCGAAACAGGCAGATAATTGAGTGTAATTAAACTATAATGAATACAATACACTATGTTATATCTTCCTGGTATGTACTCACGCTGTGAATTTCTACGTTCACGTTTTTATGGAAGTTGATTGTAGCCATATTTACGTCGACACCGACACACAAGTAAATGAGTATAATTCTGTACAGGCATGCATCCGAGGAGATATTAATGCGTACAAGCTGAGAGCGAAGCTTTACTTATGCTATTTAAAGTTCCACATTATGTTAAGAATACTTAACTATCCTTTATTGATCTCTATCATCTTATTAGGCTACACGGCCTAATAATATTAATATATTACCATTTATAGTTTGTATTCAAAAAATTGATCAGTGCGAAACTCGTAGTATTACGATGTTGCGTAGTATTACGATGCAAACTTCGAAGGTCGTCTTCACAGGTTTTAAAATCATCAGGTTTCTTTGTAAATACACTGCACATATATAAATTTAAATATGAATATAGTAGCACAAAAACAACACGTGATTTATCGCGTTTGGGTATAACTTATTTATTTTTAGCCCCTTATCCCACGGCAACGCCAGGTCCTCCCTTTTCTTTCTCCAATTCTTTCTTTCTTAAGATATTACATATATAGAAGGCACCTTTGGTTGTCCGCTCCGTTATGCTGACATGATTGAAGAAGAATGGAACTTTCCTTTTAGTTGGCGCGCCGGCCTGATCATTCTGATCATGCAGTCTTCGTCTGAGTCTACCGTTATGTATGTCTTAAAACATTTCCCAAATGTTAGTAAAGTGGAAGTCTCTCTTAGGTGGTTTTATTAAAAAAATATTTATCTGACTTACACCTATTTGTATGTATGTTATCTCTTAATAAGTCGATATTCAAATGTTTGTTAGGTTTCATAATTATTGTGTATTCATATTCAAGACATAAAATTATGCAATAAATCATACTACCTTTATTTAAATGAGTTTAAAAGATATTTGAGAAATATATTTTTCTCTGTTTCTCATCTACTAAAGGTTTTAAGATTTGGGAATTGTGCTATTTGCCAATCACCTTTGAATCTTACAGGCCTTTTAGAATTTTGCCCAGATAATCGCACTCAGGTGCTTTGCTGAAAGGAACTGCTTTTGTGCTAACTATCAAGCATTCAACTAGTTCATCTATTCAGTTACGCGGAGAAATTGTCGACTATAAGGTACTGCATTATTGCAAGTTTTTACATTCAAATGCAAATGAGTATTCTTAACTAAATGTTATTATATCTCTCTTCTGAGAATATTTAGACAGCCCTATAGTCCTTAATCATTGTACTTAATATGAGTATTGTTTTCACAATATATTAGATAGGACTTAATTATTTTTAACCATGTCAGTATGGCTTGATGTAGTAATTCAAAGTTAATAAAAGTGTACCAATGATAGGTTTCTGGCTCATTGTCTATATACTAGTGCAACAGTGACCATAGAATTTTACGGCTAATGCAGAAGGGTAAGTAATGAAATGAAATTGAAATTGGAATTATTTATTTTTGCAATTAGGATTTTTCAATCACTTTTACACGTCTTTTTTAAACTAGATGGCGTCAGCATTTCCTATGACTATCCCTGAGAAAAAACGCCAAAACAACTCAGGGTTCAAAGTCTATTTTAAAGTCCAGACAGATTGTAATGAAAAAAAGTAAAGTAGGTTTATACTATACAAGTATTATATGTATTTTAGGTTACATAAATCGATCTATTATTCAAACATAGATAGATCGATGGTTACTTCTGTCGGACTTAACCTTCAGGCTCGCGATCGGTTAGCATAAACCTGGTTAACCTATTCTCCCTTTTCGTTGGTCGAACCTTGTGTCTCCACAATAATTTTGGTTTCTTAGCCCACCGTAAAAGTTGTTTCTATGACCATGAATAAAAGATTTTTCAAGAAACTGGTCACTGTATGACAATCTTACCAGTTATCACGAACCTGTTTCCCTCGCTATTCATTGACCTTGAAGAGGTCGTGTCCCGGTCTATTCGCACTCATTCGGCAATAAAGCAGTTGCTCAATGAATTAAACCGATTAAAAAGAACCACTGGCCGGATGCCAGGCCGCGTCCGTATAAACATTGCGAATTTAAAGAAAATGTCGTTACGTAACACTGAGAGATAACAGTTTTGAAGTATTCTGCGGCTCGCGCGTCATGTAGCTCTGAATCTCTGATATCATTGTGGAATTATAAAACATTTGCTATTTTTATATCTCTCTATTAATAAGGGGTTGATTGGACAAAACTTGATGTTATCTTTTAGTTCCTAACCGCACACAATGGAATACGATATCTGTATTCCAGTTAGTATGACAATGAACAAATAAAGCCCAATTTAGCAAGGAAATCTATAGAAATAAGCAACGTGTTTGCTTCCAGCAGGTATTCAATATATTATAAGTAATGCTTTTATGAAACTTAACGGTCAATCAAGGTGAGGATGAAACTGTACTAGATAGAGGAAATGTTTCAAAAGATATTTATGCTTGAATGAGCCACTTCTGTCTTGTAGATTGTAGTAATAAATGGAGTATTGAAACTAATGGGAAATTTTAAATGTTGAGTATAAAATGTCTATGACAAGGAGCAACCGATGCAGCACTGTAAGCAAAAGTAATACAACTCTTTATAATTACAAATTTAAAATATGAAGCCCACCCACAAAAATGTTTAGATCCGTATCTCGGTTCAGCACAAAAGACCGCTTAATATTAATGTTATTTGCAACACTGCTTAGATTACAAAGGCACCGTGCTAAACTCGCCTAGTTAGATGTTGGGAGTGCTGTACGCACGTACTTAGGCTCACATTTAGTCGCGGTGCGTCGACCTCCTTACTTAAGCTAACAAAGAAAGTTCTGGAACAGTCAGCTTCCATTTCTGGAAACAGATACAATTCGCTCGCTACGCCTACAGGAATATTGTTGTAAATCACATCTCGGCCGCGACTCATACCATGACTAAGTTTATGTACGTGTTGCTAGCAGCGTTTTCAATTTATTCTATTCTCACTAATGGAAATGTGGAATCCATATTGCTCTGCATATTTAAATTAATAAATGCACGAGGAAATAAATATAACACCGCTCACACAGATTGATTTGATTACTCTACATCCATTCGCATATCATGCTAATTAATGGCTCATTAACTCAATCTCTCAATAGCTGTGTCGAAGGGAGGAACAAAAATACTATTATAATTTATTAATGTTCGTTTCCTATAATTTATACGAAAGCTGTTGTCACGTGCTTTTAAATAGGATGATCAAATAGCCAGTGAGCGTGGGTTAAGCGCACGTACACGTTAACATGTAGCATTTTTTCAATACGCTCGTCGCTTCATATTTTGTTGTGATAATCGATCCATCAGATACCGCACAATGGTGCGTGGCACTTCGGAAAGTGAACGTGATGAATCTTAATAAACGTCGTCATTCAAGTCTTCGCGATGTGAATTCTCAACGAGTTCAAACAGTTGAAAAGCCGTTTGAGGAGGTAGTTTCACATGTCGTGCGGTGTCTTCGCCATAATTATTGTGTATATTTATATTGGTGCCGGAGACAGGTGGCGTCCTGTGCTGTACATTGACTCCACGACCTTGGCGTCCCTCGTTTCAATGGCATGCTATAGCCGTGTTATGGCATGGGCATAAGTTTTTTTCTGTCAAGGCCAACAGCTTTATATACGCTTGTAACGTCGGTATGGAAGGTGGCATTTTGTTCTAGGCAGCTTTTTATGCGTCATTTACATTCTTAACATTCAATTTTTTTTTGTTTAATACAGACATCAACATTAATTATTCTGAAACAAATGAAACGGATTTTTTAACTGTGTTGAACTTTCAGTTTTAAAAAACATAATATAGACGTGAATATACAACTCCAGCGGCACTTGGCAGTACTCGGTTTGCCAAACGCATTATTTTCTTTTGTCGACGATGTATGTAACCTGCACACTAGTCCGTAGAAAATTAGCATTTTAAGCCAAGCGAAATTTCCTGCAGCAAGTACACGCTAGTTTGCTTTATTGGTCCACGCCTGTTTAAACTGCACAGCTTGAAATTGTATTTTCCGACTTAACAAAGACGTCATGTCCCGCAATGCCGGAAAATGTATATTAAAACCACACTAAATCCCTAGAGCCTCACAATGAGTTCAATATGAAATAATATATAATATTCTAATCAAAATGAATGAAGAGTCACATTTTGTTACACTAAACGTCAAAAAACGTCTTTTAAATAACAAATTAAGTTAACTTAGGCTGATGGGCCCGCTGCCCCAATTGGCTGATCATACTGTGACGTCATCGGCGTCTGCGCATCGTCTGCCGCCGCTTCCCGGAACGGTTGGCCGCAGTGCCTTCCTGCTGCTCACGCCCTCATTATCACTATGAATGAATTAACTTTTGTACAGTTCAATATAACACTTGGACATCGCATATGTATTAAAAAAATAACACTCGCCCTTATTAGCTTTTCTTATTTAAAGTCACGTCATCATTGTCTGTTACTTGTCTATCATTATTTCAGACAGCGGCACTACTGCTCTAGTGATGGTTATAATGATGAATAGATTTCACTCTCTCAAAGTCATTGAACTTTGATCTAGTTTGGTGTGTGGGCGTAAAATGACAGGCGACAAATTCACTAGCATTCATTTTGGCTAAGTAAAATAATCTACACGTGCTGGTTTTGTCTTAGTCTTTACTTTTAATCAATGGATATTTTACACTTTATCTTATGGTCTCGTGTTGGCCTTCCTCGTAATTAAAATGGACCACTTGAAGCTTCATTTGCAATTCTGGCAATACATTGATTAGCAGACAATACATTGCACAAAAATGAATCTTAATCATGCAAATTCCTTTGCAGTGTCCATTGTAGCCCTAATACGTTTTTTCAAGGTTTCTCACTTATACAATAAGTAAACGTTACATTCTGCTTTGGTTACCACGAAAGTCACAAGTTTGAGGCCACATTTAGTATTCTTTTAGTGTCCATTGGCCAGGAAGACGGTATACCGTTTACCTCATATTACGTTAGCTTATTGTGTTCACGGTGTTATTGTTCAGCAAGTGACGCTTTGCATTAAAATTGACTATGTATTGACAGTTTCAGGCGTTTGTATTGCATCTCAAGTAGAAACTAATAAATGACAGGTATTAAATTGGTAAAACATTAAAAAAAAATGTTGTCGGAGTTTTATTATAAGATTCTTTACCGTAGTTCCGTATTCATGTTCCATCTTCACTCTTGGTAAGTCGTCGTTCGGAGATGACGTCAAAAAAAGTATTTTAACATCACATTTCTAGTGTAGACTAGCAAATCAATGGAAAAGGTTGGTGTCGCACTGCAGATACCTACCTACGCCGCTTCAGTTACCGGAGAAAGTTACTCGACCTATTTTCGGGATTTCCTTCCAGACAGAACTGCAAATACTTTGTACATTCTCGCTAACTTCACATCGAACTTAGCAGTTTATTTCTCTAGAAAGCCCATGATGAATTTTTTGCACAAACAAGATGTTATATCTATGTTTTATGATTTTTCCGTTCGAATAACTTCAAGATGTTGAGATGTCTGTTTAAGGCATGTACACACATTTCGGATTTGCGGCGGTAATGATCTTACACTCTTCGGCGCTGTCCATAATTCCGAATGAATAGTTTATTACAGTATTAATTTAGAGGCGTACAGAGATCGGATCTTGCTGTCAGCCAGCGGCGATGGGCGCTGTTGTCTTCAATTAACCCAGTTCTGGTCCGGCCATTGTGTGCAGTCTGCCCGGTGTCTGCTTTCTTCCACTAGCCAGTAATGAGTATAAGTAATGAGAGACTTGCCGCGAAGGCTTTGTTTAGGCGTCATTTGAGAACTGTACACACATGTGCCGTAAGTAATATTACGTTCAATACTACTATTACATCATCGAAATTGTACGCAATCTGATCAGATTTGCCATTAAATCGATCATTGATTTCGCATTATCTTAAGCGCTCCAACTGAATTTCATGCCAATCTGATGATAATGGTTTGACGGGATTTTAAATAATTCTGTTTCGAAATATTTAATTAATCCGAAGGGATTAATTGGACGACTTAGCAATACAGTTAGATACATTTAGCGGCAATGCTGTTTTTACTAATAGCCAGTAGATTCATGTGAGATTCAAACAATGAATTACCAGCAAACGTAACTTGTATTACTTAGAATATCACTTCAGATTATCTTCATAACGCCACCGTTATGAAATGTATCATTCAAACTTTATTGCCAAGTCGTCCGTTTCGATTACCACCATTACTATCTTATTCTATCCAATTTGCTTAATTAACAACGAAGAACTTACTGCTTATTTTGTTGTTAATGTTTTGACTTGTATAAGTGTTATATAAAAGTTCTAGGATTTACTAACAGCTGTATCGAGAAAACAAGGAAATGCTTTTTTTGTTAGTAATGTTCGTAAAAGTTTTCAGTTTGTGTAACGATTGTTTCTGGAACTCGTTGTTTTTGCTTTGCCATGGATTTTTTCTTCAGTAATGTCTCCTTATTAATGCGTTTTCCTTACTAATGTGATTATGTACATTTTAATCATGTATATGAACTATAAAGTATTTAAATATTGACTGAATTCAAAACTTAACTGCAAGTTGTTCGTACTGCAAAACGAATATGCCTTGAAATCTCAATGATTTTCATAATGCTAAAACAAATATCGACGCGTCAGTTGTAGTTACTTTCTATAGTAAAGGTCGTTGAACCAATAGCGATAATTTAACGAGCAAGCATGAATGATAGCTAGTTAATACAATAGAATGCAGTAAATATAGTAAAGATAGTTTAAAGGAAAATCTTGAGGCCAAGCTTTTGCAGTTTGCACCTTTCGTTTCACGATCGTTGTAGTGAGAAAGCGGCCTCAAGCTAGACACCGCCCAGACAGCGTAACAGTACGACGTCGTTACGTTAAATGATCCGTCCCATGCTTTTTTTTACCATAAACAATGCAATAAATATCTTGAAAGAAGGCTAATTGTCTGCTACTGTGATAGAGCCAATGTAACAATTAAAATATTTTGTTAAATTTAACAACGTGCATTTTTAATGTTAATCTTCGTCGCCCTTGTCTGGAAATATTCTTTCTATTTAGGCTTTTCATAAAAGGAACGTCAAATTAGAACAATGCCCTTAGATGTTCCATATACATTGCTATTTTCATGGAATAATTAAATGTTGGCATCTCTGATTGTTAGAAAAGAGAAGGCTTACCTGTTAGCTATTTTCTCATTATTTCTTGACAGACAAGTGACCCATTTGGCACACAAGGAGATTTTTCACAGAACATATTACTCCTTGTTATTTTACGACGCAATTTGCAAAGAAACTAGGTAAATCGAACAATCTCCGATCGTGTTTGTTTCGCCCTGTATTTGACATTCATCGACATAGCATTCTTTCGCATTCTGCTGTTTAAGTTTTAATTAATAGGCAAGTGCTCCTGTCAGAATGCTCTATTAATATCGAAGTGATGAATTGTAAATGCGTACAAACTAATCTTCGGCCTGAGAGCTTTACTAATACATCTCTCAGTTTTGGCAAGTGACAGAAGTGTGCCGTCCTAATATCTATACGTATGAAAATACATAATTACATACCACTGTATCTTCTATCAAAGCACTGAATTGAAAACGAACTTACGTTCGCGACCCAAAGAGATATCGTAATAGCTAAGGGAATACTGTCGCGTCTGGGACTTCCATTACATTAACATATGAATATGAACAGTGTAAAAATATTTGCTATCTACAACCATAATAAAAATTATTTGAACTGTAATATCACGTAAATTTTCGTCGGGTGCAGAATACGTCATTGAAACGTTTTAAGTTCGTCTGTCCGAATTTTTGTGAATACACTAAGAAAATACATGGCGGGCACCGCCTCCCGTGACGTGTGGCCATTTTACACGTCCAGTTGCGTGCCGGCCGAATGAAAAAACTTGGCAATGATACACGTTCGTTTTATCCTATGGCGCTCTGTGTCAGTGGCGTTTGAAAGCGGCGCTAGAGCATCGTTGTTTTACGTTACCGCTTTATGAAATCGCACCTGTTTTGTCTTTTTTCTTGATTTTTTTTTGGTTATTTTTTGTCAACTACATTTTTTTTCTGGCTTTTGGCAAAAACAATCTCGAGAATTACGCCATAATGTTGTTTTGAAATGTAAATTGACGCCTTCATAGAGTTAGTCCCAATAGTAGTTTGTATTAAGAACTACTATTTGATTTTTGTAATAAAACAGGTTAAAAGTTATTTTTTACGTGAGTCAAGTCAAGTCAATACTTGTCAGTTCTTCTACGTTTAATTAACTACACAATTTCTTCTTCATTTAAATCATTTACGTACCTATATTAAAGGGTTGGAATGCAAGTTTGTGTGGACCATATCAAAAGTAGGTACATTAGACGCCAGCTGAAGCTTTAATTGGACGCTTGTCATTTGGCACGTAGATTGGTACGATGTCCCGCTTTCGAGTTTTAGCGTACAATCAACTTAAATTCAATGTGAATAGCTTCTTTACAAACCAAACGTCATAATTTCTAAAAAGTTAGTCCAACTAAATCAGTGGAATTAGGACGCCTACCCTCTTCTACGTCTGATTTTTATTTTATTTTACTTGGCATGAATTCCTCCTGGAAATATTATAGAGAAGCTGTACCAATATTGTTGAATTAGACACTAAGTAGTTACAGACTGGAAATTTGAATGTGAGTCATTGCATGAAAACATTTCAATTTACCAATACAAAGATTTATTTGCGCCATTATTCACCTATCTATCACGGACGGAACTTATAAAAACGTCCTAGTCTATACTAGAGGTTGTTTAGTTGTAATTACACGAAGCAGACTTTCAAACACCGCGCCGTCTGTCACTCAGAGTGGTTTTCTATGTTGTTAAATAGCTAGGATGTTGCGCCCCGCCACGCGTTGGCCGACCAACCTCCGCAAAAGTAAGTCCATTGCTCCACCCATGCGCAAGAGGTTCATCATATCAGTATCTAATAAAGCAATGAACGTAACGTTGGCGTTCGTTCCCAACAAGCGGAGACAGGGCTATAAATATTTGCTGCAAAACCAGTCTCGGCGCACCGACTAGAATTCTACACTATATTGTGCAAAAAAACTACAGAATTGCAGTAAGTACATATTTGACATACTCCCATACTACGCCTACAGCGATTATCTTCACAACTCAATCATCACAAAATTATTAATTTCCTCATATTAACCAATTACCACATTGCTACACCTGCCTTCGAAATAAGTACCAGTATTGATGTCTGCGTTTAATAACACTTCGAATCACGTTTATTAGATATTTCCTAGAAAAATGTTGTTATAGTTTTAATATCTGAGTAAGTATAGACGCAACGATTGATCTATGTTGAGAAAGTGCACTTCGGAAAAAATACTTGAAAGAAGCTTTACGATTGTCCGCCTACGCGCATTTATATTATTTTATATTGTATGTTAGGAATTGAGTTTTCGTGTAAACTATCATTGACCCATAAATAAAGATTTTTAATGGTTCGAATATAGCGCATTAAAGACGAATTCCTAAACTTTGTTGCAGTAATAATTAAATTGTTAAAGCTATCAGTTCATCGGTTCGTGCTTATAGGGTCGGAGTAAAGGGATTCATTGAATAGATCTTTTCCAAATATAAACATAATAAATCAAACGTTATAGTGATATTATTGATTGTCTTTTAAATATCAAATATAGTTTCGGCAACTAAGGCTTGGTTTCCCCCAAGGCGAAGCGACAAATATAAAATACCTATTACCAATAGGACACTACACCATGTATTATCATTTTACAATACATATTAGTTATTTCGAAATTACGTAGTATCTTATTGGTAAGTACTTATATTTATTGCCTAGTATCTTATTGGTCATGTTTTATCTAGCTGTATAGTTTTAGTGGATATCGTGCCTAATAATGATTAAACTTATAAATAGCCACCACGTTCCATCCAGGCACATAATTCTCTATATTTCTGCGATTTCCAGGAACTATTTCGTAAACGATTGGCGTTTAATCAACTGTGCATAAACTTAGTTGCCTAAATTGTTTAGGCTTGCGTGACAAAACGTGATAGTCCTGATCGCACGTTGAAGTAAAAATTGCTTCCTCGCCTTTAGAATTTTCTATCAGACAGTTCAGCAGCTATAAGTAAATTTGACTTTATAGTCGGTTCATTGATTTGTTTTGAAAATTCTTCTGTGATGAGTTTAATATAAACAACCACGCTCATCTGTTGAATCATGGTATTACTCCAAATGACTAGTTCAAATATGAATAAACTCGCGCCCACTGAAATTATGCAGATAGTATCGATTTTTATATCTTTGACTCAGCTTCGAAATATTTTCAGGTTGACGAATAACGGTTTTGATGGAGAAAACTTAGAATAAAGATAAAGATAAGGAATTAACATGTGTAATTTTATAGCAGGTAACAGATTTATAAAAGCTGCAGGCTTCTTCACTTTAAGTCATCATCGAACCGATTAACAGCATAATTTGCCACTTGCCAAAAAGGTCAATAAAGACTTAGAGAATTTAAGTTTTATTAAATGTTTGTTTTCAGCTAAATGTGGAAAGATATAAAAATGATAACTAGTTCTCAATAAGAGTTCAGATGATTTGTGCGACCTTGATGCTTATTAACCTCAACATGTAACGACCCAGTTATTTAACAATTATAACGGACACGATGTATTTTTCAATTGAATCTGTGGAAGTAAACACGGATCCTCAAGATGCCAAGGGCTTTTCAAACGAATTGTGCATGATCTTGTAATTTTTTTTATATTATTTGCACCTTGGTTTTATTCCAAGTCTTATTTGGTAGCGATCACAGATAATGATGCACAGTTAAACAGACTTTATAAATGCAATGACATCACGTCACTAGTGCATGTTAATAAGCGTCGCGATATTTGGATAGATAATATAAGATTTTATTGTGCATAAGGAAGATTACGGATGATAACAATGGCGTGGGAAACAGTTTGTGGTTTTCTTTTAACATTTAGGATAAGATAACTGATGATTTCATCAACGCGCACCTCCAAATTAACATTCCTAATGCGTAATAAAAAATCTACGTTTTATCGCCACTCGTCCACAAATAATGTAATTGCTTGGAAGGTCAATATAATACCCAAGGCCGATCGTGGGTGATATGAAACCTGTTCAAGTGGCTAGCCGTTGGTCATGTGGAAGTTCTTGGGCCAATTGGCGGTCCCTTAACGTAGAATTATGTAGTTTAAGGTGATACGGTTCGTGAGATAAAGTGCCTCTAATCAAATGGCAAGTTCTAAGAATAAGCTTCTTAGAACCAACTGGATTATAAGGTTGCACATCCGAAGTAATGGAATAAACTTTAACTGTTCTAATTTTCCACCTTCATGCATTTGAAACAGGACGAAATAACCGATTAAACTAGTCTCGAAGTATTGCAGCCGTTCTTACCATGTCTGCCTTTGTGTATTCCTTGGAATTTGTTTTGCATACATTAAACGTGTTTAATAGAACTCGATTTAAATTATGATTCGAAAGTTATAAAAAGAACTTTATGTCAATTTGTAAAGCCGGTAACCCTTCACTGAAAACGATCGAATATAAGCTAGCAAAGGTTGTTAAGGCTGTTTCGCAAAAACTCTTCATCCTATTACTAAACGAGGACACAACGTTGGAAGCTTTAATAAACTTTAAATTGGTACTTAGTACTGCGAACTATATAATCTAACTAAATATGTGAATTAAATTGCCTATTAATGGGAACCATTCCAACTTCACGTTAAAATGTGGGTACTTGAATACCGGATTAAGCGAACCCCGAGCCCAATACAAATTTGCGGCGCTTTCTAAAGCCCTGGCTAGTTTACCAACGTCCGAAATTTCATCCTAGACAAATGTTTAAGCATCTAAAAGCATATTGATTAGTTTCGCCTGACTAATAGACATATTTGTCGAAATAGCGGTGAGTGCCTGCCTTTCAGTCTAGCCTAGGCGCGTCGATGGGCGTGGACGAAGCCAATTTTATTATAGTTATTATAACTAACAATATATTACTGGCGCTGCTGGTGATAATGTAGTATTGATATCGCTAGCGTACGGTTCATTCACATTGCGCGTTGTCAGAGGGAGGCTGCGAACATCTATCTGTGTTTATGAACCTTTAACGTCATATAATTGCATCTATGCTATAGGTGTTAGCTAAGAATGAGTGAGTATTTTTCCTACTTGGTTACTACCAGACATTTCATTGGTTTATCACCAAATATTTAAGCGTTCCTTCAATCTGATTTTAATGTGTTGGAAGATTCCGAGACGAGGTAAACAACTGGAATTTAGAGTTTAACTTTTCCTTGTAATCTTAACGATCAATTAAAACCGGTTCGTTTGAATTAAATAGGTATAAATTTTGACATGACATGATCATCAATGAAATGTCAAAACATCAAGGGTTAAGTTTAAGTTGCCTACAATGGAGCATGTTTTTGATTAAGCAATTCACTTAAATGGTATGGAGACGAAACTTGCTACCATATGGTCAACAAGCATCCAGCCAGTCAGTGAGTCATTGATTGAAATTGAAAAGTAAAGAGAAAATGTCACCGACATGACACATGTCTGATTATTCTGATTAATTCACTTCGTGGTTGGTAATTTCGAATCATTTCCACTATAATGTAATGTTAACATAGTATTGTGAAATGTAACATCTGCTTTTGATACGAAATAGATACGAAAATATTGAGAAAGATGATGAGAAGGGGATCTTTCGCAGTCCTAGCCCTTGAGTAAATCGGGAAAGTTTCCATAGTTTGTTAGCACTTCCAATGAATCATTTAAATGAAGCCTTCCATATCCGATAAACCATATAGATTTATAAAGAAATCTTTTGGGGATCAGTAAATACAGTATAATACCTACTTTACTATTATATACTTTTCGTTTGTCTTTTTGTTTATCCTACAAAACACTTTTACTTCTTCGTTTGGTTACCTTCGGATCGCTTAATAATCGTCAATAATAATAAAAAAAGAATTCTTACAGTGCAGTGTGTAAGTGTAGTGTAGAAATAGGTTCTTTTCAATGGGTAGTTTCTGATAATAGGAATGTCGAAACAAAATTTCTGGCGTCTCTGACTTAGGATTTTCTAAAAAGCTCAATCAACATTTGGCATTACAATACAAGCGAATTGTTGCAGAAGCAAAAGAAAGGCTCCATTGTCCTTAAATTGCACCAAGTCCTACGAGTCTCTGCTACGATCTGTTTGCAATTCTGTTTTCGTCCAGGCTTAATGTTAGTGTCGCCGTGTTGCCTTTTGTTTCTATTACAAGTGGAACGAACGGATCCTGACTGAAACAGATTAGCCTAATAAGAACTTTTTATATAAGTCTGCATTGTAAGAAACTCAAAAAGATTACAATTTTTTCCAGAAATGAAAAAAATTACTTATATATACGAAGAAAATGTTTCAAAAATCAGATCAGCAGTTAGTTTCTCTTTATTACTTTTATAAAGTTTGTATCTAAATCTGGAGATGAACAGCGAGTTATATGTATGTTTTTTGTAGAAATCTTTCAAGCAAACAGTCACGGTGGGTCGCAATCGATAGTGCTAATAGTCATAGGCTTTGAGTTAACATAGCTTCCAACATTGTGTCCTTTTAAACACTCAAAGATAATTTAGTACCTATGTAGAACAATTCTCTAGGTATTCGATAAAACAAGATTTTAATTAAAGTATCAGTGTTAAGGTACACAGCCGTTCTGAAGTACATACCTACTGGTAATGTCGCTAGTATCCTCAAGTTAGTATTTTCCCAAGTATATTGGTTGGCTTCCAATTTTATCAGATGTTGCTACATCTGCAATACCTATTGCAAAGTTGACAAAGTAAGACCTTTATTCATTTATTATTTAATGTTTAACATGTACTATAAAACTTTACAATTTACTTTAATATTAAAATTTAATTTATTTTTGAAATATTGATTATAATTATCTTCTTCAATAGATCTTTGACATGAATATTTTAATGTATTTACTAGCCTTTGTGTCAGTTTAAAAGCTGACATTTACCATAATATTTTGCTATCGTATACTAACCTATAAAGTATTTAACTGGATGGTGTTAATTGCCTGTTTACTTACAACGGTCTCACACAGATGCGTAAAAACTGCATTCTAGCCTTTTCGTATCCGGTTTTTCAAGGACTAATAAAACTGCATTTCTTATCGTTATAGATATTTTGTGCTCTGTCACGCTATTTATTAACATTAATTCTGTGATTACCCCTTTACTAATCGTTTGATATCTCTGTTTATAAAAATGTTCCCAATATAATCTATAAATTCTATCGACTCTGTTTCTTTTCATCTCTTAGGCTTAATTTTTAGCTTATCTAGTAAAAGCTCCTTCGGTTAATCATATAAGGTAAATGTTTCATGGCACACATTTGACACTAACTTTCGTTTAACCTACAAATGATGTTGCGCCATTGACACAAGACACTACCAACCAGTCTTGTACGATAGTCATCTTAGGCTCTAAGTCTTTCTCTTTGGCCCTAATTCGTTTAATGCTTTAGTATATATAAACTTTGCCATTTTTCTTTAAAAATATTGAAATGACAGATCTCCAATACTGATTTTGTTCCATCGACAGACAAACTCCTGTTTGCACATTCTGTTTTGCTTGTGCGTAATGAAACCTGAACACACAATTTCCTACACAGATCGAATTCGCCTGCCGAACAATGGCGCGGCCCGTGCCGACAGCCGGCAACATCAGCCACAACGCTAAAACGCACTAATCACAACTGACCAACTTTCCGCTTGTTACAGGTACTATGACAGTCTGCGCCGCACACCGAGACCGTGAGTCATCCGTTGATAAATGACGCCTGCTGACGTATCGCAGAAAACATTGACACTATTATCATTCAATATATTAATTTATTAAAAGCAACGTAGAAACGAAAAGAGGTTAATTGATTAAGCAATTATTATTTCAACGCATTCGATACGTTTGAATTTGTAGATTGTAAACCTAAAAGGGTCAGGATCCAATTGTAGTCGTCATTCTGATTGAAGCCTCCCATTAGGAACAGATTGCTGGCATGACTTTTTGTTCCGATCCGGAAATTTTATCTGTCTAGTCAAGCGAGCAATCTGTCTATGTGTTTGATTTGGAATACTGTGTCAGTGTCCAAAGGTTACTGATTCTTTTAGGAGTTCATTTGCTTCCGTAATGATGATGATGTCATATTGATTTGATGCGAAACGACAGCACTACGCTTTTTGTGTCAATTGAAATTGTATACCGCCATCGTTACTACTAAAGTCTCTTTCCTGTCTATTCGTAAAAAGTATGTCACGACTTGTACAATTACATACAATTTTTTATAACGGTCCATTAGTTTTGAGACTTCAGTATGACTCACTTTGGCAAGTTTGGCTTGATGTATAGATACTCGAGTATAATCCAATTTTCGTGGAATATGTTGTATTGTAAGAGATCAAATAAGTAAAAAAAAGTTCTGAACTATACCAACGATAAATAATAAAGCAGTGAAAGGCCTCCGTTATTCAGCCAAGTTGCGAAGCTCATTATTAATATACATGACAGAGTCCCTACAAATATCCCAAGAAGTGTCTCGGAGACTGAATAAAAATCTTTTGTTAGTCATAATAATGATGTACCTCTATATATTTCTGTACACATGCTTTTTGTGTACCCACACGGACGAAGCCGTGGCGACTTTTAAATTTTAAATATAAAAAAAGATTGACAAAATATTGAGTTGAATTGGAGTTTTTTCCTCGTCCATTTTATCAGGTAAGGAGATTTTACTAGGAAACGTTTGGCGTTATACAATTTGCCCTGTACGTACGTGACTTTAAGTCTATTTGCAAATCTATGTAAATCATTCAAAATACAACATATTAGAGCCATGTTTCGCTAAATTGTAATTAGGATTATCGTAAACCGTCCGCAAACCAGTTGTTTTGATGGTTTTAGGAAACGGCGCGTTTGACGCGTTAATGATTCACGGAATCGGTTTTAATAGGATTTATTACGGTGTACGTTTTGTGTAGTTTATAATTTTGTGCTAATAGTCTATAGAAAAAAGGACAAAAAGCAAAACCTATCTTAATGAACGATCTGAACTTTTGGTTTGATCTGCCTTAAAATCAGAGACAGTCATTTTGAACAAACAAAAATATTAGGAAAAACCATCATTGGTCTCAAATTCACAGGTTTTGTTTTTATGCCACTTAATAATCTACCTTTTGTTTCCAATAAATTAGGGTTTCTACACAGTGAGAATATGCGCACTTTTTGTGTCTTAACGCCATTCAATAGATCGACCTTTGTTTTTGTAAATTTTTTCAACACCGACAATGCAACACCTGGCTTTGCAAGGTGCCTGTCTATCGGGTTCGTTGGCCTTTTTGCATTGTGCAGAAAAATATATGGATGGCGTTACGAAACATTTCTAGCCTTTTTAGTGCTATCTTGTTATCCTGTGCCCGCCAAGAGAAGCCGTCGTGAGCAGATCGTCCTCAGGGTTTGAAGTCCTACATGGTTTGTTGGCAAGGCTACCACAATTTGTTTTTGATTTGTATTATTTTTCACGTTCATTCTACTTGACTTACCATCATACTTTCTCGTTGTACATACTAATAAGTAACTGTATTTATCAAGTATTTAACGTACCATAATTCGTTATTAGAGGATCACACAATTCTTATCTAATGAGCATAGCTCGTCACTAACGTAACTTTTGATACGCATAGCGCCATCTAGCGTCGAGTGGCAGTATTAGATGCGAAAGTATGTCATTTGTGTTGAAGACTGTGAACGAGGTCTTTCAGTAAGCGAGAATAAAAATTTAAACCTCTACCAGGTTACAATTTTAATGTTCGTTTATAATCGACAATAATATTTTATGCAATATTTTTTATTGCAATCCATCACTAATATTGCAAATTCGCGTCATGGCGTCAGTTTTTAATAATGGTAACAATACTGCCAAGTTGATAAAAATGGGAGTCGTTTTTATTCTAATTCAATGTTTTACTTTAAAATTAAGTTTCATATATTCCTAGCTACATAAATGAGTATATAATAAAATTTACGTGTGGTGTCCAATGAAATTTCAGTATTCATTCGCAACCGAACATGTATTATGACGAGCTCGATATGAGCCCGGATAGCTCAGTCGGTAGAGCATTGGACTTTTAATCCAAGGGTCCAGGGTTCAAGTCCCTGTTCGGGCGGCTCACTTTTTGCTTTTTGGATTTTTGATAACATTTTGTTTAAATTAAATGTAATAGTAAAAATAAATAAAATTCCAAATATGAATTTAAATATTCAGAATTAAGATTTCCATATCATAATCAAAACAATTGTGTAAATATTCTCGAACATTCAAATCTCAGGATTAATAAATAGGTTAACAGTTTTTATCACATTATACACATTTATTAAAATTATGTTGATTAATGTGATAATGTGAATGCGTTTAGTTTTTCATAAACTGCTCATTTATCAATTGTCTATTTCCCTATCTATAATGTACAAACGTATTCTGTTTAATTGAATTGTTCAATTTGTTTTTTATTGCAATACTGCTGTAACATGATAAATGTTGAACTTATTTCCTCATGTTTACTTAAAGCGCCATCTATGTAAAATTATACGAATCATTCAACGAGCCACTCGCACTACCAACATTCAAAGTTTACCAAATAATTACGATAGTAGCAACTAGATGGCGCTATAGCAGTAGTACGTAAAAATATTAACAGAGGGCAACAGTAGTTCGGTTTACTGTGAGTATCGTTTTGCAACATTTTATTAAAAGTCTAAAGTTTTTTTTTCTCTCTCAGAATTTAGTCAATCATTTGGTTCTGATTTAGTCTACAGATTTTTATTTTCTCTTATCTTTACTGTCCCAATGCTGGGAAAAGGTCTCCACACCTCTCGCTGTATCTTTAAAACACCGCTTCAAAATGTCCTTTTTTAAATCATATCATTTTTGTCCACGGAATCTCATAACCAAATCTCACTACAATAACAACTAGATTAAATAGAGACATGTTAATTTTACCTAATGAGTCCTTATATGACTTGTTTGATTTGAAAATCCAGTTTTGTTTATAATTCCAATCTATTTAATGACAATTTTTGTCATTGTTTACTATAAATCAGCAGTGGCGTATTTTAAAATTTAGCGCCCCAGGCCTGTAATGTTTGCCGCCCCATAAACTGAACAAGTCTTTCGCCGCCGCCAGCGCCGCCCCGCGCCCCACCCGCTTTGGCCTATGAATATGAATGAAAACGACACGAGCAACGTCGAAACATCCCGACTAGTCCCGAGTCGCGATGGAGTCCGACGGACACACCGCCGCCCCGCCGCGGCCGCCCGCCCTTCAGGCATAAGATAGCCTCGCGTCTTGATGTCTATCAACAGTTGTCTGTCAGTTGTAAGTTTAACTTACAACCAAATGAGTTTTAATTTTTCTTAATTAGGTAGGCTTTTTTTAAATTTCTTCAGGCATGTAAAGTCCAAAAGAAAGTCGCACTCAGCTGATCGCGAGGTGCGGCTTGCGCCGCCCCTCGCAGCTTGCCGCCCCGGGCCATGGCCCTTTTGGCCCAAGGGTAAATACGCCCCTGTAAATCAGTCTAAAGTATGGAAATGCGTAGGTTAAAAAAAAAAGATTATTTTTGTTTCTCTCGGCGGAAATTGTGGTTTTATATTATTTTCCTATCGATGACCTTGCTATCGGTATAATAGTAAATAGTAAACTTGCTCATACGTAAACATAACGTCTAGTAATCAACACATATGGCTGCAGCCTAAGTCTCAACTCAGATAACCTAGCCTAACCTAGATAATTATTACATTTATTATCGCCTTTCAAACACTCGCATTCGCGAATGTCTAAAATATGACATTCGTAACATCCCTAGTATTAAGACATCCGAATAGCTCACGTAATCATTTTGATGTTACGATAAACAAGTGTTTAGTGTAACTAATTAATAAGCGATTATAATAGCTTTATATTGACATAGTGACATGAATTTGAAGGCTATTACCAGCTTCGGTCGTAAAATAACCACGAGTTAAGTAATTATTATGTTTACGAAGGCTATTAACTAACCACTCTTCGAGATTCAAATACGTTATGATTATGTATAGATATGAGTCAGTGTAGCCGATCTAGTGGGATACTCTTGAATAATTTCAATGCCAATCAATTTCCAATATTGTGGCATAATTAACTATAGGTATAGCGAACTAGTGAAGATGTAAACTGACATCAATCTATTAGCCACCGATGTTAATAATTTTCGAAATCAGAGATAGAGTAAGTATAACATATATAAGTATTTTTTATCTAAATGCTGATTGTAATATATTGTTCAAATTAAATCTTCTATGTTATGTATGTATGCTTGTGACCACTTTACTAGACTAAGTCTTTGGTCTTATGTCACGCTAGTGATGGCATTGAGGTCCTGGATTCGATTTCCGGGTCGGGCTCATGCCGTAGCCAAACTATCTCAGATATCGTCACTCGTGGAGCTTCTTTCCTTACATCCCCATTTTTTGTTGTGAAATCTATGTAGGTATATTAAAAACAGTGGGGTACATAAATATTTTACACTGGTTTTGTTATACGAAACGAGTACAGATCCAAAAATGAGTTATTTTGGTAGCTCGTAAAATCTTTTAAGTACTCAATTTATTGGTTTGAATGTTGCAATCGCGCGTAAGCCAGCTTATTGAATCGTGACACAATCGCCCATGCTTACTCCTACGTTAACAAATAACATACGGATCGTTTAGCGCGTGATTAAACATCAGAATCATGTTAAATTCAACATTATTTACTTAGATTTTATTTCCATGCCGAAACATTTAAAACTCAAACATGGAAATGTTAACGCTTGCTATAAAATCGTTTTGATTTGGGAAAAATCGTAAAAACTATTTGATAAATTGATAGAGAAATACAAATCTGTCGTATACTGTATTAATAATGCACCCACTTTGACAAGCACGCCATTAGTTCTCGATCGGGCTTCTGTCTGTAAACAGTAGGTATGCTAAGTGCGGCTAGAGCCATGATCGCCGACAGTATAACAGATATTTCAAATTAAAATATTCTATTATCCATACCTATAAAAAGTTTACTTTAAAAAGCTGAATTTTAAATCAGGCTTTTCGTAACATTTTCAATCATGAGGACAAGGAAAGAGCCTCCACGAGGAACGAAAGCTGTGATCCTCTAGCGCACCCTAGCAGTCAGCCTCGGTACCTCCATTGGCTGACTGGCTAATATTTCCGCTAAGTTCAGACGCTAGACCCATGTGCTCGTGATAGCTCGTGCTGAATCGACAGAAGAAATTAACAATAAAACACGAGCATACCCTCTGTCGTACGATTAGTGTATATTATATACTATTTTTCATTCATATAATATTCAACAGAAGATTTAACGAGTATTAAACTAAAAGTCTATGTTTTGACACGTGTTAGTAAAATATCTTGTTGACATCAACACCCACGCTGAATGGCCTTCGATTCTATGTATACATAACTAGATATTATATATTGTGTAGCAGTGGCTATTCTTACAAACGAGCTATGTTTAGCGTTGTTGAATTTAAATTACCATGAATTACAATCTAAAGAATATGACACGTCTGTGAAAATGTTAACATCAATATCGGATTAAAAGAAAAAAAAAATTGAATGTATGATATAAAAAAAATTCGCCCAATCTTTAGTTTGTTAGTGTTTTTTCAAGAATGATATCGAACCATTTTTGCAGTTAAGCTGAACGCAGTTTGTGTTAATATTGTTGTGTATTCACTTAAGTTATTAGTTATGATGACTATACTGTTATCGAGTCAAAAGTTAACAGTCAATAGGCAGATACAATTTTATTATACCGTATATCAAATGGTATGTCTTTTTTTGGTATCCGTATAGGTACATATATATCCGTAAATATTATCACTGTAGGCAAATGAAAAAAAATTTTTTTTGCTAAATATTTTACTATAGTACCTACAATTCCGCCTCACACTTCCAGCATTCGAACCTTTTTCAGTTCCCGTTTGAGAAACCTCCATTTGTGTTCATTTTCAAGAAAAAGACTTCATGGTTAGAATCGTTTCTTTGTAGAAGATAACACCGTACGTAACTTCGTACCTATTCGAGTAAGGTGTTGGAAAGGGTGTGCAAGGTTATGCCGATTGCAAGCTAAAGGCATTCAATATCGCCTGCAGTTATTGCAAAGGCAACAACCATTTTGTGGTTCCAATCTGATTATTGTCAATATAAATTGTGGTTTTATAGCTACTTTGCTCGTGTAACCCGAAATAAATAGGTGCCATAATAATATAAGTAACAAAAAAAACTTCAACCGGTTACCCTGTTTCTTTACAAACATCAAGAAGTTGATAAAAAATGTAAACGAGTGGTCATAGCTATAAATAGAAACGCGTGATACCCAAAGTGCGAATATTTCGACGATTCTTATCGAATTTTGTGCAAAACAGTTTTTTTTTTTCCACAAAATTTAAGTTTCTTCGATTTGCACGAATAAAAAATCTACATCAAATAAGATAAATTATTGTATTTTTTTTGCAAAATTGGTTTTGATACTGTTTTCTTCCTTATTCGATTCCCGAAAACTGCCAGGTAGCTCATTTTGATGTAAATAAGTGTTAGGAAACTGACTCGACCATGGTTAAAGCAATGTTAAGTCTTCCTTACATTGCAGTAGTAATTAAATTTTGTAGTTTTTAATCTATAGAGCCGATAGTTTCCGTTTTTCATCTGAATTCAACATAGCAAAATGACACACAAAGATTTCGTTGATTAACAATTTGGTGACCGAGTTAATTCACCGTCGTGCGCGTAAACGTAAACGTAAGGCATTATGATAACAAATTTTGTATGCCAAGTACCTATTCATAGTGCTCATACAACCTTCAAAATTGTTATCTCCTCCTACCTTTGAAGCAAATAAACATGTTTTTGACTTTTGGGACTGTATTTCGCCATTTTATGGTATAATTATGTTAATAAACGCGAGCCGGTTCTGTTTACATTTTTTTCTTGTTCCGTCAAAACAAGCGATTTTGGTTAATATTCCAATTTGTATTCATTTCATTTTTAAATAGACGTCTAATAGAATTGAAGTGAGGGATTAATGTCTCATAACATATAAGACAGGTGTGTTCTTTTAATTATCAAAACAAGTTTTTGTTTTATTTATGTTTGTTTTTTGCTAATTTAACTGATAAGGGTCTTTTTTTGAATCATCTAATCATATTATATACTTGTTGTAAGTACTGATTAATGTTGCCGATTTTAATTGGTTAGGCATATTAAATTACTCTTATATGACGAAAAATAATAAAACGGAATATTAAACAATGTTTTAGCAATCACTAATAAAATATAGTATTCTCTGAAACGTTCAGGGAATGTTGGATTAACGTTAAGCTGAAACGAGAGCTAGCTTAAAGTAGTTCAAGGGCGAGTGAATATAAACCTTAGAACCCTGACCGATTCCAGTAAACAAAAGGGTGAATAATACAGCTAACTCGACAGTCTCTAATACCAACTAATGAATAAAGCAACGATTCCATTGCCCTACTACTCATCCGTTCAAGAGTTAAACGAACTATACCACACAGTCAAGTAATTACATGAATCGTGGAAAAATATGCATCGTCATTATGGTGAATTTTCTCCAATTACTATCAGCACTCACACCGCGATTGATCTCCACTAATCGTCTATGGACGATGGAAAATTACTCACGTGCCGTCTGCTTCGTGGAAACGCACGCCGCAATGCGGTGGTACACTAGCCGAAGCCACACTAATAAAAACTTTAAAAGTTTGCTGACTTTACCGCTATCTTACACTACCGTTACCACTTATAACTAATCAGTACAGTATTTTTGGAAAAAGGTTTGTTATTGCTTACGCATGTAAAATTATTTACCTATGACCAAGTAAGGGTATAGCTGTCAATGAATTGCCGTTAGTCATAAAGCAAAGGAAAGCTTTATGCAGCCTATGTGACCAAATTCAAACATGACGTCAAAAAAGGACCCGTCAAATGACATCATAAAACGTTATTACCTCTGCAAAAAATAAATACATATTGGTACATAAGCTCTGATATCTAGTTCGCAGTAATATTTTATATGGAGTGAAGTAGTTACCGATTAATTCAACATTCCGTAAGTTATAATGCAAAGGAAAGCTGCAGCCGGCGTTAAACATTTGGACATGACGTCAGAAACACAGTCCGAGAGATGACATCATACAACTTCATGACGCCTACCAGGAAGGAGTATAAATGCCAATACATTAGAGCTGATAAGGTACAAATGTTATTATATTTTTATTACTAAGTACATTCTTGGTTCTCCACTATAACAAAGGCGGTTTAGTCATATTAACTTATATCGTTAAATATAATTAAAAACATCTCGACTAAAACAACAGTCTATTTCTCATTGATAATAAAATAGATTTTTGTCTTCATCGCCAGGCTAAATGGTTGCGACCTCATTTCTAGCATGTTAGATACTTCGTATCTCACAAGGCTGTCTGTCGTAGTGGCTGTCTGCAGTGGCCTCTTAACGGCCCAGAGTACCTATATTTTAATGAAGCTTAAAAGGAATTTTGTTGTAACCGAGAATTAAAAATTTAGGACAATGTAAAGCTACTCGTAACTTCATAAAGGTGTTTCCATCAAATGTCTAGAACATTGTTTATCTAGGTCGTAGATGTATCCCAGGTGCATCTTTATAATTGAATAGCTCGTTGTACTTGTAGGTTGCTAAGTAAGTGTAGATAACTAGAAACGATACTACTCAAACGACCTTCAACATTTTAACCTGATAATGTTCTATCTCGATAGACAAAATAATTGAGTACAGTTACTATCGTATTATTTAAAAAAACGACTCCACAACGATATGGATTTTAATCCAAATTGCTTAAGCATTTGTCTTTAGCTATTTACAAATCATTCCATATATGATATTTTAAATATTTGAGCCATGCTCAAAATTTATGCCGTAGGCTGCATCTATATTTTCTGTGTTTTGTTGCTACCTCGCCAAAATCGGCTTGTATCTTGGCGCAATCTGCTAGCAACCGCAGTGTTATTGTTCTTCTAATTTAACTGAATAAGTAAACCTTCGAACACTGCAGACAAAACCTTGTATGAATATCCCGAAGGAAATGCGCCAATGTGGGAAAATGATCATGCCGCATTCATTTATCTTCATTGTCTTACCGTGTATATGTTCAAAGTGATTGGTAACAGTTAGGTAAATCGCGGATATTTTTCAGTGTTATATTTTGCAGTAAATCATCGAGTACATCTCCAAACTCGTCAAGTGATTTAGAACCTAAAATCGAGTCTGAAATGTTTAAATTGAATTAATTATATTCTTGTCATTTACTATTGCTAATCAAGTGCATGTTATTCCACTTTGGTAATGCAACACTGTCAATCAGTCTGTCTTAATCAATTGCCGTACAAGACATCACAAATTATTTTACTGTTATTAAAGTGTTGAAGAGAATGGTAACGACGGGTGACATCGTGTATTGTATACGTTTTCAATTGTTATTACATGTCACTGATGTGTATTTGTTTGCTGCGAATCGATTAATTTTATGCGGTGTTTTCATTGATTTGTTGTTTTTGTTATTTACCAATGACATTGACTGTGTCGTATTTATTTTATTATAAATAGTCATTGTTCGGTAGTAGCAATAGCACATTTCACTTGTTATGTTATTTATTTATTTTTATATTCGGGAAACCCGTTTATTGTTAACCAGCTTCAGCCCGCGGCTTCACCCGCTTGGTATAGGCACCCGTGCATTTTTTTCGAGTCAAAAAGCAGCCTTCTTCAATAACACGGATATAAGTATAACTCTATTGGTTTACGCGCCGCACGCCAGTAAAGCTGCCAGTCAGCATGATTTTCTCCGACATCTTCAACAATCATCGTCATATTTCAGCCAATTTACACAAAACCTTAACGAATTATAACATAGGTGTTAGGTTAGGTTTAGGAACCTTCCTCATGAAATACTCTATCTATTGGTGAAAACCGCATGAAAATCCGTTCAGTAGTTTTTGAGTTTATCGCGAACAGACACAGAAATACAGGCACACAGACACGGCGGGCGACTTTGTTTTATAATATGTAGTGATACATTTATCGCTTCTTCTAGATCGTAATTACGTATTTCTGTTTGTTTGAAATAGATACTAAAAACAAATTAAATGCCTCCTCTGAAACATGTTCTTGAAATCTCAATTTAGTAATTTATTTAGCGATCATTTCTTTTTAATTTTGTTAATCCGCTTCGGGCCCTTTAAACACTCGTAACTGGAAACTGGAGTTCCACACATCATATTTTAATAACGCTTAAATAAATATTCACCTCAACATGTGCGCTATATAAAAGGCTGCAACATTGCAATGAAACTAATGTGATCATCAACTAAAGCAGAGCAGGACGGAGGATAAGTTAAATGTTCGTTAGGGTATTTGAATGGTCATTTGTTCAGGCTCCACCTTACTTGCTTAGGCATTGTCACTCGAGAAAGTATTAAAGTATACCTGGGGTTCGTATCAGTATTATTATTAGTATTACTAGTATATATTAGTAGTATTGGTAACATTTTCTTAGGCGAAGATCAATTAAGGTATCCACTCTACCTACTTCACCGATATCCAGTAATTATTACGTACATGCGTACGTTACGTCTACTGGCGTAATTGCGTTGTCTGTAAGGTTTACGCTTTTACGGTCAATTCAGCCAATATACTGATTAATTCGTCAAAACACAATATATTGGGCATTTGTTTGACAGCTCTATGTTCTAACAGCCCCCTGACGCAACTTGATAATGATACTTACATTCCGTTCAGGTTGTGCTTGTTAGTTGTTCGTGCGAAAATATAGCCATATAAATTAGTTTAATTTAATGCTTTTCTTACTGTAATAATGTTTGTACGTTACGTTACGTTTTTCCTCGTAGACTATTAAGGTTATTTTAGTTAAAATATTCAAATGTACATTAGTCTGATACATAAAATACCAGTACTTATACGCGATTTAAATTGCCAGTTTTCCGTACGAAATAAACTCAAACAACAATAGATTAAAACCTTCTGTTATTAAAACTCAATTTTCACAAAACTTGTAATTCTAAGAATTTTTAGAAAGTTAACAAGCGAATCGGCATTATGCTCAATTTTCTGTTTTAACAAACTAATCAGTACAGTCAGTCACAAATACATTACATGCAGTGCGTTACGTGTTCAAGTTACACACTTGCAACTTTGCCGTAACAATAATGCGTAATGTCGTAGATAAATGGCCGATTAAAATAAAATGTGCGTGTGAAACCGGAGTAGCGCAAGTGGAGCGCATCTGAAGCACTGACAACTTTACTGACTGCTATTCATTTTTGACACGAGTGTATTTCGAAGCCAGGAAATCGAAAGAGTTTATTGCTTGTATCGCTTTTCATGTGGCAGCAAATGGAAATGATATAAGCACCCATCAGTCTTTTAGAGAGGGACTGGGTCGTACCGCACCTTAGTGAAGATTTGGAAGGTTTACGTACGTTGCAATATTATTTATTGGCAATGCAAATCATCTCCTATAGGAAACATAATAACAGACACCATCCGTTCTAATTTATATTTTATTAATGTATATAGGGATTCAAACACAAATTTAAGCTTACCCATACAATACAATAAAATAAAAATAAAGAACGGACTTAATAAACACAAAATAATGTAGAATATTAATGTCTCTGGATTTGTTATTCTTTAAATGAACTGTCTTAAAATAATCACTTAGGTGACACACTATATTACTCCAAAAATAATAAAGGATCAACTCTTGACAAACAGAATGCAACATGAAAGCATATTCTTATATCCCTTTGAAATATCTCCTACCCATAAAAGGAAAAAAGAACTTAAGAACTTCCCGTGACAACTCTAGGAACTGTTAATGTGTTTCGATGAACTTCTTCCTCCGGCTATTTTTGTGTTTCATACATGTAAACAAATGGTTTTTGTAACACTCAAAGTCATGCTGTTTCCGAGAAAATCAGTACATATGTAACGGTTGCCTGAAAGTTTTCGGAAGCTACAGTTCTGCTTAATGAGGATATATTTTATTACAGAATAGAATTGATGAGTAACTTTATATATTTGGCACTGACAAAAACACTGGTTATAAAAATGTATAGCAGCATTAAGAAATGATGATAAGTAAAACCCAAAACATATTCCAAGTATGTAAAGGGATCTGAATATTAATATATTAAGATTAAAGAAAAAGGAGGAAGTCTAAGAGATACAAAATATTTATAAGCTATAAAAAATCAAAGCACGTATCGTTCAGTTGTTTCCGTCTAAACCCACTGAAGAAAATATAAATATTTTAGTCCTAATCTATACCATTTACATATAAGTCTAAATACATTTACATATAGGTCAAATCACAGTTCGAAAGTCTAACAACCGGCCTTATTGAACTTACTACTACTTGTACATATTGCCGAGTAATTGGTTTGCAAAATTCAAAATAGCAGTCACTCTGGAAAATATCTTGTCGCATCTGATAAAACTAGGAAGACACCCCGTTAGATTCGGAAAAAGGCCTAGTTATGATTATGTTTTGCATTACATTATTTATTATAGCCTAGCAGAAAAGTCTGAGTTCCACTACGGCCCGCACCTCTGACTTTTCGGAATCATGTGCGGATCAGAATTTGATTATCTCTTGCGTTTACGGTGAAGGAAAAAATCGTGAGGAAACCTGCACACCTGAGAGTGCTCCATAAAGTTCTTGATGGTGTGTGTAGTCCGCCAACCCGCACTGGGCCTGCGTGGTGGAGTAAGGCCTAACCCTTTTCATTCTGAGAAGAGACCCTTGCCCAGTATGGGACAGTAATGGGTTGAATTTATTACATTATTTTATAGGCTTTCAATGCAGACAATGAGCGATAGAAAATGTGCCTAGTAAGTTTAGGTTATCCATCAGGTTAGAGGTTTAACTGGTCTGTTTATGTTTATTTAACCCACTGTGGTTTAGCTTACCTTATCCAGAAAATATGATTGCTTTGCAGATTGTAATAATCGAAGTCGTAACTGTAACCATTGTCGTATAATAATCTCATTAAACTAAATACAATCACAAATTACTTACTTAGAAAGCTATCTATCCATATTTGTTTATTACCCTATTAATTCAGGTACATTAACTGTTCAACTTTCTTTACATTTAAATATATTACTGAGTTTAGAATTTCTGTCGTTTCAAAGATATCTTGTAAAAGCCGCTAGGAAACCCATAAAGAAAACTTCCAATAAGTTATATCCAATAGTTTTATACGTTGCCATCTACATAATCGTAAATTCTTTCATGTCTTCTTCTAGCATAAACAAGTCTTTCGTTAATTTAAACCTCTAGAAAGCTTACCTTAGGCACGAGTTAAAGTAGGCAAAGGAAAATAAGTTTAAACCAATGAAATTGTGTAAACAAGCGATTTGAATACAGCTCCTGAGAGAATAGTGAAAGTGAATTGGATTCGCATCGGATCGCTACAGCTGACAATCTTGTTTTCTCTTTGCTTTTTGTTTGTTTATTGCTTTCATTGTTTCATTCAAGTCTGTGTCTCTAGGTCAGTGTGATACGCTAAGGTGCTCTTTAAATGTTTATGATAGATATTACTCGAACCGGCCGTGAGACTGACTAACTTCGTCTTTGGGTTAGAAGAACCTATAGCGTATTGGCATAATATTGTTATTGGGCCTTTAACCAACTAGTATTGAAGCGCACCATTCATACGCTTAGATAATATATATAAGTGTATGAATGGTGCGCTTCTAAACAGTCCTGTAGTAGTCTATCCTGCTGCCTCCGTCTGCATAGGCTGCTGTCGGCTTTTAATAATTGTATACCTATTCACACATCTTACAAACACCCAGTTTGAAAAAGTTTTTGCAACAATATGCAAAAGCAAATATAATTTCCATAATCCACCATTTCCTCATAGACCTAGCATAACTCTACGTGTACTGACCCAATTTTTTAATATTACAAACCCAGTGAACAGAACGCAAGCCATAATAATGATACCAGTTTTCCATAATACACGGCTAGTAACACTTTACATAACAAATTGCAATACACTTAGGTACGAAGGCTGGCCACTAGGCTGTCGCACTGCGCGCGCGCATGCAATTGTAGTGATTTACATCGCTCACTGGACGGCTTAACGTCCATTGCATCGCGTCTGTATGAATTATAGCGCGTCGCACGTTTGATAGATAGGGCAGGTACTTAGTCGAAATGTTCATGGAGTGCAGAGTGCCTAACATTTAATATAATAACAGTCTTTAGGTCAGTTAAATTGTCGAATGTCAGTGTTTCGGGTAAAAAAAAAATGTAAATTCTTCTATACATTTTTCATTAAAGGATCACGGTATCTATATTTATTTAGTTATTCAAATATAAAATGATTACTAATTTAAATCATTAGCAATATATAGCCTTTTCTAAAATGATTTAATTACCCGAAGTTCATCACGTTTAACGTTGAGTTAACGAATTAAAAAGATTACTACGATTTCTTCCTTTTTTTATACTGAACAGCTGTTTGGTTTTTTTTTTTAGAATTTCCCTTATATAAAAATCACACAGTAGGTACTGAAAATCGACAAATCTATAGCTTTGTTTGAGGTAATTTATTTTAAACGTTAGCTTATTTCTGACTTCCAAATGTACTTGTACTGAATGTTTATCCAGTTACGGAATCTCAAATTACCTAATTGCCTTTCTCTTTTTTCCCCGCTCCTTTTATGCAACAAACGTCATTTGCAGATAAGAATAATTTGTTACGTTTCGATAAAACCAATTGACAGAACATAGGAAATTACTTGACTGCCAGAGTAAAATAATATAACGAGATGAAAAACTGAAATCGGTTTTATAATGTTTTACATAAGAAATACAATGAAAAGTTCTATTGAAATTGGTTGAGTGGTTTTTGAGAAAACACAATATACACTTTGATTTTATTGACGATTTGACCTCAAAAGATTTCCCTCTGCTCAAATATTTTTGCTATTGTATGTTGGAAAAACCTTTACAGAATCAAGTGCATATTTTTGTGTGCTCTATCTTCAAGTCCTCAGTAAAACCACATTATCAAGTTAAGTAACAACATAACAAATAATTTGCGTCTTTAATATAAAACTGATAGATTTATGTCCAAAGAATCACGTTCAATATAATTATGGTCATTGTGTTATGAAACATGAAAATAAATCTTCCACTAATGACGATACTGTTGACGTCAAGTCCTCTATCCTTTGTACTAAAATTGCACATAATAAACGATCGGTTGATTTGATTTACTACCGACCGGTATTGGACATATAATGTCTATCGTGAATGCTTCAACTGCATTAGAACCTTAGAGCAATACTGTGGCTGCGGTCGCGCAGCGTTGTGTCCTTTCAACTGTGTGTCATAATGGGCTTATTCCATCCGCGTGCGATAATAGCATGTTATTATTTATGCTCAGCTAATAATATCTTGATGTATTGTGTGACGGAACGATCACTAGGAAGTCGCTTTAAAGGGTACATTATAATTATCACGAACGTCAAAGAATGTCGACCGCTGGATACAGCGATCCCTCACATTACACAAATAACTGCATTATTATCAAATCTAATTATTTGACACAGCAGTGTTTTACTATATTCTGTGATTTTAGAAGATGCGTAGATCCTTAAATTCTTACCAAAGTAGATATGATATGACATATACACATACAAGATGATCTATTCTTAACCGGACCACGCGGAGTACAATAATAACAAATTATTTATGCTCAGCTACTATACTTTGATATAGTACGACAATGTTTATTTGGTAGAAGCTATAAAAGGCACAGGCTTGCCTCGAGTCTAACTCTCCTTTCAGACTTCGTGGAGCAATTGATTGAAGAAACCATGAGCACCATTATGAACTAGGATGTAAATTCCAGAGCTGATATTTCTGTCGGCGTTTATCTCGAGTAGAAATAGCTCACGAAACTATACTCGGATCAGATGTTTTAGTTTTTGTATTAACGATAAGCAGATTCTGTCTGACCATGAATTGTGTATTTATGTAACTATTTACTTTTAAAACTCATTGGAGACCCGTACTCGAACAAATAAATTTGGCTAAATGATTAAATATGATTATGACTCGATGGCGAAGATTAACTTGACTGGACGTTGTAGATTCTTTTTCTGTCGTGTGGCACGAGCTGTAATATGGGAATCGCTCATGCAGTAATGGAAATTAGCCAATCACTGACTGCCCACAGTGCGCCAGACGGCACTGGTGAAGGCTTTTTCCTTGCACATTGTCGATATTCAAATCCTATTCATATATTTATGATTAATTACATCATGTGATAGTACCAACCAAACATGAATTTCTAGTAAGGAAAACCAAGAAATATTGTCCTTCTAGCTTGCTGGCTTCCTCGAAAGTATGTTACGTTGCTCTAATCTTTTTCAAACACGTACTCGCACCACTGTCAAACGAGATAAAAGTTATATATCACCGTAATTACCTGTCTCATAACGCCCTACATATTATAACCTGAAAAAACATCCGGCATAATGAGTCATCGTCTTTTAGCCTTACGGGGTGTAATAGCTTCTAATTGCACTTATGTAACACCACGTGGTTTGAATTATTATGATTGTGCCATCTCTCTGTTGACCAGAGACCGACAAACTGCAAAAAAAAGAGAGAAATAGTGTTCACATATTTTTGATGTATTCCATCCTTTTTTAATTCGGTAGTTCAGATACGTATTGACTCATGTAACTCTGATTAAGTTTCATACAATAGAATCTGAAATATCAGTGTATACGTTAAATAGTACATACTAGCAAGTAATGATGACACCCAAAAGGTTAACAGTTTAACACCCTCAACTAGTTAAAGCAAACACATGCGTGACACAAACCTATTAAGTCATCGAACAACAATTCAAAAACAATCAATATCCCGAACCCTAATGGGCTAAACTGCTAAAGGCCCGGGTACGCAAAGGTCAGTGCGAACGACCAACAAAAATGATCTCATCGGGTTCAACTGGTGACGTCAGCTCATGGGGTAAACAAGCTGGGCTTGGTAATTTTTTAATCTTTTGTTTTGATGCCTGTTTGCACGCGAGGTGCGTGTTAGATTAACTGATCCGCCGACATGAGGATTAATGGGATCGTATTTTATTTAATAGTTTACAGCGCAAACATCTTACCTGCTCGTGGCGTCATCACTTATTTATTTTACTTACTAAGTGCTCAGTTGATGGCAGCACCGATTTAGCCCGTTTTGTGCTCCTATAAGTATAACCAAACCCGATAGCTTAGGCGTTAGTTCAGAACAGAAAATAACATTTGCTTCATAGCAAATTGCATTGTCTTTAAACCTATTTGTATCAATATTATTTCTCCATTATCTTAAGAGCTGACTTGTTAATTTTCGCATAACTGTATTAGTGGCATGTTAAACAGCTTAACCGTTGTGCCGGTAACAGTTTGCAAGCATCCGCTAAATTTGACGGCCGCTAAACGTTTTATTTATATGCCGATTCCGCATTGCTCTCCACAAGGCGAGGTTAAGTTTATAGTTACCAGAACACAACAATAAAACAACATTGCACACCATATAAGCGCTTATGTGTTAACAGATTGAGCGTCATTAACTTCAAATTGCCGTGTACCAATAGAACAAGTTTCTCAAAACTTTAATTGTGCAAATATTTTAATTTACATTCGTTAAGAAAGTGGAATTTGCAATCTTCTCAAGGTTGAGCATGGTTTGTGCTAACCATAATCAAGAAGACTGCAAATTATGATTTTGCAATAATGTTGAATCAACCTTTTTACGAAGTGCATTTGCATTTTTTATATGCAAATTATATCTGATTTTAAGTGAGATAGGTATGTATTACCTCTTTCATGCTCATTTGAAATTGAATGACAAGCAAACACGACGAGTGCGACGCCAACAAATATTGAATTATTAAGTCCAATATTTGTGGCGCCAATGGAGACCTGTAAGACGTTACACACATATTGATGTAAGCGTCCACGAAATGTCTCACTTAGAGACTATTTTTACTTCAAATAGTTTTTTTTTTTTTTTTCAAATTGAAAATTCCTATTCAAATTGAAGATTGGGAGAACAAGACAGTGACTCATGCTAATATTATTTAAAATATACGTGAAGACGATAAATTCCACATTCAAAAACCATTCATTAAAAATATTCATCTGGCGGCCCTCAAACACTTTATTAACGCATCGTTGACAACGCTCAGTTATTTTAAGGTGCGATCATGTAAAGTAACGCTCGAATGCGTCGATTGACGTGTGCACAAGCTTCGAACTATTTCTGTGCCCGATCATTTTACAGGGACTAGGGAACAGCCAAGTTCATTGTACGTTAGTAACGGTCACCTGTTTTCTAGAGGTGTGATAGCGTTGATACTTTTATATAGTTATTGGTAGTTTACAAGAAGGTTGAGACAGAAGGTGTCGTTCATTTTGATGATCATTTACCGGTATTGTTGCCCATATGACTAAATTATGTGAAAGTACGTTCAGTATTTGTGAAACAATTGTTGCATTTGTTTATTCCATTCTATAATGTTGACTTCGATGAGATGCTTAAAAATATGGAATCTTGGACTTGGTTTTAGAAAGTAGGACGGGAATTGAATAAAAAGGATAGCTCGTAAATAAAATATTTTTTAAGTCTTGGTCGTAGCTGCAATCGCTTTCATCAAAATTCTTTAAGATTCTAGAACACTTAAATTCGGTGCGTTTAAATTAAATTCAAGTGTGCTACAATCCGTATGACATATAAGTTAAATTTGTCAAATAAATCAGCAAAGTCAACTTAAAATTCAACGTAAATCTTGTTTATAAATACGTGTTTTGGAAATAAACCTCTGTATGTATTAAAATTATGAAATTCACTTTAGTATTAACTCATTGACTAATGTCATTATCACATTTATAACTGCACAGCTTACTAAAATATTCATGATACCGTGAATGACGATGATTCACTTTCAGGATGTGCCTTATCTCTCTGGGAAAATGTTAAAGCTAACATCATGTTTTACGCGTGCTTATTGACGAGTATTTATTGTATTAGGCATTTATTGATCTTTAATTAAAACTTCTTCTTTGCGTGTCAAACGACACTCATACTATACCAGAGCAGTATGTAGCAACCTCGGTTGCCATATTCAAATTCTCCCGGGTGCATGTGGTCGTGTACTATACACATACAGTAGGTGCAACATATCTTGTACAAGGGCACCGCTTTTGCACTGTACTTGAGACGAGTTAATGAATGATATCCCCAATTAGACAAATCGCTTCTGCAGCGGCGAACCTGGACCTAGAGTCGGTTAAGAAATTTCCATATTTTTAACAATTACATGTGTTTTATTACATTCACGAAATTGATTCAACCGTTGATGACAATCTCAATCGAATATTTCCTTTTTGCTGAAGTACCGTTAAACTTTTAACACTCCCATTCGCCTCACATTTTAGTCGTATGATTCCTTTACACATGCTACAAATGCACCAACTGGAGGTTAAAGAACTAAATTCTACATTATAAGGGGTTTAAGTCGATAGAAATACGCACATACAAAAAATGACTCACGAAGATAATTTCTCATAATCATTGCGGCAGACAAACATTAATTTGCAACATCATTATGTTGGCCGTTGAACCGCTAATAGCTTCAGTTACTATGGGGCCCATAAATGTCCCATCAATCATGTGTTTGGCACCCGGAAGGCAGTAGAAAGTTCGATGTACGGCCTTTGCGTGCGACCTTGGTGTCAAAATACTACTAACCCCAACGGGAGATACATATAAATAAGTATAAATAATATAAATACATAAGTTTATTAGTTCCCCTCTTATCTTGGATTGGTTTGTTTATGTTGTGTGTTGGTCAAAACAACCAAAATTAAACTTATTCTAAATTATTTCGTTTTTTCATATGATCCGTAGGTTGCCATATCTGTAATTCAAAACACACCAAATAAATTTGAATGTTTTTTGCGTTTTACTTGCCTGCAAATTCAACCGATTTGAAGAAATTCTCAAATACTGTACCTACAAATAACACACTATTTAATAATTCTCTATAAAATTTAGCCCCCATCCCACCACGTCATCGTCATCGGTCACAACCCCCGCGAGCATGGCCTCACCCTCTGTGATTGTTCAAGGTTCACCGCACGACCTTCACTGCTCAACAGGGTGTCAGCTTACGAATGTCATTAGAGTTAAGTTACTGCTCAAGCACGCCCGGTTACTCCCAACTTTATTTTTAAACTACGTACTTTCTCTGTTTCTATAATGTTATTATTGCTTTAGTTGTTTTACTGTTTAAAATATATTTTCAGTAAACATCATAAATGTATTTCCATTAAATTAGCACACAAATTATCTTTTATCTATTATATGATTATTACGATTTCATCTACAAGTATATTCTACTTCACTATTTACATTTTACACATTAAAATATCACTATATATTTTACATAGATTGACAGTTAACTTTACTATGCATTTTTCTCCAATTTATTTCATTACAAATAGTGTTGTCTCGCTTATTTTTTAATTTTGTTATGCTCTACGATTATCGAGCACGTTTCGTCTCGTATAGGTAACACTTTGGATTCGTCATTCTTCTAATTTCGCTAGCCGTGGGTGGCGACTGGCGATCTTTACGATCGCCACGAGATTCAATTATACCAATTTATATATTGTTAAATGCGTCACATCTTTGAATAACGTTACATTCAGTAAAGTTTGTCTTTGAGATAACATACTGAACACAAATCTGTCATTCAGACGTTTAAGCGACTTGTTTTCATATATCAAACGTATCAACTTTGTTTGCAATATTAACACCTTCTTAAACATTTGACTGTGGTATTTCCATCATATTTTCACGTAAGTATATGTGTATTGGAGTCGAGACAAATTGCCTTCTTAAATGTGGCGATTTTAATGCGACAATTTCAGCGCGTGTGAGAGCTTGTATAAATCTGGATTTTGGAGCCATTTCCGAGTGGAAAACCACAGCTGTCGTATGATTAAGAATTGTAATTTCTCACAAAGGTGCAGTACAACGTTTTATTTGAAATGTTGCAAAGCTATGAGCCGATTTACTTTGAGCTCGAATTCTAGTAATTCTAATTCCACTCCTCGGTTTTCAATTAACAATAATCGTGGACTATATATTGGCCTTTTAAATTTTACGGGAACTCTTAAAATATTTGGTTTGGAAAATAATATCAGTTTCCAAACAAACATCAATCAGAACGCGTTCGTATCGGTCGACTCCGCCAGTTTATTAACGATCTGTTTACCTACCATAAAAATTCGTTCATCAGGATGTGTGCCGAATGTATATGGCCAGGAATCTAGACTCGCGAGTTAACAACGACGATTCGACCTTCGGACACTAACCTTTCTTTTTTCCGTTTTCGCTGCAACAGCCGCGTATTGCAAAACAAAACCGATACAAGATGATGAAAGTAGAACCGGACTTAATAAATTCATCACAAGTTACGAGTTTCATAAATAAACTAGGTATATTCGCTTTGAGATGGTTTGTTGTGTAAATGACATTTACTCCGAGAGTACTAATTAAACCTTTTATACTTTCGCCTCGTAGTTCTGTCTCGTTGGCAATCAAAACTAATGGACATTAGCAGTTCTTAAAGCATCGCACGGATCTATCGCATCGTTGTGAAATCACACTTTTAGATTTTACAACGCTATTAATCGTGGTGTAACTCGGGTTTAAAATAGATTTTAGAGCTCACCTCTGGTTCTTTGGAATAAGAAGTAAACATACCCATTCTGCTCTTTTTGTGTACATTTCGTTAACATTTTGATCTTTACCTAAAACGATCGATTTGTTATTTTGCATCACTTCAAGCTTACTGTCTATAGATGTTTTAATTCTGGTGTTGATTTAATTTTGCCAGCATGGATCCATCATCTTAGACCTATAAAACATTCATTACATCTATTATATTAACGTTGAACTAGAACTTTCCAAGTAGCGGAACTTACTCTCGGTCATATAACATACCTACTATGTAAGTATCGTGATTGGGTGGAAGGTCAGCCTTCCGTGGTTTGTTGCACCGCCGAACTGCGGTCAAGGCGAGAGTGGCGCCAACCCGGAGCCGACACTAAATATACAGCCATTGCTGAAACAAATAATTTTTAAGAATCTGCTAAGTGTCTGGATGCAGCCACTTCAAAAGGTGAACAGTAGGTCTCCCAGAGGACACGTGTTTTAAGATTAGCAACCGGATGGCGAAGCTGCATCGTATAAAGTAGAAACAGTTTTAGAACCGTTACGTTTCATTCACCACTCGTGCCGATAACTAGTGATAACAAAATAAACTTCGTTTTGGAACCGCAAAACTTGTTGGAAATAGAATCAAGCAGACAAAATGACACAGACAAACTTCGAGACTGCGCCTGCGACCGCCGCTGACGCAACCTCGCAGCAATTTAGTGTGAAAACATTATGTGGCATTTGCCCAAATTTAATTTTCTATGACATCTAATACGGACGGCTTGTCATTTTTGGAATATTTAAACGTTCATGTTTTTGCGTTGGTATCGCGGAAATCATCTCGTTTATTTTTATTCAACAGTTTTTCTTTTTGTTTCCTACCTAATAAATATATTAAAAACATACTTAAACGCGGAAATTGTTGACGGTTATGTAGAATATGTACACATGTTTTTATTGGAAGTTATCAGCTGTTGCGTTCTGGGTTAATGCACGTCGTTATGTAGATTGTTTTCTATACTCACATTAATTAATCATAATGTTCTAATTCTAACGCTGAGCTCGTTTGCGGCAGCTTTTATCTGCTTTGCGGTCACGAACCACTATACCTACCGTATTGTGTTGGTAATTTATTCAAATGGTTACTCTTTCTCAGAATAAGGGTATAGCAAACGTGATTCCAAAATAAAGGACAATTGTTCTCTACTATTTATCACAATTCACGGTCCATTGCGTCCACAATGAACTCACCTTACCGTAAATCACGAGAAATGAACTTTATGTTGATTGAGTTAACGTATAATTTGCATTGTGGTGGATTAGTCCAATGCGGCTGATTGTGTCTCGTTGTTATCGTGTCGTATCGAGTGGCGCACGCGCCACAAACGACTGCTTGTATGATTTACAACGTGCTCCACTGAAAGGTTCCATTGTTAGCTTAACAGCTTCGACGGCGATTACACAATCGCATCGTTTGACGCCTGTCGAAGGTTATCTCCGGCTGCTCGCTGCTGCCGCTCTGAAGTGAGCCGAAGTCGATAATGTTAGTGCGCTTTGTTGATGGTATTTCACGTTTCTGATCTTATTGTCGGTCGGAACTATGGCTACCATTGACCATTTACCGAGGAATTCCTGCCTTTTCCCAGCCAACGTTGAAATTGTAGGCGTGCATTCAAAACTATATCGATGTTGCCCAATATCTTAGCTTATAAACTGCTCAAATTTTTACTTACCTACCTAATAACACCTAACGGCCAACCGCCTAAGCTAAGAATAATTAGGAGCAGTTTAATACGATGCTGTTATAATTGTCGCATAAATTAAGTCGGTCGTAAAACATTAGTTGTAATACAGTTCATACATATATATTATAACATCTTCGCTATATGCAATAATATATTGTAAGCTGAACAACAAACTAAATGGCAGCTGATCCGGTCGTCCCAATTAGCGTTAATCAATTACATGGCTTCGAAGATAACTGCCATAAGGTGGATGAGATGAATCACCACTTTTGAATATTTGCCAAACAGTTGGCATCGTGGATTCCGAAGCTACATAGGAATTTGTGTTTTTATTAATATAGGAATTAATATATAGCGATTGCGCAGTTAGAATTTTCTATTTTAACCATCTACGAAAATAGTGTCGACAGGTCGATTTGTGTGTTTACATTTCTATTGCGACGCTCCTCATTTACTTAAAGATTTCCCTACTCATTGCATAAGCAAGTGGAAATCGAAAATGGAATGGTCTTGCGGCTTGCTTTACGAGCACATATGACACAAGTATGATTCCTGTATCCATTGAATGGCAAGTTTCTTATCATGACCCGGAAAACTGCCGATTGCTTTCCGCAACCCTCAGTGAAAATATAGTTTATGCAATGTGATGCTATCGAAATTTCCGTACTGCTCCAATCAGAGCCTCCTCCTAGACCTTCGTACTCTCAGTATTGCAGTAATAATAAAGCGATTCGTGATCACTTACCCATATTACTCCACCTTTACCTGATCGTAGCTTAAGTCACAAAATCGCCTCGGTCAAGAAATAGGTCACCATACAAGTTTTATCTCAATATATTTCATGTACTGTACTGTACTGCGCTAAAACGTAAACAAACAATATAATTAACCAACTTCCGTAGTCCACCGATAAAACAAATTGCCAAAGTTCATTATCCTATAGGTAGCTAACTTCATTACAAAGGTTTAAAAAAAAGACGGTTGTTAAGTCAACAAGGGATTAAAAGTTAAAAAAACTACCCATATATCCCCAACATAATTTAAGGTTCAGTAATGGTTTCTCATAGGTTTATTATATTGAGTTGGCGTGCCAACATGTAACTCGGTCATTTGTTCAATGAATCACTTTTAGTACCTACTGCGCTATCTAAGGTAATTTATGTCATTGCGCATGCAGAAAGCAATAATGCTTAACCAGTAATTATAGATAAAGATGTAAAAGTGAATGGTGTAATCGTTACCGGAATACTCGTTAAGTAGTAACTATTACTTAATGAGTGGTAGTAGTAGTAACGGAAAGAACCTCTTGATTCACAATACCTAAAACGCGGGCGCATCCCGCGCCATTACAAACCTAAAAATTTGTACCACGGTTGTAATTTAGTTGAAATTTATATTCTGACCAATTCGTATTATCTTTCTCCGGATTTTAATTTTTTCACCCGATATCAAGTTTCTGATAAGCAGTGACTGTCTGTCTTGTCACCTCCGTTAGCTTTCGAGAATTCAGTACTAGATCCGAATTTTTTTTTGTAGCCTGGCAAATCTTATAATGAGGGAATATTCTAATTACCAGGATGACTCAATAATATACCTTTTGTAATTTTCGAGTGATTTACGAGAACAGCAAGGTTATATTCTGGGGATCTCATGAAGGATTTAGGTAAAAGTTAAAATAAGCTTCATCAGTACAAAAAAATTGAAAATAACGAAAGGTCATCAACGGGAATACCCACATCTCTGTTTCTCTGAATCATACGAACATCCGATGCCATCCGTTAGTTTTCCTTGATTCTCAGATATGTACGAAAAACAAGACTGATATCTACAGGAATAATCAGGTCAATATGAATCACAAGTTTTAATATCATAATTATTTTTTGCTTACGTATTCAGATTGGAAGGGTTTGACTCCGGAACGTACTTACACCAATATTTATGTGCCCTGCATCCTAACATAGTACCTCACGAGTATCCAACATTCTAATACCAATCGTCTCGTGTTCTAATTAATTATCGAGTAGGAAATTTGTCTCTATTATAATTGTACTTATGATCATAAGTTCTGATACTATCGTTATTGGTAACCTTAACGTCGGCCTTGGCGCCAGCAAATAGTGAAATGCATTGACATGATGCAATGTCTCGCTACGAACAGTACGAACCAAACATAATCGTATCTATAACATTCGATAGGTTTGTTTTTAGAAGCTATTGTGTGTTGTTATTTGTATCCGTCTGGCTGTTTATTTTCAACCAGGTAATGATAAAAAATATCGCGTCGTCTACCGCTCTATATATTGGCTTACAAATACTTATAAGTAACGTAATAATATTACATTACACCTCTGCTGTTACTACGGATGTCAACATTGCGATTGGAAAATTTGAAGCGCATGTCAATAGGTACTGCTAATAATCATGTTTGGCATAAATTTTATATGGGTTAAAGTTGATAAAGTTGCACTGTTGTTGTGTAAAGAGCTGGCAATTGTATCGGGTTACTATGCTACAGACATTGTCTATTGTCTGTATACCTAAGTAGATTATGAGAGACATTTTGAGCTAATATTTGTTTAGGTGTTTTGCGTCAAAACAATCCTATCCTATCCTACTTCCTACTTAATATTATAAATGAGAAAGTTTTTGAGGATGGATGGATGGATGGATATTTGTTACTCGCCAGAACGGCTGAATGGATCTGAATGAAATTTGGCACAGAGAAAGATTATATCTGGAATAGCACATACTTTTTATCCCGGAAAAATGTATGGGTTCGTAAACCACGCGGACGAAGTCGCGGGCGGAAGCTAGTAATTGATAAACAAAGTTTTTTTAAGTCACAGATCCTAAGCCAAAGTAAGAAATATGTTTCTTCTAAGCAATATATTGCTACTACTTTTAAATACAGCATTTTATCAAAAATACGCTAGTTATGCATAGGAAATGCAGTTTTATTGTTTACAGTTGACGTCTGGTCCTTGAAATGTCCGAGTAATCGACGCTATCAAACTCATTATATTGTACTTTGCATGCACAGTAATGCCGAGGTCGCATGCATGCACTATATTGACCGTATGATAAAAACATACGTTATTGGTCGCATTTCTCTATAAAAAGCGTCGTATATAACTTAGAATAGTTAAAGTAACATTTAATATGCATTATGACAATCCTCTCATTTTGTTGTAGCTGCCATAAACTGCTTTAAAACAATTCTATTTCAAGATGATAATTTGTAATAACCAAGTACCTGCATTCAATTTTTTAATATTGATACGGACCAAACGAACCATTTGAACTCACCATAGTTTTAATCAAAGATATCAACTTTTAGAGTAACTTTTGCCTCTTCACAATACACAAACCAAAAATTTGCATCTTAAGTAGAGACACTTAAGTAGAGCGTCTTAAGACACTTTCATGAATAAGACATCAGTTTGTGCATGACTCACAGTTGCATATGCACCGAAGGACACCTAAGACAAAGAACTCGGAGTAAACGCACATAGGCCTCTATTATTTTGAATGAGAGACCCCATTGCAGGCGACTGGCTGGCGACATGTAATTACTATGAGCTATAGTAGGTAGCATATAAAGTAGTTATTGGAGGCAACAAAGACAATGGAAAATAGATTTCATGTAAATCTGGAACTGTATAAACCTTCTGGGCTTCTAGAGATCCAAATTCACATGAAATCTGTCGAACTCATAATTGGATGAAGAGTAGGACCCGATTCCCCGAAGTGTATTGTAACAACATCTCTCAAAATAGACTCGACTTCACACATTGGACGTGAGCTAGATCATTTAGACTCTTGAAATAAGGCCTTGGCAGTCGAGTCTTCAAAAGTTACTTGACATTTGAAGTCGGAACTAAACAAAGGCTGTAAAACACGTTTCGCCATGAAGATGCCTTCGCTCTATAGTGAATAATTACTAAAATTACTTAATCAAGGATTCTTAATAATATGTATTTGAGTATAAAATATATCTTTATAATTTAAATTAATGATACCTGTATCCTTCAATTAACCTCAGTCTATTTTAAGCAACAGTTAGACTCCGTTACATAAAGTTCTATGCAAATTATCTTTTTGTGGATCAAATTTATTTCTCAATGTTATTTGTAGGAGATTGAACGATATGAACTTCTTTTTTGTGTTTCATTGCTGCTGGGAGATTTTGGTACTAACCAAGCTACCAAATAATTACAGCAAAAACTTCGTTCTCCTGACATTATAACATAATTAGTTTGAATTGACGTCAATATATAATTATATGAATCGATCAAATAATTATATAATTTTAAAGCAGAAAATTTTACAGACATTATTAAATAAAATTGTTTTAATTATTATGTTAAACTAGGTACTCGTAAACATATGTTTTTTACAGTGCTTTAGTTCTACTTGATCTCGAAGATTACTCGTAAGATATGCACGTTAAATATTTGAATACATTGCTCCAAAGTGACATTGGAAACGATATACTTTACGTGAGCAAGCATACGCTATTGTTTTCTCTCATTCTCCATAACTCGACAACAATCCCATAGATTTGGGTCTTCTACATATCCGCTATAATGAACGACCCTGAAAGACTGTTGCATCAGTTTAACTATTTTTCTATTTTCATCTTGAGCTTGAGAGTTTTGATGTGGCACACATGCAGTTTGGCCATTTACACGCGATATCCATGTCCCTCTTACACATAAATACCATAAAGATGTAGAATAGTCTTTTTAGTATCAATCAATTCTATAATATGAGGCAATAAAGTCTGGTGCAACATGTTGAAATGTCATCAAATGGATTCACCACCATATGGCTGTACCAGCTACGTAATATACAGCTCTATGATACTGACATATCTTAAACCAGTATCCTTTCTTAATTTTGTTTGGATTATGAGTAATAACACTGAGAAAACCTTACTTTCGCATATACAAAGCGTCTGTTTCCTCAGATGTTAACAACAATTTGCGATTAATCCAAACTTCCGCCAAATGTGACCTGAGACCGTGATCCGACCTTCACATTTTATGGTCTTGTAAAAATGACAATTTGCGGAAATATACGTCGTTAATGCGAAGGTGGTTTAAGACAATTGTATTATAACGCACTGTCAGCGGAAATGCATAAATCGGAAAGAAAGAAAGATCCAATTTCCATTCAACTAATGTCAAGATTTTATGGCGTATTTTAAGTACGTACATATCGAAGTCATTGTTAAAAACAGAATATGCCAAAAAAATATATAGTAAAAGCAATTTATTTTACCCTGACTAGTTATGTGAATTGCGTAAAGCATTACTGGAGCTATGTTTGGTTAAAGATTAGGATCATTAACTTTTAAACAAACTCAATGGCGGCTTCTATTTAAATACTGATTTAGTTCTGGTCAGATAACATCGGTAGCCCCGTTCTCTTTCCAGTTTCCATCCAACGCGGTATAATTTAAAACACTTTTTCCATGAATTTGTTTATTTCGCCCACTAGTTTTGGAAGGTCTTATAATTGCAAACATCGGTACCACCACGCGAGCCGATCATTATCGTCTGCATATATTTTCTCTACGTTTCTCTGTAACTATTTATACACTAACATTATTTTATTTCGAGTTCGTTTAATGTTCTGCAAATCCTATAGCACGCACTCGTAATTTTAGTTATTTCCTGTATATTTCATTGAAAAAAATTGTTCAACAACTTCCATAATGGCAATTTTACATTAAAACATTTGACGTCAATCGTGCTTGTTGCCAACTGAAACTTTGGAACATTTGTCGTCTTACAGAACCTGAACGATTATTATATCGTATTCAAATAGGTACATAAATGTTCAGTCGATTATTGTAAATACCAGTGAGTTTAGTTCAGAATGTTCATATTACTGTAACAAAGCGCAACATTGACGACGGCGACGCCTCGGCTGCTTTGTCCGACTGGGTCTTACGCATTCAGCCCATTCATAATCTAGATGAGTTTCGTGCGACATCATTGTACAGTGTTGACGCGACCAGCTCAACTAATTGCCTGTTCTCGCCCACTCTCAGCTACGTGAGTGATTCTACGGCGCATTCCTCTTGACGCTTATCTTCCTCGAATCCATGATTGGCATCACAATCGTCATTACTATTATTCACTCGAACCACTATTAAAGACTAACTGATTTATTTCATTGTTACATCGCTAACCGTCTAGACAACTCTTTGTTCTCTCAGTGACGTTACTTTGATTATTTTCGATTGCAACAGATGGACAATGTCCAACTAATATTGCATCTGACACGTTTGTTTCTTTTATCTTGATTGATGGCTCCTCATCTATGAATGAATTTGTATGATAATATTGTCACCGACACTGTCTATAACAGATTGCGTGCGGAATGCTTGCTTGCCAATAAATACCTTTATTATGACTGACACTCCCGTTGCCTTGCCACTAACTAAACATCACTGCTTATGTATCTTCACCCCGCTGAGAATGCTCTGCTTCGCTCGGCTGTACCTATAACAAAATATACGAACACAATAAAGTAATCGAGGCATCATAAGTAATGTAGTAATTAAACTTGGCGGGATATCATCAATAGGGATTGTTGTAAAAACGATTAGATTTCTGTGATAATTATAAATTAGAATAGTAACATGGATAGTGAATATATCGATCCTAGTATGAAATTAGCTTTGGCTTATCTGCTCCAAGGTTTCACTGAATGTTCTCTAACCTTAGTTTAGTACCTACCATGTGTTCATGTCGTGTCTTTGAGTCGTTAAATATCGGAAGGAAGGTTGGAGCAGCTAGGTCTTTGGGCATTCGACGCTAGGGCTGTGGTGACGTGGTCATGTGTCGGCAGCATCAGCGGGCTGGCGCTGGCGCTGGGCGGCAGCGGCGCGGGCAGCCCCTCAACGGCAGCTGACTCTCGGGACCAGACGACGACGTCATCTCGCGCACCGTCCCCGCCGCCAAACGAGAGACAGCAACACTCCAGGTAGACGCGCTCCACGCTCGGAACGTTTGGCTTCTCTGGCTATGGCTGTTTTTGTTCTCTATGGAATACTAGCTTTGGGATATGTTTATTCCTTGGTAACTAACTATACGTTCATGTTCCTTCATAAGGATGTATTGAATACTACACGATCGAACAGTTACTCTATTCAAAGCTAGTGTTCCATTTGTAATCATAAAAGGTGTTGGTTACGTTTCTGTGCTGTAGTTTTATGTGGGTCAAGGTCGTTTCAAAATGTTGTTGTACTATAAAACGCCATACAACGTTCCTAGTATGTGTGCATGCTTGCCTGCAGTGTTTATATTTTGTTTTTTTTTTTCTTGGTGTTAGAAAACGTTTTATTTTGTTTGTTTTGTATTTTTCGGTGTGGTTGATTGTATGTTATTATAGTTTCTGTGTCCTGTTCAAAGGTTTAAAGAATATTTCAGCGTCTTCGAACATTGAATGCCAATTTATGACATCCACCTGCGTGTGTATAAACAACTTTATTAAAATCGTTAATGCGCCACAAACTGTCGATATCTAGAAACAAAAGAGTTTATAATTAATTCAAAGAGGAAATTAAGTTTAACGATCGCTCTAAACTGTGCAATGTCAAAGTCATACATTTGTTTTCCTGTCGGCAACCGATGACGTCAGAACTAAATAAAACAATGATGGTCCTTGTTATTGCCTGCCTTTATACCATTGGTTGTGTAGGTTGATTTAAATAAGGCTATTTTTAAATTCTACCGAATTGTGATTGATGAGAGGACTTATAATGACACCATAATTCAGTACGATGCGTATAAACTGAAGCTGATTTTGATATTTTATTTTATAAATTAACACTACCACAAAAAACTTTTAATAAAAACCTAAATACATAAAGAGATTGATAGCAGGATCTTTTGACAGGTTTTACATCTTACTCCATGTTACTTACAAGCCAAAGTAAAATTAAATATTTGATTCGGTTTGATACAAGCAAAATGCGAGATACGACGAAACAAAACTAGATAGGCATGTTTCACTAGTCCCTGCTCTGAATCTTAATAAGCTAATATGTACGTCATGTAACATAACATACATAATGTTGGGCAGTTGATTTGATCGATATCCATTTTTGTGAACGAAGTCAAAATTGTATGGGACGAAGTCGTCTTGGATAAAAGCAGTATTTGATCGCACCTAAACATGTCCTGTTCTTGAGAGTGTAATATAATCTAATCTTAAACACCGTCTTAAGAGCAATTTGAATAAAGTCCAGCAGCACCAAATATTCTAGTCTAGATCTTATGCCAAAAGTAGGAAGTAAAGAGCCAATAGTAGATATATACTAAGAATTGGAGCACCGCCTGTTTGTGGGCGTGTCATTGTCACATGATACTATCTATAGTGACAATATATCTTGTCTGTTTCAATGTCCAAGAAAAAAAATCAATAGCCACGAAGGTTTGACTCGACACCCACTCAGTACAAAATAACTCATAAAAGGTCCATTCGAAATAACTATCCGTTTGCAGAGGATTTAGCTATGCTTTTCTATGACTACTATTCATTTGTCGATTTTTACTTGGAGTGGTCTTCGAATTTTGTGGTGATGCTTACTTAGCATCTCTTAATGAGTAGTGGCCGTGATCTTTGAAAACAATTCTCAAATATTAAATGTATACAGTGCATACAATTTTATATCTTTCTTAAACACTGGAGGCCAATTCTAGTAATTAAAAACGTTCAAAATGCAGTATCGATCTAATCTCAATCTCATAAAACTCTCAAATGGTATTCTCGTAAATTAACATACAACGTCAAATACGAACATAAACTGCGATGCGATCGAATGCGCACTGAAAGTTGAACGAAGCTTAAAACGGTATTCTGTTGACATGTTACTCGAACATAGTTAACCAAATTGGTATTCTCGTACATATACAAACGTCAAATAGTAGATTGAAGTGACATCCAAATTCAACCGTAGCTTGACTGAACGCAAACAAGTGAGAAGTAGTTTTGTGCACAATATATTGGTGTTTTTTTTTTTCAAAAATCTTGTAACTTGTGTGGTTTTGGACTGCGGTGGTTATTTTTGAGAGGTGTTTTTGCTGCAGATGAGGATGCAGCGTCGGAAAGAACTGCAGCCTCCTAAAATGCCTATGAGGCGATCCTCCAACGGCGTCAAATTATTTATTTCGGCAGTTCCACCGCCCGTTTTGTATAAACTATTTTTGATTTGCCTTTGTTTGGCCTTTGTTCGGCTCTTGTACTGATTATAATACTACAAATATACAAACATTTAATTAAAACACTTCAGTACGGAAAATACCAATTTTCAGCTTATCTTAATGATGCACATGATAGATTTCCAATCGTGCGCCGATTTATGATTTTTGCTGTTACCTACCTAAAAAAGAAGAAACACATAAAAAATTTCGCGCTGAGAACTAATCTCAACCTGTGGGGTTGTCGTTTGGTATACACAAAACACCCATATTTTTTATCATGTCATAATAAAATTTTACAAATAAAAATATAATAAGAAGAAAATCCGAAAATACAAAATAACCGAAAATTTTTATCGTAATATAAATATTCATAAGAAATAAAATAAATAATATTTTAAGTTATCGTGAAACACGGAATCATCACATTATCAATAAAGCTGGCATTGGCCTATAGATTGGCAACATTAATACTTACAAACGTCATAATTAGATTAAAACATCTGCATCTATGATGACACTATGTTTATTATGTTGTTTACATTGTCTGTGTCACATGAGATCGAAACGCGATCTACCGTAGATTTAAATTTAATTATATTGAGATTATACTGAGATGATATTTAAACCAAACTTAAAATTTTGTGGAGTAGAATAGCAATTATGAGTCAATTCATAATCTAATCTCAATTCAGTTAACATTCAGACTCAGTGTATGTTAAATACGAGAATTGGCCTTCTGTTTATGCAATCACTAGATATGTTCCGCGTTAGTCGTGTGTTAGATTAAAGGATTATAATAGTTGTCGATGTTAGGACTTTTCCGGGGTCTACGCCGAAAAGAACCGCAGCAAAGTATTAGTTTTTGCCCCAGAAACACAAAAATATAGGTTTAGCAACGGTATGTATAGTTAAACACAGCCGCATCATCAAACAAACATATCTTGGAAATAATAATTCGCCAGCCCTAATGTCCAACCAAATTTGTAAGAGCATTTATATCCTTCGTGTCATTATCTACTAACGACGAGACGATGAATAATTGCAATGAATGTGCATGCCTCCCAAGGCATCTTCATCCCAAAAACTACGTGTTGATCATCTTGTAATTTAACTCATAATTGAGAGCCGTACGCCAAAGCTTACGTCATGCCCCCAGAATAGAGCGCGGTTGCTTTCAGTGTGTAGTTATTGTAGATTTTTTGCTGGCAGGTTATTGACTTGAGCATTTAGATGTCACGGCAAGGGTACGGAGTAACAACACTGTTACACCGCTCCTAATGTTGAACAATATTGCAACTTGCAACATTGTCCGCGGATAGAGTAGTGTAAGCGTCGTAAAATGTTTTATGCACTCTTTTAATTAAGAAGTCATGATAAAGTTATTTTCTAGTCAATATAAGGGTCTTTACTCGTTTGCTATAAGTTTCGATTGCACGATATGGTTGAATGATACATTGTGATGAGTATTAAATTCTTAAAATAGATTTTATAATGTTTGGGTCAACATGGGTATATGCTGTTTTGACGTTTAAAAATATCTGTTTTGAAATCTGGCATATGTAGAGGTCATAATTTATTGTTTGTTTATATGCCCGTTGTAAACATTATACCGTAAAAGTTGAAATAAGAAGACTTTCGGTGTGAATAATATCATATCTAAAATGTTCAGTCTCAATGCTATGAACTTATATTTAGGAAGGTTTTTACCAATTGAAATACAGTATGTAGTTGTATTTTATCTCTTTAGCAAACAGTTCAATTTATTAAACACGCTGAAGATGTTTAAATAAAAACTTGAAGTATTAATATGGCTTAAAGTGTTAGATTAATAATCAAGACAGCCATAATAGCACCAAGCATCAAATCTCGAATGTAAGGTGTGAATAGTGAGTCATGATACATTGGTATTTAAATATTATAAAAGTTGAATCGCGCTTTAAAATGGCTTAGGCGATTACTAGGCACATACATAATGTAGTATGTGTCTAGAACAAACATTGTTTGTACACAGCGTACACAGAAAAAAAAAATAAGCAGTCTGTATAAACGGACATTAATCGAATCTTCAATTTAATCTAAACCTGAAAATACTAGGTATATAAATAAAACATAAGCTCAACTAGAAGCTGTACAAGTATTTTGTATCTAGGTTCGTCTTATCTATATGAAGCACATGCCTATCAATATAGTGAATTGATGCGATACATCAGAATATCGTTCAAAGCCCATTTCGCAACATGACTGACGAATATTAAATTGATGCCCTCTTTCGATAAGAGCTCGAGCCTTCAATTTAATTTGCTATATTAAATGGAAACATGCCCTCAATATCTCCGAAATTCTTATTGGCCAAATACATCTTCTGTATCCGACTTAAGTCTGGAGATTTGACAGAGAAAATGTTCCCGAGTGCGCTATAAAGTATCCGCAAATGTGTTCGTAATCGCAACAATAATTCACGTGTAATCTTGGAGTTGAATTATCTGGGAGCGTTTAAGCTCGTTGAGAAAAGTGAGCAATTATACCTGTGTTAGGTCGCGCCCCAAGTGCCCTTGGTGCCACGCACTGAACGTATCCGCAAAAAGTGCTGTTTGGCCCGAGTGCCTGTTAATAATGTTGGGGTTGAAGAACTTCAAACAACGCACGCTGTTTAGCTGAAGCTAATGAGCGTGGAAGTGGGGTTGAAAATAGAGTTGTTGTTTCCCCGCAGTGGAATGCAGTTAGTTCATGGTTCACATAATGAATCTTGCACCAAGCCATGCATTAATAAAAACAGTAAATCTTGTAAAATATGAAACACATTTGGAGCATTAAAGCTTTGACGCTACAAGATTAGCCCAGATTTTATTTTCGTTGAAATAATGAGGGAATAATGTCGGTGTGTCTCGTATAAATATTGATTAAAGAAGATAATAAAAAAAAAATAGTCTTAAAAGGGCTATGTTCTAGTGACATTGGCGTGTCAAATATTTCATTGAACAAGGGCGCAGTGGGACGCTTAAGAACTTAAACTTTAGAGTTAAAGGTCAAAAGGACTTGAAATAAAGAAGTGCCAATCGAAAAATATTTTGACTACTAGGTATTCTATTAAGCAGATTTTCTAGTCATCGCGCTGCTGATACCTAATTATGCAAAATAATTTTAAATTAATCTCTCTAATGAAATACACTCATACCATAATCCTGGATTCTCAAAGAACTTAACTTGCTGAGTTAACAGGGCCTCTAATTACAACTATGCAAGATTATTCATACCCTTTATTGTCACGTGCACCAACACATTGCAGAAACAATAAATAAAACATGAATACCATATAAAAATAAAATAATGCAATTAAAAATGTAGAAAAAATAATAGCAACGCTCTTGCCTTATAGCGTGTTCTGAACACGTGCTTGGAACTGCATATAAATGAGTCTTGCGTCATCACTATACCTACGTATAAATATGCATAGTCTAAGAACGTAGCTATAGCAACATGTATGAGTTCCCATTGATATCCCCTAGAGCTACTTACACACTCCATTTACCACCCTACAAGGGTTAAACCAATTAAATACCTGACCTAAGATTTTAATATTGTCCCATGTTAAACGAAGAGTATTTTTCGTGCAGAAGGGCAGCTCCCTGCCTATGAGAGGCTTTTTGATTAAACGCAGTATGTTAGCCTGGCTCTGTAGTCTGAAAAATTTATATAAAGTAAAATGAAAAATAATATGGAACGTTTTCATTGTCTATTAAAAGTAACGATAAATCTTGGGCTTGTCGTTGTAAAGGAATTTAGAACGAAGTAATAGACATTGAAAATCAAGACTTATCCTCATAAAAACGATTATTTCAATAACTTTTTGTCAATCAAAGACACATTTCTAGCATGTACACATCCATCACTCTTGTTGCCGTCAAACCCCACTGCCGTTACAGCACCCCCATCGCTGTATTTTGAGTCTTATGCCGTACACTTAACGGAAACATTTCTATTATCAATAATCGCAGACTTGTTTAACCGACGGCCTAATTGCCACGCAAGTTTTGTAATTTGCTGACTTGTACCCGTAAAGAGGCACAGCGATACGATCCGTTATAATCTACCTAGTAACAACCAACCGGTGGAGAGTTCGATGTCCGAAAGAAATGTAGTGACCTCATAGATTCGCCATTCGCAATTCATCATTTTGTAGAGTCCCTCTCTCCTACCGTCGGTGCCGTCGTCGTTGTGCGATCTATGGCAATATTACCTTTCCACTAAATGTGGTACAGCATAGATTATTTTCTATTTGCAATACTGTTAGTTGTACTCAGAACGTGTCAAGAATCGTGATATATGAGGGTTTATGCAAATTGGAGATACAAAGTAATCTTTATTCTTTTTGTCAACATCGTAAATTGATGGAACATGAGATACTCATTTCGGATAAGTCTTATCACAAATTACTTAATAGTTACGACAAATACATAAAATTTAGCATTAACTAACACTTCAAATTATTTACGGACTCTGTAAATTCTAAAGTACAGGTTTTCCATTAGTTATTTTTCTTGTGAATCATTGAAGCACTAAGGCGGGTCCAAACGCAGGCGTGGTGACACTTTAACTGTCAAAAAGGCTTGGCCGGAAAAGGCGAGGCTTCGAGAAGAGTGGAAAGATATGGGAAAACATTTCAATATTCAGTTAACATCAAGCCAAATTTCGTCTGATACAGGCAAAAGCTCTATCAAAAACTAGACATCTCATATACTTTCCGAAGGAAATGAATCCAATCTCTATGTAAATTCTTGCATTGCGGTTAACTATTTACTAGTCAATCCGTGTACCGGTTGTACTTTCATCCTTGCCCTTAGCAACAACGCACTAACGTCAGTTCATACGACATTGAAACATATCCCGAGTGGTTGTAACCGCAGTCACGGGATGCGTCCGCGTCGGCGCAACCAGCCGTACAAGGACTCTACATGACGTCACTTACTACAATAGAATTACGCACACAAAATTACATCTTTCTCCATACGAGCAGAGGTGAAATTCCACTGCAGAAAGTACACTTTTATTAAGTCTTGGGATCCTTGAGTGCGGTTTTACTTTGTTGCTTCACATTACAATCGCGATGATGGAGCTTCGTCGGGGAATGATGGACAGCCTATCGAAATTTTATGTGTCATAAAACGAGATGCAATACCTTATGTGAACCGCTCAATTTTGCATCAGCATTCATACTAAGCGGAAATGTAACCGCATTTCCTAATGTATGACTAACTATTGTCAACAATAAAATGCCAACAAAGTTATCTTCGGAAATAGTATCTCGTTCGCAAACAATCATCCAAAGCGGTGACATCAGTGTTTGCCAGAGATTGTCGTCAAACACGAATTACGTGGATCACATGTTATACAACTGATTTACCAACAGATTACCTTGTCACTTTTTTGCTGTGGCAATACTTTCTATTCGTTACTGGATTTCAAGAAATAATTTAATAATGTATTTGACAGTAACAGCTGTTTGAACAAGACCTGTCTTTCCTGTATATAAATCAAATGCTAAATTCATTGCGTCTTCTACAAAGCGAAAGAATAAAAACAAAACACTGAATACTAATCATGTGTCTAATGAACCGGCAAGCTGTTAACACCCTGATTTGTTCTACAAGTTTGTGTCTAGGTGACATAATAGTGTAACTGTAACCACAGCTTGTGAAAGATAAATCCCATCCAATTAATTTTATTATGATTCAAATAAAGGTAAAAGGAAATCCGTCCAATTTACTCATCGCGTAATTTGACACTCGGAATAAATTACATCTCCAACCACATCCGAATCCACTTTTGGTTAGTATGTATCTTGTTATTAAATATCACGCTTGGGTATTGACCCATATTGTCCAACGATTTCCGGTTCCCCGGCGATCGGCCTTGATGTCTCACCACAAAGGTCGAGCGAGGCGAAAGATATATTCGTAAACATTCTCTCGATTTTGCGCAGTTATGTACCTATCTAATTAATTAGTGTGGGAAGCTAAATGATACCTTACCTAAAGTCTCATACATAACAACAATTTTTCTCGCGTTTCTTTGATGAGCAAAGACATACTACATAAATACAAAATGCCATATTTATCGAAGACAGAGCTGATCTTCAGTTTTAGAAATCCTTTATAAAACTCCTTTCCTTTTTATGATGGAGAAAGCAGAACTGTGCCTTAGGCAACATAGAGTCTGTAGAGTAAAGAATATAGCAGCGCATGTTAAGTTCAAATACTGGAATAGCGTAACGACAGGTTGCTAACCAACCCGAAATTAACATACGTTTTTGTCTTTCATTAACATGGACTGGACAAGCTTTTTCATCCCGATTCTAGCTCTAATTACTTAGCTTCTTTCGCTGTGTTGATGAGTGAGAGTAAGCAGTTCTCATATTGGAGTTCAGAATCGGATATCCGTGGTGGGAATATTACTCAGTCGGCAAAGTTTATATCCTAAAGAGGCCGACTACTTGGATATAATTGCGTCATAGCCCATCCATATAAACTTGGTATGTATCCAATAATAGAAATCTTAAGTTGAACTTAGTGTTTTACTATCTGTAGTCCCAAATGACCTTGCGTGATAATACGTAACAGTGACACCGATTCGCAGGGCAATCCTCTTCTAAGATTCGATTATGCAAACGTTGGAGCTGATAAAATTTTACTCCGATGTACTTACTTTAATTGACTGAATAATTACTTATATTATGTGATAATAATTCTGTCCACTTACATTCATTTTGGCAAGATAATAATTAGAAAATTACCAGTATTTGATTATGTATCTACAACATTTCGAAGGGGACTTTCACTGTTTCCGTGTTTACCGAAGTAAATAAGAACTTTACATAGAATGTGTTTGAGAAACATTTGCATTATTTCATTAAAATCACACTTGCGCTGACAATCAAGCAAAAAATCTGTTTTTGCTGAAACGTTCAACATACAACAATACAATACGCTTAACAATGGTTAAAGGTCTTGTCTATTCCAATACAATGGTGTACGATTTAAATATTAAGCGAGTACCATCGTTAGACCCGTTACCCGCAAAACGGGGGCGTGACTTTGCCGTCTGTGCCAAAGATTTGCCTCCTATTTGCCAAGTATTCGCGGCGATGTTTGCCTAACATCGGTGCGCGTGAATCGTTCCATGTGTACCACATTTGAAGCCATCGTCTTAAATTTTCATGGTAAATTAATGCGATTTATTTTATGTGCTATAATATTAATTAACGTCTAGAATTAGATTCGATTGAAAGTAAACAGAGTTGATAAATTTAACAAATATTATGATTATTATTAATGACTACTGAAGGATTCTCGAGTTCAGATCATGCGGTTCTTAATTGGATTCATTTAATGCGTTTTGCAACTTCACTATCGACATCGATTCCGTAGCTATAAAAATACAATTATTTTTCTACTGAATATAAACAGTTTTTAATATATTAATCACCCATTACAGCATGATTGTTACTGAACCCGAAAGGAAAAGTCTGATAACATTTTATTTTAATCAAGCTATGATAATTCCGTTGAGACATAATTATGTAACTAACTAGGGTTTTGCTATCGTTTCAGTAAGAATATTTATTTGAATAGATTTCATGAAAAACATAATTATATACATAAAAGAAAACTAGTAAATGATAAATTAATTGGAACGGAGGCTGAAAAAAAGAATTGGCAAAAGAATATTTTCGTTACTTATGAAAATGTTTTAGTTTGGTGTCCAATTAAGAATAATTAGTATTTTCTTGTTTGTGTAGGTATTACTGTTGTCTATCATTTGATAACCTGTCTGGTACCTCCGTGTTTTCAAGCTCGTATGTTGTTTTATTTATAGGTTATCTTTTGTTAACAAGCTAATAACAACTTTGAAAAAAATAAACATCTCGAGTTTGGTTGTCATTTGTTTATATTCCTGCTCGTATTGACAAATTACCGAAACTAATTAGAGATAGGTACGCCTGTTTGCGAAGTTGTCAGGTCAAAAAACCTATTTTATTATGATTTACGATGTTTTTCTTGTCTTATTAATTCGCTAATTATAGGAACACGTCGCGTTAACAGCATAGTCATCGTGGACACGGAAAATTCTTCTAAGGAAAATTAATAACTCGTTAAACCATTAACGTTTAACTCAAGTAAGATATAAAAAGCTGTTATGCAGTATAGAACCTAGTGGTCATATTTATATTAAGACGCATCGTAAAGCCGACTAGCTGTGTCAATTTGACGTTAGAAATCTGCACTGGAAAAGTGTAATATATGTAATTATTTTTAACCAATATTCTCTTACTAAAAAAGGCGAAATCAGTGTCAAAAAGGCACCATAAGTGTATATTTTGCACCTCACATACATAAAATACGAATAGTTATGAGTATGACAAAGATCATCCAGATAAATTATAATTTATGCGCGTCCATCGTCTTGCAGCACCAATGAATATTCCCAAAATAGCTTAAGAAACGTATAAACTTGAGACAAAATTAATATTCCTTTAACAAACGCCTATTTGCCGTTTAGAAAAGTACATACAACTAATTGTGAAGTGTACAGCTATGAATTGAGATTGACAGCCCTGTACACGCGGTTTTATTTAACTGTTTCAATCAACCGTGGGCTAACATTGACCCGGCCCGCAAATAGATCTAACGAGTAATTAAGCGCGCGCGTGAGTTGATCTCGTAATGAGACAATTTGAATTTTTTGTGTCGTACGGTCAAGTTAAAGAGGGTAATGGTTTTCTGTGCGTCTATATAGTATATAGCTTGTAGATAGCCTGTGATCCTACCTTTGAATAGCCCACTCTACTGAACGTAGACCGTATATTTATTCTTTGGGCCACATGTTCTCTACCCTCAGAACGCTATGTCATAAGTGGTGTTGCTGTGGCTAAGCGATTGGGTTTATGCGCTGCAGTTCGTGGGTTCGCTATGCGAAATGAATGCGTGCTGTAAGATTTATATAGTTAAACTGTTCCCACGATACAGGAGCAATAAAAGGATGGAGGCAACTTTTAATTTTTTTTAAGTTATTATGGCATAATCATACATTAAGACGGTCAGTAGGAGGCCCAGGTTCAGCAGCGGCAGCAGCATCAATCCATTATATCTCTGGATGTAATAGATTGTAACTGTTAACGTACTTATAGAAGAGAAAGTCCTTGTATAGGCAACATTTTTTTAAGAAGCAATTGTGCCGTTTTCTATGATAGGTATACCTATTAACATATTTCTAAAGTAAACGGGTACAAATCTGCGTACGTAACCTCGCCTCAAAAATAATGTATTATTGGTTTATACGAGTAGTCCTACAGTCTAGGAAAGAGGCATTTATTTATTTTTGCCAACATCGACGACCTTAGATAACCAATGGCCCGATAAATATTCAGATAAACAAAATGGTGAATTGATTACAAAATTAACTTGTTTGTGTAACAGCTGTCGGGTTTTTATGTAATCATTGTTATATTTACATCTACATAATACATCTACAAAACCATAAAAAATACACTAAACATACCTAAATGTTATGTACATAAAAAGTTTTGATATTGATCCGAATGCCACACATACGCACCTAACACAAATAATATAATTTTACGAGTGTTTTGATCGTGTGTAGGCATTTATGTTGTCACTTTATTAACAGTACTTATTTACAGTCAATAACTGTAACATAACCATAATTAATGCAATATATTCTTTAACACGTGCGTCTTCATCATATAATTTGAAGCCCTCTTTTATTATCCACTGCTGATACCAATACTGCTGACCCGGTAATTCAAGCGACTTTCAAGACCTAAGAACATTATTCTGGCACGGCTATACAAAAAAATAGATGTATCAATCAAAACAACAGACAACCGCAAATCAAACTTCGACCGAGAAAAATCTATATTTAATCCATCATACCTCCCACACGTCGCTGCGCAAATCATTCTTTCATATCACCAGTCCATATATGGCAACTTTCACAAAAAAATTCTAAGCACCAAACCAGAGTACATTGACATACGAACTTATAGAACCACTACTAGCGTATAAGACCGCCTTAATGCGGCCTGTCTTAAGTCAAGATACATCATGTAGAACATTGAATAACGTCGTATGTCTAGTATCGCATAAGAAACGTTGTCTGTTACCGTTATCGTCTGTCAGTAGGTTTTATATCTGATGGACGGTGCCAGCGGTGTAACGGTGCTCCATGCATACAATGCTTGGTAAACTTGCCTAAGGGTGAGGCTAAGACTAAGTGAACGAGCCAGCGAAGAATGTGTTAAGGTGGGCTTCAAAATGCTTTTGAACGTACCGGTAGAATTTATTATCAAAGAACATTATGAGATGAATAATTTGTAGGTACACTGACTGAAATAGCTGCTTATGTTAAGTGCTGTTACAAATATTGCACGGTCGTCAATATTATTACAATGTCAGATAAAAAAGCAAACAGTATCCGTACTTTATAATCATAATACCGCCTACGCAACATTTTTGTAGGCACTGCCATAAGCTAGAGCTTTTGTCAAGGACTCTGCGTGAACAAACAAAACAAACATGGAGGTACTTACAAAAAATAATTACCACAATATTCAAACGCTAATGTATCTGACTAAAAGAGCAATGACTTGTTTTCAAATTACAAGATTCTTAAACAAGTTCATAACGTACTAAGAATTTAAGGATTGCTTCCCCAGATTTGTTCTCCGCTTTCTGTATAAACTATCTTCAAATAACTGACAATGATCGAGCGGTCGTGGTGAGACCCTACGAGACAACAAATATTACTTCATCACCTTGACAGCTGAATCAATAGGTATAAAGCTAGATTAGGATACTTCAGTTTGCGTACGTTGCCTAAAAATTGGCCTCTTGCACTGTAGTAAAGTTACTAGGTACTATTAATGTATAACTATCGCCACAACATAGTATTCCTCTGCCATACACTTCTAAATAATTCCTAAACACTGATTAAATACTAATTCCTCTGTTATTCGACTCTTTAAACTCTCACATGAACAATTTAGGTTTAGAAACGAGACTAACTTACCCGGAGATGGAGACCACACGACATTTTAGCATGTTAACATTCTGGTACATGTTCATAAATAGCTTTGTTGAGTGAAAACTACCTACTAAACAGTACAGACCTTCAACGACTGCTTATCTCGAAGATGATCTGATACCCACTTGTAAATCAGTTGAGATTTATTCTGAACTTTGCACATATTTATGAGTTGTAAGAAATACGACAATATTTTCAGAAACCAGAATATGTTTATAAACACTAGCAACCCGCCCCGGCTTCGCACTGGTGCAATTTATTGATGAAGAAAATTTTCATACTTCAAAGTACCATCCAAATTTTCGACGTTTGCGGTAGATTTAAAAAATAAAAAAAATCTTACAAAAAACGAATTAGCCAAATAAGTGCAGTCGTTCTGAAGTTATGCACTTAAATACATTTTTGGCTGTTGATTTTTATTTATATAGATATGTTTTTATGGTTTACAAAGTAAGGAAGTACATTAATACGTTTTTCGTTTTCTTTGCCAAATTGTGTAATTTAATGAAGCTTTTTTTTATGTTTATCGTAAGCGTTGTTTACGTACGAACAAATATTCAGTCTCGAGAAAATGATGAGGCAATAAATCTACCGGTCAAAATCCTATCAATTATGTTGTAAATCGTATAATGAATCAAAAATAATTTTCCAAAGCGTCGAATAGTACAGATTACGAATTGTTCACGCTCCAGATAACGCGTTTAAAAGCCACGATCTGAACAATGATGGAATTGTAACAACCACCGCTTATCTATAACTAATGGTTAAATACATAAAGTACCTGTAACCACTTATATAACATCCACTCTCACACGGTAGCCAGCAAAAATCGTTATAATATCAAGATCTTTTATTAGTGATTGTCACTACTAAAAGTAATGATATATCTCATATAGATCTATATGAGACAGCGCTCGTGTATTGCGTAGCGCTTGGTTTTCATACCTATCGAAATGATTTGCATTTCAATTGAGAAAGGCTGGTTTGGTGTTGAAAAATCGCCATTCATAATAACTACATCAATAAGGTTGCATACTTCAAACGTTACGTAGAAACCAATCTGAGAGATTAGTTATATAACCATTTAAAAGTTATTTGCCAAAAACTCAATCACATTCACGCGAAGAAAACTCGAGAACCAAATAATATCCTGAGTAATGAAATGTACTTTCAAAATTGTATGTTGTAAAAATTATTTTTGTAAGAACTCAACAAAATACTTGTCAGTGCAAATTAATGGCACTCGTAAAGGCTGTGCATAATAGAGATCACACTGCAGCGTCGTGCGGTGCGCTGGCGCATGGGGCACAACGTGATTTATGCATTTCTAATCGCGCATGTGCCATGCCGCTCGCTCAGTTATACAACCAAGTGTGCCTTAGTCAATAATAGTAACGTTGCCATGCAATACATACGGAAAACTTTGTGAAACTACATAAATATTTGTATGTTATAATGTTATGTTGTAAGAGCAACCAAGGTTCAATGTCAGGAGTCGATATGTGCGAGATTTTGTAACATTACACCTATCTGTTAGACGTGTTGTATATCCAAGGTCTTATTTGTCTTTATGTGCTGTTTCTTCTAGTTTTTATTTGTTGATAAGCTACCGGCCTGCATATGTTTGTCTAGTCTAGTTTGCTAATGTAAGCGCTGAACAGAATTATTTACTTCAGATAAATATTATACTAGTTTATCTAGAAAGTTGTAAACTACATGCTTGTCCTCTCAAATTGTGCAAAGTTTGATATTCTACCTTAACAACATTGAACGAAACACAATCATTGTATCTGAAAAAAAGAAAAAAAAAAAGAAATCAGCATACATTTATTAGCGTGTATGGCAGGTGTCGCAGACCGAGCACGTTTCCTTTGTGAATCAAGCCGATGGTGTCATCCACGTATTTTTATAGTGTTCATAGTAATTTTAATGTCCCCATCCTCTTTAACTACCTATGTATACCATTTCATTCACACCTTGTTCTCTCTTAGTTTCGTTTCCATTGTAAATTTGTTGAAGGTAAAGTCTGAATTTTATGTTCGAGATCAAGTTAATCTGGTTGAATTCAGAACGATTCTATCTCGAGACGCACATAAAAAGATGAAAGCAACACTAAAACCAAATCCAAACACTTGCAGCAATTAGCGACTATTCTAAGGTGTCATGTTCTAACATTTCATCTATTTCTGTTTCAGGTAAGGCAATGTCTTCTAAACGGGTGACATCTTTTTCCAAAAGAAGGTAGGTACGTCATATGTGGTGATCAATCAAAGATGTCGACATCGTCGTGTCGCATTACTCCAATCCTGAGAAAAGTCGACCAGGCCGATGTACCACTTTCGGTAAAACCTAAAACCGACATTATTGTTTTATGTCAAATTTGTCCACACCTTTTGTCTGAAAGCTGTTGTTTAAGCAAATGAACCTGCCCTCTGAGTGTATGACAAACAGACACGGTCATCCACCCCGGCACTGGTTACTTAATGTCCAACGATTAGTCATACGGCTCAAAGCAAATATTATGTTAGTGCTCGAAGCGCGATGCGATCGTATGATTTAGCTGAAAACCGCAAATTGTCACACTCTAGTTTAAACCAATGTACAATTAGTCACTCGCCTTTGTTACGTCATGGATGATCTTGCCCTAGGCCAGATGTCAAGCCTGAATCAGGTGTTTAGCAGATTTCAGTATGACCTCAACTCTTAATTATGTCATCAGTTAAAATGTCATCAATACATACAAGGATAGCGTTTCGTGGCCATCGTTGCCCATATTAAGAGCTTCGCGATGCTCAGGTAGAGGGAAGTGTCCCGTTAAAATATAACACACCGAATCAACTCGTAGATCTGAAATAGATTGTTTACGCCATGTCCGGGCGCAATGCCAACGGTCACCTGAAGCTGTACTATAAGGTTTTGGCACATAATTAAATTTTTATCAACTAGTCTGGCGTTTGAGTCACTTTTGACTGGCATTCAGTGCGCGATTTCTGAGAAATTGATCTAATATATTGTATCTAATAAGATCCTGTTGGTAGTCTTTAAGTGTTGTCAGTCAAGTAGAAAGCATTGACAAATGAAATATTTACCTATCAAGGTTTCAGGTAGTACCTACTTATATGTTTTGAATAATTAGCTGACAAAAACTGACATAATGACAAATGCGTTTCGACACATCATTATACTCATTACCTTTCATGAAGAAGCTTTTCATATTGACAAATTCTAAGTACTCATCAATATTGTAAAGAATAATGATTGTTTTACAATTTCATACATTGGTTGAAGTGAACGACACGCGACAATAGTTGGTTGTGATGTTATCGTAGTGTTGCTTATTACCACTGCTATCTTCACGCGGCCGATCTCCGACCAAGATAACAACTAATAACAATAAAACGTTTTATTGTTCCTACATTCGTGCTTTGAATTTACCCCTTTGACACTGACGTCAGCTCATTAGTTAGTTGTAAGGAGTGTACAACAATTAACTTGGGCAAGGCCCCGCTATTGTTCATCCAAAGCTTTCAATAAACTACTTATGAAGCATTTGTACTTTGCGCTTTTAATTAAAAACTCATTCAGATTCAATTGAAGATGTTCATATAAAAGAACCGAAATAGCTGTAATGTTTTATTTATTTCGTGCTCAAAAATCTGACAATAATCGCTTGCTCGCCACAATTAAAATAAATATATTGCCTTTATAAAATCTAGGTCGTGTTTTAAATAATATGTGTTGGAATAAAAACAATTTAGTTTTGGTTACCAATGGTCGTTATCTCGCGGTTGATGCAAGATAACCTCTGCGTTGTAGACGGGGTTAGTATTCAATAGATCCCCGATGTCAGCCATCTTTGTGTAACCAGTTATCAATGTTTATCCAGTGTGTGTTTACATTTGCAAGCTGTCGCTGATAACGGTAATGATGAACGAGATTAGCGTCAATTTTAAAATATTAATGTGAGAACAAAATTATTCAGCATCGTAGAGACGTGTTACTAAGTTTATTTCTGAGGTTATGATCACATCGTCAATGTATTATATCAGTATGCATTGAAGGTCTCGGTTTAATATTCGATAGGCTCTTGTATTTTGTAATAATTTGTCTTCCCGTCTTCTTTCTTTACAGTTCGCACTTAGCTCTGTAACGAATTTAAAATTTATTTCCACATTTTTCTTCAGTATTTTTGACATAGCTGAAATTTTGTAACAACAGTGATGGATTGATTGCTTCAGATTTTTATTTTAGGAATGACACATTTAAATAATTATTCTTTAATATGTTTCGCATGTACCGAAAATAATGCCAAGCAAAGCCAATATTTTTGACTAGATACGTTAGTATAGATACTGGTATTTATTTAATTCGAGCTCATTCATCTTGTGGTCGCAAGCGCGACTGCTGAGCGTGAAGTTCTGGGATTGATCCCCGAGTCGGGCTAAGTGTTACTGTGTTTTTCTGTAAGAGCAATCTCAGGAGCTACTCGGAATTGTGCCCTGTAGACGGCAATAGGCTCGCCACAGCATCGGCGAAATGTGGGCGTTCAATAATACGCTTATGCTTAACCTTTCGGGGAATACAGACGTGATGATATGTTATGTTAATCTTATTCTTAACATGAATATTGTTTCAAAAAGTCCTGCCGGTAACGTATTTTGAAACGGCATTACGTAAAAGTTTTACTTGGAGTGTTTTAGACACGGTGTCGAGTGTAGCTTGTTATGAATTAAAAGTGCGCATTATGCAGTTAGCCTAGTTTATTTAGCAGTGATGCTTGGTAACTGCTTCTATTGGTTCGTTTCCGGGTCGTATCCATATTCTTAATACTAGGCTAGATAAATACTAATCGTTTTTGTAATTATAGAAGTCAAAAAGACGTAAGCTGCGAATAAGATGTTCACATTATAATTTCACGATGAAGATATTTGTCAGGTCTCACAATGATTCATGAGAGTCTCTAGGTTAATTATCATAAATCCGCCAACAACTAAGCTTACTATAATTCACAACAACTTGGTACTAGCGCGATTGTCACTATAAAGGTCACAAAACAGCGTTTCTAGAAGCAGCTGATGTCTCTCCGCCAAGATGCAACGTCAAATCAATCTTATCAGCGTCTCTAAAGCGCAAACCTAAGCGGATATGCTGAGAAAACGGGTCTTAGGTCACCTAACAGCACGTGTCTCATTGACGTCAATCAACACACATCGAGATAGCTTTCTAACACGCCTATCCCTACTTAACGCTTTATTTATGTGTTACTTGAAAGCTACCATTAAATTTATTTTAATTAACCCAACGCTATCGATCTTGCGCACGTGGTTTCAAAAGATAAATATTTGGGAACCCATCAACATATCAATCAACTATACCGCTAATGTGTGTGTCCCCATCACTATCGCAATATTGAGCGCGTACCGATAACCTACATCTCTACTCGGCTACGAGTTGTTTACTCCACAGCACCTAATTGTCCAAATTCGCTTACATCAGTGGTTGCTGCCTTGCTGCCCACGCCTATTGTCCGCACAAATTCATCGAGACTCTATTAAGTATGTTATTTATTGCACAACAGATCGCTTGCCCAAATAGACATTTTGCAACTTGTTTTGATACTTATCTATTGTACGTAAAAGGATGTTGACAATATTTCACTACGCGATCTCACCGATGTTTCTGTTTGTTAGCCCTTATGGTAAAACTGCTAACAGTTTTGTTTACTTGTTTCCATGTTCCTAATGCTTGCGTAATTGACGATAACTGCCTGTGCCCTTCTGTGTTAGTATTGTGCGCTATCGTTTATTTCTTATATCACTTCTTGTTTGGCAACATTTCATTTGTTGCGATAATTCTTTATGAAACTTTGAAGATTTTATCTAGACTGATAAAATAATGCCCTAAATCTAGCAGAGTTCATCATGTTCAACGAATATTATGCAAACTTTACATAAGTTTAAGATAATGTTGTTGACTTTAGTCCAGATTTCAGTTGATAATGACTCACATGTGGAAGCGTGGCTTGCTAAAATGTAACTGTTTATGTCGCTGCCACATTACGTAACACGGACGCTTGTGATTTACGTACTTCTGAGATAACTATGAGATGTTGAAAATACTGTAACACCCTCTCCCCTCCTCCACCGTCTTTCGACCCGAATTCTTAGCGAAATGTTTGGATTATGACGCTATTCCATTTGATAAATTTATTCGCAAGTAAATTCAACGTTTTTTATACGCCATAAAAAACACCCAGTGCTGGTAGTTTATGTAAGTGCTCTAAAAACTGACTGCGTAGGCCGAGTGTCATTCTTTAAAACCGGTTTCCATTTATTTTTGTATGTTGAATTGGTATCATCGTTCTCAATTTATACAATTTGTCTAACGAAGTTTATGTTTTCACATACCCTATCAATTTTATTTTATTCTACACTGGTAATATTATCGGACGCGAATACGGATCCGATTAAACGTTCTTAACCTACTTGAACGTAAGTTTTATTGTAAGGCTTCCACACCTTTACTCCTACATGAATTCTTGTCCAAGTACCTACGAACTGTCTCTCCGTAATAGGTCATCATTTATTATTAAATTGTTTTTCAGACTAGATTTTCAGTTATTAAATGTTGTTCATATAATCTTCTTAGTTTTACTGTTACTCTTCTTATATTATATTCTATTTTTTTTAAGTGTGTAACCATTCCCTTCTTTTGATTTACTATTACAGATGATGTCATGAAGTGTGATGTCATTGAAGTCCTTAACGTCATGACTTGGTTTGAATCATTGCTAATGTTAGTGACACCTGGGACCCTTTAGGAATTTAAACAACATCATTGTCACATCATAATAAGAGAATATTTTGAGTTAATTTAATTAAATACAAATGAGAATTGTTTGATAACTGTTTTTTGTTGTACAACGCAAATCAAATTAAGAAGTTTAACTTAATTTACTAGGCCCACATTCTCTTGTAGACAACATTCTTCTTTAAAATTGAATAAGTTGAATTGAATAAGTTTTGTAATTGTGTTTTCTGCTCAAATGAGAATATAAACACAATGTCATTTGTTGCCTACAGGTAATACGATTAACATATAAAAAATTCGCTTCACCAATAATAATAAAGTCTAAAAGGATCTAAAATCTCGTCCACTTCCTCCTCGACCAGTTCGATACAGTAAAATCGTACGAGTCGTAATTAAGATTGCGAGTGACCTCACGGCTATTTGAGGAACGTGTGCTCAATTTTAATAATACTTAGCCATTGCATTGACCGCAGAATGATCCGAAACCTTATTCTGAAAGACTTTGATAAATATCCTTCATCTTTTATTTCTAGCGTTACTTAGTCCACTTGTATATTATTTATTCCCGTCCCTATGAGCCAACTAAGCTAACAACATTCAAGATACCAAAGGTATCGCAAAAAGCGAGTAACGGATTCTCTTAGATTGATGGGTCGTAGCTACTTGTATACTATTATTATACACTACATTGCCTGTAGGATCTTTCATTATAGCGGACTTAAGAGACACATACCTACTGCATATTTCTACAGATCTCTTGTCGCGGCAATGTTGCATTTTGATACTTTGAACTTATACTCCACAAAATTGCGAATAACGGAGTTATATATTGTATACTTGTATTAGAATTGGCATCTAGAATAAGGGTGCCAGCCGGATCAGACGATTGGAATTGCATCACTGTCCTGAATCACATGACACGCGACGCTACGACACCGCTCCTTTCGATGATGTCATGTGTCATTATTTCCTACATTTAATAACATGGAAATTCAATAGTAAATGTGGTTAGCTTATCAAGTTTTAGTGGGATGGGAGGAAAAAAAATAAAGTCTGGCTTTTCATCATTCTGAACAACAAGTTCAGACTCATCTAGTTAGAGTGACAGTTTGTGTTTTCCAGGCTGAGTTAATACTTTCCTTCCCATATGTTCTTCATCTAAAGATCGTTTACTATAGCCAGCTTTATGGAACGTCCATGTTCAGCTATCAACGTCTGCCTACGGCTTGACATTTAAAGCATATTATCCTGACAAGACACATACACGTATTAGTACTTACGCTCCATGATCTTCTTAGAACGCACTGGAGTTGTGCCCACTTTGAAATAGAAGAAAGATACTATACGTACGTATACATCTAAACATACTTCTACTCCTGCTGAGTGGAAAAAACGTTTACTGCAAGGAGGTCGCGGCTTAGTTAGGTACACGGATCAACCAATGCGGTTAAGCAATGATCAACTGACCCATTTTACCTTCCCCGTTTGTAGTGCTTTTATTTTAATAAACTTATCCATACCTATGTGTGTGTAACTGTTTGGAATGAATGGCAACGTTGATTAAATTATTTTCCTTATCGGACACGTCATAGATTTTATAAACTTGGATAAATTATTAGCAGTTAAATGTTTTTTTCATTTCTTACAATTAAATTACGGGAAAACATCATTTATATTTGTTTTTTGCCTATTAATTATACACAACAGAAACTGTGTTACCTATCTTCTTGTTTTAAATCTAGAAAAACGATCCTGAATAAAAAAGAAATGGTACAAACTCATCCATCCAACCCTTATATGGCAAGCTACTTTCAATTTGACCATATCAACATTGTTTAGCTACTTTCTATTTATTCTAATTCAACGTCAACATATGCGTTTCTTATGACACTCCGATTAGCATTCAGTCGCCGACTTGAAGTCTGGTCTGTCACATGCAAGGCGTGCATAACGCACTTAAACGATTTCATTGCGCACGCAACGGTTAAAAGATTAACCCGATTACGAGATAATCTTGATGTCGGCCTTGTTAACTCGAGGAAATAATGTTCTATTTGTCGTGACATGGCAAAATACGTATAGCTTGATAATATTCTTCGAAATTCGTCATCAGGTCCATATCATGGCACAGGTTCGCAAATCTAACACCTTTAAAATTTTACTTTGGAGTAGGCAAAAGATAAAACTATTTTGTTGTTGAATGACCTCAGCTAAAACCCGGAATTGGAATTGTGCTCAATATGGTGATAGACACACACCCGACATCCATTCGAGCATGTGTGCGATGGTTTATAAGTATAATTATAATATATGTATATATTAATATATACAAGTTGCCCATTTCTTTGAGTACCCATCTCGAAAAAGACACGATTTACTTACTTGATTATCCTATTCCATACAAACAAGGTTATTGGCAGAATGTAAAATTGTAGAAATATCCCTGCTTATTTTAGAGACGATCTCTGCTCGTAAATTATTTAAAAAAATGAGAGTTTCTAAACTTTAACTATATTTCGGTATTTCTTTTAACCTTTATCCATTTACAAAGCCAGTACTTTTCCTTTTATATTGCTATCTATTAGATACATTACCTAAAACGTCTCTATTATAGTTTACCTTATTGATTTTCATTTTAAATTTAATGCCTTCCTTTACGTTTGCCTGAACTGATGACAAATATTCCATTACTCTAGCTAGAATTCCCCAACGGCTAATTAGTAACCCTAAATAGATTATAACCTATCCAATGATTCATATCTATATGAGGATATTCTACGCACTTAAATTAGCTAATGATTAAATTTACTTTATCATGTTTTTTTGGGAAAATCTGTTCTTAACGATTGCTCGGGGATGAGGCCAATACAATTTTAGATTTGTTTAGTTATTATCCTTGTTTATGTTCATTCAATTACTTTGTCTATCTCACCATCAACTGGATTTTTTAAATAATGTTATAAAACTAATAGCAGAAATAAATATCTCTACGCCAAAGGAAAATCTTAATCAATTTGCTAAGAACGACGCCAGGGCTGTGGTGGTCTAGACAATGGTGTATAAATGCCTATTTGTATATAGAATACACAATACACAGCTCTACTTAAATAATGAATTAATTATGTATTATTTAAGAATGAATATTTAATCATTAATATTATTTAAGTAATTAGGTATCAAAGGCCATAATTAATACATATTTCTTTCACGATCAGTTCTTCTATAAATGTTGCGTCGGGGATTTCTTCATTAATTACTTTCAAAATGTCGCCAATGGCCACCAAATACCTACCTATTCATGGCAAGATATTTTAAACATGAAACGTCGAGTTTCCATTTCCAACGACTGTCCGTATTTTTGTTATTGTATTTTCTTCGCTACAGGTTCAAAGAACTTGTAACATTTCTTAAAGGTCATAAATAAACGAGATACCTATCACTCGTTTGTAAATAAAGGTACTGACATCACAGTTTTACTCAGTGTAGTCATAGTACTTACAACCTTTTGTAGTCTGACCAGATGCAGCATTTTTTTTTTTACTTTTATCCTATTCGATAAGTACCGAGACGCGGGACCTCCGTATTTATAAAGTACCTCTCATTATTATTAGCCATGATCGTCCCAGTGCAGGGCAAAGGCCTCCCTACCCTACTTCCACTCTTCTCGATTTGCTCGTCCCGCCATCTTCTTTTGAGCCTGCTGTGACGCTGTCTAACGCCTTGTGGGCTCTACGTCACAGCGGACGAAAGGTGTGGCCAGCCCAGCTCCACTTCAAGCTTTTGCGGCTTTCTGAACAACGTCGGCGATTTGGGTTTTGGAGCGCAGTGTACTATTTCTTATACGGTCTGATAACCGAACTGCCAAGATACTACTACTCGAAAGTGCCTTCGTACGTTTAAATGTCAATGACGACACGGTTGGCGCAGTGGCTAAGCCATTAGCTTTCTGCGCTATGTGTCGCGGGTTCGATCCCCGCACGGAACAAATATTTGTATGATCTACAGATAGTTGTTTCGGGTCTGGTTGTCTGTGCATGTGACATGTATGTTTGTAAACTGTACCCACGACACAGGAGAAATCCTAGTGTGGGGGCAACGTTATAAAAAAAAAAAAAAAACTAATTTAAAGGCAAAACTTTATTATCGTCAATTTATTACTACATAAACATTAATTTGTGAATTATTTTACAATTCATTAATTTCAAATACATTAACTAGCTAATCTAATGACAACGCTTCTGAAAAATGCTAACATTGATCATCATAAAATTACGTTTTATGCTCTGTCGCATTACGTCACCCGCCTCAACTCGCACAAGTTTTTATATCCACGCTATGGTCTGTAATCTGTCTCCGTCCCTCTCGTTATTTAAGTATATGTATCTGTCTCGCTCTTGTGCTGGCGGCGACAAGCAGTCTGGTTCTTTCTGGCGGACACTGCGTGGCAAACAAAACCCTAGGTCATGGGCACTGGACACATTTTCGTACAATGCCTCATCCGAATAAGTTTTCGTATAGTATCACTCCCTCGCCATTATATCCACCTTGTTTGGATTGTTTAGCCTTCAGTTGGAATACTAAGCTGAGGCTTATTTGCGTGTTTCCTTCTAGTTAATGTTAATCTTATTCAGATATCCCGATCTTATCTACTCGGATTATTCTGTAAAGCATTTTTAGGTTAACATAAAGCTTACCCTCTTCAATCTACCTGATTTAAAGCATAATTTAGGAAACAACAGTCGTGCGAGCTGTATCCAGTTAAGAATTTTTCTCTATTAAATGTTTAATCAATTTACGGTTTTTTTTTTATTCTATTTTCATCGACCTCGCCGTTCCGCTCGCCAAAATAAGCAAGGTCAGGCAAACATTTCAAAGGTGCTTTATAAAAACAAGGACAGCGTGAAAATTCGATGGGACAATGAACGTGTCCCTTACTCATTGTTAATTATACAGAAATCTGATAGGCCGAAATCTTAACGGACGTGCGTGCCAAGTAATACATTAGCATCTCATTGGAGATAGCATCGTGCCAAAACATGGGGCGGAGTGACGGGCAAACGGGACTGCTTATGATTTCATGACTCCGAATGACAAATTGAAAATATGTCAGTCTCTATTCGCGACGCTATCAACTAGTTGAACTAAAAAATAATGAAAATTTGATTAGTATGATTTCTATCTCTTGTCACATAATCCATCAAAGACCAGTTGCAAATCTGGTTTCTTTCAATTAGCTTGTGATCACGTTATCGCATGGAGTTATATAATCGCCTCAATATGCAAATAATTTCGCTCACCTAGTCGTTAATAGGGAAATATCAGTCTACTAGTCAATCAATCACTGCTTCTAATTCCAACAGTGAAATGTTCTAAACAGTGGCTGACGTGTTACGCAAAAAAGAATGGTGTAGATATATTTCAAAACTTTTTAGATTTTTCTTGATAACACTGTCTACCTGTAATACTTTGTTTTTGTCATACGCTCGTCATCCTTTTTTTACAGACAGGTTTAGTTTTTATGAAACCAACGGTTATTTCGTAGATTTTTTTTCCTGTCCTCATCTCGTTTTCACCCTTTTTTCTCGTTGGTAAGATGAACGGTAAAACCTTAACCGTTGTTTAGTCCAATTTTTGAAGAAGTAACAGATTTTTCTCTGAATGTTGTACATCTCCAAATTATGTCAAAACAAAAACCGTACACTGCGAGTTACATACAAAATTCAATATTTTGAGGAAACTATCAAAATAACGCTACCCACGTGATATATTTTTAGTGTCCGCAACCACCGCGTTGATTTCCGATAAAACTGCACCGACCGACATTGCGGTGGTCTTTATAGTTTGTTGTGCTTCAGTTTTTATGAATTCCCTTAAATAACGACTGACTCACACAGGTTGTTTTATGGCCGTCCATTTTTATGACTCTTTTATCGCTATCGATGTCTATTGCTATGATTGATATGCTTCCATCGTATGGCGCTTCTTTAACAATATTTATTGTTTCTCATGCATTATTTATTTTACATTGACTATGAAGTTTTCATTTTCATTCAAGAATCATCCACGTCATTTTTCCTGTAATCTATCACATCAGTGGCCAGTGGTTCCAGACACGTGGCATCAGTCCATTCCCGGAATGAGCGCAAGCGTCAATGGTCGCCGTGTTGATTGACGGATGTCTTCCTGCCAGTTACTTCGTTAACATCTCTATCATAGTACTATCAACCTTACTACTTCGGAATAAGCTTCATTTGATCGTGTTGATCAACATTGTAGCGGCACTTTTTCACGGCTGCGATCTATTTGGCCTCTATGGGTTTAGGTATCGTCGCGGAGCCAAAACCGATCATCGACTTCTTCAATTCCTATTAATAGCTAAATGTTACACTGGAAAACAGTTCACGTGTGTTTTTGTTAAAATTATGTTTACTATTTGCACTTTGAAACTTGGCCCATCGTATTGCCATTAACTGAAATGTTGATGAAGTCATCGTTATTGTTAAGGTGTACGTAATTATTTTTATGTTGTGTTGTTATTCGACGGCTGTGCTTATGTGGGCGATAACGCTGCTAAAAATAGCAGCAATCAAGATAATTATTTTGTTTTATTGCCACAAACACATTATTTTAACTTTTTGTACGTACGTTCTTTCTTTTTGTTTTCATTTATTCTTTGTAGAATTATATTGATAAACACTACCTCTATTTGTAGAATTACCAACATAATTAGTTCTAGCTAATAATGATATCTTACTTCGTAAACCTCTGATAATAAATACCTACATATGTCATACTACTTTATCTTTCTTAAACAAAAATATCTTCCAGTTTTAAGAGTACTATTTTATTTTAGTTTACTTATAATATATTTATTAAGAGCATTTTAACAGAGATATTTGAACTTGAACCAAATTACCCATCGACAACTCACGAACCATTTCGAGGTCGTCATTAATAGAATATGTATTTAATAAACGTAACTTAGATTGTAAACAACTGTATAAATATAGTACGTTCACCGTGTTATTTTATACATAGCGGTATTTATAAGTTATTTAAATGCAAACGAAGCATTGTAAACCATCTGTCGAGAGCACGAACAAAAAGCAATTCATCTCACATTAACATTACCAAGTGTTCGCAAAAAATAATGACATCACTCTTTATTTCGCCTCAAGTGGGCCGCGTTTGAAAGCGGTCAACAAGTACCCGCACTTAGCAACAATGTGGGTATTTATCGATAAATCTAAGATTACAGTTAACCCTGCAATTGTTTTGACCCAAAAATCTTAATGAAAGGCGGTAGGCGTCGATTTGATTACAAACGAACCTATATCAATCAAGTGTACAACGGAAATTGATGTCGTAGAACAGCTATACTGTTGGCAGTATCAATTTTCATTAATGTACCAGACAATAGGCTATTTATGCTCCTATTATTATACAAACCGATCAAACAAATTGCTCGAATGTGAAATACCGGTACTAGTAATGAATTTCGTCTTACTCCTACGCAGGTCACGTTTTACGCGAACGTTGACGAGGCGTTCTAAATGACACAAGTAATGCACGTACGTATAATTCATTTAATCATTACGCAGAATCGGAAATCAAGCGGAGTTATAATCAAAACGCAATTTTCTAATAATATCAAAACTGCACCGTCACTATGACATTGTAGCAGTAGATACTTAGTGTTACCATAAGTTTGGGAGCTTACCATTGCTGGTATTCTTTGAGTCGATTTTGGAATAGAGTGCGTGGCGAGAGACCGAAACTGTACAAAGACAAAACCGAGTTAAGTTGAAGCATTTCATCGTCCACGCATTCACCAACACGCGCAATTTCATCCTGCGAGATTTTTTTGCACAGTTTTTTCATTCGCCTCTCGCACAACAGTGGAACGAAACAGAATAAACAGGTCTGTTTTTGTATAAGATTTTTCATGGTGAAGATTCGGCTTTAAGTCCACGTCACGGTATGATGGAAGCGTTTTAAATTACGACCTACAGTGTTTTTTTTTTTTTGTAACGAATGTACTCGTTGTTTGCGAATGCGTTGTAAAAATAAAGAGTGAAAAATATGGGCCATTTACGTGGGTTTAAAGAAATTGTACGCGTAAAAATTCTGACAATCTAATTTTGCATTTGAATAGTCAACTTGTTATGACATTTTCAAACGAAACAACACTTTCAAACCTTCCCTTCTCATATACAAACTTTTCGATAAGTTGTTCAGCCACAATAGTTAGTTTTATTAACATTCGTTCATTGTCTTGTGTTTATTGTTTTTAACAATGTCTCTAAATATAAACTTGAATTTGTAATTTATGCTAACTACTGTGTCCGTCACGCTTATATTTAGTAGCTGTGCACTTCCTTACCTGTTAAATACTTTTTATTTACGGAATGAGTGTGTTCCGTGCTCATTACCCCTAATTTGCATATAGAGTGAAGATTCATGTTTCAAGCCAGCCTTAACTGGCTCTCGGGTATAATAGCTCTTGACACTTTCAACTTTAATTAAAAATCTGTTTAATTTAAACTATTCATTAGAGTTAGCGAACTTTCCTGCTGACTAGACCTTACACAATAATGATTGTCATGCATGCCTGTGCTGCGTATGTTGTGTTTCTGAATATAAAGGGCTCTCCTGCAATTAATTTTAGATGTCTAGAAAAACAAGTTTCTTTAGTTACATACGAATGAGGGACGATATGTGTTGAGAATACATAAAGGTACTTGTCAAGATTGTGTTTTATTTGGCGACTAGATTCTACCGGTTCATTTCATAATGTCTTAATAATTCTTGTTGGAAAACCCAGCATATGATATAAAGATTTCAATGACAAAATATGAACCCCCCACTCTTTTCAAAGATGTTCAGCGTTTCCTTAGAATTTATTTTTTACTTTTACCACCGAAGCTGAATGTTGAAATGTCTAGACTTTAGTGCCAAATATATAGTGTGCATGCTAATTAGATAGCTATCAGAACTCTTTGTTTATTCAAATATTTAATGTGCCGCATATGGGCCTATCAATGGATCATTTAACACAATGCGTGCAAATTTGATCGCGATAAAATCAATGAACCGGTGAATTGTTGCGTGTAATCCAACGCCCGTGGCATTGAACTTGGCAGTACTCCTTTGAATAAGAACATTGCTATTCTAATAAGTATTGACACTATATTTTTAATATTCGCAACAGTTACTGATAAACAATCTCCTTTCGTCGGTGTAGCGCACAGCATAACAACAATGGCCGGCCGCTTCTAACTTCGGCGATGATGTCAGCTTTCCTTTAATGACGCCCGGATCGCCTGCAGCATTTCACGAACGTAAACAACTCGGATTTTTTCTTTCTTTTACATGAATTCATACCGATGATTACCTGTACCATCAAACGTCGAAGTAAATAACGAGCTTGTATAAGAACATTTAATTAGCCTCGTTTCATGTTTCCTATTCTGCATTGTGCTGTTTCACAGCCGATATAATTCGTTGCTAACTAGCATGTGTTTACATATTAAAATAACTTTACGTATATCGTGTAACAGAACCGGTTGTTTTGCAATTCGGCACGCATGCGCGTTTGCACCCAAAGCCGAGCTCACCCGGCCCTGAGATCCTCGAAACCAATTATTAACATAATGCCCCACCACGAGCATTATTTGGAGAACGGAATTCATCAAGAAAATGATTGAAATTACTCACAACTTCGACCTCATGGTCTGTGCTTTAAAGATTATTTTACGAAAGTTTAGACAAAGCCGAAATTATGGATCATGCTCGAACGCGGCTGAACTGCAATCAGATGTTTATCGCACTTTGAAACATCTAGAGCTGGGCTATGTATGTAATCTTTTAGTTCTTCACGTATTAAATTAAATATGTGAAAGCACTACTGTGAAATATCTACGAGATTACCCAAGGTTGTAAGTTTTAGAAACGCTTACCAGGAAGCACCGGTGTCAGATAGTGCAGGAAACACGTGGTCATCGGTTTCTCCAATCGTCAGCCAGCCATAATTTTGTTTTATAACTTCCCACCATGGTTTTAATTCATATGCGATTTCCATCATATATCCTTATGTAATAACAGCAATGTTATACGGATCTGAAATGGATGTCTGTGGCAATCAATAAATTAATAACATCCAAAGAATAAAATCGTATCAATCTTAATAAGGACTTCCTATCTCATACATGCAATTTTAGACTTGTAAATGTAAAGTTTTAAGTCATATTCATGCTCTCTTCTAAAAATTCTAATGCCATCGCCCGAAGACAAAATTATCTCCAATATGTTTTTCAACATGTAATAGGGAGGAAAGCGCTTTGAAATGACCCTGCCCCGCTCGGTTAGGCAAGGATAAATTGAATGAACTTTTTGTGTCTGGCACTCTCGAAGTGAATACTTTATTTCTTTTTGGATATTGTTGTATGTAATATTTCACGTTAATAGCTTTCTGTTATAGTAAGGCTGTCTGACTGACTTTTAGGTTAAGCTTATGTATATCTGCACAGTTAACTTTATTGGGTGATATTTATGAGTTATTGTTATCATAAAGTCTGTACCTTAAATAAACATTGGCCCATTGCATACTAGGTGTCACCGTAACTATCAAAGTAACTTATTGCTATACGACATACAAGTATATTTCTTGTTGCAAATTAAATTCAATTTTATAATAAAAAACTGTTTTCAATTGAATAGTAATTACAGTTTGCGCGTAAAACGCTTGCAACTCACAAATTGCTGGTTGCTGTCGAGAAGCGCGCTTTGCTGCGTGATGCGCCTCTCACGGTATCTCAAGACACGTTAATTTGTATGATCACTCGATGTAAAATGTTCAACTTTGTAACTCACCTACAAACAGCCGCACTTAAACCTAATTCCCACCAAACACCTCACGTGAATGTACAATCACGACGATATTTTATCGTATTTTTCTCCAGAAAGTTCAAGATACTATAAGAATATAATAAATTGTTAAGAGCTTAAAGGCAACAATAAAAAGTCGAGCGAACGACATTGATTTCTCAAATGAAAGTTGTTGTGCACCACAGACAACGCCCAACTAATTAAATTCATACTTCTTAAACCTCTGATAAAAGAGCGAAGGTCACAAATTCAATTTTTGAGAATGAGTTTGCAGATTTTGATTTTAAATTGCTTCAAATGTAGCTGATGGTTGATTTGCACCACTCGTTCCTGACCAGATAGACTTCTGAATGCAACATGATGATAAAATTAATAAAGTACCATCCCAAATGATTACTTGCAGTTGCAGTAGTATTCAGATGAATGATTATTTTTATGCTTATCTTAACCCTGTCCACAAATGAAATGAACCTCAAAACAAATAAAATCTTAGTCGCTGTGCTTCGTGGAAAATTTAATGGCTTCCGTCGGGTTTTGGCAAACAGACTTAAATGTCAAAATTATCGTGACTGTTCAATCACAATAAATGTTGGTATCCTCGAATCAGGTGGCACAAGTTTATCTTTACAACTTGTTTCAGTAATAACTTATAAGTCGTAAAAGGAACTAGAAAGTGTTGCCAAAGACAATATGACGCCATTGGCAAATTTTGCCCATAAATTGTAAACTTGGATCCCGCAAACAGCAACATTGTTTGTACATTTTAAATATTAGTCTCTTGGAATAGATTCTAATTTAGTCTTCAAAGATTAGAAGAAAACGCCACCCGACGGAAATGGCCAATATTTCATTTGAAATTTTACTTTGTGCGTAAGAGCCGTTTTATTCTTTTGTCGTCTCGTGGCTACAGAAAATTTGTCATTTTGCATTACTGAAATAGTCTCCAAGTTCTGCAACACTGTTGACAAGACTTTGTGAGAGCTTTATGCCCTTTTCCTTATAGCAATAACTTATGTCGTCCTCTTTGTACCAGAGGATGGATCCTTACTATGACGATGTGTGAATTCGTACCTTGCAAGCAATAAACATCGACTCTACAAAGTTACTCTTGCCAAAATATTACTTCAACTAATAGTCACATACATTTAAAATCTACGAATCTCTAAGACAGTTTATAAAAATTTTTTCTTATTTGTTTGGCAACAAATGCATTCGAATTGCAATTGTGGACACATTTTGCGTAACAAAATCATATTGCTCATGAATTGTTATGGCCACAAAAATAAATAGCTGTATTAATTATTTTCCTACGTATCGTTTATACAATGTTATATTTTTTGTTTCAGGTATTATTTAATGTGTAATTACTGCCGCTTTCTGGTTTGCCCTCATGAAGGTAATCTACTATATTTTATATCGTTAGACACTCAATCAGACCCAGTTATATTGACCGACATGCATACAATATGTCAACAAACCAGTTTATAAAAATTTTTGAACTTTAAAGCTTGATCGATCAAGTGTTTGAATGCGAACATTATATTAATTGTAACACGAAATCTCAAAATAGATTCGCATAAAACCATCCGTTTAAAAAAAACGAGGTTTATTACGTGGACTTGTTCATTTTAATTGCGGCTTCCTTTTAGCCTTAGGTTTAAAGTTACGGTCATTATAGACGGTGACATACATTCTTTACGCTGCTGTATTCTTAGAAGCACACAGATGTTTCTTTTTAGCTTCGTGTTAATAACCTGTTCGGAACAAATAACATCGAATAATTTTAGCGACAAAAACGGTGCTCATTTTCGCGTCGAGCGTTGATCAAAGTGGTCTGTACGAGGCTGATTTTCAAAGTGACGCTTATACTAATTGGTCAGATTACAGAGTGCGCTTTTACCGTGCGATTGTCGCACGGTTGCTGCGCGACGTCGACCATGACAGATACGCGATTCGGATGAGTTTACGGAAACTCTAAATAATATTTATTGATTCATTTGCATTAGAACTTAATTTTCGAGGGTTTGGGAGCAATGTAGTAAATTAAGTAACAGAGGGAAGAAATCGACTAAGACGATCACAATCCACGACTGGATGCAGGATTCCAAGTTGCAAAATCTAGTCCAAAAAGATTAATAAGACCGTAGAATCAGCTTGGGTAAGCGTTATTGGCAATAAAAAAAATATAACACTAGTAACTCACTTTTACGATGTATAAGTTACTCATCGTGTGTAGAAATTGCGATCAATTGTAAAATGGTTTTTACTACATAATGTTTGCCTCCTGTTGCATCATTCGCAATTACGCATAGCTCGATAATTATCCCATCACATGAAACGTTGGATGTGAATTGTGCAAGTCACCATACTTTGCAGCTTTGGCCTCAATATTGTGCGAAGTGCAATGAGTATCTTCCACGAAGTAATTTACACTAAGAGATAATCCCTCCCGGGTTATTCCCGCAATTAACGCATACGCTATCTACTTATTGCTTGCCAAAAGACACGTAACAGCTTCTGCTTTTGATTTCAGAGGAAATTTTCCCTCTGGCTCTGTAAAAATTGGTGCATAACGTTCGTTTGTTCTGAGAAATAAACAGCTAGATGCAACGGCCATGTTAGTCTATGACATGAGAGGGCCAAAGTTAGTTATTTTCTCAAAATAGCAGAGCAACTGTTGCGAATTGTAACTAATGACTGCAATGTCTCGGGGCGATTGCAAGAGTGCAACTGTATGATAAATTGTTAACCAACCTGATCGTTTATTCTTGACGTGCAGGTATATCATTCTCTAAGCAAATGGCGGACTAAAATTTAACTAATCGTATGTTATTATAGTGTTGATATATTCTCAGAAGTGTCTCATTTACACTGTGAGATCTGCAGCTGTATTTTAGCGGGGTTTTTTTGATGAATCAATTTCATGCTTTCGGTACGTAATTAAGTGTTCCAAGGTTGAGCGTAGTGGATTTTTAAACGGTTATCTAAATTATTTTTATGTGGAAGAATTTCGTAGAATTTATATTAACTGTACTGTACTAGGAATGCCGACGCGGCGCATTGTTTTAATTGTACGCACAACATAGACATGGCGTGAGAAATTCGCCCACTGCCCATAGACGGGTTCTCAGAGGCATTCCCCGTACTACACGAGCACCGTAGAGCTTTCGACTCAACCGACAATTTACTGTGATATTGACTCCTGATTTAGTTGGCTAAGAATGCCGATAACTGAAAAGGCCTCCTCAAGTTCATCCTCCTCTCCTCTCCTCCTCTTCATAATACGATTGACTCGCCCTAGGCAATCAGCCCCTTTACAATCCTTGCTAACTGGCTAATCACAAGACAGAGAAAGAAAATATGCAAACGATTTCCTTTCTTTTAAACCTACTCGTATATTCGTAATCAAAATTATACGTAACTGTAGCTACGTAATGCGATAATGCCAAAATACTTGAGGGAAAATTCAAGTGAGGAAAAACTGCTTGATTGTACCGTCGTTTTCAGTAACTATACGTAGTAAAATTACTTAACATCAATAAAGCAGGACTTTTAATTACTTTATTTGGTCACTTGAGTAATGCCTTGAACGGTTACCTAAGCAGGTACGCGTCACAGTAACATTACCTATTCATAATTTCTTCTCGTTTTTTTCATTTGTTATTTTTTTTTTTTTATCAGCTCTCCTTTAATTTTCCTCATATTTGCGGTCGTTATTAATTTTAATTCGTCATTGTAATTTAACACTATCCTTGTTTGTTTTACCTTCTCAGAATTCTTGGAAAACATCGCGTGATGTCTGCTTACCTTCTTAAACGGTTTAATAATAAAATTATTATCAGTAACCCTGATCACCATATTGTCTATCTGACTGAGATATATTCGTAGTAGTTAAGTCGTTTTTGAATAAAGTGAAATCGGTTGCTAGTGCCACATGTATCAAACTATTCATATTTTGACCCTCGTATCGATTGCAACATGATTTTGACCTTAACGAGGTATAGCGATATTTCAAACTGTATTTGCCCTTGAATCATTTTATTGAAGATTATAAGCCATATTGTTTATGTTCCGTGACGTCGTCTGCGTGTATTTTGTATTTATTATTTAATTAGAGTTTTGCTACAATATTCAAAATAAGCTTATGTCCTTTTCTAGGACCCACGTGTGGGTGGACCCAGTGGTTTAGTCGTGATGAGGTAACAAACAGACAGACACAGTTACTTTCGCATTTATAATAGTGTGAATGAAATAAGGCTTTAACACCTCATGTTGCTATCGGCTTGTTTATATGACATAACGATTACATAATCGAATACCAGTAATTAACGATAACACCCGATAAACCGATTGGTAGATAAAAATGACAACAGGATTCGATACTGATTCTCGGTAAGATATAAACCTAAAATTAACATTTCTTATAAAAACAATCAAGCATCGATAATTCGTTTCCCCTACTACCGCGATTATTAATCAATGCACGCTGAATTATGTAATAAATAGCGTACGTTTATTGTATCGTAATCGGACACCCAACGATGCAATGTCGGCTGATAAGGTGTCAAACAGTGTATCGCATTCTTTCCCATCGTACACCTCAGCACATAGCATTCGAGAAACACCGACAGTCTCACGTGACCGCGGATATAGAGACGTAATTAAAATCTAAAATCGTAGCAATGTTGATTAACAACCGTTTGTTTGTTACGACAAAATCGAAAACTTTATTAGCAGGAATAGGGAAATGAAACGGCCTGGCCACGTGCGCAAACACTCTCCTGTATTTTCATAAGTCCTCAGGTTTGACGTACCTAATGTTTAGAGGTAAGTTTTCGTTCGTTTCGTTTTAAATATAAATAATCTTATTATTTTTGCATTATGATTGTACATACACAATTTTAACAAAAATATCAAAGACTCAGGACAGACATATGAATTAATGTTAACATCAAAACTTAAAGGTGATAAATTCTTTGTGACAAATCGAGAATTTCCGTACCTACTCAATTGCTTACGTAAGTGCGTAAAAAACGCATTCCATTGCTTTTGTATATTTTTCACGTTACTGAAGATCGTACACTAGACACATGATAAAAATCCGATCTTAAAGAAGTTTTTCATGTTTACATAATTTATTTCAATTAGAATATTCTAAATAATTTTTCATGCCAATTGTTTTGCAATTTTTAGGAGATACTTGCCAACGCTTTGATCTGGAAGTTTCTTGTCAACCTACTCGTATCATACAGCAACCACACAGATGCTTGCATCATCAGAGCTTTCACTTAACTTATTTAGCCAATGTTTCCCTCAACGGCCCACATTTATACGAAAACGGTGTAGGTACCTAGAGCGTTGTAGACCTATAAAAGGGCTTTAGCCTTAACAAATTACGTATGAAACTACTTGTAGTAATATTGTCAAGTCACCATTTGGCACGAGACGGGTGTGCCGCAATTGCGAACACGCTCACCAGTTCGTAATGAGAATAATGATGGAAGCTTGCGCCATAGATCAGTTTGTGCGCGTGCGCGGCTTGCCGATAGCGGGAAATCGCTAATACTTGCGTAAATACGGTAGCCGCTGCTGGGCTTTAGATTAGATTTACTTGATCGAATCTGTTCTCAAATGAATTTGTTACTATACGTCATTCAATGTTTTACGTACCTGATCTTACGTTTCATAACGGCGTCAATTTTCTTGCTGTCCTTTCGATTCTGATGGGATCCTATTATACTAAGGAAATGCAGCCAATCATCCAACAAGTTGTAGATAAAATACCCCAGTAACGTTTATAAAAGAAGTGATTTCATAGAAATGACAAGTGGGTCATATTGCATCAATAGAACGATGCACGCGAACGTTAAAGACACCATAGCGTTGATTGCCAATGCAACTTTGTAATTTTCTCGTGTCACGAACAACTACAACGTATGCATTTACAGGCGAGAAACACTTCACAGGAACCACTGTTTTATTTGCAACCAAATTCATTACCTACACAAAGACTTACTTGAAAATCGTTTCATTAGTATTACGATCAAAATTAGTGTTGGTTTCCCTCATAGCAAAATTTACATTATTCATTTTTTTAAGCCAAATCGACCGTTATTAATAAACAAATGTATTCTTTTGTAATCACGTGGAAGGATGGAATGATTAACACTTCATCGGGTTGTCTTGCATATGTATTTCCCATTGCGTTTCGCTACGGGACCTACTCTATAATTTACGCACCAAAGAATAATTAGGTAGTTAACTTTCAACGAGTATTTACGATTGTTTAACTGCCTGTTCAGTGCTCGTTTATCTACGATTCTGTTGCCAAGACCTGTCCAACTATATTGATTGATTAAATAATAAAGACGTGTCTTTATGAACTATTAAATAATCTTCAATAGATTATAAAGATACGTCTTATCGATTCGTATTGTAATATTTGTTCTATGAAATTATCTAAATGGATGTAGTTCATAATATTGATATCAAGTTCGCTTTAGCTAATTGCCAGTTAATATCTGTATGCCCATAGACTCGTAAAAAAGTAAAACGTTTGTTATGTTGTCCGAATTACAGTTTAAATAAACTTGGTATCGGTATCGGTTAGATTGTTATACTGATTACGTAGTTTTTACACTTGGCGACTAATTACTATTACTAATTCAAAAGTAGGATTGGATTCCATGATACATCTCTCTAAAACCGCTTCTTGGAAAATCAAATAGCGCTACGCCGGGAAGTCAGGAATTATTTTCTTAGAAGTGGACTTGTTGTCCCTCACGTTTGACAAAAAGATTATCGAGAAAAGCGATGATACTCGACTTTATAACGATGTGCAGCGCAATTTATTTTACGGTTGTAGGAAAATAACAACACTTTTTCTAATAGTTTATACGCAGCAAAAAACCAGTAATAAATACATCAGCCATACACGATTAAGCGAAACATCTACGCAACAGATAGTCATATTCGGGTCGATGTACTCTAGAAATTCGATATGTCGTCGATGTTCGCACAGCTCATGGAGCGTTGCGGTGAGCGGGTCACATAGAAGAACCGGGAGTTCATTAGACGAATTCCGGGCACCACTTGTGGCGATGGCAAAAATTTTTTTACGTTATTTCGCCACTGCTTTTGATGGACGGTGGGAGAGATGTTTTTTTTTTGTCCGCTTGTCAGATCGCTCTATTTGTCGGTCCGTCACGCGGACGTTGACCGTGGTTCTACTATTTAGGGTATTCAGTTACTATGAGAATTTTGAACATTTTTCCAGGCATATGAACTACTACCATTCTAGTACATTGTAAATATTGTTCGGTTTCGGAATTCAACATTAAGAATGTTATATTATCCGTGACAGATTTCACTATTATTTAATCATCGAGTAAATTACAAGTGATGTCGCATCTCATATATAATTCTAGTAGTTTAATATTCAAAACTACAGACAAGTAGTTTGTCAGCACGGCCGCTTTTATTGTGAAATTTGCTCAACTCAAGCGAACCAATCCAATGCGTGCCAAAAGTTTTGAAGTTTTTGTGATCCATTATCAAACTTATTTATAGCTTAAGTAAAATATTACCTGGTATTTAACTACAGATAGGTGCATAATATATCCGGTTAAATAAAGAAAAAAAAAATTGACATTTGAAAATCCCTGCACACATTTTGACTTATCTCAGGATTCTGTTCAATTCACCGAGCAAGACCCAACTAATGTTATGTTTTCGCACTTTGGAAGAGAGTATGACACTTCCTTTTTGCTGTGTTATGGGTGTCACACCTTCAGTATGTAAATCAAGGTGTGCAGGCTGTGCGTGAACTGTATATAGTGTGTATAGATAGCGTAGTGAGCGGATATCGTGCGGGCGGCGAGCACGCGGCGCGAGCGCGCCCAGTCAGAGTGCCGCCGCGCCGCCAGACGCACGCGCGACTTGCACGTGCTAACGACGACTTTAGTACGACCAGTTCATCACTGAACTTTGCGTCCGAACAAACTCTGTCTCCCACAAAAACAAACAAATGATGTCAGTTTGCATGTACCTCGTTTGTCCCTGGTTCTTTCTCGTGATCTACTTGGGCTTCCTTATGCTGGACGTGTGAGACCGGCTCCGGGTCTCCGTACTAGTGTCTGTGGACGTTTGAGAGCGCAGACGCGGCGTCGCGATCGATAACTGTCGGTAGCGCCGCCGGTCGGTGTCAGCCGTGCGACGCGCGGGCTAACACGCGGGTGGTTTTGGCGCGCTCCGGCGACGGTGCGAGCGGTGCCGCGTGCCGGGAGCGCCGGTGGTGTTATGCGGGGCGGGTGCGGCCGCCGCCGGGCCCACTGCTGAGCCAGCTGACCGGCCGTCACGATCGCTCCGCACGCGTCGGGCACGCGGCCGCGCGGCGCGCCCGCCATGAGCGCGGCCACGCCAGAGGTGCGCGGCCCACCGGTCGACGCAGCCTCGCCGCATGTCGCACTGCCCAGGATCAAGCCGGACCTCGGCCTCAATGATGCGACCCTGTTCGCAGTCTACTGCTTCATCAAAAACTTTATTGGGTGAGTCGTATGCGAATGGAAAATAGTCCTATTTGCTACGTCGATCCGCTTTGTGTCTATATTCTTATGTAATACTTGGAATTAAGATCATTCTAAATGTTCTGTAGTAGCAGACTTACATGATTCATGATCGCTTAATCAGAATACCAACAGCTAAACCTAAACTGAATAGCGTATAGATAATCATATGCTAGTCGTTGCATCAATACATTCTAATCAACAAAGACCTTAAGCTACCAAGAGTAATTAATCTACCTGTAAAATTTTAAGTCGCAAGGCCAGTGTATGATTTATGTGTGACCCTTGCATTTGGAGCTGTAAGCAGATTAAGTAACTGTTAAATCGACGAATCGGTCAAGGAGCTTGTGGAAATTAATTTTAAAATGATTACTAAAGTTATTACCACCTACCAGCTCATTTCAAAGTACATTAAAATGTTCAGGATATTGCGAGACTATTATTTAACTGTTATTCTGTTTTACATACAACACAATGGGTACCACAACCTTGACTGAATGAGTCGTCTGTAAAATTGTTAACTAAGGCTAGCAACAAAACATTAATCCTCTGAGTATGTTATTTTCTTATTAGTCGCTAATAGTCCAATGACCAAGCAAACCATTCAGCCATTAACAGTACTCTGACACTAAAAATATTTACAATTTAAAGTGCTATCAAAAATATTTCACGTCCTTAAACTTATTTAATGTTTGTATTGATGTCTATATCAGCTACAGATAAGAGTTTGTTTGATCCAATATTTTTCTGTGTAACCTTGAATTTAACATAAACCGAGTCATGTTCTGTCCACACCTATGTTTACGTTTTTTATCGCAAACTGGGTTTGGCACGACTTACAAAAAGACTTTTTGTAGTCCAAACTGCCTTCGTTTCTCATCCACTTGTTATTTCAATGCTTAACTGTATAATGGATAATTATGGGCACTTAAAATAAGTCGGTCTAATTATAGTCACTGACGAAATATTCAAAGAAACGAAATGTATTATAAAAATTCGCATCGTTTCAAAACAATAAAACCTCGTTAAAGTTTATATTTTTCGGCCAGGCTAAATTAACTATCCACAACAAAACTGACTATTATTGGCTATCACCGAGCAATTATGGAATTTCTAGATTGGACCTTTTAGCAACTGCGTGTTCTTTTTGCCATAAACAACGCAGTGTCTGTTGCTAATTGTTGGCAATAAAGGGCGGACATTAGCCGTGCCGAACTTCGTTAGGAGAAAGTCTTCGTTTAGAAAGTACGCTTTGTTTTGTTTTCGTGTTCAACGATTTTGGTCCCTGGTAGATAAGCACAACACCTATTAGATATACTAGATAGCTTATGCTCTTTGTAAAGCTAACTGATATCGATAGTCGTCGTGGTAATCTGCATTGCTCGGCCACTGTTTTCTATAAATGCATGCGCAATTAACATTCAGAGTTTCCATTTTGCATATCTAAACAGATTGACGTTCTGTTTACTGGCAACTTGATCGAGTGCATCGCCTTGCACGTGACTGCGGTTGCTATGAAATTTCGTTTTCTTTAGCAGAAAATTGTTGTACGTGTAGATTATCTACTTGTTCTATGACACATATCCCCGTGGAGTTTTGAACACGGTTTTACATAACTTCAGCATCGCCGCAGATGATTTGATCGGTGGTTGATTTTAGATGCAAACCGTTGCTTTGTTGCAGCGGGCATCATCACTTTCACAAGAAGAAAAGGGAAAGTCTCAGTGGCGCCCGCTCCCTTGCGGTCAGATTAGCTCAGGCTATCGGCCGGCGCTAATTCCTCTTGTTTATTTCATTTCACACTAATGGTTGTACACCAATCTATGTCGATTTCACCACCAACAGTGCAATTTTGAGAAAAAATTCTTTATCTCGCTATTGTCAGATCCTGTCAAAGTTGTTATTGTTATGAAATACATAATATAAATTTCACTAATAATTATGTAACATCAGTAAATGTAGCCTGTACATTTATGGTCGATTACATAACAAATAAAGATCATATCGACGTCACGTTTGTTGATTTTTATCGCAATCAATCTCTGCTGGGGAACACTTGGGATGCTTTCGGCGATCCATACTTGTCGTATTTGTTCTACACTATCACATTTCATCGATTCTATCTTGTCAGATTACTTTTCTCGATGTTTTACTACTGCTGTTATAATTATGACGTCAGTTACGATGAAATGTAAATTTTGTTTTCCTCCTTTTACTCGTTATATCGTGTTTCAAGAGCGATAGCCTCATTAACTTTTTCTGCTCAATTTATATTCGATTCAATCTCTTTTTTTTCCATAAACCAGTGTTTTATTCAGAATCATCTGAGCAATTTCACAGTTCATTAAAATTTCTTGTTTTGAATTAATATTAAAATCAATTCACTTTTAACGAAAACGGATGTTTCGATTGAAATTAGAATTCACTTTTTATCGTCGATACAGTAAGTGATATATCTTTGTGTTTTTAATGTGCTTTGTGATCTTTATTAATCTTTTAGCTTTTTGGGGTACCAAAGCATTATTAAAGAATATCCAAATAATTTACGATTATCCTGTAACCTAATATTCTCAATGAAAACAAATATTGAATAGCGGATCATACGGTTTAATGATGTTTTTATCTACCTTCTTATACCATAGAAGCAACACATGAGTAAACTGTCAGGCAATTGAACAGGTGCCTCAGACTTTTATTTAGAAATTACTTTATAAAACCGTACGGCCCATTATGAAAATATAATTATGCTTATCAAACCAAAAGTCCCCTCGAAAACAAAATAGCGTAATCACGTCACGCACGTGACCACCGTGGGATAAGGTAAACGTTTACTTTCAACTTTTTTAAACCACATATGTTATCTAGCACGGCTACAATCCCGGTGCACAAATAATAAACCAAGAACGACAAAATTGGGCCACAAGATTTTGTAACAACGAAATACACGAATGCTACACCAGAAAAAAACTACGAGACGAGAAAATATAGTACCAACATATCTTTTAATATTCTCTCTTGTATTATGTATGTTAGTTTAGTTAAAGTTGGTCCAAACTCCAAGGAAATTTGCCAATCTGCTAGTAACAGAAAAATCTAATTGCATTCTAAGTTAATCCAAGTATTTCACCCGAAAGCTCAATGCTATTATGCTACCATTGCATCAATGACTCACCAACATACTCAATATAATTTCTCAAGAACAATGTATCAGTTACACAGTACTTGAGTTGTTCGTTGGTAGGTTACTGTCGATCAGCTGTCGGTTCTCGCAACGATGCGTCTTGATAATGATAGGAGATAGTGCGTGTCCGTACCAACTACATGTATGTAACTATTCACTTGCGTAACAGACGCTAATACAGTATTCGTATCTGTTCGATATAATGATGTCTACCGTTATTACACTTTTTAACATGCCACAGATGTTTGATTTCATTTCAATACGAAATACATATACAATCCTTTTCATTTATCTCCAAAATTTGCCATTGTAATGAAAACGTTTCGTCATACCTTTCGCACTGTTGTTTGTTTACACCAAAACCGGTATCAAGGGAATGGAAAGTTTATAAGGTGAAGGGTCAGAAAAAAACACCATGATGCAGTTATTATTCAAGGACGTTTGCATTTGCAGTGATGTGCATACGTAAACCTGTTCCGTATGACTTACTTGTTGCAGTCATTTCAATTGCAAAATTGTTGTATCAACTTCTTAACAAAAAAAAAAGTTTATTCCGTACTTCCGTTTAATAAGGAGAAATCAGGCGTTCGACGCGTGTCAGTTGAACGATTAGCCAGGGATCTCATCTCGCATATTGATTGACGCGTTGCCTTGACGTGCTACCATGGCGCCACCCTATAAAACCGCCCCTTTCACGCAAGGACGTCGGGAATAGGGACGCGCGCATACTCACTACTACAATCGAGGTCTACATTCAGTATGTACATCGTCATCGCACAGAGAGCACGCTTTCTCTCACCTCCGCGCAATATTGACCCGCGAAAGTGCCCAAAAGTGTTTTTCTGAATTAAAACAGACATCCAGAGCACTGGAGGACTCTCTGAAACACCACCTGTAAGTACTGCAGTGCTTGGTAATACAACAAACCCCGATTTTGAAACTAGGTCAAGCTTCCGCGTCCTCGGCCCTAAAGGTTTTTATTTATGAATGGGCGTGTTGTTTTTCTACGTTAGCATGGTTTGCTCAGCAATTCTTCTAAGCAATATGTCTATCTAATTAATTCCGATGTACTTATGTTGCATTAAGGTGACGTCATCACCCTTACGATGGGTGCCATGGAAACGGTCATGGGGCGGTTATTCCTATTCCACGCCATTGATTACTAAAACTATGACGGTGGGATTGTATGAAATGTTTTTTTTTAAGTTACGGTAGTCATTACCTAATGTGATGTATATTTTTGTCTTTCTAAATACGCTTATGCCACTAGGTTTGTTAAAACATACTTAACTTTATATAATTTTGAGATATGTTTCATAAGTCTCAAGTCTTTTGTTTGACTTTCAAAAATCACTTTTAGCCGTTTTTCCAACGACTTCAAACCATACAATACTTTATGAGCCATAACGATACTGGACAAAAGCTTTGAGAGAAATAAAAATGTTCTATACATCCACCGAAATGCATCCAAACAAAGGGAGCTTTAACATGGTTGCGTGAATTTCTGTATCAGATATGTATGCTTCGTGCTGTTGTTTCTTCTGAAACAAACAGAGCCTCAAATGATAAGAATAAAACTTTTAACAGTGCCGCTGGAAGTCATAAAATATCGAATTTAAAGGATAGGCCACTAACCGCAGCTCATAATGGCCCATTAAATTCGCTTGAATTTTACAGCTTGCGTGAGGCAATAAGCAATGATACCCTATATTTTTCTGTAATTCAAAGATCAACATAAAGAAATTTATAATTAATGATAAATCCAGGAACGCGTAACACTTCCTCTTCGCTGCTCTCAATTGTGTACGAGTAGGAACTATAAGGCCTGCTGATGATTACGCTTGGATAATCTCAATCTAATCTCGCTCCCTCTCATTCAGAGAAAGTTGTTATCGCAGGACACGGGCTACCCGACATCGACCGTTCCTTCTATGTTCATTTATTAATACTTCTACTTGTCTGCGTTGTAATTACACAACACATTTATCACTACATTTCATTATTTATGCCTTTATTCCTTTCCTACAAACGATACCGTAACCACTACGGAGATTACGAAAACAATTTTTTTATAGTTCAACTGCTCTCATTATTTGCTCCAATTCAGACATCGCAGCTGTCCTCCCAAAATAAATTTATTTTTTACGTACAGTTGTAAACTGCAAACGGTTGCTTTAGAAGGACTGACCTGCCAAAAACTGAGATCGCTATTTGTCTAAAACTTAATACAAATTGTTTAACTTTTAATCAAACATAACTTGAATCCTAATATTCCCCAAAAATAAAGAAAGGGAAAAAGTTCATCAGACTGCAAATTTTTTCATTTTTCTTTATATACGATGTATTGCTTAAAATGCTGCAAACGTAACTGTCCGAGTATTCATTAGCTGAATTCCGGGTGTTTATTTAATGTCATTAGAGACTAGAAATAAGTGGGTATACTTGTGTAATAATTTTATTACAGTATGCTTAAAATTTTTCAGTTATTCAACTCTATTACATATTTCGATTTCGCCATGTAAAAATTACGTACATGTTTTCACTTCGTTTCTGATTATAGTGGTGGTGTGGTGTGTTCGTTCGTCCACACTTCCTGCGCTGGCGGCGTCAGGTGGTGCTATTTCTACCTCTCCATGAACCCACCCGACTCACAATTCACGTTCAAAGTCGATTATTTTAAAAACCGAACGGAGGCGAGCTTGTTTTTCGTATATTACGATTCAAGGATTGTCGTCTCGGTTACATACCTACAATTTCTTCTACGATTTTGTTTACACGATCTTGATATCCAATCATCCTGATTCCATTCTGTATATAATAGATCGTAAATATTAGAATACTATTTTGCTTGCATTAATGTCCTTGGACTAATTGTAAATTTTAGAATACTATTTTGCTTGCATTTATGTCCTTGGACTAATTCAACATCGGAAGTGTAACAGCGTCCCATTTAGCCCAACTCTTCATTTCGGAACCGAACAATGCTCGTATGACCCCGTTTCCTCTCACCGCCATTGTGATCTGCTGCAACCAACGACCTACATTTGCGATTGTTTATTGCTACCTAATTAGTGAATCGTCCACAGCTACCTAAATCGTGATTAATGGCCTTGGCCGTCAAGATTCTAGTCGATTGTTGACGGCAATCAAATATTTATACGGACTTCATGAAAAGTGAAATACGCAGAGTAACTAATCGTATCAAAGCGTGCGTATCGTGCGTCCCGAAGATCCCGCCTAAATATAAACATGTTTATTCCGTCTCACATACACCACCTTGCGCGCTCATCGGGCACTTATAAAAAGCGGCGGCGAGGTCAAAGCGTCGTACGCCGGCCGACAGTGTGGAACCCGCACGCGCGTTGTTACGACGCTTGTATCGATATCGATGCCTTATTATCACGTGCAGCAGTGACGTCACGTGTGTATGCAACAGCCGAGCCAATGGCTCTTGGCAAGTTGGCTGCGATTGATTGAGGTGTACGTCTTCACTAGTGTGTGTTGCGCGGTTGAGTCCAAACGTGTCCGTATGGTGCAAAAGTTGATGGCGGAGTTGAAGGTGCTCGTGGGGCAACGAGCACCGGCCGGGGGCCCGGCCCCCGCGCCCGCGCCCTCGCCTTCGCCCTCACCTTCGCCTCCTACACAACAGCAGTACACACGAAGAGATCTTAAGCAGAACCTTCACAGACACATGAGTATCGTATTAGACAGGTCAGTAATGACTGCGCGTAATTAACGACTATGTTCTTTTTAACCGAACTGTCAAATGTCACGTACCACACCTATTTGTAACCTTTGTTTCAGATATAATATTAATTATAGCTCCTGATAACGTGTAAGCAATAACAGATAATAATTTCGATAAGAATGAGGTAGACACGATAAGTGAAAGCATTTTCACACCGTACGATTAACTTGAACATGCAATCATTGATGTAAACGAGTCGTTTTCTGAGCACTGCGGTTGACCATAAGTCGATACTATCGAATATTAATAGTCGTTTTATATCTTTGCCATCGTGTTATAGAACACATCATCACCGCAAATTGATGCTCAATTTTCAACCATGTTAGGTCCATGATTGGCTCAAATGTCCCCATTAATTGTCTATTTGACAAGAATACTTATTTAAGAATATTAATTTTCAAATTGATGTCAATTATGATAGATCATGCAATTTCCATTACGTTATGCTGAGAACATTACAACTTCAAATTCATATTTAATTTATAATTTCATAGAAACCGCCGCATAAATATTCAGAGTGTATAACGTTTTAATTAATCCAAGTTTGAAGTAAGGCTTAAAATACATAGAGTTTATTTGACCTTAAACTTCATGAATACACATTGAGATTCCAAGGTTGGACTTGCCTCCAATGTTATTATAATCAGCTTAAAATTAATTGACAACAAAGATAGTTACATTATGTTAAAAGATAGGAAGTCACATCGCATCAGTTGCTTGAGTTCCCACGTGAAGTAACAACTGAGGGCAGTGGAATATTTGACATTTACGAACACCACCAAAGCAAACTATGGCAAGTTTGCTTTTCTGGCGTACTTGTACAACCTAGAATGTGTGCATTAAATTCTTAGAATCTGCTTTATTTATAAATTGAGTAGACATAGACAATGGAATTAATCGAATCTATCGAATTGTCATAAGTTTTTTTTACTACTCCTTATTTGAATGCGTTTGGCAGAACTAAGTAATCAAAAATCTAGATCCAACAATATTTATTCCATGAAATTAATAGATTTTCGTTTCCATTTGAGCTCTTTCAAACCCACAGTACTTTACCGACGGTATAAGTGACAGCGTGCGTTTACTGCAGTTACCTGTGTCATCGTCAAAGCACGGCCTGTGTGTAAGCGCCTTTAATGTCTTGGTACTTTTCGACCGTCAATATGCAATATGCATTTATGTTTCTACTCGAAGCAACATAAACAGAACGTGTAGTTAACACTATACTCTCCGAATAGCAAGCAAAACAAAATTTTCTGACAAGTATAAAACTGAAATGAAAAAACGAGTTATTATGAGGCCCTGCTTAAAAATGTAACCTGCCTTAATGTTTACAAACACTAAACTGAGAACTACCTAAGTGATACAAATAATAAAACAACGTCAGATATTTCATATTTAAACCTAACTTTCAAGGTGGAAGCTTTATTTTAAAACTATATTATGCGTAACTCGTTAATTTTCGTTAACATTTATTAGAATTTCTCAAGTTTTATCACACAATATATTTAAAATACATGAACTAACTTCCCTCAATTATAAAAGGAGCGTTGTTGCTACTATAATCGTGCTAGTCTCGCTAATATATTGCTCATTTCGTAGTAGGAAGATTACCAATTAGTGGTATGACGGTTGTCACATAATGGTCCACTGGACGATTATAAGGTTTATCTCTCGTGGAAGAGGTGTATATTTTTCAAACGCTATTACTCCTAACTATTCTCTTAACAGACGATAGATATGATATAAGATCATGGATCTAAGTTCTTTTAGTTTAGCTTGTGTTATAAATTTGATAATATAAACATTACTGTTAAATATTACATATACTTACATACATTAAACTTTTTCATAAAATTATCCATATTAACTTTTCCAGACGTTCTAGACAACGGAACACACCAAAGTTTCAACAGTTCATTATTATTGCCGATAGTTTAATTCTCCCAAGTCCTTAAAGCAAAGCCGGCCGCGGATACATGCAGATCTCCGTTGTCAATATTTTACTCGCTTCAGTAACACTTATGTACAGATGTTTCTCCTCACATTCATGTTCCCTATCGCATAAACACAAGGAACAACTCCCTACACGTGAAATCTATTTGAGTACTACTTTACGCCTTGCACACCTATAATATTATATTTAATAGTCGTTGTACAGAAGCAGATTGCCAGGTTACTAATTTCCCCAAATGACTTTTACGACTTACACGAGATTCCATTTTCTTTTACATTTAGATCAGTACGGAAGTGCCGTTAGAAGCAAACCAATTTTCAAATAACGCCTTAAGTCGACCATCTCTTTATTTCCTACGTCAAAGAGAACCTTGTTGTTGGTTAATCCGTCCAAGTTAATGAGTTGCGCACACAATTTTACAACAGATTAGCCTCAAATACTAAGCTTAGGTAGTTAATCGTATATCTTGTCTTTCCGCTTGTTTCCTCCAAGGATGGGTAAGTTGTTTAGTGACCCTTTTCAACGCAGCGAAATAGGGAACTCATTTCGTCTCCGTCATAATTCGGGTTCAATTAAAAATAGTGTTTAGTATTTTCCGTCAATGTTGTGGATCCTATTCAGCCTTTGAGCGTCATAAAAGGGTAGATCAAATGATGGTGGACTTTGTACTCCACCTTTTGATCTCTGCACTTGCACTAATGTGTTGCCATTCATCATCATTATTTATGTACTTATGTTTATTTTTATGTGATCTACGCTTGCGTCACCAGCACTTTGTATCCGTGTACTATTTCTCTTTTAATTATGCTACAATTTAGCTGTCCACATTCATCATGGAAAGCAATTATCATTATTGACCTGTTAGTAATTACATACATTGGAATTAATCGTGTTTTATAACGTGATTCTGTTCACGATTTCCCTCATGTAGACTTCAGTTTTATCTATTCCTTAATCCTCAAGATATGGCGCGATGATAAGGCCACAATAATAAATATGACTCTATCAACATTGATTTTAATAGATTTTGAGCAATGAACTTTCAAATAGATAAGAAATATATACCTAGGAAAATATTTCAGCTTGTATATCAAGGGAAATACTTATCCGGCCGGGATAAAACGTTCCCCATTTCCTTTTCCTTGACGTAAGCTATCTGTTCAAAGGTTGCCGTTCATCGCACCGTCGAGACTGGGTTCAGTAATATCAATATATTTCACATTCTGAAATGAAATATAGGATAATATAGACTTTTTATTAGTCTACACGTATATTGAAGATACCTACTTTACTTTATATGAATGTTTACATAACACCACAGCACACATCATACATCACTTTAGGATTATATGTGTTCTTATACCTAATCTAGTAATGACTTGTTTATATGCTCTGAGAGACTTTTGGTCGAGACATAGAGTTTGTTGCTCGTGTCGGAAATATGTGACTGATGAGCCAATATTTAATTCTGTTTACAGTGATGCACGTCAATATGTATCGAACACTTGGCACATGCGACACGCCCTCTGACGTCTTGTCAAATTAAAATAATTGATACTGCAACAATTATTGATCGCAGTAATCGCTTTCTATTTTCTTTCTACAACGACACAACATAGCGCTTTTTTTCACAATGTGAGTTTGCTAACCCTAAACAAAATTACGCTATTATCTGAATTATTAACAGTAAATTAATTTCCGTTTTAAATGTTTTATTTAATGATACGATTTATTTCTTTACTACTTAGAACACTTGGATAACTTCGCGTATTTGTCATGGGCCAATAGTATCTAGGCATTAAAGTTAGACATAGCGACATATAGACATAGCGTGACTGTCCGGTTCGAATATGCCAAACGTGACGGTTTATATCATTTTCATGGAAAGATAACATTGACACGATCGATCGCCTTCGAAGGTTGTATGCCAATCAGTGTGGTGTGTTGAAAGAATTTATGATTAAATTCGTTGACATCAAAGAAATATAAAATAAAGAATAAGAGGGAAGACGCATTAAATATAAATGTCGTCGACAAAAGTATCCTATGATTAATTCGTTCAAACAATTTAAAAGCCGGTCAGTGTTCAGAAATAACGCCTCCAGAGCGACACAACAGTGACACAACCTTGTGCTAAATTACTTGATCTAAAATCTGCAAGTGCTCACTCATAGGGACGCACTGCTAATCTCTCACATGATCAAGAAGCTTCATCCCGACCGATCATTAATTAATTCGGACACCTGCAACTATTGGCATTGGTTTTTTTTTGGCCTGCAACCCACTTGTCAGCGTCTAAAAGAACTTCAGCCTTCTTATCTAATGCCTGATGAGACTTTGAAATATGCAAATTTCAATCCTACGTCACCTACCACTCGCAAGCAATTATGCCAGGCATGGCCCTCATTGCTATGCCATAACTGAGGTAAGACCTATGTTTAGATCGCTCAGATGGAATAAATTTGTTTTAATCCATCTATCCGCACTTTAAGTAGGTAGCATCTTACCTATGTCCTACGCAGTTTGAATGTGTCGCACTAATAAATTTAACAACACATTTATGGGACTTCTGTACGATTTATAGGAAGGAATATCCTATGACCCCCAATTATTTATACTGATCACCTGGACGGAGTCCAGAGGAATGCCGGAATGACACCTCGGAACGACTGTTAGACGCATGTAAATCATATGATGTTCGTGTATCGTGGTATTATTCACCGCAAATATCGATATCTTCGTTAACGTTCGGATTACGCCCGGCGGCGGGGGTGCTTTGTAGTGGTGACCGCAGTCGCATGCGCCGAGCCGCCAGCGCACGGCCGCCCGCCGAGGCCGCACCGAAGCCGTGCTATGCCACACCGTCTAGGTCAATACACTTATTCGCGTGTACACCTTATCGCGTTCTTATTATCGCATTAAACCTATTTCATTCGAGTATCGATCGATTCCGGCGTCCGTTCGTAGAGTCTTGAATTTTCGTGCGGCGAACGCGAATGGTCGCGCGTGTATCGGTCGTCCGTCGGATGACATCAGTTAAGCTACCACGTCCGCTGGAAACAATACGCGCTCAGTGTCCACGCCGTGGCCGTGTCGGACGCACGAGGACCTTCATGGAGGACGTACGGTGCGCGACGTGCGAGGCCCTGGGCCGACGCAGTCTCTCTACCAAGCTGCTGCAAGTGGCCACAGCGCAAGCACACATGAAGACATGCTCGCATGCAGCCTCCCCACCTGAACAAGTGCACGACTCCGACCTTGCGTCCCGGGCTCTCGCCGCCAAACGACGGAAGTCTATAGCTGGCTTCAAGCTTAATTTGATGATAGACTCACAACCGAAATCGACGACTACCGAACAACCCCGATCGCCTTTCGCGCGTAGGAACACGTGGTGCTCGTAAGTGATCAATTTGTACTCACATCTAACGGATTTTGACATGCATTCATTTAATTAATATTTAAGATTACCTGATACTAATAGTACCATTGCACTTAAATAAAACGTTTATATATATAATTTCTGCTCATCCTTTTATACGACACTTATTTGTCTGTTTATCACATTCGTATTATCTTATCGCTCTTTGTCATTATCATTAGGGATTACATGATTGTTTCTATGATTTGCACACATGTTGTTTTGTTGTCTAATCTTTTACGAAACTCGATTGATATGATCTGCTACTTATGCCTCAAGTTTTGTCTTCAAGTTTCGTTACCTTGAATTAAATTGGTGCTCCTAAAAAATGAATACGGTGTGTTTTTCTGACAATGAGCAAAGGTCCCCCACACTTGGCGCAGTCTCTACAAACTATAGTCGACACAACCTTGGGCCTATCAGCTCATAGATACAATCACTCCGCAATCATATTGTACTTATTGTAATTAATATATATAAGGATAAAATAGATAAAAAACACAAATTGCAGTCTTGCGTGATTTCATAATAAATAATTGATACTTCTTTCGATTATGTTGTAATAATCTGCTTCGATATACGTTCAATCTGTATGAATTTAACTCAAATGATTAATGGCATACTTTGTGCGATAATATCTGATGTGAGATGTTTTGACTACGATCTTAATAATCTGCAATTATTACACTTGTTCGTTAGCCTTTCAGATTTCACAAGTGCAGTCATGTGAAATGAAACTAGGAATAAAATTCCGGTTTTAACTTGAGTGAAGCTCTATCTTTTAATTTGGAACTAACGGAAATTTCAATTTGTACTACTCAGTACCCTGTTAAGGCAATGAAGTGAAATCAGGAACTTGTCACTTAAGAGAATTTCTTTCTAAGTATCCACATGTAGGCAATGGAGAATGTTTACCAAATATACCTATATTGGAATGAAACGAATAAAGTTGGAATTTTGTAACCATTCATATTGAGACACGGAAAATAGTTCACCGATCAACAAATATCAATCATTCTTAAGGTGATGAAGCTGACCGTACATCATGATTAATTTTTTTACTTTGCTACATTTAAAAAGTATTTATCTTGAATGACAGTACAATATTCAGTAAAAACTTTTAAATATTTGCAAGTTCACATCTTATGATGCCATCGATGATGCAAACAACTTCAGAACTAACAAAAAAGTTGAGAAAAACTGCGTTCACATGTACCTCGCCTGCCTCTGATATCTGTCTTATACTTAAACAGAAAATATACCTTACCATACAACAATGATAACTCACTTATAACTACATTAAATATTATAAAAACTGATAAACCATAATAATGAGTTTTTGCCTACAATGCATTATTGGATGCCGTCATTTTCTACAAATGTTAATACAAAGATTAGAAGGCAGTACATTAATTTAGTCATCTTGAGCAAGTTAAATATGAATAAAATTATGTTACTTAATCGAAACGTGTTTTGAAATGTTTATTGCGAGTAATTGATTCCTTAATGTTAATGCAAACGGATATCAATGTTGATAATTTTCCTCTTTTAATTTCTTACTTAGTAACTACTACTAGATTAAAATAGGGCTTATCAAGAATTAAATAATTATCTGCATTATGTGTAAACGTTTATCTATTACATCTCATACCTGTTAATGTCTCGTTTCATCACTATCATTTTTGATTTTGTTTTGATTGATATTGCTTATTGGCAACATCTTCATTTCTCAAGTATCCGAGTGTTTTGAATTTTTGTCTTTCTTTGTATTGATTTTCATCTCAAATTCGAATATTTTTTGGCCAGAACTTGTCCACATTAAAAGCATTGTCCTTGGCTTCGAACAGGTCGTTGTAAGTTCAGGTGTTGCTTGGTGCACCAAGATCGAGACAAGGGGTGAGGCATTGTCTGTAGTGTGAATTTTTGATTCTTCCATTTAGACATCCTCAGTATTTTATATTTTCCATCCGTGATTTTAACCGTCACCATCACCAACAGTCACTGTACAGTCATTTTAATTTTGTATAAGTTACTATAATAGGTATAAACAGCTTAATATAGGGAGAATATTTTCGGAAAATTTAAGAATAAATGTTCTGTCAGAATCGTTTAGTCCACTTTGTATTGTACTTAATATTGGATAATATGAAGAAAAATGTACTACCAACTAATTAATATAGGTTTTATGATGTATATCTAAACGATCATAAATTATATTATTTAATATACTGATGCATAGAAAGATAAACCAACTAGTCGCAATACGTTCCAACAATTATTCATACGGTTGTTGTTTGCTGTTATTTGTTAATTAAGATACAATTAACACAGGCACCAAGGTTAATGTATGTCATGTAAGTGTCAGATGTCATATCATTAATACTTAATTCCTCTCGTTGTGCTAATAACAATGATATCACATGTCCATCAACACCATAACACAGGTATAATTGTGTAGATACATAACATATAAATAATAATTTTATTCCAACTAACATATGCTTTACAAACAGTTACGAAAATAGCATAACACATGATTGTTTCATAATTTATGAATTTCGTTACGTGAATCATCTTGCAGAATTTGAGATCGTTAGATTTATTAATATAGAGAAGATGAATTTATTGTTAGAATTTATAATAACAACCTACCTTGAAGTCTCGCCAAGCCACTTGTCGTACTTGCAGGTTGTTATGGTTCTCGGTTCATGCAAATTAGCATTCCGCGAATTGGAAACTTGTCGGTATCCCATTGTGATGCATCAGATTTATTGCCAAGACGTTTGTTGTGGGAATCATTAAAAAAAAAATTGACTGTTCATTTTTCGTTTCCTATTGTCAAAATTTTATATCCGCGGTGTTTCTGAATTCTTAGCTTTTACCATAACTTTTTTTTTCAGTTTCTTAATATATACTAATCTTATCTTAACTTCATCAAACCATGTTCACATTGAGAAATAAACATTATTTTCTAGTCCTTATATTGCGCGAAACTTGAACTCTACAGAACAATATACGGAAGCGTCAGTAGTAATGTCTGTGGCAATTGTTTGATGACACTCGTCTAGCCGTCTCACTGATAATGCCTTGTTGAGACTGCCTTGTTTTCTGACTAGCTCATGCGTACATTCTAACTGTCATTTTTGTCCAACTCTCTCTCATTGCTTCTTATTCTTCGCACAGATTTTTGTATTTGATCGTAATATTTATAATCAAGCCGAATAAAAATAAAATAAATGCAATTCAAGCTTTCAATATATAATTTTATAAAAACGACTCAAATGGCTATTCTCTTTGTTTTATTTATAATTCACAAAACAGCAAAAAGCACTGACCAAATCTGGTTAGCCTTGAACCTACGCGATAGATTAATTTGAATGAGCTTCAACATTAAATGCGAGGTGCGGCGACTGTTAGATTTATTCTCGTTTTTGAGGTACAACGGGTGTGTCGCAAAAGCGTTGCCTTGGTGTTTCGAGGCGCCATCGTAGCCCGTAGTAGGTAGAGTCGTGCGCGCGCCACTTGCTCCGATCCCCTCCCCCACCGCCCCGCCTCGCTACGACCGGCCCGGTCCCAGTTTGCCGCAACGCGTCGATCCGGTTGCCCGCGCGCCGTCACAAACATTTTTTTACCATTGCTACCTCAGCACGCACAACGTTTTCCAACGCACAAAACAACAAAAACGGCTCCGTTGAACCCGCCGACGGGGACTCGAGGGTCCCGCGCAGTAAAATCGATAGGCAAAGTGGAAACCATGCAAACAAAACTTATAAGTGGAAGCTACTCGTCCATCATGAACAAGCAAGATCTGCTCAGAGAGGTCGTCGTGAAGTACATAGACTACTTCTATCCCGTGTGAGTACCGTTAAATGTATTATTCTGTCTGTTACGTTTTAATAAGTTGACGCATTGCGGGCCCGTTGCTGGCTTTCGGCCGGTGCCAGCGACGGTGATGTGAAGGTTCTCACACTGTTCAGCTAATTACCGAGCCGGTAAGTCGGTGAAGGTTCCATGGCAACGTAGCCGGCTGCAGCCAGACAAACCGTTGCGCCTGACGTCAGCGCCGCCTATTGAACATTGGTGTCTCTATCGCCTCACTGCTGTATCGATCCGTTGCACTAAACACTGTATTATTTTAAAGGTCTAGGTCCGTTTTATTGCAAATTTTAACCTTGCGTCTTTTGAATTTTATCCGTTGAATCAGCTTGCACAGCTACTGCACCGCTGACAACCGCTCGTCAGACGTTTGTGTTTAAACTCATTCACATTTTATTTTTGTTGCCACCAGGATCTTCCGATGACTAATATATTTTCATGGCTATAACCAGCCACGCGTTAACTGCATAGGTAATCATTTATTACTACACATTTGTAATTAGAACTGTATCATTTTTATTAACTATTATGATTTAACGATTTGATTCTAGATTGAATTCATTAAATTGCTAGGTCAGGGTGTAATACCATTTATAATTAAGTCATTCATGACAGCGGCTGTGTTTTATGGAATCCTTAGGAAAGCACCGTTGCGTGACCGTTTCGCGTGACAAACACTGACTACCAGCACATTATGCCCCCAGTGTCCCACTAATGCCCTTTGTGTCCAATTGGTTTTAGTGTTCACCTCCCACAAACCATTGTTCTTCACGAGAAACACGTGAACTAAACTTTAGCTGTATTATTTCACGTGATTCAAGATTATGGCTAGGACTCGAAACCTCTGTATTTAGCAAAACGTTTATACTTTACTTCCTCCATAATCAACTACAATCATAAAGTCTACATAGCTAACAATTCGCTCAATTGAATTTGTACAGCCACTCATTTCTTTGCGCTAATTGAAAGGAACTGCGAGTGTGTTATGAAACACGGCTGCAAGATGTAACGCTGAGCCTCTGGCGCCAGCCATGTCGACACGACACCCAACGATTTCCCTTCAATGACCTTGCGCGTGCGCACTCGGCTCGCAACACGATAACAATACACGACTGCAGCACACCGATAATGCTGATAATCCGTTGTAACTACAAATGAACGTACAGTTTTAAATCCGTGTGTAAATTGAACACACAGCGCTCCTGAATAATGATGATCACTTAATAAACGCAAATGTTTGCCAAGCAATACGAATCAATGGAGTCAATTCAAATTGTCAACAGTTTAAACAAATTGAGTGCTATCTGATGAATGCCGGTAGTGAACAAATAATGTGCACTGTAAGTGTTCATGACTAACACATTGAGTTTTGAAGCCACTCGCATAATTTCTTCAGTGACCTTTGTTTTCTAGCCGGTATTGTTGTTCGACGACACAGAGCAATTGTTTGATGCATTGTGATTCATCGTACTTTATATTCATTTTGATACTGTTATCGTACCGATGTTTTATTAAGTGTCTGCTAATTTACTTTTGTCAATACGTGATAATCGTCATGTGCTCCCAATGATTGTTAACGTGATTTTATGATTATTCTTGCAACTCCGACAAACTAAGAAATACATTGTAGACAAGCTAAAGTTCTGGATCATATTTAGATGTCACTTTATCGAGAATAGGCATGAATAATTTACTTGTGCATATTTTCAACAGTGGCTATCGATAACCGATGTAAATTCATTTAAACGAATTCTTACTCAATCTTTGTGGTTCGCCTTCTCTGACTCGTACGATACGAATCTTAAGTTTCTTAACAAAAGATTTTCATCAAACCTGTTTTGTGGTAATTCACTAAACTTAAAGCAACGGTGGAAAAGGCAGATGTTATTTTAGTCGTGATCATAACAGAAATAAAAATAAAATGTTATTGTTTTTGCTCATTACAACGAAAATCTTAAAGACTCTTTTGTCCTGCCACGAGTCTCGAACCTCTCTATTCTTTGTTCGAGATGTGTTTTAAGTGCAGTAGAGTTGAGTGTGATCTACGCAAACACGCACGTGGATAGTGACAAAACGTTTATCTCTTTGTTTGTATCTTCTATTTACTTAACATCTTTTAAACACATTTTCATTTATGTTCTGTTTAAACAATGGTGTTTGTACAGTATTTCTAGTTTCCCCACTTGCGATAAGCGTGTGATGATTATTAAATAAGAACTCTTTTTTTGGTGTTATGCTTGTTTCAAAATGTATTTTTCATGATCACTGTTGCAACTCGTGCCGAACGATGCTTTGTTGCCAGGTTCGCTGCGTTGACTGACACATATGCGAAGCCCACCACTTGAGTTATATTTGGCAACATTTTATTTTTTTGGGTTTGGAACGTGAAAGTCAAATAGTACTGGAATACTAATCACACTATTGGAATACTAATCTTTAATTTTTGTGGAATTCAATGAATTTTTAACACGACGAACACAACGAAACGAGCTCTGTTTAAATTCATAATTATCATCATTTAGCTGTGGTCTTGACGGGGAAATGTCGTCACCTTCACAAAATACTTTCTCCGCTTCTCGGGTTTCACTGTCTTATGTTTCAACTTTTTCATGCACCTCTTCGTCACTGGTTTGCAATTTTGTCAACTCCCAAACTTGCATAATCACTTCTACTAAAACTTGTTCTCGTAGAAGTAGAAGGCGTGGAGAAAGCATGTTTTATTTTTTACAGTGTGTTAGCACAACACCCAAACATTAGATTTAAGGCTTTCAAAGATTATCTTAGTTATTTACATAAATACTTCTTTGCACTGCGTGGCCGGTCGGCTCAGCAGATTTTATAAAAATGGCAGACGTAAATGGCCCGGCGATCCATTGTTGCGGTAGTGGTCATGTGGTGCACGGCCGCTGTTTTATATCGGAGAGCAGCTCGGTGGCGAACCGGTCGAAATCGATCCGCGTCGCGGTCTTCAACGGTCGAATGGCTTCAACTTTAGCGTTGTGTTGTTCACCTCGTTGACGCGACACGGAATCCGTCGGAGAAAGTCAAGTACGCAGTCGTACGTCGTGCTACATACTAGCTACCGGACGATTACACCAGCGAGATTGGATCATAATGGGTAAGTCCGGCAATCGTGGCCAGTAATGGTACCTCTCCAGTTGCTAAGTAGACTGTGTCGTCATTCTCGCGCTGCACGTGGCCGCCGTCCGCGTGCTGTGCTCGTGACACGTTGCTACATTTGTGCATTGTTTTGCTGCACTCCGTACAATTACAACTAATGATTGCATCGTCATGACAAAATTATGTAGAAAATGCAATTTCGCATTTACAGTTACCTGCGCGAGAGGTTTTAGACCTCGACGATGGTTCGCTGACTTTGTAACGTTACATCTCTTTAAATTAACTCATTTTTCTCGAATCTCGCTCGGCGGCTGACTGTCTAAACGGATCAATAGAGGATTCTAGGTCAAGTGTCCACATCTGGCGAGTGAAGACGTATTTCTTATTTTTTGCCACTATTGATATAAAACGCGAATTGTTTATAAGTTAACACCGTTTCGATACCTTCTCGCTGTAATACATCAGTTTGTAACTACAATCGAGGAAATAGGGTACAGGCCACGCCAGAATTTACTCCTCCATTGTTCCCTATTGTTGTTACAAATTCCGATCAGTTCAACAGGCGGGTCAACGCTTTTGCAATATTTATCCACAGCGCTCAGTGTTAGCGTAATCATCCGCAGTGCAACCGACGGAAGCTTTTCTCAAAATCACCGGTCCGTGCTTATTTATTACGGTAATAATTACATATTGAATGTGCATTATCTTTGAGTGCGATCGTGCGCCCTTGCGCCACCTTTCCATTGCACCAATGCTTCCAAGCGTCCGCGGTAATTGTACTGTGAAGTACGCACAATTTGTTGTGGCGTTTATAAACGTGAAAGCGTTTCAATAAAAACTATTAACGTTCGCATTCCAACGCACCGATAATATAATCAACTTGTCGTTTACGTAAACGATAAATCTCCGTGATAATTTCGTTTATAAAGAGACAAAGGCGTGCGAATAACGAATCGATAATGTTGCGAAAACTCGCAATTATATGGGAAATGTAAACGAACGCGTTGTATGCGTAAATTCTTGTATTTGCCAGGACGGCGTGCATCCGTGCGTGAATGAATTATGAATTATGCAAAAACGATTATGGCATTGGGTTTCCGTATCCCGAAAACTTAAACGGAACCTTGCTCGCCTACGTACCAGGTGGATGGATCGGTAATTGTGAATAATACATAATTTGGGCCTAATTTTATGATTGATGCGAAACTCTTAATGCTTCTATTCTTAATTCGAATTCATATTTAATGCCCTAGAATGCTTTCTATGCTATTAATTATGAATTCGAATAGATAGAAATATTCAAGTGTGCATAGAAGTGCTTTACAGGCGATTCTAACGTGTGACATATGTATAAAACTATTGTAAACAATTTATTCGTCCCATATGACTCACTGTATATGCATTTTGTTTATTGTACACCACTGCAGTTTACCTGTCTCAGGTATCTATTTGTATTTCTATTAGAAATTAACTAATATATATTTTATATTGTTACAGCGCATCGGGCACAAGCGCGGTGGCCATCGACAACAAGATCGAGCAAGCTATGGTGAGTAACTATAATCCTATTACCACATATTGTTAGGCAGTGGCCACCTAATAATCTATGAAGCCTTACAAGAAAACACAATAAGTTCAATAACCACAAATATCGTGTTGGTTCTAAGTTATCGTCTATTATCAGATATTTCCTTCAATAAACATTTATGGCTTGCATGAGGAAAACATTTTTCATTTGATTGCCCCATTACCGTGAGTAATCGTGGAAATTATAAAATCTGTTAAAGTTATATTTTATTGAGTTCTCTAATAAGCGTACTTACAGTGTACAGACTCCGGATCTAAGATAAAAGTAAAAGGAAAACGATTTAAAGCCATTGTGAACAAAGCGAGTGGTTTCCCCGCAAACAATAACATATTGAATGAATACTCTCGAATGAAGGAAAAGATTTATAGCACATTTCTCATTGACGACTCGTTATCAAACAATACGTACTTGCCGCCAATTGAACATAGCATTTGACTGATCAAAGTAGTTTTCAACTGAATTTGTTTAATCTAACTAATTAAACAGTTTTCTGTACCTATCATTAGTAAATACAAATAAACGAAGAGCTAATTCCGAGGTTAGCGGATGAGCTTTGCCCAGGCCCGAAACTATTACTGTTAAGCAACCTCAGACCTCTTGATTCCTAGCCAAAGGAACACCACAAGAAATCTCTTGTCGTAGATACTAGTTATCTGATGTTAAAACTAATCGAACATGATAATGAAAGGGCTAGCACAAAAATATTTTTACTTAGAATATCTATACATATAATAAAAGTATAACAGGCCGATCGATGTCTGTACATTATAGATATTGGAGAAAAACTAATATGGGACGTCTTTATTTGAGCAACTTTTGTCTGTCTGTCTGTCTGTATGTTTGTACACGCGTCACGCAAAAACTACTGCATGGAATTGAATGCAGTTTTCACCGATGTATTGCTAAAGGTCCAACTTACAATATACGCTCTATTTTACCGCAGGAAAATCGAAGTCGCGGGCAAACGCTAGTAAAGAATATTAATATTGTAACTAAACGAACTTGACGCCCATTACTGTTTTGTCCTGTTACTCATGCCCAATGTGCATTTGCTAAACGCATCACAAGAATCATTTGGCACTAAGCATAGGTTGGAAAACAATTTCTCATTCGTTCAAAACGCAACATGCCAACATTGTCAACAATCTCACCTGTGAAGTAACGTGATTTGAAATCATACCTATATGCATCGTCAGCGCTGACGTGACCGTTTAACTAAAGAAGAAACCCTCCTTTGTTCTATCCGCTAGTTATCATAATTGACTTTAATAAAGGAAACGTCGTAAATATGGAGTCACAGTCGATCCGATAACGGAGTACGGCGTCAATTTGATATATCTAATTTATTAGATTCACTTATAATGAATGAGCTGGCGAATTAGAGTCGTTGTACTGTTATAATCCCTTTGCTTTTATATGGAACCAATTGAGAGCTTAATTCCTTTCTGCGGATTATTGTAGATATTGTCTTCTGAGAGTAAAACTTTCTTTGTTAAGCTATTTAAACACAAAATTTAATCTGTCTACAACTAAGACTCTTCATTTTATTGTTGGTTAATCTCCTATTGAGATAATTTAACGATCTCTTCGATTTTTTTATCCTCTTTCTTATAAAGTTCGTGGATTTCTGTTGTCTGGAAATTAAATCCGGGCTTATTAACTTATTCACTATTTTAAATCAAATGTTTTAAGCTTAAACTTTTGAAAGAACAACTTAATAGTAATCTTATAGACCATTGTCTAGAGAAGTACTGCCTACTGATGCATAAGCAGTACAATCTTCAGCATACCAATTCTAACTGTTAACCTGGGTTACAATGTCTGTTGCATTGCAAGGCAATTTAATTGGTGTATGTGAAAAATGCAAGATCTAGACACACATACTTCAAACAATAAAATTGTTATGTTCAGTCCCATTATCGCTGGTTTCTGAGTATTTAATCTGTCTTGAGGATGCCATCGGCTAGCAATCATTACTTTTTATTAGACGTCGCGTTGCAATCCAAGACATCCAGACTGTGGCGCGTCAGTCGGCCGCTGTGGTTCCGCGTGCTCTCAATTCTAGTAATTCGTGGAACATTTTATAACCGGCTTTGATGACACCGCGTCCCTTTTGTGCTGTAAATCACCACATTCAGATAACCACCACGCGTGACCGGCATCGGCCGCGGGTGTGCGATAACTTTCGTATTATCTGTACCAAACAAAACATACAAGTACACCCGCTGATATCCGTCCGTCATCCAATAACTTGCAAGTCAATGAACTTACGAATTCTAATTCTATAATGTAGGTTGGCGATTTTATAGTGTTTAATGCGAACGTACATGCATTAAATAACGCATATGCATTTATTCGTGACTAGCTTCCGCTCGCGGCTTTGCCCGCGTGGATTACGAACCCATACATTTTTTCGGGATAAAAAGTCTATGTGCTATTCCAGACTATAATCTATCTCTGTGCCAAATTTCATCCAGATCCGTTCAGCCGTTCTGGCGTAAAAAAGTAACAAAGATCCATCCATCCTCACAAACTTTCACATTTATAATATTAGTAGGATGATGCCATTTATTCGTGATGATGCCAATCAAATATTTGAGGTAATAAATCATAGCTCTCCTTGAACGAAAACTTCCGAGAAATATCGGTCAATCGTACCGTTGACCGATATCGTGCACTGTTCGATGTAATGCCGATAAAAATACTCGCGTACATTATTGAGGAAATTTCGACATTATCGTCAGTTTTCGCGTTATACGCTGAATCGCGGCCATTACGATTCCGTTTCACGCAGTAGTTGCGTAAAGATGCAATCTCCCGAGAGTTTATCCGTGTTTATAATAGCAATGGTTGAGCTGCATAACACCGTTATTAGATCGGAGTCACCATTTGAATCACTAATGACTTCCCTTTTTTAATAGCCAGGAAACGCGTCCCGTTCTGCCCCGCAGCATATTATACCATGAGACCGTATTTTACGTTTTATAAATTGTATATGATACATAAAATCGTCGTATTATAGAACTGATTGACAAAGACATCTGTAATTAAATTCATGTGCTAGACGTTCATAATAAATGTCAACTCTGTGTTCCATTTGAACACGATTAGATTCTCAAGACTTTTGTATTAGTTTCATTGTCGTTGTTGTCGACAATGCAACCTTTGTTTCCTACCTTCCAAATATTACGTTCTACATTTAAGTAACTTGCATAATTTATCATACAACGTCTCAACATTTGTTTGTCTCAGTCTCGCTAGTAAAAATGTTATTATTCGTATGTTCGGTTTCTTGTTTTATTCTTACATGAGTTTCTTCCTTTATTTTTGTAATGCAATCATGTGCTAGATGGGCGCAATATTTGCAACAGATTTCACTTCTTCCATCAAGTACATCTGCTATCGCAATTGAGATTCATCGTCGTGCACTATTGGACGCGTCTCACATCGTCTATAATTAGCCGACGCAGATGGCCTCAAGCGATTGACCCCAATCCAGCCCTAATGCTCACTACCATCGCATCATAGTATTTTTATCACTCCCCACAACACGCTCGTGCAGTTCTCCTAGCTCCATATTTGTATAATTAACTCGTTCCAATCTATTGTTAACAAATTTATTGCATATACACCGAAGACTTTGTTAGCCACACTTCTTATGTTATTGGCACTTGTTAATTCTGCCCGATATCAATAAGTAGTCTGTCTATTTCAAGCACAGGCGATACACTCGATATCATTTTGTTTTTCTATAATCTAAACACACATGTTCGTACCTCACCTTGTAGATTATCATAAGAAGAGATTAAAACTGTATTCAAATATTGTAAATAATATCGTTTTCTGTTATTATCACGTAATACAGTATCTTTCCGTTTGAAAACATTTCACAATACGCCTTCAGATCTAACGAAAAAGATGTGTCGTTTTTGCCGCGTGTCGCAATGAGTTTAATAAAATTTCTTTACATAATCGACCTGATTGTAATATTTTACAATATATAGTTTATATATTATAAACTCAGTAGTGAAACCTACAAAACAGGAGGTCAGTAATTAAAGTCGCAACTTAGAAAATAATTTATTTTGCATACATTTTAATGTACACAGTAGTGGGTATATTAACATCTCAAGCATCCAGCAAACGTGGCATGACCAGTATTTAAACCGGTCCACCTTGAAGAACGCCATCTTACATGGCGCACGATGAATGTACACCTGCAGATCGTATATAATTTCGGATTCTGTGGTACACTGGTTCTCGTTGGTTTTCGTAATATCTACGCTTACCGTTACGTCATCCGTGTAGATATGTTTATGCGTACCGTCATATTGATGTGTAGCAGCCATAGTTTACACCACTGACCTGGTTCCACGCATCTGTTCAAACATAAATTTCTTTGATTCTGGTCAAGCGTTTACATTTCGTTCCGCTCTTTTAAGTTTCTCCGTGATGATTGACGCGATGAGCGTCGTATGCTGTATGATGCACCATTGCAACACCCCGTTAGTTTTTGTCGTGTTTCCAAGATGTCATTAGCAAGTATTATGAAGACGGTGTTTATTTGTTCTGAGCTGCGTGTGGAAATTTTTATTTGCTCCAAGCACCACCGTATGCTAATTCCCTCGTTGTATACGTGATTTGCATGAGCCAAACGTGACCCGACGGGAATCGGCCGGCCGAGAATAGACACGGAAGGAAAGCCGGCACTGGCGCGGAGCTGGAGTGGAGACACGTGCTCTCTTGATTATGCGGCCGATTCGTGTACGCCCACCAACTGGATAAAGACCCGGAGACGTCAGGAGGTCACACGATTCGGTCGCGTGCCGCCAATAACGTGAACTAGCGTCGAGTAATTTGCAACTAAAAGCGGCTCCGAGAGAGCACGCGCCAGATCGGAATCGCATCACGAACCCAGGAAATGCTAGAAAAGTTTTCTTGGAAAACAAACCTGCTCCTGTAATGAAGTCGTTGTCGCGTCTGCGACGGTGCAATCTGTCTGCGCTCTGGGGTGGACGCCTGTCACCAATTCATGTTTTGATCAAGTAATCTTCATTATCACGCATTCAAGACGAAATGACTAAATACCATTCAAAAACAAAGTGCCAACAAAGACTCGGCAAAACGATGACACGATTTCAAATACTATATGAATTCAACCTGACGTTCACATCGTTATTTCTTTATTATATTTCAAAACTACACTAACAATAAGCAATATAAAAATTAATTAATTTTCTGGAGATAGATTTTTAAAAGATACCAATCAGTCGCGGTTTCGTACAAAGTAATACCTTCCATCGTTAACCTTTTTTAATATAGTATCTGCATTGCGATTATGTTATTTTTTGATATTGATCATAAATTCAGGGCTGCAAATTTTATCTAAATATTGGAAAAATATCTTTGGAAATCTCCCAGAATTACAGTTAATCTATAGATAACCACAATCATACGTTAAACGCTAAACAGATTGCAAACACTGAGGTAAACATGTTTTCGCCGAAAATAGCCCCCGAATTTTTAACATCTGCTATTCGTTATTACATAGATATTTTTTTTATCTGAAGGTAAATATTTAACTTTTTTAATAGCTGTATTTTCGTGAATATGCTGAATTTATTTCTTGCAGATAAGACCCAGTACATTACTTTTTATGCTTTACAAGAACTGTCAGACTATCATAATAATTATTTAATTATTCATACTTATTCCTTATATTTTCCGGTTCGATGTTATTCGTCATCGATGTTACCTTTTATTTATAAATATTGTGATGTTTATTTTTCTTCAATGCAAACGTACGGGTGGTGAGTATTGCAATGACATCACCTCGGAGGGTCAAACGACCACTCTTGATTATGAACGTATTTGACCGCTACAGAACAATTTTCACTTGTTTGTTTAACTTATCGCTGTGATAACGTAGCTACGTCAATACGTGTTTACAATAAAATTATTTATTGGATTCTTTTATAAAGTTTATTAATTATTCTATAAGGAAATTGATAAGAACGTCTGGCTTGTACGAGGCAGGTCAAGGATTGACACTAGTGTTTTGGATAGAATTGACCTTAGTGATTTATCGAAAGCTTTATTACATGAATTAGAAATACGCCAATAATAAAACAATAACGTAGCGAAACGCCAACGCTGTTATATAAACAACCAGAGGTAAGAAAGTAATAAATGTAATTAGAGCAGAATCGGAAATTGCACGCAATACCTATAGAAAGACTGTAATCAAACACTAAACATAAGATAATAAAACAGGAGGGAATACTGCAACAAATTATATCGGTTGTAAACAATACATTCTATATCATATACGAGTATGTAATTGAATTGTGTCACGAATATTAATAGACCATTGTTTCCAACTGTGCAAATACATCCTTACATAAGGTTCCACAAAATGATAACAACATGTGATCTGAACATTATTTAAACATATGTTCTTGAAATATCTTTAAGAAGTATTCTATTTGCAAATTTCGATGCTACAGAAATTTATGCTAAATTTAATTTAATTTCAGTTATCAGTTATTGTTATATGTAATCTTTTTCAATATAAATAATGTCCATTGTTTGGATCAGGTTTAATCATATAGCTATTTGAAGTCACCCTTATTTACAAAAACCACGTGATATTTTAGAAAAACCCACGGTTTGTTGTTGGCTTATGATCAAATGAACATGTTAAAATCTGTCAATTTAAATTAAATTAATATGATGGTGTTCCCCTACGAGTCTTAAGGACAGCGTTGGCATGAATGTTGGCATGGTGTGGTGAAAATCGAAAGAGTGAAGTGAACCATGTGTGGAGAATCATGGCTGCCCGACTGCGACCACTTTTACGAATTTTATTTGCAAGATCGATAACCTGTTTTGCAAGGTGACGCAAAACTTATGAATTACTCAGTCCCACAAATTAGCATTTATAGAAATCTCATAATCCTCCCAAGACATTTTCATTTTGGTCACTATAACTTTTGTTTCTAGTAATTATCTTCAGCATTCCGATTTCTGATTGTCTCGAGTCATCGTTAATATATTGAGTATCATATTTAATTCTGCTATCTCTGTTTATTTTGCTATTACAAACATTTCAACATTATGTCAGAAAATATCAACTAATGATACCGAATGTATGAATTGAGACACGATAAATATATCGTTAATAGTATTATACCAAAATCAACATTAATGAAAACAATATAGACAATTGATCACTGAGAAATTTTCTAAAATTAACGCATGCGTGCCTGTTTATAATATTGAGTTTATTGCTGTCTCACAATGTTAAGCACCTGCTTAACAATATGACTCTAGTAACTGTACTGTTTCGATAGATTGTCGATTTAATAGATCTGCGACACGTCGATCACATATTTAATAAACATAAACCTCGCGATCCACCCACATGCAGTCAAACGCTCTATTAAGATCCAAACACAGTTCATGTACATATTTGGACAATAATTATGTAATGTAAACAAACCATACTTATTGCTAGGAACATTACTATTGTGACTTTGTTTATCACTATGATGTTTTGGTACTGGCGGGGCACACATGTGTGCTAACAAAATGTTTTATAATAGAGATGATGTCATTAATACAATTAAATTAAAACTGCCGTCTGTTCAAACTGTTTACGAGTTGCGTTCAAACCTGTTTTCCTACCTTTTAGTCGATGTTTTAATTCTTTGTTATCCTCTGTTATTTATTGATAAAAAGTTTAACATTTACGTAAGTTCAGCTAATAGCCGGATATAAAATATAATCCGATTTCAAAGATATCTTTATTATTGATAATGTTATCATATTTATTATTGATTACTGTATTTTAACGTGAGACTATAAACACCTCAAAAATAAAACGATTGATTATGTTTGTATCTTCAAATTGATTGCCAAATCTATTTACGATGAGGATAGCTTCACCACCAATGCTACTAAATCTAGATGTTGCCGTTTTCACCGGTACCATCCGGTTATAATTAAAAACAATGCGACAGGTTTTAACGTATGCCCTTGGACTGGTTATATCATCGGCTGCTGTATTTGGTGCACGACTCCGCAAAAAGTTCAGTGCACTCTTAACGACTTCGCTTTATATACTTTCTTTTAAATCTTTAAATCGTCGTGTTATTTATCTATAAATTTTCTTTACAATTGTAATGTCGTCCTATATACATGTTTTTCGCGCTCTCTATCTTTTATCTAATTCACCTACTGACATGAAAATGTAAGTAAACAATGATAAGTGCTGTTTTACATTGTAAATAAGGTGCTAACGATGGCAAACTGCGCCTAATTACTGTTGTTCTATTGTATTAATTTGCACGCGAAGTTTTCAAGATTCTAGTGAATTTGTTTTCAATTTAATGCCAATATATTCCTGTGATGAGTGCATTGCCGCCCCATCATCATTGTATCCGTGACGCTCAATATTTTCTAACGAGATCCGGCACAGACCGGTGTAATTTCAGCACACAGATTCTTCTAATTGAAGGTCGCGGCACCCACGCGAGTACAACCAGACTGAATAAGATTTCATCAAGTCTTCTATTTATATCCTGGTCTAATTATATCATAACTGAAATCCACTCACACCACACCACATTTAGCCACTCATCGAGCCTAAGTGCATACTTTGACTCACCAAAATCTTTAGGATGACTAGAGCATTTTAAAATTGTTTTCTCTCTCGTAGGCGTACATGAAATGTCTGACGAAAAAATAAATTCTTTATCGTACAATATTCATAACATCGTCTTTAAAACGTCTCTAAAATCGTGCTTAATTTATAGAATTATAAATATTGTAATAATGTTGGCATTAGATTAAATTGCAACTTGGTTTATAAATAGTAAATGTTTGTTGCCGAGTTATTTGATTCATTATCCGCATTCTTAAAGCCCATTACATTACATATTATCATAAAAATCTCAGCCCATTGCTCTGACAAATTCCAAGTGTACCTTATTGTTCTGTTAGCTGTTTTGTATGTCTATGTATCAAATGAATGTGCTGCCAATTGAATTTCTTTGTTTTTGTAACTTTAAACGGTTATGCAACCTTGTGTTAGAGCGCCACTTGTGTAATTAGTTACATACCGACACAGTTTAATGTTTTTATTTTTGTCGTCCACTGTAGGTCCTCTATTAAGGGCGAAAATTTTCCAACGAAGCTTAATTGGTCTGTATAAACATTGGTTCATGAATGAGTGTCGTGAACATCTAACCGCAAACATGGTAATCTTTATTTAGCAATATTTTATTTGGTCTGCGTTCGATAATACGAAGCTATATTAGTTCTTCTTCTTTACTTATATCGATGCTTAAGTGTCGTTCGAGTTTAGCAATGTCATTATCGACGTGTCACTAGGTGTATTTATATCTACACTAATTGTAAGTGCATGTTGGAGGTTGTGGTAGACTTTTTATTTGCTCCAATTTAACGTGGAGTGCACGTCAATTACTTTGTACTTACATCCGCATGCTGCGACTGTAATTACTGTTCTTGTAACTTAGTTTCTTAATCGCACATATTTGATTCAGATGATTTCTCACTACTGGTATGATGAACGTGCTAAGTCCTGATCAAGAAAACTGTAATAAGAAGTACAGATCAATAAATGTTGCCATAAATCGTATTTTCACGAGTATCAAAACAAGATTGGAAAATAAGGGCTTTGTTGATATCAAAGTAGGTTGTGTCGATGAGTTCAGGGTGCACGGTCGAGTCGCGTGGCGTGGCGTGGTGACGTGTTCGCCGCCATTTTAAATAGGGCGAGCGCGCGCGCAGACCATCAGTCGCCTGGTAGGACGCGCGAGCGCAACTTCGTCGCATTAGTTCACGAGTTACACGTTATCGCCAGTCGAGTTTCAGTCGTCGCCGGCGACGCTCATACATTCAGTGACCCTGAAAATAAGTTTACCGCTCATTTATAATATGATCGACGTTGTGCAAAAACCTCGGGATGGCTGCCTGTACGAAATCAGACAGAAAGGACATAAAGATACTTGTTATGTGGTCGTGCCTAATACAAAAGTACGTTTAATTAATTTTTAACTCGGATAGTTCTTTTTTCTTTTATAAACATCATTGCATTTTCGTAAAATGCATTACGTTTGGCTTTTGATTACCTACCTTTAATTTAATCGTGCGTTATAATCAATTTATTGAGAGCCAGTATGAATCGGTGGCCACTGTTAAGAATCCTATCCTGTTTTCGAAAACTTTGTTACATCAATTAACTACTGTTGTGCATTCGAGTGTTTTTTTGGTATGTATTCAAAACTAACGTAAATATTTTGCGTTGTTTCAGGATCTGGTTAAGAGCCACTTGATGTTCGCGGTGCGCGAGGAAGTGGAAGTACTCAAAGAGCGCATCGCAGAACTGATGGAGAGGATCAACCAGCTCGAAGTGGAAAACACATACCTGCGTGCGCACGCCAGTCAGGACACGCTGGCGCAGCTGCCAGCCGCGGCGGGCACGAAGCCGCCAGCGGCGCCACAGGGCCCTCAGCCGCCGGTGTCGTAGGGCGGCGGCGCGGCGCCGCTGAACACGCCCGCCGGCCCCTGCCGGCCCCGGAGGTCCCCGGCCTCGCCCTCGGCGCGCGACCCCGCCCGCGGCACCCCTCCCACGGAGTCACTATGGCTGTGCTATGTTAATTCGTAGGTTAACAAGGAACGAGTGTAAGTACACCGGTCGAGCGCCGAGGGACGCTGCGCGCACGCACCGCGCCGGCGCGTCTCGCCTGTCTTCGTATAAATCACACAAGTGTCTAGTTAGAGCTGTCCGCTTGCACGCGGCCGGCTGCCGCCCCGCTCGCCGCCGCAGCTCGGGGCTGCGGCTCAGGGGCGGCTTCCGCGCACCGCACCACCAGACATTATGCTTCGGATTATAGATATATATTTTTCTGTTATTACTATTTAGGGTGCAGAATTTCGTGCTAACTGCCATGCTTTTGCTACGCATCTCAGCAACGAGTCTTTAGTGTTTCGATGTACGTCGTGTATATTTTTATTTGGTTTAACGTTTAGGTATCGCTATCCACGTAATGTATTCCATTTAAGATAACTATAAGATGTGTGTTAATATAATAAAATGTAATGAAATAGTTGAATATTCTTATGCATTGAACAAGGACTGTGTGTTAATTTATTATCTATATATTTTTTTTAATGTAATTTAAGTTATTTATCACGTTTCTCTATATGTATACTGCGTTGCATTAAATTGCAAGTGTTCCTGTAGGGCCGATAATAATGATCTGTCGATAGTGAGTACTGAACGAGTTGTGTGCAGTTTTCATTTAGTTGTTAATAACATATTTACTATTAAATATAAATGTTTGAATGTATGTTATCCGCAGTCGTTATGTGTAACGTTATACTGAGCAGTCGTTTAGAATTAGAATCGTTGCGAGAATGTGACCTCGTCCGATGCTGGCTTTAGTGAATTTTGCACGCTGAAACTGAAAAAAAAATATACTATTTTTATTCCAACCCTATGATAATGGAGGTATATAGTAATTTAACATTGTATTTTTTTAAATAATTAAAATTGTTTGTATATAGTACAAGTTATAATGTAATAGAATTGTGAATCGGAACGATGTATATAACGAAAGAATGTGATTAAAAGGAACCGATTCTGTAGTCTGCCTTCAAAGTATGGTATCAGATGTTATCGCGAGAGGTATATCTAAACGTTATAATTTAAAATATTCGCTGTATTTAAATAGCTTGATTGTTAAACATTAAACAAGCGAACAAAGTGGCTGGTGACTGACTGTATGGATCGTAACTATTGGGATGTGACGTGAAAGTCAGGCTCTATGTTTGTTTAAAAGCCAAAGTAAGGAAGGTGTGTCCCAGCGACTGAAGTGTGACTATTTTACCTATAGAGTAGTATTTTGTACAACGCTACTACATAATTATGTATGTGTATAGACGATTTTGTTAGGTCTTCATAATTAATTATTGTGAATATACAGTAATTTACTCCTAGAAGCATTACTCTAGATCTAGATATGGTAATATGAACTATATTATATACAGAAATTTGTAAATATACTGTAAACAAAAGTCCATTGTAGCTTATGTTGACCAGAAAGGTTCCTCATACCCAATAAATGCAAAACTACTCAAAATATCGTGTTATTTTTTATTAAACAACCTTTTCACGATGACCATGTTGCTTCATGTTATGCCTAACACAGACATTTCCCCAATTCCGTCAGGCTTCACTTGATAACGAAAACAACCAATAAGCAAATTGAGTAAAATAGTATCCTAAAAATTAGGCATAAAGAAATGCTGTGGTGCAAACTCACAGAAAAAGGGAAAATGTTTCATAAAGTACAGCTTATCAACTATACCTGGAGCGTGTATGCTTCCCCTTGATATGGTATGGTATGATACACAGCCAGATTTAGTCGAACCGAAATCGTTTACATTCATCGGAAATAGCTAAACCGGTGATCGAATGGGCCAGGAAGACTCCAACAGGATTTTTGGCACCAGATGTAGTTCTTTATTAGTGGTACATAATTGAAGTAAAATATTGATTTGTCCGCTGGAGGGTGTTCTAGGAGAAAATAATCAAGCGGGTGTTCAAAAAGTTTCAAACACAATGGCATATGTTTGAAAGAATAAAAACCTATACAATTTTAAAATAAACAGGTACCATTGAGTCAAGTACTTAATAAGAACTTAAAACCAAGCATTACCTCAAACAGAAATGATAAATGTTTAAAGTCATCTGACTGGAAGTAATTAATTTATGAATAGACGAACTGGGAAGATACCTTAAATAAAATGAACATTTTAATAGTAAAAAATGCTAAAAGTACAACTGACACAGTTCCGCCTATAATATTATAAAAGTCAAAAGTTCATAGAACGCATTGTTTACGAAGCGTCTTCACGCTTCTCTCATTCATTTTAGGCTAGACATGATCAGGTGATAGAACTGTTTACTTTTTCACGTGTTCAATATAAATTCGGAGCATAGCGCCATCTATTGAAAGACAGTTTAAATATTTTTTGTTGACGGACACGGTGGAGTGACGAAAGTTTCAGTTAGCGCCATCTATTTTAAATCTCTTTCTTGGGAATGTCTGTAACATGAATAGTCTTTGCGATGATTCCTAATAAAATCCATAGATGGCACATATTTCAAATAGACTACAGCATGACACCTTACAATTTGATAAACCAATAAAAGTTATGATGCTCGTTCTCGCTACAATCGCTACGTCAGAATCAAAATAGTTTTTTAATAAGTCTAAAGAATTAATCTAAAATAAATATGAGGGGGAAAACTTACCTTTTATATCTCTACGCCATAAGAAAGAAATAACCTCAATTTCTATATTTGCTACTCGTCGCTAGATGTCGCTATTTAAGAACGTATAACTATAAATCACAGGACGTGTCATTATAAATAAAATGTTGGAACTCAGAAGATTTTTATAATTATTATTTCTACGTGCGTAATTGGAAGTCTCCGGCTTATAATATACTATACAAATCAAAAACATGAACCTTGGTTTCTCTGTCTACGACATCAAAAGATAAAACGTTTCATATCATCAAAAGGTAACAGTATGGCAGCATAATAATTATCATGTCATCCTTGTCTGAAGCCATGGAACGTGCGATTGTCTAATGTCAAATTCTGTTTACGTCACGTCACTTTACAAGTTGTCAAGAAGATTATTAATTGTATTACAACCAAAACAATGGATAATATGAGTTTAAAGGAGATTCAAAGCAAGCTATTATTATGGGAAGCTTCAGACAATCCCTTGGCACCTCTTACATCTGATCAGAGAGAAGCTATCCTGGATTTAGAGTCGCTAATACTTGGTGTCTCGGCTGACCAAGACGATGTTTGTATTTCAGCTATTTATTATTTATTTTCAAGTTTAATTTAGCTTTTGACCACTTATAATTGTGTAGAAGTTATAATTGCAAACGCTGTATTAGTAGTATTTAAATAAATCATGTAATTAACCCGATTTTTCCATACTTAAGTTTACTTTGAATGATTTTGTTTTATTTCACTTTACAAGGAGTTTATGACTACTAAAAGCTTGTATGCGCAAATTTTGTAGTGAAATGTACGTAGTGGATTACTTTTAATTTATATTTATAGGTAAAAACTCAAATAAAAACAACAGGAGAATTAGAAAATAGCAATATACCTACTGTGGACACTACATATGATTTTCTGGAATGGTATGAGAGCTTGTGCGACTCTAACTTGAAGGCAGATGATACGCCATACGAAGCTTATCATAAGCAGCTAGAAGATAGAAGAAATGAGTGTGTCGCTTTGACTAATCAGGTATAAATATATAGCTTATTTTGTCACACATATTTATATAAATAAGTTGTTATTAAAGATGCTGTTATATTATTCCAGATTGGCGCTACAATGTCTGACCTAGACAAACTGTCAGAGCAATACAACTTTGTGTCAAATAAAACAAATGCATTGCATACAATGAGTGAGCAGCTTCTCGCTGACCAAAACAAGCTGTCTAGTATAGGTAAAGTGTTATAGTGCAAATATCCATGATGCTAAGTAGAAGTCACTAAACATAATGTTAGGTCTTTGTTTTTATTCAATGTCATGAATTTAGATTATGTAAACGGCTTCTGTGAAGTATCTCAGTCTGTATTAATTAATCACTGTCAACGTAAATTTCAGTACTATAGTATCAGTCAATAAGCAGTGAGTAAAAATAGGACTATAAATGTTGATTTATCATCAGCATCTCAAAGGTTGTAGTAAAAATTTGTATTATTATGTATCAGGTACAATGAGGTTGGCATATCCATTTGGATAAATTTCATTAGCCTTAACCTTTAGAAAAATGTTATACATGTACAAAAAGTTATCTCTATTACAGGTGATGACATAAAACAGAAGCTGCACTACTTCACGCAAGTCGAGCACTTGTCCCAACGACTGAATAGTCCCACAATGTCTGTAAACAGTGAGACTTTCTTCAATGTCCTCGCCAAGATTGATGAGTGTCTGGAGTATATGAGAAATAATGTAAGTAAAGTATTCTAAGAATGAAAAGTCTTGAAAGTTGACCGTAGTGTACTTAGGTGCCATATATCTGCCCTTTTTAAATATTTTCTTGAGTCTTTCACTCAACTATATAGTGGCGGTCCGGGGGGTCGTGGGGATCATGACCCCCAAAATCATACACGTCAAATTGACAAACCTCCTAAAGATAGACAGTTAACGAAAATTAAATTCGTACTTAAAACATCTAAACAATGAAATCAAAAATAAGTAATATTATATTTAATATATATATATATATATATTTAAATCTAATTTGCTCAACTTCAAACAATCCTAGCTCCTGCTCCATGGCAGTGAATATAAATTTTCATATATCTATGTTATTGGATCTAATGTTTATACTAAGTTGAAGACTTAATAAACCTTGAATAATGACACAAGACTATGACCATACTTTCGTTAAAAATAACCTCACCATTTCAGAGCAATTTCAAAGAATCCCACACATACCTAGTAAAGTACCGTCACCTGCAAAACCGTGCGATCTCGCTCATCCGCTCCTACGTCACGCACGTGTTGAACCATGCCACGGAACAGATGCTGGCACCTAAGGACGAGGACCAGAATGACCAGGAGACTATGGATACTGCTTATGCCGTATACTTCGGCAAGTTTCAAGCGGCAGCACCTAAACTCAAGATGGTTATCAGCGAGATTGAAGCGAGGGCAGAGAAGAACGCTGAGTAAGTATAAAGTGTATTTTGAGGAGTATAGATAGGTTATGAACCCATATATTTCCAACATTCATCAGGTTTTCTGTTCATCTAGTCCAAAATAAGATGCTACACCTCAATTAATAATGTTATTAACATCATGCCGTGTAATTCTGGTTAGATTAGATTGCTATTACAGACTATTTTTGGAAGGAAAACAACCATATAATGATGTCGTTTGTTCCCAGTTACGCCTCCCTCCTGGCGGATGTCCAGCGTGAGTACGCGTCGCGCCGCTCGCGCGTAGCAGGTGCGGCCACGGGCGGCGCGCTGCGTGCGGCGGCGGCGCGCCAGCTGCGCGACCACTGCTCGCTGGCGCGCGCCGCCTGCTCGCTGCTGGCGCACGCCTGCAGGGACGAGTGCGCGCTCTATAACCACTTCTTTAGCAACCCTTCTCCTGCGTTGGAGTAAGTGTTGTTACTAGCCATTAGTTTGTGCGCGATAGTTGTGTAACCATTGTTTGGTGGCCTACATTACCTGACCCGCCTAGACATATGATAAATTCTAGGAGGGCCAGATAATGTAGGGCACCAACTGTACAATGGAATATGACAAAAATCTAGTAGGATTTAGGATCGGAGCTGCGGTGTATAGTGTATAGTGTTAGAACTTTAACCTAATTCTCGGCTAAACGTTGCAAGATAAGTGGCTACTCTAAATATGTTTTTTTGATGTTTGCAACACTGTTTGTTCATTTTTTTTTGTATATATAACAAACCTTGCTCTCGTGTCCATTTCGCGGACATCGTGTTCTGTATACAAAACATCAGTTTATTAATGTGCCTTCTTCTTGAAGATGGGCTTCGTCACTGATATTCATCATAATCTCATCACTCACACAAACATATATAAACCTAGGTTTTATTTTAATACCTTCGCTTTTCAGACAGTACTTCAGTGTTGATCTTTATAATTTCCACAGAGAGTACCTGCAGTCACTATGTACTGGTCTGTACGAGACTCTTCGGCCTCACATCATCCACATCAACCATCTCGAGACCCTCGCCGAGCTATGTGTCATATTGAGAGTGGAAGTTATTGAGGAACAAGTCAATAATGATCGTGAGTCCTAACATTTTAGTTCTTAGAAAAGATTCGTTTGACCAATTTTTTTTTTCTTTGCTCTACTTTAAAAGTAACTCCTTAAGTTGTAAAAACACAAATACTCAAATGCATAAACACCCAGATCCGGAACAACTATCTGTAGTTCATACAATTATTTGTGACGTGCAGGAATCGAACCCGCGCCGTCAAGAATTCGTCTTCGTTCATCCGTCGTCACTGAAGCTGAACTTAAGTTCAGTGGTCCAAGTCTGATCCTGTCCGAAGAATGCTGTCAATTTCCGAACAGTGCATCTCACTCATATAATACTTTTCGTTTCCATTTCCAGCCGTTCGCTTAGCAGCACTAGGTCTATGCGCGCGCGCACTCCTCCAGGACGCACAGGAACGACTCGTGTTCCGTGCACACGTACATCTGAGAGCAGACGTGCTGCTGTACCGGCCGGCCCAGGGAGACCTCGCGTACCCACAGAAATTACTCATGATGGAGGTAATACGTTCTTAAATCATAGATCTGGGAAAATTTTAGGGTAGTTCAGTAAAAGTAACAGTAGTTTAAAGATTAAAGTAGTTCACCTATACATATGTATAAAACCTTTTTTATACAGCTTTGTCTTAAACATTCATCAATTATATTCGAAACGTCTGTTATTTTTTTTATCTAATATTTCATGACGCATTAACACTTGCAAAGCTAATTAATGGAATCGTTACTTTGCGAAACTTTTTACTTTGCGTCTCCAAAACGGCTGCACCGTTTTTAACGCGTCATTCATTGGTAGATAACTCATGTTATAATCAGTAACTTAGGCTTTTGTTTTAATTTTAGAAGAAACATTAGGGTTCCCCGCAAATGCACGGTTGCGTAATCCACGCGGGCGAAACCGTGGGCACAAGGTAGTCTTAAAATTCTGGTGTGCTTTTGTTAGTAATTCTTCTCCTAAACGGCTTGATCGATTTTGATGAAGTTGTTTTGTACTTTTCCACAGCAAATCGCTATGTCCATCCAAGAGCAATCCCTCAAACGAAGCGACTCGCGCAACTCCATGGTATCAGACATCTCCGCGACATCGCAGGAGGTCGCCAACATCAACGTGGAGGCACAGCGGAGACCCCAGGCCTCTCCGGCAGACCTGCACGGCATGTGGTACCCGGGCGTCAGGAGAACGTTAGCAGCCCTATCCAGGCTATACCGGTGCCTAGAGAAAAAAGTCTTCCAAGGCCTAGCGCAGGAAGCTATTTCGTTGTGCGTCCAAAGTGTAGATAGCGCTGCGAAGCAAATCACTGCGAACACCACGAGCATTGATGGCGAACTATTTCAAATAAAACATCTTTTGATATTAAGAGAACAGATTGCTCCGTTCCAAGTTGATTTTATTGTGAAAGAAACTACTTTAGACTTCAGCAATATGAAGAACGCAGCGTTCGGCTTGATACAGAAGTCAAGACAGATATTTTCTCTGAACAGCAATAACGCTCTTATAGAATTCCTCTTAGACGGTACTCCTATGGTGAGGGAACATCTTTTGGACTCACGGAAGGAGGTCGACAGGCAGCTCAAGAGTTGCTGCGAGATGTTCATCAGAGATGCCACGGAGATACTTGCGGGGCCAATGATTACATTTATTGAGAAAGTGGGTAAAATATTGGTATATTTAGCTCTTAGGCGTATGATTAAGTAAATACAGACTCCCTGTCTTCTTGTAGATGTCGTTAGGCGATACTGCAATTACCTGTAAGTCTATACAGGTAGTGCCATCCACGAAGACGCGCCAAAGTGTTTTATTTCTGTCGATACACACTAATTACCTATGAATGCACACGCACTACGATGAATTGATTAATCACGAGAGAGCGTTACGGTCAGCTAGAAAGCCTCGACCGAAAAATAGTGGGGCGCGTCTTCGTGGATGACACTATCTGTAGACTACCTGTAGACTGTGATTCGTAAATGTCGACCCCGTACATTTTGCAAGTGCAAATCGACAAGCGTAATCGGCCATTGCAACTGTCGTCGCTCTATTAAGATATTAAACAGATTCCGAATCAAATATCAAATCTAAATACATACAAAATTTGTCACCATGATAAAAAAAATCTACTAAGTGTACTTATAAAACTATATTTAAAATAATTTGTCTGTATAGTCCCAAGGTTTTACGCCAATAGAACAACTGAAGTCTCAGCCGTGGGCAACGCCGGAGGAACTAGCGGTGGTCGTGAAAGAAGCTCAGAAGAGGATCAGGGCACACCTGGCGCCGCTGCAGCGGTCCATGCAACTCTACTTAGCCAATAAGGAGACGGAGTTCATTCTCTTTAGGCCTATCAGAGTATGTATTGATCGGAAAATTCTTTATTTTCTCATATCGTACCTACAGTACCCACTCATCCAATAAGAAGTAAACCAGACGCACTTTTTCCGTGAAAACGAAAGTATAGATTAATGTCAAAGGCGGCAGCGTCTCTTTGAACACTCCTTACTCTTCTAAGTTGGGTCATTGCCTTTGTACGGTACGTGTTACGGATTTGATTTCCACACGGAACAAATATTTGTATTACTATTATAGGACTACATTATTGGAAAACGAAAGCAGTGATATTATGGCATTTTTTTTCCTTATCAGCCCCACATTCCCCAGTTGAACGATCTTGTATCTCGAGTGTGACATCCTCTTAACAGTAACCCTTACTCATATTGCTTTGAAGAATGAATGAACCAAACTTAACAACCTACAACATTATACTTTGAACCAAACTAATCCTCTTACAGAACAACGTCGTCGGTTACTTCGTACAAATCGAACAGCTACTCACAAACGCTGGGTATTCGTATGAAGACACCCTCATCGTAGCTTGTCCGACCCCAGAGCAGGTGTCCGTCTTCATATCCTCAGCCAGCCTCATCAGTCACAGTGAGCCGGTGCAGCCATATGGTACTAAAGTTAAACCGGGGGTTATTAGGAAGCCTAGCGTCACAAGTGTTCAAGAGAAGGAGGAAAATACTATCAGTGAAGCTCCTAGCACTGTAACATTGTAGTTAGGTTTAATAAAGAGATTATATTATGTCCGTCGCTGCAGAATACATGTCCTGTCAGGGGTCTATCAGGGTCAGGTGCGCAGTACTCGCAACCAAAACCAGAACCACATATGAAATGACGACTAATGTAAGTAGATGAAGCATGCTGCGTGTGACTGATTACCAGTCTAGGACCATGGAATAAATTATTTTATGTAACAAGTGAGATCGTTATGTAATTTTCGATATTTTTTATTTCCATGACTGCCAGACATTGGTGAGTTTTTTTTATGATGTGGTCCTATACTAACTCCTTCATCTATTTACAAACCAAGGCATTTTGAAACCAAGGCTTTTGCAAAAAAGAGAACTGAAGATTTGGCAGGGCGTATCTTCCGCAGCCCACGTGATTTGTTATTTATTCCCTATAATTATTCAAAACAAATACATATGTAACTATACTGTAACTATGGTGGAATAATAATTCAAATATAATGATGATAGGCAAATAAAAAGAAATAAATAAAAAACTAATGTTTATTTACACTTTATTTTACTTATTCTCCTATAATAAATACAGATTCCACCAAGACATTGTGTTTTATTACAATAAAACGACAGACATTGGGAAAAAGTGTTTAATGCTTTTATTTCCGATCTTAAATGATTTAAATATTGTTTCTAAAATGTACACTACAATTGTTTACACCCTAAGCCAGTACATTCCAGCGCGGATCCTTGTGTAGTCTGGCAGACCTTCGGTGGGCCCAACAGCAGCGACAGCAGGGCAGCGGTCATACAAGTACTTATAGCACACATCGCGGACATTCTGTACAGACACAGCTTCAATACGGGCATCCAGCTCATGGATGGGAATGCGGCGGTTGTAGCACAGCATTTGGCGACCAATGTCTTCACACACAGGGGTGGTACCATCAAGCTGGAGGAGCATGTTAGTCTTCAGCAGGTTCTTGGCACGCTCAACTTCACCATCAGTGACAGAAGTGCAAAGCTTCATCCATTCCTTCTGTACATTGTATAGCATATCATCCAACTGCAGAGGTTCAGCCACAAAGTAAATGCCCCAAAGTCCAGTGTCCTTGTAGCAGGTGTTGAAGGACTGGAAGCTGTGGCAAAGATTGCCAGCTGAGGCAGCACGAGCCAGGAAGGAAGCATTGTTTACGCCACCACCCTGGGAGCGGTCCCAAGCTCCAATAAGAGTGTTGGCAACCATCAGAGGAATGTTATCAGCATCGGTCCATCCTGCACCCTCAACAGCAATAGCAACATGGGCTAGGGGCATAGAGTCATCACGCACTCTGATCTCAGAGCCAGTGTAACGGCATGGGGTGAGTTCTACATCAGTAATGGTGTTCTTGAGACCGCTAAAGTTCTTGTTGGCAAGGTCAACTAACTTCTGGTGGTCGACTCCACCAGCACCAGCAAGGACAATGCGAGAAGGCTGGTAGTGGGTCTTGATGTAATTCTGAAGGTCAGCCTTCGAGATTTTCTTGATGTTCTTAGTGGGCCCAAGAATAGTCTGGCCTAAGGGTGTACCTTGGAAAGCAGTGGCGTGGAGGTGATCAAATACAACTTCTTGTAGGTTACTTTCGACATCCTGCATTTCGCGAAGAATGACACCTCGTTCTCGTTCGATTTCGGGTTCGGCGAGTGATGAGTTTTGGATGATGTCAGCAAGGATCTCAACAGCGGCGGGCACGTCGTTAGCAAGGCATTTAGCGTAGAACACGGTCTGCTCGCGAGATGTGTAAGCATTTAAATGGGCACCCATGTTTTCTACGAGAAGTTCCAAGTCGGTTTGCGACCTCTTACTTGTACCTTTGAACGCCATGTGTTCAAGGAAATGGGCTACTCCATTGTTTTTCGAGTTCTCGTACCTGGATCCAGCATCAATCCACAGTCCTACGGTGGCGGTCGCAGCACCGGAATCTTCAGACGCAACGCGGATTCCATTATCTAACACCGAGAGTTTTGTTGGTGGGACGTTTACTAATGCCTGCTTGTAACCGACGGCTGTGGCCAAACAACGCACCTGATTGCCCTGTTTTGAGACTATTCTCAAAGTAGTCGCCACCTTCAACATTTTTGCCCTGTTACTGATCCTTTTTAATAAAAATTTTTGCTCGCAGATTTACGTAATAAATGGGCAATAGTTCCGATATGTCAAAAAAGGGTTAAGTGAGAATGTTGCCATATTTAACTTTAAAAGTTACAAAACTTACCAATGTTCTATTTAATGGCAATTATTTTCTACGGATATAATAATGAAAACTTTCATTTTCATTAACACTTTTAATGAGTAAATGTTATTAACATTACTTTCTGTTGTAACAAAAAACAGGTAAGGAAACATTTTGTAGTTCAATTTCTAATTTATATTCTGCCAACTGGAAGAAATTAATTACTTACTGGCAAGATGTCTATCTTTTTTAAAAATCTGTTTATAACAAAATATATTATTCATATTATTTCACCTTGTCTCTGTTGTATTAAAGTTATTATTTGATCGATAGGTAGCAGAATTTATTGTCTCTCAGTGTTGGCAGTTATTCTGTATATAATATAATCTATGCTTATTCTTGCGTCATCTTTTGACGCTCCGTTACACGGTATGGTAATAATAGTTCCTCATTTCGCTGGATTAGTTTTGATGAAGATGAATATATCGCCACCTTTAAATTACATTAGATCTTTTTGCTTCATAAATTCATCGTAGCTTGCAAAATGACAATTACGTCAATGTCATGTCTATAAGTCTACTCATTAATGGCCGAAGTCCCGTTTTAACATTTCATTAAAATTACCTAGTCTTATTTTCTTATTAGTCGTCGGTTACGCAAAAAGGAACGGCATGCCCAGTTACTTGGGAAATCGTTCATTTTTTATCGCACGTAATTCGTGGGATTATTACGAGAGTAACGATGTTTAGTGAAGATTGTAATAAATTCAGTTTCGTTAAAGATTTCTGGGAAAGTGTGTGCCGGTAGACATAGGTGTCAAGGGGGTCCCCGCAAGATGCTATCAAAAGTTTTATCTGTGATCTAATAAATTCGTCATGACTACAATGAAGAACCCTAATCCGTCGTCTTCTAAGGCTTTGTACAGCCACATCAAGTACGAGCACCTGGTAGCTGGTATATCGGGTGGCGTAACTTCCACACTAATATTGCACCCGTTGGATTTAATCAAAATCAGATTTGCTGGTGAGTAGTGAGATCTTTTTTCACGTCCTGGCCATGTGAGGTGTCGATCTCGTGATGTTCTAAGGTTAAATATTATCGATCGGCTATCTATCGACACTTGCTGAAAGTATTACTCATTATAATTAATTAATGGATTTATTAACGCTGGTGCCCTCAGTTAGCTTCAACCTTGAACTTCACAGAGCGAAAGTGATGACAAGACTGCTTTGTTTACAATGTTTATATTGCACAGATAACTTCCTCAATGATGCAATGTAAAACAAGTATAATGTAGATCTTACCACATGTTTACTGCTTTAATTCGAGTTTGCCTGCATATAATTGACTTGCTTCACTATTTAGAAATATATCTACACAATTTGTGTAATAGAATTGATACAGAGAACTTCACTTATGATACATAACTCTTGTATTTTTTTTATTTCTTTTCGTCTTCATTCTTGTCTTACTAGTCTTTAAACTGTATTGTGTGGAAGAGGTATTTCATCTACTTTCCTACTGTAACTGTAATGAAGACATTGCAAATTGGGATCTTATGGTCCATTATTACCAACTAACTCCTAACACTGATGGCCAGTTGCATCAAACTTAATACACTTATCATACTTTATAATTATTAATTATGTTAGTGAATTTGATATATGCTTTGTGGCCATCAACATTTAAAACAAAGTATTAATTGGCATTAGGAATGTGCTGATGAATTAAAGCATTTTATATTCAACAAATGCATTTGTTATGTTAATGTTAAAGCAACAAAATGAATGTGCATACTTTTGTCATGTAATGCAAATTATATTCTGGTATATATATACAACAGTACAAAGAGTGTTTTGTTTATATACACTGTTAACAAACATTGTACATGCAGTATATAATGTTTGATATGTGTAAACTGCCTATTCATTGGTGATAGAATGCATTAAGATTTTCTAATGTGTCTGCTAATACTGTTTGAAGAGTTAAAATGTAAAAGGAAGTAGAAGGCTTTTTTCTTATTATAGTGTAATAATTATGTTATTGCGAGTCTTACATTATTGTACATTCATATGGAGATGCTAGTTCTTCATAGTATGTACAGTTATTCACTGGGGGGGTGGTACTTAATCCTATGTAACAGGAGGATAGGGTGAGCCAATTGCTATTTACTGGACACAATTGAGAAGAACTTCTTATAAATGCTACTGCTTTCTCTCCTATCAATATTTGTCATCAAATGCTGACTGTTTTCCAGTCTTGAAATCTAACTGAGGACCCTACACTTAGCAGTCTACTTGTAACTTTTCAATGATGCTTTGTAATTAATTATCTATTGACATACAAAAATATGTTTGTGACCAATGAAATTCTAAGTAACCAGTGTATTTCCAGTTAACGACGGCAGGACCGCAACAGTTCCTAGGTATGATGGACTTAGCAGTGCGTTTGTCACCATTGTGAAGAAAGAAGGAGTGAAAGGGCTGTACAGAGGAGTCACACCAAATGTTTGGGGCTCAGGCTCCGCTTGGGGTTTCTACTTTTTATTGTGAGTATTTGAAATTTATTTATTTAAATAATTCACTTCACTGAGAGAATCTCGTATTCATACTTAATACCAAGGAAAAAGCTAATAAAAAAAAGAATCTAAACTTTACTGGCCCACTGCTGGGCAAGATCTTCCCCATTTCACTCCACACTACTCGTTGTATTGCTACCTCCAGCTAGTTCAATGTAAAGGCACTCAAATCGTCACGTCAGTGTTTTCTAGACCTACTCTAGATATTTATAGAACTAAAAATTTCCAAACATTAGAAATCATCATACAAATTCCTTTGTTTCACTTTGAACTAAAAATATGCCTTATTAGTTAAGCCGAAAGCTCAAATTGATTTGATGGCTATACGGCTCTTTGTACCTTTCCTATCCATTCTGTTCATGTTGCCCTCTATTTGCTTGGAGATCCCTCCATTACAAAATTGGGAGTAAATATCGAATTATTCATACCAGTGAAATTAGATTTAATAATTGTGATAAGTATTCACGTGATTTTTTTAATACTGTTATCAGAACGCAATAATTCAGAGTACTGTATATGACGTCACTTGCCAAAAAAGTGGATGCCACTGATATAATTTTATCATAATATTCGTCTTATCAGTCAAACAATCAAATATTTGTGTGTATTTATATCAATGTCCGTATAAACGGTACTCGTAAATGATCGAGCTACTTGATTTAGACACTATGGAGAAATGCCAGGAGGAATCTTCATGGTTAGGTACTCTTAAATACAGCCACACTTTGTAACATTTCCTGTACTCCTAGCCTTGCATTTTAAATTACATTTAGCGAAATTCAGAAGTAGTTTCTAGAATTCTTTCGGAAATTTTCTTTAGGCATTTGCAACCTTTGCCTGTAATGTGTACCAACTAATACTCCTAGTTGGTTCATCATTTCTGGACTAAGGATTTCATTATGCCCTAGTAAGTTATTGGCAAGTTGTATACGTTGACTGATCAATTCATCTAGCAAATGTTTAGTTGCATATCTATGTATCTGACATAATAATCGGCACGCGTATAAACGCTGATAGTCGTTAAGAGGCGTGTTCCTGCACCCACGTTTCGGTGATGACGTTAATTGGCCCTTAAGTTATGGGGGCGAGTCTATCACCAATTATCGGGCATATTTCCAAGCTTGTGCAGTTGAGAGCTATTGTAACGTAACCTAAGTTCGAGATGAATCAGTCGCCAACCGGCCAGACAATTACGATACGCGCTTGTTAATCGGAGTCGATACAATTTTGACAGTTATTTCAGTTGTCGAGCGGCTTGCCGCAGTGATTCCGTAGACATAGGCTGGTTGACTTGGTAATTGTTAGCTTATATGACCAATAACTCATGATAGCCACTGATCACCGATATCAGTTTATACGTAATGAAAAACTTCGGAAATTGACGCTTTCTCGTATGAATTCTAAAGGTTTTCATGATGGTTATTCTTTTGTCGATGTTCAGACGGGCATTTGTTGGAGCACTCCGGTAGTGCAATTCGGTGTTGGATATAAGGCTTGTCTAAAGTTGTGTCGCAGCTTCCAGAGCTCCGCGTCTTCATCCATGTGAAAAACATTGCACGTTGTGATAAGATTAAAATACTTAGGTTATCGTAGTTTTCAGTACATTTCATGAAACCCAATCAAACGCGGGACGTCAAAAGCAGTACGAAGTTCATTCCCCGAAGGCTTACGCAGAAGTATACTATTATACACCAACATTTCGCAAATGTCTTTATTGAATCCCATGTAAAAGGTGCTACAGTTCCCAAATCCGAACTGTTACTAAGAATTCCCATACAGATAAATCCTATAACACTGCACAAACTAGCTACCAAATCTAGTACCTCATTTTCAGCATTCGATTCGATCGAGGCATTATTTCCTTTCCTGTAACTATTAACCCTACAACGCAAAAAGTGTGTTTCATAAATCATTTTCAAGAAAAAGCTGTGTCTTAGCTAATAAATGGCACGTGTATTACATTGCCTTTGTTACATTGTGTACTCGATTACGTCAATGTTTATTTAAAAATCTCTCACTTTTGTAGCGTTTCCACTGTGTCATTAGAACAAGAGACATTATTTTGTAACAGTATTTTTTTCACTGGTAATAAATCTGTGTAATGTCAGCAATGAAATTTTTAATGTATTTAATGGCACACATCACACGTATCTCTGTTTAAATGCAGTGTCGTTGTTAGGTATTGGCACGATTTTATATTTTACGAGCCTTTGGTCTAGGTACTGTCATCGTTTCTTTAATTTTATCAGTTTCATCTACTCAATACAGTAATTTGAGGAATATAATCTTAAAGAATACTTTAACATATTGTAATCAACGCGTGAGAATAAAAAATAAAGGGTTTAAAAATTGTTTCAAAATTAATTAGTTCTTAATGATGTATTGTGTATGTATGTAATGATTATTCAAATTTTGTACAACTTAATGTCATTAACCTAAATTTACCTACGTCACAACCTACGCTGTCGCACTTTTAAAATAACAGTTAAGAAAGTTATATTACTTGTTTTGACCGCTAATAACTTTTGTAAAATTATAATCAATACTAATAATACAGTCGACATTTACACACGTTTTTCAGTTGGTAATCAATTAATTATCAATTACGATAACACGGTAATCTTTCTTCATTATTATATCATTTGTTTTTGTCTGATTTTTCAATAGGATTGATCTCGGGCATTTTGATACAATGCCGAGCAATGACCCCGTGCATTCTTCTAGAATATCTTTTCTCACTGATAACTTATAATTATACGACGGTGATATCAAAATTGTTTTTTTTTTTTTTGCGCACAAATTTATCATATCTGATGATCGCTCCCATAAAGTGGGGAGTCCCGTAATTTGCGAAATCTAGTATTACTGTACTACAAAATACAAATGCGTAAGATTTCATTCGACGAATTCACGCGCGTAAAGTAGTTACGAGTATGTTGTATTGTGCCTAAGTACCTATTGTTTTTTAAAGTTGCTGCAACTTTTTACTGTAAAACCAAATCAATGAAAGTCTCTCCTGTATTCCGAATGTTTTTTTTTTCGTGATTTGTGAACTAAGTTTGTATATAAAATAGGTTTTGCTTATATAACAATATTGGAAAAAAAAATATGGAAAATATATATTTATTGCATTTAAAATTGTACATTGCAACAAAAGAAAATTATTTGTATTACTGAAATGCGTTGCTTGTGAACGTGACATCGTAGTCACGTTTTCTTCACCTTGAATGAATTGTTCCGGTGAATATCTCCGATTTCAAATCAATCCACTGACACTTTTACCAATACAAACGTATAAAATTATGAATGCCATATAAGATATTATTATTATATACTAGCTTTTGCCCGCGACTTCGTACGCGTGGAATTTAGAATCTGATATTTTCCTGCTGTAAAATGGAGCCTATATTTTAAGTTAGAGCTCTAGCAATACATCGGTGAAAACTGCATTCAATTCCATACAGTAGTTTTTGAGTGATGCGTGTACAAAAATACAGATGGACGGACAAAAATTCTAAAAACTGTTGTTTTGGCTTGTGTTGTTCTAATAAAAATCTCTATATTAGTTTTTCTCCAATATCTATAATGTACAGACATCGGCCTGTTATAATTTAATTATATGTATAGATATTTGACTCACTGCATCAATGGTCTAGTGCGCGTAAGTGCGGCTGCTGAAAGTGGGGTCCTGGGTTCGATATCTGGGTTAGGCATAGCAGCGGAATGTTAGAACTTTGGAATTGTGCCAGGTAGCTGGAAACATCCACTTCCTATTACAGTACAACTCTTCACAACCCTTTGGGGAATACAGGCGTGATGCGGTATTATGTGTCTGACATTTTTCCTATTGAATGATATGTTTAGGAAAATTATTAAATTGTTTTACACTCGCCTTAAACGGAATCTTTGCCGGCCTACGCACCCTGATAACTTAATCAAATTTCGATGTATCGATTTTGATAAGATGACAATAACAGTAATCAAGACGAAATTAAGAGTCTTGGAATTCAATACTCATAACTTCGTCTTGATTTGTTATATAATATTCTATAATATTATACACGACTAGCTTCCGCCCGCGGCTTCGCCCGCGTGGTTTACAAACCCGTACATTTTCCCGGGATAAAAAGTGTAAGCCTATTTGCTATTGCAGACTATAATCTATCTCTGTGCCAAATTTCATCCAAATCCGTTCAGCCGTTCTGGCGTGAAAGAGTAACAAAGATCCATCCAACCATCCATCCTCACAAACTTTCACATTTATAATATTAGTAGGATAGGAAGTAGGAAGTAGGATTAGTAGGATAGTAGGATTTATAATATTTGTAGGATACCTCGAACTGAGTTACCGTGTAAAAATGTCAGTGTACCTTTAATATTAGTTTTGGTCGTGTTGAATTTCTAACAAACTAGTAATATTTCACTATAACTATTAACAGTCTCAGTCACCTCTATTAATAAATTCTCGCTATGAACGTGAATAAACATAGCATTCTAAGCTAACAGTTTACAGTAGTAAAGTTCGCTAAATCCATCCGTTGTGTGGTTTGGTATTCGAAGGGGAAATTTTGTCGTTAATAAGTTAGTAGCGTCTTACATAAAATTATGGTAATTGTTTAGTTGCGGAGTGCAGGAATGGGTTGAGACTAATTGCCCAGAATTGGATAACGAAAATTGTTTTATAGGTCCTTTTGCATGTCACTTAGAAAAACTGGCGGCCAGTAGAGTCGTATATGCTGATGTAGGTGGGCTGTAGAGCATTTATTGGCATTAAATTTGTATTGTTGTATTTAAATTGGTATTAAACCTTGATATAAAAATTAATTCTTATTCACAGTTATAACGCAATAAAAACATGGATCCAAGGCGGAAACGCGCGTACCCCTCTCGGGCCCGGCCTCCACATGTTGGCTGCGGCCGAAGCCGGGGTGCTGTCCCTTGTGATGACCAATCCCATCTGGGTGGTGAAGACCCGCCTTTGTCTCCAGTACAGCGAGGAGTGCCTGTCTGACAACAAACGGTACAAAGGCATGATCGATGGCCTGATGAAGATCTACAGGACTGAAGGGATTAGGGGCCTCTACAGGGTAAGTTTAACTTTGTTTGAAATTTTATTTTTTTATTGCTTCTGTCGCGGTTGAATAATCCGCCATTTTTCAGGGTTTTTAGCGTGACTGTCGGCCTACATTGTGCGCTGGACGTTTTTAGATTTAATACTATTCAACTAGAATAGTTTTTTTGATTTATGATAGTGTACTAAATCGAACTTTCGCTGAATAAATTTACAGTAACGTTGAGGTGAATAAGAATTTGTAGATAGAGAATCTCAGCGTCATCTTTTGCTCATACTTTATATATATCATCATCTAATAACATAACATACAAACACTACATCGAAACTAATTATTGCCATATAAATATTGCATTAGTTTTGATAACGGTTATGTAAAACAGCAAATAAATTATGAATAACCGAGTTTTAACAACCGGTAGGTAATTGGCTGAAGGAGCGTTACTCATACTTTAATGAAAATAAATAAACGCGGTTACTTAAATATATTATAATAAATGTTTGCGATGAAATTAAGTCACCGGGATTTGAAATATACTGTGAATCGGGGCGGGCCGCGGCGAAGAAATATTGATTTTTCGTTGTGTCAATTTTGCGTTACTTGTAGGAATCAACTGAATTGAAATGTTAATAGTTTTCGCAATTTATTTATTTCTTTTAATGGAAAGCTAAGTTGGACAAGAAAATATATCGAAGATATTCTTTTCTATAAGGTCATCCAACCTAACTTATTGCCTTGTACAGTCGTGGTCAGAAAATGTTTATCACTTAAAAGTTGATAGTTATTTGTGGATCTCATAATTATTAGGAACCATTTTCTTGTTTTACCTTACCTTACTTTATCGCTGTGGCACAAAATCTGTCAAAAATTGGTTGAACCAAACATATTCAACCACTCCCCGCTATCTTAAGGAACGTTTCAAGTTCCTCCATGACTCACATTCGAGATGTCTAAGGTCATCAGAAAATCTGACATTGAAAATACCGACGCATTCCACCATTTTTTTTTGGTAAATCGTTTACAGAAAACTGGTGAAAGAACTTTACCTATCTTTTTTTTTTTTTTTTTTTTTTTTTTTTTTTTTTTTTTTTTTTTTTTTTTTTATAAAACATTGCCCCACACTAGGATTTCTCCTGTATCGTGGGTACAGTTTACAAACATACATGTCACATGCACAAACAACCAGACCCGAAACAACTATCTGTAGATCATACAAATATTTGTTCCGTGCGGGGATCGAACCCGCGACACGTAGCGCAGAAAGCTAATCGCTTAGCCACTGCGCCAACCGTGTCGTCGAATTTAATTAGGTATATTATAACTGTATTTAAGTATGTATTATTATACAAATTATTTACTATTATAATAATATATATATATGTATATATACTAAATTATTTATTAATTGTTTTACTACCCTTATCTTTTCGCCTTCTATTCTTGTCCATCCTAAGGTTGTCTGGTAGAGATCGCCGACTGCGATAAGACTTCCCTTTGTACATATCTTTTAATACATAATTTGTATCAAATTTTTTATCGGTGTACAATAAAGAATATTCTATTCTATTCTATAGTTTAACGTTATACATGCTATTTTAAAACTAGTACGTACCTATGTATATAGTCACTCTCTCAATAATCGTTAACCTTCTTAGAAGATGAGCCCTCTTACACAACTTAAAACCAGTAAAGTTGCGTATGTGTTTAACATAACATATCAGTGCTGTTATTAATGTCACCATGTATATTGGACTTGATAATTATGATACAGTTTGACGTCATTAGTAGGTATTTAGTATCGCGTAATCACAGAACGTTGTAATATCGTTTCAGTTTGTTTTGTAATATCGTCCACACTCCCCTTTTGAAGGCTTCCCCTTCGGCCTCGTAAAAAGCTACGAATATCGATAACTTTGACGTCTAAAGGCAAATAATGGGGTCTTGTGTTATACAAAATGGTCGACAGAGCCACACTCTTGTTTTGGCTTCTTGTTATACCAGTGGAGGAACGACCTTTTTGTCTAAATTACAAATATACAATACCAATAAGACTCAACATTTTAATACTAAATATAATATAAAAGACGGCATTATGAGTTAGTAGTGTGAATGACTAAAAGAAAAATTCATCTTAATATCACGATTCACATACGAAATTTTAGGCCCACCAATATTTTTAAACTTATTCATCCTTGTTTTCAGTATATGAGAAACCTGTATTTGTACATTATTAGTAAATTATTTTACCATTATTTAAATTGAAATCGTTTACTAGAAATATGTGTAGGTACATTTTCGGTGATTAATTAGGTGCATCAAATAAGCGGTCCTTATAATTATCACGTGCAATATAAAACCGCTGTTAAAACTTATTAGCTTAATCTAGATATTGGCTGTTATAATCTAGACTGTTTTCTGTATTCCTTTAACGATATCATAGCGATCTGTTGACAGATTCACGTGTTCTGAATAATAAATACGAGGATGCTAAAACATAAAACACTTTTGCGCAAACATGGAACATTTAAATATATTCATACATTAAGATATTATAGCTTATTTGTATGTTTCCATTTGAGATTTACATCATTTACGTAACAAGAGATAGGATATCGGAACAGAAGATTGATGGTCTTTATTTATCGCTCGTATACATAAGTACGAATTTACAATAGACAGCGATATAGCGAATGATAGCAACTGATTTAAAAGTTTTATAGGCGAATCAGAATTTGATTGTCACTTGTTAACGGTGAAGGAAAACATCGTGAGAAAACCTGCACATGTGTGAGGGCTCCAATAATTTTTCGATGGTTTGTGTAGTACCCGCATTAGCTTAGCGTGGTGGACTAAGGTCTAATTTAACTCTTCTCATTCTGAAGACAGGCTCAGTAGTTGAACTTTAATGGACTGAATTATAATATTACATCTTTCGCAAGCTGTCGTAAGCGTGAATGATTATTCCGCAGTCATCTGTATTTCTCTTCTCTCTATATAAACAAAGCATTATAAAACCTAGAAATATTCTAGGCCGTAAGAGGTTGTGGCCTGAGATATTTTTATAAAACAACTAACGTAAGAAAAAATAAATAACTGCTGTTATGATGTGAACTGTGGACCCTATTGTCACGAATAGCAAATTGACAAACAAAATTTAATATGGCCGCATCTGACATAAATATTAAAATTATAAATACATGGTCTCGGAGTATGATTCATATACCAGATATAACTGTCTGAATTTGTTGTGGTATCATCGTCGTAGTAGTCTAATTTATATGGGTTGTATAGCGTCTCTATAGCGGAATAGAAATAAAAACTAGTTTTATTTTTCCATATACCAAGAAGTTTGATTGCGTTCTCAACTAACACAGATTTCTTACTGTCAACGGTTTTGAGCCCTGTGCATTCAATGGCTCCTTTAGTAGGTCGTCCAATAGTATGGCCACTACGCACTCGGCTAATCTTTAATGGTGCATGAAAGACGTCTTTGGCATCAGCTAACTAAATTTGCTAAGATAATTATCCGTGGGATCCGGAAACTTCGCTCCAACTCCTATTTCCTATTCAGTATGACATCAAACGATTACGTTAGACAAGACATGCGATTTTGTTTATAAACTCAATGTTTTGCAGAATTCATTGAGAACCGAGTATCGTGCGAAAGCTTTTCATAAACATGAAGATTAACTGTAGGTTTGATACCTTATGTTTCTTTTTACTTATATAAAGGTAGAAAAGAAACATCCGATTGGTTCAAGGACCTTAGAATGTTTGACGTCATCGCTTTAGTAGATTGAACATCATAGCACTCAATTATTGATCGATATTTGCACAGTGGACTGGAACAAGTGGTCAAGTATCTTTTTTTAATGAAAGTGGCAATTGATTTTTCGTTCAGATAGGAAAGTTATAAGCCTCTTAGTAAGAAACTGCGTTGAGTGTGGGTCCAAGAATACTGCCTTGCAGGACGCCATTACTAAGGTAATAGGACACGTTGAGGAATTGAGAAAATTTGCTAGTATAGTAAGATGTCGACTTAAAATAAATTCTTAACTTGGTGATATCCATGTTAAAGACGTACAATATTGTTTCACTGTTAAGTATATGCCAGTGTCAAGTCTGACAAGTCTCAGAAAATGAACTGATTTTGACCTAAACCCTTGAACAAAGAACAAAACTAATCGATTTTCCTGCAAAGGGAAATAACATATGTTCAGTAAGGTCACACACACACGCTCACCATGCTATATTGATTGTAAGAGGGTCGACATTAGACCTTGAGTGTCTTTATCCAAGGCTGCCACAAGGACGTATTGTGATATAAACAAGTAGAAAGCTCTGACGAGGTTGATAAATCATGTCATATGGTATGTCATAGGTATATAATAAAAAATACTAATTATTATAACTTTACTGTAGTAATGTTGATGTGGTGAATACCAAGCGTATTAAAATCGTTGCAGAAAATTGCCAAGCAATAACAACGGGAATGGGTCAGATTTATACATGATATGAATTGCATGATGAATCACGACTATTATTATAACGTTAAACAAAATATTCAATAAAAATATATTTCTTAAGGTCCGCAAAACAGAACGACGCGGTAAACTCTACTTGAGCAGCGTTTGAGTGACACGTTTGTATGAAATGGTAGACTTAAATCAGTCTGAAGAGGTCTGACCAGCAGTTTGAACATTAAACTGATGATGATGAGAACTAATTGTCACACTAATGTGATCGTGCACTAATTTAATCGTATTTGTGTCCCTCGGCATGCGTTAGCACGAGCATCATTTAGATTTGATAACTAAACGGATCAAACATGAATACTTAATACCTTCTTTATTTAAAAACCAATTATTTATTCGTTGGATTTTCAACGCATTCAAAAACATTCAAAAGATTAGCGTACACGTGCGTAAAAGAAAAACATGCTCTTGTTGAATTCATTTAAAGTTTTGGTATTAAAAGGGAGTTTATAGTTTACACAGTCTTGGAAGATACTATGATTAATAATTATTGAATCAACGATGATATTATAATTATTGGGCCTGTTATGAATACCAAACGTCTAAACCAGTTAGAACCGGTCAGCTTTTGTTCGCGCTCGTTCAGAGTTCACAAGATATGGAATTCGATATTATTAATACATTCAGTATTATTACTAATTGTTGGTAGGTTTCAATTGCAAAATTACGTTTTATTATGTATTAGGCAAGCTTTAATATTGAATTATAAGAACGTGTTCTTATTATTGTAAGGAAATTGTGATATTTATAAAATCTTCTAGAAATTTATTTTATGGCATAAAATGATTATTATTCTTTAATAACCTTCGGGAAATGTTAACGTAATGATGAAACTTCGATGGGTGTTGCAACAGTTCTATCTATATATAATTTGCATAGTATTAAAGAAAACAAAACCAATAGGTATATTTATATTATGTAATATCTCATGCATCATCTCATCATATGTTTTGAATCGTTGGAATTGTGGTTGTCTTGCTCAGGCGACCGCACTTTTGTACTGACGTCATAATGGGCAATGTAGGTATCGGATTGTTTTTTATTTTTTTTCAAATATGGCTAAGACAAGTTATGCGGTATTTTTTTACTAACATGAAACTTGTGCCACTGTAGATATTCTTTAGCAGGATTCTTGAAAGATAGACGTGGTAACTAAATCTCTGAATAAATTTGTAATGGTCAATCAATAATGAGTTTCGACTTGTTGAATAAGTTAAAGATTTCGGTTAATGCCCCGCAGTTGAGGCAGGGCAAACCAGATCAATTTAACTTTTGTTTGTTTTTTATGACGCACGAATTTTGTAGTCAGTGACGTATATCAGTGTATTTATTAGCATGTTAATCACTGTAAACACACAACATTGCATTCAATTAGCTAAATAAACTATCCTCAACAATTCATGCAAAAATAATACCATTTTATCGATATAAGTTGATCAATCAATTATTGTCACACGACACGGTTGGCGCAGTGGTTAAGCGATTCGCTTTCTGCCCTATGTGTCGCGGGTTCGATCCCCGCACGGAACAAATATTTGTATGATCTACAGATAGTTGTTTCGGGTCTGGTTGTGTGTGTATGTGACATGTATGTTTGTAAACTGTACCCACGACACAGGAGAAATCCTAGTGTGGGGCAACGTTTTAAAAAAAAAAATGTGTAATTGCCGGAATCGATTGTCATCGAATCAATCAAATAATGCGTTAAGGCGGCCAACCAGATCATCAATGTGCAGATGCACTGTAATATAAGTGATGAGTTTTGTATGTACCCAAAACATAATGTATCTTATGCCTACCACAAGAAAGTTGAATATCCATTAAAGCGCTTAAAATACAAGCTTTACTAAAAAAAATAAAGTCTGGTGGGTTAAAAACTTTGAATATCTTTCATCACTAAGGTTTTCCTTTACTTGACTAAGATATCCTTTATTATGAAGTTAGGCGCAGAATAAAGTGGGTAAAATCCAGTTACCAAACCTAGGCACACGATACTAGAGACAATTGGAATGCGACGACCTTCAAATCAAACATTCCAAGTAGCCTAAAGCATTTTCTGTTACATGGTCAAAACAAAATATTATGTTATTGTTGTTTCCTTAACAACTTATCACTGCATGATGAATTATGACAGTTTCTAAGGTATTATTTTCAATGTCTCAATAACTTGTCTTGAAAAAATTTCACTTGACCACAAGAAAGGTCAATGACATATTTGTTTTATCTGATGCGCGGTCTAGACAAGAATTCATTTGAAATTAAAATAAAACTAAAGAAAATATAACGTTTTGATGTAGAAGTGGATTTTACTATTTGTATGTTTAAATCGGATCACATTAAACAATATCGTAACAAGACATTGTAGCATATTTAGAAAAATCTTTTTGATTTTGCAATAATTCCTTGGACTTGAATACATGTTACCAGTAACTGTTGTGTATGATGTCATTCATATAAGTGCAGTTTTCACTAATATTTACATAGGTAGCAACAAGAAATATGTGATTGGTTTATTATGAAAACATTGATATTGGGTATTTGATATTCATTGCATGCCTACTTTATTGTTAATATTATGATAAATATAATTATAATTACTTTTATGCAATTTGAATAAAAAATAATGAAATTTAAAAATGGAAGGAATAAATGAAGGCATGGAGAAATTTGTTTAAAAAAAAATAATAGGTGCAAGCAGTCATTATAATTATGACATCATTAAAAATTGATGTATTGATTATAGTAGATACCGCGAGGTTAAAAAAAGCATAGTGCATTAGTTAATCTGATTTTATCATGGATTTAAAAGTGTGATTTATAATGTAATATGTTCAGACACTGTCTAATATGATGTGAATGACTAATTAACATTCTGTTTCATTTCAATGAAGTGTTAAGCGCATATTAGTGTTACTCGTGGAACTTATTACATACAGGAACAAAGCAATTTGTATACATTTTTAATGACGCACACAATGCAATATAATCTGCTTCAAAAATGACAGCACTTAGTGTTCACATGATACATGATTGATGTGACCTTGGCAAATGGCATCCTATGAAACATCCAATTTATATTTTAGAAGTCTTTTATTCAATATTTTTATCATCAAGCATATATTCCCCTAAGGTTTAGGTAGAGATGTACTTTTGTCCTTATAAAACTTTCGATCACTATAGATATAGACCAGTGAGGCAGTTCCAGTGTTAGATATTACAAAATAGCAAATTATGCGTAAAAGGCTTGATTGTCTCTTTGGTCTAATAGTCGTAAGCGCGACTTCTGAGCGGCAGAGCTTGAGGGCCTGAGTTCGATTTCCGGGTCGGGGAAAGTGTTATTGGGTTTATCTCTATGGAAATTCACAGTAGCAGCATGGAGTCTGGAATTGTGCCCGGTAGATGGCAATAGGCTCGCCCCCTATCACATAGTGCTTAACAACTGCATCGATGAAATGTGAGTGTACAATAGCACCTCTGCCTACCTCTTGGAGAATACAGGCGTGATGCTATGTTATGAATAAAAAAGTGAAGATAATGTTCTTTAGGATATGAACCTCCCCATGGTTTGTCTGTATCTTGTCTTATCAAACTAATTTATGACCCCTCTTTTGACAAGTGATTTTAATATAGTGTTTTGTTCGTTCCAGGGCTTCGTTCCCGGCATGTTCGGCGTGTCTCACGGCGCACTGCAGTTCATGACGTACGAAGAAATGAAGAACCGGTACAACCAATACAGGAACCTGCCGATTGATATCAAATTGGTAAGTTTAACTTCATTGACAAGAAGTTCTTGATGAAGTGAGACAAAAATTATGCCGCGTCCTGTCTCTTGAAATGGATAAACGACTAAAGCTTTCTTTATTCTTGTGTCTTTATCTTATGATGCTGAACATCACAACCGGTGATAGGTCAAGATTTCTACCATAAACTATAAAATGATGGATGCTTTACAGGACGTCACAAACTTTGCTTGTAATATCTCACTGAATTATAGTTACAAGTCGGTCAGAAGTTTTATACTTAAGATAGTTTTTTGATGGCACAGTTGGTGAAACCCGCACGGAAGAAATATTTCTATGACCTAAAAAAAGGTGTACCGGGTCTGTTGCATGTGACACCTGCGATGCAGGAATTATTATTACCAAGTGCGAGGCAGCGTTAAAAACAATATTCTGCTACTAAGTGTCATTCCTAGGAAACTCGATAATCTTTGATCTAGAAAACAAATCACATATGAACCCAACATATGGCAGCATTAATGCATATGCTAGCCATTTAGCGAAATCGTTAGAAAAGGAAAATTACCTGTAATAAGCCGTGAAGCGTTAACCGTGCAGTTTCAAGGTGAATGTCATCGTACACCCATGATATTGTACCGCGCAGGCGCAGTGAACGTTTGATGATTTGTTATGAATGCTCTACTGATGCAAATGTACCTATGGTATGGTTATTACTAGTGATATTACCTCAATATTGAACTGAATTCATAGGGCTATAAGTTTGCAAATTTAAAACGTGTCGTATTCTTTCATTTCTTCTTTTTTTATATTTTGTCGCTTCCTGAATTTAAATGTTTCGAAAGGAGGTCCAATATAGAATTTTTAGCTTTTAACCGCCAGATACCTAAACTTATGGATGGTCTTTGTTCTCAGAATGAGACTACTTAAAAATAAAAAGCGTTTCAACATGCAGCTTTAAGGCATAAAAAATAAGTGACATATTTATGTTGTAATTTACGTAATTCCAGACATCAGCCGAATACCTAGCATTCGCTGCCGTATCGAAGCTAATAGCTGCGGGCGCGACCTACCCGTACCAAGTGGTGAGGGCGCGTCTGCAGGACCAACACCGCAGCTACGACGGCGCGTGGCACTGCATCAACGAGACTTGGAGGTACGAACGAATCAGAGGCTTCTATAAGGGCCTAACGCCGTATCTGCTACATGTAACGCCTAATATATGCCTAGTTATGCTCATATGGGAGAAATTCACCAATAACGATTGAGTCTAGTTGTCATCTGATGGGAAATTGCGTACACAACTATTTATGTTTAATGTTTTTTTTTTCTGTTTGATATTTTTGACAGTTCGCTCGCAGGGTTTACTACTGTAATTTTTTTGGTTTTTTTTCGTTTGTCATGGAGTGTTAAGGTAAGCGTTTAGTTCATAAGCGGGATAATTTATTGTATAGCATAGTTTATATTAATTGTATAATTATGCATTTTTTTGTTTGTATTGTATCTTACTAACTTTTGACGTGACTTTGACAGTTCGAAATGGATTTCCTAGTTACCCCGCATTCTATTAGAATATTAACTTTTATTAATAGTTATGACTTTAACAGTTTTTGGCATAGTTGCCGCTAAAGGGACATTAGTTGGCACAACTTCAAAGCGAATTTCGTCATATTAATAGTGGTTGATATGTATTTTAAAATAATAGGTATAATGACTGTGAAATTGTTCTGAGAAATTGTGAACCTGTGTATAGAAATAATAGTAAAAACGTGACATTGTTTTACAGTCGGTAACACAAACATTGATTGCACTTACAGGGATATACATTAGAAAAATATACATTTAAACCTAATTGATGACGATGGATGACGAATGAGATTGTGTTACCGACTGTACGATAATAATATTTTTAATAGAATGTTAAATCTGTCTCACGACATATGTTGTGTTTTTTTGTTTTTATTTATTTATTTTTCTAACAATCTTAGTAATCTCTTGTAAATAGTAGTCGTACTCTTTCCCATCAGATCGTGACTGACTTTAATTTTAAAGCTGGCAACACCTCAACAATAAGTATTGCCAGGCGTAGCACAATTTAGTTTTAATTTATCAATTTTTTTGTGATAATAGGGTATGTACTTAAAACTGTCTCGTTATCCGAAGTATTTAACATTTTAAATTAAAAAGACAAAGTTTTTCTTTTTGAATAACGTTACATGTGTGGTGAGACGACGTTAGGTTCTTTATTATGTGAGATAGTTTCGTTTCAGCTTGCTCATAAAAAATAAAACAAAAAATAGTAAAAAAATGAAAAATAGTTATTAACGTTTTTTTTTACTACAAACAATTTTATGCTACGCAAGTATGAAGCTAATCTGTCTTAGAGCTAAATATTTCATTAAATGTAACCCGTCTTTGTTGTAAGTCAAAATCTTTTTCATCCCTAATATAAAAAAAAAATAGTAAAAAAATTGATCATCCCCATTTTCGACATAGTAAAGTTTAGTACAACACGCACAGTAGCTCCTTAACATTTTATCATAAGTAGGGACATTGTAATATTAAATACTCTATTTATTTCACACAAGATTCACTAAGATACGACCATAACGTGAAAGTTAGACGACTTTCGAATAGCTACAGGTCTCAATTTTTTTTTTCTAAATATATATTGACATGTGTGAATAAAAAATACATTTAATAGACACCAAATAAAATGTGATTAAATAAGTTATCGGAAATCATTAGATAATGTTTAATGTACGGTCTCAACGCTAGAGATACGGTTAGGTTTGGGCTAGATATAATATTTGTGTCCAGGCGAATATGTTTTGAGCAGTGGGGCGGGGTAAGCTTATTCGATAATATATCTCATGTGCCTAAAGGCATTGTATGTCGAACTGGCTGTTCGTATTTACTGCCAAATGTTTTATTTGCCTCATAATATATTTTTCCTTGTTATGTATAAGTATTTGTGATGCTATAATTTTTTCAATTTATATGCAATTTATTTATTTAAAAAATTATGTTTCTATGTTCTTTGTTCGAGACATATCTACTTAACTTGACGAGGTCTTCCTCGTTATTGGAATTTTATTTAATATCCAGTGTTTTTTATCTGCATATATTTTGGAAATAATGTTTATACAAGTACCTGTGAATGTCTCAGTTACTGTAAAAGCTCGAATAGCGGTGTATTTTCCTGGCGTTAAAATATTTTTGAACTCGTTTTAACATGATTCTTCGGCTATCGAGAAATAAAAAAAAATGTCATGCAGCCACGATTTAACTGTGCCGTTCACCTGTTCCTGACATATCTAGATTCGTTCACTCCACTCGCGCTTGACAGTTTCACTTTTTGAAGTTGCTCTGGACGAATGGACAGGTTTAGCTTCAGCTATTTTCTTTAACTTAAGCGCGTTTGAGAGGAAATATAAAGTAAAAAAAAAAAAAAAACGACCCTTTCCCGTTAATTGGTGTTATGTTTTTTTGGGAGCGTTAGTGGTGGAGCTTTTACAGTAACAAATATAAAGGAAAATTTATGAATAATTATAAAAAGAATGTTATATTATATATATGTGTACCTATCGCCTAACGTATCTTTAGCGTTGTGACCGATCTGTTATGATTATTGTCTTATTCGGTGGCTGGCCACATAGCAATTTGTAAGACATATATAATAATCAATTATTATATTTTTATATAATCACTGAAGTTCAATTGTTTCAATTCGCCTATTCAATTTGTGTAATCAATAAATGATAGCAAATTGGCAATGAGTTTGTTATTTCATCGATATAATTATTATTACAGTTGAAAAATCAAAGCTTTTTTTTTTCTACTTAGTTCAAGAGCAAATATGAATAATATATTGTTCCATTCCTTTCTTTTACCATAAAGAATATAGTTATATCAATGCTTTTAATACATTAAATACAAAAAAAAACACAGACAAATATTGGTATTCATACCTGTTTTTTTTTTTAATAAAATTGTCTTTTTAATGGTTGGCATTGATAAAAATAATAAATATTAATAATAATTAAAGAAAATATAAAATTTAAATCTGACTATAGATTATAGTCTAGAACTCTAGATTGTTGCCCTCCATTCGTTTCAACAACAATTTCTATTCAATTGACATCGTAATTGTTTATTTCTATCCTATTGCTATCAATTGCTCTCTTGGTATCAATTGAACGACTTAAATTCCTATTATATTGCTATCAATTCCAATCCTCCACACAGTGAAATATTTTAGTACCAAAATCTTAAGGTAAGTTCCACATATTACGTACAACACACCCCATAAAATTTCTAATGTGCGTTTTCGCGTTTTCAGGCACGAGGGCTGGCGCGGTTTTTACAAGGGCCTCAAACCTAACATAGTGCGCGTGCTGCCTGCGACCATGATCACTTTCTTGACCTACGAGAATGTTTCCCACTATATGTTGAACAGGTCCCGGGAAATGAAACTACCTTCTTAGAAATAAGGTCTGTTGGTTAGTTGACTATGATTTTGTTTTATAGGTAAAATGAGGAGAATAGGTATCCAAGGCTTAACTTCCAGATTACAGATCCTATACTACTAATGTTGAAAGTTTGATGTTTGGATGTTTGTGACTCAATCACGAATAAACCGTTGAACAGATTTGGAAATTGCCACCAATATAAACTATATTCTGAATTAACAGTTTTTTTTTATCTCGGTGGTACGTTTCCATGGCAACAAAGTGAATGATACGCGTGTTACATATTACATGGCATTTAATAACGACAGCGGCGAAATGTGGGTTTACCACAGTAGGTACACCTCTGCCTAGCCTCTCGGGAAATACATCCGTTACACCGTTACGATACATAATTTACTAAGTAACTTAAGTCCTCGTTGGCAGAAAAATGTGTTAATCATTGAAATCCTTTCAAAAGTTTGTCCCCATTCACACCTGCATCCCTATTAAACCTGTTTTACATATAGAATAAAACTCGGCGACCAACAGAACTTATTTGGTGTATCTAGATTCCTATTCACCCTATTTCATTACTTGGTTGTCCCCTTACTCATAGACGTCACAAAGTTGATATGAATAATGCCATTATAACCGGTAATTTTTTGGCTTAGGCTAGATTTTTCAATACTCAGATAAAAGTTGCCGAACTGTTTATTTGAAGTTAGAACAGTTTTGTATATAATTATCAAAGGAATTACTTATCTGAGATTTATCAGCCCTTAGTCGTTTGAACTTTGTACTAGACATATGAACTATATACTATAATGCTAAAAATAATTTTATTCTACGTTTATTATTAAAGTGATGTTGCGTATACGCATATATTTGAGCGAATGAAAGTCTTGCCAACGTGCAAAATGGTTGGACTGTCGTCAACGCACTCTTATATAACATTATTTTTTAGTAAATAAGGTCTTTTGTCTATGGTTTGTACATATATAAGAAATACACGGTTATTCAATATATTTAGTTATTATATACATATATAATTTGGTATATTGAATGATCGTCGTGGGTGGTATAGAGAATTAAGGGATTCTGAGCGTGGTTTAATATAGTTTGTTCTAAAATATACTACTGTAACCTAGGTAAGGGCTAGCTTACAAGGTGACGAATTTAAGGCTACTTGTTGCCTAAATTAAGCCTAAATTCAGACGTACTATGTCTTGTGATGCTTGGCTGCCAAGTACAATGTTGCCCGCTGAAAATAATTTGTTGTTTAATCAATGCATTAAGGTATTTAATTTAGGATATAATTATTATAATTTTGTGTGATAGGTTAAAAAACGTACGTAGTACGATTTTTATTTTCTTTATACGGAACGCTGAAGTACTGTAAATAATGTTCGCGTTCTGTAAATGCAGAGGTCAAGATGCGCTAGTATATAAATAATTAAATAAGATAGATATATACATAGTACAATAGATAATTTTAAGATTTTATGCATATAAAGTTGAAAATCCGCTCCGATGGCGTCTATTTCATCGAGAACGGACAACCGACTCCCCGAGACATAATATCGTTATTATGAAAAAGTACTCCGATTGAGACAGGGACAGATAGACAAAAAAAGACATTGACATGAGACACCCTATATTCACGAGGGCAATCAGTATTTTCTTCTATGAATCGTTATATTATGTTTCACAAGTTTACAACACGGTATAACGCTAAGGAATACATTTATTTTAATGTTTGTTTCAAGTAATTTTCTTGTCAATTTAACTTTTCCAAACAATTTCCTTCTGAAAAACTTATTATACCCTTAGGAGTTTGGTGACAAAAGGTCTGAGCAGGCTAATCTGCTGTCGGATGTTACTCGGGGAGGTTTTTTTCCGGCACGCAGATTGATTTTCAACATAGCATATCACCTGCTAAGGATTTTCATAAATACTAAGGTGCGTACTCACTTCTCAGCACCGAATGTGCTAAATTCAAAAATTAAAACGAATATGCAAACCATCCGTAAGGAGTGAGGACGCTACCTAAATAAAAGAATAAGGTAATTTAATAAGTTATAAAATAGGTGTCAAAAGGCCAACAACGAAGTCGAGAGACACGAAATCTATTAAGCATCATGACGATATTTTTGTACTGGGCCATACATAGGAACCATCTGGTTATGGAGATATTACAGGTCAAATAACCATTTTTTACGAAAGCAGTCTACACCCTGCAGGTGTTATTACTGAAATTTCATGCGCCCATACGCGCTTCGTTCTACACATGCGCAGTACAGTTAAAATAAGTCGTATTCTAGCGTCGCGGACTTAAATGTTTAACTCCCTAAGGTCCTATTGCTTGCACATTGCCTATGTATACTGGAGGTAGCATTCTGAGGCAAAAATTGTTTTTAAAAGGACTTCGTGACGGAAGTGGTTAGCCTTTTTGCTTTAATCAACGCTTCACAATTATAAAAACGAATGTATACGTTGATATGACATCTTATCTGTAAATCTGAAAAATATTTTATGACCGCTACTGAACAGTAGGCGTGGCTTTCGGCTTTGGGACTTTTTACACGACACGTATAATATCATAATAGTTTTTATTACATTAACAATGCTAAGTAAATATAAGGAATTGTAAATAAAAAAGAATATTTGATGGTTAGTACAAAAGTAATTGCTGAGGTGCATACACGTTGCGAACGAGTTCGCAAACGCTCGGCGAGTAAAGAGACAGCCACATGCGACATTTTCACGAAAAATAACTTTAAAAAAGTAGATAGATACCAACGATCTTCTTTTGAGTTGGCACGAACTGTCAAATTGGAAGAGCTTATATAATATTTCAGTCTAAAACTGCACGCCCTTCCACTAAACGTTATTATTTAAATATTGCAAAGAAATATTTGCGCCACAATCGACGTATCCCACTCGTGTGTAACCGGTGATTAAAGAACCAGTGATATTGACGAGGTTGCGTGTATTGCGTCTATACACTATTTTGCATGTAGCAGGGTAGACATTTGAGGGGCGTACATTTTTAGGCTGAAAGTTCTCAAAAGACAAAGATTAGCCAGTCCGCAATACCCAGTGTGCTCCAGACTACCTCAAGTTTTGTCCCTCGTGGAGGCTCTTTTTTCGCTTGCACCTTAGTATATCATGTTCGCGTTCTAATGAGTATCACAACTCTTTAAAAATGGTGGTGTATGTATAACTAATTATTAATTAAGCTATGATAAACTAGCACGTTTAGTAACAAGAGATAGTCATGACCGTTTGATTGTCGATTCACCTCAACACATGTAGATGTAACATAAGTAACACTTTATAGATAGTGCCATCCACGAAGACGCTGACCGTAATGCTCTTTCGTGATCAGTTAATATTTCGTAGTGTGCGTGTGCACTCTTAGGTAATTAGTGTGTATCGTCAGAACTAAAACACTAGCGGAAGGTTGCACACTTGTAATGTAAGCATTTAGGAAGAAGAGTGGGGCGCGTCTTCTTGGATGGCACTATCTATAACATTAATTAACCTTATAGATACATGCAAAAAAATTTACTAGACAGTTAAATAAGATATATCTTAAAGTACTGTTGTCTTTGTTCGTCGTAATCGGATGGTAAAGGATAGCATTACAATAAGACATTAGTTAGCTATCTCGAAAAAAGCGTTCCGCTGAAATCTTTATTGTCAGGGTAATTTGAACGTTAAGGATTAGATAATTATAGAACTGACTGTGTCCGCACTTAGTTCCTTTTAGTTTATTGAATTAATTACGTTCTTTTAACATCCAAAGATGACATTTCTGTGGACTTACATTATGTTTTATTCATACGGTAGGTAGTGATATTTTAGTGTTTAATTATAATATTAACACGTTAACTGCCACGTCAGGCACCTGTGCTTGACAGACTTGATATCTGTTAGGGCCATGTCAGTCCCGGGTGACTGACGATAAAGCATATAATTGAAATGATCGCAGGGAGCTGTCCCGCACGTATAGCGTGTTATTGTCTATTGGAATTGCCTGACAAAGCCCCAGACAAACTTTTCAGCTTGGCTTAACATTTTTACATGTACTTAGAACTGAGTTTATTGTGTATTTTCTAGGAAAATTAAATACAACACAGTGAAATGAATTTTACAAAAAATACCATTGGAAACAAAAAATAAATAGTCATATCGCACCCTTGCTGCGAGGCTACCCCAACACAAGTATTTTTAACTTACTGGGGCTGCCTCTATTTCTGTGATGTATGACAATGTGATACAATAAAAATATTTTTATTTTATTTATTTTTATTTTACCCTTACAATGAAAGTGATCTAACTCAAAATTCCTGAACAACCAAAACTGACCTTCAAAAGTATACTTTTTTGAAGACTTTCTTGCTCATTTCCCACAAATTAAATTTTTGATTTAGATCACTTTTGTTCTGAGGGTGCGATATATTTTAATTTATGTCAATATAACACGTTAAACGAAAAAAAAATTGCCGTCATCAAAATTTTGCTATGGCAGTTAACGTGTTAATAGATTTAGTTAATTAATCTTTCATACTCTTCTATAAGTACTCACTGAAGTAGTTACCTAACATCATAATTTCTTCTAATGTAAGATCTATGTGTGACACTGTATTGTATTCAAGTTTTTGAAAAATCCTTAAAATGTTATGTTTTTCAAAGTGCTAAAATAAGTGATAGTTTTAATGCAGATTTTGATAAATAATGATGTCACAAAGAATTATTAATGTAGTATAAATTATCTGTTTGATTTCTAATAGTCTTTGGTGGTATATTTAATAATATTTTCCTAGTGTATCTTACTGTAAGTTCTTTATCATTAACTGAAGCGCTGGCAGCTTCTGGTTGTATTGGTTTAGGCGACGAGATATCCTTTACATGTAGAACGAGTCACTGAAGTCTCAACTGCGGCCGACCACTGGTTGAAGCTCGAGACTCGAGGCGAGAGGCTCTCGACGAGTGTTTACAGCCGGCATCAGATTTTGACATGATCTACGAGTGTAATCACGCCAGAATAGTCTTCCTGTTCGTCTAGTATAGTCAATTTGGACTAAGCTATGTTTCATAGTTAATCTAAGCTATCGCGACTACCCTTACGGCTTTATGATAAAACAAGAATTTTCAGAATCTGATCTTTAGTTCCGGAGTCATATCGCATCCTTGATTCGAGGCTTCCCCAACACAAGTATTTTTAACTTACTGGGGCTGCTTCTATTTCTGTGATGTATGACAATGTGATACAATAAAAACATTTTTATTTTATTTATTTTTATTACAGTGAAAGTGATCTAACTCAAAATTCCTGAACAACCAAAACTGATCTTCAAAAGTATACTTTTTTGAAAACTTTCTTGCTCATTTCCCACAAATTAAATTTTTGATTTAGATCAATCTCGTTCTGAGGGTGCGATATATTTTAATTGATGTCAATATAACACGTTAAACGAAAAAAAAATTGCCCTCATCAAAATTTTGGTATGGCAGTTAACGTGTTAATAGATTTAGTTAATTAATCTTTCATACTCTTCTATAAGTACTCATTCAAGTAGTTACCTAACATCATAATTTCTTCTAATGTAAGATCTATGTGTGACACTGTATTGTATTCAAGATTTTGAAAAATCCTTAAAATGTTGTTTTTGAAAGTGCTAAAATAAGTGATAGTTTTAATGCAGATTTTGATAAATAATGATGTCACAAAGAATTATTAATGTAGTATAAATTATCTGTTTGATTTCTTATAGTCTTTGGTGGTATATTTAACAATCTTTTCCTAGTGTATCTTACTATAAGTTCTTTATCATTAACTGAAGCGCTGGCAGCTTCTGGTTGTATTGGTTTAGGCAACGAGCTATCCTTTACATATATAGAACGAGTCACTGAAGTTTCAACTGCGGCCGACCACTGGTTGAAGCTCGAGACTTGAGGCGAGAGGCTCTCGACGAGTGTGTACAGCCGGCATCAGATTTTGACATGATCTACGAGTGTAATCACGCCAGTATAGTCTTCCTGCTTGTCTAGTATAGTCAGTTTGGACTAAGCTATGTTTCATAGTTAATCTAAGCTATCGCGACTACCCTTACGGCTTTATGATAAAACAAGAATTTTCAGAATCTGATCGTTAGTCATCCGGGGATTATTCCCTACATACAAACTAACAAATTACCTCTATAATATTATATGTTTTGATTCGAGCGACAGGTTAACTATATAAGTAACCTGTATTAATATTGTACCATAAAGCTCATCGTTTATTCCTCTACATCAGTCATCACAATGCTGAATAAAAACAGGTATCCCAAATATCACTTTGGCTAAGTCAGTTTGTGACTTTACCAAGGCATATACCTAATATTATTATGCTGTTGCCATATAATCACATTTGCCAATGATATTAAGCATTTCTGTACCTATGCAATTAGAATAGTAGCTGATTGTTTTTTTTTTTTTTTAATAAATAAAGTAAAGAAACTAGTTTTGCATTTTCTTTTCGCAATCTGTACTATCAATGTAGGTACTTAAATAAAATTATCTGTATTATACGTTGGTAGTTGTAATAAGACTCTTGTTAGCAGTCGTCGTTTATAGACCAAAACCCATTAAACAGTACAGCTTCTAAGCTTCTGCTTTTATGTGGCCTATAAACTACAGAAGCCTGCAGAAAATACAAAACGTTAGAACTTGAGAAGCCGTAAGAAGATACCGTTCTGACGAATTTAGAATTCGTGCAAATTTTATGAATTAGGATCCTGTTGTAGGCAACAGGTACCTACTTATTTTGTGGCTGAGATGAAACACACTCCATAAACACTACAAACCTCCGAATTCATCGATATACTTTTTACCTACCTACAATATAATGTCCATTTACAGTGTAGGCATATTTAAATTGTCGTAACGATGTTCTACGTCCTACCTATTGACTTAGTAGATACGACCAAATTAATCTTTGTGTCCACAATACAATGTATCGTTGCAATTATCTTCTAGGATTGAGTCCGTTAACTCTATTTTCAACCTTAAAACCTATAGTTTAAAAGTTGAAATTGTTTGGAAGGTTTGTTGTTATGCATTCAGTTGCTAAGTCCTTTCTTCATACTGAAGTGGTTCTTTATATTGGCTTGGTATAAATGTGTTTCCTTGTACTCTTGTCTTACTCAAGCTGATTGTTTGACTAAATTTACAGATAATTTCTTGAGGAAGTTTGTGTCTTTCTAATTGAAATACGCGGGTGTAAAGGGCGCGAATAAAGACAGTTAAAAAACCATAGACCAACGTAGTTCTAATGAAACATAGCTAATAAGTGCCACAAAAAAAGTGCAGTTTTGTTATTACTCCAAATCGACAGAAACATAACCGTACGTTATCTGTGCAAAACATGTGCACCGCCGTCGCCCACATCGCGGCAGTAACCTCGCGGGAAACCGAGAGATGTCTACGTCGGAATGAGCCTCCCGTTCCCATAACGAAGAAACATTCGACGCGCTGCCCTTAACATCGTTCTAAGAAGAAATTACATCAATTCTCCGATATGGTAAGTAAAAAAGTGTAATATTTTGTCTTATTTGGCTTTGTAGTTACTAATTTTGGCCATAGATGGCGCATAAATTAATTTCTTTTGTTTTTCTTTTCACGGCAAACTCATCTTGAAAAGTCGAGACGTGTGACATCCTTTTATTAGCTAGGTAGGTATAAACAAATGAATGTATAATTAAGATGTCTTTATAGTGTACCTGTAGTTATCGTTTTTTTTTACACTGGTTCAGTGTTGATAAACGTTATCCGTACATGTAAGTGTTGAGGTACCTACATTATATTTAATATCTTATTCTTTAACATAGGTAGATACCTATATAATATCGATTACTTGTAGATATTTATCTTGTCATTCATAAGCCTGACAATGCTTGATATAGATAAATAATACGGCAGTATCGTGCGTGAGTCGTGACGTAGGTAGTCCTTGTCATAAAATAAAACTACCTACATAATTCTGTTTCACAGCATAATTATGATCGATTAAATGACCCATAGGAATTGTGTTTGTTATATATTATATGGATATCGGTTCATATTAAATTATTTATGTCTGTCATTTGTAAACACTTGCTGTTACTTGTCTTATCGCTATCTGTTTATACACACGACCGAGGAAGATACTTACCCATGTTCTGCCTGTGTGCAAACTACTTCAAATCTAACTGCAAAACATTTAGGCTTATTTAAACAACAAACTCATCTACAATCTATCTTCAATATTCTTACCTTGGTACCTTCGGACATTTGTGACGTTGAGGAGGCTTAACAATTAATAAAATATGTCCGAAAATAAGCGTCTGTTTTTCTTCCTACTTAGTGTTTTTACGAGTATCTACATACCCAAATACATGAATAACATCTTGCATGTAGGTTGATGCTGCCCTCATTTTCATTTATATTTATCCTGCGTTATCTCAGACCACAGTAAACATGGTTAAATATGACTGCAAAACAACAAAAAGGCCTCAAAAGAAAGGTCATTTTCAGTTACTTCTTGTGCTTACAATATGGGTCAGTCTTGTAAGCATAGTTTCATCATCTTTCAGAAATATTGGAGAAAACAATTTTTTTTTTTTTTAATTACTGGCATTTTTTTTTTTTTACTTTTGCACATTTCATCCCATCTCGCCTGTATTCCCCGAAGGGTTACGCAGAGGTTTACTAAATTATACATTAGTCAATTGCTCGCGTCAAGCGTAACTGCTGAGCTTGAAGTCCTGGGTTCGATTCTGGGGTCAGGCAGTGTTATTGGGTTTTTTCTGTATAGGAATTCTCAGCAGCAGCACGGAGTTTGAAACTGTGACCAGTTGATGGCAAAAGGTACTCCCTATTGGGAGCTGATAGCTACACGGGACTTGATAACAGCATCGGCGGAATGTGGGTGCATAATAGTACACCTCTGCCTAACCCTCTGGAGATACAGGCGTTACTGTTACGATTACTGTTGTTATTGTTAGCCTGTCATATCCCACTGCTGGGCAAAGGCTTCCCCCTTGATTTCCGGACCGTTATGTTCTGTGCCAAAGATGACCAGTCTTTCTTTCTTTCTTTTCTTTTCTTCTTTCTTTTTTTGATACAGGCGTGATGCTATGTTATGTTATGTATGTTCCATTTCTTATAACGATACACAAGAGTAACCGCAGGCACGAATATCTTTTTATCAAGTAATTTCAGCTCATAGCTTGATAGGCCGAGAAACGCATAGGCCCTTCTGGAAGCGTATACGCTGTTAATTTAAATACATTTCCTATCTTAAATGGACCTTATTACTTTACTGTAAGGAATGAAGTATAGTGGAGTTTACAACTTCCCGATCCGGAGTCACTGTGTTGAAATAGGCCTTTCCACGCTTTATAAATATATAATAATTAATAAATTCAGCCCAATACTGTCCAACTGCTGCCCAGCAATCAGGGCCTCTACGCTGGCCTAGTTCGAGTTAGCGGACGACACACACCATCACGGACTTTATGGAGTCTTTTTATGTTTCCTGACAATGTTTTCCTTCACCATGAATGCAAGGGATAATCAAATTCTGATCCGCACATGATTCCGAAAAGTCAGAGGTGCGGGCTGAGTCACTCCCTCCTGCATATACCTAAGGCAAGCGTTCAACCGCTAGGCTAGACTGCAAATAAAAGGGGCTTTAGCAAAAAAAAAAATTGTTAAATCCTACTTCCTACTAATATTATAAATGTGAAAGTTTGTGAGGATGGATGGATGGATGGATGAATCTTTGTTACTCTTTCACGCCAGAACGGCTGAACAGATCTGGATGAAATTTGGCACGGATATATATTAGTCTGGAATAGCACATAGGCTACTTTTTATTACCGGGAAAATGTACGGGTTTGTAAACCACGCGGGCGAAGCCGTAGGCGGAAGCTACTATAATATAAGGACTAAAAAATACTCATTTGGTTGACAAGTGACAGTCCGCTAAAGATTTACTGAGATGACAAATATTATCATAACGAAGGCAATTAGTAGTTTTCCACGGGTCAGCTGATATTGATTCCGACACGGTCATTGATTACTAATTAGGTACCCAGTTTCCTACACTGTAATTATAAGAATTAATTGCCTTTCTCCTGCGACTACGTGGTAAATTTCAGCGTCCCATAATTACACCCACTTTCAGTCTCGTTTTAGAATCCTTTCTTACAGCGTCTTAAGACGTAATTATTGATGATTTTTGACCTATTTATGAAAAACATATTTTTGTATGGACTGACTGTTGTATAAATAGCTTGGATGATGCATCTATTTCTCTTTACTAAGAATCTAAAAGGGATTTGATTTTGTTTATGTCGTTTGGTTGTACGACCCCACTCATCTGATATTATTGATAAAATTATCAATATCTAATGAAAATGTGGAAAATAACCAAGCAATACGCCTTCAAGAGGATTAAGTGATAATTAAACACTTGTATAATGTCACCTACTTTCGCTGTAGGCACGAACTTCAAATAAAATACGCCTGTTTTAACTTTAGATTTTCGCACCACACCGTTTTCGAGTTGGTTTTGAATTTTCGTCGGGTTATTTATCGGACTTGTTTTGCTTGCCTAATTAAATAGATACTTATGACATTCGATTATCTATTGTGATTACTTTACGCCGTTTAAAAGTTGTCTCCTTGTTATGAAGTGGCTGCTAGTTTATATAATTATATTGATCTTGGTTTGACAACCAAATCAGAATTTCTTAAGAAATTACTTGAGTGACCAGTGGCAGTCGTTGTTTTTTTTTTCTTTTTTTATCTTTAATCTTTATTTTTTCTTTTACTCGGTATTACCTGCCTGATCCATTTTGCAGATCTGTTAATTTACTATATTTATCTTCGCCAAAACATGCATGCAATGAATGGCCAATACAATCAAGCGGCTACCAAAGTTTACGGGTTATTAATATGTATGTTACATTACAATGTAATTGCCAAATTAGTAACTCATATCTACTATCAAAAAATTCGTCACTAGCCCACCCAGTGTAAGACAAAACAATTTAATTCAATAAAAGATTAATAATGGTCGTATAACAACATTGTTATTGTTAACTGCACGTTGACCTGGCCACTGGCTCCGTTACTAACCGCAGCAAACAATATTTTACTGAAAACTAATATCTTAATGCAAATAGGCATATAATGTGTTCTCGTATTCTCAGTTATTATCTTAAGAGAGGGCAGACAATGATGTACAACGAAGTTTATTTCATCCCGTTCAATAGATAAAGATACTTGTGCGTGCTCGATTTTAATTTTACAATTCGCTTTTCGCGCCATTATTTGACATTTGTTTTCTTACGCAGTGTGCAAGATCGGTAGTGTTGGCATTTTCGAGATAAAAGATTGTCAATACGTCACAAGTCGTATTCCTCGATAGTGCATATTTAGTGCGCGTATCGAAATGCTGGTGGAAAATATTTAGTGATGTTTTACGTATAAATTAAAAATATCTAAAGTAGTATAATGATAAAGCATTTGAATAAAAACACTGTACATGAACATTTGTTGCAAAAAGAGAAATTGCTTGAATCGAAAACTAAACCGAAATACAGTGGCAGTATGTCGACAACTAGGAACGGGAGATGGCTCTCACAGGTGCGTTTTTATGTCTACCCTTTATTGTTTTTATTTTACTATAGTCATACATTTTACTACGCATTTCAGTGATATGGGTAGCAAGTTTGCAAGCGGCCAGTCACAGCAAAAATTAAGGTGACTGTTATTGTTACTTCGTATAGTGTCATCGATTCAAATACATTGATATTAAATAATGTAAATTAATAAAAAATAAGTTCTGTTTGTTGGTAAGACTTTACTCGAGAAAGGCTGGACCGATTTTTTTTTTTATGTTTTTAATAGTCCGATTAAGTTTATTAGCGGGAAACAGCTACTTATATAAATGATGTTCCTTTTATATATATATATATATTTTAATTTGCTTTTTATATGTTTTGTTACGGGGTCTATATGATTACCCAACTTTCAGCCATGTATTTTATACCTATTATACCTACATGGTGGAACACACAAATAAATAATATGAATATGAGTACATATTTCGAATTTGGTATCATGCAAATACGCAAACTCCTTATCGATTCTGATAAAAGTACCGATAGTCAGATTAAAACACGTGTAACACTGATTAGTATTGCGTTATACTCGGTACAGGATAGGCACAGTTTTATTGAAAAAGTACTATTATATTAGTACGCCTCGTATCCGCCTATGGCGATAATGTGAAATAAAGACATTTCAATGCCAATAACAGCGTATTAGATAAATAATAATTAAAGGTCGTCAGCCTAATTATATGTAGAATACATTAATTGTATCTAATTAAGCTCAGTGGTTCAATAAAAAAATCATAAAAGAAAATAGTGTTGTGATTAAATCGTTTCTAGAAAATAATGATTTTTATATTCGTTCGTGTATGAATATGTGGCGCCTATGATTTTTTTAAAACTGTGAGACTACAATTGTTTTAACTATGATTTATGCTGAAGAAGCTTACGATGTGGAACTTAGTGGCAGGATAAGAGTAAGTTACTTCATGACTAATTTTCCGAGTTGAATGACTAATTAATCGACTAAGCACGTGTTATGGCTTCTTCATTCTTGAACGTTGCAGTATTTTTGTACTAACCAACGTTTTATCAAGCGATTATATGATATATGTACACGATATATATACAGGGTGATAGGGCATGGACCGTCAGAATTTTACTGGTGGGCTCATTTGTTATCTTTCCAAACTTAGAAACTGGGTCCTAAAAATCATATACAGGTGCCTCACCTGTTGAGGAGATATGATGTTTTTGTATTTTCTTAAACTACCCAAAATCCCGCATTTAAACCCTCATAACTTTTTAGTTATACATATGTATTTGTAAAATCACCACTTCTTAATCATATTCTGTAACGTATGCATGTTCGACAAAATTCGTCGTCATGTCGCGAGTAGTTGGAAAAAATTCCACACCTTGAAAATGTATTTTGAAATTGATATCGTATGCAAATTGTTTATTTTATTACTAGTAGCATTAATTAAACACTGAATCGCTCCGCAAGATGTCTTTGGTACCATTTTTACACCCTGTATAAATTAGATTTGTCGTCGTCATTTTGATTAAGATTTGTCCCTGAATATTTACGCAAAATAAATATTTTTTTGCGGCCTGACCTACGAGAATGCGTAGCAGTTACCGGTAGCACAACACAGGTGCTACGACATCGCACGTAGTCGCAACGAATGCTTGCGGAGAGAATATAAAGCGTACAAATAAATGAATAGTCGAATAAGTCATTTAATTGCCGACATAATTAAGTACGTTTATTAAGAAAATTATTACTTTGTTTGGTTCTTCCTGAGAATTAACGTCAAAACTTTTTATTGAAGTGATTATTTAACAATTCTAAGTATTTATAAAGGAGGTTTTTAATAAATCAAAATGTTTAAATTATGGATTTTTGACGGTCACCTACCCATACAAAATTTAGTTATAATAACTTTCTGCATCGCACAACAAAACTGTGGAATGAACTGTCGCCTGCGGTATTTCCGGACCAATACGACCTTGAATCCTTCAAGAAAAGAGCGTACTCCTTTTTAAAAGGCGCACTTGTGACTCCTCCGGTGTTGCGGGTGTCCATGGGCGACGTTAATCGCTTACCATCAGGCGATCCGTCGGTTCGTTTGCCGCCTATGCCATAATAAAAAATAAAAGCACACTTCATCTCACTTAATCTATTTGGTTTAAAACCGTTTGATTCGTTTTAATTTTGTTAGAATTTGGTATGGCATTCGGCTGGAGGCCCTTCTGGTCTCGCCATTTGCCCGGTTAAGTAGTGAAAGCTCCCTGAGCTAAATGAGAGAGACAATTAAAAAAAAAATTGGTATGGCATTGTAAATAATAAAGATGATAAAAAAGCTGTGTCATGTCAGTCTCTGCACAATAACGTAAAACAGACTAGCACATACAAATTTGTTTAAATTTTCCTATAATGTGTAGGTACCGAATTCTGACATTGATGTCGGAGCCGAGTGGGTTAAGCAAGTTTTTAAATGTTAAAAGTCGTGTCTTTTCTAAATATGACTCGTTGAATGACTTAACAATTAAAAATAATTCCGTTGAGAAATATTATAGTAATATTCACCACATTACTGTCCTTTTGCTGCGCATGGGCCTCTTCTCAGAATGAGAAGGTCTCAGTCCACCATTGCGGCCTCATGGAAATTTGCGGATTACAGACCCCACCGAGAATGTTATGGAGCCCTCTTACGTGTGCAAGATTATTTATGATATTATCTTTCACTATTAACGCGAGTGGTAACTAGATAAAAAAGAAGATGCTGGTTCGGTTCGATCTTGTTAATCAGTGTAATCTTCAGTCATCTTTTTTAAACCTAAAAAGTATACCATTACCTCGTGTGGCGCATACCGTAATACATCAACCAATTTACTAAGCCTTATTTGAACCGCCAGGAATTCACACCGGTCAACACCTCCGTCGTTGTATCTATTGCCTATTTATCATAGTACATCAGCCGCCTGACGTCATGACCTTACATAAAAATAGTCTATCATTCATGCTTATATAAAACTCCCATTCATCATGGAACTCTACGAACATATTAGGCCTCGTTTACAATCATTGATATTTCCTGTATTGTACTATCATTGAGTTTGTATTTCGACATCTTTGATCGTAGCTAAACCGGTTTCTTTTCAAGTCGTCCCTAAACTGCGAGGTGAAGATTCTATTTCAAAATAAAATCAATTCATTGAGTATCTTAACTGATAGGAGACGAGAGCTCCAGTCTATATATTTATATTCGGTTTATTCAAAAATTAATTCAATTAAGAAAACTTTAATAAGTAGCTTTTTAATTTTTTGTAATTTTTGTGTAAATTATGTCGCGGGTGGCAGTAACCATCTTTTCAAATTTTTCATATTTAATTATCCATCATTCATATTTAGTACATGTCCAAGTAGACCAGGTGAACAGGATTGGTAAATCCTTTATTTTTTATAAATTGTCAAACGTGTTATTCAACACGCAAAACAGTCAAGGTACACTACCTTGACTGATTTGTGTTAAAGTTTTCATCTCCCTTAAAAAATATTCGATATCACGTTTACACTATTCTTACAATTTACAAGCCATTGAACTTATGAACTTAGAAAAGCTGTAAAAAACGAATAATTGCAAATGTGTCGAAACTGATTTTGTCACACCGCAAAAAGTGCACGAAACCGCCTTATTTTACAGTCCATTGCAATCCATATCCGACTGGGTGCAGTTGTAATGTTTTGTTTGCAACCTTGTATATATATTTTTTTATACTAAACGATTTTACATAACATCACGCCTGTATTCCCCGAAGGGTCAGACAGAGATGTAAGATTGTACAATCACATTTCGCCGATGCCATTAGTCAGTCATATGTCATAGAGAGCAAACCTTTTGCCATCTAACTGGCACAGTTCTAAACTCTTCACTGCTACTAAGAATTTTCAGAGAAATACCCAATAACACTGCCCAACCCGCGAATCGAACTCAGGATCTCACGGTTAGCAGTCGCGCAGTTGCACTTGCGACCACTAGACGAATGGGGCAGTCATTTTACATTGGCCTTTCTGGTCTTTCAGTAAGGCGTAGCGGTTGTTCGTCTGGCGGCGTCTATTATGGTATAAAAAGATGCCTGGATGTAGAAGAACCAAATGAAGCATTTGTAAGGATCATTATATAGCTGGCTATTATACTTGCTTGCTAGTAATTTCTATAAGTATACACGTATGGGAAATAACCGTCAATTAATAAAAAATATATTAGTTATCGGCTACTGAACACAAATATGTTCTACATACGTGCTTTGTACACCGTGATCGAAACCTATGTACACTACCATAACACAGCATATAAAAAGGTAAGTGTAGTGATTGGTTGAAATTAGCATTTTTTTTTTTTTTAACATTGTCCTACACTAAGATTTCTCCTGTGTCGTGGGTACATTTTTACAAACATACATGTCACATGCACACACAACCAGACCCGAAACAACTATCTGTAGATCATACAAATATTTGTTTCGTGCGGGAATCGAACCCGCGACACTAAGCGCAGAAAGCTAATCACTTAGCCACTGCGCCAACCGTGTCGTCATTGTTCGTTTTACATTCACTTTCGCATTAATTAGTTAAGGAGCTAGCTTTCGATTTCCAGAAAATGCGTAATAAGTTATTACGATTCAGTTAAATACAAAGTATTAATTAAGTACTGGCGACGACAAAAAATAAACACCAATTAATCAAACAGATTATGTAAATATTTACATAATCTGAGGTTAAGAAAACAACAACAATATGAGGATATTTATCGATAAATATAGATTGTTATGCAGGCCGGATTTTGCAGGATTGGCAGGATTTTGACTGCTTCGTTTGTCTAATGGTTGCAATCGAATTAGTGTTTTTACTATCCTATCTAATATATGCATATGTCCTTCTTCAGATTCGATATGATTCTAGTTGCACGGTTCCAAAAGTAGGTTGGTTCTATGGAGATGAGCAGAAACCCCACGGATATTCTTTACAAAAAACTGTTCCACAATAAATGGTCGTGATAAGAAAACATACCAACAGAGTTACTTTCGCATTTATAATAGTGTAGATAGCTTCCGCATATTCGGAACTCCGCGAATTTGTCCACATAGATTGGCGTTCTAACTTTTACGCCCCTTTTCAACCGATTTAATTTAATAAGTCAAATATCAATGCTTTTATGACTCCGAAAATCCAAGTTCAACGATGTCTGTCAGTCATTCCATGACTTTGTTCTTTTAAATTAATATAAATTCATATTTTTACTGCCCTGTAATGTTTCCGTTTTTTTATAAATCTGTATGGCGCCAGTGTTTCCTATCTGAGAAGAAACGACGAAACAAAGTCAAAGTTCACGGTTACTTGTTAAGTTCAATTATCAGTGAGCCTACGTACAATAAATTGCTCACTGCTGTTGTGGTCTGGAATGACTTTTGATACAAACAACAATTGACATTACAATAAAAAGAATTGTAGTCCAATACGGTAGATGACTACTAGTCATCTGAGTTACTTTTTATGAACTGTCAAAAACGACATTTTGTTCTAAAAATGTTCGGATTACGAAAGCATGACGTCATAGTTTTTCATTGTCATTGACATACTTATTGTGTGATTTTGATAAATTAAAAATTGAAAACGCCAAAGATAAGCTTGAAATTAAGTTTTACTGAGTTTTTAGAAGGAAAATTATGTACCAAACAAGATTTCAGAATTTATTTTTGATGCAGTTATCTATACAAAGAATCCTTAAATTGAGCAATAGATTAAACGTTCTACTTGACAGCGCTTAATCCCCAAATTTTCCACTGTCATTGCATACCGGTCTTCACTATTCTGACCCTGTCACACGAACTGATGAACCGTGTCCGAGACAAGTATGGCATTTGTACGGACTCTTTGGTAAACGGAAGAGAAACCCCACAACACAGTTACCTTTGATATCGCCTAACGACGTTCGAACTTCAAACGTTACGTAATAGTACAAATCAAGTACGATTGGAATGAAATTATTTCGACCGGTTTTTTTTGTTTTTTAAGTTTTTTGTAAGTATTTCCTAATGTTTTCTTACGTTTTTAGCTTTTCAAGGTTTGTTGCCAAATGTAGAACGCTGAAAAGTGTATGGGCTCTTAATATTAAGTTTGGAAATGAATTATCATATCGCGCCTGATAAATATTGTATCATAGGTATATATTTATTTTTTTATCATAACGTAGGCCGCTTAAGTAAAACCCGCGTAGGTGTTATGTTTATTAATTACCTACCTACAAAATTAACAACTCTATATCTGTCTTCTGCTAATCATTGCGTGCTTGTAATTCGAACATTTTTAAATAATATCTGCTGAGATAGGACATCGATATTATCTACGGCCTTCAACATTAGTCTACAAACCAGAAAACGAACGACATATAGGTATCTAATTTCGTGGCATACATATGTATCAACATATTAAATTAGTAGATACTTCGCCTTTCGATCCTCTGCACGCCTTCACAAAAATATACTCATTCCAGCTTGATTGTTATCGGAGCAAGGTCTACACCGCTAGTTCACGGACTGCTGATATGCGTCTTCCTTGGGTAAGATGACTCAACTTATCATATTTTGATTATTGTATGCAAACTCTAGAATTTGTTCATTTCGTAACTCGTTCTACATAATACGTAACGCTAAAACGCTCTCTAAAAGTTCGGAAATATTCGGAATTACTTTCAATGTGTGTTAATTAAGTTAGTCAATCAAGTCGTAGCTCACTGAAACTATGTAAGTGATATCCGTAGTAGGTATAGGTAGATATCAGGGAACAAGGTCGTATCGCCGGAGGCAGGCTGGACGCTAGACCCGCGGCAGTCGTCGCGGCGCGCTCCGTGCACCACCATGCGGGACGAGGAGCCCCCCCTGCCGCCCCCCTCACCCACGCCTGCTCGCACGGAGCCCTCGCGCCTCCGTCGCACTCTACACACGTTGCGAACGCCGTTCCGCCCCGGCTCGCCCTTCCACATCGGCTTGATCAAGCGCACAGGCTCCTCCAAATCCGTTGCCTCAGACGGCGAGATCGCGCGCGACGAACGCACGATGCGTAAACGTAATAAGAAACAACGCGACGCGGCCAGCGACGCCTCCCGTAGCACCGACAGCTCGCCTAGCGTCGACAAGAAGAAAAAGGATGGCAGCAACTTCATGCGCAGGATGGGCAGCTTTGGTAAGAAGAAGGCCAGCGAATCTCCCCAACCACCCCCGCAATCCTCGCAAACAGAATCCGCGGCTTCTCCCATAGAGAACTCAGCTCCTACGCCACCCCCCGAACTGGAGCGGGTCCCCCCCGAACCGGAGCGGGTCACTCCCGAGCCAGTGAGTCCCATTGCAGTAGAGCACCCCGTGGCGACTCGCCCCTTTACCAAGGCCGCCTGGAAGCGAAACAGCGAACCGGAAATGGAAAAGCCTGTGGAGGAACCGAGCCCCGAAAATGCACTACGCAGGCGCATTGCATTCGTTGCGCAGGCATCTGCGGGCCTTTCGGAGGACCATGATGACGGAGAGAGGGGAGGCGCCGAGGTGGGGTCGCTGGAAGAGGCGGTGGCGCTCGCACGTGTGAAGCTCTCTGTGCCCGCACCGCCCTCGCCGACACAGTCGCGCGACGACGACACGGAAGAGGAGGGGTACACAGACGCGATGCCCGCGTACGGAGATCTCATCGAGCCCAGCGACAACGCTGGAAGCAACGACGGCGGCGCACCGGTGAGTGTGTTGTTGGCATGTGGCGCGTACGCAACCTCCGCTCGCTTCAGTGACCAAGGGGTCTCCGAGCGATGCGCGCGCGCCATGACCTTCGAGGAGGCGGGTGACGACTCCTATCTAACGGTGTGCGAGTGCTGCGGCTTCAGCGCCGAGACGGCCGTGTTGTTACCAGTACGTTACATTTCACGATAGTTTACAGCGGACGTCACGCGGCGCGATGCCCTTCGTGAGTACGACTAGCTTGCTCGTGTGCGCTTCACTTTTACCAAATAATATATTTATAAGTTTGTTTTGTTTGTACAAGTGCACGCATTTTCTTTATGCTGCAGTGGTAACTTCTCTTACATAGTACATTTAGATGTCGAAAAAATACTATATTTATGCAGTTCATGTGTATTTCAGTGGGATTAACTTATAATATTGATCGTTTCTAACATGAAATACTACTTCTTAACTTTATTTTTTTATTTGGGCGATTACACAACTATTTGTAACGCACCGAAACCGATTATTTTTTATAATTAATAGACAAAAACGAGTTCTTAGCGAGGCCGTTACGTTACTACCTTGATGTGTGTTTTAGATTTTATTAACATGTTTCGGTAAGTCGCTCGACAACTAATTTTAAATGTAAAAAAGAATTTGATTAAATTTTTTAGTGAATGCTAATTGATTTTAAATGCAATGCATAGCCTTTTTAATGCAGTTTGATACAATATATAAAAATTTAGCTCGACATTTACAAATATTTATACTTTACGTATCGGTAACATAAATTTATAAATGCTGATGCTAATATATTATTATTATGCGTCTGCATTCTAATTTGAGATCTTTCGTTGTTTCATTCTGATAAGAATACTGGTTAGATATTTTTTTTGCATGTATTTACATTTTATTACAGTTAATTTAACGCCATATTAATTTCTTTAAGATGTCTAAATTTCGATATGTATTTCATGCTGCAAAAATGCAGTACCAAATTAAAAATAATTAGCAAATTAAATATCTGTCTAAGATATTTTAGAAACTATAATCCGCCAAGCAATCTCCAAATCAGAAAGAATGCATCTTAATGTTTTTTAGGCACGATTCAAGTTATGAATATGAATAATCAATATACATAACTTGATACTTAATTAAGTGGTACATTGACAGCCATGCATATTTTAATTCACACTAGGAAGTGTATATTTTGACCACAATGTATTTAGTATGGTTTTAACATAGAATAGCATCACGCTTGTATTTTCCGAAGGGTTAGGTAGAGAAGTATTTGTAAAGCCACATCTCGTTGGCGTTATAAATACCATAGAATAGTGTAAGGTAGGCCACCTTACGACCTGACTGAAAATTCCACGTTGCTTGACCCGTGAATCGAATCTAGGATCTCATACTCATTAACTTACTACTAAACCAATGTGACAGTCTATAAAAGGTATTATTATTTGAAAAAATCTTCATTTTCTCCTTCACTTAAGACTGTTACTGACTTCCAAAATGATCGCTTCATTGTCTAGTGGTCGCAAGCGCGAATACTGATAGTGAGGCCCTGTGTTCGATTTCTGGGTTGGTCTAAGTGTTTTTTACTTTTTTCTGAATGGAAATACTCAGTTAGAAAGATTTTGGAACTGTGCTCGGTATCGCAATAGGCTCCCCTCTGTAACAGGACTCAATAACCGCATTAGCGAAATGTGGGGAAACAATATTACACTTCTGCCGAACCTATCGGGGAATATAGGCGTGATGCTATGTGCCTATGTTATGTAAAACTGGGCCTTATATTAAATGTTAAAAAATATTTTATATCACTATCCAGCTTAATAAAATAATTTAGTAATATTAAATAATAAACTAAAATCGAATATTTGGGCCAGTCATAGAGCTGTTATAGAGTCTAAATATTCGATTTAACCTGATGTATAATTATGAACTCGTTTTTGTCATAACATGACAGGTATTTATTTAATGATTTTGTTATATTTCCACATTCGTTTTTATAATTATTTATTTGAAAACATTCCGATTCATGTGATCAAATAGTAATTATGGTTAATTGCCAATTTCAGTAAGCGGTTAATTGTACCATTATCTTAATATATAAAACTTATTTCAATATGTTTAGGGACTTGTATCGTGTAGATTAAATTCCATGATCGTTACCAAAATAGCCAGGAAATTGAAATAATCTGGCTTACTTAATCTCATTATTTAAAGCTTTGTGAATGACATATGTTTACGTTTATTACTGGCCATATCGTGTTTTTCGACCTGACCTATACTAACAACAATGATTGAATACAAAATCGTAAAAAGAACACAATAGCCGATTTCCGACGGCTATTGATGGGTCCATAATTGTTGGATAGGCCGAATAAAGATATACTTAAGTTCGATACTAAAATCAATCGTGAACGGTTTTTTTTTTTCATTATTTTAATGGTTTTATCTCTGGGCAATAACGTCGCCCTATAGAATCAAGAATTTAACAATTTAGTGTTCCTTTAAACATGCTAATTTGTACAAGATTTATAAGAAGAGAATTTTTATAAGTGTTTTCATGTTGCATTTTAAATCCTTTAACAAGATAAACAAAAAGCAACTGTCATTAATATGCTAATAGCTCATTCTTATCCGAATGTATTATGTAATGTAACATTATCTTCAATATATATTATTACATATGTTAATGGGTATTTCAAATGCTATCACTGTATCCAAAATTGATGACATTTCGAAATCTTAGAATATTTTAGTAGATTATATAGCCCAGATATACCAAACATAAAAAATATGTATTTCAAAAGATATGTAAGACTTTGTTTGTTATAATTAGATGATAGAATATCAGCGTAAGTTTTTTGTTTTACGTGAGACTATCCTGCACAAAGCGAAGCAAAACTGTGATAGTTAAGCAATTGAACGCTTGCCTATGCAGGAGGGTCTGAGTTCAAAACCGGCTCGCACCTCTGACTTTTCGGAATGATGTGCAGATTAGAATTTGATTATCACTTGCGTTTATTGTGAAGGAAAATATCTTGAGGAAACCTGCACACCTGAGAGGGCTCCATAAAATTCTCGATGGTGTGTGTAGTCCGCCAACCCGCACCGGGCCAACGTGCTGGACCTGCCCAGCAGTGGGACAGTAATGGGTTGAATTTATTTTATATATTTATTATTATCCTGCTCATGGGGTAAATAGACGGGTGTAAACTTACTCTAAACTTACAGTCTACTTTACCACCGGTGCGCCGAACCTATCAAATATATCAGTAAATAGGTTTGTGTCAGGTTTCTCATCTTTCATCAAAACTGAAAGAAGGTGCCAGAAGCACATCGACATTTGAAATGCTTGCATGTATATTACACTCAACTTCGTCGTCACCTTGTTGTTTACGGGAACTAATTAAATATAGTGAATTTCTAAAATTGTAGTTTAATAGGGTACCTCGAACACTAACACATGAACGGACAAACAAACATTACTGCTTTACCTATAATATTAGTATAGAAGCATAGTCAAGTAACGATCACTTGTTTGTTAGCGGGCGTAGCTGGTTCTTTGGTATAATATATTCAAATTTAATGACCCACGGGCTATGTAGGTACCTAATGTTAAAACTCTAGTTTATCTCTGTAACAACCGACAGACTGTAAGTCTTTGTCGAAAGATCGGTATGGAAATGTTAATTATATAAAAAGCCGTCGGGTTTCCGTTCACTTAAAGATGTCATTGTATCCCAAAGTTTTATTGATAAAACTTGAACAAAATTATTGACTAAATCAATTAATGATCTCTTATCAATATATGAAACTATTCGACGTCATCAAAAGTATTCATAAGGCTACGGTCGTCGTCATATAAACAACTTTTTACACGCTTTATATTAGCTTGACCTGTATGTATCTATTTATCTATGTAACAGAATCTTTCAACGTGATTTTCACCATCTTCAAGACGTATGATGAACTTGAAAATTGGCACACGTACTAAGGACCGATGACAATACAATAAATTAATTTTGTTTTAGTGTTCTGATCAGGATCAGCAGGATAAGTGTCTGTAAATGCTATTTTTTTTTTATACGATACACGGAAAATCGAGTCTCTTGACTGTAATTAATGTTAACGCTTTTGTAAACGCAAAAAATAAGAAAATAAATATTAGTTTAAAAAAACTGAAAAAAAAACACGTTTTTATAACTAATGTCTAGCATCCCACGCTTTTTTACAATGAAATGAATTGTTATTTATACTTAACAAAATATTTAATTTTTATCTTATATAAACGGAAAGTTAAACATAAAAAGATTCAACTAATATTTTGAAAAGAGTATTCATGGCGTTTCTTGTGGTCTCTTCTCCATAGGACCAATCTCCATAGGACAAACTTTTGAAACGATTCACCTAAATTTTCATTGCTGTGCATGCAAAGGCCCAGTTGAAAATAAATCCTCAACTTTGACGGTTATGAACGGTTGAACTCTTATTATCCGGATCCTTAAGGTTCACTAAAAGTTTACAGGATTTGCCAGGATTTGTGACCTTGAGAGTAAAAAGGTTAGGTATTACAGAATGATGTCAAAACTATACTATAAGATGAAGCAAGTAATAAATATTCTTATTTCCAAAAAAAAGTTATAAATAAATGCAACCTTTTCTTAATATTCGAAACAACCTTCTGATAACCATCTTAGACATTTGAAATTAAAATATCTCTAGATACATAATAATACATTTTATTTAGTTCTTGTATTCGATTAATTATGTTTTGATTATAAATAACTTAACACTTACCGCATTGGAGAGTGAAAATGGAAAGAACTACATCAGTTACACCGACAAGCGCCAGACTCCTTAATAAGAAGGAGAATACCTACTAGTCTAGCTATGACTAGACTGGTAATTTTTACAATCGTTAGGACCTGTTTCTCCACTTCCTGACAAAGTAGCTGATAACTTATCCATTACTTATCGGGCAGAATACGTTTAAATTTTTGTTTAAGTGTCTGGGGGCTGAATCTACTAACTAAACTGCAATCGAAGCGCAGCTGATCGGACGGTTTCCTTATCTAAAAACTGTCCAAATGTAAATCGGTTAGTTAAGTTAATCGGTTGAGTTTGATTGGTATTAAGTTAAATCTATCTGATAAACTCTCTTCGTGAATAGTTAATAGTATCGAGCCATCTCGTCGCCGTTCTAAGTCTCATTTTAACGAAGTTATTGAGGGTCGAAGGTATAACTAGTCGTCCTTTTTACTATACGTGATCTGCTTTGTTAATCAAGAGGAACGTAATACAAATCGATATAATGCGCGTTAGACTGGCACACTTATGTCTATTATACAATATAATGATATAGGTTTTCAGTAATGTGTGATCTTTAGGTCTCTATGAATGCACTATACACAGTGCTGCATTAAGCAAGCGCGGGGCCCATAGCTAAATCTATTGATCTGCTATGGGGTCTTAAGTAGGTATAAAGATGACTTTTTGTAGAACTTATGCGTTTAGCGTATGAAATTCGGTGTTTTATTTTCGCCAACAAAATAATCGGTTACCGATTGTCTGACGTCGGAAAACAGGTGTAACGTTTCACGTTTTAGTGATATCAAGTAAATTCAATATACCACGTCTTAACAACTCAGGCGGAGGTTTGGTTACGCGGGGCCCGTAGCAATTGCTACTCTTGCTACGTGGTAAATCCGGCACTGACTATACAAATCTATAGTGTTATGAGTAGGCACGTAATATGGGAATGGACGAGAAAGAATTGTCAAGCCTCCATTGATCAAGGAATTTATAGCACCAGCATCATAGTATGCGAAGTATGATAAACAAGTATAGTGCAAACTTTAGTAGAGCACATTTAATTGATTATAAAACCTTTCCTCATTTGCTGCTAGAATGATAAGTAGTTAGTAATCCTCCAAATAAAATTGTACTTGCAGGAATTAAAAAATAATGTGGGTACTCTCACATAGCTCAGGATTTTCAGGACAGACAAAAGTTGCGTAAAAATGTGGAGGCTTATATTCAGCAGTGGCTACACAGATAGAGATTGAGATCTTAAGGGTATCATAATAATTGCCCTACGTTTGTACGTTATGTTTAATAAGAACATTTAAAGCCGCTTTAGTGCACTGAATAATGCGATTGTATTTAGCAATGAGTCACACTTTATATTTTAGAGAATTCAAATTTCGAATATTTTACTTTTTATTATTCTGACGTGAAAGTAAAATAAGTGGGCCATAGAGAAACCTTTTGAATAAAGTAAAAATATAAATTAATGGTTTGGAAAATTTGATGGTTCAATTAGAGCGTTCATATGACTTCGTGATATTGATACTCCTGTACACCCAGATGGTGTAAACGATAGGTGTGAGGATTAAAATATTACGTCATTATTTAACACTATTGTCTGTGGAATCTGATCTGATTCGTTATTAGAAAGCTAAGATATAACGGCAAGGAACACACAGTATTATTTCTTTTGTAATGGCTGTCATTAACATGGTCTGTTTTCTAATGTCATATTGTGTAATTCAATGACGGCATTAATAATATAATTACGCTATCATTAAGTTGGAATTTTTATTCTATAATTGACGTTGATGATTCAATTTAACAGAAATCAATTGTTAAATTAATTCAGTGTTAGCCAATTAGTTGCTAAATAGTGTAAAATACTTATAATTAGTTGAAAAAAAAAAAGATGGATTTGAAAGTGACTCTACCTTTTGAAATGAACCCTATGAAAGTTACTCTACCATAACTATGCTCTTGTTATTTAACCCTAAAACCTCAATGCTTTAAACTGTCATGCGTGCATTGCCATATTGATATGCCATTCCCTGTAGCATGCCAGTGCCAGTCGGTCGGAGGTCGCCGTTGATGCGTGTACGTAACATAATACCCTGGCTAGGCTTACCGCGGCCGAGTCGCGGTTCCAACGGTTGTGCAATGTCCATTCGCTGACAATATGTGACTGCACCAGTATCGGGTTTTCAAAGTATTTATTGATAGGAATTTACGAAATGATCTAGTAATCTTTTAAATAACTACTACGGTTTTAATATAAATGTAGTAACATTTTTATTAAATATAAAAACATTATTTTCATTGGGCGCTGGCTTGACTTAGAACTTGCTCAGTGAAAGAAAAAAAATCACGGAAGTGAGCACCAACCATATTAATGTGATTTTAAGAGTTACATGCATACATGTATACTTATAGTCACGCATTTTTCCCATGGGTGTCGGCAGCAACTACGGAACGCCACGTGCTACGATCATTACATAACCCTTTTGCTTCATCTACATTCATGCATCGTTTCATACATGATCGCCGGTGGTGGGTACTGCGCACCTGACCTTTCATAAGGACAAGAAGGACGTCACCAATAAGGTCCGTATATGTCCTTCTGGGGCGTCCCCTCCTTGCGTTTCCATTAACAACCGCGTTATAAATCCCTTTCGTTAATTTTAAGAGTTATTCTCTAAAATATTTAACTAATGATTGCGGATGTTCCTAAGGAGTGACAGATGCTAGTGGTTTCTGGAAAGATATCTGACCGATAACAATAACTATCCGTTAATAGGTTTATATCAATCGGGGTACTTATATAGTCTGCATTCGATATTTATCGGGTTTTTTGCAATCTAAATAAAATAAATAATATCAAAAAAACAAAAAGATAACCATATCTAGAAATATAAATGACATCATATCCAAATGTCAGTTACATAAATAATAAAAAGCAACGAGCTAATTTCACGTCCGAGACAGAAAACTTAGATATGCGTTTTGTAGCTTTCGTAGAAACTTCACAACACAATCTAAATTAAATTTGAAAGTTTAAAAATTCCTAACACCCACAAAAAGAACAAGTATATCACAATAATCAACTTAAAATTACAAAAATGTACCACTTAAGGTAATTGGAATTAAAGATTACAATCCATTAAATAAAATAAAAAGTCAAATAAATAAACATCTGAAAATTTTCATTCAACATAAATATCAAGAAATTCTATCTAGATCAATCAAAAAACCGGAAAAATAAAAAGTGTCTTATTTATCAGTTCGACACAAATATTAAATCGGTTACTGGCCAAGGAGTGCAAATGACAAATACTTGTCCGTTATCAGGTGGCCGATAAGCGCTATCTTAACACTCGACGCGACTTCATAAATAGCTGGTCATCGGACCGACTCGATAGTTTGTGTTCGAAGGTTGAACGGTTAAGTCTATGAACCGATAAGTAAAATAATAAAATTGTCTATTAGTGTTCTTAATTCAAATTTAAACCGCGTTAAAGACCGTATCATATTTTATTAAGTAAAAAAATATTTGATAAAATTAAATCAGTTGTTATATAAAGAATTATAAAAAATGTTTTTTTAAATGGAGGATGAGTAAAGACAGTTGAAGTGTACAAAGTGAGATGTGGTATAAAGTTAACAAAATCGAAAATATTCTGTATCGTTCGTGTGATTTAATAGACTGGACTTACTTTTGCGTTTCTTGACGACTTGCGTGATAATTAAGGATTTTGAATGAAGATGTCCCCTAAACAGAAAGCCAGCAGTAGCGTAAGTTTTAATTAATTAAAAGTCTGTATTAAAAATACTTGTGTCACCTAAGGTTAGATGAATATCGCTCCGTGTAAAATAATTATATTCTGTCATATTCACCACTCTTGTTACCTAAATATTGAACATGGGGAAAGGAATGCTTTTAAATCCTAATACAATCAATGGTAAGAAGTACCAAGATGTATTGACTAGGCGAGATTATTATGGTAACATTCATCCGATGATCAGCAGTATAGACTCTTTATGGACCGATACACATTCAATTACAATATATAACTAAACTTTTCTTACTAATACGTTTACACATCCTGTTCAATAGATATGCTTCTTTCTTTTTGGCCTCTCAAGGTCTCTTAACGTGTTACGAAAATTACTAATACATTGATCTTTGATTTACCTACAAATAGAATTGCAAGTCTTGTTATGTTAACACATTTTTGAATCCAGAATGTGACTTTAGAATCGTCTTAAAATCCTATAGACATTGATGTGTTCACATAATTATAGGTGGAAATTTCTCGAATCGTCCTTTTTTAAGTTCAATGAACCTGTTAATTGCTATCGCTAAGTACTTAATTAAGGTTTTAGTAACTCCATCAATGATAATTTTTATTCGTTTTAACATTAGAATGTCATTAATTCGTCAGAGTGAATTCTAACAAATTCCAATTACGATTATTACGAGGTATTGCGTGTTCTTACAAAACATTATAATATTAGGTACCTTCTATGCAGGTTTTAGGTACCTACCTGTAATTATTAATAAGTATTGCAAGTACCAACCTAATTATCTAGTTACATAAGAAACAATTATTATATACTGATTCCATTTATATTCTTCATTCGGCGACATTGTGATTTCATGTACCTATAACCTATGGAGTAATTTGATTGTGAGTGCAATTTTTAGTTGCTTGATTGAGATAAAAAGTATCGAAAAGTAATTAGCCTTAAAAAAATTGTTGATCCTCACTGAAAACCAAAAATTTATTGAATAGACAATTTAATTATAATGCGCACCATGATTCATATTATAAACTGCGCTAAGATAGTGCCAATGAATCATTGCTTATTTTTCACTTATTTTATCAATATTGCAAACAAAACAATGTTCCTACTATTTACACTTTATTGCCGTGTTTAACTGTTAATATAATTTAATTGATACTCCGTGTATTTGCTATCATCTTAATAAAAGATAACAAGGTATTTTCCTGAAACCTAGATAATTGTTTTACGCAATATTAGTAAAAACATTTCATTATCCTTGTAATAGCTAGCAACATCGATTACTAGCAATGGCCATTCGTGGACATTTTGAAGTCGGTTAAATAGCATTTTAAACAGTTGCTTACGCTCGACTCAATTCAGTATTTAGCACTGAACCCTTTGAGCTTTTGAATGACTGAGTAACTTTGTGGTAGACTCAAAAATAGCATTATTCTCAAATTATACAACCAGTTACTTGACAGTCCTCAACAAAATTATTTAACAAATCTATAACAAGCCTCCCAAGACGTATATAATACGAGACTATTCTATATGGTACAATTATATTTTATTATATGATCTATAATTTTTTTATCAACCTTTGCTGTCTCACTTCTGATCAGATTTTTTCCGCAGTCTTCGGCTCTTCTCTTTGTTGCCTTCTCTGGCCAGTTTTCTGTAAAAGAATCTATGTCGTTTCTGTAATTAATATGCAGGAGATTTACGTGCTTATTTGCATCGATGTACTATTATTGGTCAGTCCCGTTTTCATTCTTAATTAAAACATAAAGATTTGAGGTAATAAAGTATTAGCTCGAATCTTGATGTTTCTATATCAGTGAATGACACGAAACTACATATTTCATGTTACAACTCATGCATGCCCAACCATTTATCTTAGTAAAATAAACTTCAGATAAAATCCAAGAAATTCTATTCATTCTGTGTTTCATTTATCTGCATGTATATTGTGAATGGTGTTAAATGATAAGATTTTGTATTTGCTAAATGCGATGACTAATTAGGGGAGCAGGAATAATATATACATAATGATAAAAACATGCGCCATTTACACTGCCAAATCGACTTACTGGTGGCAGCTGCTTTGGGTGAGGTCCTGGATTCGATCCCCGCGTCGGTCAGTGTTACAAATTTTTTTTTTCGTTGTGAGGTTTCTCAGTAACACCTTAATGACGCCTTTGGCAATATGTGAGTGTACAAAAGTACACTTCGGCCAAAACCCATATGGGTTATGTAGGAATAGTTACTTTATTTAGTACTAGAGTAGTTCATAGCACTATAGATAGGCTATATCTGAACTATATTAAATGTGTTGTGATGAAAAACTACACAACAATAGAGAATGGTCAAAAGATAGAGGTGTGGCAAAAGAAGTATACAGTAGGTAACTATGCAAATTTCATAATTTTGTTTTACAATAAAATAATAATCATAAATGCGCTAAGTAGTCGCCGTCAAATGCCACTGAAATAAATAAAAAAACTTTTGATGATCAACATTAAAATAACGTGCTTCACATTGATAAAGAACAGGTTATTTCACTTTTAAAAACTCCGAAAGGTTAAAAAGGAAGACTTGGTATCCAATTATGATAATTATTATATAACAAACCAGTTTTTACCCGCGACTTCGTACGCGTGGAATTTAGAATCTGATATTTTCCTGCAGCAAAATGGAGCCTATATTTTAAGTTAGACCTCTAGAAATACATCGGTAAGCTGCATTCAATTCCGTGCAATCGTTTTTGCGTGATGCGTGTACAAACATACAGACAGACAGACAAAAATTCTAACAACTGTTGTTTTGGCTTCTAATGTTTTAATAAAGACCTCCCATAGTAGTTTTTCTCCAATATCTATAATGTACAGACATCGGCCTGTTATAATTTTATTATATGTATAGATATTATATATATCATGACGAATTTTTAACGGGTTAGACAGAGGTAGAATGTTGTAGGTAAACATATATTTTGCCAATACTATTTTATATGTACATATGTAATGTAATAAGGGGAAAGCCTGCTGACAAATCCAAACTCCTGCCTGTACTAAAAATATTTCATACAAAAATGATATGTAACTAAAATAAAATATTCATCAATAGAGTAAAGAGATTTATTACATTCCGGTTACCCTACTGCTTAAAGTCGCGTTCGCGTACAAAATAACTCAGATGTTTACTCACAACCGACACATGTCTTTTAACTTCATTCTAGCATGGAGTCTAACCTAATTGAAGACCAATTTATCTTATGAACGCTTCTTAATCACTACTATAAATAGCTGCACACAAACTGCAGTACCTTATCGTAGAATATCATCGAAGACTTTAGAAGCTTCTGATAAATACTAGATATTTACAGAAAAATACTAATAAATAAATTGTAAATATTGTACAATCTCATCGATATCTTTTGCTCGTAAATTCAAAACGGACCAAAGCGCAAAGCTTTTTCGTACCCTCTATCTGTACCCCGAGCATGAACATTTCAATCTCGGGAAACGTTATCCTATATTATTACTCAGGACTTAAATGTTCATAAACATGAACATTACAAGGACACTTGAAGGGTATACATGCGATAGAAAAAGAATTCTTATTGTCTGACGGTTTGAGCCTTCTCGAATGTCCCGCAGATCTGGTGGTGTCGTGCGTCGGGTCGTTGAGCTCCCTAAAATAGGGTTGAGCTACACGGTTACTGATGCATGCGTCCCGTCTGTAGGGACAGCTCCGCTCAAATCTGTCATGGCACTGGTACTTTCTTCCAAAGGCCAGTCCAGACATTGACCTACATTGTTCTTACACGTCTTCCATGTACTATGTCATAAACCATATTTTAAAAGAGTAACCATGGAGTTTCTTGCTGGTTCTTCTCCATGGAATGACAATTTGAACCAGCTAAACGATTTGCAAGTGCCTTTTACGGCCTACACGAATAAAAAAGTTTTGAGTTTGAGTCTGAGTTTGAGTACAGTACGGGTACAGTACCCGAAAAAGAACATTTCGGGGTTTATAATGTTACTTAACTTACAGTCGCACATAATAAACGTAATTTGCAAAGTTTGCAAAGAATTAAAAGGATTACTCTAGTAATAGAAGCGGTCCGCTCATCCACTGACGTGGTCTTTTTACATAAAATACCGACGGTTGATATTAAAACGTAAAAACTCCACCAAAACGTAACTAACATTGTTTTTCTCTTTTCTATTTCAGTCCAACGCATCTCCTAGCGCTGAGCGTAGGGAACACTTGTACAAAATCCTGGTGATCGGCGAGTTAGGCACAGGCAAGACTTCCATCATCAAGCGATATGTCCATCAGTTCTTCAGCCAGCACTACAGAGCGACCATCGGCGTGGACTTCGCGTTGAAAGTACTCAATTGGGACTCAAATACGATCATACGTTTGCAGCTATGGGATATTGCAGGTAAGATCTATTGACAAAAAAAATATATTTAAGGTCATAAAAATAATTACACAGTAAGGTAAGTAGGTCCTAACTCCTACGATTACGGTTAAATAATTAATTTTCTCAAAAGAAAATAAAAGGTACTACACCTGTATTACAGCCCAATTGAAGCCGAATATTTACAGAATCAGAATTAAAAATTCGAAAGTTCGGAACTGCTTAAATTTCATCTTCATTTCGTGAGCATCGGTCTCGATTTTTAATTATCATTGTTATCAATAATACAGTAGTAAAATCAATTTTTATCAATTCAATTCTCACACTGATCATTACAAAGTTTTCTTTACATTCTCAAACGTCTCTGACTTTACATACAAACCTACCGTTACCATAGGTATTCCGTTACTCACTATAATTTGTATTGCATAATATGTAAAGGGGGAATTGATTAATTAATACCTCGGTAAACAAGTCATCGTAACTCCAAGTATTCACGTGGCGCTGCTCTAGCCCAACGTGACTATTACGAACGTTCTTTATTAACTACACTTACTATACCAGCGGTCAGGAACAATACTGTAGTACTAACGTGTAGGTATACAAACGTTTAGGAATCATTTATGAAAGATACATAGGTACAAGTGCACAATGACTGGTCTTGAGCCCTCTTCATCAAGTATCTTCCGGCTATTATCCGATGAACTTTGCTCGAGACCGAATTTATAAGTTTTTAATACCCACTATTTGTCAGTATTGTTCTGTTTACTTATAAAGTAATTTCGCTAATTTTCGCTTAGAAATTATTACGATAAAATTTGATTAAGTAAACCCAAAATAGTAGTAGTTTTTCAGAACGGTCTATATTTATATGGTTTTCAATTGTTCGCCGTTTGGTAGAAACAATCAACATAACAAGATCAAAGGAAACAGCGGAGGAATCCATGTCTTAGAGAGTAAATTAAAATAGCTGTCTCATTTTCGTTCATGTTCAAACCCATATAGGTTTTATTGATTTGTGACAGTTAACATCTTCGTCGATTTAAATATCTTGTCAGTTCAGTGTCAGTGGAAAAAAATGGATCAAGATTCCAGGGATTTTAATTTGGTCTTCGCAATGACTTTCGTATCATTATGCTTGTATTTTATATTAATAGTCATTGTTATTCCGTATTGACGATGTAATTGGGTATGTACGTTGTTTTCCTATCTTGTCTAACAGTCCTTGTTCCGCACGAGAGGATGCCTTATTAATTCTGTTTCCGCACGAGATAATGCGAATTCTATCGCGGTGCTCATGTTATTCCGACTGATGTTGATGTTGATATTCCTCATTCAACTTTTCGGCTGCATATTCAGTGTAGACTTGAATCAAGCAACGCGGTTTACTAATCTGCGGTCCATTTGTTACTCAACATGTTAAATTAGCGAAATCGAATCTATAATTTGTATAAGTGCGTAGAGTGCAAAACGATTTGGCTTTTGGGAGTACTCCCAACCTCTTCAACTGCGTTGCTTTAATTCGTATCTTTTAGCTGGCTGTTGATCCAATTTTCACGAAGAAGACGAGCAGAAAATATCGAGGAAAATGGATTTTTATTTAGCTTACCACATTCATCAAACGCTGACCTTGTGGATAGAAACAAGGTTTATTATAATTTTAAGGAAAAAACCACGATATAAACATCTAATTTAATTTTCCATTGTCCATAGGTCAAGAGCGTTTCGGCAATATGACTCGGGTGTACTACAAGGAGGCCGTGGGCGCGTTCATAGTGTTTGACGTGTCGAGGGTCGCCACCTTCGACGCCGTCGTCAAGTGGAAGAACGATCTGGACGCCAAGGTGCAGTTGCCCGATGGATCGCCCATACCTTGCATATTGTTGGCTAATAAGGTAATTAATCTTCGTTACTTGTATTTTTATTTATATTGAGTACTTGCTTTTATAATTAATATGGATTTCGGGGAATTGGCCATGAGATTGCAGTCCACAATTTAAATAGTAAATTCATGTTGTTTTTATTCCTATCTAGGATCTAGCAATTTAATATTTGCTTGGTTTTCATTATCAAGTTTTTCCATATTTAAATGAGATTGTAACAATACCACTGAATTTTAAAGAAATATTTTGTGAAAATCTTGTACTTTATGAATTTCGATTATTACTATTGATACTCATATATCTTTCTAATAATAATATATAATATAGCATCACGCCTGCATTCCCCGAAGTATTAGGCAGAGGTGTACAATTTTACACCCACAATTCGCCGATGCCATTATTGCGTCCCATGTAATAGGGAGCGAGCCTATTGGCATCTACCGAACATAGTTCCAGACTCCGTGCTGCTACTGAGAATTTCCATACAGAAAAACCCAATAACACTTTGCCCGACCCGGGAATCGAACCCAGGACGTCACGCGTAGTAGCCGCGCTTCGGACTAGACCAATTCTTATTCTTATTACTTTTACTGCATATGGTAAACTTATTTATTTTACCTTGTTTCCCAGTGTGACCAACAAAAGGAAGGCATAGTGAACTCTCAGGCCAAAATGGAGGAGTACTGTCGTGAGAAAGGATTTGCGGGATGGTTTGAAACTTCGGCGAAAGAGAACATCAACATTGAGGAGGCGGCCAGGTCACTAGTTAATAAGGTAAGATGATTTCAAACATATAACTTAGTACTCCTGCACTGACATAGGTCGACGAGAACTCACCACTTTCCACGGTCTTGCGCAGCTTCTTGCCAGTTGCCTTGAAACACGTGGATTATCCTACTTTGACAAATCAATGATCTTCTTTCTTTTTCTTATTTTATGTACACTAGAATTTCGTCATACAGTTCTATTGTGAAGTTTAAAAACACACATTCCGGAACAAGTATCTAGGCCAGCCACGCTCAAAATGCGCTCCGCGGAGCCCTAGGGGTCCGTAAAGTCTTCGCGAAAATAATGGTCACTCTCTTCACAGTCGACTCTCTTCTATCAAGCCTGACATCAAACAGTTGATATCTCCCATTAGATGCAACTATTAATGTCAAGTAATATGATTATTAATAAAGTATACACATAAACTACTTAGGGCTCCGTCAAATATTTCATTTTCCATAAGGGTTCCGTAGCCAAAAAAGTTTGAGCCTAGATTCTAGGCCATACAAATATTCGTATCGTATGGGGATCCAACCCGCCGCGGCACGTAGCGCAGAATCGCTCAGCCACTGCGCCATCTGGCCATCAAACCAATAAACTCTTAAATGTGCTACAGTAATTTAGTGGCCCCTCCATCATCATCATCACCAGCCCATATACGTCCACTGCTGGACATAGGCCTCTCCCAGTAAGCGCCACTGAGCCCGGTCTTCGGCTCTCCGCATCCACTTTATAGGACCCTCCATAGTTCCTTGGTATTCCACCGACCGTTATTGTTCGGGGTTTTTGTCAGGTTTGTAAAAGGAATTGATTCAATTACATTGCACAGTACCTATGCTTTAAAAATCACCCTGCTTGACTATTTTATTGGAACAACGCACTGTACAGTCAGCGTCAAAAATATATATGTATACACGTAGCGAAATTCAAACGCTTATTCTTGAAAAAGCATTGGTCAAAATAATAAAAATTTAAATGAATGTATTTATATATTTTATATTTATTTTAATGTATTTAAAGTACTATTTGTAAAATTGGTCAAGATTTTAATAACTATTCCTACTAAAATTAGCTTTAGAATTTCGTTAAGAATTATATTGATAATAATATTATATTGCTGAAATAAATGCATATATTTGCTGAAATGCCAAAATTAAAGCGATTCTGTTTACACGTGTGTATCGTGCAGGTGTTGGTGGTTCTTTTCGAGGTGATAAGTTTAATATATTTGTGGATCAACTTATAAAACATACTGTAGCGGATAGTTACCTATTGAATGGAAACGGGTTAAAGCGGCTCCACGTGGAGGTCTATGAGGAGGACTTTACCCAGGTGTGAACGCGAAAATACTGGTTATGATGATGATAATTTTGACCGCCATTCAGTGATGTATACAATTTTAATTATAATAATTTTGAGGGGGCAACTAACCGATTTTATTTATTTGTCTGCTACACATAACTCCTTCACACTAGGGATAATTCCTGCATCGTGATCCGAAAGAACTATCAGTAGGTCAAACAAATATTTGTTCCGTGCGGTAATCGAACCCGTGATACATCAGCAGTCAATCGATCAACAACTGCGGCAACCGTGCAATTATAAATCTATAATTCAACACTGCTTAAATGTATTTCGAAAATCACATAGAATTACCATTAAATTAAAACGAACGTCACATTAATGGCATTTTAAGTGATAGCATTTTAGGTGCCCACACAAATGAATAAATACCAATAGTATCCATTGACTCTAACATACCAAAAACTCGTTTTATAATTTCCTATCTTTAACCATTAAATGATTGAATTATGGGCCGATGGCGCATACGAAACTTAACCTTACGGAAAGCTTTATATAAATAAACTGTTACATAGATTGTGATGTCATGAAATAACGTGTTTTTAAACTACGGATTATGGTAATATAATTAAGGGATTAGTACACAAGGGCTGGATAAGCGAAATACAACTCACTGACGTATCAAAATAAAGCTTACAATCTTGGAACTTGGTGCAGGCAGCCGATAGGAGGAATATAGGAGGTTTTTTTTTTTTTAAATTGGTTGAAGTTTATGGGTGTTCAAGTTTGTATGAAAAATGTTAACGTTTGGGTCAATGTGTCACGTAAATACTCTTCTTTTGGCAAAAAGGTCAATATTTTGTTAATTATTATGATTAAAAACGATGTTTTTTTTACATTCTGATATTCAGTGAGTACTTTTATAATCGCCGTAATTTTTGATCACGAGACTAAGATAAGTCCGGCCCAATGCCGGACATTTTAACATTTGTTGTAAAATTTCAGCAACATTTGAAATGAAACGATATTGTTTATTTTGCAATTAGGATTTTTCAATCACTTTTACGCGTCTTTTTTTTAAACTAGATGGCGTCGCCATTTCCTATCTCTGAGAAGGAACGCCGAAACAAACTCAGGAGTCAAGGTCTATTTTAAAGTCCAGACAGATTATTAAGTAACAATTTATAAATTATAAAGATTTATGTGTAACAAACATAGGATATTGTCTGGAATGGCCTTTTGAGGAGAGTGCCGTAGTTATTTGAGCTGATCGCAACAGAGGGCAAGCATGGATCAGTTTTCGTGAGAATTGAAGAAGTTAAGAGCGTTCAACATACATCTCATTCACATTAATAATGTATAGCGGGTTTTAAAAGATCATTTAAATTTAAATGACATTGCAATATCAAAATAATGTATAAAATAATATAATATTTAATGGCAAAATTGTAGGTACATAAAAAGAAAGAAAGACTATACATATAGAGCGGCTCAATTCCAAGCGTTTTGTTATTTAAATAGCCCAAAATTATATAGTATTCTTTTTTACATAAATTTAATTACATTTTTTAACTTCTTACGTGTTAAATTGCGTATATCATTGCGAAGTTTATTTAAAAAAAATAAAAACCGACTCCAAAAAAATCAAAAACAAAATTAATAACTAAAAAGCAAAAAATAAATCTTTTATTATACAATATAGTAGTTGAAGAATATTGAAATCGGTGCCAAGTAAAACATAAAAGTAATATACCTTGCTGCTATAATAGCGACATTAAAACAACGAGTTCACGTAGAAATTGTCGAGTGCGGAGTGAATTATGTGTCGGACACGACAAATGCACTTCGCCAATCGTGTCGGTTTATCATTGCATGTTTTACTTGGCACCGACTTCAATATTCTTCAACTACTATATTGTATAATAAAAGATTTATTTTTTGCTTTTTAGTTATTAATTTTGTTTTTGATTTTTTTGGAGTCGGTTTTTATTTTTTGTTAATAAAATTAATTATTTTATAATTTTGAGTGATGGGTAGACCTAGTAAAGACGATTCTCTTGAAAAACTTTACAAAGGTCAAATGTATGTTGCCCCAAGTCGAGTGAAAACCTTAGACGGTATTGCACTATGTGATTTTAAAATCAAATAAATTACTTAGCCGACCACATGATGAAAACGCATTACGAGAAATGAAAAGATTAAGACGACTATTGTAACTAATACTGTGATAGTTTTGACTTTTAGAGGTTTAAAATGAGCCCAAACTCGAGGGGTTTACTAGTAGCTACTGAAGAGTTCCACCATCTATCTCCTGGCTCCATCATCAGACCCTCTATACCAAATGTTCTATATACGGGACTCATCAAAATATATCGAGTGATCCCAAACTCGGAAGTTTTATTCCCTAACTCTTTACCGTTGAGGAGTACTATGACATCTATCATCAGCTCAGCATCATTAAATGATGATTTTCAGACGCCAATACCTAACTTATTAAGAAAAAAAGCTCAAACGGGCTATTTGTCTTACAATATTTGAGGGTATCCCTCGATTTCCCTAGGATCCCATCATCAGATCCTGACTTGGTGATAATGGGACCAAATGGGAAGCAAGCTCTTTCAAACAAAACAAGAATTTTTAAAATCGGTCCGTAATTGACCGAATAATCGCCCAAACACTATGTAGCTGCTATCAACCATTAAGGAGTTCCCTAAACTGTACTGCACCTGCATCACGGACCTTGCAGTGGCAATCATTACACATCTCGGTGTAAAGATCTTGTCAACACGAATAAAATAAGCCCAAACACGAGGTAGTTAAGATGTACCGTTGAGGAGTTCCCTCGATCCTCTGTCGTCTCCATCATCAGATCTGCCCTAAACCTCCATAGTATTGTAGTCTCATCAGATATACACATAAATATCAAGTTTTTACCCCATGCTCGCCTACAATTTTCAAGAGATGCCCTCGATTTCTCAGGGTTTCCACCATCAGGTCCTGACCTGATGACAATGGGACCAAATGACAAGCATACCCTTTCAAATAAAAAAAGAATTTTTGAAATCGGTCCAGGCGTCTTCGAGCAATCGAGTAACAAACATAAAAAAAAAAAAAAAAAAAAATACAGCCGAATTGAGAACCTCCTCCTTTTTTTTGAAGTCGGTTGAAAACGTATACATTGTTCTATGAAACGTTGCTTTTATTTACTTAAATCAAAACGTAGGTAGGTCCTCGATTTGAGTTGAGTTCATGAGATAAATCTTTTGAATTTCATACCCATAACCCATACTCGGGTGTCCTCGAATTTTCTCATGGGTAATTCCCCCCTCTATAAGTCGCCTTATATAGGCATATTTTCCTGAGTGACCGTTGTTGGTGGACGATCTTCCTTATTCTCATCATAGCGAGAGACCTGTGGTATTGAGAAGAAATAGAACATTTAAATTTGTACAACATCGTCAAACTGAAATCTTTCCGCTTAAATTTCATTTTTGGTCCGCAGAGTAAAACCTTTTGTAAATACACAATGATGAAAATCACTATTTTAGAAAGACATAACATTAAAAGTTTTCATTTTAATGCAATTAAAAATCTAATTTGTATATGATCATGTGCGAGCCTGACATAATAAAAATAATAACAAATAAGCCACCCCCCCAAATCCGATCTTAGCAACGCTTTTTTACATAATAATGAAGTAATGTCGGCCACGAACATAACCTTACGGAAAATTTCAACCATTCTTAATAATATTCATATTAGGAGGTCTGGTTAGTTTTTTTAAATGTTGTGCAATACACTGTGAGAACACGCTTGTTTGTTTTTTTATGCCTCAATAGTTTGTCTATGGTTAGTAGGCGGCAAAATTGATTGTCGGCAGTGCTGTTAAAAATATCTGTTTATTTTTTCCTGACTGCCGCGTACAATGACAAATTGTAGGCACATTTTTGTGACTGGTCGATTTATTACGATGTTTTTTTGAATATTGGCTTGTCAACGAATGATTAAATCGATGTCGAAGTCAACTGAAGTACTGGCATAGCTCATAGTGAACAGAAGACTTATCGTATTTTTACATAAGTAACGCATGTTATTTTAACGCTTCCTTTTTGTTTCTTCACTGTTTACCATCTATAGTTATTGGCATCCATGATTCTTGTTGCCATGTGCAATGCAGTCTGGCTAATGATATTCTATCATATTTTCCGATTGCGACACAAGATAGCTACTTGAAACGCGCTTGCTAAATCTTTCGTCGTTAATCAACATGCGGTTCGAAATATTTTCGTTGTTTAATTACTTCATGAAAAATATGACATTTTATTAAAATTCAAGGTTGTAGTTGTTTTAGAGAATGTGTCAGGCTCCGAACTACGACTAAATGCAAAATCAGTTTTATTTGTCGTAGGTACTGACCTAATACAGAATGTTGGCGGGAAGTAAAATTTACGATCAATGTTGGTTTATTTTTCAATGTTGTGCAATAGTATCAAACTAGTTTGTAGGTGGTCACCATATTATATATTGAAGATATATGTTATTTAGTACGCATACCATAAAACTTGTTTTAAATAGTTATGTTAATGCGTAGTCATCTGCATAATTTAATTAATAAAAAATATAAAACGTCAAGTTCTTTTGAAATGTTCTCATCTAATAGATTTCCTACAGCTTTTGGTATTCGTATTGAAATAACATAATTCTTTTGTTAATATAAACTTAGCATAATACATTTTTTTTATTTACTTTAGACATAAAAGTGTAAAAGGTTATGATTTCACAATACAGAAGAAACACCATGGTTACTCTTTTAAAAACTATTCCTGTTACATGTATACGTAATAGGGCTTGCACTTATTGCCATTTAGAGATGATTTCAAACTCCAGCTTTTGGTTCAATACATAAATACTTAAGACACGATGATGTCAGAAATCAGACGGCTTTTGTCGATTGAGAATTTAAAATAGTATATATGGTAGGTAAAAGCTATAAAGCGCGGACCCCGTGGAAAGGCAAACACGTAATACTTACTTATCTTAAAATCAATTTTGGCTATTGCCTATCGTTATTATAATAAAGCATAATATAATAAAGTTTCAGACCTACATAAGTTAGATTCTTTTGAACTACATTGTACTCACATAATTGTTGTTGGAGTTCAATGTATAAATTAATGTTGTATGTATAATTCCGAGTTAAGAGTAACCAGGGAGTTTCTTGCCCGTTCTTCTTCATTGAAAATCAACACTTTGGAACTTGGCAACTAGAGCCTTTTCGTGAGACTATCGAGAGACTATTCATAAGTGCCTGAAAATGGTTTACATAAATAAAAATATATTTGAATTTGAATTCCATCAGATTGCTGACCAATTTAGTGTGGACACAACCTTTCATCAAAAGTGTAGATGTCAAGGATTTGGATTACTTTATAGAAAAAAATACGGCACAGTTGCCACACTAGCTAGGCAAGCAAATAAGTATTACCTACAGACAGGTTTATCAATGTTTAGCTATATGTACTTTTGAGATGAGTGTTTGTGACCGAACCCCGAAAATAATACTGATTTTCCACGTACCAATGCGACATGAGTTTTACCTGAGCGTATAGTCTTGTCATATTGCTCAAATTGGATCACAGAACCCTCTGAACATCTGAAATTAATCAATATTAATTTTACTAATCTAATACTCCCTTCTTTCCAGATACTTTTAAACGACAAACTACTGCAGAGCAACGACAACAGAGATGGCGACAAATTCGCACTAGACCACAAGATTGCCAACGGTGAAAACAGTCGGGATGGAAACACCAAGTCTTGCTCGTGCTGACCAATCAGCGACCGCACTTAGTGAAATGGCCCAATGACAATGTCGAACAAACACTCCGATACAAAGGACCAATCACGTTTGATTCTAAATTTAAAACTCTCTATTTTTAAAATGCACTTTTTTTTTTTTGATTGGCTTAGACTATTGAAAATGTATGATTTATTTAGGAATTATTCTAGCAGTTTGATTTTGGAACCTGATTTCTTTTTTTTTTTACCGAAATGGTTATAATCTCAAATTCTGTAATAAATCTGTTATTTTTGATTTTGACAAGGTAGGTACTGACGTAATCGCCGAATATATTTTTTTGTTATAAATAATACTAATCTGTATTTTTCTGTTCAATCATGTTAGGATTTGTCTTCCTGTTAAGCTTTTTTACAACTCAATCTTTATATTATAAGAAATAGTTATTATTTCAGATATAGGCCGCCATTTCTCTACAATATTCTAGAGATGATCAAAGTGCCTGTAGATTCTGATCGAATTTATGAGAATAGTAATTTTGTATGTATTTGACTCGAGATTTCTATATGAGTCACTTGTGCCATTAGGCTGAAGTCATAAATATATGGTATATTATGATATAGTGTACTATACGGTTATTGTAATAAGTATTATCTACTTATTGTATGTGAGTGTGAGAGTTGTTACTGTAAAATAAAATGTTTAGTGATGAAAATCTTGTTTGACTATTGACTAATTTATTTCACTTAAGGTACTCTATGTGTATACGTATCATAAAAACGAAGATAACTAATAAAATTAATTAATAAAGATGCGAACGGTCGCCGGTGCCCATTAACTATAGTTTTTACATTGTTATTTAAAACATCACGCTGAACCATAATCATGACAAAACTAAAACAAAACGAGTTCTATAGCGTGTTGTAAATAAAAAAAAGCCCTTTAGAACCCGAACAATTTCAAAAACCTGTCTCATGCCTTTCACAAGCCGACCTCGTCCCTCAGAACTTAAATAAATAGCAGCTTTATCTCAACGTGATAAGTGAAGAAGTAACACTAGCCTAAGTTAAAAAAAAGATTTTTTATGTTGCCCCGAGCTCTCAGTATCCGTGGGTGTTCATTAGTTTACCGGATTGAATTGACTTTGACAAATGAGGTGTCATTGGATGTATAAACGGTAGGTATGAACCATGGTTTAAAAAATATATATAACTAGCTGTGCCCGCGACTTCGTTCGCGTGGATGTCGGAACTTAACAATGTATTTTTTAGTGAGACCAAATGCACTTAACCCTACTTTTTTCTAAAATAAAAGAATTTTTCTAAAATAAAAGTAGCCTAAGTTACTCCTTATTACATCAGCTACCTGCCAATAAAAGTCCCGTCAAAATCGGTCCAGCCATTTCAGAGATTAGCCTATACAAACAGACAGACAGAAAGACAGACAGACAGACAAAAATTGTAAAAAATGTTATTTTGGTGTATGTACCGTATATATATTCATATGCATGTAGTAAAAAACGGTTATTTCAATATTACAAACAGACACTCCAATTTTATTTATATGTATAGATTGGTGCCGAAGCCATACAGTCAGCATTAAAAAGATGTATACGTGCAGCGAAATTCAAACCCTTATTCTTAGAAAACTATTGGTTAATATCATAAATATTAAATGAGAATGTATTTTTATGTATTCGGAGATACTATGTGTAAAATTGGTTCAGATTTCAATCACTGTTTCCTCCAAAAAAACGCTTTTGAATTTCATTAAGTGTAAACATCTTTTTGATATGACATATTTTCTGTTAAAATGTGATGTGGGTAGAGGAATTAGACCAGGCCTAAAAACTTAATGGTTCCTCTTCAAGCAATTGCGGAGTTATACATTATTTATCTGTCATTGTCAGGCACCGTAGATAATAAACTAATATAAAGTGGGTACATACGATCTAATCTACCCGCATTGGTATTACTATTTTTTTATACGACCGTGCCGTGTAAAAAATCTTACCGGGGGTAGTTTTTAAGTAATTGGAAGGACTTCAACTGAAGTTCGCCATCGGTCTCGAACGCGGTACGGATTCATGTGTCCTTCGGTTAAATAATTGGTTATTGCGCACGCGTTGATTAGCAGACCCTTTTAACGTCTCACGCGAGTTTTGGTTGCGCATAACCCACGGTCAGTGGTGATATTTGTCCCTCGTTAATAAGAATAGTTGACAAAATATGTGAGGTGTTTGGTGATATGAATTGGTGCATATTGTGGTAGCACGCGGTGGGTGCGTGAAGCAGGCTCCATACATACTTCTTTATATATTGCCTAACTTACCCACCCTTATACTAAACTTAGACAAGACATGTGAGTGTGACCTATCTACAACTACTAGCAACTGTACGCGGCTTCGGTAAGTGTTTAAATACTTAGTTGTTTTGCAGATTCGTCATTATTTTTGTGTCATCGGGCGGCTGACTTTTTTGTTTAAGATACTCCCTTATTCCCTGTTACGGTACTCATAGGTAATGGAGACCATGCGGAGGTTTAAGATAGGTCTTCCGTAAGATAAAATAATAGGTATTTTTGCCGGCGCGGCGTAGCAAATACGTAGCCCTCGTAGCACCGTTGTGTTGCTATGTTTCGTTCGCACGTAAAGCCGTTGGTCCTGCGCCTGATCTCTCTCCGGTCGTGTCGGACTGCCGTCCCATCGGACTATGAGAGTGAATGAATAGAGAGAGCACCTGTGTTTGCGCACACACTTGTGCTCTATCTCCTGCGTAGTTGGCTAATCTCCGGTGAGATTGGCCGCCGTGACCGAAATTCGGTCAGGAGGATATTATTATTATGTTTCGTTCGGTAAGTGAAGTCTATTTGAAACCCTAGTCCGATCATGGGAAGAGCATAAAAGGTACTCCTCTGGTATTGCAAATATTCACGAACTGCGGTGATCGCTTATTATTAGGTTAAAATATACATTTTGACGCACACCTAAAGTTCATAAAGAAACAAAAATGATGTGCATACTATGTTTAATTAATCATTGGTTTCAATTAATATAACTAAAAAAATTTGATACAACAAACAAGTTTAAAAAGAACGTTTGGGTAGGTTTATTTCTTTACTCATATACAGAACGAATATATTTGATATGAACTTACGTAAAATATTTTTAAAAACATATTTATTCGATATTTTCTAAAAAAAATCTACTATGTGTATAATTTCATAATGTTATTTATTAGACTAACGAGAAAGACAAGTCTTGAAAAATTTAATAACTAGGATATATTGCGCATTTTTTTTTATGTCTTTTGCGTTGAAGTAAATAATTTGTGAAATATTATAACACATAGGCCAGTGTTCCATATTATTAAGACACAGAACAAGCCTGAGAGTATTCGTGTGCCCCAGTAATTGGGTTGCGAAGGTCAGACGATAATCGCTTCATGTAATATACTGGTATTCTGACGCATCTGTTTAGTCTGGGAGCAGACTTCAAGAAAATCGGGAAAAAGGCTATGATGATTGTATACATTTATTAAAGTTTTTAAGTAAGTATTTACCTAAAAAAACTAAATTTATCACGAGTAGGATGGAATCATTTCCTAAAACTATAATATAAATATTCAGCCAAGCGTAGCAGACATACGTGTATGCTTGACAGGACATTGATATAATTATCTATCAACTTCGGACACCGCACAAAAAACGAAGCACCCACAAAAACAAAAAGTACAAACAAGTAGAAGTTGCTTTAGGCTTATAAAAACTATAGAGAGCGATAAAACGTGCTTCTTAAAGTAATGTAATCATTATATTTGACGAGATAATCTGTTCATTGTAAATCTATGATGATTATTTATATTTTATTTAACTTATTCTATGAGCTCCCGCTTAAAATCTAAATTATTATCAATTTATTATTTGGGTTTAAGCATTTTAGTAGATCATAAGCATATAATTTATATAGCAACACAAAAACATTTTCACTATATAATTACTGGTAAAAGATAATCATAGGTTAGCTCAAATTTGGGACCAAATTCAGTATCTCAGAATTTTCGTACCAGCTGCCTACTAACCCTCTCAACCTCTGGGTAATTCTCTCAAGACGTAATATCGGCGGAGACACCTACGTTCCAAAGGTTTATGCCTACACACTATAGACGACGCGTAGATAATTACCGTGGCATGTTTGAAGCGGTCGTTATAATTTTTTTTTAGTTCCATCACCCAACTCTGAATAATTGTCGAATAATATGCCTTCGTGGTTTATAAACCCTTCGTGTTTAGAAGGACAGGCGTAATCATAACTTTTAAAGTAATCATCGCGTAAAGTTTCTTGGAATGTTATAATCATTATGTTTGGTCGTACCTATTTCAAATATTTTGAACCTTTAAACAGTTTATTGTATGAAGGGCAAGGCATTTAGATGCAATCTAAATGTCTTGTTGCGGATAGTCTTTGGATGGGCCGGCAAACGTATCTATCACGGTAATTCGGTTATGCAAGTAGGCATGGCAGTCACTTCGTGTAAAAAACAAACATTCAGCTACATCTGGTTAGGCCGGAAAGCTATCATAACACAGTTGAGAAAGGCAAGGCAGATGCGAACACACATGTAGGTGTTGAAAAATATCTTCAACACCTACTTGCTCAAAATGCCACCGAAACATACGATAAATACCTTCAGAAGTACGCCTACAGTAACCCAAATAGTATACCAAACTAGTTTACTTTTAATCCGGTGACAAGTAACAGGTAACAAGCATTCACATTTAGTTTTTTCCTTCACATTTTGGAGCAAGTGATGAGGTGAACGCCCTTTCGATTAAATATAGATAAGTAGTAAAAACGTGTCGTAAGCTAAGGTTGTTTTTAAAAATGAATTATGCATGAGTCTTATGTTGTCAGCCACATATTTGGGCAAAGATTAAGGGCATCAAAATATGATAAAAATATTTCATGTAAAAGTTGTTAAATTCAAGGTTTTTGAATCGTGTTTCTGTTGCAAAGATAGTTAAATACACACAAAGTGGTGACAACATTACGACAATAATTCAAACCATATACTGAGAATTGCGTTAGTAGTTCATACCTACACCAAAAATTATGAAATTATATTCAAGCGTATAGCCACAGATTTTATTTTGTACTTAACAATTTGTACGAGTTCTCTAAGCAAGTTCACTAAGTTATTCACCTATATGGACCGAAACACTTTAGATTTACCTACATGCGTAAAATACAACTAAATAAAATGTGCGACTCAGAAATTATTAGCTACTTTCGAAGTAAGAAAATCTTGATGAAAGCAATTCCGATTTTTGAATTTTGATGTAACTCCTTTTTTATCATTTTAAAGTATTTTGACTCATTAGTTGCGATCGTGTTTTAATTTATTGTCGATATGTAGTCACCACCCTGTATAATATTGCATACACTCGGAAAATTTATATGACATTTATGTTTTAAAGATATATTTTCAAACAGTAACCAACCTACGCCAGTTAAAAACTTTTTCTTTAGGACTGTATCGTTTATTCAATGACCTGAATAAGTCTACTATGGTGTGACTGGATACGTAAAGTGGAGGATCGATTGGTGATGTGTAAATTTGGAGACAGTTGTCCAACAGTTATATATACAAAGACATCAGACATTTTATCTGATACATAATCACTATTGCATATATACTGAAATATTAAGCTGCGTCATTGTTCTAGTTGTCACAAGAGTGGCTGTTGAGGTCTTGGGATCGAAACCCAGGTCGAGCAAATTTGTTTGAAATTCTCAGCAGGAGCAGCCTGGTGTTTGGAATTGTGTTCGAAAATGGCAATAGGCTAGCCTCTATTCCATAACAGTATCCATGCGGCTAAATAAAGGTATACCAGTACACCTCTACCTCTCCCTTTGGGGAATACTACTACACTAATAAATGTATTTAAAAGTGTGAATAAATGAATATAAATCATTTAAATAACAATCCAAAACAAATGACAGTCGCACTAAGCGAAACTAATTTGAATCATGCGCATTATTGTGATTCTGCGTTTGTTTACATTACAGTGATAGTATAGTAAGTTAGCTGACCGATATTTGCAATGTTTATCATGGAAGTTTTCCGCAGTCTGTGCAACGTCGCACATGATAAGGCGCTTTAGACGTAACTTCCTTTTATGTTAAAGTCACCATGCTTGTGATACCAAACGGGGTAAGTGATTATAAGTTTAAAAACACAACTGCTCAATTCCATATTTAATATAAACAAGGTAGAAGAAAGTATAAAAGTCGCATAGTGTATAGAAACAATTGAAAATGTGGAATTTTACGACATTGCCAAAATACACATTTTTGTGTCTTACGTTACGCAAATAATAGAAGCTAATAAAGTAATATAACTGCATAATATTACTATCTCTCAAAACTGGAAATTGTGTGATATATATAACAATTTTGACATAACAAATATTATTTTACTGTGTTACGAAAATCTTATTTAGAGGGCATCTGCAACCGTCTCGTATGTCTTACTTTTATCGAGTTTATCTGTATGCATAATGATTTCTGTATTTACTGCTGTGGTCTGGGACATTTCACTGTGGATCTTGTTTTAATTGTTATAACAATTTGTAAGGTTATGTCTTGCTGGCAATGTTCTTAGGCGTTAATTTTCGGTGATAAAATCAGTGTTTTTTTATGATATTGTGATTTAAATGGATTTGGGTATGGTGAGTATGCTTTTTCTTTTTAATCAGACTGATAAACAGAACAGAGCTCTTAGAGATTTTTGATTTTCTACCTTCCTCCATCTTATAACGCAAGAACAAATTAGCTATTTCTTCAGCCTAGTGTCTGCAAGATACTATCCATGTGTCTATTAGTCTAGAAGTAGTGATGTAATCCACGATTGTTATTTTATCAGAAAGTACTGCTTTCTTCCAACTTATGGCTGTGACACGTTACTTAAAGTAATTATATAATAAGCAGTATCAGATGGCATTTATTGCGCCCATAATAATATCTGTAAATTTCTACCGAACAAGATGCACAACGCAATTTTTTATCGTGTCAATTAAAATGGATTGGTACCATTAAACTGCGTTATAAGAAAGTTTAGTATGTCTAGATCGGCTTTTTTATATATATATATGCATATCCGTGAAATCCTGGGTACGATTCTGAGTTCCTTGAGCCTCCATGGGACTTAAAAACGACATCAGCGAAATGATTGTACAATTGCATATACATCTGCCTAACTCTTTCGGGGAATATAGGCGTGATGCTATGTTAGGTTATCTAGTGAAGACAGTGAATGCAACATCTGTTGTAATTGCAATTCAGCATGATAAGCTTGTCTGATGAATAAGTATGATTTTTAATCGTACAGAGTAAATATTAAAGTTACGTTTTCCTTTGCAACGTCAGTACTAAAATGTAAATATTTACACTAGGTACATTATTTGCAGTATGATAAAACAGAAGACCACAATGAGAATGATGTAGTAATTAAAATAAAAGGACTCAAAGTTTGGACACCAGAAGAAAAATCATGGTGGAGACGGAAACCAACGAAAAATAAAACCATCATTGTTAATAATGGTAAATACTTATATTTTCTACTTTAGATTGTACTAGCTTCCGCTCGCGGCTTCGCCCGCGTGCATTTTCCCGGGATAAAATATGTGTGTAGCCTATGTGCTATTCCAGGCTATAATCTATGTTTGTGCCAAATTTCATCCAGATCCGTTCAGCCGTTCTGGCGTGAAAGAGTAACAAAGATCCATCCATCCATCCTCACAAACTTATGCATTTATAATATTATTAGAATAGAATAGAATTAGAATAAGATTGTATTTAAATATAGCCTGACTGCCTCGTTGGTCTAGTGGTCGCAAGCGCTATTGCTGTGCGTGAGGTTCTGGGTTTGATTCCCAGGTCGGGCAAAGAGTTATTAGGTTTTTCTGTATGGAAATTTTCAGTAGCATCACGGAGTCTGGAACTGTGCCCGGTAGATGGCAATAGGCTTGCCCCCTATTACATGGGACTTTATAACGGCATCGGCGAAATGTGGGTTTACAATAGTACACCTCTGCCTAACCCTTCGAAGAATACAGGCGTGATGCTATGTTATGTATGTTAAATATAAAACGCAAGCATCCAGAAGTATCTGAGACACCAGGCCTCACCACAGAATTGTTGAATTAATGTGTCGATCAGGATTTGATTAACACTTGCGTTAACGGTGAAGGAGAACGCCATGAGGAAACCCACACACCTAAGAGGGCTCTATAAGGATCGTGTAGATGTGTATAGTCTAGGCCAGCGTGGTGGACTAAAGTTTTATGGGCTATCCTCCGCCTGGGGGTGGCGGAGGGGTGTGCCGGACTCCTACCGGCTAAACTCACCACGGTGATCCGCCTCGACACCATATGGTGGGCCTCGGGAACTCTTAGAAGACCGCACCGAAGCCCACCACGGTGTCCTGCCGAACGACACTTCGGACCGGCACCCCGGAGGGGGTGACTGTAAAGAGACCACGAGGTGTCACAATTCTAGGTCAAAGATAGGTACCTACATATGATACGGTAAAGTACTTTTGAAACTATGGCCCAGGTTTTATGTTATAAATGATGATGAGACTGGTAATTAAAGATTTTAAACAATTAAAGAAAAAATACACTTATATCCTTCCGATACTTTATTTAAAATTATACAATGCATAATAAATCCCATACATGATATTGGGCCCATTTACTGTTTTTAAATTGCTATTTCAATGTTTCCAAACTTATATTGGTATAGGTTCTCCAGCATAAAAGAATGTACCTACACCCCAAGAGGTTTCAGACTTAGGTCTCGTTACTATTGAGCAATGTTGAAAAAGGTGGGCCCTGGGTTCATGCAAAAATGCCCATGATCCTATGTACGAGTAACATAATGTTCTATTAAAGTTACAGGGTGCATAAGACGGAGCGAATTCGCTGCTATTATCGGACCTAGGTAAATATAAGTTCAGTAATACGATTTTTTTTAATTAAATTAAATTAATAATTTATTATTAATACACCCCAGGAATTAATAAAATATTATTTTAATTTAATACATTATCTGTTGAATTAATATTTAAAATGCATAAATAATAAAAAAAAGTTGCATTTTATTAATTATTAAGTATCTCGTTAATTTATCTTTCGACATTATCATATGTTTATTAATTAGTTTCATCATCCAACTCTAGTATAAAAGACTCACAGACTCAGCCAGAATTAGATCAGATTTAATTGCAACGAAAAACTTATAAAAAGTTATTTGATATACTTACAAATAATTCTTGCGTATGCGCAGTAGATGTCAAAAGTTTGATATAATGAAGTTGATTATGCGCGGTTGGATGAATTTACTGACAGTTAACAACAAAGCATGAGCTAGGTCTACGTCTAATATCTAATCATTATCCTGTCAAAATAAGAAGCTCATTTCAAGCTTCATGTTTAAAAAAAAATGAAATGGCTTGCACTTTTTTTAACCTTCCTAATATCTAATATCTTGATTTTTCAGTGGTGCTGGAAAAACAACCTTCTTGGTATCTCTAGCTGGCAAATGCACGCTCCCTTCCGAAGGGTCGGTGACCTTATGGAACCGAAATGTCAGGGTCTGCCAGGGAGCCGTGGAGATCGTCCCACAGCACGAGGTGTTCATGGATGAGTTGAGCGTCATGGAGCATTTGGTGTTTATGGTCAGTTTCTCTTTATGGAGAACTTCCTGGTTTGAATGTCAAGACATTTGGTGAACATTGTGGGAGGTTTAGGTAATTTCTATTGATCTTTTGGGCGAAATATAGGCCAGTGGATTAAGTGATGGAGATTCGTTCAAGGAGTTGCCTGAGATTAACTTAAATATTGTATTTACAAGGTCCAGAAGAAAAGGTCACGAGGCCGTCCTAAAAATCGAATGAAATACGAAACAATGTTTGTTGACTATTGACTATAAGCTTTAATATCCGAAACATCAGCAGGTTTAAACTCGTGGGTCACAATCCCAAATAATTGAAGTACTTCTCCCTAAACGTTCCTATTCAAATTCATAAGTCATTGGGGCTTTGCAGTATTTCGTTTCCTAGCAACGGTTTACCTTAATTTACATAACCTGTCATTAATAATTTTTTATAAAAGATTCACGTAATAATATTCGCTACTGGAGATTTAAAAATCCAGATTTAGCCTCCCATATGAGTCAAGAGCAAAGAAGTAACTCAGTTCAAAAGAGACCGAAATAGGATTGTGACGTATTAGTGTCGTACTGAGAGGTATTTGAGCTAGACTTAGGATTTCGAATATTTGAGCCATTTACTGTCACTTACTGGTATTATATGGAAAAATCATGTGTCCATTTGGTTGATAAATTGGACCTTTCGACATTATCCCGGAAGGTGTCTATCACTATCATTACATATTATAAAACAAAGTCCAGGGCGGGGAGCGCCGCGTCTGTATGCCTGAACGCAATAAACTCATAAACTACTGAACGGATTTTCATACGGTTTTCACCAATGGACAGATTGATTCATGAAGAAGTTTTAGGTGTATAATTCATTAAGGTTTTATATAAATTGGTTGAAATATGACGATGATTGTTGAAGATGTCGGAAAAAGTCATGCCAGACCTAGAGCTTTACGGCGTGCGCCGTGTAAACCAATAGAATATATCTATCCTTATTAAATGAAATTAGACAATCGTTTTAGAAAAAAAAATGTAAGCGTATAATATGCCTTTGCCTATAATATGCTCTTCTACCCGAGCGAAGCCGGAGCTGGTCGCTAGTCTTAAATAAAGATTAAATTTAGGCTCTCATGGCCAATTGATTGAACCATCTCAGTGACAAGCCGTAATTATTATAATGTTGAATGAAAGCCTGTCTAGTCCAATGTGTTCTTGTTCATACCTACTTAATAAAAAGAGGATTATATTTGTTTGAAATCTTTTATCTTATATAGACACTTAAGAACATTGTGTAAATGTCATATTCCTAAAATAGAAAGGATCATCAAAAGCTTTTAATAACATACTATATGCACCTTACAAATGGTTAGCAATATCAAGTTTTGCAAATCTATCTCTTTATCTCATCTACATACATACATATCTTGCTTCGATGTTTTTTCAACAATATAAAAATATATGGATATATTATTTTAATAGGTTGATGATTTTATCAACGACGCAGACTGTAGCTATTGATCAACTTTCTCTAGTTGGAAAGGCATCAAAAGACTAGGCCATTGGACGCGCCGTCACCATACGAGAAAACTTTGCGTGGTCTGAATACGACTGCATTTCGACGTCTTGTACGACAAAAGTCATCGACTTAATTTTGAAATATCGCGTTTTATTATAATTAAAATACTTTTCACGGAAATTAACTCGAAATGACCTTTAAGAGTCTGCTTGTGATCACGATTAATGCAACCTGGTGGCAACGTCGAGCGTTAAGAGTACATAATTTGATGTTTGTCGCTTTCAGTTATCTATGGATAACAAGACTATGTGTACGCCATGGCGTAAGGTGATCATACATCCTACGTTTGTAAATATCTTAAATCAATACTATTTAAATTATATTACTGCCCAGCAGTGGGATGACTCAGGCTAACAGTAACACAAGCTGCTAAGGAACAGGAAAGACTATTACATAAATAAAGTAGATTTTTTATATGAAAAAAAAAAACACCAAAACAAAGCATAGAACCAAAAACAAATACATAGGTATATCACGAACATTAAAAACCGAAAATTAAAAAAACAACTATTATGCGAACTTCTCACAATACTCCAGACATTCATTGAAGATCTCCTTCCATTGATCCGCAAACACATCACAATCCGGATTGGAGCCAAGAAGAGAATTAACCGCGACGAGGGTTCGTGGTATTGGGAATCTAGATCTGGCTACCGTTCGATAAGTTCTCTTTAAGTGCTTAAGTAATGTTAACTGACGGTTAATGTTCCAGACAGAAATGAAACTGGGCAGCTGCAAGGATTTAAGGAACCAGGCCACGTTGAACAATTTGATAGAGGAGTTCAAACTGTATTCTCACAGACATACACCTATCAATGCGTTGTCGGGAGGTGAGAGAAGGTTGCTCTCTCTGGCTACCACGGTAAGGAAACTCTTGATGGAAGGTGGATTAATAGAATTTGACCTTACAGTCTTCTTGGACGAGTGGTTTTCACCATTCCTCTAATTTTCGAAGGTCTCGTAAAATGCGACCAAGGATGCCAAGAGGAATAGGTAGAAGCAATTATTCACAAGTGTGTCAACAATTTATTGTTGCGAAGTCGGTTTACCAAGCATGGTACTGATGGAAATATTCATAGGAAAATAATCCTTTTATTACAGCTGTCTATGAGATACTCAATGGCTAGCAGTGGGTTTTATGTTCAGATATGATAATAATTATTATCCACTATGTCTAGCATTATATTAATTTATTATTATGTAATGACTGTCTCATTAGTCTAGTGGTCGCAAGCGACTGCCTGAGCGTGAGGTCCTGGGTTCGATTCAATAATTAAACAAATTGAAACAAAATTCCTTGGGTCGGGTAAAATGTTATTGGGTTTTTCTGTATGTTGTTATGTATTACAAGCTCGCTCTCTTCTACATCAAAAACCTCTCGGGGGTAATGATTTCCTCACAATATTTTCCTTCACCGTTAACCAAAATATCAATGTCCTGTCATCGTTATATTATTCGTTTGACAGCTCCTCTCGGACCCACAAATTCTGATCTGCGACGAGCCAACAACTGGCCTGGACAGCTACAACGCCCTCTTAGTCGTAGGAGTCCTAAAGAAGCTCTCCTTGAACGGCAGAGTCGTTATCTGTTCAGTCCACCAACCCTCCTGCGACCTTTTCAAAGAGTTTAGCTCTATACTTCTGATGGCTGAAGGAAGGTTGTTGTTTCATGGGGCACAGGATGAGTGTCAGAATGTTTTTGAAAGGTATGTTAAAAAGAAATACTATACACACTACTGGCTCGTAGCTACATAGTTACCGCGCTGATCCGTCGATCCGCGACGTTAAGCAGCGCTTAACGTGGTCTTGATCCTATGTGGGACGCGCTGGATTCTACCCATTGGTCCTGAAATATTCTGCTTAAGTACTTACTTGTCACTTGTACTTCATTCATTCGTCACACCCTTCGCCTGATAATGTTGGCCGTCTAGGTGTTGTGTGTCGCAAATTCGCAGCACAAATAACTATAAATTGAACTTAATTCGGTGCTAATATGTCACATTTTGTAATACAATGATACTTATATCTTTCTCATACCAGGCGACAACTTCTCGCTCCTTTACAACTTATATTGTCTTGATATTTCGACACAACATATTATCACGCCTGTATTCCCCGAAAGGTTAGGAAGAGGTGTACTATTTTACACCCACATTTCGCCGATTCCGTTATTGAATTCCATGTAATAGGGAGCGAGCCTATTGCCATCTACAGGGCACATTTCCAAATTCCGTGCTGCTACTGAGAATTTCCATACAGAAAAACTCAATAACACTGCCCGACCTGGGAATCGGACCGAGGTCCTCATGCTTAAATGTTTCGCTTGGTACTACTACACCAATGGGGCAGACTATTAAGGTTTCCATGGATTTGCTACCATTGCCTGCCACATTGGTCTAGTGGTCTAACGCGCGACTGCTGAGCGTGAGGTCCTGGGTTAAATTCCCGGGTCGGGCAAAATGTTATTGGATCTTTCTGTATGAAAATTCTCAGTAGCACACGGAGTCTGGAAATGTGCCCGATAGATGGCAATAGGCTCACCCCTTATTACATGGGACTCGATAACGGAATCGGCGAATTGTGGATGTAAAATAGTACATCTCTGCCTGACCCTTCGGGGAATACATGCGTGATGCTATGAAACAATAACTTAGCTGTAGTACCTACAGATTCAATTATCCTGATGTCATCTCCACAAGCATTTTATCTAGGTTTAATTTACCTATACAACAGATTCCAGTCTTACAAAATTATACATAAAAATAAAATCAACAATTCTCTATTTGGAAGGCCGTTCATAGTAACCGCCTACTTCGTCGTAAAGGCCAAAACTATCAAATAAATTACATTCTGATTAGTTCCGGCGCTCACCAAATATTTTGTTGGGCCATGTGAACATAATATTTCATATTTAAAGCATTATATTATCATTAGTTCGGATTCAAGTTATTATACATTGTTGATAACACTTAAAATTTATAACCGAGTCAATAATAAATATTTATGGTTTGATTTATAGAAAGTGTTGTCTCTAATATGTTGTTTAAAACAATATTCTCGATGTCATTGAAATACGGAATGTACACTGAACTTTTGTTTCTTTGTTTCTGGACTGTCTTTTTTTTTAAAGCTTCACAGGTTTAATTGACAAAGTACGAGAGTAGTCTCAACATAATGTAGCCACACACAGTGTAGAGATAGGACAGCTCAAAACTGAATTTTACTAGACTTTTAACTGAACCGTGTCTAGATGTCGTGCGACTGCTGAGCGAGACGTCCTGAGTTCGATTCCCGAGTCAGGCGAAGTGTTATTGAGGTTTTCAGTAGCAGCACGAAGTTTAGAACTGTTCCCAGTAGATGACAATAGGCTCGCCCCCTATTACATGGGAATCCATAATGGCATCGGCGAAATGTTGTTGTACAATAGTACACCTGTGACTAACCATCGAGATCTAAAAATACTTATTTATTTGCTTTATTTATAATGGTGAATAAATAATTAAATACAATTGTAGGTATATAAAAGAGAAACAAAAGAAAATAAAAGAAAAATAAAGTTAAAATAATACCACTTGGACAATATTCGTAAAAGGAATTATTTATTTTATTCCAATAATAGGGAATGTCCAACTAACACTGCAATACAAGCAGGGTAGGTATAACTAGCTAGCTGTAGCTTTGATAAAACTTTAGAAACATGAAATTAATCTTAATGGATTTAAAATCATTTTATAACTAGGGACCCGCCCCGCTTCGCACGGGTGCAATTTACAATTTCAAGTTTTCGATTTTCCATAAATTTTCTTTCATAAAAACCTTTTCCTGACAATTATGAATACAACAAAAAAATAATTAGCCAAAAAGATGCAGCCATTCTGAAGTTATGCGCTTAGCAACACATTTGGTGATTCATTTTTATTTATATAGACTGGAATTATTTTAAAGTATTCATTTTATATAATATATTTTAATCCCGCTGAACTTAAGCCAATAAATCCGCGTATAAGCAACTGATAAAGAGCTCTTTTTATTAAATGAACGTTATTATGTAGTCCGATATTCTAGAATCATAATAAAACTAGTCTAATAAAGACTATAATTAGCATACCATTGTGTGGTGTGACATAATTAGCTGAATACTAATACAAATTATCTATTTATACAAATAAATAAAATCTTTTAAAATTGAAATAACAGGTTTTTACGAAATGCATATGAAAACATATACGGTACACATAACAAAAAACAATTTTTAGAAATTTTGTCTCTCTGTTTGTTTGTACCGGCTAATCTCTGAAATGGCTGGACCGATTTTGACGGGACTTTCACTGACAGATAGCTGATATTATAAAGAATAATATAGGTTACTTTTATTTTAGAAAAAGGTTAAGGGTTCCGCGCAAAAATATGCGCACGCGAAGCCGCAGGCGGAATCTAGCATTCCGTATTTGATATACTTATAAAACAATACCGTGACTAGCAGAGAGTACGCAGCCTAAACCACTGCAGATAAAAACGTGACATTTGGAGCATGTCTTCCTTAGAAGGTGAAGAGCACTAAGAAAGAAATAAATAAAGAAGAATGTTTCGTAATTCACACGGAAACTCTTTCTATCGCGGATAACATTGCGGGGCGCGCCTTCCAGTATAAAATATTTTTGAAATGAAACAACAGCCTCGCGTTTTTTGTATTGTTATACATATTTCAAAATTGCGTAGCGGTGACCCATCCTTATAATAAACTACAATTTTTTTTTTGTTTTTTAATCTTTGCCCTAGTCTAGGCATTATTAATATATCGGGAATGCGTAAGTAACAGGATTATAAGATCACGCCAGTATTCGCCGAAGATTTTGGTAGGAGTGTAGTATTGTACGCTTCGCCGATGCCGTTATTAAGTCCCATAGAATAGGAGGAGTTTTGGAACTGAGAATATCTTTACAGAAAACCCAAAAAACATTGATCCAAACTAGGAATCGAATTCAATACACGCTCAGCTACCACGCTTGCGACTACTAGACCTAATGAAATACAAGAATATTTTATAACCATCAAGCTTCCTAATAGCAGCTACTAACAAGTTCTTGTGTCCCCAGCATCGGCCTGCGCTGCCCATTAAATTATAACCCAGCGGAATTCTACATACGGGCCGTCTCTAATTCCAATGGTAATATCCAGAAACTGGTGGAAATAGCAGAAAACCGGTTGGAGGAGTGTGACGGAACTAGTTCGACACGGCCCGATTCGGTACTCTACCACAATAAAACGTAAGTACCTATGTTGTTTTATTCTAAAGTGACGTTAGTCATATAATAAAACTTTACTATACCTAGTAACAAATTTGGGGGTAATTCTTGAACTCTTCGACATAAATTATAGCGATAGTTTCTGCTTGAGAAAATTCTAACTAAAATCTCGACCACTTCCAACCATTTAAATATACGAGATGATGTAATATTATGATTGACGAGAATTCGGAACAGGTAGTCGAGCCATATCCGCCATATTTTTTGATACATCTAATCGCGCGAGAATAACCCAACATCATCCTAGGATTAATGACCCAAGAGTAATCTTAAGTTTATCGCTAGTCCTTTCACTGTCGTTTATTTAAGAACAAAAAAAGATCGTCGATCGTCGATCGTCATCTAGGCCTCGTTTCATGAAGTGACAATTCGTAAAAGAACGGCGCGGGATAAACCAGGAATTGCAAGTGGTCGCGGCACACAAATGTCTTAACATAATCAATTTCGAGACTAAATTTCTATAGGGTATCGGAAAGATTAATTATGCCTGTATCCTGACTAGTCTTGTTATCTGCATCAGGCTTGTCTGAATTGGAACGCTAACATGCGAAAACCTGAAGCAAGCCTAGGCGGATACATCTCATACTAAATCGATTTTTTATCGTGATCGTACATGCAAACTTGATTGACCCACGTTCGCTGTCTTTAAGTCATAAAGTTACGCTTTTTTGTTAGTTTTCAAGGTCGACCGCGAAAAAAGGTAGCAAAGAATTCAAAGTGAGAGAATAGTCATTTTTATGATAATAAAATTGGTATGTAAATATTTCATAGAGCAATCATATTTCAAGATAGCTTTTGACATGCATTAGTTGAATGCATCCTTATATTGATATAACGCCTTAAATTAAGCGTATTCAGTAGATATTTAAAATTATAATCTGTTTATTGATACCGAAAAAACACCGACATCGACATCGAATAAGGATGTCGGAGATTTCGTGAAATCTCCATATATACCTACATTGAAATTAAATAAGCGTAACTTAAGCTACAATTCGGCTGGAGGCCCTTCTGGTCTCGCCATTTCCCCGGTTAAGCAGTAAAAGCTCCCTGAGCTAACTGCGAGAGACAACTCAAAAATAAATAAAAATAAGCTACAATATGTTACGCTCTTAATATATTTTTATATAATAGGTTATTGTTCTTTTTTATTTGATCCTAGCGACACGCCCCGGCTTCGCACGAGTGTAATTTACTAATAAAGAAAATTATTGATTATAAAAATACTATCCGAATTTCCGACTTTACCGAAGGAAATTAAAAAAAAAAATTCATACAAATCTTGTCCTGACCTGATTATGAACACAGCAAAAAAAAAACAGCCAAATCGGTCGAGCCGTTCTCAAATGATGCTCCATAATACATGTGGCAATTGATTTTTATTTAGATAGAAGATTAAATAAAGAAAATGAAGCGAAACGATGACGCGTCAGAAATCAGCACGTTCCGAGATTTTATAGTACCTCTAGAGTTTTCATAATTTCCCTAATGATTTAATGATTTAATAACGGGTTCATTTAAATTAATAGGAACACATAGAGTGTAATTTAACCTTTCCTGCTTCTAATTTGACTTTCTTTCAGAATTCAACGAAATTGGTTCAAACAAGTATATCTATTGCTATGGAGACTATCTTTAACATTGAAGAGAACAATTAAAAATCAACTGATACAATTATTTATATCTGTGGTAAGTAAACAAACCTTGATGTTATATTTGTATTCATTGAATATGAGAATTTCATGCATTCATAAGACAGAAAGAAAAAAGAAAAAGGATCTATTCCGTACCATCATGAATACATAATACAAAAATCTTTTTGTAAGATAAAAGATAATAAGTAGGGATAATAAGTAGGGTTTGCCAAACTTGCTATTTTCTTATATCTTATACTTTTTTTTTTATAACTTTGCCCCACATTAGGATTTCTCCTGTGTCGTGGGTACAGTTTATAAACATACATGTCACATACACACAACAAAACAATCATACAATGCACATCTATTTTCGTGGGTGTTAAACAAGCAATGACCATCAATAGAGATCGGTGGAAGCCACAGCGAGAGGAATTTGCCCAACAATGGGACAGGCCTTTACTTAAACACACCAGTGTTTAAATGACAGTACCCGAGGAACCACTTTCCTCCTAAGATAACTTTGAAATGAGAACTTCCTCCTTTTATGAAATCCGTTAAAAAGGGGAGTACTTATCTATAGTTGGTCTACATTACTACAACATGTATTGTTATGTATGGTGTAATATAACAAATGACAAAGGCCAAAATATGACGGTGAGTGGCGTTGTTTCTCTATGGCACTGCACAGGTACTAGAATACTAAAGAACGAACGCAGTCTATCTTATATGTTGTGTACAGGAAATCAACAAGTTTACCAGCAAGTGGTAAAGTGCGCCCTAATATTGTGTAACTCTACAGGTAGTCACCTCATTGGTCCTCACGGTAGCCTACGTGGGTGCCTCTGGGACTACCCAGCGCGGCGTTCAGGACGTCCGCGGCTTCCTCTGGCTCATCACCAGCGAGGTGGCCTTCGGGGTTTCCTACAGCGCCCTCTACGCGTTCGAGTATGAAATCACACTGTTTAAGAGAGAAGCTGGTGTTTATAAGTGCTCGGCGTACTTTGTGTCCAGGTTTTTGAGTTTTGTAAGTATATTTATTATAACTATGAAGTTAAGGCAAGTTATGATTGTCATATAAAGACGTCACAAACGTCTACTGCAAAACATAGACGTATAGACTTAAACTGAAATCTTTATTGCATTCATATGATCTACCGTAAAATGGGGTGAACAGAGATCCAGGGGTGAATAAAGAAAAATGTTTGAAAGGATTTCAATTTTGAATTAACACAGATTTTTATCTACAAGGATCTTGAAGTTCTTGTTGACATCAAACTGAGTTATTCCAAGATTGAAATGATTTCAAAGTCTATTCGCCTCTTGATCCCTATTCACCCCGTTTGATACAACGTCAAGGAAAGTACGGTTGTCAAGGAAAGTACGGTTGTCAAGGAAAGTACGGTTGTCACGGAAATTTTAATGTCATCTTAACTCGTATCTATGAGAAGTGACACCGCAATATGATAACAATTGGCTCAATTAGTATACTTACATTGCATTAATTTACCCCATCAAGTTCCGAATGTGCCCTAGCATAATAGTGATTTTGTATTTGATCCCACAGATTCCGCGTTGTATAATATGGCCGATCACACTGGTAACAGTCGGAACTCTGGCAGTGGATCTTCCTAACCACATCATGACAGCTACAGAGTTTACATTCGCCTTAATTTTGAGCGCCATTCCTGCAGTTGCCTATGGTAAGTGGTTAGAAGAAAAAGAAGGCTTCTTGGAACTCATAAAGTCTTGTGAATAAAATTTAACTGTGACCACAGATCCGACAAAGCGTTCTATAAAGTGGTCAATAGTCAGTAGCTGTTTAAGTAAGGACAGTTCAACAAACAATGTTTTTGAACAGCGATTGAGAAGTTGTAAGTTTTTTCTTCATCCTTCTAAAAACGTAGTTGAAAGAGCCGCTTACGAAAAATAGACGCGAACTATGGGGATGGCGAATGAATTCATGTGTTCCTATTATTACTCTGTCTGTTTGTTACCTCATCACGACTAAACAACTGAACCGATCATTATCAAAGAGGTAGCCGGTGACCTGAAGAAGAACATAGTATTATTATCAAGACTAAGAAAATATATTCCATCCTCTTATGTTTTTTGTTAGAAAGAAACATAGACTAAAATAGTTTAGTTTGTAATTAGCAAAACAGCGCCATTTAAAAAAAACCAAATTACGGGTGGGTTTCTCTGGAATATGATGTAATAATATTTAATAAACCTTACAATCTCGACCGACAGTGCTCTGTGGTAACTTATGACCCAGTTCATCAATTGACTCTTACAATTACAACTGAACATTGTTCCGGCTTACCGTAATAGATTATCTGTACCGATAGAACTGCACAAGTAAACGGTATCTCATATAACTTGTACTCACTACTCACAACGTGCTCGCCCACACATTCCGCTCAAACCAGTTTAGAGAAAAATAATGCATCACTGCTTTAATACGATGTGACAACTGACAAACACCTGCTTTGTACAGGTGGCCATTTGTCTACCTCGTGCAGCATTACACATATTTACCCCGAATGCTTTAGCAGAACACTATTACAAGTCTTCTTCTTCCGGGCTGCCATTGAGAAATTAACAGAAACCCAAACACCAATGAGGCAGCTTATAGTCATGAAAACATTCCGTAAGACTGCGCGGCTGGTAGCTTAGAGTCGATGGCTCCACCATGCGAGTCTTCAGGGAACAGTGCCCACAATTATGACATCACACTGCAATCACCAATCCAGCTGCTCAGCGCTGTGAAATTGATTTTAAGTTTGCAGCGAACGAGCTATCTATACTTCAGAACAAGGATGCTAGACTACAATAGTTTTGCAGTTCACATATAATTTTTTTCTTCCTCCAGGCCTTGGCATGGCAGCACTCTTCACATCCACCGGTATAATGGGCGATGTCATGCCCTGCGTCGATCTGCCGCTGTTCCTCATGTCAGGAGCCTTCCTGCGCATATCATCCATGCCCACTTGGATGTACCCTGTCAAATACATCTCGCATTTCTACTACGCAATGGATGCTATTAGTAATATTTATTGGAGGCAAATTGAGTACATAGGTAAGGTGATATTTTGAATATGCTCTATTATAGAATATAGATAGTCGATATAATAGATATTTGTCTCCGTGACGAATAGACCACTTATCCTAAAATAAAAATAGTTATCTTAAATTCGTAACAGGTTCGGACAGTGTCTGAATTGGAGTCTCCAGTGTATTCAAAATTGTCTAATTAATTCAGGAATTTCAACTGTAAATGTCATTCTTAACAAAGGCCTATGAACCTTAATTTTTTGATATAATGCTCAATATGGCTCGTGTTTTAGATATAACTGACTCCTTTTTACACATTCCGGTCATTTTAATGCTGACTTTACCTACATATATAAACAACACTGGGGATTCTACGTTTTGTACGAGTGACAAAGGGTACAATTTGTACGCCTTAGGTCACATAAAATATTTAATAATCTGTGTTTGGGGTTAAAAATTTGGTGGAATGAAAACCCAGTAACTAGAACTGTTCATTATATCTTTATAAAAACTTCAAAATGGCTGTCACATCTTAAAATCTAATGCGATATTTAAATATTATACTTATGGAAGATATTTAGGTAGGTAGGTGCCTTATGTTTTGTTATCCATAAAAGCTCTTTCTTTGTTACGAGTTTCCCGCCTACTATTAAATAAGCCATAAAATTTGAGACACTTTGACTATCATACCATTAAAGTGTTTCTTAGAAACTCACAAGATTAATGATAGGACCTACTAGCGTTGATAATAATATATTATAGGAATGCTTTATAACATCAAAAGCATTTTATACGTACATCTAAAGGGCCGTCATTCATCATTCGGCTGTAAGGCCATCATTTAATCGCTTTGTTTTAGTATGCCGCTTCACAAGGCCAACACTAAATTATTTTGTACCAATTATGTTACACGCCTACCATATTTCATTTAGACGTAATATCTGTAATTTTACATGTTAATGAAGTGCTACTACTGCTGCTAGCATCTCACATCCCACTGCTGGGCAAAGGCCTCCACCCCCGATTTCCAAGGGAAATTGTGATCAATCAATACTGTGATATATAACAATCCGCACTGAGCCATTTGCCCACGTGGTGATACAACCCTGGCGTTCGGTCAAAGAGGTGCGCTAAGATACGAGGGCAATATTTTGATTATGATTACTCAGACTTTTTATATGCTTCAGGTAGAAAAAGTCCTACTAAGAATAAATCGAGTAATCCATTTGCAATACCTTATTGATAAAAACGCCGGGCTATACCTATTTTTTTTTCGTCTTCTATCAGTCTAGAGTAGGGATGTTACGGAGGTGGATTTATCGGAGGCGGAATCGGAGTCGGAGGTTCTCGTCGGAGCAAAGCTACGAATGTAAAATGTAAATAAATAAGAAAGAAGAAACTTGTCGCAACTCGTTCACTCTTCGTTCATCAGTTGCAAAGAACACATGTACTCCGTCAGTTGTCAGTGTCACGTAGAAAGCGCTCAGTAGCGCTGCAGCGATAGCAAGTCATAACTTGTAACTCCGATATATACCTCCGTTTTGATATATCGGAACCGGAGCCGGATTCGGAGGTGTAATTTTAATCGGAGGTTCCGACATATCGGAATCGGAGTCGAAGCTCCGTAACATCCCTAGTCTAGAGAGATGCTTCATAAAATTCGGATCCCGAAATTTCGCAGTGACACCCTGACAAATCTCAGCCTGACTTAAAATTGAGAAATCGGATACTTACCTACTGAGTTATTAGTTAGTCTGGCCTTGATAACGACCATTCCTACTTCGCTTATATTTTTATTTATATATATTTTTTATATACCTAAGGAAACAGAATAGCTTAAATATAGGCGACGACTATTGTCAGATTTTTCTTACTTAGGGCCGAAAAATAAAAATTTCTGTATAATAATTTGTCAAATCAAAATATTGATTCCTCAGATAAAAGTTACCTGACGATTTTTAAATCACTCCTTAATCAGGGGGCGGGCTTAACAATGGCTCCCGGGATATTTTAGTTTTAAGGTTTATTATCATGTACCGTATTAAGTTCCTAAATGTTTTTCAGCGTGTCCTTCAAATGCGACTACTTGTGTCAGAAATGGTGCGGGAGTCTTATACGAGAACGGTTATGTGAACGACTTCATTCTTCAAGATTCCCTTGGTTTTGCCCTATTAACGTTATTCTGGGGTCTCTTAGGATATCTTGGATTGAAGAGAGAAGAGAAAAAAGGCTATGCTTATTAGAATAAGTTTTTGTATATTAAAATATTATTTGACAACTTTTTCGTTTTAATTTGTTCTTTCATTGTGATTTACGTTTAGAGCGTGATCTCGTTCGGAACCTCTAGAATATAATTATCAAAGATTTTAGCAGTAGAGTACTAATAGATATTCACTATTAAATAGGTATATATAATCAGCGGCGTGCACAGAGTTTTTAGACAGGGTAGGCAGAACATTTTAGAAAGCTTACTTACCAATAATACCTACTGCATGTTGGTATTGGTTCGTCGTCTTGTAGATTAAATAATGATGTATGTGATTTGCCACCTCAAATATCTTATAATAAATATTTATCTGAGTTATGTAGGGTAGGCAGTGTCTTTTTGTCTTTATGAACCGCACGCCACTGTATATAATGAATGCTTACACTAAACTCTACAGACTGGCTACACATAATCAGTTAGGAATCAGAATGTAGATAACTATTACATAACATAACATAACATCACGCCTGTATTCCCCGAAGGTTTAGGCAGAGGTGTACTATTGTACACCCACATTTCGATGCTGTTGTTGAGTCTCATGTAATAGGGCGCGAGCCTATTGCCATCTACTGGACACAGTTCCAGACTCCGTGCTGCTACTGAGAATTTCCATACAGAAAAACCCAATAACACATTGCCCGACCGAATCGAACCCAGGACCTCACGCCCAGCAATCGCGCTTGCGACCATTACACTCATGCGGCAGTCGCCTTTTATTAATAATAAATATTTGCTACGTAAATATAATAATTTGATTTCTAACTAATTATTTTCAATATAATAATTTAGATTCGATTAGATACTTATTGGTACAAATACTTATCGGTGTGAACCCAAATTAGACAGTACAATTCCTACAACATAATCATCTAAAAATAACCAGAGCCCCATCTAGTTTTTTGTCTATATTTAACGATGTGAATCACTGGCCGGTTCCACTTAACTATGTAGGTTTTGTTTTTTTTTTTATTTGTTTTTATCTTCATCATCATAGAGCTCCGGTCGTAACGTCGTCTTAAGCCTCCTACGCTAATGTTGCCACCTAAAAGGTGAATTTAAATTTAGAAACCTGTTTATGTAAACAGATTCAAATGTTTTCTGAATACAATGGCACAACTATCTTCCTAAACTTTGTATAATTATATAATCTGTGGCAATGGTCTCTGTACAAGATTAGAATCGGTGGTGTCAGCTAGATGTTCACTTTTGGAATGATTAATGATTCATCCATTGTTTCGAATGTTTATAGGGCTTATTGCCGGCCATTTAAAGTGTATAAACGCGTACCATTACCTACATTGTTTTAAAACGCAAACAGTTCAACGTGTCAATCACATTGATCTTGCAAATAACTTAAAGTTCATTTTTTTTTTTACCTAATTTTTTTGTCTATACTTCTGTATAGATGTACACTTGCCCAACCTGGAGAACGAACCTATGAACTCACGATCTGCAGCCGCACTTGCGACCACGAGACCAATAAGATAATCAAAAATTTCCAGCAAAAAAATATTTATTTCCTCGCGGCTCGTTTTTGTATAAGTCTCCATAAAACTTTTATCGGTGTTAAGTGATTATAATGGCCTATCTTAACACGGTATTAAAGCATAACCGATCATTTCAACACTTGGGTGGCATGCATGATTAATAGTCTCCGGCTATCATACATCTATCTCACAGTATAATTTGTCAACCAATTATAGCATTGTCGATTACAAAAGATGTATGGAGGTTATAGCGTAACTATTATCTGTGGTCAGGTATTACATACGTCTACGTTCTGGCCATTTATAAATGGATGTGTTACGTCAATAACAACAAAGAATGTTGTAAGTTTTCGGCAATTCATTGTGTTTCAAAGTTTATTGAACCCTACCTTGGCCAACGCTGTTTTGTTGAATTAAATTATGCTTATCATCGAACTAGTTCTGATGTTTTGACTTGTTTATGTAAACGGTTTTGATTTTTGAATTATGCAATATATTAGTTGAAGAATATTGAAGTCGGTGCCAAGTAAAACATAAAAGTAATATACACCAATGTGTTATAATAGCGACATTGAAACAACGAGTTCACGTGAAAATTGTCGAGTGCGAGGCGAATTATGCGTCGGACACGACAAATGCACTTCGCCAATCGTGTCGGTTTATCATTGAATGTTTTACTTGACACCGACTTCAATATTCTTCAACTACTATGTTGTATAATAAAACATTTATTTTTTGCTTTTTAGTCGGTTTTGTTTTTGAGTTTTTTGGAGTCGGTTTTTATTTTTTGTTAAAAAATTTAATTATTTTACAATTTTAAGTGATGTGTAGACCTAGTAAGGACGCTTCTTTTGAAAAACTTTACAAAGGTCAAATGTATGTTGCCCCAAGTCGAGTGAAAACCTTAGACTGTATTGCACTTTGTGATTTAAAATCAGATGAATTACTTAGCCGACCACTTGATGAAAACGCATTACGAGAAATGAAAAGGTTAGGACGACTATTGTAACTAATACAGTGATAGTCTTGCCATTTAGCGGTTTAAAATGAGCCCAATGTCGAGGGGTTTACTAGTAGCTACTTAAGAGTTCCACTATTGCTTATGCTACGTTTGGAGAGGGCGCAGAGGGCTGTCCTTAAGGTAATGGCCTTTAAACCCTACCACTTCCCTACCCGCGAACTGTACATGCTGTGGAAGCTACCGACGGTAAGGCACTCTTTTGTGCTAAGTACAGTGTTGCGGAAACACTTAACCCTAACTTTTGAACCTGATCTTAAAAGGAAAAAACGAAGAACTGACAGAGTCTGTCCTACATCAAGTGTCAAACTCGAGACTGCCCGCCGGCAGTTCGTTTTCTGTAGCCCTGTGCTATATAATAAAATAAATAAAGAGCTTACTATTTATCCATGTACTTTCCGAAATTGCAAAAAAATCATTAATGAATGGCTCCACTCTCTAACATATGAGGAATTAGAAATGTTTGTGAAACCATAAAAAATATTTCTTCCGCTAACATGCACACCAGACACAAGGTAGCGTGGAGTGTGCTCATGGGGAGGTCCCACAGGCACACCCTACACTTACACCCTACAGACATGCGCTACACTCACACACAACACTACCACATGCACTACCTTAATTAGTTTTAATTTTTCTTTACATTTTGTTTAAATTCTTAATTTTTCATCAATCTGTAGTCAATTATTTTACTTTTTAGTTTCATATCTGAAATTTGGAACGCTGTGTCTTTCCTGGAGGTGGGCGTTAATGGCTGCAACACAGTTATTTAACTAATGTAGCTATTTACGTACGCAAATAAATTGTAAAATTGTGTTTTTGTTCCAATAAAGATTATTATTAAAGATTATTATAAAGATTACTATCTATCTGCTGGCTCCATCATCAGACCCCCTATACCAAATGTTATATACGGGACTCGTCAAAATATATCGAGTGATCCTAAACTCGGAAGTAACATTCCCTAACTCCTTACCGTTGAGGAGGACTATGACATCCATCATCAGCTCAGCATCATGTAATGATGATTTTCAAACGCCAACACCTGACTTGTTAAGAAAAAAGCTCAAACGCGCTTTGTCCTACAATATTTGAGGGTATCCCTCGATTTCCCTAGAATCCCATCATCAGATCCTGACTTGGTGACAATGGGACCAACTTGAGAGCATACTCTATTAAACAAAAAAAGAATTTTTAAAATCGATCCATAACTGACGGAATGATCGCGTTACAAACATACAAAAAAAAAAAACATACAGTGGAATTGAGAACCTCCTCCTTTTTTGAAGTCGGTTAAAAAGGAACTGTTTCACCGCTAGGGATGGATTTCTTCTCAGAATGCGAAGGATTTATTTCATTTTATTTGACATCATTGCGAACTTTATCAGGCCCTGTTGGGTGTTACGATATTTTCTTCTTTCTTCTTTCTAATGAAATTATCGTCCGCGCCTGACAAAAACTTTAATAATTATTTATAGCTTTTCTTAAATCTATCAGCAAACAAACTCTACATGACTTAATGGCATTACGAATACATTAAGATTGTCAATGTTTGAAAGTGTTTAGATAAATAAAACACACCACAAATATATCTCACAAATTCTTGAAAAAATACTCACTAAAGGCATACACACTCGAAATACAAATTTATTGTTCTTATATTTATTAATACACAGGCGTTCCCTTGCTCCTCTTAACAACCATAGCATACGCCACAATATGAAACACACAGTACAACGCGAGCAAGCACACACAGTTCCTCCAGAAGTGCGCTTCATAATATCCAAACCTGGTCAGCACTCCAGCGCCAGTTCTGATACAAGGCAAGCCTTCACCGTTCACACAATTGATATCATCAACCAAGTTCCATTGCAAAACTGATATGCACTCGGTTCCATAGTAGAAACCAGAAATGTATCGAAGCCAAGAGAAATATGGTGGAGCCGTGGCCAGGTTCAGGTAAATTCCGGAGAACATGAGGCCTATCAAGTCGTGAGGAACTGATATGAGAGCTGCAGTTTCCATTTTGTCAAACGTTGCTGATAGGAATGAGCCTGAAATTTTAAAGTGATGTTACTATGTTCCATTTGCAAAATGGATTAAAGGTCTAACCAGAAAAAAATTGGTCTAATAAATATTAGTTCCGATTAAATCCGCAACATGACTGACCTTCAATAACAGTTAGATTTTATACAAAAATAAATGTATCGATGTTATAATGATATTATGCGAAGTCTGTCAAACGAACAATATTATTAGAAGATAAGAGGCAGTTTTCAATAGATGTAAAAAACAATAGCATTTTTCTTTTAAGCTACTGAATCACTAAACCATAATGATTTTTGTTCAATATTATGCAATCGCAGTATAATTATTTTGAACAAAAAACTTAATTACTAGTCAAAGTGATTGCTTTAATAAAAGCCTTGATTTTTTGTATAGACTATACTTATCGTCGTTACAGAACTAGTAATGACAAAAAAGTGCAACAAAATGCTTATATTAATTTAACTAACAATAACCAGTTGAAAACGCTTGATGTTTAGTTAAAAGTAGTAATTGACTGTGTACTATTTAGTAATATTATATTTATAGTCTGTATTAAGTTTACGTCTAAAAAATAAAGTTGCACACTGCTGCATGCGGGACAATATTGTGTATTGATATTATGGTGCATACAAGCTTTAATTAACTTAGTGCATAAGTGGATTAAAAGGAAAGGCAGGTAAGGGAAGCAAATAAACACACACAAAAATTCGTCAAATTTATTGAGCCGATTCACGAAACAATATTACCAATTTATTTAATAGATTAAACTTCGAAAGTCAATTATAAAAATGCATAAATTTAAACAAATTTTGAATTTTGCCAACCCGTTTAATTAGACTTCATTCGTTTTTTATAAAAAATATTTCGTATAAAAAATGACTCCCTGTTTTCCTTCAAGGTATAGGCAAGATTTCAAGCAGAAACACGAAGTGCTGATATTGTTATAAGCTATGTACATTTAAACTAATTTCTAGTATACAGGCGTGCCCCTACTTCGTTTCATTACCATAAAGAAAGCGATCAAATGAGCTACACAGTACATGGCCATCAAACAGCAGCAGTTACGCCAAAAATGTTCCTCAGCGTAGCCGAATCTCTTCAGCACCGCAGGACCTGTCCTTATACAAGGCATCCCAGGAATGGCTACGCAGTCAATCGTTTCAATAGAGTCCCATTGTAGTATTGAAATGCTTTCGAGGCCGTAGTAGAATCCAGATACGTATTTTAGCCAAGATAAGTAAGGTGAGACACTGGCTAAGTTTAGGTAAAGGCCAGAAAACATAGTGCCAATGAGTTCGAATGGTACGGACACAAGTGCTGCGGTTTCCATTGAGTTGAACGTCGCTGATAGGAATGAGCCTGAAATTTTGAAAATCGAATTGCAATGCCAATTAATATAGTGAGGTAATTCCATTAAACTGGAATTATGCGAGTAAAATTTTGAATTTGGTCTGATTTGAATTTTGTAGGTTTCGTAGGAATACAATTTGAAGTGTCTCTAAAACATTTTAACTATTATCATTTCCTATTATTATTTTTAATTTGATTAAATAATTTCGTATCATACTCGAAGTCTCAGTGAATTTATGAATAGATTCCAACTAATATTTTTATTAATTTCGTGTTTAATCAGTATTTTTTAAATTTATGTCCCTCGCTTTCTGGTAAGCGTCAAACTAGTTGTAACACAAATGCCCTGAATTTATGTTGTAGTGATACAACTGCGACGAACAATAATAGCAATTTGTATCGTTTATTGATATACAAGTTACAATGGCCCCTGGTTTCTAAAAGGCTAATTACAAAAGCAATTAACAAACCAGTTTTCTGATACCTAGTGTACACGCATTTTGTGAAGTCATAGACCCTAAAGTAAAGCAGAAGATATGACTACGCATTTCACTAACTATAGTAAAAGGCAGGTTAATACAAGATGCAAGGGCAGGAGCAAACTAAAGGCTTTAATTTCTACACACTTCTACATGACATGTATGGCAGACACATAATATTGACTTACGCTACATTAAGACAAATAATAATGATCTGATCCAATGAAACAATCCAATGAAACAATCCAATGAAATATCAGACACGTTTAATCTAATTAGTTGTCTGTTACATACAATGTCTGTAGATCTAAAAGCTTTTAAACATCCACAATAATTTTTAGACTTACCATAAGCGTTCGCGTAGTTAGCGCACAGGACGCAAACGAAGTTGAACCCGAGCCAGCCCATGAAACCGCCTCGGAGTCCCGCCACCGTGAATACAAGGGTCGTGAAGAGAGTCGGCGCAATCACAGCGCGGGGTATCTGGAAGTAATACAAATGCTTTGTTGAACAAATTGGATGTTAACATTAGTTATTTAAATAACATAACATAGCATCACGCCTGTATTCCCCGAAGGGTTAGGCAGATGTGTATTATTTGTACACCCACATTTCGCCGATGCTGTTATTGAGTTCCATGTAATAGGGGGCGAGCCTATCGCCATCTACCGGGCACAGCTCCAGACTCCGTGCTGCTACTGAGAATTTCCATACAGAAAAACTCAATAACACTTTGCCCGATCCGGTAATCGAACCCAGGACCTCACGTTCAACAGTCGCGCCTGCGACCACTAGACTACTGAGGAAATCTACAGTAGTTATTTATCATTGATTTTTGCGCTACTAGGCATACAGCCTCTTTTCACATAGTCTTCATTACATGTATCTAATCTAGATATAAAAGTTTAATTATTATATGTAGGCTGCGGCCTAAATAGATCCTCTAGTCGTGGCTATTCAATGTGGCTGTATCACAAACAGTCACACAAATAATTTTTATTTGTGTAAGCCCCGACGGATACAATAAAGGGATCATTAGAGTCAAAATTGGTAATTTGTATGGCCGTTGTATATCGAACTTAAGATAATTATATTTGTAATTTAAAACAACTTTCTTCAATAACAAAATAACACTACTAAAATCGTTAAAAAAATTAATAAACCACACGGGCAACGAAGCTAATGATGTAAATCATAAAACAAACAGGTTTAGAAGCGACAACATAGTTCTATGGGCCTCGTTTTAAGAAAATAACTTCCTAGTCCGTTGCAATATAAATCAATTTTCTAAAGGGCTTCTGAACATTAGACCCAATAAGGTCAAGTTTCGAAACATAATTATGATTGAATTAACATATTTTGAAGCGCTGTTAAGTAGTAGACGATCGTATTTCATTATTGTGTGGTCCATGATGTACTATTTTATAGAACCTTTTTAAGAGTAGAATGAGCAAATGAGTGTTGAAATGTATTTATAGAGCCATTTTATAATAGCGCTTGTAATAGTTTTTTTTAGATAAACATTTACCGGACTTAATTACGAATACCAAAATGGGATAAGAGGAATTTTTCTACTAACTAATAGCACAGATTACATAATAATTAATGAAATTAAGAATCACAATATTAACCATATTTATTCCTGATAGACCTTTGTGTATTTGATTGACTACTGTAATTCTTTCTTATTTTAAGTTATTGTAATATTGACAATAATCAAAACTTACCCAAAATATCATCTTCGACAAATAATATGGCAGTGGCGAATACAGTCCGCTGGCCGTCTCCCTCAGCAGTATGGGAACCTCACTAGGAAAGGTGATGAAGACGGCGTATATGAAGAGGAATATTGTTTCCGTTATCGTGAGGTACAGGAAACCTTCCACGTTCTGGATATCGCGCTGGTCCAACACAGCGAAACGCCCGTAATATGGAACCGATATTATCAGACCCACGAACTATGAAGAAAGGATAGACAGAATAGTTTATATATGTATGTGTTAAATACAATGTCGTTTCGGTATCATCATTTAGTGGAAAAATTTGGCCGTTACACAATATACATTCTGTCTGGACTTTAAAATAGACTATGACCCCTGAGTTTGTTTCGGCGTTTCTTCTCAGGGATAGTCAAAGGAAATGCCGACGCCATCTAGTTTAAAAAAGACGTGTAAAAGTGATTGAAAAATCCAAATTTCAAAATAAATAATTTCATTTCATTTCACAAAAATATATAGCACACTATTTAGATGATAATAATAATATTATAAATGTGAAAGTTTGTGAGAATTGTTTTGTTTGTTACACAATCATGCATGCTGCACAGATTCAAATGAAATGGCACACAGATAGACCATCTCCGGATTAATATAATGCAATATTTTTATTCAATTATATCCTAAGTTAAAGTAATTCGTTTCTTTGAAGCTTTCTCGATTTAAGTTACAGATTTTTTTTTTTTAAGTATTTATAGTGGGAAATTTTGGTGTAAAGCAAAAAAAAAAAGATTACCATTTGAAATTCACAAATTACATAGGTACCAAAATATTATGCTAAACAAGATCATAAACCATTTATCTCCATAATAGCTAGTTCGAAAAGTACAAGACATTTCTTTATAGATACATGTATTTGAAACTCACCATGAGAAGCAAGAACTCAGCGACCCATATAGTGTAGTTCTTTTTAAGTGCTTGAAGATTCCTCCACATCAACCAGTAGAATTGTACGAAGTAATTCACTTTGACTCTGCAATACAACATTTAATTAAAACGGTTCTTTGACAACAGTGGGTAGTTATAGTTATCTTATATTGTGTTATAATTACTGATCTATTACCCATCTAGAATTTTTAAGGAGCCTTAGACCCACCCTTTTGTCTTTTAGAGTATATCTATTTGATCATCATTTATACATCAGACATCGGTTATCTTTTAAAAAGGGATATTTCAGGCGTTTGCCAGACTTGAAACAGTTTTCAGTAATTGGTAGAGTATGGTCTGTTACAATTTAAATAATATGCTTTTCAAGCGTTGGTCATAGAAATTTGGCTATCAAGTCAAATTTAGATTTTTTTTAAAATAAAAAAGTTATTTTCCTTGACAACAATGTTTGATAATCTATTCAGTAGTACATGGAATTAGAAATGGAATTTTTAGAGTTCGGAAGGAAGCCAAAAATTCAGTCACAATACTTACAGCGTTAAGTATCGCTCAAAATAATGATCCTGAAACAATAGACATTAAAATTATTGAAATCATTAGTCTCTGTCAGCTAAGATAAGTAATATACATTATTAATGTTATATCAAATTTTCCAATCGTTAAATCTAATAGATATTATGGTCGTTAGAATATTTATTTTGGAGCAATAAATTCTCGGTTTATCAAAGTATAAGCAATATTTGTAAGACTAAAATGGAATTTATGAATATTTTTGCTCAATTAGAAGACTGTTAGAACGCCTTGAAGTTTTTATCAAAACGATCAGAGATTAAACTAAAGATATTTAAAGATCAAATCGTTTGCATATCTCAGATTACATTTTAAGTCAATTATTTATGTATGTATGAGTCTTATATGGAAACCAGAAATATTCTATACTTAGTCGAATCGATGTGTTGTCTGATAAGATAAGGTAACGATCGACTAAGAGAAGGACGTGCGCCCTGACAGGGTTCCGTAGCATATCTCAAATACATAATATTGTAAGTATGTTATATATAAGTATGTTATGTAATTATTTAGCTGTTTCTATTTTGCGGGCACTCTCGTCGCTCAGTGTATTAAATAAACCGCGAATATAAATCTTTATCCTTTGTGGCTAATTTCAAGGTTGTAAGTCACCGGGAAGTACCCTATAGGTTTCTATTATCAATTAGTAATTAGTGAGTGAGACTTATAGTATGAAACAACACTTTGAAAGGGCGTATATTTTTAATTCGTAAACTAGATTTTTTACAACAGTATGAGGTTAAGTGTTTCCATTATGAAGTACGGAATCCTAAAATTATTTCACGGATTCTTTTTAAGACGTCTCTTATATTATACCATAATAAATATCAGTATTCATTATAGTAAATTTAAATACCCCTTATTTAAATTTACTATAATAAGTGTTATACCATATGATAAGTGTTATAACCTTATTTAAAATCCAGTAATCACTTGTTTACAGTGGAGTGTTTTGGGTTGTCCTGGAAAGTTATTAAGTAGTGTCCTGGGTTTTTTAAAGTCTTCGTAAGGTCCTGTTTTATTATTCGCGCGCTTCTACTGCCCTGAGCCTTACGTTTAATCATCGGCGTTATTTTATAATTTAATCTTTCATTTCTTTTCTTATATCATATAATTTAATTGAAGATAATTTCATAATACATTGTAATTGCTATTCATTGAGTTTCATTGACACTTTTTTCTTATACTTTTCTTATATTGCGTCCTATTTTGAAACCGAAATGTCCTGGTATTTCCACTATCAAATACCGGTTTTCAAAATTTGGGGACGGTAACCCTAGTTTACGGTATACTTACGAGAGGCCATACGATCTTTATTTTTAATGTTTTATCCATCGTTATAATCTACCATACCTATCTTTGTTATTTATTTTAATTATAAGAAATATAATATACTAAACTTGATTTATTCTGAGCTAATCCAGCTAAAAGGAATGATAGAATGATGAAACGATTGGTGCGATGCTAAGTGATTGTCTTTCAGCGCTACGTTTAGCGGGATTGATCCTTACAGATAGTTTTCCGGGTCTAAACCTGGGCGTATGTGTATGTCAGATTTTTATCTGTAAACTCTATCCAGGATACTGGAAGATACGTAGAGCGGCATAAAGCTTTTATTTAAAGAAAACATAATGAATGAATTTCAAAGAAAATAAATTGGCAATGCCATGAATTTGATAATGATTAAAGATTCGAGCTTGGAACAGTTTTTGAACTTATCGAAGGAGTCATTATCTGAGGTTTATTCAGCTGTTAAAACATCGGAATAAAGTGTACTTAATATTTTAAAATCACTCACCTTTTCATTTGTTTCACCATTAAAATATTCATTTTCGTCTCTAACGATGGCTACGTTGTTGTCAATCTCCGCGGCTATATCTGATCGTGAGTATTCATCACAGATGCGCCTGATTCGATCGCGGCTCTCCATCTCCTTGTCAGCCTCGATACCCAGTAGAGATATGTAGTACTCTGCCGCGTTGAAACCGAGAGGACATTTGTAGTTCAATCTGTGAAATGAGTGCTTAGTTTTGGTATGCTTCTACACTTTTATCTTGAATTTAAAGTAAGCATTTGCTTAGAGATCGTCTTGACAGTCAAATTATTATTCCGTAAGTTCCTTCTCTTAATATGTTTGATAGCTTACGGTTAGGGGGTATATTTCTAGTCATAATTTAATTTCGGATATATATTATCTCATATTTTTAATGTTTTAATAGTATCTACATATCTATATGAAAAATATATTTTTTTGATTCTTAAATGCCTCACGCAGGTGCTGCCCGCAATAATTCTGCTGTTTTGAGTTTCGTTTTGTTTAGATAGACCTGCGGTGTTGACAAGGAAAATTTATGATAAAATTTATTTCATGTAAAAGTTCGCGATTTACTTTCGTAATGTGAACCGTAAGTCTTAACAGCAAATGCGAATTTAAGTTGTTGCCAAATGAAAATGACAAGTGATAGCTATTTTTATTAGAATTTTTATAGACTACTAGCTTCCATCCGCGCCTTTGCCCGCGTGGTGTACAAACCCGTACATTTTTCCGGGATAAAAAGTAGCCTATGTGCTATTCCAGACTATAATCTATTTCTGTGCCAAATCCAGGTCCTTATCCAAGATTTAGCCGTTCTGACGTGATTGAGTAACAAATATCCATCCATCCATCCATCCTCACAAACTTTCTAATTTATAATATTAAGTAGGAAGGATAGGATAGGATTATATTATAATAATTTTAATTAGGTGTGGATGTCGGTATCCATGTCATCTGGTTTTCAAGCATATACTTTATTGGTTATCATAAATGGCTCTGATATTTTTGAATCGTGTGAAATCGAATGATTATTAATTGATAATATTTATCAATTAGCTTATTATAGTCATCTCATCGGTATTACATTAAACCTTTTTTTATGCGATAGGCGGCAAGCGAGCTCACCACTAAATGTGTCGGTCGTCAAGAGATTGGCTGATAAGCACAACGATAGCTTTTAAGGACACGTCGGGTAATTTTCGGACGATTAGAGATCATGTTGAAATCGAGGTATATCTAAAAACCATCACGGATATCGTACGCCAACCTTTTTTACGAATTAGAGATATGTACTTTTTAACGCTTGGTATACAACTAATGATCACAATATTATAAAATTTCAAACGAATAAAATTTGTTTTTCTACAAAATATGAACAATTCAATTTTAATTCATGAATACTAGAAAAAAGAACTATTAAGAAAAGCACTATATGTTTTTACTATATTGTTTGAGACAGGTTTTACTATTAGCAAATATCAGACGACTTCAAAATCTGATGAAGTGGGTTTAAAGATAAATTGTTTCGAAATTGATGTAAAATTTTATGTTGATCGTTTTAAAGGGCATTGGCCAACCTCAATTGGACCCATCGTGTTTGTTTACTACACATAATTATGTATTCAAGGGCTCCACATCAAAACTTAATAGCTTATGATAATTAAGTTACCCAAGTACGCCAATCAACTTGGCCAAGAGCGTATAACATTCACATTTACACATTAGATGAAAATAAAGATACAAGATATTGGTATATTGAAAATTTTGGATGCGAAGAAACGTGTTTTTGGAATGAGAGGGCTAGAGAACCGAAATTTCGCTACAAACTTCAAAAGCCATTCTATTGAAAATAGAATAGAATAGAATAAGTCTTTATATACACTTTCACAGTTACTCTTGAAACGTTACCGTGAATCTAGTAGCACTGTTCCAAATATTTGGTCCTATGTAGAAGAAAGAACATGAATACTCTCGACGTTAAAAAAATTAAGATAAAATCTTGTTTTGTATATAAATGTAGGCGGAATTTTAAGAAAACAAAATCTCATAGTACCAACGTTGGCATTTAAACTTTTTGATTTGGCAACTTGAAACTTTTTGCTTTTTATTTATTTATTATGGGTCTACCAACAGCTGTTACAGTGGTACATGATAAATATTTACTACACTGGTAATGTTATTCTAATGCACAAACGATTATAGGTAAACACAACATGCGATGTGTTTACTTTTATAAAGGAACGAAAGAGTTTCTTATGTTCTAGTTCACCAACAGAGGCCCTAGTGTAAGTTTCTTTTGACAAACTCGATTTAATGCATCGAACGCGTTTGGCGCTCCAATTGATGGAGAGCACGAAACGGACCAATCGGTCGAACGCGTTCGATGCGTTAAATCGAGCTTGTCAAAAGAAACTTACATTAGGGCCTCAGGCTACTAAGGCAAATAGAAATATTATTAAATAAAAAAAAATAAGATGGTAACGATTAGGGGTTTTCATTATATTACAGAGCACATAAAAATAGTCGTTAAAAAATATATAAATAGCAGCCTGCTATATATTTTTACCGCAGTCTGCTATCTGCGCTTAGCGCAGCGTTGCCAACTCTACGTCTATTTGCATAGATCTTTGTACTTTACGTATTTCCCGTACCTAGAAACTTAATTCGCCAAATCTACACAATTTCAATCAAATATTCAAATTGGTAAAATAACATTGTCACGTTTTCTAAACAATTATGATTGTTTGAAAAAAATATAAAATTATTGTACGTATACCTAATATATTACTATCAATGTGTTGGACACAACATACAACGAAACAACGAGATCGCATATTTATTACTATAATAACGCGTACCGCGATTAACGCTGCGGAATGCTAGTTATATTTATCAAATGAAGTTGTAATGCTGTAATGCTATATTGTAGCATAAAAAAATATTCTGCGCTTTATTTATAGCATTTCGTTATAACGCATTTATATTTTATAACCGTTGTGAACACGCCTACTAACGATGTTTTACGCTATGGATGCATGACCTCGATAGGCAACGACACATTATGCTACAAAAGCTTAAAGGTTCGTCCTAAAGTAAATACTCGTATATATGTATAAAATTACTTACGATGCAAAGAACTGGTCAGCCTGCTCTATGGTGCCATGGAAGGCAGTCCGTCCATTAGCTAAGAGCACAACTTCGTGGAATAGTTCGAAGACTCCAGAAGCCGGCTGGTGTACTGAGCATACGACCAGCTTCCCTCCTATGGCCAACTTTCTGAGTCGAGCGACCACAGCCGCCGCCGCCCAACTGTCCAGGCCTGTTGTTGGTTCATCGCAGAACAGGATTGGTGGATCGTTTAATAACTGGAAAAGGGGTTCAGGTTAAATGATGGTCTGACCAACAGATGTTTTTCATTAACATAGCATCACGCCTCTTGTACACCTATTGTACATCTACATTTGGCCGATGCCGTTATTGAGTCCCATGTAATAGGGCGCGAGCTTATTGCCATCTACCGGGCACAGTTCCAGACTCCGTAAGCTGCTACTGAGAATTTCCATACCCAATAACACTGCCCGACCCGGGAATCGAACCCAGGACCTCACGCTCAGCAGTTGCGCTTGCGACCACTAGACTAATGAGGCAATTTTTTACTTATCTAATATTATTCAATAGCAACCGCGTACAGTTAGTTTTTTCAGTTCCATCGATTTCTGGACCTTCTAATTTATTTAATAAAACCAGTTATTGAAAAGAGTCATTGAGATGGTCTGTTAGAAAATTCTCAGCTGCAGACCGGCCTTTGGAATTATGTCCGGTATATGGCAAAAGCCTCGCTTCCTATTACATTCGAATTAAAAACGGCATTGGCGAAATGTGAGTGTACAAAAGAACCTCTCTGCTTAAACCTTCGGGGAATACAGACGTCATGCTATATCAGTGGCGTGCGGTTTATAAAGACAAAAAGACAGTGCCTACCCTGCATAACTCAGATAAATATTTATTATAACATATTTGAGGTGGCAAATCACATACATCATTATTTAATCGACAAGATAACGAACCAATACCAACATGCAGTAGGTATTAATGACCCGGGTGCGTCTTAAAACTGCGGCCAGACACTGGAGGACGGGCAGCAGCGTCCTCTCACTAATCGGTGAGCCACTGCGATCCCCAAGCCGCCTGCCAAGCGTGGGGATTATGGCAAACCCCCCCTTAATTCCCCCTTCTGGCTGATGATGATGATGATGATGATGATGATGATGATGAAGCTTTTAAAATTTTCTGTCTATCCTGTCTAAAAACTCTGTGCACGCCGCTGTGCTATATGTAGGTAATTGTGAGACTTACTTGTACAGCCAATGAAACCCTCTTCCTCTCTCCTCCAGATAGAGCTTTCAGTTTAGTCTTGTTGCAGTTGTTCACACCAAGTTCACTGAGAAGAAGCTGAACACGCCGGGCTCGTACCAACTTATTCGACCTCTTGTCCATCATCATACGGGCCTGGGTGAAAGACATAGACTTTTGTCAAATAAACCTTAACACTATTGACGAAGCAGAGGACAAAACGTTTTTTCAAATGGGGCTATGGTTGGCGCAGTGGATAAGTGATTAGTTTTCTGCGCTACGTGTCGCGGGTTCGATCGAATATTTATATGATCTACAAATAGTTGTTTCGGGTCTGAGTTTGTGTGCATGTGACATGTAATATGTTTGTAAAGTGTGCCTACGATACATGAAAAATCTTAATGTAATGTATTCAAAGGAAAAAAAATGTGTTTCTTTTCTTTTCTTTCTTTTTTTAAAAACCCCCCTCTAGTATTTCTCCTAAATCGTGGGTACAGTTTACAAACATATGGTACATGTCACATGCACACACAACCAGACCCGAAACAATTATCTGTAGATCATACAAATATTTGTTCCGTGCGGGGATCGAACCTGCGACACGTAGCACAGAAAGCTAATGGCTTAGCGACAGCGCCAACCGTGCTGTCGTTTAATTTCAAATAGATAACAAAAAAAACAAAGATTGAAAGTTTTTTTTTACTTTTGTCATGCATGCCTTTTATCAATGTCCTAGTTTGGAGTGTTGTTTACGGCAAAAGCTGACAGCCAAATCTTCTTAAGGAACGCGACTATATTCATATATATATTTTATCACATTAACTTAATTCAATTGGGTATAATTATTACTTCCAATAAAACTGCGCTCAAAATGACGCAAATCCGCCCGCGTGTCGCTCGCGTGTCGCCCGCGCTGTGCATTCATGTCGATTGTTCCTATAAAAAGGTCTCATACGGTTCTATAAAAACAATTGACATTAATCCACATCGCTATCAAACGACATGGATTCGCGTCAGTTTGAGCGCAACTTTAAGTTTGTATTAATATTCCCAATTCAGTTAAATTGACGCATATTGGTCGGAAATTATTAATAGCTGCTGGCTATTATTATTTAATACTAACCGGATTAATTTAAATAAATTTAAACGAACAGTTAAATATTTATTAATACATGAACTCAAGTTCAAGTTCAAAGTTAAGATACAGTTATTAATGTAACACCTAAAATAGACATTCCATTCAAATAAAAGATCCTAATTATGTCGACTCGTGAGTATAAATATGAATAAAATATAAAGCGACTGTTACCAGTTTGTGGTCTTATTTAAACCTGACTAGTATTAGAAGCAATTCTGTGTAAAAAATGCATAATAATTGATTGCTTACATATTAAAGGGGGGTAAGGGGGTGGGACGGGGTAACCCCTCATTGGTCAAGTCACAACACAAATGAGGCGGTCTCGCACATTCTAAAAATCAGCTACGCTTGTTAATTACTTACTACATACGTGCTTTAGTGGATCCAAGGTCGGCTGACTTGGATGGATGTTGAGCGTTTCAGTAGGGAATTCTCAAATTGTTTTTACATAGCAACGAAAATTTTAATTTTTCAACTTTATAAAAAATTAAGATCTTCAGATTGCTTTTAAAATTAAAATGAATGGAATGTATTCATGTCCGATTTGATATCAGATGTTGAATAGCGTATATACATAGTTCATAGATATTAACTTTAATCACCCCGTTCTACTATGCAAAATTGGCGCTCTACGTAAAATGCACGTAGACCTGTGGAAATCAGCCCGTTTACACCTATACATATATGTATACTGGCAGCCTAATTACCGATATAGCGACAGGCGTAGATCGCGCGATAACATTTGTCAAACGTCATTTTTGTGTCATATAATGTATTGGCTGACAGTGAGATTGCTGTCGCGTGGCTGTCGTGTTGCTGTCGCTTTTTTACGTAATTAGGCTGCCGTTCTAACATAGGAAAGGGGGAAAGTACAGCACACCGAAAATACAAACAGACTTCTTTTGTTTCTTTCACTTTTATGAGCTTTTTCTCTCATACTACATGATGACATGACGATTTTTTTTTTGAGGGACATCACCATTCGCTGTGTATCATGCTTAAGATAGGTTATTTATTTTCACTTATCAATCTACACGTGAGCTAAAAATCCCTGTATCTATTTCTATAAAATGCAGAGCCATTCGTAAGTATGAAACAATATAAATAAACATAAGGCAGTTGTTCAATGGTAACATAGAGTGGAAAGCCTCCACGAGTGACGAAACCTGAGATCGTCTAGCGCACCCTGGGCGGTCGGCCTCGATACCACCATTGCTGACTGGCTAATCTTTCCACTAACGTACGAGGGATTCCCATGTGCTAGAGCCTTGAAAACAAAAAAAGAAATGGTAACATTTGAAAGTCCCACTTACCATGAACTCCATATGTTCGGCTACTGTCAAGTCTTCGATAGCCAAGTCCTCCTGAGGCACGAAGCCAGATATTCTGGAGATGAGGTCAGCACCAGCCAGTCTGCCGTTCAGCATCAAGTAGCCAGTCAGCGCGCTCTTATCACGACGACTTATGGCAGCAAGCAAAGTGGTCTTGCCAGCACCACTAAAGAAGAAAATATTTTAAAGTGTTTTTTTTTTTTCATACACCAAACCGCTCTTTCTTGAGATCTATTTTTAGTATTATATCCATATCACTGACAGCTCTTGAGATTTAATTAATTATCTTTTTTCTAGTTGTATTTTACTAATCGTTATATTATATAATTTCAAATGTCAAATGCTATAATTAAAATGACATTTATCTACATTGTGACAACATTTTCGGATTCAAATTCCAGTTCCAAGCGCAAACATTGCGCTATTTTAAGAACTACTAGACTGGAAATTTATTTGTATGCTTAAGGCAATGCTGATTTTATTACAGTGCCGCGTCTGTTCAAAAAATTATCTTTACATGTCACATGAGTTGAGCCCTAATAATTTATATGTGACAAAATTTTGTGATAATCTTGCTTACTTATTAAAAATAAATAGTTTTAATTTGCATCTACATTTTATTGATTAAATTTTAAGATAGAGGAAAAACAAGAAAGAAAAAACAAGAAGTAAATATTATTACCTAATTGGGAGTGACCAGTAACGCCTACTCCGTGTATTTATTAAACCTACACGATAGTACATTTTAAATATTAGTTGCGTCTTAGTTCTTAATAATTAAAACATCTAAGCATCAGACTTGTATAAATTTTAAAAGATTTCATTAATTTTATTACAATTATTACAATCTTTCTAAAAGAAAGAATTACAATTGTATTTCAATAATTTCAGACTTTTGTCATGTAAAGATAATTTTTAAACGGAGCCTACATACAAATATGGAGCATATACTGCTTTCGTTGATGTGGTCTGACTAGCATAAAGCCTCTGTCAGTAAAACTAGGAAGTTTATTGATAAGGGTTTGTTTAATTCAAATAACGAACTCACCTAGAACCCATTAAAGCAACTAAGTTTCCAGAAGAAACGATGCCATTCACTGAAAAGAAAAACTTATGTTAGATCAAGTCGATACGTACGAGGCTTGACGTTACTGAGCAAATCGGCTGACCTGAGAGGTAGGTAAAGTAGAGCTTACCGTGGTCAGTCCTTGATGGTTGGGTGCCCATTTTTTACACATGAACACACCCGTGACTGGGAATGCAAGATCTATGACAGTCGTTACGGGTATCAGTAGCCCAAAAAGTCTCCCAAACAGTCTAACTTTAGAGTATCAGCGTATCCGAGTAATTGGGCGCCGAAGATCAGATAGCTGTCTCTTCGTGTAAAACACTGATATTCAGTCACAACCGATTAAATTGGAAGCCAACCCTATAGCTGTGAAAAGACTAAGCAGATGATGACTTCTGACATTCAAAATTCTTCAATAAATTATTTAATACCGTCGATATGGCTAGGCTTAAATAATGGTTTCAATCTCACTGTGTGATTCGTTTACATCCAACGTGGATGCCATGAACGTGCATTTTTCCTTCAAGAAGTAGAAAAACCATAAATATACTCAGTATATATTCTATAACCATATTCAGTATAAATTGCCTAATAAAATAGTGAACCAGTTGTTCTAGTATTCATATCCATCTCACAATCGGGGACTATTATTAATAATTAATTACCAAACGGTTGTTATCAAGTGGAGGCTGACACTGATGCGGTGGCTAGGTGACTTAAAACCTTGAATATATATTTTCCATCAGCATATCACCTACATGTCCATAAATTATGCATATATTACAATATGGATATACCAGACCTACGAAACGAACCCACATTCCTAAATTTATTCTTTAACGACTTTGACTTAATTGCCTATGCAATAATTTCGTTACCGGTTTTGTGTATTCGAAGTACCGTATTAACTTTATCTTAAATATAATGTTATTACATTAAAGATATATATTGAAGAACGCTAAGACCATTAATAGTGTTAGATAGGTTCTACGATAAAAGTGGAAATGGAAAATTTAAAGAAATATCTTCATCAAATGATTTTTGATGAAGATATTTTTTTTAGAAATAGATTCATTCATAAATTAAATGCAAATATCACGATATATTTATCATATTTTTGCCCTAACTCACGAGGATAGAGTACCTGCTTCTGAACAAAATAGGTAAACTTTTATCAACCAAATTTCCGATTATTAATTAGGTTTTTTTTAAATTACTATATTATTCACATAAGTCACAAAACAATTATTTACAATGCATCGTTTTTGTTTTAACATAAATAAGTAGATGTCTAGAATCAGCATGTGTATCAAATCTATTAGAATAGATTGATATATTTATATCTATGCCAAAAGGTCGCAAAAATGTCATTACAAAAAAAAAAACACAAATATATTTAGTACTTTACATAGTTGGCAGTGGGAGATTATACGGTTTTTATTTTACTGTTTAAGATGTAGGTAGTTATTTTTATATGAATGAACGTTTTAGTACAAAACTAAACTTTTTGTAACCGGTTAAATCCGGATTTATTTCTTTTATTACATCGTGATGGTAGACTAGATAATAAAATCTACGATACAGAAGGTTGTAAGTAAAAAATGATAATACCTATACCGGTTGTCAGGTCGCTTTTAAACTGACGCGAATCCGCCCAACTAGATGATTAGGCACGATGGGTTCTCGTAAATGAAATTGATTATATTTTGGGAGATCAGCAATATAAATTAAAAATCACTCCGCTCAACATTTGGAACAACGCAATGAACATTTACTAGCGTATGCGACATTACAACAATTACGTGTATCGTAATCACATTGTTTGATTGATTCATGTCTATTGTTTCCATATAAATGTCTCATACATTTCTATAAAATCTCTCTCAATCCGTCCGCGTGCTTCTCGTGCTTGAAGCACGCGGACGGATTGGCGTCAGTATGAGCGCAGCTTTACTGATATTAGTGATGATGCAACTTGGATATTAAATTAAATATATTAGTTTTAAAATATATTATAAATAGCCTTGGTTCTGACTCTTATTGACGTAAGGTACCTAGTGCATTTGATTATTATACCTACTTATAAAAGTTTAAGGTCATCTATTAAAAATACCGGTCATGTACGATTGTGGCTCGTGCGCCAGAGGATCCGGTAAATTATTTGCTAGGAAATAGACATCAGCATTTTGTTGCCTTTTTAGGTACCTAAACAAAAACTATCGTTTTATTTTTCCTGTAATATTTGCATAGCAATTTACTAGAACAAATTATATACACTTGTTCATGTGGAAAACGGGGGGATTATAGTTTTTCGGTTTATTTTGCATCGTAAGTCAAAACCCGTGCCATCTAAAAATAATCAATAATGTTATATAAGAGAGCCTTTTCACTTGCCCATAGAACATAACATTAAAATTTTACATCGCATTTTTGCGCATAAGCTGAAAAAATATTTTATTCTAATTATTTTACTAAATTATTTGGGTTATCAGCATATCTCTAAAACTTTTCCGAATGCAAGTAAGTTTCATAGAAATCATGGTGTGACGGACGGGCAGAAAAACAAGCGGACAGACCCAAATCTCACAATAGGGGTGCTTTGTTTTTTTCATTTTAATATGGCATCCTAATCAAAAGCCGACTCTATTTTTAATCTTTTTTAGCTTACACGCGATTCGACAGATGTTCAAACTATGTTTATCGTATGTACCGAATGCAACAACGATTTCGAAAAATCTTAGTAAAATTATTATTCATAAATATAATATATCATGAGGCTTATTATTTGACGGCACGGTTGGCGCAGTGGTTAAGAAATCGTTTGCTGCGCTACGTGTCGCGAGTTCGTTTCCTGCACGAAACAAATATTTGTATCATCTACAGATAGTGGTTTCGGATCTGGGTCTTTGTATATGTGAATAAAAGTGTTTGTAAACGCACCCACTATACAGGAATTATTTCAAGCGTGGGGGCAAAGCTTAGAAAAAATAAATGGCTTATATTGGACTAGGTAATACAAAGTTTCTACTCTACTACTTACACTGGAGATTCGGACACTCCTTAACATTGGAGCAGTGAGTCAAATGAAAAGGCTTAGGCCTTAGGCCACCACACTAACCTAACCTAATGCTGTGGCCTACGGCCTACTACAGGTTGTAGTTGGCCGACTACACACATCATCGAGAACTTTATTCAGGTGAATAGGTTTCCTCACAATGTTTTCACCGTTGACGCAAATGATAATGTTGCGCACATGATTTAGTAAAGTCAGCGGTGCGGGCTGGATCCGTACTCGGAAACTCCCGCATAGATGGTAACCATTCAACCTTTTACATCATATAATTAATATTAGTTCTCAATCATCGTTTCCTCGATCTCTACCAACTTTAACTTACCCCATAAAAAATGTATGGAGATAATGTGCGCGCGTCTACCATATAAATTCACTCAAATGCGCGTGCACCATTTGTTATTTAATATATTTTTGGCTAAAGGGAAACGACGATCCATGTCGTAGAAAACTTGTACCCGACCCCCAGAATAACAATTCAAGATTGTAAATCCAGCGCAAACAGAACTAACGGTACAAAACAGAAAGAAAACTATAAATCAAATAGAATTCAATACATACATCCATGTAAAACCCTAATCTCCTCATACACCGCCGATTTCCATATACTGGTCTGTGTTTTCTTCTTCCTGTATACCGACAAGTCCTTCCAGGCCAAGGTGAGGTGCCCCGGGCTATCTCCAAGCCCCATCTCGTCATCCTCCCAGTTCACAACTGTGCCGGTCAGCAAATTGCGCGTGGGCAACTTTAGTTCCAGATCCTTCATTTTGATGCTACGTCATTGGCACTGTGGGAAGAAAGAAATTTAAATATATATATATTTATTTTATAAGACATACGAAAAACTTATTAAAAATTTAAATATCTAAGTACAGTATTATGGCAGTTAAATATGCCTGCGCGAATAAGTCATTTACAGGCACATCTTTCACAAATGGACGAGAAGCACATTATAATCTAAAAAGCAAGCTAACTACCTCTATATTGCTTATGCAATAGCAATTGTATTAGATCGATATCAGAAATGTCAGTGTGTATTAAAAATTGTGCTTCGATTATACGATCAAGTAGTTTTAATTAGATGAAAATAGAATCTGGCAGCCATAATGCGGTCACTATTGCTTTCGTAAAAGGCAAGCCACACCTTTAACGATCATGCATGACATTTATTATAAGGGGGACAGACAGCAGCATTCCGTTATTGACAAATAACATCGCACTTGTTTTGTCTTTTGTCTCTTTAGGTATAATCAACATGTTTGATAGTAACTTGCCTTGATCGCTAGCGCGTGCTATTGGTTTTTATTTTTATAAAGACATTTTAAGTACCTAGTAGCCCGGAGTTTGAAATTTTGTTTCTAGCCGCTTTGTACCCCTAGTGTAAGTTTCTTTTGACAAATTCGATTTACTGCATCGAACGCGTTCGGCGCTCCGATTGGTCCGTTTCGTACTCTCCCCCAATCGGAGCGCCGAACGCGTTCGATGTAGTAAATCGAATTTGTCGAAAGAAACTTACACTAGGGCCTCTGATGACTATACATCATTATCTTTCATTTAAACTCGACAAATCAATAATGGCTGTTTGCCAACGTAGAAATGATGTATCAATTACTGACATATTGAATTTAGTTTTTCAGTCTTTGAATACCTGAACGTTAAACAAGATGTGGAGTTATATAAGATGATTTACATGAAAAGTAATTGATATTTAAATACAATTTTTTACTCATCTAATCTATGTTATCTCACAGCATTTTTTATTGTGAGTGTTAATTAAACAAAACTATAAATAAACCTGAATATCGAATCAAATTTGACTTCCTATCTAGTAAATTTTTCAAACTAAACCTCCGTGTGATTAATAAAAGTGCTTGGCCAAGTGATAGTGCTACAACAGTTTAGCTAGGAGATCTCAAATTAGACTACATCGGTTGCAATTGATTCGTTTTATGACGTTTTTTATCTAAAAAATTCAAATTTTGACGTCAAAGTAATAGAATTGCTGTTATAAATATTTTGGCAACGATAAATAGACAACGGATCTGAGAACAGTGCTTTTCTTAGAAATAAACATTAAACATTACTGATTTTTAGCTATATTGACACCTTAAACGGTGAATAATAAGGGTGAATAAAGACAAAGTGTTCTCTTATGTTAAACTATCTACAGCAAGCTTTCTATCGTATAGGTATGACATAGATGTCATAGATTACTTAATAGTTATTACGTTAACGGCCAGACAAACCCTGACTGCTGAAGACTGATACTGATTGATATATAGTTGCTATGTAACTTTTTGATTAAATACAATTTAATTTGCAGTAGATAATTCTAGTTTATTCATACAAGACACAACATATAGCTTTTTCGATTACCATCTATTTTTTTTCCAAATCTTGTAAATTGTAATTAAATGTGTTATTGGAACGAAGTTCCTTATCGCGCGTTGTGAAAGGGGGCTAGACGGAAAAAATTCTTACGAAAAGTTGTCACGACACTTTTTGGTCTGTCTCTCTCTCTCTTATAGAAAGCAAGCCAGATATTTTCATTTCTATTTCGCATTGAACAGTGTGGTGTCGCGACGATTATTTTTGTTGAGTGTATACAGGTTTTTTGTAAATAATAAATAATAAAAAAGAATAATAATAATGAATCCTGACAGTGTTTCTGCACAAGTTCCGGATATTGCTGATGGAGTTAGGTAAGTAGAGATTATATACAGATAATAATAAATGCTTTTGTATTTTTAGCAAGTACGCACTATAACCTCTCTTTATTATTGTGAAATAAAATTTTATTACAATTCCTTCACTAAAAAGGAACTTCGTTCCATCCGGGTGTCCCTTGACACCTCTCAAGTTTTTTTTATATAAATAAGTGCTTTTCTCTGTTTAAAGTTTAACTACTAAAATTATAAGTAGAAATTGAAATTTAATAATTACAGGAATACTTTATATTGAAGTTAGAACTTCTAAAAATAAAAAAATAAATATGACCCTCTCTCCAACATCGTAGTCATATTTTACACCCAAGTTGTGTATCGAAATACCCCCATTCTGTAGAGTCCAGTGTACAGGATATATCAATTGATATAAATTGGGTCTATTTCGTCAACGAAACTGGGATAATGGCCGTAGCTTTAAGAAATTTATTAACTTATTTTGTATTACTTTATAGTTGCGCGCGATTTCGAGTTAAATGATTTTAATTTAGGGTAAAGTACTTAAGGGTACGTAGTTGTTTGGCTTATTTTTTACACAAGCGGTATAGTGATCAAATATATTTATTTATGTTTCCTTGACCATTTAAGTACGACCTATGTTCGTTATTATCTTATAAGTATTCAAGAAGAGAGACACCGACAGACGTCTCAAAAAATGTTGGTTTTGGTTGGCTTTTGTATTAATAACATCCCAAGAGGAAAGAGTCCCCCTAAAGTTTTAATAGGTATAGGTAGTATAGATTTCCAGAAAAGAAGACCCACTTTTTGACTAAAGTAACACTGCTGTTTGTGTTGGCTACATTATAGAAGTTAGTCTGTGTTTAATAAGGTTGAAAAAGCCTTGGAAAATTATATAAGTTATATAATTTGATGACCGGATCGTTGCCTGTCGAACACGATGACTTTATGTTACGGGATTTTTTTTTTTGTTTCACGATTTGTGAATCAAATTAAATAGAATGAATATTGCGTCCAAGGAATCTAAAATGCGGTTGGCGTAATAGCTACTCTATATGAAACAGTATTAAAATATCTATAATGACCAAGATTTAAAAGCCGAATGTCTTGTCTAACCATACGAATGATATAAACAATACTAACGAATTGATTGTAAATAGTACTGAATAAAATTCAATGTTGTTAATACAAGCGAAGAGCCTCCACGAATAACGAAACCTAAGTTCGCCTGGCGCACCCTGGGCAGTCAGCCTCGATATTGCCTACTGGCTACTAATCTGTCCAGTATGGCATGAGCGATCCCCACGTTCATACCGACTAGACAGAAAAATAAACTGTTAGCCTTTTAGGGACAATAATGTAACCTTCCGTTCAAATAGCGGGGACATTAACCCTAGACAATTTCATGTAGAGTCGTTGCGGTTGCACGCAAGGCCAAAGGTATCTTTTTGAGACGAAGCTCTGTGTACTTTTTATACTTGTCTATGTTTAAAACTACAGGTACGTTTAGGTACTCCAAACATGTAATAGAACTTTCGTCTATTCGAGTAATACGTTAAGTTTGTGATTTAATAGAATGTAATTAATTAAGAGACTAATAAAAAAATCATCTCATCCTATCAAATTACTTTGTGTGAGAAAGATTTAAGGAATCTGGACTATATAATTGCATAGGTATATATGGAATATTTATTGCACTCTCATTAGCGCCATATGTTGAATTTTAAGGGGATAATATAGAGGTTTTGTTCTGTAAGTACACTGATTATTATCGACTACTAAGTATATATCAGTTTGTACTTCGACAGTCTAATTAACAGTTTCAACTATGTAACCTTATTTACCATCCTTGAAAAACCTTCTGACGTTTTCTTGTAGTTTACAGTTTACGGATATTCAATTTTGTCACTTGAAAAATTAATGATGCCTATATCACACAGGCGAATGCTGCTGAACATTATGTTGATTTTTTTTTTGTAGAAGTGTTGCTGTTGGGTTCGTTCGTTACTTAGAAAGCAGTCAATACAGGACATAGAACTTTTGTGATATGCCTTTTTTTGGTTGGCATTCAGATATTTATGAGACAAATTTGTTTAAAATTATTATAGCTTTATTTTATATATTCCTGACCTGTCAGTCTTTACTATGATATATCAATATATAGGGCTATAGAGCGTGCCGATTAAAACTGTATTTTACAACTCATCCAGTTTGTATTTGAAATTTAAATATTAATTAGCATGTTAAACCATCATTAAATTAATTGTAATTGATACAATAAACTAATTATCTATTGGCAAGACTTGTTTAACTCTATGTAGAACTTTGTACAACTAAGCAAAAAGTCTTGAAAACGAGCTTTGAGTTTTTGTGTGTTTTTGAAAACATACCTAGGCGTACAACCTCATTTGTTGATTTTTGAAATATTATTTACCAAAAAGCTTTATGGCTGACTCAAATTTCATTGTAACAAATTACACCTCGTATAAATTTACTACCTGAAGCGCAATTTATGTTTCATCGAACAGCATTCCCAAATTCCTTGAATTTTACGTTTAGATGCTTTGCGTCGTCCACCTAATTCTTCAAGTCCAGGACGTCTAGATAATATGCTACGAGAAAAGTCGCAAAAAGCATAGGGATGACATAAAGCTACGATTAGGTCCAAATCTTCATTCAACTGGTCTGCGTTTAAGAATATAACCTGTACATAACCATTGGTCTCATTTCAATGTAATGTAAACTCAGTTTATGACAGTTGAAGAAGGCAACACAAATTAGATATATAGATAATTTGTTCTCAAGCATAGGCTCACCACACACACATCCGTGATGTTAGTATAGATATTTCTTGCTTAAACTCGAATCTAAAACTGAGAAACAATCTAGAATAAAGCTAAACTCAGTCCAACAATCAATGTTTCAGAAACACCTAAATTAAACCTCAGCTCAAAGGTAATTTTAAATTGTATAAAAACGTCAGTTTCGTTATGTCGTATCCATAAAGGCTAATCGATTAGCAAACTATATCATTACGTACGAACAATACACAAATTAGGATGACTCAAATTATAATTGCATCGCTACATTACATATACTTATCTACGATTTAACATCATTAGCGATATCACAACGAATGAACTATACTGAATTCAATAATGATAGTCTACTGCCTTGTAAGGTTTGCTGTCAAATTCGACAAGTTTCAAACTCATGACATGTTTTTTTATGTCTGTGTCCCACCTATGTATATGTCAACATACATAAACTCGGATTCAGGAAGTGAGCAAAGAATTCCAATGTGGGGGAGAATGGGGCCGCTTTCCACGGCCGGTAACTTTACCACCGATGTTGGTGTCATGTTACTGCAAGTACTATAGTTTACGCTTCAAAGTTGACGGTGGATAAATTAATAGTTCTGATGAATACCGTCGCCGAAGGTCTTTGTGGTTTACAACTGTGAATTTATGGTTCGAGAAATTATTTCTCAATTTACCTACTTTCATTTAAATGAAGAAAAAATGTATGTACCTATATACAATTCGTCCTCAACATTTTATATCACTTATCTAACCCAACGAAGGACCTATTAAACAAATACTATAAATTTTATAGGGTAATAAACGACAAATACTTTTTGTCGTTTATTACCCTATAAAATTTAAAAATTTTAAATGTTGAGGACGAATTGTATATAGGTAAGGTTGGAAAGCAAGCCAAACAAACCCTGCATTAAATACAGCAAGAATGATTGAAGGATTCGGTACTTTTTTTTGTTAATTTTCCTAGCCTGAAGAAACATATGTATATTAACTAAATTTATAAGTATATTCGAATGAGCTATTAAAAAGCATACAAGTTACCTACATAGAAGGCCGAACCACGATATCTATTATTTTTGTACAATATTTGGAGGGTAATATCTACCAATTACCTATAGGTACCAAGTTACATCAGTTTTCCAAAAATAAACATACCTAATGTAAAATGTCCTCTAAGCTCCGTTTACGTAGCAATATCTTTAACAATTTTAATGATGATATAGGAATTTTGAAAATGAATTATTTCCTCAAATTATGAACATTAACAGCAAAACAGGAATTTTGCGACGATTATCTAATTCTCCAGGAATCCATTGAATGTATTATTAATTAAAATCTCATTTAGGTGGCAACTTCTATCATAGACGGTTGTAGTATTATTGCACAACATTTTCGACGAGGACGGGTTCTCAATTCATCATGGCCGAATCCAACGCGAACGGGGCCCACGACGAAAAGCGTGGCCCAAGATGGGCTGAATATAACGGCTATAAATGTTCTCGTGGCTTTTATTGCTTAAAGTTTGGTTAAGAAAAGATAATTATGATTCTCTAGAAAAGCCATAAAACCTTTCCACAGGTAGCGACGGAACCTTTTTACATGTACCGTAGAATGCTGTAATTTTGCCTGCACTCCTAACTTTGCCTAGGAATAATTCATAATGACTATCAATATCAAATTGCATTTGCAATGCTAAATAATTTAGGAACTAAGATAAATATTTCATTAGTAGTTTAGTTAAGAATACAGGGTTGTACTACTTTACAGAATTAGTACAGGCAAAGTTAGGAGTGCAGACAAAGTTACAGCAATTTATTACAGTTATTACAGTTATTTTACGGAATTTAAAAAATGTTGGAATGTAGTAAACGTTGTTTATCGCTGAAAGAATGATATACTAACCTATGTTTTAATTAAAATATAAGGATGTTATCAAAGTTTCATATCTCATTGCACTACAGATCCAAGCTATTTAATCAGATAAGAGCATACAACAGTACGCTAAAACAAATAACTGAGACATGTGGACATTATCTGTAAACAGTGTTTCAGACGCCAAGCGGTCATTAGGACATAACAGTCCTACAAATATTCAGTACACTCAGGTCTAATCCAATAACCAAATTTTTTTACTTGTACCATAATAAAACTTCTTAAGTTACTTTACTTTTTTTGAAAAAGCTTTTCTTTCAACTTGAAATCAAATAATTTTCTGTCTCTATATTCTCTTTAGTCTAAAATATTGATTGATAAAATATAAATTCAGTTAAATTTAAAAAAAGAGTTTTATAAAAGTATGTAATTTATTTATTTAAACTACAAAAATATATGTTATAATTAATTGTGATAGTTTAAATGTACGTACAGTTTAAATAATAACAATAGAATTCGCTAATATAAAGTTATTAAAACTTAATGCTTAACTTACCGGTACAAAACCCAAGATGACTGATAGTTTCACAACATTAACTTGTATAAAACTGTATAAGAAGAAATAACATTTATAATCCAACGAATATTTAGTCCGGTATCAACAACACTAATCCAATATACACAGCCTATCGAAAAGAAATAAAGAAAAAATGACGATGCACTATGAACGTTACAAAAATTCAAATGACGAAACGTGTTTTGTCGTGGAGCCTCTACGACCGACTGCCTACTTTAATTGACTACGAAAGCGCTAGAGAGCTCCTTACTTAATCATACAATAACTCCAATAATTAACTACAATACTAATTATAAGCAGTTACTAATGCATTTTCTTGCGAAATATTGTAGTGTCATATTAGTAGCTCAAGACTTTAAAGCAATTTTATTTTTTATAAAGCGCAATATACGAATTTAATAGTGTACCTATGCAAACTCGATTGATAATAATTTTGAATACTACACTACCATAAAAAAGTACATATTATCATGTTAAGAGCTTTGGCACGAGTATAACTGGAATAAAAAAAGAGATTTATATATATTAAAATACATATAGAAATAAAAACAGGTTTCGTGAAACGTGCCTGAATCAATTAAAATACTAACGAAAATCTGCGCACGCGAACAATAATAATATCCACATTTCGTTACTTATTATATAGTAGGTATTATTATAGCTTCAATCCCCAAATGGTTGCTTCTGTTGGCCTTGCGCGTTTTGTGCGTTTTTCTATGATCATCGCTTTTCGTATATTTTTTCTGCAATCCATTAATTTGTAAGCTTTAAAGAATAATTAATTGTATTTAAAAGTAGGTAGGTAGGTATTCATGTTATATAATTTATAACTATTAATTATTCTGTCTGCGATGAGTGGTATACCGTAGCATTAACATACAAGTGTAAAAGAGGTACGAGATTCAGTGACTTTCAGTAATTAGTAATTACTCTAGATGGGTACATGAATCCTACTTGCACTACAGGTGACAATTTCATGTCGCGTCACAGTTATTTTAGTCCAAAACCTTTGAAAGCTCTAATTGGTGCTACAGAGGATGGCTACTAAAGCCATCTAGCGCGCACTAACTGAAACCAAAGCATTCTGTTCTCCGAAATCTGTGAGGAAAATTTGTAGCATGAATTGGTGGATCCATACTTTTGAAATCGGATAAAGAGTGAAATATCGCAGCTTTCAACATCAATTCGCATTTTATCTATTGCATCTTAAAGGAGAATTTATACGCCCCAACGAATCGATCCCGACTGACGTGACTATTAAGGTGACTATGTATATTGTTGTGAAAAAATATTGACGGTAGAGTAGAGTGACCTGTGATTGGGTATCGTTTCTACCGAACGGAAATTCTACATTTTAATATCCAGTAGATTTTGTTATTTTTTATAAATGTCGCCTTACACTTAAATATTGTTCCTGTAGTGTGGGTGCATTATAATGGCATTTATTCGGAAACCTACACTTGGAGCAACTAAATGTATGCCATACAAATACTTTTCGTCTGTACGCCAACCGTCAGCGGCGTGCACAGAGTTTTTAGACAGGGTAGGCAGATTTTTTTAAAAGCTTACTTACCAGTATTTCCTACTGCATATGGTATTGGTTCGTCGTCGTGTCGATTAAATAATGATGTATGTGATTTGCCACCTCAAATATCTTATAATAAATATTTATCTGAGTTATGTAGGGTAGGCAGTGTCTTTTTGTCTTTATGAACCGCACGCCACTGCCAACCGTAGTACCTAATAGTACCGCTACTCTACTCCCAAGTCACTCAAATAGGTCATCATCTGCCTACCCTTTTGTCAACTACGTTAGAGTCGGCTTCCAGTATATCCATCGACTGAATATATCAGTATTTTATACGGAACAACTGCCTTATGACCTCCGCCACCCTATTACCGGGAGACAGTGATACTCTCAGGTTGTTTTTGCGGCTGCAGACCCGTAACAACTATTAAAGTGATACCATAAAAATATTGAACATTATCATAAAAAATGGTACTTAGACATTAGGTACCTGCGCATAGTATATTTAATTTGAATTCTGACTTTCTGACTTTGAATCGAATTGACTTCTTACAAGTTATTGCTGATAAATTTAATTTGAAATATAATAAAATATACATATATCGTGTAGTTTTTCAATAATTCTTTCTGTATTTACATAATTAGTAAGTTGTTCAAACAAATAGTGTTGACATTTTATATGATTTACACAAAACTAGACACTTTTAATTTCCGGATATAAATGAATGCGCATAAACAACACTAATTAAAATGAAATTAACAGATCGATCATTTTGACGTTATCGAAACGTTAACCAAGCAGGTATTATTTTAACGAATCTCTTTACCTAAATATAAGGTTTAATCAGAATATTTATTTAGCAACAATACCAAAATCAATCTTATTAAAATAATAAGATTGATTTTTATTATGATTTGGTCCATCTCAAGCATGACGGATTCAAAACGTAAAATAGCCGGACAGAGACGTAATCTTTTAAGTTGCGCTTGTTGTTGATGGCCAGTCAAATAGTTTGGGACTATTCTATAAAATAAATGAGTATTCAAACCCTTCAGCTAATATAACTCGTTGCCTCATTGAAAATATTTTAAATTCATTTATTTTACAAGTTCTACGATTGAAAAATAGTCCATTACGAAATTCATTCCGAAATAGGTTTTAAACAGTGCATAATTAGCAGCGCTGTCTATAGCTTGTCAAAGTTTTTCAATCGCTTTTCGCCATTCATTTGTTTTTAAATGTGGAAACCTATAATTTTAGACGTCGAGTGCATCGTTTGCAACAAATCGTTGCAAAAGATCAACCACGTTCCTCGAGACGCATCGCGTAAGATGGGGAAGATTATGAAGCTAAATAACAATCGACGACTGAGGACACCTAATTGGTCACTCGAAGAAAAACAGTATCTGCTCGAGTTAATTAGGCAACGAAAAGAAGTGGTAGTCACTAAAGCCAACAATGGTCCGAACCACTACGAAGAAAAAGACGTCGCATGGAACGAGATATTACGAGAACTATCGGCGAAATTTGGCTGTAAGTTTACTGGTAGCTCTATAAAGAAAGTGAAGACGCAGTGGCAGAATATGAAAAGAATTGCCCGCGAAGAAATTGCGCTAAATGGACCTCAGCTGCAAACTTATTCCCGGTTGTCTCTAGAAGTGTGCAATATCTTAGAGTTAGTGAAAGATGGTGTTCTAGAAGGCGAAAATGAAAATTTAAATGAATCTTCCATAACAGCTAATATTGAGATTAAAACAGAGTGTATTGATGAGTAAGTTTTATATCTACATTACTAAATTGCCATTAGTTAAGTAACAAGTAACTGTCGTACCTATTGTATGTATTACCTACCATTTTTTATAAAATATCTTCTAAATTGAGACACTAGTTACTAACTTCCAGTAAGATACAAGTAAGTTAACACAATACTTTTACGTTTGTTTTCAGATATCAATAAAATATAATATTGTTTTGATTGCATCTATCTGACATTTATGTTTTTTAATTATACTTTTTTCACTGTAGAGAAACTGACCAACCAAGTTGCAGTGGAATAAATAACACCTCAGCCTCCATGGAGACTGATATTCAACAAGATAAAGCAAATAGTACAAGTCAGCTGGAGTCCTCTGCATCATCAGTGTCTGAACAAATATCTGATGCTAATGATTTTGATCCACCGGAAGAAGCTAGTCCAACTAAAAATGAGAGTAGTAAGAGAACTGTCTCAGCTATGACTGATAAGCCTTATACGGAAGAAGGCTGTAAGATTATTAATCCCTTTCATAGAGAAATACAAGAATATTTTAAGTAAGTGTTTATTTTTAAACTTTAAAAATAAGCCCTAATGCCACGCCACTTGTATCACGCCTTTACTTCCCGAAGGGTTTGGCAGAGAAGCACTATTGTACACCCACATTTCGCCAGTGCCATTTTTGTGTCCCATGTAACGGGGGCGAGCTTATTGCCATCTACCGGGCACAGTTCCAGACGCCGTGCTGTTACTGAGAATTGCCATACAAAAACTCAATATCACTTTGCCCGACCCGGGAATTGAACACAGGACGTCACGCTTAGCAGTCGCACACCAATGAGGCAGTCAAATTAAGAAGATAATTAAATCTGATTCGTACCTATAGATAGGAGCATTGAAATATTTAGATAGTATATAAAGAGTCTATTTATATATTTACAAATACTAATAAATAAATTTAATACCATTTGTATAACCACTGATATATTATGTATAAATTTAAATTATTTACCTGTTATTTATAATTTTAGATATACTGCAGCAGAAAAGCAAATGAAAATGGAAACATTAAAAGAAGAACGTCAAGTGATAAGAGCAATGAGAGAAACGGCTGAGCTGAACAAAATAATAGCAGAACAAAAATTGAAACATGTTTTATGGGCAAAGAAGAACGACATGGCGTATGTACTAGTATTTCATAGTATTATTTATGGCATAGACTACGGTAATTAATTTATTTGGAAATAACCTTAGGAATATTTATTCAACGATTGAATATAAACGATATTATATCCCGTATTGCCTACATTATCTTAGTCTAAGGTTAATAGGAGGCACATTTTTTTTTTATCCTTTTATCCTGTAAAGAATACGTTGAAGTTTTTTTGAGTGTTTTTCACTATAGCTAATATAAAAACCTTTACTTTGGATAAAGTAACTAGATCAAAGAGTATTAAGAATAGGTGACTCCGCTGCCGGAGCCGGCAGCCCTTACAATAACTGGAGCTGGAAAAGGAACAACATAGAGGGTGGGGACTTGGGGAGTTTGAAGAAATTTGTATGGAATAAAATATGAATTAATTAGTGGGCTGAATATTTAGGCAATTATTTTAATAATAAACTCCAATAATTATCTCAATTTCATAAAAATATAATTTTAGGTTACGAATATCGCAGCGGGGGTATAGCTCAAGTATAGATACGCAGAACAGCTGCAATACTGTAGTAGTTTTTAAACCGATATTTTAGTAATTAGTAGTTTAGCTTTGGTACCTAATGCAATATTGTGTCGGCCTATTGCTGGAACTCTTACGCCAAACGAAACATTAAAATAACGGATCGTATGGACGGTTTAAATGCTGCATCTCATATCGATTGATTTCATTAGCCGAAAAATATAAAATCATTAGTTATCTCGTGAACTAGGACCTCTTTTGTAAACTTAACATAATAGGACATAAAATAGGTACTGGCTTGTTTTTGAAGTTAAACGTCATTTTATTTTGTTAGAAGATATTTAATTTAAATTGATTTAGTTTTATTTATTTTTAATCATATTTATACATAATCATGCGCTCTTATATTAAGACAAAAATATTTGTCCCGGGTGTGATAATCGCGGTGTAAGGTAAGTCAAACCCATTGTTAGTTTTTTAAAGGTACTAAGTAATTATACAATACAAATCCGCTTTATTGTTTCTTATTTTGTTATTATAAAACTAAGTATACAAATTATCTACGTACCTACTTACATTGATACTAATATAATACATTCGCTACTTGTTATTAGAAAAATTAGTCAGGCTTCGGAAACGGCCAAAATAATTGAAGACATGACATGTCTCACATATATTATCCATCAAAATATTGCATACTACAATTTTATGAAGTAGAATTCCTTAATTTAAATCTCCATAGTTAAAAGTTCCTTCACTTAAACATCTTGGCTTCTGTCTATACTTACCTACATAGTCGTTATCGCCGGTCCGTGTCCGAGTATCGCATTCAGAAAATTGGATCCTTATAGATTTTATTTCATGTGGGGGGATTTTATTTCATAGTATGTTAATAATCATTTAATTTTCAAGTAAATTAAATAACAGAATATTATAATTGTCGTGGTGCTAAAGATATTTCTCCAGGAAGACAAAAAGCCAGTTATTCGATGCAAAAAAGTTTCAGTCTTTGGTTTGAGGAAAACTGTCATACGTTTTTATTAACGAAAATCGGAAAACTTTTCTTCTAGAATTCAACGCAAGTACTTAATCAGGTTTTATATTCTATTGAACATAAATCAATCATGAGCTTCATTCCTAGGACGAGGACAACTTTATCGCGCGCTATATTAAGCGTAAGGTGAGATATAGTCTGTTTTTACAACCGGCATGTCACGTTACGCAACCTTCTTTCTCATGATTCTCCTTATTTCATATATAATTTAGTATATATTGATGACAAACCCCAATTGGATTGGATGCACGATGATTTTGATGTATGACATAGAATTTGCACTATTTTTCGTCTATATATAGAATGATTGACACACTTGCTCGGCCCATGGGCCATGTTCGGTATATAATAGCCAGACGCCAATCCTAATACGCAGTGTTTACAGTTCCAATTCTAAGTGGTTGTGATCTTTCTAATATTTTGTTTCGTTCTTATCTGCTAAGTAATATAAATTCCACTATCAGATTGTGTGCAAGGTAGAAAATTTAAGATGTAGATAACATTTATTTTGTCATTTGTTTGCACTTGAATGTCATTAGATGTGTAAGCATAAAAAAAAACAAAGAAAGTTGTGCAAAACATTGATAATGTTTGAGCATTATAATCTCAAATGTCTATAATTTACTTCTTAATATTGTCGATTTGTTGATAAGCATTTTCCTTAATACATTTTCACTGTTCTTATTTATGACAATGGAAGCTATTGTTTTAGTTTTATATACCAATGTATATTGCTTGTCCTTATGTAAATTGTATTTTTCAAGCCAAGCGCTCCATACTCAACATACCAATTTGAATTAGCGAAGTGTTGATCATACTCATAACATTAATACGCACAAAGTACCAAGCAGTCAGCAGGCAGTGTTTTGTTATCCTGGGAAATCAGGTATTACTAAAAGAAAAGCCATTTTTTAAATATGTTATCGAACCTACACTTATCATCAATCCAAGATTTATTCTGTGATTTCTTGATTAAATGAAATCACAAGAGATATTATTTAAGTAATATGAGATGTGTAGTTGTATATATGTATTGTTGATATCTTGAGAAGTTTATTCCACTATCACCATACTTGGCAAGCCAATTTATGATTGCACCACAGTTTCTTTGTTATTGTGTTCATTCACAAAAACAATTTGTCACATTTAAAAATAGTAATGATGCACAAACACATCTGATCACAAGCATACAAAAATATATTCTTTTCTTATATACAATTTATTGATTTTAGAATAGGGTTTGGGTCCCGGGACATCTCGTGTTTCGAAGTCCCGGGACTTTTCGTAATTTTAGTTGTCTCGAGTCTCGGGACCTTTGGCTCGAGACAAGATTGTCGAAATTGTTAATATTTAGATTATTTAATTATGAAACAAATCTGTGATTATGAGAATTAACAATGTTGTGATTATGACCAATGATTAGATACTAGAATTACTAGATAATAGTAAAGTTATTAAGAATTAGTATGATTTTTAACTTAGTTCCTTTTTATAACTATAAGATTTAACTGCTTAAAAGTGAATCCATGTGTGATTAAAAGAAATAAGCAAAGCAATTATTAAAACTGAAATTAATGTTAAAGTTATTAAGAATTAATTTTCTGTTTAATGAATGTTGATTGTTACAAAAAATTGCCTTTTTTAATATGTTTCACCAGAAATTAACTCAATTCAAATTCTTAAAAAAAGGATTATTCCACTTAAAGAAACAAAAAAAAAAAAATCTTAAATGTCCCGGGACTTTGAAATTGTCGGGAATTCCCAAACCCTATTTTAGAACTAAGCATTTATATTTGGGTTACTATAAATGCTATATTTTCTCAATGTATAAAGCAATGAAAACCATAAGTCATTGATACAGCACTATTGAGTTTCAGGTTTTATGCTATATCATTTACCTAGCGAAATCCTCAACCCTTTAAGAAACTGAATTCACACAGCAAGATAACCAGGATTAACTTTTTAAAGTTTTAATGTGTCTACAACTGTGGCATTCCATGAAAGTGCGAGGAGTTTCAAATCCACCAAATACAGTATGGCCCATTCTATATCTTCATGGATCTCAAAACCTTAACATATTGATTTCAGAATGTACAGTGGGGAACCTGGCTCTGGCGCCGGCAAGGGTGGCGGTGGCGGCGGCGCTATCCGCGAGGCTGGGGGTGCTTTTGGCAAAATGGAGGCAGCAAGAGAAGATGAATACTTCTACAGAAAGGTAAAGCCCGATTTCAACTTAATTGCACCTGTATACATTAATTTACACATCTTAAAAAAAAAAAAAACAGCAGGATAATGAATATTTTGAGTAAGGCATTTCTTTTCTATGTAAGATTAAGTGTAGGGCACTGTATTGATTGCGCTTTTGTGAAAAGTGCCATAAAAAATTGGGTTGACGGGTTGAACTGCTGCTAATGCTACTGCTAATGCTAGGTCTACTACCTACTCACTAGTATGTCCCATATGATTATCGGACTATGACTATTATATATTATTTAAAAAAAAGCCTCCTGGCAAAGTCATTCCCATTCTAATATTTAATAGTTTGGCATTCTAATATGGTAGTATGTTGTTTAAAAAAAATCTAAATTAAACAATCTTGATAGTATGGACCATACAAAATAATGATAAATTCTTGTTAAATAATAGTTATTTACTATTATTTAACAAGAATTTAAACTTTACCAAACTTTTAAATTGCAGATATTTTTATAAATCAAATGGTTGCCCAATCGTTTGTAATACTTTAGTCACCAATATTAACTATAAGTACACGTATCTAGTTATACTAACATAAGGATATATTTTTTTTTTCAGCAAAAGGAACAGATCGCGAACCTGAAGAGTCACTTGGACAAAGAGATTTCTTTCCATCAGGATCAGATCAAACGTCACGAGGATGCCATCCGCCGCCACAAAGAAAAGATGGCAGACATTGACCCCAAAGCATAAACAAAACGATTCCGTACAGTCACAAAACTGTATTATCAAAGTTGTTACTCGATTATGTTTTAAGAATGTCAACTTTTTGCTTTTATTTTGTTTAGTTATATAGAAGGTTGAACTGTAATTATATGTTCTAATGGCATTATAATACTGTGTTTTGTTCAAAAACAGTTAACATTAGAAATTTAAACCCAATATCTATCTGTAAAGCCAACTTATACTTTTTACCTACGCCTTTTGGATTTTTCGGAATTAATATTTAGCATAAATTGTGTTGGAGTATCGATATTCCATAATCAGGTTGATAGACTTTTTAATAATGTTGAATTTCGCTTATCTGCACAGTGGCGTTTCAAAAGTCATTGCGCGCGGTAGTGTTTGGTACGGTACGTCATGCGCAATGAAACCTACCGTATCAGTACCGGAGCTATCGGTCTATGGACTGTTTAGGAGTAAGACTGCATGAGAATGTAAAATCGATTTATTTTAGTGTAGTATAATTCACTTGTGAGACTCGGACTATTGGTGCCATATTGATACTTACCTACTTCCAAAAGAATCTCCTATAGTATGTCCATATGTTAATTAAGGCGCTCTGCAATGTCAAAAAAAATCACCTCACGGCTGCACTGCACGCTCAATTGCACGTACGTTCGGTGTTGCTATGTCCAAAATTGTTAACATCCTAGTCTGACGTATCCGAAGTCAGACGAAAACCTTAATTACTTTCAATTCAAATGGGAACCCCATGGGATGGGAAATTGTAAATTCTCACATATTCACAAATAACCTAGTAGACAACGTACCTTCATAGGTATAATTATGCACAAAATTATCGCCATTATTTATGAATATGCTTACATAATACTGTAATATAGAAAGGTCCTATTACGTCTTGGCCAACCCACACACATAATTAATAGGTGATACACTTCGAGGTTCGATCTGAATCTCAATCTTGTCTCGATCCCTTTTAGTTTCAAAAGTCCATCGTGCTTTTTATTTCTCAGTCAGTACCTAGTCTTGCCGTGATCCCGACGCTGATTGAGGATAGCATATGCAGTACGAACTGTCAGAAGCGACGGCGTCTGGTCAAGTTTGTAAGAATCGGCAGCACGCTTACTCCGTGTCGAAAGTAAGTAGCATGCTTAATCTAACGATGGCGACATTGTCGGTCATTATCTACAGTAGGTACGCTTACTCTGAAACGAAATGAAAAATGTATACCTATCGGCAACATGCTTATTTGGACGTGACTACAAAGCCCTGTTTACGAAGTTCAAGTTAAAGTAGAAATTAACTTCACTGATAATAAATATGCGTTTGAACCACCTTCCTAAGCTTGGTATTGGGCAGAATCCTGAGTAGGTGGTGCTTTGGCGCTGATTAATTTTCGTCTGCTCCATGTATGATTATTCAAACTCAAACTTATGGTATAAATAGATGGCAAGTAAAATTTATTTATTATTCTTGTCAACTTCAAATATGTAAGAAAATAACTAAACTATTTTTAAAACTAACTACTTATACTAATGTATCAAAAAAATAAATAAACAAATATGAAAAAAAAAACCTATCCTAGACGAAAACTTGGGCGTCATAGTACTCCTCCACATCGCAAGTAAAATTGTATAGTACATCGTGGACCCTGTGGAGCACGCAAATATTAGGAGATTGGAAGAACAGTGGTAAGTAGTACTTTTAACACTGGTAAGTAATTTTTATATAAAGTATCTAGGTAGAATATAATTATGTCAGTAAGTAAACCTATTGATTATTATAATTATTTGTAGTAATTTGGTATTCTTAATTTAATATTAATTGTTAATTTATATTGTAAGTATAGTTCTTAATATTTATATCTATTTTTTTTTATAAGTATTTATTTGTAGTTTTAATTTTCCCTAATTCAAAATTCTGCGTCCCTCCAGGTGTTCCTTTTCCGACCTCTATTGCTTGTACTTATTTAATAGTTTGATATTACACTATAGGTTAATGCTTACCTTATATGACAGACATGGGAGTGTTGCTGGGGAGTTTGTTGGGCCGTTTCTTCTCCCCAAGCTAAAACACATAGGAAGCGGTCAAGGGCGGGCGTATTAGTTCTGTCCATAATATGTTTGACGTTCAAAAAGCACTAGTAGTAGTTTATTATGAATAAATGAATTTTGAATTTTACCTATTGTTTAATATCATTATCAGCTATGGTTTTATGGCATAAGAACATACACGCGTATGTTATTATGTAAAACTTATATTTCCCTGTTTAATACTTACCTAATACCTTTTCTAGTATCTAACAACTGCTCTCCTTTGCCTAAGCCTTTATTTTTTCACAAATTCTTTCTTTCTACCTTTTTCTATTTAAAAAAGCACAAATAGAGCAAATTTAGAAAAAAAAGAACTGTCATCTTTCTAATAGATTAAATGTTTTTATATTATTGATAAATTCAATACCAGTAATTATGCACTTTAAACTACACAGATCAATCATGAGTTTTATTCCCAGGACGAAGACAGCTTTATCGTGCGCTAAAATAAGCGTAAGGTGAGAAAATAATATTTATAACCGGTATGTCACGTTGCACAAACTTCATCTTCTAAATTCATAAACAATAAATTACTCGCAGTTGGTACATAGTCTTCCTAACAACACAACTTCTATGGATTTATATACTGAAAATCATGGTTTGGTAATCCCAAGACTGGTAGAAGGTCTTTCTCTTCCTCAGTTCCTGTATAGGAAGACGTTCCCTCCGGCTTCAAGGAATTTACGTGTCAAATTTCATTATATTATATTATTCATGTAACATTATTTGTAAGACGCTAGCAACTTCAAATTGTAAATGTGCGAGCCCAGTGTAGCCAGTAACTTTACATTAACTTTTCGGACAGTGTGGGTTGTTGCACTGACCTGGGACAGTCTCCTAATGAGGGTGGCGCTGAGTGCTGGATCGCTGGGTTTCCAACTATTGTGGTTGAGCCTAGCTATACCGATTATTATAGTAATACTGTTCTTGTGTAGTTTTGCGCACATTTGCTTTCATTGAACTCACATAGTCTTTACCGTTAAAGATTGTACCCAGTGTAAAACTATTATTTTAAAAGAGTATCTTGCCGGTCTCTTCTCCATAGCACCTACCCCCACTTTGGAACCGTGCACCTAGAATCACAAAGTTTTCAACGTAAAGGCCTACTCGAAATGAAAATATTTGACTTCGACTATGATTTTACTAGCTCCTATCATATTGACGAGACCCATTTTGCGTTGTCTAGTCTGTATAATGGCGGCGGAATGCATTTATTCCTCGGAGGCAAGGTGTTTGAACCGAGGTGGGTGGCTAGGGGGACGACTGGCTTACGATGAGGTATTTGAGATAGGGATCGAGGAAGTTGATCACCTCACTCACCGTTCTTGAGTCTAAGAACCGCAACTCTCAGAATATAAATCGATGGATCTTATTGATTCCAGGATGTGCGTAGGTGGACCTGGCTCTGGCGTCGGCAAGGGTGGCGGTGGCGGCGGCGCTATCCGCGAGGCTGGGGGCGCTTTTGGCAAAATGGGGGCAGCAAGGGAAGAAGAATACTTCTACAGAAAGGTAAAGATCTGGTTACACATCCGAAAAAAATAGGCATGCTATAAAATATTTTTTTACTACGACACTCTTTTATGGGTTTAGAATAGTACACCATTGCCTTTCCATTCGGGGAATACAGACGTGATGCTATGACACGTGTATAGTTTACAATTTAGATTGCATTGTGATTTTTTATAAATTTAATTAATGCCCAACCTTCTTTCATCGGTTCCTTAGAAAGAAATACTTCATACCTATACCTATCAGTGAAATTCCTTGACCTATAGGTACTATAAGTGTATTAAAATGTTTTTATTCTCAGCAAAAAGAACAGATCGCGAACCTGAAGGACCAATTGGACAAAGAGATTACTTTCCATGAAGATCAGATCAAACATCACGAGCAGGCCATCCAACGCCACAAAGAAAAAATGACAGATATTGAGACCAAAGATTAAACAAACAGATACAGTAGGGTGGAGCGAAAAGGGCAATTTTTTTCGAAATTTCTTTTCTCCTTTGTTATTAATTGTTGATTCTATAGTAGCACATCATCATCATCAGCATCATCTATGTAAATATCAAGAACCTGAGACTATCTTCAGATGGCGCACATCGGGTAGATTTAAAAAAACATACAAATTTCACTACTTGCTTTTACCCTCAATCCGGAGTGATATTACTACTATTTTGACGGTAGTATGTTATTGTCGCTTTTTATGTAAGTCCTGTCTTGGCTTCATAATTATTACTTATCGATAATTCAAACTAAATTTATCGCAATAAGGCTTGAACTCTGAGCTAAATTCATGAAAATCGACCCGATAATTAAGTTTTCTTGTGGCTAACTAAAACTTAATATGGCTAAAACTCGGAAAGGTTTGCGTTCCTAAACCACCAATGACAGTGAAATACACTGCCACAGAAATAACAAACGTGAGTACTTCAGGAGAAAATTTACTGTATTTTCAGAAGTTGCATTGCCACACCCTGGCACTGGAACGGTGTGTTAAGCTTGTAACAGAGGCTATATTATCTATCTGTGTGTCATAAGCAAGAGATGGTTACATAAGAACCAAGATAAAAGGTAATTGCCTACCTTTTATCTTGGTTCTTATGTAACATGGCTTTTTGAGACAAAATCTTAATATTATCGCCAAAAAGAAGGTCCGGAGACTCTTGATAGAGACACTTAAAACTACACTATGATACTTTATTACATTCATGTTTTCTGATTTAATATATTTACTAATGCTAAAATATTAACCTACTAAAATATGAAAAAAAAAAACCGTTTATACATATATATATATATACAAATTGTACATTTTATTACCACCTATCTGCAACTCATTATTGTTTAATTTTTAAAATTTTAAGTAAAGTTATTGACGTAGAAGGCTGAAATTTTGGATTTATACATCTTAGGCCATAGATCAATAATTGATAATACAGTAATAAAAAAATATGAAAATAATATTTTTCGCTCCACCCTACCGTACAGCCACAAAACTGTTTACCCTAATTGATGTTTTTTATACAAGGTTTACCAATTATATTTTCAGATGGCAGTTTAATTTTGTTTTTTGTTCTTATAACTTAATGGTTGCTATAGAACTAAATACCAGAATATCTTTATTATTATTTATTATTTATATCTTTATTATTTTTATCTTTCTATTTAGGTCAATAAAATTTATTAGTCTTCGCAATATTGCGGATTTTGTTGGAACCAATATTTAGTATAAATTGTGTCAAGTACTTTGATTAGGGATAAATATCGATTTATTGATTCAAGCGACATCATCTCATGGTCCATTTCCATCCTCGGCCCATAACATAGTCCTTCACTTTCCGCATCCAGTCCATCCCAGCTAACTTCTCTTCAAGCCATACCTGTCGTCATCCCACGATACCACAAAATAGATGATATAGGTACGTTTGCAATATATGCCTTCACAATTTATCTCCAATCAAGAAATCGTCTACTCCAACCACTGCTGCAACCGCCACTGTTGTCAGTGCTCGCGTCCCAACACCTTTGGTCATGATAACAAGACTGAGGGCAGAGTGGGTGAAGAGTTTCATCATGTAGTATCATAGTAGTCTGCGTCCCCAGACTTATTTTTGTTAATTCATCCAACGAGTTTAATTTCGCTTTTCTACGCAATATGTCCACCTCGCAGTCTATGTACACTTGCGTTATCATAGTGCATTTTACCCATTAATTTATCGTGAGTAGGTTTAAATTAGGGATGTTACGGAGGTGGATTTATCGGAGGCGGAATCGGAGTCGGAGGTTCTCGTAGTGACCTCCGCGGAGTCGGAGGTGAATCGGAGTCGGAGTCGGAGCAAATCTACGAATGTTAAATGTAAATAAATAAGAAAGAAGAAACTTGTCGCAACTCGTTCACTCTTCGTTCATCAGTTGCACAGAACACATACACTCCGTCAGTTGTCGGTGTCACGCAGAAAGCGCTCGGTAGCGCTGCAGCGATAACAAGTTATAACTTGTAACTCCGATATATACCTCCGTTATAATATATCGGAACCGGAGCCGGATTCGGAGGTGTAATTTTAATCGGAGGTTCCGACATATCGGATTCGGAGTCGAAGCTCCGTAACATCCCTAGTTTAAATGTACGTACAGCGTAAGACAGCGTGGTCGACGGCGCGATTGCAGTCCTATAATCTATACATGTAATAAAATTAGTTATAACAGGCCGATGTCTGTACATTACCGATATTGGAGAAGAACTAATATGGGGGGTCATTATAAATAATAAAATTCAGTATTCAAGTTCTTTCTTATCATGTTCCTTCTTGCGAAAAGTTAAAAAAGCGCCATCTAATGGAATGCCTGAGCACTTCTTCATGGCCTAAATTTAGGATACTTAAATGAAGACCGAAGTAATTATCTGTAGATCATAGTAATTATCTTAGTTATTAGTGAGAAAATCCATGTCTTACGGGGACAAATATCCGTGGAACTAATAGTACAGAGTATCTTGCATTTTATTATATAACTATCTCATATTTCAATAGATGGCGCTGCATTATTTTGTTTGTTTAGTTCATAGACTTGGAATTTCGCTTATGCTGTTTAGTTAGTTTATTAGTTGTTAGCTATTGTCCACACAATACACTCCAATTGAGAAAGCTAGATTTTTATTTTAGTAAATAGAACGGTGTTTTTATATCTTTTTCTCGTTCTATGGAAACTAACCAGTTGTTGCTTTTGGTTTCAGTTACATAAAAATCTTATGAAAACATTGGTACCTACCTACTGATATAAGATGTTTATGCAGTGTAGGTACCTAGTGTAGGTTCCCAAATTTTGTGTCTATTAAGGTCGGATAACTAAAATGAACAGTAATTTAGAAAAGTAAATAGTATTTTTTTTAGATGTTTTAAAGACATATTTTTTGGATATTCTTGCACAATTTAGCAATTTATTATTATTTTTTAAATATTACTTTTTTAAGTTTTATGGCTCCGAATAACAGCGGTCATAAAAACAGTATCTTATAGTTTTTTTTTTATAGAAAAGTAAAAAGTATTCACGAGCGAAAAAAGGATAATGCTTTTTTTTCCATCAATCTTCAGGTCATTTTAACTAAGGGTAAAGACTTTATCTTACATTAAATTACTTGGCGGGTAAATAAATCGTATAGGATCATTTAGATAGCTATCGTATGACTTGTTTGTTTTGACGTACCTATCTTCAATATTACACAGACGGTCGTCGCCCGCGCCCTAACAAATAATATTTCTGTCTTGCCCATAACCAAATTTAGAACAAGTTCCTTTGTGGGACTGCATTACGGCAACGTCGGAGGTGGAGGCCGGTTGATCGAACGGAAGGAGAATTAGGGGCCTTGTTTTTGTAGACGCGACGACTGGGCCATTATTCTCTGGCGTAATAAATAGGAGTGCGTGACACGAAATATAGCTCCATCGACCATCGGACGACGACCGAATGCGGCCTACACGAGTGAAGTTGGCTGCGAACGCGCCGCGTGCGGGGCGCGCGCCCTCAACGCACTGAACCGAGTTCCAAGCGCCACTCAGTTTACTACAATCGCAACCCGACGCTGCATGTCGTTTCGCGCGCCGTTTCGACCCGTGTGTATGGTGTTAGTGGAATAACATAACAGCAAATTGTTTTGTGCTGTGTTATTATTGTGTGATAGTGTCATACTGCTAGTGCGACCGATCCGGTTCACATTGTTGTGATGCATTTGAGGATATACCTATGGCTGTCTTGTGTAGTCCTCGCAGGATACGTTCGAGCGACAGAGGTAAGGGGGACCGTCTTAAAATGCGGCACTGGGCCCGGCTTTTTGTTGTATCGAAAGACAGGGAACGTGAGTTCAGACTAAATATTAACGCCGAGTTTTGTTAGTACGAAAGTTGCATCGACTTGCGTAACTGTTTTCAATGTCAACAGAGTTTAAATAAGAGATCAAACTTGTGCGTCTGTTACCTATGTAAATGAATGTGTAAACGTTAACGTACTCGCACCTTCTTACGGCTCAGTTACATAGTTTGGTTGGTTACCTTGAATGTGCAGTAATCGCGGGTAAACAATCGTTATCGCGTTCGTTCCCATCGATTTGTGTCACGTTATTTTTGTTTCGATATCGGCGACTATCACTGGATAGTGTGCGTGTAAACACGGACCGATCATGAATGGGAGCGCGCCGCGCGGTATCGCCCACGTTTTGGGAGAAAGCTGAGACAACGCACACCTACATGACTGTCGGCCGGCTGCGGGCGCTCTCATAGATTGCCGTGAACCCATTGCCTTGTGTTATTTATTAGTACTTACTAACGAACTCATTTGCTTTACTGGCAAAGAAGGGCTTTTACAACATTTCTGACTCAGTTACTTAGAATATAGGAGGTTCTTAATAGGTATCTCCCTAAACTATAATCTACGTGATAATGATGCGCTAAGGCACGATTATATCAGTCCTAAAGGATTTCTATACACCTATAGCACTATGCCAATACTATACAAATTGAGATATGTACTTATAGGTACATAAGTAGTAGGTATGTTTTATTTTATAAAGTATTGCCCTACACTAGGATTTCTCCTGTATCGTGGGTACAGATTGCAAATATACATGTCACATACATACCAAACCCGAAACAACTATCTTTAGTTCATACAAATATTTGTTCCGTGCGGGAATCTAACCCGCAACACCTAGCGCATAAAGCTAGTCACTTAGCCTCTACGCCAACCGTGTCGCACCACTCATGTATCCCGGTAACATAAGTTATGCTGTTACGCTATGGATAAATTGAAAACTGGATTTATTAAAGTTCTCACGATATACCTACATATTTGTAAATGGTAAGTATCGCACAGAGAACCACAGACTAAAAACTATCAGTTACTAAGTAAACACAACCTTGCTATGTAGATATATGATCCTTATTAGGTTACCTGTATATACCTGTTCCTCTTGGGAAAATATTTAAGATGACGATGACATTTCGCCTGTAAAACGAAACAAGCGGTACTTAATAACAGTGATATAACTTTACTATTATCTAGATTACTCTTATTACATGTTTTATAATGCCTGTAATTTAACATTACATAGGTATCTACATATCTGCTTAGTCAGATAATATTTCCGCCTGAATCAATTACTTTGGCCTAGTGTGGAGCCCTAGGGCTCCGCAGTTTCTGTGGGGGCCGGCGAAAATACTAGACATTCTTTTCACAGTTGACTCTCTTCTATCAAACAATTGGTGAAAAGTAAAAATCAATTTCATACCTCCCATTATGCAAATATTAATGTCAAGTAATATGATTATAAACTACTTAGGGCTCTGTTAAATATTTCGTTCCAGGTTCCGTCGCCAAAAAAGAGAGTGAAGTGAGAACCCCTTTAGAATTTTCTCTTCAGTAGTAAACGATATTTGTACCCATCGATGTCTGAATCCAATAATATAGTGATCGGATAACACTGAAAAATGTAGGGCATTCATCAATCCCGATCACATCGGGTGCATAGAACCCTTGCTAGATTGAAAAGTACGTATTTAGGTAACATACACTATCTACCTTCCTGATTTGGATACTAACATAAACCTATCCTAGTTTTTTATACCCAAACCGTGCCAAAATATAAAACGGCTCATGCTTGTCAAGCAGTGTAGCCATTGTAGGTATCCAAATCGTTTTTTATGTGTGTTACCTTTACAAGGCAAAATGTTCGTCGTCTGATTGTCAACAGATTTTACTATTTTAATTTTTCATATGATATTGTACTTTTTTGGTTCAATAAGTCATAGTAGACCGGTATGGAACATTTATAGTATACAGCAAACCTCTACGCCCGCGCCAGCCATGTCAAACTCAAAGTCACTGGTGGGCCAAAAGCATGAAGACGTAGACGAGGTTGGCCGCAAAACCTAATCTTAAAGAAGACAAACTACTGAAATACTTAATGAAAAAAAGTACTACTATAGGACAAGTATATTTATTAAATTTCCAATAAAAAGGACATTTTCAAAAACGGTTTTTAATATGCTCGCGGGCCGCATTATCTGGCTGTTTTCAAAATTTATTCGGGCCACAGGTAAATGCGGCCCGCGGGCCCCATGTTTGACATGGCTGGTCTATGCTACATAGGTTTCTGTGTAAAATTAGAAGCTTTATTATACACCATACATATTGATCAAGTCATGTGATCATCGGCACCCGCAAGATACCATATAAAAGACAGGAAATCGAGACAAACGCAATGAGTGTTTTATTTATTGTGTCTAAAATAAATCCATGATTTCCATAATACAACAAGAATAATCTGAGATGATATTGGTTGCCTGTGAGACCCACATTCCGCACTCCTTGTTATTCAAGGGGAAACCACACAGTATTTGGTAGCTCTATAGTTCACCTTTAATTATGATATACATGCGTACCTACGTGTAATGCTTGATAGTATAATCTTAGCAATGCTTGACGATAATTACACTGCACATTAGAATAAGTTGTCGGTAGCAATGAGCCTAACTCATATTATTCTACTGGTATCAATAAAATGTACGCCGCATAGTTGGCACTTTCCGAACAATTGACATAAAAATGGCGATGGTCTGGAAAGTAACGCCAACATAATAAAACTGACGGCCTGTACGGAGCCTAATCGTTACTAAAATCATATCACTATCAAGGGCCTTATTCCATACTAGCTGTGCCCGCGACTTCGTTCGCTTGGATGTCGGAACTTAACAATGTATTTTTTAGTGAGACCAAATGCACTTAACCCTATTTTTTTTTTTCTAAAATAAAAGAATTTTTCTAAAATAAAAGTAGCCTAAGTTACTCCTTATTACATCAGCTACCTGCCAATAAAAGTCCCATCAAAATCGGTCCGGCCATTTCAGAGATTAGCCTATACAAACAGACAGACAGACAGACAGACAAAAATTGTAAAAAATGTTATTTTGGTGTATGTACCGTATATATATTCATATGCATGTAGTAAAAAACGGTTATATCAATATTACAAACAGACACTCCAATTTTATTTATATCTATCTATAGATGTCAAACATTACATAAACGTTAAAAAAATAAGCATATAATATAATCATTTGCAACATTCGCGGCGAGACGTTATGTGTACTGTAAACACTAAAATAATTAGGTTAAAAATAGCATCATCATTATCATGGAGTTTCTTTCCGGTTCTTCTCCATAGGACCAACTTTTTGGAACCGTACAACTAGAGTTCTAGGCGAGAGTGAATAGGCATTATTTGAGCTTGCGTGATCCATCCTCGGCAGCATTGTCACTTACCATCAGATGAAGTGCTGCCAAACGCACTCAAATTAGTAGTAAAGAAATTATTATATATTAGTAGTGAAATATTAAAAATAATATCCATCTATAGCATCACGCCTGTATTCCCCGAAGGGTTAGGCAGATGTGTACAATTTTACACTCACTTTTTACCAATGCCGTTATTAAATCCCATGTAATAGGGGGCGAGCCTATTGCATGAAAAAATATGGTAACATATTTATTAAGTAATTTGGTGTCGTAATTGTCCCTCAATAATTCTCCCCTAATCCCAAGAAGGCAAAAATGACATGAAATAATATGCTGCATAGTCGAAGCACTTCGATGAGAACTTCGCGAGTACCACTCATGATAGGGCCGAACTCATTATGTTCATCTAATTGGCAACACTAACGCGTGGCGGACTGGTTCTTACACAGTAATACAATAATAGTGGTAATATGTGATTCAGGATTTTTTTTTATTGAACCGATGTGTCTTATGTAGGTATAATAAAATGATATTACGCTGAACGTCTCTCTTGGTGAAATAAATTTATAATTTTTCAAACACTCTTGTCATGTCAAGTTTAAAGGCATGTAAATATATAATATATATCTCATTGGATAGACAGACATCAAATTCACGGTTTATCAATGCAAATAATACTTATCATTTGCAGGTGTACAAACATATTTCACGTATCTATTAACATTCAAAATATTACTGGAATTTATGTAAACATAAAAAAAAACATAATACTAATTCCATCCACTGCGATAGGGTAGGCTGAAATTACATAACGTTCAAAGAAACAGTATTTGCAATTATTTATTCAGTCATCGGTTGATCTGCGAGGTCAGTCCTTGGATGGGTGACCATTTTTCACACATCGAGAACCCTCCGTGCATCGAAAAGCACGTTAAACAGTTGGTCCCGCGTGTCATATTCGACCTATGACAGTCGATACGGGTGTCGGCAGCTAAAAAATATCTGACAACCAGTCTAACCTAATCAGTGTCTCCCAGTAATTGGGTGACGGGGCTCAGATGGCAGTCGTTCCGTGTAAAAAATACTGATATTCAGCCGTAACCGGTTAGATTGGAAGCCCACCTCAACGTAGTTGGGAAAAGGCTAGGCAGATGATGACCGCTCAGTATCTTTCGGAGGAACTAACTAGGCACTATGCATAACGCTGTTTTTCTGTAGATATTTATATCTCCTTGGGTACAGTACACTCCTTAAAAAACGAATAACATCATGAACTAATTGATATGAATAGAGACGGACCTTGGATTGTTCCAATACGAGTCTGCTTAGATAGGTACCTATGTTACGTATTATCATATATCAAAGTTGAATCGATATCACACAGGTCAAAGCTGAATAATAATATAGCGATGACATTTAAGACCTTACGACTTTTATCAAATCGCTATACATTACTTCGTCGTTATAGACATTTTATAACCCTTCAATCTTTTATTAAACAGGACACGCAATGTATTGTCTGATTAGCAGTCGAAAACAATCTGTTGTCAAGGAATGTGTAGAACCTCTATAAATGCTATCGATTCTTAGTAAAGATGTTTTTTATTTATAAATTACGTTGCTCCACAAAGCTATAATTCCTGTATCGTCAGTGCGTTTACGAATACAAATATTCACATGCACAATTACTCAGACCGTGTAATAATCGGTCACCCATCCAAGACCTGACTGCGGCAGATAATCCATGTGCATAGTAAGCCAGCCCTTCAATCCCAAGATAATTTCCAACAAGTAACAAAGCAATAATAACATTTGTTAGAGCGCGCAGCGAGCTTGACAAAATGGGGCTCCGGCAATAGAAATAAAAGAGAGTGCACGGTCCGACTTGCAGCCGGGATCCGTAGTTGACGCCGCTTGGTAACTAGCTGTCAGTAACTTTTTTTTTACTATTTTGCAAAATATAAATTGGCAGTGGGAATATTTTTCATCTGGTGTCTATCGCATGTTAGAAAATATCTTTCGTAATATTTTGTTAGTAATTTTAAGTGTTTTTATTTTATTTGATAAATTATCTCATTTCTTCTGACTGCCTCATTGGTCTATCGGTAGTAAGCGCGACTGCTGAGCGTGAGGTCCTGGGTTCTATTTCCAAGTCGGGAAAAGTGTTATTGGGTTTTCTGTATGGAAATTCGCATTGGGCACCGTTCCAGATAATAAAAGGAGGCAAGCTTATTGCCATCTGGCAATAAGCTTGCCTCCTTTTACATGGACCTCAATAACAGCATCAGCGAAATGTGGGTGTACCATAGTACACATCTGCCTAGCCCTTCGGGGAATACAGGCGTGATGCTAAGTTATGTTATTATCTAATTTCCATAATTGAAGAGAGCTTGATGCTTGAAATTTATCTCGTGACGAAAGTTTTCAAAACAATGTAGGTAGTAAGGTACCAATTTTATGAATCATCAAATGAAAAGGCATTCAACGACTATATTGTACTCTGCACAACACAACCTACATACTATTCAGTGCAGTATATTAACGACGAACAATTTTGCAGCTCGTTTGAAAGCGCACTTAAATTGTTAAATTATTAGACGTTTATTAGTACATTTATAAACATGACAAACATGGGCTTTTGTTTTCTTTTCAAGGCGGAAACCATTAATGAACGCGTAAAGCTCTGTTTATGTAAACACTTTGGAGTATACCTAAACATCACTACATATTATAAAACAAAGTCACCCGCCGCGTCTATCTGTCTGTCTGTTCGCGATAAACTCAAAAACTGCTAAACGGATTTTCATACGGGTTTCACTAATAGACAGAGTGATTCATGAGGAAGGTCTAGGTGTATAATTCGTTAAGGTTTTGTGTAAATTGGCTGAAATATGACGTTGATAGTTGAAGATGTCGGAAAAAATTATGCTGGGAGCTTTACTGGCATGCGCCGAGTAAATGCTCGACGTAACAGTGATACGATAGTACGACAAAAAAAATCAAGGCGTATATGCTCTGCCGGGGCGGGTAGCTAGTAATGTTGTATCTCAAGAACCGCAACAGCTAGACAGTTGAAATTTTCACAAATTATGTATTTCTGTTGCCGCTATAACAACAAATTCGAGACGGTTGGCGCAGTGGCTAAGCGATTAACTTTCTTCGCTTGGTGTCGCGGGTTCGATCCCCGCACGGAACAAATATTTGTATGATCTACAGATATTTGTTTCGGGTCTGGTTGTCTGTGCATGTGACATGTATGTTTGTAAACTGTACTCACGATACAGGAGAAATCCTAGTGTGGGGCAAAGTTCAAAAAAAAAAAAAACAAAATTACTCAACAAATTCAAATACATTTTGCAGCAACCGCAAATTGACTGTTTGACGTCTTCCTTTACAGCTAATTGAGCTAAACAAAAGAATCTGCAACTTCATACTATTATGAATTTGTAAATTCTTTTGTTTTGAATAAACCGACATATCTCAGAAATTAGTATCCGTAGAAAACCTAGTAGATGAACGTAAAAAATCAAATATATTTTTCAGCTAATTCGCCAACAAACACCAATTATTTGACAAAGCTTTTGACGTTAGTTTAATCTATGATCATGGCATAACAAGCATTCCAGTGTTCAGGGACTGAACATATTATTTCGAAGCATTCCAGAAACGCAAAATAGCGTTTAACATGCGTTTCTGAACCAAAATTTGCACATTTTAACAGCTTTGTCAACTGACACGATGGTCAAATCAAAGTAGTTGACTATCCTTTCAGAAATTCGATCGATATTTTGACAAGAGATCTGACAAAAACCGGGCGTGACTGTGAACATGATTGTCGATGCCGATTTGAATTCTTGTTTTTTAATATTTTATTAATAACACTCGTCTTTATCTCGGTGTAAGGCTATCAACACGTGACATTTTAAAATATTTACTTAATTCAGTATAGTAACCATTATTTTCTAACGAGTGTATGATATAATAATCAATTTAAAACCGAAACTTTGTGAACGACCGTAACAATTCACATTATTCAGAATGTTTATTACATCATTATGCAAAAACGTCTGTAGGTCGTGCGAGCGGTGCCCTGCAGGTTTTTGTTTCATTTACCTACCTAAATTATCTAGTATCTACTATACAGGTTGGAAAATACAGCTACAATTATTATTGTCAATTAACAAAAACAATAAAATACAAAGACTTTATTGCACATCAGAAACAGAAAATATAAATAAATATAGAAACCAACCAAAAACAGTACAAGGGACAGTCTTATCGCACTTGGAGATTTCTGCCAGACAAGCTTAGGATGGACTGGGTAGCAGGTAAAAAGAGAGGGGTAGTTCACAGTGTAACATACAACTAAATAAAAAAAAAACAATACAAATACTATAATATAAAAACACTCGCTTCGACTTTTGCGAAACGAGATTTAAAAAAAGGGAACCGCTTCCGAAAAATACTTAAGCTACCCTGTATAGTAATAATAATAATATTAAGAATTATAGTGTGTTACATTTAATCAAATCAGGTCGTTATAAGAACAGAATGTTAAAATTTTCAAGTTATCTAAGACACCATCACTGATTTTGTAACAAGATATAAAACACCGCTTACTACGAACCTCATTCATGTTTATGTTGAGACATTCTGTCTATGATTCATAGCACACTGAGTACTTATACTCACCTTGATTACATACTCTACCACTACGAGAGCTCCCACATAAAGTTAGTATGTTTAGGAATAAGATCGTAAGCGCCATTACAAATATACTTAATATTATTTTGTAAGTGGTAAGTACAAAGTTTTAAACAGAAACGAAAACGATTACATTTTAAACCGTTTCTTATAATTGACAGTTTTATCATAAACTAGCTTCAGCCCGCGACTTCATTCGCGTGATCTACGTATATAATTTATAATCTATAGCACTCGGGGAAAATGATGCTATGTATCGGTGAAAGAATTTTCAAATTCCGATCACTAGTTTTAATTACCCTTTATAATATTAATATAGACTAGCTATTGCCTGCAACTTAGTCTGCTTGTATTTATTGCCTATTTTTGTTTTCCTGCAATAGTAAAAAAAAACCTTGGTCCTTCTTTAGGTGACAGCCTGGTTAATTTCATTACGATCGATTCAGTGGCTTAGACGTCATGAGCTAACAAACAGACAGACAGACAGACTCATTTTCGCATTTTAAGTCACTGAATTAATCTTTTTTAAAGAAATAAGCAGATACAATTCTACTTACTTAGTTATTCTTCCAAAGGGCTCGAAATATTATAGTTTAGATTATAAAAGCCGATACTGGTAGTTATTTACTTACATAATTTATTATGTAATAAGAGAAATACATTAAAAGAAAACTAGTTAAGCGAGAAAATTAACAGAAAATAGTTTCTTGATACTTAATTTAAATATAAACGATAAATTTATGATTTGTTTTTATTTGACTGCTGATTCGATTTCAGTTACTTTTCATATCATAGGTATTTTTTCTGTCGATTGAGTTACAGAAAATAAATTTTATTTAAAGGTAATAGGATTCAATTTTATTGCAGTAAGTTAAGCTTGAATCAACATTGTTTTTCTTTGTCAACTTTAAAAAAACATTACATTTCGTTTTTTAGTGATTTTTATTTCCTAAATTACAATCATACATCCATTTATCAATGTAAACAAAAATAGATAAAATAATTATTCTCTGTAAAATTCCGGGTTTTAACAAAATCTTAATGCGATAGTAATTAGAGTTAACTGATAAGTTAACGCCTATAAGTGGGGTAATAGTTAAGTTTACGTCGGATAAGTAAAGTAACAACTTAGGATTAGAGTTAAATAATTAGTACTTACTTTAAAAACAATTGCCCTGCGCCTCCACTAAAGTGAATTTTAAGTGCTCTATAATATGTTACTTTACGGCCATTCTGGCCACTTGCTAAATGACATCGGTGACGTGACACGTTCTTTCTTTTGTCTTGTAAAAAATAACGCTATTCTACATAATAACATAAAGGGTTGGTTCGCCTTGCTTCGCTGTCATTTTAACAGACTCAACTGACATTGGCAGAATTATCGAAATCGACTGCATTGGCCAAAAGGAAGAAAAAAGAAAACATACAGGGTGGTCAGTTGAAGCGGGCCTTGAATGAGAATTACTCTAAATACACCGAAACCAGTAAATTTTGCTCAAAGGCTTCTTTTTAATGTAAGAAATACGCCTTCGATTTTTAAAAGTCCTGTCTCTATCGAACCGACACAAATGCGAAAAATAATATTATTAAATTTTTTAAATGTATTTTTAAAACACCAATCAATAGGGCCAATCATAAGGATCACTCTCTAACATTGTATCCCAAATTTGAGAAAGTTAATATTTTTTCCGTTTCTTTTTTCTTTTTTACCTTGATAGGAATTGATGCGTAATGTTTTTATAATTTTTACTTACCTTTTTCACATTTCTCCTGAAGCTTCTACCGCAGTGAATACTAATTACTATATCTTGTTGAAATGAGTCTTATTTGTCCATTGTAATAATATACTATCAGTTCCTAAGCGTACCCGACAATATTTCAACATTACACAGAGTTTTAATCACTTTCCCAATTAAAGTAGCCAACTAACCCTGGCCGTAATTGGGACCACGCTGAAATGGCCGTTGTAGACCCCGAACAAATATTTGAACTGCCCGATGGGAAATAGATGCTTGCAAAAGAAATATTTATTGGACCGGAGAAAATTATTAGGCGGGTAAAGGAAACTTTTTTTTTAAATTTTAACTGCCTTATTTGTTTAGCTGTCGCCAGCGTGTTACTGAGCGTGAGATCTTTCTTTTGATTCCTGTATTAAATTTTTCTGGATAGAAATAGGAGAGATGACTGCATCAAAAATTAAATTCTGAAATCTTGTTTGGTAAATAGTTTTCCTTCTAAAAACTCAGTAAAACTTAATCTCTTGCTTATCTTTGGAGTTTTCAATTTTTAATTTATTAAAATCACCCAATAAGTATGTCAATGGAAATGAAAAACTGACTTCACGCCTTAGAATTCCAAACATTTTTTGAAAAAAATGTCGTTTTTGACAGTTCTTAAAGAGTAACTCAGATGACTAGTAGTAGTATGTACCGTATTCTCAGAATCTGTCTGGAGTTTGGAATTATACCCGATAGATGGCGATAGGCTCGCTTCTTATTACATGAAACTCCATAATCGAATCGGTGAAACGCGGAAATGGTGTACAAGACTATACATGCATGCATAATCCTTCGGGGAATAGGTATCGATGTAGTGCTACATTAGTCAATTACTCCTCTGATAAATCTATATACAACAATAAAAAAAAAAACGGTTCCATGTTTACATACATAAAAGGAAAAATATTACTAAACCCAATTAGTTCCTGCTTAAGATTGGTCTTTGTGCCATAATTATTAATATATCTCAGCAAACAATCTATCTCCAGTACCTACGTAAGTTTAAAAAGGAACAAGAAAAAAAAAAACATTAGGCCTATTCTGGGTGATCCTCCTACGAAAGAATAATAAAAGTTATCTATCGGACTCGCATAAAAACACACACTGGCCAGTTTCTTGCTCTCACATTGTTTTAAGAAAAAAAAAAAAAGAATTCCAGAAACAAATGCTGTACGCAAATAATGATAATAAAGTGAGTATAGGTACTTCCCCAACTTTTTCTGGAACTAAAGTCTAGATTACTTTCGCAAACACCGGTCGGATAAGTATTAATGGTGGGCCTATTTGATAAGTTACTTGCTTAGGATTTTTTATTTGTTTTTCTTTTGGGCCTTTGGGCTTTATGTTGGGTCTGTAAGTAGGCCAGTTTGAGCGATTTGACTTGTTATATGTATATAGCGTAATAAATTTGAAGGCGCTCAGGTTTTCTGTTACTGTTTATAGGACAAAAATAGAATGGAAGTTTGAAATAGATTGTCTTTAAGTTACTTTTAGCGTCAGTTTTTAGTTATTAGAAGAAAGAGATCGTGCGATAACGAATTGAGGATTTCGTATCATTCTTAATCCTGTCACGTGGTTGGTTAAAAAGGTATAGCACAAGAATGAATCATATTATGTGGCCTGCTTTGTCCACAAGAACTCACACAATGAAATCAGATAACAAACGGAATTCCACACAGTTTTTATTTCTTAAGCATTCAAACAAAAGCTTTAAAATGTATAAAAAACGCGTGTGATCCAACTGAATAAATATTGTACGTGTTGCATTTCATAACTATCAAACGAATATTTAACAATTTTGCAAACGAGAACATTTATTGACACAGATTCAGTTTACCATACTTAAATGTATGTTATCCAAAACATCTGTTCAAAATATAAAGTACAGGATAATCGATTTATTATGTACACACTGATATACAAAAACATAAAAAAAAACAGCAGCTGTTCTTAAGCGTCACATTTCTCCACCTTTCACTTTAAATAAAGAACATTATTTAAATTTTGAGGTTCTAAGAAAAAAAATACACAAGTTTAAAATTAGTCTTGACTATAAATCATACAAATTATGAATCTTTTCGTCATCACATCTGGGCCACATCTGCCGTCTCGTCTCAGAGCATGACTCGATCCATTCATGATTTCATAATAATAACATTCTTAAGTCCTGTTATGTAAAGTTATTCTTCATGCAAAAATAATGACGAATTTTGTATGTAATTTGAATTTATTAAGCCGTAGACGAATCTCGTCGCGACTGTGGAGTCTATTGACTATAAATTCGTTTGTCTCACACGTGTTTTTAATTTTAATTCGTTTATGGAATTACATTCTATTATTTTAAACTTGTTAGCTAATGGGACTAATATTAATCCAAAATGTGTTGTTCTTTTGTAACAATAAGTAGAACCAAGTGGCATTAGTAGCCAGTTTCTCATTTAAATATTATTTTATGAGCGTTAAGAAAAACCTGTTTGCGTTTTGTTTTATCGCCTCTAATCTTCTGCATCTTCGTAATAATCTTTGTCTTCTTTTTTATAAAACGTTTCCCACCACACTAGTATTTCAAGTGTACATTTAAAAAATAAGCAATTTTTTTCAACGATCGATATCGTTTTGCATGTTCTAAACAATATTAGGAATATCCAATCACTAGTCCATAGTAAATATAGCAATGAACGGTAAGTAGTGATTAAACTTTGAACAGTTGAAGTTTACGTCACGTCGTTGATATGTTCATAAAACCAAGCAAGGCAGCCATGATGAATGAAATGTATTGTACTCTATGTTGGATGTAATCGTGCGCATCGCGTCAACAGATCTTAAAAAATAAGATGCTTTAGGGTCTTAGGGCTTTAGGTTCTGGATGCCAAACCCCAGAAGCCGTGTAACACCAACACTACATACGTATGTATATCATCATAACATTTTCCAATTTGGTTCGCGCTTATTGATAAAAAATTAATGATTAGACTTAAATACCTTTGTAGTGCCTTCTGGAGAACATATTTTCTATGTATTAAATCTCCAAAAGTATATTTAAACGAGATAATATTTTTACTGGAACTTTACAATGTTTAAACAAGAACGCAAAGGTCATGTTTTTTTCCTTAACTCAATTAGGAAACGGTCAATTTCGCCAAGTGACCTACTGTAGAAAGAATTCACAGGTCTGATCAGTAATGCGAGGTGTTGATTCCATATTACATGATTGCTTCACTGCCCTTGGCAGTAAGCTGCTTCTCTCACTTGGATAACCGTCTTAACAGTGTTTACCTTAGTTTAGAAGTATGAGAATAAGATTTATTACCACACGTCTAGTAACAATGTAATCGCTAGCTTAACTGACGTGTGACAAGCCTGTTGAAAGCTTACAAGACAAGCTAATCGTTTGATTGACACATTTAACACACCACACACCTGAAATTTCAACAGAGGTGTTAATTTACGACAAACTTGGAATTATTGTATGCTATAATGTCCCATCCATGGCCTTGAAAGTGGCATTGCTGGTATATGAATTTCGGTGCAAATTTCAAGGCGCATTTTATGACCAATGGATGACACAAATCAAGTGTTCTGTTTTCCGATTACAAATGCAGCATAATCTGGTCACAGAATTGCATCCGCGTATAGAAGACAAATGCAAATTGTTCAACAAAATAATAAATACTTTACAATACTGAGACATTGATGAGTGACATGAATTCTAATAACCTAGTTTACAATCACGACACGGCCCATCTAAACAGTTGACACTGCGAACTTACAACGAGCCGAACCAATTGTATCAAAATGCAAATTGGTCCCAACTATTTAGTTAAGGCTAGCGTTTACTGGCGAAGCTAGTTAGGACTTTGACACTTGGTTGTGTTGCTAAGATAAAACTTTATATACGAAAGTACGACATCCAAGTGTATGTGGTTAAAACCGGGTTTTGGGTAATGTGACATAATTTCAGACCGTCTCTGAAAGATTAGGTAGAGGTTTAATGATTTTTATCCACTTTTCTCCGGTTTATTTAATTTTTGGATTATATTTATGCAAATATGTTTATTTTATTTGGCATAACAATGTACTTATTATAGTGATGCTTATGTACGAGCTCGAGAATCGGCAAAAGTATCGAGGCAGAATGGCCAAGGTGCTCCAGACAATTTCAAGTCTAGTCATTCGTAAAGGCTCTTTCCTTGCAGCTTCGTCATCAATCATAAATATGATAGAACAAGATCGTCCTAACTAAAGCGTATGTGTAATCGATTTTGTTTGGGTTTTTGCAGACAAGCGACTAGATTCGGAACGGATATTCTCATAGGTATTCAATCCAGAGTAATAAAAAACCGCTGCTGACACAGCTACCGACCAGTTGCTTGTTACAAACCATTCAAAAAGCTGTTAGCTAGTTTGACAAACATAAACTACAGTCGTGTGCACACGCCCTCAGTGCTGGGGCATCCTACAACGCAATACGGGTCTTAACTGGCCGCATCCGTCTTGTCTAGCTCAATGTTTCACACAAGGACTCCTCGTCTCCAACTAATGGAATACAATGTAGTTTTACTAAACAATCTATGCTACAAAGTAGGAGTCTTGAAGTGAAGTGCCGAGTTCCTAAGGGGAATTATATTTGCTGAACTCGCGTCGTACAAAATGACTCTTTTGATAAAGGTGAGGGATTTAGCAGATGGGTGGTAGATTGGTGTTTAACCTTCCAATATCAATAAGTGATGGTTGTACCCACCTACCACTGTATTTTCGCATTGGGTTAGTACACGTCACTGGGTACTGGACTGAGCAGGAGTCAGGTATTCTGACTAACACTGATGGCTCATAAATAATTGGTCTAGCAGTCACAAGCGCGGTTACTGAGCATGAGGTCCTGGATTTCATCCCCGGCAGTCTAATTACCGATGTAGCAATTAGTTTGCGACAGGTGTAGATCGCGCGATAGCTACTGTCAAACGTCATTATTGTGTCGTATATGTATTGGTCAACAGTCAGGATGATCTCGCGTTGCTGTCGCTTTATTTTTTACTTAATTAGGCTGCCGGTCGAGCATTCTGTTAGAAATTTATCTCCAAAGTTTGAAATTCTGACCGATAGATAGCAATGGTCTCGCCCCATATAACATAAATCTTACAAGTTCTTTGTATATGTACTAGTTTAAAACTGATCAAGCCAATAGGTATCATGTGATATGGATTAGGGAGTAAGCCTGATATCGTTTCATCGGGCGTAATTCCAACATCTAGTCATAACTTTAGTTTTACAATTTAATAGTAAAAACTTTGTTTCAATCGAATCAATATCTTAGTTTACAATTGCGAACACTTGTAGCTTATAACTGTACCCAGCGTTGTAAGATTTAAATATCGGACTATTGTTAACTCGCCTTTATGTGTTTCGATATTGTTACGTTTGAGACTGGGCTAAAACGTTTACTGCTAAGTAAGCCTCTTTAAACTGTGGTTTGCATTGTACAAATGTACATACCGAGAATTGTGATACAAGAAAAAAAATGGTTCTTTTCGTTCGATCGAATATTATTCTACTTATGTACACATCTTATTCAGTGTAGTAAAGTCCAGGTTTTTGTAAAAAAATCTGTAACAGGATCATGACTGTATTTCGTTGAAGCCGTTATTGAGTCCCATGTTATAGGGGGCGACCCTATTGCCATCTACCGTTCACAATTCCAAACTCCGGCAGCCTAATTACGTAAAAAAGCGACAGCAACACAACAGCCACGCGACAGCAATCTCACTGTCAGCCAATACATTATATGTCACAAAAATGACGTTTGACAGAAGTTATCGCGCGAACTACGCCTGTCGCTACATCGGTGATTAGGCTGCCGGTTGTTACTGAGAATTTGCTTACAGAAAGACCCAATAAAAGTTTCCCAGATCTTGGAATCTCGACTCAGGACCTCACGCTTAGTAATCACACTAGCGACAGCAAAAAAAATGTGGTAGTCACAAAGTTAAACACTTCTCCATACTATTTATTTCTTCTGATTTTAAAATCTTACAAAACGTAGCATCTAATATAAAAGCGCTTATTACCTTTTACTGCTCGTAGCTACTGCCATTTTGCGTGGCTCATCCGACAAAGCAAAAATACCAACACAAATTCCTTTCACTCTTAATTGAAATGAAACTATCGAATGAAGATGAAGGAGCCTCCAGTGCTCCAGTCGGTGCAAGTATAATCCCCGTTAAAAATCAAGTTTTTGCTCCACTTGGCTCGGATGAACTCGGATCCGCTCGGATCGTCGCGGACGGGACTTGGTCGCGCTCGATTTAAACCAAGGCTTACATCAAATATCGCCGGATGTATATTAGCTCTGGATTTGCGTTGCTGAAGAGGTTTTAGCTTGTTGACTTAAGGCTCGGAAAATTGGATCATATCTCAATGCAAAGCAGTATTTCAATGTCATTTTTACAATTTTATTAACAAGTAACAAACAAAGTTAAGTTCTTTGGAATAATTTCCGGGTCAAAGTATTGAATTAGCCTTAAAATTAATTGTTATTGTTATAATACGCGTATAATGCTGTGATAGCCTAGCGGTTAAACGTTTGCCTTTCATGCAGGAGGGTCTGAGTACAAACCCGGCCCGCACCTCTGACTTTTCAGAATCAAGTGCAGATTAGAATTTGATTATCACTTGCGTTTACGCTGAAGGAAAACATAGTGAGGACACCTGCACACCTGAGAGGGCTCCATAAAGTTCTTGACGGTATGTGTAGTCTGCCAACCCGCACCGGGCCAGCGTGGTGGACTAAAGCCTAACCCTTCTCAACAGTGGGACAGTAATGAGTTATTTTTTTTTTATAATACGCCATGGTCCATTATGTGTCGTACAATACTCAGAATCTTTTCGTTTTTTTTTTACATAAGGTATAACCTTGAAGAACCATCACTTTCGCTTACATTAAAAAATCATTTACTTATGATGTAAGTACTTATAGTAGTGTCGTTAATTTCTTTTGTTATATAAAAATTTTGCACCGCCCTAGGAATTATTCCTGTACCGTGGATGCGTTTAGAAGCTGAAACACAGATACATAATACATACGAGTATATTCAAATGTACAGATGCCAGAATATGTTGCATATATATATACAATTTTTTTCTTTTGTTTGACAATGTGGTTTATACAGGCTTCATATTTAATTAGGCCTTCCAAACTTGTATAATATAATCTGTAAGTAAAACTGTCCCAGCGTTCGGATCAGACAGATAAAGTCGGAATGTTGTATAACATCTTGGCACGTTGACTAACAAGATAACGATGATCGAACACTATCTAAATTAGATGCAATCGTTGTATACTCATTGACACGCATTTCCGTTGCAGTAAAACAAAGACCTATTCTATTACCAAAACATATTAAACGACACATGAAAATAATAATTATAATTAATATATACAGCCTTTTCAATATTTTTAAGCATTTTGGTATTCATTTTTCTTGAGCATTGATTTATGATCAAAGAATAGTCATATTAATTTGTACGTTATATAATATTGGAGGAATCGGGACTTGAGTGAGACAGTTTTCAGTTTTTAGTCTCAAGAGTTTAGTATCGGTAACCAGATACTATTAAAAACTCCATAGGTAGAAACTTTAAAACGTTAGGCTACAGAATCATCCATAATTACTGTCTGTAGCTACCATAGTCTGTGGCTAGACGGGACTGAATGTTCGCCGTGCGGCAGTTAGGAGTAGAATCGTCGGACTAAACGGATGTCCCCCAGTTTTACGATTCTCCCTCCTGCATAAACAACATCACCTATTATTATGTGTTCATTACGTATTACCAATAACTGTTCACGTTCAATTTCCTACGTACCAGGCAAACAGACACGTGTATTTGGTACTCCAGTAGCAGGAATCGATAGCGTGTCACAGTTTTATGGGCATCATTCATTATGCATGCGTCTGGCTCGGATAATGAGCTTCCCATGCTATTGTGAAACTACTAAACAGTTCTGGTTGCCGCGTCTAATGATCTCTGTGGTCTGTGGTAACTGTTATTATTATGTACAGTGCTATAATTAATTATGGATAATATGGTTGGTTTTAAGCCTTTACATATGGCGGCAAATATGGTTTAAGTATTTTCTGTTAAAGTTGTAATTGGTTCCTTTTAAATCTCAAATAATTCTAATAGTAAATTTAAGTTTTACTAATCTATGTGAGCCATACCGGCTTGAATAAAGAAATATTTATACTATGTATATTAATGTAGATTAGGTAAAATGGGCGTGTACAGGCAAACTATTGAACGTGGTCAAAATGAACTATATTTAAATGTATGAAAAAACTAAACATACATAGGTATATGAATTACGATCAATTTTGCCAAGACCTGTAAACTGCAAATGTAACTTTGTTCGTGTTTTCTGTCATTTATAAACTATTATAATTTTACAAGGATTCGATTTATTTTTGGATGCGTATAAAACATCGCGATTGAGGCTAACTATTTCTGGGCACTGTTGCAGCGTTCATATAAAATGTCGAATAAATTTAGGATGTAGACTTGATGTGATAAACAACGTAACACCAGATAAAAGCAGTCTTATATTTTATTATTACCTTTGTTGATGAAGTCCGAAAATTCAGTCTGTCAACTACAAAAATAGAAGCTTTTAATTGATCTAAATGGTATTGTGGTTTGACATGAAACCCGACAAATGTAGAGTTAACTTTAAAAATAGCGTTTATTACGTAAACAATAAACTTAAATAGTAATTAATTGTTTTTGGAATTTCCACTTAGCATTACGACTGAATCCCCCGAAGGTGTAGAGAGAAATGCGCTGGTGTGCACCCACACTTCGCCTCTACCGTTATTCGCTTTCATGTTAAAGGAGGCAACGTATTTAAAGTTTTTATCTTGCATAACATCTGCAACGGCATAAAATAGTAGTTCTTAACAGGGAAGTAGTTAAATCACTTGATTATCTACTAATATCCGATCGTTAATCCGCTGGCATCAACCCCTTCCAATATTACCTAAACCCACGTCGCTGATCGCATCCGATGTAATCAATCATCAAACGAAGCTTGAATCCTCTTCGCGCACAGAGTGAATAGTCAATGGATTGCATAATATTTATACAATACATATAGGTGAAGCAATCGCTTGACTTCGGACTGCGAACTATCGCAGGTGTTGTCGTATTAGTGCCTTAGTAAACATTTACGGTTTCTTTACACGGTTCATGGCCGTGAATGTTCTCTTAGGCCGAGTAGCAATTGTGTACGTGTGATAAGATTTGTTGCCGTGTAAACGGTAGCACGAAGCGCGTCTGATATACATCTGATTATCAAATAAGCCATTAATTTATTAAGCGGCGGCGGACCTTCTTCTGCAGAAGAATACGAATGTGTGTATTGTCAACTGAGGTGTTTAAGAAATAGCTAACATACAACATTTTTCTCAAGTGACTGCGATATCTTTGTGTTAGTGCAATTTATATACCGTTCTTTTTTTCGCCTTTCAACACTCCAGTGTTTACTACTCCGTTCGCGCTTCTAAAGGCAAGACAACCATATTAATGTAGATTTAATATACACATACATGCCAGACAATTAGATTTATTTACGTTTCCTGACTACAATTTATTAGTTCTCGTGACTAGACTCGAGAATAACGCCATTGCCAATGTCATGAGCAATAATAGATAATTGTTTAATGATTAAAAATTAATTATTCATTAGGCTAAGAGATACTTGTTGTTGATATCACGTTGCTATTGATATTTTTAGAGCTTCATTATAATATTTATTTAGTCTGACTTTATGAATAATGTGTACCTAAATTAGGAGCGTTATGATATGTTTTTGTTTGGGTAATGGGTAATTTGAATTAATTTCGGTTCTAGTTTACTTAATATGAATTTATGGCGTAATGTTTGTGAGTCTTACTGTATCAGGCCATTAAGTTCAATAACATTGTTTTCATTTTTTTAATTGAACTTTCTGTGAATAGATTTTATGTGACATACTTAACTTTATCATAATTATTGTACGATAATATCAAGTATCAACGGTTAATCAGTTAAAATTATAAATGCTTAACAAAATGTACTGGAGTTACTTAAATTAAAATATTAATCTTTATATGGACTTCCTAAGAAATAGGAAGCTCAAAGTAAAATAAACTTATTTTTACCTTATACGGACTTTTCACAGTTTACCGCACACAATAACTTCATATATACTCGTATATTGATTTATTATACAATGTATAAACAGTGATGAATGCCATTAATACGTATTAAGGAATACATATTAAGGAATTTCTAAGCTTAAAGTATAACGACGGAGAAGGGAACAGCAGAATTAATCTATTCCTGACTGCTTCCGCGAAATGAATGAAAGCGTTTAAGTTGTTTATGGACGAGCCCAACGGAAACTGCGTGTTAATTGCTGCAATAACGTGTAGGATGTGCGAAATTTAAATTTATATAATTTTCTACCACGAAGATGACTGGACATGAAGTGGTTTGAACTAATTTCCTGTTCTTCATCAAGCGTCAGGTTAGTAGGCCAGGCTGACTTGCTAGTCAGCAAAGATCGTTACGGGCCTGATTGCCCGAGAATCGCAAGGTGTCGTAACTTTGCTTGCACTCCAAACTTTGCCTAGGATGACCTTTTGAATTAAACACGTTCACAATCCAAAAACATTTATGAACAAAAATAAATGCTTTATTAGAATTTAAATTAGAAATGCTGCCTCACTGGTCTAGTGGTTGCATGTGGTCTACTGCTGGGCGTGAGGTAATGGCTTCGATTCCCGAGTCGAGCAGTGTTATTGTGATTATCAGTATGAAATTCTCAGTACCAACACGGTGTCTGGAACTGTGTCTGGTAGATGTTAATAGGCTCGCAACATAGTACACATCTGCCTAGCCCTTCGGGGAATACAGGCGTGATGTTATAAATGCAGGCAAACTTTACCACCAATACAGTTCCAAGCAATGTAAGGAGTACAGGCAAAGATACAGCTATAGAAAAACGAGTAAACACAGGTTCTGCTCGTGCCTGGTGGATACATTTCTTCATCACTACTTGTTCAACGTGAATATTGATACTTCATAACAGTTATCAGAACATTTGAAGAGTAATTAACTTGGTACTTTATAATGTTTAAAGTGGGATTGCACTTAGTTGATGGATTTCTTTGATGTTTATTTTAGCTTCAAAGAAAGGTAGGTTACATGCGCATTGAAGATAACGCTCTTATTTACGAACGACTAGCTTTTGCCCGTGACTTCGTCCGCGTAACCTACGTGCAATATATAATTTATAGCACTCAGGAATTATATAGCTTTCTACCAGTGAAAGAATTTTTAGAATCGGATCATTCGTTCCGGAGATTACCGCATACATACATACAAACAAATTTTACCGCTTTATAATATTATAAGTATACCTACATAAATTCTTACAATATCTATTGTGTAATTATTTCCTAAATGTTCTATATTATTCCCATAGCATTTCGCCTGTAAACCCCGAAGGGTTAGCCAGAGTAATATTAAACACCCACATTTCACCGGCGGCGTTACTAGGTTCCAAATTAATGTAGGCGAGCCTGTTGCCATCTACCGGGCGCAGTTCCATACTTCGAGTTGCTATTGAGAAATCGTTTCTGATGGTGTCTATGTTTCCCAATTCTTGTAATCTACGAATCTTCGAGGCGAGAGTAAATAGGCATTATTTGAGCTTGCGTGATCCATCCTCTGCCGCATTGTCACACAGGAGAGGTGGTGCCAATTGCACTCGTATAATATTTATATTTTTAAAAATCCCTATGGAATGCATGTAACTTTAAGATAGACGTAAAACGGGTCGGGGTCACGAGGGCTAATTAATATTGCAGACTACGGTTTCCGATCGATTCCACCACCCAGTCAGATTGCTAGCGTTAAAGTTATTACGTAACCCTTCCTTACATTTCGTTTCCGTATACGTAGGGAGGGACTCACGGTGAAAATTGACGTTTTGATAAGGAAATTTTGATTTTATTTCACGGTAGCAGGATTATGGCACGTGAATGGGAGGTTGATGGCTTCAAACTGTGATCAGCTTATCTGTTCGGATTCAGATATTGAACTTCAGTGTAAAAAAGTGTTTTTGGAATAATCGTTTTACTATTAAGTAATTTTAATAGCACTTTTTGTGTGTATAAGATTTATTATTAGATATTATTTGTAGTTTTCATTTCCATTTGTGCACTCACTGCTAAAAATGGTTGGAAAGTGGTACAATCCTCTTACTCGAATTTGTTTGTTACGTACTAACTAAACGCCGCCTAACTAACACGCCATATATTTTCTAACACGCCAGATAGTTTTGATGATACACTGCCCGTAGGCAATATATATTTTTTTGTGTATATAGTAATTTGATTTGTTCGATTTTCGCCTACAGGCCGATAGGTAATTTAATTTGAGAGCAATACCCCCTATAATACCGAGAATTAAATTAAAAAGGCAGGCATGAATACGGAAGATTTTGTAGTTCAATAACCTTTTAACAACATTTGTCCGATGTCCGACTTGGCTACGACAATATTAATTAACGTCTATTAATTATAGCTACTGTATACTATACAATCTTAATTGTCCTTTTCTCAATATCTTTTAGCATTTTTTCTCAGAGTTTCATCAAAAAAGAAACCGTATATAAGTCTAATATTGTCTGCTTCTTGTACGCAGTACAGACAGTTATTTAGAAAAAAACTACCCTACTATTTGTAGAGACCCACTAAAATGTATCGTGCAAGCAGGCCCGCAGGCCAAGTAAGTTATTTAAATTGAATAAAAGTTAAGCCGAAGCATTGACGTGCGATTAAGCTGTCGTGAGCTCAAATCCGATCCAATCCATTTATATTCTTAACCGATTTCAAGGTTCGTAGCCAAACCAGCGGCTAGGGTATTAAACTAAGCGCCTAGAAATTGGTCGCCGTAATTAAGTTATACAAGGAAAAAGAACTTTTTATTTCAAATATCGACTCGAGAAAGGTGAGATTAGCTCCTCTAAGATGAACATTCCGATCCCATCCTTATTTTGAGATAAAATCGGATAATTTAGAAAGGTAGGCGTCTGTAATCCGTAGGATAAAAAATATAGTGGATTCCTCTTCCCGTTAATCCTATTATGAAATCTGAAAGCGCGAAAATTATAATAGCAAGTAAAAAAAAAGCGAGTTTATTAACCCTAAAATTCCAAGACAATAAGATCTTTTAATAGCGCGTCCGACTTGGCCCAATCGTTGCCTACGTCATACAAACAATGTTACGTCTAGTACACAATCGATTTTTAATTGGAATATTGGCATTTCGTTTTTGTGTCATCTATGATTGCCATAATTTGTCACTGGTTTTGACGGGTTAATTCGGAAGCTGTGGCGGGAATAATTTTCAGGTTTGGTATGCTTGCGAAAATATGTTTTCCTTTTGGTTGTTTATGTTTGTTTACTATTGATAATAATTGAATGTCATCCATGCCAAACGAGTCAGTCACACTATGACATCAAAGGTATGCGAATCGAAATACTTAAACCATTGTTTTTTATTTATTTATAGGAATACTTGATGATTAAACGCCGAATAACGTCAGCGGTATCTCCGTATTAGACTTTCGTATTCGTCGCTATCGTTTAGCTATGATACTGAAAATAAGTAAGTGCCTTTAGCCAATCAACTGGCAAACGCTATCGCGCATAAATTGCGGCGTAAACGCGTAACCGCCCGTAATTACGGGCGTGACGAGCCTAATTCCGACCAACTACGCGTTATGCGGAGATTTTAATTGCATCTAACGCCGTAACATTAATTAACGTTATCAAAATTTAGCAAACATTATGATTATGGTAAAATTAAATTGTTATACGAACAATTAAGACTTTGATTATCTTTTATACGTTGTCAGTTTTAATTGATAAAATGCAGATCAAGTCCTAAAGTTACAGTAATAATTTTGATAGAGCATGTTTCACTACTTGATTATAATGTGTCTGATAGATATCTAATGGTTAATATGTCTGTTAAACCAATATCATTCACTAGATCAGTGTTCCGCAAAGTGTGTGCCGCGGCACACTAGTGCACCATGGTACCATTACTTGGTGCGCCTCGGAAAAATAAGCTTAATTACTAATAAATATTGATTTTTTGATTAATAATATATGTTGATTATTATTATGTAAAAATTGATCTTTCATTTATGTTGCACCTTCAAAAAATTTTCCGATTTCCTAGATGTACCTTGAACACAAAAAGTTTGCGGAACACTGCACTAGATCATAACTATTAACGACTCAGATAATTTATCTGCTACATTTACTTATCAGACACTTGTCAAACAGAAATTTGTACGCTTTCTGTCAGATAAGTTGTACACAAAATCACCTAAGTTTTGGTACCTATAATTAATACTTTTATGGTGTAGGTACAAAGCATGCCTAAGATCATGTCGAAATCGAGATATGTATATCGTAATCGGATTGGAGAAATATTCATTATGTTCTATATTGAAAAACATATGTCACCTATCTTTCCCGATCACTCGCAATCAACTGACACGTTACAGATATCTTAACTTTAATCATTTCAGCGTTTGAAGTTTACACGCTTGATATACAATTACCTACCTAGTGGCCGGCCGCAGTCGCAGTCGAAATAGGTATAGGTTAGGGATGCTTACCTTTATTTGGAAAAATATTGTACATTTGGGAAAGTTAGGAAACATTAAAGTACCTACACATTTATTTCTAATGTCTTTTTTTGTATTTGTTATTACTCTTCGCTTCGGCTACTTTCTATGTTTTTATTTTTATGGCACAAAATAAACAAACACGTATAAGTTTAACCCCAAAATTCGAGCGGCGTTCATCTCATAAACTTAATATAGGTAAAATATATTAGGTTTAAGAGCGTGGTTCGTTCCAGTCAAACACAATACCTATAAAAAAACGCGACAGTTCAATTAGCAGTGAAAATGTAGTGTATTTTATGTACTATATTATTTTAGTACAATTGACATTGTAGTAGTACAACTGAGTAAAATATAGTACGATACTATACAAAATAGTACGGGTGGCAAGCCTAGATAGGTACTTACTTATTTTGAAGGCTGTGAGAATATCCCCTTGCTTGCTTGTTTACTTCAGTTTCGTAAGTAATGAAAACGAGCGATATTTTAAAGCGAGTATGAGGGAAACATATTCTAATTATTTTAAGTGATTAATTACAGTTATTGAGATTAACGAAGTTATTGAATTTAATAACCAATTACCGGATTACATAATTTCAATTTTATGTTAAATAATACTAATTATCAGTTTATTAGTATTTAGTTGTATGTATGTGTTTTTTACAGTATTAGGTATTCTATATGGGTGTTTGTAATCAGAGAAAAGTGGCTTTGAAAAAGACTTTGAAAGATAACCTAAAATATTGGAAGCTATTACGATAAGTTTCTTACCAAAAATCAGTAATCTTTTTTTATTTATACCTAAGCGTCAAACATGAAAACCAATTACACTAGAAAGCAATTAGTTATATACATATATATGTATATGTTTACTTATAATTAAGATTGACACATTGTTGTACCTATTTAAATAGATTACACTGTAATTATACGGAAAGTTTGGATTAAATTGGGTTATAGGTATATATACATAAATTTAATTTAACAAAAGGATGGTATGACCACAGATCCACCACAAAACTAACTCGGAATCAAATATTTCATGCTTTATTTGTTACACTAATATAACAATAATAATTGGCAATTTGACCCTCTAATTATTGTCCAATCCTGCGGCTAATATGGCATAATAATTATCCGATCCAACCCAACTTTACAGCGTTCGACTAAACTACGTTTTAACCCTACAAATCTGTGTATGTGCAATAATGACCTGGTGTTTTGCGCGCTGCACAGACCGGTGCGTTGCACAGTAATTTGTCAACGTCAACCTCGCACCACTGATATTAATGGAAATTTAGTGTCAATCGAACGCGCCTTTGTGCCTTAATTACTGGCGATTGTTTCATTATTGATTTTTACCTTCGACACGCGACGAATATTGGCAGTAGGCTATTAAGTATAATTTAATTGGTTTAATTTAAGTAGATTGCGATAGCGCTCGTTTTTAATTGTATTGTGTAATCGACCACCGGTTGTTGATAAATTACTTATTTGTAATGGGGGTAAAAATATTTATAAAAATAAAGAAAACATCAAAATAAAAACGCCTAGAAGAATATATATAGAGCTGCAGTAATTGATTTTAAAGTTGTTAAATGACACTTGTCACTTTGTTCATTGCAACGACCGCAACCACGTAATGACATAATAATAACGACATCGTGAGTGATTGATGCGCATTTGTTCGCCCACTCACCACAATGCGAAAACATACGCTTGATTGGACACGAAAAAAAATATATATAGCCGTTATTCCTCCTAAGAATACTTAAAATGTTCCGCTCAATTTACCACTATTTATCCTACACTCATATTAGCGCTGCGAGGCAGTTTTGCATTAAATGTTATTTTGACCGAGATTTTTCTGTTATCAAAAGATAATAAATAGATTCTGTAACTATAGTAACAGACGGTGGTAATGTGTTACAATAGCATGCAATATAGATTAGGTGACATCATTATTAGGTACCTCCGATGTAGGGCAACGGTTATAGTGTTGTGTTGGTACTTAAGACCATTATGCAGAAAGCACGCGTTATAGCAGCGACTAGTGTATTTAATGTTCAAATTGAATTTGGAATTCGGTTGCCATTTTTAATTTTATAAAAGGTTATAGATAAAGAAATATTGAAAATGGATTATGAATCCAAAACTCCTTAAAGTAATGAGAATTCTAAGCAAAATCGCTTAATTAATTAAGATGCAGCCCGGACCCGGCGCAAACAATAGATGTTACTTCTGATCTGTGCCTCGTCTACTTTATGTATAATATTGTGAACATAAAAAGTTTATTATGATATTGTCATTAGGTATGGTCTCTCGAACAGTGCCAATACGAAAATGGTTAGCACTGATCATAACTCTATTATGTTTACTACGACAGTTCCTTCACTTCTAATAAGAAGTAACACAGCATCTCGCCTGTATTCCCCTAAGCCCCTAAGGGTTAGGCTGAGATGTTCTATCGTATACCATTTTTTTTTTCGTGCTGAGAACCCTTCATGTCTTATCCTCCGCCGTGTGTCTCCTACCAGCTAAACTCATAATATGGTGGGCTTGGGGACTCTTAGAAGAACGCACCGGGCTTCCGCCAAGGGCATTTCCCGGAGGGGGTGACTGCAAAGAGGTCCCCCCCGTTACCCTTGAAACATTTCACGAAATTCTTATCAATTCTATGGTACACCTGCATTTCACCAAAGCCGTTATAAGCAGTAATTTATGGCGTGCCTATTGACATCTACCGGGCACACTAAGAGTTTCCATACGGAATAATGCAATAACACTTTCGACCACGAGACCAATGCGGCAGTTTTAATGAAACAGTTTATTCGCGGACTTTCATAGCATTATTCATTTATTCAAACATGATATCAATTCGTCAAAAAATCTTTCACGGAAATACTGCTACCTATAAATAAAGATTAGTACATAGCCGATCAGGAACGCAGTCAATAATTAGTGGTTAGACATCGATTTTTTAACTTCCTTCATTGGATGATTGATCAATCATGTGGCAAATCACCAATAAATAAAGACTGGCTCATACAAAAGCGATATATAACACATTATTTTGGTAATCCCAAGCAAATCGCACCCTTAGAATGAAAGTGACCTAACTCAAAATTCTGATTTTGCTAAATTGTCCTTAGAAAGTGTACTTTTCTGAAGACTTTCTTGATTGCATTTTTTGACTTAGGTCACTTTCCTTCTGAGGTTGCAAAATGTTGTTCACTACGTTAGGTATATTACACACGAGCATTTCTTCTCGTGTGATATACGAATAAATAATATCGGTCGAGTAACTTATTTTTGGGTTTTCTGTTTGAAAAATGTCAGCAGCAGCTCGGATTTCAGAATTGTGAAATTGAAATAATGCATAACCTTTCGGGAAACTATCCTATATATAAAAGGTCGTAACCGATGTTTACCAAAATCTCTACGCTTTTTGAATGGTCGATTTATCGTTCATTTTACCAGAACATATTTAATAGGGTCATTTTATGTATGGGAAGGAGAGTCGCCTTTTCTTTCTCGAGAATCAGGCTGCTGTAATATCAGTTTTCCGGTGCGGATATCAAACTTACGAGTGACTTGCCTAGTTCACTGCACTGTTGCCCGTAACTGTTATTGAAGAAATGTGGTATTCTAGAAGTCTTATAGATGGGTTTGCAGTATATTTATTTATGAGCCATTGTCTACAAACTTGTGTTACTTTAATTGCTACGTGTTGAGAATACAGTGCCGTTAAGAGTAGACAGGCTTAGTAACTATTTATTAGATAAGAGTAACCTGAAGACTTTAAAAGCATTATATTGTATTACATGGTTTACTGCATCTTTGAAGGTTTTAGACTATAAAATAAAATTGTTTCAGACCCTTCGCCGCTAGCCTGAATTTTTTCTGAGTAAATTACCTACGTTTCCCCACACGCGAGCTAGTACTACTACTCTGGGCGCAATTCCAAACAGCTACTCAAAATTTTCTAACAGTAAAATCTGATCGCACTTTCTGACCCCAGGGATCGAACCCAGAGTCTTACGTGCGGGGAAGCTGCGCATGCTACCACTAGACATTTTCTTTACATTGCTAAAATGTTTATGTATACCCTTCGCCCACCGTCAGGCAAATAACAGCACGGTGTTGTTAGCCACCTACCGCCGAGGGTGTAGGAGATGCTCGCATAATCACTGCACCCCAACATCTTGCTAAACCTATTAGAAGAAAGAAAGAAAGAAAGAAAATGAATTTATTTGGCACAGCCAGGGCCCAGAAATTAGTCGCCTTAAGATTAAACTTAAAATTAAGGTATTCTAAAGTTAAACAGCTATAATGTAAGGACAATGTACCCTGCGGCTGAACCAAATAGGCCCCAGTTCAGCATTAATGCCAGGCAGCTAGTGCCTGGCGCTGGTTTTCAACTGAGCCTTGATGTTGAGTCACGGATGTCACCCAGTTCTATGCATATTACCTACATAAAATAAAATAAATAAATAAAAATAATGTGTAAATTATAAATTAACAAAATAAATATAAAAGCCTAAATAAAACAAGTACTAATAAAAGTATTTAAAACTTAAAATAACTACGCTAATTACATACATAAATATACTACCTACATGATCAGATAAGACGCGACAAACAATAAATCGGAAAGGTTGCAAGTATTGCAATAACTATTTCGAGCCACCCACATTTTGTCGCCGGCAGCCGAGTGCAACGGGCTGTACACACGGTGAATCCTTTATGCAACATTTTAATTATTATATTTCGATATAATATTATTATATCAAAATCAAAGCACTGTATCTGGCTTAAGCTGTTTCTGTTCCTACACAAATGTCTCCAATTCTATAGAAACAACCGCAGCGCGGGTGGCACTTGGGCGGATTTGCATCAGTTTGAACGCAGCATTAATCCTTATTATGCATTGCGTTTCAACTGCGTGACGATCACGGCACGGTATAGTGATAATAATTTGCATGGCACTAGTCAGCTGGAAAACGTGGTAGCTAATGATGATTTAATACAATTTGCGGTGAACATTGAATGTCTTAGTGTTTATGATAATTCGTGGTGATGTTCTGCAGTTATTAGCTGTTTGTTGGGATTTTTTATATTGATTTACTGTCATATTTTTTGTAACGGTACGTTGTAACACCTGGGGAACACTAGCAGTAAAGCGTGTGGCATATAAACACGCACGTATTACGTTAAGCAAAAACAAAGCGCGTTTTAATCAAAAATAACCTTAACTAGGGTTAAACATGTTTTAGTTTTCTTAAATATCATTGAAAATTATTTTAAAATGATGATATAGACGATGCATTCCGATAAAAAGTGGAATTATTCTAGGTTAATAAATGCGGTCCTGACTGCTGCTACGTGCCGTGGGTTCGATTTTCGCACGGATCCCAGGCACGGCAATATGGAGGGCAAGGTATATTATATTATAAAACTAAATAGCTTGATTAGGCAAAATGGTTTGATTCTTACTGTTTCTGTTGAATACTAGTCGATAGGTACTATAAAATGTTTTTTTTTTTAATATGTTGGCCCACACTAGGACTTCTCCTGTGTCGTGAGTACAGTTTACAAACATACATGTCACATACACACACAACCAGACCCGAAACAACTATCTGTAGATCATACAAATATTTGTTCCGTGCGGGAATCCGATGTTATATGATTAGACTTAAACACCGATTACCTGATTAATTTCAAAACCACAGACTAGCGCAAACCTTCACATTATAAAAGCATTCATTAGTTATATGAGTAGATACTCTGTATATGTAATTACCTATTGTTTAAATATTAAATCACCGGTATCCATTTACATAGTGTTTTGTATGTTTATCGCGAGTTTCTATGTATTATGTACAGATGTATTTAATTATGTACTTTATAGTTTTGCTACAATAGAGAATAATGATTCGCATGTATATTGTTTAGTCTTTTGTTTTAATCTAGATTGTATTGTTTTTTACTAGCTGGTCCATTTGCCAGTCGGACGAATTCGCTCGAGTCACATTGAAAAACCCGTTTGGGAAGCCTATATTTTTCTGCATTGGCCGGGTGAACCTTGAAAACCTTGGCCAATCTTTCCACCAATCTGACCAATCCCTGAGTGACAGCTTATATCAGAAGAACGCACAAAGCATTTTCAGACCATTTGGCTCTGTATTACTACTTTCATGACAGCATGGTTAGTACAAGGGTTGAGAGATCGACTGCGGCGCTACGTGTAGCAGGGTCGATTCCCGCACGAAACAAATATTTGTATGATCTACAGATACCCAGTTGTTTCGAGTCTGGGTCTGTATGTGAATACACACTGTGCCTCGGAAAGCACGTAAAGCCGTTGGTCCTGCGCCTGATCTCTCTCCGGTCTTATCGGATTGCAGTCCCATCGGACTATGAGAGTGAAGAAATAGAGAGTGCACGTGTGTTTGCGCACATACTTGTGCTCTATAATATCTCTATCTAGAAATGTGGCCAGGAGGACATTATTTTATTATTACTCCTTCCATATTTTCATTGATACGTTTCGAGACAACATCTACAGACAAAACTGGGATCTGCCAGTAGCACGAGAGATTAAAGAATACGTACTAAATACACGCAGAAGAAGTCGCAGGACAGCTAATTAGTAAAATTATCTTACTAATTGGCATTTTAGCCCATTTCCTGTTTGTAACCTTTCAAAACCTTCAACAATGTTTTCCTTTTCATATTTTCCTTAAGAAGTTCCGAGAAAAAGCGTGTGAGATGATGATAACATGATAATACGAGTGGAGGTGCTTTATTGTATAATTACGTTCCATTACAGATGAAATCACGGAAGTAGGCTAGTGAGATGGGATAATTAAGTACTTAGCAACCTTGTTGACGAGTGGGAAGTGAGATATCTGTGTGTATGTAAATGTATAGTTAGTCCATTAGGCTAATATATTATAGGCATTAGGCTATAATTAGGTAGATGTAAGGATCACATGGGACCATTGTTGTAACAGGGAATTTTGACTATGTTTGAGAGGATAACTATTTTACATTCACATATTATTATGGCCAGCCTATTGCCAACGACATAACATAACATAGCATCACGCCTGTATTCCCCAAAGGTTAGGCAGAGGTGTACTATTGTACATCTACATTTCACCGATGCTGTTATTGAGTCCAATGTAATGGCGAGCCTATTGCCATCTACCGGGCACAGTTTCAGACTCCGTGCTGCCAATGAGAATTTCCATACAGAAAAACTCAATAACACTTTGCCCGACCCGGGAATCAAACCCAGGACCTCAGGCTCAGCAGTCGCGCTTGCAACCGCTAGACCAATAAGGAAAATTGCCAACAATTTTCTTTTTATATGGTTTATTGTGTAAATGACATATTATTGGAATCGCGTTAATGACATATAGAGAAGATAAAAAGACGGAACACGAAATTCAGACGAACGTTTTAAAAAATTCCATTTATTTTACATAACATAGCCTCACGCCTATATTCCCCAGAGAGAGCAGAAGTGGTCTATTGTGCCAGCAATATATTCCGCCGATACCTTTAGCCCGAGCCGGGGATATACGTGAGTCCCTATATCCTTAAGCGCGAGGTCTTGAAACCTTGCGCTCCGTAGCCGCGCTTGAGCACTAAATCGATTTTTCGCCCCCGAAAACCCCAATATTGTAAATTTCATCGAAACCATTAGAGCCGCTTTCAAGAACGCGATTACAATCATATGTATATGTATTTTTTATTTTGCTCAAACTGTCGCCCTTCTGGGCAAAGGCCTCTCCCATATCCTTCCACTCATCTCTATCCTGCACCACCTTGAACAAGCGCCTCTAGTACGCGTATCTATATGTATAATAAACAAATATTTCCCGATTTAGTTATGTTACTAATGGCTTATTTCCATTTGAGAACTCATCCAAGCGACAAAAAACATAACAAAAAAAACCCGGCTGCATTAAAAATATCAACCGAAAAGCGATAAACAAGCTCTAAAATCTATAACTCAAATGTTGGAAAAGGCTAATTCAATTGTCCAAGTGTCCAAAAAAGATAAGAGATTTAGTAGGTAGCGCTGAAAGTACTTACAAAATATATGGGATTACAAATATGCAACAAGGTCACAGACAGATTGCAGATAAGCATTGTAACCGACGCTAATTAGTACCAGACGCGCGACACTGGGTAAAAAGGTCAAACACGTTGCCATATAAGGTCAAACAGTTGACCAGGAACAGCTGCCGAAAGTTTTTTTTTTTGCCTGTAAATTCTCAGTGTCCGCCCCTAGTTTCCAATTGTGCCGGTAGATGGTAGCAGGTTCTGCGTTATCACATGGGACTTAACAACATTGGTGAAATATATGTGTACATAAGTAAATCTCTGCCTAAATCTTCGGGGATTCTATGTTAAGCTTGCATAATATTCTTTTACAAGAATACAATGGATTTTGTAAAAACATGGTAATAATTTCTCTTTGTCCTTTTATATCCTTTTATGTACACATCCTTAAGTGTTTCGTACCTTAATTATGTACATAATGGCTTTATTTACTTTTGGATATGTATGACTCAGTTTTGGAGGTTAAACGAGTTGCGCTTTATTTAACTGACACATGTTTTTTGGGTTCCGTGACGAAATGTGAAAATCACACATGGTTTCTGTTCGATGTGTATTATAGGATGTTCAGAGGCGTGTGTTATGATGGCCAGTATTTTTCTTCATTTCGTATCAAGCCACAAGTCGTTTATTCATTTGTTTAACATAGGTACATACGAAATATAAGTTTTTTTCCATTTTAAGTCCAAGGTCATTAAATTGTTTTAGTCCACTATTTGGCCATGTCTATTGCGTTGTCAGTGGTTTGACGACACGGTTGGCTTAGGGGTTAATCGGTCCACTGCTGCGCTACGTGTCGCGGTTTCGATTCCCGGACGTATAAAATATTTGTATGATCTACATAATATGTATATTTATTTCGGCTCTGGGTGTATATCCATGTGAACATTTGGGTTTGTAAATGCACCCACGATACAGGAATTAATACTAGTGAGGGTCAACGTTTAAAAAAAAAGTGGTAAGGTTGCTTCCATGGTGGGTTTCACTTAGGGCATTGGAATATCAAGAACTCCACATTCGTACTTGCTTTGGGATAAATCGTTTATACCCCAAGTTACTTGTGTACACAGTGTGGTGGCCAGTAGGCATAGAAATATTGGGTGAAATATATTTTCTGGTGAAATATCCTCCATGGAAAAACAAAAAACTATTAGGATAAGAGAATGTAGTTAGTTACTTACAGTACTTAGTTTGTAATTCTTCTCCTCTGATATGGCTTGATTGATTTTGATGTATTTTTTTGTGTACACATGGGGTCACCTGAACGATTTTTAGCTAGTTAGACCCGGTAGCCCGCTGTTGTCGAGATCCAGAAGTCCGCGGACGAAGTCACGGCCAAAAGCTAGGCTTACTATAAGAGAATGATAGTAGGTATACTTTTTTATGTAGTCCTTTTTTCCAAAGTAACTATGAAACAAATGCTGCATAAGGACAATAAAATTTAACGTAACTATTATTATTATTTGGGAAAAATAAAAGCTTGGCTCCCCAAGGCAATTTCTTTTTAATAACATAAAAATGAATAGACAGTCATCAAATATAACTGCTACCGTAATAGAAAGATGTTGGCCAATTACTTTTTTTATGATACCAGGTTTAGTGCTGTGGGCTTACTATAGTTTACAATATGACTATAACTAATTTTATGAGTATGACGAATAAAATGCGTGGTCAAGAACTTTGTGGATTGCCGTGACACAATACGGTAGATGACTACTATTACACAGTCAAAAACGACATTTTGTTCTAATATTGTTTGTAATACAAAAGCGTGACGTCATAGTTTTGCATTGCCATTTACATACTTATTGTGTGATTTGGATAAATTGATATTTGAAAACGCTAAGGATAAGCAAGAGATTCAGTTTTACTGAATTTTTAGAAGAAAAACTATTTAGCATCACGCCTGTATTCCTCGAAGGGTTAGACAGAGGTGTACACCCTCATTTCGCCAATGCCGTTATCAAGTCTCATCTAATAAATTTAGGGCGAGCCTATTGCCATCTACCGGGCACAGAAAATTCACTCAGTCAAAAGTAGTTTTGACTGGACCAGAATGAATTTTAGTCATTCTTATAAAGAGGCTACTGGCCTATTGCCTAGAAACTAATAAGGTAATGTCCAATTTCGCTCAACTGTTATAGTTGCGCAGGAGGATGTTATGGTGATACAATTTATATTTCCTCTACCATATTACTATGGATATTATCGTAGAATGGCTTAATTTTATTTATAATGGTATAATTTATGGTTTGATGTGTAGGTGTGAATATAAAAAGACAGTTATGGAATCACATTTTGCGATAAAAGTTTCTCGTATTAGTATACAGTGTGGTGTTTATATTGTAAATGATAAATCATATCATGTCAATATTTGTTCCAATTACTATACAACCATATACGACACGACTGGCAGTGGCTAAGTGATTAATTTTCTGGGCTAGGTTGCGCCGTTTCGAATCCCGCACGGAACAAATATTTGTATGATCTACAGATAGTTGTTTCGGATCTGGTTGTAAAACAACTCACATACACACTGTGTATGTGACATGTACCTATGTTTAAAAAAACAATAATCACGACAGGAGAAATCCGAGAGAGGTGCAAAGTTTAAAAAAAATGTTTCGTAAATTTTATCATATTACTAACAATTACGAATTACGAAGGTTTATAACACTGCAATGCAACAAGTTAACAAATCGTTATCAAAGGCACGCGTGCGTGTTATTCGAGTGACAGATTAACACACAACATGGCTTCAGTTTTTATCCCACACGTTGTTACACCAAGAAAATACAACGCGAACGAAGCCGCGGAAAGTAATAAATTAACTTGTATACAGAGCCGTCAGATAAAAAGTTTTCATTACACACAGCCTCAGTATCCCCAAGAGTTATTAGATACCACTGGAGTAAGGATCGGAGTCCACGGCGTTCTGTGTGTTTTTGACTACCCCTATGGAAAAAAGAGTGACGTTATGTAGGTACAGTAAGCATTAAAAATTTGTATACACATGTATATGTAATATGTAGCGAAATTCAAACGCTTATTCTTGGAAAAGTATTGGTTAAAATCATAAAATTTAAATGACTATGTATTTTTATGTATCCGCAGATACTAAGTGTAAAGTTGGTCAAGATTTCAATCCCTCTAAAAATCGCCTTTGAATTTCATTAAGTGTATCTGTGTATACTATTTCCAATTCACATCTCGAATTGAACCCAACGACTTTGCTGATTGATTCCAGTCACGTTTGAATCAATCAATATAGTCAAACTATGAAACTACCACCCACTGCTTGACGTAATCCTTTCCTATGTTGCGCTCTTGCAAACATTTAATCCTTAAAAAAAAAAAAAAAATTTTTCATCCGGCTCGGCAACACTAAGTCAGTCCATTTCAGCTTAGTGGACGAGCACCATTAATCTAGATTACAGAAATTAAACAGAAAATTACACACGGTTAGAAAAATTGCATTTAATAACAGAGACAGTGATAAATTACCGTTTGGTTCGCGACAGAGAATAGGCCTCTCTTTCTCATAATCACGTGAATAAGATAGTAAAGTGTGAAATATGTATTTTATGTCAAAATCTCGACATTCTCCATCAGGCCATTAACCCTTCCTTAGCAAAATATCTAAGTATCTGAATGTTTTATATTCTTTACTATATTTTTAACTGCGTCAATGATCTAGCAGCTGCAAGCGCGACTGCTGATCATGAGTTCTTGGCCTTTATAGAGACTCAAATAATGTGGGTGAAAATAGTACACTTCTGCTTTAAATTCCAAGAATACTGACGTTATTTTATATTTTTAAGTGGATAAGATCAGATCACTCTAGTATGTCCTTCTAATCGTAGTACATAAGACTGTACTCACGGTAAAACGTGTAGGCGACACAAATAAATACATTTTTATCGACCACCTCAAGAATAGAACCGCTATTATGACCTACATTAGAATGATGTCAATTTAGAAATACATTTGTTGAACTAGCTGGTTTTATCTAGATAACAATAGTTTACTAATTCCAAATTATACTGATGTTTTTTTATGGAAATCGGAACAGCTGTATTGATTGTAATTATTTTTAGATTACGAGAGGTCATAGGGTCAGAGGACTCTAGCAGACATTTTGTTTTTTATAATAAATGCCTCTCGCAGTTAGCTCAGGTAATTTTTACTGCTTAACCGGGCTAACGGCGAGACCAGAAGGGGCTCAAGCCGAGCAAATTAAATAAAATTAAGCAACACTGCTAAGGGCGTCCCATAGTGGGACTCGAACCTCGGCTTAGGGCGTTGTTGGAGGACAGACAAGAGAGGACTTGCTGGATCTGATTGTGATTATTTAAGGGCATTTGATTTATTACTACTGGCACAGCGCGGGCTAGCTCGAGCAAGGGTCGGGGTGGAGAATGAACGGGTCCTCGCGACGGGCCTCGTTGGCGAGGACCGTATGACGGTCGGTTGTGTATAGCAAACTGCCAATTTTTCTTACTTATTCATAACAATCTTAACGAAAAGCTTTGGTAATTGAGTTGCTGTCGTGTGCGCATTCAAAAGTAGGTGCAATCCATGTGCTAGCAAAGGTTTGCAAGTTTTTTCGTGTTGGTGGTCAATAACCTGTCTCCGGAGATAACTATTGGCTGATAAGGACGTTATGTACCTACTTGAATTATAATAAGGTGTACCTTTTTGCGAGTCGCGACTTAGTTTCGGGGTTGGTACTATTTGTAAACGTTTTCTTTTTTATTCATTTTTCTTTTTATTTTAATCTTTGCCCCACACTCGTAAATATTCCTGTATCGTGGATGCGTTACCAAACACGTATATTCACATACACAAATACCCAGACCCGAAACAACTATCTGTAGATCATACAAATATTTGATCCGTGCGGGAATCGAACCCGCGACACCTAGCGTAGCAGTCGATCTCTCAACCACTGCGCCGAGCGTGCCGTTTGTGACTTGTGTCACGGAATATCAAAGTTACAATATCTTTTTTTATTATTCTTTGCAAATAAGTTCGCCGCTTGTCCTATGGGAGTTAATGGGATTACAATCCTGGATTTATGTGGTATCCGTAGAGAGTACACGGCTATACGTGGTGATATTCGTAGACCGAGTACGTCAGTGTTAACTCCAGAATCCGAAACGAAACCTCCAGGCAACGAAAGCCGAAACACAAAGGGTTATCGTGACTTTATTTAATACTTCATCAGTATGCCATTTTCTTTTAATAATTTATCAACTTTATATGGACTATTTCAATTACTTGTTATAAAAATGTCGTGTTTCGCGATATAAACACTGCACGGGTCGTTACGTAAGTGTATTACTGATGTATATGTCTGTCTGTGTAATTAATTATATAGTTTTGCTAATAAATTCTGTTTTTTTTTCAGGTATGTACCAGTGCATGGGCCCGATAATGTTTTAGAGAAGTCATTTAACAGGTAAAAAGTTATAGAAATATTTACCAGACGTCTGTAAGTACTGTGAGACGGATAATTGTTATCAACTTTGGCTTGTGAATTAAAGTAATATTATTTCTAAAAGCAATGGAGTAAAACAGAAAAAATGTTCCACAATTTCCTAAATATTTAAAAAAGAACCGTGTTGTTTAATCTCAAAGATTTTCAGTGGACCTACACCTTCCTCTTTGTTTTTCTCTCTGAAGAAAACTTATAAAGCTCAGTGAACAATGTGGCTTTACACACATAATCCTTATATCTCTATACACATGTACGCATACAGGTGATAATCAATCCATTTCCATTACCTACATAGATAGCGAATGGCCTCATTTAGGGTTGCTACCCGTACAAATGTCCGTTACGTCATAGGAAATTATTATAATGGCATAAATGTAAGACCAAACTATACGAAGATATTATTAATTTTTCAATTATTTGTTCGCGAGATATTGAGTAATTTGCTTTTAAAAATATCTTGTAAATATTAAACATGAATTATAAAAAATATAAATATTAGATATACTCATTCAAGAAGACCTTGTTTGAGGGTAGCTAATTTGCACCTATATTTTGAGTCATAAGCCAAAAATAATAGGTTTCCATAAAAAAGGTCCGGCTTTCAGAATCTACTACCTACTAAATAATGTTATATATATATATATATATATTTGATAACACTGCGACATCTTAAAAAAATATATCTGTACTATAACACAACTCTAAAGTTGTCTGTTTGTACACTTCTAACTTAAAAACGAATGGACCGAATTTCACAGGACTTCATTTTAGGGCTACTTAGGGGTCTAGCTCTAATCTACCCTAAAAAGGTTTTTTAATATCTTTCACGAGCATTCCAAATCCACGCAGACAAAGTTTTTGGGACAGCTAGTTGTAAATAAAATTCACGTGTCAGCCCTACCAATTTACTCATACATAGGCAAGTGAGTGCCTTCTTCACAATGGAGGGCGACAAAGTGCAGATTAAGCACTTTTCTTTCGCTAAAGGCCCGGTAGAACGTCACAATAGGGTTATAGGGATCGGCAGTCGATTAAAGACCTCTCGACTGAAGTGTGGGTTCGTACAATGAAATACAAAACAGCTATTTGTCTTGGACTGACTTGTTGTAATGTTTTGTTCTTGTCTTTGTTTGACGTCTGTCATACCGTTCTTTAAATACGCTCTTGTTTGAATGCAGGATATATTATCGTTCATTCAGTTTTATCAAAGTGACTGTATAATAGCATCACGCCTGTATTCACCGATGAGTTAGGCATATTTGTACTATTGTACACTCACATTTCGCTGATGTTGTTATTAAGTCCCATGTAATAGGGAGCGATCCTATTCGAGACTCCGTGCTGCTACTAAGAATGCCTATATAGAAAAATCCAATAACACTTTGCCCAACTTGGGAATGGAACCCAGGACCTCACGCTCAGTCGCACTTGCGAGTTTATGACCACTAGACTAACGACTGAAAATAACTTTACCTAGTATTCAATAATTTAAATCTTGTGTTTAATGTAGGTACCTACATTTTTATAGGAACAATTTTCTAGATAAAACTGTAGCTATGTAATATTGGGACTGGTAAAACAAACTAAAACAAAAATTTTATGAATTCGATGAACAAAATTGGTTTTTGCATTCACAGTTTTATTTAACTTTGTGTCGATATTTTGTAAAGTATAGTGTGCAGTGTACTTCGCCGCCCGTTCCATATCCCCAGGTGAGGATGAAATGCACCAATATAGATAGGTGTTTTCGCTTTGGTACACCGCTGCACCAGGCGGATACGAAGTGATAACATTTTTTTTTTCTTTATCTTACTTGGCCCCTTCCTGATTGTGTTAGCTGTTGACCGTGACTTCGACCGCGTAAGGTCTCTATTTAGTGTTTCGCTGCAATAGTCATAATAAACCTATGTCTTTCTTCAAATCCCATGCTACTTCTTTGTAAAATTTCGTAACGATCGGTTCAGGGCTTTAGTCATGATGACAGAATTGATTTCGCATTTATAACAGTATGGATACTTGAATTGGTTAGGTTAGGCTAGACAATAGAAGATAAGTGTTGTGGATTTTTTTTCAGTGAAGTTCAGTGAAACAGGCTTACAAGCACAATAGGCTTTCAGTTTTCGAGCTACAATCGTTTTACGAGAACTCGATTAAAGTATGCGTGGACGGTGCAAATGGCTTTGTTTTAAGTTTTCTGTATGCGCCTCTCGCGATATTCTGAATTATTCCGAGTTTGGACGAATTGCTTTTTGAAATGTAGGCGTCATTCAATAAATGCACATCAATTTTTCAATATTTTACAATCATGTACTTACAGGATTAATAAGTAGCATCGGTTTTATGTGTTGTTTGCGTTTATCAAAGTTCCTTCCAGGTTCGTAAATTTTCGATATTTTATTTTATTATTGGTTTCGAAAAAATAATCTGGTAGGTAGGTATGTTGTGTTCGTGTGTGCTCTGTTAAATAATAATTTTCTTTATGAAAGTGCAAATGCAAATGAAAGAGCAGTGATAGCCTAGCGGTTGAACGCTTGCCTTCCATGCAGGAGGGTCCGCGTTCAAACCCGGCCCGCACCTCTGACTTTTCGGAATCATGTGCGTATCAGAATTTGATTGTCACTTGCATTTACGGTGAAGGAAAAACATCGTGAGGAAACCTGCACACCTGAGAGGGCTCCATAAAGTTCTCGACGGTGTGTGTAGTCCGCCAACCCGCACCGGGCCAGTGTGGTGGACTAAGGCCTACCCCTTCTCATTTTGAGAAGAGACCCTTGCCCAGCAGTGGGTCAGTAATGGGTTGAATTTATTTATTTTCTCCTTTATTTATTTAATAACATATATATATATATATTTTAATGAAAGCGCTGCATCATTTGATATAAACGTAAAACAACGTTTATTCTGCCAACCGAAAACGCTAACAGCTAAAAATAGCCGCTTATTTAAAGATTCAAGATATCCGGTACCTCGTTTTAATTAAGGCGGGTACCAATTAAAAAGTTGTCAAAGTTTTTGTGCCCCGATAACACTTCGATAGCCGTAGGAGTGTATCAGTAGCCCTTGAAGTTATGGCGAGACTTAGCGCCGGTGTCCACACTTTAAGTAATTTGCGGACTTGCAATGGGATATTTTCATTTAAAAATTTTTCAACTGTAACTTACATGGAAAATAACTAGCGTGACGCTCATAAGATTCGATTGTAATTGTTTTTCATCCCGAAAGTAAGTGAATTTGTCAGTCGCTGGTTTCTGACGGCAGAATCGTAAATTAATATAAATTAGAAATTATGTCTATATATAGTATTTTCCTTTCATTTAGAGGAAAACTATGACAAGAATTTGCCTTGTTTTATGTATGTTTTTTTATTTTATTTCTACGAGGTGAGTCAAAAGTTTTACTACGTATAGTCAAATATCAAATAGTGTCAATCAATCAATCAATAAAGTAGGTACATAGTTAATTAAAGTTATCGTCTCCGTAGAAACGGTATGTGAAACTATTATTATAAAATAATACCTAAGTTTATTTGGTATTAGAGCTTAATTGAATGATACTGCTATTATATATAAGAGTATATGATTAAAGAATAAAAAAATAAAAAATATAACTTACTTTATCTGAGAAAATATATGCTGTGTATATGTTTTTCGTTCCTTAGCATTTTCGCATTATATGAGTTCGGTTGTTCTTGTCTGGCTCCTACACACAATGTTATACAGCGTAAACCAACCCACGTATCAACAACAGTATTGGTGTGTGTACATATGAGATGTATGTTTGTGAATTGTATCCACGACACAAGAGAAATATACTGTGAGGCAATATTAAAAAAAGTTTATAAGGTGTACGCATCACGGTACGAAGGAAATTTCTACAACATGGAACAAATCATGGTAACCCTACTCTACCATCTATCGGGAAAATATTCAGCAAAAACATGAAAGGAACTTAAATTGGAAGGCAACTTTACCAGTGAAACTTATAACCGGTTTACTTGAAATGGATACCGCTATTCGAAATTTAATTATCACTTTTATTATTGTTATTAGTAACAATAAGTATATTTAAACAATTAAACTGGATAAATCTCGTTGAGCACGGAATTAATGGATTAAAATTGGGGTAGAGTAATTTATTAAGTATCCACTTACTATACTTATTTATTTAAAAATCAAAGAAATGGTTTATAAAGTAAAGAACAAGCTTTCCTGGGAACAGGTTCTAAATACAAAAGGAGAGTTTTAGAACAGCGTTTAGAAATAACATTGAAGATCCTAATTGTTAATTTCTCGGATGACGCCTGCTGAGTTTTAACGATTGGCGGCACTTGTTCATTTTCAACACGATTCGAAGTAACCTTGAAGGCCAAAGAAAGCAGTAATCTCAATTTTAGCGTTTACGAAAACTGAAGATTTTATCTGTCTGCCATTTTTTTTTTCTAAATGGCCCCATTTTATTATATTATACGTATAAATCGATATTAGAAGCACGCACAAAAAAATCTTTAGTAAGACCTCATAAAATGTTACAATTAGAAGAAAATAAACGATTTGGAAGCCAGTTCGGAAAAAAAAATACCGGTCGGTAGTGAAATGAGGTTCCATATTAAAATCTTCAAATTCGAACTGAAAAAGAAAATGAGACTTAAATAAAAACAATCACATATAGAGGTAAGAAGTAATCGTTTGTCGTGGTATAGACATGTCATGAGGAGGGATGAGAAACATGATACTAGAAGGATTGTCAGTATGAATGTGGATAGATACGAAGGAAGAGGTAGAACCAGGCAAACATGGATGGATTGTATGTAAAGTGATATGGTATGTATGATATACAAGAGAGTGAACTCTGAGATGAAGTCTGATAGAGATGAATTGAAGAAAAATACATATTGCGTCGACCCCAAAGAATATAGATTGTAAGATAAGGGCAGGAAAATGATGATAAAATAAAGGGAACTCGTCCAGTTCGACCACCACAGTAATACGCTTGCCGACGTAGAAGCTGCATTAATAAATTCAATTAATGCATTTTCAATTATGCTTCCGAGATTTTAATGCTCTTTTCTTTGAAGGGCGGAAATCCAGATCCTAATCCTTCAATAAAAGCGTTCAGATTACTCAATAGCTAACTGCTAGGATTAATATGGCAGATTTTGCGCTGATCTGGAAATATAATTTTTTTATAGGATTCGAAAGTTTACGAGTATACCATTTTCTTTTCATAGCATAGCATCACGCTCGTATTCCCCGAAAGGTTAGGCAGAGGTGTACTATTGTACCCACCCACATTTTGCAGATGCCGTTATTTAATCCCATATAATAGGGGGCGATCCTTTTGCAATCTACTTGGCACAGTTCCAGACTTCGTGCTGCTACTGAGAATTTTCATACAGAAAAACCCAATAACACTTTTACCGACCCGGGAATCGAACCCAGGACCTTATGCTCAGCAGTCGCGCTTGCGATCACTAGACCAATGAGACAGTCGTTTTCTTTTAACTGGCGGGTTTTCGTTTGATTTCACTGTTAATATTATGTATGAAAAGTCATTTACATGAAATAGTACAGCTTAAGTATTGCTAGCTTTATAATAAAATGTACCACGCTCTTGTATAGTATAGAGTTTTATTCGATCTTCGATCATAGTTACGTCTACCCAAAAATGTGTGCGCGCATTTTTTATTAGAAGTTCACTCAAATGCGCGCGCACAATTCTTTTATACATTTTTGGCTTTACTGTAACTGCAGCCAAAGTTCTTCGAAATAAGTACCTACAGATAGGTAGTGCTAACATTATTTCGCGAGGTGAATGAAATGAAATGAAATGAAATTATTTATTTTGCAATTAGCATTTTTCAATCACTTATACACGTTATTTTAAACCAGATGGCGTTGGCATTTTCTATGACGATCCCCGAGAAGAAATGCCGAACAAACTCGGGGGTCAAGGTCTATTTTAAGGAATGAATTGGTCGATTTCTTTGTCATGAGTGACGATCAAAATAATATCGGGAACCAATCAAAATGATATCAGTAGTCATAATAACTTTGCAAGAACACTGAAAAAATACATAGATTATGTTATGTTTCAACTTTTATTTTTAAACTTTGCCCGACGCTTGGATTTCTCCTGTGTCGTGGGTACATTGTTACAATCATACATGTCACATGTACACACAGCCAGACCCGAAACAACTATCTGTAAATCATACAAATATTTGTTCCGTGCGGGAATCGAACCCACAACGCTTACCGCAAAAAGCTATACACTTAGCCAATGCGCCAACCGTGCCGTCAAATTACTGTTCGAGTGCATTCACTCTGTCACATATCAATAATAACCGAGACGCGAGCATTGACGTATAACTCATCAAATTCACTTTCGCTACAGGAATCTTGTTTTCCGGAATTTTTAATATTTCTTCTACGTTTTGGACTTACACATGTTTCTTGTCGTGTCTGCGGAGCGTTTGTCACTTTAGTGACTAGTTTTTGTGTTTACAATACATTTGATTGGACACGCAACAGTTTGATAGTCGTGCATTAATTTGTAAGTGAATTAGGGGCCTTTGTTTCTTGTTGGCAACTGATTTGTTGTTATCAGTGGCCGGTTTGACTCCACTTATGTAGCGGTTACGTCTTCATATTCTGGATTCAATTAATTAGCATGACATTATTGTGTCAGAATAGTTCGCACGCACGTATTCAATTAATTGTAATTAAGAGTGGCGTATGTAGGTGCCTACTTATGTTCTAAAATGCTTTGGCTCTCGCAAGCGTGCTCCATCATTTTTCACATCTTAGTTTAGCTATTTATATATTTATTTTAATCTTGATTTGAGTCACTTGTAACTAACTAACAAGTAGAGGTAGTATATTTAATAAAATAACCTTGTATCACGCCTGTATTTCCCGAAGGGTTGAACAGAGGTGCACTATTGTACACCCTCATTTCGCCGATGCCGTTATTGAGTCCCATGTAACAGGGACCGAGACCATTGCCATCTACCAGGCACAGTTCTAGACTTCGTGCTACTACTGAGACTTTCCATACAGAAACCCAATATTACTGCCAGACTGGGAATCTAACCCTAGACCTCACGCTCAGCAGACAGTAAAATAGCGCAATTTTTTTTTTTACTAAATGTTAAATTCTAAACGTAGTTTGCTTGAAACCAATGTTTCACTTAATCGATTATTTTTTATCTGTGTCTGATGATCATAAAATGTGCTATAAGGAAATGAATAGTAGGATATAACAATAATGAAAGCAAAAGCAACCAGCCATGCGGATACCTGTAATGTAAACTAAACGCATCATATAACAAACGGTTTTAAAACCACATTGTTGTCATAATAAGTCAGTGTATGTCAGTTTTTTGAGTGCACTCTATTATCTGGTAGACGAATTGCTGTATTGCGTTTATGTTTTTATAGTGATGGCAGGAACATGTCGGTAATGTCGCTTCTGGCAAATTAAAGTGATTTACGGGATCTAATCGCCCAGAGAATAAAAAAGTTAAATTTCATAAAGAATGCTTCTTTTTTGGCGAAAATAAACGAAATAAAGTAGGCACTACCCCTATTACGTCTTTTCCTCGGCCCCGAACGCAGTTACCGAAAAAAATGAGTGAATAAATCGTGCGCGCGCATTTGAGTGATTTTTTTTTCGAAAGCGCGCATATTTTTTTATAAATTTTCGGCTTGATGTCAGCTATGGTCTTGGTGGAGGAAATATCGGAATAGGGTTACAGAAGGCAACATACTTATACTAAGGACACATAGGAGCAAGTGATGTATTTAGGATGGTTTGATGGGATTTTATAAGGAAGGCTTAGAAACGTTCGGTTATAGGTACTTACTTTTATCCATAAATATAGTCTTATTTAGGTAAGGAATGATCATTAAAATATTATTTAAAATCTTTTCCTTACCTAGATATACATTTTGGTTGAGCATATATTTATAATATTATTCGTCTGGGTTACATTAAATAGAGGCTTACTGTACTGTCACTTCACATGAGGATGAATATCTACATATTATAAAACAGTCCCCCGTCGCGTCTGTCTCTCTGTCTGTCTGTCTGTCTGTTAGCGATAAACTCAAAAACTACTGAGCGGATATTTATGCGGTTTTCACCAATAGACAGAAAGATTCATGAGCAAGGTTTAGGTGTATAATATGTTAAGGTTTTGTGTAAATTGGCTGAAATATGACGATGATAGTTGAAGATGTCGGAAAAAATCATGCCGACTGGGGAGCTTTACTGGCATGCGCCGAGTAAATGCTCGACGTAACAGGCAGATACGACACTACGACAAAAAAAGAAGGCGTATATGCTCTGCTACCCGTGCGAAGCCGGGGCGGGTCGCTGGTGTTTAATATAAAGGTCATAATACTAATACAATCATCATAATAATCACTGCAGACCACAAATCCATTATGAACGAAGAAACAATCATAAATAGTTATTAAACCAATACCTATAAGAAAAATAGATAAATAGGACAAAAATAGGATCACAGAACTATCAAACCCCAACAAAACATAAGTCGTAGGGTCCCATAAAACAAACGACATTTATCCAAAGGACGCGATAATTGGCAAAGGCCGGATTCCATCAAAATAGTCAGTCACTCTTCAGAGCTGTAATTAAGGAGAAAAATCGCGGCTATTTCGTTGTCTGAGCTCCTACTACTTGATAACTCGAACTAATCCGAATGTCATTTCTGTTTCATTCCTCATGTTTGATGCGGTTGAACGGTAAATTTCATAAGAAAAACACAGATTTCCAATTAGTTAATAAGAAATAGTTCAAGAAGGATCCTAATGGCTTACCTATATTTAAAGCAATTGAGAGAAATAAAACGGTGTTTGTAACTGCCCGGTTGATGGCTCGCCCTCTATTACATGGGACTTAATAACAGCATCGGTGAAATGTGGGCACACAATAGTACACCTGTCTAACCCTTCGGGGATACAGGCGTAATCATATATCAAATAAAAATGTAAATGGACAGTAGGCATATATATCATATTGTGTTCTCACAATCTCACACTATCATAGACAAATTACTCTTGACTGATCTCTATAATGTAAAATACATCTGAATCAATTAAAAATACATTCAATACATACTAATAAAGAAACGGTATCATTGCATTGAACCTTCATTTCATGCAATATTAATAGATCTCGTGTTAGAAGTGGAGCGTGTGCCTAGCAAGGTGATGAAACTCACAGTTTTAACGAGAGCAAAAAAGTGTGACAATAACGTAAGACATTAAACTTTAAAAACATTAATATTATCACTGATAACTCGACTGGTTTTTCTATATTTGATGTTGTTATACGGGTTTGGTTTTATATATGATGTTATACGGGTTTGGTTTGGTACATTGGAAGTTCATTACAAACTCCCAATGTACCAAACTTGTCGTCGCCGATGCGCGATTACCATGTCTGCACAGAAAAGAAGAACTATTACTTACTCTTTCTGATATTTTTTTTTATATTAGCGCATCTAACTTTAACAAAGAACGTCCCTAGAATTGGTAGTGTGTGTCCTTCTAGTGCGTTCTCTACTGCTTTCATTTACACGATACATGAAAATAGATTTTTTGTATAATAGCTTTTTATTAATTCTGTCCAAATCATAAAGCTTTTCTTTCTTAATGACTTTCTTTATACAATTTTGCTCCATATCGCAACCTTTATTCAGCAATCATTTTCTTTCTTCGTCTGAACCTGTTTTCACTCTTTATACTTCACTTAACGTCTTCATTCATCTAAATTTTTTTATCAGTTGTCATCCGTTTTTCGATTTGGTTATTGCTTTTGTCTTCTTTAACTTTTATAAGTTGATATATTTCCCTAAGTGAAATGAGTTTCCGACCAATGGTAGGTGGTGCGAAAATATCTTGATCTGCAGATCGCCGATAGGTCGGGTAAGCGATACCTCACGATGAAAGCGTAATGGTCCGCGTTAGTCACTCCGCCATTGTTAGCGTTGAGACCCCGACTTGTAGGTAAGTGAGCCAGTATTGTACCTAAATTGTGGCTAAGTGCTTTATCGGGAAACTAAAATTATACGATACATTTTATGTAGAGTGAAATTAGTTGAGGTTTTTCTGTTAGCTTTGATTATGACGCTAAGAGGGCACCGCGCTCATATGCATATACCTCATCATTGCCAGCTCCAGTGATCCGTACAATTTGGTGTAGTGCACAAGCGACTTTATCATTAAACATAATAGTTAATTTGTATGCTATATTAGAAATTAGTAATTCTTTAATCACGTTGTTGAGTAAAATATCTTAATAACGGTATTGACGAATTGTCGTTGTACAATAAAACACCTCTGCCTTCACCCTTCGAGAAATATAGGGTAATACCATATTATGGCGTTGTTGTCAAAATATAAATCATACTTAATTAATAATTCTGCTTCAATATCGAACTTAAATTACTCATTTCAAAGTCCATCAATTAATTTAAGAATTCATCGCACGCGCTTCCTGTGATGCGTTTGATTGCATCTCTGAGGATGTTAGGTAGTTGCTGACGTGGTCAGAATAATATAATAATTGTACCGTCTATACTTGGCTAATTATTTTATTCTATGGGAAACTATTAGCTTTTGTTTGGCGGACGTGATTTGGCAACGTGCAACAGGACGAAATAACACATTCAGCTTTACATGCATCACACCTGTATTCTCTACAGAGTTAAGCAGAGGTGTATATTTGTCACACATAAATCCTTACTATAATCTTAGAATTTGACCCCTGAGTTTGTTTAGGCGTTTCACCTCAAGGATAGTCATAGGAAGTGCCGACGCCATCTATAGTAGTTTAAAAAAGACGTGTATGAGTGATTGGGAAATCCTAATTGCAAAATAAATAATTACATTTCATGTCATATATTGTACACCCACATTTCCTCTATGTTATATATGTGTTATAAAGTGCCATTGTAATTGGGGCGAGCCTGTTGCCATATACGCACAATTTTACACTAATGGCTGTTCCTGAGAATTTTCTTATAGAGACACCAATAATACTTTGCGCGACCCGAGGATCGAACTCGGGACCTCACACTCAGCAACCGCGCTTGTGACCACTAAACCTTTATTACTGCAGTGAGTGACTACGATTTTTTCAGTCAAGTACTGTTACGAGTTCTATCGACACCATTTTAAATCCAGCTCCCATTCAAAAAGAGCATAGTAACTAAAAATTCTAACATAGTATTGGAACTATCGAGGCTGGCAGTCGACACGACAGGCACTGACGAATGTTCGCCCACTTTTATCTGGCCCGGACAGGCGGGTCGTCATATGTCATTGAGGATTACTGCCCCACCCAAAATGTACGATTAGCCGTTATATATGTATAGCGGGAATATTGAACTATGAAATGTGAGTGGGGATAACACAAAAAAAAAAAACAGAAGCAGAGGTGTACTATTGTACACCCACATTTCGCCGATGCCGTTATTGAGTCCCATTTAATAGGGGGCGAGCCTGTTGCCATCTACCGGGCACAGTTCCAGACTGCGTGATGATACTGTGAATTTCCGTACAGAAAAACCCAATTACACTTTGCCTTACCCGGGAATCGAACCCAGGACCTCACGCTCAGCAGTCGCGCTTGCGACCACTAGATCAATGGGGCAGTTTTATATCAATTTGTAATGTCCTATTTATGGGCAAACATCTTCCCCATAACCTTCCACTCCTCACTTTGTATTGCTTTCCCTGTGAAACCGCCTGTCTCGTCGCGAGCATTCCCTAGGCCGCCTAAATGGCGCCCAGTACCTAGCACCCACTGCCTAAAGGTACTCGCCCGTCAGTCTTGGTGTTATCTACAAATACGACTCGGCCATCCCGTTTCAACTTGCCAGTGGTCCACATCTGCGATACCTATAAGACTAGTAAGTACCCATATGAGAGCGAGTCCACTGCTGTTTACTGCAGTATATATTCATATGTAGGGATATTATATGTAAGGTTACTTTATATAATAGGGTAATGGTGCACTTAAATTATTATTTTGTAATTGGGTTTAACCAATTTTAGGCAATAATTTCATCCCATTTATGCTAGATACGTCAACTACAGAACAAAGACGTATTTTAAGAAAAAAAACTTTTTCAATATTACCACTTTAACACGTAAAAAGAATGGTTATTTCAATTTCGAAATAATCTTTCCTTTCACGCAAGAAAATTCAAGTGAATTGTCTAGAAATTCCTTTTTTAAACGAATCTAGAATTCCACCCGTCTCGTCTTCATCTTTACAAAAGACCTTTCACAAAAAACAGTATAATTTATGCCCAGTCTAGGGTCACTTGGTGATTCAACCCGTGCTTATTCGAATTCTTTTGATACTCCGCCTGTCATAGAAAAGGTACGTTAATTTAATTAAGAATTTTAATACTTTTCGCAAACTTTTCTTTGTGCCCGCCAAACTGTTCAGGCGGAATGGGCCGATTTTAATAAGCTAAGCATTCTACCTTAGCGATGGCGGTCTGTTTAATTTTTCGTCGATTGCACAGGCATTTCTCCTTTGATCTTTAATGAATTGAATTTGGTTTTATTGGCAAATTAAGCCAAAAAATACGATGCTATAACTTGTTGCCAAATTGGGTTTTACCAGGCTTTTTCAAGAGTTCATTATGTCCAAAATGTAAGTTTCTTTATAAGGAATATCTTAGAATGTGTGGTTTTTTTAAATACAAAACTTTTTGTGGTTAATCTCGGCTTGAAGTTGTATTGCATAAAAAGTTATAACTAGGTGTTAGTCCCCAAATAACAATCACGAACAAAACTTGTTCTCATTTATCTTAATCTGTGCCAAACACTGTTTAAATATTCCTTTTCTACGACATCTTTCATTAATATTTTAATAAGCAACGGCGGTTTGTGTACCAAAGGCGAAATCAGCGAACAAGGGGATCCAAAAATATGTCCCTGAATAATGAAGTCCATTATAGAGACGAAGAAAGGGGCCAATCAAAAACGTCTGTCATATCGTATGATCTTATTAAGCCGGAAGATCGATGTTACTCATCGTGATAACATCGAATAATACCCGTGGATCATTCGATTAATTACAATTCACTTCGCTTAATTACATTTGCTGAGATTCGAGATTGAGGCGATGCTATAGGTGTTTTGTTGATTGTGAAACTTCTTCAAATGCTAATTAAGTTTTCTAATTTAGGGCTGGACTGTGTTGATTTTGAGGGTGGTAAGTAATTGCATACAAATAAGCAGATAAAGGATAATCATGTCCCCATAGGTCTAGTGCTCGCAAGAGCAACTGTTGAGGGTGAAATGTGTGTTCGATTTTCGGGTCGGACAAAGTGTTATTAGATTTTATGGTAAGAAAAGTTCTTAGAAGCTGTTTGGGATTGTGCCCGGCAACAGGCTATATCAATCCCCAGTCAGTAAGCAAGCTTCAATGTAGCAGCTGTTGTCATTGGCTATAATTTTAACTAAATCGGTTCTGTTTATGGTTGATGGAATTAGATGTCACGAAACTCAAGTGGGCGTGTGTTTAGGTGTGCCGTGAGGATTCATATATTACGAGTATTTGGTAATGATCGTAATATCGCCCCCGCGATAGTACAAACTAATTTGTGTGAGTTTTTTTTTGTTGATAATTTTATCTGTTGCTTTTAACATCATTTTATAAGGAAGATTGGTTGTAATTTATTTATGGGTTAGATAACAAACTTCCTTGTTCTAAGATTTTATACATTACATCACGCCTTACTTTTATTGGGGTACACAGAAACTACAGAATGCCGTGTACTTACATACATCCTTATGTATTCCTTTAGCTAGAGAAAATTTTACTAAAGGCAAAACTAAAACTTAAAGCTCGAATTGCCATATCTACAGAAATCTTTCTGACATGGTTAAAAATTGTTCGGCTTTTCCATTTCCACAAAAGATTTTAGCCACAACAAGGTAACAAAAAAGTAAAACAATTTACGAGGAGGTAATGAAAGAATTTTAAATGAAAACAATTAACAAAGCTACAAAAAGCTATGAAATTTCTAGAAACGCGTCGTTCTTGATAAGGACTGGCCGGGAAAGGCCAAAAAAACTACTGTGACAATGCTAAGGCATGTTTGCAGCGGGACTTCTGTTAACCGAAAGTATACTTTAAGGTATGTGGAATAGGATTTGAAGTCCTAAATCCTGGTGGTCACACTCTGGGCTCAGCGCCAAGTAGATGTGGAGGACGCACATTTTCGTCTGTTTTTCATACAGATGCACGTCTGAATGGCCCTCATTTTTTTTTTTTTTTTATTTTCTCTAAATGCAACCGTCTTTCTCGATGTACCGTTTTAGAGGAAAATTAAATATGATTTACTGTTCATAAAATGCAACGCTTTCAATGTCATTGTAGTAATTTAGGATCTAGATTTTTTATGTCTGTCACTAGAGCGAGATTCTATAGTTTATTAAGCTAGAATTTATTTTAATCTATTTTTTTTGCAATATATTTTTTTATCCTTTTTGCAGGTCTTTTTTTATATCCAAGTTGGCGCCGATATTTTCTATGACAATCTCTGAGAAGAAACGCCGAAATAAACTTAGGTCAAGATTAGGTGAGAATAATGGTGTCTGGAATGGCCTTTAGACGAAAGTGCCATAGCTGTTTGAGCTGACCTGTCCCGACAGATGGCAAGCATGCATCAATCACAACCCTATTTTAGGGAGCTTAGCGACCTGACGCACTACAGTTATTTCAGCAGGATGAACTGCTCAAACTGCCAGAAATTAATGAATTTAAGTGTTCCGCCTACATAAAACTCACATTAACAATGTAAAGCGGTTTAAACGAATTAAAGATTTTGACGAACTTTATCAAACTATCATGTTGAAAGTATTACAAGCCAGTAATCAATTTACTTTTCTTCTTTAGAATCCGAAAAAAATTGGATCCAGATCAATTTCATCCAATTTCACACGCTTTAACATCGTACCGACCGTGACGACAACCGATTCAGAAAGTCAATTTATTAATTCATCTCTATCACCTTTATCAACATAACCTACCCTTAGAGCTTGCTTTAAAACGAGGTTACATTCATGTAACGGATTACCCTTGTCAGATTAAACTTACGGGTATAAGTACATTATTCTGATTACGAAGTACCAGAAGGACTAGTCCGCACTTCCTCCCCGTTACCCCGCACCCCCTGTACTACCTCGGGTTGTCACTTGGACGTGACTAGATTCGGAACGGAATCGATTTATTGAAATTGCGTGGCATACATCGGGTACTTAATGTAATCAATCGATTGCGAGCAACGTCGTGTTCGTGTGACTTAATGTTTCAGGCTTGTAGCCAAAGTGTTGTATTAAATTGTATTATGTTTGGTTTGATTGTTTGTTGTGTTTACAATTGCTCCAACTGCGTGGTCTTTCTTTCATTTCGTGTCGATAGCTAAATTCAAATTTGGTCGTCTCAACACATGGCCAGCTCGTCTGCTCTCGGATTGGCCTCCATGAGATCCTCCGCATTACAGGAGAGGGCAGTTAGGACACAACAGCAGGTGTTCCATTGTCTGTATAGCGTGGTGAGTAGGCATCAAATAGGTTTCAACCACAGGGATTCTTGTTTTTCGTTTTGAGATTTTAATGCTTAAATCTTCATCACTGGAATCAAAGTTACTGTAAGGAAGTGGCTGCCGAAAAATCTTCTGAATGTACTAAAAATATTTGAAATCTAAACCGTGATTGTTGTGACTGTGAAATGTTAGCCTGCGCAATACTCGTATTTTGAGACGAAACTTTTTGTCACATAAATTGAATTTCGTTCCAATCGAATTCATTGTTTTCTATAGGAATAGCGTTTACCTCTAAGTGTCAAGTTGGTGATAGATATTTTCGCCCTGTACGATATAACGCCGATATTGATACCGGTTAATACAATTTACCTTTTTATAAATAATTATTATTATTAATATTATTTTATCAAAGGATTCTTCAAATTATATTTTGTTAGAAGCTCTGTTTATCTTATATCGAATTTCCGTCTATATAAAATATATTAATAATATAGGTTATTATGTATATCTAAGCTTCGCCGTTTATATCTTTATATAACTTTTTGTACATATATCTACCCGTCACCAACACTGACACACGTCGATATTGATTAGTGTGAAACCTTCTCTACCTTATTGGTATAATGGTCGCAAGCGCGACTGTTGAGTGAGGTCCTGGGTTCCATTCCCGGGTCGGGCAATCTTATTGGGTTAAACCTAATTGTTATCGGGTCTTTCTGTATTGAAATTCTTAGTTACAGCACGGAGTTTGGAACTGTGCCCGGTAGATGGCAATAGGCTCGCCCCCCTATTACATGGGACTTAATAACGGCATCGGCGAAATGTGGATATATATAATAGCTCTTTTATCTGTTATGTGTATAATAGTACCTACATCTCTGCCTAACCCTTCAGAGAATACAGGCATGATGCTATGTATGAAAACTTTCATTAACTTGTTCGGAATATCGATTGATCTAATTTGTCAACCTTGTTTATCTTATAAGGTGTGGATCGAATTCCAAGGTCACGAGCGTTGGGTCCTTTATTTCTTTACTAGCTTTTGCCCACGGCTTCGGTTGCGTTAATTTAGATTTGATAATCAAAACAGGTTTTTGGTCGATATAGGAAGCATTAACGTTAGTATGATTAACCTAGGTATTTAATTCAGATTACTAAACAAACAGTGTGCGTAGACAGTAAATTAGCTAGTTGATTCGAAAGACACGTAGCTCCATCTAGCGTCCTAAAGCAATTGTGACCGCCGAAAGTTATTGTTTTATCGCTCGGGAACAGTACTCGTTTTCTGGATGAAAGGTACCTAATGTCCTTTTTTGTACCCCTGACAACGTATATGCAAAATTTCATGATGATCGGTTCAGTGGTTTAGACGTGAAAAGATAACAAACAAACTTACTTTCGCATTTATAATATTAAAAAAGTTAGGATATAAAGAGTTTCCTTTGTGGTCTCGATGACTACGGAACTTGCCAACATGATTTTTTTAAGATGGGCTTCATATGTATACTTTGTTAATAATAATTTCTCGAAGCCGTTTTCGGCTACGGCGATGACGATTCTAATTTTGAGATATTTGTCCGAGAATGTAGTATACTGTGTTATTATAGTGCATGTGAATGTAGTCAAGATCATTCAGATATGAAATGGACAAAAAAAAAATTGAAAAACCTTTTATTATTCTTAACAAAACCATTATGTGGTTCTCTGATTTGTTCGAAGAAAACAATGTAAATTTTTACGCTCCCCATTTCTATTACTCTCTACAATTCCGTTTTGAAAGTGTTCCGACATGATTTTGAATAATTAAGTATTCAGCCAGAATTATCCCCATGCTAGGCACAAGCCTCTTCTGAGAATGAGAAGTGTTGAGGCCAGAACTCTACATAACATTGAGAACTTTACGGAACCTTCAGGTGTTCAGTTTTTTTTTAAGGAAACACTAGTAATAATTCCTGTATCGTGGGTGCGTTTACAAACACATATATGTATTGATACCCAAGAACCCAGACCCGAAAAAACTATCTGCAGATTATACAAATATTTGTTCCGTGCGGGAATCGAATGTAACGCAGCCGTTGATCTCTCAACCACTGCGCCAACAGTGCCGCCTAATTTGTTCGCGATGTGTTCGAGTGATAATTGATTAAAATTTCCGTATGGCACTAACTAGAATATCGATTTCCCTATAAATTGTGTATCCTAAGGCGCGGCTTTAATGCCAAGGTCAGGGTGTATTGTTACCGAATTGATGAGATTCCTATCGATCCACCTCACTGTAGTTCCAACTACGTTTTATGAATTGTATCGTTAAAACTGTTTAATGGCTGCCAGTTGGCTTTATCCGCTTTATTTTTTCTTCTTTTTTATGGCAAGCCGTTGTTTTATTGTGACAATTAAAATAGCTGTATATTTTGTCGTGGTGACGCAAATAGGTTATTTTCGATATTTTGCGATTGTAAGATTTATAGTTAGATAAGGATTATTTCGGATGGAGAAAGAGTAGGTACGTAAAATAAAAGGAAATCTGTCTGTCTGTTTGTTATCTAATAACGATTAAACCACTGAACCGATTGTTATGAAATTTTGCAAAGATTTAGCCTGCATTCTGGAGAAGGACATAGGCATTTTTACTATTGCAGGAAAATACTACCTACTGAGATAATGAATACCAAGTATAGGCAGACGAAGTCGTGGGCAACATCTAGTTAATGATAAGTGGTCATGTCTGAAAAGAAGACTAAAATATCGCCAAACTAAGAACAAAACTAATTAATAGACCTTGTATTTCTCACTTAATCTCAATATCATCCATAATTGTCGTCACCACTAATGACTGGGCATTATAGATACTCATTGTCACTGTCTTGTAGATACTCATTCCTCTAATTAATAATTCACACCGTGTTGCCTCCCACTTATAATTAATTAACTACAAAGCTCATCTAATTATCGATGTGACACAAAATCCATTATTTATCAGCCGAACTTAACAGATAATCTCTAAGAAAAACGTAGCAAATCGTGCGTAACGAAATAAAAGAACAAAGAAAGCAACAGAGAAGCTCTTGCCGATATTAAAAAAAAAAAACAAAGCGCGCTCGGTGTCCATAAAAGCTGTTTTCTAGATGTGTCGCCGCAGAATTGCACACAGAATTAATTATCTTTTGCGTTACCAACAGTTTCCTTTGTGGTTTGCATTCCAATGGAAACTTCAACAGTTTATCCAGTAAAAGGTTAGATAACGTCACGTTTGAGAGCGAATTTTGCTGTTTTTGTTTTTTCTGTTTGTTGTTCCGTTTCGGAGCCACATGCGGGAATTAAAAAACTTTTTATCATGACCTTTTCACTATGAATGAACGTGCGCCCGCATCGGTATTTGTTGCTTTTTGTGTGTTATTTATTGTTGTTTCTAGTATGATTTTGTTCTTTCCTATGTCGATGTTTTCTTCTTTTATGGAGCGAGCATCATACGGCACTCAACGATATTTTCAATTTAAAACATAGCTGTATTGTTTAAAATGTGGAACATTTGTTTTTAAATGTGTCGATCCTGTAGTATATCAACCACACTATTATAAATGCGTAAATAATTATGTCTGTCTGTTTGTTACCTCCTCACGACTAAACCATTGAACCAATCATTGTGAAATTCTACAAAGAGGTAACCTGGGTCCTGAAGATATAGATACGAAAATACTAATTAGATGATAAATATAAAATACACGCAAACGAAGTCGCGAGGTACAGCTAATACTTCATAAATTCTGATTGTGATTATGTTGTAAAATTAAAGAATAAACCAAAAGCAGAGAACGAGAAAGAGTAAAATTCCCTGCACTCACCATGCACCACGTATCACAAAATATGGTACAGAATGCTTGAAATTTAATTGATTGGCAATCAATTAACAGATCGCTTGCGGAAGAATTTAATAGTCTATTAATTTAGCTGTAAATATTAGTTTAACTGACTATATTTGTACTAATTACACGCAAATAATTATTACAAAATTGTTGGTATTAATACGTAGCCATTACTTTAATTGGATATCGGTACCGCTATCACGAGTTTTCTAACTATTTACTATCATAGTAAAGTAAATTTTCATGATAGCGATTTTAGTTCTTAACTTGGTTACATTAGGGATTATAGTCGCTTATGTGACATATGTGTCATAGTTAAGTTTTGATTTACGATTTACTATATTACAGAGATGTCATGTAGCGACTCTAATCCCTAATGTAACCAAGTTAAGAACTAAAATCGCTCGCATGAAAATTTACATTTACTATGAAAGTAAATAGTAAAAAACTCGTAATAGACTAAATTCTATGGTACCATTGGTATGGTATAGCAGGCAATTAAAATACAATAGATTCAGTAGGTATGTCCTCGTCCGTATGACATAGATTATTGGTAAGAACAACACTCTTCTATACATATAATAAAATTATAAAAGGCTGAAAGGATGTCTGTACATTATAGATATTGGAGAAAAAACTAATATGGGTCTTTATTAGAGCAACAGAAGCCAAAACAACAGTTTTTAGATTTTTTGTCTGTTTGTCTGTCTGTTTGTACCCGCATCACGTAAAAACAGCTGCATGGAATTTAGTGCAGTTTTCACCGATGTATTCCTAGAGGTGTAACTTAAAATATAGGCTCCATTTTACCGCAGGAAAATATCAGATTCCACGCGTACGAAGTCGTGGGAAAAAGCTAGTCTACAATAAAAAAAGGAAGATCTGTGAGATCGACACCTGTTAGTTTATTTCTCGAGTTCATAAATGTAATATTATGGTTTTTCAAGAAAACAATATATGATGATTGACAGGGTAAGTCAGGATCATAGACCCCTGTCACTCGTTTCCTGTTATTGTAATTTTTTGTTCGCGATGAAGGTCAGTGCGGGCTTTGTTTCTGAAAGAAAGAAAAAAGAATTATTAAAAAAAAAAATGGGACTTAATAAATAGTGTCAGTGAAAGGTGAGTGTGCTCTACTCTTAGCCCGGTATTCTCCAAATTTAAACTCCAGACACAATAGTCATTTATATATGGATTTAGTTTTTATATCAGCGATAAAATAAAAAGCGTTCAATAGGTTTTTCGCCGCATTGTGTACCGACACAACTCTGATTATGCCCTAGGGAGGGATTATATTGTGAAGGTTATTACCCACCTGCGCATTAATAAAATCATGCTGCAACCATCAATCCGGGTGTGGTGTAACACTAAACCCTAGGATCGTTCGTTGTTGCGGTTTGCGGGAAAGGCTTGTGTGCTGCAGTCGATATTTACCGAATTATGACACACGATAAGGGTATGTCCTAGCTGAGTAGTGAATTGTGTCCCATATTGTGCGTTGTATGAACGAATGCATTTTAAGTGCCAAATTGCGCTTTATAATAGCCTATTGTATTTTGCTTACTCATCATCACTGCTTTGGCGAAGCTCTGCAATGTACGTAATCGTTGCAGTTCGTCAGCTTTTGCGTTTGATTTGCATCCGCCTACATACGATCATCTGCAACCTGCAATGTAACGCGCTACCAACAGATATTTCTCTATCAATGTTGGGATAGTACAACACAGAATTTTATTGTGGAACTAACCGAATGAAACCTTTATTTACTGTCTATTTATTTCACCCCTGAAATATCTGACTTTAACATATTGCGCAGAATAGGGAGTTTTTAATGAAAATTCCTGGGACGAAAATAAATATTCGCCAGGATTGCTCAACATTATTCACACTACGTGTTTATTATATTGCTCCGTTAGCAGGTTTTCTTGTGTTCTGTATTATGTTTAACAAAGGACCATTACAGAAAGACATAATTATGATAGAACTGCTGTCATTGTCCTGTGGTCACAAGCATAACTGATGGATGACATTACTGATCTTGGGTTCGCTTCTCGGGTACGACAAAATGTTGATGGTTTTTTTTTTTGTGTATAGATCACTAGCAGCTCGGGAGTTTGGAGTTCGCCCCCAATATAATCAATAACTGTGTACAACTGTACAGATCACCTCTACCTGATTCGGGGAATACGGGCGTTTTGCTGTGTATTGTGCTTTTTTAATCAGTCCAAACTCTCTCTTAGGTGATAAGTACAAGCTTCCTTTCTGCCAGTGTGATACACTATTATTAAACCCAGTTCCTGTAAATTCGTTATCAAGTTGACATCTCCTAGACTGACTATTTCTACGAAATGTTGTGGCTTATTAATTTCACTAGAACAATTGGTTCGCTAGTTGGTTAATGAAATATTTATATTCCAGAGTATCACGTCTACTGTATTTCTGAGACGGTCTCGGAGATCGGAAGTGGAATTAATTCACCTGGAGCTTGTTCAGGGAAACCTGGTTGACTCATCGCTTATTCAAATTAGTAGTACGCCGCGTGAAGTTGACAAGGAATACTGGAAATTTTTGCTGGAAATGGTAGAATGAAGATGTGATTGAATGCGTTGTGTGATTGAAGTACAAGTGTAGGTATTCGTGGGCATTTTAATCAGTAACTTTTCAGTTTACGGACAGACAAAATTTTGGATTTTGTAAATACAAAATGGAGCTTGTTCTGTATACCGCAACATGTATATTTAACTGAATCATAATATATAGAGCAGTCCATTAGGTTTCTCAGTTTCAGAGTTCCTTTCTTATTATCAGGTGTAAAAGACTATCTCTTAAATCTCTTTCTGGTTCTTGTTGGTTAAACATTCATTGGTGTTTCGGCACAAGCTACCACATGAGAATCGCTCATGTCGTACGTAGTGAGAAGATTAGCTAGTCAGCATTGATGGTCCCGAGGTTGATTGCCTAAGATCCGACAGATGATCTCAGGGTTCGGCTGGATTCGTAAAAGATGTCCATAACCTCAAAAATTAAGTCTTGTCTCATCTTTTCAAAGCCTTACTTCTCGTCCTGTTTTTTAACCGACTTCAAAAAAGGAGGAGGTTCTCAATTCCACTGTATGTTTTTTTCTTTCTTTTTTTATGATTTAGGTCATAGATAAGCTAGTATTTCATGTTCGTTTTTAACCGCGACAGCAAAGGCAGAATTATTCATCAATTTTGTTTAGGTATTCAGGCGCACAAACGAGCATTCAGCCTATATCTAAATTGATTCCGATTTAGGTCAGTTGTTGAATCCGCTAATTGTTTTTACTCAATAGTCAACATGGCGAATGCAAAACCAATAGAGTTTTTAACGGAAAATATTATGTTAGATAAGGAATAATCTCCTGAATACTAGTTAGTTTACTAGATTATTTTCAAATATTAAATATTCATCAAATATCTTCAACTATAGAAAATAATTTCCCCGAGCTCAGATTTAACGTGTTAAAATATTTTAACAAAGGAAAACGGACAAATCCATCGAAATATTTTAAACAAACAAAATATTCTTCCACTGCCATTTTCTTCTAAATCCAGCAATTTGATCCACATATTGCTTATGTCAGTGTCAATAATCCTAATTCGGGGCAAGCGAGAGTGGTCCAATAGAATAGGATGGATCTACGTCAATCATGTGTTGACGTCATCAATTACTTTATCGGTCGATCGGGGATTGAAACTTGAGTGTTATAACGCCCAATACGTCAATATGAGAAGGACGTTAGGGATTTCATTGGAGGGCACGGTTGGCGCAGTGGTTGAGCGAATGATTGCTGCACTACTTGTCGCGATTTCGATTCCCGTACCGAATAATAATTTCAGCATTTTCCCCAAAAAAATGTTTACGCTTAAAGAAATTCAAAAGCTTATTTCAGAAAATGTGTAAAAAGTGACAGAATTTAGTTACTATTTCTTCTAAAATTCAATTTGACTGTTTACATCTTTTTGCGGCTGACTTTACATACTCATATTATTATATGGGCTAGTGACCCATAGCTATGAAGTTCGTTTTCTTTAATCAACCTAAAGCCCACTCTAGATGCATAGCTTTGCTTGCCCTTGTTCCTATGCTTATTTTCCTACAGCTTCTCTGACTAACTTTAATCTTTACTCCAAAACCGATAACACCAAGACCAGAACCAATACATATTCGGGACAGACACGTATTCCAAGAAAAACGAGCGCATAAAATACAAGAACAAAACGATAGAATGTAATTGAATTAGGGAAAGCAACAATATGGTATTGCTTTACAAATTACTTCGTTCGACAGATATCGGTGGAACACGATCAATAAGAACGCGATGTGTTGGGTGTGAAGCTAGTTTATTTTAGATGCGTTTTGTAGAATATTTCATACATAACGCAGTTAGTCAATGCCCTACATTATCTGACCCCCATATACATTATTTTGACTGTTCACCGACTGTTCACAAATATGTATACACGTATAGACTTCTAAAGTGAATTTAAGAATAATTTGTACCTATACACATACTTAGCCACTTCCAAAAGTGAATTTAGGAATAACTAGTGATTAATATTGAATCTTGAACTGCTCCAGTCTATCGTCAACCGCGACTGCTGAACGTGACGTTCTGGGCTCGAATTCCAGGTCGCGCAAAGTGTTATTGAGTTTTTCTTCAAATCTTGAAACATCATTCACATAAAACCTGTAAACCGCCACCATATATAGGCTCGTGACTGTACGGCTTTAAGCAGAAATTCATGTAGAGGAGACGAGACTTGGACGGTTAACGGACAACATTCACACGTGAACATCACGATCTCTTGTCCAGGACTCTTGTTTATTACTCTCTGTGTGCATTCCTTTCAGGTAAGACTATCCTAAACGTAATAATCTCCCTTGCCAACTGTGCTGTCTGCTCCCTATCAAAGATATTATCAATGAGATCAGTATAAGTCTTCTAGGACGTCCCCTATCCAGAATTACCACTTACATTCACGCTATAAATGCCTTTCGTTATTCTCCAACCATCGAAGCTACATTCAGAGATTAATTTCCATTGATTTTTTACACTTATACTATAACTTACTCACTTATTGCGTTGCCAGTTAGGATTAATAAATGATTTTTCTCGCTACTGGGTTATCTTTCCGCTACTTGGTGTCTGAAGCGCACTTAATCCTGTGTCAATGCTCGAGTGAATGTGTGGCGTTCAATATATGGCGATAAATGGTGCCATCTGTCACGTTAGCCAAGAGTTATCGGTGCAATGTAGAGTAATCGAACGTCTTACTCGAATACTGTACATAATATATCCTCTTGACGACCTACTTTGAATATATCGTCAAATTAGGAAGAAAAGACTCCTGATCGTCTGACGCACTCTGGCAATTCAGCCTCGCTACTAGCTTTGGTTCTCTTTCCAATACATTGTGAGAGTTTTCACGCTCGTGCCGACATGACTGAAAAACAAGGAGTAAGAGTAACCATAACTATACCTACATACGAAATCTATGCCATTGACACTTTGACTGCCTCATTAGTCTAGAGGTTATAAGCGCGACTGCTGAGCGTGAGGTCTTGGTTTCGAATCCCGGGACAGGAAAAGTGTTACTGGGTTTTTCTGTATGGATATTCTCAGTAGCAGCTCGGAGTCTGGAACTGGGCCCTGTAAATGGCAATAAGCTCGCCCCCTATTACATGGAACTCAAAAATATAATAGTACACCTCTGCCTAACCCTTCGGGGAATACAGGCACGATGTTATGTATGTATGAAACCTACGACACGGCCAGTGAAACTATTGGAACACAAGATATTCCTACTTATGCCTCCGTCAGGGCAACGGTTATCACTTACCGTTACGTGACTAACAACATGCAAGAACGTTAGCCTCGTCTCATGATTCCTGCCAAATAAAATACAAGCTCAAAGTGTTATATATGTTGTGATGTAGAGCAATCGAACGCCTACTTGAATGGGCACCCCACTTCACACTTCAACTGAAGTTGATAATTATGTTGTGTTCCATATAATGTATTGTTCCTTTCCTCACAAGGGTGTAAAACCGTAACAATAGCGTATCGGGTATAAAAATTGTTCGGTAAGGAAATATCGAGTGGCCATCATGGCCTTTTAGTATCGTGAAGGAAATATGATCGCTATGTATTTCCTTAATAATTCTGTAATAACGCGCACGAGACCATATACTACTGTGTATTCGTTTTTACGACATATTTACAACTCAATTTCGAATTCGAAGTAGTTAACTATGTTAAAAAGTAGCTTAGTTAACTACAGTAATCTTTGCATGCCGTCAAAGATGAGTGGAGTTAACTACGCTGGTTGGTGCAGCGGATAAGCGATTTGCTTTCCGTGCTATGTGACGTCGGTTGGTTTCCCGCACGGTGGAACATGTTTGTATGGTCTACGATAATCTTGAGATGTATGTATTTGACGATTCAGGAGATTCGGGATTTCAAAAAAAGAAAAACCAATGATACAAATCTTCTTGCAAATAGGAATACTAACACCGTAACAGAAACGAAGTATGGAAGGTTCCCATTAGGCCGCCTTCAATACATTCGATTTTTTTCGGCTTACACCGTGCGCCTTGGGCATACACAGATATCGCACAAGCGCCCTTAGAAGCAGATTATTGGGAACATCAGTAGTACACCCGTCTTCTGTTTGATATCTACACTCGGTAAATTCCGCAACCGCCTTCTATATAACGTGCGCTAGTGAATTATGTATCAACATGTATTAATTTGTTCTTTGAGTTGTATCGAGTGCCGACTCATTAAACATTTCTAACGATTGAAGTTCTGATTATTGCGCTGAGTAATATTACCATGATATACACTGCATCATTGCTCAGGTCCTCGTGACCCTGCTGGTCTTGGATTTCATTCTCAGGGCGGGAAAAACGTTATTGGGGTTTTTTATATCTATGAAAATTCTCAGAAGCGGCCTCTGAGAGTGTCTGGTGAAAAGCAATACCCTTGCACCATGAGAATGGCTTCGGTAAAATGTAACTGCAGAACAATACACCTCCCCCTAACACTACGGAAAATAAATATTTTTAAATTTTACCAGTGAAATCCGTTTTACTTTTCTCTGTAAAACCCGACATTGTAATTTTCCGAAACAATGTTTATTACATTGCAAAGATACTGACACTACCATCAATCACGAGCTGTTGTTTTTAATTAGCCGTCCTTGTCTGATCCTGATGTCAAAGTCGTTCCATCTCTTTCTCTCAGTGGGAACCGGCTAATTGGGTGTAGTACAGGGTCGTATTTCGTAAACAATGGATGAGGTCTACCTTTTAACAAGTTATCCTTAGTGACTGATTGGTGTTCTAAATTTCGATGCATTTCATGTACGTACAATGACGCGGCGATGTACTTGTGTGTACTATGTACCTACTTCATCGAAAATTAATGAAATAGATCCTACAACCTTGCGAAGTTGTATACTTTCTTTCATACATAGCATCTCTCTTATATTTTCCGAAAGGTGAGGCTGAGGTGTATTATTGTACACACACATTTCGCCAATGCCGTTATTGAGTCCCATGTAATAGGGGGTGAGCTTATTGCCATCTACCTACTGAGAAGTTCTGTACAGACTGGGTATCGAACCCAGGAACTCGTGCCCTGAAGTCGCGCTTGCGACCACTAGACCGATTAAGCAATCAGTCAAAAAAGCAGTATGTATTTTATAATTCTTATAGTGTGATTCAAGATTGATGTTTGTCGCATCAGTCCGATAGATATACTATTCTCGTAAGAAACGTCTTAGTCAACCACGTAGGCGTGGGGCAAGTTGGCGGACTACGAACACTATCGAGAATATTTTGATAATAACGGTATAATCTTTGTTCCAGGTATGTTATATCACCGATAAGGCCATCTGCGTCTCTACAAATAATCCGTATGTATGTACCCACATTATTTTCTTAACTTCTATGGAGGCGGCCAAAATGATGAAAAGGAAAGGTCATATTATCACTACGAGATTTACTCGCCGTATATTTTCTGAATGAAATATGATGCTTACAAATTATTTCTATCCTGACCTACAAATTCACTCACCGTGTTTATAAGAGTGAATAACATCCGTAAAAAACACGAAGGTATTTCATTTTTAAAAAAGAAACGGTATTGGGATGGGTTTGATAAATCCAGTGGTGCGACGATAGCTCTCTCCTCAGGGAATCCGGCTGTTCTGACCTAGTGAACAAGAACGTTTCCTAGTACCAAAGAATTGTACGACGTACGTGTTATAAGTCAATAAGAAGACTTTTGTCTGCTTAGATGAAGAAGATACGTAATTTTTTTAGTAAATACTAGCGAGCCGCCCCGGTTCACACCGGTTGCAGAGCTTACATTTTTGTTTATTAAAACGCCGCGACCCACACCAGTAAGGCTCCGAATCAGCATATTTTTTTCTGATATCTTCAACATTTGTCATATTTCAGCTAATTTACACAAAATCATAATCAATTATACACCAAAACCTTCCTTATCAATCACTCCGTCCATTGAGTGAAAACCGTATCAAAATCCGTTCAGTAGTTTTTGAGTTTATCGCTTTCAGACACACAGTACGTGACGGAAGGACTTCGTTTTATAAGATATAGTGATAGTGATTAATTTATCTAATTTTTCATCTCACTGACTAGGACACCGTCTCATGGTTGCGCATTTAAATAACACAAATGTTTACAAGACCTATAGCTTAAAAAGTTAACCATTTTAGTTTCTGAGAGGCAAAACGTAATAGTGAGTGGACTAACTTAAATTTCTCCTATACTCTTTATAATAATAGATAAGGCCCATTTTACAATACTCGACACTTCTGAGACACAAAGACCGATCTTTGTGTCTCTGAAAAGAACTGTCAATATTTTTCATATTTTTGACTTAATTAAAACGCAGTCGATTTTCTTATAAATTACTATTATGTTTTATTTCCTCTCCCATTCACCGCTCGTAGCCTTTTGTCTCTTTCATCTGTCTAAGCTTATGCGCAATGATTTATTGGTAATTTCCGAGACACAAACATCGGTGGCGAGTATTTTAGAAATAAACGTGGTTGCTTCCAGCTGGGATTCAACACAACATAATCCTTTTATGAACCTTAACGGTCAATCAAGATGAGCTAAAACAACTTGAAGACATGGTTCAAAAGCTATCCATACAAAACATAACATCTGTTTTTAACAATTTCTTTTACTTTCATAAAAGACCGGTTGGTTTTCAAAACTGTTCTATTTGATCACGCCAAGTTTCCACTGCCTTCGTTTAATTTTCTGCAAACGAAAACTCCTTGGTGTATTGGCGTTTTGACAAGTCGCCTCAGGCAGGCGGTATATAGCCGATTTATTAGGTCAATGCTCCACTTACGGAACGCCACGCTATATAAATCCCATGGAATTTTACATGCTTGTGTCCTGACACAAATTTGACGATGTTAGCACGGAGCTACTGGCTTTTGTCAGTTAAACCAGGTTTTTCCAAATTTGAATTAAGTTTTTAATCGATTTAATAATTTTATTCACGGGAGGTTTCCCTATTGGGACACCCATTTGGTTAGCAAATATCGTTGAACCATCAAGGGATAGGCCGGTACTCCTATTTCAAATTTTGCTCGATCCTGATAAACATTTAGCCAAAAAGTATAAAAAAAGTATGCGCGCGTTTTTTATCGAAGTTCACTCAAAGGCGCGCACGAGTCTTTCATACATTTTTGGCTTAAAGGTAACTGCCACTATAGGTACTGCGTTACCATGCCTAGTTGGTTTCTGGGTACACTTTGCGTCGAACAGCTGCACGAGGGATATGTACTCTAGATATATACCTAGGCACATGATTTTTTTTATCTGAACCATTGCGACGAGATAAAAAAGATGTGCGTATTATTGCCACAGCTGAAAATAATTTTCCAATATCACAAAATATATAATGTCATTACATTTCTGTATAACTATCATAACGTGACACTATGCTGAATTCAATAAGGTTGATAATAGCAGTAATTTTTCCCATTTAACCGGTTGACGACCCGTATTACGCAACGGTAATACGTTCGCTCTGTATTCATGGCTTCCAGCATCGTGACAAATAGACCTTATAACCTACCTACATATAGATAGACTCGGAGGAGACGGGTCTGGGTATTCTTGTGATATGTGTTCGTGACAAGTATAGGACATGAACATGGTCAGAAGTTTGAAGAACGTCTTGTTTCATAGTCGCAATAAAAGGCTGTCGTTATCTTCCTTAGCTGGAGCCTTGCAATCACTACGCATGTCAAACGAACCGGTTAGGTAGATACTGCCCATCACCTTAAGTCGCAGAACTTTGGTTCAACATAAGGTTTATTTGTGGAATTTATGTACCCGGCAAGTAACGCAAAGTAGACACGATAAAAAATAAATGTTTGTAGGTCGCCGGTGTCCGGCTTACGATTAATGAATTAAATAATTTCTGAACTATGCCATATAAAATCTATAAACAACCGACAATTGATTATAATTTGAGTATCCAAGAACCGTGAGCGGTTCGTAGAGATATTGCAAAAATTTAACAAAAGTGTTAGCGATTCTAGGAGTAGCAACACCGAACGGCTGTGCAACCGTGCGGTGACGTTGGTCTTTGACAGTTTTGACAGCGCGGAGCGCGGGAAAAGGACTCGTCATTACCGAATGGGGATTCGGAGAGTAGGCATCAATAGATATTAGATACGGTGAAATAAATTAAATTACGAAAGTAAAATATATGGGATTGCAACAAACGGAATGGTTGACAGAGAGATAGCTGTTCTATTACAAAAATAATGTAAATTACGTTTTTTTTTTTTTTACAACGCTTCATTCTTTTAATCCCCTGTATCGTGGGGTGCAGAAATCTATGATTTATAGGAAATTTTTGCTTGCTTACTTTTTATCGTTATATTTTGTTCGCCGAAGGTCAAACTCTATGAAGCTTATATATCTTTGAAATTAACGTTTCGAATAAGAGCAGATCGTTATGCCTTTTGCGTTACTGCAACATTCGTTCCATGCGGATACTGTTCACAGAATCACAGTTCTTGTTACCAAAAGAAAAACGAATAACAACCATACATGCAAATGAACAGCATTGGTAGCAATATTGGCGCGTCAGATAACTGCCTTCACGATTCTCAGTATTAGCATCGAACTAACAACATTTATCTACATTCTAGGCATTGTAAAGCGAGTTCTAAAAACAATTAAGTTTAATAAAAGAATATCAAGAAAACTTGGAGTTGTATAATTGTATTTGACAGATGAAATTAGTAAGAATCTGTTTTCAAGGCTTTGTTATTATGGACATAACATTATATGTCTTTGAAATGTCCGTGAAGTTAGAACCCTGGGGCTCGACAATAGCAAGTTAAGATTTTATATAAAAAAAATTACCTGCTACTAGCAACTGACTGGTAACCGTTAAATCGGTGAATATCATATGCAATGCTTCTAGTATATAGTATGTTAATGTGGCCTCGAAGTTCAAACCGAGCTCTATACCTATCTAGGATTAGTTAAGTACATCGGAATGCCCGCAATGTAAGGGGTCGTCAACCAGGTTTCAATAATTTGCGGCCGATCGCCTCGACATCCGCGGAATGCAATTTCGGTCGGTACATTCAAAATATCGAATATCGTCGTGAGGCGTGACACCTAAGTCGGCGGCCATCTTTTATTTGTGTCGCGAGCTGTTCTAATTTTGAATAAAAATTTTGTTGAGAAATGTGACGTACATTTTGAGTGAAAATCAAATATTCTGTCTTTGAGCACTCAGAAATACAAATGAAATGTCAAATATATTTAAATAAAAAGACAATACATATTCGTATTAAAATGGGTTTGTTTCATGAAGTATTATTATTACTTTCATGTCTTAACGCAATTAATTTATAATACACACAGTTAATTTAAACGTCTATAAAAATTCTACTACTCAAGTGTAAAACAATATTAATAATGCCAGAGACTGAAACTTGAGTAATACGATATTTGTAGGTAATAGATTTTTTGATGATAATCGATTTTTTGTTCGTGTATTAAATGATTGCGTATGAATCGACTTAACACGCAGGGGCGGGTAGCCAATAATTATGATAATCGAGTGTTGCCTATCATTATCCTAGTAATCAATTTGTTACGGTTACAGCGTGCAAGTGTCTAATAAATTCCATCACTGTTAATAAAGACTGTTTTATTACAAATTACGATAAAAAAAATCGAAGAACTGTCTCTTTGACAATCTACTGGTCACAAGCGCGGTTGAGGTTGAAGAACTGGGTTCGATACCTGGCTCGAGCAAAGTGTTTATGGAGTTTTCTGACAGAAAATTCTTAGTAGCAGTCTAGAGTTTGAGATAGTGCCTGGTACCTTAGGCTGGCCTTCTACAAGATAGGACTAATAACACGAAGCCCCACCCGGGAATCGAACCCAGTTCTTTACGCTCAACGACCGTTATTAAGAAACAGCTCGATAAGTCCCATGTAATAGCAGGTAAACCATACGTGGGTGTGTAGTGTGTACATCTTTGCCTAATCTTTCGGGGAATACAGGCGTGATGCTATGAGGTATGGAATCGCAGATTTCCTTGCCAGTAATACTCATCTGTATGACTATTACTATCTACAATTAATTACGAGTCTCGTGTTCCGACACGCATCAAAGAGCCAATTGTCAATAAACAATTAATTACCTTATGTATATACGACATACATAAATATACAATCTTCGTATATAAGAAGATCTAAGAACAATTTTACTATCGATTCCTGGGTCGGGCAAAATGTTATTGGGTATTTCGTGTTCTAAATTCTCAGTTTCAGAGACGTTTCCTTTGCCATTAGCTTCTCGCGAAGCCGCCATATGATAAGATATACCTAACTTCAGATCGCGCCTGACCAGTTAGAAATCTGGACCTTGTTTGTGGTTTGCTGTTGGGGATTAAGTCCTCAACAAGCCACGGGGACTGCATGCGCATGAACTTTCGCGACCAATAGAGGGATACTGGCGGGGTTCCGCATATCGACTGTGAACTGGCAACTGGTACTATCTCGTTTTTGACAACATTACAGGATTAAGAAAAAACTATCGACCTCGTTGTGCATACATCGCGGTCAAAATTTACTTTATAGTTTTTGAAATATATATTAGCGTCTAATTTTGATTGAAGTAAAATATGCTTTTTGCAGCGCTGCCGGGTATGAGATAATTTAGAATATTATAACCAAGTAAAATCCTCATAAAATCGAGATAGGACATGTTGCTAGTTCACAGTCACGATATATCTATTACAAAGATAATCTCTTCCGATATTTCTTCTCATTTGCCTACAAATTGCATGTTGTTTAAAGTAAAGGTATTTCAAATGTGGTTACGAGAATTCAGAAAACGTTCGGCGAGCTGTATACGTCATGATTTTTCGGATATATCGCGAGACCCCTCCTGAGAGTAGGCCGAATTTGCCCTGTTTACAATGTCTATACCTATGTAAATCAATCCTATCCTGCTAATATTATAAATGTGAAAGTTTAACGCCAGAACGGCTGAACGGTTCTGGATGAAATTTGACACAGAGATAGATTATAGTCTGGAATAGCAGATAGGATACTTTTTATCCCGGGAAAATGTACGGGTTCGTAAACCACGCGGGCGGAGCCGCGAGCGGAACCTAGTCTTAAATATATGACGAAACAAAGCAACGATAATAGCGTTCCTCTTCGCCCGCTGCAACTACATCTTACAATTTCTTGACAATTGAAAGTGAAGTTCGGTAAACTTGAACATGCAATACAATTATGATAGAAATACATCAGTGATTCTGATCATATGATTTAATTAACGTCATCATATCGTCATACGTAACAGTTTTTATAAGAATATACGATTGCGTGTGTTTTAGCCTTAGTTTTGATGTTTTAATAAGGTTGCAACCTGAATAATGTTTTAAAATTCACTCTAGATGAGGCGTCGTACCTTTAGAAAGCGAAAAGATTTTCTCGACATGCAAGGCGTGTGTTTTAATGAATTACTGGTTAATTATATACATTAATGTTAATAATTATAATAACAATTGCTGGAGTTGTAAATTAGTGGTTTAGGAGTTGTGTATATATATGAGATTTATATCTGCAAACTGTAGCCGAGATATAGAAGCGTGCGGAATGGGTTATTTTACATTGTGCTACATATTCTAGATCTATATAAAAGCAAGTCAGTATACCTACATATATTATGCTTAGATTGGAGTTTGAAAAAAAAAATGCTGTTGATAGATTGCTGCCATGTCTTTCAGAGAATAATAATTCATTTGAAAGCAATTTGTAAACGTCGCGTCGCTCATGCGATCACATATTTCTGAAGTTGAAGACAAAAAGTATCAATTTTAATTAAATCTAACTGACATACTGATCAAGGATTTTTTAATACCCACTTTGTTAACTAAATATCGGATTCCAGGACTTATGAAACGCAGTGCCAATCGCAAACGCCTGTCTTTATTCAAACTTAGGCACCTACAATAATTAAGTTTAGCTGCGTATATTATTCATCACCACTGCCTCTCCAACACATAGCATCACGCCTGTATTCTCCGAAGAGTTAGGCAGAGGTGTAGGTACTATTGTACTGTACATTTTGCAGATGCTGTTACTGAGTCCCAGGTAATAGGGGGCAAGCCTATTGCCATCTACCGGGCACAGTTTCAGACTTTGTGCTGCTACTGAGAATTTCCATACAGAACCCAGGACCTCACGCTTAGCAGTCGTGCTTGTGGCTCCAATGAGGCAGTCAGTGATGAATGAAAACGTGGAAAAATGGAAATATCCTAGAATTTAAAAAAAATGATGCTCGCACTGGCCCCTGTGATTACAGTCCAGTCCTTATGAAAGCAGAAATAAATCACAGGAGTGGAGACACATACAGAACACATAACAACATCACGTCTGTTTTCCTCGAAGGGTTAAGGACATTGGTCACCTATATGTTAAGAACTACTGATTCTTAGTCAGTAAACAGTAGATCTTGAGTCTAATCAAGTTGGCCACCCCTGGTATAGACTATTCGGCAGTGTTTAGAAAACTAGTAAGTAATAAGATGGAGTAGTAAGGGTATTACTTTGAGAATCCTGTTGTCTTTACAAAGTATCATTGACAAAGACTAGGTACAATATTCAGGGGTTTTACACTTAAAGGGCGTAATTACAGCCCTATTTCCAGCTCATAGTTATTATCTGCTGACCCAACAATAACGTAATTGTGTCAATAGGGAACATGCATGTATTTTTTATTTGCTCTATAAAATATTTTTAATCTCTAATAAATAATTTTGAAAGAATTTTTAAAATATCTTCATCAGCGATTAAGTTATAAAAGCATTGAAGTGATGAATTAGAAAGAGAGGTCCGACGTGTTATCTGACGTCAAATGACATCATGCCCGTAGAAGTGCCATACAAAACAGCGTTTTTTTGCGAAAGAGACAACAATATTCGTTTAAATTGGTTATATCTCGTTTGTTTTTCGATCAATTTTGATTATGATTTCACTAATGGTATGATATTTTTGACGACACGGTTGGCGCAGTGGCTAAGTGGTTTCTGCGCAATGTGTCGCGGGTTCGATCGCCGCACGGAACAAATATTTGTATGATCCACAGATAGTTGTTTCGGGTCTGGTTGTGTGCGCATGTGACATGTATGTTTGTAAACTGTACCCACGATACAGGAGAAATCCTAGTGTGGGGCAACGTTTTATGTATTTTTTTTTTGATTAACTGTTTAGATTAGGTTTCCCTATTCTTACTCCAAGTTGATTTTATCATCATTAATAGAGTCGTTTTATATTATGTATGAATTGAAATGTCAAGGTTTCAAGACAAGTCTGTCTCGTGACGGTGCAATAATAATGCACTTTATTTATTGCTTTGATCACGTTTTTCTTGTGGTATTTAAAATGCCCAATAAGAAGAAGTTAAGCCAGTATCCGAACTTTTGAAAGCAAAAGTATTTGACTCTTGAATTTTGCCTTTTTTGACACAAAAATATACTTAACTACAATCATAAATCTTTGGTCTAGTAATTGGTTCTTCTGTAAATTTTTTATCAACGAAGAAAAAAACACCTAACGTAGAATGACGTTGCACAAACGATTAATACGCTAAATCTGCAATTGTTCGCGGTGCTTCTGCAATATTTATGTGTATGCTATCTATAATCTATATACATCTATCTATATGATATCTTTTCATACGTACGCATTTCAATTTTAATTTGACATATTCTATTTTTGAACACAAATATGTAAAATTCTTGCTTGATACATAAGAGACGATCAAAATGATCTCAGTTGTTTTTGTAAAACATTCTTGTGGCAGACGTACGTAGAAGACGAAATCTCGTTAGTTTTTTTATGGTACCCTTTATATTTATACACATCTATCATCCGCACTATGATAGCAGTCATCGCGGATATGCGAGAGGGGACAAAAAAAAATCCTGTGATGTCGAGGAGCCGGAAGTGGGGGAGACATTCCGACGACACTTCGCAGTGCTCTCTTCCTATTCCATCCGTAGACAACTACGTTATGTATGGATAAGAAAAATAGCTGTTTTTGTGAACTTCCGCGTCAGTATACTCTTCAAACGCGTAGATGAATATAGAAACAAATATTTTGTTTGGTAAAATGTTAAGATGATTCAAACCTCCAAATTAGTTGAGGACATTTAGAATGAAAGAAAGAAAGAAAATACGTTTATTTGACCAAAACTAAAGGCACACAATAATAATATATAAAACCTTACACAGAAAAAAAAAAAAAAAACAATCAGAATAAAGATAATATTATTGATAAGACAATGACAATTCCTAATATAGTGTGTATGCGTGGCTGTTAAACATTAGGTCCTGGTTTTAATTCGAAAAGTCTTATAAGGATTTAATAGAATTTAGAATTGTGGCCTGTAAATGACAGGAGGTTCGCCTTCTATAACATGAGACTTAACATTACCTTCGACCGAAATGTTGTGCCTCTGCCTAACCCATTGGGGATTACAAGCGTGATGTTATGTTGTTCTCATAAATGTCTCTTTGTTGTGCAGTATTTTAGTCGCGCATCGTAACTTAGTGATTGATATCAGACTTATATCATCTCGTGGTGTCATCACTTGTAGTGTCTTAGCATTAGTTAGTTACAAAACAATAAACAGGAATAGTACCCAGTGGCGTGCGGTTCATAAAGATAAAAAGAGACTGCCTACCCTACATAACTCAGATAAATATTTATTATAATATATTCGAGGTGGCAAATCACATACATCATTATTTAACCGACAAGACGAACGAAAACCAACGTGCAGTATGTGTTATTAGTAAGTAAGCTTTTAAAATTTCTGTCTACCTAGTTGTTTAGTTACTTACTTCAGAAACTAAATATTCGCATCACCTCCACGACGGTAGCGAAACGGCGAAGCCATACATTTTTACTGATATGTAGAATTTGTGAAGTTAGGGTCGGTAGAGTTAGGCCGTGTAGATTCAGAAGCTTGGCTCTACATGAGATCTGATATCTTTTTCACAGGGCAAACCTTATGAAGTCGTCTTGGCAACATTTTACATGAATGTTTTTGGTGGGATTTTTATATTCATTAAGACACACGGCGCCCGGCTACCACAAACAATAGATCTTCCATTGTGTCTCATTTCCATCACTTGATGTGTAAAGCTACTACTCTAAATTACCAATTTTTTTACCTACTACTCCTCGCTCTATTAATTAGACAGGAATAATTGCTAAACTTTGGCTCGCTGTTTGCAGATCATAATCATTTTCTGCTTTGTAAGCTGCTAGCCGTGTTTGTTATTCCTGCTCCAATTTTATCCTCCTGCATAAAAAAGTGCCAGCAAGCCAGTCTGAAATCTCATAAACGCACGTGGTATTACCCACTCGAAGCATTTTCACTTTCGTCCTATCAAACCATTCCGTATCGTGTTGTTACCAAGTGTTCGCGATCACTTTTCACGTCGTAAAAACGGCAGTTAATATTCGACAAATAAAACCCAGTGGAGTGAGCATTAAACTGTCGTGCAGCACGAACACATTACAACGATTGACTGACTAGTTATAAGTGTATAATCGATAGCTATGCAACTGACATTAGAATCGATTTAATCGAAAAAGATCTTAAGCTGATGGTAAAATTAGCGTTGTCACATCACTATGACTGTTTTTATAGATTTCTTTGATGTTATGCATAATGGATATGTTAATTGACTTGTGTTGTGTTCCGTGGTCATTATTCGTTTTAATGTTTCTGTTGGAACTGCAAGCGGATCTAAATAGTGTATCCAACTTAGTCGTCGTTACTGTCAAACTTCATAATCTGAAAATAATAGTTTGAATCAATCGTAATAAACAATTTTATAGAAGAGTAAGAACTATTGTTTATTTAATAAGTACCTACAACACTTAGGCGCCAAATAATAACTCGTTAATTCCTCCAGAAGGATGACTTTCTGAAATAGAAAACGTAAGTTCAATGAAATATTTCTTCAAGGTTTAATTAAAAGTTTTTTTTTTTGTAGTTAAAAAACACCAAATCCTCGCCTTTTGCCAACCACGTTAGTATCAACACACAGTCTAACAAAACGCTGCTGTTACTATTTTAAACAGCGCCATGTTTTTCTAGCTATAAAATTAAAATGTTAACAAGGTTTCCCGCGTCGTTTTCGTCACGTGCTGTCGTGTCTGTTGCGCTCGACCGGAAAGATATTATATATTGTACATTAGCCGTGACAGTGCCCTTGTCTGTCCTACGAGTACGTGAACTATAATAAGATGCGCTGTGTGAACCGACTTATCGTTAGTATTGTTCTATATTGCCTACCTACCGACTTGATCAATAGATCAGCCGTCCAAGGTTGACCTCTGTTTGTCTCATCATCGGTGAACGTTTTTTATGCATCGAGATTTTAGTCTCTGTGTCTGGGAGAGCATAGAGAAACAGTGATTAATGAGGGATATAAAACTCTAGTTAGAATGTTTCTTGTGTTTTGAGTACTGAGGTCATCAAAGGCGTATTGTTTAGTGCAACAGGATGTTGAAAGATGTTTGCAGGAAATCGTTACTGCGTCCCTAAACAGCAAAGATAGGTCATACCATGCATGTTTCCATTTGTGAAGTGAACTCCGAACTTTGGACGTAAAAACGTACGCATGTCAGTGACTAACTATTCTTGCTAACACATGTCATTATGTAGAAATATTGCACGTTCACCATGACTCAGTATTCTGACTATACAAAGCCCCTTCGCATTACATTACACATAATATCACATACCTCCACATACCCTGGTCGGGACACGTTAACTTGAATTTAAGGGGTCTCATTTATTCATAGGTGTTCGGGTCGCTTCACGCTCAGTAATGCGATTTATTTGTGCAGAAAACCATGCATGTTTGATGAATATTACGTTGCCGAAAAGAAGCGTCATACAGGTTTGATGTTGTGTGTCGTTCTTGAGGGAACATCGGAGGGTGAGCGGAGAGCGTTTTTGAGTCGTTTTAAAGTAGCCAGTTATTATCTATCGAAAAGAAAAAAAAAAAAACAATATAATTTCTATTGTGTCTATTTTGCGTCATTTAACGGGTAAGAAACTAATTGAACAGAATAAATATAATATTCTTCACCTTCAATGTATCGTGAAGAAGTATATGGTTCAAGCTCTAGCAAGTACCTATAGATATTTTATTAATCTCCTAAATTTTTGTAAATTTTAGAATATTGCTATGCTTTATTTAACACTCAAGCTCCAGCAATTAGTTTGATCAGGAGCTTAAAATAAATCCTGCTGTTTTAAAAACATCTTCATATGCACACGATCACTTATAGCCTATTATCACGGCCCATCTTTTGACATTCCAAAAGGTCGAAGGCAAAATTTGTGACCTCACTTCCAATTCCTTTCACATTTGTTCCGCCTGTCTTCATTATTTTCAACAATAGTGGTTATTTCCATTGAGTTTTGTTCGTCCATTGTTTGCCTTCTATTTCTCTGATAAAATTCGTGGCGAGTTCAAACACTGGCACGAACACACCCGAACTCATCCGAACAGTAAGATTTATTGTTGAGGTCAATGTGTGGTCCTCTCTTTATTCTAATTCACATAAGTTTAGTGTTCTGAGTGGAAATTCCATTGTCTTTTTGGTTTTATTTGAACCAGCACATTTTCCACGAAATTTATTAAAACTAGACAAGGTTTTATCGTTGCTGTCTGTGTTTTAAGTAAAAGATTTTAGCTAAGTAAAGTTTATGTTGGGTCTTTATTCGAATCAGTAAAGCTTTTAAGTTACTTTTGTAAATGATAGACTTTACCTTACTTTTTTCTGTTTAAATTATTGTTTGCTTTGGTTTAATCATTGAAAAGTCTTGTATTTTCATTTCATTTATTTGAAATTGAAACTAATTCATATGAAAAGAAATGTCGGTTAAATTAACCATGTTTTTGAGTTCACTTTTTCGGTATTACGTTTTCTTTTTATATCTACGGATCTCATCTCATTAAATTAACGTCACAACCTTCTCGCTTTCATTCCGACTCTATCCTTATAAAGTGTTGAATTTTTAACAACATATGAACGTCTCTGTTTACCTTATTCTTGGCTTTGAGTTTGAATGATATCTCACAGCGGAATTATTTCTCTTACATTTTTCCTAACTCAACATTTATAGAGAATTCATGTTGAATTTAGACGAATGCTGTTTTGAATTCCCTTGCCGTCTGTAACTCAAGATCCAAGGAATGAAGTAATAACGAATGTTTTATGGAATATTTTGAAGTATTTGTGCTGTATGTTTGTTTTAACATACTTGACTGAGTTTTGGGAATATAACTAACTAATAATATTTCTGTTTATTTTACTAGGAAAAAATCAGTAAGTTACTATGTTTAATTTAGGAATGCAAATAAAACAACGTTTTTTAAACAAAGCGTACAACGGGTGGATAGAGTAGATTTCAGTACAGAAAAATTTCTCAGTCACGGCATTGTCAATTATACTTTTAGACCCGTTATAAGTGGCTACATCACCCAAGGGCATTGTTATGCCCACAATTGACAGAAAAATATGAAACCGATACTAAACAAGTATCATTATGCTTATTTGAATTTCTAGTATGCTTGAGGCAGTTATAATGATGCACGGTGACAGTAAAGGGAGATTGGAGTAGCTATCAAGTGATGTTTACCTGGCGGTTCCTACTGATTTTTTTTTTCCCGCATGATTGCTGCAAATGTTATGTTTGGACTTACCTTAGAATATTACACGTAATGTTATTTAGACCCGGAATGTGCGGGTTATGCGCATTAATTATTATGTTTCAATATTTGACAGATGTAAGCCACTTACATCTGTCTGGATCTTTCAATGCATGCATGCGCTCAGGATGTTAATTAATAAATTAAAATCATTAATAATTAATTAATAAAAAAACAATTGTCTATACTGAGATACAGTAGCTGTTTTCTCGGTCATCACCAGATCAAATTTCTATTCCACGTTAGAAATATTATACTGTACTATAAATGTATTACGAAGAATACGATACACAAACCAAGTCCAAGTCCAAGTTAAATAAAGTTTGTAAAAATCACATGATTTTTAATTCCAAGTATTTAATGATAAAATGTAATCCGTTATTACAAGTATCTATTTTGCGTATTTCATACAAAAAAAGTAATGGCACTTCGCCATTATCTCCAAGTGCGTACATCGATGACCTGGCGCCGACCTCTTATTTTGACGCGTTTTTATCTATAACATTAAAGGATGTTTTATAGTTATTTTGCTCTTTAATAATTTGCCAATCATTTATACATCCAAACATGACATGTCAACAGATTGTAGGAACATTCTTCCTTTGTAGGCCACATACTGTGATCGCCTATTCATTGGCCCAGCGTTGTAATTGTGGCATTTTACCATTTGGATGTATTGAAGACTACGTTTGCAGGTTGACATGCAATAGCTGTATCCGCGATTTCGAATGTTCGTAAGTTATTTAAATCCTATGAGCATGCTGATACATATTTGAGAACTAGATCCTGAACGAATGATACATTAAACTTTAATCAAAATCTGAACGTAAAAACCATTGTTTTTACGTTATAAGTGTTCAAAGAGACAAGTTTAGAGTTTTACTAAACTGAAGATAAAATAAGAATTATTCATAAAGGAAACACATCTACAGTACGATGTAGCTGGTTCTAAAATTTATTTTTAAAGGAGATTCGTTCTTTGACTAGTGCGATAACGAATAACGAAAAAAATAAATAATTATTCGAATGTATTTTCGGAATCAATTACAATATTCTCAGAATTCTAAACTTTCAGAAGTAAGTTCTGTAATACCGAAGTCTTACAATCAGATTCATTTCCACCGTCTCTTCAATCAACTACGTTTCTCATAGCTATTTCCTAGCAGCTGAAGTGATATTTATTTTAATTTATTCTGCAGAAATAACTATGCTGAGAGTTCATTATTACAACTCCGTTCACTTGCAGACGGGGGTAACAAAGTGGCGGGAGATTTGTGAGCGCCCTCAATACAGATAGATGTTAATATTCATAAGGCAAACACATCTACGGTACGTACTGTATGTATCTGGATCTAAAGTTCGTTTATAAAGGAGATTAGTTCTTTGATTAGTTTTAGTTAGTTTTTTTTTAAAGATGGCTAGTAGCCATTCCAGTTCAACTAAGTAAGATACCGCCGATTCTTCAGTTTGAATATCGATCAAAATTTGTGTGGTGTTTCTACAAAATTAAATTCTACTAGGGCTGTTGAACTCAGTTCCTTTACCTAGTCTTAATTCTCAATTACTATAAATAAAATGTCCTCCTGACCGAATTTCGCTCATGGCGGCCAATCTCACCGGAGATTAGCCAACTACGCAGGAGATATTATAGAGCTCAAGTATGTACGCAAAAACAGATGCTCTCTTTATTCCTTCACTCTCCTCTTCCGATGGGACGGCAATCCGACACGACCGGAGAGAGATCAGGCGCAGGACTAACAGCTTTACGTGCTTTCCGAGATACGGTGTGTATTCACATTCACAAAGACCCAAACCCGAAACAACTATCCGTGGATCATACAAATATTTGTTCCGTGCGGGAATCGAACCCGCAACACGTAGCGCAGCAATCGATGCTCTCAACCACTGCGCCAACCGTGCCGTCAAATTCCCATTACTATACTGTTTGTTTAACTGCCGTCGTCCCACCAGTAGGTAGATATTATCTTATTTTTCTGGAATCTCTTCATTCCTTATATATTTTACTTTTACTTAATACAATTTCGTCTTCGTTGATGTGTGCTGTCTCATAACTGTAACTCTGGTTGCTAGGAGGTTCTGATCCTATATATTTGGAATAAGTACTTTAGGGAATTTTACGGGCGAGTAATCAAATTTTTCTTGTTGCCGGGGGAGACAATCAAATTTGTTTTTGAATTTCTCCATTTCCAATAGATAAGAATAAGGAAGGCTGCAGTAAAATTCGACACCATGTCGTGGTTAGGCAGTTTAAGGAGGAAAAATATCCATTTATTTTTCGAAAAAGTTGGAATGATTGTGAAAGAATTTAAGTTATCTAAATAAAGGTTCACTAAGAAATAAATAGAATGCACTGTAATATTATATTATTAATTATTCTCCGAATACTTTTACCTCTTTTATTTTAACTACTTTAAAAGTAACAGTAACATCTGCCGTTTCATTACAGAAGTGCATTTTTTTTTTTTTTTTTTTTTGAGTTGTCTCTCGCAGTTAGCTCAGGGAGCTTTTACTGCTTAACCGGGCAAATGGCGAGACCAGAAGGGCCTCCAGCCGAGCAAATTATATAATATTAAGCAACACTGCTAAGGGTGTCCCATAGTGGGACTCGAACCTCGGCTTAGGGCGTTGCTGGGGGGCATACAAGAGAGGACTTGCTGGATCTGATTGTGATTATTTGGGGACATTTGATTTATTACTACTGGCTCAGCGCGGGCTGGCTCGAGCAAGGGTCGGGGTGGAGAATGAACGGGTCTTCGCGACGGGCCTCGCCGGCGAGGACGGTACGACGGTCGGTTGTGTGTAGTGTTGGTAGTTTTCCTAACCAATCGGAGCGCCTCCTGATGGAGGGTGATATCGTCGTCTGGGTATGTGAGAGTGTGCCTAGGACGGCGAATTTTGGATATGCGGGAGGGGGTGTAATTGGCGGCAGATACCACTAAGGGGTTTGTGTGCGAGGGAGCAGAGTCGAAGAAGCGTTTAGACGCTTTCTTCATGAAACATCTGATGGTCGGGAGGTTTAGGTCAGCGTGGAGCTGTTTATTGCGAACGTACCAGGGCGAGCCTGTGGCTTTGCGCAAGAAACGGTTTTGAAGGATTTGCAACCTATGGAGTCTGGACGTCTTTACGTGTGAGAACACGACGCTAGCGTACGTCATGATAGGGCGGATGCATGTGGTGTAAATTCGCACCTTGGACTTGAGTGCTAATTTACTCCGCGCATTGAGGATGAAATGGAGGCGACCGAGAGCAAAGGCGGCGCGGTGGCGAACCGTCTTTATGTGCTCGGTGAATTTGAGTCGGTCGTCGAGGGTCACACCGAGATATTTGGCCGTCAGTTCCCAGGGGATCTGTTGGCTAAACATGGAGATGGGACTTATGAGACTAGGATCCACGCCGCGTCTCGAGAAGAGCACGGCGGCGCTCTTAGTCGGGTTGACTTCGAACCTCCAGTTCGTGAACCATTTCCCTAGGGCATTGGCTGCGGTCTGGAGGGATCGGGAGATGCAGTCCGGATTAATGCCGGAGTAGAAGATGGCTGTGTCGTCAGCGAATAAGGCTAATCGACATTTGCCTCTGATCGGGATATCGCTTGTGTACAGCGTGAAGAGAAGCGGGGAGAGCACTGAGCCCTGAGGGACTCCGGCTCGGATCGGATGAGGGGACGAGAGCGCACCCTCTATGCGGTAGCGAAAACTGCGGTTCGACAAGAAGTCTCGGATGATGAGCACGAGACGGTCGGGCACTTTATGCTGATACAGCTTATATAATAAGCCGTTGTGCCAGACCTTGTCGAAGGCTTTCGCCACGTCAAAGAAGAGAACGCCTGTCTTGAGGCCTTTTTGGAAACCAGCACTGATATGCTCTACTATGCGGTGAACCTGACGGACGCAGCAGTGTCTGGCTCGAAAACCAAACTGCTCGTCGGGAATGAGTTTGTTGGATTCGGCGTAATCCATTAAACGAACATAGATCAGACGCTCATAAATCTTCCCTAGGACGTTTAGGAGGCTTATGGGTCTGTAACTGGACGTACAGAAGTGCAGATGCGATGTCCCGTTTTATATTAAAACTCATTTTCCGTGAAGTCTGTTTCTTAATTAAACGTTATTAATATCTTTAAAATGATAAGTTTTCAGGCTTCGTCGCTCCTAATTAGCCCGAAGTCGGCCTTACTGTCCCCATAATTCTTACTGTTTCATTCATTTCGTACGGCCAAACTTTTGTGCGGTTTCGTCTTTTGTATTTTCTTGTTACTGAACTTTTCTTAAGTTTGATTACAAAGAACTTATTATTATTTCGAAAATTTGCATGTAGATTTACCGTATCTTCAAGAACTTTTTTGTTCATCATACCAAAATTTTGATATGTTTATGAATCGTAGTCAACTTTGCTTTGCTTCCTCTTCTTATTGTACAAATGTACGACATACAAGCACTGAAGACTAATAATATTCATATTGATTTAAAAAATTAAAGTGTATTTATATGATATAATAATAAAAACATATTTTGTAGTCTATAAATGATGGTTATAGCGCTAAAAGAGCCCTGTATGTGTATTTTTGTACGACTACTATTTTATACGAACATAAAATTAGATTTGTGATTGCAAGCCATGGATGGGTTTTACAGCTTCACCGGACAATGCCTTCTTTGAACATTCATCCTCTTTACTATCTTCATAGATCTTGTCTTAATGTGTGTCGCCCACGTTTTTTTCCTTATGGAGTTACATAGTTAAACGGGATCCACGTAACGGGCGAAGCACCGTTTGAATCCATGAATAGCAAAATTTATTGAATTTAGAGATCGATTTAATGAGCTGCATCCTGTTACAGTATGCACCTTACGGAGTTCACTGTTATTTTATTTGCATCAAGACGTTACGAATTTCAAAGTCTCTTATTTGTTCAATTTTGAGTTGAAGATACATTGAAGAGAATAGTAAATTTAAGAGCTCTTGATTCGACGAGAATTTCGAGTGCACCTTGCATATTATATTTATTATTGAACCTTTATTTTTGTAGTCGTAACGAGGTAAGAATTTTTTTTCTTGTTATATTCTTTCTATAATGATGGTTGGAGAATCTCGTACAAAGATTAAATTCAATTCCAACAAAGTACGAGTTTATTAATAAATGTATACTAAGACACAACAAGCGAGGAATTTGTTGTAAATGTTAATGTCAGTTTAAATGTTGAGCAGCAAGAATAACAAAACAAATAACCTTGACGACACGGTTGGCGTTGTGGCTAAGTGATTAGCTTTCTGCGCTAAGTGTCGCGGGTTCGATCCCCGCACGGAACAAATATTTGTATGATCTACAGATAATTGTTTCGGGCCTGGGCGTTTGTGTATGTGAATATATGTGTTTGTAAACGCACCCACGATACAGGAATTATTCCTAGTGTGGGGCAACGTTTTTTAAAAAAAAAAAAAAAAAAAAAAAAAAAAAAACCTTGTTTCCAAAATAAGTGTGAAGAACTTGATGTCACAGCCGAATCATAAATTCAAACTGAATGAGCATTGCTTATTCAGTTACGGGAGTAAATCTTGCAGTAATGTTGTTGCGTTACTACTGAACAACAATATTGAAAGATTTACTCCCTGACTCAAGCCGATGAAAGCAAAAAGGCTCGAAATAGTTAACAGTCAATTTATTCTGGCACTTATTACACTAACTTTTCCAAGTTCCCTTGGAACGACAAAAAATTGCTTACAACGCAAAATAAGCCTGTCATCCCTTATTCCAATAGCATGGTCCTCAAAGAATTGTTGCCTACATCGATAGCTATTGGCAGATTTTTTACGTTATATCATGTCTAATTCCCAGTTGGAAGATTGCCAACGTTCAGGGATGGTACCCGTGTCATACGTTTTCGTTTAATATATGTAAATAAAATCTGGTGTTACAATCGACCAGCTTGTTTTAGATATAGGTCAGTGTTGATGTCCTTTACATGTTTTGGAATATTAAGTACTGTTTAGATGTTATGTTTTGCAGTATCAATTTGAATCAAGAAGTCGTTAATTTGATGTGGAGTTCAGCAGAACCGTGAAGCTATTCAATTCTCAGGGCAATTTTTCTGAATTAAAATTCTCAGTTGTGGCTCGGTGTTTAGAGTTGTAATATAGCTATATATGGGACTCAATAACAGCATCGCCGAAATATGTTTGGTGGCAATTATGTTAGTTATTTTACTAGTTGTTTCTTCATTAGCTTCTTGTTGATGCATGTTCGAATAGTTCAGAGGTTCTGCCTTCTAGCTCCTCCGACTTGTTAGGTTTTCAGCTTCTTTGATAGCTAGATCTTGGTTTAGTTAAGCTGGAAGAGTTAGTTTATTGTTTTGTATCAGGTTACCTCAATACTTCTGTCATTTTTTTTATTTGCCTTTGTCTATGTATGATGTAGGATATAGTATAGACCAGTAGAAATTCTTTAATGTATAATGGATCTTATTTAACTCTCGTATCATCATTTGAATAACGAATATCATCTGAACGTGTTTATTTTCTATTATAGTTGCGATGAATAATAAATAAATACTTATTAACGCTATAAACGTTGGTACACGAAATATTTAATAAACAGTGGTAGTAAACAATAATTTGCATTATTTAGAATAAATTGTGTACAATATGATCACGGGACAACAATCGTATTGATGGATAATGATCAAAATTTTCATAATATGTTGGGGTTGCATGAAATTCAGTTTAGTTGAAGAGATAACTCCGGCTCTTCATGTGATTCATTATCATCATCATCATAAACTTTTATCGGTATAGCAATTTCAATTCTTTTACGTTCTCCGCTGTGAAAATTTCTTTTGACATTGGCAGAAAATTAGGTGAGTTACTCTCGAGAATAATTTCAATGTCAGTCGAATTCTAATGTTTTTAGTTCAGGACACATCCGCTGATTCTCTTGAATTTCGCCAAATGTGGCGCCCGCGCCAGTGAGATTGATCTGTCATTAAACCAACACCGACCACATGGAATTAATTTGCAGAGCAAGGGCTGATTATTATTGTTCTGCCTGATATAGAATCGATCCATATATCGATCGATAGTTGTTTCGGGTCTGGTTGTTTGTGCATGTGACATGTATGTGTGTAAACTGTACCCACGATACAGGAGAAATCCTAGTGTGGGGCAATGTTTTAAAAAAAAAGAAATATCGTTGCTTCGAACCGCGTTTACAATTTAGAGGCAGAAATTCTGATTAATTATATTGCTCGTCATAAAATAGATCTTGGGACGATGAGACCCCCTGCAGTTACACCACGATGTATCCCAAAGGGCAATGAAGCGAACATCCGATCTTTTCTTCCCTTTCCCATCTCTAGCATGGATCCTTTCCGACTTGCTTACATGGATGATCAGTTTGCACGATATCTAATCAATTCACTTTCAAATCTGCATGTGAACCTCTAAACCTTATTCCGACTAAATAAGGCAAGCACAACAGATCCTACGACCCTGGCATGACACCGGCGGCTGATTGATAACCTCCGCCCGTGCGTATCTGGCCTAAATGCGCTATCTACCCTCATGTCAAAGTCAACTTGATACTGATACCGCGCTGCCGTGTTTACATGTAAAATACACTGTGTATATTTGGACGTCTTGTAGACGTTTTAATGTAATCAGTCCTTGTATACATACAGGCCTCTCTGTTACCCCCAAAGCGTAATTGCGGACTCTGGAACAACTTTATTTTGACAGATCGACAAGAAACAAAAGCGGCAGAAAGCCAATGGTTCAGGCTGAAGCCTCACAAGTTTTGTAAGTCGAGATTTGTAAGTGGTCGAGGCACGCACGTTCGTCATAAGCCTGAACTATAGCTGACTAGTGAAGGTCGTGAGTTTGAATTCCAAACATTACATTTAATTACATGGACCCACTTTTCGAATAAGCATTCTCTCTGTCCTCGTTTATGTGTTCATAGGGTATCGATGAAAGGATCGATCGAGTTTGTATAGTTTACATCATGTTATTTGGTAGTAGATTTTTCTTGTACGGTGATGCGGAACAACCCCAACCTTTAAAGGTCGGAAGGTTCAAAAGGTTCCACGTGGATCCAGTCTTTCAAATGGCGTGGGTAAACAAATTGTTAAGACGACAGGATCGCTCCGCATACCTATAATGAGATCAATATTCCTCCTCATTTGAATTTTCCTAATATTAATTCCGTAATTGGTAGTGACTATACGTAAGAAAAACGTGTGAAACAAACATTTTAAGATATTGACGCCATTCGGCGTGGCAATCCGTAAACTGCCACTTACTTAGAGTGCTCTTTACAAAAACTCGGCCCTTATCAATTCAGTACGCGACGTTTTAGACGTTGTCTAGGTAATTTTATAATATAAGGAGTATATGTATGGCCTTTCATGAGTGATGGAAGTTTGGTAGATATTTTTTCAGATAGATTTGCTGATAAATATTTTTTGTACACTTTCAACTCTAATTCTTCTTCCTCATCTTTGCAAACTTCATGTTGGGTCACATCAAAGGCCTGCTTTAAAAAACCAAGGTGAACCTTTTTATTATTCTTTAATGCTCTATCCAAGTCCTCGTATAAAGTATTTATCCATTTAGCTCCCTTGCTCTTGCTCATTAAGCACTCAGAGATAATATCTCTTGGCAGTAAGCCTGGACGCCTTTGATTGACTAAACATTAGTCGAATGATTACACAAATGTATAAGCCACATACAAAAAAAATGTGATAACCACGCTAAATCTCATATTAAAATACTTTCAGAGAAGTCGATATTAAGTGGCCCGTAAAAAGGTAGGATCTTTTCAATTGACTGCATAATAAATATAGTTATTACCATTATCTTTACTTATAAATAGACAGTTATAGATAGACAGTCCCCTCTGGTTCTCGTTTATTTTCCCTGTCCAATCTTTTGTTTGAACCTTTTCTCTACAATTACTCTTTAGGTACAATGCTCCCCTGGCGGCACAAGTCATGGAAAGTTTACAAATTTATTTCCAGACAGTGTGATTTCTAAATGGTTGTTCCGGACTGAGAATGTACTTCTCTTCTGTCCTGGATATCAGTTATAAAGTAGTTTCCTGCAGTCTAAAAGATGAGAAGAGGGCATGAGGCTAGATAGACATACAAAAGAAAATGGTAATTCATTGATAGATACTGAAAAACTTTCAAATTAAACAAACAACACGGAAATTAGTTCTCTCGTGATCCCACAGACACACACTGACAAAGTCATCTAAAACACCTAAAGAAATTAAACACAGACACTCCAAACCTATAAATACTCACAAGCACTCGACGATAACACTGCACTAAAGTGTCGTACCGTAAACACGGCTTACACCTCTGTAGTGCTCAATAGATTGGCACTAATTTCCTTTATAGGATCAAACTTGCCGAGAGCCGGAGGCTATCAGAAATTTTCAATTTCTGTGATATTATCGTGGTGTGCCCATTTTAACGTCCATTAATGAATTACTGAGAGGAACTGTACATAGATTAGGTACTTGATATTACGAAACGTGTACAGTCGGACGAAAAAGAGATAGATCAACAGGGTCACCAGATAGATAAAGTTTGCCAAAGTGTGTGTGTTTTTTTTAGTACAATATTTTTATTATTACCTATAATTAATATAGTTGATCGATGTCATCCATTAATTTCCTGATCTCTTTCGACTGCACAAAATTTGATATAGAGGAAACTTCGAAGATATTTATCTGATATACGTATGGTACTCAAATTGGGGGCAAGTCGACCATCTTGGCCAATGTGCCTTAGGATGCATCAATTCCGTGATTTAAAATACCAATGACATAATTATGATTTAATTGTTGTTTGTTTAAATGTGGAAAACCAGATTTCCTAACGATATGATTAACTTTACAAGATACTGCTAAAAATCCTGCACCCTTTCAAAACATGTGCGTCGTTTCTTTCCACCCTTGACTTGCACCAACGAATAAAATGAGGGTACCTTAGATTTATGCGGCCCAACCTTGGATGTCGGAAGAACCTGAGACTTAACGCTGACTGTTATGGGTATTCATTTTCTACTTCATTACACCTAACATTCCTCGTCTTTCGAACACCTTTGGATAGGGAGAATTTTGAAATTATTTTGCTTAATTTAGTGTCTTCTGCGTGAGGTAAACGAATTTTGCGAAATGATCGTTAGACCAAAGAAAATATGGAGAATGTGTATGATGACATGTCCAATGAAGAAATGAACACTGTGTTGACAGGTGATAATAATAATAATTATATGGATATTTATTATATCGTAGCGGAAAGATTAGCCAGTCAGGATAAGTCCTATCAAGGCTGTTTGCCCAGGGTGTGCCAGACATCTCTGGTTTCGTCGATCGTGAAAGCGTTTCCTTACGCGACAAAAATGAATAGAAGAAAACATTTTACGCTCAACTTAAGCACAAAATTACATTGTGAACGAATTTCGCCATCAGCCAATAACAATATTTTTGATAAAAACAATACCTTCAATCTATTCTGTCCAACATAATAACTAAGATTTATGTTTGAAGGAAAATATGATTAGTTTTAAACTGGCCCAACCATCGGAGCAAATAAGCCGAAGCAATCTGATTTACGATGGGAAAGTAACGATAGATTGAAAAATATCTAACGAGTTATCAGTACAAACGGAAAAGGATATGGAAGCTTCCTATGATGTCGGAAATGTGAGGCGTTTACGTTATTTGCTGTTACGTGGGAGGAAATTGTTCAGATATGCTTCAGGTTTCATACATAATCACTAATATTATGTAAACTTTATTCTTTTTGAAAACCATTACCAACTATGGATAATTGAGAAGTTTATTTAAAGGTTTCAGAGGGCAGACTAAGAAAAGGTAAACTGTTAAATCAAATACAAAGAGTATATTATTATAAAAGGACTGTTCCTTTCATAGATGATACGTATAGTATTTATATTACCTATGGAATACTTACAGTTATTGTTATTTTGGTTTTGTTTAATTTGAATTGTAATTTCATTATTGCATATTTGTTTGCTTTAATTTTTATAAGGGAAGGACGCAGTATTAATGCTATCGCTGGATTGGTGTGTTGGATTATTTTGCCAAAAATAAATACTTTTCTTATTATTAAGAGCTGATATTTCAGTAGCGAAATAAACTGATAAGTTATTATTCTCATAAGTCCATACATTAACTGTTCTACTTCGAAATTAACAGCTAGATACCTAACTCTTTTGAACATTGATAAATTCGACTTAACAATACCTATAAACATACATGTAATGTAGAAAAAAGACGTTCATAATTCTTACTTACTTCATTAAAGTAAACAAGTCCGAAATAAGAGTGCCTTAGAATAACTAGCTCCATCTTTTCGGGTGAAAACTAGACTCCATTATAAATTCAACTTTAACCCACACTAAACTATAAACAATGGAAAGAAAAGAAAATGAGAAAAGTTATTCCGCGCCCCCATCTTCGTGTAAACAAAATGGTTTGCATACAGGAAAGTAGGTGCCGCCATTTTTACTGTCAACCCGGGAATGTCTTGTCGTAATATTTTGTGTGATTTATGTGATGTTATACTGCTTGTGTATAGGGGCTTGTTGCCTGTTAGGTACTTACTTTAATTACTAAAAACTAGAAAAGCGTGTTTTTTATTTATTCAAGAGGACAGCGATTCAATGTCGTGAGTAAATATCATGAATTTTTTGTTTGCCAACAAGGCATGGACTTACCATTATCGGTATTAAATTAACGGATCGGGTTCGAAACACCACACTGCGTTCCAGAACTCAGATATCTGACATGGCTGCCAAAGTCGTCCAACTTAAATGGGACTGGGTAGGACATGTCTGCCGCATGCCGTTCGAACTGTAGGCTCACAAAGCACAAAACTGCTCTGACACAGCAAGAGGGGGTCGCGGCAGATCACACAGGAGATAGCGGAACAAACTAAAACAAAAAAAAATCACGTAACTTTAAGCTCTTAATTTCGTCTTCTAAATTCATTGCCAGAATGGTTATTCATCACCATCACACAGTATACCCACTGTTTTTGTCCAGTACTGGGCATAAACTGCCCCATATAAATGGCTTTGACCAGTCCATTTAGTCCAACGACTTGTCTGTATCAGTATATTAGTTATATATCGAAAGGAAAGATAGTTCCAAAAATTCTATTTTTAAATTACACCGTATAATTTAGTTATAATATCACGTCTATATAACACTTTTAGGGTACCTTACGTAATTTGATAAAATTTCAAATGCACACTCTAAAAAACACCCATTGCGAATGTCAACATGATTGATATCAACTAATTAAATAGATGCAGAAACTTCAATGTCAATGTGTCTCGCCGTCTGAGTGAGTTCTTGCTCCAACTTAATCAACTGTAATATCTTAATTAACAAACTGTGTACCTTCATTATTTACTTTGGATAAAGCTGTATATTACTAGGATTTATTTTATAAACATACCTTGCATGCAACCTTCCAAGAAAAACGCTCGCTGTGTTATCAAAAAACTCACGAAAAGCAGTATTTAACATTAGTTAAAATTACAAAATAGTTAAACAAAGAAAACAGTATAGCATTACGGTTGTGTTCTCCGAAGAGTTAGACTAGATTTTGCTGATGCCATTATTAGGTCGCAATAATAGTAATTTTAAAGCCATCTACAAGCCACGTTTTCAAACTCCAGGGATTTTACTGCAAGAAAAGTTCCTAATGGAAAATCCCAATTAAGGTTACTAGTAACTACCTTGAGAATTAAACCCACACACATTTTGTCATAATACTCGGTTTTCTGCCTACCGCTTCCAGTCTAACCATAGGCGTCCTACGTTCTACCACGATACCAAAGAAGCGTTTAATAACATTAACAACATAAAAAATTACGTAATTTATCATGTCCATAGTAAAATTCATGGTCACCATCGCATGTGTGCCTTTATCTGATACCAAGCAAACCCAGGGGAAAAGGCTTGGCTTTTAACGGTGAAAATGGCTTCCTTCTATTCGCTGTCGGATTATTGGATCCCGGCTCTCAGGATTTTGTTACCAGCCAGATATATAATGAGTTTGCAAAAGTGTTATATCAATATTGGAAATACAGATCAGTCAGAATTCGAATTTTGAAATGAAATAAGATATTATCTTGTTTTTTCGTGAGTTTTTTTTATCGTATTCGCTTATTCTGTACTACGGATCCAATTACGAAGGGATAATTAGATCTGACAAAAATATATTGCTTCTGAATTATTATTACAAGGTGTTATGTTTTTAGTACGTTAGATGTTTTATAAAATCTTGAGAAATATTGGCATAAAATACTGGAGTGTGTGTCGTAAAACAGATAAGAACAATACTTTAACTTAAATAAAAAAAATAGATCTCATAAGTCTCTAAAATCATAAATATTGAAAAAAAAAATGAAATTCATTAATTGAAAGAGTTTCTGTCAAGCCATACAAATGCAACCTTGACATTAAAAATGAGCTTACCCTTCTTTCCGTACTAAAATATTTACGGGAATGTCGCTAGACTTGGTAAAAACACGCCAAGTTTAGGTGTTTCAGTAACGCCTGAAATAGTGACGTCAGTTTCGGACGAAAGCCTTTTTTCTAAGTCGACCCTTCATAGAATTAGGCTTTTAAGCTCTGAAATTTTCTCGTCTTGTTCTCCATCGTTTCTCTTAGAAACGCTTTATAGAATTACATTTTTTTTTTATCCTAACTAAAAGCTAAGCTAAAGCAATGGACTGCTGTACGCCAATGATAATGATGGCATAATGTATTTAAAATTTTCAACAAACGCACGTACAGTCTTTGCCACAGCAAAACTTGATACAAAAACAAATCCATCGGCCAAATTTGCAATTGTCTAGGTAGCGCTAGGTTTAGCTAATTGATTTTCGGATATCTAAATAACGTTATTTCATTCCAACGTTTTTTCATTCACATTCTACTTTTGAAATCCAATATGGTGGTTTATGTGCAGCCAGAGTGGACGCGAATGAATAGATTCTATATTTAAAACTTATCAGTATAGTTCCTACATTTGCGTTATAAATAAACCATGAGCATAGAGCAACGTACAAACAGAGGTTTCTATCAAACTTGCAGATAAGATTAATTAATATATACTGAAACGGACGTGTTAAAAGCGAGCATATTCGGAGCATTAATCATGCATCTCGGTTGGCAACACCTGATCCTTCGTTACTCTGTGTTGCCCGCATTTTTTATGAAAATACGAGTTTTTTTTATATTTTATTTACGCTCAGTCTTTTGAATGGCTGCCGTAAAGATGTTTACGCGGCGCTAGGGTTGGCGGGTTGGGAATTTGAAATCGCGTGACAAGATTTTAGGCCAAGATATTTTTATAATATCTTGATTATGTGAACATATAACATTATTATCCGTTTCTAAAATGTTAATAAAAGATTGATGGCGTATTTATTTTCATTGTTTAGTTAACGTTCATAACGAGTCACAACCCTGCATAGAATTCTTTATGGTTTTCGTTCTCTTAGTTGGGTTATGGGTTACGTTTACGTTCGTCGTTTATTTAAGCTTCGCTTATGTTGCTTTCTTTGCGGTTTTTATTGTGCTTTGAATACAAATAAAAAACGAAGGATGTTTCTTGTGGAAAACTTTGTCTGTCTCTCTATGTAAAATCGTTGGTTTAAACTTAACATTTCAGATGATTTTCAACACTAATAATTGCTTTTCGTGATTCTTTCTCGATTTTTAGTTAGTAACAGAAAACTTAAAAATTCTTGATTTGTTTCAACAATTTTAATTGTAATAATTACTACATTAATAATATTTATTATCTGGCATAGTTTTCAGACTTGAAAATAAGGTATCTATTGTACATGTTTGTTTTTAAATAAACGAAAAACTCACTTTGATTTTTTATGCTTCCTAAACCTCTGAACACAAGTCTAAGTTTAACATAAATTATGCGTAAGTAATAGTCCCCAAGCGACAGATGTACCCTACCCTTTGACATGGAACTTAACCGTCAAACATTTTTTTTATTTCAGCATTTCATCTGTCAACATTTACTTGCAAATGTAAAATATGTATTTGTCTTCATTTACGGCATAAACCCTGTAAAACCACATTACGTAACCCATTTGATATTAATCAAAAATTCAATTATATGAAGATCATTTCTTCTATTTAACCCAAACCCTAAAACAATTAGATTTAGTTACATATTGTTATTTGAACATGGCTATTCCCATACCTACTGTATGTAATTCCACCCTTGATATCACTAGGCCCTTTTCTGATTAATTTACCACTGTGAGAACACGAACAAATGTTCCTTTTCCGTTACACAAATATATTTGACCAACTTTTGCCTTATTTGTGTTTTTTTCCTTGAGCCAGTATTTTTTCGTTATAATGAAAGAAATGTTAAAGTTAGTAAAAATGAATTTGTTGAGAAATAATCACAAAGGATGATGAAATGAATTTGGAAACTGTATTTTTCTATTGGTTTAATTTCTTCATGTCGGTCAGACAAATCGACATTCTACTGTAGCTATTTCAAACTTAAATCATCCAAATTAAGGTACATGGAAAAATCCACCCTAAGCAACGTAATTTAAGGTATGATTCCGCGTATTCTCGACATCAGCCCTATTACGACCTTGCTGGCAAGCTAATCTTTCCACCACTGCATCTCATGCCAAAAAGACAGAAGATGACTACGTCTCCCGCAATGGGTTACCAAATGCAAATCATTATAATATTATATTCTCCATTTCTCTTCGAATTACTGTGTACATAATAGCAACAGGTAAACAAAGGTATATTTCAAATAATAGCCTACGACCAACAGTTATACGATACATTGCATTGACTAGATCCATATAGACATACGTCAAATTTTGAATACTCAATTTAGGTATTTACTGTTCTATTTTGCAGACTGTACACGGTTATCTATTTTGTTTACACCAAAGTTGTATGTAACTACATTATATGCAAATAAACTATTATGATTATAGGCTTAAAATCCGTTACAACAAGGCTTATTTTCCTCATTTCCAATATTTCCTGCATTTCTGGACTTAAGTACTGCTGGAATAAGTTATGAGTATTTTTTTTATTCTTTTTTTTAACGGGATTAATTCTCGTTTTAACATTAGGATTGCTTCAGTATCGTGGGTACAGTTTACAAACTTATAATTTTGACTTCTCCCTTGGATTCTTTTTCTTAGATCCAAAGAAAGAGATGGGGTATCATTTTATTTTACACGCCAAACACTTTTTTGTAATGTTCCCTAAATTCCTTCTGATTTTGTAGTAGCTTAAAAATTGCTGAATATTTGACATACAACGATTTATCTTTCGTTTTATGAATTAAAACTCAGCAGTTTCGTTACGTTGTGTAATTAATTTTATTATAATTGAACACGCACTATTTTTACAATTACACGCTTAAATTTATCGACTAGTCAAGGTGTTATGGTAAGTTAAGAACACTAATTATCTTCTATGGTAAATCCTGATGTTTGAAGGTAAAATTTTTATTTAAAAAATTGAATAAAATTATCTAAACTGTACTTAAGTATCTACTTAAATTAAACGTAGATACTCGTAAGTTCTATGCTAAATTAATTTAAAAATTATCTACTTGACTCGGTATCTATTCGTTACTATCGTGAACGTTATAAACATAAGTTAGTTATAAGCTGAACCAGTGAATAAGTTGTATGCGCTTCAATGTTTGTCTTTCTCTCTTCCCTTCGAAATATACCAAGTTAATGCAGTATGGAAATGTGAATAGATTCCGTTCCGACTCCACTGTGTTACATATAGTTTGCTGTTCAAGTTTGTGTTGAATTTTCAAGCAATCGTTCTATCAGATAATTGAAAATGTCTTTTGGTTCAAAAGTTAATTATCTTTAGTAGGCATTTAATGCTTTGTAGCTATTTATTGAGGTTATTCATTCATTTTATAGATATGCCATTATACGCACAGGTTGATTCCAAATTTATGAAATCGTGTCTGAAACTGATATCAACTTCATCGATTACTTATTAAACATTAAAAAAATAACGCACCCTATAAAAGCTGAATAAAAATAAATAGAACTTTCCTCAAACATTTTGTAAGAGGCCGAAAAAATTCGATATGCAAAATAAACAATTTAACTTTATTAGAATCTTTATTGTTGGACGCTCTGATATCGCGGTTCTAGAATTATGTTTTTTCACTCTAGAGGAGATGGGGCCGTACGTTTTACTACTATTTGCTACTATGTGGTTTATATAAAACAAAGTCTCGAGAAGTAAGCCAGAAGGAATAAATTTCACTCCTACTTAAATCAATATTGATATTTGAGAAATTATGGCGAATTCTATTAAAATGTTCTTTTTGTTTCCCATCGTATAAATGACATTGCATTTTGAACTTTATACCTGCTAATTAGTAGTCATAATAAATACATGGGTTCCAGGAATATGTATTGCGAACTGGCAGTCAGCCTTTGTGCATTGCAAATTGCAAACCTCGGGGTGAATTTCAAAATATGAAATGTATTCCAAAATTATCTACGGACTTCTCTTAGTCAGATATTGGAGAGGAACTAGCAAAGTGCATTCCTGAGATAAATATGCACTCATTTAGGTTTAATTACAAGAAGTAACTAGATAAAAAATCGGGATCTGTCCCCATTATTTCTTCTTCTATCGAAAGCCGCAGTGGAAAGATGAGCCAGACAGCACTGCTTTTAGTGAGGTAATCAGCAGCGCTGATTACCCAGGGCACGCCAGAAGATCTCATGTTTCGTCACTCATGGTCTTTCCTTGCACTCTTGCAGTATTGAAACCATCTCAGGGTAATTACTGTCAAAAATATAGTCGGACTTTGACGCTTGCGTCATGCTCGTAAACGGGTGCCATCTGCCGGGACTGGCCAGCTTGTAACTGCCATGGCAGTCTTATTTAGAGCCAAATTTATTTTGGTTTTTTCCTAGCACTTTTTTTATCTTTTTTATTTTACACGTTAAATTACATTATTCTCGCATCTCTTTTCAGTTTTTTTTTTTTTTATGGTTCTAAACAAGATTGTGAGATCTATTATTTTAACAGTTCACATGGCGTTTCTTATCGGTTCTTCTGCATAGGACCTACTATTTGGAACCGTCCGCCTAAAGTCTTGATATTTCATAAGTGCCTGAACTTGGTTAAATAAAGATATATTTTTTGTAACGCAAAATTTGATGCAAAAATTGTATCCAGATCGGTTTCCTCTTGCAGTATTTCCAATTATTCTTCGTCTGCACGAAGACACATAAGCAACAGATACATTTCTTCGTTCAGAAATGAATTCCAAACAGACGTCACTATTAAAACGTGCACAGCGAAATGAAATGCAAATACATTCCGCGTATGACGTAACAACATACAAACAGTGTCTTTGGGTATGCATCGATGCATCAGATTTCTTCTAGCGTAAATATACCGTCCAGAAATATGCGTTTCATAGGTTTATAAGTTTCTCAGTATCGAGATGATGTTTGTTTTGCGGTGGCTTGGTTCATGAGATCGATTTTTTTTTAATATGCAGTTGATTGAATTAAGTCTGGATTTAAAGGGGAACCAAAAAAAAAAGCATTTATATTACCACACCAAATACTGACCTAATTATTTGAACAAGCTAGACAGACAAAATCACATTTTTTAACACTCAAAAAATTTGCTCTATTATTCTATTCTGTGACTAAAGTCGAGGATAGTTTTGTGAAACTAGTTGGACAAGTGGATAAAGTAAAACGAATACATTTCCCGTACATTATATTTCATATAACAAATAAATAACGTGTGTTTCCAACAGAGATTCATTATTTGCTTTTATGAACCTTAACGATCAATCAATGAGCTGAATTACTTCAAGCAGTCGTTCAATATTCTTGCCGTGAGCGATTCTCTCTACTGTTATAATAGAGTATAGTATAAGCAGAATTTAAAGCTGCGTGTATTCAGGTGGACATTGCCTACTTCACCGGTGTAATCCCTTACTGGCCCTTGGCGGGCTGCCACGGGACAAGATGGCGCTTTCCCATTTGTAACCGACACGCCGACACTGCATACGTTATAAGGTCTGCATATGGCCGAATCGGGATCGAACTAGTTTACTTTAAAATTAACTTAACAATTTAAAATATACACAAGTTATGTTGTATTGTAGTATCTTATCCTTTTGTTACTGAAAGCCTAATTGGATCCATGAGCTGTAAATTAAACTATCGTGTCTATTTAATGTGATTGGTTGTGTAGATTTTCGTCAATCAATCATTTTTGTCGAAATTTAACACCTAGTTAACTAATCAGTAAATTGATCTTGATTAGTCCTTTTTTGTTCTTAGTCTAGTGCCTGAAAAGCGCTTTTTTAAAGTTTAATAAAATAATCTGCCGCATCTTATATTCTAGTTCAATCCAAACTAACTATTAGGAAAATACTACAATAGATGTATGAGCTTGTCTAAAAATCATGTATAAGACAATGTTTTTATAAAAGAAAAAAAAAAATAGTGAAGGTTATAAAAATTATTAGGGATTAAATAGTGAGAACTTCCTACCAAACCAGCACATCCCTATACAAGATTCCTGGAAAAAAAGTTACCTCGTTAATTTCAACAATAAAAAATTTATAGGCGAAGAAATTAGAATACCGCCAACCTTGGTGGAGGACTTACGAACCACAGCACATGTGTTTTATCTATTTTACGAGCTGGACTTTACGCGGAGAACATTGGCGACGCCATTTTACGGCAGGGCAGGGTGCATAAATCAATCGGCGAGCGACTTGTTTACGTTGTACTTAGCGTTCAGGGGGTAAGTAGGAGACAGGGTGTTTTAAATGGTAATAGAAAATCTGACTGCCTCATTGGTCTAGTGATCGCAAGCGCGGTTGCTGAGCTTGAGGTCTTGGATTCGTTTCCGGGTCGGGCAAAGTGTTAGGTATTGGATTTTTCTGTATGGAAATGCTCAGTAGCAGCATATCGTTTGGGACTGTGCCCGGTAGTTGGCAATATGCTCGCTCTTCATTACATGGGACTCAATAACGACATCGGCGTAATGTACATAGGTGTAAAATATACACCGCTGCCTAAACCTTCGGGGAATACAGGCGTGATGTTATGTTATGTAGCAAATCGGATTCACTTGTGAGGTTTTTATTTGGCATCTTCGCTGATCGTACGTGGTTCAGGAAGACAAGTAAACGTGTACAATCATCATAAATACTACCTAACTACTGATTGTACATAGTGACCATTGTGAGGATATTTATACTTTATAAGAATTATTGTACTAAATTACTGCAAAATGAATTGTTTGATTTGTTAAAACAGTTTCAAAAGTGTTTAAGAACAAAGTCGTTTTTAATTGTTTAGCTCTTCTTATTTTATTATTTTAGAGTAAAATAATTACATTTTTTGGACTTTATTTGGACGAATTATTATTGATAAGTGCCTAAGACTGAGCTAAAACACTGTATTGATGTACTGAAAAAGGTGATTGCTAATTTTGCTTGGCAAAAAGGCTTCTTAATTAGTAAAAATAATCGCATCGCAATCGTTGGACTTTAAAATAGACTTTGACCCCTGAGTTTGTTTCGGCGTTTCTTCTCAGGGATAGTCATAGGAAATGCCGACGCCATCTAGTTTAAAAAAGACGTGTAAAAGTGATTGAAAAATCCTAATTGCAAAATAAATAATTTCATTTCATTTCATTTCATTGCAATCCACCTTAATTTAAGGTACGGATTCAATTCTCATTTATTTCGCCACATTTCAATAGTTACAAGCAATGCTTTATTACTATTCATATTAAACGTATAATAAATAAATATAAGTAAATATATTAATAGTTATTCATTCGTAAACTGAGATTGAATTGTTTGGTAATACATATAGTGATGTGTGTCAAACAATGTGAAACAAACAAATGTATTTAGAGCTATATTGAAACAAGGTTTTGTAGGTTGCTATTGGAAAGAGGTGAAAACTACACATAACTTATAATATGGTATCACGCCTGGATTCCCCGAAAGGTTACGCAGAGGTGTACTATTGACTATTGTACACACGCATTTCGCCGATATTTAAGATTTTCTCCATCCTTTTTAAATTAGTCATTGGATAATATACATATATTAATTTAATTTAATTACATTTTAATTTTTACTGCGTGATAAAAGCGTGTTTTTTATTTTTTTTAATAATATTATATTTTTAATAATATAATAGATAATTAAATTGCATTGGAAATTGAATGTTGAACTTATATTTTCTTCTTGTTTGTTTCAGGTAATTGAAAATACTATTTCCATCGAACGCCACGACACAAGATCTTATAACTATAATAAACGTAAGATATTTTGTATAAGAGATGTACTGTTGTATAAATGAACACCAATATTACGCCGATGCCGTTATTAAGCTGAGCCATCTACCATATTAAATTGACTTTGCCTTAAATGACCTTAATTGACTGCCTCATTAGTCTAGTGGTCGCAAACGCGACTGTTGAGCGTAAGGTCCTAGGTTCGATTCCCATGTCGGGCAAAGTGTTATTGGGGTTTTCTGTATGGAAATTTTCAGTAGCAGCACGGGGTCTGAAACTGTGCCTGGTAGATGGCAATAGGCTCGCCCCCTATTACATGGGACTCAATAACGTCATCGGCGAAATGTGGGTGTAGAATTGTACACCTGTGCCTAACCCATGTTAAGTTATATCGCCATATTAAATTAAGCTATATTGAGCTATATACCTTAGTCTGCGCAAGTAAATAATAACAAACTTGTAGCATGTCATGACGAGACACGTTTTCTTCATAGGCTCAAATACCACAATTGTTTCTAATAGTGGGCTGGCAAGGTCGTCAGATTGATGATGATAAATGATAAGTCACTATACAGTTGTTTAGGAAAATATTATTGAGACGAATATCTTTAGTCTAGTGGTGACAAGCGCGAATTCTAAGCGTGAAGTCCTAGATTTGATTTTCGGGTCGAGCAAGTGAGTTTTGTTTATGAAAATCCTCAGCAGCAGCACGGCATCTGGAACTGTGCCCGGTAAATGGCAATAGGCTCGATCTCTATTACATGGGAGTCAATAATGGCATCGGCGTAATATGGATTTCATTTAGTATACCTTTGTTTAACCTGTGGGGAATGTTATCTTATTATTCAGTCATCAAAATAGTGTCAATAGTTCCGCGCAATGGTTAGACAAACGCCAACGATTATAACATCTTAAAAAAATATCCTGGACCATCCAGCGCCTAGAACTTCGTCAAGTGACGCAAAATAGATTCGATTATCAAAATCCCGTCCGGGTAGTTTTCCATTGCTTAACTTAGTCCATAGTTGATCTTTATGCCCGGATAAAGTTCTGGCCACTGATTAACATATCCGAGTGTCAAAAACTTTAGTCTATCGCTTTAGAGGTGTCGATATGTAAATCGATTGTAATGAGCCTGTTTTAACTTCTAATTAGCTTTTTACATAGCTACACGATAAAGTAAGGATTTTGATCTGAACTGGCTCATTTGGTTGAAGCTCAGTCTCTCTTGGCATTAATGTGTTGAATGAAAAATATTAGGTCTTATTCAATGAACTTGGGAGGCACTCAGGAAAAAAGGTTTAACATATGTACTAACTAACTTAGTGTATATAGAATTTATTTATGAAATTCTTCTTCACACCGTCGCATTGTAACCCCAACTTAAAACAATACTAGGTACGCAATAGGTACACCTATTGCTAAAACGACGCAGTTCATAGCTCGCACCTCTCTTTTATTACAGAATAAAAAATATAATAGAAACGTTCTAGTGGAGAATGGCTGCTGTATATACGTGGAATAGGCCCCAGCGCTCAAATCACATTGGAATACTGAGAGCTACATATGACGCAAGTAAAGAATAGTGTGGATGCAGACCTATTCGGGTACCACAAAACATGGATTTGATATTTCTGTAGCACAAAAGGGTATTTCTTCAGTTTCGACATTATTTGCGCAATTTTTGTACAAAAAGCATAATTTAATTTTTATTTGAATTTGATCGCTTTATGATATTTTGCATTATTTTATTTATTAGATAAGTGAAGGGCACACCTATACTTAAAACATTGATAGAGTTATTGCCACTAAAAATATGTGTCAAGCTACGGTAATGAACCCTACCCTCGGTAATGAATTCTTAGGTATACGGTGATGAAATATAGGGATAAGGTAATGATACAAAATGATGTGATTATAAAAAAACAACAAAGATGTTTTAGATTGTCATTTATTGTATTATTCAAAAATCGTCATAACAAAATAACTAATAGTTCTTCCATAATTAGATGGTTTTGGTAACAATCAGCCTTCCAATGTCTTGATAAAGATTAAAAAAATAAAAATATCTGATTTTGACATTCAGAGCAATTACACAAATAATGTAAAAAAATCTTAATAACTAAATAACAATTAATACTTAAATTCTTCCATAATTTAATAATTCTAGTAACCAGTCTTCTTTACAAGTATATGAATCAGACTTTGTTAATACGAGTACAATTACAAAAATAAAATATACCAAGAATCACCAAGACGAATTATTTTAAGCTCACGTGTAATCATGATGAAGTATTTTTTTTTTTATTGTTATTGTTTTAAGTATTTTTTTTTATGTTTTTATACTTATATTATTTTAGCAAATTATATATTTATTTGCGAATTTACTAAAGACAATTTTTTACTTTATTCCTGCTGCAGTATCTTTGCCAGTCTTTTTTCCTACTCCTTTTCCTTTACCTTTCTCTCGAAGTTGATTCTCAACAATATTTTCTTTATTTTCTCTCTTTTTTATATTAGTGTCTGGGTAGTTTTCAAATTTATCGAAATCAGATATAAATTCTTCAAATTTATCACAATATGACTTGCTTACAGATCCAACAAAAGTTGAATTCTGCCAATCGCCATGTTTTCTAATTACAGATAAAGGTTGCACCTTCTCTGGTGATTTAAATTCTCTTGATGTGGAGGCTTTTTGAGGCATAACAGGAACTATTATTATATCTCTAGCTAGTCCTTCCTGTCTTATTAATTTGTTTGAATGAAACTTCTTACGCCGTTTACTCGGGTATGCGGTTCGTATGAGTTCTGGACTATAACTGCCTGATTGTTCTGGTACCTCATAGATTCCAGGAATGGGGTTAAGTGCAGGAACTGGTACAGGTAACGTATTATCTTCAAGTGTTGGTTCTTTGCAAACTTGGGAAATCACTACATTTTCGAGGCTGTGAATACCGAGATGGTAATGTTGACACACTTCATCTTGACACCTGAAACAGCTTCGGCTACGCATCTCTAACCGATTTCTCTCAGAGCCACACCTCCAAATGACTTGGTGGACGGCCATAGTTCCTTTAAAAGATGGAACGCAATTAGGCATTATGACTTGCTTTTCGTCTATATCTTCATTTGTGATCTCCACAATTTTGACATTTGGCAAGTTTGCTCTTGCAATTTCAACAAATTTGGAAAATGTTCCGACATCTGTTCCTGTATTGACAATTCTGTCGGCGGTCCTTTTGACTACCGCTCCTAGACCATCTGGAGCACCTTTCCCATGACCTACTTCCATATAATTCCAGGTTAACTTGCGAAGTGCTAAAAATTGTTTTTCTAATTGAGTCAAAATATAAAACATGTTTCGGTTCCTGTATTGGCTGCTGGGGCTATCGCTATAGAAGTGCAGGGTATCAATAAAAGGTGATATTTCAGAAATTTGACTCAAAATTGGGCCCAAGTGTGCCCAAATTGCAACAGCTGTGTGTTTCAAATTGTCGGATACGGTGCAAACTGAGTGAGTTTTTAACTCGGACGTTTCGAAGTCTTTGATATATATCACTACAGTGTGAATAGAAACTTCTTTTCTGCTGCCGCCAAAATGAAAAGACTGAATCTCCGTGTGATGTTTAAGGGCATAGTTTTGACTAAAATCTAAATGTACCACAGCTTCATTTATCTGAATATTATTTTTTAGTTCTTTTAGAGTTTTATTTTGAACAACAACAGTAGCGCAATGCGGCAAAAAAATTGTGATTACCTTTTCAAACTTATGAATAACATCTAAAGGTGGTGCATAATTTTCAGTTTTAGCCCAAAGAATGTTATGTTTTACTTTTCCTTCCTGTTCATAGGTGTTAGGAGTCTTACGCCATTCAAAATATTTGATTTTTATATCATTGCTAAATCCTAAATATTCTATTACCTTATGTTTACATATCGAACATTTACGATCTAAGCACGCCTCATTATATCTATCACAACAAAGAGTGTTTAAAAGGTCATGATTCGTTTTTATATTTATGATTTCTGCCTTATTTAGAGCCTTTATTAGTAGATCTGAATTGCAGTGATGAATACATTCACATGTGTTTCTGTTTGGTTTGGGAAACAACACCCAAAATGGCCTTAGTTTGCAGAAAAATGTATAAGACACAGAAATATTTTGGTTTTCAATGCAGAACTTTTTGTACAAATTTTTAAGTGTATCATTTAAGTACCTTTTTTGTTTTCTGTTTTTCTGTCTCGTAATATACTCCTTTATACCTGGTACCATTCTCGTGTTCTCATCTTCATTAAAAAAGCACTCAATTTTTTCAACAACTTCTTTTTCTTTTTTTATATTATAATATTTATGGACCTTTTTTTTGACTATTTTTCGTGTCCGTAGTTTTTCATTATTACCTGTATTCATTTTAGTATCCATTATCTGCTTCTTATATATGTTTAAAAGTCTCTTCAATTTCTTGTTTTCCTTTTTTACATTGCAAAGCTCAATTTTCATTTTTTTTATGTCCCTATCTCTTTGATAACGTACATGTCTTATTTTTGCTCTTAATTTGAATTCGGTTTCATAATTATTGGTCCCATTTGATAGATCTGAGTCAAGGGGATCATTACTGTCATTTTCGCGAGGCTCGTCTGGTGATTTTTCAATGTCAACATCAACACAATCATAACAACATTTTCAATTTCTTTTTCTAGTTTCTTTTTATTTATATATTTCTTGCTATTAACTCTCCATCTTCTACGTCTATCTCTTTGAGCACGGGGTGTTAAATCATTAATATTAACAATTTTCTTTTCAGATTTTCTCTTCAAGTATCTTGCTTTTTCCTTTTCTTTTTCAATATTATATAATTCTTCATTTTCTTTTAAAGCAGCATAGCGTCTACGCTTAGCTATTCTTCTTCTAGCTAAAATTTCCTCTTTCGTCTTCTTAGGGCGTGCCATTTTTAACTGAAATATTAAGCATTTATTTAGCAACAATGTTAATAGTAGTTTCCTAACCACCTTAAGAATAATTTATTTTTAAAATTGTTAAAAAGAAGTCTATTCATTACCGTATTTCTTCATTCATTACCGTGACCTCAAAAAGGTTACGGTAAACGACGGTAATGAGGGACACGGTAATGAAAAATATGCAGTTTTAGATTATTATACATTTTTCTATAAACAGTATATGCAATCTACATATTCAAAAACAAAATTGAAACAGAACCTAATGAATTGATATAAAAACAAGATACCAAGTTTATTTACGTATCAAGTTATAAGCGGACTTGTAATGAAACACAAAATGGACAAAACACTGTCAATACTTACATCGATCGTAATTTATGGCGCTAAATCTTGCGTACGTCCTTCCACTGTTACGTTTTTCGGTCGACTAAAGCGCGGGGGGGCGGCAGCTCGCTATATGGCGGCATGATCAAATGATTTCGTCGCGTAAATTCTAGTTACCGTCGTGGTTCTGGTGATGAGTTTTGCGCCATTACAAAACTTTAAAAACATATTTGTTCTTAATTTATTTATAAAACTACGTGTTAGTTTATTATTAAGTAACAAATGAAGATTAAGTTATTCGACACATTCGCCAATTTTACGTTATTAGCACTAGATTTACTAAAATACTAATAAATATATCAAGTCTAGCAATGAAACAGGTCCCTGTAATGAGTTTTGGTGTTATTTACATTACAATTCATGTATGATTCACATAGAAAATTAAAAAAATAAATACAGCGCTTATTAAAACTTGTAGGTTTACACGACATACATATATTAAATAAAGTTTAAACCTATGTTTAAATTTGTTACGCACTAGAACTTGTGAATTTGGTATACTTTGAATATTAACCCAAAAACGTTCCGTGTAGTTATTTATAGGCCACCATCTGTAAGCATCGTAATATGCGATTAAAGGATTAACGTCAAGAGGATGGGGAATAGCTTTTTTTGGAGGCTAACGATATCAATGGCATGAACATCATTTATATGCCTACTTACTGCGTTCACCCGATTTTGGAAACATTAATTCAGAATTGTTTATTCTAGTTGTCTAATTTCTTATACACCGACAAATAAACAATTGTTTACAGTAAAGAGCTTCATTTTACAATTTAAAAGTTCATGTTATCTAGCTATTTGTTTATTGTCTTAAACATCAGTGCTACTGTGAATTGGCCACAAGAATGTCAAATAGGTAGGTTACAAGGACAAAAAAAGTGCAGCTTTACGAGTTAAGGTGATGTCGTGTGCACAAAAATGTACTTACTGTACTCGATTTTTATACGACAGCTCACTTCCTCGCGGTTTCTCGTTACAGGGGATGCTCGTAAAAAAGCAATTCCCACCACGTCAGATGGATTGATTTACGATACGACCCCTTCAAGTGTATCTTGGAAAGTTAAACAAAAGGCCATCGCAGTGTTGAAGGGTAAACCTTTACTTAGTAAATAAGATATAGGCGAGTTTGCCGGATTTCTTGTATAAATCTATGTACAGAATGTAAAGGTGATTTTTTATGAATTTAGAACATGATGTGCAAACAGAAGTGCTTTTAGTTGGGGTTCTTTTTTGTATACGACAAAAATTTAACCGACTGGGTTTTCGTTTAATTTTTTTCAGGAATAATTCCTGTATCTATCGAGGGTGCGTTCACATACACAAATATTCACATTCACAACCAAAGAGACCCGCAGCCTAATTACGTAAAAAAACGACGGCAACGCGACAGCTATGCGATGGCAATCTCACTGTCAGCTAATACATTATATGACACAAAAATGACATTTGACAGAAGGGATTGAACAACTATCGGTAGGCCATACAAATATTGGTTCCGTGCGGGGATCGGACTCTCGACACGCACAGAAAACCAATCTCTTAACCACTACGCTAATCGTGTCGTCGTGGGCTACATTTTTGTAGGGTGATCTTTTAGGTTACCAACCTGCTTACCTGGCGTGATGATTAGTATCATAAACGTTTTGAAGGAGAAGTATACACGTACTGTAATTAGCTTTTGTTGACAGTTACTACCGTTTTTAACATACTATTTCGTATCCTCTTATGAAAAAATACACAGGCGAGAAAGGGATGCACGGTTTGTTAGTCTTGTGGACTGTGGTTGTGGCTGTTATCGTTTTAGCACTAGTAAAGCTTTTGTTTTCCTGTCGTTATTTTGTTTTCATTAATTTCTAAAACACATAGCATCACGCCTATAGTCCCTGAAGGGTTAGGCAGAGGTGTACTATATAACTACCTATATACACCCACATTTCGCCGAGGCCGTTACTCAGTCCCATGTGATAGCGGGCTCCGATCCCATATGACTCCGTGCTGCTACTGAGAATTTCCATAAAGCAAAAGTTAAGAACAATTTGCCCGTTTGCAAAAAAAAAACTGAAGCAGCTCGCTGAAACACCTATGGTAAAAAAATACCGTTTAAGACTAATATTCAAACGAGTAATATCTCGCAAGCTACCTACGCAACGCGTAATGGTGTTATATTAGAGTCATAAAATTTCGGCAACATCTGCGCTTGACGTCAAATAACGCGGTAATTAACGAGTTTTCATTAGGCTTTCTTAGATTTAAATCCTAAAGTAAGAAATTGTATAAGTATGTAACATTGTGATTTACTCTCATTTTCGCTATACTTAACTTTAATAATTATTTTAGAAAATGACTGAACTGCCTCATTTGTCTAGTGGTTGCAAGTTCGATTCCTGAGCGTGAGATCATGGGTTCTGTCTGGACTTTAAAATAGACCTTGACCCCTGAGTTTGTTTCTTGCGTTTCTTCTCAGGGATAGTCATAGGAAATGCCGACGCCATCTAGCTTAAAAAGACGTATAAAATTGATTGAAAAATCCTAATTGCAAAATAAATAATTTCATTTCATTTCGATTTCCGGGTCGGGCAGTCTTATTGGGTTTTCTGTGTGGGAATACTTGATAGCAGAACGGTGTCTGGAACTGTGTTCGGTAGATCGCAATAGGCTAGCCCCCATGGGACATGGGACTAAATAATGGCATCGGGGAAATTTGGGTCTATACCTCTGCCTAACCCTTCGGGGAATACAGGCGTAATGCTATGTTATGTTATGATAAAAAAGAAAATTTATTGTTAATTATTGTACAAAACGTTTCAACATATTACAAGTCTATTTATTATACATATAACAGCAAGACATTTCAATCCATAGAAGTCTAAATGTCAAAACAAGACGCTTGACATTTTTAAACTATTCTCCATTGAGCTTAAGTACCGTAATAGCACAAGCAGCGCCAGTTTGCCGGCCCATTGCCCGGCAACACGGCAGTCATTTGTTCCAACTGTTGACTCTCTACGAGTACTTAAACAACATGGTGTAATCAGTATCGTACTCCTACCAACAATTCTGTCTATATTAGCTCGCGGCTACATGTCTACCGCGCAGGTCCGTGGACCTGTGAGGATACATAGCATTGCTGCATAAACCTGAAACGTTCTTAACACATCAAGAGTTCACTGTATCTAAGTGCACATTAAACCGTCAGCGCCAGTCACAGACATTATAAAACATTTTAGTATTCCTGGTTGATAGTTGTGACGTGCAGTTTGAAACGGGTCTAAGTTTACTCCGTTTAAAATACTAAAATCCATCTGTTATATCTAAAGTTCAACTTAATTTATCTATACACTAGTTTCAGCCCGCGACTTCGTCCGCGTTATCTATATATATAATTTATAGCCTATAATACTTGGGGTTAATGTAGCTATCTATTGGTGAAATAATTTTCCGATTCGGATCATTGGTTCCGGAGATTACCCCCTACATGCAAACGAATTTTACGTCTTTATAACATTAGTAATATTAGTATAGACTACCCGTGCCCACGAATCCGTCTGCGTAGAAAGATTTTTCATACAATTTTGAATATTTTTTACACCCTTATGAGTTGAATTTTGGAAAATCTATATGAAGGTTAAGCATATGTGTACTATTGTACACCCACACTTCGACGATGCCATTATTGAGTCCCAAGTAATAGGGAGCGAGCACATTGCCATCTACCCACACGTCACGTTTGTACACTTATTTTACCTACAATACATTTTTTTTGCACACTAGAATAAGAAAAGAAGATACAAAAATGGAAACTATATATCCCCGAGTGCTATAGGCTATAAATTATATGTATATGTAGATCAAGCGGACAAAGTCTAGTATGATATATAATTCATTTCAATTGAATTTAAACAAGTTTTACAAATTCGTTTGCGCTTTAATAACACCAAATTAAACAAATAAATATATCGTACCAACATTGTGACCAACATTACCAAGCCGTTTCTGCCGTCGCATTGCTTTCGCAATCTATGGGTGGCGTGATTTTGGACCGCAAATAAGATTGCTAATAGTTATTACATTCAATTGAAACTATTTATTTGTTTAAATTCATAATACTAATTATAATTTAATTTTACTCACTACTACTTTGAAACTAACTTTATTTGAGAAATTCTGACTTTAAAGGATTACATAACGAGAAGCGAGACAGACACCATTAAATTGAACCGTACCACCCAAGTGCGACCAAATCCGCCTGCGAGTCGCTTATCATCTAAAAGCAAGTTGTCACAGTCGCCTTATGGTAATGAATGATCATTGTTACATTTCTGGACCACAAACTCGCTTGCAGTAAGGGCGGGTACACATTTACCATGTTACGCACTATAATAATGTAGATTTTCGTATAATATCGATCGAATGAATATAGGACAAGTTCAAGTTCACCAAATTTAGATTGAGTTTTCCAAAGTATTGGCGATGCTTTTTTTTAATATTTATATGAGGTCTTTTATTTAAATAATAAAATACTTGAATGTTGGATACATTTACAATCTGTTGACCAAGTTTACTTAAATATATTTTCTTGGTTGACATTTTAATATAGGTAGGTACTTATATATTACACAGTTATTTTAAAAGATAATGTTATTTATTGATGTCATGTAGATGTATTTATATCCAAGAGCCCGTAAATATAACAAAGAAATGACAATAACATAAATTCCCGCATTAACTCCGTGTTAGTGTGTGCCCTGATCAAATAAAGCTTTTGAATATATTACTGTATTTACCGATCCAGGATAACCCACACAAACAATATTTTCAAAATAAAATCACAGTGTTTTGTTATTTCTCGATTTATGTCAAGTTGCGCGTAGTTTAATGGTCGCAAGCGCCATTGCTGAGGGTAAGGTTCTGGATTTAATATCCGGATATTCTAAAGTTTTACTACTAGGTAAATAGGTATGAGATTTTAAATATTTAGGATAAGATGCAGTTTTATAGTTAAACTCTAGATGATATTTGATTTAATAAATCCATTCCAGTTTTATCTGACTAATGGAAACAGCCAACGTAGTGCACAGAGTACCTTCTGCGTGTTGGTATTGGTTCGTCCTCTTGTCGATTAAATAATGATGTATGTGATTTGCCACCTCAAATATCTTGTAATAAATATTTATCTGAGTTACGGCGAGTGTACGGCAGGCAGTGTCTTTTTGTCTTTATGAACCGCATGCCACTGGAGATGGCCCATTTCCCAGAAAAGGAAGGATTAGGATTTTTTCCATCAGGCACTACGCTGGCCGGATTGGCGGACTCTAAATACCATCGAAATAAAATTATTATCCGTATATGAATGCGAAACAACAGAGGCGTGGGCCGTATTCGACCATAGACACTAAAGCGTTTAACTTTAACCGCTAGGCTATCACTGCTTCTCAATTTGCGAAAACAATTGCGATAATATTATCAACACGAAGACGAAAAAGACCACCCACAAAGTATTGATAAAGTTGTTTTTAAAAAGATTAAAGTTTCTTGGTCACCACAGTGATATCTCCGTACGTACCAAGTTATCAGAGTAGTAAATGTAATTGCGAGAGAAAATATGTTTTGTATGTAAAATATAGTCGTTAAATGAATTATCAGCAGAGTGGGTCACCTACAGACATATAAACATTTCTTATAACGAGTTTAATCGGTTAAACATAAATAATTATAATATCTTATTTCCTCTTCATGTTTTTCTGCAATTTATGTATTTATTTACTAATTGATGGAAAGCTAAGTAATATTTAAAAGCCCTTAAAAACTTAAGCTAACTTTTTTTAACCTTTTTAATATTGTAAATTTCGGAATTGGTTGTCATATTTTTAATGACGTAAATATATAGGAAATGTAGACTATTAATAAACAGTTATAAATTTCATTTTTTTTTTTTTACTTATATCCTTAGAAATTTTTAACAATTTCAGGTGATTATTACCTCTTCTCAAAATAAGGCAAACAAACAGATAATTTCAACAATAACCCCCAACTGTAGTCGATATGAAACTGATATAAACTTTCCAAAGACATTCGAAATGAATTTTCATGCTGCCGCTACAACTTGGCGAAGAAAACCAATATCGATAAGATTCAATATTTGTAGTTAGTAACACTGAGAATAATAGTTTTAGTTGGGGTTGCCATATATATTCCTTAGGAGTAAGTAGAGTTTAGGTAGTTGGACCCTATTGGTTCAGTAATTTATTATGGCTCGGAAGGGACTAAGGTGTTTACAACTCAGTTGTCTCGAGATCAAATCTTGATGATTATCTGACCTTAAAGGGACCTCACCTAAATCAAGTCTAAACGGCTTAATGTTCATAGATGAAAGAGTAGGTATCATAAAGAGTAGGCAAGTAGGTACTGATCTAACTTGCGATGAACCAAAGAGTTGTTTGTGGTAAACAGTTTGTTTTTTTTTAGTCTTTTTTTTACGTTGCCCCACACTAGGATTTCTCCTGTGTTGTGGGTACAGTTTACAAACATACATGTCACATACACACACAACCAGACCCGAAACAACTATCTGTAGATCATACAAATATTTGTTCCGTGCGGGGATCGAACCCGCGACAAATAGCGCAGAAAGCTAATCGCTTAACCACTGCGCCAACCGTGTCGTCAAAGTTGTTGATAGATCATTTTATGTTCTTTTAACACTTGCAGTCTAAAAGACCCGCACGTAGCCACGTAGTACACATTATGCTATTGACATGGCCACGTACTGGTCAAAAAATATTTGAAATTGAGATCAAAATCGACACATCAAGAAGAAGAATCTTATGCCCAATGAAAAACTTTTTGGATCCTAACACCTTATTGACTCGTCTTTTACTGTAAAGGTATACCTAAAAGCTATTTTTAGTGGGGTCGTATGGATCCGTTGATAATACTTGTAGGTAACCCCGAAAATGTACCGAGCGCCTTTACTGATAAACACGTTCCCATCTACTGCTGTCCTCAATCAATTCACCGAAAACCATCACGAGGCAAAACTCGTAAAACCTATGCTTTCGTACTCAACTATCAACTACGTCCCATTCTTTATGACTCACAAAATGCATTTTCAAATAACTCCCGAGTTTTACGGCCAAAGATATTGGCAACAGTGGGTCGTGTCACATCGAATCTCGTTCAAAAACTCGTCAGATGTCCGTCCGTCGCTGATTGATAAACGGACCGGGAAATATAGCACATGTGTACCGTATATTGCGATATAAAATAGATTATGATTTGATAGATTTCAGAACAAATATGGAAGGTATTTGAGATTTTGGTAAAGAAGTAGGAAGCTTTGATATTTTTGTTATGGTTTGTTTGGTTGAACTTTGAATATTTTTGGAAGTTACAGAACTGAATATTTGAACGACATTCTAACCTAACAATCAGAACGTTAGAATGTCGTTCGAATGGGTAACGATGCGTCAAAACTAATCCGATTAGAATTAAACATCGTAACGCCTTATACTACAATAAATATTTCATTTAAAAAGTCGACATTAACAGTTTATCTGTTAACAATTTATTACAATAAAGTTGTGACACGGTGCATTGAACAATGTGTTTCATTAGGTAAGAATTAAATGACTCCTGTGTTTAATTACGAACACAAAACGGAACTAATTAATTTTCAGTTTTGTTACCAATCGTATTTACTTTGTTTAGTCCAAATTGTTTCACCCTTACAACCTTCTTTCAACCCAAATGTTGTTATATATTGCTTGATTTTTTGCTCGTAACAAGGTTGAAAATTGTTTGACATTTCCAACCAAAAAATCTCCAAAAACGTCCCTTTTAAACGAATTGACGTCCAAAAACGTAATTGCACAAATTTGTTCCGTGCGAAATGAGAATATTCCAATTTGTTCGGCGTTACAAACGGCGAATGTGTTGATCCCACCCCAGGGTGCCATAACTACCCTGCCTTTATTGTGATTCAGTGCTTGGAAGCCCGATGCAGTTTCATTGAGGAATTCCCGAAGCACTTCTGTCGTTTACCTCAGTCGACCGTGGTGTTTATTGAAAATATTTCGGCTTAAGCGTTTATTTGATAGTTGAATGCTTTAGCTTTGTCTGTGGAGTTGGTAAATGTTCTTCGATTTCTTGGGACATTTCAGATTTAGGTATAGATTTTGTTTCTTCGTGCTAAGGAAGAGTTATTTTGAATACTAATAAAACTTATGCTTTAACAGATATTTAGGTCTTGTATTTTAAATCTTTCGTCTAAAATTTTCATTTGACTGAACCAGCAGTTATGTAGCATTATATATACATATATCCTCGTAAAATCGCGCTATACACCCTTAGAAACCTTTTCTGGGTCTTGCGAATTTGATCTAGAAGGTACTTGAATATCAAAAAAAGGTTTTAGTGGCCTGATCAGTTTATTATACCCTTTTCAATCCCCTAACTACTTTATTACCTTTTTTTACTTCGTCCTGCTTTATCCTTACGTATAAATCCATCTTACGATAACGCGATTTGCTTTTGTATCATATTATTTCAGACTTTTCAAGTATTCACCATCTGTGGTCATAAGCAGACTGAAATTTTATATCTTTTTCGTATAATACCCGGTTTTAACAAAGAAAACAGGACTAAAATGCAATTTCACGCTCGGCACTGTATCTTGGAGCTACTTTAGTACTTATTTTAGCTGGTATAATGTTGGCTGCACAACTTGTAATTTGCGCTGACATGTCGTTAAATCTCCCGTGCACTGTTAGACGTACACTTGCGTTCCAATGTTTTGCGCAGTCCCGACTAGAGAATTGTGTGACGAATGCTCCTATAAATATGTTTTATTTTATTTTATGTCTTGTGTAATTATTCGGTAGTCAGTTTTAAACTGCTTTTAGGGACTTCGTTATGTTATTGTCTTGCTAGAATAAAGCTGGTGTTCTGTATAAGTAGTTTTGTTTCATAGACCTATGCTTTTGACTGATGTTTTTTAAATATTTGGAACTAATGTGCGGTTTCAACATTGGATAATTTTAAAACTCATGTATGATATTGGGGTCAAAGATTACAATATTTAGTGCGATATAACAACTTACTCATAAAGGGCGTACTTTTGAATGAATGTTGTCTTCCCTTTTCATCGTATCGATGATTTATTTTGCGTCATTTAAAGATGCCGTATGACCAGCTTAAGAAAAGTGCCTCCCGAAGAATATCTAATGCCATTTTATACGTCATCTGCAACAGAAGAATATATAAACTATAATTTATAAACTACTGCTTGAAAAACATAACCTTTTAAATTAATAATAATAATAAATACACTTTATTGTACACCAATAAAAAAATTGGATATAACTTATATATTAAAAGAAATGTACAAAGGGCGGTCTTATCGCAGTCGGCGATCTCTACCAGACAACCTTAGGATGGACAAGAATAGAAGACGAAAAGATAAGGGTAGTCTGTGGTGTAACAATTAATTAATAGTGTAATATTTATACTGAATATATATATACATATATATTATAATAATAGTTAATAATTTGTCTAATAGTACATACTTAAATACAGTTATAATATACCTACTTATACTACCATAGCAATGTATATATATATATATATATATATATATATATATATATATATATATATATATATATATATATATATAAATATACTAGTAGAGAAGAAGGAAGTTCAATTTACAGCAATTAAATAGATAGGTAATGTTCTTTTACCAGTTTTTTAAAGGTTGGTAATGTTTGAGCATGCCTCACTTTTACGGGCAACGCATTCCACAGGCGAGCAGCTTGCACTGTAAACGATTTCCCAAAGAAATTGGTGGAATGCGTCGGTATTTCCAATGTCAGATTTTCTGATGACCTTAGACATCTCGAATGTGAGTCATGGAGGAACTTGAAACGCTCCTTAAGATAGTGGGGAGTGGTTGGATTGTACAAAATACTGTACAGGAGGTGAAGAATGTGCGAATTCCGGCGGAGGCGTATTGGAAGCCACTTGAGCTTTGTACGAAAGTCAGATACATGATCATATTTGCGCAGGCCAAATATGAATCTTATACAGAAATTTTGAAGTCGCTCAAGTTTATCAAGTTGGTCCTCATTGAGATCAAGATAGCTGGTGTCGGCGTAGTCAAGAATTGGAAGCAGGAGAGATTGTGCAAGCGCAGTTTTTGTGGCAATTGGCAAGAAGTTACGAAGTCTTCTTAAAGACCCAGCTGAAGCAAAAAGTTTCCGACTAACCTCTTGTATTTGGGGTCCCCAGGATAGTGTCCTATCGATTACTATCCCCAAGTTCTTAACTTTGCCACTGACCGTTATCGCAGTGCCACCGAAAAGAACCTGAGGAAGCTGGGACCAGTCAATCCTTGAAATCATCCGGGGGCTACCGACAACAATGGCCTGGGTCTTTGAGGGATTGACGTTCAGTCCGTATCCTTTACTCCAAGCACATATTTGCTCCAGGTCTTGGTTAATTGTACCAATGGCTTCCCATAACTTATCCGGCGGCGCATGGGAATAGATTTGGAGATCATCTGCATAAAGGTGGTAGGAGGAAAGAAGTCGATTAGATATAGAGTTTATGAATACAGCGAAGAGAAGAGGAGATAAAACGCCACCCTGAGGCACACCAGCAGATGTATTGCACCATGAAGAAAACTTTTCTTCAATGCTAATACGCTGCCGTCGGCCAATCAGGTAACTACGAAGCCAATCAATCACTGTTGGAGATATGTTAATAGAGCGTAATATACCAAGCAAAATGTCGAAATCCACGGTATTGAAAGCATTGCTGAAGTCTAACAGCGATAGCACCGTTAGATTTCCATTCTGCATGGCCAACCTAATGTCATCCGTAATATGTACCAGTGCGGTTGCCGTACTATGACCAGGGCGGAAGCCGGACTGTAGAGGATTTAAAAGAGAGTTTTTACAAAGAAAAGAGCTGAGTTGGTTGTAAGTGAGGCGTTCAAGGACTTTGGATAGGAAGGGTAATATAGAAATCGGACGATATTCAGAAAACGATGTAGGATTGGGTTTTTTGGGCAAGGGAATGATTTGGGCTTCTTTCCACGCTGTTGGAAAGTAACCACTGGATATTGAAGAATTGAGGATATGGCATAGGATTGGAAGGATTTCATTAAGGATGGGAAGGATCATATTACGACTGACACAATCACTGCCAACAGCATTAGACGAAATGGATAAAATGCTCTTATTAACATCACAAGTAGTAAATTGATTAAAAACAAACTGTGAGTAGTCTGGGGTAGGAAGGGCTGAAAGATACTGTATGGTGTTTGCTTTCGCAGTCTGATCACAATTAGACGAAGAAGAGAAGAATTGGTTAAGTAAATCAATATTGAAATCTTTTGGAATAGAATCTTGGCGAGACTTACCAACCCCCAATGACCTTAAAAATTTCCAAACTTTGGCTGGATCTCCGTTTTCAACAGAGGCATGGATATGTTGGCGTTGTGCGTTCCTACACGCCTTATTGCAGTGATTCCGGATAAGGACATATTTTTCCTTGTTTGCGGCTGTAGAACGGTATTTGTATTTGGCCTTAGCCGCTGCCTTCTTGTGCATTAAAGATTTAATATCACCGGTTAGCCAGGGTGCCGGAAGATGTTTTATTTTAATTTTCCTTATGGGAGCATGCACATCGTAAAGTTGATTAATGTAGCTCGTGAAAAGGTTGACCTTAACGTCAATCGACTCAGATGCAGTAACTGCACCCCAATCAATGCAGCCGGCATCCTCCCGAAGTCTGTCAAGATTCATGTCACCAAAACTGCGTTGCAGAAGAACTTTAGACTTAGCCTTAGGAGGACGAATTTTGTATGACAGATATATTAGATCATGATATGAGAACTCATCAGCCGAGCATTGTCCGTGCTTAGCGACGTGCTCTTGGGAAGATATCATGATTAAATCAAGTAGAGAGGGTACCGAGTTCGGAAAATGATGAGTAGCATTTAGAGGGAGTATGGATAAGTTATTGGATTCTACTAAGGAGTTAAGAGAAGAAGCACGTGAATCTTTTTTAAGAAGACAGGTGTTGAAATCACCCATAATGATAGCATGACTGTAGGATGGGAGCAGATTTTCTAAGATATTATCAAAGGAAGAAAAGAAGTCTATACGTAATGAAGGGCAGTAATAAACGCCAAGTAGTGTCTTTCTGTGGTGGAGTTCAATCTCAATAAAAAGATGCTCACCAGCATTTGACGGTGGCGGCTGTGCTGACAAATTTACAACAGAAAAAGAGATGTAGGTACGGAGGTATATGGCTACACCGCCACCACCACCAACCGCGCGATCATTTCTAATGAGATTATATCCAGGAAGATTGTAAGAATTTGAGTGTAAACATGGCTTAAGCCATGACTCGGAAATAAGAATGGCATGTATGTTTCTACAGTCAAAATTTACCAGCATATCGGGGAAGTGAGCCGGGATACTTTGGGCATTTATGTGAACAACATTGAAATTCTTCGGAACATCAGAAAACTGTGAATTAAGTGTATCCGCTAAAGACGGGATACTAACAAAACTACCAGTATCACTGTCTGCTGAAACAAAACTATCAGTGTCACTGCAACTTGAATAGGGCATCTACCAAAATAAATAATTTAATAATATTTTAGAGAAAAAAAAAATAATAATAATAATAAATAAATAAATAAAAAATAATAATAATAAAAATATATATAATAATGTATATAAAAAATATTATAAACGCCTTTTACTTTTTTAATAGGTGGACTAAAAGCAAATATTCTTGTCCACCTGCCAGTCAAGTTCTATACAGGATAAAAAGAAATAAAAATAATCATAATAAAAACAAAAAAAAAAAAAAAAAGAATAACAATTATAAAGATAGCAATAAAATTGTGGTGCCACACCTGCAGCACTTCGCGGTACGTCCGATTCAAATGTTAATTGCGAAGCAAAACAAAAAACAGAACGTTTCTCACAATGCGTAGTGCTACAAGTATGTTCACAACTTGCAACCACAAAACAGCCAAAATAAAAACAGTAAAGCAGTCCGGGTTAAAAAAGTGAAACAGAAAGATACATACATATATATAGAAGGTACATACTTTAACCTTATAATCCGTAATGGTGGCTAAAATGGGCCTGACACTCATGTCACCGCTGGCTCAGTATAAGCCCTAAAATGGGCCGGACTGACACTTCAAGTTATGTCAATCGTCACGATAAATATTTTTGCAAAATTATTGTATACTAAATGATCGAATCATGATATTGCGTGTGAAACAAAAGACTTTAATAAACAGTTCATGTGTCTAAGTTAGCAAATCTTAACCATTTTATGCCCAAATTACATAGTTTACCTATAAAATATATGAGTGCGCAAATGCGATGACGGCCATTGTCAGTGCCACGGCTACGGTGCTAAAAAACATCAAAAAGGTGGATTTTGAATCACCGAACTCCACAAACTGGGCGTGATAATAACGTCTTATTCATTAGGTTATTCATATCATCCATAATTTAGATAAATAAAGTAGTGATAACAAAGTTTTTGATGATTGAAGTAAAAATTTCCCGCGAGTCATGCGTTTGTTATTTTTTATTTTCACTAGTTTTACATATTTTACTGTTAACTTAGATAATAATATATCACAAACTAGTTATAAAATCTATAAAGTTCACGTAAATGTCCATATATCAACGTCAATATCACTTCAAAGGTAATTATTACAAATTCTTTGTTATCACTACTCAATTCGGTTTATAAGGATTTGCCGCCATATTAGATTTTGTCTGCAAGAGATTTGAAGAGATGTTCGAAACGATTATTTTAACCGATTTATTTTCGAATTTGAATCGTAATCGATTAATCAAAATGAGTAATTCTAGAAATCGATACAAAAAATATAATTAATGTTTAAAATATTATAAATTATAATTATAAAATATAAAAGTAATATTCCAGCAGGTACAGTCAGCATCAATAAGATATTTACACTATATGAAATTCAAAAAACGATTTTTAGAGCATATAGTGATTGAATCTTGACGAATTTTACACAGTATTTGTGGATACATAAAAATACATGGCCATTCAATTTTTTTGATTTTAACATTAGTTGTCCAAGAATAAGCGTTTGAATTTCGCTACGTGTATACATATTTTTGATGCTGACTGTACAAGTTTTTAGGCACGAGAAAATTATTTCGCCGAATGAGCATTTTTCTTCCGCATTTTTCAATTTATAACTATTAAATTTAATTCGGTTAGTTTTGGTACAAGTATTTAATTTGTAATAAGGCCTTGTCCTGTCTGGGTAATACGGTGCGGCTAGCGCCGGTGCCGCGGCCGTGCCGCTGCTATAGGAAAAGGTTATGATATGTGTTCGCCAAAAATACTCGTCCTGAATGTGCATTGAGCACTAACGAGGCTATAACAACACGACGGCAGTGCCGACGCGACGTGTTGCTCGCTCCACGGCTGAGCTAGGACAAGGGGTTGCTGTCCACTACCGTCTATTTTATTTCAACCAAATTATATTAATATCATTATGTATCTATATTTTTCTGTTATTTTGTATATCGTTTTTATTCCGTGATTTAAGTCGGATTTAACCCAAGATGGCGGCATTTTTTTAAATTTAATGATATATTATTGAATTTAATGAAATTTTGCATGGGTGTAGTTTTTTGGTTTCCGGGGGTTCTGACACTGAAACTGATGATACAAGATGGCGGAAGTGCATTTTCATAGATTTTTTATGGATACGAACGAAAAAAAATCCGTAACATGGCCGCCATCTTAATTTAAAAGAAATTGGCAAACTACACAAAAAATTTATGGCCGTCGTTTTTGATTTGATTGCCGACCATATGCAGGTTTATCTTAGCTAGTCTATATATTATTTTTTAATTCTGACTGTTTTGGGAAAGCCCTCTGTTATACAAACATAAACTAATTGAAAGCATTTTCCTTTAATTGACAAATATAGAAACTTTTGCTGCTCTCTGTATATTTAATAAAAGATAATTATTTCTTGGGAAATATTGCTTTACAATTAATTATAAGTGGAGGAAAGATTGAAGAGGATACATATAAATATTGTAATAAAAATATTCAGATGATTAGACAGAAACACCGAAATCAAGTTGCGAAAAAAATGCACTAGAATTTATAGAATTAAAAAAAGAGTAAAACCTCTTTTCTGTCAAGCTGTAAATGAATCGATTAGGATGAATGCAAGATTTGTATTGTTATAACGATTTTAGCTGAATTGGCAGCACTATTTGAGACTTCGTTTTTTGTTCAAATTTCAGTTAATTTCAATCTTGTTTTTTATGTGTTTATGTATGAATAATGGTATAAATGAATCGTTAAATAAAAAGATAGTTTGTGCAATTATTCCAATTTATAGTGTTTCAGCACATAAGTAGCTTGCTTAGGTATTTTTTTTTCAGCTAACCTAAGACCCGTGATATTGTAATAGGTGTACAAATTAACATTTTATAGGCATATCGCAGCCTAATGATGCAGTTTTACCAATACTAACACAAAAATGAATAAATTTACTGTAGACACTGGTCTTTAAATCAATGAGGTAACATATTTTTCATGTTTAATAGTGGAATAAAAATTGCGTATAAAATTCAGTAGTTCTTAGAATTCATGACGTAATTTGCGACAGCTCGTCGAATCAGCGGGTATGTCATGTGTCAAGATTCGTTCGAGCCGAGAGGTTAACTCATAGATTTAGAATGTAAGTAAGCGAAATTCTAAGTCTATGCTTTAACTACATTAGTATGTAAAAAGGGGCATAGACAACGTCATGTAACGGCACCTAATCACAGGTATGGAACGCAACATTTATATGACAGCTAGTAACCTGTGACAGTTATGACATTAGAAAAATAATATTGATATTGCAGGGTATAACTAAGTTATTGAAAATAGACTACAGAGAGGGTTATTGAGAACGTGAGAAGCGCATTAAGGAAATAATGTGGGTGCCAATACATAAAAACGAAAAGAAAAAACGGAAGTCTAGTTACCCGGACCGCAAATGTATCTAGAAGGAGCTACTTGTTATCTGGAGCTACTTCTTCAACGCAGCTGCTCGCTTCGGTCTGGATGTTACGACCTTCACGGGGGATGGAGAATCACTCTCAATTATTGCGATGTCCCGTAACTCAGTTGCATCGATGCTCTTAATCTCACTGACTGTTGATATTCGATGCCTCGTACCAACTTTATCCAAGACGAACACATAGCCCTCCCGAGTCCAGCATTTGTTTATGCCGAACTTCTCACGGGCTGCCATAAAAGCGTCGTGTCGGGGTTTAGTGAGGAACTCGGATACTGTGATCCCGGTGCCCTTCAACTTGGTTTTCGAGAACCAGATAGAGTCTCGAACAGCGACGCTCTGGAACTTCACCACAATCGGCCTTGACTTATGAGCTGCACTGGATCGCCCCATTCGATGACAACGCCTGATGTCACACTCCTGGAAGTCGGCTGCCAGCAAATGTTTACGCACAACTTGAGTAACAGCTTTGGTAGTCTTCTCTTCCTTCTCCTCTGGTACACCGTGGAACAGCAACATTTTACGACGGCCACGCATCTCAAGGCGATCAACATTCTGGGCAAGCATTTCTATTTGCTTTTGAAGGCTGCCCAGTGCTTCCAGTGTAAAGGACTTGAAAGAGGCATACTCAGTGGCAGTGCTAGGTTGTGTGATTGGGGCCTTCTGCAGCTCGGCCTCAAAAGCAGACATTCGCTCATGGAATAACTCCTTCAAACTTGTGATTGTGTCCTTCATAGCTTCCATTGTGTTCATTATTTTAATTTGCAGTAGCAAAAAGGAGATAACACTTGTCTGGCAGGTAGTAAAGATAAAATTTAAAATAAATTCATAAAACACCAAATAAATACTTATTTAATTATTTTAATTTTAATAATTAGTAGAGCTAACAATTTTGACAACTAGACTTATCAACTTAATTACATGATAATCTATTCAAAAAAAATTCCTTACATAATAAATTTGTTTGAAAACGTTTACAAACAACATCACAAAGTTAAACCAAAGAAAACGTTACAAACTCGGAATTGGAATGTTTAACATTGCTATTTATGTTATCAGGGTAAAGAGAAACAGTGCGGGGATAACCAAATATTTGTTCTTATTTCCTTGAATTCAATCACATTAATAAATAAATATTGATATTACTGAGAAACGTTTTGAAATCACGTGTCTATACTCCAAGTATTGTATAACTATAGACAGATAAAACTCATTTTAGTAAGAATATGTATAGAAATAATACGTGTCTGGTTCTAGCCAGGATCCAGCTCATCCAACAATATAATGCTTTCATCAAACTTAACGGTCAATCAAGACGAGCTAAAACTCTACCTGTAAAAATTCAGGTCAAAAGATAGCCAATGCCAAATCGTGCAATTTTAACTGCAACCTTGATCAAAGTTCAGAAAGTTCCCTATCCGGTATAACTATCTGTAAATCGTACAAATATTTCTTCCGTGCGGGAATCGAACCCGCAGTCGATTGCTTAACCATTGAGCTAACCGTGTCGTTAAGCAAATTACATGTAAACTATTTGAACTTCATCACTAACATAGTCAGATATGCTCACCCTTTTAAGGTGTCCCGTCCGACCCGTCCTAAAAACTGAGCGCCCCGTGCAGCGATGACCCAATAACTACGAGTATATTATCTTTATCTATTGTAAATATTTATTCAAATGTGTTGGAATTTCCATGATGTTCTAAGAATTTTATGAAATGAGTCAGTTGTTTGTCGGACGGATGATTTCTTGTAAGTTTGTGACGATAGTTTTCCTCGTGGCCTTTGGCTATAAATAAGAAAATATGATTTAAAAAAAAATTATGGGATGATTATTTCTGACTAATTCCTGGTGGACTTTGACTTTGAGTTTGAAACCGTGTGATAACGTGTTATCGTCAATCTGTTGGTGGAAATAAGACACTTAGGCTTTCATGAGATTTAGTTAGGCTAAGAAAGAAAGAAAGAAAATAATTTATTTTTGACCCCACAAAAAATAACAAAAATAGAAATAATTATAAAAAAAAACATAATAACACAGAAAACATACAAACTAACAAATGTACGGATCAAAAATAGGTCCCCAACTCAGCATGATGCTGCTGCTGGATAGCTGCAGCGCTGATTTTCAGTTGGGGCTGAATTTAACCGCGAAATGCAAAAGACATTCTGAAACAGAATATTTTTTGTGAATTAATATTCATCACTTACAAGTTATAGGTGCGACTATTACAGTGTTGAAAGATTTAGTCTGTTTTATTTTTTTAATTTCGCACTCTAAATTCTTTCAATTCATTAACCAATGATACGGTATCATAACATACCATAACATCACTTGTGTATCAGAGACAGGCAAAGCGTATAGACATTTACCAGACACAATTTCGGGCTGCGACTGAGTATTTTCAAAGATTAACTCAAAACAGTAGCCGACTCTTGAATCGAACCTAGGACCTCAGCAGTCGCGCTTGTGGCCACTAGACCAATGTGATATCACAAGCAAGTTTAGTCAAAACATTCCGTGATTACAGATTCACTCTGATATGTTTACATAAGCGTAAATAGACACGTTTATCCTATCGCTCTTAGACTCGATCTTATGACCCACTGATACACAACAATACGAGGAATTTGTTAGAAATTGCCTTAATTAGTTACATAATGAGACGCTATTTCATTAGGATTATTTTCTGTAATAACCTCATAAGATGTAAGTTTAATAACTATAATTTTGTACCATTATCATATTACAAGATGACCTTATTATTATCGGGAGACACTTATACTCTAAGATTAGACTGGTTGTCAAACTTATTGGGCTGCAGAGAACTGACACGTAAAGATTGACAAAAGTATTCGGATGATAACTGCTTACAGTGCTTTCCGAGGCACGGAGGTCTCGGGACCCATCTAAATACTGATCACAGCATGCGCTGCTTAACCTTACGGATCGGCTGATCTGCGCAGTAGTTATATAGGTACAAGCTATCATACGTCATTTTCACAAAATGTTTCACTGCTCAAGATTTTGTTTTTATATTTGGCTCTCGTTTGGCCACTATCTATTTTCACGAAGAACCATATTACGAAATTCGGGCTAACTCTCACAGGGAATATACTTTGCATCCTCAGTGGTCAGATTATTGACCCGCATAATATTGGCTTATATAACATCCTGAATCCCGAATTCTTCCCGGGCCTCCCATGAGGTCGTAATTTGGCTTCCGTTGGTCCAGAGTATTCTGATGAATGGTTAACGAGGTAATCTTAATAATATGTGATACTTGTTGCGCATCAAATTGCGTATAAAAATAAATCATTTTTACAATGATAAAAGTGACATCGAAGACCGCTGTAAATTTGAGTAAAGAAATGATATTTTATTTCTTATGGTATGGTATGGTTGTAAAATACTCTCAAATCTAAACCATGAACAAAGTATTAAATTTATATTTTTAGGACCGATGCTCCTCTTAATCAGCAGCAACTGATTATGGCATGCGCGTGCGGTTATTAATAAATACACGATAAGTCTCTTCAAGGTTTGCCTTGTTTTCGCGACCCGAAACGACTGGCGCCTGACCCTGTCTGACCTTTTCAACCTTTGGGAAAAATCCCCGTATTAACATTGTTAAACATTTCTGTGCCGTAACTAAAGCTACGTCGAGTAGATTTTACTATGGTCGTTAATCATGCATAAATATTCAATTAATTAAAATACGCGTGTACTGGTAGTTTCTAATTATCTAGATATTTTATCACGACATAGAAAAAAGAATTGTAAGTATGTGTCATACGGTTGGCTGGTAGAGATCGCTGATTGCGATAAGGCCGCCCATTACATGCTGCCCCGTACATGCTAATGGTAATTTTTTATGTATGTGTTTTTGAATAACTGCGTCGTGTGCAATAAAGCGTACATTTATCTATCTATCTATCTATCATACTTTTTATATAACTTGTACAAGTGTATAAAAGAAACAATACTTTTTCAAAGTCAAAGTTTTGCATTCAAATTATCACACATTAAGAATCTAGGCGGTGGCTAAGTGGGTTGGTTCTATGGAGAAGAAACCGGAGAGACTCCATGTTGAGCTATTTTTACAAGCTTTTATTTAACTTGCAATATTTTTAGCACATCATAACATTAAAACACCATTTAATTTTAATCCCATCATAGACCATTGACTGCCTCAGTGGTTTAGTGGTCGCATTCGGTTCGATTTCCGGGTCGGGCAAAGTGTTATTGGGTTTTTCTGTATGGAAATTCTCAGTAGCAGCATTGAGTCTGGAACTGTGCTCGGCAGATGGCAATAGGCTCGCCCCCTATTACATGGAACTGAAAAACGACATCGGCGAAATGTGGGTGTACAATAGTAAATCCCTGCCTAACCCTTTGGGCAATACAGGCGTGATGCTATGTGTGTATGTAACTTCTTAACAAACACAACCATTAATCCAAGTTCAAGGTCATATACATAAAACAGTCAACATCCGACTACATCTATCGTCCTTCATCATTCGAGGGTTCAGTCTCGACAAGCTCCTAATGAGTTCGAAACACTATCAGCTGGAATTCGTGTGATTGTTGCCGAAGTTGCGGGAACCTGCTTTGTCAACAAGCAGTCTGTAGATATTCGTCTTAAATTGTAGTTGGGGTATAGTTGGTGAATTAAAACTTGAACAAGAATTAAGGACTGGTTTTAGACTGCGTTTGTTTTTAATTATCATTATCATCCATCTATCTATATTAATAAAAATCAATCGCCACATGTATGACGGAGCATCACTTAAGAACGGCTCGACCGATTTGGCTGTTTCTTTTTTAACCGAATACGGCGAAGCAATAAGTTGGGTTACGATTTTGACTGGTATGTATGTATGTTCATCTGTTTCCTCGTAACTTCTAAACTACTTATCATAATTTGACAAATGAGGTATCGTTGGAAGCGACTTGATTGTCCGCTGGTTATAGGCTATGGGACTGTTTTTTTGTGTTCGCAATTAAAATAGGCTTTTGGATCTACGGAAAATGTCAGAAATTTGGATGGTATTTTTGAATAAAATTGTTCATTTTCTTCATGAGTAAATTGCACCCGTGCGAAGCTGAGGCAGGTCGCTATTATGTTAATATAGGTAATTATAGATAAAGAAAATTCACTTTGCCTTTTGAACTCGTTTGTATCGTTTCACGGTCCAAAAATCACAAACCCAAATAATTGCAGCAACAAATAAAAGAAGAAACACAAAAACTAAAGCAATCACGTTTACACATCTGCCAACCTCGTAAAACAATAAAGGTGGGGCTACAAAGAGTACCCCGGGGCTCCTGAATGCGGACGTATAGGGGGAGTGCACACGTACCCTCCAGTGACAACACTCTGTGTAAGGGTTGGAAGTTGGAACACGTCAAGCGTCATGTCTGAGACGTCTTTCTTTGTTGGATGCTTTTTGATTTTATTTTATGTGAATGTTTTAGTTTCCATATTACCTATACAACAGGAATTGTGATATAATTCAATAATATTAGAAAGTTAAGATTAGAATCCATGAAATGGACTTTTTAACTCATTCATTTAATTATTCGCGTTATAAAGTAAATAATCCTGCTTTTTTTATTTTTTAAACAAATAATAAATTCATGCATTTTCACGACACCTGACGGCATCGGTGAACCGTATGTGTACAATAGAACACTTCTACCTAACCCCTCGGGGATTATAGACATGTGTCATAGAACAAAAATATACAGCGCACTAGCTAAACAGTCCTTTTTTTTTTTTTTTTTTTAAATAGAGTTCTTACGTGAACATTTAGTACTGAAAGTGATTGGTTATAATTATGCTAAACGCCACAGTTGTTAGCAGTCGTGACGTACCTGCCATGTTGCAAATTGAGCTGTTTGCGAATACGCGAAAGTATAGTACCAAGTTTTTTATGTTAAAGAATGTATGGTGTTCCATTTTTATGGTGTGGTGCTAAGGTTGACTTTCGTAGCACACTACACGTAGCGACGTAATGTTGTCATAGACACAATATACAGATTTACTTTCAATACAAACCAATATTTTTAATAAGACAAAGCCTGGGGATACCTATAATCGAGCAAATCACCACTTATCGGCTACAATCCTAGTAATTTGTTCATCCAACGTAGCTGGAGCTATTCAACGCGTTAAAGGCTTTATGTAACACAATTGTTGCCAATGCCGTATTAAAAGTGCTACGGCTGATACTCGTAGCACTCTCGTAGCGACTGAAAGCGTCCATCAACATTAACATTGCTACGACATTGTTTAGTACAATGTAACCTTAATCATTAGCCGGGTCTTACGTCACGGCATTTTTATGACGTTACTCACGCGATACGCAACAGTGAAACGTACATACTGTTTTACTCATAAAACTGGCTACCAATATTCTTAATTAAATACCTTAATCAACATTACCTCAGTGTTAAATTAAGGGTGCGCTAGTCGAAAGCACGAACTCGTTGATGGGCGTGGCTAATATGCATGCTATCTCACGCAACATCGTCTGAGAAAGGGATAGACCCAGTGATGAGCAGTAAGACGCTACTGCGCGCACACAGGTAAACACTCCCGTATAGTATACCGCCGCTAAGTATCCGCACACATGCGCAAGCTCATTGATATAGCGCGCCGGGGCACCGCGCGGCTCCGTTACCGCCGCACTGTGGAAAAGCCCCATACAAAGCTGTTTTACATGAATATCGATATTACGGGATAAAAATAATAAATAAATGTTCTATAATAAATGAAGTTTTATTATAGGTATTTTTATTTTATTTTATTTTATTTGTTAAGAGTTACCTATGAAGACGTGTTCCATACCTTGTTATATACTGCTGGTCCCTATATTTCAAGTTTGAGAAATGCCTCAAAAACAATATTAAAAAAGGAACTGTTTGATGAAGCTAAGGCCCTTCTTGCTATGAACGAAAATCAATAGGATCTTGCTAAATTTTGTATGTTTTTTTATATATAGATTGACATTATTTCTTAATCTATTTTAGATAAAATAAATTAAGATAAAAAAAAACATATATATTTTTTACTTAAAATGCATGTTTTTTTTTTTATTTGAATAATAACATAATAATTCAAAATAAAAAAATATTTCAATAAATCCTTATAGGTATATCCAAGTATACGTGTGCAAATTACAGCTCATTTCATTTTGAAACAACTGAAATATGAAGTTTTGAGACGAAACACGCGATTTTCCCACTGTGCGCCGCCGCCGCTGCCGCGATTCGCCTACGTAGGTACAACACGCTCACACAAGCTTGAAAGAAAACGTAAACCACCAAACCCAACCTAGTTTGATAAAATAATATTATTTATTTGGATTTATTTATCATAGTGTGTTACTCATATTTTTTATGGTACGCATGATGATATATTAGTTTATCAGTGTAAGCTGAGCTCTCGTTGTACCAAAAGCCTATACAATGCAAGTTCAGCTTATATTGGATATTGAAATGAAATGAAATTATTTATTTTGCAATTAGGATTTTTCAATCACTTTTACACGTCTTTTTTAAACTAGATGGCGTCGGCATTTCCTATGACTATCCCTGAGAAGAAACGCCGAAACAAACTCAGGGGTCAAAGTCTATTTTAAAGTCCAGACAGATTGTATTGATGTAAAGGTTTATGTGAGACAAATATAGGGTGGAATAGCCTTTTGAAGAAAGTGCCATAACTATTTGAGCTAACCTGTCGCAACAGAGTGCAAGCATGCATCAGTTATCGTGAGAATTAATGAAATGAAGAGCGCTCAGCCTAGATCTCACTCACATTTACAATGTATAGCGGTTATATATAAGAAATAATTTCAATTTAAACGACATTACAATAACAAAATAATGAAGTAAATAATATAATAATTAATGGCAAAAATTGTATATAAAAAAAAATATTTACTTGATATGTCACCGTGTGTACTAGATAGGTACTATACGCACGTAATAAATAGGTACCTAGAACTTATCCTAATAATATTTCGTAGGAACCAGGCGTTCACTGCGGGAGATGTACCTACTTACGTTGAGATTGAGACATCTCGTTGTCGAGTTAGCTTTGCCGACCACGAGTTTATCTATACTTTTATACTATATATGTATTATATTAATATTATAAAGCTGAATTGGTTGAACGCGCTAATCTCAGAAACTACTTCGAATTGAAAAAATTCACTTACTACTATTATCAAAAACATCACGCTACGACCAATAGGAGCGGAGAACGGAAAACCAGAACATAAATACAAAACAAAATATACAAGCGAAATCATTCAATCAATGTACTTATATCGAAATCGGAATCCAAAATTCAAAGCCAGGGCTCAATGTGATAACAATAATAAGATACAAATGATTATAGTCACGTACGTCCTACGATACACACACAGGAGCCCGAGAGGCGCGGGTGCGTGTGCGTGTGCGCCACCCCTCCGCTACCCGCGCGGCCCCCGGGACGGGACTTCGCAGTGAAAGGCACATAATTTCTTGTTAGTAACGAGCGCCTAAAATTTGGAGAACATACTATTGGGAGAGGTGTTCTTACAAAAAAACTACTGAATGTATCAATTCAAAATAAAGTTATTTAGACTTTTGAATAAATAAACTATGCCTGTACGTATTTTGTTTTAGAGATTTTATACTACTTCTGTTATTTATTTACGCCCAAAGTTGCGTTAAAATTAGTGTTGAAATACGGAACTTTCGAGGCTCATAACTTTCAAATTACTATTTTTTTTAGTATTCGGTTTACGTACAGGCATAGATAACGACGAGACAAATAGATATCATGCTTAATTTTGGTCCTACGATGTCAAACGGGGGAGTAATCACCCCACAGCGTTTGTATGGAGAAAATCTCGACTAGCGCAGCCTTAATAATGTTAATAATGCCCAGTATTTTATTTAAAACTTAATTGGATTATTGGACGTTTTAATTCGGAAGCTCGGGATGCTATCAAACGATATGGTCAATAAATGTAATACCTTTAAACGGTTGTATTGCACGTTTGACCTGTTTACGTTGGCAGTAACTGTGTTTATTAATTTTACTTTATTGCGTTTGCCTTTTCAAAGTAATCTCCTTTTATATACTTGTTTTAAAGCAGGATTTGTAGAGAGTGAAGTGTTATCTTCATTTGATTAATGGATTGAGTTCCTTTTGTATATGTATAGAATTGAATAGTAAACGGTTGGACTTATCGCGAAGGTTTTAAAAATAATAGCATACTCAATGCTCTTTCCTTTAATTATGTCTTGTAAAATAAAAAGTACACAATTCTGAACAATCAGCAGATTAGAAATGACAGCACCACGCATGTATTTTTTTTTTCGATGATTGACTCTCGTGTAAAAGGGGCGAGCCTAATGCCACATGCAGTTCCAGACTCCTTGCTGCTACTGAGAACTTCCATACAGAAATACCCAATAACACTTTCCTCGATCCGGAAAAAGACCTCAGCAGTCGCGCTTACGAGGCACCAATCAGGAATCTTCAACAGTATTTAAGCAGCAGTGCAGGATAGTTCAGAGGATGTCGTCCAAGTCCAGGCGGACTACAAAATCAGTCTGTTCGGTCAGTACTAAACCTGTTTCTATCGTCAAAATAACTGCACACACTCATTCATTATTATTATATTATATTATTATATTCATCCTGATCTCCAGCATGCCAACTCCGAAATAGTTTGAAGTACAAATCTATAGAGTTACAAATGACTTAGCAAACGAACCTATTGCTTTAGTAGGCTTCTGTGTAACCTTGCCGTCAACCATTTGTTATGGCTTCGGCTCGTGTTGCGTTGTCGTGACGTAACCTAAGTATGTTGCTGTGGTTTGTATCTGTAATCTTTGGATTCGATTTTAAAATTGCTTTTTTTTAACAATTAATTTCTCGCGATCCATTAGATATTCCATTTTGTTCAAGTTCCTAAAAAAAGTTTATTTTTAATAGTTTAGAAATATAAGTAAGTAAATACTGTTTGCTGTTCCTTATATAATAAAATAAAAAAATAAAAATACGGTTTTATAACATTCATTATTTATCATAGACATAGGTATAAATTATACTTTCATTACTGAAGCACAATCGTAGTACCTACTGATGTTCCACGTGTATATATTTGTGGGAAAACCGATTTAAATATACAAATGAATATTTTAATACAGATTCGATAGTTTTTTTTTATATAATAACAAAGCATATTGGGCAAATTTAACGTTTAAAACTGTTTACGTTTAAGCCAAAATATAACGAAAAGCTTTTACATTTCAATTTACTTTTATTCCACAACACGATTTATTTGTGTGTGTAACGTTAAATGTGTCCGTTGAGAATGTTTATTTAATATCATCGGGTTGGTCATGATCATCACATAAATCCACTGTGATTCTGTATGGGGTCTGTTTAAATTACACTTACATTGTACAGGGATCATTAATGTATATTTATGAATGGGGGAAAAATCTCGACACACAGTCATTAGTAAAGCATTATTTCGTTTGTGGCGTAAGTTATGAGGGAAGGAGAAGAAAGGAAAAGTTTCAATTTAATTTCCTTGCAAGAGTGTGTTTTCATCAAAAGTAGAACACTCATATTTTTCTAATAGTCTTAAGGAGGCAATTAAATTGCATCCACCGGGCACAGATCCAGACTCCGTGCTAATACTGGGAATTTCAATACGGAAAACCCAATAACACTTCAGGACCTCACGCTCAGCAGTCGCTCTAGTTACCACTAGACCAATGAAGCAGTCTTAGATTAGAGAGCGCGTTAAGCCTCCTGGTTATAATATACAGAGTGGGAAAAAATGAATGTGGCATCGTTTTCCACCCTTTATAAGACTTACTCCTTAAGACGTTAATGATCATATAATGATTTCTACCCTAAGTGTGAGTTTTTCTTGACCTCCATCGTAGTTACAATAAAAGCAAAAATACGAGGAACAATCAGGATAAACTTAAACATATTTAATATTTTTTAAATATTTGTTTCTCTAATCTTTCCTAACTCGCGTCCTGCTATTAAAGGCGGGGGCATAATGGGCGCGTGCGTTTGACGGGGCACGCCCCACTCCGCTCACTTTGCGCCAAATGTATTGGACACTGTTCGCGTGTTCTTCTTGCTATCAGTGTGTACCAACCTAATTTGAAAGTCTGGATATGAAACTGCTATTATTTATATTTTTTACGACATATGTACGAGTAACTCGTCTTTTCGTGATCTATTGGGAGAGTCTGTTGGTTTAACGGGGAATAGTTCTTTCACGCTGTTTTGGTGGGAGTTTCCGAAATACGTTGACCATCAAACTTTATTAAGTCCTTTTAGTTGAGCTGGTTTCCTCATTTTTTTTTTTTCACCGTTAACGCATATGAATGAAATGCCTAGCTCATTGCTTTAGTGGTCGCAAGCGCGAGTGATGATTGTGAGATTTAGGCTTGGATTCCCGGGAGTAAAGCCTCGTTGAGTTTTTCTGTACGGAACTGTGTCCGGTACTTACATGCCATTAGGCTCGAAATCTGGGTGTACAATAGTACTTACCTACACCTCTGCTTAACTACACTTTGTATACACACTGTCGATAAATTGGAAAAGCACATTTGTTTGGATTACAAGCCCCGCAATTTGCATCCTAGGAAAAATCTACATTAATACCTTTTTTGGGTCTAGAAACATTTTTGAATCCTTATTAAAAAATCGTAACTGTTCCCTGTATTATAATTTTCGAACCACATACAATATTTAATATCTCAATTAATAACGTCGTTAATTTGCTATCAATCCCTCATTACATAAAAAGCCGACCCGATTCAATATCCCGCCGCCATATTGAAACCAACCGCATCGTAGCCAACAATAATTGTATTAATTAACGAACTCTTATTTGTTTCAGGTATTTAATGCTGATAGCAAGTTGCGGGTTGTGCGATGAAGCGTTATCCATTAAGTGTGTCCATCGACCGCAGTCGTTATGTGCGGCTGTGACCATAATGTGGAAGGCGGTATTGTACATGGACATTTGTATAACCTCATTTCGTTTGGCAATGCCGCGCGATGTGTTGATGATGTGTTGATGCATGAGAAAGGCAAAGCAATGGACACGTAGTTCGTTGGGGACATTTGGCCCATTGTCGCCTTTATAGATAAGATTGTTTGGCTTGAACTTAACGCACACAATAATATCTATATAAAAACAAACAAGAAAAAAGAATAATGCTTACTTAGTTTTAAAACCAATATTTTGACGACACAGTTGGCGCAGTGGCTAAGCGATTAGCTTTCTGTGCTACTTGTCGCGGGTTCGATCCCCGCACGGTACAAATATTTGTATGATTTATAGATAGTTGTTCCGGGTATGTTTGTGTGCGTGTGACATGTATGTTTGTAAACTGTACCCACTATACAGGAGAAATCCTAATGTGGGGTAGGTTTTTTAAAAGAAGAAGAAGACTAAAGTGCATATTCCTTGTTTCATACAAGTATAGCGGCCCGTACATTTGCAAATTGCATGCTAGCAGTCCCGGATTAAGCAAGCGCGGGGCCCGTAGCAATTCTCAATTCTATCGAGGGGCGACCCTTGATTTGCTATGGGCTATAAAGTGACTTTTTGCAGAACTTGTGCGTTTACCGTTTGAAATTCTGTGTTCTATTTTCGCCAGCAAAATTATCAGTCACCTATTGTCTGACGTGGATTGTCTTAGTCAGAAAACAGGAGTAACGCTAGGCGGAGGTGGGAGTTTGGATACGCGGCGCCCCCTTTACTGCGGGGCCCGTAGCAATTGCTACTCTTGCTACGTGGTTAATCCGGCACTGACCGTGCTCCGTGACTTTTTTAACAGATTTCAAAGGGTAGTTTCACGATTTGTATGTAATGTTTAATTTTTATTCATACTTACTCATAAATGCGCTTACTTATATTGGAAGGACTGGGAGAAGGAATGTCGGCCGTCCCGCGACGAGATGAGCGGACGATATTTTTACTATCGGGGGTCGAACATGGATGAGACTGGAGCAGGAGCGTAGCAATTGACAATTTCAAAGAGAGGGCTATGGCCAGCAGAGGGCGAAGTCGGGCTGTAGATGAATGAATGAATATTGGTAATAAATACATATATAGCATTATCAATATTATACACGAAACAACTTCATCTATTTAACATTATGCCACTCATGCCCCGAGCTATACACATTCACGCCTTTCGAATGTGACTGTTGAGCATGTTTTACACGAAAATTCTGATAATCCAAATTATCAAATGTACGTAGGGCAAACAATAAGTAGGTACAATACAATTTACGATTGATTTTATACAACATTTTGATAACACGGTTGGCGCAGGCGCAGAGTGATCGTCTGCTGCGCTACGTGGCGCAGGTTCGATTACATTGACATTTTTCTATGACAGAAACATACTCATAGTGGTTCTAGGTTTGGGTATTTTTATACATGCCAATATTTTGTGTTTGTAAACGCACCCACGATACAGGAATTATAACAAAAGTGGGACAAACTGAGAACATTTCAGGAAATGAAACGTTTAATTGATATTACTTTAACCCTGTCATACAGAAGATAAGTCTCAAAGAACATGCAATAATTAATGCTAGGAACAATGTCTACTGAACTCTGTTTTTATTAGAACTTCTCCATACATCAATGTGTTCCAATTTCAAACTAAAATAGATATATTTTATCTGGCCAGTCAGAAACCCGACCTTATATGGAACACTAATAAACCTAAGTCAAACCTGCTTTTAATCTAAATTAAAAACAAAATCCATTAGAACTACAATTTTAATCAATCACTCCACAACAATAAATCACGCGGTAGTGTTATGAAAAAACTAATGAACGAGGAAAAAATCCGTTGAAACAACCGCTAGATTGTCGCCCTACACTTAATTGTGTTCAACCGCGATAATACAGATTAATGATCGTTTTGTACCGCGTTAATCATAATTTATGGTCACCATTTTATGCAATTTAAAAGTTTTGTCCACTAAAGTCCGTAGTTTGATGTCCTTTGAATTAAGGTATTCGTTTGAATGTTTTAATATGAGATAAAAACCATTTTGCAGCAAATATTGCAAGAAATTTGTTGATATATTGCCTCATTGGCCTATTAGTTTATGCACGGCTATTGAGCATGAGTTCTTGGGTTCGATCCCCCATGTTGTTGGATTTTTCTGTTCGAAAGTTCACACTAGCTGATAGGAGTTTAGAATTATAATGCTCGCCAACAACACGAAAGTATATGTAGGTACAGTCACAATTAAAAAATTAAACATGTAGGTACACTAAAATAAAATAAAAATGATTTTTAAAAAATCCGAAAATGTAACCAACTCTGATGCATAAACTATTCGAAATTGATTTTGGAAAAATATACGTTTGAAATCTTGAATAATATTCTAAATTCGAGTTGCTTTTTTAAATCAACTTTTTATTTTGCAATATCGGTCAATATTTTGATGACTGACTTTGATGCGCTTTTTTTATGAGCCCGGCTACTCATAAAAGATCTGAAGAATCGAAGCGAAGGGCTACTCTCGGTCAAGGAGTTAGTTGCTTTGGAATTTTGGCACAAGAGTTAGATTCTGTACGTTATCTTATGTTTTACCCGGGCCATACAGGCTTTGTTAGCTAGTCCAACATACTCTGATGTATAGCTTTTTTTTTTTTTTTTTTTTTTTGGGTATACTCTGATGTATAGCTGCGTCAGGTTTTCTAGTAGCGGACTGTGGACAGTGTAAGCTAACCTAGATGCCTAACAAGTATCTAGGCTAGACCAATATCTTGCTAAACAAAATGTTACAACACCTACCCCACTATGTACTGTGGTATTGAAGTTTTTGCAACACCCCAACTCATATTGTCCCCACAAGACGCATTACATAGTTAATCTAGTTTCACACGGAAGGTTTCAATCGGCGATGAGCCGTTTTTATCGAGCTTCCACTCCGCTGAGCGGTATAACCGTAGGTAGAATCGATCCAACGTAAAATTATCTTTTTGAAGGCAATGCGAAATATGCACACGCGGTGAAAATTATACCGGGCACTGGATTTATTTGGGGATACCAGTTATTTATTAATGTGCTGAATTTTGGCTTTTTGGATATAACAAGTGAGGCTGACGAGCCGGGCTTAGCTTCTATCATATTCGGATCATCGGGCTATTATGTCCCTTTGGCGGTCCCGGTTGAGACCTCAAAGAAAAAATGACCCCGTATTGATGACGGTCGGTTAATACAATTGTTTACACTAGAAACCTAGTATTAGTCGCAATCAAAGAATCAAGTGATTCAGAGTGACAGTCGAGAGCTTCTGGATTCATAAATGGCTTTGGTAGTGGCAAGTTGATGGCACTTTGCGTGCCAAAAAGGTACGCAATAATAACCTACAAATCAGTGGTTCTGAACAAAATGGCTCACTTTGGCCACACTTCAATGCCTTTTCGTCCGTAAATACGGAGAAGGACCTTTCGTTTACTTCAAGATGTCCATCAATGTACGCGCTCTGTATGTTACTTAGAAGTGTTTAATCCACTGCTAGAGTAAAAAAAATTTAAACTAGCGGCTATTTAAACCAAATCAACCGCATGAATTTCCATTCAATTGAAGAATATTTTGAAAATAGTGCCAAAAATAAAAACTCTAATTAGAGAAATGATAAATGTCTTATGTTCTCAAATATCCATACTACTTACATTCTCTATTACTTACATAAAGTTAATATTTAGTTATTTTATTTTTAGACGTTTAAAGTATACCTAACGCTAGTATAAGTTAGAATTATATATAATACTCAACTTTTGCAATGCCTGAAAAAGGCAACTAAGTTTAAGAGAACTATTTTATTTTATAACACTATTACTTGTACACTTAATTGGCAAAATAAACATCTTGAATCTTGAACTTGTATGTTGTTAAACAGGATATTTTACCACAAACACATGTTTATTTGTCGGTGATCATGGCCCGTCTATGTAAGGGTCGCAAATAATAGATTTTCAATTATTTCTGCATAACGCTGTTTGATTTGAACGGATAATCATCATAACTGATTATGCATTATCACATCCAAATATTTTAACCAAAGTTCGTAAGTTTAAAAAACATCAATAATTATGTAGGTATAAAATATTCCCAAAAATACTACACAAAGTCTCAGACAATCTTAAATATCCACAGAGCATATTTCGTCTACCTTAATAACTCTTCGAATAATCCGCTATTCGAGTCACTGAAGAAGATTTTTCTAAGCACTTCAATATAACAGGCTCAGTGCCAGTGTATCTACCGACGCGTATTTCAGTGAAATACGAGAGCTATAGCCGCAAATTTCAGACAAAATTGCCTATATATATACCTACTGGTTTCGTCGGTACTGGTCTTGATCTGTTACCTACTGTCTAGTATGATGACTATCCTAGACACGATTAAATTGAGATATGTTTTTGGTCTGCCTAGATAGGCTTCTGACATGGTTGGTACTGTCGTATTCGGAAGGAGCTTTGATTAAAATTGCAAATATACCAATAAACCATTCCGGAACATTGACATCCTTTCAAATCCTTTTTCTTATGCCACCTACCAGTCTTTATCACAAAGACAGTTACCTCTTACATGAAACGTCTATATTACCTTATCTTATTGACTGTTATTGCTATATCCTAGCATTATACGATATGTAACAAAGTTTGACGGTTTGTCGCTTGTTGCAAATCGCTATGACGATATTTCTATAACGACACACACACGGTCCTAACCTTAACCTTTGACCCTAAAATGAAACGGTATACTTTATTTAAAGGTATGTTGCCACCTTGTGGGCGTCAGCTGAAATATAAAGCAAATGTACAGTATTACTACATTTAGAAGTTACAACGAAAATGTTTTGCAGTCTTTGAAATTGGGAGTTGTCTGCTTCTCGCGCGGACGCTGCTCCCGCTGAATTTCAATAGGACTAAGTTTAGTCGTTTTATTTGGTGACTTAGACCAACAGGCCTTTTGTGGTAAAACTTGAAAACATGCAGTATCTAAAATGCGGCGATTATCTTTTAAATGGTTACGAGGATTTTCGATGTAACTTCAGAACTTTGTACTACCGTAATCCGTCTTCAATTTTCATATTGTTATCGCTTCGTGCGTTGACGTGAAGCTGATGTTCATGGCTGGTTTAGTGAGTAATGGTCTGGAGAACGTGTTATGTATAAGAGTAATGTACTCACATATTTCTCTTTATCTGTAACATCGCTCCCGTTTTCCACTCGCTTACATAATAACTTTTAGGCTTATAGTTCACTATATATTTCGCTGAAGATTTTATTATTAAAGTTAGACATTTTGAGACGTTAACTGAAAGCGGTCACTAATATTGATGTGAATCATAAATTGTGTGTTGAATCATTTAATCAGATCGCTATATTATTGCGGTTTCTGGCTACGTCTGCTTCGGTATGTCGAATTGTTCCAAACGAATATTTTCTTGAAAGATTACTGAAAAAGAAATGAGATAAATGGAAATTGGAGCCGTGCAACTACAACACTACTATTTGGAAGTGTTTCAAACCCATTGCCTATGTAAAATTTAGCACCAGAATCTAAATACGATTGGCTGAAGCGGAGGCTATAAAATAGATGATCGGCTATATATTTACTATCCAGGGGTCGGATAAAAGCCGTCAAAAGATTATTTACAATAAAATATCCGATTTCGCGTAAATTGTGTGAATATTCAGCATTCGGCCTTTTTGGATACGAAACTGTAAATATTACTTCAATATTGTAAATGCGGAAATTTGAATTTCTGTGCCGTTATTTGAAAGTAGGTATTTTAGGTATAACTTTGACACTGTAAATTGGCGACATTTTAAACTCTTAAAACATTCCTTGTCCGGAAGCACCGCATGTTCACGATTTATTTTATGTAAAAAATCAAGACTCATTGGTCTAGTGGTCGCAAGTGCGACTGCCAAGCGTAAGCTCCTGGGTTTGATTCCCGGGACGGGCAGTATTATTGGACTTTTCTGTATGGAAATTCTCAGTAGCAGCACGAAGTTCAAAACTGTCCGCTAGATGGCAATAGGCTCGCCACCTACATGGGAATTAATAACGGCATCGGCGAAACATGGGTACACATTCAGTAGTACACCTCTGCCTAACTCTTCTAGGAATACAGGCGTAATGCTATGATATTTTATGCCTAGGTAACAGTATACTGCTGTGAGAGAAAAAAAAAACGATTCTAGTTTGTTGGCCACCGACCACACTCTTTTCTAAAACAACATAATGCCTTAACCATTGACCAAATAGAAGAAGAAAAATTGAGAAAATGTGTTTATGTCTCTAACTCTCCACCTCCCTAATGATACGAACAAATAAGTAAGTAAGTAAGTTTATTTATCCCAAAGATCATAAACATTTGCAAGAACACGGCGATTCTCAAACTAGGCAAGCATGTATCTTGGGAAACATACATGGTAAATATCCCATTTTAAATTACAAAAATAGGCGGATATTATGCATTCATCTCATAAGTATCACTGTTATGTGTTTGTTATTGAGGTGGTATGCACAAACTTATTGTCACGTTGTCGTGCTTATAATATCTAGACATAGTATAACAGCGTACTCATGTAGAATCAGCATAAAAGAAGCAATATTCTTTGAGGGACAGATCCGCGATGAACCAGTGATGTCATAAAATGTACCACATTCTGTCCAGGATTTTCTCGATTCTTATTCTTTTTAAAAAACGTTGCCTCCCACTAGGATTTCTCCTGTATCGTGGATACAGTTTACAAACATACATGTCACATGCAAACACAACTAGATCCGAAACAACTATCTGTAGATCATACAAATATTTGTTCTGTGCGGGAATCGAACCCGCGACACCTAGCGCAGAAAGCTAATCACTTAGCCACTGCGCCAACCGTGCATTCTACAACCAGACTTCGACATGTTTATACGAAGGCGTCGTTGTAACCGCAGCCTAAGAACGTACCACGTGTACTAAGCATATTTAGCTACATAATATTTATGTAGAGTTCTTGATCTTGGCTCCGAACATTTGGTAGCAAACGAAAGCTATTTACTATATCGGTTTCATAAACTATTTACGGTACACATTTGTATTGGCGTCACGTAGAGGGGTCCGATATTGCGTCGGTGTTGCCGTATTAAGGGCATTTGTGCCTTAATTTCAGGACTTTGTTGTTCGATGTATAGTTTTCTCTTTGGAAATATCACAAGCTGATATTGATGGAGTTGGTAACTATTTTAATTTGCTCACATAAAGAATAATCAGTATAGGTACCGTTATTAATGATAGGGGTGCACGGAGACAGCTCCCACAATTAAAAAAATCGGAGTTCGTCTGGCGCATCCTAGGCAGTCTCAGTCTCGATACCACCATTACTGGTCAGCTTTTTACCCTTCCACTTCATCATGAGCGATTTCTATGTTATGAGTAACTTGTTCAGACTCGACAGGAGACGAAATTGAAGACTTTTTCATTTACAATCGTATTTTTGAAAGAGATTAATTTATTAATTTATTTTATTCGTAATAAAGCTATGATAGAAAAGCAAATTGATTACCTAATAAATAAAATAGCTACATAAAGATTTAAACAATACTTTATGAATTCCACACGCAGCTCAAATGCTTTTAGGGAAACTGTAAATTTAAGATATGGCAACACTGTCGGGTGGAACACATTGATTCTCCGAAAAGTTCGCGCACTATAGGAAGCCGATAACTTACTTTTAGCACCTTTTTGCCTCTCCATTCAGACCTTTCAAAACCAGGTTGCCGTTGAAATAGAAAGTTTCTGCTCTTATTTTCAAAGACTTAGTGTTCTCAGACGCGAGGTCGCGTATAGAACCGATCTATGGCATAAATACAAACTTCACTACATATGTATGTATTATAAAACAAAGTCCCGTCTATCTGTCTGTTCGCGATAAACTTAAAAACTACTCAACGGATTTTCATGCGGTTTTCACCAATAGACAGAGTGCTTCATGAGGAAGGTTTTGGTGTATAATTCGTTAAGATTTTGTGTAAATTGGGTGAAATATGACGATGATAGTTGAAGATGTCGGAAAAAAATCATCCCGACTGCTCGACGTAACAGGCTGATACGACACAAGGACAGAAAAAAATGAAGGCGGGTCGCTAGTCAGTAAATAAGAATTACTTCTCATTGGATTAACAATGTTTGATTCTGTTGTTTATAAACTAAACTAATTTAGTTTCAGTTAATCTCTTTCTAATAAAATACATGAGAAAGGGATGGAAGATATTTAGTTCCGTCCAATTTGTCCATCTGTGGCGATGGCAGATAAGTTCATGTTGATAACACAACGTGAGCTTATCTGCCATCGCCACAGATTCTATCGCAACTGAGCTGATGACGATTATTCTGCCAGTGTGCAGTGTCGAGTGGAGATCATTTTTTGTGTTCTAGTGACAAATTTGACAGTTCTAAATATATTCTGTCCCTTTTTAATGATTTATTTTATTTAATTAGGTACACCAACAGCATACATATTTTACACTCAATAGAAATGGTACATTGAAAAGGTCTGATATGTATGCCAATTACAGGTATACACAACATTTACCACTGATGATGTTAGTAAGAAAGAGATGTAGTGTGTGTTGGAGGGTGTATTATTGTTAGCTTATGTCTATATTTAGTTGAAGCATGCTTGATGCATATAAGAACCTATTACCGATAAAGCATATAAGTATTATTAATATACATATAAATACATCAATAAAAAATAATGCCTCGCATATTTTCTGTGTAACCAAAAATCATTACTCATTTCAGAATGTTTATTTGTTTGTTCAATCAACAATCCAGAGCAAATATTTTGTTTGAAAAAAATATTGTATTTTATACTCACCCCTGAAGAATCTTATTTAACGTCACACATACATATTGACCTATGTATGCTATTACGCTTTTAGGCTTTCGTTTCTTGATTTATAACATTTATATAAAACTAGCGATTGATGGATTGAGGTTGCCCGCGCAGAGTGTGCCGGACGAACTTAGGCATCGTCCGTCGAAGATGCTCCCGCCTACTTAACGTAGGCACATAAAGTTCTGTAATACATAGTCTTCTGATAGTCCAGTAGGTCCTAGGTTTCTCATAGAAATATGATCCGTTCATGCAAAAAAGAAATCGTAAATATTGTAGATTTATTCGCTGATTTTACCTTATTCTTAAAATCTGTAAAACGCAGTTCGATATATCTTTAAAAACATAGACAGTCTCTTGGAACATTTTCCTGTAGCTGCAACGGTTTAACGTAACTAGCGTTACTACCCACTTATTTGTGCAGGTATACCTACTGTAATGATGCGAGTCAATGCTGTATTCCGAAATTATATCCAAAAGGAAATCCCACTCGTTGACGGCATCTCATTTAAAGTCGATTAATTTGCGAACCTCATCATTCGCATTAAACTGCATTTAACGAGATCAATTAATGCGACATTCATTCGACAAATCGATAATCGAGTTAAGCTTGCCGTTACCGATTACGGAGCATTTCGATTACGACGCGTTTTGATTGCGGCTGCAGATCGGCCGAGTGTTTTGTATCGATGCATACGAATACCGATAGAACATCGAATAGTTTGGTTTGAATCGATAAGCCTGTTATTATCGGTTATTAATCGTTGTTCGGATTATGAAGATTATGGTGGTTTCGTGTATTGCGTTGATTTTGTGATGAACTGAAAATAGGAATGTTTGAATCATTAATTTGTTGCGTGTTGTTGAAGTGTTTTAATCGGGTGAAATCATTGTTATAGGTAAACTTAAATAGTGTTAGTTTTACATGGTAGGTACTAAACGACTAGCGGCGCGCTATTTTAACATGTATTTTCTCAAAAACCATTGTAAAGATTCGCAAATAAAAATCTAAGTGCCTACTTAATATTTTTTTATACTTAGTTCTAGGAGTCACATATTAACAGTATCCGCTCTGTAACCATTACATAATACATGACACATGGTTCTCGAGTTAATCAAATCCATATAACTTAGTATCCCATAAAAGCCATAAATTCGAACACTTCGCAACGCTACGTCATGTGGGCTCGCCCATCTCTTACCCCAAAATTACTGCTCCCATCAACCCACCCCAAATTAACCAGTAATATATACGCACATCACGCGATCGTTTTTACTGAATTAAAGGTGGTACTACACTTCGAGCGATTTCAACTCACAGAAAAGTAGTTTTTAACTTATTTTAAGATAATTTCAGTCTTTGAACTTGCTTTGGCGGATTAGTGATGAGTTGACAATATGTTATTAGCACGGCACGGAAGTACAATGCTGCTCATTCTCTTGTCACTTATTCCGCCTTTTATGATACCTACAGGTGGATATTACTTTCCAAAAATACAACGCTAATTGCAAAATAAGGCTAAACTGGTACTAAGTCTGAAAACAGTAATTAAAAACAACTGTCGAACTCATACGCATAAAACAATATAAAACTTATGATAAACAGAAAAACACAGATTTTGAAGAAATGTATCGTCGCGCGTCGTAATAAGGAGTTGTCTTTTAGAGTACTTATACTCGATTTCTACAGTCCTTCTATCGCCTCAAGTGTAGCACTGACTTTACGCCGCGAAGTGTAGAGTTCGTTAGTCGGGAATCGAATCCCGGGGGAGTAGTTGACCTTAACTGTACTCTGTTCGAACGTGAGCCGAATAGAAGGAAATGAGTACAATCAAAGACGAATGTGTTGATTTGTTGTGATTGTGTTATTCAACATCGTTCTATCAAGACTACTCGATAATTATAGTTTATCCGGAGTTTGATGTGAATGTCTTCCGGGCGATATTAATAAACATGACCTATCATAGCCCACTGCCGGATATAGGCTGTAGTTATCTTATGAAATATATGTAATTTTTTTTTTCAGTACTACGTTATGCAAAGATCTTTAAAATAGTGAAATATCTTTAACCCGGATTAACCTGAAAAGTAGAAGTGTCATTATTGTGTTAATGGTTGCAAGCGCGACTGCTGCGCCTGGGGTCCAGAGTTCGATTCCCGAGTTGGGCAAAGGAAATTTTCAGTAGCAGCATGGAGTCTGGAACTATGCCTGGTAGATGGCAATAGGCTTGCCCCCTCTGACATAGATCTCAAAAACGGCATCGAAAAAAACTGGGTGTACAATAAGTTCACCTCTGCCTAACCCTTCGGGGAATACAGGCATGATGCTATTTCAAAACGACAATACCTTCAGTATAAACAACAAGAACAGGCAAATCTTTTGACAGAAATAACTTCCATCAATCATTGCCCGAAGCATTCAATATAATTACTTCAATAAAGAATTCCACTTCAGTACTAAAGTAACATCGAGTATTTCTAAAGCAATACTAAAGTGGTTTGAAGGAAGCGCTTTGAAATAAAATTGAATGGAACGTCTGCTTTTTTTACCTTTCGTAGATTGCAGTGCAGACCTACGGGTTTACAGACTTTTACAACAGGCTCTCGTAGATAATTTCACTTACCTGTGTTATTGTTTTAAAGTTTGTTCAGGTGACTAGTCTAGCAAACTGGTCTATGTTGGAAATAGTTCTGTTTTACTCCCAAATTCAGGCTTTGGCAGATACAGTGAAATAGTTATTAAAGGTATCAAATATGTTTTTGAATGCAGTGAGTTATGTGAACCAGTTAAGTATAAAGCTACGCTCGTACGGCTCGGTATCGTTTACATTTTCAAGCTATAAATGCTAACAGCACGATTTGATCTGTGGTTGAGTGATCGATTGCTGCGCCACTTGTCGCCGCTTCTATTCCGACAAGGAAAAAATATTTCAAGGACCTACAGATATTGGTTCCGGTTGTATAACTCTGAAGATCAAGTCAGATATATTTGAATCTTGTCATCAATTATGGTAGCCTGGTGCTTCTATTCACCAATCTATGAACCTAACCTACATAAGGCCAGCTGGTCGGTACAGTCCCAAACCGCTCATCGTGCACAGAATTTTCAGTGGTTTTATTTGATATTTTTCTATCAGCTCCATCATGCTACACATTCGCCAATATTGGCTCGATCATAACATTCGTCGATGGATTAGCAATTACTTTGATGTAGGTATTCCTTGTAACAGACGGGGCGTGGCTAATGTAAGTAGCAATCATACATAGGTATATTGTTACTGGTAGTCGTGTTATTGTTTTAAGCGTGGAGATGCGGCTTTTTACTATTGTACGTACTTAGGTACTTTAAAATGATCAAAGATTGTCGCTGGTCTCGTGGTCGCATGCGTGACGGCTGAACATGGGTTCCATAAAACATAATAAATATAACATAATGAATCCATAGCGGTTGTCATGGTCACCAGGCTTAGCTATCTGTGTAGTAGTACAGTTGGTGCCCTACATTAGCTGACCCCCGTGGAATTTATCATATAATGTCTAGGGGGGTCAGGTAATGTAGGGCACCGACTGTCCCAGTACGTTGTTATCACAGGGAGAATACTGCTCCTCAACAGTTGGAATAAATCGTTTAGTCGCTTTTAGTAACACTCATCGGAAAAAACTCGTAACCACTAAGATTTCCCCGTTCTTCTTTATAAGAAACCAAAACTTTGGAGCGTGGCACCTAGAGATTATTCTTAAGTATATAATGACTAAAAACATAAATATATCGATAGCGTAGTGTAAAACCAAAATAATTAACTTATAAATACACCAAATAAAAGTTCAAAAAACAATCCACAATTTCAGCAAAAGTACGGACAAAAAGTTGCTCCATTTCCCGAATCAAATTAAACCAGTAAGTTACACCTTGAATTCCAGTTGGGAACTGCAACAATATTAAATCAGATCGTCGAGTCGCTACGGAAGTGTGAGAATGGACTCACGTGTGAACACGTCCTTCCTTCCAACATACGACCAAACGAGGCCCGGTGTTAGTGCAGTTTTGACTTTAATTTTAGTATAATATTTACTTTTTATAATGAATATATCAAAATTATTGTGATATATTGCATTCTAGAAATTTCACTCTAGGTATCAACAAAATCGAATCGCATTTTAGACTGCATAAACATTATGTCGAAATCGAGATATAAAATTGACATGGCGGATATCACTCGCCTACCTTTTTCCGAATTCTCGTAATAAAAGCTCAATCGTCCTATCTACCTTCAAGCTGTTGCATTTATCAAGCCAAACGAGTCAAGGAAAAATAAAAAGCTTGTTTTTTTTGTGAAATAATTTATTTAGCAAAATTTAGTCCGATTCTGTACCCGTCACAGCGGAAGTTTCAGAATGGACTCACGTGTGAATGCGTCCTTCCTGTGCAACGTGCCAAACGAACCTTCACTCCGCCGCCTCACCGTAGTGCCTCACTGTAATTCAGTTTAATTAATTATTTACATTTAATATTTCTACATTTCTTTAAACAATATTATTGCGAGAGAGTTCTCTGAGCTTTTTTGAGAGCTTTCCATTACAAAATATTTTAAATATCGTCTGTCATCTATATATATACGTCTTTATTAACAACTAGTTGTTTCCCGCAACTTCGTCTGCGTGTATGTTGTAATTATTATACAATTCGTTTTTTCTGTTATCGTAAAAATAAGCCTATGTCCTTTTACAGATTGACCTCTCCAAGCTACCTCTATCTAAGGATTCATTACGTTCGGTTAGTCGTGATGAGGATAATAGACTGACAGAATTACTTTAGCATTTATTATAGTGTGGATAGAGTTTGTCTGGCGGTTAATTTTCCTTATCAGATTGAATTCGATGAGGATGAGAGGTAACTGGAAAACAGAAAAAGGAAAAGGTTAGGCATTTTCCTTCCCAAAATAAAGTTTGGCTTAAAATAATTTGGTATTTCATTCAGGAGTTATTAAGTTTTTGAGTTTAGAAATACAGTTCCACAAATCTTTAAAACTAGTTACGTAATGTGCTGATTCTTTTGTTAAAAAACTAAACAAATTTAGACTCACTGTCTCTTTATAAAAACAACATGAGAAAGTATGGGAGATATTTATTCCAGAAAATGATATAAGTAATTTTACGTCATATTATTTTCCAACGACGGTTAAATGCAATAAAGGAAAGTGTCTGTGATATAATAAATGGAGTTACCGTTTAACAAAGCGAAAACACCGGGCTGACGTCACGTATCCTGCAACACGCTACGAAGCGAGCTGAAAGCGTCAGCTGCTGAAAAATATTCATTGTTTGTCCTTTGATATTTTATTACACAACACACATTTTTTGTTTTAAATCATGATATAACATAGCATCACGCCTATATGCCCCGTAATATATATCGTATAATAAGAGGGGAGCCTTTTCTAAGTCCAAATTGCTACTGAAAATATCCCTGTAAAACTGCCGGACCTGGCTATTGAACCCAGAATCTCACGTTCATCAGCTGCGACTAACTTAGTATTATTTCAGTTGTATTTGTTTTTGAATCTATCAGAATATGAATGGTTTAGTTTTTCTGGAATCATCAATTACCCTATCCCTCATTATCTTGAAATGTAATGGACCTCTTAAATGATAAATTATAAGTTTAAGTAATTCTAATTATCATTTTTAAGTTTAGTCATATTTATTTCCTTTTATTTCTTTAAAATATTTGATGTATTCCTGTCTAGGCATAACACTTGCCTATTTTGTATACCGATACGGCAAAGTATCAAGGGCGGGCGTATTAGTTCTGTCCATAATATGTTTGACGTTAAAAAGGCACTAGCAGTAGTCTATTTTGAATAAATGAATTTTGAATTTAATCTGTGGAAACGTAGTGGATTGTACATTTACCTATTCATTAATATGTATTATCTAGATTTAAGTAAAAATGTACAATTGTTAGTTTCCCTAATAATAAATAAAATAAAATTTGAATTTGAACATGTTAAAATGACTCCTCAAACCTTTACACTCATTATGCATGTCTATGTATTTTGACATACACATAAAATATCTTTATCTTTGCTAGAGGGACTCCGCCGTAATCCACCACGCGGGCATAGTCCAATTAAATTGGTGAATTAAAAATAAATGAAGGCTCTCTCATATTTCTTAAAAGCCCTGGAAAGATACCTACTCGTAGCTAGACTTGTAGAGTCAGTAATTCAGATTCTGTCGTCTTTCTGGTATTGCAAAGATCCGTTTTCCGATGCAATAATTCGTACTCTGTTCGACTTTTAGCACCTTCAATTTCAGTCCAGCTTTTTGCTAGTCCAATAGAATTTAAATTTCCTTTGTGTCAATTACTAGCCCGAAGGTACCCAGTTCGTAGAATTAATACATAAAAAGTTCCTCTTTCGATTCGTTTCTATTTAACTTGGTGAAACCCCATTGAATTTGAATCTGATTTGGTATTTTTTAACATGAGCCGTGCATTTTGTAATGTCCGAATGGTTCCTGTGATTCCGTCCTGAATGGAAACATTTTTCATACAAACTTACGGGTTGAGTTTTTCAAAATCATTTCTTGGTGGATGCATACAACCTTTAAAAACCTACCTGCTAAGTCAAATTTGTAGGCATTATAATTTCTGAAATTGATTAGTCAGTCAGTCTTGTATTTCGCAAAAATTCATGTAAATATACCTATAGACGATTAGTTATTACATTATAGAACATTAGTCGCTCGTATACTTAAAACCCTTATATAATATTTTTACATACCTATTATAAACAATAACACCCATGTATCCCGCGCAAGTTGGGCCTTAACATTGCTCCAAGTTAAAGTTCAAAGAAACATGAGAACTTTGTTATAAAGTTATTGCCCCTAGCAATACACACATACGCTCTAGTTGCTTGTTAGCTTAAAAGTAACAATTTCATTGAATGTCAAACGTCATTGTTTCATCAAAGAGTTCACGACCTCGACTTTTAGTTAGTCGTGTAAAGATTAATTGAATGCTTTCTTAAAGCATTTGTGCAAGTTAATATAATATTATCAGACCCTATACTTATTAGTAAAAACATAGGTAAGTTTGCTAGAGCTGGTCGTATGTTGGTGAAAAAATAATCCACCACCTATCTCCCCGTGATACGGTAAAATATTTGTAAAGGAACACTCGCGGGCATAGTTTTCATACTGTGATCACCAAAACTGGTTTTCTAGCTTGGTTATGTTGGAAACATTCTATTGTGTTGTAGTGGTTCAGTTAGATGGCCATTAGAATGCCTGGAGGCGTCCCGGACTGAATGCGATTCCGGAGCTCCAAATCAGTCCATGCCCCATTTGATTACATGCCCCGCGTACACTACCACATACACAAGGAACGATCACAACAAAGCCACAGAAACAGCTGTAGTAGTGGCAAAATTTTACATCGGTTTATTGAGAACTATACACGCAAGAAGAAGAATTAATGCACGGCTATGTGCTGGTAATATTTTGTTTCTAATTTCAAAATCATAAATCATTTGTTTTTCTACGAAAACAACGTGAATCACAAACTCATAGTCATTTGCGTGTGATTATGATAGTGTAAGTTTCAGAGTCAAGAAGTTGAAAACTTGAGTTTCCTCTATCTGCTTATCTAAAGTCGATAGAATCGAAGTTTAGTTATTCACTGCACGGTTACCTTAGTAAAAGACTAGCTTAAGCATAGATAAAACAGGAACTGCAAATACACATAGATTCAAAACTATAAAACTAACTTGCAACAAACGTTGTCTTGTAAAACGGAGAGTGCTTGTTTGAAAAGTTGGTTTTGTTATGGATTTAGCTTACGCATGTGTACAATTGCAGATCCTTTGACTCGAAATAAAATCTAAGTTCGTAGGTAGATATAATACGTTAGAGATAATTATTTTTACACACACACAAACTCATTAGAAAATAATTCCTTTGTCGGGTTTGTTTGACTACCTCATTGGTCAAATGGTTGTAAGCGCGACTGATGAGTAAGCTGAGCTGAGTCCTGGATTCGATTCCCTGGTTGAGCAAAGTGTTATTGGGTTTTTCTCTATGAAAATTCTCAGTAGCAGCACGGCGTCTACATGGGACTCAATAATGGGAATGTGCGAAATGTGGGTTTACAATAGTACACCTCTGCCTAACCTTTCGGGAATAAACACGTAATGCTACGTCATTAGCGTGGGGTTTAATAAAAAAAACAAACAACTCATGAGTGCATGTTGACATCCGTAGTTCCGCACATTCGAAGCTCACACACGGATGACGATATAACTCTGGTCTGACGTCAAGTATATATAAGTTAATAGTTGATAAATAGGGTTCTTGAAGACAAGTTTAGATTTACGCGTTACGGAAATCGCTCTCGGCGACCATAATTTCCTGTTTTCTAAGATAGAATATCATTTCAAACTCGTAGAAACTAAATATGTCCCTTTGATAGTCAAATTCAATTCAAATGAAAGATCACATTTGCATATATACATAAAAACATTAATTACAAAGGAATATGGGAGTTGAACATCACTACATGTTATAAAACAAAGTCCCCCCGCCGCGTCTGTCTGTTTATCTGAACGCGATTACCTAAAAACTACTGAACTGATTTGCATACGGTTTCTACCAATGGACGTAGTCATTCATGAGGAAGGTTTAGGTGTATAATTCATTAAAGGTGTTGTGTAAATTGACTGAAATATGAAATATGACGATGATTGTTGAAGATGTCGGAATAAATCATGCCAACTGGCAGCTTTACTGGAAAGCGTCGCGTAAACCAATAATTATATTACGATGATAAGACATACGTCACAAAAAAATGTAGGCATAGTTGCTCTGCTACCCGGGGGGCGTCGCTAGTGAAAAATAAAAAAGTGGCATTATGTAGAAATTCTTATGAAAAATTACACATTAAACGATAACTTTAAAGCATTTCCTTCATTAGGGCTGCGGTACTTTAACCGCCGCTGTTTATCCGTTTAATACCCGCGATAGCTACTAACATTTTACAACAGCCAGTAAACAGGACCCGCGGGCTATTTGTGGTACCCCGTCTTTTGTAAAACACGGCAGCTCTTAGTATACTGGGCCGGCAACTTCTGTTGACACTCTTTAAGGCTCTATTATGACGTCACCGCGGATACACCGGACTAACGGCGATCCTTCCAATATTTGTACCTCGACTAACAGGGGATTTTGTTTGAGTTGCAATTCTTTGCAAGTCCGTAAGTTTGGCCTGCTTTACTTTGAGGAAATTTTCAGTTAATTTTCCAGAATTTTTCTTTCATACAAACCTTATCCTGATCATTACCCAGAAAACATCGGTCGAGCCGAGTGTCAAGCCGAGTGTTAAGTGATGCTCCGTCATACATGTGGCGATTGATTTTTATTTATATAGAAGATATTTATTATGTTAGCTTAGATGTGTATTTAATAGCTCGCAACATAAATGACGGCAGAAGGTACCGCTTGGCCAAAAGTCGAAAAGGAATTTCTGAACGAACATTTTGAAACAATTTTCATTGCTACAATCCAAATTTCAGTGACAGCACTAAACTTAACCTCACCTTAAAATTTGGTTGTGTCTAATAATTTAGCAAGTAGCAGTCTGATGAAAAAGATCACAAAACTTTGCTAAAATTAAAGCATTGAAAATCCATCATCTATGCTTGTAGGTATCTTTTTTACTATAAAAAGAGTGGAATATAAAATACAAAATTAAACTAGAAAATTAAAAAGTACTACCTCATAAATAGAAGGATAAAAGAGACTCGTATTCCGGTCATTACGTTCGACGCTCAAGCTGTCTGACGGAGCGTTGCGAATGCAATCACAGATGCGGTCACCGTCCATCCTCGAGGCATCCGGCGGGATCGTGTGCCGTACTCAACCGTGGCACTCGTTTGTCTATTCGCTTGGAACAATAACGTTTGCCTTACTGCGAATGTCCTCTCACTTTTGACGCAAATTGTCTTTGTTAATTTGAATTTCGAGATACAAATTGTTCCAATTTAGACATGGTTTTTAAAATCATTGTTTCGTCGGTCTGGATGTGTGTCTATTTTATCTAAGTGAGTTTCCAACAGTGACATACTATCACAAATGCGGCTAATGTTTCAGACGTCTGGCGGATGTACACACTCCTTTATCTGCCCGATTGAAACAATTCCATTCATGATACTCTGAATGCGTCAATGTGTTGGCTGCTTTGAATTTCAGTTTGCTTTGATGGATGTTTGCGGATCCGACACCTTAAACATCACATAGCGCAGTTTCAGTGCTTTCTACTTCGCCCAAGTTAACCGATAAAATAACAGATGTTTAAGACAAAATCAACCGATTAACCTGAAATTGTATTGGAGTAATTAGCCGTTTTTATTTTAAACACAGTGTCGATGCACTAAGCTTTCCAGCAGCCGGTCAACTGATCACTGACACAATAATTGAGTCATATAAAAACCATTAAAATATTACATATAAGAATGCACACACTGCACCAACTCAATTACCGAAGTTTTACGTTAGGATTAAACGGTTCTGTTGATGATAATTCGGCCGTCTCCTGGACTCTCCAATCGCAAATTATTATCATAACCATATTCCGTACTTAAAATACAACACATGTGCTAGAGACCACATGGAACATATAAGAAATTCTTCACACAAGCAAAGAATGAGTCGAGAGAAGAGCTTTTCCATTACTGCTGTTACATTCGACGGCAGTGAAGTGTCCGGGGAGCGTAGGGAATGCGCTGCGTTTGACCGCGCCGTCCTCCATGCATTCGGATCGCTTTGGACACTGCAGTCACTCAGTCGTGTGACCACTCTATCGGAACAATACTGTTTGCTTTACCGCGAGTGCTTGCGTTTCTAGATCTTTTATTATTGCTGGCTTTTGTCAGACGTTAACGTTTTTTTTCTGTGTCTGTTATATTATAGCTTTTCATTTATCTTCTGTGCTTCCTGATTTATTATGTTTTTATGTTTTATTTATTTTGTTTATTATGACATCATAAGAAAAATATCTGCCATTCTCGATAAAAATCAAAACTATCCTAAACGAATACTTAGGCCTCAAAGTTAAATGTCAAATGGTAGTGGGCCCAGAAGCCTGGCAGCATTACCACGTTGGATGACAATGCTTACCCTTTGACAAAAGAACAGGCCAGCCCTCTTGTCATGAGTGCTGTTGACCAAGTGTTTAGCAATGCCTCTGAATTTTTCATACTTAATTTCTTTTTTCTGTTCCAGGTATGTACCAGTAAAGAGTAATGTAATTACGGTATTGGTGAGTTTTTTAATGAAAAATATGCGGACGTGAAATACAACACGGCAACCAACTGTATTGAAATGCTATTCGGTATTAAATTGGATATATTAATATTGTTACCGGATTTCGCGAAAGCCAAGGTATTATTTAAGTATTTATTTATTTTTAATGAAATAATTGAAATAACAAAATATCTAACTTCGTTAATTTACAAACAACACAAACTACATAACGTTGAGCTAATATTATTATAAATACGCGAAAGTCCGTATTTAACACAAAAAAAAGTCAAAATATGAACACGAATTGATTGAGAGCCTCGAGTATTAAAGTGAAAAATCACATCTGCGTTGAACCTAAAATAAAAAACAATAAACATTTTTTTCATTTTGATTTCCTTTCGTAACAAATGAATGGATCTTATTCTTACTGAGACTACTTATTATTTTACCTTGATATTTCATATTACTTGTTTATACTGCATGACATAGAAATATAAGCTTTATTGGATAGCCATACGGTATGTATTGCTAGCGTAAGTGGAATTTCCATTTGAACGGAGCTGCTTTGGCGCCGAAGGAGATATATGGCTTTGAGAAGGCGAGAATTGACATAATATTGTCCTCAGAGAAACGTGGGAGCGTCAGCTCGCGAATGGGACGTTTTAAAGCAAAATTTTAAAAATGCCCGTAAAATTCTGGCGTTCTGCGACATAACAGAAGTTACGATGCAACGCTTCTAGTAAATATTCGCATTTTAAAAGACTCGTGAGTTGTAGGTTGTGGATCACGAAACGATTTTATGTTTATACTTTGAGAGATATACAGCATGACTTTTTAATCGTTAACCAAAAATTATGATGGATTTTTGTATACCCATATTTCGCCGATGCCGTTAGTAAGTCCTACGTAATAGACGGGCGAGTCTATTGCCGTCTACCGAGCGTAATTCCAAACTCCGGGCTGCTACTGTGAATTTCAGAAAATCCCAATTTCCCGACCTAGAAATCGAACCCAAGGTCTCATGCTCGACTTGAATAAAATGGCTACTAATGTATTATTTATTAGTTGCGAACAAAATGAACGCTAATAATATAATTTCAAGGCAAAATAAGCGAATATATTACGCCGTCAACAACTGCGATCGTGACCCGATAACGAATATGTTGTGACCCAAATAACGAATTTTATGACTTCCACTAATATACGGTGACTATATCATACCAGGTTTTGTGGATAATTTCAGATTTCTAAATATAATATCCGTGGAGTTCCTTGCCGGTATCTTCTCCATAGGATCAACCCACTTTTAGAACGGTGCAACTAGAGAATCACGACGTTTTGAAAGCGCTAGACGTTTGTTAAGACCCAGTTGAAATAAAAACCTTTGACTTTGTCATCTTCATCAGTCCGCCTCGATACCAATATTGCTGACTGGTTAATCTTTCCAATACGGCTTAAGAGATATTCATGTAAGAACAAAAAAAAAATGGGCCCATTTCAATAAACAACCCCGTTTTTGCTTCCAGCAGGAATTTCACACAGTGTCACAACTTTTCAGAACCTCAATAGTCAATCAAGATTAAATGGATAGTCAAATGTTCCTACTCAGACCCTCCTGCATGGAAAACAAGCGTTAAACCGCTAGACTATCAATACTTATCTTTTTAAAATTCCGTGTAAATATTAGAAATGGCTACCCTATACGTAAATATTCCAAAAGAACCCACTGGTGTAAAAATTTATTGTACGTTCACTCTTCAATATTTAAATTTAATTTTCTTTATCAAGAATTCTTCGGACATTAATTTCAGCGAAGGTATTTCAATACCAAGAATGGAGATGTTTCGTTGAGATACTCCAAGTAAATGATTGAGCATTTGTACTTGGCAACGTATGTGAGAACTGGCGTCATGTGTCATAAAGTTTTAGTGTGAGACGTGTTAGTTATATATGTAATTTAGTACGTCGAGGTAATGATATGTCCTGAGAAACGGCGCGTTGTGTTCCGCGCGTGCCTTGAAGACTGTGACAGTCAAAGAGGGTTAACATTGAATCTGTTATTGACTTCAATTTTAAGACAAGTCAGTCCGGTGCTGACATAAAAAATCTAGCTGTATACATATTTTGAAGGCAGCGCGCTCCGCCGCTAGTACTAGCGTCAGTAGACTAGACTTCATGTAAATCCGCCTTTGACGCTCAGGGAGACAAGTTTCGCCAATGTAAGGAGCTGGGGAGCAAGGGCTGCTGGGGGTTCTGCGAAAACACGATTCTTTACCCTACATAACACGGATAAATATTTTCTACAAGATATTTGAGGTGGCAAATCACATACATCATTACTTAATCGACAAGACGACGAACCAATACCAACATGCAGTAGGTATTTTTGGTAAGTAAGCTCTTAATATTCTCTGCCTACCCTGTCTAAAAACTCTGTGCACGCCACTGCCGACTCGGCCTCTAAGCCATAAGTCGTCCGAAGGAACGCTGTATTGTTTTAGCAGGTAAGAGTCTGGCATAACTCTTCCTTGCTCAGGCTGAAGGGTTTCCATGAGGAGTTCAGCCAAAAAAATAAAAAACACCCCTTGTTATGTTGTCGAAATCCATGTAAGCCCAAAAATTGTTGATATGTGATCAAGTTATCATTTACTTTTAATTACTAACGTTTTAAAAATAATATAGTAAAACGCCTGTATTGTTCCAATTGTACTGTTGATGTTATTGAGCCCGGTGTAATAGAAACCTGTTGCTATCGAACAGGCATTAATCCGAAGTCCGAGTTACAACTGAGAATTTTGTAAGAGAAATACAATGATACAGATAACCAAAATAAAACAAATATCGATACTTAGGTACACCAGATTCATAACATTCACGAGGTCAAAATTGAACCACACATCTATCAAAACAAATTACATTTTCAACGCAAAAATACTGACAAATGTTTGAAAGCGGTTTCGCGGTCGGCCATCATTAATTTCAGCTGACAAGGGTCCGTCAGACCCCGGTGATTTATACCGTGTCCTCTGTGATACCTAACACTGACCGTAAAACCGTAAAATACCGTTGTTCAATACTGTGGCTTGTTATTAGCCGTTTAGAAATCAAAGGGTTGACGTTTTTTTATGGTGATGTTCTTTTTTGTCTTATGTGTGTACATAAAGTCACGCCTTTTTCCCATGGGGGTAGGCAGAAACCACGGAACGAAGTTCGAATTTGGATAATATTTTGACAAATCAAATGGATAGAAAAGTCATCGTAGATTTCAACCTCCTGTTGATCCTCATTTTGGATAAAAAGGAAAACGACGTGTCATTCCGATGACCTCAGAACGGATATATTATTATGTATGTTTATGACTGCTTTATTGGTCTAGTGGTCGACTGCTGAGCGTAAGGTCCTGTCGAGTCGATACGATTCTCGAGTCGAGCAAAGCGTTATTAGGGTTTTCTGGAACTATGCCCGGTGGATGGCAATAGGCTCACCCCTATTATATGGGACTCAATAACTGCATCAGCGAAATGTGGGTGTACAATAGTACACGTCTGCCTAACCCCTCGGGCAATTCGGGCATGGTGCTTTATATTTTATACCGCGATGTATTTTTAGAGCGCGAGTTCCATTTCATATTTGTCACCTATCTTCATTAATAAATGTGCCAGCACACTGCAAGCTGTACATAACACTTGGCAAATAATCCAGTAATCGAGTAAACACATCGATTACATATTCCAGATAAAATCTACAACATCTACGTAAATGCACTCAAGGGTACCCTAACAGTCGTATTAGATACGAATCAGTGCTTGTTACGGTTTCTATTAATTACTAAAGCCAGCTGAATATCGAGTGTAATCGGTATTATACAGGGTGATCCAAATATTGAAGTCATAAAAAAAATTGATTCATCATGTCCCCAGGGGTATTCCTCATGTCTGCCGATTCCCAACAAATTATCAAGAAATTCAAAAAAGTAATTATAACTCTAAAACTATCAAGAATCGCGGAATATACATGGGGTATATTCGGATACCACTGGGCATGGACCATGTATATTATTAACTATGATATGTTACTTAACCTAACTAGGCGTTACTTATGCCATATGCATGTGACGTCATGCATTGCGGTTCGTATGAGATAAGTTATTATAGGTGAGAATTTCTAGAATACTGGAATTACGGAGAAATCTGAATGTTTGTACTGTTCGGTTAGGAATCTGGCACTATTATACTTCACTAAATGTTAATTTATTATGCAATGTCAGAAATGTTTTTTTTTTTAATTAATTTTAGGTAATACCTACCAATATGTTGAAATGTGGAGTCTATTCTTACCAGTCTCTTCTTCATATGACCAACCCGCTTTGGAACCGTGCACCTAGATTCTTAACGTTTTAAAAGTGCCTGCAAAGGCCCATTTGAAATAAAAAACTCAAGTCTGAAATTTAATTTTTATCAACATCAAGCCAAAAAATAAAATATGTGTGGACTGGTATAGGCTGATGATGATGATGATGATGATGATGGTAACAGTGAGCAGATTAATTGTACTCGAGCTTATAAAAACTGCTATTGATATAGCAGTTGTAGTGCTGGTAAGACATCTTTCTAAGTATCCATATCTACTACACAGATCGTCAGAAATTATAAGTTAACTGATATTCAACTAGCAAGAACTGCAGCTAATACGAAATATACACCATCAACATCATCATCTCAGCCGAAAGACGTCCACTGCTGGACATAAGCCTCCCCCAAGCGTCGCCACATCGACCGGTCCTGTGCTGCCCACATCCAGCGGGTACCCACGACCTTCACCAAGTCCTCAGTCCACCTTGTAAAGGGTCTTCCCACGTTGCGCCTTCCGGTACGCGGTCGCCATTTCAGAACATTACGGTCACATCGACCATCCAATCTACGTGCATATACACCATCAAACTCTTCTAACTACTGCTTGTCTAGTGGTCGCAAGCGCGGCTGCTAGGCGTGAGGTACGATTTCCGTGTCGGGCAAAGTGTGTTTGGGTTTTTCTATATAGAAATTCTCAGTAGTAGCACGGAGTCTGAAACTGTGCCCGGTAGACGGCAGTAGGCTCGCACCGTATTATGTAGTACTAAATAACGGCATCGGCGAAACGTGGGTGTATAATAGTACACCTCTGTCTACCTCTTCGGGGAATATAGGCGTGATGTTATGCTATATAAACTCGTCAAAAATATCTAAAAAAAAATTATTAAGGTTCGTCTGCAAATCGCGACAAAATCGTTCAGTCTTATGCATCTTGGTCACATCAAAAATCATTTACGATCATCAATTTTTCAGCCACCGGAACACATCCTGGTACCCGACGCTACTCCTAGGCATCGATAAGCAGACTTAACGTGTTTCCACCCCTCTTATCACTACACTGAGCGGAGACTAATTTCCTTTCACCATTTTCCCTACAACATTATTTTGTTATCGCAAATCTGAAATATGGTAAATATTTGGAAAAATCCAAGCGTGGCTGAGAAAAACCGTGTTATCTTATGTATTTTTTGTTAGTTTTTTTTTTTGGCCGCACCCAGTCACGGAACAATAGCAACATCTGTAGGTCATACAAATATTTATTGGAATCGAACCCGCGACACGTAGCGCAGCGGCCGATTGTTCATGCACTGCGCCAACCACGCTGTAATTTTATTGTTTATTTTCTGACTTGTCATATAGATAGAGAGTTAACTTATTTTATCGAACGCATTTCAAAGGTATCTTAAGAAATAATCCCTTTTTCTATTCTGGAATTCTAGATTCTAGTCTGGAATAGCACATAGGCTATTTATCATCCCAGAAAAATATACGGGTTCGTAAACCACGCGGGCGAAGCCGCGGGCGGAAGCTAATTGGTAATATCCTTAATTATAAGATAAATCAAACATATTTTCTTTTCCATGATAAATGGTACGTAGATCATCGAAACTTCGTACTTTTCTGCATTATTGACAATCCTGAACTATTTGCACTTAACCATGTTACCTTATTCGTATTGTAGTATATTCATAAAATAATGGATGGATGAACTGGATTGTGTCGATCACTACGTAAGACTATTGAACAAAGGTTGTTAACAGATAAAGATGAAGTTTTCTCAGCAATTAACGAATTCATCATCATCTGCCTGCCTTTTCTCTTTTTTTACATTGGGGTCGGCTTCCATTCTAACCGTTTGCGGATGAATATCAGTATTTTACACGGAGCGACTGCCATCTGGCCTCCGCCACCCAATTACTGGGAGACACTGATACTCTAAGGTTAGACTGGTTGTCAGACATTTTTGAGTTTCCGACACCCGTAACGACTGTCATAGGTCTTCGTATGACACCCGGGACCAACTGCTTAACGTGCTTTTCGAGGCACGGAGGGGTCTCGATATGTCAAAAATGTTCACACATTTCAGAACTGACCGCGTCAAGCACTGCTTAACCTTGCAGATCGATCGATCTGCGCGGTAGCTATGTAGCTACGAGCCCCTCTCGAGCAAACAACGGACTATTCGTGTAATATATTAATTAACTAACAGACATAGCTGAATTAAGTTAATTTAAAAACTTTAATTTAAAATCCAGTCTACCGGGTTATTGCCATCAACTGAGCACAATTCCCAACTCCAGAGTGTTACTGAGAATTTTCTAACAGAAAAACTCAATAATACTGCTTGATCGGGGGATTGAACCCTAGGCCTCATGCTCAGTAGCCGCGTTTGCAACGACTAGATCAGTGAGGCAGTCTTTAAATAAATACATTATCAGTTCTTTAGAAAACTATATGTATAAAACTCTTTGTTGGAATGTACAAGGAGTTTTATTGAACACATACTTTTTACTGTATTCGTAAATAATCCTGTTACATAAACAACTTCCCAAAATATTATAGCTGCTAAAATTACTCTAGGTACATTTTCCTTTTACTGTCTTGTTTACTCGTGTACTGTTTACTGTTACTGTTGATGTCTTTGTATCAACACTTTCTTTTATTACATTGTCTTCCTACTTACTACGATGCTCGTTACATATGATTTGTCTTTCAGCTGGTTCTGGTTTATTAGGATCTTTCGTAATATTGGATCCAGTTGTTCAATTTTTATTACGTTGCGTACTGCAATAATCATAAACAAATAACAACACGATTTCTTTTTTCAAAATTACCTTTTGTTTAGATTTTTCTAATGCCTAGAACTTGTTATTATTTCGATGCCGAGAACAAGCCGATTTTTGAACGTAGTGTCTGTGTCATCGGACTGACGATGATGACAGAGACACTACGTTCAAAACCCTTTACACGTAAAACAAAAGAAGAAAGTTTGATTTGTTTTGAACATTTCGATTTACCTCATATTTGAATTAAAGTGGTTACTAGAGTTGATATGAGTAACATTCTCGAGATGTGTTAGAGTAAAACTAAACTAATTTCGTTCTCAAACTGATTTACATAAATGATTGCTTAATATCACTACATTACTACATATTATAAAACAGTCCCCCTGCTGCATCTGTCTGTCTGAACCCAATAAACTCAAAAACTATTGAACGGATTTTCATACGGTTTTCACCAATGGACGGAGTGATTCATGACGGAGGTGTAGGTATATAATTCATTAAGGTTTTGACTGAAATATGACGATGATTGATGAAGATGTCGGAAAAAATTATGTCGACTGGGAGCTTTACTGGCGTGCGTCGCGTAAATTCATAGAGTTAAATATGCTGATATGACAGAAAAAAAATGTAGGCGTACATATATGCTTTGCTACTCGTGCGAAGCCGTGGCGGGTCGCTAGTATTCGATAAAAAGCGTATGACTGGCATAATTATCATGTTGGAAATTTATAGATGCAACGATTAAATAGACACACATTGATATTGTTTTTTATTTATTATTTAGTATTTACAAGTGTTATACATTTCTATATTAAACGGTTACGTTAACATTACAAATAAACTGATTGCCAACAAATACACACTAAGCATTACAGTGGACACAGTAGCTGAGTCTGTAACAGGGGAGGCCTCTGGGAGATTGTTTTCCTGCCTGAAATTGGGAAACAATATTAAACAAATTTAATAAAAATAATTTCTAAAAAAATACCGCCAGCAATCACCAACCTCATACAGATTAAGAATAAAGTGCCTGTTGCCTAGTATCAATAAGATCATTTTTTTTCCATCTATCTTCGTTACTCGTTATCTTTCTCAGTCTTTCCGAGTCACAAGTCAAGCTGCACGTTTGCTTACTAATTGAAATGTTAGTAATCTGAATTCTACAGATTTAGTGAGGTGAACGGGGTTTTGATCGACTAAACCAAACGGTTCCGTAAACTATATTTAAAGCAATCACTACTGATTATTGTGATACTTACTCTACATTTCTAATAGCTTCAATAATAAAATCCGTCACCAACTCTCTAGCATCATAGGCGCCAACATAATCTCCATGCAAGAAACTGGTTCTCGCGACCCGCCGAGCAACTGCGTTGGGCATATCAGCTACCATAGCAAGCGCATCCCTTTCATCCAACAAAGTATCATTTAAACTATAATGCACGGTGAGACGAGTCGTGAGGAGACCCAAGTCGTATAACGGCGGTTCGGACGTCCCGTACATCTCGAGATTTTCGTTAGCGCCGTAGTGGAAGCGACGGAAGAGTCTGTCCCTGATATTTTGGCCGTAGTGAGCCAGTTGTTTTAGAGCTGCGCCAGCTAGCAAGGATTCTTCATCAACGACTGAATCGTTTCTCTGTAAAAGAAATTTCTAATATGTGGATATGGTTCTTATGTACCTTTAATGTAAGATTGTAGACTGTGATATGAAGGTAGACCCTGGCAGCACTAAAAGTGACTTTGAGAATTACCGACTATTTTCTTTTGGAACATATTTCATTATGACACACGCGGCTAGTCAGTGGGGCTATGTTATGTTTTGTTTTCAGGCCTCTGTCCTAAGAATAAAGAAAAAACAACGGAAAGGGTCTGGCTTTCAGTTTCTATGTGTCAGTATCTACCGCAATAATTAATTACGTATCATCATTGATTTCTCCCACATGTAAGATCTTCGTCACGTACGATTAATTGATTGATTAACGGTAACAGCTGAACAAATTCCAAAAGCCTGTGCAATCATGTACAAAAGTGTGAACATGCATAATTCACGCGTTGATTAATATTCTACAGATAAATGTATGTATGATTTCAATGTAAATGTGTATGTATTTTTGAATGTCAAACGTATACATGGATGTCTCAATGTTTATTCAATCAGTATTGTTTATCGATGTTTTATTAATAATTTGGTAGTGTGCATGGTAAATTTTATGAATAGATTAATCACAAAAAAAAAATACGTTGATGTTTTCAATCGGCAGCAGTATTTAATATTCGTGCGGATCGTACAAACGTAGTTTATTTTTGAAACTATTCAATATGTGGATAAATTCAGGCTATATAGTGGCAAACACTATTTCAAACTACGATTTATTTATGCACTATGTACAGAGGAGGACTTAATGCCTTAGGCGTTTTCTACCAGTCGACCTTAGAGTGATTCGTTGAATGCATGTTTTGGGTATATGATTAGTAAAGAAAAATAAATCCATATTCTCTTTTTTTCTTGTCATTAGTTCTCATATTACCGCCTGTATTTGTTTATGTACAGTGTGAGAAGGAATGTATATTATAAGTACCCATATTATATGTTTCTGCCGACTGAGCTATCAGTGCCTGTGCCTGCATCAACAAAATTTAAACCCTGAAAGTTATCTTTGTAATATTTCTACTTAAGACTTAACATGGCCCACATGTTTCTTATTGTATTATGAATCTATATATCAGTCCTACAAAAGAGAATTATAGGTCATGTAGCGACTACTACTTGCAACATGGCAAAAAGTAAAGCGCCATCTATCGGAGTGAAGTTACAACAACAAACCCTGAATCGCACTATGAAAGTTTACAACGATTCTAACACATATACGAATATCCGACAGCAACTGTCGGGCTTCGGCCCGCCAGGTTAACCACCTTGCCTGGTCGGAGGATCCTCCCTTTTCAATGGAGGAACACCATACCTCGTTCCTCCATAGTCAAAAGAACTTGAATTTGGTGGGTAGAGAAACGAGACACGTTCAACAAAATTGACACAGCAAAGCCGCCGTACGTTATATATTATTTTTTTTCTTTTTAAAAAAACATTGCCCCACACTCGGATTTCTCGTGTCGTGGGTACAGTTTACAAACATACATGTCACATGCACACACAACCAGACCCGAAACAACTATTTGTAGATCATACAAATATTTGTTCCGTGCGGGGATCGAACCCGCGACACATAGTGCAGAAAGCTAATCGCTTAGCCACTGCGCCAACCGTGTCGTAATGTCGTGGGTTATTTTTTTTTTTCTTCGGTATTTCTACTAGTTCAGGCTTAACATGCCCACGTGCTTATAAAACCAATTTATTAGTCATATTCGTTTTATATTCCATATCTTATCTTTATTATTTATTTAAATTGTCCGCGAGTGTATGCTAACTTGCGGGGTGCCCTTAAAATTTACTACGCCTAATAAAGATAATATTTATTTTGTACGGTTTATGGCAATAGATAATAACTCTATATATTATGCCATGATTAAAGTATTACGATATAAATAACAATAAACATAAACATTAATGATGATGTGGACAGGCGTGATGTGCCTCATCACGCCTGTCCAATTAATAAACTGTCCACTTTTGCATTACGCCTGTATTCCCCGAAGGGTTAGGCAGAGGTGTACTATTGTACACCCACATTTCGTCGATGCTGTTATTGAGTCCCATGTAATAGGGGGCGAGCCTATTGCCATCTACCGGGCACAGTTCCAGACTCCGTGCTGCTACTGAGAATTTCCATACAGAAAAACCCAATAACACTTTGCCCGACCCGGGAATCTCAGGACCTCACGCTCACGACCACTAGACTAATGAGACAGTCGCTTCTATGAACCATGTCATTAATTCCGCAATCACTTTACGTATCTACTACAAATGTATTCATGTTAATTTTCATGCATATCATAATCTCCCCAGCCATTCTACGTTGCGGTTGCAGCTGAATTTCAGTATTTTACGAGGAACGATGGCCACCTGAGTCCGGAACCATGTTACTGGGTGACATTGATACTAAAGTTAGACTGATTGTCTGACTTTTTGGGCTACTGACATCCGTAATAACTGTCATAGGTATTAGTATGATAACCCCTACCAACTGCTGCAGTGCTTTTCCGAGCCATGGAGAGGTCTCGATGTGAAAAAAACTGTCACCTATCAAATTACTGACCGCATTCGGCGCTACTTAACCGTATATCAATAGATCTACTAACCGTTCAGGAATCAAGATATGACTTACCAAAATATGTTGGACACCAATGAGTTCACATGCCTCCCTCATTCTGACGTTACCGGTGCAATAGTCTGACGTCCTGTAGGGGAATAATCCCCCGGGTATCATCTCCGTAGAGTTCGGCGGGAAGAGCTCTACTATGCCCATTTGTAAAGCCATATTCTAAAAGAAAAAATAGTAATCGTATTTTAAACGAATCCTTCGCGGCTTTTTGCACCCTGGGCGCGAGTTTGATTTACGTGGAAAAAACATACATATCTATGTAGGTAGAAAAGAGTTCGTCTGGTTTGTACAGTCTTTAATAGATAAGAAATTATAGGGAGGAGTTTAAAAAGTTTGGTTTTAAACGTAACACCAAAAGATAAGTAACACGGTGGTTATTGCAATTACTTAATAACAAAATTCAATTTGAATTTCTCGTTCGTTTTATCTTACCTAAAATAATGTATTTTATTTATGTAAACCTTGTTCATATTTTGTGCTTAACGCGGCGGGTGATAATGTCTCTTCGCATTAAGGATAAGATAGGGCCCTTGTAGACTAAACTGGTGTAGTAGGTCGGTGCCCTCTGATACAATATGTATGTACATAAATCAACAGTTTAAACAAAAATAAATCATTTGTGATCACTGAATACATTCTCGACAAAATGTACGAAGAAGTCATTATCTGCCTAGCCTTTTCCCAAATTTATGATAAACGGTCACCCATCCAAGGACTGACCGCGGCAACCGCAGCTTCTACGTCTTCACATTATTCTCTTCATTTTAGAGACACAATCAATCGAGAGTATATGGATTCTTCCTTCTGGAATCTCCAAGAATCCAAAAGGATCCTAAACCAATTTAGATTAAATTAATAAACCCTTTGGACTAATCAAGTAGATACTTTAGAACTTACGTAAATCATATCTGTCATAGCCGCCGTTTGCCGCAATTCTTCATCAGGGAAATAGTCTTGGTATCCAACCGCTCCCAGGATGTGTGCTGACATGATCTTGTTATTGTACTCGGGGACCATGGAACCCAAGACCAAGAATACTGTTCCACCCTAAAAAGACGACAGATTTGTATAAGAAAAGGATTTTTTTTTAAAATATGTATGATGTGCAAACGAACTTGTTGTGTGATGGTATTGGTAAGCTGTTACTGTAACCTAATGTGCAGTTGCCGATCTAAGGCTAAAATGCCTGAGCGTGTTCCAGGTGAAGGGTAAGCACGACACAGCATTGCTAATGATTTTCATACGTGGCAGTCATCGCCATCAGGTGAAATCCAAGCTCGTTTGCAATCTTCATGAAATCTACATGACATTATCTACATGAAAAAGCAAATAAATTCACCTGAGAATGTCCAATATAATGCAGTCTATCCCTCCCAGTATATTCTAGAACATAATCCATCATGGCAGGCAAGTCGTACATTCCAATTTCTTCAAAGCTGAAGTTGAAGAACTGGAACCTCTGCTGGTCATCATCGGGGTCTAAAGTGACGTGGTTGCGGGAGTTCCGGTTGCCTCGAGCGTTCCCCATCCAGACGTCGAAACCGGCATCAGCAAGGTTGTAGGCTGAAAAAGAAAGGTCTGTGATATAACTCTTCGTTGGTGTACAGCTGTACCTCGAGCAAGAACGTTTGACAGCTCGGTAAATGTTTCGTATCAAACATATACATACATACATAAAGTCACGTCTTTTTCCTATGGGGATAGGCAGAAACTACGGAACGCCACGTGCTACGATTCTTACATAACCCTTTTGCTTCATCCACATTCATGCATCGTTTCATACATGAACGCCGCTAGTGGTTACTGCGCACCTAACCTTTTTGATGGACATCACCAATAAGGTCTGTATATGTCCTTCTAGGGCGTCCCCTCCTCCTCTTTCAAACATATGCAACGAATAAATACTGCAGTACCTACCCCAATGAACTGTTATATCAACACCCCCTCCCCCTTCCGTTAATTAATGACGGAAAAGAGTAAAATATGTTTGTTTAGATCGATTACGTTCATTACCCTTTGAAAAGTAACCCTGTATGTAAGTTAATAGATGTGTGACATCTTACCTACACCATACTCTGGTCCAAGCCCAATGAACACGTTGGAGGCAGCCAAGAGTCCATGCATGAGGAAGACCACTGGCCTGTCTTCTGTTGTCTGTGCCACTGACCGCCCGTGGGGTATCCTGTGTATTTGCAGTATGTAGCCATCGGGTGTGGTCACGTGGTGGGTTTCTGATGGGAAACCATCTGCTATTATATTTTCGGCCTGTAATAATGCATTTGATAAGTGTCTGTTAAAATAATTAATGGAATCAGGCGTTACTTTGCGGAAATCCATGATATATAAGATATACAACTAGAATATTTAGTTTTAATTCCGCTAAACTACTGCAAGTTTGGGTGCATGCACAGCACCGCCCTCCCGGTGTGATATAAATAATGTAACATCATCGGTTTGGTTGCATGTTACATTATTTATATCACACCTTCTGCATGTGCATATATTTGCGGGCGGGTGGGCGGTGCTGTGCATGCACCCAAACTTGCAGTAGTTTAGCGGAATTAAAACTAAATATTCTAGTTGTATATCTTATAAGTGTCTGTTAAATGCTAATCTTCGTTTAGTAAGTAATATCTTAATAACGTTTAAATTGTGTAATTTGTCAATCGGTCGCGAGCACGGCTGCTGAATATGAAGTCCTGGGTTCAAACCGCATCCATAAAGAGTTATTGAGTTGTTTTGTTAGAATATTATTCGAAGCAGCTCGAAGTTTGAAATGTGCCCGGTAGATAAAAATAGACTCGCCCCCTTTAAACTAAAGTGGTGGACTTAGCTGGGAAACACACGAATGATTAACTTACAGTTTGGTATACGGTATATGGCCTCCGAACTCCATCTGACGTCACCAACACACTTAGTACCGCTACTACCAACAATCTTCCTAACATCTTTATAAATGTGAAGTGCCAATTTTTCAGTAACAACTATATATAATCTAGACTTTATCATAGAATGGTATAAATTTATTAATTTATTACAATATTATCGCATCTGTTTTATGACTTCATATAACATTTATACTATTTGGTTGTAAAATATTGTATTTTTGATATGTAAATAAGTTGGTTTTTACTATGATAACTATAGATAAACGTATTTCCTAAATACTTTGGGGGTCGAATGGCTATCGCAACAAAACTAGCTTAGTGAAAAACAAACAGAAGATAGAAAAGTAAACAGAAGGTACATAATAATTCATTGTGCGAAGAATTAGGATAACTTATTAATTTGTTTTTATTAACCGTTTGTCATTTTACGAAAAGTTCCATGTCGCGGGTGCGATACACAGATCCGGAACATATTTTGTTCCATGTGCAAATAGTACCCGCATAGCAGTTGATCGTTCGTCCACTGCGCCAGCTGAACATGACACCTTCGATATCTTCAAATCTGTACGAAATCGATACGAAGAAGAAAAAGAATATAGCGGTTTATTATAAGACTCATCTTCAACAATGGAAGTTCAGGAGCAGTTATGATAATGATGAAGTAAAGCTTACAATAAAGGTTGCTGTTGTTCACCCATTTCAAAAAAGGAAACGAAATAAAACAAACGTTTAATTCCAAAAAGTCCACAACATAACAAAACATATACAACCTAAAGTAGGTATCATAAGCACAGAAACAAAATGAGTACATATTAAGCCACCTCCAAGATCTGATAGGACCAGGTTATTAGCATAAAATTTCGCGGAACGCTTTGATAGAACCATGCGAGGTAATCCTGTTTTAAGTTAATAATATCAACCTTCGTCCTATTACCTCAGGGGAAAGAATTTTCAGGGTTAAATTGTACTACTAAACAAAAAGTGGTACAATATTTTGCCAGAGGCACTGGTTTACCCATATGCTAAGATTACTGAAACAACAAACTAGACGTTCCAACTTTACCCTTAGGTCGTGAATTATTAAGTCGAAGATATTCATTGGCGGTGGTGATTGCTTATCATCAGGTAATTGGTAAACTCGTGTTTCTCTATCTTAAAAAAAAGTGACTAATCCATACGGTTTCATTCCAAGACCATGCTGTGTGCACGGAAAGGGGCTTTCCAAGTGACAAAACCTTAGTATGCCACGCCTTAAACCTTGCGTACTGACTGATATTTCCACTACACATGTTTGAAGAAGCCTTCTGCATCAAGTCTATCTGGTTGATAGGCAGCATTAAAATATTTACTAGCTTCATCCCGTAACTTTGTCAGTTATATCGTAAAGAACTCAACTTAGCTCTCGTTGTGTTAAATAGTGTCGTTGGCTTAGAATTAGGGCTGTCAAATCAAGAGTACGGAGAGGTTTTTAGGACCTGTGTATAAAGTTTAAGTGTTCTCTTCAGGCATAATGAGCTGTGCAGTGTGTAGTTGTTGAGGCTTTTTTAAACCTTTTATTCTTTTGTAGTTTCGCCTCCAATTTGATAATTTGTTTTCTAGTAAGTTATTAGTAGTAAGTCGACCTAAACCTTGGTCAACAAATAAGACACATTCAACGTGACAAAGCTGGCAGCGTTTATGGCACATGGCTGGTTGCCCAAAAATCTGGCAGATTGAATGACAATGCAAATTTTTGAGTATTTTGATGCCTAGTGTACAGTGTTTTTGTATATTTTACATTTTAAGGTTGTTTAGTTTGTAAATATAGTACATTAAATAATTGGTTACTAAAAATTATTTTAATTATTCAGCACTAACATAGGCATATAGTTAACGGGGATGGAACTAAATTAAATTATGGTCGAATTAAAAAAATCAGCGGTTATCTGAAATCTCATAATAACACGAACTTGAAATGGGACCAGCTTCCTATCCTACCGAGTATCTAAACTGCCTTTACTTTCCTGACTTTTTAAACCTAAACGAACCTTTTTAAGTCCGAGGGCAAATTTAAACAGACCATTCTAACGGAAAGTCAACCCTGCATATTAATAGAGATGATTATGAGGATAGCGTTGTATAAGATCATTAGAGAGGCTGTAAAACGCGTCATTAGGACCCCCGACATGTGGGCGTTCCCGCTTGTTACTCCATTTTGTATATTTATTTTCAAATTAATTTGCTCCTCCAATTCGCCATCTGACCTTGTAATTTGCGTTTAGTTGTTTTGATAAATAGGCCCACTTTAGGCACATTTACTGCCATTACGTATGTCGTTGCCCTTCTCATTTGTATACTGTGTGTGACTTATGTTTTCTGTCGCTGGAGTGTATACCACCTTTATTTATCTTTGTTTTTATGTAGAATTAAACAATATTATCTCGATTTCATACAAACTAATAGGTAGAAGCGTGATTATTATGCCGATATTACGTCACGGCTGCCAATTTTAGTGATCTACAAGGAGCCCCATTTTTAGCAATGATCGTTTTAGGATCCAATGCAAGGATTATAATACGTTCAAATATTATTCGTATTCAAGTATCGTCTAGCTGTCCTAAATAATATATTTCCTGGTAACGATGGCACGAATACTCCTGTTCGTCTTTTGTTCCAAAATCAGATCAAACCTGACAAAATTCCAACAATCAATTTTAACTCCTGAAACTTGGCATAACTCGGCAACCACGTTTTTCCTCCAGCAACTTTTCAAAGCATAACAACATCAAAACCCTTTAATTGGACTAAGATAACTGAGATCGCAAAATTCCGTGAAACATCACACTTCTAAATGAATCAAAACTTTTAATGGCGGCGGAAAAGAACTCGAGACTACACGGTTGAAACAAATAAACTCGACGAATGAGTAACGAGTAAAGTTTTGATGACGACACTTTAAGACAAGGTTGGGGACGATTTCGGCCACTCTAGAATTTATAAGGCGATTAAACTGGCGCGGAGTACCTTCGAAAATTTGAAATTCGGATGTTGAATGTAGTTGGATACCGTTTTCGTTTACGGTTTCTTTTTCATCTTCCTGAGGCCCTAGTGTAAGTTTGGGCGCTCCGATTGGTGGAGAGCACGAAACGGACCAATCGGAGCGCCGAACGCGTTCGATGTAATAAATCGAATTTGTCAAAAGAAACTTTATAAAAATAAAGAAACTTACACTCTGTTTCTATTAGCCCTAGCTGATTAATATCTTACTGCTAAGTACGGGTCTCTTTCTCAAGATAAGAAGTCCACCACGCTGGTTTATGTGTGACTAGCTTCAGCCCGCGACTACGCCCGCGTGATCTGTACCTATAATTTATAGCACTAGGGGATAATGTAGCTATTTTCAAATTCGGATCATTAGTTCCGGAGTTTACCCCTCTACATACAAACAAATTTTGTATCTTTATAATATTAGCATAGATTATTGAGTAATTTATAGAGTACATACGGATCAGCAATAGATTATCAAGTGTGATAATAATAAAGAAAATTATCGTGACTAATGGAAAATAATTACTACGTAATAATATTTAAACCTAGCACGAATATTTTGACGTCTGATAAAGTAAACGTTGACGGGAGCGAATTTTTAGTTGGAAATACTCGTGTCGCACATAATACCTATATTTTTTTATATCGAAGTCTTAATTCATAATATTCATATATCTGTGTACATACAAATTATATTATATTTGTCGTAATATTAAAACAGTATCTTTTATGACAGTTGTATTTGCGATTCAAAATTTACTTGCTTTAATGCTACGTTTATGATACGTATTTTACGTACTTCTGATTTTTGTCCAACAGTTTGAACACCGGAATATCTACAATGACAGTTCAATATAGGTAATAAGAGATTATCAATGTTTAGCGTCGCTTTTATAAATTAACTAACTATCCCCGCGACTTGCCTTTACGCGTAGAAAGAGGTTTTGATATTAATATAGAACGCTGTTTCACTTCCTTAGAGGTTATATCTTTGAAAATCCTTATCTTATGTTTACACCGTTTAGGTAAAGAACCTACTAAGAACCTGCTAAACAATTTTGTTGGCTTCATAATTCATGAGACTTCGTGATTGAGTGGTATAATTTTAGTGGCACAATTTCGTTGACTTCTTCTGTCGTGACCGCGTGAGTTCTGACATAAGCAGACAATAACATCCACCACAGTACATAACGAAACTGGCTGCCCATGGAGCACCGCATGCTACCTTCAGGAAGGCTTATTCTCATAAATCGTATTAAAAACTGCACGAATACGGAATAATCCTTACAACTCACCAAACTGTACAACGGCTTAGTTTAACTTGGTTGCAGGTCATATAGCTTGCAGATATCGCAGGTATATAGGTTCACGTCCATTCTCACGCTCTCAGCACGTTCCGCTGATTTCCAACGATCGGGAAGTTCCATTTAAATCTCTAAAAGTCTGTATCAGCAACTAGGAAACCAGTGAGTTTTAGTTCAATGTTTCTGATGCTGTTTTATTTCAGTATTTATTGTATGTCAAAATAGGGTTGAATCGTATCAAGACTAATTCAGAAAATAGAGAGCAGTGCCGATCGCTCCACTGACAAGAGCTAAGCTCTTAAATTAAAGAAGAAGTATGTTAAATTATTATTATATTATATATTCATCATCAGCCAGAAGACGTCCACTGCTGAACGAAAGCCTCCCCTAAGGGGGTTTACCATAATCTCCACGCTTGGCAGGCGGCTTGGGGATCGCAGTGGCTCACCGATTAGTGAGAGGACGCTGCTGCCCGTCCTCCGGTGTCTAGCCGCAGTTTTAAGACGTACCCGGTTCTATATTATATATTATGCAAACAGATATTGTACTAATTTAATAATAATAATATATAATATTATTATTAAATTAGTACAATATATAATATTATTATTAAATTAGTACAATATCTGTTTGCATTTTCTTTTTCTTTGTATTAGGTATGGTATCTTCTTTATGGCACCAAGTGGGAAGCACGAACATTACATATATTTTTACTAGGAAAATCCAGTTTTTCATAAATTAAGTTTTAGTTTCTTTATAGATTTCGGATTTTGACGGTACTTTGGTTGGCAGTAGAAGCGAGTAAGATAAAGCGAAAAGCTGTAGGTAGGTAGCTGTAGATACCTATTATATTATAATAATATATACATATTCTAAATGTTGAGTTGAAGCTCACTTCCATCAAAGATCATAATCTTTATTCGGCCTACATTTAACATATGCCTATAGCCCGGAGTAAAATGTATTTGAGAAAAAGTCTCAAATAACATTGGTCTCTTTCATTACAAATTATTCCTAAACTGAATAATAAAAAAATCCAGACTAAATTCTTAGTTTATGAGACAAAGCACCATTTTCTGCTCTAGTAAACCTTTTAGAACGAGACCTATTTCTTAGCTTGATTACAAAGAAAAAATCTTTCAGTACATTCATACCAAAATATTCTATGTTAATGTTAAAACAACTTGCTCTAAATTGAATAGGGTTTTTTTTTTCTTACAACCCTAAGTCGTAGGGCGTAGGTGAAGGAATAAATTGCTTTTCTCATTCCAGCTACAAAATGTTTATTCTGCCTAATAAATTATGGAACTGACAGATGAGTTTAGTTCAGTCGTCATTCCTTTGTCGCTAATCCTCGGCTTACACCTGACAGCTTCCTGTATCGGGGATTACACTTAAATAATTAAGCAGTATGAATAGTGTTGTGACACGTACGGGATCGGGATTTACTTGTGAATATTAAAATATGCCAATGCGGAATATATGAATGCAAAAAATAAATGGTGGACGAATATTTTGTGATTCTAATTAATTTCAGCTTGGAGTGCGAAATTACGATGTTATGTGTACAAATATGAATTACTATATATGGTTCCGATATGATTTATTTTCCTGCGTTGCTCGGTTTTTTATTTTTTTTAAATGTTTATTATACAGCTTTGTAGAAAGACCGTCTTAAACCCGTAGGTATTTTCTACCAAACAAACAAAAATATTCATTCTGGTTAAAAATGTTACCTTTGCTTAGTTCGCAGCGAAACAACCATCCCATGGGTTGTGTTATCTCTTCCAAACGCACTAGGATGCAAAAAAGTAAAATAAAAATGTATTAATTTATAAGCTATCAGATTTCGTATACATATGTATATGTATAATTCACTTACGTTTTATATGCTGCTGAACTATGACGTATTCGGTTTTTCTCAAAATGTTTATATACGAACTCACCTCTAGTCATATCTACTCACCACATGTTACAAATTCCCTATGATACATATCCAATTAGGTACTATATTTACATACTCACCTGGAAGCTTATTAAGTATACTTATGAGCCCGACCATTATCAGCTAATATCTTTCGAGAAAATTTGAATTTCGCTGAACAAAATTTAAAAGTTTAGTAACGTCGATTATAGATTGGGATCAAAGCAATCGGGCGTTAAACTGCATTGAAAATGCGGGATTCTACGTCGTGGGCACAATGCAATCGGGGCGTGACCGAAAGCCGGCACATCCCGGGATGCGGCATCGCGCGGTAATTGCTAGCTGTCCCGGCGAGTGGCAGCACTACCTGTGACGTATCTATTCTCTGTTAGGAACGTATGCTCATCACGGTACGTTATTGTTAGTGTGTTAGTGCCCTTTGTGACTTGCGAAGAGTAAAGTTGCGAATGAGCTTCTATTCATAAACGCTGCTGTATGTCGCTGAAAATTCTCAGTAGTAGGACGGAATCTGATTACATGGGACTATCGGCATCGATGTATGTATAGATAGATAGAATTAGATAGATAGAATTGTTTTTATTTCAAATAAACCTAATACAGGCACTTATGAAACGTTATAGGACTCTAGTTGCACGGTTCCAAAAAGTTGGTCCTATGGAGAAGAACCGGCAAGAAACTCCATGGATACTCTTTTAAAGTCTCTTTTAACAATCTTGCCATGAACATAATGTGGAAAAAGTATGGGAGAACAATGTAGGTTTCGTCAAATAAATACTAAATGCAACTTTAACATAAAGTCTGTTAATAAAAATAAAAGTAAAAAGAATACCCCTACACTGTGCTCACATTTACAATGGATAGCCATCTGTAACAAGCTTAAGATTACATTATACATGTATATAAAGAAATTAATTATCAAAGATTAGCTTACAATGGCAACTAGCTTACGGATACATTAAACAAAATAATAAAATAATTTAGGATCATTGTTGATAACACAAAATACAAAAATCTAATATTTCATTAACAAGATGTCATAGCAACCTATGAATATAGTATAATAATACACCTCTGCCTAACCTTCCTGGGAATACAAACGTGATGTTATGATGCTATGTAATATCATGAAGGGGGTACGTTTTTTGTTATAATTTAATATTCTGTGTATAATTCCTTTAGTAACACAGATAAATGCTGTTTTACCATTGTTTGGGACGCAAAAGAAAAAAGGAGGTATTTCTGAGTAGATAATGAATAGGTATTAATAATTTCAAACTTTCAATTCATATTCATTTCTATCTACAATTATGTCCAACGTAAATCGAAGTCGTATGTAAACTTGAATTTTCGTAGCATAAAAAGTGTAACAAATACAATGACGGATGGCCGGGTCGATGACTCGTTCTATCCTAACGCCATCTGTTTGTCATCGGCCTGTTTTATAAAATACGATACGATAACTTCTCGGCGACAAAATCTGTATTGTTTACTCATCCGATCCTAAGAAACAAATGACAGACGCACTTCCTTTTTTAAAAATCAAATTCAATTTCATCGCCTTAGACGTCCATAGTATGCTTATGTGATTCCTACCGCCTAATTACGAATTGTGACCCGGGTACGTCTTAAAACTGCGGCCAGACTACGGAGGACGGGCAGCAGCGTCCTCTCACTAATCGGTGAGCCTCTGCGATCCCCAAGCCGCCTGCCAAGCGTGGGGATTATGGCAAACCCCCCCTTGAGGGAGGCCTTCGTTCAGCAGTGGACGTCTTCTGGCTGAAGATGAGATGAATTACGAATTACGACAGGCGTAGATCGCGCGATAGCTAGTGTCAAACATCATTATTATGTTATATACCTATCTTTTGGCCAACAGTGAGGCTGCTGTCTTTTTACGTAATTAGGCTGCCGGTAAGAATCAGCTGATTATATCTTCTTTGTGGTCTGTGTGTGTATTATCAACGCACCATGTGTTCTGCTACACTGAAATGCTTTTGTGTAAATATTTATTTCGAACTTTATCTTTTGTTTCAGGTAAGTTTTATTACAAAAACAGACACGAAGGGAAACTTAAAGAAAAAACCATGAACAAACCATGTATGTATGAAAGAGACATGCGGAATATAAGTCAATGATTAGATATGTTTAAAACGTTGACAGCAGCGTCCGCCGGTAACTTTCCCTATGGTACCCAGTTTTAACCTAGGCAGGGGCAAATTGGCTTAGGTGGAGGGCGAATTAGGAATTGACTAATGTAATTAGACCCAGCCTTTTTTGATCTCGTTGAGGTTGCTCCAGTTTTGTAACATTTTGTATTTTTTCTTTTAAAATGTTTTAGAAGTAAGAAGCGCTCAAGGGGAGTAACTGCGTCCTCCCGCCTGACACCCATGAAAATTTAACGCATGCCCGTGATTTTTATTAAATACATGGGCTTGCTTTAGTGGAAGTTGATTATATCAGTGTCGTGTCGGAAACGTCTCGTCTAAACTAAAGCGTCTGTTTCACTTCCAATCGCTTGATAGATGTGGCTCCGTGAGCTCTTCACTTGATATTTTCCACGCTTCCTGATAGAAATGTTTAAATAAAAATACGTTCTTCAATTCTTAGTATTGAAATATTAATGTTGTAGATTGATTATGTGAGTGTGAGAGTGGGTCTTAAACTTTCTTCTTTCGAGTTAACACGCGGAAGCTGCTCGTGCCACAGTTGAAACATAAGCCAGTCAGCAATGGTAGTATAAGGCGCGGTATCCACCAAAGCGGAGAGGAGATATGAGCTGTGAGAGCTCTAGATCAGTCAAGTACTGTCTACGAAAGGAAGACGCTGTAGGGATGCCGCGTGGAGGTAGAATAAAAGATGTTATTCGTATGATACACTGTTGTAATCTGCGATTAAATACAATAATATTGGTACTTAAATGCTAGTTCGATTACATGCATGTGGTATACCTATGTTTATCTATTAATATATATGTACTACAACGTTACAACGCCATGTCGTTGTCGCCGTTTGCTTGAGGAAGCGCAGCTCGGACGCCCGACTACACACATCTCCGCTCTGCCGCGCCGCTTGCTCGCTCCCGGAATAATATAGAAAAATGAGACATCTCCTCTCCGCTTGCTCCATTTCCACCGAAGCTAAGCGGAGAGGAGATGTGGAAATCTCCTCTCGTCTCTACTTTGGTGGATACCGGGCCTTACGGCTGAATGACCTGAGTGCGATAGACGATTTCATGCTTCGTCATTTGTGGAATCTCATATAATACTTATATCACATATTATGACGTTATATAATATATACATTTTATGACGGCAAAACTACGAATGACAAAAATATAACAATGAAACAATCATTTAATTAGTCTAAGTAGTTGTATAGATAATTTGATAGATTGTGAGTGACTCACATGAGAAAGCCATCCTAACTAATATTATAAATGCGAAAGTATGTTTGTTTGTTACCTTTTCACGCCTAAACCACTGAACCGATCATCCTGAAATTTTGGATATACGTTGTCAGGTGTACAGAAACGGACATAGGGTATCTTTCATTCCCGAAAAAAAGTACTGTTCCCGAGGAAAACAACAATAACGTTCTTATGATAATAGATGGCGCCACGTGTCTTTCGCAAGCAGAGTACAACCTGAATTGATTGTCAAATTATAAATTAACGCGAACGAAAGCCGCGGGCAAAAGCTAGTTAAATAATTAGTACTACTTGCGAAGATAAAGATATAATGTAATAAACCCATCGTAATTCAAATAATACCACCGTGTAGCAAGTATAATAAAGATTACATTGAAAAATTGACTTCAACATTTTCGTCCAATAAACCTTCACAGTTTTATGTAAAACATTTTAAGGTCAATCTCTAAAGCGGTGCACATACGTCACACGCGACATGTGACGTCACAGGATATTACGTCATTTATTTTGTTAAACATTCGACGTGACAGGATGTCGATACGGGCGTTTGCGTCGCATGTCGCAGGTTAAGAAAAATGCTCTGAAAAGCTAAGCGAAGGGCTACGGGTTGTCGATAGAAAGATGATAAAAGACAAGAGTTTTTTTTTTGTGCCTGAATATGTTGATAATACATACAGGCTTATGTGTGTGCCTATATGTACAAGCTATAGTGTTGGTATGCTTTATCGTGGACAATGGGCAAGCGTTCAGATCATTTATCTTAAGCGCTGGAATTCGGTCAATAGAAACGGTATAACCTTTAGTTCTCTCAAAGTTTGCTTAGATATTTTTTATTCAACATTATTTTGCAAGACGAATAAAAAACTAAGCGCCTGGCAAAAATATATTAGCAATAAGTAGGGCGAACGCAAAATGCTAATCTTATCCGTCAAGGAGAAATCAGTCACGTCCTTTGCTTTCAACCCTTTCAACCTGTTTACGATGGCACGCATATTGAAAGTTGTAAAATTTTAAGTCGAAGCAATAAAATGTCGGTTTACAGTCCTAAGTCCGAATCATAAATATTTTCATTAACATGATTGGAATTTCAATTTACACTGACACGACAGTAATAAACTTTGTCAAAATATATTGACTATAATAATTATCTACTCGGTTTTGATATCTTAAGTTAGAGAGGTATGTTTTCCATAGATATTTGGTATATAATTGATTTTATTCGTTACGAAAAACAATTTTGGTCTAGTGTTCACAAGCACGACTGCTGGGCGTGAGGTCCTGGATTCGATTCTCGGGTCTGTTATTGGGTTTTTCTGTATGGAAATTTTCAGTGGCAGCACGGAGTCTGGAACTGTGCCCGGTAGATGGCAATAGGCTCGCCCCCTATTACAGGGGACTCAATAACAGCATCGGCAAAAAATGAGTGTACAATAGTACTTCTACCTGACCCTTCGGGAAATGCAGGCGTGATGCTATGAAAAACAATTTTATATCCATGTTTTAAAATTCTTGCACAGTTTGTTTATTACGTAATTACTTCCAAATTATTCATTTGTTTTTGTCCCACATTAAACTAATGAGCTGAGATTTTGCATTTGAGTTACAAGTGACAATTACTATTTTATAACGTTGAAGGTCACGATGTCCAGAAAACCTGTGTCGGAATTACAAACTTCGTTAAGTATGATTTTTCTGTAAAGAAAAACTTGACCGTGCACAGGAATCGAACCTGAATCCATCTGGATCGTAAGTTGTGTAATATTTTATATAAAAATATGACCTAAACCAACACAACAGCGAGAGGTCGTAAATCAAAATATGTCTTAAATCAACATTATATACCTATTCCCCGCAGGAATAGGCAGAGGTGTACTATTGTTCAACCACATTTCGTCGATGCCTCGAGCCTGTTTCCATCTACCGGGCACAGTTCCAACTCTCTGCTACTGAGAATTTCATTTTCAACACTTTTCCCGCTTCGTCCCGCTTACGACCACTAGGACAAATAAGACAATTCTTAAATCAAATGAATGTAAAAATCAAAAGATTGTTTTTAATTTCTTCACGCTATTTACTATTTAAATAAGGAATATAATCGTTGATTGGGTGCCACCCAAATCGTTTGAATAAGCTCCCCATCGCATCGTAACTCATGTAAGTTCTCATAGCCCACGGTCATAAAATCAACTGAGGCATTTTTAAAATATTTTACCCAGCTACCCAATCTGTAGGCCGAAAGATAAATTCCACAAACTCGTAAATAATTGTCTATCAATATTTTTTTCGGCCAATAACCGTATATTTTAGCCATTAGGGGAGGGTGTAATATAGGGGATGATAATCTTTATATCCTGTAAGATTAGGGTATTTTATATACCATAACATAGCATCACGCCTGTATTCCCCGAAGGGTTAGGCAGAGGTGTACTATTGTATACTTACACACATTTCGCCGATGCCATTATTAAGTCACATGTAATAGCAAGACTATGGCCATCTACCAGCCACAGTTCCAGACTCCGTGCTGTTACTGAGAATTTCCATATAGAAAAAGAATCACATAATTCTGTGCCCAATCTTTCGGGGAATACTGGCGTGATGCAATATTATGTTATAAGATAGTCATTCCCTGTTCAGATACCTACTCTTATTATATGACTATAGACACTAAAATCATCTAGCCATGCTAAACACCGTCCGAGTGCTCATATCTCTACCATATGTTCGCAGAATTGATGGTCTCTGATGCAGCGTTATAAATGTGCTGTCACATTGCAGTAATGCTGCATACGCTGATGGATCGTCTGTAGGTCTGCAGATGCTTGTCGTTTATACGCAAATATGCACGAAAAATCATTCTATGTTGTTTTTATGCAGATGGAATGCTTTAAAGTTGCTTGAATTTTTCGGCACAGTTGGCGCGGTGGTTGACAGACTGCTGCGCTATGTGCCGCGAGTTCGACTCCCGCACGGAACAAATATTTATATGATCTACAGATAGTTGTATCGGGTTGGTATATTTGTGTATGTGAATATATGTATGTGTTTGTAAACGCTCCCATGAAACGGGAATCCTATAGAGGGGCAAAGTATTTATTTAAAAAAAAAAACAGTTCTAAGTTTTAGAAATATGTACCAAATATTTATCAGGTTTCGCAGGGAATAGTGAAAGAGGTCGACTCTTTCACTATTCCCTGCGAAACCTGATAAATATTTGAACACACAACAAAATAATAATATGAAAAACAAAGAGTAATAAAGTGAATAGTGAACTTTTCAATAATATTCCCCTTTTTACTGCACTCTTCTCAATGTCAGTTGTCAAATAAACGTCAGTTTTTATTTACGCCCTGAAAATAGCTATTCCAGACTTAGCCTGAATATCAATATAATATTTTCATAATGACGATTATAATAGAGGATTCAGAAGAAATACCGTGTTCACAATGCGACAAGCTTAGGAGGACGTTCATGTTGATCGCATTATCGGCTGTTCTACCAATGGTTGTGTTCGCTGCATTACTTATCATGACTGTGACTGGAGAAATGGATATCCAAGTGGAGTTCACTACAGGCCTTATCGTTGAGTTTGTATTCGGGCTCCTATACGTACAACTTTTCGTGGCTACTTCAATCCTCATCATCAGTTTCATGAAGAGAAAGCAGCCCTTGCCACTAAAATACCACTACTGGTACTTCTTCTTCCACATCGCGATCATGGGCCTGTTCCTCGGCTCCACCTTCGTCATGACAGCCGTCAACGAGTCCTACTTAACAACTGGATTAGTGTTTTTTGGTGGTTCCTTTTACTTCTATATTTTATATAATTTTATGGAGGCAAACAAAAGCGTCTGGACGACTTTAAGAAGAGCTTACTGAGGTGATTTGAAAATGCTTTTGAGAACTTAATAAATGGCACTGCGATGTCTTAAAATTGTTTGTGAATTTGGCGAAGTTTAAGAGAGTTTAGGTGGCTTTTCGGTAAGTCTGATAAGATGGGATTTCGTCATAATTTTATATATGTATAAGGAGCTTATAAACTGTCTATACTGACGACTTTGACTAGACATTGAAGAGTAATAGTTTTTCTATGTTCAAGTCCCAAAACTTTTTGATATTGTTGCATCTTTTAGTAAGCATCTTTTAGTAACAAGCCCACCTTACTGACATAAGTACTTGTTACGTTAATTCAGCAATCTCAAAATGTGTCACTAGGTTTGATAATCTCTCACCAGTCGAAGCTTCCAAAAGAAGAACAAGATGACTCGACATTACATATTCTTAGGGAGTGTGCGCAAATCCGACAGCGCAACTATTTTACATGGAGATCGTCGCGATGTCATACAAAATAGGTTCGCGGTATTGAGAACACCTTTATCAGAGTCCAACGATCATGTAGAATTGGCACGAAATAGCTCTGCCTGGGTTTATTTCAGTATAATTTTATTTACGTACTAGCTACAAACTTTATACGTAATTAAGCAGCTGTTTACTGTTTCATACACTGAAAGAGTAGTTCTTCAAAGTTTGGCTGTAACAAATCCTCGAAGTTTCTGTTATTCGTGTTTAAATATTTGTGCTCATTGTTTCCATACGAGTTGGTAGGGGTAGAAGAAATTGTTACTTAGAACTTGAATGTAGGATTTGTATAAATAAATTTGTACTGATTAGGTTCAGATATTTTTTCATACTCTTTTTCTTTTAAACATAATTATTGCCCCACACTAGGAACAATTCATGTGTCGTAGGAGCGTTTACAAAAACAAATATTCACATGGACATACACCCAACCCGAAAAAACTATCCGTAGACCACAAATATTTAAACCGTACGGGAATTGAACCCGCGACCGGTAGTGCAGAAGTCGATTGCTAAACCATTGCTCCAACCGTGTCGTCAAAAGTCGTCTTTTCAGATTTTTTCATACTCACCCAGACTATGGAAGAATCTGAAACTAAGGTAGCACTATTGTTCTAAGGAAAAAAGTTGTATTGTTGAGAAAGAGTTGTATTTAAAGATTTTCAAAAAAGTCAATCAATATTGTACATTTTTTTAAACACTTGGTTATAGTTTCTGATTTTTCCAAACTGACCCATCTCATTGAAGGACCCGGAATGCTAATATTATAAATCGGTAACGTTGGTTTGTGAGTTTGAGATAATCTCATGAAGTAAAAAAGTGAAGTCAGTTTTGGGAATTTGGCAAATAGGTCGTCATAGTTCCCTTCTATATTCGTTTCTTTTCATCATACATGTCCAACAATCTCCTTGATGAATCAGCCGTCTTCCTAAGACAAATGCGTGCAGATTAGTAATTAATCATACTTACACGCGGGCCCTTAAGTCACCGAAATTGAATCATAACAGCACCAAATTGATACCTTTGTACAAAAAACACAAGAGAAATAAATCTACATATTAACGAACTAATTAAAATATTCGTATAAGAACCTATCTCGTCTACGAAGTTAATTCGGGCGTTTGTCGGCCGCCCCAAATTCTGAGGATCCGAAGGCGGTCTACGTCATAATCGGATTTACGTCTCCCAACCTCACATAAAGTTTAGGAATTTGCATAAACTTAACTATGGTATCTGCGTTTTATGTAAAAGCTTCGCTCGTGTCAATTAGGACTGGATTTTCGTGATTTTCTTGTTCATTTTCGAAGGCACTTAGGATCCGTGGAAGTTATGTTGTATTTACCTTTTGTGATTTTTGGTTACCTCTTATCTTCCTAAGGGTGTCATGAAATGTTACCAAGGATTATGTGGACTAGGGGGAGTGGCATACTCATATGTGCTAAAATCAACGTACTCCGATCACCCTGTTTGCCAAGTGTCGTTTATGGTATTTACGAAAATATTTAATATTTATTGAAGGAGGGAATCCTACCCCTCCTGCCTTTGCCCAGCTGTGGGATAATTGGGGGTAACAGGGCAGCGTTTGAAACTCAGCTTTTTGAATATAGATTCTATTAAGCTATAGCATTGTTATTGCATATAATGTAATCTACAAGTAAATCCACTTTAAACTTCAATTCACCTTAAAGTCTAAAATAACTTCTCTATAAAATAAATAGCTCCCTCAACGCAGATACGACAAGCACTTGAGATACAAACTCATTCATTTAATACATTCTACAATCGTCGGGGGCAAGATAACTTGTTGTTTAACGTAACTGAAACTTATTTCCACTACTAAACCGGCAAAGACTCGAGACTGGAGTTTATAAAAACCCGTACCAGATATAAAACTCGTAACTTTCCGATGGGTAAGCTCAAAGAACAAATTGGCGTAACTTTTTAACCTCTTCTCATCAAATTATGTTTCGCCACAGCGGTTTTTCGACGGCACTTTTTATGGGTCGCTTGTAAATTTTGAAGTGTAAATGATAGGCTGCGCTCGCGTAAAAAATATTGCCGAGTAATGAAGGTAAATACTGAATATTTTTGAGTAACAATTTGTGAAATCTGCTTCGGTCAACTTTGAGCGGTGCGCTTGATAGCGTTTTATGTTCGCTCTTTTTATTATTTTACTTTAGACTGTGACTGTGTTCGTGAAATTAATTTTATACCAAAGAAAGCTTTGTTTTCGTGATCTCAAAGGGTCAGACAGTGAATTGTTTTACGGGTTTTATAGATCCCCAAACGAAGCCCCATATTTCAGAGCTATCCAGACAACTGCAATCCTGAAACATACCTATTATTTCTTTGTTTAATTTCTTACTAAAAGCTGATTTTTAACCCAATAGTAAAACCTTCTCATTGTCGGTAACTACACTTTTTACCACAAGTTCACACAGCGACGTTCACACAGTCCACATCGCGTGTAGTTGAACATAATTTCACCCTACTACAATATGAGGTTTTTATGTGATTAATTTACAGAAACATGGGGGTGGAAACATTACATTCTGTTTTATGACACTTATGGGGTCGTCTGGTTATCACAAACCGGGAATTACATTACAACATCTATAAAATTATAAAATGTCTCTTTGGTCTAGTGCACGGCTGCTTAGTATGAAAACCTGGGTTCGAATACCGGGTACGAGAAATTGATATCGTGTCTTCTGTTAGGAAATTGTCTGTGGCTTCCCGCAGATTGGAATTGTGTCCAGTAGATGGCAACACTGTTTAATGGGACTTAATAACGGCATCGGCGAAATGTAAGTGTACAATAGTACACCTCTGTGCCAACGTTAGGGGAATCCAGGCGTAATGCTGTTATGACTCCTCATTGGTCTAGTGTTTGCAAACGCGACTGCTGAGTGTGAGGTCCTAGGTTCAATTCACGGGTCGGGAAAAGTGTTATTGGAGTTTTTCTGTATGGAAATTGTCAGTAACAGCACGGAGTCTGGAACTGTGTCCGGTAGATGGCAATAGGCTCGCCCTATTACATGAAACTCAATATCGGCATCGGCGAAATGTGAATATACAATACACCTCTGTTCCACCATCAGGGGGAATCCAGGCGTGATGCTATGTTACAATAAATTCTAATTATTTCACATTACTGTGCCATTAACGGAACGCGTCTGATAGATGGTTTTGAACACAAAAGTGACACAACTCAGTTTGAGCACTTATCATGATATATGAGCGGCGAACACATTATATATTTACATATCAATGTATTAAGATGAACGCACATGTAATGGATTTACGGGAGATGGTATTTTAATGCTGTATTTAAGCCTCAGTATTATTATCTTTGTTTTCTATTTACTTATTTTTGTCACTCTATCTATTTGCTTAGCTGATTCGATTCTCAAGTTGAGCAATGTTTTAATTTAGCTTGTCTATCGTGCTGAAGGAAACAGCAGTGATAGACTAGTAGATAACCTTTCTTAAATACCGGGGTTCTGAGTTCAAACCCAGATCTCCAGCCCATAATTCTATCTTTACAAATTCATGTGGACATCAGATTTTGATTAAACTCGCCTTATGCAGGGAATCAACATGACGAGACCTGCACACCTGAGATGGCTTCATACGCGTACAGCGTGGTTGACTTAGGTCTTGAAGATGACTAGCAACAAAACATGAATAGGCTTTTTTTACAGATTTCTAAGACAAAAAGAAATTGGAAAATTAAAATCAGAAGTGGATGGTTGTGTAGATACGCAAACTTTTTTTTTTTGAGGTCGCTCCCCTCCTTTAACCCAAGAAAAAAATCTTAAGCTATATAATAAGTGAACAAATAAATTGGCTAGATGGCTAAATTTTCTTGTATTTTCTTCCAGTCGTACTGGCGACGACTTAAAAAAAAAACTTTTGACTTTAATTTCCGTTTTTTTTTTTAAGTCATAACCTTTTTTTTCCCAGTTATTCTTTATTTCGTTTGTGTTTTGAAGGCGTTTTTTTTTTATTTACCCTATTTCTTTTAAACAGGCTCTCTTACGTGTATTTTACATTTGAATATAATATGTAACCATTTAAATATCACTCACATAATAAATTCTCCGCGTATAACGGTACGAGTATTCCTTGAATACATCCAGAGTGACTCGTTTATTTTCAAGGTAACGCTTGTTCAAACATGAGATATCATGTTTTCATAAAATATCCACTTCGGTGGGTACCTAATATACCGTTGGCATAAAATATTCTCTTACGATTCAATTCAATTCGATTCAATTCGAGAAAACGTGAACAATTTTTTTTTTCAGTTTGTACTTAGGCTATCTTATTAGTCTAGTGGTCACAAACGCGAGTGCTGAGTGTGAGGTTCTGGGTTCGATTCCCGGATCGGGCAGTGTTATTGGGTTTTTCTGTATAGAAATTCTCAGCAGCAACATGGAGTCTGGAATGGTACGAAACAATGGTACACCTCTGCCTACCCCTACGGGGAAAACAGGCGTGATGCTATGTTATGTTTGTACTAAGAAGCACTATTAATTATTCATATATTGTGGGTACGTTTACAAATACAAATATTCACATACACAAACACCCTGTCCCGGAAATAGGGTGTTTGTAATAAGATGAACATCAAATACTTTTTTTTCGTGCGGGCTTCGATCCCGTGACACAGGGCAGCAGTCCATCGCTGAACCAATGCGCCAACTGTGCCGTCGTATCTACCTATATTAAGATATCCCGGGAAATAAGGGATGGTATCCCCGTACCTACATTTTTCAGTACCTTTGGAAACGGTAGACTATTTTAAATAATACATCAAGAAAATGGCATTATGATGTAATATCAATAGCGTGTGGTTCATAAAGACAAAAAGACACTGCCTACACTACATAACTCGGATGAATATTTATTATAAGATATTTGAGGTGGCAAATCACATACATCATTATTTAATTTATTGTATATTTATTTTATTTAATCGACCCTGATCAACAGTTTCTGAAGCTGTTTCAGGTGGATTTAACATATTAGGTGGATTATTATCATTTTCTATTTTCTTTTGGGTTTGATACCCTTTGACTTAAAAGGAACAGGTCAATCGGAAATAATATGAAAGGTATTGAGGGCGTAGATATTCTTGGATCGGGTGACATGGCCGAATTTGTCCAGGTAATCTAAAATTTTATGATAGTTACAGTAAAATTCTTGCTTTATAGCGCTTACAAATATAAATACGTACGTATGTATGAAAATCACAAGACAGGGAAAAAATACTTTGAAATCTAAGGTGTAAAAAGGACGAAATATATTTTTTCAGACTGTACTGTACTGTAATATAACAACTTATATTACTACAAAACTTGTTCCACTATATTTTAAAACTTTACTGAGCCGAAGATATTAATTACCCGAGATATTACGCTCTATTTGGACCATACCAGAGAAAATAGTATTTTTAGATATTTACTAACCATTCTAGTCAAAGTCAATTTCAAATAAATTAAATTTCAACTGGACTTTACAAGCTCTTTTAAAATGTATGATTCTCATTGCGCGGTTCCGAAAGTGGGTAGGTCCTACGATGTAGAGACCGGCAAGAAACTCCATAGATACTCTTTTCAAAAAACTGTTGTATAATATTCTTCAACTAACAAATTATACAAAGTAAAAAAAAACTAAACACAAAAGAACATAAAAAAATTACAGTTATACAATAAAAGTACTTATCTAAAATACCAAAAAATGCGAAATCACGGTAACCAAGTCGTAGGGTTTTGACGCAATGTGACAGTTACCAGGGAAGCCAGTACAGGAGGACAATGTAACCCACACCATTGTCTCAATGGTTGTAATATATAAATCGTCAACGACATCGTTTTCCTGAACGAAATATACCGCATTGATATTTTATTTTTAACGAACAAATTGTTGTTGTGTGTTGGTGTTGATTTACCAACGCACATACAACTGCAACCAATATCTTATCGGAACACAGCAGCTTTGCCTTTTCATTGGCCACAGGCAACAACAAAATCATTTTTGCAGCACAAAATGTGACCATTAATGAATATTCATACGTACGATGGACTATTCTGTTCGGCCGTAATTGTGTTAACGGTCTGTAGTAAGTTCGTTAAAGGCAGTTGCGTTATAATGCAGGTACGCAGGCATTTCATTTAGGACATCCAATAATATTGATTTTGGAAAGCGATTTTTGACGGCTCACGGGGCGTTGTATGGAGTTTTCGTATCGTATTGGTGTAGAGGAGTGGATTATCATTTTCTGGTTCCATTCGAATATAAATTTAAATGTCGATCGAATTCGAATGTTTTTTAGTTCAGTAAATATCCGCTTACACCCTGGAAACAAATGTGGCGCTAGTGATAGTCTTAATTACTGTTTATATATGGACTATATTATCTCTAACTGTAGTAATACTTAGACAATCAGAATTTTTCAAAATTATTGCCGAACTACAGTCTACAGTCGCTTGAAACAGCCTCTTACTGGACTAGTGTTCTCAATCGCGACTGCTGAATGTTATTGAGCTTTTTACCCTATTGCTAGTGAGAATTAGCAACCTGGAATTTGGCAATAGCCTCGCCGTTTATAACATGGGGTTTAACACTGCCCAAAGTCTTAGCGAAGTCCTGGGTTCGATTTCCGGATCAGGCAAAGTGTTATTGGGTTTTTCTATATGAAAATTCTCAGTAGCAGCACGGAGTCTGGAACTGTGCCTGGTAGATGACAATAGGCTCGGCCCCTATTACATGGGACGCAATAACGGCCTCGGTGAAATGTGGGCGTACAATAGTACACCTCTGCCTTACCCTTGGGGGAATACAGGCGTGATGTTATGTTATGTTATATCTAAGCGAAACGTCTAGTAATTTTCATTTTAATATCCGCAGTTCGAAACCCAGATTTCATTTATTCACGACCACAAACTCACTAATACGGCAATTTAGTTCAATATCCCACATCCCACAATCCCGCTTCGCCCGTTGATTCTTCAATACGTCCGATAGAAGCCAAGTGCAGCCCTTACGCCCAGGGCAATTACCTGACTGATTCCAACCGATACACGGTCTGAACTGCAGACACTCAATTTGTCAGAAGTCAGAAACTTAATTCGTTCGAGTTCGGTTCGGTAGGCGGCTCCGTCTGCATCGCGTTTTGATTTTGAATACGTTGCTCGTTCTTGTTATTGCGTGTTATGAATGTTGAATGTTGCTAACTTATCTTTGGATGAAGTATAAAATATTTTTCTTTATCTCTATAGAATGCAATTTTTCTTGGTATGTACTTATACATATAAGACAGTTTTTAGATAGGTAGGTACATTTTTATAGAAATTAATTTAGATTTATTTTTTCGGGAGATTGTATGTTAGGTTCACATACAATCTCTCCCTGTTGCATTGAATCCAGTAACATCGGTTTTGATTATGAAGTACTCCAAAGGGTTAAGTTAAGCAGAGGCCATATTTCCCTAATGACGTATTAAGTTCCATCTGCAGGACACAAATCCAAACTTCTGGCTAATTGCCGACCGAATAACACAGCTTGACCAGCCTAATTATCGATGTAGCGACAGGCGTAGATCGCGCGATAACTTCTGTCGAATGTCATTTTTGTGACATATAATGTATTGGCTGACACTTGTACACAATGTATTGGCCGATCACCGGCAGCCCAATTACGTAAAAAAGCGACAGCAACACGACAGCCACGCGAGAGCAATCTTACTGTCAGCCAGTACATTATATGACATAAAAATGACGTTTGACAGAAGGTATCGCGCGATCTACGCCTGTCGCTACATCGATAATTAGGCTGCGGACCGTGGACCACACCCTCAGCAGCTGCGCCACAGATACTAAATCATTGAGGCAGTCAGACTGGAAATACACTACGAATTCTACAAATACACCACTAGAATTAAAAAAACATAGATTTAAGATAAAATCATCCGTTTAACTTAAACGTTTGTACGAGTAAACGGCTGTTTTTCATTTTAAACCTCTATTATGTTGTCGGTGAACAAAGCCTAATAGGTCCCAAAAAATTCAACCTAAACTAAGTGAGAAGGGGCGGAACATTTTTACGCCCAAAGTCGTCGGCGCTTACATTCGGCATTCTGCACACGCGCCCCAAATGACCGTAGCAACGACAACGGTAGATGGCGGTGCGACCAATTAACTTGCCGCGTTGTAAAAACGTGTGTGGACTGCCTTATTGCGAACATTCTATTCAATGATAGGTATTAGGCATGTGCTAGTTTTAATGGCAGTTCTCATAGAGATATTACTGAAATAGATGGAATTGAATCAAATTAACTGGTCTTCATCATCATCAGCCAAAAGACGTCCACTACTGAACGATGGCCTCCCCCAATGGGGGGGGGGGGGGGTTGCCATAATCCCCACGCTTGGAAGGCGGCTTGGGGATCGCAGTGGGTCACCGATTAGTGAGAGAATGCTGCTGCCCGTCCTCCGGTGTCTGGCTGCAGTTTTAAGACGTACCCGAGTCAACGCGGTCTTAAAGATTACAAAATTTCATAACATAACATAGCAACACGCATCTATTCCTCGAAAGGTTAAGCATGAAGTATTATTGTACACCAACATTTCGCCGATGCTGTTATTAAGTCCCATGTGACAGGGGGCGAGCCTATTCCCATCTACCGGGCACAGTTGCTGCTACTGAGAATTTCCATACAGAAAAACCTAATAACACTGCCCAACCCGAGAATCGAACCCAGGACCTCACACTCAACATTCGCGCTTGCAACTACTAGACCATTGGTCTGGCAGTCACAAAATTTCAGTGGGTTTAATTTCAGCGTATCTATAATAAACGATAAGGTTTTTTTTTAAAAAAAAATACATATTACATATTCTTGCTTCCTCTGTCCATTAGACTGTCATACTATTGACATAAAAAAAAATAACAAATCGTTTTTATTCCAACACTTCCCAGTTCCAGCTCAAACTGTTCAGCCTTACAGCCTCCCATCATAACGCCATTTATTACCTCCTAATGCAGTCATCTTTCCCACCTCCGTCTGATCGAAATCAATTTACTCCACTCCGCCCCTTCAATTTAACTTCGATTAAGCCGTGAGACACACAGAAGTAAAAAAACTATCCGATTGGCTTCTTTATAGGCTTATTGTGCAAGTTCACGCAAGTTGGACACTTGTGCCAGTACTTATTGTAATCGATGCCGAGTTTGTGTTGCGGAATTTATTGTGTGGCTATCGGTTTCGTTTTTCAGTTAAAGCAAGGCGAATGTTTTAATACGGAAAAGTTTTTGCAGGAACTTTTGTGTGTTAATCGTAAGGATGATAAAAGTGTTGTTAAAAGATATTTGAGAAGCTTTTTAGAGACATGCAATTTACCTACTCTTTTTGTACTCAACTTACTACAAATTAAGATGGCTGATAATATTTCTTTCCTGACTGTAATATCAGAAGGAGGACTATCCTCAAAACATTATGTAAAATGTATCTACTTCAAAACCCGAAGCTTCAAATCTGATATCAGCTACTCCCTGAAGAATCAACCATAAATCCTCTTTACAAAGTATAAACACGACAGATAACTTTGACTCTACATCAATGGACCGAAACATTAAGGAAACCGTAACTAAGGGTCCCCTATCTCCCCGAATTAAATCTAGATCATAGCTCCTGATTACAGAAGGACCAAATAACAAACAAGATTTGCCGGCACTTACATATTGCGGTTTATTTAGGAGAGACCTTTCCTCTTAAATGTTTGCAGTAAAGTCACCAAGTAGAGAGGCAACGAAGGTCAACTCAATACAAAGCGTTGGCAAATGGACATAGACGAAATATAAAATCAAAATGTCGCTCTAACCCTAAATCGTTTGTGATACACGATCGTTAGATGGCGAATGTAAGGTCCATCACTGGTGAAAATGTGACAAGCCTTAAATGATAGCATAAAATTTCAACTAAACATTTGAAATATCCTCGGCTGGCCACAGACAACAGTGTCACTTGTGTTAGGGACGATCGCCAAAGAGGTACGAAGGAAGGTTAATGAGAAGAGAATGTTAATAAAAACCATAGAAAACAAATGAGGAAAGATGTTAGGCCATCTTATACGATATGGCAGTTTCATTAAAAATATAACATTGAAAGAAAGACCAAGGATTACATGAGCCAAATTAAGGAAGGTGGCCGTTATGTCGTATAAAGAGGTAAAGGAGACTGCACTGGAGAGAGAAAATGGAAAGAACTTCATCAGCTACACTGACAAAAGCAAGCCTCTTAAATAAGAAGAAGAATATTAACATAACTTGGTGTTCATCAGAATATACTGTGGTAATATTGTTTACTTCTGCATTTACCTCGATTGTGGTTGGTCCTAATATGAGGCAAGTAGTAAGTATTCGTATTTTCCGGATGTCTTGATTAAGCCAGTATTCGCACGTAATCTGGAAGATATACCAATTTCTACGGAAGAAAATTGAGTGTTTAATAGTATTAATTAAGCTATTATGTGTTTGGCGTAAAATATAATTGTAACGAAATAATTATGCAAATCATTTGTAAGTTTTAAGCTAAATTCATTTCATACTTTTTTATCTTTTGTTTTTGTTTTCTTATCTACTTTAAGTAAATTATATTTCGTCTTAATTGTTGCACATAAGGCATGTGACATAACCTTATTATAAGCGCATACACAATTAAATAAATATATAAGATAAATTTAAAAAAACTGGTTACCTGAAACTTCCTATGGATATCTACATTCAACAATCTTGCCACTACCAACCATTGGCACGCTGGGTGCATATCACCCCTATGAATCCTTAAAGCATTACATCTCAGATTCAGTGTACCAACTCCGATTTATTATCAAAACTCTCAGATTACAGGTGCTTCTCGACGTAGAAGGCATTTAGATAAAGTCCTCTCACGCCCGGATCCTGGCACAGATAACCAAAATTACCTGAAACCCAATGGTATTGCCGAATTAGGGATTTTACGAACTCGCACTTACACCAAGTGTCTTTTCAGGATTATCACAGATTTTTTTAGATTCAGTGAAAAAGGAGGTTGCGTTTTTGCTGCGGCAGGCCTTAAATACTTACTGTTTGCTTATATGCGTTCGTAGTTATTATCAATTTTGAAGTTTGACAGTTTTATGTTGGTAGTCGATGTATTTTCCATTATTAACTCTCTTCTACCATTTCTTTGTACGTTTTGGTAATCAGCTGTTCTTTTCAAATCTCTTTCACTCTATAATTCCATATCTTTTTATCAGAATATCATGACATATTATGTGGTGTACTGGTGTATTGTGCACCCACCTTTCGCCCACGCCGTTGTTGAGTCAAAGTATAATGCGACAGGAATATTGTCATATATCTAGCTCAATTTCAAAAATTCGATCTGCTATTGAGAATTTTCTCACAGTAAATCCCAATAGCCCAATCACCTGACCCGGGGAACTAACACAAGATCTCAAACTTAACAGCTGCGCTTGCGACCACTAGACATACTAATGACGTTGTCGCTGAAAGCCTCTAAGACCTATTAAGCAATTATTATGTATTTTTCTAAATGTAGCAGTATTTCTGAACTTCAAAGTTGTTTCAGGAGAGTATAATCAAAGATACTTGTTATCTTCACTAGCGTGATGAATAATAATGGCAGAACTTAACCCCAGTCCTTTGATCACACGTGAATACAAATGAATGATTTCCCAAGCGAAAATCTACGAACGCTCAAAATTAATACACGTATTCATAGTACCTACCTGTATGTTATACTTAGAAACCGAGGTGTGGTATGAAGTTTCACACACATTACACATGATCTATAGATACGCAAACCAATGAGGTAAAAATACTTACAAAATACGCCACGCCTGTATTCCCCAAAGGGTTTGGCAGAGATGTATATACTTTTGTACACCCACATTTCGCTGATGCTCTTATTGAGTCCCGTGTAATAAGGGGCGAGCCAATTGCTATCTATCAGATACTGTCCTGGGTTCAATTTCCGGGTAGAGCAAAGAGTTATTGGGTGTTTCTGTGGAAATTTTCAGTAGCAGCATGAAGCCTGGAACTGTGCACGGTAGATGCACTCGCGACTCGCTCCCTATTACACGGGACTCAATAACGACATCGGCGAAATGTTCGTGTACATTACACACACCTCTGCCTAACCCTTCGGGGAATACAGGCGATGCTATGTGACGTTATGTTCAATTAATCATAAGTTTCGCAACAACGGGCTCTTGGAGACACCCTTCTATCCAGTCCCAAATAAAATAGATTTATTTTCGCAGTACATAACAAATGTTTCCCTCAACCCAATACATATTCGTCTAAGACATGGCCTACAAGACCGTCTTAATGTATCAAGGATGTCTATAAAACCTTATACATTATACAATAGCTGGCGATTCTTTGAACACGACTCCATAATCCTTGCCGAAATTGTACACGCCATTTTAGATATTATGACACAAATATAAGGATCAAAATAGTGTGGATAGTGTAGCCATTGTCGTTGACCGTAGACCGAATTTAACAGTACTTAATGTAGCGTAAGGACAATTGAATTTAATTGCTTTTGGGTGTTGTTACAGCGGAATTACGTAGGGTTGTCAATTGTGTGTTTTCATTATTTGTACTGGGTTAGACTGGACTTTGTATGGGAGTTTAAATATTGTCAGGATAGAGAACTGAGGGCGAAGGGAACTCCGTTGTAATTTTTATGGCTTTGAAGTATTCTTTGTTTTTACACTGGCTTAGTTTGTTTCGAACAAAATCACATTCTTCGTTTAGTTTCGGTAATAGACTCGCCAACTAACCCTCTGCTTAATAGTTGAGGCAATATAGGCGTGATGATACTATGTATTTATAATTATATTTTCTCTGCGATTAGAGTTCATAGTATTTGTTGCTTTTGACGATCTAGACGTCGATATTTTGTTGCAGTTCTCGCCTTCCTTTTATATTCATTATACCGAATGGAGAAATCTTGAAATTACTTAAATGGCAACATGTTTTATAATTATCTTTTTGATAAATATCACTCCTGTGCTTAGGAGGCTAGACAGAGGCAATCAATGTTAGGTATCACAATCTATCTACAGATATTTGTACCATTTTCTTAGGGCATTCTACTTAGCTTTAATTAAATTACCTTTAAATTATGCATATAGTTTACACCTATGTATCTTCTATATACATATACATATAAAAGTACATTAGTTCATGGAATAGTACTAAAGCTATAAAATCTACAATTTTGAAACGTAAGTAAGTTCCATACAGGGTGTAGGCATCTGATAAGTATAGACTTTCAAAATTTGAACCCCTAATGGGGCGAAACGGGTCGCGGGAAAAGCTAGTTATGTATAACATTTGTATCAACTAAAAAAAGGCAGCAGACAGTCTTATTGATAAACTCGCGATGCAAAGAAAACATGAAATGCTAACAATCTTAAAAAGCAATAGTTTGCTAAAGTAGGTTTCTTATGAAAATGCACTGTGTCCACATGAAACTTCAGTAGTTCCCTTTCATACTGTTACTCAAAAGTTAAGTTAGTTCTGAATGTAAAATGTCGTAGACATGAGAACGATGTTATATTTTTTTTTTCTTTATTCTTTCTTTCTCTGTTCTGAGTATTTGTTGTGTGTTTAACGAAAAAGAAGAGTCTGCTCCATTTTTAAAGTCTAAATACTTGATTTGCGGAATATTGCTGATTTTAACGGAACTTAATTTACTTTGAAACGTAGAAAGAATGTATGAAATGTGTCAAAATATCGATACCTAGCGACATCCCCTCAGGTTCCAAGTTAAAGTTGTCAGACTACCTGTGGATGTCTTGTGTCCATTGTGATCGAACAGATCTTGCAACATCATCGTACCAACTTAGAAACGACCACTGTTGGGCATGTGGGCCTTTTTGTAAGATGTCTTTAAGTTAAAGTTGTCAAACTACCCGTGCATGTTGCACGGGTAGTTTGACAACTTTAACTTAAAATGTGCTGCCAAAAGATGAGACGCTGAGATCATCATTGTTATTATCGCATAAAAACGCTGCTGGCCATAGGCCTATAGGGTATATCAGCTCTATGAGAATAAACCATCCATGTTCTCAAACGTGGAAACCTAATTGCTTTAGCCGTATTCAGCTTGGAACAACGGTTTAGGAAAATAGACTTTTATTGCATCACGACAAAATTTAATATCTTTTAAAATTAACTTTTAATTCCTTACAATCCCAAAAAGTATAATACTGAAATTCATTCAATTTAAGGCATTGTTTCTATAAAATTAAATTACAAATTGAAATTGAATAATTTAACTGCGAATTATTTAGCAAAGCTGCCGCGTCGTCGCCGAGAATTTAAAACGTTTCGGCACAAGATGCTTTAGGAAAATTTTAAATTCTTCTCTCCTTCGACAAATAAGACATTTATTGGGCATCTTTAATTAATAAATTTGAAGTGCCCTTAGAAATTAGATCTACCCACTTCACAATATCGGGCGTTATACGTTATTAAAAAAGGTCACACCGATGTTGTTTGACGACACGGTTGGGGCAGTGGCTAAGCTAAGCTTTCTGCGCTATGTGTCGCGGGTTCGATCCCCACACGGAACAAATATTTGTATGATCTACAGATAGTTGTTTCGGGTCTGGTTGTGTGTGCATGTGACATGTATGTTTGTAAACTGTACCCAAGATACAGGAGAAAATCCTAGGGCGGGGGAAAGATTTTAATAAAAAAAAAGTCTTCTTTTTAAGTATACATTCTTCTTTTCGTGTCAAAACAGTAAACTATCGATACGCATATCTTCTTTATGTAAGAAATTCCGGTATGCGTGTGTTTGTAATTCTTCTCTTCCTAAACGGCTTGATCGATTTTGATGATTTTTTTCTTCTTATGGGGTCTCCTGGATAGTTCTTAACTATAATTGGACCCGTTAGATGACGGTGTGGTCGAGATCCAGAAAAAAAAACACGAAAAAGTTCTGGGCAACAGCTAAGATAATTTATAACCGATATATATACATAAGTAGAATAGAATATTTTGCGGACTCTGTTTAAAGAGACAAGTTTTATTATAATCTTTGGTCATGAAAATATAATCACAAACATGTTGTAATATATTTTTTTAATGTTCTCGGATAACAACAGTGACATTAGTGAACCTACTAACAAGTAGCTAGTTAAGATTTTTTTTATCGTCTTTTCTGGACTTAGATCGCAAACCTAATGAAGAGGTTTCAGAACGACTCTTGAGACTTTGTTATGTAAGGGTTATTCAAATTTTTATATGATCAAAATATAATCATACCAAGTTTCAGTCTTATAAATATATATTACAGTAGGAAAAAAGACAATATATATTCAAGATCAGATACAGGTGAAAAAGGTGGGTGCTTTTTTTCTAAAGAACTAACCATATTATTTTATTAATAAGGTTTTCAATAAGTATGTCTATAAATTAAATAATATGTTAGTCGAAGGCTGGATTCTTATTTCCAGAAAAAAATCCTCTATTTGGTGACCCTGTATAATTATATTATTATTCGACTGTACAGGGCAAGACAAAAATGAGGTACTAAGACTAGGTTTAAAAAATATAAAGTATTTTCTTTAAAATGCGCATGCGTATTAATTAGATATGCATTCTAGTGGATAGAGCCACAGAGTACATTTTTGTTTATAGACCTCTTTTTAACCCGATTAAAAAAGAGATCCCATTTCAAATTAAAAACTGTAAACTAGCACATTTTGTCATAACTTTGCAAAAACATAAACCAAACTCAAACATCGAACCTGAAAACTGCATACCGTGAACCGTTTTCAATTGCGTCTTAATAAATCGGGCGGTCGGTTGCATTGGACAGCCGACCGCGGTGTCACGATGTATTGTAATCGATTCTGCTCGATTTCGCTGAATCGAGTCGGTTCGACAGTGGAGAGCGCTGCACCATGCACGACTTCAATTGATTGGGAACGAACAGTGAGCTTGGTATTATTGTAGAGTCGAGTTTTGAATGGACATTATGAAAGCACAATTTTGGTTTTAATAATACGAATTAATTTAGCAGTTTGTTCAACTCCTTTATTTATTTTTTATAATTTTAACCTTCTTACCATAACAGAACGTAGCATAACGCCTGTATTTCCGGAAGGGTTAGGCAGAGGTGTACTATTGTACATCCACATTTCACCGATGCCATGTAATAGGGGCGAGCCTATTGTCATCTACCGGGCATAGTTCCAGACTCCATACTCAATAATACTTTGCCCGACCCGGGAGTCTAATTCAGGACTTCACGCTTAGCAGTCACGCTTGCGACCACTAGACCAATGAGGCAATCAATAAATTAATTTATTTTAACATTCTTTACATTTAAAATTTCAGTTTGTTATAGGAGTCAAAAGTAAATAATTTCATCATTAATAAAGTTGTGTTGAATATATGTTCACATCATCATCATCATCAGCCAGAAGACGTCCACTGCTGAACGAAGGCCTACCTCAAGGGGGGGTTTGCCATAATCCCCACGCTTGGCAGGCGGCTTGGGGAACGCAGTGGCTCACCGATTAGTGAGAGGACGCTGCTGCTCGTCCTCCGGTGTCTGGCCGCAGTTTTAAGACGTACCCGGGTCGCGGCGCGATATTTAATTAAATGTATGTTCACATACATTTAATTAAATATTACAGTAATATTGTGAACACTACAAAACAATTCAATTTCAAAATTATATTTGTGTAGCTTAAAGCGCCCTAATAGCTTTATATATCAAATGTTGGTCGCATAAAATATTGTAATGTATTTTTGTTTTTGGTCGTGCTGTTGTTTATACATTATCCTAACTTAATATTATACATGCAAAAGTATGTTTGTTTGTTACCTTTTAACGCCTAAACCACTGAACCGATCATCATGAAATTTTGCATGTAAGTTGCCAGGGGTACAGAAAAGGACATAGGATACCTTTACTTTACCTTTACTTTTTTTTTTTTTAAGTACTGTTCCCCATTGAAAGAACAATAACTTTCGACGGTAAGAATTGTTTTAGGACGCAGATGACGCTACGTATGACCCGAAAAAATGGACGGGTTCGTAATCAATGCTGATGAAGCCGCGACCGGAAGCTAGTTCAATATAAATATAAATGTAAATAGTATCAAATGCTCATCAATCACTTCATATGTATCAACAAAGGCATCAATGTTATCTGTTATGATCAGTAGTCATGGGAGAGTCCTGAAAAGTGAACTGCAATAGGCTGTATGGCCTGATTAATTGGCTTAAAAAGCCACACATTAACCAGCGTCCCTGGCCGTTGCCTGGACTGAATTGTGACTCATTGGTCACACAATAGCCAAGAGTTGGGCCATTACATCACATAATATGGCGGATTCCGTGTGGCGTTTCCTATAAACCATTCGACCTCGTGCCGTAGTTTAAAGTACTGAAATCTAGCGATCTTAGCCATACAGATCACTAACAGACGAATAGTCCTAGCGAAACTAAGTTTATGAACCTTTAACGAGTGACCGGTTCGAACATGAAACGTAACAGCGTGTGAACTTCCTCTGAGGACCGCTCTATAGTTTTTGATCGTTTATGACCAAAGTTGTGGTCGTAAAAATGTTGTCTGGTCAGACTATCAACTTTATTGATAGACTTTTGGATTGACGTTTGCTTTGTGGGGTTTTGGAAGACAAACAAGTGATATAAGAAACTGTCGCAAACATTGATATTACAATCAACTGTTATGATGTTACTCAAATCTCGAATTGTTTATGCATCTGAAGTTTTGGGTATGTGCCGAAAAAGTAACCAAAAAAAGTTTACACATGCGGAAGAATTCCTTCATTCAAATATGGCTGATTACGACAAGAATGTCTTTCAAATCAGAGGACCAATTTTGAATAATATTTAATATCAAATATTTAGTCATTATTATAGCTCAAGCTGATATGTTCCAAAATAGCTACATATCGGTTTAATGACTAAACAGACCTTCCAAAAACCCTAAACGAAAGATCCGTTATCTCCGCACGTTGGTATTAGAAAAGCAGTAATGGGGTCCAATTTACTGGACCTCACGTTCGATTCCTAATTGCTTCCATATCAGAGGTTGCTTTATAACAGTACGTGAACCGAATATGCAAACCCAGATTGATAATAAGACAAATTGATTCTGTTAGTAGGCGACCTAAGGCTGGGGTCTGTTTCCGATTTCATGCTCCAAAAGTCTGATAAGTCCAGAAATTTGAAGGTAGTCATTTTGGTGATGTCGATCTTGCAATTAACTACACGCATGATGTCAAAATTCGTCATTCAACTCTTTTTTAATGTAGATATTATTTGAATATGTGAAACCCCTAAAAACCTGTAAACTTATACATATTTTTATCTCTTGTTCCAGGTATGTTATCCATGAAGCAGTTATCTAAAAGTCTATCCAAATATAAAGGGAATGCCTATTTGTTGGAAAACTAAGTTCAAAGTATCAGCAGGCCTTCCTTTGTATGAGGTAAGTTGTCATCCAAACTTAGTACCGAAGAAAACTAAGGGCATATTCACACAAGCGTCTGCGATAACGCCAACGCTTCCAGAGATGTCTTTTCTAAAATTCAACGCACCATTGATTTGCTGTATCCATTAAACTATAAAATCAAGCGATCTACTTTGAAATCTGGGTTAACAATAACGCCTATGTAAACAAGATCATATCCAATACATATAATAGGTACATCTAATAACGTAATTTTATCAAAGTAGACATGTAATTCAGTGAGGGTACTAAAGCAAACACACCGATAAAATTACATAGAACAATAACATTCAATCTAGTTATAGAGAGACCCTTAGTATTATTGACCCTGGAGGACGACTTGATTCGATTGTGCTAGACGTACCCGAACACAATGCCTTTCTTATCAGCTGTTAGTCCATTATAATAAATAGGAGAGACTTCGGAGTGTAGACATCTATTGTCTAATATTATTTAGAATTTCCAAACACGGTAGACATATTGACAGGCATTTAGAAACTGGAGAGTTCACATAGATTGCATTACGGCCAAAAATATTGTCATATCTCATTTTTAATGTTATTATTATGACTTAAATGAAGAGAAAACCTCAGATAAGTTGAAAGGGAATCGTGATTCGACCAAAAGTGTATCCTTTGTCCAAGTCCTTCTTAGTGTAATAGACGTTTTATTATCTCTAGAATTCTAGATAGCCATTTTGTCTAGACGCTTCACATCTTTCACGAATTCAGTCCAGCTTGCTACGCTTAAAGGGGCAAGAAAATAAAAAATCTATCTAAAACTGAATTTCTTAGAAACCTTTTTCTAAAACACTATCAAAGAACATTTACTTGATCGGACAGTAAAGGATTTCTTTTGAGATTATTAACGCAGACAGACGTGCCTTAATCAACGAAATCCGATAGAAGCCAGGGGTGCGCCATTATTGAAATTGGTTCAGAAACGTTAGAACTGAGACGGATGGTGAGATAATTTCGTTAAAATGTCCTTTGGCTGCTGGACTTTTTTTTGTGAACGGCGCGAAATTATTTGGGTTTCTGTAGACTTAGGTATGCGTTACTAGTTAGTGTAGTAAATTAAGCCCAGGTACTTACGTAGAAGGAAAAATTCGAGCACTTATCACTGTGAAGAGGCGAGAGCTGAACAAGATTTAAAGTTTGAAGTAGATTTTTCAAGGTGGCATTCTACATTTAAAATGTTTATCGTTGGCTTTCATACAATATTCTCTGAACAGTAATGAGCTGAATGATTAATATGCAATGAATGAAACGCGTGGATGATGAATTTATGAATTCAGTAAACACATAGGTACGATTTTCCTTAGATCTCACCTAAGCTTCAAACGATGAAAAGATATTTACATGAAAATGACCTAATGATGAACGACGAGTACCTAATAGCAATTCAATAGTTCGATAAAATACAATTTTAGAAACTTAATACCAGTTTTTAAAAGAGAATCTACTTTTATTTTATAACTCTATTTATCAAACACTTTCAAAGGTAATAATTTTAGGCCTCTTGTTTTTAAGTCAATTCCAAACAAGTATTAACTATAATTTGTTGTAAAACTTCAATATATTGCTTTTAGTGGCGTTCTTATATTCCCAAGGTCTTTTTTTTTGCTTTTACCCTTTAAATATTTTAAGGTTGGACCCTTTTTTGTCCTTGGCAGGAATCCCTTGGATATGCGGTAAATGATATGGCATTGTCCCTGTCATTTATTTTAGCGCTTGTAAAAATATCGCTTACCAGAGTGGCACTATCATAATGTACATATATGTTTGCTTATGTGACATCTTCTTGATAGATTGGATAATATTGCCGTGGAAGAACAAAATGTAAAGACGCGTTTATGGAGATCAAAGTTCATCAGTACAGTGACGTCACAGAAAATATATTTTTTTTCTTTGTTGCGGATGCTTTTGATTTTGTTTTATGTAGCAATGTTAATGCAGTCCAATATAATGATGAATCCTCATGTAAAATAAATAGTATATTACCGTCATCGTGCATGAAGTCACGTTGAGGTCTAAGTTTACATAAGCCCCGCGATAATTTTTTATCGTCATGACAAGACGAGATAGTGCCTTTTAAAACCTTTCTGGGATATAATGCGACTACTAAATTATGTCGAAGGGACTCATACGCTTCAACATCTATCAAGAAGATACTTTCTGTAGATTCTGTATCTATAAACTCATTAAAAAAACACATTAAAATCTGAACTACATCCGATTACTTTCATGTCTAGTAAGTAAAGATATCTAATATGAGAATTCTAAGAACTAAGCAAGCAATATCCGCCTTGTTTTATCAATATATTTGGATTTCGACTAATCTCTATGAAAATTGGGCAAGAAATGCCTCCAAGGACTCATGTTAGCCTATCAAGAGGTAAACCTTGACTTGACAGACAGTTCTAAGAATCCTAAATATTTTCAGATAATGTTGTGTTTCAAATATTTCACATAACCATGAAACCAGTTCCATGAAATCAATGCGAATGTTTCGGGATTGTATTTAATTAAAACTTACTAGCTAACGGTAAAGGCGCGGGAATGTTTTTGATCTTTAATGTCGGAACATCGGCAAACCTTTGTCCAGTATCGTTCAACTTGTTTGAAGTCCGTCACTGGTATTTGTTGTTCACTGACATGCTCCCCGGGAATCGTTTGTATGTTTTTAAATCCCGAATTCGTTCTGATTGTTGTCCTTGTACAACTTTATGTTGGTAATTTCGGGATGTTGAAATTAGTTTTGGATCATACATCCTCGTATCTCTTAGATTAGAGTTTTGATTCAAGTTTGTCGCCCCTTCCTCTTGAGCAATTGTAATGGAAACCACTTTTCATCGAAGAGTGTCAGTAAGTCGTATTACCTATAAATTTGAACATTAATGGCCCCTGAAATTCAAGAACTACCTAATTGGTTCAGTGGACGCAAGCGTGGATGCTTAGCTTTAGGTCTTGAGCTCGATCCCCGGGTTAGGCAGTGTTATTAGGGTTTTCCAATGGAAATTCTCAGTAGCAGCTATGTGTTTGGAATTGCACCCGATAGATGGCAATAAACTCGGTCCCTATTACATAGGACATACTAACGGCATCGACGAAATTTGGCACCCTTCTGCCAACTCTTTAGGAAATACAAGCGTAATGCTATGTTATTTTATATTTTCTATCTGTATATGGTAGATACGAAACCTTTTAACACTTAACCCAGTAGAAGTTCTAGAAACAAAAACTTTATTATGAAACATTCTTCGTCTCTTGTGTAATAAAAACCCAATAAGCACCAAGTTGCGAGGGTAAATATGAAAATGATTCTGCTAGAGCGTCATTAAGCGAATTTATATTTTTCGCAACAAAAGTGGTGGCTTTGAGCGCAAGTTGTAGCTAAGTACCATTAGGCCAAAGTGTGCGCATTGTTCGCGATACTATTGCGGACACACTTTAATATACCCGGTTATCTTTTTCATATGGTTTATAGGAAAGTTTTCCATGTTTGTGACTCTCACTATGTGATAGAGAGAGAGTTTCGGTCAAGACAATAGAAATGTTTAAAGGTCTATTCAGTATTTGTAATAAATCGTAGATATTATTTATCAAGTATCGTGACGTCACCCGTGGCGGTACAGCGTCAATGTCGGTTTTTATTTCAACTGTGCCTTTGCAGATATGTACTTGTAAAGGTCGTGAGTAGGAGCACGATTCCTAAATTGTGTTTATCCTATGGAGAAGAGACAGGCAACGAGCTCCATGGTCTTAATGGTCCAGCTCTTAAATATAACAGGTGTTATATAAGCATTTTAAAGTAGACATACTAGAAAATCAAAGTCAAAGTCAAAGTCAAAGTTTTTTATTTCAAGTAGGCCTTTTCAGGCACTTTTAAAAAGTCGAGACTCTAGGCGCACGGTTCCAAAGGGGGTAGGTCCTATGGAGAAGAGACCGGCAAGAAACTCCATGGATACTCTTTTCAATAACAAAAAGTGAATTTACAATTAAAATCTTAAATTAACATGCATTATATAAGAAAAAATACAAACTTAATAGAATGCTACTTACACAATGAGGCAATACAACATGAGTTAAACAATTGTTTCGAATATAAACTAAAAACGGGATAAACAGATCAAAGCGGATAAAACAGAAATAAAGAAATACAAAAAAGAATAGAAATTATTGAAACATCAAGAATGTCCAGATATGTAAAGTGAATCTAATATAAAATAGAATTAGTAGACACAATGGATAACCAGGGAAGCCACATGTGCAGAAGATATTCAACGCCACACGTCTCTATCGTCAACATAGTCTTTGATCCTATAATATGCTTTCTTTGTGAGAACAGATTTAACGTGGATTTTAAATTTCTTACCGGGAAGATCGGTTACAGTTTTCGGTAGCTTGTTATAGAAGCGTACACCGTGTCCTAAAAATGATTTATTTGTTTTAGTCAATCTAAATTTTGGCACCACTATTTTGTGTTTATTTCTAGTATTAATGTTGTGAACGTCGCTATTGATACTAAACATGTGAAGGTTCTTCCGAACGAACATTATATTTTCAAGAATGTAGAGAGACGGTAGTGTTAAAATATCGATTTCTTTAAAAAAATCCCGTAAAGACTCGCGTGGGCCCATGTTATAGATCGCACGGATCGCCCTCTTCTGTAATACAAAAATTGATTCTACATCCGCCGCTGATCCCCACAACAGAATGCCATAAGACATAATGCTATGAAAGTATGCGTAATATACCATTCGGGCAGTAGCTATATCTGTTAATTGTCTAATTTTTCTGACTGCAAAAGCCGCGGAACTTAGTCTCTTCGATAGAGCTGTGATGTGCGGACCCCACTGCAGCTTCGAATCTATTGTAATACCTAAGAACACTGTTTCGTTTATTAAATCAAGTTTATTGCCATCAAGCATTATGTTTAAGCTTACTTGGGGTACATTTGGCAAGGAGAACTTGAGACATTTTGTTTTAGTAGCGTTTAGTAATAAATTATTTGCTGCGAACCATTTAGAAAGGATATTTAAGCTATTGTTAACATGTATTACTTCGCTATCTTTTCTACTTATTTTAAAAATGAGGGAAGTATCATCCGCAAACAAAACAATATCAGCTATTCCGCTCATCATATATGGAAGATCATTAATATAAGCCAAGAACAGGAAAGGGCCAAGAATTGAGCCTTGTGGTACGCCCATTTTCACCAGAGACCCTTTAGATAAGACACCATTTACACATATTTTTTGCTGTCTTTGTGATAGGTAGGATAGAACAAGATCGGCAGCTCGTTCACGAATTCCGTAATAGTTTAATTTGCGGATTAGTATAAAGTGGTCGACGCAGTCAAAAGCCTTAGAGAGATCACAAAAGACGCCAATTGCATCCTGTGAGCTCTCCCAGGATTCCAAAATATGAGTGATTAATTTCACTCCTGCGTCAGTAGTAGACCTACCCTTGGTGAAGCCGAACTGACGAGTATGTAATAATCCATTGGAATTAAAATGTGAAAGCATTTGATCAAGCAAAATTTTTTCAAATATTTTACTTAATGCGGGGAGAACGGAGATTGGTCTATAATTGGAGGGATTATTCTTACAGCCTGATTTGAATATTGGTATGACCTTACTATGTTTCATCAAATCAGGAAACGTACCCTTATCTATGCATTGGTTGAATATGCCTGTAAGTATGGGGGCAATAGTATCAATAATATCTACAATAACTCTAACAGAGATGCCCCACAAGTCTTCAGTGTTTTTGATATTTAGGCTTTTAAATGCTGTTTTAATTGTACTTATACAGATAGGCTTGAATTTAAAGTTAGGCACGTCTTTGCAGAAATTCTCTTTAAGTAGAGATTCAGCTAAAGTATAGGATGAGGCAAGAGTTTTTGTTAACTCTATAGGGATATTTGTAAAATAGTTTCCTAGTATGTTTGCGACTTCTAACTTATTAGTTTTAAAACCATCATGTGTTTTTAGAGACAAGTCGGTATCCCGCTGCTTGACATTCCCAGTTTCTGTATTTATTACCTGCCATACAGCCTTAATTTTATTACTAGAATTACCTATTTTATTAGTTATCAACTTAGATTTAGCAATAGTACAAACTACCTTGAATAATTTGGAATAATTCCTAACATATTTATGGAATGCTTGATCAGAGGTGAATGATTTTTGATAGTATAAATCGTATAAATGATCCCTACTTTTCCTAATGCCTTTAGTAGCCCATTCATTAAATTTTGATTTATTAGTAATCTTGATCTTCTTAATTGGACATGTCTTATTAAATTCTTGGCATATTGTTGAGAATAGAGTGGAGTAATTTCTGTTGGGGTCTCTTGAATTATATGAAGAAGTAAAAACTTTGATTTCAACATTTTTGTTTAACGTCTGCAACTTATGTTTAGTTATAGGTCTAAATTCAATGATATTATTTATATTTTTCTTATCATTCCTTGATTCGAACTTAATTAGTTGACCCAAATGATCCGATCTGATACCGCTAATCAATGAGGACCCTTTTATCATGCAATTTGTGAAAACATTGTCTATGCATGAAGCTGAAGAGGCAGTGATTCTAGTGGCTTCATTAAATACATGATCTAGATTAAAAGATTTAAATAATGACAAGACTTTACATTTTTCTGGCGAATTGGCTAAAAGGTCAATATTCAAGTCACCACAAACAAAAATAAATTTATTATTTTTAAAAAGTTTACTAAGTATTTCTTCCATTATAATTAAAAACGAGGAAAAATTTGATGCGGGGGGTCTATACACACACAGAACAGTATGGTTTTCAATCTCCGCACATGCTACCTCACACAAACGATCAACAGAGCAAGAAGTGATGTCCCTTCTTTCCTTATGTTTAAAACGACTGTTACACATAATCAAAGTACCACCACCTTCCGCTGATAATCTGTTGAACGCACTGGCAACTGAAAAGTTATCTACATGAAACTTCATTTTATCAGGTTTTAACCATGTCTCACAGAAACATAATATATCCATATGATACCTATCAACTAACAATTCAATATCCAAAGTTTTGCTAGAGAAGCGATTAATATTTTGATGATAAAGAAGAATGTCATCATAATGCTTCTCTATTGTCGGCTCTAAAAGTTTAAACAATCTATCATAGAATTCTTAGTGGTACAACTTAGCAATACTGACTCATTACCTATCCTAGTCTGCGATATATGATCTATAATAGAGTTAATATTATACGCTATTAGAGTAGAAATCAGATGTTTGGATTTCTTAGGAAGAAATAAGGCATCTTGAGTAAGTATAAAACCATTAACAAACTTATTAGTATCAAAAAACAATAGTTTGTCATTATGATGACATGTCAACATATACATTAAACTATTTAAGTTATGGATATTGTTATTCTCTTCATCTGATAACATGTTTGAATAGGGTAGAGCACATAACATTAGTCTGCCTATATTTAATTTTAATATGGTGTTAATACCACATATAATGTCCCTTTTTAATAGTCCAATACTATTACCTATCAACAATATAACAGTAGTTTGGTCATCAAGGTGTGTATTACTGGCAATTTTATTAATAATATGATTGTAATGCAAGTTAGGATAACAAAAGTTTGTAACCTTGTGACTCAGAGAATTTTGAAGAATAGATCCTATTCCTATAAATCGATTGTTTGTGGGCCCCTTATGTAGCTTGATGAACTGGATATGACCTCTCCCAATTGCGCCATAATACTCAGTTTCTCATTTTACTCATTCAGTCAACAGGAGCATTCAGTCTTCCTTATTCACTGACTCAAACACAAAAGACAACAAAGTCACCAAGACATGTTTTCGGAAACTTTCAGTATATAAACCTGAAATTCCGTATCGTATTCCAACGTTTATTTCCCAACAGCACGTCACACGGAATCTACTCATTACTAATTACACAGTGAGATTTTGGCTGGATGACTTGTACGCCTGTGGAAATAACATTCACTCGTATTTTCTCTTAAAGTTCGTCTCCCCTTCAGCTATGTGCTCACTGTATCAAGATACAGTGAGCATGTAGCTAGAGAGCTGAGAGCTAAATCTAGAGACTCGAAACGAAAAGATTGCACCTTCACTCTGTCAAAAAATCTAGCAGGATAATTCTTTTTTCATTTTCAGTTTCATTCGGTACAAGACACATAAAAACAATTCTCAAAAAACTATAAAACATCACAAAACTTTTCCCAATCACTTTCCATCACTTATTTTCCAACAGTACGTCACACAGGACCAACTCGTTACGAACTCCCTACACAGTGAGATTACGACCGCTATGTTATGCAAATGGATTTCCTCAGGATATAATTGTGCTTCCAACTTCTACCGTCTCATTTAAAGGGCATTCAAAAACTTCAGAACTCAATTCTGAGTTGCAAACAAGCCAAGACGTGGTGTGTCGACGTTTGTTTGTTGATAACCAACGTTCTTTGTGGTTTGAGGTAGACAAAAATTGTGGATGTTGTGGTTGCTCAGTTGAGTGCTGGATTTTTAATGGTATGTGTATGAAATGATAGGTATAAATGTATAAAAATGCAAGAAAGGCGATTAACAAAAAGGTTTTATAATGCAAATGTAAGTGGGATGTGTGTGGGATGCCCTAGAAGGATTTATAAGGACGTCATTGGTGATGTGTTTCAAAAAGCTTAACAAATAATTTATTGTGATTCTAGTTAATGTAATACAAGAATATATTGTTTGATTAATTCTTTACGTAACCCAGCCTAATAACAGGTCCAGCAATCGATATTCAATAAAGATAGGAAACAAGTCCCAAATGGCTTTTAGCATCCTTATGCATCTTGTATGCAAGTACATCCAGTCCAAAGATATTCAGAAACTAAATCAGAATGTCCTGCAAATGTCCTGCTTTCTCACGCGCGTAATTATATGAATGTTGATGTTTTGTAATGAAATACAAGCATACGTCCCCAACGTTAATTACTTAGCTAAACTCATTTCCGACTTCTGTTTGTACTCCGTCGGTTAAATAGTACTTGCGCGTGCCAATGTTTGTTTAACCCAGTTGAGACGAATGATTAATTAGAATATATTAATCATAAAATTAAATTAAACTTGAGATGAATGTTTTGGGGTGAAATATGATAATTATTTAATTAATCATTAGAATCCATTAAATATGATTATTTATTGTTTTACATAACAAGACGTATAGCACCACACCTGTACTTGCCGAAGGGTTAGGCAGAGGTGTACTTTGTACACCGGCATTTCGTCGATACCATTCCTAAGTCCTCATGTAATAGGAGCCCCCTCCCCTCTCCCCTCTCATAAATGCTTAAATGTTCTACTCGTATTGACTTCATTGCGATCACACAACCATTATGATTCACACATTCCGCTTAAAATGTCAAAAAAGCGTCAAAGCCAACATAAACTATCACTTACTCTATTCATCGCTCAGCACCTAACACGAACAAAACAACTTAGCTTTACTCAAATGTTTCAAATGTACTGTGAAGGTTTTAAGTCACTCTGAACTTTGGCAAACTCTTTAGTGCATCTTAAAAGCGTCTAGAGCTCTCCAACGACCAATTCCGACTTTAACTGAGCCTCGAGACGTTAACGTGCTGGAACTTAGAAAATATTTCATTACAAGGCTTGAGACAACAATGTCTTTCTATTTGTTTGTTGTTAAGGAACTTATGTTCCATAATGCTGCGTTTAGTGGAATTTCCTTGTCTTCCTTTTGTCTTTTGTTTAGTGTTTTGTTTTACATTAGGACCATTATAAGGACTGGCTATGGACAGCGGAACCAATTTTATCTTCTCTGTATCATATGGTTAGTTTCTGATCAGGACAGAGTAACTGACACTTGCAAGGGCTCTTCCTTTGCCTGTCTTCTACTAGTGATGAAACATTAAATCGTCTGACGCATCCTGGGCAGTCAGGCATGTTACCACCATTATTTGTTGGCTAATGTTTTTTCCACTACTCTTAGCGCTCGAGCCGACTTGACAGAAGCAATACTGCCTGATTTTCTGTATCAGTGGATCATTTGCAAGATTTGTTAACAATTTGTTAACATCCTTAGGTAAAAACCATACCACAGAAACCCGACATTCAGAAATATTTTAAATCGATTCTTCTCAAAATACGCCTTGTGAAATCTTGCCATAAATTCAAAGGTACTAGAAAGATTCTTTTTGAAAAAAAAGACGAGTGAAATCGAAAGCAAGGAGGAAGCGTCGTTTTACTCACGGATGGTAATCAAAGGCTCTTGGAAGATCTAAGTGTTCTGCAGCTTTATTTGAACTCAATGACCGAGTTGTATGGAGTTTAGAAAGGTATTATGTTAATCCAGATGTTGAGGAATGCACTGTTTATATTTTGTTCTCATTTTTTCTAAACTCTTCTTGTGCACTTATTATTGCTTTTATTCTTATTTTTTTTATCATTATAAGTATCACACTGAAGAAGTTTTATTTATAACATTGAAAGTTCTTTTTAAGTATTATAATTTTCCTTGTTCAAGTCTAATAATTCTATCTTTTATCCGCATTGGGACCAAAAGTCTATACAGCACAGCGCCGGGCATTCGCAATGAAACGTGGACGTCGACGTACCGACAATCCAATTTGCCTTTGCTTTGTGTGTGTAAATTACAATCACGATCCGCTCAGCGCGTGTACACCCGCTGATAAATTTGATTAACAAATGAGAAATTCTATAACATAATGCAAGCACTAACAAAGCCCGCGTTGTTTTAGCTTCGAAATGTTAACATAAAATAAAATACATCAAACATTATATAGGCTAGGTGTTTTTTTTTTTTAATTAGTTTCCTGAGGCTGTATGGTTACCTTTGCGTGTTCCAGATAATGACGAAAACGAAACAACGAAAAAAAAAACATGTACATATACGCAGTTACAAAACGTGTTCTTTTTTTTAAATTAAGGTAAAAATGGCACGGATTAACGTAATGCTATTTATTTTTAATTCAAACACCGAACTCGGTGCGCGTCAGTCAATGGTGGAAATATTAAAATAACGTCACGAAAAATGAACGGAGAAAAACGAACAGAATAAAATATATTTCATTGAGAACTAAGAGCGAGCACTTACCATAGACTGTCGCTAGACAGATTAGTCTATAAAAAAAAACAAACGGGAGTCTAACAGACCTCTATTGAACGTTTTTTCTACCATATTTTATGCAAAACGGTCTCAAGAGAGCGGCTCTTGAGACCGTTTTGCATAGATGTAAGCTATTTAGTCTGTTAGAAGTCTTGAATATAAGGTTTGTGCAGGTCCATATTGTATGTTTTTCGTTTTACATTATACTAGGTATATATATATGACCCACAAACACACGTGCTGCAATGTACTCTAGTTTAATTAGTCAACATAAACTTTTTAATTTTGTTCGCCATCTTGTAAAATTCCTCGTCGCAATATGCGGCTATACAAGTTACGGGTTTAGCCCGACATTTTTCTTTTTTTTAAAGTCCGTTGTTTGCCTCTGAAATTGATTCAGAAAGTACTCTGTGGAGACTTTACAAAAAAGTTGGGCAGAGTGTTGTTAAATAAATTGTTAAGGAAAATATGTGGTGACTGTGATTAATCAGGATTCATTTATTTTAGTTTAGAATCTGCGGACGGAAATGTTGTACACACACTGGTATGAAAATTGGAAAAACAAAATAGAATAAACAACACACACAGCTGCTTCTTGTGTAAAAGAGTGCGGCAGAAATACATATACCAACGAGTACATATATCACTGACACTTTAAAATGACTTTAACATAAATGAAATGAAAAGATTTAAAAATAAAATCACTCAAAAGGAGACTGATACGCTTTCATACATTCTTGGGCCTGGATGTAAAAAGATGAAAGTGGTGTCAATTAATAGCTTATATATTATCAAACCATCACTGAACATTTTACGGATTTTGGCAATCTAAGAGCAGAGTTATATGAGATTTAGTAAAAGTGAGGTTATGCATCAAGTTGGCAACAACCTATACTAAACAGCTGATTTTTGAAGTACAACTGCTATTTTGCAATAGCAAGGGTCGTACAAGTTAAGCAAGATCATTAGTCCGTAGAAAGAAAGCACTGGTCGAGGAATATATCAATAAAACAACGGGAAACATACTCAAAACGCACACGCACTAAACAATACGAGACGAGTGATCATAGATTGAGAGTAAGGCAGGACTTGTCACTGTCAGCACAGATTAAAAATACTATGTTGACAAACATAAGTAATAAATCGATTTGTAAACGAGAATCGATTTTTAAGATTTCGTTTTATTATGTTGATATTTTTTTTTTAACTGTTGACATTATGTTAATTGTAATGTATATAATTACTTTGATTGAATCAATCATCTGGTGTAAGTTGTTTTTATGTTTAATTATTTAAACTCATTCATATTAATCGATTAAAGTAATCGATATCCTATTTTATGCGTGACATAAACTTATTTTTAAAATTTCTCGTCTTCCAGATTGTGAATTGGGCTAATTTTTTATATTTTGAAATAGAAAAATATATCGCTTTTTTTAAACCATATCTCAACTTGTTACAATCAGGCCCAGAAATCCCCGTCTCCTTTGAAACGAATATATCGCTGTCTGCAATGTGTATACAGCAACATAACTGGCAACTTTTCATTCGAAATGAGAATTCCCGAACTTCCCAATAACCGTTGAAAGCAAGGAATACCTGAGACGCGAGTTGCATACAACTCCTTGACGTCTTCGAGTTGCGCGATCTGAATGAACAAACTTTCTGGGTGTTTAACAGATGAGCTTTTGTGATCGGTTTGAGACTGCATTTGTAGAATAACAATGTATTCAAACCTAATTATTAATTGTTTTAGCTATCAATTGCAAAAGGCGGGAAGATGTCTCTGAGCTGAATAACTGAAAAATGTTTTAGACAAATTCATTCATTAATTTCGTGTTAAAATTTTAGCTGCGAAATGTTGAGAGTACTTCTGAAGATGACACACTTACTTAGAATACACCGTTCAAAATTAACAGCCTCGCCAGTACGAAAGGTACTTTACTAATAAATAAAGCGTCTCAACACTTCGCACTTAAAGGTTCCACTCTTTCGTTTGTTTAAAACGTCTCAGTAACTTGGGCGGTAAACAAAAAGTTTGAGCGGTACTCCAATGCCAATACGTATTGAACACTCAACGGCTGACATGAAACTTTTCCCATTACAACTTTGGAAACGTGAAAATTATTCGGTTTTGAACCACTCCTGCGCTTGCTCCATATGCTTTTTATAAGCACTCAGTATGACAAACAGTATGACTGATTTTATTGCTAAATGTAATGGACGGGGCCTGAAAGTTGGTCCTTTGTTCGGCAACTAATGTATCGTTATGGCCGGTGGCATGTTAGGAGGGATATCTGGCTTAATAATAGATGTTTTACTGCGAAGGTCGGACTGTGATTGAGTAACGAACAACAAACTCACTTATTCTCTTTGAGGGTAAAACCCTGTAGGCAGTGTCAAGGCTAGATGTTATTAGTGGCACGAACTATTTGATAAATGGCAAAGTCTGTTGAACACGACGATCGTTTTTCAGTATACGACATTCCGAGATTTCCTCGACTTCGATGGTGTTAACCTAAAAATGTATGAAAATATCGCGCGTGCGCATTTGAGTGAACTTTTGTTGAAAACGTGCGGTGTGCGGCGGAAAGGGTACATATGCGAAGGCGTCTGCGAGATTTTTTTAAATAGATCAGTAGTATGAACACATGGACGACGTCCTGCTTTAATACTTACCCTTGAAAATAGCATCCATCGATCGATATTATATAAATCTCAGATTGCACTCTCACTAGCGCCACATTTGCATTGGTTGAATTTTAACGGGATTAGCAGATATTTATTTCACTAAAAGACATTGAAATTAGATTGACATTGAATTTATTTTCGAATGTAACCCAACAGGAGTTTGTTAATTAAATATTACCTTAGTTTAGACTCAGAGAGGTAAGAAAAGAAAATAGTAATAACTTACTTAATGCAACACATTAACACACCTGAACATGCACATCGTAGCAGAAACACCATAATTTAATTGGGAGCCCAATCCTTAGTGCCGTGGAGATTTCCTTATTCATAACATGGATTTATGATTTCCTTTGGCGCGTAAGTGAGTAGGTACTTCTGATTTAAAATTAAGACACTTATTTAAATGTATAGCTTTGGGACATAAGTTTTTTATCAATGTATTTTGAAGATTGAAGACTGGCAGTATTGTTCATACTCTCCTAAATTTGTTGTACTCTTAAAATAATATCGACTGAGGATGGTCCTGGGCTCATCTGTGATTGGGATTTTCTTTTAGAAAATTCTCAATGGCAGTTTAGAGTTTGGAATCGTGTCTGCTAGATGGTAATAGGCTCGCCCTCTATTACATAGGATTTTACAACAGCAAATGTAGGTGTGCAATAGTACATCTTTGCTGTTAATTGTGACGATATGTATATTTTTATTCTTAAACGTGATTTTTTGACTCTTAATAACTTGAATGAATCTAATGGAACAAATATATAAAAAAACTGTGGCAGATTAAAGATATTTTTTCCAATTTACGATTATAGCTGCCAGTATAAAGAGTAACGAAAAAATATCACATTAAAATATTTTGGCGACATTTGGCTTGGTTTGCAGGCGTGCTTGGGGCAACAATTGGTAACTAGTAACGAATAGTTAAATAAGTTGGCAGCATTAACCGACGGCCGCATACGCTGACCTGCGGTGACCTTACATTGGCTCAATTCCATGTTTTTGTGCACATTACACAACATTACGATGCCTGAGGAAAATTGTAGGTGGAAGTTTTGTTCTCCATGTAAAATTTTACGAATTTTGGTTACTAGCAATGAATGGAATTTCTGGCACTACCTCTATGAGATAAATGAAAAGCTTGCTTATATTTTATGTTGACCCCACTTTAAGATTTTTTGGTATTGTGTAGGTCATTCATTCATTTGAAAAAATATTGCCCCACATTAGGATTTCTCCTGTATCGTAGGTACAGTTTACAAACATACATGTCACATGCACAAACAACCAGACCCGAAACAACTATCTGTAGATCATACAAATATTTGTAGTGTAGTACCTAATAGAAGCCACGACCTGTAGCACAGAAAGACAATCGCTTAGCCACTGTATCGTCTTCTGCTTTTGTCTTTTTTTTTTTTTTATAAATAACACGTTTTATCCCTTCTCAAAATATGGTATTCATTTCTAACAAAGGTTCTAAACAAGATAGTTCCTCGTCAAAAGGTATCCATACTTCATTCAATGGCAATTCTAAAAAAGAAACATTGACTGTTATTTTATATTTCATTCAAATTAGCCATTGTCTTTTCACTGCCAGGGAAATGCGTAAAAATAAATAATAAAAACACAACATGGCTGTAAACAATCCATCATGGAGTGCTTAAAGCTCATAAATATTCATGAAAATTTCTGTCTTTCGTTCATTTTGATACGTCATAGCGGACAATTCTGACGTTTTCATGTTTTTGTTCATATATTATTGTTATAAGCCATATTATTTCATTCATGGTATGCATCATTGACCGTCTCCTGTGTTCGGTTCCTGGATCGGGCAAAGTGATATTGGGGTTTTTATGTATGGAAATTCTTAGTAGCAATCGGCCCACCTCTTATTACAAGGGACTCAATAGCGGCATCGGCGATGTAGCTTACACTTCAGGGAATATAAGCGTTAATATAATGAGAGAAAATATAGATTTAATATTATACAGGTAATGTTAGAAAGGTGATTAAATCTAGGGTTGAGAACCCGGATTATACTGATTGGGGAAACTGGGTTTATGCGGACAAGGTCCGAATTTCAACTAAATTATTTATTGCAAAATATTTCATTTATATTTCATATTAAACCTTTTACATATCTCAGGGGACACCTAAGTTGATCCAGGTTAACTTTAATTCATTCACCCGACTAACATTACCCGAAATATAATATTTAAAACGTGTCTCATTTGAGATTATCAAACATACATCCAACCTTTTGTGGGTAAATGCCAAAAGAGCTTTGAAAGGGGAAATAAACACAAACTATTTAAGAATTCATGTAAATTAATTCTGTCTCTTGTTAATATCCATCTTCTTTTTTAATAACTACTAATATTACCTTGGCCAGCAAGGCACTTGTGACTCCTCTGGTGTGGCGGTCCATCAGGCGATCCGTAAGGTCGTTTGACGCGTATCCCATAAAAAAAAATTGGTCTAGTATTCGCAAGCACGGCTGCTGAGCGTGAGGTCGTAGGTTCAACCTCCGGGTCGGATTAAGTGTTATATCGGTTTTTCCTTTTAAATAATGGTCAGTAGCAACCCGAAATTTAGAATTATGCCCGTTAAATGGCAATGGGTTATCCTATTTCATAGGACGTAATAACGGCATCGGCGAAATTTAAATGGATAAAATAGTAAACCTCTGCTCAACCCTTCGGGGAATACAGGCTTGATGCCATGTAATGTTATTTTAATAATAAAACTTACAAAAAAATCCTCTAACTACAAATTTGGTTCTACCACATTTCGCCACCCTAATCTAGTCAATATCAAAACACAAACAGACACAAGAAAGCAGTAAGATGCAACTGACAGTAGGTAATTACACAAAATGGGGTGTGGTGTTGGCCAATTTACATTTGCGGTGGCTTTTGTAACAAAATATACTGGCTTTCGCAATTCTAGCTGCATATTAATGTTTGTATTCCGGTCTCCCCTTGATTTTTCATCAAAACTTTGAAGCTTAATTTACATTTTTAAGGTAGGTATATGAAATTTGTTTTTCACACGAGTGCAATCAATGTGTGTCGACTAAATTGCGTTTGGTGACTTTATTTAAATATTTTGATGGGTTTTATTTTTGTTGTATTCGTATTTTAGCTAACATTTTAATAAGTTTAAAAAAATTGTGCCAATACACAAACACCGAGTTATGTTCCTAACAAAGAGCAATTAAGTATAAGCCGGCTTTTGTCTTTGACTTTTGTATACACCATCATCTTACAATAGTAACACACTGTGTAATCTCATTTCCAATAGGTACTTCAATAGAATCTGCGTAATTTTTAAGCGCACTACGCACATACTACAAACTCTACTATAGATAGTTCCTATAAACAAGACACTAATCCGGACTACAGTGAACTTGGCACCCCACACCTCTTTAAACTCTCCAATACATACAAACACCAAAACTTCATAACCGCACACACAGCCAACAACATATACCATAATTAAAGTACGTTAACTGTGTGTCCCCTTAAAACAGAACTTATTAAATTAAACAGTGCTCCTTGAGTTTCCTAGGGGCTCTTATCTCGGTGGCGGCTCGGAGGCCATTAAAACTTGGACCACCCCACTAACTGTGACACAACACTAATTGGTTGGAGAAACCACTTTGTGATAAATTAAAAATTATTATCAACTCCCCAGAACCAAGGAAAAGTGTAGTTTTGAGGTGAGTTCGGATTGGACGGAGTTTGTTTAGTTTGGTCCATTCTTCCAGTGTTGGTTTAAGGGTTTACGTTGATAATGTTTTTAATTACAGTTGCTATAGAGCTTCATTTTTAAAGGGATTTAATAAATTCACGAACTAGGCTAGCTGGCATTAGCCAGTAGGTAATTTACTAATGTTCACATCTTCAGACTAATTCCTAATGGAATTTAGTTAATATTCAGTGAAACTTCGAGAAATTCTATTCTTTCTTAAATTCATAATACTGTTATTTCTTAAATTCAAAATACTATTCTTTCTTAAATTCAACTTGACATAGATATCTATCCAAAATACAATTAAGACTGCTCTGAAGAAGAACTAGGAGTCATATTACAATATACATCGAAACTACTATACTAAAACCTGTCCCCATTCCTAAACGTGTCCTCAAAACTAACAATAGCCACTAAATGCACAAGCACTTAATAATGCACCGGTAATAACTTGTAAAATCCGGTTGAGAGCGGTTTAGTCCGGATCGGACCGGCTGCTCGCCTCGGGCGCCAAGTAATGCTTAACGCTCAAGTCTAACTACAATGAAGCCTTTAGACCGTCATACTATTGTGCCTTGTGATGCGCTTAGTTGGTGCTTCTATGTTAAAATTAGCCTTTGAAGATAATTTTACCAAAATGTTTAACATTTACAGTCCAAAACAAATGGGGGAGTAATGTGTAGGATGTTCTAATAATGAACGGGTACGAAAAATTCTCAGTTTTCCAGCGATTTATAAAGAGGAACTTGGCCTCGGGGAAAATAAACGGTAGCAAAGCAATTAACTAGTTTGTTATAATTAAGTTCTGTCCCATCGAAGACAAACTGAATGGAGCCAAGGTTATACGTGTTCATTTGTTTTCGTTAGTATGAATATTCTCCTCTATTCTTTATAAGTTAGATAAGGTTGTAAAAAGTTGATTGCCAACCATAAATGATGAAGTATCACTCTAAAAAAATAAGAAGAATGAATCTGTCATAATACCGTCTACAAATATAGTTTTTGCCAACTTAAAAAAGCTGACTTGTTAAATACATGTGAATTAGGAATAAAAAAGTTACAAATACTTCCTTTTTGACGAAATGAAGACTAACACAACACAACTTAACACCGTCTAAGAACAATCAAAGTAAAATAAGGGCATTCTAAATAAAGCAACAATTTCTCACCGATATTACGTGTCCAATCATATCACAATCGCTCCCTAACTTTTCATATTTCGAGTGTTGTTAGCCATAAAATATCGCTGGCCAAGCGTAGTGTCAAAAGTTATGCCTCAACTTGGCCGAAACGAACGAACGACAGCGTAATAATAAAACTCGGTGGAAATGAAACTGACACTTTGCCTCCTGCTCCCCAATTCTTATTTCCTATCTGACAGTCAAAGTGACAGATGTCAACTTTCCAGACAGTAATTTACGTTTTCAGAAATAAGAAAATGTACGTTATTGTAGGCCCATCTAGAATTTTTTGTTTCATAACTTAGATGAATGTTTTATGTTTAGTAAGAAAAAATATTTGTCGTGCACCTACAGGTATATGCTTGAACTTGATTTCAGATACCTTTTTAATATATTTATTTATATTTTAATATACCTATAACATAGCATTACGTCTTTACCGAAATGTTAGACAGCACTGTTGTACCTACCCCACGTCTTTATTGTGTGTCTAGCTGTAAAATTTCCATGCAGAAAATATAATAACCGTTTGCCCTACCCAGTAATCGAACCCAATCCATTCAGTCTCCCTTTCAGCAGTCGCATTTACGACCGCTAGACTAATGAGAAAGTTAAGTAATTGAAGAAAAAAAGACTTCAGATCCGTGTTCACAATGAAGTGATCACTGTTCATATGATATTATTCGTCTCATCCCAATGTCCAGCGGTCCTCATTCGTCACACGTCCACCCGGCGGCCTGATTACGTAAAAAAGCGACAGCAACGCGATAGCCACGCGACAGCAATCTCACTGTCAGCCAATACATTATATGTCACAAAAATGACGTTTGACAGAAGCTATCGCGCGATTTACGCCTGTCGCTACATCGGTAATTAGGCTGCCGGACCCGGGTAACGTCTATGGAAACGGAAGTTGTCCTGTTTCTATTTCCTTCTCTCGATTACCAGTCAAAACAGTTAATGATTATTTTGGCTTTATACATAAAATTCATAAGCAGCATTAATAATAATAGGATGCAAATTACTTTTTTTTTACAATATTTTGCCTAGTGACTTTATAATTACAAAATAATTGCTTCTTACGTTTTTGAGGTAAATTCTAAAGACTTTTATCGCAGTTAAAATTTTTCAATTATGTTTTTATAAGCTGGGTAAATTACAAAAGTAATAAGTGAATAATAACTTCACTACATAGTATAAAACAAAGTCGCTTTCTCTGTCCCTATGTCCCTTTGTATGCTTAAATCTTTGAAACTACGCAACGGATTTTGATGCGGTTTTTTTTAATAGATAGAGTGATTCAAGAGGAAGGTTTATGTGTATAATAAACTACGCGGGCGAAGCCGCGGGGGGAAGCTAGTTATAAATAAAACTGAAAACGGTTATTTAAAATTTTCTTAAACCAAAAAAATTACCCTTTCTTAATCAATTTTTTTTTTTTTGGTTTGAGACTTAGGAAGCTGCTTGCAGAAAGTATCTAAGTTTTTGATACATGATTAAATTAAGGCAGACTAACTAAAAGGCAAGAACAAGTTTTAAACTAATTTAGATTTTAAAAAGTCGAGCCAGTGAAAGGAGCAAATATCAAAAGAAGACGAAACATTCTGTTTATTAAATAAAATCTCTGATAAAACTTTACGTGATGGAATATTCTAGAACGAAAGTTTGATTAGTTTATCTTTAGGAACCTAAGACTATTTATATTATAAGCCTTTTAAACAGTAATGTCAATCCAACATCCAACCAATGACCTACGCGTGCGTAGCATTTCGCGCATTCTTCTAAGATAAATTACATGGAAATATCTTCAAATATTTACTAAAGTTAAAAATGTTGTACTAATAGTTACAGTGATAATTTGGTAAAAAAAACCATTACCAACAGATGCTGTATATATGCCAGTAAGCTCGCCTATATTACATAGGACGTACAACAGTAGATATCTATACTCCTGCCTAATCCATTGGGTAATATGGCCGTGATGCGATACTTACTATAGAAATCAATACAAGAGGAGCAATTCACAATCACAGCAGTAACAGTGAACTAGTGGAAACTAGTGACCTCCTAAAGTCAGTTCAACAAACTTCATAAATAAGCAACATTCCACCTTCTCGTTCAGAATTTCGTTAATCACTCCCGCTCGAATATTGCACATTTCGAGCACTTATAAGCATTAACAATGGACCGAAACTTTTCTCATTATATAGTGCGTTCCTCACGATTTACCATGCTTTTCCGCTTAGTACAACATTCATGAATAACTACTCAGAAATACGCCAACTGAACTCTGCGCTAATTCAGTGCAGACATTAGTAAACAAAGCTGCAGACTTGCAGGTGACGTACGATTTTAGATCTTAAGACGTTGAAATAGAGACTGTCGTCGCACATAAATTTTGGATCGCAAGAACTCGCAGCAGCAAGGATATAAACAATTTGGATGGGGCCGCGAAGAAAGCGAATTAGTCTTCGTCATTTAGGTGTACCTACTTTAATTTTAGGTCTTGAATTACTTGTTAACCATAGCTGTAGAGAGACTGTAGGTGAACTGCAAAAGATAGGTGATTTATTGATTGATGAAGGTACGCGTAGGAATGCATGAAAATGAATTTGAAAATTGTAAATTGGGATATATTTCATGCTACGTCTGTCGTGACCGAGAAATTGAACCAGAAATGAAATATTAACTGTGCACAAACGTTTGTTCCAATTACTTTTATTAATTATGGCTCGCATAATTAATTGCGACAGATTTAATGAACTGTATAATTGAAGCGGTTTACCTCTACTTTATATCAAGTATCATTTTATACAATTAAAATTCTCTTTGTTTATAAAGCGGTAAAATAACACTAACAATATTATTTTTTTATGTAGCATAGCATCATGAATGAATTCCTAAAAGGTTTGTACTTTTATACACCTACATTTATGTACATGACGCCGATGCCGTTATTGAGTCCCATGTAACAGGGGGCGGGCTGCTACTGAAAATTTTCTTGTAGAAGAAAAAAGGACTTTACGCTTGGACTAAGTGGTTAGAAGGAGGACCTTCTAACCTCTTAGTCCAACGTCTTAGTTCAACGAGGGAGCTGTTGATGTTATTTTTTTATTTGTCGGGAAAATATTCTGATCCATTTCTTAACATCAGTGGGTGACACTAACAACTGATCATACCATTCCTGACAGTTGAGCTTACGAAAATTCTTATAGCATCTTATTCTTCATTCATCTGTTCAATCATAGTACAGTACAGTCTTCCATTGTACACGAACACAGCGACACCGAGCCACCGATGATGCTTTGTATCACCTAGATATAGACATTTACGCGTCCTTTTATAAAATGGACACAAACACTAACAATAATACGTCATCACGTCAGCAGTCACGCTGATCTTATGGCCCGTGGCCCAGTGCGGTAAGTGACGACGACAGCAGTCTCCCGCCAAGAAGATTTACAGGTCTTGCTGACTGTAAATGAATTCGCCTAGTGCCACTCACTACGGTTTGTGCGGCTACATGTAGACACTGTGATTCTTAATAACCAGTGGCAATTTGGAAGTTTTGCATTGTTATATGTTTAGGAGAATGCGGAAAATAGTAAGGCGAGCCGCGTTTTTTTTTTTTTTGCTCACTCTGTTTTGTAGATATTACTTGATTTGGTAAGAGAATATCCCTATACACAAAACTTACTATAGACGCCAAATACGGGTATCTTATAGCACAACTATATCTCGCAGTTTAGGGGTTCGCAGCCATAGTAACTTGTGTTTGTAAGGATTCCTTTTAGACGAATCATGAGTATCATACAAGCGAGCAGCAACTTTTAAAAGACGCCTGATGTTCTTTTGTTGGAAGGTGATGTACTCGATCTTGTACAGTCGGTTTGTCCGATTTCTAAGATCGATGAAGGTGTGCGAGACAATTAAGTATTATTATCATACCATAAATCGTGTTCAAACATGCCTCACCTTACATCAAAGTAACTGACCACGGCAAACAGTGCTTAAACTAACAGATAACCAATCTGCGCGATAGTCATGTGTATCCACGAGCCCTTCAATAATTCACGTCTTCATTGTATTACGAAAAAACGTCAAGATTAGCAGTTCCGATTTTAAGTCTTAGAATTTTTTCCAATGGATACCATTATTTTCGACCGATCCAGATAATCTTGCGTTTGACCCTACCACTAACGAATCTTATTAACCTCTTTCTTTCCCATTACTTTTTATGACTACCGCTAAGATTAGCCAACGTGCGTAATTTGCGAGTCAGTATGAGGCTCATGGTATTATAAATCTACGGCTAGAACCTTCACCGTTATCGTGCCAGTCTTTCCGATATGGACTGGTCACTACTAGTATCAAGTAAGTTAACTATCTTACTTGATCGCGCATCATTGGTTCCTCCCATAAAAAACGAAATAGTTAAATGCACTTCTGAATAGTTAATTTCTACTTGCTACGTACTTAAGTATTGTTTTCCTATAGAGGAGAACGGGCAAGAAACTCCATGTTTACTTTTTAAATTATAATTCAGATAATTAAACATTTCATCATATATACAATTTTCCCTCAACTTTATGTGAGGATGATGTATGTAGCATTAGGTAGGTCTACAAAGAAACTGAGAACTATCGGAAATCTCTGATAGTACTGCCATGGCAGCTATGAACTCAGCATCACTAACGTCGCTCAACTCAACCATATTACAGGGAACTTACCCAACACACACCACCACCATCAGCAGGAAATTTGAGTGAGCATGACAAACTCAAAGTTCCAGACAGCTATCATGTCTATAGTGATTCTGTTTGTATGCGGTGTGGCAGTCAGCTTAACTCCGTAACCATCGAGAAGCTTCTGGCCAGTGGCGGACTAAAGGGGGGGGGGGGGGGGCGGAAGGGGCTGCCCGCGTCCCGGTCCTCTGGTCTTGGGGAGCCTCCAAACGCCTCCATCTTCCCTTGACAAAGCTCCAAAAATAAGCTTAGTACCTATCTAAGAAGTTGTTTGGACAAAATCCATATTCTGTATATGTTTTAGATTTAACTAAATAAACATAAACACTTATACAAACAAATGTGAACTGAAAAAAAAGCTTGTAAAATTACATCAACTTCTTAAACTAGGGGCCTCATTCAGCTTTGCTGCCCCGGGCCTCTGACGAGCTTAGTTCGCCACTGCTTCTGGCAGTAACAATATTGAATGTATGTTCCTACCAGTTCACCCAAATTAGACGTGTAAAACACCCGGAAACTGAGAAGTAGTTTAGATTCCTATTCTAAAAAAATTCAAATATAAAAATTTAATTAATAAAATCACTTATCGACACGAAGCACGTAGCGCACGTACTTATAAATTTTCTATTGTTTCAGGTACGTGGCGATATGAGAACAAAATGGCAAACGAAGTTTAATTAAAAGCTATCAATGCAGCTTTTTTAACGTTATTTACTCATTCTAGTAAGATTCTACAATATGCTTATTGATCATTATGAAATATAGGAGGCCAACCATTGTAGTGTCATTTTTTATATACGTATTTTTTTATTCATAAATAGCTGGTACCTGACGCGTTGCTCCCATCTACTGTAAGTTAAGTCAAAGTCAAATGTTTTTATTTCAACTGGGCCTTTACGGGCGCTTTTAAAACGTTATGATTCTAGTTGCGCGGTTCCAAAAGTGGGTTAGTCCTTTGGAGAAGAGACCGGCAAGAAACTCCATGGATACTCTTTGTTGTTGAATTGTACTATGCCTATAACCTTTGTCCAAGTGCAAGCAATAAGTTGACCAAGTTTTATCGCAATCAGATTAACGGTATGGCAGCGCATAAAATACGAACAAATAAACATTGATTTTTATATATCAACGGTTAAACCGTAGAAGGTCTTTAGCTATGGACTGCAATAATAGTTGATGATGACGATGAATCGCGTTACGTAAACACCAGGTAAGTTAAGCTCCATACATCCGAGAGTACCACGACATATTATGCATCCTGAATGTGGTAATAACTACACTATATTTTACGTTTAGTTTCAAAGGTGGCTTTTACACAAAAATGCCGAGCTATCGCTAACGAATCACAAATCGCGTACAATAACAGCAGCGGCCATTTTGTTGCACAAAACACGCGCCATGAATATGCAATGAATGTAACGATGCAACAAAGATCCCTCTGTCGACAGTGCAGCGCTTATCTAACTTTTTGGTGAAAAAAAAATGCAATTTTGCACTGCCATTATACTTTTTGATCTGGGCATTTTCTCGGCTTATTGCCGGGATACGGTTCTTTAGGTACGTCTACACTAAAGTGGAATATTCGATAACCAAAGGCCGTCCAGCCCGTCTCCATTTAAACTGCCCAGTTTTTGCTCTTGGATTTCTTTACTTATAAAAAAGTCATTTCATGTCAGAATTTCGTATTTAGTGGCTTTTATTTTGCACAGCGTAAACAAAATTAGGTTTTATTTACTCGTTAACAGCAAAAATAATACAAAGTTAAATCGGTTAAAAGTAAATAGCTTTCAGTAAACGTGCAAAACCACTTTAGATCCCAGAAATTTGTAAAAGATTTTAATAGAAAACGAAATTATTGGAGTTCAGATTAGCGGATTTTTGGATTATTTTGAATAGAAAGCGATGGTTTGTTGTTTGTCCTATTTATTAAATGTTTAACTGATTTAAATCCTATAAGCTATCGGAGTAATTGAGCAATTACGACTTTTATATTTAGAAAGAGTTGATATAATGCTATTTTACTTTTGGTTATTTATGAATCTAGAGTCGTTTGTTAAGCCTTGTTGATCTGCACTTGGGTCTCTGTTGGTACACGGTTAAGTTGGATCTTAACTTCTCCTGGTCTATTCGGCACGAGCTCACACGGGAATCGCTCATGTCGTAGTGGAAAGATTAGCCAGTCAACGATGTTGGTACCGAGGCTGACTGCCCAGGGTGCACCAGACGGTCTCAGGGTTCGACACACGTGGAGGTTTTTTCCTTTCACCTTGGGTCTTTCAACTGAAATATATGTTCTTAAATAAGGTTGATGTAAACTGTGTTTAAAATAAAATAAAATATAAAAATGTATAAATGACACTGATATGACAGAGCTACTTTCGAGCTTCAGTTAATGAATATTTTCAGATGGCAAAGCGTATAATATTCGGTCGGTAAATTACTCTGTATTGCGTTCACATTATGACGGCAAGCGTTTATTTTTATACCCATATTAAAAGGGATTAATTTGTTCATGCTTCACGTTTCTTTTCTACACTAGCAGTGCCCGTGACTTCATCTGCGTGGTTTTCTAATGCTCGTGAATGTGTTATAGAATAAAATTAATATCAATCAAAATATACACATAAAACATTTCAAAGGCCTGATAAGACTGAAAGAAAACATAAAGAAAACTGTTACCCTTATGAGGAAAAGCTGAACAGTTCTACGATAATCGATATTCATGATTATCATTCGATATTTGTTATTAATATTAGTGTATTTGTTTTCTGTACCTAAAATGTTCCTATTTTAAAGTTACATACTGTTCATCTTAAAACGATTAATTATACCCTCTGGTGTTGCCCGGTGTCCCCCAATTTGTCTGGCATGGAGTGCGCAAAATACGCCCCTCAACGACGCAACAAAAATATTTATTAACTTTATAAATGGGTCTGTAAAAAATAGATACTCGTATTACTTTAACTTTGTAGACTAACCTTATACAAAGTCGATCGTTCACAAACTTATTCTTTAAACTGTCCGAGATCTTGAAACAAATTTTCAAGGTGAGAACTAGTAAGTGTGGGATAGCCAACACTTCGTTTGAAATGTTATCAAGAATTTACCAAAGTCTGCAATGGATTCAACTGAAAAGCGAACACTTTAAACTTTTTAGTTTTCAATACACAAAGTATTCTGTGTTGATTTATTTATTGTTTATTGTATATACTTTTCTTTATTCTTTGTCACGTAGGTACTACACGAATCTAAAATGTAAGTTTTTACAAGCGTAAGGCGCAAAATTCTGACAGCCGGTCGCACCTTTAGAATTATTAAAAATTTTTTTTTTTTTTTTTAATTCATTTAGACCAATTAAAAGCATTTATGAATAGTCAGACTCTAGTTGCCACACAATTTGGACACCTATCAGTTTAAATGGCAGACGTTCTGTGTAAAATATGAATATCAGCCGCATTCGGTTAAAATAGCTTACCCCAAAATAGCCTGGCTGATCACTTTTTATGAAACTCGAAATTCTTTGTAAATAATATATGTACGTCTGTCAGTCAGCACACCATTTAACCCGCGGCTTAAAACGGGGGATTAATTAAACTGAATATTTTCGCAAAACGTCGATCAAGCGCGGCGGTTTAGACGCAGTTGCCGGCAGCCCCGACCCAATCGCCGGGAACAATTTGATTGAAACTTTAATACTTTGTCGACCGCGGACTGGTTTTCAATTTTGAAGTATTGACTTTTTTTACGTCGGTTCACGGGCTGCATATCTATGTCTGTGAGCAGATTGTATGTTGATCGATTCACTGACTACGGATTGGAAATGCTGGAGCGAATACTTTGAATAAAGATTAGAATAGTGGCTACATATTGTTCTCTCTGCTCTGATGTATTACGGATAAAATTGACACCATTAAAATTGACCAAATATGTGAGATACATTTGTTAGGTTAGATATATAGTTTTGTTAGACTTTTTCCCCAACTACTTTGGGATCGGCCTCCAGTCTAACCGGTTGCCGCTGAATAAGAAATATTTTACATTGAGCGACTGCCATCTGACCTCCGCCACTGAATTACTAGGAGACAATCAAATGATACTCTAAAGATGGTTGTCAGAGGTTTTGGGCGACTGGCACCCGTTATGACTGTCATAGGTATTCGTATAACACCCGGACCAATTTCTTAACGTACTTACCGAAGCACGGAGGGGTCAATCGGTCACCCATCCAAGCACTGTCCACACCAAACGCTGCTTAATCTCACAGACCTGTGCGGTAGTTACGAGCATACGTGTAAGCTTTAAAACGATCTAAATATGGTAGACATAGCATCACGCCTGAATTCCCCGAAGGGTGAGGCAGAGGTGTACTACTGTACACCCACATTTGCCATCACAAGCCTAATGCCATCTACCGGGCACAGGTCCAGACTCAGTACTGCTACTGAGAATTTCCATACAGAAATTCCAAATAACACTTTGCCCGACCCGAGAATCGACCCCAGGACTATCACAGCAGTCGCGAGGCAGTCATATGGTTGACAATAGCCAATAAACAGATTAGCTAGATATGCTGATTGATGATATTCCACCTGTGTTTCGCATTACCTACAACACAATTAGGTATACCTAGTACATTGAAACTAATATAGGTACATTCAATAAGTATAGATATCATAAGTAATATCTAACATTACCACTCCAAACTGGTCAATACCATAATTACATATTAGGCTATTATTCAACTGGGTGTGTGATTCATCTGAGCACTATAATACTAATTAATTGCGGCGTAATTAAGGATTAGTGTAATATCTGATAAAGAGGACATTGTTATGATTAGGACGGTGATTCTGTCTACGACATGTTCTTTATCTGGATCAGTTACGGCTGAATTTTGTATTGGGGTAATTTTAACTTAACCTTAACCTATTTTGTTAACCCGTTAAGTGATCTGAAGTATACATCATTCAAAGTATATATTTTCTTGCCGTCGGGCGACTCTCGTGTTTTAATGAATTAAGGGATTTTATAGATGTTCCTAACGGAGTTAGACGGTCCAACCCTAGCACTTTGAACTATTAGGAACTAATTGGATTTTTTTTTATTTTGTTCTTGGATACAAAAATGTATGTGCTAAAATAAAAATCTGTATGTAACATCTATTAAAATATCATTGACCAAAAAAACTCATTCAACCAAAAATCATTACAATTACTTCCAATTACACGTCAACATCATCATCTGCCTAGCCTGGGGCTGACGTTGGGATCGGCTTCTAGTCTAACCTGATCTGGCTGCGGATTTTTACGAAGCTACTGCCATCTGGCATCTTCCACTCAATTACTAGTCATTGATATCCTAAGGTTAGACCGCCTGTCAGATTTTGGGCTGCTGACTACCCATGGCTGTCGTAAATGTGCTTTCTGAGACACGGAGGGGTATCGATGTGTGTAGAACGGTCACCCATACAAGTACTGACCGCAATAAGCGCTACTTAACTTCGCAGATCGACTAATCGTACCTATTTGTATGTACCTACAAGTCTCTCCAATTACTCGTATACATTTTAATAACAGCCAGTAGGTAACAACGGAGGGATAAAAAAAAATGGAAAAACGCGTTTCCTGAAAAGCAATACATGCATAGCACGGAAACTATTGAATAGTCTATGAAGCTTTGGTAGTCAGTTCGTTAGGCACGTGCCGCAGTTTTCAGCGCTGACTTTTTTATTATACACGAAGGATATCGAAGTTTAGGATTCCTTTGGGTGCATTTTGAAAAATAAATATTTTTTATAAAAAAAATTATACAGTCCAAATATGTCCAAATATGTACAGTGTTTTTTTTTTACATTCCTTAGAAAAAATACTTAATTACCTACAACATTTTAGTTTGCACACTGTGCTTGTTTTATTGAACCCATTTTTTTTTCTGCAACTTTTAAATTTACTTGTACAGTAGATACATCGAATAGAATAAAAAACCTATTAGCTTATACCTACTAAAATGAATAAACAATCAATTCTATCTTTTCTTTAATTTTAGATTGTATTTATTAGATTAGATACACAAGAATTCAAGGTTTGTATTTCCTCATAGACGGGAACCATCTCTACTCTTTATATGATTCAAACATACAGCCTCCCCCATCACGAATTGCCCCAAATTTAAATACCTCTCAAAGAAACTTTAAACTGAACTCGCGCTCTCCTGTTCAATATTAATTAATCATTTTTAATCCAAATTGTTAAGCGAACTTCTGAATGCTGAACATGGGCGGCATTTCGCAGCATTCCTGCAGACCTGCATATGATGCTATAACGCCTCATTGAAGGAGTTTTTCCGCCCATAAAACTTTATCCCATTAGAGCAGGTATAAGAATGCCTTAAGATAAGGGAGGGGACGGAAACTGGCGGAGCGACAGCGGAACATAACGTAGCATCAAGCATGTGTTCCCCGACAGGCCAGGTAGAGGTGTACCATAATATTCTACACCTGCATTTCGCCGATGCCGTTATTGAGTCTCATGTAATTACGGGTCCAGCCTATTACAATCTACCGTCCACAGTTCGATACTCTGCTACTGAGAATTTCAATAATTTTTTTTGATCGACTCAATGTTGAATATTTAAATCAATACATAAAGGAGTAATCTTATATGTAACTCACTGAAATATTCGAGAAACCGTAAATTTAGAAAATTTCAATAATCAAATCTGTTAGGAGCCGAATATCTCTCAAATTCCTTAGTAGACCTCGCCACACAGTCCCGCTCTCAATCTCATCAGCAGTGATATCTTACAGGGTGATATAATATACCGAACTCCCCTATCAATTTCTATAGCCCGGCCCTTAAGCCCAAAAGAGTTCCCCGCTACCGCTCTTCACTCATAACTCACCTGAAAGCGCTTAGTGGGCGCCCAGGCTTGCTTTAATTAAAAATACCTACGAAGGAGGTGGCGACCAACTTCATTTGCTGCCACGATTAATTGAACTGGAATAAAGCCTTGCAGGTGCCTGATGGTTCAGCTCTTTGTGCAACCGTACGAACATCGCTCTTTTGTTTTCGTACCAGAGATAAATTAGGCTTTTGAGAGCAGTGCGACTGGTGTTTCGTTGACGGAGTCAATGTTAAATGGGACTGAGGTTTTCAATCTTTCTTTTAGTGCTCGTGGGTAGATTTTGATGAGAACGGAGATGTTTTTTTTTTGGCTGTGATATCTGTTAGTGGTTTTGTACCTGTTGATATTAGCAATAAAGAGACTAGTAGAGAATTTTAAGTTCGTAATTATGAGCATAATAAAGAGGGAAGACCGTAGCGTATGAACACGCAGACAGGTGCTGCAAGGCAAAAGCCTCCACATGTGACCAAACCTGAGGTCGTGTAACGCACTTTGGGAAGTCAGACTCGACAACACCATTGCTGGCTGGCTAATCATTCCAGTACTGCACTAGCAATTCCCATGTGATAGTTCGTGCTGCCACGACAGAAAAAGATCACACAGATAGGACAAAAGCTTACGGTAAAATATTTTCTAGGTTGACATATTTTCTGGTATATTTATTGCCTCATTAGTCTAGTGGTCATACGTAGTAAACTGGAACGTGGAACAGTACTGAACTGGAACGTGGAACGTGGAACTGAAGCGCCCCATATTACATGACATCGGCGAAATGTGGATGTACAATAGTACACCACTGCTTAACCCTTCGGGGAATACAGGCGTGATGCTATTTTATATTTGCATTACAAACAGAAGTTTATACACGACATTATACAGTAACACGACTTAACCATTATGTATATATAAGAATCTCACTATTTAAACGAAAACTACACTCGTACGCATTTAACTCTAAAGTCAACCACAACATTTGGCACGACAAATATTTAAGTCCTTTGCCTTCACAGAACCGTGTGTTATGAAGTTAGCGCACAGAATTAAACGGGACAATAGTCTAAACATTAAAATATAAACCGCTAGCCGCAAGTTCGTTAACAAAAGCAAATTTAATTAAATCTAGTCCAGTTTGCTACGTATGAGAACAATATGGTTAAGTTTACAGTCACGTAATCACATTTGTGTTCAAATCTAAGAATATACGATATACGGTATGTTTATAAAATAACGAAAAATTCATATGTAGAGACATTGGCACGTCCCATTAAACTAATTCTCTATAGAAACATCGTTGAAAAAGGACAAAAAATATTAAGAGCCGTGAAATTAAAATTTATGGACTCGCTATTTATGGAAAAATAGACTCATAGGTTGTGTCTATTTTCACATAAATGCTGATAATTTCCAATTACCGACGCGTGACGACGAATAAATTCATATTGTTTATAAGCAAGTGAACTAACGTGACATGGTAAAATGTCGTCCATCATTTTCTCATGTTTTTTGTTAAAAAGAAACAGTGTGCTTAAATTCCTCCATGGTTCTCGACTCATTCAATGAGACCAAATAATGAAATCATATTCAAAATGTGGGTGTATGTGTATAGTTAGCGACACAACTACTTAGCTAACCAGTGTTCAGAGTTTTAATTATTTTTTTGGGAATTAACCTTTCAAATTTCTCACATTTCTCTAATTAGTGATTATAGAATAGAGAATGAAAATGAAGAGATGATTAGTTAAGAACAATAATTATGTTCTTTTCAAAATTACGAAAAGTTACAACTCTACCTTCATTAGAATATTCTAGAAACTAACAGTTCATTCACCGTCTAGACGGACCGTTGTTCAAAAAGTTTATAGATTTTGATTGATTTGCTTTACAAGTAAAAGTTCAGCGGCATAGTAACATTTTCATTTTCATCTTTCAGTCATTTTGAGTGCGTGCAATGTCGAGTACCTACCTACATATGAAAGTTGTTCCAAATATTTTTATAGCTTTTTTTAATTTTGGATACAAGAGATTGAATTTAACCATGTTTGTGGTAAAAAATGAAAGGTTGTTGTTGCGTGTTGTTGTTGCTGAAATTAAAAATCATTTCTATCGTATATTTTCATTCAATTCCAGTTTAGAATAGATTCGAAAATGTTGTAAATTCAGTGAAATAAAATCTAGCTTTCATTTTTCAATTAATTTTACATGTCTTTTTTATATACTAAATGGAGTCAATACAATAAAACTGTGTAGTCCCCGTGAGACCTCACCATGCCCACAATACCTACAGATGGCGCCACACCAATTTCTCTCGATAGTAGGAGTCAGTAAGACATTGTTCAGTGACGTCATTAATCATTTGAAATCATAAGACGCCATTTAGTTTGGGGGCAAGGATCGTCACTTTGACGTAACTTACAGTTTATTAGATATATTATTTAGGCCCTAGTTTTCAATGCATGGATAAAAGTTAATTTGAGATTAGACCAGTTCTTGTATGGGCTTTATCAGAGCATTAACTTATCTTTACCAACTATCTTTCTTTTTCCCTATATGTATCCTTTCATTCCTAAACATAGTCTTTTCAGTTTAGCTCATTCGATAATCTGGGGAGATTATTTATATTTATTTCTAATTTATGATTGATTGATTAGTTATAACAGTCACTAATATTCGATACTGATACAAGGACATTTATAATATGTATGTACTTATTATTTTGCATGTATGTAATAAAATACTTATCAGCTACTAATACACAATTTAGTCACTACAGTCATAGTTTCCGTGGTGTAGCGGTTATCACATCTGCCTAACACGCAGAAGGCCCCCGGTTCGATCCCGGGCGGAAACATTTCTTTTTTCTCTCATAACAGGTAGATAATTTAAAATGTATTTTTTATCGGCATAAAAAATTTAAACTAGCATTCACAATAATTAATTTATTATATATATTTTCAATAGTCGCATGTTTTTTTTATTTTGAGACGTGACTTTGAGAATTTTCTCCTAAAGTTCTATAAACATTTTATACTTAACACGCTTCAAAGAGCACAGTCATTATAGACCACTTTGTATTTTCACCAGACGTGACACAGCCGTTCTATTTTCAAATTGGGAAGCTCTTGTGTTGATTTTTCTTAGACCTCCGTCGCAGTTGAGAGTGCCCTCAATTTCTAGCTTAGTTTATATGCGTCGTTTTTATTAAGTGAATAAGCATTATATTCGAATTATTCAATCGATACAAATAGTATCAACAGGATTATATCATAGTTCTATAACTACCTTGCTTGACATTCTTTTCGATCCTTACTTCCAAACGTTCAATAGACAATAGACACTGCCAACTGTACCCTAAAATCAAGATATTTTGAATCCTCCCGAACCGTCAATAACTTTTCTAGATCTAATCAATAATTTAACTTTAAAGAGATACATAGCGACACTCAGTAATCATGAAACAGTTAATCTTCTAACTCCATTAGCCCGCTAATTCCAAACATTAGTTCCCAATTATGGCACAATTATATTAACTACATCAACACGTATAAATCCCATTGCCGATGCCGTGCGGGCATTGAATAAATTATTATGATTGAACGTGAATTACATTAGGGGAATACTCATATTAGCCGGATATAATATAGATCGAATACAAAATAAGCATCACCGACTTTGATGAGATATTAATCTTCGATGATTTTTGTTCTTTATAAAAATCTCCCGTTTATTATGTCATCTTTTTTCCAATGTTTCAAATAATTAATGAAATATCTTGGAACTAATTTAATTGATTCAACTTTCAGGGTATTATATAACTGACCTATTATTATTATTGCGTTTATGAAATTTAATTTTCTATCTGAGCCCTATAAAATTAAGTACAAAAATATATTTCTTTAATTTTTAAAACCCAGTTAGCCGCAAGCGTCCCTCAAAACCTATTCTACTCTAGAAACAAGTTTTTATTTAGACATCACGCTGGACAGACGGCACTCGACGGTGTTCCGAGTGTTCCAAGAAAAATCAACACAAGAGCCGGCCGATTTGAAAATAGAACGGCCCAGTCACGTTCGTTGAAAAAGCGAAGCACGCCCGTGTCAGCTGCGCTCTGTACGCCGTGTTCGTGTTATGGGCACATTTTGTGGTACGAAGTACAATTGTATATCGTACAGAATATATCCTAAGGACGCACAGCTGTCAGTTTTATTGCTGGTCGAAATGGATTCTTCTTCTTATATCGTGTCAATGGTTCAATTATTTATCTGTTTATTTATTTTTTGTAATGGTATGCGGCCACTTGGATTGTGAAATGGATTCTATAGGTACACATTGGTTAACAAACAGCTTGACCCACCAATTAATATCAATCAGTTTCGCGTGATCTTATTGGCAAGTACACGACCATAGACACAGTTTTATAAAAAGTAAAAGAAAATATGGCACCTTTCATTGAAGCTTCTGCCTCTTTTGCAAAATATATTGAAAGGCGGAGCGTCTCTGTATGCCGTGCTACGTCCATATTTAGTGTTACAAATGTGTATCGTACACATCGATATGGGTATCCCTAACGGAATATAAATAAGGCCTCTAATGGCCCCAATACATACGCATTTCTTGAAGGTGGGACTTGGAGTATAGTAAAAGATGGATAGTCTCAATATTTTTCCTTAGTTGAGGGTCAAAATGTTTGCAATAATATTTAAAAAGTTACAAAACAATATGCACTGCCAAAAGTAATGTTTCCGCCCGGGATCGAACCGGGGGCCTTCTGCGTGTTAGGCAGATGTGATAACCGCTACACCACGGAAACCATACCTGGAGATGTAAAATTTAGTATTACTATCACACCCGCTACATTTTATGTGCGGTTTTTATATGCCTGCTATAAATCTTATTTCATGTATGTAGATATGTTATTGACATTTTTATCTTTATTACATTCTGATCGAACGAGTAGGTACCTAATATTGTTAATTATTTTATACCTATCTAAAACTGCAATTAGTTTAGTGGAACATTGTAAAGTATAAAACACTAGTTGAGATAATATTTATTGAATAATATATGTTCTGATAGCGTAGGACTCATCTTGCACCTTAGTTAAATGATCTATGTCAAAATCCTCCAAACATTAATGTTCTATCGTCACATCATCACATGTCACATCACGCTTGTATTCTACGAAGGGTTAGGCAGAATCGTACTAATGATAATGTCCACCTGACCGAATTTCGGTCACGGCGGCCAATCTCACCGGAGATTAACCAACTACGCACGACATATTAAAGAGCACAAGTGTGTGCGCAAACACAGGTACACTCTCTATTCCTTTACTCTCATAGTCCGATGGCACGGCAGTCCGACACGACCGGAGAGAGATCAAGCGCAGGACCAACGGCTTTACGTGCTTTCCGAGGCACGGTGTGTATTCACATACATAAAGACCCAGACCCGAAACAACTATCTGTAGATCATACAAATATTTGTTCCGTGCGTGAATTAAACCCGCAACACGTAGCGCAGCAGTCGATCTCTCAACCACTGCGCCAACCGTGCCGTCAAAAGTTGTACTACTTATATTGTAAAGGTACACTTACATTTCGCTGATGCCGTTATACATATATTCCCATGGAATAAGGGCGAGCCTGTTACCATCTAGCAAGTCGAACTCCAAACCGCAGACTGCTAATGCGAATTTCCAAAAATCCGACTTACAATTTGGCCGACCTGGGAAACGAACTCAGGACTTCAGGTGAAGCAACCGTGCATGTAACCACTAGACCGATGGGGTAGCTATCTGTCGTAACTCGTCCATAATTATATAATACTAGCTTCCGCCCGCGGCCTCACCCGCGTGGATTAGGCACCCGTGCATTTTTTCGGGTCAAAAGCAGCCTATAACCTTCTTCAATAAGTAATAAGTATACTCTATCGGTTTACGCGGCGCACGCCAGTAAAGCTCCCAGTCGGCATGATTTTTTCCGTCATCTTCAATAATCATAGTCATATTTCAGCCGATTTACACAAAACCTTAACGAATTATACACCTAAACCTTCCTCTGAACCACTCTGTCTATTGGTGACCGCATGAAAATCCGTTCAGTAGTTTTTGAGTTTATTGCTAACAGACAGACAGACGCGGCGGGGGACTCTGTTTTATAGTAATTATGTAAGGATACTGTCCCCCTCTTCTCTCTTCTGAAATTTCTTGAAGAATGACTATTTGAATAGCTACAATTGATTCAACTTTTCTGTTATATAAGTAATCCTGTCACGTAGCTGCCAACTCACCTCGTTATCTATTTCTTTTTGTTGTGAAAAACGAATTTACTTAATCCCAGTTTTCTCTTTATCCTGTTTTTAAGGGAATTTCAAAGCTATACCTGTGTATACATTAATCCACAATACGTACAGTTTTTGCGTCTCTTTATTTGCTCTAAATCTGTTTATATATAAACTGAAATAACTTTGTTAAGCCTTATAGATTTGATTTCAATATATTAAGTCCCGTGTAATAGGGGGCGAGCCTATTGCCATCTAACGAGCACAGTTCCAGACTTTTCCCGAACACATTTCCCGACCCGGGAATTGAACTCAGGACCTCACTTTCAGCAGTCACGCTTGCGACCACTGGACCAATGAGGCAGTGCTTTATTTGGATATGATGAGCTTTATGAGATAAAAATTGCAGTAATTAATAATTAATTCTCATTCGACATGTGTCTCAGTAGTAAAATGTAGTAGATAGCATTTGTTTCGACTTCTGTGGCACTAATAGTGACAATGTATTTGCACACAACATTTAATTCTATAAATCAGTCGTCAGGTCGTTAAATGTAACATTGATGGTTATAAATTAGTCTGTTTTATTATGCCCGATGTTCGTAATAGATCAAGCTATCTATTACATTTTATCTCACTATGAACAAGATGGCAGTTCAAACTTCTCTTTGAATGGTGATTTAAAATGTGGTACTTATTGTAGAGTGAATATGTTTATATTGCCAAATTTATTATCAGACATGAGTGTGTTGAACTCCACCATCGTTTTATTGGGCGCACGCGCTGGGTGCTGGATTCATATCAAATAATAAAGACTATTTCCTAGGAATCAAGTTAGAGTACAAAGAAAACTTGTAAGTGTTGTTCCTGTCAATGAAGGCCGTTTGGAACTATTCAAATGTAATCTTATAGATAAATTACCTTTATTGCCGTATGACATCAATCCTGATCAAGCTTATACTTTGCTGTTCAATATGATTAATAGAGAGTTTAGTAACGTTTTTACCCCAAAATCACTATCGGTCAGTGATCAATTTACTTTTAGTGACTGGGCGACAGCTGGCATTTTTAAAAGTAGACATAGGTTATTTCAATTATATTATGAAAAAACGTACAATCATAGCGCAGATTTTAAAGAATATGTAAAAAGATATTCAAAAATATTTAAACGAGCCTGTTCCTTGGCCAAGTCAATACATTTAAAAAACAAGATAAAAGTATCCAGTAACAAAATCAAAACTACATGGAATATTATTAATTCTGAAACGGGAAGATCCACAGTACGTAGCCGCGATTTCCATTTGAAAATTAACGACATAGATATTAGGGGGGATATGGAGGTGGCAACTGAGTTTGAAAATTTCTTTACTAATATTCCTATTTTAACAACCAAAACTCTCTTGTCTTCTTCCACTTCCGCTTATACTATACTAAAACAAAGCGTATCTGAATGTAGCACACCTTTTGAATTTTCAGTTGTTAATGCGAAAGATATTAAAGAATCTTTTAAAAGTCTTGATGTAAAGAAAACTGCAGACCTTTGGGGACTGTCAGTACGAACTATCTCGTCCATAATTGACGTGATTTCACCTTACTTGGCAACCGTGTTCAATTCTTGTATTGCATCTGGTGTATTTCCTGACTTGATGAAACAAAGTAAAGTAATACCACTGTTCAAATCTGGTAGTTCTACGGATCCCACAAATTTTCGGCCTATTTCAATTCTACCCACTTTGAGTAAAATTTTTGAAAAATTGATTTTAAATCAGATGTTAAGACATTTTAATAGACACAACCTACTTCATAAAAAGCAGTTTGGCTTCACAAGGGGACGTTCAACGACAGATGCGGGCGTGGAATTGCTGAAACATATATTCGATGCCTGGGAAGACTCGCAAGATGCTCTTGGCATATTCTGCGATTTGTCAAAGGCTTTCGATTGCGTACACCATTATACACTCATCAGGAAATTATACCACTACGGCATAAGGAACAAGGCTCTCGACTTCTTATCTTCTTATTTAAGCAATAGAATTCAGAGGGTCGATATTAATGGCAAGAGATCTTCGGGATCTGAGGTCACCATGGGCGTCCCGCAGGGTTCAATTCTAGGTCCATTTTTGTTTCTAGTTTATATTAATGACTTGCCATATTACGTACGGGATAATCACGAGGTAGTATTGTTCGCGGATGATACTTCTCTAATATTTAAAATTCGACGACAATTACTAGATTTTCGCGAAGTTAACGTTGCACTATCTCATGTAGTTCATTGGTTCAATGTGAATAATCTTCTCCTTAATGAGAAAAAAACCAAATGTCTTAAATTTTCAACGCCCAATGTCCGACAAGTACCAATCAATGTTAAATTGAATGGAGTGGAACTGGACATTGTGGATTCAACTGTTTTTCTAGGCATCACTATAGACGCCAAACTGCAATGGGGCCCGCAAATAAACAAATTATCGGGTAGGCTTAGTTCTGCCGCGTTTGCTGTCAAAAAAATTCGGCACTTAACTGATGTGGATACAGCCAGAATAGTTTATTTCAGTTATTTTCATAGCGTTATGACTTACGGCATCCTCCTCTGGGGAAACTCTGCAGACATCAATACTATATTCGTCTTGCAGAAAAGGGCTGTCCGAGCTATTTATAATCTTGGTCCAAGGGTGTCGCTGAGACACAGATTTAAGGAAATTAATATTCTAACTGTAGCGTCACAATATATTTTTGAAAATTTAATATATATTTATAAAAATATTTCGAACTTTGTCAAACTGTCTGATACTCATTCTTTGAACACTAGGAATAAACACAACCTTGCTGTACATGCTACGCGCCTCCACAGAATAAGCAACTCGTTCATGGGACAATGTATACGCTTTTACAATAAGCTTCCCAATGATATACGTAATTTAACATTAAAGAAGTTCAAAATTGTAATTAAATCTAAACTTTGTAAAAAAGGATACTATAAAATTTCGGACTATTTAGATGACAAAAACGCTTGGGATTGAGCCGCTCTTTAGCCTTTCCTTTTTTTTTTATATACAAATTTTGCCATTAATTATTATATTATTTACTTCATTATTTTGTTATTGTAATGTCGTTTAAATTGAAATTATTTCTTATATATAACCGCTATACATTGTAAATGTGAGTGAGATCTAGGCTGAGCGCTCTTCATTTCATTAATTCTCACGATAACTGATGCATGCTTGCACTCTGTTGCGACAGGTTAGCTCAAATAGTTATGACACTTTCTTCAAAAGGCTATTCCACCCTATATTTGTCTCACATAAACCTTTACATCAATACAATCTGTCTGGACTTTAAAATAGACTTTGACCCCTGAGTTTGTTTCGGCGTTTCTTCTCAGGGATAGTCATAGGAAATGCCGACGCCATCTAGTTTAAAAAAGACGTGTAAAAGTGATTGAAAAATCCTAATTGCAAAATAAATAATTTCATTTCATTTCATTTCATTTCATTTCATTTATTTTTTTTAATAAAAATATTGACACGACTTTAAAACTCTATACTGTAATTTTTTAACATAAAAATATTGAATTACGTACCTACCTATTTTTATACTGTATTATTAGAAATATAGGCGACATTCCTAATCAAAAAAATTTGGTAATTTTTCTTACCTTTAAAAAAAATCCCTGAAATTTTGAATGGAGGTAAAAAGTAGCTGAGGAGAAAAAAAAGGCATTCTTCGCATAACGAAGTTTCTTTTATAAAATTTCTTAAAGCATACCGTTACATAGATCAAAACTTTATTCATCGAATAAGAATAGATTGACCATCCCTTTTCTTAGAAAAAAGGTATATTTATTAAATTATTTTAAAGTAAAATATCCGAAAGGCAGCTTTTTATATGAGTTAGAAAACGAAATAACTAAACAGATTGAAACGACGTTTCGTTACTACAGATGTTCCTCAAAAAAAAAAAAACAAAAAGTATGATCATTAAAATGGGTACGGTATCCCCGCCAAATACCTACCAAAATTTCATGCAACTACATTTAAGTATCTGAACTACCCTGTCGGCGTATATTCCTCAGTGTAACAGAGATTCAGTTTGTAGGTATTCAGTTCTGAGTTAGCCAAAAGGCAATGGCTAAGTATTTGGCTGGAATTCCTGCGGCAACTGAATATTACGAGAATTCTGTGCCTGTTGTTACCTAGAAATGTTTCAATCCTCAAATTCATCTAAGTGGTTTCTTGACCAATTATCAAGCTCCAGTTTTAAGTCTTTGTGTACATCAACAAGTCCGACAATTAATTCATTCGTTCATTCACGCAGAAACTAATTTAAAAAGAACTTCAATAACTGTGGACACCTATAGGCTTAGAAGACATAAGACTGATCAGTTGCTTTGGTACTCTTGATCATGACGAACAGTAGGTACTTAAGACAGAAAATCTAAGTAAAATAACCAGCGAATAAAAAGGATAATCCAGCATAAAGCTCCGAGTTCTTAAACAATGCTAAAATAAGCAGCTAATAAACAACATTATCCTCTGCCTGATGAGTCTTAACTAAAGCAAAAGTCCATCATTTTTAGCTCTATTTAGTTGCGTTCGGAAACAATGGCTGCCGTGGCCGGCGGGGAATCTCAACGGAGATGGTATTTCAGTAAGCTGAAACGCTGAAATTAAATTATGCGGAAGCAACGAGCCCGGTTGTTTCTGCACTTCCGCTGGATAGCAGTTTGGTTATCATTTCCAGTTTATTTTGTTATTCCAATGGATTTTTTATTGCGCCTCTGTTTTGTTTGAGAGGTTTTTTTTATTCTTGGTAGGCACGCTTTTGACCGCTATCTCACCTGATGGTAAGCGATGATGTGGTCGAAGATGTAGCACGCTTGCCTAGAAGTAACCTATTCACTCTTGACTTAAAGACTGTCAGGTTGTAGCTATCAGGAAACACAGACTCTGGCAGGGAATTCCACTCCTTAGCTGTACGCACAGTGAATGTGTTCCCAAAACGTTTTGTTTTGTTATTTATCGTGAAAATAGTTATTGGGTTTGTGATGTCGAAACGGTTTGTTAGCAGCTTGATAAGTCTAACAAGGGATCTAACCTAAGGGTATCAGTATCTTGCAATAATTATGTTTGAAAGGTCAGATGTCAATCGCTCCTTGTCAAATACTGATGTTCAGCTGCGTCTGGTTAGATTGGGAGACGAAACCAACAAAATTGGGTGAATCCTTGGCAGAATGCTGACAGATGATAGGGTACTGGGTTGCCAGGATGACGGTAGGCATTATCTTACAAACTCCATCTATATCCACTTTTTCATGTGTGGGCCGCAGGTGTACAAGCAACGTAATAAATTGAAACCTCTGCGCAATTATCCTGTTTAATTATATACGAAGAATTTTCTGTTCATTGTTTCATTTATTATTAAATTCTTTACCTTTATCTTTTTGAACACGATACTTTGTACCTATGTAATTGAATAATTATTGTATCTTTCGGCCAATTTGGACGTACGTAAGTACTTTGTTATTAAAATATTGCTTTTTTTTTGTATTCAAGAATTAACGTACCATAACATCATGCTCGTATTCACCATAGGGTTAGGTAGATGTGTTGTATCGTACAAACATATTTGTGCCGTTATTCAGCCGCACACGCAATACGAATGAGATATTTTTATAAAATTTTAATCCCTGATTGTTGCAGGATCTGCTTCGTTTATAGACATTAATCATTTTACTTTTAAAGAGCAACTGGTCATTGTTTCACTTCACCGTTAACGCAAGTCATAATCAAACTCAGAACCGCACATGAAATCAAAATTCAGAGGTACGGGCTCCGCTCGAACTCAGAGAAGGAATAGAAGGCAAGCGTTCGACCGCTAGGCTATCATTGCTTGGATTAGCGCTTACATTCGCGCACATCCCCTTTACCAATGATTCTGAGAATTTCTACTTTTAATTAATGCACCACTGCCACTGATATTTCCGAATCCATTTGATATTCGGCAATTCGCAGAAAAGTTTCCAGTACTAATAAATCCTGGGTCAAAAGGTAAGTATTACTTACAATCGCTCAAGTGTATTAAAAATTCTCAAAACCAAGACTAATTTTCGCGTTTTCACAGACATTTGCCGATGTATGAATTTAAATGAATAAATAAAATTAAATAAGGCCCGTATCTCGGAAACGGTTTCAGGTATTAAGTTGAAATTAATATTGAACCCCATACTGTTATAAATAATTCAAACAGGTATTCAGATAGAATCGGCTTTTCAAAACTTATTTTCATACTAAAAGTCCCACTCATTGACTGATCATCAAAACTAATACTGGTAAGTACTTTATACTATGCGATCTAGAATCTTGAAGTTAAGCACGAAAAGTGGTCTCATTCAAGTCCCGCATAAAATTAGATATACATATATAAAATAAAAATTTATACAAAACGTAAAACACAACCCTCACGGGGCGCGAGTCGTACTCGCACTTGATCGTTAATTTATTCATTCATTTATCATATTTACCTACAATGAGTAAAGCAAGTATAACTCTGCTCGGTCCCCAAGCTAAGCCATACGGGGCCTAAGTAAATATTTTATGACGACAAACAATGTAAGTAGGTACCTTTACATTTCAGGAGCAATGGTGCGTCTAACTTTTTTATGTGACAACATATACGCCTCTCGTTTATGAACCGTAACCTAGTTATTTTATTTTTTCCCTTGACTTTCGTTTTTATTGTTAATTATTTAATGTTCCTTTGTCTGTACTTGTATGATAATTTTATGGAATCAGGCGTTACTTTGCGGAAACCCATGATATACAAGAAATACAATTCGAATATTTGGTTCTAATTCCGCCAAACTAGTTCAAGCTTGGGTGCATGCACAGCACCACCATAGTTATAAATATCTATCGCACCTTCTACATGTGCATATATTTGCGGGCGGGAGGGCGGAATTTGAACTAAATATTCTAATTGTATTTCTTGTGTACTTATATGTTACATAGGGACTAGATCAGTCGATATGCGAAGTTAAGTAGCGCTTGTTGAGTTAGTCCTTGGATGGATGGATGTTCTTCACACAATCGTTACGGGTGTCAGCAGCCCAAAAAATCTGACAACCGGTCTTATTATTCTCATTCTCCCGGATATCAGTGCCTATTATTTGGCTGGTGGAGGTCAAGGGGCATTCGCTGCATATAAAATACTATGAATATATTCGGCCTCATCTGGTTGGACTGGGAGTCTACCCCATAAGTTACAAAAAGCTTTAGCAGATGAAGACAGTCCTTTTTTTTTAAGGACTTTGCCCTACACTAGGATTTCTCCTGTATCGTGGGTACAGTTTACAAACATACATGTTACATGCACACATAACCAGACGAGAAACAACTATCTGTAGATCATACAAATATTTCTTCCGTGCGGTAATCGAATCCGCAGCAGAAAGCTAATCACTTAGACGATCACCAACCGTGTTCCTCCAATTTTACAAGTTTACATTTACAATATGACGTTACATTACTTGAAAATACCTTCATTTTGTGCTATCAGTACCAAAGTGAAGGCCTTTCCAAGTAATGTAACACTCAAAGAGGTGCTTGATTATCTTAAAACGATCCAAGTGGCGTGGTAACTTAAAACAAACTTCTGATACAACGGTAAACTTGAACTATAACTTGTTTACAAAGTGTGTACTATCTTAATGAGATAGTTTTGTACACTACAAACTATACGAGAATATTATTTCAGATATTCATGTATTGACACATAATATTGCATCGCGTCTATATTTACGGAAGGGTTAGGTAAATATGTTCTATTGTACACCCACATCGCCAATGCCATTATTAAGTCGAGCAAACCTATTGCCATGAACTGGGCAAAATTCCAAACTCATGGCTGTTACTAAGAATTTCAAAAATACAGAAAAAAAGTACATTACACAACCCGGGTTGGAACTCAAAACTTCACGCTCACCCATCGTGCTTGCGATCACTAGACCAATGAGACAGTGAAAATTAGATTTTCTCTTCATTACAGTAAAGTGGATACGTTTTCGTGTACACTGCTGCGCTCGTGGCGCACTCTTGCGGAACAATGCAATTGAATCAAATTACGGAACAAGACCAACTGGATGTGTCCTAAAGCGTACCGTATAGCTTAATGTGCATGAAATGTGTACAACAGTACACATTTGTCCGAGTCCTTCGGGGTATACATGCGTAAAGAGACTAGCCATGCCATCCTAACTAATATTATAAATGCAAAAGTAAGTTTATTTCTTACAACAAATTTTGCATATACGTTGTCAGGTGTACAGAAATGGACTTAGAGTACCTTTCATCCCGAAAAAAAGTACTGTTCCTGAGCAAAACAACAATAACGTTCTTATGATAAAATAGATGGCGCCCGTATCTTTCACAAGCAGAGTACAACCCGAATTGATTGTCAAATTCTAAATTAACGCGAGTGAAAGCCGCGGGCAAAAGCTAGTTTAAAATAAAATAGAAATGTGTGTGTGTACTTATGTACGCACGTAAGAAGTTATACTTCTTATTTCTTTTTATTTCCACTGATACGAAACACGTGTTACAGATGCACAAATATTTCAATAACTACCTTGAATATCATCAATTCCCAAGAAAATGTAAGAGACATTTACCAGCCGACTTCATGGTGTCGCTTTTATCTGTCGGTGTGCGCGCGCATCGTAAGAATTCACTCTCATCAAGCGCGCCAAAAGAGGTGTAACTTCAAAACCATTGACTTTTATCAGTAACAGCAGTAATTGATCTTGGTCTACAAAAAACCTTTACATACTGGTGCTATTTTTATAAATGAATAAGCGAAATACAGCCTAACATTCGAACGCTTGCCTTCTATAAGGGTTTCTTCAGGTTCAACCCGGGATCTCTGACTTTTCAAAATCATCTTTGGATCAGAGAAGACTCCATCATTTTATCGATGGCGTGTATAGTCCGGCAACCGTTCTCATTCTGATCCGTGCCCAGCAGTGGGACAGTAAATGGTCTGAATTATTATTACTTATATTATTATATAAACAGTAAAATATAAACAGTACGTGTAATCACGGATTACACTAGGATGCCTCCTGTATCGTTGTTACAGTCTACAGACATAAGTCTTATAATATAACACACGAAGTCCCGGAACAATTATCTGTAGTTCAAACAAATATTTGTTTCGAGTAGGAACCTAAACCAAGACCTGTAGCGCAGAAAGTCAGTCGCTTAACCACTGCACCAACTATGCCTTAAAATAGTAAAATACTAGCGACACGTCCCGGCTTCGCACTGGAAGCAGAGCATGTACGCCTACATTTTTTTTCTGTCGTAGTGTCGTCCTTTTGCGTCGAGCATTTAGACGGCGCACGCCGGTAAAGCTCCCAGTCGGCATGATTTTTTCCGACATCTTCAACAATCAGCGTCATATTGCAGCCAATTTACACAAAACCATAATGAATTATACACCTAAACCTTCCTCATGAATCACTCTGTCTATTGGTGAAAACCGCATGAAAATCCGTTGTGTAGTTTTTGAGTTTATTGCGGACAGACAGACAAACGCGGCAGGGGACTTGTTTTATAATATGTAGTAAAATAGCGCTATGATTAAAATATTCATATTAAAATTCCCATCAATTAAAATGATGAAAGCGATCTGTTATCTGGTTGATTTTGGGACCAGATTGAGCCTTTGAGTTTACAAATCATAACAGTCAGATAAAAAGCACGTTGAAATATTAAAATAATCGTGAGTAATTACTATAGGTATGGCAGTAAAATTCATAATGATTTTCCAGGAAATATGCTCTGGTGTATCGTTTATATAAACTTCGAAAATGTGGGCCATAAGAATAAAAAAAATGTAATACTCCCACAATTTTAATGATGTAATTCTTTCTTTTCTAATTATTATGTTGTTCTCAAACAAGTTTTTGTTTAACATGATAGCGTAAGACGGACATGTAGCGTAATTGTAATCATTGTTTTGTTTACGTCGTTCACTATTTTATCCCTATAGTTGGGTACAGTTGACAAAGATATATTTCAAATACACACACCCGGAACAACTATCAATACTTAGGCGAGGCAAATATTATTTAGTACGGGAATCGAATCACGTGACGCAGACATCCACCCACTTAGCCACTGCGCCAAACGTTGTGTCAGAATTATAGATATACAATAAACTCATCGCAGGGCCATTGAATTGTTATATTATATTTGACCTTTTTCAAGTGAAGTTATGTCCATAATACAAAAAAAATACTAGTACCTCATCCAGTTAGATTTTATGTTAAGATTTCGTACACTGCACTAAGTAATTTGATAACACGTCGCAACGCTCGCGTTTTGTTTTGTGCTTTACACATGAAAGATTTTGAAATGTTTTTATTTGCTTCATTTCAATGTGCATTTGGTAGAGTAATTAATGAAAAAACCTTTAGATGCGGCCACAGAAATGTTAATAATAAGTCCATGAAATGTCCTGGAAGTCGACTCCAAAATATTTAGCTGCTGTTTGCCTTATTTGAGTTTTGATAGGCAATTTTAATTAGTGTCACTTGTTATTCAATTTAATGGTTTTTTTTTTTCAGGATCATGACAGACTTTAATCTCTTACATTTTATAACACGGTTCATTAGACGACACGGTAGGCGCAGTGGGCAAGCAATTGGTTTTCTTCACTACGTCCCGTAGGTTCAATCCCCGCACAGAATATCAGATGGCCTGTCTTCAGTTGTTTCATCTGTAAGGTCTAATTGTGTGCACGTGTGACATATAATGTTTTAAAACTGTACCTATTATAACAATGTACTGTGATCGGAACCACCAGAAAGAAACTTTCAAGCATTCGGTTTTGAACAAAATAGAACTCGAAAACTCTGTTACAATAATTGTTTCTGTCAAATGCCAGCTGACAATCCACTGGACATCAGATTTCGCCCGGATCGATACCCGGCCACCGCAGCGTATAATCGGTTTACCCGGCTGCAATGTAAAGCAGAACAACCGGCTAAGCTAAACCTTTATCGCAGTTAATACCGAGTCTTTAGGTGTTAAGTAACTAAGAAGTTTAATCTTTGATAGTTGTCGTTGAGCTCGACTGAATTTTCCTTTTTTTTTTGTGTGGCTCATAGAATGTTCTGTTAGCAACAAACACAGTTTTTTAAACAGTGTCCTTTTTCAAATAATGCCTAATTCTTGTTTGCCCTAAGGAATAAGCACGTTTTGGAAAACATGATTAATCCGTTTTTTGCGTTAAGTATCTCTAGGTCTATTGTCTAGGCCAAGGTACCTGACTTTATTCCACACTTTTTTTCGGAACAAAGTAAATTGTCAAATAATATTTTTTTATAGTTTATCGCCGGAGTATTCATTTCAAACAAACCACTGTTTTTTTTTTTATCTTAAGCACGTTTTATATTAGCTATATTGAATTCATGAAGAAATTAAGTTTCGTAAAGCCCTCTAGTTAGATTCTTAAAAAGGTTACAGTTAAAGCCATTAAATGAAGGGTACTTCGATTTTAAAACATTGTAAATATTATTCAGCCCAAATTCAAATAACATTCAATGAAAATAATTCTAAGAATGTTCAATCTATGTCTTCAACCTAATATTTAAAGCAAACTTCAATTTTCAACTTAATATGCCTTCGTTCTAAATTTCGAGAGTCCTAGATTTTATAACTGATAATTTCAGTTGATAACATTTTACGTTTTAATGGATTGCTTAGCTCAGACGCATAATAGCAAAAGTTATGAAAGTCTTAAATAATGTTTGTTATTTATTTTATGACTAGCTTTTGCCCGCGAATTTGTACGCGTAGAATTTAGAATCTGATATTTTCCTGCGGTAAAATAGAGCCTATATTTTAAGTTAAACCTCTAGCAATACATCGGTGAAATTTGCATTCAATTCCATGCAGTAGTTTTTGCGTGATGCGTGTACAAACCGACAGACAGACAGATAAAAATTCTAAAAACTGTTGTTTTGGCTTCTGTTGCTCTAATAAAGAGTTTTTCTTCAATATCTCTTATCGCTAAAACTCGTGAAGTATAAACTCAAAACAAAAAAATTCAGCCCATAAGTGACTCACAGCTGACAAGCTGGAGAGAGACCTAACCCTTCTTATCCTAAGGGGCCCCCTTAGGATAAGAAGGGTTAGGTCTCTCTCCACCACGCTGTCCTAGTGTGGGTTGGTGGCCACCGAACATCAAAATCTCTTTCACAGTTTACACACCGTACATGATTCCAAAAAGTCACACACCTGCATGGAAAGCAACCTTTCAATCGCTAGGCGATCACGTGACACTACTATTATTACAGGTCTAGACCATACCTCCCAAAGTGGTCCAGGTGGACCCCCAGGGGTCCACGGGAGACTCGACGGGGTACTCTGTTGGCGTGACAAAACAAAATGGAGGTTTACAATTCAATTTACAACATGGTAGAAATGTAAGTGCAGGGGGTCCTCCGGAACCAGCTAAATTTTGAAAGTGGTCTATGAGTAAAAAAGTCTGGGAACCTCTGGTCTAGACTTACTTATTTATAGTATTTACTGTGCTGCAACATGACTGCGTTGTGTTGCGTGACAACCGCTGCCCTCACATGCCAACGTCACATTTTCGTGTGACGGTAGATTTAGCTGTGGATTTATTCGCTTTTACTGTGAACAGCAACATGACAGCTGTGTTAACGTAAACCTGGACATGTTAAAATTATTTCATGAGTGTCGACGCTACAAAATAATCTAGTGTGAATAGACGTTTTGAACAAAGTCCTCTGGTTAACGTAACTTTAAATTGTATCATTGCAAAAAGTTACGATTAAAATAATACTAGCTACTATAAAGTCCAAAAATAAATCGACGGTACGGTTGGCGCATTGGTTGAGAGATTGAATGCTGCACTGCGTGTCGCGGGTTCGATTCCCGCACGGAACAAATATTTATATAATCTACAAATAGTTGTTTCGAAAAAAAAGATAAAAGAAACTTTTTAAATTAAATTAAACCCAATTAGTATACTTTAACACTCGATTTGTTATGCAGCAGTTCTAACAAATCATTTTAAATCTATTTGCAATTAATCAACCAGTTCGGATTTATCAGAAAAACGGTTTATAATTGAGCCATAGTAACATTGACTGCTACCAGGAAGACTGATTTCTACTAGCAAATGTCAGAGGTGTTTGTATGGACGGGGGATTGACAGGCTAATGAAATAATAATAGCAGTGACCTTTTTTCTGCGTTTAATGTTTCTTCAACAATCTCAAATTAAATCAAATTAACGTAAGTACAATATATGAAGCCTCGTTTTGAGCTATTCATTATTCACCACACAAACTTATATTTGTGATTGCAATGGTAAGAAATGCCTCCGTCAAATGTGTCCCATAAAACGTTTTCAAATTACGTCAAAGTAGGGTAGGTATCACCCAATTTGTTATTCAGCACAGAGCTACTTATTTTTGTCACTGTCTGCGAATAAGTCTCCCGTGAAACAGCTCACACGGCGAAATTAATTGTTCCTCTTTTAGTAACGTAGCTGCCTGAATTTTCAGTACACAAGTTGAATATTAGCAAGTTTTAATGTTACGATGCTAATTTTTCGTCAAGTTTGTGATTTACTAGCAGTATGGTGTGTACTTTGTTTTTGTTGTTTGTCCCGGATGAGTAATAATACTGATTTATATTCGTACGTACGTTGGTTATCCAATTTTTTGCTGTCTATAGCTCAGAAATGGAATTTAAGACAGATAAATCTGTGAACGGGTGCTGATGGATCTATTACAGGTATCAAATATTCTTATTTCCTTGCCAAATGCATTTGTTTTGACTGTAAAGTACAACACTACTACGAAAAACCTATGGCAGACTGCAATAGGTTGTAACAATTTGATGCGTCAGGAGAGTTTTTTGTTTTTTGTTACATTTCAAACAAACATTCGTTGTCTTAAAGTAGCACTCAGTTCGAAAGTGATCACTTTTACGGAGTTTGCTTCTGAGATATATTAACTGTACTAACTTATTGATTAAACCTGACGTTCTATAACCGCTTGGTAATTATGTTTAATTAGTAAATAGGTACGTCTCAATATCACTCTCATATTTTATATAAATGAATAAAAATGCAACAAAATTTAAAGAAAAACAGTTTTAACACGATTATGAATAAAGGGTTCAATTTTTAAATACTGACCTTCATTTGACTATTTTATAAAATTTGCTGTGCAAAAGTGAAGTAGAGATCCTCAAGATCACAGATATCTGCTAGGTAAATAGAACGTACAATAAAAGAATTTGTTCCAAAAATTGCTTCGGGCATACGAAGAACAAAGTCACACGATTCAGTAATAGCAGTACAAGTGTTGAGAACGAGTGAGAGTTTCTGTCGACGCACAGCTGCGACGGACTCTAACGCTTTCCGGGTGTGTGGTACATGTAACAAGCTCTCAGCTGCAATTGCAGGTTTCTTATTCACCATCTGCCTAACCTCGCTACTATGTTGAGGCTCGCTAACGTTACCAGATGCGGTTTAATACCCGTATTTTATACGCAGCGAATCTGACCTACGCCATCCAATTGCTAGAAACAAAAAAAAAATTTAGGCCCCATTTATTACTCGGATAAAAGTTATCTAGCTGTTAATTTGAAATTTGAATTAGTTTTTGTGTGCACCTATCAGAGAATAACTTATTTGAAATATATCCAGCTATTGAATAATCAGCCGTAGATCTACTAAGTGAATGGCACATCTACTATACGAAAATACAATCTCGAAAATGTAATATTTCTTCCTCCAACATGTTTCATTTCTGTTTCATCTTAAAACAACAACTAGCAACTGACACGACATGCGACAGTCGCAAAAAGTTCGGCAGCATAAGATTAATTTAGATAACGTACGGAAGAAGTTACGTCATCGCGTCGCAGCTGCCCTGATCAAACTACTTACTGAGTGTAGTTTAATGTACATAGGTAATTTGGTATACTGAGATTGTGACTGAAGAATATTATATAAATAAGAGACAATTGTGAAGCTTCGGTACGGGTATCGGTAATCAGTACCTAAGGACCAGTAACAGGAACAGTTAAATTTAGTATATTTAGACCAGTAGTTAGTATGGATACGCCTCCAGAATTCCGGGATTGTTTTAAACATAGCATCACGCCTATATTCACCGAAGGGTTAAGCACTGTGAGCCCATTGCCATCTACAGGGCACAGTTCCAGACTCCGTGCTGCTACTAAGAACTTCCATACAGAAGAACTCAATAAGACTTTACCTGAGAATCGAATCCAGGACGACACACTCAACAGTCGCGTTTGCGAGCTCTAGACCAATGAGGCCGTCTAATAAGCAATCAAGTATTAATAATAAAAAATATTACTTCATGAAACACAATAAAATTCGGTAAATATAAAGTCAAGTCCAAAACAAAAACATACCTATAAGTAAAATACATAAACTAAGCAATTTCGCACGTCGTCTCGTCGTCCTTAATTTTCGCAATTTTCATCATAACGCCTGGACTAACTAGGAATTAACTGCGAAACCGAGACCTGATTTACACATTGAAACTCACGTACAATGAATAAAACATGAAACTACAACGCCTCCGAATTTACCTCCATATAATTTATCGCTATATTTTTATGTGTAACAATTGGGGGAACGAAAAAGCAACTCTTTTTGAGTGGCATTTTATTTTTATTGCAACGTACCGCTAAAAAAAGATTGCGTTATTTTATGTTTTACCCTATTTTGAGGTAGTTGTTTTCATTCGTGCGAGAATACATTTGCACTAATGCAATTGCAAAAGCTAGTTGCACATTTTTATGGCGTTGACCATTTTTTATTTCAAAAGGTGTTTAACTACGTAGCCGCATTTTACTCATTCGTAGCAAAGGCGTAGCATCGTAGCCAACATCGTAGCGACATAGCATGCATCAGTCTTCAAGAAGATTTCATTGAAATATTTAATTATAAAAAGTTTCAAACAGGTACACCTCTTATAAGGCAGTCACGCTCAACTTTCTTAACGTCAGAATAATAATATAGTTGATTCTGTACGTGGTATGAAAGCCTCACACGAGGATATTTTGTTTACAAAAATTCATAATAGTAAAAAAAATGAAAGAAAGCATATTTTTGTGACGCTTGCGTAATAGAAACTCAGAAAAAGTACCCATCTAACTGCCAGTTCGCAGGTCTTAATCGCGCATGAATGGAAATTATGATTTAGTATGAAACATTGACTGTAGCAGAGTTATAGTAAAAGAGTTCAATCTATTAAAAAAAAAACAATTATCAAAGTACCAAAGGCTTCTTCATCAACTAACTATCTCTACGTTTCATAAGTGCCTGAGTTGGGTTTACATGAATTTAAGATATATTCTATACTATCACTTTAGTTTATTAAAAGAAACTACTCAAAAAAGATTACATACACTGTTAATAAAGAATATCGAATAAAATATCCAGATACACTTAACCTATTGAAAAACCTTTTCCAGTTTATTCTACGAGGAAAAGCTTAAGCGATACATTCAGTTTTTCCATTCTCCTACAAAACGGACCCGGAATCGTACTAAGAGGGTGACGCAAGTTCCTTTGAAGAGATGAAAGATTCTTTTAAAGGCAAAACTAAACAACAAACTAAATGATTATTCTTTCATCGTGTAAGAGCTTTTGCCGGCAAGTATGGGGCAACGAAATACATTCATAGCATCACGCCTGTATTTCCCGAGGGTTAGGCAGAGGTGTACTATTGTACACCAACATTTCGCCGTTATTGAGTCCCATGTAATATGGGGGCGAGCCTATTGCCATCTACCGGGCATAGTTCCAGACTGCGTACTGCTACAGAGAATTTCCATACTGAAAAACCCAATAACACTTTGCCTGACCCAGGAATCGAAACCTCACGCTCAGCGGACCGATGAGGCAACGGAATACTTTAAGACATAAAATTGAATTCATTTTAGCTTCATCCTTATGTAACAAATGATCGGGAATTGCATTTTTCGGATAATAGGTTTTTTTTTTTTTCGACAAAAGAAGCGGAATATCAAAAGACATTTTTCAGAAAACAGTAAATTCAAATGGTTCTGAACTGTAGCCGTGTAGGGCTGCCAGATGTGAATAATATTTAGAAACATTTTACGTCACACCAGATTATTTTAAGGTTCTAGAATCGTATGTGTGAATGAAAGCTGGCAAATAAGATGTACTTTGTGTGTTATTAAGTCGCACAGATTTTTGTCTTATTAAACCTTACTCGTGTTACATAAATTAGATTTTATTTAAAACAGAAGACGTATTGTACGATCTATTTTCTTCTCGTTTTACTTGAGAACAAAGAAAAACACTTCTATTTTTTCTTTAACTTATTAAACCCGTCAAGTGACGCTAAGAAGACACAAAATAAAAGGTCAGGCCGGTCGCGTCCGTTTGTGTCTTTATGAATTACCTTTTAGTTTGAAAAATTCATCCTTTTTCCTGTGATGAGCAACCCTATATATTTTCTTTATCTGGCCTACTTGCATGCTTTGTACGATGCACCCAATTTTTGAATATTGGAAACAATATCCGCCATGCAATGGAGCGAAGTGCCGGTTCAATTTTATTGGGGCAACTTAAAAACTTCTTGTTGCAAGTCTCGTTCTTAAAAGGTTCTTCGTACATAAGGCATTAGAATCCAGGAGTGGATGTCAAGTGTCACTCCTAATTTGACTTAACTGTGATTGAATGAGAGATTGTAATTGAGCATTAATTAAATGAATTGAGGATATTGAATTGTGAAGTACTTTTAATTAAGGGGCCGTCCATTAATCATGTCAGGCTCGAAAGGGGGGGAGGGGGTTTGGCAAAAATCACGAAATATCACAACGGGGAGTGGGGTGTAGTAAAATATCACGTGTATTTATTTTTTCACCTGCTAATCCGTGGTCCAAGGACAATTTACATTAAATAGTTCATGTACTAGTACAATATATGGTTTTCGCATGATTACACCATTCTTTTAATATTATTTTTATGCCAGTCAAAAACAACCTGCAACCTTTCTGTCTAGACATTTTTATCATGGCCCTTAATTTCAGAATATAATTTGAGTATACTTTATACCTGTATTTAAAGATATTATTCAAAAAATTATAAGATTCGGTGAGTTTGGGTTAAAAATGCTAAAAAACATCACGTGATTAATGGATGGCCCCTAAACATAATTTTGACTTTATAACACGTCAAGCGACGTAAAGTAGACTTGTTAGAAAATATATTGTTTTCAATCGTTTGCAGCTTAATTAACTAATTAAGGTAATCGTAACGAAAGCCTAATGATGTGTAGTATATTTATACTAAAAATATGTTGTTCTTTTTCAGGTAAGATGACACAAATATTCATCATCACACAATTCTTTACTGCAAGCTAAAGTAAGTAAATCAACCTCCGAGGACGCTAATAATCCCTGTACCTCTATTATGAGTTTTTTACTATTTACTTTCATAGTAAATGTAAATTTTCATGCATGCTATTTTAGCTCTTAATTTGGTTACGTTAGGGATTAGAGTCGCTAACATGACGTCTCTAAAATATAGTAAATAGTAAATCAAAACTTAACTATGACACATATGTCACATAAGCGGCTGTTATCCCTAATGTAACCAAGTTAAGAACTAAAATCGCTATCATGAAAATGTACTTTACTATGATAGTAAATAATAAGAAAACTCGTGATAGCGGTACTGATTCTGTTGTAGTTACATCGCACTAAAATAATTATAATCACGGTACATGTTATTCTTGCAAACTTTGAAAAGGACAAAGAGAACTAGCATTGTATGGCCTATACGAATAAAAAAGATTTGAGTTTGAGTTTGGCAGAAAATATTTAAAAAATGACGACGTTGGAACCAGATTGGTCTAAGTGACACAAATAATGATGAGGTGCACCTCATTACTTAGATCAGTGTGGCATGCCTTTACTTTGCAAACCGCGCCAAATCTATAGTGAGATGTGAACCCTCACGGAAGAAAGCACTGAAGTGCACTTAGATCAGTGTGGCATGGAAGAATTATGATTTTTCTATGCCATTCTGTAATAAACTCATTATTGGTAAAAATGTCACTTAGATCACTCTGGTTCCAACGTCGTCAAATGGCCTATGCCTATAGCGATCGCGACCAAATTCACATTGATTACAAGTAAGTAGACTATTTTTACACGGCTAACAATCTTCCACACTTATATTTTATAGACGTGGTAAGAATAAATTAATTTATAAACAACAGAGCCAACATTTTCTTAAATTGAAGTCTATTTGCCAAGTATGTTGGAAAGTTTCAAAGTTATCATTTATTCAACAAAAGCTCTATAAACCTACGCATACGAAATTAAATGTTTGTTATACATTTCACTCTGATGGACGTGTAAATAAACTTTGGTTCAAACAAAGCTTATCAAAATTGTATAACGTAATCTTAAATTGTATATAAGTTTCACACTGTGTAAACCCGACTCATTTTACAAAGCTTGTAATGTTGTTCCATTTTACGTACATAGATGATATGAAAATAGTTCATGAGAAATGTTTCAACGTTTTGATCTGTTCATTAAGGCAGAATTTGGCGCAGTGGTTGAGAGATCGACTGCTGCGCTACGTGTCGCGGGTTCTATTTGTATGATCTACAGATAGTTGTTTCGGGTCTGGGTCTTTGTGTATGTGAATACACACCGTGCCTCGGAAAGCACTTAAAGCTGTTGGTCCTGCGCCTGATCTCTCCGGTCGTGTCAGATTGCCGTCCCATCGGACTATGAGAGTGAAGGAATAGAGAGAGCACCTGTGTTTGCGTACACACTTGTGCTCTATAATATCTCCTGCGTAGTTGGCTAATCTCCGGTGAGATTGGCCGCCGTGACCGACATTCGGTCAGGAGGACATTATAAAGCAGGAGGCGCCCGACGGCGAAAAACTTAGATTTATTGTGTCTTTGTGTCATTTCATGGTTACGTTACATTCCGAATCCCTCATCACCTACATCCTTGTATAGTGTAAGAATTTTTTTTTCTTACACACTCGCCAAACTTTATCCGTCTTATAAGAGTTAGTTTTAATGCTTAGCCGATCGTTTGTTGTTTTCTTTTTGAGGTGAGATATGACACTATATTTAAACCCGTCAACCGATCCAAAGCCACAATAGAATTTCTTGTTTGCCTATATTCATACAGCAGTTGAAGATACACGCCCTATACTTATTACTTAATGTCAAATGTCAAAAAGTTAACAATAATTACTCACGTAACTTATTACCCTAGACTTACAGTCCAGAAATTCCTCAGAGTAACATTAAGCTATCTTCTTCTTCCGTCGAAGGCAAGAGCTATCATAGTAGAATCTCTCATGCCATAGTTGAAAGTTTAGACAGTCAGCGATGATGATACCGAGGCTGACTACCCAGGATGCGCCAGGCGAACATAATTATCGTCACTCGTGGAGGCTATTTCCTTGCGCATTAAGCTATAATAATATCCCCAACACCCTTCACAAGTACGCTCACCTACATTATTTAACTTCATAGCGACTTTTGAATCCCGCATTAGTACCATAAAATATATTCAGAATATTTTAAAAGTTCCGGGTTTCGCACGAAAGTAATTTGCTTTGAAAGCGTACTGCCGAACAAAGGGGCGACGCAATATTGTCCTAACGAATTCCCGACGATATTTAGGCCGTCTTATTTTATTAGGGTACCGCGAGGACAAGGTGAAAACGGTATTGAAACCGTATTTCAGTTTTTATTGAAGTTTGTGATTGAGTTTGCGAGAGATTTTGATTTACTACAATAGTTGAAGTTCGTAAGACTAACTAACAACTTCTTGCATAATCCAGGGCGTTTATCTTTCTTTCTTCTATCTTTTATATCTTTCTTAGAATTTGTTCTTTTAATGTATAATGAGGATATTTTAATGAGATTTGTCGAGTTCTTGAAATTTAAACGGAGTGACTGATTACGGAGTTTTCAAAGGTAAATCACAACTCACATTCCAGGTCATAAAATTGTTATGCTTAAAGTTAATCGGATTCTGTTGTTTTATTTTTGTTGGAATTTGGTATCATCATGCCTGTATTCCCATATGGGTAAGACAGAGGTGAACTATGTAATAATACATCCACATTTCTCCAATTCAGTTATTAAGTCCCATATAATTTAGGGTGATTTTTGATATACACTTAGAACTTCTGTGAGAAATCCCATTGAACAGATGAGAAATATTTAGGTTAGCAGATAACCGCAAAACCTTTATTTCTTTCTTAAATATAAAATCAATTTCGTCTAAAACATAAATAATGAAACAGCTTGAATTCGCCTATTGAACTCTATAAGCTTCTTTAATTAATTTTCCAGTAGCCCATATTATAAGGGCAATAAAAATAATAATTTGTCGCCCGCCCGCCCAACTCCCCGCCCTACGATTTACTTACCCCGCAAGGTTCTCGTTATGTCGGGAACATTTTTTCTTAAGATTTCTTGCTTAAGTTTCGTCTGTTAAATTAGTTGATCCTTGTAATTTGAACGGTTAATAATTTGAGTTTGAATTTGTAAGGAGGCAGCTTAGAAGGGTTGTTTTTTTAATTAATTGACATCTACAGAACATGGGAAAAGAGGAGATGAATAATGTTAGGCAGTAAGCGGTACGGACAGTTTATAGATTACTTTAGGAAATCGTGTTCCCCGATTCGTATCTAAAAATCTTTAAGGCATTTGAATAGGCATTATTTGAGTTCGCGTGATCCATCCTCGGCAGCATCGTCACGTACCATCAGGTGAAGTGATGCCAAACGAAATGAATTTTGTAATAAAATAAAGCATGATGATTAAAAATATTATACTTAGAAGAAGCTATGTATTTACTCAATGACTGGAAACGAAGTATCGTCTTAAAAGTTCTTCTTCAAAGAACTAACCCATTCGGATGCAAAGGGTCCAAAATAACAGGTACCTAAGTCGAGGTTCTAACATTTTTTTATGTACCCAAATATGGCCGTTCCGAGGGGGTAGCTGTACCTCTCAGATCTGCCCGGCCATTCCTGAGCCCTTCTTCCTCTGATACACTTAGCAGATCTATTAAGTGTATATGCCTAAATACTGTTGAAAATGTGATTTTCCCTCATGGACCAATTCCCACTCCATTTAGGCCAAATTCGAAACGTATATATACAGAAAAACCACGATAATATCTCTAGTGTGTTATGCACACTAGAGTTACCGCACGGTTTTATCCACTCTATGTTAGATTTTGCAATAATATATAGCATCCCGCCTGTATTCCCCGAAGGGTTAGACAGAGGCGTACTATTATACACACATATTTCGCCATACTGTTATTGAGTCCCATGTAACGGTACAGTTCCAGACGGGCACAGTTCCAGAGTCAGTGCTGTTACTGAGAATTTCCATATAGAAAACCCAATAACACTGTCCGACGTGGGAATCAAAACCAGGACCTCACGCTCAGCAGTTGCTTGCGACCACTAGACCAATGTGGTGGTCATAATATACTCACATCTTGTAATAATATACAAATAAATAACAAGTTTTTCTGTATGGAAATTCTCAGAAGCAGCACGGAGTCTGGAGCTGTGCCCGGTAGATGGCAATAGGCTCGCCCCCTATTACATGGGACTCAATAACAGCATCGACGAAAAGTGGGTGTACATTAGTACACGTCTGCCTAACCCTTCGGGGAATACAGATTTGATGCTATGTTATGTTATGTTAAATAACAAAATTACTCATCACTTGTTACTTTATTTAATCCAGGTTAGCGCTCCTAAGTTAGGTGTAAGCGTTATTAAAATTCAGAATAAAGTATCCTTGCGACGAGACTGTTAAGTAAACTGTCTGATACAGCGTCTAGACGCGGCTAATAACATATACCTAGGTACCAGTAGCATAACGCTGGTACATGGCGACCTTTACGAACAGTTTGTACATATTCATTTACAAGATATATGGCTGCCAGATTGTTTGTTGGAAAGCGCGACCTCTGAGCGTGTCTATTTCAACTGGGCCTTTATGGGCGCTTTTAAAACGTTATGATTCTAGTTGCGCGGTTCCAAAAGGACGGATGGATGGATGGATCTTTGTTACTCTTTCACACCAGAACGGCTGAAGGGATCTGGATGAAATTCGGCACAGAGATAGATTATAGTTTGGAATAGGACATAGGCTTTTATCCCGGGAAAATGTACGGGTTCGTAAACCACGCGGGCGAAGCTGCGGGTGGAAGCTAGTAATCATATATGGCCTTTTGGAAAAGATATTTTGGTATTTATATTTAAAATTTAGACACTTAACAGTATTATACAGTGCTTAGACGCGTCTAACAATCTAAAACATTTGAGGTTTCATTTACAGCTACATACTGTTCTATTTATTTGTGATATACATATGTTGACCTTTACAAAGTTCTTTGGTCATACAAATTTGGGATAATGGTGCTCTAAATTACACTGTGAAATAGAGAGAAATGAAATGAAATGAAATGAAATGAAATGAAATTATTTATTTTGCAATTAGGATTTTTCAATCACTTTTACACGTCTTTTTTAAACTAGATGGCGTCGGCATTTCCTATGACTATCCCTGAGAAGAAACGCCGAAACAAACTCAGGGGTCAAAGTCTATTTTAAAGTCCAGACAGATTGTATTGATGTAAAGGTTTATGTGAGACAAATATAGGGTGGAATAGCCTTTTGAAGAAAGTGCCATAACTATTTGAGCTAACCTGTCGCAACAGAGTGCGAGCATGCATCAGTTATCGTGAGAATTAATGAAATGAAGAGCGCTCAGCCTAGATCTCACTCACATTTACAATGTATAGCGGTTATGAAATAATTTCAATTTAAACGACATTACAATAACAAAATAATGAAGTAAATAATATAATAATTAATGGCAAAATTTGTATATAAAAAAAAGAAAGGCTAAAGAGCGGCTCAATCCCAAGCGTTTTTGTCATCTAAATAGTCCGAAATTTTATAGTATCCTTTTTTACAAAGTTTAGATTTAATTACAATTTTGAACTTCTTTAATGTTAAATTACGTATATCATTGGGAAGCTTATTGTAAAAGCGTATACATTGTCCCATGAACGAGTTGCTTATTCTGTGGAGGCGCGTAGCATGTACAGCAAGGTTGTGTTTATTCCTAGTGTTCAAAGAATGAGTATCAGACAGTTTGACAAAGTTCGAAATATTTTTATAAATATATATTAAATTTTCAAAAATATATTGTGACGCTACAGTTAGAATATTAATTTCCTTAAATCTGTGTCTCAGCGACACCCTTGGACCAAGATTATAAATAGCTCGGACAGCCCTTTTCTGCAAGACGAATATAGTATTGATGTCTGCAGAGTTTCCCCAGAGGAGGATGCCGTAAGTCATAACGCTATGAAAATAACTGAAATAAACTATTCTGGCTGTATCCACATCAGTTAAGTGCCGAATTTTTTTGACAGCAAACGCGGCAGAACTAAGCCTACCCGATAATTTGTTTATTTGCGGGCCCCATTGCAGTTTGGCGTCTATAGTGATGCCTAGAAAAACAGTTGAATCCACAATGTCCAGTTCCACTCCATTCAATTTAACATTGATTGGTACTTGTCGGACATTGGGCGTTGAAAATTTAAGACATTTGGTTTTTTTCTCATTAAGGAGAAGATTATTAACATTGAACCAATGAACTACATGAGATAGTGCAACGTTAACTTCGCGAAAATCTAGTAATTGTCGTCGAATTTTAAATATTAGAGAAGTATCATCCGCGAACAATACTACCTCGTGATTATCCCGTACGTAATATGGCAAGTCATTAATATAAACTAGAAACAAAAATGGACCTAGAATTGAACCCTGCGGGACGCCCATGGTGACCTCAGATCCCGAAGATCTCTTGCCATTAATATCGACCCTCTGAAATCTATTGCTTAAATAAGAAGATAAGAAGTCGAGAGCCTTGTTCCTTATGCCGTAGTGGTATAATTTCCTGATGAGTGTATAATGGTGTACGCAATCGAAAGCCTTTGACAAATCGCAGAATATGCCAAGAGCATCTTGCGAGTCTTCCCAGGCATCGAATATATGTTTCAGCAATTCCACGCCCGCATCTGTCGTTGAACGTCCCCTTGTGAAGCCAAACTGCTTTTTATGAAGTAGGTTGTGTCTATTAAAATGTCTTAACATCTGATTTAAAATCAATTTTTCAAAAAATTTACTCAAAGTGGGTAGAATTGAAATAGGCCGAAAATTTGTGGGATCCGTAGAACTACCAGATTTGAACAATGGTATTACTTTACTTTGTTTCATCAAGTCAGGAAATACACCAGATGCAATACAAGAATTGAACACGGTTGCCAAGTAAGGTGAAATCACGTCAATTATGGACGAGATAGTTCGTACTGACAGTCCCCAAAGGTCTGCAGTTTTCTTTACATCAAGACTTTTAAAAGATTCTTTAATATCTTTCGCATTAACAACTGAAAATTCAAAAGGTGTGCTACATTCAGATACGCTTTGTTTTAGTATAGTATAAGCGGAAGTGGAAGAAGACAAGAGAGTTTTGGTTGTTAAAATAGGAATATTAGTAAAGAAATTTTCAAACTCAGTTGCCACCTCCATATCCCCCCTAATATCTATGTCGTTAATTTTCAAATGGACATCGCGGCTACGTACTGTGGATCTTCCCGTTTCAGAATTAATAATATTCCATGTAGTTTTGATTTTGTTACTGGATACTTTTATCTTGTTTTTTAAATGTATTGACTTGGCCAAGGAACAGGCTCGTTTAAATATTTTTGAATATCTTTTTACATATTCTTTAAAATCTGCGCTATGATTGTACGTTTTTTCATAATATAATTGAAATAACCTATGTCTACTTTTAAAAATGCCAGCTGTCGCCCAGTCACTAAAAGTAAATTGATCACTGACCGATAGTGATTTTGGGGTAAAAACGTTACTAAACTCTCTATTAATCATATTGAACAGCAAAGTATAAGCTTGATCAGGATTGATGTCATACGGCAATAAAGGTAATTTATCTATAAGATTACATTTGAATAGTTCCAAACGGCCTTCATTGACAGGAACAACACTTACAAGTTTTCTTTGTACTCTAACTTGATTCCTAGGAAAAGTGACTAACTGACCACAGTGATCAGAGTCTAACTCATTTATAATTAATTTATTACAAGGTTTCAAGTTTGTAAAGATATTGTCAATACAAGTAGCACTAGAAGCAGTTATTCTAGTTGGTTCAAAGAAGATATTGTACAAGTTGTATGACTTAAATAAGGTTAAAATTTTGCTAGTATTAGACGAATTTTCCAATATATTTATATTAAAGTCTCCACAGACAACAACTGTTTTATTAGACTTCGAGCATTTAAATAACACATCCTCCATATATTTCTCAAAAACATCAAAAGATGCGCATGGGGGCCTGTACACGCTCATTACAATGAACCGCTCTAGCTCAATACAAGATATCTCAATTACTCGCTCAACAGAGAGGCTCACAATATCTTTGCGTTCTTTACACTTCAAGTTGTTACGTGTAATTATTAATGAGCCACCATGGATTATATTTACTCTGCTGAACGAGCTGGTGACTTGGTGGTTGTTGAAGTTGAACATTAACTGATGGTGTTTTAGCCAATGTTCAGTCACACATAAAATATCAATAACATTGCAGTTCAAAAACAACTCCAATTCTAAGTCTTTACCCATCAAACCCTGTATATTTTGGTGCACTATGTTAAGACAATTTAACTGATTATTAATTTTATTGCTCAAGTTTGATGGGGGTGATATTACATTAATGCTAGCGGGTATCTCTGTTGCCACAGTGTCCCTCAAACTAGGGTACAAATCTAAATTAATAAAAGAAATATTGCCAGAGGTTGACTCTATTGTCTTATGGTGTAATTTAAATTATTTGGGAAAAAATCAACACTTTGCTTATCTAGATTACAATTATTTAACTGCTCAATAGAAATAGAAGTACTGTTTTTCAATAAAGTGGCTGAGTTAGAAATATAATAAGATAACAACTCTGCAATCTGCTGTTTATAAAAGCTTGAAATAAAGTAATTATCTTTAGTTGAAAAATAATTTTTGCTAATGATTACATTAGAGTCAACCAATTCAATACTTTGATTATAAAATGACATAGTGTGAAGTTTCCTATTGCATTTATATCTAAAATCATTCTCCGTTTGTGACAAACCCTTGCCATAAGGAAAGGCAAACAGGATAATTTTGTTAACTATTAATTTTGAAAGATGATCAAAATAATTTATCAATGTTTCTATGTCTGCGTTTCCCCTTCTCCCAATTGCTATTATTAAAGTAGTATGGGGACAAAAGCTACTATTTATGACCTTGTCTAATATGTTTGTATAGCTGGCACCGGTCATACAAATATTGGTGACCAGTTCTCTAGAATAATGTTTTAATAATTGACCCATATTCTTACCAATTTCATCGCTGTACATTATTATTTTATTATTTTTTATTATATTATTTGTATTTTGTGAGCAAGTTTGTGTTTGTGTGGCGAAGGAAGTACTTGTGAGACCGCCAGACAACTCCACAGAGTGAGTCACTGATTGTAGAGGCTCATGGGAGGTAGTCGACTTTGAGCAGCCCGATGGATACTGTTTACAATCAGGTGTTTGGTTGTTCATCAGTGAATGATACATTTTCTCATTATCACTACACAAATCCACCAAGCTGTTCATCGCCAGAATGTATTCTCCTATTTCCTTTTGAGAAGTTTGATACTTAGATGTTATAAGCTGTAAGGAATCTTGTAGGTGAAGAATCTCTGACTGTAGTTGTTGTAAGTCGGCCTCATATTTAATTTTGTTATTATTTATGTTAATTTTATAATTACAAATTTGTTCTTTTAACTCTATACAAGTACTTATATATATACTTAGAGGTCTTATAAAGTGAAATGTTTGGGTATATACGTTTTTATTTATAACGAAGTTCTGACAATGTTGAAAGGCTTGGCTCGAAACTACAAATGTAATTGAAATATCGTTTCGTTTACGTTTTTATTTTTAAACGTGAAGAACGTGCGCGTTTTTCGAGTTGTAATTAAATAAAATGATAAAGTACATAAAGCTGGAATACTTTTAAGTATTTAGGAATACTTTTTAAGGTTCCGTACCCAAAGGGTACAAACGGGACCCTATTACTAAGACTTTGCTGTCTGTCCGTCGATAGCTAGACAGTTGAAATTTTCACAAATTATGTATTTCTGTTGCCGCTATAACAACAAATACTAAAAATAAAATAAATATTTAAGGGGGGCTCCCATACAACAAACGCGATTTTTTTGCCCTTTTTTACTCGATATCAATACTGGCAACAGGTAGGCACTTGAAATATTCACAAAATACTCAGTTGTATTTTTACTTTAACAATAAATACCTACTGTTGTTTACCAAGTCAATGGTACGGAACCCTTCGTGCGCGAGTCCGACTCGCACTTGGCCGATTTTTAATCTAATCTGGCTAGTTAACAATCATGTTAACGCTATTATTGGACACTTTCATAGTTAAAGTCGAGCTTTTATTGATTAAAACTTAATCTTAATTTCAATTCAAGACTACTTCATTAGTCTAGTGACCGCAAGCGCGACTGTTGAGCGTGAGGTCCTGGGTTAGATTCCCGGATCGGGCAAAGTGTTATTGGGAACTGTGCCCGGTCGATGGCAATAGGCTCGCCCCCTATTACCTACATGGGACTCAATAACAGTATCGGCGAAAAGTATACAATAGTACACCTCTGCCTAAGCCGTCAGGGAATACAGGCCTGATGTTATGTTATGTCATGTAATTTCAATTCCATTTTTTCAATAAAGCTAGCAATACACTCGAAGATTAATTACATTATAATATATAAGATCGAAGATAAAGGAATATTCCGTTACAAAAGAGCTTTTCTCATGGAATAAAATTTATTCCTTTGCCTTCTTCTGCTGAACTGAAATATAAATTGAAAGTACTGGTGACTTATTCATTTCGCTAGTACCCGTATTTCTTGTTTCTACAAAAGCGATCTTTAGCTGCTCATAAAGAAAACCGACTATCTCCGACTTAGCGCGGATCACGTTCGTGCCCGAAGCAAAGAATTTTTAATATTTTTACTTGTCTGATTTAGTGTCGCAGGCTGCTCTTTTTCCCTTCCGTGCCTTACGGTTGGAATGTGCGCCACGAATCGTTACTTTTTATACAGCACTTTATCATGGAAATGGTCTAAATTCTTTATTTCGCGTTAAGACGCCTGTGCAGTGAGGTATGTTGTGTTTATGTTCCTTTTAGGAAGTAAAAGAACTTTGTTTTGTGAGAAACGAAAAAATTGAGCCGTTGAAATGGAAATAGGTTGAAAAATAAACTTGATTCTATTCTTTAGTTGAATTTGAGATCGTCCTTTGTTTTGGTTGATAATACGATTGACAGTCAACACGATAATATCTGAAGGACGTATATGTATTTAATTAGAGTCGAAATGTACGGCTTACTTATATCGTTCGTGTGCAATTTTCGATAGTGTTTGTCAAGTGTTAATAGAACAATTAACAGGATTATGTTGAACATAAGGCGTTGATTAATTATTCTTTTTATCAGTCGTTTAATAATAACGATTGAAAGTTTACGTTATGCGGGTTATATTTTGATTGATTGCCTCATTGGTCTCGTAGTCGCAAGCGAGACCGCTGAGCATGAGGTTCTGGATTCGATTCCCAGGCCGACAGTGTATTTTTCTGTTTGGAAATTCTCAGTAGCAGCAGGGAGTCTAGAGCTGTGTCCTGTAGATAGCAATAGTTTCGCCCCCTATTATTTGGGACTCAGTAACGGCATCCGCGAAATGTGCGTGCACAATAGTACACCTCTGCCTAACCCTTCAAGAAATACAAGTGTGATACCATCTTATGTTATTTCATTGTAGTCAATAAAGTATCTTAATAGGAAAAATATCATAGGTAAAACCCCAAACTCTAGCCTATCATAACCAAAAACAAAATATCACTCAACTCAAACACCAAAACCGTATCGAAAGACCAAATAACCATCAAAAGAAAGTCTTTAGTCCAATAAACAAAACATTCTCTGAACTAGACGGTTCCATTGCCTATCGCTAGCTCTACTGTATCTCTATATCCAAATCTGAGTAAGTTACAAAGGATGTGAAAGGTTCTGCAACCCTTTGACGTCAAAACGACACGCACTCCACGCGGTCGATTTCGTGTAGGTACAAAGAAACTTTGCGAAAGTGTTTTCGTCCGGATGGTTTTGGTGAAATTTCAGGCTATTTAGTGTGAGAGCGAATTAGGGTAAAATGTATAAATTAATTGCTTAGAAGTGTGGGTGTCACTTAATGATTTCCATGGGAATAATGTTCGTAATTGTGTAGATTGCGGCATTCAGTAGACTAGGTCAAAGTCAATTTTTTTATTTCATCTAAGTAGGCCTTTGCAGGCACTTTTAAAAAGGGGGTAGGTCCTATAGAGAAGAGAGCGACAAGAAACTCCATGGATACTATTTTCAAAAACTATCCATAAAAGGATGAGTTTTTTGTAAGAATGAGAAAGAAACAGCGTTCACAAATCCGAATAAAATGGTTTCAATCGGATTTGTACGCGAGTCTTTTACTCTTAGTAGCATTATTATAAAATCCATGTTAAGCACTTGACAAATCGACTGCTGTTGCGCTACATGTCACGGGTTCGATTACCGCTCGGATACAATTTTTGTATGATCTATAGTTGTTTCAGGTTTGAGTGTATGTCAATGTAAATATTTGTGTTGGTAAACGCATCCACGATACAAGAATTATTCATAGGGTGGGGCATAGAATTATAAAAAGGGCAAAGTATTATAGTGATATTCCTTAGTGGCAACCTGGAGTTTGGTATCTATTTGTCCATCTTTCGTAATTATTCATCATCATTCTGCTTTTCATCAGCATACTATATAAAAACCATCACAAACATTTTACTTCAACTGAGACCTAATTAAAAAGCACATCGTCTTAGTGTCACATAATGAACACAAATTTACAAAGACACAGTTATAACAACAAACACGTGTTACCGCATCAGTCCAATTAATATACCTAGACAACAGAACTAGTTGACGTTGCCAGAATGTTTATCCTAACTTTGGAGTTCGGTCTTAATTTTGAAACGGAGGACTATGATTTAAGGGTAAAGAAACACTTGCCTAAACCTTCCATAAATACTGACGTGATACGTTAGGATATTTAATATATGCTATTCACCTGAGTGAATATTTAGTATTTTTCAATACTATTTTGCATTTATCTCCCTAGTGTAACGTAAAAATTACCCATATGACTAAAAACAGGCAGCGTTTTATCCTGAATTCACGATTACTGTATGTGACGTTAAACACAACCTACAAATAAAGTTTAAAATATGAAAATTGAAAAGAATATTCATTTCTCTTCCTCCGCTATGTAAATCGATCCTAAGTTCAGCAATATCAATCATTAGTTTCACTGAAAAAATTGGATTCAGTGCATTTATATGGTAAACATTTTCAAGTAAGCATTGGTGATAGTTAATTGTCTTATTTAGTCTAATTGTAATTAGAACGACCTCAGATTTCAATTTGGTCTTTTCAGGACTTAGGTCCTTGGAGATCTAGATTTAATCCCGAGTTCAATCAAAAGTGAATGAGTTTTCTGTTAACGTTGTATTAGCAAAGGAAAATTAGATCTAGCCAATGCTATTTCTTAATTATAAGCCCACTATTGGACAAGTGGCCTAAAAAAATATCACAGTTGAGTTATTTAAAGTAAAACAAGGACATAAATAGAGTCACGTACTCATGAGATAAATATTTTTACACATTATGGATGCATTCGACATAACATAGCATCACGCCTATTATTCCCCGAAGGGTTAGGCAGAGGTGTTACTATTGCACACCCACTTTTCGCCGATACCGTTACTGAGTCCCATGTAATAGGGGGCGAGCTTATTGCCATCTACCGGGCACGGTTTCAGACTACGTGCTGCCACAGAATTTCCATAAAGAAAAACCAATAACACTTTGCCCGACCCGGGGACCGAACCAAGAACTCCATGCTCAGCAGCTACGCTTAAGGCCTCTAGGCTTTTTTAGTTTGAAGATTTTTTTAACGTTTATTTTTATCACATAACGCCACAAAACTACAATTCCTTAACAAAAACAAATTCAAACAGGTCTTAATCTGAACTCGTCGTACTCAAATCTAACAGGCAATGGCGTATGTAAACAGTAAGCTGGAAGATGTTTACAATCTACCCGCATTTAATCGCCGCCTGCAAACTCTGTCCTCAGACCCTACTGGCTTGTGTACTCGTCTTGTGTACTGTGTACTTCGCTTGTGTACTGTACTGGCAGCGGGCAGTGACTACCAGGTTTATGTGTGAACGGTATTGTGTTAGAAATGGGTAAAGTATTTGGGAATTGATTGAAAAGTGAACTCTAAGCCTGATGGGCTAAAGTTCAATGCTATGTAAGCTGTCTGCCTATTCAATTAATCTCCTATAGGTAATATACACAGACAATTTCAATTAAAATGAAAGTAAATACCATACTTTTATTTAAATTAATTTCTTTAATAAAATTTTAAAACAAGACATTTCAATTACGTTTCTACAATTATCCAGTACATTGCACGTTAAATCCTAATTTAAATTTAAACAATTTACGAACAATAATTTGTACTCGTTCGCACTCACGAAGAATTTACGAGACCGCAGTACAACACACATGTTGCTTTAATGGTGATATTAGGGCCAAATGGTTTAGATTGGTAAATGCGGATATCAGGACCAAAATGTTTAAATCAGTAAATTCGAACCTTATCTACGGAACAAATGCTGGGGCGTAGCTGAAGCGTAGCGGGTCTACGCATGCCACAAACTTTTCGTAGCTGCCTCGTAGAACTGTCTCATAATGCAAGAGAAACGGGTACAATTTTAACAATAATTTATTTACAGCTTATTTTAAATTACATTTACAAATAGCTTTTGAAGGAGTTACTATACATTCTAGTTAATGTGAAATAAAAATATCGAAATAATTGTAGAAATTTAATAAATTTTGCTCGTCTTTTTAAACTACGCTAAAATGCAATAAACATAGAAATTCCCATCTTTTTCCTGTTTCCTTTCAATTTTACTTTCTCAAACACGTAAATATTTTATTACGAATACTTTTTTGTGCTCTAAATAAAAAACAATAAAGAAGCGTTCCGTTTCGAGTGCTGGGCAGAACAATGCGCGTGGGATGCGTTGTTCGGGCCCAAAGATTGTTTTCTTCCAGACCATTGTGCTGGCCGATCGCGAGATTGGATGGGAATGAGCCCCGAGGTTGAGTTACAAATAATTTTCATTTCTTATGCTCTTCTTTTTTTTTATTAAATTAGTATGATAATGGAAGGAGGAAATTAGGTTTTTGGGTCGAAACAAAATGTAAGTTTTGATTTTTTTTTGTCCTGTAATTTGGTAAACCTTGGATGAGGAGGTTTGAAGGAGATTCTGCCTCAGTGTGATGATACGGAGTTGCAATAAAAGTAGGTACCTATCTAAGTATTTATTTTTTAACGATACTTATAAATTGTGTTGTTAGCCCAATTGTACTCCCCTAGCAGGTGTAGAATGAATTTATATCAACTTTTTCCCTTACTCCGTTAAGTGATGCAAATAAGAAACAATAGAAAATCTAGTGTTTCTCGTTGCCGGGCGCCTCCTCTATCTTAATGAGTTACATTTACAATTATCGTTAAATATTATAATTATTTTGATGAATGTGACAAATAATTTGAGTGAGATAGGTCGAGAAAATATTGACCCTGCGTAGACTAGATTGACAAAAAATCTCACTTTACCAACATGGTTGACGAAACTGATATTGCTAGTACTAGCTTATTATATAATAAAATTTGGGTTGAAAAAGTACATAACAAACAAATACACTTAGGTTTGGCCGAAATTCTCGTCACACAAAAATCATAAGCTGCCTTTTGTTAAAGTTTTCGAAGCTTGTCTCTGGGGTCGAAAAATTCAACACAAATTCAAAGTAACGACGTTTTTCTCTCCACGGCTATGTTTCTTTGTTAACGAAATGGAATTCTCATTTATTGCTTAATGAAGGCTATTTATTCTACTATTTGGTTGTATCTTCCTTGCCTTTTTATTGAAGTTCTATGTTTCGGATTGCGTCTTTTATTAATTGTATCAGTACTTTATGCGACAAGAATTGACTTTTAAAGTGACTATTCACTACAGTTACAGTCTATAAACCCTTCAGTCAGCCGACGAAGACGTCTAAACAGGGCAATCGTGCGGGGTGTGAGGGGTGAGACGCGGGTGAGGCGAGCCCCAGCTGCATACTTCACCGCACTTGGTAGCTTAGGACACGACTTTGAGGGCTATCGAGTATTTGATATTTATGATATTTCAATTTATTATTAATATGGTGCATACGACATGTGCTGTCATTGGACTGGGGGGTTGGCATTGGAACGTGGGTTTGATTTATAAATAAAAAAAAAACTACCTATTTTTGATTTATTTGTTTAGACTTTAGGCAGGAATTTAACGATTTGTTTAAAATTTTAGTAAATTGTCTATTTTTAGAAGGTTTGTCAATTTGACGTGTACGATTGGGGGGGGGGGGGGTCATCAATCCCACGAACCTCCCCCGAACTGCGTGCATGTGCGAACGTAAACAATATAGCGTTCGTAAAAATACCGAGTATATTGCACACCCCCGAAACGTTTTGTCTTTATAAGATCGAATGTTTTGAGGTCTCTCAGGGTGCTGTCACACGAAATGAAACTTATAAGACATTCATTTTGAAATCCTAAATGGCGGTCATGCATTTTTTGAAACATATAGATATGGGTATCGTTTTCAAGGTTTCTTGGGGTGCTGATTTTGAAAATGGCATTCATTTTGAAATCCAAGATGGCGGACATGCATTTTTGAAAAGTATAAATATGGGTATCGTTTTCAAGGTTTCTTGGGGTGCTGACGACTTAAAAAACTAAGACTTAAAAAACATGACATTAATGATTAGGTATATATGTATCTTTTTCAATTTGTGTCAACCCTTCCGCAGTTGCGTAAATGCCTACATAGGCGGCGGCATCGCCCGACATCAAAGGCGTCAGCCTACTGTTGGAATACTTATACTGTGCTACAGTGGTGTATATATTTATATTTATTTTAAAAAGCATAAATTTTCTTTATAAACATTTAAAACAAACATTGGTATCTTAAAAAATCATAAACAAGTTGTCGTTCTTAAAACAAACTTATTAAAACATTTCCCATTTCCCTAATTACGGGAATTTTCCTCAAGAATAAAAACATTCAAGAAAACGTATTTTTTGTTGGCACAGTCAGGTCCTTATTGTTTGAACACAGGAGTATTTGTACGGCCACCTGATGTCCGACAAACAGAATGCGGGAATAATGAGAAACAAATAGGGTTTCCCCAGGGAAAACCGGGATTGAAGGAACTTATGGAGGAGAAATCAAGGGATATTTGCAGTTTGTTGATAAGATCAACGTGTTAGTATTTGATGGAAAGATATCCATGTTTTTTATAGTTACTTATGGTAGGGATAAAAATAGTGCATCGACTGGAAGTGTTCCAACTTGAATATACATATATATTAGATATACTTATATACATAGAGGCTAGAAATATTCAAACAACAGTTATGTTTTACATACAAAACAATATACATTTATACTCGGATATTGTATTATAGTTTTATGTAAATCCGTCATATCGTCCCAGTACACAAATGACAATTATAATCGTGACAAGCGACATTACATTTATTTATTAATTACACTTATTTATAATTAGTCGTATACATTAATTATTTACCACTACCATTTTAAAATTCCAGAGATTTACTTTTTTTATGAATAAACTTAATTTAAATTTATAATAAGTCTTCATGGAGGAAATTAAGAAAATGAGTTCTGCTTTCTAAGGAAATTCAAATAAATTAAACCCCTAGCTTTAAAGCGACAATGTCACGACCCTTTAAATGTAGACAGCTATATTTTCTTGAATTTTAAACGAAACGTTAAGATTTCAAAGGCTAGTAGAAATGTTAAATTCAAAATAAGACGTTTTGCAGGGCCAACGAAAGCTTTTGAAAGCCTTGAGATTTTATTATTTAAATAATACGATATGACTTTAATTTACCAAAAATAAAGTCCGTAACCGTATTTGTAATCATTCTGTAAATAATAATAAAACTTGTGTTTTCCTGAGCATCTCTCTACGCTATGATCATTTTTATTCGCTATGAATAAGAAAAAATGCCTTATTGGTCTATTCGTCATAATTGTGGCTACTGACCGTGAGGTCTTACGTTCAATCTCGGGGTCGTGCAATGTCATTAGATTTGTCCGTTAGAATAACAGCCCGAAGTTGTGCCCGGCAATATGCTCGCCTTCTATTACATGGGATTCAACAACGGTATCGTATAGATCGGATCAGTAATCATCATACAATCCAATACTTCTGCCTAAACCTTCGGGCTACGGCGTGATACTGTGACTTTATAGAAAAAGAAAATAAGCGGTTGGAAAATCATTCTATTGACCAATGTACTTACTTTAACAGACTGCAGCCCACACATCATCGATAATATTGGGTCAATGAACTAGAAATTTGAGGCCTCCCAGTTTTCTTAAAAAGTACGACACCAAGAGAGTTCGCCACGCTAAAATACAGTTTATTAGTACAATAAGCTAGGTACATGTTTTGATAGACCACTTCAGATATTTAACTTCACCGCACTCCGTTGCCCCAAAGGCAAATTACCCAGTGAACAGTTCATTTGGAAGTAATACGAGAGAGCCTTTATAATAATAGCTTGACTTAACTGGGCACACTTAAAAAAATAAAGCAATATTTTAGACAAGACGCCATGTCTAAAATATTGCTTTATTTTTTTATTAAGTAACTCTAGCTGCACGCTCGCCTAGCGGTTCAACTCTTGCCTTCTATGTAGGAGAGTTTGAATTTGAAAAAGGTCTGAACCTCTGAATTATCTTCTGAATTCTCGGATTCGTGTTTATAGTCCGCCAACCCGCAACAGACCAGTGTAGTGAACAAAATCCTAAAAATATAAAAGTCGTAAATTTGGATGGTATTTTTGCATGAAAATTTCAATAAAAAGTGAGTTGCACCCGTGCGAAGCCGAGGCGGGTCGCTAGTTTTAAATATTCGTACTACTTTCAAAATAAACAGCAAAGTACCTACACACTAAAATGTTTTTATTCAGAATTATTAACATAACATAGTATCACGCCAGTATTCCCCGAAGGATTAGGCAGAGGTGTACTATTGTACACCCATATTTCGCCGATGCTGTTATTGAGTCCCATGTAATAGACGGCGAACTTATAGCCGTTTACCGAGCTTAATTCCAGACTCCGTGCTGCTACTGAGAATTTCCATATAGAAAAACCCAATAACATTTTGCCCGACCCGGGGATCGAACCCAGGATCTCTCGCTCAGCAGTCGCGCTTGCGACCACTAGGCCAGTGAGGCAGTCTAGTTTTATTATTAATAAAACCCTATGTGATAGTCATAAAATATTATAGGTACCGACAAAGACGAAATGGCACCTCTGCATGTTATATAATTTCCGTACCATTTTATCATTATAAAACAGACTAGCTTCCGCTCGCGGCTTTGCCCGCGTTGTTTACAAACTCGTACATTTTTCCGGGATAAAAAGCCTATCGGCTATTTCAGACTATAATCTATCTCTGTGCCAAATTTCATCCATATCCGTTTAGCCGTTTTGGCGTGATTGAGTAACAAATATCTATCCATCCATCCATCCATCCTCACAAACTTTCACATTTATAATATTAGTAGGATAATAAAAAAATAACGCTAGCTCCACAGCGCCATGGTATAACAGCTCGGCTCTGTAGCCATGGGGCTTTTTGAAATGTAAATCAAAACCCGAAAAGCCTCCCGATCCCTCTTTGATGTGTTAATGTTATATTCACAGGCCCGGACTCTGTTATCAGTTTTACACTAATTAACACATACAATCTGGTTCAGTTTAATATAAACTTTGAGGCTACATGACGTAGTTTTAATAAGTTTTGTTCTAGTCGTGTTGCACCACACTTTCTATGTACTAAGTTTGCTAGTTATTGTGAACTGACGCTCAAGTTTTATGTTGTTACTTATATGTTGGGCAGTGTTATTTTTTCTCAATGATATCGCTGGAGTTCACGCATTATTATTATCGTTAATAGGGATCAAAATGTACTTGTTCACACGCATGCGCTAAATGGTAAGTTGTATAGGATAGATCTAGGCGTAACCATCGACTAGACTAGGCCTTATCATTATACCATGTTTTTTTTATTATTCTGGTCTAGCGTCGCGTTTTCTGAAAATGAGGTCCTGGTTTCGATTGAGATCGGGAGAAGTGTAAAAGAGTTTTTTGGATTTTTTTCAATATTACCCCGTAATTTGTGCTTGGTACATACCATGTATAGTTTGTCCCTTATTCCATGCGACTTAATTTCGGCATCAGTGAAATGTAGGTGTAGAATACATCTCTGCGTAACCCTTTGGGGGATATAGACATGATGCTATGATATGTTAAGATCTCTTTGATCACAACCTTGTCCCAAATGAACGCGTTGCGAAATCGGATTCGGCTAAATATTAGTTAGTAACACGAAGCACCACTGTTTTTCTCGTTTGTTTCAATTCGGTTGTTTTAGCCCATATCATCCAAATGCAGTGCAAAAACCATCTAAAGATTATATTTCTTTCATAAAAAGAACGAGTAAATTTATAAGGTCCTTTCTATTCCCTTAAGGAGTTCTCGTGCTCATCAATACGAACAATTTTTGTTATGAGACCAACCCTCAAAACGTGTAATAAAAATATCATCTGTTCCGTTCAATAATAATAACACTAGTCTACAGCCAATATGCAACTGAGTAGCTATTGGTATTTTTATATTAATTAATGTGTTCTTAATATCAGTCCATAATTAAAAATTCCGTACCACGTAAGATTTTTGAGATTTTCTAACTTAAAGTTTTTACGACGGAGCACTAATTTTGGTGTAGTATTTGCAATGAATCGATATATAATTTAAATTTATTTGTTAGTTTGGGGTATTTATAACAAATTTCACGTGTCTAGTCTGTGTTCTCTGATGTTCATTAATTGAAGACTTGTAGTTGTGTGTGGTATTTGTAAATGTATTGTGATAGATGCGGAAAGTGAGATTTTTTGATAAAATAAGTATATAAAAAAAACCGTGGTTGTAAAACATCAGACTCAGTTGCATTTTTCACTTTTTATTTTGTAGAGTAGTGTAATTAAAATCATAACCCTTCCTTGGTAAGTAAGTCGGGTAAATATTACTCGACTTAAATTTACTGAACAGCTATTTTATTTTTCGATATTTCAGGGATGTTCCTAGAATAAAAGTTGTTTCTATTGATATGTACAAAACTACTTGGTACATTGGTCTAGTGGTCGTAAGCGCGACTGCTGAGCGTGAGGTCCTGGGTTCGATTCCCGGGTCGGGCAAAGTATTATGTATGGAAATTCTCAGTTGCAGCACGGAGTTTTGAACTGTGCAATAGGCTCGCCCCCTATTACATGGGACTCAATAACAGCATCGGCGAAATGTGGGTGTATAATAGTACACCTCTGCCTAACCCTTTGGGGGATACAGGCGTGATGCTATGTTATATGTGTACGAAAACCCCTTAAAGGGATCGGGTCTAGAAAGGTTAGACATTATTTAATAAGTAGTGCAATAAATAATAACCAACTGTGCTATAAGCAACAGCGTAACATAATGTACGATTACACGACTGTCCATTTAATACATAAGGCTCGGCAGTCATAAATAAGGGCTGAGATCGGTGGACAAGAAAGATTACCGACTTATCCATTGACACCACAGGCATATCTTCAAGGGTGGCTGGAGAGGGTTGTAGGGAATTGTAAGATTTGACCGGTGCTTCGTCTGATCTGAATCTCGCTCTGTATTAATATAAAGTAACATCATTATTATCGTATTTACACATAACACATACACAGAACACATACACAGAACACATACACATAACACATATACATGACAGATACACATGACACAGGTTGGAAAAATATTGTAGAACATATCACTCAAAAAGCAGAATAGATTTATTAAAAGTAGTACTTTTTGATCAACTTGAGATAGCAAATATTGTTTAAGCGAAAGTCTGAATGTTAGTTTGTGTTTTTTACTGTATCTTTTCGTAACGCCTAGACATTTATATGAAATATAGAGACTAAAGATCTTATACGTAAAAGTAAAACGCTTTTACATAGGTGGAAATATAATTGACAAAAACATGCCTAAAATAAAATCAATCGTATAACCTCAAATTTCCCTTTGTACAAGCAACATATATCTTAACAAGCGCTTAGTCCAAGTAATTAATTAGTTTCGTAATGCTTATAAAGTCCGTTAAAATAACATCTAACATTGACGCTAATCAAATAATTTACCGTAACATGAAGAAACAAAATCCTTAACATAAATGAATACAAAAACTAACTTCGAGAGATAGTCGCATCTACCGTTCTTTGTGGGAAGACCCTGTTATAGATAAGGCTTTGGCCACGCAAGTTCGGATAACATCGGGGAAAGCCGAAGTAATAGTGGATTTATTTTCCGATCCTATTACCGTGTTAACAACTCAGAATTACGGACTAAAGGGTCTTATTTCTCATGAGGAAGATTTCTTATATGGTTCTTAGAAAATTATATTATATATTTTTGACCGCTTTTTGCCTAACCGGTCTAGCAAATAAAATGTTTTTCACGTTCTAACTAGAAGTGTGCTCAGGGAAACCCAAATGCGCTCGACTCGACCCAGCCACTTAAAAACATCTAGACCAAAAAAATATTACAACTGCATACCTGTGAACGTAGTATAATAACGTACTTAGTTTCTCATATTCCAATTAACAAACGGCATGCTTATTAGCGCTCGACCTCGTTACGTTATTTAAACGTATGTGTGGGTAGAAGAAATAAAGTTGAAATGTAAAATATCGCGGGAAGTTTGTTGGCGCCCACCGTGGGGCCACGCTAGCAATTGCAAATGTACCCTCGCATCAGTGCTTTTATGTCTTTGACAACTCACAAAATTCAAAAGTTCAGTTTCAAAACAATCTTCGTTAAACTCACGAGTTTTGAGCCACGTTTTATGGGCGAAACAAGTTATTCATAAATGCACTCTTGAAGTACCTAAATGGTGACACTATGGAAGTTATGTTACAGTAATAAATCTAAATAACATTAAACGATTTTCAGCTTTTTTGCCGCTACATAAATCACAAAATTATAAGTTACTATGTAATGGGAATTATCGATTTCTATTGCTAAATTTTCGACATCGTCAGTAACTCTGTTCACTCTTGCTCGCTGATTCCTCTTATTTATTATTCCATGAATTCAGTGCCAACTGATTTCAGGCTAAAAGGAATTTCTCATTTGTAAATTATGGCAACGTAATGCTGAACTTAGAAAGAGAATGCATAATTTGTTTATTGTAATTAGGACAATGAGCAAATTGGATACAGAAAATAGGTTACTGCAAGATTTAAGGCTGACATTATGTGGTCACATAATATAGCAATTTGTAGCGTTGGGACACCACTCTATCTGGATATCTCTCTTGAATATATTATTATTTCATTTAGGAACTTGTGCGTATCTATTTCAAAAGACAACCTAAATAATAGACGTTATTGGCTGAGCACATATTTGGTCCTTAGAGACATTAATCTATTTTAGTATTAAAACATTATTTGTACTAGATCTAGTACATTATTTCACTCAAAACTTGTACTATATTTAGTACAAATCGCTTAGTAAATGTTGCTAAAGGTTAAAGCATTTACTATTTGTTTAATTAATTAAAAGCAGGTAAAGGTACTCGTATGTGTAATTCGAATACCCTAGATGTGTGTTCAAACGTCTTCAATTAGGAAGACGTCCCGACTCTGTGGTCTACACCCCAGAGTCTTGATTAATCTGGAGAGGATGTTATTAGCTAATACATCCAATATTTACATTACAGTCTGCAGACATGCTTCGATGATCGATTCGGCTTGACTAATAAAATAGGATGTCGTCAAATAGGACATATTTTCCATGATTTAGTATTTTTAGGAATGCACCTTGGCTGTGAGTTAGTAGTACTATATTTAGTAGTAATACTACATAGTAATATATTGGAATTAAAAAAAATTGAATTTTGAATTTGAATTTGATAGTCGTATTCAACCGAGTTTTATATATAATATGTTAGTCTTCGAAATTTTTAAGATTATCGTGCCCTTTTTAATTAATTTTACGGTTCGACCATTATAATTTTATTAGAACTACATATCATTAGTCGAACTAACAACTTTTAATAAAGAAATCGGTAAAATATGGTTATACATAGGATAAATAGACATCAGCCTAACCCTTTGGGGGCTATTTGCGTGACGGTGTGATGATGACGGTATCATTCTATTTCCATAAATCGTTGTTTTTTGCGAATAAATAAAACTATGTCCACAACTTAGTCTCTTTACAAACCCCAAGCTATAAGTTACCCAAAACGTTAAAAACGTCTACAGACTGGAAACCTTCTACAAATTATAAGCATTCTCTCACAATAACCATCTTCAAAGTTAAGTCGAGCAGGTAATAGATACGAAACCTCGAGGATTTCGACGGATTAATCTCGAAATTCACTGTACCCTTAATAATTTTGCTATTTGTAGGGGTTTTACGATATGGGCGCTCCTAGGCTAGGCATTGAAGCCAGCGGTAACAAAAGGAAAAGATTGGAGTAATCTTTTGAAGCTGCTGCGGATATGATGTATGGGATATGAGATTTCTTACGTATCTGAAGTAGGTATTAGTTCTGAGATCGTGTTTATTTGTTATAAGATACTGGACCTAATTTCGGTTATTATTTTGTATGGTCACCGGATTGTCGCTATCCTCAGAGGTTTAATTAACATAGCTGAATTTCAATATTTATGTAAAAGTCTATTTAAAAAGAAATCATCATAAAAAATCAGTAACCCTGTACCCTCTTAGTTGACTCAATGGTTAAGTATTTACTGGTTTAACTAACAAATTTTTCACACCACAAAACTTTATAACCATATCAATAAAGCCATAACACAACAATAAAACGGTAAGTGCCTCAAAAAGTACAGTTGTGAAGCGCGTGACACCCGGTACAATCACGCACAGTCGTCACGTAGTCCCCACACGTCAACCCTGTAATGCCGTGCTTAAATAACACCTGAAACTGCGCACGTCCCCGGCAACGACCGACGTATTCCTACAAGCTTTTAATTTAAATCCTCTAAATGATACAGCGATGGTGTTTTACTAAAGTTATGTGGACATATCGTCGCTTTTGTGTTATGAGTGGGACTTTATCATTTTGTTCTACTCACGTACCTTTTTATTAAAGGCAAACTTGATACTTCCAAGACTTAAATATGAAGTTTACGAGTACCAGCACAGAATATTGAAGTAGAAAGCCTATTGGGACGAAATATTCTTTCCAAAATATTGATCCACAAGCATAAAATTGAGAGAATGGGAAGGATTTAGTTTGGAGGGACTTTGACCAGCATTTGGGCACTACAAATAATACATTCGCTTGCCACTACTACTTACTTCTACTTAAAAACAATACCAGTAATAGATATGATGCATTATATCCCATGATATGTATGATAATTAACTTTTAAAATTCAAAGCTGATAATACCCAGTTACGAAGTATGTTTCGTGTGTTATGCTCACAAATGTCTCCCAACAGGACAATAAACGCGATGTGCCTACATAGACTAAAGTTCACTGGAACACACACTACGGTCTTATGTTACGAATGAAAATAAAACTTTCATCTGCAACAAGGACGAAAGCAAATAATCTCATCGCATCCCTCGCATAAATACTTGCGAATTGCCCATTGTCCTTACTATCGGGCCATTCAGCCTTGAGTATAAAAATCCTCGCAATCAAAGTTTACCTACACTTAGTACCCCAGTCACATCAATATTATATTGCATGAATTCCTGTCTTTATGTCCCACTCAGGTCGAATGTACCAAACGGGACATTGTAAGTAACGACTCCTTTACTATTCGAGCCACGCAGCCGAAGCAATGTGGACACAGCCTAAACTATTATATTATTCAAATATGGCCGTATCGCAGTCATTTTTGATGTTTTAAGACGAAAGAAGATTCTGTAGATACAGTTTGGGAAAGATTGAAGAAAGAATTTCTTTATCTTGTTATTTTATCTGCAGATAGATTTTAAATTATATTTTTCGACGTTACGTTTAATTTCTAATTGTATGAAGCTTTTAAATGGAATTCAGTGCGTTACTTTCCAAAATACATACGATAATTCAACTATTAATTTATTTCATACGAATATACCTACATATTACTAGAACCTTTCCAATTTGTTAACCTTTACACTGACAGGGACATGTATGCCCGTCGGCGCAAACGTGATAGGCCGTCGTGATATCAGGTTTTTGTTATTCAAATAAAGTATTCAAATCAAGACATCGCTTTTGATTTTAGAAGTTTTTGTTATAATTCTAGAAAATATCTCCATTTTCTTAATATTCCATTTAGAAATGCCAATCATAATTCTAGAACGAAATTCGAATAATTTTGCGTTGCTATTCAACGTGGCAATGATGCCGTTTCTGGCCTCGTTGTTTAAGTGCTATTCGCTTTTTTTATTATTATTTGTTTGTATAGATATGAGATTATGGCGTATTCGTCTTAAAACAGCTGGCTCGGTTGGATAAGTAACATTGAATTGACATTCTGAGCTCCAAAAATTTTTTTACTGGAATATTATAGCAGTCTATTTTTTTGTAATATATTTATTTGGTTTAACAGTGGTACGAGTCAGACACAAAAACTCTTTACATACATGTAATAATCGCATAAAGTTTATCAAAAAAAGGTTATTTCAATATACCTATGTATTTAAAAAAATACTATTTCATTCATACTGGCCGCTATCTACAATTGTACATTAATATACTTTGTAACATGTATTTTAACTGTAGCTAGACTTTTTATACGTTTTTGTTTTTCTATCATTCAGGTTATCTTTACCTAGAAAAGCTAAAAGTGCTGTTATCAATACTTAGTGCACTATTTGTTTTTATTTCATTCAACGTAGAATTGTATTTCCATTTAAGTGTTATTTAGAACCACTAAAAGAAAGCAGGCATTTAAGGAGATCACATCCAGAAATACAGGCAGAAGCTCTTCATCCTCGTACCCAGCTCACTCAATTATTGATGTGATGTCTTTTGTCTAGTATGGAAACGGCACTGAAAACAAACAATTATGGTTGAATTCGACTTAGATAGAGACATAGTTGGAATACAGTATCTAGATTTAGTGACGCTGCCGGTTTCTCCCGTGACTATCCTTTTTCTTAACGCTGTCCCACACTATTAATAATTCTTGTATTATGGGTGGGTATCACCCAAACCCGGAACATCTATCTGTTTATCATACAAGTATTACTTCCGTGTGGGATCGAACCCGCGACAGGTAGCGCAGCAATCCATCGTTCTACTACTGCGAAAAAATTCAAACTTTAGAACAGTTTGCGTTATGGCAACCGTACAGCTATGTATGGAACGAAAAGTAATTGGATTAGTACAAACAGACAGAAGAAAACCTACAACTACATATCTCTTAGTTCGATTGTACTAAGATTAACCTACAAAGAGTAGGTCACCCGACCTACTAGCTTACCGTAAACAATTATTGCTTAAATATATTAATTAACACATGTCACTTGGCTGCGCCGCGTATTTGTTAGAAAGTGCACAGGTGTGTATCATTTGTTCTCGTGATTACTGTGTTAGCCTCATACTGTGGAACATATCAGAGGCGGCAACGAGAGCGGGTTGAAATTAGCTTTGAAGCTTAGCTTTGAAGGCACGAAGAATATTCTCTAGTAGGTATACGCTTTGTGTAAATCAGTGATAGTCTAACGAATGCTTGCCTTCCATCCGTCTAGCAAGATATAAAGGTCTATGAGGGATAAATTGTCTGAGTTCAAACCCGGCCCACGCCTCTAACTTCAAATTCACGAGGAGATCAGAATTTTGATTACCACATTTGATTATTTGCAATATAATTAGTGTTAATGGTGATGGAAAAACATTGTGAAGAAACCTCTATACCAGAGAAAGCTCTACAAAGTTCTTGGTGTGTGTATTCCACCAATCCGCACCAGCAAGTATTTTTATTGTTCTACTAACCTTTGCACTGGTTGATAAAGTTACACTATTCTATAATTATAAACTCATAAAAGAACTTACTTATAAAACTTTTACGACGATCAGCTACTTTTGACTAAGTACTCTAGCTACTTTTGACTGCGTGTAAATAGTTCGTTCAAAATCAAACTGACCAAACTCAAGCAAAGTTGAGTAATGAATACCAAACTCGCATATTCTCTGAACTTGGACCGAAAACGAGTTATCCCGGTAATTTACTTTCCGTCTTATGTGAGAGCTTTATTGTAATTTATGGCGAACGTGGGTATAACGAATCGCATAATTAAAATCCTGATATCTATACATATGCATAATAAAATTATAACAGACCGATGTCTGTACATTATATATATTGGAGAAATACTAATATAGTATACTTCTGTTACTTTAATAATATAGTCTTTATTAAAGCAACAGAAGCTAAAACAACAGTTTTTGAATTTTTGTCTGTCTGTCGGTATGTTTGTACACGCATCACGCAAAAACGACTGCGTGGAATTGAATGCAAATTTCACCGATGTACATATTGCTAGAGGTCTAACTTAAAATATAGGCTACGACAACAAAATATCAGATTCTGAATTCCACGCGTACGAAGTCGCGGACAAAAGCTATTATTTAATTAATAATATAAAAAAAAGTATTATATTATATTCTAAGTAAAACAACATTCTTTAATAGGATTTTTTTCTATTAAAGCTTTTGTTAAGACATACTATTTTTTTTTTTTTATCGTAGCTTCTCCATTATGTTATTATTATGGTATTTTGATGCGAAAGTTTTTCTACTACACATATTTGAATACTTCTCGAAGATAATTAGAGATGTTTTGCATCATTTGCACAACTTAGCAGTTCCATGTTTGTTTTATTACTGATAAAATAATTTCGACTGACTTATCTTAAAGATCATAATTTTTACTCGTAGTCTAACTTGCATAGATAACTTATTTAACACACCCTGTAGTTACAGCGGAATAAACCGTTCGTTATTCTATGAATATCTATCCTCGATGTTCGTATCCAATAATGACAAATGCAGACTTCAAGGCCGATATATCCTCGGCGAGCAGAGCCCATAAAATAATGGAACCTTATAGCTAAACTTAGCTTGAGCACCCATTGTCCCGACCCCTTTCATTCCCCATAGCCCATGTGTCGGACAGTTCAGAACTATTATTTTATTCAAATTCCCCCTATTGTCGCCAAAACCGCTTATCCTGTGAAAGGGCAGAGGGAACGAGATGGGATTCACCATCTCTCTCTAACACAGGGGATTTATGCTTATAAAAACTTCGCAGCAATGGAAAAGTAATGCCAAGAAAATATCCCTTTTTCAACGTGAATTTCTTTTGGAGATCCATTAGCATTTGTTAAGAATTTCGTGTCCATAAGGATTATTAACTTTAACTTTGATTCTTAAAAATTGTCGTTCGGAATCCCGTTTTATTGAACACTGGGAGTCGTATCTTGTGATTTAAAGTACGAGGACAAAATGTCCTGAGAATAATATAATAGCTTAGCTAGGTTTCCATAGAAATGAAATGAAATGAAATGAAATGAAATTATTTATTTTGCAATTAGGATTTTTCAATCACTTTTACACGTCTTTTTTAAACTAGATGGCGTCGGCATTTCCTATGACTATCCCTGAGAAGAAACGCCGAAACAAACTCAGGGGTCAAAGTCTATTTTAAAGTCCAGACAGATTGTATTGATGTAAAGGTTTATGTGAGACAAATATAGGGTGGAATAGCCTTTTGAAGAAAGTGCCATAACTATTTGAGCTAACCTGTCGCAACAGAGTGCAAGCATGCATCAGTTATCGTGAGAATTAATGAAATGAAGAGCGCTCAGCCTAGATCTCACTCACATTTACAATGTATAGCGGTTATATATAAGAAATAATTTCAATTTAAACGACATTACAATAACAAAATAATGAAGTAAATAATATAATAATTAATGGCAAAATTTGTATATAAAAAAAAAAGGAAAGGCTAAAGAGCGGCTCAATCCCAAGCGTTTTTGTCATCTAAATAGTCCGAAATTTTATAGTATCCTTTTTTACAAAGTTTAGATTTAATTACAATTTTGAACTTCTTTAATGTTAAATTACGTATATCATTGGGAAGCTTATTGTAAAAGCGTATACATTGTCCCATGAACGAGTTGCTTATTCTGTGGAGGCGCGTAGCATGTACAGCAAGGTTGTGTTTATTCCTAGTGTTCAAAGAATGAGTATCAGACAGTTTGACAAAGTTCGAAATATTTTTATAAACATATATTAAATTTTCAAAAATATATTGTGACGCTACAGTTAGAATATTAATTTCCTTAAATCTGTGTCTCAGCGACACCCTTGGACCAAGATTATAAATAGCTCGGACAGCCCTTTTCTGCAAGACGAATACAGTATTGATGTCTGCAGAGTTTCCCCAGAGGAGGATGCCGTAAGTCATAACGCTATGAAAATAACTGAAATAAACTATTCTGGCTGTATCCACATCAGTTAAGTGCCGAATTTTTTTGACAGCAAACGCGGCAGAACTAAGCCTACCCGATAATTTGTTTATTTGCGGGCCCCATTGCAGTTTGGCGTCTATAGTGATGCCTAGAAAAACAGTCGAATCCACAATGTCCAGTTCCACTCCATTCAATTTAACATTGATTGGTACTTGTCGGACATATATCGTGTCATTGAAATAAATTTGTGATACAGCCACTTTGCACACAGCAACTGCGTTGACAGAAAAATATATAAGATTGCCTATAAGCACAAACACTCGCCTAGTACATAAAAAATTAAGGATATAACATACTTTTTTAAAATATTTTATAATCGGCGACATACTATATAAGTAGAAGAACGTTTAGTAATTTTGAAATTAGTTTATCTAAAGAGAAAATTTTGTTCATATCTAACTACATATAATATTAGTCGATAAAGTCATTAATTTATATATAATGTATAAAAAAATGAGTTAATTAATAAATTTAATAATAAAAAAAGAAAGAGATCTGTAAGTTTTCACCCTGAAAAAATATTTACAAAACTTATATATTTTGTAATTTATAATCCTTTCCATTGAAATGAAATGAAATGAAATTATTTATTTTTTGCAATTAGGATTTTTCAATCACTTTTACACGTCTTTTTTAAACTAGATGGCGTCGGCATTTCCTATGACTATCCCTGAGAAGAAACGCCGAAACAAACTCAGGGGTCAAAGTCTATTTTAAAGTCCAGACAGATTGTATTGATGTAAAGGTTTATGTGAGACAAATATAGGGTGGAATAGCCTTTTGAAGAAAGTGCCATAACTATTTGAGCTAACCTGTCGCAACAGAGTGCAAGCATGCATCAGTTATCGTGAGAATTAATGAAATGAAGAGCGCTCAGCCTAGATCTCACTCACATTTACAATGTATAGCGGTTATATATAAGAAATAATTTCAATTTAAACGACATTACAATAACAAAATAATGAAGTAAATAATATAATAATTAATGGCAAAATTTGTATATAAAAAAAAAAGGAAAGGCTAAAGAGCGGCTCAATCCCAAGCGTTTTTGTCATCTAAATAGTCCGAAATTTTATAGTATCCTTTTTTACAAAGTTTAGATTTAATTACAATTTTGAACTTCTTTAATGTTAAATTACGTTTTCACTTTTACCCCTGCTTTACCCTAACTACTAAATAAAGTACAGGGAAAAACTACTTAAAACAAAATTCACCATTTTCCACCTACTCAAAGACACGATGAATAAAAAATAAAGTAGAAACATAACACGTAAGCAAAAGGGGAGAAGAGGAATATATTCCTTGGGGACTAGTCCTTTGTCGACAATGGTTATATTCGGCCCAGTCGCCTCCGACTTGGGCCAGATAGCGTTATGACTTTTAAGACTATTGATGATCTTGCATGCGAATATGAAACTAATACATTTAGCTAAGCTAAGTTACGTTAGTGATAATTATAAGAAGTATTTTTTTTTATCAACTTAAAGGTAAACATATTTTATTTATATATTAACTTTATGCGTTAGTTAAAAAAGTTGTACAAAGGCGATACATATATATACTATATTTTCCGTTCCATCTTTCCTATGTTCATTGCTTATTAAAACTTTTAAATTATACCGGTCCTTGTCGTTTGTATACACATGAATAGAGATGGCAAAAGACTTAACAGCCATATACTGTGTATATTATAGGTGATTATTGTTTTCATTCATTGTGTTTATATATTATCATCGCAGAAAATTGCTTTATTCCTCTTCCAAGCTGCGCTCACTCACGAAACTCGTTTATCTGCCTTACTGATCTATGCCAGTTAAAGAAATTCCGATTATGAAGATGCAAGTTTGTTCACATAAACTTCGGAAAAGGGAACGATTTTTCACTCTTTCGATCCATATCAAAACGTCCACTCGTCAATAAATCGCATCAAAGGCCCCAGGGAGAGTTCAAGGAAAATCGCGATAATCGCCACACTTAACAGCCGGGCATCCATTAGAGAAAATGAAACCAACGGGAGACGTGTTCTTGACTTGTATTTTCGATATTATGTGATGTTTTTTTTATTATTTATTATAAGTAGTACCTAACAATTAAAAATATCCATTTATCCGTCAAGTAATGCAAATGAGACATAATAGAAATTCTATTGAATGTCGTTGCTAGGTTCCACGTGTGCCTTAATGAATGAAAATTAGCGGGAATATTTACATAACATGTAGATATCTGCCTCACTGATCTCGTGATCGTAAACGCAGCTACTGAACGTAAAGTACTGGTTAAATCCCCGGGTCTGGGAGTGTTAGTGAGTATTTTGTTAAAAAAATCTCAGTAACAGCCCGTAGTTTGGAATTGTAACCGGTAGATAGCTATAGGATCGCCTCCTATTATACTTAATAACGGTATCGGCGAAATTTGAGTATACAATAGCACCTACATCTTTGCCTAAGCCTCCAGAGAATACAGGTGTGATAATACATACGTATGTTGCTTTTGTAAATTTATCTAGTCTGTCTAGTAAGAGCAAGTCAACATTCTCGAGAAATTCATCCATCGCTACACTAGTATACTCAAGGTCCTTCAAAGATGTGACTTGTAAAGCAATAGATACTGAAGTTGTTTCGGTGTGTGAAGCAAGGTGACACCTCTTCGGTGACTTCGAACAGTTTCAACTTTCGATTCCTATCCACTTAAGATGTGGCTATCCTATTCAAAACTGTGTCCAGGTTCGTCCAACAATCCGCTTTCCCTCGCGACTCTCAAAGGATTAGGGTTCTTTCTTTAGCCGCATTATTCAAATCTTTTCGCATTTTAACGCAATCCCCATCGGAACTCACACTTTTCGTTAAAAAGTTAAAGCGTTTTAAAAGTAATTATTTTCAATTTTCCCACTGCCTCATTGGTCTGGTCGTAAGCCCGACTGCTGAGCTTGAGGTCCTGGGTTTTGAGTAGCAGCACAGAGTTTGCAAGTGTACCTAATAGATGGCATAAAGCTCGCCCCCTTTTAGGTACATGGGAATCAGTAACGTCATCCCGACGTATCTTGGTGGGCCATTCACAGCACAGAATACAGACTATTAATATTGTGTTCTGTTGCATATATGAATAATGATTTTAATTGCCTCAGACACAGTAATAATGATCTGAATCCATACAAAGTTTTAATCTAGCCTCGTATGTATTTCAACGATATTTTAACACATAATACATGTAAAGAGAATTCAATTTCCCCGCTCAATATAACGTTAATTAAATAACGTAGCTACTGTTAGTAGCTTGTTTAATAAACTTTGTATATTGTCATTTAGTAAATTATTTTACCACCAACATAATTTGCATATACCAACGAACACGTGTGATATATAATATGTATATAAGTATAATCAGGTAGGTTGATATAAGTATGTTCTTGCAGTAAATAATTTGCGTGTGTGTGTGGTCATGTGTTGATATTAATACGGCGATTTATTGCGTTTCAGCAATATGTAAGCTCTGCAAATCCATATTAATTATATAGCCTATACATGATATTAAATCAGTGTAAGCTCATGAACAAAGGTTTATTCCAAGCGTACCCCAACACTCTGTCATCCGCGTCCATATTCTAACTGTAAGAGTGGACTTGAGACTGACATAGTCGCGAAGAATGTACTGAAGCCTGAACAAAAATACAAATAAAAAACCAGTTTCCCAATTAATTCACCAGCCATATTGTAACGTTGATCACAGAACCATTGCTCAACACAAAGCAGTTGGACAAAAGATATTAAAACTTATACCGATATCAGTAAGGTCGATAATCCGTAAAAGCGCGCATAATTTAAACACGTCCACCACAGCCACATCAGACTTAGAAGACATAACTCAGGACCGATTAACATCGTAATGACGTCACGGTACCCTTATTATTTATTCTGGAGTTTAATACCTCAATGCGAAGGTGCCTAAAGGAGACCATTAGCAAAAAACACTGAAATTTATCAACAAAGACATCTACAGAATGTCGCCGAATTCCCTTAAATCCCAGGCCCATCATTATTCCGCTTTGCCCACCGCAAGGGTAATTTACGTAAACCCCGGGTGATTTTTTAAAACTTTTGGAAAACGTGCGTCATTCGTGTGATGAACATTAAACAAAATAACATTACCAGTTAATCGATTTTGGCGGAGCTTTTATTAATAGGTCCTTCTAAAGATAAAAACTACTTTTAAGTTTATTTGTATAACTAGGTTTTGTATTGAACGAACCGAACAAACCTTTAATACATGCTATAAGTGATGAGACACTTAGCTTTAAGTTATAGAAAATTTCACGTATAAGATTGTGAGAAAATCAAGTAAATAAATAAATAAAAAACAAATGAATTGGGGATACACTGGCACTTTCAAATTCTACAGTAACGGATCACTTCACTTATTGCAGATAATATGAACAATAAAATGAATATCAGCTAAGAGCATATTACTATTTACATAAAATTCTTTCAAATTATATTGTAAGTTACATTAAGTTCCGTTTAAACTTTAACTTCATATAATAACACTAGAACGCATACCGCTCGAGATAAGAAAATGCTGACATAAACACGGTCACCTCCTACAGTATCAAAATATTTTGCATTTTACAACACCGGCCACGGTCAGTAATCCTGCCATTAGGAGCGTCGCAAACGACCGTTAATAAAGGAGCTTCGGCATAAGCACAGAGTTTGTCATCCTGTCCTGCCGAAAGCAAAGACCATATGAAGTTGCTTTGCGTCAACTGCTAGCAAATTGTAAATACCTCACTAATGGGGACTGTGTTTAAGATAAACATGTTTGGCAAGGGTTTGAGAAGTTTGTTGTGTGTCATTTGTAGGTGTCTCTCTGTTTGTTTTGCTCATGAGTTGAGTTGAACTTCGAGGGCCGATGTTATAGGGGTGGACGGGAAATAAAGCGGATAGAATAGTACAGTCTTAATGCATTTTAATGTGGACATCTGACAGTTCAACATTATTTCTTTGTTAATCTACATATTTACAGGAGAAACAATGAAGGCGAGTATTTTAACTTTAACTTAAAATATGGCAGCCTTTGTATATTAATTCAATATTTAGGCGACTTATGTAATTTTACCAGAGACGGGTTATGCACTATCTTTATATCATCATCATCATTTCAGCCGAAAGACGACCACTGCTAGTCATAGGCCTCAACTAAATATATCCAAATCGACTGGTCCTGTGCCACATTAAAAGTGGTATTCAAAAAGTGTGAAAGTTCTACGAAATTCAACGAAATTGCAAATTGTAGCACTAATCGTTCCCTTTACAGTCGTATCTCCGGCAGTTTAGCACAAATAATGAATGACAATTTTTCATCGCTTCTCCGCATGCGTGGCTCCACTGTTTCTTTTTTTTTTCCCGTTTTAACGAAGAATTGGAAATACCGAGTGCACTTAATTTATCTTTGTACTGTCTTTCATTTCACCGGTATTGATTCAGATCGATTTCAAGTTTTAGTTCATGAAAATACTTAATTGAAAATTGGTGATCCGTATGTATCTCGATGTAATTAAATATTTATCTCTAAAAATTTATCAGAAAAACAGTACTTGTGAAGACTGCCGAAATATTTAAAATGTTATTGGTTAAGTTGTCGCGAACTTCAGAAGGCCTTTGTTATGAATTAGATAATGTTATATACTGCTGATTATCCCCTTGGAGTAATAACTTAGTCGTTTCTTACGCCTCTAGGGGACACCACGAATTAGGTCTGTTTATAAAAGGGAGTTAAACAAAACCACAGATGTCACAACAATAGCAATTATGACAGTGTTATCAAATCATTTAAAGACCGCGTAGACAAGTGATTTATTATTGTGCATACAGCGTTTACTGTCTTGTCTATAACGCGACTGTTTTTTCTGTGTACTTCTTTCAAAACTCAATATATATCTAAGCTGTCTTCCCTACCCAAACTTTCTTTTGTTTCTGCCACAAATCTCAACAGTAACAACCCGGAACCGTCCCAAGCTGTCAAAAAATATTCCCAGTGCACTACACAGAACAAATACATTTGACCTAGTGACACGATTCCTATTGGCAAGGAAAGGAATCCCTTTATTGCTTATACGGAACATATCCAACGCGAGTGTATGCGAACTCATCTAAATAAAATACCAAAGGATTTCCCACGCTCCGGTGTCATTTATTAAAAAAAAACAATTTGTGAACTTACGAACACTGGAAGAGGTTTTTGGAACAGGTGACAGGAGGTGTATTAAAGAAAGACTTTTAAAATTGTGGCAACCTTTATATTGAGAAATTAAAAGGAATCAATCACTTATATTTTTAAGCGCCCTCAGAACATGGTAACTTAAGCCGAGATCAATTTTTAATGGTAGGAACGTGACTTATAGAGTGCCTTTAAAAAAACGGTACACAAGGCAAATTTTTACCAAAACAAGAAGCAGAAAGTATGGGGTAAATAAAAAAAATTAAAACAATAAAGTCCCAACATCACCTGAATGCTGAACCGTAAAAAACATCTTAATAAAAGTCTGAGAGTAAATTCCGACGGGAATTGTATTCCAAAGTTCTTGGCGACTCTTTTATTGTTTGTAAAGTCCTGAGTCAGAATGGAAAGGCGAGGAAGCAAAGTCGATACAAGGTAGTTGTTATGGCGCCCAACGTGGAGCCGTCGTTTCCTGTTTAAACTCTTGTCTTTTTACTGAATCAATGTTGCTGGTTTTCCGTTGAAATTCTGTCATCTTATCATGTGTATGCAACTTTATTTTTACTGTTTATTTTGAAAATGTAGATTACGGCTGAAAGTATCAAATGCTTAGTACATTTATTACACAAAGAATTTAAAAAATTAATACTTACCTCTGTTGATTCTTTCCACTTTCTAATCTGTTAACGACGGCAAATGAAAACACTCCTTACCTTGAACGAAATTCCCTAATCCGCTAATTCCTTAAAGAGAAACGCCTTAACAATACCTTATTTGCATTCACCCAAACCTCGTCGCTTCGCATTCAATTACCTGCATCTAAAGAATAATTGTCATTGCCAAGACAAGATTCGTCTCATTTCGTTATGCCGTCCTTTTCTGGTTCGTTTAACGCGATGGGCCCGGGATTATTCTCATTAAGCGTAATTTGTTTCTCTTGGCAAGCTTCTCACTTGACAGTTATGACGAGCATCTATTTCTGTAATAGTCCTAAAATTGGATTGTGTTGAATTTGTAGAAAAATGTCGAATGGAAAGTCTTGTAATAGTTTTAGTTAAAGGTAATATTTAACAAAGAGCTCAAATAACAATATTTTCATAATATTTGCATTCCTATTGTATTATAATTATTTAACATACCAACCATATTATAGCATTGATGTACATACTGTAAACTGCATACATTAACTCACAACTTCTAATCAACTTCTATAGAATTTTACTTAATTACATTTTTAATGACGTATAAATTTATCTACGGCACGAATCACGTTTCAATTACAAAAGTAACAACTTTGAAACAGTCAAGTTTATTTATATCGTTTTCTGTTACAATTTAACTAATTTCGAAATTCTGATTTGTTTCAGGTAACTTGGCGACGTACTTCAATCAAACAGTCCCTTTTTCAAAGAAATGGAATCATTACAATCTGTAAATACAAAAATGGTTATATTAAAGAAACATTTTTATAATGGTGTACTTTGCAGAACATTTTTAGATGTTACATTTATTTTTGAAAGAAATTGACTCAAACTTAATAAATAAATATAGGCGATTCCGTGACCAAAATCAGGTTATATAGTCCCGGCCTGACCGATTAATGATAAGACTTGGCTTACTTCAAATTATTTGGTCATCGTTATGAACGGGTAGTTCACTAACTAATTTCCCTGGCGGTTGTCAAATCCTTAACATATCCTATCCGTACCTTAAAATATAAAGTAGACAAAAAGATGTAACAAATTTCTCGAACTGATTCATTTTTCGCTTCATCGAACAAGACTTACTTTTACATCGTTCCCAAACAAGCTGAGTTCACATCGAAATTGCTTTTTACAACATCGTTATTTCATATAACTACCTTCAAATATGCCATTAAAAAATCAAATACGCCGACTGCAATATAAAGAGGGCTCCTAAACCCGGAATCTTCTTCACCAGCCTCCCTTACAATTACGTGATAAAATTGAGGGCTTTTTTACTCAGTCAAATTCGTTTCACTTAAGCTCCAAAATCCCTTGGGAGATGGTCGAGGCACGAGGCTGCCTTTAGTAGGTATTAGGTAATATCTTAGGGAATCAGTCCTTGCGCCTCATTCAAACTAATTCAATGTGCTTTGGATTTGTAATTTCGAATCCGACTGATAAAAGAAATCGTAAGTAGCAGAGTAGATACTTGTTATTTTATTTCAGATTTTATTGAAGTCTTGTTCCGGCAACGCTGACTGTCGATTTAAATATAGATGAATCATACATACTTGTGACTACATTTAATTAAAATGCCCTTTGCTGGAGTGTGATCTTTGTACAACTTTGGTACAGAATGGATATTACCAAAATCAGTACACTCAATTGGCGGAGAATCAGATTAGTGCTGCTAATAACTATTTGATGGAAATCCCAGCGTAGTGGCAACTCGGATTATCAACCTTGTTTAAATTTCACATGCCTTTAGCAGAGGGGTTTCATTAAATTGAGAAGGATCAGTAACACTTGAATCAATAACGTCCTATAAACCGTACTTAAGAAGGAAAGAGAGGTAGTGACCTATTTAATTATTCGGATTCAATTTTGCTTCCATAAATCTATGCTGATACATTTGACGTATTGCTTACATATCACATGATCGCAATAATGTATGCAATGTTTCAAAATAAATGCCATTACAGACAAATGCCATCACCGGCCGGCATAACTTTAGTTTGATAGATAGCATGGTTTAACCTTAAATCCATTAGATTAATGTGGCCCAATTATGAATAATAGTTTCATATATTATGTCACTCGATATCGTTCATAGATTGATTAGCATACTGTAGCGTTTCTATGTTAATTCTGTTGCCTAATCTTTCAACCGTTACATACCTAATCAATTCTTCTTCAATAAGATCATTGCGTAAAATTAATAATCATCATTCTCAATAAATATTATTACCGTTCCAATCTTTTGGTTAGACTGTAATAATGTTGACTGCGTATAATTAATTCCATACAAATCTCCGTTTTACGGGAAGGGGTCGGGAAAGGAACTTGGGGATTTTATTAGCTTAAAATTCCTTTGATAATAATTGAAGCAACAAATATTATTCTACTGAAATTAGCTTGTTTAAGCTCAAAATTATTAAAAAATACATTTTATTTATATACGTTTTTGGATACACAGTAAATAATAAGTAAAAGAAATACTTATCTTTGAAATGCTAAATCATAACAAAAAATCGTTGTGAAAAACAAAAAATGAGCGTGCGATTGTTTCAAAGTTGCGTTGTTTCGAGCCATACAGTGGAAGCGTACCGTTTCTGATTTATGACTAAAAGATTGCATCATAAATCATTGTATACACCCACCGAGGCGGCGAGCGCCGGAAAAATTATAGAAGAAAAAATTTAAACGCTTTCAAAACAGACATTTACAAAAGAACATGTTATTAATTAATCCGTCCAAAGAAAAAATATTTCGGGGAAAAGTCCAGCTCCAAAAACTGGCCTAATTTATTTTTCATCTTGTTTTAGAAAATTGATATATATTTTATAAGAAAAGTCGCTAATTACAACGATGAGGAGTTTCTGAAATTAAAAACTGAAACAAGGGTTGACTTTCATTTACAAAAAAAGTAATAATGTAGTTTGTTAGAACAGCAGCAATATCCAGGTTATAACCGTTCTTGAATGATTAGTTACTAAGTACTCTGTTTTTCGTTCCTCTAATAGAAATCTTGATTTCATCTCTGAACCATACTATTGAAGCAAAGAAGGATTTAGAAGTATATATCCTCATTTGGATACCATTTCTATATCACCGAACACAACAAAAATAACCCGTACTATATTCTAAAACGCTTCTCATGTTTAAAACTTTTATAGCGAACATTTCCAAATATTTTTTCTGAAATAGGCTAGTTTGGCTCTTTCATATTTTAACCGCATCTGGACTCCTTCCAATTTCTGTGTATGAAAGTGCAAAATTTATAATAGCGGACGATTGCACAAATACTTTGCCTCTTGCCCAAATTTAACACGCCGCAGTTGGACTAAAATAAGTAAAATAATATACATATATTCACACTTAGTAGAAAAATATTTATGATTACACAGACAGTAAGGTAAAAAAAGATATATTTACCGTTTATTACTTTTGGTACATATTATAAAATAATACAGTATTTACCAAAACAATCACCAGTTCGCCAAACTCATTTAAAACAAATATTAGTTTCACCATTAAAAGATTACAGAACAAGAAATAACTCAATTTTAATTTTCTCCACTGAAAGTAAAATAAATTATTTTTCCGGCCGCGCGGTATGGCATCCTCCAGAGGCTTTCGAAATAGAATTTTATCCTTTAACGACGCTCTTAATAATATTTTATTGCAATGCCGTATCTTTTAATGTTATTTCTTAATGTACCCGCCCTTGGCAGTCAAACCTAATTACCTATTGGAGTCCAAAATTTTCAGAACCAAATTCAATCGATGTTCCGACAATTCAATTGTCGGGAAGGAAAAAATCGAATCAAATTTGGCATAATTCTCTAAAAGCGACGCGACGTCGCGTCTTGACCTAATTTAGAGCGTGTTAGCCAAAGGCCGACCAGCCATTTCCCGGGCTATTGGGCCCAAATGCTACCTCGAGCCTTGCTATATTCCGCAACGGCTTACGACATCTAATTCCGCTGACAAAAAGGGAAATTTTATAGCCGTTACTAAATCTGCATTCTGAACGAGCCTGAGAAATGGCAATAGTGATTTATTTGCATATTTAATTTATTTCTAAAAAGGATTATGTGACCCAGAAACCTATTCTCAAAGGGCATGTGAAATCAAGCACATATCATGCGTGGAGGAGTCCGGAGTCGTGTTGTTAAATGAACTGTGGTCCTTTGTAAGTGATGTCTCAAATATTTCTGCATGTGTACAAGTTCGAGAATATCTTGTAAAACAATTGAATTAATACTTGATTAATAAGTTAACATTTTAAGTTTGACACTACAGCGCCGTACACGATGAAATTACTAATGATAAATCTAACTAATGTTAGAAGAACATAAAGAGGCCCTACGTTGGGCGCCTATCTGACCCGAACGAAGCTTCAATGCGTTTATTGTTAATGTAACTCTTCTGTTAGTCTTTTCTTTCTCGGACGTCCCGACAGCAAGTTGAATAGGATCTTTTTCATCCAGTTTTCTGTCTTTCAAACAGTCAGAAATCCTCAAAGGAATTTTTTTCTTACGTTGAGAACACGAAAACTGTTTTAGATAAAACATTAAAAAGTTTAAAGGGAATAAGATATCAAAATACACAATATACATTGCGCCTTATATCTAAAGTGACATGAAACAAACGAACAGAATCGAAACAAGGGTAAGTTAACAATTATATAATCTGAAGTTATAATTGAAAATTTGTGGACACCAAATTAATTGCCAATATTCATTGGTAAATTACTTTGAAAATTAATTTCATACCTTGGAACGGCTGTCGAAATCACATGCCCTTTGTTTAATAAACGGTATCGGTGTGGGGACTATTAAATTGAGCGTCATAAATTATAAATAAATCATTTTGTATCGTCTTGCTTATCAAAGGAGGGGTTAGAAGTTTCAAACGGTGTCGGATCAGTATATTAATATAAAGTCAATACTGCTCAATAAAGAGTCCTGCATTAAAAACATAGGGTTTCGAGGGTCATAATCGACTACGTACAAATATATTAGTAGAAGCTATGATGAGCATTTTTCATGGCAAAACTTTTATTTAGATTTTAATCATGGACCTACTATTGACCATTTATTGAAATGGTCAACCGTAGGTCCATGATTAAAACTCTGCATTGCAAACAATGCATTGGCATTGTTCCAGAGAGTATTAAAAGAAACAAAGATACGTTCATTACACTGCACATTCACAATAAAATCACCTATTGATAAAATAAAGCCAACTGATATAATCATATTTGTCAAATGAATTGGTACACTCAGATAGATGGTGCTACGCCTGCGTTTTATCTTATGAACGTGACGTCACTATTACAACAAAACTATTTTACCAAAATACATTTGGCACATCAAAATCCCATCAAACGACAGTGAGCTAACATGGATAGTTCATTCAGTTCCGACGCTGCACAATTTTCAACGCCTGAAGCAAATGATTATCCGATCGCATCCGATCATCCGCGATCCGCACTCAACCAAATATCATCCGCAAAAATGCAAATCGGCGTTTAACGTTTGTTTTAAATGCGGATTTCAGGTTAACAAGTATTTGGAATTTACATGACTTGTGGAGGCTGACTTTTTTTTGTTTTTGACTATATTGCTTTTTAATTTTAAAGTTTTCATTTTTACATACCAAACGATTATAAAATTATTGCGTTTTACGTAAACTTAATTTTTCAATGCCGCACCAAACTATTTTGCTTCACGCTAGTGTGTCAAAACTAAATTTCATCAATCTGTATTTAATATTTCCAGCAATTCTTAAACAGCAAGCATATATCCCTTTTTATTTTGCCCCAATTAATGTTGTCTGACCAAAACCATTCGGTCCTCGGTTGTATAACACTCTTGCAGAGTTTTTCTATATTCCTACTTAAGACAATAAATCCTGAACTCCTCTTTACATACTCAACACATCACTCAGTTCGGGTTATATTCTCATAAACAAGTCGGAATAGTCTCTGATAACGTTAAAAATGTATTTTTGAGCCGTCACGAAGACGTTACGAGGGCTAATTGTCGTGAGGGGGCAATTACCAAGCCTAAATGCGGACCCGCGCGCTCGCTATTTCGTTTAAACGGCCAACAGCGGGATTTTTTATATTCGTACACCTTTGTGCCTAATGAACAGCGCTTTAGTTTGTTTTTCTGTTTTCCAGGCGGTTATTACGTAATGATTTTATGTTTCAACTGTTCCACATCGTAACTTTCGTGCCATGTGGACTGGATATCTGTATTACCAGTTTAAAAGTCCTTTCTTGTTTTTGTAAATGGATTTCGCTTAACAGCAATTAGTATATCTTTGTTTTTATTAGTTTGGAATATGAGCTCGTAAATTAAAGTTTAGTACATAATAGCTTTAACTTGTATAACTTACATCCCTTACAATGTTGCGAACATTGAAAAGAGCAACCGTTTCGTCTTAATGTAGATTCACACCAATGCTTCTCTTCAAACTTGCTGCAGCCATGTACACAGTGATTCCCACACGATACTTTTACCTTAATAAATTAATACACTGTCATCAAAAAAATAAACAAGCGCCCACCGAACATATGTCAACAGCTTTTGAGCCAATTAAAACGATCGACTCTATAAAAAATTATTGTACAAAGCTTTTACTGAATAAAAGTGTATTTTGAACAAAGTCAGCGGAGCGCGAAGATATCGGAGTCACTATAGGCACATGTATGAGTAATGTGGATATACGACCTTTGGGTATATCGGTGACCTCGCCCTACGGAATCCGAAATGGAACATGCAAAATAAAACAGATGGCACGGGAAACACATATTGATTGTTATTAAAGTTGAATATGTCAAAGAGAAAGGTTTTTTCAGGGTAGAATATACAATATATATAAAGTGCTTGTTTTCACCCATTGTGTTCGGATTTGTTTTCTCCAATGCCCTTAGTGATCTTAGACAGAACTAAAACAGATTTATGTTTGGAATAATTCTCGATCTATCCAACGCATTTTATTGTGTTACACACAATACTGTCTTAGAAACGTAGGCGTGAGAGTGCCTAAAATATTGGATCGGTTTAGTTGAAGAAGAAATGATCAGATAACCAAAAAAGAACAATCATGTCTCTTAGAACAAATTTGCTGGATTAAGTTTTTGGGAATCCATGTTATAATTTGATATAGTTCTTACGAGCACATGAAACAAAAAGGTGTAAGTGAAAGTGACCCTAAACTTAGTTGAAGTGCCCCAAAGCTTGGAAGATAAGGTTTTCTCGTATTTGTTACTCGTCATAATACTTTGAGAGGATAAAAGAGTGTCTATATCAAAAGAGCTGTCGTAAACTTGCTGTTTGAAGTATTTAATCAAGATTTGATCTATCGCAGAACCTTCACGAAATCGAATAATGTTAGAGAGTACTTTTGTTATAATAAATAGATAGGTAGGCCTCCTGTTGTTGAAAAATGTCTCTCACTGACTCGTTTATATGTGTTTCACCTAAGTACTGAGGAAACAAAAGTGGGAACTAAATCTGTTTTTTGAGTAAATCAAGCAAAAAGCCTGAGTTTTACTTAACCCTACTTAACTTAGTGCTAATGTTACTAGAGTCAACGTATTTAACAAACGAATAAAACAACTCCAAACTTTAGAATAATAGCCTTCTCGTCTGCTAACATAAGTCAAAGCAAACCTTTTACGCCTACACAAAAATAATCCCTATTCTCTCGCTGGTTGATCTCAATTTACTACGGCCAAGGTTTCTAAGGGTCCTATATCCGCAACTTGTCAATTGTAGGTAACAATTAAATACGAAACAAGTAAGCCGACCCGACATTCAATAACACATACCGATTCTGTTTACACATATAGGTCAGTGTGGCTAACGAGGGACCATATAAAATAGACGAGAAGTAGACTTGGGCTTATGAGAGCAACGAATGGCGGACTATACAAGTATACTCCCCACCCGAAAATAGACACATTATAATTTTTATTGTTTCTCGGTTACCGGAGAATCCGTGAAGTAATTACAAAAAAAAACTAAGAGCATGCTCTTCTCATAATTCTACACAATTTTTGTAAGGGACAGCTGTTTCTTTTTTTTCTCGGTTTCATAGTTCTGTTGAATGATGAGCAGAGCATGTATTTTTTCTGGTACACAGTAAAAATTTGGGGTTAGAAACCCAATGTTTTTAGCAAATAATGGGCCACCCCCTTTCTTTACGTGGTCAAAAATTTCGGTTTATGTCGAGATAATGAGCACAGTATCCTCGTTGGAGACTATTACATCATTAATGTGATCATCACCGATCGGTTTGACAATCGTGGTAATTATGGTATTATCAAGACTATATTTTTATCGAGTCTTTTTAAAAATAGCAAAAACTTGAATATTCGAGCCAGCTGCCAGTAGTTGAATGGCTGGACTATTTTCAAGTCTTCAACTTAGCACTTTATCCACACTTTGTCTTCATTTATCTCTGTCATCCATTTTTCTTTTCCAACTTTCCATTTCTTGAGTTATTTGTCGCATTTTTCTAATTACTCTCTTATATTCAACAATGGACTCCTTGAATAGAATATTAACTTTAGCTCACTTATTATGTACGATACTGTAAGTGGTGTCAGTACCTTCTACTTTAAATTCTGCTCACGGAATTAACATTCAAATAAACCATTAAACAGGTTATATATATATAGGTACATATGACTATAGTCTTAATAGATACGTCTATATCAAAATGTAGACCCTTAAACTACTGACTTCTTTTAATAATTATTTATATTATCATGAACGACTTTGAAAGAATACATACATGACCTTAACCTACCCTATTGAATAGCTACAGGCTACAGTGTAGGTTCGGAGGAATTCCCCCGCTTGCCTTTGGGAAAGTTTCACCGCTCCACCTTCGGAGAAACTTCGCCTTTTGAGTCTGACGGCTCCATGAAATTCTATGATGTATTTGTAATGAATACCCATTCGATTCAAAGTCTTTTCTCGCCTATCGCTTAAACCACACCATAGTTACATGCACGTAACACAGCGGCTGACCCAATATAACTACCAGCATAATCTGACCTACCCCTCTCCTCCAGTTTTGTACACAAATACACCACATAAAGGAAACGTTCCCCACTGCGGTAGGTCCAGTCTATTTGGTCTAACACGGTGCCACCTCACTGGAACCAATCGAATGACGTTCGAAACGTTTTCATTTGATCTCGTTTGGGATTTAAATTGGACTGCAGAACATTCAGATAGGACAGATAACCATTTGTGCTTCGATATAAGAGCAACACAGTTGTAAAAGTTGAACAGACCAGGAATAAAAGTTTGATTCCATTTTCAGATAACTTTTTGTCCATCAATTTGATATTTTGTTAACCTCCATCATATGCTACCTATTTTTTACTAAAAAACCGATATGCAATTAATAGTTTAAATGACAATTCACGTTAAATGGATATCTCACAATTCATTCTCTTCTTTTAATATAGTGTTAGAACCTTTCGGTGCCGGCAATACTGACTACAAAACATGTAAACTAAATATTATATAAAAATTTCCACAACGTCATGCTCCTACAAATATATCAAAGCTTGCCAATAATAAAAAGGAATAGGTATAAATCTGCCTTAAACGCTCTCACTCAAATAAAGTAAATAACTCACTCAAAAATTACTCTCCGCCATACAATATAAATAATAGAGTGTACCTAAATCCTCAATAAAGTGTTACGAAACTTCAGCATTTGACATATTGGAGTTCAGAAGAAACGGAGACAAAGAAAAGTTCCTGCTAAGTTGCCTGACACCCCAATAAACTGGTGTGAACTAGTTTATTCCGGACTATCGATTGTTTACTGACGTGTTAGAGGTGCCGTGTAACCTACCAGTTTGTTGCACAAAATTAAACTTTGTGACGTGCAATCTTGGAGATTGTTATACTTTCGTGCAACCCAGGATTCGAGTTATAAGCACCTAAAATGTTGGCCAGTTACAATTAGGTATGGTTTTATTCCTCGGATTTGGGATTCTACTGCAACGCTGACGTGGACCTTCATACACTCAACGCCTCTTCTCTCTCACACGTGTATTTGTGTTGTCTCGTCTCTTATATATTAGAATAAAATTCGAATACGGTATACGAAAGACCATTTTCGTCTAATCCGGTCCTTCAAGTTAAACTACTTTTGTCCAAATGTTGGTGGTCTTATTACTTAGCTCGATGAATATCGGCAAATTATACAACAATGATAAAGTATTCTGATTTACGAGTAGAACATAGTTTTCTCTGCGTCTCTTGAAATATTGAAAATTGGTGAAAACCAGTTTATTTCAGTCTATGGATCCTTTTCTAACATGTTATAAAGTGTCGTGTATCCTTTATTTCTAGAAGGTCGGTAATTAAAAGTTCATGAATTTTTCCTGGATACTTCACTTCATCAAAATAATATTCGACGGCACTTTTGATGCAGTGATTGAGAGATTGGCTTCTGCGCTACATGTCGCGGGTTTGATTCCCGCACGGAACAAATACGTAATAACATTTAAAAAAAAAAAAAAAAAAACATATTGTGGCAGCTCATTTACTGGCATTGGGAAAAAAATAGCCAGTAAGGTTTTGAATAAGCGAGTGATAAGAATTTTTAAGTAAAGTGTCATTTTATTACTTGTAGACCCGTCGTTTTAGTTACAGAACTAAAGATTATATAGCGTTGACAATATACACCGAAACAGTTACAACTCAGGTAACCCTTTGCAGGTACGCCACTAGACCTAAATAATCTACGGGCCTAGAAACAGGAACTTAACCGATTAGGCCTAACGTCCTCAGATAAGGGCCGTGATGTCACCCACCCCATTACCCCTTAATATTCCCTTAGCGCAACGGTTTTCCATTAAACTTTGAACATTCTAAACAGTTGCCTTTTGAGCCCACTTCAAAATTCAACGCATATTTAAACGTCTCTCGCAAAGTGGCTTTGTTTAACTTTTTAAGCCGGTTAAAGGGTGATTCGCATATCAAACCGTTAATGAAAACAAAAGAGTAACAATTTAACGAGTCGCTCGGAGCGTGTGTTATTGTGATCATTTGCCCCCATGAATATGCTTGCCATATTTCGTTTTCCTAAACTCACTTTGTAAATTTTAATATTTTCGGCAGCGTACTTACATAAAACACACACACAAACACAATTATTTACTTAATCTTCTGGCTCAGCGACCCGAAGTGAGTCTTGGCTTCCGAAACGTGAACTAATATTAACATTACAAATTTTGACACACAATTGGCTAAGAAATATCAAGAGTAAGTTGATTTTCAGACCTTGACCTTGTTTTCAAATTCTCAGTATAAACACCGTCATGTTCTATAGTTTCGCAGGTAATATATGTTATAGAGTGAACTTAGATAATGTAAAATCAGACAAATATATAATACAATTAAAGACACTGCGTATTTGAGAAACCAATTATTGTCATCCCGAAATTGTGCTTACACGACTGCTATTTACATCTCTGTCAAAACCCTTACTAATTTCAGGCCTGATGGTTATGTTGAATGATACAAGAACAAAGTTAGCGATGGAGAAATCATGTGGCACCTTATGTACGTAATGTGATGTTTACGAAGTTTATAAGGAAAGCCATGTGTATGTAATCACTTCGGAGTTCGCATTTCCTTCTCTCCCCAGAATTATTTCCTTGAAGCACTCTAATTGGTGGTGAAATCCTTAAGCTAACCAAAAGGAAAATTGCTCAATTTTGTGACAGAGTTAGGCAGATCTTGCGTTTTAAAAGTATCGTTTAGCTTCTGACAAAATTTCCTTCCTTTCCGCGCAAAATAGGTGTTTGGGCGTTAACGTTTCTTACGTCGAAATCTTAACGAATTAATTTGATTTTGATCTCTATCGTTTTGTCAGATCATAAACAAGGGCGATACACCTTATTTTTTTTAAATTTTGGTTAATTTATTAATTATCATGAGATAATTATAAGGACGATTTTCAGTTTAAGAAACGCATTTTGAGGGTTAATTATTTCTCAATCTATAAACAATAAAAAAACGACAACGTGACGACCTAGTTTTTACTTCTATCTATAACATATATAAATCAGCACAATCAACTCATGTTTAGTGTGGTAAAAACGTTAACGCATTTTGTATGAAAACTTTAAGCTAAACTATAGTCTTAACTAAATCATCAGAAAATATTAGAAAAGTTCTTTGGATCTTGCTAATGATAAAGCATGAAGATATTTAGTGGTATTCATAGTTTTCAGTAATCAGTGTTCTCATAGGCCTACATTCATCTGTTACGGACGATTTAGGGCGTCTTTCACTCGAAAAACATTTCTTTTCTTGACTGTACAGTCCAGTACGAGAGTACCATACACTACATACGAATACATATTAATCCTCGTTAGTCTAACCGATATATCTAAATAAGGCAGATAAATGGACATCTTGCGTCGGGAGCACACCTTGCCATCTTGCCAGTATTGATGAAGGTTAATTAATTTATCTATTTGGGTATCTTCAAGGGAGCATATACTGTGTGAATATTAGATTCTGGCCGAGTTAGGCATAGGTATAAACGGCTGATTTGCGCACATCCATGCCAAAGCTCGTATTTTGCACCACCCCAATTCCTCGATGAAAGCCAGCAGACGTTTGATGATGCATTGTACATATTGTTGAGTCCATCCAACTTGCGCATTTAGCTTCTAGCTGTGGTACTTAAGTGAATACTTACACCTTTTCAGATGGAAGGGAAGATTAATATCTATTTACTATAAGCCCAGAATATTTTCCCCTTAAAACACAAATCCTTAATTCTAAATTTCTACAAAAACGTTGTATATCGTATTTATTGCCGCGATCCCGAAAGGACTGCATAACGCGAAGTTACCAGTCATTAGGGCTGTAATGGCGGGTCCCGGGCTTCCGCAAACCCTGGCAGGTAGAGCCTTTGTAAAATGTCGCCCTTTATTCCTGTGATTAATCTATAAAGCCGACCCCCACGGATTGTTGGCGTGAAGTTGTCGGTATGCGCATTTTTGGAGCGTATTTTAGATATGGATTGTTTGATATGGACTGTGTGAAGTGTATAGCTGTATGTATATAAAATGACTGTCCCATCTCTGGCCGTGCGTGTGGTGATAGGTGAGTTAAGGATTATAACAAGTAGATGAACGATAGCAATATGAATTGATTTGTTATCATTTATGCGAAGCCAAAGCCTATACGTTAATGTTACCCGTGTTAGATATTTTTTAAGCATATCTAAACGATACACATCTTTGTTCTCAGAAATCCATCTAGAGCTTTTCAAACGTAATAAAACTGCATTTGAATATTTTTTGTCTAATGTTTTTTTTCTTCCGATCAATAAAATGTCAAAAATAAGTATTTCGCAAAAATTTATGAAAGCATGATAGATGAACCAGAATATTAGTTTTTTAAAGTTACTTATGTAAGTACTTAGAATTATTTTTACCCGCCAAGTGTAGACAGTAGGTGTAGGTCTATTATAATCGGTCGTGTACGATTGCGGTTACGTGAATTAAACTAATAAGCAATAAGCTTAGCATTACTTGGTGCATTTAAAAATTAATCTTAAAAGATTAAATTAAGATTTTGTTTGGCTCAAGATTTTTTAATAAACCTTTATTCAAAGTAACTGAATACGATTCATTCATATACAAACTACTTTCAGGATTTGGATTCGTTGTAAAATACATATATACATACGAACCAAGGCCATCTTAACAAATTTTCTTAATTTGATTACGTCTTTGATATGTTAAAAGGTACCTTTGAAGTCTGCATTCAATCTTTGCATAGGTACCGAATGTCTCCAAAAGTTAATTCAAAGCATGTCTAAACGCTTCCTATCCTAACCGCCCGGTGCCTGGAGTTCAGCCAGAGATAACACCAACTTACAACGTTAAAATACACCTTTTAAACTCATTTACATTCATATTCGCTATCGTCATTTCGCGATCAAACCGGTAGCAAGAAAGGGACAGGGAGATACGGGTTCTGGTGTGTTGGAAAGAGAAGAAAGAGATATCTATAGGAAGTGTTCGCCGTTATCATTTTTATGTACCGCGTAATGTGGCAATGTTATTTCTTGTTTTATAGTGTAATTCATTACAGGAATGTTATAAGGCTCTTCAAGCGTACTACAGTACACTTGAAGAGAATATTAAAATGTTTCAAATGTTGACTAACGCTTTACTTAATTCGCCAACACGTTCTTTGCGATAGGAATACTCAATAGTTCTTGAAACGTTGGTGTTCAAAAAACCTTTGTCAATTTGACTTTGACAGATCACATAAAAACATTTCAGAGTAACCGAAATCCTAATCCTCATATTCATAAAAAATTACGCTCTATAAATATTTTATAAATTATACCCGTCACTGACATTTCCATAGAAATAAAAAGAGATAACAATAGACTTTATAGCCATTTCAGTTATTAAAGGTTTATAATAACAAGATATGAAAAAGGCGGTTGGTCTATGGTTTGAAAAATCTTTAACGTAAAAATTTCTAAATGACAGGAGTTTGTTACTGATATTGGGCCTCGTTGTCATCAATTTTCGTGGGCGTACGATACAACGCCTTTGTCTAACCTCTGATCTTATATTAATAATAGATATGTCGCGTATATAAAGATCGAAGTCGCAATAAAAAATGCAATTGAGTTCACAAATTCTTTTTTTTTTAAACCGGAATTATTTTTAAATAATTATTGACAACATGTACAAATTTGGGAGTATAAATTGTTATCATGGACGTAAACGACCGCTAAAGTGACGCAGGCCAGTGTTATGCATCAAAGTACCGACATAGGTAAGTAATTAATAATAAAAATCAAGCGGGGGTAGATGAAGAAAGACTTGTTTTACAAAGATGTCACTATGCCGCTAACGCCGCAGTATTCGCGTGGCCACGGCCGGTGTAATTAGATCGAAACGACGGTATGTGAGAAGCGTACGAGTTTCAAATTTTATGGAATTCAAATCTGAGGCCCTAGTGTAAGTTTCTTTTGACAAACTCCATTTAACGCATCGAACGCGTTCGGCGCGGCGCTCCAATAGGGTATTACACCCATTTTTGAAAAGTGTCTCAATTAGATTCTATAGTGCTAATGAACCACTAAAAAATTCACAATTTTTTTATTCCATCGTTAAGTGCCTTAAAAACGCATTTAAATTTTGCATTTTCAAATTTCGCGCGTAATTTGACGAAAACGCTGGACGCCATATTGCTCTGTGGTCATGACGTCAGTTGGTTGTGTACAACCAACTGACAAATGCAGTGATATTTTGTAGGTTATGTTAATTGTTTATATTTTAAAAATGAGTTATTATTTTACAATGCAAACATTGTTCCCTCTTTAGCTGCACATAACCTATTGCATCATCGCCGTAAGACTCCGTTTCAGACCTAAAAACAATGTTTGAATCTTAAACACCTCACCTCGCTATCAAATAGCGTTTTTTAGTGTAAGAGAGTTAGAGGGCATTACATCGAAGTTTTAACATTCCGTAACTCAGCAGAACAGAAATCGGGATTTGCAGCAAATAATTTACCGACCATCAAAGAGTTTATTCTTGGTAAATTTGTCTCCTCTTTACAAAACCATCATCCATGGTATTATTTCAATAAAAATTACGTTGGTTACGAAAATAATAAAAAGCCTTTATAGATTAAAGGTACCCTGATAGTTCATAGTACGCTGATAGTTGACACTTCTAAGTTTACATAGCCGTATGACGTAATAACATGGCGACTACTATTTAGTTATGAAACAGATTAAAAAAGCTGAAACCTTTGAATTGAATTTTAAAATTTAGTTTGCTATTTTATGAACTAAAACTAACGTTTTCCGACTGCTTTTTGTCTAAGCTATCTCAATAATATATTTTTAGATTTTTTCTCATATAGAGTAAAATACCCATTGGTGGAGCACGAAACGGAACAATCAGTGTAAAACCATGTGTTAAGTACACGTAGCGAAAGCTTCCAACACAAACAAGGTAACCAAAACTCACATTTACCTAACTAACGTACTGCCATACAATCGTTCCAGTTATAGATTACTAGCTTCCGCTCGCGTGGTTTACGAACCCGTACATTTTTCCGGGATAAACTATTTCAGACTATAGGTAATCTATCTCTGTGCCAAATTTCATCCAGATCCGTACAGCCGTTCTGGCGTGAAAGAGGAACAAAGATCCGTCCAATCCATCCATCCATCCATCCTCACAAATTTTCGCATTTATAATATAAGTAGGATATTGGGTTATTTTGTTTTAATTTCCGAGTACTGAGTATATATTCTATTATATATATAATATATTATATATATTCTATATTTGATATTCTTACATAAATATACGCTTACATATCTATATGTATGTTACCTGTAGGTACATGTTGAGTAAAGTGAACTAATCCTTACATTTCATGTTACAAGGGAAGTATGTTAATCCTAACTTCAAAAGGGGATTACGCGCGGTTGATGTTCAACAAGACTTTGTTTTTTAATTAGGTTTGGTTAACAAAGCTTTTAAAAGTGTGTGTATGTGTTTTTTTTTTTTAATTAATAACATTTTCATTTTAACATTGAAGCAGTGATAGCCTAGCAGTTGAACGCTTACCTTCCATGCAGGAGGGTCTGAGTTCAAAATCCGGCCCGAACCTCTGACTTTTCGAAATTATGTGCGGATTAGAATTTGATTATCACCTGCGTTAACGGTGAAGGAAAACATCGTGAGGAAACCTGCACAACCGAGAGAGCTCCATAAAGTTCTTGATGGTGTGTGTAGTCCGTCAACCCTCACCGGGACAGCGTGGTGGACTAACTATTCATTATTAAGAATTTGGCATAGCGAGCAAGGTTTGCTGTAACTTGGAGACTAGAGCCGCGGTACGGAACCAGAAGGTTGCAGATTGGATTCTTGCTCACGGTCGGATGTTCGTTGAAATTTATAACTATGCGCAGGCGTTATTGTGTCATAAAATCTATATAATTATAAATTACGTCAGCTTCAAAAAGTGCCTAATAAGTGGAAAAATCTACTGCGTTTTCCAAATGCTAGTCAAACAAACCCATAATTTAATCTTTTCTCCTGAGTTAGGTCGAAAGCGATTAATTCAAGAGTGGACATTTGGTTACACGTACGAAGAGCAGCAGGGTAATTGTACATTGCCTTGTTCCAATTACCGGGCCAAGTAATTTTGTTGAACTGTCAAAAATGAATTCTAATTACGAGCGTCTATCATGATTACCTAACAGGCTGCGCAGGCTTTTGAACACATACAATTTTACCGCACGTGGCTATATGGCTGATACATAGTAGGTAAATACCTGTGCTGTTCTTAATTTTGTCGCCTACACGGCCTAAGTCTCCCTGTAGGCCTGAGCTGATAAAGACTGATAAAGGGATTTAAGTTACATTTTCCAGCAATTTATAGACTGACCTACGCAATATCCGGAAATCGAATAACTTATCATTTAAACTAAATCTCATGTAACCTAAAATATACCGAACCCCATCACTTGAACATGACTTATGAAGCTTGCAAACAAACGGGCACATTAGCGGGCACACGGTATCCTAGTAATAAACCTTCGCAAAATACGGACAGGTCAGTACGCCCACATTATACCCGGGTAGGGCTGCCACCGATTAGGAGGAAAAGATGACTTGAAATTTTCCAATCCACAACGACACTGCTTGACAGTTTCTGACCACCGATAGATAATAGAATAAAGATTTCCATCCTATTAGTAAATCCTAAAACCAAACTGGTAATAGAGGACTCGATTGGTTCTTTTTTGTATATATTTGTTTGTGTATATATCTCGAGTAGGTCTTTTTTGGGAGAGACGTATGTTCCTAGTTCGTTGATATACAAGTATGTACTTTTGCCTGTCAGAAAGACAAACTATTATTTAGAAATTATTTTTATATTTTTGGTGAGTCATCTTCATCATAAGAACAAAATGCATATTTACACAATTGTATGCAAACAATAGACCAAACTTATCCAGCGGCAACCCTATAAGACCCGGACAATAAATAATATTTCTCATTATACCCGGATGGGATTTACGATAAAACTCCGGTAATCACACAGAATACTTGAATACGGGATCGTCGTTTGTTTTTAATAGTAATGATGGCAAGATAACTGTGCGTTTTTGAAAAGGTCAAGTTGTTAAGTTTTTTGTTAAGTCAAGGTGAATAGCTTTTCAAAAAGGACGAAGAAAAACGGTTTCAGCTTATGTTTTCGTTACTGATTTTAAAGTAGTAACATTAAAAATTTTCCATATTTAAAGTAGTTCTGAGTTGAATTGCAAACAAACTGGAAGATTTTAAAGAAAAGATGAATAGTTTGTATGTTATGACTAATAAGAAAGTGATCTCTGAAGTGACGTCTGATACAGATGAATGAAAGAAGATATATTGCGCCGAACTAAAATAAAATGGGATAAGCAGCAGGAGAATGATGATGAGCACAGGGTATACACAAACACTAAATTTTTGTTTGTTAGAGCATACTTTCGTAGTCTTATTTAACAACCGCGCACAAATTTGAAAGCGCCAGCCTAAAGTGGCAAGTTAGAACAATGCTGTCAACAGTACAACATTACTCATCTCATTCACGCATGTTGCGTTTATTTTGTCAGATTTCCTCTCTTTTGGCTCTGAACACTTTGATGTGTACTTATGTAAAGTTTAGACGTTATTGAGATGTTTTGATCTTTAATTCATAAGGACACACGCGACGCTTGGCAACGAGGCATGATAGATTGTCTATTGTATCTCATTTGCATCACCTGGCGATGCATTTAGATGTTGGAACAAGTGTTACAAATCTATTGTAGCTATTGCTGCATTGATGGGCACCTAGATTCTTGACGTTTTGAAAGTGTCTGACTTGCACATTTGTAAGTAGGTATATAGGTAAACAATCTACGATACATAGATATATAAATCATAATAATCTAAGCTATTGCGGTTGGCGCTGTGGTTGAGGGATCGACAGCCTAATTACGTAAAAATAGCGACAGCTACGCGACAGCAGTCTCACTGTTTTCAGTCAATATATGACACAAAAATGACGTTTGACAGTAACTATCATGCGATCTACGTCTGTCGCATACTGATTGCTACATCGGTAATAAAGCTGAGGGTGCTGCGCTACACGTAGCGGGTTCGGTTCGGTTCAAATATTTGTATTATCTTCACCTAGTTGTATTGTGTGATACGTTTTATAGAAATAGAAAAAAAAACTGTGATCATAAATCATACAATCCATATTCAGTTGGCATTATTGGAATTCACATGGCAGTAATATTTTCCTATTACAGTTGAATAATATTTTCCCCTCAACCTCTCCTTATCAACAATAACATGGTAGCATGACATCTGGCGTGCAAAAGCAGAACCTCTTGCTCAAATATCCTGAAACCGCACAAGGTTACCCTTGCACGAAAGCCTTCATCCATCTACCGGCGGCCGGGGGAACCCAAATGTTCCCGGCGACCTCCCCCTCCCCTCACCCCCTAAAAAGCCTATCGATCGCCGTCCCTGCAGCCACAATTTACGCTAACAGTGCAAAGCAGACAATCTGCTATCAAAATTATCAATAAAATCGTAATCTGGCCTAACATTACGAACAAGTGCTCAAGTAACAATTGTTACAGGTGAGTGTTTGTTTTCGTGATATCAATACTTCCATTCATAGGTAGTTATTCTTAGTGACGTATGTAACGAAGCAGTGATTTTCTTGTTATTGTGATAATCTTATCATTGGGTAGCTTTTAAGACAAAAGTAGAAACATTGCGTGCTTTCCTCTGCCATATGTAAACATATAGTTTCGTTGATGGTGTGGTTAATTAGGTCAGTCCTGAAATCTACGTCAATGGGGGATTTTTCTGGAAATAGGTCGGTAGTCACGTCATCTGAGAGCTGTGCAAGTTGATCAATATGATACCTATAGTGTACGTCTTTTTAGGCCTATGCACTTATCTTCAAAAGACTAGTCACTGAAGACCGGTGAATTTTCGGTTGAGATCTTTAATGACATTTTTTACGATGTTTAGGGATGTTCGCCATTGCGACGCAACAGTTTTGATTACGTCGTATTTTACGTTTTACTATATTACGTTTGTTTTAATGTTTTTTTACATGGATACATTTGTTACGTATTTAATGTTAGGTGGTGCAGAAGTTTATCGTTGAAAAGATGAACACTGATTTCTTTCCAGATTCTTAAACATTTTAAATTTCTTGGCTAGATTTTAACACGAACATCTTTATCTATTCCAGGACGCTGGCGTAGAAAAACCAACAGAAGAAACAGTAGTGCAAGTACAAAACGACGTCCATTCCCCGCCAGACCACGACCTATTCATCGACGCCGCTGATGATGGCTCGGGCCTAGACCCTGACGAGAGCTCGGGCTCCGGGTGGGGAGCCGGCCCCGGCCCCGACGACGAGGACGGAGGAGGATCAGGTGACGAGCTCAACGGGCCCCCCGATGACGAAGACTATGGCACCTCGATCACCGGTGGAGACGAGACCGAACGCACCATTGTCGAGACCCCCAATACGTCCGAAACCCCGGAAACAGACGACATAAATATCCCCGAACAACCGGAGGAACCCCCTATCGTCCCCAAAGTGGAAACCCCGCTCCAAATACCAACAGATCCCAGGCAGATCGATGCGCTCATTCGTGAGTAGTGGCTGAAGCATGCCAGTTTTTTTGCGTTGTTTTATTTTTAGTTTTCCGTACGAGAAATTGTCATTTAAATGAATCTCTACAAGTCACATTATTACCATTCTTAAAGATTTCCAGATATTCCTATCAAGAATTTGTTCATGCAGATTAAGGCATTTGAACCTACTATTATTTATGATGAATTCTCGTACCAACATTTTAGATGTAAATCTATGCCCTATTCATTCAATATAACATTTATTTGACAATTAACAGGAAAATATAGGGTTAAATCACAATAATTATGTGCCACTAACCCATCGGAGTTCATCATAAGCGGATTCACAATAACTGACGTAACCTTCGGTTAATAGTTTTATTGTTATCTGCAGTTATTTCTAATTGCTGTTTGAACCGCACGCCAGTTACTGTTGAAACACTCAAACTGTCTAACGCGTGTGTAATTAATACTAATATCAATCAAATTAATAAATAATTCACAATATATGCTAAACACTTTATAACATCAAGGATTTTGGTAAGTCTTTCGTAGTTTATATTTATTATGGAAATTACTGTCCATTATTTTTTTCTTATCTTTCGCATGACTACGTTTCCATCATGCAGCCATTAGAAACCATTATATAGCGTTCCTTTTATAGTATTAGTTAGCATGTGGAAGGTAATATAGCCCTGAATCTATTTCATCTCATGAATCCATTAGCTTAGCGATATTGTCCATATCATTGGTAATTTTGATGTTTTATTAGAAATTTACTTTTAATTCTTTGGATGCTTTTGTTCATGCCATATCATGTTTGATCCCTTTCCAATCCTCTCTGTATATGGTATCTACTATTCCTAATCTTTTTCGCTTTTTGTATAAGCGATATTAGTATTCCAAATCCCTTCAAATTCCGGTATAGGAGTTCTAAAATCTCATATTTTCCAACAAATTAATTTAGGACAAACTGAAACTTCGTCCTTTGCTCTTTTGGCTGTAAATAATGTATGTCTTTGCGTGTACTCTCGTCTCTAATATTAATAGTCTTCGTCATTTAATATTTCGTACTGGGTACATTATAAACTGAATGGGTTCTGCGTCTAAAGTTTAACAACTTAATAAATACGAGATAGTTTTCAATTTCATCAAATCTCGACGATTTTATCAAAATCAAGCGATTGTCGTCATATCGTCATTCTTAATCAACTAATATGGTTTGACTTACCAATACTGCTGCGTCTTTAAATGCTAAAAAAATCTGATTTTGAGTATATCTAACCCAAAAATCATTGGAATCATGACTTTCAATATATTTTCAATGTCTTTTTTCGTGATAATAATTTTGGTCTCCGTAAAATCATGAATCATTTGTAAGATGCAACAATAAAACTAACATTTTCGAACAGAACTAAATCGACATTTAAAAATACTAACAATTTTGCTGGTGATAATGGCGTGTATACTAATTTCAAATGTCGTGATATTTCAGCCAACACAGCGGGCAGGCCGAGAGAAGGAACCTCAGAGGAGGGGCGAGGCGCGGGGGAGGAGCAACCCTCGCGCCCGGACCAGACAGACATCAGCATCTCTGGCGAGGACCTTGTGCCTTCAGTCGTACGTATACGGTTTTATTATTTAACTTACTTGAACTAAGGTGGAAACAAGTGGGTGCGTAATTCTCACGTGGACGAAATTGGCACAACATGATGTTTATATATATATGTGTCTAAATAGTGATGAGGTAGGAGGAAAAGCTTCGCTTCCGCAACCGTCAATCTCATCTGCACTGTGTTCTACCACTAGTTGACTTGGCAACTAGTGGTAGAACACAAAAAACCGACTAGTGGTAGAATTCCAACGCGTCCAATCTTATCCAAGGCTCATGTTTGATAGCAGAATCTACACTCCCCGTTCACCGACACTCTTATATTGACAACACATGTTGCTTTAAATCATACCTGCCTTGGTTTGTTTGGCCTATACTACTACTGTTTAATAACTTCATGGACGTCCGGATAGTGCTTGGACGTCGTTTGAATAAAATGAAATTTAATCAAAACTCAAATGGATTTTAAATATTGTTCATTTGGGAAAAATACATGAATGGGTTCCGCTGATAAAAAAATCCCGGTTATACCCTAGAATGTCTCTGATAAATGGCAATAGTCCCTGTCACAAGGTCACCTCATTCTTTTTTTGCGTACTGGATGGACAGTGATATCAGTCACTATTTATCGCTTCGGTAATTTGCAGATTGTTTCTATATAGTTCAGTGTTTCATACGATTTGAGAGGAAGTGGAGCTTCCTATTTTTGGTAGGATTAAAATATTTCTGTAGCTAGCATTTTTTGGAGAGTTTTTTGTTTAAAATTCTTATTGTATGTATATTGACTTTGTTAATACTCAATACTTTATTGCACTCCATATGTTACAAAGGTGTTACAGAATATAATATTACAATACACTATGGACCCTGTAGGGCACGGCAACGTAGAAAAAAGGAGGATGCTATAATATTTCTTCTAGTTATATTCTATCTACAATATTTATGTGATGAATTAGTTATTTTAATGTTCACTTTAAATTTCCTTCCTAGGTGTATATTACATTTTATAATGGTATAATTTAGTTCGAAACATTTAACATAATTTTATTGTTATGTATTCCTTATTTGATTTATAATATATTATGGTGTGTATCGTCTAAATGTTAAATCGCACAAAAGCTGATCAGATTTGCGTCATTGGAATTAATCTAGAAGACTTAATGAAGCCTAGGTATGTAATTAATTCAATTTAACATGTATTTACTAAATCGATAATACATACTTAGAACTTCTAACCGTCTCTAAAATAATGTAGTTCATCGGAACCAATCAGGTAATTTAATTGTAGGTATCGATTAAATAGTCTGTTGAAAATGACGGCAGGCAGTTGCAAAATCACACCGCTTCAAAATACATAGTTAAGTAGATATTCCTATTGTAATTAAATTAAAACTTACACTTCACCCACCTATATACTACCTGATACTTACGTTATCAATTAACCTATCTAATGATAGAATTGTATCGAAATGTATGTGAGATGCTGTTAAGGATTAGTTGATTTCCAAAGAGCACATTAATAAAGTATTACCGGGTAAATTAATCATTATCAGCTCGTACTATATCCACAACTGGACATGGATCTCCTATCAGACCGCGAGAACGTATGATCGCAGATCGTAAAATAATGATACCTACTCTTATTACTAGCTCATATGGTTGATAATCGCTTAAATCGCTTGTGCTTTCAATCAGTAGAAATATTTCACCAAGGTGGTGGCTCTGATATATTCTTATTTGGAAAGATGCGATTGGCGCAATAGTCCAAGGGCCAGTATGTATCACCACTTTTTTATAAGCTAGCCGATTGAAAATCCAAAACGTATATAGCTGATAAATTCTCTGATGCATATACCTTTAGATGAAAAATTACATATACTAGTGAAATTTTTACCTATCTTTTATCTGTTTATTAATTCATCAGACCCTCAGGCCCTCTCCCCTTCTAGTAGTGCCTCAAACACCAACCACATTCGATTGTCCGAACTGACTGGTATAAACCAGTTTCCCATTCAAATTGTATAAAGAAGTGCTATAACGTTTCAGGACCAGGAGCCTTCAGGCAGCAACGTGAACCAAGAGTCGCGGGCGCCCGACAAAGTCGTCATCATGAACGCCAAGCCCGAGGACCGCGCCACCAGCTTCTTCGCACAGCCAGGCATCCTTGCCGGTTTGTATATATTATCTATTATTTAGGTTCTTTGCAAAACGTCAATTACGTAAAACAAATGACATATTTCTAAATGGGGTCAGATACAAAAACGATCTCCACACACGTAAAACATTTCATTATCGTCACACACGCTTACTCGAATCATTTTTAAGTTGGAAATGGTTTAGAAGTATTAAGACTACGGTCACTAGGTCCATTTATACGAGGCCAATTCTCTAAGCAAGGACATAGACCATTGAATGCAAGATATATTATCCATTGCACTATCTGCCTAGTTATATTTGTTTATTATAAAAAAAATCTTTGTATTTTTACGCTAAAACGCATCTAGAAATTGATGAAACGACTAGTGAATTGGGTTGCTACGGTTATGAAGCCTTCACCCAAGTTACTCCAGTTACGGATGGGAGAAGTTAGTCGTATAAGAGAGAGGACTAGTAAAACAATTGAAACCGTTGTAATTGAACTTGTACAATGTAAAGGACAACCCATTGATGTGGGTTCTTTCTATTCACACAATTCAAATGACGGATTACGTCAATAATCGGCCTAGTGTATTTAAGAGGCTAATTATTGTCACTTACTCATCATAGTCCATAAGACTGTCTGTAAAACTGATATTTTTTCTATAGACCTCTTATCTATTGAACAATATGCTGACTTACGACCCCAATAGCATATCTATCTGTGGTTTTCCCGACTTGAGATAGAAATTTGACATAGGTAAGCTTAGTAATTATGTCAAATTACTATCGCTAGTAAGGTAAACCTCAGATAGATAGGTTATTGGGAATCGGCGTTAAACTATCACACTAACTGCTAGCAATGTGATTGTTTCATCGTTTTATTTAGTTACCTACTAATTTATTATTTTACTCATTTTCCAGCCGTGATTGGCGGAGCAGTAGTAGGGCTCCTATGCGCAATCCTAGTGGTGATGTTCATAGTGTATCGCATGCGCAAGAAGGACGAAGGTTCTTACGCGCTCGACGAACCCAAGAGAAGCCCTGCCGCAGCATCGTACGGGAAGGGCCACAATAACCGCGAGTTCTACGCGTGAGACGACACAGAGCAACCAACGCCACGTATTTACTAGTCGTCGGTCAAGCCCTGACTGACCGGTCAACCGTCTTCGGGCGGCTAACCATTCCATATTTAAATTTTGACAGTTACACACCATACCATGCGAAATGCGAGGGATAACAATGAAATAATAATGTATTAATTTATGAACGTGGCTAAAATTGTTCTGTGATTTATTTTTAAATTACGATCGATAAAATTATTTATTATAATAAATGTTTGACATGGATAAAATTGTAATGTACGGATTGTACAGTGATGTACAAGCCAGGTACAAAGATACAGAATACTGTCTCAACGAAGAAACACTATTAATAAAATTAAAAAGTTAATAAATTATCATCTTTGAGACCAAGTTTTTTAATCATTCGTGTGATGATTTTAAATGGTGTTCATCAGAGGTTTCGATGTCTCTGTAAAAGACCAATGTGGTTCGCGTGTGTTGTTCTGAATGATCGGTCTTGTATGTTTTCTGTAAAAGATGAATTTTTGTGCCATCCGCTTTCCTTCAAACCTGTATATTGGCAATTCTCTTCGCGTAGGCTATAAAGTTGTCTCGATCATTTGTGGACACGTCCATAACTTTGACTATTATATGTAATATAATTGTGTATGTATTTATATCGAACTCTCTATGCATAAGTAGATTTTGTAATATTTTGCTTCCAGTTTTTCATTGAAATTTATTTTAACTGAACAAATTGTATGAATTAATTTACTACTTGGCAACGATCATTTTATAAAATTATTTTACATTTATTTCTAACAACTTTGTTACAACTGGGTTTCATATTTAATTTTAAGACACTAATTTTATTTAAGTTTTTATGTTGTTTCTATGGGGTTATATTTTTAGGAATTGACGTATCTCTATTATTTAGATTGTTTTTCGTCTAGTTTTAGATATTTTAATCTCATATTATTTGACTGTAATTTCTGAAAATAGGTTGTGCAACGATTTTTTTAATAATTTGTACTTGCTTGTGTGCCATCTTCAATTTCCCTATTTGTAAAGCATTCGGTAAAAATAATTGTGCTACAAAATAAAAGCGTCTTTTGTTTTCCTAGGATAATTTAAAAATTTACTAGAAAGCATAGCCGAATGTGTACCTACTGTTTATATAAAGACATGGACAGATACATGTACTATATAGACAAAATAATAAATAAATATTTTCCGTACTCCACTACTAGCTCCAACTCCGGTACTAGCAAACGCAAAATTTATTAATGTACACGCATTTAAAGCCAGTGTTATTTAATTCGTTTATTTTAAGTAACAGATTGTGTCAATTAATTTATTTAATTAGAAAATAAATTGATCACTGTAACTTATGCAGATGCTTGTTAATAGCAAACTGTAATCTGTTTTTCAATAGTTTCGAATATTTCACCATTTCAGGGACTGGTTATAAATGTGTTATTGAGTGTTTAAATATATGAAAAATCGTCAAAATTTGAACATTTCATTAGTAACTTAGTTATTTGGAAACACTCTTGTTATAGATTTTTCTAGATGTGGACTGCACACTGTTACTTCTTGTCATTAAACGGAGTGACATAATGACGAGTTAAATAAACCAATTTTGAATGTATCCGATGATCCCATATTCCACATATTAATAAATTTAATACATTACCAAGACCTTTATCGTATGAGTGCCCTACAAAATCTGTTCATACTTAAAAATTCAAACGTCACCTTCCACCTTTACTTCATTGTTGAAAATTTTAATTGTGAATGTTGAAAGTAAATAAAATAAGTATTGATATTTTAATTACGTGCACGAGAATTACAGAAAAAAAACCAGAACAGATTATTTCTTTGTATCAGATATCGGTGCTTCCAAAATGGCTCTAAATATTATATATGTAACTTGAAAACTAAAACGCAGTTTGTTTCTAGAAAAATCTAAAAATTAATATAACCACATACATTCCTATCGGATTGGTACATTTTTAAGCTGTAGAGAGCTAACCGCTCATTAGTCTAAGAAATTTGTACATTGTAATTGTAAATTCTTTTAGAAGTTAAAACAGTAATTTATACGGTAAATAATATTGTGTAACCAAATATAACTAGTTATAACTACTTTTTCTGTTACGGCTTCGTTTTAGAATCATTATTGGTTGCTTTTAATGTATTAAGTATGAAATATCACGCATTATACTATATATTCTGACAGATATGATTGAAAGAAGATAACGCACTAGGCAGCCAACTAGCGCAATTAACTGTGCTAGCCAACGCGATGGCCTCAGTCAGAAAACATGTGTGGCTGTCTAATGCGCTTAAAAGTTTGTCAATAAATCATTGCGTTTAGTTTTTTTTTTTTTGGCTACAATCTTTTCTTTTATTTTTTACATATAAGGTGTAAATAAAATATACAAAAAATTACTAAACAAAGTATGTAATTAACAATAATGCACAGTTGCTTTCTGTTCATTTTATTTACTCCTTTTATGTAAACAGACATAAAGAGTTTATTAATCATTTTAAATAATTAATTGTAATTTAATTAAATGTGGGATTAACAAAAATTTTATTGGTGTACGATAAGTTGTATAACTTAAATGTCAATATCTCTTGACATACATATCTGGTGGTATATATATGGGCTAGAGGCCGTTTTGACATCGAAAACGTGGAAATGCAATTAAATATAATATCAAATGTTATTTAATAATGACTATTCATTTAATAAAAATAACATTATTGTGACCTAATTTTGTGAACATGAATTCTTGACATTATTGCTGACCTTCTATTGTGAATCTTTTGAAAACTTATATATAATCTCTAAAACCATGTGAATTTGAATGTTTTGATAATTTTGTCACAACATACATAATTTTGTATGTCTTTCTTTTACAATTATTTTTGTATTGAAAAATAAAAAACCACCTTTGTTCCATATAAAAGCTTTTGAGTTATCACAGTTTCTGATTATTAGTATTTTTTTATTTTAATTATATTTTCCTATTAAAACGCCTAAATAAAATAAATAGCAAAATGCTTTAACATGTAATCCGTTTAAATAAAAGGTGCTGATGTACACTGTAAACTGTAATCCTAAGCTGTTTATGAAAAATACAATAATATTAATTCGTTAAATATTTAATTTAATGATAAAGTGGCCGTTAATGGAAGTTATTATTACTGCGATTAAATTATTTTACATGTAGATACGTATTGATAGCGTTTCCAATACCTACATACCTATTAAAAATTACAAATTATGCAAATAAATAATTTGTAATCATTCTAAATTCGAAAAAAACCCAGTTTCTAATTGTGAATTGCATTTACTACTGGCCAATTAAATCCACATAACATACTAGTCTTAACATTAAAAGATTTGTTTAAAAGATGCAATTTTATTTTTTCCATATTTAAATCTTGATTTCGGTTTTATAAAAAGAGGCTAATCAAATTAATGTACATGGCAGTTAATAATATATTTTATGCTTTTAAAACTATTGTTTCTTATTTTAAAATCTCATGTTTTTGTAACTTGTGATGTAAGGAGGAGTTAGGTTATGATAAGCATATACATAATTATCGATGTCCACCTTGTAAATAATTCTCCTTTACACTTAGGTAAATATACAGGATATTATAAACAATTTTAGTGTTTTATTATTTTTCCCAACAACCTTGCATTCCTAATAGTTTTCGAAACTCTACTATGTACTTCCCGGAAAACAACACATTCGGCTCCGGTCATGTACATTTCCGAGCCGGACAATGTCATACAAAAATGTACAGGAAACGGCCGAGTCGGTCAAGGCAAAAGTTCCTTAGAAATATAACAGATGGCGCTAAGAATGTTAAAATGAACTTAGAATACGAAGTACTTAAAGATTTAACATGAATTACGATTTAATGAAACTCGATTTAACAAAATAACATTGCTAAATAAATGCAAATGGATCTAAGTAGATTATTAATAAAACCGTAAAGAAAATTCCTAGACGCAATGCACTGCAGTGCGACCGCAACGATAATTTCAAAATAGATTTTGGCACAACAAACGTAAAGTAAAATTAAATTCAATGCAGATGACTTTCAACGTCGATAGGGTTGGCGTTTACACACGCGTGTTTGGTATATTTTAAGAATACATTTATAAAACTAAAGTCTTTTACATAGGAGGTAAAACAACTTGTTAAAAAAAAACGTACCAACTTACTAAAGTACATACATTAATTTCATATTATGAGATGTGGTCGAAAACGTAATTGCTGAGTTTAGGCAAAGCGTTATTGGGATATTTAGCCTGGAGTAGAAAACTGTGACGGATGGCAATTAGGCTCTCCCGGCTAACAGCAACGGCGAAATGTAGGTGTTTAGTAGTACACCTCTGCTATCCCTTCTTGGAATACAGGCAGAATGATATAACAGTCAGGCTTCATACAATCAAGTAACATAAAAATGCAAAAAAATTGGTTATAAAAAACTAAACAATATGAACAAAATTAAGTGTATGAGTTCCGTTAGCCACCAAACCGCTCCATTACAAATCCCAACGTTCACAGCACGTATGTATGTAAATACTTAATTCTATAAGAAGAATATAATATACTTACTTATAAGGGTCAACGTAAGTACCAAAATAAAACAATTCATAAAATCTCTCAAGTATGGACTCAACTTTATGTATCAACGTGGATAATGCGTCATTAGGCATTCGAGGTCATTGACGTCATGCTAACCACGCTTTAGATATTAATTGATAATTTCATCACTGCTCGTAACGGCAGCGTGGCCGAGTGGTCTAAGGCGCTGGTTTTAGGCACCAGTCCGAAAGGGCGTGGGTTCGAATCCCACCGCTGTCAGAAACCTTTTTGTTCTTTTTTTATAAATATTCAGGTTATAACTGGTTTAAAAACTTTTTTATAATTGGATAATATAACGACTGTATACTTTGTTCTCAAGCGGCGAAGTATTGAATGCAGTTTGTGTTTGAACCAATATAATTTTACTAAAGAGCCACTCTGATAAAATCAACAAATGGGCTACCTACGGGAAAAGGGTTTAATTATTTCATTAAATATAAAAAATTGTTGCTCCATATGCTCCCCAAAAACTTTAAGATAGAAAATAATTTATTTTGGACTTTCTATGGTGTTGCTTTTTTTACTATTACCCGTTGATAGAATTTTGAAGAATATCTCCATCACCGATAAAGTAGCTATGTACACATTATAATAAATAAAATCCATTATATAATAACAAATCGACAAAATAACTAATTGTGTAAACAGTGTATATTTAAAAATAGCAGAGAATATGACAGTATGATAATATATGTATACCTAAGCAGATTTAGTGAGAACAACATTGCTTTAATTAATGAATTGTAAAACAAACATTCTTTATTTAATACTAGCTACCCGCCCCGGCTTCGCACAGGTAGCAGAGCATATACGCCTTCATTTTTTTTCTGTCGTAGTGTCGTATCAACCTGTTACGTCGAGCATTTACTCGGCGCGCGCCAGTAAAGCTCACAGTCGGCATGATTTTTTCCGACATTTTCAACTCTCATCGTCATATTTCAGCCAATTTACACATAAACCTTCCTCATGAACCACTCTGTCTTTTGGTGAAAACCGCATAAAAATCCGTTCAGTAGTTTTTCAGTTTATCACGAACAGACAGACAAACAGACGCGGCGGGGACTTTGTTTTATAATAAGTAGTGATAGTAAAGCCCAGTGTCATAACTATTAATAACGACTGTTAATAAAAACATAAATTCAGACACTTTTTGTTAAAAAACTCATATCTTGCCATCTAAGGAAAATAAACTACTCTTGAATGTACAGCTGTCAACACAATTTATTATTCCTGTGAATGACTATGAAACTTTATATTTATTTGTTTTTTATTTTTATTTAATTATATTCATAGACGGAACTAAGCCATTTCAGTTACTTTAAATAAATAAATAAATGTGAGGTATCTTTCTGTTGTAAGTAAATTGAGGAAAATAAGCTTGTGGTTTTCCTGGTGGTAACCTGAGGACATTGTAGATTTATGGCCAAAATTTGCCATATTATGATCCTGTCATTTCTTCGCACGCATTCAAATCATGATTTTTACGGGTTAAATAGTCAAAAGTGTACAATTTATTGTCTCTGGAGAATAGAATTATTGAACAAATACACTGCAGAAGAACGAGGTATGGTGTTCCTCCATTGAAAAAGGAACCCGATTGATGTCGGACACTGGACGGTGGTTGAGCGATTGACTGCTGCCTTACGTGTCACGAGTTCGATTCCCGTATGTAACAAATATTTGTATGATCTACAGATAGTTGTGTTGGGTCTGGGTGTATGTCCATCTAAATATTTGTGTTTGTAAACGCACCCACGGCCACGGTACAGAAATTACTAATAGTGTAAGGCAATGTTTAAAAAAAAAGTTATGTGTTTGTAAATGACAACTCCATACATTTCTCAGCGCTTTTCTTCTCTTGCGACTGTAGATTACAGCTGGTCTGGGTAGGTACCGCCCAATCGAGCAGTAACTTACGATAAAGGAATTCCATTAAAACGTTCCGCAAAATATGGCTTGGTGTCTTTGTCGTCGTAAAGATTCTGACCACAAACAAGCGTGCTTTAAATTCCTACACTGTGCAATTTGTATTGTAGTACTTAATTATTAATATGGTCGCAGAAAAGGGTACGGCCACGGGAATACGGCAGACAGGTGTTTCGATTGTGTGTGACATCATTGGGGGAGCGTTTTCTTCTGTAAGTAGCGTTACGTGCAACAATATATTTTTGCTGTCTCTCTCCTTCTGCCATGCTCACCCTAGGGTTCCCAACCATACTGTTAAAAACAGTATAATACTTTCTTTCGCACGTTAAACCTTTTTATTTTTCTATAAAAAAAAGTATACAAAATACTGTTTTTATGACCGCTGGTATTCGGAGCCATAAAACCTAAAAAAGGTAAACGTATAGGTAAACTTCATTCCAGAACAAAACTTAAGGAGAGTTTCACGAAATCAAAAGACACATTATGATGGCGTTGGCTATTTCTTTTACCAGCTATACATTGTTAAATTGTGCAGGAAGCTCCAAAAAATATGTTTTTAAAAAGGTAAAAAAAAAAAACTGTTTGCTTTTCTAAATACTGTTCATTTTAGTTCTACGACCTAAATATACTTTATTTCTCGTACAAAAAGTTGGGAACCCTAGCTCACCCTGGCAGCACAGTTTTGTTATCAGCTGACCTGAAATCACCTACTTCTCAAATTGATTCAACACACTTATCGTGGTTGAAGTTCTAACACCACGTAAGTCATTTTTGGCGGTTTTGACATTTAGATGCCATTTGCTAGAGAATCGAAAGACGCATTGTATCAGCCAATAAGAAACAAGTATCGTCCAATAGAAACTCGACAAATGATATTAAAATGAAATGGTATAGTAATGATGTCTATTTAAAATTAAGCAGATTTTTCACTCTTTGACAAACGTGGTGTTAGATCTTCAACGACGTTATGTTTGTAATATTAAACCATAACATTAATTACAGTAGGTATTATTGGTAAAAGGACTTACCAAATAATTGGTTTTCTTGCTTTCCAGGTACTTGTCTCTAAACCTTTAGACTTCCATTCTTACCGATGACGTCACTCAATGTATTTGCTGTGTTTGTAACATTATTTTGCTATATTTCACAATTTTTACTATTAGTTTTAAATCTCTATTTCACTTCAGTAAAGATCTGTTTTTTTTTTTTACCAACTTACTACCCGCTCTTTTTTCTGTACGTTTGACATTTAATTGTTTTATTTTTAGGCAATGGTCACTAGTGACGTACAGCCAATAATGAAAACGTTTTTTAACTTCCAATTATTTTTGAAAAGTTGTTGAAAAAAGAGTGTACGTAATTAATTGTTTTATAATCTTTATTTTCATTATTTTTAGATACTTCGCAATTATACAGCACATCCCCTTGTCAAAGACAATAGCAAATAGAACTTGCCTTAGTTGACTTGAAAAATCTGTCTCGCTCTACAATTTTAACGTCTTGACGACACACACAAAAGGATTTCCATATTTTTGCCTGTTTTAGAAGTTTCTTGGTAATGAGTAACATTTTTGTGTCGACTAATAAAACCCTTGACCTACGCACTCATGACGTCATTCGTAAGAAATTGACAACTATCACACAACTAAAGGCATTTATGACTTTGTTTATTACCCATATAAACCGCCAATTATGCGCCCAAAATTCTATCAACCTTACTAAAATTCTAAAGAAACTTTCAAGTCGCAACTATCGCTTGCTTTCGCGATTACGAATTAAAATAATCGCTAAATCGATTACGGCAATAAATCAAGTTCAAGGCGAAGTAGTGCGGCGTAGAACCGGTCCGGACCGGACACGACATCCGATCCCGATACTAGAACCAACTCGACACTGTAATTAATCGATGTCACGACGTACACGATTTTGGAGATCCTCGTATTATTTACAGTGTAGCCTAGTAACAGAGGCGGAAGGCACAGAATTTCTCCAAAGATTGTTCGTTATGACGAAGTTGTCAATACCACAATCTACACCAATGGAAGATATTACCCTCAATAACGATCACCATCCACCCTGGGCACGTCAGCATAGTGTCACCTCATCTTTCTTTTGCCAAACAGAAACGTCATTGCTAGCGACAGGGATAAACCTTCATATTTGGGAAAAGTCGGTGCTGTAAAATCGGGATGTACCGCTATTATACAACGGCAAAAGTGCCCGTACGCCGCTTTTGTGATATTTGTGTTGTGTAGTGGTCGTCCGATGAATTTCAACAGCAGACCATATTGATTACTGAAATTAATAAAAGAATTTTGAAAAAATAATGATTAGACGACGTATTTTTAAACTCTTTAAAACCAATTCCTTGACGATAATTATACGTATCAAAACGACGGTAATGATTACAGATATTTATATCAAATAGCAAAAAACATAAGTATACACAATTAAGTGCCTACTTAACATGACTAATCATAATTACAAGCCGTTTAATATATACACAACCGCGGGGTAACGGACGAATCAATCAAACCAACCATCTGATTAAGTTCATTGATCTGTGCACTTTTTGCTATACTCTTTTTTCTCCAAAATGATATAGGTACTATACCTACTTACCTATTGTTTATTCACTTATTTGTAGGTATATAATATAGCTGGCAAAAAATAAAATTAGCATATTAAAAATAAATAAGTGACCACTCGCTTGGTGACAGGGAAAGTTCTGATAAGATTTGACAAGTCTAACTAGACATGACTTTATATTTACATGAATTTTAATTAAGCGAAAGTTTAAAGTTTTTTTAAACAGTATCATACTACAATTAACGTTCCGCAGTGGCTATACTTAGAGTTTCAACTTTTTCGTTATTAAGGCCTAAATTCATCAACAAAATAAGTTTTGTATAAATAGGTAACCAGCCAGTTTTATTTTAAATATCTATTATGGTGTCTGTAATCAGGGTCCTTATTTATTTGACATCTCTAAAGCTTAATTTATTAATTGGCCCATCAACATTATTGTTTTGCAATTGAAATGAAATTGGCTGTCATATCCGGTATTTAGTTGGGTTTAGCTTTACGAAGAGCCCGCATCATGGCGCCGGACCGACTAGTACTACAACTGGATTAATGAAATAAATACCAGTAAATACATATTTTTTTCTGAAATAATGACAGACATGGGCGGACAGATTCCCACCTTTACACATCGACACCCTGCGACCTGCGTGCCTTCAGGTGTATTATCAATAGAATTAAACTGTAGTCTGGACACTGGTATCATCTATCAGATGACAGTCACAATGTCTAAAATACTAATGGATTCTCTACACGCGGCTATTTGAAACCATTAAGCGATCTTTATAGAAAATGGCAAAAAAGTTTCACATTTGATAACATATCTGCCGAAGTTTATAGACTTGTTTTAAACTTAAAACTTTTTATAGAAATATAGGTATACATAATATTTAAAACACATCATTTATTTTGTTACCCTAATGTTTTTGCGCTAATATTTAATATTAATTTGAACAATAAATAGATGAAGACCGATTATTAAATGGCGGAACAAAAGCACAAGAAAGCGTGTTCTAGCATAACACCCAAATGACGAAATCTTAAAAAAAAAACACAGTATTTGAAGACGTCGGTACAGTTAGCGCAGTGGCTAACTGATTGACTTTCTGCCTTACGGGTCGCATGCTCAATTCCCGCACGCGACAAATTTGTATGGCTTACAGTTGTTTTTCCGTGTCTGGATGTTTATGCCTGTGAGATTTGCGTCAGTAAACTCACCCACATACTGCTGTAGGACAAAGTTTAATTAAAAATAGTCTTACACTAAGTACACTCGATTGTTTTCAAATATTAACCCTCTTATTAATAACAACTGACACTATAAACGGTTCATAAAAATAATAACTGTTATTTACATTTAAATGGAAGGAGATGACAATAGAATTTTAAACCATTTTAGTTTTTACAGGTTTATAATACTCCCACCAGCAGAAGGCAGCAAAAGTTATCTACAATTTGGCGTCTTTTTTAGCTGATATGCCTACAACTAATGTCTTCCTGACCGAATTTCTGTCACGGCGGCCAATCTCACCGCAGATTAGCCAACTACGCAGGAGATATTATAGAGCTCAAGTGTGTGCGAAAACACAGGTCCTCTCTCTATTACTTCACTCTCATAGTCCGATGAGACGGCAATCCGACACGACCGGAGAGAGATCAGGCGCAGGACCAACGGCTTTACGTACTTTTCGAGTCACGTTGTGTATTCACATACACAAAGATCTAGACCCGAAACAACTATGTGTAGATCATACAAATATTTATTCAGTGCGGGAATCCAACCCGCGACATGTAGCACAGTAGTCGATTTCTCAACCACTGCGCCAAGCATGCCATCAAAACTACCCAGTATTCAGACCAATATTAGTCATTAGACAGACACAATAAATCATAACGTCAAAAAGCTTGTCAAGTTCCATTCACAAGTTCAAGTTCATGGCAGTATGAGTGCAATAAATTCACTGACAACAGTTACGCCGGTCACGAGGTACGTTGCACCGAATGATGTGATGACGTCACAGCCGCTGACGGTTTGAAACAGCCATTAAGTTCCACTTGAAGCAATATAATAATCTAAGAACTTACCGTACGTTATGAAACAATTTGATGAGCGCAGTGGCTAAACGGTCGTGATTTGATTCTCGCACTGCTCAAATGTTTCGATGGCCTTCTTCAGTTGAGTCGGTACGGGCTATCAATGTACAATAGCCATATAGGCACATACATACATACATAGATACATACATAAAGTCACACCTTTTTCCCATGGGGATAGGCAGAAACTACTGAACGCCACGTGCTACGATCCTTACATAACCGTTTTGCTTCTTCTCTACATTCATGCATCGTTTCATACATGAACGCCGGTTGTGGGTACTGCGTACCTGACCTTTTTGAAGGATATCACCAATAAGGTCCGTATATGTCCTTCTAAGACGTCCCCTCCTGGCGTTTCCACTAACAACCGCGTTATAAATCCCTTTCGCTAATCGCCTTTCATCCATCCTTTCGACATGACCAAACCAACGAAGCATACTTTTCTCTATCCTTGTCACTATATCCTCTTTCAGACTGTACGATCTCTTATCACGCTATTTCTTAATCTGTCATTCATAGGTACATATAGGTAGTTTGTCATGATCTGTGGATCAAAGTAGGAAGTTTTGCGCTACGTGTATTCAAATAACTATTAACGGTGGGTATGACGCGTTTCAATACGTCATATTATCTACTAACGCGGGATAGCACAATTCACAAAGAACCACTTTATAACACATACTTAATGTAAGTCAAAATGTATGAAAATATTGTGTGCGCGTGTACGATAGGACTCAAAAGCGCGCGCACGATTTTTTCATACATTTTTAGCCGCTCGAGTTTAGCCAAGGAAAACTCGTCCAGTATCAACTAGGTACCGAAGTATTAAGCACAAATAAGTGTACCTAACATTATTCATGGGCTTCGCTTATAACAAGTCAATTACGTAGAGAAAAACATATACTTGGGCGTGGACGATTTATACAAACAGTCACCCTGAACACTGATAAATTATCTCACTGTGCCCGGCTACAAGAAAAAATAGATTTTTTGTTGTGTCTCATTTGCATCATTTGACGGGTTATTTTAGATTATCTAAGATCTCACCTATCACATCAATATGGTTTTGCTCACATTATCAGGGCACAATAAATCAATATATTATATCAATAGCGCAATAGCTAACCAATTGACTTCCCGCAATGCACGTGAATTCATTCAATTTAAATCATTCCTCTACCAAGTTGCGCCGCATCCGAATTGAAAATTATTGATTATCACTAAGCTTGGCAGAAAAATTGGCGACACATTTATCTGTTACCTTCGCTATTCGTAGGAAAATAGTTTTCACTCGGTCCTTTCCTCCTCGTTCCACTTTCTAGAATCTGGTTGTAATCAGTAACTACAAATAGTAATTTTTCATCATCATCCAAAGCCCGTGTCGACCCACTGCTGAGTGAAGGCCTTTTAGCTTGGTTAGTAGACCTTCCGTTAAAACAGCTGATGTCAATATAACTTAATGTCAATAAACTCATAAAACTCTTTTCATCTGATTCACGATGACGCTGACCGAAATTATATTATTAAGTTACAGACGTTTCTATATATCTGGAAATACCGAGTAGAGTAAAGAGTAGGCGATGCGCTAAGTTATTGTTAGCGAAAATCCTGTTTTTGACATCTCCACAAACAGAGATGATATAGATATAATTATGATTATAAAATATACCTTAGTATATTTTTATGAATAATGTCTTATTTACATTATAAAATATATATAATATAAAAATTATTAAGATCATAGTCGGCGGAAAAGGTTCAGTAAAAAAATAACAACTAGAAATACAGGGTGGCGCCAAAGAAATGAAATTTGCGATTTGACAACTATTGTATAGATTGGACAGCAAAATTTGTTTGTTATAATGGAAAAAACATGGTTTTTATCTTAACTTTTATTATGAGATGACATTATAGGTCTAAGGTTTAAAAAAATACAATTGAGCTAGACGCTTAGTTATTTTATAATATTATTAGTCGATGCACAAATGAATATTCACTAACATATCCTGTGGACAATTATCATATTAGTCGCCAACATCATCGCCATATAGTATACAAGGTATACTTAATTAAATGTGTTTTTAAACGATTCAAAGCAATCAATGCGCCTCGGTCGCTATTAGCGAGTTGCCTACTCAAACATTATTCGAAACGTTGCTATTTTTGGCATAATTTATACGATCTGATTTGATTTTATGATGCAGTTTTATATTATTATAAGTTCGTCTCGGTTATTATTGAAGAAATGCCGATAACCTGGCGTTGACCGATACACAGCCTAATTTATTAACTAGGCTTTGACCGTAACTTCACTTTGCTCTAATTGAATCAGAAAATATTATCATTAACACGCGTACTATTCTGAGTTTGGAGGTGGCTTTTAATTTATCCAAATGTGTCTGAAAATTATAATGTGTGCAAGTTAGTTTGTAAGTTCGATCGCACTTGTTAATGTCTATTGTGTGTGCACAATAGTACACCTCTAATCCTTCGGGGAATAATAGTGATGCTATATTATGTTCCAGATTTCATTATCATCATCAGCCAGAAGACGTCCACTGCTGAACGAAGGCCTCCCCCAAGGGGGGGGTTTGCCATAATCTCCACGCTTGGAAGGCGGCTTGAGGATCGCAGTGGCTCACCGATTAGTGAGAGGACGCTGCTACCCGTCCTCCGGTGTCTGACCACAGTTTTAAGACGTACCCGGGTCTATTGACTGGTTCCAGATTTGCAGGCTCTCAATTGCTGAGAAAGGTTGCTGCTTAAACCATATTCAGCTATAAGTAGGCTGAGAGTTTGACCGCGACAGAATTGTATTTTAAACGACAAGTTCTACATTCGAAAGCACGTCACAGAGGGGTTCCGTTTTGATAGTCTTAATCCATGAAAAATTAAACGCAATAATAGAAGTGATTTATTTAAAATAAAAATGCGTGTCTCGACTCCTACCTCAATTAATCAGTGGTACAAGTAGCCAGTTATATTTTGCGTGGGTCGATTAGGCAAAGCAGCAAAACCATGTTTTCTTGATCTCTTTAGATAGCAAAAAAAAAACACAATGTAAAAAAAGTTTTTTGAAATCCTTGTTCTTAACTGCAATGAGTTTTATTAGAGGTGAATTTAATATTGCGGAGACTTTAGGCATAAAGCAAGAAATAAGGGTCTTTTGCTTTACAGTGGGTATTCCACACTTTGATATAATGAGATGATAACATTACGTTTATTTTATTATTCTCCCGTTTAGTTAATGAAATGGGCGATTTGCGATTGATTTCCCACCAAGATAGCATTTTAATTGTTTTAAATTAAAAATGTACCTTTATTTTAGTTTTTTTTTTTTTTAAATAGCCTCCGTAATTTTACTATCTACTTGCTCTGATGAACTATTAGCCAGGACAAATGGAAAAAGAGCATATACGCCGCACGGAAGTTTATGCATACTATTTATAGCTTAGACGAAACTAAGAGCTTTTAGACAGTAAAATTAACAGCCGGTGCGCATAGGCTGATCGAATTTAACCAGAAACGAAAATTTATCAACTCTCTTTCTTCCTGACTGTCAATCTTACGGGGTGGTGGTGTTAACCTTCTTTACAGATATATCTCCTCAACTTGTAAACTATATTGATTAATTGTTGAATTGATAAAGTAGGTGAAGTTAATATACGTGTGTTTATTGTCATTGTAGATGCAATGAGCCAATCACAACAGCTAATGAATGAAATGACCAGATAATTGATAAACCTTTCAGAAAGCAGTAGTAAGAAGACTCAGGTCAAGAAATTTTGGAATGTTTTCACTTTTTTGACCAAATACACGCGAAAGATTGTATAGGCCCATACAAGTTTAATGTGAAGACTTTATTAATGGTTTAACGTCACCAATTATCATAATTGATTGAAAATCCAAATGTATGCAGATCAAGTCGTAAACCAAATTTAAAGTAGTTTATTCGGAGACCATAAACAACTTAATTTTTGTTTTACAACAACTATTAATGCCAACATACAGAAACTAGCTCCTACTTACAACAGTCGAGGCCTAGTTAGTTATTTGATCTATGATCTTTATCTGCGACATGATCTATGGTAGCTAAGCAAAGGAAAAAAAAACTGTGCCAATGAAGACGGCAAATATATTAGTCCCAATATTGATAACAATAATAATGCCACTGATAACAATGATTGCCTAGCAGTTGAAACCTTCTTCTTAGGAAAGAACATGGCCGGCTCCTCAATCTTTTTATATTCAGTAGGTTCAGTATTCAAACATCTCTTGCGTTAACGGTGGAGAAATAAACCGTGAGGACCTACGAGTCCTCTGCCACTATATAATGTTGACACACAACGCCAACTTGCGCCAGGCCTAAAACCCTTACACATTTTAAGAAGAGGTCTTAACGCAGCAAAGAGACGATGTCGAGCTGGATTTATTATTATACTAAGCACATCACTACGAATCGGATTAGCAATTTACCGCCCTTTCGGGCTGAGTACAACTGACTGATCGCCAAATGAGACCAGCTTGGCGAGGACTGGCTTCCTTCGAGACGACTGCCTCGTTGGTCTAGTGGTTCCAAGCGCGACTGCTGAGCATGAGGTCCTGGATGCGTTTCCCGGGTCGGGCAAAGTGTCATTGAGATTTTCTGTCTGGAAATTCTCAGCAGCTACACGGAGTCTGGAATTGTGCCCGGTAGATGGCAATAGGCTCGCCACTTACATGGGACTCAATAACAGCATCGGCGAAATGTGGGTGTACAATGGTGCACCTCTGCCTAACCCTTAGGGGAATACAGGCGTGATGCTATGTACATATGTTATGATCACTACGAAAGCTAGGCCGTATTCCATAAATAAGTAGGAGGTTGACAAAGTCTTCGGCCTAAAGTATTTTTACTTTAAAGCTGTTTATCACACGTTTGATCTATCACCAAGAAAATAAACTGCTCATGTCACCGATTAAATAGGCGTTTGGGGAAATTGGATATTACAAAATTAACTCAAGATGAAGACAAGTGTAAAGATGCTAACATTCGACTTGGGTAACGTAAAAACACACTATCTCAATTCACTATGCTCAATTCACGTCTGATATAGAAATAAGTATAAGCAAATACCACAATTTAATCCAATTAAATGCATTAATATCTTAACACCTTACACATAGGCATTAAATTAAATTATCACCATGCCAATTATTACCATGGATGTGGTCTAGCGATAGAAAGTGGCACTTGGTGACAGCCACCAAAATAAAATAAAATCCTGCCACACTGGTTATATTTATGAGTATCGGACGTCAGAAAAAAACACATTAATTATAAAAAAAACTTAAGCAAATGAACTGAACCGATTTGATGATTTCATCGACCATTTAAACTGGATCATTTGATGATATTATTGATTAAGATCGAACTATTTTGGATTATGAAGCGATTATTATTTTAAATGATTTTTTGATTTCCCATCGTCATGGGTATTAAGGTTGTCGTGAGTGGCCTTGGCAGTGAATAGGACTTCTTCATTACTGTCCTCGAATGTCGTAAAAGATGAATTTATGCTTTAATTTACGCTTAATTTTAATTTTCTTTTGTAATAACAGGATACGAATACCAACGATATCATTAATCAAAGGTAGCAATAAAAAAAAACTGGTGATCACCTGCTTCTTGAAGGTAACATCCGAAAAAATCTTCGAAGAAAAACTCCACGAACACCTACAAGGTGCTAGTAACATTACCTACACAGATAACTTATATTGACTCCCTATAATAACTCTAAGCCTAATGCGTCTCAACTTTAAAGAATTTGATATTAAAAATCCCATGGCGTAACAGACGTCGCGAGTTTGATTACTGCACGTTTTATATTTGTATGATCTACAGAAAGTTGTTCCGGGTCTAGGTGTTTGTGCATGTGGACATTTATGTTTATAAACGAACCCACGATTCAGGAATTATTCCCAGTCAGGGGCGTCGTTGTTTTTTTATATAACTAAAATATTTCCAAAGGTAGCCTGCCTTACATATTTTATATTATGGTGTACAAGTCATAGTACTGTTATCCTTGAAAATGTACTTATTAAAATAAGTACAACTCAACATTTGATTCCTTATATTTTTATCTTGACAACAAATAAGAATTTGAAACTGTTAGTGCGCAGCAATTTTACTATTATTATACTTCATCTGCCATGTCAACGTGAACTCTTGGATAAAAATGTTCCACCCTGAAGTGAAGTTATTAGTCAGTCAATAAGGTGTCCGACTGGGTTGACTACCCGTGCCCATGGTGAGCTGAACGTATATAGCCAACGCTAGTTAGTAGCCCTTTCCGCGTTAAGAGGACTCGGAAAATCGGTCCACAATAGAAGTAAGTGGTTAAGGCTTTAAAGTTCACATCTCTAGAAAAATGCGTTATCGGAAATACAAAAAGATTTTGTATCCAGCGGGCGCTTGGTCTAGATCTAGCTATCTTGATGTAGCTAACAAGAGAGATGCCACCCTGTAGATTATGATCAAAAACAGGAATTGTACGAATTGAAAAAATCTATCAGCATGTTAAATGTACTTCTGAAAATATTTAGAGCTATAAGTAAATTCTTCGTTTCAAAACGCTTAAGAAGACAACAGTGCCCGAGCGATCTGTGCTAAATAAAGAGGCAATAAAATATCGGTTAAAGTAGAACAATTGTGTTATCTTTTTGATCTTAATTGTTACAGAGGTCCGTTTGAAAAAGAACAGTAATAGGCCTCAGATTAATTAGTTTTTACATTGTTTAAATCGCAAATATATTACGAACATTTTGTATTTCTTTCAAATTATGCATTTGCTCAAATACCTAATAAGTACTGTTGTCGACCGCATTTTGTCGACTGAATATACTATTTACAGTATTCAGGGTGGTCAAAAAGTGAATCCTAAAAAGTAAGACGGCTAATTTTTGAATGCTTAAGCATCATGCAAAGATCAGCTCAAAGTCTTTGCATAACTTAACTGTGAAAATCAAAGACAATATTTGAGGGATTTATAACCTCATCTTTTCTCAAAAATAAACGTTTAAGGTACATTTTTATCTCTTATTATCTCCTCAAAAATAACAAATAGCTTTACACCGTCACACCTAATATGTCAAGGCAGAAGTCTGAGGTCGTTGCACCTAGTACCAAATGACGCTAATGTTCTAATAAAATCTTCCTTAATTAATAAACTCGCATTCGATATCCGCGCGTCTCATCGATCGCGAGCCATCGCATAATTTATGAGTGTCAGTTTGTAGGTGAAGTTCGCAAGTATGGGTTAGCTGTGCAGGAGTGGTGGTACGCGTTTCTTAGTATATAAGCGCGGAGAAATGCTCTCACTGCATCCACTCACCCGTGTCCTCTCTACGATAGTGATCTGAACATGGCGTCTAAGTTTGTAGTAGCTGTGGCGTTGTTCGCCTTGTGTCACGCCAATCCCGTCCTTATAAACGGTAAGTTTGTGACCGGCTACGAAATATATTTAACAAATACCTAATTTGAAATTAGAAAACAGAATCCTATTTTAATTAAATATTATAGTCCTCTATAGCTTTTCATTTCAAAAATCAGTGTAATTATTTAATGTAGCAAGTACTATTATATACAACTTGCCTTTTTTGTCTTTAACGTTATATTTTTTTTCCTATTATACACAGGTGTTCTATATCGTGATGGACGTGCATACTCCATCGGCCAGGCGATCAGCAACGGAGGTGAGAGCACAGCACAAGCTAACGTCCACGGAAACCACGCCCAGGCTTTCGGCAGCTCCAACGACGACGGACACCTGGCCCGCAATGGTTACTACTACCCCGGACAGGCCATCGCGCAGGCGCAGACATACGATGCTCCTGAGAACTATGGCGTAGCTAAAGCCGTCGCTCAAGCACACAACGGAGGCTACTATCCCGTGCCGGCCCCCGCGACTGTCATCACTTACGAGCAGAACTTCGCCCAACCCCAAATAGCATACGAGGTCCCCAGCGCCGTCACTGCGCAGTCCTCTGCTATTATGAACGGTGCCTCCGAATCCTCTGTGTCTTCCGCCAACTCCAACGGTGATGGTATCGCCGAGTCCTCCGCCAACACTCAGGGAGGTTTTGGTACTCACGGAGCGACCTCGTCTAACGCTAAGACATACGGCTTCGGGTCTGCCGATTCCAACGCCAACTCCGGGTACGACTCTGCCAGCACCTCTGCCAAGACTCAGGGCCAGGGTTCCGCGTCGTCCGCCGCACAAACTAATGGCGTCGCCCGCGTGGTATATCCTGTGGTTCCCGTCGAGCCTGCCTTCCCTGCTCAAGAACTGCCCGCTGTCATCGACGCCAAGACTCCAATCTACACTGCTTACGTTCCAAGTGTTCCTGCCAGAGGAGTTGCTTCTTCCAACGCAAAAGTGATTGGTTCTGGTAACGCTGCCTCCTCGGCTAAGATCGGTCACGGCAGAACCATCTCTTGGCGCTTTGGCACATTGTACGACGGCCCAGCCGCCGCCCACGCTCAAGCCAACACTCACTCTGGCTACGGAGCTGCCAAATCCGCCGCCCACACCCACGGCTACGGCTCTGCCAACGCGAACGCCGACGTCAACGGTTACGGATCTGCCAAATCCATCGCCGACACCCACTCCGCTGGCTACGGCTCCGCCAAGTCGTCTGCCAACTCCAATGGTGCCGGCTCCGCTAACGCCAACGCTGACGTAAACGCTGCTGGTTACGGCGCGGCCAAGTCTGCTGCCAACACTCAGTACGGATCAGCTGCGTCTTCTGCCAACACTAACTCTGGATACGGTAACGCCAGGTCTAACGCAAACCTCCACGGTGCCTACTATGGCGCCTCAAGTACCTCTGCTGATGCTCACAGTCACGGATCCGGAAACGCTGCGTCCTCCGCCAGGACCCAGGGCGTAAACACTGCGTACAGGGTCACCAACTCTCAGGCGAACTCATCAGGCTTCGGCTCCGCGCACGCCAAAGCTCAATATGCTTGAACAACAAGTCTGGTAGATCTGCACTAGTAAGCAACCACATCACGACGACTTCTGTTGACATCAAAAACTTGTCTTGATGTATTTGCGAAGCGCACGATTGCATTTAATTTATTTTATAACTTATTATTTATTTAACTTGTCAGAATAGAATTTTGTTGAACAAAAAATGCTGCAGAAGGAATGCCATAAATAAAAGACTTTACAAATTACATGATCGTATTATTACTCCAGCGCATATGGTTCTCTGGTTACAAAGTACTGTACTACCTGCGTAGAAAAAAATAGTCTAAGTATTATATTTTCATGAACAACGATGTAGACGCTACCTTATACATTAATCGACACAATGTGTGATTGAGGATGATGAAAGTTAGATAAAATTTACCTTGCCTTTGCCCAACACAATACATAGCGCCGTGTCCCCATGGGGCTAAGCTGCGATACGATCTTGAACAAATTAGAGTATATTTAGCCGAATAATCGGCAAAGCAAAACCCTACAATCTAATTATGCGTGCTTTAAATTACCGTATTGCCGTCACGGCACGATAAACGTGTCTGCCTAGATTCAGTATAATACAACACGCAAGTATATAAATTTCCCCATAATATTGTACCTTTACCGTTAACGGAAGTGATCATTGAATTCTGAAGCACATGATTTCTAAAACTCAAGAATTACGGGGCGGGTTTGAACTCAGACCCTCCTGCATGCACTATCACTACTCGATTATACTAAGCAGGATATGAAAATTAGTTAGAGCCTTATCCGTCACGCAACCGAAACAGTTTTGTAGTTAGAGTAACAAACTATACACTTAGTAATTAGTAACTCTATACGTTATTTTAACAATTAAGTCAATCAGTCCCTGTTATTATAAAACCTACTAACTGTTGCCCGCGACTTCGTCTTCATTGGAGTTTTGTTGCAATAGTAAAAAATATGTCCTTCCCTGATGAAGGACATTAGCTTATTTTTGTATCATACCCAGGCTATCTCTTAGTAAAATTTCATTACGGTCAGAACGGTGATTTAGTCTTAATGAGGTTACAAACAGACAGACAGAGTTACTTTCGCATTATAATAGTAATATATCCAAACCTATTGATATAGGAGAAAAAATACTAATTTTATACGTACCTACCTCTTACTTAATTCATGTTGTCAACACAGAACACTACATTAAGAAACAAACACAAATTAAACAACTATACACACAATTTGCATTATAACTTTCACACTATTTACACCAATTTACACAAACATGCTACAGAAATTCAATGAAAAACCCGCCCGCGTCCCTTCTATTGTCAAAATCTTTTTTATAAATGTCCTTATTTAGACAGGCACAGGTAAGATAACAAATACAGCCATTTGTAAAAAAAAAAAGGAGCGGTAGCGTTCTGAACGAATGAATGTATAGATCCCTGAAACTGAATGTACAGAACCCTTAATGAACCCTAATACGTTAAAAGGATTAATTAATGATAATTTAATTTGTAAGGACGAATTTAATATTACGAATTCTATAAATCTTTTTTATTCGCTGTAGATAGAATTTATTGGCCTAAAATATGGTCCTTTTATGAGATTCAAAGACAGATGAAACATATTAAGGGTTGGTTTTCAATTTTCAAACGTGAGATAACTTTTTCCTGAGGAATGAATTTTGCGATTTGACAGCACTCGTATAGAAATATGGATGTCAAATCGTCATATTTATTTTTATGATAGGCACTTAAACGTTATCTGTGGATTAAAAAAAATCACCCCTAATACGAATTATTTATGATATATTTTTTATCAGTTCATTCAAGTGAACTTGTATTATTGTAAATTTTAATATTTTGTAGTTAGTTTCATAAAAATAAAAAATAAAACAAATTTGCCACGATAATGACGCAGAAAATCCTGCTCGAAGAACGACCCTTTATCTAATGCTTAACCGAAACATTTATTACCAATACTGAAACTATTTTGTTGTTTTATTTATAATTTTATGTATGTCTATGATTTATGATAACTTTTTCAATATAGATCGTAACCCCATAAATGCTCCACAGAAAACCCGCGCTGCAGCATTGTGCTGAGAACCTGTTTTGTTTTAATTGCGAGCACTGAGTATATTATTTTGTAGATTTTATTGGACTGTGACTGACTTTACGGCTTTTCCATTGAGCTACGGCACCCTTAAATTGTCTAACCGAATATATATATTATTTTTGGCTATGAAACAAAAAAGACTGATTTTTTCACAAGTGATTTGGTTCAAAAAGGTAACAATTAAAAAATTGAAATTGTGTTTGCACTAATGTCCAATACCCAAATGTAATTGGCCGATGAAAGCGCAACGACTATTTTGAAAACACTCCATAATATTGTCACCTAAACGCTTGTTAAATTCGGTATCATCATTCCGATTAATACCGCACTAAAAAAATAAGAGGATCATTATTCTAACATGATCCATTACGAAGGCTGTTTTGAAAATATTTGTTTATAGATAGTTGATCTCCTTTTTTAGACTTTAGCTTAATTAATTCGTAACGTTCAGGTGATGGCAACCGTACAAAAGTTTGGCTATCACATCTTTACGCACTATTATTGTTACGATGAAAAAATACTGTAAGTAAAAGAACAATTCCTCGTGCAGATTATTTTAAAGAGCTGCCGGAAAAATAATCATTATAGCCGGCTGATAAACTTACAGGGGTTGCTACTTAACGTAAATTTATATTATGTTATACACACTATTGTCAATTTCAAACAAGTTAGGTAAATCGCTACGTTTTTTTTTTGGGAGTCAGCCGCCTCGTACGAAGCCAGTCTTCGCCAAGTTGATCTGATTTGGCGTTCAATCAGATGTACTTCAACCCGTAAGTGCGGTAATCATAAGGTGGAAATTCATTTACAATCGCTACGTTTGCGCGTAGCACTGTGATTCGTAGTATCCAAGTTGTAGCATCTATCGTTTACGTTAGTGATTTAAATATAAAAATAAATTTAGCCCATTACTGTCCCACTGTTGGGCAACTGCCTTCTAAGGATAAGAAGGCTTAGGCCTTAGTCCACAACGCTAGCCTGTTGCGGGTTGGTAGACTACACTCACCACCGAGAACTTTAAGGAGCCAATTCAGGTATGCAGGTTTCTTCGCGATATTTTCCTTCACCGTTAACTCAAGTGATAATCAAATTCTGCTCCACACATGATTATGAAAACTCAGAGGTGTGGGCCGGGTTTGAACTCACACTCTCCTGCATGGAAAGCAAGCGTTCAACGGCTAGGATATAATTGCTTGTGATTTATATAAGTTTAATAAAAATTATACATAAATAAATAAGACTGCGATTGTGAGCTTTGAAATAAAAATATGGATACGCATCATAATCGAGACACTCATTCATAATTTTATATGAAACTAATCAAATTTTAAAGTACGGTGGAACAGATAATCTGAATTAGTTCCTTCCAGTCCGCAATATTTTGAGCTAGAAGTCTTAGGTCAATGTACCTAGTACAAAAGTAGTTAATGTTCTAATAAAATCTTCCTTAATTAATAAACTCGCATTCGATATCCGCGCGTCTCATCGATCGCGAGCCATCGCATAATTTATGAGTGTCAGTTTGTAGGTAGAGTTCGCAGGTATGGGTCAGCTGCGCAGGAGTGGTGGTACGCGTTTCTTAGTATATAAGCGCGGAGAAATGCTCTCACTGCATCCACTCACCCGTGTCCTCTCTACGATAGTGATCTGAACATGGCGTCTAAGTTTGTAGTAGCTGTGGCATTGTTCGCCTTGTGTCACGCCAATCCCGTCCTTATAAACGGTAAGATCGTCATCGTGTTCGATTATAGGCTTACGAAATATGTATATTTAACAAATTAAAAATTAAAAACAGAACCCTATTTTATTCAATTTTTTAAATATTTATTCCTTAGTGTCCTGTACAGCTTTTCGTTTAAAAAATCAGTGTAATTATTAATGTAGTAATTACTACAAATACAACTTGCCTTTCTTGTCTTTAACTTTTTTTTTATTATTCACAGGTGTTCTATACCGTGATGGACGTGCATACTCCATCGGCCAGGCGATCAGCAACGGAGGTGAGAGCACAGCACAAGCTAACGTCCACGGAAACCACGCCCAGGCTTTCGGCAGCTCCAACGACGGCGGTCACCTGGCCCGCAATGGTTACTACTACCCCGGACAGGCAATCGCGCAGGCGCAGACATACGATGCTCCTGAGACCTATGGCGTAGCTAAAGCCGTCGCTCAATCACACAACGGAGGCTACTATCCCGTGCCGGCCCCCGCGACTGTCATCACTTACGAACAGAACTTCGCCCAACCCCAAATAGCATACGAGGTCCCCAGCGCCGTCACTGCGCAGTCCTCTGCTATTATGAACGGTGCCTCCGAATCCTCTGTGTCTTCCGCCAACTCCAACGGTGATGGTATCGCCGAGTCCTCCGCCAACACTCAGGGAGGTTTTGGTACTCACGGAGCGACCTCGTCTAACGCTAAGACATACGGCTTCGGGTCTGCCGATTCCAACGCCAACTCCGGGTACGATTCTGCCAGCACCTCTGCCAAGACTCAGGGCCAGGGTTCCGCCTCGTCTGCCGCACAAACTAATGGCGTCGCCCGCGTGGTATATCCTGTGGTTCCCGTCGAGCCTGCCTTCCCTGCTCAAGAACTGCCCGCTGTCATCGACGCCAAGACTCCAATCTACACTGCTTACGTTCCAAGTGTTCCTGCCAGAGGAGTTGCTTCTTCCAACGCAAAAGTGATTGGTTCTGGTAACGCTGCCTCCTCGGCTAAGATCGGTCACGGCAGAACCATCTCTTGGCGCTTTGGCACATTGTACGACGGCCCCGCCGCCGCCCACGCTCAAGCCAACACTCAGTCTGGCTACGGAGCTGCCAAATCCGCCGCCCACACCCACGGCTACGGCTCTGCCAACGCGAACGCCGACGTCAACGGTTACGGATCTGCCAAGTCCATCGCCGACACCCACTCCGCTGGCTACGGCTCCGCCAAGTCGTCTGCCAACTCCAATGGTGTCGGCTCCGCCAACGCCAATGCTGACGTCAACGCTGCTGGTTACGGCGCGGCCAAGTCTGCTGCCAATACTCAGTACGGATCAGCTGCGTCTTCTGCCAACACTAACTCTGGATACGGTAACGCCAGGTCTACCGCAAACCTCCACGGTGCCTACTACGGCGCCTCAAGTACCTCTGCTGATGCTCACAGTCACGGGTCCGGAAACGCCGTGTCCTCTGCCAGGACTCAGGGCGTAAACAACGCCTTCGGGGTCACCAACTCTCAGGCGAACTCATCTGGCTTCGGCTCCGCGCACGCCAAAGCTCAACTTGCTTGAACAACAAGTCTGGTTGATCTGCACTAGTAAGCAACCACATCACGACGACTTCTGATGACATCTAAAACTTGTCTTGATGTATTTGCGAAGCACACGATTGCATTTAATTTATTTTAAATTATTTAACACGTTAAAAATTTGTCGTGCAAATGAATTTGCTCTATGAAGCATGGTATAAACGAATTAAAGACTTTCTCTTTAACATACTGATTTATTTTTTACAAAACACCCATACAAACTCTCCGAGTGAAAAATCACAACAACAAAATAGTTAATGTACCCAAAACAATATAAATCACAGCTTGCCCTGCATGAAGGGCTTAAGGTATTTGTGGAAGCTCTGGTTGACGGGCTCTGCGTTGAGTGGACTCTTAAGAGCCTCTTCCATCAGACGCTCGTACACACGACCGTCGTGCGCTCCCAGAGTTGAGTTTAAGATCTGATAAATAAACGTTTTAATTTAGTATAAAGATTGTAGCGTAACAATAACAAAAGTAAATCTTAAAGAAGCTCGCTAGAACAGAATGCGAAAAAGGGGAGCAGGAGTTCCACAACAAACTGTCGAAGCATAAGATTTAATCTTAAAAACTTTGGGACAAGCCTATATAAAATATAGCATAGACATATTCTTTATATTTATAATACCTTTCAATTTAATGATCTTAATAAATAAGAATATCCAAGGAGTTTTTAGCCGGACTCTTTTCTATAGTTCGAACCGAAAGTTTCAACATTTTAAAAGTGCCAAAGAGCTAGTTTCATAAAAGACATTGACTTTGACTTAAAACCAAGTGAACTCAGTATTCACATTGATGATGTAGGTACCTCATCCCTGAAGTCGAAGGCATCCACTAGTCCCACAGCATTGGGTCGGATCTTCCCGAGGAGCTCCTCATAAGTGCTCTGCAGCTGTTGCACGTCACTCTCACATATCGTCGTGTACTGAAATACAAAGGATAGTCAACATTTATATTTGCCTTCATTATTCCATCTCATTAACATACCATGATATTTTGCGTTGTACCATAGTATCAAGAATCTTTTATTTATGGATAAGTATAGTTAGTATTATTTTTCGCATAAATTATAATCATAGTCTTATTGTAATAATAACATTATTATCAGAAAATACATTAAAATCAAATAGATATTTAAATACAGAAAAGACATTTATTTATAAAAAAAAATGTAGTTGATATAATTTTAATTCAAATAACATAAATTACAATCAATATCAACATTGTAAATACATACCAACATTAATACCATCGGTTTTTTGACTACTTATTAATCAACTAGTCATAATTATCAAACAAACACAAAAAAAAACTTCGTGATGATTTGACCCACATATTATTATGTCAAGTGACGACTTGACCTTACGTAGACGTCACGTCTACGTAAGGTCAAGTCGTCACTTGACGTTATAACATGGACAAAAAATCTTGACTACATTAAAAGCTAAAGTGAACTTTATTTTGAATACAGTAAGACATATAACACAGGGGCATATTTTTTATGATGTATTTTTTGGTGTTACTTAAATTACTTTAACTCAAATAAATTTTAACTTAAAGACGCTCTTAACAATCATTATCTCCTTAAAGTTAGTATAGTAGTTAGTATTCGGTCAGACAAGATAATCTCATGAAATCAGTCTTCGAATTGCTGCATATGTCTGAAACTGCTGAACATTTTGTGGTTTCAAGCACCGCGTTCTGGAGATTTTGGTCTTCTTCACAAAAATTTTCAATCCAAAAATCACATATTGATCTTCAACAAAGTACATCTTTAAGAAGACTAGAAAGATAGCCTTAGTCTTTCTTCTCGTTTAATTTAAGCTTTTTATGTTTTCCAGACAGATGCGCCAGACTTGCAAATTTTGAGGCACCACAAAAAAGCGTATCAATAGATAATTATTTTCTAAACCTTGTCACCTGCCAAAATTGTAACAAAATACTTTCTCTCATTATTTTTTGTTGCGTCAAAGTAAGTCAATAGTTTACCAACTGTTTATTTCAAGCGGACCCAGTTTAGAAAAATGATCGATATTGATCTATTGACATTCGGTCTGATGATCCATTGGTTTTTGTTGCAAACGATCCGTGTGTTGACCCCGTATCAAATAACTGTACGCTACAACTTATGATGTTAAGGTTATTTGTATATACAAAATAATGAAGATGTTTGTTTGTTTTAATAAAAACTGCAATTAAAATGTATGGAATAATTATTTAAGTCCGTTTTATTTCGTGCAAATACGATATAATTTCAAAAGGACCAATCCAACAAAAAGTCGCAATTCACTTTTGACGTCAATAATAAACTATGACTTAACATTAGGATTTAGCTTATTATTTCAATACGACTGCATATTAGATAAGCACATGTCCTACAAACCCGTATATGAAAAACAATTCGCAGAAACTGCATCCAACATTTGGTAATAGGTAAAGAATACCAACAAGCAAAGCCGCACAACATAACACATACAGCGGGGCCATAATAAACGGGTAATCAATGTCTTGCGGTCAACATTGTTGATAAATATCCATGCTATTTACCGGTGTCAGTAAAAAATCGCACATCACATACGATTAATAGAACTTTACACACTGATGTTTAATAGGCTTTTATCACATTTTTTACATCTTGCATTAAGCTTTTTTTCACACAAGTATACCCAATGGTATATCTTCTCTATTCTCTAAAAGAGTAGGCACTTCACACGCAATATACGCGATCTACGTCATAATGCCATTATCTTATATTTAGTTCCTCATTAATATGTTATACCATCAAACATTAGATATTATCTTTCTCTACACAGCTATCGTCAAATTAATTAACTTTAAAAGCAAACAGAGATAAAATTGATAATTTAAATAACATTACAATTTTGCATAATTTATTCAACTTTTATTGATACAATATTGTCAAACAAAAAGCTTTCTTATATTTTATTTATAAAGTATTAAATTGAACCCTTTAATCTTAAAAAATATCTTTTTAATTAATGAATTTGTTTTGATTAATGAAATACAGCTAGCATAATTTAATAGTCCTGATTTATAGTCTATGCTTTCAAAGTTAATCAATTTTTTAATAAAAAAAAACATCAGATTTTTATGGCAAAACTTAGAAGTTTTGACAAAATGATACCGAACTACTATAATGAGATCAATAAAACTAGAAAAATGTTAACAACATCCGATAACTATGTGGAACATGATTTTATTAAGTGTCATAAATCGAGAACATAAATTATATATATAAATGAACAAGTCATATATTAGACCGTTTCATTGGTTTTCAACGAACAAGGTTACGGACCTCGCGTTTTTGGCGTTGGGTACTGACTTCATTTTCTTCCTCTCTTATTTAACTTTTCTGTTACATATAATGCGTTACTAGTAAACTAGCAAAGCCCAAACAAGTCTACAACCCTAAAATGCGTTGAAATAAAGGAGGAAATTGATTACCAGAGATAAACATCAAAAATGCACCAAATGTAATTTCGCCTACACTAATCAAATCAGCCCGAGGTCGTGACCACAGCAGAATGCATAAATAATTCGCAATAATTCTACTCCATTATGGTTTATTACTTATTCCTAACATCCATAAATTTCACCAAACGTATAATTTATAACACAACGGGTCTCAAAAATGTAGACTATTTAATAGCGACACATCTGTTTTGAGTCATTTTATTGCTAAGATATAGAGATCATTTAAACAAATGGGTCGTGTTTGGTCCATGCAAAATATCAATTAACTTTAGATGTAAATTAAAATGCAGATATTTAGAGCGTTTTAGCTAAAATGTAGAGATCATTTTAATATATGATATTAAGTTACATTCACAAGCTTCTATTAATTTTAGGTGTAAATCAAAATGCAAGAAACAAAAAAACTGATGAACACAATACGCTACGAAAAAAAATACGTAAAATTTATTATCTTGAATTGAGAAACCCCGAGAAGTATATTAAAGAAACATAAAATCGTTTTTGACTAAAGTAGTTAGTTCATTTAATATAGCGGAAGCGAATATTTTTTGGCAAATATTACAGACTTGCAATATATTTTACTCCTTGATGTTACCGAAACTTAACAGAATCAAAATAAGGAAGCTGTGATGAAGTATTACTGAAACTGTCTTTTGGAAAATCAAACCTTAATCTAATCTCTTTCCGCCGAATACGTAGAAATTATATCTAGGTATTCAACATGTTGGACATTTGAATTTGGCTTTGAAAAATTTAATTAAAACATAATTATGTAGAATTGTATATGTAGTAGAATCTTGTATTATCTTAGGTCATTCATGCCATTCATTAGGCCATTATTTTAGCCGTCAACGTGAAAACAGTTGAAATAACGGCATCACAAAAACAAAAACATAACTGTCAAAAGGACGACAATGAAATGCATCAAAAATTCCCGCAACTCTTACTTAGAGACTGTATTACGTAATTTTTGCTGTTATATCTCTCGATCTTTTTCCATATTTGGTTAACTTCAAACGGCATCAGCGCTAACTTTAGCACCAGTAAAGCTGTAATGTGTCAGCTTTATGATTACATGACAGATCGTTATGTCAAACCCGTATTTTTGTTTTCAAGAAACACAAAAAATTACGCGTTTGTATCTCCAAGAAATGTACTTGAAGCATTAGTCTTTAATCTTATCTGTCATTCAAAATAAAGTGCCGTATAAAATTCCCCAAATATATGTACCCTTTAAGGAGAAGAATGAGCGATGAATACTCACTTAAAATCGTAGATTAAAAATCTTGAGTCTATAAAAAATGCCAAAATGGCCGCCTTGCAGACTGACACGCGCATAAAATATGTTTTTGCTCTCAATCATAACGCGCAGGAAGTTTTTACACCGTATTATTTAACTGTACCTGTGCAGATAATCAAAGCTATTGTACGATGCCATTATTTTCGTGTGATCCAGTTAGTTTAGATTTATCTATATTATCTAACAGTACGGAATAATTGCTATCTGTTCTAGAAACATATTTGTGTCAAGTTTAGATGCGGAGATATTGAATGGGATCAGTAGACTATTGATTGGAGATAAAAAATTCTTTGTTCTCTAGAATGATACAAGATAGCTTCTATAGATTCTTCACAAATTCATGCAGAAGTTAATATTCGACAACCGTGACTTCTATAATATTTTCAACCAACTCGGCTTCCTTTTCAATAGGTATTGGCCGCCGTAATAGCTTACCAATCTGATATGTCATGCCTAAGCAAGTGATAACGAAAATTAAATTTTCTTCTTGGCTTCTGCTATAATGCTTACCAGTAGCAGATCACCAAGTTTCTCCAGGGCCCAATAGACAGCATACAGCTGCACCAGCAGGTTCAACACTCTCTTCAAAGATCCTGATAGGGACACTGAAGTCCTCTCAACTTCAGACTTGTGGGTTGACAAGATGAATGCACGACAGTGGGCCTGGGAACAAACATTACATACTTATTTGGAAATAAAAATTAATCAGATATAATATTATTTGAAATTGTTAAAAACATGTGAAAATTTTAAAAGAAGTCTACATTTTATTACTATAAGTATAATATGCAGCACTAGTGCACAAATAAGTAGTGAATCGTTTTTGTTAAAGTATATATGTAGATATTAGATGGTAAGAATTCGGTATTCCAGACTTTGGCCCCTTTGTCCGTTTTTTAATTTGAATGGTCCTTAAATCACGTTTGAACCGTCCTCTTTACCCCAAAAATTTGACCGCTATGTATACTTTTTTATTTATATTAATAGCATCGAAATAAATTAGACAATATTTTTTACCAAACAACTATAATTTTAACCACGCCCATACAAACCGTAATTTAGTCGAGAGAACAACTTAATTATAATCCAAACAAATACGAATATAAAGACATGAATAGTTCGAATCCAATTAATACTATAGTTTTAACTGCAGGTTCATTGATTGATGAAGACAATTTAATTGAATTAGGAGCGCAACGGGCAGTACATCTTTTTAAACTTAATTTTTAATCGGATAACCGTTAATCACATAAACTACAGGTAGCCTATAAACTTAGGAAGTCCATTAGCACCAACATAATAACATTAACGTATTATAAATAAAAAAACATAATAATAGCGTTTTATAGCTTTTTTGTTAAACATTATTAGTGTTAATTAGTTTGAGTGAATTTTAGCTTCCTTTTCGGGGTTATTGACATGGTATCCTACACATATGTATATACAAAACTTACATCAAAAAGATGTTAAAAATATATTAATTATGTATTTATGCACCATCTTAAGTCTTTTCCGGTCCAGAACGAGCAAAATCGAAGCCGTATCGATCCAGTTGCCAACGTCGATGATCACCCTGCTCAAATAACCATTTTCTGTTTACGTTTTTAAAATTAGTACAATACGACGCAACTAATAAGTCGCATCGGCAAACTTCGTAAAACCGATCACTTCCGAACGGATTGCATTTTTCAATAGTAGGTACTAGGTAGGTACTTCAGAAAAAAAATCTGTATACTGACGCAATAAGTTGTAAATATTGTAAAGCAGCGTACCATTGGTTATTCGATCAGGTCCATCGATGTGACTTATTAGTTGTGTTGTACTATATGTACCTATATTCAGCAAACCATGCGAAATAAATCAGCAATCATTAAAAACTAAACTTTAAGTGAAAAAAATATTATATATACTGAATGTTTATCATTAATATGATAAATAGTAGCATGTTTTTCTTTGATATTATAAGTAGTAGCACCGTATGATTTATAATAAGCATAATTTATTATATTATTATAAGGATACCGTTTGCTATAATTAATTTATAAAATTGATTAATAAAAAATAATAATATGAACGAACCGCTTTTTTTAAATGCAGTGGCATCTTAAGTTTCCTGGCTATTTCAAGTAGCTGTAGATATCAGTCTTTAATTGGCATTATTTTTGATTGAATTTGTTTTGTAACTTCTGCTACTTTCTTCTTTCTAAATGAAAAAAGTCAAATATTATTTCGGCTTTTCGAAGATGATGAATGAAATATTACTGTTCAATAAGCTGTAACAACGGTTGCCTACCCATACTACTATTTATGGAAAGGATAATTTGAATTCGTATGCCACTATCGGCTAGACATAGACGTCCTTATATTTTTCATCAAAATTTCATCTTTCTATAGGTACTTATCTATGTTCTACAAATAAAGTTTTTGACTTAGACTTTGAAAAACGTAATTACAATTTAGTATTAAGATTGGTCTCATCTATGACCAATTTTTACACCTTGTGGTAAATAACGTATCCAAATGTCTGTGGGTAAAAAAATAAATATCTATTCAATAAATAAATAAATTGGCGAATGATGATAATTTACTGGTTATTAGTCAGTTAAAAATCTTAATGCTTAGTGAACTACCATAATAAGTACGATAAAGACATAAATAATTATAATTCGGTTGGACTCTGATAGCGATAATAATGTCGACACTAGAAATTAACATAATAATATTCAATAATATTAATCACATATTACCAGTTCTTAGAGATTGGTTAAGCATTTAGAGAGAAATCAGGCATCGAGTTTCGCCTACACGGACAGCGGTATTTCTTGGCAAACGGGAGATTTTCTTTGTAAGTTACATATAACCGGAGCTAAGGAGATCACAAATAATTAGCAGTAACGATTAAAATCTCTGCCAACATTTTGGACTAAATTCAGTGCATTGCGCATCATCGCTCGCAACTATTTAGTGGCTAATGAAAACAGAGAGGTCCATAGGTAAAACAAACGAAGTCATCATATCAAAAATGAAAAACTGCAGCTAGATGAACTCAGGTTTCGTCACTTGTAGCATCCTGAAACCGAAATTCATCTTGCTAATCTTTCTACTACAGCATCACTATACACTTACCGATATTTGTATGTGTAGGTTAGCTATTTTTTTTTAATTTGAGTGCTAATTAGGTTCTCTTATCAAAGAGTATACTTACCTCTATGGACATTGCAAATTTAATTTTGTTCTTTTACTTCAGCTGCGAGCGTGTATAACATATTTATATATTTGACAGCAGTATGAACGTAAACAATTAATGTTTTATTTAATTTAATGTATTTGTAACACATATGATTTATATAATTTTAGCTATCTGCACTCCTTCTCCATATAAAATTTAACTATACCAAATCTCACATTCGTCCGTGGGCGCAATATGTGTAAAAAGGGGTACAAATTCTTCGCTAATTAATATATAGATAGAAATGAGCACATAGCGAAGGACGAACACGCTGCAGCTGCCCATCTTCAAGACATCATCCCTAACTGTAAATAACCTACAGGTAGAGCTGCCCTTTTCGGTATACTTTGCTCAGAACCACAAATCAGTTAATAATAAAGTGATTTTGATCATCTTTTTACATCTTGTAGATCTTAATTATTTTCAATTTTTGTTAGATTTTATGTTAGAAATTAATAAATCAATACAAAAATGTAATTTGTATTAGGCATCAATGATACTGGACTGTAAAAAAATAACGAAACAAGTAGGTATAAAGTTAAGGATACACTAGTAACACCCAGTGGAAAGTATTAGGTAAGCATAAGTACCTCAGAAGCCGCAACGAGTTGTACTGATGACATGTTCCACGCATCCTCAGAGGCCAGGCCCTGTTTGGTGTACTTATTTATGCTAGCAACTGCAGATTCTAATTTTCTGAAAGGAAAAGCTCATGAAATCTACTATATTTTGATTTTCAACTTTGCCTCACACTAGGATTTCTCCTGTATCGTGGGTACAGTTTACAAACATACATGTCATATGCACACACAACCAGGCCCGAAACAACTATCTGTAGATCATACAAATATTTGTTCCATGCGGGGATCGTACCTGCGACACGTAGCGCAAAAAGCTAATCGCTTAGCCACGCTAATCTGCGCCAACCATGTCCTCGAAATGATTATATGGTTTGCCGGAGGAGCATCCTCCTCAAGCAAACCTCCTGAGACTAGGGAGTGTAGATGAAGAAAACATGTATTTTCTTTTTCTTACCCAACCGCTACTCTGCGGAAACCCTTAATAATACCATCGATAGAGTTATCCCATTTCTGCTTGCTACTCTTGTCTGACAGATAAGACATTGTTGGACTCAATGCTTTGCCAGCTAGCGCCTGCTCCCACGCCTTTACGAGGGACCTGAAACAAGCAGATTCCAGATCAACTGGGCAAGGGACTGCTTTTTGTAGTTCCATAATTATACTGACTGCATCATTGGTTTAGTGGTCGTAAGTGCAACTGCTGAACGTGAGGTCCTGGGTTCGATTTCCAGGTCGGGTAAAGTGTTATTGGGTTTATCGGTATGGAAATTGTCAGTAGCAGCACGGAGTCTGGAACTGTGGCCGGTAGATGGCAATAGGCTTGCCCCCTATTACAAGGGAGTCAATAACAGTATCGGCGAAATGTGGGTGTACAATAGTACACCTCTGCCTGAGCATGCTATGTTATAATTATATCATTAACATATTCTCGTCTTTCGATAATTCCTGTTATCACAAGCGGCTACCACTGTTTACTATAAGCATTAACTTTATCTGGCCATCAGTCAAAACATGGATTCCAAATCCATTAATTTTCATGGCACAATGCAGAATAAATAAAATCCATCCTAACTAATTAAAGTCGACATATAGACTAACATTATTATTGTGAATCCGTTAGCTGTAGGATAGATACCTAATACTTTGAACAATATATCATTCTAAATGACAAAAATAATTTGCAAACATCTGCTATAGCCAAAGCGTTAGATGAATCATTTTTTGATTCATGCAATTTTTAGCTACATTATAATTTATGTTTAAGGAAATATAAATTATCATTTGTCTTTCATATAAAAATCCAATGACGAAATAAAATCATCGATGAAGCAACTTTTTTTTTTCAAAAGCAATTTGACAACACCTCTGTAACTTGATATACTTTATAATCAATGCCATATGAAGTGTCTGATATTTTTTTATTCACCTTTATCAAAATAAATCACCTAAGAATCTGTTATAATGCTAACAGCAGTTTCCAAACCAGAATCTTTCAGAAAATACCCTTTGGAATGTGTTCTGTCTTAAAAAGCCTCACTAAAATTAAAGTTTAGCCATTGCTCATATTGAGAAAAACCGCTCACCTTGCTGTTTGTAGCATGAGCACCGTATTCTCCCCCTCATAGGTAACTGCAGCGGTGACCAGGCCGTATATCTGAGGCAGGTTGGATGACAACATGTAACCATGACCGCCGCACGACAACCGACAACGTTCTGACATTGCCGCTGAGTCCCATGTTGTAACTGCCTTCAGGCAGCAGGCCATAGCGTGCAGCTAAAATAAAAGTTTCTATGAGTAAGTTATCCAGTCTCCTCCCGTTGGTCATTGACAGCACCAATAGCAAAAATGAAGCGTTCCAAAGAAGCAACAGAGCGCAGTCCGTTTGGGTAAATTCAGAAACTTCTACAGCGAGAGATACGGCCTATCAATCAAAGATCACACGTGCTGAAAGTTTTTTTGAAGGTTGATAGCCTTTTTTCAATAAAGCTAAGAATGAACTGACCTCAGGCAGATCATCCATTTTCCCCTTTTTCAGATCGGCGGTAACCTTGTTGTACATTCTGGTTAGCCATCTAGCAGTTAGACTGAAGGCATGACTAGATGCTACGGCAATGAACAGCTTGTGCTGCTGCGTCACGTAGTCCAGGATCTGAGGCTCGCCCCCACTGGAACGGAGAAGACATTAGGTACCCTGGTATAGTATTCTGAACAAAATAAGTAACTTTTATTGCCGTACAGAAGAATATTTCTTGAAACTTTAAGCCCAATAAATGTTAAAAAATTATTGATGCTTCAAGTTCCATACTTCTGCAATACAAATTACTTTGTCTTTCGAAAGTAGAGTTTTGAAGAAAGCTGCTTTCCATTTTCTTGAAGTGCGAGTCCTTGAGAAGAGACGAGATGCCTTCTTCTCTCCAGTGATTACTATGTTCAGGCTTATAGGTAGATGAAGTACTTACTCTGGCTTTAGCTCCGATTGCCTCCTAACAGCGGAATATCTGATGGCAATAGTAGCAGACCTGGCCAGCTGGTTGGCCACGCCGTTGACGATCGACACCCTCACGTACACCATCGTGCCGTACGTTAGCTTGTTGTTTGGAGACTCTTTAAATGTACCGTCCTAAAAACAGTTTAGGTTATTACGATTGGTCTACCAAGCTGACCTGGTATGGGCTAGCGAATTACACATAACATCGTATACTTTTTGTACCCAGTCCTTTCAGGTGCGCAAGTTTCGCTAGGTGATCGAACTATTGCACAGAAGACAAACTGACAACCACCCACTGCTTTAGTAAACATAACTTAAGCAGTATAGGTAGTTAATAATATAGAAAAAGGTAAAACTAAAAAAAAATGTTACGTACCTTTAAAACCTGAGCATTCTTCATCAGCATCCTATCCCTTGCTATCCTATGGTTCTCGAAGCCAAGGAATCCATTATTAACAGTGTTGAAACCCAGCTTGGCTCCGATCTCACCGAGCTTGATGCCAGGAAGTGGCATGTGGGTGTCTTCATCTCGCAGTTGGATTAAGAACGGCTGAATGCCACAGCTCTTGCCCTGGGTGTAGAGATGAGCCATAACGACGCAGTAGTTGGCTGTTTGCGCCACTGGAATATTATATTAGCGAAGTTTAAATATTTGTAAAAAAGAAGTCAACGATATTATGGGGTTACTGACAAGTGATCAAGTCAAAATTTCCAAGTAAGTAGAATGAGAATGAGACAGAGCCTTAGCCTTAGAGATCTTAGGCCAAAGCGTTATGTTAAAATATATTTTAAAAATAACACCAGACTAAACATTTATTTATTGTGCATCATATAACTTACAGTTTCCTGGCCACCATTTGTAAGATGTCAGCGTCGGACTATGCAGGACAAACTCTTCAGTTTTAGGATCGTAGGTAGCTGTTGTCTCTAAACCACGAATAAATGTACCGTGGCCAAGCTCTGTCTGGAAGTAGTATATTAGTAGTATTTTGCATCCACCAAGATTAGTAGACTTCTTATTTCTGTCTTCCCTATATAAAAATATCAACTTAATACCGAATTTCCTTACTAGATAATCATATTTGAGAGAATATAATCTTTAAGAATTAAGCCCAGGTGAGGGTTAGTGACTTTTTTAAAGGAACTAGCTAATGCCTAGCTTATATTAAATACATACCTGTGCGTAAGTGCCAATGATATTCATGCTGCTGGCTCTCTTCAACCAGTACTTCTTCTGCTCTTCATCAGCTTGACCCAGTATAGCTGGGATGAACATTGCGAAATGTAGACTGAATGGAGAGATATCTTTGAATACTGCATATGGCAGGAGGCTACGGTAAGTGGCACTGGAAATTTAGGGTTTTAAAACAGAATTTTAAATTAGTACAAATTGCATTTAATATTCGAGTATTGGTCAGTGAGACATATGTAGTATATCTATAAGCTATAAAAACTAATGAGGACAATGATTGCTACGCCTTTTCATGGTTTTGGTGACACCAAATTGGATCAACTGAAATGGTATCATCAAAGGTATGGATCAACATACAAATATTGTTTTACTGACGAGACTCGGCGACGGATCAAATGGGAAAAACCTTTATAAAAATACACAAAAAGCATTATCCTGTGATGAATCCCTACGAAGCAAAAACGCTATTTATTTCTTTACATTGCCTTGCTAAAATGGGCCTTGTTTTTGTATATCAATATTTTACTATAATAAATGGAGTAGTATTTAATGTTCCGTCAACTTTAAGGCCCAATATATTGTATTATAATTAACATACTTAGCTCTCTCTTCTTCGGACTGATGAGGGTCCTCGGCGTCCTTCATCGCTTTATAGAAGAGAACAGCTTTCCGTATGGCATTTTCATACTTCTCCTTATGACTGAGATACTCTTCAGGTATCTCATCCATAAGTCCTTTCGTGCTGAGCACTTTATCCTCTGCAATAATAACAGTACCCCAGTCAAGCTATTAAATGAGGGGCTCGTAGCTACATAGCTATAGCGCTGATCGGTCGATCTGCGAGGTTAAGCATCGCTGGCCGCGGTTAGTCCTTGAATGGGTGACCATTTATCACATAGTGAGACCCCTTGGTGCTTCGGAAAACACGTTAAACAGTTGATTCCGGGTGTCATATGAAGACCTGTGACAGTCGTTACGGGTGTCAGCAAACCCAAAAAGTCTGAAAAACAGTCTAACCTTCGAGTATCAGTGTCTCCCAGTAATTGGGTGACGGAGGTCAGATGGCTGTACCTCCGTGTTATATTCAGCCGCAACCAGTTAGACTGGAAGCCAATCCTAATTTATTTGGGAAAAGGCTAGGCAGATGATGAACCAAGTAATGAAATGGTGACATGACGACCACCCTATTGTTTTCGGCCACAGATGTCCGTTCGTTAGTTAACAAGTTACTTTGTCTTTTACCATGTACGAGTATTAAACCAAGAAAAAGGTTTCGACAAATTCGTTACGTTCGATAATGCGCGCGCGTTTACCATGAGAGTTTACTCAAATGCGCGCATACGACTATTTCATTCATTTTTGGTTTAACGGCAACAACGATCGCATTCGAGGAAAACCCATACACGCCCCTGGACACGCTCAGCTCACAATTAACAGACCGACATTGTCCTGCGTTCCTTGCTCCGCTACTCATAGCCCATTCAAATGGTTTTGATATTGAACGCCTGCTAAAATGCTTGGAACATTTTAACTGCTGATAAAAAGTTTGCTATTGGCTTAGCAACTTATGAGGACTTATGATTATCATTTTCAGTTATACAGTGGTAACAGAGACATGAAAATAAATATTGTTTTTATTGTTGGTAGGTATTTATGTAGGTACTTTTCAGCTTATTTATGATTACGACGTAATAAGTGTCAAATCTTTCACAGATAGAAGATAAAGAGTTTCAAAGTACAATTTTAATTAGGTAACAACCTTCAGCTACGTTCGCGTGGATATTTAATGCTCATCAAAATAAATCCTAACTAGAAATAGAATGAATAAGAATATATTTAACTTGTTCAAATTAAATATATTCACTCATTTATTGAACTAAATACAAACTGAAATCTGACGATAATTAACAAATCTGACGTTACGTTATCACACACACAACCACGCTACATAACAACACTTGAACAACATCACTCCACACGTCTTCATATCGTAAATAAACAAACAGGATACCAGACTCACCAAACTTTCTCCTATTCTCCGTGACATGAACACCTCCATCTAAGTAATTAGTGAGCTCTTCCACATTAAATTCGCATTTTCTTCTCTCTAACAACAAATCTTCGTTCACTTTCGCGCTCATGTTTGTAACAAATACGTAGATATGATTACAAAACTATGTAATCATCTGTGGTGGCCGTGGTGGGGCACTGACTTATGCTTACTTAACACCTCGTTTGTTATTTGTTGGTGTTATCAGGCGGCAAATATTAATATATTATTGTTTTCTTATCTATGGTGTTAAAATAACGCTATTATGCAGAGATAGGTACTGTTGTATTACATCACTAAACATAATCTGTTTTGTGAAATCGCATACCATAGGCGATTTGTAAAACGTCATTTACACTTGCCTTGTGTATGGCTATGTACATATACTCGGTTTGTTTAGCTACTTAAATAAAGGTAAACAATCTTGATGTGACTTCTTACACAAACACATATTAAACAAATAAACTACTGCTTAAACTAGTGGTTCAATTGATTTGGTAATCGTTATTGATGTTTTACATTGGTTTTTAGTCGCGTTTTATTTTTAAACTGAGTTTTTAAACAAAAAATATTAAAAAGACACATCAAGATTGTTTACCTTTAGTTAAGTACCTAAACAACACGAGTATAGGTAATAGTGAGTTATTAATAAGTAAACATTATTTCAATGTCACAAAATGGATTTCGGACATGAGATCTAAAGATGATAAGGTATGATCGCTATGAATAGAGAACTCTTCTAGTTTAAAAAAATCAAATAAATGAATTAAGTATGTAATGGATTACGCAACCAAATCCTCTATACATACAAGAGTTTACAACAAACTCCTAAAACAATATGATGTCATTATATGTCATCAATTTCAACTTGATCTAATTTGTGGACGAAACTGTGAAGAAAGTAAAACATAAATAAACGACAAATACAAAAAAAAAATATTTAATGTAATCCACATCCATTTATTTTTACAACAACAACTCCATAACAAAATAACATTATCAAAATTATACAAAATGCAAAGCAAGTTCAGCTTACGATATCACAAGTTCACCACGTGACAGCTGCAACTCCGTGGTATAAGATGCAGTCAGTCATTTAACATACTGAACAACAGCTATTATTATATATATTCAACAGCCCAGCATTTGGTACTTATATTAACCCCCAGCTCATACAATTAAGGAAAGACCAATGCTGCTTAACGAGCAGCCTTGAATTTAAAGATACGCCTCAAAGCTTGAGTCTCACCGGCGACAAGCAGGCGACAGCGACAAGCAATACTACTGGTCCTTATACATTTTCTTTGAATTTGTATGAAGATACATTCACTCAGAAGCTGTCGCTTGTCGCTATCGTCCGTCGCTGGTGCTTATTGCCGGTGACAGACTCGAGCCTTTACACATTTTTATTTAACTATCAGCACCTCTAGTACGAGATTTCGTCGACGATTGTAAAGCCAAAAATGTATGAAAAATTCGTGCGCGCGCTTTCGAGTGAACTCCTATCGTAAACGCGTGCGCATTATTTTTATACCTTTTCGTGATACGTTAATCTTGATCGAGATTGAGGAAGACTCGTACAAGACCATTAGTGCATGCATGTTAATTTATCATGTACCTATCACTTTTGGTATATTTCTATGTATTAAAATCTACAAGCGGCAGCGGCATCGCTAACATTAGAAGACTAAAGACCTGTAGGTCTCTGATATGTCTTTCTCACTGTCGGATCCCGGTGAAGTAAAGAAGAGATGTCATGAGTATCATAGTTTCCCCTTCATCATCGGCTTCGTATACTTGTGGAATGACTGATTGACTGGTTCCGCGTTAATTGGACTCTTCAGAGCTTCTTCCATCAGTCGCTCGTACACGCGACCATCGTACGCGCCCAGGGCTGAATGGAGCAGCTGAAACATAGAAGATAATTTGTATGTAACCTTTGAAAGCTGATATGCCTTATAAATTAGAGGCAAATCAAATGTCTACTTTACGACAGAAGAGTCGCATACCCAGCTTAAACAATGAGAGAGTGGATCCGGATGATACGAGGCAGTTCTCAGGAGGGTACTGTTCTCAGGTAGCAGAATTTCTACTGAAGATTCTGCTGATTATTTTTTGTGGACTATTTAGCTCTTTTCTACATATATAAAGTCTGTCGAATTTTGATAATGATATGCTTTCGCAAAACTATGTGTGAATCAAAAAAGAAATCACAAAGTTCATGCCTTCAAAAGGACACAAAAATGGTGATAGAATAATTGCCGATTTATTACAAAACGTTTTTTTAGCAATCACACTCATATCATCTTTGAGCCTGCACCATCGTCGGTTACTCACTTCATCTCGTAAATCGAACGCATCAACGAGTCCAACAGCATTGGGTCTTATCAGCGCCAACAACTCTTCGTATCTCAGCTGTAAACTCATAATATCCTCCTCTGATATCGAAGTGTACTGCAATAAATTATCTTTATTAGTTTTATTACTGATATTTAAGTATTTACTGTTATTAATAGGTAGTGCTATAGAGATAAGAATGGCTGTTCACGGGAACACTCTACATGCATCTTTGTATTCGTCAAGTGGACTAAGCACAGTGGCGGTCCTAGGGGTCATAGGGCCCAATCGAACACGTCAAACTGACGAACCTCCTAAAAATAGACATATGTACGAAAATTTTAAATAAAGTACTAAGTTCCTGCTTAAAACGTCTAAGCAATGAAATCTAAAATTCTAATTTGCTCAACTTTGATAATGGAATGAAATTAAATTATTTATTTTGCAATTAGGATTTTTCAATCACTTTTACACGTCTTATTTAAACTAGATGGCGTTGGCATTTCCTGTGACTATCCCTGAGAAGATACGCCGAAACAAACTCAGGTGTCAAGGTCTATTTTAAAGTCCAGACAGATTGTAATGCACCTCACCCCTCACAAAGTCACTTTACTGTTAATATGACCGCGCTTAACTAAGCACTGGTTCATTATTATCAAGCTACATACATAGAGTTTGGAAATGACGAAAATTAGTGATGATAAGGCTATTCGTAGCAGACCGAATTATCCCTTAAACTCTGCTTACCAATAAAAGTTCTCCAGTCCTCTCCAACGCCCAGTAGTACAGGTAAAGGGTTGACAGTTGCTCCATAATAATCTTGACATTTGGGCTGGAACTCGCAGTCAGTCTGACAATCTCCTTTCTATATGTATCTGATATCACAGCTCGGCAGTGGGCCTGTAAAGGGAAATAGTTGTATGTGGAAAAAGAACATGGATGCCAAGTCATTCGGTGAGTTGTTTGATCTATTGACAAGAAGTGAGTATTAACACATAACATCACGCCTGTATTCCCCGAAGGGTTATGCAGAAGTGTACTATTATAATTCTACACCCACAGATCGCCTATGTCGTTATTGAGACCATGTAATAGGGGGCAAGCTTATTCCCATGTACCGGGCACAGTTTCAAACTCTGTGATGCTACTGAGAATTTCCATACAGAAAACCCAATTAAACTGTGCCCGACCCGGGAATCGATCCGTGGACCTCGCGCTCAGCAGTCGCGCTTGCAACCATTAGACCAATGAGGCATGAAAAACAGAAACCTGCACTTTCATGATCTGATTACTGATTAACGTGCACATTTTTAATTAAGGCAATCAAGAGTCTATACAAGTTTTCTTCGACTTCGGCCGTCGATAATGTTTAATCAAAAATGCATGAAAAAGTCATGCGATTTAGGAAAACTCGTAGGTACTAGATCTCCAGGACTAACTGTTCAGAACCAAGGGCTGATTGAATGGTTAAAATTACCTCTGAAGCCGCAACCAGTTGGATAGTGGACATCTCCCAGGCGTCCTCTTGACACAGACCAGACCTGATACGTTTCCTTATACTTTTCATACATGCGGATAACTTTCTAAAACATACAAAATATTAACTAAATTAGAAGGCTCAAAGAAGAAGAAATCGTAAAATTAAGAGAACCGCATACATACTACGATATAAAAATCACATCACATAATCACAGGATTACCCGCGTGGATTACGAATTCATATATTTGTTCAGGATAAACAGCAGCCTACATTTTCAATAAATAGGCTATAAGATGCAAGAAGAACATGGGCGCCGGGAGGGTGGTGCAAGTAGGTGCACTTGCGGGGTGCAAGTGCACCTACCTGGCTTGGAAGAAAGTTCATATTAAAAAAAACTAAAATTTATCTTTGAGGACATAAAACTAATTTTATCGTTTACACCAAAAAAGCAATAAACAACGAAGCTCTGTGTTCTTATTCTATTGCTTGTTTTATATTCGTTTGGTCTAACTAAACCCATCTTTAGTGAACCCCCCTAAAAATAATCCTACCCATGAAGAAGATTTTTTCATATCGGACTTGTAGTCGTTATTGTATTAGCAATGATTTTTTGGTTGTATAACATTTTGAATCGATCAAACCTTCTAAAGTATTCATTTGAATAATATAGTGTTAAGGACGATTTTACATTTAATGCCCAAACTAACTAACGTATTTATCTGGATAAGTGTCAATACAAAATTGAAGAAAACGGCTTCGCAAATAACGCAGTAATTTTTTATTATTATTTTGCCATATAGACCTAAACCTTCCTCATGAACCACTCTGTCTATTGGTGAAAACCGCATTAAAATCCGTTCAGTAGTTTTTGAGTTTATCGCGGACAGACAGACAGACAGACGCGGCGGGGGACTTTGCTTTATAATATGTAGTGATAATGTAAATATATATAATTATACGAAAAAACATAAAATGAATGATACAAATGATATGTCAGTTTTCTTACCCAGCAGCAAGAGCTTGGAAGGACCTGGTAATACCTTGGGGACTGCTGTCCCAAGTAGTCTTTCTACCACTGAAGGCATCCGTCAAATACGATACGGTTGAGGTCAAAGGTTTCCCAGCCTCTGCTTGCTCATACGCTTTTACTAAAAACCTGAATAAAAATGAAACAACTTTGTAATGTTACACCAAACGTATGTTACTGCCAAAAATATAACACTAGCCGAATGCACATACACTAAAAGGATTTCAGTGTGAAAATCAAGGAATGCAAGGAAGGAACGACACAGGTTACGAAACTTGAGTTCATCTGCCTCACCCTGGGCACTCCGCCTCGATTATATTATTGCTGACTATTTCCATGTCATAACTCGTGCAGACTCGACTAAAGTAGAAGAGGTCGGCAGAAAACTCAGAACCAAGTCAATAAGGAACCTTTAAGGGACCGATTCAACCGCCTCGAGAAGGGTGTATCAGATTTGATTTCCATTCTTAAATCACTTATTTTTAGAACATTTCCTTACCGAGCAGTCTGCAGCAGTAGCACAGTGTAATCTCCTTCATAAGTCCTGGTGGCCGTGACGAAGGAGTATAGGAAGGGAAGACCAGACGACATCATGTAGCCGTGACCGCCGCACGCGTGGCGACACTGTTCGATAAGGGACGCGGAATCCGATGTACTGAGCGCTTTGAGGCAGCTGGATAATGCGTGGAACTGGAATTAAGGGTAGCAAGTTATCTTAATATATATGTATATCTTCTGTACGTGTGTTTATCACCTAACTCCTCCTAAAGGGCTGGACCGATTTGGATGAAATTTTGTATGTATATTTCAATGGGTTCCTGGATGGTTTGAAAACTCAATTGGACCCGGTAGGTGGCGCTGCGATCGAGTTCTAAAACAGGTTCGGGCAGGACAACATCTGTCGAGTCCGCTAGTTGATTATATTTAGTTGGCTGTTTCTCTCTCAAAGAGGGAAATGTTACAGCGAAACGGAAAGCTCAAGCTCTCAATAAAACTGTCATAGTCAGCCAAGACAAAATAATTCCTGACCTCTGGTAAGCTGTCAGTGTTGCCATGCTTCATATCAGCGAGCACGGCGTTAAAGCTCCTCCACAGCCAGTTGCTCGTGAGTTGCAGCGCATGCGCCGTGGCAATGCAGATGAATAGCTTGTGCTGTTGTGTCGAGTAATCCAGGATCTGAGGTTCTCCTTCACTGAAAATTAAAATAGTGTTATTGTCGTGACAAACAATAAAATATATGATATTTGTTTTCGAAAGAAGCCATAGCCTTTAAACCTCTGAATATCTTATGATCCGTCTACTATCTATTATATTTCATTCCTGAGTATGTAGTTGGATATTTTATGATCGCTTAGACGGAAGACATGGAAAGCTTTCCATTGTCCAGTAAACCCTATTCAATTTATTTATTTTTTGTTCTGAAATCGTCTTTGCCTTGTTTTCCCTTGCCATTTGTTTTGTATAAAGATGATTCTGTTAGACTGCTTTTATTAGACTGTTGCGAGACGCAAAAATTGCATTTACGTAGGTAGACCGAAAAACAACGAAGCTCAATTTTGTCAAGCTTTTGTGAAGTATTAAACTCAAATCTTTATTGCGTTCATATTTTGTAATGAGCTGATAATATATATTTGTTTATACTTACTCTGGTTTAGGTTTCGATTGCCTGCGTATAGCTGAATACCGTACGGCAATGGTGCAAGCTTTAGCCAAGTTGAAGGCGACCTCGTTCACCAGGATCACGCGAACAAATATCATGGTACCATAGGTGAGCTTGCCGTGTCTTGCTACTTTAACATAGGTGCCATCCTTCAAAACCTGAGCATTCTTCATCATCATGTGATCCCTTGGTATCCGATATTTATCAAAGCCGAGGAACCCATTATCAGCCGTATTGAAGCCCATCCGTGGACCGATCTCCCCCACTTTGATCCCAGGGAGAGGCATGTGGGTCTCCTCATCCCGGATCTGAACGATGAACGGATGGGTGCCGTGGCATTCTCCCTTGGTGTACAACTGAGCTACCACGATGCAGTAGTTGACTGTTTTACCCACTGAAAAATAAGGATTTGTTGAACATACCAGAGGAACTATTGCTAAAATGGATTTAATTTAACACAAGACTATCCGATCCACTATGCTTTGCAAAATAGGGGTTCATAGATCCTCCACGAGTAACCAACTCCGTGTTCATCTGATGCACCCTGGGCAGTCAGGCTCGAAACCACCATTATCGACTAGCTAATTTTTCCACTACGGTATGAACATTTCCCATATAAAATTTCGTGCCGACTCGACTGAAGAAGGTTTACAATCATCAGTGTTCCATAACCAATGTTGTATTCAAAAACAATATATCTTTACCAGATACCTCCAAATATGGATACAAATAAATAGAAATTATTAATACTCTTAAGTGGGAACTCTTTATTAGTCCATAAATTACCACTGTCGAACATGGAGTCAAAAAACGTCATTATCATAGATTTAGAATATACGTAAGCGAAATCAAAAGACCAGATAATTCATAAAAAAAAATCCTTTAAACGTCGTCCCATCAATTTCTTAAATGACTCATCATCAGGCAAACCACAGAGGCAAACAATTGAATCGCTAGCCAATGAAACTACCTAGTCAATTGAATTGCTAATTAGTAAGACGGCCGAGACATTTACGTTATTTAAAAGATTTTTGTGTATTGTTATTTATGCGTCTTACTTTCATTTACGTCAACTCTGATTCACCTCTTGTTAAGGTTGTATATGTATATTTATGTGCATGTTTAACGTTGGAAACGTAAAGACACAGCAATGATGCCGGTGGCAACCAAAATGTTTGGTTCTTTTAGGGGTGAAAACTAAGGGAACTTGTGAGTAAATAAAAAAAGATGGCTCTGAGTAGCCGTATCAAAGCTTTTATGATTAAAGCTGTGTTCAAAATGATGAGCGATGTTTTTTTTTGGTTTTATTTGTTTTTTCGTTTAAGAATGTTGTCCCACACTAGGAATAAATCCTGTACCGTGGTTGCGTTTACAAACAAAAATATTCAGATGGACATACACCCAGACGGGCAGCCTAATTACTGATGTAGCGACAGGCGTAGATCGCGCGATAGCTTCTGTCAAACGTCATTTTTGTGTCATATAATGTATTGGCTGACAGTGAGATTGCTGTCGCATGGCTATCGCGTTGCTGTCCTTTTTTTACGTAATTAGGCTGCCGAAACAGCTAGATCATACAAATATTTGTTCCGGACTTAATTCGAACCCGCGACACGTAGCGCAGCAGGCGATCGCTCAACTAACCGTGTTACTCTGCTAAGCGTGTTATCGATGTGCCGCCCGCGATGCGATTGTTTCTGTAAAATGACTCCTACATCTTTATAGAAACAGCCCTTACTTAATTAGTATTACATGTGTATACTATACATTTTTACAGAATAATCGCAATATGGGCGGCACGCGGACGGATTCGCCTTAGTTCAACATAAGGGCAATGTTCACGGTCGTTTGTCTATATTGCAGTTGATTTCGGCTTTTTTTCTATTAACGGTCATTCAGTGAATACAATATAAGTATGCGTATAATATAGTTGAGTATCAAAACCGTATTAGAGCTCCCTTGATTAGTTAATTTTTCTACTTCATCTTCGCTCCACAGCAGATAATATACAACTGCCAAGCACTTTGTTATCCGCTTATATGTATATTTTTTTAAATGTCGAAATTATTAATACGTACGGCCTCCAGCCCACCACTTGTAGGACGACAATGTGGGGCTGTTCAGAACAAACTGTTCAGTCTCAGGATCGTAGGTAGCTGTTGTCTCCAAGCCTCTTATAAAAGTACCGTGACCGAGCTCCGTCTAAAATAATAATAAATAAATACGAGAATTTTGTTATGAATCATTTAGTTATTTCTAATGAAACGTAACAAAAATCATTTAAAATAAAATATACACTTCCCCGTCCCATTCGGGAATAGTACAAATTTTCCTCAACTTCGACAGGCAAAAATGTATGAAAAAGTCGTGCGCGCGCATTTGAATGAAATCATAAAGACATAAACGGACGCACTTTATTTTCATATATATTTGGGTTACGTTAACTCAAAGTCAAAGTCAAAGTCAAAGTTTTTTATTTCAAGTAGGCCTTTTCAGGCACTTTTAAAAAGTCGAGACTCTAGGCGCACGGTTCCAAAGGGGGTAGGTCCTATGGAGAAGAGACCGGCAAGAAACTCCATGGATACTCTTTTCAAAAACAAAAAGTTAATTTACAATTAAAATCTTAAATTAACATGCATTATATAAGAAAAAATACAAACTTAATAGAATGCTACTTACAGAATGAGGCAATACAACATGAGTTAAACAAATGTTTCGAATATAAACTAAAAACGGGATAAACAGATCAAAGCGGATAAAACAGAAATAAAAAAAACAAAAAAGAATACAAAATATTGAAACATCAAGAATGTCCTGTCAACTGTTTGAGAACGAGGACAACTCGTACGAGACCCTTCTCTTATAGGCTTTAAAGTGTGCTTGACGGACTCAAATAAACTTTAAACTATTTACAATAGCAAGTATCTGCCTAATACGTTTCAATAAAGAATTTTCTGTCACAATGCAACGATTAATGCAGCGCACTAATTTCATCCACTTCCATATAATTCTATGAAGCGTAAGTCACTATTTTTAATCGACTTCAAAAAAACGGTGGAGGTCATACAAACTGATAAACCGACGTGATTGGCGAAGTGCATTTGTCGTGTAGTCGGACGCACAATTCGCCTCGCACTAGACAATTTTTATGTGAACTCGTTGTTTCAATGTCGCTATTATAGCAGCAAGGTATATTACCTACATTTATGTTTTACTTGGCACCGACTACAATATTCTGCAACTACTATATTGTAGCATATAAAATGAAACAAATTTTACCTCCTTATTAATTAAGTATAAATAAAACATTTATTTTTTGCTTTTAGTTAGTGTTGCTTTGGAATCTTTTGAAGTCAGTTTTTTTTTTGTTATCAATGCATTTCTTTTTAAGTACATCTAAAACACAGAAATAAAATGAAAGCGATTCAAAACACTTAAGAATTAAAGCAACCACTAACCGACCTAATAAAAAGTAGCACAGCGACCGCATAATACGGAACTAGGCCCTAATGGCCCTAGACCTCACCTGGGCGTAGGTCCCGATGATTTGCATGTCCAGCGCCCGGGGCAGCCAGTACGCTTGCTGCTCCGGAGTGCATTGACCAATTAATGTGGGCACAAACATGCCCAGGTGAAGGAGGAACGGAGACACTTCTTTGAAGAACGCATCTGCGGTACGCCGGATGACAGGAGAATTGACGCTGTGAACATTATATTTGTATAATTAGTCAATGTTGTGGTGCAATTCGGAACTGTCGTATGTCCGTCCACCGCTGGACTGGACTCTAGGATACTGAAAGAATGATGGACAATGGACACAACATGTCCCGCAAGTTCAGTCATTTATAACATAGCGTCACACCTATTCCGCTTTTATTACGTCTCATGTAATACGGGACGAGCCTATTACCATCAACTGGCCACAGTTCCAAACTCCGTTGTACTACTGAGAATTTCCATACAGAAAAACCTAATAACACTGCCCGACCCGCAGCCTAATTACCGATGTAGCGACAGGCGTAGATCGCGCGATAACTTCTGTCAAACGTCATTTTTGTGACATATAATGTATTGGCTGACAGTGAGATTGCTGTCGCGTGGCTTTCGCGTTGCTGTCGCTTTTTTACGTAATTAGGCTGCCGGCAGGCTAATTACGTAAAACAGCGACTGTCACTGTCAGTCAATACATTATATGTCACAAAAATGACGTTTGACAGAAGTTATCGCGCGATTTACGCCTGTCGTTAGATCAGTAATTAGGCTGCGGATAAATAACCCAGGACCACACGCACAACTGTCGCGCTTACGACCACTAGACCGATGAGGCAGTTCAATAATTTATATTGGAAATAATTGTACAACCCATCCCTGGTTGAGACAGAATAAATCATACATATTTTTAAATAATTGAAAGTATCTATAACATTGCAAAGTTTAATAAACTGTACTTATCTACTTTATAAATATTTATTTTGAGTAATAAAATCTATTACGAGTGAATGCGTTGGCAAATATAAATAAAATACTGGCCCAGTCGTAATTCCAAATAGAAGGAGTAAGGATTTGACTACTTTTTAAAAGGAATCTTCATTATGAAGTCCCTATATTCAGTTACCTATGCGTTTAGCTTAATTCTTTTATTTTTATAAATCACCTGATTAATAATAACTTTAGACATTGAGAGTAAATAACTATTGGTAAACATTATTTCTTAGTTGTACATGTTCTGTAATTTAGAGTTCTTAATTTTAGTAAATTGATTTACAGAAACGTTTCTTTACCGGGTTAAAATTCCCCGCCCCAATGACTTCGTTCATAGAATTACCACACAACATATGTATTTAAATACAATGAATACTTTAAATATCAAACTTCAAATGCGTATTGTATTTCGTTAAAACAGTATTAATAACACGAAAGAGTTTTAAGTGAATATTAAATATGTCATGTGTATATCCTTTGATGTATTTAAAGATAGGAAGAACTTGATTCAATTTAGTAGATTGTTGTTATCTTAAAATGATTGAATGTTTCTAAATTAATTCAGGAATAAAGGTCGACTGATGTTCTATATTAAGTTTTCATCCATAGACGTTTTTAAATAAATAAAACCAATGCTATCATAAACAAGCCCGAAACACGTAAACGGAGTGTTCGCTTTGTATATGTTAGAGCAATCTTATTGTAGGTATTTGATAGCATCTTCTATAGGTACATAAGATTCTATAGAATGGAGATAACACTTGCAAACGAACGTAGATATCGATAGAAATATAATCTAACAAAACAGACACACTCACTTGAATATTCAGTTCTGACATATTTTATACATATAGAACTGAACTTTTGCTATGAACTTATTCATTTACCCAAAAGACTCCAGTCCTGTCAGTTCGGCGACATCATTCTTAACGATATTGGCGTAGAGACAAGACTTCCTCACTGCGTTCTCATACTTCTCCTTGGGACTCATATGTTCTTCCGCAATAGGGTCTAGCGAAGCTCCACTATTAAGAGCTATGTTTTCTGTAAGAAAAATTTGAAGATGTAAATAGGGTTCCTTTTACTGAGAACGATTTCTGAGAGTCTAGTAATTACAGCATAATAATTATACAGCCATATTCGGGCTCAGCATAACTCTTGAAATAACATTTGAATTCATAAAAGAAGATGGTGTTAAAGGTGTTAATAGTGAATGCTGTGCACGCTCTTCTGAATGTTATCATAAAACGTTAGTCAAAAAGTCAAAAGATCTTATTTAAAATGAAACCTATGCGGTTTGACTAGTTTTTGTCAACCTTGGGAAGCAAAAACAAACAATGCTTTTGTTTTACCATTTTGTTTAAAATATGTGTGAAAAATAATGTGTATTTTTCTAGAAGGTTTACTAGACACGTATAAGAAATTGAAGACATAATACAAGAACATATCCTCTCCTACTTATGCTACAAAACTATACACATACATGTCTCCAATCGATTTAGGAACAATGATATAATTTTAATGCAATACCAATCTTAAATACTTATGTACAATATTTATAAGTCAAAGTTCAATAAAGCGTTTGAAATCAGTGAATGTCCGAGTAAATATTTTTAATTTATTTACAAAATATATTACCTTTTTTTATATCATTACCTACTCATTGCTATCGAGTATTTTCTGGAAATCGCTGAACTTTATGCGAAGGTTTTTCTTCTGTTTGGGATTTGTTTAATACATCAAGTATCGCAGAGTATAGACACAATATAAAATTGATAAATTAATGAACACAAAATTTTTATACATACAGAGGTATATACCTATGTTATGTTATAGCTACAATGAAAAACCCAGATCTGTAGACAACAATCTATCTATTCTTTCCACAAAATCTTCGTTTTCGTTTACGCAAACAAAAATTTTTAAATAAACTTTCGCTCACCTATTTTCTTCCTCTGCAAAGTATTCTCTTCTCCACCATCAATTATATGCGTTACTTCTAGTATATTAAAGTTGCATTTCGCTCGCTCCATCACCAGGTCAGGGTTGACCTCCATGGCTTTTGTTTCACTCATTTTTCAGAGCATCAAAACAAAACTTCTGTATTTTAAAACGCAAGAGTTCCCCGCTGTGTACATGAATCCGTCAACAGGTGTAAGCAACTGAAACTCAGCGACGCTACAAAAACCTCATCAGGAATGTATGAACCTTACCCATATGCATACAATGCATAGTTATATAATATTCATCGGTTACCGACTGAATTATTTGTTATCTTTACAATGATTAAATGCATTTTTTATCAAATCCTTTGCAATAATGTACCCGGATACATTTTGGTTGATATTAAAATGACATTGAGAACACAGTGAATATTTGTGTTTTTTTGTTCGTTTAGATGCACTTCGCTAATAAAAATTGCACACAAATTTGACCACCGTATATATGGGTATTCTTCGTTTAGAACATATACTTGCAACTTTATACACTTTTTTCACATAAACTGTTCAGGACTATTTATATACAATGAATTATTTACTATAGAGGCACCTGTGCCCACATAGGTCAAGTGCGTTTTGTAAGGAGGAGTTTACACGGAAGGAATCGTCGGCACACTGCGTGGGGAACGTTTGAGAGTTGTGCATTGTATGATGTATGTCCTTGAGTGATATGCCTTACAGATGCGAATGACCGCTCCGTTGCAACCATTGCGAAGCTATTTATAAATCAACATAAGTATTTGTACCTATATACTTATAAAATATACTTGACAATCAGATGGAAAAACGTTCTAATTTTTTAAGAAACTTTTTCTCAATTTCTATCAGCGTCACAAATAGACTTTCTTTTAGGTAATTTGGAAAAAAAAAACAGTATTTAGGTATATTCCTTGTTATTTACATGGAATATACCTAAATACTGTTTTTAACAAATCAACATACCTATCGATATATGTAAAAATAGTTCGAAATATATTCGAAATTTTTTTCATACTTAAAACATTACCGAAATTATTGTTGTCGCTGACTGTACCTTGTCAATATCGGTTGAGTAAGCCCACCCATCTCTACGTGTGGGTATCTTATTACATTATTAATCGATAATTATTATTGTTTTTATCTTGAAATCGATAAGTCTGAGGCACTTATTATTATCTATTGTGTCTGAAGTGTGAATGCGCAGAGAAGTAAACCAGTTGCATACATATGTAGATAGCATGAAGAAGCCTTTTTGGGATATTCTTCAATAGATAAAACGCTTATTCCTAAGTATTTTGGCGAAAGAGAAGATAGGTTGTGTATGAATTTATTCTCAATAAAAAAAACACAGTTTTTAAAAATATTAAAAACATAAGTATATTGTGTAAAAAGACTTTATGTATAAACATCGTTATTGACAGTCATAAAACAATAAATGACGGTATTAAAAGTCGTATCATGTTGATTTACAACCACAGTGTCACTATTATTGTAATCCATAACCATTTAATAAATTATTGTACATTATTATAATAATTAGTTCCTAAATTATTGATATATCACAGTTTGGCTGTCATCATCAAGGGTTTAAGGTATTTGTGGAAGCTCTGGTTGACGGGCTCCGCGTTGAGTGGACTCTTGAGTGCTTCCTCCATCAGACGCTCGTACACACGACCATCGTACGCGCCTAGTGTTGAGTTCAGGACCTACGAAACACAAAAGAGAATTAGATTATCACCGTCGCCATTATTGACCGGCTAATTTTACAAACACATCGTGGCATTTAGATGTAATATTGCATTGTAAGAGTATTTTTTATCTTAAAACAGCTACAAGTTCTTACAAATAACTTCAACTCATTGTAAACCAACATTTTGAAAAGAGTATCCATGGAGTTTCTTGCCGGTCACTTCTCCATAGGACAACTTTGGAGCCGTGCACCTAGATTCATAACGTTTTAAAGGTGACTGCAGAGGCCCATTTGTAATAAAAAGCATTGACTTTGACTTTGATTGCCCAGGATGCGCCATACGATCTCAGGCCCCGGAAGACAGAGTATTCACGAGTGACGATATATGAGATTATCCGGCACAACCTAGGCAGTCAGCCACAGTACCGTCTTCCACCATGGCATGGGCGATACCAACCCAGTAGAAGTAGCTCTTTCCTTACAATCTATTAAATATTACTGTAAATCCAGTTCTCTTTTCGCTGACTCCTCATTTGGAGGACACCCGCGGAGCGGTACCATATTATAAAATATATTATGCTCTAGAATTTTACAGAAATTCTGTCTGGACTGGTTACCTCAATAACATCATAATATATATGTACGAAAGGGTTATTACCTCATCTCTAACGTCGAACGCGTCAACGATTCCGACGGCGTTGGGCCTGATCAACGCCAAGAACTCCTCGTACCTGACCTGCAGTTTCGCGATGTCGGCCCTAGTTATAGTTGAATACTGGAACAAATAAATAAAAAAATCTTTATTCTAATTGTTGCACTACATGCTTACATAATATCACCCCTGTATTCCCTTTAAGAGATAGGCTGAGGTGTCCTATTGTATACCACCATTTCGCTGACGCCATTGTTATGTCGCATGTAATAGATGGCGAGTCTATTGCCATTTACTGGGCACTATTCCAGGCTCCGTGCTGCTACTGTTTTTATCGAACCCAGGTCCTCACGCGTAACAGTCAAACTTTCGACCACTAGACCAACGAGGCAGTCTTATTGCTCTTTATAGTAAAGAAAATCTATCTCAGAATCTCCTCCATCAATCCAAATATCCAAATGAGGTGAATATATTATTTCTCCAGTCAGTTTACAGGCCTAAACCCTACATGCACATACACCCAGACCCAGTTCAAGTATCTGTAGGCAATCAAAAAATTTGCTATACGTAGGACAGAAAGCCAACAGCTTAGCCGCTACGCCAATCTTATTTTCATAGAATTGCCGACAGCTCTCTTATCTCAGGATATGCTGTAGGTATGTATGGTGGTACTATAATTATTTTATAGAAATTTCTAGATCTGCCGTTCAAGTCGCATCATATTTTCGTTTTTTGTAAAAATGACTATAAACACGGGGCACCTCTTTTACCGTTATTTTATGAAAGATTTCTTCATCGTATATGTAAATGAGTTTTGTAAGGCTACAATTACCATACCTACTATAAGTATTTAATGAGCACTTACCATCAGAAGATCTCCTCGTTTCTCCAAAGCCCAGTATATTAGATACAGTTCAGCCATCTGCAGCAGCACTTGGGCCAAGTTTGGAGACACGGTCGTTGAGAGTCGCGCCATCTCCTTCCAAGATATTTCGCATAGGATAGCGCGGCAATGAGCCTGGTCATAATGAAATATGTATTAATGTACGGACACTGAAATATGCAATATTGTTCTTATATAATTGATAGGTAACTATTTTTAGACTAATAGTGTTATATTATTCTTTAATAACGAATTACAAAACGAAACGAAATTATAGCAAGTTTTTATTCATAAAAAAAACTTACGATACTTGCTACTTTTTACGCTGACTGTATCACTGCAAAAAAAAACTAATAGAGTGAAAGACAACTGGAACTTAATTCTTTTCTAGTTATTATTCGTTTTCAATCCACAACAAAGATCTAACCAAGAAAATCATTCATTAGTAAAGAAGAAAGATAAACACTCATAAAAATTTTTTTTACTGTTGATTGGCAAGCTTTTGACCACTATCTCACCTGCTGGTAAGCGATGATGTGGTCGAAGATGTAGCACGCTTGCATAGAAGTTACCTTTTCACTGTTGATTTAAAGACTCTCAGATCTCTTACCTCACTTGCATTAACGAGCTGCACGGACGCGCTATTCCACGCATCTTCATAATCCATACCAGTTTTCTCGTAGCTATGTAGACTGTCATAGGCAGCCTTCGTCTTCCTATACAACATTCAAATATTCATCAAATAAGTTCAGGTAAATCTTAAGTCAATATTTGGAGGTAAAGACTCCTGACTCACATTCCCAGACAGAAATGTCCAAAACTCTTGGTTAGCTAGGTACCGCTAATGACGGAAAATCAAGAACAGTTATTCCATGTAAATTATTGGCGAAATTATCAGCTGCATTTGGTTTTAGAGGTACTAGAGCTGACCATAACATTATTGGAACAATACAAGACTGCAATTTGTTACATAGTGTGGTAGATAATTATTTAAAAATTCCTGCGATTGTAAAATAGAATTCTTACCCAGCAGCGATGGCTTGGAAGCCTCTGATGATACCCGAAGGAGTATTCTCCCAGGACACTCTGTCGTTCTTGAAGAATTCAACCAAGTAGGAAACGGTTGGTGTCATCGCGTTACCCATTGTGGCTTGCTTCCATGCTTTTACCAAGAATCTGAAAAAAAAATGAACAGTATTATGACCAATCGTTCGACCAACTTTATTTAGACTTCCAGATTTTCATTTGTGTTATTTCAGGTCGTGGAATCAGTAAAATATGTTTACCTAGCTGTCTGCAACATCAGCACAGTGTACTCTCCTTCATACGTGATGGTAGCAGTCACGATACCGTTAATGATGGGCAGGTTGGAGGAAGCCATGTAACCGTGGCCGCCGCATGCAAGCCTGAACTCCTCAATCCTAGCATTTGCGTCGCGGCTACATACTGCCTTCAAACAACACGCTAGGGCGTGCAGCTGAAAGAATCGGTGACAGAAAATTAGTCATGTTACCTCATTCAGGTGGCAAAAGCCATGATAGGCAATGGATTGGAAGATCACTATATAATGACGGGTATTAAAAGGCACAGTAGTGGAAGACAGGTTCTACATATCCTTCTAGGCAAGTACAGTGGGACTAACCTCAGGTAGCTGGTCCATGTTGCCCTTGCCAACATCCTTGATGACCTTGGAGTAACTGTTCCACAGCCAGAGGCCGGTCACTCGGAAGACATGGCTGGTGGCTACACCGATGAACAACTTGTGCTGTTGTGTCACGTAGTCTAAGATCTGGGGCTCTGGGTGACTGTAGAGAGAGGTAAATAAAAAGAAGTTTTGATGCTGGACCAGATAATATGTTGCTGGGTTTGTGGAACTCAGCTTATGTTTAGGACAACCACGATATCTTTCTTACTCATGTCTAAATTAGTGACCGCTTTGTAGCCTCGATCATCCTCCAATGATTGGATATTGGAACAGTCAGCTTCATTAGTAGATCAACATTTCGTAATTTTTTAATATAATTTATCAATGTAAATGTTTATTTTTCGTTACTTAACATTATAATTGCCGTAAAAGTTTCTATAATAATTAATTACAAGAAGCTTACGTTTTGTAAAAACAGAATTCAATAAGAATCTTACAAAACTGTACCTACTTGAAAAGAGGTTGTTTACATCAATTTCCTAAGACAATGGCCACCAAAAGATTAGTAAACTTACCCTGGTTTAGGTTGCGATTGATGTCTGACAGCAGAATACCGTACTGCGATAGTTCCGGCCCTGGAGAGTTCATACGCCAGGTCGTTCACGATAAGAACCCTGACGAACACCATCGTGCCGTATGTGAGCTTGTCATTCTTTGACTTAATGTAGGTTCCGTCCTGAAAATGTTACGTTACAATTTTAGTATGAACTTGTTAACATACTTCGGCCATTTTGGCAGCGGGCTTGTAATCCAACCCGAGACAACAAGGAATAAAAGAAGTTGTATGTTTCATATACTTTAACAGCACAGTAAGGTAAGATCAGGACATATTATTTCGATGAATAAGATATACTAGTCTTAGTAAGATCTATAGGAACTGCTCTCCGTTAACTTACCTTCAACACTTGAGCATTCTTCATCAACATATTCGTCCTTGGTATCCTAAAATGTTCAAAACCTAGGAATCCATTATTCGCCGTCTGGAAACCTAGTTTCGGTCCAATCTCTCCAACTTTGATGCCTGGGAGAGGCATGTGAGTCTCTGTATCTCGGATTTGGACGAAGAAAGGATGTACACCATAACATTCCCCCTTTGTGTACAATTGGGCCACGACTATGCAGTGGTTGACTGTGTGTGCCACTGAAAACAAAAGAATAAAGTCATAAATCAACTTGGTAGATCTGTGTTAAGATTATGACCATGAAAAGTTAAGGGTATACTTACATCCTCCAGGCCACCATTTATATGAAGTGAGGGTAGGGCTGTGTATAACAAACTCCTCAGTGGTAGGATCGTAAGTTGCTGTTGTTTCTAATCCTCTGAGGAAAGTGCCGTGGCCGAGTTCAGTCTGCAAAATAGAGTCCAATGTCAAAACTACGATTAGCATTGTTTTCTCAAAGGGTGAAACGATAACGAATTTTGTCTACGCCTACGATAAGCATTGAAAGACAGAGCCATTAAGGGATTATCACTATTTGGAGGCCACATATACAAATATTTATAACCAGCGGAGATCGAGCCCTCCTGAAAAAAAAATCCTGCTTAGTCTGCCTCCCCATTACCTGTGCATAAGTTCCAATGATTGCCATGTCCATGGCCTTTGGCAGCCACTCCTGCATTTGGTCAGGGTCCGACTGGTTCAGAATCGTAGGCACGAACATTCCCATGTGCAACATGAACGGTGATATGTCTTTCACTACTCCGAACGTCACACGGTATTTGTTTGATGGCCTGCCAGTAGTATAAAAGGTACATTATTTTTACAAGGTCCTTGTTCCTTGAAACCTCTGACATACTGAAGTCCTATTGCTCAGTAGATTAGTTGAAAGCGATGGCACGAAGATCGTAAGGTAATTTTATAGTGTTATATTGGGGAATTGATTTCGAAGTTATTAAATTGGAAAAGTACATTTCACAAAACAATAGAAGACGATATTATAAATAATACCCGTGACATACTGCTGCCTTGCAAAGCTTCAGTCGCTTAGAACACGCCGAAATTAATTAAAATACGTACAGTACTTTTCACTTACTCGAAAGCGTCCAATGTGTTATGTGTTTTGGCATACTCTCTAAAAACTTTGAACAGTATGCAAGCCTTTCTGATAGCGTTTTCATATCTTTCTTTATGGCTCAAGTATTCTTCTGGCACGTCGTTTTTTGTACTGAACCCTTCTGCACTTAGGACCATGTCCTCTGAAAATAATAATCATTTATCTATCACGATAATTCCTACGGCTAGCCAAACCTAATAACGTTGTTTATTTAATCTTACTGTATTATTAATTATGTAAGTAATAAATCAGATAAAATTAGATTAATTTGGACTAGATTAGAATAGGTAGAGCTAGCTCGTCAACAATCATATTGTAGCTTGTTTTTGTAGGATTTAAATATTCGTTTTCGGGGTACTGTACCCTGAATAGAATACGAACATTTAAATTTTGCGTAAATTTTCTACAATAACTTTACGCAGGAATACTGATAAATATTTATTTTAAATTTCTATATATCTTCTAGATATATAGCCATACGAATAAAAATAATTTTTTACACATAATCACTAGGCTTAGAGTGCAGATTACTACAGCAGATACTGTTTAAATTATTATCAGTATGCACTACCGATGACATCGTTAATATCAGTACATTGCCTGTTTGGTTCATATCTTTACGGCTTGCCAACTCTGCTAACTGTTTTCAATGGTGATATAGCTAGAATTTTCGACCTCGTAACAATTATCTAACGAAAATATTGTCCCGGACCCTGGCAGACATTTGACCTTGTGATGTTAACTTTAGTCACTTATCAGTTAATTGATAAGCAGCTGAGTCAAAAAACAAATAAGATACTATTAAGATTTTATATTGTAAGTAAATTTCGCCTGCGAAACCTAGTTTCGTGACACTGCTCTACTATTCTGTTATTTTGTTAGTTTTATATGATTACGTTTGTAAAAGAAGTCACCCCAATGTTCGCAAAACGTGTCAAACAAACAAGTTAGTATGAGAATGTATTTAATAAAAAACCAAGTATAATCTTAAGGAGGAACCAAAATAAGGTTACTTATAGGTTGAAAAAATCGACTAGCTTTAACAGTGGATTTTCTTTATGATTGCTGCTTGGTAAAATAGCCAAATATATTCTTACCAACTCCCTCCAAAAGTAAGGTTCAATTTATAACCAGCATAAAAAAAAAATTTAAAGTATGGGGAATCTCCTCTATTAAATCCACTCACCGACTTCTTTCCTTTCCTTAGTTTTATTTTCTCCTCCATCTATAAGATGTATCAGTTCCTGCACATCAAAAGTGCATTTCTTCCTCTCTCGGACCAGATCTTCGCAGACTTTTTGTTCGGCCATGTCTGATGATGGATACAAACGTACTGGCTTCTGCGATTATATCTGCACACGCCAATTTATCAGCACTACCAGTACTTTTAACATAATATTTGATTATTAACGATTAGATTATGGTAGAGAACAATTTAATAAAGATAGCGGATAGTCGCGGGAGTCTCCCGGGACTATCCACTTTAGAATATAACTTACAAGCAACGAGATGATTAGACCCGTTTAAAAAAAAATAAGTCATTATCAAGGATGAGCCCCAAATATCAGGCCGCCGTCGACTGAGAAGCATGGGTGATAATAGGTATACCTAGAATGAAGAGTGAATCTCCAATGAACAGTAGCAGTACCACAGATATAATGGCAATATTCCTCAACAACCAATACGCTGCCTTCTGTTAGAATTCTATAGCATTACATGCATACGGTCGATGCGCCTGCAAAACCTCAGAAGAGCAGTTTGTAAGTACCGCGTAAGAGCAAAAGGCGCAAGATACTTAACGCGGATTCGCTTAAATACTAGATCTCACACGATTATAAAGTAATTCGCAAAGAAGAAGCTACAAAGTTCAGTCGGTAAAATATCGTTAAATTGCTAAGATATTCAGTTTTTTCTTCTTCCGCGCTAAACGCAGATACGTGGTACTTACAAAGTGCGCTTCCGCTTTTGCACGCGCAACGACGATAGATTAAATCTGGACAATTACAGAAGACTCGTAAAACTCAAACTGTAATACTCTCAAAGTAACCTATAGGGAAGTAAATTATAAAATTGTAATGATGCCGTTTTCCTGGATCATGTGATATCTTAACCGCTATTTTATAATTTGCTGAACATTTTGAGCGGATCATAGACACATAACATAACATAGCATCACGCTGAGGTGTACTCAAGGGCGGATCCAGGGGGTCATTGGGGTCATGACCCCCCCCCCCTGTGCTGGTTCTAGGTCGACCACTGATAATTATTCTAATCGCATTGATCGTACAGTATTTATTATTGTAATCGAATAGGAGCCTGTCCCGACCAGACTTCAAACATGTGACCCCCCTGACTTGAAATCTGGATCGGCCCTTGGGTGTACTGTTGTACACCGACATTTCGCCGATACTGTTATTGAGTCCCATGTAATAGGCCTGGTATTGCCATCTATCGGGAACAGTTCCAGACTCCGTGCTGCTACTGAGAATTTCCTTATAGAAAAACCGAATAACACTTTGCCGGACCCGGCTATCGAACCCAAGACCTCACAGTTAGCAGTCGCGACCACTGGACCAATGAGGCAGTCGATCATAGACACAGTAGATATATAATTACTTAAACGGCTGTATCTGAACTAATTGATGAAAAATCCCACACTTCGCACGCTCTGATGTCAGATTGTGTATCGGTCTGAGTACAAAGTTTAAATATTTTCGCGCGCGAATTATTGACGATTATTGACTCAATCTATACCGCCAATGGTGACCAACCAAGTCTTTTTTAATAATATAAATAAATCTATACGATCTCGGTGACTTTTATCGTTTCACAACAAGGCCCAAGTAGCACATGAACATAAAAAAAAACGTTTTTTTCACTTTCCTAAGCGAAACATCATTTAGGTAACTTAAGGCAAGGGTTTTAGTTTAATCCCTAAGTGAATACTAAATAATTTCGTTGAAATATTAACATAATACGTGTAGGTGAAGAGGCGAGTGAGGTTCTGGGTTAGAGTACCGGCAGCCTAATTACGTAAAAAAGCGACAGCAACGCTATAGCCACGCGACAGCAATCTCACTGTCAGCCAATACATTATATGTCCCAAAAATGACGTTTGATAGAAGTTATCGCACGATCTACGCCTGTCGCTACATCGGTAATTAGGCTGCCGGTCGGGCCAAATGTTAACAGCGAAATATGGATGTACAATACTACATCTCTGCCTAACCCTTCTGGAAATACAGGCGTGATGGTATGTTACGTGTTATATAATACTACAAAGAAATAGATACATACATAAGTATGATATGATCACGCGCGGTCGCAGTCAAACACTTTGGGGGGGTCATATTAACAGTAATATGAGGGGGGGCGTCAAGCGCGGATCCAGCCCTCAAAAAAGGTTGTAGTCACAGCCACCTGAAAATCGGCCAAGTACGAGTCGGAGTATGAACTCGCTCATGATCGATATAGTACATTCCTACAAAGGAGATGTTTCCGAATCACGCACGATTCATTGTATTTTTTTTTTAATTTTATTAATGCATTGGGTATAATATCATCAGCCTATCAACCTCAAAAGACCGTGAAAGTGTGACGTCACTAGTCTATTAAGGTTGTGGGCATGCTCATCGTGCCTACAACGGTGGATCCACGCTTGGGTCGCGTTGGGATCGTGTTAACGTTAAACAAATTAGAATACTTAATAATTATTTTAAAATTTTCGTAAATTATCAATTTTTAGAAGATTCGTCAATTTGCCGTGTCTGATTTGTGGGGGGGGGGTCATGGCCCCCACGACCCTCCCTCCCCCTCCCCCCACAAACCGCAGTATTTTAAACAGAGACAGAGCTACATCCACTATCACAACACATAACAATGATACAACCTGATTAGATAATAATGATTAAGTATTATTTATTTGATATAAACATGACTAGATCAAAGTTCAATACAGTCTATTGTTAAACAGTTATAAATGAGCAAAGTTCAGAATCACACCGTGTGAGCCCATCTTGTAATAACATAACATGACGATTTGGGATAAAAATATATATTCGCAATTGGTTGTCGATGGTATAGGTAGCTATATATTTGATTGCGTTATCATCATCATACGTCGGGCGTGACCAAATATTTGCGTTGTTCCTGGCCGTTAGTGGTCACTCGCCGCTTAGTAATTGAACCTACCGCCTAACCTGCTTCTTCATTTTCATTTATATTTATTTTTAAAAGCGTACTCTAAGACTTCTCTTCTATCGTAGGTACAGTTTACAAACATACATGCAGTGGCGGTCCGAGAGTGGGGTCATGACCCCCCCCCCAAATCGTACAAGCTCAACTATAATATTAAAGTTGTCCCAAGTCACTTTACTGTTAATATGACCCCCCCCCCCCCCCATGTATATCTAAACCGTTTAAAATTCTTGAATAATCCCGCCATTTCATACACATCATCAGATGGCACCACCCGTATAGATGACTAACGACATCTATTGACCAATAATTAAACTACTTTTGTATTGAGGACAGTGAGACGCAGGCGCATATGATTTGACAGATTAAAGAGGTAAATAAACGTAGATATCTTTTATTAATAAAAAAACGCTGATTACTCACTTTTTTAAATTCGAAACGATGATTTTAACACGGGATGAACCATAATCACTAAATATAGAACATTGAAAAGGAAAAACTTTGTTCTCGCGGTATTTTACAGTGACAAGGTTAAATTCTACAATGTAGTACGTGCTGCCATAACAACTAACATTCGAACACTAAACTTTAAACCAGTCTACGAATGGGTGAACGAAATCTTGAATTAAGTATTTATTTGTTTTGATTCGAGAATTATTTAACTGAGCATATTCTTGCAATTAAACAGTAGGTACTTAGATTGGCAATTAAATCTTTTTCAAGATTATGTTAATAGGCTCTCAGTGACGCGATCATTGCTAAAAAGGTGAATCTTAATTAATAAGCTATTAATGTCAATAAATGATGCATAGCTAACGGTATTTTTATTAAAGTCCATGCTGTCACTCGTCGTTTGAAACTTCACCTAACTACTCTTAACATTACCTAAGAACTTTATTCAATTCTAAATAAATATTTATCCACGAAACAAATTAAAAATTATAATTACAAAACAATTTGTGAACACTATGCATTAGGTATTATTCCATTAAAATATTCTTCCACATCACTGACAACTGGCAACGTGAACAGAAACCTGGCAGCATTGTCCCGTTGGATGGCATTATTTAATGCTTTGGATAAGAAGTATTATAGCTGTTGTTCATGAAACAGCAATCTTAATATAACATGAAACGGAGGTCAAGGTATTGATACTGTTTCAGCAAATGTTACAATCAGAAAATTATTCCTATTTTCGGACGAAAATGAACGAGTAAAACATTTTACTAAATTACAAACACTGTAGGTATGATTTATTTATAATTATAAATGGAACCATTAATATTATTCATGAGCATACTCAAACGATTCGTAATTTTAAAGGCTACTAATTACTCAAGTATTTAGCCCGCAAAATTTGCTTATGTAGACTAGAAGCCACCAAGGAGAGTTTGGATGGTTGAGATGAAATTTATCCAAACAATGGACCTATAATAATGTCATGTAAGGCATCATATTTATATGTTTTATATCCTATATTTTCTAACTACTGCTCAAAAATTTTCTTTAGCAGCAAAATTAATTACAAGAATTCATTTTGAAAACGATATAAACGTGGTAAAGTGTAGTACCTACCCCGTAACTGGTAATAAAAAAATATCGTAGGTACGATTTAAAAAATGTACCACCTTTCTCTTAGTGGATAAGACAGCGATATTTTATTTAAAATTTGTGTTCATATATTTTATTATGTAAGTAACTACATACCTACTTACATGAAAACAAATTTTAACATATTATAATTTATTCAAACTCACTGTACTACACTCAAATAGAATATCGTTGTACGCCTAAAGTGTCTATTTTATAATTACCTGAATTTAGTTTACTTATAGGTACGTTAATTTTAAGTATATATGTATATAATACCTGTTCTATTTACGGTGAATTAAACAATTAAATTTTCAGTAATCACAGATTTTTTTTTGAAAAATGATCGTATAGAAATAAAAAATAAAAATTAGAGGACTTTAATTGAGGCCATATTACTGCTCTTACATTCTTGCTTTGCAAAGCTAAGCTAAAGCTTTACTAAGAGATATTGTAAAAATCTAATTTTGACGTTCCCTGTTTGGGAAGTGTTCATATCACGTAATATACACCTAAATCCAGTTTTATGCAACTTTTTTAATATTGGCCTATATTTGTCTATATTTTATTTTTCTTTTAGGTAAATATCAATACCTTGAAACTTAATTAACGAGAATCACATAAAAAAAATTAGTAGGTCTTAGTATTAAATATATATATTTATTGTTCTGTTCTTAAACAGAGAATTGAGCAAATAAACCCATCACAGTTCTTATAAATTCTTATATCAAACAATAAAAACATTCTTAAACTATACTTATCAATATTTTACGTAAAATATCACAAGATTAGTTTGTTTTTTCACTATTTTATCACAGCTTGCCCTGCATGAAGGGTTTAAGGTATTTGTGGAAGCTCTGGTTGACGGGCTCTGCGTTGAGTGGACTCTTGAGTGCTTCCTCCATCAGACGCTCGTACACACGACCGTCGTACGCGCCCAGAGTTGACTGCAGCAACTGAATAATAAAATTAAACATAACATAACATAGCATCACGCCTGTATTCTCGAAGGGTTAGGCAGAGGTGTACTATTTTACACCTACATTTCGCCGGTGCTATTATTGAGTCGAAGGTGAGCCTATTGCAGTCTACCAGGCACAGTTCCAAACTCCGTGCTGCTATTGAGAATTTCCATACAGAAAAACCCAATAACACTATGCCCGACTCGGGAATCGAACCCAGGACCTCACGCTTAGCAGTCGTATTTGCGACCATTAGACCATTGAGGCAGTCAAGACAACATTAAAAAGCATAAAATATTGTATCACATAATAAGAAATGGCGAACAAAAGTAATACTCAACATTGTTCCCTTTCTTATCAGCAAACTCAGACGTTTTTAAGCTATTTCTCTAATATCCATCAGATTGTATGACTATTTCTCATTCGCCATACCGAAAAGTCAGAAGCGAAAAGGAAAAAATGTAAGGTGCAAGCTTCATTACAATTATTGGTTAATCAAAACGATTATACTGGTTTCTAACCTACCTCATCAATAATATCATAAGCGTCCACAAGTCCAACGGCGTTAGGTCTAATTTTCTTCAGCAACTCCTCGTACCAAGACCTCAGGTATTCCACATCTGTCTTCGAAATTGAGGTGTACTAAAAAATCAGAAGAAAAGGTTATAAAGTGTCCGAAACTGAAACAGACGCATTCTAATGGTACAACATATAGGCAGTGTGGTTGCGCTTTTAATTACCTATTTTTCGAGGACCATTTCAAAATGCAGGAGCATTAAGTGGAAAACGACACCGAGGTACACCGCGCAGAAGATGGCGAAACGAACATAATGCATTTTTTTTTAAACATTGTTCAACACTAAGATTTCTCCTGTATCGTGGGTACAGTTTACAAACATACATTTCACATGCACACACAACCAGACCCGAAACAACTGTCTGTAAATCATACAAATATTTGTTGCGTGCGGGAATCGAACCCGCGACACCTAGCGCAGAAAGCTAATCACTTAGCCACTGTGCCAACCGTGTCGTCAACTTACAACCCAACAAAGGAGCACTCAGGAGTAAGTATGATGATTTTAATATACTAAGAGATTAATCAGCATATTGGGATCTCAAGCATCATATATATATATATCTTTCAATGACAAAACGTGAAACTCGGAGGGTATCAAACCGTAGATAAAAGTCATTGTTCACAACGGAAAGCTTAGAACGTTCAGGAAAAGTGAGGAAAAAACAGCCAACGTAATAAGAAAGGATATATTATATTAGTAGACTTCTTACGTTTTTGCGAAAGAAGACAAAAGAAAACAGTCATCATTACGTCACTGATGCCATATAGAAAGTGGCCAGTATCAGGCAGTGAGGTAACAGTGACAGATGATAATTGGTCACTTGTCCTCGCTAAGAACACTAAATGGAGAAGATCCAATATCACTTGACTCACCTGAAGTAAATCCCCCAATTTCTCCAGCGTCCAGTACACGGCATATAACTCCAATAGTTGGCCCATCACTTCTGCTAGTGCTGGTGACATACTCCTGCTAGCTTCGGTCATGTCCTCGTAAAATGTGGATATGACTATTGCTCGACCATGCGCCTAGAAATATATAGTTATTGAAACTGCGTCATCATAATGGTATCTCTTTTAGGGAATATTGCCAAAATAACAAAGGTAATATGAAGTTCGTGATGTTATATGGCCCCATATGTATTGCTATTGAAAATTCTATATTTTACACCGGAATTCATAGCTTTTTGGCTGGAAGAAAATCCTCCACGAATGACGAGTCATGAAAACTGGCGCACCCTAGGCAGTCAGCCTCGATTACACAAGGTAATATATGTATGTAGGTACTACTAATTCAAGATTAACTTTGCATATGTTTAAGGTTCAAATAAGTACAATGAATTTTTGTTAAAAACATATAGGTCGAACGTCATTTTACCGTTTCTAGATGTACCATGTACACTACCAATACACTTAGGTATTTAAATTGTTTTTTTTTTGCTCTTTCCTCATTTGCATTTTTCCTGTATCGTGGTTACAGTTTACAAACATACATATCACCTACACAAACAACCAGACTCGAAACAATTATCTGGAGATCGTACAAATATTCGTTCTGCGCAGGAATCGAACCCGCGACACCTAGCGTAGAAAACATAAAAAGCAAAGCATAGTAATCCTTCATGTTGTACTGTGATCATCAACCATGTGGCTCGACTTAGTGATGATGGCAATATTCCCCCTTGATGAAGCAAGTTGCCTGCGATGGTTTCATGATAGCAAATGATTAATGATTAAGACTATAGTTTAGCTAAAAGTTTTCATACAAAATGGGTTAACGTTTTTACCCCACTAAACATGAGCTGATTTTGGTGTTTTTTAATATATTATAGACACAAGTAAACTAGGTCGTCACGTTTTTGTTTTTTTGATACTGTTTATAGATTAAGAAATAATTAACCCTCAAAATGGGTTTTTTTAACTAAAAAAGTCTTCCTTACAGTAATGTCGTGATAACAAAATTTTGAAAAAAAAAACAAAACGTGGCGACCTAATTTATAATCTGACAAAACGATAGAGACCAAAATCAAATTAATTCGTTAATATTTGGATGTAAGAAACGTTAACGCCCAAATGGCTATTATGCGCGTATTTCGAGGAAATTTTGTCTGAAGCTGGCAGCTTAACGATACTCTTAAGTAGGTACTTTCACTCACTTCAGCTGCTGAAACCAATTGCATTGAAGAAGTGTTCCACGCATCTTCTTGCGACACGCCAGACATTATTTTATTTGTCATAATATCGACACATGACGAAATTTTCCTGTAACATAACATAACATAGCATCACGCCTGTATTCTCCGAAGGGTTAGGCAGAGGTGTACTATTGTACAACCACATTTCGTTGAGTCCCACGTAATAAGGGGGCGAGCCTGTTGCCATCTACCGGGCACAATCCCATACGCCGTGCTGCTACTGAGAATTTTCATATAGAAAAACCCAATAACGCTTTGCCCGACCCGGGAATCGAACCCAGGCCCTCACGCTCAGCATTCGCGCTTGGAACTCCTAGACAAAAGAGGTAGTACTGTTATTTTAAAAATGAATTTAAATTTGTTATGTATTTTTTACTAACTACTTATTATAAAAAACATACCTACACATAATGTTGGTTATATTAACATACATATTTTATTAAACTTTGTTCAAATACATTTTCCAGATATAAGTAGTTTCTAGTTTCCCACACAAAAAATGCGTGTGAAACAAAAATTTACTTCATTTTAGATATCAAATTCTTTTTGAATTTGATATCTAAATGAAGTAAGTAAAGTAATTCAAAAAGAATTTGATATCTAAAATGAAGTAAGTTTTCCACAAGTGCTTCAGCAAGTGCTTCAAGCTTCTACAAGTGCCGAAACACGAACAAGATCGTCAAGCGCACCCCGGGCAGTCGGCCTCGGTACCACTATTGCTAATTAGCTAATCTACCCACTACGGCATGACCGATTCCCCTGGGGTAGCTGATACTGACTTCACAAAAGAAATATGAAATAATCTTGAGCATACGAATTTCATACGGTAAACGCACATCGCACAAGTTCTACAAATAGTCACTTTATACTTAATAGCCCATGGCAGATCAAGGGCCCCTTGAAAGAATTTGCTACGGGCCCCGCGCTTGTTTAATCCGGCACTGGGTACATCTTCGTGAAACAGGCAATAGCATCAACATAAAATCACAAAGCTAAGCCTTAAACATTATACAGCCATACACATTAAACATAAGGGGCTGTCCATTAATCACGTGAGGCTCGAAAGGAGGGAGGGGGCTTGGCAAAAATCACGAAATATCACAAGGGGGAAGGGGAGTGTAGTAAGATGTCACGTGTATTTATTTTTTCACTTGCTAATAGACATGGGCGAAGTCGTTACTTTCGAATTACAGTGACTGGTCGAATTTTGAGAACGTTGAAAAAGGTCATCCTATAATTACTCGGTTCTGACAAGCCTTAAGACAAGACAAATAGATACTTAAAAATATACACGTGATTTTGGAGGGGGAGGGGTAGTTTCAAATGGAGGGAGGGTTTAAAAAATGCTAAAAAAACATCACGTGATTAATGGACGGCCCCTAACATAGTATCACGCCCGTATTCCCCGAAGAGTTAGGCAGAGATGTACTTGAGCTTACTTCATAGCAACAATTTGGAATCCACGAATGATGCCTTCTACAGAATTTTCCCATTTATCTGAAAATCCAGGGGCGGACACAGTCTTCAAGTAAGCAACCGTCGGAGTTAACGGAACCGTGTCGATCTGTCGCCAAGTCTTGAGCAAGAACCTGTAACAATACAAATGATACTTAACAAATGCATAAAGTTATTGAGAATGAGAAAAGACTGCCTCATTCAGGGTTACCATATACCATTTCAGAATTTTGGAAATCTCAGGATTTTTAGTGGATGGTATCTGCGCGTACCACTCACGCGTCACGCACCCCCATGCCCCCAATGTACAAAATCAATAATAATATGAGTTTTTTTATATATATATATAGTATATTGAAGCCTGGGGCTAGACTCCAGAATATATTAAATACCTCACATGAAGAATTAAAAAGTCTACGAAAAGAAGACTACATACTGTTATTAGGCGGAATAAATGATAGAAATCCAGGAGAAATTCAATTGTATCTTCACCACTGGTTTATGCAATACAGTAATACGAACATATTGGTGTCTGAAGTTCCATATAATAAGTCACTAAATGAAAACAAATTAAATTATGTACTTAAATTTGTTTGTAGTCAATTTAAACATGTTTGTTATATAGATATGAATTTCAGCAGATATAAACCCAAAAGAAAATTCTATGCTATATATAGTTGCCGAACTATTCTTAAAGATATTTTGCGGCTTGACTATCAGGACAAATTCAGCAGGTACCATCAAGAAACTCAAATTAGACGGCAAAGCAAAATTGAAATGTCTAATAAAAACACTCAAACAGATACCATGACAAATAGCTGCGATACGAATATAAAAAATATTAATACAAATATACAAGACATAACAAATGGCAATAAATCTGTGGAAAATAAGTTTTTTCGTGTATAATAAAATTAACATATTGCATCAAAATATAAACGGTTTATTACATAAAGCTGATGAACTCACCATTAACATACATAATATTAATAACGACGAAACTATATTAGATGTAGTATGTATAACCGAGCACAACATGACAGCAGACGATACAAAACTCTTAAATATCCCAAATTACGTACTAGCTGCAAACTTTTCTAGAAATAATAGAAACGGTGGATCATGTATTCTTATGCGTAGATATCATAAATTTAAAGTACTACAAGATCCTAAACTACTTAGCATCAGTAATCTTATTGAATGTACCGCTGTTGAACTACTAGAACATAAAATTGTAGTCCTATGCATCTATCGACCTCCCAAAATGAAACGAGAAAGTATTGAGTTATTTTTTACACGATTAAATGCTATACTAAGTAAATTGTGCTATAAAGATAAAAAGCTCGTTATATGTGGAGATTTTAATATTGACCGATTGAAGGCCTCTCCTACTTCTAGGCAGTTTGAGCAACTATTAACAAGTTTTAATCTAAAACTAACACTCAATATTCCAACACGCTTATGCAGCAAAACATGCATTGATAACTATGCTCACAATGTAAAAGGTTGTAAAGCCTCTATCTTAGAATTAGGACTGTCAGACCATACAGCTCAGATCCTACAGTGCCCTGTCAGAAAAAGTTACACAATTACACATTGGTTTAAGTTTGTTAGGGATTATAGTGAAGAAAATATAGCTAAATTTAAACAATGTCTACAAGCTCTTTCTTTTTGCGACACATATAATAGCGACGATCCAAACGTAGCTTTTAATGAGTTTCACGCCTTATTCAAATTATTCTATGAGCTATGTTTTCCACTCATAAAGATTAAAGTTTCGGTTTTAAAAACTCCCAAATGGCTAAGCAAGGGTATAAAGCGTTGTTCGATACAAAAAAGAAAGCTTCTTTGGAAATACAGACTATCTGGTCGAGCTGCAGATAAATGCTATTTCAAACAGTACACAAAACGGTTTAAAAGGGTTACTAAACTCACTCAAATGGCACAAAATAACTACCACATACAAACAGCTACAAATAAATCTAAAGCCACCTGGCAAATAATAAATAGTTATAAAGATAATCCTCCACCTGAAAGAATCAATAAAATAAAATTGAATAATCAAATAATAACCGACCCTAAGTGCATTGCACAAACTTTCAATAATTTTTTCATAGATGACGTTACATCTTGCTCAGATATAATTAATTACGCGAATATTATGACGTATAAACAGCCGAATTCTTGTTTCATGATCCCAACCACCCCCTTTGACATAATTCAGATCATAAATTCATTAAAAAATACCAACAGTACCGGGCATGATGGAATCTGCACAAAAATTTTAAAACGTGTTTCTCCAATTATCGCTCCAATCATAACTGACATCATAAATAAATGCATTGAAAATGGAATATTTCCGAGCAACCTAAAAATTTCAGTTGTTATTCCAATATTTAAAAAACACGATAGGGAAGATGTACATTATTACAGGCCTATTGCTCTTATAACGGTTATGGCAAAGATTTTTGAAAAGGTACTGTACAATAATTTATGCGGTTACTTCGAAAAAAATAAGTTATTGATTGATAATCAGGCCGGGTTTCGAAAAGGAAGGTCTATAAATTTGGCAATGCACCAGTTTCTACGTAAAGTCTTAACTGAATTAGATAGTAAAAAACAAGTGACAGCTCTGTATATGGATATGAAAAAAGCATTCGATCACGTTGACCATAACATACTACTCCAAAAGCTAGATATATATGGAGTCCGTAGCAAGGCATTAGAATTATTAGAATCTTACTTAGTGGGAAGGCAACAGTTTACTGAAATTACGAGAATGTGTCCAAAAACCAAAACAGAAAAAAAGTATTTATCAGAACTACGAACTATTAAATATGGAGTACCACAGGGGAGTATATTGGGACCTTTTTTATTCCTGGTATATATAAATGATATGCCCAATGCAATCAAACATCCTATGGTTTTATTTGCAGATGACAGCACGGCATTGTTCACTAACTCTCACGATAATTATGAACTTGAAATTAATACATCACTATCTAAAATAATTAACTGGTTAACTATAAATAATCTCAAAATAAACCTAGAAAAAACTTATTATATGACTTTTAAAAATAAGAATTCAAAACCAAATCCATTATTCATTAATTTCAATAACAAACCTATACTAGAAACGAACTGCAATAAATTCCTTGGCATCTATATAGACTCCAACATGGCATGGAAAACACACGTCCAACACGTATGCACCAAATTAAATCAGTTTTCTTACGCACTATATATGCTAAAAAAAAGTGGCGAACCACAAAGCGCTTATTACTGCGTACCACGCGTATGTAGGATCTACGATCAGATATGGAGTACTTTACTGGGGCAACTCCACTGACAAGGAAAGTGCGTTTAAGGCACAGAAAAAGTGTATTAGGTCAATTTGCGGCCTACAACAAACTGACTCATGTAAGCCCTATTTTCAAAACCTCAAACTTTTAACTCTCCCTTCAGTATATATCTATGAAGCATCTATTTTTATAAGGTCCGACGTGAAAAACTACAAAACTTTAAAAAGTAGTAGATATAACACCACACTCAGCAATGTGAAGTGTCAAACCACTATATACGGCAATAGTATTTTCTGTTTGGGTATAAAAATTTATAATAAACTGCCACTAGCAATAAAAAGCTCTGAATGCATGTTTACTTTCAGAAAAAGCTTAAAAAAATTATTGTTACAGAAAGCTTACTATTCCATCGACGAATTTTTAAAAGATAAACTTTGATGTTATTGTATAAATCCTGTTTAGTTAGGTATATAAATTCAGAATGTAAATTTTTGCACACCCAAATGGGTAGAATATGGAGAGACTGCTTTTCAAATCATTGTATACCATCTCAATGTACATATATACCTGTATTTCATGCAAATAAAAGATTATTATTATTATTATTATTATTATTATTTCTAAAATGTTAAATAACGTTTGCGAGAAAATTCGCAAATTGCGATAAAATCTCAGGGTATTTCAATGGAAATCAGGCCACCCCGACCCTTGCTCGAGCCAGCCCGCGCTGAGCTAGTAGTAATAAATCAAATGTCCCTAAATAATCACAATCAGATCCAGCAAGTCCTCTCTTGTCTGTCCCCCAGCAACGCCCTAAGCCGAGGTTCGAGTCCCACTATGAGGCACCCTTAGCAGTGTTGCTTAGTATTATTTAATTTGCTCGGCTGGAGGCCCTTCTGGTCTCGCCATTTGCCCGGTTAAGCAGTAAAAGCTCCCTGAGCTAACAGAGAGAGACAACTCAAAAAAAAAAAAATGGAAATCAGGCTTTTTCTTGCCTCATTGGTTAAGTGGTCACAAGCGCGACTGCTGAGCGAGAGGTCCTGGGGTTCGATTCCCAGGTCGGGCAAAGTGTTATTGGGTTTTTCTGTATGAAAATTCTCAGTAGCAGCACGGAATCTGGAACTGTGCCCGGTAGATGGCAATAGGCTCATCCCCTATTACATGGGACTCAGTAACAGCATCGGCGAAATATGGGTTTACAGTATTACACCTCTGTCTAACTGTATGCTACAGTATGCTTTGTTATGTTATGTTATTGAGAATAATAAAAAATACCTTCGCAACTATTAGGGTCATATAAAAGATCCGGTTTAGAAAAAGATATAACAAAGTAAATAGGCTTTATAAACTTGTGTGCCCTGCCAACAAAGACTTATTAATTTTTTCTTGTTGTCATTTTACGTAACCAAATATTAGCAAGTGCAAATCTCCTGTAATGACACAGACCTGGCGGTCTGCAGCAGCAGCACAGTGTTGTCTCCTTCATATGTGCAGGAGGCGGTCGTCAGCGCGTACGTGAGCGGTAGGTTTGAGGACTGCATGTAGCCGTGACCACCACACGCCAGTCGACACTTCTCCGTGAACATGGACGAGTCTGATGTGCTGATAGCTTTCAGGCAGCAGGCCAACGCGTGTAACTGGAAGGGAAATATTTGGGTGGATTTCTCTATGCTTCTACAGACTTTGAGTTATAGACGATTCTAATTAGGCATCAATCCCCAAAAAGATCTAACATCAAAATGATAATAATAATCATGGCATTATACATATTATCAATTAACTTTTGCGCGGAACCCTAATTCTTTTTCCAAAATAAAAGTTACTCCTTACAACATCAGCTATCTGCCAGTGAAAGTCCCGTCAAAATCGGCCCAGCCGTTTCGAAGATTAGCCAGAACAGAGAGACAATCAAAAATTTTAAAAATTGTTTTTTGTTAATGTACCGTATATACAAAGCAACAAAACAAACTCAAACTCAAAACTTTTTTATTCGTGTAGGCCATAAAAGGCACTTACAAATCGTTTAGCTGGTTCAAATTGTCATTCCATGGAGAAGAACCAGCAAGAAACTCTATGGTTACTCTTTTAATATATGATTTATGACATAGTACATGGAAGACGTGTAAGAACAATGTAGGTCAATGTCCGGACTGGCCTTTGGAAGAAAGTACCAGTGCCATGACAGATTTGAGCGGACCTGTCCTTACAGACAGGACGCATGCACCAGTAATCGTGTAGCTCAATCCTATTTTAGGGAGCTCAACGACCCGACGCACCACACCACCAGATCTGCAGAACATTCGAGAAGGCCCCATAGAATACTCAAACCGTCAGACAATAAGAATTCCTTTTCTATCGCATGTATACCCTTCAATGTCCTTACATTCACAAGTAAATTTTTATTTTATATTAGGTATTTGTGTACAAAAATGAGAGATTTAAAAATATTCCATTAAAAAAAAAGAAAACAACAATGAAACAAAACTGGAACTAAAAGAAAATAATTAATAATCCAAACAATTTACAAACAGACACTTCAATTTTACGTATTTGTATGTATGTAAAGATATATTTTGATCACTTATCAAAATCATCATGAGAATTGTTTTCCTTCCTTTCCTTTAATTTGAAACGGAAATTTTTGCAATATAATAAGCTGACTAAATGATAACAATCTTAAAATTAATTTAGATGCACTCATAATATGCAATTTAAACCAAGGATAAAGCAACAAAAACTGAAAATTCACACATTGATGCTAGTGCATTAAATCTGTTTTATATAATCTTATATATTACATAATTTTAACCTCGTAAGGTCCAACGACTTATTTTAATGACAAAAATATGAAATATTACCGGCCCTAGACATATATCGACATAAATTTAGGTTGGGTCTTACGAGGTAAACAAAATTGCAAATCCTAAAACAGTCACAACGCCAACCATGCATACCTTTTTTTACGTTTGGACGTCATGCATACCCGCCCCCCTGGGGAAGGTGACTGGTGATGTCGGACTCTTACCGACTAAAACCATACGGTGTTCTCTCGACATATGTACCTGTAGGTAGGTATCGGCCCGCCAGTGGATGACCTGGCAGGCTCCGTCCAAACCATGCATACCTACGTCTCTTCAAACTTACGTAGTTACGTAGTTTGCTTAGTATTTTGAGGTAACTTCCCAGGTCAAAAATTGGTCTTTAAAGTGCTAAATTCTTTGAGCTTTAAAAACCAATGACATACTTGTCAGAGCAGGTATCGATATTTGCAGACCGTATTTGATTGATCCTAACATATTGACCCTACCATCTTTATGATAAAGTTATGATTCGAAGTAGCTACGTTTGTGAGGAGACATTTTTTATTATTTAAACTCACCTCTCCGAGCCGCTCCATGTTGCCCTGATGAAGTTGATTGTTGATATCATTGAAGATGTCCCACAGTCTCCTTGCGTTCATCTTCATCGCATAACACCCTGCTATAGGGGGAAGTATCTTGTCCTGCTGCGTCACGTAGTCCAGAATCTGGAGTTCCTGTTGACTTAAATGTTATAAAAAAATCATTAACTTTATGTAGAACAGTCTTACTCCTTACTTATGTAGAACGTTAGTGTAAGGTATTCGTAAATTAGCTCCTTGAGATCGTAAAAGGCATTCAAGAACTTGGCCATACCTATACTAATCTGTCATTCAATGATTAGAATATTTATTCAACCATTCAATTCAGGCACCAACAAAGGAAAGAGTTTTACGAATTAATAAAATTTGCGCCTATAGTGAGCGAGTAGCTTGTTTATTTCAAATTGGTACCCTTTGTTTAACCTACAAAGATATATTGTTCTTTATAGTTGCTGAATTAATCAGATCACATACCCTGGTTTAAGCTGAGATTGTCTTCTAACAGCAGAATACCTTGTAGCGACGGTGATAGCCTTGGCCAAGTAGTTAACAGAATCGAACACTATGACCACTCTCACAAACACCATGGCTCCGTAGATAAGCTTGTTGTTTTTAGACTTCACGTAAGTGCCATCCTAGAACAACATAGAAACACCTAGTAAATTCTACAGACCTCAACTTCATCGGAAAAAGGCTCCGGCCGTCCATCAGACTAACTATTCTTCTTCTTTAATTGAAGAGCTAGACGAAGCTTTGTACAACAATTGAAGGATAAAGAAGTCGTGTCAAAACGAAGGCAGAAGATATAGAGTCACTATAGCTTACACTATTTTCACTCGTAATAAGAGCACTGCACTGACAAATGTCTGTGATCCGGGAGAACGCTCACAGACCAAGAGGTGCAAAGCAGGCATTCAAGCCGCGCACTGCGTTTTTCCATGTCTCAGAGTTGAAACCTCGTTCTTTAAACTAATTCTATGACAATAATAATAAACAATATGATTTTGCTTTGGACACCGAGTGGACCCCAGATTCCTGCCAGTTAAGTCATGGAATTTGCACTCTTGATTTGAAATCTTACCTCCAAAATCTTAGCATGTTTCATCAGCATATGAGTCCGGGGTATCCTGACATGATCAAAGCCTAAAAAGCCATTGTTCACAGAGTTGAGGCCCATCTTAACCCCTATCTCGCCAACCTTGATGCCTGTTAGTGGCATGTGGGTGTCTTCGTCCCTCACTTGCACTATAAATGAATGGATGCCGTGGCACTTTCCTTTGGAATACAGCTGCGCTACCACGATGCAGTAGTTTGCTGTGTTGCCCACTGTGAACAAGAAGTTTGCTAGATTTTTATACCTTGCCAATGTTTTTGAACTATCTGGTAAATTGTTGTACCTATTTATTAGTATCACAACCATCTCCGTCAAATAAGCGTGGTAATCCTTAAAAATTACTACTTACATCCTCCGGGCCACCACTTGTATGAGGTGAGTGTGGGACTGTGTAGTACAAACTCTTTCGCCTTGGGGTCGTAGGTTGCCGTCGTCTCCAGACCACGGATGAACGTGCCGTGACCAAGCTCCGTCTAAAATATGGTCAAATCATATTTCAACCAGCTCTATCAATCTTATATGATGTTTTATTTTTCTGTGAATGTTTTTTTCATGGATATGGTGATTTCCAGAAGGAATAGCAAGGCATAACTTTCAAGCTGTTAATATTCCCCCCGGGTACCTAAGTTGGCTGACATCAATAATATAATTCGAAGCCTCCCACGCATTAGGTCGTAAGGCTAAAAATGTAGTTTTTCAGGAGAGCCATTTTTGTGAACATTATTGTTATAGTTGATTTGTGAAGCTTTTTCAACCGGTATTTTTACACTATGCGGTCAATAATAAGTCTAAGAACATTATACCGGACTCGGGATGGAATAAAAATAAATATTTTCACAAAAATATTAAATTTTAGTTACTTACGACTTTATACTGATTGCAAAAACGTCGTATCTTACTGTTACGACGTTATGCTTTTAATCAGACTGATATTGACAACGCGAATAAACCCGTATGTTTAAATTACGACTTTATGCTGCGTGTAAATTGTCTATATCTTTCAAAAAAAGGGTCGTAAGAAGGTACTTGATAAACAAAAACCACCACAAATTTTACCTCAAATCAACTTTATTAAATTAATTTTATTCATAGAAATATTAATCAGTGTTCTTGCATCACGTATGATCATAATGATAAAGATTTACGTAAACTGTGATAAAAAAAAATATGAAATGAAATGAAATGAAATGAAATTATTTATTTTGCAATTAGGATTTTTCAATCACTTTTACACGTCTTTTTTAAACTAGATGGCGTCGGCATTTCCTATGACTATCCCTGAGAAGAAACGCCGAAACAAACTCAGGGGTCAAAGTCTATTTTAAAGTCCAGACAGATTGTAATGATGTAAAGGTTTATGTGAGACAAATATAGGGTGGAATAGCCTTTTGAAGAAAGTGCCATAACTATTTGAGTTAACCTGTCGCAACAGAGTGCAAGCATGCATCAGTTATCGTGAGAATTAATGAAATGAAGAGCGCTCAGCCTAGATCTCACTCACATTTACAATGTATAGCGGTTATATATAAGAAATCATTTCAATTTAAACGACATTACAATATCAAAATAATGAAGTAAATAATATAATAATTAATGGCAAAAATTGTATATAAAAAAAAAAGGAAAGGCTAAAGAGCGGTTCAATCCCAAGCGTTTTTGTCATCTAAATAGTCCGAAATTTTATAGTATCCTTTTTTACAAAGTTTAGATTTAATTACAATTTTGAACTTCTTTAATGTTAAATTACGTATATCATTGGGAAGTTTATTGTAAAAGCGTATACATTGTCCCATGAACGAGTTGCTTATTCTGTGGAGGCGCGTAGCATGTACAGCAAGGTTGTGTTTATTCCTAGTGTTCAAAGAATGAGTATCAGACAGTTTGACAAAGTTCGAAATATTTTTATAAACATATATTAAATTTTCAAATATATATTGTGACGCTACAGTTAGAATATTAATTTCCTTAAATCTGTGTCTCAGCGACACCCTTGGCCCAAGATTATAAATAGCTCGGACAGCCCTTTTCTGCAAGACGAATATAGTATTGATGTCTGCAGAGTTTCCCCAGAGGAGGATGCCGTAAGTCATCACGCTATGAAAATAACTGAAATAAACTATTCTGGCTGTATCCACATCAGTTAAGTGCCGAATTTTTTTGACAGCAAACGCGGCCGAACTAAGCCTACCCGATAATTTGTTTATTTGCGGGCCCCATTGCAGTTTGGCGTCTATAGTGATGCCTAGAAAAACAGTTGAATCAACAATGTCCAGTTCCACTCCATTCAATTTAACATTTATTGGTACTTGTCGGACATTGGGCGTTGAAAATTTAAGATATTTGGTTTTTTTCTCATTAAGGAGAAGATTATTGACATTGAACCAATGAACTACATGAGATTGTGCAACGTTAACTTCGCGAAAATCTAGTAATTGTCGTCGAATTTTAAATATTAGAGAAGTATCATCCGCGAACAATACTACCTCGTGATTATCCCGTACGTAATATGGCAAGTCATTAATATAAACTAGAAACAAAAATGGGCCTAGAATTGAACCCTGCGGGACGCCCATGGTGACCTCAGATCCCGAAGATCTCTTGCCATTAATATCGACCCTCTGAATTCTATTGCTTAAATACGAAGTCAAGAAGTCGAGAGCCTTGTTCCTTATGCCGTAGTGGTATAATTTCCTGATGAGTGTATAATGGTGTACGCAATCGAAAGCCTTTGACAAATCGCAGAATATGCCAAGAGCATCTTGCGAGTCTTCCCAGGCATCGAATATATGTTTCAGCAATTCCACGCCCGCATCTGTCGTTGAACGTCCCCTTGTGAAGCCAAACTGCTTTTTATGAAGTAGGTTGTGTCTATTAAAATGTCTTAACATCTGATTTAAAATCAATTTTTCAAAAATTTTGCTCAAAGTGGGTAGAATTGAAATAGGCCGAAAATTTGTGGGATCCGTAGAACTACCAGATTTGAACAGTGGTATTACTTTACTTTGTTTCATCAAGTCAGGAAATACACCAGATGCAATACAAGAATTGAACACGGTTGCCAAGTAAGGTGAAATTACGTCAATTATGGACGAGATAGTTCGTACTGACAGTCCCCAAAGGTCTGCAGTTTTCTTTACATCAAGACTTTTAAATGATTCTTTAATATCTTTCGCAATAACAACTGAAAATTCAAAAGGTGTGCTACATTCAGATACGCTTTGTTTTAGTATAGTATAAGCGGAAGTGGAAGAAGACAAGAGAGTTTTGGTTGTTAAAATCGGAATATTAGTAAAGAAATTTTCAAACTCAGTTGCCACCTCCATGTCCCCCCTAATATCTATGTCGTTAATTTTCAAATGGAAATCGCGGCTACGTACTGTGGATCTTCCCGTTTCGGAATTAATAATATTCCATGTAGTTTTGATTTTGTTACTAGATACTTTTATCTTGTTTTTTAAATGTATTGACTTGGCAAGGAACAGGCTCGTTTAAATATTTTTGAATATCTTTTTACATATTCTTTAAAATCTGCGAAATGAATAGAACTTTTCATCAATTAAGCAAAATTAAAGGCACTGACTCATGGCATTTAAAATAATTAAAATTATATGAACTGCCACCAGTCTTTCAGAGGTTACGATAAGTTATTTGGGTTAATTAATAAAATATAAATGAATTAATAAACGAAGATCTACGCCTTGTAACATAGGTAACTAATAATTATCAACTTATACAAAATAAAATGAAAACCACATAACATGAAACATTTTTTAAGTATTACTTTATTACAATATAATAACAGGTAACATAATGTAATAAAAGATTAATGATAAATCGCTATTTTCCTGTTTTGCAACAGTGCCACTGTGTGACAATTGATGATAAAAGTTATGGTACTCTTGGGGTATTATGCGTCCTTGACAAAGACTTAATAAATCATTAAATTTTGCTAATGTTACAGATACATAATCAGCATAACATGGATCCAAAACTATTTTTTCTTACGATCATAATATTTTTCTTCCTCAAAGTTTTAACAATAGTTTAAAATATAGGGTTCAGTAGACACTACCTGATGTTTTCATATTATGGCCCATGATTTTTTTTGGATTTTAGTAGTTTTAGCTCAATTTCTACCCTGTAGTACAATTTTTTAATCGTAAAAATCTGGAACACTAATTTCAATGACATTATAATTTAGAGGATTGACTTTTGACTATCTTAGGCAAACCATTTTGCAGGGGTATTAACTTATTTTGGTATTTGTCGCTATCAAAGCATGAAAGAAGCTTGCGACAATTTGTGTATGCCCTTTAAGCTTTAATAACCTATAAATTATCGTTATACCATAGCTATTAAAAGAAAACACAATTCGGTTTCGGTTTTGATTGGCCTGAATTCTTTGGCACCATCATTTACTTTAATCTAAATAAATTTAGACAAGCAACTTTTTTTAATATCAGGATACGTGTAACAATATATTTTTTGAATAGCAAGATCAAATAGGTAAAATTATACGATGCTATAGTTTTTATTAATACAGTAAACACTTGCCCTCTTGCTTAGTAATACGAGTTTGTCATGCTCAATAAAATGTCCCGGTTATGGTGGTGTGGTGTATTGGGTCGCCAGGTTCCCTACGAAGTGGTTGAGCTTAAAAATACTGACACATGCATCATAGTTATGAACGGATACCATCTGTCGGAACTGATCACTTTGTAACTGCCATGGCAACCTTATTCAGAGACAATCTTATTATATTTTTTAACCTAGTATTTATTTTTCTTATGTTATTTTACACATCAAGTTACACTATTCTCGCATCTCTTACCAGAACAGTGTACTCAATAAGATTGTAAGATCTATTATTTTAAAAGAGTTTCAATGGAGTTTCTTACCGGTTCTTCTCCATAGGACCTACTATTTGGAACCGTCGACTATAGTCTCGACATTTCATAAGTACTCGAATTTAGTTTACATGAATTAAAGATATTTTATATTCTATTTTAATTGAAAATTTTCTTTTAGAGTAAAATAGACCTATTTCGCCCTGATGACAGTTTAACATCTTTTGGAAATCACTGCCTATACTTCTGCAAATATTATTAAAATATTGGCTGAACACCGTCTTATACAAATCCCATTGGTGTTCAGCTTCAAATACACCGGTGATTCTGAAAACAAAAACTTCCTACTAATGAATTACTTACCAAAACACATAATTACAGTAACTCATAGTATAAAAATCCAGTTTTAACGATATTCTTAGCTATTATTGAAAAGCAAAGAATTGTATCTTTATTTCGTAGCAAAACATAAAGTCTTATGTCCATGATACGTCTTTATACAACTATTTAACTTTAAATTGCAACCACGTATATGGTCGTTAGTATAAGTTACGACTTTTAGAGTAAAATTGTTGCGTAGTATAAAGTCGTAACTCACGGTGCATACAGTCGTAACATAGACATTCCGACGTTATGCGCTGGAACCATATTTTTTTTGTTATTGAAAATTAATCACTACCACATAATAATATTATTTATCTGTATGATAGTATGACATAGTAAAACAAGTAGATTACAAAAATAAAATAAAGCTTACCATTTCCAAGATATTCACCGGCCGTTATTACCTCGCTGTTTGAGTTTGTCCTACTTTACACTAATTTCAAAATGTTTGACGAACGTACGTTACTCATTTCTCTAGTTTATACTTTTAAAGGCCCTAGTAATGAATAGAAACAAGCAACAACACTTCATGAAACATTTGTGTAATATTATTTTCAACATTCAAAATTGTGCTTCGATTGTGTCATACGACGTCGGTACTGAGCTCCGATTGACCTGTGTGAAGCCCAATAGATCGGTGCAAATCGTCGGAACTAGTGGCGCGACCGTATGCGCGGGAGCGGTCAAATGTTAAGACTATTATCAATTCAAAAACTCATTATTTATAGAAGATATTAATATTCTGATTTCAGGAATGTTTAATATGGTATAACATGGTTCTAATGAGATAAAAATATCATATTATTCAAAAAATGTGTTCCGACTTTATGCGTAGAAGGCGTCGAATTGTTAAACGTAATCTCTCCAATTCTTACCGACGATACGCCTTGTCATGACATAATTTCATTCAAGTTATTCAAGGTCAACTTCAAACCTGAGCATAACTGCCGATGATCCCACAATTCAAAGCACGGTGGACCCAAGTTTTCTGCTGCTCCTCATCGGCCTGGCTCATGAACACTGGCATGAACATGATGTAATGAAGTCCGAAAGGAGAGCCGTCTTGAGATATGGAGGATCCCAGGATACCGCTTAAAAGGGTCCTGAAAATAAATTAGACATTTTGTAACAGAAATAAAATAAAAACAATAAAAGGGTAGGTAGGTATCTACATAATGTTGTACAGTTGTAGCACGTGGCCGATGATGATTATGACGATCACTCCCGGACAACATGATAAGGAAAAAACTGACATGGTAGCTTTAAAGCTCTTAATTTTTTCATTGCCAGAACGTCAAATCCGACGCTACTCAGTACACCCGCAGTATTAAGAGGCTAATAAAATGTTGTACAAGCTTATATTTTCCAAGTACCTGTAGTTAGTAAGGTCACTGTTGCTGTCTTGCTGAATCTTTCGCAGCAAACTGAACAGGATTACCGCCTTACGTAGTGAGTTCTCATATTTCTCCTTATGACTTAGATATTCATCTGGAATGCCGCCAAAAAGTTCCTCTTTTTTGGTCAGCATTGCTCTTTCTAAAAAGGAAAACAATAAAATATGGATTAACACCCTATAAACTTTGGAGAGATATGTATAATACCGAGTATCGAGTCCTGTCCTGTCCAGTTACGAGTATTGGTAACTGGCTATTATAAATCTTACTATCACATCATGAGCAATTTTTATGAGAAATATCATTTTGACACAACATAAGAAAATGTAAAAATCTAAAGAATTCAACAGCTTTTTTTACCGCACGCCAGCACTTCACTGACGAAAATAAATATTACGTCCCCGAACAGACAAACCCAACAACACTATACTTTGGTATACAGTTACACATCCCAGAGTGACGTGATCTTCACGCTGAAATCCACTAGATCAATGAAACGACCTATAAGTAGCAATTATTTTGATTAAAGATATCGCACAACCCTTACTATGTCTTCAATTAATCAAGCTCGACTTCTGTCAGTAATCAAATGGGAATCTACAATTAATCAATCTACAACCTTCGCGCCACAATTACATACCAATTAAAATTGTTACGGCTTCTTTCTCCCTAAAAGCAACTGATTCGAACTATAAAAGCACAAAGATTCCTTGATAAAGCATCAGAAATTCACTACCATTTCATCCATCAACAACTACTCAACCAATTCTTCAAGATGAACAAGATCTGCTTCCTCATTCTCTTCGTGGCTTGCTTCTGCATGTACGCCGAAGCTCAGTTGACCTTTACGTCAAGCTGGGGTGGTGGAAAACGTGGGGGCGTTGGTCCTATGTCGTGCAAGAATGAAGAAGCTATTGCGACCATCCTCAAATTGATTCAGAACGAGGCCGAGAGATTTATTATCTGCCAGCAGAAGTCTTGAAGACAAAATCAAACCCTGCTATTCATGAAGACATCACCGCTATGTTACAATGGAGAATCTATTTTTTAATGTTCAGTGCTTATGTTAACACGATTGTATTTACAATAGAGCCCGACAATATGCTTAAAAATAATGACACTATTCCTTATATGGCTAAAAGCAAAAAAAACCCTATAACCTGAACCCTTAAAAGTTTTTGATGCAAGAATAAATTATTAATATGTGTGCATTGTTATGTTAGCCTGAATACCGTTGATTTACTAATATGTATGCAATCTAAAAATTTAAAGTAAATAAATATATAATGTATATCTACTAAGAGGTTTTTTTTGACCCCAAGTGTCATCATAACATAAATACCTCCAACCATTCTAAACATCGATGTAATAACATTTTAAATTCAATGAAAATAGAACCGATAAAAAAACGGACGTCGTTACCATTCCAGTAATTTAATGAAGATACTATTTTGTTATTCAAACTATATATACGACTAAGTTCCTGTAATTGACCCCTAGGTACAAAGTTCATTTCATAGATTTACTTACAAACAAAAGGTCCACTAACCCTCGCATAAAGACATTTTTTTAAACAGGTAATCTAAATACCTCTTTCTATGTATGTATTTTATATAATTCCTGGTATCAAATATGCTCTCTTTTTGAGCGTAGTGTTTTAGTACTAAACATCAGGGGCATCATAATAAATCAGTATATTATTATCTATTGCCTACTTATTAATAAGTACCTACTGTCATACTGCAGTAAATATGGTCATAGGCGTCTCCAAAAATACACGTCAATATTCGTTGTGACAGTTAGTTTATTATACCAACATAGCATATCGCCTGTATTCCCCGAAGGCTATCCAGAGGTGTACTATTGTACATCCACATAACGCTGATACTGTCCCATGTAATAGGCGGCGAACTTATCTGCTGAGCACAGTTCTAAACACCGTGGAATTTGCGAATTTTTGAATTTGGATATCATCATCATCATCAGCCAGAAAACGTCCACTGCTGAACGAAGGCGTCCCCCAAGGGAGGGTTTACCATAATCCCCACGCTTGGCAGGCGGCTTGGGGATCGTAGTGGCTCACCGATTAGTAAGAGGACGCTGCTGCCCGTCCTCCGGTGTCTGGCCGCAGTTTTAAGACGTACCCGGGTCTTTCTTTTTTCTTTAAGTCGCACTTTCGACGGCACTTGACCAGTTAGATGATTATTATTTACACTAAATGATTTCTATTACTCCTGAACTTTAGATGTTCGAAATCTTCTATATGTATATTAACTACCTCCTTGAAAAATTAAACTATTCAAATCAGTGGCTCAAGAATTTAACAGGTCTATTCAAATATAAATTTAAAAATAAAATAAAGTTCAGACTTTCAAGGTCAACATTACCAAATTAGGAACACGATCATACGGCAACATAATTATGTCTATCTACATATCTATACACCTTTATTATTTATTCATAGGCATCTCAATTATTATTAAAGTATAACAGTCACTGACCTCTCTCTTTCCTTTCCAAAGTTTTCTCTCGCCCTCCATCCAGAAAATAAGTTAGCTCTTCCACATTAAACGTGCACTTTGCCCTCTCTTTTGCCAAGTCTTCGTTCACTTTACCCATATTTATTTATTGTTTTTAATTTTACAACACGTTCGTCTTGAGACCATACATTTGCCAGACTAACGAAGCGACAAGCCGAGTTTAGAGTCGATTGGGAAAATACGAACATACGAACGGTTTTTGTGAATTGATTATGTCACTATCTTTTGATTGACAACCTCATAGGTCTAGTGCTCGTAAATACGATTGCTGAGTATAAGGTCCAGGGTCCGATTCGGGTAGGGCAAACTGTTATTAGGTTTTCGTGTATAGAAATTTTCAGTTGCAACACGGACTTTGCAACTGTGCCCGTTAGATGGCAATAAGGTTGCCCCCTATTACATAGGACTCATTAATGGCATCGGCGAAATGTGGGTGTATAATTAGTACCCCTCTGCCTAATCCTTTGAGGACTACAGTCGTGATGCTATGTTAAGTACTAACTATCGTTGTCAAGTTTTTTTGTAATAATCGGTAGGTAGGTACACCTACCTACCTCGATACAATATTATCAGTGCGTATTTTTACCGTCTTATGTATTTCGCTATCCCCATTCCTAATTCGTTGTCAATTTAAGTGAAGACATTGGTCGAAAGCGCAGCTGTTAAACGCAAGGTCCTAAATTCCTAGAAAAGCCTTAATGGGTGTTCCTCAACCGGACTGGGCTCGGTAAATGGAAATTGGCTCACCCCCATTACCAAGAGATGTCGGTGCTGACAAGGAATGCAATACAGGCAGGATTTTATATTGTATTATACATAATTTCTCATTTTCCCCACTTTCCCTAGAATGCACCCATACTGTGCACTTCGAACTGAATTTCGTATTCCTGTGAAGGTATTTATGCCTATTAAATGCAGTTTCCGTTCTGCTTGAATATTTTTACCTGCAATATACGTGTTTAACAAGAATGATAAATTAATAACTATGTGTATTACATTTTAGCTTCATAGGTCCAATGGTCGTTAGCGCGACTCCCGCGAATTTTCCTGATGGAAATTCTCAGTATCAACACGGAGTTTGGAACTGGGCACGTTACATGGCAATAGGGTCGCCCCTTATTACATGGGAGTCCCATATGCCGCTGTGTGTTATCGAGTCTCATCGGCAAAATATGTATATAGTAGTACACCTCTGCATAACCCTTAGGGAATCCAGGTGTGATGTTATATGTTGTTGTTATTTTGGCATACTTTTTGTTTCTTGCATTTACCAATCTACATCTTCAAGCAGCTCTTTAGAAGTAATGATTTTATTGACACTAGAATAAAACACGCACATGAACCCAAAATAATTTATTGGATCTTTTTTTATTATATTAATTACAAAGAGTCCATCACTTCTTGGCGGTGACGGCGGCTTCGTCCTCCCGCGCGAACGTCTGCAGTAACTCCTCCTTCTTGGCGGCAATGCGCTCCTCACGACGCTTACGCGCCTCCTTGACTTTGTTACGGCGGGCCTCGGCCTGGTCACTAGAGATTTAAAGAAATATTATATTAATTGTTATATTAGTGATGTTTTTCTACAGAAAAACTTTAGTGCTAATATCCGATACAAAATATATGGAAATAGATACACATATTATGAAACATAGACAGAAACCGGTAATGTGACATCAAAACTGATAATCAGAAATTAAATAAAGCCTTTGTATTAAGCATCAGGAAGGCGAAAATACATTATAATATTGCTTGTGGCCCATATCTAGATTCTGATGGGAAATAAAAGAATGTAGTAAATGCATCAGCTTCCACATGTAGATTCAAATCAAATCAATTCAAAAAATTGCAAAAGTTATGGTAAATCAACAATTCATACCTGAGCATCTTAGTCCTAGCCTTCTCAGCCTTCTTCCTGTGGATGTACTCCATAAGGACACGCTTGTTCTTGAACACATTACCCTTCGCCTTCATATACAGAGCGTGGTATAGATGCCTGTCAATCTTCTTGGCTGTTCTGTACTTAAGGAGCAGCTTACGGAGGACCCTTTGTCTTTGCACCCAGAGTTCCTAAGGAGAAAATAAATTTTATTGATAGTTGGAAATTTTAACAAGATTATAAAGGACATATTTTGGCATGTTATGGGATTCCAATCAGTAATATTCAACCTGTGTTAGCAAAAAAGAGTAGGTGCATAGGTTTAGAAACACGCCTTGATAAACTGAGTTACTGTACACAGAATAAATTATCTAAGGCTAATCTTTAAAGCACCTTCACTGCTCAATGCTTTCATAAAATCTGATAAAACAACAAAACAATTTGGAAACTAAAAATCAGATATAATTTGTAATACCAACCTTCTGTGGCATACGCGCATTGGCAGTACCCCTTCTTTTACCAAAACCACAGTGACGTCCCTTTCTGCGTGCTTCAGTGTTCTTGCGGACGCGGGCACGTGAGTGCACTGCTACAGGTTTCTTGATGACAAGACCATCCTTGATCATTTTACGGATGTTCTGTCCTGTAAGTAATCATTATTGTTAAACAATGCCTTTTTGTTGCTGACTTTTAATCTTTTAAATTATACCTGATCATCTACCTAAGATGCACTTTTCTGTTATAAATATAATTACAGCACATTTTCACAAAAATCATCATCAGTATATCAATTTTCTAAATGACTGGCCACAGCTTATAGGTTATAAATTGGTAATGTACTGTTTTGCTATTGAAATTACTATTTATTACTTTCATATTGAAGAAAGCACTCAAATAAATAATAAATAAAATAATCTACCTAAAATGACATATTTGTTGATTGATTTGTAGAAATATGTTGACAGGCAATGCATAGAAATACAGAATTCATTTGGCAGATGTAATGAAATTAGTGTTACAAATCAAATAACTCTACTGGTTTGTTTTCTCATAATATAGGGAATTTCTCATAGGAAACAGGATCTCTTTGTCATTTCCTGGAACATTCTTGTTTACTATCTAAACAACGACTGCACACGCCGCACCGCTCAAAAAATTATGCATGTGTGGGTACTTACTGGAGTTGGTGTTTGCGATTTCATTGATCTCATTTGGATCAAGCCACACCTTCTTTTTACCACATCTCATAACAGAGGCTGCAAGCCTCTTCTGCAGCTTGAGGGAACTGAAAATGAACAAAATAGCATGTAAGACCACATGGCTTCGACGCAGACCGATAAGATGTAAAAGTTAGCCCGAGTTCACTGTGCACCACAAAACATATATTTATCATGATTCCTATGCGCTGGGAAACTTAAATTAAGAGATTTTGAAGTATTTAGGACACAAATTCGTAATAATTTATCAAAACTAACCTCATCTTGACTAGGTGAGCTCCAACGCATACAAGAAAGAAATATGGCCGACTTCGTCAGTGGTGGGTAAAGGTTACTAAAAATAATTAGTAAGATTCATATTTAGTCGATTTTAAAACGTAAAAAGATGAAATTGAATGAAATTGAACAATACGAAAATTGAATAGAAAAAATTAAGGCAGAGTCGAGTTGAGAGGATAATGCAATGAATTTAGTAAAAAAATAAAAAAAACAACACGTCTTAGGTGGAAATTAATTTGAATTTAACGATAATGTCTAAGACCCTTGGAACTATGGAAATCTGAGCTAAATAGAAATTTTATGTCAATACAGCTTGAAACCATAAACGTAGTAACGTACTGGCGAATATTAGGTTTATGCTTGAAACTTTATGTAGCACCGCGCCCGCTATAGTATACTATAGCCCCCAATTTTTCAGTGTCCCGGTGCCAATATAGGAAAATAATGAGTTCACGTAAAAATTGTCGAGTGCGAGGCGAATTATTCGTCGGACACGACAAATGACAAACTTCGCCAATCATGTCGGTTCATCATTACAATTTTTTACTTGGCACCGACTTCAATATTCTTCAACTATTATATTGTATAATAAAACATTTATTATTTGGAATCGGTTTTAGTTTTTGTTAAAAATTTAATTATTTTTCAATTTTGAGTGATGGGTAGACCTAGTAAGGACGCTTCTCTTGAAAAACTTTACAAAGGTCAAATGTATGTTGCCCCAAGTATAGTGAAAACCTTGGACGGTATTGCACTTTGTTTTGTGATTCCTTTTTTTAAGTCGGTTAAAAAGGGGTAACATTTGTAGGGGTCTTCGTTATATTACACGGCACATAAAAATAGTCGTTATAAAAATATAGCAATAGCAGCCTGCTATATATTTTTACCGCTGTCTGCTATCTGCGCTGTAGCGCAGCGTTGCCAACTCTACGTCTTTTTGTACTTTAGGTGTTTCTCGCAAACCTAGGAAATTAATTCGCCAAATCTTCGCAATTTCTATCAAATATTCAAATTGACAAAATAACATCGTCACGTTTTCTAAACAATTATGATTATTTGAAAAATATAAAATTATTGAACGTATACCCGATACATCACTTTCAATGTCTTAGATACAACAACGAAACCGCATATTTATTACTATGTATATCACACAGCGTTTTGTTCTAACGCCGAACACGGAACGCGTACCGCAATCTGCGCTGCGGAATGCGAGTAATATTTATCAAATGCAGTTGTAATGCTTTAATGCTATATTATAGCATAAAAATATTCTGCACTTTATTTATAGCATTTCTTTATAACGCGTTTATATTTCATAGCCGTTGTGAACACGCCTAAACCAGTGTTGCCAAAAGTACGGCAATTGCCGTTTCGTACGGCAATTAGGCCTCCAAATCACCCAATGTACGGCATACGGCAGGATGCTCATTACCGTACTATAAAATACGGCAATACGGCAATTGAATAAAAATCTTTTAAAGTCGTAAAAAAATTAAACTTAGTCCATAGTATCATATTTTTGCATCTTGTCTTGCAACTAGATAACATACTAAACATATAACATAGCATCACGCTTGTATTCCCCGAAGGGTTAGGCACAGGTGTACTATTGCACACCCACATTTCGCCGATGCCGTTATTGAGACTCATGTAATAGGGGGCGAGCTAAGTGCCGTCTATCGTGCGCAGTTCCAGACTCCGTGATGCTACTGAGATTTTCCATAGAGAAAAACCCAAAAACACTTTGCCCGACCAAGGAATCGAACCCAGGACCTTACGCTCAACAATTGCGTTGGCGACCACTAAACTAATGAGGCAGTCAGACTGCCTCAACTAGATAATCTGTACTTTTTGCGTTAATCATAAATATTTATTGTTTTATTCGTATTTATTACCCTTAGAAAGAATTTAGGCGGGAAATCCCTCCAGCCTAATGCATTCACATTTAATGGAACAAGAAGAGTAAAGCTACTCTACTCAGTACACGAGAAAGTTAGTATACGTAATTTTATATCTTTTTTTTTGTAAATGTACGGCAATTTATTTTAGAATACGGTAATTTTTACCCTGGTGTACGGTATCCCGAAATCTAGGCAGCGGCAACACTGGCCTAAACATTTGTCAGTTTTCGACATAACAATGACGCAACAAGACATATGTCAAATTAAATAACAAAGAGAATGGTAATTTGTTTCGCGTGAACTCGTCGCGTATGTCTACTATTATTTCATTAATTTGATGCATTTGTTCTAAAGATAATTTGCCCTAAGAATAGGGATATCGATGGTACTATCTTACAGTCATGACCTGCATGAAAACGTTGAAAAGTTGAACGAAACTAAATTAAAGCACATCCAAACCAGTTTTTCCTTAGTTTGAGTAGTTTTCGTCACCCAAAACCTGTAGCGATTACGTTGGCAGCGGCCGCAAGTTGTCGATTTGGAATCATTCCACTTTTTGTCAGTTGTCCATGCACCGTTAGACGGGTGCGTTGTGTTTTCTCTCGTGTAATATTTGACAACACAAAATGAACAATTCCTCGAATATTAATCCGGACTTACAAAGAGAAAGGGATAAATGCTCTTTCAATATAACAGAACTTACAAATTTGTTGGATGGAGGCCCTCAAATGACCGAGGAGAGGAGAAGACGAGGTAATTAGACCTTAAAAAATAACTTTTTTTGTGATCGTTGGACTAGTGTTTACTAAGTTGAACATGTATGGTCAGATTTTTTATAAACATTTTTTTGTGTCCGATCACCTGTTTCCTAGTGTAGACTCGAATATTATGATATTAATTCAACTAGGTACTTGTTATTCGGTAACAATTACCATATACATACCTAATAAGACTATAATAACTTCTTGGTGGTAAAATTATAACTCTAAAATGTACCAACTTTGTTTCTTAAGATGATGCCTATAAAACTATTATAAAAAGTTCATATAGATTTATTGTGAAATCTGTTGAGGCATAAGTATAATGGGCCTTGATAAAGCAGTTCAATACTTGTTTTAATCATAATAAAAATAATGAAAAAAGCAAAATTATTGTCATAACTATAAAAAACAATTATTATAATTGTGTCAAATGTATGATCTATATTAACCTTCTTTTGTGTTATTGTTATTATGACAATGATACTGTAAGTCCAAAGTTTGATATACAGTTGAACTTGTTATCTAAATATGATTCTGTTCCTTTATTAACAATAACATTTTAACATTTCATGTTTTCTTTCAATCATTTTATACATGTAGTCATCTGAAATTGAAGTTCTTATTGAATATAACAATGTGGAACTTCATATCCTTGTCTATTGTTTTTCTTTTTTTGTAATGTTTATCTACAAATGAAGGTATTTTTTTCTTCACTATACAAATTTTGTTATGGAAGGACAATCTTAAGTGAATTGTATTCTTAAGTAGATAATAATTATTGTGTAGTTCCCGAATGTCTTTGCAAATACATATATGTACATAAGAAATGTATGTCTTTTATATTTATTAAATAATTGTAGGAGGAAAAATTGAATGAAACTCAATGCTTATTCTCTTAAAATTAATGAAACATTAAGAACTAAAATGGATCTCACCATCTGGAATGGCTAATCAAAAAGTAATAACTACATCAAACATATTTTCAACTTGAAGTCCAATTTAAGAATAGGCTTAGGCTAACTTATTCTGATTTGCCCAATACATGAGGTACTCTGCCGCCCTGCATCCACTTCCAGTCTACTCCAGCTACCTTCTAAAGTCTACTTGACTGGGGAGCATCCCACTTTAATTATAAAATAATAAACTATAGACATGTAGTTAAACTTAAATGATATCATTACAGTGATATAGATTAGATTGTGAATAGAATATATTTATGATATTAATGGACTTTGTCTTCACCTGGGGACATGAGCCAAGTGCAAAGTACAGCAATCTGTATTTATCAGCACCCTCAAATCTTAGACTGCCTCATTGGTCTAGCGTGAGGGCCTAGGTTCAATCGGATCACGCAAAATGTTATTAAGTTTTTTTATATGGAAATTCTCAGTAGCAGCACATAGTCTGGAACTGTGCACGGTAAATAGCAATAAGCTCGCCCCCTATTACATGAAACTCAATAACGGCATCGGCGAAATGTAGGTCTACAATAGTACACCTCTGCTAACCCTTTGGAAAATACATGCGTGATGCTTTATATGAAACCCAAGACATTCAATTATTTTTATGTATCATTTCAGAGGATAAAGCTAATATACTCCACAATATGCATAAGATAGAACTTAGGTATATACCCAGTTTCGGCTTTACCTATGGTGCAGGGTGTGCAGTGCACACGGGCGCAGGATTTTAAGGGGCACCGAGCGCCTCTCGCAGGACTTAGATACAAAAACAGCGCATTGTTCTAATTTAGAAAATAAAATGTGTAGGTTCGTAATCCACGCGGGAGAAGCCGCGAGTGGAAGCTAGTCATGTATAATTGCACCGTTTGCACCCTAATTTTGATAACATTTTGATCGCGTGCCTACTAGAGGGCGCACGGGTTTTTTTGCACCCGGGCGCTACGTAGGCTAGAGCCGCCCCTGTATATACCTAATTATCATCAACCTCCACTCTAAATAAGCACTCGTAAGAATACTACATTATTAACCAAGGGAAGAAATAATATGATTGATAACCAAAGTTTAATATTGATCAATTTCACACGAGATATTCTGACGCCCGCCCGAGCAAAGTGAAGCAGGAGTTTAGATCAAAGTTCAGTAAACTTGATCGTATAAATGGCTACCTATTTATTATATGTATGTTATTTTTAACCGCATACATATAGAGTATATCTTGACGTCATAATAGGCATATAGTAAGATTTAAATAAAATCTTTAGATATGTCTTAAAAAAACCAACTCTGTAAGATTGTGTCATGGGCATAGACATAAATGGCATTTGCATAATAGCTAGACAACCGCTTGAAGAACATTCTATTAATTTGTTAATCGAATAAATGCATTATAATGACATGGTTGGTGCATTGGTTGAGACATCTACTGCTGCGCTACAAGTTGGAGGTTTGATTCCCACACGGATCAAATATTTGTGTGATCTACACATAGTTTTTTCGGGTTTGGGTGTCGTATAAATATAAACACATCCACGACACAGGAATTAGTCATAGTGTTCAGCGTTATTAAAAAAAAAACGCGGACCGTAGCGCAAAAAACCAAACACTTAACCACTGCAAAGTCAAAGTCAGAGTTGTTTATTTCAACTAGGCCTTTTCAGGCACATTTAAAAAGTCAAGACTCTAGGCACACGGTTCCAAAGAGAGTAGGTCCTATGGAGAAGAGACCGGCAAGAAACTCCATGGATACTCTGCGCCAATAGAGTCTAAAAAATTAAATTAATTGAAATAGAACTACCTACCTCACTAACATTTTTTTAAATTATTAATTATTCGTAAATGTATTTTGATGATAATAATACCATATGGAACATTGAACATGGCTCAAATTAAGAAGCGCACAGTTGATAAAATTAACAGGTTTCGTCACGGTTCTGCATTAATATCGGTCAAGAAACTCGCCAGTTGTGCCTAGTCGCAAAGTATAGTGTTTTGCAATGTAAACAAGCTTACATGTTTTATTTGAAATGAAATGGAAGGAGGTTGCAATTCTTTGCTTGCCACACAAAGAACATCCGCGCAGTGTCCGCTCTCTAGCAAATAAATACATTTTTCATTCCGGGCTTGTACCAACCACATTTCTTTTATTTCATTTATCATAACGACCTGACGCGATAAAATACACAAATCAGTAAATATGACCGAGTTGTAAGCAATTAAAATCGCGTTCTATAGCGTCATGGGCTAAAGGTCAACCATTATTGTGGTCTTGCTAATGCAGTATCACGCAATGTTATAACTTCTTTACTGACCAAATGGATAAAAACCAGGGACCATTTTGGTTACCCATTGAAAGGGTTTTCGATAGGGTTTTTGGAAAGGGTTGTTAGAGAAACCACTTCGTATGTGTTACCCTTTTTTAAGGATAACCCACTTCAATGGTTAACCTCTTCAAAACCCTTTCGTTTGGGTTACCCGTTCAAAGGATTAACCCTTTCAAAGGGTTACACTATAGAACGGTAACCCATTCCGAACGGGTTACCCCTTCAACTGTTGTAACAGGGTAACACTTTCCGAGTCCGAGCACTGTAATATGATCTCTCGTAGCTTCACATTAAGTGTAAAATAGCATGAATTTGGACAGAACGTGTCTAGTCGCCATTGCGCCATTTAGGCAGAGCTCCGTCACTCGCTCAAGGTCGCGCGTTATATGCCTACCGGCTAGCGTACTCCCGCGAGTAAGAATCAGTGGAGTGCACACGCAAATTTAAAGAAAAATGCCCAAATTACGATTTGATTTCTGTGCAGCGCATGGATGTAAAAACATAACTACGCAAACTTTGATGTCCTGTTACAGGAGAAACCTAATTTTGAAGAAACCGAACTATACAGTCACTTTAAAAAACTTATATTATAATAAAGATTCATCATTTTATGGTGGATCGAAAGTCCCAACAGAGACCTTTAACAATTATATCGAAGAACTAGCTGTGCAACTAACTGTGTAACTTAACAATGTATTTTTTAGTGAGACCAAATGCACTTAACCCTATTTTTTTCTAATATAAAAGAATTTTTCTAAAATAAAAGTAGCCTAAGTTACTCCTTATTACATCAGCTACCTGCCAATAAAAGTCCCGTCAAAATCGGTCCAGCCATTTCAGAGATTAGCTATAGGCTAATCTCTGAAATGAAAAAACAAACAAACAGACAGAGAGACAAAATTAAAAAAAAAAAAATTTTGGTGTATGTACCGTATATATATTCATATGCATGTAGTAAAAAACGGTTATTTCAATATTACAAACAGACACTCCAATTTTATTTATATGTATAGATTAGAAAAAGCATTCTTAAATAATTTTGACAGTGTTTTGATGAATCGGCCGGGAAGTACCTACAATTAACGATATGTAGAAATTAATTGATTTTCCTTTACTTCGCTCGTGTTTTCCATATGAATATTTATTATTTATTTAATTATTAAAATTATTTACCAGATTCAGAACGATGTTCAGAATGTTGACGAATAAATTAAAAAAAAATTTACCTATTTTTGATTTAATTGTTCATACTTTAGGCAGGAATTTATTTTTATTTATTTTTTGATAAATATAGATATGGGTAGGGTATCGTTTTCAAAGTTTCTTGGGGTGCTGATTATGAAAATGACATCCGTTTTGAAATCCAAGATGGCGGAAAAGCATTTTTTTTAATATTGATATGGGTATCCTTTTGAAAATCTACTTTTATGGCTTCCGTGCGTCCTTTCCTTTTTTCCGTACGAATACGTTGAATTGACGACTTTGGTATTATTGGAAATTCATCAATATAATATCCAAGTGTTTCAATAGTAGCTTCAAGAATGGACAAAGAATCTCTCATACTCAGTTGACACCTATCTAACGCTACTACTAATTTTGGCGTAGTAAAATCTTACCGCATAGATGTTTTACTTATTTCGTGTTTTATATTCTCCATTAAAGTAGACAAACCCTCCTGTAACCCCCATCTTTCTGGTAGCTGTCGGATACCACGTCAGAAGAACTCTTCATCTTTTGAGGCTATCCACGAATCGACCCAATATTTTGTATCGTCGTATGATGTAAAGCGCTGCTCAGACAGATCATGTGCCATCGACCGGAATAAATGAAAATCGGAAGGAGCAATATCTGGTGAATATGTCGGGTGAGGTAGGACTTTCCCACTTAAGTGTTTTTAAATAAGTTTTGACTGGCGCCGCAACATGCGGACAAGCATAATCATGTAAGAGAATAATTTTGTCGTGTCTGGAGTGGTAATGGGTGCGTTTTTCTTTCATTGCTCGACTCAGTCTCATTAATTGTGTTCGGTAGAGAGCTCCAGTAATGGTTTCGCACGGTTTGAGCACCTGATAATATATGACACTAAGTTGATCCCACTAAATGCACAGCATGACTTTTTTTTCATGAATATTTGGTTTGGCTGTTGATGTAGAAGGATTTCCAGGTGGTACCCATGGTTTTCTCTTCTTTGGATTATCGTAGTATATCCATTTTTCATCACCAGTGACAATACGACGCAAAAAATGACGAAAGCAACATAGATCCAGTAACTCAGTGTGCTAGTGCAGATCGCAGATGCATGTTTTTATTAAAATCAGATGATCAGTCGTTTTGTAAAGGTTTATAAGATGATGACGAAGGAATTGGTGATTAAGTGAAGCACTCTGTCGCTGCAAAAAGATTCTATCTTCATTTATTTTCATTAACTGAAACGCATTTGATATTGCATAAATATTGATGTATGCAATATCACAAAAATTATCTAAGGTTTCGACAAACTCTTTTTGGCATTGCTTAAATACTTCTTGCGTTTTTTGTGATCTTTTTTGCAAATCCCTCCAAACTTAAGTTCACAAGTTTGTTTACACAATTAAATAAAGCTTTGGTAGATATTCGTGCCTTTTTCTAATATATAAAGCACTCGATGGCATTATTGAGTCCGATGAAAATGAAATAGGGGCGAGACATACCATCTACCGGGCACAGGTCTAGACGCCATGCAGCTACTGAGAATTTCCATACAGAAAAACCCAATAATACTTTGACCGACCCGGGAATCGAACTCAGAACATCACGCTCAGCAGTCGCGCTTGCAACCACTAGACCAATGAAGCAGATCAAAAACGCGCCATCCATAAATTGCGAAAGCGACGCGACGACGCGGTTTGGTGATAGGTATAAAGATTTTGCTACGCCGCGGCCCTTCGCAATATAGGTACGATGTAGGTATTATTTGTAATCTTTTCTAGATCATTTGAAAGGACATACAAGCAGGTGGGTATACAAAGCACGTTGTTTTATAAGTTACATAATGCAACTTAAAAGCACTGCAATAAGAGCCACTTTACGAGTAAAAGTGTTGAAAAATAATACTTATTATAATATTTTGGCTTCAAGGTTAGCAACAATGACAGATCTTGTGAACTTTAAGCATCGAACAATAAGAGTTATTTTTGAATGACGTAATGTGGGACGCGCGGCCCATCGTCGGCTTACGCTGTACCTATGGGTAGATCGGGTAGATGTCGTATTTCATGAACGCACGTCAATCATTCCAATTTATACCTTATCACAATGATATAAGTGTCAAATGATGCGCGATCTTGAATTGCAAGAATTGTACAAAACACTCGAGTTAAAAAAAATGTTAGTATTTTAAGCATGTTCAAACACATGTATAGTTAGATAACTGTGAGATTATATCCTAACATGACCTATAAGTGATTGAAAAATCCTAATTGCAATAATAAATAATTTAATTTCATGAGTCCATGTCAAACACTCAACCAAACCGTAAACAAAACAAAAGTCTTAAGAATGTACTAGGTTATTCAATTCAAATCCGTCAAAGCTCCGTAGAGTCCGGAATATTACAAACGATTTAGCAAACAAATACCTACGCACGCAAACACTGCACAGTAAAATACATACTAACGTGACCAGTGCCTGCACGCACACACTAGCATTCAAAATGTATGCCTCCTCTATGCGGCCTCTTAAAAGAATAACCATACGGTTACCCTGTAAAACCCCTTCAAGAGAATAACCTCTTCAATTGGGTATCTCAAAAGAAGGGGTAACCCCTTGCAACTGGTTATTCATTGAAAGGGTTACCCTATCACTGGTGTTAGGAAAGGGTTTACACGACCAAGAGGTTACATCATCCATAGGGTAACCGAATGAACGGGTAACCCTTTCGAATGAATTAACCCATAAAGGGGGTTGTACGGTCCCTGATAAAAACTAAGTTGAATTTCTGTAATCCGCAAGAAACTGCAAAAGCCAAAATTAATTAACGAATTGATCAATAATTTTAATGAAGTCAGTATAATGTTTAGATACCTTAAATAATTAATTCCTAAAATATACCATTGTATGCAAATATTAAACACTACTTGTATATATGTAACACTATCTGCAAATAACCTTTCCGCTCAATTTGGTGGTTCCATACTGTATAATAATAATTGTACGTAATTGGTATGCTTTAAATCAAATCGTTTTGGCCCAAAATAATTACTTATGATGCGAACTGTCATCGCGGCACATACAATAGATTTTCTATTGTCTACTTAGAGACGCTATACTATAGCATAGTCGTTTGTCATATTTAATATAATGAATGGAATCAGGCGTTACTTTGCGGAAATCCATGATATATAAGATATCTAGAATATTTAGTTTTAATTCCGCCAAACTACTGCAAGCTTGGGTGTATGCACAGCATCGCCCTCCCGTCCGCAAATATATGCACATGCAGATGTGCGATAGAAATAATGTAACGTGCAATTTAATAGTTTCGGTATTTTCCGTGAAAGGCAATATACATCGCCCAATTTCTGAGAAATAACGATCCGAAAAGCTTAGTTTCCAGACTTTTGGGACTTCTGGCTGCAAGTGAAAAGTTGTAAAAAGATGTGTAAAAACGGTCCACTAAGAAGCCGCCATAAACTTACTGCATAGCAGCTATTTAACCTCGGGCCACTTAGCTGTATATTATTTTTCTTTACAGAAGAGGCGGTTCTCAAAGAAGGCATACATATTGAAGAAGTACCTTCAGAGTACCTCAGTCATAAGGAGAAATACGAACTGGCAGTGAAGAAAGCATGTCTGCTGTTCAAGTTGATTCGCAGGCTGCAAGAAGAAGAAAACACAGGGATGGAGAGCTTCAGGTAAGGAGCATTACTTTCATATTTCTGAATCCCTCTCTAATACTCGGTCAGAACCTGTATAATAAGATTATCTACTAACAAAGTTTCATGTCACGGCAAGACAGATTACGAAGATTCTGGCCGACTAGACAAAAGAAAAATAAAACTATATTATACTAGTAAATATATTACTTTAAATAGGTACCCGACTAGTTTTTTTTAATAGAGCCTTATTGCTCTTTGACCGACCTTGAGATTGAAGCCAAAGTCTTGCGATTGACTTGATTGCGCCTCGCGGCCTCTACACTGACATGACATGATATCTAAGTAAGTCCAGTGCAAGCACCTGGCACCGTTACATGAATAGAATAGAATAGTATTACAGTATACTTTGCTAACTCGCTAATTATCTAACACGGCACTAGCAATTCAATGTGACAGCTTAATACGTCACCGTAATTATACAATTTCGCGGAAACTCGGTTTATGGTATAAGCTGTCATATTATGAGACCCTACTGAAACGTAGATTTCAGTTTAGTAATTTCGCGGTGACAACGAGCTGAGTCTAGAGTCTTTGGGAAATTCGGAAAGAAGATCTGCTGGAGCTATTAGCATACAAATATCTTCAGTATTGGAGTGGTAAAGGTTTCAGTGATTAGTAATGTTTCTATAATAAAATGAAAACTAGTTACCTGAATACTGTTGAAGGAGCTCATTTATATGTATAATGTAGATATATATTTAGGTTTTACATATGGCACTGTCGCAATATCGCATTGGTTGAATTGATAGGAGTACCTAAATAAAATAAATACCGTTCTTATTCACATTAATTAACTTCTACAAACTAGTCGCCACAACTTTATTCAAATAACTAGTTAGAAATTGGCATAAGATAAGAAAAAAGGAATATTTATTGAAAGTTTAAAGTTAATAATTTCGCCCTATTTTTTACATTGAGCGAAAATATGAAAAAGTAAGATCCTATCAAAATTTATTTTACCAACTTGTACTCATAACGATAAATTTAAATTCAACAAATAAATTAACAATAATATTTACGGCGGCATACTTATGAATTTTTTACTCCATTTTCTTGCTAATATTATGTATGCATGACAACTGAATTGACGATTCACTGCTAGGCTTTTTCATACGAAGCGAGCAAAATTAGTAAATTACCAACCAAGTTATTAAAATATCTGCGATATCATTGTGACAATATTAAAATCGCTACCTATTCTCCAATGGTACGATTGGCGTTACAGTTGAGCTATCGACTGCTGCGCTTCGTGTAACCGATTTGATTCCCGTAAAGGCCAATATTTGTATGGCATACAGATAGTTATTTCCCGGTTTGGGTGCAGATATACATTTTATTGCACACTACAAAGTTATTCAGAAACAGATATAGAAATTAAAATTAACATGTTGGTACAATGGGCGGCCTTATCTCATTCAGCAATCTTCCAGAAGCCCCCTAGTGTAAGTCTTTTGAAAAACTCGATTTAACATATCGAACGCGTTCGGCTCTCCGATTGGTCCGTTTGAAAAAAAAAAGAACTTTTTTTTCTACTGAGTTTGTCAAAAGAAACTTACGCTAGGGTCTCAGACGGTTGCCTGAGGCCCTACTGTAAGTTTCTTTTGGAATAGGAATAATTCATAGTGTGAGGCAATATACCTAGAAATATGAAATGTTATATTTGATTGTATTGATACCTACAGGGCTGTATTGGGAGGTTCTCTCGGCGCAGCTATCCTGCAGGATGGCTCCCCGCTCACGTTACATTACGTGATGTTCATACCGACGCTGATGGGGCAGGCTTCAGTGGAGCAGCAAGCCTACTGGATCGGCAGGGCGTTCAACCTTGACATCATCGGCACTTACGCACAGGTATGTCGAATCGTAGTGAAAGTCGATATTTCAAGGATAACACCTAACGATAATATAACGATGTATGTAAATAGGGGTAAACGAAAGTTTTAATTTTAAATATCTGTACTATCAATCTGTCTAAGGGGCTTTTTTCACCCTTCAATATTTACCTACAGAAAAATAAAATCACAAAGATAACCCTCGGCAAGAGTACGCCGAAAACTAAGGTATACCTAAGATGCTTTCAGTAATAAATCGCGGAGGGCATAACCAGTTATGGTATCACTGTTGTAGACGGAGCTCGGCCACGGCACGTTCATCCGTGGTCTGGAGACTACGGCTACCTACGACCCCAAAACCAAGGAGTTTGTACTGCACAGTCCCACACTCACCGCGTACAAATGGTGGCCCGGAGGATGTAAGTATTTGATTCCGTCACATATTTTATTCCCGGCTGTGGATTCGTGCTAACTTAGAGTCAGGTAACCACGTCAGGTGCAATACCGCCGAACTTTAGAAAACATCTTTTAATTTGTTGAAATTATATATTGTGTATTCCTCGCGAAAGAACAAAAGTCTTGCTAAGCTCGGTTAAAACTTGGCTCACCTATATCTGACTGAAGATCTACTTTACACAAAAAACCAAAACCTTTACCTTAGTATCTCATGTCCTACCAATTTAAGCGCCTATAAGCAGTCCTGCATAAACGTATTATGACGTCATTAAGCGTGATGAACAGCAGGTACAACCTTACACCATCAGCTCCGGAGAAAAATCAGCTACTTGAAAAATAGAAACATGAGAGTAGGTAGGTACGTAGGTAACTATAGTGTACCAGGAATGAAACTACAAATAAAATCTTAATCTCTGTTTTGGTCGTAACGAGCTCCCAAATAGAATTCTTATACAATTGACTGATATGACGTTGAACAACGTCCATCACTCAATTGTGTCATATATTGACATCTTTTCAAATATTTGTTCTTTTATCGCTTACCAGCATTTATACCAAAGACCGTATCCCGTTATAAAAAAACCTCTGCAGTACCCACGCAAAAGCAAGACTGGATGCTTGAATACCTATATTATAATTATTTTTTATGGCAGTTATCAGTCTAAGCCTTTGTTATTTGGTTATCTGCTGTGTTAGGAATTAATCATTCTAAAAATTTGTGAAATCAGTACATTTGGCCTTATCTTTAATCTATACATCTATACATATAAATAAAATTAGAGTGTCTGTTTGTAATATTGAAATAACCGTTTTTTACTACATGCATATGAATATATATACAGTACATACACCAAAATAACATTTTTTAAAAATTTTGTCTCTGTCTGTCTGTGTGTATAGGCTAATCTCTGAAATGGCTGGACCGATTTTGACGGGACTTTTTTTGGCAGGTAGCTGATGTAATAAGGAGTAACTTAGGCTACTTTTATTTTATAAAAATCCTTTTATTTTAGAAAAAAATAGGGTTAAATGCATTTGGTCTTCTTAACTTCACGTAACTTTTATTTTTTTAAATGGCATTTCGCACTATAAAATACATTGTTAAGTTCCGACGTCCACGCGAACGAAGTCGCGGGCACAGCTAGTTTATTATATACCTTATTATCACATGAGACACTGTTGGCATTTTAGATGCGTGATAGCATCATTAATTCGATAAATTTTGTTTTGTTTGTAATTAGGAGCAAACAATTAACATTATGATAGCGGATTAATATGTACACAATTTAGACAATTCTAAAGTTTAAATGTTGAATATTAGGACGACCAATTCCCAACAAATGAATTCTTTTTCGACATCAATCCATTAAAACACACGCGGCGCCGAGCAATGACACACAATAGATTTTCTATTCTCCTTTAAACTTCTTTTGGCCCGAAATGTTTCGCGCTTTTGAAACAAAAGCAAGCCTACTGACTCCTGCACACAAACACGATGATGACACATAAAGGCGTTGTTCCATTACTGCGTACGTTACGCTGGACTACGTGGCCCACGTTAGCTGCGTGAGTTCATTTGTCAGGCTGCGCGTGTGTACCTTACCACTGCAGCACATGCTGCGCACGCGCATTGACACATTGCTTTGCCATGGCTATGGACACCTGCTAGTCTACCGCGTAACATACCACCATAACCATTCTATGATAGTAATGAATTTCAAGTATGCATTTTTGCTGATGACGTCATTCGGGAATGTCACTCTCAGTAAAGGTTCTTAATTTCGGCTTACCACCGGCGTTACGCGGTAGACTCGCACACAGCATAGCCGCTAGACAAAAATTAACATTTAACATAATCATAGATTTCATCCACAAACAATGAAAATATATTTGATTGTTTTTCCCACAGTGGCACACACAGCCAACTACTGCATAGTGATGGCCCAACTCTACTCCAACGGCCAATGTCACGGCATCCACCCGTTCATCGTCCAGCTTCGAGACGAAGAGACACACATGCCCCTCCCGGGTATCAAGGTTGGCGAGATTGGCGCCAAGCTTGGCATGAACGGCACCAACAATGGGTTCTTAGGCTTCGAACACGTTAGGATACCGAGGGAACATATGCTGATGAAGAATTGTCAGGTTTTGGAAGTGAGTATTAGTTACATAAATAAGTATTATATCACACCTTACTCATATGAGGGTAGGCGATAACTATAGTGTCAAGTCACAAGTGGTTACATAAAAATTTATAAATAAAGAAACGTTTAAGTCGGATACTCCAAATCGCATAACGAAAGGGAAAGAATCTATTAAGCGTGGTGCCTTGCAGCGCCCTAACTATAATCTTTAAACTGCTAAGCGTTAGGTCCTAGGCTCAAATCTCTGGTAGTGTTATTGGGTTTTGGCTGGAAGCCACCCCATCGTAGTTGGGAAAAGGCTAGCGAGATGATGATTTTATGTTATGTGGTTTTATTGGTAATTATATTATGTTATATTTCTAGGACGGCACATACGTGAAGTCTCCGAGCTCCAAACTGACGTACGGCACCATGATGTTCGTTCGCGTGGTGATCGTGAAGGACATGTGCAACTACATCGCGAAGGCCGTTACTATAGCAACGCGGTACTCCGCGGTCAGAAGGCAGTCGCAGCCGAAGCCAAAGTGAGTTGTTAATTGGTTTATCAAGAAATCAAGTGAGATGAAATCCGTGAACTTACCTTTTTTTTTATGAAGTTCTCTAATTTTTAAGAAGCAAAACTCTCTATTTAAAAAGAATCCTCAGCGATTGTAATTACGCTACTTTTAGTAAAAAAATGTGAATAATCGTTTTTGTTATTTCCAGTGAACCGGAACCTCAAATCCTGGACTATCTGACACAGCAACACAAGTTAATGGTGGGCATAGCGACCGCGCATGCGTTCCAGTTGAGCGCGGAGTGGATCTGGAACATGTACAACAACGTCACCGCGGAACTGGAGGCTGGTGACCTAGAGAGACTACCAGAGGTTAGTAGGGAACTACTAGATCATTCCTAGAGAAATAAGTGATCATTTTGACTATTGCTAGATAAATACTTGAATCTTGAGAAATATTTGATTATAACAAGAGAATTGCTTGATGATCTTACGTATGAAGCATCAAGCACTTTTCTGTATGCAGTATAGGTATGCTTGCTGATGGTTAAGGAAATACATAATCATCACGAAAGCTTCTCAATAGTTCCTACAATATTCACAGGGAATATAGAGGATTCGTAAATAAATTCAATGCTCGAAGCAAGGAAGATACTTTGTAGTTCGTAATATAAGTTTTTGGTTGGTGTCAGCTGCACGCGCTGTCATGCTGCCTGAAGGCGGTGACGACATCGGAAGCTGCGCAGTGCGTGGAGCGCTGCCGGCTGGCGTGCGGCGGCCACGGGTACATGCTGGCGTCCAACCTGCCCGTCACCTACGGACACGTCACCGCCGCCTGCACCTACGAGGGCGAGAACACCGTGCTGCTGCTGCAGACCGCCAGGTACCAACCTACATCATAGGCGGCGCAGTGCGTGGAGCGCTGCCGGCTGGCGTGCGGCGGCCACGGGTACATGCTGGCGTCCAACCTGCCCGTCACCTACGGACACGTCACCGCCGCCTGCACCTACGAGGGCGAGAACACCGTGCTGCTGCTGCAGACCGCCAGGTACCAACCTACATCATAGGCGGCGCAGTGCGTGGAGCGCTGCCGGCTGGCGTGCGGCGGCCACGGGTACATGCTGGCGTCCAACCTGCCCGTCACCTACGGACACGTCACCGCCGCCTGCACCTACGAGGGCGAGAACACCGTGCTGCTGCTGCAGACCGCCAGGTACCAACCTACATCATAGGCGGCGCAGTGCGTGGAGCGCTGCCGGCTGGCGTGCGGCGGCCACGGGTACATGCTGGCGTCCAACCTGCCCGTCACCTACGGACACGTCACCGCCGCCTGCACCTACGAGGGCGAGAACACCGTGCTGCTGCTGCAGACCGCCAGGTACCAACCTACATCATAGGCGGCGCAGTGCGTGGAGCGCTGCCGGCTGGCGTGCGGCGGCCACGGGTACATGCTGGCGTCCAACCTGCCCGTCACCTACGGACACGTCACCGCCGCCTGCACCTACGAGGGCGAGAACACCGTGCTGCTGCTGCAGACCGCCAGGTACCATTAAATTATTTAAAATACTGCATGCGGAATTCGGTGGCCACATAAAGCAGATTTTTTGTATATATATTACATTTTTATGAACAAATATACAGACAAACAAATATGCTTGTTATTATTGCAATATCGTCCAGTTTTGAGCTATGTTTAAAGTTTCAAGTCTCTAGCTCATGGGGAAGTTAGTTTAAAATCGATTGCAGAATTTGCACCAAACAAACAAACTGACAAACAAGAAAGCGACTCAATGAAATCGTGTCGAAAACACCATTGTTGCTCTGAACTTCAGTTTCTTATGAAATGAAATGAAATTGAAATGAAATGATTTATTTTGCAATTAGGATTTTTCAATCACTTTTACACGTCTTTTTTAAACTAGATGGCGTCGGCATTTCCTATGACTATCCCTGAGAAGAAACGCCGAAACAAACTCAGGGGTCAAAGTCTATTTTAAAGTCCAGATAGATTGTATTGATGTAAAGGTTTATGTGAGACAAATATAGGGTGGAATAGCCTTTTGAAGAAAGTGCCATAACTATTTGAGCTAACCTGTCGCAACAGAGTGCAAGCATGCATCAGTTATCGTGAGAATTAATGAAATGAAGAGCGCTCAGCCTAGATCTCACTCACATTTACAATGTATAGCGGTTATATATAAGAAATAATTTCAATTTAAACGACATTACAATAACAAAATAATGAAGTAAATAATATAATAATTAATGGCAAAATTTGTATATAAAAAAAAAAGGAAAGGCTAAAGAGCGGTTCAATCCCAAGCGTTTTTGTCATCTAAATAGTCCGAAATTTTATAGTATCCTTTTTTACAAAGTTTAGATTTAATTACAATTTTGAACTTCTTTAATGTTAAATTACGTATATCATTGGGAAGCTTATTGTAAAAGCGTATACATTGTCCCATGAACGAGTTGCTTATTCTGTGGAGGCGCGTAGCATGTACAGCAAGGTTGTGTTTATTCCTAGTGTTCAAAGAATGAGTATCAGACAGTTTGACAAAGTTCGAAATATTTTTATAAACATATATTAAATTTTCAAAAATATATTGTGACGCTACAGTTAGAATATTAATTTCCTTAAATCTGTGTCTCAGCGACACCCTTGGACCAAGATTATAAATAGCTCGGACAGCCCTTTTCTGCAAGACGAATATAGTATTGATGTCTGCAGAGTTTCCCCAGAGGAGGATGCCGTAAGTCATAACGCTATGAAAATAACTGAAATAAACTATTCTGGCTGTATCCACATCAGTTAAGTGCCGAATTTTTTTGACAGCAAACGCGGCAGAACTAAGCCTACCCGATAATTTGTTTATTTGCGGGCCCCATTGCAGTTTGGCGTCTATAGTGATGCCTAGAAAAACAGTCGAATCCACAATGTCCAGTTCCACTCCATTCAATTTAACAATTAGTATATTGAAATTAAAAAAACGGTGGTCTTTGGACAATTGTTTTTTTTTTTTAAATAGTCTATATTTTTAGGTACCTGGTGAAGGCGTGGCAGCAAGCTGTGGGCGGCAACTCTCTGCCGCCCACCGTGGCCTACCTGAGCCGAGTGGGCGCGGGCAGGCGCTCGCCGCCCTGGGACAACACCATCGAGGGCATCATACACGGCTTCCAGGTGGTGGCTGCTGGGTAAGAGCTACTTCATCTATACTTCAACCATCGTTTTGGAAACCACAATGAAAAGATTACTCAGTCAGCAAGGTTATACGTACTGAATATATCCATGAAGATGTGTCTTCTGTCATCTGTATTAGCGACTAAGTATTGTTTTGTTACGTTACAGTAAGATCGCGCTATGCGTGGCGAACATCGAGAAGCGTCAGAAAAGCGGTATGTCGTACGAGGATGCATGGAACATGACCTCCGTGCAACTCACGCAAGCTTCCGAGGTAATATATCAATTAACACATATTATAATAATCATTTCAACCCATAAATATTCATAGTACATGAACTATGAGACGGCTACAATGAGCGGTCAACCTCAGCACATTGTCTGAACCTGCGGATTTGTGAGAATCCAGCTACTCTTTGTATGTAAATTACAACTAAATAAACGGTCACTGTCCGTCCTGTTAATTACCCGAAGATACCCGTATCTATAGCCAACAGTTTATTACGCAATAATAACGTGATATTTTTGTTTTCTTCAGGCCCACTGCCGCGTGTTCGTGTTATCTTCATACTTCGATGAAACAGAACGTCAAGTAAAGAACGCGTCACCCCAGCTACGTGAAGTGTTACTGCAACTTGTCGACTTGTACGTGGTGTACTGGGCGCTGCAGCAAGTGGGAGACTTGCTCAGAGTAAGTAATATATTATATGACTTCAGCACACCGGCACAAGTGAACACCGTCAGAACTTCGGCAAACATTCTTGCAATAGTCGACTTTATGTATAAGTCGCTGGAGCGCTTTTTATTGGAAGAAGAAGACGGGGAGCTCTTTGCCCAACATTGGAACTCACTGGGGTTTAAAAATATTTATATATATCAAACTTCTGCATAACCAATTTTTAGTTAATCTAACCATCGCCTGTTTTCTGTCAACAGTTCACATCTATATCGGAGCGCGACATCGAAAAGCTGCAGCACTGGTACGAGGAGCTGCTGACGAAGCTGCGACCCAACGCCGTCGGGCTAGTTGACGCGTTCGATCTGCGCGATGAGGTTGGATATGATGTATTTGGTTAAACTGCCTCTTTGGTCTAGTGGTCTCAAGTGCGATTGCTGATCAGGAGGTCTCGGGTTCGATTCCCAGGTCGGTTAGTGTTATTTACTGAGTTTTTCTGTATGGAAAATTCTCAGTAGCAACACAGAGTCTGGAACTGTGCCCAATAGACGGCAATAGGCTTACAGGGACTCAATAACGGCATCAATGAAAGGTAGGTATACAAAAGTACATCACTGCCTAACCCTTCGTGAATACAGGGGTGATGCTATCTTATGTTATGTAGTTTGTTAAATATCAAGAATTTTAGTATTGATATTGAAGCAATATAGACATAGGGAGCTAAACGCGAAATGCACTTTACGGTTTGTAAATTGACTCAAATACAGATGTTGTTCCATGTTAAGAGTTTGCATCACAACTTTGTGTTTGCATAGTTGTTTTTCGGTAGACGGGTAGGAACGGCCTGTGAATGCAAAATGCATTCCAAGTTTAGCCTTACGTCGGTTCGGCATCCGTAATCTCTAGGTAGAGCGGCGGTCATTGCTTACCACCAGGCAACCTACAAGACCCATAGCCTAACCTATACTATTCTATTTCAGATTTTACATTCAGCTTTAGGCGCGTACGACGGTCGTGTGTACGAGCGTCTGATGGCGGAAGCTCTCAAGAGTCCACTCAACGCAGAGCCCGTCAACCAGAGCTTCCACAAATACCTTAAACCCTTCATGCAGGGCAAGCTGTGATACAACTTAATAGGAAATATATGATGTAAGACAAAATAGAGGATGTAAACTTTTTATACGCATCTGTAAATTTATTACATTTTTAAATGATCAATTTAAAATTAATGGGATAATGTCGGGCGGTAAGGGTACTTATAAGACAAATGTAATTAAAAATATTTTTATAATGTCGATAGGTGGTGGATGTAAAACATTCCTTATAATTATTCTTGTATGTATATAGATATTGCAGTATTACAGTTCTGTCTGGAGAACTTATCATGAGATTTACGTTACAAATCGTTTACAATAAAGTTTTATATATTGTTGAAAAGTTTTATTATTTTATCATTTTATCTTAGTGTCAAATGAGTTTCTAGTTTCCTATTTTTCTGACAATTTACCCTTACTTTATACCCGCAAAATTATAGTCTGCCGTCGTCAGCAAGCACTAATAGAGTCAACACATAACATATGGCCATCAGGAATTTTATATGCGCTCACGATCACCCGTACGAAAACATCCGCTAATCCCATAGATTTAGAATGTAAAGATGAACAATGACAGCTTGTAGGAGATACCGATAAATAATATGCATATGTGTTAGTGACTGATGAAAATAGGGTTGTGTATTTGCATTGTCAATATAGTATAGTATCGATAGATTAAATCTTGCCCTAATGAATAGAGGTATATACGCTACTAATTAAATCCTCGTATTGTAAATTAATAAACGGATAAAATAATTTTATTCATGAAAATACAAAGAGTATTAAAAAATATAATAATAATTTTAAGATGATGTTGTATGCAGCATACAGATAAGTATAGTATAAAGATTTAACCTTATTCTATCCACTAGTCACAGTTTTGTGCACTGATAATGATAAAGAAATGTATGATATTACCATAGCTAGTTCCCTTAGGCCCGAATACTTAATAATCAGATAAAAATCTATCGACTTTTTATCGATATCCACGAAGTCATTTCTACAGTCAACCCTAGCGTAAACATACATTTTAATATTTACACTAAATATTATTTATTTCTTGTTTTATCTACGAAATATTACCACGTATCGGAAGAAAATCTAATATACTATGGTAAAATTTGTTTTCTCGGCGAATTAATACTAGTACGTACACAAAATATGGTTTCAAAACGTACGATGAAAAAATTACATTTACCTGTGAAACGTGTAATTATTTGGATTATTTCTCTTTGTCACGTTACAATTGGCAAAAGAACATGACATTATGACTGCCTAAATATCACTTATCGCCAATAATTTCACGATTATTTTATAAATTAATTAAATATATTTGACACTAAAGCAAGGGTAACGATAGAAACCGATCCTTCAAAAAAAATTGTATCATACTGACATTAACATCTGTCTCTTTCTTTCTCGGGTAGTGTTCATATTAAAATGATATCTCTTTTCCACGCTTTGTTGGTCTTTTAGCGTAAGCGAAATTCTAAGTCTATGGCTAATCCTGTCAAAATTTAAAAAATGTGATGTTTTGTATTATTTCCGAGAGTAAGGAGGCTGGCTACAGAAAAAAATATGAGGCTGTATGGTTTTCTTACCATTCCCTGCCTGCCTGTTTAAGCAAATAGTGAAAACAACAATAAGTCATTCAGTGACAGTTGACATTAGTGCGGGACAATTAGGTATTTGACAGATCATAATGTTTTGTTGCATTGTTGTGAATGAAAATAATAATTACCGGAATACCGAATTACTACATATTAAACAAATATTAATTATGTTTATTTGAATATTAAAAATGCCGAGAGGTTAGAATCCTTAAGTATCGTCATATATGTGGAAATTTTCTACGTCCTCTTATCCGCTGATTTTCTTTTGCTGTAGAAATCATTTTTTTAAATATTGGTTTATTCCACAGAATCAAAGTTTAAAGTATCAGCAGCTCAGAACAACATACTTTGTACTTTTTTCGAAGAGAACCCTGAGGTTATAAGAGGATACAAAAGAACTGCAAAATGCATGGAAGAAGTTCAAAACAAATGGAAGAAGGTAACAGTAGACCTAAATTCTGTTGGACCACCAAGAAATTATAAGTCTTGGGCAAAGGTAATCATTTAAGGAATAACAATATGCCTGTCACTTGTATTTTATTTTAATATAGTGATAACAGCACTCTTTTCTCATGAGTCAGTCAGTTAATGTGTATAAAAATATATCATGTATTTATTTTTCTCTACAGTATTTGTGCGATATGAAAGCAAAATTAAAGAGAAAAATAATAAAGTGGAGACAAAGCAGTGATGGCACAAGTCTTATTATGTGTAATGCTGATGATTTTGATGAAATCAGATTGAGAATGTTTCAAGTGCTTCGTAAAGCATCAATTTCACAAGAGTCAGAGGTAATTTAAATTGAATACCTAACTAATCTGGTTTTCTATAAGGACACTTATTTAATAAACCACTTAATTATTGTTAACCTACCTTAACATAACAATAATATTGAACAATTCCAGGATTCTCATTCATCAGACTTAGAAGCTGAAGGTACTAATGATGGTCATATTGAACATAGAAATGATGAAATTGATGCATTTCATGATGAAGCTAAACAAAGAATGGAGATGCCTGAATACATTAAATTAATACCAAATGACACACCACCCCCAGACTTGGGACCACCCCAATTCCTAATGGAAGATGAGTTTGATTATTTTGGAAGAAATGTGGCCCAACAACTTAGAACATTACCATTGCCTATTGCATTAGAAACTCAAGAAATGCTCTTATCTGTATTAAAAAAACAAAGGCTAAATTTGCTGAATGAAACAGCTAGCTCTACTAGTTTCGATCCTTTGAGCAAACATTAACATGATGTGAACAGACTGTTTTTTTTTAATGATAATCCATGTTGTCATTTTTTAGTTATTTATTTTTAGATGTAAGGATATGTTTACGCATAAAATAATATAATTTTACTACTATACCAACTTTTTTATTTCTAAGCCAAGTTGCCTTATATCTGCCGTCGACTTGGAGGACTACCTATATTTTTACGTACGGACGTTTAGTTTCACGTACGGTAAACACAAAATCTTCGTACTAATGATGTACAAAAATAAATATCATTCATAATTAATTAATTATTATGTAGTAATATTTATACGTTCCAAGCACATTTCAATACATTACATATATTTCGCCGTTTTTAATTAGTGCTATTAAAATGAATGCGTAGTGTTTTACCGATATTTGCCCATACGTAATACGAAACGTAAAACAAAATATCACAATATTTTTGTAATAAAACAAACCTTTCCTACAACCTCAGCCTAGTTTTAAGCGTCGGCTACTTGCTTTGTCTTAGGTCGACTATTACTGAGTGCGTTGTGCAACGACAACAAATCCAATAACCGGAGCGAAGAAACCATTTAGGCTCGTGATCTCCCGTTCATCGGTGAATCTCCGGTTTTTCAAGGACCGATTCACAACACTATGAAACAGTATTTAGTAGGTAGTGATCTGGCGGGAACTTTAAAAAAGAGCGCTTCAGAAAAATTTTCAAATTCCTTTTTTATTAAATATTTCCTAATTTTTTGCTTAAAAGTTAATTAAAATAACAGTACTAGGTGTGCAAACCTGTAAAAATGGTAGGAAACGAGGGGGGCGGGGATAACCCGCCCACCTCACATAAACGTCCTCGGCCTGAGGCCGGAGGCGGAGGGACAGACATAAACATGGATGGCGGCGGCGGTGAGCTTGACTATTCTCCATATATTAAACCAGACTATAAGAGACTTTACCCAGAAAATGCCACATATCTAGATTTTAAAGTGTTTATTGAAGCTACCAACAACAAGGATAGAATAGGCAATAAGAGCCCTATCTATCTCAATCATATATTTTCCAGTGAAATAAAAGGGGTGACGGCTATACAACGAATAAACGCAAATAAAATAGCAGTAATATTTAAACAGTATAATACGGCCAATAACTTCATTAACAACACCACTTTTCTCAACAAACATGGCTTGAAAGCCTTTATTCCGGCTGCGCAAATAGAAAAAACAGGTATAATTAGATTTGTACCAGCAAATATTTCCAATAAAGAATTATACACCAAACTTACATCAATATATGAAATTATAGCTATAAGAAGATTCACAAAAAAGGTTGGGCAAGAGCGAGTAGGACTACAAACAGTAAGCATTACTTTTCTATCGAATGTACTTCCAGACAATGTACAATATGATTTGTTTTCATACCGTGTTTTTGATTATATACCCCCATTACAGCAATGTTTCCGTTGTTTTAAATTCAACCACTCTGCTAGGATATGCAATGGCAAACAAAGATGTTCCATTTGTGGAGGTGAGCATTTATATAAAGAATGTGATAGACCAACAGAGATCTGCTGTTGTAATTGCAGCGGGCCTCATCTTGCAATTTCTAGATTATGTCCAATTAAGTTAAATAAAATTTTAGAAAAGAAAAATAAGATTACTTATGCAAGTGCTACATTGACGAAACAACACATGAGTGATAATATTGAATTCCCACCTCTGCCACCTCCAAAAATTAAACCAATTGACACTGTTAATAAATCTGTAAATAAGCCTGTATATACATCAGTAAATAAGTCTGTATCTGTAAATAATCCTGTACATAGTGTAAATAAATCTAAAGATGTCCCTCCTAAGGTAGACATCAAAGCCCAAATAGTTGCCAACAACGATGTACTTATGGCCCTGGTACAGACGTTGGTGGAACTGGGTAATAAGGGAGATAATACGCCTACCACCGTAAATAGTATTAAAGAAACACTACTTAAAAATCTCAAGTAATGGATCCAAGTCACACACTGTCTAAGCTACGTATTGCTCAGTATAACATTCAAAGTGCTAATAGTAAAAAACCCTTATTGATTCAGTTCTTACAAAAACAAAATGTTGACATTTGCTTACTTAACGAAACATGGTTTAAAGACAATAGTTTTAGAATACCCGGATATAACATTTATAATAAAAATTCCAATAACACTCATAATGGTGTAGCAATACTGATTAAACCATATTTAAAGTACAAAGTTTTTAACACTAGATTTTATGAAGACATTCAAACTGTTGCTCTGTCCTTAACTACTGTGCATGATAGCTTGACTATTCTTTGTGTATACTGTCCTCCTTCTAGTGGGCATATACGGATTAATAGACTACGTAATATAATTAATGATCTTCCAAAGCCTATATTTGTCAGTGGTGACTTTAATGCGCACCACATTGCATTTGGTTGTCTGTCCACTAAGAGCAGAGGTCAGGATTTATTTAATATCATTGATGACTTGGATTTATGTATTTTAAATGATGGTAGTTTTACAACTGTTAACAACCCGAGGCGAAATCCGTCTGCAATTGATGTTAGCTTTATTAGTGCTAACCTCGCATCAATATGCGAGTGGTCTGTACATGATGATTCCATGGGCAGCTACCACTACCCAACAATAACAGAGATTACACTACATATAGATAAATATCATATTAATCCCCCTGTTGATAGGTATGTATATAAAAAAGCAAATTGGACGGAGTATAAAACTATTTCCAAAACAATATTTAATGATTTAGTCCTAAAATTGTATGATCCTATTTCAACCTATAATGATTTTTGTTCTCGGTTAGATAATTTAAAAGATATGACAATTCCTAAACTCACTAAACCAAATAATTTTAGAAGCAGACCTCCAGCTCCTTGGTGGAATGACATTTGTGAAAAAAGTGTAACTGCCTCTTACAATGCATTGAAATTTTATAGAAGTGAACCCACTATGGAGAACTATCTAGATTACAAAAGAAAAGATGCATTAAAAAAAAGGACTATATCAGAACAAAAAAGAATAGGTTGGGATAGCTTATGTAACACTTTCAATAGAACTACTCCTATAAGTAAGATTTGGAATCTTCTAAAAATGTTCAAAGGTATAAGAGCTGGCAATAAATCATATAAAGATGAGTTTATTTCTCCATTTCTAGATAAATTATCCGACAATTGCAATTTAAAAGATGCTGATAGTTTAGGCAATATTTTCGAACTAAATAATGATAATCTAAATTCCAAATTTTTGCTAGATGCTTTTACATGGTCTGAATTTAAAATGAGTTTGTTATCTCGGAAAGACACTACACCTGGTTTAGATGATTTCCCCTACTGTATTATTAAAAATTTAGATGAGTCTGCACAAAAAATGTTTCTAAATATTCTTAATTTACTTTGGCATTGTAAATGTATTCCACAATCATGGAAAACACAATGTGTGATTCCGATACTCAAACCAGATAAACCTTCGGAGCTTGCCAGCTCTTATAGACCAATATCACTGTCTTCATGTCTTGGTAAAATATTTGAAAACATGATTAAGAATCGTTTGGATTGGTATATGGAATCTAACGGCATCATTCCACATGTTCAATATGGATTTCGTCGAGGGCGAAGTTGTGCAGACAGCTTCACTTCCTTAATTTCAGACCTGAAACATGCAAAGGATAAAAAATTACACACTGTTTGTGTATTTCTAGATGTTCAAGGTGCATTCGACAGTCTAGATCCAGCTATACTTGTACAAGTTATGTCTAGGTTAGGCGTACCTGGTCAGCTATGTAAATGGATATATAATTTTTTGAATAATAGAACACTCTATGTAAAACATAATAATACATTGTATGGTCCAAAAGGTGCATCTAAGGGTACAATGCAGGGTGCTACACTATCTCCTTTGCTATATAATATATACACAAGTGAAATCTGTAAATTTGTAAACAGTAATGTAGATATTTTGCAGTTTGCTGATGATATTGTTTTTTACAGTAGTAATTATAATGTAGAAATTGCAATTGACAATATTAACAGAGCCTTGTCCCAACTATTTCACTATTATAATGATGAGCTACATTTAAAAATTAACCCCTCCAAAAGCAGTGTTATGATATTTGGCAATGAGAACACAAATTCAAAAGTTATTTATAATGGAGAATTTATAAATCCAGTAAATTCAAAGAAATTTTTAGGCATAGTAATAGATAGGAATTTAACTTTTAAGGAACATATTAAATATATATCAAAGAATGCTCTTAAAGGTTTAAATATAATTAAATGTCTTGCAGGTGTCTCATGGGGAGCAGACCCGAAAATATTGTCAATTTTGTATAAAAGTATAGTTAGAAGTCATTTTGATTATAGTTCACTAGTGTATATAAATAGTACTCATGTAAATAAACTAGATCTATTGCAGAACAGGGCTTTGAGAACAATTTCTGGTGCAATGTGCTCTACTCCCATAAGGGCCATGGAAGTGGAGACTAAAATTATGCCCTTAATTTTGAGACGTATCCTACTTGCAGAGAGATTCTGTCTTAAATTAATTGCTGCAAATAACAGAAAAATAATAAACAAAATTGTACCTTCTGTAAGTAGAACTCCTGGGCCTCTAACAACAGGAGAAGATCTCTTGAATGGCAAATCTCCAACATTGTCCAAAATATTGCTGGAAACAGAAAATAGTTTTACTGGTATTAGAAAACAGTGCCCATGGCCATGTTACTCTTTCTCTTATCAGTGTATTTCACATCCCATCAAAGAATTGCAAAATCCCATTAATAATAATTTAGATATGTTGCAATTTTTGGCAGAAAATAAGAATTATTATGTTATTTACACTGATGGCAGTAGGGGGAGTAATTATGTGCGTGCTGCTATATATGATCCACATGCTAAACTCTCTCAAAGCTTTGTTCTGCACAATACATGTACTATATTCACTGCAGAGGCATATGCAGTTTATCAGGCTTTAATACATATTCGCCAAAATAACAATTGTAAATACTTTTTGATTGTCTCTGATTCACTGAGTTTGATAAAAGCCTTATCTAACCTTACAGTTTCGTTTAAGTCAAATTATATTCTGTATTTTATCAAAGAAATAATTCATCAATATTATCTTAAGCACATCAAAATTGCCTTCCTGTGGGTACCTTCTCACCGAGGTATCTCTGGCAATGAGATAGTTGATAAAACTGCTTATGAAGGTTATAATGCTGTTGATGTTAGAAACGCAATGGAAATTCCTATGACTGATTTCCTGCAATGTATTAATGAAAATATATATAAGTTATGGATAGAAATGTGGAAGAAAGACCAAGACATCAAAGGAAAGTGGTATGGAAGTATTCAAGAAAGATTACCTGTTAGACCCTGGTACAATAAATTGAAAGAAGCCAGCCGAGAATTTATCACTACGATAAATAGATTACGCTTTGGCCATAATACTGCACCGTCACACCTTTTTAGACTTGGCATTAATATAAACAATACATGCCCACATTGTGAATCCCAAGAAGGAACCATGGAGCATCTTATTTTTGACTGTCAAAACTTCTTGCTTGACAGATTAGTGTTGGCTAGTGAACTTAGTGATGTAAACTTTAAGTGCGATTCTTCATCCCGCCCGCCGCCACTTGAATTGTTATTAAAAAACAAAAACACTTACAAACCGATATATAAATATATTAAAAACACTATTCAAACAATATAAAAGTGAAGTGATAAGTACATAGTGCAGTGTTTCATAAAATAAAATAAGACTTGACTTAAAGGTCTTAGTTACCAGGACATAAAATTCCAAAAAAAAAAAAAAAATTAGTAGGTAGTGAAAAAAAAAAAGATAATACTTTGACTTGACTACAGCTACGCTGATGTTTATTTATGTTTGACTTTGTTGTTTGTGATCGTGCAATGGGTTTCTTTGCATCTGGAAATAAATCGAAATAAAATGTCCAACAGAGAAATGGCTTATTTGAATAGTTTATGCCGTGCGTGCCTCACAACCAAAGCGTCCTTTACGTATTTCATATTTGAAAACGTATGTCCAGATACTTACTGTTTCTGTACGTCTGTGGAGGTACGAAATAGTTAGTTTTATTTCTTTACCGACAAGAAATCATTTTCATACTTGTAGACACAATCGGAATTATACTGTGTCTCAAACTGCGACATTAAAGTAACAATGATCGTTTTACTACTAGATTGCTTTAATTTTTTGTACCATGTCAACGCAAAACGTTCGTGTTTTCATAAACAAGCTATGATAACATTACTCAGGATTAAAATGTTCATGCTAAGGATAAATTAGTATTGTTCTCCCACATATTTCTTTCTCATATTTATTATTGTTTTTATGGGTTTTTATTATGGCTTTACGCCTACATTCCTTCAGTTATGTTTATAAGGCACATTTTAATCAAGAAAATAATGTTCATTACAGGTATCCAAAGATGAACAATTACCAAGAGGACTCTGTAATTCTTGTTATGAGCTAGTCAAAAAATATTCAGAGTTCAAGAGAATATGTTTACAGTCCCAGGCTACTCTTCTTGATCATAAAAATAATAGAATTGATATACAAACTATTTGTAATGACAATAATGATACAATTGAAAGTCAAGAAGACAAAATAAAGACTGAGATACTTGATAATGCTGTAAAAGTGGAAAATGAAGAAATACACCATGGTAATTATATGAAAAAAAAAAAAAATGCTGATTTAATTTACCTATTTCTGTGTGTAAATGATTTAATTTACCTATTTCTGTGTTTGGTAAACTAATATTATAATTTTATTTTTCAGATTATATTGATGAACTTAACCATGATGTTTCAGAAGATAAATATGAAGAAAAATATTTCCAAAGGTTTGTAAAGGGTAAAAGTAAAAGGGTAAAATTAGTAAAACATCATCACTTTAACCTCACACCCCATAAATAAATTATTATTCTACCACATCATGTTATAACAGACGTGGATATGAGTACAAGGTGCAATTTCAGATCCCTTTTTTATCGATACAGCTTATAAGCAATTAACTTTTCTTTTTCAGAGAAGTCAAGAAATTGTTAAAATCAAAACATCTTGATAGTAAAGGTATTAAACCAAAAATTAGAAAGAAATTTATCTACACTTGTGATGTTTGCCAAAAGAAGTTCAACTTCAAAGAGAGGTTTGAAGCCCATAAATTAGAACATGAAGGCAAAATAGTGAGTATTTTAGCTACTGTCCTATACTGGTATGGAAGGGACGTAAGCGTCACACCTGAGCGTGAGTTTACAGGATTTGATTTCCAGGTCGGATAAATTATTATATAGTATACAAATATCAGCTAATTTTCAGTAGATCTTAATACACAAACAGTCAACATCAAAAGTAAAATAATTATGAACAATCAGATGTCAGAACTGGTAAATAAACTGGTAATAAAACAATGCTGATCACTGCATGTTGCAACAAAATGTGGTAGAGCGGATCTAAATTTACCACTCTGTGGGAATGGCATGGTCCGGTGTGTTAATCACCTTACATTACAATGTGTTTAAAATTCAACCTTGCTTTAGATATTTACTGTATCACAGTACACCTCTGTTCAGGTTTGATTCGATGTTGTTTTGCCAGTTGGAAACTAAAGTGTGCATGGTTAAAATTATATACCCTATCGCCTTACAGGTCTCAATTCATTGCTCACCATGCAATAAAACATTCTTAACATGGAGTGGTCTAAAGAGACACACGGAAAGTGAACACACTCCAATAAACTTGGAGAGCCTGAAGTGTCCCACTTGTGGGAAGATATTCAAGAGCCGGCAGACACTGAAGATGCATGAGAAAATGCATGGGAACAGGAGGCTTATCATGTGTGATGTTTGTGGAAAAGGATTTACTACAGCTGTTATTTTAAGGGTAATTTTTTTTATTAATATGTTGTTTTAACTTTGACAAGATTGGCGCATTAGCTAACAGATTGCTTTTCTGCATATTCTTCTTGGGTTCTATTCCCTTAGGGAACAAATATTCACTCGATCTACGAATACAAGACAGGTGAGAAATCTTAGTTACAACACTGTTCACTTTAAATAGTCCCCTGAGACAAGCTAAAACATTCATTATTGCATTGACATAAGAACTTTGACGGAAGACTAGCTATGATGAACGCACTGTGTATTCGTCCTTACGTCATACGTGACTTATGGTCGCTATATCTTTCAGGCACACTTGGAAACGCACAAAGAGAACAGAGAACGATTATTCACATGCGAGCACTGCGGAAAGAAGTTCTTCACAAACACAATACTACTATCACACGTGTCCAGACGACATTCAGGCCGCAGGTTTATATGCCAAATATGTTCCTACCCATTCACTGACAAATATAATTTGGCCAAACATTTGCTGATACATGATGGGAAGAAGTTGTATAAATGTGAGATTTGTAACAAGTCTTATGCTACACAGTCCACTCTGACAGAACATAAAAGACTTCACTCTGGAGAGCGACCATATGGCTGCAATTTTTGTCTCAAGGCCTTTGTCTCGAAGAAAAGACTCACTGATCATGTCAGAATACATACAGGTGATAAACCACATAAGTGCACACTTTGTGAGCAGAGATTCACGCAAAGAGGAACATTAAAGAGGCATATGAAAGTGCACGATAGAGCTGCGACTACACTCAATTGATGGTATTTTGATATTATGTAATAGTGCTGAGCAATTTTTATACGTGATTAGACTACTAACTACTACCGCAAATAAATTATGTTTTAATAATTATTTTAGTTCTGTTTTAATATTCCTATACCACTCCGCACGTCAAACACAGAAATATGATTATATGATACTACACGGACATTCCGTCGCTGCGAGCGTAATGGGATGCACGCGCCGCAACTATGTCATAACTTACTGTTATATCGCAGCTCGATACGTTGTAGGTCTACGTTTACATTACCGTTTTTTTTTTTACACAAAATATTAAAAACAATGAAAAAGTCGTAATATCAGAGGAAGAATAATAATAATCGCGTAGAACTTAGCCTATGGGATACATAACTAACAACAAATTGAATGATGTACCTTTATTTTTACATTTTCTTCAAATTCTCAACTGCAATTCGTATTCGATCTAATCCAAATGCGCACTTCAATAGAAAGTTAATTAAAATTATAGATATGTTTGATGATGTTCACTTCTATAATGTGTTTGTCGTAATATCATCCTGAAACTGAAACTTGACTTCCTGAAAGAACACTTTATCGAATATCGAATATTTCAAATACAAGAAAAACAAGTGTTTCATTCAAAAATCATATCAAAATAATATCCCAGGTACTTGTAGCTTCTCCATTTATTTACCATCTTAGCCACTAAGCCTTTGTCACACGTCAGTATGCCACTGCGTATACTCTGCCGTGCTCCCTTGTAACCTGGCCCTTAGCAATATATTCTGTGTTTTGTCCCCATCCTTCTGCATGTGACCTTTCATGTGTCTGTTTAACGCACATTTCTGTATAAATGCTTGGTCGCAGAGCTGGCATTTGTGAGGCTTTTCTCCTGTGTGTATCATTCTGTGGTTACGCATGTCTTTGCGCGCCATGAAGCGTTTTGGACATATGTCGCAGGCGTATGGACGTTCACCTAAAAGACAAGCTAGATTCAATTATCATCGTTGTATTACGAAAATATATATTGATAAAGTTAAATGGCTAAATGTTATTTGGTTTTTCTGTTAGAAAATTGTCAATAGTAGTTAAAAAAATTGAATTTTCACCATCGGATGGCAATAGAGCTTTATAACGGTATCGGTGAAATGTGGGTGTGTAATAGTATACCTATGTCTAACCCTCTGAGGAATATGTATGTGTATAGTGATGCTATGTTAAATTATATTGATAAACCAATATGTTTAGGAAAAAAATACACACCCGTATGAGTTCTCATATGGACTACTTTGAAACTCTTACTTTTAAAGGTTTTATCACAATATTCACACGAAAATGGTTTATCTGTTGAGTGGGACCGCAAGTGCTTCAAGAGATCACTCTGAAAATTGAATAATCCTAGATTAATACATTAATTACGAGCGTTACAATCTGCTTTAAACACGTAATGCGCAAATTAATGTTTACTTCACAACAGCTTAAATTACAACTTCCATTCATCATTTTTTTATTCTTATTTATATCATATATATGTATTTATTCAAATTTACACATACAACAATATTACAGTATAAACCTACCAGCGGCGTGCACAGAGTTTTTAGAAAGGGCAGGCAGAAAATTTTAAAAGCTTACTTACCAAAAATACCTACTGCATGTTGGTATTGGTTCGTCGTGTTGTCGATTAAATAATGATGTATGTGATTTGCCATCTCAAATATCTTATAATAAATATTTATCTGAGTTATGTAGGGTAGGCAGTGTCTTTTAGTCTTTATGAAGTGCACGCCACTGATTATCAGATATTAAAATGATACCCACCAATATGTTACGTTGCACAGTTTGTGATGTTTGCCAATACAGAATAAACTGTGTACAGATAAATAAATGTTCACAAACCTTTACATAAAACCTCATATCACATAGCTGGCAGGCTATATTCTTGATACCCGTATGCCTGATCAAGTGGATCTTGAGGTTGCCAGGCTGTGCAAACTTTTTGCCACATTGCACACAAATATAGTTCTTTTGGTTACTATGGGTGTCTAGGTGAGTCTGGAATATAAACTTGTTGGTTATAATAATGAGTCTTGGATGTATGTATGACTATAGCTTTCCACAATGCACCTCAAAAATCCAGACAGAGATGATTCTACTAAAGAATTAAAAGTTTTCAAGTAAGTATTGTTTATCAGGTCAATTCTTAACAAGATATAGGCACTTTAACAGATATTAAAAATATTTACTACACCACAAACTACTTTGTGTTTTTCTCAGAAAATAAGAAACAAATTCATACCTTTAAATTATACCTCTGCACAAACTTCGCGTCACATATATGACAGACATGCTTCTTAACGCCCAAGTGTATCATCTCATGGTTCTTCAAAACATTTAGGTAAGCAAAGTTCTTGCCGCAAGTCAAACACTGGTATTTCCGGACCCCAGTGTGTGTGCGGATGTGGCTGTGAAGGTTTCGGAGTGTGGGGAATGTCTTGTCGCAGTGCTCGCATTTTATGTCTGGCTGGAAGACAGGCAGATATTTATGATGATTATGTAACATCCATGGGCTGAGAATGAGAGAAATTCTACATGTCAGGATGGTGGCTAATTCAAATGCTGTATACATTTGATGATGTGGAGAAGACGACGACACTTTCGCATGTAGTTAATGCAGCGTCAGACAACTAAAATGCGCTATGAAAGTTTCCAGCACTGTTAACGCGCGTCAAATGCGTGACATTGTTGTTAAGTGCAGTTGTTCTGAATGCCAGAATACATATATTTACAGTCAAATTCCTTTATCTTGCTAATTTAAATTCAATATAAAATACCTTTTTCCCAAAATGACTTCTCATGTGAGCTTCAAAATTTTCATACTTTTGAAATGATTTATCACACTTTGGGCATTTCATTCTGGTCCTTTTTTTCAAAGGTCTTTCGAATTCCCTCCGTCTTCGTATTCTCCTGTACAAATAATAACAAAGTTATTTCTGTTTTTTGTATATGAAGGACCAGTTTTTTAATAGCTGGATAAAGCTCTGATTAGTTATTCCTGATAATTCTGATAAGTCCATACAAACTGTGCCAAATTCAAGTGATCAGATAGATAGTCTTTTTTCTGGATTGCTGATGTTGAATTTCCAGGTTGGGCAAAGTGTTATTGGGTTTTTCTGTATGCAAATGCACAGTAGCAGCAAGGAGTCTGGAACTGTGAATGGCAATAGACGCACTCCCTATTAAATGAGACTCAATAACGGCATCAGCGAAATGTGGGTGGGTACAACAGTACACATCTGCCTAACCCTTCTGGCAATATAGGTGTGATACTATGTTATGTATTTTATATTATAGCCTTTATCAGGGCATTGATAAATCAGGCATTAGTAGATTAATTAACATTTACCTAATAATTTCAGCTGGTTCCATAGAGCGGTCAGGCAGTAGATCTTCGTCCAACTGAATGTTCTGGCTAAGCATAATATCATCAGTGATTTGAAGGATTTCATGTTCATTGGAATGATTCTCCATTTTCACTGGTTGTTGCTGCAACAACAGCCCGATTTAATTATCTTACACAACACAGGGAACAACTCTGCTGTTATTCTCTGTGCTATGTAAGATATATATATATATACATATGGAAATTATTTGAACTGTTTCACTATCAATTACAATATATATGTATGTGACTATTACTTCAAAATTATATCTAGTGGAGCATTTTTTTAAAGTGAAATTTGATCACTACCATAAAATGCTGTAACTTTGCCTGTACTACTTCTGTAAAGTAGTAAGAACCTCTATTCTTAACTAATGTACTAATGAAATATTTATCTTAGTTCCTAAATTATTTTGCATTGCAAATGCAATCTAATATTGATAGTCATTATGAATTATTCCTAGGCAAAGTTAGGAGTGCAGGCAAAATTACAGCATTCTATAATATGCTTGACAAGGCAAGACTACATGCATCATTGGTAAATAATCTTGAGTGCAAAATATCTACTATATGATATAACAAATTTAAAACATGTACCTCATCTAAAAGTTGTTGTTTTAAAATATGATTTGACCGAACCGCAGCTTGTTTGAAAAAATATGACTTGTTCAACATGTCCAGACATGCTTGGCATACTTGTCTCGGTAAATTGTCTCCTTCTGAAGCCTAAAACCAAATATAATAAGTACTAATCAATTCATAAATTTCATGCAGAGAAAATTATATGCATGGTCATAGACACTAGATTTTGATTTTGTTTGTATCAATGTGTAATGATAATAATTTCCTTTGAAAGCCTGATACATATTGCTGTAAATAGGTAGATATTATAAAAAGACCAGTTTTTATGGGAGTCCAGTTCATCCCACCATTTTTCATTAGATTAGTAATTAAGGATTGTGTAAGTCCTAGGTATTAGAATAGAATTAGACTGTATAAAATAAAATACCACTTACCTCCACAGACGTACAAAATTTAAATATCTCGGGTGTACAAACTTCAAACAATTCTTTCATAGGACCAGTGTCTGACAAGCACGCACGACAAATCTTTTTAAAATCTAATACACCTGCCATTTCTATAACTGAATATTATTTCGGTTTACGCGAAATAATCACATTCACATGCAACTAAGTTTGATTTTTGTTTTCGACTGGTTGACAGATGACACAACCTAATTTGACACGTTAGCGATGGCCTATCACTTGGTCTGATCCATAAATAGTAAGATGATGATAGTGCACTCGACTAAATATTGAACTAAATGCAAAATGTGTAGCTTCACGGCTGTATTCCCGGAAGGGTTAGGCAGAGGTGTTCTATTGTACGCCTTCATTTCACCAATTCTGTATTACTCTAAATCAAAGTAAATGAAGTCACAAGATGAGCACGAAAGAACTAATGCTTTCTATTCCTACTCTCCTGTTCGACCCTCATTCACACTACCAGTGTGATACATTATCAGTCCATGCCACTGACGAATGACGGATAAAGTTACAATAAAGAAAAGATATGAGTTTTGGTTACTCCCTTGTTGGTGTAGTGGTCGCAAGTGGCTGCTGAGCTGTTAGTGTTTATTTTATATCAGGGGTGACCAACTGGATTAGACTCAAGATCTACTGTTTACTGAATCGATCTACCAATTACATAATCAGTACTTCTTCACATATATATATATATTCACATCACATATTAAATCAAATATTTTTCTTTGCCTTGCCACGATCGACCGGTCGATCGCGATCAGTCGGTTTGCCACCCCTGTTCTGCACGTAGTGAGCGTGGGATCCTTGGCTCAGTTCCCAGGCCTGGCAATATGTTACTGATAACCTCCCTGTAAAGTAGTAGCAGCCCGGAGTTTGGAATTACATTTGGGAGGCGGTCATAGTCTCAGTATAAGACATTTGTGTACCTATTATCTATTGCAATATGAGACCGTCCGGGTGTTTAGAGAATTTAAGAGCAAGGGCGGATCCAGGGGGGGGGGGTCATTGGGGTCATGACCTGGGCTGGTTCTAGGTCGACCACTGATAATTTTTCTAATCGCATTGATCGTACAGTATTTATTATTGTAATCGAATAGGAGCCAGTCCTGACTAGACTTCAAACATGTGACCCCACCCTGAAAGCTTGATCCTTCTTTAAGAGAATATCCCTTTGTAAATAATTAAACTATCGAGTTATTATTTAGAGTCGCAATTATTTACTGGAAATATTGTGCATTTGACTAATTTATTATTTTGACCGTCACATAACTTATATATAACCTTTACCTTACCTGCCTAAATGATTGACTTTCCTCTCTAGTAAAATTAATAACAATTGGGGCATTAACCGTACGTATCTATGTCACATGTAGATTAACCTTGTAATAAATATTGATAACAATAACAACATACATAGAAGAACTACACCGATCAATTAACGATAGCTAAAATACTATACTTATTCGTTCTATACCGCTTTATCGCATTCCAACTGTATGTCTAATGAACAAATATGTACATTTGAAATACTTTGGTACTTTAACACATTTTTTTACTAAAGTATCAAGCGCCGTAGTTAGATAAGCAAACAAAATATTTTTAAGCATTTTTACATTGGATTTCAATCATTGAACTTAGCGCATAATAAAAAATCGCTTAGGAAACCAGCTTTTGCCTAACGGTAAATATCTTGGATACACGTACACGCTTATGTTGTTTGTTATATCAAATGTAAATCCGCATACATAAACGATTGAAGATGCTAACAACTTCCTACGTCATTTATAGTCTATAAGATCAAGGTGTTTGCGTATTACTTATAGGTTATATTTATTTTATTTACCTTAAACTTAAAGTAACTGCACATTGCCACAATTTATAGTTTTAAAGTATTGTTAAAAGTTAATTCATGGTGGTTTTCATATAATTATTTTTAGTGCTTCTCCCTTTCAATAAAGCACTGACGGGTTAAATTTCTTAGTGATTGTTACTTATTTACTGTGATTAACAAAGGCGACAATACCTATAAACACTTGAATAAAGCGAATCGATACGTGTTGGTACGTATAGTTGTTGGTTTGATAAGAACATTGTTCAGTCCAGTCAGAAATTTCAGTGGCGCGACTCACTCGTGTGTCTGTGTCGTATTTGTTTACACATAACACGTAGCAAAATTTATTCAATATGAGTTCCAAAGATAGTAGTGACGAAGTGCCGGTAACGAGTCTTCCTAAAAATGAGAGAATTGATCGTTTAAAAGAACATTTTTGTATGGAATACGGATGCGAACCATTGTTTTTCGTCCGAGTACCGGGGCGCGTAAACCTAATTGGAGAACACATTGATTACTGTGGCTACCCAGTGTTGCCTATGGCGTTGGAGCAGGATATACTAATAGCTGTTGCGATAATTGATAAGCCAGAACTTTATGTACGGAACATAAATAATAAATACACCAATTTTAATACAGTGATAAAATCGTGTAAAGACATAGTAATAAAATCGGACTCAAATGGAAAACCTTTTTGGTATAATTATTTGCTGTGTGGGGTTAAAGGAGCTTTGGAATTTTTGGATGACAATATCGTTAATGGCCTGCAGTTCTGCGTAGATGGAATCATTCCTCCAGCTTCTGGCCTCTCAAGTTCTTCAGCATTAGTGAGTGCTGCTTGTCTAGCTCTTCTTTATTCTCAAAATGTTCCTCTGAGCAAAACTGAAATCGCATCTTTATGTGCAAAATGCGAGAGATATATCGGAACTCAAGGAGGCGGAATGGATCAGGCGATAGCATTTCTAGCGGAGAAGAACTGCGCTCAATACATCACGTGGCAACCCTTAAATGCAGCGCCGGTAGCTCTCCCTGAAAATGCCGCGTTTGTCGTAGCCCATAGTTTGGCAGAGGCTAACAAAGCAGCGACAAATGATTTTAATCGTCGAGTAATAGAATGTCGGTTGGCAGCGAAAATTATTGCTACATGCGTAGGTGCAGTTACTGATAAGAAAATTATTACTCTAAGTCAATTACAAAACAAACTCGATAATACTTTGGAAGAGATGGTAAACCTTGTACACGAGTATTTGCCCAAAGATATATATACGAAAGGTGAAATATGTGATATCTTGAATGTTAATGAAGAAGAATTGGACCAGTTGTATTTGACGTCAAACACGAGACATCTAACGGAGTTTAAATTGAAACAGCGTGCCCTCCACGTATACGAAGAAGCGATACGTGTTGAAGATTTTCGTAAACACTGTTCACAGTCAGCTGTAAACAGCAATGGATTGAATACTGTGAACGGGAAAAACGTTGCCATTGTATATGAAAACGGTGATGGTAACGATATAATAAACATCCTTGGCAACCTAATGTCTGCTAGTCACGAAAGTTTGAAGGAACTTTACGAGTGCTCTCATGATAATTTAGATCGTCTAGTCAATATATCAAGGGAAATTAATGTTCATTCTCGCTTAACTGGTGCAGGTTGGGGCGGGTGTATTATTGCTTTGTGTCCTAAGGAGAAAGTTAATAAATACATTGATACGTTAATAGACAAATTTTATGTGAAACACTGTAACATAGACAAAAGTACAGCAAGCTCGTATGTATTTGCAACAACGCCGAACCACGGCGCGGAAATATACGTTAATAAATAAGTTTGATTAACTAATACAATTAATCGTACCTAGTTAAGTTAGTATTGAATCCACCATTATGATTGTCGTTAATAAAACAACCAGAAGGTATGTTCAATGATGTACCTGCCTTTTTACATTGGTTTTGTATGGCTCACCTGTCTGTTTACTTATTATCAGAAAAGCGTCACTAATCATAACTTTTGTCTTCGTTCTTAACACGTACTTGGCGGTAATAATAACGTTTAAGTACCCAGTACTTTCCTCAAGGTAACTTTAGGTTACTAGAAGTGTTTGTATGCTAAACAATATACAATTGGAAGGTTATTTATGATTTTAAGTTTAAAATAGATAATTTATATAGATATTAATAATTAATTAAAAAGGGATTATATTGTATTCCAACAGCATTTAATATATAGTCATTTAAGTAATGTCAGTAGTGTAATGGAATTGTAAAATAATTTTAATAAAAATAGTAAATGGTTTTGATTCAGTTTTTCGTTTCACTTAAATGTCCTACAATAGGGATTAATTTTATTAATTTGTCTAAGTTGCAGCACAAAACTTGATACTGATTAGAGTGGGATCACACCATTACATGTAATCATTTTTTTTTTTTTTTGGAATTTTATGACCTGGTAACTAAGACCTTTAAGTCAAGTCTTATTTTATTTTATGAAACACTGCACTATGTACTTATCACTTCACTTTTATATTGTTTGAATAGTGTTTTTAATATATTTATATATCGGTTTGTAAGTGTTTTTGTTTTTTAATAACAATTCAAGTGGCGGCGGGCGGGATGAAGAATCGCACTTAAAGTTTACATCACTAAGTTCACTAGCCAACACTAATCTGTCAAGCAAGAAGTTTTGACAGTCAAAAATAAGATGCTCCATGGTTCCTTCTTGGGATTCACAATGTGGGCATGTATTGTTTATATTAATGCCAAGTCTAAAAAGGTGTGACGGTGCAGTATTATGGCCAAAGCGTAATCTATTTATCGTAGTGATAAATTCTCGGCTGGCTTCTTTCAATTTATTGTACCAGGGTCTAACAGGTAATCTTTCTTGAATACTTCCATACCACTTTCCTTTGATGTCTTGGTCTTTCTTCCACATTTCTATCCATAACTTATATATATTTTCATTAATACATTGCAGGAAATCAGTCATAGGAATTTCCATTGCGTTTCTAACATCAACAGCATTATAACCTTCATAAGCAGTTTTATCAACTATCTCATTGCCAGAGATACCTCGGTGAGAAGGTACCCACAGGAAGGCAATTTTGATGTGCTTAAGATAATATTGATGAATTATTTCTTTGATAAAATACAGAATATAATTTGACTTAAACGAAACTGTAAGGTTAGATAAGGCTTTTATCAAACTCAGTGAATCAGAGACAATCAAAAAGTATTTACAATTGTTATTTTGGCGAATATGTATTAAAGCCTGATAAACTGCATATGCCTCTGCAGTGAATATAGTACATGTATTGTGCAGAACAAAGCTTTGAGAGAGTTTAGTATGTGGATCATATATAGCAGCACGCACATAATTACTCCCCCTACTGCCATCAGTGTAAATAACATAATAATTCTTATTTTCTGCCAAAAATTGCAACATATCTAAATTATTATTAATGGGATTTTGCAATTCTTTGATGGGATGTGAAATACACTGATAAGAGAAAGAGTAACATGGCCATGGGCACTGTTTTCTAATACCAGTAAAACTATTTTCTGTTTCCAGCAATATTTTGGACAATGTTGGAGATTTGCCATTCAAGAGATCTTCTCCTGTTGTTAGAGGCCCAGGAGTTCTACTTACAGAAGGTACAATTTTGTTTATTATTTTTCTGTTATTTGCAGCAATTAATTTAAGACAGAATCTCTCTGCAAGTAGGATACGTCTCAAAATTAAGGGCATAATTTTAGTCTCCACTTCCATGGCCCTTATGGGAGTAGAGCACATTGCACCAGAAATTGTTCTCAAAGCCCTGTTCTGCAATAGATCTAGTTTATTTACATGAGTACTATTTATATACACTAGTGAACTATAATCAAAATGACTTCTAACTATACTTTTATACAAAATTGACAATATTTTCGGGTCTGCTCCCCATGAGACACCTGCAAGACATTTAATTATATTTAAACCTTTAAGAGCATTCTTTGATATATATTTAATATGTTCCTTAAAAGTTAAATTCCTATCTATTACTATGCCTAAAAATTTCTTTGAATTTACTGGATTTATAAATTCTCCATTATAAATAACTTTTGAATTTGTGTTCTCATTGCCAAATATCATAACACTGCTTTTGGAGGGGTTAATTTTTAAATGTAGCTCATCATTATAATAGTGAAATAGTTGGGACAAGGCTCTGTTAATATTGTCAATTGCAATTTCTACATTATAATTACTACTGTAAAAAACAATATCATCAGCAAACTGCAAAATATCTACATTACTGTTTACAAATTTACAGATTTCACTTGTGTATATATTATATAGCAAAGGAGATAGTGTAGCACCCTGCATTGTACCCTTAGATGCACCTTTTGGACCATACAATGTATTATTATGTTTTACATAGAGTGTTCTATTATTCAAAAAGTTATATATCCATTTACATAGCTGACCAGGTACGCCTAACCTAGACATAACTTGTACAAGTATAGCTGGATCTAGACTGTCGAATGCACCTTGAACATCTAGAAATACACAAACAGTGTGTAATTTTTTATCCTTTGCATGTTTCAGGTCTAAAATTAAGGAAGTGAAGCTGTCTGCACAACTTCGCCCTCGACGAAATCCATATTGAACATGTGGAATGATGCCGTTAGATTCCATATACCAATCCAAACGATTCTTAATCATGTTTTCAAATATTTTACCAAGACATGAAGACAGTGATATTGGTCTATAAGAGCTGGCAAGCTCCGAAGGTTTATCTGGTTTGAGTATCGGAATCACACATTGTGTTTTCCATGATTGTGGAATACATTTACAATGCCAAAGTAAATTAAGAATATTTAGAAACATTTTTTGTGCAGACTCATCTAAATTTTTAATAATACAGTAGGGGAAATCATCTAAACCAGGTGTAGTGTCTTTCCGAGATAACAAACTCATTTTAAATTCAGACCATGTAAAAACATCTAGCAAAAATTTGGAATTTAGATTATCATTATTTAGTTCGAAAATATTGCCTAAACTATCAGCATCTTTTAAATTGCAATTGTCGGATAATTTATCTAGAAATGGAGAAATAAACTCATCTTTATATGATTTATTGCCAGCTCTTATACCTTTGAACATTTTTAGAAGATTCCAAATCTTACTTATAGGAGTAGTTCTATTGAAAGTGTTACATAAGCTATCCCAACCTATTCTTTTTTGTTCTGATATAGTCCTTTTTTTTAATGCATCTTTTCTTTTGTAATCTAGATAGTTCTCCATAGTGGGTTCACTTCTATAAAATTTCAATGCATTGTAAGAGGCAGTTACACTTTTTTCACAAATGTCATTCCACCAAGGAGCTGGAGGTCTGCTTCTAAAATTATTTGGTTTAGTGAGTTTAGGAATTGTCATATCTTTTAAATTATCTAACCGAGAACAAAAATCATTATAGGTTGAAATAGGATCATACAATTTTAAGACTAAATCATTAAATATTGTTTTGGAAATAGTTTTATACTCCGTCCAATTTGCTTTTTTATATACATACCTATCAGCAGGGGGATTAATATGATATTTACCTATATGTAGTGTAATCTCTGTTATTGTTGGGTAGTGGTAGCTGCCCATGGAATAATCATGTACAGACCACTCGCATATTGATGCGAGGTTAGCACTAATAAAGCTAACATCAATTGCAGACGGATTTCGCCTCGGGTTGTTAACAGTTGTAAAACTACCATCATTTAAAATACATAAATCCAAGTCATCAATGATATTAAATAAATCCTGACCTCTGCTCTTAGTGGACAGACAACCAAATGCAATGTGGTGCGCATTAAAGTCACCACTGACAAATATAGGCTTTGGAAGATCATTAATTATATTACGTAGTCTATTAATCCGTATATGCCCACTAGAAGGAGGACAGTATACACAAAGAATAGTCAAGCTATCATGCACAGTAGTTAAGGACAGAGCAACAGTTTGAATGTCTTCATAAAATCTAGTGTTAAAAACTTTGTACTTTAAATATGGTTTAATCAGTATTGCTACACCATTATGAGTGTTATTGGAATTTTTATTATAAATGTTATATCCGGGTATTCTAAAACTATTGTCTTTAAACCATGTTTCGTTAAGTAAGCAAATGTCAACATTTTGTTTTTGTAAGAACTGAATCAATAAGGGTTTTTTACTATTAGCACTTTGAATGTTATACTGAGCAATACGTAGCTTAGACAGTGTGTGACTTGGATCCATTACTTGAGATTTTTAAGTAGTGTTTCTTTAATACTATTTACGGTGGTAGGCGTATTATCTCCCTTATTACCCAGTTCCACCAACGTCTGTACCAGGGCCATAAGTACATCGTTGTTGGCAACTATTTGGGCTTTGATGTCTACCTTAGGAGGGACATCTTTAGATTTATTTACACTATGTACAGGATTATTTACAGATACAGACTTATTTACAGATGTATATACAGGCTTATTTACAGATTTATTAACAGTGTCAATTGGTTTAATTTTTGGAGGTGGCAGAGGTGGGAATTCAATATTATCACTCATGTGTTGTTTCGTCAATGTAGCACTTGCATAAGTAATCTTATTTTTCTTTTCTAAAATTTTATTTAACTTAATTGGACATAATCTAGAAATTGCAAGATGAGGCCCGCTGCAATTACAACAGCAGATCTCTGTTGGTCTATCACATTCTTTATATAAATGCTCACCTCCACAAATGGAACATCTTTGTTTGCCATTGCATATCCTAGCAGAGTGGTTGAATTTAAAACAACGGAAACATTGCTGTAATGGGGGTATATAATCAAAAACACGGTATGAAAACAAATCATATTGTACATTGTCTGGAAGTACATTCGATAGAAAAGTAATGCTTACTGTTTGTAGTCCTACTCGCTCTTGCCCAACCTTTTTTGTGAATCTTCTTATAGCTATAATTTCATATATTGATGTAAGTTTGGTGTATAATTCTTTATTGGAAATATTTGCTGGTACAAATCTAATTATACCTGTTTTTTCTATTTGCGCAGCCGGAATAAAGGCTTTCAAGCCATGTTTGTTGAGAAAAGTGGTGTTGTTAATGAAGTTATTGGCCGTATTATACTGTTTAAATATTACTGCTATTTTATTTGCGTTTATTCGTTGTATAGCCGTCACCCCTTTTATTTCACTGGAAAATATATGATTGAGATAGATAGGGCTCTTATTGCCTATTCTATCCTTGTTGTTGGTAGCTTCAATAAACACTTTAAAATCTAGATATGTGGCATTTTCTGGGTAAAGTCTCTTATAGTCTGGTTTAATATATGGAGAATAGTCAAGCTCACCGCCGCCGCCATCCATGTTTATGTCTGTCCCTCCGCCTCCGGCCTCAGGCCGAGGACGTTTATGTGAGGTGGGCGGGTTATCCCCGCCCCCCTCGTTTCCTACCATTTTTACAGGTTTGCACACCTAGTACTGTTATTTTAATTAACTTTTAAGCAAAAAATTAGGAAATATTTAATAAAAAAGGAATTTGAAAATTTTTCTGAAGCGCTCTTTTTTAAAGTTCCCGCCAGATCTACATGTAATCATGTAATTAAACTGAAGTCTTTTTACGAAGGTGGTTTCAGTAATTACTGAGTTTTAGTTCAGAGTGAATACTCAACAATAAGATAATAAGCAATAGAACTTAGCCCTAAGACCAGGATTGCAATTTTATAATTATATTATTGATTTCAATAAGTATGAACTTATTTATTTCATTTCGACATATGTGTGTATTTTATTAAAAATAAAATAATATTAAATTGGAAAGAAATAAAAAACAAAGTCACACTTGGTAAATGCGTTCAGTGATTCAGTCGTACTGTCTGTCAGCTGTCAGTGTCAAGTTGTGGGATTCGAAAATTTCTCCTCTATTTTTGCAAGATTACTAAACATAATATTATTTTGATCAAAAACTACATGATAAAAATCAAGTCTTATTACAATTAAAACTTATTTGAAACCCACGTGTTCCGTCGAAGTCGATTAAACGCGAAAGTAAGTATCCTATTTTCGTTACGTACAAAATGGTACATATTTCAGCATTAATTAATGGCACAAATTATTCCATCTTGTACATTCATACATGTTTTATAGCTTACACAGGAATAGCAGCTATGGTAATGTCTAAGGTATACCGTATTTGTTATTTATTATTATTGCTATGATGTGTCACTATTATTTTAAGGTTATGTCCGACCCCTTTGAATGATTAAGTTGATGAAATCTGTTCACTATGTAATGCATATGCAACTCAAAGGCATGTAAAGCGTTCATTGTGCAATCATACTCAATTTAAGCAATATTTTTGTACCTTCCATGTTGAAACATAGCTGAGTTTTATTGTTTATTCAATATAAATAAACATACCTAGCAATAACTGACGTACAATACGATACATTGTGTCTTACATTTATCTACCGTAGTACCGCTAACATTTTGTTATTATTTAGATAGTTATAAATGTTGTTTTAATGGAATTATGCATGATGCAACTATCCTAAATCTAATATATGAATTATAAAAAACATGTTTTATAATAACTTTATTTCCAAATACTTCGCACTCAACTACACAAAGTAAAAACCATTTTTTATATTTTAGGAGAATTGCCAAAAATTAACCAGTAGTACAAAGCGGCGTATCAGGCGAAATAGACTGAAATCTACTCTGTCCAAGACACAAACTGCTGTAGTTAATAAATCTAGTAAAATTGTAGATATAATAACTGAAGATTCAAATAAGAACTTAGTAAATAATAAATTAGTAATCAACCATAATCTAGACCCAGGAAATGTGCAAGTTAGTCTAGTGAATAACAATATAGAAGAAAATACAAACATGTCTTCAAAAGATAATACATCTAGAGAAGATGTAATGGCTGCCAGACAGGCAAAAAAACAAGCTAAACTGAAGGGCAAAGGCAAGGATACCCAAAGTGAAGTAAATGAACCAGCTGTTGCTGCACCAAAAGCTGATGTTAACGAAACACCAGATCCTCCAGTTGAGAAAGTTACAAAAGAACAAAAGCCAGTCAAAGAAGAACCTAAAGTAGCTTCACCAAAAGGTAAAGATGAAGTTGATAAAGCTTGTGTGAAAGAAGAAACAATAACAGATGTTGGGGATAAAACTAAGGAGCAAATTAAAGCTGAAAGAGCTGCTAAGAAGGCAGCAAAACAGGCAAAGAAGAAAGGAGCTACTGAAGGGGGAGATGGACCTCCAGTGGCAACAATAAAAACTCATGAAAAGGAACTTCCTAAACCTAATGAAGATATGACTGTTAAGGATGTTGTTGAAACTTTAAGAGATATAAAAAATGTAGCTAAAGAGATACAAGATGTCACTCTTAAAGTTAATGCTATGGATTTGGGAGGTAAAAAGGTAAAATATTTTTTATTAATATAATTGTATTATGAATATTGTCATGTTTTATATATTTAGTAAAATATATGAAATTACTTTGACAAAGGATCAACTTATTATCAGAATATATATAATATATATAATTAATTTTACTCTGAATAAATACTTGAATATCACCACATACCCTTATGTGGTGATATACAAGTATTTATTCAGAGTAAAATTAATTATAATGTCTTTTGTGTACAATAGGCTGAAGAAAGTGCCAAAAGCAAAGCAGAGCTGAAGGCAGAAAGGCGTGCGAAGCAAGAAGCACAAAGAGCTGCCAAACAGGCAGCTCAAGAGAAAGTTGTAGCTAAGCCTAAAGCTGAGGCCACAGCAGCATCTGAGAAAGATCCAAAACTTAAGGAGGTGAGTGTTCCATAAGTAAGTTATAATATTACAAATAAAAATATTTGTTAAATAAAGTAAGAAGAGGATAGTGTTTTTAATATTTTAAATACACACAAAAATGTGAATAGAACTGCAAGAAACCAAATCTTTTCAGGAGAAAGCACCTAAACAGAAAACATCAGAGAAACTCAAATCAAAATCTGTTAGTTCCAACAGAGTGAACTGGTTCCAACATCTGTACAAGGAACATGATAAGGAGTCACTCAAGTCTATTGCCATCAATTCCAAGTAAGTGCAGACATTCACAGTTCCTTAAAACCAAGCAAACAAAATTTGGAGAAAAATGCACAATAGAAATTCTTACCCTAAGTCTTCTAAATTAGACTCTAAATATTAAAACAATTATTGTTATTTGTCATTCAAATTTGAATGTGTTTTGTATATATTTGTCCTCTATGTTAATCAAAATTGATAGCCATGGCGTCTTTTTCTATTGCGCTCATACGTTCGTGTTGATAACGCGTGTGTGGCGCAGAATTTATGGCGCGGTAACGTTGCTTTCTTATTGGATGACCAATTTCCGCGTATTTATATTGTGTCAACTGCGTAGGTACAGCCATGGGCCGTATTAATTGTGAACTACTGTAATAATCACTTGCACACTGCAGTTTAATGTCTCTTTATAGTGTGATTCTGTTTCCAGCTTGCACCCTGCTATTATCAAGCTGGGTGTACAGTTGGCGTCCCGGGTCGTATCTGGCTCCAATGCTAGGTGCATCGCACTACTTGACGCTCTCAAAAAGGTGAGTTGAAGAACAAAGTTAAAATATTTGTATCTATAACTACGCGTCCTTTTGCTCTTGAGCAGCAAATATCCACACTTTCTAAGACTTAGAAATTATGGTTACTTAGAATCTAAGTTATAGCATCATCCATATTAGTACAGTACTGATGGCTTCCAATCAATCAATTTATGGACAGCAATACGTATGTCCTGTGGTTAAATGCAATTTTATCATTGCTGCGTTCATATCGTATAAAATATAACAATGCATATCCTGTTGCTATTGTCAGGATACATACATTATAACTAGAGCGTCCATAGATGAATCTTTGTTGATAAGTAGATACTATGATGCAATTTTACTTCTGTTGCTAATAGTCTTACAATCAACGTAATATGAATAGGTTTTTATCACTAGTCTTATCTTCCCAGACATCTTGGTGACTATTTTTGGTCACACACAATACGGCATAAAGCAGTCATGACTTATTTCTAAAAACCCAGATGGTACGCGACTACACGCTCCCAGCTAAGACGGAGTTCGCTCGCGGTCTAGAGTCGCATCTTGCAACTAGTCTGGACTTCTTATGGGCGATGCGACCGCCGTCCGCCTCGCAGACCAACGCCGTCAAATTCTTTAGGTTCCATCTCACGCAACTGCCGAACAACGTGGACGAATTTGATGTGAGTACAGATTATATCTTTTGGCCACGTGCCCACCGGTACACACTTTTTCCATGGTTTTGGTTGTTTAGTTAGGTTAGTATATTTGTCTCAATTGACGTCGAATCTGGTTTCCGTCTGTGGGTTCCATCTAAAGGAGCTGCCACGTAACGACTCTGGTCTCTAAAGCCTTACAGAATATTGGAATAGAGAACTTTCACTTTTTATTTACAAGTAACAATTTCATGGTAAAACAAAGCATTTTATTGTTAAAGAAATAAATAGTCACGCAGCAGACTATCACATCCTCTTTTATCACATATTTATCTTTTATCACATATTGGCCAGTTTGTTCACAATTGATAATATTGTTTCAGAGCTAAATTGCAGTCTTGTTTTTAGCAACCATCAGTTTTCTTTATAGTTTATAATTATTATGTTGAGGGTCCTCAATGTAAACACTGATCATATTGTTCTGTTTTCGTTGGCAATAGCCAAAACTTGGTAAATGTTTTCTGTAAGAGATCGCTTAAAGCGATCAAAAGACCGTCTATTAGACTTTAAATAGCAGATCCTACTTTTATGTATCTTTTATAAACTTGATGTACAATAAACAATAATCTATCTATCTTGGTTTAAACAACAAAAAGGTGCACAAAAGCTCATTCTACTTCCTGAGCGGGGCAGGCGCATCCTTAGATAAATATTATTAGTAACTAATTTGTTACATACAGGCGAAGAAAACGCTACAGGAGGAAATCGACAGGTACATCAGAGAACAGATCGACATGGCGGGCGAAGCCATCAGTATAGCGGTACGCAACAAGATATCTAACGGGGACAATATACTCACATATGGATGGTATGTTGTTTACTCGTGTATTTTTTCAAGAATTAGTTGTTTAACAACTTTAATAGTACAAAAACTTAATACCTTTAATATAATTTCACTTTTATTTATAATAAATCCTACATCCGTAAAGTTTCATTGAAATATATTGGGCCATTATTGCGTGATAGGTTAAAAATCAGACAGAAAATTCCAAGAATGATTCATGTTCGGTTTAACTTTTCCGACGATTTCTATGTACAGACATTTCGCCTCCACAATTTTATTATAGTATAGATACTTCTGATTAGGACTAGTAATCAAACATACGACTGGATAAAGTAAAATTTAAAAAAATATAATTGCCTTATACTAACGCTCGTCTCATTTCCGCAGCTCATCCCTAATCGAGCGTATTCTCCGCGACGCGTGGTCGGCCGGCCTTCACTTCCGAACAGTTGTGGTCGGCAACAGAGTGCAGACATCCGCCACACAAATGTTGCGCAGACTTGTAGCGCACGGTCTACCGTGCACGTATGTGGACATCACCTCGCTCGGCTTCGTTATGAAGACTGTGAGTACATTATGGTATCGTGGTTGCTATGATTAGAATCCGGCCAAAGCTTCGGCTACAACCAAATAAAAGTATAGGATCTGCATTCAATAATACTAAGAAGTTTTATAACACTGAAGAAAAATGAAGAACTGGAGCCAACCTATTGGCTTCGGCCAAAACTCACCTTACATGGAACAAGACAAAAAGATAATATGACCTTTCAATATGGCATTCAAGGTTACAGCGGCCATCAAAGTTTCCGACAAGTTGTCGAGTTATCTGCGAGCACCGAACACAATATTTTGTTCCGCAGATAAATAAGGTGTTGCTGGGCGCGGGCGCGCTGCTGGTGAACGGCTCTGTGCTGGGCGCGGCGGGCAGCGCGCAGGTGGCGCTGGCGGCGCGCGCGCACAACGTGCCCGTGCTCGTCGCCTGCGAGACGCACAAGTTCTCCGAGCGCGTGCAGACCGACGCCTTCGTCTACAACGAGATCGGTACGACCACGTTCTCAACGTCGACAGACACACTGACTTCCTATAGATAACAGTATAACTACCCAACTACATTCCCTCATATATATACATGTCCAGGGGCCAAGTCTGCAAGTATACTAACCAAATTGATTTTGGTTAGTATACTTGCATCTTCGCATTATTGCCTTTCTAATGAAACTGGTTTAGGACACATCGGTTGGATGGTTTCAAAATCTATAACGGACATAGGTAGAAACAATTTTTGTGTTAATTGATTAAATATATGTTTTAAGTTATGTATTAATTATTTCCTTCTCCTATCCAGGCGATCCCGACGATCTCATCGACAAATCAGACGAGAACTCCCCTCTGAAGGACTGGCGGTCGAACCCCAACTTGACGCCGCTCAACCTGACGTATGACGTCACACCTCCCAGCCTCGTCACTGCCGTGGTCACAGAACTGGCCATACTACCCTGCACTAGTGCACCAGTAGTTCTAAGATTCAAACTATCAGAGTATGGAGTATAAACTATATGATTCAGGTGCTTGTATAGACAAAGCAGATTTCTAGCTCGGTGTGATAGTCGATACCACAGAAATCAAAATAATGGGTCAATAGAACTCGTAAGAACACGTGAGAGCAAATTATGAGTATTGCAGAACAAAAAATATCGATAGTGTAAATGTAAGATATTTTACAACTCTTTTTTTATTCCTGTATCGCGGATGCGTTTACAAACACAAATATTTACGTGCACAAACACTTAGACCCGGAACAACTATCTGTAGATTGTATATACGCGTCCCAACAATAAAATGTAGTAGATATCATTTCTATTGATTTGTTATTTCGATTTCTGTACTCATCTGCGCTTTAATTACATAAGAAAATTATAACAGCCCCGATAGCCAACAAATGATGAATACATTTTCTCATAAATATTTTTTCTCCACACCCTTCTTCTTAGCGTGTCAATAGCAAATTAAATTAGTTTAGCCCAACATTCCGCCACGCGGACTGCGCTTTCCATAGCGGCCATTAACTCCTCCTGCGAGCAGGTAGTAGGACACGCGGAGCAGGATGGAAAGTGGGCCATTGTCTGCGGGGATACGCCGCACTCGCACTGGAGGTTTGAGCCGTCTGAGAACCCCCCCTGTAGAGGTTATCTGTGCATCGGGCGAGTTGGTTTCGTAGTCTGTTATGAGATTTCCAACTCTCCACACACGCTGTTCCGACTGTCAATTTTTCTTAAATAATCTAGAAGATATTTTTAAAACATATACATAATTAAGATTCAATGAGCATTGTAGTACTGTCAAAATTATAGCGATTTTAATAGTGACTAAAACGCTAGTTGTATCTAATAGTTATACTACTGAACATGAAACACTTCTTATAAAAATAACATGGTTAAATTATATTGCAATAGTACAATCTGCCCGAACTAAGTGCCTGATGGAAATACAATTGTTTAAAGCAATAGTACTTACGATTAAAACTAACATTGTTAAGTACCTACTCATAAAGATAATGAATGAATTAGTTTGCACACTAGATAGAACATATTATCTTTTTTATTTTGCAGCTTTCGTTTGTGTAAATTCTTTTGTTTCCCCCTAACAATCGCAGTAGGCACCTGGACTTAATAAAAAGCACTGCGTTTGAGTGAACAACAGTACAACTCTGCCTACATCTTCGAGAAATATATGCGTGATGTTAATAGTTTTATGACTCGTCACTCCGTCATCTGAAGAGCTCACGACATTCAAAAACTTCATTGGAATCCCATATATATAGAGCGCCGCATTCCCAAAACTATACACGGGGAAAATTCTTACATTTTTGTAATGCACTGATGCCATCTAATATAGTATCTTATGCTCCATTTCCAAGAATCATTTTTGCGTGACAACAAATAATCAAAATATCAACAAATTCATGTCACCTTTTTCTCACGCGCTTTCTTCGAGTCTTTCGTGGAGTTGTTATGCATTTCTGCCGAGGTCAAAGAGGCAAATATCCTGTGGCGTCCATTTCACCACTAATTATAAAGTTGGTTGACCTCAATTTATTTATGTTCAGCTGTAGCGTTATGTTCTCGAGGAGCTTGTCGATTTCCAACGCCGATTACGTTGATGTACGCCAAATTAATACTCCTGAAGCGTGTTATTTCAGAAAATTTAAATATAACAACTTTCAGCATACTGTTTCAGTTCATCAACATTATGTAGTCACTAATTATATGTATTTCTATTCTATAGTAATATTTTTATAGTTATATTAAAATGTGTTTTATTTTTGTTTGGAACTACACTGTAAATAAATGAGATGCTAAAACATGCTCAAATTAGTTTTCCATTATGATATTGTAAATATTTATTGTCTGCAGATTAAAATATGTTTGTAAATATTATTTTTTCATTTACTCTCTTTACATGCGGCTGTTGAGCGTGAGGATCCGGGATTGATCCCAGGATCCTCACGCTCAACAGCCGCGTTTTGGAATCGTACCCGTTAAATATAAACGGCACCGATTATATGTGGGACTACAACAGCATCGGTGAAATGTGTAACCACCCAGTTCCTTTTTTATGAGGTCTCCATTGACTGCAATAGGCAGAACACGACATGGTTGGCGCAGTGGCTAAGCGATTAACTTTCTGCGATACGCGTCTCGGGTTCAATCCCCGCACGGAACAAATACTTGTATTAACTACAGATAGTTGTTTCGGGTCTGGTTGTGTGCTTGTGACATGTATGTTTGTAAACTGTACCCATGATACAGGAGAAAACCTAGCATAGGGTAACATCTTTTATAAAAAGTAAAGTAACGAATAGACAAGTCAGAAGTATGGCATGCATAATAGAGTACCCTGTAGGTGTAGTAAATGCCAACTGAGACAATGTCAAAAGGACAATCAGCACCATCCTAGAGGATCACATTAGCAATAAGCGTAAGGGCCAATTTACATTACTATTACTAGTAATGCGGTTTCTAACTTAACCTGGATTCTACCTGACGATGAGGTGACTATGGCAATATTCCTACAAAATATTAACCTTTCACTGTCACTGTTATACTTTATTTCATACAACATAAGATCCAGTTTAGCAAAGAAATCTGTATAATTATTTAAAATAGTCCGTAGTAGTTTTCTTTCAGCACTGCACAATCTATTACAGGCCACTGTTAAATTTAAAAAAAATATATGTCAGTCAAGATAGCAGATTAGCTAAAACTCTACTTGTAAATTGTTCAAAGGATATTCAAGCCTTGGTGGGTCAATTTTGTGTATGGTAAATTAAATTGGTCATAGGACAGGGGCTATTGGTACTACTGGTATTTTGAATAAATATAGGCATAAACTGTTATTATATCGAATGGATACACTAACATTGTACAATGCATACAAAGAAAATTAATTTCGAAAAAAAAAAAAACATAATTGAAATAAAAATGAGAAAATGTAATTAAAAACTCAATGAAACTACAACAATAATTAAAAATCACTTGTAATCAGCACAAACATTGCAACACTATGAAAATGCACAAGAACTAGATGTGTTGTAATTATAATATAATATAAATGAAATATATTAGTGTAATTAATTAATTAATCTTTATGATGGTGTTCAGCCTTATGAATAGAGAAATCTAATCTTACGTAGATAATTACGCATAGGAAGAGGGCATATAGGAACCCTACAACCAGGAGAGGCTCCTGCAACATAAGGAGACGGGGGAATGTGTAGCGCAGTTGGAAATCTTGGATGTGATTCTCAACAATGTTCTTCTTAGTGAAAGAAATCACTGGGCGGCCCTTTGTGTCCAAGTAGGTGTAGTGGAGACTGTCAGGCAGTCTTGTTACAGAATATGGCAGGTTAACTTTCACATTTGTTGACCCTTCAGGCAAGATAATCTTAGTAACCAACTCATCAACTTGCATGTCATCATAGATGTGGTCAATAATCCTCATCTTTAGCAAATAGTCATTGCCTGACTGGTATAGATATTCATAACTGGGAACATTGTATCCAAGAGTGTAATGTGTTCTCCATCCTCCAAAGAGAGGGTATCTTGGTCTGAGATCAAGTTCCACTGAATCTTTCTTCACCTTCATGTTAGATGTGGAAATGTTGCCATTGGTGTCTCTGTAATACACATCTGAAGCCGATGCAGGCAGCAGGGTCTTGTAAGACCTGACACTAGCGGGGCCACTGTGATGATCCTGTTGGTAGTCATAACGAGAGAATGGCCCCTTCAACTTGGCTCCTGTATGTTCAATCTCAATTACCTCCTCCACAGCTATGTTGCCCCAGTGAGAGACTTCGATCAATCTTTCGATGCGCGTGACGGTCAAGAAAGGAGAATTGTTTTTATAATGAATGACTAATTCTTTTTCACTAAAAGGTTTTACGTTAGGATATGGGCCATACTGAATCGCCCCGTCTTGTTGAGAGAACGGCTTTACTTTCGTGAAAGCTTCAATGCTCTTTGTATTCAGAACAACGTTAGTTTTCTGTGAGGTGACATAGTATGGCGAGTATGTGTACAAGTTACCGATGTATTTGATTAGTTGGTCTTCCTGCTGTGTAATGGCTGTCGGGTAAGGCTGGAGAGCTTTAGTGAACACTGATTCGACCGTGATCACTGCTGTTGAGCCGGCGTTCACTGCTTCTTTGAGTTCAACACGCCAGAACTTGACATAGTCATAACCCTTCACTGAAGACTCGACAAGCCGGAGATCTTTGTTGTTGCTGTCTTTAGCTCCAACGAATGCCACGTTATTTTTTGCAAAATCTTCAAACGCTAATAAGAAATTCTTAACCGGCGTACCTCCAGTGTTCTCCAAGGTTAGTTTCGATGTTATTTTTACGAGTTGTGATGATATATCTATTGTTCGGTCGACATTTTTGAATCTTATATCACTAGATATTGTGTCAACGCTGACACTTTCACATTTTATTATAACGTAAAGAAGAAATATAAAAGAAAACCGTAATTTAGTCATCGCCGGCAACATCTTCATCTTTGACATTTGACAACGCAATAATCGGAAGTACACGACATCACATCTAACAGGAAACGCCGGTTGTTTATGGTATCTCGTGTCTCTGGTTTCTATAAAAGTAAAGACTGACCACTACATTAATGGCTCTTCACTAGTATTTTTTTGATAATCTGTTATAGCTGCTTGATTGTAGTTTTCATTTCATTCTCTTTTCATTTCATTCATTTATCATTCATCATCACATCATCAATTACCATTCAATCACCCATCATCGTCATTCATTCATTGACATCTTTCATTTCAAAGGATATAGTTGTGTGGTAAACAGACCGGAGAAAAATTTAAATTATTTTAATTTCATTGTATGAGTTATTTAAATTTCAAGGTATTCTGTTAAAATAAATTTATTTTAACGTATACGGACGTGAATTTGCTGTGGAAATTAATCAACGGTTCAATATCAACTTTTGCGGTTCCTATAGAAGAGTTGCGAGTGGTAATTTGTGGAGTGTAGTCCCTGCAGGAAGTTCAGTTATCTACGATGATAAGCCTATTGGTTCGCACGAGCCTTGCTCTACTCGGTATGTGTTTAACTGGTATTTATTTCATTTATAAATAAAGATTTTACCGCTATCTTGACCCCGTACTCTTAGATATACTTTTTTGTTTTGGACACTTTTCAATATCGAAAATCTACAGGAATCATCCCTTAAGACCGACGCCCTAACTGAACGTTGTCACTTTGTTGCGTTCGTTAGTGTATTGCGATAAATTAAAAATAAATTATTAAACCTTCTGACAATTTGTTCTGTTAACTTTACGTGAATATAACCTTAATTTAATGTTAAAGTGTATATATTTCGTGTTGTTTTAGTTTTCAATCAGTTGTTGACACCTACTGATGCTTTGCGGAGTTATGGCAGCAGGGGAAGCAGCTATGACAATTATGACCAAGGCTATAGTGACCCGAGCAGGACCAAGACTTTAGCTGGTACTAGCTCTGGTCTTCCATCACAAAATGCGACCCGAAGAGGCTTGGGAATATCCGCTTGGGGAATCATAATTCTTGTTGTTGCATTAATTTTGGCTATAATGGGACTTTATTATTTTTCAATTTGTTATCACATTTGCCAACCAACAAAGAGCAAGTATGACAAAATGGCATTGCCAACTATGGCTTAGTGTCATTCTCTGAAGCCCTGTGATTAGATATGTTTAAAGAATTTAAAAGTTGGTAATTGATTTATGAGGTCTATTAATTTAAGAACTTTTTTGAGTATACTTACATACATAATAGCATCTGCTAGTATCCTAATGTGTTTATAGCTAAAGTATTTTTAGCTATAAAACATAATTGTATGTCTGATAATGAAGAAAATATATTTATGTAATAGGTATATTGACTGAAACTCATGAAAAAGGGAACAATTTACATATCATAATATTATAGTGAACATAACATAATGAGGATGAAAATAAATGGGTGTAGTTTTTTCTGAATGGGGCCTTAGCGAGTCTTGTCATATCATAAGATAATAAAAAAAAACATTACTGAGGTTGTGACCTACATTTACAGTTTTTATAAGTATCATATTTTTTTAAGCTCTCCTATTGAATTTTTGTGTGCTACTTGCTATGAGATATATTTTTGAATTTATGGATATAATGAGACTGTTTTGGACCAATTTTAATTATTTAAAAACAAAAACATTTACATTTTTGTATTACATTAGATTGTTATTTTTAGATTTATGCACTGTTTTTGTGTTCATTATGTAGGTAGTAGTAACATAATATGAGTAATAATAAAGTTTAATAACAAGTATCAGGTTTAGCATCATTAGGAAATACCTCAGACAGAAATAGGTGCCATATGAATAAACAGTAATTTTTTCCTTCATATGTCACACCTAATCTCTTTGCAACCTTCTTTTATGTGAAATGGTGTTTCTTCCAATGAATTGTAACTATTACTCATGTATAAACTCACAATATTGATACAGTAACAATGATAAAAGATAAAAAAAGTATCAAAAATGTAGGTATATCTTGTTACTTCATATAACATAATTGTCCATTAGGTATCGCCTTATAATGTAGCTAAGAATAATGGAAAATTATACATATGTCGCTCGAATTATGATTAAGCTTTTAACTCGATAGTGTTATCTTGACGGAAATAAAACATGAAATTGTTATATAAATGCAATAACAGAAATTAATTGAACCAACTTTGTTTACAATTAGAATAATTAACCTAACCATGTCATAACTGTCTCCTCTCGTGCTAATTAAGCCTTTTATCAGTATTATCCTACATAATATTGCTTGACTATATATATACGTAAGACTGTACACAACATATTTTTAGAATAAATTTAATATTCATACTTCAAACCAATGCTCAAATAAATATTATTATATACACAAGTGTCCTTTTGTTATTTCTGTATCGTATCTTTACCTACCTCCTATTCTAAATAATGATAAGCTAATATTATTTAAGCAAAGATGATTAACACGTTTTTGTGGGGTAAGCAAACACGAATGTGTCATTTGGTAGTACATTCTAGACAACTCGGGTGAAGCAATTATTGTGTAATGGTGTTATCTAACGGCTTGTTACCTGTTTCAGTAGCATGCAAAGTAATTAAGCAGATGCTTAATTACTTTATTATTTATTATTTAGTATTTTTTGAGAATACCGAGATCGGTATTCTCAAAAAATACTTCGTCATGGCGGTCATGGTGACTTCGTGGCATTTTTGCAATGTAATTACCTACCTAAATAACACCTATTGGAAGCTTGTGATCTGCACCGCACCATGAGACTTTATCTTTATTCACTCAGCATTCGGAAATTAATTTGTAACCTCTTGGCACAGCCGAGTTACTTTGAGCTACATACATTGTCCCAGGTGAATACACTGACTGAGTTGTAATATTTAGAATGCTGGTGCTGCAACTGGTCAGTGTAGATTCTGCGAATAAATAAGACAATTCAAGTTATTTGTTTAAGTCTCAAGCCAATATCAGTCGGAGACCACCTCGCTACGCATCTATCTACGACACCAACAATATAACAGACGGTTAGGACCCATATCAGCCGTTTGACGTGAACTTTTATATAAATAAATAACCGTTTTCATCATAAACATCTGTTATATTGTTGGTGAATATGGCTCTTAGTCGCTTGTCTCAATTACAAATGTGTAATCCCCAGGATAATTATTGCAGGAAAATCTGCATGACGAAGGTTAAATACTGAATCGGATGACGCAACGCAGGCTCCTTTATATTATATTATTATCCACCCACACCACAATAAATAATAAGTACCAAACGCCATCTTGCTACTGAGAATTTCCATACTGAAAAACCCAATAACACTTTGTCCGAACCGAGGATCGAATCCAGGACCTGACGTTCAGCAATCGCGCTTGCGACCACTAGACTAATGAGGCAGTCTTACAGTAATAAAAGAGGTGTAATAACGCGCGACAGACTAGTTCCTCAATGCCAGATTTAATCTCGCACCAATACCTAGCATAACTGCTTTCGAGATTAAAACTGAGATTACACTGCAAACGTGAGTAAAACAAAAATCTGTATTTCATCTATTTTTTTATTTAGAAATGCTCGGCTCGTGCAGAAAAATAAAATACATTTTTTTTAAAAAAGCAATTCGATGACCTTCTATTTTTAAATTATACGACGGGCTCTATGATAAGGATCAGTAGTTTACTAAACATTACAATTTCTTACAAAAGACCATGAGATGTACCTATCATAGATAATTATATCGCTTTACATGGAGGACCCACACACTTATTACCTAAAAACCATCAGAATGTCGCTAATAAACATATTATTCTGCTAGTACCTTGTTATGAAAAATATGTAGATTGTAATGTACTGTTTGGTGGTCGTTAAGGGCCTGCGCTCATAGACGGCACAGCGTGGCACGGCACGGCACAGCGCGGCAAGGCACACTTCGAATCTTCGCGGCATGCCGATGGATCTGTAGCGACTATCGTCGCAACATAGCAAAAAGTAAAGCGCCATCTATCGGAGTGAAGCGATAACAGAATACCCTGAATCGCACTATAAGAGTTTACAACGATTCTAACACATATACGAATGTCCGACATCAACTGTCGGGCTTCGGCCCGCCAGGCTAACCACCTTGCCTGGTCGGAGGATCCTCCCTTTTCAATGGAGGAACACCATACCTCGTTCCTCCACATTTCACTCCGATAGATGGCGCTTTACTTTTTGCTATGTTGCGACGATAGTCGCTACAGATCCTTTCTACCGGGCGCTTGCGCCAGTCGCCGAGACCAGCGCTGCCAGGGGCTAGATTCAACCTTGTTTCAGTTACTTAGCATTCACATTGTTTTAACAACATGAAGTAAGCTATGCGTCTCATATGATGCAGCGGCGTGCCGAGGCATCTAATGGAATGTCGTGACGTGCTGCAGTATCCCGAGGAAAGACGTGACGTTCCGCAGCGTGCCGCGGAATCACACGTGTCGTTTCGATCTATTCGTGTTGAAATTAATGAACGTCAGTGCTAATCTCATTGAATAAAGGTCGAAGATCGTTTGTCTACGAAAAATCCCTTTGCCACGCGCCGCCGCCGTACCGTCTATGAGCGCAGGCCCTAAGGTATAGTACTATATTATCTGTGCTATAAGGCTGTTCGGTTTTTCTTACCTCATCAACCTGCGGACAAGGCGGTCTCGACGTCATGTGTGACGGATAACGTGTCACATCAACGTTACTAATCCAGATGTTTTCCCTTTGCATAGTATGCTATTGTTCCTATGCTATTGTTATTTTTCCTGTACGCAAAGCGATTCCAATTATATCACTTGGAATTTACGCAGGGCAAAAAATACAATGTACTGTTATTATTAAAAATTTATTAGCGATAAATTGGTTTGTATAAACATGTGGCTAAACTAATAGATATAACACTAAGAAAACTGTTCGCCTGAGGTCCTGGGTTCAAGTTCCGCTCGCGTCAATTATTTTTCAAGTTTTCTTTGTATTATTTCTACAATATTAACAATTTTACAATTCATAAAATTATCCAAATATTCTTTATATTAATAAATGCTTACCAAAATGAAAAACTGGAAGAATGGTCACTAATGTACATTTCAATTAATATGTAATTAAACTAAAATTAAGTATCAATTGTGTGACTGCTAATGTTTTTTTTGAAAAATATCATTTGTTTACCACACGCATTATCAAACTTATAAAATTGCGAAAAATACAAAACAGGTACCTTAATCATTGTGATTTTACAGATATGTTAAATTGTCTTGTGAAAAAATGAATTTTATAGCAAATATGTTATGGAAAGAAGCTCCAGTTCATTAGATCTGCGGCAGTCATAATAATTTGTAGTTATACAAGCATTACAACACCAACAATTTATTGAAAGATACAGGTCACTGGGATAACTTATCAACGGTTTAAATGCTTAAATTTTCACCTTCCAAATCCCTTATAATAAATAAAATAAAACCAGAGGTCTTGATATGATTTTCTATCGAATAGTTACACTGAAGCACTTCACTCTGAATGTGTCAGAAACACTTGAAGTTCGTCCATACAGTTTAGAACATGGCGTAGAGCAGGATTATCCACTGCTGCACTTATAACTCGTCTTTCTCGAGGTCTACGTCTGACAGGTCGATGTCTTCCTCTTGAGGCAGCTCTCCGTCCTTGCCGTCCCAGGGGTCATTGGAGACAATCTTGGGCATCTCTGCGCCTCTCACCGGGGCGGTCTGGCCACGGCCGAACGAAAGATCCCTGCAATATGTGAATAGGTTTTGGTGATCAAGATTTAATGTGACATTAGTAATTTTGACTTTCATATGCATACAGCCCTTTTCTTTAATGACGTATTTCATTATTTAAAACTATTATTTTAAAGAATACGTTCCTCATTATTAGAAGACACTTTTATTGTATATTTTGTATGTAGAAGTACAGGAGGCCACTTTCTTTATATTCATCATCAAATTATCCAGAAATATATAGTGGTCTGCTTCTAGGGTAACCATTTCATGGATTATTTTCGAAGTCAATGTTAAATTATCGACCCAATTCATTGCCCATTATAGATAATGCCATTAGCGAAGACGCGCCCCACTCTTCTTCCTAATAGCTTATAGTACAAGTGTGCAACCTTCCGCCAGAGTTTTAGTTCCGTCGATACACACTAAGTACCTATGAGTTCACACGCACACTACGATGAATTGACTTATCACGAGAGAGTGTTACGGTCAGCTGGAAAGTTTCGGCCACCAAATAGTGGGGCGCGTGTTCGTGGATGGCACTATCTATAGTTTCGATCTCAATTTTGACGACACGGTTGGCGCTGTGGTTAAGCGATTAGCTTTCTGCGCTATGTGTCGAACAAATATTTGTATGATCTACAGATAGTTGTTTCGGGTCTAGATGTGTGTGTATGTGACATGTATGTTTGTAAACTGTACCCACGACACAGGAGAAATCCTAGTGTGGGGCAACGTTTTTAAAAAAAAAAAATATATATATATTAAACAAATAAGGCATTGGTAACGCAAACTAACATAAATCTAATACTAATTAAACTCACCTGAGGAATTCATTGATACCAGTCTCTGAGAAGGATCCTCTGAGGGTGGAGAATTTGAGTTTCTTGGCGTTAACGACAGCCATGGCGGGGTACCCGAAGCCGCCGAGTTCTAAAGCTTCTTCCAACGCAGTCTGTACGCCAGCCTCGGCCCACACCCATCTGTAATAATAATAATTTTATGAGTATTATACTTTTTGATTACCAAATTGATCAATCTTTATACTAAACCCTTCTAAGACTCGCACAGACTCTGACCAATGATAGATGGCGGGAAAATAATACAAAATGATACAACGAGCGAGTGCGTAGACACTAGCTCAGTGATTCAAGCCGCTTGCCGGTAATGGCATAATATGTTCCGCAATAGTCTGCTATTTACAATTGTGGTTGATGACGCGTAAATCAGTTACTCACCCCCACATCTTGTTCTTGTACTTGTCGCCCAGACGCTTAAGAATGGCGATATATTCGTTGCGACACGATGCGCCGCAGTCCAGGATGTGAGGCAGCACCGACACCACGCAGAGAGGCTTCTCGCTGCATGCGTTCATCGTCTCTTCGTTCACGATCTACAAATAAAGTAGAAATAAAATATTAGTACAAAATAATAATGGCTCTTTATTTTTATTTCGAGACGTGATTATGACGACACGGTTGGCACTGGCTAAGCAAATAGCTTTCTGCGCTACATGTCGCGGTTTCGATCCCCGCACGGAACAAATATTTATAAGATCTACAGATAGTTGTTTCGGGTCTGGTTGTGTGTGCATGTGACATGTATGTTTGTAAACTGGACCCACGATACAGTAGAAATCCTAGTGTGGAGCAAAGTTATAAAAAAAAAAATGAAAATGTTTCCTCAGGACTGTTCATTATAAGTCCTGAAGTAGGCGTATTTTCAGCATTGGGCGTTTAGAGGCTGGATAATGTTTAATTTGCTGTTAAGTGTAACAGGCCACTTTCCCTACCATAATATGAAATATTATTTATCTGACGATGCTTAATATTATTTCCGAAACGTTTTTGCATGTATCCGTTTGACAGTTAATATGGAGAATCAATGTAGTAATACAAGAGGTTAAACAGCAGCATCCGTCTATGTGCTCAGTTTCATACGGCGATTCTATACACAAGAGAATGGTAATGGTTGAATCATTAATATTATTTAGTGATTGGAAATAACTAATTATTTCGCTCTAGCGTTCAATCCATGTGTTTGGAATAGAGATATATCTATATAAATTATCAATCATGAACATCACAAGAAAGAATACACATTGTAAATGTGAGTGAGATCTAGGATGAAAACGACCTTAATTTCATTAATTCTCACGATAACTGATCCATGCATGCCCTCTGTTGCGACAGGTCAGTTCAAATAGTTAGTACTTTTTTCAAAAAGCTATTCCACCCTATATTTGTCTCACATAAATCCTTACATCATAACAATATGTCTGGATTTTAAAATAGACTTTGAAGGAAACAAACTCAGAGGGAGTTTGTTTCGGCGTTTCTTCTTCGGGATAGTCATAGGAAATGCCGACGCCATCTAGTTTAAAAAAGACGTGTAAAAGTGATTGAAAAATCCTAATTGCAAAATAAATCATTTCATTTCAACTTCGTAAAAGTATTGTGATTGGTACAATTCATAGCAACACGACTGTATTATCCGAAGGCCTAACGGCACAGGTGTACGTTCACCCTATTCAGTTCAATGTAATAAGGTGTGAGCTTTTTGCCTTTAACAGACGAAACTCCGTACTGCTACTGAGAATTTCCATACAGAAAAACCCAATCAACCAGCTTATGTATCCCAGCTTTCGTGGTCGAAAAACAGTTGGTCCCGTACTAAATTGACGATTTTAGATATGAAACTGTATCTCGACCAAAAGCTGTCTCGAAGATTTAAAATCTTGCTTTTTAATAAAGCCGAATAAAACTTTCCCCGACCCGGTAATCCAACCCATGACCTCAAGCTCAGCGGCCTAGACCAATGAGGAAGTCAAGATACAATTCCCTTTTTACCTTTAAGCCCTTATGACAATAAACTATTTCTTCTTAACAAAAAACGTGTAAAGTTGAAACGTGTTTCAACAATATCGCCAATCTGATTCGGTGGAAATATAAACAAATAATAATCAAACAGTGATTATATTTATATTTCACAAGTAACCCGACCGTGATAAATTTTACGACATATTGCAAACAGTGCGGAATAGCATAGCACGAGTGCAGTCAGGTTCTATTGCAACTAGCATCCAGCTCTATGGTAAAGCAAATTTTAACATAAATTTTAAATATATTTTTTAATTTGAAATAAATTAACTTTCTGATTAGCTTTTGATTATCTGATATTTGTGTAATGGTGTTTAGCTTTTATAATGTTTTATTTATTTTATATAAATAATATAGATATATTAGGATCGAAGGTAAGTAAAGATATATTTTTATGAGTCGAGTGACGGTTAACAGGAATAGCACGTGGGTAAATATATATAAACCAATATTGAAGCATTTAATCATACGGCTCGGCAAACAGATTTCCGATTGCTGTATAGAGTTCAGGTGCATGTTGTTGATGCATCTTCCAAGCCATTCCTCACTAAAGGGGTTGCTTGATCATCACTATACAATTATTCTGCTAGATCCCTGCACTATTCGTACGTTGGACTTACCTAGTTACGATTAACTCCTCTACTTCAGTCTATCTTACACAGTTGATATCTTTAGATAATCCATTTAGCTATTTTCGGTGTCCAATTACTAAAAATTTTAATTGCATTTCTTTCAACTACAGTAGGTATAAAACTATTATTATGATTGGCTCCACAAATTTCAGAACATTGACCACAAAAAATTCTAGGTCGATTAATAAAAAAAAAATTTGATTTAAACGACCAGGATTAACATCAATTTCAACTCCTAAAGAAGGAATTGTTCATGAATGAATCACATCAATAGCTGTAACTATAATTCGAATTTGGTTATAGGTAATACAATTCGATTATCAACATCTAATAGGCAAAATATTTTTATATTTAATTCATTAGATGAAATTATATAAGAGTCAAATTCCTCCTCACCTGAATAATCTCCGGCGCGGGTACATTCTCGGCGAGCTTCTCAAGCGCGAACGTGACGATATCGCTCGAAGTTCTGCCACCGTTGTAGTCCTCCACGGAGTCGCTGGTCTTCTTGCCCGAAGGGAACAGCTTGATGGTGGGGTAGCCCTGCACTTGGTAGCGTCCGGCCATCTCCTGGTGAATTGTGGCATCGAGAGCACCTAATTTCACCTGCAAGGTATGGGAAAATGTGACTTTATAATTGTTTTGAAAATACTATCTCACTGCTTCAGATTAGTTAACAAAAATCAACAATCACTTTAGTAACCAATCATTACATGATTTACTGAACAGAGATTTGAGAGTCTTAGCGAAACTTGGAACGCCTTTTCACCTTTCTTATTTCGTGATAACTGGATATATTCAAAACAAGAGTGAACAGGTATCATTTAGGTTTGTCGTCGATTAACATTAGGTGAGACGGTCGTACTGCCTGATTTTTGGGACTATTGTATGGTAGTATAGAAATCTATACGTAACAGTGAGTAATACATTGATAAACCTTGAGTAATCTCGATAAGTTGTTAACATAAAAAACAGGGCCTTTACCCTATAACGACTAGAATAAATAAAATGTTGATTACAATCTAATTGGTCATGGTTCTAATAATTCTTCACTTCAAATTAAAGGGACATGGTACAAAACTACTACATAACAAATTACCTAACCATCGAAATAACGAATTGAATGGTAGGTTTAAGAGGATAACAGGAAACTCATAAAAATGTTAGTCCTAGATAAAAAATATATATAAAAATCAAGAATCAAAATGAGAGACTTTCAGATGGGTCAAGTCATAGTACGCAGTCAAATGAACCGACGCGCGATGCGACGACCAGAAGAAGGCCAAGTTGTGCCAAACGGAAATCTCAAGCAGAAAATCTGGTATTGTAGCTTAGTTAAAAAAATAGCAATAAGTTTGTGATACAGTGGTAAAATAATATCAGCTAACATGTTAGTGCCAAACAATCAATGACTCTTCAAATAGGTGATGCTTTGGCTGTCGCTGAACACAGTGCTGTGGGTCTGTCGCGTGCACGTGCCACAGCAGTCAGTTATTTGCTGACTGATGACCAGTGCCGGATTAAGCAAGCGCGGGGCCCGTAGCAAATTATATCGAGGGGCCCTAGAACTTGTGCGTTTACCGTATGAAATTCGATTGTGGTAGTCGGAAAACAGGTGTAACGTTTTACGTTTTTGTGACATCAAGTAAATTCAATATACCACATCTTAATAAGTTTCACTCAAAAAATTACGCTCAGGCGGAGGCGGGTTGGTTTGGATATGCGGGGCCCCCTTTTGCGTGGGGCCCGTAGCAAATGCTGCTCTTGCTACGGGGTTAATCCGGTACTGGCGATGACCGTTTTGCGCACATGTATTTTCCCTGATTCTTTTTGGTTTTCTTTTCATTACTTTCGCTTTATGCCTCTTATCTATTTCTATTTTCTCATCTATTTTTTTTATTATTTAGCCGATTCAGACCATAACATATTACGAATTTAATTCAATTCAAATATTGTTGATTGGCTTATCTTTACGCCAGACGTGATTTAGAAATTTGCATTTGGATTTTATGTCATGTTTCTTAAGTAAAAAATTTAATAAAATCTATTTATTTTATTCGACTGCATCAGATATACCTTAGCAACGAGTTAAAAAAGGCGATAATTTCTAGCACCGTGTTATCAAAATCTTTACTGATAAGTACAAGGTGTGAATAATTGATTATTCCGCGTAATTACATTACGTTAATTGTTTAATTCTAACGAGAACTCCTCGACAGTAATCGGTTTTTGATAGGAAACGCAAGCTCGATTAATTTAATAGGGGAATTAGATATTTGACGTGTATCGTGTTTTACAGGTTTTCACTTTACGAGATTTTGAGTCGAGACTAATATACGCAGAATAGGTAGAATTTTATTGAATGGCTTTTTTCACCTACAGTTTAAATGAAGGTAAAGCAAAAAATATTACTTATTTTATCAAGAAACTTTTTCCTAAGGGTTAGGGAAAGTTTACTTATATTAAGTCCCATGTAATAGGAAGCGATCCTATTGCCATCTGCCGGACACAATTCTAAATTCCAGGCTGCTACTGATAATTTCCAGCTAGAAAAACCCAAAAAAACTTTGCAAGACCCAGGACATAATGCTCAGCAGCGTCGCTTGGTACCACTGGATAAAGAAGTTTAGTTTTTTTTTAATCGTGTCGAAATAACTCGTATCGTTTTAAGAATAATGATTTGGAAACAACATTCAATGTTAGACAGGTTTAAACATGTTTGATGCACTCTAAATAGTTCCTTAAAGTACTAACCTTGCCCTTAAGTTCAGAGGCCGCCTTAGCCCAGTGTGGCTCGAGGTTCTTGCAGTGTCCGCACCACGGCGCGTAGAACTCCACCAACCAGAGGTCTTCGCTGTCAAGCACCAGCTCCTTGAAGTTGCTGTCCGTCAACGTGATGACGTCCGACTGCAGAGAATGAATATGTTCGTTAAGTTTAAAGACAAAATTTCATAATATATCTGCACAGTTCTAAAGTCGTTCTTCGGATTTAAGAAGTCCTCAGAACGGTAATCAAATTTCGTAATACTTTCACAATCGGAATTGAAAATTCATTTTGTTTTTCAGTACCGTAAAATGGGGCTATTTCGGAAGCGCGGGGCTAATTGAAATTTAGTAAAGGGATCATTATGGTTGCTTCTCATGGAGTAATAACTGCTTTTAACCAGCGGTAATGTAGAATGCTTTCAATGACAAAGGAAATTTTGATTTAGTTTAGAAAATATAACAAAATTTGTAAAAACAAATGTTAGTCCCAAATTGCCCCGCATTTCCCAAATAGGCCCATTTTACGGTATTTTATGAACAGATAAAAATGATTGCGATAATGTTACTATAATTAGGTGATTGGTTAGTCATTATTTGTGTGTAAATAAAAAGTATGTCTTGTGGACCCTACATTGGATGCAAAACGTGATTGGCTTCTTAGGAACGACATGAAGATGCGTCATAAACAATAAATACAACAAAATATTATAAATAGAGCGCAATATTTTGAAGATATTTCCGTAAGTGGATGAATGACGTTGAATAAAAGTAATAGTTGGCTATACGCCACATTTGTAAAAACAAATGCCGCAAATACTTCTCATAATACAACAACACTAATATAAATTACTTTAAGAAGCTATAATAGTAAGGAAATGTCTTCGAACTGTTGCGCAATATTAAGATTACAATACAAGTGTATGTTATTTAAATATATTATAAATAAAGTAAAAAAAAAAAAAATATATGAAAGCGCATTCCCTCTATAGATTCCTAAAACAGGTATTTATTTTATAACAGTCCGACACCTATCATAGGCATAACAGGGCGAGAATACTGAGACAATTGATAGTTTATACTTTACTTTTTACAGTTAGACCTACTGAGAAATATTCTCATGTATTGTAAGAACCGCTCGATAGGTGTAACGACACGCCGACTTAGTTCATTGTACTTAAGAATTGAAACTACGACTGTCGCGAAATGAGAAAATGATGATTCATTAATTTTGTATGAACCCTGTTTGGTGCCAAATTATAAAAGGAGGTCAGTAAGCTGTACCTACAGCTGACGTGGCCCAATAGATTGTTTTCTAAAGTGAGAGGATGCGTAGGAGTCCAGTGGGCGACGACGCACGACAGGCGGCAAAAAAATATATGCCCACGTCAGAGATTGTTCGATTTCTGTTCATACGTAAACAGAAAAACATCGAGATTTTTAAAATACTACCCATGAATATTTGATAATATCGCAGTTCTATTTTTATGTGAGTCTTATTTAGATTCCGTGCATATGGCTGCAGTAAATTAAAACTTTGATAATTTGATACAACACTTGATAAAACCAGCATATTTTTGGAAGTTATGATATCAATCTGTGATCTGATCACTTAGGCATGGATAGAATGGGGAGGTAAAACAGAAAGAACAATAGTAACTTTTCTGTTCTGACTTGCTGATGATTTTGACTGGGCTCCTGATTATTACAAGACTCTAATAAACACATAAGGTCCATTTTAGCAAGGAACTTCCAGCATTCAACATAGTATAATGTTTTTATGAACCTTAACGGTCAAGAGGAGCTGAAACTGTATTTGCCACTTTTGTCAAATATTATATCATTATAAGTGCAGTATAGTTATCGAAAATTCATTAAGACACACGCGGCTCTCGGCAACGGGACAATAGATTTTCTATTGTGTATCATTTCCATCCCCTGATGGGATAACAGCTTAAGCGTATGTAAAAAATAATAATTAAGGTTGAATGAGTTCAGTATAGCTACAAAAGTAGATAATTTGTTGATATAACAAACACGCTTTGTTTACGGAGTACGTTTTAGCGATAAGAAGTCATCACCCTTGATATAATGCATTTCACTATGTAAGACTATCTCTGTGAGACTATGTATAATTTAAGATCTCCTTTAAATTATTATACAATATAAGCCGCTATACAGTCGAATTCTACGTCTCAAGTTTGTACAGTAGTAACCTTTCAGTATAAATAATACTCATAGGCTCACTAATTAATATGACCTTTTTCTTTTGTATTGTGCACATTTTTTTAAACAATAGATCAAATGATAATATATTATATAAATATTCTTGAAAGTCGTTTAAAATACACGTGGATAAATATATTATGCAATTTTGTTTACATTGGAAGTGCAATAACTGTTTACGACATAATTTATTAAACTTATCTACTAATCAAATTCGGAGCATTTTTTATCCTATTCATTCTAACGTATTACAATAATCTACTAATTTATTATGACTTTAATGAATTTTAAAGTATTACAGAATGATCACTTTTTTATTTTATTATGAAATTGTACAAACATTAAAATGAATCCCCAATAAAGTGTTTGACGATATTAGGTTACTGACGGCGCTGACGTTGAGCTGAACGTCGCCTAATGACAGACGCATTTACAACTCCCCTGCCTTGTAGCACCGATTTCAACTTCATCAAAGCGTTAATAATTTTAGGTCTTTCTCCATTTGTTACCGAGCCTCGGAATAACTGTTCTTGTAGTAATTTGAATTTGTTGAGTACTGATATGGAAGTTGACATCTGGGTGGTTCTCTTTTGATTTTGTCTTAGTATGGCTGTTTGCTTTTTGTGGTTGTTTGCCGAGGTACTTTTTATTAAAATGGTATCTTTTCCTAAAGAATCTGGTTTACAAGTATCCAGTTGATCGTTTTGTGGGTTGACACTTGGTTGTGGTGATGAAGGTTTAACTGGTGTGTACCGGGTTTGTTTCCATGGTATGTTGTGACCGTATGTCTCAGGCTGGGAAAATTTATGTGATGAGGTTTTTGATTAGTGTAAAAATCTATAAAATGTATGTATAAATAATATAAAGAAAGAGTAAGTGCAGTGGAAATTGAATTAATGTTAAGTGTTACGTAAAAATATACAGGATGAATTTTTGGAATTTCTATAGCAGTTTAACAATCGTTAGATATTGGAAGATTTTTTCAGAAATCCATGTAAAAAGAAAAATATTGAAATCTCACCTTGTATATACATATAATATATCAGTATGTAGATGTAGACGATTAAGGCAATTAAAATGATAATAGAGTCGACCACTGTGTAACTTCTATTATGGGATATCATAATAACTGGTATTAATAATAATCTATTAACAAGGATGTTTAATTTCTCGATGTTATTTATCAAACTTTCCGTTTTTCATAAATAGTAGGTATTAATAATAATAACGCTGTATCTACACCTACTGAACATACACTATTAAATACATATGAAAATGTTTAACATAAAGGAAACAATAAATCGTATTGTGTATTCAAATGCATCCTAAACAATTTTACAATGCAATAAAAATGAATAAATTCAATACTCTTTAATTTATGAAAGAAGGTAAATATAATAAAATATATAGGTGTTACATGAAGGTTGAATATGGTGTAATAGTTTTTGTACTATTACCACATATTAAGCGATCTACTGCGAGGCATGTAGCCCTTTATTAGATTGTCAAGTGTTTTCAACATTTGTACCTTGTCTGATGTGTCATCACCGGACCTTCCAAGTCGCTTGTAGGCCCTTTCCTTGAGAGATTTGAGAACATGGTCAACAAATGAGTCTGCAGTCCTCTGGCCCTTGTATGGGGTGTGTTTCTTGCCATTGAAGATCTTGATAGTGGGGAAGCCAGACACCCCAAAGGTGTGAGCGAAGCTTTTGTGCTTGTCAGCATCTAGTGCTCCTACATTTGCTATGCCCTGGAAATTAAATAGATATATAATGATATGGTTTTATCTAAATATAAGACCAAACCTTTATAATAACTATGTGTAAGCATAGTTGTGTTCTGAGCTTAGGGTAGGAATAACTAGTACTTTTATTATAAGATATGGCATTCCGTATATTCCTTTGTTCCATAACAGATAAATAGGTTGCTAATCTTCATGGGCAATGGTGATGGCTTACAGTCAAGTGACCCAAAAGATTGTCTGCCTTCCTTTACCATAAAAAACCTGTGTAATTCATTATTTTTTTTTTAAACTGTCCCACTCTGTAATTTGTGTAATGTGGATGTTTCCAAACACAAATACACATATAGACAAATACTTAGACTCGGAACAAATAACTATAGGTCATACAAATATTTGTTCCGTGCGGGAATCGGACCCGCAACACATGGCAGAGCAGTCAGTCACGTGCCATCTAAGTTATATCTAAAAGATTATAAAATACGACATTTTTACAGTAACAGTAATAACAGTGAGGAACAGAGTATAGAAAGAAGGAAAAAGTAATGAAGAATGTAGGTTTATATCATTGTGATTTTTTCGACATTACAATGTCAAACACACGTGTTAATGCGAAGTTTGTTGCCCAGCTTCTTTTCAGCTAAAACTAGGAAAAATTAGGAAGAAGTACAGGGTGGTTGTTTGAGGGGATGCTGTTTCAAGTTGATGTCAAAAAGTACAAATTTTAAGTAATCTATTTTGAATAAACAATATTTGACACAACTTTCCGAAACCTAGTATTACATTTTCCTCACATAATGATGAGGGAAAAATGTATACACAAGTATGAAATGCCTAACAATCACAATCTAAAAGAGTAATCCTGAAGTTTCTTGCCCATTTTTCTCCATAGGAAAACAACACTTTGGAAAACGGCAACTAGAGTCTCACTATTCATAAGTGCTTTAACTGGTCTATATGAATAAAAATATATTTTATTATTATTTTATAACCCAATCGAAAATAATTGTACCGTTTGAAAGCATTTAATACATTACTGAGGTGATATTGCACCGTGGTTTGTTTTCATTACATCAATTACATACCTACACAAGAATTTCCAAGTTTGATTAATTAATGCATTCTCAATTTGCTTATTTTTGAAAGAGCACAGATGAATATTAAGGAATACCTGAACTTATCATTTAATTATTTTGATTCAAAAAAAGTAATTTGTCCTAATAACTAAAATTGTCTTCAATTTTCAACTAAATGATAAGTTTAGGTTTCTAAATTGTCCTACATGGAAAAGTTGGGCTTAACCACAGGGCAATCTGACCTTATCTATATCATAATAATGGTATACAGATAACATAGGTAGTCATATTTTAATATATTGTAAAACTGTCTTAAAATATTTCTCATTCAATGTGTGGTACACAGTAACATTTCAATGGAATATCTAAAGTACATTCGATTTAATTTCAGTTCATGCATGGCTTGAGAACTTTAATTTTCTAACACGATTTTTATCAAGAATAAAGTACAGCATGTGAACTGTAAGATTATAGTGAATTTATGATTAAGGACAATAGAATGAGGCACTGATAATTTAATGAACCTTCAATTCTTACCTTGAGTGCTTTAGCAGCCTTCTTGTATTCAGGAACTAGATTCTTACAGTGACCGCACCACGGCGCGTAGAACTCCACAAGCCATGTTCCATCACCATGTGTAACAAGCTTTTCAAAATTGTATGGCGTCAGCTCCACCACGTCTGAAGAGGAGTCGTAGAGGGCGGACGACCCAGCCACGCATAATAAAATACCTATAAATCAAAATTATTCACATTACAACCGGCTCCTTCATGTAAATATAACACAACGAATTGATTTCACGGTATAATTATGTTATTTAAACATACCCAAGAAATACGTGTGAAACATTGTGTATTGATTAAACGCTACTTAATTTAGAAACTATAAAAATACCGGCTATATTGAGATCGCACGAGTTATCGGCTAAACAACGAGCTGAATAAACACGTCAATTATTTTGGCATCCCCGAAAGAAATATATGAAATTGTCAATGGATTTCGTGGACTCGCCTCATTGGTCAATTCAGTTTTCCCGCCGTGAATCATGACATTATGGTTATGATCCGAAGATATTTTTTTTATTATACATGGCAATTTCCTTTTCCGCAAGTTTTCTTCATAGTTCAAACTTTCAAAGGTTTATATTGTGTAAAAATATTGTAATAATCAAAAGGATCTCAAACTGTTCCAAGAAAGTAAAGACTTGTCCTCGCGGCGACTTGTCGCGCGGAACTGTGCATCAAGCAAACAAAACATAGATTAAACCTGATTCTTGATTATATTGATTTCCAGTTTCCAGTGTTAATGTATACTATCCTGTAACACTGAGAAAGATGCGCACCTCTAGTTTCAAAAGTGCACAAGAGAGTGCCCCTAACTCCCAGAAAGCGCGTATATATACACAGAAGAAGACGGACGAACACCTATCTATCCATTTGTCTATTCAGTCCACATACAGCTACTGCTGCGCAAAATACAAGACAATAGATATGGGAAAAAAGAATTATGTACGAATTATAATAATTACGTATCTATGTATTCAATATCCTTCATCAAAGTAACAAGACAAATGTATAGGTATTCATTATTATATAAATACATAAATTCATTCATAGCATCATGTCTGTATCCGCAAAGGAGTTAGGCAGAGGTGTACTGTTGTGCACCTATATTTCGCCAATGCTGTTAATAAGTCCCATCGTATAACCGAGCTTATTGCAGGTACAGTTCAGTTCAGTACAAACTTCATGCTGCTACTGAGAATTTCTACTGCTACTGAGAAAAACCCATTAACACTGCCCGACCCGGGAATCGGACCCAGAACTTCAAGCTCCGCAGTCGCGTTTGCGACCACTAGACCAATGAGGCAGTTACCGGTTATAACGATTTTTTATAAATTTATTGTATAATAAATATCTAATACCTTCATAAAATCAATTGCATAACTATGTACATAAATTACTTGTTATATATTATAGTATTTATTTGTCTGGGAACGAGTATCCAAAATAACATTCAGGTAGTCTCTGATAGTGTGCTAGAAGCTCAGAATTTGGATCAGATCAGATTATCGCCAAGTTGTAGAAAAATTTCTAAGATCCAAGATAATTTTAGTAATTATTCAGAAGAAAAAAATTAACCAGTGCGCATTTTTATTTTTTGGTTTCTTTGTCGTTTAAAGAACATTAAAATAAAAAAAAAGAACAGAGAGAGAACATTCTACAAGGTTGTCTTGTCTGGAAGAGATCGCCTTTGTGCGGTAAGACCGCCCATTGTACACAAAAATTGCATTATGCCTGTCCTGTATAGATTATGTGGTGTACAATAAAGATAATCTATCTGTATGTAAAACTTGAAAATTATTCGAAATTAATGTTTGGATTCTGATTAAATTTAAATGACACCAATACGATTTTTTTTTCTAACAAAATATAATCGTTCTGATCCTTAGAGTAATTACAAATGCTTTAAATTTTAGTTACTCTAAGGGTACCTCTAACGCTACTTAATCTCAGGATTTCCGCTTGACACTTCTTTTTACATGACTGCCCAAAAAAGGAGTGTTGTGAGTTCCACCATAACTTATGAATGCCTGAACAGATTTGGATTTATGGGATATCGTTAGAATCCTTACATCATCCCGAGTGGCACTGGGTATAATATCAATATGGCGACAATATGGCTCAATGATAAAAAGTGAAAAAAAAACTTCAGTTTTTACAATATGGGGGTTAAATTGAAGGCCTTGATGAGCAAATTCCAAAACTATATATTGCTTAATAGCGGTAAACAAAAACTTGTCACTAAAATATCCTACTAATATTATAAATGCGAAAGTTTGTGAGGATGGATGGATTTTTGTTACTCTTTCACGCTAGAACGGCTGAACGGATCTGGATGAAATTTGGCACAAAGATAGATTATAGTCTGGAATAGCACATAGGCTACTTTTTATCCCGGGAAAATGAACGCGGGCAAAGCCGCGAGCGGAAGCTAGTATATAAGAAAAATAAAAAATTAAAGAATTGGGGGACCTCTTATATTACAAAAGTGTTCCCCCGACTGCAATGACAAATTTATTTACGTAATACAACTTGTTTTTTACTTTTTAGTTCGTTTTTGGCAAGGCGTGTTTTTTAATTTATTTAACTATTATGAGAGATAGTCTGTGAACACTCACTATTCACCACTGTAGGTAATCACCCGAAACAAAACGTTGGGCGCCACATATGAGAGATAGGTTGTCTCAGGAGGTCCTTGCGTCATGCATGTACGCGGCCGACTGTCGGCCGGTGCCGCTCGGTTACGAGTTCTAGCCGAGCGAAAGAGACGGCGCATGCACATACCGCGGCGGCATACGACCGCGGGACGCTCGTATCGGGCGCGTATGTATGTGGTTTGCTATACTATTTATTTATTTGGGCATCCTGTATACAAATCATTGATTTCCGTTAATATCTTATGGGTCGCACGGGGGATACGAGCTGCGTGGATGGCGGGGTGCACCATGGAGGTTTCCTTATTCAGAGTCAGAGCACCGCACGTTACTAGCACGTCACTATATTACTATAATGTCTATGCCTAAAGTACTTTATGTCTCGTAGTCTATAGTCTTTGGTAAAAATCGAAATAAAAATAAAAAAAATATTCGCCGAAACTCCTACAGATTTTCCCTAAAGTAAAGTTCATAAATTTATTTATAATAAATGACTTTCAGAGATGATAAGATTTTGTATTGGCCAGCTGAAAGGCTTTAAAGGTATTTGTGTTTACTAACTTCATATTTGACAGGTTATGTTCGCGCGTATTGTTTATTTTTAGGAATATAGGCGGGAAATTAGTGTCCGCCAAGCATCATTTCGTTCCGCTGGTGTCTCTGATTCGTGTTAAATAATTTCCAGCCGTGAGCCCTACAAGGTCGTTTCATTTCAACATGAGCGCCAACAATGCTAAGCCGTTCACTGTGTTCGTTGAGGGTAATATTGGCAGCGGCAAAACTACATTTCTGGAACATTTTCGTCGATTTGAGGACATTACTTTATTGACCGAGCCTGTGGAGGAATGGAGAAACCTGAAGGGATGGAATTTATTGGTGAGCATTGCAGTACCAACGATTTTATCTTAGTTTATTAACTGAGGTGTCTCTCTTACCAATGGTTGGAGAGACGCCTCAATCTTTCATCGTGCACCAACGCACATTGATGACACGATGTCTCAATGACAAAAGACTTAACAAATTGAACGATTCGAGATTTGGATAACGAAGAGGGACCTGCCACACTCAGGGCCGGCTTGCTACCCTGAGCCCAACCGTATTCCAAATATAATAATGTGCATGGCTTGGCTTGGCCATGGCCTCCACTAAGTTGAGATAGATTGTATAAAATTTGATGACAGAAATTGGTCATTTCATAAAGTGCGTTTTTAATGTAACTACATTTTATGGCACTGTGTCTTTAGGAATTTATAAAATAAAATATGTAAGTAATAGGCTGGACCCAATTTACCCATTTAGACCCAATTTAATTAAAGCATCTAGCTTTAATTAAATTGGGTCTTTCCAGGATATATCTTGAGATAAAACACTTATTCTATAGTGTTATTTGAAGATATCATTATTACATTTTATTATCTTTCTGAAGTGTAAGTGTTCACTTATCATGTAACATCTATCTCTTCAGAATATACACCACTGCCACAGGATCTGTCATCTGCCACTACTATAATGGGAACAATATATGACTAAACAAAAATTCAATTTCATATGTAACATTTTTAAGTCTTTATGTATATTTTATAGTAAATATTCATTCAGAAAAATCTAAATTACAGGATCTGATGTACAAAGACACAGCCAAATGGGCAATGCCATTCCAATCGTATGTGTCTCTAACCATGCTGGACATGCACCGGAGGCCTACTCCAACTCCAGTGAAGTTGATGGAGCGATCCCTGTTCAGTGCAAGGTACTGCTTTGTGGAGCACATGATGAGGAGTGGGATCTTACATCCAGCTGAGTTTGCAGTGCTGGATGAATGGTTCAGATTCATTATCAACCAGATACAGATTGATGCAGATCTGATTGGTTAGTATTGTTATTTTAATCAAAATTAAGGCTATCTTTTGTGTTTCATAATATGTTAATTTGTAATATAGGCCTAGATGTTGAATTTAATATTAGTATTTGTAGTTGCTTTTAAATCCACTGGTTTTTTTTTATCCCTCGTTTGGGTTCATAGTAAATGTGAGTGATGAGATATATTTAAAGTAGATATGATACACACTCAGCAAAGAAGTAATTTCTAGAAAAAAGCAGCACAGGAAGTATAAAAATTAGGTACTTACTATAACTGACAAGCCATTTGTTTTATTATCAATCATGTTAGTAGGTCACATTGTGAGTATTTATCTAATTTGAGAATTATATCTTGTGGTCAAAGCAACATTTTGAATATTCACAATAAAATAAATGTTATTGCAGTTTAGTGTTTACTGATCATGCACATGTGATTATCAGTTATATCTTTAAAGTATGTATGACTTTTCAGTATACCTGAAGACAACACCAACTGTAGCACATGAGAGGATCAAGAAGAGGGCTAGGTCTGAGGAGCAATGTGTTCCATTGTCCTACATCGAACAACTGCACACTTTACATGAAGACTGGCTTATTCATAGAACACATGCGGAATGTCCTGCTCCTGTAAGTAGCTTAACAGCTTAAAATTGTACTTCTCATCTTGAAGGTTACATAACCTCCATTCCTGGTTGAGTAAAATATGGTGGTGGAATGAAATTAAAATAAATTTATACACCAACAGTGATAAAATAGTTTTAAATAGTGTGTTTAAATTTCTTCAGTTACAAGTATGTCAGAGAATGAAAAGATACACTTGAATTATTAATTAAACATTAAGTAGTATTAGTACATGGTAAATGTGTGTCTTCAATACTACACATCTGCCTAACCCTTCAGGAAATTCAGATGTGATGCTGTGTTTAGTATACATATTCGAGAATTAAGCATGAATCATTTTTCTTATAGGTCTTGGTGTTGGATGCTGATTTAGATCTGTCTCAAATAACAGAAGAATATAAGAAGAGTGAACACCAAATATTAAGAAAGGCTGTTGATGTGGTGATGAGATCCCCCAGTAAACTGAGTCCAAAGAAACCTATTACCACTTCCCCCATACAGATAGGACCACAAAGAAGAATATTATAATGTTAGCTTTACTTTTTATTTATAAAAAATTAATCTTATTTGTGTTCTTTATGATCATGACTCTACCTAATTGTTAGTATGTTAGTTTGTAAGATTATGAATGACAGAATCACAAAAATATGTTGGGATATGTGACTACCATAGCACAGACAACAAATATTGTTCCATAATGCTTTAAAAGTGACTCCTTACAAAGGTGACATTAACAATAATACCAGTGTTAGTACTAGTATTTTTCATTAACAAATAAGAAATAAGTATGTACGGTAATAGTAACAATTAGTTTGTGTATGTATTAAAATTTCGCATTTACTTTATATTTCCTATTTTGTGTATGATATCAATTATAGTTTGTAGTGTAGTAATTGTACAATTTTGTCGAAATATAATTTTTATTGGTATTGGTTTTGTTTTCTCATGTTTGTTCGTATTTTATGCACTGCCATACCGTTCATCTGATTGCGATAAATTTTTGTCAACTTATTGTATTGCTTACACTTGCGCGAAGGTTATAGGCATAGTACAATTAATTTACAGTAGGTGGCGCGCGTGTCGTATATGTATTTTAAAGAGCTAATTCATTTCTTCTGCGGCAGCAACGCGGCGAGTGCCAACTAGTAATATATGTATATGAAATTGGATATACTGATCTGTTAGATACACAGATATACTACCATTCAGTCAATCCCACAAATCTTGCTGACTATTCTCTAGCGAGTGTGGATTGCAAGTTGTTAAGGGGCAAATGTTATTTTGATTGTCCTACATAATTAAAAAGACATTTTCGGGCCAAGTGATCCCAATTTCAGTAAAAACGATTACCCTTTGAACGATTTTTCTGGGTTAATTGAAGATATTATATAACTGGGAAATATATTCTAAACCAGTCTTACAAGATACATGAGTTTACTAAAAGATCCGCTGGACGCTCCAAGACAAAATGCTGCTGTCGACTATACCGTAACATACTATGGCCGTAATAGGTGCGTATTGGGAAAGAAACATATTTCTTGTATATTTTAGGTATGGGGCAACGTACATTAGACTAATACGGCGCTAGCCGCTTAGTTAATTGAATTTTTTTTGTCTGAATCACTGGAGTGTGAAAGCACCTTTTTTTATTAGCATGGTGTGAGAACCCATCATGTGCTATCCTCCGGGATGCTGTACCCCTACCGGCTAAACTCACCACGGTGGTGGGAGCAAGATGTGTTAGGGCTAGGGGTTTACGGCGTGTTGCGCGCCGGGGTGGTTGCTCCCTGGCGCCTCTTCCTCCCAGCGCCGGCTCTGGGGTAGAGCGAGTGGAGCGGTCGCTCTAGGCGCTAGGTGGCAAGGGGCACCAAAATGCCAAATGCGAAAAGTAAATTTGTAATGGCATCTTTTGAGAGGCCCGGAACTACACGACTGCTTATGTTAATGAAACAGCCGTGTAATAATTTGAGCTACTTAATTGTGATGACTTTTGCAATAGAGTTGATTTTTGAAAAAGTTCGTAATTATTATTAAAATAAACGGAAATACAATGTATGTGATGTGAATGCGTCGATCAAAGGGCGCCGAAAGAGGATTTCCCTCTACTCTGCTGAAGGGCTAGGGCCGGCGCTGCCTCCTCCGCCGCTCAGCGGCCTTCTGGAGCATGATTGCTCCACAGAAGGAGACCACTGCCCTCCAGTTTTCCGATTCAGCCAGCATACTGATACTATAGCTGACAGAGGGAGATCTTGCCCGATCTGGTCGACCAGAAACGTGTGCTGTGTAGTATCTTGGCCGCCGCGCTTGCTCCTCTTGAGCCAGGCTCCGAAGTGCGGCAGTATCGCTTCGACAACGCGCTAGTGCGCGAACTGTGGCCGTAGAAGCCGTTCGCGCCACAAGTCGAGCGCGTGTCTACGTGCGCGCCGCTTTAGCCTCTCGAACGCCGAAGCTGGCGCGGTCTCGCCATCCTTGCGGATAGCGCGGATCCGGTGATACACCCTCGCGTCCGTATCTACCTGGATGTCGAGTGGCACATACCGCGCCAGTAGAGTTGCCGCTTCAAAGGATACTGTACGGTCGTTTTCAAAGCCCTACTGCCACACAATGATAACCTACCAAACTTTGAAAAAATTTCAAATTAATAACTCAATTTCATATTAAAAAGAATTAAGTCTTTGTCATAGACTTAGAATTTCGCTTACGGTCTTTGTACATAAAAAAACTAGTACAAATCATCGCATATAATTCATAAACAGAATTTCGCTACTGAGAGCTTAGAGAAGTATTTACGTTCTCTAAGAATGAGAGAATTAAATTATTACTGTACAAGTTTATACAATACCTCTGGCAACATTAATTAGCTGTCAAATATATTATTGTGTCATTGTCAGGTGTTTACTTACATGCCGATAATCAATTCAATTTAGGTCAATTTTTAAATAGAATAACTCTTTATGTATAGTTTTAATTATTTTATTAGGTGCAATTTATTATTATCATAATTTGTAATGAGTTCTTGTTGCGGCAACGAGTTAATATTTAATTCGGTTATTAGTGAAGTAGTGTCCTGTAATTTGGAGCAAGTATCGTATTTTATCAATATTGTATACAATTCTGGTTTTATCCTTGGTGCTGTTGTATTAATTGGAATCGTAATAGTAGTGGCTGTTGTAAAATCGGTGTCAAGTTCTCATCGCAAGCGCGCTAACGTTTGAAAGTAAAAGTAATGAGGTTGTTTACTGCGCGGCTGTAACCACGGCACCACAGCGTTATAAGGTAAGGAGCGCATTCACTATTTATTGTATACTTTTATGGTAATGTATCGATGGTCTTTGTGATAAGTAAATTTTGTAAATGCTATATTTACATCAGGTACTGAGTATGCCAATGTATGAACTGTCTATTACTTACTACAAAACTATATTGAGTTAAAAAATAAAAAAAAACATTATAAATTCAGAGCTTATACTTATTAATAGCTTTTGGACAGAAATTGAGTTGGCATGACATTAATTTATTATTTTATTTTCATTTGCTTATAATTTAAAATCACAAATATTTATTTTTAAAGTTCATGATACACTAACATAAATAAATAACTTAGTTTCTATCACTCCATAATTGAACAAAATATAATTTTTAACTATTTTGTTAGTTTTCAAAAATAATGATTTAGATCCTGAGATGCCGTTCATTATGAGCCAGACCATAAGATACATAGATTAGATCATATGCTGGATATTTTGTAAATAATTGTTATGTTGTTCTTTAATATAACCAGTATTTGTATTAAATCATCTGCTGTATAATTTTACATTAGCACATCCTACCAACATTCAACTTACTAGAAGTGCCATAGATATCTGATGTATCATTATTTGGACTAACAGTTTGTAGTTATTGATTAGACAGATGGCAAAATTATCATTGATTTGTGAGATAGTCATTTATCTATCCACTATGTACCAAACTTTAATATCTGATAATCAGTGGTGTGCGGTTCATAAAGACAAAAAGACACTGCATACCCTGCATAACTCAGATAAATATTAATTATAAGATATTTGAGATGGCAAATCACATACATCATTATTTAATCGACAAGATGATGAACCAATACCAGCATGCAGTAGGTATTTTTAAGGAAGTAAGCTTTTAAAATTGTCTTCCTACCCTGTCTAAAGACTTGGTGCAAGACACTGCTGATAATCAAATTTGGTAAGATCAAAGTGAGTGACAGTGCAAAAAAAAATCAAATACATACTTACATACATTTATTATTTCCACAATGGTAGTGGAAAGAAGAAAAGAAAGGAAAGCTGTTATTTGGTGTAGCAGTGTTAAGCCAGAGTAAAAAAATGTGCAAGTGGCTATCGCTTCACCCCCTATTCCTTAATATGTTCAGTTCAGGCATGTTGTAACACATTCACCAAAGTAAATGAAAGATTAGTTTGAAAAATCTCCCTATAAAGGAAACCTATTTAAAAAAACACTTCAAAATCCAATCTTGGCCTTTTGTATCTATACAAGTAGTTTATTTAAAGCTCACACAATACATTGTTTCTATAAACAATTAATATTACATCATTTAATTCATACATTACAACTTTTATGCCAAGTCATTTTCTATTTTCATGTGTTTTCATATTTTTTTATCTTCGCTTCCATTTTGTTTAGTCATCCTTATTCATACATATCTCTTTTGATTTAGCTGTGGTGCAAAACAGTACATCAACATGCATAAAAATACATTTCAATAAAAAACGTTTTAAAACCTTTTTGTTTAATGTTGTTTGTGGACACAGGTGGGCATGTAGCAGCTATCTTATTACTGTCAGTATCTACTTATTTTCTGTTATTTACGTGATCACCCAGTTAGAAATGATAATCATTATGGCCACAGTATGTATACATACGGGTACCTAATTTCCGCCCGCGACTTTGTCCGTGAGGTTTGTTTATCATTAGCCTGTTTCGGTCATAGGTTGAGTTTTCAAATATCCTTTTTTAGTCCTATGACTCAAACTACGTCATTAAACTGTATACAATATCTTGTGTGAGCCATTTGGGGTTGGTTTTGATTACGTCATTTGGTTAATCAACTTATAATTTGATGTGCTAAGATCAGGCTAAGATGACAGTTCTAAGGTCCTCTTATAGGGGTCCTTAATTTCATTGGACATGTTAATAGAGATTAGAGCCTAAAGATTCAAGAGTGAGCCAATTATTTTAACCATGTCCAGATATAACACTAATACTCGCGAGACCTATGTGGCAGTTAGACTGGTTATCTCGCCGAACGAAAGTGAGTGCGGTCGGTGAGCGGCGCTAGTTTAACGCACTAATATTACCTCATTCGACTCGCCCACTTTTTCACTTTCCTCTGGTGCATTCAGAAAGCGTAAAGTCACTTCATTCATATTTTTGACAATATTCATGTTTTCATATGTTGTAATAAATTCGGCACCTCTTTTAGGTGTATTAATTGATTTTTGTAGTCATAATTTAGTAATTAATCTTCGGAAGATAATCAACATCGGTATTATCAACGAAAATTGAAGACCTCTCGTTGGCTAAATCTAAATGATCTTCAATCAAAATAAAACTTTTTGTGAAAAAATTAACTTTAAAATTTTCGGGCAGTACAGTGGAATTACTTGAATGGGACCAGACGGAAAATTCTTGGGTTTTCCCGGATCTCCCGGACATCTAGCAACCCTAGTGATAGCTGCCTTACTTGGTTTACTGCTGGCTGACTGGACCTCTTGACACTCTGATTCTTGATAGTCTATCGGATATTTTCCGTTATCGTATTCCTACGTACTTAAATGCGATTTTTGCAAATTTTAGGCAATGCCACTGGTATGGAATAGACAGTTTGAACATTTTAACTACTACCACACTTAACTTCAGTGGTCATCATATCATGTTGTCCTGTCGCCGTATCGGAAAAGCGTGAATATATCGGTAATTGCAGTTTTCATGTGCATGTAGTTTCACTTGACATTTGAAACAGAGAAAACGATACCTAGATTAAAACAGATTTCGTTGAACATTAGCTTGGCACAAGACCAGAAAAGGCATCAGAGGACGTGTCTGGAAACAGAGGAGCATTCGAATATGTTCCTTGCGTCGTTTGACACACAGATTAGATTATTTTATCATTTGAGGCATTAAGTGGTTTTTTGATCTAAACGTTCCACGTTTGGCGTACGCATGAGAACTGTATTCTCAGAGCCTTGTTGTATGACCTGCAGACAGTTGTTGCGGCTCTGCTCTATATGATCATTACTGTCTGGCCAATTTTTTACTATGATAATGATCTCATCCCCATGGGAAAAGATGGGTATCTTCCTATGTGATAACTCATGCCTACACAGAGAAGGATCGTGTGAATATCCGTATTTTAGGCCGCTTGATTTTATTATTAACTACATATGGACCCTCAATGATATAAATAATTTAATTGACATGGATGGTTTTCTGTGAGTTCCAACGCGCTATAATTCCCACGTTCCAGAACATTGGCCGTTAGATCACTGGGAAGGGATCACACATAAACAATGCCACAAAGAGAGAGGATTCGATCACCTTGGTAGTTTTACAAACAACATAAATAATTATATTGTGGAGGCTGAGTCGTGATTAAATTAGGTACTGTATATTTTGTTAGCTGGTGTCAAAAATGAGACTTATAGTCAAACACTGGGGGGTCATATCAATAGTAAAATGATGGAGGGTGAAGTTGAGCAAATTAGAATCTATTTCACAAAAAAGTAAATATAATATTATAAAAAAAAACGTATATATAACCTATTTTTAATTTCATTGTTTAGACGTTTTAAGCAGGAATTTAATGATTTGTTTAAAAATTTCGTAAATTGTCTATTGTTGGAAGAAGTGTCACGATTTTGGGGCGGGTCATGACTCCGCGACCCCCCTCGGACCGCTGCTTATACCATTTGTTTTTACTGTCATGAATTTTATACATGCTGCAGTTGTCTGTGAAAGAGCAGAAAGCCATCCGTCTGAAAATGTCATAGGCTAATTTTCATGTTCAACCAAACATTTTGAGACTTGAACAATATGTAACAAGAAACTCTTTATTTTAATGCGCCGGTTGATAACTACTAAGTTTTGCCGAACTTTCCAATCATTAGGTTTCTGGAATTAATTGCTAATATTTACCCCATTCATAATCGTGGTCGTGTTCCAATGTATTGTATGCATGACGTTTATTCATAGGAATGCTACGTATTGGGTAGTTATCTATTAGCCACAATAACCCAATTGTCAAGTACACGGGTAAGTTGACTAATTAGTTACGTAATAATGATAAGCAGCTGACATACTTAATGTACGGGTACTGCTTTTTGTAGTTTAATGGTTATATTCCTATGACCTTTTTCTTAAGTACGTTTTAATTAGAAATATGATGTCTAGCTTGGATAATGGCGACCTAAAATGTGAAGCTCTTTGTCATCGACAAAACTATTTGAAAATGTCTACATTTTACCTTAGAGAACAGGCGTGTTTGTTTCACCCCAATTATTTAACAATTGCGCAATTCACGAAGACATTGCATGTTGATTAGTCGATCCTTCCTTTGACATTGCCCTCGCTGACATAGTTACAGGTTGAAAAGAACCACTTCTACCAATCAGCGACAATATGGCCGATTGAATACAAAGACAATCTCTCACGAAGGGTGATCAATTCGTCATTTACAATTTGTATAATGTCAATCTATCTCAATCAGGTTTGGAGACCAGCGACTGTAAATCATTTGACGGGCATTGCATTTGTTTCTATTTGGTTATTGTTACGTCGTTTCGCCTAATTTGGGTCTATTCCATTGCTTCTAGAAAAACATGTTATTTATTTTTTAAATCCTTCTATAGCGTTTATGGCGATTTGAGTTGTAAACTATATCAGTAATCCAAGTAGCACGAGTATGACAGTATAATTGGGTAATGAGATGCTCTCAATCCCGCAATCGGGCGATAACTCTCCTATAAATTGAGCGAAATGACTTGTCCATCTCTATTGAGTTTACTTTTTCAAGCTACGTTCTGCTTTTAATCCTCAATATATTTTCAAACTACAATATTTGTGACAGATGGCGTATTCCTTATACTACTAAGACCTCTTCAACAACCATGTAACCATTTACGGCTAAAATGGACCTATTTTAATGTAATAAGTCCGATAAAGTTTTAACACCAACTACGTCGTTTTCATGAGTTCGTTTTCATGAGCAATAATATTTTTGAAATGTCTGAATTTGTCAACTATGTCGAATCAGTTAACAGTGTCACATGACAAGCTGTTTCAATAATATGATATACTTTAATGCTGCAGCTACTTCGCAATTCGTTTCGGAGAACTTCTAATTAATGAATTTGTTGTGTCTTATATAGCGAATTGAGGAAAATACCTTGTGTTCCAGTAAAGGTCTTCGCATAAATCGAAATGTCATCCTCCGCATGTCTCTTCTTGTAACGTAAAAGGTATAATTACATTATTTCATGGTTAGTCACTCGGTCATTTGTGTGGGGGGTAACTTGTAAGTCAAAAGTAGTTGATTAAATGTTTTTGAAAGGAGCTACGTTATTTTTTTTTGTTATTGTAGTTTCTAGATCGATGTCGACGAGATAGTATGAAAAGTATGTATTGGTACTACAAAGTTCCTGGTAAGGAGGCGGCTTTTGTATCCACCTATCTGTTTTTTAAATAATTTAGGTTTATTTTGGTTGCAAAATCATCACCAAAATTATCAAAGTATTTTCAAAGAAGGTTGTAAGTTTCAATGTATTGATTGTACGCGTGTAAAGACCAAGATGGAAAGAAATTACAAAAAAAAAAATGCTTACTTATAGAACTTAAGCTAATGATATTCTTGAGTTTTTTTTTATCTAGTAAATTACCATTATGTTTGTGACTGCCACAGATTACTGATGAATTTGCTTCAAATTCCTTAGTTGTAATTTATCAGTGGTCGTTCAGATAACCCTCGCTGACGAAGTAAGAAGACATGCAAAGATAAGTTGAAATTGCTTGTGTAAATGTCTTAAATTTTAAACCGGGGAACATTTGACGTTATTGTTAAAGTCTTACTGATTATTAGTTGCCATGCGATGTAAAATGCATGCTTTATATAATGCACATAACGTTTGCCTAATGTGTAGATATATTTAGTGAAAACGTGCTTAGATATTAAGCTACACATGTTGGTGTATCGTAATTCAATTTCGGCACACGATCCCGTAAAATATGTATATGAATAAAACAATTCATCTCATCACTACCGTTATTTTGGTACATATACCTATGTATGCGTTACATCTATGTAAGAACGTGATCCAATACATTCACACAGATTAAAAGTTATTGTAGGCATTTTATTGATTATGAAATATCCTTATCTTTGATATATTATCAAATATTGTTTCAAATACCCGTCTAATAAGATATGGCTAAGTATGCGGAATTGAATGCTTTCTTGATAAAAAGATAAATGTATGGCCTAGTTTAGGATTTAAATTCGATATGTAGGTTAAGTTCATGGGTAAAATTAATTATCTCATAAATGTATAGGTAAATTATTCCAACTTGTTGCGACTGGAGTTTATTTATGAGTACAACCCTCCTACGTGACTTCCGCGGCATGATAGACAGCTGGAGCATTATAAAATAACCGTTTTGGAGTTTCGATTACCCTGGGTAATCGTACATCCTTACGAATATTGAGAGTGAGCCTATAGGTAACCTTACTGGGCTCAGAACGTCTATCAGGAATAACCCAATATCTCATCGATTTTGCGATCGAATCGCGCGCTTGCGCTTGATCAACGCAGTGGTCAATGTAAAGTGAACATTATACAAGATGTTGTCTAAAATCGCTAGTTTACCTAATTGAAAACTAATTCTGTTCTAGTCTCCATATGAGAGTAAAGTAATTTTTGCATAGCTAATTTAGTTTTTTTTTCGGAGAATTTAACTACATATACGTGTACTTTAATTTAATCTTGAAGTAGATTACTTGGGTAAATATCTTCCCTTGAAACGGGCATGTAACAGTAAGCATCTTTTGGGGACAGCGTGCCCAAGGCAGGGGTGACTCTCTCCGTGCAGCCCCATTATTTTAATGGGGCTGCACGGAGCAGTGCAGTGCAGCGACATTATTTTAATAGGTAGACTTGCACACGTTATCTTTTCAAACCACCCGGAGCTCTTCATAGTTATCTCCATTTTTCAACGGGAGACTAATGTTCTTATTCGACAAGGTACTCAGACGTAACATATTCGTTGACACATTCGGGTTTAAAAACAGAAAATGACTTGTCTCTTATGTTTAACTATGAAGCGGGATTAAAAAGTCAAGTAGGAGACGCTAATGTCACGTGTTGGGAACCAAGCGACTCGGCGCTGAAACACAAAATAATGTAGTCGTCAACTCCCCAGAGCTGACGACAAAATTTATGTTGTGTCAACGAAAACAACAAAACACGCGGCTGTATGAAATTAGGCAAATGGGTTGACGTTTTTGTGAAAACGAACGGGAAAAAGTGAATAGAAATGTATGGTAATGCCTACACAACTAATACAGTTTTATTATTAATCGCAAGTTAGAACGAAGCCTGTTTTTATGAAATTCAAGGTCTTTATATATAACTGTAAAGTCATTCTGAATAATAATTTGCATGATCAATATTTCAATTGTGGAAAAGTTGATTCCGTCCGCATTCGAGTTCGTTCTATTTTTCCAACCTCATAAAGACTCGTATATTGAAGTAGACGATCTGGTCCAATAGAAGAGTGACTACCTTTTACGGGTAAGCGATATAAGAGTGTTTCATATCATCATCAGCCATTTGACTGTCACTGATGGGACTCAGGCGACTTGTGATTGAGAGTTAGCCTTACGGGCCGTAATCCACCACGCAGGTCCCGCGTGTGTTGGTGGATATCACTCGGATCTGAATTATTGGATCTAGTGCATACATGCAGGACTCCTAAATTATATCACTCACTGTTAGATTGGTGATAAATAATTCGTGCATGCAAGTTATGTTTACATCATACTGGTTAGTTTGAATTAACAAGGAAGGAAGTTTGAATTAACCCTCGCACGCAGTGATGGCCCACTGCTTGTAAGAGGATGTTTCTTTAACTAAACCCTATTCATTGATCTAATTTTAATTATATTAGGAAGATAAATAAAATAAGATCAATTATATATATTTTGCGACGCTTTTTTTTATCCACGTGCGTCGCAAAAAAATCTAGCCAACATTTTATAAGTAAAACAGCTTTTCTTGGAAATCTCGACAGAATAAATGTTTGTTATTATTTATTCAATTTTGCAAGCTCACACTGTTGAACAGACAACATGTGTAGTTTTAAATAAGTACCTACACAGCTATTTACGATTGTTGCCAAACGAAATTTAAAAGATTATGATCTTAATTACCTAGTACTGTGGAGCTGGCTAGACAAGTGGCGATGCAGGTCAGTCGACTATTGCATAAAATACCAAGGAATTTGTACAAATGCAAATGATATGAGGTACTCTGACTACTATTCCTGATCAACTTGGAAGCTCCAAACATCTTGCTAGTCCCAACCATAACGTTATCTGCTCTTCTTGAGCACATACACTTCCACATATAAACGTAGTGCTGGCATGGCTACCGATAAGTTACGGGATAGGGAACCATCCAAAAAGCCCTACATAAGCTAGTCACTTCGCCTCACCGCAAGTAGTAATTGATTAATCGAACGAATTAATCTTTACCCAATAAATTATAGAGCTTAATTTGACTTGACGTTGTCGTTTTTCGAATAATGGGAATTTGGCACGCGGCGGCTATTAGTAAGTGAATGAAGTGAGGTGAATGCCCAAGTTTTTGGAGTTTACTTGAGTTACAAAAGCAACTCATTGCTAGTAGTAATGTGACAGGCAAATTAATTAATTTAAACGAGGATGTTTTTTAAGATAATAATATAATGATAATATAAAATATTCCTTTAAATCCTTTTCTTTTACATATTTTAAAGTCAAGTTTATAATTATAATAAATATGCTTATGGTCTTTTCTCATATTGAATAAATTATTAAATATAATAATGAATTCATGATATTGAGTAGTCATAGATGTCAAGATTTGATACAGGTGTTAAATAAGAGGTTGCAGCTTTTTAGTTTGCTTTCTCAACAATATCTATAGGGATATTGTTGAAGGGATAATTAAAGGATTGTAAGTGTTAATGAGACCAAAAATATAATATGCGACAGTGGATACAAAAAATTAGATCGATATTTGTTAATATTTTATATAAAAGAAAAAATCGTCGTTAATAATGTACACGTCTTACTCTTTCGCAGCCGGTAAAATGTTAGCCACATTGTAATCCTTAAAAGAATAATGAGGACAAGACATTTGCGCATAAATAATAATTTGTAAGTATTAACAATTTTACAACTTTTATTAACATTTAAAATTTGTGATATACCTCATAAACACGTATTATTTAAAGATTTTATTTTATGAATGAATGATTGTCTTATTTATACATACATTAAGTAGATTTTACATCGACAATCCTCCAAGTTCACGAGTATATAAATAGTTACTATGTAAATTACACTACTGACTAATAAAGGATATACACATAAAGTGATGTCCAATGTGTTTTTACAACATATTTACCGCGTGCTTAAGGGTTGTTTTGTTTATAAATATGAATGTAAATACCTACCTACCTATTTCTTTTTGTTAAATATTATATTTGAGCATTACTAGACTTTAGAAGTGCATTCAACTCGGTTGAAATTGAACTCAAATTGAAATCAATTCAACTCTACTTACATCTAACACTTTCTTCGTCTGTTATTTCTTAGTTTCTTTGTGATCATTCGTAGGTGGCTCGCTCTGATGACATATCTTCGAAATTATGCGATCTTGCTGCTGGTGTTCCCCAAAGAGGCTTGTCAACCCAATACTAAGGACTTGGCATCTCTATAAATAATAATATAATCTGCGTCTGAATTCATAATATCAGCGGTGGCTTAAGACTTTTGGGGCTTTATTTAAGTTGACAATCTCTAGCAGACATACTATTTCGCTTTTTCGATCAACAATTTCTTCTTCCATTTTTGTTTATACGATTATGAATTGTTAGATTTCCTGGAATAAGTTAGTAAGTATAGATGTGAAAAAGTTACGTTATCCCGATATTTATGTAACTAGAACATCGTTTTATATTCCGTATTAATATTAACAGTGAACACAGAATATTTACCGATATTTACGCGATCTGAATCCATTGAAGTACTGAAATCTTACGGAAATATTTTGAGTTTATTATATTTAGTTTATTTACCTACGGTAAGCAACCAAACATTTAAAAATAATATAAAAACGTGATATATTTCAGTATGATATCAGTACCTCCATAGAACACAGAGTGCGTTGTAACATAATAGGTACCTACAAGCTATTTTACTAACAGAATTACCTGATTGCATGAACATGAATTTCAACGGATACAGTTTTAAAATTCAACGTTCATGTTATATTGATTGTCCTGCTCTTAAATGTTAAGGAGTGCAATGTTACATATTTATGATATTACAAACATGTTTTTTTTTGTATAGCGATATGTAAGAAAACTCTTGCTTGATTTGGGAAACAAGTTAGACTGAATAAATAAAAAAAAACAAATTTCAATCTAAATAGAACAGACTCATGCTGTAAATACCTTATATCTAAGACTCAAGTAAGATAAAGAGTAAAAAGTGGTTTACTAACAGCTTCGCAGTTTGTAAGCTCCAGTTACATTGCCATAACTTTACTACAGCCCGACTCTAGCACCTTTAATTCTTTTTAAAGCCGGTTATTGTGTGAAATAAAAGGTATTTTTAAATTAGTATTGCGTGCTGAAAAGGCTTTAAAAATTAGGATCAGCTACCAGTTATACATATGGACTTATTAACTCGACGCCAGAGGAATAAACTTGATTAATTTCTTTTTTTCCGATCCAGCTATTTTGAGCTTAACGCTTTAATTAATTGATATCGAAATGTCTGGCATGACCAGCCGCCTACTTGATTTTTTATAACTTGAATGCTCGTTTCGTCGAGGATTACTTGAGGCCTATGAATTCCGTCGAATCATTTCATGGCTCTTAACTTGGTGAGAATATAGCCGGGTGTGGAAAATATCCTATCTATAAACGAACAAGTGTGTCAAATCATGATTTTATAAGTTCCGGTTTGTGAGGCCAAAGATATTATCTGTCACGAATGTCAATACCTTAATACGGTTTTTAATTGTTAAAAGAAGTCTATTTTTGGAACATGTGTTCGTATACAAAAGTTGCAAAATGAATATGATTTGGGTCAGAGGGTCGCCTTAGGGGTTGGACTAAAATAATGTTAGTGAAGGTAAAAACAGTGAAGAAGTGTCCGAAGGTAAAAGTTTCAAGAGCAATCAGTTGTCGGAACTAGGCATGCATCAAACGCTTACCGGAGGAGCAGAATAGAGTGACGTAAGTGAGTGTGTATTCGGCCAGGCTTTTCGGCGGGGCCCCCACCATTACGTTTTGTTTACAAGAGCGACGCCTGAGCGCCGGCACTCGCAGCCGGTCAGCACGCGGGACGCGACGCTCGCGACGGCGCAACACTACCGCTAATAACCATTGATAAGTGATGCCCCTCAAGTGTTGAGGCCCCCGACGACGCACTACCGGTTCCGAAGTCGTCGCAGAAAAAACTGGAGCTATTATACACCTATTCGGTTTACATTAGATCATATCCGCGAAATAAGACGTGCAACCAGTGTGTGCTAAGGACCTGCATATCGCCGAAAATTATCGTAAGTGTCATATTGTCAATTTTATTTTGTACGCTTAACCAGTTTTTGTTATACCTCGCGAATTCTATTACAAAACACATGCAAATGTTTTGTTGTAAAACTAAATCGTCATTCTGAAGAGCTTTATCTATTTGCTCGTTGAACGTTTTTGTTAGTGCGCCTTTTAATTTCGGAACAAGCGTCGTCTACTTGAAGGTCGAAATTTTTATGTCACTTACGTTCCTTTTCGAAATCGAAAACCGGTTGGGATCTTTTTTTAAGCTGGTGTAATAAAATTAACATATCAGTGGCAGGGATCGGTGCACGTGTGGCACACACAGGTACTTTTGACTTAAATTTAGGGGACTGACTCTCTTGCACCATACCATCGCTGTGATGCATTGAGGAAACCATACGGACAATAGTTTTGTCCGTACTTTGTTTCTTTTTCAAGACATAAATCACGATGAACAAAATTTGATTTAGAAAATCCGCCATTCTCGAATTTTGATATTACTGCGTATCTCCCCTCGCGTTGTCGGCGTATTTGTTTACATAGTATTTGATCCAAACACTCGTTGACTTACGACGCTATGAATACCGAAAATTACTTGACATTGTCCAAGCTGTCTCTTTTTATTTTGGTCTTCGTAACTCTGCTAACTAGTAATAGCTGTAATTTGGGTATTAGGTACTAAACTACAAACTACCTTGGACGTGTTGCTGTTAAATTGAAGAACAACAAACGAATTAATGAGTATCGGGTTGTAAACGCTCCTACAAGCAGAAACGGCATTTCGTAATAGTTATTGCTAGTTAATTACGTTTACAAGCAGCGCTATCATCACACAATGGATAAAGGAACAGATTAATGAGCGAATGCGAGAAGCGGAAAAATCAATGTACCAACAAGTATTCGTTTCCGAATACATTGTAAAATCGAATGTTGAAACGAGAAGTCCATAATCGTTATAATAATCGAAGCCTATAAGTTTACCTACCAGTGCATGTAGAATAGTTGGTAAATTAATATTAATTTGTGTAAATTAATGAAACTGGATCACAGGCTTATTTTCTAAAGATTCTGTTTCATAATAAGGACGTATTCATGAGATATACAAATTATAAACTATATCTTTATAAACGATAGTTATGTGGCATGTGGTGGTACAATAATTTATATTTAATAGTATATTATCCAATATAAGAACTTCTTTGAAGTAAAAGGATGTTTGGAATCCTTGAATGTTCTCAAATTATTAACAAATATTATTGTTTCAAGAATCCCATAATTTACGACTTTACTTCCTGGCAAAATATTATTCCATCAACATTAATGTTCTTAACCTATTTTCCAAGATCTGAAATAAATTTACAAAATAAAGCTTATCAGGTATTCGAGCTTATCTAAATGAATGAGAAAATATTTTACGTAGGCGATTATAAATGCCCTTGTGTCCTAGAAGTAGGTTTTCGTCTGGGAGCCTGCTCTAGTAATAATTGTAATCTAACCACCCTCTTCCTAGCGACCTCCAGACGTTTGACCTCTGCTTCGAACCGGCCATTCAATTGTTATTGTTGTTGTTACACAATATTATTCGTAATATGTATAGATTTGGAAAATCCATTAGATTAGTTATGCATCGAATTTATTAACTCTTAATTTTTGTAGTCCAACCTGTAAGCTACGTTTTAATTTGGTATGCTTGCTGTGTGGTTGTTTCTTTAGATAGGTCTCCTCATCCTCCCCTCGTTTATTCTTTAATCCTCGTTTCATGTATGGTCGTTTAATTTTTTTTTTCTATGTGGGACTAAACTTTTAATGCAAGATTGTAAATTTTTATTTATAATTATATTGAATTTAAATCCAAAATGTTGTTGCCAAATGACGGATGAACTTCTCCAATGTAGAGTCAAATTTAATAAAATACTAATTAAGAATAGTAAAAACATTATAGCGACAGTCTTTTTTTCCAATGGGGCAGGCAGATAACAAAATACCACGTGCCACGTGCGCGTAGTACGGCTAAGTGCGTAGCAGTGTCTCACTGCACAGCAACGCACTAAGTCGCATCGATTGCTTGCGGACATGCAACAAGTGTCTCGTGTAGTACTCTTATTTACTGGCGCTGTTGCTTCTTCATTGAGAACATATTGATATTGACTCCCATAAGTGTATTTATTTATGGATAAACCCTTGACCCTAACTAAAGTTGATGACCTTACCACATCTCACTAAGGACAAGGTAACTCTAATAAATAATATCATCAACCAACAGATAATACTCGTAGTAATATTTTATTTTATTGCTCTGTGTGATATATACTACCGTTCCTTTCTTATGATATAAATTCAACAAAGTAATCGAAGACCGTCCATGATTTATTCAGTACAACATTGCTTTTTACTGTCTGTATTGATCGTGTTCTGGGTAAAGACATGATCTTCAGATTCGATCGTAGAGCCAGTGCGAGACATTGGTTATTATAAACTACACTTTCTTTGTGAATATTTAATTTATCACGAATCTTAACAATCCTCACCAAAATACGTTTCTCTATAAAAGTCTGTATGTAATCCTAATATGTTTAATATTGCGTATCACATTTATGATTCACTTCATAAAAGCAATGTTAGTTTTGGAGACTTACGCATGCGTATGAGTACAGTGTGTTGGAATGATGATATTTTTGTCTTACCTTTATCCTTGGCCCTTTTACGAGTCACTCCTCCTTTCTGCCTATCTGGTTCACCGGTTTTGTACTGTAAACAACTCTTATCTGCTTAGAATTCTTTTTATTAGTATTTCTCAATGCAGTTGGGTACCTGGCGTGAACATTTCAAGATTTTCCCAATACACAATCTATACAAAATCTTTCCCTGGGTTTCTTTAGATTTTCAAAACATAAGTTTACGAAGTATGTGAAGAGATGGATGCAACGAAATCTGTAGTTTCAGAAAAAGGCATACGTGGCTACAATTAATTAGGTAGATCAAAAGAGAATCATCATTTTGTCATCAAAAGCCTAATCATTGCTTCAATTCAAACGTAGCTATTACTAAATCTTTTGACCTCTAAGATTATTACGGTGTGAGCGATTATTTTCTTGGTAGTTCAGTAAGCAGTAACGAAGATAACTCGTTCGTTATCGTTCAATGACCGCCGGCCACTCGCGATCGGTTAACTGATAACTTGTTTTTAATATTTTCAGAGAGTTACGAGTATTTCTATTAATATAATTTCGAGTGTTAACTAATCGTCAGATAAGTAATTATGAAATCGGTTGTAGGTTTAGACATAATAGCTCAATCATATAATATGTTACATATGTGGAATAACATATAACACATAAATACCTACAAAATATTAACATTTTAATCTGACAGTCGTCAAATTTTAATTGAGCAGTGGTGAAACGTCGTTTCCAATTTAAGAATAATATCAATCAATGGATTTTATTATTAATTTATTAATAAACAATCTCTTGAATTTTAAATGAATTAAATAGGGAAAGATGAAAGTTTTTTATGTCGCCATGGGTTTTTTCCACGCGCATCGCTTCTTACGATCAAGAATAAAGACGCGTGGTCAATCGAAAGTACATAAATCATAAAGCATCTACTTGCCAGGGTCTAATTCAATAATCTGGGTTACGAGTTCCACTTTGTACGAATAGATGAAAGTAATTAAGTGTTTTCGCTTTCGTACAACCAGTTCTGGCCTACTGTCGCTACGGTGTTCAACTGTTCACATCATTTTCCTTGTTCATTAGTGTGTTGCAAAAAATATTTTATTTAGGTTACAGATTTCCTAATAACGAGTTGTGATTCTAGTTTTGGTAGGTCATTAAGTTATTATTACTTTTGAATTCAATATCTTAGCCTGTTATCTTGGCATACAAGATTAATTATAATATTCACTGTTTATAATATTTTTACTATATTACAGATAAGATTTCTTTCTAACAAGTAGTGTAGTTATCTCTATCACATATATTCATAAAATCATTGATGATGTTTAAATTAGTTACAAGAAATGCGTCATATCTAATAACACGATAAGTAGCTATTTGTCAGGCATTGAATAATGTTTTACATCTGCTTTGGTATGTAAGCTCTTCGACAAACGAAACTTAAGTAGTTGTGTCATTTACTCAGGTAATATAGTATTTTAGAATGTTGTTTTATAAAATGCTACAGTAGTGGAAGAAAATCCGATCTTTTCATACCGAAAGTAAAAGTTTACTTTCGGCATCACCAGATGAAAGTGATTCAAGTGACCAGTTTGTATTAGTTTCGCTCTCGACTGCTTTGTCTGGAATTCCACTTACCTGTTGGAAGGTTTAACCTAAAGCTATAATAATCATCAGGTTAGAAACATTCGTCGAAAAAGAGCTGCAAGGTTTAGTAGCCTTTTCTACTAGTTATGATTCCCATCGTATCTTAGTAGTTGAATCTACTATCTATTTGTATTCTCTCTATGTGATTTCCATGCCTAAATAAATTTTCATTTGCTTTGTGTGCAAAAAAGCGAAATTTAACCAAATGTGATTACGTAGTTCGGAGAGAAAGTCGCACTATATGGTTGGAGCGTGCGTCCGACGGATTTACGTGCTGATGACGTGCGTGTTGCGAAAATTTGTTCGAAAAAAAAATGCAACAACTGATAACACATAGGAGAGTGTATATTAGCACTTATTAAGTTGTGACGTCAACAGAACACCAACCAGAAATATGAATGAATTGGCTCCGCAAATAGTGTACTAACTGAATAGTTTGCTGCTCTACATCGAACACTATTTGTGTCAAGTGTTACGCAAACTCGATTCGCTAAACTAGGTATCCGTTAAAATTTTGAGGCCGTGGAGACTCCACCCGGCTTAAAGCTCCGTACCCATTCATTGAAAGAGAAATTGGTGTCATCACCGAATCCATACACTGAACCGCTGGACTGTACACCCGGTGCCGAAGTAAAAGTGTTCCAAAAAATTTACGTCGCGAAATTACATTGCGATTTCGCTGTAACGAGGTCAGAGATGTGGGTCGAGTAACAGCTATCTGTTAGAATTGATACTTTTTGTTTGTTACATTTAGCATCCGGCATTCAAGGCGTAGTTCATGGCCATCGAAATGTTAGGCGTTGTTAGCGATTATAGCTCGAATAATTTTGTGAATCACGATTACTCGTAATTCGTGTATTGTGTGAACGCCATCGAGTTCGTTTTTGTACGTTATAGTTTTTTTATGCGTATTAAAATCAGGTTGCTACAACGTCAAGTTTTTATCTGACAGCTACGAATGCTACAGTAAAAGGAAGGCAACCAATATTTTCGACGCACAATCAACGAGAAAATAACAAAGACTGTGTCGTTTTCACAAGCTTTTTTGTGAACTTTTTTACCTATTTTGATGAACTAATTTATTATATTTAAAAAGCTACTAGTTTTCACTTTAGGATCGGATCAATTGTTGTTAATGAAAATCTGATAACTTGGTACAGGCTTGTGATTTTTTATTGAATCTACCCCCACGACTTCGTAATATCTTGGCTACATAAATATATATTACTACGACACGACTGTCTACACGTAAATCAATTTCACATTGAAAAGGAAAACACGAATTCTGACAATTTCCTGTATATCACTGTATTATTTAGGTCTTTCGTGTAGCAGGTTCCTCAAAATGGTCTGACGCAGACTTTATCAATTTACATTGGCAATTCACGCCTCATTTATTACTGCGGCTGCTACTGATATACCCGTACATTATAGCGAGTTAAATTGTTAAATGTCGATAATAAGTTGGCAAATCCATGTGATAATAGACACTTTTATGTCTGGTGCCACGACAAGAATTTTAATTGTGTTGGATGGCCAGGCCCTGAGTCCATGTCATCAAGCTACGTTGTTTTATTTTAATTGATCTTATTTTACTTGCTTATAAGTTGTTTTAAAGGTGCAATTTTCAGTCCGTTAATTAAGAAGATATGGTTAAGGCTGTCGTAACCCGTAGGCGTAAGATATCGACCTGTCATTACTTTAGTACAATTATAATCTTCATATAGTTATTCTTCTTCGTCTTCTTTATTTCTGTTAACACACACACACTCTTTGCTTTCCTTATTTCACTTACTAATGATCGCACCATCAGAAATTTCATAGATTTCAAATATATGTATAATAAAAATAAAAAAAATCTCGCGGAATGTTTATCGTCTGATCCCCGCAGTCCTTAGTGAAGCCAGGTTCTTGCAGTATGATATCATCAGTGAACATTATTACAAACGTTTAATTCAATATGTTATTGCTTCACCTGGCTTCAAGCGGCAGACTGTAATTTGTTTACATACTTTTTTATTACTTCAACAGGAAAATAATCGATGAAATGTAAATACGACAACCGATACCGCTTTTTTCTATACTTCTCTTCTGTTTAACATTGAACATTCTCCAATATGACGTACCAAGTCCCGTTATCTGAACTTCAATGTCTATTTTCCTTTTATTGCTTTATTTATATGCCTTTAAATATCACGTTTCAGTGTAAACAAATTTCCACTCTATCTAGGATCTAATAAAGCTTTCACGTGTTACTCCATCCTCTCCCCATAAAATGTACAAAATGTTAGTAAAGTCGTTGAACTTGGCTGTGAAATGTTCATATGGGTTCATTGGTTTCGAGTTGAACTGCTAGATAACCTTAGAATTGTGAAATTAAATTTATGTTAAAATCGTATGAAATTTTGTTTTTAAATCGTCACAACGTTTGAACTTTGTTGCTTGGTTAAAACCTGGAATAATCTTACAGAAGATATTGCGTAATACTCGTAGATAACCTCTTTCCTCAAAACCGCATACAAGCTTAAGAAAACCTTGTTATTTCTTAATTACTTTTTACTAGGGGTGTTTATATATAAAAAAAAATTATCTTATCTTATAATATCTTATCAACAAATAAGAATGTTTGTTGATTCTGAAGCCACGGCTTCGGAAAGTTAGAGCTATCCTGTTGAGGATCTTAAAAAAAAGCGGGCATTTTTCAGGGGTAACTATGATTAAGGGGGGTAAGGTATGATTTCATAATGTCAACCGTGTGTATTTTCGTTGGCACCAAGAAAATATCATAAAGATTCTTTGAAGTCCAGTGTATGTACATTTTCAGTGTATTTACATACAGTCTTTTATCGCTAAGTATGTTACTGTGAATATAGCTCTTGTTTGTTCCTTGTTTATAAAAGTAGAGTTTAAATCACTATCAATAAGTTCAGCCTCACTCGTAATTCATGTAATGCAGCATCGCACGGGTTTTAAAGATTGCAACACTGGCAGCTCTTTAGTATTCCTTGCAAATATATGACCCTGACATTATCGGCCCCCTTTTTGTAAGTTAGTTGAAAACATTGCACATTGGGAGTTTTCTGTCCTAGCATTAAAGTAGACACCAATAGATTTCATTTTTGATTTTAAAAGTTAAACCATTTTTTTTGTAATTGTAACACCGAGAGTACCTGAATTAATTAAATTATGGTTTTAAAGCAAAATAAATCCCCAAACAAACAGTCTGGCAAATGGGATTATAAAAGCTCTTGCTAACTACGTTGATCATTGACGCTTCTAGACCACGCATTGTTTGGCTTGTCGAGGTTGTATTGATTTTTTTATTGACATCGTATTTTTTGCGGTTGCGAGCCATTTCTACTTATTCTTGTTTGACACTGAGAAATTCTTTCACTCGCACATAGAAGGTAAAGCCGTTTACTTGTTAGACATAAAATGCAAAAGAAAAGTTACAAATTTAACGTAGTATGGTAATTTATTTGGATGTTAATCTGCAAATTTCGATTTACAGAGTTGCTTGAAACATCATAGAACTCAAAAGACCTCTGAATGAAGCAAATGAACATCAGAATCTGTGCTGGAAATACTACGTACCCTTTAAAAAACAATATAAGTTGAACCTTTGTGATTATAGAAAAATAACTACGGATGGGACGAACTATTTCAACTACAGCGTAACTAATTGTAAGCCTCCTTGACCACATCTAGGAGTTCTAAATGCAATATGTATTTATGTTTACCGATGTAATACATTTACACCGTTATCTTGTTTCAACCATAACGAGAGTAGGGTAAAGGCGTATCGTTCTGTTTAATTGTATTTGGGTGTGTGTGTCATGTAATATAAACAAAAATATAATATAATGACGTACAATGTAAATGTTCTGCTTGTGTCCTAAAATCCCATTGTTAAATTAGTAGTTTAAACAGCAGTGCTATATTACGCATTTACTGAAATTATAAGCGTATTGTGCGTGTTTTCTTGATATCTTTTTTCAGTATGTGTTTAGGGCATGTTCTTGTTTTGAAATCCTTTAATCCGTTCAGATACACGCGGTGTCCCTCAACGGGACACAATTTCACGTATTTCTATTAAAGGCCCAATAAAGACCCATGCAGCATTTTCGAAAATGTAAATTTAACATCAAAGACAACTTTGAGAACAACTATCAAATAATTTAATAATAAATAATTATCAAAGGAATTACACTAGTTTTGTTTACAAATACTCCGGGACGTGATGTTTTGATCTATGAATTAAAGAAAAGGTGTGCTATGCGAAAAAATCACGGATAACGTGGTTCATCTAAATGTACTGAACAGGTGGATCAAAGGCAATAGCCAGTTTTAAAGTAAAAAAGTGATGAGAATGAAGTGGATTATCCATTCAAACACCAGTGGATGAAGGTCCAACAGAAATACCATTTAATTTAACTTTTTTGTTTTTTTTTTTCTATCTTAGCTGCCCACAACCGTGAAGCTTGCTCTGTTTGCTCTGTTGCTAATCGTACTTTACAGAATATCTTAGATTCATTTGGAACTTGGAATTCTTAGACTAAAAATAAGTAAGAACTTATACAATGTATCAGGAATTCTCTACAAATTCTTGTAGTTTGTACATTGAAATACAAGGTCTTTATAAGATTGAGCACGTTCTCACATCAACATCTTTATTTTTGTCCTAATTACAACAAATGAGAATTTCGATTACGTTTCTCATTTCGAAACAAACACTGTTAGTATCATGCGACGGAATTTTATTTGAAATAACGCTTAAAAAAGCTTATCAGGATTTGGCTCGACGGGTTTAAGTTATCATGATTCAAGCCAAATACACTTCATTCTTGGCACAATTAGTTACCTAAGAATGTGTTATGAAGGCTTTAATTCGTATACATTTACACGTATAAGTAAAGAATAGGCTATTATGATCTTTATACGTATATTCAAGGTCGTCTCTAAATCGTCTGTAGTTACATGTAGATGTTTGTTTAGCCGTCATGTGTACAGTTCGTGTCGGAAGTGATCGCGTCGCCACTAAGTTGTTTGGCGAGGGGGAGAAGTAAAACCGCCTTTTTTGTTTGCATTCGGTAATGTTTAAATGTTAGAAGGGATTTTATAACCAAGACGCAGTGTGTCTCTATGCCTATTGTTTTATACATACATTTTATCCTTGCTCTCTTTTCCCTTAACAGATGAATTGAATATCAAATGAATGTTCTCGTATGTATTATAGTTACTTGGCATATCGGCGTCTATACATTTACGTATGTATATATCTATTGTTTTAGTTACATTATTAGCTACCTACTGAAAGTTTGTGCGCATGAAGGAAATTTGTGTAGCAGGTTGTTTATTCGTATATTTTTTCACAATACATGGAGTTTTTTTTGTTAATGTTTTGCGACACTTCAGAACTGGTTCTACGGCAAGTTTTTGCAGTTCGACATCGGACGAAGGGACGGACGAAGCAAACATTTATTTCGTGGTTTCGACATTTTTATTTTATTTACAATTACGGCTTTTATACTCAATAATCGTTACGCATGTGAACTCGTAAAGAGGTTTTATGTGCAAAATGCATATAAGTAAGCATAGGATATCCTGTGCTTACAATTCACCAATAATTGTAGTTTTGGAGAACCCATTTGTCATTTAATTCCACATATAAGCGGAATTGATATGCAATTTATATTGAATAGACCTAATTACTCATGCCGTCAATATTTAAAAAGTACACATATTATTGAAGGCAAATAAACAAAATCGAGTTGCAATATTAGTGGCCTATTAAAACTATGTTGGATTCTAATCGGTTAACCTAGTTTTAGGGTCAGCGGAAGGAAAATATAGACTTGTTCTGAACTACGTAGTTTCAACTGAATAAATGTTGCGTTTACCTCAAAATAAATAGGGCTAATAAATATATGAACGTAATAGATTGCTATACAAGGAGGGATAAGAATTCATTCCACTAGTGAAAAAATATTTTTGTATGTGCATTTGTGATAGCTTCAATTTGTTGTTGAATGCTCGTACTGTAGTCATATTTACTTTCTTCGAGCTGCTATCTCAAGAGATAACATCAAGTTAAAAAGAGCGTGACCCAGTACCTTCATTAAATATTTATAGAAATTAAAATTTGTCATCGAAAGCGTTTTTCCTGTAGTCTCTACCCAGGCTTGTGGTTTTAAAAAGTGGTGTGTCCAGATTTCACCATGCGAATTCAAGTGTTCGTTGTATGCAAATTGTCGATAACTACGCACCAATGCGGAGGCGTTTCTTTTGCGATGACATTTTTATCACTCCGCCCAATGCATTCGCGCTGTATCACTTTCACCAGACCTTTTGCTCCGAGACCAATGATACTTTTTATTAGCTTATTACACTCGTTATTGCGTGGATTAAATGAAATTATTGTACGATAACATGCAACTCTAGCGTCATCGTTTTGAGATTGTTCAATGTCAGTCTGACTAGCAACACTGAACGCGTAGAGCCGTAACTAGTGTTATTTATTTACATTCGGTTATATCATACATACAGATGCGCGCGTAACTTAACGTTCTCGCGAACAAGTAAAAAATCTTCAGATAACACATGAGTTCACACGCGATAGTGTAAATAACTTGAAAAAGTGTACCTTTTGGTTTGAGGTAAAGAAAAAAAGCACAATCTTGCTAAACGTAGATTGCAGTAATTCTCTGTACCTAAATGTTTATTGGTAAGAAACTATGCCCTTAATATATATCTACATAAAAATTTTAATAACTTGGTGTTGAACTTTGAATATGAAGATAAGATTTAGCCAAAGTTTTAATGAGCTGTCAAATGAGATGTCAATGTCTATCTATAGTTCTTTCACAATTTCTACAATTTTTGAATATCTTGTATCTACGAGGTTTTTTGTTCAGTTTCGTTATAAAGTGCATTAACCTGCTTTGAGAATACCCTTGCCACATCATCTATAATCTACTCTACGATTGAATTGATTTTGCCTTCGAATGTGACATCTGTTTCATCACAGCTGATGCTTGTTAAATGATTACAGGGTAGCGTTTCGTTTCTTCATTTACACGTTCCACTTTGTTCAATAAGTGGAGGTGAGTAGTGTCAAATTGGTGGTACTAGTGATTCGTTGGTAGCGACCTTGTCCGATACACTCATTCGCATCGAGCACGCAGTTGCTCGACAAAGTGCGTTACGCAGATGATTTCAACTTTGAATATGTATTTTTTACGTTGGCATATTTAGTCACCACTTAAGAAGTTATTGGCAATCTAATTGTCACTATAAACTTGTCGGTATTTTCTTTGTACCCACAGAACATCTCGGCAGAATAGCAATGAACAAAATAGGTTGCTTCTTCTCACTAAACTGTACAATTTATTAAGATGTTTATCCTCGTGTAGGCTATTCATATTCTACGATCGATTAGCGAGCCTCTTGACCGCCATGCTACCTGCGATGGCTTTGGCACGGAGCGTCGTGTATGAGATCAACAATGTCAAGGCACGGTAGTGTTATGTCAGTGTTGCGCAATGTACACGCACATACAATACCACCGTTGGTCAGCCGGAGGTCGGTTAATACAAAAATACGTTAAGATTTTTGTTCGCCACAGTCCTAAGTGCGGTGCAATCGCGTGCAATTGTACATTATAGTTGCAGATGGTCAGTTATAAAGTAAGCGGTCATGTGTATCGTTGGAAGTTTTTCTCCACCGCATCCCGATTTGTTCTTGTTGTTCGTCGTTACATATTAATCTTTTTCCAGGAAAGGCATTATGTTTTTGTTCAACAGATACACAAGTATCTGTTGAAGGGTCTCTCGTGATTTATACGTTAACCAATGAATAAATTTTACACAATTTAAAATATTGATTCCTCTTATGTTGATACTTACATATAACATTATTAATAGTGCGTGACGTATTCCAATAATTTTCAACACTAACGATGGTACAACATCTGTGTCATGCGCCTATTGTCGCTTGGAATTTTTAACAACTGCTTATAATAATTATGAAGCTTGTCAATTGTATGTAAATGTTTTATTAAAAACGAAGTGGTAAAGGTCGGTAGGCGCGTCCATTATGTCGAGCACGTAGAGGGCAGTAAGTCAGTATATCTCAGACAGCTCTCCGCCCCGGGGTGTCCGGTGTCCGAGCTTGGTTTATGCAGGCACACCTACCCAGAAGATTTGCTTCACACGACTGTCTCCTGAGCAGAGTTATTACCCTTAATCAGACTTTCGTTTATTTCGCATTCATTCTTATCGGGTTTCGATTTCGATTCTTTGTATCGTTTTTTTATTTCTGAGATGATCTTAACATCCTTCTCATTATTCGGTACCAGTTCTGCTGTTGGTTCTTTATTTAAATTATTCTTCCCTGCGAATTTATCAATTTGGAAATCGCCATTAATCACAAAGCGCATCACATCGTATTGAATTGGTCATTGGTTACTTGTTGACAATACGAGTGTCACTGAACTTTGCATTTATCATGTTGAAAATCTCGGTATTGGTTACGAGTAATTACGACCGGTGTACTTATCTGTTCATATAAATCATTTGTCTCATAGACACTTAACAGCTGCTGCTGAAAATTAATACACGTATTAAGTTGAATTTGATTTGCAAATAGAGTCTTAGTGGCAGTCACGCAAGTAGGTTCGTAAGCGTTATTAACTATCATTAGATTGGCCTTAAGGACTGAGCTCAATTAAAATAACTGGAACTTGCTCCTAGGAATCTACACGGAGCGTACCGAATTAATACGGATTTTAAATGCTAATATATTCTTAATAAAAACATTCACCATGAAGTGATGATTTACGTGCGCTAATTACATATATGTTCTATAAAAAAAAACAACTGTACCGAGGCAGCACGTTTTGATTATTTGTTTTGCTAGTAATTCCTCATCAGTTACTTTGTTCCGTAATTATCCGGCTAGCTTAGTGCACAGCCAGGCATCTCGTTAATTAATAACCAGTGGGCTGAATCCGGTTTAATTTAATTAAGACCCCAACTAATCTACTATTAATACTCACCATAGTAATATGTATATGTTTACTTTCGGTACTACAAGCGACCGGTTCTGATTTATGAACCTGTGCATTCTGAATTGTTAATCGGTATTATGCGCGGCGTTTGTAGTAACATTGTACAAGATAATACTTGCGTTCGTATCTAAATGTTCCTCCTTAATTAATTTTATTGTTATGTTAGTATGTGTAACATGAAAATTCTCCTACAGAATATCTTTTAATTGCTAGTTCACTGGACACCATGAATCGGCGTCTCTGATTACTTTTTATAGCGCTATACATACAGAAGTTTTATGACTTTTATATCATTCATCTGAAGCGTTTGAAATAGAATACACTGGCGGGTGTAATTAATAAAATGCAAAAATATTTGAAATGCCTACGTCAACAATTGCAACCTGTCAGGACCAGTTGTTGGTGCATCTGCTTTCCATGTAAAAGGATAAATATTTGTATGCGTAAGACAAGTGTTTGTCCTTTGTCTGAGAGCTGTGAAGCCAGGCCGTAGCTTAAGGCCTCTCAAACCCCGAGTTAGGTGGTTAGCTTTGACATAGTTTATTAGCAACATTAATATTACCAGATTCAGTTCGTCAGCAAATGTTTAAATGGTTAAATGGCACAATCAATTATGTAGACTAGGTCTAGGTCTTTGCACAGATTTACAATGAAGTTTCTCCGCTGGTTAGCACTGTACTTCTCATTCGTCGTTACCACCGTCATTGTAAATTGTACCTTACGTTATTAAACTGGGTTTAAAATGGAGATTAATGTCGAGTGCACAGTGTCATCGACAACAGGTATCTGCTCACTTACCTTGACCGCGCACGTTGTCCTCTCACTTATAGAATGATCATAGACGTCTCCGATGCGCCTGCGCCACCAGTGTGCACCCTGCTCTATGACTCGTGTTCCTATACTCCAATACTTATTGTCCAATCACCCTTCGAAGCGCCAGAATATAAATCGTTTCTTGTCAACAACAAATATTTTTGCCAGAAATTTCACTACATCAATCATCATATTTTTTATAATTCATTACGTTTATGAAAGATTTATGATACTCACATCTTTTTGTACATTCTTTTACTTTTTAATTTTATATCAATCTCGATTTGTATGAATTTCAAAATGTATGTATGAGACCGTGAATATGTTTTTTCCCGAAAAGACACAGCGAACCGTATCTTTTTATGTTGAAGATGAATTTTGATGCGGGTTGACGTGGAATCTGTTCGGTGGTTCATTTTGTCGTGTCACTGAATCATAAGTGAGGACACAGTGTTGAGCAACTTTTTGTCTTTAAACACGCGTTCAGATTATCTGATTTCCCCACAAGTATTTAATTTAAATATGATCGTTTTATGGGTGTTGCGTTGTTACGATAGTTTATTCAATTTATGTCAATAGATTGCCCGGCGCTCGCATCATTTCTGATTCATTGCCACTCAATCGCGATGGGAGATTAAATAAATCGTCAGTCGCCGTCCTCGTACGGTCGATGTGATTGTATGTGCGTGCGGGGTTGACTTTCATACACAATATTGCCGCCAATTAGATCGTGGCGTCTCGCAACGCTGCCTAGGACATACTCGAGTTCACTTTACTTTGAGATCGATTACGTGTGAATATTTGTATTCATTTCATTCATATTTTAAACACTTCTGTTTTTCGTCTGCACTAAATTTTTCATCAAAACATTTTGCTTCATGCGTTTCACCGCATGCCTTAGTGATTTCTTAATGTCAGTCAGAAAATATTTTAATATTACGAGGTGTTGTCGACATGGACAAGTGAAGATGAATTTTAAATTTGGCTGCATGTCAAAGGCGGACGGTTCTTCTCAGAAACAAGATATGTTTAAAACGTTTTATTGTAAAGGTCGAGCAGTACTGGCATTTGAGATAAATAGGGCATTCTGTATAATATTGGTGCGGCAGTTGCCCGCTTCACAAGTAGTATATTTGCTGCGTCCCGTTATCACTGGAGCGATAGCAGTTGGTCGATAGCTCGATCATTGCACAAGTTCGTGGGCTTATCTCGGAATGCAGTTTGCCGTGCACTTCATTTAGCTTCAGACGTGAAAAAAATAGGTCGCTTGAGTTATCCCTTAATATATAATTATCACTTTAAATGTTATCTTTGCAATTAGTAGTATCAGTAAAATAGGTTTCCTGCTGGAACTGGTCGGTGTAGTGCAATAGTGCGTCGTGGTCGGTGTCGCCGGTGGTCATCGGCCCCCATCGGTGAGTTTCGCAAGTCCAGTTAACCGTATGAGTCGATCACATTAATATTCTACGGTTGATTTTATTACGAACCTAGCGTTTGCGTCCACTTGGTAGGTAGACTTTATTGATTTTTAAAGTTGTTACCGTTTAAATTGCTTATAGGTATATAGAACTTTTAAGTAGCTACGATACGCATTATTTATACTTAAATTCACGTGAATGTAAATGGTACGGGGGAGCAATGAGACAAAGACATTCCGTAGTGTCGAGACGAGAGGGAATCTTCAGTGAAGGGCGGCGCGCAGACGGCTTTCATCGTGTGTAAATGCGTGCTGCACAAAAAACGGATAGACGGCCAATAAAAACCCCGTGTGGAGAGAAGCCGAGGGGCGGGCTCGCGGGTGCAGCGCGCTGCGCCAGTAATTGCATGTTGCAGTCGGTCTCCGCCGCGCTGGGTGCGCGCACGCAGCCTCCTTGCATCCCTCGCACGCCCGGAATCGGGTGAACGACTCCCCAATCAAGTATGCGTACGACCCACCACCGCTGCATCGTGCCCGCTCCTTGTATTCGTGATCGTTGATCAATCTTTGTGTTGGTCCCGTTAGCCGGAAGCGTCACCGTCACCGTCATTGGCGTTTAGCGTGTGTTTGGTTTTCGCTCGAGCGGTCTTATACACTTGATAGCTAGGGGTTGTGTAATATTTGTGTCAGTAGCCGCTTAGACGTGAGGATCATGACGTGAGTTGATCTAGTAGAAATATTGGCGTATGTTGTATGACCGTGACAATGACGACGTAGGAACTTTTGATGCATTGTAAATGTATGTTTTGTTTTGTTACAGGGCGAACGTTGTCGCTACAGTACCATCAGCCGGTGGGGAGGCGGGTCCCCCGGGCCCGGCGGCCGAAGACGCCATGAAAGGTGTCGAAGCCACACCAGAAGAACAGGAACGGCTAGCAACGGGAAACAACAATGGATCCCTCGATTGCAAACACACGGTCGGGCGGCCGCAGCCGCTGGCCGAACGTTCCGTGTTTGCCTCAACGCGGGTGTTTATGCTGGTCTTTTTGTCCGGCTGGGTACTTCAGGGCATGTTCCTTACGTATTTCGTGAGTGTGACAACCACCGTTGAAAAACTGTTCAAAGTAGAATCAAAGACGACCGGCACGTTGCTAGCGGCGACGGAGATCGGTCAGATATGTACGGCGTTGTTCCTCACATACCTGGCAGGGCGAGGGCACCGGCCGCGCTGGATCGCGTGTATGATGCTCGTGCTGGCGGTGGGTGTGATCGGGTGCGTGTTGCCCCATCTGCTGTACGGCACGCCGCTGCTCGGCGTACACAACGAAGCCCACCGCGGCGGCGCCGCGCCCCTCTGCTACACATATAAGAACTCGTCTAACTTGTGTGACGATGCTCACGTTAAGAGTTCTACAACGCGGTCGGAGATTACAGCCGTGGTCATCCCGTGGCTGTTCATCTGCCTGCTGGTGGTGGGTGTCGGTCAGACAGGCATCGCCACGCTCGGCATCCCCTACGTGGACGACAACGTCGGCAGTAAGCAGTCGCCACTTTACATGGGTGAGTGAATACTTATTGTTATAGCTGTACTTACTGACTTTAAAATCAGTTATTTGTATGAAGTGAGCAGGCGCGCCGGGGAGTCACTGGGGCGTGTTCTTTGAAACAAAAACAATGATCGTTTGGTTAAATAAATTTGGTGTATCGATGAAGATAGTCGGCTCGATTGTTAACTGCGAGTAATAAAATGGGCACATAAAAGTGTATAAATCATAGCCGCCGCCCACGGCCCGCCTACGGGATATTCTGCCGGCCGCCCTCTGATGCGTTGCGTAATTAACAATCGACTTGAGTGCAGCCCGCACTCTCATTAATTGCAATTTTGTACGAAACATTGTGCATTATTATTATTCATTAGGTACTATCCTGCGATTTACCGCTACAGGGCAAATATTTCGCTCCCCCAATTTTCTCTTTCTCCTTTTAGAGATGGTTAATTATGCTTAACCTGGGCAACATTAAAGCAAATAATTTTAAACAAGTTCTCAGCATTTTGATTCGATATTTTCGCCCGTATATGTAGATATTTCAAAATCAACTTTAAGCACAAATAAATAAACTTTAACCGAAGTCAAACTTATACCATAACAGGTTAGTATAAAATGTATAAAAAGCAAACAATAGGTGTTTGGTTGTCGCGTACAGTGGACCACAAAAGTGTACAGTCACAGTGTTATGTGTATTGTTGTGTCTGCATCGTATCTAATGCGTCTACTGCAGTGCTACCATAACATACGCACGGGGCTATACTGCACGTGACTAGCGGGGCGACATAACACCTACCGCAATATTTGCAATAAAACATCTAGTCTACTTCGTTCGTCTAGAAACCGATTCCAAATAATATACTTGAAATAAAGGTGAAAATGTCATCTCATAGATAACCTTAAACAAATATTTTTAAATAGATGGAATTCGTTTCCAATCAATTATAAAGTGTCTGTTTATATTTGATCATTCAATTTTATGTTTATTAACCTTCGACATTTCGTTATGTTAATTTAAATATCTTATGTCTCGGTTGATTTGTAATCTTGAAAAGCAAATGATTGCTGTCGTCCGAACCAACATGGCAACACCTCAATAACGTTAAAGATGAGAACAAACGAGAACACAAAAATCATGTGTGTGTAATATATTCTGGTATTACTTAGCATTGTTTTGAGCAACTATAGTAGGAAGAACTGTGTGTTGTGTTATTTGCACATTTGTTTTAGTTAGAGCGTCCCTGCCCGCTGGCGGTGAGTCCCTAGCCTCACGTAGCGGCCTTGTAACGATTTTGTTAAACAAGTATCGGCGACTATTTTTGTACTTGAAATCGGTGCGTAAACATTTTAGTTCTGTAATATAGACGTGTTATTCTCAACACAACTACAGCTTTAGCGTTGGGTCAACGAATTCGGTTTCTTACCGTGTCAAAGAGTTATATCAGAAGGATGAACATCATCCCCATTTGTACTAAAACTATTTATCAACGTCCATCATGTTCTCTCGAAAGACGGTGCCGATCGCGAATGATGAAAGGACTTTGTATTTACTTACTAAGATTTAGCCTAATCAGGGTTGAGGTAACTGCCTAGGTTAATAACAAACTAAAATTCTGTAAATTTTTCTAACAGAAGTAGTTAATTTAACATAATTTTTCTCGTCCTATATACCTATGTTAATGAGGCAATTACTTATGTATAAGTTACTGTTCTCAAAACGAGAGCATACTCGTGTTGACGTATTAACTCCGCCCGATAATTCAGATTTATGACAGTCCCATCCAATGAACTTGCCCATGATATTAGATAAACGAATAAGCACACGTTTGTTTTATGTGGGCCAGTAAGTATTGTGACACTCATTCAATGTATCTTTTTCAATTGCGTTCTGTTCTTATCTTCAATTGTAGGACATATCTTTAAAGGTTTGTTTTATAAAGGTCTTAAAGTAAGTAGAACATAGTCTTTAATCCTAAGAACGTTGAAGGATTAATGTAAATGAGAAACTACTCTGGTAATTACCAATTAGCTTTTTAATGTATGCAGTCTAATATTCCAACCGTCGTGTTTGACGTTTACTTTAATTAGATAAATTTAATTAAGGGCACACGTAAATCTACAACGCTGGCGTAGCAAGGAATTCCTCATAAAACCGGCAGCCCTGTATAGCACAGATTGTTAAATGATAAAGAATAATAATGAATAACTAAAAAATATTTTTGTAGTGGCCCCAAGTTCGAAGAACGAGTATGAACGTATAAGAGTCTGTGTAACCTACACTAACTATCCGTATAAAGATTTCAGACGCGAGTTATAGGCAATTTCTCGGAAACCCGAAGAATATAAGGATATTATAAAAGATATTAAATGTTTTAGGATGACCATTAATGGCCGTATCCACAGACATAGATCAAATTTTCTATCTTACCAACCCTGGAGTATTAAGGTTTTATACAATAAAACCTAATTAAAACCGCACGTTTGCTAGCTTTACAGCTCGAGTAAGATAGACTTTTCTTCGTGTGCATTTCATCATAAAGGTATAGTCAATAGTCAACGAAACTTGATTAAAGTAGAGCCGATAGCTTTGAAGCTTATACGTTGGTCATGGAGAGGTTAAGCAGTGCCTACAATGTTGAACTTATACTTGTACAAATGTGTATAGTTATTGCAAGGGTTATGGCACCGTTAGTAATTAAATCAAATGTATTGTGCAGTAGTGCATCACGTTCGTTTTCATAATCTGCAATATAATTAGTAATTTGAGTAACAATCCTAAACAATCACAATCAGGTCAACAATGCGTGCGATAACGGAAACATTATTTAAGAACACGCAGCGCGTTACGCTCATTTATAAACCAATTAAATTAAATTCAAACTACGAGTGTCGACCTAAATAAAGCCTATTACGCACGGATATTCATTGATTGATACAAGTGTGGTGAGGATTATTTAGGTCAATTATTACGTGTGATCTTGACCTTATATGTTAGGTTTGTTGATTAGGGCAGGATTGGGTGAAAATGGCAATGTAGTCCTGATTTTTAAAGTTTAATTCTCGTGAAAATCGGCCAAATATAAAAATAAGTCTGCCAGTAGCACGACAAGCAACGAGATTTGCAAAATTTCTGCATCTAAGTTCACAAACTTACATGCAGAAATTTGCTCTACCAATATATAAAACGCAATGAAGAACAGTGGCTGAAGTTAATTAAATACTGTTGCAAATGATGCAAATGTTAATATAGCTTTGCATAGTCACAGTATAAATAATATTCATCTCTTATCAGCGGCACAGTGCACTCTTGAGACCTTAACCTAATACTGCATTAGCGAATGCAGAACAGAAATACTTAAACTCTATGCTCACTTAAGCATAACAATTTTACGACAAAATATTTTTAAAGCAATGGTAATCAAATGCTAGTTAGTTAACCTATTTTAAATAGGAAATTCAATACTTACATTCTATAAGGCTACAGTTCACTAATATTATTCAAAGGACCTTGTACAATATGAATCGGGTGTTATCTAAAATTTATAATCAAATGGAACTGGGTTTCTATCGACAACTAGACAGCGATTGTTCTCGACAGTATTTCTCGTTGTTTTCCTTATCCGAACATATTTGTTTTGCAGAAACTAGATTCACATCCTATTTTGAATCCTATTTGTTTCGTTTTGATCTGTGTTCATAACTTGTCCACTTATCCACATGTTATAGAATTATTAAATTCTTAGCAATTCTATTCTACACCCTTCAGTTTCCTGAGTTCATTGCTCTGAACAATAGCAGGTAATACAGAACTATTTTCATTGATTTTCCGTTCGATATGCAAACAATTTGAGCTCGCGTCCCTCACTTATAATTCAAGACAGGACCGTACTCCCAATGTTCAGTGAAGCCCTGTTGTGCAGTAGAATGTATGCAATTGCTATTTCAGTAGGTGGTTGGCTAAGTGTGTCAGTGTGCCGGCGCGTCGCGGCGACAATTTCAGCTCGTTGATGTCGGTGCGTGTCTCAGTGTATCTTGTTCCTTTCCGACACTGCCCTAATTTCGTCCCTGCTGCTCGGTTCGGGAATGATCGAGTCGTTTCCTCGATCTGTTTTAGAGGTTTTCTTTGGAAATTATCTTGGTTTATATTTAGTGTTTTGTTGCTCTGTTTTCTCATTTCGTAGCATCTTAGTATCTGAGTATATAGCTCTGGGAATGTGTGAATACAAACTCTTTAATCATTAGAGGCGTAGTAGTCGGTAATTAATGTGACTGATTTGGTAGAGTTGTATCTGAGTAGTCGTTATAAGAAGCATTATCATTATTATTGACACCTTTTTGTGTGATGCTTCCCTGTGAGCTATTCAAATTGCATCCAGGTCATTCCCTTCATCTGATTGGTGGTCAAATAATTAAAAGTAAACGCCTACCGTAACTTTGTTAAATTGAATAATATATGAAATATTAAAATGTTCAATGTTACCCTCAACCCTGTCAAATTATTCTAATTTACTTTTAACTAATTTACGCTTGGTATGGCAAGGAAACAACAGCGACAAAAGTCAACAGTTGTCTAAAATTGTTAATCTTATGGTGATTTTAACATATAAAACATGACTTTTAGAATTTAGATTCTAATATATTCCATTACTTCAACAAACGCTGTGTAGTGGAGTTTTCCTTATTCCTCGAGTTTTATTTCCAAAACGGCGTGATTCATAACAACTTCAGCGAACGCGGCCTTTTTCGCTTGTTTATTTGGGCCAATGTTTGAAATAATCGCAGTGTGCTTATAATTAATTAATCCTTATACCTTCTAAAATGGGTTTTTATGTCTAAAGATTTAAATTGCGACGAATTACCCCTCTATACTCGTTTTGTTTAGGTATTTAACTAAAGGTATAAACAATCTTGATGTGTCTTTTTAATATTTTTTGTTTAAAAACTCAGTTTAAAAATAAAACGCGACTAAAAACCAATGTAAAACAACAATAACGATTAACAAATCAATTGAACCACTAGTTTAAGCAGTAGTTTATTTGTTTAATATGTGTTTCTGTAAACAGTCACATCAAAATTGTTTACCTTTATTTAAATACCTAAACAAAACGTGTATACATGTTTTTATTTCTACATTGTAGGCAATTCATTCGTTTATTAGTAAAACTTCAAAAATTATTAAATTTGTGTTTCATTTTTATCGATCCAATTCCATTTTATTTAATTTGTTCCGTAAATCATTACAAAAGTTCGCAACAAATTAAAATCTTGTTTGTATCGTATTTTGGAATGTTATTTTAAGAATTCGTACTATCGGTTTGCAATCTGATTGCGATTAATTATGCCTTGTATGGACGAGAAAATTACCTCGTTATTACGTTACCAACAATATTGCAATGTGTGTACCTTATGCAACTTTTTTGCGAGTGCACTATCAAATTGCGCTCCACCTAATCATTTGTTGCTGTGGTTGTCATAGGTCAGTTTTCTTGCAACATCGCCAGATTAGATTACGTATGTAAGATTAGATATGATTATGCCAGTTGTTATTATCGCTCCGACGGTTGATTGAAAGTTTTTATGACGTCAAATTGCTTTGTATTATACGCGGCACGTAGTTTGATTATTATTTATTGCCTCAAACTATTTCCTGTATATGTATATTGGACAGGTGTTTTCTTGGAAGCGTCAAAACGTTTAATATTAGTGTGTTTTCCAATCGAATTAGTCATGGTTCTAAAAATGATTTCGCATTTGAAAGAGCAATGAACTCTGCACCGATTAGGAATTGTGTTCCTATTCCTTGTCCATTAAAAATATCGTGACTGGTGAATATTATTATGTCAGTACTGTCTGTCTGTGATTCTGATACTATTGGATTTTACGAATTAGTTGTGACTCATTTGACATAATATTTGTGACTCCGTTAACAAAATATAATTCAAAACTGATCATGCCAGTGATGTTATAAAAGTAACAAAAGATTTATAATATTGCGCTAATTGAAATTCTATTCAGAAAAGACGTGTAAACTTAGTCATTTATATTTTGTATTACCTGCTCATGATACCTTACAAACGGAATTTAATACGAGAAAAAAGCTCGTCAGACACGTTATTAAGATATTATTATGAGATTCAAAAGATTCTAATATGTGTGTTATATTCCTCTTAAAAAACACGTAGAAATGTTTTCATTTGCTTTTTAAATATTGGCTGTATCAGACGAGATAGTAGTCGTAGGATGACCTTATTTACAGAAGCGGACTTGACAAGGTTATCTCTGCGGGCCCTGCTGCCTTTCATATCAGTTTATTTATATTTTTCCCTACTGTTATAGACAGTCTATTTTTTATTTTATTTATTATAGTAAATGTAGATTAGAAGAATCTCTATCAATACAATAAGCATGCTGAATTCATCATAAAAGAAACAAGTCGAAATGTCGGACCCTACCCGCGTTTGCCTACCGGGCACATTTTAATGATGCAATTCGTCATTTTTTTGACAATCACTGAGCGTTAATTCGAGAGAGCAGCACTTGAAAGTTGAACGATGTTAATGATGCATCGGAACCGGTAAGGACGAGTGTACTGGGAGTCCGGGACATTATAAAAACTTGTACCGAGACACGGGCTCGGGCCGTTTTGAAAAACGATCCTGACGAGGCCATTATTTATTACAAAAGCGCATGATGATAATAGGAAGGTATATTTTATTTTGTGCCGAACGTGAAGCACGCGAGCTGAACGCACGCCGCCCGTTTTTTGGCAACTTGGCAAGCGGTGCGGTTGGTTTCTGGGAAAGATTACATTCGGGACCTAAGTACCTGATTGTTTTTCGGTCACTCACCCTGCAACGGTCCTTTGTTATTTTATTATAACAGGTTTTAATTTAATTTCGAAATTGGGACAGTTCTTACGTCGGCCGCATCGGATGATTCGTCTTCGGGTTGCGGCGTGCCTGTAACATTATATTCATCTCATTATTAATTTAAATCAGTAACTTGCTGTTTATGTGCAGTAATATAATTTAATAGTCTTTAATTCTATATTAGTGTTTCTCGGAACAATAATGTCGGTAATCATCCAAGCTCGCAATGCGTCTGTTTTTCTTTCGTTCTAACATGAGGTAGCTGTATGCAGCAGCGATCGTTGACAGCGGCAATTCCTCATACGATAATTTGTTGTGGCGAGTTCAATGGCCCTCAATTAGCCTCAGAGCCCTAGCCCTATTGAGATAAACGACTGCGGTCGACTCTGTGTGCGAGAGTCCATCTCAATTTGCATAACGACCATCTCCGCCTCACCGATTATGCACATTAATATTTACTACGTCATTATGTGACCCGATAATAATGTTTCCTCGAATTAATTCAGTGTTACTATTCTATATTGTACCTGAAGCGTTGCAATTTCGTGCAATAGAGCGGTTTCAGTGATGCGTGCGCTGGAAAATGTATGCTTTTCATGTACAAGTGCCGTAATGGAGTGGAATCTGCTAGCGTAATATTATTTAATACTCGTGAGAGCAAGGCGTGTAATTAATTACAATGTTGCCTTGCTATTTATGTTGTTTACGAGTTTTATGGGGTTTTAACTTTGTTGCATGTGACTGAAAACTTTTTAAGCGGTTTTTCTCAGGCGATGGCAAATGTTAGAGCAATTTACAAATAGCGTTGTTATGTTCAAAATAGTGAATAAAAAAGAAATTACCTACAAATCCATGAATGAAGTCGTGGACCCGGTTAAGGCATTAAAAAAAAATAAGTCTAGTCGTTATTAAACATATCTTTAATCATGTCTAGAGGGAAAGGAAAATTAAGATAAAACATCATTAAGATACTTATCTTCCGAGTACTTCAGTCTCAACGAATACATTGTTATTATCGACATAGCCTCCCCAAGTTTTATAGGGGCGGCTAGCGGCTTTTTGACTTATCGGACTGATGTTTTATGACCCTTTGTATAGAGTACTCTACTGCTCTACATTTATTATTAATAAATCGTCGTTTTCGCGTCGGTTCATTGGTTTGACTTTCTTGAAGAGAGCTTGTTGCTTTTAAATCAGGTCCCGGGACCCCTACGTAAACTGATGAATTAAACTTTTTTAAATTTTGTATAATAAAGTTTCATTTTCTTTGTCAACAGCAATCACAATCGGCATAAGGGTGATTGGGCCTGCTCTAGGCTTCCTCCTGGGATCTCTATGCACCAGGGTCTATGTGGATCCCCTGGTAAACCCTGGCTTCGATTCCAGTGACCCGAGATGGGTTGGAGCTTGGTGGTTAGGTAAGTTATCTATTTTTTTATTATTTGCCTTTTTATTAGGTATCGTAATTATTATGAGACATAATGGTTAAAAAACAGAGAGCGTGAGTTTATGAAACTGGTTTAAAGGTCACTATACCTCCTTTTTAAATGAAGAATGTCTAGCAGAAGACTGTAATGTGCTTTTGATGCTTAACACCTTATACTTTGTAACAGTTTGCTACTTTATAATGTCGTAGCTTTTTGCTCGTCTTGTAGTCTTTCCCGGTGAGCTAGTCTTGAAAATATATTCAATGTTAATCCATTTGCAATGTCTCCTAGTAATGTTAATATGGGGTGGTACACTTGAAATTGGTGCTAGCGAGGGTACAAGATCAATAGATCCAGCACTTGATGGTACACCCGATTGTGGTATATTTGCGAAAGCATTGGGTACCCAAATGTATATCACTATATTCTAAGCTTTGTGAAAGGAGATCGTGTGTTATTAATCAATATTGTAACTTTATATGATACTAGCTTCCGCCCGCGGCTTCGCCCGCGTGTTTTACGAACCCGTAAATTTTTCCGGGATAAAAAGTAGCCTATGTCCTATTCTAGACTATAATCTATCTCTGTGCCAAATGTCATCCACATCCGTTCAGCCGTTCTGGCGTGATTGAGTAACAAAAATCCATCCTCACAAACTTTTACATTTATAATTTTAGTAGCATAGTAGAATTTTCAAGTGACCTCTCATTTGTTTCATCTCCTTCAGAAGGCTAGTATTGAATCATAGTACCTAAGAGTTTCGACAGCAGTTTCGAACGGGTGGTTACAGCCGATCGCATAACATCCATTCATAATTACGTTGCCGCGAGAGTCACACTTAGTTCACAGCACACGTCGGTAAACGCATTAATTGTTCGGACGCTGAATAGTGAATACCTTTGCGTGTGCAATGCTATTGCAGATGCAGATGTTTTCTGCGAAAAGCATGCTATTTCCGTCGTAAGAAAAAACTGTTGTTTTGAGCGTTTATATAAAGTTTTACTAGAGCAACGATTTGAAGTCTTGTGATGTACAACAATTCGTTCTTGATCATGACCGAGCAACAGTCTCCGAGAGGACGGACAAAATGAAGGTTTAATTGAAAAAAAAAAAAACTATATTTTTTTTCCTTTTCATTTGGACTTATGTAAAGCCAAGTTTATTTACTGTAGAAATAAGTCTATTGGTTATTAGTAAATGTTTTCAGACACGATCATGGGAGTATCATACTGAAAGTTTATTCACTGAAAATGATTTGCTATTTATTGAAGTAAATCGATATGAGCCGCTCATTGAATTTAACATGGGCACAGTTGGTATACCGAGTGATATAAAAAATAAAACTATTGGCAACACAAAACTAAACGAACGGCTGTTTCGTGTTTTACTGCTGTGTAAACATATTACGGTTGAAAATCGATATAAGTTGGTGAGCCGCCTAGCCGGTAACTGTTTCAATTTTCTTATATACGTAGAATACGTACTTATTGTATCGTATTCAGAGAGCTAGGCTTCGGAATAATTGAAACTTGCGCCGCTCGTGACCCTGTGGCCTTTTGAAACTTAGCTCTACAGTTTTCTTTATAACCAATATGAAGAAATGTAACGTTTCAAGTATTATTTTTTCAGTTTTGTATTTTGTTTTTAATAATTGTTGTGTGTGTGAGTAATTGTAATATTTAATTAATCAAATCATGTGATTCAATGACCACCTATCAACCGTCTATCAACTTAGAACAGTTTCGGTTAAAACATCTCCCTGTCTCACCTCTTCTGCGCAGATTGGTGTTGGACCTGGTGAGTCCTTGTGGCGGCGAAAATACATTAGCATTTCCAGGGAGCTTCACTTTACTGTAGAAAATTCATGCAGAGTGCTGCAGGGATGCGATAATGATAGCTGCCCAAGTATGGACTCAAAGGCTTACTTGTCACGACCACTTCGGGCTTCTAAACAATGTACCGCACAATATAAATATGAATTACGGAACTGTAGCTCTTTCAAACTTTGACTTGTTCATGTTCGTGGAGTCTTACCGATCCTAGAGAACAGTTTCTATTTGTTCTTCAGAAGTCAGCTTCCTCCTTAAATAGGTATCACGAAATTACAACACATCATGCCAAAAATACTTCCACGAATATTAGCCCGATCCCGATTAAATGGGTATTCCCTAGGATTACAACTAAAACCTGTCTGTAGCTACAACGAAACCGAAGTACCATACATTCCGACGCGGAACAGTCATCTACCGTTAGCGAAGCACTTGCGCAGATTTGCGCGCAAAATCCACGAAGAAAGCACGTGCGTGACCTGCCTACCAACCGAATGCGTGTAAACAAAACAAATTTCCATCTACCACCCACATACCACACATCCCACCTTAACACCTATAAATTAAGACTCAGAATTGAACGATAAACGTTTTTAGGAAGTTATTTGTGCGTCGTGTCGCGGTAGAAAACTGCTGCAAGCGTGTCCCGACTGCCAACGTATTGAATTCGCGAATACGCATTGAATGATTTCTGCGTATTTCCTCATTGTTCCAACGCTCATGAATGAAGTTTTGAATTTTAATAAGTTTATTTTAACGGACACTTTGAATCATTAAGGTGTTGCTCTCGCGGCATGAAATTGGCTGCTTAGGCTGTAAAATTTCTGCAACTTTTTAAGATGAGTCATGTAGAGTCACAGTTCTTTTAGCGTTAGAGATTATTTTGATGTTGGAAACAGTCATCTCATTATACCGAATTATGTTTTCATTAAAGCTAAGTTATATTTAAAAATCCTTGATACATACCTAATTAGGCATGAATAAATTATAACTTATTTTTGATACGCAATCGCGTACCACGCATACATTCATTTGTAAAGTGTTAATTATACTCAACTTGAGACGATTTACGTTATTATAGAAACATTTCTTATGGGATAATGAGCATACAGATCGTACGTTGCAAGATGTTAATCACCGCTCATTACTTCCCCCAGCCGACTCCAACAGCGGCTCGATTGCATTGTAATTGTTTCTACGAAAGGGTGAGCGACACATTCTTGGGTTGCATAATTAATATTTCACAATAATGACTTAAACGAGCTTTCAGCTCTATTAACGACTTGGGAAGGTGAAAGATTTACGAGATGTGTTATAAGACGGCGGTGGAACGTGAAGTATGATGTGGTGTCATAGAATGGCGCGCGATGCAATTTCCAGTCGGCTTTCGCTTTTTTCTGCGAAGGCGTCACGCTGCGGCGGCGGCGCGGGCGCACGCTTCTAGTTATATAACGCGTCTTACATCACGCCGCGTCACCACAGCTAAAATAAGCGCTCTATCCACAGCCGGTCACGGCCAAGGCTGCGCGCCTTGTTGCCGACAATTATGCCGTCGGTGCCCGTAATGAGGATTTAGTGGGTGGACACGCGACCGACGCCTTGCTCACTTTTACTTTTAAACCGGTTCTCTTGACCTTCGTCTTCTCCCGCCGACTTGCGCTGTAAATCTCAAGTTCTTACCAAAATGCATTAGACGCTCGCCATCTCTCATATTATGTATAATAGTATAATTGAGCGTGGTAAACAATGCTGTTCGGCGTGTGTATCCATAGTCCATACCTACCGTGTCTAGCGAACGCCCTTGACTGAACGTCGACCGGGCGACCTTGTGAACGCGCAAATGTTTTCTGTTTGAATCTATCGGAATTGTTTTTGATCGTATCCAAGGTTTAGTGAGTTATGATAGCTGGTTTTGACAATAGCCAGTTTTGGTTTAATTTCATATTCCGTGCCACAGCAAACGCCATATAGAAGCAACTCTTAGGTCTAATTGCTGGTGCTATTCAGGAGTTTCCTTCCATTTAAATTTATGTGGTACATTCCATAACACTTAGGCATATTAGTGTACTTGTCCAAATCTTCTTTTGGCTTGCACGTTGTATTGGCACAGACGTGCGATCAGTCTCGCACTGTGGCGCCTCGCCGAGCGTGAAATATTCCACACATTCACGGTAATCTCCTGACGACAGCTGAAGAATTAGTGGTATTGATAGGAGTGTTTCTCACTCACCGCCTCGATAATTGCCATAATTAGAATATTCCATAATGCGAACCCGATGATGTGTTGGATACACAATAAATGATTAGTCCATAGACTACGCACAGTGTTTGTTCGCTATTTTTTTGCAATGTCAATGATATTGATTTTCTTCGCATGTTGTATTTCAAATTCTGCAGAATAATGGTGCTATGTATGGTATTCATTAAATTGCGGAATCTTAGCCTTTTACGAGTTTGTTTGTACTTAATTTTATTATGAGTACGATAATAGAAGACCATATTATGAAGACTGTTATAAACTTATTAGATAGCTTTTGTGTACTTTAATGCGGTTGAATGGCCCTAAGGTGTACCTATTCGCCCACTTCACTTCATATGTATGTATTTATGGACCTACTTAACACATTAAACATCTGAATTATTGCAAAAATCCGAATCTATCTGGCTTGTTCATGTTTCCAAATGATGTGTGACAACATGCTACAAGTAATATTTGTTTTTGTCCAGCCGTGAACATTTTTATTAGAACAATTTTACAAGATCTAGAGGACTCATTAATCTCTATTATTTCGAACGTGGCGAGAATGTAAGATATGCTTCCACATTCATCGAATTACGCATTGGTAATTCAGTATTGCTTAGCATTCCTTGGAAGTTGTCACACTGCTGAGAGAGAGGGAGAAAGGGTTTTAGCTGGCCAACTATCACTAAGAAGTTCTACTTTATCTACTTTCAGTCCAGTCCAATTTGTATTTTAAAGAACGGCCAAGACGACTTCAGACTTGCGGCCCTAAAAGGCCACATTGAGCAATCATCATATTTCATGATTAAAACTGTTGAATATGTTAATTATATTAAAGGTCGTCAATTATATACAATAGATTACGCCCCCTGAGCGGAAAGCCAACCATAAGGGGTTTTTATAAAAGTATGAACTATAATCATGGTTTTTGTTCCGTAGGCATGGTGTTTATAGCTGGTTTCATCGTGCTCCTGTCCACACTGATGTTCTGCTTCCCGCGCCAGATCAAACAGGAGCCTATACCGCCACCACCCAAGAAGATCAAGGATAAAAACGAGCCGTTCCTCAAAGGTAACGTAAAACAATAACATTATGTATTCAGATAAGGTAAAGCGTTTCCTTAGATCATGTTTATAGTGAAGCAACGTGGGTCTATCACTGTGTACATCAATTTGTTAGGTTGAAGATTTTGACCAAAGAAGAATAAATGTTATTTTTTTTTAATTCAATTAAAGACCATTAGACCATGGATCCGCTGTACATTTATTTACAATGACAATAGTTCTGTTATCTAGGCAGATAACGATATTTTTTAAATAAAAATCGACACATACCAGGTTTTAGTTCATACGTGTTCAGTGTTGGATGGTTTCCAAACAGCGCAATAATAAAAACTGTGACAACATTGAAAAAGCGACGGGAACTGGACTTATCAGCATGACAAATATGTTTTATCGAGCGATATCTCTTCCGTAAATACATTTGTACGAGAATTCGCTTCGAAATTTGTTTTGTTTGTATACAAATATATGTTGTGATGTCTGTGTTGTTGCCGACAACGAATATTTTATTTATATGCTTATATTGTTGTCCACGAGCTATGGGAAATTAATAGCAGGGTTTAGGTCTTAAGCGAGTTAGGTTTAGCAAAAAGGTTGTGTTGGCGTACTTGTCAAGAAACGCAGCAACACTTTTGCAATACAGTTGGTACTTTACATCGTATTTTATGAGAGCGTGGTACTTCTCCGATTTTATCTATACCTACTAAATTTCGTATTGTTTGTGTGGCTAAGTCCAAAATGTTCGGTCAAGAATTATTGTATAACACAATTTTCCATTCCAGATTTCTTCGCCACAATAAAAAGGCAGCTCACAAACGACATCCTGATGTGGCGTACAGCGAGCTCGGTGCTCCACTTGATGCCCATCAGTGGGGTGTACAGCTTCCTGCCCAAGTACTTGGAGAAGCAGTTCCGGCTGCCGACGCACGATGCCAACCTTGTCTCGGGTGAGGTACTAACATGAACACTCTATTGGTATTGGTGTGCCACGGCGATGGTCAGCGTTCCGGCCCTGGCATGTGTACCCGGAGCGTCAGTTCTTGTTAAGTGTTTTGTTATAAAAATATTTACTCAATTTTACTTCCCCCTTTTCTGAAGATTTTATACTTCTTTTTTGACTTAAAAGGCTTATTAATGCTAGATTGTGATAAAATGATAAAGGATTTGGTGAATCAAGGATGGGTCACAATCAGGATATCATTAGTTAGCACTTTCCCAAGTATGTTGAAAGCGATATCCAGTCTGACCAAACTTGGATGACAACTGTCTTTTCAACTGCGGAATCCAGTAGAATCCTTAACTCGTAAGACCAAATGGAAGATATTTTCAGGGATTGTTACGAATGTCACAAATGTTTTGAAGATAGTCAGGACTGAGTGGACTGCGTACCAGCTTTTCGACTGCTCGAGGGTTTCGAAGTGTGACTAACATTCGCTCTAAGATAACCATAGCAACACAGCTCAACCATACTGCGTTGTGTAGCCCCGAGCTGCTCAATTAGCTGTGAAAATATGGAGGATTACATTTAACGTGTCCGTTTACATTCCAGGTCTGGGTGGTATTCTGGTGATGGGTCTGGGCACTATCACCTCGGGCGTGGTGATCCTGAAGCTGGTGCCGACTGCAAAACAAGTGGCTGCTTGGACGGCTGCTAGTGCCGCTATTTACAGTGCTGGTAAGATATTATTTGTGTCGTATATCTAGAACTACCGGCTTCACTAATATAGGTTGTAGAGCTAGCTTAAATGGCAGCGCATTGGTTAAGTCTGTTGAGCAGATGAGACCTTTTGATCAGTAAACAGCGTGGAACGACAGAAAGATGAAGCGATGACCTGAAGAAGGTATGTAGGCGAGAAGGAGGATTGGATTGTAGAGCTATTTAGGAGAAAGCTTTGTCCAGTTCTGGAGAAACGTACTTCTTTTTGTTATCGAAGATATGTTCACAGTTTGTTTGTTCTACCTGACGTCCCGTCTTTCGTATCATATTAAATAATGTAATGTTGTACATTCCAGGTATGATAGTGCTAATGTTCGTGAGCTGTCCCGAAGAAAACTATCGCATGATCAGTGAGGGCAGCATCGCCAACAGTAGCGTGGACTGTAGTTTGGGCTGCTACTGTGCCGACGTACCATTCAATCCCGTTTGTGGACAGGTACTTACATTTTTCTTTTTATATTAGGGAACGAAAATTTCAGTCGCCCATGATCATGCCGCATGATTCATGCGCAACGTAATGATTCCGGATGTATACGGAGTTTCTTGCCGGTCTCTTCTCCATAGGACCAACCCACTTTGGAACCGTGCATCTAGATTCATTTCGTTTTAAAAGTGCCTGCAAAGGCTTATTTGAAATAAAAACCTTTGATGACTTGTGCTCCGGTTATTGTACTGGCTGTTCCTACCCTTGACGTGAAATAGGCAGAACTTGAATACCGCCATATTCGAGCTAATAACATGGAATTTTACTACCACATAGTGTATATATGCATATATTAATATAAATGTTTGTATTGTACCAGGACTCGTTCACGTACCTGTCTCCGTGCCAGGCGGGGTGCCTGGGCAGCCAGCAGCTGGACAACAGCACGTGGCTGTACTACAACTGCTCCTGTATCGACGGGAACGCACGCGGTGACAAGGCTATCAACACGTAAGTTTGATACTCTCTACGATCAAAACATACATCATTCATGCAAATGTTGTAAAGCAACTTGTTCGGAAATCGAGGGATTTATTAGGTTAAGGCTTTAGCCGTAAACACACTTCAAGGCCCCTCCACATGTTCTCCATTATATGGAGTTCTGATGCCACCGACTTGAAAATGACGTTGTTCTTCGTTAATATTTAAATACGCGAACACGGACTTCTTCGGCGATGTTCTCCGAAAAGGTCAGATGCGCAGTATTCACTGCCCTCCATATATGCAACGATGCAAGAATGTAGTTGAAGCGAAACGCACGTGACGTTCCATAGTTTCTGCCTACCCCTATCGGGCAAAAAGCGTGGCATTATGTATGTTTTACAACTTTTTCATGTTTTATTTCCAGTATCGAGCGTTACGAGCTATACAACACAACGGACAACATCCTCTCCCGCAGCGTTGGGTTCGCAGTGAGCGGCGAGTGCGGCGGCCCGTGTAACCAAATATACGCGTTCATAGCGTTGTTCGCGGCCATCATGTTCGTGCACGCCAGCGGAGAAGTGGGTGCCGTGCTGCTCATCATACGATGTACTGACAAAAAAGGTAGGATATTTTGTCGGAAAATCTATATATGACAGAAAAATAGCCAAAATGCCAAAAGCAGGCTGTACTGATAGCTTAACTCAATCTACGTCAAATTTTTGGTCGCTTTGATACCGAAGCGATATAAGCGAGTGCGCAGTAGTAAACTATCTTTCGAGTAGCGCGGCATAAATAGCCATTGTGACATTACAGGAACGCCTTTATGTTATGTAAATGTACCGTAACGCATCTTGCAATCATCTTTAGCTTATACACTATATTTTTATTTCCAGATAAAGCGATGGCGATGGGCGTGATACAGTTCGCGATCGGCGTGTTCGGCAACGTGCCGTGTCCCATCGTGTTCGGCGCCGCCGTGGACGCGGCTTGTCGCGCGAGGGACATGATGTGCGGCATACTGGGCGCATGCGCGAGCTACGATAATGATAGCTTCAGGCACCTATATCTAGGTAAGAAAACCGCTTTATTATTTTTTACAATCTCGTTTCATTGCTCACTACTATATAAGATATTTCGAAAAAAGGTTTTATTTTTTTTGCTAAGCGCACATTTTTAGCCGGATATTCTAACTTTAATGGTCATCCTATAGCATTTTTAACTTATTCATATTTATTAATAAACTAGCGACCCGCCCCGGTTTCGCACGGGTGCAATTTACTAATGAAGAAAATGTAATTCATACAAAAATACCTTCCAAATTCCTGAAGTTTCCGGTGGATTTCCCAAAAAATTCTTTAATACAAACCTTGTCCTGACAATTACAAACACTACAAAAAAAGAGTTAGCCCAATAGGTGCAGCCGTTCTGAAGTTACGCGCTTTCATATATTTTTGGCAATTGATTTTTATTTATATTGACGTGCGTTGTATCCCCAGGTCTATCAGCGACCCTAATGTTCCTGGCGTTCATAATGGACTTGTTGGTGTGGAGCAAGGCGGGCCGCATCGACATGAACCCGGCGGACGCGTGCCCCGAGCAGACGGCGGCGGACGCGGCGCCGCTGGGCGTGCGCGCCGCGCCCGACACGCAGCTCTGACCGCACGCAGCCTACGAGTCGCATCTCTAAGTGCGCCGGGACCACGATCACCGGCGGAACTGAGCTTTGCGACGTGTCCCTGTGACTCCGTTTCTCGATGTGAACCTTACATGTAGGTGTTACGGTTGAAAATGTAACGACGTGAACTCTAAACCTCGGGTTAGCTTTACCACGAGTCCCAGTGAGCCTGCTTATTCATTGTAACCCCTAACGGTACAATGCGAATCTAAAAATGTGAATATTATTAACAATTATCCCTGTGTGTTTGGGTTTGAGCCTCATCATCGTGGTCGCCCGATTTATTCACGAGAAAAAGTTACATCTGTATATTCTCTGGGTCGATTGTAAACCTAATTTAAAAGCTGTTACGGCTGAAAATTAAATGCAATGGATCATGGAGATTTTACTGATCTTTCCAGCTTTATAATTTTGTTGGTTCTGTGGTGTTAATTACTTGCGGATATTCCGATAGGGGGAATACAACGACGCGGATCCAACACTGCGTTCAAACAATTGTGAGCCTCGCACTGAACCGTTAAGGTTAAATTATCAAACAATCAGATCTAAAATTGAAGGGTTTTTCTACTAGAATAATTGTCGTATAAAGTTAGGGTGTTTAGACGATTGAATATTAAAATATATAACTGAGAATATTAGTTTGTGTAGCGAATGTATGCGCCCGCGCACACTTAAGCGACACTTAAGCGCGGCGGGATTTCTGATGAAAACTGTATTTGTTTATAAGTCGGCTAGACCGCCATTATGAGCCATATTACTAGAAAAGTGGACAGTGCATGCATTATTTTTTATTTGGACAGAATTTAGATACTATTTGTATATACATACAATTAATTTACAAACGCCATTATTTTGGTTATTTATTAGATCCTTGCTAATTACTACCTTTTTAGTAAAATACCAGTGTTTTTATTTAAACTTGTACGGTTTCTATGGCAACACTTCAACGTGACTGAACAATGAAATAGTTTTATTATGTGCATTTTATTTTGTATCTATGCATTTTATACACTAGTTACTTTACTGTATAAGTATGTGCTCAATTTTATAAACATAATAAAATATTAAAACTAAAACTGGGTACAGGCATAATATTAAAGAACATTCATAATAATAAAATGTTGTAATAAAAATAAAACCTACATTAGAATATTTTGGGATCAAAATTCTGCAGGTATATATGTAATTTTAGGACTGTTATTATATTTGGCGAGTGTAACAGAATATATATTTCTTCTATTTATTTTAAAGAAGATTTTAACCCACTAACGCATTACAGATACGTTTAAAATAATAAATTCTGTGTTAGTGGGAAAGAATCTTTGTCCCACATTTAGTTTTCCAGTCCCATTCTATATAATTACGATCGCTTTACATAACACATCACTGTAATTAATACATCACTTAGAAATCACAATTTACATGGGACTGAGTTTATTCGTAGACTGAGAGTACACCTTGTTATAACAAAACAACCGAGTCAAAATTTTAAACTATAGAAAAGATCGGAAATATATTTATAAAAATCCTAGCATTTTTATACAGTATGTTCATTTTTTGAAAAACAAATAAAATCATTAAAACTTTATTTTAAATAGGATCATCGATTCTGTAGGCGCCTACGCATCCAGGGAACACAGACTGATTCACGTACGGATTGTAATTGTTATGACAAAGTGAATTCTCAGTGATGCATAATATATTATTTCGATATTTGCGATTTACATGGCTAGTGATTAGACGTTTATATTAGTGTTAGTTAAAGTTTTTTTTGTAACAAATTATTAATAAAATCCTGTAAATAAAAATAAATGAATTGAACTTGGTAATCACATAAACTTAGCAATGTAAGTTTTAAGAATAATGTTTCTGTTATATTTTATTCGTATGTAGTTGATATTTTGTCTCTTATTGTAAGATATTTCAATGTGCTACGGTCTGTCGTTATTATACTATATAAATCTTTCAATTTACCGTTAATAGGTAATTACTTTATATATTCTTGATCTTTACATTTTAATTGTATGGGCATTGTTTATAATTTATTATATATTTAAACACAAATCTTGTACGGTTTTAGTAAAATTTTGGTACTCATATTTGTATCATCATTTATAACAACGATTATATTAACGCATTTAGAAAAGTGTATTGTTTGTTCTAATGAACATTTAGACAAAATATAAATTGATTTGTTGTAAAGAATAGTGCATATTTTAGCGAAAGACCATAGCTTTAGCGAGAATGTAAGGATATTCGATAAAAAGGCTGGGCCGCGTGTAAAACTATTTAGTGAAATTAGAATAGCGGTTGATAGGTTTCGTTTCATGTTGGTGTTACTATTTACCTTTATTTACGAAAACTGTGATGTTATATCGTGTTTTTATATATTTATTTATGTATTAAATATACACGGGCGTGATTTATTGTGTACTATACTTTTCATGTTAAAATGCAATTATTTTACAAGCAAACTGTAAAGTTTGACTGTTTATTATACTTAAACACTACTTAGAACTGACTGGTCTACTAAATATTTTTGCATTTTTTAACATAAACAATATGCATAAATATTTGAATCTACTTACATTTTGGTATTTTGAAATTAGTTTACTTAAAAATGCAATAACATCGGTACTAATTATTAACGAAATGAAACTATATTTTACACTACTATTTGCTATATTGTTGAGTGACAACGAACCGTGAATTAGTGAATTATATGAGCTTTGTTACGAGGAGGTAATATTGGCAGCAATGATTCTCGCGCTTGCAAGTGCTCTTCTGTTGACTGATAACTAAACTATAAATATTGGATATTATTATAATGTTCATCATGTATCAAAGTTCAAACATGAAAGCTAGTCTCATGAGAGGTTGATGTCGTCCTTTAAGTTACTAAATCACAAATGATTTATAAATACGGTAAAATGTGGTGAATAATGATCCAGGGATAAATGGAGACAACTCAGTTTGATGGCAACAAGGACTTCAATAGTAATCTAACTTTTATACTTATAAAACAGTATCATGACTGACTGTCAGACAACATAGCCTACACCACTGCGAAAAGAAACGTATAAATTGGAACATGTGTTCCTTAGAAAGTATATACGAGCACGCTGAAATAATTTTTCGAAATTCCCCCGGAATCACCTTCTTTTGAGGGTGGAAATGAAATGAAATTGTTTATTTTGCAATTAGGATTTATCAATCACTCTTACACGTGTTAAAACTGCGGGATCTAGAATACTATAATTTACTAAAAAATAATTATGTACTCGATAAATATATTATGTTAGACGGCCGATGAATTGTTGGATATATATTTATCCTTTTTTTATAAATATAAGTTTAAAATCTCCGTAATTAATAATTCAGAAAATTATCGCATTTTGGCATTAATTGCGACAATATCATGAATTACCTTAAATGTTTTTGATATTCATTTATTATTTACAAAACAATATTTTTTTTGCATGGAGTGAAGTTTATACTTCATTGTGTAGCCATTTGTGTTGTTTTTAACATTTGTACAATATTATCTAATTAGAACAGAATGTAGATGTGACAATTTGAATTTACATGAATTTACTAAAAAAATAATATTTGTGTTCCTTATATTGAAAACGTGTGCATTAATTAAGTGCAATCTTATATATCTTTACCCTATTATTATAGTTCACACAAATCACTATGAAATGCTATATTTATTTGAATATCGTTATCTTCTTTAAAAATAATAATCGTTATACCAACATTCTTACCAAAATCAAGTAATTTTTTTCATAATTATAATTAACTTCTTTTTTTTTTATCATCAAAATGCAGATATTCCAAAAAGTTAAACACCTGTTTCGTTAGTTAGGTAAGAGTATTTATATAGATATATTTTATATCTTGCAAATTAAAATATAAAGCGAACTCTAGGCGTTGATAATTCCGGAATAGTGGGTAAAATAGTGATGTTATATGTTTCATATTATGTAGCCAAAATGTATAAGGAAAAAATATAACTTTTTTTCAAACGAAAGATATTTATGGAAGTAGTGTGGCGCTCGACTAGCCTTTATTATCTAGTTCATGAATATGCCAATAGGCAATTATGTGTTTTAATAAAATTTATATAATATAATATAATACTTATTCATATACATATGTATAAAGTAATAAATTTTACGATCGTAGTTACAATTTACTTCTCAGTGGTAGCTTTTAGCTAAATTTGTTGTTTGTTGCTGTAATTTATACATTTAAGATTTTAATATGTAATGTCTCTTCGTAATAGTGAACACAATTTTACTAGTCTACGTTTAGTTTTAGAGAATAATACCTCTGGATTAGATGTAAAAAAAATCTGTAACCGTCTACTATTTTCAAATGCTTGCGCCTAATATATCTGAAGACACGGTTTTTAAGCGAAATTCTAATAAATAAGTGTATTGGATATGAATATTTCTATATGTATGTGCCACAAAATATCGTTACTTTACAGAAAACCTCAGCTTTGTAATGTATACATAATTTTCTGATAATATTGAGAATTTGTGATTGTGAAATAGAAAATTTACTTTAAAACAAAGTCTGTCCTGTTAAACGCACAGTAGAGTTCATAACACTTTTGTACACAAGTATTGTACAGAATTTTATACAGGATTACATTGTTTTTTTTTTTTTTTTATAAATCCGTCTTTGGTACATTTCTAGTACATACGTTTACAACATTGTAATTCATTACAATATAAGTACAGTGTAGATTTGTTATTGTGACCTCGGCTCACATATTTTTTAATTATTTGTAAATAAACATTATTGAGATATAACCGATTTTTATTTAATATTATGACCAGTTTATACAGTATTTTATTAAGATACTATACAAGATTTTTTCTACCAAGTTTTTTAATTTTTCTAGGTTAATAATAATCCTATTTAGACCGATTTCTCTACAAAGATCTAAAAAATTCCACCATTAAATGTCTGTCTTGCTATCTATATAGACAATGAAATAAAGAAGAAAGAAAGAAAAAGCTATTTATTTTTGGTACGCGTAACGATAAAAAAGTAATAATCATTTAGATGACACCAAACATCACTACGTGTTCCGTTCAATTGCAGCCATCCGGCCGCACTTCACTCAGTTGCCTGCTAGCTCTTGAGCGCGTAAGCCTTGCTGGTTTTTAAAAGAAAAAAAAGTTCAAACGCATTAAATATGCTAATCTAAATTTGACATTTCGTATTTTTTGAATTCGGTATCCGGCTCGATAGGCGCTTGTTATCCGTTATCGGGCCGCATAGTAATTTAGGCCGGATAGGCCGGATACAAGATAGTTACCGGATATTCGTTTCATCACTTTTTTATACTGTCTGGTTAGACGACTAATTTTATTGTTTAAGCGCTGCAGCGAACTTTAGTTTAAACTCTTTAAATAAATGGAGCATGGCCTTTGCTTAGGATAGCTTCTCTATACGTAGTAATAATAGCTCAATGGTAAAAATAAAGAATAACAAAAACAATTAAATACAGAAAAAATATATACAAAAAATCAAAAGTCTGGCCATAGTCACTGGCAGTCAGAAGTCTGACCGCCTAACTTTTGATTACGAGTAAATACCTCTATACGAGGTGTATTTTATTTACTGTTTAGTCAGCGGCATTAAAAATGTTGAAAAACGATGGCTTACAATCAATACACCCATTATAATGATGTATGATGATGAGGTAATACTAAACCTGTTTGAAATATAGTCATTAATATTATATAAAAGCGTTTATTCACTCACCTTTTGACCGTCATAGTCATAATCCATGCATAAGACACGCCAGCGTCGTTATAACATGAGAAAATCTTCCGTGAAGTAATAAATACATGATCATTTTATTATTTAACTAGGCTATTAAGTAATTAACGACTCCACAGGTCGGGGCCTCTTCCGCATTGCCGCCACTGCTCTCAATATAATTCCCAGTTTTTTTTTTTACAAATGATGGGGTGTCACCCCATCATTTGTAATAAATTTTAATTTTAAAATTAAAATTTTAATAGACAAATGTTACCCCTCCCTAGGAATAACTCTTGTATCGTGGGTGCGTTTACAAATATAATACTCACATACACAAATTCCCAGACACGGAACAACTACCTGCAGTTCATACAAATATTCGTTCCGTGCCGGAATGGAACCCGGATACATAGCGTACCAGTCGATCGTTAAACCACTGCAGTTGGTGTGGTGCCGTCCAATTTCATGAAACAATAACAAGGGTAAGTAGATTCTTCTTCTTTCGAGTTTATTGGTCATGCCGTTGAGGAAAGATTAGCCAGCCATTACTGGTGATATAGACGCTGACTGTCCAGGGTGCGTCTGGTGATCTTATGTTTTTTTTACTCCTAGAGGCTCTTTCTTTGCACCTCACCCTAGCACTGATGACCTAATAGTTATTAACTGACTTCAAGGCTAGGCCAAACTAAGCTTCAATATCAAACTGAATATACAACAATTTGCCGTGGGCATTACATAAAATCCGTTACAGTGTCGTTGATCCCATCAATTTATTATTATTTTTGAAACAAACATCATCATCATCATCATCATCATCATCAGCCAGAAGACGTCCACTGCTGAACGAAGGCCTCCCTCAAGGAGGGGTTTGCCATAATCCCCACGCTTGGCAGGCGGCTTGGGGATCGCAGTGGCTCACCGATTAGTGAGAGGACGCTGCTGCCCGTCCTCCGGTGTCTGACCGCAGTTTTAAGACGTACCCGGGTCCGGGTAAATATCCCTAAATATATTTAGAAGTTTAGTGGAATATGTTTTAGAAAATGATAGGTCTGTGTATAAAATATATTTTGTCTGGTTATTCCTATGCAAAAACGTAATCTATTGCCTATTATACCGTTGAAAGCCATCGAAATAATATGTCCTCCTGGTTGTTCAGTACATATTATTTTGATGTTGAAAGCTGACAATACCACAGATAAATCTAGCTACCTAGTATTTTGCGGTTGAGGTTTATATTCGGCACTAGACGAGATGAGCCACAGCGCACACGTGATCCGGATAGATGCATCTCGATCACGTGCCAGTCATCTCCGAATTGTTGCATGACTCATCTACTGTAGCTTTAGCTTTGGACAATGGTTTAGGGGACTTTTAGAATAGAATTTTTAGTCGCTAGAAATATACCTACTCAATTATTTTAAGTATTCATATTTTTTTAGTTTTTGAATTATTTCGGCGTAATATGCTCGTCAGAAGAAAATAGGAGCCACCCAAGTAAACGTTAGCGAACTGCAGCAACTATTATTGAAGACAGAAAACGCTACAAAGACTTCGTAATGTATATTTTATGTTAATATATGTCGTTTAATCACCTACGTATCAGTTTGTGTTTTGTTGGCTGGCGCTACTTTTTTTTGTTGGTTAGGTTGCTTTTGTTTCAAAGATTACTTACGTCTCTCTTACGTCTGGTTTTACACCATGATCACAAACAAGCATAGCAGAAGGAAAACGCAGTAACATTACGATTGTATTTTCTAACTTTAACATTGTCACCTCTAACAAAAAGTGTATGAGTAGGAAATTTTACAAACAAGCCAGGATGATAGGGCGTTTTGAACAATGGATAGATGGTGTATAAAATGATGTACCGTCAGCCATCAGTCGGAATTCTTTAATTAGGAACACAGGCTTAAACATGGTCAGGTTAGTATTTGTGGTGTTGGCTGTGGTCATCGTTTCTTGTTCAGCGGCTTCAGGTAATAATTTATAATTTTTTCTATTTGTACTCTGCTTTATTGCTCTGTTAGTCGCGAGCGACTGCTGAGCGTGAGGTTTTGTACAAATCGGGCAGTGTTATAGGGTTTTCCGTAATGCAGCAGTCACTCAGCGTGCCCAGTTTTTAGACAGGATAGGTAGAAAATTTTAAAATATACTTTCCAATAATACCTACTGCATGTTAGTATTGGTTCGTCGTCTTGTCGATTAAATAATGATGTATGTGATTTGCCACCCCAAATATCTTATAATAAATTTTTATCTGAGTTATGTAGGGTAGGCAGTGTCTTTTTGTCTTTATGCACCGCACACCACTGTCGTAATGCAATTCTAAATAGAAACCGGGAGTTTGGAATTCGGTTCGGTAGATTCAGGCAACAAACTCGCCTCCTTTTTACGAGACCAAAGATGACATTTGTTATCTTGCATGCAAGTTGCACTGAATTTCTCATAAGTGTGACAAATGCAAATTTACACCAGCACCTGGCTTCCTATAGACTTCAAAACTAATGTTAGACTATACGATAAAATTATCTCTCTTTTATTATATCCAGGGGGTCGAGTAAAGAGGCACGCGTATGACTACGGCCATGGAGGCTATGGCGGTGGCGGCTATGGCGGCTATGGCGGCCACGGAAGCCTCAGTGGACACGGCTATGGCGGAGTTCCCGTACCCATTACCCAATCCTTCTCTAAATCCTCGGCCAGTGCCAGCAGCTCCAGTGGTAGTGGTGCTATAGTAGGCTGAACTGAATCTATTCGTGTAAGAGGCCTTTGATTTTATTTCTTACTAGCGACCTGCCCCGCCGTTCCACGGGTGCAAGGTTTACTATTCCAAATTTCCGATTTTACAATAATTTTCTTTCACATAAACCTTGTCCTACCTATTACGAACACCACAAAAAAAAAAAACAGTCAAATCGGTCGAGCCTTTCTCAAGTGATGCCTTGTCATACGTGTAGCAATTGATTTATATTTATATTGTAAAATCTACAATAGATACAATACTTAAATTAATTAGTAATTGTTTCTTGTTTTCAGATTATAATTGTAAAAGTCCGCAATCACGATTTTATCCGTAAGCTAACTAGTATCATATGTGATAATTATATTTTTAGAATAAGTATAATATAACGAAATTTTTTAGTTTATGCTTATTTATTGTTGAAATAATAGCATGAAATAAAGATTTAATTAAAAACTAAACTCATTCGTTTTTCTTTACATAAGGTTACCTTTAAACCATTTTTACAAGAGCTATGCACCCATAAATACATATAATAAACAGCACACCCTTTTTAATTGGTAAATTCTACAAAACAAAATATGTAGAGTAGGTAAAGTCTGTGGTATAACAGATAGAGGTTAATCGAAACCAACCAGTAGCTTATTAAGAAGTTTGTGTGCTTGTGTACAGAAGTTTTTATATTGTTTCTGTTTGTGTTTTGTTTTAGTAATTACATAAACAGATGTTTTATCATCAGACAAGATGAATCAGGTCTAATGATGATGATGATAATATTGGAATTGTATGAATTTATTACATAGATTGATTTATTACGTAAATTGCTCTTTATAGAGTGGATTGTTTATATTTATAATGTTTAAAATATTATAATATCACTAGGTATCCTTAATTATGAATGACTCATTGGTCTAGATGTCGCAACCACGACTGCAGAGCGTGAGGTCCTGGGTTCGATTCCCGGGTCGAGCAGTGTTATTGGATTTTTTTGTATGGAAATTCTCAGTAGCAGCAAGGAGTTTGGAACTGTGCCCGGTTGGTGTCAATAGGCTCACCCGTGGTTGCTCAATAAGTTAATAGTACACCTCTTAGTGTAACCCTTCGTGGAGACACGCGTGATGCAATGATATGTTATGTTATGTATACTTAATAAAAATGTAGGTATGTAGATACGTAGTTTGTAGGTACATAGAAGCGTTGAGTTGAGAATGCTTTATTGTACATAAAATAAAATTAATGTTGATAAATTAATTAGACAGCTTTTTTAAGTAACGTTTAATTTTGAAATGATAAATAATTAAGATCTTATCATTATATTCATTTTGCGTGAATCCATTAACGCCAGTCGGTTTTTGGAATTACCCTCTTACAATAAAAATAGGATTTTACATATTTCAGGGTTTTTCAGAGACAACATTTTTCTTGAACTTGGAACCTCAATTGGCTGTTAAATGAGTCTTATTTTGGTCGTTATTGCCTTCACAATCGTCACTGTGATTAGAATGTAAGTAGGTACCTTGTTAATACCGAAATGACGTCACACCAGCTACAAAGTTATAAGGAAATAGTCATACCACTTAGAATTCAGGTGATTTCTAGTTAAGTACCTACTTTACACCAGAACAGATTTTTTCCTCAAGAATTTATTGATGCATTCGAATTCATTTAACTCGTTATCCGCCAACGACCATTTAAAGCGTCAATCACGATTTAAATCCAGACGCCGATGCCGCCGCCTTCAAGCGTCAATCCACACATAAATGCGAAAATAGTCTTTATTACTTATTTCATTGCCAACCATAACGCTTGAAGGTGGAATTGGCGTCTGGATTGAAATCGTGATTGACGCTTTAAATTTAAATCGTCGTTGGCATCATGTGTCCTTTCGAAAATTCTTTCTTTATCTAGTGAGTTTTTAATGCAATACTCATTTCGGTTTTCGATTATTCTTGCTCAGGGGTATAGGTGGTCGCTCACCCTTTAAAAATCTCACCAATATGTGAGTTTCCCCTTTTCTATATCGTTAGTGGTATATTCACCCCATGGGCTAGGTGAGCGTGGGTGAGTAGACCTACTTCGAAACTTAGAGGTGGTCAAATCAACTTACTCATATTTTTAGACTACGAATATTTTCATGCTTTATCATGCCTATGTTTTACCTGATATGTACCTATGGTGTGCAAGGAAAGTCTTGTAAGACGCTACCTATGTACTACGTATGTACAACTATGTCACTGAGTTCCGTTACGAATCCTGACTCGCAAATGTATCCACGGCATGCATGAGCAATTCTCGTGGCGCTGATTTTCTTGCATGAGCAATTTTTATGAGCTCATGCCACTATTATTTTTAATGCCGACAGGATGGAAGAACGAGAAGAGTTAGGCAGATATCTAACTAGCCAGGCTCATGCCAAACAATGGTCTGTCATCGGCCTAGCTGTAAGACAAGTTGTCAGTTAGTAAAAGTCTCTTCTCCATAGGACCAACCCACTTTGACACCGTGCACCTAGATCAGCCGTACTCAACTTTTTTTCCATAAGGGCCACGAAAACGTATTAGTTAAGGTGCCGGGGGCCACAATACAAAATTTAGGTGTTAAAAGAAAACCGTTATATTTAAATACCGTAAAAAAACGTAACGAAAAGAAAAAAAAAAGAAAAATTGTTCACATTTCATCGGACTGAATGATCTTATGTCTTATAATGTGAGGTTATCATGCAGCCCCATGCGATCTTAACAAAATTTTGAAAGAGCTTTCCCAATCCAAAACTTTACTTTTAATGAGATCTCTGAATTCCTCTATCACTCCCGCCGCAGGTTGAGTATGACTGACATAGATCCATAACGTTTTAAAAGTGCCTGCAAAGGCCCATTTGAAATAAAAAAACTTTGATTTTGACTTTAACCGAGTTCATTGCATAGGTCTGTTCATCTGTTAATTAGTAGATCTTCGATGGTCATTGGCCAGAGTGCTTTGTGGTTATGTTGTCATTTGGAGAAACTGGAACCTGGGGGCCAATTCTACTAACAAAATTGTCATAAAATCGCAATTGCTCTTGCATTTATTATAACTCACCATTTGAACATAGCATCACGCCTGTATTCCCCGAAGGGTTAGGCAGAGGAATACTATTGTACTTCTACATATCGCCGATGTCGTTATTGAGTCCCATTTAATAAAGGGGCGAGCCTATTGCCATCTACCGGGCACAGTTCCAGACTCCGTGCTGCTACTGAGAATTTTCACACAGAAAAACTCAATAAGGTTTTGCCCAACCCGGGAATCGAACCTAGGACCTCACGCTAAGCAGTCGTCATTGCGACCACTAGACCAATGACTACAGTAATTTGAATTCACTTTTTTTGAATACTCGACTGGTAAAAAAACACGGAAATCTGTATTGATCTGGCCGCCGGAAGACTTCTGCAGATTAATACTTAAGTATTCTATTCTATTATAATTATTATGGTCACGAAAATGAAGTTTTCCTTGTAAAGCTTCTTTAATACACCGCTATTATGTGCAGTTGTGAGGGAATAACATTTAATTGGAGAATATTTTAAACCAGCTCATTGTTTATTTATTCATATGTTCAACTTATAAAAATCAATGCTACCTACAAATAAAACCTACAGCTAAATAAAAAGTACACCGCTAAAAAGCCTTTGTTACTATTCATTAAAGATCTAATAGATAGAAAAAATTAACACAAATAAAAAGAAAAAAATCTCTTTGTTTGAATTTCCTGAAGGTTTCATTTCATACATTCTAAATCGAACGTTCTAAATTCAAAGATTAGTGGTGTGGTTCTCACTGAAGGCGGTAGCGGACGCGGAGGCGGAGGATTTGCTGAAGGACCGGTTGCGGTGATTGTCATTTGAACGGCCGTCCCTGTTGTAGGCAAGCTCCCGGCTTCTGCTCCCGTAACTGGAAGGTAATTACAGTTCTCAGAAGACAGGGTAAGGTAGATTTCCTAATCAGCATGCATCTAATTTGAAATTGTACGGCTGTGTGAGTACGGTGAGTGCCCAACAGTGGGTTTCACCAAAATAAATGATTTTATGAAATCGTATATCGTAATAATAGTTCAACAACTATTCATTTCAGTTGCTTTAAGTATTTTCCTTAATTTAGTTCATGAATTGCGTTACAGCAAAGCTCATTATAAGTATTTATTCATAATTTAAAACTATAACGTAAATATAATGAAGTTTGATACAACTGGTTGTATGAATTCACATAACCCTTAGCTCTAAAAATGTCTGAATGTTTCTTGCTCTAATATCGTGATCGTTTTTGCTTTGGACCACACATTTGATTTGTATTGCAAACAAATTGACCATAAGAACAGTTAACGAGTAACTAAGGTTTTATCCTATCTATTTTAATTGTTGTAGACTTATCAACGTCTGCAAGCTAATGTTGCTATTACCATTATATCATTATTTTAGCTTGTTGAATGCAAGGCTGATAATTGTAATTGCAATTACCACCTGCTTTTGTTGCATAGTCGCTTGATTTGATTAATCGATCCATATTTCTTAGTATTAAAATACTTCGTAATTACCTAGTGTATGTACAATAAAATTACAAAATATAAACAATATTGGTAAAACGCCACGACAACTTTTTGAAACATTTCTTCAAGAGTCAGCTCATCATTAACACTTTAGGTTTAGTCAGGCCGTGAATTCCTGTTGGAAGGTTACACGTTGTACCTATATTTCCTAGAAAGCCTTTTTTGTTATTGTACCGCCGTAAATTATTCGCCATCATTTTTTTTTGTGGTTTTGTCGTATCATTTACTCGGCGCACGCCAGTAAAGCTCCCATACGACATGATTTTTTCCGACAACTTCAACTATCATCGTCATATTTCAGCCAATTTACACAAAACCTTAACGAATTAAACACCTTAAACTTCCTCAAGAATTATTCTGTCTGTTGGTGAAAACCGCATGAAAATCCGTTCAGTAGTTTTTAAGTTTATCGCGAACAGATAGACAGACAGACGCGGCGGGGGACTTTGTTTTATAATATGTAGTGATACATGAAGTAGGCACTCAAGCCCTCTTTACTAGGTACTTGTAGATACATACATGTAAGATTGTAAAAGATGTTAATCTTACCAGAACCAGTTCGATATTTTTTGTTCGTGATGATGTATAAGAAAAACATTTTGATCAACACGTCGTTATGCCGACTATGAGAACCTATTATTATGGTTGAAGATAAACATAAGGTGATTGAAGTCGGGTGAACCTTGTGTCTGTAATGTTTGAAGAACATACTGCTATCAAAAATGCTACAGTGTATTTGAATATGGACTTCGAATTTTGGGGTCTGCCAAATAATAATAATGGGCTATGTCATGCCTACTATAAGCAGCTTGGCGGCTGAATGCTTGCTTTACATCCAGGCAACTCTTTCGGCCTGCACCTCTGACTTTTCGAATTCATGTGCGGATTTAGTAACCACTTGCATTAATAGTGAAGGAAATCGAAACAACGAAAACCTGAGTCTTAACTATAACACAACCCAGTAACTGGGAGACGCTGATATTCTAAGGTTAGACTGGTTGTCAGACTTTTTGGGCTACTGACACCCGTAACGCCTGTCACAGGTCTTCGTATGACACCCGGGATTAAATGACTAACGTCCGTTCCGAGGCACGTAGGGGTCTCGATATGTGGAAAATGGTCACCCATCCAAGGACTGACCGCGTCAAGCGCTGCTTAACGCTGCGGTAACCATGTAGCTACGAGTCCCGCAAGACAGTAATTGGCTGAACTGTTATTATGTCACACTGACCTGCCGCCTCCTTGCTCTTCGCTGCACCCGAGTCGCTCACGGCTGACGCTAGCGTTGTGTTCATCACTTCGTCCATAGGTGTCGCTACCGGTACCGAAGCCGCCGTTGTTGTAGCCTCGCTTTACTCGTCTTGCTCCATTAAATCTCCAATCTGGGATCATAACTAATAAGATTACAGACAAAAATGTCGCAAGTTTGCTTCGGATTACCGTGGGTTGCTATGGTTGTGGGAACCATAGACTTAGAATTTCGCTTACGCTAGTGGGAACTGTTAGTGCTGGCGTATCCATAGAGAGGTCGAAGGAAAAAATATAGGTATCACTATGGTATCAGATGGTGTTGTTTGTTGAACCTATCCCAAATATCTTTCAGTCGCCTTACAGACGTCCGTAAAGATTTAAATATTCGAGGAGCAAAAACCATTTCGGCTTTTGTTGCTCACCTCTCCCTTCCACAATCACAGCCAGGAGCACCATGAAAACGAACACTGAAGCTATCTTCGCCATTGTCAAAATTATGTTGCATTTGTCACCCACATGTCGTATATATACGTCCTATATCCACGCAGGATGGCCCGTGTGTATACGGATGTCATGGTGTGTCAAAACGTCATGATTTCGGTGACACGCCGTGATGGACGCACAAAGGCACGCCGACGGTTTAATTCGGTTTTGACGGATTGTTCGCCGCCCTTGACTTTGGGGACAGGAGCCGATTAGCCATAGTTTTGATTGTGACTGACCTTGCGAATGTCAGAGGAAGATTATGATCAAATTTGCAAAATCTGGAAGATTCTGACGTTGATTATGATTGTGCGGTTTAAACAACGTTGGAAGAGACTTAGTTCAAGATAAGCCTTTCTCGTCATCGATAAAAGAAATAATTGATGCAGTAGCAATCAAACGAGTGAATTCATTGCTACTTATAAAAAAATCGCTGACAAAATATGTCCTCTTTCGCCAAGTAAGCCGCCTTTTGTTGCATGATGCTTTCAGAATTATGGCTTTGTAAATTTATAAAACTGAGCATGACAAGCTTAAAGTCAGACAAAGTTTTATGTTTTAAATGTTATGACAACCAGGAACGACTGCTTAACGATCACCACAGACGCATGATGTGCAAAGAATGGATACCTATCCATTGACGACCACAGAGTAGACCTGCGTGCCCAAGAAGGCCACATTGGGGAATTCACCTACAAATCTCCATAGTAACTGTCAGACAGATGACTGCCGATTAAGATCCTTACGCGAATAAATAATTGTATTGTTTAATGTAAATAGTTATTATTAATTAAAATGTGAATTACATTATGATCCTTATAAAGTGGTCTTATTAGAACTTCTAAGTGGTAGCTAAGGAACTGCAAGTCTGAAAGACTGTCTACTGTTTAGGTATTTAGATTTCATAATTATCACACACACCTCGACCTTTGAAGACTAAATACGTAACTCAGTTGCCTGGTACCTAACTTACATCCATCATATTACTTAACACATTAGCTTGTGTTGTATCAAACCCGCCGCACAGTGGAACGAATGTATGGGAGAGGTTGGACATACACATCTCCGAAAAAAAAGAGTTAAAGTATGCCAAACTAATGATGCCATCTTATTCGATTACCTAATGCCTTCATAACTTGTGCTTATAAATTTCTTCATAACTCCCATATTTCAGGAGTAATTTGAGAAAATGTGATAATCTACTATGAAAATGAGTGTATCGAGCTCTCTCTCTCCTGATTCCGGCCTTGTTTCAAGTAGCGGTCTCTAATATCATAATGCTAATACTAAGAGCTATATTTAATACTAAGACACATGGTGCGCCAAATGTGCAATTTCTGGGATAAAGAGTGATGTTTATTTTATAACACAAAAATATTATTTTTTGTTTATTTTGTTGATTAAAACCGTTTTTCTAAAGGTTTACCTTATTACAATAACATTTCTGAGTAGCCAATTAGAGAAGATATAAGCTAATTAGGATATGTGATTAGGGACTTAAGGTTTACATGTAAAACTGATGCACTAATGATTACTGATAGGAAGATTGCTATTATTTAAGATACTCTTCCATGCAGCAGTAACAGCGCTGAAATTGTGTTTTCGGCCGAAAGGGCGCTTCGAAAGGCAGGAGAAAGCGATACAGCTGATGTAATGAAATACTTGATGGAGCATCCAGAAGAGGCCTCAAAAATCAAAGCCTTCATTGAAAGTAAATCGATTCAGGTACGGGAAATATCCCCTTTGAAGGCATTGGCTCTTTATGTATCGATGAATTTATCGAAATGGCGCTACAACACTCTTCGGGATTTCTACACCCAAGAAGGAGCTCTTAAATACCCGAGTTACTACATGTTGGTTACAGAAAAAATTAAGTGCTATCGGGCCAAAGAAGATCTCACAGTTACAGAGAGCTCTGCAAAAATCAAATTACAAGCTTTGATGGATTTAACCTCAAGAAGACTTATTAGGTCGTTAGAAACCCCTGTTGATCCCAATCAACAGCTCGTTTTGACCAGCAAATGGGGTTTTGACGGATCATCTAGCCAAAGCATTTATCATCAAAGGACGAGTGAAGATGAGCAAATCGATCTTGCTAGTAATTTTATGATTAGTCTTGTACCACTGCGGCTCGTCTCAAAAGGTGTAACAATTTGGAAAAACGAGCGACCATCTTCCACTTCATTTTGCCGGCCAATATTGTTTAAGTTTATAAAGGAAACCAAAGAAAATGTGCAGAGAGAGATGGCTGAAATCGAAGCCAAGATTGAAGCCCTAACTCCATCCACCATCACTGATGGAATTAGTGTCAAACACCAACTGTTGTTGACAATGATTGATGGTAAAATTCATTCCATTATATCCGATACAGCAGCTTCATTGTGTGATATTTGCAAGGGTAGTCCTAAAGAGATGAATAATTTAGAGTTAATCAAAGATAAACACGCAAACGAGGACATGTATAAATATAGCTTAAGCTCCCTTCACGCTTGGATTCGCTAAATGGAATGCTTATTACACATTTCCTAAAAATTTGACATAAAGTCATGGCAAGCAAATGGTGATATAGCAAAAAGGCAAGTTGATGACAGGAAGAAAAGAGTTCAAAAGGCTGTAAGAAGAGAAACGGGCTTACTTCTCGATGTTCTGAAACAAGGCAGTGGATCCACCAACAATGGCAACTCGGCAAGGAGATTTTTTGAAAACTACACTAAATCTGCTGAACTGACCGGAATAGACGCTATGCTTTTAAGAAAAATCTGTGTGATCTTGCAGTGTATTTCATCAGGAGAGAAGATCAACGTAACTAAATTCCGTGAGTTCTGCTTTGATACTGCTAAGCTTTACGTGGAGTTATACCCATGGTATTATATGCCTTCTTCACTTCATAAAATTTTAATGCGATAATTGTTTTCTATCCGAAGAGGCATCTGAGGCTAGAAATAAAGATTTTCGAAAATTTAGAGAGGGGCATTCTCGAAAGCATAGCAGTATCTCATGCAATGAAGATATTATGCACAATCTTTTACTGTCTTCTGATCCACTTGTTACAAGCATTCGTCCAAAAGTAAATAAGTTTGTAAAAAAATCTTCTTTTAAGGAATTTTATGAGCTTACGGATTCTGAGAAAAGTGATATCGAATTTGTTAACATAAATGATTTAGCGGATATCGATTCTGAATTTGAATTAATTGATGATGATGATGATGATAATTAAATGTTGATATTGTTTTAAAATATGTAAATTAATTAATCTTAATTATTTATTGTACTATTAATTAAACTAGGTAATTTATTATTTTCTTATCAACTTATATCTAAAATACAGTGTTTTTATCGTTATTGTAAAACATATATAAATAAAATATTATGTGAAAAAAGTCATAATCTCATCTGCTCTTATGAACTTTTTTGTAAATAATACACAAGATTTTATAAAACAATATATATATACATAACCTCTAAATACGTCTGTCTGCAGTTTAAAATAAATACAAATGGGGAAAAACATTTTTTTTTTTTAAATTTTCATTTCCTTTTATCCCAGAAAGTGCACATTTGGCGCACCATGTGTCTTAGTATTAAATATAGCTCTTAGTATAAGCATTATGATATTAGAGACCGCTACTTGAAACAAGGCCGGAATCAGGAGGGAGCGAGCTCGATACACTCATTTTCATAGTGAAATATCACATTTTCTCAAATTACTCCTGAAATATGGGAGTTATGAAGAAATTTATAAGCACAAGTTATGAAGGCATTAGGTAATCGAATAAGATGGCATCATTAGTTTAGCATAATTTAACTCTTTTTTTTCGGAGATGTCTACGTCCAACCTCTCCCATACATTCGTTCCACTGTGCGCCGCTAACATTGACCTTGTCTGCGCGGTCGTTCGCGCTGGATTTTTTCCGACTTAACTTTTTTTTGTAAACAATCATCATTCGAAATCATAAAAAGAGTTCGGTTAAACCTTTCGGAACCAACTGAGCGTAAAGTGTTTAATACTAGCTATTCGCCTGGCTTCGATTTAGTTCTTGATAAGAATCGGGTTTTTTTTTTGGAGATTGGCCTATTCCCCCATCTAATTTGGATAAAAGGGAAAGAGCGTTATTGAATGACGATAATTTCTCCATTATGATGTGAGCAGTTTTTGCAGAGATTTTCATCATCGATTCAACACAAGGGCAACGCAAGGCTTATTTGGAACTACGACAGAAGATTTGGATATCAGAGATCAGTACTGTTAGCATCAAGCCTGTAATCCCCGAAGTGTTGGGCAGAGATGTAGTATTGTATATTTCTCCAAATGCGTTTATTCATGTTCCATGCCGGTGATTATTACCATTTTCAGCACAGTTCCAAACTCCATGGTGCTAATAAGAATTTCGGTACAAAAATACTCAATAATACTGCCCGACCCGGAAATTTAACCCAGGATCAAACGCTTAGAAGTTGCGCTAATAATGCAGTCTTTTAAATCAGCATGAACTCCTTGTCTCGTAAAGATAACGTTGTTTAAAAGATATGAATAAAAATAAAAAAACTGGAACCGATTCGGTCTGTCAGTTCGAGTTTCTATAGCTCTTACTGGACATTATTATATTAATACTTACTTAATTCATCACTCAATTTAAACGTTAGGTAAATAACTGTACATTTTATACTGACTTTTAAAACATTCGTTATTCCTTCAAAATTTCAACCTTTACTGAGTCTAAACTAAAAGTAATTTTGTTTCGTATAAGATTGTGTAATTATTTGTTACATAATAGTTTCGACACTGCTCAGGTCTTGAATCCTTACGATTATCGGTAATTAATATTAATAGTCAAAACTGACGCCTTTGTTTGTCCTTTAATGTTTAGAGGACGACATTTATCAATTGAAAATTATATTCGATTAACCTTGTATGCAACCTAACGAAATTTAATTGAATGAAAATATACGAGTCATTATTACATTTTATATACATATATTATAATACTTTAGGCAGTAGTTCGTTGAAATCCCCTGGCATAACTAATTTGTCTGCCTTGGCTACTATAACAAAGAAATATACTATACATCTTTCTTTATCTGTCTGGCGGGTTTTAGTATTTTTAAGTGGTTTACGCAAATGTCCCGCTAAGGGTGGCGTCGTGTGTCGGGTCGAGCAGCTCCCTAAAATAGGGCTGAGCTCCACGATGTGCATGTGTGCTGTCAGTTGGGACAGGTCAATTCAAAACTGTATGGCTTTCGCCTCAAAAGGCTATTCCAGAGACCCTTACATGTTCCCACATAATCTAAAATACATGTTTGAACTTTAAAAGAGAAACCTTTGAGTTTGTTTCGGCGTTTCAGAGGCAGCCAGGTATGAAACGCCGGTGCCAACTAGATCTTAAAAAAAGACTTGTAAAAGCTTCCTGTAAGGAATTATTTACATAAATAAATCATTATTACAACGTTGTCTGGTCAACGTAGGTATACTGGTTTCTAATATATTTCAGTTTCATGAATACGAGTACTTGTATACCTAAGTGATATTTCACTTGTTTACAAAGATGATAATCGGTATAACTTAGATACCCAAGGCATAAATAACATTTTGCTCGACGAATTCGATTCCCGGGAATCGAACCTCACTCACGTGCTTGCGACTACTAGGCTAATGAGGCAGTTTGCATCTCGCTAGTCATCATGTTGAGTAGGTGTAAACTATATAATGGTTGTAAATAACAAACAAATATAATTGCATATCAGTACCGATCTTTATTCATATGTTACAGCTTAACATTTTTATTCATCAAAGACGCATTACAAATATAGCGGTTTACATAATTTATTATGTACAACTAAAACGTGATCACTTAATTGTGGGAAATCAACTATGTGCATAAATTAGTTCACTATGGTTACCACTTGCTCGATATTTCACGGGAAGACATTGTGTCAATATGATTTATGTTGTATTTATAGGAAACTGGCGTCTCGTTATTATTAAATGACATAAAAGGTATGATCACGAGTATTCGTGACTTCAGAGATCGAAGTGGATCATGATATTAATAATCTTCCTGTTACCAAGTATGAGAATTATTTTAATATGCACGTTTAAAGTAAGCGTTAGATTTCATCAAGTTGTAGGAAATCAAGCAATTTAGTTAGACGTACAATATCAATTTAATTTAATGTTTTTCTTTAAGTAAGCAATTGTAGGAACCACACACAACTAAATAACTAGAAATAATTAACCTTATTGACACGTGACAAGAATAAGTTCTATTACAAGCAAATTGTAAACTCAAGACGATTTTTTTATCGGCTCCATCCTTTGCCGTCCCCTTTGCCGCCGCCCTTACCACTGCCGCCGTTACCCTTGCCGCCGACGTTACCCTTGCCACCGCCGTTACCCTTGCCGCCTTTACCACCAGTATTGCCGCCCTCATTACTCTCACTGCTACTACTATCGCTGTTACTGTCACTATTACTGTTCGAGTTGTTACCATTACTGCCTCCACTGGTCGCACCGCCCTTGCCGCCTTTACCCCCTCCACCTAGAAAAATTAAACCATTAGTCAAGTATTTTAATGTTGGAAGATTTGATTATCACGAATGCCAGCAAAGACGAGGTAATGCATGACCACTCAGGTATTAAGTTGATTGGATATGTAACATCATTCTCCTGTATGGTTGGTAGTAATTTCATCATCAATCTATCTGTCGGGCGTAGCGATGGCACTTTTACACTGGATGCTCATCTGGCACCTCATAATATCTTGTTTGTTATATTTTTCATTAAAAATCAGATGTCAGCAGAAAATTATCAAGAACTTACCGCCAGGCGCTGCGAAAACGCATACAGCTATCACTGCCAGGAGAAGTGCGATTATAGTCAAATTCTTCATCTTGATTTGTGATTGACTGCCTTTTTTCTTATGAATTTCAAGTGATCGTATCAGAGCCCGTGATCAACTACGATCTAACGTAGTCCAACCAACCTTTAAATACTTATTCACTTTCCGTTTTTCCATGTTTTTTTTTGATAAAGTAAAAGGTTTTAGACAATCTAATCTATCTTAAATTACCGTGTTTACTGTTAAAGTTTTTGCTTTCATTGATACCTAATTCATTACAATTACTCGTAAATACTATCCAACCGCCGAATGGATGTTCTATGCCGTTTTCAACTTTAGCTATCCATCTGAAACTTGAAAGCTTATAATGACTGATTAAGAGTTTAATTAATTTACAAGATTTAATTTGATCTGGTCTGGCTGCTAGGTTAGCAATGTGTTATTTCAATAAACTGTTGTACGTCTTCAAACAATTCACACAAGTCTTGTTTTAATAGAATTTAAGGTTATGGAAATAACATTCGGTTTAAATACAAGTACAACTTAAAAATTTGGTGATTTTTGAAACAATTACGGTCTTCTTGTTTAATTAATTTATCTGTTTATGATAAACAAGTAAGTATAAAAATGTATGTTCATATAATTAATAAATAATAACGTGATTCATTATACATCATTCGTTTTATTGTATATATTATAGCTGTCCTGCACAGTTGCGAAATGTTAGCAACGAACGATTCATGTTCCCGTAGTTTTACCAAAACAGAAGCACTGGGGGCATGGCCCACTCCAGAATGTCTAGTGCTCTAGAACACCCTATGAACTATGTCCTGGAGATTTACGAATATCCAATTAGTGTGGCTTTGGGGCCTTTTTATGTACGAAAAGTTCTCAGTTTCTCAGTAAATTGTTGAGTTGTGTGTGTAGTTGTTATAGTCGGATTACAGAAATCGAGATAATAAGTCAGTTGAAACCGTAAAGAGGAGTGAACTTGTTGCCGGTTTTAAGCAGGTTATGAGAAAATGTGACGTATTCGCAGGGATTAATTTTGTTTTTAATACCATTGCTTGTAAAATATGTGTGCTGCGAATCGAGGACATTCGTCCCGGTAGTAAAATGTAGTTACATCGTGGTGGTATATAAGATTTATATTATTTAGATTTTTGTGAAGTATACATACATACATATATTACTTTACTTATTTCTTTGTTCATTATAATTTTATTTGTTTCTGTCGAGTGGGACATGGTGACATGGGACAGTGGAATTGCTCATGCACTAGTGGAAAGATTGGTCAGAGAGCAATGGTGGTATCGAGGCTGAGTGCTGAGGGTGCGCCAGATGATCTTATGAATCATTACTCGTGGATGTTTTCTTGCACCCCAATGTTAATTATTGTTTCAGTGAGTTTAGTAGAACCTATTTGTTTATCACACAATTTAGTCTCTGAGACCAATGAAAAGACACGATCAGACCGATCGTTTATTGTTAAGTTATATTGTATGATAGTACAGCTGAGTCTCGTTCTAAAAATTTGTTTTGGGATATGTACTAAAACAACAGAGTTTTATAAAAATAATATATTGTATTTGTTAATACATAAGTAAAAATGTATGGCGAAACGTAAATTATTCATTTATCACATTGAGCTTTTGAATTTTTTTCTACGGGATCTTCAGGATTCGACTTAACGTCTGAAATAGATAAAAAGTTTTGTTAATAATGCAATTTATAGAATATGTTTAAACGTCTTATTTTCCTTGATATTATATGTTATAGTGAATTAACCAAATAAATGTAATATCCAAAAGTATATGGTAAAAGAGTTTATCGCACAGTAGGTATACCTATATATATGATGAATACCAGAAAGACAGCACGCCTCTTACTCCAATAATATAATTTACCTTGCTTATAATTAATTAAACAAATAAATAATTACCCGTATCCCTTGTGTCCACCGCCGCTACCTCCGTAGCCACCAGCAGAAGCATGAGCGTTGGCGTTGGCATTGGCGTTGGCATTGGCACCGCCATGGCCTCCACTGCCGTGGCTTCCGTGTCCACCAGATCCACCAGATCCGCCTAGGCCGCCGCCGCCGCCGCCGCCACTGTGACCACCTCCATGACCTCCGCCGTTACCACCTCCGTGACCGCCGCCGATGCCACCACCGTTTCCACCTCCATGACCGCCGCCGATTCCACCTCCGTTTCCACCGCCGATTCCACCTCCGTGGCCACCGCCGTTTCCGCCGCCGTTTCCACCTCCATGGCCGCCGCCAATTCCACCTCCGTGACCGCCGCCGATGCCACCACCGTTTCCACCTCCATGGCCGCCGCCGATTCCACCTCCGTGACCGCCACCTCCTCCGGCGCCTCCTCCGGCGCCTCCACCGAAACCGCCTCCGAAGCCACCGCCGCCGCCGCCGCCGCCGCCGCCACCACCGCTCACACCGCCACCACCGCCTTGACTACCTCCGCCATAACCTCCTGCAAATGGATAAAATGCAAACGTTAAAAATATTATATTATTTATTATTATATACTATATGTATTATTTTTGTGATGCAATGATTTAAATTAACCAAATTATAGGTCGGAGAAACCAACGTTAAATACATCGTGAAATATGAAAATGCACTTTGAAATAATCAACCACATTTGTATCGAGACCAAGATTAACAAAATTTCACTTTATTATATTTCTTTATAACAGAGTCAAAAAATTACAGCGTTAGTGGACAGCTCAAGAATCAAAATGTTAAAATATTTTTTTCGAATAAAAAATACGAATAATAAATAAACCGAACTATTAAATAACAACAACAATGTAATACCTGGTGCAGCGTATGTGCATGCGAGCACCCCTAAGGCCAGTGCGACAACTGCTAGACGTGCCATGTTGATCTGTGCCTCAGTGTTCCCCGACCTACCTTTTATACGGACTCGCTTATGTCATGAACGTGCGAATGTTTATTAGACTCTTCACTTTTTGCAGCGGCGCTTTTTTTGTCATAATTATTAAGGTTCCGCTGAATTATTAGGTATCCTGATTTATGCATTGGCTAGATAATTTAGTAATGATAATAAAAATTATTAATTAATATAAGTGTGTGTTCGTCGTTTTTGATAGATTATAATGATGATAGAGGTCGGCGTTTTTTTGAGTTATATACATATTATTTTTTGAAGTAGCCTTATTGCTACTTTTATCGCGTGGTTGATGGAAACTCTTTTCACCCTTTCTTAAAAACGTTCATATTTGGAGCGTCTTGTCATTAAGACTTTTTACTGTCAAAATTGCAATTTCATAATGTTCATTAATGTCATTCAGCCATTCAGTAATTACCTTTTCGTTTTACTTGTTTAGATTTGGTCATTTTGAGATATACTGGTTCTAATTTAATTACGCCGAATGCACGCTCTTTATTTTTTTCACTATTTCATTAATTAAGACATGGTCTATATCTGTCTATATTGTCTTAATTTGATTATTATGTCATTTGAAAAATGACAACCGATTACCAAAAAAGTTACTATAGGAAAATTAATGGGTAAAAAACAAGAAGTCCTCTTTAAAATTCAAAAAGAAATATTAATCAATCAATCTCTTAGAAACATCACGGGATTATTTATTTACATAAGTGTATCAATCTCCGGAAGAGTCTTAATTCATACATACAAGTTTTCTAAATCATATTGGGGTACATGTAAACATGGAGCTTTTCTTTGCGTTGCATCATCGTCATGTACCGATTTGATTTAAAAAGCCATCCATGCCTCTCCCATAAGGATTATTAGTTATATCAATTTTAATTTTAATTATTCTTCCATTTACTTTTAATAAAAAAAATCAAGGAATTCAGTTTTATCCTATTAATCAAATTTTATTTTGATTTTTAGTAACAATTATTATTTTATTAACATGAATTGGAGCACGTCCAGTAGAAGATCCTTATCATTATTTTACAGGACAATTATTACAGGACATATTACAGGATTATACATTATTATTACAGGACAATTATTAACTATTTTTTTACTTTTCATATTTTATTATTAATCCATTTATTAATAAATATTGAGATAACTTATTATTCAATTAAAATAATTAAAATTAATGGGCTAGTATTTAAGCATTTGTTGAAAACTTGCTTCTCCCATAAGGAATGCAGAAATGTTTCATACGAGAATCACATAGCACATCGCAGCTTAGTAGTAATAGGTATAATTATGTGAACATCAGAGAAAATAAAACGCGTTTACATTGCTCATACTGAACCCAACCAACCGGTTACTATTATTAATACATTTATAATTCATTCGTTAACACATTGAATTGACCGATACTTTTTTGCGCACTCGATCACAATACGTATCTCCGCATAATATCTATTAGTAAACTAGTAAACTGCCTCGGCACAGAGCGGTATTAGGTTGGCTGCATTGTGAAAGATATACTAGTATGAAGCTACTCGTACGAACACGGTTGTTTTAAGTAAGGTATAATATATCAGCTCAGTTCTATAGAAATCTTTCTTTCATATTGTTATTTATTTCATAACATTGTACAATGTACGGGTATCTTTCATAAACCTGATTTTACCAAAGTAAGTACCTACGGGCATCGTCGTCGGGATAGGCGCTACATGCTTCCGTAGTACTATTATCTATTAATGGCTACACGTAAGGCACTGCTACGCACGTAGCCGTGCGGCCTACGCACGTAGTCGTCCCGGATAGGTAGAAATCTCAATCATCAATTAGCATCTCATTTGGTAATTTTGTATGATGACCCGTAAGCATATCTTTACCGTTCTGGAAAGGAGATAAGCTTCTTTTTTATATGAAAGTGCTTTCAAACTTCATCGCTAAAGCACATCCAGTTCCTTTTAAAATATTTACGGCATTTATTGTAATTAATATGTAGATTTTATCGATTTTTATTAATTTTATTTTTCCAGAGAAAATTTTTAACCTCTGAACTTGTACTATGATGTTAACTTATACGTTATTAAAGTATTAAGTAGTTAGTAAAATTAAATTGTATTAAAGTAATAAATACATATAGACAAGTAAAGAAAATAAACAAAGTTTACTTAAAATATTTATTAAATTATAGCATAGCACAGGATGACAAATCTTACATATATCTATCCTTGTAGATACCTGGAAATCTTTTTTATTCGCTAAGAGGTGAACTGATAAGGAAACATTATTTTGTTTGTTGTTATTGTATTCTTAGAATCTGTTTATCGACCGCTCAATCTGGTAGGAGCGGGTCTTTCCCTTGGTGCTTTGGCGCAGAACAGTCGACTATGGATGGTAGACTCGAGCGCTTGTCTAAGCGGTAAGTTTACAATGAAACATAGCAACACTTTGAAACAAATCGCGTATGGTTTCATTTACTGTTCGGGGTAATAACTGTTCCATTGCTGTTACGGTGGCAAGCGCGGCTACCGAACGTGAGATCCTGCGTTCTATTGCTGGGCTGGCCAAAGTGTTATTGGGTTTTTCTGTTAGAAAATTAACTGTAGCAACCCGGGTTTAAAATTGTGCCCGGAATATGACAATAAGCTCACCCTTATTACATGGAACTTAATAATGGAGAATATCGGTTCACATGGATGTGATGTTATGTGGTTTTATTTATTTAAAAAGCTACGCACGATATTAATTACACATAATCTATAAAGTCACTCTGTTTTAATGGATTTGACTTGCGTAACATATCAGAAAATATTCACAACTTTATTCGTGTTGGTAACTTATAAAATATTAGATGTGTTTTGTGTGAGTACTTAACCAATATTTGTTGCGATGATTTGGAAAAAAAGAGTGTTTATTCTATCTTGAAGTAAGATATCGTGTGGTTATTATGTAAGGTCACGGAAAAAATATTAGCCAATCGTTTGAATGTATTCGCAGCATATAAATGTATACGTAAATTACTTAGATAGATAGGTTGCCATCTGTAGACAGGTAGAGCACTTTATAATAAAAAAAATATACCTACAGTCTGCGTCAGAAATACCAAGCTGATCATTGTACAAAGCTTTTTAAAAATGAACATTTGCAAATTTATTTATTTTTTGTCATCAATAATTTATTATAGAACAGTGTAAATTTATCGGCTAGCTAAATTGGTACGTAAGAACAATATAATCCATTGACTGAAAATTTGTTGCCGACCTTACCTAAATAAAATTTCCATTCTCAAAGATGTGTTTGAATCTTGACAATTACTTATCTAATGTTAAACAGACACATTGAATTATCAAACAGACTATACATTTTTGATTGAAGAACTGTTTATAAAGTAACTTAATATGTCGAATAACATTGAATATTTATATAAATTTAGTTATTTAATTTCCATTCTCAATGATGTGTTTGAATCTTGACAATTACTTATCTAATGTTAAACAGACACATTGAATTATCAAACAGACTATACATTTTTGATTGAAGAACTGTTTATAAAGTAACTTAATATGTCGAATAACATTGAATATTTATATAAATTTATATATATATTTGCTTCTTTAAACATCTCTTTATTGCGTTTACTTAATTCAGTTCAAAGAGATAATTAATAAATTATAAAAATTTTAGCTTGTTTTTTTATATTTTATTACATTTTAGGTTAGGGTAGGTTAGGCTAATAAATATTATAGTAAAATAATTTATTATATATTAAGTAATGAGAAAAATAAGCAACGCGCGCCTTATTTAAATCACCGTATTTTTCACATTGTGTGATCATTTGTATGTAATTTATGACATATTTTGCTGCCTCTGCTGACGGCGGGATCTACCTATTTCTATCTATTCTTTTTATTCTACATCGTCACAGGGTTTGGCTAAAAACGTTAAATAAATTATCTTATGCCTATATTCTGCGAAGGGTTAGGCAGAGGAATACTATTGTACCTATACCTACCTACCTTAATTTTGCCGAAGCCATTATTGAGTCCCATGTAATAGGGGCGACCCTATTGCCATCTACCGGGCACATTTTGAAACTCCGAGCTGCTATAGAGAATGTTTATACAGAAAATCCCAATAATACTTTAATGTAATAATTATTATATTACAATAAGTATGTCTGGATAAATTAATTTGAAGGACCTCTTGTGGTCACTTATACCCATAGATTTAGAATGTAAAGCGAAATTCTAAGTCTATGCTTATACCTAACATTTACAATGTTTACGAATCCTCTGACACTTAAAGAAAGGGCAAAGCAATTAAATTGCATTACAATGAGGTACGCAATTGAAAATTAATTCAAACATTACAAATAAAGTTAATATACCTAAACTACGTATCCGTTTGTTTATTATCTCGTTTAAATATGAGAGCCTGGTATATATTGTGTATAGTTAATTGTATTTTTTTGTATATATTCTACTACACTTGTTCACGTCATAATAAATAGGCTGCGATGACTGGCACGAGAGAAGGCAAAGGATATTTTCTTGGCAGACCTTAAAAGGCTGTTCTTATTACGGTTGCCGATATATATACATATATACCTCTGGGAGTGATTCTTATATTTAATGATTTAGTTCATAATTTTAATCTAGATGGCGTTGCCTGTCTTTATTTAAGGGAGAAATTTTCAACGCCTGACCTCTTCAACCTCCTGACTGCCTCGTTGGTTTAGTGATCGCAAGCGTGACTGCTGAGCGTGAGGTCTTGGGTTCGATTCCCGGGTCGGCCAAAATTATTGGGTTTTTCTGTATGGAAATTTTCAGTAGTATCACGGAGTCTGGAGCTGTGCCCGGTAGATGGCTATAAGCTCGCTCCCTATTACATGGGACTCAATAACAGCATCGCTGAAATATGGGTGTACAACAATACCTACACCTCTGTCTAACCCTTCGGGGAATACAGGCGTGATGCTATGTTATGTAAAATTTTCAACGCGTTTTTATGTGTTTTGTATATTCGTTTGTTCCAGGTTCAGGAGCTTATGACAATGATAATTTTGACCATACTGCAATGGATTAATTAGTTATCTTAATTAACTCTTGAGTAGGTAGGTATATAGTGAGGCAATCATGGTCCTTCATGCACAAGATGCAAGATATGTTTGTGGAGTCACAATAAATAGCAATTAGTATATTGTGATAGGTAACTATGTATACTTGTATGTATGTAGTTAGATTTACATATAAATATAACTACATATTTCTTTATCTATACATCTATACATATAAATAAAATTGGAGTGTCTGTTTGTAATATTGAAATAACCGTTTTTTACTACATGCATATGAATATATATACGGTACATACACCAAAATAACATTTTTTACAATTTTTGTCTGTCTGTCTGTCTGTCTGTTTGTATAGGCTAATCTCTGAAATGGCTGGACCGATTTTGACGGGACGAAGGCTACTTTTATTTTAGAATAATTCTTTTATTTTAGAAAAAAATAGGGTTAAGTGCATTTGGTCTCACTAAAAAATACATTGTTAAGTTCCGACATCTACGTGAACGAAGTCGTGGGCACAGCTAGTTGGTAAATATATTGCGTTCAATCACGCCGATAAATTCTTGGTATTCGTAAAGGCGATTGAGTTTGACAGCGGGTGGTAGCAACTTTACAATAGGTAGCATTTCAATGTGGACCAAACTATTTTATTGGTAGAATATTGCTTATTCATACCGTAGTTTAAATATTATAACACATAAGTTACAACAACGAGTATTTATTGATATTTGTGTATTCTATCTCTGCCAAACCTACAAAGAAATCTAAAATAATGAGACATTATTTTTTTACATTTTAGTTTGAAATTCAAACCGGACAGCGACTACTTTTGAAAATGGAGTAGCCCATAAGGAGTGAAAGTAAGCAGTTGAGTTTAGAGGGCTCCAAAAATGTAACTAAAAATATCAATGGTATTATTGATCCCAGGGGCAATATGAACCCGGGAAGGGCTGTCTGACCTATCTATTTCTGAATACAGGCCGGGCAGGCTACCCCGCGTAGGAGAACTGCAGAGCGCTGCCCCTGCATTTAATTGCCAGCGACATAGTTGTATGTTGTTGCTATTAGTATGTTCATACTTACTCCTACTCTTCTATAAAAAAACCTTTATTAAAAAAAAAAATGTATTTTAAACATTTTTGAATTTTTGTATATTAATATTTTACATTCGAACTTTATTTTGAAATTCTTATTGGTAAAACTCCTTAGAAGTTACCTATAAGTTGAAAAAAAAAAAATCTCAACGTTCGAAATATAAATGAGCGCGGCATGACGCGTTCTATTTTACAAAAACAAAAGCATGTCTCTGAAATTATCGATGGTATAATTTCCTTATTGTTTTGTATTCGTAATATTAATTTGTGGATTGTGTTTTCTTTTGTGTATGTTTTGTGTTTGTGATCTGAATAGTGCATACATATAACTGTAAGTAATATTTTAATTAAATATTTGGATTATACGACTACTTTACAATGTACTTAAACTAATTTTCACACTTTATAATAAGTAACGTTTTGTACCGAGTAAGATTTTTATTGACACTCATTGTATCAATACTCACTAATAGGATAATTGATTTTGCGAGGGTTGCGGTATAATATTTAGGTAGGTACAGGATTTAATTATACGGTTGATGATAAAACAAACGTTAAGCGAACAAGTAACAGTTTTCCTCGATCTTTAAAGTACGTTAACGTAAGTCAAAAATGTATGTTAAATTATAAATAATGTGCGCGCGTTTATGATATGAGTTACTCTTAACTATTGATAGTAAAATCATTAACGAAAAATTTGATACGACTGTGTGGAATTCTTTTCAAAAATAGAAGCTGTTACTCCTGTGAGTGGGTTGGCGGGCAGGCATTATTTTGTTAGACTTTGTTTGAAAGTATTTGCTTCTATAATAAAGAGAAAATGTATTAAGGTTATACGTTCTATGTTATAAACAATAGCGTATATATACAACGTGAACACTACGAACCAGTACCCTTAGTGTAAGTTTCTTTTGACAAATTCGATTTACTACATCAAACGCGTTCGGCGCTCTTATTGGTGCACGAGCACGAAACAGACCAATCGGGGCGCCGAACGCGTTCGATGTAGTTGCTACATCTATAACTTGCACTAGGGGTACAGTTCGAGGAAACTCTACTACAATAAATATGAGCCAGCTATCAGCGTAAGCGCCTGTCAATAAATTAATGCTAACACCTATCGTCGTTAATGCTTGCAACTAAATTAAAGTCAGGGTCATATTCATCTGCTATTTTTTTCTACTACATTTATTCATTTATTTGGGACTGGGAGGTTTAGGTAGTGTTGCCATGAAATACATTATATTCTAAGAACCGTTTCACATACTATTCTTGAACTAAAGAATGAACGAAATCAAGTTTGTTACGTCTATAGCATTGTAGCGACAACTAATCGCAACATGGCAAAAAGTAAAGTGCCATCTATCGCAGTGAAGCTACAACAACAAACCCTGAAGCGCACTATGAAAGTTTACAACGATTCTAACACACATACCAATATCTGACATCATCTGTCGGGCTTCGGCCCACCAGGCTAACCACCTTGCCTGGTTGGAGGTTCCTCCCTTTTCAATGGAGGAACACCATACCTCGTTCCCCCATAGCACCCTCGATACGAATTACCCTGCGAAAGTGCCTGTCTATAAATTAATATCGACCCTCTTTTTTGTTGCTATTTGCAATTGAATTGAATAAAGCGTTTAATTTAGAGTTCGCTTTCACAAAGTTTACTTGTGTGACTATATTGTTGGAAATACAAGAAGGGTCACCATATAATGATTTATATTGATAATTGACCTCTTTGGTTAGTTCAAAAAGGTAGGTGCACTGTATTCGCAATCAGCGAGCATGTGAAGATGAAGCAGTGAGTAGATGAAACAAAAAAGATATGTTAGGATCGTAGAAGGTAGGTATAGTCGCCTGACTTCAAAGTCAAAGTCAAAGTTTTTTATTTCAAGTAGGCCTTTTCAGGCACTTTTAAAAAGTCGAGACTCTAGGCGCACAGGTCCTATGGAAAAGAGACCGGCAAGAAACTCCATGGATACTCTTTTCAAAAACAAAAAGTTAATTTACAATTAAAATCTTAAATTAACATGCATTAATATAAGAAAAAATACAAACTTAATAGAACGCTACTTACATAATGAGGCAATAAAACATGAGTTAAACAAGTGTTTCGAATATAAAATAAAAACGGCATAAACAGATCAAAGCGGATAAAACAGAAATAAAAAAATACAAAAAAGAAGACTTATAATGTTTACCACCCTCAAGTATATAATTGCTGTTACTTTGCTTTCATAATGTCGCTCGCAAAATATATTTTTTTCTCATGCACAAGCAAAGGTTTAAATAGCTGACGCCATCTAGGTAAAAAAGACGTGTAAACGTGATTGAAAGATCCTAATTGCAAAATAAATAATTTCATTTCATTTCTTTTCAAATCTCTTCGTGAAGGAATCGGTACATCAAAAATATATTTTATTAATAAAAATGCGCTAATTATAAATTATTATATTATTTTAATCATAAATTACTCTTAATTTAGGGTATACTTTTATTCAATGGTAGGTACTTAAATTATTTAAGATCAAATCACATGAATGTATCAATTAAATATTAAACAGTCTTTTTTGGAAAACTTATAATAAAGACAAAGAAGTTTCAATAGAGATTAGTTGTATCTTGGAGGCGGCCCATTTGTGTAGTTCATGTAGAACAACACTGACGCTGGCATTCAAGTTTCATCGCACTTTGTTGTTGTCCATTTATTCATCTAGAAAAAAGAAATGTCATTAAGCCCAAAAAATACATACATATTACGAAATTTCAGTTTTATTTTTTTAAATTGGGTAGTAAATACATGTTATTATTAAATTTTGGTCATATCATAGAGAGATTCAGGTTTATCGCCATTTAAAGTAGTGTACTTTTGTTTTTTTAACTGCTTATTTACCACCTATTATACCATGAGTGTATACTAAAAACAGTCACTAAAAATTACACACATGTCTATTACTAAGTGTTAATAAGGTTATTGATTTTTACGCACCAAGACGGCTCGCAGAAGTCTTTCAGATTAGTTCAAGCTGAAAAAGTGTTGATTGAAAATATGATAAAAGCTTGGTGGTAGTTGGTCCTCGTGCCTAGAAAGAAAAAACGTTATGAGGATAAATATTAAACGAAACAAGAATGATAGATAATACATAATCTAAATTTAGAACCTAAAAATTATCAAAATATTTGGCAACACCTGTCCTCCGGTAAACATTGAAACTGAATTGAACATACTTTATTTTAAGATCATGCATTTGCCATTTGTCTACTAAACAAAGTTAACTCGTAAAAGTAATTTGTGTGTATTATGTGAGGTCAGGTTTTAAACAACATAATATGTATAACACCACGCCTGTATTCTCCAAAGGATAATGCATTTATACATAACAGGCGCTCGGCTAGCGTCTACTTTGCTTCACTTGACGGGTTTTATGCAGGAAGATTTCTCTAACATAGATACTAATGTCACAGATAATGAGATACTCCAAGACATTTTTGAAAGACGATATCCTTCTTAAACTAATCTATAAACACGGAAAAATAACATGTTTCCTTACTGATTTTTGTATGCATGATTGATAACAGGGCCGGTCCTGAAGCTGCCAGGGCCAAAGTTTCCTCCTGATATGTGGCCTAAGCCGATACTGCCGTGATTTGCGAACGCTATCCCAGTGGCTAGAAAATGATAAATTGTTCTGTTAATGTTAGGGCAGGTTAGCGTTAAGACTCGTATATGTCTTAAGTTTGGGGTAATTATGTTCCTTTCTATTAAAAATCTGGCTCCCTCTTTAGTTCTGCACAATGTTGATGATTCTCTTCTTTGCACTGAGGCACTGGTCCCCACTTCTTTCGTAAGCCGACCTTCCAAAGTCTTATCAAATACGAACGTTTTTTGTAACTTTTGTTCTGACAAAAACGTACCACTTTCACTAAAATTGCACATTAAAAACCATTTTAATTAATAAATCTAATTACCTGGAGCAGCACTAACACAAGTAACGAGTGCTAATACTAAAACAACACTCACTAACCGCGCCATTTTGATTAATGACGTCTTCTTCGTTCACTACGGTCTGTAAATATATATATAATTTTAGTATGACAGTTTATATTATAATCCAGTTTGAGACGATTGCAAATAAATAATTAAAGTTTTTGAAATTTGGAAACTAAAGCCGATCGCATGTTATTTGAAAGAACCGGTCCAGAAATCGAGTTCAGTATTAAATTAATGTTTCTTCTTTGTTAATTTGGGAATATTGACAGAACGAGGAAAACTTACTTTAATATTATTTGAGACACTTGCTGAGATTCTATTCAAGGGTATTTCCCTGAGTGAAGGTCTAATATTATTAATTGCAAAATATACGAAAAACCCAAAGAGAATTTAATTTGCGGCAGTTAGTCTAATATATTACCTTATACTGGTGTTATAGTACACGAAGCTATGAATTTATAGCATAAAACGACATCATTACGTAAGTATGTCATAGATGTGGCTATTATTGAAATACTCATGAGGAAATAACCTTCCAAATTGTATGACGGGTCTTCCCCTTTGACGTTAATTGGCCTGTGTGGTAGTCGTCATAGTGACGTATATAATTTATTAATTACAATAATTTATATCTGTGTTCACTGTTATTATTTTATTCTTATTGTAATTAGTTACCAAAAGTGGTCCCAAGGGCGGCTGGCGAGGTCTTAGGGTAGACTCTAGGGTGAATCTAGGGAATATATCCCAGGGGATATATTCCCTAGATTCACCCTAGAGTAGTAATAATACTGCCAGACCAGGGTCTGGCAGTATTATTTTTGGGTTTATCTGTTACGAAATTTCACACTTTCAACCCGAAATTTGGATGTATACCCGGTAGATGATAATAGGCTCGGCCGCGATTACCATAGTTAAGTCGGTGCCCTACATTATTTGACCCCCTTAGACATACTAGACTAGACTATATGATAAATTCTAGAGGGGTCAGATAATGTAGGGCACCGACTCTACATTTTCCTTAGTTTACTGTTTGTATGTTCTAGTTTTGGACTAATAAATAATTAAATTATGGAGTACGACCTATTCTGCCACCCATGATAGAATGTGAAAGAAATTCCCATAAGTATTCAAAGTCAAAGTCAAAGTCAAAGTTTTTTATTTCAAGTAGGCCTTTTCAGGCACTTTTAAAAAGTCGAGACTCTAGGCGCACGGTTCCAAAGGGGGTAGGTCCTATGGAGAAGAGACCGGCAAGAAACTCCATGGATACTCTTTTCAAAAACAAAAAGTTAATTTACAATTAAAATCTTAAATTAACATGCATTATATAAGAAAAAATACAAACTTAATAGAATGCTACTTACACAATGAGGCAATACAACATGAGTTAAACAATTGTTTCGAATATAAACTAAAAACGGGATAAACAGATCAAAGCGGATAAAACAGAAATAAAAAAATACAAAAAAGAATACAAAATATTGAAACATCAAGAATGTCCAGATATGTAAAGTGAATCTAATATAAAATAGAATTAGTAGACACAATGGATAACCAGGGAAGCCACATGTGCAGAAGATATTCAACGCCACACGTCTCTATCGTCAACATAGTCTTTGATCCTATAATATGCTTTCTTTGTGAGAACAGATTTAACGTGGATTTTAAATTTCTTACCGGTAAGATCGGTTACAGTTTTCGGTAGCTTGTTATAGAAGCGTACACCGTGTCCTAAAAATGATTTATTTGTTTTAGTCAATCTAAATTTTGGCACCACTATTTTGTGTTTATTTCTAGTATTAATGTTGTGAACGTCGCTATTGATACTAAACATGTGAAGGTTCTTCCGAACGAACATTATATTTTCTAGAATGTAGAGGGACGGTAGTGTTAAAATATCGATTTCTTTAAAAAAATCCCGTAAAGACTCGCGTGGGCCCATGTTATAGATCGCACGGATCGCCCTCTTCTGTAATACAAAAATTGATTCTACATCCGCCGCTGATCCCCACAACAGAATGCCATAAGACATAATGCTATGAAAGTATGCGTAATATACCATTCGGGCAGTATTTATGCGATTTCATCAACAAAACTTGAAAGAAAGGCCATATCGCGTCGTATATCTGATAGGATTTTAGAGGTTTTACCGTTATATTTTTTAATGCGAAAGCTATCTAACTTAAAAATATTATGTTACGTATCATAACTATTTATGTCTTTTTGTCTTATAAAGCTTATAATGAACGTAGGAAAACAGTTCATTGGTGGCGCTGGATTATAATATTATAATAATATCTGATTTATTTCTCTCATAAAGGTAGTTGTTACACTAGTTAAGAGTGCATGTAGGAATTTTATCAATCGGATCAATAATGCTCGTAGATGCGTCTACAAGTGGAGCCACGCTGCTACGCCTGTAGCCGTTTGCCTACGCTTGTAGACATGCGCCTACGCTTGTAAATTCGCGTCGTTTCAGTTGTAAGTTGCACATAGGTGCACTGCACTGCTGACAGTTTGATCGTAGCAATATTGTAACTTATTTTTATTAAACTTTCCTATTGTTCCTATTATTTTATCCAAAAACAATTTCATTTCTCATGTAAAGGGTGTTAATGAAGAACACCACTCACCGGTGCCTGGAAGGATTGACTTGCTTCTGTACCTCAATTCAATAAATCATGCATTCATTAAATCTCTTCTGTAAGAGTTCTGCAGGAGATTGAAGCAAGCTAGTTCAGTGATACTTGAGTTGAGTTGGGATCAAATAAAACAACAAAATATATACTTAATTTACAATGTTTATTGTACTTACTTATATAATTATGAATAATTTTTAGGTGTCCAATCAATTTGTATGGCCGACTTTAGTTTAGTCGCAAGTAACATCCAATCTGTTCAGGTTTGCATGAATTAACATCATGGGGAAAGCCCCCCTGAGAAATAACCACAGCTTTTATTACAGTCGGTAACTAAGTTCTGACTGATTGAATCAAGCCTTACTTTGCAGAATTCCATGACAAAAAATGTGTAATTAGGATATTTAGTTTTAATTTCGCCGAAAAACATTAAATTTATCAAGTGTGATTGACTGCTCGCACGTGTCTTGTCTTCAGGATGCCCCCTGGAGTGGCAAAACACTTGTTGAGTTGAGTCAACAAGTGTTCAAATATTCTAATTAAATATTTTTTGTCATGGAATTCTGCAAAGTAACGCTTGATTCAATTAGTCAGAACTTAGTTACTGACTGCATTACTTGACTGCTTAATGAGCAAGTTTGACGGAATTAAATAACCAAATATTCTAATTGCCTATTTTGTATGCACTAAATACCTACTATTTGTGATTAGCCATAAGCCAGATTTAAATTATTGTTTTGTGAAGCCTTCTAACGCAATGTTAGCCAATCAAAACTCGTAGTGGTGTGATTCTATGAAATGTTGAATAGATTTGTTTGATTGGTCAATCCTGTGTCACGACACAGTAACGTGAAGGGTCACTTCTACTGATTATCTAGTCAATAACGGGATAAACAACTTTTATAGAAAAGTGCAACTAAAAATATAAAAATAAATTAAATATGCATAGTGTTTGAGCAGATTTAATAAGTATAAACTGAATTATAATTAAACAAGTTTCAAGAACTATTATTAATTGTGAAAGGCAAATATACCTATTATAAAAAAATTATTAATGAGTAATAAAGACGACACTAAAATAATATCTTACCCAAGGTGTTCTAACCTTTCGATTAGACTTCCTCCATTATATCTATGTAGTTCAGAATAAGATAATTAGCACAGCGTTTATTCAGGGAGGTCGCAATCACTTTGTCTCTATGTAATGCTTGTACTATTATTAACTCATCTTACTCCGTTCAAAATCCGTGGTTTTATTTCGCCTGTAAATGTGTGTGTGTGTCGACTTTCACTTGAACATTAATAATGGGTTGGCCAATGCTGTTAGGTCTCGATCCCTGACGAGGAAGGAACAGCTGTCTACACTCACTGCATGGCTCTGGAAGTGGACAAAAGAAGAATTAGCGCTTTTTTTTTTCAACATCCACTCACATAGGTAAATCTAGTTAATATTATTTATTGAATAAACTGTTATTACCTGAAGCCACACTGACAAAGGCAACAAGTGCTAAAAGCAAGAAGACACTCACTAAGCGCGCCATTTCGGTCAACGTTTAGTTGGATATACTGACTAGTGAGATTCGTTTCTATATACACCGCTTATACGTATGACAATAATATTATCCTGTTCGGTCTTTTATAAAACAAGTTTTTAAATATTTAGAATATGTAAACGTCTAAAGATTAAAAAAACAAACCGGTTAGCTTAGGGTTGTGTCGATCTCATCAATTACATTTATATCGTTTCTTAGCATTTTGGGCTAAGTTTTAACTTCCATCAAAATATGACACATATATTATGATTTCCCCTTTTAGATTACTAAACTTATAATATATACTTATATCTACATACATAATTTGGCCTGTGTTATGTAGTGGTTAAATATTATAATGCAATTGAAAATGCTCGGTACTAAAATACAGAGGACGATAAGCTAAACAGTGGAACATGAAGAGAATTCTTAGTATTATAAGTTTATTTTCCTAGTAAGATGAGGCGATTGATAGAGGCAGTGACAAATGTTATGTCGTCATTTCACACATTGGAACGTCTTTTATATATATATATAGCACGCTAGTCACCATATATTTAAAAGGGATGTTGTATTAAATAACCAGATTAGCTTGGACCGTATGTGTGTTGTGAAGACTAAGTTTTTGTTTTTTCATATATTTTGGGTTTGCCTTTCTCGCAGATTTATTCGTATAATTATTAGCCCTTTGGTATGTAGTAAATTTATTTACGCTAATATGGATGCGAAACAGTGATATGCAAATATAATAAGAATTTGTCAAATCATACAATAATTAAACTGCCTCCTAGATCCAACTGCCAGATCTAGTAGTCTCAAGAGCAACAGAAAAATCCTCTAACATTTTTTTCCCAGAAAATTCTCAGAAGCAGCCAGGAGTTTGAATTAGTGATCGGTAGATGGCAATAGGCTCGACCCCCTATTACATTGGAGGTAATAAGGATCTCTGCGAAATATGGAATACAGGTGTGATATCTTAAAATAATTAAATTACGTATGTTTACCTTACCCCATTAAGGGTCAATTACGTAAGAACGTATGCGTTTCGATTGTAACCGCAACTGCGACGTCTATTTTGACGGGGCCAGATACGTAGGTGGTTGTGGGGGTATTGTCCGGGCTTGGAGCGGGCACTAAAAAGTAAAAATAATGAATTGTTTAGTAGGGTTAGTCGATATTCATAGATCAATTTTTTATGTAAATTTGTTCTTGTATTTAATGTTCGTGTATTATTATATAACGTTATAAAGTAATAATAATAACTTAGAGCTTTCGGAAATATTGATCAAAGCACTTTATCAGGAATGACTGTCGCATCAAGACATTACTCAAATTCTTAATATTTACGCCGCCAAAATTGTAAATATAATTATGTTTATCAAACAGAGCCGTGCAAAAGAGTAATGTAAGAAATGTAACACGATAATATCGTACTATAAGAGTTTTCAACGATCCCAATCCATAGGTCAAATGTTCGAAGTCACTGTCAACCGTCGGGCTTTGGCCCGCCTGGCTTTTAATGGATGAACACCATACCTTGTTCCTTCATAAATTCTTTCACATCGTATATATAGGATATTTTTCAAGGTTATAAATCGTCCTCTACATGTGAACTTCTACTCGGAAAAAAATATGTGAATGTAGATAATATGTTTTTTAATATTATTACCTGGGGTCGCGCAAACACAGGTAAGAAGTGCTAAAACTAAAACACTAGTCACAAGGCGCGCCATTACGATAAATATCCTCTTATCGATCACTGAGATTCATTCTTATAAACATAAGCTTATATAAGATATGTTGTAGGTACGTTTTTTTTCAAGGTTCCGTAATAAAATGTTAGAATCCAGACGAAGATTTATATTCAAACGCGGCGGAACACAGGCGAGAAGATGACCAATAGTGTACTAATACTATCACGTCACAAAAATACTAGTATTTTATTGGTTGATTTTTATTTGTGTTGTTACGTCCCTATTTACACGTTTCGGTGAGGTGTGGCAGCCGCATGGGAAGATATTTTTGTTTGTCCGTATAACTAACTGTACTCATAAGTTCCAGCTGTTTAACTAGAATAAATTAAAACTATACTGTGTCTTTCATTATTGTGGAAGGGGTTATTTAGGGCCCTTAATCTAGCTATATTGGCTCTATCAAAAAATTAAGGGGGTTTTTATTTTCGTTCTAATTTCATGTTAAACAATGTTACATACACTTAATACCTACCTAAAATTTGTCTTCAGGCAGCGCGAGTTTAATTAGGTTTTCATTTGATACAGTTAGTCAGTTTTCTTTGGTTTTTCATGAGTAGGTATAGTTTGTAATCAAAAGATACCTTGATCTACAATGCCTTACAAAATTATTAAATTACTAGCTTCCGCCCGCGGCTTCGCCCGCATTGATTAAGAACCCGTGCATTTTTTCGGGTCACACGTAGCGCCATCTAGCGTCTTCAAGCAATTGTGATAGTTGAAAGTTATTGTTCTTTCCTTTGGGTACAATACTTTTTTTCTGGATGAAAGGTACCCTATGTCCTTTTCTGTACCCCTCACAACGTGTATGCAAAATTTTATGATTATCTGTTTAGTGGTTTAAGCGTGAAAAGGTAATAAACAAACAAACTTACTTTCGCATTTATAATATTAAGTTAGGATGATATCTAATGTTAAATGGGATTCATTATATTTTCAAGATAACAATAACTACTTATTATATACACTTTTGCCCGACAACCCATCGTCCCAGAAACAGTTGGATGAGCCGCTTTGCAGCTTGGTACGGTATAAATTACTTAATACGTCCACCAATACTGCTGAGCGTGCTCGTCTCCTAGCTGTGGGGGAATGGGAATCGGGTCTTTGGCTACAGGCACTTCCGTCCTCCAACGTAGGCACTATGTTGCACGACACTACCTTTCGGCTCGCTACCTGCCTTCGCTTGGGTGCTCCCTGTGGTGCTCCACATCGATGTCACTGTGGTGAAGCTGTCGACTGCCTCGGGCACCATGGCCTGTCTTGTTGTAGAAGTGCAGGTCGCATTGCATGGCACGCCGATATTAACGACATAATCCGTCGCGCCCTTGTCACCGCCGGCGTGCCAGCTGTTTTAGAACCCAATAGCCTGGCCCGTGACGATGGCAAGAGACCAGACGGTATGTCGTTATTGCCATGGAAGCTGGGAAGGCCTCTGGTTTGGGATGCAACCTGTGTTGACACCCTTGCTCCTTCCCATCTTCCTGGTTCAGCTGGATGCGCAGGCGCTGCCGCTGCAGCAGCGGAGACACTCAAACGGCGCAAATATAATAACCTCATAGGCAATTATTTATCTGAGCCTTTTGGCGTCGAAACGCTCGGGTCATGGGGTCCGAATGCACGTCTCTTTTTTAGAGACCTTGCTAAACGCTTGGTCGACAGTACACGTGACCAGAGGGCTGGCCTATTCTTTGGTCAAAGAATAAGCATTGCCATTCAACGTGGTAATGCTGCCAGTATTCTGGGCACGTTACCATTCGACAGCGATGTGGAGGAGTACTATGACGCCCAAGTATTCGTTTAGGATAGGTTTTTTCATATTTGTATTTTTTTTATTCATACATTAGTATAAGTAGTTAGTTTTAAAATTAGATATAAGTTTATAGATTTGTCGTGTATAAATAAATTTTGATTAATATTTATATACACTATATTTACACACTAACCAGATTAGAAAAGTAAAAATTATAAAAAAATATTACGCATCAAAATACTCATCCGCATCGCTGTCAACCGGCAGTGTGCCCAAAAGACTGGCAGTGTTCGAGTCGCTCGCGTCTTATTTAAAAAGAGACTCGGACAAGACAAGACTCAGACCTCATGATCCAAGTGTTCCGACCCCAAACGTCTCGAGAATATAACCATTTATCAGGTTATTATATTTTCGCCGCTGCAGCAGCAGCAGCACCAGCATAGCTCGCCGAGCTGGGAAGATTAGATGGTGCAAGGGTGTCGACGCATGTTGTGTTCCTCACCAGAGGTCTACCCAACTTCCATGGCGATAATTTCATGTTAAATTGGAACATTCCGCAATGGAAATTACTCTATGAGATATTACAGTATACTTACATCGTTTAGTCAGATCAAACTTCAATATTCATTTAGCAGAGATTGATATACCTAGGTACGCCTCCAGGTATATCAATTTCCATCTCCGAAATACATATGTATACATATTTCTCCAGGCACGGCGGCAAATGGATATCGGCTTACAATGTATAGAACTGCGTACATTCCTCCGACGGTCGCACCAAAATTAATATCTCCTCATCGCGGTTCGGAATACTTGGTGCCCAATTTCCTTTCGGTCTTGACCACCTTTTGGATTTTAGAAGTGAGACGGTTCACGTTTCTCAAAAACAGGTTCGAAGATAAAATAAATTAAACAACACGAGGAAAACGATGTTTTATTATATTTTGTAAAATTGTACCTTATTCGTAAGGTGGGGTCGACGATTACATAAATTAAAAAAAAACTAATAACTAAAAAGCAAAAAATAAATCTTTTATTATACAATATAGTAGTTGAAGAATATTGAAATCGGTGCCAAGTAAAACATAAAAGTAATATACCTTGCTGCTATAATAGCGACATTGAAACAACGAGTTCACGTAAAAATTGTCGAGTGCGCGGCGAATTATGCGTCGGACACGACAAATGCACTTCGCCAATCGTGTCGGTTTATCATTGCATGTTTTACTTGGCACCGACTTCAATATTCTTCAACTACTATATTGTATAATAAAAGATTTATTTTTTGCTTTTTAGTTATTGGTTTTTTTTTGAGTTTTTTGGAGTCGGTTTTATTTTTTGTTAAAAAATTTAATTATTTTACAATTTTGAGTGATGGGTAGACCTAGTAAAGACGATTCGCTTGAAAAACTTTACAAAGGTCAAATGTATGTTGCCCCAAGTCGAGTGAAAACCTTAGACGGTATTGCACTATGTGATTTTAAAATCAAATAAATTACTTAGCCGACCACATGATGAAAACGCATTACGAGAAATGAAAAGATTAAGACGACTATTGTAACTAATATTGTGATAGTTTTGACTTTTAGAGGTTTAAAATGAGCCCAAACTCGAGGGTTTACTAGTAGCTACTGAAGAGTTCCACCATCTATCTCCTGGCTCCATCATCAGACCCTCTATACCAAATGTTTTATACGGGACTCATCAAAATATATCGAGTGATCCCAAACTCGGAAGTTTTATTCCCTAACTCTTTATCGTTGAGGAGTACTATGACATCCATCATCAGCTCAGCATCATTAAATGATGACTTTCAGACGCCAATACCTAACTTATTAAGAAAAAAGCTCAAACGGGCTATTTGTCTTACAATATTTGAGGGTATCCCTCGATTTCCCTAGGATCCCATCATCAGATCCTGAATTGGTGATAATGGAACCAAATGGGAAGCATACTCTTTCAAACAAAACAAGAATTTTTAAAATCGGTCCGTATTTGACGGAATAATCGCCCTAACACTATGTAGCTGCTATCAACCATTAAGGAGTTCCCTAAACTGTACTGCACCTGCATCACGGACCTTGCAGTGGCAGTCATTACCCATCTTGGTGTAAAGATCTTGTCAACACGAATAAAATAAGCCCAAACACGAGGTAGTTAAGATGTACCGTTGAGGAGTTCCCTCGATCCTCTGTCGTCTCCATCATCAGATCTGCCCTAAACCTCCATAGTATTATAGTCTCATCAGATATACACATAAATATCAAGTTTTTACCCCATGCTCGCCTACAATTTTCAAGAGATGCCCTCGATATCTCAGGGTTTCCACCATCAGGTCCTGACCTGATGACAATGGGACCAAATGACAAGCATACCCTTTCAAGTAAAAAAAGAATTTTTGAAATCGGTCCAGGCGTCTTCGAGAAAGCGAGTAACAAACATAAAAAAAAAAAAAAAAAAAAAAAATACAGCCGAATTGAGAACCTCCTCCTTTTTTTTGAAGTCGGTTGAAAAAGGAAATAAGCATGACGTCCAAGCTATGTTTATAATGACAAATAATAGAAGAACAAGAAGAACCACAGGGATGAAAGTCACGAAATTTTGTTGTGTAACGTTTACTTGTTCCGTTTATGTTAAAGGCAATAAGATTTTATAGCTAAATGCAATAATAGTTCATTAAATTATATTTAATAATTAATGACTAATAAAATAATAATAAAAAAAAAATTATCTTGTTTTTTTGTTGTGCTTTTATGCCGTTCTGGTAGTAAAAAAGATGAGTCAATTTACATCAATCATATTTATTATCATTGCATCACACCTGTATTTCCTGGAGCATTCGGTACAGATATAACAGTTGTTAAATGTATTATATTGCTAGTTTATTCCTATCTACCGGGCACAATTCCTACCTCTGAGGATTTTTATATAGAAGCCTAATAACACTTACCTCGTACCGGGGAGTCGAACCCAAGACTAAACAATGAGGAAGCTGCTTCTGAATACTTCTAAATCGATATAAAACAGAATATAAGCAAGTAAAAGACGTGGAAAATTAGTTTTGTAAAATATATTTAAATCGAACACCTATTCTTACCCCGTTGAGGTTCACGTGTGTTACGTGTGTATGTGTGTATGTTGGTTGACTTGGACTCCCACAGTCACCACAGGGCCGGTCAAGAAGCTGGCTGGGGCGAACTGGCCGCCGGACAAGCCAGACAGACCAATGCTGCCGTGCGATGCATGCGAATCTTCGGGTACTAAAAGTAGAATTCAAAATTAGGCACACTATTTAGTTTCAAACGTGTTTTTTAAGCCCGGTTTTTAAATGCATGGATAAAAGTCATGTAGCTGATAATTTGAATATGGAACACAATTTGTATAGACTTATTAAAGGAATGACTTATCTGAGGTTTAACCAGCTATTGAAAAATCAACCCTTAGACTAATGCGTGGTATGTAAATTTATAATTTAAAATTTTCTTTAAATTATTATTAAAGGATCTTTAAATTATTGAACATATGGTCTTCATAAAATAATTAGTACCTGGAGTCGCACATGAACAAACAATCAAGGCGAAAACAAAAACTAAGCCCACTAAACGCGCCATGTCGATCTTCGTCGCTTTAGATATACTGAGGTCTCATTTAATATACTAACAGCTTATATATAACATCACTTATTCCTGATAGTATGAATTTTTTGGAAAAAAAAAAAATATCTTTCAAAACAAGGCTTTATGTTCGGAAAGCAACCGGTTCGGTATTAGTATTTAAATCCATGTCAATATAATAACGAAACAAGGAAATTGTTATAAGTTTTTGACCAGAAGAATGGTGAGGTTGATACGTCACTAGTACCGGTCACTATGGTGTCCTCTCCATACAGTCAACAACATAAGTTGATTAACAGTTAAGTTTATATTATGAATATTTATAAAAATAAGATGTGTTGTTCCTAGTGTGTGCACTTTCATCAAACAGTAATTAGTCTAATCATAGCCTTGAGTTAGGTCTGTGCCTTGATTTTAAAATACAACTTAAAAAAATACAACAATATGTAAATTTACTTAATGTACCGATTTAAATGATCTAGCATTATAACAACGTTACAAAGATTTTTATTTTCCCCCTAGTTTACCGCGCATATAGAATCCCCCAAATAGCTCAACTCATAACGTTATTTTTTACGTGATTCATGGACGACAACAGCTTGTCAACATGAAATTCGTTACCTCGAAATAATGCGATAATACACTTCCCACGATTACGTGGCGTCTAAACGTAAAGACAGTCTGATACAGTGTACTCGTATTTTATTAAAATCATGTCGTAAGGCAGACTTGCCTTAAACACAAATTATAATTGCTGACAGGACAAGGTAAACAACATTAAGCGTGATGCGAATCAAAAATCATCAATTTCCTGTGATCCGAAGTCGCTTTGCGTTGTGTCTTGCGGGCTGCTTGATTTGATAGGTCGAGGTATGAATTACTGAATTAAATTATGGTTTTATACATTGATATAATAATTTATTTACCTGGGGTTGCACTAACACAGGCGACAATTGCCAAAACTAAAACGACAGTCACTAGGCGCGCCATTTCGATGAACGTCTTGTTCAATAGTTACACTGGGATCTGTTTTGTATATAACCAGCTTTTATATGACATCTCTTGAGGCAGAAAAATACCTGTACCAAACGCCACGCGACGCCAATGACGCGCTGTTGAAAGTTGTGTAGCATAGAATTTCGCTTATAGAAATGCACTTGAAGTATGTCTAATGTGTTAGTAGTTTTTTTTTATCTTATCACACAAATATGATCAAAAAAATGTAAATCTACTAACATGAAAAGCTTTGTCTCTTTTTAAGGCACTCTTCTTAACTCACGACTATATCGACTAAGTATCTCGAAACAACTGGTTCCGTAGTTTAATTGAATTCAAAAATATTATAAATTAATAAATATATATAAATCATTCTCCGTCTGTATGTCCTGAAGAGTTAGGCAGAGGTTTACCTTAGTACAACCACATTTTCGTTGATGCCTTTATTAAATTCCACGTAATATGTGGCGGGGCTACTGCCATCTACTGGGCACAATGCCAAAGTCTAGGCTGTTATTGAGAATATTTTCTGAGAATATTTGCTAGATTGACAGCATCTTATTTATATAAATAAAGATAAGGATGCAATGTTAAATTCCAGTGCAACAATTAGTATCTAACTAGCAGAACTAGGAGAGAGCTATATATAACCTCTCCTTCATCCTTGGCAAACAGTATGTTCAGAAGCAGGTTGCATGCAAGGAAAATACAACTCTAAATGAAATACTGTATTTGTACTTAGTACTTGGTTTATTTCAGTCAAGTACTATAATAAAAAATACAATAAATATAACTATTTATTCATTTCTGAGTTTGCACATGTCTGGCTAGTAAACCAGCTATCAATACTTTGTAATAAGGTAATTATACAAAAACATATTTAATATTTTATTTTTTAATCACAAAGTATTTTTTACAGTTTTCTTGTATGTTTACACTTACTGTTATACTCGATAAAATCAAAATGTTTTTGAATAGTCCTCGTAGTAAAGAGGCTTTTTACTGGTATTGTTTCTTTGAGAGTTTCATCTCTCGACTCTTTCTTTGTATTTGCCCGGACCGCCTCGGTTCAACGGCGATTCCCGAAAAAGGCTTCTTAAAACCTAGAATTGAAAAAAATGGCAAATATTATCTGTTTTTCATTTCATACAAGTTTCTAGAATTGTCTTAGAGTAGAATAATATTTAAAGCATAGGTCATTGATTAAAATCGAATGAAAATCAAGACTTATTTGCATTTGTATTCAAAAGTCAAATCGACGTATAGATGCGTCGCATATCGTCGGTCGCAACACCGAAATACTACCTATACTAACTACACTTTATCAGTTAGTAGCCACATCAACTGATGATACACTACGCATCTTCCGTCAGATTTGGCCCAAGTCCGCAATAATCAACCCTTTTTGCGTGATCACCGACCTGCTTGACTAAGAAAAATCTTTAAATAGTCTTATTTGGGGTTCTTGTGGGATAAGCGTTCATTATAGCCAATCCTCTTGTTAGGTTGTCATAAGCAAATTTAATGCGTTTAGGCCCAGTATTTCGTCACGCCGACTGCATGTTCAGTAGCGGATATTATCATCATCATCAAGGCCTTTTTTGGCCGATATAATTGGATCGACACAGTTGACAGTTGCGATGTATTCTAAATTAATAATATTATCTACACAGCTTACCCTGTGAAGGTACGTGCGCGTGTTATGTGTGGATATGTGTATGCGTGTTCACTTGCACTCCCACGGTGACTACGGGGCCAGTCACGAAGCTGGCGGGCGCGAAATGACCTCCTTGTAAGTCAGACACGCCGATGCTGCCGTGCGATGCGTTTGAATCATAGGGTACTGAAAAGTTATTATATAATAATTTTAATTTAACAAGCACAAAATTGTCCATGAAATAAATACAAAGAATGGAATATACGTATAGAAAATAAGTAGCAATAAATAGTTAGTAAGTCAGGTGAATGAAGGAGAGTCCTAAACTTGAGACGGCCTGTATTATGGACGCCTATTTACAGATAGAATATTGGGTAATAATATAGTGTTATTTTGGCGCAACCCAGTTATTATGGAGTTCAATTTGTCAAGGTGTGAGCAGCTTTTGAAGTTATAAAAGTTATAAATCTACTTTAGAAAGTTATTTGTTATTATTTTTAGTTTATCCATGCGTATCTAAAGATTAATTACCTGGATTCGCAGTAACACAGGCAATGAGTGCGAAAACTAAAACAACACTCTCTAAGCGCGCCATTTTGGTTAAACTCTTGTTTGTAACACTGAGATCTGTTTTTATATATTCGCCTTATAAGTGATACCACTTTTTCCTGTTTGGATATCTTGTATAAGGCTTACCGCCCACGTAGCAAATTAAATTGCGCAACTATTAGATTTAGTATGTTTTTTAAGTCTGTCAAAAATTATTTTGAATTTCACGAGGCCATTTGAAAATTCTAATTTATTAGGGCGCAATGGGAGCATGGCCTAAGTGATTGTTCAAATGTTGAAGGACATAACGCGAAGTTGATTTTACAGTAATGTTCATAAAACTTATCTTGCATAAGTTTTAGGCTAAAGATCTCATGGGGGTCACAAAGACGGTCAAAGGAAAAAATAAAAAGCCGATTCAATGTAACTTCAGCTTTAAAATATATTTATGTTGAGTAGAATAAAATATATGGAGAGACCTTTGCCCAGTAGTGGGTCATAACGTGGGAAAATATTAAAAAAAAAACATGCCTAAACTAAGCCTAGGGCTATATCTTAGGACACCAGGTCTCCCCTCTTACGGAAAATATAAAAGTAGAATTATAGTAGTGAGTTACAGGTGCACTTATTTGTGTAGATAAACAAAATATTATAATTAACAATTGGCATTTTTAGAAGTTAAAATATGTTACTTTATATTTTACATACTAAAAAAGAAAAGGTGGTAATGGTGTAAGAGTTGTGTAGTGTATATGCATGTTTGATATTCATGATTTTATATAGAGATCTTCAGTCATTCCGTAGTTTAGCTTTGATAGCCATGTGATTACTTTTCTTTTACATTCCCTTTTATTGTATTTGAATATGCTTAGATCCTAATTGGCTATATAAAATAGTAGTTTTATTCAAAATACATAATTGTCATTGTATTTTGAATAAAACCGTCATTTATTACATCACTGCCTTCAAATCTTAAATGGAATCACACTTGGCAACTAAAACTATGTAACAAAACTATTTGTGCAGTCAGGAAAAGTTATCATCTAAAAAAAATATAAATATAGTATCTAGAAACTGAAAAGGCCCCAGAATAGAACCCTGAGGCACCCCCACTCTTCCTGGACATACAATTTTTGAGGGATATTTAAAAGATAGATTAATGCAGGTTTCATGAAGCATACTTAATTGTCACGGTCGTGTCAAAAAATCGATCAGAGGCAAGAGATTTTCAATTTTAATGGTTAAAAACTTAACGTCAAACAAAACGTAAATTATATTTTTACTTGCATTAGCATTGCTTATTATGATGTTTCTGATGATGGTGGATAGATGAAAAATGGATTTTTTAACTAGCAATAAGCGTTGGGAAAGTGAATTTTATGAATAATGGAACTTCCGAAATAAATTTGTTTCGATTTTCGACACGTCATAAAATCATTCCCACTGTCGTTGCTCAATACTTCGTTTAGAGTGCACTGTTTTGTTGTCATTATTAACTTATTATGTATATTTCTCCTAATTTCTTTTAGTGTAATCAAAGTAAGTGATAATGATTAATAATAATATTTTTGTATTTGATACTGACAGTCCGAGTTTGATACTGACTTGTTTACATGTAACTATTTATTCTATGTAAATTTTGTGTTTTTCAGACATGAATGTTATATCCTTATGAGAAATAAATGTCTTAAACCAAAAAAAACGAAACAGATTCACAACTAAAAGTGTCTAGTGCACAGCTGGCCTAATGCAACGAATTTTTTTACCGGTATTTGAATCAACCGATACACTAGCGGAATTCAAATTTGAAGAAATAATATTATATTATATATTTTAAGTAACACCGCGCTGCGCTCTATTAGATTTTTGGCGTCAGAGAAGAGACTTGAGTCATACCAGTGTAAACATTGTCTGATACGCTGTTGAGCACACTAAAACTTATTCCATTGACTTGACTGGACTCGTTGCAGAAACTTTATAAGCTTGACGACACGGTTGCCGCAGTGGCTAAGCGATTAGCTTTCTGCGCTACGTGTCGCGGGTTCGATCCCCGCACGGAACAAATATTTGTATTATCTACAGATAGTTGTTTCGGGTCTGGCTGTGTGTGCATGGTACATGTATGTTTGTAAACTGCACCCACGGTACAGGAGAAATCATAGTGTGGGGCAAAGTTAAAATATATATATATATATATATTTTTTTTTTTCCCTAAATCGAACGCGTCCAATTTGTTAGTTGCTTAGTTGTTGACTGCAGGACCAGTCGCATCCTGTTTCACTGTGTTAATTTGCCTCCTTTTTGAAAAGAGAGGCCTCTGTCAAGCAGTGGACTGGGAACTGTCAATGGTATACTTGATTTCCATATGAAATGAAATTCTTTATTTTGCTATTAGTATTTTTCAATCACATTTACATATGCATTTATTGGATTTTTTAGGAGTAGTTTCTATACCTACATAAGACGACTTCAAGCTTGCAAAAATCAAATATTGGTTGAGTATGCAGGCGTTAATAATGGTGACTGTTAATTTGATATAACCTGATATTATTTGAATGGTCTGTGAAATGCACTTAATAACAGCAAAGGTTCCTGTATAAAAGTAAAAGTATCTTATCGACTATAATAAAAAAGGATATGTGGCATGCTTTCTATTCTGATTCTAATATTTACACGGGTTTTAATAAAATATATTAGAACGTGTATTTGTGAACGTGTATTATTCGGAATAACTGGTTGAAGCTGTCTAGAGGATAAACCAGGTAAAGCGTTATTTCGTGAGTTGTTTTCGATTTATTGTATAGTATAGTATAATAACAACTTTTAGAAATACTTTATTCTTTTAAATTTTTGGTTTTGATGGTCATTTTTGCATTGCCTAAGTTTCCTACTAGTTTATTTTCTGCGATAATTAATAATATTATAATATAACTTAAACTAAACTGGTTTTAAAAAACAAGAATTTAATCGGGTACAACTCCATCACTAGTAATTTATATTATACATTGATGATTCACCCACTTCAACTACCTTTATTAAATATAAACGCAGTAATAAGCTATCATCGGTTTCTTCAGTGACTGTTTGGTTCTTCATCAACAATCACAAGTTGTCTTCAATAAATATGTAAAAATGAAAATAACCTCTGTTTTATTTGTGTTGCGAAGATAATTGTAAGGTATAAAAGCTGCTAAACACAGAAAAGGAATTCAGTGTGCCGAACAATACGATACTCATCAAAATGGCGCGTGTAATGGTAGTCGTTTTAGTTGCGACACTCATTCCTAACATTTGTGCCGCACCGGGTAATCAATATGTTTTCAAATTATGTTATTTTTTTCATAATTGGTAACTGACATTGACTTTTAAACGCTGTAAAATAATAAAATCATCTGTCATCGTCATCATCAATCAGTCTGATTTCCTGCTGCGGTTGTCATTTCGTCATGTCATTTGATTTCATGACGAAGATGACGAAGTAGAAGAAATAAAAAATAAAAAATCTAAATATAAAATCTTTTTATTCCATTTCAGGACCTAAGCGGTATTCCGGGTACGCGACTGCTTCAAATGGCAGTATTGCCGTCGGCCATGTTGCCGGGGGTAAATTCCAGAGCGGAGCCTTCAGCATCGGCCACGGCGGCAACGGTGCTGGCACAGGGAGCGGCGGACACGGCGGCAACCACGGCAGCATAACTTACGGCGGCCAAGGAGGAAACTCTGGCCACACTAGCTATTCATAAAATCACCAACACTCATAGTGTGCTTTCGAACAGCAGTTACTTTAGCAGTAATTATTGCACCTTTTTATGTAACGTTTATGTAATATAAATTTATTTTTAATAAAAGACAGTATATTACTGCTGTGCCTAAAACCTTTGGAAACTTTGTATGGTAAAAATATCTGGAGCAGCCGAAGTTGGTTTTTGATGATAACTTCTTCATACATTTTGTTTTACCGCCATACTGAGTTTAGTATAGAACCAATTTTGTTCCAAGGCCGGTTAATTTTAAGATGGTTATACCATGATTGGGGGTGATGAGATGCTGAGGTGTTTCCGGAATCTTAACCAATCGGTAAGGTCTTTCTCCTTCCAGTGACCCAATTTATTGTATACTTAATAATTCTTTAAACATCTACGCCACAAAGATAAGGCTGACTTATACCTATATATATACAGAAGGCTGAAAAGCAACAGCAACATTGAAGTTTAATTAATTAATTTATTTTTATTGTGACGGTTAACAACCAATTACAATAATAAAAGACAAGTACAAAATAGAAATAACAGAAAAGAAAACATAAAATACATTTATAGTTCAAATGTAACAAAGTTAACATCATTTTCATGAATCCTTCTCACAGTACTTCTGACATACGAATAAAATCTTCGACCATTCATCCGCGAACAGATCGTTTGTTGGATTAGAATCCAAGAGATCATTAAGTGCAGTCCGAGTGTGTGGTACTGGACACTTAACACGTGCAACGGTGCGACATACATGGACAGCAAACAGTCCGTGCTTCCTGCTGCGGCGGTAATTGTCTGGAGCAAAGAAGCGAGCTAGCACGGTATGCAGGTCAGGTGCGTCAATAGTGCCACGTAGCGTTTTACAGGCTATGGTGAGCTGATCTCCCACCCCGACCCTTGCTCGAGCCAGCCCACGCTGAGCCAGTAGTAATAAATCAAATGTCCCTAAATAATCACGATCAGATCCAGCAAGTCCTCTCTTGTCTGCCCCCCAGCAACGCCCTAAGCCGAGGTTCGAGTCCCACTATGGGACACCCTTAGCAGTGTTGCTTAGTATTATTTAATTTGCTCGGCAGGAGGCCCTTCTGGTCTCGCCATTTGCCCGGTTAAGCAGTAAAAGCTCCCTGAGCTAACTGCGAGAGACAACTCAAAAAAAAAAGGTGAGCTGATCTCGTGCTCGCCTTACCTCTAGCGAGTTCTCCGAGGCATCCCAATAGGAATTTAGTCAGATAGAGGAGACTTATAAGCATCTTGAAGCCTAATAAGTATCTTGTTTTGGCTTGGTATTATATATTTAAATAACACAATAGTCCTTCTATTTAGTTTTTTTTTTATATTTCGGTGCATATATTTAATCAATAAGATATACCTATTTTTTACTTCTGCGTAGCTGTTGTCACTGTCATATTTTTAATGAGATATTTTAAGATTTTTCTTGAGCTGTGAGTATAGTTTATGCACATAAATACATGCTCACTGATTGGAATAGATATATATAGACCATAAAAAAAATTAACGTGCAGGAATCGAACCAGTAGCTGATTGCAGCTATATAATCAGTGTTTTTTAATTATTGTGTTTAATTGTAATTACTGATTCATTTGAAATAAACGCAATACAAAACCTTAATAATTTATTTAAATTAAAGTGAATATAATAAAAATGACTAACTTCGACTAACCTCGACGAACGTGTATCAAGATACACCTTCGTCGTAGTTAGTCATTTTACGCGTAACTGGTGTGGCCGGAGTCTCCACCAATACCGCCGTAGGTCATGCTGCCGATGTTGCCACCGTGTCCGCCATCTCCATGGCCAGCGCTGTTGCCGCCATGGCCGATGCTGAAGGCTCCGCTGTGAAAACTTCCCCCGGTAATGTGGCCGAGGCCGATACTTCCCTTTGTCGCCTTCGCGTACCCTACATACTTGCGAGCTGAAATTGGAACACATTGTTTTGGTAAGACATGATCTTTATTGTTTTCTTTATTGGTCTCTTTTAGGTGACCATTACACGTTCAATCTGGTATCACTTCAATCCTTGACCTATGTGACCTGACTAAGGATTGAACTGATGGCAGATTGAACGTCTTATGTCGCATTACTACATATCCGGAGCTTCTGCCTTTTTGTTTTCTTCTCGGTTGTTATTATAATACAGTAAATTATTATGTACCGTTTATTCACCGTTAATGGTACATGGTTAATGGTACAGTAAAAAATGAAAACATAATTAATTAGAAATCGTTTATAAATATGTGGATTACCTGATGCTGCAAAAACAGAAGCAATAAGTGCTACTAAAACGACTGTCACAACTCGCGCCATTTTGGTTAGTATTGTATTGTTCGGCACACTGAGTTACGTTTGCGTGTTTATGCAGCTTTTATATCGTTTAAATTATTCTTGTATCATTTTTTATAAAAAATCGCTACATTCCTTAAATTAGTTAACGATGACGAGTTATATATCGTCCGGAATAACCGGTTCAGAAGCAAATGGCAAATAAACATTGAAAATATCAATAAAATAAAGGGAAAATCTAACGAAATATCATATTTGTCGCGTTATAAGGTATGCCGAAGGTGAGAGAGACATTTTTTTTGTCATTAGACTTTTTAAAGTATGTGTTCTGCATCGAATGATGACGATTTTATATATTTTTTTTCCTTAAATATGTATTCGTTTTACTTAAAAATTGTTTGGATGATAAAAGATTTGTTATAAAATGCGTGACAGTCCTATATATAAGCGCTTTTGTATTACCATTTTGATTAGTATTTGTGTGTTCGTGTATAAGATGGCGCGTTCTTTCGCGGTTCTGTTGGCGTTGGCGCTATTCGCATCTGCGATCGCGGCTCCCGGTAAATACTTCTGTATTTAAAAATCAATTTAAACAATGATTAACACATTTACGTATTCCTAAGGATGAATTAGATTGCCGTAGATTGAACAATTATTCGTACAAATGGGTTTATGATTTATTATAAGAATCCACTATTGTATGTCACAAAAGCTAACAATAAGTGGAGTCGATTGTTTAACTGTGCGATTACTTTCTCAGTTTCTGTTACTGAGTATAAGTTTCAAGCATCGACCAGGTAGATTTCTTCTTCTAATTGAAGATTAACCTTTATTTAAAAAAACGTTGCCCCACACTAGGATTTCTCCTGTATTGTGGGTACAGTTTACAAACATACATGTCAAATGCACAACAACCAGACCCGAAACAACTATCTGTAGATATATAAATATTTGTCCCGTGCGGGGATCGAACCAGCGACACGTAGCGCAGAAAGCTAATAGCTTAGCCACTGCGCCAACCGTGTCGTCAATATATTATATAGGTATTTCTCATAGTAAAGTTAAATTTCCTTGTTTATCATTAATCATACAGATTTTGTTCAACATCAAGGTCGTGGGCTTTAAATTAACATAGTTTTTATACAGAATTTAATTAGAACTACAGTTTAACTATTTCCTATATAATTCAGCTTTAAAATGTCCCATTGTTTGCTGTTGTGGGTTCACCCCGTTATTTCTTACAAGCACTTGGACTAATGGGATGATAAGTAACCTAGCTCGAGACTCTACGGGAAGCAGTCCCAATGACTGTTAACAATCTTATAATATATGGTTTCAGCTCGTCACTGGTTCGATGATGATGATGATGATGACGATGACGATGATGTCGTCGGCGGCTGGGCGAAGGCAGATGGCGGGAGTATCGGACTCGGTTTGGTGTCGGGCGGCGACTTCGGGGGCGGCGCGTTCAGCATCGGACACGGTGGCAACAGTGCTGGCAACGGTGATGGAGGCCATGGAGGCAACCAAGGCAGCATTACCTATGGTGGACAGGGAGGAGATGGTGGACACGTCAGTTACGGAACATAACTGATCCATGTTATCATGCGGGGTACAATATACGACAGCGTGGAAGTTAATTACAAGAGAATAAGATTGAAACCACAGATTTAGGAATTTGTTTAAGGTAATTCTAAATCTACGATTAAAACTGAAATGGTTTTCTCTGTATAAACAAAGAGAGCGGAAGCTCCAATTTATCATACTTTAATTAAAAGACACTCCTGCGCTGTCTTGTACTATGATTGTATGCAATTGTGTGATGTAAATGTTGCCAAAAAGACTTTAATTCAGTAAATTAACAAACTGTAGGCTATCGGATAATGATGTGTGTATACCTATTATGATTGAAATAAACTTCGTCATTAAATGTTTTTAATATAGTGTTTATTCATTTAAAAAAGTAATAGCGCGTTTCTACCCTTAATCCATAGTCATTAAGCAACACGTTCCAAATGCAAATCCAAGGCTTGATCTGTTATTTATTCTTCTGTTTCCTGATAGCTACAACCTGGGAGTCTTTAAGTCAAGAGTGAATAGGTTACTTCTTGGCAAGCGTGCTACATCTTCGACCACATCATCGCTTACCATCAGGTGAGATAGTGGTCAAACGTAAGTCTATCAAGAATAAAAAAAATATATATATATATATATAATTCTTCCCGTCTCCCCTTTTTTTTCCCTCTCTCCCTCTTCATAAAGACACACTTCCGTGTATAAAAATAAAGTCCGCCATTTACTCTCACATAAATTCCGTATGTAGTACCTTGAATTATAGCAGTCTGGTTCGCAAATCTAGTATGCATATTTTTATCTAAAGATATAATTTATAGATTATGAATTTTAAATTCATCAATTATTTACTTGTAATCTTGTGCATCGGATACATTTGCTTTCATCATCATCATCCACAGCCTGAATTTAAAACACGGCTGATATAATTTTTCTCTTCTCTATTTTTCTCTTATATCGTCGGTTCATTGAGGTGCTGGTGTTTGTATGTATATGTGGGCGTCGTATTGGTTAACAGTTATTTAATCGAAATTAACTTTATAAATTGAGGTCTCAGAATGGCAATCTCAAAGGCTAACCGGAAGATTTTTATTTGTTAAAATGGTTAATAGGAAAATTGGACCTTATGTAATATTTTAAAACTTTTCATGGGTTTTGCCATCGCATCGTGCAATAGTGTGAATGAAGGAAAACGTTTGCTTGATGCTATACCCAATTTTCCAAATTCATTACAGACTAGCTTCCGCCCGCGGCTTTGCCCTCATGTTTTACGAACCCGTGCATTTTTCCGGGATAAAAAGTATTCCAGACTATAATCTATCTCTTTGCCAAATTTCATCCAGATCCGTTCAGCCGTTCTGGCGTGAAAGAGTAACAAAGATCCATCCATCCATCCATCCATCCATCCAGCCTCACGAACTTTCACATTTATAATATTAGTAGGAAGTAGGATAACAGTGTTAATTAGTTGTATTTAGTTGTGTTGTAGTTAGCTGGATAGATCTCCATCCAGCTACTAAGAAGACTAGTTAACTGTAAGCTCATATGTTAGAATTAGCTTACATAGCATTAGTTGAAACTGAACATTTGTAATACGAGTGGCTGGTAACTCCCTACCCGTAGTAGCCTAGTGGTGTGACTGCCGTGGTTTCCATTAGCTCCTCAGATACGGTACTCGCTGCCGCAGAACCACTCACTGGGCTTGTCTTAAATTGAGTAAGAAGCCATCGTTGTAAATATGATTTATTTTTTTAAATATATCTTAAATGTGTTAAATACTTAATGAAAGATTTTTAATGAAAGGATTTTTTCCTAAGATACATAGTATCACAGAATATAGCACATTCTTAGTACTTGCTGCACATTATCAGCTTATTAGTGTTGCCACTTCTGAGACTAAAGCCTCCTACTGAGAGAGAGAGACTGGGCCACGAGATGGATTTCGCCTGCATGTATTTTGAATTTTGAATCTCGACAACAGCGCCACCTCGGGTCCAACTATAGCTATATCCAGGTGTAACCAACCCAAGTTAACAACGCACGCGCACACAGGAATTTTATAATATAAAGAATTAATATTTCGCCCTGCTCAATTTATAGATATAAAAATATTTTGCTATATCTGTGAGAACCTATACTTTATGAACAACTTTGAAAATATTTTCAGAAAATCGAAATATATATAATAGATTTTTTACATAAACGCGTTCTGTTGTTGTTCTGTTATCCCTTATATATTATGTGCCTTTTGCACTCCAGGTAACTATTTTCTGTTAGTTGATATTGGTTGGTATTCTTTTTTTTGAACATGCAATGAAAAATTGAAAAAGAAAAATTTTGTTAATCACCTTCTTTATGTAACACTGCCTACCAGTTTGCAAAATTTACCTCGCATAGTTTTGGTTGTAGTGGCTTATGATTGATTGATTAATTAATTTACTTGATTGATTAATTACTGGCACTCTTTTCGTTGTTTATGAAGAACAAAGCATCTTTGAACCGGTTAAAAGTATAATTGAACCATTACAATATATTTTAGTTTCGCTATAGGTAGTAATGAAAATGTTACATCAGATTTTAAGGTGTGTTATTACGTATTGATACAAAAATATCTCCGTTTCTCTTTTTTTGCACAGTTTTTTCCTATTCCGCCTGCCCGTAAGACTTCGCGCACATCCATTATGATGAATTTTCACGACTTGGAAAGCGTGACGCCTTTTTGTCGTCTGTGAACGACCTAAAAAGAATATAAACGACTAATTGAATCTGTAATATTTTTGTAATGTAACCAATTTAATTTTAGTCATTAACATCAAGGTTAATGACGTGTAGCACTGTAGAAAGTTATAGTTTGTTGCGAAATAAATCTAAGGATTCTTTCAAATTTAACTTTGAGTCACATTGCATTTTAACAACGGGTGATCGTGGTCAGTAGTAGTTCTAAGGTGCCGTGGAATGGGGTATCATATTTCAGTTTCGAAATTCAAAAGGCCGTATTTTCTAAAATACAATAGTACTGTAAACGAAAACATATTATAATGTCGGTTTTTACTATAAAATCGATATGATGAATTTGATATTTTTTATGAATAATATCTGGATTAAAAGTATAAATGTGTGTGATCAATGTTAAACCGTAAGTAGGATTACATTGATAACATCAATGCAAATCACGGCAGCATCGGAGTAGGTAATCTGTTGGGTGGCAGGTACGGGACTGGCATCAACTTCTTCATAGTTGAACAATAAATTGATGTTCTTTCTTATTTTTAAACAATACACTAGGTACATCTACAGTTTACAGACATAAATCTCACACAGATTCACCTATACGAACCATCTGTTGTCAAATATTTGTTAAAATCAAATCAAGAAGTAGCTAACAACTCCAATCGCTCAGCTGCTGCGCGAAGCAAACAGTCTTTGTGCTTACTATAATACCTAAATTCTAAACTTATGACCCTGAGAGTAGGTAATTGACTGTTTTTGCGCACTATATACAACATTGAAAATTTTTTGAGTAAGATAAATGTCAGAGGTATGTTCAAAACCTGGTTGATTCTAAAAACTCGTTCAGACTGTTTTTGTTGGATACGTAATACTGGGTGTTACTCTGAAATGGCCTTCAAATAATATTATCTCATTTTATCAATCAATTCCAATAATACAAATATCAAGAACGTCAGTCCTGTCAATCGCGAAGCGTTTTTATTTATATTTTGCTTTATTACACATTACTTACAGTAAAAAATATTATTTTTTATTTAAGAAAACAGATGCTGCTATGTCTATCTTATTAGTAGCTGTCTCATCTTTGATTCAGACGCTTTTACCCCTGGGGTCTATTTTCCGTAAACGCACGTCAGAAGTCTACCGCACGTCAGTTTGTCACTACAGCATCAAATTTCAATTTAATGTAACGACGTGTTACCATAGGATTGTTAACAACAATATCCTATAAAAAAAAACTATAAGACAGGTTTATATGAATCCCATTATTCGTATACATAATTATGGTCACATAAGGTGATTTGCAGTCTTTTGTTTACTTAATTCTTTTAATTTCTAAGACAAGCATAAAAAATATGAATATATTAATAGTTTCTTACGCCTGGAAATTTTAACAATTGTTTTTAATTTTGTTTTCAGTTCACCACCTAGACGAGGATGGCAACGATAATAATGACGATGATGATGATCATAATGAAGATAAAGGCGATGAAAAATTCAAAAAGGAAAATAAAAATAATAAAGATGATAACACATTAAGAAAGGATAATAATGATGGCAAGGACAAAAATAATAGTTAACAAATAACAACGATAAAAAGATAGGAATAATAACGTTAGTGATGATGATGACAATGATGGTAATAACGGTGCTTATATCCGTGGCTCAGCGACGGCGGATCACGGCAATATATAACTGTACTGCAAGGTAGGTAGTTAACTTGTCAGATGAAAAGTTCGGGGATGGCAGCTTTCGTATCGGCCTTAGCAGCCGCTAGGACTACGACAGTGGAATTGAGTTTACATAACTCAACGCGGTTTATAAGGTAGTATGGATGGTTCCATACTACCTTATAAACCACAAATGTGTGAGTCAGAGTGAGAAAGTGATCAGTCTTTCCCGTACGAGTGAGGGTTTATAACATCAGTACAGGGAGGACAAACAATAAGTAACCCGCAATTATATTATTTTAATTGGTGAACGAAAGCAATTTTTGTTCTTGTCATATCCAGAGGAACCGGTTCAAAAATAAATGAAAATAACACTTCCACGGACTAGACGTTGTGTTGTAGAAAGTTGAAAAAGAAGCGTGGAAGGCTTTCTTATATGTCTTATCCTAAATCCAATGACCAAGTCGTAATTATTAACAGTAAACAAAAAATTGGGAAATGTTGATTAAGTAAAATATTAAAATTGATAAGATGTGCAGTAAAAACAATTCAAGTAATGCGAAAAAGGGAATAGGTAAAAAGGGGGTAGGTAGCTAAATTGACCTATCTATATTCCCATTCTATATCCTATCTCTCTGTGCTTTAGGCTGAACAGAACAAAGATAAATCTATAATTGACTATTCAGAAGAAAATATTTCTACCATAAGCCGCCAGATTTGTAATATTATAATATGAACGCCTCATATATAAGACGTTTTGATTAAGAATTGAGATTAGTAGATACTGATGTGTGTGTCTGTGAGTTCAAGATGTTTCGTGCCGTACGGGTTCTATTGACGCTATCGCTACTCGTGTGTGTCTTTGCTGTTCCAGGTAATAATTTATTCTTTCATTTATTTTTTTATTTGCATAAATATAGGTAGGTTACAAAATAAGTGGTGTTAATAAAATATAAGGTTTCACTATGCCTGAGTGGGCTATACAAATTTTGTTTATTTATAGGGCCATAAAATAATAACATGCACAGTAATCAAATCACAACTTATACGTATTCTGTCGTTATAATTAAGTACATTCATTTTATGATATAGTAAATGTTTTGTGTACTTATATTTATTTCTATAATCTTGATACTTCCTGGGGGGCAATTCTCGAAAGATTAGAGATTATATTTAAATCGAGATACCTATATCAAATAACAATCACGGATATCGCTCGCCTACCTCTCCGATTTTTTGTAATATCATCACATTAGAGATACCCATACCTTTTAACGCTCCATATACCACTAAAGGTCGGATACAGTTGAGATTTAAATAGATTTTTCTATAAAAGAAGAGAGACTATGCATGTGAAAATTGCCCCCTGGTGTTAAAATTCAAGTAATACTAGTCATGAGCTTGTAGTAGACTTCCGTCTATTGGTGCCGTTATAGGCTTACGTCATCGTACAAACTGTTTCGTTGTTTTACACACACACTAACAACGTCATATAGGGTTCCATAGCGATTTAAGCAACCCTTATTAACATCACCTACGTTTATACGTATGTCATATTACCCTAACTGTTGAAGCACTTTTCCGAAAAATCTGAATCTAATATTACAAAGAAAACGATCAAGATGATCTATTTGTTAGCTAAAGGACTCAGTTAAATAAATTAACACATTGCTTAGTTATAGAAATGATGTAGGCTCGTTCGTTATCTAAAACTGATATTAAAAACAAAAAAATGACGAAATCTGGCTAGCGAGCACGTTAGAGTAAGTACTACGTACTAGTTGTCCGAAATGTACAACCAACATGTTTAAAACGTCGTCGATCTTACAGTTTATTGCGTAGTTAGTTAAAACTTCGTTAGACGTGCTACGGCGAACTAAACTTAACTGAGGTGGCGGGGTTACCTTATATACTATAGTATACCGGGAATAAAACTGCTGTTAAAATATTAAACTCTGTATTGAATGCAACGAACTCCCAAATACAATTAATTCACAACAAGTCCCATCATTTTATTGTGTCACACATTGACGTCCTTTTTCAAATATTTGTTATTTTGTTGCTCACCAGCATCCATACCAAAGATTGTATCTTATTACATAAAACCTCTACACTATATTAGGTAAATTTAGGTATAATGTCGGGAAATTAGGTAAATTACCTAATTTCCCGACATTGTAAAATAAACTTAATGGACTAAAATATACATAGTGGCGATGAGGGTACGACATTCTATTTACATGCGATGTCCACTTATTTGCTATTGGTAGATATTCATTCGTTAAAACGGTTCATCTTTATTATTGGTTCTTAGCATTTAGCCCAGACTATGCGGGTAGCCTACGCTCTAGCCATTAGAGCGAATAGATGGATATCATTTCAAATGGGTAAAACGGTTTTTAATAATATTATGTGAATGTCCACCTCTCCTAGCTCCTTATTTTAATTTGGCACTGGTCTGGCGTAGTTTCAACATATACATATTGGTCTGGGAATATCACAATATGGTAACTGATTGACAGACATAACATTAGATTAAAAAAATCTTTTATTATAATCTTTTAGCTGGCGGTATTACCCTTATTTTCGTACTTAATTCTTTCTATATTCCTAGCCTAACACAATAGATATAGATTATATTAAGCTAGATCAATTCATAGTAATAGTAAACTTCGAAGGGATGGAATTGGAATAGGGAAGCCCCTACTAATCCAAAAATAAAAACAAAAAGCGGTGTTGCAAAAAGAAATTGTTTCCTACTTGATAGCTGGCAAAGCTTGTTACATGAGTTACTATTACTGGGATGCTATGTAATTTCACCTATTAAGTTATTCTTGATAAAACCTTTCTTTCTTTATACAGGCGAGATTTTATGTATGATTTTTACTTTCAGTTCGCAGAAAAAGTGGATCCGCGACAGCGTTACACAGCAGTTTTGGCATTGGCCACGTGAGTGGTGGCAGTTTCGCCCCCGGCAATTTCCGCATTGGGGGCATGACCAGAAGCCGCGGTAATAAAAACAACTACTAGATATATTCATACCAGATAACCTACATAATTTTGTTACAACCTACTATTTTTGAAGGATCACACGCTAAATGGAGTTTAGGCTTCAACTAAAGTATATGTATATAATATGAATGATAAAATATATTTTTAAGTAGGAGTAGAAATTGCAATAAAATCTAAAAATCGAAAGCTGAAAATGGTCCATTCATCAACTGGTGTTTTACATATAAAAGTGTTTTTTATGATAAACAATCACTATCCTGATCATCTAAACATCATCTGCTTAGCCTTTTCCCAACTATATTGGAGTTGATTCTCAGTCTAGCCGGTTGCAATTATCAGTATTTTAACATAGTGCGACTGCTATCTGACCTCCGCCACCTAATTACTAGGAAACACTGGTATTCTATAATTAGACTGGTTGTGAGACTTTTTGAGCTATTGGTTCCCGTAACGACAGTTTATAGGTATTCGTATTACACTCAGGACCATCTGTTTAACATGCTTTTCGAAGCACGGAGCGGTCTCAATGTGTGAAAAATTATCACCCCTCCAAGGACCGATACTAGCAAATGCTACGAAATCTCTTGGAAAATTCGACTGATCTGCGCGCTAGTTATGTAGTTACGAGCCCACCTGATCACATGTCCTAGATATATTTTTCATATAAAGAATCATAAAAATGTGATGATCTGTTTAGATCGAGCTCTTGAACAAATACTAAGAAAAGTATGGAATGATTATAATGTACACTATTTTTCAGTTCGCCATCGCGATGAGTTTGACGAAGAAGAAGAAGAAGAAGATGAAGAAGAAGAAGAAGAAGAAGAAGAAGAAGAAGAAGATGAAGAAGAAGAAGAAGAAGAAGAAGACGAAGATGATTATGTTGACGAAGATAAGAAAAATGCTAAAAATCGTAAAAGAGTTCCAAATAAAAGAAAACAAAACAATAACGATGACATGGATGATGATGAAAACGAAGATAATGATGAAGGCACTAGTAATAAAAAAATTACTTTTTTTATTACACGGCGTAAAACAAATGCTAAAAACAAACTAAATGTTAAGGATAGCGAAGATGATGAAGATGACGACGATGAAGATAAAGAAGAGGATGAAGATGATGAAGATAAAGAAGAGGATGAAGATGGTGAAGACGATGAAGACAGTGATGACTATGAAGATCGGAAAAAAAATAAAAGTGTTAGAAGTAAGAATAAGAAAGTAGTAATTATTGATGAAGACGACGAAGATGACGATTATGATAAAGATGATGAAGATAGCACAAATGATACGGAAGATATAAAAAGTACAGTTGTTAAAGATAAGAATGATGACGATGACTTTTACAATGACGATGATAGTGATGCCGAAGACGATGATAACGATGACAAAATTGATAAAATTAAAGCAAATGCGGCTCGTGACAGCGTCGGCGTGGGTAGCGTGTCGGGTGGTAGGGTCAAGCCTTCATCTTTTAGAATACACCATGGCGGTCACTATAATGTTTTCAGAATTTCATGATGAAATTATAAATGAGGAATTACGGAATAGAATAGGGAAAATATAAATTTCCGTATTTATAAAAAATCATTAATACTTTTTGTTTATTTATCCTAAACTGTCCCAATGCTGAGCAAAGACCTCCCCCAAATCCTTCTTAATACTACCCATCTCTATCCTGCGCCACCTTGAACCAGCTCCTCTGGTACGCGTCTAGGTCATCGTGGCGACCTCTTTTTAGGCCGACCTCAGCGGCGACGTCCATCTTCAGGCACCCATTGTGTAGAGACCTTTGCCCACTGGTCGGAATGCATGCGACTGACGTGACCCGCCCAGTTCTATTTGAGCTTGACAGCCTTATTACCTACGTCTATTATGCCAGTTTTTGAGTGCAGCGTGGTTTTACGTATTCTGTCTGTTCTTTACAGACAGAATGCTGCGCTTCATTGTTCTTTGACAAACGCCCAGGCGGAACTTTTGCGACTCGGTAATTGATCAGGCCTTAGGCACCGTAGGTTAGGATGGGCAGGATACACAAGTCGAGGAATCTGCGCTTCAGGGAGATTGGGAGATTTTCCTTCATGAGCGTCTTCATAGACCAGTAGCTTTGCCAGGCGTTTTCGATTCGGCGATCGATTTCTCTTTCCTGCCTGTTTTCGAAAGAAACTAACTGGCCCAAGTAAATGTATTCATCGACATAATGTATCTCTTGCCCATATACATCTTCTCTATCTTTCGTGCCATTGGTCATAACTTTGGTTTTCGACCGGTTCATCGTGTGTCCTACCTTGAAGCTTACCATACTCAGTTCTTGGAGCATTGTCTGTAGTTCTAGAACGGTAAAGGACTATGTCGTCGGCAAATCGAAGGTTTTTCAATCTTCTGTTGCTAACTTCTATACCCCTGGTCTCCCATGAGACTGTCAATGTTCTGAATATCTCCTCAAGTGGAGTACACTTGTAAATAACTTTGGAGAAAGTGGGTCATATTGTTTTACTCCTTTAAGGATTTTAAAAGGGGATCCTGTGGTATTGAGTTTGATGTTTGCAGAGATAAATGTTTTTTAGGAGGTCTATGTACAGTTTTTCAAGTTTATGGTTTTCAAGGGATCTAAATATTGCGGAGTGTTTGATACTATCAAAGGCTTTAGTATAATCTAGGAAGGCTACATATATAATAAAATACTTATTTGTATTATATCATATAATCAGGAGGCATCTTCGTAAAAAAATATCAGTCTTTTTAACTGTTAATTGTTATTCAATTTCTTTATAATTAATTATACAAGCGATTTTTCAAAATTACGATGGAAATACCTCGTAGTAAGTAATACCTGGTATATTTTTTTTCCGTTTTTATTCCCTTTTAAATTATAATTATTAAGAAGGTAATTCAATTCAATTCTTTATTTGCGTTCCATATGTTATACAGTTGGCATCTTATAAAGTTAAAACAATATATTCGAAACAATATGGACCCGGTAGGGCACAGCATAAAGAGGATGGAGAGGTTTGCAGTACATAATATTATCTTATTACCTAGTATAGTACTAAAATCTATGCTTATCACTAAAACATAAGTGTAATAACATATTATATTCTTTTCTTGTTGTGTGTGTGTGTGTGCGTGTGCGTGTGTGTGTGTTTGTATTGGTATTTATTGGTATGGGGTTTTAGGAATATGTGCATTATTTTTTATTTATTGATTTATCGTCCATATACTCTAGTAATGTATAGTAGCATTTTAAGTGTAAAAAATTCTTTAATTTGCTTATAAAGTAAGCTACGATTCATTCTTATCTGAATAATATAAAATCTATCTTTCTTATTAATTTATTTTTCGTCTAAATCTTTATTCTTTATCATATTTGTTTAGACTTTAGAATCACTAATGGCAATTGTGAATTCAGTAATTTTTCATTGTTTGCGCATTTGGTTCATTTTCATATCACCATTCCCGCACTATTTTGATGGTGGAAGTAGAAAACAATATTGTAGTAATTTTTTATACGTATTGTGTTATTTCATTTAACGTTTTACTATTACTATTGTCAAAAATAAATAGAGATGGTCGTTTGAGTTCCCACATTTTTTGAAAAACTTCGATATTGTGTACTCATAAAATATCTACATCTACACTGCCGAACATAATATACATATATTATGTTCGGCAGTGTATAGTGGAGATACAACCGATATCCGGTTGCTATAATATATTTATATATTTTATACAATAGCAATAGCACTTACTCTCCATGACTTCAGTGCCCTGTAAAGAAGCAGATTTCTTGCTCCTGAAAGGTGAATAATAACAAATTATGATATGAGGCGCTCGGCAACGAGAAATTATAGATTTTCTGTCTATGATGTCTCATTTGTATCATTTGACGGGTTAATGTGTTTCGGGTGGGGTGATACACATTCTATCCAGGGTTAAAAATAATGGCTCATAAAAAATATAACATATCATTGGATTAAAAAAGCTGATACATTATATAAATACCTATTAATCAATTGTAGTATGTAGCAAATTCAATAATAAAGACATATTGAAATTTTCTTAACGACAAGTATGACCACTTTAATAATCATTAAATTATTCCCGCCTAGTTAGTCGTTGCTCAAAAGAACAGGTTCAGTGACATTGCGTTCGTATGAGTTTTAAATTCTATTGATGTCTGTTTTGTGCTTAAAAACGAAACTAGAAAAAATATTGGAGAGAGTAAAAGACGATTTCATTTAGGATACTTTAATTTAAAAAGTATGGTGGCGGCATCCACCATGGTATCCACATGCCAGGTCCATAGTCACTGAAAAAAAAAAATTCACTGAACAGTGTACGTCACTGAAGATTGCTGATTATATTATAGCAGTCAGACGACTGCTAATTCACTTACATAGAAGCAATTTTATATGCTATAATTTGAGCACTTTGACTTTAAAGTATATCTACATAATTATGCATGAGTCAAAATAACATTACAGCGCTAAAACGGAACTTTTCTCAACGGATTAAGGTAAATTTTTCCAACTGTCACTATAATTTGACCTCCTTTGCACGGTTAATATGATTATGACCACACAATTTGAATCAATTTGATGATTCGAAGTTAATGAGTAACCAGACGTTTCGGTCTATTTGAACACCTAAGGTGCCCAGTTTATTTGTCGCGAATTGAACCTCAGTTAAACCATACCAAGGATGGTAACAGAGTACTTCAATGCAGGAAAAAATATACATAAGTTGATTATTTTCTTACTCATATTCATCTCTGTATTTATGTTTTTTCGTTTTGCAGCGTTTAGCGGTGAAGCTTTTCCCTTTAAATTTAGAGCTCGATATGATGCCCGAGCCAATGCTGCCGCCTAGCGAGAGGGCGAAACCGACATTGCTATCGCCAAGAATGACGAAACGCCGGTCCCTTTGATGATCTGGAAATAGAGTCACATTTAGATTTCAAGCTCCCGTGAGTGCGCTCTCAGTACACGAAAGATTAAGAGTCCCCACAAACAATCAGGATAATTGGTCAGTAAGAATGGGATCGCCGAGCATTATTAATCATAGCATATCTCGAGATGTGTCGCGGCCTGTTAGGTATTAAAATTGGAACTGGGGCAGAACATCTTATTCTTATTTAAGCCGAGGCTAAAGTTATGCTGTATATAAAATCCACAAAGAAAAAATAAAAATCATATTCCTGCACTGTTACCGCTTACGTATATGGCCTCAATTTGTAAATATTCCAGGAACTTTATTTTTCTCTCCCGGATACGGGTTTGATTTATTCGTAAAATAAAGAAAAATATTACCTGAATCACTGTGACTATTGTTGCACTCGAGTAATATTACAGCTAACATAAAAATATATCTAGTTAATAACGCCATTTTAACGTCTGAGGTGCTGCCCAACGACGCAGAACCACTGCAACGTCTTTTAAAGTGGATTCCTTTTACAAAAAATATCCCTTCTCAAGGATCAAACTGATTATATGACAAGTAACAATGCCGACAATTATCTAAATCTTGGGAGCCTTAGGTCTTTTTTGTGAATGCATCATCTGACGAGACCAATATGATTACGATCAGAAAAAATGTTCTTTTATTAATGTACCATAATATTGGGTATATAATGACACGTTCGTTACTTCTTTGATTGATTAACAAAACAGTGATTTAATGCACAGTCATATTCCCATATTCCTTGTATATTTAATAAAGTGACAGGTGTACATGTATAATTATGTACTGATATGGATACATACGGCCGCATATTCTGCGATAGCTTGTGAGTCAGCTTAGCTCCTTTTTTGCATTGCAATTCTACCAAAAATAAACGATTTAGATGCTTTCGAGAAATAATAAAATAATAATTAGAAAGCGTTGAATAAAACTATAATCATTCGAAAAGTTTGGAGATCAGGACAGCAATTTTACTCATCAAATAGATGAATAATTTGGAAATGCAGTATACTGGTAGCGCTCGCTCGCACCTCGCGCTCATTATGAAGGAAAATAAGTAATAATTTGAGTTGCTTGCAGCTCCCCATGATGCATTAAAATTTTAAATATATATATTTATTTATGGTAAAATATAAATGAATGGCTAATCCGATAAGGAAAAACCTAAAAAAAAAAATATGGAAATAACTTTCCGGGTTTTAAAATAAATATTAATAAGCGTTATTTATGTAGCTATTAATTTCATAACCCGCTCAGATATTAAATAAATATTTTATTAAACTATGCGAAAAATATACAAATTTGTCAACAAGATTTCGTTATTCAAAAACGCAAATTCTTTGTCTTGTTATAAAAAAAAAGGAGTTGCTTGGCAAATATGTCTCCTATAATGTCGATTCAAGTTTAATATTTCATAAACATCTAGACTATTGTATACCATACTTGTTCTCAGGACCCAAGACACAAAATTTTGCAAAATACGCGGTAAATGTCAATTCGTGACAAGAATAACATGTTTCTGTGGACAATCTGATTAGTGAATAGTATCCATTTGATAGATAAGTATGATTTTTACAAACAAAAAAAAAAGAGAAAACTTTTTTATATTTTATATTTATCAGTTAAGTTGCTGATAAAATTGAAAAAAAAATACTACCTTCTTAGTTATTTCAGTTACTTAGAGGCTATTAAAGCTGCACTTAGGCTTTATATCAATCATTAAACTTTTTTTTTATTGTATTTAATATAGCCAGTCTTTAAATATCTCTACATGTTACCTTACTTTCGTTGCTGACCGTACATGAACACAAAGATAAAAAAAAAACGTTAAAATAATAACACTGCGTGACACGATTTTGGTACCCGCTTAACTGATACGTAAAATGAATAGCTGATGAGCCATAGAAAAAAAGTCCCAAACATTTGGGATATCCAGCACGTCTAGTTTTCGAAGTACATGCCGATCATTTTTTCAACTACCGTCACTTTACGCATATAAGAAATAGTTGACATTTTCGAAGTTTTTTTTTTTATTGTTTTGTTTTGAAGTCGTTCCCGATTAATAACTTTATACGCATTTCTTTAATTGACGAATATGAGTTCTAATCTAAAAGGTCGTCGTAACTGCAAAAATGAACCAAATAAGTTTTGCTATGTTCACATTAAATTCCACCTGATGGAAAAAAATGAGAAGGCTATGAGTAAGCGGGGTAGGTGTTTTTTTTTATTTGAAGTAAGTATTTTCAAAGTTAAGTGATGCAAAACTTAAAAAAGGGATATTCGTGGGGTCACAAATACGCCAATAGATGAAAGAACAGAACTTCGATAAAAAACTCAATGATAAGGAACTTGATGCCTGGGTATCAGTGGAAGCGGTGGTGGGTAAAGCTTGGTGATTTTTAAAAACATAAAAGTAAACATCTAGGGTAATTCTTAATTAAAATTTTCATTAATTGTTTTTTTTCTTCTGCTTTTTTAAGATTAATAATAAAAGTTAACTTAATTAATGTAAAAATGTTTACTTAATTTCATAATTTTTTTTAAAATATATATTTGGGTGATTCAATTTTTAGTACTATTATTGGTACATTCTCATGGAAGGAAGACGAGACGTGACGGGAAGAAAATAAGTATGCATTATTGTTATATGATAGGAATGAATAAAAAAAAACATTTCGAAGTTGGTACTTAAATTTTACTATTATTTGTCACGCAGTGTAATTAAAGTATTCGTTGTCTACCTGTCGGACGTTGTCCTCTCAGGTGAGTCTCACAAACCGTTTTGATAGTTTCAAAATAACCCCTGAGACGCCTCTACCAAAATATTAGCTCACCAGACACTGTCGAACAAAAAAGTGATAATAATTTGAAACTACTGATAAAGTTGTGAGTATTGAGTCTGGGCCACTGTCCTATTGAAGGAACAATTTGTATCTCGATGTTGGTTGTTCAATATTGTTTTAGAAATACGATTTCAGACCTTTTCAAGTACCTACATTGAAAAATTAAAATTTTAAGTATTAAAATTTTAAGTATATTTTAAATTTTTCTAGTTCTAGACTGCTTGATTCGATGTTCAAGCTCACTAGACAATAAATGCTTTTCTCTATGAGTGATGATAGATTATATTATTATTTTAAATATCATACCAGTGTCTCCCAATAATTGGGTGGTGGAAGTTAGATGGCAGTCGTTCCGTGTAAAATAGCGATATTTAGCCGTAACCGGTTAAACAGGGAGACGACCCCATTGTAGTCGGGAAAAGGCTATGTAAATGACGATGATGATATAATTAGGTATGTTGAAGAAGCTCTATATGTCAAGTATCAAGTAAGTTTAAATGTTCAATAAAAATTTTGACTTTTTATGCAAAATTAGTTTTGGAAACAAACCGGTTACCTTTAGATGCGGTTAGCGAGCTCATTTTTTATGTTAATCGTTTGGCGTCTCAATGTTTACAGTTGTTGATATTTAATTTTTGTTACCAGATGACATTCTTGGCAGGATATTATTTGTCTTTCGTCGTAGAGGCTACATAACGATGTGAATAATATGAATCAACGTTTTGTTTCTACACAATTTGATGGTGAGTACAAGTTTTTCCTTTCAGAACATACCATAACATTATTTTATTTTTTTATGGCTGTGATAAGGCCCTTCTGTGACTGTCATCTTTATGAAAATGTAGCAATGGGCGAGATATGAGCTCATGACCTAATTTGTAGATACCTTATAAATTAAATTATTCCTTAGTCGCCGTTTCTTTTGTTGAGTTGACACGAGTTATCACAATGGAATGGTTCACGCCGTAGTGGGAATGTTAACCAGTCAGTATTGCTGGTATCGAGGCTGTCTGCCCAGAGTGCTCCAGATGAACTTACTTCTCGTTACTCGTTGCGGCTATTTTCATGCACCGTTAATAAGTGTGCACATTGAGTAAACATGTTGATTTTTTAGCTTCTCATACCGGTGCCTTAGCGGGACATTCTGGCAGCAAGAAGGTAATTGCGCCATCTCTTGGCAAGTCGATACACTCAGTACTGAAGTACCTAACATTTTAGTTCTTGCCAGCGGAGTCTTTTGAGCTCTTACACAAAAGAAAATATTTTATATCTTATTATGACTGGAAATAGGGCTACAGGATAGTTTGATAATGAATTTAAAATTTCCAACAGTTTAACTCAATATAATTTTACCTGAGATTGAAAATCGAACTCTGGACTTCGACGCTGACAGTGCTTGCTATCATGATATAAATTAAAACAATTTTAACTTACAGCAATTTAAACCTGGATTTACTTTGGTGATCGGTGATCAGTATAGGATTTTCATAAAGGACTGTAATAATACACGAGGTAAACATATGGTTTATTTATAATTCATTTATTTACGCACTAAAACTATATCAAATCAAAAACTTCAACTTATTGTCGTTATATTATTGTTTGAACTACATCAATCTGTCTTGAAATAATAAGTTATACACAAAATGAGGAAAATATAACAACGTATAAAAAAATAATGTCGTCTCTTTGAAAAGGTAACACGTTAATAAATATAATACTGAACTAATATTAGTTGTTATCAAGGCGAACGGATTGTGATATAACTAGTCTTTTTACTAAACACAAGTCTTTTTACTAAATAAAAATCTTAATTTACAGAAAGTATCTTCAACTCATTATGAACTCCATATCCAAGTATCGTCTCCTTCACTATTTTGTTTGCTATACCCATGACCCGCGGGTTGACCGTTAACATGACCGTCTCCGGCACTTGCATCTCCATTACTATTTGCTCCATGTCCGACATTAAAAACTCCTTGATTTCCTGTATTAGGATATCCAGTATATACATTTTTATTGCCCTGGTTTGGCACGTTTGGTTCAGGTCTTCTTTTATTGTTGCCGATGCCTAATCCTTGTCCGAAGTTGCCTCCAGTGATTGCACCAACATGAATATTACCTCCTTGATCTTTGAAGCTACCGAACTCATTTTCAGGATTAGAAAAACCATTATTTCCATTGTTGCTACCAAATATAGCTTTTAATGCATCACTTGAGACAGACTGTTTATTATTACCATTCCTTCTTTTGCCATTATTCTTTTTATTTTTATTGTTAGGTAGTACGACTGTTCCAATAACAATTTGACCACCTCCATTACCACCCTGACCTCCTTTACCTCTTTGTCCTGGATAGCCTTGCACTGGATAGGCTTCTGCGTGCTGTGGTTTTCCTGGATATCTTTGTGTATTGCCTCTATGACCACCTTTATTACCTTTAATAAATAAATTTAATGATAGGGATACGCTTTTGTTGTGTCTCTGTATCTTGCGATATATGTTATAAAATATTGGCGTACATGACATTTTATATTAAGTACCTACGAAACATATAATTATTATAAAGTTACAACATACCCGCAATATAAAAAATATGCATTTTTTATATTCTATACTGTTATTATATTTAGGTATCTATAGTTATTTTGGTTAAACTCAATCATATGAATACATTGCAATCTAACAAATGAAAAATTTACTTCTTATATCATGATTACCAATGTGGCCACAAACAGAAAGCATGTTGTTATCTGAATATTATGTCTACCTCCAGATTTGTTATTTTCACCTGCGCCGCGATAAGGTGGCTGACTATTACCTCGGTGTCCGCCATTTACAGCTGGGTCTTGAAGAAAAATATGTCCACCGTCCCCTTCATTGATATATTGAGGACTCTGTTGCGAACTGCCTGGACGACCAATACTAAAGCTGCCGGCTCCAAATTCGCCGCCCGTTATAGCTCCTATGCCAATGCGTCCATCATCAACCACTACGGTTGCACTATCTGAATCAAAAGTATTTAATTTTAGATTTGAATTGTTCTTATAATTTATTTAAGATTGCTGTCTTTGAAATGCATTAAAGTATAACTAAGTAACGACATTAAAATTGATATAACTCTGATGTTGTCGACACGTGGGGCAATGGCTAGACACAACACTATCAGTTATCATGAATAAATGCGATTCTTAGATCCTTTAACAATAAAAGTCCAAAGTGCTTTAACTATAAAGCACTTTAATTATAAAATATCCTTGAACGGATGAGTGTGCACAATTTTAGTTAGAATCAACAAAAAAGCACTAGTAAACATTACTTATATATGCAAATGTACTCACCGGCAAATGCATGATACGATAGAAGAATGATCGCTAAAACATAACTAAGAGACGCGAGACTGTTCATCGTTACTCACAACTCACACTAAACACACGCGGAGAACGTTTTAGCTTTTATAAAGTCTCTCTATCTACATGTATACGCTAATGTTACTCTAACTTGGGTTTTGCCTCGACAAAACGAAAATAATAAACTACGTGTATGGTGTTTTGATTATTAATCTGCAGTCAGTTTATCCGTTACTAATACAACACTGTTATAATAGAGAAGTGAAATCTTAAAAGTAGGGATAAAGATTTGCGTTTTTATGTTATGAGAATATTTTTCTTATTTGGAGGAAAATTGTTTAAGTTTATATTTGCTATTATGTTTTAATTTCAGCAAAGTGTATAATTAGGGTTCTGTAGTAAAATGTTTCTTCTAATTTCGTCAACTTTGTCTCAGCAGACTAGCGTGTTTGACAGTCTATGAGAAATGAATGTCTTTTTTATAATATATGAAGAATCCATAAAAAAAAACGCAAATGGAAGATGAATCCAGAGTTTCTTCGTACGATGCAAAACATGGCGCTTGAACACGGTAGTGAATCGCATTCCGCCAATGTATGGATGTCATTTAAATATAAAGCAGGATGGTTAAAATCTGCGGTTGCTATTAAATTTAACAGTATTTCTAAGAATTTCGCAGCTAGCGGCATTGTTAGTCTAGACTTATGTAAAGTATTTAATACATTATATATGAGGGTCGGTGATCTTTCTTTCCTTTTCTTAAAACGTTGCCACTGAATAATTCCCGCATCGTGGGTGCGTTTAGAAACACAAATATTCACATGCACAAACATTCAGAATTGGAACAACTACCTGTAGGTCATACAAATATTTGGTGCGTGCGGGAATCGAAACCGCGACTCGTAGCGCAGCAGCAAATCGGTCAACCAATGCGCCAACCGTGATGTCATGATTGCCAGTTATTATTATGATGACGTTTCACACTCGCAGTTTGTAAAAGCTATTGCTAATGAATCAACATGACTAATTATATTTGTGGCTTTGGGGATTTCTAATATTTTGTTTATATAAACACTTAGTTTTAATTGGTCAAAGAAAATTGATCGGACAAAAAATCATAATAGGTACATCAAATAAATAAGAAAAAGAATGACTATTTTTATTGTTATTGATAATGATAAATTAGTTTAATTCGTGTACCTGAGTTAAACGTTAGTAGGTACCTACATCCACCATGTTATGTTCCGTGAATGTTATCAATCAATCAAATTGTTATAGCAAATGATTAACAATAAGAGCCTCATTGCTCTGGTGCTAGTACAAGTACGGCTGCGAGAAGCTTTTGCTTTTTGTCATTGTATTTAATATCCCCATTAGTGGGCAAAGGTGAGTATACAAGAGTATACACCTGCCTATCCATTCGGGGAATACAGGCGTGGTATGTCATGTTTAATTATAATTGTTAGTTTTTAAAACTTCACAGTTAAAATGACCGATTTCTAAAATTAAGGATTTTCCAGATTTTTGTGGTACATGTGGTCAGTGCTATAAAAATGTTAAGTACTATAAGTAAGTATACAAATTAGATGTAATTGAAGTCGTGTGATTCGTTTATTTAATTAACGAATCACACGACTCTATTTAATTAACGATCAAGTAATTATACTTACTTGATGCAGAAGTAAAAAAAAAGAAATGGTGGAATCAATGCTTTAGGCATTTTCAGCCAGTCTACCAGTTTATCAGTTTCTACATGCGCAATAACGAATGCGCGGCTGCTTTGAATTTTGGTTAAGGCATAATGTAATGCGTTATGCAGCTTGAATTTATTATATGCCCATGCGTCAAGCAGAAACGCAAATTAAAAGGGCATGAGATAAAGCACATGTTTTTTGTTTGTTTGTAGGTACACCAGCATCTGTGGGTCTTGTAGTTGCATAGTGACCATGCAAATCGGACGATCTGCGAGATGAAGCAGCGTTTGCTGCGGTCCGTCCTTGGATAGGTGAGCGTTGTTCAAACATTGAAACCTCTCCGTGCCTTGGATAGGTCGTTAAGCAGTTGGTTCCAGGTATCAAATGCTTACGAATACCTCTAATACAGTCGTTATGGGTTTCAGCAGACCAAAAAGCCTGTCTCGCAGTAACTGAGTGGCGGAGGTCAGATGGCAGTTGCAGCGTATAAAACACTGATATTCAGCTGCATTTAGGTAAACTGGGACCGACCCCAATGTAGCTGAGCAAAAGCTAGGTAGATAATAATGATCGGTTGTAACTTTTTTATGTGACGACATCCTTTTGCGCATGACCAAACAAATTCGCATCGCAAAAAACCACCAATCTTTAATGGAAATCCTATAATTGACATAATGACAAGAATCATCAACATTCAAAAAAGTTAAGTGTTCACCATAGCCACCGTGGCCGTGAACTTGGTTTGTTGTTCCCACACAATCAAAGATGTGGTTTGTTGATAACTAACTGATTTATATGGTTTAGATCTCCTGATTAGGATAATTGTTATAAGGGGCCCGACACAAGATCGATTTTGGTCGGTGGTCACAACAAATCCTACTATCCTAAGTTTGTGAGGATGCATGGATGGATGGATCTTTGTTACTCTTTCACGTCAGAACGGCTAAACGAATCTGGATGAAATTTGGCACAGAGATAGATTATAGTCTGGGATAGCACAGAGGCTACTTTTTATCCCGGGAAAATGTTCGGGTTCGTAAATCACGCGGGCGAAGCCGCGGGTGGAAGCTAGTTTGATATAAAAGTTTAATGCTACGTTGCTTAAGTGATAAACTTATTAAACGTATCCTTAATGAGAAGGTCTGTATACAATGGGTTAAATCAGTTGAACTTTCTCAGCAAGCATACATTAATTGCGAAAGAAATGCTTAAACTTGGCAAAGGGATTGGTGATAAATAATCAGTAAATGACCAACACCTTTACCCCTTTAGACCCTTACTAAAAAGTGTTTGTTTCCATTCATATTTTTAATCCGGAATTAAACGGCTAAGACAGTCCATATCCGATAGTTTCTTCTATCGTATAAACCCGTATTGCCACATCGGAATCGCTTTCGACGTAGTGGAAAAAAGGCCAGTCGCAAATGGTGGTATCGAGGTAACTGCCCAGGGTGCGCCAGACGATCTCATATTTCGTTAATTGTGGAGGCTCGTAAAGACTTCCAAGTTAGGTTTCCGAGCAAACGTGGAGATGTTTCCAAAATAGGCCTCTTTGAATCATTTGGAGTCATGATTTTGGTCTGGAAACAAGTTAGTCACAGCACATGCGGAATGATAACAAAGTTTTTAATAGAGCTTCAGTAAGTTGGCTATGACATCACTAAGTCGTGATCATTTCATTATGACTCCCCAAATTATACTAGGTAGGTATTGGAAAATCCAAAGCGGATCGATCGCGACCCGTGCCACGTAACCCCCATTATAAGAGGCGTTTCTACTGTCTGGAATAAGTTGATTTAGAGAATCACTAATAATATTAACGTGAAGTTTGTTTGTATATTACTAAGCTTAGAATATTTTTCCTTCTTATATTTAGGTTGGGTACTTGTCCAGTGAAACAGAGCGGAGTGTAGCGCCAATAAACAATCATCATCAGCCAGAAGACGTCTACTGCTGAACGAAGGCCTGAACGAAGGGGGGGGGGGGGTTGCCATAATCCCTACGCTTGGCAGGCGGCTTGGGATCGCAGTGGCTCACCGATTAGTGAGAGGACGCTGCTGCCCGTCCTCCGGTGTCTGGCCGCAGTTTTAAGACGTACCCGGGTCAATAAACAATATGATTATAGTATTTTCTCCGCCGATAATGTGTTAATAACTATTCGTATTTTAACTGCTCAAACTTTCTCTCTGGCTTGAATACTACTGTTGTTTTTTTTTTCACCCAGATTAATTGATGACTTAGTTCTAAAGGTTACAAATGTTGATAGTAGAAAAAATGCTTTTGTCACATTACACCAACCGGTTACTGTCTGTTAACAATAAGAAGTTAATACACTGCTTTAAAACGGTATTTCTATGCGAAAAGTTATCAATATTTGTGTGAAAGAAAATAATTAAGACGATCCCCAAAAGTACTGGAGGGATAATATTAATCTTCTGTGGGTTTAATTAGGTAAAATATTGAGAGCGAAAATTTACTGAAGGCTATCATAGGTCCGGGGATGAGTGGTTCTTAACTAGTAAATTACTAGAGCTGATAAATCTATACATATAAATAAAATTGGAGTGTCTGTTTGTAATATTGAAATAACCGTTTTTTACTACATGTATATGAATATATATACGGTACATACACCAAAATAACATTTTTTACAATTTTTGTCTGTATGTCTGTCTGTCTGTTTGCATAGGTTAATCTCTGAAATGGCTGGACCGATTTTGACGGGACTTTTATTGGCAGGTAGCTGATGTAATAAGGAGTAACTTAGGCTACTTTTATTTTAGAAAAAAATAGGGTTAAGTGCATTTGGTCTCACTAAAAAATACATTGTTAAGTTCCGACATCCATGCGAACGAAGTCGCGGGCACAGCTAGTAGTAAATATAATTTAAATAGGAATTATGAAGATAATCATTTGAATTATATATTGCTGGTTGTAATTTCTAGTATTTAATCCAGGCACCTACAACAGAAAACATAACAGAGTCGGTGATGTTTTATAGAATATAAAGGTTAAAAACAATGCAAGCAAAACATTTTTTTAACCCGAACAAAACCCCAGCAAAAAAACGAGATAAATAAAATAAACAAAAAACAAAAACATTCGATATTTGGACATTATCGTGAGTAATAAAGATTTTTTCGAAACAATTTTGAGTCACGGCGCACCTCTATGCGGCCAGTGAGTATGGTCAATTCGAACGTATATTAAATATACGACTGGTACAACGCACCGTGTGTTTAGGTCTGCCCGCTCAGTGTTGTTTGCAATGTCGCGTTCCGTGGCCGGTTTTGTCATAATTTTCTACGTCTGCGTGGTGACAGGTATAAACTACAGTATAATTACGTTATTATTAGAAGGTGTACGGGATAATAAAGTTTGTTATGATTTTTTGCGTGGTTAGTGTTACCTAGCGACTTATCTAGTATGGTGTTTTAGGTCGATAACCTGTCATTTACTTATGTAGTTTTTTATTCCCGCATTGTTATGTTTGGCTTTGACAACAGTGTTTAGCTTAGACAAAAGGAATAATCATCATTTTTAATCACATTTGTAATACTTATTTTCTTATGATATCATCTCATTAACATATTAATTTGATCCCATCCTAAGTTTGCTATGTCATACGGGCGAAAACTGCTGTTTTTATTTGAAAAAGGAAAACTCAAAGTCTTCTTGTTTAGTTACATCATTTTGTCGCGGCACGGTGTAGGAGAATGCTATATTATATTATCTATGTGGGTGTATTTGTTTGTATTCCGTGTTCACTTTTACCTTGTTTAGGCTTGTATTTTTAATAGACTCGTTTTTTAGTGGTTGTTACTTGTTATAGCTGAGCAGACCGTTATACATAATCAACGTGCGTTGACAATTGAGTACTTCTCTTTTATCTATCGAGTTAAGGGATCTCGATGTACTTCATATTTCTAACTTAACAAAACATCACGCCTGTTTTCCCCGAAGGGTTAGGCAGATGTATATATATTATTGTACACCCACATTTCGCTAATACCATAATTGAGACCCGTGTAGGGGTCGAGTTTATTGCCTATCTACCGGGTACAGTTCCAGAAACCGTGCTGCTACTCAGAATTTGTACAGAAAAACCCAATAACACTTGGTCGATCCAGGAATCACACCTAGGACATCATGCTCAGCATTCGCACTTGGGATCATTAGACCAATGAGGTAGTCAGTTTATACCTATTTCTTTGCATGGTAGGTATTTACAAATAGTCAAAGGGCTACGGAAAAAGTAATGATATCCTGGCTCACTTTGAGAAATGATCGAATAAAATGGTAAACATGAGTCATCATTTATTAGAACAATAGCAAATTAACACGTGGATGTTGTGTAGTAATTGATGCTAAACGTTCAAGTTTGGTCAATGAAGTTCATCGTGGATTGAAGTTATTATATAGTAGGTAATGTTAGACCGTTGCTATGAACCAAGTCATCATTAACCTATGAAGCGTGAACCTTAGCATTGCTAAACTCAGTCCTCCTTTCTAAGAAAGCCCATAAATCAGCACGTGGGCCCAGTTTCTATGTGAAATCCGGGATACGTTGGAAGGTAGAAAAGGGAAGGCAGTGTATTAAAAAAATGTATTCACACTTTAGTCATAAACATTTTTCTTATTTCTAGGCCAGCAGTATCCTCGCATTCGGCTGAAGGGTACTGGAGATGAAGCAAGTATCAACATCGACCACATATCGGGCGGTAGCTACCCTGATGGCAGCTTCAGTATCGGCCATGGTATTAACAACCCGACTGGCGATGGTGGACCAGGAGCAAACTATCCAGTGAACGGTGGAAACAGACCAATTTACCCCAACTATGACAGTGGAAATGGACAGCAGAATGGAGGAGGTTTCATTAACGGCCAAAATGATATTGGTAGCTACGGTGGTCAGAACGGACAGAATGCCTTACCAATACAGATAGGCGTACCAATCCAAAATAACGTTCCTGGACCAAGACCAACCAGTTCTTATGATAATAATTATATATACCAAAACAATGATAAGGTCCCTGTAAGGAACTCGGCCCCTGCGTCAAGAAATTCTTTTTTCACTCGTTTCTGGAACTACTTAATAGGCTGGTTTTAAAGTTGGTGGGCATTATACCTTACATACAATAGAGTGTATATTTACATATATATACGTATTTTACGATGTTTGCCTTTTGATAAAGCGTTTCTAATTATGGTTTTGATTTTCCTTAGTTAAAATTTTTTGCCTAAAAAAAGACCATCAATGTCTAGATTTTTCTAAATGATCTCTGGTGTTCTGTGGTTTACACTTATATAGTTTTTTTTTTATATTTGATGAAGTGAAGCTTATTTTCATGGTCTGTGTATATTATATGTATACAGGAAAATACAGAAGTTGTGTTAAGATGGTATAATTGTAAAGTAGCCGTAGATATTTTATTGTAACAAACTTAGAAATTTTATTCCTTGAAATCCTTTCGCGACGTAAACAAATTCTGCAAAAGCGTCATCGACAAAATATAAATTCTGCGAGTCTCGGGCTCCTAATCCAATTTTTTCCATAATTGAGTATTCATAAACATCATCTGTCTTTGCTTTCACGCTCTCGGGTAAAAATAATTCGGTTCGCTGGCCACTTATCTGTATCTTAATATTGTACCTACATTGCACATTTTGATTGATAAGAGCAGATAAGAGTTATGACCTGAGTCAGGTTAATGATAATGTACAGATTGGGGTCATCTGCTGTTTGTTGGTAAACTTTATACGATATTTATGTCTAAATATTAATAGGGTCTCTACCTCTACTTAAGTTATCTAGGTACTTGGATTATATGTGATTGTATTGTTGGCCTGCATTATCTCGTTAGATTATTATACTTTTTATTGCAAAAGCGAAATAATATAATTCTTTCCCTTTTCTTTTATTAACACGGTGGCTCAGTTAAGTTTATTTCTATAGTTTATTGTATTGGTTACAGACAGCTGAATAAAGGTTATTTTGAACAGAAAGTGTATTATTTATTGTATTTACAATCTTACACTAACTATAGGTCTAAATGTTTAAACGTCGATTGAACGAGAAAATATTTAGTTACTACGTGTATTATTCCAACCTTAGGGACATAAAATGTTAATAATTGTATAAGGTGCAAATAAATACGTATTATATACAAAATATGTAATATAAAACGTGCCACTGCTACGGAGTTTTCATTATGGTTTGCAGCGAATGGTTTCAACAGCCGCAGGCGCATCCAAACCCACGATGGGTACCTTCTTTAGTAGGTACAAGTTAAAAAGTTCATTTTTCATGCTCTCAGATGTAAAGTTTAATTGAAATTCTGTTCAGCCGTTTTCACGTTGTTCGATAGAAATTCAAATGCATTTGTGTTTTGTTACTTATTTCTAGTGTAGCCGATTTTGGCGAAAATATTTCCAATGTAAGTACAGACATTTCGACATTTGCAATTTTATTATACCATAGAAGATTAGAATACAGACATATTTCATGTGTTGATGTGCCTGTGATGACTGATAGTGTCCAGAATAACAACAAATCGTAGGCACTGTAAATAGGTACTGCGCAGGAGATGGGAACCAACATGGTGAAAGAAAAACTGGCTGTGTGACAAGGGTATGGTTATTATTCAAAAGCTTAAATGAATGATGATGATAGAAAAACGGGTAAGGCAAAGGCAACAGGATGGCAAAAAAAGTAGAATCTCTGCATTACAAAAAAAAAAAACACAAAGTTTCGCATATCTGAAACACCCAGTAATTCAGTCAATTCCCCTTTGCCCAATTGTCCATTGGGTTTAGCTTTGAAAAAAGGAAAACAGGACTCTTAGGACTCTATGGACTTAGCTTCGTTTGCCTGACCAAATAACGAAATTTTTAAATAATAAAAAAAATATATAAGGCATTCATTTTTTAAAATTTAAATTCGTCGACTAACACACCAAACGGTGGTGTTTCATCGGTTCAATACCAATAGGTTTACATGATGCTTTGGCTGCATGAGTTTTGTCCCTTGCCTGTCCCGAAAAATATAAGCTTTCTAATATGGCAAAAAGATTTGCCGGACGGACAATAATAAAATTGTAATTGTAACTAATTTACGCGATTCATGTCATTTGTGTTATTTGCGTTTTTTGTAATTGCATAAGAGTGTTACCATTTTATACGAGTTGAATCAAATTAATTACGACAAAGTGTGGAACAATTTGTGACATGCAGTGAATTATATATTTTGAGAAGGAAGTAGAAGGAAGCCCACCAGCCTACAATGTGCGTAGATACCCAACACGAGTTTATTGCTTTTGTTTTTGTACATTATTAAATCCGAAAACTGATTTAAGGACACGGATGTTGAAATTTGTCTTTCTGTCAATCATAATTTAAATCTACTATGGAACGCAGCAGTTTGATAATAGGTCGGTGTGATCAAAACGGGACATGAAGATTTATACTGCGTTGCAGAGCAGCTTAATGGAGGCCCCCGGCATGACGTAATTTTCGTAATTTTTCCCTAGTTGAGGAAGGAAGTGACTATAATCGTGGTGGAACCGTCGTATAAGCCTCTTGGTTGTACTGAGCTAGCATGTCACATACACCGTATCACCCTACGTTGTCTTCAGCTTTGATGTTAAGAGTAACTTATCCTGTAAAGCATTCACATACTCAAAGCGTAAGCTTATCTGACAGTGGTAACTCCGAAAAAACTGCCAAGAGGGTACTAACCTCCATTTTACAATTATTAGGATTTATCGGGGGTGCCTACTAATCTTCTTGGCCACTCAGAAACCTTGTCTAAATCTTTTTTTTTCTTACAGAATCAAGGAAGTTCTGTGAGTGAAAGATGGGTTACCAGCATACAGGTGAGTAGTGCATGCAGCTAAGCTCACTATTTCAGACTTTTTAAACCGCTTAAAGTGACGTCGCTATGAGACGAGTTGTCTAACAACAGCTTGAAATATAATATTCAAATAAAACACTCAGTAAAATATAAATAGTAATACGTTAAGTACAAAATACATTGATATTTTTACTTACAATAAAATTGTATTAATAAATCAATATTATTCTAATTATATTGGATACTTATGTCTAAAAATGCTAGACACGTTAAATATTACTACGGTTGATTGTTTTACAGAGGCACATATTTTAGATGATGTTGAAGAGTAACTAATATTAGTATGAAGTTTTGTTAAATAATTTAAATAACAGACCATAATTAAATGCGTTACAGCGAAATGTGTCTTTAGACAGTTACGTTATTTACCTAGATATACGTAAACAGTCCCAGAAGAGCCTTTAAATAAACACGCATGCGCAGATTTTTATATTTATACAGGAAAATATTTGTTTATACAATATAACATAACTTTATATGAAGTAAAGGTAATATAAGGTACACTCATTGGTGGTGATAATTAATATTATATTATAAATATTAGGTCAGTTTTAGGCACGCTTCAAATTGTATACTTTGAATCGCTCTTAAGCTTATATTCCTTTGTGAAACTGGTCAAGGGAATCTGACATTAATTTAAATATTTATTTCTTTCGTACGGGTATGCTGTACCGCTTTCACGAGTTTTCTTACTATTTACTGTCATAGTAAAGTAAATTTTCATAATAGTGATTTTAGTTCTTAACTTTACAATAGGGATACAATAGGGTTACAATAGGAATTAGAGTCGCTTATGTGACATATGTGTCATAGTAAAGTTTTGATTTACTATTTACTATATTATAGAGATGTCATGTTAGCGACTCTGATCCCTAATGTAATCAAGTTAAGAACTAAAATCGCTTGTATGAAAATTTACATTTACTATGAAAGTAAATAGTAAAAAACTCATGATAGAGGTACTGATGTATTTAGTAGAGTGTCTTAAGCAAATGATAGGGATCACGACCAGCAAATCCACTTAAACGTAGCCTGTACCACTGTCGCACAAGGCAAAATAAAGAGTTAGAAAACGGCGATTGAAATTGAAGAATCTATAATATGGTATCTGCCAGCAAATCGCCAGTGAGCAAATGACCTGCGTAACATGCCTTATCTTGATTGTGCTAGCCAATAGTGATTGTAGTAAATAGTGACTATAAAAATGATATCTTCAACAACAACTGTTTTTGGAGACCATAATTTTTTTGTATGTCAGTTGTTACAAAAAACTGTCTTAGTCCGCACTGGGATCTCTCACGAGGCTTGCTGGGTTTAGATTACAGTCGTTTTGCATGAGGTGAGTTATTAATACTGGTATTCAGTCCTATGTGGTTGTATTCCAACCCTATCTTAACTCCGCTTGGGGATACACTAGAATGAAGATTGTCTTCTAACGTGTAAATATATGAGTTATATAATAACGTTACTCCTAAAAATATTCCTGTTATTTTTTCTTCCAAAATGGATTCTTTCCAGCGAGTATATTGTCCTTTATGACTCCGAAGCTGAGACTTCCGCCTAGAGCGATGCCTGCGCCTGAGTTCACGTTCTCTAGGAGGACGACATCGGGCGCTTTCTCTTCTGAAATTTAATTTAATTTCATGAGTATTTTATAATAATGTAGGGATAGGCTTTGTAAATGGTGTTACAATTATGCGTTAAATTTAATCGTGCATCTGAAGGCAGAGCCCGCTATCTTCAAGATGCGAAAAAGTGATGCAATGTTGCAACCACAAAAGGGTTAAGATTAATACTAGTATGATGGGCCGTTCTTGTTACCTAAAGATTACTTAGCTCGTACAGAACATAAAACCGTCGGTTATATTGATTCTAAGCCGCTATAACTAAATTAGTATTCTAAATTCGCGGTAGCTCAGAGGCTAGAGAGGCTGGTGTACTGAGATTACTTAGCTCATACAGAACATAAAGCCGTTGTTTATATTGATTCTAAGCCGCTATAACTAAATTAGTATTCTAAATTCGCGGTAGCTCAGAGGCTAGAGCGGCTGGTGTACTGAACCATTAGGTCGCAGGTGTGATTACTGCTTGCGGTCTAATTTCTTTTCTATGGCTATTATATGAATATACAATACTGATGATATTCGTTATGGGTTGTCATTACCCTAAAAGTCTGACAATCGGTTTTATCTCAGGATATTGGTTCTGCTAGGGAAAAAGTTACGGGGATAATAATAATATTAAACCGATTCTATTAAAGCTGGGACGTGACGCCAACATTGTTCAATAGGAAAGAAAAGGCTAGGCTAAAAACTTCTGTAAAAGAAACAACAGAAGGTCAATAGAACTACTTCAGTGGCAGGAGAGTTCCATGTTACACGCTCGATTGTGGAGGTACTAAAGTCGTACCTATTTCACCCTTATTAACTATGTAGGTGAGTAAAAATAAACAGTGAAACACTGGCACTTAAGATATTGCAACTTCAGCCTTAGATCGACAACGCTACCCATAGGTTGCGGATCTTCATTGTTGGCCGAGATTGCTTACCATCAGGTAGCCTTTAGGATGTTTTGCCTTCCTCTAACATAAAAACCAACTTTACCTGCGTTCCCTGGTAAGTTAATGTCGATTTCCTTGTTGCCCTCCAGCACACCGTGTGACTTGCTGTCGCCAGCCGCCAGTGCGAACCCAAATGTACTGTTTCTTATCAACGTGACCCTTTTGTTGCCAGGCACTGGAATGTTTTAATAAAAATGATTAAATTACAACTAATCAAAATAATTCAAATAGTTTATTTGATAGTCCAAATCATACCTAAGGGAAATTTATGTACCTACTATCGTCCGCTCGATTTGAAGATGGCGGTGTAGTTGGGCAACTTCTTTTTTTTTATCAACAAGGAAAATGATTAGCAAAAATTAAATAAAAAGCGGATTTTTGAAAAAAATAAAAATAACCTTTGAGAATTATACGCTCAGTGATGTATAAATTATAATATTGTTATTTAGTTATGTCTTTTCCTTGCACGGGACTACAGAGTCCCGGACTTTTGGAAGGCGTGCGTGGGGCCGAAGCCAACACGTAGAGGCCCTTTCAGACAGTTTTAATGAAATGTTATGGTGACATACCTAGCGATTATCCCTGTATGCACTATAGAAATGCACCCAAGGACAATCCCTGGATTTGTAGGACTATTACAGAATATATGGAGAAAAACTACTTGGGCTATTGTAATGGGATGCTATTGGATTAGCAGGAGGTTATGGAGGATTATGGAAATCTATGACGCCTGCCGAAACAATAATATACACGTAAAAATGGCAGACGGAGACTCGCCAACCCACTGATTGGGCCCCCAAAAATAGTTCCTCGGGTTGCAACAAGGGGGCAACAATAATTATAGTTATTATTAATATGTATTTATTCTTATACGTTGGAATTCCTAAACATTATTTAAAGGAAGATAAAATGTGGGATCATGCTTAAAACGAATAATAAAAATAGTAGTAATAAAAGTAGTAATAATCGGAAAATAATATATATATATATACAAATAAAAAGAACGCGACAAAAAACTTTGTGAAGTTTATCATTAATCTTTGTAAATAATTCACGTCATTGTTAATGAACAGATTTAGAATAAAAATTTGTACACACTTAAACTGTAATCTAGGATGCATCCGAAAGTGTTTTTAGATTAGCATAGCTTATTTTATTAGCACGGGACTGTTTACGCACGCATGTAAATAAAATCTTAAATACCTGGAGCTGCGTAGACGCAGGTAAGGAAAACCAAAGCCAGAGTCAGCGTACGACGCACCATCCTGCTAACGTGCACAACTGATACCAAGTCAACTGGTTATCGATTGAAAATCTTATGTTTTACGTATTAAAATTGAATCATTCACTAGCTGTATTATTCGGTTATACTTCCTCTTGAAGAGAACAGCTCAAAGTATTAATTATCGTCAGCTGCTTAGGCTAATTTGTTAGTCATAATGAGACTATTGAAGAAATGTTTCTGAAAACAGACAAAAGCGTGTGATATTGCTGAACCATATATATTATATTTCCCTAGTCCTTTTGAGAGGGATCAAGTTCAAGGATCATCGTTCATCATCATCAGCCAGAAGACGTCAACTGCTGAACGAAGGCCTCCCCCAAGGGGGGGGGGGGGGTTGCCATAATCCCCACGCTTGGCAGGTGGCTTGGGGATCGCATTGGCTCACTGATTAGTGAGAGGACGCTGCTGCCCGTCCTCCGATGTCTGGCCGCAGTTTTAAGACGTACCCGGGTCTAAATAAGTACATGCAGTTACAATAACAGCATATGTCTACTCAAAATACAGAGTCTTGTTTTTTAAATTTCATTCTTTACTTTGTGATTCAATTTAAGATGAGACATCTACAAATTAATGAATGTGTACGCAACGCAGCCCTCTAGGTATTACACAACTTTGCTAAGATTTAATTATTTGCACCACAAAATAATACAAGTCCTAAAATCTACCTTTGCGTACTCCATGAGTAACGATAACAATTACGATATCGAGTAAATTTTACACAATTATTATACTCTGGTTACGATTAGTAAATATTCTGAATATATTTATTATATAATAATAAGAACCCTTTCTAATCTCCATCGCTTTCATTCTATGAACAAATCCAAGGACAAAGACTGTGTCAGAAGCCTTAGCCTTCTTTCATCAGTTGCAATTTTATTCTTTTACGGTCGGTCCGTGCGTTCTTTATCGGCGATGAAGTGACAAAAAAAAAGAAATGGGCATGATAGTATCTCTGTCACTGATTAAATAAAGATTTTGAGGTAGTTTTTCGCAAAAAACATACAGACAAACAGTTTTACGTATAATTTTTTTTAGTAAACAAGTTTTCGTGGTCTTACGTATAGGTCAACCGCCCGTAACACCTCCCAAAGCAATTTCAAATAAAAAAAAAAAGTATTATCGTCTCATGAAGAGTTTGAACACGTTAAACGACTTGTAAGAGATGACACAGTGAGCCGATGACGTCGAAGCTCAAATATTTAGTTTTTTTGTTTAATTATACATTATTTATAACATTTTAAAATAATATGACTGAAGCGTTTCTATTCCCTAGTCTGGACATACTTATATTAGGTAAAGCAATTTACATCAAACCTTTTTTGTAATTTTTAAACATTTTTGTAATTGTAGTCCTTCCTAGAAATATTTATCTGAATTATCCGTTAATTTAACCCCAGTATCCATCCACTGACGGTCAGTAGCGGCTGTAGTCCACGAGGACTAATAATAAGGGTCATCAACCCGCTTGCCATCAGTGATGACAATATCATGTATTTAGCAGGAAATAGTGAGTGAAGAGCGGTTAGCCGGTTTACAAATTCTGGCTGGTTGGTTTATTTTTTCGCCACGAAATGCAAATCTCATATGCGCCAACATTACAAAAAAAACTCAAATAAGATTAGTTTGAAGCAAAGGCATTATTAAAAAAAAACTTGATAGATTTGGCATTGTCTATGCAATTGTATAAGGAAGGTCATGTTACTATTTTTGTTATACATCTTCGCTTGGGATTCCCCATCTAAAGTTGTCCACGCAAGTTTATTTTCCTACTCGGTGTTTGGATTGTAAATTAAGTTTTTTCTTTCAAGTAGTAATAGCCTATTTTGGAAACTTGATTAGGAACCATCTAATTCTAAGAACTTAGCTTATAATCGTTAACAAAACTAAAACAAAGGAAATAAGGTTGTCAAATTGATTTCCACAACATCCTTACCATCAATAATGAAATCATTGACTATACAACATCGTATGGACAAAAAGTCTACAACATAATGTTGTAATAGATATAGGAAAAGATATACCCTTATACGGAATGGACATCTGAAGCGGCCGAAATACCGTTACATGAACAAGAAAGAAATGAAAACTGTTTTCGGGTCATGCTAATATGCACTCCAAAATTTACACAAAGATGTCGGAAAAGTTTATTACGGGGCTGATCAGCACCAGACCGTGCATAGCTATGGTTCTTTTCTGCATGAAAAGAGCTATACCTGTCCAAACTAATGATCAGTAGGAAACGTCACCAGTAGAAGGAGACTAACTTGACTTATAGAATAAGTTAGTAGTTGTTATTTCAAAACGCCTGCGGATAATATTAAAGCAACATTTAATTAAAACTTGTGTACACAGTAAGCAGGCGCTCCTTGTTATTTTATATTTAAGTCCTGAAAGGCAGCCTTAGGCCTGAATAGCAAAATCTTACAATATGCGCCTGATTTATTGATGTGACTATTTTATGTAATGTGATAATCAACTAATGGATTAGACTATGAGTAAAACCAAAATACTGATGATAATAATCAGTATTAGTATCTATTTTAATAAAATTAAAGATCTTGGTAGTTCTTGTACTATCTATATTCGACAGTATAACTCTTTTGTTTTCTATAACTTTTACTTCGTTGGCCTTTTGGATAACCAAAAATAAGTTATTATCCAAAAGATGTGGAGTCTTTGGTATTTCAGCATATATCAGAAAACATCCAATGCATTTCATGATAATGATTATAGGTAATGCTTTATTATAGTAGTTATAACGCCTGTTCTAGTAAACATAGGAGATACATTAAATCAATTAATAGCTATTATTGCTCTGTGGGTGCACTTTATAATTACTCCATTAGTTACGTTGGCTATTGTATCATGTATTCACCAAGATTATTATTTATATCTACGTAGCAGCAATTTGTATTGAACGATTCTCATGAGAAATATTTACAGGTTGATAATTTTCTTTGTTATTTCCATTACACTTGATTTCGCTAGAAGATTCAATTGATGACTGTACTTATTTATCACTTTGTAATAAACAAATCACAATGGTCGAAAAAGTTATATTATAGGTAAAGTTTTGTATACGTAAGTTGTAATTGTAATAATTTTCTTTGTGGTAGAAACAGAATAGCATTTTTCATAAAACCTTTCTAAAAGAAGACTTCTTCTGCCGAGTTTTCATAAGTCATATTGACACGCCGCCGTACATATGTAAATGTCTTAGTAGAAACTTTCTACTTACTTTCTTTCTACTAGAAAGATAAGCCAGTCATCAATTTATGGTGGTATCGAGACAGACTATCGCTTTCAACCCTTAATTAACAATCTGTTATTAGTAGTTCTTATTTGGACATTGGAATATCAGGCTATAGAAATTCAAAAAGTAAACCTAATCAAGTTATTTATCTTCATTATTACTTCAATCGTGACCTTCTATAGGCTGATTTATCAATGGCCAAATAATAATTACTAATATTAGATTCTTGTTCAAGGGTTGAAAGTAATCGCATTAAAATATTTTGATTGTAAATCTTAGTTCGATTTGGAAACTGTTTTTTTTAACTTTCATAGGCCCTCTTTCGATTTTGCTTTTGATATAAATAATGACGCACTGTCAAAGCATGAGTGATAAAAGTGAATTTATATATTAAAATTTTTGCATGGACTTCTCTTAAGAAATCTTATTGAATGTTTGTTGAAATATCTACGCTAAAAGATATGAGCACTAACCGGAAGAGGATAAAAGTATGAAGATGAATGAGACAGTCATTTATAAGCAAAGAGGCCAATTACATTGCCATGCGCAGTACCACTTGGTAAGTCTATGTAGGTACTTATTTACACAAAAACGGTACAGATTTTTTATAATTGTCTTTTTTGTGAAATCATATTAATAATTATAAATAGTCATATGAGTCTATTTTTTTGTTAGAAGTCTTCGGGATTAGAACTTGTTCTAATAGAAAGGTTATAGTTAACAAATAATTTATAACATACGAGTAACATCTATTTTTAGCATTGGCTATATTTACCACCTTAGGGCAGATTTTACTAACAAGTGGGGTTTCAAATGTTGCTAGTACGTGCCCAAATATTACTTCAGTATTTGTTGAGAAGGTATATGGTTTAAATGAAACAAAATATAACATACCTATAAATACATTTACTGACTACGAGGCATAAACATCACTTTTAATTAACAATCAATATTATGGCCGTTAGAACCTGACTTTTTTCAAAGAACTGAGAGAATTTAACCATAGCTACTAGCACTTGCTGAGGCGGACGCTTTGGCAGATGCAAAGGCCCCTGAGTTACCGTAATCTCCGCCGCTGCCACCACATCCGGAGCCACACCCTCCTGAACCACCAGATCCGCCGTATCCACCAGCCCCACTGGAAGCGTTACTGCTGCTAAGTGCTCCACTGGACGAGCCACCGTATCCACCTGAACCACCATGACTGCCGCCGGAAGAGCCACCGTGACCGCCAGAGCCACTGGACGAGCCGCCGTACCCGCCAGCACCGCTCGCCCCACTACCAAGGCCACCTCCAAATCCGCCGCCAAATCCACCGCCTAAACCACCTCCACTGCCTCCGCCATACCCCCCTTTGCCGCCGCCGCTTCCACCAGATCCACCAACGCCTCCTCCGGAGCCACTGCTTCCTCCATATCCTCCACTACTTCCATGACCACTGCCGCCACTGCCTCCATTTCCAGATCCAGAGCCACCACTACCTCCATAACCACCGCCGCCGCCGCCAAGACCTCCGCCAAAGCCACCCCCGCTTCCACCTCCGTTTCCAGCTCCACTGCTGCCTCCGTGGCCACTGCCTCCATGGCCACTACCACCTGATCCACTGCCTCCAAATCCAATTAAGAGTCCAGTACTTAGACTACCACTTCCACCGCCAGAGCTACTTCCGTGGCCATTGCTCGATCCACTATTACTACTTCCTCCGTAACCACTGCCGCTACCTCCACCTAGGCCTCCACCTAGGCCTCCACCATATCCACCTCCACTGCCACCGCTGCTGCCACTTCCTCGGCCACTACTACCTCCATATCCACCACCACTACTCCCGTGGCCACCACTACCGGATCCCCCGCCGCTAATTCCACCGCCTCCAGTTCCTCCGAATCCACCGCCGAAACTTAGTCCACCACTTCCACCACCTGAGGTACCACTGTGACCACCACTGGATCCACCTCCGGATCCTCCTCCTCCACTGGCACCAAAACCGCCACCGCCGCCAAGGCCGCCGCCGTGGCCTCCACCAAATCCACCGCCACTACCGCCGCCGTTTCCACTTCCATAACCACCAGCTGATCCTCCACCACTTCCACCATGGCCGCTTCCTCCAGAGCCACTACCTCCTAATCCGCCGCTAAAGCTCAATCCACCACTTCCACTGCTGCCGTATCCACCACTTCCAGAACTACCGGCTCCGGCGCCTCCGCTGCCGAGACCACCGCCTCCGCCAGTGCCACCACCTCCGCCAGTGCCACCGCCAGAGCCTCCGCCAAAACCGGCGCCCCCACCGTATCCACCGCCATTTCCACCTCCGCTGTATCCTCCGCCACCACCATAACCACCTTTTCCACCTTCAAGTGAACCGGTGAAGGCAAAGCCGCCAGATTTTCCGTCTTCAGATTTTGTGTAAATAGTTTTTTCCTTTCCTCCGCCAAAACCACCGCTGAAACCAGCGCCAGCTTTTCCTAGGCTGCTGATACCAGCGTGGACTTTGCCAATTATGCCACCAACACCTTCACGGAGGTCGTCAAAATCACCGAAGACACCCGAACCACCACCCGCGCCTCCGCCGAAGCCAAAACCTCCGCCTCCGCCTCCGCCCCCGCCGTATCCAAATCCACCCCCGCCTCCCCCGCCGCCACCTCCACCATAACCACGACGCACTCTCACTGAAACAAAATTAATTTGAAATTAGTAAAATACATCTACTTAAACCATTAGGACCATGAGTTCAATGGTTTATTTTCATAATAATTCATAAAATTAACGATGAAGAAACAAACTGATGATTACACTACTTATAAAAACAATACAAAAACTTGAATAAATTACCTGATGCATCACTGAAGCCTATTATGAGGCAGAGGACGATGCAGGTACGCATCGTCTTCATGTTTCCTTCGTTAACTGACTTTGTGTAGTAGTTAGCATCCTTTTATATTGAATGGTTAGGCGTGTTCAAAGTTCGTAGGAACTCATACATACGTATGTACCTACTGGAAAAACAATTAGTTTTTATAATACTTTATACTTCCCACAACAGGTTATGAATGCTAGTGAAGACAACGTTTTTGTCGAGCTTAGATTAGTCAGAGGCGATAGTAAATATCATGGCATCTTCGTCTTTGGGTATCCTTGAACTATGCAGTCCTACAATGTGTAAGATCACCTTGAGGGACCTCGGTGTCTGGGAACAATGCATTCAGTACTAATCTAAATACCTACACTGAATGAATTAGTCCGTCTTGAATCTTTCACATACAAACTGATATGGTTTTGAATTTCATTGTGTTATTTCTTATGTGTAGGGATAGAATAAAAGTTGGTTTTCAATTTCTTGATCCTAATTACATTAACACTGAAATTAACTCTTGTCGACAGGCAAGATTGGCCGAAAATATAATATGTAAGTACTACGACTATTAGACGTTTCAAGATAAAAGAACAGCCGAAACCTTTTGTATGTTGGTTTATCAATCGTTTTTGTCATAATTCAATTATTAAAAGGCACTCGGAAACAAATGCTTGCAATACAAATTGTGGATGCATTGATTCTATAGACGCATAGATATTATTTTGACACGAAATACAATTCAGCTATCACGACAATTATCATTGAGAAGACTTAAGATGACCGGAACTAAAGAGTGTAGCTAAAAAAGCAATTCGTTCAATTTCCTTGGCTTCTTGTGACCGGCAATATTAAGTACGACATCCAAGCTCTTATTCAGACTCCAAAGGATATGCACAGTGGGACACCACCTACTTTTGTTGCAGGATGAACATAAAACTCAACAAGGGCCTAGTTTACTTACAATCATGGCCGACCTACCTATATTCTTGTATGAAACCGAGGCCTTGGCCTTGGTATGAATTAGATCGGATAAGAAACTATGGCGCATCTTGTGAATGTTAATAAGAGAGCCAACACAATCATAGTGGAGTAAGTTAAAATAATTCCACCTTTGATAGATTCCCTAATAAATACTATAATAGTTAACAAACAAAGCACTGCATTCAAGACATTTCACCTCTCACCTTTACAGTATGATTGTTATCGATAGACATAATCCTTTATTTCTAGTTAATATAAAATATACTCCTACAATGACGTCAGTACCTACAGATGCGTTAGAGACCTTGATATGTTTGTTTACAGTGTTTTTATTTAACTTTAACTGTATACTGCGACTTCGTTTGCAGTTGAAAATAAAAAATACTCGAACACTAAGTCCGAGATATCCATTAAATGGCTTTGTTGTGTCATTGTCTGATATGAAGGTGAATTTGTGCACAGTAACAATCTGTTTGATAATTATCTTTACATATCAAATGACTTTTGAATTTTTTGTAAGATCACAGTTTAAGTTAAACAATGTAAACAGTCAGTTTTTTAACATATTAAACCCGTACCCAAATGTATGTTCATAGTCAAATAAATTTACCTTTTGAACATAGGTAGGTACACAGTAACAAACTATTTCTCTATAAATAAAATATTTGTTGATAGAAAATCGCTGATTCGTTGAAAATAGGAATGCAATTATTATTTCTTCCAAATTATTTTGTTTATCTTTAATATTCCTATATTGCATATAGGAATATTAAAGATAAACAAAATAATATAAGCAAGCCTATAATAGCGAAATTACTCTTCTTTTGCCTTAAGATTAACCAGTCAACATTGAATGTATCGAGGCTGACTGTCTAAGATGCGACGATCTCTACGTACATCTTAGAGATTCATTTCTTAATTTTGAAATGACTGAAGAAGTATTTCGTCGTTACTTTTTACGAATAGAAATTGTAGGTTAGTGATTTTTGCCGACCGTTAAACACGTAAAAAACAAATGGCTATAATGGAGCGATAACATTGCATTTGCAAATGTGTAACCCACACAACTGACCTGTGTTTTTCTTCCCTTCTTTAGTAATTATCGTTGTTGTAAAAGTGCTTAGAATGTGTAATAAACATTTGTAATATTAGTAAGTATTATGAGCAACACGCCCCTATTTCCCGAAGGCTTGGACAGAGGTGTCGGAACTGGTATATATTTTGCCGAACTTGTTAACAAATTCAAATGAGATTGGGCGAGCCTATCGCCATCTACAGTCACAATTCCAAACAATTCCGAAGTATTACAAAGAATTTATTATCAGAAAATCCTTATAACTTATGCCTCACACTTGGCAGTACTGCAGATTCGAGGAGCCGCGTTTGCGCTGACTAAACCAATGGGGCAGTCAGTGTGCACTTAATATACAAATCGTTATTTCCATTTTCTAATATTTTTAACAGCGAAGAGGTTATTTTGGCCCCATAATAAACTAAGGCTATATTTTGGACTCCATATCAAACATGATTATGACCATTTGGTGATTTTGATAAGTGTTGGCCAATAGTGAACATTTACAAGCTACCATACCAAACAACGAAACCCGATCGTCTGGCGCTCCGTGGACAGTCAGCCTCGAAATTTACCATCATTGCTAACTGGCTAATCTTTCCAGTACAGTATGAACAATTCCTATATGATCGCTCGCACCTAAGCGTCAAAAGAAGAATCAGACAATTACTACAAGGTCCCAGTAATCCATATTGCTGAGTAAACAAACATACTCTTCAATTTTATTTATGTGTATCGGTCGTTATAATAAAACTCAATAATGGATTTAAAAGGCTACCTATAACAAGTAATGTCTGTGGCAGATATAAATAATGTAATAACTCCCTTTTAATTGATACTAATCATTTGAAGACCTCCTTAGATTCTAAGTATAGATTTTCTGTATCAAGTGTAGGATAGCGCAGCAGTCACGACTCATGCGCAAGTAATATATTTTATAACCGCATCCGGGTACAGGATGCCTTGTAATGTATTTAACGTTTTTTAAAAGGATAAATAATGATCTAGTGCTTTTGTATTATTTTATAATTGTTTGAAAATATCATTTGAATGTGATATAAAGGGTGATCGAATATTTTGACCTACGTTGTAATAATAGAATTAATTTTGTAATCAACAAAATTAGCGTAGCGTTACAATATTAATTAATTATTTATGTAAAAAAATTCGTTGCACGCTTTAAACTTTTAGTGAATTGTATAACAAGTTTCATTCAAGTTAAAAATAAGTTTCATCACCCCTGTATTCCCCGAAGGGTTAGGCAGAAATGTGATGGTGTATGACCACATTTCACCTATGCAGTTAAGTCAAAGGTAATAGGGGGCGATCCCATTGCCATTTATCGGGCAACATTTCAACTGCTATTGAGAATTTTCTATCGGAGAATCGCAGTAGAAATTTGCTCGACCCGGAATTCAACCATAAACCTCGCGCTCAGCGAACGGGCTTGCAACCAAGACCAATGAGGCACAATGAGGCTTTTTAATAATGAGTTATGAGGTAATTATTTTTATCCAAAACAATTTTTTTTTTTTCAGTCTTTTTGTAGGTGCCAATAGATATGGTTTTGCCAAACACAGTAATATTATCGTATTAACCCACTAGTTAAGTCATCTAATTTACCCAGTGCTACAAAATGGAATACTACAATATCAGAGTGCACCTAAAGGCTTTCATCATCAATGTACACACCCAGATATCAACGTCTTTTACCCACTGATGTGTATTGGATGTTTTTTTAATGTCCGGAAAAAAATATTGTGATACATACTTACATGAAGTAGAGACCGATTCCATAATTACTTAAATATTCTTTTGTTTTTTTTTTCATTGTGTGAAATATTCTTACTATGGAATACTACTAAACAGTCTATTCATACTAAAACATGATTTTCATTGATGCGCGACCTAAATCTTCAGCTACTGGATGTGTAGGGTATCTCTTCGGTTGCCTGGAAGAGATCGCTGAAAGCGATAAGGCCGTCCATTGTACTTACACATTAACTATAAATTTTATATCTACGTTTTTGAATAACTATGACTTGGTTAGCTACGTGACTAAAGAGATACAGATCGGTCGATCTGTGAGGTTAAGCAGCGCTTGCCGCGGTCAGTTCTTAGATAGGTGACAATTTTTCAACCATTGAGACTCCTCAGTGCCTCGGAAAGCACGTCACGTATTCCTCCAGTATTCAGTAGGGGTAAATACGATGACGCATGCGTGATGACATAGTTACCAATATCATTAGTTTTGAATAGTTGCAACGACCGATGAAGGATACGTGGCGATCAGTGGCGTGCGGTGCATGAAGACAAAAAGACACTGCCTATACCCTACATAACTCAGATAAATATTTATTACAAGATTTTTCAGATGGCAAATTACATACAAAATTATTTAATCGACAAGACGACGAACCAATACCAACATGCATTAGGTATTATTGGTAAGTAAGCATTTAAAATTTTCTGCTTACCCTGTCTAAAAACTCTGTGCAAGCCGCTGGTGGCAGTACTCATCGCGAATATAGTATCGAATCCAAGAGCCAATGAGGCATTTCTTATACATATTATCATCGTAATCATTCACCAGAACCAACTGGTATACGTCAAGATATTAACAACTTAAATTAAATAGTATATGGTTTTAAAAAATCACACAAAAGTGGCAAAACCCGAAATATTTCACAAGCATACTTATCTATATCCAATGCAGTAAGAAAGACAATATCATTACCTACTGTTTTTTTTTGTATTTACAGTTGAGGAAAATTATATCATGTACTAGTTAAATAAGATACCAAACAGTGATTACTTGGAATCGCTTATTCTCTGAGAAATAGTTCGATGCGAACGGAACAAAAAATTAGATAGGTAATGTAGGTATTTTATTTGTCTCCGGGACGTGCATGAGGGGGTGGCCTCTTTACAGTCACCCCCTCCGGGAAGTGCCGTTTGGCATGACACCGTGGTGGGCTTCGGTGCGGTCTTCTAAAGAGTTCCCGAAGCCCACCATATGGTGTCGAGACGGATCACCGTGTTGAGTTTAGCCGGTAGGAGTCCGGTACACCCCTCCGCCCCGCCCCCCCGCGATGCGTTCTAACCACGCAAATCAAAAAAAAAAAGGTATTGTACTTGTACACACTGGCCTTAATGGATTTTGTACGTTTCATGCACCTTTTGTACAGAGGTTTAGACATTCTTGTCTGTAAGTGTCTTTGTGTAAGTAGAGGTACACCACCCTACTTGTATTAGTTGTATTTTCTGACGGCACAGCTCTATTTTCGTAACAGTAAAATCCTATTACATTTTTCTCAATCTAGGAATCGAACTTAGGTACTCAGGCTCAGCAATCTCGCTCGAGGCCACTAGATCAAGGATGCCGTCTTTACTCTGTTATTAATATTTAATGTAATTTTAGGAGATTTTGAAGAGGTCGATGACCTATGCTTCAGAATAATTATATTTTAATGGAAACGAGTTTTGTTAGACGCATATGTAAAAAATACTTTGCTAGGTATTTATATTTTGCATAAAAATTTAATACAGTGATTAATTCTTTAAATGTAATATTTCATAGTTTCAAAAAACATCTCAAGTTTTCTTCATGTAGGTAGATAGAAAACTTAAGAACTGATTAATACGGACGGGATTTGAACCCACGATCTCTTGCGTTAGAACATTCTCGGAAATTTATACTTCTTATCCTTTTATATATAACAAATTTACATTCATAACCAACAACAAACTGTAGGTATTACAAGAAACAGCTGTATTTAAAAACGAACAAATATGTGATTTTTTCTTGGCTCGTGATTACTACTAGCAAGTAATAAACCAGTCTGTGTGTTTTCTCAGATATCTTTAGATAAGTAATGTCCTTCTGACCGATTTTTGTCACGGCGGCTAATCTCACCGAAGGTTAACTAACTACGCAGGAGATATTATAGAGCACAAGTGTGTGCGCAAACACAGGTGCTCTCTCTATTCCTTCACTCCCATAGTCCGATGGCACGGCAATCCGACACGACCGGAGAGAGATCAGGCGCAAGACCAACGGGTTTACGTGCTTTCTGAGGTACGGTGTGTAGGTATTCACATACACTAAGATCCAGACCTTAAACAACTGTCTGTAGATTATAAAAATATTTGTTCCGTGCGAGAATCGAACCCGCGACACGTAATTCAGCAGTCGGTCTCTCAACCACTGCGCCAACCGTGCCGTCATCTAACATAAAAAGAAAATATAAAATAGTTTAGATCAAAATAGCTAGCAGAATATTACTGTGAGTAGCGATCACAAATCCGTTTGGCAACCGTCGTGTTAGTATGTTAGTTGGCCCATTTTTGGCAGTCAACGAATATAGGCTGAAATGAAAGTGTACATGTTATTCAGCATTCTGATTTTGCTAAAAGCCTCGGCCGGGGTAGAGAAGCAGGCTACGCACGCGCACAGTGCAGCATAGGTTCTGTACAGTCGACTAACCTGTGGCCTGCGTTTCCGTATACGGGTTTATTGTGCAAGCAGCTAGAGTACTATTATCTGTTCTGTGGCAGTCATCAAGTCTAGACAAGTAATAAACAATACATCATCTTTATAAAAACTAGCTCGCCCGTTTCCTGATCTGAATACTACGTCTCGTGTTGGATTACAACTTGAACCATATTTTTTTCCATGAACGTGGAAATTAACAATAACTACTTATAAAAAAGTGATTATTACCAAGCATTTATGTTTTTGTATCAACGTTCTACATCGACGGGTGTGAACTAATCACAAAAGATGGATGCCGAAGGTCCATTACTAGTATTCATTGAACTGAGTTGATTTCTGCCCACTACACCCTAATATACTTTGATTGTTATAGGACCGTATCAGGAAAATACAGCCCGCACGCAATGGAAATTGAACCCTTACATCATCCGCATAAAGTCAATTTTTAAATTAAACTCAGTTTCCTTTTGTGACACGTCCGGTGCCGGGACGGTCTAGTGAGCGTTGGCTCGCACAAATCTATAGAAATAATTTTTATGTGCCTGATACCCTCCTTCTACGGTCATAGTATGGTAGAAGCCTAAAGCTTCTCTCAACAAACATTGCGTGACTATAAGAGCGTGTAAGCTCGGACGTTGGCGTATATCAGTGCTCCTTACCATTCACACGGTTTTACTGGTGGAGTGGTTACTGTGTCTGCAGTGCTCTGGATTCTGCCAAAATACTTAGTGTTGGCTTCTAGAAAAAAGATGTATAAGAATATTGATAGGTAATGCGTGCATATCAACTGAGCCAGACCGATGAGTAAATCTTAAAAAGCTAAATCAAAGCGGGTTGTCACAATAGCACGCGTTTTGGCGACATTCCACGTCGTCAAGTATTTTAGTGGCTTTAAGGTGCGTAAACTTGTTGGTACGCGATATTTAAATTAATAGAACTTCTGGTCCTGTCTCTTGGTAATATTATCGACCGTCTAGCTGCCGATGTTATGGCAAGGTCAGCAATGTTGTGAACATATCTTGTGAATAAAACAGAAACCGGTTGGGTCACGCAACACTGGCGCGATGGGCTTCATAAAAATTACCTATGACTAATAGGCAAGACAGACGTCAGGAGTCCAAACTGACACGTTTTGTGAATCCTGAAGAGAATTTGAAGTAGTTTCCATGAACTCAAACTAAAAACTTTTTAAATTACGTAGACCAAAAAAAAAGCACATACAAATCTTCGAGGTGGTTTTTTCATAGTCGAGCAGGCATAAAACTCTATGTATATCTAAAACTCTATATTTAACCGCCAAGTGTCGCTCAGTGCCTATACAAAATAGAAACCTATTGTTTATCGCCGTCGGACGCCTTCTTCGGGGAATACAGGCAATAGATATGTTATTTGTATTTTTTTTTATCGCGATTTGCAATGGGAATTTTCTAGGCGATTACTCCGTTTCAACTGATTCATAACTTTCAGATTCGTGGTAAAAACACAAGAAGGGGAATTTCAACAATTCCAAGTGGTAAAACCCCCTTTGTTTAATTATTTAATTTGTATAATGAGCAACTCACATCACGATTACATATTATGCATACAACTTTTTCCATATTACGTTCCACTCAATATAATTGCTATATTTGAATAGTAGCTTTTTATACAAGTCTTTATTACGTCCGGTGTTTTGTTCACTAATTAAGATGACTACGTAACAAACGGGTTCCCCTATGTTTATTTAAGTTTATAATATTAAGAAATCATGACCACACAAGACATACGATTTATAATTGGTACCTATCATCAAACAACTGCGGTCTTTCCCACATTCATTATTCTTCAGTGTGTTCAATTTAGTCTTATATTATAAGTATTTTTTAGAAGAGGTAACATTCCGTGGGTTAATAATAGTAAAAACAGAATCCCCCCGTATTTCCCGAAGGTAGAGTTGTATAACAACATTTGACAGATGCTGTTATTAAATTCCATGTATGTAATATAGTGGCGACTTTACTGTTTACCGGGCACAATCCCAAACTCCTGGCTGATACTGAGGATTTTGTAGCCGAAAAACCTAATATTACTTTGCCCGTGGAGATCTAACCCAGGACGCTATAATTAACCTAAAAATACATGTTTCAATTACCCAATACTTAGATGGATGAGACATTACTTTATCTCCTTGAGAAAGTGTGAGCTAAACGTGTTGATGACGTTTAACATATCTCTTTCTCTTATAAAAAACGTTGCTCCCCACTAGGAATAATTCCTGTATCGTGGGTGCGTTTACAAACACAAATATTTACATGGACATATACCCAAACCTGGAACAACTATCTGTAGATCATACAAATAATTGTTCCGTGCGGGAATCGAACCCGCGACACGCAGCACAGCAGTCGATCTCTCAATCACTGCACCAACCGTGCCGTCTGTCAGTTTAATAATCGAACTCCATACAATTCAATAACGTTATCAAGATTCCCATGTCGTAGAAACATTTTAAGAATGTCGTGCGTAGAGTTAAGCGTAAATAATTACTAAATATAGCTTAATGTTTTTTATTAACACGTGTAAATGAATAATGTGAATTCCTTTAATCATTTAATAAGGAATCCAGTTCAAATTGATTTTTATATATTTTTAATTGCCTTAATGTTGAGCGGCAAATATCCATGTTAAGGGCATGGTTTTAACTCCTTAATCCTAGAAAATATTTTTCTATTTAGATAATAAATTACAGACTTGTTATAAAATTAGCATAACGACTTTGTTATGAACTAAGTAGGTATCAAATTGCAAGTCAATTGTCTTTCGTTTCGTCCCCAATAAATGTCGACAAACTAGCGGTTTTTATATAATGCCATCTATCAACAAAACTAGAAACGATTTCAACAAGCGCTAGAGTAGCGACGTTATAGCGTTACAGGCACAACTTTATTGAGAACTGGTTTAAAATTTGAACACAAGGTGGCGTTTTTCCAAATAAATTTGTTGAAGTAACGTCAGAGGGGCTCGTAGCTACGGATAAACCATGCTTGCTGTGACCAGTCCTCCGACGAGTGACCATTTTTAACACATCGAGATTCCTCCGTGGAAAGCATATCATGCAGTTGGTCCTACAAATACCTATGTCAGCAGCCCAAATTCTGACAACCAGTCTAACCTTAGAGTATCTGTGTATTTTAGTAATTGGGTGGCGGAGGTCAGATGACAGTCGCTCGGTGTAAAATAATGATATTCAGCCACAACTGGTTAGACTGGGAACCGACACCAATGTAACTGGGAAGAGTTTAGGCAGATGATATGATGATATTATCTACTACATACTACCTTGGCTTCTTCAAAGGTTAGTGGTGTACTGGTGTACACCCACATTTTGTCAATGCATGATGTGATGTTAGGCGGTAAGGGTATGGTCATTCTTTTATTGAACGATCTTGGTAAGCGCTGCTTAATATAACTTGATATTGCTTACGTTAAAGATCTTAGAGATAACAATACCGACCGTCGCCGGTGTGGCGATGCTTGGGGAGGCCTATGTCCAGCAGTGGACATCTTTCGGCTGAGATGATGATGATAAACACCGAACGTCCGTGCAGCCGGGCAGTAACATTTGTCTTTGACAGTGGAGCGCGGGAAAAATGACTTGACATTAGGTAATTATAATAGTAAAATTATTGTGAATCGCGTCAATTCAAAGAAGTAAATTGGTGACAGAAATAAACGATATTATTCACAGAGTGCAACCTAGTTTTTTTTTTTTCATGTGTAATATGTATTTTCTATCCAGGCTACCCTAAGTGTAAATAATTAATTCGACATCATTTAGCAAGCTATATTTCATTTCAGAATATTACTATTTACTATTATATATATACGTATTTATATTAAAAATAGGGCCGTCTGGCCCGGTTTCAGATCTCACTTTCATCACACCACTCCGGTAACCTTGACCACCTGCTGGAGAGCTAGATCCTGAACTGGGATAAGCGGCGCCCCCCTGTGCATAAGCGGGGCTGCTAAATCCCTGTCCAGATAAAGATCCATAGCCGGCTCCAGAGGCACTGCCGCTTAATTTGCGTCCTCCAAATTCAATAATAATTCTACCTCCTCCACTATTGCTGACACTGCCCTGATTGTATCCACCGATTTCGTTGTCGTAATTTCCCTGGCCGAACGGGCTTTGTGTAAAGTCATCAAATCCACTGCCTCCGAAACCAGTTCCACTGCTGAAAGCACCACTGCTGCTGCCACCATATGAGCCACTACTATAACCGCTATCGTCACCGCGATTTCCTCCTCCAAAACCAATATTATTATTTGGTCTAAAACCAGTTCCTCCTTGGCCACTGACGCTAAAGCCACTACTTTGACTAACTCCATAACCAGAACCGCCACTGAAAGCACCACTGTTGCTGCCATCATATGAGCCACTACTAACACCGCTATAGCCACCGGGATTTACAACTCCAAAACGATTACTATCATTTGGTTTAACGCCAGTACCTCCTTGGCTACTTACGCCGAAGCCACTACTTCCATTGCCTCCGAAACCAGAGCTGCCGCTGAAAACACCACTGCTGCTTCCACCCTGTGAACCACTACTACCACCGCTATAGACACCGCGATTTCCAACTCCAAACCCATTACTACCATTTGGCCGAACACCAGTTCCTCCTTGGCTACTTACGCCAAAGCCACTATTTCCACTGCCTCCGAAACCAGTGCCACCGCTGAAAGCACCATTGTTGCTGCCACTATATGAGCTACTACTTCCACTTCCACTGCCTCCAAAACTAGTGCCACCGTTGAAAGCACCACTGCTGCTGCCACCATATGAGCCACTACTACTACCACCATTGTCAGCGCGATATCCTCCTCCATAACCACTACTACCATCTGGTTTAATACTAGTTCCACTTTGGCCACTCAGTCCAGAGCCACTACTTCCACTTCCACTGCCTCCGAAATCAGTGCCACCGCTGAAAGCACCACTGTTGCTGCCACCATATGAGCCACTACTGCCACCGCTATTGTCAGCGCGATATCCTCCTCCATAACCACTACTACCATTTGGTCTAATACTAGTTCCTCTTTGGCCACTCACTCCAGATACACTATTTCCACTTTCAGTTTTTCCAAAACCAGATCCGCCGCTGAAAACACCACTGTTGCTTTCACCATATGGTCCACTACTACCACCAATATAGTCACCGCGATTTTCAACTCCAAAACGATTACCATTTGGTCTAACACCAGTTCCTCCTTGGCTACTTACGCCGAAGCCACTACTTCCGCTGCCTCCAAAACCGGAGCCGTCAGTGAAAACACCACTTTTGCTGCCATTGTTACCACTGCCATTGTTACCACTATATTCTCTTCCATTACCACTACTACCATCTGATCTAATGCTAGTTCCTCTTTGGCCACTCAGTACGGAGCCACTACTTCCACTTTCACTGCCACCGAAAACAGTGCCACCGCTGAAAGCACCACTGTTGCTGTCACCGTATGACCCACCACTACTACCGTCATTGTCAGCATGATATCCTCCTCCATAACCACTGCTACCATCTGGTCTAATACTAGTTCCTCTTTGGCCAGTCAGTCCAGAGCCAATACTTCCACTTCCACTGCCTCTGAAAACAGTGCCACCGTTGAAAGCACCACTGTCGCTGTCACCATTTCCTTCGCCAATATCAATGCGATTTCTTCCTGCATAATTACCATTACCGTCCAGTTTGATGCCATTTTCTCCGTGGCCACTCATTCTTGAGGCACTATTTCCACTTTCACTGACTTCGAAATCACCACCACCGCTATGGTCTTCACCATATGCGCTACCACTGCTGCCGCCAGTATCACCACGATTTCTTCCTTCATAACTAACACTACTATTTGGTTTTACGGCACTTCCCTCGTGGTCCCTTAGTTCAGAGGCACTATTTCCACTTCCATTGACTCTGAATTCACACACAAAACTGTCTCCTCCAGAATTTTTTTCTCGTCTACTTCCGTGGTCACCTCTTTCTCCACCGCAATGCACACTGACTGAAAAAAAGGGATTATGAATTCAGTTAAACTATTTTTATAATTAGTATAGAAACTTATCTTTTTAATCGCATATTTAATTAATTATTATGATCCATAAAATGGTTATTACAGGTGACCCTATTATTTAATGACACGAAACCCTAAGAAATATTACCTGATGTATCACTGATGCCTACAATGAAGCAGAGGATGATGCAGGTACGCATCGCCCTCATGTTTCCTTGGTTAACTGACCTTTTTCTTAATATCAGCATCCTTTTTATATTAAATTGTTGATACCGTGCAAAGTTCATGGAAACTTATGAATAACATTAAACTTGTTTCTATTTTCTGTAAATATATGTTACGGTTACAATAGTGAATTGGTAACTATTAATAATTACTAAATTATTTTGTTGAAGTGATAAATTCATCATCCATGATAATACACATTTTTGGTTGGTAAACTTAAAAAAATATTTTAGAATTATTTACATTTATTAAGTTAATCTGAATCATCGTTTGCAGAGGAGATCTCAGCTGAAGGTGAGTGAAAGGTTTGAGCGAAGTGAGAGGATAGCTAATCGAACCTTAAACACCATCCAGCGAATAGAATGTCGAGTATACGAGTGCAGAGTCGTTATAAATATTCGTTGTACTTAATAAACGTTACTATTCACCAAGCACCCGTCTTCCATAATAACTCTCTCAGAAACCTCTTATTAAGGCACGGTCTCACCCATAGACTTAGAATTTCGCTTGGCTCACCACCGACTGTCATATTGACAGCTGTCAAGTCGAGCAGGCTGATCTACTTCTAAACAATCTCATTGTTGAGCTACTACTGAGCATTTGGAAACTTAAAGATTGTCCCCAATTCTAATGAACGCGTTTTCTTTTTCTTCGAATTCCTTCTAAGTTTCACTGTATCAAATCAACTCAGTTGGATTTTTGGCTAAATACCAGTAAACGTGATTAAAGTTTATTTGCTTTACTACATGTGGCTATGACGTGGTGTGGCTAAAAGAGTTACCTAATAATATTTTTTTTTGTTTGATAGTTGGTATATCCATACCATATAACACGTATAGGTATGTTTATTTAATCAAATATGACATTTGGTCTTTTGATGGTAAGTTAAGGTCGTTTGGTATAATAAATATGGTTTTTATAAATGCGAGAACATCTTAGAAATAAATGATTAGTTAGTAGTAGAGGACACGATTGCTGTCGTGGTCAAGCGATTGGTTTTCTCCACTACGTGTCGCGGGTTCGATTCCCGCACGAAACAAATATTTGTATGGTCTACAGATAGTTGTTCCAGGTCGGGTTGCATGTGTCTGTGAATATATGTTTGTAAAACCGACGATACAGGATTAATAGCTAAAGTAAGGCAAAACATAAAAACAAAATAGTAGATTTTCTCATTTTTATGTCACGGGTAAATCCTATGCATAGATCGCGCCAGCATGACAAAAAAAAGTGATGACACGATGACGCCACTATAATAATGATGCCTAATATCTATCTGCAGGGTTCTCTTCCTAGTTGTTTAGTTTTGTCGTTTTTACTAATAAATATAATCATTTATTTATTTATTTGGGAAAATAAACGGTTACACATTACAGTTTTACATAGAATTATAAGTTACAGGGTTATTAAGTGTATAACCAACGACATTCTCCACATAATATTAAAAAGTTAAACACAACACGTGCGATGTGCAATTCTAAGTACATTATACAAAATATGGTTAGTATAATAAAATAAAATAGCATTTGAAATACACCATTATTACAAATTTAAATCTGTGATTGTCTTGTGAACATGTTCTTTAAATTTTCCAGAAGAAACAGCAAAAAAGTCAATATTTTGGAAGATCGTATTATATTGACTAGTAAGGCGCCTTAGGGGTGCTCGCAAGTGGTGCAACCGTGGTTGACGACACGGTTGGTGCAGTGGCTAAGTGATTAGCTTTCTGCGCTACGTGTCGCGGGTTCGATCCCCGCACGGAACAAATATTTGTATGATCTACAGATAGTTGTTTCGGGTCTGGCTGTTCGTGCATGTGACATGTATGTTTGTAAACTGTACCCACGATACAGGAGAAATCCTTTTGGGGCAATGATTTTTAAAAAAAAAAAAAAAAAAAAACATGTTTCGATATGGGCATTAGCCTCCTCAAACTAGACTTCTCATATTCACGACTATACATTATTTTTTATATGTATACTAGCTTCCGCTCGAGGCTTAGCATATATGCTATTCCAGACTCTAATCTATATTTGTGCCAAATTTCATCCAGATCCGTTCAGCCGTTCGGGCGTGAAAGAGTAACAAAGATCTATACATCCATCCATCCATCCAATCTCACAAACTTTCGCATTTATATTATTAGTAGGATTAGTCTAACAAATTATTATTATCTAGCTACTCGCCCCGGCTTAGCACGGGTGCAATTTATTTTGAAGAAAATGATGATTGAGATTTTCATACAAAAACACCATCCAAATTTCTAACGGTTCCGTTAGATTTCCAAAAAAAATCTTTCATACAAATCTTCTCCTGACAATTACAAATACAACAAAAAAAGAATTTGCCAAATAGGTGCAGCCATTCTGAAGTTATGCGCTTACATACATTTTTGGCAATTGATTTTTATTTATATGTATCGATAATTATTTTTTGGGTGTATTTTGCTTCGCTTACCCGCACTCGTAAATTATATGTTGTATGTAGGAAATAGTAATCTAAACCTATTTATTTTAAAAGATATCATAGTATTTGGTTTCTGTCTCTTCTCCTTAAGACCAACATTTTGAACCGTGCACCTAGAATCGTAACGTTTTGAAGGACCCCAAAGGCCCAATTGAAATAAACAACGTTGACTTTTTGACTTGACAGGAGAAAACTAACTCTGCCATCAGAATTTGGCTAGCAAACCTACATTGCTCATTTCTATGCTTCTCTTCTATTTTCAACCGACTTCAAAAAAAAGGAGGAGGTTCTCAATTCGGCTGTATTTTTTTTTATTTATTTTTTTATTTTTTATGTTTGTTACTCGATTTCTCTAAGACGCCTGGACCGATTTCAAAAATTCTTTTTTTATTTGAAAGGGTTTGCTTGTCATTTGGTCCCATTGTCATCAGGTCAGGACCTGATGGTGGAAACCCTGAGAAATCGAGGGCATCTCTTGAAAATTGTAGGCGAGCATGGGGTAAAAACTTGATATTTGTATATCTGATGAGACTACAATACTATGGAGGTTTAGGGCAGATCTGATGATGGAGACGACAGAGGATCGAGGGAACTCCTCAACGGTACATCTTAACTACCTCGTGTTTGGGCTTATTTTATTCGTGTTGACAAGATCTTTACACCGAGATGGGTAATGACTACCACTGCAAGGTCCGTGATGCAGGTGCAGTACTGTTTAGGGAACTCCTTAATGGTTGATAGCAGCTACATAGTGTTTGGGCGATTATTCCGTCAATTAAGGACCGATTTAAAAAATTCTTGTTTTGTTTGAAAGAGTATGCTTCCCATTTGGTCCCATTATCACCAAGTCAGGATCTGATGATGGGATCCTAGGGAAATCGAGGGATACCCTCAAATATTGTAAGACAAATGGCCCGTTTGAGCTTTTTTTCTTAATAAGTTAGGTATTGGCGTCTTAAAATCATCATTTAATGATGCTGAGCTGATGATGGATATCATAGTATTCCTCAACGGTAAAGAGTTAAGGGAATAAAACTTCCGAGTTTGGGATCACTCGATATATTTTGATGAGTCCCGTATAAAACATTTGGTATAGAGGGTCTGATGATGGAGCCAGGAGATAGATGGTGGAACTCTTCAGTAGCTACTTGTAAACCCCTCGAGTTTGGGCTCATTTTAAACCTCTAAAAGTCAAAACTATCACAGTATTAGTTACAATAGTCGTCTTAATCTTTTCATTTCTCGTAATGCGTTTTCATCATGTGGTCGGCTAAGTAATTTATTTGATTTTAAAATCACATAGTGCAATACCGTCTAAGGTTTTCACTCGACTTGGGGCAACATACATTTGACCTTTGTAAAGTTTTTCAAGAGAATCGTCTTTACTAGGTCTACCTATCACTCAAAATTGTAAAATAATTAAATTTTTTAACAAAAAAAAAAACCGACTCCAAAAAACTCAAAAACAAAACTAATAACTAAAAAGCAAAAAATAAATCTTTTATTATACAATATAGTAGTTGAAGAATATTGAAGTCGGTGCCAAGTAAAACATGCAATGATAAACCGACACGATTGGCGTAGTGCATTTGTCGTGTCCGACGCATAATCCGCTCCGCATTCGACAATTTCTACGTGAACTCGTTGTTTCAATGTCGCTATTATAGCAGCAAGGTATATTACTTTTATGTTTTACTTGGCACCGATTTCAATATTCTTCAACTACTATATTGTATAATAAAAGATTTATTTTTTGCTTTTTAGTTATTAGTTTTGTTTTTGAGTTTTTTGGAGTCGGTTTTTTTTTTTGTTAAAAAATTTAATTATTTTATGTTACCTTGCAGTCCTCTTGTCTACTTGTTACTTACTTCACTGTGCATTTACTATCTGTTTTCTATTACACGGTGCTTATTAACGGCCTCGGTGAAATGTGGGTGTACACCTGTGTCCAACCCTATGGGGAATACAAGCGTGAATTTGTTTTTATATTATTTTATCGTTTAAAGTCTCCACAATGAGCGATCAAGAGAAAATATTACAATAACCACTTTGCAGTTCGCTTTCACGAAACCAGTTATTTACTTTACTGTTCGCTTTCACGAAACGCACTGAAATGAGAATCTTACTGAGCATGGGTGGCCCGTTCTTTGACGAAAACTGCACGTGATTTACCTAAGTGACTTATAACTCACCGATGAATGTTAGTATCTTGTGGATACGTTCACAGATGCAAGCCGAAATCCGTGCTTTGCATCCCAATGAGTCCAGATAGTCAGACCTATATAACGCGAAATTTAACTGTTGTCAACACAAACTCACACGCAGTATAACGCACAACATTTGTTCTCCAAAGTTATAAAAAGTAAAAAAAAAAATGGTACTAATCTTGTCTCTGGTTTTCTTCAGCTGTGCAATTTTTGAAGCTAGAGGATACCCGTACCCGTACTTTTCTTCATCTGGAAATCTGGATACTTGTAAGTAGTTTTTAATCTATCTTCTCCTTCCTTTTGGATAACTGAGTTTCTTGGGGCCTAACATCAGCTCCACACAAAAAACCAACGATTGTTTTTAACGAGCATAATGAAATCATCATTGCGAAAACAAAGTGTTTTCTTGCAAACCTTTTACATATTTTGAGTGTTATTTGATCTTACATAATTAAATAGATAATCACACTTTTCTTTTTTCAGGGTCATATGGCGACAGCATCCGTGGTGGCACGGTGCTAAGCCGCTCCTACCCATACCACCCTCGCGCTATTCGAAGTGGACCAACTACCTACAACTTGAGGCAGCCTGAGGCTCAGGTGACTCCGCAGTTGAACCAATACCACCTCGCTGATAGACGGCGCCAAGCTTTGCTGGAGGTCAACGACACTCCACCACAACAGAACGAAGTCTTTTACCCTCAAGCAACAGAAAGCCCCGCCATCGTCCCTGTTGAGGCTACGGAACTCATTGAGACTATAGACAAAACTGAAGTTGTTTCCATTCCTAAAGCCGTTGCTGTTCCCGAAATCACTGAGCCTGCTATTGAGAACGTTCCAGAAGAACCTGTCCATAAGGAAAAAAAGGCTGTGACTAAGACGAAACACATCAAGAAGCCTGTTGACGATGATGATGATGATGAGGACGAAGATGAAAGCTACCCTAAATTCCCTACTGGAGCTTACTTCCCCATGTTCTTCGGATGGGGTGGAAAGTCCGGTAACAGTGGTCCTACTGCCATCGCTAATGCGTTCAGCACCGGTCGAGGTGGTGTATCCGCAAGCGATGCAACGGCCTACGGAACCCCAAGAGCTGAAAAAAGAGTATAAAATGTGTTTCGAGTTCGTTCCATAACTTGTTTTGATTGTAAACGTGTATTTCACATCATATTATTCGTTGAATAAAAAATCTACATAAAATTATCATATTTATAATTTAATCACTTCTAAAAATTCTGGTTTCTGCAACCTTGATTGAATAATAAACACAGACTGGATCTTGATTGGAACCGGTTTAGCATCTCAAAAAATGTAGTCCTATATTTTTTACCTAACATATTTTAGAGTTTAAAAAAAAATTCAACCTATCCAAATCAAATCAAATCAAATCATCAATTAAGGTGTTACAAAGATGATAGAACATCACATTTCACCAGTTTTGGTATGCGAATATTTAGGGGCTGATAACTTACTCACTAATTAAAATATTATTACAATTATTCGAACACATAAAATATTAATTATTACCATATTATACATATTACATTACAAAATATTTTTGTACAATAATAGTTTAAACATTTACAGTCTCTTTTCAAAAAAATCTCTTAACGTATAAAAGCAATGTTGAATTAACCATTTTTTTAATTCCTTTCTCATTTTCCTTAATGGTAATTCGCGAATAGACTTGGGGACTATTTATCCTTAGGTTTAAATAACCATAAGAAGGTTAGCTGCTTAATATCTACAGTTACTGAAAAAGAATAATATCTGATTTCATGTAGGTACTTAATTTTTTCTGGTAATTAAAATTTAGTGGGGTAATTATCACAGTCAGCAAACTCAATTACAGACAGAAAACTGGTTGCATTTCTGTGCCTATGTATTATGAGATTACAGGTGTGAAGATAAAGGTGACAATTTAATTTAATGCCATCTATCTACATAACTAGAAACAATTTCGACGATAGCCAGAGTATCTGTGTCAGTTTCACTCTTAAAGTTGAAACTATTTAAAAGTAAGATAAAAGATGGAGCTTTTGTCGGAAAAATTACTTACACCTCGTATCTAGTCTACCTACCACTATTTAAGATATTGAATATACAGACAAGTCATTAAACCTCTGCCTAACCCTTCGAAGAATCTACTACTTACCGTTTATTACTATTATCGTGGGCTTCTAAACTAAAACTAAAAATTTAACTATCGAACTCTGAACTGGCACCTTTTTTACGAGTACCGTGTACCGAGAGTACCGAGTTTTTTATTTTTTTTTCTCTATTCTCTTTTTTTTTTTTTTTTTTAAACATTGCCCCACACTATGATTTCTCCTGTATCGTGGGTATAGTTTACAAACATACATGTCACATGCACAAACAACCAGACCCGAAACAACTATCTGTAGATCATACAAATATTTGTTTCGTGCGGGGATCGAACCCGCGACACGTAGCGCAGAAAGCTAATCGCTTAGCCACTGCACTAGTATATAGTAATTTTATTAAACACTGGTGTGTTCGCCTGCATTCGTTTTGAGAGCATCTCTTCGTTCGTACATTTCGGTCGTTTAAGCGGCAGGCGTGAAAACTGATGGTAAATTAGTCAAACAATATTAGTGTGAATCAATGGCAGAAGATGAACAGGCAGTAAAATTTCTTACTTTACTTATCTTCTTTCGCTTCTGTCTGCTGTCTTAGAATTAATTCGAATAATAATTTATTGGATAATGTTGCCCCTAAAATCTGAATCGTAGTCAATTAAAATTGATGAATAAGTTATAAATATATTTTACTGTATCGGTTTTCCTTAAGTACTTGTGGAAAAGCTAGGATACAATTATAATAACGAAAATTCATTACGACTAAAATATTTGCATTTAAACCTCACCCGAGGTCGCCTATTCAACCACACTCGACTGGCATGAAGCACATTTGATTATGGACATCGATATTGTGAAGATACCAGCGTCTTGCAGAACTGAGAGGGCTACGTAATTTTCTAGTATAATATATTATGGCAAAAACGTCTCAATTACCAAGATAAATAGCATTTATTTTATTTTACAATTATCAATTAATCAAATCAACTTATCACAATCGTTTGCTGGATACAGACTTTTTCCCTAGTTTTATTATATTTTTGTTTTAAAATTTATCTAAAATAATGTAAAACACGCTGGTAAATGGTTTGCTAATGTAGAACGCCTGTGATTTAAGTGTAAGTGTGGAAGACATTTGACGAACAACTACAGTTTGCTTTTGGCAGGATATTGCTTAAGTTCATATGATATAGCATAGACTCTCGGAATGAATATAGAAATACAATTATTAAATGGCAAATTTTATTAGTATGAATGATGGAATGCACATAAATTCTATACATATAAAAATATATAACAACATGAAGATATAAAATTTACACTTAACTCTAACAATTTATAATATATTTTACGCTCTCTCTTCTGGTCTCGGCGCTCCATAGGCGGTTGCGTGACTTGTGGCCACACCACCACGACCAGTGCTGTAGGCGTTAGCAATAGCAGTTGGACCACCGGGACCACCGCTGGTAGACCTTCCGCCGTAACCGAAGAACATGGGGAAGAAAGCAGCAGTAGGCATTTTGGGACCATATCCCTCTTCTTCGTCTTCGTCATCGACGGGTCTCTTGACCTGCTTCTTCTTGCTTACAGCCTTCTTCGGTTTTTGGATAGGCTCCTCTTCAGGTACTTCCTCAACTTCGGGTTCGACTAATTCAGGAACAACAACAGCTTTCACGGTAGTCGGTACAGCTTCAGCTTTTTCTGTTGGCTCGGCGAGTTCGGTTGCCTCAGTGGGAACAAAAGCTGGGTTCTCTGGCGGTTGAGGGTAGTACACTTCGTTTTGCTGTGGTGTAATGTAGTTAGGTTCCTGTGGTGTTTGGCGGCGTCTGTCGGGTAGGTAGTATTGGCTGGACTGCTCTGGGGTCGCTTCGGCTTCAGGCTGCCTGAACATAAAAGCGGCCATGCCACCTCCGACGGCGCGAGGGTTGTAATACGGGTTGTAGTAGCGACTCAGCGCCATGCCACCACGAGCGCCGTCACCGTAGGAAACTGTGGAAGAATCAAATGTGAGCTATCAACGAATACAAAATTAAATCGTAAATAGGATTAAAATATTTATTAAATCTTGCCTCGGTCTTGCCTATTTGAAGCAGCCAGAAATCACAACGAAATTTAATTAAAGCTTAAGGCTCTCCTGTAAATACGTAAACCTAAATATGATATTATTATAAAAGACGAGTTATCTAACGATGGTGTGGAAAACGATATATTCTTGGTCTGTTTAAACTAGCATTCCAATATAGTCAATAAAAAAGTTCTATGAACTGAAGCAGCTAGAGCGGGCGATTCAGTGCTATCTTAAGTAAAATATTTAGTCCACTTTTTAATAAACGATTTTGAATGTTTGATTAATCCTCAATTGTTAAGTCAAGTTTAAATAAATTTACTCACGTGAATCAACATTTCCATAAGAGGGATAGTACGCGTATGGGTATCCCTTCGCCTCGAACAGCGCGTAACTCAACACCACCAGCGAGAATATCAACTTCATCTTTCAGATTTTTTAATATATTTAGTACACTGATACCCTTTGTAGACCGAAGGGTGTTGTGCGTTATGCTGCTAGTGAGTTTGTGTTGACCACAGCCAGACTTCGCGTTATATAGTCCACTCTGTCTGGACTAATTGGGATGCAGGACACGGCGGCCGCTTGCACCCGCGCAGGTTTCGACCATTTTACAATATTCGGTAGAGTTCTAACCGTTATCACAGACTGGACATCCTAGAAGAGATCTGGTCATGCGCAACACGTATCTCTATTAGGAAGGTAAACCGTTGAACTTTTTGTTTTGGGTGTTTTTTGCATTAAGCTGCACCAAGATGTGCTCGATGACTCAGAGTTTTACAGTAGTAATGCTTGAATTCGGAGAAGAATATTCTTGGTGTTTCACCGACTCTTTTTGTCGTTTCTGCAGCATGTTACATAGAATTGATAAATTCAAAACTTTTTGACTGCCGTAGGCGATAAACGGTTCTTTTAAATTATTAGGCTAGTTACGTGCTTGTAGAGAGGTAGATACGTTTAGCACCTATATCATTATAATTATGTCATCATCATCATCAGCCAGAAAACGTCCACTGCTGAACGAAGGCCTCCCCAAGGGGGTTACCATAATCCCCACGCTTGGCAGGCGGCTTGGGGATCGCAGTGGTTCACCGATTAGTGAGAGGAAGCTGCTGCCCGTCCTCCGGTGTCTGGCCGCAGTTTTAAGACGTACCTGGGTCTTATATATATATAATATATAATTATGTATTTATGATTAATTATAAAACAGATTCTTCTTTAGTTAATTTAGTATTTATTTATTATTAGGCTTGTATTGCAAAAGTCGCATTTTTTTTATTGAGATTTTCATATTAATATGTATATTATCTAAATTCCCGACATAACCGAAGGATTTTCCAAAAAAAATATCTTTGTAAAAACCTTGTCCTGACAATTATGTAAACAACAAAAAAAGAATCTGCCAAATCGGTCGAGCGGTCAAGTGATGCTCCGTCATACATGTGGTAATTGATTTTTATTTATATAGATATACATATATATTTAGTTTATTCCATATTCTTCAATCCGTCTTCTGTGGAGTCTACACTGTTAAGGGCTTTATTAACATTTATTTATAGTACCATCGTGTGAATCTGGAAAGACAAAGTGCTATAAATATGGAAAATCGAACTGTTCGAAGCGCGTACGCATTATGTTGCGTTTGTGAGCGCCCTGCATAAATCCGACCCTACGTGGAATGACAAGAAGGTTCATTCATGAAGATTTATAACGTTAGTAAAGCAATGTTTACTAGATTTTTAACTACTTCTTGGAAACACTGAAGGGAATAAAATACGCATTATGAATATCGCGGAAAGTACAATTTAAAAATAGCTTTATTAATATTGCGTTTGTATTCTTTCTTAATATATGTTGGACTATGATTCAGGAAATCTTGTTACGTAACAGTTTTTAAATAAAGTTAGCCTTAAATAACTATTAATAACTTTATTCTAGTTCCCAGTAGTAGTTCCTAGATGGCAGTGGTTTCTTACCAACTTACCAACATACTAAAATTTTATAAATTATTTCCCATACATTATGCAGCTTCTCAGCTTGTTTTAGGATTTATTTCTATAATTCTTTTTTAGGCTAACTTTAAGTTTGCTTGGTTACTATTCAGTAATTTGATTTAATGACTTTTAAAGTATCATGCAAGGATTACTAAAAAGGACCTCGAAAAGTTAATCCGTAACCCGTCTGCGACGTCAATCATTTTCCCAAGAAATGACTTTAAGTATTCGCGGTGCCAATAGAAGCTAAAGTGTGCGCATGTCCGAAATTTATAATATTAAAATCCATACATATTTGTATTTCACCCACGTGAGAGATTTGAGTACACTAGTAGCAAGCCGACGATACTATCTCCACTTTGTCCACTACTTACGTCGATAGGATCTGTGCCCACGGCATAAATTCCGTTAAAATGTTCATGGCTGTCAAATTTGCCTGTTTGCACGTATGGAGATGTATGATCGTGGATTTATGCCGGAAACGTCGTGTATCGCCCATTAGTATGGCCAGCCAGCCGGCCTGATTCATGCTCTACAAGACTCATGTCATGTTCGAACACCTGTACGAAGTCTTAACGTCTGCCGTCCAATGTCAAGTATTAAGCCATTCGTTTGTTTTCAGCTCCGAGACCAGAACAATTGGTCTCTATTTTACAGCTGAATAATTCCGATATCGGTAGTATTTTCATACAACGCTCGAATGAAGACTAAGAGTCTTGTTTATAACCATCAATTTCATAACTGGTACCACCTGTATTCTTAAGTTTCAACTTTCTTAAGTTAGTAAGACTTTCTTAAGTTTTAACTTTTCTTAGAATAGCCGAACTGTTATGCAAAATAGAGGTGTTAATGTATTCAAAACGTGCTCAAAAAATGCCTGATCAAAAATATTTTGCGTTACAAATGTTCGGTGGACTGCACTTGCAAACGGCCTCGGCAGACATTCTGACTGCGCCCCGCCTGTCAGATGGTGCGATACGCTAACATGTTGATAGCCTGATATCACTGCTAAAAAGACAGTGCAAGGACCTCCCAAAACCGCTACAGTTATGTTTGATGTAACTTCTTTGGAACATTGTTCTACTTCATTGATACTTACTTTCATCGATTCATCCATAACCCATAGCTTGGATAGTTTAAGACCTGCAAACAATGAATTTTCTATTGCGTCTACTTTGCATTGATTGTAGGGTTATGATATGAAGATCAGATTTTATTTTCATTTGTTGTTGGAAATGGAATTATAATATTTTCTAATGACATTGTGTAATTTGCTATCTCCAGCTTTTTAAGTTATCCCAATTACACTTTTATAATAATTATTATAGTAAAATTGAATTTTTGGACAGCATTAAATCATTATAGATACTCAGATTTCATTCGTCAAGCTGCAAATGGGCCTGGATGCTAGAGACGTCCTACTGAATATACTTTGAGTCGCTTGACTGGATAAATTATAGATCTGCACTGTCAATTAAGTACAAATAAAACGCAAATGTCTGCGACATTGAATTGAAAACTACAAGTATATTTTAATCAAAATCCCGTCTAATATGTCTGTGTTGTGCATATGCAAATGAATCCTATTTGCATTAAAATTCAATCGGCTGATGATTTTGGGGATGCATATATAGTTGTAGATAGTTTTAGAAGTTATAAGTAAAGTCGTAAGGGTCATTGTGTCCCCCAACAAGGGTCAAGAGCTGAGTAGCCATTTATCAATAGATAAGTATCAATGCAGTTTTGACGGTGACTCGGTTAATTCTTTAAGGTCGATAAAGACAAATCGTGACCCTAATATTTACTTATTAATTGTTTTTTTTTTTTTTAATAAAACCCTTCGATGACCGCACGTTTCATGCTTATATTGTTTGTATTTAAAAATATCCGTATTACTTACTAAAATATTTTTTATATATTTTCGTTCGTTCGTGTGATATACTTGTTGTGCGGTCCCTCTCTCGTTTGAAATAGATGTATTTTCTTTCTTTCTTTATGTAAAATGAAATTTGGGTTCAAGAGAACTTACGAAAAGATGAGTAATATTCAGCATGTAAGGATGCACGTGATAAGATCTTACTGAATTCAAGTTATTATTGTTTCCTTGTTTTTCTTGGTGGTTCTTCTCCTTAACACATATATATGGAACCATGCGCCTCAAGTCTCGAAATTTAATTAGTGCCCGAATCTAGTTTACATGACATATTCACATAATATATTCTATTTTTGGGAACTTGAATGCAGACAAAGAGACACTTTTTGTCTGCTACCACTAATTTTTTAATACTTTTCCTTTTACAAACATAAATAATATTGTCGCTTGTTCTTTTGGGTATTTCATATCGCACCGCTAGCCATTTTGTCGGCGATTTCGTACCGCGGTATGGCTAAGATTTATTTCTGGATATCCTTAATGGGTCAGCAGAATTTATAGCCATTGTCGGCAATCCTTTTGGCTGCAAAGTTGAAGTTCGCGCCGAATCTATCCTGTGTTTCACATTTATCATGTATGTTATGTGTTTATTCGCATCACGGTTTAATTTGCATTCATGTTTCACTCCACATTGAATTTTTAAAGAAAAGTTTTGCTAGTTCTTTTTTTGGTTAACATATATCCACTATGTTAAATCCATTTTGATGATTTTGTAGTATGTTGGATGCTAATTAAAATTTTCATAAAAAAAATAATATCATTCAAATTAAATTTTTCTGTTGCTTGCTCCAGATAATTCCAAAAAGCATTAAAAAGGCAAAGTTTCTAAAAATAAGTATCAACGTAATTACAATTCGCCTGACTGCAAAATTATTTCAAAGCTCAATGACGTTGAAGTCGCACCCTTCGCCGTCTGTCAATAGTCTAGCTATTGAATGCATATCGGGCACATCTTTACGTCAAGCGAGTACAGACAGACATGCAATTTTCCTGTTCTTTGTGTATCCATTTGTACATTTGCAACGAATACGTGCCTAAGTTCACGATCAATTTTGATTTGTTGATACTATGTAGATCATTACAAGCGTTGAATTTTTTATATTTATCCTCTTGCGTTATACTTGCATCCTCAAGCACGAGTTCACTGTATACATTATTTTTAATTACTATTGTAGAATTATCATTGGATATGTCATTTAAAACTTCGTTATAAGTCTTATTGGTGTTCAGTACTGCTCTCAGTGGTCTATATTTTTATTAATGCTAACATGCATCGATGTAATGCTCAGTTTCTCAGATTTACATGAAAATAAATCTTTTTAAAGCCTAGTCTTGAATTTTGTACTACTTGTTATAATTTATTTGGGCCACACAAAACATTTTATGTTTGTTCATTAAGAAATTTCATTATTTATTGTTTTGCAAAATATACATTTCAAACACTTTTCGATTCGCTCCACATGCATTAAGGGTAAAGCAATCAACACGAATTCATTGTTCATTCTTGTGAATAAGGAATCGAAAGGCAAATGAGATATCCAGCAATAGTATCGCTTGTTTTTTAAATTGCCTCAGTCGTGTTCGAGTTACGTAATATTTTATTCGATAATTACCATTAATGAGTTGCTCGCGGTTTAAAGACAAACTTCACGCTTTTTCTCATTCTGTTTACGGCGTTCAACATTTCATAGTGCTCAAATGTGCTTGATGACCTAAAGCATTATGAAAAGCGGGAATTACAATTACTAAAAATGCATAATTCTGAAATATTTTAGGCTTAATTCTATTTTATAGTACGAAATGTAATACAAGTCAACTCACTGTTTGTTTTTAATAATGTATAGATTTATTTCATAAGTTACACGTCACAGATTAATGCAATGAAATATAATGTTGGCGTTAATTTGGATATTGTTAATATCTAATAGGAAATTATTTCTAATTTTAACTAAAAAACATCAGTGATGATTTTTGATACAGTACTTACATTTTTCGGTTAATTTTTTGCTTGTCTTGTATGACGACAATGTCTCCCATTGTGGCGTTATGACGCACCGGGCGCCAGTCGTTGTATCGACGCCTGATTATATCATCGGTTACTCACATGCAATACATTGGTTTTTACTCTCATTCCTTCCAATACTTCTCGCGTCATATAGGTACTGTGGGGAACTCTACGGAAGACACTCTAAATTCAAATCACACAACACTATTTTTTAATTTACGGCCTCATTGATACCTCTCGATTAAAAATGCCTTGTGCGTTTTAAGAATTTTTATTGTTCACAGTTGTTATAAATTCGGTAAAAACAGCTGCAAATAATAGAGGCGGTACATAAATCCTTGACGAGGTCGTTGCTGATTTTTTTCTGCAAATAACTAAGATACTCTTTGTCAACCTATGCTATAAATTGTCGCTTAGACAATAGGTGCACGGAACGAGCAATTAAATGAATATTTCATTGTATTTTTTTAATATGCAGATTCGTGAAATACAACACGTGTGCATTTTAATTGGTTTTACGGCTTAAATCTTTAAAATATTTTGTGCAATCATGTTTGTTGATTACCAATGAGACCGTCTTGTCTGCACAAAAAAATCTTATATGCAATTCAATCGGTCAAGTTTGACAGCACATATGCAGATGAGCCTTTCAATTTGTGAACAAACAAAACAATGGACTTAAATTATTCTAAGAATTTATAAAAATAGATTCGTCGTAATTTTTCAACATGGGTGGCATACGTATAACATATAATGCAATAAATTCAAATCAAAACACTAAAACACTAATTTATAGGTATGTAACACTATGAGGTCGCTCATAATTTAGAGACAAATTGATACGAATGGATCACGACATATTTGAAAAGAACAGTGAATTAGTAATATGGATTAGATGAAAGAGATCAAAAGGCATCGGTATTGGAATATTTTGACGAGATGATACTGCTCAAACACTGTGGTTTTTATACGAATATAGTTCTTCAGGGCTTTATTCAAATATTCTACTCCGGCTTTCTAGATGTCAACATGTCAATAAACATAAACAAAAGAATATAAGCAACAGGTTTTTCAATTCTTAGATCAATTTATCTTTCTTCAGTAAGGAAAAGGGCGTAAAGTTTATTTAAAAAGAAATCTTTCAATTTACATATTTAAGTATAGTTCAACCACAAATATACAATCGAAAAGAGGTTTGATCGTTGACTTAATATATTTCGGGAATTTGGATTCGATGACGTTATCCCCTATTATTGAACAATTTAAAATTCTTAACATTACCGTGCTTTACCGCTAAAATTCGTATTACCAAATAGATACCAAGAATCAGTGTCCTCAAATGCATACAGTTTAATTAAACGTAGATTGGCCATAGCAACAAATCATTTGGGAGGTACCTACATTAAAATGGAGGTGTTCCTAGAAGCCATAACGTGGCGTGGGCTAGACGTCGGGCGTCCATACCAAGTATCAGCGAGTAATCTGCGCGTGCGCCGAGCTGTGCCTGTAACGGTGGCCAGCGGTTATCCTCTCAGTTCTAATGGTGATTGTATTCAAATATTGTGTTATACTGACGAGTTTATACAAGGTGTTATTTTATGAACTAGTCTTTTATTTTAGATTTAATGTAGTGAATGTAAGTTAGTAAGACTATTGATGCTGACACTGGTCTGCTGAACCTTATAAAGTCAGAAATTAATTAAGTTATAGCTTGCTGCTTCTTGAAACTGTATGAATTATAACATAAAATATGTCTTCCTTATACTTTTTCAAAGTTTCTTCAGTTTTTATGTAAGTCTTATCAATCAAAACCTTATTTAGTGTTGTTCATAATCAATATTATGATATTGGCCTGTAAAATGTTACTGCGGAGCATGGGCCTGCTTATAATAACGCTACTATTCCTTTACTCTGTTTTTTTTTTAAATGACTAACAACTCCCATAAGTCAAGTTTATATCTAAAAATCTTACTCGGCTCACAAATTGACTTGAATGATGTGAAAAAGCTTATGGGATAGTTAACCATGGCAAATTTCACCTGCTATTTCTGTAACCAGATGATAAATGCATCTCATCACCATGCTCAATTTTCAGATTAACTTCTGTCAACAAAGCTACACTCTGTATGCTCCGTCGGGCACGCAGTACGTTATGCGTGACGCGTGCGCAACTCAATGTGATGTCTGCGCACACGCTCAGAGCATACGATTACTGGACAAAATCTACCACCTTTTCGTCTTACTACTGCTATAACAATAAATCTTCCTAATATACTATTTCTATTCTGATCGAAGAAAACATCAAGATGTCATAGTCGTATTAGTCATGGTGTTTTTTTGTTATCTCCGTGAAGACCCGTTGGTGTAGGTAGACTGGCAGTTTTATCTACCTTAGCACTAGTCCATCCTCGTAACACGTCCCGATAGCTCAAAGTTCAGTAGTGTCTATAATGTTAACATCTTTAGATTAAGCTTGACGATAATCGACAAACCCCATTTTTTTTTTTAAACCTTGCCCCTCACTTGTACTTATATCTCCTGTATCGTGGGTACAGTTTACAAACATACATGTCACATGTACACACAAGCAGACCCGAAACAACTATCTGTAGATCATACAAATATTTATTTTGTTCCGGGAGGGGATCAAACCCGCGACACACAGCAGAAAGCTTATCGCTTAGCCACTGCGCCAACAGTGCCGTCAAATTACTTACTGAAATAGATTTAGATTTAAATAGATTATCACTTTTATTTGTGACACATTTTACAAAAGCAGATCTAGAGTATAAACATAGTAAAGACAATCTTATGAACAAAATGGTGTTAGACATAGAATTACGCCTATATTATCGAAAGGTTAGGCTACAGGTGTACTATTGTACACCTAGATTTCGCCGATGCCTTTATTGAGTCCCATGTAATAGGGGGCGACCCTATTGCCATCTACTGGGCACAATTCCAGACTCCGTGCTACTACTGAGAATTTCCATACATAAAACTTTGCCCGACCCTCGAATCTAACCAACGACCACTAGGCGAATGAGACAGTGTTAAGTTTGTTTTTAAATACAAAACATCCATTGTTCTTTTATTATTCTTGCGTACTAAAATATTTATATTGTTTACTTTAACCTCTATCCGGATCCTGCACCTCTAACTTACAAAGGTAGAATAACAACAATATATTTACTATTTAAAGTACAGAAACTATAAAATTAATCGTTTTCTATAACAGTTGGCGTTGTTTCCGTGAACATGTCCCAAGAACAGGCAGCTGACAGTACCAGACAAGTTTATAGTAATCAGATGTTGAGTTCAGTAACTCTTGCCAATTTTATGTTGAAGTGGCGTTCTTCATGAGGTTAACAATTAACTAATAGATACCTAGATAACCTACGTATATGAATTGAGTTCTGAACTGCGCTGATTGAATATTTTCCTCTATATGAACATTGAACCTCTTTCTAATCTCATTGACGCTAGCAAAGCTGACAATATAAGCACCGTGACAGAGTTATTCGTTACGCTAAGACGACATAATGCCTTTAACAGCCTGTTTCAGCACGAGATAGTGCGATGACAACCATCTAATCCTGCAAGGAATCAGAACCCTAGTGTGGTCTCACTTTCTACAAATAGGTAAAATACACACATATACCATATAAGTAAAGGGAAACGCCCATTTTAGGCCAAATTTCGCCCATATATGTAATAAGTACTAAAAAGATACTAATTTAGTAACCTTAATAATAATCTCGTGAAAGCTGAGAAAGAGAAACAAATGAAGTATCTCGACTTGGCGCACGAGGTTGTCGACATGTGGAATGTCGATTTGGCTATCGTCGTGCCGATTGTTGTGACGGCCAATGGCCTGATGGCCAAGAGCCTCGACCAACATCTCAAGAGGCTCTCGTTGGGCGGCTGGGTCAAGGGACTGATTCAGAAAGCGGTACTCCTTGATACGGCACGTATTGTGAGGAGGTTTCTGTCTCTGGAGCCCTAACCACCGGTAGCTTGGACCTTGTTCCCGATACCGGTTGGTCCCTATTTTTTTTTTTATATTTATAAATGTATTTTTATTTTATTATTAATTATATTTATAAATTTAAAAAATAAAATATGTAATTAGATAAATAAATGAAATAATAATAATAATAAATTCATTTATTTCAGACAAAAAAAAATATCTAATACCTTGGAATTTCTATTTATGATTTATTAAGTCCCAGCGAGTTCTATGTAAAAAATAGCGGTTGTTTCCTTATCTATGATGTCAATCCTAATGCCTACCATTTGTTTCATCCATGTTCATCGCTTGGCCAAAATTTCTTTAACAAATGGACATTTCCCTTTTTATTAACAAATTGGTGCGTTCCCCCACACTATTTTCATCATTAGCATCAGCCCGCAAATGGTGTTCAACTTGATGCTTCAAGTAATATATTATTCGACCGCCATGGAATCGTGTTAGCTATAATTTATGTTCTTACAACATTGGATATAGAGGCGGTTCTTATCGAGAATAAAAAGGATTCTAGTATATATTGCGTAATGAATTATATTCCTATAATAAAGATAAGCCAAGAAAAGCACCTTACAGAGAAGTGTAAAAGGCTACGGAGAAGACATCTGCCTCCCCGTGGGACGATAGTAGCGGTAAAGAAAGAATACCAAGAGCTGATTGCGATAGGCTCGGTATACAGCCGGTTAATACTCACTTAACTGACCGAACTGAAATTTCGCATCTCAGTCCTATAATTTGATGCAAATAAATCCAATTTATCAGTGCAACCTTTATCTGTACTTCCGTGACATTTTTAACAAATAGGCAGCTAAGTTTACCTATTCGTGCAGATCTCATACACGTGTTCAACCAATTCAGTTTAATATTCTGTACTAGTTTACTTCATTGGAGGCGCCATATCCAAATGCTCTGATTTGTAATACTGTGATAATAAAATGGGGAAAATGATGGTCAATTTGTACGAATAACAAAAAAATCATGAATTGAAGCTATGTGGACAGAATACAAGTATGTAGGTAGTTAGTATCTACAAAGCATGAATTCATTTAATAATCGGCTTCATTCAAAGAAACTCTTTACCGCACTATAAATTTGATGTGCCTCGTAGTTTACAAAAATATTCTTAGTAACTTTGAAATCAGGCTTGTTGAGTGCAGACTTATTTTATTTTACTTACTTGTCCTACATTATCCTCACATAATTTTTCAACAACAATTTATATTTATAAAATATTGTAATAAATTCTGAATTTATAAAAGTAACCATGGTGTTTCTTGCCTGTTTTTCTCCATAAGAATTCAACACTTTGGAATGTGCCACCTAGAGTTTGAGGATATTCTACGTACTATTATAATTAGTCTACATGAATCCATCAATTAATTTTGTCATGATAGTTTATATTAGCTAAAGAGTATAAACGTCAATGATAAGAGGGGCTCGTAGCTATATAGCTACCGCGCAGATCTATCGATCTGCGTTATGCAGCACTTGAGGCGTTCAGTCCAGGGTTACCATTTTTCACATATCGAGACTCCACCGTGCCCCGGAAAGCAAGTTAAGCTATTGGTCCCGGTTGTCATACGAAGACCTATGACAGTCGTTATGGGTGTCAGTAGCCCAAAAAGTCTGACAATCAGTCTAACCTTGGAGTATCAGTGTCTCTCAGTAATTGGGTGGCAGAGGTCAAGGCAGTCGCTCCATGTAAAATACTGATATTCAGCCGCAACCGGTTAGATTGGAAGACGACCCCAATGTAGTTAGGAAAAGGCAGGCAGATGATGAGGATATGTGTGTCATGACATAATGTTAGCTGTCAAATAGTTACGTAATCATTTGATAACGAAAACGACATTTTGTCTGAGAAACCCATTCCTACGTAACGACACGAATTTATTTTCATTTCTGATATTATCAGTGTGCTTTTATCCTGTTGACGATTCACGTCGTCATCCAATCGACGCTTACAATGAAGGAAAATCTAAAATATCTAAGTTTCATGTGCCTGGTAGATTTTAAGAGTTAGCGGTATGAAAATGTGTGTTGTGGGAACTAAAAGCGAAGCTTAAGAATATATATAAATAAAACAAAATTTGATTGACTATAAAATTTTCATTCTTACCTAAATGCCTACTATACGCAATGTCTATTTACAGTAAAAACTTAATAAGCATATATTTTAAAGCATTTGTCACTTGTTTACGTACATCTGGTGATAATATTGTACATATATATGCTGTGGCTGTAGGCCGGATGTTTTTAAATAGTAGATATGTAAATATACTAAATGATATTATAATTGAGTCATGTTGATCATGTTTCAACGGCTAAACTGTTCACAGGATATATTTGCTTAACATTTCTGTTATGGTCTATATTAAATCTTCATGTATTGGAGATGAAAGAAGAATGGTCAATAAGCAAAAAGAAATTAATAAGGAAGTAATATTATCGACAAAACAAAATTAAAATTTCTTTTATTAGGTATTCTGCAAAAAGATTATCATTTTGAACATACCTGCTTTTAAAATAGAAATACAAAAATAACCCTGTGTAACTACTTTATTAAATCGAATGTAGCAATAGGCACAAAATTATCTTTATCTTCAGGAGCCACTGTTAACTAGGACAAACCTGTTACGTGGCCTTTGACTGGCTTGTAATAACTTGCATCAACTACATCTTTATCTCTATCATTTAATTAAGTGCTTCAGGTACTTTAATAACTGGCTTTATCTATCTGCACCAGGTCCTCATTTTTAATCTCAATCTTTATATGTAAAATTTCCGTGTGCGTGTGTGCGTTCGTAATTCTTCCCCTCTTAAGCGGTTTGATCGATTTTGACGATTTTTTTTGTACTTATGGCGTCACTTAGATGGTTCTTAGCTATAGTTGGAGCCGGTAGGTGGCGCTGTTGTCGAGATCCAGAAAAGGATACGCTGGTAATATAATGTAATTTATACAGCAAACACTCTTATTTGCTTAATAGCATTTTCATATAAAAGTAGCGCATCCCTTGTGGTTGCTTTGACCGCATAATATTTAAGCTACGTCCACCAAACTTAAATGCACACTATTCAACAAATAGTGTATTTCCAGGATTATTTTAAACATTATTACTGTCGATTAATTTACATTTTGCTTTACATCATTAATGACCACAATCAAATAGCTTATCAAGTCGTACATATTACTAAGAAATATGATAATTCAATGATGATGAACCCAGACTTAATGATGACTCTTTAACACAAAAGACAGAACAGTTTTCATTTTATTTGATATTCTGTCCCCGATAGGAATGTCATTACAATAAATATCTGTATATCAGTACTAGCTTGCAGCTAGTACTGATATACAGATATTTACTTAAAGTTAATGATAAATCTTAGCCTCCGCGACTCTAGCGCCATCTTGTAGATTCGACTGGCTGTTGGTGCGTGCCTGGCGACTGGATGGTGATCTTACTTGCAGCACTGACTCCACCACCACTTCTTCTATGAAAGGCTGGCCATTGTTTTCTGGAAATTATAATTTTGGAAAGTTGAATATTATATTTAATTTTTTATCATCAACATTTTCCTATCCTGTGTATTTTATTTGGGGCGAAATATGTTTTATGTATTTACATTCTAACCATCCATGTTACATTTTACACCATCCATTCATTTTTTTCTTGGGACCCATCCACATTCATACCTTAAAACCCTTCTGGTAATGTACTTTTCATCCCTTCTCATTACATGTCCATAACACGACAAACGGTTACATCCCAACTTTTCTGTCATCGGTACCATTTTCACTTTCTCTATATATCTCTATCTCTATAAATAGACAGGGTAAGGAATACACTCATTCCTTACCCTGTCTATACTTATACTTCTCAACATTCGCAAATGAAACGCACGAAAAACTCAATAAAAGTAATTATTGTATGATTGCCAATTACACAACAAGAGCTACAAAAAACAATCATTTGAATATCGAAACAATGTTCAGTAACATGTTGGTACTTTCTCCAGCTAGCGAAATTTCCGCGAAGACCGTTAATATTGCGATATAATACAATCGTGTCCTTAGGCATACCTGGATTTATTACCTTGTTTGAGCAACGAGTAATAAAACGGTTATAAAAGCTACTTTCGATGAAAGTGTATAATGATTATTTATAGCGAGCAATTCATCATGTTTGATCATTGGTGTTCCGAACCGATTTAGGCAAAACAGGCTTTATGAGACAATCGTCATAGCCTTTCTAGAAGCGGCCATGTTAAGTGTTCCCCTATAAGCTTCTGTTCTATATTGGGTTGGAAGTATGAGTAACCATACGGAAAACAACTTTATGTAGGTGTATTTATGGAATGTACAGGTATTTGAGATCACAAATCGCAAGAATTTGGGCTATTGAGAATTTTTTTTAACAGTTGAACACTCATTGGAAAGCTACAAAGATAAAAATAGAAACAAAGTTAAAATTTCGAAAGACAACAATCAGTCTTAATGCATGGTAGTATATAGGCGGAGGTGTATATAATCCTCCGAAACAGACAGACAAACTGTGGAGAAAGCGTATCAACGGCTGGGGGAGAACATTAGACAAAGAAACTTATAAATGATAAATGTAACTACTGAGTCTGATAAAAAAAAAAACTTAATATCGCAATTTAAGCTACGAGTAGTTGGCTAAATCTCCAGTCGTGCATTTAATTGGCACCGAGTCTTGTAAATGTATAATTTACGTTATTTTTGTCGCACAATCCTTGACGTAGCCTTGCCAAGCTAATTAACAATTACCTACTGAAATAAAGCCTAAAACTAAATTCTACTGCCACGTGCAATAGTCACAAAAAACGTTATATATCGGAACATCGATCGATAGAATTAAAATTCCAAAAATATCTAAACGAGCACACACGGGCCAACTTTATTGTAAGTCACTATACTACGTTCGAGTGAACACTACGTGAGATGCATACAAATGCACACACAATGACAGATGTGTTAGAAACTATTTTGAATAAGTTCTTAAATACGCACCAGTAGTTCCAGTCTGCAGTTTGGACTTCGCTGGGGCTGCAGCAGTTAGGTAGAGGATTGTGAATAAAGAGAACAGTAGTAGGGCTCGCATCTTGACGCATGCGCAATCAACACTGCGCGGACGACGCTCTGTCACTACATGAGGGGAGTGCGCTATTCTGTAACAGTTTTTTATATCGTACCTAATGAAAGTTTTTTAAAGAAAAATAAATGACGCTAGTAAGTGCAATGTTGCAATCTTATAAAAAAAATCTATATAAAAATAAATAAAACTGAACATAATATCATCGTGTTACCCGTTTGTCAAGCGTTATTGAAGGAAACTTGAAGGAAACCCACGTTAGGCAGTGGACATTTACGAGGTTTTAAAAAGGGGTTCGATAACGGGTCAAGCAGTTACAGTAGTTTAAAGGATTTTAAGATCACGATTGATGTGTTGAATTTTAAACTGATGTAAACAATTTGCATGTATACTCAGGATTTGAGTTCGACAACGAGCGAGCAACTAATCAGTACTGTACTTGAAGCCTATTTTATCAGTAGGTATTTTTTAATATTTACTTTTGAGTGCCTAAACAAATATAAATTATTGGTTTAGACTCTAAATATATATTTATATTTATCTCTCTACTCTAAACTTTATTTATTTATTTCCAGGAAAATACACAGCATTATATTGTAAGTAACATAATAAGCCAAAATAAACCTAAATTACACATAAAGCTAATAAAGTTTTTACTGATGCATAATATAGTTTTGTGCAGTGAACATACATACTATTATTTATTCACTATCACTTAAAGTAGAATAACAATAAAAAGTAAATTTATATAGTACACCAATAATTGCTTTTACAGAATTTTTATAGGTTGTTAGCTTTGGGCCGAATACATCAATGTGATTATACAATTTATTATGAATATGACATGCTCTTGCCATAAATCGATTTTAGCCATCGATTTTTTTAACTTTAGAGTAACGAGTGCAGAATAACACTGTTTTAATTGCATAACATTGTACCGAGTGGGGGTGCGATTTCCAAGTGTTGTAGCATACAGACAAAATAATAGGAGTAGCGATTGTATGTAATATCTATTGCGTTTAGACAAAGAGCTGGTTACTCCGAAAAGTATTCTCATTGTCAATCCAGTTCCAATGTCTTTTAACCGAGTATGTAAATATTTGTTGATTCTCTTGGACATTATCTCATTCGCATTCGTTTGGACAAACTAGAGAGCAAAGCCCACGCCCACTTCCAACATCATGACTAAAAGCAACACCTACCTCTTTTCTTTGAAGGAGCCTACATCTAACTTTGTATTGTTGATAAGAATAGGAGCTTGACTCACTAATTTAAAATTTCGTATTTTATTTTTTTATATTGCCTAATAATTCGAAAATAAATAAATAAATTGTGTCCATTATTGTCCAACTGATTTTACGGCACGGTCTGTTTACATCATTAGCAGGGATAGTCCTTAGTCCACCAGCCTGGTTCTGATTAACGGACTATACGTGATGTCATCTTAAGAGTATAGGTTTCTATACATTGTAAACTCTGGGCCGGATTAAAACTCAGACCCTCTTGCATAGAAGGCAAGCTTTCAACTGCTAATATTTTTAAGGTGAGATTAATTGTAATATTAACTAGACTCTAGTTTAACGTTACAAGTTTTAATAGTATTAACGGTGTATGTATGATTCTTTATGAACTCCATCGATGATGTTTATTCGCTATGCTTATGCTTATGAATGCGCACCATATCGTAAGGAGCAACTATTGCCCAATGGACACATTTGTGACCAATCTCGCGTCACTGACACACATCCACGCGTTATGATCTCAACTTGGTAACACACTTAAAACTTGACTCATTATACATATAAGTAATTTTGATATAAACCCGTTCTTAAGATTTGCTACTTGCAGTGGCTCGTTACATATTCTTTGGGTGAAAGCCTTCGGCGCATGCCACTGTATTGTCTCATCTGTGAAAGCCATTTGCAACTCAGAGGACACCACTAACAAAGAATACAATACTTATCTACTAACCGTAACTGCGTAAAGAATTAATTAATAATTCTAGAAGCATTTGCAAGGACTCTTATTTAGGCTCAAGTTCACCGACAATAAAATAGACGTTTAACAGAAAATCTTCACCTGTACCTATGGGCTAAGTAGGTACTTTATTTTTGGCAAGATGAAAAGTTGGTCTAGGCAAAACGTCCATTGCGAGTTTAATACCAAATATGTAGATCTCGTTGCTTAAAGAGTTCATATCTAATTCCATAGATGGCGTTATTCATTATGTCGTATTAACATATTTCCATGAACAAGGTTCTGCTGAATTAGACTGTGGTAGATCGATAGAGTAGCTGAAACTATACTTAGTTTTTGTTCAGCATGCATTTTTTAAGCCAGAGATCTTAAATTAATGGGGATGTATTTCGAACTCAAGACTCGTTGACGGACGTGTTAGCCGCACCTATTGTTTATATTCATTAGTTTATTTACAAAACCAGTTCTCAACAACAAATTATTCAAAAGTCTTATTTATTGGTCGTTAAATAGTCGCATAACTTTTAAATTTCAAATCATACATATAAATCTCGTTGATTAATAAACTAAATAAATGCTAATGAAGAAAAGACTCGAAAGGTTAAAGTAATAATTACCAGCAAGTGAAAAAAGTAAAGTCCAAGGTAAGAATCCAAGAAAAGCAATTTCTTAGAGATTGTCTGACAAAACCTAAGATGAGTCAAGTTAGATAAAAAAATAAAATAATAATAAATAAAAATAAAATTTATTTAAAAACTTTTACAAGAGGAGTACAACTAGTCACAATGGTATTAATAGGAAAACCCTTAATAGTTAAATTAGTAGCTAAATAAAACTAGTTTATTACTAAAATATATTAATAAAAAAGTGCAATAAATGTTAACGGTGAATAGGAATTAAATGTAGCGCTGCCTGATCTAGGTTTATTCAAACCTGTGTTTCAGGGCATCACTTTAGATATGAGATAAACTCAAAGCTAAAGTTTCCTCTATGGTTTTCAATTGGTACTCCCACCTTTATTTGCATGACAGTCTATATAGAGACCAAAATCAACAGAGCCATAATAGAGCAGTTGGCAAAATAAAGTAATTTGTTTTCTAGATCATTTTTGCGGATCCATTGCGGGGGCATCGTTCTGTTTATGGATCTATAATCTAGATCAAAAAACGATTTATTTTTATTTGATGCCGGACGTGTCTGAATGTTTCGGTTGCTAAGACATATGGTCGTATGATGTTCTTTATTAGGTGCGTTTCGTCTAAATAAGCAGGACTTGGTAACAATATCAACCAATATAATCAGATGGATCTTTACCCAACTATGTTGCAATCGGCTCCAGTCTGCGTCAGAATAATTGAAATGCACAATTTAGTCAATCATATTTGAAGAATAAGAACTTTATTTCATAATTACCATATTGAGGTATTTAGTCTTGAACAATAATAAAATTGTAGATAAAATGTTATTTCTATGGGTACGTTTAAGTTGGAGTCTTGCATTCCCGATCAAAATCGGGAATGCAAGACTCCAACTTAAACGTACCCATAGAAATAACATCACTTTGATAATCACAATCATTCTAACGGTAACAGTACTAATAGCCGCTAGATATTAGTAAATTACATGGAACGGCTTCTTTCATGATCCTGACGCTGCTGGAGGGTAGAACAAAATAGAATAAATATTGATTTTATAAAATAATGATATGCCAGCGTTATTCTGGGTTACTAGCTGAACGCCTATAGCAACCTACCTATGCCTACCTATCCTATTACGTATACCATACCTACCAAACCTATTACCATAATATTTATATTTGTCAACAGGGGGCGTGGGTGCTCTGTACTGTTATGGCGGAATAGCTTTACAATGATACAGACGTTCACAGTAGTGCCAACTTTCACGGACTCATCTAAAATTAACATAGGATCACGTCGATTTGCTCCAAAGTGTTAGGCAGAGGTGTACTATTGTATCGTTGTAATTCAGCTATTGTAAGTCCAATGTGAAGGGTTGGACAACATTCGAGCACCGTTTAGATACAAAGGCAGAATTTTTTTAAGTGTATCGTTAACACAATGCTGGTATCCCATAGACGACTCAATGTAAAAGTTACTCCATCATTCTTTAGTATCCAATCAATTGTTTTCGTCTTCTTCGGCTAAACGGCATGATGGAAATATTCAGCCAGCAAGAAGCTGACAGCCTAAGCTGTGCTGGATATAGGTAATTAGGTGCCGTCACTCATGAAAGCTCTTTCCATACGCTTGCTACGCTTTTAAAGTAAATAAATGCCAGGATATAAATAGATGCCTGATCATAATTAGAGTTTTTTCTTTATAGCAAAATTACTCATTCTTGTGATTAAATCTGTTATGGTTATAAGTGTCATTAATTTTCCTTAATCGCCTAGCTGTAGTTTTATGTTTCATATTGGTTATAAATTCTGCCATATATGATATTTCTTTATTTGAGTTTTCAGTATCCATTGCTTCTTTCTCCTGGCGTTGTTCCAGACAGAGGAGATCGCTTTAGTCGACATGCGAAGAAAATTATTAGTAACATGGTAATGATACCTATGTCTGTGAAATAAAACGTTTTTGTGACTATCTAAAGCGACTGCTATACATAGATTTCAACACCCATGACCTGAATAAAGCTGATACCCCTTGGTGTGAGGCGAATAATGTATAGCTTAATATAACGAAAAAAAAAAATTATGAATGTATGTTATCATCATAGTGCTTTCTCAAGATTGTGTCAAATAAAAAAACGGTACGGGGTTTTTATCGATTTATTCCAAACGCATTACCAGTAGTTGATGAAGGGGCTGAAACTCGGATAGAACCAATCGTGTCGTAGCATATTGTGTCTTGGTAGCATGTGTTTGAACATGTCCTTCTCCATCCAGGGATCCGGCATCCGAAAGGAAGGTTGTGGTATCCTTGGAAATGTTGGCTCTGGAATTCTATGGAATGTGGAATCTGGTATTCCTGTGTGGTATGTAGAATCTGGTATTCTTGTGTGGTAGGTAGAATCTGGTATTCTTGTGTGGTATGTAGAATCTGGTATTCTTGTGTGGTATGCAGAGTTTGATATACTAGGGAAAGCTGGGAACGGATCTGGGAAGAACAAGTCGCTCATCATCGGCTTCATGAGTGGACTTGACCAAGTGTTGAAATTTGCAATTTGGGGTCCAGCAGATGCTGAAGCTGATCCAGAGTTCGCTGATGAGGATACTGATACAGACCCTGGCATGATCCTAATGGTACCTGATACTCCGTCTCCTTGCTTTGTGATTGTAATTGGCGTCTGCATTTTTCCATCAACAGACTTGAAAATAAAATTTCCTTTGGAGTCTGTTTTGACCATGGAGGAGTCTATTGGTGGGTAGAATTTGAGACCACTCATGGAAGAAAGTCTTCCATTCCTGGAGTCCGCACCAGAAATGCTCGCAACACCAATCATACCATGACTGATTACGGCGTGTGCAGATACATGGTTCGTAGGTGTTTTCGTGGTTTGTTCCTTTGGCTTACTTGCTTGATCGTTTCTGCTGCTGGTTTGGCTCTTTGATTTTAGTTCAGCTAAAAATATAAAATATACAACAGTGTTAAAATACGTTTAGATGTCTATCAATTCTTAAATGATTGGGACAAAAACTAAAATTTTGCATAATTAAAATTCTGTAACCGCGAATTTATTTAAATTCAATATCCGTTGTGAGGCTAAAGATGTCAATTAAATTATTTGGATCTAAATTTATAGATATTTTTATCAATTTTGATTAAACATAAAATATATAACAGTTACCTGCTCCCGTTGCGGCTACAACCAATATAGAAATAACAAAAGCACGTCCAATCTTATTCATGTTGCAGACCAAATAGAAATGCATGACAAACATCGATCTCTCACTTTATATCCTCATCGTAAAATTACAAGTTTTCGACTTTATAGCAAAGAAACGGTTCTTAATATAGATAGGTACAACGACAGATCTTTTTTAAAGATAATTTCTCTACTATTATTTTACAGACGTAGTTTTGATTATCCGTTTATTGTTCTTGAATGTAGTAATCATACGTCGAAGGCACCAGCACTGAGCAATTGTGGAAGGCAATAATTTAATTTTTTACTTCTTTGCCGCCATCGATCGTCTGAGGTATAACAGTACTGTTATTGTTCGTTCGATGTCAACAAAAAACCTAGTGGTTATTGAAAACAGTTTTAATATGTCATTAACTGTGTTTTGTAACAAATTTTGCTGATTATAATACAGTGAAAGATATTTTAGTGGATACTTTAATTTGTATTGATATTTCAATTTGATCACGTTTGACGAGTTCTAAAAACATAATGTGAATAGTACTGTACAAAGCTAACATATAATCGATCTTAGATATAACGGTGATGTTGATTGATTGATCGAGCAATCGTTTACTCACTAAGTAAATAAAAATTATATATTTAACGGCTATTAAATCGGTCATAACACATGGTCATTTGATACTTATTTTAATGTGTCATGTTTTATTAATAACAATCCAATTTAGAATAGGTCTATTCCTCGCAAGAGCTCTCCTGTCCTCAATTTAAACTTTCCTTCTACTTCCTTCTACACTTTGACCTTTGAGCCTACATTGCTTTCTTTCATCGTAGTCCCTTCCCAAGTTCCCTTTATTTACTTGTAGCAGTTGTATTACAGTCTTACGAAGTAAGTAATCGTGAAAAAGCATATCGCTTTATTTACTTCTTTCTTACGTATTTCTTTATGTAATCTAAAGTAGCGAATTTTGGTAGCGATAAGCGGAACACATCCGAGCCACCTGTCTTTTTGTGTGCTTTTGAGGTGCGTGCACCATTAATCGTTGAATATATACTGATTTTTGCTTAAAACTTGATAGTATGCGTCACCGGTGTTTTATATCCTTCGTAAAAATATAAATCAGACATATTATTACTTAGGACTAGTTTTTTTCCGCTACTTTTCTGTTACTTGGAATTTGACGAAATTATCTGGTTTATAACAGAAATGCTCACATCGTTATCTTTCTTGTGTTACTTTATTCTCTTCCACAAAATGGCATAAAATTGCTAATTAAACACCTCAGCGTGATTAATTTGCCTGTGGCATACTTGATCAATTACTTTTAAACGGTGTTCTAGACTTAATCGAACACATACTGATTTATGAAGATTACCTGTAGAATAACATGTAGTTACGCGTCAAGTGATTACTTTAGTCGATAATTTGTGATGCAATAAATCTAAATTTACACCGTTTTCATATTATCCATGCCTACATTTTTTTAGAAATGGGATGTATATTTATATTGTTGGTACGGTTAACGGTTAATCTGAATCTTGTTCCTCACAACATTTGTCTACTTATAAATCCATTATGGATTAGCGACAGGCTCATTTGTTAAGTATGCGTAGGGTGAGAGACAAAGTTATCGGTAAAGAATAAATAAATATTTTTACGCACAGTTTATTGATTTTCTTCTAACTTAAATAAAAAATGGACAGCAGCATTGAATAATACTTAAACTTTGATGGCGCAGTTACCACAGTATTTTAGCGACATAGCTTTCTGCAATACAAATCGTGGGTTCGATCTCGCACGAAACAAATATTTGTAATACTTACAGATATTTTTTATGGCTGAGTGTACGTTCATGTGGGATTTGTGTCTGTGTCCATCTCACCCACGATACATGAAAAATTCGGCGTGAAGCAAGGTAAAAAAATAATAATAATACTTATATCATTACAATGAACACTAATGCCACTAGGGTTGCCTGGTCGCCAAACCTAATAGCCGGACAGACCAGCCAGTTTGGCCGGACATTTGGATAAAAAGGCCGGACACCCTACATTATTGAGGATTTTGGGTCTCAGTATTAATAGGTACGACAAAAAACCACGCTCCACGCTCGGCGCTCGCTCGTTTGCGAAATGTCTACAGCCTAACAAAAGCCGGACGAGCCGGACACCGTTTATTTTGGCCGGACACGCAATCGAAAAGCCGGCTAACTATGTCCCGCTTTATCCGGACGCCTGGCAACGCTAACTGCCACTAATATTCAGACAGACCTAATGATCATGGCAATACTCCTTGATAATTGTTGTCTATTGTAGAAGAGATTCCTTTTAAGCAGTGGAGATAGAAAGTAGAGTTTTGTACGCTGTAGTATATTTAAACAGCTATATGTGTTGATTTTGTGTATATTTTAATATTCGGTGTAGAATTAGTAAAAAAAAAATATTTAAAGAATTGTCTTTCATAATAAAGTTTATGATTAAGCAGTTAGAACAGGATAAGGTAGATGATAATAAAATTTATGAAACTCATAATTATTAATAAAAGTTCAATAAAAATATTGACATCATTACGCACGTGTTGATTTAGAGATATACATATATACGGCTCGATTATGATAATTAGTTTGATTGAGTTTATCCGATCATAAATCATATTAAAAATATAAGTTATAAAACTGCCTCATTGGTCTAATGCTAGACTGCTAAGCGTGGCGTCCTGAGTTCGATTTCCGGGTCAGGTAAAGTGTTATTGGGTTTTTCTGTATAGAAATTCTCAGTAGCAGCACGGAGTCTGGAACTGTGCCCGTTAGATGGCAATAGGGAAGCCCCCTATTACATGGGACTCAATAACGGCATTGGTGAAATGTGGGTGTATATAGCACACCTCTGCCTAACCCTTCGGGGAATACAGGTGTGATGCTATGTTAAGTAATAAAGCTTTTCAAATAAAGTTCATAAAGGTAAATATTCGTGGTAATAAAATAGAAATGCAATCATAAATATTATGTGAAAATTATGTTTTATAACATAATCGAGATGAAAAGATGTCCTTAAAAGCAGTTTAATAAGAAACGGAGCATAAAAATAGTTAAAAACATTTTTAAAAAAGTTTTAAAACTAACATGGCCACTAACTTCGAAAATATGTATATGTACAATGTTTATTTTTGCGGAACATGGTAAATATTCCGTTATAACTTCTAATAATATCATTATGATAAATCCTTCTGATCGACTTGATAAAAAACTCCACGCTCTTTAATAGATAATATAATGTGTGGACATAAAAGTAACATTAATATAAAATACCTCATTAACAGTGGCACTGGCGCCATCTCTTGTATTATGTCCAAACTACGCATGTAACAAGGTATCTACGAGCCAAGCGCTGGCTATAGCCAAAGCACGTCATCAACATAGTTTCTCTGTTTTCCGCTGGGAAATACGAAAATCATAATATTAGCCAGGACAGCTACATGTTGTTTCACCCTACGCAATTTACGGAACACGACAGTTAATCTATTTAACAAATTAATACGCATGATACTTACCGTTTTAAAACGTTACATTAAATAACTATGAATATCAATGTTTATATTCGGTTTCATGTCTTATAAAGGGCGTATGTCACATTTTCACATAGACTCAATAAAGTCACAGTATGTTTTTTTTATATCTAGAGCACTATGGCACCTCTCTTATTTTTAGATATGCAGTAAAAAAACAAATACACACAAGGAATAGTGGGATAATAATTAGTATTTTTCTAACACTTGGAACTACGCCAAATATGCGTGTGATAGATCTGGGTTCATGTCAGTAAGTGTAATAGGAGCTTTAGCTATCCAGTATTTGAAAGGTGGCTTTTCGGGGTGTTACAACAGCACCCCCAAATTGCCCACTCTATTTATTTGTTACCGTCAAAATTACCCACCAACTATAACTACCGTTTATTTCGAATAAACGCATTTCATTTTAATTTCTAATTACTTTGCGACGGGGATGTGCTTATTTTACCATTTGTTCTAATATCATCATCATCATCAGCCAGAAGACGTCAACTGCTGAACGAAGGCCTTCCCCAAGGGGGTTTGCCGTAATCCCCTCGCTTGGCAGGCGGCTTGGGGATCGCAGTTGCTCACCGATTAGTGAGAGGACGCTGCTGCCTGTCCTCCGGTGTCTGGCCGCAGTTTTAGGACGTACCCGGGTCTTCTAATATACGGCGTTGAAACAAAAAAGACAAGGTGTGAAATAGGCCTCATATTTGTGCTAATACTTCTTCTTTGCCGTTATGGATATTGCCTTTGCATAATATACTTGGTGGACGAGATGACAACAACCTAGCTTTATTGACTAATATTTGTATTCTAGAATACATTTTTACTAAATAACGTTAAAAGCTAACACACTTAAACGGGTTTCTTTTATTTACTTAGAGATGTGTTAATTTGTGAAGAATTTCTAAGATAGAACCTAATGATTCTTCTTTGTCATAACCAATTTATGATGTTAATTAAACAGGGTTTGAAATCAAACACAGCCGACAATATACCAAACAATGTTTCGCATTCTCCAAGTTTATATACCCCTTTCTTTTACTGATTAGTACCTAAAGGGGAAAAGGTCATATTTCTGTTATATTAAGAAAGAAAGCATATCTTGTGCTACCTATGTATATATATAATGAGATGGACGTTAATTAACGCTGTAGTTTAGACACCATATTTTCTAAATCGTCAGCCAAAGAAAAATAATAATAAATCCAGCCCGTAATTGTCCAACTGCTGGCATGGTCACTTCTAAAGATAAAAAAGATACATAGGCTTAGTCAAAAATACTGAAGGGTCGGCGGACTACGCTCACCATTGAGATATTTATGGAACTCTCTCAAAAGTGCAGGTTTCCTTACGGTGCTTTTCTCTCACGGCACATAATAAATTCAGATTCAGGTGCGGGCTGGGTTCCAACTTACGTAATAACTATTATCTTCGTTTTCGTTTATCCGCGGCAAGCAGCTATCACTACTAAATTTTTCATACCGTGGTGTAAAGATAATGCAGCCAGTAAGGGCCGTGTCGCTGCGGAGCTGATATCACAGCGTACGGGTTGCACTTAGATATTGTCACTCGGGGAGGCTCTTACTGTGCATAACTTCAACTAAACCCGTTGTTGCTTTAACCCATTTTTAACCGACTTCAAAAAAAGAGGAGGTTCTCAATTCAACTGTATTTTTTTTTATGTTTGTTACTCGATTATTCAGTCAATTATGGACCGATTTAAAAAAATCTTTTTTTGTTTGAAAGAGTATGCTTCCCATTTGGTCCCATTATCACCAAGTCAGGATCTGATGATGGGATCCTAGGGACATCGAGGGATACCCTCAAATATTGTAGGACAAATAGCCCGTTTGAGCTTTTTTCTTAATGAGTCAGGTGTTGGCGTCTGAAAAACATTATTTTATGATGCTGAGCTGATGATGGATGTCATAGTACTCCTCAACGGTAAAGAGTTAGGGAATGAAACCAGCTTGGGACCACTCGATATATTTTTATGAGTCCCATATATAACATTTGGTATAGAGGGTCTGATGATGGAGCCAGGAGATATATAGTGGAACTCGTTAGTAGCTACTAGTAAACCCCTCGAGTTTGGGCTCATTTTAAACCGCTAAATGGCAAGACTAACACTGTGTTAGTTACAACCGTTGTCTTAATCTTTCCATTTCTCGTAATGCTTTTTCATCATGTGGTCGGCTCAGTAATTTATTTGGTTTTAAATCACAAAGTGCAATACCGTCTCGAAGGTTTTCACTCGACTTGGGGCCAGAAAAATTTGACCTTTGTAAAGTTTTTTAAGAGAAGCTTCTTTACTAGGTCTACGCATCACTCAACATTGTAAAATAATTAATTTTTTTAACAATAAATAAAAACCGCCTTCAAAAAACTCAAAAACGAAACTAACTAAAAAGCAAAAAATAAATTTTATATTATACAATATAGTAGTTGAAGGATATTGAAGTCGGTGCCTAGTAAAACATACAATGGTAAACCGAGACGATTGGCGAAGTGCATTTGTCGTGTCCGACGCACAATTCGCCTCGCGCTCGACAATTTTTATTACGTGAATTCGTTGTTTCAATGTCGCTTTTATAACAGCAAGGTATATTACTTTTATGTTTTACTTGGCACCGACTTCCCAAGCTGGTCCCAGAGTGGTCCCAAGCTGATTTCATTCCCTAACTCTTTACCGTACTATGACATCCATCATCAGCTCAGCATCATAAAATAATGTTTTTCAGACGCCAATACCTGACTCATTAAGAAAAAAGCTCAAACGGGCTATTTGTCCTACAATATTTGAGGGTATCCCTCGATGTCCCTAGGATCCCATCATCAGATCCTGACTTGGTGATAATGGGACCAAATGGGAAGCATACTCTTTCAAACAAAAAAAGATTTTTTTTCCCCATAGAAAAAATAGGTGTAGTCCATCATTGCGAGGCAACACAATGACACAATGGAGTAATTCTTCAAGAATAACATGAAGCAGTTAGAAATCTTGTGTCCTCACCTAAATGAAAGACCTGGTCGCGTGAACACGAGTCATGATTGTGTTCTTCGTCCTTTTTTTTTTCATTTTAGTGGAATTTTTTGACTTCTTGTAAGCTTATCATGTTGTGAAATGAACATAGTAGCAAACGTTTGAAAGAAACCAAAGAAAAAATAAGCTTATGAGAAAAGGAACTATCTATGATCGTAAATGGCATCAGGTATTATTACAGATTAGTGAAATGCATTAGCCTTTCGTTCAAGCGATCAAAACCTGCCTCATGTCGATAGCATTGAACTTGTATTAAAGCTATACCTACATTATCTAGTATAGACAAACATGATTTAGGAGTATCTTAAGATAGATGCTTATCTCCAAACAGTTCGAAATCACGTTTGAATTAGACAGTGAGATAGTTCATTCACCTTACAATGGATAATAAACCATCGTTCGGACCCATAGCATCCTATATAAACCGTTCATTGTGATCTCAGCACTTATTTCTTTATGGACGTAGTTATACGTACGGAGTTTGATTGAAATAATACAATGTTTGTTTTGAGAGCTTTTGTATCGGTTTTGGCAGTAAGTTGGATTGTGGATGCAGTTCCTATCGTTTTTAAAGGTAAGTCGTTTGAATCTTTGGAACAAGTGTGAAGTGTAACAGGTTTATTTAGGTATTTATTTATAGAAGTTTTTATTTGACAATGTTTTGATTCAAAACGCTTGATATGTTTCGTTTGAATATTGGTAGCCAAATGTTGACCATGAGAAACATAATGATTGGTCAAGTATTTTAATTATTGTATTGAACTGGTAATTCGTTTATTTCTATGTGTATTGAGTATTGTACGCAACATATTTAAATTCTCTGAATTGACAATAGTTATTATATACATGTAATTTAAGTAAAAGAACAAACAAAATGGTGTCTATTGAATATACTTATTTGATCGACTCGACTTTTTTATATATTACTTAAACTATATCCTTTGTTCCAGAATCTACACCGAATGGAGAATCAATAGTAGCTATATCATCTTCTGATCCAAATGTAGAAAAATATTTCAAACAACAATTTGAAACCAGATCAGGATTTACACAATTAAACGACGAAGAACAAAATAATCCGTTCAACAATCAGCCAATAAGACCTCAGAGCGCTGTTCATTCAAGCTTCAGCGTAGCAGTTCCTGGGAAAGCTATAGCAGGAGCAGGAAGAAGTTTCGCTTCAGCATCAAGCGGCCCATTTCTACCTATTTTCTCATTCCCCATAGCTACTCAAGACTTTGGCTTTAATAACTTTGATCTCAATGATTGGGTCCGAAATGTAGAGAGTTACTACAACCCAAACTTTGCTGGTAATAGTCATGTAAATACTGTAACTGCGGTTAACGATAACGGTCATGTATATGGGAATGTGAACTCGGTAACATTTGATAATAGAGCAAAAGGTTCTGAGAATTTTGATAATAGAGCTAAAACTGGTGTCAATATTGATAACGGAATAAAGAATGCCGAAACATTTGAAACACGAGACAAAAATGGCGCGTCTTTTCATAAAAGGGCTAAAAGTATAGCAAGTACTGACAATGGAGCAAAATACAGTAATTATTAATAATGTTAAGTAATACAAACAATATTAAACGTTTATTATTATAGAGTGTAATTAATAATATACGTTTATTAATGTCTGTGCAAATTATAATACAATAGTGTTAGTAAGTAGATTAATTAAGGATATTCGAACAATAAACAAGATTTAAAAATCACGGATTTTATTGATTTTTATCACTAACTTTAAATACAAGATTTTCAAAGATATTGAGACAAGTTTGCATTTCGTCGTCTCAGTATCTTTTTACATCCTTAGAAACACTTTAGTAGAACCCGGTGTTGACGGCGTGGGAGTGAGCGGCCTGGATGCCGGGGCCGTTGATGCTGGTGGCACCGCTGTGCTGGACACCACCTGCACGCTGCTGGACAGCCTGGGCAGTGCTAGCCCTGAATCCTCCAATGTTCTCTGAAGCAGACACAGCTGAACCGTAGCCATGACCCCTGGTCTGGGCAGAGGACACGGAAGATCCGAAGGCATTGTTGTTAGCTGATGAAACTGCAGATCCGTAACCAGTGTTGTGGGCTGACGAGAGGGCAGATCCGTAGCCAGTGTTGGCCGAGGAGACAGCAGATTCATATCCGGGACCGTTCTGGGCAGAGGAGATGGCGCTGTTGTAGCGGGCGGGACCATTGCTCTGAGCAGTGGAGACGGCGGAGCCGAACTGGTTACCACCCACGGTCTGAGCGGAAGAGAGAGCGTTGCCGTAGTTGCCAAAGTTCTGGGCAGAGGACACCGCAGATCCGTAAGAGTTGCGAGGCACGGTTTGGTATGTGGGTTGGTAGGGCACTTGGTAAGAATTACCCGTGCTGGCAACTCCTACACCGCGGGCGTAAGCACCGCCATCGGTGGCCCCGATGCCGCTACCGTAGGCCGCGCCATCGCCTGACTGGAAGGAGGCACCGATGCCGGTGGAGTGAGAGATGCCACCGATATTGCTGCTGAACCCACTGCCGAAGCCGTAAGCGATGCTGGGAGAGCGGCCGATCCGCATGATAACACCAGGGACCAAATCGTTGCCTGAAACAGTTACAATACAAATCAGTCTAAAGTACACTTGAAAATATTTTTATATTATATTTTTCAACAAATTGCGAATAGAGTCACGTGTTTCTTTTTTTTTTTTCAGTAACTGACTAATTAACAACTTTTTTATACTTTCATTGTTGCTCGAAAACAATGAGATTATAAAAACGATAATGTTTATCAAAAATATTTAAATGTCTATGACCCCGTTCGTTTACATAATTGGGAAAAAATATATAAATTTAACGTTTGGGCTGACATTGACATTGTCAGTTTTATAGATCAATTACGTTACAAGTGTCGGTAAGATCAAGTTCAATCACTGTTACATCACACACTTACCGCTGTACCAGATGGGAACTGCATTGCAAGCAGCGAGAACGGATGCAAGGACAATGATTTTGGATGCCATCTTTGTTTTCTCTTCCAAGGATGTCTAGATCTTTTCACAAGGTGGTTGTGGATACTTGTGAATCTTTCCCCTCAGCTTATATACTAGACACATGATTCCCCCACTCAAACCTGACTGGGTCACCACTACACCCAAAGCCATTGACACTCATAAACAAAATTTATCTAACGAGTTACGGTAAATAGTTTTGATGGGTTCAGGTGATCCGATACCATAAATTGTCCGAGTATCATCTTTAAATTGATAAAACCACTGATTAATTGGCCGTAATAAAAATGTTGTTTGTTGATTTAGAAAAACTAACAAGGTTTCTTAATTATGTAAAATATTTTCTAATTCCTAGTGGATAGCGGAAATCATTTTATCATTTTTGATTATATCTTCAAACGTTTGGACCAAATAAATGCCTTCGGATTCGGACGCATAAATGTCATTATGTGTTAATTAATACAAAAATCAACAAATATTGACTACGTATGTTAATCAAGCCTTTTTTATTCGATTCGATAAATGAGACATTTATGTCAATATTTTAAATCTTTATCCTTTGAGAAATTAAGAATGTAATGAGCTATTTGTTTAATATCCGTTTGCTCGGAAACCGGTTACTTTTTTGTCTATTCTATAAAACCCTTCATCATTAACAAGGTGTGATTACCTACTTTAATTTTACTTAACTTCTTAATAGTAGACTTAGTTAAGTCATCATATTTGGAGACAGGAAGCCTGGCTGCATATCCATAGCATCCAGGTTCGGACGCTATGCGAAGTGTACTTGGTCTTACAGTTTTGAGGAATTATTCATGTTCGATGTTTTTTTTTTAAATCGCGAGCTTTTTTTGTTTATGTTTCAACTAGTGTGAGTGTGATACTTAATCATATTGGCACCATAATTAGTAAGGTATGTGAAGAAAAAATTAAATCTTAATTTTCAAGTATCACAAAAGAATACTTTTTGTAATCCTTTAGATTTTTATTAAGATTTATTAATATGGATGACTAACATTTTCAGCTAGAATCTGATCTGTGGCAATAAAAATAATCATGACCCCAACGATCGATAATTTAGATTTTGCATCCATTTGAGACATTATTGCCTAGGTCATAGACCTTATAGAATCGGGTAAATGATCCGAAAATTATATACAAATATTTCTAATTTTATAAAGGATGTAAACCATTTGTCATTAATAAACCTTTAAAAGGAGTTATATCTCATCTTGATTATTATAAAAACGTGAACGATTTTATAGTCCATCAATACTCTAATCGAAATAAATAAAAAGGAGGGTTACTTAAAAAAATAATTTATTGAGTTAAAAATTAAATATTTCAGAACAGTACATTAAAATTTTAATTACTTTTTTTAATAACTTTATAAAACTTATCACAGTTTTTCACCCATTCGTACATGAATAACTTTTAACAAAATTATGTAACATTTTAATATTTTGTAACAAATTCATTTTTAACATTCAGTATATTGATACGTAAAATATGACAATAACTGAACGACAAAGAACGAAAATATTTTAAAATTACAGTATAAGAACATTCACATACTAATTGAATCTCTAATCTCTTTTAATATCCTTAATTTCTTTTCCGCACTTATCACTAAGCAAGGTCCTTAGCTCCTAATTTTTACTACCGGCTTCAGCAGTGGCACTCGACCGAGCATAAGCAAAGTTTTCATTGTGTTCACCTTCGTAATAAGGAGTTTCTTCCCCGTCATTATCATCCCTATAACCGAAGGGACCTTGGAAACCGTATCCTCCATTCGGAGAACTAGAGTAATAGTTCCCATTAAACTGGTTGTTGTAACCCCCGTTCCCGTTGCCAAAGCCTGGTCGGTAACCGTCATAGCCTGAGTATCCGTTGTAGCCCTGGTTGGGGTATCCTTGGTTAGAGTATCCTTGATTATGGTACCCTTGGTTTGGGTAGCCGTGGTTAGGGTAACCTCCGTTGTACTGGTAGTTGTTGGGGTGGTAGCCGCTGCCGTGACCGCCACCGCCTTCATTTGCAGAAGCCTGGGACTGACTGATGGCTATGTTTATTGGTGGTTGGTACCCTTGGTGCCCCTGGTATCCCTGGTATCCCTGGTATCCCTGGTTTCCTTGGTACCCTTGATAGCCACCATAGCCGCTCTGTCCTCCATGACCATATCCGTCATAACCTTCACAGATGCCGTATTTACGACATAATTTCTTCTTATGCAGTGTTCGAGGTTCTCTCACTAAGCTTGCTGAATCGACCGTCTCTGGAAATAAAAAACATAAAACTTTAAAATATTACATTTATGTGGAGACAGCTTAAATGACCCGTTTTGTGTTATGAAAATAAAATATTCAATTTTACGACACTGTATTGTTTTAAAACATTTTATCATGTGATAGAATCGCATAATTTTTGGAAATCGTCACACTTTTAGTACACGGAAATATTCGAGGTGTGTTGGTCATTTCGCACGTCCAATGTCTAGTTTCAAAATTATCCAATTATACGAGTACAAGGTATCTATGTGGGACTCACGCCTTTATTTATGGAATAATTGAACCGCCCACTGGTTCAAAGTATGTCGGTAACATTTTAAAAAGTTTTCTTATTAACTTTCACAATCGTGCAAAATTTTACATCTAATCAGATGTAAAATTTTGCACGATTAGCACTCATATTATTTATTAAAAAGCTAATAAAAACGTTTTCAAAATAGCATTCAATAAATTTACATGTTACAAAAACAAACCAAAAATTAAACAGCAAAAAGCATTAATTACGTGAAGTAACACATTTTTTATAACCTATCCTAACCTAACCTACAATGTCGCGTTAGTAGACCACCCAATTACCTACTATACTAAGGGTTTATTACAGACAATTACCTAACGGTATCGATGTCGATACTGCAAGTTTTATCGATTGATCGTGACACCGCAAATAGATTATAGAGTATCGACAAAAAATTACCACCTTCGGCTAGGGTTGGGCTGCATCCCGCAAAAGCGATAGCAAAAAACAAAAAGCGAACAGTCGCCATGTTATATTGTTTATTGTGTGTTCCGTTAAAATGTGGTTTATTTTTTTGCGAGAGCAGCTTTATAGGTCGACTTGGAGGTCGTGCCCCACGCTGAGACATTGAGGTTTATTTGGAAAAAATCCCACGGAAGTGATGCGGTTGGTAATATTGTAAACAATACTGTATTAGTAGAACGGAAGTCGTTATTGTAATATATGCAAGTTTTGATAGGAAGAAGTTTGAATCTATTGTTGTAGCTTCACATGTTCCCGGATTAGTCATTAGGTTCCGCCTTGGCTAATTTGTATGAACCGTTTCTTCGCTTACTTGCTTCTTCTTTAATCGTGTAGCAGTGAAGTGGAAAGATTAGCCATTCAGCAATGGTGGTAGGCTGAATACACAGGATGCGCCAGACTATATTAGGCCTCGTCACTCATGGTGGCTCCTTCGAATCGATAGGATAGTTGCGATTACATTCTTTCGAAATTTTATTATATTATCAGAAGAAATGTAAAGAAAAGGTTTCTAAAATCTTTTTTACTTCATTCACTTTTTCTAATTAACATAGCATTTGCATTAGCATTTTTTTTTTTGCTTGTTGTTGATGTTAACTATACAGGATTAAAAGTATACCATAGTAGTCTATCATAGAATATTAATATACACCAAGATTTACGTCGCGGGTCGAGGAAATCTCGTGTTAGACCTTTAGGTGCTCATAGACCGGACCATTCTCTTACAACAGAATATCGAGTATACACTATATAAAAAAAAAATTACCTTATGTTGATACAAACATAATTATCGGTTCGTCAAAAACATCAGAGAGATCGGGATATTATCGAAACAATGACGCTGAAGAAGTTCTTGTCTCGGACTTTTTCTCGCTGATTTTTTAGAATGGAGCTATTTGACCAAATGTTCATGTTGGAAGAACATTTAGTTGTACCATTCGCTGAAATGATCATTGCAACTGAATGGTCACTACTAATATATTTCTGACAATCTTGATGAACGAATGAGCCGAATGAGAACGCAACAAGACACAGCTACAATAATCAACAGTAATGAGGCGATATTAACCTTGGTCTTGATTGTTAAGTAACAGAATTGGTAAACTTGATCTTGACATAGGATCACATACCATGTTGTGATTATAATGATCCAGTTTGAAGACACACTTTCTTCCTAACTAACATACTTTCACATAAATTTTCGTATATGTCGTATGGTTTCGAGGATAGAAAAGTCGACTTTCATATTTATGGACCTTGATATATGCGACTTTTCATTTGTTTTTTAATGAAGATAACGAGGAGATCCTCTTTGCTCAAACGGTAATCCAATTGGCAATTAAGCTTGATAATAGAGCCTACGGGAAGACATAAGAGAATAATATAGAGCGGTTCAAGTTTTAGTATAGTTAGAGAAGAGCACACCAGAGGCCCTAGTGTAAGTTTTATTCGACAAACTCGATTTACTACATCGAACGCGTTCAGCACTCCGATTGGTCCGTTTCGTGCTCTGCACCAATCGGACCGCCTAACGCGTTCGATGTAGTAAATCGAATTTGTCGAAAGAAACTTACACTAGGGGTACAGATGATTGTGTTTAAGAAGACGAATTGTTGTAGTTTTATATTCATATTGCAACGGGTACTACCCCCCAGAGTGGGCTTTTTATAACACGTAATTTTAATTATCAGGAAAGACATGATATATATATCAAAGTTTTATTAAGATTACGCTGTCATCTCTTAATTGCATAGGACTAGAAGTTAAAAGTAGCTTACTAATATTTAATTAATAGATGATAATACTGCCTGAGGCGTCCAATGATTGAAACGTTGGTCGATGACACCAGAACAGTCAAAATATTAATAGCCACAAGTTTTATGAATATAGGTTGCAACATGTGTAATAACTATGAATAAAATGACTGCCTCATTAGTCTAGTGATCGTAAGCGCGACTGCTGAGCGTGAGTTCTTGAGTTCCATTCTCGGGTCGGGCAAAATGTTATTATTATATGGAAATTCTCAGTAGCAGCACAGGTGTTGAACTGTGCCCGGTAGATGGTAATAGACTCGCCCCCTATTACACGGGACTCAATAACGGCATCGGCGAAATGTGCGTGTATAATAGTACACCTCTGCCTAACCCCTCGGGGAATACAGGCGTGTTGCTATGTTATGTTATGTTATATGAATAAAATTCAATAAAAATATAGAAAGTAATAAAACATAGAAGAATAATTAATGTTTTATTAGAATTAAGTTACATGACATTAACTAATTGCCTCGGAAAGCACGTTAAGCAGTTGGTCCCGGGTGTCATACGAAGACCTATGACAGTCCTTACGGCTGTCAGTAGTCCAAAAACTCTGACAACCAGTCTAACCTTAGAGTATCAGTGTCTACCAATAATTGGGTGGCGCAGGTCAGAAGGCAGTCGCTCCTTGTAAAATACTAATATTCAGCTGCAACCGGTTAGATTGGAAGTACACCAGTGTAGTTGGGAAAAGGCAGGCAGATGATGGAGATGATGATACGATAAATACTTTGCTCATGTTGCGTATGTTATCCACTATGTTTTTAAACAACAATAATCCTCGATTCAGTATGACCAGGTGTAGAGCGGGTTTCCACCACTTTGTCGTTGACAATCCATCTATGCGTACAAAGCTTTTTGCCTCACCATTGCTCATGCGAACGGAAATGAAGTGGAATTATCTGCCAAACTATGTCTTCCAATTTGTATAATCTAAAAATCGAGAGTACATTGATTATACATTAGGTATATTGTTCATTGGCATTTCTTGATCATTGTGATCTAATCTCCGCAGCATTGTCACTTACCATGGTTGAGGTTCTGTCAAATGCAATCAGTTTTACTATATAAAAACTCTGGTTTTACCTCTAAAGTTCTTAAATCATTAAAGAACACAGGATATAGGTACGTATCTATGTCCAGACAAACGGAAAGTTTACTAAGTATAGTTCTACTGTAATATAACGGTGCTACTCGTTTTGTACAGATGTGTTTTTACGTGGCAGGTTTATTACCCCCTGATTATACAGATTGCGCAAACGCAAGGTTTATGATAGCCTTGTCTAGATGTCCAAAAACATGTGGTACACCAGGGATCTAACGATAAAAGTTCCGGTGCCAGTACAGTTAAATGTGTGGTGGAACTTTGACCACAGCTATCAGATATTCTTGTTTGTTATAGTGTTCACATGGTCTTGTGAAGGCTGTGAGGGTGTCGAAGGAGACCATTTCTAACTTCCCGATAGAGAACAACTGAGTAAAGGGAAAAATATTTCATTTAAATTGTGTGAAGATCGTGGCTTATTGCGCTCGTAACAAAGGTATGTAGAGTAAAGATAATTTATTATTGTGTATTTATATATAAATATAAACACAAGTAAAGATTTCAATAAAAAGTAATAAGTTTTAGTCAGAAGTTTTTTTATATATTATATAAATATTTGTTCATCTGATCTCACTATTATAGTTTCTTGGCGAAAATCTAATAAATCTCAAATGTAAATGGATGTTTACTTTCAACAATATAATTTCATTGACAAATGAGATACATGTTTTATCTGACTTATCTTTACCGCTACAAAAAAATAAAGAATTATAGAATGTCAAAAGCGAAATAAAGATCTCCCAAGGATTCCACATTTGAAGATTGACACGGAATATTTCATGATAACACATATAATGTCTAAAATATAAATAAATAAATTTTGGCACTCTCAAACTGATTTGAGAGTGCAGAATCTGAATTCCTTATTTAGTCGTTATCTTAATAAGAACCATTAACAAACAGTAAAATTGCTCTTAGAAAGGTATTTATAAATATAGCCATACAATATATATGTAGACCTAGTATATTTAAAAATATACACTATTATATACCTATAATAAAATTATTATTTATCATCGCCTATATCACCTTCCTCAATATTCGCGGTCGCCTAAATCACCTTTCTCTGTGTTCGGTCATAATTTAATAAGCTGTCAATATTTCTAATAAACTGATGACAGTTCATTAAATATCACAAAAATATTGCTGTTTTCTTTCTCAATTAAGCTTTATATTTTAGGAATACAATAATAACGATAAAACGGAAGCACAAAATGATGGTTCCTAGTTCATTAAAGATTTCGCATAATCGTAAATTTTGTCCATAAACTTGTCAGCGAGGCCCTGCGTGGGCGCATGGCTGACCTCCTTTATATGATAAGATGATATAGCTACGTCGATGCTAAAGATGCATTACCTTGATACTTCATGATCATGTAAATTGAGATTTTTGCATCGTGCTTTTTGCTTTTTTTTTAAACAAAGTTCAAAAAAGGAGGAGGTTCTCAAATTCGACTGTATATATTTATTTCATTTTAATAACGGCTAAGATCTTTTCTCTGGAATACTCTCACTGCTATTTCAAGCTAACAAAAATAACTTTTGAAATAATGCGCCTACATGAATAATTAATTAGTTAGCGTATCAAAATCTTCAATGGTGATTAATAGTGAACGCTAATCTGATACTGTAATTACCTATTAATAATATTATATGTTCTTACAAAAACATACTTTTGTGTTCTTTGCATTATTAGTTCATCGACTGGCGTTAATTTCAAAACTATAAATTATGCAGATGCTGTTTCTCAAAATCAATTTCAAGTTGTGGGTTTCATATAAAATTGATACCTAACAAGCTTATTTAGCCATAAACGTTCGTGCAACAAGCATTAGCATTCGACACTATCCTACATTTCATCAATAAATAACTAGAATCTTTGCTGTGCCAATATTTAGAACATTATAAGACGATAACTTTTATACTTAACACGAAAATTAGATATTTTATGACATTAAAACAGCATTCGTTTTGTATGACAGGTTTTTACAACTATTTTACATTTCCTCCCTATTAATTATACGTCTTTTTATGGATTTAGAAAAGAATATTAAATAGTCACATGATCTGTATTTAGAGTAGAATTTGATAGACGGTGTGCTATGGCGTTACCATGCCGTTTTGGAGATTTAAAAGCATGTCAGTTGCTCAGAATATAAATGGCTAATAGATATACGGTTGATTTAAGAATAGTTAGAATTAAATTATAATTTATAAATACATTTTAAACCACCGTTAATTAGCACTGAAGAGATCTGTTTTGCAAATATTTGAATTTGATTATCACTTGCGTTAACGGTGAAGAAAAATATCGCAAGCAAACCTGCACTTCAGAGGGCTCGATTAAGTTCTTAATGTGTCAATATCGACCAACACCTGTAATTCCGTTCGCCGGTAATAGGCAGGTAGCCAGTATGGTGACTTACGGTCTAAACACCAAGAAAGGCCTGTGAAAAGCAGTGGGATAGAAATAGCAATCTATAACTGTCTACTGCTGGGCACGGCCACAATATGATTTATTATATTTTCTTATACCTTTTTAGCTACATTTAAATGAAATGCAATGAAATAAAATTATTTATTCAGCAGGATTTTTCAATCACTTTTACCTGTCTTTATTAAACTAGATGGCGTCGGCATTTCCTATGACTATCCCTGAGAAGAAACGCCGAAACAATCTCAGGGGTTAAGGTCAATTTTAAAGTCCAGACAGAGTATAGTAGGATTTATGTGAGACAAATATAGCGTGGAATGGCCGTTTGAAGAAGGTGCCATAGCTATTTGATCTGACCTGTCGCACAGAGGGCAAGCATGGATCAGTCATCGTGAAAATTAATAAATTTAAAAGCGTTTAGCCTACATCTCACTAATATGTATAACTATCTTCCGCTCGAGGCTTCGCCCGCGTGGTTTACGAACCCGTACATTTTTCCGGGATAAAAAGTAGCCTATGTGTTATTCCAGACATCCAGATCCGTTCAGCAGTTCGGGCGTTAAAGAGTAACAAAGATCCATACATCCAACCATCCGTCCTCACAAACTTTCACATTTTTAATATTAGTAGGATAGTAGGAAGTATTAGTAGGATGTATAGCGGTTATATATAAAAGATTGTTTAAATTTAATCGCCATCAAGACAGTATATGTACGTTCTTAATACTATTGAGCGACTAAATTAAGTGCAAAATAAGTAACAACTTTCATTTAATATACCATGATTATAGTTTAATACACACATACAATTTAGTGGCTTGATTAACATCTTAAGAGTTGGTTTTTAAATTATATTTACTGCCAAACGGATATAATCTTAATTATCTGCTGCGAAAAAGTAAAATATGAGCTTTCTTATATCCGTCACGGTGATGGGCGTGTCCAATTAAAACTGAGATAGGATAGGCCTGAATCGTAAATCATAGTTATTTTTTTATACGTGTCCAATGTTTTAAATTCTTTATTTTCTTTTTTATATCACATTTATAAAAAAGCTCTGTAAGGCGACTGTCAGTCTCTTCTGTCGGTTAGTGTCGCAAACTCCAGGAAGATTATTATATGATTAATTTATAATGAAGAAACAAGCTACACATCAATTTGAATGTAGAGCCTTCACATAAATCTGAGGAATGTACTGATATCATATGCAGGCTTTTATGGCCCTTAGCCTTAGCCTAAATCCAGCTTGGGATCTGAAGCCAAGCACTAATTTTCAAAAGAGATGAAATAATTTAATTTAAAATTAAAGTACACAATCTAAGGTTCTGCTATAAAAAAAAAAATAATGCTAAAACTGTTAAACAAATTATATTATGAAGTATTATTTTTTATGATTTATTTTTGAAAAACTCTGCCCCACACTGGGACTAATTCCTGTATACAAACACATATATATTCGCATACACAAATACATATATATCATGATATAATTTGTTAAATACTGACAGTTCACAAGTGCGTTATAAATTCAAGATTATGCTCCGTTTGTCACCCGACCACTTAAAACGATATAATATTATGATTTATCGAGAGCATTTTTCTTTTAAACTTATTTGCATAATAATATGTATAATTATTGTAAAAAGGAAGCGATGACAAGTTGCTATCCAAAGGAGAAAACAGTTTAATCTAAAAATAAAAGATCGAGAATAGCGGTAAACTTTAAGATTTCCTCTAATTCCAGTTTTACTGTTTTGAAGGCACACGTTATAATGAACATTAAAATGTATATAAGTCATTTGAATACCAAGAATGATAAAAATAGATGTAACGGAGCATCACACCTGTCCTTGTCCCCGAAGGGTCAAGCAGAAGTGTCTTATTGTGAATCGTACGCCTGCATTCCGCTATTGATATTGATGCCGTTATTGATACGTAATAGGAGGCGAACCTATTGCCATATTTGCCATCTACCGGGCACATTTTTAAACATCGTGCTGCTATTAAGAATTTTCTAATACTGAATACCAATACTCAAAACACTGACTCATCTGGTACTCCGTCCAAGTCCACACGCTTAACAGTCGTGCTTACGACCACTGAGCTAATCAAGCAGTCTATAAAGATATATAAGCTCAGATTATAAATTCCACCCTATGAAATTAATTAAATTCACGAAGGTATAGAAATGAGGTTTAGTAATACAAATAGTGCTTGACCTAGATCTTAATTGGACCGCTTATACGTAACACGTAAAATACTAGAGATGTGTTCCTTCACATTATCCGACGTTATATCGAATATCAGTTCCGATAAATACATTTTGCGTTCTATACCAATATCATACCCGTATTCGTGTTAGCCACTCCTCGATTGAACGAAAGTTTCTGATGCACGCGTGTCATATCATAATCCATTTCTACACATGATAACAGTTTTCAGGGGTAGGGCAGTTCTTATGCTATTGTAGATTTGAAACGCAGCCGCGTCTTCGTCGAGATACGTATTCGGCATAGCCCGAATGTTTAACCAGGGGCCCTAGTGTAAGTTTCTTTTGACAAATTCGATCGAACGCGTTCGGCGCTCCGATTGGTCCGTTTCGTGCTCTCCACCAATCGGAGCGCCGAACCCGTTCGATGTAGTAAATCGAATTTGTCAAAAGAAACTTACACTAGGGGTACTGTAATGGCAACAGTAAATAATTTTAGGGGCGCCACCTGGGGCCACCGCTCCTCTTCCTTCACGCTAAAGCTTACAGAATAAACACCTTAAGTAGGTGTTAGAATTTGCGATCACCAATCCATATACCAAACGTGGTGATCACCGCAATATAATCTCATGATGTCGTTATTCAGTCTATGAGGTTCTAGAGCCTTATTAATCGGTACCTTGACCTTGCTTACGTCGAACTTGAACTTTGTTCTAAACCGCGTGAGTGAGAAATCTGTTGCAATCAAAGTTTCCCCGCGTAGCGCTACCAAGGCTCACGGTTGGTTATTCAATTTCTACCGTATCGTTATCAAGGTTTACATGTTCTCTAGTATAGGTACGTACCCTTATTCTATAATTTTGAGGTTTTGGTAAAGGTGAAAACTGACCCTGCTATTTATAATGAGTATTTGTTATTAACCAAATGTTCATATGTGACCAAAATCTTAAAAAGATTCTAGAAATAAATGAATTCTATTTAGTACATAGATACAATAGTACACCTCTGCCTAACCCTTCGGGGAATATAGGCGTGATGTTAGGTGTTATGTCATTCTAATTACTGGTAAGTTACAAATATGAAGTTGCTAAAATCTGTCACCTCGAAGTTAGGGTGTCTCAGATCCGAAAAAATCTTATAATATTCAAATTTATAAAAAAAAAAAATACTTATATGTATTCGTGGTTATATATTTTTTTCTCTATCTAAATGAGTAGCAGAAATTCCTTACTTTTTATCGAAAACTATTCAACGAGTTAGCTCGGGGACTTTCTGAATCTGTGTGCTGGAAATAGGCCTCCGCCACAGTCATGAATCAGATGGTCTTCATCCACATAACCAATAACTAAAATTGAGCAACAAAATATACACAATAATCATAAATACGGAAATTAAAGATGGTGAATTATGTATTATAAATTAAATCAATAAAATTCTGTAATAAAATACCTATACATGTAATCTGAATGGTTACCTCGATATTCCACTCAGGTATATATTTTAATAGGATGGGTGGGTGTTAATTTGAAGATATCATCATAAGAATAGAATGCATTTGTCACAATCTCTTTTAATAAACATAAAAATCCGATATAACAACGGTATCCAACATAAAAAAAAACGTTTAACAAAGTAACCTATTAGCGCTTTTAAAGAAATCAGTAATTTATATAATGTAACGGACTAATGCCACAAAATAGCACATTATCTGCTATATTCTTTTAACATTTTATTGTTCGCAGTTCGAAAGGTCTCCAGTTCAGTTCTCGGGTCGCGTAGGAACTATCGTTAAAACGGTGCTTCACTGTCAATAGCCTAACAATGTCCGGAATAACGCCAGTTGAACAAGTTTTATGAGGTCGTAGTGACGGGATTATTTATTTAGTACTTTTTTTTATGTTATTGTTCTAGGGAAGTGACTCGTTGTGGTTAAGTACCTCGTTGTTTCTTTTGGTTTGCTAGTCCAAACCTGTGCAAATAATGATATCACCACTTGACCTTAGCTACTTCAACAGTTAAAGTAGTCAGTAGTTCATTTAAAAAAGTACCTATGTATTAAATATTAACGAAAACAAGAACATAATCTTGTTCAGAGATCCTATATTAAACAGGAACTCTCATGAATAACTTTACTTGGCACATTAGATGGGTGTTTCGACTCTAGACAGATAATGTAACAGTTCGAAAAAAAATATGGTGAATATTTTTATAAATATTTAATTAATTCAATAATACAAAAACTATATTTAAAACGAGAACATAATTTTAAGACTTTTTTATATGAAGTTGACAGTTTAAATCTAGTAAACAAAATATTAAAGTTTACCTAATAAAAAATATGTACATATATTTTTAGCTTAATTGATTTCTGTAACAAAATAGCACAATAAATAAATATTTTGCAACACTTATAAAACAAATAACATTTTGTGCCCATCAAATGTTATATTATTTCCATTTGACCTTTGGGTAGGTACTTTTATTTCAAGTTCGAAGGTACAATCACTAACTTGATTTAAAATAAAGCTAAACAGACTTGTATGAATAATCACGAACTCATCGAAACCCTTAATCATAGAAGTATCGTCTACGATTTCAGCGTTTTAGTTAGGACTGCCCTTAGCAACCGCGACAGCAATAGCGTCTCCCGTTTCACTCTTAGCGTTGCTGATAGCTGAAGACGCTCCTTTACTTCCACCACACGTGAAACAAGGTGCTTCTGGTGCGATGTTAGCTTTGGGGAACGCATTGAAGACTGGTCTCGGCGGCGGGGATGGTGCCAGGGGTGGGAAAGGTGGCCAGAACCTCGGGACTGGCGGTGAATGATGATAATGGTGAGATGGAGGTGGGTAGTACTCGTAGTTCTCGTAGTGGTGAGGGGAGCGTTTCAGTCGATGGATGAGAACGGCTTCGGTAGCTGGAAAGAAAATCATTTTTGCAGTAGATAACGCTCTAATTTACTTATTTACTTCATCTTTTTAAAGCTGATTCGAAGTCGAAGTCGTCATTCAGTATGAACTTGAGACCAATTTTTGTATCGATGTTACGTCATTATTGAGTAATTGACCAATCACACTCGCAAATTCTAATCAGCAGAATATATTTAATTTTCAAATTACGTTTTATCCAGCACGTTTTGACCCTCCAGCAATGGTTTTATTGAAATACATTTAAAGTTTAAATGAAATTGAAATGTTGCTGAAATTTAATATCATTGAAAAGATAGTCATAATATCGATAATTTTGATCCAATAAATTATAACTTACTTTTGACATCAGCGGCCGCAAGTTCAAGTAAAACAGCGGCTGCTAACAATACGCCTACTCGCCACATTGTGTCGTTTTAATTTGAATTATATTGTCAAACGTAACTTTTTATACGTTGCGTAGATCAATATCAAATAAAATACCACGAAAAGCCACTTGTCGCAAGTAAACGTTAATTAATTATGAATACTTACATGGGTTGTGTTAAAATCACTGTGGAACTGGTGAATCCCAGTAGCGTGTTTGATTTAGGACGGTTACAAACGATCAAATGAGCTTGTCAGTATGGATTTAAGGTGCTCAGAAAGGGATGTATAACAAAACAACAAATTTCCCTAAACAGCGATAAATCTCTGGCGTGTCAAGCGGCACAAAGTAGAGAAAATATAAAATATATTGTTTGTGGCACCTGAGTGCTGGGTGCATTTCGGTAGCTTGACGACATTGCTCGTTATTATCTTCAAATCAAATCAAATCAAATCATTTATTCATATCATTTTGGGCATTAGATGATATCTTCTTCATAACATTATGAAAGAGTTTATTTGTTACGTTGCAGTATATGTGCTTGTATATTTAACGTAATATAAAGACTAGCCCAGACAGTAACAATAGATATTTTTAAAATAATTCCACATTCTTGTTACAGTCAATATTCTTTAGCAATATCTGTGGGAGGTTCTTTAAATCTCTCACTCTTGCTTAGTTTGCGTGTCATATTTTCAGTTATTCGCTGTGTATTTTATTTTTATCGTGTCTATCATGTTCACTTCTTTTATTCATAAAATCAAATCGTCGTATCAAATAATTTATTTACACGAATATCGTACAATCAATGTTTTAAATAATTAAATGGTTTATTATATTCTGTCGTTATGATGTGCAAATAATCAGAAAGTATGTTCAATCTTTCATCATCATCAGCCAGAAGACGTCCACTGCTGAACGAAGGCCTCCTTCATAGGAGGGTTTGCCATAATCCCCACGCTTGGCAGGCGGCTTGGGGATCGCAGTGGCTCACCGATTAGTGAGAGGACACTGCTGCCCGTCCTCCGGTGTCTGGCCGTAGTTTTAAGACATACCCGGGTCTTTCTTCATCTCTTTCTTCGGTTTCAATCTTTGTTGATCACTTTTGCATGAAAGGTTGTGATTGACCTTAGTAAGTACAAAGTTATGTGTTTCCTTTATTTGTGGGTGTGTTTTCATTCACGTGTGGATTTGATGATTTCAGATTGATTTAGATCAATTTTCGCGGTCATTTTGTTTATCATGTATAGTCTATGATGCAGTTCCTTGAGAATTTAAATAAGACTGGACGACTAACCGCTCTTGTCACTACTATCGCTTAAAGTGACAAAATAAGAACTAACAAATCAATAAAAATACCTAAAACAGACACATTATGCTTCGAATTCGAACGCATGTGTGAATTAATGTATGTTCTCAAAACATTTCTGAATAAACTTAATTATTGTATAATTAACTTGTGTTTTTCTCAAAAATATCTCGATTTAAGATGACGATCATGATTGTAATGGTTGTTAGTGTCATTTCACTTATTGAATATATTATAATGTTTGGTATTTCTGGTATCGAATGGTTTGAAGAAGGAAGTACAAGGAATTTATTATGTGTCTCGTTTATAGAGACATTACAAAAGTTAGTGGACAATACAAGTAACCAGAGGGTTGTCCTTTCTTTGATCAAAGCATAAGCATTGGCCTTCAACGTGGCAATGTTGCCAGTTTTCTGGGAACGGTACGAGTATACAGTTATGTGTATTTTGACGCCTAAGAGATAATATAGGATAGTTTTTTTTTGTTTTGCCTTTATTACCTTAGCCATAAATAGTACATTTTCCGTGTAACTTCGCACCAAATCCGCACACCAGATAGTTTAATAGATTTGGTGGTTAATGCATCGTTAAGGCTGTAATACGTTTGGTGTAGTTTTAATTCGTACTTTTATAAAAGAGCAGACCCTTTCTTCTAATATTAATCTTATTAAATAGTCCTGCTGCGAAAGTGCATACCTATATAAGTATATGTAGAAATATAAATTCTCACTTCTTTCTTCTTATTAAAATAGCGTTACTGGATGTCAGTCTTTATTCATTCAATTGAGATGATGTAAGCCAGATATACCGACTTGAGCACTGACGCAAATTGCCTGAAAGCCTGTGTCTATCGGTGGGACATAGTCTAATTCGATGAAGGTATGTGCTAGATTTTCAAGTAACTTTGTGCTCGGTTAATTGTCACATTCATTTATTTTCCATTTATATTTATAAAAGTATCTATGGGTAAATCGCTAAGAATGCTGAATCGCTGGTTATGTAAGAATGAAAAATGATAAAATTTAAAATTATATTTTATTAAGCAAAATGTTTACATAAAATAAGTCTTATTTAAATCACAACGCTCAACTATTATATCATAACTAAAGGATCGATAAAGCAGGTTTTCACTTCTTATATTTAACATACATATCTAACCACTTACAGAAACAGCTATAGCATTTCCACTGTTACTCTTAGCGTTACTTAAAGCATAGTTGCCCTTTGAGCAAGTACTACATCCACTCTGCTGCTGTCCAGCTGTTTGCAAACCTTCGGCAGCTAAACCAAGGGCACCATTCAGAGCTGATTGGGAAGACTTGAATCCACTTGATTCAGACTCACCACCGCCGTAGCCACTGGAACCACTGGCTCCAAAGCCACTGGAGCCGCTAGCTCCATAGCTACCGGAGCCGCTAGCTCCATAGCTACCAGAGCCGCTAGCTCCAAAGCTGCCAGAACTGGAACCGGCAGTGCCGGAACCACTGGAAGCACCAACTCCAGAGCTACCCGAAGCGCTGGTACCATGGCTACTAGGTCCACCAGAGCTATAGCCACCAGATGCGTTAGCGTCAAATCCACTGGAAGTACCAGCGCCGTAACTACCTGAAGCAAGAGCCCCGTGGCTTCCAAATCCGCCAGCAGCGTGGCTAGCAGAATCACCAGCGATGGAACCACTCGATGCACTGGAAGAATCGATGCCATAGCTACCCGAAACAGCAGCCCCGTGGCTTCCAAATCCGTTAGAACCTTGGCTTCCACCAACACCGTAACTACCAGATAAGCTTGCACTGGATCCGCTTGAGCCATCAGCGCCGTAGCTACCAGAAGCACCAGCGCCATGGTTATCGGAACTGCTAGCACCGTGGCCGTCACCGTAGACACCGGAACTGCCGGAGACGTAGCGCCCACCGCTAGCACCTAATCCACTTGCACTGGATGCTCCAAATTCTTGAGAAGCCTGCTGTCCGTTGCCAAATGCACCTAATCCACCGTTTGTGTTAGATCCACTGCTCGCGCTGTCACCCCTTCCAAATGCTGATTCCGAAGAGCCAAATCCACCAGATTTATGACCACCGCTGCCCTGGATTCCAGATTGTGAGCCACCATATTCACCATGATTGCTTCCACCTTGTTGATAAGAGTAGTGAGATTCTTTAAAGTTCACTTTTTTCACTCCATGTACTGATTGACCACCAAATTGACCTCCATAGCCCCCAGAAGATTGGCCACCAAATCCTCCGGATAATTGGGATTGTCCACCAAATCCAGTGGAACTCTGAGCATCAGATCCAGCTGAGGATTGTGATCCAGCCTCAAATGCCTGAGAGTTGGAGCTGCTTGAAGATTGTGAAGTAGACCCACCAGCCGCTCCAGAATCGTAGCCGTCAGGCGAACGACTTCTGTGACCTTCGCCTAAGGTAAATTGCCCACCGTTTTTAATTCTGGAATGGCCTCCATATCCTGAAATGCCACCAGCACCCGCCAAGGAAAATGCTTCTCCAGCATCCTGGTTGGCATCACCAGCGGCTGCTGCTGCTCCACTGAATATTCCTGGTTGAAGACCGTTGTCAGCTAAACCGGTCCAATGAGCAGTGTGGAAGTATCTCGATCCCCGAAACAAAGGTGGTAGTGGTGGTCCAGGTGGTGGTGGTGGTCCAAGTGGTGGTGGATATCCATACGCGCCATAGCCAAAGCCACCACATGTACCACATGGTGATCGTTCTACTCGCTTAGGAACCGCATCTGTAAATATAAAAAGTATATTAAAATATAGTTATGAAGCAAACCTTCATGAATTTCTAAAGTCATATTCGTGATCGTGGATTTTATAAAATACTCAATTTAAGAACGTAAAATTATTTTGTTCTAATTCTAAAGACTGATTTGTTTTTTACAAAAGAAATGTAGTAAGTATTATGTTTATACCTTCATTCTTAATGACTGCACATTGAGCCGTAAAGACGGCTAGAGCCAAAACTAAAAGGACAATTTTCTCCATCTTGCTGAAACCTCTGCCTTGTTCTGAAATAAATTGATCAGGTTCTAATATTTATAGGTTGTGTGAACATGAAAAAGTCCGACTTCCAAGAATAGTATCCTCAAATGACTGGTAACACTAAATAGATAATACAAACATCACATATGGCAACAGTGAGACAATTTACACTGTCGTCGTAACTATGTATTTGGAATGCACACAATCTTTGCATAATTGTACCTGGTAAAACCAAATTATGTCATATTTTAAAATGTTTGGCTAATTTTATAAGTCAATATTTACTTTCTAAGGTAGTGATTTCTTGGTAAATAATAACATTGATATTTTCACGAGAGTTTCTATTGGGCGGATCACTTATGGAAAAATACCAGCTGACCAATGCTGGGCACGCGTCTCTTCTTAAAATCAGAAGGGTTGAGCTTCAGCCTTGTCTTTATTGTACTTCTATTGACGAACACTCATGCTTTGAAGCAATGCTTTGAAGCTATGCTTTGAAGCTATGCTTTGAAGCTATGCTTTGAAGCTATGCTTTGAAGCTATGCTTTGAAGCTATGCTTTGAAGCTATGCTTTGAAGCTGTGCTTTGAAGCTATTCTTTGAAGCCATGCGACGAAAATAACGATATGACTACCGTCAGATGGGCACTTTTACACACTCACATGTCACCGCTGCCGTTATTGACTGCTGCTACTGAGAATATCCATGCAGAAAAACCAAGTAACAAGTTGTCCGACCCGGGAATCGATCCCAGGTCCTCACTACTCACTTTATCAATGAGGCTGTCAAGTCAAATCGTTTTTCCAACATACAATACATCATCATTATAAGTAGCAAAAGTCTGTTCCGTTCTTTTTCTTTTTTGGTTAACTATAGTTGGTGTTCCACGCGATAATTTTTTTTCCTTTTACGACACAACGAGCCTTGGTGAACATCAACAATACATTAACCCGTAGATTTCTACTGCTCGAAGATATGTTTATCATTTATGTGTTATAATGAGGTTGTGAGACACATAGTTCATAGTATTAAGTATGACCTTATTTTTAAAAGTCCTTTATACTACATATATATATATTTCTGTCCAGCTTCATTCTCAAATTAATCAAGCATTCTTTCCATTTTTTTTTACACTTACACACTAAGTTGTCTCCTGTACCGTTTACCTGGGTACCGTTTACAAACATCAGTCTCGATATATATACACTGAGGCGGGGAAGCTAATCGCTCAGCCACTGCATCATTTTAATAGTTTCTGGATAACAGAATTCCGGAGACTATGATCACCAAAGGCTGTACGGAAAGAGTTTTCAACTTTCACAAACATTTTTAACTAATTCTTTTTAATTTACCTAACTTAGCATGAGAAATCATTATATCGGCTCGAATTAAAAATTAGAAAACACTAGGTACTTAAACTGGCAAGACGGAACCACGTCTACACATTTTTCGGTGCGATATCATAGGGCATACCTACTGATGATTGGATTATATATAACGCTCTTATGCCACATGTCTAATGACAATCTGACAACCAGTTCAGCAGTAGAATAGTATCAGTCAGTCAGTATAACATTTGGATAGAAAGCTAAGATTGGTAGGTCACCCTAACATATCATATCAAAACAACAAATACGTCAATCGTGCATCTTGATAGGATTTGATTGAATCAAGTTAAGTCAGAGATTTTTATTTCATCTAGGCCTTAAAAAGTTGAGACTCTAGGCGCGTATAAGCCGATATGTATGGTAAAATACTTAGCAGGTATGCGATACTGACAAACATCCTAGTGTTTGCCGCTAATTATGCAAATGATGGTAATTTTATAAAAAAAAATTTTTAGGCATTCTATTTTTTCACATTTTGTGGACTCCGCGTAGCACTCATTTTTCATACAAAATTTGAGTCCCATAAAGGTCAAATTTGTGAAAAAATGTTTTTGGAATTAATTCCACACTGAAGTTTTCCTAAGAGACTATAGCATACTATTCTTCAGTGACTGTTCTAAATATTTTTGATTTCTTTCTTACAAAAAGGATGTGATGAAGTGTTTATTGGTTATGGTAACCTCACTTACCGTCAGGCGGACCGTATGTCTGTTTGCCACAATAGTGGTAAAAGAAAAATTCTACTGAAAATGTCTGGGGCGCTATTGAATATATATATATAATGTGAGTTCTACCCTTACGGTGGATAAACAACAGTACACCTTTGGTCTCCCCGTTATCAAAGGCTGTGTATGTATGTAAGTTGAAAATAAAACAAAACCTTAACTGATACAAAAATCGTTTATTTTAACAACAACACCTTAGATTATACAAAATTCCTTTACACAAATCCATGACATAGTTTTGCAACATAGTCTTATTTGCCACGCACACCAGCGCTGGAGCTAGCACTGGATTCAGCTTTAGACGCACCGCCTGAACTGAAGCTGGTGGACTGGCTCTTAGCAACGCTCAGTGATCCAGAGTTTCCACCAAAACCTGGTCCGCTACGACCAAAACCTGGTCCGCTACGACCAAAACCTGGTCCGCTAGGGCCGAAGCCAGGTCCGTTGGGGCCAAAGCCAGGTTTGCTAGAGCCGAAACCAGGTCCGGTAGGGCCAAAACCAGGTTTGTTGGGGCCGAATCCAGGTCCGCTAGGGCCAAAACTAGGTTTGCTAGAGCCGAAACCAGGTCCGCTAGGGCCAAAACCAGGTTTACTAGGGCCAAAACCAGGTCCGCCAGAACCAAAGCCGGGTCTGTTTAGGCCAGGTGGGCTGGGGGCAGGAAACCTGCCAGGACCGCCATATCCGCCGGCGCTAGCACTAGATTCAGCGGTGGCGCTGCTAAAACCCGCAGGTGACCTCGCTACTCGTGACGCTGAAATGAAAAAAAGAAGGAACACTGATGTAATTGAAACATATTTAGTCGTAATCGTAAACTGCTAATTATGGACTTCATAATAAATTGTAATTAAACTATCATCATAGCATCACGCCTGTATTCCCGGTAGGGTTGAGCAGAGGTGTAGTATTGTATACCCACATCTCGCTGATGCCGTTATTGAGTCTCATGTAATTAAGCGAGCCTAGCGGGCACAATATCAAATTCCGGGCTGATACTGAAAATTTCCATACAGGAAAATCCCGTAACACTTTCCCCGACCTGGGAATCGAACCCAGGATTTCACGCTCATGAGACAATACTGACACACTTTAAAGTTCTTGATGCTTTATTAATGTACAAATAAAATCTAATACATTAGGGATATCCGGGTAAAAAGTTACGGAGCAACACATTTTTGTCAATAACTTCAGAGATTTGTTTGCAAAAAATATAGAAATGTTTACAAATATTACCTGCACTGATTATATTAGCTAGTACTAGAACAGCCAAGACACAAACAGTCACACGAGCCATATTGAACGTTCACGATTATTCCTCGAACACTGATGTATAAGTCATCAGTACATCTTTATATATTGATCTGTCGAACCAATAAACACTGAGTGAGAATTTTAGCACAGTGCTATTTTTTTTTCTTAACAGGATTCCGACCTGGCCAGTGTAAACATCCAGATCTATTCGCGGTCGTCCATTGTAGATATTTGTTAGTGTTTATTACATATATTGTTCATGATTGAAGTTTGACACCCACTACGGTCTACGATCGTCACACGAACTACGACAATATTCAAGATTAACAGGATGGAACTTCTTCGTCTTCGGCTCAGGGGGGCAATTCTCGGGGTCTTCGACGTTTATATCTACTAGACAGTCTCTTCCCTATAGACATTTTTTATGCCATAGATTAGCAAACATGAAGACGGCTTTAATAGGTTTTGTATATGCACATTTTGTTTTTCATTAAGTATTCTATTATTTCATGTTTTTCATACAAAGTTTGTATATACATAATTGTTTTCATCTTTTCTCAAAAATCTCGACTGCATACAACCGCAGCTACATTTAGAGGATTTTAAATAAAAAAAAAAACTGTAATAAAAGAAGTCTGAAAAGGGTTGACAACTGATATCAGGCACGTTTTCTTTCGATTTATCTCGATTTCGAAATAATCTCTAATTCAGTGGCGTAGCTACCGGAGGGCTAGACGGGGCAGTGCCCCGGGGCCCCCAAGCTCAGGGGGCCCCTCGGACTCTAACTTACGAACTATAAATTGAACTAGTGAAATTTTCTCCCACATTCGGAATATAAATAAACCAGATTCCAGGAACGCGACTTTAATAATAGCAACTTATTTGAAAAAGTACAGGGGAATTCCCAACAAGTCTCGAACATCTTTGTTTGAAACTTGGTACTACTCTACGTTGGTAAAGGGTGCTCAACGGGACCCTATTAATGTGCCTCCGCTGTTTGTGTGTCTGTCACAGGACTGTATTTTTTGAACGGTAACAGGTAGATATTTTCTTTTATTTTCATAAGATAGTTTTAATTAGTTCATTAAAATAAGTTACAATTTGTATTTGGTTTTTAATTTTATTATGGAGTCGACTGTATTACGACAAGGTACGTCGAATTCTGAACACGACGAATACGGAACAAACGATTTTAAATAGTTTAGTTGGGGCCTAGTTTATTTTTTGCCCCAGGGCCTTTGGTTACCTAGCTACGCCACTGCTCTAATTACAGAAGAGTTAACCTCAACATCATTCATGCTGAATCCATCACCATCATTCATGTAAAAAAGAGAAGGGGTGAGGTTAGCGTTAAGTTTTACCTTCCTTATATTATGCGTTTTACGTTTAATATTAATAATTGTATAATAAATTAACTTTTTGTTTTATTTAGAATATCCATAGAGTTTCTTGCCGGTCCCTTCTCCATAGTACCTACCTCCTTTTGGAACCGTGGGCATAGTATTTCGACTTTTTAAAAGTGCCTGCAAAGGCCTACAAAAATAAAAAACTTTCACTTTGACCACCCCATTTGATAATACATGGAACGACATGAAACGAATGTAACCAGCTCGACAGTTTAGAGAGGCGTAGTATATTTGTGATCATTTTTATGAGCAAATAAAGCATTTGGCAGTTTTAAAAATATTGGATATTAATAATAGTTCTATTATATAATATTAATCTTAAATCTTTATTTGAAGCGGATTTGCTCTACTTCTTTGGAAAAACACTGGGTTATATCAAATACTAAACAATGAAAAAATACCTTAAAAAATAAAACACGTAGGTTGCATCCTTTATTACAAAAAAATGTATCCATATTATTCAAAATAGTTTATCACTTATCACATCACTAGTCTTATTTGCCAAAACTACCAGCGCTCGCGCTTGAGTAAGCTTGTGACGCACCACCGAAACCAACACTGATGGACTTGCTCTTAGAGACACTGAAAGATCCAAGATTGCCAAAGCCAGGTCTGCGAAAGATGGGTGGCCGGTAACCGCCGCCACCAAAACCGCCACCAACGCCATATCCGCCACCAATGCCATATCCGCCACCGACGCCATATCCGCCACCGACGCCATATCCGCCACCGACGCCATATCCGCCGCCGAATTGCGGTGATCTCTCTACCCTTGAACCTGTAATAAATGATGTAATGTTTACAAATTTTATAAACAATGCCAAAAATGTTAGATGTTGTGATTTGGTTTTGCAACACTTTGTATCACCCAGTATAAGTCTATTACTGGGACGGGGTATTTAAGAAGAGATATGAAAAAGTTACGGATTTTGTGAAATTCAAAGATATAACACTAACCTACTGAATCTATGGTAGGTTATGGTTTTCTTCTGATATCAATTATCATATCATATTAGATTTTAATAGATATTATTTTTCAATATTTGATATTTCCCGGGATTTACCGAAAACCCTAGTTTCATTTACTTTGTCAGTTTATGACAATATGTATTCGTACTCTTTTGAATTGCATGTTTTGAACAAACAGACATAGACCACAGGGCTTCAATAGTCTGCAAATATTGACGATCTTAAACATAGCATCACGCCTGTAATCCTCGAAGGGTAAAGCAGAGGTGGACTTATCCCATATCAAACGGGGCAAGCTTATTACCGTGTATTGGCACAATACCAAACTCCGAACCAAGGTAATTGAAACTTAGAATTTCACTTAGCTAGGAACTGAACCCTTGCAATCACTAGAGCAATGAGTACACTTTATAATTTGGTTGTTGTATATTTGACGACACGGTTGGCGCAGTGGCTAAGCGATTAGCTTTCTGCGCTGTGTCACGGGTTCGATCCCCGCACGGAACAAATATTTGTATGATCTACAGATAGTTGTTTCGGGTCTGGTTGTGTGTGCATGCGACATGTATGTTTGTAAACTGTACCCACGACACAGGAGAAATCCTAGTGTGGGGCAACGTTTTTTTTTTAAAAAAAGAAAAAAATAATAAAAAATATATCTGAAGTAGCTTCAAAAGAGATTCCTTAAAAATAAAAATATATATACAATTACCTGCTTCGACGCAATTATAATTCACTAAGACTAGAACAGCCAAAACACAAACAGTGAGACGAGCCATTTTGTACCACAAGCAATCAACTACCACTAAATACAATAAGGTTATTACGCCAATATATATTGATTTTGATCATTGAAGCTAAACGTCACTTAACTAAGTAAATTAAATACCAGGTTTTTGGAACTTCAATGTTTACACAGTGATTACATTGAGGTTTTTCTTAAGAATTTTACATTGTAAACAGAGTTTGGTGCACTCCAAGGCAAAACGTAGACTTTATTAAACACAACTTCTATTTTGTGTAACTCGTTAACTTTTTTGGAATCAAACTTTGTCGTATGTTTCACGTCAATGGTCTCTTATTTAATAGTCTCTTTGTTGTCTTGGCCAGTTCTCTGTGAAAGAATATGTCATCAACTTTTTCTAGACTTGCCTCAGCGATAGCCATTCAGGCACCCACTGCATGATAATCCTAGACATTTTTTCCTGATGTAATATTAAGTAAATATACTTGTGCTAACTCATTATGATGACGTCGAACCATCGCATCGTCATGCTATATTAACTTCTAAGAATTGTCGTAATAATTATATTATCACAACCAGATCATAACAACTATCTTTAGATCATACAAATATTTTTTCCATGCGGGAATTGAAGAAGACATCTAGGCAGAAAGTTAATCACTTAAATCAGCCACTGTGCCACCCGTGGTTCTCGTTGATACTATATAGCTACTATATTTATTATAACTGGTATCACACAGCTAATCTGTATATTTTTTTAATTTAATTTTAATATAATTTGTTTCTTAAATTTCCTTAATTAATTAATTATTCCTTTTTCAAAAAGTTCGTCAGATGACGTTAGTTACAGGCATGTATTGCACTAACCCCAAATAAAAATGGCAAGAGAAAAATTACTATTTTCTTGCCTAGGAAACTAATTCCATTCAGTTATGTTGCCGTAGATTGAATGATGACTCAGTTGAGAAAAGTTTTAATGAATCTTTTGTTAAGGAATTCTTAAGTTCTAAAAGTCGAGACGGTTCCTATTGCCATCAATTGGGTAATCTATCTTATATTTCTTATGAGTTAAAGGTTAGCAAAATTAGCAAATACACTCATTTGCCCGCCTCTTCGCGTATATAGGTATGAATATAAATATGTACATGTATGGATAAGACGGTTATAAATAATAATACTACATATTAAAATACAACAGCCTTTATTTCATAATTAAAATCTTTCGCACAGGATTCGTCTACTTGCCATTATTCGTATCATTTGCCGAAACCACCATTGTTGGAACCGGCACTTGATTGAGCTCCGCTGCCAGAACCGCCCCCGAAACTAACTGACTCGCTCTTGGAGAAACTTAAACCGGGATTTTCACCATATCCAGGACCACCATAGCCTGGGCCGAATCCAGGCGGGCCATATCCGGGCGGGCCGTATCCGGGCGGGCCGAATCTAGGCGGGCCGAATCCACCCGGACCGAATCTTGGTGGGCCGAATCCAGGCGGGCCGTATCCTGGGAACCCGGGGCCGTGTCTATCGAAGCCGGCGATACCACCAACCGCAAAACCGCCGATTCCTCCGTCGTAGCCGCCAAAATGCGGGGATCTAGCTACTCGGGTCGCTGAAAAACCAATAAGAATATGATGTGAAGGAATAAAACCTGTTAAATTATAATATTTGCAATTATTGTCTGGTATAAATGATGGTCAAAAAACAAGAGCGAATAGGTAAACTTGAAGAACATGTTTTGATCAAATTTAATTTTTGATCATCTCTGAACATTATTAGATCCAGCCTGTATGTCAATAAGAAATCAAAATTTGAAATACCTGCATCAGTGCCACAAATGATTAAGATTAGAACAGCGAAGACACAAACAGTAAGGCGATCCATTTTTACCTAAGCCTATAGACATACTGATAAAGATAATACAGACACTCCAGCTTTATATCGATCCTCTGAATCACGGAATCTAAACGTAGGTGAGAATATTAGCGTCAACTTCATAATTTTTTTACTAAATAGGTTTCCGTGGCCAGTTACCCGACCTTTTTTGGTAGTTCATTACAGAAGTACTTTTTTCTGAATGCCCAAGTAACGTCAAGGTATCTACAGCCTATAGAGATTTGCTGAAATAAGAAACTTACTCTTTTTTGCTTTCTTGCGACCCTTACCTAGTGTGTATCATTTCATACAAACGGGGATTATGCTTAGTCACGAGTTCACATAAGGCAATGACTTGCCTAATGTCGTGACCACAGATTATCATCCTTCCTTATCCAAAGTAACCTTTGAGGCAACTGCCATAGTGGCAGTAGTCATCACCGATGGGATAGGGGCCTAAACAAAATACAATCGATATTCAAAAAACGAGAAGTTCTAACATATATAGCAATGAGATAAGGCTACGCTAGTTCGAGCCTTGTGTCATTTTCTTAAATTTTGTGACTCTTTTTCGATATCTACAGTGCTTAAAATATAGCTTATTAGAATGACAGCTGTCAAACTAGTATTACTAGTGCTGGAAAAGGACTGATCCCATCGATATATATAATAAAATATACATATATACGTTCAATATTTTACTCTATGTAAATATTGGTATTAATTTGGACTAATAAAATTAAATAATAATGCTAGCTCATCTTGGAATGGGCTTGGGATTGAACCGCTCCACATTCGTATTAACTTTTGTATTTGCATTTTTTATTCTTCATTATTGTAAATGTGAGTATCATGTAGGCCAGTTTATTATATATTTTCTTATATCTGTCTGGCGGTTTTGAGTATTTTTAAATGGCCTACGCAAATGTCCCGATGAGGGTGACGTCGTGTGTCGGGTCGAGGAGCTGCCTAAAATAGGGTTGAGCTCCACGATGGCTGATGCATGTGTCCCGTCAGTTGGGACAGGTCAACTCAAAACTGTATGGCTTTATCCTCAAAAGGCTATTCCAGACCCCTACATGTTCTCACATAATCTAAAATAAATGTCTGGACTTTAAAAAAGAAACCTTTGAGTTTGTTTCGGCGTTTCTTCTCAGAGGCAGTCAGTAGGAAACGCCGGCACCACCTAGATCTAAAAAAGACTTGTGAAAGCTTCTTATACGGAATTATTTACAGAAAATAAATCATTATTTCATTATTTCATCTTTTTGTCTGTAGTGTCACTGATGATGTTTAGGGAAGTAGAAAATTGAGTGTCTGCCTTACGCTACTTGCATATTATATTATGTACACAAAAATGGACGCTCTGATCAACAAGTGTCAAGTTAAGATGGTTTATTATTAGAATATTAGCACTATAACGTTGCGGTCATGACCTCCTCAATGACTGGACAATATCGTCGGGTAAATATTTACTTTTAATTAGTTGTGCATGTTTAGGGTAGACCAAATCATGATGGTAGTACACAAGTTCATGTCAAAACATTATGAGCAAGTATTGTACCTATAGATACCTTGTGGAGTACCTAATGCACTCTTAAATTTCGAGATTTTAGATTCTACATAAATTACATCATGATGAAATATGTAAAGTGGTTATCAGTACTTAGTACGGTTTAAAAAAAAACTTATTCCGAAATAAATTTTTAATATGTATTAGAATTAGTATTATTTATTTATTTGCAAAACATAGGTAAATACAAGTATGGGTCTTACAAGATTAAAGAGTCCGCTATGTTTTGTCAATAAGACATACAAATATTACAACCTTAATTAAGAGTATTGTTAAATTATAAGTTACGTAATAATTAAATAAAAAAAAAATCAAGGTAACAGAAGAACAGTAGAAAATTATAAGTTGTTACCTAACATTACATTAAATTACAAATTATATAATTGCAAATTTAGAATTCTCACAATAAGGATTGTTATGATTTTGTCACAGAGTTTTATGATTTTACATTAATTTTATTTTTGTTTACACTGAAACGTCGTTCAAGAAGTCTAGTTCTGTAGTAACATTTACCACTAAGTATATAATAAGTGCCTTTTTAAATTTTAGTAATGGAATATTTTTAATGACATCCGATAGATGTTCACTTGACAGAATTTGTCTAGATTCAATAGATTTGCATAACATAGCATCACGCCTGTATTCCCCGAAAGATAAGGCAGAGGTGTAGTATTGAACACCCACATATCGCCGATGCCGTTATTGAATCCCATATAATAAGGATCGAGCCTATAGCGATAAATTTGTGCGGATATCGATTTAAGCAAGGTGGTTTCTACACGGACTAGTGCCGATCAAGATATGTATATATACGTATTAAGCATGGTATGTTTTTGTAAAACAACAGTTGATTCAATTACTCGCAATGTGTAGGGTTGATACCTTTTAGAATAAGAGCTCAATTTTCCTTTATTTGTTGGCAAAACTTGTCTTATTACTTTTTATTGGCAGGAAATTATTGTGGACTGTAGGATGGTCAAAAAGACAAACACTTTCTGCAGACCGATACCTATGGTTATGGTGAAATAATTATGTATTTTCAAAGAAAAATAATACAAACTTTCACAGTAAAATAATTTATTAAAACAAATAGTTTAACATATCACAATTCTTACACTATAATAACTAAACACTAGAACACTTCACTTTCCTCTAGCACTGGATCCAGCACTCGACTGAGCACTGCCTCCAGAACCAATACTTATACTCTTCGAAATGCTGATCGATATTTGAGGCAGCTTTGGCCTGTTGAGACCAAACCTTCCTCTGCTATATCCTCCGGGGCCGAACCTGCCGGAGCCGAAGGGGCCGAATGCTCCTGGGCCGAAAGGACGCGGTGGTGGGGGGCCACCCGGACCTTGGAAGAACTGCGGTGAACGTACTATACGTCCTGGAAATACAATATAATTAGTAAGTCAATGTTATCTGGTTGTTAGGACGGCCTTCCGTCGAAGCAGATACGTCTGAACACCAAAATTTTGAGGATAGGTACTATGATATTCAATTAGGACATCATGAGTAGAGCTGTCTTGTACCTAAGATGCTAATAAATTTGTTTTTAGTAAATGATATACTATGATTGCTTCCGATCGTGTCTCAAAATACAATAGAAGATTAGTAAAAATTACCTGCATTGACTTCAATCAAACTAATTAAAACTAAAGCTACGACAATCAAAATTACGTGAAACCGTGCCATATTGGGCCTATGTTACAACAGCACTAGCTCCAAACTGATCATCCACCACCTTATATTTCAATACGTATATCAATCAATTTGAACATAAGTGAGAAAAACCATTTATTATGTACTTTTCGACTCGCTCATTATTTGTCATGCAAAGTAATATTTATTTTAAACCTTACTGCTACTGTATTAAAAGATATATTTGCGTCATATAAGTTGCACATATCAATGATTCATCAACAGAAAGATAAATCTAAACTCTATTACTATTCCCCTGAAGGTTCTATTTTATTAAACTAAACTGAATATAGGAAATATCAATAAAATACATAGGTAGTATTTGTATTTATCATTATCGCAAATTCGGGGAGTCACATTACTGGGTTTTTATTAGGGAAAGTCTATGTTAGCCGTACATAGAATTTCGTCGGCTGTCTAAATTATCCCATATCCATAACAAAAGATAGCGAATCCAAAAATAAGCTTACCTGCTAAGCTTTTATTTAATACACTACAGCGCCAGATATAAAAAAGCTGTTTAATAACTTTTATTAAAACCTTCTTGATACATGTCATAAAGAGCTCGTTTGTCTTTAGATTGACATATATGATACATATTAAATGTCATTGATGTCATATGAGAAGACGTAGAAATAGGATATTAGAAATTAATTTTATTTGATTATTGTAATGACTGCAGAAAATGAAGAAATACATGAGAAAAAATCTATACGAAGCCGATTTCAAAGGCACATTACCATTCTCATTTGGAAATGTTATCTACAAAGACAGTAAGCATCATCATCAGAAAATAAAACTTTGCTTCACATGAAAAACCAGTCGGCGAAGTAAACTGTGGGAAAATAATGTGAATGTGTGTAAAAATGTTTTTATTTGGCCCTATATTCCAACACACGCGCTGCAGTGTCCGTAGCAGACATAAGCTCCTCATGCGTACACGCAGCGCAGGATTAAAGATGGACTATTGTATGCGCCACTCTCGCTAGTGGTTTAAGCCCTCTATGCAGTACTATTATTATACGTTTATAGTAGGTAGATGTTTTCTTTATTTTGGCTGACTTGACTCCGTATTCTATCAAGAAATATCCACCAATCTAGATTCATCGATGCACATCTGTATTTAGTTCTAAAGTGTCAAATGGGAATAAATTAATGTATGTGTTATATTCCCTGTTTCAGACGAAGATGGGGCTTACTTCTAGTAGAAGGAGTGTTCGGAATTATGTTATTCTTGATCTCTGTGTTTATAGCGAACCCAGTGTTTTTGACTCCTGTGCAGGACGAACCGGAGCCACCCTTGTCATCTTCAGACATTCTGAGCTCCCTGCACTCGAGGAACATATTGGGATATGCGCCAAATATTGAGCCGTTCGTCTCCGTAATGGAACGGGCTTCTATTCTTTTGGGTATTGGTAAGTTTTCTACGCTGTTGGAATATAGATGAAGGGACATAGAAGTAGAAACTTTAAATCTGTTCTACACGTGGAAATAACGATCATTTTGGTTAGAACAGGTTAGATCATCATCATCATTATCATCATCAGCCAGAAGACGTCCACTGCTGAACGAAGGCCTCCCCCAAAGGGGGGGTTTGCCATAATCCCCACGCTTGGCAGGCGGCTTGGGGATCGCAGTGGCTCACCGATTAGTGAGAGGACGCTGCTGCCCGTCCTTCGGTGTCTGGCCGCAGTTTAAAGACGTACCCGGGTCGATATGGTTAGATACGAGTGCTTATTTATACTGATTTACCCGTCGTCGCAAATCTTTAATGGGTATTACGAATGTTCGAAACAAAAGGATGATAGACATCTCTAGTTTACCTCCGTGGGCAAGATTCTCGCATTACTCATCACGGCATTGAAAATACATGGATGTTTCTAGAAATACTGCGTGCGGAGACTGAGGATGACCTCAATGAGATGCTGTATAATCAGTCCCGAGGCACGCCGCTCAGGAGCCCCGTCATATGGATCATATTTAGACCAAGGGTCAGTATACAAAAATATGCATTTTATAATTTATATATATATAATATAAATTGTTCATATAAACCAAAATGTGTTACATGTTAATATTTATGTATTATGAACTATACCTTTATTTCTAACGTTCGTTCAAAGAATCCATTATAAACCATTTCGTTCGACTAATCCAAAAGACTATGTTGCCGAAACCCGGGATTGAACCAGGGACCTTTAGATCTTCAGTCTAACGCTCTCCCAACTGAGCTATTTCGGCACATATTACTTTATCATGTAATACAAAATCGCATGACAATATTTCTAACCTTCTGATGAAATTATATAAAATGAGACACATACTTAAAAAAGAAATCTTTGCCGAAACCAGGGATTGAACCAGGGACCTTTAGATCTTCAGTCTAACGCTCTCCCAACTGAGCTATTTCGGCACTTATCACTACCATGTAATGCAATATCTCTACCGGTAAAACTTAATTAATATCATTACTATAAGTTGAAAAGACACTTTAAAAAAAAACATGTCTGCCGAAACCCGGGATTGAACCAGGGACCTTTAGATCTTCAGTCTAACGCTCTCCCAACTGAGCTATTTCGGCATGTACAAAGTCATGAAATATGTGTCCAAACATTTGGACATTTCGATAATTACTGACTGACTTCTCTTTTTTTTGTCAAGTCCCAGATGTTTATCGTAACAGCAGGAATATAGCCTGTATGTTTACAGTTTCATTATTACCGAAAGTAAGGGCTGATTATCAGTAAGCGATTATAAGCGATTCAACCCTAAATTCACTTTAAATCGGATCGCAGAAACAATGTAGTAGGTAAACAAGTAGACTGAGTTTCATAAATCCAATTAAAACAGTCTTCTTTCTATCACTATAGATATTAAGAAAAGACTAATCCACACTTTTATTAATGCGAAAGTAACTCTGTCTGTCTTTTTGTTACCTCATCACGCCTAAACCACTGCACCGATCGTTATGAAAATGTACAAAGATGACATGTACATGATTTATTTTTGCTATGACAGCTAAACATAAGTCTCGGGCAAGAGCTAGTTAATAATATATTTAATAGACCAAAACACATGTTTACACAATTTGCTTACACAATACTTAGCTACTTAATGTTAGCTTATTAGTAAAACAGTTACAATTGTATTAGTATAATTTATTTGTATTGTAGCGTCTGCTGTCGAACTAACTTTATAGCCTGTGTTTCAAAACGCAGCGCCTTCAGCCCTCAGACTGAGTACGCAAGTATAAGCTTACGAATAAAAAGAAACAATTGATATCAAAATATGTACTTCATTCGGGAAGTTAATCAATACTTAAAATAATTTTAAAAGTCTTCAAACGATTTCTGTCCTCTGGATGTCTATAGTGAAGAATTCTTATAAGCCAATCCTGACCAATCGAGAAAAGATAAAACCTTATAAATGTTCTAGGATGGTAACATGTGGCAGTTGAGCATCCGCAGCACAGAGCGGGCGCGCTACATCACCAGCTCAGAGAACAGGAAGACGTCCAACCCTCACCTGTCAGCCGGCTTCCTCGCCGTACAGCTGGCCATCAGCCAGGCCATCATCGAATACTCCACTAAGAAACCACCTGATTTTGAGGTGAGGTTTTAGATTTAACCCTTAAAAGCATGTTTGCACTTTTCATATTATGATTTATTATTGTTGAGTGACAAACTCCGGGCTGCTACTGAAATATTCCATACAGAAAAACCGATAACTCTGAGTGTAAATAAGATAATCAAAAAGAATAGGTATCACTATAGGTACGCTCTGTTTGAATTCCCCGACACCTCGATGTCACGTATCTATACAGAGAGATTGATTGGGGTCTTGAACAATTAATCAATCGCCAAGCTAGTCGCAAAGAATATCAAGTATCTTTCGGTAATTGTCTGCCATGACATGTTCAACACTGGAAAAAAGTGTGATAATAATTTTAATCAAAATAATTAGCCGAAGTCGGGTTTCTTGTGCTGGTGCGCTACCGAGTTACAACTTTTCGTAGTCGGAAGTCGTACGCTAAGTCGTAAGCTTTAATTTATGTACTAATATCATTTATCATATAATTTTATCGACGGATTAAGAGCGAAGCTCTAACAATAGCAAGAATGTTACTGTATAAATGATACCTGGCCAAACTTTGGCAAATTGACTGCGATTATTTAAACATTTTATGTTTCATCAAACACCCTACTTTCAATTAGTGCCCACTTATGCAGTAAGTGTACTCACAGTCTAACTACAATGCCTTTGAAGATTTAGTCAGATAGATTTTTAATCGCCACAATAGTGCGCACGAGCACGTTTGCGCTATCTGTCACGTGATCAGCACAGGTGTTAGATCGACCGATAGGTATCAGATGTGCGCCCAAATATTCCGAGTACGGTCGTTACACAACGTGAATTATAATTATGCACCTAATTATAAATTGCTTACAATCGTGTTCGTGGACTTTTTGCATAGTGTATTGTCTGTTGAAAATACTTATTGTCTTTATGGAAATTTTGTATATGAATCAGGTATAGTGGACAATAAACAAATACACTGACGTATATAAAAAAATGCACACAACTAGGTGTAATAAAATCATCATGGAGTGCAACTGCCTGTATAGAAACTTAATAACATGATACCAATATGATATGCCAGTAGGGAAAACAAGAGCTTTGGACGCCCAACAGCCAGGTGAATGGCAGCAGAAAACATAGTTTGTGTTAGAAAAGACAAGATTGATTAACATTAGATACATGTGATGGTGTAGGTACCGGTGAAATACGAACAATGGAAGCTAATAAAGACCGTAATTGTCTTTAAAAACTTATAAAAAAACAAATCCTTGCCGAAACCAGGGATTGAACCAGGGACCTTTAGATCTTCAGTCTAACGCTCTCCCAACTGAGCTATTTCGGCACATATTACTCAATCATGTAATACAACATCTCATGAGAATATTCCTAACCTTCTGATGAAATTATATAAAATGAAAAACAGACTCTTTTAAAAAAGAATCCCTTGCCGAAACCAGGGATTGAACCAGGGACCTTTAGATCTTCAGTCTAACGCTCTCCCAACTGAGCTATTTCGGCTATGTCAACAAAAGCAAAATCATGGTTCTGATTATCAAAATTAAAGCTTATATATTATCAATAAAATTATGTGTCTTTTTTATAAGATAATATTCATTTCATTTATTTTGATGTTATTGTTATATAACCAAATGTATAATCATGTCATTGCGCGCGTGCCAATCGAGTGAACTGTATGAATATAAAATCCTGATGCAAGTATTGTGCAATCATACATATATGTGCTACATGCTATTGTTATTATTAGAAGTAAACTCAGTTTAAGTGTTGACTTTGGAGTATTATTTCATCTGGATTTATTTTCAATAGCTCCTTTGTTTTTACCTTTTCTTGTTTGCTCTAAGTTTTTTTTTTAAACGTGGCCCCTCACTTGTTATAATTCCTGTATCGTGGGTGCGTTTACAAACACCAATATTTACATAGAAATACACCCTAATCTGAAACAACTATTTGTAGAACATACAACATTGACGATGCGATTGGCGCAGTGGCTAAACGATTAGTTTTCTGCGCTACGTGTCGCGGGTTTGAATCCCGCACTGAACAAAAATTTGTATGATCTACAGATGTTTGTTTCGGGCCTGGTTGTGTGTGTATTTGACATGTATGTTTGTAAACTGTTCCCACGATACAGAAGAAAACGTTTAAAAAAAATAAGCTTGCGCCGACTTCATAGTAGATTGTTATATTATAATAAATTAATTATATAACATTCAGGTTTTCCTAGTCTCTATGCCCGTATCACCTCTGATGGAAGAGAACAGAGTTAAGAAAGCGTTATCAGGCATCCTGCTTTGCTTCACCCTGGCCCTAATACCGCCGGTGTTGGAATCCGAAGCTCTAGTCGTCAGTGAGACTGTTAACAAGTTCAAGGTATAAAAATTATAAAATACACTTACATAATATGAAATAAACTGCATCATTGATGGCTATACATATTTCCAAGCCTGTCACTGTTTAGTAACTGTTGGCTCGCACGTTATTACATGGGACTTAATCGCATTGGCAAATCTGAGTGTACAAAAGTACACCCCTTGATAAACATATATGCCTATATAGGCGTCATTCTATATTTATTTTATACTAGTGTCAGCCCGCTCATCTATGATTCGACTTCGATAATGTTAATCTATCGGTGAAAGAATTTTCATATTCGGATCATTAGTTCCGGAGATTACACACTCCATACAAACAAACGTTACCTCTTTATGATATTAGTATAGATTATTATCAATTGTAAGGTCTTAGGAGAGCTCATTTGAAGCATTACGAAACGATCTTCTGCAATTTCTGTCATTACCGACAGAAGAAGACTAATAAATGGCAACACCACTATTAATATAGACTCTTAAGAGCGTTTACGCCGCGCGGTGGAGAGGGAAATTAGGTATTTACAGCGCGCGACCGCTCACTCGTTTGTGTGTGTGTGCGTGCGGACTGTGAGGAGGCAATGCTAAGAACCCAGCAAAGACCTCTAGTCTTATCCAGAGATCATTTATATAAAGATCTGTGTTTCATTTGTCCATTTTAACTAAACTCCTGATAATTTATCAGGAGCGATCAAAACAGGAAAGCGAGTAATGCAACTTAAGTGGAGTTGGGTAGGTCACCTGGCAAGGTGTGGTGATGAATGGAGTAAAGCTGTGACCGAATGACGGCCAAGGACTGGGAGAAGGAATGTCGGTCGCCCCGTGGCGAGACGGGCGGACTATATTGTTGCCATCGGGGGTCGAACATGGATGAGACTGGCGCTCCTGTGTAGAAACTGGCACTTTCAAAGAGAGGCCTATATCCAGGATTGGACGAAGTTGGGTTGTAAATCAATGATGATGAATTGAAACAGGTACATACAAGGAAAACTGCACAAAGAAACCACATTTACGTAATACGAATACGTACGTGACGTGTTAATATTTACCTACACAGTTCATTCACGGAATATCTAAAAGGTTATATATAAACGGACTAAATCGGGTATTACGTACGGTCGAACAAATATATAGGTATACAGGGTCTTGCGTCACCAGATATAGATGAAGTTTTATAAAGGACGTATAATGGATTTGATATAGGGTATTTCAGAAATAAAGTTCATTCAAAAAGCGTTTATTCAATAAATCGAGGAACAAACACAAATACAACGCACAAAATATTAATGTTGAACGTGCATACAACACTCAGTTTATCATGCTAAACAGGCGCCTCCAACCTTACTTAACTTTAATAATTAAATTAATCCAAGTCTCAAATTCCTGAGAGAAATTTAAATATAACTCGTATATCATGTATTACTATTTCTTTGTTCGACTGTACTTTTATGACGTCATCTCTGTTTTAAGAGTACATATTGTTTTCCTTGAGTAGGTATTTGCTTGTCATTGACCTCTTTGGTTCTTTCAGATCTCTCGTTCTTTCACATCATTCTGCTTCATATTCGTACCATTTTTTTTTTTAATATTTTTATGAAACTAACTTGTATATGCATAAATGAACATATATTAAAAAAGCCAAGATAATGACGTAAAGAATCCTGCTCGATGAACGACCTTAATACCTGCTTAAATGCTTAGAGTGCTTAAATCTCCAAAGTACAGTGAAGGGAGATGTAGAGAAGATCTGAAATAATCACCCCGGGGACTGCTTGACCGCAAGATTTTTGTTCCGCGCCCGATAGTGGTTCGGTAAAGTGGAGACAAACCAAATACATGATATACACAAGGGCGGATCCAGGGGGGGTCATTGGGGTCATGACCCCCCCCCCCCCTGGGCTGGTTCTAGGTCGACAACTGATAATTTTTCTAATCGCATTGATCGTACAGTATTTATTATTGTAATCGAATAGGAGCCTGTCCCGACTAGACTTCAAACATGTGACCCCCCCTGACTTGAAAGCTGGATCCGCCCTTGAATATACATCAGCAGAAGCAGCTCCTGTAAATAAGATGACGATCACCAATCACCACAGAATAGAATCATATAATCATACCTCTCTGAATGTATGGGATTGACATGTATCGAATACGGTATTGTTCAAGAACTTAGGCCCTAGTGTAAGTTTCTTTTGACAATCTCGATTTAACGCATCGAACGCGTTCGACGCTTTGATCAGTCTGTTTCGTATTTTCCACCAATCGGAGCACCGCACGCGTTCGATGCGTTAAATCGAATTTGTCAAATTAAACTTACACTAGGGTCTCTTATGTAAATTCAGTATAACGCATCAGTTTCATTTTTCTCACGATCGGAGAATGTGATTCTGTCTGAGCGGCGGTTCACCTTCAATGCTCTCCATGCAATTAATTTCGACTCTCAAATCTTCTAGACAAACTGACGACAACTTGTTATGTAAATATACTATATGAGCTATGAGAATCGCTCATAGTGGACAATTAGCTAGTCAGCTAGCTAGCTGTGGGCCAAACTAATTTAATTTGCTATCGACACGCTAAGAAGAAGCTATGGTGTTTCTCTTTCCATAACATAAATATAACATAGCATCACGCCTGTATCCCCCAAAGGGTGAGGCAGAGGTGTACTAGGTATACCCATATTTCGCTAATGCCGTTCTTGAATCCCATGTAATAGGGGACGAGACTATTGCCATCTACCGGGCAGAGTTTCTAACTACGTGCTGCTACTGAGAGTTTTCATGCAGAAAAATCTAATAACCGGGAATCAAACTCAGAACCTGACGCTCAGCAGTAGCGCTTGCAACCACTAGACCAATGAGGCAGTGCCTTTTCATACCTTGTTTTAACATCCTAAAGCATTTTGGTGACGTATCTAAATATGGTTTGCTTTCTTTTACAGCGTGCCCTCCGCCTCCGTAACGTAGGCTTCTCCTCCATGTACATGAGCTGGTTGGTATTCGCGTACCTGACCGCTCTACCCATCTGTATCCTGGCTTCTGTCACGCTTATCCTGATCTTCAGATGGATACACGTACTGTCCGCACTGCTCGTGGTCCTTGCGTACGTGTCCGTCATGATCATGCTCGCGCTGATAATGGGCATGTTTCATAGCAATGGTTTGTAAAGTTTGTCAATTAATGTAACTTATTGCTAATGTAAACTTCTCCTTTTGAGATTTTGTTTACTATCAAAAATAATGTAGGTACATCAGTATATTAATGTATTTTATGATTAATAACGGGAATGTCAAAAATGTTGTGTGTTCTTGCGTTTTTAAATTATATACACTTGTAGAACTGTACTACAAGTTCGTGTTGGCTGAATTTGTTCTGACGTTTCTGACTTAGAATTTCTCAGTAACAGCACGGAGTCTGAAACTGCGAGATGGCATGGCTCTCCCCTTATACCATGAGATTCAATAACGGCATCGGCGAAATGTGGGTGTACAATAGTACACTTCTGCCTAACCCTTTGGGGAATACAGGCGTGTTACTATGTTATGTTATTTCAGACTTGTCAATAATATCATCTTAGGATTTACAACATGCTGTATTGCGTTTGACCACCATCTCAACTTGGAGATGGCCTAGGATGTTAGTCAATGCACCAGGCGATGATCTTGTGTTGTACTTCCAGCCTACATCGCCTGCGTATGGACCACTCTCTTCACTCTCCTCCAAACCTATCTGGCAGAGTTACTCGTCCACCACCAGTACGACACCAAGCACAGTATTCTCACTTTCACGCTACACCTCATTCTGCCGCCCTTGGGGCTGGTGCACTCCTTTAACGAATTCGCTTTGCTGCAGACTGGACGTAAGTTTTATGACTATATTAACTTTGACTGCCCGAACGTCGACACCTAAGTTAGTCCGGTGTTGCAGTCGGCGGTGCAGTCAACCAAGTGATTCTTCATGCTTAAGTAAAATAATAATTAAAGAATAATAACATCACATCCGTCCGTAGACTTCCAGTGCTGACTATGGGCTTTCTGATAAACCACAACTACACTGATACTGCCAGCTCAGTGCAAGGCAAAGGCCATAACGGCTAGATCGAATGATGAAATTAACCATTGGTTAAATCCTACTAATATTATAAATATGAAAGTTTGTGAGAATGGATGGACAGATGGATGGATGGATGGATCTTTGTTACTCTTTCACTGGATCTGGATGAAACTTGGCACAGAGATAGATTATAGTCTGGAATAACACATAGGCTCCTTTTTATCTCGGTAAAATATACGAGTTCGTAAACCACTCGGGCGTAGCCGCGAGCGGAACCTAGTTTAAAATATATTTGTAAATATGTACTCACCCCCGTATATTTTATATATATATAAGTATCATCACGAGTTAATATTCTGTAATCATCAGCTGATAATTTTTTTTAGCCGCTATATTCGATATCCTTGAAAATAGAAGGTTGATCATCCAATGAACACCTGTTACGCAATAAATAATACCTTCGTTGAAACTAGGTGAAGGTGCAAAAGGCAGTTCCGGCATTGTATACATAGTGGCGTCATGGAGCTTTATGAATATGGTATACTTCGGGCTTCTGATGCTGCTACAAAGAACTATCGGACAAAAGCGCGCTATCGGCGGGCAGGTGTCATGGAAGTCAATTATATTCAAGAAGGCTGTGGTACGTAGAGAATTTTCCTTCTGGATTCACATCAGACTTAAATACTTAAATATAAACGTCTTTATTATATTGTAGCCAAGACATAAAAGTTGTTTTTTTATGAAACCCCTAGTCAGGTTAAAAGGCTGTTGCCTTTTTTATTTGTATAAAATAATAATTTCAACATTTTCCGGCAGAATGTAAACAAACTACGTCATATAGTGCCTCCTACGAGAATGGAGCGGGGAAAGCTTCAGGAAGTGGATGAGTTCGTGGCGAAAGCGATTAGCTTTCGAGACGTTAGCAAGGTTAGCACTCCTATAGTGTATAATCAATAGATTTCGCGCCACGATGGATCAGATTCGTTCATGATTTATATAAAGATAGATGTATTATAGGTATTTTTTTATTTAAACGTTGCCCCACAAGTATTTCTCATGTATAGTGATAGTTTTCAAACATACATGTCACATACACAGGCCCGAAATAACTATCTGTAGATCACATATTTGCTCCATTCTGGAATTTAACCCGCGATACTTAACGCAGAAAGCTTATCGCTTAGCCATTCCGATAAGCAATACTGTATACAATTTCAGAGCATAATGAGAGTCCCTGTGTTAAGCCAAATCACTTTTGACATATACCGCGGAGAGTTCACGATACTATATTCAGAAAGGATTCAAGAACAAATGCTCGACACCATCGATGACTTGCTCACTGGTAAGGTTCCACCACGATTTGTTCTGTACCCATCTTGTATATGATAATTAGATAGATAGAGATAGATAGAGTATTCTTTATTGTACACCAAAGGAAAAAGTACAAAGCGAAAATACATTTTACACATTCGGTACAAATGGCGGTCTTATCGCCTATAATTAATATGTTTAACAAACAATCCAGCCACCGTATTCCTAAAAATTCCTGTCCTATAAATATTTTAGTTAGTTATTATTTAGTTAGTTTTTATTTTTTTATATTATAAAATTATTGGTTGTTTTGACAACAAAAAGTAGTTTAAAAACAAAATACCACCTTTCAAATACTTACATTACATTGATCATTTTCACCCAACGAAAGATAGTGAATGAGTGAATAATCTATTATTTGTTGTGATCCACACAGCGGAATGATTAGGAGAGGAAATTCTATTCTCCAGGTTTAACATTTGCTGATCACGGCAGCATCAACGTGCTAGGCGAGAAGCTGAAGCCTGGTACCAACGTGATGTCCACCACCCATATGATGGGCTACTGCCACCGCTCAGAGGCCCTAGTCGAGGACCTCACAGTTCAGGAGCACTTCACTCTCTATACCATGGTCAGTTAACAAGATTAACTCTTTCAATTTCAACTTGCGAATTTTTCACAAACCTCAGTTGCACTCTTAGTAACTGCTTTTGATGATTTTATTGCTAATCCTTTTATATTTAAGAAATCTGAAGATTAACTAGAATTCCTAGATAACTCGCTGAAACCAGTCAAAATTTATGCAACTCGATCATAGTAACTGAAACTAAAATAGTATCAAAATAATGGAGCCTGTTTTCATGTACCTGTTTTTCTCAGATTTGCTTATGGAACCAGCCGAAAATGAAGGTCTTTCAATACGGTCACATTAGGTCCAAGCGTTTACTAAAGGAATGCGACTTGGAAAAGGTTCGGCACGAGCAAGTGAGGAACTTGAACATCTTCTACAGAGCACAGCTGTGTTGGGCCATTGCTATGCTGCTGGAACCTAGGGTAACTTTATAGATTCATCTTTTTATAGAATTAGTTTTTCTGGTGGTTGGGCTCATGCCGCATGCTTACGGGCCCGTCTGTAGTTTTTTTATTTTATTAGCGTGGTGGGAACCCATCATGGGCTATCCTCCGCCTGGGGGGGGGGGAGGGGTGTGCCGGACTCCTACCGGCTAAACTCACCACGGTGATCCGCCTCGACACCATATTGTGGGCCTCGGGAACTCTTAGAAGACCGCACCGAAGCCCACCACGGTGTCCTGCCGAACGGCACTTCCCGGAGGCCGTCTGTAGATACTACTCCTTTATTTATTTCTGCCGCAAAATGAGAATACCTGTATTCTCATATTCTGCATAAGGTGTGTAGGCCGTGAAATTAAAGCACACAGGCTTACAATTTTAGATACTGTACACTAAGTTGGGTCCTGCAGTAATCACATAACAGATAAATTGTCACTCATATTGCTTAATCACACACGTATAACACAGTATAATTCTGGCTCCACACCCTGGCTCCAAATATCCGCATAAACAGCTGGAGCCAGTTTGTTGTTCGACTTATCATGGCTAGAGTACTGGGTAATCCAAATATCAACAAATATTACGTTATATTTTCGTTTCAGGTCGTGGTGATACCATATTTTACAGATCAACCAGCTTATGTGGCTGTTATCAAAGATAAAATAATGGTAAGCAACTGCTTCATTTCTATCAAGAGGTTCTTCTAGGAAGAAAGTCCTGCAAATTCCTTTGTGAGTGTCAGGCACGACTCAAGGAAGCTATATTCAGTTAGGCTTTAAACGAGTCGAGGACCGCAGTATCATGTGTGGGGCCATCACAGCAACATAATTCGACGCGACAGTTGGCGCAATTACTGTCGCGATTGACTGTTTACGTTGAGTAACACGAATTCGGTTTCTTGCTAGAAGAAACGTGACTGTTTGGAAACATGCTATTTCGTGTCCTCTTATGAGAAAATTTATAAGCGACAAATGGATGCAATGTTGTGCGTTGTCGCTATCAGATTGTCCTTACGGGAACAAGGCGAGATCAAAGTACTAAAGTTACAAGACTACGTTTAAAACAATCAAATGTTTAAATTCCAGCAATATAAAAAGTATATAACAATTGTAGCGCTGTACTTCTCCAGCATACAACTTGAGTACGCGGATCGGATATTTGTGTTCGACAGTAAGATACTGGTCTTCGGAGGCACACCGGCCTATATGTTCTTCAGATATGGTAAGTAATAATTTGATATTTTTAATAATAACCATAATTATTAGATCTTCAGTCAGTTAAGGGTCAGTCGCCAATGTGGTCTAATTTTGAAAGAAAGAAAATATGTTTTGCGATCATTCATTCATAAAGTACATTTATCCCATACGCAATTAATATTACCGACCCTAGGATAATACAAATGATGAAGAATTTATTATATAGAGTGATCCACGGAGCATACATCAAACGAAGCATAGTTCAATAAGCTGAAACGCAGTACAAACGACAGTCATAACATTAATATTATGTTTTTCATAAAAATAATTATATACAACTAGGAGACCCGCGCGACTTCGTCCGCATTAGGAACAACACTACACTACACTACACAACGCTACAAAAAAAAAGATTTCCTCACCATATAAACCTTCCCTGGACTTCCACAAATATTTCAAAACCAAAATTAACCAAATCGGTTCAGCCGTTTTATATATATATAGACTATAATTATATATACTATATATTTTCATAATTATATTTCGCATTTCGTTATGGAGTTCCATCCCATACGATAGACGGCTAGCGTTTTATCATACTATATACTACTGGGCACAATTTCAAACTTCGAGCTATTTAGGCAGTACTTGTCTATTATGGCATAATTGATAATCACTTTGCTTAACTCTACAAGGTCGAGAATACCGAGTCCGAATGACTATCAAAAGCGGTGAAACCTCAGAAGAGATAACCAAAGATCTCATCGACCGCGCGAAACTGGCCGGAGCCACTGTGCGCGCGCACCTCGGATCATTGCTTATACTGCGGTTACCTGCCACCCCAACGGCTACCGTGGCAGATCTTGTCAAGGATCTTACTGACAACTCCAATAAATATGGACTTACTTCGTTCAACATCAGCGTGCCAGATTCTGAAGAGGTTTGCACAAGGTAAGGTTGAATTTATAGCACTTTGTCTTCCCTGCCATTTTACCTGTTACGTGCTGCTAAAACAATGATTCCTGTACACAAAGAAGCGTACTGGATCCACTGTTATTATTAATTTACGTAAATAACGTGCAAATTCTGATGTTTTTCTAACAGACCTTGTAAATGATTTGGCCTCTCGTTAACTACAATATAAATACAGAAATTCGTTCTAACTTCCATATTATAATTAGTCCATGTTTCATGAATTTTCAGAGCAATAACCGAATCAAGAAAAGTGACAGGGTACAGCAATCCTCTCACATTCACTATATGTAGACAAGCTCTTAAAAAATTAACAGGTGCGCATGCAGTTTTATTAAATTGTTAGATTAATATGCATAAGTCTAAGAATGTCTTCATTAGAGAAAGTTATTTGTTTTAGTTTTAAGCAGCGTCTGCAGTCTTAATGCTTATCATAAGCGAGCAGACTGCTCCAGCCAGTACATATTTTCTAGATGATGATATATCGACCTGTGACTACATCATACAAAACATCACTCTCGTATAAAAAGAAGGCTAATTTTGCGTAATCACCACATTGAGCAAGTACGTTAAGGTGACCGCAGTGCCTGTCTGCATAGATGACACTGATGATTGTCACTGATTTGGGTAATGAAGCTGGCATTCAGTTTCCAGTTCCATGTTGCGAGCTCGACTGGGGTAATGCAATCCCACCTAATCCATCCCTCATAATAACTATAATTATGGAGCCTTATGTCTGCGACGCATCCATAATAGATTAGCAGGTTTCAGAAAACCAGATACTGTGCTTTTCATACTATATTAGGAGCATATTTCAGAACCGGTGAAATGGAAGAGGCAGACGAATGTGTGTAACATCCACTTGGGGCGCGTTGCATGGAAATTCTTTTCGTTTCACATGTACAATAGATTGCTTTTTGCTGTCACGGTGAGCCTCTATATGATATCCCAGACTAATATAAATCTCGGCTCGACATCGTCTCCTCGGTGAAATCTGCATTACTTAACAGCAATAACGACCAAAAAACTGTCCATCCAATCCATATCCACACTATTAGTAATGCGAAAGTAACTCTGTATGTCTGTTAGCTCATCACGATTAAACCACCGATCCAATTGTAATGAAATTTTACGAGAGTTGTTTGGAAAAGGACAGACACACCGTTTTATTATTGTAGCAAACCTTCAATCCTAACTAATATTATAAATGCGAAATTAAGTTTGTTTGTTTGTTACCTTTTCACGACTAAACCACTAAACCGATCATAATGAAATTTTGCACGTCAGTTGTCAGGGGTAGGTACAGAAAAGGACACCGGGTACCTTTAATTAAAATAAAAAATAATGTTCCCGAACCATACCTTTCGGCGGTCACGATTGCTTTGGGATGCTAAATGGCGCTACGTGCAAAAGCTTGCTAAGAGAAGATATAGAATTAGCACGTTGATTAGCCACAGTCAGGTATTTTTTTTTAAGTTGCTTCACCTTATGATTTCTCCTGTATCGTGGCTACAGTTTACAAACATACATGTCATATGACAACCAGACTCGAAACAACCGTCTGTAGATCATACAAATATTTGTTCCGTGCGGGGATCGAACCCGCGACACGTAGCGCAGAAAGCTAATCGCTTAGCCACTGCTCCGCAATCCGCAATCAGGCAAATCTGGGGTTTATACATATGAGATATTTCATTATGTCTGTAAGAGTTTAAACTGTACCCACACAAGTATTGTTTTATAATAATAATATCACTACATATTATAAAACAAAGTCTCCTGCCGCGTCTGTCTGTCTGTTGTGTTCGTGATAAACTCAAAAATTACTGAACGGATTTTCATGCGGTTTTCACCAATAGACAGACTGATTCATGAGGAAGGTTTAGGTGTATAATTAATTGTGGTTTTGTGTAAATTGACTGATATATGACGCTGATTGTTGAAGATGTCGGAAAAATCATGCCGATGGGGAGCTTTACTGGCGTGCGCCGCCTAAATGCTCGACGCAACAGGCTGATACGACACTACCTCAGAAAAAAAATGTAGGCGTACATGCTCTACTACCCGTGCGAAGCCGGGACCGGTCGCTAGTCTCGCTTGGTAGGGTCGGGTAAAGAGTTAGTGAGTTTTTCTGTAGCAAAATTATATCATAAAGTAAATAAGCGCACGGAGTTTAGAACTGTACCCGGTAAATAGCCATATCACTCCATTGGGCTTTATTATCAGGGGAATGTGGGTTAATTACACCTCTACCTAACTCTTCAGGGAACACAAGCGTGATGATATGTCATGTTATGTTACAGCTACTATCAGCATTAATGGCGGGCATATTTCTCGGTTTGTCACTGTCTTCCGTGCTGTCACATATGGACCCCAGCAAGGAAGGAAGCAAGAAGATACTAAGCGGCGAAGTACGTAGCCATTTATATTAGGAACAGGATTCGATCATCTAATTTCTTGAGGTGGACAATAACTGAGAGAATTCACCATCGGACCAAAATCACCTGCTGGAGCTGGGATCTCCTCTGTGTGATCTCCACATTTAGAGCAGTGGTGATGGAAGTAAGTAATTATTATGGGTCATTGGTGCGCGCGTCGCTCTAGTTAATTGCATGATGTATGAGCACGAGCTGTGAGTCGGACCTATGACCCACCCGTAAAATGTTACTTTATGTTTAGTTTCAGACACTGACTGTTGAAGATTTGGAGATAACCACTACTCTGGTGTTACGTGCTGATGATTCCTCCGCAGCTCACTCCATAGCCTCCGCGTTAGTTGATACTCTACTTTTTGCTGTGTATATATATTTGATTATTTCTTTTATTTTTTTAAAAAGTTGTCCCACAAATCTTGTACTCTTAGATGGCTTGATCGATTTTGATGAATTTTCTATTGTAGGTACTTATTGGGCTACTTGGGTGGTTTTAGATATAATTGATCCAATTGGTGGCGATGTAGTCGAAATCAAGTTGTTTTTTTTTAAATTGCCGACCATCTTTTCTTTGTTTTTTGTGGATTTCTCACATAGTATGGTAAACTCAAACTCAAACTTTTTTATTCGTGTAGGCCGTAAAAGGCACTTACAAACTCATTGCATGGAGAAGAACCAGTAAGAAACTCCATGGTTACTCTTTTAAAATATGGTTTATGACATAGTTCATGGAAGACGTGTAAGAACAATGTAGGTTAATGTCTGGACTGGCCTTTGGAAGAAAGTACCAGTGCCATGACAGATTTGAGCGGACCTGTCCCTACAGACGGGACGCATGCATCAGTAACCGTGTAGCTCAACCCTATTTTAGGGAGCTCAACGACCCGACGCACGACACCACCAGATCCGCGGGACATTCGAGAAGGCCCCATAGAATACTCAAACCGTCAGACAATAAGAATTATTTTTCTATAGCATATATACCCTTCAATGTCCTTACATTCACAAGTAAATTTTTATTTTATATTAGGTAATTGTGTACAAAATGAGAGATTTAAAAATATTCCATTCAAAAAGAAAACAATAACGAAACGAAAATGGAACCAAAAGAAAATAATCAATAATCAATTCATTAAAAAATAATATAAAATAATAATGTCAATTAAAATATAAGAGTAAATACTATAGCTTGATAACATCTTAATCAATTGTCCAGATAGCCTGTACGTGGTATGTATGTACACACCTTCATTAGGGCAGCTTAATCCCAAGCAGTTTTGTCAATCAAGTAATCTGAGACTTTATAGTAACCCTTAATACAGAGTAGAGGTATAGATTTCTATCTGTGAAATTAATCACCGGATCATTATTAAATGATCAGCTGTCATTTTATTTGATGAGTCAACGTTCTTTTTACGTCGAGAGCTTATCGTGCATCGAAAACAATAATGTTGACAGAACGATGTCGTAATTATAATGAGAACCATTTCCATCCTAAACATGACCGCAAACACAGGCATATTATATTTTTTCAGATACGTGATGTCAGACACAAAAGCATCTGAAAAAGCAGTACAAAACATAGACTATACGGCTCTACCGCATACAGAGGTGAATTTTATTAACATGAGTATGTGCTTCCAAATTATCAAAAACATTTCATTTTAAAGCGCTTACTTTGAAGTCATTTGTAAGCTTCAGTCCAACTAATGTAACAATACTAGACTTAAAGGTTAGTGGAAATTGAAGTTGCGTTTTAGAATTTGGAAGTAAGTTTAAACCGATTTCTTCTGAGAGCAGACATGATATATGTCTTTTTTTGATAACTCTAGCCTCCTAACATAATAAATATAGGACATTAGCATACACTGTTTTTCCTATTTACACGTATTAGGCCGATTTTTTACAATTTTTGGCGGACCCCAACACAGTTGGGTTAAATAAAAAAAAAGGATAGGCAGATAATTATAGTCCGATTTTGATCTCAAAAAGTCAAGAGGCAGAAGGAACTCTGATTTTATGATATATGTATATTTTCTAAGTCCAGTTTGAACGATTGTTCAGAAATGCCAGCTGTATGAGTGGTATGGCTCAGCAGAACAATTTTTTGAAGTTGAAATCAAAGGTAGGTATAAAATACATATGTTTTTGTTACAGAGCCTAACAGAATACTTGGTGAACCGTGCTATAGACTCGCCACAATTTTACGTGTACATGTACGCGTACGGCATGGACGTGGCCACAGATGCGAATGGACGGGTCATCGTAAATATTACGCACTTATATTTATATTCTTACGGCAATGTTCAGTAACAATATATCATATTATGTTTTAATGAAAACGGCCGTTTAGTTACCCATACAAAATGTTCATGTTATACAGATGATTAATAGTTTTAAAATCTAAATAATCTGGTCACTATTTCCCTATTGAAATCTCACTGGTTTAACAGTTGCTATGAATTTTAACACGGCGCAACTACCCCTTGCCTCGATAGATGGCGTTGGTGTAAAAGTTAGATCGCGCTATGGTTTCGTTACACGGTTTTTCATAGGTTTTCCTGAATTTTCCGTTCGACAGTTTAGTGCAGTGAAGTGAAGTGAGTGAAGTGTTAATTTTACTTACTTTAGTGAACTCGCACGTCCATCGTTAAACTTACAACCAATTTTTGGATATCGTGTACACCACGATTTGTACAAGTAGATATACCACACGCATAGTGCACTACGGTAGATATCTACTTATATATAAAAAATACGTACCTTAAAACGAATAGGTATCTCAACACTTGTATACAATATTTTACCTATTAGTATTATTCAATATATAATAATTAACAAGGTTCTGGGCACGAAAGAGATCTGAAGCTCTTCGGTCCTAAACACACAAATTTTCATTATGCTTCACAATTAACGACAGGTCCTAATGAAGGCATGGTTGCAGGTGCAAGCCCTGTACAGTCCGCTGCATCACGACCACGGCGCGGCGGCGCGCTCGCTGGCGCGCGTGTACATGGCCATGCTGCGTCACTACACCGGCTTCCTGGACGCCACCATACAGATCGATGACGACCCCCTCGCTTTGGATCTCTCTCCGGTACCTTTGTATATCACTGAACCCAATTATGACATTAAAAATATATAAACGAGGATCTATACAGCGTCAACACTACCATAGCATCTTGCCTTAATTCCCCGAAAAGTTAGGCAGACGTGATATATTGTACAGTACATCCATACATTTGATGTTGTTTTTCGCTCTTGACAGTCATACAAAAATAGGTATCTATTTACTTTTACATAATACCTATCACGTCTTTATTTCCGAAAGGTTTACTGTATCTACTCTGGCCAAAGGTATCCACCCAAATTTTCGACGTAGCTTGAGTCCTGGGGCAAGCCTTTAGCCATCTACCGAGCACAATTCCAAACTTCGGGAATTTCTTAACAGAAAAACCTAGTAACTCAACCCGACCCTGGAATCCAAACCAGGACCTCGTGCTCAGCGGCCATGTTTACGACCATTAGACCAATGAGGCATTCAACGATAATAACTTGTTATTTCAGTGGATGAAAGATGTGGCCACGCCGCCCCTGTTCATACAGTTTTTGTTGATTCTCACCATCTCACACATAACCCTTCTGCCTTCTAAGGAGCATGGACTTGTCAGACACGTTCAGGTGAGTTTCTTGCATGGAAAACTAGCACACACATCAATAAATCAAATAAGACAAAGTAGTGAACTGCTATTTAGCGATTGCTTTAACCGTCTAAAAATCTTTTCGACTAAGAATAACTCGTCTTTTTAAATACCATTCCGAGGTGATTTACTAATCATCTCATAAGAATTCTCCGTGAAATTATTCCTATATTATAATTTGATAACATTCTACCATAAAAATCTACCAATCTAGTGACTAAGACAAAAATATTCCATTATCAATAAGAAAACCCTCACAGAGAGGCCTACTGTAATTTTCTGAGATTTTCAAAATACCTTAACACCTTAAAGAGTTGGTTAACAAAGAATGAGGAAGGCTCTCTGATATTATCTTATTCTTGGCGAAAATTTCATTTTAACACAAAACACTGCTCAGGGTAGTCATATTAACACAGTGACAAACCCAAACTAACAACTATGGTACTTTTAGGGTTGCAGGCAAGGAATAATTTTAGTTCCTTCAAAACTCAGAGTTAGAGTAAAACTTTCAGAAACACGCGCTGAACTTCTCCCCGACCCGGTACTGGTTTACCCTGTACTTCTGCGACCTTGTCCTGTACTGGATGTTGGTGGCTATTATGAGCTTCGTCATGATCACTTTCATGTTCCTCCTAATACCTATGTCGCACTTCCAATCCATCGATCTTTGTGAGTACTGAATTTTATTTGTTTGATGGTCCAGTGATTGATAAATCCCCTTACTGCATATTGTAATCTACTTGCAATGTAGGTTTCTCTCAAAAAGAACTATTTTGGTGTCACTATACTGCTATCAATTACATGCCTACGATAAATTGGTTAAGCAAGTTGGATAGTTATCCTGTCATTTATTGGATGTCAACATTAGATTTCGTGAAAGATACCCTGGGTGCGTCGAATGCAAAACTGACTTGCCTTAAAACTGATGGACATTATTATGTCCATCAGTTTTAAGGCAAGTCAGTTTATAGTCCATAGGTAATATTTTATGTTTGAGCTGCCACTTCACCATCTGGACCATCTAAGAATTATAAAATAAATTTAGTAGTCTATAATGGATTCCTTGTCATATTTTCCAGTGATAGTCCCGATAATGTTGACTACGTACGGGATAGGCTGTGTCCCGCAGGCGTACGTGTTCAGCTTGGGACCGCGCATGGCTCTTAACACCATGACTTTTGTCATAGTTAACTTAGTGTTCGGTAAGTCACTACCAAATATTGAAGATTGTGTTAGCATAAAGGAAATAGGAGAGCACCTTACCTACTGGACTTGGTTACGACTTACACAATCCTGTGTTGGAATCCATATGGGTGACGCACCAAGAGCTGTTTGTACAGCCATATTTTGCCGATGTTGTTATTAAGTCTCATATAATAGGGCAATTACTATCAACCAGGCACAATATCAAACTGCAAGCTGTAACTAAGAACTAGCTTCGTAAAAAAAACACCCCATAACATTAACGGTCTGGCGTTTGTTTGTCTGTCTGTCTGGTCTGCATAGCATAGGGTTCTGTCTGATTCCCAAGACAGAACCCCACGCTATGCAGCCTCGTTCTTTCGTAAGCCCGGATTATTAAATCAGCTACGCGATATGGTAATATTAACTTGCAACAATATATACGTACAATACTACCCTTCCAGGTGAAACAACGATAGTAGCAAAGATATTCTATGGCGATGCTCTGGACTACGCCCTGGATTTCATGAGCTTATCCCCTCAGTTTAACATGGCGTATGCCTATGTGAAGATCAAGCAAATATTCCTGTATAACAGCGAGTGTATCATCTTCGAGACCCAAAACCTTTGCTCCTTCAATACGTTCCATAAATGTTGCCGTAAGGATATGAGTAAAATTATTAAAATATACTAAAAATTGAGTTATATTAATCTTCCTGGATTATTATCTTATGAATTGTCAGTTTTAACATTGAACCACTTCACATGGGACAATTACTATGACAAAAAATGTTAGCTGACCCTCCAAAATAATTTACAACTCCTTTCAGAGAAATGCGGAGTCCTGCAGGAGTGTTTTTCTAGAAAGGGCTACTTCACACGAGATCCCGGTATTTTGATGGAAATAGTAGCGATGTTCACAACAGCTATTTTCTTCACGGTGATACTAATGCTCATAGAGTACAGGATCATTCAGCGATTGTGGACGGCGGCTACTTCCAAGGTGGCGAATAGAGACAAGCCTTCTAGCGCAGAAGCGATGTCAGGCATAGACAGGGAGAAAAGAGAAGTACTAGATAAGAAGGCGCACCTGAAAGACAAACGATGTAAGTAAGGTCTCTTGGACTTATTATAAGAGTTCGGTTTTGAAAACCGCGCAGTACCTATGTAACCAGCAATTGAATAATAATTATGTGGTAGTACTTATAGGCGTACTCTTTTCTACTTCTTTTTGTGCCAAAACATTTAACACTTTATCTTTCTCACCTAATATGTAGTGATCTCAATGGCCTTTTGCAGTGCAGCGGCTTATGTGTAACAAACCCGAAAGTACCTATGATATGTCTAAACAGGGGCTCGGGAGTCGGGACCAGTCAATATAGAGATTTGGCCTAACTTATTCTGCAACGACTAACCTCGTTCCGGAAATGAAAGAGAGTTTCTGCCAAGTATAGGTACCATGACTGCCATGGATGTTACTTTATTATAAAAAGCAATAAATACATAACATTCCTCAGTTTCTAAAGTGTTTATTTTGCTCTTAGCTGATAAAGTAGACACGTTCGGCGAGTACCTTCTAGCAGTAGACCTGACGAAGCGATATGGTGGCGTGTACGCCGTGCACAACGTGTATTTAGGCATAGGGAAGGGTGAGGCCGTGGCGCTGTCGGGACTAAAGCGGCACGGACGGCAGCAACTGTGCGAGATGTTGGCCGGATACAAGGTGCCGTGCGACGGCAACGTGTGGTGCATGTCCAAATGGAAGTTGAGGTCACAACCGCATCTAGTGAGTCCAAATACCCAAGCAAGTAGCGTATGCTAATCATTTTTAATTTTACTCGTCATATGGTTCTCGCCAAAGAAAAGGCCACCTTTATCCACCAACATCTAAGATCACTACTCCGTCTGCAGTGAGATCATTATGTTAATACGGCTTAGGTATAGACATTTTAGCTGCAGAGTTTTACAGACCGATATAATTATTATGTCACACATAAGAGCTGATTCGATAGACCCCTTTGGAACCCCATAATTTAATTTACCACAATACAATACAATACACTTTATATACTTTATTATACACCAAAACCAGAAAAAACAATACAACAATGAAAACCAATAGAGATGTACAAGGCGCGATCATATCGCACTTGGCGATTTCTGCCAGACAACCTTAGAACATAACATAAATAAAACATAAATTACATAAAAAATACAACATAAATGTAATTTGAAACAATATCTGGTCCATACTAGATTAATAAAATTCTTGTTATCTTGTAATAAAATTCGAGAGTCTCTAGATACCAATAATGCTTGCAGTACAGCCAACAAGTATCGATAAGTTGCGATCGTCCGCCGTTACCGTCGTGGATGAAGGTCAGGGATGCTTTGGAGCTGATTGCGGCTCTGCGGGGGGTCCCCAGGAAGTACATCCGGCAGGAGCTTATCAATCATATTAATGCACTTGGTAAGTTTTAGGATTATTTAGTCTTCCGATACACAGTTTGCTAAAGATAATATCGCTCCGAAGATCCACCGGATGAAACATTAGCAAACAGAAGCTTTGCGTATCGCTTTACATATGAGGAGAGACATTCCAATCTAAACAAAATGTTGATGAAGTAATTACGGTGAGTTCCGTAAATATTCTTCTGCATTATGCACTTCTTAAACCTATTTATTCGGTGTATCTTAATATACACCGAATAATGAGATCTTCGCGTAGCATGAGATTGTACGTCGACCGACTCATCTGCTAAGGCCGCTAAAATTATAAAATTCATTCACCCAGACCTGCAGGACCAAGCCAACAGTTTCATCAGCGACGTCCTCCCGAACGACCGAACTCGTTTGCACTTCGTAGCTGCAGTCATCGGCGCGCCACCTATCATTATTCTGGACGAGTGCACGGCCTACCAGAAGTACTCCGTCAGACGAACCATGTACGACATACTGTACATACTCAGGAAGCGGGGACATGCCATCTTTATTAGCTCCGCAAGGTGATTTAGAACATAATTTGATATAATTGTAATGGACTATCTTACTGGTCTCTTTTTTATAGGTGAAACCCACTTTAGAACCGTTCACTAAAACCACGTCTTCGTGAAAAACAGACCTGTAAAGGTCCAATTAAAATTAAAATCTTTGAATTCGATTTTAATAAGGGATTACCGCAATTCGACGAAGACGGCGACGTCGTTACTTATTCGATAACTGTGTATTATAACAGCGTCGTCTTTGAATGACGCCGATGTCTGTCAATGACGTGGAATGCTAGCGACACCTGCAATGACCTATATAATTCAGCTTCATAGCATTTAAAGCGTTAACCCATCCTGCTCTTCTTGATCCCCAAGACGGTTTTTAACGATTACGCTTGAGATTCTGGAAACTCGTGAACAGCCACTTAAACCGAAGTCCTCGGAATAATTACATACATGTGGAAGCTTATTATTAACAATTAATATAATACAACGTACCCTATTTTACATTTCATATTAGTCTGTAAGATTTGGAAAAATAAATTAATAATATTCATTAGGAAATTCTCATTCAACAGCATTGAAAGTCATATGCCAGTAACGAACCGTCTGGCTATCATGCGAGACGGTCGCATGTACGACGTGGATACAGTGGACAATTTAGTGGAGCGTTACAGCGACAAAGGGTACACCGTGGTCGTGCATCTGAAGGATGAGGTCGACGTGAACATGATGTTCGGAGAATACTTCAGAGACTTCATCATAAATGATACTTCAGAAGTAAGCATGTTTCAACGTAGTGTTTCAACAACTAAAGGTACACTATTATTGTGGGTGAAGATTCAAAGGTAGGTTTGGAAGTGAGCAGAGATTTCTATTGTTATTTTCGGTTCGATTACTGGACCAATAGGGCCAAGAAACGAAAGGAATGATGGTAATTGCAGTATGCTGCTCGGTAAGTATAATTATTTGTTGTGTGGAATGTTCGTACTTCCGACACATGTCTCCAGGGCATAATCGGAGTTATGTTTTAAAAACCTTCAGGAACATGTTCGTGTTTACACCTTTGTTTGTGTTTAAGTCGAGCGGTATTATCAGGTTTAATAATCGGTAAACTAGACACCGGGGTGTAAATACAGGCTTTATGGTATGTTGTTATTACAGGTACTTGTAAACGTCCAAGTACTTGATTTAAACCTTTCTTTTGCGGCAATATTTGAGAAGATGGAGACATTAAAAGCCGAAAACCACCAAGTTTACTCATACATCGTCACCGTAATTCCTATAGACTACATATTCAACTCTATCATTAGCAACGAGTCTGGTAACAAGACAGCCAAAGGATTATTCTCGTGGAAGTGGGTCAAAAAGGTCATGTCAATCAAAGCCGAGATAAAGCCTAAAAAGGAGCTCCTGGATAAACTGAGACCGTTTGAACGGAAGTATGATATCACTCGGTTGAAGGAACTCCCCTGGTCCGTGATATTTCATAGATAGATCTTATAGGTACAGTAGGGAAGCGATTGGCTTTACCAGTAGCTACAGGAGAAATCCTATGATGGGGCAACATACAACATCGGCTTGTTGCAGTCTACTCTGGGAGCCTGGAAAAGACCTCTTTGAAGTCGGTCTGATTTATGAGTTTAACAACCTATTCTTGTTTAATTACCTATAATATGTATAACCTGCCTTTAAAACATGTTTTTTGCGAAAAATAAATACATAAGCAGTTTACCTACTTACCTAGTTTATAATAAATATAATACTAATATATTTATTATAAATTAATTTATTATATATCTCATTATTGTTTATTAATTAAATATCCCATAACGTTAGGAGATTACTGGGATTAACGCGGTTCAGTTAAGTATAATTATTTAATTTATCAAGACACGTACCTACACAGGTACGTGTTTATTTTTTGTTTGTTTTGTTTTAGTTATTAGCTAGAGTTATGTTTGTTTAAGTTAGTATTTAGTCTTTACTTCTAAGCAAGTTCAGTGTTTTTGTTATGAAGTTGAAAGTTAAAAAAATTATATTCTTGAAGTATATTGTTTGTTTGTAATTATTTGATTTCTTGTCGGTCCATCCGTGAAGATAAAAATTGATAAACGTATTAAAAGATCTAATGTTACTTTATCTAGGTAAAATAATTACCTAGATAAAATAACTGTTACAATCATATTTTCCATCCATTATAGTGAATGGAATATCTATTTACCTATTTATTTATATTAGTCTTCACCAAATTATGCATGGTATGTTCTTCGATATAAATTAAATTATTAAAAACATTAAGACAGTAAATATGTACGCTAAATAAAATGCTAAAAAACGTAACGTACACACTTACACAGAATCCCAAGTGACCATAATTATTATTGTATGACTAATCTGTGCTTCTACCGCAAAATGTTAATGAATAGCATTACTTTCTAGGTACGTCGTATATATGCAACAAAAAGCAAGCGGATTGCACCGTGGTTAATGGTAGGTATAACTTATTGTTAATAAAAGTTAGTGTTCCAGTAAACAGGTTTAATTATGCAGATAATACTGTTAGGCATTAGTATTTACAATGTTAGCACACAGACATACACCAAGCTATGAATGGATGATCATAAATGCAGCATTACAATGTAATTAGTTATTAGGTACTGTGCGTTCACCCTAGCTAGTCTCCTGTCAAAGTTCTTATGCTATTGCAATAATGACTATTTTGGCTTGTACCAGGAGACTACTTAAAGTGAACAGAATATACCTAGCATATATTTCCGTGGTAAATATGGGGACGACGATGTTAAGATTGACATATTTTAGTATGAGTTGCTTAAAAGCTATGCAAGCTAGGCGATTTTTGCAATATTATCCTAAAAAGATATAAATAAAGTATGTTGCATGTATTTCCAACCACCTGACATTAAAATTTAGTTTTAATCATTAGCTGTTAAATAAGGGAATATGTTGGTATTATGCTGACCGTAACAGTGTGGTAAATACTTAAATTCTAACACTGAATATTATGTCCAAGAATTCAAATGAATTGGTTGATTTTTATCTTCTGAAAAGATGAGTTGCCAATGTCAGAATTTAAAAAAAAATGTGATAAGTCACTTGCTAGTGGCTTCTAATAAAATATTACACTACATAATATTCTTCCACAAAGAATAATATTTCATATTAATTTGACTAGATAGGTAAATATATGTAGCGTTTTTTTGATGCTACAAAGCTTGAAAAGAAGACAGTAGCTAATCTCATTGCTTCAGATCTTTTAGTATGAATAGTTATCCAAAATATCTTCTTAATATTTTGCATAAACGCTGAGAAATCTTGCTCCTACAACAAATAAATACACAATCCTCCTAGATAATAAACACTAAATAAAGTTATGTAAAGCTTATTACAGGTATGTCAAAAGTGGATTATTAAACTGCCATTATTGATGTCATAACAGTACAAATTTTATTATTAAGGGGGAATAACTTTATGTAGTGTTAATAATATGTCATGTGCCCTCTGTAATCAGTATTCAAGTTTTAAAAAATAATATCTATTGTTTAGTATAAGCAGTGGCGGACTAAGCCCATTAGAGGCCCAGGGCGGCAAAGCTGAATGAGGCCCCTAGTTTAAGAAGTTGATGTAATGTAAAGTAACTATATTTTAAAAATTGTAAACTACCCGTTCAGTCTGTATTTATTTATTATGGGACCTCCCAACTCCAAACCACCTCTTAGATAGGTACTAAGCATACTTTTAAAGCCTTTCTTAAGATTTGATCAAGGGCACATAGAGACGTTTGGAGGCCCCCCAGGACCAGAGGCCCGGGGTGGACTACCCCTTATGCTCCCGTGTTAGTCCACCACTGAATGTAAGCACACTATGTACAACCACTAAAAAGTCAGCATATAAGAACTAGTGTTTCAGTGCAAAGTAGTGTGAGATCTGTGTAGCTCAGCAGAGGAGCCTCTCGCCTGAGCCATCATATTCTCTATCCTATTAGTGGTCTCCCTAACCATAGAGAACTCGGACAGGTCCGGGAGATCAAGAACAATGTGGGCTGAGAGACGTTTGTAAACTGAATTAGAATCTTTTTTATTTCTCCTAGCTTCCTCATATTTTAATTGTTGTTTCAAAAATATAGACTGCTTCAACATTTCTTGGATGTTCTTGAAACTGGTTGCGGCACCATCCATTGATTTTACTGCACTGGAATGTAGAGATTGATAATATTAGAAAAATAAATTAAATGGGGATGTCAGTATTACAAATATTTTTGCACACCCTTTGCTACACTCTGACCAAGGCAGATACTGCTGCTAAATCTCTTCGCATAATTCTTTACCACAACACATATAGGAGACAGACAGTGGTCTAATATTTGCAAGAAACCACACTATTATCGGAATATGAGAGGGTGTATCAAATATAAACAACGTACTTCACTAATGGTATAGGCTTTGGTTAAACGTAATTAATTACCTGAGAGCATACTCCACGTCATAGCACCTCCCCTGTAATTCATGTTGTAGTTTTGTCACTTCAACTCGTCTTTCAACCATGGGCGGTAAGGCTTTCCTTACGTGTTCCTGCAGTCTGTAGAGAGCTAATGACGGCTCATTCGCTACTATGTGCATGTTCTCCGATATCCGCTCAGCAGCTAAAATGAAAAATAACATTTAAAGAAACTATACCTACTTTCAAGTAAGGTGTACCAGTTCAATTCAGCCAACCTTTTTTCGACTTTGATTCTAATTCTGGGTCCCCTTGGTACACAAAAGCCATTATAAGTACACTATTTTCTTCATAGATATATTAACTTGTCCATGAAATTCAAATTTAAAATATTATCAATACATTTTCTCAATATACGTAATGCTTAGTACGTACGTCATACATTTATTGTTTTGGACATAAACACTAAATTGACATTTCACCTTTTATTTCTAAACGAGAAGTAATTGTTATTTTAAGCGATGAATCAAACAGACATTATGTTTTATAAATTAAATGGCACTGGCATAAAATTAATAAAAAAAAAATCTTAATGCATTTTCACTCATGTTTTACGTATTTTGCTATTATTATTATTTATTCCAACTCAAAATACCCAAATACCAATCCCTCCCGGATTTTATTTACTTATGTTAAAATAATATTATTTCTGAACGCAAAAAAAGTTTCCAATCTCTTCCTAAAAATATCTACCACTATAATTAAACATTTTCTCAATAACACTTTTAGTCGAAAAATGTCCTTCCTTTAATTATTGAATGTGTTTTAATTCAAGTTAAACATTAATGTTTATTTCGGAAAATTAGATTAAATCACATAAACAAAATGTCGCTTCAGGCAAGCCGAGCAGAGTACCTAGTTGGTTCGAGCAATGTGTATGTAATGTCAAAAGACCTGTCATTCATGGTTCAATCCAGTTCAATCAGAATCTGAGAACTGTCAAGTGCAAAGTGCCATGCTGATAACAGCTGATAGTAGGTTTTTTTTTCATTTTTAGGAGCATGTTGCGTTATCTGAGGTATTATCATTTAACATTTGATAACTATACCCATGTCAATGCCAGTTTGTTTTAGTCCTATTTTCATTTTCACGAAGTAATTGTGTCCAAATTTTTGAAAAAGTTTATAGTATTATAAGATTGTGTTTTGCTAACTTCGTCAATTTATAACACGTTTCAATGATGAGTGCCACGAATTTTCTGGTCAAAAAGGTCTGTGCAAAGTGATCATTTCATCATCATAATATAAGTTGCAAGACGTCCTCTGTTGGACAAGTGGACGGTATCATTATTGCTAATAAATAATAAAAATATTGCTAATACATACAAATGATTTGCACTCTTTAATAAACTTTTCAAGTGTTTTATGAGCATTTACATGGTAAGTGACATATGTACTAAGTATATCAAAGTTCAACTTTAATTTTGTTGGTACAATATAAAAGCTGAAACTGAACCTGAATAATTTTAACTTTTCAGGAAAACAAAGTCCTTAGTACCACATTCGGAATTCTGATGAATATTTTTTTCCCTCTCAGAATGTTGCTCAGAGTATATTCCTTGTGCATTTTAATGGTGGATATTGCATGGGTTGTGTTCAATGCCGTTTGTGCAGTATTACAGGCTATGTACGAGCTATTCAGACCTCCACCGTTGAAATCAGTTAGACTAGAAACAGCTCTGGTGAGTGAATATTATTATCTAAATCCTTGACAGCAGGACAAGTTAATAACTCTTAGATAAGCTAGTTTTAAAGGGCAAAAGGAGCTCTGGTATCTTTTTATATAATCTCACTTTCTTTAAATACTTAATCTTACAGATTAAAGCATTGAAACTTGACTACATTAACAAAAACTGTTATTTCAATTCACCTTCTACTAATAATATATCTATAAGTACTTTGTGTAAAACTAGGGTAATAATATTCTTGTCATACATTTTCAGGTAATCGGCTCTGGACGTGGGGTAGGCCGTGAACTTGCTATACAGCTAGCTAACCTAGGAGCAATAGTCCTCTGTGTAGATAAGAATAGTACTTCAAATGAAGAAACTGTTGAATACATTAAAAGGAAAGGTGGTTCAGCTGCCAGCTATACTTGTGACATAACTAAAAGGAAGAATGTCCAAACATTAGCTGTTCAAGTAAAGAAGGATCTTGGATTTGTCAGTATGTTGTTCTACTGTTGTGGAATACCAAGCCCAAGGTCTTTGCTAACTCAACCTCCTCAAGATATTCATGATACTCTGGATCTAACATTGACGTCATATTTCTGGGTAAGCATAATGACTTTAGATTAATTTTTTGAAGTAAGCATTAATTGATTGGTGATGTACAATCAAAATTTATTTTAATTCTTTGCCTCTCAACATTTTGTAGGTGTTTCTGTATTTTGATCTTCTCTTTTATTTAAGAGCTTAACTCTTGTTGGTATAGGGTACTCTCTCCAATCTCTGCCTTTGCTTTGACCACTTGATCGACTCGACCCCTAATTTCTCCTTTAATTGACAAATATGCACTAAAATATCATTATTAGATGCAGATCAGCAAATAAACACGAAATACAACTGACTTTCAAGTTCATATAAAAAAAGGTTGATATATATTAAACATGATCATAACATATATATGATCCTAAAATCAAAATCAAATAATTAAGGCACCTACTGCTATGGTATAAATGAAAAATAAATAAATAATAATATATATATTGTTTTTCTCAATTATATTTCAGCTCATTGATCACTTCGTGCCTGACATGAAAGCCAAGAATCACGGCCACATTGTTGCTTTAACCTCAGTGGCTGGACTGAGCTACATCAAGGATCAAATGCCACTGAGCGTGGCCCAGTTTGCTGTCCAGGGCCTCGCGGAATCTCTGACGGAAGACCTAAGGGTGAACAAGATTGATGGAGTGCATGTCACACTGACACATATTTATCCTTTTATTGTCAGTGATGAGAGCGCGGATATAAGATTAAGGTTTGCTATATGTCTTTCAATTTGAACCATAAATCATTCTTTAAAATTGGGGTAGTGATGTAGCCTAGCTTCAGTTCGTCAGTGATGATCATTATGACTCGTTATATATATGTTTTAAGTAATCAAAGTATAATGATTAGTGTATCAATTCTAATGATACATTTTCCATCATAATTACAGGATACCAAGCTATTTCGGCACAATAACTCCAAAAGAAGCAGCAAAATCGATTATTGAGAGTGTTCGGCGAAACTACTTCGAAACGTCAGTGCCGAAGCACCTATTATACCTGGGGCACCTCCTTCGTATATTGCCGCGAAAAGCTACGGTGCTCATCAGAGACTTACTAGATACTGGAGTGGACTTTGCATGATGTTTTTAAATGCTATGATTTAATCTATTAAGGCTGATGGTCTCGTTGAAAGTGCATTAATAATTATAGCATGTAATAGTGATGATAAGTAGGTATTATCGAGCTCAATCAGAGCGTCAAGTATAAGAATTGAACGTTTTTATTTTTCTAGATATTTTATTTGATTTATTTAACTAAGTCGAAGAGATTATAATTATATGCCTGCTAGGATATATGATAGCGCTAGCTTATTTTTCATATTGAAAGTTGATAAAGTTGGAAAGCACTGTCCTTCATAGGTTATTTTAAAATTTACGTATTCATCCATTACTTAATGCATGAAAATATATAAGTAAGTATTGCATTTTTATTCTCCCTAAGGAAGGGGTTATAGTGTTCCATACTGTTATGGCTGTGGTACTACGCATTTTAAAATGTATACTTGAAAAATATAGTAAGGAATCATTGTAGGTATTTATAGGTACATGATTAATATTAATTTAGTAGTATCGCTGAAAGTGCCCTATGTTAGCATGTACAAAATAGGGTATTCTTTTTTATTGTGTAAATCCTAAAGACTGTACTATTTTCAGAAGCATTTTAATAAAACTTTTGTATTTTTTTAAATATATTTTTCACTTAGCCCTTGTTTCTTTCTCGGCAATGTAGCAGTGATGTACCAAGCTACGCAGTGAATGGGGAATATTGAATATTATTTTACGCACCGTAACTTTGTGCGCTGTGCCATACGCTGCACACACGGCAAAGTGACGATTTAGCTGGACAAAAAACGATAACACCGATGTTCTTTAATACATATGATAGTATGTGTCAACTTTCTTTAGTGTTTGGCCAACTAAAAGACGGTAAGAGTTATGAAGTAACATTATACATTATTTTACTAGAGTACTCTAAACTTGCCGAATGCTTATCGGTCGCGTACGCACCTCAGTCAGGCGTGCGCGGTAGCCCTGTACTATGTGTCTTGTAAATTTGAATTATTTATTTATATTTTAATAATAATCAATATTCGCAATTCTCAATATGTGCGAATATTGAATAGGCCCTGAAAAATAGTACAACGGATCGACCGACCGGGCGGGCGATCACTGACTCATTGAAAAAGCGCAAAAGTAGCTGAAATTTAAGTTGATGTTAAAGCTATAATGACAAGAAATAGGAAACAAATGCATCCTTTTCATTAAAAAATAGCATTCCTTATATTTAAATATTAACACTTTGGATCGGAACTGAATGTTTCTTTTTTCTTGTTTGAACAGTCGTCCTGAATTTGGAATATTTTGTTAGGTGAGTCGTGGTCCAGGCAACTTTCGGATCCACTCAAACGTTAATTTTTAATAAATTCAGAATTAACTTAATTCAATTTATTTAATAATAATCATAGATGTATTCATTTGTAAATTTTCTACCAAATCGTTTTGTATTTTACATTGGTAACACTGAGTTCTTATGTCATGAAAATATTTGCATTGTGGCGCCATCTTAGACATTTTTTCGTTTTCGCAACTTGTTTCTGTGCTTTGCGTTTGATAAAAACAAAAAAAATCGGCAATTTTGAATTGTGCGGTGTGCAGTTGTTTTTAAGTGGAACATTTGATTGAAATTAAGGAACTCATTAATAGAAAAATATAGTGTTCGGTGTGGCGACACATCGTTAGGTAAGTTCAACGGTGGATGAATTCTATCGCAGTCTGACACCAACAGCCGATCGATATTAGAAAACTTATGTTTTATTGGTTAATCGGTCAGAATTCAGTAATAATTAATTAGCTTTAATTATAGTTTATATTATAATACTAGTAAAATGTAATGACCCATTTATTGTTTGCGCTCGAAGGGCAACTTTCTAAAAGGCAATTTATTATACCTACGCAAGATAGACATAATTTCAATACAAGAAATTAAAATAAGAAAAAGAATATTGCTTTATTTGTTAACACGGATCCTAGACTAGTTTTCCTAAGAGTATTAAAAACTTTTAAAATGAAATAGATGTATGTAATATGAATTCTAAATTACATAAAGGGTAGGTAATAAAATTAAATAGAAAGTAAATCAGAATTTTTTGAGTTGTTATTCAACCTTCAACTAGGGTCATGTTTAGTTTTAATTAAATTTGAATGATTTTGTATATATTTATTTGTTTTTATTAATGTTGAAGGAATAAAAACTCATATTCTGTGAGCTTTACCTGAATATAATTAATCTTTGTATAACATATGTTTTGGTTGTGTCTCTACACAAATTAAATATAACATGATTATATAGCCTCGGGAAAGATTTCTTTTTCATTTTCTTTTAAGCTACCAACTCTTAAATACAATAAATGTTTAAAATTATTTATATGCAAATACTGGATCATTAGTCTAAACAAATATCCTACATTAAGGATTTTCCTGGCAGAAAATGTTATTACATTCACTGCCAAAACCAGTAATCCTTGAACCTTGAGAAGTTGCAACTACTAGACTGATGAGGCAGTTTGGTAATAAATTATCATTAAGTAGGGACCTGACAGATGTTGACTTGTACAAATCTCAATTAGATTCCTGTGATTTATTTGTGACTCTGTGAACAAAATATGTATATAGGTATAGGTATAAACGGGCTGATTTCTGCAAATCCACTCTTTATATAAATAGCAGTAGATTAAACATTAATACAAGGAACATGATATATTCATAGCACCGGTCACACAAGTCATCTGAGTTATTTTTTATGAAATGTCAAAATCTACATTTTGTTTCAAAATGTTTGGAATACAAAAGCGTGACGTCATAGTTCTGCATTGCCTTTTACATACTTATTGTGTGATTTTGATAAATCAGAAATTGAAAACGCCAAAGATGAGTTTTAGAAGGAAAACTATTCACCAATCAAGATTTCAGAATTTATTTTTGATACTGTTATCTTGCCTATTGAAATAAGTACTACTGTATCCACATTTCGCCGATGCCTTATTGAGTCCCATATATGAGCCTGTTGCCACTTACGGGCACAATTCCAATCGCTGGGATGTTACTCAGAATTTCCTTACGGAAAAATCCAATCAGAATCTGATTCAGAAAGACGATATTAAAAACATTAACTAAGAGCTACCGTTGCTATTGCTAATATTGCTTTTCCTAATCATATCATTCGGACGTTGAAAGAACGTCATTATTTACGAGTGGGCTATCAAACAGTTTCAAAGGAGTTTCAGGATACGTCTAGATATTTCTTTTCGATCTGTTAGGTATGACATGTCTATCTAAAAAAATATTTTTTGAATACCCAATTCAAACCCTACTATATTACACCTAAATATTAAACATTGATAGCAGAATATTAACGACGTTTATCGCCGTCCGAATGTCGTAATTTTTTGGCGCATTCATTTCGGCTTTTTTGATTAATTGCTCCTTAATGACACAAAGCATTAGGAGCGCGTAATTTATTGATAATTTGATCGTTGTCTGCGGATTTGATCTTATTTATCGAAAAATGGATGATTGACTAATGCATTTCGAATTATTCCCGATACCTAGTCGATCAGTCGGCTGTAAAAGGGACAAAATTTTGAACGTATAATGAATCAAAAGCTTTTATAATTTACCAAAAAAATTCAGAAAATGAATCTCCTTATTACTCTATGACAACAAATGTAAAACACAATAATTTCTAGAGATTATAACAAATGATATAAACACTTCGGGGTGTTTATATCAAGTATAACTACGAGTCGTAGTTATACTTACGTAAAACTGTACACGACTTTGCCCTATGAAAAAGAATAAGGCTGTTAACGATAAAGTCTATTAGAATAAAGTTATCTAGTACATGATTGTGACATTTTTTTGCAGTGGTTAACTCATATTTTTTTTTTACAAAATAAAATGAAATCGTCGTTTTGCCTTTTATAAGAACGCGCTCTCAATTTTGCAATGAATACCCCAATATATATAATAACTGTACTACTTAATTAGATGGTCGTAAGTCAAATATTGAGACACTGGATCAATATTCAATACAACTACGGTATTTACAGAATTTTTGATATCTTATATTAACTGAAGATTACAAAAGTCAAAAAAAAAAAATGGTGGTTAAAGTCGATATGGTTCTTCTGATATATTTAAAGCCAGCCAATGACCCAACCAAATTAAAATATATGTATAAAGTCGAAGCAACGAGAACTACGGATCTTCAAAGACGAAGCGATAACGTAATATTCGAGAATAAAGATAGACTAGAGATCAGCTGATATTCATATGCCTAAATTAAAAAAGTATGAAGATTCAAAAATGAGACTATTATTTATTTTTAGGCATTGACATTTTGTCTATATGTTCTTCACGAGTCAATGACATAAGTTATTGACTAATAAGGCATAAAACCACGTGTATCTTTCCAATTTAGGGCTAAAAAGGGCTTATACAACATCTATAATTGGTACGTATATCAAAACTTCACAATCCTCTTACCACTGAACATCATATCATCACCATCATTTAGATGGTTGGCAGTCCACAACTGTGCGTTTCTCTAGAAACTGTCTGCCTCGCACAACAAAACTGTGGAATGAACTGTCGCCTGTGGTATTTCCGGACCAATACGAACTTCAAACCTTCAAGAAAAGAGCGTACTCCTTTTTAGGAGGCCGGCAACGCACTTGTTACTCCTCCGGTGTTGCGGGTGTCCATGGGCGACGTTAATCGCTTACCATCAGGCGATCCGTCTGTAAGTTTGCCGCCTATTACATAAAAAAAACATATGAAAAAATGTGCTAAGCATGGCGTATTCGCGACATGTTCCTTTCTGAAGAGCACGTGTGCCACATAGAATTCAAGGCCGCGGTATCAAAGTCACCTCGCGCATAAAGCCCTACCTAGAATGTCATTAAAATTCTTTTCACGGCGTATCAGTGTAATTTGCTAGGACGTACGGGTTGTGCCCTTATGCGCAAGGCCCGGGCCGACCCAATCCGGCCTTTTTGCTGCCGTATGTGTTACTTTATTGCGGCCAATATACATTTTGTTCCGTTTAAATTGGATCTTAACTAAGAATGTTTATGTTTTTAATTAAATTAATTGATTAACTGTTTCAGGGTTTAATTGAGTTTCGGGATAATTGATAATTTCTCGTCCTTGGCATTGTGTGCAAATAAACGAGGCTTTTGATTAAATTGAAAGGCTTATGAGTAAATGTTTGATTTTTTCCTTCAAAGCACTGTCGTTATATGAAATGATTGATGCAAATATTTTTACGTAGGCAACATAAAACATCCGTACACAATGTTAAGTTAAAATGGTTCAGCGAGCCCAGGTGTTTGCCCCGCCGAGATCGTTTTCGAAAGTGCGGTTTTTGCACAGTTAAATTTGAATAAGCCATTATTCTGCCCGACTCTTATTGGACGCCTGCTTTCTTTACTATAAATCCACCTTTAGAAGTTTTATCGATCCGTTCCAGGTATTTATTAAGTTTCTCTCCGACAAGCCTGTAAGCTACCCCTTTGTTTGTTTTAATTATAGTTATTTTTAAATACAATTCAGACGAGTACCTACATTCTGTGGATAACCAATAGTTGGAAAATCTGATTTAATTTCAGATCAAATAAAAATATCTACATAGAATTTTAATAAAAGAGAGTGCTGTTTAGGATTTTAATGGATAATGTATTATTATTTAAATATAGGATTTCAATTCGTGCAAGTTTCATCTGAAGAGATTAATAGTTTCAGCGAAACTTCATTAAGAAAATTAAAACATGAAAATTCTAGTACCTACTTCGTTAAATTTATATTTTATATTGAATCTTTTTGTTCTTATGTACCTAAGAATTATATTTTTTGGTCAACAACGGTCTGGTTGTAGCAAAAAAGATGAAAATATTTATCACAACTTGTATGTCGGAACACCCAATGGCAAATTTATTGTTAATAGTTTATAACTGCCTCAATGGTTTTGTGGTCGCAAGCGCTGCTGAGCATGAGGTCCTGGGATCGATTCCCACTCAGTAGCAGCTAGTATTTAGAAATTGTGCTCGGTAGATGGCAATAATCTCGCCCGTGGCTCGCCCCCTATTACATGGGACTTAATAAAGATATCGGCGAAATGTGGGTGTAGAAAAAACATACACCTGTGCCTAGCCCTTAGGGAAGTACAGGCAAGATGCTATTTTATTTGGTTTATTCCAATCAGTAATAATATTGTAGGTACCTAAAGTTGAATCTATCATCGTATTTACGTATTGATCTAGGTACTGCGTGCTCGGCCGCTGATCTCGTGGCTTCAAGTTGTATTATCACTTGATAGACCAAGTTAATCTGATTATTCATCTTACTTATTAGTCATAAACGTGTAATTGAATGAATTTAAAGGAATTCCGTCCTAACTAGCAGTATACTTGCATCAACGCAGTGGCTGTTATCATAGAATTTACGTAGTCAAAGCAAAATTCCAGTATATTATCCAGGCGTAAAACACACAGCAGTACATTAGAGTAGCGAACTGACCTGGATAACGGCGACATTGTTTTATCTGTGGAACGCACCATGCCGCTGTAATTAAAACCTCGGATTACTCTGTGGCTCTCATCGGCGAGTAAATAAACGTAGACTCTATTAACGGTGAGCTTACTTTAACTCCTTATACATTTTTAATCCAACTGTAATCATATTTAGTACTTTCTTAATAGTACATCATAATATGTTAAAATGTGTAATACATTGCAAAGGAAGTGAAGGAGATACAATGGTCAAACAATCGCCGTAAATCATATGTGTGACCACACTCTAATCTTTCCCTGTCCAGTGACCACATAATTATGATTTACAGCGATTGTGATTTATTTTATTTTAAGAATTTGTTGGTACGATGTGATTAGATTTAAAGTGAGTCCGCACACAGACTTGAAAACAAAGAACGTCAAAAAACATAAAAAATGGGTGTCCCCCGTCCTCTTATGGTTTTTCTCGTATTAATGTCTTACACGAAAGCCCATTTAGGTAGGTAATAGTACAACTGTTACGGTGAGATGTTACAAATGCTAATTCACGACGATTAAAATATATACTCGGACTTTGTACCTAAGTAACATTCAATGGTACCGTGGAAAGTTTGCGGGCTTTTTAACTACTGACTGAACTGTTGGCTGACTGTAATATTGGAACTTTTCCGTTCTTAAATTTTAAGTTTTTGTTCCTTGATGCATAAAATTACCTATAACGTTAATAAGATCCCGATGTCTGATGTTCAAATCAATAGCTGACGATTTGATAAGCTTTTCAAATCATCAGCTATTGATTTGATATTGCAAAATTTCTTATATACAGGGTGTCCCAAAACTCAACGTCAAGCCGAAACGGGGTGACAGGATTGATCATAACCATCACGAGAAAAATCTGAAAAAAAATCTATCCCATGCAGTTTAAAAATTATGGGCATTTTAAGAAAAACCTAGAAATTTGATCAAACTGTACCATTTTTCGGTTATTGTGGTTATTCTTTTTTATTTTTGTTCATTTGAACTTTGGAAACGTAATCCTAAATAACATTTCTAGAATCCCAATAAAAAATAATGACACAATTGCCTCAAGTTTCCGAGAATTGAGACTATTTGTTAAACTACGAATTTAAAATTTTCAAGATTCGTCGACTTTGACAGGCCCTCCTATAAAAAAAATGTACTAGAGTGCCTTGGCAAGTGGCATTAAAAGTTGGCGCATTTAATCAGAATTCTAAAATGGTACAATACTTGTTAGTTCCATACAATAGAAAAGAGTAAAAAAATTAAAACCTCAAGTAACCCGATTTTTGCTATCTCATTTTACTCAGTTAAAATGTTTTTAATTCACACAAGCTCTAGGTAGGTTCTTAATTTTAAGACAAAATGATGAGAGAGATGGATAATGGGTATGTTCGCCATGAGTGAGCGAGACAGATAGTGACGCCACTTTTACCAAAGTGAAAAAAAGTTAGTAAAATTAGTAAAATAATTAGGTTTGTTGGAATAAAAGTCAGATGATAGAGAAATAACGTTTTTTATTACAATAAATGTTCAAATTGTTTACCATCAGCCTCAATACAAGCCCTACATCTTCTTAAAAAAGATCTACTTATTAGTCGGGCATATCTTCGAGAGTTGATCGCCTCAGCTGCTTGAGAAATGCGTTCACTCATGGCAAACATACCTATTATCCATCTCTCTCATCATTTTGCCTTAAAATTAAGAACCTACCTAGAGCTTGTGCGAATTAAAAACATTTTAACTGAGTAAAATCTGATAGCAAAAATCGGGTTACTTGAGGTTTTAATTTTTTTACTCTTTTCTATTGTATGGAACTAACAAGTATTGTACCATTTTAGAATTCTGATTAAATGCGCCAACTTTTAATGCTACTTGCCAAGGCACTCTAGTACATTTTTTTTATAGGAGGGCCTGTCAAAGTCGACGAATCTTGAAAATTTTAAATTCGTAGTTTAACAAATAGTCTCAATTCTCGGGAACTTAAGGCAATTGTGTCATTATTTTTTATTGGGATTCTAGAAATGTTATTTAGGATTACGTTTCTAAAGTTCAAATGAACAAAAATAAAAAATAATAACCACAATAACCGAAAAATGGTACAGTTTGATCAAATTTCTAGGTTTTTCTTAAAATGCCCATAATTTTCAAACTGCATGGGATAGATTTTTTTTCAGATTTTTCTCGTGATGGTTATGATCAATCCTGTCACCCCGTTTCGGCTTGACGTTGAGTTTTGGGACACCCTGTATAAGAAAGGTCGTGTACAACAATTGTATAACTAAATAAACCAATAGATTTGTTCATAAAAATTTCTCCATCCAACTGTTCATTTGAATTTCTTTTCCTTTATAGGTTTCCTTTATCTTAATTCACAATTAAAGAACGCAGCTTATTTCGCGCCTCCTTAATTCTCAATAGATTGAAGTGCTTTGGGTGTGTAATCAAGATAATAAACTAGCAATTTTGTTTATAAAAATTTCTTCATTGTTCCTTAGCTCGCCTTTGAAGTATTCTTTTGTAATAGACACAAAGTGTTTCTAATTCAGACGCTATGGGCTGGAAGATTGTTCCTTTGATTAATTCTCAACCGTTGGGAAGGACTTATGTCGGCATTTTATTTCGTGTCAAAATACCTAATTTGATTTTGTAGATACCTACGTATGTTTGGTTGGTGTAGACAACCTTTGTTGCTACTGAGTATCCATAACAAGATATCGGTTGATACAACGTATCTTATGTCTGTAATTTGTAGTTAATTATAATATCGGGTGGTTATTACTCCGCGAAAGCTGTCTGGGTAATTCGAGACAACAGGCTACTAGTTTCCGGTTTCCAAGTTATTAAATGAGAGCGTGTTTTTGTACACAGTTGAATCCGTTATCGCAAGTCAAAATGGATGTCATTATTAAGCGGTATTTTCATTCAATAATTCACGGACGCCACTGTAAAAGTGTGTGGTCCCATTTCGGACCAGTTTATACCGAAAAACGTACCTTTATGTCTGTCTGAGTGAAATCCAAAAGCTTTTAAAGTAACAGGCTGTAGTAGGTTGAATTACGTAAGTACCAAGTCGATGGCCGCTTCGAGGTGAAATGGTGAATTCCAAAAAGAATTTGTGTATTTTTCCTGGGTGTTAATAAAAATAAATATTTCATAATATAACACCACAGCCCCTTGTAATCTTTCACTCATAAATTAATTAAGTTAGCTCTTAATATTACCTGAATTCTTCATCTCCCGCAGCGTACTGTGAATTTAATCCAAGAATATCCGTAATTTATTACTCGGTTTATTTAAGAATTTTAGGCAGTTACGGTGCTGTAAGTACTGCTTCGTTTTAAATAGAATGGATAAAGAAAATAAATAGACCAATTTTAAGGTATCATAACTGTTTGATTAAATGGCTTGGGTCACTGTTTACCGTGTATTATTAATGAGTTCTGTCATTGCTACACACTGACGTATGTAGTGTAGGACAGCTTAAAAACCAAATGAAGTGAACTACTACAAAACACCATGACTGCCAAAAACGAAGCAAACAAAGTTTTATTACGCAACTTTAATTACAGGCACATGAGTCGCCGAATAAGAGAACTGGTCCACACAAGGGAAGAGTTTCGCACATTTCTGTGCCCCTGTCCATCATACAAACCTTTGTTAAACACCTTTTGAACAATAAGGTTTCTCACGTACTTAACACAATGGTTTTCAATCGTTTGTTTGGAATATTCAGAGTGTCTGACCCACCTAATCTCCACGTCCCAATTTGCAGGCCCTACGGTTAACGTGCCACAGTAATAAATTGTTTTGGGAAACATCCCCAAGATTAATAGTTCTGAAGCTCTTGACGCGTGCTAAGTGAAAGCCGCTTTTAAGTTCTCTACTAAATTAAACGTGAATTTTCGACGGTCATTCTACAAAAGCAAGGTTTATTGAAGATTTATTTTGGCTTCTTGCCCTAGTTGTATTCTTGAATCAGGATTGTATTTTCGAACCACCCATTTACATCGAAATGTTAATTAGAACAAACACTGATCGTTTCTTCCGATGTTCGAGTTTTAAATTCTTATTCATGGGTAGGTATTATAGTTCCATCTTGCGCTTCCAGTCTTATATAGTATCAAAATTCATTCTAATGTCGTTTGAACCGCAATAGAAATTACTCGGGGCACGCTGTAATGATGTTAAAAGCTTTTATGTTTTCCGGACAACGCCAACGGCTTCTGAACGGAACTCTTCGCATAAATTATGAACGTTCCTCGTGTCTTGTGTACGATAAGCGAGTTGAATAGATGAAGCATGTTAATGACGTAAACATAAAATATTTTTATTTATCCAGAAAATAGTCAATATCCAGGTGGAATTCTCTTGTCTTTTCATTCAGGATATTGAATTCATAATATACTTATGACATGATATCAACACGATTTAAGTAGAAAATAAGTTTTATCATTAAGATTTGCGTCTTAAATTGATTTCTTTTTGATGTTTTTAAAAATTAAGTAGAGTCAGTGAAGCTTAAAAGTTACATAATCGGAATTGTTTCTTACTTTGTTTGATTTTGTGGCAACTCTTACTGGTATAGTAAGACAGTTCTAGTCTTAGTAAAGTTTAGTAACAACCCCATTATTAGTTTTTAAAGTATACTGTTGACGAGAAATTTGTCGTTTTTGAACAAATTAAATTAGGCTCCGTTGACTCTATTTCCCAACAGAAATTCCCACACTAACATATAAAATCGTATGTACATACAAACATTAAACAAACACGGATCTTTATAAAACCACCAAAAGGACGGAAAAAGCATTCATCCAGTTTCAAAAAGTCGCAATCAGTGAGACACTGTAAATTGGGAACAGATCTCGATACAGAATCTTTTGACAAATATTCTTTTGGATTGTGAGTATTGGTTTTTTCAACGTCATTATGAATAATTTCTATTGCGACCAAAGATTCCAATATAACTGCAAAATAGAACAAAAATTAAGTAAATATAAATGAATATTTATTCGTAGATAAGAGAAAAAAGTATGCATGGCCACGAACTGGTAAACTATAGTCGCTTTTGATCACTAACCATTTCAACAATATGCTTGCTCGCAAACATTGTTAACTTTTGTTGTTTTTGACCTTTTTCTTTTGATATATAGCTGACTCGTTATGTCTTTCCGTAGTCTAGAAGTCTTCGATGGAAAAATATCTTTCCAGAAATAATAAATATTAAGCAAAAATAATATAATACATAAAATAAGTTTCTTGGGGTTTGTGTATACTTATTGTTTAGTTAGCACCTGAGGGAAGATAATTTAGGCTAATATTCTCCGACTACTCCAAATAAGTGCTAATACAAAGTAAATGTTTAGAAACATAAAAGCAGGCGAGTACGATAAATAACGTCTAAATGAACCCAGACCTAAAAGTTACACAAAATAATTTGATTCTCTTTAAATAGGGATGCCCAATGACGGAGATTTGGCTTTCAGAAAGTAAGCACGATACTATTTAATTTAAATTTGGTTTATCTCTTTGCTCTTTCCAAGAAACACTTCACAGTCACGTTAATCTAACATAAAAAATACTGTACCAAATACCAATACCAAATTGACAACCCTTGTAAAACATCATCAGTGATACTGTCTACCCGTGCTGTCTACAAATCTGTATACACAGATGTTTTTGTATTCTTGGCACCGAAGGTAATTCATAACTTTTCGTTTGAACGCATTATTTGTTTAAAACAAAGTGTCTAAAGGGAGGATGGATTATACTGAGCTTCCAGCCCAAGTAAAGGGACGATATTTTACGCTTATGTGTGGCTTGCGATTGCAAATTTCCATACCATAAGCTTCGTTGTAAAAGACAAAAGATAGACTTACCTACCTTTTAATATAAAAAGGTTCATGTGAGCTGCTCAAAGCCTCGGGAAAGGTTTATTGTAAGCTTGAACGTCAACAAGCGTGTTCCGCGCAAACATCCTATTAAATTTCATTACAAAAAGTACTCGGCGCTTATGGGAAATCGATTTCCAAGGTACCTGATTTCCATTTTCAAGCGAAATTTCGTTTTGCGTTCGAAAATAGTGAATCGAATGAATTTGAACTATTCTAAGGCGTGCTTACATCACTAATTTTAGAATAGCCTCAATTCAGTTCCAGTGGAGTCCCAGCTTTAACGAGAATGAAGGGATTGGCAAAACAACGCGCCTAAATGAATTGGCCAGGTTTTTAAACCTTTTCGACAGATGGCTGAACTAACGATCGCTTTGACAGGATTGTTTTGAAGCCCACTCTTGGTTAACATTTTAAAAGCAGCAAGTAATGTTGTCACGTTTGTTTGTAAAGAATAATATTGGCTATGAGCAACTCAATGTTCCTTTTCAGTGTAGGTTTTTATTCCCTATTCATAAATTAGAAATAAAGATGTTTTAAACTTCAACACGGGTATATTTTTGTGGATGCACTAATGATTCGAACGGCACTCATAAATATGTATGACACTGAATTCTTATTAGGTAACCTCAGATGGTGGAAAAAATTACAATGGGTTTTGAAATTATCATATATTACAAAGGAAGGCGACGTCTATTTATGTTATTTCGGTATCCGAAGATACCAAGTAATATTCAGTATTCTTATTTGTATGTGTACGGTATCAAACAAATGTCTTGTTTATTAACGTGTACACGATCCGAATACTGAACGTTTTGCATACGAGTTTATATTCATAGGGATGTGATCACGTATCTCGTGTACCTAATGACTAGAACATTGTCTCATTGTAGGAAATAAACTGGCGTCTCTGTCATTAGTGGTTGTGCAGTTATATTACGAATAAGATAAGATGTTATTTGAACCCTGATGATAGACATAGTGATGAAGGAGTTTCTGGAATAGCAGTGAACCTAAATTGTGTACTATTTCAAGTTGATGAAAACGATAAAGTAAGCCAGGTGTATCGTAAAATAGGCAGAAGCATTTCTTATACCTTCTATATTGTGACAACATATTGCATATCGTAAATAAGTAAGTTAACACTTTGGTTCATTTGTCTAATGATTCGTTATAGGTAAGATTATCGAACAGATCACAGGTACAAGTAACAGCAGCAGCAAGAACAGCTAATCTCAGTATTGTAATATTATAAGTTTCTATAAGTACCTACATTGAATTTTCGAATCTAATATCATGGTAAGTTACATGATATGAAAGCAAGATTCTTTATGCCACCTCTCAAAAATGCGACGCTTCTTCAGTGTCAAGGTTGAGCTGTCACAGTCACACCCTATTCTCCAGAAGAAGCTTGTTTCTTACAAGATATATCAGTTCCTCTTACGGGATTCAACTTAACAACATATTAGATGAGTACACATTTTGTATCTGACACGTGACATGAGAGCCTATTTTGTAAGATATTTCGGCAAAAGGAAGTGTAAGTCAACAGTTTCGTTAACGTAGTCATCCGCGACAATGGACGTTTTCTGTTAGTTATCATTCAAGTTTCAGTACTTGACGAGTCAAGAGTTCCTTCAGCTTAAAGGGGATAAGTTGTGGTTAATTGCGACAGTGCAGCTTACTGTGAGCTTGAGTACGTTTCACAGAATCTGTTTTTCTGTCTCCTTAGAACAAATCAAGTGTTTCTACTATTCTCGACATTAATATTTATTATTCAGATTTATTTTGAAGAGGTCTTTTTGTGCTGCTATGCATCGTTCGAAGCAGCCTCAATTTAGCTAAATCCGTGGTATTATATAACGACGTGGTAGACGAAATTTACTAGTGATTGGGACAAGTAAATGTCTTCTAACATATACTTAGCAAATTGAAGTTAATCCCACTTTGGATTGATGGTTAGACGTATAATTTCAGCACCTCATTTGTTAAGTACAGTTACACTAATACTGCATCCTCTCGATATCGAGCAAAAACAACATCACGGATTGCCATCTTTGGGACTTAGATTATATAAAACGTGTTTTTTCCATATTATCTGTAAGTCGCACTATAGCTGAAATCAAAAATTCATCTCAGTTTATCAGTCTCCTGTCTGACATAGACCTCTAACAAGTTTCAGTCCGCATCCACTATTTTCAGGTCAGTTAGCCAATCACAAAATGCAGTGTGCAATGCTAACTCGCACCTTTACGGTTGTAGTCATCGCGCAGTTCCTTATGCAGTTTTTCCCCACTGCATTCAAACTGCTTTCTAGAATTCACATCACTCCGTTTGTAAATCTGCATAGCTTAAAATATCTCAGGCTGAAAATTATGTCTATTACGAAGTATTATATTTAATTTGGAAAACTTATGTTAAGTTGTCAACTGTCATTGTACCTGCTGACCTCTAGACAACCTCGATGCTGAAATATATAAACTTGGAATAAGTCACGTGATTTTGGAGTGTTTCACTGTATTGAAAATTTGAACTGAAGAATAAATACCTTTAGTTTTTGAATGTATGTACTTATGCCATTACTTTATTTAACATTACTTTCGTTACAATATTTGCTAGGGATCTAATTTACCGAAATGATTTTTTGACGTGGCTAAAATTACTTTTATAATATATAGTTATATTTAATTCTATTTGAATACGTTTGTATCTAAGTAACATCTTAATGCTTATTACAATACAGACCTATTCGCTTGAATGTCAGTAGTAATTCCAGTCAAGTGCCAATAAGATTTCCAATTTTTTAATAAATAAAAAACTAAACTTAAACATATGTATTGAAATATACTAAAAACATTGTTTGAAATGGCAGAAACTGTGGGGTGTATGATAGATGCTTGTTTAAACAAATACATTTTTCCCCTCGGAAGGGCCGCGTGGGTTATTCCTCTCATTTCGACCTTCTAACTCGTATTAATCATTCTTTCTTGAGTGCGAAACCTTGTCGTTCGTAAGTGAGTTAGGTGAGTAAGAACAGGACACCCACTAGGCGCTATGTAAGCTTTGAATCTAATACAGATAACGTACCCATATGAACTTGAGTGGAAACTTGTGTGATCTGTGGAACTTCCGTATCGGATATTGACACGTTTCAATCAACCATCCAATTAAGTACTTGTGGTCGATATAAGTTATTAAGTTGTAGGCTCTAAATAACATTATTCCAAACTGTAAACAAAATTCTGGATATTATGCACGTTTACATTTTAGAAACTAGCTATTCTAACAATTTGTTTGTAATGTAAATTGGCTGCATTCATGACTTCACCGCATCAAAATCAAACTGTTCCATTTGAAAACCAGTTGACCGCCCATTGTAATCAGTGTTTTCTGAACCCGACAATCGTCAATGATATTAATCCTGAATTCCCATTTCAATATGAAATACGGGAGCTTTTGCTAAACATCGATTTAGTCCTACAGAGCGCTTTGCATTTGACATCGCACGCCATACGAAGATTTACTGAATACATTGAATGCCGCCCGGTCTCTATTGTGTCGCGACTTCGAAGGATTACTCTCATTTCATTCGATAAACTGCAAAATATTCGAATCCAATACGCAATTCGATTGCTCGCGAGTAATTTTTGAATGTTCGAAACATTCACTTGATTGATGGCGCCCGCCATATTGGAATTGTATTACCGTTAAATATGATATCAATATTGAAAAATTGAATATTGTTTTAAAAATATATGTTAGGTATATTTAAAGTTGCTTTCTAATCGAATATGGATAAATAATGAGAAAATTATCTTAATCTGCATACAGATAAGCCGTACCAAACAGTTAAATTAATATGAAAATTATAAGATCAAAAGGTAGGGAGACATTGGTGCATCTAGTAAATGTACTGGCAGGGCTACGACATGCGACGCTTCCACGTACTACGTACTTAGATAGTTATTCGTTCAGACAGGCTACACGGGAGAAACTGTTCATGGTCCATTTGCTTGGGTGCGATAGCATCGACTCGGCATAATTTGTCAAGTGCGACGTACTTAGGTACCTTTATGGACCTACTTTACACTGAAAAAGTACGTAGTGTCTTTAGATATTGTTGCTTCAAGTGCTTCTTTTTTATACTTGAACTTTTTAGCATTGTTATGATATAAGATGATTATCAATAGATTCGAGTGAAATTCCATATTTCCATTTTTTTATACACATTACCCATAATTACAGAACAGTTGAAAATATATTTATTCTTTTACCTAGAACAATCTTCAAACCTACAAAATTAACTTGTAACATAGTATTAAGTACTTAATGTAATAAGTACTTAATATGTATGAACATTATTATGGTAATGAAGGTTATAAGTAACTAACATTGCAATAATTAGGTAGAGGTAGTTATAATAATATAGAGACTTCACTAGCATGCAAGAATTAATTGATTCAATTAATTTTAGAAAATAACCGTTAATCTAATATTTCTAAGATTTCATTCGATATAGCGAAGAATAAATCGGTCGGATTTTTTTCAAATTAACTTATTACCAAAAGAAATAGATTTGTGAAAAGTCTAGTTAAGAACACTTATCTCATGTCTCATACTTTAATTATATCTCAACTTTGGCCTCAACCCTCTGTGTGGTCTAAACCTCATTTCGATGAACACGTACGTGATGAATGAAGAAGTCATTCCGAGAATCTCGTCCTAATGATAACCGATTTAGTTGTTGTCAAGTCTTTAATATCCGTTGGCTACATGACTAAATCCCCTTCATGAATCAACGTTACGGCGGTATTAAACATCGTTAGTTTGTATATCATGTTTAAATCTATCCCTTGAGCGATTAGGTGCTTTATTATTATTGTTACTGATATTACACGTTCCGCTTCGTATAGAGCATTGTTAATTTAGTAAATTGCAAGCAGCCTGATACATTTCTACGGAGGCTTTTATTGTCAGTTTCTGAGTACATTAAAGATGTAAGATACGTCCAGAGTCCTCATGAAAGGTTGTATAGACGCAGTGTGAAATGGGCTTTAATAATTTTCTTAAACAATTTTATACCATAAAGCTGCTTTTAGAATAAGCTTTTTTTCTCAAAAGAACTGTGATAAACCAGAATTTTAAGTAAGATATCTACGTATTTCATTTACGTGTTTAAATTCTGATTTACTCGATTCCTGTAAAATTTAAACAATCGCATTACTCCTGATTCATGCCTTCCGAGCACGAATCAATCAAAATAAAACAACTTTGATTGATTTTCTGCCTTCAACTATTAAGTTTTCACCCCACTCAAACACTGTTGGGCTCAGTCAAAACAATATCAACACAAGTTATCCGCAACAAATCTTGATTTACTCAACGTCTTGTGAACAATATTTCACCGAGAAGTTCCTATTCTAAGTTCCCAGCAAGTAACGTATTACCTTCACTTACCAACTTTACTAGAAATTAAAGAGCACATTGTTTACTGAAACTGTTCCTTAGTTAGCAAGTTTGAGTTTGTAGTCTAGTAAAATATACGGAGTTGCGGAACAACTAAGCTACATAAACCAACTTTGTGTAGCTCTGATAGAAAAAAATAATTAAAGTGACGGGGTAATACAGAATCCTAGTTTCTATCTAAATTTCTTTTTTTAAGCTTTAAAAGTAAACTTTAGACCTACGAAGTAAGTTCTTATTCGCATGAAGTAAAAGGAATTCCTTTCTCTAGAAGTAATAAGGAATTCCTCGTTCCTATGTAAGAACACGCATATTAAGTAGGTAGGTAGGTAACTACATTACTAGAGTCAAATTTAATCCTCACTGCCTCATTGGTCCAGAGGTCGAAAGTGCGGCTGCTGTTTTTAAGACCCTGGGTTGGGGAGTATTGTTCGGATTTTCTGCTAGAAAATTCTCAGTAACAGTCTGTAATTTGTTATTGTGTTCAGTAGATATTACACCTCTGCCTAATCTTTCGGCGCATGCAGGTGTAATATTATGATAAATTTAATCTTAGTATAAAGCTTTGTTCCGTAATTCGATTGCAAAACGTTAGGAGGGATTGGTAACATAATAATTTTCTTATCACACTACATTTATTTTCCCCTATAAAGTCGGGGCACAAATTTTCGTTTTTAAGAGTAACAACTTTCAAGAAGGTAATTTATTTTTATCGTTATGACCTGCAATAACGGGATTTGAAGCAATTTGTTCCGAGGACGATACAAAATTGCAATTATTATGGAGCGGTAGATAATTGCCCATTACTTTAGTGATTTTCGTCCGAATTCCATCTATTTCGAGGAAGAAAATCCAACCAAATTGAAACTCTTGATATGTAATTTGACTGTTGGTCATAATTTACAACCGATATCTATCATAGCATTATGGTGCAATAATAAATTTAATAAAGGTGGGAAATCTGTTTAAGCATAATCAATATGATATAACCTTTTTGTTAGTAATCATTTATCTCTCTCTCCTTGTTTCAAATAGAAGGAGAAAGTATAACTCTATTCAGGTATATTAAGCAAGTTATTCCGGATAAACCACAATGTTCCACTTGAATGTACGCGATGTTTTCACTCTGTTCACCTATTGGAATACAATACCCTTCACTTTTTTTTTTTTTTTTTTTTTTTTTTAAACATTGCCCCACACTAGGATTTCTCCTGTATCGTGGGTACAGTTTACAAACATACATGTCACATGCACAAACAACCAGACCCGAAACAACTATCTGTAGATCATACAAATATTTGTTCCGTGCGGGGATCGAACCCGCGACACGTAGCGCAGAAAGCTAATCGCTTAGCCACTGCGCCAACCGTGTCGTCGGAATACCCTTCACTGTAAGTGTAATTAATCTAGGAGTGATTTGTATTTACTGCACCCATTGTAGCTTTGTTACCTTAGTTGACAACTTATCCACTGTCTGGGTTATTTGAAATACTAAGTTATGTTATATTTATATTAAAGCTGCTCTGAACACTGCGATAGATATTTTCTGCTCAAAATAAATTGTTAAATTAGCACTCCAAGTTGACAAAGGTAGGCAAAATAGGAAATGTATAGGTTTCGGGTTCTCATTTAGTGTCCTTAACTTACTTTGGGTCAAATAAACGTATTTTCTTTCTTCTTTCTTTCTTTCCTTCCTGACTTGTAGGAATGATCAACAACGACAAGTAACAGCTGAAAACATCAAACTATCCTATTAATTTTTTGTTTGATCCACATGAATAAATAGTTTTTACTTGTATTTGAATTTTTTATTTTGTGATAAAATATATTATTGACCTTTAACTTATCGAATAAGCTATTTGCCAATGTAAATACCTTAATTCCTTTCTCAAACACAGCTAACAATTATACCTACCTACAGTTACTGCAAAGCGCTAATGCACATTGCGGTAATCCAAACGGGAACCACCGCGTACCAACAGATATCGAGCTCTTTGAAACTCGGCTCCGGAGCTCATAAGCCGCTCATAACCGGTATTAACCAGTGCATTGAGATTAAGTTTGTTAGCCGAACGGTTTACTGAATCGTTTGAGGGGAACAGTCAAACGGATGCCAGGTTATCTGTTTATTTAGGAACACAAATGACAGAATATGGTCGTGTTTTGTAGCTAACTAATTGTTAAATAGATTCAAGGTAGAGACACAAAAGGCAGAAACAACAAACGGCATACATTTCAAGTTTTTGTCTTATAAAATTCTAAGTAGCTACGTTCAGAGTAAAGTACAGTGCATAATGATAAGAACAACATGCCTCTCATTTATTTTGTATGGTTACAGGTCTCTGTGCATATAATACTAGACCTAGAATAAGACCTTCAAATCTAGAGAATTAAAATAACGCCGCATGCCAACTGAAAACGTAATAAACTTCGTTTAAAATTATACATAATCAGGTTTAATAAAAGTTAGTTCACATTACGCGTTGCATTCCCGTGCCAGGAGTACTGTACAAGGGTTTACGGGGGCTTTACCTCGCTTACTCTTTGTACAATAAGTGCTGCTGTTATAAAACAGTTTTAAAACTCCACACACGAGGAATTTATTCATACAGATGATGATACGTCAGATTACCGCGGTACTAGGAGGCTTTTAAAAGAATTACGATGCACGGATGAAGTATGTTTTATCACTCACTAAACGAGTCTTAATGGAATGTTTCATTAACTAAATGTTACAACGTGCACGTAGTAATATGTTTAATATTCGTAGTTTTTGTGTATTTAGATAATTCGTATCAGAATTAATTAAAAATCATCTTCATGACTCCAAACCAGGGTCCGTGATGTTTCGTTATTTTGGCTACGTTGAAAGTACTTTAGGCTTAGTTCTTGGCAGATCCCTAGTGGATGATTTTATACCCATGTGAAATCACTTGAGGATTACTAGTCTATTATAAATTAGCCAGTGATCGGTGGATCCGGAATATTCGTGCAAAGTTGGTGTTACAGCAAAAAGTTTACGAAATAAATATTTTAAAACAATTATCTCGCGGTCAGTAGTGTCCTAAAGTTGAAACGAAATCAACTTTTTGTCACGAGTTCGGACGGAAGTTAATCTCTATTTTACTATTTGACATGAGAATTGTGGTTTTGGATGCTTTTAATTTGGATTTTTAGGGGTTTCACGCTTCTGGGTTCGGACAATCATAGAGTGAATCTGTAAAGTGCTCCTTTGAATGATGCAGTTCGGACTGCTCACGGAAATGTACCCATAGAGCCATCAAATGGTGATCACAATTAAAGTATAATGTTCATACTTTATTTAAAAACTGTCTTAATAATTCAGATGAAATCTGCAACTTCTTTGCAGATTTATATTTTGACAAAATTTTGGCAAGCTGTGTAAGCTGTAATTCATTTTCCTGCAGACTTTATATGAAGATTATTTCATTTTCTATACAATGACAATCTATTAGTGTTTTAGCTTAGAAACCATATTTCAACGTATGTAAAATTGCAAACGCTACGCTAACAAAACGCCAAAATAAAAGGATGTCGCAACTTGCCGTTAAAACTGTCAAGTCATTTTAGTTTCTGCATTGAACTATCATTCTGCTCCTAATTCAAACAATGCTAATATGTTTGATATGCCTATCACGTCATGAAGATGTTGATTTCTTTCCAATTTATAAGTGTAAAAATGGTAGTGATGATGTTCACACTAACTAATGCTTTCGATGCCTACGTTATACTTCTCTTGGGACTAACAAATCGCACTGTAAAATACATAGCCTTTAAAATATTGTGTTGGCAGTTAGGTGTGCCTTTTTTGTTCGTTTTACTTCGCATATCTAAAATGGAAGTAGGTCAGGGACTGGATTCATGTTACAGTATTACTCATGTTTACTACTTCAACGTTTTTGGCAATAACACATTGTTTTAACTTTGTAATTTTGGTTAAGTTATTCTTTGTTTTACTTCTATGGTGAACCGTCCGTTTTGAGCAATGCGTTTTAGTAGTTTGGCCTGGAGCCTTGAAGAAAAACTGTGTGTAATTTGTGGTTATAAAAGGTAAAATAATTAGAATAATAGTAAACTATCTACGGCATAGCTTTATTATGTAAGGTATTAGATTTACTTGTGAATTTATGATATTAGGTGCTGTACTTTAGTGGGTTATAAGAATGAGGAGTTAAAATATATATACTTCCTTAACTGTTTCCTTAACTATTAACTTAAGTAAATATAAATAAATATGTAAAGCCGTATTGGAATCGTTTGATCTAAAGAATACCTGCATTGGACTAACATATAGCCGTGCATCAATTAAATTTTATCCGGGGCCCATTCGTCAAAGATTCATCTACATATATCCATTTTTCTACATTCGCCAGGATGATATCGACCAGTCTTCTTGTTTCATTGCATTCGTTCAACTTTGCACGAATCGATTTGCGATATGAAGTCATGAAAACATCAATCGCCCCGAAAAGTCACGCGCTGAAAGTGGAAACAAAAAGTGCTCACAAACTGCGCAAGGCAATTGAAACGCGCTCGTTGGAATGTAAAACGGCCCTCTGCCTGAGAAATAAAGATAAAACGAAACGGTACTAGCAAAGTTTTGATGTTTCTATGTTGGAGTACTCGCGTATGTGAAAAGTAAAGTCCCTGTTTGCGTAATAGATTTTCTTTTTAAATCGACCACGGTTCCAATTTAATATATACCGACCTATTTATTCCTTTTCATACTTTTTTGAAAACGTTGCGAGCTCTATTTATGATTGTATACGTTTTTATAATGCGACCTCGGCCTGATATCCCAAGGGATTTTATTTTATTTCCTTTTACGCGTACTACCACATCGCAGCTTTGAAAATTTAAAATGCTTTGAAGATGCTGTCACATTACCGGCGTGACAAGACTACTCTCATAATAAAATGCCTTGTACAAAGAGAAACTTTATAAACAGTCTTTCATGTTCATATACCTACAGAAATCATATTGGTGCTATCAATATCGAAGATCCGCAAACTAATATTAAGTGAATTTTAAGCTACCTTATTCCGATAAGTCCTTAATTGATTGCAACGGAAAACGTTACTGGACATATTAGTGTATTTCGAAAATTACATGAAGTGCATAATTTCCAGCTGCATCCTCTGCATTGATTCTCAAAATCATATTATTGGTTATTGTATTTTTTCGTAACTAAAAACATACTAGTGAAGCAATTTAAAAATGTTTAAATTTCTTGCTGTCGTCACGCAGGCTGGCTAATGGGTGCCTTGTTTGACGAATGCGGAGTATGAAGTGGGAGGTGTGGTCTTCGGTCATAAGTGTCGGTAACATTAGTGAGGCTGTGTAGGTGGAATTATTCCCGTAAACTTACGAAAGCTGTAATAATTTAGTGAATTAACCGGACCATACTAACAACACACTGAGAAAAGCCTGTATAATAAAGCTATCCTTAAAAACAATATAACCGCGTACGTAATTCCCTAGCAGGGTCCACATTGACCATTTGGTAACGCGGTCTAAATCTGGCGTCATTGTAATGCTATCTTTACTGCGGGTGCGAAACATCCGGCTCTTTAGGTTGTTGTCGCCCGTCCGCCGAGATATCGCCCGTACTTTCTTTTTCAACTTATTTCACCAAATAAATGTTGGTATTGGGAAACGGAACTGTCTATTGCTTTTCGCTGATATGAAGCAAAGGAGGTCTAAATGCTTTTGAATATTGCGCTTCCCTTTGCAGTTTTGATTATTAACATAACATTAAAAGGTGATATTCGATTTGATGCTTAAGCTTGCTTATCAATGATGTAACGCTATGTGTAATGCTTCTTTTGTCGTGTCGGCACAAGCATGGGTATGCTAGTGGAAAGATTAGCCAGTCAGCATTGATGGTATAGAGGCTGACTGCTGCAGGTGCGCCAGACAATCTCAGGGTTCGTTGTTCGTGGAGGCTCTTTCCTTAAACACATTGCTACGTAGGTATGTTTCGTTTAAAAATGTTTTAAAGTCAGCTTCTTACATTTTCGTGCAAAATGTTTGCGTTAAAAAAAAACAAACTTGTTCTAAAAGACGATAATCTAGGAATTAATCAAATATAATTGATGCATAGACAGACAGATAGACCCGGGTACGTCTTAAAACTGCGGTCAGACACCGGAGGGCGGGCAGCAGCGTCCTCTCACTAATCGGTGAGCCACTGCGATCCCCAAGCCGCCTGCCAAGCGTGGGGATTATGGCAAACCTCCCCCTTGGGGGAGGCCTTCGTTTAGCAGTGGACGTTTTCTGGCTGATGATGATGATGATGATGAAGATGAATTGATGCATATTTGATCGAGAATAAATAATCGATACCGCTTTAAGCACTATTTAGGTACCTACGCAAAAGAAAACGCTTAAAAACACTTGTGTGAATCGTATCATTTAATGATACCATTTATTTATTCAAGCCATGTTAATTGTATACTGCTTATTTTGTAATATACGTGCCTTTTGATATTGTCTCTGCTTGGCTTTATTTGTAAACGCTTGCTTTCTTTTCCAGATCACCTGCTACGCTTCGTTAAGTAAATTTCTTCGTTGTATGGAAGTAAGTGTTTATATGCTTTAGATCTCTGCATTGTAAATAATTATATTTTATATTGTTAAAATTCATAGTTAATAAGCTTTCCGATCAAAACCTATACTGAATTAAAAAATTAAAATTACCTCATAAAAAAAACATTTTTCGTCAATAGCCCACACTATAGTGTAAACAAAATCGATTTGAAACCACCTATACCTTTTCAAAGTTGTGGATTCTCTTGTTCGAACTGCTGTTGAATAAAAATTGCACTGGGAACAAAAGGATCCGATGTGAGTATTGATTCTAGAAGAATCGCGTGCGTAAAAGTCCTAACATTAAACTGTGTTTGCCAACAATTTTAAGGTAATTCTGAAAAACACCCGCCATTAACTGTTGTCGAACTATAATTGTGCTTTTCAACCATGCAACTATTATTCTCATGAATGTACAAAATGGCAGTAGCTGTTACTAGTGAATGCAAATTATTAAGTTTCCTCGGAAAGTCGAAGTCAACACCCTCCTGGTCGTTGCTTTCTCCTTCATTCACTATTCGTCCATTGATCTTTAGACCTACACGCGTATATAGCATATCTTCAGTGTTAACGTTACACATATTCCTTTATGAGCTCTACGTAATTCATTCAATCGTACCAAAATCAAACTGAGGTATATATTCTTTGTTTACATTTATTTTCTACCTCTTCATAGTATCGTGTGACTAATTCCATTTGTCAGGCGGGAGGGCTATTAGCCTAAAGTCGTATCCTTACTGCAAAAAATACTTCCCTCGGGTAATCCACATAACGAGTGTTTCAGCTCTGTCTTACGTTATGTCCTTCCCTCTATATATATAATGAGGTTTTTAGGGTCGCACAGGTATTTGGGATTTCCTAATTTTAAGAGGTAATTACTAGGTCTTGTTTGTGTAGTAAAATATTTGTTTTTATGATAGCTGTTACTTCAGTAACTTCTGCCGACGAAGTTTAATTAACGTTTTCTGATTTAAGACGTGTTGACATATTTATAATTGTTTTCTTCGACATCTTGACCCCAAATATTTGGTTTTTCGAGTAATTTATCCAGACAGCATTTTTTTACTCACCTTTTTAACATTAGAAAATTATTCCATTGAATTATTGGTATAAAAGGTGTAAAGCGTTAATTTTCAGGTCAGGTGGGGGCGACTTGATTCAGGGTAATTTTGTGGCGTGCGTGTCGGCAGCCTTATCTCAGTCTTTAAAATTTTTAGAACAAGTAGCGGGTGAACACAATGGCGTGGGCGCTGGGTGGTTTGATTGCCCAGCCCTTAATTTGGAGTAAAAGTAACACGCGCATTTATAATAGATTTTAAGTACCCAAGCGTGATATAAAAAAAGCAATAAGTACAGTCCGGTGTAGAGGCATATATTAGAGAGGAGAGTCATTTATTACGAGGGTTAGAGTATATTGAATGCGTTTAATACCAACGTGTGCTTAAGTTAAAAAGAAAAAATATTTAAGTGCCTTTTCCGAAGCGAAAATGAAATTTCGGGTTATAATGAATAAATTATTGGTATCTTCTCAATTCCTATTTGTTGGCGAGCTCAAGAGACCAAAACAGTGCTGAAATGAGAATGTTATAACATTTTTGGGATAAATAATTCCCCGGAGAATTCCCCAATGAATTCGTGTCATGCCCTAATGAAGTTAAGATTAAACTCGCTCGCCACTTGCCCTTTGCGTCGCAAAAAAGGAGTCTGCCGAATTTTCCCCTCCACGAAAAGGGCCGATTCCCTTCATTATAACAGCCATGTCTTAGCAATTTTAAAGACACCTTTTAAGAGCACTCCAACTTAGTGCTATTTTTGGGGGAAATTGCTTTCGATAGATCCTTGCTTCCCCATTGTTCAGTCTATAGTTAGGTATATCTTTCGAGTTGCCATTTATCAGCCTATTCTTGAGGTCGATTGTCGCCTGTTCTTTTGTCTCACGTGAGGTAGCCTTCTTTATATTGCTTCCTTTCCTCCGTCCTCAGTGATTTATGGTTTATGCGTTCAGTTTTATCTCCACAGAGATATATAATATACCATGTCGCTGACTCCAGTTGTTTTTGTTTTGGTCTCACGTACACTAGCTTCAAGAATAACTTTGTAATATCTAGGTATTTTCTTTTAACGCCATCATCCACCATACTATGATGTACCAATAAAATTGTTGTAATTTTTTTTTTTTTACTTATAATAGCGAAAGTAACTCTGTCTGTTTGTTATCTCATAACAACTAAACCATTGAACCGATCGTTTTGAAATTTTACAAACAGGTAGCCTGGGTCTTAGAGAAGGATATAGGCTATATTTTTACTATTGTAGCAAAACACTAATTAGATAATAATTTAAATAATTACATAATACACCCAGACAATTTCTTGCGAGAGTCGCTCATCGTCCTCATTAATTTTCCACATAGGTAAATATGACATTGATCCATAGATATAAGATACCAATCAATAGGTATGACTAAAATACTGTTATCTGTAGCGTTTCTATTTCCAATACAATTCCTATTGATACAAGTTCCTAACATAACGTCCATACAAATGGCTACAGATTTCGCGGTGCGTCGTATAAAAACAAATAAAAGCGTAGTGTTGGGGTGAGTGTGAGTCACCCCCGACGGCTGACTAATACTGCCGGTACTCCAGATACGTTCCCCTCTGCTATACACCCCACGCATTTCGATTACACCAACAGACGTATAGAACTAAAATTAAACTTGACCTTTTATATCAAAATATTATTATATTTATGAAAAATACGTCTGTTTATTTAATTGCTTTGAATTTAAGTAATTGGTTGTTTGTGACAAAAATAACGAGGGGTATTAGATTTATTAATAGAAATGCAGGCTATGGTTAGATTTGAAGACAATCTCTCTGAAATCAAAAACTCATATGGTTAAAAAGTACGTGTTGAGATCCTTAACCAAAAATAAAGGCTCTTTTGAATAGAGGGGAATCCGGCTATAATTCGGAATATGCGAAATGAATATGAAGATAAAACTATGACAGCATTGTACTAGTATAGTCTGGCTTTAGTATAATAGCTTGCAGCAGTGTTGTCTCACCTTTGTTTTACTACACAAGAGAATTAGCTTTACCTATTATAAAATTTTAATCCAGAACATCCAGCGTAATAAGGTTCCACAGAATTATACTGCCTACCTTTGTGCGATCTGCAGTGAATTGTTCAACATTCTCTGTTAGAAAAAGCACACTTTACTGAGAAACTTTGCTAAACATATTATTTTTCCGAGCATAAAGAAGCTTGCCCGACAGGTACGCGAAGACATTACATCTAAAACCCAATTTACTTAAAAATGATTAGCGAGAATAACTTTCCTGGCTAGAACAAAAAAAAAATATCCTTGCTTATCCCGTGGAATTAAAATCCGCGTAAACGTGTTTTGTAACATTTTTTGGTGTACGTCTCTCCCGTAGTTTTAATGCGGAAAAAATTTAACACTATGAAGTGGCGGTTAACTACCTCAATGCTTTGAAAAGAGTTTTACACTGCGGTTGTTAAAGAGTCTGATGAGAACTTGTATAAACTTCGAGGATGCTGGAGTGAGTGGATTTTGTGGCCTGCTGTGCGGCAAGCGAAATTAACAGGTAAACATTATTCGCAGCAAGAGCTGTAGTTTTAAATTGAACTATTATCTCGTTGGTGTTTGTTGAACATGGAACATTGACGTTGTGACTCGGAATATTACGCCTAATGTGTCTTGAGAACTTTGATGTTCATACCTGCCCACTAACAAATAAAACGTAAAAAACAAATGAAAATATAGACCAATGTCGTGTTCAATATGTTGACTGACAATGGTCTTCTACGATCAATCATCTAAATAATCATCGTAAATATTGCGACTTGAATTTATGAATATGTATATTCAATATAAAGACTTATAAATACAACAGTAAAATACAATTTTCAACGTTACTTATTGATCTCTTCAATTCAGTACTAGGTGGAAAGTTCATTCGATTGGCGTTCAATTTGTTCATGAAAAATGTAATTCAATACCATCGCAGCTGCACTTCCAAGGAACGAGAAGCCGATGCGATGCAAAATTCATTTATCACGGATCCCAGTTACTTGATAGACCCGAGGTGTCACTAATGGACTGGAAGAAGTGAAATGTCGACACTCGAGTAATATCTTGGCAGAAAAATCTGAAGTAGAATACTTTAAAGTCAATTTGTTCCTACTTTTGTGTTTACTATTGCTGAGAATACCTATAGTGATAATAGTTCTTTTTATAAAGTTTCTAAGTCGCATAATGATGCCAATTCAGTTTTTATATCTGTCAATTGATAAAATCAATAACTGTCTACACTGCAACTAGAATATATTTGTTTCTTCCGTACTACGAAATATGATCGTTTAATTTAACAACTAAAACTGAGAATTATTTTTGAATAAATTGTGTATATGTATTGTAAAAAACACAAAAACTGTGTATAAACAAAGTTATAGGTACGACTGGTTAAACGAAAGACATGATATAATAATTTCAAGGACATAATAATGTATGCTTACAAGTAACGAATAAAAATGCGAAAAAAAGCATATACATTATAAAGAAAATCACTATTAAAAATATTGTGATAAGATTCAACTGTGGGAAAACTATTTCGCTCGCCACTGCATCGAGAGAACTTTGATATCCCAAGGTTAAGATCTGTATTCATAAGGAGTTTTGATACTTCAAATTCAGACCTAAGACGAGCAAAAATACATATTACATACCTACATATTTGCAACGAGAATTGTACTGTTATATATCAGTAGTTTAAACCAGTTATCCTACATGCTAGAATGAAGTGGATCAATTTAAAAAGCACTTCAGACCCACTGTCTACTGATTTTAACCTATAATATTGATATAACATATTATGATATACATATAACAAATGATATCATCATCATCATCTCAGCTGAAAGTCAGGACGTCTTTCTGGACATAGGGCTCCCCCGAGCACCGCCACATTGATATAGCAGCAAACAATTATAGAAAGGTAACGAGTTAATTCTTGACTGCTAAAAATATGTAATGTTTCCATGTAACGTTTTCTTGATTTCTAACAATAGGAGCAATACGAGCATATATTGAAAAGGAAGTTATTAGAGAGTAATCGTAGGTTACTTTATTAATTTATTTTACATGGTATTCAATAAATAATGAATGATAAATAATATATTCGTGATGTTTTATTATTTTCACTCTCTCATTTTATTTAGATATGCATAATAATACCAAAAATATACCTTTCTATTCGTTGTCTTGGCGGATATATACTACTAATAAGTAAAAACTCAAAGATTTGCAATAAAGAGTCTAATCCGGTCAATATCTCGACTTGATCCGATTCCCCCCCCATCTCGGGTCCTAATAAAAACAGGATCAAACTTCATTTTGTCTAAGCGACAACGAACGCTCGCGGTGTATAGCTTTCAAATCTAATTTTCGCTCCTCCGAAGCCTTTTTGTTCTTATATTTTATTCCCTTTACATTCTATTTTTCGTTTATTACTTTGGCATCGCTGAAATTTTGTAGAAATTAGGTTTGAGTTTTACATTAAAGTTTTCAATGCTCTACATTTCTCTTATTTCAAATTTATTAAATATTATAATATTGAACTCTAATTTATCGGTGTACAATGAATAGTATTCTAATTTAACTCAATTAACATTCCACAGCATAAAGGCCGGTGCCGCGTTCAATGTGTATGAACAGTTTACTCGAAATGCATTTGGAAAGATTCCCACTATAGTTCCAGAGTATTTGGAACTTTCAAATCTTAAATATTCGTTTCTATTGCTTTATTTCCGAGAGAAACATTTCCAAAGCTAATTGTGTAAAGTAATTTAGTTTGGACGTCGAGCGCTGTCCACGGCCGTCTTTCGTCATTTATTTCGAGGGGCCCTCCATTTACCTCCCCCGCTTTTTGCTCTTCAACAAATTTACAATTGTTTTAATTGCAATCCGAGGCGTATTTCTTAGTTATCAAAGTCCAATTTGCATTATCCGCTATCAAGTTAACGTTACGTTTCGCAATAGGGACTCGCTGGAATTATTGCGGCCCTGTTTCTGTGTCCCTAACCATCGTTTTGTTAAGTACTTTTATTTTCCTTTTTAACCGCTGCTCGGAAAACTTTTTATTTCGTTGTTTTCTTCTTTTTTGTGTAATTTAAATAACTTTTTATTTTATGGCTACATGGAACGAGATTGTATAAATTTTCATCGTTCTGCATATGTAGGACATAGCCGATTTTCTTGCGTTTTTTACTTTCCGAAAGTACATATGTTGTTATTTATAAAAGTTACGTACGTACAAAAGACTGAAATGATTTAATAGAATGCCGCTCATGTTTTCTGTAATATAGAGCGCTATTAAACTGTTATGGAGATTTTATGTAGGTATAAGTATTATTAATAAACTAGTTCGGTTTCCATCTAACAAATAATAATTATGCAATCAGTTCAATTAAACTCAAGAATATTAACGACATAACGACTGGATTATTTATTTACAAGTTCCGTGATTGTTACGGTTTTTATACATTTAATTACGTTACCTTGACGTAACTACACCTTTTGTCTCTATATTTAAATCAGTTGTATGTATAGCGCCCTGTGATGTTAAATTAGGTAGTTGTTTTTTTGTAACAACAAATACAACTCATCCTTTAATCAAAATACATGTATGTTCCTTTTTCACAACTGTACAGCTGTCTGTCCTGATCGGAACGTAATTTTGCAGCGATGTCGATATTTTTTCATCTCAAACTCTTTTTCTGCTGCCACTCACAGTCACAAGGCATTCGAATCTGTCAAGTGTGCGGAGGAATTCAATCGATTCTCGACGATAAACCGGTTGGCGAGTTCGCATATCGATATTGCAACACTGTTTGGTGCACGCCTGGTTAAGTACAGTTAACCGCTGTTCAAACGTTGTGACTGTGCTCATTGCTTTGTTTACTGTTGTAAATTGTTTCCCAGATTTTATGCGTTGTTCAAAGTGATTGATATAGGGGTGGATTTAAGATGTAAGTGTTGTTCGGGAGGAATAATACGTGAGTTTCCTTATGTATACGTGTTGTAATTGAGTGTTACGTAAGTAGATCGGGAACGATTTTGATCAGCTTAAATATTTCGGTGGTAAATCGTGTGTTACATAAGTTTGTAATCAGCACACGTTACCGGTGAAATATAAATTAATTATGAGGTATTATTATATTTTGGTGATGAACGCGATTTAGGAGAGGGTTATGTTGCCTGCTGCGTGAAGTTTTAGGTATTTCCTAAAAAATCTATTTAGGAATTTCAGGTTATATGCCGAGGCCGAGTTATACGTGCATGATTTTAAGTAGCTTTCCAATGGGACATTTAAATCCATTTAGTTCTGCTATTGTGTCTATATTTTCCACCATTACGTAGTGTCCGTTTCTTTAATTTAAGGTATTTACCTAATGTGAGTAAACTAATCCAAAATCTATATAATGTGGTGCTGAACAAGGCTTATTTCCGCATACTCTAGTCTTGCTATTGTTTCTATGAGGGCACGCGTGTTGTCGATACTAATTTATTAGTGTCAGGCCATCGATTTGTACTTTGTGCATTTCTATCATCATATACTTACATACATTGATGTGTTAATTTATTGATCACTTTTAGCTACATGTATTAGTTGTGCGTCGGCTGATGAAGCTATTAACATTTCGAAATTCCAATCGGCTTCTATGTTCATAATAGCTACATTTAAGCCACATTATTTGTGGGTTTGTGTAAGTTTGTCATTACTGTGCTTTTGAATTTATAAAGCCATTCATTAAATACAGTTTTCAACTCTGATAACATGAAAATTAAACGTATTTATAGGACTACGTTAAGTGGATGGGGATTTTCGTTTCATGACATTTGAAATAAATATCAAAGCCTTGTGTAGTATGAGGTCAAAAGCTCCGATTTCAAGTAAAGGGTGACCCATCATTTGTTATACATATAAAACTTTCGGTATCACTACAAGAGAAAGGTTATAACTGGGTAATACATGGGTATTGAATGTCAAACACGTTTCGGTTACTTTTAACACGAGACGAAACCAGGGATGAAATCAGAGGAATATGTGTTTCATCGTCCTGTTATCGGCTTGTTGTCGGCACGCCTTTTAATTTAAACGAGTAACAACTGCTGCTCCTGCAGACGTAGATACTTTTAACAGTATGCTAATGAAAGAAGCTATCGAAAAGCAATGTGACTGCATCATGATCTTCCATATGTTGCATTGCCCTGTGTATGGAAACAATTAAGATATTGTGGCCTTGTTAAATTCGTCTGGTTGGACGTCCTATCCCTTCAATATAAATCAAGCGGGATTTCGGTTTTGCGCAGAATTATCCTGTCTAACTTTATTCACGGCGTGCTAACAAAAGTTAGTTCAGTCCAGCTTCACGAAAAATGGCAACAGACAGCCGCCGTCCTTTATCCGTCTATTGGTAGGTACTTTGTGTACAGTTTAGCACCAAACCTGTCGCAGCGTGATGTAAAATCGGATTCCCACATTTGGCTGCTAGAGATAATTGGCTTGCGTAGGTATACTATATTTATTTCGTATACGCATTGTTTTAGTTAAGCTGTTCAAGTTTTCAACTAAATTAAGCGAAGTTTTTGTTGGTTACGCGGAAATTTGTCTGTTTTGGACAATATTGGGTTGTAATCAAATTAATGATTATATTATTATACTATTTCAAAAAGTAATTCAGGGACAATTTGAAATGTCTTTATAGATAATCTCCTTTTGTAGCTAAAAAGATAAATATTTAATAGACTTGTTTTCTTGAATCAATTGCGTAATCGTTTGTTTGGTTAAAGTGATATTTATTAAGTCGCTTGAATAGTATTGCCTTATATTTTAATTATACCACACCTACACCGTATTACGCACTATCGTTTCTGCTACATTACGTATCGATTTTATAACTTTATTAGTTGTCTAATTAATATTATCTGCATATTGAACGCTACCGTATTTGTGGTGGCAGTGCAAAGGATCTGTATTCTCTTTAATTTAAATCTATCCGAACAGCCTCCGAAGTATTTTATTCGGCAATCAGCTTGATTAAACATTGGTTTCACGACTTTGTTTATAGCGAGAATAATGGAATCATGTACTTGTTACAAATTTACAGCTTGATGCACTATTTATGCATGAGCTTATTTAACAAGCTTCAAGTAAAGTCCATAATATAAGTAAAATATTTTGCGCTGAAATGTCTCATAACTACATATTCTTGGCTATAGCAACTTTCCATTCTGTCTCTACTTTTCACGTTAATTTTCTTATATAGTAAATGCATTATGACATCATAATGAATTTATTTATCAGTAATTTAAATGTATAAACAACCTTGCATAAGTAATACGCGTGTAAATCAGTTTTTATTTTCTTAAGTCAATTTTTGCGATTAACGCGATTTGAGTATTTTGAAATCGTTGCTCCAAACTTCGATTTCTCCTGTATCATGGGTACAGTTTACAAACATACATGTCACATGCATACACAACCAGACCCGAAACAACTACCTGTAGATCATACAAATATTTGTTCCGTGCGGGAATCGAACCTGTGACACATAGCGCAGAAAGCTAATCGCTTAGCCACTGCACCAACCGTGCCGTCGTTTTTCTTTCTTCATTCTTGTAGATCAGTTCTATTTACATATATTTCCCTCTAAGTAAATACCGTTTACTTACTACAATTTTTTTATAGTCTGCGTCACGGTATATTTCTTATACACGCCCTCTAGTGCCACCTGTAAATCAATTTACATCAACTTTTTGAACTTCTTTGTAACTTTTCTCACAGAAATCATCTACCTTCGTGCCACTTTCTTAAACGTCTTTATTAGTTGAGCTTAGCAGCTTTTACCTAAGCATGAAGCGCAAAATTAATTGTTTCTTTTAGGTGCACCTGTACCTTAACTAAGTACTTATTTATTAATATTAAGCTATGAATAATGACACCCAGCAGCTTTCCAACGAGATTAATTGAAATACACTTTATAATACGACGGTTTAAAAGCAAAAGAGAATTTTGGTTTGCAATAGGGGGTACTGAAACTGTAATTTGATAACACGCATCTGGTTTTTCGTTTACGTATTTGTATTTTTCCTTTTCATACCATAGGATATTGCGTGGAATGAGTTGTTGCTACTAGGGTTATATTCGTCGGGCATAGATGCGCAGGACCCGGTAAAGTGGTAGTCAAAACAAAGATTTCACTCCGCGGTTTGTAAATTTTGCTGTCGATGGTAGAGTTATATACCCCAGTTTTAACAAAATCTAAATCTCCATATTTCTTGATTAAATTATTTTGACATTAGAGCCCCAACACACGTTCATAACGCCAATTTGTCAAGGAACTTAATAAAGTATCAAAGCCTCTCATCTTCTCAATATACCTTCAAATTAAAGTTCTAGTGTGTCATATAGCAATATGACACGAAAATACTGCGTAATCAGATTAGCAGTGAGCGACACTAGGTACGGTACACTTAATAAAGTTCCCTACCATCTCGCTATCGCTTGTAGTTGACTCGTTCTCGACGTAATTTGTTCCTGGAGTCTTATTAAATTCATAAGTATGCGTCGCCAGCCTTACTTTATGGCCCAAGTTAGGAGCGGGACGGGTTATGAGTTTGGTAATAGTTGGGCGCAGTTACTTGGTGTAGATGAAAATATTTCGCAAAAGGGATGTTCCAAACACTTGGATACCGTGCAAAATTTTGTTTTAATCACCTATGTTTAATGCTGTTTATGTCTATGATGATCTGATGATCATCTTTGCTATTCATAGATATCTTTTACAAGACTGTTGTAACATATGCAATACCTCATACTAAAAAATCGTAAGAAAAAAATAAATTTAGATCGACAATGTTAATCTTTTGCATGTTAATCACTAATACTATCTAGGTAACACTTTTTAGATATCCAAACATTTTTATTGTGGCGCTTCTAGCTTATACAGGAATCCATACAATAAATCACGCTTATCATACATGACAGATATTCGCCTTCCTCAGATTTGCACATTTGAAAATTCATAAATGTGCTACCGACTCCATATGAACATTTCACGATGAGATTTATGATTCTGTTTCACCATTTATTTTTTACAAATCATTTTACAATTTATCACTATAATTGTTTGGTAGCTTGTTGTTAGATTAAAAAGGTGTTGTGTGTATTGCACTAACATTAGATATAAATTGCTAACTAAACAAATGACGTGTTTATGAAATATTTTCAATGGTTTTTATAGCTTTCCTATATAGATACTACCGCTAATCGTATTTCACTTGTACCGCAACCACTAAATCAGCTCACACGGCCGTCTCAGTAACACGCAGCAAACTCGTCGTCAACTTTTGGTACCCGTGCAAATTCACGAGCGCTAGACTCCTTACCGTCGACATGATGAATTGTAATCACATGACGAGAGACTTAAACGTCGCATACATATTCATTGCTGCTTTTTGTTTGCATCGGTCTTACTCAAAGGCAATGTATTACGTAATACTGTAATTTATTGTTACTTATAATGTAATGTGCCGAAGACTGCAATTTGTATTCAAGGTTATATAAATTCGAATATTTATGTATTGAACAAATACAAATAGGTATTGCATGGATGTTTCGGATACCTAATATTTACATAGTTGCATTGGGTACTGAAAATTCGTGAAACACACCCAAAAGTAACAAAAAATTTGTATGTTAAATTGTTTTCAAATAAATACGTACTTATTCATAACGACTTCGTTGAACTCCTTTGACCTCGCTATATACGAAACATTTTAGCTGTGTTCGTGTTTGTTTATGATCACTGCAATCAGTTAAGTAAATGGAAACCTCCATTAACATAGTACCTTTTTCAATAAACCCTACAATTAAACATAGCCAATATATTTCTCAGGCCATATAACACGATCACTCTAAGCCGCTCGCCTTTGTTTCGCCTCAAACAAAGATTCATGTCTTGGTAATCCTTTTACGATACGCCGTTTCAGTCACTTTATATCGTCAATACATTTTATCCACGCCATGGGACTAGTGTTTCTACGTGTCCTTATTTTCTTTGGACATAACGATTTCCACGGTTTTAGAAATACAATACTGTAGGGACATTTAGTTCGGAGCGGTGACAACTTTTGTTATTGTGCGTTTTTAATCTTCGTGAAAGGAGTACTTTTAATTATTACTTATATTTCCTTGAATAAGTTATTAAGTCATTTAATATTCAGAAAGCTTAATGAGATATGGACGAATAACTTTGTGTACAGTAACATTTTTAAATAAAGATTTATTTTGGTTACAAATTGCAAATGATTTTCTCTCAGTTCATTTCAATATAACTGCGTATTTATGGGTGTTGTAAACTTTACCCACGATACTGAAGAAATCCTAGAGTTCGGCAAGATTTTTATAATGATTTTTACTTTCCATTTCCTCCCGATATGTCCGAACAGGACAAGGCAAGACAACTGTAGCCGTGTGTGACTTTAATTAATTATCCGGGTGAACAGTGTCGATGTGTCTGTAATTACCTATTTTTAAAGCACTGTCTTAATTAAACATTGTCTAAGATAAGTGAATACCTAGCATGTGTAGCGATCTAAAAGTAATAGTTTCATATTTGAAAATAATGTTGAAAGTTTTCAGCATTTGGTAAATATTGATGATATTATGATCAATATCTACAAAATGATATATGATGTTAGAATATATAATATTAGAATTATTAATTTCTTTTAACGAAACATTGTACTACGTAGGTACGCAGAATTACTAAACATGTTCCCAAAAATAAATGTGTATAAAAGTCGCCGTTATTATAAAGGTATAGACGACGGTATAATTTCCTTCCAAAATCTATGAGTATGCTATTTCAAAAGCTTTGTGTAAATAATACAACATCAGATATACCTACATCAAAGGAGATGGATTGAAGTGTGAAAAAGTGTAACCTTAATTAGGGTACCGCGGACCCGAAGTAATCAAAAACAAAACAAAATATCAAGGGACGTTTGTTGTTGATCCCTTGGCGCGCCTGTTTAAAATTCTACATTGTGGCCCACGCCTCTTCCGAACACAAATACGAAATTTGAATACACATACACACATATTTATCATGCAAGCCCGGATGAAACCACAAAAGCGTTGTTGTAATCCGGTTAACCGGTTTGGCGCGCAACCAGACACCAAGTGATGGCTGCCGTTGACAGTTCCGAAAAAAACATCCGTTGAGTTTTAGATTTAAAAATTAAATTCGCACTAGTTACTACGTATATTTTCAGGATTGGGGAGGACATTTTATCACTCACGTCCGAATATAACCGCAGAATGGCGCTGTCATCCGGCAATCCGGTTTCAAATGGTAAAACGTTTATATCCGGATAGAAGTAAGCAATGACGTAAATGTGTGCACCAGTTGTGTTTACGTGTACGTTATACTATTAACTTTTATGGTCGTACAGTGTGATTCAATTTGCTATTTATTGGTAAATACATTTTATTTCTAAAATTTAACATATGAAGAGTTTCTGCAGACGTCGGTATCAGATGTTTTTAAAATAAAGAATATCGAGAATATAACTTTTCTTTTGTCAATGTCTTCTCTCTATCTATCTGATTTGTTACTTTTCCGTATAATAAGCAACTAAAACTAACCATTTTCCTTCAATAAACGGAAATCCTGAACTGTTTTCTTTGATACCGACTTGGCAGTTGAACAAGGATACTACGTCGTTGAATAAGATATTTAGACTAAGAAACTGCATCTCAAACGGAGGAGTCGACGATAATTTGAAATCTGTAGCTGTAAGAGGATTCCGACTGGGCTATTGTTGACGTTTCCAATAGGGTTGCTTACGGCCAAATACTGGAACGCTTTTGAATTTTAAGAAGCTGTTAAGTCATTTGTATCACATAGATTGCGAGAGAAAAGAGCGTCCTTAATTCAATATGCGATAGGGTACCGATTCAACGATTAGTGCATTACAAAACGTTAGATCTTCCAAGAAGCACTTTATTAGTGCTATATTGAATTTTATATACGAAAAATTAAATAACTTACGTACACCTATATTTTTAATCGTGAAATCCATATGTGACGGCTTTTTTTATTCGTATGACTATTATAAAAACGAATGTAACTGAAATAAATGTTTTCCTCTCCGATCACGACTCTCAATATATCTTTCAATTACAGAATAGACTTTGAGTAATAGATTAGCTTTCAACACTGCTTGGTGCTTAACTTATTACTTAGAACAGTGGCAACCCTAGTTCGACGTTGGAGAATGGTCTCGGGAGAAGCACCACAAAGATTTGATTTAAGTTTAATCCTTCCCTGGCTGGTCACTTCGCAACTTGTCGCATTAATGACAGATAAAAACTGGACGTCTCTAACTCATCGTATTTTATAACGTTTGGCTGGAGAAATTTGATTTCATGGATAGCTAACTTGACTGTTTTATGAAGTTAAGCTAGTTTCATTGCTTTAATGCTATATGATTTCTTTCTTTTTTACACCCATTCAATCCAATCCAATGAATTTCGTTGCACAGAGAATAATGGATTCCCCTTCATCTGATCCTTTAGTTTATAATCAACAACCGGCGGATGAAAGCCTTATAAGCACGCCAGTCCTTCGTGTTGAATACGCAAAGGAAATTAAACGTAGAAGCGTGGTAAAACCACTTTCAATGTATCAGTCTCTCTGAAATTCTATTAAAAGTAGGAAGTGCATGTAGAAGTTTCTAGTAACGAATCTATGTAGTCGACAGTCTAATTACCCAAGTTAGTATACCATGCCGCTGTTAGGTTTTCCATGCACGTGTATCTAGAATTACTTGGGTATTTGACGTCACGTTTGTCTGTCATCATGTCTATACCACTCAAAGGTTAATGAAGCAGTGAAATGTAGTTCATTTGCGAAGGATTTAGCAGATTACTTACTCATCGTGTGACCGCTCTTATACAACCCACCTAAATACCGCAAATATAATTTTATTTTTAAGTGTACTTCCTGCAAATGATACGCTCTGGTAAGTAGCTATATTACTTAGCTTTTACTTATAACAATCCTTTCGTGAAATGACCATGAAATTTAGATTCGGCTCCATCGATCAACAAACACAGCACGCTATAGGATGCACTACTTTTATTACTTGTCTGCCGTCACGTCGCGACATTCCAGCTCGTCCCTAGAGCCCGTCTTAGTCGATAAATTGTATTGAACCCATAAATCCTCGCGGCCAATACCTCGCGTACGTCGCTGCGACGTACTTCCGACCGACGTAAACAGCGAATAAGTACGTAGTGGGCGTGTTAATCAAAGTTGTATAACTTTTACATGTGTTGTAGAAATGAATTGGTTAATTAAGGTGGTTGGTAAACTTTATATGACAGAAACTTGGGATTTTCTTTTGTAGGGAGTTGCAATGATTTAGAATTATTTTGGTAAAGGTTTTTTTTTCCTGCTACACGATATCTAATTGACGACACGGTTGGCGCAGTGGTTAAGCGATTAGCTTTCTGCGCTATGTGTCGCGCGTTCGATCCCCGCACGGAACAAATATTTTTATGATCTACAGATAGTTGTTTCGGGTCTCTGGTTGTGTGTGTATGTGACATGTATGTTTGTAAACTGTACCCACGACACAGGAGAAATCCTAGTGTGGGGCAACGTATTATAAAAAAAAAATAGCTGATTCAGTAATTCCTTTAGCCATTATATTGTTAGGTATATACGTATAATATCTCTGGTATTTAAAAGGTCCTCTTGTTTTCTTTATGTTTTTTATCAACAAAATATGATGGGACTCTCAAAAATGTGCCGATTCATTACATGCATACCTTATTAATTTTTTGCTGAACATTTTGCGCAGAGTATTAAGGTCGGATTAAAGTATCCAATTAATTGGAAAAATTGCCAAGAATTTTATCCATGTCGTAATTTTCTTTTTTCTACATATTATACGGAATATACATTTTGAGTATATTTTTCGAAGCAATTAATGAACTGGACGTAATTAGCATGCTGTATTTTGCAAAATAAAACTTTTGGATTATGAACTGATTTCAGAATATGGACTATGAATTTTAGGGTATGGACTTATTAAAAGCAATTTACATTTAAGCCACTTATATTATTACTATTTCTCTACATGATTGTCAAATTCTGTTTCTTATTTTATTAATTACCAATAACTTTGTTAATGTTTAATTTTAAACTAGCATAATATATAGGTTCAGATGATTGCTTTCCGAAATAGAAACACTCGACGTTATTTTGCGTCATCGATCCTGCTAAGAAGAAGTAACTGTATGTTTAATCCAAGAATATCGTTACTAATTACTATAATCTAAAAGAGAACGTTTGGCTTAGCAATAGTAGTATTTTCTTATTCCTTATCATGCGTCAAGCTGACTAAACTAGAGCATTGTAGATATGCAATTTAAATGGACGTTACCTTCAGTCCAGAATATTGTAGAATGGCACTCCACCAAAGAAACAAAATTGCCATTTTGCTCAGGAGGAAATATTTTCTAATTTATATATACGTTATTCCCAGTTATTTTAGACGGCCAACATTGAGTGGCTAGTGCCAGTCATGCGCAGTTACTTATTCTACGAAGTAGATCCAAATATTGTACAAAATATTTGGGACGAAATGTTGCAATACCAGACTCGACGTCGACCAAATCTCTGACCGTAAAATCTGGATGTCAAGCATTTTGTGCACGAAACCAACAAATAAATAAACTCCAGACACAGAAATGCCTCCTAACTTGGATTCCTTGGACACAAATAGACATAAATCTTCCGGAAAGATATTTTATATCTTCAATTTCTAACAAAAATTTTTTGTTAAATTGTGGCGCGAATGTACCTCGGTGAATTATGAGTTTATTGCAAAGTTTCAAACAAAAAATAAGATAAACAAGGCGCAGAAATATTCACAAATGCCGTTCGCAGGCAATTTTAGATCTCGTACCAGCAGACAGTGCCAAATGGGGTGTAACGTACAAATCGACTTGCCTGGTGCAGATGCGTCGCTGGCTGCGACGGACAGATATCTGTGTAGGAATTTAGGTCGCAATGGATGCTGAGCTACCAAATAGGTCGCAGCTACTCGAGAGCTGTGAAGTGGGGCGTTGGCGTGGCTACGGCGACGCGACGCTATGCTCAACTCGTTCACATAAGTATGTTAAGTTTAAATTACAGTTTTGTTCATGATAAAATTTTATTACAGACTTATCTGTAGTGAGATTCGTAGCGGTACTGCCGATTTATTCGTTTTAATAGGTTTCTTTATTATTGAATATATTGTTTATTGGCATATTTTTTTTATCATCCAGTAGTAACATTGCTGAAAGGCCTTTCGAAAAGATTGAGCGGTGACAGCCCACTCTTTTCCAAACCGCACTGCCTCAGCGTCTGTTTAATTATAATGTCAGCGTCTTGCCTCTCCATAAATCAACTGCCACATACCCAAACATCTATTAGACACCTAATTTAATACGTCTGTTAAACATACAATGTCAGTACGGTTTGTATGTAAAGTACGTCTGCGAGGCAGTGCCACTAACTCATGTCACTAAGTGGCCTTGATTGTTATGTCGTGTCATGTGTTGCTTAGTCTAGTGGGCTTGCGGATGACAGTAAGTTAGATTTGGTTGTAATAACTCGTATCGCTATATCATAACGCTACTCTGTATTTAGTACCACTAGGGTACTGAATATAATGATAATAGTCATGAGTTTGCTTCTTTTGTGTATTCTCCACTCGAGTCGCTACTAGCTATCACATGGGAACCATTCATGTCGTATGGTACGATCATCCAGGTAGCTGTGGTGGTCTTAAATCTTGGTGTTGAGTCGGAATGTCTAGGTCTCGCCAGACGATCTCGGGTTCCTTGCACACGTTGGTGACACGTGATTTACTTTTCGGAAGCGAATGCTAGGACAAATCAACTAAAACAACAACACAAAAGTTTATTTTTGTGGGTGCAGGGTGCGATAAGACTGAAGATGGTGGATAGGTTTCACTCAATAAAGTCTGATAAATGCAATTTAAAAAGCAATGTTATGTGGCTAATTAAGATTTCAATAAGGACTTGAATGAAAAGCATTAAGATTTCTTGTTTCAATTTCCGTTAGAATATAAAATGGGAGAACACAGACAAAAAAAAAATGATTTGTGCAGTAAGTATTTGTGTACTTTGACTTGGCACGCAATGTGGTGCTCGTAAATAATGACGTAGCAACCTTTTGGTATCAATTCATTCCACTACCAACCTGACATTTTCTGTGCAAAATATACACAGATTGTGCGTTAAAATTGGTGCTTGCTTTGTGTAAGCGATCGTGTTACAAGCATTTTATAGTTTTAATGGAAGCGTTCACGTGTCCCATTTTGATGTGTAATTAGAGAGTATGTAACCAGATAACTGACAATTTATAGACTTTAACGATGCAGTAATTTCCCAATTAGAGTGGATTTTGTATTCTTATCCACCTTTAATCATTTGGACATTAGCCAATTGAACCAGATGGTTTTCTATCAATTCTTAAATTGCAAATTACGGGTCTGTTTTGGTCACAGATTCAGTGTAGGTACTACATAGAAAACATTTCATGTTTAATTGGTTTCTGATTATTGTTTCGGTTTTCTAACTAAGATGGATACATAGTCACGTAGGAACTCCAAAAAATACACACAACGCTCGTCAACACACTTGCTAGGTACATTCGTATTCGATTCGTAACTTTATTAGTAGGCGCCCATCAAACGCCACGCCACGTCATTTGAACCAAATCGTTATAACGCTACGACTCCGAATATGAACGCTGTTTACTGGCTAATGATGTGATTGATTGCAGACTGTTCATTTATGGGCCGGAATTGTCACGATTTTGAATATCGACTATTCAATATTAGTTATAGGGAGCGCTGTGTTTACTGCACGCAAATATGAGCGCGTGCAAATGCAATCTGTTAATCTAACACGTTCGTTGAATTCCTCTCTATAGCGATAGACTTTTGTACAAAATATGTATGTGTATTAAAATACTGACATGTCATTCAGAGTTTTGAACAAGGGTCGCAAAGAATCGTGTCGCTACCTAACGAAATATTTAGTATTTCGTACTCGTTCATCAAAATCTATAAACTTTTACTCTAAGAGATACTCCGTATCATATTAATCGAGTAGAATTTACGTCTCGACGGTTTATTTAATTCATAAAGACACCCGGCAACAAGACACAATAGATTTTCTCTTGTTTCATTTACCTACATCACTTGGCGGGTTAAGTAAGTTTATTTTACTTGTCATTGTTAAATCCAAGTAGATTTTTTATACACAAACATTACAGAAAACAGCACATTTACTGAAATCCGCATTGTGTGCCGAGCACCCGTATTAAAGCAAACGTATCATAGCACTGGTAGCAGTCTGTTCGTGTATAATTAATGGAAGTAAATTTGCATATTATCACACGCTAAATTAAACTAATATTCGGCCTATTGGAGATACAGTGGCGTGCGCCGCTTTATCCGGACTAAACGTCTGTCGTTAATCTTTTTCAAGATCTAGATGTATTGGATTTTTATGTTAAACAACTTGGTAATTCATGCTCTTAAAGAAGCTTTAGTATACGTTACTTTATTGTAATTAAATTATGAATAGAGTAGGTAACAAGTACCCATTTACAAAAATTGCTGTTATGAATATAGTTCTAATATTAGCAGGGTTTCTACAACGTGCTTTAAATCTCGCTAAAAATTAAGGCATCACCTTCCTTTTGCAAGAGAGTCAAGTCGGATTGACATTATCTTTCCGGCGACACTTTTCATTTTTATAACCTGTAGCTAACCAAGCCGTATATAACTAAACTCTGTACACAGGTACACAGTGCTTCATTTCAATCGAACGGATCTGCAAGCCTGACGCCTGATGCTAGCAAACTAAGCCAATTGCTGACGTCGCGTCGACAGTTTGAAACTCGCCAAATTTGTTACTCCGCGTTACTTAGGTATATGTCGAGCATTTCGTAATGCGCTTCCAAATATTTGGCAAGGTGATTTTAGATCGAGTAATTTAATATGGCTTACATGCGTGTTCCATGCATCGTAAGACCATTTTCGCCTATGAAGTAAAAGTCACGAATGATAGAGTGTTAAAGTCAATTAAACGTAGTTTACACGTGTATTTTACACAAGCTTTTGGCAGTCTACTTTTCATATTTTAGCTGGATGGAAACTTAGGAACTGTTAAGATGTGTGGATATTGTGACATTATCTTGTCACGATCGTTCGATGCAGAGCATCTGCGTTCTATGAGGATGGCGTATAGCATATTAAGTTCAGCCGTGAAAAAATAAATATGTAGATAATACGTACGGGCTATACGGGTAGATATAATACGGGCGTTGTCTGTATGCATTTCGATCATTTTTCATTCTTGGGTCGGCGTTAAAGTTCAAAATAAAATTAAGTATATAATCAGCAGTTAAAGAATTTACTAACAAATGATATCGATCGAACAGAATGAAATACAGTAGATATATAAGAATTTAAACTAGAATTTCGTGCAAAACTAAACCATTAAAACCTGCTCGGCCAACAAGAGTTACCCAAACATTTCACGTGCACGGTGAAGGGGTCAAACAGATTACCATAAATGATTTATTTTACATGAAACATGGATGAAACAAATATCAATAAATATAGTCTAAATACACACAAACATACAATAAAATAGTTTATTGCTAACTATTGAACATAAAAATTCATTCTTATCGGCATTCCACTATACGATCCCCAAACGTCTACGCTCTTCAAGCGACACTTGAACCAGAAAAATCATTTGAGGCTCGAAAAGTTTCGATCAAAATGTATTTTCCACGTCATTGGAGCTTCGTTCTTGACTTGTGTAGTGAACTCTACGTATGTGGAAGTTATTGCCTCTACAGATTCGCGGTTGCCGGTCTTCTAGTATATGTTAAATAGACCTTTGAAGAAGTAAGTGGAGTGGAAACTGATATTATACTTATTTGTGTTCATTTTGGTATCGAAGCTCGTTAAATTAAATATCAAAGTTAGGACACGCTTACGATACGTTTGATCGTGCACATGTCGATTTCACGTTGTAGTATCTGCATTTTCATTATGGCGTGTCTTACCTATACATGTCTGTTTCATGTTCTATGTACATTCAAGTGTTGTGTCATTAAATCATTTACGTAATTGCAATTAAGAGGATAATTAGTGCACCAGAAAGGAAAAAAAAATGCAGCCAACTGTTGGACATAGGTCTCTCTTAATTTGTGCCTCTATTGTACCTCTTCGTAGGTCTTCGTTATTCGTTCTTGTTATTTTATACTTACCGTATTTCTGTAATCCTAAAGAAATGAGCTTATCTACAACACTAATAACCTTATCGGTGTAAGTAGAATCACTTAATGTGATAAATTCTCCAAGCTCGGGTTAATGATTGCGTTTCATCCGATAGCCTTATCAACTGGCCAATCGCTGCCTCATTATGGATAATAGTATACGGGTATACACCTTTATCAATAACCTTCCATATTGCACACATTATATTACTACATATATGAACATTCAACAAGGACATGTTACGTTTTTGTTCTCATTTCTTATATAAATTGGTGTTTCAATTATGAAGTGGAATAGGTTTCTATTTTGGTATCTCTCGGGCCAAGCCTCTGTGTAGATTTCAGACACAAACTCTATTTTGGTAACGGCTTTAACATCAGTACATTTCCATGACGACATAACTGGCGCAGTAGTTGAGAGATCGACTGCTGCGCTACGTGTCACGGGTTCGATTCCCGTACGGAACAAATGTTTGTATGATTTACAAATAGTTGTTTTGGGTCTGGCTGTATGTCCATGTACCTATTATGTATATTATATATTTGTTTGTAAAGGCGTCCAAGATACAGGAATTATTCATAAAGTGGGGCAACGTTTAAAAACAAAGACAGTTGCCAATAGAAAAATACAAAAGTTTCGTTTTTCCAATAATCGAAAGTAGGTAATCGCAAGATTAAATCCACAATCGCTCGGTAAATCTTTCGTGTCATTTTTATTTTTCTCTACATAAAATGTCCATATTTATACGGCATTTATATGATGGACCTACTACACAATTTGTCAATATAAAATTACCTCCGGATTTTTACAACTTGTCGCTTCAATATATTTTCATTAAGCGGAGTCGAGTAGCGGGACACCCCGGCGTCGCCCGGCGGCCGTTAATTTATTGCATCGCCCTAATGCGGAATTTAATAAGGTGCGACTTGAAAATAATTCCTTTTATTCTGTAAATATTATCCTCATGATTTTAATAAAGCTGATTAATTTAAAATACTTTGACATTTAATGACCGATACCTTATTCGGAACCTTTCATTTACGAAATTATTTTATTTTCCATTCTGAATCTTCTCCTTTAATAACGTGGCTCTTATGTAAATTGCTCACATATGCCCAAAGTCTAAGTAAAAATAATTAAACGCAGGTCAAACGCTAGCCAAGTTTCCGAGGAAAATGGATGAAAATAATTTATATTTTATAATCCTGCCCGAATTAATATTCAGTTTAATTTGCTTAGAACTGTACGAAGAAGCAGTGAAGTGTTACATTACCAAGAAGGCAACAAATAATGGAGCTTGACTCTTATTTTCTTTCACGTAATTACATCATATTATATCTATCTAAATAAATATAAAATCTAGGTAGTAAACATATTAATACTCTAGTAAAGGTACCTAAACGCAAAATCAATATTTCCAAACGTATGATTTTGTCATTTTGTTTACTGACGTTGCAAAAATTTCACACACTCGACGCTTTTTAGATTAGATCGCGATCGTCCATAGGGAATTCAATTCATAAATAAATATGGCGTCCGTCTGCCGCCATCTTGCCGGGAGCTGGGCCACCGAAGTGTTGCGTGAGGGGCATGCTAATGCTTTGCTGCTAGAAAATTTAATATAACCTATAAATAAATCAGTGTCAAAAGGGTTCAGATAAGATCTACAGTAATTAAGTAAATACTAGAAAATTAAATCTGTTGGACTATTATATTCAAACTAAGTCAGGTCAAGTTTATTCCTGGACGATGTAAGTTTCAGTATTCATGTTGTAAATATATGAAGGTGTACTAGAATGAGTACAATAAAAATCAATAGATCGTTTGTGGCTCGTACTAATCACCAGTGCGTGACTGACTAGGTTAGGCTAGGCAGTCTGTTATGAGTTCAAAACAATATTAGTTGCTGTGACGCCATCAATAAACAGCTGAAATATATAACATCAATTAATAATAATATTTCTGATACTTATCTACATGTTTTGTTATGTTTTAAATAATTTTGGAAATTGCCACAACCTCATTCGTCTGTGTTTCCCTGGGTGAATAACTGGCATTAGTAGTTAAATAAATCTGTTCTTAAAAGAATAAAAGCGTGTTAAAAATGGTTCTAAACAAATATAACTGAAAAATATGACCTTATTGTTACAGCCGCGATTCCAGTTTAACTCGTAAAATGTGAAAAAGGAATAATGTTGTAAAATTTGCATATACGATCACGAAGGGTGGTTATGTGTAAGTAGCTACACAGTTCTGTTATTAAACATTAGGAAGCCTTTGTAGTTTCCACAATATGTAACTGCGTTGAAACTAACACTGTATTTCAGGCAAAAGCCTGTGCTAATTTCTCTCTCTGAAACATTCAGAAGCCTATTGTATATATTTTATTTGCTACCAATAAATACCTAAAAGTTGCGCCTGAATATAAATTCAATAAACATTTCAATATTTTATCTCTGCTGAAATTCAATAGGCACTTCATTCCAAAACAGTTGTTTATAAATTGTGTTTTATGTTCTGAACATCTGAACAATGAAAACGAGAGCCTTTGTAGCTTTTAATGCACAGGTTAATACATTTTTCGTTTACAAACAAATTACTTAACAAAGGCAGGCACTCAAACAGTCAATGTTGGACACAGACAACAAAATAAGGCTATCAATTCCCATCACAGTTTCATCTGCGCTTCTGTGAGACTTGCGGAGGGAGAAATTAAATGATTTCCCTGTAAGCGATCACACGGATAATTCCATTAGCCGTCTACTCGGCTTCAAACAAGGACCACAGATTTCAATTGCAACGTTTCTTGAGATCAAAATTCGATTAAATGGAAGTTCCGTCGTTTGGAGTTGCAGATTTCACTGGGCGTGTATTTAGTAGATTACACTTTGGATATTGTTGTTCTTGTAGCCGCAAATGAAAATAATATTGTTTTCAACATGATCAGTGTGTATTCTTTTCTTTTTGTTTTGAATCTATTATAATCAGGATATTTTTGTCAATCTGTTTAAAGCATATTAAAAAATTATAAAGAATTGTATCGGATCTGTATCGTTTAGTAGGAAACAATGCGTGAAGAAAATATTCGTGTGCTTGTTTATGAAACGCGGTGTAATGTAACCCCTACGTCGTTGCTACGCCGTAGCTGAAGTGATCGCTACGCTGGCTACACTGGCGTAGCTGATAACTGTTAAATTTTTTTCCATTCTGTGCGTTTTCAACTGTGATTAATTACATAATTAACGACCTAATTAAACTGCAAATTAATTTCTTCCTATGCTCTGAAGCTTTTAAATTATTGTAAGTAAAAAAACACGCTGCGACAATTATTTATGTAATGTCGAATATAATATTATCCGAGTCAGCTTTCAGTGTTACCTTAACCACGCCAAAGTGAAGTGCTTCGATTGCATGGTATTGCCTCGTGCTTGTATCTTATCATATTATTATCTAAAATGCGGACAAAGCGATCCGCAGCTTGTCATATCAAATTGGCCACTCGAACGTTATCATATATATTTTATACGCAAAATTGGCAAATGCGGAAAATCTCTACGTACAAATAATGAAAACTACCGTGGAGATCCATGTATACTGTGTAGTTCAATTTCAAGAACTGGTAATCCCCACTAGATAATATTGATGTGGATTTATGCCAGGTAAGGCTAAAGTATCCAAATTATCTGCATCCTCATATCATATTGCTATTACCAATCTGCAATGGAGCTTGATAATAATTGCATTATTCCCTCAAGACAGGAGCATACTGTGGCTCCATTGTAGCATTATATTAGGGATGTTCATGTCCAGAACAACAGGTGCTATTAAGCATGTACTGTTCAGTTGTGGACGTATTATGTTTATTATGCATGTTTCTACTCTGGGAGCAACTGCGCATGTTATATGTCCACAGAAATAGCTATGCATATGGTGCTCAGTTATTTGTATACAAGGTAGTGTGTGTTTGTGTTACCTTATTGTGTTACCTGATTTTTTGTCCAATGTCGCAAATTCAGTCGTCATGTTGTCAACGGCGAAAGATTTCTTCGATTTACCCTAAATTAATTCACGAATAAGCTTTCTAGATGTACCGGTATAAAAATAACACAATTTTTGCATTATTATTTTTCTATTAAAATAATTAATTGTTACCCTACTAAATAAATATTTTCAAGAACATCAATTGTCTCGCAAATGCTGCCACAAACAATAACAGTAGGTATTAAAATATTCGCTCAACCAGTCTCGATTTGGATTGCGTTTACGTTTAATCGAGCACTGTTAACGTTTTCTTTCGCCCGATTAATGCTTGGGCGCCCGTCCCTCCCGCGGGAAATCACGACATGACAGCCACCTGTTCAATAGCTTAGCAACGGCAATCCAGCCACGAGAAACGGAGTTCGCTCATATGGAATCTTATATTGTATATTTTCTATGTTGGGGTTAACGGAACGTGATTTGCGACCCCTGGGCACGCAATGATTTAGCATTATTGCATTTCAGCGTCCATTGTTGCTGATATACGAGTATATATACCGTGTAATTTTTCAATGTTTGGTATCTACAGTATTCTGGCAGGCTAGTTTATCGGCATAAATTGTAAGAAAACAGCATTTGGCACAATCCGGGACAGACAATTAGGATAAATCGTGGTATTAATGTAATAAGTTAATGTACCAACAAAACTTCTCACAAGATATAACATGTATATCTTCAAAATTTCAACCTGACTGAACTCAAGATATAAAAACTTGACGTGCATGATAACTTTCAGAGGCCATAGCTGCATAACGCGCTGAAGTACATTATGCCCACCTGACCTATTTCCACTAGGTGACCTGACCCTTTCGTATTATGAAAGTCCGCTATAAATTATCAGTTCAACATTTTCTTTCAACTATCAAGCATAACAAAATTAATATTAAAACGTCTAGACACACAGCTGTTCGAAACACAAAAACAATTTTTAAAGTACACTCAAAGAAATAATTCTAGAACTAATTTAAAATATCGAAGTAGTTTTCAGTTTATCCCTCAGGTCTTATAAAACAAAGAAACCGTGTGAGATTCGAGACGAAACAAAAGTTTGTTATTACAATCCGAATGCACTATGCACTAATGTCGCAAGATCCAGCGCGAAGACTGAAGAAAATAATACTCGTATGGTTTCTGCCCGCTGGGAAATTAATGCTGCACCCGTTAATAAGAATCCCGTTGGTGCACATTGAATTAATCTACCATATTTGAAGTAAATAAACTGGAAGACTTAGCTTCGTATTGAAATCCCGGTTTTTTGCTTCCCAAATGTAGGTTTCATTAGTGAAATAGGACTGTAATTGATTACATAAAAAAGGATTCATATTAATAAATTGAAATTCGATTTATGTGGATAAGATTAGCACAGGTACGAAGAAAGTGGCATAAGTAAAAATAATCTTATACTCAGCAGTAGGCTCAGGCTGCAGATTATGAGTATTTTAAGAAAGAATAATAATAATAAAATTCGATATTTCTATTGCTGATCAAGTTCTAGATATTATTCCTATATAAATATTAATCCACACTATTCCGCACATCAGAAAATTATTGGTATAATAAATGTACAAATTGGCGGTGTTATCGTTATTCGGCGATCTCTTCCACACAACCATTGTATAGAGTAGAATGCTCGGAAAACACAAGCGGTACGTATACCGCTTGTTTTCCGAGCATTCTACTGTTGTGTACTATGTGAATCGGAATTCACATAGTATACAACAGGACTACTCTTAAAACAAAGTAATCAAATAAAATCCCTTTAAATAGTTACATATACAGAGCAATGGTTCCCAGTCATGTTTACGAAGTACCTTTAGTATTAGTTACCTTTGGTAGCGACACTTCCCCCACTGTCTGGTTCCTTGACCTGGTAACGACCGCGCAACTCCCTCAGAATTCCCCTGCGTGGCTCTTTTAAGCCGGTCCTAAATCTTTAAACGTGTCCTATGAATATTTTACTATCTACATCTCTTATCGTTAAAATGTATAAACGAGTGTAACCGGTGTAGGGAAAATTACTTTTGAGCGGGTTTGGGTACCAAACTGATAACAACAATATACCTTGTTTGAAGCTGCTATGAACAGACCAGCTGCATAGAATAACACAAAAGACTGATTATTGTTTTGCAATTTGATTGAGTCAGAGTCCGCTAGGAGCTAGGATAGTCTAGTGTGAGATAACATATCAAGTTAGACTTAGGTACTGCTTTCTCATTTCGGCCTGGATACCACGACGAATCCTTTTGCTTCACTAGTGCATAGTTTTGTGAAACTTGTGAATATAATGACCGCTATATTCTCAACTATCCATAGTTACTCCATACGTTTTATACGGGTTGTAATTACAAGTTGAACATACTATGTGAAATATATTACAATTACATACATACCCTAACACCAGAAACAACAATTATACCTAGAATGTGTTGAAACATTGATAAAGATCTGTCACTATTTATCCACAGTGATGATGAGCGTGAAGATAAGGTACAAAGTAAAAGCAAATAGTTTACGAGCGAATTTACTATGCGATTGTTAGATTTAATCTAATACACGACACGAATTTATAGACCTATTCAGTTGATAATGCGTAATAAACGCAAATAAAATTTATTTTATGTCTCGTTCACCTGTATTATAAGCTGTATTTTCTATACGTACTACATAGAGTAAACTCACAGTAAAAATGAGCTTTTAAGAGCTGAAGTCCTAAGTTCTACAAACTTAAGTGCCGTAATAACAATGAATTGTAACACGAATGTGCCGACACAATTTCATAAGGCCACCGTAACGTATGAGGTTTTGCGTCCCTATAAAAGTAAATCTCCTAAGTTAATCGCTCAGGTCGTCGAACACTTAATGAAGTGGGGTGCCGCTTTATGCGTGGATTGGAACTTGGGAGGGGAAAGGAAACTACGTAAGGTAACAACCCGCGATCGTAATCGAAGAGGTCATACAACCTTACTACGTGAGCATAGAGTGTATTTTTGCTACGGTATTTAGTATTGGCGTGGGCGCAGTTCGGTGAATGTGTGTCACAAACAAGGGTTCCTAGCCCCTTTACCATGATTACCATGCGATGTCTATCGCATTGCGTTCGTTCTAAAGTGCGATTCGAAATTTTACTGTTCAGTTATCACGGTACGAGGTCTAGATAACGCGGTTTGTTAAGGGATTGATACAATCAATTAAATTTAGTTAGTCAAAATTGTACATTCCTGTGTGGCTACCAAATATATAGAATTGTTAATGTAGCAAATTTGATTTACAGACAGGAACAGCTATTGAGCCAGTTGTTTATTAAATCAAGGACTCTTGTTTATTACTGTTTTTAGCTTTCGATCATTGGTTGTGAATATGTTCCAGTCATTCGTGTCTGGGCAGTTTGTAAAATACCTGGCCTGGATTATGATTGATATATACACATATGCGTTAAAAACTGTTACGTATTTTATTTTTGTAATACCTATTATGTTTTCGTAGGATTTCGCTTACGTTTTTATATGAAAATGAGAGTTATCGCATTATCCCACAATTTTTTAACAAAGGGAAAATCGTTAATTGCTTATCCAAAAAGTCCGTTGTAACTCGGAAATATTCACAAAGCTCCATTCTTGCGCAAAACTCCAAACTCATTCTATCTGAGATAATTTAAAGTTTTTCTGTTAATTTAAAATACGTATTTGGTAGTTCATTATGCTATCGTAGATTGGCTCCGACTAATGACTGGTGTTTCAATCACTATCCGAGGTACTTGTACACTGAAGTCTTGAGTAACGACTTGATACCATAATTTTGTCTGAATAATCAGAAATCCGTCATACAAGTAGTTTTAACTTTTAAGATATAGAGGTTTTTTTAAAAAAAAAAAACCTTTTACCCTTTTTCGTTTCGTAACCTACCTGGAGTAACATCTTCATATAGTTTCTAGTAGTATTTACATTATAATGCAAAAGGAAGTCTGAAATTAAAATTAAACATGGTGCAACACTCATTACTGTATCAGTGTCACCTACATATTCAGAGGGTGCACACGACACCGTTATAAAAACCCCATTTAATTATCACGGGATTAATGCACTCTGTCGCTCGGTTACGTTGCGAACACGCTGTAATTAGAGAGCGGGTGACGTCGACGTCGCGCGTCGCGGGTGTTCCGTGTCACACGGTGACGCGGACGACAAAGTGTGTAACGAGAAATAATTGGATGTAGGGCTGTCGATGCTTTGTTAGAACCAGTCTAGGTCTTTTTGACAATTCAATTCTGCCTTCATGACCCAACATTCCAACTCTATGTCTCTGTAATATAAAGCGCAATCGCACTTAGACACAATTGGGTCTACATCTGTACATTTGACGGAGATTGTTCACGTGCAAACCTGAGTGAGAGAGGTAAAGTCAAAAACAGGTAAACAAAAAAATGTAAAGTATAATGATGGGAAATGGTTGAAAGGCAGAAAAGTCTCGCTTTGTGGTTGAAAGTGTATAATGACGGGTTGTTATTCCATCGCATTGCATTAACTTTGAATTCTTTCTTTATATACACACTTTTATAGCACAACTGTCTATGCTATAATATTGTACTTCAGCATTCCCGGTTTCATTGGGTACCGTAGCTTGTATTAAAATACTTTTATGAAACATGTTAATGCTCTGTCGCTAGTATTACTTGGTTATTAGGTCATGTTAGAAGCTCATAGCCGTTAGATATTACTAGGGCACGTTCAGCCTAGACGTTCACAATAGCTATGACGTCACACCGCATGTGGAGGAAAACATCATGTCCGTATAAATAGCGGCCTTCGTCGAGATTAACTATTTGCACGTCTTATTCTGGACACAAATGTTAAAAGGTATTAGTTAATTTGTGTTTATCATTTTTTCATTTAAGAAAAAATTTGCTCAGCCATGGGAATAATTCCTGTATCATGGGTGCGTTTACAAACACATTTATTCATATACACAAATACCCAGACCCGAAACAACTATCTGTAGATTATACAAATATTTGTTCCGTGCGGGAATCGAACCCGCGACATGTAGCGCAGCAGTCGATCTCCGCCATTTGTGATATTAAGGTTAATTTGAATGAGATTAAATCTTACGATCGCGGCACTAAAGCTAAAAATCAAAATCATTTGTAAAACGCGAATTTCAACATCTAAGTATTTTGATGTATTCATAATTTGCTGTGGAAAAATACCAATAACTTCTGATACTAAGATGCTTACTGACACAACAAATAAATTCCTATTTTTATTTATATCAAAACAAAACGTAATATACTAAGACGACGGTAGGCGCAGTGGCTAGACGATAAGCTTTCAGCGCTACGTGATATCGCCGGTTCGATCCCCACACGGAACAAATATTTGTATAATCTACAGATAGATTTTTCGGGTCTGGTTGTGCGTATCATATATTTTTGTAAACTGTAATCACGATACAGGAGAAATCCAGGTGCGGGGCAAAGTTTTTGTAAAAATAAAAAATTACTTACAAATTATAACGTCAAGAATAAGGTTAGCAGGAAAATTAAGACATGTTATATTCAGAGAAGCATCTCCCATAGTCCTAAAAAGTGTTTATTCTCAAAGCCGTCTTTATTATTATTGTGTCTTAGCACACAATACGTAAGCAAGACATCACCAGGAATATGGCAGGGGAGAATTATGTATAGGTAGGTATATTTTCTAGTTATTTCACTGAAAATTTTATTGTATTCGTTTCGTCTTAGTTATATGGATGCCGAGCGATTATTCTCTTTAAAGTAATTGCCGTTTAATGACTACTTTAACAGAAAATAACTTTCCCATTTTACTATGTAAGTAGTAGGTAACTGTTGAACTTCGACAAAATATATTTCGAAGCCGCATAAAAATGTCTCAGCTCTAAAAGTAATGTGTATGCAGTATATACATACGAATCTATAAAATATTTTACATTTGTACGATAAAATAAAACAGTATTCCATAAATATATGAATACTGATAGATAACATCGGTGCAATAGCGACTGTAGCGGTCAACGGCCGGTTGTTTATAAAACCATCGATTCCGACCACAATGTTTAGAATTCTAAACATTAAGTGCAATAGTCTTTATATAAAGAGAAAGGAATTATACATTTAAATACACATACGCGTAGTCCAGTGATAGTAGTTAGGGGTGTTCGTTATATTACTTGTTAAATGTTTCAGATAAACAGATACCTTTGAAGATCTGAATCCAAAGGAGTATCGTTAAATAAATCCTGGATGTACTAACGTTGTATTGCACATTTCTATATGCAAATGAAGTAGTGGCCGATAACATCGGAATCGCAGCGGTTCGCAGCGGGTCGCGGTCGCCGGCCGACCGGCGCCTGACGTCGATTCCTTGTATTGTTTAGATTTTCAACAGATAAGAAACGTCCGAGTGTCTGGAATGTTTAGAAACAGAGAGAGAGAGAGAGGAAAGGAAAAAGGTTTATTTGAACAGACGTGTTTATATGAGAATAGGTTAGAGACCGTCATTCAAAAAGGTAATAAGGTCTGTCGGAAAGTAAACATCAATCTAAATTGCTATGTTTATATAAAACAGGATGAATAAGTAACCAACTTGCAGCCAATCAGAAGTTATTCAGTGAAATGATGCGCTGTTGTGCAGTAGGTACCTACTGAGAGATAACTTGAACAAACTCGTTATGAAGTGTATAACATAATTCCAGAAATGGGTTCAACTGTACTTTATAAATAGATACTGTCCATATCCTGGATATCCTATTCTAAATATTGTTGATACAAAATAAAATTATATTGCACACATTTTAGCTCGCTTGTTTTGTAATAAATACGATAAATTAAGACACAGCTGAAATCATATACTCAGCACAAACTGTGAACTCCATATTCTGGCAGAGTTTGTATCTAACTAAACAGACAAGTCGCAACTACACAATTCTCGGCCAAGTTTTGTCGGTATCGTCGTTTGGGAGTCTGTTATGAATAACAAATTAGGGAATAAACACTAAAGATGCAAAACCAAATTGAGTTTCGAAAATGAGTGCACTGCAATTGTCGTAAACTTCGCTGCAGATATAGACCTTATTAAATTTGTCGTAATGAAGTCATGAAAAATGTTGACAAGTAATAAAAGGTAAACTCAACTGTGACGAGGAAAATATAACGTATTAAAAATATTTATTTGATTTTTGACTCAATTTGCCCAGAATGTGGTCTTATTGTGTCGCCATTGCTGTTTGGTGGGTTTTGTTCCACATACGATTTTTCACTCATAGTAAGTAGGTACTCGGTATATACCCAATTGACACTTTTCCGCGATTTTTTATATCTTGTTTGCAGAACTTCTCGTTTTCTATTATACGTAATTGTCAACAGACGTCGATTTATAGGATTCTCGGGCAAGTCTTGGCAGTCTGTGTAATTTCATCGTCCAACGCCTGTGAGCCGTCTGAATACCCAGAATCCGATAATTTAGCGCTTCACTTGCTAGCTCGATACCCACACGGACAGTAAGAAAAATTATGTCTTAATACTTTTGACCATTTTGAAGATGAATAAATGCTGTACATTTTGTTAGCCGGATTGTGTTTAATTTGAGGAAATATGGTTTTAAAACAATGTTATGCTAAGGTGATATGTATCGTAACATTGAACTTCCATCAGCTGAAACGGAGTAGGTATGTCAAATAACTTCGTCAGTGTATAGATAGCAATTAACTTCCAATTAAATCTGCCAAAGAAAACAACGTCATACTGGTAAAATATATGTGACTACACAAAGGCTGGAAGCTAAAAGTTCCCTTTCAAAAATTACACATGGACTAAAATATTATTGGAGATTGTTTGCAACACCACACCAGTATTTTACGATAGGCATTTTAACAAAAGCTTGTGATATGTATTGAAATATGGAGTTTCGAAAATAAAAACCAGTTGCCAGCATTCTGAGTTGTTCAATAATATCAAGAACAAAAGAATATCAATGCTAGGTTTTCATGCGTTACTGTATCTGAGCCAAAAAGAGGCGATAAAACACATAACACCTAAACAGTTAAATTGATTAACTACATATTATTATGTTCACACAACGAAATTAATTGAAGTCGAATTTCAGTTAATGAGTTTAATATTATTTAACACCTTCGGTGTGGGAACTAATATCAAATAGAATATATTTACATTGATTCGTTCGAGATCGTTTGAGTTTATTATCGAATTAATTCAATATAAAATGAATTAATTCAATATAAAATAAATAAAATATACATAACATAGTGACACGTCTGTATTCTGAAGTATACTACTCTACACTCACATTTCGTCGATGCCGTTATTGATTAACATGTAATAGCGGACGAGCTTATTGCCATCTACCGGGCACAGTTTCAGATTCTGTGATGCTACTGAGAATTTCCATACAAAAACACCTAATAACACTTTTGCCTAACCCGCGAGTCAAACCCAGAACCTCACGCTCAGCAGTCGCGTTAGCGACCACTACACCAATGAGGCAGTTAGATTTACATTTCACTATTATCATCACAATTCCAAAACTCGATGCAGCCGTTAATTATGTTGAAAAACCCGTTATGGAACGTGAAACGGAGTTTCGTGTTCCGAACTTTCAAGAACCGTATTCGTGACTGGAATGATGATATCGATTCAGACGATGGACTCGATTATTCGCTTAGTCGACTCTTTATTTCTAAGGTATACATTGCCGTAAACTTAGGTGAAATAATCAATGTCCCCAATTTGTTACGATACAATGACGTAAAGTGAAAACCACAAAATATTAAGTAAAGTCCATTATACGCGGAAATTGTTTTTGCTTACGAACTGTAGGAAAAGCTATCGGTAAATTGCTTTGAGGCCAAATATTCAATTTTAAATTAACAATTCCTTCAAACGTCAATCTTAAAGGCAAACTTCTACGGGGTGCTAGTGTCAAATCATTCAACAGAGAAACAGATTTGATTACCTACCTTTCCGTAACCTGGCAAAGACATTCTGAAAGCTTTATGGCGTAGATATACTTTTTGGATACTTTTTCAGTTATTAACCGCACAATCCTGTTATTATTATATTTTTGATACGTATTATTATTAAATCATTATATCGTATGTATTTTCATTTAAATTAAAAGAGGTATAAATAAATAAATTTGAACACGGTCAGTGTTCCTCAGCAATATGAGTCCGGCTAGATCCTGTAGGTTAGAAACCCTGAAAATTCGATGAAATATTATCCGTAAAATCTCCGTACTTAATAACGATTATGTGACGGTTGAGAACCATTATCTTTTGCTCCATTTTTGAAACTTAGTATAAGTGGGAAATTTCAAGGAACTTCTAAAACTGGTAAGGTTGGTACCTATACATGTATTATTGTAATTGTGTCTAATGTCGTTTCTAGCGAAAGTTTTGTACACATTTATGATTCGTCCATACATATAAAAAGAACCATATAAGATAATGCTGAATTTCCATATACATATACATATATAATAGAAGTGTGTACGTTATTGGCATGTATTGTAACAATTGACTAGATATGCGTGTATGAACTGGATATCACTACACTGATGCCTACAAAACTACCTACGGTAAATATGCAATAGAATACAATATAGATGTTCAATAATTAATTTTGCTTATTAAGTTTTATCGTCTACCAATTTCATGCATCTCTGCGAGTCGGTTTATATCTCGACGACTGAAAAATTGAAAAAAAAAAAAAAAAAAAAAAACAATAACATATTAGAAAATCTATCTGCAGATCTAATGTTGTTGCCGGGCACCACGTGTGTTGTACTGAATTGAGTGAATGCAACCGACGAAATTTTACAACTTGAAATAATAATACGGTTAAATAAAATAAAATGTGAAATAAACCGTACAATACCACAAACCGGCAGCCGGCGACCAACCATAACTCATTGTCATTATCTCCACAAAAACGGATTTTATTCACTAGCTTTCGCCCGCGGTTTTTCAACGTATTAAAATCACGTTAAACATTAGTTTTCCCAAACCGCAACGCAGCAATGACACCAAATCTAGAATGTTGAGTATTTTCAAGCTGTACAGCCCATTAATACCTCACAAAATTAAACAAAACATTCGCATACGTATATTTACAAATCCGAAATTAACGTTTATTCAAACAATTGAAAATGAAATTGAAAAGAAAGCAATACAAATATTAAGTTATAAAGTCAAATATCATTTTATAAAGTGCTTTATTCATTAACTCATAGTGCAACGGTATAACGAGAGAGCGCCTTTTTTTATTCCAAATGAAACATTTCAAAAGACTGCTGCGACCCACTGCAGTTCATTATCATGGAAGAACAGCTGGAAATATATAACAGACAAAGGCATTTTGAAAATTAAAAGCTGAGATACGACCTACAAATTGTCAAAGAGATAAAGTATACGGCTCAACCTGGGAATAAAGCAGAATATAACATTAAAGTTTAAGTCGATTTCTGTGTTAGTTGGAGACAAAAAAGAAAATATGCACAGTTTATATTTTATAGACGTTTTATATCTTTTACCAATATTGTTGCGTTTTCATTTGAATAATCTTTCCTTGTGGTGTCAGCACGAGCCATGGAAATCGCTCGTGGAAAGATCACTAATCAGCAGTGATGGTCGAGGCTGACTACCCAAATTGTGCCAGACAATCTTATGAGTTGTCACTCGTAGAGAATCTTTCCTTGTACAGACTTCGAAGTTGAGTAATATAAAATAGGTAAGTATTCTCTTCACCCACTTCATGCAAATCGGAAACATCCATAAAATATTTTTAACAATAACGGCATGTTTTCAAACCAAATTTAAAAGTATTGATCACAGTACTGCCACAGTTACTCAAAAGCGAATATTTTTTAATAAAATCGCTTTTAAAGCTGCGAAGTTTATATGGCCGCACATTCATCTAGTTTAGGATTCCGCGACACATTGTTACCTGCGCCAAAAACGTTTTAACTGTCGCAGGGAATTCCGTGTAAACGTGGAGATATATGTAGCTTATGTCACGGCACGTAACTATGCGGTATAGTGCAATTTGCGGGCTTGACATTGATATCGTTTATTTTCTATTAGTAAAGGTGGACTTTTGAAGATTATCATTCTCCGCAGGGAGCTACAACCTCCTTATATTCTTAATTGGTATGAACCCGAGTCATTCAAATATCGGGTGTTGAATGTGATGACAGCATGATGTTATCAGTATTCACAGGGTTAATATCAGGTCACAGGTTAATATCAGGTCACAGGTTAATATCAGGTCACAGGTTAATATCAGGTCTTACAGCAACGTGCACAGATCTTTTAGAAGGGGTAGGCAGAAAATTTTAAAAGCTTACCAATAATACCTTTTGCATGTTGGTACTGGTTCGTCGTCTTATCGATTAAATAATGATGTATGTGATTTGCCACCTCAAATATCTTATAATAAATATTTATTTGAGTTATGTTGGGTAGACAGTGTCTTTTTGTATTTATGAACCGCACGCCACTGAGGTCTCATCGCCAGTTAGATGCCAATCGCAAGCTGCTATTGTATATGAAAAGAAAATGACAGCTTGCGACTATTATCAGGTTCGCAATAATCCCCACGTCGATGTTTCTGTCCATCACCTTTACAATCCGTGCGTAACTTTTACCCTTACATCATTCTAATAAGAATCGTTAAAATAAGATTACAGTACATTAAGTGCTAGTTATTAAAATCGTCTGCGCTCGGGAGGTCATGAGTTGGATTCTCCCGCGTTGAGGTGTAGACGTTAGAATCCTGTAAGCATTAAGAGTATCTTGCCTTAAAATACGCGCAAAATAGGTGTTTGGGCGTTAACGGCTCTTACATCGAAATCTTAACCAATTAATTAGATTTCGGTCTCTATCGTTTTGTCAGATTATAAACAAGATCGACACGTATAGATTTTTTTTTTCTAAATTTTGTTTAATTTAATAATTACCACGAGATAAGTATAAGGAAGATTTTTTGTTAAAAAAACGCATTTTGAGGGTTAATTATTTCTCAATCTATAAACAATATAAAAAAAATGTGACGACTTAGTTTTTACTTGTGTCTATAACATATAAAAAATCAACAAAATCAGCTCACGTTTAGTGGGGTAAAAACGTTAACGCATTTTGTATGAAAATTTTTAGGTAAACTATAGTCTTAATGACTGTGTGAATGAGTTATTTAGTTTAGCTGAACCGAATGTGTAAAAATCTCGTATTTTATGTACCTACACTAAAAATATAAGACAAGATTTGAAGGCACATATTTTGACAGTTTGTAAGTAATACGGCTACACAAGGTAAATATGTCTTGTCCCCATAGAATACGCGATGCGTATCAAAGGGGTGTCCCGCCGTGTTTGCTCACGATATTACTGTTTTTACTATAAACTTTCCGAGTCTGTTTGACTAGCTGTTTGATTTATTGTCCCTGAAACTGAACTATGAGTGTTTGTCATTTGACAAATTGAGAAGATTACCAAGTTCTTTGATTCATTTCATAACTTTTCATTCGTGTACCGAATATCAATATCTAGACGAAAATGGTTCTAACGTCTAGAAAGTTTGCGTAAGAACACCTTTTGTCAATTTCATCAAAGAGGTGATCCAGGTATGATCTATAAACAAAAGAATATATTTGTGGGACGCGCCAAAAATACACCAAATACATAGCGTATTTACTTGAACCAATCTCGTCACAACGTTTTCCATAACCGAGTTTCATTTTTCCGCACACTATTTTCTTTTACGAATATTATAACTTACCTATCGGAAAACGAGAATGATACGACTATGCGAATCCATCCCCTACGCAGGCTGACGCGCATGCGCGAGACATCGGCGCGCCACCCGACGCAGTTTATCCTCAGGCGTCGTCACCGCTGCCCGTAGCACCGAGCTACGTGCGTAGACCGTAGCGCTAGCGTAGCGTGTAGCTTAACCCGGCACCTGCAGTGACGTTTCGTTGCGTTACCGATAACGTAAATGAAATATAACGTGTGATTAACAGCGTGATAAGTAGCAGTGATAATAACACATTGACATAGTGCAATGATTTACGTATTATGGTGACTGGCTTTGGCTACTTGTGATTTTCAGATAAGCTCGGAATTTCACTGTGGCTGTTTGTGATGTAAGTTGATACTTTATTTGATACAAGTGGTTGGCATTTGTTTACTCATATTTTCCCGTATGTAGTGTTTTATATGATTACTTTTTTCGTTTAGAACTTTATTAAATCGGTTTTCAGACGCTTGTATTCAAAAACTGTTGCAAATTTATATTATTTTTTGACTCCTTTGTTTAATATAAAAACCATGCATACTTGTTCATGGATAATTGATATATACATAGGTACTTGGTGTTAAGACATGACGTCTCTGTGACAGGTCTTTGTGACTTTTTACCTTTGTTCTTGTTTTATTATAAAATGTTATATAAGCTGTAAAAGTACGCGTAATTGCTAAATTATTCAAGCAAATGTTAAGGAATACTGCGTACAATGTTTAGGATTAGGACGGATTACATATTCAAGAGAATTTAAATGTTCTGTAACTAAGTAGGGTTTCAAGTTCACGGCGGTATATATGTAACTATATTCATTCGAAATAACGTACAGGATTACGTAAAAGGGTCTTTTCTTTAATTCCTTCCATTGTATGTAGTATTATTTGCATTATTTCCTGAAATGCAGTGAAATATGATTTGTATAAACATTTTCTTATAATCGGGTTCTATATACGGAATCTTAAAATAAAGTTACATCAAACCAAACACTGCAGTGGTGAGCGTTGACGTCCGCGGTGAAACGAAGAAAAGTTACTGCGGCGATATTTTTAACTACCAGAAGCAACATTGTTCACGTTTGAAGCGTTTTTACTTCACCTGTAATATTTAGTACCTGTTCTACATCGTGAGGGTTAATCGTGTAGCAGAATTAATTCTGTTATTACGTGATATAAGTTCATTATGTTAAGTAATTATATCAGTATATTTATAGAAGGTGATTTATTAAAATAAAATACTTAGGAGTTTTTTTGGACAGTATTTTTGATGTAACTAAGTATTGATTTTATTATTTCTACATTATTAAAGTCTGGAGCTGTGTATGTATAACCCAGATTTCAAACTTCACTCGTTTTATTGCTACAGACGCAATCGAAGCAAACTTCCTAAAGAAATACGCTAGCAAACGAAAATCCTATTTCATTCTCATTGGATATTGATAGAAAACCGGAACATTTTTGCTTCGACCCATCGAAAAACACTAAAGCGATGAGTCATCTTATTCCCCAAACGTTCCTCGAACCCCCGGAACGAATTGGTATAAAATTGCAAAGGGATGAATCATGCGCGCCGGAGACAATTCGATAATTAGTTCAAATAACCCGACCCCCACATGGGGTGTAATCTGTTGAGATCATGAATGGGATTTGTGGGGCGTACCTTCCTTTATGATAAATATGATGTATCGTTTTCTAGATGAGACATCTTGGTAAACGTTGAATGAATATGTATGTGTAGGTTTTTCATTAATACAGGAATGATTATACGTTGAAAGATAGTTTCTAGCGCAGGTGATTGAACTGCTCGTACATTTGTCTTATTTTAAATGAAGCCTTTGTCAGCCACGTTTACGTATAATATAACTATACCTACATTACCTAGGTATAACTTCGCAGTATGTATATTTACGATGAATTAATATGCCTATTTATTTGGTCTACTCAAGAGTAGGGCAGCTTCTGAGCTCTTTGTTTTAAACTCGAACAAAGCTCAACACTAGCTCTGAGATTGAACTCAGTCTCATTCATTTACGAACAATAGATGTGATTTCAGATTTCAAAGGCGCGATCAGTATTTGGTCCGGGGTGAATTCAGAAACTCCTATTTCAGACGGGAACAACGAACCACGCTCGTGGAGCGAGATTACTAGTACTTACAGGTTTCTTGTCAAACAGTTCAACTTATACGTTAAAACAGCCGAATTTATTTAAGTGATATACAAAAATAACTCTTACTACGCTAATTATTAGAATGAAGGGCGTTCAATGTCGTTTCCAGTAACATTTACTGCTGCTATGCCTAACAGACTTAATTTCGTCCGTGCCGTGTTTCTATACACAAAGGGGAATGTTATAAATCAATTACCCACTGGGCCTACGTATACTGCATAATATATTTATGTGTACCTACTGTTGTGATTTTATACGTTTGACGACCTACATGTCGAAATAGCGAGATCATTTTCTTTGGTTGCCTTCTGTGCCATGGGTCGTACGACTTAGATTTCTATATTTAGACAATGTGATTTTTAAATAGTTGTAAGTAGGTACTTCGATGCCTATATAAGCTAGGTGAAAAAGACTAATTCGGTGGGCGTATTATAAGAAATTGATATCGTTATTTGCCGCAACTCATGTAGGTAAATATAACATAGCATCACGCCTGTATTCCCCGAAAAGTTAGGTAGAGGTGTAGTATTGTATTGTATAGATATTGAGTCCCATTAATAGAGGGCGAGCCTATTGCCGTCTACCGGGCACAATTCTAGACTCCGTGCTGCTACTGAGTATTTCCATACAGAAAAACCCAATAACTTTGTCCGACCCGGGAATCGAACCCAACACCTCACGCTCATCACTAGAATTTGTGACCACTAGACCAGAGGCTGTCTATAATATATCTCCTAGATTAACTCAATTATGAACTTTTCGATTCTTTCTGCTGCTGCAGCAAATTTTATTTTCTTCGCGATATACTTAATGCTTTTTATTTGCATAATACAGGAAAGGGATGAATCAGGAATACAGATAACACCCGACTTATATTCCCAGGCGAGCCCCTGTAAATCGACAGGAAATATGAGGGTGTCTGTCCACTTAAGGGGTTATTGCAGGAGGAATAAAATCAATTATGCCAAATTAATAAGTAGCTAACATATAAGCACAATTTTATTATTTGAAATTGTGCCCTTTTCTAGACTAACCTGGATTTATAATAAAATACTTTGTTTCTATATTCCAAGGTGAAGCTTTGTTTTGAAATTTCGAAGAAAACGTAGTACCTACTAGGGAGATATTTTACGAAGAAAAAAAATGTTTAAGTTTTTTAAATTCAAGCTGTTTTCGTATGAAATGAGTACGAAAGTGGAACGTCTTTACGACAGCGGCCTTCAAGAGGTTGTTGTATGCGGCATAGCAATAGCCTTGGAACTCAGCTGATAGGCCTCAAGTCCGACAGTGTTCAGTGATGTAATATGATCAATATTGTGAATCCCTATTAAACAGACGTGCGTGATGCGTCAAACGTACTGTAAGAACAGTACGTTAGAACGAGATATAAGCGACACTTTAACTAAGTACTAAAAATATGTAACAGAAGCTATATATTGCTAATTTTATCTTTTTTTTATGTAATAGGCGGCTAACGAACAGACGGATGGCCTGATGGTAAGCGATTAACGTCGCCCATGGACACCCGCAACACCGGAGGAGTCACAAGTGCGTTGCCGGCCTTTGATTCTCATCTATACTTTAACATATTTTGTTTAAACTTATTGTGACTTAAACTATAATTTTTATGAGGCTTTTGTTACAGTAACTACTTATTTAATACTTGATACGAGTACATTTGTCTGTTTAGTTCCTAGCCTAGGATGCTGTGGTCTCCTGTAATTAAAGGAGTACACAGACCAGAACCAAACTCTAGTTTATATTTGATAATGTTGTGTACATTTTTTGTTGGAGATCCTTAAACTAAATAAATAAACAAACATGAACAACAAAAGTTACCTAACACAACACAATTAAGTATACGTTCTTTAGTATGTAGAAGGAACAATTTAGGATATTTTTAAGCGGTATGAAGTTGCGTGTGATAAAATATAGTGCGTTTGTCGTTTCAAGTTTACTTGTTCACCTTTCCAATGGATGTTTTTAAAGCAGAAACACGCTATGTAATCCTCTAACGTAATAAATATAATGTTTTGGCTCTGAATTACAACTCACAGCACATTTGAACCGAAAATTTATTTCTATATTTTATGGAAATAGCTTAAAATATAACAACCTCAGGTGCTTAATAGGTTTTTATATGGATATAAGTCTTTTTATAGTAACTCAATATACTTATGCTTTTTTGCATGTTGCGCATATTAATTACAGACTAACATTAACAGCGTATTTTATTAAAATATTGTATGGATTTATACGATATTACTACGTTTCAGAAACAAATTTGGGTCTGAAACACTTCTGTGCTGAAAAATCTATTAACTCCGACAGGGAAAAAGAGTGCGAAGAAATGTAACGTTCATTACTATTATTTTTTAAATAGCTTCGCCGGACTCCAAGCTCGCCCGCCTCCAGCAATTCGTATTCCACCGTAATATGTTCGGGCGAAATATTGCTTTAGCAGTTGGAAATTCTCATTTTAAACGGACGCAATATACGAATATTGCCTTTTGTTTCATATTGTTGATTTTTCCTCTGCAATGGGTAATTGGGAGTGATTGAATGCACGCAATTACGCCTGTCAAAATATTGCGCGCAATTATAAAGGGTCGTTTGTGCCTAACTGTCGAGCCGTAATGACCATAAATGCCATGGAAGTGATATAGAGCTAAATATAATATTTAAAAGTTTATTTTTTTATGTTTTCGTTGAGTTCCATATCAATCAATAGATTCTGATTTGAGTGCGTGTGGCAAACGATCCTTGGCGTCAGTCCGTGTTTGTAGTCAGTGGCACGAAGAGGAACTTGAAGATATTACGATTATAATTTCAATTCCACACTGCGGCATAAAAAATATGCTAAATATAGTTTTAATGAGCTGCTATAGAACCTAGCGGTTATGTCAAACACCAGCCGCAACTTCGAGTTGTAAAATGCATGTGTGAAGAAAAATTTTATTATCAGAAAACGTGAGGAAAGCTGCACATATCCGTCCATATTCAAATACCACTAAGAGGTGGAGATGCGGCTTGAGTGCCACTCGCTACTTAATAAAACGCAAAGGTGCATTATGTAACAACGATTAGGGAGACTATTTTAGCCGACAACGCTATCTAGATATATTGATTATTTATTCATGTAAATGTTCTTAATGAAGAGATCTGCATGCTCGTAGAACGCAGTGCAGAATATCGAAGCAGTTTTGAGCGCATTGAAATATGCTTGTGTACACTTGGCTTAGAGCTTTACACAGTGTATCGTTGTGTCATTGTTGCACCGCGTGTCGGTATCCAGTCTGTCTGGGGTTTCTAGTTAATAATAAGAGTGCAGAGCTCTGGCTTAGTATATGAAACCAAAGTTTTCATATATTACGGGCATGTTTTCCAGCAATGTTATGCTATGAATTAATGACCTTTTTAGAAGACAAACAAGAAGTGAAATATTATTTACAGAATATGAAGCATATTTAATTGGAAAATCTATTTCAACTCGTCAAGTGACGTATATTAAACATTAGAAAATCTTTTGTTCATCGATTGCCGGTGTCCGTCTACAGATTCATGAATTAAGCACAATCCTATGAGAAAATGGATTTTCATCATAGATAGAATTGTAAAGAAGACTTTCTCTCAAAAAGCTCTAAACGTAGTAATAAATTCACCGTGTATAAATTGCTCATTTCACTTCCTGCCTTGTTCGATTTATCTCACCATTATGATATAAGATCGCTACCGATATATATCTCACGACGACTAATGTGCGCGCAGGGCGCCAGCGGTCGTCCATACTTTATTATTGCGTCAGGACACCCGCCGGACACATGATACATAGCGGCTATTAGTCGGGACGACAAGTTGGCCAACTTGTTATTGTTGGCAACAAGTGTTTATTGAGAGTAAGGCAAAGGTATTGACACTCGATCTTGAAATGATGATGATATTTTACTACTGTCTAACGAAATTGATAAGTAGAAACTGTCGTTCTTCGTGCAGGATTCTTATCGTCATTTTCGAGGCAAATGGTTTTTTATTTTTTCAAATTTTAATATTTTGAAGTCAGTTTAATAAAAATATTAAAAAATAAATTAGCCACGAATATGACAAAAGAATCCTGCTCGAAGAACGATACGATAGCAACAGGAGGTATTTAAAAGTATTAAGTAATCTGAATTGAAAATCAAGATCCATTAGCCACGTAAACGTTTAATCAAAGGGCATGACATGCATTTGAAAATTGTGATGGAAATATGACTGCCATATACAGATCCTTCTCCTAATGCCAATATTTGCTTAGCTGACAGAAACTGGGGTTAATACAAAAGTCAGTATCCTCCAACGTCCAAGGCTGTGTGTATCCCACTGCGTGTTACACTACGATCGTTAGTACGGTCATTGACTCCCGGCCTTACAATGCGGGGCTGTGTACAACCTATTTCGATTGTGCCCTTATCCGCACAAACGTGTGCCGACTTCCGCCCTATTAGTGCTGGTGACTCGGCGTTTCGCTAATGGACAGGACTCCTTTAACTGGACCACGGGTTTTTGTGGCAGCCGAATCAATTAAGTTTGTTCGTTTGTCGATTTGTGGTTAATCAATGTGTATTTCTGAGTTGTTGTGAAAACGCGAACGATTGAACGTGTTAATTTGTAACGAAATAAATGTCATAGCTTATTTCTTATGAAAAGCCAAAGTTGGTCTTATTCCGAATGTACAAAAGCATATAGGTACTTATTCTGATCCGTGTATAATCTTTTCCATAACGCCGCGTTCTTAAGCTTAGAGTAAATGCGAAAAGCAAAGCACATTAAAGTTTAAAGACTTTCCAGAAAACTGAGCCGACAGCACGCGATCAGACCGCGACGGCGTACTTGTAATTATGATAATCATGTTCGTTCGTTGCACTTTCTGGCTATATTCACTGGAACCTTATTTAGAGTTGTATTTATCATAAATATTTATACTATGTGAATCACCGACAGAAACATTGATAGGGTTGACTTATTTAGGTAAAAGTTTTGCTTGTTTTTCATTCTGCAGACTGGACATAGGCGATGCCGAAATATTCCGATAGGGAAAGCGGGACCTACCCGTAGTTAGTCAGTTTATGCCATGCCACTTTCACTAGTCAAAGACTCATTGATCAGTGGCAATGTTTGCTTGGTGTAGATGACGTGACAGTTTCGCGAGGCAAAATTTGTGCACTATACTTATCCTTTTCGCAATTATCACAAATAACCCTTCAATAGGTATCAATTAAGTCCATTGTTATATCAATTCGAAGTCTCAGAACAGCGTAAACAAAATGACTTCATTAACATGGTAATTTTATGAACTCCCTGATTAATAATGTGTCGTTTTTTGTTTCAGGTAAGCAATACCAATTTACGCAATACGCCTTCGGAACGGTAAATATTCGCCCTCAATTATTTGTGCTGCCAAGCTGTGATTAGAATAAAGAGTAACATTTCCAAACGGGAATGACTGTGCGCGTCGCTTTAAAAGTGTTAGAAAAACAGTGTCACCGTTTTAACAGGGTGGAATTGTTTGGATAGGTTCTGCTGTAATGTTATTCCCATGCTACATATAAGGACTTATGTATGTACGTTTATAGACGTTGATTTTGGACTAATATTAAAATAATGTATGCTTTCTGCGCATTATATCACGATGTAACCGTACTTAAAAACAGTTGAAGATCAAACGCTGAAATAGTATAGATTTAGACATTACGTAACCCGACAAACGCCCCCAAATGCTGCAGCATTTATATAACCTGGATTTACACCCACAACTGGCCAGAACAAAGCAATAACTGAGGTGTCCGCGGAAACTTAGCAGTGTTATTCCGACTGTAATCAAAATAAGTAAAAGAACAAAGTGCTTTATTACTTTGTGTCTTCTTATTTTAGCTTTTAAACTCAGTTTAATCACAGATGGATCGTTTTATGTCCCACGGATACAGTTAAATGAATGAATCTGAATCCAACCTGGATTTTTTATTATTATTTCAATGATGTACGTGGCAATCCGGATAGACGTTCGTTTCTATGAATAGATTGCGGATAACGGCTGCTAAAATCTATGACAGCTCAATCAGTTTCCAAACGCCGATAGAATGAAATATGGTTACGTAACAATTTTTGGTGAACGTATAAATAAATTTATTATACTTTTTTCCTGACTGAGTATTACATTAGTCACTAACCGATTGAGCATTGCGAAAACTTTGTTCCATTGAAAATGATTTCTCGCAGACAGCATAAAGAAGTTTCTGTAAAGAGAATTCACCCAATCTTTCTCGTAACTGCTAAAACACTTACTATTACAAACAATATTCTAATACAATTATGAATCTTCCAATATTGATATATTTGTACCCATACACAGGATGTGCTGACACATCTTACACACATTAAACTGAGGGTTATAAGCAACACGTCATTGGGAGGCTTTCCTCATTCCCCAACCCCATATACGCCTCCCCGTATATAAAACATGTTTTCAAGTCTCGACAGTAATGTAAAGGGATTTCTAGGCTATAATAGAAAACGCGATGTGACTGTGATGACGTCAACGGGTATTTTTCTTTATCAGAATGATGAGGAGTTTAATTTCGTAATATTTGTATTCATTCTACGATTATAGGATTTATGGCTAGATATTGAAAATATTTTAAATATTGGACGGACTATAATATCTTAGAAAAGATTAAAACATTGTTCAAGAATGTGTTGTTGTATATGTGTATGTGTTGTCATGTCCCATATACAGAAATGTCCACTACTAAACATGAGCATTTTTCATAACCCACTACAGCGAACAATCGCGCGGGATATAATGCCCACAATCACCACGCTTGATGAAGCATGCTACATAAATACGAACGCGTTCTATCTTTTACAGCGTTTTATATAAAGGACCATTTTATATCTCAAGTCTTTAAAATTAAGGCCGTCGCTTATTTTATTATTTCTGACGATGTCATCTATGTGCAATTCCAAAACCATCTTAACATAGATTACGAGTACACTCGCTAAGATAAACTCAAAGGCCTTGATATCGTAAAGATGTCCAAAATATAAGAAAATTAACAGTTGTATTTCGCAATATCATTTTGTACGAAAATGACGACGTTTTCGCACCATTTTTGAAGAGGGCAGCGTCGGATGTCAGATAAAAAATAATAAATAATGAGTATAAAGGAGGGGGTGGGGATTACAAAGGGAGTTGCCGATGGGCAGAGATCAACGAGATTTGCGGTTTTGGCCTGCCTTCACTGTTCATTTACGAATGACAGCTTATGTTTCGTTATCCCAAGGTTTTGACTTTTAAATCCCGTGTTCATTTGGTTCAGTTAAACTGTATTATAGAACGTGTATATCAGATTTCATTCGGGTTATTCAACCCCTTCCATAATTGGTATTTTGTTTTATTAACGCAATTGTCAGCAGCATAAATTAATGTCGGCGACACAAAGTAATTTTGACATTGCAAACATAAAATGTTTATTTAATTTCAAATTCGGGTATCGGTTGCAATAAAATAATTGTAGAAGACAATTAATTTTTGTATTCAACATTTTGTTTTTAAAATTATCAAATATTTATTTCAAGAATTTAAATAAGTATAAATACATTTACTTGTATGTAGTAAATGTCGTGTTTCACGACGAGCAACCCCAAAATGTACTTACCGCTCACCCGACGAACTTGCGCGTCTTGATAATAATCTAATTCGGTCCTTACCCGATACGTCCATTTACCGTTCGGCTTCTTCGGGACAAAGTAAACAACAATTTTCAACAAGGAAACTGGCTAATACTGACAGCACCAAGTATCGCATTCGAGGCCTTAAGTATCCAATCTAGTCGTAATAGAAGGAATCTAATGTTTCAGTTCCTTATTTTTGCGTAAGAATTGGTTGTTATATTCATTTGTTAGTCTCATTCCAGTTTGGTTAATAAATGTAGGCTAATATTGAAAGCGCCTTCGGCCCCCTTCATTATTCTGCAATCGGTGATAGAAATCAGAGGGGTGGATAAGGCGACGAGTTCACTTCAGATGTAGAGTGGTTAGACCTATTTACATTATAACAAGCAAAGTTAAAAAAAATAGCTATACATACTCGTACAATATAAAACACTATCTGTATAACAGCTGCAGGTTTCGCACTATCAATTTATGCATTAAGGCGGTCCTTGAATACAACTTGTTTAGCGTATCGTTTGCTAAAGAACTATTTACCTAAGTAGTACGTGATAGTGCACACATGGTTCATGGACTACCTAAGTGGATAATTCTTATAGTTTTGTCTCGTCCCTCAAAAGGAAAAGCTGGTCACTGGTAGAGATATCTAGCCGTACAAGTCCATCGTCGAACTGTTGTGTTCGTGTGTTTGCTGACAACGACTTATAACACGCAAAGTAGCCTTCCTCGATATCCATGGGAATGGATATTCTTAGTCCGCAGGCATAATATGGAAAATGACTGTATCGTGTGATATTTGCATATTCTCTAGGGGTCTTTATATGAATATTAAATAATTTTTTCACCTAAAAATTCACCGTCCTTCTGAAATAAGCATGAATATACAAACACGGAAACAATTTTATTTAATGCACAGTGTCGAAGAATAAAAAAGTGATAGTAAAGCAGCTGGAGCTAAGTTCGGTTCCCAAGTGGTTCAAACAACGAAGTTACTTTATGTAAATTAGTTCTGGGATCATGACATTTTCTGATGGAAATATTTTTGTTTTAGAACTGACGTTATGAACACAAGTTTTACTACTCTTCAAAAGTTTGTTTGACACTAATTTACGCGGACTTGTGATGTCAGTGTCAAAAACTTGTGTAAAAAGTAGTTAAAATAAAAAAACTTATTAAATAAAAATTAAACAGACTTAAAAACACAAATTAAATTAAGTTTAATGGAAAGGGAAAAATAATGAGTTTTGTCTTACACCTTTACAAGAAATAAAACGAAAAATAAAATTAAAAGTGAGTCTCTACCTAATAAGGTACGCCAATTTTTTTTGAGGTCGGTCCCATTCATTTATCACTCAATAACACTTTTACCAACCCGGGAGTGAAACCGAGGACCAGTCGCGCTTGCGATCGCTAGACTAATGAGGCAGTTGCTCTTTATTATTATAGCTTTGTAGAAAAGCTTTTTCTTCGAAGGTTCCAGTTCAAGAACATTTCTAAATAATATATTTCAAACTTATATATTACCATAGTTTATTTGTTTAAATTTTCACTTTAATATAACAAGAACAAATACAAACGGATTTTACAAGAATCCCTCTTATTTTACTGGAAATCGAAACTTAAGCACCTAACCTTTTCAGCTGGACCTTTAAAATAAATCTTAAATAAATAATGGTCCCCAATCCAAGAAAAAGATCAGTCAGATTTAAAACTGAAATCCGACTGTATTCTTTACGTTACATTGCTTTTAGACCGGCTTCGCGGTGTGCAAAGTTTCTCGTGAAATATAGGCATAAAGGCCTAGATTTCGTAACCCTTTCGTGTTGTCGCAGTCAAGCTTTAGATATCAGGCAAGGCAGTTCTTTGTTCCAACAACTTTTAGAAGGTTTTTCGGTCAAAATAGCGTGTGTATTCTAGAGTACGTCACATTTGAGGCTGTTTACGGTAACGACAAGTAAACGAGATGTCGTTGGACGTTAATGTTAGGGGATTTTAATGGAAAAGCTTGATGTCAAGGGGGAGATTTTTATTGTATTACCGCGAGAGATTTTGTGTCTTAGAATAAAAAATAAACATGTTAGAACATATTGGTTTCATATTGTAGGGATAGGAAAATACATATACAACTTTATACAGATTTGAGTTTTTTCCTAATTAAATCGGTCTTCCTTACATGCCATAGCCATGTAAAAGCTTGTGCATTTGGCAACAAGACGTTGATATACAATGCTATTTGTGTTGATAAGTTTTGTCCCGAATCTCCAATAGCTAACGAAACTATACGCGCCAGCGCTGCCGCCAACCCTATGTAAGGGACCGTCGCCATTTACGATCCTTCCCTAGGGCGTATAAGGGATTTGTAATCTTTCGTATCCTTCGGAAAACTTGTACATTCTCTCAGTATTATTCCAAATATTGTAAAGTTTCATCAAAAATAAATCCGACACGAACCTCTCTCCGAACAAAAATCCAAGTAGTTTGATCCCCCCACTGCATTCCATCGAGACTTTTCTTCATTTACTAACTGTCCAACTTTGAGCGTAAATCAATTCACCTTACTCATTTTCTCGAAAGTTTACGAAGAAATGAGAAAAAAGTGATCGTGTATACCTTTATTACCGCTACGGGAGCAGGAGCAGTTTGTTAAAAACTAAAGATAAATATTTGGTTTTACAGGAACGGCTAGATTATATAATATATTCATAAGTTTATTTGGTTTCGTTTTAAAAAGGATTAAGCTCCATCTCGCTATATTACTTTTCGTAACATAGTTCGTAGAACCTGATATTGTTTTCGAGTTTCGTTCGTGTAATTTTAGTGCGCACTCTATGATAAAACTATTTAATTTGTATACTAAAACTAAGTAGGATCTCCATTACTCGAGTACCTTTACATACATAGGTGTGCTCATATATTTTAAAATATAGTTTCTCGTTTGGTGTTTTATTATAATTAGCGAAATACATTTTTTTTTTATGTCTGGGATGCCACAACCTTTCATTCGGTAGGTACCTACTTAACATTTTAAAATAAACTTGAAGTTGAATGAAAGTAAAGCATCACTTTGATGTTTTAAAGTTATTTCTAAAAACCTTTGCAGTTGGACGGTGTTATTTACGTAGGCACACAAACCAACATCCAAAAAAGAACCACGAGGGTGGTTTTTTCCGTATAATTTATCTCGAAAAACTAACATTTTTCAACAGAAAAGGCTGTATATTTGACATGTGGGATATCAAACGTTGCGTTGTTTTACTTTTACTGACTCACATAAAATGGGGTGAGTTCATGCGTTTTCACGTCAGCCAGTCTTATAAGCCGGATATTTATACGGGTTTTACGAGTATTTCGAATAAGGCCCTCTTATCAACATTCATGGCGTGTCCCATTGACACGGTGCGTTGGAAGTACAATTGTGTATTGCTGGATTTAATGTAATAATAATATTTATTTTATTATTTGCTGCTGTCCAGAGAAATTACGGAATTGGAGTTAAATAAATATTAACGTTTATATTAGATTATTAAAAGATATAAGTATACAAAAATTTAAGCAAACAAAGACACCCACAAATAGCCATAAGAACTGTACAACTTCCACATGCCTACATAAGTAAGATCATAATGACATTGTCAAACGTGGGTCCAAGAAAATCAATTTATTGAGGTCCATGTTTTGAGTTATTGTAAATGTATGCTATAGATATTTAGCGATAAAAAATGATTTGATAGCCTACTAAACAATGGTTTTATTGGTCATAAATATTCAAATTGCAGATATTGACTGCGCAACTCCGTTATTGAATTGATCAATGAATGAAATCAATAATTGATTCGCTTAGACGACAAAACGTGAACGAATGTCTAATAAAATATAAGTACCAAACACTTTTCAATTTGCTTCAACTAATACTTTTCTGTAATATGAAAGCTGTGTAATAACGAGCTTTCTTGAAGAACAAGACGTAAACGTGGCAATATAAAAAAGGAACGTCTGTTCAATATGTAATCACATAAAAGAACCCATTCAATTCCACCACATGTTACATAACACAGTCCTTATCATTGTTCTCTTCCACATGACGATAAATAAACGCCACTTACAGTTATGAGAGCATTGTTCCTTCATTCAGACCATAAACTATAAATTACTCCCAACTTCCATACACGAGTTATCCGCGGCCATTAATTGCAAACTGCATGCAAACTCTATCACGATTTGGATTTCGTTGTTGCATGGGCCGATGCATCACACGCTGCGGGTGCATTAGACAAGCTGTTAACGTGCTAACTTGTAGAACCCATTATATTTCGAATTGTGAATTAGAAATAAGCTACACAGTCGTGAGTCAATTTGCCAATGTATTTGTTTTATGACTGTACTTTGAAAATATGTGCCAACGTTCATCATACTTGTACATTGCGAATTCACCATCCGTCTGGAGAACTTCTTTGTTACTATTAATAGCTACGCTTAGAAAATAATTAAACTTTTTTTTTATTAGGAAATGTTCAATTATTTCTTCATATCAAGCAACTGAACCCTGGTAGGAAATCTATTGATTTATTTTACCTTTTCGGTGGCGAGTTTATTCTTAGAAACAATTCTGTGACGCACTTTTGGTAGAAGTTTGTGTCTAATTCCACAAGGTTCTATTTTGGGACCGACATTTAAATAAAATGATCGATTTACTCATTTCATATCATGTATGTATAGCCGTTTTCACATTATGAATGTTTTTTTGTAAACTAATGCTTTAGTTGCGTTAGCTTCTTATTCTGTTGTAATAGAGCGCGACCGGACGTTGTTACTGGTAATGACGCTTTTAAGCAGCGAGCTTACAGACTTCAGTCTCAAGTTCTCATTTCGATTTAAAACCTACACTTTATTCTAAAGTATATAAAAATATTGTAGAGAATGATACAATTTAACGGGCCTAGGAGCATAACCGGACATAAAATATGGTACCTGACGCAGGACGCAGACGAAACACAAACATTAATCACGAACACCAGATGCTAACAGGACACTGCATTCTGTTTGTAGTGATATGACTGGACAAAGGGAGTTCTATAATACGTATTGCTAAGTTCTAGAGACATTACGGCTATTCCATAGCCTTCTTTAGTGCAGAAGACCATTTGTGTAAATATCTGTAATATCAACTTGCCTTTCGCATAATCATTGTGTCATACATTAATTGCTTAGGTCTTACAATTGGATTATCTATAGGCACTTTCAACTGATTATGTTATTATATTTTAAGGGCTCTTTGACAGTTTTCGGTTGCATTTTTCATCAAAATGTTTTTATATCGTTGCTCCCATCAGCTTATTTTCATTCATTCATTACCGTCGTCGGTACAATAAAACAATTTTAATTGACATTTACGCGGCGCTGATGCATAGCAGGCTTTATGAACGCGACATTAAGTTTCATGTTTCACTGTTATTAATTTAAAAAAAAAAGAAAGAAAAAAGAAAATGACTACTTACAGTCCTTTTCGTTGCTACGATTCTACATATAGCTTTGGCGCAGAAAGGTTTTGTACAAAACTAATCTTCCGACGAAAAACGACCCGTGGAAGCATTATAAAATAAATGTATTTCATAGAAATAAATTAATTCCAACCCTCACAACGTAATATAATAGAGTGAGTGGAAATTAAGTTCCCTACGTTAAACCCACAAAGGCCCGTGCGTGATCATGCATGAACTATGTGAGAATTATTGAAAATGTTGATGGACGCTTAAATTCATCAGATGTACCCCACTGGCAGATTGCTTAATAGGAATAGCCAGTCTTATAAATAAAATGTGGCAAGAGAAACTGAATAACAGTAGAAAATGTAACAAAAGTCAGTGACCAGTCAATAGATATCGATGGTCAAGGCAATCAATTACTATTAGCCAAATCTAATTGAAGACGATTTGTCGCCGCGTATCGATTCTCGTATTTACCCAAATAGTTAGTGGGACGATTTAGTCGTTTGTACGAATGAACTGGACTTAGCTATCACCCTTAAAAATTAAGCGTCTGTTCCTAATGTAATTTTATTACGGTAATTTCTGTTATAAACGTCACTGTTAATGTTCTTAATTTCTTTTTTTTTTACTGGATTTATTAGTATTCTAGAAGGTTTTGTGTTTGTAAAGGATAGGTGGATGTAGAAAGGAACCGTCCTGTTCACGAACAATTCTTTACTTTTACAACATTTCAGATAGGGTTAACTTCATCTAAATCTTCATTGTGACACCTAAACATCATGATCATCAGAGGATATACGAGGAGATTAAGAGCTCCGCTCAAAACTAGAGCAGTTTGCATGCCCAACTTACTTCAGATTGATTAATGTCCATACATTCTGGAATTGAAACATTCTGTGCCTTTACACAGAATGTTAACGTTTACTGTGACGTCAAATCTATTTAAATTAATATCTCGGTTACTAAATAATTTCAATTCAATTATCCAGGGCCAAAATTTCGTAACACGTAATATTCCGTTGATGAAGGAGGCTTTAATGTTGTATTTTCTGAGATTTGAAATTAAGTGCTTTTGCGTTTGTTACTTCAAGGATATCTAGAATAGGATTTTTAAATTTTGTGAAAAAAAGTAGATTTCGATTGTAATGTTCGAGACCTGTTCATTTACAGGTTGTCCGTACATTGTTTCAAATTATCCGAATACAGTTTTGGATATAAATATCCAAAACTTTTATATTCCTATCTAAACAAAGGCAAGCTTAAGTAATTAAGACAATTCTTGTGTTGGTAATTAAAAGAATTGGTAAGTAACAAAAGTCAAAATTTCGCAAGAAATGTTTTTATTCATAAAACATTCTAACGCTTCTTAGCTCAGGCATCCTGTACTAAAGCTGCAGGTAAATAGCAGGAACATTTAAAGTGTTCTGTGGAGTGCCATCGGCCGGGCCAAGGACCGACCGGACTCTGAACCCGCTTGATATTGTGATTTAAATCTCAAACTCGTTTTAATTTCGCCAAACACGTTTATGATTAATGACATTGAAGCGTGAATTATCAGTATTTATTTTTTGTTCCATGGCTTTTTTTTATTTTGGGTTCGTCGATATATTATGTTGTGGTACAGTTTATAGTAGGGATGTTACGGAGGTGGATTTATCGGAGGCGGAATCGGAGTCGGAGGTTCTCGTAGTGACCTCCGCGGAGTCGGAGGTGAATCGGAGTCGGAGTCGGAGCAAATCTACGAAATAAAAATGTAAATAAATAAAAAATAAAAAACTTGTCGCAACTCGTTCACTCTTCGTTCATCAGTTGCACAGAACACATATACTCAGTCAGATGTCAGTGTCACATAGAAAGCGCTCGGTAGCGCTGCAGCGATAGCAAGTCATAATTTGTAACTCCGATATATACCTCCGTTTTGATATATCGGAACCGGAGCCGGATTCGGAGGTGTAATTTTGATCGGAGGTTCCGACATATCGGATTCGGAGTCGAAGCTCCGTAACATCCCTAGTTTATAGGAAGTCTTTCAACCTAAAATTATATTACTGACTAGCTGTTACATCAGGCAAATAATAATACACAGTATTTGAGATCACTTAGTTTATTACAATAATTATATCAGCTCTTGGGAAACCGTCTGCTGAACCTGGGCCTTTAACAAAGAGTGTTCCAGCGAATGCTACTTAGGACGTAACGCCATAATCATTATGCTTAACAGATAGAATTTTGATCACATAATCATTATTAACATTAAGAGGCTGCTGGCATACCTCATGTTCTATTCATTTCTAATCAATTTCTTCTTAATCGTAGCTATTGATTTTTGAATTGCATTAATATATGCTATCACTTAAATTCAATTAGCCATAACATTCATCTCGCCCCACCAATCTTCGCGCTGTTTGCATTAATCAAGTCTTCCGGCTAGCATTAAACCAAGAAGATAGAGGTGCCACCGACAATTTGTTCGACAATTAGGTACGTCTGCAGTCGCTACGTGCTAGAAGCTCGATGAGTCTTGAAGTACTGGGAGTGTAGCGCCAAGGTAAACAATCCTTAATGAACGGCAAGATAAAATTATTTTAGTAAGTTTAAGGGAAAATATGTCATTGTTGTTCCGAGTTATTTATTAGATATATGGTAGAATATACACTGGGACTAAACTGGCAAATGAACTATCAAAAGTGTACATGAGATGTCTGTATAAATATAAATATATATATAAACAAATCAACTTCCATTTACAAGCGAACAACTTATTGTCCCGACCGACACGCGCGTGTCTACACCGATGTATAACTTTTGTCTCTACATTGCAATTAACTTGTCATAAGAACAAGAAAGATCTTCAGTTGTTCAATTTAAGTTACGAACTTCCTTTTACAATTTGTCACATAAAACCGTTCAGTTATACACTTTGTGAGGCGCTAGTAAATCCTCTAGAATAAAACGTGGCGTTCTGTAAAGTTTAAAACTCTTGGGTGTTGCGGACGCGAGTTGAGCACTAAAGTAGCAAGTTACACCGACTCACTGCCAAATAGCTTTATTTTACGTTGGACAATTGATACGCGAACAGCGATTCTGTTCTTATTGGCAGAAATCTTGGATTATAATTGAAGTAGCTAACAGTAGTTTTATTCTTGAATAGCAAAATCACGTTTATTTAATTAAAAACGTCTTTAAAAAAGCGTATATTGAAAATGTAATGCCCTTGAATATCCTTTCATCATTTATTTAATTAATTACCTTTCTGCATTTTGAATCCAACAAGCCGTTTATCAAAAAGGCAATCTTTATTGAAAAAACAATAAAAGATCGATAACTTCATCGGCCATTTTATTAATCTCGTAGTCCTCGACGATCCCTATATTAAAAGAGAAGGGATTTGTCCTTTGACTGTCTTTAAGATGATGATTACCTTCTATAATAAATATTATTCTAAGTGAGTGATATCAATAAATCATTTTTGTTTAGATATAAAGTCATTTCACAGTTCTTAGCTCCCGAGGAAATCTTTATAGTGACTTTTGTTTGTGATTCGCCCTTTCGTCTGTTGTTTGAACTACACAATATTATTTTTCAACAAGCATCCTGTTTTGCTTATAAGCACTGGTCTTTATCTAATAAGTACTTGAGGTGTCGCAGCTCGCACTTTATTCAACCTTCAACGTCAAACGTGTTGCTTTTGGTTTTACGCCGTGTGACTCCCTTCTGATTTCTGCAACAACTGTACAATTAAAATCGGTTGGATGAATTTTATTTTCGTTGCTAACAGCTCATCGCCTAGTACATGTCTACTTCAGACTCAATTTCTTTTGAAAAACGCGAGTACACTCAAAACGTACTGCAAATAGTACTTTCGGTCTAACTACAAATTTAGCGTTTATGCTTCAAATTTCAAAGTTAATAGTAAATTTTCTGCTCCGTTGGCTTTTACCTTCGGATGTGATATCGTTGATAGCCGGGTGATGTTTGTATTCTATTACCTTGGGGCAGCTTTGTTAATTAAGCATGTGGGCAAGTTTGCCTGCCAACTATTTGGGCAACTGAAATGAGGGCATAACCTTTCCTTTAACAAAGAATTATTAGGGAACTGAAGGATTGAATAAGGGGTCGGTTAAATGAGAAAAGGAAATTGAAAAAGGATATCCTATTAAGTATAAATTTCAATGTTTCATAAATCCACTTTAAACGAGATGGAAATTTATATTAAAAGATACCTGCGCAGACCTTAGAATATTTTTGTTGTAAAAGTTATTCGCGTCGTACTTAGTTGACCTCTTTCCTTTGAAATCGATTAAAAAGCAGTTCGCTAGAATTTCCATGACGCAGAATTTCAAATCACGGCCTAGATAAGTAACTCACATTTTACCTGTTCCAGTATTATCACTTACGATAGAGCGTTCAAAATTCGTTTCCCCGAAATAGATGCGTTATTGTGTAACGTTAACTTTTATGATAAATTTCGTTTTGGGGAACGAACTCGACTAGTTACGAAATCTGATCGGCCTCAATAACGATGCGGCTTCGTACAGATAAAGCTATATTTTAAAAATTGAATACGAACTCATGTTCTTGGCGAAAATTAGACCATCAATCTCTTTTGCAAATTAATTCGGGATCCTCATTTAGCGAGACCAAAACCAAGGTCAATCTGACCGCCTGAATACTTGTCTTTACCCCATTTCGACTTTCCTACTGGAAGCAAATTTATTCCGAAAGAGTAATTTTTATCGTGTCCTTTATATCACCCCACATTTTAAATGTCCATAGAATAAACCAAGCGTGTTTGTCCCCTTTTTCATTAAAATAAATCCTTTTTGGTTGTTTGCATCCTCCTTAAAACCCTTGAAACATTCCCATTCAGTCGCATGATAAAATCATTTCAGGAATTGTCAAAGAAAAAAAAATCTTCATGTGAGAAAAAGAGTATTTTATTAATGAAGTGACTGTCCATTGGTCACCGGTTTTCTCATAAGTGTTTTAAACTGACAAAGAGTTCTAAACAAACAAAGAGAAAAGAAGAACGTCTTCTAACTTTGTATGTTTTATAAAATTGTGAAAATTTATACATATTTCCTTTTTTCTCATATTCTATCTACAGATAAAAATAAGGTATTATTTTGTGACTGTTGGCAAAAACGGCTATTTTGAAAGACTTAGGAAAGTACTACCAAATTCCCAACTGATAATTTAAAACCAATTCATTTCCTATCGTCATATAAGAACAATATAAATAGATAATACCCTATAGTTCCTATTGAAGTAAGAATATATGTAAATCATTGTACTGTAAATTACGTCTTAAAATGTTCGCACTCCAGCGAATTTGAGAGAACATGTACGACAATTTTGAAAGACTGTTGTACTCGTCGTAGATCTTACAGGGCTGTGAGCATCAACAAAACGGTAGATTTATTCATAAGTGAAGCGCAAACTGAACGTGCGACGTGCACCGTCTTACTGGACCTTTCGCATAATTGAACACTTTTCCTTATTTCGCGGTCTCTGCAGACTTTTCTTTTCCGAACCACAAAACCGTCATATCCTTAGGGTTGTGCCTTAAAGTTATGATAGAATATTGCTATTTAATCTGTCATGGGCTTAACTTTATACTGGCTCATAGAAAAGAAAAGAAACCGTTTTTATACTTCCTATTACAATTATAGAATGTACTTGTGAGAGTTACGCGTAAAATAACGTATGGTGTTATAATACTCCAGACAATATCAATATTCTAAATAATGGTCTTACAAATTCTGTTTGCCCCTAATGCTTCTGTAAAGTCTGTATCAAATAATGTACATCGACATTTGCTGTAGCATTTCACATTAAAAAACCAGGCAAGTAAGTGCTCTAAAACTATACAGGACAGCTAAGTACACAGAACTATTTATTCATAAACACAGTGCAAACGGGAGATGTCGCCTTCAGCTTACCGTTTACATAATTGAAAAGTTTTTGTTCCCTCAATAGCAACTTGTAGTTGAGAACAAAAACTTGCCTTTTGTCCTGTAACATCACCGTAATGTTGCCGTGTTGAATATTTATGTGTTAGAACTTTGTTGTTAGGGATATTTGGTAACATAGAGACGTCAGATGTAGATAGTGAAGTTGCTCATAAAAAAAAATATTCTGTATTGCCGACGCTGCAAAAAAGCAGACTAACGGTTGCGTATCCCCCTTCGGAAGTTGTGGAGTGATTGTCGACTATCACTATAGAGTACATACATAGTGCAGTTTTTATCTTGATACTTTCAAGCCCAATATATTCATTGTGTATATAGAGCGAGAGGAAGAGCGGCGTGATAGTATAGTGTTGCAGTGATAAGCATAACTTGAAGTGCGATGGTTATGTTCACTTTACATTGGCTGATAGTAACCGTGATAACATCATAATACTAAAACACTGCCTTATTGGTCTAGTGGCCGTAAGCGCGACTGCTGAGCGTGATGTTCGATTCTCGGGTCGGGCAAAGTGTTATTGGGTTTTTCTGTATGGAAATTCTCAGTAACAACACGGAGTCTGGAACTGTGCCCGGTAGATGGCAATAGGCTCGCCCCCTATTACATGGTACTCAATAACAGCACCGGCGAAATGTGGGTGTACAATAGTACACCTCTGCCTAACCCTTCGGGGAATACAGGCGTGATGCTATTTTATGTTATACTAAAACATTATTGTATCAGTGTTTTTATTAAAAAACCAGATTCATTTTTATTAAGTACATCATGCCATCCTCTCGAAACGAAACTCATGATATCACGTAAAATAAAGGTACAGTTAATTATGACTTCATAACGTAGGGCGGCTAAAATGTTTGTTCGGGACCAACAAGCTTGCCGGCTCTGTTTGCTCCACTGCATTATCATTATACGTTCAAACATTATGCTAGTTTTCAAATTAAAATTAACATATCAAACTAGGGACTGGCTTTGTTTTGGTACTTTGTTTTGGTTTTGCTCTCAATTGCTGTTGGACAATGAAGTGATCTGGTTTCAACTGTCTTCGGCAAAGCAAAGCGACTTCGCTTAGTCTCTTGTATCATTATAAAAAGTCTTGTGGATAATGGGGACGTGTAAATACGGAGATTTGCTTTGTACGCTATCGTGTGTGAGGCTTTCGTGCAGCGATTTCCGTATAAAATAGGATCGGGTTTGTAGCGCATTTGTAATATGTGTCCTCAGCCCAAACTATGAGGTGTTTAAGTTAACAAATGCTTAACGCAGTCTTTTATAAATATATAACAACTTTTATATGAACCAGAATAGGTACCTACGGACTAAAGTTAATTTTGTTTGTGTAGATACTTAATTTGATTTCGTTAGAAAAGTAAAGAGTCCTTTTTTATTGCTGGCCGAGTTTCTGTGATATAATTTAAAATTTTAATTAGTTTTCTGGTAAATAATTACTCGACTGACGTATCTTTTACAATCTGAATTCGTCGTTTTTTTCAAAAAAAAAAAAAAAATTGTTACAAAAGCAAACTAGGTAGGTACTTAAATATAAGTATTTAAGAAGGTTTTTGTTGTTTACTGTAGGCATTTCAACAATGTTTTGCCTGACTAATCGCTACAGACTTAATTTTTTTTTTTTTTTTTTAAAAAAACGTTGCCCCACACTTGGATTTCTCCTGTGTCGTGGGTACAGTTTACAAACATACATGTCACATACACACATACAACCAGACCCGAAACAACTATCTGTAGATCATACAAATATTTGTTCCGTGCGGGGATCGAACCCGCGATACGTAGCGCAGAAAGCTAATCGCTTAGCCACTGCGCCAACCGATTTTCTTTTGATCTTTGCAAATAACAATAATTATATGGACTGATTTTAAGAATTTTCATTATGTACACATATTTTCTCTCAACATTATTAAACATTCCGTTTGAGCATACCCTAAAAAAAGATCTGCCGATATGCTCTTGGATGAAATTTGACAGGTATGAAAAGTAAAAAACTTGATATAGAGCGAAAAAACAAAATCATATATTTCTGCAACAATGATCTCATAACAGTGATACTCAGTCTATTCGTTTATTGGATCCTGATACCCAAATCCTATGGATGCTCAACTCAAAACCAACGTTACAGTGTTAGTTTTAAGAATCACATCATTTTCGCTCTGAAATTAAAGAGAAATATGGACCGTTTGAGCTGCTTATCTCCAAGCACCAGCTGTTAGTTCTAAGGGCTCATCCTCGCTCGTACGCAGTATGCATCTCGTTCAGTGCACTATCTCTTTGAACATACAGCTTCTGTAGCAAGCAGTACTTTAACTGGAAGCCTTCTTATTTACATTGGTTTTACCTTGCTTTTAGGTTAACTACGACAGAAAAATATATACTTCTTGGCGTCTGCCGGAAATTGAAGATGCAGACAGAGTTCTACGTTGTCTTTTTGTTAACTAGATAACTGACGGTGATCAGATTATCTTGTTACAAACATACCTCATCAAATAGACAGGCAAAGGAATTAGAAACGTAATCGGTAGTAAATAATGTTCATTACCAAAGAGAAAAGAACACGGTCCAGTAAACCAAAACAAGTAGTAAACACAACTCATTGCACACCTCCAAGAATTAAGTCGGTAACAGATGTGGTGTTCGGGTGATTGCGTCCGTCGCCATTTCCCGGTTTTCCCGCGGATTTCCTGTTTTGTAGCGGTCGTGTTAACCGCTGGGCCAATTCATTTTGGCAGAACGTATTGGCGAACAATGAAATGCATAAGTAAATATCTAAGTCCTTTATGGACTACTCGTAGGTACTTGAAATCATAAATGATTACACTAAGTAAAGACACCGCATATTCGTTCATTATTTATCATCAGCCAGAAGACGTCCACTGCTGAACGAAGGCCTCCCTCAAGGGGGGGTTTGCCATAATCCCCACGCTTGGCAGGCGGCTTGGGGATCGCAGTGGCTCACCGATTAGTGAGAGGACGCTGCTGCCCGTTCTCCGGTGTCTGGCCGCAGTTTTAAGACATACCCGGGTCGTTCTTTATTAATAAATTGTTATTCTATCCGCTTCGCACCATTAACATTAAATGATACATTTAATGTTAATGGAATTTTGAACGAGTAACCATAGTTAATAGCTGCGGGACTACATGCCTAACAATCATTCTACAACATTAGGTAATTACTTATATACAATTATATACACCGCATTAAACCTATTCTATCCCATAGTGTGTTTATGTATTAATTAAGTTGGATGTGGTTCAAACGTTAAACACCATTGACGTGCCATCGGCGGTAATTCAAGCGGATTTCATTATGCGCTGTTCATTAAACTTACCGAAATTGTTGACGATCTCTGTGTAAAAATTTAAATTGTTCCCGACAGGACTGTCTGTGACAGATTTGGGGATGATGAACATTTTCACGAGGGTCGTAAAGAGAAGGTCGAGTTATTTACGTTGTTTTTTTAATGCCATGCTACGTATCATTAATAGGTCTCTGGTTACAAATAACAGCGTCCAGGTTAATAGGATAGCAAAGCTCCGGGAGATTGCAGTTCAATGAGTTGATTCACCATAAAGTTTCGGTACAAAGATTGATGAGATTTCCCGACAAAGTTCTCTGATATTACTCTGAATATACAAATAATAAGATTCTATCTGTTATCTTTATCTATTTTACATAGTATACAGATACGGGGAAGTTAATAAACACACACCCACAGAGATTCTCAACTAATTTCGCATTCATATTTATGCCGTGTATGAATTAATTCGGGATTTCTCAAACCCCGATTGCTAAACATTTCTAACACCTCCGTGGAACAAACACGCGAATGTTTTCCTCGTAAATAAACATGCCGCGTGTGTACCTCTGAGCGATTCTCTCGCATTTATTGCTTCATTTAAAGGGCTTTAAACCAGATAAGTGCTTTTAGCGAGCTCTTATTAGGCCCTGTATACACAGGACAACTGCACACAAGGGGAGAAGGGAAAACAGACAGCTGTTTGCTTTTGTTGGAGGTGTCTTGTGTGCGAGCTTTTTTGTTGGTCACCGTATTTTTCTTTGTGTTTTGCGCGAGCCAATCAACGCGCTGTATGTATTACGTTTTAGTTTTCGATATCCATGGAGAATTCGATTTTAAGAGTGATTCAGTTTGTTTTTTATGTGCAAAAAAATGTTGTGTGTACTATCGACAGGAATAATTTTGGATCACAAAAATATATTCAAAAGAAAATAAATCCTTCTAATATGAAAGAAGATCGACATTTTCTACGAAAAAAAAAATATTATAGGAATACTCCAGAAAACGATATCACCGCAAGTTAAACACACTTACACCCAAAAACAAATAATAAGTAAATCAAAAGACCACAGTCCACACATTTTTGTGTAGGTATTAGCGTTATAGTAAGCGAAGGATTGCGTGACGCATCGCGCTGATTCCTGCCTGACCTCCAATCGAGACCTTGGACGCACGCATAACTACTTTCGATATGAATTGTATTATGCGACAAAAAGTACCTACTTGTGTATAAGTGTTAAGGCGTTTCATGAAGGAATATATAATATAAATAACTCGTTTTGGACGACAGTCATAACTACCCGGAATTTCCAGTAATGCACGCAATTAGCCGTACACAGAAAACTGAACTCTGATCTCAAAAGTAAGCAACCACTTGAATAACAAATCGAATATCGATGAAACTGAAGGCGGACTCCATTTCAAACTTGATTCTTCAAACTAAAAGAACAAAACTTAAAATAAAGAACATCTACAGACCCACGCTTCTACTCTTATATAATTTACAAAGCTATGTAATCTCGTATTGATCGCAGTGTGTAGGTATTTCATTAGGTTGGTCTAGACTGAAGACGCCGTGCTTACTCAAGGTATTACTCTCAGAGTCATCGATATTTCTTCGAGCTTACTGTTTTATTCAGTACATTTATTTATGATACAATGGGGTCGCTTGTTTGAAGTACGGATTGAGAGCGATGCAATATTGAAAAGAACATCCGAGTAAAATATACGAGTCTGTTGTAACTGGAGCGTTGCTTTAGATACATCGCATTATCATTATTTTATAATGCCCCTGGCACATACGTAACAAGGATTGCTGAAATTATGACTCATAAAAAAGATTTTCTTTGAAAAACCCCTCCATCCGAGACGCGCGTCTTTTTTTTTCCACAGACGTAACCAGACGTAACTATAATTTAGTACATAAAATCCTCACCAAGTAATCACACTCCTTAATTATCGAAACGTCTATGTATACCTCAGTCACATAGATAATATTATGTCTCACCACTTACCACACTACAATCAGTCTGCTGACCGCAAACCCAGCCCTGCCATCAACGCAACGTTACAATATTATCGACACGAGGAGGGTGGAAATTATGCACTTCCACGTAATTTCCATCGAACAAAACCGCTAACAGGCAATATACAGGCTGAAGCCGCATACAACAGCCCAATAGTGTGGCTATACATGCAATATCGTGTGGTAATACGCGTAATACGTGTCGAACATGCGTCCTTGTATGCAGTCCATGTATCAAGAAGCCGGCCGCAGGACGAACCGCACAATAGTCGCGGTCAGTTCGATCGCGCCTTTATTTCCTGGCACACAACACAGTGTTTACACGCTGACATTTTATGGCATGACCAACTCCGATTTCCCTGACGAAGCCTGCTATGAAGTCCAGATTATTCGAGACAATGCCAAGACTGAAAAACTACACGTTTCTAGAAAAATAGGAAAGCTTCAGTAAAACACCTACCCCTATTAACTTGAAAAGAAAAACATGATACTATAAAAACATTGTGCCTGTAAACAGAATTAAGCCCGTCTTGACATAAGATCGGTGGCCGACAATGTAACCACATCCGTGTTTACCCCTCGCAATATAATATCATAACAGATGGTCACGACCACGACGCGATCCCTCAAACAATTTGATGGGAGGGAAACTCGACATAATCTTATGTCAGTGGACGATGACTTCATTGATAACTCGTGGGTGACTTTTGATTAAAATCTTTACCTGCATATTATTTACATTAATTCATACACAAGCCTTTCATAATTGAACTATAGCACAATGTTTATACATTGTGTGAAAACATTAACAGCACAAAGCTTTATCCATGTTTCGTGATGGTCGTAGTTATTCCTTGTCTTCGTTTGAATGTTTGACCGTTGTAAATCTCAATATTTTTGGCTATTTTGGTCCGAAACCCGTATACTTAACTGTATATTGAAATTCGCATGTAAACGTCGGCGCGAAAATGGTCAACAAGGGACCGACCTCAAAAGATCGCCAGGCAAAATTACTTGGAGCTGTATGTGGTTACCTTGGACCCATGTTCGAGGGTTCTATCGATTTGTATCTACGTCTAGTCCCCTGATATCGGTACACAACGATAACAGCGGGACTAAAGATAAATTTGCCTCATGGGTGTTCATGACGCAAATTTATGTAGGTACCTATAGTTTGGCTTCCGGGCCGAAATTCTTAATTTACGAATGTTTTGTTTTCTTTTTAATTGGAATCCTAAATGTTTTGAAAAAAATATTATATTTATGTTATATTTATAAACATTCCTAATTAACTTCCGACCTGTTATTTGAAGAAAATGTCTGAAATGAACTTTATTAATGATTGCTTTCCAGTCGTTATATTATGTTACGAGTATGTGTCGCTAATGGTATGAATATTTGATATATACCTATCTACTATATGTATATGTGGTTGTTATTTTTCTGTTATATTATTAATACAGTTGTTGATACAGTAATATTATCTGTAAAAAATTGAATGTTTTCACGATACAAAAAAACATAAGACGTGTTTACAATCCTAGTAGACTACTAGAATAGGATAATCGTTCTATAACGGCAATTAAGCAATTCTCTGAAACGAACATCATAACAAAACAAAAAACAGTCTTATGGCTATTATCATGCTTTTAAATTGCTTTCAGTTTGAAGATTAAACAGCGGTTAAAGAGTCCAACTAACCAACCTGAATAAGTACTTGACGCCAACCACTAACAGAGGCCTAATCCGAAAAACAAGCGAAAAGTGGAATTGCTCGAGCCGGCCGCAGCTAAGTATGGCCGTCCGACAACACCGCACTATTGCTGGGAATTAAAATAGCGTGTGGTTTAAATTACGAGCGCAAGTGCTAAATGGAAGTTTACTGAAATTAAAGGTGGATATTTTCACTTGAAAATCTAAAGGATTTGGTCCTGTGCCAGGTATGAAAAACGGGCTACTGACAATTATTAAAATTTCGAGTAAAATTTTAATTGAGCGCTGAGCCAAGAATGCACCCTGCACTTAATTGTCAGGAAATTTTAAGAATAATAATGTAGAATAGACAAGAATATTTTTGTTTCAAGACTTACTTTGTTGTCTATCATTCATTATAAACAGGCAATTCTAGCATGATAAAGGGCGTTACTACACGTAGAAAGCGTTCTTTCCTATCCATTAATTAAAATCCGCTCTCCGCTCTATCTTGTTCCTAAAACTTAAAAAGCCATTTCAAAGTATTAACACTACTCTTTCTCCTATTGTTTTCATAGTACGAAAGTTGTTTTTATTTTACGCTACCTATACCTGTACTGTTTTATGTTAAATACCAGGCTGCTATTACAGTCTAAGTGAACGAGTAACAACAATAACTCAAGTAGCAGTAAAAGTTTGTATGGCCAATTACCAAAACTAATTGGTCTGAAAACCGAAACATCTATTTGTTCTGGAAATTGAGAAGAGAAACGTTCTATAAACGCACTGACTTCCTTATCAAGTAGATACTCTTTAATTCTACAAACTTAATTGAAATTGAACGGGTCATGTTGTCCGGAGAAGATAGGGATTATCTCAACTAATCTACATATATTGACCCGTATCTTACAGGTTTAATGGAAAGTCTGTAACATCTCTTGTGGCGCAAGTTTCACTGATCCCCGTTTTCTGAATCAACAACCACAAACTACGCCTAATGTTAAACATCTAAATTGGTTTTGGTCCGGTGACCGTTTTGAATCGATTTTCGTTCGCCTCTAACGTAATTACGTTGTTAGTCATTAGTCGAATATTAATAAAGCCATAATAAGATTATTAATATTGTACAATTTAATAAAGCTGTTTTGCGTGGCTATAAAACGGAATTTAGGCAGGATGTGGGACTCCCTTCAGTAGATCGACGTCGGACTGACGTGGCAAGGGTCGTGGAGAGATGTAGATATATAATAGCTCCAGAATTATTCGATGCGGCAGGCTATTGAGATCAGTCTTTAGGGAAGCTAAATAGATGATTTGCGAGTGTTATTTATTGATAAAATAAATAAATAGATATTTTCAAAGTTTTAGAAAATAAAGGTCAAAAGAGATATTTCTTTACTTGTTGTTCTACCAGGAAGATGTTAGTATACGCTCAAACGCTTTATGTAGCCTCGCCACACTTCGTAGGCAAATAGACGGGACGTACCACAGATAGAAGTATCAATAATTAAATAACACGATGAAATCAGGGGTCTAATAACAAAGGCGGCAAAGTCCAGTTGAAGTATTTGGGACTTTGCCGCCTTTGTTATTAGACCCCTGAAATGATGTATTCTGCGTCTGCAAGCAATAAGGAAAACGTCTCAATATAAACCTTAAAATGTATGTTGAATACATTCAGGACTTGCTACCAGCAAGCTTGCTGCAGGTCTACTGGAAGAAATTTCTGGAGATTTGGAAGAAGTTCTATGCAGTTTGTTTTTATTTAATTATTTTGTGGTACATAGGTAAAATTATGATACTATAGTATTAAAGTATTGCCAAGCTATGACCCGCCATAATAGACATACAATAATAACACAGAGGCATATACGATAACATCATTAAAATATCCTATCCTATCCTACTAATATTATAAATGTGAAAGTTTGTGAGGATGGATGAATGGATGGATCTTTGTTACTCTTTCAGGCCAGAACGGCTGAATGGATCAGGATGAAATTTGGCACAGAGATAGATTATAGTCTGGAAAAGCACATAGGCTACTTTTTATCCCGGGAAAATGTACGAGTTCGTAAACCACGCAGGCGAAGCCGCGAGCGGAAGCTAGTTAATTTATATTATAGTAACATTTTTCAGTTAATAATCGGAATACTGACCGTTTAAATTTAGAAATATCTTTCAAGTCTTTGATAGATTTAGGTATTTTATTATAAATGTCGGGAATTCGATTAAAAACACTTTTGTGAAATAAAGCAGTTTCGTGGGATTCATGAGTCATTATATTTTTAAGTCTGTTTCTGCTACTAAATTTCAACAGGTCAATATTGGATTTGGCAAACATAGAACATTCATGTGTTGTTCATTCGTTTGTTGTTTTAATTATTTTGCAATTCTTATTCCCAGTAAATCACTCTCTAATTGTTATCCAGCTCTGAAATTCAAGATTTCGTCGTTAAATAGATTTTAGAATTTCAAAATGGTTTCTTTTAGGGCTTTCTGTTAATTTACTACTAATAAAAGGTGCTTGGATAAATAATCTAAGAGAAATGCTAGCAATAATGGTAACGAATACTTTTATATCGATACTTTAATACGTTTTTTATTGAAAGAATTCCATATTGATTATTATTTATCTTGCGAAATGTATCGCCTTGTAACAACGTAATTGTATTTTTATGGCCACACGCTGTGTTGCCATAAAAAAAATCATTCATCATTCATCATTCAATAAATTACGTCACTATAAAAACTTTTTACGGACATGCTGTATTGATATATTTATGTAGGTAAATTTAGACTTCTTCTATTTATTTATTATGTGGTAAGACGTCTCGTGTACCTATTCATAAAGTTCAAAGCTACCACATAGCTTGAAGGAATGTTTTCGAGCTAAATGCCTTCAGAAACTTAACCCAGATATACCATAACTAAATTTCTATAACGCGAGTGTCGCACTAAAGTTCCCGTAACGCAAACTTGAAGCACAAAGCGCTGGATTTGCCTCTTACCACTCACTCCACACCGCTTTCAATATCGTCTACGCTACTTATTTGCATGATTGACATGAATTTGCATCTCAATTTAAAGCGCAGCTCTTGCTTTACGGTAAATGGGCATGCGTTCGCGGAAAATTGGGGCAAACTTTCATTCATAAATAATGTATGATATTCTTATTTATTCTGTATTTACATGCGATAAAAGTGGTTTCGAATATTATGTAAGCTAATTTCTGTTTCCATTGCATACGAAAATATGAACGAAGGAAATGTTTTGAATATTACGATAGGATTAAGAGCTGAAAACTAGGGAAAGGATTGGAAGAAGAAGCCTTGCCCTGAAGTGGGATGAGAATGACTGAATAATAATAATAAATACTAATTAGCTTGTAGCGACAACTACTCGCAACACGGCAAAAAGTAAAGCGCCATCTATCAGAGTGAAGCTACAACAACAAACCCTGAATCGCACTATGAAAGTTTACAAAGATTCTAACACATATACGAATATCCGACATTAACTGTCGGGCTTCGGCCCGCCAGAGTAACCACCTTGCCTGGTCGGAGGATCCTCCCTTTTCAATGGAGGAACACCATACCTCATTCCTCCATAAGCTAGAATGGCTTAATTTCCGTAATTTATTAATCAGCTACTAGCAATAGAAGACATTTTTTTAAATAATGAAATAGATATCTATGCCGCACCGCTATGTCTTGGAGCCAAAATTCTTATCGGCAAAATATTTTATCATTATAGGAATAATATGTTAACGAAGAATATTTTCCGAGTAAGGTACCGTACCTAGTTTTATGTTTCCGAGCGCGTTCATGTGTTTACGAGCGAACTTGGAATCTTGGCCTGCAAAGTTGCGAAACTTGGCAGAATTTACCAAAATGGCAGCCGAAACCAAATAATTTATTCAACTCATTGTTTGTTTTTGAATTGTTTTTGTTATATTAATATTCATTACTTTGTTTCAGGTATAAGGACGATACAATTATGAGGAAAGGTAAGAATTTGCTTCACGATTAATTTGCACAGATTTTACATTGATCTCTTCAAATTCGGGCTGGAGGGAGTGCAATTCATTTTATAAAATACAGTCTATAACAGAATTACAACTCACCTTTTCATGAATTTATTCATTAATTTGCTCTAGCTAAACCTTGATAAACGTCGACCTGGAGAATTTATATTGCAATTCGTTTCATTAGTTCTCTTTTTATTGAATTAACCCGTAGTAAATGCAATAATTAGCGTATACCGAATTAGAAAATCCACTGATATTAGACTTTTTAAATCGCAAAATATTTTACGACAAGTCTTTATAAAACTATTTATTTTATACTTACTATTATTAATAGATACCTCATTCTATTTTATTCTAGTGGTCGCAAGCGCGACTTCTGTACGTGAGGTCTTGGATTCGGTTTCCAGGTCGGGCAAAGTGGTTTTCGTGTATGGAAATTCTCAGTAGCAGCACGGAGTCTGAAACTGTGCCCGGTAGATGGCAATAGGCTCGCCCCCTATTCCATGGGATTTAATAACAGCATCGGCGAAATGTGGGTGAACTATAGTACACCTCTGCCTAACCCTTCGGGGAATACAGGCGTGATGCTAAGTTGTTATTTATAGAAGCTTAGTGAGTTGACGCTATTGACTCCAAACTCTATGTTTTCACAGAAATGTACATATAAAACCTTTTTTACAATACTAATGAGGTAAAACATTAGCTTTCACACGTTCAATTATGGTCACAAAACATTCAGTGGCGAACTTAAACGGGTATCCAATACAAACGGGTAATATTATATAATATGCATATGGGTATTCATTCGCGTAGTACATTTTTAATGTGCAATGTGCCCCGTTGTTTCACCTGTCAGATAAAATAATTACAAAATCACTGTTTACATTTTAATTGATGAAGTATTCAAAACGAGGCCGTTTGTTTAAGCCTGCATTAATTATGACGTTGTATTTGGTCAGTCACTAACATTCAATAGTTTGTCATTAGTTCATTATAAGTACCCTGTGTTTATTGTGACAAATAAAATGAATGGTTTGTCATATTTTTGTTGTAATTCGAACTTCGTAAATAGATACAATTTCCTTTGTCTCATTCAGAAAAAGAAAAACAATGTAACAACTCCTAAAATCCAACTGTATCCGGAGTCTTGCTTAAAATTCTAACTCTTCGTGTTTCGAGAGTAATTATAATTTGGTAAACGTTCCCTTAGAAGGGTTCCCTTGTTCAAACTGCGTAACATCCAGAAAACTGCGCAACAAAGTTGTTAGGAAAGGGTTGGAGTCGGTACTTTTATCTAGAAACACGTTCTGTTGAGTTCTTTACCACTTTACGATATCATCCTGCGACTTGATTAAGGTAAAAACTTTTTTTTATTGGACATAAATCTTATTACGTAGGTATTTATTCCCCTTCCTGAAAAGGAACCATTTCTAATGAATTGTAAAAATGTAGGCCTGTAGGCCTCGTGGCAACGATAGGCGGAGGAAAGTTTGTTTAATACTAGCTTTTGCCCGCGAATTCGTACACGTGGAATTTAGAATATGATATTTTCCCTCGGTAAAATGGAGCCTATATTTTAAGTTAGATCTCTAGCAATACATCGGTCATAACTGCATTCAATTCCATGCAGTCATTTTTGCATGATTTGTGTACAAACATACAAACAAACATTCTAAAAACTGTTGTTTGGATTTCTGTTGCTTTAATAAAGGCCCCCCATATTAGTTTTTCTCCAATATCTATAATGTATAGACATCGGCCTGTTATAATTTTCTTATATGTAGGTATAGATAAATAGAAGGAGAAATTAAGGGATTTACATTTGGTAAGTATATAAAGGTATAAATATAGTGTTAAGTTTCAATCTTTATTCACCCAGTGCCGGAGATCGCTTAAAAATTGAATCAAAGCACGTCCCTATTTTCATAACACAATCGCATCCCCATTTTCTTTCCGAGTTTCCCCAAGAAAACTCATAAACTTGTACGTTGTAAACTGCATGCACAACAAAGTATTGTGACCACACCTCAACGTGAGACAAAACCACAAAGGTAGCGGAAATTTCTTTTTACGACCTACGACTTACGAGTACCACGTGTTAGTACTAGGAAGTTCGTATCTCAAGGAACAGACAAGAAGCTCCCACAAACAGTAGCTAGGTAGAATAGAATTTTCTTCAACTAAGTAGTGCAATTGCAGATTGCTTTTTGTTTCGTTCAAACTATGCATGAACTTGGTCAAGGCTCAGTCAAGGTTGAGCACGGATTCTCAAAGCAATATCGGCTATTGTGACCACAATACAACATTAAATGGTAGAAAATGATTTTGCGAGTTAGTAACACACATTCTCTTTGATATTTTATACCACGCAGAGACATTTTAATTATGCTTGTGGACTCCCGGTATCGATTCTCTCTAACTCCTTCAACAACATATATGTATACCTAATCACTATTTATTGATTGAGTTATTTGGACCGTCATGTTTAAACGAGACTGCCTCAACCACTCGATCTAAAATGACAAAATGCATGCACTTGAGCGATATTCTTGTTAATTCGACTTTAACATGTATTTTAATTAATGCGAGCTTGCCTACTGTCCTTTTCCATTTTGTTTGAATTAAACGTTTTATGTAAAGGTTCTAGTTCCAACACATTCTGTTGATAATGACTGAGCAATAAAGAGCTTGTTACGGCAGTCTGTAAAACCGCTGTAACGAGCCCTCTACGCACGTTAATTTTGTAGGGTGTTATAAAACAACTACGTAATGGCCGGCTCATTCTTAGCAAGTTAGTTCCAACAATGTATCTTTTAAACCTGGTTGTGAATATTAGCCAGTAAACCTACCAAAGGCCGTCATACTGTGGGTATTTGTAACACCATGATATAAACACGACTAGAAAAAAGAAACACCCCCACGAGACCCATGGCTATAATAATGCTTTTAGTCTTGAAGTTCGACATACATATCCCAGAATACTAGAACGTTTTTCCTGTTTAACCAGACTTGCGTAGGTAGATAAACTTAACCTTTGTGTGGCATCGCATAGGTATAGGCTTATTACGCCTAAGTCGTAATAAAAAATTCTATCTGATCATTTATTCGTTTGAAGGCAAGACTTATCGGCCTTTAATGATGTATTTAGAATATTCCCTTGTCTTAATACCAACACAAAGGTGATTATTACTGTAGACGGGATCGATCTCCGCATCAGAAAGAAATGCGGATAACGTGAACACTCTTTGGCCAGTCAACCAAGAATTTTGTACTAAATTGTGGCAGCGAACGTGTTTTGTATGACTAGAGAAAACTAATATTCCAGGTTACAAATTTACAATACCATGAAAATTTGTCCAGAGATGATCCGCCCGGTTTTTTTAACACAAAAGATTTCACCAAAGCCTTCCGTTTGGTCACCATTTGGTCCGTTTCGTGCTCTCCACCAATCGGAGCGCCGAACGCGTTCGATGTAGTAAATCGAATTTGTCGAAACAAACTTACACTAGGGCCTCAGATGTAAAATCGACAATTTTCAGTTGCTGGAAAAAAATTTTTAATCCTTGGAGTACCTAATTTTGTATAGAGTTCTGTACCATGATAAGTATAAAGTATCCAACCTTTTCCTATAAAATCTAGCGAGAGGTTAGTTACAAACAAGGGTTTTATCGACCTAGCTCTTTCACAACCGTTGGTTGACCTTTAGTTTACGACTTTTAAATGTCGAGTTCTCGGGCTCACGACCTCGATAAAGTCCAGACTTTTACGGGTGCTTCTGTTATTTTTCGATTATGTGGAAAAGAGATCTTATGCCTGACGTAATTAATTTGTTCCTGCATTTTTCTTTATTTAGCCCTCATAATCCTACGTTGCTATATACATACACTTACTCGTGACAGCTAAAGCTTTCACTAGATCCATAGAAAGAAAGAAAGAAAATGTGTTTATTGGCTCAAACTTAAGGCGCACAATATTTAATTATATAAAAACAAACATTATCATCATCTTTTTCGAGATCCGTAACTCGTTTTTCGACTGCCGAAATTAATCGTGTTGATCTAATACTTATTACATACTAGATGTCGCCCGCGACTTTATCTGCGTGTATTTTGAATTTATTAGGTATACGATAAGCGTATGGCTGAAACACTAAAAATAAGCCTATGTCTTTCACCATGACACAGGCTATTTCTAACTTGACATTTACTGTAATTAGTTAGAAAATTGACTTTGTAGGCAGGATCGCCACAACAAATAATAAATTATAACAAGGAACTGATATTAAAACTGATATTCAGGTTTTTATGTATAAAATAATAAGTGAAAGCACGAAAGCGAAGTACATTCAATTATATTAACATAATGAATTTAAATAAAAAAAATCCCCATATCTTCTTGTATAAGAAAAACACTGTTCATTATTTAATTAATTACGGAATTCATTTCCGTGTTCTGAAAGGCTTGGTAAAAATATTACCTTTGCCTTTCCAAAGGTTTTCAAGCTCCTAAGTAATAAGAAAAGAAAGATGTCCGACACATTTTCCGTCTACTAAAGAACGAGTTATTAGCGTTATGTCTTTTTCGACACGTATTGACCCATCTCTAGTTGATTTCTCTAACAGATGTTTCCTCTCTAAATATGTCTTGAGGGAAAACATACGAATTTTACAAGTGGATATTAATTTGGGTAGTTTGTAACCCCTAAGAGGATACTGATACTCACGCCGTGGGCATGGGTAGCAATATCCTGCGTGATGATAACATACTGTAATCACCAATCGGTTTGCGAAGTGTGGAGATATGTCATAACTATGAGACATAATACACATGACATAATTTTTTTAGGAACTAAATACATACTTAAAGTCACGCCTTTTCCCATGGGGGTAGGCAGAAATTAACATTTAATTAGTTATTATAAAATTCAGGATATACGCTGCCATTTTTAATTGTTGATATCGTATTAAAATGCCGCACCGGACGCCAAAGTACATATGTGTATAAAAAAATCTTAATTGATTTAATTTTAGTTTATTAATGAAAGAAAATAACAGAGGAAAAATCCCTACATATACTTTGACGTCATATCAGCCCACTAGTATGATTCGAAACTAAATTATACCTTTCGTAGTATTTTTTTTTTGTTTGCTAAATTATCCATAATATATTTCGGGAGGCACATGTTACGTGCTGATGTAAGTAGATAGAAAATTAACTTTTCGTGGGCCCAATTTTTAGGATAAAGAAAAATTGGCTGAAACATATTGCCAAATCCTACGAAGGAACATCTTGTAAGCGGTTTGCAAAGTTATACCCCTTTCGATACGTGTTGACCCATCTCTAGTTGTAACGGACGTTTCCCTTACAAATGTTTAGCATGAATTTTCTATAAGAAACTTCTCAGTAAAAGTAGGGCGAGGAAAATTCTGGTTACCTGTCTACCTATATCTCCCGATGATTAAAATGGGTAAGGTAAATGTTCTCACTGCTGAAATTGAGGGATAAAATGAAGAAGAGACATTACTCAGACCACAGTTGATTCAATTTTCATTTCCATAAACTTGGTTTGACTCGGGTGACTTCTATTATATTCAATTTTTGTTTCCGCGTGACAGATGAATGAGCACCACTTAAGTGTCTCCCTTCACGCCTATTCAATACTAAATGGGGTTTTAATTACCGCCTGGACTCGAGAGTCCCATTCTTTGGGAAATTCATTAAATATAAGTCCGCCCCGTGAGAGACTTGCTAATTGGCGAATTGTACTGACGTCTAGCCAAAAGGCATGTCACTCGGGCCACTCTCCCTCTCACCAATTAGAAGATATTTAAACAAAATTATATCTTCCCTATAACAATTTAAGTTTTAATTTCGATTGAATTTAACACTCGAAGATTCCCTTTTATAACGACGAAAGGGTTTGAATTGTCCAAATGTTAATAAATTACGTTGATTCCATTTGCTTTGAAAGGAAAGATTTTGTTTCCCTTTATTTAATAATACTATAATTACTTGTGCTAGTATATTAATAACAAAAAACTTCCTTTATATTGAGCAAGGAAACGCAGAGTAAACGAGTCTACTTGAATAAACACTTAGACGCCATATTGACATACAAAGGGGAGGATAATAAGTAATTTATGTAGGGAACATGTGTCTTGGAGAGAACTTGTCTGTAATCTTGTAAATAACAAGTTACTTATGTTGTACGACGGAAACGTCCATAATATTGAATTACTGTGAATGCTCTTTAGAAATATGACAATGTGAGCATGATTAGAACGACATAAGCCTTTTCAGATTCAATTTCATTTCTACGTGCCCCTACACACTATCGTTATTATACCTTCAAAACTGTCATATTTATTTTCACTCACTTCATCTAGCAAACAATTCTCATTTCTCTTGCATTTTCCTTTAATACGATTGCCTGTAACATACAATTTAATATTATTTCTCTGCAATTTCTAGAAACAATCCATTTCTTCAAACAAAATAAACTACGTTGACAACGAAAAGGTACATTTCCAAGTTTCCATTTATAATATTTACAGAAATAAATTCTACGTTTTAAAAGCTGCAGCTTCGTAGCCGTTCAAACTATAATTTGCATTCAGTATTAACCTAAGTTGAATACTTTACCATTCGACTACTTAGGAATTCGAACATTTGTGTCCAAAGAAGTGTATTTTTGGATATTATTTTGCTTTATATACCATTAAATATACTTTTTGTTGAGAATTGAAGACTCAGAGTACCATTTCGTATATATTGATATGATGTAAATAACTGCAATTTCCATAGCTTGCATTTGAAAGCAAAATATATTCAAATTAGCTCTGGTGTTTTAAAACACAGCTGGGGACGTAAGCCGATTTCCCTACATTATATTAGAGCAACAAAAAAGGATCTTGCTGCGACAGCTCATGTATCGTCCAAAGCAATAAAAACATTTCGGTATAAACCCACCCTTAGGACAGGCGTCACCGGGGACCCAGTCTTATTGGGAGCAGGGTTGCTTAACATAACTGTATGTGACCGGATTTATTTAACATTTATACAGTGTCGCGTAACTAAAACACATTCATCCAGATATTTTATCACCACCCACTAGCCTAATGACTCACCTAATAAGTATCGATTCGTAAATCGTGCAGATAATTCTCCATGTAAGGTTTCTACTCCTAAGTTTCCAGGGCCAAATTAACCGAACTGTCTGGCTTTTGATCTTTGATCTGGCAACCCTACTGGAGCCATAAAAGCCGCGAGACCTCGTTACGTTCATATGGCGAAATATATTCCATAAAACTAGCATAAGCGGAGTAATACGTCTGTGCTGCAGAAAATGTTCTGTATGAGCATTTGCTGAAGACATCAGACATCTGTGCCAAAGTATTGTTTCTATAAAGTATGCGCATTTACGAAGGCGAGGGATATAAATTTTCTGTTGTATATTTGAATGGGCTATGAAGGTTCTAGAAGGAGTATTTTTACAGCTTTCCGAGAATACTAAAAAATAAATAAATTTACAGTACACAGTAATGTCTATTAAGATTCGTTTATGGATTGGGAAAAACTGTGATGCATGTTTTTTAGACTACAGTATATGGTAGGAATATTACTGGTATATGTTGAAATGTGGCCAGTAATAGCCGCCATTTAAAAATCACGACAACTTGAACGTTTTTCATGCGGCATTTCCACATTCTTACATTAGACTTATCAACCCGATGATATTTTAACGCAAACTTTAGGGACATACGACAGGGATTAAAAGAAAATCACCCATTTGGTATATAACCTCAAATTGTAATCGTAATGTAATTTTCACTTACGTTCCATTCCGCTCCGCTCACGCAGTTTTAGCGGGCACACCACTAATGTTCTATCGATCTAGTAGTTTGGCAGCGGTTACAGTCGGTGCCATGCGAAACACGTCATTGGCCCGCGCCCCCGATACTCCTGTGCCTCGGCCGACCTACAGCGATAAACCTCAAATGTTCGTAGACGTGATTAACATCAACTGCATGCTAAATGCGCTGGAGTAGTTTTCTTTGGTTTTAATTGTAGAACAAACCAGTCCAACCGTCTAATTGCAGTTTCAAGTAGTAGGTACTTTTATATTAATCACGAGTCAAGCGCATTGATGACATTATAGAACGTTATTGTATTTACAGGCTTTAATAGATATTGGCTTTTAATTGATTTCAAGGGTTTAACATATAGGTCAATATACATATAGGTCAATACTTACTAACTAGAACATGAATACATTCAAATTCCTTTACGTGGATCAGGATGCCTTTGCATAGAATGTGCTACTGCTAACATTGCTCAGAAAGCTACTACAGCACAAAACATGCAGCTCCTTAACGATGGCTGCTTCGTGCATATTACCGTTACGTATCTAACGTAGTTCGTTCGTGTTCTACCTTAGTAATGACTAATCCCTAGTTTATGTAGGTACTACCAATAAACTTGTAGTACTTACTCCGAAGAGGTTACGGTTTTCGAAGAAATTGGAGAGCCAAACCGCATTAGATTTACATACATACTGTTAACGGTCATATAACATTGGGATACCGATGCGAGGGTTGGCACACGACCAGAAATAATGGTACTGTAGTTCCACTCTAGAAATTAGATACAGAACGTGTGTAACCAATAGGTAGTGAAGAAAGCGTGAATAATACTTTCATCGAAGCAAATCTTTGAATAATCTAAAGCTTGTAACGTCTTCATTAACAAGTTCTGGGCATAATTTCATTCAAGATAATAAAAGAAGTTAAGTCTAGTTCTGAGTTAAATTCCATTATAAGTCTGACTGGTCGTTGTTACATGGCCTCTATTCGTCTCATTAAATAAGGGCGTAGTTTTAATAAATGTAGAGCTATGCAGATTTGCGACTCAATTTATATTTAGTTCTTGAAACTAGTTAAACCCAATAATGTAATCCGTTGTGCTGTAATTTGTTGCTACTACTATTAACCAATGTACAGGCGTATGCGCTGCTTTTAACTGACATAATTAAATTATATTTCAGTCATAGTTTCACGTTCACTCTGACAGGGTAACCGGAACTTTAAGTGGTCGTTAATTGGACGATTCAAAGTTGTCGCGCTTCTGGATTTTAGATCCCGTTTAACCATTGTTCTGAATGAAATGTAGTAAGGATTGTCTTACAGTTATACGCTCTAAAACCGTTAAAACCGCACTAAACTTTTCCCACCTTGACTGGGTCAAAAAGAGAGACAAGTTCTCCTTTTCTTTAACCAGCCTACACCATAATCCACCAGTTAATTAATTCCGTCGTAAATCCTTTACTTATGAATAGATTCTCCCAAGTTACGAAGTGAAATAAAGTTCCAAATATGTCTTCCACAGACTAGCCCAGATATGTTCTCCAGGTCGATAGACCTTCCTATCTATACGATTAGTTGTTTAGTCAATAGTTGTTTCTATTAACTAACGTAGCGGCACATATTGCCGGTAGAGGCGGTGGCGGTGTGACCCTGGCGGCGCTGGCGACATGAGCGCGGCCGCGCTCCGAGCGGACGTCGCGGGCGACTCCACGCCCGGCTCGGACGTCGGCGAGCGGATCACGCGGCTCTTTCCCAAGTGCCGCCCCAAGAACATGCAGCACGCACACGACAGGTAACGCGAACACGTAACTTTGGCCACTCTCTGAGTGGCACAGGCGGCTTCACACCCTGCTCGGAAGTCAGCGATGCTTCCCCAAGTGCCGCTCCAAAAAGACCAACACGCACTCAGGTAACGTAAAGTTACGTAATGCACAGTCCACATAACGCGGGGGGCTCCACTATCGGCTCAGACGTCAGCGAGTGGCTCTTCCCCATAGTGCTGATGCCGCCCTAAAAACATGGATCACGCATATGATAGGTAACATTAATAATAGTGTTTTTTTTTTATTAATTATGGTGTTTCCCGATTAATGTAGCTGATCTTTTTACAACCGAAGACTACACTGCATCTGTAAAATCTTTATTACCCCTAAATCTAAGCAAAGTAACTCATCTACCAACAGCTATAAAGCAGATATTACAAACGCTAAAATAAATAACGGCTGCCCCTTTATTACTTTGCTAAGCACAGATATTCATTAAGAGATAATTATCGTGTTTTACGTGTACAAACAGTCTGCGATTGCCTACATCTTACGTGTGCAAACACATTAAAATCCACAAACCCGATCCAGAGGGGCAAAGGCTTTGCAGTGTTGATTTTGCAATGTAATTAACACATGTTTGACATTGTACAAGTATATTTATAAGTTTCTAATTTCTATATTCATATAGAGTACTTGCTAGAGTTACTTTTTATATTAAACTGCTTAATGACTGCAGCTCAAACTACTTGTTCCTACTTTCATCCCGTCTTTTTATCAAGGTTTGCTCTTTGACCTCTTCTTCTTCTCTTAATTTTCTTTTAATCTTCAGCGCATATTGATGCTGCTGGCCATTTTCTCTCATGATATAACTTTTTCTAACTCTCTGTAAACCCAGCATACTCGTAACAGAATATTATATTTATTTGTATTATTCTTTCAGGTTGACCTCCAGTCTGGAGGGTCGCGATCGCGACACCAACAATGTGAATAATGCCTCGTCGGACGAGGAGCGAGGCAACGAGAGCCAACTGGTCATACTCAACTCTAAAGGTGGCACCTACAAACTTAGAGATTCAAGGTATTAAAATTAACTCATTTGCGTATTCCGTTTTTTTTTGTTTTTGTCAATTGATTTTATGGCCACGGAACTACTCTCTCTCGCACCTTCAACTGACTATCAGACAGTCAACCATCAGCCTGGGGATTTTTCGACGAGTTTTTTTTACGTAAAAATGTTTCGCCATCTATTGGTCTCGGCCGCTAGTGCTTAGTCAGTTATCGATAGGATACTAACACCGCGTGATTAATGTTCGAAAACTTGAAGAAAGAGATGAGTCAGATATAAATGTTTGTACGGCACTCAAAAATAAAAGCTATTATTTATTTTAGAATGATTATGAGTAAAATTAATTACAATATCCTTCTTCTGTTACCAGGATCATAGAAATAGCAGGAGGTCGAGAGCTATACTCTCAGAGCCGAACAAAGGCGGTGCGCAAGTTAAGACATAACAACACACACAAACATAACCTAAGAAACAAAGTGCGGTCACTTACTAAGGACACCGTCGACTACGCAGCGGACAACCTTAGTAATGAGGTGAATACTTAATTAAGTTCAACTTGAGTTTAAACATGTAATTATATGTCTTCTTTTTAGTCTGATACAGTGGCTAAGTGGTCGGGGTTATGGATCGCTTTCCATAATAACTTGTAAGCACTCGCACGCATGTTGTTAGATAATTTCGTGAGAGAGCGATTACGTAGGTACTATGGAACTTTCATTGCGAATTAATTAATTTAGTTCAAGAATAATTGTAAATATTGGTGCAGTGTGCGGTTGTACTTATTTATAAGAAAGTAGTTTGGACAAATTAAACATGAGATTGGGTCAATTTCATTGTGTAAGCACTTCAGCACCTGGGCACACCCGCCGTGCAGTAGATGTTGCCCTTCAATGCATTAGTGTTGATAAAAACAGATTAACAAACAAACGATTTTGTTTGTATTACCATTATATGACCATCTAATCATTTTATCGGCATCATAATCGGATTTCATCGTAATACTATCAGTATCTTGGTTGTTATCTTAGAGTGAGATATATGTAAGCATCCATCAACAGATCTTTTCTGACAATAGTAATAATATCTGCGATCTTGCTAACAACTGCGTTTTTACGCTTAAATACAGAAGAAAAGTATAATTTGTATTGATTTTAATAAATGACCAAAAAAATTCATGTCAATGATACCTGACGCGCTGGTACCGCTACAGTTATTATTTAACATAATAAATACGGTAGGTGAAGTCCATGCAGAATTTACTGTGTGATTTCTTCTTCTTGTGTTGTGTCAACATGGAAATTACACATGGTTTAGCAGAGAAAAGTACCAGAACTGTGTAACTGACTGACACACACATACACACACAACAGCAGCGGCGTGCACAGAGTTTTTAGACAGGGTAGGCAGAAAATTTTAAAAGATTACTTACCAAAAATGCCTACTGCATGTTGGTATTGGTTCGTCGTCTTGTCGATTAAATAATAATGTATGTGATTTGCCATCTCAAATATCTTATAATAAATATTTATCTGAGTTATGGCTACCCTAGCCAGTGTCTTTTTGTCTTTATGAACCGCATGCCTCTGCAAAACAGGCTAATTGATGCCAGGATGCGCCAAATAGTTTTGGAGCGGAAACCCATTCCTTTCACACAGTGGTTATATTAAATACAGTGCAATCATGTGCTCTTTAGATATACACTTTATAGCACACCAATAAAGTTACAAAATTAAGAACTAAGTCATACATGTACAGCTGCCTGACCAATCAGCGATCTTTCCGAGGCAATCTTGGTAGTAATTTTGATATAACTTTTTTCAGATATCCCTACACAGAATTAATAATGAGCCTAAGAAAATGATATCTCGGCATACGTCACCTACTTACACGAATGGTGACAGAGAGGTCATCATAGAACAGAGTGCTATGGGCATTCCCAAGAATAGCTCGCCTATCCTGGACCCCCACAAGACGACTGACGTCAGCACTAAGAGCAGCCCCATCGCTGTAGTGGCTGATGGCGAAGTCGTCGTGTTTGATGATAATGATGACTGGAAAGGTGAGATTGTCTTTTGTTTTAACTACTTTGGTACAGGCCGAGTCAACGAACACTAGAGTTGCAACAGCATTTGTTGAACATTTTTGTAAATAAGTATGTCTCATCGAAGTCGACTCGGCATCGGCTAATCCACGGACTTTAGAATACGTTGGTTCGGTCTGTTTTCAGTATGCTTAATCTAACTGCAATTGCAATATTCACTTTTGTATAGTGTTGCATTTGTATAGCGCTACAAATTGTATCTGTGAAATATTGGCTATAAATTGGCTTAGATTTGAGCTCATTGTTCGATGTAAATGAAAATTGCTTTCTAAATTCAGCTGAAATTTTCACAAATTAATGTAATTATTTATGATGTTTTTTAAGTTTTCTTATGTCAACCCTTCACTTTGCTTTGATGTCTTTGCTTTTGCTTTCACCCTGGTATTAACACCTGTATTAATGTTTATAGTCGTTGTAAGCTTTTGTTACCCCTAAAAAATTACCGGAGACTGTCAAATGTTACTTGCGCGCAGAGTCGCCGGCATTGCCGTTGACGTCATGATTCAATGAGGTGGCCAGTACCGAGTTATTATTAACGGTTAAGGGCCGGTCGTGGGCGACAAACTGCTCACGCAAGAGTAGGTTAAAAAAACATAGCTTTATCGAAACTGTACAAGTACCTATAAGCCCTATTGTGTGAGTACCAAATCGACGCTCGCCGTAACTAAAGTTTACAACAATACTAAAACAACCTGTAACCATCCTTTCCAATAACCATTGTATTTATACAACTTTGTTTTCTCTTTCTTTTATTTTCAGTGATATTGAATTCTGTGTCTCTAGGTTTGAGGACGGAACCAGAAGCTAGTGACGATGAGATCGATATGAGTGTAAAAAGAACTTTAGACAATATTAAAAACGGTGATAGTGATGTGTTGAACAATAAAAGTGAAATGAGTGACGGCAGTGAGTCTAGTCCGTCGCGGGAAGACGTCCGGCTGAGTGACGCGAGTCCGTCGGGCGTGTGGCTGTCGGGGGACGAGGACAAGAGCCGCGTGACGCGCGTCATCGGCGAGCTGCCCATCGCGCAGTACGAGGGCTCGCCGCGCAGGTACGGCGTGGGCACGCAGAAGCCCACCAGGTCGCCGAGGCCGGGATTTCCTCAGGTTAGTCGACTTATATCGTTTAAAGCACGGAAGAATGTATTGGAGTCACCGTTTGGGTTCGACTATTTGTAGACAACATAACAAAAAGCTATATATTGCCTATTGCCGAATGTGTAGTTCACTAGATGCTGCTATTCATCTGCCCGAAATAATGTCTTAGTCACCTATTATGACACCCATGACTACCTAGGGTGTAATTTTACGACACGTTTACATACATATAGCAAAGCTTAAACATGAAATAGCTAGCTCACTTCATACAAACGGCGGCAGTAGAACCGAGATGCATACACGCAATGCTAATCGTCTATTTACTCAGCACACATACGCTATACGGTTACGCTGGCGTAAAGTAAGCGTAATAACTAGCGAGTACGTAAGTATCGGGAAGTCGCTGCATCTTAATAGTATCTTTTAAGCTGCACTTAAATGAAGCATAGATGACGTCGCACTCAAATTAAAATACTTCGCCTCTCAATTCCAGAGGGTAGTAACAGAGAGCCGGGACGTGACACCCCCATCGGGGTCTGCCGCGTTCGACTACTTATACGAGTTCTCGGAGACCAGAAAGGTGCTGGAGGAGTTCTTCAGATGTCCCACGAATTCTGGACAACAGCAGATCAACAATCTTATCGCCAACGATGAGATCGTTAACTTCCAGGTAGGAAGAGAAACTGAATTTACTTGTTTTACTATCGGCAAATGTTGGGTGTAGGTTTAGTATTATAGGTGTTCCATTATTTTTTTTTTTGGTTTGGTCACCGTTTGGTCACTGGCACAAAATTCCCGAAAATAAGCTACTCTATTTCCTTCCGTGAGTGTCGTAGAGTGACTAAGGAATTATTTCATGATATTGAACAGCAGCATCTCTGTAAACTGTTGAACAACTAGTTAAATTTCTTGAAGTTGTCTGCGCAAAACCCGTATCTTCCCTCTATCGATTGTACCAATCATACTAACATTATATTCCAGGAACTGGACTACGAATTACGACGTCAAACGCAAGAATGTCCATCAGAGAATGGATTGGAAGGCGGTAGCGAGTCAGACTGGCCGCACGTGCCCGAAACGCTGGACTCGCCTCACACCGCACATAACCACACCAACTTTCTGGGACTGCAGGTACGAGGCTCTTTGTTACGTCACACGAAAAGCATTTGATAACTTGAGTGCCATCCAACAAGTCAATTTCTCAAAATAATCCAATGGAACAGAAAACAACAACCGATATCTCTAACTCTCATCGCGCTTCGATGCTGAAGATACAATAATTTCTAATCATTTTATCATGTCTCTGGTTGGTTAAATGATATAAAATTTCGATAATTATTCATTCTTTCATTGTTCAGGTGCGTGCTGCGCAACAATCAGTTGCATACAACACTCCTAACGTGCGGGAGCTGTCCGTCGGCGCTGCGTGGAGCGGCTCAGCCTCACCAACAGCCGGCAGACCAGACGTGCCCTTCGCGCTGTCCACCGACTGCAGCGACAGCGGCAGCGACCGCTCACTGTCACTCATGCTGATGGAGAACGAGCTGTCCGAGATGAAAGGTGACATATATGATTCTTAGGACACAGTAGTAAGTAGTATACAATAGTAAATGCAAGACCGAAATGCTTGAGAGATAGACCTGAATGAACCAATGTTCACGAAGGGGTTTTCCCAATGATTTCTCGTCGTGATAGTCGACAGTAGACAAAATTGCGAAAGCTATTTCTCAACTAAAATTCATGACAATCAAACTTGACGTACTAGTATCGTTATAATTATTATTTATAAATTCGTTCGGTAATAAAAAATCTGTAAATTAAGCAAGTTGCATTCAATTTAAACTACTGAACTAAATTGAATATAATACAATTAAACTGTCTGTACATATCAAAATATTGTATCTATCGTAATAGCACTACATACTACTACTTTCATATTGAACCGCTGGTATTTGTTGTAGCAGTGGCAATGGACACGAACCGGGTGGTGGTGACGCACCTGCCCATTGTAGAAGACGGGCTGTCGTCCGGACACGCGTCCGACACGGACAACAATAACCAAATGGTACAGGTGCGTTGGACTTTGCTATAATAATTGAATGAGAATAGTCAGATTTCAAAATTATACATTTAAACATATATATTTTAATTTTACAGACTCATTCAGTAGTAATAAAGGAGATAGTGGAAAACGGAACAAGCACAGACCCTCACGTACTGTCTGATGCTGATCTACATTCACTGGATCCACTAGGTGAGTTTACTTTTTTTAACTTTAAATACTTATACGAAATTATTAAATGGGGAATTGGACTTAAATTTACTCCAGAGTCTATTCTAGTTCAATAAATTCTGGTGTAACCGCTGCCCTTTACCAGTGAAGGTATCATCTGCATTAGATAACCAATACTTATGTATACCCAGTGTGCAGTGAGTCAGCTCCGCCGCCTCCTGCGCCTGCGCCGCACCGGCCCGCGTCGCCTGCGCATGCGCACGCGGCGCACCCCGCGCACCCCGCGCACCCCGCACACCCCGCGCACGCCGCGCCGCACACGCCGCACCACCATCACGCGCATCACGACGACGTCTACCCTCCGCGGTGGGTATTCTATATGTGCTCCTACTGAACACGTAATCATATATGGATGACTACTGTTACGACTACGTTGTCACGTGAACAATGCCATAGTAATGCCGTAGCAGCATAACCATAATTATATATGCTATGTATTTAAGGTATGAGCGTCGTAAAGTAAATTGTTTAGAAATGTGAACGATTTTAAACACTGTGCCGTAGGTTGCTGTCAACCAGTGTTACAAATAAGACATCTTAAAACTTAAACAACAAACTCATAATGTTTTTCATTCTATATTAACTACACCTGAACAATTAATTGGTAAATCGCAGTATTTGGATAAATTTTAGCAATACCTAAGACATATAGTAAATTTCATTGAAATTGTTAGAGTTTTCGAGAACTAATACTGCCCGTACATACAAAATAGATGTGCCGTTCGTTATCTTAATACAATTCCTTATTCAAGCATTACATTACCCACGGTACGTGTGAAAGTGGGCCTTTCTATTACACGTACATTCAATAACATTTACATATTTTTATGAAGTTAAAGCTATGTATATTTTCAACAGCAAAAGGCCGTCATCAGCGCAGAGCACGGAATCTGTAGAAATTAAACCAGCGAGCGGCGATGAAGGTAGAGTACCTATTTATACTTATTACGTATACTGCCTCCTTGATCTAGTATTTGCAATGACGGCTGGTGTGAGCTCTGCTCATCAGTTCCGATTCTAGTCGTTTAAAGCGTAATTGTGTTCATCTGCCTGGCCTTTTCCCAACTACATTAAGGTCGGCTTCGTCGGGTTCGGTCGGGTTGCGGCTGAATATCAGTATTTTACACGGAGAGACTGCCATTTGACCTCCGCCACCCAATTACTGGGAGATATTGATACTCTAAGGTTAGACTAGTTGTCAGACTTTTTGGGCTGCTGACACCCATAACGACTGTCATAGGTCTTCACATGACTCGGGACCTACTACTTAACGTGCTTTCCTTTTGTGGCTCTTATCAATATGATATAATACTTTATAAAATTTCAGATGAAGCAGACACGGACCTTGAGACTGACAGACTACTCGGCCAGCAGAGAACTGACGACCAGGGATTCTTCGACGATAAAGTGAGTACAAAAACAACTAGATGGCTCTAAAGGTGTCGCTAGTATCGATACTTTGACACATTTTATACTAAATATCCGATAAAATCCGTAATATAATATTATGATGTGCTCAAACATTTAATATAGCACTACATAGCATCACGCCTTTATTCCCCGAAAGGTTAGGCAGAGGTTTACTATTGTACACTCACATTTCGCCGATGCTGTTATTGAGTCCCATATAATCGGGGGCGAACCTATTACCCATCTGTCTAGCACAGTTCTAGATTCTGCAGCTACTAAGAATTTTAATACAGAAAAACCTAATAACATTTGCCAAACGCGGGAATCACCATACCAACGAGGCAGTCAAACATTTAATCCTGGTAATCCAATTGCTAATATAACGTAAATTATTCCTAAACAATGAAATGTTGCCCTTTTTGCTCTTAAGAAATAATATGAGAAATTATTCCAAATCCAGATCAAATTAAAATATAAACTTCTATTTGTCCAAAAATCTAAATAAATGATGATATAAAACTGGTTCTCCTCCACTCCACTCCTCCCAAAAATGTTATTGCGTTTCTCCCCATACTTAACTTCACTCATGTTATATTTAAATATGTTAATGTCTCTGCCCATTCACACTTTAAAAGGTCTGTGGCCTTTACCATAAACGAGTCAAAACACTCCGCAATTTAGTTTTAGATAAGCAAGGAAATGTGACAACTGCACGGATTTCTTTGCTTTGCAACGAATGTGCAATAACTAAATGAAATTAAGACTGTAAAATTAAACACTTTGACGGTACTGTTCGAGGTAATCCTTGATATTGTTTTCAATTTATAAATAGGAGATAGTTCATATCATAATTCAAAGACCAAATGTTTAACACAAGTAGATAATTGTAATTTTATATAGGTAGGTTTAATATTCTGATTTAAAAATCAACGGTCTACTATTGCCACTAATGATTCCATAAAAAAACAGTCAAAAAAACTGAACAAACTACATAATTCAATTAAATGTTAATGCCAACTTCAATAGAACCGGAATATTATCACTAAACACACTAAAACCAATGACATACAATTCACACAAACCTGCAACATTTAAATAAACCAGTTTCACCGTACAAAAACATATTATTAAGTTTACAAGCCCACACTATGCTCCAACGCAATGCACCAAGTACATCCACAAGTACCACCGACCCGCCATTAATTGAGCTAAGAATACCCGCCACTTACTATTAATCAGTATGACGCAATCATCAGCTGTGAGTATAAACACAGTCGAGTCAGCGGCGCGCGCGCACTGACCTTGTTCGACTATTATTCTTGGACTCAGATTATTATACCAGAGAGGACGGGTTTATGTTCGTGCCTATTGGTATTGAGACTCGGGGAGGTTTCTTGTCGTCTTTATTGATTCTAGTATTTTTTTTTTTTTAACTTTTAGTCCTTCAAAGACAAAGACCAAGAATAGAACCAATTTCATTTTCTCGTTCAGAAAATTTACCGCTGCTGATAAAATTAAATTGTTCCCGGAAGCAATCCCCGAAATAGTGGTTTAAGGCTATATGTTTCTCTAGATTTTAAGAAAAAATTGAATCATTTTATATATATAATATTTACGTTAAAACTGTTACAGTAGGTAAGTAATAATTGCAAACGCTAATCTTCCGTCAACAAGCAATAACTTTTATCACGAATAGATAGTAAATACCTAATCGATACCTACTTTACTGTCCTTTCATTTCATAATCTACTAATTTCATGCATCTCCAGACAGAATATATGAATAAGAATCATGGGATCATGTATAAGTATATCTGAAATTTAAATTACTCTTTGTCCATCCATCTGTTTACTTACCATAATACGGTGGCGGGCCAGTATCGGTATATTGCGCGAACCAAACACATGCGTTGCTTCACCGTATCTTTATCGTATGGGAAATGACCAACTTTACTGATAACACACACAACCTATTGAATGCTCAGTTTGACGTACAGCGACGCGCGACGTAGCCGTCTTTACACAATGAGTGAGGACGAAAGACAACCTTGTTTAATTGAGAATAAAAGCGAAAACACAGTGATAAATAGTGATTGTAATTCTAATGAAGTAACAAATGTTAAAGAAAATGAATGTAGTGAAGCGCAGCCGTTAAATGAACACGAAGAAGTGAGTTTAAGTGATAAAAGTGTGAATGAATTAGAACCTAATGAAAAAGTGTCTAGTGTTAATGAATTACATTTAAATAAAGATGAAAAATTTTGTGATAATATAAAACCTAGTGATGTAGACGCATTAAATGAAGGGCAGACGGCAAAGGAAGTGCATATTAAAACACGCAATAATAGTGAGTCAAGTAATGTTGGCGTTGAGTCAAACGTGGATTTAAAGGAAGCGAGCGATGAATCGACCAGTGAAGAGGAAACGAGTGCAGAAAAGGTTGGATTGTTACAAAAAATATTGAATAAAAAGATATCGATTGGGATATGTTTTGTTTAACGATTACTTAGGGCCGATGCGTATTATATTCGGTTGATAGTTTCGTTGAATTGTTATTGGATAGTTGGGCAACTGTCGGATGTCTAGTCAGTCTGTAGTGCGGCCTGACTCTTAGAAATATTTCGAATCATTGTAATTTTTTTAATTTGTTTTTGGGAAACTAATTAAAGTCTTAACGCCATTTATTATATGTATATACCTTAACACCGAGCTGAAGCTTATCTTATACGTTCGGTATATCGACGACTTGCCAATTGTTTGCGTAATATTTACTAGTAACAATAACAATTATCTACACTTTCTCTCCGTCGCGGTTACGACCGATAAGCTAGTAATATTTTCTTTACTCCCCAATCGAAGGCGTATCAATATTATTAAGAGCTAGTTTTTATTGTACATAACGGTTACTCAATACGTTATCACTAACGACTCTAACCTTGAAGGATATTAAATAGTTCGAAACTTTCTGACATTATTTTTGTATACTTTTCATTGTTTTGTTCGCATAGTAACGATATACGTTTGAAAGAAATCTTTAACTTTAGTAATTTGTCTGTGAATTAGAGCAAAAATTACAAGGCAATAGTAGTGAGCAGTGCCGGTGATAAGTGTTATCGATTACACTTTAATGCCTCAAGCCAGACGGTTTTATTGGCCTAGTGATCTCAAGCACAGCTACTGAGTGTTATGTACTGGGATTCTCAGGTCGGGCAAAGAAATATTAGGATTTTTTGTTCGAAAAATTCTCACTTGCAACCTAGAGTGTGGAATAGGCCCGCTTCCTATGAATGGATGTGGATGTATATGATTACACCTCTGCAAAATCTTTACGGGAATATGGGCGTGTTGCTATGTTATGCTTATCTCAAGGCATGGCCACGTCACTTACATAGTTTTGAGAATGAAACAAAGGTGTTTACTACACAGTTCCTATAGATACGTAACAGTTATCAGCTTTAACAGTGAAAGTTTTATTAGTATTAACGCAAGTTATAATCAACATTGATAAACGGTTATTTAATAATGTCGACACCATAGGTTTTTATTGGACGTGAAACCAATATCGACAACATATACGAGCCTTTGTTGTAATGTCAGATACCGTGTTATAAAACGAGAGCTCTTTATTTGAATTTCAAATGAAAAAATCGACACGACTTCACAGTGGCGTGCGGTTCATAAAGACAAAAAGACACTGCCTACCCTACATAACACAGATAAACATTTACTATAAGATATTTGAGGTGGCAAATCACATACATCATTACTTAATCAACAAGACGACGAACCAATACCGACATGCAGTAGATATTTTGGTCAGTAATTTTTTTTGCCTACCTTGTCTAAAAACTCTGTGCACGTCACTGCGACTTCACATACTCCAGACTACGTAAAATATGGTTGATGAATGAAAAAGGTAAAATTTTCTGAAAAAGCACTTCTGTTGCAAATTTTTTTTCATCCCATACAATTAATTAATCAACTTCACACTTGATCAAAATATTAATTATAGTTTATTTTTTTCTTTTATAAAAATAAACAATTGTCTCCTTAGTCTGTTTTCCTGTAGGTTCATTGTTATAAGCACAGAACAGATTTATCTGTTCTGTGCTTATAAGATAGTATTTCTATCTCACGAAGGCGTCTCATGTGACTTTTTAAATCTATGAATATAAAGGTTGAAATGGAATAATTCATCCGCCTTTGTGAGATATAAAGACTACCAAATATTAAATTCCTTGACGTGCAAAATAATTTGGCAGGAAATCAATTTATATATTCTTTTCCTCCCAGACACATAATAATAACAGTTTTATCTATAGAACCTCAAACAGATTTACCTTAATGATTTTTCCTGTTAACGTAACACTGTTCCTAATCTCAAAGTTATGAGCTCCACTTAAAAACTAATAACGTGTGCAACATAACGCAATGAGTGCGCACAAGCAAGCGCATCTCAATGACAAGAGGGACTCGGGTCAAATACTCCGACCCGACAAGGAATGTTTTGTATGACGCATATATGGATTGATGAGTTCTAAGTACACCGTTTGTTTTTGAGACAATTGTAGTCAAGAGAGTAAAAAAAATTACAAAAAAATATTTTTTTTATATATGTTCGGTATTCAGAATCAACGTCGCAACAGCAAATGTTTCACTGAGATTGTTTCAGTGAGACTGATGATGACGATTAACTTATAATCATCATCATCAGTGTACTTGAATGTTTCGTTTCTACCTATCCCCACGTTATGATATATGTAAGTTCACAAAGAATCATTAGCCTCGAGGGCACTCAGCTTTTCCAGTCAACGTACTCTATTGAGACCTAAATATGTCGTGATATTGTTAGGGCTATCATTAATCAGTCCTACATCTGTCACTGTAAACCCTTTGACTACAATTTAAACACTGTCGCAGGGCTGGCGCAAGCCGAAGTCCCGCACGGTGATGCCGGGCGGCAGCGTGGTAGCGGCACGCTCGCCGCACGCGCACGAACCTGGGGACAATCGGGACGAAGAGGCGCTGCACAATGGAAAGGTAACATTATATTGTTATCGAACATCCCAGAAGCTTAACACTGATGGTCTGAAGATAGCAGCTGGGGTAGACTGAATGCACAATGCATAGCATCAGAATTTGTACCACAATTTGAGAGAGGACTTTATTTAACAGTGCATTTCAATAGACTGATTATTATTGATTAGCTGGTCATTGAATGACAAATTATAATTTACGTAATTTAATTAGTACCTACTTAGGCGCAATGTCCTAGGACCCTGTTCAAGCAGTGTCATTAAGATTTTTGTAAGGAAATTCATAATATCAGCTTTCAGGATTTATTGCCGGTAAATGGCATTTGCGTCGCCTACATTTCGAAGTTAAGATAAGCATTAAAAAACATTGTTGTTCCTTAATTTATAGCCCACTCCGAATCAATAAAATGATATCGATTGTTATATGTTTTTATTTCTTCAGGACAAGGACGGAAAGAAAAAGAGCAAAAATAAAGAAGGTAAGTTTTATAAATTTTGATTCAATAAAATTTATTATTGGAATGAAGTGAACTAAATCGATTCAACTTTTTATGCTGCTTTTGGATATTGTCCATGGTGAGTGTTCATAGAATTAGAACATTATTATTTATAGGTATTAACGATATTTTTTTTTCCTCTCAAACCTAATCGATTCCACTCTTATAGTGTACTTACCTGATTTATACGATGAAATCTATTCTATTCAAACATTCCCATTATCAATATGGCTCCAAAACTAATATGTTTATCATGATAGCAAGCGTCCACGGTTAACGATATAATTGAGTTATTTCGTAAAATTTATCGAAGCGAAAACGTATTTACGAATCGGTAACATGCGTAAAATGTAACACGAGTTCTGCCACAGCCAACAGAACAGCTAGTTCACTAATGCAAAACATACATAGCGCGGTTTGGCCTTCAAAACAAAAGAGAGCTAGTTGTTTTATTGAGGCTGTGGTATCTACCCTTCTAAACAAAAGCAATTCTAACTTAAGTTGACAGAAATATTAGTTAAGTCAGTATTGTTCCTTCCACAGACGTGAACCGTTCAGTGCTCATAGAAGGGGTACTGTTCCGCGCACGGTACCTGGGTTCCACCCAGCTGGCCTGCGAGGGTCAGCCCACCAAGGCCACCAGGATGCTACAGGCTGAAGAAGCTGTATCCAGGATCAAGGTATTGTAGAGTCTAAATAATATAACATTAATAAACAATAATAACAATATACCATTCGTCTTACAATGAAATTGTGTCGATTCTGCTGCATATTGTGGCTGATGAAGTAAGACACCAGCTAGATGACAAAATTATTTAAATATATTTGGAAGATTGAATTTTATGTACGTTTGTCAACTTTAAAATTGTTCCATTTCTTACGATTGACGATAAAAGCATGTTTAACTTTAATTAGTCGGTGCCTTACAGAATTGAAGCCTCTATCAAAAATATATACATATGTCTCATTCTTTCGATATCAAATTAAAAAATAGCACTATAGCACTAAAGGACGTGTCAAATTAAATATTATAATTAAACTAGCTGTGCCCGCGACTTCTTTCGCGTGGATGTCGGAACTTAACAATGTATTTTTTAGTGAGACCAAATGCACTTAACGCTATTTTTTTTCTAAAATAAAAGAATTTTTCTAAAATAAAAATAGCCTAAGTTACTCCTTATTACATCAGCTACCTGGCAATAAAAGTCCCGTCAAAATCGGTCCAGCCATTTCAGAGATTAGCCTATACAAACAGACAGACAGACGGACAGACAGACAGACAAAAATTGTAAAAAATGTTATTTTGGTGTATGTACCGTATATATATTCATATGCATGTAGTAAAAAACGGTTATTTCAATATTACAAACAGACACTCCAATTTTATTTATATGTATAGATGTATGTGCAGCAGAATTGAAAACAAATATTTGAAATATCATAATTAACACAAAATGTTCCAGTTTGACATATTTGTTAAAATTTTAACCAATAAGGACGTTTAAACTGACATACTGACATTTAATTAAGAAAGACGGCACTCTAGTCATGCGGATCAAATATCGATATATTTTATTTGAACTTAATGATTAGACTGTATCCTTAATGTATAACTTGTAAAATTTCTTTAACCCACATTAGGGTTACCAATATTGAAAACATAAAACCAGGGTTGCTAACGTGCGTGTTCCTTGCATTCTCATAAGACACAGTTGAGCAACTTACCGTTTGCCCGTGTGAATCGGTATTAATGTAAAATGTTTGTATCTTAAGTAGATGTTTATTGACAGAGAGCATGAAATTACTTGTCACTTTCTGTCCCACTTACTGTAGCACTACTCTTGCGATCGGCAATATTAAATAAGCTTTAGTTATACAACGGCGATGTGACCAATTTGACTCTATTTTGTCCCTGTGTGTTCACCTAGGTCAAATATGGTGGTTAAGTGGACTCCAGTAAAAAGATCAAATTTTTTAGTCGATTGTTTAATAATTGTAACAAAAAATTGTATGATAATTTTGCACGAATCTATCCCTGTCTGAATCTTGTTCTAGTGTAAAATTATCATGCTTAGAAGCAACCTCAGAGTTCTTAAACTGTCTAATTTTTAAAAAGAAAAGTTTACCTACATATGTATTCTTACAATTTTAAAGTCTCGCCATTACGTTGCATAACTTTAGCTGAACCAAAAACAAATTAGTACACTATATACTATATCGACTTCAAACACTACTTCAAACACTACTCGATAATCGAAACAAGCTAAGCTCTTCCACATCCCTATATAAACGCGTGAAGCGAAACTGGCACGCAAATTCTTTCCAACTATTTGCACGCAACTGTCCTATACCTACTCCAAACTTTCACGTTCATCTTGTAAATATGTAATTTCATGCTCATTAGGATTAGTGTATTGAGAATGCTAGTGGGATATCCTTCATACCCTTTGTATAACGAACAAACAATATTTAGCTGCTAGAACGTCAACGGGACTTTGCCCTGTGTATGTATTTCCAAATGTTTTGAGCCATCCACGACCTGTCCGCCAAACCGTTTGAGCTCTTATTGACTTGGCACTAGAGTATTTTTTTCAGTGTGCTCCTCACCCCTCGACCCGACCCAAGAAGATTGTCGGATCCCGTACTGGCCGGCTAGCCTCCTCTGAAAATGTTTTATCTTCGCTTACTGTTCCGCTTGTCGCTAATGCTTTGTATCATTTGAGCCCGTGTTTAGGGCACCTAAGGTAAGGTCCGAGTATGCGATCATATTGTGCTGTGCTAGACTTTTATCTTGGCATGTTCCGATTTCGAGTTATTTACAAGTTAAGATCGTACTTTTGCTCTCCAAACCGATTTGTGTTTACGTTGAACGAAGAACATTTTCAAAATCGCATCGAATTCTCCGTAAACATGAGTCACATTCGTTCGTAATTCTACTAAAAAGAAAGTACATCACTAACTGGTACGGTCGCTTTTTATCCACGCACTATTTCATAATATGCACAATATAGCATGTACCAACATACCCGATTCACACCGGCTGAGGTGGCCTGGCCAACACGGCACTACATCGCGGAAGGCTTAGCTTTACGCACTCGATATCCCTATTCTAATCTTAAGGTTAATTCGTTAGGTCTGCTTTCATACTAACAACGGCGGATCGCTCGCTTCTCACATAATCATTGTGTGTTTGTATTCGAATTGTTTTGCTTGCTTTGGCGCCGACATTTTTGATCATTTGCTATCGCGTTGGTTGGTTAACGTTTAGAAAGCAAGCAAACAAGTGGGGTTCGGCCTGGTAGGATAACCTGTAAGAAATGTCTGTATTTTCGACATAGGGATTGGGCCTTGATAATAAACGTTTTGCTTCGGAAAACTTTACGCGTATATTTGATCATATAGATTATTGATTTTCTTCAACAATTTGTTTCTTTTCTGGTACACTTTTTGCATGTTTATAGCCAGCCCATGTGAGGAAGCGTTAATTAATCTCAGTTTCCGGTGTAGATAATTAACTTTGTTTTTGGCTTAAAAGTTCAATCATAAACAGGATAATTACAAATTCAAATGCGCGCAATGAGTAGATCTATAATATAATATTATAAGTTCCTAAGAATCAGGCTAAACTGAATAAATGATCGCCTATGTTCTTTCAATAAAATAATCTAGGCGAAAAGGTGTCTCCTAGTCCTAGTCTTAGTTTCACATTTACAAAAGACTCACTGTAGTACCCACCTATCGATTAAAAACATCACGATTAAAAAAAAACGTCAAAACAAATCGAATACCGTTGGATTATGTGAGAGCGTTCGAGGAGGTTAGCCGGTGTGTGCTGTAGGCCCAGTGGGGCTGCTCGGGCCCGTATTCCGGCGTGTACGCGGCGCCGGCGGCGGTGTTCCGCCTGGCCTTCCTGGGCTCGGTCGAGGTGGACGAGGACTCGCGCCGCCGCAAGAAACGGCCCAAAAAGAACATGGTCGAGGAAGCCGTCACTAAGATCAAGGTGGTTTGGCTGACATTATTTAGGATTTAGGCTCTCGTTGTTTCGGTTCATGTTTTGTCTTAATTTTTGGGTAGTTGGTTTTTATTGGGTTTTTCAGCTATGGTCAAATGTTGCACACAAATATTGTGGGAACGTTATAATCGTTTCGCCTTATTTGCTTATTTTCGTTTAAGTAGTCTAGTCAAGCACGGCTCCCATCCTCACCGTGTGAGCTTTTTAGAGAAGAGTCTGGTACCATCGTTCGTAATCAGTAAATAATTATATCATTTCCATCAGGCGAGATCAAGGTCAAGAGCTGACCTTTTCAGTGATAAAAATAAGTTATTTTTATCCGATTGCATGGTTGGAAAATTCAATGAAAATCAACTATAACTACTCTATATGGCATTCGTGTAAGAATATAACATGGTTTTATTGACGATGTCATGGAGTACCCATAGGTCTATCTCATGTGAATGTGTGTAGAAAAATAAATAAATGTACCAATAAATAATTGTGCTTCATAAAACATAAATGTTGGCAACACCAACTGATAGTGTTGCTATCAAGAAATACTATTCGTCCTGTTTTATTGGGGTTTTCGAATATTTTCTAGGTTAAATATTTTTACATTCTTACCTAGTGAATTTGCTAAAGCTTCAATAAAACATGATATATATTATTTAAGTGTCACCACCCCATACTAACATTAACATATTTCTCCTTTTGCTGTCTTGGGTAATCAGGCTTTGGTAAGTCTAAATTCTAAATTAACTATACCATTTTCTGATGCAGCGGCGGATTAACAAAACATGTCGCTCTTTGCCCTAATTTACCCATTCTTTCCTTCAATCGGGTGTTTCCCCAATTTTCATTAATTTTCATCCAAAAACTGTGCGCAGTATCGTGATAACGGTCCCAAGCTTGTTGTGCTCGTCCATTAATCCGCCACTGTTTGAATGCGATACTATGCGAAAGCGAAATTATATGTTACACTGTCATACCTTCACGTTGTATCGCTTCATTTAATCAAATAACCAACATCTATAACGAGTCACCTCACATGCCCCGCTTCCTCATACGTCGCACGGATACCGCCCGCAAACTGTGTAACGATAGTTTCGAGTGCGAGCGGTCATGTAGGGAAGTTAGAGGACTCGCTATAGTTGTCCAGTAATAATCCGTAGTAACCTCGAGTATATGATCTTGAATGAAGTACTTCCCAAAAGTTATGTTGTAAAATCATGTTCACTCAAGTGACAAGCATTTTCTGAAGGGAAAATATATATAAGATGTCATTTAAAATCTGACTGATCCAAGCTATGACTACAAAATTAGAACAGAATAATAATAGCTGTTGTTTTAGAGCCCAATATCAGCCATTCTATCACCTCGTATCAGCTTGCTTGAGTGTCAAAATTCACCTTGTGTGACACGCTTCAAATTGAGCTTTAACGTGTAAAATCTTCCATGTAATGAGAGATATAGCCGGCCTTAAATTCGTGTACTATAACCCCCTTTTTCCCATTCTAGGCACCAGAAGGCGAAAACCAACCAAGTACAGAAGTCGATCTATTCATCTCAACGGAAAAAATAATGGTTTTAAACACGGAACTGAAGGAGATAATGATGGACCATGCGCTCAGGACTATATCGTACATAGCGGATATAGGAGATCTGGTCGTTTTGATGGCTAGGCGGAGGTTTGTGCCTCACGAGAACGACTCCGACCAGCCTAAGCTGAACCGTACGCCCAAGATGATCTGTCATGTGTTTGAGAGTGAAGAGGTGAGTTATTTTATTTAAATAATAGTAGCAAACAGTACCTATCAATCGTCTGAACAATTGGATTTGTAAGACGTGATTAAGCAGATATATAAAATAAATTTCCGGCAGCACCTAGATTTAAACAGTTAATACATGACATCGTAACTTAGCGAAAAAGGTTTTTCAAACGATTTACGAAAGGTCAAAAGTTGGTTCGTTCTTCTTGCCATTTTAGACATTTTCCTGATGCGCACAACTAAGTAACATAAAGAACACAAAACTTGCCAAGAAAGTGCCAATGTAGTGAGATAACACAAACTAAATATGTAAACGAGGTCTAACCTCAAATTATATCTCAACAAATATAATAAAGATAAGACTGTTTACGGACACAATATTAAGATTATTTGCTCTTTATCGCAACATCTAACGAGACACAAATTGTTCCAGGCTCAATTCATAGCCCAGTCCATCGGCCAAGCGTTTCAAGTCGCCTACATGGAGTTCCTGAAGGCCAACGGCATAGAAGACCACAGTTTCGTCAAGGAGATGGACTATCAAGAAGTTTTGAACAGTCAAGAAATATTCGGTGATGAGCTACAAATGTTTGCCAAGAAAGAATTGCAGAAAGAGGTATATTTGGTTCTACTTTTTGTCCTATTTGATCTGTCTGTGAGATCATTTATGACATTGACCTTGATAAGGTCGTTGCTTGATACTTGTTTTCAATCTATTTATTTAAAAATAATTAACTGACAAATATTTGTCCAATCGTTTTACCGTATTAAATCACGCGATTAAAAACACAGCGTGTATTTGACAAGTTTAGGTAATATTTTGTAAATTATACGTTTGATTTTGACTACGTTGAAGGAACATAGTTGGTGTGAACTAGTTTCAGTTGAGCATATAATGTGATGTCCGCAGGTGGTGGTCCCGAAGGCGAAGGGCGAGATCCTGGGCGTGGTGGTGGTGGAGTCTGGCTGGGGCTCCATGCTGCCCACCGTCGTCATCGCCAACCTCGCGCCCGCCGGCGCCGCCGCGCGCTGCGGACAGCTCAACATAGGTGCGCATACTCACCTACCAACATAAATTGGGATTTCACTGAAAATCAATACTGTCTTACAATCCTTCAGAAAACCTGTGTTGCAGTATATTCTAATATTGGCATTAACATTTTATGTACACAATACACACAGCATCCACATCCCAGCCAACACTCTGAAGTTGGTTACAAAAACAGTGATAGTTCAGTTATGAATTCATCATCGTTTGTGGGATAGCACCGCATTTACACATCAAGTTAGGTTCCCTACAAATCCCCACGTGAAGAGATTTCCTTGCTGCAGAGCCAAACACAATAGCGATCCAAAATATCTTCATAATTCTGAATAAAACTAACTTGGAAACACATCGGATGATCAAAATCTATTACATCTTGAAGTTTAAAGTTCAATGGTCATAACTCACCCATATCTTGTTTTATAAAAACGTCTTTTTTGTTCTAGGAGATCAAATAATCGCAATAAACGGTGTAAGCCTGGTCGGTTTGCCGCTGTCAACCTGCCAGACTTACATCAAGAACTCAAAGCAACAAACTGTGGTGAAGTTGACCGTAGTACCGTGTGCCCCCGTCGTCGAAGTGAAGATCAAGAGACCAGACACTAAGTACCAACTCGGGTTCAGTGTTCAAAACGGAGTGGTATGTGTAGCCAAGTTATTCAAAAATCAAATTATCATGCTTGTCATGAAAAACCTTTGTATGAAGAATGTGCTGGGAGAGAGAGGAAGGGCAGAGGTAATCATAGGAAACGCCGGCGACATTAAGTATATATAACACAAAAATAATTTTATAAGTGATTGTAAAATTCTATTTGCAAAATAAATCATTTCACTGTATCCCCCAAAGTTAGCATAGTCGTTCTTTTGTATGCCCACATTTCGCCGATATCGTTACTAAATCCCATGTAATAGGGGACGAGCCTATTGCCATCTACCGGACACAATTCCAAACTCCATGTACTACTGAGAATTTAAGAAAATCCCAATAACACTGACCGACCTGGGAATCGAACCCAGGAGTGCCCAGGACCTCATGCTCGACAGCCGCGCATCGAACCAGTATACCAATGAGGCAGTTATAAAATATGAATGTGTAATACTTATGTATTACAGATATGCAGTTTACTTCGCGGTGGCATAGCGGAGCGCGGCGGCGTCCGCGTGGGACATCGCATCATCGAGATCAACTCGCAGAGCGTCGTCGCCGTGCCGCATGAACGTATCGTCAACTTGCTCGCTACTTCTGTAGGAGAGGTACTTAGTAAAACTATGCTTTTTTGTTCTCAAATAAATAATAGTGACAGAAGTAAAAGTTACACCTAGGATCATCCTTGAATCTTTTATCGATTCGGCACGAGCTTGTACATGGTCGTTCATGCCGTAGTGGAAAAGTAAGCCAGTCAACAATGGTGGTATTGAGGCTGACTGCTTAGGGTTCGCCAGACGAACACATGATTCGTCACTCGTGTAGACTCCTTCCTTGCACCCCAATCCTCGGATGAACAATTGGAATAAAAAATTGAAACTGTCTTAATATTTTTTTCGAACCGAAAATTGTCGTTAAACAAATCTATTAAGTAATTTCCGTATATCTTTTGTCAACATTTCTGAGAGTCTTTCTCATGGGGAAATAAATGGATGTTTTTACTTTTAAAAAACGTGCTAAAATATATGAGCGATGTTCACAACTAATCATGCAGTAAAGGCTATAAAGCCAAAACAGGTAGATTTAGTACTCTGAGACTGGTACAAAAAATAAAGTGACGTGTTCACATCTCCAGATCCTGATGAAGACAATGCCGACGTCGATGTTCAGGCTGCTGACGGGGCAGGAGAACCCCGTGTTCATCTAACGCGCGCCGCCGCCGCGTCTCAAGTGCCTGCTACCATACGATATTACACACAGCACCGCCACGGCCCTAGCCTCGCTCACACCACTACGTAATCACTTCAACATGGCCGCCGTGATATTGTAAAGGTTCTTTGTCAAAGTTAACATAACATCGCGCCTGAATTTCCTGTAGGGAAATGTAGAGGTGTACTGTAGATTAGAGCCTCATTTCGCTGATGCCGCTAAATTTCGGAGTCTATCTATTATCTACGATACGAAAATGTGTGCTTGGAAAAACAATATAATGTTATACTCCTTTACACACATTTCATTTGACTTAAACTGGAACAGCAAAAGTGTTGCCCGTATGAATAAAATTACAAATTGATCTGTTGGGTTGCCAACATATTGCCCAAGATATTGGCAATACACCATGTTAATCAGCTATCACATTATGTCGTTATCCCGCTGAAAGTGAATGCTAATTTCCTTCACAGAATGGCTACCATGGCAAGACGAAATCGCGTATTCAATAAAAATCACTCTAAAAATCTGTCACATTGAAATTAAATTACTTGACAAGATATCTGATGAAGAACTTTTATACATTTCATAGCGGCCTAAAAGCTTGGCTGCTTCAGATCAGCCATATTATAATTATAGAATAGACCACTGCAATGAATGAACACTAAAAATGCAATGATTACAACTTACCGCTAAATAGGTAGGCCTGTCTCTACAATGATAAGGTAATGATATTGGCGATAACACAACAGTCAGCAAGCCTAAAAAGGCCACATTCATCTATGGATAACCATTAATAGTATTAATTATCTTTCAAAGAACTGATCGCTGAAAATGAATCTTACGCAAATTAAATTAAGTGTGAATATGGATTAAACGCCGCTTTCGATTCTCATTTCAAACGTCTAAATATCCACTAAATTGATGACTCTTAATATAAGTAGCATAAAGTTTATATTCAGCAATAATCTTTTTGATAGCAGCTTTGGAGATTCATATATGGATTGGGTTTTAGGCCCGCAAAAATATTGTCTATGCGACGCATGCGCAAAAGGCTAAGGGGGACAATCATCCCCTTGAAACGGTGAGAAGATTGATAAATTTTATCGATTATAAATTGTACAGAAGATGAAGCTATATTTAGAGGAGTTTTGTTTACTACTTTACGTATTTAGCTTATTTTTTTAAATCGTATATATTACCAATTAATAGTAATCTGTAGTGAAATGTAAAAAGTATTTTTATTAATCCAGTCTGTCACTTTCATATATCGTGGTTCAATAATCCAGCGAATATATAATTTTATGGTTATTGAGATTTTAAGCTTTATGTACGTTCGTATAGAGCTCAAAATCTAAGAAACATATAGATTCATATTCCAATTGAGGTTCATGACGTCACTTTTTATAAAAAATAGTGGCCAAAGACCTTTTAAAAATTTATTTCAAGTCAACATTTAATTAAACTAACAAATCTAGGTTTTATGCTGTAAATATTTTTTCAGAATATCTTTAATGTGTAATTACGTTTTAAAAGCGAGGGTAGGGCCCAACTCAAGCTTAGCTGATAAAAAATACTCAATAAACATATGTGATGAGTTTCAAATGCTTACAATGCTTTCGTGGCTAATAAGATAGAATATAAGTTGTATTATCTCTCTATTACTAAACACTTTGTATTTACTACTGCGAAAAAGCCATTTTATTCATAAAAAATAATATTTAACGCTCGATAAATCTCACTTCACCTTCACACCGCAATATGACTGAGCGTTATAGTAATAGAAACCTAAGTACATTATGAATAAAACGCATATTTGATTATCAAGTACCGCAGTAGTATCTACACAGTGTAAATCATTGATTGTCATGACAATGTGTATACATACTCCACTTAATATTATATTTATAAATTATATCAGAACCCTCTCATATCTGCTTAGATATTTATTAAAATTTAACAAAAATTCTGGTAATATTTGTATTGTTTTGCGTCGCTTTACTAACAGAACAAATTATTTGAGAATCAAATTGTCTCGATTGCCATATTTTTTATATTTTTACTATGGCGTTTCAATATCAAAATGAATTGATTAGAAATGCGTTTTATTTTAAGTGAATCGTTAGTTTCATAGAGGTTTATTTTTTTGTGGTTATCATAAGTTTGCCATCATTTATTTAGGGTTGTTTCTTTAAATATTAATAAAGTTATATAATTAATTAGTGAAACATCTCGAGATATGTGCGTATTAAATTATTGTCAGTCAAAAATAAGTAAGATGTCGGATGAAGTATGTATCGGAACAACCCGTATAGAATTTATTTATTTTTGTATCGCCTTTCATGCCTGTTAGCAATCTAGCCATTCCATTATCATAATTTAAGTTCTTTGTATATTCTGACGTACGGCTGTTAAGTTTTCAATGTTTTTAAACTACTTTTTTATAAATAAACGTGCACCATAGTTCAAATCATCTCATTCAGTTCAGAATCAACATGTATAGCCTAGATAGTGGGTTGGATAAAAAGTGTGCTGTGAGCCCGGCTTTAGACGTACATCTATCAGTAGTAGTGAACGCGTTCTAACAACTGGGCCACATCACACTTCCTCACGCCTACAGTGATCAAATTGAAAAAAAAAAAGAATTGATTAGTGAATATAGTAATAAAAAGCATTATTTCGTGTAGCATCTCAAAAGATATATCATATTTTGTAAATTTTATAGTGTCGCTATAGCTATGTAACCTACATATGTATGTCCTGTGTTCTTAGCTAAGCTTAGCGCTCTGAGAACGAGTAAACAATATTTATTTATGTATAAAAATATATATAATTTGACAGTTCTAAGGGGCCATCCATAAATTACGTCACACGAATTTCATGCTTTTTTGACCCCTCCCCCGTCCTTGTCACAGCTGGTCACATTTGTGAGACTCCCCCCCTCCCTAGTGTGACGTCACATATTTTGCAAATTTACATTAAGAAATTATTGAATGGAAACAGCGGTTCCGAAATCAGTTTTATTTCCATTTAAATTATTTTTTAATAGAATTAACATCAAGTCAAACAATCAACAAAACAAAAAAACGATTGACTATGTTAATTAAATAAATTAACAAAACAAAAAACGATTGACTATATTAATTAAAGAAATTAACAAAATAAAAAAATATTAATAGAATTATATTAATTAAAGATACAAACTTAATAATCTTGAGTCCATGGACTTTGAACCCACTCCTTTAAATTATTTATAACTGGCATAGCAGCCACTTCGTTCTCGTTTGGGTTGTTAATGTCAGGAACATTAGTTGTGTCAACATCTTTTTCATCCAACCATACAGCATCATCGTCATCATCCACACAAAGAAGTTCTCTGGCACGTCTAGCAGCAATTCTTTGAGGACGAAACTTCGCGATAGGTAAAACTTCTTGTTGCCTCTTATGTAATTGCTTGTGTTGATTAGTGGCCTTGTATGATGCAAAATATAGACCACAGATGCCACATGATCGCTTAAACAAGTATGCTTCGACACTAGGGCAATAGCTATCATACGGAACTTGCTTCAAATGTGATGACGCTCGGAGATCCAAAGCTAACTGAAGTAATAGAGGAGCGAATTTACCTTCGGAGTCATCTTTTTCTGTGGTTACGTACCCGTTTGACGTCTGACTAATTAAAACAGGTGGTGGTAAGAACCCCTCTCGCAATAGTCGCCAAAGACTGGATCGTCGCACACCACAACATGGGACAACCTCGCATTTTACTATTTGTAATAAATATTGAGATTCACGCACATGATTTGCGTACCAAGTCGCGTCACTTTTCAATTCTTTAGCCTGTTCAACATTTAGTCTAGTATCAGTTGGCACAATGTATTCTGCAACCACAGGAAATTCATCAACGACCAATTGGCTCCAAATATTAGCCAGCACAATGCCTGCACTCTCAAAGTTTCGCTTTTCTAACTCCAAATCAGTAGTTCGATTACTGGAATCTAGATGTGAACCGAAATTGTCATGTTTTAATACAACACCAGTAAGTTCGCGACTAAGAGGCGCCATTCGTCGTTCCACTCTGTTGAAAGCACTTCTTCCCGGAGCATTTGTGGCAATGTAAATAGCATCCAAATCAAAATCTTTAAAATGTTGTATAGCAGAAACTATAACTCGTTCGTATCGTGGATTTTCGTCTGGACCGCCATCGCAAGTAAAAATAAATACGGGTTTTACAAAGCCTTCTCGAGTTCTCATAAACTTTTCGAAAGCAGGCATTTCAGAAAGTCTATGAATGTCTGTGGCATGAGTCTCTGCATTAGATGAAGAATGTTTTCCACTACGAATTGCTACGTATGTAGGCCCAGAGTGTGTCACACCTTCAGGTTTCCCTTCACTACCTTTCTTTATTACAATACCTGCATAGACAGAGGGAATGAGTTTATGTTTTTCCGCGACCACGAAATCATGATCGGGTAATTTTACACGATAATCAAGGTGCATTAATATCGGTGCTTGAGCGTTTGCTGCTGTAATACCCAATGGCACGCGTGCTTTATCATCCATTGATAAAAAGAAAACTTGGTCCGGACCCAAAATTGAAGCTAATGATTCAAGGTTTCTTATCGTAGCAGTACAGAATGTGCCATCTTTATGTTTCATATGTAGTGTAGAATCTGGTTTGCATAGTTTAACAGGAAGAGTTACGACATGTCTTTTTCCTTCTTCTGTATTGACTCGTCTGGGAAGAAGTCTCAAGTATAACCCTGATCGACTGATACTATATCCTTGTTTACAAAGTTCGGCTTGTAAATCGTCCAGTGTTTTACAGCACCTTATAGTTTCAGTGCGACGTCGATCATCAGCTGCACCACCGAAAATTGCAATCTCCTTTATGACTTCAAGTATACCGGACTGGGTTTCTTCTACTCTAGGCCGACCAACAGAATCTCGAATTTTTAGAACGGCTGCAAATTCGGTATTACTTTCACAAAGCTCAAAAATTTTTTGTTTTTTCGAGTCACGACTTTTTTTTTGGCGTTCTGCTGCGCTAATCTTTCGCTTCAATATGTTTTTTTCCTGCTGAATTTCTTTCCTCAAAGTTGCTATTCTTTTTATTGCTTCATCTGTAGCTATACCAGTATCGCGTGCTAACAACAAGCTATTAAGCTCAGATTCTAGAAATACTATTTTATTCCTAGAAGAGCTCTGGCTAGGCTTTGGTTTAGGTATTGGTTGTAACTGGCATTCACTGGATTGTATAAAGATATCTTTAGTGTCTTCTGGCGTTTTTTCCTTAGTATTTCTCTGTAATTAAAAAGAAACATGTAAAGTGTTGTATATGGTCATTTCATAATTTTCATATTATATTTTTCAAAATCACCCACTATAATACGATTAGAAAAATAGTAGCTTTCGGGAGTACCCCTATTAACTGACAGAAGAAGACACTATTCGTTTAGAATATTTTTTATACGAATCTATTTTATAGGTCATTGAAAGTCTGTATATTACAATAAAATTAATATTTACAGCACTTTTCATATAACAAATAATTACAATTGAAATCAAATAATTTTGCCGTAAAATATAGTGACGTCATGGTGACGTGCCGTAAGTACCTATCTTATAAATGTGTTTGTATTTTTTCAAATAATAAATATAATTATGATTATGAAGCCTAATTGAAATGTTTATGCCAAAATTAGGTGGCAAAACAACTGAAAATCGGGAATATTGATGAGTAATATTCGGTGTTGAAAAAAAAAAACGATATGATTCTAACTTCTACTATATGTATGACAAGTATGTAAATAGCTTCTTCCCTTTAGCAGAATAATACAATATACAGGATGGAAGGGACATCGACGCGCAAACGTTTACCATGCATTCAGTACATGATTCTGGACCCCTCAGCGTTGAAATTTTTCGTCGACTTTTCCTTAATTTTTATGCTTTTTCTGCAGTTTTTTTTACTTCATTTTTAATTAAAAAATAATAAATTCACTATTTTTACAAAAAACAGCAATGCAAATAAAACTCGAAAGAGCTACCTGATCAGCTGTTTCGTAAAGTTCACTTGCGAGGTCAACACCGGCCTAGTACCTACACACGCCGGGCGGTGCGACGCGGCGCGCGCGCACTTAATCCCTTCAAAGGCGCCGACAAAGGGCCGCGGCGATAAGCGGTCTCGCAAAAAGCTATTTCGACAGTCCCGATGAATCTAATAGACGCGTCACACAGTACCTCATACTGTAATAATCTCCTATTAAAGTCCTATTTACAACTTTTATTTAAACTCAATATGAGGGATCATTATTTTCCTAAACCTTTATCAATTTAAGTAAAGAAGATTTAAAGAAAGATTAAATAAGTATATTGTATTTTTCAATCAATTTTTGATATCAACATTAACCTTAGTTTTAAATGCAATTCAACAATCTAATTTATTGTTTCATAAAAAAATACATCTATTTTCGTAATTATTTTGTGAGTACGTACAACTTAATGTGATTATATAGTCTATCATTTTATTGATCTGTGGTTGGTCTAGGCATAGTAGGCACCATTGCGGCAAATTAAAAGAAATTTCGGTTTAATTCAAGGAAACGTCGGTAAAATAAATTTCTTTTGAATGTCGCCGACTTTATCAAATTTTGGCCAGTTCCTAGTTTTCACAAAGTCAATAAGACTTTTAAAATGCTTTGGTGAACAATACTTTAGTGCCCGTGACTACGGGAATATGCTCATGTGCAATGGTGTAGTACGTGGGGACGCGCGTCAGGCACTTCGTATTTAAGTGGAGAGATATCGCGGAGCTGTAAGTTCATTATTTAATACCTACATTATTGGATCGCTATGTACTTGCAAGCAACCTTTTTGGAGGGAATCTCTATTTTATGGGAATAAGCTTATTGATCGTTTTCTTCCCTTATCGTTGTTACTTAATAAGTACCTATCGTTTCCACCCTGTGTACCTACATACATAAGCAATAACTAATCAGTTAAGTTTGGTTGTTATTTCAAAATTCAAACTTACTTTTACGCCTTCGGACTCCAGTTGTATTTGTGATGTTGACGTCGAAGGAATTTTGGAAAAAAAATTCATAAGTGTCGCTTTCTTTCTCGTCATTTTTATTTGCAATTCTTTGATTTTAGATTCCACTTTACCTTCAACATCGTCACTACTTTTTAAACTTTTCCATAAGTTGTTAACTTCTTCTTGTACAATTTGTTTTTTTTTATCAGCATAAGTTGCGCTGTATGTTTCATATAGTTTACGGTAAAGATTACCTAAATCACTTTTTTTGTTCATTTTAAACTTAAATAGCATTACTAACTTAAATAGACGTTGTTTCATCCGCGAAAGTCACTGGTCAAATGAAATAGAAATAAAGAAATCACCGCTAGGCGCAATGCGTTTGGCGGCATTTATCAAAGGGCGCCTAGGCGGTCGGTGCGTAACACATGAAGAGCGAGTGGTCGACAAAACAATTGGTATCTTATATTTACACAGATATAGTTGTATGTATATGTTTTTGAGGTTATCGTAAAGTAATAGTTAAAAGTTCGTGTTTTAACACTAACACTTAGATTATTATAGATTTTGAAATGTGACGTCACGAAATTTAGGACCCCTCCCACCCCCTTGTCACACAGTGTCACACTTCGTCGACCCCCTCCCTCCCCCTTAACGTGTGACGTAATTTATGGATGGCCCCTAATTGTAAACACTTTAGATATAAACACTTGAATAAACCGCTTCTGATTACGTACATTTATCCCCGAATCTATATCCTCACAATGTCTTCGTTTTACCAGTTTGTTTCCTTTGCTCTTTTGGCCAGTGTCTTCAAAATGCGGATGTCAACGCGGAAACGAGGATAATATCGACATTACCCAACCAATGTCAGCTAGTACCTTGAAATATTGTTAACATTCAGGTTTCAGGCTTTGATAAACATCCGTTTTCTCTCTATATCTGTTCCTTCGTCGCTCAAAATATACCCAAAACGTTGTATTTATTTACTCGTAAATATCCCCTAAACACTGGCCATGCCCTTGTGAACTAAACGTAAATATAATAAGTATACAGTCTGATGTAATTTTGTATTGCTAGCTGTTGTGAATAAGATTTATTTACATTGAGAAACACAGATAATAAATAGCCTTTTATTGTGAAAGCTGGTATATGGTAGGTACACTGTAACATGTGAAATAACTATTGTTGTTCTCATTTCTAAGAGTATTATTCTAGTCTGCATTAAAGTTAAGAATAAACTGAACAAACTGATTTCGTTGTTTTATTGTGTTCGCATGAAATTATGTTAATATTGAAGGTCTAAAGAATATATTATTGTGTTGGAAACCTATTCAAATTTTGAATACTTTGGTTTTAGCATAGACCAGAAATTTAAGAGTAACATAAAGAAGTAACTTGTTATGTTTCTGTAACCAATCTGGAAGAAATAACATCGTTTTTTTAAACCAGCCTTAGACGTTAATATAAAATCGAGTGACTACCAATCGATAACCATGTACTCGGTAATTGGACGAGGCAGCGGGGAGAGGTTTGAATGTTTATTACTAAGCCATTAGCAGTTACTGGTGGCCAGTGATGGTTGGACTTTAATTTTAGTCCTCGAAATAGAAAAACGACACCCTACCTGCTACTTAGTAACGCCATCTATCGAATCAAGATATCATTAAATAAGAACAACTCTCAAAATTCAAAAAGCAGACACGATGAGCAAGCAAATTATTAAATTTAATTATTTATCTATGTTCATTCACCATATTCTTTATTAGATTCGCTAGTTGTAACGCAAACATTTTTAGCGTGTGTGACCGTTAGGTCGGGTCTCTCAAACCCGGCGCGGTGCCGCAGCGCCATCTCCTTGTATTGACTGTGTTCCTGGTTTAGCTAAGCTTAACTAGTGAAAGCTTGAATTATTTAAAGAATGCGATTGGATGGTATAATGGTAATACATTACGTTGCTGTGGCGATATCCGAATACCACGCGAGCGAAACTGGGGGCGAAAACGATCAATAATAAACTAACAAAACTTCATTTCACGGTTGGTACAGGTTTTCTTTTTTTTATAATGAATACGGCGATTTTATTGTTTTATATAAATACAGATCTGTTACGGCCTAAAGCAACCTCAAAGGTGAAACTAGGTGCGTACCCAGTGGCGGTCCGAGGGGCTCGTAGGAGTCATGACCCTCCCCCCTACCCCCAATTATTATAATTTGCACAACTTTAATATGACCCAAAGTCACTTTACTGTTAATATGACCATAAGAAATAATCACCACCATATACCATATGTACTACCTATGGTGATCATTTTTATGAAATTCTGGGTTGATCCTGAGCTGTTTCGGGTACGCCGGTAGTTTATTGCTCCAGAAGTAGGCCGCTGAGCGGGATCGGGAGAGTGCCGATCCCGCTCGACGGAGGAGGAGGCGCCGGGGAGCAACCGCCTCGGCGCGCAACACGCCGCAACCCCCCGCCTAACACACCTTGGCGGGGGGCCTTAGGGGTCGCGAGCGCGCAGAGTGGGGACTGCACCGCGACACGGACCGCACCGTGTCGCCGTCTTCTCGGGGGTCGCTAAGAGAGAGCGCCCAGAGTCCCCACTCTGCGCGCTCGCGACCCCTAAGGCCGGCCAAGGTGAAACTGGAGGCTGATTCCACGAACTAAACTGCAATTGAAAACAGCCGATAATTATTAGACGGTTTTTTATCTAAATCTGTACGAAAGACGTCGATCAGATTGGGTTTCGATTGTAGTTTAGTTGGTGGAGTCGGCCCCCTTCAAACTGCGCCGTCGCAAATATGTGTAGGTATAGGTACCAGCAGTGGTTTCCTAAAAATAATTGGACACTTTCAAGCGAGGGCGACAGCGGTTATGTCAAGGTTACGCGAAAAAGGGAATCTCCTCTTAATATGTATGAATGGGATCGAAGGTCACATTGATCGTTTAATATGTATACGAGTGTCTGTACTGACGATGAAATTGTCACGATTATACATAAATCAACGGCCCAATACAATAAGCACATTAGCGTTTGCCCGGAAAATCCCGATTATTTAGTATTAAAATGATTTATAATTCGCTAACTAGTAGACCTACGTGACATACGGCGCGTAGGTACAGTCGTAATAAGAGATAGGTTTTCAGATCTTATGGTTTCTCAAGAATAAATATTTTTAGATAGATATCTATTAAATAATTAATAGACAGTTATTTAATGATTTACGCTATTAAAAAAAATCCATCATCAGTTCTAAGTATAGAAAACTTTACTAACTCTTATTTGACTGTAGGTACCATAATGAAGCCGACTATTCAACTTCAGACGTACGGTTTATTTAGTGCAAATTTTGAAACCTCAGGCTGCTTGCTACTTACTATAGAAGTATGTTACATATTTACATTATGTTGTTGAACCCAGCAGGGCAAACATAACAGACGCTAGTACTAGGAATCGATTTAATTTTAATAGGTCAAAGTACATTATGTGGTTACATTAGATATTGTCGAGCAGTGATTTTTAAAGCATGCTGCGCAATGTACGATGCTGAATTGTCAAGATTGTACGAGCGCCTCTCATGGTTATCCACCCTGGCTCCTGCTGCTCTGGCCTCGGTGACCAGATTTACATGCTCTAGGCCAGACGCAGCAAATGTATTTAGATAAATTCTTATCAGACTCCCGTCCAAGCGATACAATGTGAACAAAAATTTTAATTGTCTTGCTAGAGGACAATTAAACTTTTACTTATACACCTATATATTTTAATTCTTTTTTATTTTATTTATTTCATCTTCTGCAACATGACCAAGCCTAGTTCCTATTTTCTCTGACAGCATAGGATTGGCCGAGTTAATTAAATGAGTAGCAAAAACACTTTGGTAAATAAATAATGCCATGTAACTTGGGAAAAGGGGAGGAGTTCCCCACTTAGACCCAGCCTGGCATCTTCTAGCAGTTTTAATTATTCAGATCAGTTCATCTACTATGAATTAGTAGAAAATGACTGCAATCAATTTGATTATCAGAATATCTTAATAATTAAAATTTCACAACTTATTATAATCATAAAAATAACAAAGTGATTGTCTTTAAGTGACGAATAGGAACTAAAGTCTGCAGAATGACCTTTCAGATAATACCTTTTGTTGCAAAACAATAAATAACTTTCAGATAAATACAGAAGATAAGGCCCATATCAAATGACAAAAATAAACAAAGAATTGACTAATGGAGTAAATTTTTTCTTTTTTTGTCTTCTTAGTTTAGATATTGTAATAAAAAAAAAATGAATACCAGAATGCAATTTGGCAGAAGGTTCAAGGAAATATGGGATTCTAAAAGTGTAACAGACTCGTCTCAAAATTACCTAAGTCTGGAAAAATTTAGGCCAGTTCCATCAACAGCAAGGATAATTAAAGACCACCAGTAGTTTCCCCACCAATCATCAATCTGCCATTACAGCAGTTACTATTCAGTCTTGTTTCCTGGCATGACATGATGTACAAAACCTATTTAATTAATCCTTAATCACAGACCAATTTGTCTTAAATTAACCTAAAATTATAATTATGTGTCACTTTACTTTTTTTAGTTAACAAAACAGATTTAGACTATTTTAAAATATTGTTTTTCAATGCAGGAGGAAATATTTGCAGCTGTGCCTATAAGTAAAATTGTTAGTTGAATAACACTAGGCAAAAGATCAATGAAAACATAACCTTAACAGTTCTGTATTTAAGTAGAAATTGTACTAGTGTTAAAAATAAAATATTGGTCTAGCTTTTGTATATTATGTATTTTGAAGTTTTCTCACAAAGCCAAATTAAATTTACATAAATACAATTTAATGATAATTTTTATACAAGATGTAAATAGTACACAAAAGATTCATAGTGAAATCATGCTGATGTTGCTTACCAAGTGAAAAATTAAAACACCTAAGTATAACATATCCACTTTTGCTATGTAGAAAAAAAAATTTAAATTAAACTCATTACTAGTGATCGGTAGACTGATATATTCTTTTTATTAAGCATAACATTTTGCACTCAAAAGATGGTGTTCCATAAGACTCTTACAAAGATATTCAACTTTGTGACAGTAAACACTATCCATTGTATAAAATTAACCAAATTTGTAACCATGAAATATATACATTTAAGTCTCCAGGGTTTGTTTTATTAGCTATTATAATGATAGTAAAAAAATATGCATACCTAATATCGTAACGAAGCTACATGTGAACGGGTAAACAATGACCTGTGGGACTGTCGGACCGCTCCGAGACAATAAGGGCGAGGCTACGAAATGCAGGAAGATAACCTGAGCGATGAGCGCCTGCAGCGCCGCAGCGCCGCTCACCTATATTAAAATTTATCCACAATTGTCTCTTCACAAGTTACTCGGTCTAGGGTGTATAACATAACTTGCACTCTTAAAATCATGATATATGTTAGTTCCGTCCTCGTGTGGCGCGCGTCGGGGAGGCACTGGTGTGTGAGTGCTGGCGGCACTGGCGCTCAGTTGTCCATGGCGTATCTCCGCGTCCACTCCTTAGCATTTCGGATCGCCTCGCTCTCGTTCACCTTCCACAGCTCGGCCACGTCGTTGGCCAGCGGGTCGTCGGGGTTCGGCGCTGACAGTAACGCCTGGATCGACAGTAGAACCGTGCGAATCTGCAGCGCGGGACTCCACTTGTCCTTCAGTATGTCCAGGCATATACGACCCAAACGATCTATGTTCGGATGATATATTTTCGTTATAAACCTAACCTTAGGCGCTGACATGGGATAGTCCTCTGGTAGAAATAATTCTAATTTAAATAGTCCTCCTTCGAACGGCGAGTCTTCTGGGCCAGTAACGATTACGTGAAAATAACGAGCATTCGTTTCACTAGGTACCGCGCTGATGCCCGGCACCGGCTCTTGCATCAATCGCTGTGTCTCTTTGATTATTCTACGTGGTAGGGCTGCCATTTTAAATATGCGGTCTAGCGCAATTTGTCAAATGAAAGCAAGTAATCATATAATCGTACAAAATATGTAATTGTCTTTTCACTTGAAGTGTTCACGACGATTATCCAGGCACGTATTCAGAATTAACGAATTACAACAGCATTTTAGCCATGATAATGCTAAAAACGCGACTACAAAAGCGAAGGTACTTCAATTTTTAAAGCATGGACATTGTAGACTTTAGTACCATAGAGAACACGTGCAATATAGAAACGGATGCGTTTTATATTACTTTGACAAAACCGGTAATAGCCGGTTATTTATCAAACTTTGTCAAATATTTTAAGTCTTTTTATTTTACGCAATATAAATTAACTGTAGAAAAGATAAATTAAATAAAATAATTTCAACGGCAAAATGTTTATTTGTGTCATTATAGTATAGTAAGAAAAAAACGGCTGTCTGCAGTAAATAGTTTTTACTTCATCCACAAGATGTCACTATTGAAAGTTTTAGTTATTTTATTATCGGATACGTACACAAATTTAGAAGATAGGTATTTTCTATCGAGAAATAAGTATTTCTGAATGAATATAATTTGGAAATATTATTATCATAACGACATCGGCGCAATGTGGGTGTACTTTATAATATACCTTTGCCTAACAATTTGGGAATACAGGCGTGATAATATGTTTTTTTTTTTTACAGTTATTGACCGTGATTGTTTTTTTTCCTGTAGGTATCAGTAAAGGGATTCAGAAAACAGAAATTGGAATTGATAGGTTGGTGTAAGGTGATATTGGGCTGCATATTACTTCCTAGGATACTGGTATAAATTAACCAACGCTGGTTGGTTCAGTCTTTGTCTTGGAATACAAAAAAAAAAACCGAAATAATTACATGCAAAAGAAAAATATTTTACTTACCAAACTCACAGCCTTTGGTTAATCCTTACGTGGCACTCCTCGTCCTGGTGGAACCTTTTCTAACAACTCACAACACACAAATAGTTCAGAATTAATTTTAGAAAATTGGAAGCACATGCGGTATTATTGTGAAGCGTTTGTAAAAGAGGGCGGGGGTAGTTTCTTTTTTGTTTTTCGTATAACGACGACCGATCACCGATCACTACCGGTGTTGACAGCTGACATTTTATAAAATTCTCAATCAAAATTTGAAAACAGAACATTGGTTACGAACACAAAAAAAATATTAGTATTTCTAGTTTTATGATCATGGAGGCAGTTTTTTATTTTCAAAGCCAAAGACGAAGTCAAAGTCAAAATATTGAAATATTTTATCCTAACTCTAATTTTTTTTTTCATATCACCTAACAACTGCTAGACAAAGGGTGAACAGGGCTGAACAAAATCACTGAATTATTTGCGAGAGGAACATGGAAATGTGAGGGAAATATATAGTTAGTTTCACATTTATCTTATCGCTGTACGTACCTATTTCTTTACAGCTGTGTTCTGACTGTGTGGAGAAACTCTGAATATTTTTCTTATTATATTACCCACTACCCACCGTAGATATCTATCAAATAGATATTATCCGCGATCTCGTATTATTCTTCAGGAGTGTTAGAAAATATTTTCTTTTGTAACATAACATAGCATAACGCTTGTATTCTCAAAGGGTTCCCAAAGGGTGTAACATACAATTAGTATACCTGATACTAATTGTATGTTACACACATTTCGCCGGTGCAGTTATTGAGTCTCATGTACCTAATAGGGGCGAGACTCCGTGCTGCTACTGAAAATGTCCATGCAGAAAAACCCTAATAAAATAACACTTTGTTCGTGCCCGGGATTTGAACCCAGAACCTCACGCTCAGCAGTCGAGCTTGCAACCATAAGATCAATGAGGCAGCCTTTCGTCTTTTGTACCTAAAAGGTGCGGTTTATGATCCCTACGTTTGGGCATTTGGCATCTACACAAGCACTGATTCGATGCTGATTATAATGTGGTACAATAAGATAGATGACTGAATCAAAAATAAATTTTGAAATCTTGTTTGGTAAATAGTATTCCTTATAAAAACTCGGTAAAACTTAATCATTTGCTTATCTTTGGCGTTTTCAATTTTTAATTTATCAAAATAACACTTGAAGTACCTACCTATGTCAATCGCAAAGAAAAACTAAGACGTTACGTGTTTGTATTCCGAACATTTTTAGAACAAACTGTCGTTTTTGACAGTTCATAAAAAAGTAATTCAGATGACTTTCACTAGTAGTCATCTACCGTATTATTAGTTAGGGGGGGTCATTGAGGTCATGACCCCCCCCTGAGCTGGGTCTAGGTCGACCACTGATAATTTTTCTAATCGCATTGATAAATTTAATAAAATAAATACTTTGTATGAAAAATAATATTTCATTTTAATTATATTTAATATTGTAATCGAATGTCTGTCCTGACTAGACTTCAACTATGTGACCCCCCTGACTTGAAAGCTGGATCCGCCCTTGTTAGTAACTCCATCGTGTTAAAGCAGAAACAGAAGAGTGATATGAAAGATTTATAAACTGTAAAGGAATTTGGCGAGTTTCGTTTGGAACGTGAGCCATTGCACAAATATTTTAGTTTGAAAATATTAACAAATTAAGTACAAATTACGAAAAATGTATTTCTGTTTAAACTAATTAAACTACGTATTATTCTGTTCTTATTTATATGGTTAACTATAATTAATAACAGGATGAATAGATAGAGCTTGTTATGAAACTGAGCGGTCCAATTTTCCCATACAAACGCAGCTCTTACTAAATATGCAGCATAAAGCCAAAGTTCTGAATAGGCCTCCTTGTTTCAACCTCAATGACTGTCAATAACAGTCTCATATTATCAGAACTAATAGCCAATCGGCTCCGGCGTCAATATGTGATTGACACTGGCCTGATGAGGTACAGAAGCAATTTACCTGGGTCATTTGCAGCGGCTTCATAACTAATATAAGCATATTATTTTATACCTTAGTAGAGTGTGTTTATAAATTAGTTTTCCATGACAATATATAGGTATTTTTATTGATGCTTTTTAAACTCTGAGCGTAAGTAGTCCTCCTTTGTTTATGGCAAGTATAAGATATTTTAAGAAATGTGCCATATCATCATTTACCACTACTTTACGTAGACTATATAGACTCTACAGTCAAATTATGGCCACTGATTCGCGGTCTGAAACTTAATAAAAATATATTTTTTTACATTTTTATTCTATTGGCTAGTAAACCTGTGGCTAGTAAAGCCCGGTGTTAAAAAGGGTAAATATCAATACTTTAATTAGACTTATTGATTTTGTTTAACAGTATGAAAGCGTACATATTCCCTTTTGTCCGCTTAATATTTTGTCAGAAATGTTCACTACGCGTTTTCATAATAATTCTTTTTCAATATGTTGGCAGTTAAGTCTCATGTCTCGTTATAAAAATGTACCTAGCCACAGAGTTTAGTAATCTATTCTATTTCGTCATCATTATTCCCATTCAATGCTAATATTGCATCATAATCAAATCGGTTTGAAATAAAATACAAGCGTTCTTGATAAGAAAATGTCAGCGATAAAAACATTCGACAAAAAATAGCAAGTATACGTGGGTACCGTTTTCGCCATCTTTCGACGGCATTATTCGGTGTTTTTGTAACAAATTGTATAAGAGGGAGGGAGAGGGCCTATCTTATGAGAGGGAGTAGAAGCGGACAGAATGTGGTTTCTTATTTCGCTGTATCATTCACTAGCTCCGGTAGCCGTGATCGTCTAGTGGTTAGGACCCTACGTTGTGGCCGTAGTAACCCAGGTTCGAATCCTGGTCACGGCAGTGTTACACTGTCGCGGCGGAGATTTATTTTTGTTTTGTTTTTTATTCATCGTGTTATTAAACAGTTCTGATCTTTAACACAAATGCGGATAGGAAACAATTAAAATACTTCACTTTTTTTAAACTTCCAGAATTTTTTGCGTATCTACATAATGCCAAAAATTATAGATTTTGTCAGAGACTTAAATGTTAATTGTAGTCTCTAGTCTCTGAATAAATCATCAATCACACTTTTCTTCAGTCTGCACCTGTCTATTTGAGAAATGTGTAATAAATGGAGCTAATATTATTAATCGGCAATCAAATACTGACGACACGGTTGGCGCAGTGGCTAAGCGATTAGCTTTCTGCGCTACGTGTCGCGGGTTCGATCCCCGCACGGAACAAATATTTGTATGATCTACAGATAGTTGTTTCGGGTCTGGTTGTCTGTGCATGTGACATGTATGTTTGTAAACTGTACCCACGATACAGGAGAAATCCTAGAATGGGGCAATGTTTTCTTAAAAAAATAAAAAAAATACCTACTACCTATAAAAGTACATATAATGTAATAGGTTCATTAACTATGTTAATTCGTTGGATGTTCCCGTTTCTAGAGCGATAATGTTGTGATTTTTCCAATGAAATAAAATAAAGTTACTTATTTTGCAATTAGGATTTTTCAATCACTTTTACACGTTTTTTTTTAAACTAAACGGTGTCGGCATTTCCTATGACTATCACTGAGAAGAAACGTCGAAACAAACTCAGGGGTCAAAGTCTATTTTAAAGTCCAGACAGATTACAGTAAGGATTTATGTGAGACAAATATAAGGTGGAATGGCCTTTTGAAGAAAGTGCCATAGCTATTTGACCTGACCTGTCGCGACAGAGGGCAAGCATGCATTAGTAAGTCAATATTAGTGCATATCGGTACATTCCACCATGTTTAATTAATGTTCTTTATGTTAGTTTAATCAAAATAATAATATTGATATTTATTATTAATTTCATGTAACTGGGCCACTCTATAATTTTTATCAAATATTTAGGTAATTGACGATGCAACAATAATTTCTTTGACAGTAGGCAGAACTATATAATAAATATCAACTCAGTGCTGAGTACAGGCTCCTTCACCGTTACGCAATCTGAAACGGTCTCTTCTCAATATCCACACTTTTCCAGCCCTGACCAATAGCAGGTATTGACAATGTAATTGCATAGATAATATAATAATACTATGGCAACCCGGGTATGTCTTAAAACTGCGGCCAGACACCGGAGGACGGGCAGCAGCATCCTCTCACTAATCGGTGAGCCACTGCGATCCCCAAGCCGCCTGCCAAGCGTGGGGATTATGGCAAACCCCCCCCTTGAGGGAGGCCTTCGTTCAGCAGTGCACGTCTTCTGGCTGATGATGACTATGGTAATTGTATTATATTTATTACAAGAATAATTAGAACCGAAATCACAAACCCATCTTATTTACTAATTATGCAATAACAACAGATAGGTTTGGGTTGCATTACACAATAAAATATTATATATAATAAAATATTATAATAATAATTGCATATTGTGTGTCATGGATTTCGGCATCGTGATTATGGGAAAGTTCTTTCAGTGTGTAGGTACTTATGGCCACGAGGAAGCCTAATTTCTGCAGTGGTTCATTACGGGTTACTTCTTTAATTTATATTATATGAATTGGTCTAGATAGTAATGTTCATAGGGGCCTGAGTGCGTACTGATACAAGTCCTAGCTTGTTGAAGCACCTCTCAACAACTTAGCTTAAGTATGAAATGAAGGTCCAATAGCCACACCAAATCAATATTATAAACCTCGATCCAAATGACCAATGAAAAGTTGGCAAGGCTTCCCCTTAGGAGCGTTTTTATCTTCTGAAGACATCATAATAAGGGGCTTCATTTTTTCCGGCTCACTAAGAACTCGGAGGTGGGCCCCCCTATACGTTATATGAGATTATAACTTTTATATATTTACTAAGATACAACGCATTTCCGACGTTTATTATCGCGTAATAAAAATCATATAGTTACATAAAATTCCTGCAAATATAGTCAGATTATGTGTAATAAAACGGATGGCCCTAAGCAAACGATGTTGGGTTGTAATCCTTTTTAATTTCATACGATGAAAGAGTGGCTCGGTGAAAGGAATAATATCTATATTTTTTTCAGAATGTCATATTAATAATGTCCAAATTTTTTCGTTAGAAGATGGATGGCCTCGGCAGCATATAATATATGAAAAAATAGGCATTATGTGTCTTTTTTGTGCTATATTTTGTGTACGTCAGTGTTTTGTTGTTTTTTCTACTTTATCTAGTGATACAGTGAGCTTTTATATTGGAATTTGTTCTTTTATTTTCTTTTTAAAAAACATCATACTAGGATTAAGATTTTCTCCAATAACCTGGGTGTATTATTTATATACCATTACATACCAAGGAAAACCAATCGGTAGGGGGAAAAAATCTCCAGTCTGAGAATCGAGCTCGCACCCCGTAGCGCTATCGTGCCAATTTTACGTTTTAGGCATCTTAGGCATTGTCTAGAATGCTCAACACATAGGATCATACATATTTTCATACAAGGAGGCTCTTTTCATACCTTAACATACTTACTTACCCAAAGGTGCGTATGATGACGTACTTATGCCTAGTTTACTCTAAATTAAGGATATATCCATCCAGTTTGGTTTCAAACTTTCAAGTTAGGATAATAATATCATTGTCTTCGCGGAATTTTCCCAAAGGGCCAGGTGCGTACTTACTTTGGAGTTTACCGTTTTGAATCAAGAGAGATATAAGTAGGTCGATGCGAGCTTAAGCTTTTAGAGCGAAGGAATACAGGTTCAAACCACACACAACAATAACCTCTATCCTGTTAACATTTAAAGTCGCAATTTATATTAAAACCCTAAATAAAACCTTGTCTCTTGAACTTACTTTTGACACCAACATCAAAACATTTATGTATGTATGTATGAGCAAAGTGAATACCAAGTTTCACAACATAAATTATTCATAAGAAAAACGCGTTTCCAGATAAATCTTTATTATAATATCTTTCAAACTCTGATATGGAATGTGGATAGAAAGTCAGGGGCCCGTACTACAACATGTTCAAAGTCCATAAAAGATAATCTCCCGTCTCCGTCTACATCGGCCTCGTCTAACACACTCGCGACTATTTCTTCTCTTTCTTGTGGATGGAGTTCGCCTTTTGTGAGTAATCTTGTCGCTTCTAGAAGATCATCTCGACCTATGTACATGTCATCGTCCAAATCGTAAATGCGGAAGGCGTACCTGAGAAAAAAAAATTGGTAAGCTTAAGTATTAAGTTTTTTAGAAATAATGTGGCCTTAGTAAGGCTAATTACATTATATAGTGTTTCATAAGAAGTCTTTCTGAATATGTTAAGATTCCTCTGATTTTTAAGGATTAAATATGACTCTCGAGGTGTATAATTCGTTGAGGTTTTTTGTAAATTGACTGAAATATGACGATGATAGTTGAAGACGTCGGAAAAAGTCACGTCGACTGGGAGCTTTACTGGCGTGCGCCAAGTAAATGCTCCACGTAACAGGCTGATACGACACTACGACTGAAAAAAAAATGAAGACGTATATACTCTGATACCCGTGCGAAGCCGGGGCGAGTCCCTAGTTCAAACATAAATCACATTCGTGACAGGCCTCGATCGACCATTAATAAAAGCTCGACAAAAGTAATTATGACAAAATGAATAATACTTTCATGCTATTTTGGTTCGTGTCTGCTATATAATAGGTGCCACCAACACGCAATAGAATAGAATCGTTTTTATTTCAAGTAAACTCATCACAGGCAGTTTTGAAATATTAATGAGAGTTCTTGAAGTGTTGTGTCTTTTAGTTCCAAAAAGTTTGTCCTATGGAGAAGCACTGGCAAGAAACTCCTTATTGGATAAACTACTCTTTTATGCATAATCTGATCACATTATAGTTAGTGCCGGATTACCCACGTAGCAAGAGCAGCAATTGCTACGGGCCCCGCGCAAAAGGGGGCCCGCGTATTCAAACCCACCCGCCTCCGCTTGAGTTTCATTTTTTGAGTGAAACTTATTAAGACGTGGTATATTGAATTTACTTGATGTTACAAAAACATGAAACGTTACACCTGTTTTCCGACTAAGACAATCCACGTCAGACAATCGGTAACCGATTATTTTGTTGGCAAAAATAAATTACAGAATTTCATACAAAAAGCACAAGTTCTAGAAAAAGTCACTTTATACCTAAGAGCCCATTGCAGATCAAGGGCCCCTCGATGGAATTTACTACGGGCCCCGCGCTTGCTTAATCCAGCACTGATTATAGTTGAAACTTGTAAACTGAATTACGCCATTATTGTGAACATCTTCGTAACTTTTTCTAATCTGTAGATTGCGTGAGAACTTCTGTTCTTCTTGTTTTTCAACCGACTTCAAAAAAAGGAGGAGGTTCTCAATTCGGCTGTATATATTTTTTTTTTTTTTTTTTTTATGTTTGTTACTCGATTTCTCGAAGACGCCTGGACCGATTTCAAAAATTCTTTTTTTATTTGAAAGGGTATGCTTGTCATTTGGTCCCATTGTCATCAGGTCAGGACCTGATGGTGGAAACCCTGAGAAATCGAGGGCATCTCTTGAAAATTGTAGGCGAGCATGGGGTAAAAACTTGATATTTATGTGTATATCTGATGAGACTACAATACTATGGAGGTTTAGGGCAGATCTGATGATGGAGACGACAGAGGATCGAGGGAACTCCTCAACGGTACATCTTAACTACCTCGTGTTTGGGCTTATTTTATTCGTGTTGACAAGATCTTTACACCGAGATGAGTTATGACTGCCACTGCAAGGTCCGTGATGCAGGTGCAGTACTGTTTAAGGAACTCCTTAATGGTTGATAGCAGCTACATAGTGTTTGGGCGATTATTCCGTCAATTACGGACCGATTTTAAAAATTCTTGTTTTGTTTGAAAGAGTATGCTTCCCATTTGGTCCCATTATCACCAAGTCAGGATCTGATGATGGGATCCTAGGGAAATCGAGGGATACCCTCAAATATTGTAAGACAAATAGCCCGTTTGAGCTTTTTTTCTTAATAAGTTAGGTATTGGCGTCTGAAAATCATCATTTAATGATGCTGAGCTGATGATGGATGTCATAGTATTCCTCAACGGTAAAGAGTTAAGGGAATAAAACTTCCGAGTTTGGGATCACTCGATATATTTTGATGAGTCCCGTATAAAACATTTGGTATAGAGGGTCTGATGATGGAGCCAGGAGATAGATGGTGGAACTCTTCAGTAGCTACTTGTAAACCCCTCGAGTTTGGGCTCATTTTAAACCTCTAAAAGTCAAAACTATCACAGTATTAGTTACAATAGTCGTCTTAATCTTTTCATTTCTCGTAATGCGTTTTCATCATGTGGTCAGTTAAGTAATTTATTTGATTTTAAAATCACATAGTGCAATACCGTCTAAGGTTTTCACTCGACTTGGGGCAACATACATTTGACCTTTGTAAAGTTTTTCAAGAGAATCGTCTTTACCAGGTCTACCCATCACTCAAAATTGTAAAATAATTAAATTTTTTAACAAAAAAAAAAAACCGACTCCAAAAAACTCAAAAACAAAACTAATAACTAAAAAGCAAAAAATAAATCTTTTATTATACAATATAGTAGTTGAAGAATATTGAAGTCGGTGCCAAGTAAAACCTGCAATGATAAACCGACACGATTGGCGAAGTGCATTTGTCGTGTCCGACGCATAATCCGCTCCGCACTCGACAATTTCTACGTGAACTCGTTGTTTCAATGTCGCTATTATAGCAGCAAGGTATACTACTTTTATGTTTTACTTGGCACCGATTTCAATATTCTTCAACTACTATATTGTATAATAAAAGATTTATTTTTTGCTTTTTAGTTATTAGTTTTGTTTTTGAGTTTTTTGGAGTCGGTTTTTTTTTTTTTGTTGTTAAATTCGAATTAGGAACAAAATTGTAACAAAGCAAAAATACAACGGAGATCAAAGTTAAATTAAATATAATTTACGCATATTCGTGTATCGAATTTTTAATTTAATGTTAATTACTTTTTAAGTTTTTACCAATGAAAATAGCATAACGCCTGAATTCCTCGAACGGTAAGGTAAAGGTAAATATACTTTTGTACGCCCAGATTTTGCCGATGAAATTATGTGTAAGACCCATGTAATAGGGGGCGAGCCTATTTCCATATCATCATCATCATCATCATCATTCTCCTGCCCATAGCCCATATTTGGGGTCGGCGCACTATGTCTTTTTCTTCCATTCATCTCTATCAGATGTCGTCTCAGAGTTCACTTACTTGTACACCATGTCACTTTTGCCTATTTCCATATATCGGGCAAAATTTTAAAAACTCCGCAAACCATCTAATAACATTGCCTGACCCGGGGATCAAACCCAGGACCACAGGGGCCGCACTGGCGACTATGAGACCGATGAGACGGTCGCTATTAAGGCGCTGTATGAAGACATATTTTAGGTAATTGAGGGGGGTGAAGAAGGAGCGCATCGCGGCAACGAATAAGGTTCAAAATAGCAATGCGTTTGATGTTAGTTGAATCGAACGACCACCAAAATAAAAGTAAAATTGCAGTTTTAATTAAATTAAAAAATAAATGCACGGCTCAGTGGCATAATTTTTAGGTATTTCTTTAGTTGATTGAATTCCCTTTATTATTATTACATAAAATATGATAGTTTACGCTCAAAATTTTGAGAATTATGCGACGATAAATATTTTTTGAGCTCTGTTTTACGATTTTTTTATCATGATACTATTTTATTTTTATAAAATATTTTTTAATAAGTCTTTCCTTTGAACACTTGACAATACACTCCATTTTTTTCTGGCTTGTAATATGTACCATCACGCCGAACTGTGCGACAAAAAACTTCGGTTTACGGTGTCCTACGTTTGGGCAGCGCCTTAAAGATACTAATGATTATAATATCCAGTTCATCTAGTCGTTCCATAAATAATTGGGAAGAAACTTTATGGTTAAAAAAAAAAACAATTCTATAATTAGTAAAAAATGACATAGATTGGTATTTTTATTCCATATATTACACTACGTAAAAAAACATGTTCTTTTTTATTTTACACTAGGTAAAATTCCTAAATTAATGTGGTATTTGAATAGGTACTCAACTTTATGAGCGCGGGCAGGACAAATAGGACAAATGCTTCATTTGCCCCACCTTGTCTGCCGCGCCCTGTCTCATCTTATAAATTATGATTACTCGTAGCGTGTTTAGAAAATCTAATTTACCATAATACTTAATGTCCTCCTGACCGATTTCGGTCACGGCGGCCAGTCTCGCCGGAGATTAGCCAACTACGCAGGAGATATTATAGAGCACAAGAGTGTGCGCAAATACAGGTGCTCTCTCTATTCCTTCATTCTCATAGTCCGATAAGACGGCAATCCGACACGACCGGAGAGAGATCAGGCGCGGGACCAACGGCTTTATGTGCTTTCCGAGGCACGGTGTGTATTCACATACACAAAGACCCAGACCCGAAACAGCTATGTGTAGGTTATACAAATATTTGTTCCGTGCGGGAATCGAACCTGCGTCACGTAGTTCAGCAGTCGATCTCTCAACCACTGCGACAAACGTGCCGTCAATTTCCCATAATAACGGCATCTACATTAGTACTTTATGCGGTTTTATGATTGGTCAATTGATAAAGCAACACAGACGTCAGACTGACGCATTTCACGTCTGCTAGAGAACAAGCCCCACTGGAGATCAAGTTCAAAATTTAAAAATAGAACAGCGATAATGTTGTCCATAACTGAGAATAAGATACATTTTGAAAATAGAGTACGTTTTTCGAATCCTATATACCTATAGACATCGTTTTTTTTTTTTTTCAAGAATCTTACCAAGCCTTTATATCTCTAGGTGCTGCTTCGCTGAATACTGACATCATATCCAAAAAGTCTTCGAATGTGAGGTTGCCAGAGCCGTCGTGTGAGAATACTTGACATATTCGACGTTTAAATGGATTCTCCTGAAAAAGAAACAAATGAATTTTATTCTTATTTTAAATATTGTCTGAGGTGTGACGTTCTAGATTTTCGCATCGTCTATTATGAAGTTTGTATACCCCAACAATTGCCTTCATATTTTTATCTATATATCCTTGTCTGGCCGTATGTGTTAAGCTTCCTTTGCCATCAGGCAAATAAGGATGACTAATACAAAAAAGTCTTCTTTCGATTTTCGAACAGTACTATGATTGGCATTTGTTAATACGTTTGTCAGTTGTCAAGGGTGGATGCACCGTTTTAGATTCTCAACCGTCTGTTGACTCTCGTCGTCGGAATTATGGTGGTCACGTTTGACCATCAGCTCTGAGCCACGTCCGACATGTGGTTCTACCGCGCATAGATTCTCCGTAGTGTTATCAAAGTGCTAGTGTCTAGTGAAACTGTGGTATTAAGTGGGAGGAGAGGAGGAGCATTGAGACTAGCAGAACGAGAGAGATTCGTACCTAAGGTCAGTCACATAATATTTTAGTTCAACTTAGGTATCTATTTTAGTTTAGCTTAGGTTCTGCCCATTCCTTTAGTCGGCATAAAAGTAGTAGGTAGGTACGCAAAACGGTGTAGCTATTTGAAAAACCATTGGTGGTAATTCCAAATTTAAATTCACAGCCGATGTATCAATCACCAGCCAGCAGCCTCTTAGTCGACGGACGGTTTTTAATAAATGGGAGACTGTAATGTTAATCAATCAATTAGATTGTGTCAAAATAATTTATTATTCTACATTTAAGCTATCAATCAATTCAGTATCTAACTAAATATCGATCCATACATTTACAAATTTCAAGATATTTGTCAAACTTCAACAGCAATGAAGTATTAAGAAAAAGTTTTTTTTTTCTTTTTAATTCCCGCATTTTTCTGTTACAATTTCTTTTGGTAGGCTTCATATTACGTATTCTTTTTCTTGCGTAAGCATCGTTACGAAGTTGCCGTAACATTGAATCGTGTTATGAAGTTACCTTTGCCGAAAGAAAATTGATTGCGGAATGAGAACACAAACTTTTTACTTCGACCTATGAATTTAAAAAAAGAATAATTGTGAAAATTGTTGCCGTTGTTTGACATGTGTCAAACAACGGCATCAATTTTTTTTTCATTCTTTATTTTGAAATCAGGCCAGATGATGTTGCGACCTCTTTCGTCCAATTAATGTATTCTCATAGACTTAGAATTTCGCTTAGTGTATTCTGGTGTTAGGGTTCCGTTTAAGCCCGTTTCTACTCCTTATAACATACTATACTTAATCTAAATAGCATATTATCTCGCTTGTAATATCCGAAGGGTTAGGCAGAGGTGAAATGTTGTAGACCCATATTTCGCCGGAGCCGTTATTAATTTCCATGTATTAAGGCGATCGTATTGCGATACATTAAAATTTCCTCACAAAAAACCCAGTAACCGGCAGCCTAATTACCGATGTAGCGACAGGCGTAGATCGCGCGATAACTTCTGTCAAACGTCATTTTAGTGACATATAATGTATTGGCTGACAGTGAGATTGTTGTGGCGTGGCTATTGCGTTGCTGTCGCTTTTTTACATAATTAGGCTGCCGGTATTCGAACCCAAGACCACACGTTGTTGCCGTTGCGACCAATGAGACTGTCAAGCAAATAAATACCTAAGTGGTTAGATTGTTTAGCGTTTTTAATTTTCTATCGTCGTTCACGATCATAGAGAGCAAGTTATATTATGTCTTGTACCGCATATAAAGCACTTAGGTGATTATTTACATTAGCTGATTCTCACTGGTGGTTATGAACCCACACACTCCAGTTTTATTACACAGAAATTCGACCCACATATTCCGGTTAGCTTGGCAAATATAATATAGCAACTTTGGAAAATTTTTTTTAGCGTGCGTTTTGGCTGTTTATATTTTACTATATAAGATCTTACCTTTCTAATCTCTATCGATATGAAATGGATCAACCATGAAATCGCGAAATATATGTATATATTTTTATTTGAAATGATCAAATAAAATAGGTCACGTTAAAATTATCCTACGTGGACATAATACGGATAAAAATTATCCTATGTATTAATTCAGGACATAGTCTACATGTGTGCCAATTTTTTACCAAATCATTCAAACATCTTCACAAACTTTCACATCCTACTAATATCCTACTTCCTACTAATATTATAAATGTGAAAGTTTGTGAGGATGGATGGATGGATGGCTCTTTGTTACTCTTTCACTCCAGAACGGCTGAACGGATCTGGATGAAATTTGGCACAGAGATAGATTATAGTCTGGAATAACACATAGGCTACTTTTTATCCGAAAAAAAAAATGCACGGATTCTTAATCCACGCGGGCGAAGCCGCGGGCGGAAGCTAGTTTATAATAAAAAAAAAAGTAGCATAAAAGCGTTTACTTTTAGTTCTGGTAATTTCTCTATCTCCTCCACCGGTACCGCTATTGTATGTGGTTGGTTCTCTGTCATTCGTTTAGGCACCAAGGCGGGGTTGACTTCTCTGAAGCGTTTGAAAACTCTGTAAAACAAAAATACGTAACATAATTGTCAAACATACTGTACCTATATTATTCGAAATGTAATGAAAAAGAAGCTCGCGAATCGCGTAGAACTTTTCTTTCCACAAAAATTGTAATATTACAAAACGTAAATTACAACGTCGTAATAATAAACGCTGTGCAAAGTTATGTCACGAATTATGGTAATTCTTGACAGAACTTTATCCAACGTTGTAAAGACGGTATATTTTTAATTATATAATCCAGCTGTAATAAGAATAGTAGTAGGAATACCATATTGTTTGTTAGTTTAAACGTTACATTACACATAGTCATCATCTCATCATCTGCCTTTTCTCAACTACATTGGGGTCAGCTCCCAGTCTAACCGGTTGTGACTGACGACAATATTTTACACGGAGTGACTGCCATCTGACCTCCGCCACCTATCTAATTACTGAGAGACACCGATACTCTTCTCTCTTCTCCGAAAAAACAAAAAGAAAACAACCAATTAACATTAACGATGCTACGCAATCGTAAACGCTACGGAACCGTAGCGACGTAGATTGTAGACCACGTTCTTAGAGCTATATTTAACAATAACAACATTATACCAGATTGTTTCTTTTAATAAACATGTGACCACCATACGAGTCACCACTCGGAAAAGTAAAAGCACGGTACGCCAGAGATCGTGACTTCAATGCTTATGTCAGTTATTTTGTCAAAAAAATAGTACCTATCTTAAGTAGCTCGGGAAATATCAACCAAGAGGTACAAAGTTTGTCACTGCTCTAAAAACCTTCCAAATATAGGAACCGAACATTAAGGTTCCATCGAAACTTCAAAAAAAAAATTTGTAAAAAATAAATCTAAATAAGAAAGTTACTCTATTCCGCATTTTATTCATTTTAAACTTCTTCAACCACATCCCTTATTTGTACAAGCATAATAAACGCGCCCTTTGTCGACTGTACAAAATGAATAATGTCCCCATTATGTCCTTTCTAGCTGGTGTTTTGTACGAAACGCAATGTACTGAGAAAATATGAAACGAAAGAGGCTTGAAGTAGTACAAATATCATTAATTATGGAATATTAGGTCAGTTTAGTTATAATTGTACTGGTACAAATTGTGGTACAAGTGTTGTTGTGGCCTTGACTTTCAGTAAATGTGTCCTACGGGTATACAGTTTTTATATATTAAATAGTGGCTTTATATATGAGAAGCATTCGGTGTAGGGTTTATTTGGGGTTGTTAATTTATAGTGTCTGACTTAGGATTACGCGTATTGTCTGGATATGTAACTTTTATTATTTATCTAGGCTTTTTTATTTATTTTGTTAATCCTACTGTTAATAATATAAATGTGAAAGTCTGTGAAGATGGATGGATGGATCTTTGTTACTCTTTCACGCCAGAACGGCTGAACGGATCTGCATGAAATTTGGCACGGAGATAGATTATACTTTTTATCCCGGGAAAATGTACGGGTTCGTAAACAACGCGGGCGAAGCCGCGAGCGGAAGCTAGTTAAAAATAAAGATTACTAATAATAAAGAATATGTTTGATGTGTGATTTCGTTCGAGTAGGTAGTTCAAAACTCGGACGAATGAACAGAAATAATTATTCGCTATCAAAAGAGAAGCACCCAAGAGATCCTCTTGTTCAACGCAATTCAGCTATGTATTCGTGTCATGGGGCGCGGATCGGCCATCATTTTTCTGTTTCTTGAAGGAACTTTTGAGTCGTTTTGTTTGGCAGTGAACAGGTGGATGTATCACACGATCCACTTTCATTGAACTTTATCAGGTTATTGACGTTGTGTGTATTCAAATATTTATGAATAAGTGAAAGTGAAACCTTTATATCAAAAAGGTCAAGTTTGCAATGATTAATTTTACGGAAAAACGCGGAATGTTGTTATTTAAAAAGTTATTTTTGGCTCTTCGTGTGAGCTATTAGTTTTATGACTGTTTTACGTGGTCGTTAATAGTTACGTTTTATTCGTAAGTGGTCCTTGGCAAAGAACAAGTTGAAGGCTACCATTATATTATTCAATTTTTTTTATCAATCCTCTTTGGTCACTAAACTCGAACTAAGGCGTCTTGGGTTCGATTCCCGGGTCGGCAAAAGTGATATCGCGATTTTTCGTTCGAAAATTTTCACGTGTTTGTATGTATGCTGTATATCGGTAATACCTGACCTGGACTTTCAGGATCTCTCGACTAGATCAATGATTCAGTCACTAGATCAATGAGGATTGGTCAAAGAAATTGACAAATGATTGGATTAGAGTATGATGAATGGCAATTCACTGGCAGGGTAGGCGCTTTCTACGTGTCGTGGGATGGATTCCTACACTGAAAAATATTTGTATGATCCACAGATAGTTGTTCCGTATCTTGGTGTGTGTACATGTGACATGTATGTTTATAAACTGTCTCCATAATACAGGAAAATTATACAGAGAGGCATTAAAAAAAATTCATCCTCAGCATCAAAGCTAAAGTCAAAGTCAAATGTTTTTATTTCAACTGGGCCTTAAGGGGCGCTTTTAAAACGTTATGATTCTAGTTACACGGTTCCAAAAATGGGTTGGTCCTATAGAGAAGAGACCGGCAAGAAACTCCATGGATACTCTTTTCAAAAACTGTTTTACGATCTTCTTCAATAGGTACACAAATGTAAAAAACACCAAACACAAAAGAATGCGATATCACGGTACTGGACTTTAAAATAGACTAAACCCCTGAGTTTGTTTCGGCGTTTCTTCACAGGGATAGTCATAGGAAATGCCGACGCCGTCTAGTTTAAAAAAGACCTGTAAAATTGATTAAAAAATCTTAATTGCCAAATAAAACTTTACATTTCATTTCATAATTTCATTTCATTTCATAATTTCATTTCATTTCATAATTTCATTTTATTTCATTCCAAGTAGGGTTTAGACACGATGTGACACCAGTGTGTTACCAGGGAAGCCACATGTGCAGAAGAAAATTAACGCCACACGTCTTTATCGTCAAAAATCATCGAATTGTCATCTGCTCTTGCAACCACTAGAAAAATAAGACAGTTCTATAACAATTGTCACACCAAAATACTTACTAATTTAATTACTTACAGTCAGTAAACTGTTAATTAATGGATAGGCACGTGACGAAGCCGAGGTCGATACAGTTCCGATGGTGCGTCATACAGAAAGCCGATTATCTATTTCTGCCTACAATTTAGTATCAGTTCGCTACCGTTCGTATCAGTATATTTTAGGCTTCTGCCCTTAATTGGCAATAAACAAAGCCAAAGAGCATTTCAAGCGTATCTTTTACGATTCGAAGAAAAGATTATTGTGCCTGAAACTTTTGAAACAGTTTTGACGGCACGGTTGACGCAGTGGTTGAGAGATCGACTGCTGCGCTAGGTGCCGCGGGTTCGATTCCCGTACGGAACAAATATATGTATGATCTACAGATAGATGTTTCGAGTCTGGGTATTTGTGTATGTGAATATACGTGTTTGTAAACGCAACCACGATACAGGAATTATTCCTAGTGTGGGGCAACGTCGTAAAAAAAAAGAGAAAGAGTTGTTTAAATAGAGTATCCATGTAGTTTCTTGCCATTCTCTTCTCCATAGAACTAACCCTCTTTTGGAACCGTGTAATTAGAAACATAACGTTTCAAAAGCGTCTGTAGAGCCCGGTTTAGACGCAAAGTCTTTGACTTTGACTTTTAACGTTTCAGAACTGTAGTTGAAACTGAATTTGAGACGTAACATGACTGTATTCACGATACAAGAAATTCTAAAAGAATTAGTAAAAATTTTTGATATATATATATATATATATATATATATCGCGCACTTTAAAAAGAAAAAAAGAAGATAAAACAAAGAAATATTTACGATCTAAGGACGATATTTCAAAATCGTATCGACATCCACGACTTGTTATTACTAATAGATATTGATTAAATTAAACTAGTTTAGTCTTTCTGTCTCTTTCTAACACATATATTATACATGGAATTTGGTCCTTTTAAATTAGTCTAGCGCTTGTTATGAATGTGAATTTATCTATTTAATATTAACCATCGCCATAGCTTTATACAGAAACACAGGTATACTTTACCTAGCTCTGGAGCCAGGGATTCATTAATTTTGTAACACTGATTATGCTAATAAAGAATTTATTTATTTATTTATAGCTTTTTTGTTCTCGTACATGACAAGGGCATGTACTTATGTGACAGTTCTGAATAGTTTCTATATTTTTTAAAGAAAGAGACAGGTTTAATTTTATTAACATTGGTTTCTTTTAATGTGTAACAGAGATAGAACCTTCTTCCATTTACATCAAACGTCTCCGTCATGAGCTAGTTTCATACAATATACGCCTAATTATTCAATCAATCCGAACCAGAACAATTATTAAACGAATTTCAATTTTCTAAGCAAGAATCAATATTTGTAATCTAGCAATTTATTTCCATTTCTAGTTTCACAGAATAATATTTAACTTCTTGCTCAACTCTGTTTAGTATTCACCAGAAAAGTAAACCTTTGCCTTTTTGTCGAGAAGGCGGTAAACGAAAATAATGGAGCTATTATAACGCGGAAGAAAACAAAGGTACTGTAGAAACTGCTTTGAAAGGTGAAACAAAATGGTGTACATGAAACAAGAAACCCTAGAAGAGTCTATTCAAAACTTAGTTTTAATTTCATGACTTTGAATACCGTAAAATGCTACAACTTTGCCTGAATTTTGAGGTTTTTATTCAATAAATCTTTAAGCTTAATGAAAGTCATATGTAATTTTAATTGTTATTCAATATTTGACTGTAAGCTATAGGAATAGACTTGCTACAAGCCGAACAAACACCTATTAAGCACCAAAAAATGACTTTAAAAACGGAGGCAAACTTGAGGTAAAAACTACAACATTGCCTTGCTAAATATATTTTAAAATGCATAGATATTATAATAACAGATTTGATACCCATTGTGCTCTTAAGTTCCTTTCCATGTTACACTTCACCAAATCATGAATTACAACACGATTTTTTTTTTAACGATGGTAGGCAAAGTTGAGCAGGTTTCTCTAAAATTCTCATACAAAAGTGTATATGGTTTAGGGCTGCACAAAGACAAAGTAAAAAAAAAAAAAAAACAACATATATGCATTTTAAAATGTTTCTTTTTTTAGTACGAAATTAAAATTAAGAACATTCTTCTTTTTCAATTGTTATACTTAAATTCTAATCAAACATTTTTCTTCGGATAAAAATATATGGGTAACGAAAAATAAAATAAAATTAAAAATTATAGTGTGCCTACATAATACCTATTGAAATAAAATGTACTCTTACAAAATAGCAACAAAGAGATCAACAAATAGTTTTACATAAACATGTAAAATCATCTTAAGTAGTTATTAAGTAAACAATATAACCGTAAAGAAAAACTTTCAGCACAATAATGTAACATTAAACAATTCTAATACTGAAATAAAATTATTAGAAAAGTAAGAACTTGCATACGTGGCAGATCAATCAACAAAATTGAATAGTTTTACTTGTACATGTAATAGAAAACATCTTAACTACACTTATTCAACTCAATTTGGCTTGTGTCAATAAAAAAATAAATAAAAAAAAACTAGCAACTAAATCAACCGCCACATTGAGCATCTCTTCAGAATAATCGGAGTACTGTCTAGCTCCTGGTTTCCTTCTACTCCTTGCTTGCTTGCTCATGATTAAAACCTATCGAACAATATGATAACATATTTTAAATAGCCGAAAAAGAGAGAAGAAAAAAGAAAAAGAAAAGCTCCATTCGACACACCTGAATAAAAGATTACAAAAAAAAATCTGAATACATTAGTTTCACCTTTAAAGAGGTCTAAGAAATAATCAATTGCACGAGCAAAACCACGGTTGATTAAGAGTTCATTGAAAAAATTAAAAGTTGCAGCCCTAACCCTGGGCAATGTTGTGTAAAATTTTATGGAAACCTTACAGAACTTTGCCGACCGTGATTTGACTGTTTAAAAATGAGATTTAATAGGGAAAACTAGTTAAAAAACATAAAAGAGCATATTTTATTTGCTATAAAACATATTACACTAATAAATAAAACAAAAATACTCACAAAATTAAAATTTCTTACGAGCCGGTAAAAACGTGTGTATCCGGACTGTCATTGAAACTGACACTGACAGTAGTTTAATTTAAATTTGAGGTGAAGTATGTTTTAGTGTTGTAATATAGATTGTTGACTTGCTTTTAGAAATACAACAGATCATAAAAACTTTACTCAACGGCAATAATTTAACTTTTTAGAATTCAGGCAATGTTGAGCAGTGATGGCAAAGTTGTAGCATTTTACGGTACTTATAATTTCTAATATCTAGCTAAATCCATTTTTTGCCCTCGAAAAAGCCATGTATTGTAAGTTTCATCGAAATCAGTATAGCCGTTTTCGAGAACGCGATTACAAACAAATAAATATATACAATAGAAATATACAATAGTATAGATATGAGGTTCTTATTAAGTAGAAGATTGCGTTATAAACTTTTTTTTTAGTTTTTTGTTAGTTTTGTTTTTTGTTTTTGTTTTTTTTTTAAACATTCCCCACACTAGGGTTTCTCCTGTGTCGTGGGTACAGTTTACAAACATACATGAAACACACACACAACCAGACCCGAAACAACTATTTATAGATCATACCAATATTTCTTCTTAAATAGCGCAGAAAGCTAATTACTTAGCCAATCGTGTTTATTAATGTAGAAAAAGAAATCGATTTATACCATAAGATAGTTTTTTCGTTAGTAATTTATATACATATGTATATTTGCCATGTAAAGGTACTTTTTACTTGTAGCATTTTACGGTACTTATAATTTCTAATATCTAGCTAAATCCATTTTTTGCCCTCGAAAAAGCCATGTATTGTAAGTTTCATCGAAATCAGTATAGCCGTTTTCGAGAACGCGATTACAAACAAATAAATATATACAATAGAAATATACAATAGTATAGATATGAGGTTCTTATTAAGTAGAAGATTGCGTTATAAACTTTTTTTTTAGTTTTTTGTTAGTTTTGTTTTTTGTTTTTGTTTTTTTTTTAAACATTCCCCACACTAGGGTTTCTCCTGTGTCGTGGGTACAGTTTACAAACATACATGAAACACACACACAACCAGACCCGAAACAACTATTTATAGATCATACCAATATTTCTTCTTAAATAGCGCAGAAAGCTAATTACTTAGCCAATCGTGTTTATTAATGTAGAAAAAGAAATCGATTTATACCATAAGATAGTTTTTTCGTTAGTAATTTATATACATATGTATATTTGCCATGTAAAGGTACTTTTTACTCCAAGGGTCCACTTGAACCTACAATACAAAATATATATTTACAATATACAATACATATAGGTAACTGCAATTAATGAACTTCCCTGCAATGACACAGGGCCCCAAGGCGAAAAATAAATATAATTGCACAAAAATCAATAGTTGCTATTTCCTTGACCAATGCATGAACATTAATGTATTTTTCATTGTCATGTTGTTTGTAACATTTTAAAAATCCAGTTGAAATGAAATGTTTACCCTCTTAACATACCATCACGCCTGTATTCCCCGAAGGGTTAGGCAGAGGTGTAATATTATACACCCACATTTCGCCTATGCTGTTATCGAGTCACATGTGGTGGTGGCGAGCCTATTGTCATCTACTGTTTACCCTCCTATAAATTATCATAAAACGTTATTTGGAACTAATGAGCCGTTATGTCGATTGCTATGTGTCTTTTCATAAGTTAAAAAGTGTTTAAAAGTTACAAGTTCTTACAAACAAACAAGTTCTTATAAGTAAGGGGATTGTTTATCTATACTAATATTATAAAGAGGTAAAGTTTGTTTGTTTGCGTGCAGGGAGTAATCTCTGGAACGAATGATCCGAATCTGAAAAATCTCCACCGTTTAATAGCTACATTATCTCCGAGTGATATAGGCTATACATTATATTTATGTGAACTCGGTTTTGACTGACCCAATTATACTTTAAACAAATACTCAAGCAAATATATGTACATTGTATTGTTTCATTTTATAACTCATACGAAACAGCGTTAAATGCAAATTAAATACAAAGCACTCGTTACAAAAAAGGTTATTTGGTTTGTTGATGTTGTAAACAGTAAATAAACATCACAGGTGTAAGTCTGACATCATATTGCGACCATAAACTTTTCTTCCCAGTCGGGTGTCTATGGTAAGTACCTATCGCCTAAGGATCTATTAATGGGCCTTAAGTACTTATTTTATCTTACCTAAGTATTTCTTTCCTTGTAAAAAATGTACAGTCCTGTTCAAAAAGTGTTCAATTAGTCATAATATCTAACGAAAATGAACAACTGAAAACGTAATTCTTCAATTCGAAAACATCATCTTTAAACATTCCAAACAAACAGTACGTACCAATGTCATAATAAATAAAACAAACTTCACAACACAAACTTTGAAAAAAGAACTTTTTGAATTCTCGAACACAAACCAAACCACAGACAACAAACCGTTACCTGATAATCCTCTAGTTGTTGTTCCGTGAACGTCACAACTTTGTTCCCCATAATGGAAAAATTTCCACGCGCGGTAAAAAATATCGGTTAAAAAATCCGGTAAAAGGCCGGTAAAAGCTGCCTGTTGCCGCGACAGCGACAAAACACTGGCTGTAAGCCACGATTGGGATTAGGGTGTGACGGCGCAGAGTAGGCGGCGACCAGAGGCTTCATGTCAAGGACAGGGCCATTTGTAGATGTGCGTAGTTGTCGTAGACATTGTCTGTACACTGACAATAATATCGTTCTTTGATTTATTGGTCGGGTAGTGAACTGAAAGTTAATAGGGATTAGCGCTTGCTGCTGACGCTTTAAGCAACAATATAAGTGTTTAATATATTTTCTGTGTACCAAAGGAGAATATTTTTTGTCATTTGCATTTCGATTATTGTTGGTTATCAATTTGAAAATCAATATGGTGCAGGGTGGAGTGCGGTAGCCTAATTACGTAGAAAAAGCGATAGCAACGCGACAGCAATCTCACTGTCAGCCAATATATTATATGACATAAAAATGACGTTTGACAGAAGGTATTGCGCGATCTACGCCTGTCGCTACATCTGTAATTAAGCTGTCTCCTAAATAATTCGTTAATTAGATGCGTTTGGGTATCCTTCAGGTTAAGAGTATGACAGCTAATTCCAGAATTTTATCGACAGCCAAATTACGTAAAAAAGCGACAGCAACGCGACAGCCACGCGACAGAAATTTCACTGTCAGCCAATACATTATATGTCACAAAAATGACATTTGACAGAAGCTATCGCGCGAACTACGCCTGTCGCTACATCGGTAATCAGGCTGCGGGAGGTGTCTGCCGATTTCTTCTATACACTTTCTGCCTCACGAGACTTTTTAACCACTGATTTTATTTCAGAATAAGAGTATAGTGACTCCTTCTGGCAATACTAAATGGTTAACATGGCCATCGACTGTTGATATTGTACATATTTCATTGTAACAGTTCCGTCGGACAGTTAGGGGTCAGGGAGTTTGATAAACGTTATCGCTTAGCTGCACCAGTACAGGCAACTACTTCTGAAAATTCTGATATTCATCTGCGTCTTGTACAAAGTAAATCAATGCTAGACTGAAGAGTAGGTAAAGGCCAGGAAACGTCGAGAGTTATTTTACAAGAAATATCAAAACAAAAACTATCAACATCTCATTAGCAATACCACATATTAAATAATCGTTTTCGTTTAATTCGTCGCAATACTGACATTCCACATTCAGTCATTGCACTTTCGACCTCTGACCAAACACTGCTCTGTGGTAAATACAGCAAAAGTTAGGCGGGCCGCCTATTAGTCGCCGCGCCCCGGCCTCGTCTAACTTCCATGCCGATTGCTCTATTTTATATTCATACGAATGATTGTAAACTTGCCCTACTTTACGGAGCCTGTTGTTCCAATTACGAGTTTTGTTCTAGATGTAAACGAATATGAACTTTGTTAGATATTGTGAGTTGTGCTTATCTTGGCGGGAGTTGTGCGGTTGAAAAAAAAGTGGCATTCAGAAACCCATTTTAGCATAATATTGTTTATTGCAGATTAGAATTGGTTTATCAATATCAATTGACGGTGAAGGTTATGTTGAGGTAGCCTGTTCACCTGAAGGGGTAAAATGTTCTATGCTCTATTGTGTTCTCTGGTGGTGATGGTGTGTGTAATATGCTAACTCACAATAAGCCCTGGATTAAGGCCCTATCTCTTCTCATTCTGAAAAGAGGCCTGTGACCACGAGTGGAACAGTAATGTGATAATTTACTATTATCCACTATAGTGGTTATTTTTCAGCTAAATAATGATACCTACTGTATATTAAAAAACTAAAAAACATTACCATAAATACCAATCTTAAATAAGCGGCGTTGAAATGTGTATCCAAACGAAAATATTATTTACTCTCGACTAAAAGGAATTATATTTAAGTAGATAGATTACAAAAGAGAGAGAGAGACTCCTAAACTTATAGAGAATAGCAAAATTGTAGATCTTCCACGAATGAAACTAATTTGAAAAGAAATTCTTTGACCTATGAATAAAATGTCTGGAGGAGTCCGGCCCAGTGAAATTAGATAATTTAATATGCGCAGACTAAGACTGCTTAAATTCTGAATTTAGAGACACATCTTTCTAAACAGGTTTTATGTTGTAGTTTGTAGGTTTTGTATTAGAGACACATCTTTCTAAAGAGGGTTATTGTGAATCTTATTATAACTGGTTTCAATGACATGCTACCATTCTCATTTAACTGGCTTTATTGTTGCGCGGGCGAGTCAGCGACATTATTCACTGTAAATACAAAACGGCCTCAAAATCACGCTCGATGCAGGTGACCTGATTTGATGCTGGATAGTAATGCATGATTAAGTCTTCAAAGTTTCGAAAACAATATTTATTAATGATTTGTTTTTGGACTGTGAACAAGACTTCATTAGCAAATAGCAACATCATTAGCAACAGCTAGGTATGGAGAATTTCTAGGGAAAATTACTTATAGTTTTTTTAGAATAAAATAAATTATTAATGCTAGTATTATACTAGCATGTTCAGTGTTCATGTTCAGTTTTCGAGTCCAGCGCCATTTATTAGCCAAGATATTGTGGCCCCATGATCTGTCACGGGGCAGACCTCACATTTAACACTCTGTGTGTGTGTGGCTTGGAGATCGAATTCGTAATAGCGCCTGTGTTTTCACCCTATGAGGCAAACGATATCTTCTTTAATAATTCCGAAAACTTAATTTTTGAAACCCTCTGCAATGTTTATCTGACTATACAGATCTTGTAGGTATCACAAATATTTTTAAAAGCCTATACTGACCATTTTATTCTGTCTGACTATATAGTACATTATGGATATTTAAAATGATACCGATTTCCTACCCATATATATTATAGGGAGCAGAACAAAAGGTATGTTTCAAAGATACTCGTATTGTATAAAATATCTGTCCTTTTTATTCAGAAATTATATTGATACTGGTCTAGCCCTCTAGCCTCGGGATACAATAAGATATAACTGAAACAACTTTATTTTATTCTGAGCCTTTGTCTTGATTGTCTAGAATATTCTTTGTTACATCAATATGCTTTTAGCCTTACTCTCTCTAGCCTCGGACGTTGAATTTCTTAATTTCATAAAATGTTATTTTTTATTAGTACAATTGGCACATTTACCCTTTAATTTAACTAGCATATAACATGCATAACACGTAACATAGGATCACTGAATTCCCCGAAGGGTAAGGCAGAGGTGTACTATTGTACACCCACATTTCGCCGATGCTGTTATTGTCTCCCATGTAATAGAGGGCGAGCGTATTGCCATCTACCGGACACAGTTCCGGACGCCGTGCTGCTAATGAGAATTTCAATACAGAAAAACCCAATAACACTATGTCCGGACCCGGGATTCGAACCCAGGACCTCACTCTCAGAAGTTGCGCTTGCGACCATTAGACCAATGCGGCTTTAATTATTAGTAATTAGCATATTTACCATATTTTTAATATTCAGTCCTAAACGAAGGTTCAACTAAATAAAATTTTAATTTTCGCTCGGAAATTGTGATGGCTGAAAACCACACCTCATATTAATAAGTTCATTAAATTCATTATCATCATCTTTAATGTTACCATTATAGGATAGGCTTTGCTATTGCACGTGTCTTCTCTGACGAAGGCCCTTACTAGGTCACAATCCACCACGTGTTGAGATAGGTGGAAATTGCAAGTCTCCACATTTTTGGTTCTAGGCCTTGCAGTCTGTTTCACTGTTATAGCAGTAGTGTTAATAAAGCGTCTTTAAAAAAAAAACATCGTACATACTATAATGCCGACATTAATTACTTAATATGACAGAACAGGCATAAATGAAAAAAATAATCTTCACCGTTAAGTACAGGCCGAATAGAAGAAGAAAAAAAAAGCATTTAGTAAAATACACAACCGTTATATTTGATAGGAAACAGTAGAGCTACGCCCAACCACCGCATTGATCCTGGCACTCTTCTTCAGATGGGAAGTTGTTGGTGATAGCTGGCGAGGGTACAGGCTGGCAGTGGGCCGACCATCTGATCTCGAAGCAGCGCCTAGAATGCCAGTTGTAGACGTATCTGGAACATTATTTGAATATATTTTTAATTCTTCTCTTTTATGGGGTTTTATGGATGCAAGTGTTTTCAAACATGACGATTTCAAGTAAGTTTGGTAGATCGGCAGTCAGCCCCATACGACGTGACCATTCGAACCTTTCCACCACGGCGTGAGCAGTTCCAATACGACAGCTCAACTCAATCCGACGCAAAAAATCTGGAGTAGGTAAGGTACAAACAACAATTTGGCTTTTGTACTGACTAAAAATAATCTTCAACTCACGGTATTAAATTATATCATCGACTATCCCTATCAAAGGAAACTGTATCTTGTATATCAGGGTATAAACACAAAAGTTCCCACAGCGACTGCTATACGCTGACAATATCTCAAATGCAAATCCACTACATCGAGTTCATAAGGCTGCGTCTATTTTATACAAGGACCCTACACACGAGAAACCTTTTTGATAATATAAGTAGCTTGATTTGAAAGTGACAGAGTACGGTTGTTAAACTCGTTTCATTCACTCATTCACGTTCTTTAATGCTGTGTAACTGTTTAATAGTGACATGACGGGGTTTTGTCAAGAATACAGAAGAACTTGAAGTGTGTGGTGTATTTTACTTCTACTTCTTTCGTCTCGTCGTCTTGTCGTATCGGCAAGAGCGTAAATGAGAATAGCCCATGCAGTAGTGGAAAGATTAGACATTAGGTGTTCCGGAAGATTTCAGGTATAATGAAATTAAATTATTTATTTTGCAATTAGGATTTTTCAATCATTTTTACACGTCTTTTTAAACTAGATGGCGTCGGTATTTCCAATGACTATCCCTGAGAAGAAAAGCCGAAACAAACTCAGGGGTCAAGGTCTATTTTAAAGTCCAGACAGATTGTTATGATGTAAGGATTTATGTTAGACAAATATAGGGTGGAATAGCTTTTGAAGAAAGTGCCGTAACTATTTGAGCTGACCTGTCGCAACAAAGGGCAAGCATGGATAAGCTATCGTGAGAATTAATGAAATTAAGAGCGTTCAGCCTAGATCTCACTCACATTTACAATGTATAGCGGTTATATATTTAAATTTAAACATTACAATATCAAAATAATGAAGTAAATAATATAATAATTAATGGCAAAAATTGAATATAAAAAGAAGGAAAGGCTATAGAGCGGGTCAATCCCAATAATATACACGTGGAGGCTCTTCCCGTCTCTTTTACCAACTCATTCCTCTTTTGTTTTACCGAGAACCTGTCTATAAGCTGAGTGTTGGTTAGTCGAGCATCTTAAAGACGTTAGCTAGGTGTCAACAGAACCTTAACTAGCGTTCGTTAAACACGTAAGTTCTCCGGTTACAATAGAATTAGTGAGCGAACAGTCGAGTGTTATTGGACCGAGCGTACACGTGCCATGTGCCACTACGGATTTCCTTGAGTTCGCGACGTTGGCGTAATGCTACGCCATGTTTGTTTTACTGTGGAGTTTTTTCTCTACTCGAATGAACAAAAAACAATGAAAAACCCAGGCTTTAGATAGTCTCCGGGAGAAGCCTATGTACAGCAGTGAACATAGAACGCGAACGAAGACGATGCGTCAATGTCAGTGAGTCATGAATTTGTTTTTTCTAAGTACCTAGATCTTCTTTTTTTACCATAGAGAGTCACTCCCCACTTAGTAAATTAAAAATCTATTAGATCCCAAAACACAAATAAGTTTCTTGATACAGTATTTACTCGAATAAGTATATATAACAAAGTATAGCATCACGCCTGTATTCCCCGAAGGGTAAAGCAGAGGTGTACTATTGTACACCCACATTTAGCCGATGCTCTTATTGAGTCCCATGTAATAGGGCGCTTATTGCCATCTACCGGGCACAGATCCAGACTCCGTGCTGCTACTTAGAATTTTCATACAGAAAAACCCAATAACACTTTGTCTGATCCGGGAATCGAACCTAGGACCTCGCGGCAGCCGCGCCTGCGAGCAGTAGACCAATGAGGCAGTCTCTAAGTATATAAATAAGCAGTGTTTTTATATGTTTTATACGATGTAGAAGCGACTTTACCTGAGTTGATGTGGCCATCTGTATCGGACACTGTATTCTATTAGACAATGCTTTTCCTTGGGCGTTTCTTGACACAGTCTGTAGTCCACTGCATGGAAAATGAAGATTAACGTCTTGTAGAAAGTAAATCCTTAAAATATTTTGTGGTGAAGCAGTTGTTGGATGATGTTGGACTAGACCTGAGGCCCTAGTGTAAGTTTCTTTCGACAAACTAGATTTAATGCATCGAACGCGTTCGGCGCTTCGATTGGTCGGTTTCGTGCTTTCCAACAATCGGAGCGCCAAACGTGTTCGATGTAGTAAATCGAATTTGCCGAAAGAAACTTACACTAGGGCCTCAGACCATTCATCATTTTGTCAATCATCAGGGTATTCACGATAGACGATCGTTATCGGAATCGCTTCAATTTTCACAATTCAATAATGCACATTGCGTTGTCCTAATTTTTGAGCGCAGTGATTTTTAAATTCACCGCGAAATCTATATTGTTAAAATATCGAAATTGAAGCGATTCCGATTATGAATATGGACTTACTCGATTACCATAACATCACGCTTATATTCCTGAAAGGGATAAGCATAGGTAGAAGAACCTAATAACAGTTTGCCATCGAAATTGCCCTTTCATTTTAAATGGTCACAAATGATTATATACATAATGATTGTAAACATATTTTAGATATGTTGTAGGATAACAAAATCACGTAAAGCAATAGAATAGTACTTCGACTGTAAAATATTTTATAAATATACCTACAATTTATACTCCTAATCCGTTAGTTAGTCAGAAAATTAATCATAATTTTGTAGTTGGCACTTGACCTTGCTTGTTTGTTGAGACTACCTCATTGTCCTAATGGTTGCAAGCGCGACTGCTGAGCGTGAGGTCCTGGGTTCGATTCTAAGTTCGGGCAAAGTGTTATTGAAATTCTCAGTAGCATCACTGAGTCTGGAACTGTGCCCTGTACATAGCAATGGGCTTGCCACCTATTACATGGGATTTAATAACAGCATCGGCGAAATGTGGGTGTACAATTGTACACCATTGTCTAACCCTTCGGGGAATACAGGCGTGATGCTTTGTTATGATTGTAAACAAATGTTGTATATATTATGTAATATATTATGTACATTTTTACGGCCAGATGATGACTAATTTATTATCACCAGTTGAAAAATTTATTAACTATTCATAGTTACAAAATTCAACTTAATTTTGTGTCAGTCAGTCTTGTGTTCAAAAAAATATTGCCTGAAGTCTCTATTCGACATGTAAGACAGATAAGATAATTTTTGATCAATCAAATATGTACCTACATGTGAGCTTCAGCGATAGGGTTGTCATCATCTCGATTCGGTGGTACAGGGCTCATTACACAGGATTACAATAAAATCACAGTTCCAATGTAAATCAGTTGTTATTTCACTTTCACAATACAATTAGCAATTGTATTGTAGGAAATTTCTTCGGCACAAATCACATACTACTTATTTTCTAACTCTAGGCAAACTGACAGTTTCATGTCGGAGAAGTGTATCCGTTCGATGCTCGCACAAGACTGCGCTTCTTCACAATCATCTCCCTTAACACGACTGTCCACGCGCCGCCATCTTGCAATGACGTCACGGCGACTACCCTCGCTTTAGTAATCAATTAAGATACTAAAAATTGTTCGCTACGACATACATAAATATTTTTTAAATCATATTAATGAATTAACTGCCTTATTGTTGTAGCTGCTGAGCATGACGTACTAGGTTCAATTCCCGGTCTGGCAAAGTATAAAATTTTCAGTAGTAGCTCGGGTTTTGGAATTGTGCATGGCGATAAACTAACATTTTATTTTATAGGATTTAATAATGGCATCGGCGAATATGGGTGCACAAATACACCTGTGCCTATCCCTTCGGGTAATACAGGTGTTTAGCCATCTATCGGGAATTTAGAATCAACCGCCATCTCGACGTCATCAGGACATAAATTAGTTACAAGTTTTAGTTAAAAGATGGGGTATTACAGTTCTGATGACGTCGTGAATGGCGGTGTTAAGATTTTCCATGAATACTAGGTGTATTGATACATAACATATAAGAATTGTTGTTTGAAGGAGGTATTAAACTAAGGTCATACCTAAAATCACACTGTGTCTCATTCAACCACCCTCACAAAGTCCGAGGGTTTAACAACAGGCATGATGTATTTAATAGCTATTGGTTTCATTTAGCAGGGCGGGCATATTTTTTCAAAGTAAATTCCGGATGTTTTAGCCTCGGGCTCAAAGCGGGCGTTATTTACAAAGCCTTATGAAAAATCCCTCGGAAATAAAAATATACAATTTTTATAATTAAGCTTATTGGGAACAGTGGAAATTAACGATATTATTATTATTATTCATCTGTATGCTTGATAAACCCGGGTACGTCTTAAAACTGCGGCCAGACACCGGAGGACGGGCAGCAGCGTCCTCTCACTAATCGGTGAGCCACTGCGATCCCCAAGCCGCCTGCCAAGCGTGGGGATTATGGCAAATCCCCCCTTAGGGGCAGGCCTTCGTTCAGCAGTGGATGTGTTCTGGCTGATGATGATGATGATGTATGTTTGAAATATTGTAAGTATGTTTTACTAAATGTGCTGATAACGTATTCTGACAGTACGATTGGCGCAGTGGCTAAGCAGTTGAGTCTTAAAACTACATGCTATGGGTTGGATTCCCGTACGGAACAAATTTGTATGGCTGAACTTGCTGTCGAACTATCGAAGCCTGAAAAATGAATGGGGAAGAAACTATCAGGAGAAAGTAGAGTTGAGGAAGACAGTTCTAGGATTTTAATTAATACATACATAACATCACGCTTATTCCCCGAAGGGTTAGGCAGAGGTGTACTATTGTACACCCACGTTTAGCCGAAGCTGTTATTGGCGTGTTAGTGGCGAGACTATTGCCATCTACCGGGCACAGTTCCAGACTCCGTGCTGCTACTGAGAATTTCCATATAGAAAAACCCAATAACACTTTGCGCGACCTGAAAATCGAACCCAGGACCTCACGCATAGCAGTTGCGCTTACAAGTACAAGACCAATGAGGCAGTCAGATTTTAATTAAGAATCATAATATTTAAAATTCCAGTCATACATGTGAGATGAGATGTAATATCCTACTTCCTATCCTATCCTACTATAATCCTTCCTACTAATATTACAAATGCGAAAGTTTGTGAGGATGGATGGATGGGTGGATCTTTGTTACTCTTTCACGCCAGAACGGCTGAACGGATCTGGATGGAATTTGGCACAGAGATAGATTATACTACTTTTTATCCAGGAAAAATCTACGGGTTCGTAAATCACGCGGGCGAAGCCGCGCGCGGAAGCTAGTAATCTATAAAAATAAAAATGAATCGCCAAATGTGTTGCTAAGCACATAACTTCAGAACGGTTGCATCTTTTTGGCTAATTCTTTTTTTGTTGTATTCATAATTGTCAGGACTTTATGAAAGAAAATTTATGAAAAATCGGAAATTGTAAATTGCAGCCGTGCGAAGCCGGGACGGGTCTCTAGTTATAAATATTAATTAAGATAGATTGTTCGGTAGTTCTAAGCTGTTTAATTACACTCGTAGTCATAACCGTGTCTCCTGAGCATGAAGTTCTGAGTATACAGCAACCATGGAGTTTCTTGCACGTTCTTCTCTACAGAAAAATAGCACTTTGGAACGTGGCTCTGTCAGTCTGACTATTCTATTATTATAAGTGCCTTTAACTGGTCTAAATGAACAAAAATATATTTTATTTATTATTTTAGAGTTTTCATTCATCACTCAAAGATAATTTCGCATAAATAACAATAAATTTCTACAATTATTAATCAACATTTTGGAGACTGTCCTTTATAAATAATGATGATTTCATCGATAATTAATTTCGTCACAATCATTTATAATATACTTATCGCTATAACAGACATGGAAGCCCTAGGTATATCTATTCGTCCTATGCTAACCTAGTACAAGATAATTGAATGAGTAATTAACTAACATAGCATCATGCGTAATTCCTCGAACGGTTAGGCAGAGTTTGAGGTTAAGTTGACTGTTATTGTACTACTGAGAATATCCATATAGAGAAACTTAATAAAACTTAGCCCGACCCGAGAACTGAACCCAAAACCCGCTTGCGACCGCTAGAACAATGAGACATTGGCATGTATGAGTAATATTGATTTAAATTACGAATCATACTCACTGGCGTAGATATGACATAGAGCTGATAACACCGCAATAAAACTCACAACCTTCCACATTGTCACGATAAAAGAGGTTATCAATTGATTTACATTAAAGTTAGTGCGTGCTGCTTTTGTTTATATACAAACAGTGGAGCGAATAAAATAATTTTATATAAAATTTGTATTATATACACGAGGGCAAATATTTGTGGTGCGGTTTGTAAGCTGTAGCGAAAATTAAGTAGTTCAGAAAGTTCTTTAATGTGTCTCTTTTTATAATTAAACTCAGAATGACTCATCTCAGGAAGTTCCGAACTAATATTTGTTCTCATTTGTTATTTATGTAGCAGGCAAGAAATAATGTTGAGATTTTCACGCCAATTTATGCACCTTTTCTACTAGTATATTCGGGTTGCATAGAAATTGATTTTTAAATATAAAAAAATTCATAAGCATTTAGTCTCGGAATTGGCTGCATGGCGGCGGTATTGGTGAAATGAGAGGTGTACACATGTACACCATCTATGCCTAATCCATCGGAATAATACATATATCGGGATTAGGAGCATTAAGTTAAAAAAAATGTGATATAAGGTTGGCACTATCGCTCGTGTTAACATTTTTTAATTAGTTGTCCAACCAGAGCTAGTCTAACAAAATGTTCTTATATTTTATGTTTACACCACACAAATGACTAGTTCGTCGATGACTCAAACATTAATAATTATTATCGCTACTTCATTCACATATTATTTCGATTTCTTTCTTTTTGTTTTTCAGACCTTTTTCTTATCTCAGTCATAACTGCTTCTGCAGTGGATATCAACCCGGTGGTCTTTCTACAAAATATTTGAGTTCTATTTTTTTCCATTCTTAATACCTAAGTATTGTCTTTTAAGGGATCCTGTTCACTATCGTTTTATGTACCTACTTAAAGTTTGAATATCTCAGCTAAGTATATTTTTTTAACCTAATCCATGGGATCCATGTTTTCGTTGACAATAAATCGCGGGTGTAAATGTTCTCTTACCAAATTTTAATAACATCCTTGTAAGCTTACTAGTAGGTATTAGAACGTTCAGACTGAACCCTCTTACACTTTAAACATTCTTCTCAACTGAACCCTCTTACACCGCTAAAACTTCAAAATTAATCAAACAAGATCCCTTAGTGTATTTATGAACATTATCTTACATAAACCGATTAGAAGTATGTAGTTACTTGTTTATTTTCCAAACTTGTAAGTCGGGGAGTGTAGACGGGATTTATAATACAATTGAACCTCTGACTGGACCCACTTTATGTCCATCTATGGGTTACTAAATACTTTGATGAATACGTTTGTGTCCAATGAGATACATGGTGCAGTTTGTCTAATCATTAAATTCAGAAGTTAGAGATTTGTTCTCAATAGCTACTTCGGTATGTAGTCTACGTACTACCCTGTTGCATGGGACTTAATATAGGCTTCGGCGCAATTTAAGGGCATCATCTCTGTCAAACCCTTCGGGAATACGGAGTTATATTACATAGCATCATCTTGCAAATCATGCAATCTTTATGTGTTCAGCTATAGTCACACAAAGATTTTGGTTGTATCTCTGTGTGTCCACAAATCCAAAATCCTTACCAAACTACTTTTTTGCGGCATAATGTTAAATCTGAACGTAAAGTTTTAAGTGTCCATCTAATGTAATCGCTCTAGCTAAACTTACGATTTAATTTAAGGTAACATCTCTTGAAATTCCTGTCACGTAATGCAATCCACTTTAAAGCCAATTCAAACAACTAGTTACAAATGTTAGTGATTTGGAACAGCTGTTACGAACCTTCGGAAGTAATCAGTGTTCTAATTAAACATTTGTTTTCATTGGATTAAACTTATAATTGAGCTGCACGCTTGCGCGTAGAGCTTCAATCTATTGTTTTAATCTCTATAGAGCTCTATCTAGACCTTGGATAACAATGCCTGGAGAGTCTTTGTTATGTAGATTATCTTCGTATCTCGTTCATCTTGTCTTGTAAATTAGAAGGTGTTGTTGTCGGTGTAGTAAGCTCTGTATCGTCATGACAACAATGACCACCTGTAGCTTTGTATTGTTATTATTGATTAACGGTAAATGAATCTGTATTTCCGATTAATTTATCTTTGTGGGGATGTTAATTGTGAAATGTTATTACTGGAAAGTGTTTCTAAAAATAAATAATTTAATTTGTAAACTAATGCAAAAATTATTTGTTTGTTAGGTCTTGAAACCAAAATAAAAATTAAATAAATACATAAATAAGGTAAAATTGTCATAATACTTTAATTGTCCATCAGAAAGTAGGTACCTATAGTTTTTTCTCTTGACAATTTCTCTGTACAAAAGTAACACTCCGCCGCGACAGTGATATCACTGCCGTGACCAGGATTCGAACCTGGGTTACTACGGCCACAACGTAGGGTCCTAACCACTAGACGATCACGGCTACCGGAGCTGGTGGCAATGTCTCTCAAAATCTCAGTTACTTTCTCTCAATATACAGGTTATTGTAAATTGGATCATTTGCAATGTCGTGATAAAAACTGAATGGTAGCAAAAAGGCTGTATTTTATTAACGGTCGGTTTATAAGTAACGTGGGGCAGTTTATTGCCCGGGGCTATTGTAATGTAGCGTGTAATTAGTTGTATTTAAAACGAGAAGCAAAGAACCATGCCACTGTTAGCCTGAGGACTGTCTTTTGACGTTTTATTTTCGTTTACAAATAACAGCACATTTTTTTCTTAGATACAAGATAAGAATATAAATTGTGCTGTTTAAAAAATCCTCTTTACATAAACAAATGTCTTGAAAAAGAAAATGTAAAAATGAAAAAAGAATTTATTGAAAAAAAAATATACAAATGTTTAACTTAACCTATGAGATCAAAAAAGAAAACTTATAGAATTTGTACATTTTTATGAGTTGAGCACAGTAGTTATTAAACGTGGTCCCCACACTAGGCATGCCTGTATCGTGGGGTCCCAGGAATACGAGTTCAAATTTCAGTGTTGCCTCTAGCACTACGCAAATTAAAATAGTTAAGGTTTTAAGTAACAAAAATGTTATTAATAGCTAGAAATCATTCTTACAAAATTACATTATTATTAATCTTAAATCGGGGTTTTGGATGACGCGACCATGAACTTCGTACGTTCAGTGACATAATGAAGTGTCGAGCTACCGTCAGAGCAAGAGAGCTGTCGTAGCAATAATTCAACTTGTTAGCCTTATTCTTACTACAACCAAGACGTCAGCCTAACGTGTTTTCCGAAGCACGGCCCCTCCGTGCTGCATGTGAAGAATGGTCACTCATCCAACGACTGACCGCAGCGAGCGCTTATTTACCTCGGCGATTGACTGATCTGCGTGGTAGCTATATATGTGGCTACGAGACCCTAATATGGTTTACGAACCCGTCATTTTTCCGGGATAAAAAATAGCCTATGTGCTATTCCAAACTATAATCTATCTCTGTGCCAAATTTCATCCAGATCCATTCAGCCGTTCTGGCGTGAAAGAGTAACAAAGATCCATATATCCATCCATCCTCACAAACTTTCACATTTATAATATTAATAATTAATAAAGTAGGATATTCATTTACTTACTCGCGAATACTAGGTACATATAACAGTAACTATTATTTTGGAGAAATAGGTCACAGCCAACGGGGTGTTCATATATAATGAACTTGTTACACAAAAGCACACTATTGTGATTGTGGAATCGTGTAATATTTGCCACATGTAGGTTGGCGCACCTGTTATTGTTGAAATTGTGAATGATACAGTGTATATGTAACGGTATAGTTCTAACAGTTCGTGCTTATTTAAGGGATTAAAAAAGCCTTAGCATCATGGAGTATACCTACCATTGTACACCCACATTTCGCCAATACCGTTATTGAGTAGGCCTATTGTAAACTCTGGGCCCCTGAGAATTTCTAACGAATAAACCCAATAACACATTGACCGATCTAGCGATCTAACCCAGGATCTCACGCTCAGCAGGCGCACTTGCAACCACTAAACCAATAAGGGAAAAAATAAAAAAAACAGTACCTGTAAAAAACGTTTAACCTTGTTTCATCATCAGCCATAAGACGTCCACTACTGAACGAAGGCCTCCCTTAAGGGAGGGTTTGCCATAATCCCCACGCTTGGCAGGCGGCTTGGGGATCACAGTAGCTCACCGATTAGTGAGAGGGCGCTGCTGCCCGTCCTCCGGTGTCTGGCCGCAGATTTAAGACGTACCCGGGTAATCGTATCGTAATCGTAACCTTGTTAGTAGATGACAAATGAAAATATCGTGATAATTTTATTTATGGCAAGTTAACTCGTTTTAAAACGAATACAAGGAAGGAATATTGTTGCAGTTCTAATTAATCTTCTCTTTTCTTATCAATTTTCGAAATGTTACACGGTCTTGATTAAGTATACCACATATGTATGTACATTATTTACATGTCATTTGAACTTCAAAGCAATGTTACAAACTTGTACGTTTTACATGTAAAATTAGGTAACCTTTCTTATGAAGAAACAGTGTTGCTTTTTACCTTAAAACGTTATTGTATAACTTTGGGAAATTTTATTAGTATTTGAATGACAAGTAGTGTTCAAAGATTTTGACGTCGTAATTAGCGGATCCTAAAATTACCTTTTTATATTCATTAAAAGCCGTTAAACGTTGACGAATAGAAGTTAGATATTATTAGAAAATAAGTAAATTCTTAAAAACTTGATGTTACGATTTTTAAGCTATACGTGTCTCCTACCCAGCTAAGCTCACATAATATTTATAAAAACAAAACTGATGCTCCGCCGCGACAGTGATATCACTGCCGTGACCAGGATTCGAACCTGGGTTACTACGGCCACAACGTAGGGTCCTAACCACTAGACGATCACGGCTATCGGAGCTGGTGACTAACAAAACGAAATAAATAATCGCTTTGGACCAAAACTGGAGTACTTTCACAATCACCACGGTTGAATGAGCGTGGTATTATCATGCTTGCTTGAGGTAATATTATTGGTCAACAAGCATTTTTTTTAACCTTGCTGCTATCGTCTTACTTACCCCTTACTATTATAGATCCGTACAGAATCAAATCCGCGACACGAACCACAGAAAGCCAATCGCTTAACCACTGTGTCAACCGTGCTCCATGCTCCATTATTTTGGCCTTAAAATGGTGGGCAGAAATGATGCATCGCTTAAATAAAAAAAGACTTCAGTAATATATTATTTTATTCAGACAAAAGTTTCAAGCGACGCAAAGTAGACAGAACAGAAATTCTATTTATTGTTTACGAGCACCAGAGATGGTTCGCAATCTAATAAAGAAACTTCATAGATTTAGAAACAGTGTCACAAACATACGACTTTCCTGCCAGAAGGATGTTATCGGTGAACCGAGACACGTAATATCTAAGTTACAGAGACCCTAGTGTAAGTTTCTTTTGACAAATTCGATTTAACGCATCGAACGCGTTCGGCGCTCCGATTGGTGAAGAGCACAAAACGCGTTCGATGTAGTAAATCGAATTTGTCAAAAGAAACTTACACAAGGGGTAAAGGTGATAGCTGTAAACACAGGTATGCTTGTTTTAATATCACAAGACGTAACGTCATTTTCGTTGAATTTAAAATCCCCTGGAGCACTTAATCTTTAACCCACGAGAGAATCATCAAGAGTACTTCCTTACCGTAAGCATATACCTGTCGTTTGCACTTATTGTCTTGCTTAGTAAGCGGGGGACTTGACCCAGGGGAATATCATTCAGTATGGCCAGGTGGAGGCAAGCCTCGAGCGAGTGAGATTAGCGGTAACTCCGACACTTGAGCACAGACTGACGGGAATAACTAAGGGAACATGATTAACCCGTCAAGCGATGAAGCGGCAGAATGTAGACACGATGAAAAATTTGTGGACGTACAGTTCACAGCGTAATAATAAAACAGAAACATTTTTGTACGCTATGGTTGCAAAAATATAGACACAGCTTTCCAAATTCAAAAATATATGCGGATTTCTTATTTTACGAGAATTTTGGAGCGTTTACATCAGACATTTGTTTTTTAGTGTTGACAATATATTGCGATAAAATCAGAAGCGAGAAACAAGTGACAATCAGTAGTAGGGATCCGGATTTTTGAATGAGTGTCTTTGTTCAACGAGTAACTAGGTCATACGGAGCTTGTAGGTTTATCGAGAACTTATCGAACGACTTGGTTTGTTCGAAGGTCGCAAGTTCACTGACTTTGCCCTAACTCCGGTATTCAGACTCGGTGCGGGACCCTTTGTGGTATTCAGGCTAATGGTTTTGGTGTGAATGCGGTTGTATTTGAATTTGAATTTAGAATCGGTGGTGCGTATTGATTTTCGACGTTATTTTGTACTAAATTAGGTATGGCTTCAAGAGTGTCTTCGAGAAAGAAGCACTTAGTAATTTTGACAATGTCGCCTAAATAGGGAAAACCATTAAACTTGTTGGCCTACACCCCAGGCCGATGAAGGTCAGTAATATCGCTTCTTTTTATATAAAGACACAAGCAATCACATGAGAATCGGTTATGTCGTAGTGGAAAGATTAGCCAGTAAGTCGTGGTGGTATCGAGGCTGACTGTCTAGAGTGTGGCAGATGATCTTTTGTGTTTCTCGTGAAATTTCTTCTCTGCAATTCATCTATAAATCTCCATATTAACTGTCAAACAGACGATAGCTGAATATGAACCTTACACTAGTAATATTAAGTCGTTAATTAAGTCGCCATGTTGTATTTTTGTGAGGCAAAATAAAATTCATATAAAGCGGGATTTTTAGCTTCTCGTTTTTCACAAAGTATTTAATTTTCGGTTTATTTCTGTCGAAGATTTTGATCTAATTTGCTGGTACGTTGGTATCTTGCGTGATTAATTACATGGGTATAGGTATACATCTTAATTGGGGTTCCGTTGGAGTCTGCGTTATTTGAAATGCAATTAATTATATTCAGTGATTGAATTATATTTTACTAATTTCCGCGCGCGGCTTCGTCCGCGTGATTTACGAATCCGTAGATTTTTCCTGGATAAAAAGTCTATATATAGCCTATATGCTATTCCAGACTATAATCTATCTCTGTGCCAAATTTCATCCAGATCCGTTCAGCCGTTCTGGCGTGAAAGAGTAACAAAGATCCATCCATACATCCATCCATCCATCCTCACAAACTTTCACATTTATAATATTAGTAAGAAGAAAGATAAGATAAGATAAGATTCATCAAGCTCCAAAAAATTACTATTACATAGCAAAATATTTTCACGGTCTGCTTTTGCAGTAAAATAATCATCTGGTTCGTTACGTTCAGGGGATACAAACCCGCGACACGTAAGACAGCAGCTGATCGCTCAACCACTGCGCTAACCGTGTCTTCAGATGTTCTTTTAATAAAAAAACTATGATTTCTTATATATATATATATATATTCTCTTCTTTCTCTTTTCTCTTTTTTTTTATAAAACGTTGCCCCACACTAGGATTTCTCCTGTGTCGTGAGTACAGTTTACAAACATACATGTCACATGCACACACAACCAGACCCGAAACAACTATCTGAAGATCATACAAATATTTGTTCCGTGCGGGGATCGAACTCGCGACACATAGCGCAGAAAGCTAATGGCTTAGCCACTGCGCCAACCGTGTCGTATATATTTAAATAACGTTGCCCCACACTGGTAATAATTCCTGTATCGTGGTTGCGTTTACAAACACATATATTCACGTGGACATACACCCAAACCCGGAACATCTATCTGTAGATCATACAAATATTTGTGCCGTGCGGGAATCGAACCCGCGACACATTGCAGTCGATCTCTCAACTACAGCGCCAACCGTGCCGTTGATTATTAAGATTGGTTTCGATTATCAGAACCGGGGACGGACTCCAGCATATCTGTTACAGGCTATTATTATGTCCTCCTGACCGATTTCGGTCACGGCGGCCAATCTTACAGGAGATTAGCCAACTACGCAGGAGATATTATAGAGCACAAGTGTGTGCGCAAACACAGGTGCTCTCTCTATTCCTTCACTGTCATAGTCCGATGGGACGGCAATCCGACACGACCGGAGAGAGATTAGGCGCAGGACCAACGGCTTTACGTGCTTTCCGAGGCACAGTGTGTATTCACCTATTCACATACACAAAGACCCAGACACGAAACAACGATCTATAGATCATACAAATATTTTTTCCGTGCGGGAATAGAACCTGCGACACGTAGCTCAGCAATCGATCTCTCAACCACTGCGCCAACGGTGCCGTACAGGCTATACAAACATGTTATTTCACCCCCGCGACTCATAAAATAACGTAGTACATATTCGTACACTTGTATTACCTGAAGGTGTAGGCAGAGGCGTATTGCTGTACTCAATTTTGTTGATACTGTTATCAAGTCTCATGTAATTTATTCCGGCCGTTTTAGGCAGGCATATTGCCATCTACACTTTGCCATATTACTATCTGACACAGTATAAACCCCGAGCTGCTACCTACTGAGAATTCAAAAATGTCCAATAATACTTGGTCAAACTGGGCATCGAACTCAGGACGTTCATGCTTAGCAGCCGCGCAAGTGAACAACCAATGAAGGAGGCAGTTCATTTTGTTCTGTCATTTCTAATTTTTGGACTATCACCAATTCTTCCAATCTCATCGTTCCCATTTCATCGACGGCAATCCGTTTCGAACAAAAGACGATTTTTATTGTTTGAATTTCGAGCATGGAATTTGGCTGGATTTTTTGTTATATCAATATGGCGTCACACAAAGCTTTGTTGATAACGTTTGCTGATTGCGCGTGAACGGCGCACGTTATTTCAGGACTCAGAAAACGTGACGTATGTCCATACATTATGTCGTAATATTTGCAAGCTCTTGTTGGCTTTGTGCTTGAATGGCCCATTTTAGCTTGTCCATTGATGGTATTTTCATTACGTAAATGGATCTCTTGTATCCTAACTAATATTATAAATGCGAAAGTAAGTTTGTTTGTTTGTTTGTTTGTTTGTTTGTTACCTTTTCACGCCTAAACCACTGAATCGATGACCATGAAATTTTCCATGTACGTTGTCAGGGGTACAGGAAAGGACATAAGGTACCTTTCATCTAGAAAAAAAGTACTGTTCCCGAGAAAAAGAACAATAACTTTCGACGAAAAACAATCAACAAGGATAATACGTGTGTGTTGTGTTCCAAAATCAACTGGTTCGATTCCAGAATACGAATATTGATTTTTCAAAAATCCAATGATGCAGTTTTTGTTTTTATCAAAATCGGGCTCGTGACTCCTTTGAGTATTTTTCGCTATTCCTTATAGCTTCGGATTTGGTTACCCACGCCACTTGAAAAATTCACCCTGTATATTATATACATATAATATTATTACATATGGGGCAACGTTTAAAAAAATCCTTGGCGTTTATTATAATTCAAATTGACGTTTTATTCTGTCGCGTCGCGTTTCCATTTGCATTAATATAATTTAGCTAAAAACATTTGCCTAATAACGAGTTTTAAAACCCAGACTTACATGACCTTTGATTCCAAAGACACAACACGTCATAGCGGTCTTTTTTATTTTGGTTCATTTAGATTATTTCTTATTTTTGTTTGAACCTTGTCTCTAAAGCGAAAGTTTTACTTTAGGGCTCTAGTTATCTTGGACCGTATGCTAATCTTCTCGAAAATGTGGCTATTCAGGCTAATGAAGGTATAGATGTTACGTGTTTATTTTGATAATTAATAGACTCATTACGGTAAAATTAAATTGCTCTTTTTAGGACGTGTGTGGGTAACGATAGAAATAATAGGGTTTTGGTCGTTCCATTTTATTTTACTAGCTGTACTTGAGAGTCTAGCCGCGTAGAATTACACATTCAAACTTTGAACTCTAATTTCATCCCCTTGAGGTTGAATTTTGGAAAATCCTATGTAATAGATGCTTACACCCTATGTATAAGGAACTTATGTAAGTATGTAGGCTTTATACTTACACTGCCTTATTGAAATGAAATGAAATGAAATGAAATTATTTAGTTTTGCAATTAGGATTTTTCAATCACTTTTACACGTCTTTTTTAAACTAGATGGCGTCGGTCTAGTGTTTTGGTCTAGTGCTCGCAAACACGACTGCTAAGCGTGAGTTCTGGATTTGATTCCCGGATCGGGCAAAGTGTTATTGGGATTTTTCTGTGAGGAAATAGAAATAGATGTACCGACCGCATCATCGACTTATGACTTTCACTATTCGTTACCCCGCCTGCGGGGAGTCCCCGCATGCTGTATATCGATGAGTTATCGACCAATGAAAATGAGCCCTAACTCAGGAACTCTCGAAAATTGATCCATTGAGCTATTAGCGCTTTATTCAGTTTTTATATCCCTTTTACGTAATTCTCCTAAGACGTGCTCACATCTATCATACATAAGCGCTAATATATGAATTTAGGAAACAGTTTCTAAATCATAGCTTAGTGTAACAAGTAACCGACTTACATATTATCCCCTAGTTAGCCATTTATCTACGTTGACTTAAAGCTTGTAGAGGAGAAACCACTTTATAATCCTCTCTACGAGGATTATCTTAACGATGAAAATGGTTTTCAAAAGGTGTTTAGAGGTAATACTGTTATAAAATAATTAATAACTAACCAGCACGTTTGTGGATGAGCTGTCTTATAATGTGATGTACAAAGAAAGTGATAAATATGTGTAATATTAAATTTAATGATAGTTTCATTAATTTAAAAATTTGCCTTTTCGCATGTTATATCTTTAAGTGTATTTTTAATCCCCGACGGAAAAAGGAGGGGAACGTTTTTTTGTTGAATTCTGTTTTTTTTTTTTTTGTTTTTATAATTTTTAGTTTCATGTGAGATTCTACCGGTGGAACATGTTCATATGTCATTGGTCCTTATTGAGGGGAAAATCTGATTTATCTATGACTTATGAGAAACTTATAGTGAGAAAAATACTAAAACATTAAAATATATTTACACACTAATCAGATTAGAAAAGTAAAAAATATAAAAACATTACGCATATTCTGTTTTATTTTATTTTATTTGCATAGCGGTCCCCCGACGCGACGAGGTAGGGATATACTATTGATATTAATTATATTACCCTGTCATAAACTTAAAGGGGAAATAGGTACATACATATATATTTTTTTTATTTTTAGCGTTTCGTTTTTGACTGGAGGGTTTATTAAATTTTAAATACACGTTTTTGGCGTTAGCAACAACACCAACTGCAATGCTCGAAACGATTTACACTTCAACGCTGACACTTCGATAACGCACCTTTGAATTTTCATCTTCAATGTGACTCCAGGAAGCGCTGGCACTAGCTGACGTTTCTTCTTGTGAGGATAGGTTTTTACCTCGTTTGTAATATTCTAACGCACATATACTATGAACAAATTTTTTTTGACTACAGGTCATAATACTGCTCACCGTCGCTTGCTGTTTTAGTTATTTTCGTTTCTTCTTTCCCAATATAAGAACTTACGTAGCCTCTTCCATTCGCTTAGCTAAGGGTTGGTATACACCCGCCAACTCAGAGCATAATAGCAAACAACGCTGTCAGTGACAGTTCGATAACGCTGCTTTGTATTTTCATACACAATGTGAGGAAGCACTAGTGCTAGCGCTGACGATTACGCTCGTGTGAACAGCCAGTGATTGGAGGTCAGAATGCTAGTCGCCGTCGCTTGCTGTTTTAGTTTAATAATATATTTGTTTCTTCTTTCCTAATACAAGAACTTACCCCTCTTTCCTTAGTAATACTAGTCATAGCTAAGCGCTGGTATATACCCGTCAACTTGGACTATTACAGCAAACATCGCTTCACTTCACTCTGAAAACTGTTTGTGTGTAGAACGTATAGTTATTACACATCGGACTTTACGTGATAGACATGCACTTTATTGTGTGGTGCAAGGAAAGAGCCTCCACGAGTGACGTCTTATAGTGCGTCGTATATACAGGGTGTCTCAGAAGTCGACGTCAAGCCGGAAACGGGTGATAGGTCAAGTTATAATAGTTATCAGAAAAATATATTAAAAAAAAAATCTAGCGTAGTACATTTTTTTTGTAGTAGGTACAGTCAGTTACAATTTGGTGAAGTATTAATTTTGAATACTTAGTTGGGGAAAAAGTGAATTTTCTTCCAAGCAAAAATTGTAGGCAACAATTTACAGAAGCATTATTCAGGATTACATTATAAAAATAAAATTGATATTTTATTATTGCATATAATTTTAAAAAATACCTAACTTAGATTTTTTTTCTTATAACTATTATGATTTGTCATAACATCCGTTTCTAACTTGACGTCGACTTCTGGGACAGCCTGTATAGTACGGTAGTGAGACTTGAGATCGTCTGGCTTACCCTGGCCAGTTAGCCTCGCTAACACCATTCTTGACTGGCTAATCTTTCCACCACCGTATGGGCGATTCCAATGTGACGGCTTGTGTCGACACGATAAAAGAAGATGCACTTTATTCATTCTATTCGTAGGTTTGAATGACGTCATCGCATTTGTTACTGTCATGCTACCATCCTCCTTTAGATAAGTTCCAATACACAATTTCTAGATAATAGAAATTATTGACATTTATAAATCAAGTGAGAATTCGTTTTAATGTCAATTTATTGTAGTATATTTTTGTGATGTTTTATTGTTTAAGGATTGTAGATTGTGCACTTGTTTATAGGTAAGCCAGATCTACATTACACAAAATTTTGTGTGTTATTAAGATGTTTTTGTGTAGGTAGGGTAAAACACAGGCTGGAAACTCAGTTGTACCAGCCAAACGTGGCTTTTATAAAAAACAAAATAGTTTGGTCCTTCTGCTAAACTTTGCTAGCCAGTGACCAGTATACTTTGTTACCAGTAATTGCGTGTTTACAGTTTATAACTTCATTCATTCTACAAAATGGTTCGCTTCCTTTTGACGACACTCGAGCTCTAATATGTCCCGACGGGGTGCTTCTGGTTGCGGCGACACGGTGCCTAAACTTCATAATGTGCCTATTACTGGCATTTTATGCTTAAACTTCAAAATATCTCTGTGAAATTTTAATGTTTTTTTTTTAGTATTAATCTGGCTTTGTGCGTTATGACAAAGATGACAAGCATGTTTTTAAACTTTCAATCTAACGGGATGTCTTCCACTCACTTTATTGATGACTTGAGCTCGTGTTATTTTGACATTTATCACTCCACGGCCATGATGCGAACATTCTCCAGAAGTGTACCGAAAATTGCTCCCAAAGTGTTGTACTTAACTTGATGTCAGGCTTCTTTCGTAACAGAATTTCACAGAGTGTCAAATACCTATTTAGCGTGTCAGCATTATTCTCGACTACGTTGGCGTATCGTATTACATTCCATTATGATGCCTGTCAAATATTTTTCAGGATATATCACAATCTGTGGTTCTGAGGTATGAATGTACATATGTGTGTGTGATATGAATTTTAGTGTGCATTCAATAAGACCGTTTTCATAATTCAAAATAGATTTAATATATAGGACAATCAAGTATCTTAACATTTAATTTTAAATATATTTGTCTCCAATACCTGATTAATCTAAAAAGCTCGGTATATAGCCTATCTAAGAACTTCCAGGGCACATAAACAAGGGATCTGTAGCAAGGATAAATCACAGCCATTCCGTCCAAGGATACGACACGTCAACATTCGTTTACGTCCACAATAAAACGACTATAAGTGTTTCATACACTTTATTGCTTCACGGATATTATTCTCCATAAAATCTCAAACAACCACGTTTATAACGACGAAACGAGCGGCTCCCCGGCGAGGGGCGCCTGTAGACTATACGAGGCACTGAGAGACAGGAATCACAGATTGACAGAGCTTAGAAGATATAGACGGACATCAATAGAGGAAGCTGGAGGGGGGAGGGCGGGGAGAGGGCGCGGGCCGAGCCAGGCGCGGGTGGAACGCTCCTAAAGCCGCTTCGTTTGTCGACGACGGTCTTTCCTCCCGCACGCGAAGCTGCGGCAGGCGCCACGCCGCGCATGCTGACGTCAGAGCGTGTCGGTTCAGCACCCAATAAGCTACAGCGTTCAGCGCTGAGTGCGCGTATCCAAGCAGCAGCGCGAAATGCGCTAGTAAAAATGGCACGTGGAAACCAAACGCGCTGGCTATCACTATAGCGGCGTGCGGACACCAGCACATGGCGAATATCGCCGCGATGCCCATGAGGACGTTGCCGAGGCGACGTCGAGACCGAAGTGTCGATGTCTGTGGTTGTGGGCCAAGGAGGCTTGGTTGAAGCTTCTTTTTCGATCTGACGTCACCTACATCGACGGCGTCGCGGCGTTCTCTTGGTCCTACACCAGCGACGATGATGACGTGTGTGGGTCTCCGCATGAGGGGCACTGGGAGAGGCAGCTCCCCGTGCGCTGCTCGGGCGGTGAGTGATAATGCAGTGAGTTTCACCCGCACTGCCCAGTGGCACTTGGCTACAGCCATGACTGGGAAGCAGTAGGTGACCAACGCGTGCGCCGCTGCTAGTGGAGGACACGATATGCAAGTCGTTGTGAATGCTGCTGCGCCTGGGGACAGAAAAAAACATTTTCATATTCCTACTAATATAATACACGCGAAATTTTGTAAGGAGGTATGGATGTATATATGTTTGTTACTCGTTCACGCAGAAACTACTGAACAGATTTGGTTGAAATTTGGTATGCAGAAATACACTGTTACCGTGGGATGATCAGCGTCACTTTAAACTACGGGTAACACTGCAGGGTTCAGCTATCGTTCATAATATTATAAAATTGAAGACATTGTTTGTTTATTTTTTTTTTGTTTGTTGAACGAGCTAATCTCTGAAACTACTAGCCCGATTAAAAAAAATATTTTTGCATGTTATAGCCTATTGAAAAAGGTTGTTGGCTACTTTCTGATCCGAAAAAATGCACGAGTTCGTAATCCACGCGGGCGAAGCCGCGGGCAGAAGCTAGTATTTATATATAAAATAGTATTAGTAAGTAAGTATTAGGTACTTATTTGGAATATTCAAGGGAAAGGGGAAAGTTCAAGTTTATTCATTCATTCAAATAACGGTAGTAAAACGATGCCATAAAAATATTTACTACGAGATTACAGTGACCCTTTTTGTTAATATAAGGGATAAACGTCTTTTACGGATGTCGGATTGTTTTTTTTACGATCGTGTTGATCATACTTTGTCGGCACTATTTGTATTTGAAATAATTTAACCCGTCAAGTGATGTAAATGAGACTCAATAGAAAATGTTGTGTCTTCTTGCCGGGCGTCGCGTGTGTCGTACAAGGGCGGATCCAGCTTTCAAGTCGGGGGGGGGCTCACATAGTTGAAGTCTAATCAGGACAGACATTCGATTACAATTTATTTTTACAAACGAACAAATTATTTTTCATGTAAAGTATTTATATTATTAAATCAATGCGATTAGAAAAATTATCAGTGGTCGGCCTAGACCCAGCCCAGAGGGGGCATGACCCCAATGATCCCCTGGATCCGCCCTTGGTGTCATAATGAATTAACTAAGAATTGTAGTGCTGTTTAGTATTTAATTAATGAACTACGTGGAGTCGTGGTATCCTGCGTTTATATCGTTGTATGACGCTGTTTCTGTGAAGTTCACGAGTTTATTTACCAAGCAGTATGTTTAACAATAGACATAAGTGGGCTACCAAGGCAAGAAAATCTTTTAAACCTTTCTTTAAAGTAAAATTTCAGCATTATACAGTGTTGAATTTTTAATGGAACCTAGCACGTTATTTATTTCTATAAATTCTTTTGTTAAAATGAGCCTTATTTGTCTACTAGCTATGCCCGCGGGTACCCGGGTACGTCTTAAAACTGCGGCCAGACACCGGAGGACGGGCAGCAGCGTCCTCTCACTAATCGGTGAGCCGCTGCGATCCCCAAGCCGCCTGAAGCGTGGGGATTATGACAACCCCCCCCCCCCCTCCCTCCACTTTGGGGGAGGCCTTCGTTCAGCAGTGGACATCTTCTGGCTGATGATGATGATATGCCCCCGGGTCCGGCCGCGCCTCAAAAATATTAATAAACTTATTTTTGAGCCGGATCGATCTCGGTAGCTGTCAACTGCAGTCGTTCCATTTACCGCTAAGCCTAGAGGATTGCAGTTGTCGGGTACTGACGCTACTGGCTAAAGCTGACGCTGACGCTAAAGGCTATTTGAATATCCTTGTAACTAGGCAAGTGGCTACTTGGGTAGTCAAGAAAAATGTTTAAAAAGCCTTTTCTAAGTTTAAAAAATTATCGCTTAGTTTATGTTTCATATAGCGTGATGTTTTTTTTTATCACAAATGTTCAAATTCTCTGATTTGTTCAAATTACTTTCATAAACATCGATATCGATCGATATCATAAGATCAATGTTGTAGTAAAATGTGATCTACCTAGCAATAGAGCCATGATCCAAACGGCGATGACGGCTAAGTGCGGGCGCGCACACATGGATGTGCCGCCGCGCCGCACCGCGCCGCAACGGTCCGCTGCGATCGCTACTAGTGATAGCGTGCTGGCTGCCACAGGGAATGACTGGAGAGAGAAACATGTATCAATGAGAAGAACGCTACTAGAGAAGTAGGGCCCTTGGAAGAAGATTAATCGAGTATTTGTAGATTTGCGTAATTATACAATATTTTTGTGACTGTTATTATCAAAATACAGAGGGGCTCGTAGCTGCATAGCTACCGCGCAAATCGGTCTTTTTGCGAGGTTAAGCAGCGCTTGTCGCGGTTGTCTTTGGATGGATGACCATTTTTCACACATGGAGGTGTCTCGCCCTCCGTGCCTCGGAAAGCACGTTAAGCAGTTGGTCCGAGGCATCATATTAAGACATTTGACAATCATTATGGATGTCAGCAGTCCAAAAAGTCTTACAACCAGTCTAACCTTGGAGTATCAGAGTCTTAGTAATTCGGTGACGGCGGTGAGATGGCAGTCGCTCCTTGTAAAATACTGACATTCAGCCGCAACCGATTAGATTGGAAGCCGGCTCCAATGTAGTTGGGAAAAGGCTATCAAAAGAATCTCTTATATACCTCGATATAAAAAGTAGCTTGACAAGGCAGCTCATCTATTCTGGCTGCGCGGGTGGCCGCTAGTGGTGCACTGGCTGCACATACTAAGAAGTCGGCTGCGCACGCGCTTAGCATCTGCGGCGTCCGCAGTCGAGACGCCCCGCCCGAAGCCAGCGCAGCCATTAAGCTCACATTACCTGTACAACAAAAAATTAAATTGTTAATATTATAGTCAAATTGAGTCCATAAATGTTCAGTGCGGAACTTAGGCCCATTATTGTAACTTAGTACGTGAACAACCTAGTAATGCAGGTGTCTGTCCATGCAAGTCTAGCGTCATTGATTAAAATAGTTTACAATCTCATCGCGTGAATGAAACAGAAATCTTTCCGATTCTGTCAGTGTATCTGACTGAAAAAACTCACGTATCGTTCGCTCGTTAGAAAACACTAGCTACCCGCCTCGGCTTGGCATGGGTAGCAAAGCATATACGCCTTCATTTTTTTCTGTCGTAGTGTCGTATCAAACTGTTTCGTCGAGCATTTAAGCATTAAGCTCCCAGTCGGCATGATTTTATCCGACATCTTCAACTATCATCGTCATATTTCAGCTAATTTATACTATCTAAACCTTCCTCACTCTGTCTATAGGTGACAACCGCATGAAAATCCGTTCAGTAGTTTTTGAGTTTATTGCGAACAGACAGACAGACGCGGCGGGGGACTTCGTTTTATAATATGTAGTGATAATAGTCCTTTGTCACGGCAATAGTCTAGGTTGTAAAAATAAACTGGAACTGTTATCAGCTCATTTATTAATAATAACGGTTTTTAACACTGTAATGGACAATGTTTTTAATTACAACAACCCTTAACTCAATGAAATACTCTGCATCCATTAACTATGTAACTGTATAATATATAACAGGGGATCCCAATCTTTTTTATACTGTGACTCCCTTTACATGCTGTAATTTTTTGCGACGCTCTTGTAAAAGAAGATGTAGTGTACGTCTAGCTTTAGATTATTTATTCAAAGAAGTATAAAGAATATAGAGATTTAACAAAAAAAAAAAAGGAAATCTATGGGTACAATCAATGCGATGGATGAGCTTGCTTTTCTGAGCATAACTTCTCAAATCGGGGATGAAGTAGGATATTTTTGAGATACATTGGTACAAAATTTAATTACATAGTCTTTATCAAGTCGTAGTTTTAGGCTCGTATCACAAGATAGTTCTCAAAGCTGTTCGTCTTCGACTATTGAAAGTGCAGACGGTTTGCGACGCCCCTGGGACAGCATCGCGACCCACAGTTAGGGAACCCCTGATATACATATGTAATAATATTATTATAAGCGATGGGCGTTGAATCAACGGCTGATCTTCTGTTAACATCTCAACAGGCCGTATATCAATTAATTCGTTAAATTTGTCAACTTTACGAATTTAACTACCTTTTTTAACCAAAAGTTGAGAACGCAACTTCCCTCTCAAATAATTCGAATTACGTTGCAAATAACGGAATGTTGAAATATGTGAACTCTAAGTCGCGTGTGACTTTAACACGTTAACTAGTTGACGAACGGAAATTAACGATCTAATCACGTTAAAGAAAAAACCGTCAACGACCATCAACACTTACTAATTCATTTAACAGTTTTATAAACTTCGCCGAAGCGAAGTTATCAAAAATACTATAGACTCATTTGAGTGTTCCCCTCCACGGAAATCTTTAGTAAAAGGCGAAAGATTTATGCGTTTTGAAGGGAAACCAGAGATACCCAATAATATTTGTTCGAATTGACCCAACCAAACGGCGAAAAATCTTAACACCGCCATCCAGAAAGTCACCCGGAATGCACAGCGCCATCTATTGAGTAACATTTGAACTTGTGTGTAAATCATTTAAAGAAATCAAGAAAAGAGCTATAAACATTACATTATAAACTTTTAATTGTAAACCCTGTTTTAAACTACACATAAGTAATCACTTTCTTATAAAATCGCATATTTTGTTACGATGTTGGATACCAAGTGTAGTTTGTAAAATATAATGTAAATGTAAAATTTTTTACTACGAAATCCCATAGCAACAGTATTAAAAATTCTTAACTGCATTATCTTTTTGTTCGGGGCTTTTTTATTGATTCGAACTATCAATGACACATTTTCTTTAATCAGTTTGTTTTTAACTTTAAGCGAAGACGTTGTTTTTCAGAGCAAATAAAATCTTTAATTAGTCTTTAATTAGTTAAATCTTTAATTAGTAGTTATATTTTTCCAGACTTCTGCTACCTGGCCTATACTCATTAAAACACTCTCTACACTTCTATAGTTAGAAGTTTATTTTGTTTGCATTTTTTATAAACTTCGCCGTAGCGAAGTTATCAAAAATATTATGAGACTCATTTGAGTGTTTCCCTCCACGGAAATCTTTAGTAAAAGGCGAAAGATTTATGCGTTTTGAAGGGAAACCAGAGTTACTTAGTAATGTTTGTTCGCATTGACCCAACGAAACGGCGAAAAATCTTAACACTGCCATTCAGAAAGTCACCCGGAATGCACAGTGCCATCTATTGAGTAAAATTTGAGCTACTAAAGTTTTGCGTAATCTATAATATTGTTATCAAAAGTTAATCTTAAACGGTAAATCGTTATTCGTTTTATTGCGGTAATGAATAGTGTAGGTTGTAAGACATAAATCTTACTAACTATGAAGTCAGAGGTAACAATTTGAAAAATGCTAGATTATAATATTAATCTTATGTTTCGCAACATTTTTAATAGTTCCTACCGACGACAAATAAACAATAGTTTCTTTTTGTTTTTTATGCACTATGCGGCGTGTTTTTAACTCAAAACGAAACGGTCCCTTAAAATAAATAAAAATAAATGTATTCTAATAAGTTAGATTTATCTAAACTAAACTCTTGAGGCTTGACTAATTAATGCCTATTCTCTATTAGTATTATTCATCCTGTTCTGTATAGATAGTACAGTATCTAAGTAGTATAAGGGCTAACTTACCCGTTCTTATTTAATTTTACCAGTTTTACAAACTTCGCCGAAGCGAAGTTACCAAAAATACTATAGACTCATTTGAGTGTTCCCCTCCACGGAAATCTTTAGTAAAAGGCGAAAGATTTATGCGTTTTGAAGGGAAACCAGAGATACCTATTAATACTTGTTCGGACTGACCCAACCGAACGGCGAAAAATCTTAACACCGCCATTCAGAAAGTCACCCAGAAAGCACAGCGCCATCTATTGAGTAAAATTTGAACAACCGGCATGTTCATAAACATTGTATTTAAAGTTATTTTGTATGAAATCATATCTGGACATTGATCGGTAACCCCTGAAAATCTCACGGTTTTATACTACACACTTGCATAGACGGATATGACGCTTGAACAATGGCGTCGAAAAATCTGGCAGTTTAACTATAAATCACGGAAAATAACCCATAAGTGACAATTGTTGCAATTAATGGAGGAGTCCTAAACATTTTGTACGTGCTTAAGTTTTATTATAGTTGATTGATAAGACTGTGGGCCTTAGAAAAGAGTAAAGTAGAAAATATTCATTATCTATCTATCTCTTACGAACTAAGCGAAAATAAATTATAGTGTGTATTGACGACACGGTTGGCGCAGTGGTTAAGCGATTAGCTTTCTGCGCTATGTGTCGCCGTGTCGCGGGTTCGATCCCCGCACGGAACAAATATTTGTATGATCTACAGATAGTTGTTTCGGGTCTGGTTGTGTGTGTATGTGACATGTATGTTTGTAAACTGTACCCACGACACAGGAGAAATCCTAGTGTGGGGCAAAGTTTTTAAAAAACAAAAATAAAAAAAAATAACAAAGTAAAGTAGTGTAGGAGGAATAAGAAAAAGAAACACAACTAGGAAATAAAATATATCTCCAACTACTAAAGCATTTTCAGCAAACAATTCTTCTTTTCTTTCTTTCTTTTTCTTTCTTTTTTTAGAAAACGTTGCCCCACACTAGGATTTCTCCTGTAATTTACCTAAAAACAGCGAAATAAGGCAGTACAAACTAAACTAACCGTGCTAGGAAAATTTTGAATTCAAGATAGTGACCAGAAACTCCCGTAGAATGTAATATTAAGCTTGGGAAAAGATTAGCAATTTCAAGGATAGTTACTTTGCAAAATTACTAAATGCACGACTGCTCTTTCGTTTATAGGAGGAAACTTTTCAGGTAGATACATCACGCAATTTATACGCATTATGTATAAGTTATCGACGACGCGGTTGGCGCAGTGGTTAAGTGATTTGCTTTCTGCGCTAAGTATCGCGGGTTCGATTCCCGCACGAAACAAATATTTGTATGATCTACAGATAGTTGTTTCCGGTCTGGTTGTGTGTGCATGTGACATGTATGTTTGTAAACTGTACCCTCGACACAGGAGAAATCCTAGTGTGGGGCAACGTTTCTTTTTTTTAAATAAGAAGAAATGAAGAAGGTATCTAAAAAGAAATGTGTGTGTGTACTTGTACTGACTGACATATTATTTCGTTGATGTACTTATGTACGCACGTAAGAAGTTATACTTCTTATTTATTTTTTTTCCATTGATATGAAACACGTGTTACAGATGCACAAATATCTCAATAACTATCTTAAATATAGCAATCAATTCCCAAGAAAAGTTAAGAGACATTTACCAGCCAACTTCATGGTGTCGCTTTTATCTGTCGGTGTGCGCGCGCATCGTAACTTGAATTCAGTGTTGCCAGGGCCCTTAAGTCAAAAATTACGTTTCATTTCCTGAAATGTTACATTTTTGCTGCAAAAGTTACATTTTTTTTTTATTTCGTTTTTTAACTTCCACCTCTCACAGTTCTATGACAACAAACATTAACACTACGCAACATTCAACAAAATAAATCAAAATCAGCCATGTAAATTTCCTTTTTCGAACTAAGTACCTACGAAACCGCGCGAACTTGTAGAGTTGAAAACGTACGCGCACACGCTCAAGCAAAATCAAGTTTTAATTAATGCAGAATATGTTTCATTTTGTCATGGCGCGATTCATTCGGAGCCATCTCTGAGTATGACATGGAGTGAAGGGAGTGAAGTACTTTTTAGACGAGCCAGTTTTAGGTGCGTTCAATTTGGATGCGTTCGTTAACTGTTTGCAATAAAAATCTAGTATTACAAATCTCGTCGTTCTCAAAAGTTACGAAAATTGCCTTAAATATAAAAATTACTTACATGTTACGCGAGGGGGTCAAAAGTTACGAAAAATGTAAGAAATGTAACCTTCTGGCAACGCTGCTTGAATTAGCTCTTATCTAGCGCGCCAAAAGAAATATAACTTGAAAAACGTTACGAATAAATTGTATAAATAATTATCACGCTTCAATGGTGGCTGAGAAAAGGAAGGATGGAAAGGAAATATTGGACTGTAAACATAAGTGTTATTCTCCTTTAGGTGTTATTCTAATTTATTTGGCTGGCTGTTAAGATCTATTGGCTCCAGATAGCTCTTAATATGGGCAATAGATAAAATACTTCATAGGGTTAGAACGAGTCTTGATACAATAAAGTGGCAACCAAACAACTTGTTTGATTTACATTGTAAAAGTTCCAACTAATAATACTTTTCTCTAGGTAAGGGCCCAAAGCTAATTTCTACAGACTACAATCACGGTTACCAATCTACATTGAAAGAATCTTCAACAGCTTTTCAATCGCAGCCAAATCAGCTTGTTTATTTAGTTCTCTTATAAATGTACTCATCACGGATCCTTCATCTACTTACCAATAATACCTATGACAGATACCAGCACGTATAGCGCGACTAGCGCTGCGAGCGTCGTCTCCTCCGCCGCGTCGCGCTCCGCATCGCTTGTGTTACTGTACATCACGCCGCATCTTTATGTACTGCAACAAAAAGAAACCTTATATCAATGAGAAATACAGGCGAATTTCGATAGTTTGTAAAGTACCACCGACTTACTAATAAATGATGCGTAAAGTTATGCCATGAACTATAGGAAGTTTAAGCATACAACTTTTGTCGTAACTTGACAACTTTATTCTTCTTATTAGAATAGGGCTCAGTCTGTGTATATGTTGTGTACAGTGTGACAGTGTACATACACCTCTGTACACTGTCACGTCTGTACGTTGTGTGTTATACAACTCTCCCATTGCTTTTGTTGATAGTGGGTAGAGAAAATGACATGACAAATTCATTTACCTCAGTAACGTTGATCGATCGATGCCCACCTCGGTATCTCTATATTGGAATTCACGGTGAGATACAGGTAGAATACATATATTTTGCAAGCGTGAAACGTGCCACAATGAAACATCGTTGTGGGACCGATTGCAAAAAAAGCTGATGATTGAATTTATGAGATAGACGATTTAGTATAATTGTACCTATATATTGGCAATAAAGTCCTTGTCACTGTCGAAAAATAAGAAGACAAGACACTATAAAATTACCAATGCGATGCTATAATTATATCCCAAAACATCACAATGTCATCCCACCCAAATAACTTAACCCTTATACATAGAATGGAATATTTTTCAACACTACAATCCTTACGTTATTGTGAACCCCCCTAGAAACTCTTTACGAGTATCTTTTTTGCGGTACGATTCCATGCAGTGCACTCAGCAGGTCCCCGCATATTTTAATCCGACTTTAACACGCCACGAAAACGTTACAAAGGATTTAAATGTTCGTGCTTAGGGTACTGTTAGCTTTGTCTGTTTATCTTTATAAAGTATCAAGACACTTTATAGAACGGCAATATAAGCAACGGCAGCTAAGGACGTCTCATATTAAGGCTCGGGCCTTGGCTTTGATATTCCTGGACCAGGATCTGGTTGTGATTTATTTGGAAGCATCATGGAGCGGTCTGACTCGAGCCAAAGTTGGGGAGGGATATTTTGTCGACAAGAGCATGTCATTGAATAATAATTTATGAAAGTACCTCTTATTAACAGGCCTTAGTATGTATATAGGTATGTCTGTAAAGAGATGCTCCAGATTTTATAATTTGGTTGAAATAGAATGAATAAGCATGTCGGATATTGTTTTTTCCAATTGGAGTTGTTCGTTATCAAATGTTTTAATGAGATTTTGTTATACAGAACGTTTTGTTTTTTCAATAAGCTGCTTAGGTAAACCAATTTCAATGCTAACCACTCAAAAATAACATAACAAGAAAACGTAGCATCTCGCCTGTATTCCTTGAAGTGTAAGGCAGAGGTGTATTTTGTACACCCACATTTCATCGACGCCGTTCTAATTAGTCCCATGTAACAGGAGGTGAGCCTATTGTCATCTAGCGGGCACAATTCCAGACTCCTTGCTGCTACTGAGAATTTCAATACAGAAAAACACACTAACACTTTGCTCAACTCGGAAATCGAACCCAGGACCGCACGCTCAGCAGTCGCACTTGCTACAAATAGACCAATGAGGCATACAGTAATGTAATAAATCGGGGTGCAAAAATGGAACATTTGAAAGTGACCATGATATAATTAGCGTAGACTAAAGCTAAAATTAACAAACATCCAGTTATACCATAATTTTTTATCAATATTCATTAGCTTTATTTAAAGAAAAGCTTTCGTATTAATTTAATAAAATATATATTTTACCGATAATAAAGAGATACAGTAAGATGTAGATATCTAGGTTTTATTCTGTGGCGTGACTTGCGGTTTGGCTTTGTGCGTTGCCTATTAATGTCTCATTCGTACATGAGTTTGATAATTCGAAGTCTTTTGTGCGGTGGTCTATCTCCAACCCCAAATATGCAATGCTTACATCGAACAAACCGATACAAACGAAATCGTAATAAAAACACGATTATTATATTCCAACCCCTCGCTAGCCAACAATAAACGGAGAGATAAAAGATCCTTTGCCTTTATTACAATAGAATCGCATGTCTAGACGTCCATATTGAGTTCTGAACATTGGCAAGACTTGCATTCTTTTTTGTTTTTGAGACTAATTCCGGTGTATCTGATTCGTTTTAAAGTATCGAGTTTGCTGTAGCTTCGTTTAGAAGATATTGTAAACTTTTTCGATGAAGTTGGTTTTCTAGTGGTGTAAATTCTTGGAACGGACAACGTATTATTAGGTTTCACGTAAGAAAAAACTCAGAGTTTAGATCTAGGCCTGGTAGATGGCAATAGGTTCGCCCGCTATTCATGGGACGTAGTAGGTATCCACTACGTCCCATGAATAGCGATAGCAACATTACGTCATTACACCTCTGCCTAAACTTTTGGGGAATACAGGCGTGATGCTATAATCTGCTATGGGAGATATTCCTATACTCGATTTCTTAGGTATTTAAATATAGGTAAACAATGTTGATGTGACTTTTTACACAAACACAATTAAACAAATAAACTACTGCTTAAACTAGTGTTTTAATTGATTTGAATTAATCGTTATTGTTGTTTTACATTAGTTTTTAGTCGCGTTTTATTTTTAAACTGAGTTTTTAAACAAAAAATATTAAAAAGACACATCAAGATTGTTTACCTTTAGTTAAATACCTAAACAAAACGAATATATCTATTATTATAATAATATATTCGGATTTATATAGAGCTACTGCCGTCCGACCCCTGCAACCTTTAGGGAAATCACATTATAGTTAGCATCTGTTCAAAGTAACAGCTCGAGTTATATATCTTTGTCTTTACCTTTTTGAGTAGGGTTATAATATATTTAAAGGTGCAAGAGAGTTGCCATGATCATTATAATTCACCCTGCGCATGAGCTGTCACTTGCTAGGATAAAAAATTGTATTCTTACGACAAAACGTGGTTTTACCAAGGGATCATTTTGTTTCCAAAATGTGAGATAGTTTTTTTTTTCAGTGCATTTAGAAAATAGTGATAATTTTACACAACATATCATAACATAGCATCATGCCTATATATTTCACGAAGGGTAAGGCAAAGGTGTAATTTTTTCTACACCCACATTTTCCCAATACCGTTATGAAGTCCTATGTAATTGTGGGCGAGCCTATTGCCATCTACCAGAAATTATAGTTACAAACTCCGGGTAGTATTACAGAAAATCTGAATAACACTTTGCCCGACCTGGCAATCGAACTCAGGACCTCATGCTCAGCAGCCACGTTTGCGACCACTAGACTGAGGCAGTTACATAATGTTATTTTTGGTAGTGTTATATTAAAAAAAAAAGTCTTTGCTGTTTTAATTTTCATGTCCAATTGGTTATAAAAGGGCTTGACAGATTGCGTCTAGTGCGCTCACTATTTATGACAGCTAGCTAGTAGGATATTAAAATATATTAGATCAGTTACATGTGTCCAGACTTAGTAACATGGATAATCAAGTGCGTATCTATGGTATCCTACTAAATTTTAATGGCCGATTAAATTTCATGCTGCACAAAGCACATGAAATTTGATCACATTATGCCAGATATAACAGATGAAACTTCATATAAGTACATATAGCTCACCTCCATAACATTATTTGTTGTTTATTACCTCATCAAACAAGTCAATATATGGTTTAAAGGGGCGTTTGAGCAAATTATGAGTAAGTATTCCACTACCACAAAACATCGACAACACGCGTGTAAAAGTGACAAATAAAAAATATAATGAAGCAAATATAGAATATTTTACAAGAATATACTCTCTGACCTGGAACAGTCAGACAGTATCATGATCATACAGCTATTTCTTCTATGCGGGCATCAGAGCTGCGATCCGTAGTCCAAAAAGCCAATCGCATTTCCACTGCGCCGATCGTGTCAAAAACTAAATCAAAGTCGACGTCTCTTTATTTCAACTGGGCCTTTGCAGGGACTTTTAAAATGTCGGTACCAAAATAGTTTACTTATCAGACATAGGTAACGGTGTCTTGAGTAAGATAACAGTAAACATGCAAAAATTCCTTTCTATAAATCACCTGAAACAAGTACCTAACAAAAAAAGTTAGGAAAGATAATAAATATTAGAACTGCGAGAATTATGCCTACTTTTGTATCTCAAGAATAGAATAACTTATTATTTATACAATATACGTTTATAGTTTGGGGTCAATTGTGAACCCACGCACAATAGTTATGGGTTACGAGTATTGCTTATAATACAATAAAATATATCGTTTTTTGTATGCTACCCCAAAACGTGAGTGGTCATACAAGTTACCCAATTTTTGTGAGATTGTATTATATTTGGAATAATAATATAACAGGAACTGCTTCATTGATCCGGTCTTGAATCGAACTCAGGACCTCACACTCAGCAGTCGTGCCTGCGGCCACTAGACGAATGCACCTCACCTGATGGTAAGTGAGGATCTCTCTAATATACTTATCACGTGATAATATATAAAGTATCAAAAATTTGAAAAAAAAAAAAAAAAAAAAACTAGCCATTCGTTTCGACCTAGTTTATAATCTGACAAAACGATAGAGACCAAAATCAAATTAATTCGTCAAGATTTTGATGTAAGAAACGTTAACGGCCAAACACCTATTTTGCGCGTATTTCAAGGCAATTATGTCAGAAGCCGGCAGCTAAACGATACTCTTCACCTAAGACACGATAGAGATAAAACGGTTCATATTTTTTTATCAAAGTAATAATTAGTGAAAATAGCAAGATATAAAAAATAAACTCAACAAGAATGATTAAAGTACCAGATTTCTTTTTAAGGTAATAATTTAATTTTATCTCAATGTCGTTTTTGTTTGAAGTAAAATTAATATTTTCTTTCTTTCCGTTTCGCCGTTTGTCATTGTTGGCGGGGATTTTCTTTAGATATCAGTTTGAATGTCAGCCAATGAACAGACTTGTTGATTTATACTAATTTAAAAATAATGGTGACTTTAGCTTCAATAGCTCTGATTGTTTTTTAAAAAAGTTGCAACAATATTTTTTTGTTCGGATATTGAGAAACGATTTCTTATGAGGTTGCTGAGGTGACTTTTCTGGGTAAACTGATTTAGAAAACTTATCTTAATATAGATATAACTAAAAAAGGTTTTAAATCTACAGTGTTATTTTTTATAATTTTGCCTGAGCTTTAAATGTTGTCTATACTCGGTTTGTTTAGGTACTTAAATAATAATAAACAAAACGAGCCAAACACCTATTTTGCGCGTATTTCAAGGCAATTATGTCAGAAGCCGGCAGCTAAACGATACTCTTCACCTAAGACACGATAGAGATAAAACGGTTCATATTTTTTTATCAAAGTAATAATTAGTGAAAATAGCAAGATATAAAAAATAAACTCAACAAGAATGATTAAAGTACCAGATTTCTTTTTAAGGTAATAATTTAATTTTATCTCAATGTCGTTTTTGTTTGAAGTAAAATTAATATTTTCTTTCTTTCCGTTTCGCCGTTTGTCATTGTTGGCGGGGATTTTCTTTAGATATCAGTTTGAATGTCAGCCAATGAACAGACTTGTTGATTTATACTAATTTAAAAATAATGGTGACTTTAGCTTCAATAGCTCTGATTGTTTTTTAAAAAAGTTGCAACAATATTTTTTTGTTCGGATATTGAGAAACGATTTCTTATGAGGTTGCTGAGGTGACTTTTCTGGGTAAACTGATTTAGAAAACTTATCTTAATATAGATATAACTAAAAAAGGTTTTAAATCTACAGTGTTATTTTTTATAATTTTGCCTGAGCTTTAAATGTTGTCTATACTCGGTTTGTTTAGGTACTTAAATAATAATAAACAAAACGAGTATAGTATTCTCATTGTTAGAAAAAATTGTTATGAAAATATGGTAGGGTAACATGACACTGTTATATGTTTAAATTATAAATACCATATTATATAATTCCTTAAAGAAGGCAACATAAAAACAAAAGACTATTCTGATGTTTTAGACATATTATCCCCTTATTTTATAAAAGTCACATACTATCTCAAAAAACGACAAAAGTAAGCTCCGCCGCGACAGTGACATCACTGCCGTGACCAGGATTCGAACCTGGGTTACTACGGCCACAACGTAGGGTCCTAACCACTAGACGATCACGGCTACCGGAGCTGGTGTTAATGTCATTCAATACTACTGTCTCTTTGCAACAGTGATATTACGCTACTGAAATAGGTAGAAAGTTTACCTAAAATGGTGTTTTGGTATCAATCTCTTTGCTTCGTAATTTAGTCGGTTTATATTAAAGTAGAGCACTTTCACTGGCTCCGTAAGTGTACCGTGTAATTGCTGTTGTAATTACATTAACAGATAATTATGTATAAAGTTATGTACTCAGAGTAAATTAATATTGTTTCCCGGGATAATGGGAAGCCACGGAATAATGTTTTAATGATTGGAAATTGTATTTGTTTCGGGTTTTCGACGTATTTTGAAAACAATTAGACGTTGCTATTTTAAAATTAGTCATTTATTCCGTTAGATGGCAATAGGCTCGCCTCCTAGTACCTACATCGGACTTAAGGGCAGCGGCGTGCACAGAGTTTTTAGACAGGGTAGGCAGAAAATTTTAAAAGCTTACTTACCAATAATACCTACTGCATGTTGGTATTGGTTCGTCGTCTTGTCGATTAAATAATGATGTATGTGATTTGCCACCTCAAATATCTTATAATAAATATTTATCTGAGTTATGTAGGGTAGGCAGTGTCTTTTTGTCTTTATGCACCGCACGCCACTGCTTACGGGTATTAACAGTATCGGCGAAATGTGGGTACTTATAAAATATGATATGATATGATATAATATAATATGATTTATTTTTTTTATGATTACAATGTATTTTCGCTTTGTACTTTTTCCTTTGGTGTACAATAAAGAATACTCTATCTATCTATCTATCTATGATATAATATGTGGTGATATAATATATGATATAATATGATATAATATAATATGTGGTGATATATAATATGTGGTGATATAATATATGATATAATATGATATAATATGATATAATATAATATGTGGTGATATATAATATGTGGTGATATAATATATGATATAATATGATATAATATAATATGTGGTGATATAATATATGATATAATATGATATAATATAATATGTGGTGATATATAATATGTGGTGATATAATATATGATATAATATGATATAATATAATATGTGGTGATATAATATATGATATAATATGTGGTGATATTAATGTTAACTTATTAAAAACAGAAGATAAAATCGTGATCGCATACGAGAACTTATTAGCAGAATATGGATTTGTGAAATGTATTAACAATATAACCCGTAAAGAAATAGTTTCAGAAAAATTAGTTGAATCGTGCTTAGATCACATTTATATTAGAGATAATTTACCAGTGATACATTCCTCAATTATTAAGCATAAAATATCGGATCACTATTTTACAACAGCCGCGGTGGAATGGAAACGAACCCGACATTTCAACGAAATCCAATCGAATAACAGCGCCTATAACTCGACATCACGGCGTCGTCGTCGCGCGCCCGCACTTGCGGCCGCGCAATCGGGTCCCCCCGCGCCCCTCTCGGATGACTCGCTGCCTGTTACACGACGTGTGTTAGATAATCGTGCAGTTAGAGAAAAACTTCTCAACACCGACTTTGAACAACTATTAACTATTGAATGTCCACTGAAATTGTATTCGGAATTTTGTCAACCATTCAACAATATTTATGATGATTGTTATAAAAATATATATATCCGAAAGAGTAACCGTAATAGTAACAGTTGGATTAATGAAAACTTAAAAGCGATGATAGAAAAACGAGATGGATTATTTAATGTTTGAAGTGCTGATACCAAAAATATGATAAAAAGACTGGATTACACTAGGTATAGAAATAAGTGTACAAAAGCGATACTTAAATGCAAGAATAAATATGATAAGCAATGCATATTAGATTGTAACGGTAATATAAGAAAAATATGGGATAAAATAAATACATTATTAGGAAAACAAAAAAAGTCCTTAGATAATTTTATAATTAAGAGTATGACACAAGAAAATGATACAAAAGAAATATGTAACAAGTTCGCGTTAACTTTTTCAAATGATGTTGATCTCATTAAGCACGTGTGTCATGAGAAATGGTTAGATAGAAGTGGCTATGTGCAAGAGGCTGATGTATGTATGAGGTGGCAACCGGTAGACACTAAAAATGTTATGAATATCATTAAAAATATGAGCAGTAAGAAATCTCCGGGTACCGATCGCATACGTATGTCTGACCTTAAATTAATAGGAGACAAAGTAAGCCCAGTCATTGCCAAGCTAGTCAACTTATCTGTAAGTAAACATATGTTTCCAAATTTATTAAAAAAATCTATTGTTCGTCCAATCTATAAAAAAGATAATTGTCAAATGTATTCTAACTATAGACCAATCGCTATTCTGTCGAGCATTGATAAAATTATAGAAAAATGTATAGTAAACCAAATCGGACTGTATCTTCATAAAAACAAAATATTAAATAGTTGTCAGCACGGATTTCAAAGAAATAAAAGCACGAACACATTGTTAACTAACTTTACTGAAGAAATTAATACCCATTTGTCTGAAAAAAAGTTCATTATTGCTATATTTTATGACTTCAAAAAAGCTTTCGACACTTTGGAATCTGATACACTACTAAATGTGATGGAGGAGTGTGGGGTGAGGGAACCACTGAATAAATGGTTCACTGACTACCTCACCGCACGATCCTATCAGGTTAAGGTGGGCGACAGTTACAGCGATGAGAAACATGTCCGGTGCGGGGTTCCGCAGGGGTCGGGGTGTGGTCCTGTATGCTACCTCATGCACGTTAATAGCTTACCAAGAGTATTAAATCATTGCTCGGCGTATATGTTCGCTGATGACTTGTGTACATTGCGCGCCGGCACTGACCTCGCTGAGACTTGTAGCCTAGTCCAACGCGATGTAGATGATGTTGTAAAATGGTCACATGATAATGGAATTGTACTAAATTCAGATAAAACTAAACTTATTATTTTACACTCACCTTATTTACGCCCTTCAGGAATACCAACTCCAATATTCACTCATAGTTTTTCATGTTATCACAAAAATAATGCAAACTGTAACTGTAAACCTCTAGAACAAGTAAATTGTGTCACTTACCTTGGAATGAAAATAGACGAGAATTTCTCATGGTCTCAACACGTAGATTACATTTGTGATAAGCTTAGAATATTACTAGGGAAATTTTATCACCTAAGTTTTAAAGTACCAACTACTACATTAAAATGTTTATATAAATCGCTAGTGGAATCTATTATATCTTATGCTCTTGATTGCTATGGATCGACTTTTAAAACTTATATAGACAAAATTGAAACCGTACGAATTAGATTCCTAAAATTATTAGTAAACAATAAAACTACGAACAGTTGCAAAGATAATTACAAAAAACTATTTAAAATTTGTAAAATTCTCCCAGTTACTTCAAAATATAAATACTTATTATTAGCAAATCAACATGGCAATTACGAGCATAATTCATCACTTGTATCGCATACTCACAGTACCAGGTCGATAGCTAACAGTAAGTATGATGTACCTAGAGTTAATAATTATTATGGAGATAGGACATTAAGAAAACGTTTACCATATTTGTTAAATAGCTTGCCTGTGGACATCAGAAGAGAAACTAATAAAAACAGGTTTAAAAGATTATTAAACCTATATATTACACTAAGTTTAAGCACTATTTTGTAATAATAATAAATAAATAATAAAAAATAAATAAATTAATAATGATAACTCATAACGTTAATAGCGTGATGTAACTAACAAGCATAAGAAAGAAAACAAATGAGATAAAAAAAAAAAACAGAAAATAAGTTACCCTTAGTCCTCCCAAAAACATAATTTATACTGAAGTCCCTTATTATAAGAAAAACAAAAGACCTTCATTGATGAGAGTCACGTAATTTTTCTCATTAACTGATCCCGTCAAGGGGCGTTTCATTATATCGCGTTCAAACGTGACGTGATTGGTTGATGAGTGGAATTACGCGACTGTCATTTACAAATCATTCGTGACGTCACACGTTCTTAATTTGAGAGATCGGCAGCCTAAACAACGCGCCAACAATCTCACTGTCAGCCAATACATTATATGACACAAAAATGACGTTTGACAGAAGCTGTCGCGCGATCTACGCCTGTTGCAAACTGATTGCTACTTGGTAATTAGACTGCCGTTTTTTACATCGCACGGTGAAGAAGGAAATATCGTCATTTATCAGATCCAACAAGTCCTCTCTTGTTTGTCCCCCAGCAACGCCCTAAGCCGAGGTTCGAGTCCCACTATGGGACACCCGTAGCAGTGTTGCTTAATATTATTTAATTTGCTTGGCTGGAGGCCCTTGTGGTCTCACCATTAGCCCGGTTAAGCAGTAAAAGCGCCCTGAGCTAACTGCGAGAGACAATAAAAAAAAAAGAAATATCGTCATGACCATGGAATACAATAATCGACTTGTAATATCAATGGATCAGTACCTACTGAGCTCGCTTGGGTAACTGCCTAGTCCCGCTTTCAGAGAAGGCCTGTGTCCCACTAGTAGGAAGGAATATCCAGGATAGTCGCAACGATCAAGAAACAGTGTATCCCTTTTCTCGTTTACCTATATTATTATAATAGCCGGATAAACAGATAAATTATTCCTCTGATAATCCTAGAAAAACTGTTCCAAATTCAAATTGAAGAGCTCCTAATTTGAATTTAGAATATTTAGATTTAGCTATTTTTGTATCTGATCATTCAAATATCAGCTCTAATAATGTTCTTTATAGGTTTCAAAAGAGTTTGAAAGTACCTCTGCCTACGCTGATACACCAAAATGGGCATAATAAGGAAAATCGTCTTTTCGTCTTTATATTGACGGTAGCCAACAAAAACATAGAAAGGCAATCCAACATCCATTGACATTATTATGTATTTATCGTAATTCGTACAATACCCGAATTATGTCTGATCTCTCCGATTTATGTCCGTAATGGCCGAGTTTCCTCCTAATTTCTGTTTTACTTAGTGCAATGTCATCTTGTGAATAAAGAAGCTGTTTTTTTCTTAAGTTGGTATTATTGTACAGTTTTTTCTTTTGTTGAATATAGTTGTTTGGTTGTTTGTTTTGTTAAATATATTTGCTTTTTTTTTTCTCTGTTGAGGTGCAATTATTGGTTGATGAGCCGTGTATCTTTTTTTTCTTTTGTTAAATTGTAGGTAAATTTGCTTTTTTTCTCTATAGTCGGTGTGGTGGCACTCCAATTTCATTATGAGGCATTGAAATATGAAGAAGAAAGAGTAAATATGTGTAGGTACTAAAATACTGTAAATACATGTACAGAGGCGTAGTGTTCATAGAAAATCTAATAATCGGTACACAGATTTTCGTCTCAACTGCTGAGTGACAGAGAGAGAGGTCCTGGGTTCGATTCCCGGGTCGGACAAAGTGTTATTGGGTTTTTCTGTATGGGAATTCTCAGTAGCAGCACGGAATCTGGAACTGTGCCCGATATGTGCTCGCTCCCTATTACATGGGACTCAATAACAGCATCGGCGAAATGTGGTTATACAATAGTAGACCTCTGCCCAACCCTTCGGGGAATACAGGCGTGATGTTATTTGATGGTAAGTTTTCGTCTTTCAGTATGCGGCATCTACAAACTCAAAAGTTACCAAATAAACAGTAACATACATATACATACGCCCACATTGAGTTCTCAGATGCTGTTATTGAGTCCCATATTATAATAGGGAGCTAGTCATATACCAAGCATAATTCTAAACACCGAAACTGTTACTGAGAATATTCTAACAGGAAAACCCAATAACACTCAGCTCGACCCGGGTATCGAACTCGGGACCTCAAGCTCAGTAGTAGTAGCGCTTGTGCCCTAGATCAATAAGCCAGTAATCAAATGTCCCTATAATAAGAATTAATCACAGACACCTTACCACAAAGAGATACAAAAAACTATAGACTAATCGAATTCCCTAAAGAGTTATTTCCACAACACATTCGAAAACTGATTACAATCGGACCGGTCGCTTTAAATTTAATGATTCGACGACCGAATCGATAAATTGGAATTATTGTTATATCTGAAACGTCCATCTCGTTTTAATTATAACACGCATAAAATATTTTATACCACATTTTCATCTCTGTGAAATTAAAACCGCTCGGTTTTAATGAAATTAAATTAAATGAAAGTAGGAATTATTTTTTTAATTGTATTTGAGATGATATCGAAATAAAGCCTTTATAAAATATAATAAAAATACTGAATTGATTTGATTTAGATCACACCCTTTGATCGTTGTTTTTTGTTCCTTTCAAGAATAACATAGTACATAAGTAGATATAAATTACTTGTTACTCGCGACCAGTGTTGCCTTCCCTGTCGCATAGTAAAACTGCATAGTATGACCATAAAAAAAAACTATAAATGTAAAATAAATAAATCTACATCCACAGTTTTTGTTTATTTCGTTTTTAAGTTACAAGTAAGAATGGACAAACTTGCAAAATTAATTGAATTTACAATATAAATCATACTTTACAATTAAAGAAGAAATTTTCAACGAGATAAGTTCACTATATGTGTTATAAAAACCCATAATTTAACCATCTATTGAATTTAATTAAGTACTTCTGAGAGTCGTGGGTAAGAATTTGACTGCGGATGGACCATATGATGGACGGGATGACATTAACAGATGGCATTGGTGTGCTCTAAGGAAAAAACGTAAACTAAAAACTGTGATGATTTCTAAAAAACTGTGAATCTACAGTTAAAACTGTAGGGTTGGTAACACTGCTCGCGACAGCTGATCATGAGATTCTAAGTTCCATTCACGAGTCAGGCAAAGTGTTATTGGGTGTTTCAGTATTGAAATATTTTGGACCAGTCTGGAGTTTGGAGCTATGCTCGGTAGATGGTAATAGACTCGACCCTTTTTCAACTGGGACTCAATAACGGCATCGACGAAATGTACCCACATTTGACAAGGATAAGGCAAATGTGATGCTATGGTTATATGTCTCTCAACAACTACACTGAACACCGTCATAACCTTACTGAGGCTTCCGCTGAAAATTAGCGCTGCAATGTTGATTAAGTCACGCAGTACTAATGTTGAGTAAATAATGTTTATTTAACACGCTAACGGATATAGGTTCGTACATCACAACTGTATAAAAAATGTATTCTAGACAACATTTCGGTTTCCCGGACGAATATTTATGACAGTCGCTTCGGATCGGATCGGCTTTCGGATCGAAGGCCGAAAATTAAGAATAAATACCCATCACTTCGAGAAAATTATCGCACCAAGTAAATACTGATACTTGGGAAAAGTACTGATAAATAAACACGTGTCCCACTTCAATTTTACCTCGAACATAGTTTCCTAGTTTAGTGCAGATGAAAACCAAACAAAATTGCAAAGCATCAGCTGCATGTTCCCACACTAGTTGTGAGAGAAAACAGTCAATGCGTTCATATCTATCCAATGTTTGTGCAGTAGGTTAGGTTATGTAACTAGAAACATAATAGTACGTACTTGCCTCATGTCAAATAAACCTACCGTGTCAAAATTGTAATTCTAAATAATAATAACTCACTGCCAGGCATAGGCCTCTTAAAAGGGTTATACGGTTACACCTTAGTCCACCGCGGCTGCTTGATGCGGGTTGGTTTAATAAATACACCATCAAGAAGCTTATGGAGACTTCTCTTAAGTCCAGGTTTCCTCATGATATTTCACATTCTGCTCCGCACCAAAATACAAAAAGTTTAATCGCTAGGCTATCACTACCTACTGGCAGCTCGGCCTAATTCAGATTTTTTTACTACTAACTCAGTCCTTTAGCTTTTTATCGGTATTCTATTCAAAAGGCGTCTAATACAATAAGTTACTGTAATTCAACACAGACACGTGCTACACAAATGAACAGTTGAATATCTGAATATAGAACACGTGGGGTTCTTCATGCGCAAGAAATACTTCGTGCGCAAGGAATTCTTCGTAGAAAAGAATTCTTGGGGCGAAAGGAATTGTGAGGGCAGCAGTGTTACCGATTTGAATAGACCACGCTCCGATAGCCTTTTAGAATCGGTCCTGATGTGGATAGGTTGTGTTAGAATAGCGTGGCATTGCGAACGAAAATGCCATTGTGTATGTGTAAGGAGATCATTTGGAGATATTGGTCTCCAAGTTTAATATGCTGGTCCATATTGGCATGCTGAATAAATGTCTATAGAACAGTTGGATAATCAGACTGAGTTTTCACAATCAGCAATAAATAAAGTTTTTCATAAATTTATATACGCATTAGTAATTCGTGATTTAATTGAAGCATACATGATGTAAACCCTATTTTAAAAATCAATCATCAGTTCTTTAAAAAAATTATTCTTTTGTCGGCACATAGAACCCTTACAGGTACCTACTCTAAATAATTGAAGTTTTGTAGTTTACAAGAAATCTCTTGTTAAAAAAAAGGAAAGATAAGAGATCAGATTATTGGTTTGAACGAAGCCGAAACTAATTCAATTAAAACCTTTCTTTTCGGGAATATAAGACAAAAAGCTCTTTAAAATATCAGTCTCATATGTAGTTTCACAGCGTTCACATTAAAACTCTACGTGATGCATCATATGCAAATGAGCCAAGCTCACTCATTAGACAAATGTTTGGCGTCCACTGGGCGGAATCCGCGTCAGACTTGCACTCACATACATTTCATATATAATCCTGGTAATTACTGAGTGCTGTTTGCTATATTAACTAACGTCAGGGGATTCAAAGAAGTCATTGGAAAATATACTATACATAATAAATATTGTTATAATATTATCATTTGCTTGCAAAATACTCCTTGAGTTACAATTTGTTCTTTTTGTGGTATTTTAGTTATTATATATTTAGTATAATTGCTTATGTCATTACTTATAGTAATTATTTATATCATTAGACAAAATTAAAGCTACGAATAGAATAGATTTTATTATATTTTTATGTCTGAAAATTAACGAAAAATCATAAAGTGTAGATCAAATATAATGGGTATAATTATGTGTATTAACTACTTAAAGCCATATTTTAATTATAATTATTATTCGAAATAATTACGGTAATATTTCAGGCTATTTACCAGCCATAAACTGTTCACATTACATCCATTAGTCAAATGTTGGTCGTTTAGTGGGTGGAATCTGCGCCCAGTAATAGGGTTCATACGGGGTTAATGTAATACTCAATAATTTATTGTTAAATTCGAAAATTTATTATATTTGCCACTTATTAAAGTTTATCAGGGATGATCAAAGGTAAGTTTGCTTGTCTGTTTGTGTGTTTGCATTGTCTTTACGCCTCCATTGGCGGACCAATTTTGATCTGATAGAGAGGAAACATGATATCTTACTTAGGGTATTAAGGGTAATTTTCGTCGTGGAAAAATTCACACGGGTGGCGTCGTTGACACTGTTAGAGCTAACAATAATAATGATGTAAGCTTACGTTTTTCAACTTTATATTTTGTGTCCACAGTGTTTTATATAGATACATTCACCAGAGGCCATTCAAACGTATTATAATTTTAATAATTGATTCGTTGCTTGTTTTGTTATGAGTACAAACGGGAAATAGAGTTGCAGTGTTAATTGCTCCAGTGGCAATTTGTTTGTTGAAATGTTATTTGGTTATTTGAATGTTATTTTGCGATATGAAAATGTTATCGATGCGTGTAATATTATTATTTTGTTCGTTTAGAAAGGGTATGTTATTTACTAAGATTATTTACCTACATGGTACAAATTCAACTGAGAGGTTAAGTAAATGTTACTTATTAAGTTAAAATCGACATTTTACTAATCAAAATTGCATAAGTCGTGTTTATTATTTTAGACGGTTTATTATTTTATCTCTTGAGTATAATTTTACAAACATACATATCACATGCACACACCCAGAGTCGAAACTATCTGTAGATCATAATATTTGTTCCGTGGGGGGATCGAACCCGCAACACATAGCATGAAAAGTAAATCGCTTAACCAACCGTGCCGTCAAAAATAATAGTAAATAATTTCATTCTGTATAAAATGTTTGTATGCAGAACGCGCTAAATTCCATTATTATACGAATGTAACCATTCTGAGGAAATGAAATAGGTATGTACAATGACACTGAATTTATTCATTTATTATATAATTATTTATTCTTATGCAGTTTTTATATTATATATTCGAGTTGTATCTATATATTTCAGTACTTGACTACACCTCGTAAAAGTGCCCTGTCAACCGTACAGGAGCTCTTATATAATCTCGTAAAATAGCAACAATGTGTAACTGTGTTTCGTGCGGGGAGTACCTGAAGACTACCGAAAGAAGTAGCGAAGAACTTATTACTTTACAATCTTTACATATTATAAAACAAAGTCCTTCCGCCGCGTCTGTCTGTCTGAACGCGATAAGCTCGAAAACTTCTGAACGGATTTTCATACGGTTTTTACCAATGGACAAAGTGATTCATGAGGAAAGTCTAAGTGTATAATTGATTAAGATTTTGTGTAAATTAGCTGAAATATGACGCGGATTGTTGAAGATATCGGAAAAAATAATGCCGACTGGGAGTTTTACTGTCGTGCGCCGCATAAACCAATAGTTATATATCCTTATTAAAATATATCTTTATTAAATTAAATTTATATCGTTTTAGAAAATAAAATTTAGGCGTACATGCTCTGCTGTACCTGTGCGAAGCCGGGGCGGGTCGCTAGTATGTAATAAAAAAATGGATATCCACAGATACTTTACTTATCAACAAATTTTTATTTTTGTTTTATTTATCTTTTTTTATGGCTCTGTATATTAATAATATTAAATTATGCTAAAATTTGGCATGATGGCTAAGTTTTGATACTTTGGCAAAAAATAATCAATAAATCGATCCTACTCTGGATTTAGAGCAAACTACTTTCAGGTTTTATGTTATATCAATTAACTTTATACAAACAAATAAAAAAACTTATTTCTCCAACTATATATGACGTAGGAATTTGGCTCAACATCTCAAACATTTTGTCAGTACACGACACTACGAATATAGCTCAAGAATATAATCTCATTATAAATTAATGAATACCGAAGTCTTAAGTGCCGATACCTGCAATATTACAAACTTTATTCCAAGAACAGAACTTTGTAAACACACCCTGTACCTGCAGGTTTTCAAAGCCGGAGTTCCTATTAGTTTTGTTTACAAGTTCGCTGAACAAGATAAACTTGGCTCACGTCTCTGCATACATATGTCTCTCATTCAAAATTTCTTCACATTCCAGAATAGTGTAGCAAAACTTTAACCCCACTTTTTACTATACAAAAATATAAAATACTTTTTTTTATGAAACAAATAGGTGACAATAGGTTATAATATATTCTACAGAAATTACAAGCAGGAATGTTCTTATCTTAAAAAGGGTTCTATAATATACGTGTAGAAAAGAAAAAAAAATCTTATAAGTATAGTTATTTACATTTATATATAAGTATATATAAGTATTACATTAATATATAAGTATAGTTGATAGAGGATTACAAAACGTAAGTTTAACAGTGGCACACATTAGATCATTCTGTATCGTGGGTGCCTGAATGATTACTTAAAAACAATAATTTTAAACTGTTTTGTTTTGCCTTTGTTTTTTTTTTTTTAAACTTTGCCCCACCCTTGGATTTCTCTTGTATCTTAGGTACAGTTTATAAATATACATGTCACATTCGCACACAATCAGTCCTGAAACAACTATCTGTAGATCATACAAATATTTGTTCCGTGTGGGAATCGAACCTCCGATACGAAGCGCAGATCATAAGTATCAGTGCTTATCGTTTAGCCACTGATCCAATCGCGCTTTCATAGTTTGTACTACAGTACTGCGCTCTACTCTTGTCCTGATGGTGTAAGACTATAGATAATCTCTATAAATATTTATGAAGCCATGAATTTCCCACTTTATGACGCTGCGGCGCGTTTGATCTTGAATTAACTTTGTAGTCTTAGATATATATAGCGTTTCCTTTTGTTTTTTCTCACACAGATATTCCAGAACAATACAGATGATATTTATTTTACGTTCCAAATGTGATAATGATATTTCTGATAATTTTACCGTCAATAAATATAAGGAAAAACGAAAATGACAAGTGACGAAGCGTTTTTCTAGGTAGTGTAGAGGTTTTATTCAAGCAGTTTATCTTTAGCAAGTGCTCTAAAAAACAAGTACTTGAAGGAATGTCAAACTAAGACAGGTTTCAGGACGGTGTAAATGTTGCATATTAGTTATTGTTTAAAAATACACATATGTATGTACTATAATTACTAATAATTTTTTTTTCTAATAGTTTTATTTGCTCTCCCGGTGCTACAGTACTTATATAATATTATGCGCCTGGCACGAAGGATCATTCAGATAACACAGATAAATATCACAGACAAAAACAAAAGAATCATTACAATAGAGAAACCATATAAAAACTATGAAAAATACTGAATAACGTAAAGGATTTTCATCAAATGATTTTAGACAAAAAATAAACACAGATATAACCTATTATTCTTGTTAATAACCCAAATATTCATTCAACGTCTATTGGTTTTAACTGGAGCGGTTTGCGACATCAATCGAAAGTTTTCCATTTAACTTTATCACTAATTCTAAGGGAACATTTCTCTCAAAACAAATACAAGCATTTTCGGGTTAGACGAGTTTCTTTTCAGAGATTTGACGTCATCACGAAATTCTATTTTTGAATTGTATCTATTCTCAACGGATTTGAATACTGAGATATTGAAATTACAATTTATCTTCTGATCCGATGTGGCGATTATAAAATGGACGGATAAATCGCTGTGTTGAACGGGTTTTCATTTGCAAATTTGAATAACATCGAGATTTTCTCGCGATCCATTATAGTCGGACGATGTTGACGATTTCTTATAGGTGATATTTTTCGTGCTAAACTTTTGTTAATAAATCCATTTGTACGATATGGTGAAGTATTTTGATGCACTCGTGTACAGTATTTCTTGTGATTGGTCTATTTTCTAGTCTGTTTGCAAATTTTTAGACAGAATTACTTTACTTTCTCATTGGTCCAGTGCTTGCAAAAATGGTTGCTGAGTGTGAAGTCCTGATCCCCGGCCTCCGGGTCAGGGGGTTCGATCCAAAAGCTTGCCCAAAGCTGAAAAAACAGTCAGCAGTATCACGTAATTTGAAATTTCGCCCAGTATTTGAAATTGTCTCCTTATTAATAGACCTTGTATAAAAATAGACCTTGACCCCTGAGTTTGTTTCGGCATTTCTTCTCAGGTATAGTCATAGGAAATGCCGACGCCATCTTGTTTAAAAAAGATGTGTAAAAGTGATTGAAAAATCCTAATTGCAAAATAAATCATTTCATTTCATTACATGGGACTTAATAACAGCATCAGCAAAATTTGCAATGGTAGGTACACCTCTGCCCAACACTTCGGAGAATACACGCGTTATGGTATGCTATATTTATAGTCTTTGTAAAATTATACCCGAATATTTTTCATAAAGCTTTCTTTTGTAAACCAGTTTCTACTGGAAAAACACGAGAATTCCTAGAATTATATGACTTTCTTTTCATAGCGTAATAGAATTTTTGCGCGTAGATTACGTCATCGCTATGGTGGCCAAACGCCCGGACATATCCGGACATGTCTGGTTTTTAGAGCTTTGGGCTAAGCTATCAATTTGGGGGAGCTTTTGTTTTACAAATGAGGAATTTGGGAGGGACCTTCATACTGTAAAAATATGCAGTGTCAGCCTGTCGTTTTCGTATATTTATTACGATCATATTGTATGCTGATAAAAAAAAACTCAAGAAAAAGGTCGGTTCAGCTTTGAGTTTACAAAAACAAACTGACCTTTCTTGACAGTTTTGTACGGATACATTGATGATTTTTAATCAATGCATCATATCATCACGTCTGTATTCCCCGAAGGGTTAGGCAGAGGTGTAAAGAAACAAGACACTTCATAAACTACTTCATGTTTGTGGTAATGGATTGGTAGTGTGTCTAAGCAGGTATTACATAAAAATTATACACTGCTTTATGTAGCAAGATCCATGGGACAATGTGGTGACCCTATGTGGGTATCCAGAGTTGATGTCACTTCGGACATTGCTCGATTCAGAGGTGACATCACTGTGACGGGACTTCTTAGAAGTATTTTTCAATATTCCTGGAAGTGGAGTGTAAAGTCTGTTCCGTGGTAGATTATTATAAGAACTACTCCAAAATACCTAGTACCTCGTTGTTTTAGTGTTCGCAAGCGACTGCTGAGCGTGAGGTCCTGGGTTTGATTCCCGGATGGTGCAAAATGTTATGGGGGCTTTTCTCTATAGAAATTTTCAGTAGCAGCACGGGCTTTGGAACTGTGCCTGGTTGATGGCAATAGTGGCGCTCACCCACTGCGTCAACCGTGCCGTGATAGCCGAATTATCATCACAAATACAAAACGGAACTGCAAAGTACGGAATTCCCCGTTCCCACCATCGATAACGAGAATTCTTATTATAAACATTGATAATTTGCATGATGGAACTCGTTTTGTTGATGTAGCGAAAAGGTATTTTCCTTATCAAGTTTATAAAAAATCCTTACAATTTTCAATCTTTTTGAAGCCACAGTTTAATGCTTTGGTATTTGTTTGGCGCTCGACGTTCATTTGTCTTCCGTGGCACTTCCATTTTTGTGGCTTCGGAATTGAAAAATATTTAGATTTCGAGTCTGTTTTTATTTGATTTTGTAATCCGAATTAAATTGATGTAAAGAATTTTTTCGTCACGTGACGCTATTTCTAAATAAGAGGTAGATAATTAAGTATGTATATGTATATGAGACAGGTAAAGATTATGATTTATCTGAACAGATCTGCTGTTCAAATCAATCTAAAGATATAGGTATTAATAATCTACACATTTTAGAATTAAAATTATTTAGGTTGGTAATACGCAACACCAAAATCGAAGTGTTTTTTTTTTTAACTTTACACTAGGATTAATTCCTGATTCGTGAGTGCGTTTACAAACACATATAATATTCACATACACAAATACCCAGACCCGAAACAACTATCTGCAGATCATACAAATTTGTTCCGTGCGGGAATTGAACCCGCAACACGTAGGGCAGCAGTCGATCTCTCAACCACTGCGCCAACCGTGCCGTCAAAATTATTTTCAACTCCACTTTATGGTAGCTGCAGTGTTCTCATTTTGTAATTTTTGCATATTTTACTAAATGTTAGTTTATAGCAAAGTACCAACCTTTATCACTCTACAGTACGGTTTATTTTGCTAAAAGAATCTGCCATTTTAGCAAATACGGAATAATCAGAAAATCCTCAGATTATAAGACAAAGACCGTGAAATTACCACTTTTTAATTGGCAAATTATCATTACCCTGATTGTATCCGCAGAGGGGAACAATCCAATTAATTCAACTAATTAGCAATACACTCATCGAAATATTTATGAGCTTTTGAATCAAGTTCGTTGGCCGTTGTTCATTTAATTTGCTTTTAATTTGTTTTTAATTATTCGTGAATAAATTCAGAAAACTTGGTGTACAATCAGTTTCAATCGTGTAACGAGTTTCAAATGTCTTCCATGAATTAAAAAAATGATATTTTTGAAACAGTTTCCGACATCTTAAATGAAACATCAAATCTATTATAAAAAATATATAAAATTAGGAACTCTACTCTGATATTTAAATGCTGAATTTTTCGTTTTATGATGCTGACTGTACATAAATTAAATTGTAATTTATCACGGGCGGACAATATTAATATTACGTAGCTAACACACACTAAGTAATTAATAATTACCTTGGTTTATTCATCAAGCTTTTCTTCTGAGAGAAAAAGTAATTATGGATCACCCTGTATTTTATTATATTCTGTTTGTACAGAAGAAAGACTATGGCCTGGACACCCGTATCATCCACATACCACAAAGGAGGTACAAAATAAAGCCAGTATGTTTTTTATATTTAAAAGCAAGATATCTTACATTGTGTTCTACGATATTAGGTGCAAAAATTCACTTTATAGTGACCGTCCAATCAAATCTAAAAAGTAGAAAAGCGTCTCGCCGTGTCTCAGAAACCGAAAAAAGAGCCTTGTTTACAATATAATGTTCGGAAACCGATAACTTAGATGTCGACTGCAATACGGTAGTTGACTACTAGTCATCTGAGTTACTCATAGATTTAGAATGTAAAAGATGAACAATGACAGCTCGTAGGAGATACCGAAAAATAATATGCATATGTGTTAGTGACTGATATGTCAGATGAAAATAGAGTTGTGTATTTGCATTGTCAATATATGTAGTATAGTATCGATAGATTAATATTGCCCTAAAGTATAGAGTTATATATACGCTATTAATTAAATCCTCTTATTATAAATTAATAAACACATAAAATAATTTTATTTGTGAAAATACAATGGGTATTACAAAATATAATAATAATTTTAAGATGATGTTGTACAGATAAATACGGTACAAAGATTTAACCGTGTGCTATCCACTAGTCACAGTTTTGTGCACTGATTATGGTAAAGTAATGTATGATATTACCATAGCTAGTTTAATAATTAATTAGCACGGGCGGTGAAGCGAGATTAATTTATACAAATAAATAAAATTGAAGTGTCTGTTTGTAATGTCAAAATAACAGTTTTTTACTAAACGCATATGAAAATATATACGGTAGGCACTTAACACAAAACACATGTCACACGTTTTGCCGACACGGTTAGCATAGTGGCTAAGCGAATAGCTTTCTGCGCTAAGTATCGCGGGTTCGATCCCCGCACGGAACAAATATTTGTATGATCTACAGATAATTGTTTCGGGTCTGGGTGTTTGTGTGCATGTGAATATATGTGTTTGTAAACGCACCCACGATACAGGAATTATTCATAATATGGGGCAACGTTTTTTAAAAAACAAAACAACAAACAAACAAACAAAAAACATTTTTTTTTTTCGGAAAGAGAATTACGCTCCACGCTAAAAATTGCACGAGTTCGTAATCCACGCAGGCGAAGCAGCGAGCGGAAGCTAGTTATTTAATAATCAGATATAAATCTATCGACTTTTTATCGATATTCGTGAAGTCATTTCTACAGTCAACCCTAGCGTAAACATACATTTTAATATTTACACTAAATATTATTTATTTCTTATTTTATCTACAAAATATTACCACGTATCGGAAGAGAGTGTAATATACTATAGTAAAATTTGTTTTCTCGGCGAATTAATACTAGTACGTACACAAAATATGGTTTCGAAACGTAAGACGAAAAAATTACACTTACCTGTGAAACGTGTACTTATTTGAATTATTTCCCTTTGTCATGTTACAATTGGCAAAAGAACATGACATTATGACTGCCTAAATTTCACTTATCGCCAATAATTGCACGATTAATTTATAAATTAATAAAATATATTTGACACTAAAGCAAGGGAACAGATAGGTAACGATCCTTCAAAAAAAATTGTATCATACTGACGTTGACATCTGTCTCTTTCTTTCTCGGGTAGTGTTCATATGAAAATGATATCTCTTTTCCACGCTTTGTTGGTCTTTTAGCGTAAGCGAAATTCTAAGTCTATGGAGTTACTATTAATGAACTGTCAAAAACTACATTTTGTTCTAAAAATGTTTGGAATAGCAAGGCGTGACGTCATAGTTTTTCATTGCCATTGACATACTTATTGTGTGATTTTGATAAATTATAAATTGAAAACGCCTCAGATAAGTTTTACTGAGTTTCTAGAAGGAAAATTATTTACCAAACAAGATTTCAGAATTTAGTTTTGAGGCAGTCAACTAGCCTATTGGCTGAAATGAATGGGAATAACCTTTGATAAGGTGTGATCCGTACTACAAAATGGGTTTAAAACTGCCAAAAATCTGAATATGATGAATACTGAATATCCTAATTTTGTAGACTCGTCCCCTATTACATGGCAAAATGTGAATGTACGATAGTACACCTCTGACTAACCCTTCGGAGAATGCAGGCGTGATGCTATGCTATGCTACTTTTGTATTTTCAATGATTTATCAGTCAGCCCGTATATACATATTTTAATTAATATAACGAAAGGAAACTTGGTCAATATCAGGCTAAACCGTATTCCTACGTAAATATATATATTTATAAATCATTGCCCCACACTATGAATAATTCTTGTATCGTGGGTGCGTTTACAAACAGAAATATTCACATAAACTCAGCTCCGAAACAACTGTCTATAGAAATATTTGTTCCGTGTGGAAATCGAACCCACAGCACGTAGCGCAGCAGTCGATCGCTCAACCACTGCGCCAATCGTATCGTCGTATCTTTGTTCGACTGTAGGTATTTCTTAACTTATAATTGGCTTAGGATTGGCTAACTAATTAATACCATGAAGGTACGTATACGGTACGCTCTGATATAGGCTCGCTCCTGTGATTTCCTCTATGTATTATTATTATAACACTGATTTCATCACTCTAGCTCTGAAAGTATGTGACTGTTTATATAAACAATTGGAATATGAAAGATTTTATTTTGAACATCGAACTATATTTTCAAATGTTTTTTTTTTCAAGCTACGCTAGGCACTGAAATATCTTCTATGAAATTGATCATTTGTTATCTTAGGGATTTTTCGATAGCTAGATAAATCTCAGATAATTCATTTGTTTGATAAATCCAAACAAACCTGTTCCGAATTAAAATTAACATCTAGGCAAATTTTATTTGGCTATTAAAATATCTGACCTTATTAATCTAAAACTAGTTTTGCTAAACACATTTTAGTATTTTAATTCCTTTTCACCCGCATAAAGAACAAAGGCAGACTTGACGCTGTGGTCCTTTAGATTAACCCTTATTACGCTAACCACATTTGTGACGTGGAAAGCAAACATTAATTATAGCGCGCTGATGTGAATCATATTACGAAGGATGACAGCCCAGATCCACCGAGCGTAGTCTTGTTGGAATAAATGGTCTTTTTAGCCGCCTGAAACTGGGAACTTTATTACACGTGTTATCAATCTTAAAGCTTTATCTTAAAGCTTTCCTCGCCATTGTGCGACTTGATTATAGAACCGCTAGGCGGCAATTCTCGACCGATTCGAGAATCATGTCGAAATCGTGATTCATTGAGAAAACATCGAATATCACTCTGCTAATTCTTGAAATATCACATTAAATATATCTTTATTTAAAGGACGGAAGAAGAAAAATGTTTTTTTTTTCTTCCCCTGCCTGTAATTTTACCTGTGTCGTGAATGCATTTACAAGCACGAGACACGGAATAACTACACAACTACACAGAACAGCAACATATAACAAGTAGGTATGCGGAACTAAAGACCAAAACAATACAGTCGTAGTAATGGCGCTAACAAACTCTACAAGTACTAGTAACGCATTTAATTTTAGTTCAGATGCTGCGCAAATGTGTACACGTGTGAATCTCTAAACAGAATCGTTAACTAATAATAAACGCTGAACAGGTAGATACCGATATACGTTAGAACAATTGACGTATAATGATGGCACAATTACATTGGTAACTAAGTTTTTACTATACTTTACTATGCCGTATTCACTAAAACATTGGTCTAGTAGCCGCAGCCGCGACTGCTAAGCGTGAGGTCCTGCATTCCGTGTACGGAAATTTACAGTGACAGCACGAGGTTTGGAACTGTGCGCAGTGGATAGCAATAAGCTCACTCCCTATTACACGGAATTCCATCAGAGAGGTCAGGCATGAATCATGTCTGACCTCTGAATCATGCCGCATGATGCTACGTTATTTTAAAAATACATACATACATAAATAATATGTTTTCAGTTTATAATTGTTGTTTATTTTATTACTTACGTTGTACAAGGTTATCGAAGCTACGATAATTTCCTATTGAATAAATGTCTATCTTTTATAGTACTAAATAACTTCAGTTGGTGCGATAGTGTTTTGATCCTTATAATAAAAGGAATCGATTGGCATCAGAACAAGTTTATAACACTCAAAATTTCCCATTTTCTTGTTGACTGGACACTTTTTCTAAAATCTGTGAATGTCATTCAAAATATTTTCAAGCCATTCAAGATACATAGCCATATTAATAGGTACCGTGGGAGAATTGAACCCGCAACACATACAGTCGAACAATACGGTAATGGCTAAGCCACTGCGCCAATTGTGCCTTCAACTAATGAACATCTGCAATGCAGTCTAAACTTAAAGCCAGTCTTATCGGTTTCTGAGACATACTTTAGATAACGAGGCACTCCAGCTTTTAGATTTGATTGGACTGACGAGTAAAAAAAATCGTTTACAAAAAAAATGGAATCTCCATTGGACTTTAAATAGTCAGCTTATTATATACACGTTGTGCTCAGGAATCCGTTCATGTAGAAAGATTAAAAACGATCTTTGAACTTTCATTTCATCCCTCAAGAGTTGAATTTTGGAAAATCCTTTGATGTGGATACAGCCAGAATAATTTATTTCAGTTATTTTCATAGTGTTATGATTTACGGCATCCTCCTCTGGGGAATCTCTGTAGATATCTAAACTACATAGGTCTTTCAGAAAAGGGCTGTCCGAGCTATTTATAATATTAGTCCAAGGGTGTCCTTCAGACGCAGATTTAAGGAAATTAATATTCTAACTGTAGCGTCACAATATATATTTGAAAATTTCATATATGTGTTCTTTGAACACTAGGATTAAACACAACCTTGCTGTACATGCTACGCGCCTCCACAGAATGAAAAACTCGTTCATGGAACAATGTATACGCTTTTACAATAAACTTCCCAATGATATACGTAATTTAACACTAAAGAAGTTCAAAATTGTAATTAAATCTAAACTTTGTAAAAAAGGTATACTATAAAATTTCGGACTATTTAGATGACAAAAACGCTTGGGATTGAGCCGCCTTTCCTTCTTTTTGTATACAATTTTGCCATAAATTATTATATTATTTACTTCATTAATTATTATTTGACATTGTATTGTCGTTTAAATTAAATTATCTTTTATATATAACCGCTATATTTTGTAAATATGAGTGAAATCCAGGCTGAGCGCTTTTAATTTCATTAATTCTCACGATGACTGATCCATGCTTGCCCTCTGTTGCAACAGGTCAGCTCAAATAGCTATGGCATTTTCTTCAAAAGGCCATTCCACCCTATATTTTTCTTACATAAATCCTTACTATAATCTGTCTGAACTATAAAATAGACCCCTGAGTTGGTTTCGGCGTTTCTTCCCAGGGATAGTCATAGGAAATGCCGACGCCACCTAGTTTAAAAAAGACGTGTAAAAGTGATTGAAAAATCCTAATTGCAAAATAAATAATTTCATTTAATTACGAATGAAAACTGAACTGCGCGATCGCAGCGATGCAAGCTGTTGCCCGCGACTTCGTGTGCATGTATTTTGTGTTTATAGCATTTCGCTGCAATAGTATAAGCCTATATACTTCGCTAAAGCCCAGCCTACCTCTTCGTAACATTTCATAACGATCGGTTCAGAGGTTTGGTCGTGATAAGGTAACAAACAGACAGAGTTACTTCCACATTTTTCATAGTGCTGATTTTCTTGCCAAATTTACTTTACAGTTCCTGTGATTTCGTGATGAGTGGGTGTGTGGTATTAATTTATGGCACCCTCAATTAAGGTTACATACACTTGGATATATAGCATAGAGTTACTTTTGATATTTGCGGGTGTGGGTTCGATTCTCAAACGGATCAAATATTTGTATAGCCTGGAGACCTGGCATCCCGCCATATGGCGTGTGTGAAAGTGAAGATTTGTATTTGTAAACGCACCCACTATTCAAGAGCAAAGAGGAAGATAATAAAAAAATGTCCTCTATTTTTTTCCACCAATACCTTTAAAAAAAGTAAACCAAGTCATTCTTTTTTTAAAGGTTTAAAAAACAAACGCGTAAGCAGCGTTAACTAGAAAAAAAAACCGAAAGTCTAGAATTATTTTTCACCAACATTATATACCTACCTACTATGCAGGCGGGGTGAATTTTCCTAAAAAACAAGAATTCACTCCCTCTAGCACTGTTGACAGAATCGATAAGCGTTAAATTCATTCGACGTTAATTACTAAATCAATTTCGATTTCAATTAAGCCAAAACTGAGCATCTGCAATGCAATCGAAACGGATATGGTATCGTTTACCCGCGGCTATCGGCAGTCGATAGTTTAATCAACGCCACACCTAGATTACCTCGCCCTACGCTTGGCCCACCAATTGAGACCGTAATTAATATGGGAATTGATTAACATATATCCATAGAAGTTAATGAAGAATTTGTTTGGATAAAAGTCCCTATTGGTTTGGTTATGACGGGACTCGGAAAAAGTATTTTACTTTTTATTTAAAAGCTTTATGTACTAGTTAAAAAAAACTGTATAAAGACGGATTTAGGTATTGTCTACCAGTCTACCTGAGGGTGATGCAGAGACAAAACATTTACAATTTAATATACAATTTGGAAGAAACCAAACCAAACGTGCGGGGATCGAACCTACGCCACGTAACGCAGAAAGCTAATCGCTTAGCCACTGCGCCAACCGTGTCGTCAATTTTATGTTATACTCTGTGAGGGGAAGAAAATTAGTAATAGAACCCACCACGGGCTATCCTCCGCCTGGAGGGAGGGGTGTGCCGGACTCCTACCGGCTAAACTCACCACGGTAGTCCGCCTTGACACCATATGGTGGGTTTCGGAAGCTGCCAGAAATCGAACTTGACCTCAAAGAACTTTCTTTTAGTAGCCATGCGACACCAATGAGGCGATTAAAAGACGCGATAATATTTAATGTGAACACACATTAAATATTATTATCACTCATAAATTGTTTACTCTTACATATTTTGTTACAGTATATCAAAATGAAACAAAGTATCACAAGTATAAAATACCATTAACATAAAAAACTGGATATTTTACTGTGATTGACAATTAAAGTAGAATAGGGTTTATTTTCCCTGCCTGACTGTGAGAAAACTGTTTATCTATAAGTAACTCCATCAACATAGTTCTTTACTTCAGTCTAAATAAACTTTACTTTAGGCGCAGTCAACGACAAAAGTAGCTGATCATTGTACAAAGTTTCAAACGTTTTTTATGAATGAAAACTTTCAAATTAGAGATGGTTAGCTAAGAACATTAAGCCTTTGATATCAACTTATATCGTTGACTGTACAGTCGAACAAAGAGACAAGTATACAGGGTTACCACCTTAAAATAATGTTATAATATGTGATTTTATTAACAGTTGCAAAATCCTACGCTAAAATCCATTACCGAATCTTTAGAAAACTTCATTTATATTTGGTGAACCTGTATGCTCTCATGAAAAACATCACAAAATCTACCGTGAAACATCATTTAAACGACATTACGGCCTCAAATATCATCGTTGTCTAATAAAATTGAAGAAGTCACCATTATTTACGCGACACACGTCAAACGCCGTCAAAAGGTCACGTAAAAACGTCATATGACGTTGATGTCAACAAAATTCAACAGAATGTTGAGTACTCTGTTGACTTTTGTATGTAACGAATGAATATTTCTTTATTTTTTATTAGCTGTCTTAAATTGTAATCAATGTTTGATAAATGATGTTTTTTTTTTTAATGAATGAGAATTACCTTATTGTAAACTGATCTAATTAATTTTTATTTTTATCTTTTCAGGTAGCTCACTTATTGTTTTTGGGCATCTGCAATTCCAGAGCCATTGCCAGTGCGTTGCCAACCGTTTTCTAAGAAAATTCTCTCTCTTAACTCCATGGATGGAGAAGATTTCACATCTTACAGGTACGTGGTTAAGGAGAATGCACAATAAGTAAGTAACGTCTCGAAATTTTTTTTTTTTTGTTCCATATAAAAATTAATGAAGACATTATTTACATATAAACCAACTAAGAAAACACGGCGACTATGGCATTATCTATCCTTACGATGTTTCCATTATTTACGCGACTCACGTCAACCGTCGAAAGGTCACGTCATACGACGTTGATCCTATAATAATATATTCTATTGACTTTTTGGCGCGATAATGATACTAAACAGAGACGTTGTTTAGTCTAAAGACGTTACCCGATATTTTACGCTAGTCACGTGAAATGTCGGCATTTGACGATGATCCGATCGTCTTGCCTATACGTTCCGTTTCATTTCCTCTAACACGATATTGGGTTAATCAATTTTCGCTGTGGGAATAAATGGTAAAAATATTTTTCCAGGTTAATTTTTTCGAGAGTTGTGGAATATGAGTTAAGTTTACTCGGTTATAACATAAGCAATATATTTTGTTATGTTTACGTTGTTTTACACCGTATTATTTCAAGATTCTGTTGTATTCAATCTTGCGAATTCAGTGATCTCCTGTTTGTATATTATGTATTGATTGTCGTTAATTATGGTCATATAACTATATTATTTAACGATACCATCGTCTGTCATTTTTAATAATTAAGATTAAGGCCGAGCTGTATGATACATCTTTGCCAATCAGTTACAACGTTCAGAATTTGTCAACTATAGTTATTGGTTACATATTAATTTATTGTCATTCATCAAGCACGATAAATAATCAGATCTTTAAGTTATCAACATTTCAAAACATGAACGATCAACATATAAGTTACAAAAGCCGTACCCAACTCAAAAATTAGATCAACATCCACGAATATCTGCTGACAATAAAATAAAATGAAACGCGATATTGTACCTCAGTATTTTATAAAAATACTGACAAGCTTTCATTATTATTATCGAACACAGGCTTATCCATCATCTGATCTGATTTGAAGTGATATGAATATTAAAGTCACATCGTACAGGACCGCATTCGTTTTGCTTCGGGTGCAAAAGTAATTTCATCTACGGCATAGACATCTACAGCGTAGCAAAAGGGCGTAGACTAGGAGCTACGCCATTACTTTTGTCCACGATGTGTTCTTAATTTTAAGTTTTTAATAAATAAAAAAGTGAGAGATATATTGGTATTAAATTAACTGGACGGACACCATTTATTGATACTATAGTATTTTTAGGTTGTATGCAAAATAGGTTTTATTTTAAAATATTTTTTTTTTAAATTTGTGTTTTACCTCAGAGTATTATCACCCACAAAGCACCAGGGGTATTATTTGCTCCCTTCAAAATACGGACCTGTACATTATTGAGGAAGTACTCGGGCTTAATTTCAGCAACGTCACGCCATCCGATGTTTATCTCACCGTGCGAACGTGCCGACGGAGCGGTAGATAGAGCCTTTGTAATTAGGATTATTACGCGTTAATTATGTCTTATCTGTGTTCCAATTTGTAAGGAGAGCTTTATGTTTTGAGAGAAAGAGAATTAATTGTTTGTTGTGTAGAAGAGAGGACAAATACATATTGTTTGTTTTCTTTGGCTGGTAAAAGGAAAATTGCAGACTCGACGTATTTACTGACAAGACATTTAGATAATTTCAAAATTTGATACGGCAATAAGGACCAGTTTCAACATTGATAAAATGCCAAATAGTAATAGTTACAATATCTGTTGAATACGAAATCAGAGCTTCAAGATCTATATACATTAATCAATCAAATAGAAAATAGAAAGACTGCATTTTCATTTTGTTAGATGATATGTGGATACGCCAGATTATCACACAGTTGTGAATAGGCCCTAAGGACCAATTTAATACAAGGTTTGAAAATTGTTTGAAAAGCACTTATTTATTCTCAGAAAGTTATTTATTTATTTCATAGTGTCAATTGGGTACAAAAGTACTGGTTCCTTTAGATAAAAAAAATATCAGCATAAATGGGGTATAGGATAATAATTTTTTTTTTCTTGGTCCAAGTTGTTTTAGCAGTCAACGTAACAGTCGACAATTAACTTTAATTATAAAATAAAACATTCCAAACACGAGGTGTCGCGAGATAATTAAATATTGTTGTCGTAAAAGTATTTCCATTTATCTTTAAGACTTGGTATAATAAAACAGATAATTAAAACTTAGACACTTAACAAAAGTGACGTTAAAAATATAAGGGTGTATTTCATAAGTTACGACGCAACGACTATTTGTCATAATGTCGATTGCAACTGTCGCCCAAGTTTCTGTGTTCAAATAAAGAACGTTTATTGCCAGCCATGAATTTTCACCGATTAGGATCTTTAAACTTGCTGCAATTTGAGCGATTTTATTTGGCAGCATCTTACCTGCAGTATATAGTGAAGTCATTTTTAAACTAGGGTCAAAAGAATAGCTACCTAAAATGGTGTATCTAAAAAAATATAAAATACGAGTACCTATATGTTATTTGTTCAAAATTCACGACCCAATTATTAATTGGTATCTTTAAAACCAAATCCACAACGTTTTATTTATTTATGTATGATCAATATGTTCCTAGCAATATTTATTGTTTATGTTTGTATTCATTGTTCTGTTTATTTTATAAACAAATAGCAAACAACGCCGCAGGCAAAGGCAATTTGAGATGAAATATTATTCGCAGTTGTAATAATCCCGGTGTAATATCGAGACCTCACCTTAAAGGTCAGTTGTGCCCGTGGGGCATTATTAAAAAACTTGTACACATAGAAGAAGTTTCTAGACGTTTGAAACTCTGCGGCCGAGCCCCTGGACATAGCGAGTTTAACACAAAACAAATAGGTAGGGAACTTGTGAACTGTATAAAAAGATTTGGTAACTTATAATTGACTAATGAAATCTTAGTAATTGATCCGCTTTTGTTTTCCCTGAGTTGAGCGATCGTTACTTTGGATGTTTACGCAGTGCTGTGGCAATTTGGAAGAGGGCTTCCAGCCGTGGATATAGGTCTTTTTCTTGTGTTGTTGTGAATTGCGATGGAAACTGTTGAATTTATAACTGAAGAAGGTAAGCCAATACAGCAATAAAGTTTGTTAGCCAAATGCCATATGTGACAATGGTAATAGTATGTTTTTTGCTGTCTCGACTTTCGCTTAATTTTGTATTTTAGTTACAGTTTACAGGCTCTCAAAATCAAGGTTCCCGAGTGGCGACCACGAATCGGAAGACGCAGCGTAGGAAGGCCTCCTACTAGGTGGACCGACGACATTGTGTAAGTCGCGGGCAACCGATGGATGCAAGTGGCGGAATGTCGTTCGATGTGGTGGTCTAAGGGGGAGGCCTTCGTTCAGCAGTGGACGTCTTCTGGCTGATGATGATGATAATGATTTATTTAGTTTTTTCGGGCATAGAAAAAGTACCTACAATCACTTGCGTTTTGGATAAAAGACAGCAAGAAGTATTTAAATTGGACGCTAATTTGGCGGTTTTGATAAATTCCAAATTACCTACTACCGTCTTGAGTTCGATCCCTGGGGCATGGTTCGATCAAAATGATATTAGTATTTCTTTATGGAAATTTTCAGTAGCACCCCGGAGTTTGTAATTATAGCAGAAAAGCAAAAAAATTAAGCAGAAGGCAATTAGCCCACGCCCTATTAAATGGGACTCAATAACGGCATCGATAAAATGGACGGCACGGTTGGCGCAGTGTGTTGAGAGATTGACTGCTGCGCTAGGTGTCGCGGGTTCGATTCCCGCACGGAACAAATATTTGTATGATCTACAGATAGTTGTTTCGGGTCTGGTTGTGTGTGTATGTGACATGTATGTTTGTAAACTGTACCCACGACACAGGAGAAATCCTAGTGTGGGGCAATGTTTTTAAAAAAGAAAAAAAAAAAATGTGGGTGTACATAGTATACCTCTGCCTAACCCTTCGGGGAATACAGGCGTGGTTAAGTTATGTATATCTCCTACTTTTTAAATATCTTAATACCAATACTGTGGTGCTTAGTCGGTACAAAATATCTCTTTTGTATCAATTATGTACTTGAAACTCACCTTTTATGTTGAATAGTCTGAGTACCTAATAGGGTCTCTTTTTAAATATATTGAACTATTTACAACAAATGCTTAACTTTTATTCAAGAACATCTGCGACCAAATACATAAATAGATAAGTAAAGTTATAACCTGGGCTCCCACCACAAACAATCGGTATTTATAAGGGTACTCGACAAAACCGGAGAACTGCTTGAACGTAATTTTGTCTAACCGCACACACATATATTTAGTAGCGAAGTTACGTTATTTGTAATTTTACAAATTACAAATTTCTATAAGGTATTCTATATTTAGCAATTCTGGAAGACCCCGAGGTGGACCGTTGACCTGGTGAAGGTCGCGGGAACGCGCTGGATGCAGTTACACAGGGGAGGCCTTTGCCGAGTAGTGGACGTCTTTCGGCTGACATGATAATGATATTGATGATGCTGTATTTATAGTCATGGTACGTTAGTAGATCGTAGCACGTGGCGTTACGAAGTTTCTGCCTACCACCATGAGAAAAAGGTGTGACTTTATGCATGTATATATATTTTTAAAAAAAACGTTACCCCACACTAGGAATAATTCCTGTATCGTGGGTGCGTTTACAAACAGATATATTCACATATACAAACACCCAGACCCGAAACAATTATCTGTAGATCATACAAATATTTGTTCCTCGCGGGGATCGAACCCGCGACTTAGTAGGATAGTAGGATAGGATAGGATAGGAAGGACTATCGCTTTAATTAGAATTTTCACGATACTACAGATTATACGATTCCCCGCGGACATAAACACAGTACATAAAATCAAACAACACAACATCTTATATCACTTATTTTGCGAGGTGTAAACACTTGGAGTATAAGTGGGTCGGGTCTATTCATTCGAACCCTTACTCAAAACGTACGGTACTTACCGCTGAGTGAAGTGCGTTTTCTGCCTAAGGATATGAGGTCGCTCTTTAATCAAAGCGGAATCGGACAATAGGCCAAGGAATTGGTAGATGATTTGGAAATATTAGAGGGTTTTTTGTTAGTAAGAAACTTTACGTCAGTAGATAGTACACAGCTGCTTCTTAAATAATGCTTATGGCGGAGACACAAGTAATCAGCACTGATTTGCGCATTGACGACGCGGACGGCACGGTTGGCGCAGTGTGTTGAGAGATCGACAACTGCGCTAGGTGTCACGGGTTCGATTCCCGCACGGAACAAATATTTGTATGATCTACAGATAGTTGTTTCGGGTCTGGTTGTGTGTGTATGTGACATGTATGTTTGTAAACTGTACCCACGACACAGGAGAAATCCTAGTGTGGGGCAATGTTTAAAAAAAAAAAAAAAAAAAAAAAAAAACTACAGAAAAGCAGTGCCTAAGAGATTAGTTTTCGCGGGTTCGATTCCCGTACTGAACAATTATTTATATGATCTATAAATTGTTGATTCGGATCTGGTTGTGTGTGCATGTGACATGTATGTTTGAAAATAAACAAACATCGTTTTATAATATTATTTAGGTATATTTATTCTAAAATTGCTTTGCTTGTTGAACACTTCTTGATTAAACGAAATTAAATTTCACAAATCGTGGATTCTAAATGGATTCTCTGAGAATTATTTCGAAAACGAAAACAACAGTAATCTGATGCATTGAAAATTGATAAAAATTCAAGAGATACAAAGTTATATCCATATTTTTATAGCTGAGTAGCTTCGTTCTCAGAATATTGATGATTCCAATCTATTCATGAATCTTCTTTCTTCAATCTGTCTTTTCCCATGAGCTGGAAAAGGTAGCGATCGCATTACAAGATCCATCATCCTACAGAGTCACATATATATAGCGTATATAACAGAAATCTGAATAATATTATTTTATATCTTACTAATATCCTACTAATACTAGAAATGTGACAGTTTGTGAGGATGGATGGATAGATGGATGGATGGATATTTGTTACTCAATCACGCCAGAACGGCTGAACGGATCTGGATGAAATTTTGCACAGGGATAGATTATAGTCTGGAATAGCACATAGGCTACTTTTTAACCCGGAAAATGTACGAGTTCGTAAATCATGGGCGGGGCGGGACGGACAAAGCCGCGAGCGGAAGGGCTAGGGTTTGTTCCCCAAAGAAAAATATAAGTATACTAAGGTAATTAACCTTGAAAAAAAAAACAGTTGCAGAACGGAATTTGCAATCTTAACCCGGGTTAAGATTGAATTGATTATTTAAGAATTCCGTTCTGAAAATGGCAATAGGGTCGCTAACATAATAACGAGAATTGTACATCTGTCTGTTATGTGCATGTTATAAATTAAATTTCTGGGTCGTATACAAAGTCTGTAGCTGCCCAGCTACAGGAAGATCCATGCTGTTCACCTATATAACTACTATTCAGTGACGGGACATCTATACAAATAATTAAATTTGGAGTGTCTGTTTGTAACGTCAGAACAACAGCTTTTTGCTAAATACATATGAAAGTATATATGGTACTTATAACAAAAAACATTTTTTTACATTTTGTCTGTGTCTGTGTTTGTTCCGGCTAATCTCCGAAACCGCTAGACCGATTTTGACGACTTTCACTGGCAGATAGCTGATATTATAAGGAGTAACTTAGGCTACTTTTATTTAATAAAAGCAATTAGGATATCGTGCAAATAGATTGTGAAAAGAATCCGATTCAAATAGGGAAGTATTATACTTGTATATAGGTTGTAGGCTGCTTTTTACCCAAGAAATGCACGGGCTCGTAATCTACGCCGGCGAAACCTAGTACTAAATAAAAACTATAAAACTAGAAATGTATTGTTTCTCTAGACAGATACAATAGAATTTCATCGTCGGAGATCAGCAATCACACCCATTGTCCTCGAAACCGATTGTATTCACAAACCGCAAACCAACATGTATTTGTTCCAATTTGTGGCACGTGACGCAATATGGCCACTGTCACGTCACGTGTATCGCTTTGCCAACTAAATACACTCTGAATTTCTTACTTTAGGTGACTGTAGATTAAAATGTTAGAACACGTCATCGGTACTAAGAGCGTCCGTTCTAATTTAAATCTTAAGAGTAAGGAATAAAGTTTGAGTTTCCTTGTTTCACAGCAAGCAAGCTTTATATTTTCAGAACATATTTCACTCTCGACTTAGGGGAAATTGTCATAAAAAATGTGTGCACCTTATTTTGTAGCACGAATAAATAAGAAATGTTCAAATTTTTATTTGGTTTAGTTTCGGGTTGTTTAGAAAGAACAGCACTGCTCTCAAGATAAACAGTTTAAAGTTGCACTCAAGTGGTTCTGACTCTTATAATCTAGGAAATAAGGTTTAAATTGGTTTGAGGTTACTTTTTAAATCAGGGCCGTGAGTATATTTCTCCGCCGCCATTTCTCACATTAGAAGGTACAGGGTGGACCATAATGTTGCTTCGAAGGTGATTTACAACTTTACAAACGGGAAAGGGATGAACGTGAACGAATATTGATGAACCTTATTACCAAGGGTTCATTGTTAAAGTAATAATTTGATGTGAACATTTCTCATTTCTCGTTAAATAAACTGACTGCATCGAAACGAATTATAAATTTGCCTGACTACCTTATTGGTGTAGTAGTCGCATGCGCGTATGCTAAACGTGAGGTCCTGGGTTCGATTCCCGTGTCGGGCAAAGTATTATTGGATTTTTCTGTGTAGAATGCTCAGTATTACATGGCACTAAATAACGGCATCAGCGAAATGTGGGTGCAAAATAGTACACTTCTGCCTAACCCTTCGGGGAATATAGGCGTGATGCTATGTTATGTTAGCCTTCCTTTCAGTAGTTTGCCTTTACAGATACCTTTTGACATAAGATCTGTATAAATAATATCTTTAGTAGTTACGGCCAATCACTGATAAGTATTTAGGTATATAAGTTATTGAAATAGTTTTATGTTTGCTATCCAATTTATTCTTCATTAAGAACATATAAATACCAAGACATCAAAATACAGCCACTCAAGAACATTCTTTATTTAATTGCGATATCTAAAAAAAATATGAACATCGGCAAAATGTGGCTGCACGGTGGGCCTCCAAAAGCCTCCAAGTTCCCTTCATCAGATCCTAAACATGCTTTAAAAAGGTGCTTGGTACCTATCTAACAGGTTGTTTGGAGTTGGGAGGTCCCATACACATATCATCTCATATCATAAAGTGTGTTCACTTTCAGTGACTTAACAGACATGTAATTGAAGATGGAAACGCATAATATCCGTACGTCCCTGAGTTCTTGTTCTCGCTAGACGAGCTCGGCAAAGTCATTTATTAGCTCATAAAAGTCTTCATCGCGCTCTAATGATGGATTGTCCCACAGCATAGGGTTGTCAGGGATAAAATATATGAGAATTTTGTTTCTGTAAAGTTAAATTTATCACACATATATGGTCCTATTTTTATAAAGTTTCTTGCCGGTTGTTCTCCATAGCCACCAACCACCACCAACCATTGACCAACTTTTTGGAACCGTGCAACTAGAGTCCTATAACGTTTCATAAGTGCCTGTATTAGGTTTATTTGAAATTAAAACAATTCTATCTATCTATATAACTGGTCGCAATCCCATTTGCGATCTTTTTTTAGGGGTTATTTTACTTATCATAATCAACTTTTAGTATGGGATCAACGGTGAAATCAGCTGTTCAGTACCTAGATTAATTCTCAATCCTTAATTCTTTATTGCATTCCAAAATGTATTACAATAGTTGGTATGCTAAGTAAGTAGTTTAAGTAGAGTAATATTGAATAAGATAGATTAGAATCTAATCTAGGGTTTCTCAAGCTTTTTCTAGTGCGGACCTCTATCGCCACCTTACTATGATCCGCGGACCCCTGTAAATAAAACAAAAAAAGACCCATGACATACTTTTATTAATTCCACAATATTCGATAGTAGTATGTAGTATGTGAATATTAAATGAAATAAATATACATCAACAGATAGCAGATGGCGCTAGTGGTGCCAATTACAAATATAGTTTGTTTTGATACATATTTAACACAAATGTGTTTCATTACTTCCGCTGACGGTATCATTAAAATAAAAAATCATCTTTTACGTTTCAAAAATTAAAGTTGGAGCAAACCTTCTGAGTAACTTGTGTATGCTGCGTTCACTTCCTTATATTAAAAGTTGTTCAAATGGAGCCATCAATCACCACCTTTAGATATTAATTGTTATCATTATATATGCAGTTTATTATTGCCTTTTGTTAGTCGTTAAAAAGTCATTGAGACCGGCCAGCCGGCCGGAGTTATAGTTAAAATATAACTTCATACATCATTACAAAATTACAAATAAGTAAATAGCCAAAAAACAAGTGATTCATCACTGTTAATCATTTCAACTAGCGCTAACTATAATTTATTAATTATTAAAATTGAATCGCGTCACTCCATTTATTTAATACTAGCTTTGCCCGCGACTTCGTTCGCGTGGATGTCGGAACTTAACAATGTATTTTTTAGTGAGACCAAATGCACTTAACCCAATTTTTTTTTAAATAAAAGTAGCCTTAGTTACTCCTTATTACATCAGCTATCTGCCAATAAAAGTCCCATCAAAATCGGTCCAACCATTTCAGAAATTAGCCTATACAAGCAGACAGACAAAAATTGAAAAAAATGTTATTTTGGTGTATTGTACCGTTTATATATTTATATGCATGTAGTTAAAAACGGTTATTTCAATATTACAAAAAGACACTCCAATTTTATTTATATGTATAGATTATTTAGATACCAAAGATATCTTTTGTGTAACAAATGATCCAACGCAACGAAGTTGAAAATAGAATCGCGTTTAATTTAAAGAAGAAATTGTTTTTAGAACTTTGGACCTTTTTTGTTTACGAATGACGTAGTCATATTTTTTGTTTTTTTATAACATAACATAACATAGCATCACGCCTGTATTCCCCGAAGGGTTAGGCAAGAGGCCCACATTTCGCCGATGCTGTTATTGAGTTCCATATAATAGGGGGCGAGCCTGTTGCTATCTACCGGGCACAGTTCCAGACTCCGTGCTGCTACTGAGAATTTCTATACAGGAAATCCCAATAACACTTTGCCCGACCCGGGAATCGAACCCAGGACCTCACGCTTAGCAGTCGCGTTTGTGACCACTAGACCAATGAGGCAGTCTCTCTATTTTTTATATTTTATTTTATATTTTACATGTCGTTATATATGAAGTTGATAAATATGAAGTTTTTTTTTCTTTGTTATTAATTGTCTAAGTAAATTAGTTACATCACAGTAATTGTTAAAAAAAAATGTCTTTATATTCACGTCGCGTCGTCTTGGTCAATACTGTAATGTTGTGTATTATGTGTAAATAAATGAAATGTTGTGTAAGGAGGGCCTGTAAGTTCCATTTGAAGTTAAAATTTCTCAGTGATATAGAAAAAAAATATAACATTTTCCGTTCCACATTTTTTTTTCTGAATCAATTACAGTGTACCGTTCCACGAAAAGGGAACGGATAAAGGGAAAACCCTATTTCAATAGTGGATATTTTTCTGCTTTCAACAAATAATATGATCATACATTTACACCTGCGCCCAAACCGGTAGGTATGTATTTAGCGTTAATAGAAAAAATATTCTCTCTAGACACGTTACTAAAATACAAAGGTACGATGCAAAGTCGAAGTATTACAACACTAGCTTCCGCTCGCGGCTTCGCTCGCGTGGTTTACGAACCCGTACATTTTCCCGGAATAAAAAATAGCCTATGTGTTATTCCAGACTATAATCTATCTCTGTATCAAATTTCATCCAGATCCGTTCAGCCGTTCTGGCGTGAAAGAGTAACAAAGATCCATCCATTAGTAGGATAGTAGGATAGTAGGAAGTAGGATAGGATAGGATTAGTAAGATTATGCATATTTCACGAACTTTCAAACATTATACACTAAAAGTTATACATTGAAATTGAAATTAGCTCACAAACTTAAAAGGAAAATTTATAACCAATCGAAGAAATACGTTTGGTATATAATTACATAATTTAATAGCATTTACGAAGTTTGTACCGTACCTGGGTAAAATTGGATTTCACTTTGAACTTCATTTAACGTCTGGTATGCTAAGCTGTATGTACTATAAAATAAATTCAGAACATTACTGTCCCACTGCTGGGCAAGGCAGGTGCGGTCGCAGCCAAAGACTTTGGGGGGGTCATATTAACAGTAATGTGATTTGGGGGGTCAATGGAGTAATATTATAGTTGAGCTTGTACGATTTTTGGGAGGGTCATGACCCCCACCCCCTCAGATCGCCACTGGGGCAAGGGCATCTTCTCAGAATAAGACGACTTAGGCCTTAGTCCACCGTGGTGGCCTTTACACACCATCGAGAACTTTCCTATCCTATTCCTTTTATCCATTATTCCTACATCGTTAATGTAAGTGATAATCGCAAATTCTGATCCGCACATGATTCAGAAAAATCAGAGGTGCGGGCCGGGTTTGAACTTAGATCTTCCTACATAAAAGGCAAGCGTTCAACCGCTAGCTCAAAAAGTTTAAGTTAAGCAAGAATATCAAGGGTAATGAATTACCGCATGGTAAGCCGAAAATATACTATATACTTTCCTCTAACACAAGCTCTGAAATCATTCACTTTGTTAAAGGGTTCCAGCGAGGGGGCGATTGTTCACAAACAAAACAGTGTTGTTTTAATGAAAATCTTTGACATGTTTACACACTACGACAAAAACCCCTTTTGAAAATAAACTTTTATATTATTCGAGACTGAAACAAAAATAAAACATAATATAGCATGACGCCTGCATTTCCCCGAAGGGTTAGGCAGAGGTGTACCATCGTGCATCCACATTTCATCGATGTCGTTATTGAATCCCATGTAATAGGGTGCGAACCTATTGCCATCTACTGGGCACAGTTCCAGACACCGTGCTGCTACTGCCATTCAATCAATAATAAGTATTTATTCATTCAGGAAGATATAGATATATGGTTAACGTACACATTGATACATTTTTCAAATTTTACTTTTTTACAAATAAAGGCTTTCCATGTTTAAAATCGTAACTGACTGTTACTCGAACACGGTGAACAGCACCGAACAACTCCAAAACTTTTATTCAGGCAGTCAATCATCAATTTACTCGCACAAACGAAAAGAGCAGGTTACAATATCAGAAAACATCACACCCAAATGAGAATATATCCACTCAACCTAACACACAGTTTCGAGTGACGGCTCAATTTAACCGTTTGGTATTTTGCTCGACACCATACTTTTTTGATTTTTTACACATTCATGAACATAACAATAGCATCAGGCCGGTATACTTAATAACGATGCTGTTATTAAGTTCCATTTTTTTAGTTCATGGCCCAACTGAAAATCAGCGCTACAGCTATCCAGCGGCAGCATCATGCTGAATTGGGGATCTATTTTTGATCCGTACCTACATTAATTTGTACGTTTTTTGTGTTATTATTTTATTTTTGTTATTATAATTATTGCTAATTTTGTTGGATCAAAAATAAATTATTTTCTTTCTTCTTTCTTTTATTTTATTGGGAGAGAGACTATTTCCAACTAATTGGCTTGGTTTTTTATTTTTTAAACCAAGGCAAGATTTGGTCAATGTTTACTTTCTAGGATATTTCCTTTATCGTATACTTCAAATATGGATCGCGCATACATACACTCAAATTGAGTGTATTTTGATTCCCTACATACCTATTATGTAAGGAATGAAAACCGTGATACGTAATGAAAGCTGCTAATTGCTTAGCAACTTCGCCAACCTTGCCGTTGATTTGTATGTAAGTAGATGCACTGCCGAAGTAACCACGTAGCAAGAGTAGCAATTGCTACGGGCCGCGCAAAAGAGGGCCCCGCGTATCCAAACCCAACCACGTCAGACGATCGGTAACCGATTATTTTTTCGGCGAAAATAAAACACAGAATTTCATACGATAAACGCACAAGTTCTACAAAAAGTCCATTTATACTTTTATAATTATATCAAGGGCCTCTCGATATAATTTGCTACGGGCCCCACGCTTGCTTAATCCGGCACTATAGATGTGCAAAGCTATTAATTAGATCTTTAAATACGATGAACGATAAACTTTAAATACGACTTTAAAGACTTCACAGACAAGCCACCTTAATATTATGTTATTTTCCCCATTATATACCTAATTCAATCCACATTTATGAGAAAATTATGCCTCTTAATTAAACCCATCATAGAATTAAAGCGCTTTTCCTGAAAACCGTTAAAACTGATCGCAACATTTTAGAGCTCCTCAAATTCACGGAAGGCTTTCGTGCGTCATTTTATACATAACAGAGGGATTTAACACCACCTCTCATTAGGATTTTGGAGTTTAGTATGTACTCGCTGAGCATGCGACTTCGTTGACGTTGATTTTGAATGCTTGTGATGGTTATAAAAAAGAAAACCTTAGGCTATACATAAACACCTATAGTGAAAAATGTATGTTAATCAGTCCACTGCTTTTTAAGTTACAAGTGTTCAGACAGACAGATAATAGAGTTTTACTATCCTAAGCCTAATAATATTATAAATATGAAAGTTTGTGAGGATGGATGGATGGATGGATCTTTGTTACTCTTTCACGCCAGAACGGCTGAACGGATCTGGATGACATTTGGCACAGAGATATTCTGGAATAGCACATAGGCTACTTTATATCCCGGAAAAATGTACGGGTTCGTAAACCACGCGGGCGAAGCCGCGAGCGGAAGCTAGTAGGAAACAATTATAAAAGAATAGATAGGTTTCGAAAGCGGTTTTCACCACTCCTGAATTTAACAAAATTATATAAAACTCCTTAAAAATGTAAATAAATGAGGAGTCCCAACAAAATATACAGACTAGTATGTACGAATGTTTTAATGTAATACTTAATAATACTTAATAATTATAAAAACTTTTCCCCACACTAGGACTTCTCCTGTGTCGTGGGTACATTGTTACAAACATACATGTAACATGCACACACACCCAGACCCGAAACAACATATCTGTAGATCATACAAATATTTGTTCCGTGCGGGAATCGAACCCGCGACATTAAGCGCAGAAAGCTTATCACTTAGCCACTGCACAAACCGTGTCTTCAAAATGTGTGTTTGTGTATGTGAATATTTGTGTTTGTAAAAGCACTCACAATACACGATACAGGGAGTATTCCCAGAGGTGACAAAGTAGTTTAAAAAATATTGTCAAACACTATGGGGACTATAAATGGGGACAGCGATGCTCAATTAAAAAAGTGGACTTTATTCCAAATATGAAATACTATTATTATGTAAAATAGAGTAATCAATCATTTTCTTAAACCTACCTTTCAGAGAGAGGCGCGGGGGAGATTCTTTATTCAAATGCTATGTTATCCATTTCATTCCAACTGATGCATTAATTTGGAAAATGTTAGGTTAGTGATGATGACGTAGATAATGTAGAATGTGATTTGAATAAATTTTGACAGTCCAAATTGTCCGCCATTTTGTTTCTGTTTTCAAAATGGCATCCGCAGATAAGCATCAATAGAAACACGAAATATTATTTTTACAGCAATGCTTTTAATAAAGCAACAGGATTTTTTTATACGACCAAGGGATGCAAATGAGAGGCAATAGAAAATATATTGTTTCTTGTTGCCAGATGCCTCCTGTGTCTGAATGAGGTATACTTCTCCCGCGTGCAAGTGACGGGGCACACTGTGCAGGATGAGAATTGGGCCATTATCTGAAGGAAGACGCCCGCCCGCACGACTAAGATTAATATAAATTAACGGCACTTGATCACGGCCATTGTATTGACAGGGAACCTATTTGGCATATTATTAATAATATGCATACTATTCACTATTGTAAATGCGAGTAACTCTGTCGGTCTGTTTGTTACCTCATCACGACTAAACAACTGAACCGGTCGTAATGAAATTTTGCAAAGATCATGTACAGAGGTTCATTTTTACTATTGCTGCAAAACACAAAATAGTTAATAAATAACAAATACACGCCGAAAGTTGCGGCCATCAACTAATTATCTATAAAAATCTATCAATTAGTCGTGGCCTATTAGAGATATCGGCAACTTGGCTAATACAGCAGAAATCTAATTGTCACATAATTTTGTTGGAAATATGTAATTTCAAAACATTGCTATGTCTTCTGTCGTTCCATAGACTTCAGGTACGTGTCTTACGGCCGAATTTGCTGTTGCGACTAAAAGTCGATCATGCATAAACCCCTTAACAATGTCCGAAACCGAAATCGGTCAGGAGGACATTATTATGATTATTGCTGGTAACATCATTTATGGCGAGAGGAATCGATCATTTACATCGACTGCCTCGTTGGTTTAGTGCGACCGCTGAGTGCGAGGTCTTGGACTCGATTCCCGGGTCGAGCAAAATGTCATTCGGTTTTTCTGTATGGAAATTCTCAGCGGCAGCTTGTCTCCTATTACATGGGATTCAATAACGGTGTCGGTGAAAAGTAGGAACACCTCTGCATACCCCTCCGTGGAAACAGAGGCGTGATGTTGGCTTTGGTTCACCAAGTTGCCCTAATTCAGGTGAACAGGTTTCCTTAACTGATAACTCAAATTGAAAGGTATGGGCCGGGTATGAACTTAGACCCACCCTACCAGCAGCGTGCAGAGTTTTTAGACAGGGTAGGCAGAACATTTTAAAAGCTTACTTACCAATAATATTTACTGCATATTGGTTCGTCGTCTTGTCGGTGAAATAATGATGTATGTGATTTGCCACCTCAAATATCTAATAATAAATATTTATCTGAGTTATGTAGGGTAGGCAGTGTCTTTTTGTCTTTATGAACCACACGCCACTGGACCCTACTGCATTGAAGACAAGCCTCAAACAGCTAGGCTATTTGCTTTAATTATTTTATATAAGTATCATTATTTATGTACTCTGTTACACCAGCTAATCGGATTGTATCTCTATTATATGTCTAAATAATCCCGTGGTGGTCAGGCACAATGGCGACCGGCCCTAACCAAATTATACAGTAATTACTGGTTTGTATCTAATTAACTGAACAAACCTATTCAGAATTCAAGCCGTGCGTAGTTAGCTTTATTCCATGAACATTGCCCAACTTTGATAAGGGATTAAAGAGCCACAAATAAGTAAAGGATTCGTGCGTTTTGGTAATGTGCCTGGATTTGTGCGCTTATATCTTCTTTTTTTGATCCCTTACTTTGTTTCGGCGTATGTGTGTACAGTGTTATTCATAGACTTTGACCCCTGAGTTTGTTTCGGCGTTTCTTCTCAGGGAGAGTCATAGGAAATGCCGACGCCATCTAGTTTAAAAAAGACGTGTAAAAGTGATTGAAAATCCTAATTGCAAAATAAATAATTTTAATTCATTTCATTTGTGAACGGTAGGTAGGATTGTTATTCTATTCTTTCAACAAATTAGTTTTTTTTATTATTCCATAAGTAAATGAGAACAAACCTTTTATATATTTTGAAAATGAATATGAAAAGGTACACTGAGAAAAAAGGTTTGTTAACAGTAGCACTACTAAACTGAGTTCAACTAGTAGCTAAAACGAGTTGTAGCTACTAGTAAATCGAGCAAAATAAGTTTAGCTATTTGAACAAAATATGGTTTCTAATAATTAAAATTTGGCTATTTTCAAGTAGCTAAACTAGTTCTGACCCGGGTACGTCTTAAAACTGCAGCCAGACACCGGAGGACGGGCAAAAGCGTCCTCTCACTAATCGGTGAACCACTGCGATCCCCAAGCCGCCTGCCAAGCGTGGGGATTATGGCAAACCCCCCTTTGGGGGAGGCCTTCGTTCAGCAGTGGACGTCTTCTGGCTGATGATGAAACTAGTTCGGCTGTTACTTTTTTTTTCAGTGTAATGTAAGAATATTCATGCGGATTGAGTTTTGAGATATATAGGTATAGGCAACTGAAAAAATCTCTAAAAATAAATCTCCGCCGCGACAGTGTTATCACTGCCGTGACCAGGATTCGAACCTGGGTTACTACGGCCACAACGTAGGGTCCTAACCACTAGACGATCACGGCTACCGGAGCTGGTGACTGTAATACGAAATTTGACATTGCATTGCGTTCAAACCGGAGTACTTTCACTTAAAATTTAGACGTCGCAGGCGCAAGAAATGAAATACACAAACTTATGCAATATTTTATAATGGTATTTTTAAAGAGTTAGACCTTTTCCAAAATTGATTCTCCCAGTGTATCTATATTAGTTTTTTATTTACGGAAACGTTTCCCTTCTCTAGGATTTTTCCTGTTTCGTGGATACAGTTTACAAAAATATATGTTTCATTCACACAACCAGACACTGAACAACTTTCAACAGATCGAACAAATATTTGAATCAAACCCGCAACACCTAGCGCTAACCACTTACCCACTAGGCCAACCGTGTCGTCATTGCATCCAATATACGGAGACAACTCGAGATTTGTTTTTACAGGTTTCTATGCAGTTTATATCTAAAAACAAGCCCGTGCAGAATCCACATCACTCGCCAAATACAATAGCACTGCATCCAGTTTTCTGTGTGAATTGTTCGTATTGCTAAAATCTATTCGACAGAATGTGTACTAACTCGGTTGTTGAAAACAATGGTCAATTCCAAATAACAAGTGGACGGAAATCTCGGAACAAGTAGTATTTTGTTTCATAACGAACTATATAGAAATTTTCTAAAAACTTTGATGTCTAGCTATTCATTTTTAGGATTGAACATATCATAGCATCACGCCTGTATTCCCCTAAGGATTAGGCAGAGGTGTACTATTGTACACCCACATTTCGCTGATGCTGTTATTGAGTCCTATGTAATAGGGAGTGAGCGTATTGCCATGTACCGGGAACAGTTTCAGACTCCATGCTGCTAATGAGAATGTCCGTACAGAAAAACCTAATAATACTTTGCCCGACCCGGGAATCGAACCCAGGAGCTCACGCATAGCTGACGCGATTGCGACGACGTGATCAGTGTAATAAGTTTTAGGATTGAATTTCAACACTATTAAATTTATATTTACAGTATATGCAAAAACAGTGTTTTTCCATTCATACAAAAAACAACAACAAATCTTGCGCAAAAGCATGCCAAATTGATTGTGACAGTGATCTCGTTTCAATGCATTTTATTAAAAGAGAATGGACATTTTGGCATTATTGTCACCAGCTCCGGTAGCCGTGATCGTCTAGTGGTTAGGACCCTACGTTGTGGCCGTAGTAACCCAGGTTCGAATCCTGGTCACGGCAGTGATGTCACTGTCGCGGCGGAGCAATTTTTTTGTCCCTTATTATTATTTATTTCTGTCAGTCCTAGTTCAGTCCAGTAGTGAGAAGATTCATCACTGATCTGGGATCAAATTAAGTAATATACATAGGTACTGGTGAGCTGTATAAGCTACCTCACCAGTCTAATGGTTCCAAGCACGACCGCTGAGCGTGAGGTCTTGAGTTGGAGCCTCGGGTCGAGCGAAGTTTTATTGGGTTTAAAAATATAGAATTCTCAGTAGCAGCCCGGAGAATGGAATTTTCCTCAGCAGAGTATTAGATTGTTGAGGGCCTTTAGTTACATTAGCTACCACGCAGATTGGTCCATTTGCGAGGTTAAGCAGCGCTTGACGCGGTCAGTCCTTGGATGGGTGACTATTGTCCACATATAGAGATCCCTCCGTGCCACGGAAAAACGTTAAGCAGTTGGTCCCGGGTGTCACACAAAGACCTATGAGAGTGGTTTTGTGTGTCAGTAGGTCAAAAAGTCTGACAACCAGTCTAACCTTAGGTCAGAAGGCAGTCGCTCTGTGTAATATACTGATATTCAGCCGCAACCGGTTAGATTTGAAGCCGATCTCAATGTAATTGGGGAAAGGCTAGGCAGATGATGATTGCATTAGGCTTGCTACTTATTATATGTGACTTAATAACAGCATCGGCGGGTACGTACTCTCCCTTAACAAGAAGCATTCACAATATGTACCTAGTGATATCTACACGAATATTATAAAGAGGTAAAAATTTTGTATGTAAGTGGTAATCTCCGGAACCAATGATCCGATTCTGAAAATGCTTTCACTAATAGATAGCTACATTATCCCCAAGTGATAAGTTATATATTTAAGTCACGCGTACGAAAACGTGGGCAAAAGCTAGTTACAAACAATGATACAATGCAGATCACTAATTTCGAAGCCACAGTTTGAAAACACGTATTGTAGAATATCCCTCAGAATTGTTTTAACTCAGTTGATAAAAACAATAGTCAACTCCGACCAACAAGTGGGCGGCCGGGGCAAACTTTGAAGCGGCAGTCTTTTGTTTTAAAGCGAATGCGGACGGTGCTATTCACAGAATGTATTTTAAACTTCGTGGGATGACCATTTTTTTTTAAGTAAAAATTAATATAGACTTTCTCTTGGCTCGAAAAGCGGCGACAATAGACTTGTGGAGAAATAATAATTAGAAGACAGCCTTCACTTGTATTTTTACTGTTTTTGCGAGCTTATTTTTCTTTTTCATAAAACATGATGAAGAAAGAATACTAGTGTGATATGGAGAGATGTATCAATCACTTGAACAAGGTGTGCATCTCAAACAAGTACAAAAGTAAGCTCCACCGCGACAGTGTATCACTGCCGTGACCAGGATTCGAACCTGGGTTACTACGGCCACAACGTAGGGTCCTAACCACTAGACGATCACGGCTACCGGAGCTGGTAGCTCTGTTAACTAAATTTCAGTTCACAATAATAGTTTGTCCATAAAAAGTGAGTTTTATTCTTATTTTAAATAGAACCGTTTTGATTGCCGTTACGGTTGACTGACTTTTATTCGAATGAATCGTTATTTGAAATGAATCGTAATGGTACCCACCGTAGATCATCGAAAGAAAAAGAAAATATAGATATTATATATATATATATATATATATATATATATATATATATATATATATATATATATATATAGATGTGATAATCTTGCCAAATCTATATATATATTTTTTTTTTTAAGCACCTGTCCGCGCAGTTTTAAGCAAACTTCGCCGATGCCGTTATTAAGTTCCTTGTAATAGGGCGCAAGCCTATTGCAATCTAGCGGGCACAGTATGAGATTTCGTGCTGCTACTGAGAATTTCAATAGGTACAGAAAAACTCAATAAAACTTTGCCCGATCCGGGAATCGAACGCACCACTGTATACCAATAGACCATAGAAATGTATTTTTAATTAAGATATGAATTTTAATCATTAAATGTATTTTTAATTAAGAAATAGCCTTTGTTACCTCATTTCGTTTTCTTATATCAACTTTATTGGAGATAGTTATTGTGAATTTTGTAGCAAAAACTATTACAAATACAGATTTAATTGTGAGAGATCTTGAGAGAACAATTAACAAGACAAATCAAACAAATATGTATGTATTACCAATCTTAAAACCCCAGCGAAAAATCTATACTTATAAATAAAAATCAATTGCCAAATGTATGATGGAGCATCACTTAATAACAGCTCGACCGATTTGGCTGAATATTTTTTTGTTGTTTTCGTAATTGTCAGGATTTTTCATGTTTGAAAGACAATTTATGGCAAATCCACCGGAATCGTCGGAAATTTGGATGATATTTTAGTATGAAAATCTCAATAATTATCATTTCCTTCATTAGTAAATTGCACTCATGCGCAGCCGGGGCGGGTCGCTAGTAATCTAATAAAAATTACTTTTCTGCTATCTTAGTAGTTGAAATAATTCGCCCCCAGTAAAAGGAATCCAACTGCTATAAAACACAAATAATAACCCTAAAAATGCTGCATCTACTGACTGTCAAACTTTAGATTCCAATTAATCATAGTTGTTTGTTGAGAGTTGGGAACGAATGGAAAAGGTTTGCTCATTCATTTCATTCCCTCGAGACTTCAAGTAAACATTGTAGTTAGTTCGATGTATTTGTTTAGTATGAATTGTGTATAACCTTTTTGTTGAGGATAAGATGGTGAAGTTTATCGGTGTTTTTATTAAGTTAACTTTTAAATTAGCTTTTCTGGACTTGGAAATATCTATTATACTAAAACGACTCTTAATTCTATGAGGGTAAGTTTTGTGTCGAATATACCTAATATAACTGAATGGTATGATATATATTAAGAGAATAGTTTTAGTATCTACGATGGCACTCGTCTGAATTATTATTTCATTCATGTAATGGCGAGTTTTTTTTTGTAATACGGAGATTTTCTTTTTATACAGGGTGTCCCAGTAAGTAGCGTCAATTACCTGATTTACCCTCATGTAGATTCTACGATTATTTTTGGTTTGTAATTACGAATAATTGTCATGTTTTAAACCAGACTGTTTTTCGTGACATTTTTGATCCTCGTACCTCTAAGGCACTACCTCAAGACTTTCACTTAACACAACTTCCTGGGACAATCCGTATAAGTTAGGTAACGAGGTTTCCGTAGTATAAAATTATCAGCACGTAATTGTCAGCTTAAGTTAGCAAAGCACAATTTAAAGGTCTTTACCCTTTATTTTACTTTCTAATTAATTTTGTCAGTGTACCTTAAGAATGCTGCCCATAGATACATATAGTCATATTTTTCCTAAGGCTTCTGAGTCGAAGACCTTACTCCTAAGAATAAAATCTCCTCGAAATAGGAATGCAAGTACCTATACACTTGTATTACTTACACTAATATATACTACATATTAATAAGGTGCATTGGGGCAAGATCGGCAATGGGGTAAGATCGTACCGATCGAATTTCCGGCTGATTTGAGCACCTTTATTTGACTTTGTTCTCCAGGCAATACAAACTAATAAAACTGCTTCTATTGATTGGAGAACAACATATAAAAAGTGATCGAATCAGCCGGAAATTCGATCGGTACGATCTTACCCCATTGCCGATCTTACTCCAACGCCCCTTATAAATTAACTAGCTTTCGCCCGCAGCTTCGCCTGCGTGGTTTACGAACCGGTATATTTTTCCGGGATAAAAAGTACCCTATGTGTTATTCCAGACTATAATCTATCTCTATGCCAAATTTCATCCAGATCCGTTCAGCCGTTCTGGCGTGATTGAGTAACAAATATCCATCCATCCATCCTCACAAACTTTCATATTTATAATATTAGTAGGATTATACTCCAAGCAGCATATTTTGAAACGTTGATGAAGTTCATAACTTTAAAGTTATACGTGAAAAACTTAATTTTGATACACACGAATCTGTTCATAAAAAGTTTTATTAATTAGTACTTTAATTCGGGTGCGAAACGAATGTGAAACGGTATTTCTAAACTTTCCACGTAACCTTAATGCTTATATACACATCGTACATAGGTTCTACTTGTGTTGCTCCCACGCAAGGTACTCGTGCCAGTAAATGTGTATTACATACACTATATGGCTTTCCTCCAAGGTCGATACTAAATAATGAATTGACGATTGCCATGTTCAGCGCTAAGCTACGCGATTAGATTTGTTCGTGTATCGCTGGTTCAATTCCCATGTATTTAGCAGCAATCTACATGTATTTAGCTTTTCTTGATTTGTTTGCGAGTTGTACTCGATACTGGAGAAAATCCGGAGTGGGGCGTTTTAAGAAAATATCATTGTGGTAGGCAAAATTGTTGTGATTGTGAAAAATTAGTGCATGTTCAATGCACAAATTTTTATACCGTTCTTAGATGTATTTTCTGCGACATCTAAGTACTACGTGTGACTTGAAGGATAGATATTTCATGACCTATTTTCATGGCAAACTGACCTGACTGTAAATTTCTTTATACTCGAACATCTTATTATGAAATGTTAATTTACTATATTTTATTATCATATATAGTACCTAGTCTTTGTGTGTCATATAATGTAATATTGAATTTTAAGAGTTTGTTTTTATTTTTATTCTCCTACCACTTTTATTTTTGTAAACCAATATTTTGAAAAAAATATTCATGGAGTTTCTTGCCGGTCCTTCTGCATAAAACCAATCCACTTTGGAGCCGTGCACCTAGATTCATGACGTTTTAAAAGTGCCTGCAAAGGCCCATTTGGAATAAAAACCTTTGACTTTGACTTTGACCTACGTCTGTTTGAAATTAGGTACCCATATTTGTCTGTACATTGCAATTACCTATATTATTCGTTCTACCTGTCACTAAGACTCAGGTTCAACAACGGTTGGCTGGTTATTTTGAATACTGAAGTAAAAGCTTTAACATTTGCTCGAAATCAAAGTCATGGGAAGGTCCGCGTTCAATAGAGGAACGTCAAACAGCACAATCATCATAAAATCAATTACTAGCTTAACATTAACACCTACGCGGTGACCCAGAAAGGTAAGGTGAGTTTAGTCTAAGATAACATTTACCTTACCTCTTCATCTATATGCAGAAGCTACCTGTGATTGCTCAGTGACCGGCGATGAAGGGTTAATTACATATAGTGTTGCGCTATATACACTCGTAAGATAAGATTATAATTATGACACCTTAAGACGGCACGGGCACAGTGGTTAAGTGATTAACTTTCTGCGCTAGGTGTCACGGGTTCCATTTGCGAATTAAAGAAATGATTGAATTATCTTGACAGTTTCGGCAGCCTAATTACCGATGTAGCGACAGGCGTAGATCGCGCGATAACTTCTGTCAAACGTCATTTTTGTGACATACATATAATGTATTGACTGACAGTAAGATTGCTGTCGCGTTGCAGTCGCTGTTTTACATAATTAGGCTGCCGCTCTGGTTGTGCGTGCATGTCACCTATATGTTTGTATACTGTACCCACGATACATTCGAAAACCTAGTTTGAGACACATTCCAGAGACAGTAGAACTTTGGAGTTTTTTAAATTCTTCTTTTATTATTCCAGCATGAGCTCTTTCATGACACTTAGCAGTATATAGCGTAATTACGCCACATACTAAATACCCTTTTTAGTTTTGTAGCCTTTTAACATGGTGCGGCATAGAAATTGTGTCATTGCATATTAAAATTCAATTTAAAATCCAATGCATTATTTTTAAAAAGAAAACAGAACGACATTGGTTATTGGCGTGCGGCTTCGTATTTTGCATATTTTAATAGACCGGCAGGGTAAACGAATAATAGGGGAGTGCGGAGATAGATTTTGATAGTAAAACCTTCTAATCATTATCATTAATTAAATTATTTAAAAAAATACATAAAAAATATAATATAACTGGGCTATGGTCCTGAGATCAATTCCCTGGTCGGACAAAGTGATATTTGGTTTTTCTGTATTGAAATTCTCAGTAGCAGCACGTAGTCTGGAACTGTGCCCGGTAGATGGCAATAGGTTCGCCCCATATTACAATGCAAGTTGTACAAAAGTACGCCTTTGGCTACCCCTTCAGGGAATATAGGCGTGATGCTATGGCAGTGTAATTATCAGCCCTTAAACATCCAGTTCTGAATGACCTTTACAATGAACGGTTATAGGGATATTGTCGGATTTCGGAGGGCTCTTACTTAGAAACAAACAGAAGTACATCGTCATCATAGGTATCGGTTCGGTTATGGGTAAAACATGCCGCTGTTAATCGGTTTGTGGCTGATTTGCTGCGTAATACGTTACATGCTGTCCCATTACAAAACAACGCTCAGAGGCGATCTATCAACTCAGATTTGAGTCGGTGAAAAGTAGAGATCACTGCCAAGCCTCTGAAATATGAACCTTAGAGTTGACCGGTAAAATATGAATCTATTTGCCAAGCAGGGCCACGTCCTACATAAAATATTAACACCAAAAAAGCCGAGTCACGAAATTTAATTTTTTTTTTCAGAACTACCCCTGTCTGCAACCATATCTTTCTTTGTTTTTCGTTGGTGAAAAATTGTTTTCGAGAAACAAAAGAAAAGCGACTAGCTCCAGTGTTGATGTCGGATGAAGGTTTATATGGAAAATATGTACTATGTACCTACCTATATCTACCTACTATTAGAATATAATATAATTGTTTTGATTTCAAATAAACCTAACACAGGCACTTTTGTAACGTTTAAAGACTCTAGATGCACGGTTCCAAAAAGTTGGTCCTCTAGAGAAGGACCAGCAAGAAACTCCATGGATACCTACTCTTTTAAAGTCTCTTTTAACAATCGTGCTATGAACATAATGTGGCAGAAGTACGAGAGAACAATGTAGGTTTTGAAAAATAAACACTAAATGGAACTTAAACATAAAGTCAGTTGATGAAAATAAAAAAATATATAAAGAATACCCCTACACTGTGCTCTCATTTACAATAGATAGCCGTCTGAAAATGATTAGCGTAAGAATACATAATATAAAAAAGAAACAACAGTATGATTTATGATCAAAGGTTACATTACAATCTTACTAATCCTACTTACTACTAATATTATAAATGTGAAAGTTTGTGAGAATAGATGGATGGAGGGATGGATCTTTGTTACTCTTTCACGCCAGGACGGCTGAACGGATCTGAATGAAATTTGGCACAGTGATAGATAGTCTGGAATAGCACATAGGCTACTTTTTGAAAATGTAAAGAAAATGTACAGGTTCATAAACCACGCGGGCAAAGCCGCGAGAGGAAGCTAGTAATATAATAAACCAAAAAATAAATAGGATCATTATTGATCAAAAAGATAAAGTTAATAATCAACTATTTCGTTTACAAAATGTCATAGCAACCCATGAAAAAGAGAGAATAATATAAAATAAAATATTGTTTGCAGTCTACTTAATAAAGGTGTTCGTTCATCATTTTCAATAAAAAGATAAGAAAACAAATAATCTTATAACATACGGGTAAACCCTGAATTTCATATTATCAACATATAAGCGTATGCTGATTGAATTGAAATTCATGGTTTAATTCAATAAAGTTATAAAAAATTTGCTCCGCCGCGACAGTGACATCACTGCCGTGACCAGGATTCGAACCTGGGTTACTACGGCCACAACGTAGGGTCCTAACTAGGGATGTTACGGAGGTGGATTTATCGGAGGCGGAATCGGAGTCGGAGGTTCTCGTAGTGACCTCCGCGGAGTCGGAGGTGAATCGGAGTCGGAGTCGGAGCAAAGCTACGAATGTAAAATGTAAATAAATAAGAAAGAAGAAACTTGTCGCAACTCGTTCACTCTTCGTTCACCAGTTGCAAAGAACACATGTACTCCGTCAGTTGTCAGTGTCACGTAGAAAGCGCTCAGTAGTGCTGCAGCGATAGCAAGTCATAACTTGTAACTCCGATATATACCTCCGTTTTGATATATCGGAACCGGAGCCGGATTCGGAGGTGTAATTTTAATCGGAGGTTCCGACATATCGGAATCGGAGTCGAAGCTCCGTAACATCCCTAGTCCTAACCACTAGACGATCACGGCTACCGGAGCTGGTGACTGTAGCTCCAAAATTTAAAGTTGCATTGCATTCAAACCAGAGCACTTTCACTTACAATTTGTTACGGCATGCGCAAGAGTTGATCAAGCGACGACAACAATGATATGCCTACCGGCTGGGTGATTACGACGGTAAATTATGCTTAAAGATTGTTTGCTCTAAGTAGTGCACAAAAGCAGCGAATGAGCGCCACACAATTGAATGTGTTTCGAAATTCCTGAGTTCCAAGTTTAGAGATTCCAGATTCAAAATAGAGGCTATTTTGAATCTGGAATCGAGTTTTGCGTTTTCGGAAAACACCTACCAGTATGCAAAGTAACAAGCAACCTCCGTAATATAGTCTCATAAAAAAGACTTGCCAACCAACAAAAATAATTTGACAACTTTAACATTTGAATTTGGAACATAGCTGAATACAATAATAGAAAAATTATTCTGTCACTTGAACGTCATGCTTGCAAAAAAAAATTTGAATTTTTCCGCATCCATATTAATATTGCTTGCTTTACGATAAAGAGAGGTTTGCCATCACGCACGGAGAGGACCATGAGATCGGCATACTGAGGTATTTACTCTTTCAATCACAAATCAGGATATAATCCTGATTTGCAGTTCAATGAGTACTTTTTTTTTGTGTTTTTGAATAATTCACACCATGGCAATTGATTGTTACAGCAAAATCTTTCAAACTGTTTATTTTTAAGCAGTTCCTATTTTGAAACTTTTTAACATTACTGAACGAAAGCCTCGTCTCTGTATACATTTTATATAACTCCCAAAAGCAAACCTAAGGAATCTTAAAACGACAAACCTGTCTCTTATATTAGTCACAGTGCGACGGCAACAAAAAGAAAAAAAACGAAAATGTATTTGCGCCGGAAAAAGGCGACGCTTCATAAAAGTTTAAATGTGAATTCACAGTAGATTAGCCGTTTATTTATTCTCCGTGGAGACAAGCAGTGAAAATGTAAATAAATATGCAAATTATGAGCCGTGTTCGGGCCATAAACATTGTACCACGGGCCACGGTGTATGTACATACATACTTGTACAGTCGACAAATATTATACAAAGATATAACATAACATAGATTAGGCAGGTATGGACATCCACATTTCATCGATGCCGTTTTGAGTCCCATGTAAAAGGGGGCCAGTGTCATCTGCCAGGCACAGCTCCAGACTCCGTGCTGCTTCTGAGAATTTCCATACAGAAAAACCCAATAACACTTAACCCGACCCGGACCTCTGAGGCAGTCTAAAGGTAAACAGGAATATATTATCACAGTTTGCAAAAAACGCATCAAACATAACAAATATCGTATTTGTTATGTAGCAAAAGTACTCTAGTTATAGCTGCCAAATGTCACGAGTGTCATTCATAATAATAAAAAAAAAGCACTTAGACCAGTTAAAGGCACTTATGAATAGTCAGACTCTAGTTGCCTGTTCCAAAGTGTTATTTTCTTATGGAGAGGAACGGCAAGAAACTCCAATATATTCTTTGATTCGTGCTAAAGTTATCTGTTGCGCATAGATGTGTTCAGACCCTAACCAAAGGTCTAGCGGGCCCAAGGGGTATAGATAACGTAGAATTATTTGAACTCAGAATAAATTAGACTCCAAACATTTTTACAAAAGCTCTGTAGAGCAGCTCTAAATTAACATAGTCACATTAAAAATATTTAATAAGCTTACTCTCATTTCTTTCATGAAATAGAGCTTTCTGTACAAACGTTGTTTTAAGATCAAAAAGGTATTTTCTTATGTTAAATGCAAAGTGCGGGGATTTCTACGAAAACACCGCTGCTATGTTAACAGACTGAAAAGATTGTAATGAATTTTTAATATGATGTTTCGTAATTAAACATGAAAAGAACCTTGATATGTAGAAGGACTTTCTTTTAAGAAATTTAAACACTTTCACGTAACGAACCTGAAGTGACTTTTAAGTACCATATATAACCTAATATCTCACGGCCTAGGGGAAACCTATTGATGCTGTACGCCCCGAACTTTGATGACCGTCTAAATTATCAGGGTATCTATACCATATGAAGGCACAAGCGACCAAATAAACAGCGACAAAATACGACGTTCAAACCTTCAAGAAAAGAACGTACTTTTTAAAAGGCCGGCAACGCACTTGTGACTCCTCCGGTGTTGCGGGTGCCCATGGGCGACGGTAATCGCTTACCATCAGGGGATCCATCTATTCGTTTGCTGACTATGAAATAAAAAGAAAAAAAAAACAAGCAAGACTTCGCGGAAACCAGAAACTTGCGATATCATCGACGCGTTTGCCAGACTGCCAATTCTAGCCTAATTCAGAAAATGTAAAAGTAAAGATGATACTTGTTGCTCTTGAAATGTATATGAAGCAATTCTACCTGCGTCTAAAAATGACTGCAGTGACGCCATAAGGCGGTCTATACACTGTAACAAAATATTTTAAGTACTGTTTGTAGCACGTGCCTTGGAGACCACCTACAGTGTTGTACGATTTTTACTGGTCATTAAATACATTGTGAAACTTTGTATACAAGCAACATGAATAAAAACACCAATGTTCATAGATATTTATGCAGTCAAAAAGCGTAGCGTGTCAAGTAATTTCAGTATATTTAACTTTTCAATAAAGTTGCTAATTAAAGTGAATAAACTGATATTATGTAACACGTTCTGCCTCATTGGGATAGTGGTCGCAAGAGCGACTGAGCGTGGGGTCCTGGGTTCGATTTCCGAGTCGGGCAAACGGTTATTTGTTTTTCTGAATGGAAATTCTCAGTAGCAGCACGGAGTCTAGAACTTTGCCCGGTAGATGGCCGATACATGGGACCCAATAACGGCCTAACCATTTGGGGAATTAAGGCGTGATGCGTTATGATAATTATGAAATGCAAATTAATGTGATCATGATCACCAACGAATTCCCATCCATTGAATCTTTTAAAATAACTTGCCCAGTTGAGTCGCAAATATTGATCGGAACATGTATAGCCAGCTTTACAGAACGCGTCATCTGCCTATTCATATTAACATCCCCACCGAAACACACGGGAACGTATTTAGAAGCGGCCGCACAGTTTAAACGACATAAAATATTATGAGTATTGTTATTGCGTTTTGGTTATTGTGAGATTATGTGAAAGGAAGCGGTTATTTGGCAGTTTAGAGGCTTATAAAAGGGCCTATTATACTTAGTCTTGGGTTGTAGTACTTTTGTTTGTTACTTTTTACACCGACTGTTTAAATATATCCCAATTTTACAGTAGGAATGGTAACCTATGTACCTACTTCAGTCTTACTTTAATATGTTTTGACTGTCTCATTGGTCTAGCAGTTGGGAGCACAGCTGCTGAACTTGACGTCTTGAGTTCGATTTCCGAGTCATGCATCCGGACTGCTATTGAGAATTTTCTCAGTTTTGGAGTTTGGAATTATGGCCGGTAGATGGCAATAGGTTCGCTATTACATGGAATTTAAGCACTATTGGTGAAATTTGAGTGTATACCTACCCATCGCCTAACCCTTCGGAGATTTTTTTTTAAACTAGCACTAGGATTTCTCCTGTATCGTAGGTACAGTTTACAAACTTACATGTCACATGCACACACATCCAGACCCGAAAGAACTATCTGTAGATCATACAAATATTTGTTCCGTGCGGGGATCGAACCTGCGACACATAGCACAGAAAGCTAATGGCTTAACCACTGCGCCAACCGTGTCGTCTAATTAGGCATGATGCAATTTTTTATATATATAGATAGACCATATAGCAGTATAACAGTAGATACATATTTACCTAGCCTTTCATGTAATAGAGCATTTAAAATGTAAATACATGTGTTACACGAACGATTAGCCACTAGCATATATTTTATAGTAGCAAGTAAATAAAAATAGTTAAATATAGAGACGATAATACCGAAGCTTTCCGTCCCCGCCCATATAACCAAACATACGTATGTATGTTTTACAATGTTATGAGATGTGATGAGACGATACTTTATTACGCGTATAATCATAAATGATCGTGTTTCAATTTCATATCGAGTTTTTGATGCGAATTTTTTCGTTGTTATTGGTGATTAGGGCAAAATGTATTTCCCATTACGCGTTATTCATCTTGTCGGATGAATTTAACATATTTTAGTAGAAGATATAATTCAAAAGTGACTGAAATACAACATTTATTTATTAGGAGAAATCTATCTGAAAGATTTCCAATAGGTACTTCTACAATACGCATTTGAATTTCGTCTATGTACAAATAGAGAAAGTACAAATTTGGTTAAAATTAAAAAATATATTATGAATTCAATTATTTTTTTAAATGATGTTTATACGATAACCTTAAAGCGTGTTGAGTAGTTATATCACTGTAGAGAGAGACCAGTAATTATTATTCGATAGAAATTCACTGAAATGCGCGCGCAAGTCGTTATCATACATTTTTATCTTGGTAATTGAGGTTGAGATAAAGAAAACTAGAACTTCGTACAGCTTCTATAATTTTAACTATTATGGAAACAAGGTTGCGATGTTACTGGTGTCTATACGGTTGAAAGCAAATGTCCTCGAACAGTCTCGATATAATCTCTCGCTGGCACCGGAAAGCGCCGTTCTCCAGACATATCGAGAATACGTATATTATAGGTAGATACAATCTTGCAATCTACAAACATGAACCGATGACCAAATGAAATATTGGATTTTTTACACAGATTTTATACAGGGCAATTTTTTTATCACTACCCAAATTTTCACAGGGTGTTCTACCCATTCATTTTGGTCGAGTAGTTATTGAACTTTTGTATGAAACAGCTGTTTTTATTTCCGTGATTTCAGAGTTGATCCCATAGTGAAAGTTGTTAATATTCATGGGTAGAACACCTTGTGAAACTTTGGATAGTGATAAAAAAATTGCCCTGTATAAAATGTGTGTAAAAAAATTCCATATTTTATTTGGTCATCTATTCATGTTCGTAGATTGCAAGATTTTATTTACCTAATATACGGATTCTCGATATCGTACATCGGCAACAAGAGTGTCACAACGCGTTAAATGTACTTTTTGGATAATTTTATATATAGACAGATTTATAGATAGATTTTTGGATAGTGATAAAAAAGTAACGCAGTATCTATAGTTATCCAGAGACCAGATATAATCCCTTAACGATGTAACCCTCTTCGGTAGTAACACTATTCTAAAAGGGATGACAATGTATGGGGTTAACGTCTATGGTTATGTCAGCAACATAGAGTAACAAAGGTTATGTAATGTATCTGGGCTCACGGCTGCACTTATGAGATTCCACCAGGTTTCATAAAAATGACTCGGTCGGCATAAAAAGGGCAAGCGGCATATTACTGTGAACTAATCTTTTAATGACACGGGTTGGCTCGGTGGCTAAGCGATTGGTTTTCTGCGCTACATGTCGCGAGTTCAATTCCCGCACGAAATCTTTTTTATGACTCTACGTGGTATGTTAGAAAATAAGAGTTCCAGCAGAATTCCGTAATGATCACGACGATATATCTTCACAGTCGTTCAATGTAGTCAGCGGTGTAGACAGGGTAGGCAGAAAATTTTAAAAGCTTACTTACTTAATAATACCTACTGCATGTTGGTATTGGTTCGTCGTCTTGTCGATTAAATAATGATGAATGTCATTTGTCATCTCAAATATCTTATAATAAATATTTATCTGAGTTATGTAGGGTAGGCAGTGTCTTTTTGTCTTTATGAACCGCATGCCACTGAATGTAGTTGTGGTTCACAGTTTAACTAATACAAATTGTAATATTGTATTGGAAGGGAAAATCAAAAATGATAACACTACCGTAAATTCAGTATCAGGAGCATCCTTACCTGAAAAAGAAAAATATTTAATTAAGATGTTGCTCACGAGTTACGATCGTAACATAACATCACGCCTCTATCCGCGGGCTAAGCAGTGGTGTACTATTGGCCACCCACATTTCGCCGATGCTGTTATTAAGTCACATGTATTATAGAGCAAGCCTATTGCCATCAACCGAGCACAGTACCAAACTCCGTACTGAAAATTTCTATAGGTAAAAAAAAACAATAATTGATAATCGAACTCAGAACCTTGCGCTCAGCAGTCACGCTTACGACTACAAGATCAATGACACAGTCTACATCATTTCACTATAGATAATAAGTCAATATAGTACCCCAAAGGACCACAGGACCCACAAAAGATTCTATTTCCTTAGGTGTATCAAAAATATGTATACACGTAGCGAAATTCAAAAGCAAGTTTTCGGGGAAATAGTTATTGAAATCTTGAGCAATTTCATACATAGTATCTGCGGATACATAAAAATATATGGTTATTTAAATTTTATGATATTAACCAATACCTTTCCAAGAATGAGCGTTTGGATTTCAAAGTCAAAGTTTTTTATTTCAAGTAGGCCTTTTCAGGCACTTTTAAAAAGTCGAGACTCTAGGCGCACGGTTCCAATGGGGGTAGGTCCTATGGAGAAGAGACCGGCTAGAAACTCCATGGATACTCTTTTCAAAAACAAAAAGTTAATTTACAATTAAAATCTTAAATTAACATGCAGAACATAAGAAAAAATACAAACTTAATAGGACGCACGAACTTATATACATAATGAGGCAATACAATATGAGTTAAACAAGTGTTACGAATATAAAATAAAAACGGCATAAACAGATCAAAGCGAATAAAACAGAAAAAAAAATACAAAATATTTCTTGATGTTTCACATCAAAAATGTCCAGCCATGTAAAGCGAATCTAATGTAAAATAGAATTAATAGACACAACGGATAACCAGGGAAGCCACATTTGCAGAAGATATTTACCGCCACACGTCTCTATTGTCAACATAGTCTTTGACCCTATACGTGTATACATCTTTTTGATGCTGACCGTACAATAAAATACTCCGTCTATCTATGATTCTAAAACATTATACAATACGCAACCAACCAATTAATTAGCTTTCTCCTGTAAACTGCTAACTACTTTATTTTCATAACGAACCTCGTTTGCACGAACTAATTAGTAATGCAGTCTCTATATAGAAGGATTTAGTATTCTAATTGTGTGTTATGAAACCTATGCGATGTGTTGCATTGTTTCACACTCAAACACATCTATTAAAGGCTGATCCACACCAAATGTAATTGATGTGCGTTTTTGATACTGTAGGGGTTGTGCTGCACCTTGGCGGGGGGCTTTAGGAGTCGCTAGCGCGCATAGTGGGGACTCTGCGAGCTCTCACTTAGCGACCCCAGATAAGACGGCGACACGGTGTGTTCCGTGTCGCCGCACATACAACACCTAGCGAGGGTAACGGGGGGACCTTTCTACAGTCTCCCCCGGGACGTGCACGAGGGGGTGGCCTCTTTACAGTCACCCCCTCCGGGAAGTGCTGTGTGGCATGACACCGCGGTGGGCTTCGGTGCGGTCTTCTAAGAGTTCCCGAAGCCCACCATATGTGTCGAGGCGGACTATCGTGGTGAGTCTAGCCGGTCCGGTAGGAGTCCGGCACACCCCTCGAAAAATACGAACATTCTAAAGTTTTAATCGTTCTAAAGTTATCACATAAAGTGTGAGAAGAACAATGTGCGTGAATAGGCGTTATTTGAGCTTGCGTGATCCATCCTCGGCTCATCACTCATTTTGTCACTCACCATCAGGTAAAGTACTGCCAAACGCAATCAAATAAGGAGTTAAAAAAAAAAACATTTGATTGTATTCTTGTAGTTACTCGTATTAGTCTCATGTAATAGGGACCAGCCTGTTGCCATAATCTAGCCACAATTTCAGTCTGTGCTGCCACTGAGAATTTCCATGAAGCAAAACCTAAAAACACAGCCCAACTCGGGAATCGAATCAAAGACTGCACGTTCAGTACGCTTGCGACAGCGACTTTTCAAATATGTACGTGATACAATCTTGTCTCGAGGAAGATTCATTTATATGAAATATGCAGAGCAATCAATTGTTCAGTATCCCGGTAGTGGGTTATTCGTGCGGCACTCTTGTATGAACTGCCTTTACGTTCCGCTGCCAACAATAACAATTCTGTTTAATATCAGTCGTGTTATATGTATATAAGTAGTAATGTATTGATGGCCGATACAAATACGATTGCGATGTTCATAAGATTTAATATAATGCGCAATTTGTTTTATGATATTATACCTTTTTTGAAGGCCTAATAGCTACATATGTAGCTACGTCGCAGATTAGTCGATCAAACGGATTAAGCAACGCTTGCTATGGTCAGTTTTTGGATGTGGGGACCCTTTTTCAAATATTGAGATCCCTCTGTGCCTCGGAAAGTACAAGCAGACTAAATATAACCGTCGTTATACGGTTAACAGCAGCCCAAAAAAAGTCTGACAACCAGTTTTACCATCGAGTATTAATGTTTCCCTGTCATTAGGTGCTGGAGGTAAGATGTCAGTCACTCCGTGTAAAATACTGATATTCAGCCGCAACTGGTTAGACTGGAAGCCGACACGCAGCCTAATTACGTAAAAAAGCGATACCTAGCAACGCGACAGCAATCTCACTGTCAGCCAATACATTATATGACACAAAAAATGACGTTTTACAGAAGGTATTGCGCGATCTACGCCTGTCGCTACATCGGTAATTAGGCTGCCGATGTAGTTGGGAGAAGGCTGGGCAGATGATTATGGTACTATATCTTTGTTGCTAGTATAGGTACAGTCGGTGCCCACCTGACCTAGAATTTATCATATAATGTCTAGGGGGATCGGGTCAGGTAATGTAAGGCACCGACTGTACCTACTATCCTATCTGTACTAACCTCATCACTGAACACAAGAGAAACCATTTTCAATGTGCAACGAAGAACATCTGATTTTTTACTCATAATAAATTAATAAGGTTAACAGTTTTCTTCGTTTTAATGGAAGCGCTCTGAGTCCAATTAATAGTTAAAAATGTATAGTTGATCGAACACTGGCGCAGAGGTAATTAAAGGTGAGAGGAAATTGAACATTTTATGGCTGGAAATTATTTTCGAACTTTAAAATAAGTCAGCTTTTCGTTTAAAAGCTTACTTAACTTATGACTTAAGAGATTTTTAAATGCTTTTAGACAAAAGAGTATTGAGCAATGGTGAGGGCTACGCTCAGAGTTTCTAAAAACACTTGAAAAAATTTAACGGCTTTTTGTAACGATATACTATGAATATACTTAAGGCAACACGGTTGGCACGGTTGACGTAGTGGCTAAGCAATTAGCTTTCTGCGCTAAGTGTCGCGGGCTCGATACCCGCACGGAACACATATTTGTATGATCTACTGATAATTGTTTCGGGTCTGGGTGTTTGCGTATATGTGATTATATGTGTTTGTAAACGCACCCACGATACAGGAATTATTCCTAGTGTGTTATAATGTTTAAAAAAAAACTTTAAATATTATACCTACTTAAATTAGCAGTAGGTACTAAAGAATTTTGTCCTTTTTTCTAGATTGACATTGTAGTAGGATACTATAACCATTACATGTATTTTCTTAAGGCTGCGTGCTACTATGTAGAAAGTTTTGAGATTGAACATTTTCAATTTTGGTGCATCTTAATTTTAATATTTTTAGATAAATATATCGATATCAACAATGTCGGATCTACAAATCTACGACTTTACAGGAGAATAGTTTAAAATTTAAAAGTACAATAATAATGTCATGTAAAGCGCTAAGATTATATTTTGATATCTGTATTATGTATCCTATTGTCCATTGAACTAATTAAATAGATTTTATGCACATTAATGAATTTAAAAAAAAACGCTGAAATTTTGATCCGACGTTGTTGATATTGTTTCATTTTCTGTACTGAATACAGTATACAAAAAAAAAAACAGGTATGTTTATAACAGAAGGATCTTAGTGATACTTTCACTTACAAAATTCATTAGGTCTTAATCTCTTTAACCACTTACTAACAGTGGCGTGCGGTTCATAAAGACAAAAAGACACTGCGTACCCTACATAATTCAGACAAATATTTATTATACGATATTTGAGGTGCCAAATCACATACATCATTATTTAATCGACAAGATGACGAACCAAAACCAACATGCAGTATATTCTTGTTAAGTAAGCTTTTAAAATTTTCTGCCTACCCTGTCTAAAAACTCTGTGCATGCCGCTGATTACTCACCACACTTTTCCATTTGTTTATTGCAGGAAACACGATCAAGTGGGTCGCTTTTCTTAATTTAAATAATAATTTTCTTTCCGAGTGAAAATACGTACTCCGAAAAGAATCAATTCATTACAATTCATTACTTTCCGACAGTTTACGAGAGATCCAATAAGTTTTAAACCCTGCCTTCAAATAAATTACCTGAAAACTTGCAAAAACAATTTTTACACACAAAAATTTAGTTTCAGTAACATGGCTCGTATTGTCTGCAGGTGCGCAAGATAGATTATGCTCTTACGTGGTTTATTTTATAAATGGTTGTCGTTTGGAGACTTGGCATGGAAATTCGTGAGAAAAGGTGCCATTTGTCAAGTCTTAAAACAGATGAAGTGCATTTTGTCATGTCCCGTTCAGTCTCTTATCTTATATACTTGGATTTTAACTGATGGAGTTAGTGGCTACTAACCGTAGATCCTTAGAAATATTTGCCTTGAATCTAAAAACGTTCAGCATATTAACACAATTTAAAAATTTCCCAATAGAGATATTACTTAATCCTTTTTAGTTTAAGCTATCATAGGTACGAGTTAGCTTTGCTTTCGTATCGAAAACGGAGATGTGTATATCCCCCGATACACTCTTTGACCAACAGCAAAGAATCTACTTTGAAAAAACAATTTTTTTTTTCAATATTCTGTAATGGAAAAAAAAAAATTACGCGCACATTTACTTAAAATGTTGCTTTATAAATTATTTAAGTACTCTTAAAATGTTTAGTTTCAACTCTATGAAAGAGGGCCGTTAAGTAATGAAAAATATTCGTGGTCGGAAAATGCAGTACGAAATCGAGTGAAAGTTTCCTAATTGCTATTTGCTACTGGAGACTAGCAAAAAGTTCGCAGTTAATTTAACTTTATGATTATTTATTTTAATCATAATTTGAGCTTATTTTGCGCTAACGGAAAACATGAACTCTGTATTTGTGTTTACACAATGCACTTGAAAGTTTATAGGTGTGTTTAATTAATCTGATTTTTATGACATGATATTCGTGAAAAAAAAAAGAATAAAAATTACTATAGCAGCAAAACAAAAAAAGGCAATGGCGAAATGTGAATGTACAGTCAGCATTAAAAATATGTATCCACGGAGCGAAATTCAAACGATTATTCTTGGAAAACTATTGATTAAAATTACAAAAATTAAATGACTATGTATTTTTCTATATACGCAGACACTATGTGTAAAATTGGTCAAAATTTCAATCACTATTTCCTCTAAAAATCGCTTTTGAATTACATCGCCGAATACAGGCGTGAGGATGCAACAAAACAAAAGGTATCTACTCGTCTAATAAAACCAATGAATTGCAAAAATGTGGGCTTCCTAATAATTAATAAAAGAACGTATTATATATATATAACGTAACGGACCAATAAACGGCGCTGCATCCTGAATACCAAATACTTCCTACTATCGAACGATCCAGTTTACTATGAAACCCAACACGCCATTATAGTCAAACAAATATTGTATAGTGCAGGATTGTTATCGTGTGTCACCGACGTAGATTCATGAGCATTTCGTGATTTTGAAATTAATCTATCTACGAAGATAATTATTGGTCGTAATTCTAACCATTAAAACATACGATGTTACGCTAATCTAAAATACCTGGACTTCTTACTTGTCCGCGACTGTGATTATATGTATATATTATGTATGTATATATTATATGACATATTATGAGATGAAAATGTGAGATTATATGTTTTTGTATGCGAAAAATCTAAATCCTGTCGCTGCATCGGTAATTAGGCTGCGGGTCCAACTATAGCTATGGACCACCCAGGTGACCCCATAAGTACAAAAAAATCATCAAAATCGATCAAGCCGTTTAAGAGGAGAAGAACTACGAACACGCAAAGCGGAATTTTATATAAAAAGATGAACAAGTTTTCATTTATATACATATATAAAAAATACATCTTACAAGAACATTATACAATGATCAGCCACTTTTGTCGCTAACTATACCAGTATCGTAAAAATAAAATAAGAACACGAACATAATCCGTACACGAATCTCTCAAAGCGGACCATTTAAGTCGATGTTGGCTCCTAAAACGACGCATTGCGTACCTAATGGCAACATCCCAAGACTGAAACACATCACTGGACAAATTGTCTTCAAAGAACTAACTCACACATGCTATAATCGCCCTTATTTTGAGTGATATAGAATTCTAAATAGTATGTCTTGATCATGTGATTATATAGGATAGTGTTGGGATCTGAATCGTAAATGTAATGTCCCTGTTGCATAATCAGAGCTGAGCTGGAATGGAAGACCGGACCAACTTCCTATTTAGTCTCCAGAGGCTAGTAAAAGTAATCGAGTCCGGACGTGTGTTCTTGATTTATATGCACTGAGGGGGTTCAAGTTGAATCACTCCGCAGTAGGTGGTCAATAATAAACAAAATTGTCATGCATCGTAGTGTTCAGTTTTAATGGTGAACTATTGACATTATTACAAGAATATTTTGTTCTGCTATGCTAAACAATATGAATTCTTCTTCACATAGATATAATAATTATAGGTATATAATATAAGAACATCTACAGATATTTATATTCTTATCAATGGCTATCTCATTGGTTAAGTGATCGCAAGCGCGGTTGCTGAGCGTGAGGTCATGGGTTCGATGCCCAGGTCCCAAGGCTAGGTTAAATTAAAGAAGATACAAGGTCACCCGATACAGGTTTTTTTAAGAAATTACATAACATAGCATCACGCCTGTATTACCCGAAGGGTTAGCCAGAGATGTACTATAGTACACATGTTATTGATGTCCCATATAATAGGGGGCGACCGTATTGCAATCTACCGGGCACAGTTCCATACTCCGTGCTGCTACTGAGATTTTTCATACGGAAAAGCCCAATAACACTGCCCGACCCGGGAATCGAACCCAGGAAAACACGCTCAACAGTCGCGCTTGTGACCACTAGACCATTAACGCAGTCTTTAGAAAATTATGGATGCATTAATGTGATAAATTATACATGGGTAGTGGATACCATATAGTTAAATGAAATCTTATTAAAAAAGAACATTATCAGTTCTTTAAAAACCTTCATCTGCCTATATCTAGTACCTATTTATGTCCCCCTGTGTACCTAATACCTATCTCTTTGTGAAAAGAAATAGTTACACGAATAAAATAATTAAACATCACCATCTATTGACCGCTAGAATATGAGCCCTTGAAAATAACGCAGATGAAACATTTTGCCTCGATATAATAACGATGCCATCTATGCTATCCTGCTATATATAGGTATACACAATAACAAGAAAAGTTTTTTTATTATTGTGCTCAGTAAAAGAAACTGCTAAACAACGATCCTAATGAAGCGACAATAGTCTGTCGCCTGTCGCCTGTCGCCTGCGCCAAGGCATTGACTCGATCGTGAGGTCATGAGTTCGGTTCCCCTTAAAATTATGGTACGGTGAGCGACAAAAGTTGCCGATCATTGCACAAAGTTTCTAAAGAACTTTTTTGATTGAAAGGTTATAAATTTCATTCTTTTTTTGTAATTAGTGTTTTTTAGAATAGCTATCTTATTGACTATTGTAATGGTAAGTAAAGCATGATAATTACCCTCGTTGATTATTACAAAAAGTTCATCAACTTATGCCGCTGATCTTACTTAAAGAATCACACAGTACATAGGTATCACCATATACTGAAGCGTGTATGAAAATCATAATTTTATATTACAACTAGCTGTATCCATAAACTCTGCTTTAAAATATTCTTAATAACTCATATAAATAAAAAAAAAGTGTGTATTTTTAAAATTTGAAGAACTATAATATGAGATATCTTCACCCCTGTATTAGGCAGATGTGTACTACTGAAATCCAACATTTCGCCGTTATTAAGGCGCACGAAATATGGGCGAGTCTATTGTTTGGCTCAGCTCCAAGCTCCGAAGTACTACTAAAAATTTCTTAACAGATATACCGAATAGTTCTTACCCGACCTGGCAATCGAACTCAAGAGTTCATGCACACCAGCCGCGACAAACACAACACCAATAAAGCAGTCTTGAACATATAGGTTAACTGAACACGAGTATATACATATTGCGTATATCCGTAGTAGATACTCTCGCCGTAAGCGTATTTCTTATCAGTATAAACCTATATCCTTTATTGTATTTTCTGCCCAGATAAAACCAACAGTAGAAGATAGAAAAATAGCATCCCACGGGCAAATGGATATTTTTTATGTAGCTTTGTTTATTTTTTGCTACGATAAAATTTTTTTGGTGTTTTATTTGTCAGGAGGGGACGCCCTAGAAGGACGTATACGGACCTTATTGGTGATGGTCTTCAAAAAGGTCAGGTGCGCAGTACCCACAACCGGCGTTCATGTATGAAACGATGCATGACTAAAGATGAAGCAAAAGGGTTATGTAAGGATCGTAGCACGTGGCGTTCTGTGGTTTCTGCCTACCCCCATGGGAAAAAGGCGTGACTTTATGTATGTATGTTTTATTTGTATATCTAAACCTGTTATTCAAAGCCCAAACGATGCGCACGATTGTAGAATTTGACATTATTACTAGTATTTGAAATATTGAGTACTTAGTTTTTAGAAATAGAGAATTAAAGATGATTATAAAATTTTAAGGAATATGTATATAATTTTTATATTCAGGGTAGTGTTTAAGGGAGAGAGAGAGAGTAAGAAAAGGAAAGGGAAAAAAATGTCTTTGAAAATCGGTACATCTTGCTCGAGTCGTCCCACGCTAGGTATGCTGACGCGCCAGTCTCCACATAAGGACTCTTCACCTCCAGCAACCACTGGTCCTTTGACGCTTAAGGTTTAATCTTGATTAATTAATCCTTGCTAATTCCAAGAACATCAAAGGATATAAGATAACATGCTTTGATAAGGCTTGACGTAGGTGGTTCCCCGGAAGTGACCTTTTAGAGTAGTCCTTTTATCCTAAGTTCTCATCAACCCGCAAAATTTTAACTAAGCTCGTTACAATAATTAAGAATTTTTGAGGCAAACCAAAATTTGGGCCCTTCACCCTAAAGGAATAAAGAGGGAATTATAATAAGAAGAGGGTGAACATCCCAGTTGCGGTCACAGTATGACCGCGTCTCACAAGTCCCTTAGAGTGCGGTAAAGGATTTGATAGAGGGTCTTATATTTCGATATGAGAAATATAAAATGTGCTGCAGTATATTAAAAGATAAATATAAGGGTTTTACACACTAGTTTATATCCTAGAACGGTAGAGGTCCAAAACGAATACATTGAGAACAATAAGAAAGAGCATTGAGCTCAATATTTTATTGCGTTCCATAATGTATTATAAAGGTGGAAACATAGATAAAGTAGATTATGGACCCTGTCGGGCACAGCAAAAATTAGGAGAGAGGAAAAGGGTTAAGTGGCGATTTGATTGATCACTTATTTATTTATACCCTTATAACAATAAATTATATGAAACTGTATTTATTTATATATAAATATCAATGTTTAATAGATTATTGTCTTGTATATTTTTTTGACGTCATTTCTGCTTATTTGAGTTATTTGCTAACATAAAATTATGAAAAGTGTCTAAATTAAATATTTAGTCACCAATTAACACAAGTCAGTTGTCTTTTGTGTGGCGATGAATTTAATTTAATTTATAAAAATATCCATTACTAAACGTTATGTAAACAGTTGGTGTATTATAAGTATATTTTTATTTTCTTTATCTAATTATTGAAAACATTCACGAATGAAATGGTATCGTAAAACTTGCTTCATAAGCCTTTCTACCATGTCTCAATGTAATATGCCTTCCATCAACCCCTTGCTATTTTATTGCCATCCTTTCTTACCAAATAGAGGTCACCAAGTAAAGCTATATGCCTATAGATATAGGCTGTTCACCACGGGTATGCTTGAATTTACGGTTTTAATACACGAAGGATATTATTATTCCATTTTATAAAAAAAATACACTTGCTAATAAAAATCTGTCAACGGTTAAAACAAATGGTCCTTAATCATTTAAGTAGCGTCACGCCTATATTCCCCGAAGGACAAAGCCCGTTAGGCAAAGGTGTATACTGTACAGTCAGCATCAAAAATATGTATACACGTAGTGAAATTCAAACGCATATGTATGTATTTTTATGTATCCGCAGATACTATGTGTAAAATTGGTCAAGATTTCAATCACTATTTCCTCTAAAAATCGCTTTTGAATTTAATTAAGTGCATCTTATTGATGCTGACTATATACCCACACTTCACCGATGCTGTTATTAAGTCCCAAAGCCATACGATACCATAATGCCTACCACATTATAATGCCGACCGGGCATAATTTCAAACTGCTACCAAGAAAATCTAACCAAAAAACCCAATAACAATTTGCCCAACCCGGAGATCGAACCCTAGACCTCACGCTCGTCAAAGAGGCTCCTTGCCTCCCTCCTCAATATTCGTATCGATTTGAACTCTTCTTCTTCGTGTCGATATTTTGAACTAATAGCGTTAGTTCTCTCATAATCTATTAGAACTCGGTAGAAAGCAGATATTAATTACTGACGAATCAGAGGACATCCCTCAAGTCATTTGTACGCATCTGTTCCGGGTCGTTGGTATTAGAGATAGATGATGATAAATGTAGGGACACTACACTCCTGAAAGCGTCCATTTTACTTGTAACTGATAGTTTAGAATGAAGTATGACCATTATTACTTAGTGTCCATCTCTGAGAGGTGTGCGGATTCAATTTGCCAAAATTCTTTACTTCTTTTTTTAAAAAACGTTGCCCCACACTATTAATTATTCCTGTATCGTGGGTGCGTTTACAAACACATATATTTACATACACAAAGACCCATACCCGAAACAACTATCTGTAGATCATACAAATATTTTTTCCGTGCGGGAATCCAACCCGCGACACGTAGCGCAGTAGCCGATCTCACAACCACTGCGCCAAACGTGCCGTCAAAGAAAAACGTCGATTGAAAAGTACCAATCACTTTTTATAGGTCTCAAGATTTGAGCATAATTCTCTGCTAATTAATTCGTTTTGGAAAGTTTAACAAATAAAATAGAGATATATGGGTGGAACTTTCATTTTTATAATATTAGTCAGAAATGGATATTACCTAAACAAATCTGCATAAATCGGTCCCATAAGATATATTATGACAATTACTAGCTAAACATCACCTCAGTCCAACGATTATAGCTCTGTTCTTGTGTAACAAAAGGCTGATGTGGAGTCTCGACTTAAGCCCTTTTATTGTTTTACAAAGTCAACTTGAAAGAAATCTTGAAAGTACTTGGAAACCAAGTTTCTTGCCGGAAAGAAGGTCAAGTTAAAAATACCTATGTAGCTATAAACTTTTAGCTATTAAACTAACATTGAGCTTTACTCTTGTGAATAATTACTATAGAATAGCATAAATTTATCGACTAGCGTTTTAGTGAGTTCAGAACAATAGTTATCGTCTTTGATTAATTAATTCATAGTTACGAAAATTTGGTTGTCCAATGGAGACGAAGAAAATGTACGCTCATTACAATGGGTTTACAAACAATGCTTTATTCACGCGTAATAATAATATTTATGAGTTATGTGAAGTCATCAGTGTAATTTTAAAGGTGTTCTTCTTTTGTCGTCATGCTACTTAAATGCTTTCAAAAACAGGTTTTACTTCCCATAGATATTTATAACTGCATTGTTCAATGTAATTTATATATCCAATATACAGACCCGGGTACGTCTTAAAACTGCGGCCAGACACCGGAGGACGGGCAGCAGCGCACTCTCACTAATCGGTGAGCTACTGTGATCCCCAAGCCGCCTGCCAAGCGTGTGGATTATGGCACCCCCCCCCCCCTTGGGGGAGGCCTTCGTTCAGCAGTGGACGTCTTCTAGCTGATGATGATGATCCAATATACGATTTATCAACAAAAAAAAAAGATTTCTTCTTCGAATTAAGAATGTAGCATAGAAACGTTGAACTGAGTTATTACACGAATAGGATACCACTCATAGTCAGTACTCGCCATTCATAATACCGAAAACAAGGTAACGTGTATAAACAGCAATTATAAAATAAATATAGCATTTTCCACCACAAAACAAACACCTATTTACCTCTTCCACTCGAAATAACATCATAAACACTACGTTTATACTTAAAACGTTAAATAAGTTAGACACAACTGAAACATAACAAAGCTTATTTGACGTGTGTTGGAACCGAGGGATCCCTAATGTGCAAGTTATTCAGGCAAGCTCAAAGCTCACAGAAACGGAATTAAAGATGGCTGACCTCCTCGAATCAGTAATTAATTTATAGTTAAGTAAGTTTCTTACACGTCACGGAACTTTGGATGACATTAGGATTTTAGGATGCAATTTTCGGTAGGCGAATGTTCATAAAATACAATATTTGGGATTAACGATGAATTGTGTATTTGTATGAATCTAGTTAGCGCTTACTAATCATATATAAAAAGGGCGGTACACTAATAAGAGTCAACCAGATACCAGTCGCAAGCTATGATTTTGTCGCTATTTCTATTTTGTCCCTGATTCTTTTTGTTTTTCAGAAGACAGGGAAATGTTAAGATAATGTAATAATGATAATGTGTATAAGTTATAGTGTAGTGGTTGAAAAAATATCTTCTATGGAGGATCTGAGTTAGAACCTGGCCCACACTTCTGAAATTATTGCGCGGATGCGAATTTTGATTTTCAAATGCGCTAACGGTGAAGGTAAACATCGTGAGGAAAACTGCACATCTAACTGCGTTCTCTAACGTTCTTGATGATTGTGTACTCTGTGAATCCACTGTAGGTCAGCGTGTTGGACTGATGCCTTACCCTTCTTATTCTAAGAAGTAGCCCTTGCCCAAAAATGGGATATTTGAGCCCTCTTTTTTATTATAATATTCTTCTATCGAGTCGGCACGAGCTATCACATCGAGGTTGCTTATGCCGTAGTGGAAAGATGAGCCAGTCGACAATGGTGATACCGAGGCTAATTGTCCAGGTTGCGCCAGACGATCTCATAATTCGTTACTCAAGGAGGCTCTTTCTTTGCACCCCAATTATTATAATAACTTGTGTTTTTAGATTTTCTTTGTGTGTCAGATACTATTATTTTTGCCTGTCATTTTAACTCAAGTTTATATTCTAGAACCTAGGTAAGGTTCTTTAATATGTAAGTTATTCTACGTATAAACACGACAATAATCGTTGACTGACCTCGCTTCAGGTCACCGATCAAGTTTACAACTAGAAGTTATGACTTATAAACGTCTGATTTAAACACAAAGACTTTTGCAGAAGATTCTTTCGGACGTGAGCTAAATTAATTGACCTAACTCTTAACGGTTAATAAACTTCTTAATACTCGCTTTTCCATTAAACGAAGATATAATATGTTCCATGTTTAAGAAAAAGTTGAAGTGGATTCATTGGTCGTGTCACTTCGAAAAGTTGGCACAGAGATTTTTGCAGGTATTTTTGGCTTAGAAAAATGATTGTTTAAGTTCTATATTTCAGATCTAAGTAACGATATCATTAAAGACTCGAGCAGACAATGTAGCTACATTACTGCACATTTCCACTCAGAACTTAAATAAACCTGAATTATAATGAAGAAGATTAAGTTACATTGAGACTAATATCTTGCAGCGGAGCGCACAACATTCTGAAATACTCAGGAGAGATGATATTTCTAGATTATAGATCTTTGGGTAGCTTTTATTTACCTATGTGATATTACACTGTGGATTTTCTTTGATGTTCATTACAATTACGTTTTGTTGGTGTAAACGGTGTATCACACATTTATTGGTGTAAACGGAAGTTTTCAATTTGAATTCGGCTCAAAGGACCAAAAATACTTAGGTTAATAAGTGTCGAGTAAAGTCTGATATTCAACATAATATTAAGTACACTGCAATCTAATGCACACCTTAATTCCTCCGGTCCTTGTCCCATTTTATGTAGGGTGATCTCTATTAGACGTCATCTCACACTTAACTTGCTTCTCAATGATGAAACAAACCATCAATATCTATTTTGGTTTGCCCTCATCTTAAATTAATATAAAATATATTATCTGTAACTTGGAATATCCAAACTGTGGTTTACCTAAAATTGTGAAACGTCCCTTTTTCCAGATGAGACATAAGACTTTGTAAGAAATAAGATAAAATGTAAACACCTGTACCACATTATGATCAAAGTCTCTTTACAGAGGGATTCTAAAGCAATGTTTCACAAATGACAGGATTTCTAAGAGCACATTTAAGTATCTCATGTTCTTAATGTGAACATCTCTTTGATCATATAGTATTACTGTAATTTGCCGGCTTTGGTACGCTAGAGGCTATATAATTGTTACTTCATGATCATTATGCCCTTACAGAATGAGGAAAATCTAATGCTGGAGTGTAATAATGTGTATGTATGGTATCCGTGCTTAGATGTATACTGAGAAATAACCATGTTAGTAATTTAAAATTTGGTATCCACGTGAAGCTTCTTCATTTATTTTATAGTGTATGTAAACAAACTCTTTTCAGTATTTTTGATTTCCAAGTAGTTTTTTTTTTAAATGAGTAATTTTTTGACGAAACTGGTGATGACGTAAAGATTTCAATGTCCTTCCCACACCAGCCAATATATTTGTTAATATATTGGCTGGTAATATCAAAGAAAACCATTGCCAGAGAATCATTTCTTCTGTAAATGTTTCTTACTTTAGTGTCAAACGATAAAAGGCGGGAATGAAGTGAATATTTTTTACTATAATTATACTTGCGGAGTTCATTTCCTGTCTTTCTAGCAGTTGTTTTATCCGCTTTCACGGTAATCTCCACTAATCTCTCACCAAGGAGATTGAATTTAAAATAAAGTTATTCGATTTTAATTACACTAAAAAAAGCTCTTAGTATTCTCTAATTTAGTTGATTTTGAGTTTTTTTTTTAATGTTTTGTTTTGAGATTATTTGTAAACGTTGGCAAGACATAGCCTCATTAAAAATCCCAAATGACTTTCAGGACCTATGTATTGCATTACCATTATCTATCTGCTTTGTAAATGTATTTCTTATTTAATGCAGCAAATAAGTTTTGGCTTTTCGTAACCTTTTTGGCAATATCTATACAGTAATGTAACGTGCTTCACTTCAATAGAAATCCTTTGGCTTTCATCTTTTGGCTTGACGACACGGTTGGCTTAGTGAACAAGCGATTGATTACTGCGCTATATATACGCAAATTCGATTAAATATCAACAACTCAGGTCCCCAAGATACAGGCGTCGCCTAGTTTGAGGACCACCTGGTGGCCACTGTTTACCTCTTTTCATGACAACTATTAGTTACTAGAAACAATTACAATTACATGTAAATTGGAACTATCTAGATAATGTAACAAACCTAATATTTCTTTTAATCCTATTTCTTATCCTACTAATCCTACTAATATTATAAATGTGAAAGTTTGTGAGGATGGATGGATGGATGGATAGATCTTTGTTACTCTTTCACGGCAGAACGGCTGAACGCATCTGGATGAAATTTGGCACAAAGATAGATTATAGTCTGGAATAGCACATAGGTTACTTTTTATCCCGGGAAAATGCACGCGAGCGAAGCCGCGAGCGGAAGCTAGTATTATAAATGCGAAAGTTTGTGTGGATGGATGGATGGATAGATCTTTGTTACTCTTTCACGCCGGAACGGCTGAACGGATCTCGATGAATTTTGGCAGAGATAGATTATAGTCTGGAATAGCACATAGGCTATCCATGCGGGTGAAGCCGCGAGCGGAGGCTAGTTCATAGACGTAGGCAAAGTTGTCTAAAAGAAACAAGCAATCTTTATCATTGCAGTATATAAGCTTTAACTTCTCGAAAAATCTTGGACAGATCATTCATAGAGTTAGGTACATAATGTATTTCTTTCAATAGAAATCCTTTAGCTTTCATATACATAGACCCTTATCAATATATTTAAGGTAATGGATTAGCAAGGCCTCTAGGTCTACTAGCCTAAGCAGCTGTGGCCGGTAAAGTAGTACTAATCAAACTATGGCAAATTTGATCGAGTGTTCCAAATGTCCACTTACGTAATTAATGCCCAAAATAATTCCATTAACTAGTAGCGAAAATATTATATTAGATAATAAAGAGCTAGCAATATTGCAATATTTTAGAGTGGTGCTGCTTGAATTTTTGTTCAATTTGGAACTGAAAACTAACGTCTAACTTAAATAAAATTTAAAGTGAATAAATATCAAAACATATCACAATATAGCATCACGTCTGTACTCGTCGAAGGGCTAGGTAGCGGCGTATTTTTGTACGTCCCATGTAATAGAGAGTGAACAAGTGTTGAGTAAATTTTAATTGTAAAGACAATTAAAGATTAACAATTGATTATTTGTTAATGATCACCATAATAACTAACAATTGATCAACTGTAATTGTGGAAAATTACAATTAACAATCGATTAATTATTATTTGTAGTGGTAGCAATTAACAATTAATCAATTGTCAATCGTGATTTGTTACAGTTAACAGTTAATTAATATTCAATTGTTTGGAACAACACTGGGGCGAGCCTATTGCCATCTAACGGGCACAGATCCTAACTCCGGACTGCTACTGAGAATATCCACACAGAAAAACACAATAACACTGCTTGACCCAGACATCGAGCCCAAGACCTCACACTCAGCAATCGCACTTGCTATCTAAATTTATTAGTTATTTCCCCATCTTCGTCGCTACCACGAAGAAGGTTCAAACGGCTGAAAATGACAATTCTCGATTATACTATCGACTAGGGGAGTTGTTTTGTTGAAATGAAAAAGCTGGAGGAGACAGGCGCGAGTCAACCTACTTATATCTATGTTGAACTTCCTCTTATACATTGTCAATACGAGTTTCGAAGCCTTTCAGCCATTATAGTATTACCTACATTAAATTTGTTTTTAGACCTCATTGCTTATTTTCGGTCTATATAATAATATGTATTGAATTCATGAGCCATTAATATTATTAGCATTGCCTTATTGGTCTAGTGTGGTGTCAGGGTGACAGCTGAGCGTGAAATCCGAGATTCGACTCCGGGGTATGCAGTGTTATTGGGTTGTTCTTTATAAAAATTCTCAGTAGCAGCACGGAGTTTGGAACTGTGCCCAGTACCCGGTTGATGGCAATAGGCTCGCAGCCTATTACATACTCAATAACAGCATCGGCGAAATGTGGGTGCACCATAGTACACCTCTGCTTAACCCTTTGGGGATATATAGACGTGTTATGTTTTAAATATCATTATTACAGTCTAACACATTTTGCAAAGATCATCTTTAGAACAGAATAGAACAACATGGCAATCAAGGGGGTTTGCACAGCTGTCTGATTTGAAAGACTAGCAGTAATAGTAACATTCTAATAATATACCTGTGTTAAAATAAAACTAACATAAACTAATCAATAGATATAATATAACATAAAAGCTAAGGCGGGCGTACTTATAACAGAAGTTTTCCTTTACGGTATTTATTAACCGATAAAGACTAATGGCTACTATGACTACTTACTGCTTTATTTTTAGATATTACAATACTGTCTACCCCTGTATGCTTCAAAGATTTAGGCAGAAGTGTACTTCTATACACCCACATTTCACCTGCCATTACGGAGAACCATGTCATGGACTAAAAGAGCGAATTTTTTGCCATCTATCGGGCACATGTAAAGTTCGAGCCGATACTGAGAATTGCCTTACAAAAAAAAGCTACAGCTACGGCTTAGTATTGGTTACGATAGCGGTCCATCACATAAGTAAGTATATACTCTTGTCCGTTGCACATTTAAAATGAACCTTTTCTTAGTAGAAAGAAGAAAGAAAGCCTCCAGGTCTAATTAAAGAGAGGATCCTCCGACTAGGTAAGGTGATTATTCTGGCCGGCCGAAGCCCGATGGTTGAGGTCGGATGTTCGTATATGTGTTAGAATCTCTTTAAATTTTCATAGTGTGATGTAGGATTTAATGTTATTGCTTCACTCCGAGAGATGGCGCTGTATTTCACGCCATGCAGTTAGTCCTCGTTACAAGTCTTCTTTACAAAATACACAAAAAGTCCTTGACCTTTTCACCAAACTTTTGTTAGATAACGCCTAATTTCCCGTACTGCTCACCCTCATTTTTGGCGAGCACCATAACATATTATCACCGTGTTATCGAGCCGCGTGGGCGTAGCTTAAGATTAACTCACGCGTACACCATTCGACATAGATATTAAAAAATCGTCACAGAAGGTTCACAATACGAGTTACAAGCCTGCAGACGTCGAAATAAATGATCGCTTTAATTTGCGTCTGTCAGAATTCATGTCTGAATGTGAAATTCGAACAAGATGATGACGTGTTTGGATTCTGTCACGATACCACGGGTTATCACAAGGGAATCACTCATGTCGTTGTTGAAAGATTAGCCAGTCAGCAATGTTGGTATAAGAAATATAAGAGAATGGACAGGAGTTGCGAGTGCTGCCCAACTGTTTCACCTGGCGAGGATTAGAGAAGAGTTTGCAAAGCTGATTGCCGACTTCGCTAGTCGGAGAGACACCTTAAGAAGAATAAAAATGTTGATATTGAGGTTAACTCATAGATTTACTAAAATTCTAAGTCTATGGGTTAACTGCCTTAAAGCCCAAACGTCAACGTCAAAAGTAAGTGATGACATTCAGATGTCATAACTGATAGATCATATTTTACCTTTATTTTAATAAATGGTTTAGGAATTAGAGATTCAACTGATCATCATTTACTTTTCTTTACCTTATACAAGCCACTTATTCTGTTGTAGCCAGTATTAGATAATTCTTTCTGCGAGTTTTCTATACATAACTTGATTAGATCTTACCGCGCAATTTCCGAGTGGGCCTTCTGTTCTGGCTATTTATTGCAAAATATAGCCATTAATCAGGCCTGCCGTTGCACACATTATCGTTACTAATTGACACGCTCTGAATCGTGTGCCAACTTGTGTTAGGAAGCTTTAGATTATGTGATGTAACAATGGAAATGTGACTAACGAATTGGAACAGTACAAAACATCGAGTTGTTGTGCCAGATGGTAGAATGATGTATAAAAAAGAATGTTTTTTTTAAATATACAATTCTATCAATGTTTGATGACCGGAGACAGATCAGGCGCAGGACCAACGGCTTTACGTAATTTCCGGGGCACGGTGTGTATACACATACACAAAGACTCAAACCCGAAACAACGATCTGTAAATCATACAAATATTTGTTCCGTGCGGAAATCGAACCTGCGACACGTAGCGCAGCAGTCGATCGCTCAACCACTGCGCAAACCTACTCATGTTTGCATGTACCTAACTCTTTTTCCTCTCTTTGCTTCAAATATGAGCTCGTTTGCTTGCATTAAATCAAGTCCCTCTACCTTTGGGATTCCGGAAAAGTAGTGTTTACCGCCAATTTCACCCCCCAGTGATCACGTAAAAGGCATGCGCAAAACGTAGGCAAACGAATTTCATGCCAAACAGGTTGGAACTGTTTGCTTGCGATCCATTGCCATCAGATGGCACACTTTAGCAGATTTACGTAGAAAAGTTGTTTTAAAAACGCATTATATTACATTACACACTAATATTTCTTTGCCTGTATTCCCTGAAAGGATAAGCACAGGTGTAGTTCGGTCCTGCTAATGGGGACAGTAGGTATAAAATTAAAAGACAAAGTAAGAAATGTAGAAATTCGAAAGAAAACCAAAGTAACGGATGCTCTAATTTCCTCGCTTGCTAGGAAGTGGAAGTGGGCAGGTCGTGTAGCCAGATATAAAGATGACAGATGGACTGTGAGAGCAGTGAAATGGTCAGGGCCAGGAGGCATAAGTAAAAGAGGCCGACCTAACGTCCGATAGGCAGATGAAATAGTAAAGACGGCTGGTCGAAACTGGCTATCCACAGCCAAAATAAGGAAGTTTGGCATGCCTTGCAGGAGGCTTTTACCCGGAGGGGGTCCGCACAAATTACCTGATACAATTTTTTTTTATTATACAATATTTGTTACATAACAACGAAGTAGATTTAACCATTTATAAGTATTTTTTCAGTAGTGTAAGTTGTGGGGAAAGAAATAAAGCTTTTTTATTTTTATTTTATTTTTATAATGGGGACAGTAAAGAGTTGTTCGAGAATTTCCTAACAAAAAGCCAATAACAGTTCACCAGACTCGCGAAGCGACCTTTCGAAGACAAGAACACTCAAGTCAGTGAATCAACGTATACTTAATCTGTAATGTACCTAATTAGCATAACCATGTATGATGAATAGTTGTAAAATAATAACTCCCACCCCCTTTAGCTCTTCGTAAAAGTAATTAATTTAACTATCGACTAACCAAAACATTTCCCATCAAAATTCAGTGTCATAAATAGAATTTCACCATTTCCATAGAGGAAGAATACATTTTTTTTTTTTTAAATAAAACTGCCCCTCACCATTTCTAATTCCTGTATCGTGGGTACGTTTACAAACACATATATTCACACACACAAACACCCAGACCCGGAACAATTATCTGTAGATCATACAAATATTTGTTCCGTGCGGGGATCGAACCCGCGACACTTAGCGCAGAAAGCTAATCGCTTAGCTACTGCGCCAACCGTGTCGTATATTTAATACATTTTACATTTTCCTTCTGTATATTCAAAACACCAAACAAGCATCTAAATATATAATCTACATTTTAAGCCATTTCGGCATATATTGGAACACGCAAAACAAATTGGTTGATGTTTGACGAGCTTCACAAGATTCTCCTTTAATATAAAATTACTTTCCTGGTTGCTCACAATATTATTACATCACTTTTCAACCTGAGTTTCGGTTGAGGAAGGCAGTGAAATGGCCGATCCTCATTAAAGCGTATTGGAGTGCTTGCTAGAGTATACACATTGGCTAGAATTGGAGTAGTTCGTGCTATTAGAACTCTCTCGTTTGAGAAAAGCGTGAGATTGATTTATTAATTGCCTTAGAAGTTTTTGTTACGTTTGATGTAAAAACCAGCTTACGGAATACTTTACTACGTTGCTTTTTTTTTTAGGTTGTCTCTCGCAGTTAGCTCAGGGAGCTTTTACTGCTTAACCGGGCAAATGGCGAGACCAGAAGGGCCTCCAGCCGAGCAAATTAAATAATACTAAGCAACACTGCTAAGGGTGTCCCATAGTGGGACTCGAACCTCGGCTTAGGGCGTTGCTGGGGGGCAGACAAGAGAGGACTTGCTGGATCTGATTGTGATTATTTAGGGACATTTGATTTATTACTACTGGCTCAGCGCGGGCTGGCTCGAGCAAGGGTCGGGGTGGAACTTTACTACGTTGCTACAAAAGATTATTGAAATAGGTTTTCCTAGTTCTATCATGAGGAGAAGAGAGGCAAGGGTTGTGCATCGTTTTATTTGTCAAAATAAATATGTCACCCTCATTGGTCTACTTAGTCATAATCGCAGTGAATGAGCGTGAAGTCCTGGATCGCGAATAATTATTGTGTACCCTGTTAAAAAATTCTCAGGAACAGCCCGGAGTTTGAAATTTTGCCCGATAGATGGCAATAAATATAGCCTATTATATGGGACTTAATAACCCCATCGGCGAAATGTGAATGTACAATAGAACTCTGCCTAACCCTCAGGGGAATATAGACGTGATGTTACGTAATTTTGATATTTGTTATTTTTTTATCATTATACGAATTGGAAACATTTGGAAAAGATGGTCATCTTTGGCACGGAACAGAACGGTCTGGAAATCAAGGGGGGAGGCCTTTGCCCAGCAGTGGGATGTTACAGGCTAATAGTAACAGTAAGTATACTTTTATGTATGGTTTTAGGGTGATCTTATTTTAAGCATGTTTTTGTGTTCCAGTGGATTACTATGTTCAGCAGTTTTGTAATATCTTCAATTAAATTCGAAAAGTTATATCATTTGAAATGAACTGCACAACATAATTCATTTGCAGCAAAATGTTTATGAATGCCTAAATTCTCCTTCGACTTTCGTAAGATGAAACGGAACGTTTTATTCAAAGAACTTTGAAAGCAAAACGAGGGGTGAACAAAGCAAACATGCTGAAAAATGTCACAGATCTCCGTTCGTGTCGTATGCTAAAACGCCGCCAGAAATGAATGGTTGTAGTAGGTACGCGATTTATTTGATACTGACTTCGTAGTTTGTTACATTACGTCATCTTACGAAGGCGGTGTTTATAACTACCCTTTATTCAATAACAGTTTACAATATCTAGTGAATAGAAACTCCATCAAAATTTACTGAAATGACAAGCTATCGATAGTCACGTGATACGTAAATGTCAATCCCATAAATTTTGCTGGCGTTTGTATTCTGTAGCGATTGTAAATTGCAACTTGTTTAAGAGGGCTGTACAGTCCAAATTTCTCTAATTTTGCCTGAACAGATGCGCTGACACACGTAATGCTTGCGTCGGTTTTGTAGCATTTAAGTCGATCCAAAGTAATTTGGTCCAGACTTCATAAATGTATCATCATCTGCCTAGCCTAGGTCGGCTTCCCATCTAACTGGTTGCGGCTGAATATCAGTATTTTACACGGAGTCACTGCCTTCTAACCTCCACTACCCAGTATCTGGGAGACACTGATACTCTAAGGTTAGACTGGTTGTCAGACTTTTTCGGTTACTGACATCCGTAACGACTGTCATAGGTCTTCGTATGACACCCGGGCCCAACTGCTTAACGTGCTTTGCGAGGCACAGAGGGGTCACGATATGTGAAAAATAGTCACCCATCCATGGACTGACCGCGTAAAGCGCTACTTAACCTCGCAGATCGATCGTAGCTACGAACCCCTCACTTCAAAAATGTATGTGTATTAGAATATATATTATTGTTTATGTAATGAGTAAATATTTGTAGGTATATGTATATAATACGACTTATCTCGGACTCCGTCCAATAAAATATTATAAAACATTCATAACGTTTGAAATTTAAAGTGTTCTTTCAAACACACATTACGGCACTTTAAACTACTAACACGAAAGTAAAGTTTGTCAAACTTCACACAAATCAATTTGGTTACGTTACCAAACTTCGTAAAGGGACCTCTCCACTTATAAGTTGGCACTCAATGGATACTTCCTGTTCGCAGCACGATGTTGGGTACACCGTAAAATTAGATATTTTGATGCAATAATATGATAGAACAATTACTTCAATAGGATGCAGTCCTGGTTTCTTGTGAGCAGTGGCGTGCGGTTCATAAAGACAAAAAGACACTGCCTACTACACTAACTCAGATAAATATTTATTATAAGATATTTGACGTGGCAAATTACATACATCATTATTTAATCGACAATACGACGAACCAAGATCAACATGCAGAAGGAATTACTAGTAAGTAAGCTTTTAAAATTTTCTGCCTACACTGTCTAAAAACTCTGTGCACGCCGCTGCTTGTGAGGTATGCCTCGTAATAGTAATAACAGCGTATCAAAAACAAGTAAACGTATCGATATTGGCAAAATGTTGAGCGTAAAATACACTTCTGCTGCAGGTGTATTATATTTTATATTCGCAGTATTCTAAGAAGGGTTAATCCTTCAGAAATATTATGAATTGGTTTTATAAGCATGTGGGAACCATAAACTTGTTTGTAGGGTTTAAATCCCTCTCCGGTCAATATTTTTTAAAGTATTTTTTTAAGTTTTCATCAAACAGTACATAATGCCTTTTTTGCTTGCTATTTTTTGACATGGCATAGCGTTAAATTCGAAGAGTTAGGCGGAGGTATATTATTGTGCACCAATATTTCGCCGATGCCGTTATCAAGTCCGATGTAATAGGGGGCGAGCCTATTGCCATTTACCGGACACAGTTCCAAATTCCGTGCTGCTACTGAGAATTTTTACACAGAAAAACCCAACGACACTTTGCCCGACCCAGGAATCTAACCCAGGACCTCTTTTTCGGCAGTCGCGCTTGCGAACACTAGACCGACGAGGAAGTCATCCTATCATTAGACCAATTTAATTCCTTCAATCATCCAATTACAAAAATAATAAAGATACGTCTATCTTGCATACATCAGTCTTCTCGTACACTGTACTAAGCCCAACTCCGGAGCTTAGACTTAACTTTTATGCTGAGAGTACGAAACTAACATGCTGGCACTCACATCTGCGCCCCGTCAAACTTGTCAAGGAAACTAAACAAGCAAGCGAATCATTTTTGTTCGCAAGATTCTGATTTTTTTACAAGTCAACTCGTGGGTTCATGTTTTGGTAAGTATTTATGTCATCATCTAAAGACAAATAAGATTTGTAGTTAGAAGTCAGATAGTACTGTCAGCGCCATAAGGAATAGGCGCTGTCACATATGACATTGACGCACCTGATTTGGACGGGGAGATGGGAGATGTGTCAATTTATTTATTTATTTTTGCTTGGAAAACCGATAGTAGGAGAAAAAAAAGATGATTTTTTTACGATCATAAGCAAAAACATTACATTAGAATTAATGTATAATCTGTCTGGACTTTAAAATAGACTTTGACCCCTGAGTTTGTTTCGGCGTTTCTTCTCAGGGATAGTCATAGGAAATGCCGACGCCATCTAGTTTAAAAAAGATGTGTAAAAGTGACTGAAAAATCCTAATTGCAAAAATAAATTATTTTCGTTTCATTTCAACATCAATTTCATTTCATTTAATTTAATTTCATGTTATAATCTGAGTATTAACAAAAAAAAAAACAAGATTCAGCCGATTGCGTGCCGTAAAGCTTTTAGTAGTAAATGGGTCTGATGAGAAATCTTTACATACCTTATTAAAGTCTTTGCTCGCTCGCACAATATATGAGTTTTGCCTATAGTTTGAGGATACAGAGGAGAGGAGAGATTATGACAATTGTAATGGGGCAATAAGAGATTAAGTTTACCGCGTTGTCGTGCCGTTACCCATACCGCGTTCGCTGAAGACGCTCATCCAAGGGAGCACCCCTGGAAACCGGTTTCGGGACTGGATTTGTTTGCTGATGAATGGGATTAGGTACCATTAGAATGCTTTAAGTATTGTGAGAAAATCTTAAATTGTATAATTAAGTAATCAGTGTGGTTATGGGATTTGAATAAAAATTAACTTAACATTGTATCAATATGGACACGACACCAATAATAATATCGGTACATAACGTTACATAACGTTAATGGCTAATCGTTAATACCGATAAGTCAGTTATTTTCATAACGGTTGCCGATATATCGGTATCGTGACGGTCTCGTTACCGGCTAATGTAAAAACACCCATTACACCAGACTGTTATAAAATAATCATATCTGTTATGATAACAGATCTGTTTATTTAGATTTCTGATACTTGCACACCTGAGAGGGCTCCATAAAGTTCTCGACGGTGTGTGTAGTCCGCCAACCCACACCGGGCCAGCGTGGTGGACTAAGGCCTAAGGCCCTTCTCATTCTGAGAAGAGACCCTTGTCCAGCTGTAGAACAGTAATGAGTAGAATTTACAATATTTATTTATTGAATTTATTTATCAAAAAGATAAAAACAGAATTGTGATCATAGTATACCTAACCTAACCGTTTCATAGCGATTTTCAGACATAACTACGTAAATAATAGAAATATTTTCAAATTCTATGTTCAAAAATATTTACGTTTCGTGAGCTGGAAATAACAAAAAATATTTGTGTTAATAATGTGTTTGGTAAAAACAAGCGCAGGTAAGTATATAAAACGTTGCAATTCAAAGAAAAATAGCAATTTCAACTTGTTTACCTACACACTAGGAGCTAAGTGGAAATTCCAGTTTGTCTGCTTTTTATTTCACGAGTAATGCCAACAGGGGTGCACCCTTCAAATGTGAATATCCCAATGTTACGGGTAAAATAAAGAAGCATTTTCACGTACAAATTCGCTACTGCTTCATTGGTGTAGTGGTATCATGCACGGCTTCTGAGCCTGAGGTTTGGGGTTCGATTCCCGGGTAAAATTTTATTGGTATGGACGGATGGCAATAAACTCGTTCCTTATTACATGGAACTTCACAGAATCGACGAAATAAGACCCTTTAACGCAGGGAATACAGACGTAATGCCATGTTGTATCATTTTGCATTTTTGAATTTAAAAAATAATACAATTTATTCAATTTGATACGATAATATTGTAATATATATATTTTGAATAAAAGCTGAGTCAACGAAGAGCTTTACTGCACATTCTCGCATGACTTACGTAGACGGAAAATGCGTCATAAAGACAATCACAAGTTGACGCACAACTCGTCCGCATCGTTTAACGTGCAATGCAATGTGAATGTGATGCATTTTCACGACGCAATGTTCCGTGAGGCGGCTCCATACTTATCCGTTATACGCGCCCCAGCCCGCGAAGGGTGGAGGTGAATACAAATATGAAATCTCCCCGGCCTCGGTTTTCTTCGCATCTTCTTTCCATGTAAATAACGGCAGCCTGATTACCGATGTAGCGACAGGCGTAGATCGCGCGATAACTTCTGTCAAACGTCATTTTTGTGACATATAATGTATTGGATGACAGTGAGATTGCTGTCGCGTGGCTGTCGCGTTGCTGTTGCTTTTTTACGTAATTAGGCCAGTATTAATAGCCCGATATTTTTATTCTTCTTTCGTGTCAACCAACCTATTATTGTAATGGTATTGAACCAGTCTGCTTAAAATGCGCTACACGATCTCAGATTTCGTCACTCGTAGAGACTCTTTTCTAGCACCCATAAATGTATTACATCACTCAAAAACAGCGAGAAAATATTGGATTTATGATACAACTCAAATGTCGGAACTGAAACTCAATTCTTATTTTCCGATGTTCGTAGCAGTCTCGATTGATTTCAATTTTCTAATAACAATCCGCAGCCTAATTACCGATGTAGCGACAGGCGTAGATCGCGCGATAACTTCTGTCAAACGTCATTTTTGTGACATATAATGTATTGGCTGACAGTTAGATTGCTGTCGCGTGGCTATCGTGTTGCTGTCGCTTTTTTACATAATTATGCTGCCGATCATAATTATTGGCGGTACGGTTAGCGCACTGGCTAAACGATTGACTTTCTGCGCTAAGGGTCGGTGCCTTGATTTCCAAACGGAGTAAATATTTGAATTATCTACAGATAATCAAGGTGCCTGTGTCTGTGAAAATCGTGTCTGAAAACGCACCCTTGATTCAGAAGAAATGCTTGAGTGGGGAAACGTTTGAATTCTCAGTAGCAGCATGGAGTCTGGAACAGTGCCCGTTAGATGGCAATAGACGCGCCACCTATTACATGGAACTCAATAACGGCAGCGAAATGTGGGTGTAGGATAGTACACCTCTGCCTAACCCTTCGGGGAATACAGACGTGATGCTATGACATGTTATGTTATAATATTTTATTAGGGATTCATAGACCCTGACTCTGTTCACCTAATAGAATATTAAATAATCAGATAATCCTTCTTTGTAAAGTTAATAATGATCCAAATAAACGTCTTGCGAAGGTTTGAATAACATCACAACGAAGTTTGTCTATTGTATTGAACACGGTGAGTTAACGGATTTATTTGTAAGCCGTTTATCGCCCGCGGGGTAAGCAGATCTTTGAGCGGAGAAGACTGCGGAACAATTTTGAAAAATGAATGAATTTATGTACCTTTATTATTTCATAATGAAGAATGAAAAATATGATAACGTATGAAATATAACCGACATAATTCGGCGTTTGTTATGCAAATTTACTAAAAAGCCTCCTGGAATCATCAACATCACAAGGTATCGTTCATACTTTAACATTTTTCATATAAGTATTCTGATTGGTCCCAGGCCAACCCCGCTACAGATATATCTGACTTGACTAATCTTTCTACTACGGCATGACCATTTTAGATGTGAGACCTAACGCCAGTGTAATATAAAAGACCCTACTTCTTTTTTTCTTGTTTAAGAGCCTTTCTCTTGTCTGTATAGCTGATGAAATTCTTTCCATTTTTCGCTCTCCAGTGTGGTCTCTTTTACCTCTTTATACGACATGACAGCAACCTTTTCCTTTATTTAGCTCATGTTCCTTGGTCTTCCTGTCCCTCTCGTTCCTTCTGTCTCTCGTTCAATAATGTTTTTAAATATACTGTCATGTCGTATAAGATGGCCCATCATCTTTCCTTAGTTATTAATTAAAAATATTTTACCTTTTAAATATAAAATATGATAGATACTTACATACATACATACATAAAGTCACGCCTTTTTCCCATAGACCCCTATGCAGAAAGGCAGAAACTACGGAATTGTATTTTCTTGTGTACTGAAAAACTGAAAAAATATCGACACGAGTAGGCTTTGAACACACGACCCGTATATATAAAGCCAATTGATAAATATTTCAAATTTCATCAATACCAAACACAAGTTTGTATGGGTATTATTGGGTAGGTATCAAAGAATAAGGACATAAAGTAGAATATTATGTTGATGACAATGAGTTTTCCATTTATCTAGAATCTCGATAGTCAATTGTTTAGGTGCCAAGAATTCGCCGCGATACGTATCTTGGCTTCCCCTACTACAATGGATTTAAAGGTCGAGTCAGTGAGGATACATCGCTTTTCTTATCGGGACATCTCTTTTGAACTTTTCTTTTCTTTGTCTTCGGTTTTTGGGACTTTGTATCTCCGTATACTTACAACTTTTACTCAACCATTATATTATCTATGATACTTTAGACGGAAATTATGAAAGTACTTGAATATTTATTTGTCTACTTTTAAAAATACTTTGCAGTACAGTTTACAGACATACGTCTCAAATCCATATAGGACCCAAGCAGAACGTACCATTGCATTATTTCAAGCGGGGATCGAACCGATGACACGTAGCGCAGAAAGCCATTCACTTAACCACTGCGACGACCCAGCCATATTAATTTGAGGCCTCCAAAATCCACACAATCAACATTAAAATTAGGCTTATTATTTGCCTACCGACAACCCTACATAAGACGGGTGACGTCACAAATAACGTTAGACATGTCAAATATTTATACGGCGTTTATGGGTTTGTTGACGAGCGAAATCGAGCGTGTCCGCGTAAAAATAATGACTCAGAGGGATTTAAACCCTTTTAATTGAGTCTTTTAAACGTATCAAATGATGCTTGAATCTCTTTATGTGACCCTTTTCAGGCTTCCATAATTCAAAATTTAAATACAAATCCGGGTTCGCTTGTTTTACAACAGGTTTGTAAGTACCAACAGTCGTTTTAGCCAATATAGTGTTATTGTTAATACATCCATTATTTTTAATGTATATTGTGTCCGAATCAAAAGGCTTTTAGCTAGCACAGATCAGTCAATCTACAGGATTAAGTGGCGCTTGCTGCGGTCACTTCTTGGATAAATCACCATTTTTCTCACATCGAGACCTGTGCCTCGCCAAGCACGTTAATCAGTTAGATTGGTCCCGGGTGTCATATGATACTGGGACAACCAACCTACGAAACCGACCATCTATAACAGTTGTTACAGGTGTCAGCAGCCTAAAAGTCTGAAAACTATTCTAACCTTAGAATATCCGTGTCTCCAGGCGGCAATTGGGCGGCGGAGTTCAGACGCTCCGTGTAAAATAGGTACATATTTAGATATTCATTTAGCCGCAACCGGTTAAACTGAAAGCCGACCCCAATAGTAGGGAAAAGGCTACACAGAGAATGATTTGATGATTGTATACGATCTAAATAAATAATCTATGGCAGAAATATTTAAAAAATTTGCTGCCATTGTAGAGATACATTTTAAAAATATAGAAAATGAATAACTTTAATCCGGTGGGTGTTGTTCCACATAAATGATTAAAGACAAGTAAAAACAAAACTTTTTCATTTACTTGTTTTATCGAGCACCAGCTGGCAGAATACTTCAATATTATCCCTAGATAATATCTATAATAATGCCACTCAATCTTCAATAAAGTATGAAAAATCTATTAAACTGCATCGATTTTCTATATGAATTCATAAACACGGACGGTCAAAAACAATCGATTTTGCCAATATAACATTATTAGATAACATAATTCATATGTTTTTAGATATTCTGATAGGTGATAATATTGAGAAAACTTGTTCCCTGTTGTGCTCCTAGGCAATTTACAATAAAATTATAGAACACAGAATGACCAGCAAAATGTAACACATTACATTTACGAATCAAGTGACTACAGAGCTATGTCAATTCAGTACATTATGATGGCTTTCTGTTTTCTAGCGCTTGTGCACTCGTCGACAGGAATATGTTGGTTTTCTCGGAATAGAGGTTTTCTCACATCATCCCATAATCGCTTTTAAGCCACGGATCAAGTTAGGGTGGTTTACACAAGATTGGGAACCACAAAGAAAAAAAATTACCGTCATGATAATGACGAAAAATAAAAAAGCTAGACGAATGCTGCAACGCTGCCTTTCTGGGAAAATGTTTGAAAGAAGAAAGAAATTTTTTGTGTTATTTTTTTTTTAAATTTTGCCCCTCACTCGGATTTCTCCTGTACCGTGGGTACAGATTTCAAACATACGTGTCACATGCACACACAACCAGACCCGAAACAACTATCTGTATGATCATACAAATATTTGTTCCGTGCGGGGACAGAACCCGCAACACGTAGCGCAGAAAGCTAATCGCTTAGCCATTGCGTCAACCGTGTCGTCGAGTTATGCAATTTTATTTATGTGGTGTCTCATCTTTGCATTATAACTGATATTTCTCTCTTCTTCTTTCTTCTCTTTTGTGTAAGACCTTAATTTATTGTAAGTAGGTACATCCTTACGTGACGCATCCTACATCATACTCATATTTGACGTTAAATCCTTTATTTGTAACCTCAATTATAAAGTGCCGAAAGCCAAGGACATTGGCGGACAAGAGGATATGAATATAAATTAAAAAAAATATTATTTGTGGAAAAAGTAGGTAGGTCTTTAATTTATTGTCACCGGGCGCTGCCACGTTTTAATTAATTCATTAGTTAGTAGAACTATCAAAACGTAGGGTTCATTGTATAATCAGCGACATAAGTATAACCACAAAAAAAAAAAAACATAAGTACATAAAAATATTTTTAAAACTTCAGAAACCTTCATTTGTTTTTGCCGCGGACTGTAAACGATAAATACTCTAAACTTAACTACAAGTTTTATTCAGTGTGCTGAAACGCTTCTATAATTATTGTGTACATTTTAAGTGACGATTTACTACTATTTTGAAAACAAATGATAATATTTAACTTAACTTAACTGCCTCACCGGTCAAGTGGTCGCAAGCGCGACTGCTGACCATGACGTCCTGGGTTCGATTCCCGGGTCGGGTAAAGTGCTATTGGGTTTTTCTGTATGGAAATTCTCAGTAGCAGCACGGAGTTTGGAATTGTGCCCAGTAGATGGCAATAGGCTCGCCCCCTATTACATGGGACTCAATAACGGTTTCGGCGAAATGTGGGTGTACAATAGTACACCTCTGCCTAACCCTTCGAGGAATACGGGTGTGATGCTATGTTATGTTATGTGTTATGATATGCTGTCTGTAATTTTAATATATAATAAATAAATCTCCGTCTAATTTCCCCCTATGGAGATTATAATTAAATGAAACACCCTAGATCTTTCCATAAACCGTTATCCAATAGCATTAATCTGTCCGAGTCCCAAAACTCTTGTGATCCTCAGGATTTAATTAGGTGCCGTGATAGCGATTTGATTTATTTCGATCCCCTATACATCATAACCCTCACATAGAAATATTTTTTCCTAAAATCGCTTTTCCAGCTCACCCTTGGCCTGTTTATTGTTACCGCCATATCAAAGGCAAAGCTTTTTATTTCAAGTGGGCCCTAGCAGGCATTTTCTAAGCGTCGAAGATCTAGATGCACGGTTCTAAAAGTATATAAAAATATATAAAGAAAGTACGTGTTTTGTTTTTGTCAAAATTCAGAAAGGATTACGTTACGATCCTAAATGTTCTTATGTACATAATAGACCAAAATCTTAAAAAACAAAGTATACTGACGAAACTTTTGATCAAAAGTGTACCTTAATTGGTCAAAAGTTTACTTCTAACTGAAGTAAAATAAATAAATACTTACCTATATAATGTCACAAAATGTTGACATACATAATTGTACATCTAAAATTTTTAAATCAATTTCTTCCATCTTACATTGTATGGGACCGTACACGATGCAAAATCGATGAGTTTTATCTAACCAACGTAATAACGATTAGATAACAAAAGCTCCACTGCCAATATATCATTGAATGTATCAAAATTTACTTACCAAACAAAACAAACACAAAACTGACGTCAGTCAGCCGTTTTAAATCCGCTCTCCTCTCGAACCCACTCTTCCATCATACAGATTTATTTTTCAATTAATAAAAACAATTGAACCACGGTGTGCAACATTTGAAAATCGATTAAAATTAAAAGTTCAAATTTCAACGAAACGTCACATTGAATAAAAGAGTTTATAACTCACAGAATAAAAATAATAATCTAATTTTGAATACACCATTGAATTTAGAGTGTCAAATGAAAATGTCAAAATTAAAAATAAGATTCTTTATAGGTCGTCTATTGTTTTGAAAACTACGAGTTGTTTTATCTTTGACGTTTTGCCGCGCGGCAAGGGCGGGCGGCGTGTTGGCAGCGCGGCTGGCGCACTTATACTGAAGTCCAGCTGAAAGCTCCGCAGCTTCGTACTGAAACATGTACATATTTCTATGAACGAATGCTTTATTCAGCGGATTTGTTTTCAAAGTATTTCAGCGCTTTAGTAACTTGGCAACGTAGAAGTAATAATGTTTTATAATTGCGTAAGCAGCAAGTTTATGTTTTATTTTGTTACATCAGTAAAGTTATTAGTACCTAAAGTAAAATATTTTTTATTTTGTAATATTAATGTTACATTTTTGTAAACATATTTTATTCCAATAATCAATCTGTTGCAAGTCAAAACGAACGCGTTTTGTGTTAATTGAAACCAAAGGACACGCAATGCTTTATTCGAAGTTTCCAGGTAAGAATTTATTAAATTGAAATAACAATGCAAAGTTTAACAAAAGGAAGAAGGAAGGCGTAATCTTTAATTGCTACGACAGCTTGTCTTTCACGGTTAAAAATATATCGTTATTTTAACTTTTGAGTTAGCCGTTAAAATTTTCAAAGTTACATTTTATAACGGATCGGACGCTGCATCAAAATGGCTCTATATGAAACAGCAACCTGTTATCGAACCAAGCACCTTATATTAAATTGTTTGTCAAAAGTCGAATTAACAAGGATTTTTTGACATGAATGTTTGAAAATAGTATTAAGCCTTAGCGCTGGGAACTTTTTGGTGGATCAGAGTATTAGTCGGCACACCGAAACATACTGGCTCATTTACACTGCGTTGAAGATTCTCAGTAACGTCTGAGCACTGTCACCTTCCACCAAGGCAATCAACAGTCGTAATGGAAGTCCTCACCATGAATCGTTACATTGTGTTGCGAAAGGGAATAGAAATAGTTTCCGGAATAATTCGAAAATCTCTCAAAAAACGATTGATCTCCGTCGACTTTAGCTGCAATATGAGTCGACAGACGATTAGGCATTTACAAAGTAGTAATTGAGCCTTTCAAGTAACGGTTTACAATAAATAAATAATCACGCCAAAAGATAAGTAATAAGAAATTGTTAGCGATTATTTTTCTACTCAACAAGATTTCTAATGCTGTCTTTTGTTTTATTTGAACCCAAAATAAAAAACAATCTTCTCAAATTGCAATTATAAATGATCCTTCATTAAATTTAAACATGTACCAAAACAGATTCTACAATGAAACAAGAGTATCTATTTATCAACTAAAGAATATTCAAAACTATATGAAGATTAGCTGTATTAATTAAACACACGACACCAATTAAGGATTTAATGCTGCTTTAAAATTCGTATAACTTCGTCAAGGGAACCTTATCTCATCGCATCGAAAGTCTAAACGATCTCATCAGTTTTAATACAAAAGACAGATAGAAAAAAAGTCTCACTCCTATACATTACGTGAAAATAAACTCAGAACAACGCATCCGAATTTTCTTTTGATTTTATTTATTAATTGTAATAGGAGTCGCATAGACTTTTTTTATTCTTGTCTAAATTGTGATGTGAAGTTGTCACGGATTTAGACGATATTAATTAAGTTTGCCTAATTATTGTACAAATGCGACCGAATTCAGAATTTCACGCGCTTTAGGGCTAGGATTATTCATCTAAGTCATAATTAAAAAATCTTTCAATTTACCGTTTTTAATACGTTGGCTTTAAGAAACAATATTACCTGAAAAGTGGCATGTTTTTTACTACTAGATAGCATATGTCATCCAGGCATTGGACGGTGTATGGGCATTGTATGGAATGAACCTTCTACATCTATTTGTATTGTGGTTTTATCTTAAAACTTGAGACTCGCATACTCGGCACCTACTATACATAATAAGATTGAGATACATTAAATTTAGATTACGCTAAGTATTGTCTGATGAACTGCATAATTTGATTAGTGCGAAGATGTAGATCGTATCTACAATGCGTAGGTATAAGAAATAAATTGTTATCCATTAGTAATACATATTATGAAAATTAAAAAAAAATACCAGTAAGTTGATTAGGTAAAGGCAATTGAGCTTAATCTCTCTGGCTATATGTTCTCTAGCATAACAGCGAATTATTTATTTAAAAAAAAGAAAATTATGATGTTGCAAGTGTCTTTTTTTTTTTTTTCATTTGATATTTTCGGCAAATTTTTTCCACATTGCTTTTTCCAGCGTTCATATACAAATTATCTATATCCTTACGTAATATTAAAACGGTAGTTATATATAACATAAAAAAGATAAGACTGAAGAAGATGGGTCAGGTTAATTTGAGAATAACCTTTTCCGTATTCGATTGACGATGAGGTCAACTCCCGGCCCTCTAGACCAGCCCAACAGGAAAATAATACTAAAACTAAATCTTATGGGATGTGCGTGACAATATGTTATGTATACGACTCTATTTTCCAGGCCATATAACTTAAAACACATCAGGCCTAAAAGCTATAACATGCGCTGTGATAGGTGGGTGGTCCATTGCCCTGGAGCAGTTTAACACTGTGGTTTTACTTTTACGATTTGTTTGACTTCATCAGTGTAAAATGCAGTAGTATGAAAAGTACATACATAGCATCACGCTTGTATACCCCAAAGGGTTAGGCAGTTGTATGGGTAACTTTCATCGATTGCCGTTATAAAATTATATATAACTAGCTTTTGCTCGCGACTTCGTATGCGTGGAATTTAGATTCTGATATTTTCTTGCAGTGAAATGGAGCCTATGTTTTAGGTTAGACCTCTAGCAATACATCGGTGACAATTGAATTCAATTCCATGCAGTAGTTTTTGCGTAATGCGTGTACAAAAATACAGACGGACAGACAAAAATTATAAAAAACTGTTGTTTGGGCTTCTGATGCTATAATAAAGACACCCATATTAGTTTTACTCCAATATCTATAATGTCATCGGCCTGTTATAATTTTATTATAGGTATAGATAAGGAGCGAGCCTATCAATCTGTACTGCGAATTGTGTAACAAAAAAACCAATAACACGGTCTGACCTGAGAATAGAACCTAAGTCCTCACGTTTGCCGTATGAAAAATACACAATTTATGAAAATAAAACGCAAACTGTCTTTCTTTAAAACAAACAAAACCTTTCGCTATAAGAAATCGTCTTTTCTTAAGCCTCTTAAAATATCACTCAGTTTACGTGTTAAAACCCGAATTATTTATTCTTAGAAAAAAAAAGTTACTTTGAAAATCTTTAATGGTTACCTTAAGCCCTTTTAATCTGTCTTCTAAAATGTCAACCGAGATTCTGAACACGTAACGAGACTCTTTAATCGTGAAACATTAGGCACGGGCTGTTAGTTTTGCGATTAATTGCGAGCGCAATAAAAAGTAGCATTATGTGTAAACGGCCTAATGTCCGTCCATCGGGTGGCATTACAGAATCGGTGCGTCCGCTGTTATTGGGACACGAATCTTTTGACTTGACTGTACGTAAAACCAACACGCCATAATAAGGTTCCTTTAATGTTTATTTTGCATTGTTCTCGTTATCGCGTGTATTTTTTTTAACCTATAGAAACGATTTTGAGCTTTAATATATCTTAACTAGCTTCCGCCCGCGGCTTCGACCGCGTGGATCCACGGGATAAAAAGTAGCCTCGTATCCTCGGGATAAAAAGTAGCCTATGTGCTATTCCAGATTATAATCTATCTTTGTGCCAAATTTCATCCAGATCCTTTTAGTAGTTTTTACGTGAAAGAGTAACAAACATCCATCCATCCATCCATCCATCCATCCTCACTAACTTTCACATTTATAATATTAGTAGGATAGTAGGATATATAAAATTCCGGTGTGCGTGTGTTCATAATTCTCCTCCTCGGTGAAGACCAACCTGAGCAACTACCGTATGACCTCCGCCACCCAATTACTCAGAGGCGCTGCTACTCTGAGTTGCCACACCGGTTGTCTGACTTTTTGGGCTGCTGACACCCATAATGACTGTCATAGATATTCGTACAATGAACGGCAGCCTAATTACCTAAAAACGCGACAGCAACGCGACCACCACGCAACTGCAATCTCACTGTCAGCCTATACATTATATGACACAAAAATGACGTTTGACAGAAGCTATCGCGCGATCTACGCCTGTCGCTACATCGGTAATTAGCCTGTGGGACCCATTGCTGAAGGCAGTTTCCGAAGCTCGGCGGGGTCTCGATGTATTTTTAACATACAACTGTCACCTATCCAAGGACTGATAGCAGCAAACGTTCCTTACCCTGCAGATCAACTGATCTGTGCGGTAGATATGCAGCTACGAGAAATAATACTAGTATGAAACAAAATGTTGGCTACAAAACTTTCTCCATAATATTTCCATACGTTGGAAGTTTTTCAGTGAATATTCTTAACAACACATTACTCTACATCTTCTCTGGTCTAGAGCCAAATTGAACTGAACCAGTCTGCAGTTAAATGGATTATGACGAAAGCGGACAGGCTGCCAAATGTACATCTAGTGTTTTGTTTAACGTAAAATAATGATTTCATTACGACACAGAAGGCGCCCAGCAGCGAAAAACTATAGATTTTCTTTTGTTTCTGCTCTGCGTCACTTAACGAGTTTAAGAAAAAGTTTTATAGCCAGTGCCAACTACGCAATAATATGCTTTTGTTTGAAATATGAACACCATCATCATCATCATCATCAACATCAGTCAGAAGACGTCCACTGCTGAACGAAGACCTCTCCCAAGGGGGGGGTTTGCCATAATCCCCACGCTTAGCAGGCGGCTTAGGAATTGCAGCGGCTCACCGATTAGTGAGAGAACGCTGCTGCCCGTCCTCCGGTGTCTGGCCGCAGTTTTAAGACGTACCCGAGTCTTAACACCATATGAACGTTTGATATCTTTTTCAGTAAGCCGCCAGCTTTGTATACATACTTGGTTTATGGAATAATCTACTAGCCTATTTCGGATCGACCGCAGCCCAACTGGCCACAGTCCACGGCTAATATTTACATTCGAATAGAATGGAATCATTTATTCAGTGTGTAGGTTTGCAGACTCATCGCGTTATATTGAAATAACGAGGGTATTTCACTACACTACAGAAGAAATGCTTAAAATAGCTCTTTTAATATTTTCTCTTTTATTATAAGTCAAGACTGTCCCGTTCTTTTCAAATATTTAGACTAGAATAGTAAATCATTATAACATAACACAGCATCACGCCTGTATTCCTAGAAAGGTGAGACAGAGGTGTATTATCTATGACCACATTTCGCCGAAGCCGTTATTGAACCTCATTTAATAGGACGAGACTATTGCCATCTGGGCTGCTGCTGGGAATCACTATAGAGAAACACCCAATAACACTTTGCCTGATCCGGAAATGGAATCCAGTCGAGACAAATGAGGTAACTATTTGTGTTTGCCTGAATCACGGTTTCTTACAGTTCTCCATAAGTAAAGTAAGGTATAAATACTTGTTAAACAAATAATGGCTAAAATTGCCAAAACTGTCGAAAAACGCTATCTAAAAAGCATCTCTCAATTCTTTTTAAATCAGCCGTACCAAAATCTATAAAAAAAATAGGACGACAATACAAATTTCTGATACAATAACTTTATCGTATAGCCATGCATTTAATAAATATCTATCTTTTATATCAGTTTGGCTATTAAACTTGGCGTTAAACCCTGAATCTCCTTTTAATCCTAGCCGTTTGATAGACGCTAACGCAGCACTTGTCTTCGCACTAACGATCTGCGAAGAATGAATGGCTGGGCAAAACGAGACAATGAGAGAGCACAGTCGTTTGTTGGCCTGATAGACAGTAAAACTTATGGCTCTCATTGAATTGGTACCATTAAATATGTCTGAATCTCCTCATTGGTCTAGCGGTTGCAAGCGCGGTTGCTAGGAATGGCTTCCTTGGTTCAATCCTCGGTTACGGCAGTGTTATTGGAGTTATCGGTTACAAAACTTTCAGTAGCAGTGGTATTTTGCCTGTTACAAGACCTTAATAACGGCATCGTTGAAATGTGGGTGTACAGGAGTACAGTCAGCATCAAAAATATATATACACGTAGCGAAATTCAAACGCTTATTCTTGAAAAACTATTGGTTAAAAATCATAAAATTTAAACGACTATGTATTTTTACGTATCCACATATATTATGTGCAAAATTGGTCAATATTTCAATCACTATTACCTCTAAAAATCGCTTTTGAATTTCATTATGTGTGTACATCGTTTTGATGCTGTCTGTAAACCACTGTCTAAACCTTCCCAGAATACCGGTGTGATGGTATATTATGATGAAAGACGTGAATATTACAGTTATGGCGTCAGTGGAAAAATATGAAACTATCAATTTCTCCAAAGATTGGAAGGTAGTTCCATCAGTTGGAAGACGCAAATCAGTTTATGTCGTAGATTTATGCGAATATAGGTACCCTATATTGATGATGATCACCAAACTGCATATATATGGGACTGTTATCTAGAATCAATCGTTTAGTTCTCTATGGAAAAAATATTTGAATTGATTGACTGCCTTGATTGTCTAGTGGACTGCTGAGCGTGAGGTTCTAAGTTCGATTCCCAGATCGAGCAAAGTGTTATTTGGTTTTTTCTGTACGAATTCTCAGTAGCAGCACGGAGTCTGAAACTGTGTCCAATAGATGACAATAGGCTCGCTCCCTATTACATGAGACCCAATAACGGCATCGGCGAAATGTGGGTTTACAATAGTACCTACACCTCTGCCCAGCCCTTCGGGGAATACAGGTGTGATGCTATGTGGAAAAAAGCTGAAGGGTGACTTAAAACTGTGAAATTTTGACCGTTTTCATGCCGCGGTGTGGTGTTTTCATTTCAGCATTCGATAATACTGTAAGTACCAATATGTGAAAGTTTATGTTTATTTATTACTAGGTGACCAGCGCGAGTTCGTCCGTATTAAGAACAACACCACACTACACAACACTACACTACACTACACTACGCTACGCTACACTACGCTACACTACACTACACTACACTACACTACACTACACTACACTACACTACACTACACTACACTACACTACACTACACTACACTACACTACACTACACTACACTACACTACACTACACTACACTACACTACACTACACTACACTACACTACAGTACACTACACTACACTACACTACACTACACTACACTATAAATACTCCACAAATATTTCAAAACCAAAATTAGCCAAATCGGTTCAGGCGTTCTTAAGTTTTAGCAAGACTAACGAACAGCAATTAATTTTTATATATATAGATAACCTATAACGTTCAGTCCCAATGCTGGGCGAAGGCCTCTACTCAAAATGGACTATGCCTAACCTTGTGCGGGACGGACTTTATATACCATCGAGAACTTTATGGAGCCCTCACGGGTGAGCAGGTTTCCAAATGATATTTTCCTTCACTGTTAACACAAGTTAAACAAAACTGTCTTACAAGACAAACAAATTATCAAACCTTGGTCTATCGCTCTTAAAAATAATACAACAAAAAACATAAGACTATTCAGAATTCGGCATAAATATGTTAAACACTGAAAAAAGAAATCAGTGCCGAGAAAATGTTTAAAGAACCTTTTACGACAAAGAAACGCAACTATAAAGAATCCTTTATGCTATTAGTCGAAGCTTTTTATTTATGACGACGATAACAAACACGTACAAACACTAACAATTTAGACACAAAGAAATATGAAGTAGTGTTTTGTGCCATTGTTTTTTAAAAAGGAGGTTTTATCGAGTGTGATATTTTTCTACTGAAGTCAATCTGTTTATGTATTTCGTGTATCTGTTGACAGAAAGAGATTCCAGTAGATGAACAGTGTGCGATTTGCTTCACAGGTTATTCGTTTTTGACCTCATGTGTTTAGTGGTTGTAACCGCGACTGCTGAGCGTGGTGTTTCGGGTTTTGTTATATGTTTTTTTTTTATAAACGTTGCCCTACACTCGGTATAAGTAATTCCTGTATCGTAGGTGCATTTACAAACACATAATGTTCACATACACAAAAACCCAAACCCGAAACAACTATCTGTAGATCATACAAATATTTCTTCCGTGCGGAAATCGAACCCGCGACACGTAGCGCAACAGTCGATCTCTCAACCACAGCGCCAACCGTGCCGTCAAAAATACGCATTTTCACAACGTTAGATTAGGCAGAGGTTTACTGTTGTCAAACCATAAATTTGCCATTTTTAAGCCCCATGTCAAAGGCCCTATTACCATCTACTGGGCACGTTTGTAAACTCCAGGCTTCTACTCAAAATTTCCCTAAAGAAATAGCCAATTAGGTCCAAACTGGAGTCTACATTATAAATGAATACTATAATAATTATTATACTAAACCTCATTAATTATACGTATATTAATCCTAATTAATATCGTAGATAACAGTAAATTCACTGAAACAATTGCATAGGATTGGTTATGCAATATTAATCGGCAAGTTAATCTCGTGTAGTGTGTGTGTGTCAGTTTCTAAGTAACAAAAATAAATCAAACAGCTCAGTATCATGCCTATAATGCAATGTAATAAATAATAGAATTCATTGCATTTGTTTTTATATAGCTAATAAAATATGGAGGAACGAGGTATGGTGCTCCTCCATTGAAAAGGAAGGATCCTCCGACCAGGCAAGGTGGTTAGCCTGGTGGGCCGAAGCCCAACGATGGATGTTGGACATTCGTATATGTGTTAAAAATTCGTATATGTGTAAAATCTCATAGTGCGATTCAGGATTTGTTGTAGCTTCACTCCGATAGATGGCGCTTTAGTTTTTGCCATGTTGCGAGTAGTAGTCGCTAGAAAAACATGCACAAATTCAATTCAAATAATTCAATTCAAATATATTTTTATTCACGTAAACCATTTACAGGCACTTATGAATAGTCAGGCTCTAGTTGCCACGTTCCAAAGTGTTGATTTCCAATGGAGAAGAACGGGCAAGAAACTCCATGGTTACTCTTTTAAACTCGGAATTAAATATACAATATTAATTTATACATTGATCTCGAACAACAATTATGTGAGTACAATGTAGCTTAAAAGAGTCTAACTTATGTAAGTCTGAAACTCAAGCCTGATAGTTGTGAAAAATATATTTACTTTTGATAAAATTGCCATGGCAGCTATGAGCCGACCAGTCCCAATAGACGGCACCCGTTCACGAGTATAACGCGTGCATCAGCGTCGCTTTGCTCAACCATATTGCAGGGAACCCAACGACCCGATGCACAACGCCACCATCATCAGGACAATTAAGTGAGCATGACAAACTCAAACTGCCAGACAGCTATCACGTCTATTAGATATAAAATTTAAAATTTACGGCTACGTAGTGCTCACATATAACAATGGTAATTTTTAATAATACAAAACAAAATGTAGGTACCAATGAGAGTCACGTTGTTGTCAACACAAATTTACAATCAAAAGTAGCCGCACTTAACAATAACAGGCACAAATTCACACAACAAAATTGATTAAAAATATAATAATATTGACAATAACATTGACAATAAAGTGTAAAAAAAAAAATATATAATAAAAAAAAAAAAAAAAAAAAAAAAACATACCATACATATTTGTAGGCCATAAAAAGATTTTTCCGTGTGAGAATCGAATCCACAAAATGTTCAGCAGTTGACCGTTGAACCACTATGGCATCCGTGCTGTCGATTATTCATTTGCGGCCTTATTAATATATCAATATCATCCTAATACATTGCCTTATTACCTCAAAATCTTGATGGTAAGCAAAAACGGATAGATCACAAAGAGATTTTAATTGAAATAATGTTTGAAAAAAAAAATTCAACAGGGTGAATTTTTCAAGTGGTCGTGGATGGCCTTATCCGAAATTATAAGGAATAGCGAAATATATTCAAAAGAGTCTCGAGGTCGATTTTGAAGAAAACAAAATCTGCATCATCGGATTTTTTATAAAACAATATTACTAGCCAGGAATCGAAACCGTTAATTTTGGAAAAAAACACACGCTGTATTTATTACACTATCCGATGGTGTCGCTGATAAGGACCAAATTCTGGGAAGTAATGGCATACGACATACTAAATACGCTTCTAAAGTTAAGTTGACTCGCTGTCTCCACGAAATCATGCGCATCAATGATTTTCTATCCATAACCGTCGGCGCTGTGTCCGGCGGCCGGCGGCGATTAGTTAATGATTACGTTATAACTCATTAAGACACACGCGGCGCCCGACAACGTGACAATAGATTTTCTATTCTCTCCAATTTATAGCATGGCTTATTAACTATTGCAATCAATTCTGTTACTGTAAAAAAACATTGAAATTTTTCGCATTTACTGCAAAATGAGTTTGTATACACATAAACTTTACCCAAACCGCATAAATAATTAGAAATTCTCCTTTCCGTTGTTCCTTAAAAATATATAACAATATATTTCATGATGGTCCTTTCCTCAAGTAAACTAAGCCACCCATTTTATTCATATCTCCTCTCCGCACAAACTATTTACATATAAGAGTGACTGTATAGCCCGGCCCGCAGCTTGGAGCAATTTCTCGCTTGATAGGACGTCCGCATCCCGTGTACATTGCGGTTGCTAATCCCCCACGCCCGTACCGCGGTATCTGACCTCAATTTGTGATGTTCACGTCATCATAACCAGGCGAATACATTGTAATAATGTGTGTGTGTGTGTGTGACGTGTTATAACTTTTCGGGCAGTTTGGAAGTCCATTTCAAGAGTCTGGGTTACCATCATTCTGAGCCACCACTACCCAAGTACTGGAATATACTTAATATGAGCTTTGTAAGACTTTAGAATGAGCTGGTGCAAATTGTCCTATGATAATCGAGACCTGTGCTTTGCTTGCTCAACTCGCTCGCCGACATCCATGAATGATCTGAATGTAGAAAGAGCAGTTTAGCCTCGTACGGCAATTAAACTACAAAAATAATATCAATGCAGTCTCCTAAACCTATAAAGAAAATCTAATAATTTTTCTCCGAGAAATAACCAAATATTAAATTTCAATTTGAAAGAAAATATATATACAATTATTCATTTCTATATATACTTGAGATCTAAATTCTTAATACAATATTTTTTCTCCCTCGTAGTCTACGAACTAAACTAAGTCATCCACAGCATATGTATAACATGACTCAAGAACGGGCGTTCAGCGTAACGTTCGCAAATCGGCAAAATTCATAAAAGGGCTGTCTGCCCAAGAACTGCCGAACTTACCAAGGTATCTTCTAAAAGGCTCTTCACATTCTCTGACTATAAATGACTGCCTGATTGGTCTATAAGTCTCAAGCGCTTCTGCTGTTCTAGGTTCGATTCCCGGGTTGGGCTGAATATTATTAGCATTTCTGTTCTTAAAATTCTTAGTATGTAGTAATCCGGAGTTTGACATTGTCCACGGTAGACGGCAATGGCCTCGACCTCTATATTGGACTCAATAATACAATTGACAAAAGGTAAGGCAGACCTAACTTTTTGGGGAATACGTATGATATTAATATATAAATGTTTATGTAATGAAACGCTCGCCACTGTGGTTTAATAAAATCACGAAGGTTAAACTAATAGAAAGTAGATTTATGAAAAGAATTACGTGAACAGCGTACGTACTCACAGCGAAAATAGAATCGAGAAATTACATTCAAAGTCAAAGTTAAAGATTTTTATTTCAACTAGGCTTTTCCAGGCACTTTTAAAAAGTCAAGACTCTAGGTGCACGATTCCAAAGGGGGGTAGGTCCTATACAGAAGAGACCGGCAAGAAACAACAGGGATACTCTTTTCAAAAATAAAAAGTTAATTGACAGTTAATAATCTTTAATTTAACATACATTATACAAGAAAAAACAATCTTATCAAAACGTTACATTCAACCCATTAACCACGAACATCATCATAATCATCATCAGCCAGAAGACGTCCACTGCTGAAAGAAGGCCTCCCCCAAGGGGGTTTGCCATAATCCCCACGCTTGGCAGGCGGCTTGGGGATCGCAGTGGCTCACCGATTAGTGAGAGGACGCTGCTGCCCGTACTCCGGTGTCTGGCCGCAGTTTTAAGACGTACCCGGGTCCAACCATGAACAGCCAATACTTTATTATCATTCCACATAAGTACACCATTACAAATTACCCCCACGTCTTTTGAACCGTTTTCAATATATTCTGTGGCCACCCTATCTTCTAACATACACTGAAACGTGACAAAATCAAATAATGATACAGTAGCAACACGCCTGTATTCCCCGAAACGTGACACAGAGGTGAAATATTGTACACCCTTATTTAGCTGCTGCCTTTATTGAGTCACATGTAATAGGAGACGAGTATATTTCCATCTCCCGGACATCATTCCGGACGTCGTGCTGCTACTGAGTTTCCATTCAGAAAAACTCAATAACACTTAGCCCACCTTGGGGTTTGTACGCAGGACCTCCACTCAGCACTCGGCAGGAAGCTCGGGGAGCCGGGCTTGTGACCACCTGACCACTGAAATGATATAGTATACATAATACATAAGTGGCGAAAAACTTGATCACCCCGATTTTATTACTTGTAACCCCTAACTCGGATATTTTTAATACGACTTTAAAGAGTTCTTCAAATCAAATTATTTACTTTACGAGTATGGGTATAGATACATACAATACAAATTAAAATTGCAAAACATATTCAGCCGTTAAAAATACAAAATAATTGTTCGTAATTTATATGGCAATATATCTTTGTCTTTAATAAACATAAATATACGTATATCTGCTACGCAGGTAACATTTTCAACTTAATTTTGTAACTCACGCAGATCATTAAGTAGCATACTTATCCCATTCAATGGACTGAATGAAGTATCTAAATGAATGAACCATCGAGTACTTCCTCAATGAATCATTAACTCAATAACAATGTCGAGAACCTACCGTGAACGTATTTCCCACTTTTCACATAAGAATAGACTTACAGGCAGTCCAATAAGCACCACTCTTTCCAACCAACTATGCATGCGATTCTCAGCTTTATTTTCACAGCATGTGACAGAAAATGCCATGAATACATCAATTTTCACCTCGGTAAGCACAAGTAGCTAGTTCAAGTGCCCCGATCTCCAATTTTCACGGATAATTGAAAGTTCTCCTGTAAATAATAGTGTAGGTAGTTCAGATAACATTGTTAAGAGTCCGTTTTAAGTAGATAGTAAGTTCGAAACGTGAGGGGCATTTTCAATGGAAGGTTTCCAAAACAATTCTTGAAGAAAACAGGGTCAAACAGGTGGAAAAGTTTAGAATTTAAGTAGATCCTTTAAGCCTTATCCTTCAAGCCAATCGAAATTTCTGTCCTTGATTATATCCACTGGTAGATTTTTATCCAATGCTCCAGTAATTATCATAGGATTTAGTTTCAAGTTATATTATTTTTAATTTCAATTTTAATTTTCACCGAACAATAAAAAAATGTGTTGCGGTGGATTGCGACAATCTGGTCTCAACTGCAATTATTTATCATTCGCAATAGCAACAGTCATTGCCTAAACGAGTATTTTACTGCTCTCTTGCGCAGACCATGACAAATTGCGAGAGAAAGTGCTCCAGTTTGCGAAAGTAACGTTACAATTTAGAACAACAGTCACCAGCTCCGGTAGCCATGATCGTCTAGTGGTTAGGACCCTACGTTGTGGCCGTAGTAACCCAGGTTCGAATCCTGGTCACGGCAGTGATGTCACTGTCGCGGCGGAGCAAAAGTTTTTTGATCTTTTGAGTATATTTTCTTGGTAAATAAATTAAAATATGAACTTTACAGTTAATTATAAAATCTTACAGTTAATCAAGACATTTTCGTAAATTATACTATCATAGAAAAACTGATTAATAATAATATCACCCGATAGGTAATGTCCTCCTGACCGAATTTCGGTCACGGCGGCCAATCTCACCGGAGATTAGCCAACTACGCAGGAGATATTATAGTGCACAAGTGTGCGCGCAAACACAGGTGCACCCTCTATTCCTTCACTCTCATAGTCCCATGAGACGGCAATCCGACACGACCGGAGAGAGATCAGGCGCAAGAACAACGGCTTTACGTGCTTTCCGAGGCACGGTATGTATTCACATACACAAAGACCCAGACCCGAAACAACTATCTGTAGATCATACAAATATTTGTTCCGTGCGGGAATCGAACCCGCGACACGTAGGCCAACAGTCGATCTCTCAACCACTGCGCCAACCGTGCTGACGTGCTGCCGATAGGTAAACAAACAATTGATAAAGGTTCATCATCATCATCAGCCAAAAGACGTCCACTACTGAATGATGGCCTCCCCCAATGGGGGGCGGGGTTCCATAATCCCCACGCTTGGCAGGCGGCTTGGGGATCGCAGTGGCTCACCGATTAGTGAGAGGATGCTGCTGCCCGTCCTCCGGTGTCTGGCCGCAGTTTGAAGACGTACCCGGGTCACGATAACGATGATGGTTGGATGATGGATGATGGTCACGATGATAAAGGTTGCGTTGTTTAAAATAATTATATATTCCACATTACTACTGTTATTCATAATTCTTACACACAACGGCTTATACCTTCTGAATTCATGGCATTGTTTTTTTTTAATTAATATTATATATGTAAGCATAAAAATAATAATAAACCGTTAGAAATAAATCTTTGTCAATCTACATGATTACCTCTGTTGATATTTGCATAAAATCGAACTAATTAATAATTTACCAGAGGTATTTAGATAAATACCTCATTTCTGTGTATATATACATAGTTATGTGGCTCAGTAACGGCACCAATGAAATATAGGTGTACAATAGTACACCTCTACCTAGGCCTTCCCTAAGACAGGCGTGATAAGCGAATGGCAAGCGTAATTTTAAAATCTGTTTGATAGATAGATAGAATTGTTTTTATTTCAAATAAACCTAATACAGGCACTTATGAAACGTTATAGGACTCTAGTTGCATGGTTCCAAAAATTTGGTCCTATGGACCGGCAAGAGACTCCATGGATAGTCTTTTACCACACCATTTACCAATGACATTATATTATACTTATGACAAAACAAAACGAGTAAACATTAAATCACAGCCTTTTCACGTTATCTCATTGTAAACAAGCCACAAAAGTTTCTAAAGCAATCCCAAAGTTGACGACCGCTGACCTAAATACGAGAAACACGAATTTCTCCTTAAAAAGAAATATGATATTATGTCATCCATTCTTGTTCTAAATGTGTTGTCGAGGATAATATTGTCATTTTATGATTGATTGCTTTGACATTCGGTTTCATAAGATATGGATTAATGATAATGGTTTCATGTTTAGATATCAACGAAGTAATAGATAATCGAGATATTTCATTTTTTGTTTTTTTTTTTGTTTATTCCTTTTAAGAACTTTGCCCCACACTAGGATTTCTCCTGTGTCGTGGTTACATCAAAATCGGTCCAGGCGTTTAGGAGTTCAGTGTCATACACACGTACAGAAGAATTCAATTGTACCGGTACAATATAACGACAAAGCGATCGCCTGAAACACAGGTTTAACTTAGTACAGGTTGTTAAATGTTATTATGTTGAGCTGAGTCAACTTTTCGTATTTGTACCTATTATATTATATTATTTTAGTTAAGAAATAGTTCTTATTAAGCATTATTTAAATTATAATGTAAGATATGTATATATGTCTTTATTTATGAACATCTATGTCAATACTTTTTGTAAAAGTTGATTTATAAAAAATATTATAATTTAATATTATACGCCAAAAATATATAGCCATTATTTAGTTATCTGATTATTCTACTTTAATAAACATTTTACGAGGTTTTATGGGGATTATGAGACGATGAGTGATTTTGTTTTTAATTACGAATGAACTTACCGCGTAATATAGTTATATTACGCGGAACGTCGTAGGAAGCTACTACAAGATTCGTTAATAGTATAAATACTTCTTGGTCTTATTAAGAAGAGTATCAAAAAAAGAGGAGTGGAAGCCGACGGGGAAATCAAAATCAAATCAAATCAAAATCATTTATTTGCATAAATAAGGTACAGAAGGTTGGTAAAATGTACAAAATTGTTCTCTTATTCTGCCTTTAATTTCGGCGTGCGAATATAAAATAAATTAAGGTTACATATTTAATTGAATTTTAAATTAAATTAATTATTGATCATAATCATGCAGTCCTTAAGCAGATAATCCCATTAAATTGTATCACTGAATTAAATAAATGTCAATATAGTAATGAAAAGATAATAAAAATAAAAATAATAATCATAAATGTCAATAATAATCATGTCAATAATGAGAGAGATTCGCGACATAATAAAAATAACAATAATAATTTAAAATGACCGTGCAATTTACAAAAATTACAATTTATAATGTAAAAACTCATGCACGCTATAAAAGCATTTTTCAATTAAAAACCTCTTCAAGTTGTTTTTAAATCTAGAAAATGGTAGCGTTTTTATGGAATTTGGTATTTTGTTATGCAATTTTATGCACATAATATACCTGTTGTTACCTGTAAATATGAGATTCGTCCTCGGTTGAAATAGCTTAAGAATCATAGGACCATGTGAATAAAATTAGTGATTCCATTCATCCATCTTGTAAATCTAGAAATGAACACTTACGACCAATATTGTTAAATATTCCTATCAGTTAGACGTATTACCTAGCTATTATTATGAAACTTAGTAAGAGTGCTCCGAAGGTAGTGTTTTTTTTTTTAAACTCTGATTCTGACGCGCAAAAAATAGTAAAGGGAGCAATTGGTTGTATTCCCTGTTCGTTCGTTAAAGCCTCGTTCATCAAAGGATACCGTCGTGATTTATTTCCTGCCATGGCGGTAGTTTCTCATACTTTTAAAGCCAGTTCTAATTACCAGCATAAAGCCTCCATGACCACCTTTCCCCGACGAGTCCTAAACGCAGTTATTGGCGACCATAAAGCGTAAAACCGTAAAAGTGCACTAACGGTTCGTGCGGGCATCCATGGTTGTTAGTGTGGTTTTATTGCAAAACCGTAATGGGTATTCGTTTCTTGATGGTTTTTGTTAGGAAATAGGTATTTTATGCGTGTGGCTTTTTTAATAGTGTATGGATCGGTTTTATTTGTAACTAGCTGTGCCCGCGACTTCTTTCGCGTGGATGTCGGAACTTAACAATGTAATTTTTAGTGCGAAACGCCATTTAAAAAAATAAATATTATAAAAGTTACGTGAAGTTATGAAGACCAAATGCACTTAACCCAATTTTTTTCTAAAATAAAAGATTTTTTCTAAAATAAAAGTAGCCTACGTTACTCCTTGTTACATCAGCTACCTGCCAATAAAAGTCCCGTCAAAATCGGTCCAGCCATTTCAGAGATTAGCCTATACAAATAGACAGACAGGCAGACAAAAATTGTAAAAAATGTTATTTTGGTGTATGTACCGTATATATACTCATATGCATGTAGTAAAAAACGGTTATTTCAATATTACAAACAGACACTCCAATTTTATTTATATGTATAGATAGCGAGGATCCTGGTTGGTACTGAACGTTTACGATGAGTGCCTTTTTTAGCTGCTGCTTTTTACATGGAAAAAATTTAACGGAACAATAATTATTTGTTTGGACTTGGATTCATCTCGAGATCAATTATAATAGATCTCGAGATGAATTCAGGTCAAAACAGCAACCGTGCTACGGAAAAATAGACCAACGAGGTATTAAAAAAAAATTTAAGTGATGAGACACGGAAATTGTATACCTATAATATATTCTACATTACATAACATAGCCTCACGCCTGTATCCCCCGAAGAGTTAAGCAGAGGTGTTTTTGTTAATTGTACACTCATATTTCGCCGCTGCCGTTATTGAGACCCATGTAATATGGAGCAAGCCTATTGCCATCAACCGGGTACAGTTCCAGACACCATGCTGCTGATGAGGCACACAATGCAGCTTTATAGTTAAATAAGTATTATTATTATTACCTTTATTCTTTTTGTTTTCCTTTTTTCTGTTTTATATTATACTAGCGGCTCCGACAGACGTTGTCCTGCCCGAACTTGTTTTATAACTCGATCGCAGCGTCACCTACAGAGTCCAATTGTATTTTCAAGCCATCCAGGAACCCATTGAAATATACACACAAAATTTCATCCAAACCGGTTTAGCCGTTTAGGAGGAGTTAGGTGACAAACACACATACAGAAAAATTATATATATTAAGATTGTATGCCTTTAGTTTGGGCCAAATAAAAGTATTTTCTTTCTTTCTAATTAGAATTTCAATACAGAAAAACCCTCACACTCAGTTGTCGCGTTCGTGACGAATAGACCAATGAGGCAGTCTCATAAACCAATGTATGTATTCTAATGCATAATATAGTAACATTTTCATCAAAACTAGAAAATTATTATATCCGAGAACGACATCTATTGACCATAACGATACTTGGTATCCAAGCAATGATTGAATGACCATTACAATACAAGATGTCGTAAGAGCGGCCTAATCAATAGTGAAAGTGCTCTCGTTCCAACGAGTTTGGACCAAAGCAACCGAATAATTTGGTCCTACAGTCACCAGCTCCGGTAGCCGTGATCGTCTAGTGGTTAGGACCCTACGTTGTGGCCGTAGTAACCCAGGTTCGAATCCTGGTCACGGCAGTGATACACTGTCGCGGCGGAGCTTACTTTTGCATTTTAACCGGCTATTTTTCAATCTGTGGTGATTTAATTTGTAATTTTAATGTATTCGTGATAATTGGTCCTTGGGTACTGTGGTATTCTGGTTCTGAAAATATTCTTAATGCTATCGTGCGGCTTAGAAGGTTTGTACTTTCAGCTTCCATTGTATCTACTTCATAAGGGTAGTCATAGCGTAGTCTTAATTGCGATTTCATCGCTTTTTGCATCATGAGGTCCAGAGATTAATGACCGGGATAAGAAATGACGAAATTCATGAACTTTTCTTTTAGAAAAAGTAATAACTAGACTCTCGAGCCGGGATTTTACAATCGGCCGAATTTTTCAAAACCGAGTATTTTAATCTAACCTAACCTAGGTGATCTGACTAGATCCTAGCATTGTTTGAGTTTCTGGGTTCAATTCTCGGTTCGGGCAGGGATTTTCTGTTAAAACATTTTAGAAGATGCCCGTATTTTGTTATAATACCTGGTAGATAGCAATTGGCTCGCCCCTATTACATGGAACTTAATACCGGCATCGACGACATTTGGATGTATAATAGTACATCTCTGCCTAACCCTACGGGAATATAGGCATGTTATGTACAACCTGATACGTTTATTTACATCAAATACTAGCCAAACCTTTGTAAACATAACCTTTTTAGTAGCAGAAGCACGGAAGAACTTATAACCACAATGTTTGTTACCAATCACTTGTACAAATATTGGCCGATGCCGACCTTATTACTCTTCGATCAATTTAGGTATTCGCCCTCGTAACCTATTCAATTTCTTATATACATATAATATATGTAATGACGGCACGGTTGGCGCAGTGGTTGAGAGATCGACTGCTGCGCTACGTGTCGCGGGTTCGATTCCCGCACGGAACAAATATTTCTATGATCTACAAATAGTTGTTTCGGGTCTGGATCTTCGTGTATGTAAATACACCCCGTGCCTCGGAAAGCACGTAAAGCCGTTGGTCCTGCACCTGATCTCTCTCCGGTCGTGTCGGATTTCCGTCCCATCGGACTATGAGAGTGAAGGAACAGAGAGAGCACCTGTGTTTGCGCATACACTTGTGCTCTATAATATCTCCTGCGTAGTTGGCTAATCCCCGGTGAGATTGGCCGCCGTGACCGAAATCGGTCAGGAGGACATTATATGTATAATAATAGGGTACCTTAAGCATATTTTATTTCCCTTCCTTCTTTTTCTGGTCATAAAAGCTAACTCGCATCATCATAATAAAGCAGGTTTCGTTAATTTTTAGACTGCATTATTGACCTAGTGATCGCAAGCGCATCTGTTAAGTGTGAGGACCTGGTTTCAATTCCCGGATCGGGCAGTGTTATTGGAATTTCTGTATTAAAATTCTCAGTAGCAGCACGAATCCTGGAACTGAACCAAGCACGGTTCGGCTCGTCTCCTATTACTTGGGACTCAGTAACAGCATCGGCGAAATATAGGTGTACAAGTACCTACGCCTCTGCTTAACGCTTCTGTGAATACAGGCGTAACGCTGTTAAATGTTATGTTATTAATATTTTTTGTAATCATTTTGTAAATGTGCCTTTGGCGATAATATTACTTGAAGCACTGCAAATCTCTAGCAAAATTTCGTCGTAACATGAACCAACAAAAACATCATGCCTGTATTCCCCGAAACGTTAGGCAGAGGTGTCCTGTTGTAGTTCTACGTTTCGTTGATGAACCTTAGACGATACGGTTGGCGCAGAGGCTAAAGCGATTAGCCTTCTGCTGTACGTGTCGCTGTTACAATTTCGGTACAAAACAAATACTTGTATGATTTGATAGTAGTTTCGGGTCTGGTTATGTGTGTATGTGACATATATTTAAATTGAATCAGAGAAATCCTAGTACTATTGTAGTAGATGAGTATTTTTAAAATAGTAATGAGAGGTCCGCAGTCGAGGTCTGCCAAAGAGCAATGGAACGTCCCAGGCATCAGACTTACAGATCGCGTAAGAAATTCGATAATACGTTCAAAAACACAAATTGCGGTCGTAGGCCACATAGCTGCCAAGTTAAAACGGAACTGAGCTGATTACATCTACTGCATGCCGGAGGAGCTTTGTGCTAAAATAACGAAACAGTGAAGAAACGGCAACGCGACAGGCACAGAAGACGATGGCGTGACGAGCAGGACTTGCACCTGAAGGGATAGTCCCAAGTCGTAGCAGACCGGGAAAAGTGGAAAGAAGGAAGGGAGGCCTTTGCCCTGCAGTGGGACTGTAAAGGCTTATAATAATAATAAAATAATAAGATAAAAGATAAGTTATTCATTTCCATTTTACAGGAGACGAGACTATTGCTATGTTGCTACTGGGAATTTCCCAACCAAAAATCCCAATACAGAACTGCTTCAGTAGTTGTAAATTGTTTAAGTACAGTATAAATGATGTCGTGCTCTTACTGTGACGAATTCCCAGTGAAAGTCGATTTTAAATCAATGTCATGTTAAAATTCGGTATCATTGTCACCAGCTCCGGTAGCCGTGATCGTCTAGTGGTTAGGACCCTACGTTGTGGCCGTAGTAACCCAGGTTCGAATCCTGGTTACGGCAGTGATATCACTGTCGCGGCGGAGCTTACATTTTTGTATCAGTTTCTGAACGTAACCAAAAGAGGCGATGACTCCATAAATATTAATGAATATTAATATATTCTCATACTTGTTTTTACTTTGGGCATTTAATTTACCCGTTTTCTGGCTCGTTATTAAACATTATAGTTTTAAGACTTAAAAAATAGAGGAACAATGCAAAGGAGAAAATATTCATTATAACACAAGAGGCGCGCGGTCGGCCTAAAACAATGTATTTTCTACTCTTTCTAGAAGCCGCATCATTAATACGGCGATAATGATGAATACAGAATTAGTGTGCAGGGATTACTGAAACAGTACCTCTATTATGAGTTTTGCACTATTTACTTTCATAGTAAATGTAAATTTTCATGCAAGCGATTTTAGTTCTTAACTTGGTAACATTAGGCATTAGAGTCGCTAACATGACATCTCTATAATATCGTAAATAGTAAATCAAAACTTAACTATGACACATATGTCACATAAGGGACTCTAATCCCTAATGTAACCAAGTTAAGAACTAAAATCGCTATCATGAAAATTTACTTTACTAAGATAGTAAATAGTATTAGAAAACTCGTGATAAAGGTACAGAAATAAGCTTTCTGTCTGTCATCACTTTTTATTGCACACTAAGAAAATAAAGATATACTTCAATAACCCAAAGCCACAATATAAATGTAAACTTCATGATATGGAAATAAAATTATCTTCAACGCAAAACTCAACATTACTGCATTAGTATGAAAAAATCCATTTATCCACATATTTCGTGTAGTAATCCATCAATGAGTATGAAATTAGCAAAGTATTTAAATTGTATACAAGTGCCGTATGCTGTTACCGTTACGTTTATTTCGTCTCTTGCGTATACCGTGACAAATTGTAAGTGAAAGTACTCCAGTTTAAACGAGATATATTCTTGTATTTCGGTACTACAGTCACCAGCTCCGGTAGCCGTGATCGTCTAGTGGTTAGGACCCTACGTTGTGGCCGTAGTAACCCAGGTTCGAATCCTGGTCACGGCAGTGATAACACTGTCGCGGTGGAGCTTACTTTTTTCGTAGCGGCTACGGCGTAGCAATGGAAAAGGATCGTCTACGAATAGTTAAGTGAAGCTCTGATTTTTATTGACTTGATAGGTATTTATTTACTTTATATATATATATAATGATAATGATATTTAGTCTATTATATATTAATAATATATTAATAGTATGGAGAGTCACCCTTTTAAAAAAGAAATTAGTTCACAATAAGCAGCTAGACACTTGGTTATAAATTGGAAGTTATATTGTAAATTAAGAAATATTTTACTTTGAAAAATTACCCTTAACAGCTTTCTAAGATAAACGTGTAAGCTTTAAATTTTAAAAGCTTTTCACTTCGCTTTCTTAGGATCAACGGCTTAAAGTATATAGTGGATGCAATCTGTTAACAACTATTTTTGAATTCAAAAAAAAGCATTGAATTTTTCAATGGCTTTTTACCCTAAACACAAGTCTTTCACATTTTAGTAATATAATTTCGTTCGTAATGAATTTGTACAATTTGAAGCTATATACAAAATTAAATCACTCACACACAGACTAATCACAAAATACAGCCTACACATAAAAATATTGATATATAAATAGACTGAATAAACCTTATATTTAGAATAAGTATTATATTAATAATTACTACACTATCGCATTAGGTATAAAAAATAAAATAAATTTATACAGCCTACAAACTTAAAATTTTGAACCCACTAAGAAAAGATTTTATTTAAGGGGGATTAGTATGAAAAAAAAATCCATACAGACAGACTCAGAAACACAGATACTTACAATAATAAGACTGGCAGCATTGCCATACAGCGTGGTGATGCTGCCAATCTTCTAGGCACACTTTGGGTTGACAACGATGCGGAGGAGTATTTTGACGCGTAGGTAATGTTTTTATATTTTTTACATCTTTAATCTGTTTAGTGTTTTTTGTAAAAAATAGTAAAATTAAATTGTTTTAATAATTCAATAATAAATAAATAATTAATACACCTTTAAAAGAACTAGCTAACTTCAAACATTTTACCTGATTACAGTACAACACAGAGCTTGACTACTTAATTAAGTTGCGCCGAGCGCACTTGGCTGGCGCATCCACTATTCACGTGCAGCTTTTGCAGCTTAGCTTAACAACTGTTAATTTGTTCGTATTGCTTCTGGTTTAATTTGCTCCTTTCAATGGTGCTAAATTATATTTCCTTACAAGCGGAATTTCCGTTTGAAGACATCAACAGTGCACTGGTTTTTAGATGTATTTGTCTCGGGGAAGATTCCCGCCCGAAACACATTATTTGTATAGCCTACAGTTAGTTGTTCCGAGTGTGGGTTTATGTAAATTCACATGCATATTGTTATGCATGTGAATTTATACCTGTAAACTGCTGTTCCTTAAAAAAGGAATTAATTGATTAGCTGCGAACGATTATCATTAACAATGGTCTTTCGTAATCCACTGTATAAGGCCTTCGACAGAAAGACGTTACTCATTGACCACGATAGGCAATTTGGCAACTTGTAAATTAATAACTCTTCATTAGACATGTATAATGTTCGACTATTGTGTAAAGTTATGATTTATCGTTGTTTTTTCATTGTCTTAGTTTAACAATGAAATATAGCTACATCATTTTAGTATTCATTGGGTTCTAAATTCAAATGTAATGAAGTGAATATTTAGATACAAAAATCCAAATTATTTCATTCACCCAGCGGACTGATTAAAACACCGAAATTATATAATTAATCTTATATTGTTATACCTTACTTGGTTAAACAATGAAAAATATATGTATGTATATTTTTTCTAAGAAACGTTGTCCCACTCTAGGAATAATTCCTGTGGCGCAGAGAGGGACTCTGTGCGCTCTCACTTAGCGACCCCCGAGAAGACGGCGACACGGTGTGGTCCGTGTCGCCGTGCACACAGCACCCAGCGAGGGTAACGGGGGGACCTTTCTACAGTCTCCCCCGGGACGTGCACGAGGTGGTGGCCTCTTAAAGTCCGGGAAGTGCTATTTGGCATGACACCGTGGTGGGCTTCGTTGCGGTCTTCTAAGAGTTCCCGAAGCCCACCATATTGTGTCGAGGCGGACCACCGTGGTGAGTTTAGCCGGTAGGAGTCCGGGACACCCCTCCGCTCCCCCAGGCGGAGGATAGCACAAGATAGGTTCTCACCACGCTAATAAAAAAAAGGAATAATTCCTGTATCGTGGGTGCGCTTACAAACACATATATTCACATGGACATACACGAAAACCCGGAACAACTATCTGTAGATCATACAAATATGTGTTTCATGCAGGAATCTAACCCAGGACATGTAGCGCAGCAGTCGGTCCCTCAGTCACTGAGCCAACCGTGATTTCAAGTCAAAAAATCGTATTTTTTTACAAAACCTATAACTTAACAACTATTCATCAATCTCTTTATCACCCCTATCATCAATACATCAGCTAAGCTTCCAAACAATCACAAGTCCAACCCCTAACGCTACACCGTACGAGGGCTCTTCACGTTCACAACTTATCAACTGATCCGTCTTCGTTTTCTAACTTGAACTAACTTAAATGAAGTGTCTTACAGTGATGTACTTGATGTTAAACTATTTTCCTGACACACCTACGTAGTTTAAGTTGGATATACTGATACTTTACAACCTCATTGGTCTTGTGGGGCGCAACTGCAGAGCCTGAAGGTGAGGGTTCGACTTAGGGATCATAGAAGAATAAGAATAAGAATATCGTTTATTTCTTATTCTTCTCATAGTGTTTTTAGTTATTAGTTTTTGTATGAAACTTCTTAGAAGCAAATCAAATATAATTTTATGCATGTAAACCATTTCCTAGAGTCTGACTATTAATTTGGCACTTATGAATAGTCAGTCTAGTTGTCACGTTCCAGTGTTGATTTCCAATGAAGAAGGACGGGCAAGAAACTCCATGCTTACTCTTTTTAACTCGGAATTTTACATGCAATATTAATTTATACATTGATCTCAAACAAAGTTTTGTGGTACAAAAGAGTCTGAGTTATCTAAGTCTGAAACTTAATTATGAAGAATATATAGGTTTCGGTAAAATTGCCATGGCAGCTATGAGCTGACCAGTCCCAACAAACGGTACCCTTCACGAGTATAACGCGTGCATCAGCGTGGTTTTGCTCAACCATATTTCAGGGAACCCAAGAACCTAGCAGCTAACAAAGGAAGGTATGTTATAAGAATCATAAATATCATCATCATCAGCCAGAAGACGTCCACTGCTGAACGAAGGTCTCCCCCTTAGACCACCACATCGAACGACATTCCGCCACTAGCATCCATCGGTTGCTTGCGACTTTCAGAATGTCGTCGGTCCACCTATTATGTCATAAATATACAACAATACAAAATATATACGTATATTTTATAAAATATATACAGTACACATACTAATTTGTCAGAGGTTTACCGACTTTTATGTTTAGTAAATTACAACCAAGTAAGTTTTTTTTTTTACTTTGTATACTAAAATCTTCTTTATTTATCAGCGTGAAGATTATAATAAATATAATTTCCCTTAAAACAAGTACATTAATTTATAAGAACGCGCGATCTCATAATTTCACAATTTCGTTAGACACCCCCAGATTACTTTGTTCGCGGTAAATTATTTTACCGGTAAACAAGAGCTTTCGGCGAGATTCATGAAAAACCTTAATAAAATTATTGTTCGGGCAATTTTGTCGAGAAAAGATTTTGTGAAACAAAAATTTTTTCACATCTTTGGTCTAATCGTAAGTGCGAATGCTGACCGTGAGGTTCTGGGTTCGATTCCAGGGTTAAGTGTTATTGGGTTTTTTTGAATAAAAACCGTCAGTGGCATCATGAAGTATAGAAACGGTGCCCGATAGATTGCAATAGACTCGCCCCCTATTACATGGGACTCAATAAAGACATCGGCGAAATGTGGGTGTACAATAGTACACTTCTGCCTAACCCGGGCGAGGCTGAGGAACACAGGCGTAACACTATGTAATCTTACGTTATTTTTTAACATGGAAATCTCACCCTAGAGGGACGTATCCGGACCTTTGGTGCCCCAAACCGGCCGGCATGTATGTATAAAATGATTCACGAATGTAGATCAAGCAAAAAGTCCTTTATTAACTGCCATTTGATAAGTGCTCAGCCTTTCAATATAGGCCGATTTTGTGAAATTTCATTTCAGAGAGAAAAAAAACTGGCTGAGAAATTGAACCCCAGACCCTTACGCTCAGCAATCGCACTTACGTACAATATTTACTCTTCGTAATGACATGACGTATTCTTTCGTTGAATAGACATAGTGAAATAGTATCAGTATATATTTAAGAATCGTTGCGGCCTGAAAGAAGATGTAGTAGACAAGTATAGAGAAAAGTATACTTCGTTGGTTTGGTCATGTAGAGAGGATGGATGAAAGGCGATTAACGAAAGGGATTTATAACGCGGTTGTTAGTGGAAACGCCAGGAGGGGACGCCCTAGACCGATATATACGGACATGATTGGTGATGTCCTTCAAAAAGGTCAGGTGCGCAGTACCCACAACCGGCGTTCATGTATGAAACGGTGCATGACTATAGATGAAGCAAAAGGGTTATATAAGGATCGTAGCACGTGGCGTTCCGTAGTTTCTGCCTACCCCGATGGGAAAAAGGCGTGACTTTATGTATGTATATTTAAGAGTCAAAAGTAATAGCTAAATAAAAATTATTCCCTTACAATAGTTTCAAAAAAAGCAAGCATTATTCATCGTATATTGCTGAGCCTGAATGCAAAAAACAAAGCAATCACATAAAATAACATGTCATATAATATAATTTATTTTAAACGTTCTAGTTTGAAATATTGCGTTTTCAAGTAATTGTAACACGCTCCAACACTATTTTAAAACCAAATAAGCAGCAATGTACGTGAGTTTGTTTATTCTGTCAAGAATTTATAATAATAATTAAATACGACACGGTTGGCGCAGTGGCTAAGCGATTAGCTTTCTGCGCTGTGCCGCATGGAACAAATATTTGTATGATCTACAGATATTTGTTTCGGGTCTGTTTGTGTGTGTATGTGACATGTATGTTTGTAAATTGTACCCATGGGTACAGGATACAGGAGAAATTATAGTGTGGGGCAACGTTTTTAAAAAAAGCCCATTAATTAAACTTTTCTTTGTGAGCAAGAGTTCTCATGAGAGCTGGTTACACCGTGATGGCTAGATTAGCCAGTAAGCAAGGATCGTAATAAACGAAAAATATGGTCTCTATTTGTTCCGGTACATAGCTCTGTATCGTGCCTCTGGAACGTACATATGTACATAACATAGCATCACTCCTGTATCCCCCCAAAGCGTTAGGCAGAGGTGTACTATTTTACACCCACATTTCACCAATGCCCTCATTGAGTCCCATGTAATAGGCGAGCCTATTGCCATCTACCGGGCACAGTTCCAGTCTCCGTGCTGCTACTGAGAATTTCCATACTGAAAAACCCAATAACACTATACCCGACCCGGGCATCGAACCAAGGACCTGACGCTCAGCAAACACGCTTTCAACCACTAGACAAATGAGGCAGTCTTGGGAACGTACAGTCAGCCTTAAAAAGACGTAAGAACTGAACGTATTTAATAATGTCCCGAAAATATTAAACTACTAAAGGCCATAGTTCTGTATAACTGACACGTGTTTCGCCCCTCGTGGATTATATTATCCCCATTATATCAGTCACACCTTCAGCATGTGCATATATTTGCGGGCGGCAGGGCTGCATATTGCACCCAAGCCTGAACAAGTGTGGCGGAATTAAAACTAAATATTCTACTTGTATATCTTGTACCTATATCATGGATTTCCGCCAAGTAAGGGTAAAGAATTTTTATTTTCTCAAAAGAATTACAAATTCACTTATAGAAATAATATGAATCTAAAACAATAGTAGCCGTCAAGCGTGGCTTGATTATTAATAGATTAACATTAACATAGCGATTGCTTAGACTAAATTATTATTAACTTATTTGCTATACACATTGGCAGCGAAGGTAATTTCATATATTAAAATTTGTGCATTACCTACTAATGAGCGGTGCCGAATACGCTGATCTGTTATGTTTAGTAAGGCCTATTCCACAGTGGGTGGATAGCAGTGATATTTCTTTGCATGGGTTGTGTATTCGTTTATTTATTAAGTATACAGTTATCATAAATAAAGTAACACCTGATTCCATTAATTTTATCCTTTCAGCTAGTTAACGATTATTGTCCCTTTGTAACAAACGAGTCAGGAAACAAAAGGCATCAGGTACAAGTGGAATGCCATAACAGCGACAAACAGCGTCACATTGCAATGCAGAACGATGTAGGCTCGCCTTTGTGCCATGTTCGGTCATTGGGTGATATAATGAACTCAGAAATTTTGTGTTTTATTGCGAGAAATATGATCTTTATTTACATGAAAAGCACTGTCATTGTTATTCCATCGAGCTTTTTCAGGAAAATCGTCGTTAACGAAAGCGACACTGTAACGATTGTTTTTTACGAAGAATCATAAATTATTATATCTGTTATAAAAATTGAATGTTAATGTTCTGACAAAATTGCACGTAGTCGTAACTTAATTAATAGGGTTTAAAACAACAATAATAATAAATAAAAAAATGTTATTGTGGTATGATATTATATTTCGATATTTATTGGACCTGTATTTCGATCTTTTTACAAAGATTGAAAATTACCTCGTCGATCTGAATCTGAGATCCTAAGATCGATGATCATGTCACACAGCAAGCATTTCTTGATGTGTTTCTCTGAAATTCTGCGAAGTCTACTTACTTCGTATAACTCGTGATAAATAAAAATAGACAATACACCTCTGCCTTCTCATCTAGACAAAACAAACGTGTTATTATAAGTATAACTGGATCTAACTTTCATGCTACATTATTTTTTATAAATATGTTCGTATAACAAGAGGATCCGAGCACTTCACTAGTCGTTAGCATATAACCTTGCTATCAAAAAAGCGCCAGGCGCAGAGCGAAGTCTGTTACGTTGCAATATAATTTACTGCAGGCGCTCGCCTCTCCTGCTCTTATAAAACACTTGAACTGGACGCCGAGAGAATCGAGATATTGTATCGGATCTATACTAATTGGAATTGATGAAAATAGAAAAAAATATTGAGTTACTTAGATACTTGACTATTCATGCATAATTTATACAGATTATGCATGAATAGAGTGAGTCGAGTTTAGAGTATTCTAAACTTGACAGCACGGTTGACGCAGTGGTTAAGAGATCGACTGCTGCGCTATGTGTCGCGGTTTCGATTCACGCAAGGAACAAATATTTGTATGATGTACAGATACCTAGTTGTTTCGGGTCTGGGTGTTTGTGTACCTATGTGAATACATACCGTGCCTCGCACGGTAAGTAAGTAAGTAAGCAAGCACGTTAAGCCTTTGGTCCTGCGCCTGATCTCTCTCTGGTCGTATCGAATTGCCGTCTCATCGGACTATGAGAGTGAAGGAATAGAGAGTGCACCTGTGTTTGCACTTGTGCGCTATAATATCTCCTGCGTAGTTGGCTAATCTCCGGTGAGATTGGCCGCCGTGAACGAAATTCGGTCAGGAAGACATTGTACTCTATACTAATGTTATAAAGAGGTAAAATTTGTTTTTATGTAGGGGGTAATCTCCGGAACGAATGATTCGAATCTAATTTTTTTTTTATTGGTAGAAAGCTGCATTATTCCTGAGTGCTATAGGCTACAAATTATATATTGCACGTAGGTTACGTACACGAAGTCGCGGGCAAAAGAAGGTTAAAACTTAAAATACATTAAATAGTGAGAGGGTACAGTTAGCGACAACAGTAGCTAGTCATATTGTACAAAGTTTTGTAAGACTTTTTATGACTAAAACTTTATTACTGTTTGTAATTAATTATGACAGAATAGCGTACCTTTATTGACTAAACTAATGGTGAATTACGAACGATAATTATCGGCAAATATATAGAGAATATATAAAAATTACAATTGCGAAAAGTTCATCCACCTATTATGCTGATTGTACCAAGTTATTCCTATGATTAATCATTATAATAAAAAATGTTCCAACAAGTCAAACAGTTTAATAAATATATCCCATAAGTGCCAAAATTTACATTATGAATAACTGACTGATTTTAGTAATGCAATTCTATAACTTAACAACATTAATCAAGATATTATCAAAACCAACCACATATTACCAAATAGCTACTACAATACAGGCGATATTTATCAACCCGTATGTCCTAACGAAGGGAGGAATAGGTAACATTATGTAAACATACACTCGTAATCACTGAGTAAAAAATGATAATAATAATTATGCCCACTTTTTTCCCACAGCTGGACACAAAGTCAAAGTCAAAGTTTTTTATTGCAAATGGGCCTTTGCAGGCACTTTTAAAACGTTATGAATTTAGGCGCACGGTTCCAAAGTGGGTTGGTCCTATGGAGAAGAGACTGACAAGAAACTCCACGGATACTACACAAGCCTCTTCTCAGAATAAAATGCTCATTAATTCCCATATAATAAGAAGCGATAGATTATTGCTACTGACTGGGCACAATTCCATAACGGGCTACTACTGAAAATTTTCATACACAATAACACTTTTCCCACACTTGGAATCGAATCCAGAACCTCACGCTCAGCAGCAGCAGTTACGACCATGAGACAAATGAAGCAGTTAATGATATAATATTCCATATATTTACGGGTTCCTTCAAAATCTGTTCATGTCTCAAGTTGGTGTTGTAGCTATATTACAAAAATCAACAATTAATCACGTCACTTTATTTAGATACTAATCCGGGAGGCAAGTTCTTAATGTAAGGAGAAAAGCTCAAATGATAAAGTTTACAAGTAATATCATCATCATCATCATCATCATCAGCCAGAAGACGTCCACTACTGAACGAAGGCCTCCCCCAAGGGGGGTTTGCCATAATCCCCAGGCTTGGCAGGTGGCTTGGGGATCGCAGTGGCTCACCGATTAGTGAGAGGACGCTGCTGCCCGTCCTCCGGTGTCTGGCCGCAGTTTTAAGACGTACCCGGGTCTAAATAGCTGATATAGATATAAGTGATAACTAAAAGCTATAGATAGATTCACTAAATACAAAAAAAAAGGAAAGATTGTTCTGATAAAAATCGTATTTGAATTCAACAGCAATACTTTTTTACATTCCATTATTTGTTATTTTTAGAGAAAATTGGGCACTTAGACCATTACTTAATTGAAACGACCTTTAGGTATCTACTTAGATTTTAAAAGGCCCTTGTAAGGTCATCAGATGTTCTTTGAAAGGGATCAGACAGCTGAATTTGTCTAATTTCAAATATTTTTGCAAATTCGATTGCACGGTTATTACAAAGGTTGCTTGATTGACTACTGTGCTACGTGTCGCGGGATCGATTCCCCCACGGAACAATAATTATTTGTATGACCTACAGATTGTCGTCTGGGTCTTTGTGCCACCCCAAAACCTTTCAAGTGATTAAATAATAGTTATCTTGTAACCTGTGCAATATGTTAGGGAAAAAATTGCCTGCAACAGTCGTCATCTGGCGAGCCCTGTGCTGTCAACTTCAATAACATCATTGCTGACTGGCTAATCTTTTCAGTAGCTTGACAGAAATAGAATTTACAAATAACGGATCGAAGAAAAAAAAAAATAAAAGAAATTTCTTATCAAGGAAACAGAATTGAGCAGAATTTCAGGAACTATCTACTTTATACTAAGCAGAAAAAGACTTCCCATTTAAAATATATATGTATATAGCTTGTACCTACAGATAGAATCTCGCTAAAGATTTTACTATACGGATAACAAATCCGTTCAAAATTGGATCGCGCGGCGAATGCGGCTCCGCACACACTCTGGTTTGTGGTGCTCCGAAATTGAAAATAGGATATTGACACAAGGAGGTAAACCTAAGCAAACTTACGTGCTTAAGTTTGTAACAAAATAGATTAAATGACGTCGAATAAGTGGGTTATGATTTTTACTAGGTAACATATGGAAATATTATAATAACCTATAATTAATATAGAGTTAGCATCAAAAATATGTATCATCATCATCATCATCATCATCAGCCAGAAGACGTCCACTGCTGAACGAAGGCCTCCCCCTTAGACCACCACATCGAACGACATTCCGCCACTTGCATCCATCGGTTGCCCGCGAATCTCACAATGTCGTCGGTCCACCTAGTAGGAGGCCTTCCTACGCTGCGTATATGTATACACGTAGCGAAATTCATAGATTATAATTGGAAAATTATTGACTAAAATCATAAAATTTTAAATGTCTGTGTATTTTTATGTATCCGCAGATACTTAGTATGTGTAAAATTGATCAAGGATTCAATCCCTATTTCCTATAAAAATCGCTTTTGAATTTCGTTAAGTGTATACATCTTTTTGAATATTATGTTTTTTTTTTTTTTTTAATATTAAGTATAGTTGGTTTATCCTTTTTTCCATAGGCAGACCTGATGCTGTAGGGAAATGTCGTAATAACCATGCTTACTTTAAACTTTGCAAAATGACGTCATCAAAATTTTGTAGCTATCTAAACGCCCATGTTTATTAGTTATTATATAAGAATAATGATAAGAATTGAATGTCATTGAATATGAAATTTCATCACCGTATCATCTTGACGGCCTCATTGATTCAACTGACGAAAATTATCCTTTCATTATATGTATTACCTTCATTTCGTCGATACTGTTTTATAAGGGCTTAAGTTGTATTTAGTTTTGGACTTATTTTCCAGATAATAGGGCCGAGCCTATTGCTACTTACCGGGAACAATTCGAAACTCCGTGATTCTAACATTCTAACATAAAATTCGGTATTCTAACATAAAACTCCAATAAGTCTTTACTTGACCCGGGAATCTCACACGTGCCGCTAGTACCCACACTTGCAACCAGAGAAATGATCCATAATGCACTTCCAAATGCAAATCAGCATAAACATCTACATCTGAGCGGTAAACTCGTTCCAAGCACGTATTCGTATTCGCTTGGTACTAATATCACAGGCGGCTTCTCTATTCCATACATAGGGAATGCGAGTAATAAAATTTTGGCGTCTGTATCCAACTCATGCATCATGCAACTGGATGCGCTCCCCGTAATGCGATCTGGAAGAAAGTGGAGGACATCTCTATATTTGCTCTTACTTACGAATAGGTTTTACTTTTGTATTTTCCTAAAGAAAGTATACAGGAAAGTGTAGCTTTTCATTTCGTACATACTATTGGTTCTATCGTGTTTCTTGTTTGGTTGATTGTGTAGTTTTCAGTATGTAATCCTGTACAGCTTTGACCTTTTATCATCATCAATAATTGACCATCGCTTTAATTTTATTTGTCTCACATAAACCCTTACACCATTACAATCTGTCTGGACTTTAAAATAGACCTTGACCCCTGAGTTTGTTTCGGCGTTTCTTCTCAAGGATAGTCTTAGGAAATGTCGATGCCATCTAGTTTAAAAAAGACGTGTAAAAGTGATTGAAAAATCCTAATTGCAAAATAAAAAAATTCATTTCATTTCAATTAAAAAATTACACCGTGAAATAAAAAAAAAAATATTAGCTTTGTCCCCACCAATTTGGGGACCCAGCGCACTTAAACACCAGGATAACATTGGTGTCCCAGGTATCCACCGAGGGACCAAATCCACAAAAAAAAATGTTACGCTTTAATAATGCTCATAGAGACATTTCTGCCCATCCTCTTAATATCCAACAATACCATATTATTGGAAAACCAAAATAAATAAAAAAAGAACTGAATAATATTTTCTTTACCGGTAGAGAAAAAGGATAGCGGTAATTTCAAAAAGATATTTCAACGCGGTTCCAGGCGTCATTAATAAGAACCGCCGAGAGATTTGCTTACCCCACAAGAGCGATAGCGTGCAGAGAACTAAGAAGCCACTAATAACTTGCAAACATTGCGCTATTAGTTAGAGAGCTCCGAGCAATCTAACTAACTTTTTATTTTCTTTTTAACAATTTGTTTTGCGAATATTTATCGCTATCATTAACAAAGCAAGGCTATTTCTCTTTCCGTTGTTATAGAAGTTAATATATATGTCTATATGTATCTAGGAATTGATTAGCGTAAAGTCTTGTTCAATTCGAGAAACAAACACTTATTCTTACTTTCTGTTAGGAAATTCTTAGTAGGAGCCCTGATATTGCACACCAGAAACAAAAAAAAAATGGAAATCAAATAGAGATGTACACGAGGCGATCGTATCGATTTTTGCCATACAACCTTATTCTTCTGAATATTTATTCGATTACACACATTCTTAGTTCAAATATATATTTTCAAAAATACAGATAATTTCAGGACTCGTAATTCAAAATAATAAAGGCAACATATTAATAAAAAAAAAATGGAGCATCCGTTTCCATCCCCCAATGACCCAGATAACGAATAGAATGTGTAAATATCGTGAACTGTTCGCTTCAAATTGAATTTCTTTTCATCTTTGGGGTTTTACTGTGGCATAGATAGGGTTGGCACGCTGTAAATCTATATGAGATGGTGAAAAACTCTCACTTTGCATTCGCTTTGATGAATGGTTTCGACTTTGTATGCAGACTTTTAAAGTCGATATTTGTTAGTCTTAACTCAATACGTCAATATTACTTGGTAATTCAAATCGAGTCACTTTTTTAAATACAAAATAAAAACTACAAGTATTTCCTTTCATTTTGTAAAAGAACCTTAGAAACATTTCTTGAATTTTAATATACAATCACTGAAAAATTCTCTATTTTTAAAATTTGTTTGTGTCGACCCTATTCTTTGTGTTATGTAGACGACCTGTAATGGAGGCTTTCACGATACCTACGTGTGCTTCACGTTGTCTCCCCTACGTGCCGTAACGTTACGAGCAAGCATTCACTGTGTAAATACGTGTTTACGAAAAAGCTGAGTCGAATATACGCGTAAGGATATGAACGGTAACTCCCTTGACGATGTTGAGGATCAAAGATACTAACAGACTATTACTACGTGGAGGAGTAGACTGAAGGTTATACTGTTTTGCTGACTATAAGTATGAAACAAAATAAGTTAATGAACACTTCGTCATTTTTGGAATTAAACTATCAAAGATAATTATTGTTCGTAACAACATCTCACTGGTGAATAAAGTAACGCTATCCTATAATAATTAATTATAGAAATAAATTTTTGAAAATCTTCGTACATAAACTTTTCGAAATTTGTACGATGCTTTGCTATTTTTGTCACTGACTTTACAGTGACACAATAGGATACGTATACATATATGGTAACATATATGGTTAGGTAACAGTCATAAGATAAAATTGTCAATTGAATTACCTTTTCGTTCATATATTACTCCATTTAGCCCATCGTCCCAGCATCCATCGTTTCAGCCTACGTCCACGAAACGCTGAGTAAAGGACTCGTGTCTAGGTCACTTTTGCTAGTCCCAAGCTTACTACAGCCCATAATATTCGGAGTGTCGTCCGACCATCGTGTTAAAATTCTTCCTGGCAGTTTTCATCCTTCCCCACATAAAACTAGATCTATAGTATTCCCCGAAGTATAAGGCAGAGGTATACTATTGTACACCCACAATTCGCCGATGGCTTTACTGAATTCACTGTAATAGGAGGCCTATTGCCATCTACCGGGCACAGTTCCAGACGCCGTGCTGCTACTGAGAATTTCCATCTAGAAAAACACTGCCATACGCGAGAATCGAACTCAGGACTTCATGGTCAGCAGTCGCGCTGGCGGCTTAAAAGTACTATAAGTATTAATTCACCGATATTTTAAACTTTCTTAGTCGTTCTACGGTTTTATGTATGTGTACTAAAGTTACACCTCTTCCTAACCCTTTAGGCAAAACAGGCATAGGTTGTTATAATAATATTATATCTTAACAACCCTGATTTGCTCCAGGCATGCCTATAACAACGGTTTAGGTATCACACACGTGTTCTTTGAAGCCGTCAGTGTGTGTAAGCTTCGCATTACTAGAGTAATTAGTCACTTTACTAACGGCACAGCCAATCAACATGTAAAATACTTGATTTTAGAGAATAGCTCATTTTATTTTAATAAAAATAAATGTAGCGAATTTTAGGCACAAGATTTCATATTTTCTATGTTCCAAGGATTCTACTATCTTTAGTCTCATGGTTACATCCGTGGCTTCTGAGTGCCTGGGTTTGGGTTCGAATCCCAGGCCAGGAAAAGTGATATTGAGTATTTCTGATAAAAAAAAATCTAAGAAGCAGGAAGTTTGGAATTGTGTCCTGAAGATGGAAATAGACTCACACCCTATTCCATAGCATCTAAGAAATGTGGATGGAATTATAATACATCCCTGCCTAACCTTTCGGAGAATACAGGTGTGATGTTATTTTATTCTAACATAATCTAAACATAATAACGAAAAATAGTAACATTATGTTTAATTTTCACTACCTAAGTATCACGACCAAGGGATTTCACCTCTGCGTTCGCAAATTAAATTTATGTTAAAGTACATACTTGTTAGCTTTATAAATAGCGTGTTTTATACAATTTCGGTCGAGTTAGAGTCAAAATACGCACTGTATAAGTACAGTTACCGTCATAAGTAGATGAACATTTTAGTAATTTTTAAATTGAATCGTCATATCAATCAATAAAGTTGGTTGAGATACTTTTCATAAAAAAAACATTTGACATTTTCGCTTTAAAACCTTTAGTTACGTTTGCCAACCTTCGTTAAAGCCCAATAATACTTTACACGACCTAATCGTTATTTGAATCGAACCAAGGACCTCCCCGCTGGACCACTAACTAGTACTAAACTAAACTAGTTCATAATAATTACTGTCTCATTGCTAGTTTATTAAATAGTAGCTAAGTAACATGTTCATGGCTTAATCATTAAGTCGCGTTCTACAATACCCACGGTTAGAGAGAAGGTGGCTGATGGTGTGTGATCTAAGTTCCTCGCCCGTGGTACAAGAATCCTAAACCACAATAGTCATACCCACACTATTAGAAATGAAAAGTATATGAAACTGTACACAGAGGTAGCCTGAGTCCCTGAAAAGAACAAGTTTATTTTTGCTATTACTGCATAACACTCATTAAATATTATATAAAACGCAGACGAAGCCGCGGGCCACAATTAGTTTTTAATAAAATCACCTTCTTGCAGCAAAATTCTCTCGCAATGCTGTGCTAGTATTGGGAGTTTCAATTTCCTCCATATGAAACGATCGAAACAGGTTTATGAAGTGAGAACGAATTTTTGACGTGATTCTCTCACAAAATTTCCTGCAGGCAAGGAGCTCAACGCAGTTTTTATAAGACATTGCGACATAATTATTATTTATATGTACAAATAACACAAATGCAGGAAATAACACATTGGTACACAAATGGAGGCTATATTGCCTTATATCTTTTGGTGAAATGGTGTGCACTAGCTCACATTCACGTTTCTGCTAAGCTTTAATTATTGTAATAGCATTATTTAATTATATTCTTTTTTATTATTGTATAATGACAGACATGGGAGTGTTGCTGGGGAGTTTGTTGGGCCGTTTCTTCTCCCCAAGCTAAAACACATAGAAAGCGGTCAAGGGCGGGCGTATTAGTTCTGTTCATAATATGTTTGACGTTTCGAATAAATTAATTTTGAAATTTGAAATAACCTTCTATAATAAAAACATAAAAATATCCTATAATTACATAATATATTAATTCTATACATACCACGGTCATTCTCGATGTTTTAAAAGTGCAAAGGCCCATTTAAAATGAAAATCTTTGGCTTTGACTACAATAATAGTAGTGAGCTTGACTATTATTCAAAGGATTGGCTCCTAATAGCAGCAGACAGACATAAACTAAAAGAACGCAGGCAACTGTTTGCCCTACAGTGAAACACCGTAGTCTAAAAATAACGAATCATCCTCGCATAGCGAAATGTGGGTGTACAAAACCTCTGCCTAACCCCTTAGGGAATAAACGCGTGATGTTATGGTACAAAAATAAATTCTGAAATCTTGTTCGGTAAATAGTTTGCCTTCTAAAAACTCAGTAAAACTTAATCTCTTGCTTATCTTTGGTGTTTTCAATTTTTAATTTATCAAAATTACACAAAAGTCAACGGCAATTAAAAACTATGACGTCACGCCTTGCTATTCCAAACATGTTTAGAACAAAATATCGTTTTTGACAGTACATAAAAAGTAACTCAAATGACTAGTAGGTAGTCATCTACCGGATTATAATAACTCACTGAAGGTGAAAGGGGAGTGTAAATATCTGTTTACAATACTACCCATCTCATCTCCTGCCAGCAATAGAAAGATTGAAAACTAAACTAGTTCAAACATACTGAACACATTTATATCCACACTGGTGGAAAATATTTTCCAACTTCAGTGCAGTTTTCATCGTAATGAGGAAGTTGCAATATTTCATCTCGGCCCCCAGCGCCCTCTATAAATAAACCCGGTGAACGGTGAACTAGCCCGTATCGTTGGATATGTGTTACGTGTTTCTGCTGTTAATTAAGGTTAGATGGGTGAAAGTTTGTTTGTTAAGTAATTTATTTTTATTGAAAAAGTAGGCAGGAAATTAATGAGGAATACAGAACTGACCACAGAGTAGTTATTACATATTTTTTGACAACACGGTTGGCGCAGCTAAGTTATTAGCTTTCTGCACTACTGAGGGTTCGATTCCCGCACAGAACAAACATTTCATCATAATCGTAGAATAACGACGGACTAGATTGCAATTTTCTTATTTATATTGCTATTGCTATATATTATCATAAAATGACTTAAAATACGTGCATTACCACTTGGCAATTTTTTGCCAATTTTTACCAAGCGATAATCTCCTTTCTTTAAATATTTTAGGCAAAAAACAAAAAAAAATACAGTAATTTTTTTAATCTGTCTTTATTCTACGACTGTGACGATTTATATGATCTACAGATAGTTGTTTCGGGCCTGGTTCTGTGTTTGTGTATATGACATGTAGATTTGTAAATTGTAATCACGACACAGTGTAAAAGTGTAGGTATTATTTTATTTTTTTAATCCTCTCCCAATACTTGTTTCTTCCCTTAAATGTTATTACAGATATCTTTTTAGGCAGACAAGGCGCAGTGACTTACATAGTAATCTGCGTGCACGTTTCGTTATCTATGATATCGTAGCTTATAACTTGTATAAAAAAGAAAGGAGTATTTAATTCATAATTTAAAACATAACCATCAGGCTTGTATTCCCTGAAGTGTGAGGCAGACTTATATTTAGTACCACATTTCACCGATGCCGTTATTCGGTCCCATATAAGAGGGAGCAAGATGATTGCCATCTATCGGACACAGTTTCAAACTCCTTACTCAAAATTTCCATACTTAAAATCTCAATAACACTTTGCCCAACAGTCATCGAACCCAGAACCGCACGCTCAGCAGTCGTATTTGACTACTAGGCAAATGAGCTAATATATATAATACAATACAAAAGGTCACTGTTATTCGCCACACCTACAGATAAACAGATCTGGATTTCATTTAATAAAGAGCAAACGCAATCTAGAACAAGCCTGAATTAAAAATTACTCTAAAATTTTAAACTCAATCTACTCTCTCGAGCTTTAAACACATTGTTCACCTGCCCCATTTATTTTATATTTTATTTTCCAACGAGCTGTAACAAAGAGGAATAATATGCTCTTGCATCCCCAGAGAACTGTACTAGCCGAGCTAGCCATATTAAAAATTAATCCGAGGCGTTCAGACAAGTTTTGTTTGTAAACTGCTAGTATCCACTGAGATATAACTAATCTAAAGACTTGACTGCAAACTCAAAACTTTTTTATTCGTGTAGGCTATAAAAGGCACTTACAAATCGTTTAGCTGGTTCAAATTGTCATTCCATGGAGAAGAACCAACAAGAAACTCCATGGTTACTTTTTAAAATATGGTTGGACATAGTATGGAAGACATGTAAGAAAAATGTAGGTCAATGTCTGGACTGGCCTTTGGAAGAAAGTACCAGTGTCATGACAGATTTGAGCGGACCTGTCCTTACAGACGGGACGCATGCATAAGTAACCATGTAGCTCAACCCTATTTTAGGGAGCTCAAAGACCCGACGCACCTCACCACCAGATCTGCGGGACATTCGAGAAGGCCCCATAGAATACTCAAACCGTCAGACAATAAGAATTCCTTTTCTATCGCATGTATACCCTTCAATGTCCTTACATTCACAAGTAAACTTTTATTTTATATTAGGTATTTGTGTACAAACAGAGAGATTTAAAAATATTCCATTCAAAAAAAGAAAACAACAACGAAACAATAATGGAACTAAAAGAAAATAATCAATAAATCAATTCATTCAAAAAATAATATAAAATAATAATCAATTAAAATATAAGAATAATCTGCATCATTGATCTAGTGGTCGCGATTGCTGATCGTGAGGTCCTTAGTTCGACTCCCGGGTCAGGCAGTGTTATTGAAATTTTGCGGAGTTTTGAATTGTGTCCGGTAGATGGCAATAGGTCCGCCCCCTATAATATGCGACTTCATAGCGGCATCCGTGAAATATTGGTGCACAATAGTACACCTCTGCCTAACCCTTCAGGGAATACAGCTATCTATGTATATAACTAATCGAACGTTTACTAAGAAATACATTTGAAATGTTATGGAAACTCGTCTGTGAAAAGAACATTGTATCTGCTTGGGTCTGAAAGCGGCTAAGTACTGACCGTGACGTCTTCAGTTTGATTGCTAGGTCCGGTAGTGTTACTGGATGTTTTTGTTAGAACATTATCAGTAGCAGCTCGGAGTTTGCATCGGTACATCCCAATAGATTTGCCCCCTGTTAGATAGGACTCAATAACAACAGAGTCAATGTACAACAGAGTGTAAGTTTCTGTTGACAAACTCGATTTCTCGATTAAATAAATTATTTTATTTATTTTATTTATTATACACTTTATTGTACACCACATAAAATATATAGGACAGACATATACAATTATTTGTGTACAATGGGCGGTCTTATCGCACAAGGCGATCTCTTCCAGACAACCTTTGGATGGACTGAAAGAAGGGAGACGGATATTGGGCTGTCTAGTGTACAAAAACAACATACATAAACATAATAATACAAATACATAAAAATAAAATATATATTTTATAGTATATATATATATAATAAACTAATAAATATAATATAATATAATAAACTAATAAATATATATATAACTGGGAAAGGAGATGAACAAAATTACAGTGAAAGGTAATGCTCGTGTACCATTTTCTTAAAGATAGGTAACGTTTGAGCACTTCTCACTTCACTAGGTAGTGCATTCCACAAGCGAGCTGCTTGAATAGTAAAAGATTTATCAAAAAAGGAGGTGGAATGCATACGTATGCTTAATTTTAGGTTTTCTGATGATCTCAAGAACTTAGAATGTGTGTCACAAAGGAACTGAAAGCGTTCTTTAAGATAAGAAGGGGTAGAGGGATTAAAGAGTACATTATAAAGCAAATAGAGAATATGGGCATTCCGGCGAAGGCGAATAGGAAGCCATTTGAGCTTAGTACGGAATTCAGAAACGTGATCATATTTGCGTAAACCAAATATGAATCTGATACAAAGATTTTGAAGTCGCTCAAGCTTGTCAAATTGGTCTTGGGTGAGATCAAGATAGCTGGCATCAGCATAGTCAAGGATTGGGAGTAGAAGAGATTGTGCTAACGTAATTTTGGTAGTAACGGGGAGAAAATTACGAAGGCGTCTCAAGGAGCCTGCCGAAGCAAACAATTTACGACTGACTTCCTGCAGCTGTTTTGTCCAGGAAAGAGTGCTATCGATATAAATCCCCAAGTTCTTTACGTTTTTAGATAAAGGAATAACAGTGTTATTGAAAGAAACTTGGGGAAGTGTCGACCAGACAATCTTAGAGACAGTCCGGGCACTACCAATAATAGTAACTTGAGTTTTTGTTGGGTTAATCTTCAGTCCAAATTTCGTGCTCCAGTCACCTATTCGAGCTAGGTCTACATTAATAGTCTCAATAGAATCAGACAACTCTCCGAGAGGAGCTTGAGTGTAGATTTGGAGATCATCTGCATAAAGGTGGAAGGAGGAAGAAAGTCGTTGAGAAATAGAGTTAATAAATACTGTGAAAAGTAAAGGGGATAAAACGCCGCCCTGTGGCACACCGGCAGACGTGTAGCACCAAGAAGAGAAAGATTCTTCGATGCAAATACGCTGACGGCGGCCAAACAGGTAACTACGAAACCAGTCAATTACCGGTGGAGATATGTTAAAAGAGCGAAGCACTCCGAGCAAGACATCGTAATCAACTGTATTAAAAGCGTTACTAAAGTCAAGCAGAGCGAGTACGGTCAACTTTCCCATTTCCATTCCTGATCTGATATCGTCCGTAATATTCACAAGGGCTGAGGTAGTGCTATGTCCAGGTCGAAACCCAGATTGGAAGGGATTAAGCAGATAGTGTTTGGAAAGGAATGCGCTAAGTTGCTGGTGGACTAGCTTTTCAAGGACTTTGGATAGGAACGGTAGAATAGATATGGGACGGTAATCAGAGAAGGATGTAGGATTCGACTTTTTGGGTAAAGGGATAACTTGGGCGTCTTTCCACGCTTGTGGGAAGACACTACTAGAAACGGAGAAATTGAGGATATAAAGGATGACAGGAAGAATGTTATCTATAATAGGAAGAATCATTTTACGGCCAAAACAGTCGCATCCAACAGCATTGGAAGTAATTGATACAATGCTCTTTTTAACATCACACGCGGAGAATTGATTAATGACAAAAGGAGAAAAATCTGGTATCGGAAGGTTTGAAAGATAACTTAATGTAGCAGCTTTGGTTACCCTATCCAATACAGGTGAAGAAGAGAAATAATTATTAAGTAAATTAAAGTCCAAATCCTTAGGAAACGTTCCTTGAGATGATTTTCCGATACCCAGTGATTTAAGAAATTTCCAAACTTTAGCTGGGTCGCCGTTTTTAACCGACTCATGGATATGTTGGCGATTTGCATTCCTACACACCTTACTGCAGTGATTTCTGATTGAGACGTAATTTTCTCTGTTGATGTCATTGGGCCGGATTTTGTATTTGAACTTGGCAGCTGCTTTTTTGTTCAGTAATTTTTTTATTTCGTCTGTTAGCCATGGTGCTGGAAGATGTCTTACCTTCACAGCTCGAATAGGTGCATGTAGATCGTAAAGTTGGATTAAACGAGAACTCAAGATTTCAACTTGTTCGTCTACAGATCCAGATGTAACCAAACTTGTCCAGTCTATGTTGCTAGCATCCTCCCGAAGACGTTCGATGTTCATGCCCTCAAAATTACGAAGCAGAAGAGTTTTGGCCTTTTGCTTAGGTGGTCGAATTTTATAGGAGGTAAAGATTAGGTCATGATAGGAAAAGGCGTCAGCTGAACATTGTCCATGTTTAGCGACATGGTGGGGAGATGAAACAAAAATAAGGTCAAGAAGTGAAGGAACGCAGTTTGGAAGATGGTGAGTGGCACCAAGATCGAGAATGGAAAGATTGGTAGAATCAATAATATGACGTAGAGAAGAAGAACGGGAGTTGTTTTTAAGGAGACAGGTGTTAAAGTCGCCCATGATGATACTGTGACTGTAAGAGGGAATTAGAGTTTCTAATAAACGTTCAAAAGAAGGGAAGAAATTGATACGAAGTGAAGGACAATAGTAAACCCCAAGGAGAACCTTAGAATGATGCAGTTCAACTTCCAGAAAGAGATGTTCACCGGCGTTTGACGGTGGTGGCTGCGGGGACATGTTAACAACAGAAAAAGGAATGTGATTACGGAGGTATATAGCCACACCACCACCACCGCCAGCCGAGCGATCATTCCTTATAAGTTGAAAACCCGGCAGAGAGTAGGAGGAAGAAGGAAGACAAGGTTTTAACCATGATTCTGAAACAAGAATTGCATGAATGTTCTTACAGTCAAAACTTGCCAACATATCGGGGAAGTGAGCCGGAATACTCTGGGCGTTTATGTGGACTACATTAAAGTTTTTAGAAACATCAGAAAAATGTGAAACAAGAGTATCAGCTAATGAAGGTACGCTTACAAAGCTTTCATCATCACCGCTAAAAGAAAAAAATGTATCAGTGTCACTGCTAGAGTTAGGGCTGAGCATGGATATTGAATATAAATAAATATAAAACAAAATAACTAAGATAAATATATGTGGTTATCAAAATTAAAAAAAATAAATAAAATCTACGTCCACCTGCCAGTTGTGCAAGAAATGAAAATAGCTGTTTAAATTATAATATTAAAGTGTTATAGGATAGATTACAAAAATAGGACCGTGTAACAGGGTAAAAATAATTAATGTCTAAGAACAGGCAATGTCATTGCTATGGAACGCAGTATAAAGTGACAGCTAACAAAAATAAAAATAAAATGCAATGACAGATGTACCGACATACAGAAGCGAAAGAAAAAATATAAAAACGTTAAAGAGAGGGTGAAAAGTATTAAATATTCCCAATCCTAAAATTTGTAAAAAGGAACGACCAACCTGGACTACAAACAAGAAAAGCTATAAAAACATATCACTTTCTAGCTGCAGCACGCTTTGTTTTAGCTATGGCGACCTTTACTGTGACCGGTTGAACGACTTGTTGTGTCTGTCCTGTAGTCTCTTCCGGCTGTGCACTGACCTGCTCCTGCTGGACGATGATGCGGTTCTGCTGCTGCCGGATGTTGTTTAGGTCGGCCAAGGAAGTGACTCGATGCCGTGATCCCTCTGAATCGAGGACAAACACTGTGCCCTCCCTAGTCCAGCACTGAGACACACCAAACCTGTCTCTCGCCGCCATGAATAAATTGTGCCTGGCTTTCGTCAAGAACTCCGAGACAGTGATGCCAGACCCCTTCAGCTTGACTTTGTCGAACCAGATTTTGTCACGGAGAGCCACATCGTGAAGTTTGAAGAGGATTGGTCTGGGTTTGTGAGTGGTGCTACGCCCCATCCTGTGGCACCGCTTAATGGCAGTATCCGTTAAGTCAAGCTTAAAACGTTCTTTGACAACTTGAGCCAACACCTGAGTAGTCTCCTCTTCTTTCACCTCTGACACGCCGTGCAATAACAGGATTTTACGCCTTCCACGCATCTCCATGTTGTCCAAGCTCTGTGCCAAAACGCTAACCTGTTGCTGGAGACTACTGAGTGCCTGAACAATGAATGTCCGGAATGCTGCAAACTCTGTAGCTAAACCAGAGGTGGTGATGGTTGTAGTACAGGGAGTTTTCTTCAGTTCCTCTTCAAACTCGGACATTCTTTTGTTGAATAGATTGCTCATGTCAGTGATAGTGCGGTTGATTGCTTCCATTGTGAGATAATAACTTAATAAAGAGTGTTAAGGAGCTGAAAACACTTGACTGGAATTATTTATAAGAGTAAAGTTAAATTGTTTTATGTAGTATGAAATGAGAAATTTCTAACAAGAATATAAAAATGTTCAGTTTAACACTAAGTTACTACTTAGAAACAACACTAGAATTTCCCGATTTGTTTTGCTTACACTAAATATATTTTTAAGTAACTCCGTCGACATTATCCATTTATACGCTTTAATTTGATACTGCGAATGAATAATCTACACTGTTACAAATGCCATATTAATTAGCTCTGTCTTTTTGTTACCTCATCACTTCTGAACCACTGAACCAATCGTTATGAAATTTTACAAAACCTGCGACCTGGCAAGTGACTTTGGCTTATTTTTCCTATTGCAGCAAAACTCTAATTAGATATAAAATACAAAATACAAGCCGACAAAGTCGCAAGCAACAGGTAGTATCTAATAAAAGCTTAACCCCCGAATACTCGAAGAGAAATTTGCTTGAAGGTAATCTTAAGTATTCACTTGCAATCTAGCAGATATTACATACCACACGTTTTGTCGCATTTAATCGAACAATACATTTAGCATTCCAACCCATCAACAAACATCAAACTTTTAGCCGAGCAGAGCAATTGGAGCAATTCTTTTCACTGTTAGTATTCCACAAATTTTTAAAGCTAGAATTATAAACAATATTTTCGTACCTAGGTTTGGTTCTATTCGTTGTTCAATTCGACGAAACCGCGAATACTCGGTTTTGTTACAGGAGAAAAATGATCAGGACTATAAGAACCTTGAAATTCCTTAAAAGTGATATTGACAAAAACTTAAACGCTACCTATAATTAAGCTGCATTAGAACATTCATTAACTCACACACTATTTCTTTATCAAGGCACCCGTTACATACAAAAATGGCTCGCACAAAATATCTTAAACCATATTTAATACAGATGAGGGACCTTTTCGGTAATAAAAAAGTACATAACAAAAACAACATAACATCTAACACAAATAACACTAAATTTAATTAATATAGTTCCTATCTCCAGCGAGATAACATAGGTGTAGTTTATTTGCGAACATTAACTACCTTGGGAGTCGGAAGTTCGGGATGCTGCAGACATTTTCCCCGAGTACCTAAGGTTTTATCTCGTTTGTGGATACCAACAGATATCATAAAGGTATTTTATTACTTCCTTTTTATAACTATAAATGATGAACTTATGGATATTATAAAACAGAAAAATACAATATGTGAGTTATTTAATTAATATTTTCCCTTTTCGCCTGTATAAATGTAATAATAAAAGAATGGTTTCTCTCTTAAAACTAATGAGAAATATAGCAGTTAGAATGAATTTAGGTTCAGATTTTAATGAGAAATTAACGTAAATACATAATATATAAATAATGAATAAGCAGAAATAACGATACTCTCAAATAAATATGAATTATATGAGTTACATAATTACGTCAATAACCAAAAAGTAAAAAATAAACCTAAGTTTATTAGCTGTCTATCACTTTTCATTTACAAAAGAATATCTTGATATTTTTTTCTACAAAAACTTAAGTAATTATGTTAATAAGAGCGTTGGGCGAATAAAATCTTAATTTGCTAATGGACTTGTGACGTCAACCATTAATCTTGACTGTCAAAAACACTAATGTTTGCCACAGAGAAAACAGAAATTATACTTAAGCACTCTGCCTAATAAGAGCAATACGTATTTATGACCCTGTTTGACAGGTTTCGGGAGTCTCGTATCATAGATCATGATTGTATCATTAATACAAAAACTATATTTTCTAACAATACCTAATGTTTTATAAAATCGGTTGTCATGCGAATAGTCTTAAACATATAACAAAAATTGCAAGTTTCGTTTTAATTTAAATCATTTCTCAATTGTTACATACGCTTTTGGTGTTTCAATTTCATGTCTGTACCATTAAATTCAATATTGTCTGAAACTATAATTATATATTTATTCGTTGTAAATTTTTTTTATACATTCAAAAATAACTTGTTAATTGCGCCTTCTAACATTAAGATCTAAAAAATACTATTTTTCCTTTCCTGTTCCTTAACTCTAAACCCTTTTAATAAAAGTACGAGTATTTCGTTACCCACGTCGTTACTACTTCTTAAGGTAACGATGTAAAATAACACCGCTGTTTATTCCTTTCCGGGTTTTTTATCTCTGGTTTAAAAGTAAAGCGATGTCAAATGGGTGTTGAAACCATTTAGTTAATTGTCTCGAGAGGCTGGGGACTCTAAAAAAGCGATGGTCTTTCGAGGCTAAAAAATGAGGTTGTTTTCCGGTTTTCATTTTTTAGCATACATCCTACTAATATTTTCAATATTCTGAAAGTTTGTGAGTATGGATGGATAGATGGATCGATGGATGGATGGGTATTTGTTACTCTTTCACGCCAGAATGGCTGAACGGATCTGGATGAAATTTGGCACAAAAATAGATTATAGTCTGGAATAGCACATAGGCTATATTTAGTCCGGGAAAATGCACGGATTGGCAATTCACGCGGGCGAAGCCGCGGGCAGAATCTAGTACTAGATATAGCTAAGAATAAAGCTTAATATATTTTATGGAAACTAGTAAACTACTGGTGTAGCTACTTATATCAAGACTTTTATCAAGTAATACACGACTAAAAAACGTCTGCGAGTGTGTGGCCTCAGAAGCGAAGAAATTATTACATACTTCTGGTAACTAATTCAATTAATTAAATACGAATTACAATTTTAGCTGAAGCTACCTCTTGAGGTGGTAATTAAAGATTTGTTTCAGATTCTAGATAACCACTTAATTTGAGGCCAGAGAGTATAAATATAAAGACCCCAGAGGCCCCAAGGCAACGGCTTTAAACACCCCAACGGCACTTTGAAACTTTTCAAAGAAATGCCTGAACACTTGTTGATCTTTCGGCAATGTCGAATAATATTCTGATTAAAGTTTGTTTAATATTGCAGCAAACATTAATTTACAATTTACATCTCTATCAAAATGATACACTTACAAATATTGATAATTAGTTATCTTATGATTGATTAAACACTTTGGAATATTGATATAAATATGTTTGGAAATTATTTATTTATTTTTGGAATGTTAAGGACAAAGCACCTTTTGGATAAATAAATAAATTCAACCCATTACTGTCCCACTGCTGGGCAAGGGTCTCTTCTCAGAATGAGAAGAGGTAGGCCTTAGTCTAGTAGCCTAGCGGTTGAACGCTTGCCTTCCATGCAGGAGGGTCCGCGTTCAAACCCGGCCCGCACCTCTGACTTTTCGGAATCACGTGCGGATCAGAATTTGATTATCACTTGCATTTACAGTGAAGGAAAAACATCGTGAGGAAACCTTTTGGATATTGAACAAAAAAATGAATGAATGAAATGATAAATGTTAGCGACTCCCAGAAAATGCATGAACTTTATGTACCACCAATAGCTGGCTATTCTCAAACCTACTATAGGTATAACACAACGACATAAACCAGAGGTCAAGTCCCAATTTAACGGGTCTAAAAGGCCTCATTCATAAATTCATCTACAAATGACTGCTGACTATGAATATTACAGGAATCTGTGATGTGAATCATAACGAGTTATACAACGCGGCATTTTAGACCCCTATATAGCTGAACAAAGTAAGTAACTTCATCTGTGTTAACATTCAAACTTTATACAAATTCTGTTGTATAAATAGATGTGGTGCCTGTTTTAATGAGTTCCAGATTATCATACTAATGAGCAGGTTCTTAATGAACTTAAGAAAGTTTTCAAGCCTTCGTTAAGACATTTTAAGATTTTCAGAGGGTTCTCCGAAATTATCGATGACGGATACTTGATCTCCCAATTTACTTTGGATTTTATTTTTCACCGGAATTTATATTTTTTTAATGAAGCTCTTTTTTTGGACTAGCCATATTTCTAAAAATAATCAAGTTTATAAAGTTAGGCTGTATTCACAGAGATCCAATGACAAGATATTAGTCTACCCGATGCAAGATATCTCTCTTTCTATTTATATAAAAACTTTACTCCACAATAGATTTGCTCCATAATGATTCCTATATCGTAGGTGAAAAACGATCTGTAGCTCATACAAAGAAGTAGCAATATGTGCTACAGTATCTTTCGAACACGCGACACGCTGTGCAGAAGTCGATCGCACAACCACTGAGCCAAACATCGCGTAAAAGACCTATCGTTTTGTTAAAATAATCAAGACTGCTATCCATTAATATTTCTCGTATAAAGAAGAATAGTGTCTGTCAACGTTTCTGCAGTTTAATCACAGAATGATGTATCAAATTTTGTAATTACTAATTTATTCAATCAGGCGCGGTCGCAGCCAAACACGACACACAACATATTAACAGTAATATGACTATTATATATTATTAATTTCATCGTTTTATTAATTTCAGAGTTTTTAAGCAGTAATATAATAATTTGATTAAAATTTTCGTTAATTGTCTAATTTGTATGATTTTGGGGGGTCATAACCCCCACGACCCTCCTCGGATCACTACTGTATTCAACAAAATTAATGTAAACTTACGACGAGTGACATCTGATTGAATATCATTTATTTTTGATGTTCTCTGACTTTTTCAAACAAAGATCTAACTTTTATACGATCATTTAATTGTGACGCAGTACTTATATATCATTATACATTGATATAAAAAGGCAATCATAAATATATATAATAGGTATAGCACATAACGCATGGACACGATAGTAAAAGCCTATTTCACCAATATCCACAAATAACATGACAAAATAAGTTAAAAGCTCTGTTTCACAATTGTCTGAAGTAATCTATCTGATAAACTATCTACTTAATTCATATACATTTAGATGAAAAATGACGACTAGATATATTTTTTTATCTAACTGTAATTTTAATTGCTGGTTTATCAGTAAATGGTGAAACAGGTCCTAAGTATCGAAACGGGTCTTTCTACCGTTGGACGGTTTATCCGCCACAATATGTAAAAGATACCAAGTTGTTATAGATTAGATGCTGCCGCAAGAAACACATCATATTAACATAGACATATGTATGTAAAAGTACTTAAACATAAACTACTAAAACACTAACAACTAAACTACATAAATCAAGCTCAAGGGACCAAAAATCTGCATATCTTCGTGTTATCTTCGTCTCGTGTCGGACTCGAATCGTTGTCGTAGATGGCACTTAACTCCGGTAACCTAGCTTTATGATGTCTCAATACTCATACAGCTAGATAACCAAAGATAATTAACCAATCTACTTTCTTCTTTCTTGATTTAGTCTTGAGTTCTTCTTACTTCTGAAGCTTCGTTCTTGATTTAATCTTAGTTTTATAGAAGTGTAGTGTAGTTTGTTAACCGTTGTTCTCCAAATTGTAGGCTCGTTTCTCTTAGCAGCGTGTTTTCTTTTTTCTTATTTACTGAAGAGAAGCCTCGATGGCTGCTATTTCCAACGATAACCTGAAATTTTATACAAAATCTATGTAAATATCATTCTTATACGGCAATTTATACACGAATTGGAATAAGGAGCACCTGTTGCAACATTGAAGATTTCTGTTGTTCTAAATCAACAGAAATTATTAATTCTATCATAAGTCTTGCCTTGTTTATTTTAATAACAAAAGCCGAAAGCGTACAAAAAACAATAACATTCTCTGACTGGCTTTTGGAAGTAAGACCGCAAGACTTCGCCTTTGCGACGACCCACATCACAAAAAAATAAATTATAACAAATACCAAACGGAATACAAAATCACCAGTGTTTTATTAGACAAGGAATCTCGAAAAAATGTTATTCAAACTGGAACTCCAATTTACAGATGGGAAAAAACTTTGGCCTCCGAAGAGGCTTTGAAACAAAAATTTACTTTGAAGATGGTACTTATTGTGAACACAGTCTCGAAATTAAAAGGGAGAACTCTGTTTGCAATAAAATGTAATAATTAAAGCCTGTTTTTCTTTGAGAACTCTGTCGAGATTGGGACTGATTGCCTGTGTAATTTTGAGGGCGGCCAGTTGTATTTTATTAGGGAGATATTAATGGTTTTTATAAAACTCACAAGAATTTGGCAGTATAATGTAAAAGAAGACCAAAGTATAATTTATGTAGTAATTTTTTCTATCCAACACTTCGTCAAGGGAATCCAATTTCGCTTGCTAATTCTATGCAAACATTTTTTTCTTGATAAACTTATTTGCCTAGAAAGTAATAAAATTGTTAGCATTTCTATCATAACATGAAAGAATTGAATAAAAGTTAATTTAAAAATGTTGCGACGCGAGTATTTGTCGAATTATTCCTATTATTTTCATAAAGCCTCTGAGCCCGACATAATGAGATTGTGACTTATTTTTTGCCGTTCTTAGTATTTCTTTCGGCAACCGTCGTTCTTTATTCAAATATTATAAAACCTCAGAGTCGATTGTCTTGTCTCAGTTTGGATATCGTTAACACATATCATAGCATCACGCCTGTATTCCCCGAAGAGTTAGCAGAGATGTAATATTGTACACCAAAATTTCGCCGATGCTAACTATTAGGTAATTATTGAGTCCCATGTAAAAGGGGGCGAGACTATTGCCATCTACCGGGCACAGTTCCAGACACCGTACTGCTAATAATAAGAATTGACATACAGAAAAACCCAATAACACTGCCCGACCCGGGAATCGAAACCAGGACCTCACGCTCAGCAGTCGGACTGGCAAACACTAGACCTGAGACGTTCTAGCAGCTCTAATTTATATTAAACTCTTAACAAGAGCCGATTGAGCCTCTTTTGTTTCGTTCCATATTTTTTTGTAGAAACGACTTATTTCAAAATAAAAGTAGATATAATATTTATTAAAGGACTAACCCTACAAGCTTCGAAATGTAGCTAATAGGAAACCGTACCGACCTGCGGCAGTAATTTGATTTCATTATATTTTTACTCCCGTTGTTTAGTATATTTTTTTTTTAATCCTCGCCTCTCCTATAAAAAAATCATAGGCACCTGACACCAGGTACGACCACCATACTTTACTAATAACAAAACCGCTTATCGGTCTGATCACTAGAAAAAAGTCGACTTTAAAAAAAAAGGTTTGCCCACAGCCCACCAGCACAAGTGCAAATGACTTGAGCAAAGATAAACGTCAATACTTCGCGGAATTGTTGAGATACTATGTGGATTTTACACCAGCATATCATGAGCTCTCACCTCCTTTTTACAATACTTAGTAATAAAAAGAGGGGATGATGTTTAAAGAGAGGTCATATTACGTTGGCTGTACACGACTATGAACAGAGGAAACGACCTAGAATCTTATGGCCGTCATTGGCGATTTTTCCTTCCTTTAGATAAGTTGAATAGAACAATATTATTGTTGGAATATCTTTATAAAGATAAGTTCTGTTTGAAGGAAATTCGTGTTTTCATAATGACATTGCCGTTTTCTTTGTTCAATGAGGTACTCTACGTACTCTTGAATTTTGATTTAGGTGGTTCAATGTTGGGTAACATATACAAAGCCCTGATTTTTTTATTTTTTTTTGAAACAATTCTGTATTTATAATAATTTAGTGATGTTTGTCTGTACCCACTCAATGTCCACAATCGAAGAAATCGTTTTTATACCAACGTTCATACTAGGTCGTGACCACGTGACAAAGTGACATAATGCATCGAAAAAGGTAAAAGTCTTGAAGCACGACGTCTCGTCACGTGAAGGAATCGTCGCCTCTCGAAGGTCACTCAAGGCAACGGCCATAGACGGCCTTGCCCATATTTATTGTAAATTCCGTGCTAAATAGATGTACTTACTATGCAACACGAAAATTTACTATTTTGTCAACCATTGCGTTGTTTATCTTGAGTAGGTGCACATATTGCGAGTCAAAATATGCGTTTGAATTACAAATATTGTAATATTGTTCCCTTTATTATGCAAATCGAACTGTCAAAGATTTTTATTTTTTTGTTTATGGCATAGGCGGCAAACGAACAAACGGATCGCCTGATGGTAAGCGATTAACGTCGCCCATGGACACCCGCAACACCGGAGGAGTCACAAATGCGTTGCCGGCCTTTTAAAAAGGAGTACGCTCTTTTCTTGAAGGTTTGAAGGTCGTATTGGTCCGGAAATACCGCAGGCGACAGTTCATTCCACAGTTTTGTTTTTTCATTTTGAATACTGCTTACACTGAATTCATCCATCATTATTTTTACTTACCATAAAACCATAACTAACTCTTAATTATTATTTTTTCAGGATTGAAATAGCAAACGGCTCGCCCGTGTCACTCGGCCTTCAGCATTAAACTGAGATCCAAAAATTTGGTAAGTATTTTAATTATAAATTCTTTTATTATTCTTTTTTTTTTATTAATTCAAAATTCGAACTCCAACGGCCGCGCCGCGCGTCCGTTACGCATATCGTCCTTCGGTACGCGTGAATTGTATTAAAAAACACATGATTTGAATTCGATAGTGGCAGACAAGCATTAGCATTCATGCGTGCGTCTCGTGTATAAAGTGTTTTTGTCGTTCCTCTTCAGAATTGCCTTGTGGGGACGTGATGAGAAACGTTTTTAGGACTTATTTGACTCATTTGGGACGTGCTAGGCTAGTTTTAATATTAATTGAGTGGATTTTAGGTATTAACTCATGTGCCTTTTTGTGTGAGAGTTTCTATAAAGACCACCTACGTAGCATTGTAAATCTAAATGTCGTTCGGGGTGATGTAATTGGTAGTATTTGAAATGTCTAATAAAAAATATTAATATTATTCACATATAGATATTTAAATGCTTTTTCACCTGCAAACACCAGATCATTCATACTGCGATCCCTATTCATTTGTTAAGCGTGAAGACTAAAGAATAAATTGACTGGAACACCTACCCAATACATCTTGAGCCCCCAACTCCCGTTTTGTAATACGTAAGACCATGTAAATAAAGGATATGATTGGTACACAAGTAACACTTTTTGTTGGTCGAATACGATCATATGATTGTGACATGATTTCGAAACCCAATAAAACTGCCCGACCTGGGAATAGAACGCAGCACCTCACAAGAGTCTAGAAGTCAGTCAACTAAATACACAAGGATATAATTTTCACCCAGCGACGTTCTAGCTTTCTTGGCACGGTCCTTTATGACGCCAGACCTGAGCGGATCTTGCCAAAGGTCTGTGTCATCATATTTTATCAGTAAGACAATTTGTTAGCGTATCCTAGAATATGACTATTCTTGTTGAGTAAGACATAACTGATTCAGTTTTATAAGCTGCAAGTTAGCTTGAATTACAGAAAACCAATATTCGAAATGACTAATGCATTTTATTGCCAACTCGCCAAACAAAATATTGACTTGTCGTCACCAATAGTCAAACAAGTATCAAGCCGGCTGTCAACGGTTGAATCTGCTGATCAAAGTAATAGTTAGCATGATTGTTAGAGAGCTCTGACATATTTCTACTCAAGTACATTACTGTTACATTTTAGCCTTATTGATACAACATACCACAGACTACAACAATATAGATAGGTACGTGAGTACACATAGATATTGAGGTAAAATCAACACAATCTATAATTTACTATATTTCCTGTCTTCAATATTAATGAATGTACCGTCATTTGAAAACGAGGAAACCTTTTGACTGAATAAAGACTACAGGAAAATGCATAAGTAAAGGCTCGTACACGCCAAACATACGCCTGAGATGCCACATCACATACATGTTAACTTCACTGCACTTCCAATACTCTGTAAAAATGTGGGCAAAGCGGCCGACATTTTTACGACAAAACATGTTCGAAATTCTGTTCTGTTCACGGAAAACGCAGGATCGACTTAGTCGGCTACATCAAGATAGGAGAACGGTCACGACAGTGTCACGGCGAGGACACTCCGATCTGTGCGTGACTTGCAACACCAATGCTCTTCATATTTGTGGAAACTGTTGGACTAAAAAACCTAGGCTTTGATTAAAAGCGACTGGTGTAGAATAAGAATTGCTTTGAAGGATTTAGATTAACAGCTTACAGTGTTCAACGAGAAAGTAGGTTAATGCGGTACTAGACACTCTGGCAACTGTCTGTGAGTGCGAGTAGTGCCGACGAAGGCAAGATACATAAATTCTAGGTACTTCAATTTTCATGTTCAAATATAACGTAATAAAAAATATAATTTATTAAAAAATAACAGTGAAATCGCAACGCTCAAGACCGGTCACCGGTGTAAACTGAAGAAATAATCGTCCGATTCGGGCCGAGCATCTGTGCAATATAAATTTTATGCGGCCGACTAGACCAGGCCTTTTAAGGGCACTAGTAATTGCTGTAGAAACTTTAGTAATGGCTTATTCAATCCACGAAGCTGTGTGACCGGTTGCGGCAGCCATGTCTATGTTAGCTACGGTCTGCTCTAAAGTTGAACGAAAAACTCTTTCAATTTATCCAGAGTTGTATGGCATTCTTTGACACGCTTGAAATATTTGATTACCCATTTGCAAGGCAGGAATGAAGTCTTAAGGACCAGAAGCTTCGAGTGTAAACTTTGATAGTAAAATTCATACATATACATACTACGAAGTATTTGTAGGTTACAAAAAAGTAAAACCAACATACTACACTCTGTAAATATTTTGATTTCGACCTACGTTTCTGTAGATGTTATAAATTTTCGGTAGCGTAACCTTTACTGTTTATTGGAAATTGATTATAAACCCGTATCTTACACATTTTTACTTTAATATAACCATAAAATGGTTTCGACAACGCTCCAACCACTTTCGGACCAATAAAATATAACACGATCATTTTCCAATCAAAAATTGATTACTATGAAAACGCTCCATAAAATAGTTCGCGGGAGATCAAAAGAGATCGAACGAATAACGGTTCCTAAATTAAATTCGATCGTCCTTTGATCCGAGCCATTTAAGGCTGGAAATAAATCAAGTTACAGAGAGACGGACACCCTTAGAATCGTGGCTAGATTTCAGTCTAACTGCTATGCGATTACTTATATTGAATCAATTGTACTTTTGTGCCTTTTATGAAGTTAGGAGGCCCTTTACGAAGTTTTCCGCTTGATTGATTTTGGTTCTATTTTAGTAATGTATTGATTTTGTCTTTGGAAAATGCTTTATCTTTTGATATTGTTTGATGAAGCTAAGATGGAATTCGGTCATATGAATTTTGTTTAGATCAAAGACATTTTCTTTACAATAGAATTTGTCCCCGGATTCTAGGACCAATTTACTTGAGTGACATCAGTTTTCCTCATTCAGATACTGGCATTTCCAATTAAGTTAAAATCAAAGGTTGGCTATTATACTTCGTAAATCAATGATTTCTGAACACATTGTCATAACGCAACTTCCACATATGGCATAAGATTGTACGTGACTGTACATCAAATAGAATTACATCAGAAGAAAGTTTATCCATGACTTGATAAGGAAAGTTTGCCGAATCAAGGGAATAAGCACGAAATCAGAAACATGTTTAGTTAATTTTATAGGTAGGCTGTATCTCGAGGGAGTTGGGAACAGTTCTGACAGAAACAAACTTATGATGTGAGTTGTAAGTACGCGTTGTTCGTTGGATAATCAAGTTAACAGTTTTATCCATATAGCATTAATTATTAAGGTAAAATACTATAAAAAGATAAAAGTAAAGTTTAAGATAAAATATTTTATCCAAAATTAATTTTTGGAACCGTTCTGTAGAGCCACTTTTGCAATGTAACGAACGAAAACAGTGTCATGTTACACTAGTAGATATGTACTATATAATATTTTAACTATACGCGAGCTTACACACACACACGCACACACACACAATTTCTGCGTAGTAAATGAAAAAAACGTATTATGTCTATACTAATAAGCATCCCCTTTAACTCTTCTGTCTGCCTATAAAACTTACAGGTGCGGTAGGTGAACCAAACCCGACTATGCCATAGCATAGACAATAATTAAACCGTAAACTATTTTAAAATAATATACTTTTAAAATGGATTCTGCTAACTCATTAGTTTATTATTTTTGCACTTCAACTTTTTCATTCAGAAAAAAAACCTTATTGTAAAAACATGTCTTCGTAAAGATTATTTACGGCCTATTTTATTAAAAAGAAGATAAAATATGAAGACTTGTACATTGTTACAGTTTTACACCCATTGCTGGATCTGTATAAAAAAACGTATATCCCAGTTATAAAAAACTATCAATGAACGTTCGAAATAAACCAACTTTGGTCTTTACGTACAGGTGGCGTTACAAACATTTTTTTGAAAATATTAAAAAAACAGTTTTTTAAAGACAAACATATTGCTTCCTCTAAAATCGAAAATATAAATACTTTTTTGAATTCAATTATTATAACATTTTCTAAATACTCAAATTATAAAAAGTTTTGACAGTACGGAACTGGCGTGCGGACTACGATTGATAGTCCTGTCCTACATACACATAAACCACTATGTGCTACATATACATCAAACTCTACCTACATCAATCAGTTTTTTATGCGAAAACTCCTACACATCATTTCTCAAGAGAATATAAGTTCAGACATAATACTTAGACACGGCTCATTCTTTCACTTGTTGATTCAGAAACAATCGTAAAGAGGAGTTAATACCACCTTTTATTTAACAAAATACGCAGGTACTATCCACCCTTAATCATATGACCGATCACCAATCAAAGGCTGCATGACACTTGCATACAATTGTAAAAAAGATCACGTAAAAATTAAAAATTTCGAAAACGCACCCGCGCGCGTTTTGTATTCTCGATTGTAAAATTCGTAGTAAACGTACACAGGTGAATTTATAATAATGTGATTCCATTATAATAGAAAACGACCGTTTGCATTGATTATGTTGCAGACAGGGGGGGGGGGGGGCTTAGAACAGTGAGTGGGCCTGTCGCCCGTGTGAACGCGATCTAATATTTTGAACACGTGCGGTTATGCGTGAGGCTTTGTTCGAAATTCGAAATATAATTATGATGACACAGAGTCAGGTCAACGCCTTACAATCAAATATTTTTAACCCACTCGATAATACAACGACTTCAAAGAAAATTGCAGACACAAGAGACTTTAAAAAAATGTCTTGCACTTAACAGAGGGTAAATATCCAAGAGCTTCGCGTGATTACACAAAGGTTTTATCTCCACAATTTGAAATACCAATAAAAAAGAATCTTCACATAAAAGTACTCTAAAATCAAGCGAGTATTCTCAGAAACTTTCGTCTTTCATTTCGCATGAAATATAGTCGTCAAAATAAATAACACGACGTTTGTAACTTTGCGGTTATAAAATATAGACTTTTCCCGGTACGCCATTACAAAGGCTCGTATTTTAATACCTGCACTGCAACACAATGAGACCGGCTGTGACTGGCAGTTATTATTCGCTATCTACATTCATAAAAGGAAGTTCTAAGCTTTATAACATTTGTCCAGACAGCAAAGGGTTGTATCTATTTATGGCCACTAAAATTTTAACCGGCTTGCAAAAATATCTTGCGTTATTAGAGTTAAAATACTAGAATACATATAAAAATACTTGACAAAATGTAAATTAATTACCATTTAATATTTATTTCACATGCTCAACAATCAAATTAAAATAAGTACCACACAGCCTTAAAAGCTTGAAGGTATAATACTAATAAACAGGACAAACAAAACCAAAAGCCTACAACATCAAAGAGCAGAAAGCAGAATTGAGCCTGGGGGCACAATAATGGCTGTCACTGGAAATAAAGATATAGCACTTCCGTCTTATAATAACCGGCCTGAGGCCTTTCTATCTAGTCTTTCATCGAGCCCATAAACCGACTGCCTTCGTGAAATGCCTGAGGGCTATCCTATTTTGCCGTGGACGTTTAATTTCGCGAGTGGATTTATAACTTTCGTGCGTTAAGTCACCAATACTTTCTCAAGGCCCAGGAATATCTAATATTTTTTTCAAACATTGGTGACCAATAAAACCCTTGTCAATTTAAATTTTGACCATATATATCCGAAAAAAATTGGAAGATGAGTTAAATTATAATAATAAGTTATTACTATATCCAATATTGTGTAAAAATTTACAAATATCTTCTTGATAACTTAAAATGCATTCTAAAAATAAAAAAAGTACGTAAGTTCAAAATCGCAAATCGCCTGTAGTTAAAGCTCACACGCTCATTCATCGTTCACATAATTGATTCGTTCATTCATTACTCGTTATTGGCGCCGTTACATGCACCGCGGCATTGCAAGCAATTAGAAATTCAGAATTATGATAATTGTGACGCGTCTGCGCTTTTTCATCCTCTATGATTAGCCGCTGTTGCGAGTTTTTTAAACGGTTTGAATGTATAAGCAATTTTATTTTAAAATTCGCTTTCAATGGAAGAAAGGGTGGAACTATTTCTTTTATTTATGCCGCCTTATAATTATGGAGTTAGGGCTATGTTCGACTAAAGATATGACAGTATACACGATCATACATATTTATAATTAGAACCCTAAATAGCGCTTCAATAAAAGAGTCATCAAAATCGGTCCACTGGTTTTTGAGTTATTAGTGTTCAGACAGACAGACGGCAGACAACTTAAGTTTTATTATATAAATAAATAGATATATTAATTTTATTTTGTTGTTAGTATACTTTTGAGTAGGTAAAAGACGGACAAAGATAATAAAGTAACAAAAAGGTGTGATAGTCGAGAAATAAAAGTATATTTAAGGATAAAATCTCTATGACTATATATCAATAAACTACAAGCAAAAGCTAGATCCCAGGTGTGTAAGTGTAATAAGTATAACTAAAGTAAGAACAGGTGCCGGCGCCAAATAAGGCCGTGCACACACCATCAAGATGCCAGATGCGAAAGAAGGCGTTGCTAACAGAATCGCGTGACTTGCGTAAACCACAGCATGGAAAACTACTGAACGTTCATGTTGCTTCACTGATGATTTTTGTATTATTTTGTGTGTTTTTCTTAGAAACTTTTCGTGTGACTTTAGAAATCACGTGTGAGTTACAAAATGTATTCTGTGACAGAATTAGTTGGCAAAACAACCCAACAAGGATTACATTCAATAAAAGATAAGACTTACTAAGCTAAATATATATTTTATATAAATACCACGCGAGGTTTGTCCTTTAAAGATTTGAGCAAAAGAGTAACAAAATAATAACAGAGGGGACACAAAACTGGACGCACAAAAACACGAAATCACAGTCAATAAATCACAAGACAAATCAGACAGACGCTTTGAGAATCTGCCGACCATACAACTGCACCTTACATGAAAGGACTCGCAAAGATACTCACAACATTCATCATAATAAAACCATCAATAACACAACAAAAACTCCATACAATACAAACTCCGAATCTCACATATTCAACAGACACAAGAAAAATTTTACCTCTAAAGGACAGCTGGCTGAAGACAATAATACTCCATCCACACACACTAAAAGAACCGTGTCTACCTCACAGGTGGCTGCACAACACTGACCGGCTTATAAAAACCTTCCGCGCCCCCCGCACCCACGGCAGACAGACCACAGAGGGGCAACGAAAACAATATGAAGAGCTCTTTGACGACAGGTGACCGATCACTTACCTGCTCGAAGGGAAAGATAAAAGGTACCTGCGATCTGGTCCGGACTCCGAATTAATTGGTCGAGACCGACTTTTAGGATTTGTTACGATTTGTTGGTTTTGTATTGTAACTTGATCATTATGTGGAGTTATTTACTTAAATTAATGAGTTCGGACCTGTTTGGATGTCATTTAAGTTGAAACGAAAAATGGACTGATAATAAAGGAAATGTATTCCCATTGCTGAAGAAAATTAGTTTAGAACAAGAAACTATAAAAAACATTGAAGACAAGAAACTGGGTTGGTCGGATTAACAAAACAAACTCGTAATGAGAAACGGGTAAGGAAGCTTTAAAAATACTCGGCAGCAACGAAACTTTTTAAAAGTTTTGATTTCCTCAACCCCTTTATATGACTTCTCATGGAATGCTTTTTATGAAGTTTAAAAAGAAATATTACACAATGTTGTGTAAATTTTAAATACGAAACATAAGACCACCAGTTTTTACCCTATCATTAAGTATATCCTCATGCTTTTTTATTACCTATATGGGTTTATATCTCATATATATAACACTAACTGTTTTTTCACTACGTCGTTTCTGATACCGATATTTTCAGTACTTTTTGATGTGTTGCCAATCCGTCGGCCGTCTGTTATAGCCTTATCAGTCCTCCATCATCGTAAAAACGTTAAATTCGAAAATAGCATGTCAAGCAACCAAGGGGCCCACAAAATTACAGGATTTGAATCACAAAACAATTGAACCTCGTTTTTGGTAATCAATTAGTGTTCCCACGTTTATTGCAATCGATCCACCCACTCGATTCTAAACAATCGATTCCTTAAACAGCAGGTCACGTATCGTTACCCAAGTTAAATAGAGAAATTTGCCATTACTTGCCTTTAATGTATTGTATGGACTTTAGAACTTCACTAAAGTCTATCTGGTGAATGAGTCACTGACAATAATTATTGGCGATAAGTTTGTCATTGTGATGTTATTTTTCTTGTTTAAGAATCGTTGCCCACCTTAGGAATAATTTCTGTATCGTAGGTGCGTTTACAAACACAAATATCCATATCCTCTAGCACCCAGACCTGGAGCAACTATTTGAAGATCAAACACAATGCGTAGTGCAGCATTCGATCGCTCAACCACTACGCCGATCATATTCTTCTGATTCTTAGAAGTAAATACTACACAGATTTTTTTTCTATTCAAGTAGTTAAAAGTTTACCTGCATACTTTATGTCTTCAAACTTCAATATTTTCGTTTATTTATAACAAAAATAAACACGTGTACTGTTTTACTTATAAACGTCGCGAAGGTTAATAAAAAATGTGTTATACCTACATGATTTTATAAAAATAAACTACACACGCTAATGAGGCAAAACATATCCACTAATATAAATGATCAAAACATTCAATTAAGTAGATAGCCTTTTATTAAAAAAAAAATAACACGCTATAAGGAAAACGAAGGTTATATTATACCTAAGCATTTGTTCCAATAAACATTATTATAATATTTCCATACACACATACCAATTCATTTAGATTATATTTATACTAGGTGCCGCCCGCGGCTTCGCCGGCGTGGTTTACGAACCCGTACATTTTTCCGGGTTAAAAAGTAGCCTATGTGCTATTCCAGGCTATAATCTACCTCTGTGCCAATTTTAATCCAAATCCGTTCAGCCGTTCTGGCGTGAGTGAGTAACAAATATCCATCCATCCATCCATCCTCACAAACTTTCACATTTATAATATTAGTAGGATAATGCAATATATTTTATATATAACATGACCGATTTTTTTTTTTCAACGACTGGCAATTTTACAGGAACGTACCAAAATATTTCTACATTGTTTAATAATAAAGACAGCTTTTGTTCTTTTATTATCTCACTCGAGCAAAACTTCGGATAGTCTTTTTGTTCCTCTTTGTTTAAATTTAGTGGGCATTCAGCAAGGACTCGAGAAGAATAAAGATTTTATGGTGCAGGTATTACTGAGAATAAAATTAACCACTTCGAGTGGTTTTTTGGTTTCTGTGAAGTGTTATTAAGATTTATTCGTATGTATTGTCTTAACTTTTTAAGAGGCTACAATATCTTTGAGGATGATTTGTTACAACTTTCAAAATTTCTATAGGAATGTATGGATCTAAAATTATTTTCTTTATTTTTGGCTCCTTTGATATATGAGCTTCAGACTCCACTGTTTTACGAATATCGCACAATCTTGTATAAGTTGTATATTCACTGCAAAAAGCATCTGATGTATATATGTACATATATGACAACTTATTATTTTAATATCACTTTTAAACACCAATGATTCATGCACGTTACACGTATAAAGTACACAACACAAACACTTTTTCATAATTTAAACCATGCAAGTTCCCTTAATGCTGAGATAAGCTCCTTAGATTTAAGCCTTCCTGTCATCTCACTCTCCTATTTTATTCAACTACTTCCAAAAGCAATTCCAAATTCAATTTAAACAACCTATAACCCAACCTGTCAAAGGCCAACCTCTTTCCAACCGCACATAAAAGAAAACCGGTAATACCTTCCAAATTTAAAACCCCACGACTTTTTCTAACAGTTAAAATAAGACATTCACGCAGCAACAAGTACGATGAAGTAGATATGTCTATATCGAGCTCGTCCGCGTGTTGTCCGTGACTGTACTCGTAATGAGGCCTTATGGCTATAAGGAACACTGTGTGACGCTGCCAGGATAAATTTGGATAAAATTACATGCAAATATGGCTTTCGTAGAACTTTATAATAATGTTGTATTTGGATTTCAAAATAAATAAGCTTTTTTTAATAAAATTGTTGTTTTGACATTGTGTACAGTGTCGAACGTTCTTTGCTCTTATGTCGCCCATAGGATTCAATGGTATTCTTACCCAATTAAATCACACAATGTTAACACACTCATAGTAATTCACCCAAAAACACAAGATTCACACAAATAAACAGAGATTTGAATCACAGAATTTATCCAACACACAATCTCCTTCAAAAAAACACCCACAAAATGTTCTAATTTAATTTGGACAAGTATAGAAGAACGTTGCACGCTCCGGCGCCTGAGTCTTTTCACACGAGAAATTCACGGTCACTGACTATGTAAATGTGAAACGTACGAACACAGAACAAGGAGGCTCAGAAGGTTCACTGGGGCTAAGGAACTAAGACGCAAAGAGATGTGAACGAAGCCGAAATATAGTGAAAACAATCAATCAACGACTACACTGGTTCACAACTGTTACGATTTAAAATATCGTCGCGATGGATTTTTGAATAATGAACATGTATGCAGAACGACTACTGCTGAAGAAAAACATCCTTATAGACCACTTCAGGTATAAATATTGCCATGTCTATCTGACCAAGCTCGGCAAAAAATATGAACTATTATCTATTACTGTTTATTACCAATACAAATGTATTGGTAATCACAATAGATTTGTTCATACTTTTTGGAAGAATCAATAACTTAAGATGCATCCACACTGAAGTTATTCTTTGGAAAGCAATATTTTGAAACAATAAGTAACTTTCTTAAAACGCCAACTTTAAATATTTTTTATTATCATTAATCATGTAATCATCATAATTACAAAAAAAAATATTTTAAGTTTAAAAACGTAATAGAATATTACAAAATGTTACTCCACAAAAAGTAACATCGGTGTAGATGCACCTTAAAAGTGTGCCTTTTGTAATGTCTTTATTCTGTGACTTAAGTGACTAATACTTGAGGTACAGACAAAAATACTGTTATGTACAGAGACACAGAAATACTTAAAAGCCGCGAAGTAAATATTGTAGAAACAATAGAAGTGTGAAATAAAATGATGTATGATGAACCGTTGTCTGAATGTTTGCCGGAACAAATGAATGGGAGGTAATTTTGTTATAATAGGTTTATGAAGTCAAAGAACTTAAGTTAATGTACTATGAAGGAAGTGGCCGGTCTTATTAATGAAGACACGACGTGCTCTGAGCTGAGTCGGAAAAATCAAAGAGGAATAAGACAATTGTTGATGATACCAAAAAAGGTTTCTGTTCGTATATTTTTTTTAATACTGTGTCCCATACTAAGATTTCTCCTGTATAGTTTAGGTACATGAAACTGTACTTCAAACCGTAACCTATCAAAATTCACTCACTTCATCCATTGAATAACAAATCATTCAATTTTTCCTCATTACAGGAAAACAGTACGAAAAACAAACAAATTGTTTAAACACAAAACACTCAAAGCATTAACACGAGTACCTTTCGGCTCCATTCGGCTGTTTCCGCCAAACAAAGGAAAAGTTAACGTTCACAAACCACTGTGATGAATAGTTAGACATTAGAGAGGAATCGAGCCGCTATAAACTTGTGAAACTCGGCTAACGACACTTGACACTATACGTTGCGAAACTATAGTTTAGTCATCATCGTCGTCATCTCAACCTATTCGCAACAGTTGAGACGCAAGGCAAAGAGTCTCCATGAATGACGAAACCTGAGATCGTACGGCGCCTCATAAGAAGTCAGCCTGGAAACTACCATTACTGACTAACTCTTTCCACTACGCCATGAGAGACTTAACAGTAGAAGAAGGATTGAAATAGGCTTCTAAGTCCCGCTTTCAATCACACAAGATTACGACAGTTTTTGAAGATGCGAGTACGATCTGTACCCTACAACTAAGGATACACCGATATCCTGTTTTAGGAAGTTACTTAGAACACTTTTGGTCCTTTGAGTATACGTATTTTCGACAACCAGCACCGACAGATTCGATTCATGGAACAGTAAGCACTCTTAAACACTGAATTAAACACCACACTAAACAGATTTTAAATAAAACACTGCGGAAACATTAAGTGGTTACCAAAAACAAGCACCAATTGCTTCACAAAATCAAAAGTTACCCTAGAGCCTAAAGAATATCATAAATCTCTAATCTTACTTGTTAAACCTTTCTGGCTAAAGACCAAGATCTATGCATAAATAGGTCTTGAACTTCAAAGATCTTAAACCTTACTATTTGGCGGCATATCCATGAAAATGGTCATAAAACGAAAATGTTAAGACCATACGGTCATTAAACTCGGTTGTGTGAACTATGAATATGCACACGGCACTGACCAACGTCATAAAGGCCTTTGGCGTTAGCCTTCGCCTTTTACATAGACACGCCATCCATAAAAAAACTAATGATTTTAAGACACAATTCAACGAACCGTGTTTAACTATCAAAATACTGTTATTTACTTCTACTTTGAAAACTGGTGAAATAAACATACTTTTTGGAATAGCTATTGACTACGATACTCTCTTGTAATGAGACTCAATTATTGAAATACTAGCTTCCGTCCGCGGCTTAGCCCGCGTGATTTACGAACGCGTACATTTTCCCGAGATAAAAAGGAGCCTATGTTCTATTCCAGACTATAATCTATCTGTGTGCCAAATTTCATCCAGATCCGTTCAGCCGTTCTGGCGTGAAAGAGTAACAATGATCCATCCTCACAAACTTTCACATTTATAATATTAGTAGGATAGTCATTCCTATCAAATCCAGTATATTAACACAAAATATTACTTCACTAGCTTTTACCTACAGTATTCCACAACTGCTGAATGTCAACGATTACAGGAGGTAAGTTCTACCACGAATAACGGTAGAGGATGTGAATACAACCGAATTTTAACGATTTTCGTTTTAATTATGTATAAATTTTTTTCAAGTCATACAATTTTGCCGTCGAAAGATGATAATATATTATTGAACTATCTTTCAAGTAAGTTTATTCTCATTCACTCAGTTCGCAATACACATTGCTTACACAATTCATTCAATAAAAAGTTATTTCTTCAATTCATCCAAAATAAAACCATGGCTACTTCAAATGCTTGAAATTTTTCCCCCGCATTCTCAGCCAAGCGGATTCACACGCTCGCTTCAATGATACTTGCACATACATACATTCACGGTCGGTGACTATGTAAATAGGTATTTGAATTCTAACACAGCGAGCGACGACCGCCCCAGGAATATTATTAGCTTGAACAATGAGTAACTAAAGAATTTTCTTTAAAAAAAAACCGTTTCGTTGAACGCTTTGATTGATGAAACGAGTTGATTGAGGCGTTAATCGATTTTAGTGTGTTAATTGTTGGATGAGGTTGTAGTGGTTGGCTATTGTAGGCACTGAGGAATGATCATACGTTGAATATAATGAAAAAGTATTGTTACAAAACGAATTGCTTAGAATTGAGTAGCATGATTTTTCATTGCTTATTGTTACACAACTCCGTATTATAAAGGTGACGTCAGAGGATAAAATGTAAGCCGAATTAATAGACGGAACACAAAAATCCTACCTTGTATAAAAGTTTATACATCTACTGATATCAAACACCGATATAAGATTAACACATATTTAGGCTTGCGCCCAGTATAGAAAGATTTCCACCTGAATGACTAACCAAACAAATAAAATAAGAAAAAAATCGCAAAAATATTAAAACGTCACATCACACTCACACAAGACCAAAATCTCGCAGCCAATTACAAACAATTAGTTACAAATCTGTCCCCATTTCGGTACGATTAAGTACGTAAGTGGAAACCTGGCTTAATAAATGTTGTGCAACGGTAAAATGCAATATATTTATAAGTGAAGTGTAGTGTCGACACGTCGACTTCATCATCAGTTTCACATTATATACGACGTTAATGTATGTAGTATTTGTTATTTCACAAGTTTATCAAAGAACTATCTATAATAATATTATAAAGATGTAAAATTTGTTTGTTTGTATCTAGGGGGTAATCTCCGGAACTGATTATCCGAATCTGAAAATTCTTTCATTAATAGATAGCTACATTGTCCCCGAGTGCTATAGGCTATAAATGATCGACGTAGATCAAGCGGCCAAAGTCGCGGGCTGAATCTAGTACTGAATAAGTATACGAGTTAAATTTAAAGAACTTGTAAGAACTATTCGTTGTTCCAAAAGTTATTAAAGAACTTGCCTTGACAAAGAACTGTATATACGAGTTATGCTTAAAGAAGTAATCAGAACTATTTTTTACATCGCAAATTATCAAAGAACCTTATTAAATTATATGACAGTTAACACAAAGAATTTGTCAGAAGACAAATGAAAAAATGTGGTGTACTTGTTATAGACAATGATCAACAGGATTTGACATAAAGTAGACAATGTCATATAACAGTGTCTGTAAATTAAATCTAAATCTACTAAAATGTATCTTAAGTTTACACTCAGGAAGCTAAAAGCCTAGAAAGAAGCCTGGCGAGTAAGCAATTTTGAAGGAAACTCTGTTTATAAGAACTAGATATAACAATATAATTCTAGTGTGGAGGCAACGTTAAAAAAATAGAAACAAAGAATAATTGCCAAACCAAAGCCAATAAAACAGATTTAATGAATCCGTTAATGTACTCGGTGACTTGAAAGGAATAAATTACTCAGAATCTATTAAAAAATCTAGAAAAATTGATGTAACATCTTTAAATTCAACAGCCTTATTCACAATCTGAAACAAGCGATTTTATTCTAACTTATGATAGCCAGAATAATATTAAGGATTCGTTCAATTTCAATATTATTTTATAATTATAATAAAAGGTCTTACAGGTTGGTTCAACGCTCAAAGGCTTTTCTATTAATATTCTGTAGCCTGGGAGCAAAAGGTTCATTAACTTTAATATCTATATTGATTCTAATATATTTCTTAGTTTGATTTGTTTTTCTTAGAAATATGAAATAAAATGTAGTTTTTCAATCGTTTTAATATTTCGTCTTTAACCTAACTTTAACCTGTAAGACTGTTTTAAAGTTTATTTTAAGTATAGAAACGTTTAATTTATATTTACGTTTCTATACATATAAAAACCGATCGACTATCAAGGCGATCGGTTTTTCATCAGAATTATCGATTGAATCTGAAATAATCTTTGAAAGATTAAGATTCCCGCTACTTACAGCTTTAGGATAGTTAAATTAACATTTAAATACAACTTGCTTTATCCGCCCCTAAAACAACATTCTTATCAAGCCTATCAGTAATAATTCATTAAAAACAATGTACTTTTAAATTTATTTTAACGCACTCACAGGCTTCGCTTGCCTTGTATATTCGCCTAACGCCAACAAACTCTTAAGTGGACCACGCTTTTTATAATATTCTATTACTATCTATAAAATGGCTATTATATACCTAATATTTTTCAAAAAACACATGAAGCTTAGCTAATGAAGTTAAAACGTATATTTTAAGTTAAAATATTTGTCAGCTGTCAATAATTTTAATACATTATCGTTTCTTCGAAACAATTTTCTATGAGTTAAATTCTTTATTAACATGAGTTCGGGATTATCAACTTTATTTAGTATAATTTAGATGCTAATTCGGCCGCCCCGCCCCGCCCAATACAGAAGACATCAACGCGCTCACACAGTATCTTTTTTAATTTATGATTAATTTAATTTTTATTCACATCAACGGATTAGGTGTTTTCCATTTTTTATCGTAAATTATGAGATATTATTACTTGTATGCAATTATTGCTGCTGGAATATATGACTATGAACATAATCGGTTTCTTAATCAAATATGTAGATAGCTACTTAATTATTTCATACGTGGGAGTTGAAAGTGGCTTGTTGAAATATAAAGAACATTTTTATTATATAAAAACATTCGAGTGGCGCAACCAACTGATAGTAATTTAAAACCATACCTAAGATACAATTTAGCTTGAAAACTTCTAAATTAGACAATTTACACTACATGTGCATATTTTATTAGTAAATAACGCTTCTTAACCGTCTGTTTTCAAAAACCATTTGGTTTGAGCACCAATTAATAACCGCCAATGATTGGTCGTGTCGTGTCCGTGTCGTGGCCGAGTCGCGGCGGGTTCGCGGCGGTCAAGGCCTGCGGTGGGCGGCGCAGACAACGAACCCGGATGTAAATGCCTCACAAAAAACCCACATATGTTGTGTACTACTTAAACATTATACGTCTTAGAGTTAAGCATGAATAGAACCTGATTCATCGCTCTAAGAACTTACACAGAATATTGCACTACCTTCCTTTCAACAAAGTTGAAACCGCATTACGAAAATTAATTTCTTATGCTTTTTACCTTCACATCTTAGTCAAGTTAAACCCGGTAAGATATTAAAAAGCAGACTTCTTTCAAAAGTCTCAAAGAAAGACGTCATTCCAAAGGTAACACAGAAAAATCTTAAGGCACCCATAAAATGCCTAAAGACAGCAGTAAGGAAACGGTTTCCAACTTTAAAAAAAAAAACAAGGAAACATCATATTGGTATCTTTTCATCTTAATACATTGCATTAACTTATAATTAGTTAGTTAAAGTATGCAGGAAATTACTTGTACTAATTACAAAATAGGCGGTAGTCAGATTACAAAGATTAAGTCGGCCAACAAGTAATTCGTGTTCGCCGGACCAATCTAGTTACCAAACCGGTCACCAGTATTACTCTAAACGAAACTTTTGAAAAAATAACTCACCGACGGATCCAAATGTTGCTCCTTGTATCCTGGCTCCCAAAAACCGCGCGATCGCAAACCTGGCGTTAATAAAAGTCCTTATTTCAGGTCTTTTCTGAGCGCACGCTTTATAAAGGGACTTTTAATGGTTTTTCTTACCGCACGCATCAAACGTCCCTATTTAGGTCTCTTCTAAGACCTCAGTTTTCTCCAACGCGATCGCTGCAAGTAGCAGCGATCGTGCGGCGTGCGGTATGCGGTACTCATGAGGTATGAGGTTCACTGATGCGCGTGCGGCTCGCACTGGGCGGCGGAGGCCCACGACTGGCCGCGAGCGCCGACGCCACGTCCCGCGGCCCCGCCGCCCCCCGCGCCCCCATTGGTCCAGCGTCGAGCCTGATGACGTCAGCTCGCGATGACCCCGACACCACGACACAGGCGGACGCGAGACGGTTATCGAGGGAAACAACAAAGGCTTCCAAACACACGAACTCGAAGAACTGTGTTTTGACTGCCATTGCACCAGTACACGAACTTACGTCAGACAAAGAACTAAGATTGTTGGAGTCGGAGGAATGAACTCAAAAGAAGCATTAACAAGTGACGTGCAGAACAAGTATGAAAATCAAAGCTTTTCAGTACCAATAAGGACTCTATTTGACATGACCTGCCGGGATAATAAATGGGATTATAATAGTCACCTTAAACACGGTATGGGCATGAATTCAGAAAAATAATTTTGTATAAATGAAATAAGAGTGATGCCTTGTAGGCACTCACAGGCATTGCTAGCTGTTCGTGAGTTACCTAACTTTATATACATACGTACCACCCAGTATTAACGGGCAGAAAAGTACGTTAAATTCAAAAATAAGAATTGGCGGGACAACAACCAACTACCTGCTATATAAAAAAATGGAATATGATTGTTTAAGCGACAGCGATTCGCTATTCTATGTTCACCTTGTCACCAACCTAAATCATCGCCAACGCCTTTGACATGTAACCAACAAGTTATTCACCGACAGACGAACTTCTCCGACGAGCGATCCCGAATCATCTGTTCAAATTTGAATTTAGAATCCGACACGACGTCTCTAACCGCGACTAGACAGATCGTTCACTTTTGCCGCGTTTTTGCGCCGCGAAACAAACATGGCCGAATTTTCGTAATGGCCGCCCCACAATGGCGGCTTTCTTCGAAGTTCGAACGCGCGGACCGGTTTGGGACGCGGTTATTTTGCGAACGCGGTCCGAACACAATTTCATGCACTAATTTTGTATAAATTACGTCCTGCCTCTTCAGGCGGTCTCACGGCACTGAAATAACCGGTTTTCTAAACCACCAGAGTTATGATTACCATTGCAACAAGTTCGCGCCAGTTGGCACCTCAGTTCAAGGTTAGCGGCTGAATTTTACGTCGAGTTTACTATTTCTCTGTTGGTATGAAATTACTTGCATATTTGCCATTCACTGCGAAACGTGCGTGGTTTATTTTGAGGTTTAAAAATACTCATTTGTGCAGTGTCTCAGAAGAACCAGTTTGGAAAGAGCTGTGTCTTAAAATAGGTGCAGGTATCTAGGTTTGCCTGACGGATGTCGGTATGAAAATTCACGTTTAATTACTGTGTGGCGCCAACGCAATAAGTACGTACGCGAAACGAGTACGTACGTGTGATTGAATATTTCTAATTTCCGTCTATTTGTGGTGTTCCCCTATTCAACGCTAATCATAGAAAATTGCGACTTCTTAGTGTTGTTTCCACAACAACTTATAAGTTACTTCGATTATGAGTTGAATGTTTTCTTCATTTGTAACAAATGTTTGTTGAACAAAACCGAATTAAACCAATTTATATGTAGACAATATTATTTGACTGAAGGCCATTTACAACACTTCCTGATAAATAGCCAATTGCCTATCCACAACTTATCTGGCAGAACGCCTTCTCTAATATCTAATCTATCACGTTATCAGCCAGTGGTGAAACAAGTAATATCCAAATTTACTACCTTGCGGAATTATTTTGAAATAAATTGTTAGTGAATGGTTTTTATTAATAAACCAACATTCACATCCAAGGATAATCTCACTGCTGTCACTGTCATATATTATTTTGTTACTCATTGACAATTACTGTAACTTTGAAAGCACGGTTGCAGTGGCTAAGTGATTAGCTTTATGCGCTTTCGCAGGTTCGATTCCCGCGCTGGAACAAGTATTCGTATGATCTACAGATAGTTGTTTCGTGTCTGGATGTGTACTGGGCGTGCTTGTGACATGTCGCATTCTTTACTTTCAATACAGGAGAAATTCTAGTATGGAACAACTAAAATAATACAAAACTTAAGTCTAAAATGTCTCACCCTTAACATACCATTGTCCGTTAACACTAATCCACTGTTTCCCATCCATTCCCAGAACAGCAGACTGTCTAATAATAAACCAGACAGCATTCACAATTCCCGTCAGCACTCGCAAGTTCACACGTCTTGAGACAAACGGTAGGTATTCGTAATCGATGTAAATTCCACTGGCGAGTGCTAAGAGTTGCTTGTTGATAGAAGGAATTCTGCCACAATGCGCACTTTTAAGGGTTATACCAGTTTTTATGAAACTAATCGGGGAATTAAAAGGAAAACGCTCATTATTTCTTTTAACTAGCCGTGTGTCCTTGACTAAGAATATATTGGAAGATGCGTCTGAGCAACGATAATATCATTTGTCGGTTGCTATCTTTAAGCTAGATGGTGGCTTTATCGGAAATTTAACGACACAAAATGCTTGGTTACTGCGCATGGTACAGTCCAACAAAGAGATAAGTGTTCAGGGTCGCCAGATAAATTAGCAATATTATTTAGAAATTGTGAATGCGTTCGAGTAATATATTATTTAATACTTTAATTGATATTGGTATTATATTACATATTTGAACTATTGCTATTATAAAGACATCAGTTTTTTTAGAAAACTTCACCCACTAAACCTGTATTTATATTTGTCGGACGGTAGGAACAGTTATTTTTTAAACTTTCTGCAATCTGTGCCTCTCTAGAAACCAAGCATATTGTGATTCCTTTACCGCTCTGAACTGACTCCAACTCAACTCATTAAATCACAGCACATAGGTACAAATATTCTCCACCAAATCTCAATCACCTATCACTTTATAACCGACTTATCCGGTCAAGCACCCACGATTCCTGATTAGCCACACCGTCTGCCCGCGGCGGCACACGAACAAACACGAAAGTTGCCGATTAAACTCGAAGTCTCGCGTCTCAAACCGGCCACACCTTTCGATTTACCGCAGATATTATAAAATCGCAAGAAAAGAACCGCCGCAGTGTGCGCAAACGCCGATAACGTGCCGATCACGCAGTTTTAGGTTTTGATTTGAATCCCAACCCGAGAAATTGTATTGAGTATTATTTGAAATTTGTCAGTTATAGCCTAGATTTTGAAATTGTGTCCGGTAGATGGGGTTAATCTCATCTCTAGATAATTAGACCTAAAGCTATCGGTTCAAAAAAGTATCTTTATTAGTTTATTTGTATTCGTTTAACAGAACTTCACTTAATGGTAGACGACGCTGCCGTCAAGGATGAATTAAGCAACCTCACATAATATCTATACACTCTTGTCTTAAAAGTGGTTTTCTGCACAATATACAAAAATTAAGATCCAAAATGCTAAATTTCACTTCTAATGAGCTCAAACACCACCAACCTAATATTAAAACAGCTCCATAATGGTCACGATATCTTATGAAGAAGGATTATAGAAACACTTTGTGAATGGTAACCCGACGTGTCTACAGTGCACGGTGCACGGACTTTCTCTGCTAAAATAGGGTACATCAGTTATATAAGAAGAAAACATCCATGCGCTCAAAAGTAAGTTGTCCGAAATCGGCTTAGAGAAATATATATACTAGCTTCCGCCCGCAGCTTCGCCCGCGTGGTTTACGAACCCGTACATTTTTCCGTGATAAAAAGCCTATGTGCTATTCCAGACTATAATCTATCTCTGTGCCAAATTTCGTCGAGATACGTTCAGCCGTTCAGTACCCCTATTGGTGGAGACCACGAAACGGACCAATCGGAGCGCCGAACGCTTTCGATGTAGTAAATGATGTGATTGCGTAACAAATATCCATCCTCACAAACTTTCACATTTATAATATTAGTAGAATAGGATACATACAGAAACACTTAATAAGCGGCCAAATTGTTAAAATACTTTAATACAATCAATAAATCAACTCAGTTTACTCATTTGTTACAAGTTCCTCTACAACTTTTGTACTATAAATAGTCAGGTTTTTAAAGCTTCTATAAACGTATAACAACCACGGGAAGAACTTTTTCATGGCCATGGACCACACGGCACATGTTAATAGTCTTATCTATATTTGTGCCATAGACACTATACACCATAATACAAGGGAATCGTGTCTGAATCAGTTAGCACACTGACATTAATAAGCACCTCTAATCTTATGGGAAATAAAAGTACGGAAGTATGTTTGTTCATATGTGGAAATCAATACATTCCCCGTAGCGGTCAAATTTAACGGCACGGTTGGCGCAGTGGTTGAGAGATCGACTGCTGTGCAACGTGTCGCGGGTTCGCTTCCCGCACGGATCAAATATTTGTACGATCTGCAGATAGTTGTTCCGGGTTTGGGTGTATGTCCAAGAGAATATATGTGTTTGTAAACGCACCCACGATACACGAATTATTCCCTAGTATGAGGCATGTTTAAGAAGAAAAAAGAAAGACAGAAAGAAATAGATGCTATTTGTATATTCAAGAAGGTCCAAGAAGAAACGACACGAGAGACGCGTAGAATTACGCATAGCATAACGCTTTTAATTATGTACACTAGATTCAAGATGTTTATTTTGCCAACTAAGTGTTCATGTAATAATGTTATAAAATAATATAGTTCTCTTAAACATAGTTGCCCTTTTCAGGCATTGCATAAATTGAATATTATATAATTCTAATTTATCCTACATAACATAACACAGCATCACGCCTGTATTCCCCGAAGGGTTAGGCAGAAATGTACTATTGTACACCCACATTTCACCGATGCTGTTATTGAGTCCCATGTAATCGGGGGCAAGCCTATTGCCATCAACCGGGCACAGTTCCACACTCAGTGCTGCTACTGAGAATTGCCATACATAAAAACTCAATAACACTTTTTCCGTTGCTAGGTGTGAGGTCCTGGGTTCGATTCCCGGGTCGGACAAAGTGTTATTGGGATTTTCTGTCTAACCTAACCCTTCGGGAATACAGGCGTGATGCTGGTCCCAGAGTTGAATTCCAAATCGGGCACAGTGTTATAGTTGTTCTTCTGTAAGAAAATTTTCAAAAACAGCTTGTTATTTGGAAGTTTCAGCAATGGCGTGCGGTTCATAACGACAAAAAGACACTGAATACCCTACATAACTCAGATAAATATTTATTATAAGATATTTGATATAACATACATCATTATTTAATCGACACGACGACGAACCAATATCAACATGCATTAGGTATTTTTGGTAAGTAAGCTTTTAAAATTTTCTGTTCATTCCGCTGAGTGTCGGAGGCAGTAGGCTCGTCCCCCGAGAAGACGGCGATACGGTGTGGTCCCGTGTCGCCGTGCACACAGCACCCAGCGAGGGTAACGGGGGGACCTCTCTACAGTCTCCCCCGGGACGTGCACGAGGGGGTGGCCTCTTTACAGTCACCCCCTCCGGGAAGTGCCGTTCGGCAGGACACCATGGTGGGATTCGGTGCGGTCTTCTAAGAGTTCCCGAGGCCCACCATATGGTGTCGAGGCGGATCACCGTGGTGAGTTTAGCCGGTAGGAGTCCGGCACACCCCTCCGCCCCCCAGGCGGAGGATAGCACCTGAAGGGTTCTCACCAAGCTAAGCAAAAAAAAATAAAAATAAAAGTCTCGTCCCTTTTACATAAAACTTAATAACTTCATCTAGCAAATCAATTCAACTCACTACCGCAATACAAACACTCCGAAGTTGTTTGAACTCAACACGGTAATGATCATATAACGCGTCGTTGTACCTACGATGTATGTACATACGTACGGAGCGGTAAAAATCATACTTATTTATAGAATCTTCGTCATTCGTAAGGAAAATTGTTAGATCATGGGTTTTCGCATAAGCATCACGCAGTGTATCGCCGAAGGTTTAAGCACAGGTGTGCTATTGTTCATCCAAATTTCGCGGATGCTGTTATTAAGCCCCATGTAATAGGGACTATTCCATCAACATTACTAACTCTTCAAAACTGCTACTGAGATTTTATATACAGAAAACATTTTGGCCCACCAATCGAACCCAGGATCGCACACTCAGCACTTGCGCTTGCGATCACTAGGCCAATAAGGTAGTTTTTCCTATAGATATAGAATATTGAGTGTATACTTACTGAGTGAGATTTGACCGGCAATCAAGTTAAATTCATTATGACCGTGGTACTGTAAGATCTCATCTGTCATAGTACTACAGTCCTACTAAAGAGTATACGTAACACACGACATTCCAATTTAGCCTAAGATAGGCAGCTCCGTGGTCGCCCGTGGTCCGCCGCCGATAAAGTCAGTCAGCATGGTTCTTAACGATGCCTGACCAGGGTGCGCCTGCGCCGGTACCTGGTAAAAATAATAATATCCTCTTGAACCGTTCATTGAAGCAGAGGAAGGAGAGGAATTTACGGGTTCAGACATCTGCGTACGGGATTGCGTGTATGGCTATTTATATGCTGTTGTAATTAACACTGAATGCAAAACAGTGAGGCTCTTGTGAATTCTTATGGATATATTACCTAAGTGTACTACTGTTAATTACGCTCGTGGTGACTTTCTTGGAAATAAAAGGAGATGTGGTAGTAATGGATGTTTGTAAAATACTTTTGCTACCTCCATGAGGACCGTTCGTTATAGCTATATAAAGAAACTCATGTTGAGTAGTGAACGTCTACGGGTGCTGTCTACAAATTTGTCCGATAACACACAAAATAAGCTGGACCCTGAGATATTCTTACACAGCCACCGATACTCCAACTTTGTAGCCGAAGACATACAAAATATACACAATAGCGACTCTATACATCAGCCTGTTAATTTTCTAACTGTTGGTATTCACGCCTCTTCTTTGAGATTTGGATTAGGCTAGGGTTGCCAACCGTCTTGTTTTCTCAGGACATGTCCTGATCTTTGGAGTGTCCTGGGTTGTCCTAGATAGTTATTAAGTAGCGTCCTGAGTTTTTTAAAGAGTCCTCGTAAGGTCCTGTGTTTTATTATTCGCGCGCCACGTTATTAACGCCGTTATTTTAAAATTTAATCCTTCATTTCATTTCTTATATTAATTAAATTGAAGATAATTTCATAAAACAGTGTAATTACTATTCATTGAGTTTCATTGACACTGTTTTCTTATACTGTGTCCTGTTTTTAAACCGAAATGGTTTGGCATTTCCACATACAAATCCTGTTTTTCAAAATTTGGGGACGGCAACCCTAGATTAGGCAGTAATCCATCATGTCTTCAAAGTTTCGGTTCTCAGAAGTGCCGGTTTTCTCACGATCTTTTTTTAACTACTCCATCTTCAGAATATTAAGACAAAAGTTTGTATTTCATTTTCAGTGGTCTCGGAAACAAAATATCGTTTGGAACATCAATTTCTTAACATGATAACCCAATCACGATATATTATATGTATTCTGTGCGAGTTTTATGGGGTGTCTTCGTGGTCCGTGTTTAGTTGACCACTTAACTAGATGCTTCCTTTAATCTTAAGTACAAAAACCCCATCAGTACGATTCCGAGGCAAATTTTCGGTCTTCTGAAGGTTCTAATGAAAGTCAAATGGGACCACATGAATCATCAAAATCGGTTCCCATCTGACGGACATACATAAATGAATACATTCACTACAAATTTGGAATATTCTCTTTTTCAAAGTCGGTTAAAAAGAAGAAATATAAGAGACGGGGGGTCTTATTTATAAGTGTGTCTGAAAAATAATACGTAACCATATCGCACGTTATTTACGCGCAGTTTATACGAGTCGCTACGGAAAATTATCATAATAAGATAATAGTTACCTAACCTAACAACACATTAGTATTTGTTTTTGTTACGCAAACTTTGAGAATATACGACTAGCGTTATATTTTTCTCTTTTATGTTTTTCTTGTTTGACGAGGTAATCTGCGGTGCTACTGGGTTCCGTCTTTTACCTCATGACTATTAAATTCATTGGCTCTCAAATCATTCTTCATCAAGCAATATAATTTTGGGCGGCCAATAGGTATTTTTCAAAGGATTGAAGAGTAAGAGATCAGCATTCCTTTGTCAGGAGTGATGATAAAATCGGGTGTTATTCTATACTTCTTCTATATCTGAGACATGATTGACACAGTGGCTAAGCGATTGACTTTCTCCATTCCGTGTCACAGTTTCGATCCCCGCACGGAACAAATTGTATGGCCTGCGAATGGTTTGGGGTTTCGGTATGTGCATATGAGATTTGTGTTTGGAAGCTTTACTCACGATACAGGATAAATTCTTGTAGGGTTGAGAAAGATAAAAATATATCAAAATAGAACTACCCAGCTTGACTAACCAATTTATTTACTGCTTCAACTATTAGCCTAAGTGAAGATGGAGACATAAGAAAGAAAATTCTTGGCAATATTCTCACGACTACCTCATTGGTTTAGTGGTCGCAAGCGTGACTGCTGAGTTTGAGGTCCAGGGTTCGATACCCAGGTCGGACAAATTGTTATTGGTTTTTTTTGTATGAAAATTCTTAGTAGCAGCACGGCGTCTGAAAGTGTGCCCGGTAGATGGCAACAGATCGCCCCCTATTACATGGGACTCAATAACAGCATCGGCGAAATGTGGGTGTAAAATAGTACACGTTTAATGCGTGATTTTATCTTATTCTCAACTAACTTACAAGACAATACTACCAACAGTACCTCAGTAATCAGTAGATACCAACCTAAAAGTTCGTTCCACATAAGATTTTTTATCGTCATCCATCATCGGTCGAAACTTACTTGACAAGTAACAGGGGCCAAGCCGATTGATTTACAAGACCGTACTCTTATAAACAGGTTGTTTTTAACTTCTATTTGAGGTTGTTGAACCGACATAATATAATAGCTTTCGATATGTACTCGCTATGTATGTACTTAGAGATTATTTTCTGTGGTTTGGGAATGAAAATGGTCCGTTAATAGAGTGACAGATTTTCTTTAAATAAAGATATGGATTTTTCTTAATGAGGAACAAGATTCAAAGCCTGTTAAGTTTTTTTTTCTGATCTATAGTTGTTCTAAGTCTACGTGTCAGTTTCCTACTGTATATGATCGCAAGAGCAGCTGCAGGAACTATTGGATTCGATTTTCAAGTCGGGGAATGTGTTATTGTGTTTTTTTTTTCTCAGTGGTATATTAATCTCGCTCCCGGGTACTATAAGTACAGCTTAACCCTTCATGGAGTCACGTTTGTTCTAGCACAACTCATATTCAAAAAAATTTAGGGAACCAGCGAATTGTCAACGAATAACGAATATACATACTTTATCTAACAAGCGAATAAATGGAAAATCCCATAAAACGTTACGACGTTTTATAGCAAGTATAATAGTAAAAATACTTACAATTTTTATTTAAAAACTCAGACCGGTTTATGCGTTTCAAGTTTAACGTATCGAAGCACCTAGCAACTGATTCTGGGCGTTATCTAGAGACCGAACGACCAGCAACCAGTTTGGATAGTTAATTTATGGATCTATGCACACACTAAGATGTATTCGACGGTGTAAATCTTGGTCACAAATGTGTGTGGAAAGAATTGATGGTTGATTTAATAATACTAATAATATGTTCGAAAATATTTTGTACATACAACTAAAAATAGACTTTAAAAACACTACAAACTTCAGAGATTTGACTACCTACATTATGTAGATACTAGCTTTCGCTCGCGGCTTCACGATCCCGTACATTTTTCCGGGATAAAAAGTAGCCTATGTGCTATTCTAGACTATAATCTATCTCTGTGCCAAATTTCATTCAGATCCTTTCAATAGTTTTTGCGTGAAAGAGTAACAAACATCCATCCATTCATCCAGCCATCTATCCTCACAAACTTTTACATTTATAATATTAGTAGGATTAGTAGGATACTACCTTCGGCTCGCGGATTCGCCCACGTAGTTTACGAACCCGTACATTTTCCCGGAATAAAAAGTAACCTATGTGCTATTCCAGACTATAATCTATCACTGTGCCAAATTTCATCAAGATCTGTTCACCCGCTCTGGCGTGAAAGAGTAACAAAGATCCATCTATCCATCCTCACAAACTTTCACATTTATAATGTTAGTAGGATTACAGAGCGCGATTATTAGAGAGTAACGCGATTTTTAAAGTAAGATTTTAGTTAGATATGACTACGATGTATGCTTCCTTATCTGGTCACAGCTAAGCCAGTTGCCAAGTATCGTTTCCAATTTAATATTTGGTATTCGTCCAGAAACTTCACAAAGGCTTTGACTATACTATACCCTTGCGACTTGTATTGCAAAATAAATCAATACATCCTATCCTACTTCCTACTAATATTATAAATGTGAAAGTTTGTGAAGATGGATGGATGGATAGATGGATGGATGGATGGATCTTTGTTACTCTTTCACGCCAAAACGGCTGAACGGATCTAGATGAAATTTGGCACAGTGATAGATTATAGTCTGGAATAGCACATAGGCTACTTTTTATCCCGGGAAAATGTACGGGTTCGTAAACCACGCGGGCGAAGCCGCGAACGGAAGCTAGTACACAATAAAAGATCAACAAATTAATGGACTTCAGTCACAATATTTGTTTGATCTTTTCGTTCGATAATGACGTATTGACACTTATATTTATTGATCATAATTACAAGTGCGGTTTCCACGATAGAATAAAAGAAAAAGACGTTAGTTTCACCTGCTTATCGTAGCTACAACATGTTACAAACAAGTTTCATATCGACTATGTATCATCATACTTTTTATTCTTGCAGAATAGACGTCGAAACATTAGTATACCCCATGTAAAATAACGATAAACAAATAGGACCTTTATAAGCAAGGAAATGTAAAGGAATCAACAAAATTTTTGCTTCTACTAGGAATTTAAGACATATTCGTGACTTTTTCGATGGCGACTTTTGGAAATATAACAGCGAGTATGTATAACAGCGTTTCGAACCGTACGATATATTATCGTACATGTGCTTCACACATCTCGCATATTTTGTGTTCGAGTGTCGGCAGTTATTGTCTGGAATCCTCATAGTCATTATCCTGATGGATACGATAATTTTGATCCATATACGATAATTCTACGGCCTGGTACGATAGCTGCCTCGCTTCAGGTTGTGAACACTGATATATAATATGAATTAGACAAAGGAGGAATTGCCTAAACATAACACATAACATAGCATCACGCCTGTATTCCCCGAAGGGTTAGGCAAAGGTGTACTTTTATATCATATATTGTATGCCGATTTTAAGTCCCGTGTCATAGGGGGCGAGCCTATTGCCATCTACCAGGCACAATTCCAAACTCCGGGTTGCTGTGGAGAATTTCAGAAAAACTCAATAACAATTTGCCTGACCTGGGAATCGAACCCAGGTCCTTATGCACAGCAGCCGCGCTTGCGACTACTAGACTAATGGCCTAAACAGAAGTTATTTAGTAACGTAAATTAAAAATGATCAGAGCTTAATTTCTCATATGATTGATTACTGCCTATTGTTGCCCTTCTGTTCGACATGGACATCTTCTTATAATAAAAAGGGTTAAATTTTTAGTCCACTTCACTGGTCTGATGTAGGTTGGCGGACTACACATACCATCGAGAACATTTAGGACCGTCTCAAGTGCAAGCAATTCTCAAAATGTAAAGCCGTTTCACGATATCGTGAGTCGTGACTATGTCGAAATTCGCTTGTACACCAATATGCCAGACTTTATGCAACTTCTTCGTCTTTTCCCCGCAATCTACTTTACGATATCGCTAGCAATAAAAAGGTACTGGCAGAGTTTAAGATAGAGGTGTACTATACACTCTTGTTCACCGATTACGATATTATATCTCAATGCGATAGGGCAATCTTATTGCTGTTTATAAAGAACTATTCCCATCAGGGTGCCAGTAGGAAAGCCAGTAAGGCAGCGGCTGCACTAACATAACGAGCGACTAAAACGACCGGCCTTAAACTTATGGGAATAGCTGCATTGCCAACGTAGTGCAAAATTATTTTGTTCTAATCGACACCATCTCGCCAGTGAGGTCGCGACCTTATACTTTCCAACGATCTGACATTTAAATTTGAACGTATATTTCGTGTGATGGCATCTTTAAACTGCGTTCATGGTTTGTAAATTACAGAGCTTGGTAAACCAGTTGCGAGCTTCTCTATCGCGTCTATCTAGCTTTTAATTAAAAGTATTCTTTGAACTATGACTATTTTACCATTTATAATTAGTGTTTGAATCAACAGAGACAGGTTACAGGTCCAAAGGCATGTACATCCATACTATTATAAATGCGAAAGCAACTCTGTCTGTTTGTTACCTCATCATGACTAAACCGATCATTATGAAATTTTACAAAGAGGTAGAGGTCCTGGAGAAGGACAGAAGTTTATTTTTACTATTACAGGAAAAATAATTAGATAGTAAATACAAAATACATGCAGAAGTCGCGGGCAATAGCTAGTAAATAAATAAATATCAAACCCCCTGTAATCAGCATTCCCCTTCACATAATTAATTATAAAACTTTCTTTCCGAGCAGCGTTGGATATAGATATTGTGTATTTTTTCGCTCGTGCCCATATCAGCAAGGAATATATAAAGCAATCACAACAACTAATACAATCTCAGGTAAGCATTGATACATTTTGTTTTCCTGTTTTCTTAGCGAACATATTTTTCATATTCGATGTTTCGAGCTCCGAATACAAGCCCATATTTCAACAGTATTGCCCGGGGCGTTCGTCCATTTTCTACAAAATTCCTGCTAGACGAAAAATCTCTGATATAGTACATACTCTGATAAATGTGTCGTAACTTTTGAGTGTGATGAAATAGGATCATGTTTAGATGGAGTTTTGTGCTTTGGTTCGACTATATTCCATTTACTTTAAAGGATAAATAATGGCCATTTTAGCACTGATTCAAGTTTTAAATAAGCTAAGTGTTTTAATGAGAAAAGTTCCACCCTACCCCTGCTGGTGGCCAGTTTACCCACCCGCCTGTTGTTTTCTTTGTTCCTTCGCTCCAGGATAAGCAAACCTTAGACATATCTTGCTGTTCTAATCTGCTACCTGTAGGTAATCCTTTGTCTAGGATAAACCTTTAATAACTTTTTGATCAAATCAGACCCGAAACAACTATCATAAAATTATTGTTTTTTCGCGAATATCGAGCGCGCCCCTCGTAGCGCAGAAAGCTAATCGCTTAGCCACTGCGCCAACAGCGCGGTCAATTGTAAAAGTTCAGAAATAAAACCGATATTACACCTAAGTACCTACTCCAATAATCAAAGTGCAAAATTGACAAATTATTATCAACAGGCAATACTTGCAATTACCCGCAGTCTTTCCTAGACAAAGGTTTTAAGGTTTAAACCTAACAATGCAACGTCAAAACTGTTACACCACGTTATAGATTCGACTTTCTATGCAGACAATAGAGGGCGGGAGAGTCGGGTGAAGTCGGGTCGCCTTCGTGACGACTCGGCTCTGACTCCTCGACTCCGTGACACATGACTCATCTATCCGATTCTATTGGCACGACTGGCCTACGTATTTGTTTTGAACTTTCTCGTGATTGCGAAGGCAGATCGGATGATTTTATGCCGTTTGTTTCAAATAGGTTACATAGTCCATAATAATCAAATATTATGAAGACAAAGGCTTTGTTTAGAGTGCCTTTTTGGAAGGAGGAAACCTGCAAAGGATTTTACATCTCCACATGAAGAGGGTGGTTATTGTAGGATTGTTCGGACACTGAAGGTTTCACGATAAGCAGAAATATATAGATATAGAAGAGACACCATTCGGTTCTACGCAACAGTGTCTCCCCTATGTTACGCTATGCACAAGGACATTTTGATCCCTCAAAATGTGCTTGTCCCTCAAAATGGCAAGCACCAATTAAGAAATATATTTATTTTAAATCACACAAGTTGACACATCATTTATTAAATGTATGTCACAATAAAATGTACAAAAATCTACTCATTCTGAGTGTAAAGCCTTTACCAAACGATCGCATGTTGTATGAGTATTTAGTACCTATCTACACGAACAAAAACACGAAATCAGGATGAAAATGTTGAGTAGATACTAATAACTAGCAATGAATATAAAATACCATTGTGTCACTTACCACGCACCTTTGGCAACCGCACTCCACCTGGTTTGTACCAGTCTAACCAACAGCGTATAATTGGGTTAATGTACTTAGTAGGCTATTTAAGATCTTGCTGTAATGTTCCCTCATTATTTGTATTTTATACACGGAGCGCATAAACTACTAATCGCCAAAAAATTTGTTTCATTACAATCCAAATTCGAAAATGTTAGGCAAAGTACCTAAGTTGGTACAGTACCTTGTGACTCCCTCCGTGACCTTTACCTACAGAAACAATGAACGTATGTCAACACATACGTTTGCCCCTACACGCGATGTCGCTCGTTTATTGTACGGGAAACTCTTTTGTAACACTTATGTAAGCTGTCGTAGTGTTTATTTGGAGCGGAAAAAATCTTATAGTGTTGTAGTCATTTTTCTTCATCCGAGCGTATTCTTAGCTTGGATGAAGAAAAATATTGTAGGTACTTTGATTAAAAGTGGAGTTTTACAGAAATAATCAAAAACATAAGGGAATTTATTTAGCAATATTATTTTATCGAATTTACCTTGTGATGCTGATAAAATTAATTGGTTGTGTGAGAACCCCATTAAGAATTGGTAGTGTGGAGCAAAAAGTTCTCAAAAATCGACTGCCCAATAACCAAATACGATATCTCTTGAATAAAATAAATAAATTTATTTCGAAAACACTACAACAAATAAAATCGTTGAATCTAAAATCGTAGGGAAAGCGCAACGGTATAAGGAGGAGGTAATGGATCGTTACATCTCCCCATTTATTGAAATACAAAGCGAACATTCCCGAACTAAAATAGCAAACAATTTTAAAATATTCCAGAACTATAACGTGAAACGTTTCGAAATTGCATTTATTTTTCTACGCAATAATAGTAAAAATATTTGAAACATTTTAGAGCTGCAATGTGAAATAATAATATTCAAACTCGCATCGTACATATGGTTCGAAATTCGAATTTATTACATTTTCGATCTGACATCAGAAAATAAGGACTTTACAACCAGCCAGCGAAGAATTTAAAGAATTTAACCTCTCGATTGTACTCCAGGTCAAACTAAAAAGATAAAAGATTCTCTGTGGCAAATGTCCTCAAACAAGATTGTATCGGAGTGTACAGCAGAGGAAATATAAAGAACCGTTGCGTTGTTCGTAATGTTTGCTCGATCTGAATCCAATCTCGGGTTGTATTCCCACAGGCCGCGTTGTGTACTGGCATGGCCAGTGTTGCCCGCTACACTCTGGAATATTACTTTTTTACTGTAGGACAATATGCTTATCTTAACAGAAACATGTTGTTTCACTTATCTGTACTCCGTTTATTATAATAATAGGCAATATAGGTCGATTAAAGCACAAACACCTTTTGAACTACTTTTATCAAGTTGATTTTCAGCTCATCTTAATTGACCCTTAAATTCCTTTTAATTAGTACATAACATAACATAGGATCACGCCTGTATTCCCCGAAGGGTTAGGCAGAGGTGCACTATTGTACACCCATATTTCACCGATATCGTTATTGAGACCCATTTAATCGGGAGCGAGCCTATTACCATCTATCGGTCCCAGTTCCAAACTCCGTGCTGCTACTGAAAATTTTCATACAGAAAAACCCAATAACACTTTGCCCGGCCCGAGAACCGAACCCAGGACCTCACGCTCAGCTGTCGTGCTTGCGACCACTTGCCAATGAGGCAGTCTTACTCTCTCAGTAAACTACTAATATTGTGTCAATTCCTTACATGAAACAATCATATTATTTTCCTTGCTAAAATGGGCCTTCTATATTTGTCATTATATGAAATAGAGTATATATAGATTAGAGGTTTTATTAAAATAAGGCTACCTACCCTATCTTCCTCAAATTTCGGGAGTATGTTATAAAGATAGGCAGGAGCATCTTGTTGTCATCATCATCAGCCAGAAGACGTACACTGCTGAACGAAGGCCTCCCCCAAGAGGGGGGGTTTGCCATAATCCCCACGGTTGGCAGGCGGCTTGGGGATCGCAGTGGCTCACCGATTAGTGTGAGGACGCTGGTGCCCGTCCTCCGGTGTCTGGCCGCAGTTTTATGACGTACCCGGATCTCTTGTGATCATGCTGTGCGCTACCAAAATATTGTGCGCAGTGGACAGTCATAAAACCTTCGATTTCTATAACCCAGGGTCGAAATCAAACCGCACTTCTATCCATTTTTTACTACCACAAGTTCAATTCACGTAAACACTTTCAGTATAGTTTTCAGATTGACCACTAAAGTGCTCCTGGGCTCGTTTCATGGCGTCATATATCGAAATAGAGTTGTAACATTTTGATAGTCGCCTGTGAGACGTTCAGAAAAGGCCTGCGAAGGCCTAGAATGATCGTCGTTACTTGAATGTGGTCATTTGTGAAGATTAAAACGTGTGCTAATGGAAAAATAACCTTTTTATCGCGTGTTAAGATAATAATGAGGAGTCTTTATTTATTACGTGAAATTGTTCTAGCGAGTTAAAGTCAAATCATAATTTTATCAATATGTTTACAGTTTGTAATAAATTATACATAAAATATCATCTCCTACATGAGGTTTGAGGAATATTATATTTGAGGTTTGAGGAGTAATTAAGTTAAAACTAAAACATCGACAGGTATATCTGTTTCGGAATAACACCTTTGTTTTCTAATTATCAAAATATAAACAGGTCTAATAAAGCTCATTGTAATTCTCTCATGATTCAATCACACATAGTAGGTTCATTAAAAAACTGATTAAATAACGGAATATAACTGATTTTCACTTTTTCTCTTTACAACATAATATATTAGAATATACATAAGTACAAATCCAAAATTAAAACTCTTTATTTCTTGGTCTTGATCGAATAATAAAAACCGGCTTCAAAAAATTAAAAAACGACACTTACTAAAAAGCAAGAAATAAATGTTTTATTATACAATATAGTAGTTGAACAATATTGAAGTCGGTGCCGCTGTACAAAAAAAACATACAGTCGAATTGAGAACCTCCTCCTTTTTTGAAGCCAGTTAAAAACGTGGCAAAACTTTAAAAAGGTTTTAGTAGTAAAATTCAACAATCCTCAGTACATACGGATTAACAATGAAATCATGCTAACATCACGAATACCCATTTTTCGTAGTAATCGAATAAAATTCCTCTACAAATACGCTTCTTCAAAAAGAAACTATCATTGAACGAAGCTTACTTCTCACAGGTATTGGCGAGCGAGCACATAACGACGTACCCAATTTAAATACAACAAAAAGTTCTCAAATCACCTCGGATTTAGTTCGAGAGCCACTCGTGTAGGCGGATTTCTTATAGACGTGTGGTATTAGGTACCAGAGGAAGCGGGACCATTTTTTTATTTTTCAAACTTAAGTGCTACATATGTCTAAATTTCTACTAATAACCACAGCACTCAATCCTCAAAGATTAGCTGTTAAAATCTTGTAAGACCATCTAACGTGCTTGGTTATGAAATAACATTAATGTTATTGTGTCCCTTGCTTACAAGTCCAGTCTAACGGCTAGTATTGTCTCGGCCAGTAAATACTAAAACATTTAAACGAACTAAAATAACAAAGTTTCTTGAGGGATTCTTTATACATAAATAATATGCATATTGGTGATCCCAATATGACGTCTTTCATCTTAATTGATTGACGTCTCTGTCAGCCAACTACAGCATACGGCCCCTCAAAGTAGCGGTTTGCAAAAAGAACGACTCGCCTTCTTTCCCGCTCCCTCGTCCTCTCATGACTCAAGCCCGCTCACGTGGGAGGTTGTAACGCTACATGTGAACGGCAACGCATCTGCATCAGCAAAGTTCATCGACCCCGTCCGTATCACAACGTTTTGTGAGAAGGTCATGCGTTTCGGCAAGTGCGAATAACGTTCGATTTAAATTTGAATTTCGTTGCAGCTAACGTTCGTTCGGAACTGGTTTCTCAAGATGGCGGTTTGGTGTTGGTATGTTTGTGTATGTGTGCAAATATTTTATAGGTATTTGTGTTGGTATTTAGATGGAATTAAGACTTAGTGTACCTATTCACTGTGACGGCCGGTATAACGTCGCCGCAAGTTGGCTTCGTGGTTACTACTCCATTTTGTGGTGCCGACGGGATTACTTCCGTTTTTGGGATGAGCAGTGCTCTGCTAATGAGTGTTGTTTATAGAGTATCAACTGCATTAACACGAGGCCGATAGTAAACAAGCAGTCAAGAGACGCAAGATAGACACAATAGAAAATCTAATGTTTGTTGATCACCAATGTTAAACTCAATAATATTAAGATAAAAGCTGTAGACGATATTATTTTGAGCTCATCGTAGATGTAGGAATTTTCAGTTTACGACAAAAATTGTACCAATAAAGAAAAATCTCAGCAATTCCACAATCCTTATTCGATTCAAAAAATCAAGACGCGAGGGGAACGGAAAAAATATGTTACTTTTATATGTTACCACAATGATTCAATCCAACCGTCCTAAACAAAGATACCGATATGACCGGAGTTTTATGATAAATAAATAGACCACGCCCAAAAGGGTACATGTATATGACCTCAAGACAAGGCTCATACATTTATCATCTACCCACACTACACTTAATCGGACGTGAACGCTCCATAACCCTACGTAAATCAGTTAACTAAACTACTCGAATTTTCCTTAAATTTTGGTCATATTATTTCCTTGCTGGCATTGAAAGGAAAACACAGTGTGGGTACTATCCTTAAAAAGAATAATTAGATTATACAAATATTAATCAGCCCGGAAAAGATCACCGTTGAGCGTGGGCTTTTCAAGATTCTTTAAAGGTCACAGAGATATTGATAAAATTATCTGTGTCCGGAGGCTTCACTTCACATGCAGATTTTGGAGTATATAAAAAAATATCTTTCCAAGTATCTGAAATTTAGTCTTGACTTAGATAAACATACTTGTCTTCTTAGATTTAAGTTCTTATCAAGTCGAATTAAAAATATAAGTTTCTATTTATTATCATAAATAGCTTTTTCATAAATTCGGATATTTGAAATGTCCCAATAATTCTGGAACAGAATCGAATGAAGCTAAATTTAGATAGAAGTAACTTTTTAACACAAAAGATAATATCAATATTCAATTTTATACAATCACATTTCTGTATCTACGCTATAAAATCTTACTCTACCCAGCAGGAACAACTATATATTGCGACAAGCTTTCGCAAACAAATTAAATATATTAAACAGGTATGTATTACACTATATATAATTTCGATTCTACGATAATGACTGCGATAAGTTTATAATGTAACTATTTACTCCAGATTGTTACCTACTTATTCTATGATCACATAAATCGTGATACTTTACTCCGTAGCATGATATTCACGATAAGTCCCATGCTAAATCAGAAATAACAGAAAATTGTATACGGATGGACATAGTTCTGAAAGGTTTAGTATGTATTAACGGGTTGAACGGGTTTATAAAGCAAAAAGACTTCACGAGTGACGATGCCTGAGATTGTGTAGCGCCCTGGGCAGTCAGCCTCGATACCACGATTGCGGACTGGCCAATCTTTCCACTACGGCATGAGTGATTTCCAAGGGATAGCTTGTGCCGACACAAGAAACAGAACGAGTTTCACCTACAACAAAACTCATCCCAAGAAGTCAAAAGAAGATGACCTTCTTTGGTCTGATTGCGATCTGTCACACGGAAATTGCTCATGTCGTGGCCAGATTAAAGCTAGAGGCGTTCGTAACGGAGCTAAATGACCAGAATGCGCCAGACGTAGTCAGACGAAGGTTCACCTGACAGATATAGATGATGTGTTCTCAGAAATAGGAATAATTTCTGTGATATATTATTTGTTATTAGACAGGGGTTCTAAACAGCCGTTAGACAGATTCATTAAAAACGTTAAAATTTCCACTATCACAATTATTTATAAGATACATAATCAGCAATCATCTGTCTGACATTTACTACAGAGATATGACTTTAATGTAGCCTTTTTAAGCACAGTTCTTCAGAAAACTTCATATTTATATAGAAGATGATGTAAAACTATATTTTTATTCGATTGTACTTAGGTATTGTGTCTCGGAGAAGTTCTCCAGGTGTGTCCAATAAATGTCCTCAAACCTATAAATTATCTCCCTATCACCTAAATCATCCCCTAGCCTTTTCCCAACTACATTGGGGTCGGCTTCCAATCTAACCGGTTGTGGCTGAATATTAGTATTTTACACGGAGCGACTGCCTTCTGGCCTCCGCCATCCAGTAACTGGAAGATACTGATACTCTTAGGTTAGACTGGTTGTCAAACTTGTTTTGGAGTACTGTCACCCAGGAACAACTGCTTAACGTGCTTTCCGAGGGCCACGGAGGGGTCTCGATATGTAAAAAATGGTCATCCATCCAAGAACTGACTGCGTCAAGCGCTGCTTAACCTCGCAGATCGACGGATCTGTGTTAATTATGTAGCTACGAGCCCCTGCCATAATGCATCTAAATATAGTTTTTAATTCATACACACACTAGTAACACACTAGTTCTCGTAATCTCAGATACTAGAGGAGTATAACCGATATCAAGTAGACGTGAAGATTGCGACAGAAGGTACAAGTAGTTGACAGGTTGTTACCTCATAGCTTAACATTAATGACTCATGTCAACAGACTAGGTAGGCCTGTAACTAGTTCGAGAGATTGCAATCTAATCACTGATCTAAAGCAATAAGGAGTAAGGGACAAAATAATTTGTCACTTGCTTCTCATAATCAACAATATAGCTTAGATATGAGGGTAGGATTAAGAGGTTTTTTAGACAGCACACTTGGAACTCGTCTGTATGAAGGGTCCATTATTTCAAACATTATTCCAGTATGAGTATTCCTGTATCGTAAATTTTCTAACAGATTAAATCTCAATAACACTGCCCAATAGTAGCCACGCTTACGATTACTATGAGATTATTTAAAAAGGCATTTCTGTTTTTATAAATAAAAAAATAATACACACAGACTTATTAACCTTCAAGCAATTTTTCCTCAAACTCGAAAAATTCCAACGGGACAAAGAATATCAAATCGATCTTCTCATCTTTAACAAAATTAACCTTATTTTTTCGTCTAGACAAAACATACCTACTGATTGTGTAAAGTAGGTTATTAAAACAGAACAACAGAACAAAACAAGCCTTCTGAATCTTGATTAGGAACAAGACATCATTAGTTAAAGTTCAATTAGGTAAACACTAAGGCTAACAGAACTGATAAAGGTGTTTTTAGACTAAACTAATTTGCTGTTTTAACTATTTTCTCATAACCCTACTGTAATAAGCAACTACGCAAGATTTTGTGTGGGTGGGTGTGGAAGTGGGTGGACAATGGTACCTTTGTCCCACCATTTTGTTCTGATGATGAACGGTTATGATGGTGTTGTCGCACCATTCAGTTGTTACGGCCTGCTACTGAAAAAAAAATCCTAATCGAAAAACCCTATGTCGAACCCAGGACCTCACGCTCAGCAGTTGCACTTGCGACCACTAAACCAATGACGCAGTCAAAATAAAACATTTAGCATAAAAAAGATATTATCTATGTTTAAATATACTCTTACCTGTATAAACATGATGATCGAATAACATTCTAAGAAAACCTGTTAATAACGGTAGATGATAACAGATTACATACATAAATGGACCGCCATTTTTTCCTGCCAAAAATTATAGCAACACACCATTTAAATACAGTAAGGTGGGCGGATAACATATTGAATTATCTCAAAAGCAGTTCACTCCCATATTTGTCGAAATAGCATTTATCTAAATACCATATTAGGATTTTACCGCGATAGACCCATTTGATTTTATGATCTTTTGGTATCGGAGTACAGATTTCTAACCGTTATACGATCGCCTGACCGGATGAAATTCCGGATCATACGATTCTGCCTCAAAACCAATTGCTTCCGGCTGCCGGAACAACTGAAATGAAACAAAACTGACGCGTATATGTCCAATTGTCCATGCGTCCATTGAGAATGAAATGTCCATGCATGGCTTTAGTATAACTAGAAAAAGCTCAGACAAGAGCCTATTTGGTCCATATTATACAGCAATTTTTCGAACGCGGGTTGCAGTATCTTGATAGCAAAAAGTTTATAGCTACTTAAAATAACTTTTAATACTCATTTTATTTGGATTAAACTGCGTCAGCTGCCTAGAGGCAATTGTATTTTCAACCTCATTAGAGCCCACATACTTTTTTAGATATCGAAATTTCGTCCGCAAAAATGACTACCAAGAAATTCTCTTGACATTTCCAAATCGTGAAACTGTTGATATTAAACAAAACGGTCACTATATGTGTTGTATAATGGCCGAAGCCTGTCTGGCGTCGCCTTTAATGGCGGAGCACGTGATTCGCGGGGCCGATGCAACTCATTATGCAGCTCTGAAGAACGTGATGCCAGAGAATAAAATAATTGGCAGATGAGACTGGAATTGGTTTTGTGGATATCCCTCATATGGTTTTAGTAGAAGCGACTTCCTAAAGGCCTAAGTTAGGTCATGAAATACCACCGCACTTTGGATACATCAAGAGTCTCTTGATGAGCAAACAGATACCACAATCACAGTCAAGTTGGTCGAAAGCGTAAAAGAGTTTGGCTTACGACTTGACTCGTATTGCCTGAGGTGACTACAATGGACCTTTATATTTGGTTTATTACTAACGCTTATTCTCTAAATTAGACGTACATAGTTTTATGAAAACCCTTCAAGCAATCAGAAATTTGCTCCGTGCGGTATATTTAGAGATCGTTATCATACCGCGAATTAACAAAATGGATTATTAGTGGGTGGGGTGTATAAAACAGGCACCTGTTGGTATTTTCGTAACTTAATCTCATAGCTGTAAATTCGAGCAAATTGGACATAAATTGGCGTTTGCTTACTTGTTGTAGGTACTTTACCAAGCGTCTCAAAATAGCTTGTCAGTTAATAAATACTATATCAGGATTGAAATAACCGGGTATAATTTACTGTCCCGTCTGTACATTAATCTTTGGCTTGCATGCAAATTCAACGTCGCAACGAAAGGCTTATCTGCTAGGCGTGGCTCCGATTTCTCCGCAACATTTCTCGAGGTGCGTGCATATTATTGAAGGAACAACATCGTTATTGAAATGGAATACTGATATGTATCGTTAATTAGTTGTCGGTTTAGGCAAATTGCTTGCTTTGTGTTATCTTCTTGGGTTAAATCTGCGGTAATATTATAGAAGAAATATGAGTTCCTGAGATTGCTCAAAGTACTTAACTGATGTAGCAAGTTTCCTGTGCGGTTGGGCTCACAAATTAACAAGCCTAGAATGTAGACTTTATAAAAATCTCCCTCTGCCTATCCCATATAGCGGAGGGGAAACATTTTGAAGATGGGATAGTAAAAATAAAATTTGTTACTCTAGAAGGCACAAGTGATTAAGCACTTTTAGACAATCTACGAGTGGATTGTCTCATAGTGACTTGCGTGTCTCCTGGTGTTAAGTACATCAGGTAAAACGCAAGCCTATCTGATAAAAAAAGAAAATCAGAATATTGGTTTGATTTATATAGATAGAATTACAGTTTGAACTTTAAAAATGGAATTAGGACCGTCATTTGTTTTGCAGATACTTTACTTACTAAATACTTTACTGCTACCTGCTAAATTTTAGTCTCACTTAAGCTACTTATCTAGCTTAATTCCATCTACAGGTCTTAGGTGAGACTGAGAGGTATCCGATGGAACGCGACTTCGTGATGTCACGACTTCAAATCTATGTCTGCATCAATGTCTTTACTTATTTATCGCACAATTTACCTCATTTACTTGATTAATTTCAACATAATATATCACGTTTGTTGTTGATTGTTTGTGCTTAATTAGCTAACAATAAATACTTTACATATTCTAAGAACTGACATTACATAATCTTTGTCCTTTTTCTGGATCCTGTTGCCAGTTGGCATCAACAAAGCTGTGAGAATCAGACAGACATACAATTAATTCATATAAATTACATTCTCCTTTGTAATTGAAATCGTTCTTCTTTCGGATTTTCGTGGCCTTGTTGTCAAATCTCTTATACAGTAGTCGAAAATTGGTAAGTCAACAATGCTAGTACATAGGTATTATGGCACACAAGTATATCTCAGGTGTCGGTACTAGTGGACGCTCTTTCCTTGCACCCCTAATCACTATATATTATAAAACAAAGTCCCCTGCCGCGTTTGTTTGTCTGTCTGTCTGTTCACGATAAACTCAAAAACTACCAAACGGATTTTCATGCGGTTTTCACCAATAGACAGAGTGATTCATGAGGAAGGTTTAAGTGTATAATTCGCTAAGGTTTTTTGTAAATTGGCTGAAATATGACGCTGATAGTTGAAGATGTCGGAAAAAATCATGCTGACTGAGAGCTTTACTGTCGTTCGTCGAGTAACAGGCTGATACGATACTACGACAGAAAAAAAATGAAGGTGTATACATATGCTCTGCTACCCGTGCGAAGCCGGGGTGGGTCGCTTGTTAATTATAAATCCACACTATGTTCCAAAGATGAATACATATATAAAGGATGGTTAAAAAAAATTGAAAAACAAAACAGGTAACGACGTAAATCCGTCCAGAACCCTTTGGCACCGAATGAAACAACAACAAAAGCTCCGACAACATCCCACAACAATAACAATCGTGATAAAATGACATCGATATAACAAAATGTACACTAATTCTACCACCATTTCTCCCCCTATTAACTAAATGTCCAACATTTCGCTACCACTCCTTAAACTAGGCTCTCTAATTAATGTAGCTAAAACTGGCTCGCTATAGTTCATGGTAGCTGAACACGCGAGACCAGGTTAAGTTGAACATAAATAATTTATTGGTTGTACATAGATTTTCTGTGATAGTGGGTTAACAACGTCTCGTTCAATATCTTGAGAGTAAAGAGAAATATTCTAATAGTTTAGTGCAGGTCATTTAAACATGAAATATGGATACTCAAAGATTAACATTTTGCAATGAAATGCCTTGTTGATGAACTTTCTATGAATTTCTATTACTAAACAAAAAAAAACAGTGTTAGTCTAGTGGCAATAGGTTCATCTCCTATTACATGGGACTCAATAACAGCATCGGCGAAATGTAGGTGTACAATGGTACACCTCTTGTGTCTTCCTTGTAGGTGGGTCTGGGTCTAATTAAATCTTGCTCACACCTCTTTTCTAAATCATGTGAGTATCAGAATTTGATTATTATGATGAAACCTGCACAACTAAGAGGGTTTCAAAAGGTCTCGATCGTCTGTATAGTCCGCCAACTTGTGGACTCGTCTGGTTGGTTAGTGGACTACGGCGCACACTTGAGAGGGCTCCATAAATTTGTTAAGTAAAGCTTATTCTGAGCCCTTCTCATTTAGAGAACAGACCCGTACTGAGCAGTGAGACAATAGCGGCCTGAATTATTATACATTTTCATTTATGGTCAAGAGTCAAAACTACATTCCTCTAGAACTTTATATACCAATACAGAGAATAATTAGTAAGCACTTAATATCAGCAACCTGGTTTGAAAAATGAATGGTTGAAACTTAATGTATGTAATCATATTACGCAATTCCAAAGTGGCTCTAACTTAAGGCACCATTTAAACAAGTATATAACTAAAACTATATAAGTTCATTAGGTCTTCTTATAATCATGCAAATGAGAGCATATTTATCGTCTCATGACATCCATTGGCCACGGAATACTGAACCAATAAAATGTTAAATTTAAACCCACCAACCGTCCCAGTATTGACATGTTACTAATTTACACTTACTTTTAAGGTATAAACGATGTCAGCAATCCATTAGGTACAAATGTAATTATTTATTACTATAAAACAGAAAAGCAAGTAGCAATATAATATCTGTTGAATAAAATGAGCCATAGATATCGTAGACACGCTGGGTAAGACAGCGAACAAGCACTAACTAAATATGGACGAAAAGACCTATAAGTCTTTAAGTCCTAATTGGTACGAGGCAGTCTTAGAAATGTTCAAGTAAAGGTGAATGTTGTGGGAATGTCTGGTCTTGTATAGAAATTCAATGTATCACACTTTCAGTAGATACAGAATGAGCTAAAAGTTAGAGAGGCGTTCAGGAGCCTGTGTTAGAAAAATATTATTCAGGACTTACCAAGACATCTGTGAAATGTGGGTGTACCCTTCGAGGAATACAGGCATCAATTCTGTGATATTTATGCTCTATGCTATGGTATGTAATGATGCATTTTTTACTACTCAGATCTGTAAGACCCTTTACAGAAGCGAATGAATCACATAAAATATTTTATAAACTAAAACGACAAATTGCAAAAGCCTCGTCATTTTATGAGACAGACGCAGAAATTACCTTCCATAATTACATCTATCTTAATTGCAAATTCGTCCATTAATAGATACGATTACAAAGTTCCACTCAAATATTGATTAGCTAAGGCTCTAGTTAATTTTGCAATGACGTGTTTATTTCCATATATTATAGTCAGTAATTTGCTAAAGTTAAGTTGATGTTACTTGGCATTTTCGTAGAGTGTGGTCTTCAGCCTAGTGTGTCGATGGCAAATTAAATATGTTTGGGCCAATATTCCGCCATGCGGCCATAGTGTGATGACAACTTGTAAATACATCGCTGAACATTTACGTGATAAGAGATATTTACTCCGTTTCTTCAACTTTTTTACGCAGATATAACGCTAAATAATTTAGAGTAACCATAATATCAGCTGCGTAAGTATCAGTGTTTTATATATCCAAAGATTTGTGGACCGTCCATCAATGGGAATCGCGTGGTGGATGACCCAGTTCCCCACTGAGAGAAGAGGCTTGAGTCCCGTTAGTAATATTGACAGGCTGATAATGGTAGTACCACGCCATTAAGATAAAGAACAGTAACAATTCAATTGCTCAGAGCAATCATAACACAAACGCTAATAGAACAAATTCCAAAACATAACTAATCTTATCACAAATTATATTCTAAACATTGATTTAAATGCTCCATAATAAAACACAATTATTAACCTTCCAGTTCTCGAATAACCAGCAAAGTACTAACGCCACAAGGGATGGTAGACCAACTTACACTGGATATACAAATGACGCGTATATTTTGACTGCGGTCTCAAATTTCGGTCTTTGGAGCGGCGCAAATCGTATTTCGTGCTGAATTGTACAACAATGGAGGTCAAATACCGATAAGTCCAGGGTTTGTCGCACGTACTGATTCGAAACACTCGCCTTTTAGAGTTTTGTGACTGAAAGATATTGGATGCAGGAATTGATTGTTATATTGGAATTATTATAGTATTATAGTCGAGATGACCAAAGAGACATACATGAAAGTACTAGTTTCCGCTCGCGGCTTTGCCTTCGGAATTTTTCCGGGATAAAAAGGAGCCTATGTGCTATTCCAGACTATAATCTATCTTTGTGCGAAATTTCATCCAGATCCGTTGAGCCATTCTGGCGTGAAAGAGTAACAAATTCCGTGATTTTCTCACGGAATTTTAAAGTTCGTTTAAAGAAGAAAGAATAATATAATACTAAGATTTATAAGACAACTTTATAATATTCCTGCGATATTCCAGTGGGACATAATATTGTATATTAGCAGTAGTGGTAGCACGGAACTAAACCTTTAGTCTAATGCAGTAATAGACTACAGCATTGAAAACCTTCTAACTTAAAACGAGCTTTATATTCGCATGGATATCTTTCGAAATCAAAATAAAAAAAACGAAAACCAACTCCGCAACATAAACACTACCTACCTGTAATTACAAACCGAAAATTCCCACCTAACTTCCTCAAAATAAATGCCAGAAGTGTGACGTCATCCACGCCTATCCGTCTGTTCGTCTAGTTTGGTTACTGATATCGTTGACCCGCTGCAGTTAGTCTGTACAGTCACGGACGCCGAAGGCCATCGCGGCCGTTACACAAAAACGCCGAATTTGAACACAAAACGTTGGTATGCTTGTTTGGTGCAAAAAAAACTAATAAAAAAATGCAAAAAATGGCACAAGAAGTCTTTGTTGTGAAGGCGTAAAGTTTACAGGAGTCGGCGAGTCTACTGTGGAAGGTTATAACCCTTTCTACGTCGTAGCTTGGTTGGAAAGAGTTTGCAGTTATCTACGAAATTCGCCAATAGGATTTTGCCTATCAAATCTTATAGTAATCTCTCATAATAAAACGTCTTTAATGCTCATGGGCTTAAACAGAAATGTGTTATAACGATAGCTCCTGATATCTCATGTAAAAAGACAACCCCACTACGTTTTATGAGGCTAGTAGAAAATATGGTGTCGGATTGAAGATATAAAAATCAATATCCACTCCATTCATACCAAGCTAGCAGATTTACGCCAAGAAGATTTACGCTTTGGACTATTGCCATGATCACGTATGGCGCGCATGTAGCGAATCGATTCGTTGGAACACATGATCTACGTCACCGAAACACCTAGCTGTGGTAACCAGAAAGTCAACTCTATTCAATAACAAATTTATACACACATACGGCATTGGAAATTTCCGATAGACTGTTTCAGCCTGTTGGTGTGTGGGCAGATACCTGCTGAATTAATGGATTTAGCTAGCTTTCGATAACCTTCATTTGGTTGCAGTTGGGATCGGATTTTTCACTACCAGGGCCGTCCAACGAACCTTGGATACTTTAGTTTGCAAACCAATGAACTTGTGGTTACATGATGATGTTAAATCACGTTCAATGGCCCAGTTTGAACGCAGCCGTACGCTACTTACCTGTGACGTACTTATGTAAATGATTAAGCTTAAATAGCTCTTTTCCCATTGGCGATGTTAAAAAAGAGTGCAAAGAATGAGCCTCCACCAGTGACAAAACCTGATACCATCTGGTGCCCCTTGGGCAAGTCAGCTTCGATACCACCATTGCTGATTGGCGAATCTTTCTACAACGGCACGAGCGTGATAGTGCGTGTCGGCTCGAGAGAAGTAGAAAGAGCTAATAATAAGATATACTTATATGAGATTATATCTCCATTAATATCGTCATCGACATAAATGGAGATATAAAAGATTTATAACGCGGTTGTTAGTGGAAACGCCAGGAGGAGACGCCCTAGAAGGACGTATACGGACGTTATTGGTGATGTCCTTCAAAAAGGTCAGGTGCGCAGTACCCACAACCGGCGTTCATGTATGAAACGATGCATGAATGTAGATGAAGCAAAAGGGTTATGTAAGGATCGTAGCACGTGGCATTCCGTAGTTTCTACCTACCCCCATGGGAAAAAGGCGTGACTTTATGTATGTATGTATATCGTCATCGGTATCGCTATGGAGTAGACCTTCTGCCTATCTTACTTGTGATATAATAAGTACCACCACGTCATGTCTCGAGTGACCGGCTATGAACATTTTCGTCTAAGCTCGAAGGCCACACGAACTGGTTCGCTATAACTCATAAAACTCGTGGGCTACTAAAAATACCTATTAACAGATATTTGAGACTTGACAAAGGAATATATAAGTATTTTCAAAGAACAGTCGTGTCTGTGTATTTAGTGTTTGCATATTTGATTGAATGAATTCTTGTAAAGCTGTGTTCACACTTTGTTATGAGAACATTTTCTAAAGGAAGAACCGTAATTATATAAGTGAGAATTTTATATTATGTCTCATTCGTCTAGAAGAGTGGCTGCTTAGTGTGAGATCCTGAGTACGATCCCCGGAATGGGTAAAGTGCACTTGGGATCTTCTGTTATAAAAACCTTAGAAGTCGCCCTGAGTTTCGGATGGTAGTAATATCTTAATAACTGCATCGTCCACATTGTGTAACAGGGTAGTTAGGTGTACAATTGTACACCGATTTAGTACCAATTTCATTTCATTTCCTACCTAACCCATCGGAAATATAATATTAAGGTACATTCGCTCAGCGACAAAAGTAAGAATTATTTTGGTATTTCTCGGCTTAATTCCTACACCAATTTTAAAGCATCCGACATTTTGTATAGAACCGTTATAAAGGCTTCCTACTCCCGTAAAACTTAATGTTTAATAGAAAACTTTACCGGTATATTATAGGCTTTATATTTGTTACGACCAACATTTACCTACTTGCATTTTAATACAAATTTTATTTCACTTTATCTCTTTTAGTTATACGCTTTTTGTGACTATAATAACACTTAAATAAACATCTTGACATTCCCAAAAGAAAACGAATGACCCAGAACAGTTATTTAATTCTCCCACAGAGGCATTAATAATACTAGCAGTAACAAAATTTTCTTACAATGTTTCTTTTTAAATCAACATTGAATTAAATTAATACCTTTCCACCGAAATCTTAATTATTCTTACGCAATGACTACGCTCGAGTACAACCGTTAACACAAATCAGAACTATCCCCATCTGTACACGGCATTATCACTTTTACTACGCTAATTTTAGCGGCGATTTTTTCATATTTTTTTAGTTTTGTTGGTAACTTGAGAAGGTCGGTCCACTTCGTCACGGGAGGCGCGTATGGCGTAATAAACTCGACGCGCTACGCTTGCTCTGCTTTGGGTGGTGAGCAGTAAGATTCGGTGGAAGTTTTTAGGGTTATACGTGAGAAAACATTCCAAGGGTACGGTTGGTTGGTAGAGTAAAACAAAAGAAACGAATATGAATGAAGTGGGCTCATAAAAATACAGATCGAAAATGTTTAGGATTGACGACTGTAACGAAAGAAAGGAAGAAATACCGAGACTACGACGGTACTGCAGTGGTTGGTAGGAACAATAATAACCCTATTATTATACATATAATACACAATTATCATATTTAGGCAAGTAACCCTACTTAACTAAGTATAATTGTCATGTACTACTGCGGATAGTGATAGCAAAACGATCTCCACAATAAATATTTGAACACAACCTATAAAATGAGAGTCTGTATTTTGCAACTAAATATGTATTGTTTAATTACACAAGAACTTTATAAAATATAATGTGAAATGGCTCGATGCAAACTTGGACACAGGTCTTTGCGAAGACCATGACAGACATACTATGCCGAGTATACAAGTTCGTGAACCTGTCGTAAAGTTTAAAAACAATTTTAATATTATGTGAAGTGTATATAACTAACAAAAGTCGATAACAAACCATGTTTACAATGTTCATAATATTAAAAAAGCAATAATGGCCTAAAACAATGCGCACAGAAATTCGAGAACAAATTGCTGCTTCAACTCGTGGGATACTCCGTAATGAGCGCTTGCGCATTAGGCTCTGAACACAACATTGGTTGACTCCGAAAATTCGATGATATGAAAAATTTGAAATTTGAAATATTTGCGAATAGTACGTTAGCTTCAAGCGACATAATTAAAGGCTAAGTTTGGAAGAAATTCAGATCTGTCCAATATGCTAAGCTAAAAACTTTGTATAAACCAGCGTTCATGTATGAAACGATGCATGAATGTAGATGAAGCAAAAGAGTTATGCAAGGATCGTAGCACGTGGTGTTCCGTAGTTTCTGCCTACCCCCATGGGAAAAAGGCGTAACTTTATGTATAAATGTATGTAATAACTACTATATACACATAGTATAGACAGCTTTTTGTTTTACTTGGAAATAAACGATGAAAAAACGTTCCATTTTATTTATTACCCCAGTATCTACATATCGAATGGTATCTTCTACTATCGGTGTTCACGTCAAGGGACCCATCAGAAGGTTGCCAAGGGTAGTGTGTATTTAATGTAAGGAGAATATTAATCCTGGCATATATTATCCACCCAAGATCAATTAATACTCATTGATCTCTTTATTTACCACCCTACCTTATTGCGTAGCGACCTGAGCGTTAATTTCTAGGATTACCTAATACAGGTCGTGAAGCATAACTCTCTTGGCATGCGTAAAAAAAGTATTAAGGATAATACAACTTTCTGTATTCGATTTCGTTTCGTTTAATAAAAAAAACTGGAGATCCGAATTGTTAACAATGTTCCCAATTATATCCTTTCGCAACAATTCCATCATGACGTCACGTTACCAATTCATTATTTTCGACAAAGCACCGCTCATGTGTCCTCGTCCTTACTGTAATCGTGTACAGTCACATACACTTGTGCGTGTGTATATCCACGCGTTCAAGTGTGCGTAACAATGAATTCAGAACGCAACTGTACCAGAACATAAATTGTTATATCAAATTACTCGTTTCTTACCCAATTTTGAATTTATATATACGTAAAATAGTACTCAATCTAGATAATAATGTCATTTGACAGTTGTGTTATGAAATAGTTTCAAGTCCTAACTACAGATTATACGATCTTGAGACACGGATATTAAACCATAGTTTAGAATTTTACATCATAATCTGCATTATTATAGCTAGAGTGCATTTATCATAGCTAGTCACCAAAGTTCTTATATCAATGCAATAATGTCTATTTTAGCTTGTCCCAGGGGACTATTTAAAGTGAACAGTGTGTATCTTTAAAGTTTGTCATTTCAAACGAATACGTCACATAGACGGTGTCGTTCTGTTACACGTAATACAGACTTAGACTTCAAAGAAATTATAAGTAAACATAAAAGGGACGTTCTTCGAGCAGGATTCTCTGTTATCATCTGCTGTCATATTCACAATGTTTTTAAAAAAAATATATATTAGAATTGACAATTAGGGTTCCCAACGTTTTGTAAGAGATATAAAGTATATTAAGGTCGTAGAACTAAAATGAACAGTATTTTTGAAAAGTAAACAGTTTTTTTTTTTTGACATTTTAAAAACATATTTTTTGCAGCTTTTTAAATATTCATTCGCCTCTCCACAATTTAAGTTAATACGTATTAAAATAAATGAGGCGCCGAATACCAGCGGTCATAAAAACAGTATTTTGTATATTTTTTTTAATAGAACAGTATTAACGAGCGAAAAAAAAAAATATAATACTGTTTTTATTAACACTATAGTTGAGAACCCTATTTACAATTAAAAATATATATATATATATATATATAAATAATATGCCATGAAAATGACAGAAACAATCCTGCTCAAAGAATGACCCAAATAATGAATCTTTCGATTCAAAGACATCTAACAGAAAAACGACATAATAAAACAGAAACACGATGTATTATATTTGTAGCCCATTCAACAGTGAGTAAAACTATTTGAGTCGTTTAAAACTCATTTAGCCTAGCCTTTTCGCAACTATGTTGGGGTCAGCTCGCAGTCTAACCAGATGTGGCGGAAAATACCTACGAAAGTCATAAACTAAAGCGGTCAGGTCTCACAGATCTGGACCGATTTGTGTTATTTTATAAGGGTGTGTTACATGTCAAAGTCACGATATCAGGCTAACTTAACTATTTGTCAGCTTATTTAGATAATCGTCGTTCAAGTATTAATATTAAGTACTATATTTATTAATTTAGCACATGTAGGTACCTAAGGTTGTATTTTGTGTAATACATTTGGATTTGTTTTAAACAATTCCTGTTTTATCTTCATTTGTTGTGCATATAGTAGAGTACAAGTCTACAAAAATGATAATTTTTTCCAAGGTTTGGTTGGCGCTGTAGCAGTGATTAGTTTTGTGCGGTATGGGTCGCGGGTTCGATTCCCGTAAGGAACACATATTTTTATGACCTACAGAAAGTTGTTCCGTGTATGGCTGTATATGCTAATGTTATTTGTTTCTCAAAACGCATCCATTAATATAAGAGAAAATCTTAGTGAGGAGCAAAATTAAAAAAAGATCGTGTATAAAATTATACACTCAACTGATAATCCTGTCTCCTCCTGTCCAACTCAACTGATGTCCTGTATATTGCGTTTTTGAAGTGAATCATATTAACAAAGAAAATTTTCTTCTTGTCCCACACTCGTATAACTTCAAAATCTAGCTTCACCATAATATTATTCTAAAATACCATCGTATTTATTCTTGCCTTTCATCTACATATTAATTTTACTCCTTACAAATGAACAAAAAAACAAAACCCCTGTTTTACAATCAAGCCTCCTTGTTCTAAAGCCAACAAAAAGTCTGACACAACATCCAAGATTACTGACTGCGTACACGCATACACTTGGCGCATACAAGCTCCCGCTGGGCCAAAGAACTACGACGTCTATTTAGCTACAGGTGGGCCTCGAGCTCTCGCCATTCTTTAAAATAACCACTATCCTTTATAAAATATGGCGATTTTACGTCTCTTATAAATAACTTTGCATTCAGCGCGCTTTCACGAAATAGGCAACAATTCTGGTTCTGCATACAATAGCGCCACATCCTAGTGTGTAGGCGGCCTATGAGTCACTAGGATGCCTAAGTGCCAGTGTACACTGCGCTCGTAACGCCTATCTAAATATCTTGGGATTTTCCAAATAGCTTAGGAGACTGGCCATTTAAATAATTTAACCTAGTTATTTTTTTTCTTTTACCCGCCTGTTTCGCCGAGTAGTATCAAAAACAAAAGCGTATCTATAACTACACCTAATTTATTTTAAACTAGTCCATCAGTTGCAAGACTGAGAAATCACTAGAAGCATTTTACTTGCCATGATACCGTTTCAAGCTTTTAAGATAAGCTGGGATTATATCAGAGAAACAGTATAATGTTCAACTTTAAAACTATGCCCGTGGCCCCATTCGTGTTCGACTCGTGTACTACTGCCCTAAGCGCATTAAACCGCGTACCTAAACATTGTACAGCTGCAGTGTACTTCAATCTTTATGTAGGTGTACCTTTCTAATTGACGTGGATCTAGAAAGCCGACTACATTAATATTTCTAGTCTAGTGCTTCAGTACATTTTCTATTTTATCATTGTAATGAACTGCAGTTAAATTGTACACTTGAATTTATTCAATAATGGAGAGGATAATTTTTTAGTTTGTGAATAGAGGTCTACTATAGGTGTTCGAGAATTGGAGTTCACGAAAATGTTAAATGGAAGATGTGCAGTGCACAGACAGTGGCCTGTTTGTACGTGCATTCATTATATATTACGACTTCGTATTTTTTTTTAAATCTATTGTTACTGTCTCTGTCCAATGAAACTAATGGCCACGGGCCTCTTCTCAGAATGATAATAATCAAGCCTTAGTCCACCACGCCAGCCTGGCGGATTGGTGGATTACGCACACCATCAAGTTCCTTATGGAACCATCTCAGGTGGGGAGGTTTCCAGGAGGATTTTCAATCAAATTCTGATCAAAAGTCTTAAAGGCAGGTGGGGTTTGAACTTAGGCTATGCTAATACCGTTGGAATATAGTAGGTATAGGTATAGGTATAAACGGGCTGTTTTCCGCAAATACACTCTTAAGCGCATGTTTTGCGTCGGGGTGGGATTAATGTCAGCTTATTCGATCCACCCCAGTTCTTTGAGAAATGCCAGCAGTCTCGTGACGTTGCTGGCTATTTCCCGGAGGAAGTACTTGGCCCTGTATCTGGCGACCTGAGGCAGTTCAGTAGCACGTGGGCTGCCGTTTCTTCCTCCTTCATGCATGCTCTGCACAGAGGATTGTCTGTAATTCCTATAACGAAAAGATGTTTATTGAAGGAGCCATGCCCGGTGAACGCTGCTGTGACAGTCCGAAGTTGTTGCTTCGTCAGTCGGAGCAGTTGGCTAGTTGTGGGTCCGTTAATGGCAGAGAGAATTTCCTTTGTCTTGGAATATAGTACTGTAATATATATTATGAACCTGTTATTTAAAGGACCGTAGTATACCTCAGAGCTTCTCAAAAGCTTTTAAGTAAACATAACATTCTGCACTGCATTAAACAACAGAACAGGAATGTTACATTAGTAGGAAAATTATAGAAATTATAATATATATAATAAAAATTATAGAAAATTATGATAACATAACATAGAATCACGCCTGTATTCCCCGAAGGGTTAGGCAGAGCTGTACTATTGTACATCCACATTTCGCAGATGCCGTTATTGCATTCTACCGGGCACAGTTCCAGACTCCGTGTTGCTACTGTGATAACATAACATAGAATCACGCCTGTATTCCCCGAAGGGTTAGGCAGAGGTGTACTATTGTACATCCACATTTCGCCGATGCCGTTATTGCCATCTGCCGGGCACAGTTCCAGACTCCGTGTTGCTACTGTGATAACATAACATAGAATCACGCCTGTATTCCCCGAAGGGTTAGGCAGAGGTGTACTATTGTACATCCACATTTCGCCGATGCCGTTATTGCCTTCTACCGGGCACAGTTCCAGACTCCGTGTTGCTACTGTGATAACATAACATAGAATCACGCCTGTATTCCCCGAAGGGTTAGGCAGAGGTGTACTATTGTACATCCACATTTCGCAGATGCCGTTATTGCATTCTACCGGGCACAGTTCCAGATTCCGTGTTGCTACTGTGAATTTCCAACAAATACAGAAAACCCAATAGTACTTTGGCCGATCCTAGAATCGAAACCAGGACCTGACATACACCAGTCGCACTTGCGACCACAAGACTAATTAGTCAGTCAAATTACTATTATTTAATCGTTTTGTCTATTTGCCTTTATAATTAACTAACGTACTCATCAGACAGGTCATTTAATGTATGAAACGTTGAGTTTTCGGTTAATTATTACGGTAACTAAATGATCTATCGTCATCATCATTTATCAAAAATAATTATGTATGGAACGAGAGCGGTTTTTGCTCACGTAGTTATACTAATTACTTAGACAACGACGAGAACAACAGGAAACGTTCGTAATGAAAATATTTAGTATTAAACGACTTCATCATCAGCCAGAAGACGTTCACTGCTGAACGAAAGCCTCCCCCAAGGGGGGGGTTTGCCATAATCCCCACGCTTGGCAGGCGGCTTGGGGATCGCAGTGGCTCACGGATTAGTGCGAGGACGCTGCTGCCCATCCTCCGGTGTCTGGCCGCAATTTTAAGATGTACCCGGATCTTAAACGATTACAATATACCTATTAAAATGTAGTTTTTTAATGAAACCTCGAACATCATTGAATTCTAAAAAAAAAACAATTAATCGCGTCGTATGTAGCTGTCATTATATAATTATTTATTATTCTTCTTCTCTTCTCTTGTTGCCCCATGCTAGGGTTTCTCCTATTCCGTGGTACAATTTACAAACATGTAGGTACATCTGACATATACATCTGACATACCTAGAATCGGAATCAAACCCACCAATACGTTGCTTAGAGAGTCAGTCGCAGAACCAGTGCGCCATTCGTGCCACTTAATATAAACAAAGCGAACTAAGCTATTTTCTATGGAAATTGGTCAAACTGCAAGCCCAGTAGTATTGCATAGTTTGTCGCGTTTCATTCTTATATATACATATGGAATACTTATCCATGTAAGGACTTAGACTCATGATCAATTTGGTCATGCGCACACGACGGACTCAGCTGTCGTATTTCCGTTGTCTTCGAATGACAGGTCGCTTTATTGACAGCTTCGTAACCCGCGCCGGCGCTGCTACATATTTACATGTGACGAGGTCGGATCAGACTTTTAAATTAAACTCGTAAAAAAGCCTACGTGTATAGATTAGTTTGCACACTAGCTTTTCTACTTATAAACCCTGTACAAAATAATGTGAAACTTATACATAAGAAAATTATGGTTGAAGAACCGTTATTCATGAATAAAATGGTTTCATTTAGAATTGAAGAAAATATGCTTTTAATAAGACCCATGTAATAGGGACGGGTGAGGAGGGCAGTAGAGGCAAGCCTTTTTCCAAAAGCCGGGAACAGTTTCAAACTACGAGTTGCTATTGAGAACTTATATACAAAAAACCCAATAACCCTTTGCCCGACCCGGAAATCGAACCCAGGACCTCACTAGAGCAATGAGGCAGGTTCTAAACAGTTGGCATGATAACTTTATACAGGATTTATCACTTAGGTATATATATTTATTTATTACACCATTTGATGATAATCCTAACTAATATTGTAAATTTGAAAGTAAGTTTGTTTGTTTGTTACCTTTTCACGCCTAAACCACTGAACCGACCATCATAAAATTTTGCATATACGTTATCAGGGATACAGAAAAGGACATGGGGTAACTTTCATCCAGAAAATAAGTACTATTCTTGAGGGAAAGAACAATAACTTTTTGACGGTCACAATTGCTTTAGGACCCGAAAAATGCACGGGTTCGCAATCAATGCGGGCGAACCCGCGGGCGAAAGCTAGTCTACTTATAAATCTACAAGTCTACAATACATTATTACTCTCAGAATAAACTCACGCTTACATCGATCAATTATTTCTGGTTTCTAATCGCTAACTGTAAATAAATCCCTTATGGTTGGAGAATTTCCAGTAGTTTCAACAATAAATACCATGCGTGGGCATCACCGACGATCGCACAACAGTAACCTCCGGGGTCAAAGGTCAACTAAGCATCCTTAAATAAAACGATTTACGCCTACGTTCCTACTAACCACTTTTAATATTAAATTATCGCTCTTTCATTTACATTTTGTTCCGGCAAACTAATATAAATAAGGTCTAATATAATATAATTGACGATGATGATGACGACACGTTTGGCGCAGCGACTAAGCGATTCGTTTTCTGCGCTACGTGTCGCGGGTTGGATGCCGACACAGAAAAATGATCTACAGATAGTCGTATCGGGTCTGGTTGTGTGTGCATGTGACATGTATGTTTGTAAACTATACCCACGATAAAAGAGAAATCCAAGAGTGGGGCAACGTTTTTAAAAATAAAGAAAAATACATTTTCATTACCTGCTGTCCAACTGTTGGGCACGGGCCTCTTCTCAGCCTGGGTGAGAGTCAATGTATATGGAACCAAGTTTGCGGGTCACCTCACGATATTTCCCTTCACTGTTAAAGCAAGAGATTTTGTACATGAATTCGAAAAGATTCAGATTAGCGAACCGGGGTAGAACTCAACCCTTATATTTTTTTTAAAGAGTAAGCATGGAATTTCTTGCGGTTCTTCTCCATAGAACAAAGTTTTTGCCCTATTAAGGTTTTAATAGAGCCTTTAATAGATTTATTTGAAAGTAAAACATTTTTATTCTGTTCTATGACCCTCGAACCCTCAATGCTCCTCAGCTATCACTGCTAATATAATAAATAAGTTATTTATATTTAACTCGTAAATTATAAAAGTAGGTATACTATAAGTTATGTATTAATTAAATGAAGAAATAGCATAGTAATTATATTCACAAACTAAATCCTTTTTTATATATACTTATTTTGAAATGCGACTTACCAAGGGATTACGCTATTATATTGGACAGTAGCATCCTTCATTGTATTTCAAACGACATATATTACAATCACTGCTGCTTGCCAAGTGATTATAAGTTAGATGTTCTAGTCCAGGCTTCATGCCGGTCACGAAACATTAATGGCTCTAAGCAAAAGCTATAACACCATCATTAAAATATTGCAGTACCATGTCACAATGTCTCATTGGTCTAGTGGTCTTAAGCGCAACTACTGAGCGTTGGATCTTGGGTTCGATTCCCAGGTCGGGAAAAGTGTTATTTTCTGTAGGTATGGAATTTCTCAGTAGTCTCTAATGTCTTCTTCTACATAGGATTCCTTAACAGCATCGGCAAAATTAGGGAATACTGGCGTGATGTTACATGTTACAATCAAGAGAATATTCAAATCTGTTACGAGGTAACCGTCTTCGTTTAGTTAATATGTATCGACGTAGAACCGGCTCAGACCCAGTTGGTCACAATTGTCTGTGTATTACCGCCCGACCGACGCCGACGTAGGCGGAGAGCTTAACTGATGTATAGCGCCCCTTTAAATGCTACGTTTTTAGGTTCACTCTATTTGATGCTTTATATCTGGCTCCATAAAAATTGTTTTTGCTTGCTGCGTAGCTTTAGTTATGTTCTGGATGTAGTTTGAAAACTAAGTATTATATTAGGATAATAGTCATTAATAGACGAGCCTTTTTACGAATCCGATCAGGTCCGATATCAGGCAAGTAAGTTGTCATCAATATATGATCGCCTGCACAGCTTTAAAGGCTAATTTCACTAAGATAATCCTTTACATAACAGTCTACGACAAAAATAAATAAAAATACATTCGGCTTTTACAATCTGCATATATTATTTTTTCTCTAAACTATAAATTAAATATATGCATATATTTTTTATTCAAAAACTGTTTGAGCGTATACAAAACGTAAGGTGTAAACGAGCTATAACGGCTATAATCGCTTCACTGGTCCATTTACTTACAATAAAATTGATGATTTTGTATCAGATTTCGCTTGTAGGTAATTATTTTTGGGCAACTGTGGTTAAAGTTGCTCACGCGCCGGTGTCGTGAAACAGAAGCTTATAGTATGTCGATGAACCGAAATACAAATCCAATTCTGGAGATCCGAGTAAAAATATTGATCATATTTTTATTTCATGAGTGAGTTGAGTGGTGACTAAGGGTCGATAGGTCGTTGTACATCAACACCTGCACTCTTAAAGACCTGTGCGAGGCCACGGACAACACTATTGATGTGGCCAAGTACTATCCAAAGAAGAAGATAGGACTGTACCTCTATTATGAGTTTTTCACTGTTTACTTTCATAGTAAATGTAAATTTTTATGCAAGCGATTTTAGTTCTTAACTTGGTTACATTAGGGATTAGAGTCGCAAACATGACATCTCCATAATATCGTAAATAGTAAATCAAAACTTAACTATGACACATGTCACATAAGCGACTCTAATCTCTAATGTAACCAAGTTAAGAACTAAAATCGCTATCATGAAAATTTACTATGATAGTAAATAGTTAGAAAACTCGTGATAGAGGTACTGGATAAGGGAAAACAGAAACATGGCCTCATACTACAAATTGTCACATAAGTACGTTCTGCAAAAATCACATTTACAAATGACCGGTGTTAATAAGCAAAGGAGAACTTAAACATAAAAATGATAAAATGTATTGATAAGAATATTCTTTTATTAGTGATCAGTTAACGGTTTTTATCCGTCAAATACTTGATCTTAATGTTCATCTACATCTTAAAAGCTAGCGGATATCCGGGCGATATAGTCACAATACTGTCACTGTGATTGGACTACGAAATTGGACCAGTACAAGTAAACTGACAACATTGTCTCGGCCGCTTACGTTGAAGAGAAACTTGCTAATGGTTCTCTAACTCGATCACTTCAAACATATTCCATACAACAAATGAACGTCATCATTAGAGGAACGAATGAGGCATCGACCTCACTACAATTAGAGTAGTTAATATAAATTATATTCTCACATTGGCTCCAACATTGGCCGAACACGCATGAAACTGTTACGCATCCATTGACGGTTTACTGAAAATAATGAGACCAATCTTGTTTATAAAAACTGCAATGGATGCCGTCTATTCGCCAACGTGTAGAGCCCAATGTTGGAAAATTAATTCGGAGAATTTGAATACGATACTGATTAATGATTAACAATAAGTAGTTACGGTGTGGTAGGTACATTGCGGTTTGTAAAACTTGTGAGAAAATGCTAGTCATAATGCTCTCGATTCTGGAAACTGCATTTAATTGTGATTAAGAATAGGATTATTTAGTCAAATCCTGGTATGAGTAAAAACTGAACGGTGTTGTATTTCAATAATTAATTTCAATATTATTAGTTAGATTTTCTTCCAAAAATCCTAGCTATATCTAACTATAATCCTACTAATATTATAAATGTGAAAGTTTGTGAGGATGGATGGATGGATCTTTGTTACTCTTTCATGCCAGAACAGCTGAACGGATCTGGATGATAGGCACAAAGATAGATTATAGTCCAGAATAGCACACAGGCCACTTTTTATCCCGGGAAAATGCACGGATTCGTAATTCACGCGGGCGAAGCGACGGGCGGAAGCCAGTATTATAAATGCGAAAGTAAGTTTGTTTGTTTGTTATCTTTCACGTCTAAACCACTGAACCGATAACCATGAAATTTTGCATATACGTTGTCAGAGGTACAGAAAAGGAGATACCGGCAGATCGGCAATGGGGTAAGATCGTACCGATCGAATTGTCGACTGATTCGAGCACCTTTTTATTGAGTAATAAAATTGCTTCCATCGACTGGAGAACAACATATAAAAACTGGTCGAATCAGCCGGAAATTCGATCGGTTCGGATCTTACCCCATTGCTAATCTTACCCCAACGCAACTTATTTCATAAATCTGGTGTACTAAAATTCAATATTCTCTTTATACGCACTTTGGTGTAATAAAATTTGAACTGCTATGACTAGATATACGATTCCTAGAATTATACGACCGCAAACTAGATTAACGACTAGAATACCAGGTATGTACGGATTTATCCCGGATGCGACAATACCTATATACCTGGACTAGATAAATGTATTATGACATATTCCTAGGGTTGTCAGGCGTTATTCGGCGTAGGGATTCAAATTTTTATGAGTGAATCCAAGTAATTATGACACTGACATTTCATGTATGAATAAAAGTTCAGAAATAAATAAAGATTTAGGCTGCCTCGTTGGTCTAGTGGTTGCAAGCGCGACTGCTGAGCGTGAGTCCCCGTGGGTTTGATTCCCGGATCGGGCAAAGTGTTATTAAGTTCTCCTGTATGGAAATTCTCAGTAGCAACACGGAGTCTGGCACTGTGCCAGGTAGGGTATAGGGTCGCTCCCTATTACACGGGACTCAATAACGGCATCGGCGAAATGTGGGTGTACAATAGTATGCTTCTGCCTAACCTTTCGGGGAATACAGACGTGATGCTTATGTTAAATAAAGAATAAAAAATAGTGGTAAATCATTAAATACAATATTACTTGCCATATTTCCCACCGGCTAACAAGTGACTTTTATCTACAACGTAAATGTCAAATTCGAATATGTTAATACTATAAATTTAATAGCCTGCAATTAATTTGACGCCTGCAATTAATGGTCAAATGACCATAACAACTAAAATAAATGCATTTGCAAAACGCTTTAATTTCCAGCTGTTAGAAAAATAAACGAATTTGTTAATAGTACCTACCTACCATTTTTATTTTTGTTAAATTATTCTGTTTGCCGTGAATGTGGCCTGGTGAAGCAATGCGCGTGGGCGTGAAACTGCAGCGCAGGCGTCAATAATCAAATTGGACTCGTATCAAGCGAATATTTATCTAACTGAATTGTACTTATGTCTATGATGACTATCTTATCTAAATTTCATAATATATCATCAAATTAAAGAGGCAAACCAGATTAAGTAAAAAAAAATGTGTTAGTACCTATATATGAGATTGATAAACGCCAACACTGTTTGACCGATCACCATGAAAGTTGGTACATCTCTAAGTGTTTTTAATGGAGAAGATTTTATGCTATCTATTTTAACTCGCCCATAGAAAGCCCTGCAATATACATTGGCAGTATAACGTATGGCTGGGCTGCTAGTCCTATCCTACTTCCTACTATATAATATTATAAATGTGAAAATTTGTGAGGATAGATGGATGGATGTTTGTTACTCTTTCACACAAAAATTACTGAACGAATCTGAATGAAATTTGGCACAGAGATAGATTATAGTCTGGAATAGCATAGGCTACTTTTTATCCTAGCTAGTAATTTATTTAATTTTAGAATAAAAAGTCATTAAGTACCTTACAATAATCCGCAAGAACATTCTAGAAAATTAAATGATTTACATAACAACACCATCTGAATGTTTTCACATATAAAAAGATAATGGAACAACCCTAGATGTGACCCTTAGTGCGTGGGCGAGCCACTCCGGCGCACGTCAAGTGAACCAGTATCAGCTAACCTACCTACTTACCTATGCCACATGAATTTTTATGTTTTATTATTTTATAGAATAGAATTAAATTTCAATTCAAGTTTCTAATAAGTTAAACAATCTCAATTGTTTTCAAAGAATTACAGAAAATAATATGAAATGTTTTTTATTCTGTGGTACACATACGAGTATTGCATGAACTCTTGTTTTGTTGCAAGTGTGCAGCGATATTTATAATATTAATTGTACTAAGTTATTTTAAATTAACTTTTAGTTAATTGTCTTACTTTAACATTTTAAAAAATATACTACAAAAAACAGGGGCGGATTGAGTACTGGAGCAGAAGCCCAGGAACATCCACAATATTGGTTGAAACTTTTGTCTTGAAAATGATTTTTGTCGCCAATCAAAATTTCTTCGTTACCCCATTGTTCCCGAACGTCCAAAATCCGGCCTTGCCAAAAATCTGATAGTTTATATCCCTTATAACTAATCGCTATCATCTTTATCAATTTCAATCAAATCCCTGCTAATTGGTTGTATGAATAAGTAACAATTACCCATTACACTGATCTTCCAACAACAAACCTACAAACTATAACATATTAACATGAGTGACCATTTATCAGTACCTATCTAATGGTTTTTGACAAATGAAGAAACGCTACGAATAAAACAAAAACGTTGACTTTTAAAGATTAATATTTTTTTAGATTTAAAAATCAATGTCAACGACCAGAAGAAGAAAAATGATAAGCCTTATAACCCGTCGCGATACCTAAAACATCATAGAAAGTATGATAGATGGAAAGAGAGAAAGAGGAATACCAAGAAGGAGACGCATAGATCTGACAAAGGAAAAGCTATCAAGACGTACAAAGAAATGTAGAAACTGACAGAAGAGAGATGAAAATAGAAAATGTTACGAACAAGAGTCAAAGTCTTCGGATAAATCAATTAGCACTAAAGCTTTAAATAGTAAACATACAAAATTTCATTATCACCCGTATGGAAATGTAAACACGTGATAATTGTCTTATTAAACACTGTTCTAATTAATGCGTCACGCTCACAAGATGTTTTCCCATAAATAAACAAAAGCCCAAAAATCGCGAATAATACACTTTCACAATAAGTCACACCTAGGTGTTAATTTATATTCGTGGATGTAGGTGTAACAATACAAAATAATTCTGAACTCGGATCCCCACTCCGGCCCCCAAGATCGCGTTCCGCAAATACGTTGGTGATTCTATTAAAGAGCTATTTATCTACCGGGAGTCTAGAAATAAAGCCAAAAATGTATGAAAATAATGTACTCGAGTTTAAGAGTCGAGTAAGTGTTCGTACAAATGCGCGCGCACGATTTCTTCATACATTTTTTGGCTTACCGATACGATTTAGATCTTAGAAAACTCATAATAAAGGTGTCGGGCACGTTTCTAAACTGATTAACAGATAGACAATTAGCTCGCTACCTAAAACTGCATCGGCGAAATGTTGGTGTGCAATATAACACTGTTAACCCTCTGCGGAATATAAGCGTGATGCTTTGTTATGTTATACTATCTATGTAATGTTCGTTTTAGACTACGCTTGGTGAACTTTTTGATCGGTCTTTCTAAGACCCTCCGTGCCGTAGAGCAACGCATATTTTGACAGTCATTCATAGGCATTCAGAAGTCCAAAATCAAATTAATTGTAATTAGACTTACATGACCATTTTGAGCCTTTGAGATGTACATATGTGTGTAAGCTATATCCACGATACAGGAGAAATACAAGTGTCGGACATCGTTTCATAAAAGACATCGACTGGAAAGGCTGTGTAGAACCCATAGACTTAGAATTCCTAGAACCATTATATACAGATACACTAAAACAAAATTGTTCAAAAGAATAAATTCTAATTCACAATACCATTAATTTTATACTTTTTTCTCTTCTCAGTGATGTGATAAGACTCGATTACCGCGAATTCGTAAGGTGAATGACCTTTGTATGTCATGAACTGTATATCGAATCACACGCGTGTGTTGGTCTAATACAATTTTGTGTGTATCACGATTTTACATACGTAACAACACGCTTGTTATTGCTAACGGGGTAAACGATGTTACTATACGCATTGTGATGTGAAAGGAAAATGGATTTTCCTTGCAAAGTAGAATCGGATTCGAAAACCTGAAAGGACGTACAGTTGTTTTTTTTTTTTACTATTTAATCTGCATGTTAGAAAAGTTGAAGGAAAGAGGTCCGTGGGTCGCAGAAAGTCCTGGCTAACATAAAAGAATAGACAAACAGGAGTTGCAAGTGCTGCAAATAGAGAAGAGTTTGCGAAGCTGATTGCCGACCTTCGCTAGTCGGAGAGGCACCTTAAGAAGAAGAAGAAGTTGCATGTAATTATAGTTTGTTCAGGCCTATATGACTGCAGCATGTGTTAAGATAATAATTGATACTTAGGCAGTTCCATTATCAATCGTTTATCATGGGTAAATTTCGGTTGCTGTCATATTTGTCTCTGAATACACCTGGTAGTCACGAAGGAATGATCGGCGATTTCTCTATCGTTGGTTGTGTTGGGTGGGTGTTGGATGGGTGGCTATCATCGCTTACCAGGTTAACAGCAAGTTCAGTTTCAGCAGTTTCAAATTTAAATTATTTATTTGTAGTAGTATTTGTATTTGTAGTTACAAAGGTTTGGTTTACCCCATGTAATAAAAAAATGCTATAGAATTGCATAATTATAGGCATGCAGTCGGCTCCTGCAGCTCGTCCTTTGTCATCGTATATTGGCTGTCTGCTTGTTTCTCACCTTTGATAAGGAATCTAGCTGATCAGTAGCTGATTACCGAAGTAACAATTTATTCATACCGAAAATTTTTAAATGTATACACGACAAAAAAAAATATTTCTAAAGTTTTGTTTTTCCGATTTTTTGAATCGCGATCATTCAGCCATCTGCTAGAGCTAAGCAAGATACTTATTTAATGGTAGTCCTCTAGAGACTCTACTCGTATACCAGGAGACCACACACCATACTTGTATACTAGACCTCTCGTTAACAAAACTAATTTAGTTGGCACTATTCAACACCACGCTTGCGGTCCAAAGACCATAACACATGGATACACAGGCAGCGCTATGAATTATGCGGGAGCATAAATGTATGCGCTTAAATCTTTACTCGGGTTTAACGATACGTGGACCCACGTGGGTGACACCTGGCGTTTGGGTTTGACGTTGGTCACTGGTGACCGAGTTTGAGTAAGAATAAGCGATTGAAGGCCTAAATAAGGCTAAAGACTGCTGTGCACGGGCCTCTTCTCACAATGAGACGGATTAAGGACATATTCCACCATGTGATCTTGGTGCGTCTCACGCAATAATTATCACTGTCTATTATCCTGTCGTATTTTATATCTGTAATACTAATTTAACATACCATCACGCCTGATTGCCCCGAAGAGTTAAGGGGATGTGTACTATTGTACACCCACAAATGAAATGAAATTGTTTATTTTGCAATTAAGGTTTTTTCAATAACTTTTGCACGTCTTTTTCTTTGAACTAGTTGCCATCAGTATTTCTTATGACTATCTCTGAGAAGAATCACACATTTCGCCGATGTCGTTATTAAGTCCTAATTAATAGGGGTCGAACCTCTTGCCATTTAGCGGGCACAGTTCCAGACTCCGTACTAGAATTTTAATACAGAAAAACCCAATAACACTTTGCCCGACCCGGGAATCGAACTCAGGCCCTCACGCTCAGCAATCGCGCTTGCGACCAGTAGACCAATGAGGCAGTTTTATAATATTAATATTCATAAAATAACCGTTTCTTGCTGACTTGTTTTTTGTTAGAATACCAACGACCCCAAACTGAATGATAGATGAAACCGCAATGATTCATTAATAAATGACTGTATACTTGATTGATTTTGTACCGATGAATATGGTAGCTATACTATGAAAAGTTGCGGTCACAAAATCTGTCTAGACTTTCACGGTAAAAAAGATTCGAAGAGCTACCGCTTTTGATATTCTGGCTTCGACTCCGACGACACAAAAGGTTCTTAGAAACTAAATATATAATATTAAACTTCTGGGCAAATTCGTTATTAGATAAAGCCTAGATAGTAACCGTCTGAAGGATAAAAGTACAATACAACACAATACACTTTGTTGCACATCAGAAACTGAAAAAAATGGAAACCAATAGAGATGTAGAAGGAATCGGAATTGACGATATCTGCCAGACAACCTTAAGTATCACATAAAATAAAAATAGTCACATAACAACAACATTTTGAAATACTTTTTCACTTTTAATCCCAACATATATATGTATATTACTCAAACAGATATACCAGAAAGTGAACAATATTTTCAGTACCGTATCGTTAGCAACAAAAGCTTATCACTGTTGAGATATTTTATGAATGAAAACTTGCAAATATTACTTTATGTAATTAATTCAGTATTCTAGAACAACCTAACTTTATCAACTTGTGTAATAGATAATTCAGAATAATAAGGGAAATTGTTACTATTTAGATATAAATCATTACTTATTACCTACCTATATAAGTACATTATTTTCTAATCAAACTAAATAATATCTAATATAGCATGGCTAAGGTAAAAAAAGTGATACAAAAGGCTTTTGTTTTCTCTACCATAAACAATAATAGGTAATATCTTCTTGGATTCAATTTTAAAGTTGCAAAAAGTTCATCCAGTTATGTCTCTGGCTATACATCTTGAATACGTGACTTTCAGAAAAGTCTTTGCCTAACATTTATTAAGGAAAATAAAACAAGTATTAGGTTTCGAGTCGCTTGGTGCTTTTAGTCTTATATTTCAGACAACGTCGAATATTAAAAAGTACAGTCTTGTAATAAACTATTGTTTAAACCCGACTTCCTTCTCGCCAAGTTGTTTCGTCTCCAGTATTCGAGACCTTTCCTATCGTGTTGTTAGAGCAACTTTTGTACCAGTAAAGAATCATCGCCCGGACCAGGATAGTCACCCAAATGTATAGACTGGTAGAGGGATTTTTTTACGATTTACCTGCTCATAGCCTAATAATATAAAACTACCAAAATTCTTTCTTTCTTTCTATCTTTTTTTAAAAAACGTTGCCACCCACTAGGATTTCTCCTGTATCGTGGGTACAGTTTACAAACATACATGTCACATGCACAGACAACCAGACCCGAAACAACTATCTGTAGATCATACAAATATTTGTTCCGTGCGGGGATCGAACCCGCGACACCTAGCGCAGAAAGCTAACCGCTTAGCCACTGCGCCAACCGTGTCGTCAACTTGTTACTATTTAGAATTTTACTTTCATATTATAATAAAGACGTAAAATATCTAAGTCTGGTTACAATAGAAGTTCCAATTGTCTAGCTTTACTCAAGTCGTTAAGACATAAAGCGAATAAAGCGCTTTGAAAACTAAGAATTTACACATCAAACGACATCATTATACTAACAATGTTGTCTAATAGACTGAGATAAAATGTGACTCTTTCTAGAAAAGCCTTGTTTATCCCTTCATGTTAATCTGTAAAAGTGAAGAAAATATTCTATCATGATTATGTTTTCAAACCAGCCTATCATAGTGACTGTTGGCCATATGCCATATGCATCTACCTTACCGTACCTTCTAACCGCTTAACCTTATAACTTTAATCATCATCATCTGCCTAGCCTTTTCTCAACTACATTGGGGTCGGCTTCCAATCTAACCGGTTGCGGCTGAAAATCAGTATTTTACACGGAGCGACTGCCATCTGACCTCCTCCACCCAATTACTGGGAGACACTCTAAGGTTAGACTAGTTGTCAGACTTTTTGGGCTACTGACACCCGTAACGACTGTCATAGGTCTTCGTATGACATCCGGGACCAACTGCTTAACGTGCTTTCCGAGGCACGGAGGGGTCTCGATATGTGAAAGGTCACCCATCCAAACACTGGCCGCGTCAAGCGCTGCTTACCCTCGCAGATCGATCAATCTGCGCGTTAGCTATGTGGCTACGAGCCTCTCTAACTTTATTATAATATCATTTTCTCCAGCTATTACTTCTTATTCCAGCTTCGATCTGACGATTGGCGAGAAACTGCTAAAGATCGAACCGAGTGGCGTGCTGAGCCAATTGGTTAAGTGTTGCTTCCGATTGGAAAGAAGGTAGATTTAATTGGTCTGTACTGCTTTCTGTTGCAATCTGCACGTTTAAGCATCTCTCAGACAACATCTTTGATGTAACGATGCATTACATCGGCGTCGTTACCAGTTTTTTATAAAACAGTCAAGTAAAACATAAGGTTTTCTTTACTTTCTGTATACAGAACCATCTTATAAACAGCCAAAGAAAGTTCTGTATAAAGAATAAGTTGGTCCTTCGTAAATCAAATGCACGTTACTATTTCATCACACCGGAGGACGGGCAGCAGCGTCTTTTCACTAATCGGTGAGCCACTGCGATCCCCAAGCCGCCTGCCAAGCGTGGGGATTATGGCACCCCCCCCCCCCCTTGGGGCAGGCCTTCGTTCAGCAGTTGACGTCTTCTGACTGATGATCATGATATAAATGTAGTTATAAATTCCATATAACCTCGACGGATATATGAAATGGATATCAGTATTTTCAGAAACAACACAAACAGTAAACATTAAAACGAGATATGCTTTTAAAAACTTCATGTTCGAATCTAATAAACATTATAGTGTATGTGGAACGCCAATTTACGACTTAGCTAGTGCATAGCATCACGCCTGTATTCCCCGAAAGGTTAAGCAGTACACCGACATTTCGCTGATGCTGTTATTACGTTCAATGTCTTCGAAAGCGAGCCTATTGCCATCTACTGGACACAATTTTAAACAAGCTGCTGCTGAGAATTTTGTAACTGAAAAATCCTATAATTCTTTGCCCGACCTGTGGATTGAATCCAGGACCTCACGTTCAGCAACCGAGCATATTACAACTAGACCAGTGTTCATATATTGTATTATCAGCGAGGCAAATATTCAGGATTAGGTTATCTTCTCCCCACCCAGTGGCGGTCCGAGAGGAGGTCGTGGGGGTCATGACCCCCCCAAAATCGTATAAATAAATAAAATTATTAAATTAATATGACCTCCCCCAAAGTGTTTGGCTGCGACCGCGCCTGCCTTTAACAGGAACTAAATATTAAGTTGAGGTAAAGGGTTTCGAGACTGATGTTATAATAATATGTTAACGTTAAGAGTTTTTAGGTTTGTCTATTTTGAATGTATGGTTTCGGCTCTCAACCTAAATATTTTGAGACCCAAAATTATAAATGGTTTCGGCCAAAAATGAGAGAGACAGGCACACATTTGTACAACACAAGTACCAAATAATCGGTCGTAACTCAGTGGACTATACGAATAAAGATTATGATCTTTGCAGATAACTTTAATGCGCAGCTCTATAATATCTAAGTTTGGTTTATTGTTTAACTAGAGATAACTGAGGGTACATAAAACTGCTTTATTTATGTTAGTGTTCGAAAACATATCGTGTGACAGTGCAATTAAATTTTTATTGTTTGGATTATATTTCGGCGTCGTGAATAATAATAAATTCAACCCATTACTGTCCCACTGCTGGGCAAGGGTCTCTTCTCATAACGAGAAGGGTTAGGCTTTAGTCCATCACGCTGGCCCAGTGCGGGTTGACGGACTACACACACCGTCAAGAACTTTATGGAGCTCTCTCAGGTATGCAGGTTTCCTCACGATGTTTTCCTTCACCGTAAACGCAAATGATAATCAAATTCTGATCCGCACATGATTCCGAAAAGTCAGAGGTGCGAGCCGGGTTCGAACTCAGACCCTCCTGCATGAAAGGCAAGCGTTCAACCGCTAGGCTATCACTGGTTTTCACACTGGTGTCGTGAATAGGATCAATATTTTTTTAGAAATTTATCTGTGAAATAATGTCACAATCGGTTATTTAAACAAGGAGGATAAAAATAAGGGAAATCTAAAAGTTTATGGCCCATACTTGTCAAGCTGATCGGGAAGATCCAGTCAGACTGTTAGTTATTTCAATATTTACTTAGTATTATTTTCAACAGAACCAAGATTTGTTCATAATGTTAAGTTTAATCACCGCTGAAACTTTTTAGTGGGGTATATTTAAGAGCAGTTTCGTATTCTAGCAAAACCCGACGTTAATGAGGCGGCTAATTACTTACAATGAATTAAAATCATAAAGAAACACTTATTATCGTGTGTAACACTGTAGTTTTAATTACCAGTAAATTTTCACATTAACTCATATAAATTAAATCTCCATTTCTCTCACTAGTAATTAAAAGTCAACGTCTGTTACTAGTACCTAATGAATAAAAGTTAGAACCTTAATTATTATACTGTTGGCAATTAATTATGTGATTTACGACGTGGGACTAATTAAGTGTTGCATTACACTAAATTAAATACTTTAATATGGCGTAAAATATATAGAAACTTGGGATATTTGTTTATCGTTAAAGTTGCTCTACGAAGAAGAAAGATCATACAACGAAATAGAAATAGAAATAATCTTTATTTTGCGTGAAATATGGTGGATTTACAGATCTTCGTATTTTATAATTTGTTTCACATATTTCGCCTACTTAATTCGGCATGCAAAATGTAGATAATTGAAATAGACATAAGTAAGTCTTGCCAGTCTTAAAATCTTAGTTTTGAAATAATTAAGGATGCTAAGAAATTTTTAAATACTATAAAATGGGATGACAGGTATTAACTTCGAAACATCAACTAGATAACACAAATATCTATTTAAAATAAGCTTAACGAGTTAACTAAAATTAAACTTAACTTTAACGACGGAATTAAATGAAGTTTTTTACTAACTGCAACTGTTTTCGGCTTTCGGCCTAAATATTTAAGACACATTTGAGTGTCAGTACTACAATGATTTTAGTATAGATACCGGTATTCATTCAGACATTTTATAGAAGATTTAGGAATACACCCGTTGTGATTTAATTATAAGTTTTAATAATTAAAATATTTTAATACTCAAAGGCGATATGGCCGAGCAACAAAGTACGCATTTCCATTAGCCGACAACAACATCCGACACGATACCGTCATGTCGGCGGCATCAACTGAAAATGTGAATCTGTAAAAGCAGATAGATAGTGAATAAGTGTATATGATAAATTGGTTTATATGCATTTGTGTGGAGCCACATTATGCCTTTTCATTTGTAGAATACTACAAACAAAAATTAAAAAATGATTGACTCATGTGGGATTTGTGACGTCCGGCAAAACGTGTCAATCAATCATTTTTCATGTTTTTATTTTGGTTTTATTTCAACAATTAGATTCTGTATCCAGCAATATATTTAACAATGTCGTGCACTGTTCGTAGTTTTATGAAAACGCCCGAGGAAAGTGTAGCGACACTCATGACGCATTAATTTTGTATGCTCAGGCTCTCGATTGTAACAGCGCAGCGCAGCAGTCGTCTCCTCGAAACTAATAATTAAGTCGTTATTAATTATGATGTATTTATTTACTAGTACCAGCAAACTTATTCATTTATTTACATGCCCCTACATTGGTGACCCCGACGCAATTCGAATAAGCAGCCTTCTACTTGAAATTGATCTTTACCCCTAGTGTAAGTTTCTTTGACAAATTCGATTTACTACATCGAACGCGTTCGGGGCGCTCCGATTGGTCCGTTTCATGCTCTCCACTAATCGGAGCGCCGAACGCGTTCAATGTAGTAAATCGAGTTTGTCAAAAGAAACTTACACTAGGGGACTGGAAAAACGGACAATCGTTTATGTTTCCAGCAATAGTAAATGATGATTTTCACAACACATAACTGTTTGATTTACTACGAAACGAATTGAGAGGCATATTTCGTTCGTTGCGTTTTAATTCCTAATTTGAAGTTAGTGTAGGTAGTCGGCATAATGTACTTTATTATGATTTAATTGGTGTTGTAGGAGTTTTAACAAGTTTAAATTACTTTATTACTTGTTTTTATGTGTTTGGAATCATTCTTCGAGTGCCTCATTGATCGAGCTAAGTGTTATTCTGTCTGGAAACTCTATAGCAGCTCGGAGTTTAGAACTGTCCCCAGAAATGAAATGAAATTATTTATTTTGCAATTAAGATTTTAGGTCTTTTTTAAACTAGATGGCGTCGGCATTTCCTATGAGAAATGCAGAAACAAACTCAGGGGTCAAGGTCTCCAGTAGATGGCAATAGGATTACCTCCTTTCTCATTGGTCCCAATAACGGCATCGACGAAATATAGGGGGTTAATAGTACACTTTTGACTCTGGCAAAACATGAAAATATGGACCCAATATTTCACTTTTCATTCATATAAAAAGTATTATAAGTTATGTGACAACTTATAATAACGTAAGCTACTCTTGTTAAAACTTTACAGACAAGTTGTTGTCTTCAACAGCCTGTCCTGTGTCATGTGACTCCACGTGAGGGAATATTGCCAGAAACACCACACTAAACAAATAATTGGATAACATCATCATCAGCCAGAAGACGTCCACTGCTGAACGAAGGCCTCCCCCAGGGGGGGGCGGGGTGCCATAATCCCCACGCTTGGCAGGCGGCTTGGGGATCGCAGTGGCTCACCTATTAGTGAGAGGACGCTGCTGCCCGTCCTCCGGTGTCTGGCCGCAGTTTTAAGACGTACCCGGGTCTATTTGATAACATATGTATGTTACGTTTATTATTGATATTAAGTACTTTGCTAAGACAACCTTATTGGTCAAGTGGTTTCAAGCACAACTGCTGAGCGCTAGGTCTTGGGTTCGATTCTCGGGCCACTCAAAGTGTTTCTGGGTTTATCTGTTTTGAAATTCTCAGTAGCAGCACTGAGTCTGGAACTGTGCCCGGAAGATGGTAATAGGCTCGCCCGGTATTACATGGGACTCAATAACAGCATTTGTGAAATGTGGGTGTATAATAGTACATCTCTGCCTAACCCTTCGGGGAATACAGGCGTGATGCTATCCTATGGTATTATTTATTTAATCAGTCCATCATCCATTCTTCAGAAAACTTCATCTAAATCTAGTGATTATATCTGTACATATCTCTTTGTTTGATTGTAGTTACCAAGAAACTCGCACTCAACTAACTACGTGTAAATGCTCTTTACGATTAGATATAACAATAACTTCCCAAGTTCGTAAGTAAATTAATTCAAATCGAGCGGTCCCACAATACTCCGCGCAGTATTTATCTGTATCTGCGTTACTTATCTTCAGCCACAGTTAGTCCGCCTCCGTAACCGCTTATCTGCTGAACAATAGCAATTCGTTCTTGTTGCATTTAAATCTTACTTTATAAACATTCGAAGTTCGATACAAAGGCTATTTTAAGAATCGGGCGTTGAAACAAGCGAAGCGCGTTCTCTTTTCGATATTTTTTTCTAGATCTAAGACCTCACAAACGGACCGTTCTGTTACCCTTTGATGTCTTTCATCTGTCTGTTGCTTTTTACTAGTTTTCCTATAAGCTTTTCTCTAATTAAGTTTATTTACTTGTTGGAGCGCAAAAACGGCCACGGTTGAAATCAAAACTCACAAGTTGCCAGAGTTGAAACTAAAGTCGTATAAACCAAACCAAATTTAACCCATTACTGTCCCACTGCTGGGCAAGGGTCTCTTCTCAGAATGAAAAGGATTAGGCTTTAGTTTACTACGCTAGCCCGGTATGGGTTGGCGGACTACACACACCATCAAGAACTTTATGGAGCCCTCTCAGGTGTGCAGGTTTCCTCACGACATTTTCCTTCAGCGTAGTGTTCAAAGTAGTGTTTTGGTAAAATTGAAGTTTTAAAATGTATCTTCAATTCTTCACCTCCTTCGTTTTTACTGTCGGATTCAATTACTCAAACAAATATTTGTATGGCCTACTAAGATTGTCAATATGGTGTAAATCTGAGAAGCATAGCGTGCTATAATTCCGATATGATTGCTCATTTCATGGCCCCAACATCTAAGCACCAGCGACAAATCTCGCAACCGGCATTCCCTATTAGAAATTACAATAAAATTTGTAGCCACTACAAATAAAATGTTATTTTCTAACGACGCACTCTCGCCACTGGCACTGATCATTTTTATAGTTTGTAATGTCTAGACGCACTTAGCTTTGTTTTTTATGACCTATAAAACGTAGCACTAACTAATCAATCAATGCGGTGTATTTACTTCATTTTAAAGAATCTGTGATACATGTTTTATAGAATTAGATGAGATCGGATACAATAAAACACGAATCTCCGCAGACTTGATAGGATATTTTGATCATTTAGGGCTACGTACAATATGTTCATTAACAAAGTAACACTCGTTTAACATTGCAAAAATGATTATCAATAATTTTTTATATTGTTAGTGAAAACGATTCTTAATCTCACAGAACACATGCACAGGAACCCTGCACGTGAGTAGATGTCACAACACTTATTAGTCAAAGAACATATATTAGGTATAAGTTCATCGACACGAAAATATTTCTTAGCAAGCTTAAATTAAGCTATGTATTATCATGCAACATCAAATTCAACAAATTATATCATATGTAGGTATAGGTATAAAAGATTTGATTTCCACAAGTCCACGTCAGAGCGCGTACTTTGCGGAGGAATAAATACTGAATTATTCGATTTACACCAAATCTTCGAGAAATGCCAGCAGACAGTTCCCAATAAATTCTCGGAGGGTATCTGATTTCCGAGGAACTTGGCTCTGTATGTGGCCACCTCAGAGCAATTCACGTAGGCTGCCGCTTCCTCTGCCTCCATGCATGCTCAACACAGACGCCTATCTGTCACTCCTTAAACGAAAAGATTTACTTTGACTTAGGATTAGACTCAAATGGAACCTAACGCGAACAACAGTGCTTCAATATCTATGAAGCTGCCGTTTGTTTCGTGTATAAAACAAGATATTAAGGTACAATGCCTTCGTACAACTTCACTTAGTTTCCATTCTGAGTAACTTTATCTCAGGCCTAACTAATAAGTTATAGAGCATTAATTTCACTGAATGTGTCTTCAAATGATAATTTATGAATACATTAAAATAATTTATGATTATTACTAGTGCTCCGAGGTATGCAGCTGAATGTGATTATTGTGAATTGAAACCTGCATTATTGCAATTGTTTTTTTAATTGTTATAAACGAGTCTCTTTTATATAAACTTTTATTGTTCTTATGTACTTACGTACTTTTTTATTTTATTGTATTTTTTTTTTCATAACATTGTTATAAATTTTTGTTTAACAAACAAAGACTTAGACAAAGACAAACAAACAAATACTTGAACACTATTATCGAAAGGTTAATTTATGTAATATTGCATTATAAGAGTATTTATTTTTATTTTATTTTGTTATTACAAATTGCTAAATGTTCTTTAAAATAACTTCAACTCATTGTAAACCAATATTTTGAAAAGAGTATCCATGGACTTTCTTGCCGGTCTCTTCTCCATAGGGCCAACCCACTTTGGAACCATGCGCCTAGATTCATAACGTTTTAAAAGTGCCTGCAAAGGCCCATTTGAAATAAAAAACTTTGACTTAAACTTTATTTTGCCACACAATACATGATACCTATATTAAAAAAGAAACATATAACATAAATATATAGGATTAGTATGTGCGGCAAAAGCTCCAGCTTATTATTTGTTGTGCGTATAACCACAGCACTGATTTTCAGCTGGTCCCCGCTATTTGTACAACAGTATTTATGTACACGCAACGTAACAAAACATAAAAATTAAAAATCGGTAACACAACACAGAAAAAAAAACTAAATTAAAAGTGGACACAATAAAAGTACATCAGCCTTAATACTCACTAAAACAAAACGTAACGTTAATCAAAGAGTCAATCAGTTTCAAATATAAAAGAGGCAAGACTAAATAAAAAAGAAATGCACATAAATGGCTGAATAGATACGTAAGTCCACTATAGTAACATTTGAATACATAAGAGTTTCCTGGAAATATGTATTAGCATTGGTATACACTGTAAATGCAGATGCTACGAGTATATGGATCGTCTATTTTCGCATTAAAGTATGCTTATTCTATCTCTTTTTCACTAAATACATCAAAAACTACCCCTTGTGTGTTCCGAACATGTATGTGTGGATATCTCGGAATAACGACAACACTGCCAATTTATATAGTACTAGCTTCTGCCCGCGGCTTAGCCCGCGTGGTTTACGAACCCGTACATTTTTCGGGATAACAAGTAGCCTATGTGCTATTCCAGACTATAGTCTATCTCTGTGCCAAATTTCATCCAGATCCGTTCAGCCGTTCTCGCGTGAAAGAGTAACAAAGATCCATCCATCCATCCATCCTCACAAACTTTCACATTTATAATATTAGTAGGATTATAGTTAGATATAGTTAGGATTTTTGGAAGAAAATCTATCTAATAATACTGAAATTAATTATTACATTAAAAAAGGTATTACTGGGTATTAATTTAAACTTTTTTTTTTTTTTTTTAACTTTTAAAACTATAATAAAACTTTAATTATGCAACGTTACGTTACGTATGGCAATATTACGTCTCAAGTGATAAAGTACAATCCAATAGCCATTTTATGAGAACTTTTCAAAACTCCAGACTTAATGAAAATTTCCTAACAGGAAGAGGTAATAACGCCTTACCAAACCTGAAATCTAAGTCATACTTTTGGGCAATGGCGCAAGATGCAACCGCCAGAAAAGGTGGTTCCGTAACTACAATAAAGACAAATCATTTGAAACGAAACTCCAACATTCTTGTACGCTATTATATAAATTTAACCATATAAACATCGTCGTGATTGCCATAATATACATTTAAATGATCAACACGTCAAAATAATGGCGTAGCTTTTGACATTTATTAGCTGTCAACGAGCGTTTAACATCTAAGATCAAGTTGTTTGACTTGGTGATTTATTTGCTACTGTACAATGTGCAGTATTATCGATCTAGAATATTTCCATTTCGATCTGGGAACTGGGTAACACCATTGACACTGACTTATCTTACATCAGAATATACTTCAAGAACCATTGGGCTTAGAGAATACTTAAGATTGGAATCTTACATTAATAATATCCCCATTTTCTTCTCGCTTCGCACATGCATGGTTACCATAAGCACTGTACCAAATTCGCGGTCGCTGCCGGTGGATTTGGCAGTACGTAAATTACCGTGAAAAGCTGAAGAAATAGAGGGAGTCCTTTGAGCCGGAGTGGGACTATACAGGTTGAAAATAAGGAATAATTTTAGTGTTTATTATAAAATCAATATAAAAAAGGTGTCAGTGCATACAAAAAAAAATCCTTGACGCAAAAACACCTGTAAAGAGAATTCTAAAGATATAAAAATAGTGGTAAGAAAAAATCGACCACTAAAAGGTATCAAACCTGCGACTTTTTAGTTCAATATTCCAGCTGCTCTAGCCTCTGAGTTACTGCGATCCGTATTTCAAAGAAAATAATTGGCACAGCATATGGTATATTAATATAAATATACTTTATGCTAGTTTTAAGCTTATATATCAAACCACTAACATTAAAAAATAACAAATCTGTCATAATCCACATCAACCTCACGTCATGTCATGACAGAAACTACTTTTGTCAAAATAACTATCATGTTTGACGGGAGAGAGTTTCCGAGCCGTCAAAAGTACGAGCCACCCGATTTTCTCTTTCCTAACGTATTATTAAAGATTAGCGCCGCTCGAGTGTATGACCGTCATCTATGACCTGAGGCTTGATGTATTGTACACGCCCTTTTTTATCAAAGAACAGATAGAAACTCTAGTAGATTCGTCTGCACCGTTTTAAACATAAAGTTTTGGAATTTACTTACTTAACTTCCCAGCTTACAAATCCAGAGCATCTTTCTGTTAGAGAAAATCTAGGGATACTCAGTTTGAGATTGGAATATAACGGATTTCTGGCGATAAACTGGACCTCCAAGGTCCCTTAGAGAAACGAAAGCTTTAATACTCTGAAAATAGTCTGTGTTGGAATGAACACCTTTGCATGACCGGTTGATGACCACAGACGTGACAGTTTCATAAATTTGAATATCCATTGGCCCCAACAATTCCCTTAATTGAATCTTAAGATTCGCACAGAATAAACTCACTGGCAATTTACTAGTCTATCGCCTACGGGCAAAACAGGCTGCTTCAATTTAAAATAGCTGTTGATAAAATTAGCTCTGAATTGGAATAAATTGAATACTTGTACTGACTTGTTTCAAATTGATAAAATGCTCAGTAACGACAAAGGATTCAATGAATTCTAATAAATTATTAAGCTTTCAATCAAAAAGTTTTAATGAAATAATGCATAATAATTGTAAGGGTAAGATATTCAGAACATTTCTAAATTTCAATAAAAGAAAATATATTTAATAAAACTAGTTTATGAAAATCTTGAACATTCCACCCTACGTCTGCCTCTTTTACTTGCCGTATAATTTAAAAATATTTGACTTATATTCTCCAACGGGTAAGACAGAGATATACTATCTATCGTACACGCACATTAGCCAGTGCTGGTATTGAGTTCCTTGGCGTTCAGGAATTAAACTCAGGGCCACGCCTAAATCATAATTTTCCTACTATTTTAAGTTTGGTTTCCAGTATAGCTAAATCCACCTGGCTTTTGCAACACAATTGATGGACGGCAGTGAAACCAAAGATTATATCGTTTATTCTACCTTCTGACTAGCTGTACCTAAACTCAAGTTTAAGAATGGTCACACTATCCTCCGGATTATTAACAACATGCTATAATCATTAATGCGCATTAATAGCCCAGTCATCACTCCTACATAAACTATGGCATATTACTTCCAAGTACTTCCAAGTTCCGGCTCAAATAACGGCACTGCATTCAATACGAGTGTGTCTGCCACGAACTCGCGGTTAATCCATTGCTAAAGGTCAATCATACGATGTGCGGTTATGCGTCATCTTCGTAGAATCACTTAACTGGTCCTTCGATACAAACTTAACGGGTTTATGAAACGACATTTCACTGGTACTCTAAATTCGTAGAATTATTTAAATCAGTATTCAGATGTAGGACCAAATAGTGGTGTTTCCATACACGAGTTTCATAGAACATAATTAGTGGAGTACCTAATACAACAACTTTGGCCTATTTAAATAGCATAGGTTTAGCATAGGTCTCCATTTTTTTATATTTTCATGGTAACCAATCTAGCTAGGGAATTGAAACTGCAATATTTTCTTGTAGATACATATAGTTACATATAATTAACCTCTGAACGCAAGATGATATAGTACCTACGTTCGCGTTGAGCGGTTATGAATCACTTTTCGCAGAAACAGTTATCTGGTCCTTTCGATGTTTAATGGTCCTTTAATATCGCCTTTCACTGTATTGTATTGTGTATATTTTGCTTCTGAATGTGTAATTGCAAATAATGATTTCGAAATTGAAAATTTTATGGTGTGTTGCATACGAATTATATTTTTATTATCCAATCATTAATTTCACATGCATTCAATTTAACACAGTATGGTATAGATGGTTTTAAAATTTCAAAATGTAGTCCAACCAATACCGACCGTTTGGTTCAGGGAAATCATCTGATTTGAAATAAACTTAAAAAATGGTGACTAACCTACTGGATTACAATTATCTTAGGTAACTTCGTCCAAGCTTGTCCTTTTCAATATATTAGTAAAGGTTTGTTGTAAGTTAACATTTAAACCCGTTCCTTTATATCCTCATTAATCTTTATAACATTAGTATGGTTAAGAAACCCGTCGTGGCAGCGAGTAGCGCATGCGCCGCCATTCATCTCGGCCGCTCGTTAACAACTCACAAAAACTGTTTCAGCGGATACAGTTCCTCGTAGCGGCAGGGATATGCATCAACTTAGTGATCGTTGGTACGGAAATGTATGGCTCCAAGAAAATATAAGTCGAACAAAAAGAAAAAAATGTATTCCAAAGGACCGGTGATAGATATTTTAAATTTAAATAGAACTGCAACTATAATTTCCTTAGATAAACATATCTATGTCTAGTGGCTCTATGTCGTTTATGTTTGACATTTTCATCGTAGCTGTAACCAATATTTGACTGTAGCTACATTCCGTGCGTTTCGTACTAAAAGGCAAATTTCTGATATATTGGTAGCGATATTCTCCTGTACGTATTATGTATATATGTCTAGATATATTATATATGATATTACTGTATGAACAAATTAAAAATCCAAATTATATTCAATTCAGCTAAGGGCGTTAATATGCTGGTATGATGCAACAAATGACCCATGTTTTTGACACAATAACTTTGCGTCACATCTTTCACTATACAAACTTGGTCCTTTGTCCAAACCAAAACATTCACGTACCAAAGCCCTAATACTAACACAGCAAAACCGTTAACTTGATTATCAAAACCATCTTATTCTCAACAAAGTACAAAATCAATGCTCAAGGATGCTACATCAGTATATCATCTTTCGATCTTATCTCCCACGCTGTGCACCGTTGACATTTCCGAACTCATAATTGGCAGGTTACCTAATGCCATAAAAACGTTGGAACTGAACACGCGGCACAGGATAGATCTATCAGTAACAGCATCAGCTCCAACGGCGGCCGACAAAAAAATGAACAAAAAAGCAGCTAGCAGTGGCAAGAATAAGTAGAACGTTTGGGTGGTTCCGTAGAATATCGGAGATAGGACGACAAAAATGTACTTAACAATTCATTAATATCTATCAGTTATAGATAGATCGCGCAATAACTACTATAAAAACCCTTCGCAAATTGAACATCGATATTACACACGGCATACTCTTTGCTTTAATATAACCCCGTATCCTCCATTTCCTCTGCGAAATTTATACGATGAGGCTGACGTGCCTTTGTAAGATAAATCCAAATTGTATTTCTCTTTTTCTACTCTTTCCTTTAACTCTAAATTAAAGGAGTGAAACGTTTTTCATGCGAACGACCAGGAGTGAAGTCTCTACACTTGGCATCTGTGCTCCCCGATTCATTTAGTCTAAGCGAGAGGGAACAGGCATTATTTGAGCCTGCGAGATCTACATATCTTCGGCAGCATCACCATCAGGTGAAGAGCTGCCAAAGACAAGCAAATTTATAAATGTAAAAAAAAATGTATTAAACCTAACTCAAATACCAAACTAATATAAACAGAATATGGACTTCGATAATATACTTACAGAACTCTAAAACCGGGCCCCGCCCGCGGCGACCCAGCGTACACATATTTTTGCTCAAGGTTACCTTTTCGCGAGCCGACGTCTATACACACACCCTCACACAAGCATTACCTACTACATATTACAAAACAAACTGCCCTATTACGTCTGTCCGTATGTTCAAGGGTATTTTGAATACTTAGCTGATCATCATCATAATAAAGGCATTTATTATTTATACATGAATGGATAAAGATTGCATAAAACATTCGTGTGTAAGTCAATTATTCCAAATTAAACGACTCCTGACGAATAAGGACCGTCAACTGAACACCTTGCAATTTCTTACCTCAGCTGTCCCTAAAATAAATAGATGAACGAATTTTTATAAACATAATTATATGAGCGGAATTTTAGCAAATATATATTCACAGAGTTATATGTAGCATTAGCTTACAAAAAAAAACCACGCGTAGTCGGGGCGAGTCGCTAGTTCATACGTAACTATAGGTACACGGTAAGTATTGTCTGGCCGGTTGTCTGTGCAAGTATTCATTTCGGTTCAATACTTTACGACTGAGCAATCATATTTCACGTTTAGTGTATGTTTACTGCGTCAGTTTCATACACTTCGGCGAAATAAACGAATTTATACGATTTTAAAGAGATAATTGGATATTATTTATTTCGTCGTTCGTATATATATCTTTTATGGAGTCATTTTATGTGATTACTATATCGTATTGCCGTAAGGTATCCAATTAAATTGAAATAGGTCTAGCTCTTTATTTGCGCAGAACTTATAGCCATGAGATGAGCCCCCAGATATGAGATGAATGATAATAGTATTAAAAAAGACAAAGACAAAGGTGTATATTATTGAAATATGTGCATACGTGTTATACAAAATTTGGTATCAACAGTTTAATCAATCGGGTGTAGCAATAGAAAGTAAATGAGAAAGAACAAATTGAGTTATTAAGAGTATCGTTTGGCTGCCGGCTTCTGACAAAATTACCTTGAAATACGCGCAAAATAGATGTTTGGGCGTTAACATTTCTTACATCAAAATCTTAATTACTTCATTTGATTTTAGTCTCTATCATTTTGTCTCAGATTATAAAGAAAGTCGACAAGTTGTATTTTTTTTTTTTCTAAATTTTTACTAATTTTCTAATCATCACGAGATGAGTATAAGGAAGATTTTTAATTAAAAAATGCATTTTAAGGGTTCATTATTTCTCAAGCTATAACATATAATATAAAAAAATCAAGTCTTGTTTAGTGGGGTAAAAACCTTAACGCATTTTGTATCAAAACTTTTAGCTAAACTATAGTTTTAATATTACTAGATACAAACTACTGATGATTTTACATAAGTTTATGTAAGTTCGATAGCGCAAATTATAATTGTTGGTGCAATGGCTAACCTAAGGGGTTTTTGAGCTACGCTATCTTGCAGTTTCGATTCCCGCACGATGCTAATATTTGTATGTAAACAGGTACTCATTACGATGGATGTGTGTGCTTACGAGATTTATGTATCTACTAGATATATGCTATTCCAGACTATAATCTATCTCTAAGCCAAATTTCATCCAGATCCGTTCAGCCGTTCTGGCGTGAAAGAGTAACAAAGCTCCATCCATCCATCCATCATAACAAACTTTCACATTTATAATATTAGTTGGATTAGTAGGATAGGATATGTGTGTTTTTGATATTTATGTATCTATATTCTAATCACGACTCAAAAGAATTCCTCGTGTTAGGCACCAATTTTATTGAATAAAGAAACAAAAAGAAACAATCTTATCTTGAATATTTACTCACTAACCTTAGGTATTTTTAAAGCGAGCGTAGAGTAACGATTTACTGACGTAACTTTTATATTTACCGACAGCGTAATAAAGTGTTATTAATTCACGTTCCGCCGCCAATCTTTTTATTGGCCTTAAAAAAGCCTGTGACATTCGGGGCTTGAGAGAAATGTGACCTTTAAAGCCTTATTTGTAGACCAGTATCTCCCTGATCTAAATGCTGGTTCATTGTTCGCAACTTTCGTCCATTAAAATTGTAATGTCATAGTTAAGAAGGCGAAAGCGTGGCCACTGAGTGTTTGGTCGTAGGTTCACAGTATTTAGTGACAGTTCACAGGGGTTATGGGAGGTAGCCCGGCCGAATAGGCATGCCATATGCGATCCACATGGGATAATATGTTACGGTCATCGACAAACTATGGCAGAAAAACTCTAACTTAGCGTTAGAAAAAAGTATCGCAATCTTTTAGGGGCATAAATTCTGTTCAGATTTTCATACATAATAATTATAATAATGCATCGAATAATCAACAATTTGGTAATGTGAACGCGTTGATGTCTTTTGTAGGGGATGAACAAAAATAATTAAATTTTTATATATACCATGTCCCGTTTCGTTACGAAACTCAACGATGTATTATTAAGTTATTAGAGTTTCGTGTTTGCAGTTGAAGTATTATAGTTATTATTTTAAATAGTTGTAATTTAATAGGAAATGTTGATACAGTAGGTTATTATATTGGAGGTATGTTTGTCCAATTATTTAAACGTAAAGTTTAAGAACAACATATTTAATTAAATTATTGGTTTTTTTTTAACTTTGCCTCACACTAAAATTTGTCCTGTGTCGTGGGTACAGTTTTAATAACACACATGTCACATGCACACACAACCAGACCTGAAACAACTATCAGCAGATCATACAAATATTTGTTCCGTGCGGGAATCAAATCCGCGACACTGAACACAGAAAGCTAACCACTTAGCTACCAACCATGCCGTTTAAATGAAGTCGAGGTTCATAATAATATATTATTATAGATTATTACAATAATAATTTCTTATTTAAATTCCACTATGTATTATGATAATCTTTAATGTCCATAGTTTATGACAAGTAATATTATCATCATAATATTCTGATTATCTTAATTATTCATTAGCTATTTCTCGAATTTCCATTCTCGTTTCAGTAGATATGTATTGTGCTAAAACCGGATACTGTGACTAATATATAATAATATACACAATTATGTGTGTATATAAATATACAATTTAATCCTATCCTATCCTATCCTACTTCCTACTAATCCTATCCTATCCTATCCAATCCAACTAATAGTATAAAAGCGAAAGTTTGTGAGGATGGATGGATGAATGGATGGATCTTTGTTACTCTTTCACGCCAGAACGGCTGAACGGATATGGATGAAATTTGGCACAACGATAGGTTATACTCTGGAATAGCACATAGGTTACATTTTATCCCAGAAAAAGGGTTCGTAAACCACGTGGGCGAAGCCGCGGGCGGAAGCTCGTCTAAAATAATATACGCCTAACGAGATTATCTTTATTTACCTTGTCTGTAAGTGTACTTTCATAAAATACGCAAAGGAATTCTGAATTTATAAGAGTTACCATTAAATTTCTTACCCGTTCTTCTCTAAGTATAGGTGGTCAACACTTTGGGACGTGGCACATTGCGTCTGACTATTCACAAGTACCTGTATTACGGTTTAAATAAATAAAAACCTTTCTTATCTTAATAGTGTGAAAAGTTGTTAAAATTTCTATCACCATTTTGAACTCAGGTTCAGGAAAACCTTGAGAAAACATCGTGTTTATACCCACCATTTTTGTACTCACAGAGAAATAACTATGTATTCGGCTAATCGTGTGTGTAATTGAGTTTTTGGAGTGTTCGGAACTGTGCCCGGTTGATGGCAATAGGCTCGCCCTCTATTACATGGGACTTATTAATGGCATCGGCGAAATGTGGGTGCACAATAGTACCACTTTGCCTAATCCTTCGGGGATACAGGCGTGATGTTATGTTATAATCGTTTCTATACATTGATACTGCATAGAGAACTTTATTGGAAGTTAAGTTAATCGATATTCGATAAATTGTTAATGTATTGGAGTACAAAGAAAGAGCGTCCACGAATAACGAGCCCTGAGACCGTCTGACACACGCTGGGCAGTCAGTCTCAATACCAATAATATAAAAATAAACAAAGCGTTTGCTTCCAGAGGAGATTGAACACAATGCTTTTTTAAACTTAACGGTCAATTAAATTCAAATTCAAAATTCATTTATTCAAAATAGACTACTAGTAGTGCTTTTAGAACGTCAAACATATTATGGACAGAACTAATACGGGGCGCCCTTGACCGCTTTCTATGTGTTTTAGCTTGGGGAGAAGAAACGGCCCAACAAACTCCCCAGCAACACTCCCATGTCTGTCATTATACAATAATAAAAAAGAATATAATTAAAGAATGCTATTACAATAATTAAAGCTTAGCAGAAACGATTCCACATGTGAGCTAGTTCACACCATTTCACCAAAAGGTATAATGCAATATAGCCTCCATTGTCCTAAAGATGTCATACACCCAAGTGTGAAGGGCGCTAAAATGATTCAAAAGATATTCGTGCCATAGAGTCTAGTCTATTGTGATAATAAATGGAGGTATCAAAAGCTTTTCATTCTAACAGCGATGCCCGAACTTTACCCGTTATTGCACACAATTAGTGATAAATTCATTGAACCTTGTAATTATGTTGGTTCTGCTCACCTTCTACAAGTTATAGCGCAATAAAACAATAAATAAGCCTCAAGTGCACTGTATACGACTGTTCACTTTTATGAATCTACTCGAAAATCACTCTTGGACACAGCGTGCAATTAAATGACCCTATTAAGTTAATTAAAACGTACCATTTAATAAGACAATGTTTTGTTACCACTGCGATGTTTCTTTCTCTCTCATTTTTGTTTTGTAATTACATATATTGACTATCCCATTGCTCTAGTGGTCGTAAACGTGACTGCTGAGCTGGTCCTGAGTTCGATTACCGGGTCGAGGAGAGTGTTATTAAGTTTTTATGCTCTAGGGTAGGAATAATGCTCTCAAATAAGAATTACTAAAGTTAAAATTCATTTGACTTAACTATTTTTTTTTGTTCTAAAAACGGACTTCCTCATTGGTCTCAGTGGTCGCAAGCTCTGGTCGACTGCTGAGCGTGAGGTCCTGATTCGATTCCCGGGTCGAGCAAAGTGTTATTGGGGTTTTAGGCATGAAAATTCTCAGTAGCAGCACGGAGTCAGGAACTATGCCTGGTTGAGGGCAATAGGCTCGCACCCTTTTACATGGAACTCAATAACGGCATCTATGAAATGTGTCAAACTGCGTATACTCGTATATCTGTGTAATCGTTCATTAAAAAACAAAAAATGAAAGAAAAGTTCAGTACAAATATTCGTAGGCAATACAAAATATATTTCCAACATAGCAATGGAACTTAGGGTCCTAAGGACCAGAAGGTAGCGTGATACTACAAACATACACACACTCATTTCTGTAACTAACCATTTCTACCCACCCGCGTAGAAGAACGAATCGATTACAGGTTCTCATCTCAAATAAATAAATGTACAAAACACAGTGTAATTGCGTCTATTTAATTATAGTGTTGAATTGGTTCTGCCCCTTATAAAGATTTTCGAAGTATTGTGAACTTCCGTACTCCAAGTGCAAATGGTCCTCGACCACAACTATAGTTACCGTCAAGATAAAAACGTATGACAACTGTGTACGCGGGTTTTCGATAGAAGCTCAATTTTTTTTATAACTTTGGTGAATATTTAATATTCCTCCTGTTTCGGGGGTACAGTTTACAAACATACATGTTACATACAACCAGACCTGAAACATCAATCTGTAGATCATACAAATATATGTTCCGTGCTAGAATCGAACCCGTGACACGAAGCGAAGAAAACTAATCTCTTAGCCACTGGGCGGAGTGGCTAAGCGATTCGTTTTTTGCGCTTCAACGCCCAACCGTGCCGTCAAATGAGCGCGCAAGTTGTTATTTATCTCTATCCTCTGCCTCTCGTACAACTACAATATAATTTCCTAAGGTCATAGTAATCGGGTATATAATACCTCGCAAATACTGCACAAAAAGAGTAAAACAGAGTTACGCTCGCGAGTTTTACGTAGGCTTTCAAAATAAGTAAGATTAATGGTAGAGGCAGCGCGGGCTACTAAACATTGTACTTAGCTTACTACAGAATTAGTATTAATATTTATCATTCTACGGACGTTTTGCTAAACCAATGATTTGAAGCCAGTAAGGGTGAGCTATGTTTTTTTTTTTTTCACTTAGGACCATTTTGTTTTTGTGAATACTTTTTTAATATCATCAGCACAGCCATGAATAATGTCCTAATCAAATCAAATATATTTTTATTCATGTAAACCATTTTCAGGCACTTATGAATAGTCAGACTCTTGTTGCCACGTTCCAAAGTGGAGAAGAACGGGCAAGAAATTCCATGGTTACTCTTTTTACATTGATCTCGAACATCAGTTATGTGAGTACAATGTAGTTCAAAAGAGTCTAACTTATATAATTCTGAAACTCAAGCCTGATAATTAATGATTAAAAATTGTCATGGCAGCTATGAGCTGACCAGTCCCAATAGACGGCACCCGTTCACGAGAAAAACGCGTGCATCAGCGTCGCTTTGCTTAACCATATTGCAGGGATCCTCTCTGCTGAGTTTCAAACATACTCTCTGAGAGAGGATAGAAAAAATGTGTATTCTATGTATTAACTCCAACACCCGTTAGTGATGAGAAACAGCCGTACGAGTAGAAGAGTCAATAATTGCCATACTAAAAATAGAAATTTAGTATATTCATTCTAATCTTCAAAACGTATTTTCACCGAAAACCGTTTCGTAAATGTAGCCGGGTACTTCTTCAGAGTTCGCTAAAGCCTGATACTATGAGATACCCACCGAAACTGATATAAATACTTTATGATGATAACGATAGCTGGGAGCTCCTCAGATTAATCACAGACCACAATCCCAAAAATTAATTGAACAACCAATCTATCATTATACTTCAACGTCATCGCTCACGTAACCTCGCTTTATCAGCCCTATTTCCAACAAACAATAGGGTTGCCACCTACAAAGTTCATAACACCACACATTTGTCACACCGCGTGCGAGTCGTGACCCTAGAAACGTGACACATGACACACGACTTGTCCCGCGCGATTTATGTTCAAACTCACACTTTCACACTGCCTTGTTAGGCTGTTTGGCCAAAATAGCAGGCTTTATTGTCTGAAGATTTTATCCTAGAGTTACCATATTTGTATATTGTGTCAAATACGTGAAGCTTAGAAGATCGCAAATGTTTAGACACAGTCGTATACCATGAGACGTGAGAAACATAAAACGATGTTGACGTTAGTGCCATAGAATAGTTTTATTTATTAGAGTTTGCTACTACTATTCTAACTCAAACAATAACATACGTTTGTTATATTAAATTCTATTTACCAACACCGCACTGTTGAACTTTCAGCTAAAAACTTGCTCCAATCTAATCCCACTTCAAACACTCCGAGCTGCGTCTAATCTCATTACCCACACAAAGCGGGAGTCTAAATATATTCCTCAAATAACAAGAAAGCGATCCAAGGAATCAATTCAAAGGAAAAATAAACAAGACCACAAAACGAGGCACACGAATAAAGTCCCTTCAATTAATCCGAAACATTTTTATTTAAAGAGCCGGCTCGAAGGACCACAAAGTGGTATTACGGCACAAATTTCAATTTCAAATGGATGAACATTTCCTTTAACGATGCTCTTTGGAAGAAATGCGATAATATAGGTACGTTTCTGGCGACTGCACAAACGATAGCTTGTTTAATGTTTTACGATTTCCATTGTGGTGGTTTTAAGTTTGCACTTAGTGCTAGCACTAAATGTTAAAACTATTATAAAAGATGGTCCATTCCAAGGCACAGGAATTTTCTTTGGTCCTAGTATCCCTGCCCATTGTCACAGTCCGCTTTGTTCACAGAAACTAGTCTTGCAGTCGTTAGCAAGCTCACAAGTACTCGTAGGTTTGTAACCAGAAAATGTAATTCTTGATACTTATAAAATTAGCTCTTTCTTTAGATAATGTATAGTCTTACCTTATTTCTATTCAATAAAATTGTAGACTGATTTACTTAAATTAAAATTATTTCCTGACTACTCTGAAAGAAACTAAATTTGATTATTACGAAAAAAAAATTGGGGTTTTGTGATCGTAAGTGCTCTAGACCTGACCAAAATTTGAAATATCGACCATAATCACTGACAATAAGGTCGTCAATAGCCTCACTTTACATAACATACAAGACATGCAATACACGCGTGATACTGATGATATAAATAAATATTCATATTTATTTGTCATACGATATTTATTAAACGAAATAATACTTTCTACTACGTTTCCACAATCCCGCTAATCAAATTCATACTATCGCTACAATAAAACTGTCTCAAACAGGTTTTGGTATCATAACAGCTTCCAAACACAAGATATTTAAATACAAATGAGTATAATACTTTATAAAAATACATATATAATAATATACAGGGTTATAAACTCGGGGTTAGGTTAAAAGTTTCTTAACAACGTGTAATCGGATTTCACTCATTCACTCGGCCCACTTCTGATAAAAAACCACTGGGATTATGGACTTGAATACAATTTTTGTTTGACAACCATTAACATATTTGGTGATACCTACAAAATTATTTTATTGATATTTGTTGATAAAGCACTGTCTTACTGATTCGAAACATAGATATTGGATTTTATAGTTACGTCTAAAATTATAATGATTGAAAATTATAAAATGTGGACTGTATCACTTCTGAAGTGACCTAGATCCTAACCACACATTATCATTATCTCAACACCCATGGACCACAAAACATCAGCCTCACCACAAATTAACATATAAATAAAATAGAAGACAATAGATGATGTTTAACAACAAACTTCATTGATTCTGGCGAAAGTTGCGACCACAAACGGCCCCCAAACAAGTCTTTTGTAGTCACGACCACAAACTTTGGTTTCCTGGATAGTATTAACATAATTTTAAATATATTAGGAAGTTGGACACTGTCTTAATTTTAAGCTGTTTTTGTTAAATATACTAATTATAATATTTAATGAATGCTTATTTAATACGAAATAAATTACTAACCGTGTTACCTTAATGAGATCCCGCCCCGATTAATTAAAATTTATTTTCGCTTGAATTTTCCAGGGCCGTATTTTCTGAATCTATTTGAACGGTTTACAATTTTCTAGTCTCGTTTTGGAATTAAAAATTAAATATATAACAACCATCACACTTGTTTTCTTAAAAGATTCAGCAGAGGTGTAGGAAAGAACCATTGTTATTTTAAAAGGCTCAAAGGCAAAACTTGTACACTCGTACCTAATTTTAACCGTTATATTAAACTTCCTTGGAACCGACTCAATTTTTATTCAGGACATGTCCACCCACGTATTAATCTAACTGTTTATCAAAATATAACAGAAGCGATTAATACTCAGTTTGCGTCTGAATCTCACCCACCATCTGTGTATGACATATAATCTTCTTACACACCCACAACTAAAATAACTACGTTTGAAGACTACTTATTTGTAACAAAGTATTTTTAGACAATCTTTACTCCGGTTAGAATCTTTAACAGGATATGCTATACTTCTCCACTCCTGCGCTTATCAAAGTAGGCTTCGGCTTCTCATCTTACTAGATTCTAGATCTTATTATCAGCTGTTTGGGATACGAGGAAAAATATATTGACATTTAATTTAACAATAAAAAATACTTGACTGCTACGTTCTTACACTCTATCTTTTTAAGCCTATAATTATTCGTATGTGTCAATTTAAAAATTCTGTGCGTTAAATATAATTTATTTGAACGAATTCAATTCACTATGCAGGAATTCTTCAAGAACGTTTTTTGTCACCGTTTTTCCTAGATAGATAATTATATCAATTAGGTAAAGAACTAATATGCCAATTAATTAGGCAACGTGCAGTTTTCGTGGGCACACCATTTATGACCTGGATTCAGCTCCCATGAGCGGTCGGAGCGGTTTTATTTTGACTCAATACTTTACTTTTACTACTCGAATGACCTCCGGACGAGTAAACGAGTAAAAAATATTGAAGGGCTCCGCCGGTGTATACCCGACTGGTGAATGGTTACGTGGGAGAAAACACTGGTATTTTGTAAGGTTTATACTCAATTAATTTGGTACCTTAAATATAGGTATAGGTATATATTAATTACTTTTATATAAATTATATAATCTTGTTTGATTATTTATTCTAAAAGAGCAACCTTCTGATAAAAAATAAGCATTTAATCAATATTAAAAGTTTTGATCACTGTTGACAAATGTTCATCAATGCTCATAAACAAAATCGACTTCAGAATCTTCTTGAACTGACACTTCTATCACCAACTAGGGACATGGGGAACTCTGATGAAGCATTTTATTCTGCTCAAAGTATAATACAATTTTGGCTGTCATTTGTATAATACAGAAAGTAAACAGTAACATTTTCTTAGTTATTAATTTATTTCACTCCATTCAATATTCAAAAAATATATTTTTAACTCGTCACAGCATCCAGAAAATTCTCTAACGTTCAACAGTCGAGTATGCGCATAGCAACGGAGTACGCGCGGCGCGGGGAGAGGTGCGCGCCTACCTGCGCAGACGCTCCCCAAAACGAACAAGAGCGCGCATTCCTGCCACGCCGCCCGCGCACCTAGCACCCCCGCACCCGATGCGTAGGGGTGGCAATTTGAGATACAATATTTTTAGTTTAAATTATCTAAACCGTTGAAAGTTGGGTGTACTAAATTAATATACGTACTTTTAGTTATGTTTTGTTTGTTTTTTTTTTATAAAACTTTGCCCAACACTAGGAATAATTCCTGTATCGTGGGTGCGTTTACAAACACAAATATTCACATGGATATACACCCAGACCCGAAACAACTATCTGTAGATCATACAAATATTTCTTCCGTGCGGGGATCGAACCCGCGACACGTAGCGCAGAAAGCTAATTACTTAACCACTGCACCAACCGTGTCGTGTATGTATTTTAACAGTTGAGATGAAATTTCGATTTTGACACTTACGTGAATGATACCATATCCTAAATGAATACTGGGCGAACTAATAGAGAACAGAACAGATTTATTCATCAGGGCACCGATGAATAAGTCTAAAAGAAAAATTAAACGTATATAACATAACACAAACATAAAATATTTTTCACTGTTATAAAAATATCAATATGCATGTCAAAATTATTCCATTATTTCTTAAATCCAACATACTATATCTCTTACTTCATCGCGTTTAACCAAGACTATCTAAGGTAATATAAAGGCACAATTAAAATTGATGAGGATGAGAACAAGAACTCAAGTGAGAAACATATCTATAACCCAAATAAGTCCATTCTACGGCTTAGTATTATAATAATTAGAACCCTAACATAGGCAAGAGCGTTCTCTTAGTTCGTTAGCAAAATTGCTTAAACGATTTACTGTGTAGAATTTTAATTGACTCGTGTAATTGACCGCGGTCCAAAGCTATTAGTTTGACATAAACGATACATCTGAACCCGGACACAAGGTTTTGGCCCTAATAGTACAAATGTAAACATGTTTATAGTTTTGTTCGAAACTTACGCACTTCTATAAAGAAAATTGATGGTAGCCACTTGTGTCTTTTTAGAGTCAGTCTGAGGTCACTTTTCAATAGAAGATTATCATACCTTATTGTTGTTTGTAGGCTTATTTCAAGCAGACACCATCAATATGTTATTTTACGCCATTTTCAACAGACATATTCCGTTTGATATGATGTGCTATGATCCGCAATGCCTCCAGCTATTCGATATATTGGACTTAGATTTTTCAACTTTCGAGATTCACAATTTCGGAAAACCATTTTCCCTAAACAATCAATACAATAAGCTGTATCTTTTTTCCAATACATTCGTATTTTAGGACAACATAAAATCTTCTGATTAAATAAATTCCCCAAACCGAAAGCAACTCTTTCGCGCCAGCCCTGGAGCGGTCCTCATCCCCTGCATCCCGACACAATGCGGACCTGTTGCCGCGCCCTCCCCCCTCACCCGCCGCACCCCGCCGGCCACTCGCGCATTGCATCCTATAAATAATTCAAAAAGCCGCCCGATTAATTCGAGGCCCATACCGATTCAGCTGTCAATTAATGTGGTCGGAACATCGCGTTCCTGTCCGCTGCAACGTGCGGTGGGACGTTGGATGTGATAACGAATCAATCTGGGTGCTTACGAAACTATGCGGCTTGGCTTCAAATATAGAGCTGGATAAATGGAATACCTACGGTAGCTCGAATGGCGTATCCTCGAAGCTCGTTACCCTTATAAAGTCTAAACTTAACTAGCATTACAATAATAATGATATAGAAAGAGAAAGATATAATTGCGAGAGCGAAGAGATTCTTTTGATGCCCAGCTTTCAAGCTGCAAGCACACCCGAATTAATTAAATCTAAGCTAGAAATAACAATTAGTTATTTATTGAGTATATAACCTATGCTCTATATACATAATATATAGGTTCTTCTCATTATAGAACCTCTTAACAATGAAATTACGTCGTGTCAATTCCAGTTTACGTCTATCGACACTTGTACTGTGTACGAAACAAATCAGGGATTAAAATCAGGTGGATAGACGTACAATATCATCCACCTTTTTAAAGATAATATTATAGGTACTACAGACTGTGAGGACCAGTCAAAAATAGAGGGAACAAAACAATTCAGAAAACGCCTCATAGACACACGAATGATGACTACAGCATCTTTTAAAGAACTGCGGTCTCATAGTCACACATGCAGCTGCTAAGCATGTCCTAAATTCGACACCCAGGACAAACAAAGTGTTATTGGATTTTTCTGTAATTCTCAGTAATAAGGTGTTTTTCTTTTTAATTACCTACGTTAGAATTTCTCCTGGAGTTTTGAATTGCGTTTGGTAGAAATAAGAAATGTGGGTGTACAATATAATATAGATCTTCGGTACCCTTCTGGAAATACTGTATAAAACACACTGAGAAAAGAAGATCGGCAGTTCAAAAGCTTTTTTTAATTGCACCCAATTTAATTATTAGCATAGCAATGAAAAGAAAAGCCAGCAGATAATAGAGATCAACTAATTATACTCCAAACAAAGCTACAACAAATACGGGTTTCTATCCAATTAGCAGTTCCAATTTAACAATAAATCCAGTCTACGATAAAAATCGCAAGATATTACCTATAATACTCAGCATTTGCGACATATGCCAGATATATTTGCAAATTAACTAAACTAGTATCAATAAATTATGCATTTTCACTTCGATTTAATTGAACCATATAAGTTTTACTGGTCTTTATATATAAATCAATCGTTCATTTCCTAAATATCGTAATGAAGACGCAAAAATTCTAACGCCATTATCAATCAAAACTAGATTTACCGGCAAAATTTAGGTGTCTTTTCGGCAAGCGTATATTTTCATTGACCTCGTTTAATCGATAAGTTTAGCGGTCAAAGGCGAGCTTATCTGGAGTGCAAAGAAAGAGCCTCCACAAGTGACGAAATCAGAGGTCGTCTGGCGCTCCCTGGATAGTTGACCACCATTGCCGGCTTACTAATCTTTCCCCTACGACATGAGCGATTCCCATAACACACATACCATAAAGATCCAGACAGAAATCTTTCGCATGTAACAAGACTCTCGTTAAGAGTGAGATCAGGTACGTGTGGCAGATTAGTAATATCCCTGTTAACCCCTCCAACTAACATAATTATAGGTTCTCATGGTTAAAGTATGAGATCGCCACAAAAGTTCAACAGGTCGGATTTGATCTCACGATCGTCGATCGCCAGTCAGCCTTAGCCGTTAGATACGTTGTTACTTTTTTATATATGTTTGTAGAAATGATGTGGTATATGATAAAGGAATTGAATATTAAAAATAAAACCGTTGAAGCCTCGGCACGGTTGGCGCAGTGGTTGAGAGATCGACTGCTGCGCTACGTGTCGCGGGTTCGATTCCTGCACAGAACAAATATTTGTATGATCTCTAAATAGTTGTTTCGGGTCTGGGTCTTTGTGTATGTGGATACACACCGTGCCTCGGAAAGCACGTAAAGCTGTTGGTCATGCGCCTGATCTCTCTCCGGTCATGTCGGATTGCCGTCCTATCGGACTATGAGAGTGAAGGAATAGAGAGAGCACCTCGCACACACTTGTACTCTAAAATATCTCCTGCGTAGTTGGCTAATCTGCGGTGAGATTGGCCGCCGTGACCGAAATTCGGTTAGGAGGACATTATTAACCAATCAATCAGTTAAATTACCAGTCATAAATAGGTGTTATTAAGCCAGCACTGGGAATTACGATAAAAAAATCTTAATAAAACATATATTTTAACTTTCGACAGTTTTATTTTGGACTTCTGGCCTGACCTGGCAATTAATTCAACAATTAAGAACAAAAATGTAAATACACTGATACCCAATAAATTAACTTCATTCTAGTCGTGTCTGCACCTTATACTGTTTTATACTGCGAAACAAACTGGTCAGTTCCACGAACGGATTGTTGAGACCGATAACTAGGATGAATGATTCATTTGAAAACCATTAAACTGCTAATCTAAATTGTGGATAAATTATGAACGCAGGTTGGCGTTTAATATACATTATGGAACATGGTTTAACTAATTAAATACCATTTATTAAGGTAGTGAAGGCGTAAGCTTTGTGTGGCGAAGGCACGACTAAATAGTAATAGGTATTTTTATAGTCTAGGACCTTCTTTGTGGGAGTATTATCCTACGGCTACTAATATTATAAATGCGAAAGTTTGTGAGGATGGATGGATGGATGGATGGATCTTTGTTACTCTTTCACGCCAGAACGACTGAATGGATCTGGATGAAATTTGGCACAAAGATAGATTATAGTCTGGAATAGCACATAGGCTACTTTTTATCCCGGGAAAATGTACGGGTTCGTAAATCACACGTGCGAAGCCGCGGGCGGAAGCTAGTAAAGAATAAGATTACTATATTATAAACGGTTGAAGAAAATATCGTGAGGAACTCTGCTCATCTAAAAGCCCCCACAAAGTACTTGATGGTGTATATAACCGCACCAGCAGTGGTAGACTAAGACCTAACCCTTCTCATTCTGGGCAGGCCATCAGTGCGATAGTAATGGCCTGAATAATGAAATATGTGTTAATAAAATAAATTTAACCACAAAAATTGTGATATCTGACTACAAAGACTCCTTTTAGGTGGTGTCCTAAATAATTTGATATCAATAAGCTATAGACATAAATCTGACATGAAAATGTTGATTATCGAAATTACATTTCGATCTATCCTAATCACATGGAAAAAGAAATCAATACCCGATCACAGAAATCAATGAAAATGAAAACTAAATACTATTTCATTCATCATTAGGTATTACAACAACCCAAGATGTAGTTATCACCACTCAAATTTACAAACTACTCAGTACTCACGTACCAAATACGGGTTCTCCAGTGCTGGCCTAATGCCCCGTTAGGCAGGACAATATTGCTCCTTAATTATGCCATAATTATCCAGCGTAGTATAAAAACTTACAAATGTACCAGCTGCTCAACTCCGCGTGACTTATAGGAAACTGGTTGCGATATCTTTAGGTTTTAGGTCTAGCAAAGATGCTATTTCGCACTGTTCAGTAAGTTTTTTAAACATCGCCCCATTATAGTTTTCATTTGCATCTCTATATATAAAAGCAGTTATAGCTTAGTGGTTGAACTCGCCTTATATGCAAGAGAGTCAGAGTTCAAACTCGCACGCAAGACTTTTCGTTAATGGTGAAGGAAAACATTGGGACGAAACCTGCACACCAAAGGTTCGCTAGTTTGCCAACCTGCATCAGTCTAGCGTGATGGACTAAGGCCTAACTCGTTTCTTATCCTGAGAAAAGCCCCTTGCCCAGCAGTGGGACAGTAATGAGCTGAATTTATTTATTTATTATAATTATATGAAAACTACACATATAAATTTAAGTAACTCAAATGAATTTTCTTATATCGCATATATTACATTTAATTAAACACGATTGCAATATTCTGGACTGTAACCCTTGTACTATACTTGTACTGTACTTGTACAAAAAAAACTATAAACCAATTAGGATTTTCCTTCTATGTCCTGAATTTCCGCAATCGCTAAACGCTATTAACATTATATTTATGCTACACGTCACTTTAAATAAACAATGACATCTGAAGAAAATATTGTAGTGTAACATCATTATCTACATGAATAAGTCCAATAAAACCCGATTTTATATAAAACACTAGAAAAAAGAAATAAAAAACGATCGTAATCTTTACTTACAAAAAAAACATACAGTTGAATTGAAAACCTCCTCCTTTTTTGAAGTCGGTTAAAAAACATTAAAACTCGTCTCATCAATAAAAGTCTATTATCATAAATAATAATTATTGTATTAAGTTTTAAGTGTTTACTCGAATTTACATGTCTATTGCCGTTATAATAATGTTACCTTAATTTTATTTCATTTTCAATTTAGTTGTATGTTAGCTTAGTGGATAAATTTAGATGCTGTGGCCTCCTATAATTGAAGGAGTACACCGAAGAAGAACTATTTATATTTCATTGTAACTTTGTGTATATCCTTTGTTGGAGGTCCTTAATAAATAAATAAACTACTAACGCTAATTATAAGTAACCACAAATTAACCGTGAACAAATCTTGGACTACCTTAATTAGCTTTAAGGGCAGCATCGCAATCATTACAACAGTTGTCGACCAACGCCTCCATAGCTTTACCTAATCGTTGTACTAGACCATCTTCATAAGACTAGGTGAATACTTTAGAATATTTTGTTAAAATATCCCTATCTACGTAGGTGGGCAATGTCGCTGGCCGGGATTTTCAGAAAAAATCAAGCGGGCCACCATATCCGAATACTTAAAAAAATGGGACGGCTCCTTTTGTCTTTGATAATGACGAGATCAAATTAGAATAAAACATAGATCTTACTGTTAAAACAAATGAATATCATAGTTTAAATTTACTGACTGACTTTATCAAAAGAAAAAAAATCACGAATTCATTTAAAGTATTAGACGAAAAAGCGCCCGTAACTGATAGTAAATTGTTTAGAATTCCGAAACATGACAAGTATACGGTATGTGTACCTACATTATAATGTTATATCGTGAAATGCGAATGAAACTTCGAGAAACCAGCTGTTAGTTTCACATAACATAACCAACTAATCAACACTCCGCTTCAAATATCTACAGACTAAGCTTAATTTCAGCATCGCAATCAGTACACGAATTCGTGATTAGCGCCTCCATAACCATACCTGATCGTCCCACTAAACAATCTTCATTAACCTACGCCTAATGACTAAATGTGTCGAAAGTTCTCAGATAATCGAATATGTACCTCTATTTCTCGGAATCCATTTTCCTTATAGCATTAGTACCAACGAGTTTCGCAACTTACGTGTAGTGTGTAGTCGTATCTGTTGTAGTAAAACTTTAATATAAGTGCTCGTTGCCGTTGATCTGCGTTCTTTGAGAATTTGTAAACATAATCTGGCTATTTTATAATTATGGTCGACTAGATTCCGCGCGCGGCTTCGCCCGCGTGGTTTACGAACCCGTATATTGTCCCGGATAAAAAGTGCTATTCCTAAGCCTATGTGCTATTCCAGACTGTAATCTATCTCTGTGCCAAATTTCATCCAGATCCGTTCAGCCGTTCTGGCGTGAAAGAGTAACAAAGATCCATCCATCCATCCATCCTCACAAACTTTCACATTTATAATATTAGTAGGAAGTAGGATGATGTCCATTCTGTTAGTGTCGATTGTGGTTTTTAGAATAGATATAAAATTAATCAACGTATTTACGTCAAAGTTGTCAATTAGTCTGGCTAACTAGTTGCTGATTGCTATCTAAATTGACAGGCGATCCAACTGCCCAGATTAGTGGTGAGGGCTGAAAAGGTTTGCTCTTTCAAATACTTTTGTAACTGTATACTTGCGGTTATAAATTATTGCGACAATATCTGATGACTAAATAAAAAGCACGATAGTTTTTTCATACTTTGTGAATAAAATGTTTTCATGCGGAGGAAGCCGCTGGTAGTCATGTAAAAAAAATAGACAAATGAAAAAAATTGGTTATAAAATTAATGGATTTGGCAAATTATTCTTCGTAATAGTATTCTTAGTTAGTTATTCTATACTAATTCTTGTTCATCTACTACGTACAAGTACTACCTACTACAGAAATAACACTTTCTTTTAATCCGTTTTTATGCTGCGGGTCTTATAACTTGAGCCAAGTTTACCATTAAATATTAAATTAAATACAACATGAGAGGAAAAATTTAAAAAATAACAACAAAATTAATATTTTAACCCTAACAATTCTCCACATTCTTCTTGAACCGACACATGGAGATCCTAAATGGACAGGCGCGAGTGGCTTCACATGTAAAAACAAAAAAAATGCAAGTACGGCTACATTTAACACAATTAATTTCAATTACACACGAGACTGGGCTATACTATACTACGCTATACTATTTTATGTTCCTTTTGCTTTTTTACAGCCTTCAAGCAAAATATATTTGTTCTTCGTCCACCGGAAATAAAGACGGGTTTTTGTATCGATCTTTGTCAGTGATGTAGAGAATTTAATAGGTGATCCAGATGATTGGCAATTTGTATGTATTTTGAAGCCAGTTTAAATAGCGAGATGGAGATTAAGGATGTTGGTAATGTTGTCCTACTTAATGAAAAAGCGGTTGGTGACCGAATAACGAGGCAAAAACATACATTTTCCTTCTCGGAGCTCTTATCTGGTTTTCAATGATAATATTTTCCTTAATAACAAAAAAGAACCCGTCTTTACCGAGTATAAAATATGTCAGTATAAATGAAGCAGAGATGGGCAACAGTCAACAACACTAGAAGATGAACTCTTCGTAATTTCGAAATAAATTAACTAAAGATTGTTCTGAACTAATCATAACACTAGTCGCTAAGGTATATTCTATAATAATTAATAACAAAAAGTAAGAAAATTGCTAATTTTCATTCATTAAAAAAATTTATGATGCTTTGTACAATTTATTGTTAAATTTTGTAGGTATAGTTATTCTCCCGAGCATCTTGTAATTTTACAATAACTTTCGAAATAACGTTGCTATAAAAGCCGAGACGATCGTTTGTCTTCGTTTTATTCCCATATTGACTCATAAAACCGTATACCTAACTTTGTTCTCAGAACCATTATACCTACAAACGCCTTCCAATAGGTTTTTTTTCTTTTATAAATCATATACTTACTATCTGCGAGTCATCGCCACGGACAATAGGTACTTCATATTATGTACCCGGTTATATAGTATATAGTGTAGCCAGACTAGACGAGAAGACAATCTTCGTATAATCTCGGGCTTGTTCGTGACCAAGCGCCTGTGCATGTGGGGCGTGGCTATAGGCGTTGCGTGTGTGTGGGTGTGCGCGCACGCTGTGTCCGTTGGCTCATTGGACGGATATTTGTTTTTCTATTTTTGTTGCAATTTTTATAACCAACGAGAGTCATTCTGTCAGTGCAGAATGGATTTCTAAATGAAAAGTGACATTTTGATGTAGAAGGCAGTAATGAGGTAGGTAGAATACTGTCAAGAATTAAGAGGGCCGCAAAGGAGTATAACGAGATAGACGCAATGGATGCCTTGTCACATAGAATATGTCTATTAGAATAAAATGGAACGTCTAAATATATTTCCATGAGGCCTACTGCTTCCAAATAAGCTAAGTGATTCCAGGTAAAAGGACCAGAAAATTCATGACGAAGACATCTTCCAAATCAATTACCTTCTGTGTCTCACAAAAAAAAGTCGGTAGGACATCATTGTGTCCTGGTGAGTCGCGGATTTTAGGATAACGACATCACTCGTCGACTTAAAAAAATCGTAACGTATGACAATGGAAACGCGCGTAGAACTCGTTCGAGTATACACAGTACACAGGCACGTCTAAATGGTTCATCTGCGAAGTCAATGCTCTGCGCAGATTCGGAGTTGCGCGTGTTGCTGATTTTTTTTACCCTACATGTATATAAACTTTATGTATCACTAGGCATTTAAAAAGCAGATCTAATGGCCATTTTAAAAAGCATACCGAAGAATTACAGCTTAGGAAAGGGTTAGGGTTTTTCGAGGGACGTTCGTGTAAGTTTCTTTTGACAAATTCGATTTACTTACGTAGTACTCACCTTAAACGAAACCGATCGTTTGTTCATTAGCGGGTTTACAAGGCTTCGTTGATTTATCTATGATAATTATGGTCACATTCTTACTAGTGCTACTGCACTGCTCCTCCATTAGGGAAGCGAGCTTTTCACTGCATATGGTATAATTATTCAGAAAATAAATTATATTTTCTTAGCCTTTTCTTACCTAGAATCGCTCTTACAGACTCATAAGTGATAGAAATTAATTACCCAATGAATTTGATCCCTTCATAATGTTTGGATTGTCCGCCATAGTATAAGTTACCAGTTAGTTTTCTACAAGCTTGTAAAATTCATTTTTTGTCAAATTTACTATAGTAGAAGTGTGAAAAATATCTACAGTGTTTGTACAACAGGACACCTCCGCTAAACCCTTCTTCATCAAATACAGGTACTACAAGTCATGTACATAAGTGTAATAAATCCCACTATACTCATCCCAGTACTGAATTACCTACTGGCACAACAAAAAGCGATAGAAAGCTATTATCATGTAAGTAAAACGTCCTCACGCCAATTCCTTAACGAGCTATACATGAACTTATCAAAAAATAACTTGAGATATTACCCACCATCCAACCTCACACGACATCAATGTACTCCATTAAAACAACGAAATTCCGAACTCTGCAACCTACATCTACAGCTATATCGCTATATCGAAAACGTGAGAGAACAGGGCAGGGAGGCAGGAAGAATTGTGTTGCGAAAAAACTTGCCCCGGTCGGAACCCAACAGACCGGTCCGACCGAATCCCGCGCCAGCGCCGACGGCTATAACAACACGCGTGCGTACGCGACGCCCGGACCCCACCCGAGTCTTATTATACTGATACTTTTTTTTTTTGAGATACTTATCGGATGATTTGAGATTTTGATTTTTAATATTATTAGTTGTTAGTCTGGTATTATTATCAGTGTTGGGTGTAGGAATAATGGGCTTGTAATTGGTAAGTGCATTGATTTTTCCGCTTTTGAGAAAGGTAACTCGGAGCTCATCGTCATAATTACCTCGCTAAGGAGTAAAAAATTCACAACTTATTTTATTCCTGGATACACAGAAGCTTCTTCTTCGTCTCCACTCTTTTGATACTATCTGATAATCGGGTCACTTATGCATTGTTTCAGCCATAACATTGTACCTATGTTATATCTAAATTCTAAAATGCAAGATAAAAAACTTAAACAGTAATTTACATATTCATAATGCATTACCTACTACTATAATAAAGCTATCATAAACTATTATTAAATAAAAACCAACAAAAAAGGTGTGGGCGCTTCATCCAAAGAAGTGCATTTATATTCAAAACCACCTTTTTAACTCCATCGGAGTACAGGAAATTTGAGTTCAATTTTTATTTCGACGAAAAAGCCCTTAAAGATTTAATTCAAGCACTTTCAAGTCAACGTCGGTTACTCACGGCGATTAATTAGAGAGTATCCCACGACCCACGAAGACTTACAAAATTACCGATTTTTTAAAATAATTGTAAATGAACATTCAATAAAATTATAGTAGCCAAACTTGGATATCAGTATCTTTCATAATGTTCACGTACAATCACCAAGATAAAGATATTCTATTGCGTCCACATCATGGATATAGAATTAGACAGATATAAGTTCCTCCTACTCATTCAAAACCATTAGATGATTTTCAGAATCAAGCATATGATTTATAACATAAATTTCCCTGCCTTGAAAATTATAATATAACATATACTTGATATTTAACGGGCAGAGTTCCATTAAAGTAGTTCTAAATACCAACGAACCCAGACGCTCCTCACAGTACCACACAGCAGCCGATCATTTCAATAATTGAGTGATTCGCATGGAGATTGAACATAAATTGGCGATTCAGTAATCATTTTCATTTCCTGGTTATTCAAGTAATTGGAATTTCGCAATGAAATCTTAGATCAGTCCACGCAGCGCAATGTTAATGTTCGCTCCATTATTTCAAATGCCATCAATATAAGATTGATAGTATTCGTCTCAACGTTTTCTATGTCTATTGTCGGTCCATTTTGTATAAGGAATTGGTCGTGCTCATTAGATAATGAAAGATCATCTTTGGTCTGTATGCCTGGAGTAGATACTATGGAGGTTTTACATTAATAGCGAGTCTTCGTTGTCGAGACTGGCTGGTAAATAAAAAGGGGCCACGTAATATAGAATTTTAATAACTAGTTTTATTTTAGATTATTATTAAGAATAATAAGTGATCTGTACCTCTATTATAAGTTTTTTACTATTTACTATCATAGTAAAGTAAATTTTCATAATAGCGATTTTAGTTCTTAACTTGGTTACATTAGGGATTAGAGTCGCTAACATGACATCTCTATAATATAGTAAATAGTAAATCATAACTTTACTATGACACATATGTCACATAAGCGACTCTAATCCCTAATGTAACCAAGTTAAGAACTAAAATCGCTATTATGAAAATTTACTTTACTATGATAGTAAATAATACGAAAACTCGTGATAATGCTCGGTACTGTTGGTTATATTGAATATGTGAAGTTATTTATTTGTGTTTCTAAGTCCCTAAAAATAGCTGCGTTACCTGAATACTATAAAATAGTTATAATAATGGTTTCTTGTATTAATGAAATTGACCTTAGGCCCATTTTAATTAAAGATACAACACTCTTTAATGTGTGATTAAGTTACTGGTACTCTATGAAAATAAGCATATATTTTCATAATATACCCAATAAAATGAATAAATACATTCGTTAAATACCAGAACAAACTTATGAAACCTTAAAAATAAATAAGAACGTGAAGCCATGAAAATCACAATCAAAGTACCTACTAATAAATATTACTATTCGAAGTTATTTGGTCAGAAATTAGATGCACGTGCACGTTAGGCACGTGGCAACTTCGTGACAACAGGTTTTCTCAGAAATAAGTAAACTGACAAAGACTGTAAATAGATGTAAATATCATCATAATCGGAGGACAAAATATAATATCAATAATAAAAAAGATGAACGCGTCTAAGCTCTAAACGAAGAATTTCTAACTAAGCGTTAAAACAAATGAATCCCGCTAAATAATAATATTTAAACAATTCTAAATAGTTCATAAACTATAATTCTAACTGAAGGAATCTTATTACCCCTTTGACTATCCCAAGGTAAGTTTAATTCTACATTTCAAGTCCATATTAAGTTGGCCGGCATCACTTAGACGTTCCTTTGACGGCAAATATTAATTATTAAATTCATTTGTTATTGTGGAAACGCTTGTGGCTTCTGTGTGATTCTAGTGCAAATTGAAACTGTAATATTAACTCCGACTGGACTGTTACGAGTATGTATGCTAACAGTAACAGTTTATATAAGGCCAGGTATTTCTTAAAGGTTTGCCATTTTGATATTAATACGTTGCTTTTCATGCTTACATATTATTTGTAGTGTAGCTTTACTGCTAAGTGTACTGGCCTCTCCCACAGACTACTAAAACAACACAGCGTAATAAATTGGTTTTGGTTTACAGTATAATATATTTTACTATAGATAGATAGTATGTTGTTGATTCTGTTCTTTCAAACTAAATTAATTTAAACACACAATTTCTCTCTTTCTTACAAAAAACATAAGAAAAGAATAGAAGATATTTAGTTCTGACAAATTAGTCCACGAACTTTTTCGTAACGTAAATTTAATCTCCATTGTAATACGTCGGGTCTGACTTCACACGAGGGCCTAAACTAATTTAATAGTAAAAATACCAAACGCAAGGAAAGTGCCTCCGCGAATGACGAAACATGAGATGGTCTGGAGCACCTGGAGCAGTCAGCCTAGGTACCACCATTGCTGACTGGCTAATCTTTCCACTACGGGCTTTCACGTGTAGCCCGTGCCAATACGACAGAAGATATACCAAACAAAGTGAGTGAACAAAGTGAAGTTTAAAGCAACCACACTATTGGCAAAAAGCGATGCGATAACATTAATTCGTACAGATTAACTTTCGTGGAATATAGTACTTTTCTTTAATTGAAACATTCGAAACTACCTCTCAATAAACGTTCCTAATTTCCACATCAACCGTTTCTAAAGTACTTCACGAACAATTTCCTAAATTCCACTTTGAATGGTATAGTATAAACAAATACACAATGACGCCCACTAACACTTAGTGGGGCAGCGCGCCAATCTGACACGGCTTTGTACTTACCTCGAAGTTTCTTACAATTAATGATTTAGGACAAAAGTTGGTTATAATAATGAAATATTCATAGAGGAAAATATGAAGTGTCACATTTGTCGCTCGGATACTGAGCGTGAAGTCATTCTAAGTACTGTTGGGTATTTTGAAAAAAATTATCAGTAGGCAGCCTGGTGTTTGAAATTGTACCCGTTAGATGGCAACAGACTCGCTCAACAAGGGACTCAATAACGGCATCAGAGCAGTCTGGGTGCCCACTAGGGTGTCCAGTGTACAACTGTACACTTCTTACTGACCCTTCGAGGAATACGTGAATTATATGGATATATATGCGTACCTATGCATACATTAATAAATATATAACAGAGCTTACCCTTTCATTATATCAGTCTTTGTTTGAACTTGTAGCAAAAAAATTCTAAGCGGATTCTAACGAGGCCGAGGCGTTCGTTGTTTGAAGGCTTAAGGCCAGCTTAAAAACCGAGACATGGACACTGGGCCCACATAGACTTACATGTATCACTATAAAATGTTAGACCAGTGACCTTATAAAAACATTATTATTTGATACCTAATAGCCTTTTTTTTTGTTAACGTGGTGAGAACCCATCCTGGGCTATCCTCCGCCTGGGGGGCGGAGGGATGTGCCGGACTCCTACCGGCTAAACTCACCACGGTGATCCGCCTCGACACCATATGGTGGGCCTCGGGAACTCTTAGAAGACCGCACCGAAGTGATACTCATTAGCCTCGCTATTTCCCGTGACTTCGTCTGCGTGTTTACACACGTACAACAGTAATTTTTATCTAAGTAATGTTTTATTGCAATAGTAAAAATAAGTCTATATCCTTCTCCAGGTTCCGGGCTACCTCCTTATAAAATTTCATAACGATGGGTGTGGTGGTTTAATCATGATGACGTAGCAAACAGACAGACAAAGTTACTTTCGGATTTATAATAGTGTGTAAATATAGTGTGGATACCTCCTTTGTCTATTACGCCATTACATAAAGCAACAGCCTATTAAATATATATTTCTTGGTCAAGGGAACTGTGGCTTGACAAAAGCAAACGCCGGTATAAGGGCGAATGGAAACAGAATAGTAAATAAGCAATGGTCTGACTAACTTGTTAGTGTATAGTCACAATCATGCCTGGGATTATGTTGTCCTAGGTTTGATCCCTACTTCAGACATCGTGCGATAATTGACGGAAAGGACTATTCTTAATTTTTTTCATATCTGTTAACTAAAGAAACAAAAAACCTGCGACCTTCTGGTTCAATACACCAGCAGCCTCTGTACTACCGCGATCTCTGCTCGCTATGCCGAATCCTTCTTCGTATATTTAACCGGCTTATGGTAACTTTGACAGTTTTCTGATCACAATTTATATCTTTAGAATTCGCTCCGCAGGCGTTATTGCGTCATAAAATCAAGATAATAACTACCTAACCCATTAGGTAGGCGTGATGATTGTGTCTATAATAGTTTCTGATACATTGAGTGTATGTTTGCGGTAAACAGTCGCCATCTACATTGCAAACACCCAGAATTACTTTAGTGTAACGCTTCGTACGTGTTTCTGGCGCCCATGACGCGATTTAGTAAAGCTTGTGTGCAGTGCCTACATAGTACTTGTAATGTAACATGTATTTTTAGATGCTGTTGTCTACCAAACACATAAAATCCCTACAACGAAATAAAAAATGTAAAATTATCACAAAACTATACATGAAATTTAAAAAAAAGCTTGAGAACATCATGGGCTTAATCCTGATTCGTTATCACAATACTTTAATTAATCTAGGCGTAGAGCATTAGCCCAAGAAATCAGAGACAGTGATGGTAGTAAAAGTAAAGATTTTGTCCTGCACTTACACTTACATTTTGTTTTGTTTTACAATTACAGATATAGATTTACACTGAGATCGTTCAGAAATAACCGTTATTACCCTACGTATTCCAAATAAGGCATTCAAATAAAGGCCCTACTTTACAACTAATCTAATCAAAAATCTAAATTGATACAAGGCATCTAATTGAAGCAAGTTACAATGGATCGGTCAGTGAGTGCGGTCGACCCACTCAATATCGAGCCTATTCATTGCTCGTTCGTACGCTGCTCAATACTGCCCCGTGGCGTTCAGACTAGCATTGTTTAATAGGGCTGGCAGGATGCTTAACAATCTTCTTTTGTTTTAAGAGCATTTTCTAATCGGTCAGGAAGTCATGATATAGCCGTCAGTGAGTGCAGTCGACATACAAAAAGTTGAGCATACACTTTGCTTGTCCGATGTTTAATAATGTCCCGTGGTGTTCATACTAGCATTTTTCAATAGGGCTAGCAGCGAGCTTAACAAACTTCTTTTGTTTGAAGAGCATTTTCTAATCGTTCATAATAGAGCCGTCAGTGAGTGCGGCCTACCTACCCAAAGTTGAGCAGACACTGCTCGTTCTATGTTCAATAATGCCCCGTGACGTTCAGACTGGCTTTGTTCATTAGGGTTGGCTGCACACTTAGTAAGCTTGTTTTGTTTTAAGAGCATTTTCTAATCAGTAATGATAGAGCAGTCAGTGAGTGCGGTCGACCCATTCAATATCGAGCCTATTCATTGCTCGTACGTTGCTCAATAAGGCCCCGTGGCGATCAGACTAGCATTGTTCAATATGGTTGGCAGAACGCTTAACAAACTTTTTTAATTCAAGGCCATTTTCTAATCAGGAATGATTTTTTGCCCATATTTTGCTCAGTATTACCCCGTAGCACTCACTATCATTGTTCACTGATTAGCAAATTTTCTGCTTTTATTAAGGTTTTGTACGATCAGTAGTTACAATGGAGTGGTTAATGAGTGCGGCCAGCCCACTCAATATCGAACCTATTCATTGCTCGTGCTTATTACTGAGACGTTCAGACTTCCACTTGTAACTAAGGGTGTCAGCATATTTCTTTCGTTTTTATATAACTAACCGCTTCTAACGTCGAACTCACGTCTCCATCAACTCACTGAGGCTGCATCTGCGATCGGAACGAAAAATATTACATAGTAGCTACACTGCGTGCGTATAAGGTTTACGATTGGAGAACCTTGATGTTGCACAGTAAAGCTAATTTATTAAAACTGCCTCATTGGTCTTGTGAGGCCCTGGGTTCGATTCCCGGGTCGGGCAAAGCATTATTGGGGTTTTCTGTAGAAATTCATAGCAGCAGCACGGAGTTTAGAACTGTGCCCGGCTGCTAACCTAACCAAACCTTTCGGGGTTACAGGCGTGACGTTATGTTATAATATGTACTTATTATATTTTAAAAGAATAAATATAAGACTCAAAAAAAAACGGGATGTTCAACCCTACCGCGTCGTTACCGCTGACATCGTTAAGTTTCTATTCTGTTGGAGGCCTAGATTGCAGCGAATAGCCGGCGCTGCCAAACGCTAGTTATTGTTGTATGGATCTCATTGAATATCATACAATTTATACTTATACCACCCATTGTGTCATACTTACATTATATCAGCATTTGGTCGCGGCTTTGGTTGTTGGACAGTATTACGTACCGGGTTCGGAATTGTGCCTTATATTTTACTTAATCTCTTTCAGCATTATAAGGCTATCCACATTTATCACTCACACACTCCCGTTATGAAAAGATACTTATTGTCTATCTGTTTTGGCACTCAAAGGCGCCACCGTGGTCACAGTGACTGCGAACAATAGATTTTCTACTGTGTCTGTTGCGTGGCAATCAAAGTGTTAATTGCTGACTGTACACCTCATACGACAGTATTTTGTACAGTTAGAGCTTGGGAATACTCTGATATCATTTCACCCTCTCTCAGGTTGTAAAATTTTCGCAGTCCTAATGAAATCCAGTAATAACTGCACTTATTATAAGGTTTCTTTTTTTTTTTCATTCATTCATTGATTTTTTCATTCCTTAACCTACTGGTTAACCTAGCCAGTTCTATACTGCAGAATAAAATAAAAAAATTGAAACAATATTAATACAATTTCGTAAAATAGCATCGGCAAAGGTAATAAATTGCCCATTCTTTGTCTGTGGAAGTATAAATTCATTTATCATACATTAATATATCATCGGTCGTGTCAGCGAGAAATCCGTCTGCTTCATTAGACATAATGCGTGCATTGTGAGCTCTAATGCTTCACAATAAAGACTGGTTTACTTTGTAGTGTACAAAGGTGTATTTACCGCCACAATACGCTTATAAGATGCAAACTAAACTAAACCTAGATTTACGTCTATGTGCTAAATCAAGAATAAAATCTTGCACTATAATCAATCTAGTATTCAACTTTAATCAACCTCTGAAATGAAGTGGAAAAAAGTAAATTGGTTTAATGAAAGTAAATTATGAACAATGAGAAAATGAGAGAGGGAAAGCGCAATTAACTACTGAAAGCAATTCTCAAGTTTTTAATTTACACTGAGATCTGCATTTTAGTGCGAATTAATGCATTTAATTCTTTAAATGAAACTTCAATTTGCTTTTTAAAATACTGATATGAAACTTGAGTAGTGGGTACAGTGTAGGTACCTGCCTTGGAGTCTTTCGCATAAAATAAACCAGTGGCTGTCTTCCAGGGTCAAGCAACTGTAGTTATGTAGCTTGTGTGTTAATAACAGCATACTGATTTTGCCAAACCGTTTACCAGGCACGGTGATTCTTGCAATGTGTCTTCACTCACGTTTATTCATTAATTGTAACGATTGTAAAGAAGCTCATACTCAGCAATAAGCGTTCAAGGAATATGGCAGATAATCATTAATAATAATAATTCAATACTGTCCCAATAACAGGCACGGGCTTCTTAAAACGGGAGTTAGTCCTTAGTACCTCCCCACCTCTAGCTTGGTTGGCAGAGTACACACACCATCAACAACTTTTTGTGGAGCCCTCTCAGTTGTGGAGGTTTCCGCACGGATATTTTCCTTCATCGTTAACGCAAGTCATACTCAAATTCTGATCAGCACATGAATTCCAAAAGTCAGAGTTCTGAGAACGTGGTTTGAACGTGGTCAATTGTGGTGATTCAACCGCCAGGCTGTCACTGATTATACTTAGGAAATAAATGGATGAAATATCGATCATGTATATCTCAGACAAGACATCTGTCAAAAGATCAAGTATTTGACGTAGATTACATACTAAAAATTGTTCGAAACCATTTCGAACACGAGTTAACATTAATTATCGATTACAAGCGAAACATGTTCTTTGCTCATATGGACCGACTACGATTACCGATACATTGTATCGATTAAAGCAATTATCTACTAATGCGACGAATGAAATGAAAGGTTTTGACATGGTAGAGTTGAATCGAATGATGGACCAGCATTCTACGTGAACAGGGAAATAATTTTGTTTAAGGCATGATATTAAATTATGTGATAGACTTAAATAATATTTGAAAAAAGAAAAAAACAAGTAAGCCAAAAAAAAATGTTGATCCGATAGCTACCAAACTTCAAAGGGTGGCCTGTTTGGCTAATCTGAAGATTACCTAAAAATTTCATTAAAATTCCTCCAGCGGTTTTAGAGTGCATATGGAACATATGTACATACACACATTTCATTTTGTATATAGGTATAGAAGATTATTAATTCTTTTTAATTATTTTAAATTACGAACCATTCTTAAATAACTAGAGAAATCTTAAGCCTGAGGCTTGGAACGATATCCCACGTCAAGTTGTACCAAGTAACGCGATCGTTACGATAATTGTATAATATCACGCAGTAACTTCGTTACTTGTATGATACTTTTCCATACACAAAACATGTTCCAATTTCAGTTAATTAAAAAAGAATCTGATACTGCTTCCCATTCCCATAGTTAAAACTTACAATCTCTTACCTTTTACTTAGTGTAAGTCGGCACACACAACAAACACCAGCTACAGCTAGTTCTAAAGCTAATGAACAATAATATATGAACAACAATAATAAATAATGATTCATCAAGATATTTACAATGAGCATACCTTCAATATAACAACGACACGGTTGGCGCAGTGGCTAAGTGATTAACTTTCTGCGCTAGATGCAACATCTATGGTCTATGATCTACGGATAGTTGTTTCGGGTCTGGTTGTATGTGCATGTGACATGTATGTTTGTAAACTAAACCCACGAGACAGGAGAAATCCAAGTGTGGGGAACGTTATAAAAATATATAATTATATACCTATATAAATACACACGACATATAAAACTCCTTCCAGAGCTATAAGGGCCAGTACTAATTGAAACAATCCCGCTATAAGTGTTCTCTTTTTTGTTTGAACGCCTCTTAACGACGTAGTAGCGTGTTTAATTCGAATTAACCCCATTTAGCTGTATTTTGAAGGCTTCTAGCTCTCACGGTATTTAAATCTAATCTAGTAGGTAGACTATGTTAAACAACGTGCTTGCGATTGCTTCCAGTGGAGATTCAACACAATATAATAATTTTATGAACTAATAAGAAAGAAAAAAGCCTTTATTCCGTACCAACCTAACCAAAATAAGCTGAAACCCTACTTAAAGGTTCAAAAGTTATTTATGCACCAATAACTTTTCAACCTTTAAATAGAGTTTCATTTGTGTATAATGTTAGTGATATATAGAATAGTTAATTATTTTTTTAAGTTTTTAAGTATTTCAATATCTAATTTACTCAATAATGAGACTTAACACGGTAAACAAAATCTAATTAAAACCCGAAAGTTATTCCAACGATATTTATTGGTACTGGTTCAATAAGCAAAATGGCCATTTGTTTAATTAAACCAATTCAAATTAAATTCACCAGTCACTATTAATTAGGCTATTTATTACTTACACATGGCAGCAAATTTTATGGGGTCGAGTCAAACGGAATTATATCTAATTTGCGTAACTACATTGTATTTAATATTTCCTGTTGACATAGTTTCAATATCAAGAGGTTTGAAAGGAACTCGCGGGAGACGGTGAAGGCTAAGGAAACACAGAGATGTTCGCACCACCCACGATGCCTGTTCGCAATCGTAGACGGTGAGGCAAAAACACACCGAATTGTAACTAACACATTACTGAAGAAAACCGTTTGTGATCCTATTGTATTCGAATGGACTTGGCATCAGAAGAGGTTTTAAATAAGAATAATGTCATTGGAACATTAATATCACTGCTAGTGTGTCCTGACTGCCTCACTGGTCTAGTGGTCGCGTAACTGCTGAGCGTGAGGTCCTGAATTGGATTCTCGGGTCGAGCAATGTTATTGGGTATTTTCTGTATGGAAATGTCTCAGTAGCAGCACGGAGTCTGTGACTGTGCTCGGTATACGGCAATAGACTGGCCCCTATTACATGGGCCAAAATGTGGGTGTATAATAATACACCTCTGCTGCCTAACCCTTCTAGGAATACAGGCGTGATGTGATATGTTACGTGGTAGCGTAGTAGTTTATCAATCTAAAAAAGGTATATTTTTTAAACTTGGACACGCTACACAGAACACACACACGAAGTTCGAGAGTATGTAACTAAAACATGCGATTAGCCCGAATTCATAGTTTATCCGCCCATATTGGCAACACTTTATCGCGTGGTCCTTACACAGTTACGCAATAATATAAAGAGTAATTTTAAGAAGCATTGACAGCCTAGCATTTGAACGTTTGCCTTTCATGCAGGACGATCTGAGTTTAATCCCAGCCCGCACCTCTGACATTTCAGAATCATGTGCGGATCAGAATTTGATTATCACTTACGTCAATTCTGAAGGAAAATATCGTGAGGAAACCTACACACCTGAGAGATATCCATAAGGTTTTCGATGGTGCGTGTAGTGTACCAACCTACACCAGGCCAGCGTGGTGGACTAAGACCTAAGATTTTTCATTCTGAGAAGAGACCCAGCTATGGGACTTTAATGAGCTGTTTTTATTTATTTATTAAAATTATATGAAAACTGGAAACAGAGGAAAGGGAGGGCCTTTGCCCAGGACTGGAACAGCATGAGTTTTTAATAATAACTAGCTTTTGCCCGTGACTTCGTACGCGTGAAATTTAGAATCTGATATTTTTGTGCAGTAAAATGGAGCTTATATTTTAAGTTAGACCTCTAGAAATACATCGGTGAAAACTGCATTCATTTCCATGCAGTAGTTTTTGCGTGATGCGTGTACAAACATACAGACAGACAATAAGACAATAATTCTAAAAACTGTTGTTTTGACTTCTGTTACTCTAATAAAGACCCTCCATGTTGTTTTTTCTCCAATATCTATAATGTAGAGATATCGGACTGTTATATGTAGTTTGACGACACGGTTGGCGCAGTGGCTAAGCGATCAGCTTTCTGCGCTACGTGTCGCGGGTTCGATCCCCGCACGGAACAAATATTTGTATGATATACAGATAGTTGTTTCGGGTCTGGTTGTTTGTGCACGTGACATGTATGTTTATAAACTGTACCCACGATACAGGAGAAATCCTAGTGTGGGGCAATGTTTTAAAAAAAAAAGAAAAAAAAAAGAAAATTTTATCATACGTATAAATAATAATATGAAAACTACGCATACTATTTTAAGAATCTGAAAATGTTCTTATGTCACATATGTATTATATAAACACGATTGCATTGTTCTGGCCTAACCCAGCGTCAACTTAGCATAACCCATGGCCATAGGTCAGAGGCTTTAACTGGCTAAGAACCCATTGACCCATCATAAATACCTTCTAAGTAATCTCTTACACATGTACACAAAACATGATTTGTTGAATATTAAATATAAGACCCTTAAATCTTCTTAATATTTCAAAGTGGATTATAAATTGATATTGAAAAACCTACGCAAAATCCTAATTGAATATTATACCGAAATATTAAGCGATAAATTATTAACTATGGTGAACTTGACCCTACCTGATGTCTAGGCTTCTATGGCTGAGGGTACCTAAGCGGACGATAAACGGCATAGACTTTAATCATGCAAAGCACTTTCTCGAAATTCTCTTTTCCTACACTACCAATTATCATTTTTTAATATCGAAAACAAAAAACTATCGAATACAATTTCTTCACAAAAAGACGCTTCCCACAAAAGTAGCCTATACCCCGTACTCACGAACCTCACATGCCGATGATATTCGATCGTTACCGATGGTGACCGATCTCTGGCCTCATCAATTAGGCTGCATGACGCGGGCCGGTTGGCTGGAACGACACGGACGCCCGCCACCTCTAGTGTGATTAAGAGAATTGGAGAAAAGATCCTACGATCCCATCTTTGATTTAGGTAGAGAGTTATGGTATACACGTGATGATGATTTGAAATAGGTGTAATATTTGTAAGAAACATGATTCTATCCATAAAAATAACCATAGAAAAACAAACAAATTAATTACCTCGTTGGTTTGGTAGTTCTAAGCGCGACTGCTGAGCATGAGGTCCTAGTTTCAATTCCTAGGTCTGGCAAAGTGTTATTGAGATTTTCTGTCTGTAAATCCTCAGTAGCAGCACGAGTCTGGAACTGTACCCAGTAGATGGCAATAGACTCGCCCCCTATTACATGGGACTCAATAACGGCAACTTTTATTAATTCTATCTGAGAGCAGTGACTGCTTGTTATACACTATATTATTACTACACTAGCTTCCGCCCGCGGCTTCGCCCGCGTGGTTTACGAACTCGTAAATTTTTTCTGGGATAAAAAGTAGCCTATGTGCCATGCCAGACTATAATCTATCTCTGTGCCAAATTTCCTCCATATCCGTTCAGCTGTTCTGGCGTGAAAAAGTAACAAACATCCATCCATCCATCCATCCTCACAAACTTTCGCATTTATAATATTACCAGGATAGTAGGATTTACCGATGAAATATATTCGTTATAATATTAAATCCACTACACACATACTAAACGACATTAATCTATACCCTCATTTAAAACCGCACTTCACATAATCTAAGGCTCTCGAAAGCACCCAATTTGCACCGCGAAGAAACACCCATATAAGGCTTCCGACACCCAGATTTACAGTAACGATTTAGTTAGGGTCTATCTACATTTGCACGGAGTAATTTATACTACATACATAGTCTGTACGAGGAGCGCGGTATCTCGGCAAGACGCGAACATTTATACCGCGAGTGTCCTCGCGATAACGCGTAGCTGTCTCCGAGATAGGGTTGACAGATCGGCAATTAGAAAGTCGGATAAAACTGTCGATATAGCCAGTCTGTTGCATTAGCAGACGGGCTGTACCAACGGTCTACGAGTCTACATTAAAAAAATATTATGTATTTTATATTAACAAGCCGTCGGTCGCAACTTGTTCTACTAAGTGGATTTTAACTGTCGGATGACTTTATAATGTTAATAAAACTTTCATCGTCATCACAAATAATGACGTCACCATCACGCTTGTATTCCCCGAAGGGTTAGGCAGAGGTATACTATTGTACACCCACACTTCGCCGATGCCGTTATTGAATCCCAAGTAATAGGGAGCGAGCCTATTGCTACCGGGCATGGTTCTAAACTCCGTGCTGTTACTGAGAATTTCCATACAGAAAAACTTAATAATACTTTGCCCGGCCTGGGGATCAACAACTAGACCAATGAGGCGGACAGAAAAATACACAAAAAAGGACAAAATAAACATATTACATATTTTTAGCCAACAAAGATTAAACAAAAAAAAAACGCATCTACTAGTAAGCCAACCCTAGTCAAAATAATCCGTATAATTCTCACTTGAATAACAAGAGTAGGGGCAATCGTGTTCGCAATCGTATTCTATTTAATTTAGGGGTTAAACACACATGCTGTTTTTTGCGTTGAGCGGCGTTCACGTTTCTGTCGAGAACTTACATTTGTGTTGCGGACACACGGCTTTGTGACTAGGGAATTGTGTTTGCCGTGCATCCATTGTCACGGGTTTTACACCTTATATGAAAGCTAGAACATGAAGTTTACTGTGTGGTCCCAGACTAAGACTAGGCCCACTCTATGGGCATCATAAGATGAGAGTTTATATAGCTGCAGTATACTGCCAACGCCGTCTTTATGAAATACACATAATGATCATCAATGTCAAACAGATAATGAACGGCTTTTTAATTACTGACTAAAATAACAATACTCTAATAGACAAGGAAATTATAACGTTCAGCTTATAATCCAATAATATTGTCAGTAAACCTTAGCATCCTAAGCGGTATTGATACTACAAGCAACTTACATTATTACATAACCGCCGCCCATCATTGTCTCTAGTAAAGTTAAATCTTAATATCCAGCAAACACTACCATTATAAACTCTTTTACATTACAATAAGGTATGTATTTGTATAGCGAGGTACACGATTGAAACATCTCGTATGTGATAGGTAAACAGCGGGTGTGAAAATATTAAGCAAACTCAGAAATGTGTACGATGAAGAGTTAGTTATAGATGAATGTTGAATGTCTTCTTGGGTGATATTGTTAGGAACGTTTGTATAGTTGGTGAAATGATTTGCATTGATACCATACTGCTATGAACGTTGCCCTGATGTAGCCACGTGTATAAATGACTGATTATTCTAGCCTGGCCGCATCTGATCTGATTATTTATTTATTATACTTAACAGACCAACAGTTATACGTATGGCACTTTTCATAAGATTGTATAGACAAATTTAGATGTCGTAGATACTATTCACAAGATGCGACGTTACAACGTACTGCCTGTCTACAATATATCATTAAATTAAAACGCTTTAATCGAGTAAACTGACGAACAGTTCAAAATAAAAAACATACTTGATCAGATGCAATGTGGTTTTATGCGTACCAAACTATCAACACGGGGGATGAGGTCGGTCCTTCAGAACATTCTTAAGTTTCGAAGGGTACAATTATAAACTTGCATTTAGAATAGAAACTTCTTGAAGCTAGTGAAATACTCTCTTCTTACTTAAACCATGTCACCTATACCGCCTTTAACTTACTTTACTAATTCCATAACACCTCTTTGGGCGTTGTGATCATTTCGAATTTGGGGGATCAAAACGCGAGCACAATTTAAGCTTAGTGTAAAGCATCGAAATAATATGTTCAGTCCCTGAAAAGACATAGAATTGTCATTTTTTTACTGACATATTCGTTAATTGGACCTCACTTTTTGTTCGGCAAAATTCGGTTTTAACGCAACCAGCCGATGTCTGGGTTCTATTGTACTGTACATTTCTGCATTTTCCTTAGGTTCTCATGACTGTCTGTTTTGTAGGTATGTGAGACATCATTAAAGGACACTTGGGTCTAATCCGCTCTCTCGGTGAGCTAATACTCAAGGAATACCTAAAGATTTTCCCACCTCCATGACATCATGCCTCGATGGCCGTTTGAATCAAATAACAATCACAAAATACCTACTTTCCCGATGACTCACCGACTTAGGTTTTAGCAGCAATCAGGTTTTAAAAGTCTTTATATGAATTTACTTAAATACTAATAAATTAGATACGAATTGGAAATAGCGCTATATTATTGTAATCCAGATTTTTTTAATAAAATGGCGTCGTCGACAGTCCATGGATACACCATTAAATTTTATTTACGAGTCATATTGCAAGTGGTTATTAAGAATGCTTTACTTAACACATACATGAAATCAGATCAGAATGGACACAGTACAAAACGATTGTGTACTTTTTATTAGATCGACATTGTACACAACAATTAAAACCCAAACCCAAAGGAGTGAAATGGGAACCCCTAAAGTTTGCATGAAAATTCATCATCGGACGGAACCGCAGGAACAGAGGGGCCAGCTTATTTACACATAGGTAAAGCCCGTAACGAATGATAAATCATTCCTTACTGATTATGTAACTTAACCTAAAAGTAACACAAGCTATGTCTTTCATCATTTAGCTAAGTCTAAATTTAGTTCCCTGATTTCTTCAATCCCTTGACGAACGCAACCCTAATGGTCATTAAGATGTAATCACGTATTTTCCCTCAAGCATCAATCATACAACCCCATGGGAAAATTCTTTCCAGTATCAAACATTACACACATGTCTGAGTTGGTATACACCCATTTATGTTTATTTAATTAATTAATTGACTTCCATATTGGTCGCCGTTCAAAATATGCGGCCAAATAAATGAGTAATTGAATTACAATTGTAAATACTCGTTTTAATACGTGATGGGAATAGACAACAGTCTTGCTTGGTAGACACGGAATACGTTATTCTAACTAGGTCTTGCTTAGCTTACACATTACTTGTTACAACATATTAGTCTAGCCTATATCCATAGATTGCTCATGGACCACGTAAGACTGCTACAACGAACCATATTGAAGAAATATTGCCATTTTGTGAGTAAATATGTATACCTACTTATTGTTACTGTTAGAGCAAAGGCCACCCCGTATAGAGTCCATACGGGGTGGATTATTTAATTTGTCAAACTCGTCCCGCCACCTCATTCGTGGTCTGCCGCGCGACGCTTTCGCGCCTTATCAGGGCTCCATTTTTTTTTTTGCCTGCCATTGATTGGCATACCAGATGGCGGCCCACCTGATAGTAAGTGGTCACCGCCGCCTATTAACATCTGCAATACCAGCGGTAACATAAGTGCGTTGCCTACCATTTTCAAAGAGTATACTCTTCATTTAGTGACTACCTTAACCCAAGTATATATAGCTGGCGAGGGTAACGAGGGACCTCTCTACAGTCTCCCCCGGGACGTACATGAGGGGATGACCTCTCTACAGCCACCCCCTCCAGGAAGTGCCCTTTGTCATGGCACCGTGCTGAGGTTCGGTGCGGTCTTCTAAGAGTACCCGAAGCCAACCATACAGTGTCGAGGCGGATCACCTTGGTGATTTTAGCCAGTAGGAGACCGGCAAACCCCCCCGCCCTCCCAGGTGGAAGATAGCCCATGATGGGTTCTCACCACGCTAATAAAAAAAGTATAAATCCCTGTTTTTGTTTTGGGCAACATCTATCTATTCATTCATACACAAAAAAAAAACAAATTGACATGTAAGTTCATCAATGGATGCTATATTATGCAGAATGAACTTTAAATCGATCTATTTCTTGTAAAGGGTTTTACTAGAGTCAATTTGTAACATGAATTTTGAATCTATGGACCAGGGGATGGTTATAAAGAATTAAGATATAATGCAGATATTAGATACCTTTGAAATTTTCCGACTTGCGGCCGAAATTTTTAATAGTGAAAAATCTAGTTAACTCTGAGCATGAAAAAAATATTCCTGATATACGTTGTGGGTGTACTTTGGTTAAGAAATTAAGGGCAGCAGCATTCCACTTGTTCTTTCGCGCTATTTTAAAAACTAACTGCGATCACCAATGCTATAACAAAGAGTGGTAAATTATACTATAATCTCAACAAAATCAAACAAAAAAATCTCTTCCTAAAAAGGATTATCAAATCAATCTTAGTAAAACTAAGGTCTGAACTTCGTGGCTAGTTAAGCGGACGCTAGATATTTCGTGAATGCGATACGATAGCGACTGCGCATGCGCCTCCCCGTCGTCCAGTCACGACGCGACGCAGACTCGGCCTGTGACGTCACGCATAACTTAGATTGGTTTTTCTTGGAGAATTTTAAAATATTTTAGCAAAAAGGTTGCATACCAAACGGCGAGGATTTCTTAAAAGCAAAACCCTATGCCTATGTCTGAGATAGGTTTAGATAGAAGCCAAGTAACCATCAGGTATTCCTAATGAAAATCAGGCCGTAGCCCGACAGCTTATTTTTGGACTTTAAGTATTTCCTTTCTTTATAGATATGTAAAGTACATTCTGGTAGCCTTTAGTAACTACACAGTTTACACAGGAATACCTGTGTATATAACTGAACGAAAGTTATGCTCAAACTTTAATAAAGAAGCATAACTCTCGTTCAGAAATAATAAAAAAGGGCAAGTATGACAACAATCCGTATTTTTATAGATATTCCAACATCTTTCACTAATTAACAACAACGCTGAAAGCTTTCCAAAAAAAATCAAACAGAAATTCGCGACACTTGAGTACATCCGAGTACATTAGCAGCTTCACTAAAAAGCAACATTAAAAATATTCTCAAGACATAAATTACGGTGGGCAATTGTTTCAAGCGGGTCGTTGACCCCGACGAAATGGGCCGCCCGGCCAAAAAACCACCCAGTGGTTACTGCCGCGGGCTTTCTTACACTACTCGTGTGGACAGTTCGCATGGGTAGACTACGGACTTCGGTAAATATGGACGTTTTGTTTGTTCGTTTGTGTATGGACTTGTGGGGTTTAAACGTGAGAATATCAGTGTGGAAGTATTGTAAGTGTCTTGTTAGTAACTTGTATTGTATGTGGATATGATCCTTACATTTGATAATCTATAAAAATTGGGTTTTCGAACCAATTTACTGTCCTCTTGTGCTTTCACTACGTTTCATATTAATTTGTAATGTTCTGAATAATGAAAACAAAGTTAGACATTTTTGTGGCTTAACCACATAAAAAGCTGACTACATAAATTCCCTGCCAAACATAATGCATAGCTACCTTGATTCGCATTGTCTCGGCTGCCCATTAAAAAATATTATACAGCATGACGATATCAAAACTTCAGACACAACAGGAAAACACCATCAAAATGACTCGTCTCTATGTACCTATAAAAAGCATGTAATCAATTATCTTCCCTGTATAATATGCGCTATTTAAATTCAGCTATTATCATAATCCAGTCCAAAGTTTTCTCAGTCCGCGGCACCTATATAAAGTATACATCTATCAATAGTATATAGCCTATAGGGTATCTCAGAAGACCGCATTCCTGGCCCCACGCTCCCTCGCCCCGCCACCCGTCCGCCGTTACATGTTACAATACACACACATAACTATACCACACACAAAACACTTACATATACTCTAGACGAAACAAATAAGGTCCAATTTTGAGTATTCTCTTGTTTCTCAACTCCAACATTACCGTGGTATTTCTCCGCCGATCGGTGTCGTTTTTTTGTCCGGCAGCGAAACCACGGAAAGGATTAATTTGAGGCAAATAAAGTGTTACGTGAATATGTCGGCACTAAATGTTTTAAAGTATTAGGTTTAGGAATATTATTGGGTGAAGTTACCTGATGTTTTGTGCAAAAGGAACTCCCACTTGAACAATCAAGTGAGAAGTTTCAAGTCAGTATTGAACTCTGTCAGGATCGCAGGCTTTGTAAGGATACACGAGGTATCGTATTATCAGCTTGACCTCCCTGCGTCACATTCACTTATTCAATCCAATACAAGGATTATGTATAAGCGAGAACCCTTCTCGCTGGTCTTTATATTATAATCTTTATGACACATTCATAATCCCTTCCCTCTCTAGATTTTGTGAATCATTTTCTTTCGCTACCTCATTAAGTTTAACCCTGTTTAATCTTCATGGCCGTTTAACCAGCTATTCTGTGATTTCCCTCAGTAGACAAAAAGGGGGTATAAGAAACATCTCCATATAAAATCGTAAACGTTTTACGATTGAATACATCTATAAAGTTCAGGTAAGCTGTTCTATAAACCTCACTTGGTCATATCTGTATGATCTACATATAAACTGAATATCATATTACCATAAATTATATTAATTCGCAATGGCTCTAGCGTGAAATAAGTTACCTATATTATTTTATGTTATTTTTACTGGTAGTACGCATATTTTTCTTCAAAAATTGTATACATACTCAACTAGTAGACGTTTAGATATCATTCTTAAGGTTCTAATATCAATCCTGATGAGCCAAAGATATAAAAGCATCTTTGCAGATAAAAAGCTATGGTCATTTTAACCGTTTAAAGATTCTTCTTCATTCTAGAAGACAGAATATTGGGACTGGCAATAAGTCTCCTCTGCATATCAAGAAGAGAAGATTTGATGACCTAATGGTAAACATTTGGCTAACGTGATTGACTATAGCTGCTGTCGTTTAAGGTCTAAACCTAAACCAATTTCAAACCGACCAAATGTAGTATTTGGTTAAGCTTACGGGAATAGCATTCTAGTGTGAGCTCAATAGGAATTTAGACAAAGACAAAGCTAGCTCTAAGTAGCGAAACTAATGCGATTCAGTTCGATGATGCAAACCGTGGCTTAAAGTAACATGGAGGATTGGTTTCGATAAATTATACCGTAGTGAATTATTATTACATCGACATCTCCCTTTTATTTCTCAGGATTATTTTCCTTTAGTGCAAAGTATATATGGAGACTAAGAAATTATTTATTTTTGTTCGGAAAGCTTACAGACTAATGAAAGATATAAAACAGTGTACATGGTATACTGTAAATTACAAATAACAATCTCCTACATAAAAAAGTACCTAAATATAATAAGTTTTGAAAGAAAAGAAAAATATTCATCTAAAGTATTCTTACAGAATATGAAAAATCCTTCTTTATTCCTTAAAGACATTGTCTTTGATTAAAATTTGTTATTTATACAATACTACCACCCGCTTCAGTCGGGAAATAATTCGTCATACCACTAGCAATTAGATTATATTCTCATGTACAATTTCTTATCTTCTAACAATAATTTTCTCAGACACTCAATAACAATATTGCTGCCAGACGCGGCTATTCTTCACACCTTTTCTCTAACAAGATGAGCAATATTCCAAGCAGTATCTACAGCAAGACGATCGTTAGCTTCAAGCCACATACTGTGTGACAAATGGCTCGCCTGTTGATATCGATTATGATCTGAACGAGTCATTTCATGGGGTCCTAAGGGATCTTGCCCATTCAACGTCCTGGCACCTATAGATCGCATTGAGATGGTACTGATTGCAGCTTCACATTTATTAGGAAAATTGCAAGCTTTTGCGCAAATTTCTGTTCTTTGTGTCTGTATCCTTGGACGATACAGAATGCGGAATAAGGAATATACTTGTACTTTAGAAGATAATCCAGTAGTGGATTAGTGACGATTGATTGATTGGTCGATAATGCTATTGAAATGCTCCAAAACTTCGTTCCATATTCCGGGCTCTCAAAGTTTATCATATATTTGACACATTCATTGGACATTTTTTGTGCTCTGACCATTGGCTATGGGTAATGAAAATTGACACAACAAATTCATATTTTTTCCCACGCGTTTGATGTTGTCTAGTTTTTAAATTATGAATTTAATAATCATTGAACAATTTAACAATTAATCGATATTGACTCAACGTTTTTATACAAACAATAAAAACTCAAGGCCAGCATAGCTGAAGCTTGAATATAGGAAGGAAAATAGTTATTATTGGTAGATTCTAGACGTCTAGATTATCTGGTCAATGACCCGCGAGCGGCGCGCCAATTTGATACACACGCTCACTCCGCCTTATATCAACTTTATATGCAAACTTTTCTAATTGAAAACAAGTTGAAATTGCTGTTTGACACTTTCTGAAAGTTCTGGGCGCCTGGTAATTAGGGACGAAACGGCAAGAGTATTTCATACATTATTTTTTAATCGCCATTACCTTATGTAGTACAGGTATATTTTATGTAGTACCAACAGTACATACATGAACAGTTTGCTAATGACAGTTTTAGTTTTTAAAAAAGTAGTAATAAAAAGGGCTGACATTTTCAAAAAATATGAGAGTGCAAGATTTTATATTGTGAAGAAGATATTGCACAACTGTGGTAGGATCAATCATGCTAAGTAAATAAAAAAAATTAGATGAGTAGTTTATAATATACGCACTATATATAATACTAGGGGATCAGACAGACGTTGTCCAGCCCGAAAAACAGAAAAAAAATCCTAGAACTCGATCGCAGCGCCACCTACCGGGTCCATCTATAAATCTAAACCATCCAGAGACCGGCTCAAACACACAAAAAAAATTCATCAAAATCGGTCCAGCCGTTTAGGAGGATTTCAGTGACATACACACGTACAGAAGAATTAGATATATAAATATATAATAGTACAGTAAGTTATGTGCAGAATCTGTCTGTATATCCTTGGATCGCACAAAAACTACTTAACGAATATTAATTGATAATATTGTAGATATACTCTTTAATCCTGATCGATAGTTTCAAACAAGCCGAGCCGTGTGCAAAAGCTATACTGGTATAATGAAAATATTGGGAGAAATAAATTGTATAGACACCGACGCTTTATCGTGTCCTTTCTATATGCTTTTAACATGATTTATTGCATTTTGTAATCAAACCGAGGACAGCACGACACGAGGAGCTGACGCCGCAGAGCGTGTGAACTGCCATCATTTGCAAAACACATAAATAATTACTTCAAACCCATCATGTATTACTACATACTAAATAATAAAGTTGTTTATTTTAATAAGTAATGACATTTTCGTATGGATTTTAGTGGACAACACGGAAAAGTGTTCACAGCGGATAATATAATCCGGCGCACCCTTGATCGACATACAGTGAACGTTATTTCTGCTGTGTGTGATTAGGTATCGTTTTGGTTGAGTCTGTTACCATCCTCTTAGCACACCTAGGAATCGAACTCAAAACTTAACGCTCAGCAGCTGCACTTGTATGCACTATATTACTGAGATTGTCAATATCAGCGAACATAAATACATATCTACTAATGATTGATATTACCAAACGAAAAACGCGTGCTTGCCTACAATAAACATCAACGAGATCGACGCGTGCGCATGTTCACCTAACCGATGTTTTACTTGTGAACAGATACTAGGTACATATACGTCTTTTTATGTATATTTTTTAAATTATTTCTCTATTGGACCAGGCCCATATACTCGTAGATATTTTGTCAAACATCATCAATATAATCATTTTTTACCCAATATAAACATAACACATAAAAATAAATACTTACAGAGTTATTTTTGTTTCATTGTTTGTCATAGTTTTTAGAACGTGTAATTGCATATAAAAGACATCAACGCGCTCATTGCGTACGCGCACTGTCCAATGATTTTTTATTATTATCAAACACTACATACAATTTTTATAATTTTGAGACGGTTTTTCCCTAAATTTTTACTTAACTATTTCTGTGCTATTATTAAATTAATTAAATTTTACGAAGTAATTTTTACTTTTTAAGGTAAAGTAAGGGTATTGGAAACACATAGGTATATTGATTTTATTTCGAAGACAGACATAGAACATTAAATATCAGCTTTTTATGATAATATTCTATAATTACATTTTTATATTATTAATAGTCATAAATAAATAAATTATTATTAAATTAAATTAATTAATCAAACTAAATAAATTACGTTAAAGTCTATGGCACCACTAGCTTTAGATTATACATATATTCTGTTAGTCCGTCTACTTCACGCTACTTAAAGGATTAATTAACCCTTCAAAATGTTTCTCCTATTTTAGCTTGACTTTAAATTTATAGTCAAACTGAATTAGCAGAATCATGTTCTTCCCAGTACTAATTACACAATAACAATGAAAAATATCCATCTACGGCAATGTTTATTCTTCAAAGCATATATAATTTATAGACTTATCTATTACGTAGCTACTTGTTTGGTATCAAAATACCTTATATTGTATAGGAAATGCCCATTTATGACACATGTAATCTTCATCAAATTATATCTAGTCAAGCTAAGTTATCAAACAAGTGCCAACGTTAGCCATCGTAGAAATACCTGCCACACCTCTATCGTATAAAAATACTAATAAACCTCTCGGCGATATCCGCCGTTTTCTCTCACATAGCTCGTAAAATACCTAACACGAACAAATGTGTAAGTATTTCTTTCAAAGTTTTTTTTTTTTTTAAATAAACATTGCCCCACATTAGAAATAATTCTTGTATCGTAAGTGCGTTTACAAACACAATTCACATACACAAATGCCCAGACTTGAAACAACTATCGCATAGCCACTGCGCCAACCATATCGTCAAATTTTAATGATTATGTTCAAAACATATATAAATCAGGACCAAACGATTCTTTTTATATTTCTTTTAAATGTCAAATTCTAAAAATGCATTCTAGTCAAACCAAATCTGTCAACCTAGGTTTCGCGGAGCGCCAGAAAGATAAGTCAAGGTGCGACAAAATACAAAAATAAACGTTCTTAAAAAATAATTGTTACCAAATTCTGACAGCACTGTCTTCGCACCAAGCAACAAAAACAGGCGTAAAAGCATAGTCAAGTATAGCTGTAGGTAGTATAAACAGTGTCCACCGGAAAGGCCCCCAGTCCTGAGTCAGTGTTATTGGCCCAGCACTCATGTCTGTTTGTTTGTCGTATGCTTGAGAGCGCTCTAACTCACCGAAATTGTACGCGTCATCCGTCTGCCGGGTTTGAGAACCAATAACCAATGTTTTACGCTTAAATACACCAAAATTATAGAGATATACTGTCGTACATTTTCATATCAACGATGAAGGTGTCAAGGTCTCATATTATAAAAAAGCTTGTTACTTATAGGCGTAGCATCTATGTAAATACATATGTTCCGATTAAAGTGCCTTAAAAAAGAACGACAAACGCTGCGCGAGTTGGAACAAGTAGCGATTTAGTCATCCAAATACTTGACTGAGACACAAACGACTTTTACTCATTGGTATAAGAACTTTTCCCTCTCTCAGATGTCCAACAAATTAAACTTTATTCAACCATACTAATTTACATATCACACATAATAAACGGTTCAATTAATAGCTGTAATGACGGTTTGTAATGCAAACAGAATATTTCAAGTAATCAGAGAGAACATTAATTATGAACCTGATTAAGCTGCAGGTCATTGGATGTCGCATGCGCAGCTTCGCCATTAAGCGACGTGCGAACCACGAGACTTGTAGTTGGGGACACGATTAATCGGAAGAAATGCAATAATGTATTAACTGTTCATTACTTAGATTGTTATTTCTAACCTTGCCCCCGCTTGGAATTATCCTTGTTTTGTGGATGCGTTTACAAAGATAAATGTTCACATGCACCAACATTCAGTCTTAGAACTCGAAAAATATTATTGAATAATCTTTTAATTATTTTTAGGATTGTTGACAACACAGAAATAAAAATGGTGGTAAGTTTTTAATAATATTTCCTTCAAACTTCGAACAAAGCTTTACATAAAATATATGATCCTCAAGATAAATGTATTTGATGAATTAAACATTACCGAAGGCTATAAAGCACAAAAACGTTGAATTTAGAAAGTTTAAGTCCAGTATGAAGTAACTTTTCTACCCCACAAAGCGTTAGGCCTTAAAATATACGGGCCGGCGAAGATAAAGCTCAAAGAATTTCTGCGAAAGTTAAACACATTAAAATTCTCCAAGAACAAAGCGCTACAGTGTTGTTCATAAAAGTCGTATATAGTCGTAAATATTATTCATGGTTTCTTGTAAGGATGCATAATCGCCGTATCTGCTCAAAGCCTTAGAGATTATCCATAAAGTTAAGTGTGTAATTACATACTGAGATGTTTCTAGATAACGGTCGGAGAAACACCTTTTTAATGTTTGTTTTTATTCATATTTTTGATAAGGGCGAGAAGTCTGCAGAGCTGTAGAACTTGATGGGTTAAAAGATCACTGATCACAGATGTATAAGCAGTGGATTGCATGCCCTGGTTGTACGTCTTCAAAATATAAAGCAATTCTTCTAAAATTCAAGTCTTTCTTTATCACCGACACGTGGACATAGATCTGAAATATTAGATAAGATAAGCATACTTCTTTCATTCCTTATGGCAAAGTAAAAGTTATTTCACCTTACAAGCTGAGTCACCTAACTCACGCAGCAATTTCAATAAAGAGTTGAGTGCTTCATTAACAAAAGCAAAAGTTTCAGATGAGATTGTATCGACGTGTCTAATCGATATAATTTATAATAAGCAAAGTCATATCTACTGCAGAATTTCACCACATTACACAGAACTGTATAACGAAGGAATTCTCTTGGCACGGAAATAATTGTGACTCATTAGCCACCATTGTATAACTTTTAATATGGCAACTCCACTGGAGATAAAGGTGTGATTTGTTTGTTATTTAATAACTTGTTTTCCAATATATTTTAACGGATTATGACTCTATTCTAATCTAGTGTTATACATTTGACCCGGGTACGTCTTAAAACTGCGGCCAGACACCGGAGGACGGGCAGCAGCGTCCTCTCACTAATCGGTGAGCCACTGCGATCCCCAAGCCGCCTGCCAAGCGTGGAGATTATGGCATACCCCCCCTTGAGGGAGGCCTTCGTTCAGCAGTGGACATCTTCTGGCTGATGATGATGATGATGATGATGTTATACATTTTGTTCATTCTCATGATTTGTGTTTGTGTGGTTTCTGACAGGCCACCTTTTAACCTAGCCGTCGTAAAAGGTGATATGTTTCATGACAAAGATACGACTGGTGCAGTTTGTGTGGCCTGTTCCGGGTACGGATGTATATGTGACATATGTCTGTAAACGTTATCCACGATCCACGATATAAGGGAAATATTAGTGTGGAACACCGTAAATCTGCAGCGTCCTGCATATCACCAATAGGCATAATTAGGCAATAAGGCTGTCAGACGCGGTGACAATGTAACGGGACGTTATAATATCTAGACAACGATATATATAATAACGGTAAAGTACATTTTACCCAGAAACGATAACGAAATATAAGTAATATAATATCTCCACTGAACTTTCCTTAATGAATTCAGAGTTTCTTAAAAAACATTGCATACAATACAAATTGCAGGTTTTAATAATAAAAGTGTGTCATTTGAACGTTTTTCCGAGTAAGTCGGCGACCGCAAACTAATCGCGATCAAAACCGCACATTAAGTTCATATAATTAAGACGGGGAAGGATTACGTTGCAAATTATTGCGATACTACTATTAGTAACCGTGTTCCGTACAATTCGTTGTTCGTGGGATGTGGAAATTAAAGGAATCAGCTGCTCAACAAATACGGAATTAGGGCCTAACACACGTTATTTTTGTACCATTGGTGGCACAAAAAGTGGCTTTAGGGTTAATTGCCTTTTTTGATTCAGAAAATTCGTGTCTTTCTTGAGTCATCCCACTCCATAGAGTTTTTCATATATGTCTTTCGCCTTTTTCTTGGGCATCCTCTCGGGTATATACTATTTGTACACATACATAGTATGTGATAGTGGTGAGTATTAGTAGTGATGTTTATATGTAACTCAGGAAACAATTTCCTTGAAATCAGAACTTCTTGGGGATGCTAGAATAAGGTAATAATATCAGCATCCCGTCATATTAAATAAATAAACATTAGATTCAAGCAACTTTAATTTATTTTATCCAAACATTTATTGGAGTCCCTTTTTATTATATATCTTTCACGTCACCATGCTGCCCATCGCTAACGCTAAGAAATTCTCAAGATAGCGATAAACAAAAGTACGATCAATTAGTTGAAACAAATTAAAGGCGATGCGCGCGCGCCGATGATAAGCGACATAAATCCTAGTTTCACTTCGAGATACAAAACTATTGCGGCTGCCCGTAAGTTATACTGTAAGGGATCGGCCATAGAATATGTAACAACTGCTGTACAACTGTATCGGATATTAAGTGAACGCAATCGTGCAAAATGTTGCTTCCTCAAACGTCAACTTTTTTATGCCACCTACTGGCCAATGAGATTCTAAGAACATGGCAATTATAGAAATAATAAGCTTAGCAAGGATAACAAGTAAGCTTTGCAGTCAACAGCTCAGTGTAGGAATCGCCCACCTATACCTCTGTCCTATCTTTAATCAAGATGATTTTATTCTCATGCTCGACTTTAAATGCAGACTTTGTTAGAGTCCGACTGTATCCATGCTATGAATTTGTTACAACAAACCAAATCAGATATGCTCCTCAACAGTAAGCATTTCATACTATATGGCTGTTCCTTCTCCGCAGCACAGAAGCGCGTCGTTTGATAAATGAATGGAGACGGTCTAAACCTCTCACTGACTATAAATTGTATGACTACCCACGGGAACGATGTGTACAGGACTTATCGTCTATAATAACTTAGCCACGTTCCAACTCTAAGGAAATGCACCGCTTTTAATACCATGGAGTGGTATCAGTACCGTGCCAATGTCGGATTAGTATCTTTACTCATCAGCCTAACCTTTCCCAACTATGCTGGTTGATTTCCAGTCAAACCAGATGTGTCTGCATATCAGTATTTTACACTGACCGACTGCCATCTGATCTTTGCAAGCTGGTTACTGAGGGATACAGATATTCTGAGGCTGTCAGACTTTTGATGAAATTTATTTAATATAATTGCAAAAGTCACCACAACAAGCCTCTCTCCAGCATCCGTCCTCTAAGTTGGTGGACCTCTTTGGTGCGAATCGACGATTGCCTGAGTCTGGCGCATGCGTCAATAAATGAATAATACCGATACACATATGCAGTGCCGGATTAACCACGTAGCAATTGCTACGGGCCCCGCGCAAAAGGGGGCCCTGCGTATCCAAACCCGCCTACCTCCGCCTGAGCCTAATTTTTTGAATGAAACTTATTAAGACGTGGTATATTGATTTTACTTGATGTCACAAAAACATGAAATTTTACACCTGTTTTCCGACTAAGACAACCCATGTCAGACGATCGGTAACCAATTATTTGGTTGGCGAAAATAAAACACTGAATTTCATACGGTAAACGCACAAGTTCTACATAAAGTCACTTTATACTTATGAGCCCATAGCAGATCAAGGGCCCCTCGATAGAATTTGCTACGGGCCCCGCACTCGTTAAATCCGGCACTGCACATATGACTTCAAGATTGAAGCAAGATCGCATAAGCCTTTAAAACTATAATAGCCCTTATACTACACAATATAAGTAAAATCAGAAACTGACCAAAATCTTAACCATTTCACAAGATTACGATATATATCTAATCCAACCACATAATTTATGTAAACTCAAATCATGATTACCATAAATTTTATAAACTTGCCGAGTGTGCGACCCTCCTATAAATATGTGTGTATGCGCCCCTGATATCTCGGGACGTTCATTAGTTCCTCGGTCAGGGTTTACAAATCTATAGTAAAAGCCAGGGGAAACGAATAAAGGACATGATTTAATGCCACTTAAGATGTTCAGCACAATAGCTCTTAATAATGCGGATATTTACGTGTTCAATAGTATTACGGTTTATTTATTAGATTTTGCAACTGTACCTATATCTAGTTCTATGATGAAAGCTCGCTAAGATAAGTTATATTATGTATATATTTCTAAAGAAATAGCTTCGAACTTTCTAGAAGACTTACCTTCCCTTCTGCTTATTGTGTTACATCTTCAGCCACTCTCATTGTCTGATCTACGATGTTGCCAGTTCTTACAATCTCAAGAATAATAAATTTGTTAGTGTGTGTACAGACTTCTAATAACTGCAAAAATGGAGGGTAGTAGAGCTATATTGCTAGGAACACCAAACTTCGGCGGACGGAGCCCTGATCACAGTATCTTGTTATGTCGTTTGTGCATACAGAGCGACCACTACTAAATCACTGCAGAGAACTAGTCGCCCTTTACAACACTGACAGATACACAGAACCAGGGTCCTTTTGGCCTGGAACACATCAGTATACAAGATGAAATATTACCAATAAAAAAACACAAAAGTTATCAACCTCTGGTGCGAAAGACGTTACAATCTTTATGGTACCATTTACGCGTCTTATTTTATACGTAATCCATTAATTGCCCAGATTGGGACCTCTTTTTCAAAGGCTTTTTTTTTTTCCTCTTTTTTGTACCCAACAAGCACCTGTGTCTAAAAGCGGACCCTTCGATGATTTCAATGACTGGTTATTTTTATTCATATATATTTTTTGGTGGGACCAATTTGAACTGTATGTGAGGATGAATTAAGTTGGAAATCGACTAAAGGTGATCATGTTTTTAGTAAATCCTTTTTGAATACGGGGTGAGAAGATGCGACCACTGACAGGGCAAAGTCGTGCAGGTAGAAAATCGATTGTTATTAGACGTCAGGGCTCCTCATAATAACATAAATATATTGTAAAGAATCGATTCTGTATAAAATGAGGTGATCGAACGGCCACAAAGAATTCCATGTCAAATTAGCTTTATCATTTAACTTTTGATATATTGTGCAGATGCAAAGGGATTTATTTTTAAACTATCATTATCTTCGCGCTCCCTTTGGAATAAACAGAATTGTAGAACACTAGCTTTTGCCCGCAACTGTCTGCGTGTATTTTTTATTTATTATCTAATTAGTGTTTTGCTGCAATACTTAATATTAACTTATGTCCTTCGCAAGGTCCCAGGCCACCTCTTCGTAAAATTTCATAACGATCGGTTCGCTGGTTTAGTGGTAATGAGGTAACAAACAGACAGCGCTGCTTTCGTATTTATAATAGTGTGGATAACATGGGTATGTTATAGCACAGACACTTCAATCCTGCGTAACGCTATTGTTATCCCGGGGTACTTAGCACCTGCAGAATTTAATTGTAAGTAGTCTTATACAATATCCTAGCTATTTATTTATTTTACAAACACATATATTCACAAGGACACACACCTAAACCCGGAACATCTATCTGTAGATCATACAAATAAGTAATTGTTCCGTGGGGGAATTGAACCCACGACACGTAGCGCAGTAGTCGATCTCTCAACCAATACGCCAACTGTGTTGTCATAGCACGATATAGACATTATATTTTTTATATTACTTTTATTCTTCAGCCGAAATCTGTTTGTCTTGTCTGCTTCTATCGTGTTCAATAACAAGTCTGGCAAGAGTATGGATTATGTCAGTATTCCTTCATACGTCATTAACACATAACTGTACAGTTTCATACGGAGACAGATCATGTTTTTATGATGTTTTATCTGTGTTAAATAACATTATTTGTATTGACTTTTTTCAGTATGCTCAACTGATTTCAACGCTACAAATACCGGTCAATAGCTTTATTTATTTTTATTTTTTTGTTTAAAACATTGCCCCACTCTAAGATTTCTCCTGTATCGTGAATACAGTTTACAAACATACATGTCACATGCACACACAACCAGACCCGAAACAACTATCTGTAGATCATACAAATATTTGTTCCGTGCGGGGATCGAACCTGCTACACGTAGCGCAGAAAGCTAATCGCTTAGCTACTGCGCCAACCGTGCCGTCAGCATAGCAGTCAGTTATAGCATATAGAAGTCTCTTCAATAGATATTAGTGTTTTTTTTTATCGAAATTTATTGAATTACTATGGAGCCATAGGTAAATTGGAATTGTAGATAGGTAATGATATCTCTATATACCTAATACCATGTATCTATACTTATTTCTTTGTTTGTTTTTAAAAGCACTGATGATGGAGATTTTTTTAAAGGAATTATTACATTACTGCCTCTTTGGTCTAGTGATCGCAAACGCGAGTCATGAGTGTGAAGTCCGGAGTTCGATTCCCGGGTCGGGCAAAGTGTTATTGAGTTTTTTCTGTATGGAAATTACAGTAGTAATACTTGTCTGGAACTGTGCCCGGTAAATGGCAATAGGCACTTTGAAAAATATTACTAACTACACAGATAGTCCACCATCTTCCAACAACAATAAAACATATTAGAACATTTCTAGTTTCTGTTTCAATTATTGTACTTTTTCTGACATCCACAAAAATCGTGCATCGGCCATACTTACTGGGTGTATAAAAAATATTATGTTGTACAGAAATTAATTGAAAAAGATTTTGATTTTCACCACAATATCTTTATAACTTTATCATTTTGCTGGAATTTGATCAAATTTGATATTATAAGCTAGTGATTCGGTTTTGCGTTATAAAACTTGATTTCTTATTAAATTCTATCTTTTCTATGTTATGATCTAAATAGTAATTTATCGTTTAAAGTTTATTTTTTTTACTATTTTGGGTTTCTAAGAGCCTATAATTACGTCAATATTCAATCATAAACAACGATATTGGATTGTTGTCCGATTCGTTTTCAAATCATGTTTAAATATGAAAACGAATCTATGAAAACCATCATATATTTTTAAGCCCATCTCAACAGCATAACTTTTATTTTCACAGACCGTCTCTGATCTGATCAAATGACCAACTGCTTAACATGCTCTTTAAGGCACGGATTCTAATTAAATCTATTTACGCTTATTAGATTTATGGTTCAACTGCCACGGCACCCAGCCTACCGCAGTCCGAAGCCTTTTACTTGTGCTTAAGACCTTTTAATACCATATCTTATAATTATCTTTTCCCTAACGTTACTCGTACTTTACTGGAAGGTACACACCGCTCTTCAACACACATAAATTGCAATTAACCTGTATGTCAGCTTGTCGCCCCAGTCGACGCCTCACCTGCCCTGTGTAAACTCGGCTTTATTATAAACGCAATTATGAATTAAGATCTGGGAGGCATATGAGATACGCGAGCTAGAAATGTAGCAGGACCTGATAGTCTAGACGTAACTATCTTTGCTCAATCTATGAAGGCAGCTAGCTTTATTCTTATAAAAGCAAGGATATTAGCCTATTTGGGCCCGCGATGAAATATGTCACCTATTCTTAGTCTATGCAAGCAAAGAGCAGATAATCTTATGCACTTACTATCTAGCAAAGATAAACATTATATTCGCTGCATAGTTTTGCGAAGTTTTCAAACATTAAATTAACTAACAAAATGCTTTTGTAATTACAATATATTATTTGAAAGTTATGCTGTTCCATTCCATATGGACTCAGGAATAGAAATAGCAATAGACATTGTCGTCACATGGTAACAGATACATATTTGTAAACGACCATTAGCAGTATAGCCATCTTTTAGGTACTAAGGCCCAAGTTCAAAGACAATATAATCGAATCGGCCATCTAAAATGAAGTTTTTTAAGGCTAAACTGCCGTTTTCATTTCTAAATACTAGTTATAATGTCGGTAAACTTGGCCCTAATTAGGTATCTACATCTTAAAGCTAGTTCTCAACTAGATATGCCCTGGGCTAGCGACAGAACGTGGGCATAGTTTCCACAGACAATACGCAGTAATTAATCGTCCATGTGTGACAGTTATGTACGTTACACTGATTTATAGAACGCGGTGTCTGTGGTGCGGATAAACGGCGCGGGCGACGGTGTGGACTGAGCGGCGCGTGAGACGGCCGAACAAACGCGATCAGGCTAGTAGGTGAAGAATTTTTTTTTAATTAAATGTAATATGACACACAATAAAATTATCTTCGCTTATGTATTCTAACAATTAAGCCTTATTGTTCTTCTTGTATCTTATTGATATCAGAGACCAATAAGATATTTCCTTTGCTAGGAATTCTTCTTCTACTTCATAGCGTTTTTAAGACTTGTGGTCAAGTTTCACCTGCCGACTAAAGTTTTATAATATCGCCCTAGTGATTTGACAGCAACCAATTTTACCAGCGTCCAGCAAAGAGTATCATGATTCATATAAACATTTGACAATGCTAAAGATTGTAAAAACTTGTAGAAATTAAAGAAATACGAGTATATTTTGCTTATATAATACAATAGATAACGAAAAAAATCATACAGAAAGAATATATAAAGACTAGACAATGAATATGAACTTATCAAAAAAACAACGTAATTAAACATGTTAGTAAGTGTACCCGCCCCGCAGGCATACAGTCGTATTTTGTTAGGTAGGTATTTACATTGTCTAATTAAAGTAAACAAGCTGGAGATACCTAATTATTGTTAAATACTAAGGTATACTTTGTTACCTTTGATTCGACTCTCATAAGTGTAAATAAATAAGTAAGTAGGTATAGGGTTTAGCCGTTTAACGGTAATTCTTATCATGTTTGCACCGCACAATAAGAAAACAGCTGCAGCACAAGTAGGTAGGTACCTAAGACCATAACGGATTGGTCAAACAAGTAAGAACCCAGCCCAGAACCAAGCCCTGACAGGTAAAACTTTATAAGTACCTCATATATTATAGATATAAATATTTTTCAAGAAACAAAATATGTAGTTTATTTTTCATGTAAACTTAATATCTGAAACGACGTAGGTAAGAAAAATCTATGTAGAGTAAAAATCATAAAAATAATAATAACGACAAGCCGGATCGCGCTCCGATCAGACAGAAGAAAGTACGTCGGGGCGGGATGATGCGGCGGAGGCTGCGACCGGCCCGACCGGTTGCCCATTGTGGTCAGTTTTTGTACCGCACCCCGCGCCGCACTGAGCCTTCGCCAAAATCCACTCGATTTTTTGTAAACAATTGATTTAATTGTTTTATTTCAATTTTTACATTATTAATTGTTATTTTTCACCGTTGTAAAAATGATTTCATTTTTTTATTGTCTGTAGCTTCGTTTGCTTGTTATAATGTGGTTTACCTACGTAGTCTGGGACAAGTAGGTACCCACGAACTCAACTTATATGTACCCCTGTCCCTAATGTCATACATCGATGTAATGCAATAGATTCTATTCGTTCGAAGGAAATCTGCTCAGCTATAAAATTAAGAATAAACCCCCCAAAACATGAAATTGAATATCTGGGATTCGTCGACTAAAGCTTACAGTAGTAAAAGATGGACTCACATAACGTCATAGCCAGCAGTTACACATAAACCAGCTTAAGTTAGGAAAGCAGGAAATTGTTTTTGAGTCAAAGTCAAAGATTTTTATTTCAACTTGGCCTTTACACGTTGTTTCAAAATGTTATTATTTTAGTCACACGGAGGTTGCCCGGTCGTGTCTGGTCCGTGTTGCCGGCCGATGTCCTGTTGTGGACTGCGTTAGCAGTATGCAATATCGATGGGTATGCTATATTGAATATTGTTTTCTAATTTCTAATAATTCATGTTACATTACAATTTTGGTATTCATGTAGCGCCATCTATTATCATCTGGTATTCCTGTCACCTAGTCCGTCAGCATACAAGTGGCGCCATCTATCATAGCTTAGCCTGATTTACATGCGGAAAGTAAGTTATAACCTATTTATGTGAACAATCAAAAACGGCTTTTTTTTAAACCGACAGACTTTAATTCTAATCTTCTTGCCACATCCTAATTTGAAAGGTTGTTATGTTAAAAAAATGTTAGTGAGAGTATCTATAATACCACCCTAAATTCTTAAACCATAAAGAATAGAGTTCTAGCAAATGATTCTTGAATTTTATTTTCTCTTTGGGTGGTAGAATGGTCGATCTGTCAAAAAATGTCCTTTTGACGTGATTTGCCGATAAAAATTATTTGGATTGTACATTTTTATAAACATGGGAGGTTCTCAAAGCACTCGAAAAGTATCTGTTGATAATGAAAATGCTATCCAAGTGTCCCAAGAGGCATTAGACCGGATACAAGCTCAGCTTACCGCAAAAGTAAATATGATGTTACATTACATAATTTAGATCAATGTCATTTCTTGTTAGGGCATAATAAAAGGGTGTTATTGTTCTAAAAAGTTGTATATTTACTATAAGTGAATTTTAAACCTCACAGTCAAATTCATAAGCTTTGTCGGTTCATTGCCAACATATCGAAATTGTAGGTTAGTTTTGTTACTTCTTGTGGGGACAAGCTGATTGATGTCAACAAAAAATAAATGCTACACAGAACAATATTTGGACAACTCACAAAATCCTAAACTAAAATTATTGATTCACTTCACTAATCTATTGCCACCATTTCTGCTTATATTGTTAATATTTTGTATTATTGATTTTATATCAAAATTTCTAGAAATTGCCTTATAAATTCCTCTTATTTTTTTCTAAAGCTGAATGCCTATTATCTCAAATCTCAAAATAAACATAGCTTTTCTGCAGTGCCTGCAATTCGGTATACTATCTTCATAGTTTAATATAATGATAAGTGCTTGATGTGCTCATCCAATAAGCCCTCTACCTCTACACCGGCTATCATCCCAATCTTTTCTACTCCTATTTAATAACAGAAATCTACATCTATCATAATTTTACCATTTATTACAATTGATAATAATCAGTCAATTAACCGAGTACCTACTGTGTGTTAAAACATCATTCATTGCAAATACAATGAGGAGAGATAGGAAAAACTTCATTTCTTAAATATCTAAATCCTATATTTAAAAAAAAAACTTTAAAAACAATTTCCAGCAAGCTGATCAACCATCACCACAGAATGTACAACAATACATACCTGCACCATCATACGAACACAAACGCCATCATGACTATGCTGCCGAGGAAGCCTACTGGGCTCACCGCATCGAGAGCCTGAAAAGGGCTCACGATAAAATAAACACCGGTATGCATCTGGAATACCAGAAGACGTTGAAAGAAGCAAACGAATTATTTAATTTGGCTCAGGGAGACAAAACTGTTACGAAGCTTGCACCATGCCAAGAGGAGAAAGCAAAGGTAATTCATTCAATTAAGCTTTATAAAGCATGCATAATAAAAGATTCTTAAAAATTATCTCTGCCAATTATTGTGCAGTGTCATTAAGATAAAAATTTGCTGGAGAATAAAGATTACAATATGATGCTATCAGTACATACTGCTTACATAATTCTTTATGTCAATTATAATAAGTGCTACTGTAGCGACTACTACTTGCAACATGGCAAAAAGTAAAGTGCCATCTATCAAAGTGAAGCTACAACAAACCTTGAATTGCACTATGAGAATTTAAAATGATTCTAACACATATACAAATGTCCATTCTTCAGCCAAGGCTTCAGCCTGCCAGGCAATATCACCTTGCCTGGTTGGAGGATCCTCCCTTTTCAATGGAGGAACACCATAATCCGTTCCTCCACACTGCTAAACTAGTCTGTCAATTATAAAGAAGAAAGATACTTAAAGACTTCATCCATTTGATTGGATCTCAAAGATGGAAACCTCTCTATTAAGTAATAAGCTGATGTGTAAGAAACCCACCTACATATAAATACATAATTTTATTTGTGACAATCAGGCCTCATATCCAGCACTGAATGTTGTATGGGCTCATATGATTATGTATAACAAATAACATTTTGATAAATTCCTTTATTTTAAATCTTGGAATAGTGAGGATGATTTTATATTATATTTACAATTAGAACTGTATGTACACTGAACATGTATTCATAGTAGTTATTCATATAAAATGTCATTGCCCTTATCTAATTTTCAGCCAGGTCTAGGTAGAACAAGTTACCTGGAATCTAATTTTGCTCAAAAATCTAGATCTATTTTTGGAAACACATGAAAATTTGCAGCTTCTTTGGACTCAATTGATCACTGAATCAATTGAGAGCACATATTTTAGAAACTGACAATTTGAGAAAATTATTGTCTATTATTACTTGGGAGTTTTGTGCTATGGTTGATATTTTACCTGGTCTATTATCACTACTAAGCACAATTCTGTGCCTAAAGTGTCATATTAATCACTTACAAAATTATCTAGTACTTATTTCTATATTATATTTTCAGGTTCTCCAGTGCTACAGTACAAATCCGAACAAATCACTCCTGTGTTCAGTGTTAGTGAATGAATTCAATGACTGTGTGTGCAAGAGCAGAGTAGCAGCTGTCACGGCCTCATCTTAACAACCGGAAATGTGTAAATAATCGTTATAGTAAATGTTTACGTCGACATCCAACCAATACTGACTAGTGTCTACAGAACAGGGGTTGTTCTCGGCCGCGGAGTAGATTTAATATTAATGCTGTATCAATAAACTGTTATTAATTTATTTGTGATTTATTTGCTCTTGTTTCAGTTATTTCTTATCCTGAAGAAGCATGAACTAAGTACCTACTTAACTACACCATTTTTTGTCAATATGTTGCGTGTCTATTGATTAGGATTGGGTGAGATGGTCAGGGATTAAAAATTGTACCGTCGTTGTCGTGTTGCAGAGTTTCTGCAAACAAGAATTGAAAATGACCGCGCGTTTTAAATAGTCTATTATTTAAAACTTAGTATTTCGGTTATTAATCTGGGCGGATACCAAATCCCGCAATACTCGAAATGTCGAATCGTTCGGTGGACAAGTATCGCTTCGGTTAGATTCCAGGCCATCCATCTTAGGTACCCTTCTGACTAACTATACTTGTTGGAAGAGCGGGTTGCGTCATAAGTGCAAGGGGTGAGGTTTAAACTTACAACTTCTCGCTCACCAGTCCAAAGCTTTGGCCATTGGGCTATTACCATTTGTAAATTTTCACTTTGGGCTCTTTTATTGCATGTCTAATAAGCCTAAGCCTGTGATTTCTATTTTATTTATTTGGTTACCTCTATTTGTTCTTTGTGTGAATGTCATAGACTTAGCACGGCATGGCGTAATAATAGCTAATAATACACCTAACTCATAGACTTAGGATCTGACCTTTCTAGATTCTGAACAAACGTTAATAAATTCATTTCGATTTTGTCATAAACAACCTTTTTTATTTAAAAATCTCACACGTAGGTACAATATAAAAAAAAGGAACTCCAATATCTTATCATTTGACAGAAAGTATTGGCCAAACAGTAGTCGTTACCGAAGCAACGATGCCTTAGTGATACAAAATTACAATTTGTTATTATCTACGTTTTTAGCTATAGGTCGAACTCGTAAAATATGTCGTTTCATACCCGACAGTCTATTGACAAGGACAAACCTGCAGAGAAGGAGAAGAAGAGACGTGTTCCTCTATATCCTGGGTTCCCAGAGCTGGCACGATCTGATGTCAGCATTCACCCTGCCTACTCCAAATTAGCTTTGGCCTAGTAAGTACCTACATAGTGCAAGGAATTTAATTAATCTATCACCTGGGCATTTTCCTGGCTGTGTGAGGTGGTAAATTGTAATATGAGTGTTTTATTGGAAAAAATGTATAACTAGGTTTAAGAATCAGTGGCGTAGCATTGCGGGGACGTCAAGGGCGGTCCGCCCCGGGCGGCACTTTTAAAAGGCGGCAAAATTTCATAATAAATTTAATCACAATACCTATATCCTATAAATATTTTAAACATTTTATTTCATATTTAAGTCGCACATCATACATATAGTTCGGACCGATTCAAACGAGCATCGGAACTTTTTGTTCCTTATTCTGTGACGAAACCCAGGGGGATCCCCTCTGTTAAAGACCTAAATAAGGTGGCGGCGAAATTTGCCTGCGCCCTGGACGGCTAAAATCCACGCTACGCCACTGATTAGGTAATATGTATTTATGTATGTAAATGACAAAATTTTGTTATTCACGCTAACACGATTACTGGAATTTCAGTCGAGTTGTTTGCCGACACCGCTATCACTGGGCTCAGTTAGCCCAACGCAAGCAATTTATGAGGGAACTACACACTTTTGAGAAACTACAGTCAAATGCCTTAGACGGTGTCAGAGTCCACCGAGAGTTCTCGCAAGGAATCCTCTCGCACACGATACCGCCGCGACGATACATACAGAAGTTAACGCCAGATCCTCTCACGTCAAACCAGAGGATGAGGGTAGAAGAAATCATTAGCGGAAAAGTGAACTTCAGTCAAAAATAATACATACTACAGTTATAATAGTAATATTAAACTTCACTTTGTGTCCAGTCATTTTCCTTAGTATTGAATATTTATTCAATTTCATGTTTAGTTAAAATAGTGAAAATAAAAACACAATCAACTTAAAAATATGATTTTATTCTTTAATTTCCTCAGCTTTCCTCTTCTTCAGTCTCTTACTTTTTTCAACATTGGTCTGTAAATAGTGGGCCTCCTTCTTAGCCTGTGATATCTCAGCCCTTAATCTCTGTTTGAGTGCAGCCCTTTCATATGCCAGTCTTTCACTCAAATGTATCCATTTAAACCTTGGTATGTATTTGATATTCCATATCATGTCATAATACCGCGACTTTTTTCTAGTACCAATCTTAGTATTGTTCAGTTTCGTTGCAACCATTTTTGCTACTTTTTTCTTTTGGAATTCCACCCAACCTTCGGTAAACTGATTTGGCACTCGCTTCCGTTTCTCACCAGGCTCTATACAAAGATAAGACAGCAACATAAATTTCAACACACTAGGCCATCAAATAAATATTACACATTCTTTACAAAATACAGCATTAAATTTTTATATATTGTGATCATCACCAATACTGAACCTTAAAGCATTAAAGCAGGCACTAGAATATTTAGAGCCTTGCGTAGTGTCCGCCCATTGATTAATTATTAAAGACCTCTAACAAAAGATTTACACAAAAATTATTAACTTGGGTCCTACAATAGCAAACAATAACATAACCTCAATTTACTTACTGGCACTGGGCTGCAAATATATCCTGCCAACTTCACCAAATTCGCTGAATATTTCACGTATTTTAGCTACGTTCATGTAGGGAGGAATAGTAGATAGATATACGATGCCACGCTTCTTCGTCTTTTTCTTTATCCCTTTACCAGAGTCAGAAGTATTGTCTGCGTCTGAATCATGTTGTGAACTATCTTCATAGTCAGAACCATTTGCTGGCACTCTTTCCATTTCGAAATCAGGCATAGTATTATAACAAAATGAAGTTGTTACAACAAATAAGCGAAATTTAAGAAAATTACCGATTATTAACAATCCATCACGCATGTGATGATGTGACAGTGACACATTTTTTTTTATTGTGACATTTGACTTTAAATTACGTTTGTATACTTAGTTTAGAGTACATGTATTTAGAATTTCATATACGTAATGAAACTTAATAATGTAAAAGATCCCTTCAAGATCCGCCATAAAATAACGAATACAGATCTTTTTCTCCCTCGGATATCCGCGGAAACGGATCCGGATATAGTTATCCGGCACATCACTAATAAAAATCAGATTTGACTGTATGGACTCAGCTCCCCTTGCCTATCCAAAGAAAGAGGAAAAACTAATAAACCTTTTGTGGGCAAATTGACATTTGTAACGTCAATGTCGTGAAACGTCATTACTCTCACTCAAAGATTACTCTCACTCGCCTACTAAACGTAAATAATTTTGTGTTTATGCTGATAAATCTCTGGGATTTTTATTTAAAATAAACAATAATCACAATGGGTTGCGACGGAGGTACTATCCCACGGCGAGATGAACTTGTGCGTATGAAAAAGAAACCAGAACAGGTAATAATAAATCCATTCATAATTGATTACATCGTATAAAAACATTTTATACCTACTTCTTTTACTCGATATTCTTTTGTAGAAAGACAAGGATGCTGAGCGATCCTTCAAGTGGCGCAACTGCGCGCTGTCTCAGCAGCCGCTGCAAGCGCCCGTGGTGGCCTGTGGGCTGGGCAGACTGTACACTAAAAGCTCCGTACTCGAGGCATTGTTGGACAAAGAAACTAAACCAGATTCTATTAGCCACATCAAAAACCTGAAGGTAAACTACTATTTAAATGTATACGTTATTATTTTCAAGCTAGAAGCTGTAGTTGTAGGTAGAAGTAAATCTTTTTTAACCATAGTCATGCCTTTACCCAGTATATCATGTGGAGTTGAGTGATGATGTGGTTGACTAAGAAGCATGCTGAATGAGATGAAGATAGTCTTATGACTTAGAGAGTAATTAGATAACACTTGTGAATCCAATTATTAGACCCTATAGTCCACTGTTGGACATATCACTCTCTCTCTAAAGCATTTGTAAATCAGCAAAGTAAAGTTAAATATAAGTAGGAAATACCAATTTCTTTTAACAATGTATAATCATGTTTCTAAATAAAGTTATATTAAAACATATAAGTGTAGTATAAGTCTAAACATTTCAAGTATTTTTCATAGTTTCCGAGTTTCATGTGGTTATTACTGTCAATAACAAGTTCATCTCGAAGAGTTAGAATACTTAAATTCATTTAGTGGCACCTCCCTTTGATATTATAATATCATCATAGTCGTAGAATAACGACGGACTAAAAATTAGCAATTTTCTTATATAAATTGCTATTGCTATATATTATCATAAAATGTCTTACAAAACGTGCTTTATCGCTTGACAAATTTTTGCCAATTAAATTTACTGAGTGCTAATCCTTTTTTTTAAATATTTTATGCAAAAAACAAAATATATATTTTTTTTTAATCCTTCGTTATTCTACGACTATGACGATATGAATGTTTCTTTATTCTAACCTAATAAAAAAATTAATTTCAATTGTATTAAAACCTCAGACTTATGATCAATCATTTTTCAGGGCATAACATGTAAACAATTCCATAGTAATATACTGTATTGATGTTTTTAGTATTTACAGGGATTTAATAAGAAAACTGATAGCTTGTTAATTGACTACAAAATTTATAGCTTGTTGTCGTTGTCATTCTAAGCCACCCACTGGTGAATAGGACCATCATGAATTTTAATGCTGCCACTTCTCCCTGTCTTGTGCCATTTCCTCCTTTAGTTAAAAAATAATCAGGCTAAAGAAGTAGATATTTTTTTATTCTATGGTGTACATTGAACGTGACTGTTATGGAAGGAGTGGCCACAGAAGTCTTTAATTTGAGAATAGTGTAGTGGAAGGGATGTCCCTTCCACTACTTCATATATCTGATATGTCATTAGAAGTTCCATTTACACTTGTCAACTTATAAAAAATTCTCAAGGACACAACATATATAAATTTGTTGTATGCTTATAATAATATTTCGTTTTATTTGTGTCTTATTATATTTATGTAATTTTCAGGACATCAGAGACCTTAATCTTGTCAAGAACCCTGCTTATATCGCCACTGACCACACTGAGGGTGCTGTCGGTGAGGGCAATGCTCCCTACATCTGCCCCATCAGTGGCCTGGAAATGTCCGGCAAGTTCCGTTTCGTGTTTCTCTGGAGCTGTGGGTGTGTTCTTGCTGAGAGGGCACTCAAGGAAGTTAAGCAGAATCTCTGCCATATGGTAAGTTAATTACTTTTTATTTATTTAAAAAGTACTTAATGACTCATATCCTATTTAACAAACAAGAGTAAAAATCTATACATAATATATATTTACTTGTTCTAACTGACTGACTGATTCATCAATGCAGAGCCTAAACCACTGGGGCTACAAAGTTGATATTTTGGTAGTGATGCCTTTAATGCGTTGGTCTAGTGCCCGCAAGCAGACTGTTGCCCGTGAGGTCCTAGATTCGATACTTGGAGCAGTGTTATAGAGATTTTCTGTATGGAAAGATTCATTAGCCTAATATCATATTTTTACACTGGAATTGTTGCCAAAAATAACAAGTTCCTTATTTTAACTAGTTGTTATTAAATTATTAAAGTAAAAATTTAATGTAGGGTCATATTATAGGTTGTACAAGGAAACCCTGGGTGATCTATTTTATGATCCCTGTCAGGGATGTATCGAAACTTAGCGTGAAAATGTTCTGTATTTTAACTTTTTAATTGCATATTCTCAAATAAACTGACATTTCTGACATGTATTTTATTTTACATTTCTGTAAGTTTTCTGTAAATGTCGTAAGAATACGGCAAATAAACATAAACATATTATTATATACCATTGAGGTATACCGGATCCTTAGGTTCTGCATGTTTTTTTATATACAACCATCACATTCCAATATCTCCCTTATATTTCATTATTGCCCTTTCACGGATAATTTATTAGTGTCTGAGGTCACGTTGGTTGCAGTCAAACTCATAAATTATTTTGTATGAAATACGGTACTATGTCAACAGTGATAACTTACTCCCATTTTACATGACTGATATCATCTTATTATAAAGGAATTTGGGTTAATTTTACACTATTGATTAATCACTATCACTTTTGCCCCCAGTGCCAAAAACCATTCATTGATAATGACATTGTCACACTTAACGGAACCGATGAAGATATTGAAATACTTCTTCAAAAGATGGCTGTCCGTGTTGCCAACAGAAAGAGCAGCAAAAAATCAAAAGCCGACAAGACAGAAAAAGTTGAAATCAAAGTAGAGCCATCCACTCCTGTTGCATCCACTTCTGCTGAAGTTCCGAAAGAAACAGAAGAAATTAAGAATGAGAATGGAGTCAAAGAGGAACCAGAGGCAGGACCAAGTACTAGCAATGCCGTGAAGAAGGAAATTGAGACCATACCGCTATCATTACCTAAATACAATCCAAACAAACAAGCGAGGGGACATTTTGGGTCGTCCAAACGCGTCCATCCCACAGAACTGGCACAAGACCCCTCTTACAAGAAGACGAAGAAGGATTACAGCGTAGCCAAAGACCCTCAATCCAGTGAAGTATACAAATCTCTATTCACTTCACATAAAACTGATAAAGATCAGAAAAGGGCTCACTGGGTGACATACAACCCATTCTATAATTAATGTTATTTTTTCTTAGGAAAGAAACATTGCACATTGATGTGTAATTAAATTTTATTTTTAAGTATGGTATTAAGTAATTGTAAACTGTTAACCCGCGGACTACCCTCGTTTTTACTTTAAATAGTGTCCATCCATAGGTCTGTGATGTATCGCCAATAGTCATAAGACCGCCCAATTGCGCCATCATAATTATAATGTAACATTTGTTATTACTTCGACACTGGCGTACAATAAAGAATATTTATATTCTATTGAAGGTCTTTTCTCGTGTCGGCTCGATAGAAATCCGAGTACGGTGGACTAAGGGTTTACTTTTACTAACCTGTGATGAAAAACCTTTCCATTCCGAAAGAGGATTATTATTACTAATCTTAGGAATAATTTTAGTAAATAAAATACCACAATGTTTTTAGTGATTTTACTTTCAATACGAATGATCAATAAATATTGCACTAGAAAATTGCACATCAATCAGTAGATACATTTCGTCGCTTAGGTAACAACACCGCGCAAGTAAGATTTGATAAGTTTTCAGAAGGGAAAAAGAACTGATTATTTTTTATGAAAAATGTTCCGTAAAAGGTGTTCAATGAAGCGTATTGTATTGTATGGTATTCTATTCTATTATATTTTTGTTTATAATATATGTACATTTACGAATTTTTTCATAATATGTCAATTTGATGTCTCTTCTGAAACTTATCACATTTTACTTGCGCGGTATTGTAACTGAAGCGACGATTTTCCAACATATTTTCACAATTAAAAGTTTGAGCTTCCACTTTGGTCATACAAACTTAGAGCTACATTCATATTATATAAAATAATCTAAGAAATATTGGAATGTCGCATTATCACTACTAAATACGGAATCATAATTCACTACAATGTTTGTTACTTTTTGGTTTTGTGGACTATTCGGTCTCCCTAAGATAACACTACAACAATACATGGTAGATACAGACAAGTATTAAATACCTAAGGGAAAAATACACGAATAATGGTGCTGGATGTAGCTTCAGATGAGTGGTCCGGCCCTGCGTGAAAAAATACGAGGAGTGCAACAATCTAATGTACTCTGAATCTTTATAAGCATATGTACTTATTTATTTTTAACTAGCGACCCGCCCCGGCTTCGCACGGGTAGCAGAGCATATACGCCTTCAGTTTTTTTCTGTTGTAGTGTCGTATCAGCCTGTTACGTCGAGCATTTACTCGGCGCACGCCAGTAAAGATCCCAGTCGGCATGATTTTTTCCGACATCTTCAACTATCATCGTCATATTTCAGTCAATTTACACAAAACCTTAACGAATTATACATCTAAACCTTCCTCATGAATCACTCTGTCTATTGGTGAAAACCGCATGAAAATCCGTTCAGTAGTTTTTGAGTTTATCGCGAACAGACAGACAGACGCGGCGGGGAACTTTGTTTTATAATATGTTGTGATTTTATTATGTATTTGTATAAACATTTACATTATATGTACCATAATATAATGTACCGTTCGCCAAAAAAAATTTAAAATACCTATATCGGGCCGGACTGAACTGATTACTGTTAGATAAAACTACGAAAACTATTTTAAGTAAAACAATATATGAATGAGGTGGACATCGTACTTTTGGTTGGAATTATCGCGTAAAACTTAACATTACTGACGTTATAGAGATCATTGTGTTCATTTGAACATAAATTACTCGAGCAAAAGAATCCATCGTATCCTAATCCCTAATCCTTTTGATCAGATGATACAGGCTTGGTGATGCGATATTATGTTATGTTAAATCACGTGACAACGTGAAAAATTCATACCCTTTCTATTTGTAATGTTCCGATTTCTGTTACATTTCAATCTTAAATATTATACCAAGCAAAACAAATACGACAGTGAAATATTAACATAGTATTATTTATGCAGCAGCGTCTTGCTGTACTGAAGCCAGAGTGGCCTCTATGATAAGGTTGAAGTCCAACTCGTTGAGACTGGCCTTAGCTGTTAGCAAGTCAAGGAAAGTGTCGAGAGGGGAGAGCCGCTCGCCTGAAGGTAGCGCTGCTATACCTGGAAAGTGACATTTGAAACAATAATTTATTTATTTGACTTTTTCATACAAGCTTTCAATACTACACTTCACCTGCTAGTGGATTGGATTTTGGAAAATCTTTTCTTAGCGGCTGCTTACTATAAGTAACCTAAATGTCAAATTTAAAGTCTGTAGGCTTTTTAGTTCCTGGGATTTAAAGTAAGCTTGTGTATGTAAATACTCGAAATGATCATATGAATCTTCTCTACCCATTTTTTTTTCTTTTATTATTACTAATTCAACATTAAACTTTTATTACATACACTACATTTATTATTTAGACACTAACCAGATTAGAAAAGTAAGAGTAAAAAAACTGTAAAAGAAGATATTCTGGGACAGATGTTACCACTGGGTCCGTTCAGCTTGGTACACCTATGTCCAGCAGTGCATTACTATGCTAAGTAGATCGTTACCGGTGTCCTTGACGGGTCGGTGTCGGCTGAGCTCGGGGACAGATGTTACCACTGGGTCCGTTCAGCTTGGTACACCTATGTCCAGCAGTGCATTACTATGCTAAGTAGATCGTTACCGGTGTCCTTGACGGGTCGGTGTCGGCTGAGCTCGGGGACAGATGTTACCACTGGGTCCGTTCAGCTTGGTACACCTATGTCCAGCAGTGCATTACTATGCTAAGTAGATCGTTACCGGTGTCCTTGACGGGTCGGTGTCGGCTGAGCTCGTGGTGCGCGGCGGCGCCCCCGCTGAGCAGCGCATGCGCATGGTCGCGCGCGCGCAGCACGAGCGCGGCGCGGTGCGGCCAGCCGGCCAGCGCGCGCCGCGCTCGGGGACAGATGTTACCACTGGGTCCGTTCAGCTTGGTACACCTATGTCCAGCAGTGCATTACTATGCTAAGTAGATCGTTACCGGTGTCCTTGACGGGTCGGTGTCGGCTGAGCTCGTGGTGCGCGGCGGCGCCCCCGCTGAGCAGCGCATGCGCATGGTCGCGCGCGCGCAGCACGAGCGCGGCGCGGTGCGGCCAGCCGGCCAGCGCGCGCCGCGCTCGGGGACAGATGTTACCACTGGGTCCGTTCAGCTTGGTACACCTATGTCCAGCAGTGCATTACTATGCTAAGTAGATCGTTACCGGTGTCCTTGACGGGTCGGTGTCGGCTGAGCTCGTGGTGCGCGGCGGCGCCCCCGCTGAGCAGCGCATGCGCATGGTCGCGCGCGCGCAGCACGAGCGCGGCGCGGTGCGGCCAGCCGGCCAGCGCGCGCCGCGCTCGGGGACAGATGTTACCACTGGGTCCGTTCAGCTTGGTACACCTATGTCCAGCAGTGCATTACTATGCTAAGTAGATCGTTACCGGTGTCCTTGACGGGTCGGTGTCGGCTGAGCTCGTGGTGCGCGGCGGCGCCCCCGCTGAGCAGCGCATGCGCATGGTCGCGCGCGCGCAGCACGAGCGCGGCGCGGTGCGGCCAGCCGGCCAGCGCGCGCCGCGCTCGGGGACAGATGTTACCACTGGGTCCGTTCAGCTTGGTACACCTATGTCCAGCAGTGCATTACTATGCTAAGTAGATCGTTACCGGTGTCCTTGACGGGTCGGTGTCGGCTGAGCTCGTGGTGCGCGGCGGCGCCCCCGCTGAGCAGCGCATGCGCATGGTCGCGCGCGCGCAGCACGAGCGCGGCGCGGTGCGGCCAGCCGGCCAGCGCGCGCCGCGCTCGGGGACAGATGTTACCACTGGGTCCGTTCAGCTTGGTACACCTATGTCCAGCAGTGCATTACTATGCTAAGTAGATCGTTACCGGTGTCCTTGACGGGTCGGTGTCGGCTGAGCTCGTGGTGCGCGGCGGCGCCCCCGCTGAGCAGCGCATGCGCATGGTCGCGCGCGCGCAGCACGAGCGCGGCGCGGTGCGGCCAGCCGGCCAGCGCGCGCCGCGCTCGGGGACAGATGTTACCACTGGGTCCGTTCAGCTTGGTACACCTATGTCCAGCAGTGCATTACTATGCTAAGTAGATCGTTACCGGTGTCCTTGACGGGTCGGTGTCGGCTGAGCTCGTGGTGCGCGGCGGCGCCCCCGCTGAGCAGCGCATGCGCATGGTCGCGCGCGCGCAGCACGAGCGCGGCGCGGTGCGGCCAGCCGGCCAGCGCGCGCCGCGCTCGGGGACAGATGTTACCACTGGGTCCGTTCAGCTTGGTACACCTATGTCCAGCAGTGCATTACTATGCTAAGTAGATCGTTACCGGTGTCCTTGACGGGTCGGTGTCGGCTGAGCTCGTGGTGCGCGGCGGCGCCCCCGCTGAGCAGCGCATGCGCATGGTCGCGCGCGCGCAGCACGAGCGCGGCGCGGTGCGGCCAGCCGGCCAGCGCGCGCCGCGCTCGGGGACAGATGTTACCACTGGGTCCGTTCAGCTTGGTACACCTATGTCCAGCAGTGCATTACTATGCTAAGTAGATCGTTACCGGTGTCCTTGACGGGTCGGTGTCGGCTGAGCTCGTGGTGCGCGGCGGCGCCCCCGCTGAGCAGCGCATGCGCATGGTCGCGCGCGCGCAGCACGAGCGCGGCGCGGTGCGGCCAGCCGGCCAGCGCGCGCCGCGCTCGGGGACAGATGTTACCACTGGGTCCGTTCAGCTTGGTACACCTATGTCCAGCAGTGCATTACTATGCTAAGTAGATCGTTACCGGTGTCCTTGACGGGTCGGTGTCGGCTGAGCTCGTGGTGCGCGGCGGCGCCCCCGCTGAGCAGCGCATGCGCATGGTCGCGCGCGCGCAGCACGAGCGCGGCGCGGTGCGGCCAGCCGGCCAGCGCGCGCCGCGCTCTGCCCTCGCCCACTAGCTGAATCAGGCGCAGCTTGTTGTTCACCGTCGTTTTGTTCTCATCGTCTTTGGCTGTCAAAATAAATGTTGTTTGATAAAAAAATTGTCGTATGTTCAAGGAATAAGATTATTTATTTATTTATTTTATTTTATTTATTTATTTATCTTGTAAGTAGTAAACAAGGTCGCTATGGTGCAAATCATTGGCGACCGCAGCAAGGTGCCCACTACGTGCGCCCCTCAAAACGTGTATGTAAGGGGCACCTTTTTAGTGAATAATTGTAGTCATTCTTGCGGTAGAACAAGAACAACAACAAGAACTCCTGTACCTCTGATGAACTGAAGATCGAAGTCAATGAAGCAAGAAGTACGTATTAGCTAGATCAGTAAATAAATCTTTATAAAGTTAATGTTTGAAAGTATTATAAATAAATACGGCGAAGTGCCTTTCAACAATAGTCTAGGTTTCATTGACCTCACAACTGTAAGGATCCCCTACATTATTTTTATACATAATTCTTAAATAATCAAACTAGGCTTCTGCCTAGCTGGCTATTAGTCTAACGATCAGTATTTTGTTTAATAATCAGTATTTACACGGAGCACACAGTGTGGTATCTAACCTCTGCCACCCTTGTACGGTGTTACTGATACCTAATGATTAGGCTGATTCTCGGACCAACTGCTTAACGTTCAAAGATGCCAGGTAGGGATATCGACTTGTGAAGAATGGTCACCCATCCAAGGAACGACCACGCCAAACGCGACTGAACCTCGTCGATCGACACGAGCCCGTCTCAAAAATAATCAAACAATAAAATACTTACATGCAATAATAGCCTTCATGACGTCAATCTGCAGTTCGAACACGTTCCGGTGAACGTATTGAACGAACGAATGGAAAGGCAGCGTGCGGTACCCAAGGTAGGTAAAGAACGAACTGAATCCTTGCGGCAGCGGGAAGGCGATCGAGTCGGTCGCCAAGTAGTACTGTTCCAGGACTTTAAACACTATGAACGCGTGCGTAGGGTCCATTTCATCGCTAGAAATAAAATTACAATTAATTTCAGTATTAAAATGTCGTCTCAATACCCAGTGAATCGTTATTACGAGATTAGGTGAAAAATAATGTTTTAAAGTAATGACATTGTTACGGTTTGAGCAGAAAAAATCCAATTACGTTATAATGAATGGATGCAGTTACTGATTGACTCGTGAAGTATCCAGTAACCTTTAGATACACTTCAAGATTTGGTCACAAATCAATTGAAAACTCGTCAGTATCCTACAGATTTGATTGATTTTATCCATCAATAAGTACGACGACCGTGCGACTTTTACTTTTTTTAATCGATATTGTGAAAAATTTACCAAATCTGTAGGTATTTTACAGTTATCACATTGTATGTGTGTGAATACGAAAAAAACTTAGCGAATGCCGCTGCAACATAAAACCAAACATCAAATCAACACAAACGAAACCAAAATGAAGCCAAAACAGAACCGAACACACTAAAAACCAAGACTCGGGTTTACCAAACAAAACCACAAAGAGTTAGACAAATACGAAACAGGTCGGGTAACGCGGCGTACATAAAGGTGAAGCCTCTCTGCTGGTTGTTGTGCGGGATGGCGGCGAGCGGTCGCGCGAGTGCGCGGCACAGCGCGCGCGCCGCGTCCAGCTGCGCGCCCGCCCAGCGCGTGGCCACGGCGTGCACGCCGCTCTCCGCGCCGCGACCTGCGCCTGCGCATGACCGCATCAGGTGCACGCTCACCTCGCGCAGGTTCTGCCCAGCCGCGTTAAACATCCACCATCGTAATGTATTATTCAAGCGACAATTTGCTATACAATATTTTTAAGTCACATGCTATTGAAAGATAAGTTAAGGTTAGTTTTTAGGGTTATGTTATTATTCCTGAAAAATCATGCTATTAGTTAAAAATTAGCTTTGCTTCAAATTTTGAACATTCGTGCAAGAAGAGAGCTTCCACAAGTAACAAAGCTTAAATTCGCCTGGGGCATTGTTAAATGGCTAGACTTTCCAGTGTATAATATAAACAATATTAACAAGATTTTGCAATTTTTATCAGTATGACTTCAATTGAATAGATTCGAAAACTTGAAAAATACATCGTGTTTTTTGTAATTAAAAACCTTTTCGGAGTAAATTATATTCAAAAAATATCGGTGAATTTAGTGTTGGTATTCACTAGCGGTACGTGAAGTAGTGTATGTGTGTGGTTACCGCAGCAATGATGTGCTCCTGCTTGCTGGCGGTGCAGACGTCGAGCTCGAAGAAGGGCAGCAGGTCGTGCGGCGCGCCCAGCGACGTGCGGCGCTGCGGCGCGCTCAGCGGCGCCGCGCCGCCCGGCGACAGCGGCGTGCTGCAGCGGGACAGCGCCTCCGGCTGCACACATTATTACACTCTACAACCTTCCCCCAGTAAGTTGGATACAATAGATAGATATTCTTTACCGTACACCAAAGGAAAAAGTACAAAGCGAAAATACATTTTACACATAGGGTACAAACGGCAGTCTTATCGCTAAAAGCAATTTCTTCCAGATAACCAATTTCAAAAAATAATTTATATTCATTAATATTACCGAATTCAATGCAGACTTTTCTTTTGAGAAACGTTAGCAATTTTACTATGGAGAAATGGTACATATCCTTGGATTCAAAAAGTTGCCAGTCGTTTTTAGAAATCGCATTACCAATGATGAAGTTCCTTAACATCGTCAAATGCGTGTGAAGAATATTATTTTCGAACGTCCACGGATCTGCTCCTAATAAACGGACACTTCTGGATTCCTAATGGGCAAAAAACTATTTCTTAAAAATTGATTCGGCAATTTCATTAGCCCATGCTGAAGAATGCAAAAGTACACTAACTTAAAGGTTCCGTGATTGCTAAAAAGTAAAAAATCGTTAAGTTAGCGCCGCCTACCTGGTAGCAGTGCAAGCTGACACGCAGCTTGTCGATGACGGCCTGCGGCTGCAGCCTCTTCTGCGGCTGGTCGTTGAGGGCGACCCACAGCCTCGTCCATACGTCCTCCGCGAACTGACACACGCGCTGCCGAGGAGCCAGCACCACCACTGAACTGTTCCACAGCTTCTCCTGGCTCACTGACACGCACATGTCACGGACCTGGCTCAAAAAGTATGTTTATTGATTTTTCACACATCAATCACACACACGGCACGGTTGGCGCAGTGGTTGAGAGATCCACTGCTGCGCTACGTGCCGCGGGTTTGACGGAATATTATTTGTATGATCTGAAGATTTGTAGTTGTTCCGGGTTTGGGTGATACACTATACAGGAATTATTACTAGACAGGGGCAAAGTTTATTTAAAAAATATATATGACTATGGACCATGGACCAACTCAAGTGAGTTTGCCTAAGAAGTGGCCTTCGATTGAGTTTCAAGGCTTACCTAATTTATTTATAAACATAGGTCAGGTTGTCACATGCACACGTTCGTAATCCTTTTTCTCCTAAATGGCTTGCTATTAAGGATATTAATGAAATATTTTTTTGTATTTATGGAGTACACCTGGATGGTTAGATGCTTAGCTATAGTTGGACCCGGGAGGTGGCGCTGTTGTCGAGATCCAGAAAACAAAATACACGCAGACGGACTCTTTGGGAACAGCCTGTATAATGTAATAACTAGCGGTCTGCTCCGGCTTCGCACGAGTAGCAGAGCATATAAGCCTACATTTTTTTCTTAAGAAATGGTCTTATTTAATTTAATAAGGATATATTATTTACTAGCTTTGCCCGCGACTTCGTTCGCGTGGATGTCGGAACTTAATGTATTTTTTAATGAGACCAAATGCACTTAACCCTATTTTTTTCTAAAATAAAAGAATTTTTCTAAAATAAAAGTAGCCTAGGTTACTCCTTATTACATCAGCTACCTGCCAATAAAAGTCCCGTCAAAATCGGTCCAGCCATTTCAGAGATTAGCCTATACAAACAGACAGACAGACAGACAAAAATTGTAAAAAATGTTATTTTGGTGTATGTACCGTATATATATTCATATGCATGTAGTAAAAAACGGTTATTTCAATATTACAAACAGACACTCTAATTTTATTTATATGTATAGATAACGCTAGCGATTTAAGCTCGCAAAGTCCCAGTCGGCATGATTTTTTCCGACATCTTCAACAATCATCGTCATATTTCGGCCAGTTTACACAAAACTTTAATGAATTATACACCTAAACCTTCCTCATGAATCACTCCGTCCATTGGTGAAAATCTCATGAAAATCCGTTCAGTAGTTTTTGAGTTTATCGCGAACAGACATACAGATGCGGCGGGGGACTTTTATAATAGTCAGTGATAACGTATAACTGCTACAAAGGAGATCACCTTAACATCAGCGAACTTGAGATGTAGTGTGAAGGGCAGCATCTTCATGAGTGCGAGTGCGGCTGCGGGCAGCGAGCGGCGCGTGAGGGCGTGCGTGGTGCTCACCAGGTACTCCTGCAGCACGCGCTGGAACGCGCCCAGACCGTCGCGTTGGTTCACGCACATCCAGGATATTAACTGCAATATTATTATAATCAGAACCTTAGTATAGATAGTGCCATCCACGAAGACGTGCCCCACTATTTTTGGACGAGGCTTTCTAGCTGACCGTAATGCTCTTTTGTGATCAGTTAATATTTCATAGTGTGCATGTGCACTCATAGGTAAATAGTGTGTATCGACAGAACTAAAACACTAGCGGAAGGTTGCACACTTGTAAGCAATTAGGAAGAAGAGTGGGGCGCGTCTTCGTGGATGGCAATATCTGTACATACGTGCTAACAATGTATGGAAAAATCGTGCGCACGCATTTGACTGAACAACTATCGGAAACGCGCGCAAATTTTATAATCATAAACTGAATACTTTTGGATTCATATAGGCCATCAAAAGGCACAAATCGTTTAGCTGGCGCAGATAGTCTTTCCATAAAGAAAACCACCAAGAAACTGCAAGCAAGGAACTGGAAGATGTGAAGAACAGTGTCGGTGAATGTGTGGACTGGCCTTTGGTAGAAAATACCATTGCCATGACAGATTTGAGCTGTGACAAACCCTATTTTAGGGAGCTCAACGACCTACAAGATACCACCAGATCTGCAGGACAATTGAGTAGGCCGCGTAGAGTACTCAATATAGTCATCATACATTTTTGCCTTACGTTAACTATGGTCGAGGTCGAGAAAAACTTGTACTAGGGGTCAGGGCTGCCTCACACACACGAGTAAACCCAAGACCTCACTCATCAGACACAAGATCAATGAAGCAGCCGTGACCAAAGGCAAAACTGACATTGAAAAAGGTTTAAGAGGTTTTTTGTTAGGACATTTTCTGCAAACTTACCTCTTCAGCCAAATCCATATTTCCGTCGTGTTGTATCAAGTAGTGTAAGATAGCCAACTTATTTTCGACTACAGTGTTACTTTTGAAGGTGGCCGTCAAGTCTTTGTCCGGCACCGTCATGGTGACGACGTCCAGAGTGTTGAGGTCCACCATGCAGTGCGCCCCCCAGCCCAGCAGCGGCGCCAGGCTGGGGCCACTGTCGCACTCCTCTACTGGTAACACGATGTGGCAACACGGCTCGTGGTGTAAGCTGATGTCTATCAGTTGCGTGTAAAGCATCGGTATGTTTACTAGAAGGTGATGGTCTGGAACAATTACGGATGGAATCATAATAAAACTCCCTGCTTCGTGTGTTCCTGGATTCGATTAACGGTCGGGGAGCGTTATTGGCATTTTCTGTGCGGAAATTCTCTCATTTGGATATGTGCGTTGTAGATGGCAACAGGTTTAAAACTCACTTATTCAAATTAGACTATAAATAGTGCTTTTTGAACGTCAAAAATATAAAATTAAGGACAGAACTGTTTCACCAAGACCCATGTTACTTAATAACGAAATCTGCAAAATGTGGGTTTACAGTATTACACATCTACCTAACATTTTCTCATTCTTTGTTATGATTATCATCCCGATCATAACAATTCCCAAAAACGGATCTCGTTATACATCACTAAAAGTTGGCTCCAAAATCTTACCAGCATAAAGTGTATACGAGGGTCGCAAGGACTTAGCCAGGGACCAGGGCAGGTCAGGCACAACGCTGTGCACCACACACCCATGCTGCAATAGCGTGATAGAGTACGCGAAGTTCACACCCGAGTCCTTCAGGTCAGCACTGTCTTCTAACACTAGCGATGTGGTAGAATCGTCTAGAGGCTGGAAGGAAACGTTTTGTGAAAACTTCTAAACAAATACCTACCAAAAAACAAATGAGCATTTGGATTATCTATAGAAGGTAGAAGGTAGATAATCCAAATGCCCCTTTGTTTTTTAACTTCACATCAAACTTGGAATACGTTACGTGAATTAGTTCCAGTATCATGGGTGTTGTGATTTACAATCATAAATATTCACCTGCACAAATACCCTACATATACATATAAAAAAATATATACCTACAGTCGACTTGAGAACCGCCTCCTTTTTTTGAAATCGGGTAAAAATGAGTATTTGATAAAGAGATACGCTTTATGGCACACGATACAGTTATTCAAAAACATACGTAAAAATTACAATTAGCATGTACATTGGGCGGCCATCGCAATCGAGATCTCTTCCAGGCAACCGTAACTAACCACCAAGCAACTAACTAACCGTAACTACTATTTGTAGATTGTTCCGTCGGGGGATAGCACCCGCGACACGTAGCGCAGCAGTCGATTTCCTAACGACTGCGCCGTCGATGTCGCCATTAGGATAGAGTGACAGGATATTAGGTATTCTCATATCATACTGCGTACTTATTTATGGGTGCATACATAAATGCCCTTAACAAAGACCTTAATGTAAAGTTTTTATTAACAATTTCCATTTTACGCATCGACTGCGTTCGGCGCACCGATTGGTGGAGACCTGGAAACAGCATTAAAAATAAATAAAATAAATTTTTATTCATGTAGACCAGTTAAAGGCACTTATGAATAGTCAGACTCTAGTTGCCTCATTCCAAAGCGTTGTTTTCCTATGGAGAAGAACGAGCAAGAAACTACATGGTTACTCTTTTGAAGTCTGATTATTTAACATTTCATAATAATTATGATGAATACATTATTCCCTCAACGTTAAAAAGATTTTTAAAAACCTGCAATGGCCTAGATTCAAGTTGACAATTTTAAAAACTTGAGACTCTAGGCGCATCGTTCTAAAATACGTCTTATGGAGAAGAGACCGACAAGAAACTCCATGGATAGGTACTCTTTTCAGAAAATAAAAATTTAATTTACAAACAACACATAGAATTCTCGTAGTCCCGTCACATGGGCGTAAGGTGAAAAATTAATTCACTGTTCATTACTTGTCTGTTATACAATAGTTCTTGTAATAACGAAACGGCCACGCCACATATTTTGACTAAGGTGTAGAGTTTGTGAAGTTAGGGCGTGTAGAGTTAGAAGCTTGGCTCTACATAAGATCTAATAAGTTTTTGACAGTGTGAGCCATATGGTCTCGTCTTGGCAACATTTTACATGAAAATGTTTTTGGTGGGTTTTACTTTATACAAAAGCTTGAAATGCAATTGATTGGACACAATCGAGTTTTAAGTGAATAATTTCTACAAGGGTAAACTACCTTTATAAGAGATTTATCTCGACGCGCAAGAATTAAACAGTTAGAAATAGCAAAGCTGGGCAACATTGTACTTACTTTGTAAAGATAATGATGACATATACACAGCACTCCTCGCTGGTCACAGACAATCTGCAGGTCGAGGCTGCAGTCATGCACGCGCAGGGGTATCGGATCATCCTCGTAAGCCCCGCAGGCTGCACCTTCGCCGGAGCTCGACACGTGAGGCAGGCTCAGGGGAATGTTTAACTGTTATACAGATGAAACACTTCTAAAGATACTGGTGGTGAAGGAAATTAATTTACATACTGGATCGCTGGCAATATACGGTCACAGTACCTATAATAATACACGGTGGAATTTAAGTAGTCGTACAAACACCGGGAGTTGTCTGTGTGTGAGCTGTGTACCACTGTGTGATATTTATCGGAAAGATTTAAAACCTTTACATAGCTTTTTAAATCCACTTTATTAATAATAATAATATTTTTTTATTTGCATAAAATGTGGTAAATAATTTTTTATTTTATAATCACGTTTCTTTTTTTAAACTACCCTTAAATATTGATTATATTAGTATAGGGGAAAATACGCATAGATCTAATAAGCTCAATGCTGATATACCCTCCGTTGTTGATAGAACAGTCGTGAAGGAATATTGCCAAGAATATGCTTTGGTGATTGCAGTTTGTTGTTATTATAAAACCATTCCGGACGGTGATGCATCTTGATTACAGCGACGATTCAATTTTAACAGTTCAAAAATGCACATTGCGTTTTTTCAATTGACGAAAGGAGTGATAGCCTCTCTTCTTTCATTTAAGAGCTTAACTCTTCTCGGTGTAACAATCGTCACTGCTCTGCCTTTTTGACCTCTTGACCCGACTCGATCCCTACTTTCTCCATCACTTGTTGTCAAAGCTTTGTCTATGTCTTCCCCTTCAACAAGTCCGTGTATCAATTTGTGTGAGACAGTTAAAAGAAAACGATGCAGAATATTATTTAATTGACCGCGAGAGAAAATCGAATATAACGCGTATTATATTTTCTGGAATCTCACTCTCTCACTCTTATAACAGGCCGATGTCTGTACATTATAGATATTGGAGAAAACCTAATATGGGGGTCTTTACCTATTAGAGCAACAAAAGCCAAAACAACAGTTTTTAGAATTTTTGTCTGTCCGTCTGTATGTTCGTACACGCATCAGGCAAAAACTACATGGAATGGAATGCAGTTTTCACAGATGTATTGCTAGAGGTCTAATTTAAATAATAGGCTCCATTTTACCGCAGGAAAATATCAGATTCTTAATTCCACGCGTTCCAAAGTAGCAAACGAGAGCTAGTTAAATAAAATAATCTTTGGTTGACTGATACAATGACTTCAGTTAGTTTTCGTTGGCATTCATTCAGGTTTGTACGGTACAATCTCGGTTATTTCAAGTTTCACGGCAGTTAATCTAAAAATAGCACATTCTAAAAAGAAAAAATAGTCACCATCGTGTAGGTAACAAACATGAATGTGTAGTTCACGCGTACAGACCGTAAGAATATAGGTAAGCTAGATTAAGAGTAACTAAGAATATATTGTACTAGCTATGCTCGCGAATCTGCCCGCATAGAAAGATTTGTCATACAAACATTGAACCCTCATTTCACATCTTAAGGTTTGAATTTTTATGTCCTTAGCGGATGCCTAAACTCATAAAGAAATCTGTCAAATTTCAAGTTTGTAGGCTGTATAGTTCCTGAGATTTCTTAATTAAATCAGTGATTGTGTAGTGTTTTGACTATTAAACAAATATTACGATAACCCATTTTGTCCAAAAACGTTACTCTTACTTGACAAGAACTTTATAACTTTGGCTTCTAAACGGCCCGAATAATTGGTTGGCTTTAATACAACTAGGATTGCCAACCATACTTTATAATAACGTATCCTACTTTATTTTCGATAAATATCTATACTTTATACTCTTGCATAAAAATAAAATATGCGAAAATAATTTATTTCCAATTTTTACTGTGATGCGTAAACATTCATATGGGTAATTATTGAACTACTTATCGAAAGCAGATCTGATAGACCAAATGTATTCCCGTTTTTAAGGGAATAATAACATAAAATTGAATAATACTTTCTTCCAAATACTTTATTTTTCCTATTCAAAGAATTTGATATGTTATTTTTCTCATAAAATGTTGGCAAACCCTAAATAAAACATATACATATATAGGTACTTACAACAGTCTCATGGGGAAGGTCGGCGTGAAACTGTAGGGCGGATAACGTCGGCGTCATTTCCGACGGCGACTTCACTTCTTCACCTTCGGCAAAACTCTGCGTCGGTAGGCGATAGTGGATGTAGTAGAGCACCTTAGGAAAGAACAATATTACGAGCATTACGCCTGTGATCTGTGAAGAGTAAGGCTGTTTTTGAGTCATACAATACTGTCCGACTCGAGGATCGATCCTCACGCTCAGCAGTCGCGCTTAACCACTAAATAATAATATTATAGTGATAAATAAATATTTACTAACTTTCATAATGAGATAAATCATATTGGAATATAATAGTAAAAGAATGTTCCCTAGCTCCGTGACTAGATTTTCATTCTAATATTAAATGATAGAAAATAAATTATACCTATTCATACAGAAACCTATATTCATATTCACAGCCACAGAAACAGACAGTGAAAACAAATCTAGGCTCGAATTTAATAATAGCATTAAATAATTTGTGCCTTTCTAATTGAATGTTGTGGTTGTTTTCATGGGAATTTCGGAAGTCACGATAGCCTTGTGGTTTGCAGTAGCAGATAGTTGCGCGATAACGGGACGGCCGGCGTTGCGTGTCGGTTCGAATCCGAGCTCTAACCAATGTGTTTTTTTTTTTTTTAATATCACTACATATTATAAAACAAAGTCCCCCGCCACGTCTGTCTGTCTGTTCGCGATAAACTCAAAAACTACTGAACGGATTTTCATGCGGTTTTCACCAATAGATAGAGTGATTCATGAGGAAGGTTTATGTGTATAATTCGTTAAGGTTTTGTGTAAATTAGCTAAAATATGACAATGATAGTTGAAGATGTCGGAAAAAATCATGCCGGCTGGGAGCCGAGTAAATGCTCCACGTAACAGGTTGATACGACACTACGACAGAAAAAAATGAAGGCGTATATGCTCTGCTACCCGTGCGTGCCGGGGCGGGTCGCTAGTGTTAAATAAAACGGGATGTGTACATACAGAGTAAAATGGGAAAACAAGATTATAAATAAATCGAAATAGTTATCTAATTGGGTTACAAAAAAAGAGAATACTACCGGATCACCTGTAATTACATACTTTTGAATATCATCACCTGGTAGCTGTCTAGCGTAGTCTTCCCAAACACGTTGTAGTCAGAACAACAGACGTTTATACATAACCAACAACAACACTGATAAAGATCGCGGAGAATATGGCGAGACGAACTTGATGGACAAACAGTGGGGACAAGCAGCTAACAACAGAGATCAGTCAAAGACTTAGGGGGACACCTGCGTTTTGGAACACTCACGGCTAAATATAATAATAATGAATACATTTATTTAATGAATAGATAGAATATGATTTTTTTTCGTTATATGAATATAGGAGTTTAATAAGTTGATATAATTTTACAAGTTTTTTATTCAGTTCACATTTGTATGTATAAGTGTTTATGTTTATTTACTTAAAATCTTGCAAGTTAAATTTAAATTCGACTTAAATAAACGTACATAGAATATGGATATGGATGAAGAAAATAAAACCTCCCAACTACAAACCACCTCTTACATAGGTACTAAGCATATTTTTAAAGACTTGTTTAGGATTTGATCGAGGGAACATGGAGGCGTTTGGTGGCCCCCCAGGACCAGACGCCCGGGGCGGGCCACCCCTTCCGCCCCCCCGTTAGTCCGCCAATGGGCCAAGTACTTAGAAAACCCAGGTACCCTCGGGGAAATATCCGCCAACGTCAAGCGTCTGCTGGCATTTCTCGAAGAACTGGGGTGGTTCGAATAAACTAACATTATTCCCACCCCGACGCAAAAGATTTGTGGAAATCAGCTCATTTATATCTTATACCTTAATAAATAGATTTGTTAGAGGCAGTAGGACCCAAAACCTCTTTATCATCTCTCTTATCCAAACCTAGATAATAATTTTCTGTGGTGGGGACCACAATAAATGGTAGTGGCCAATATTCAGAACTGAACTAAACTGGTAGGTAGATAAGTCTATGTTAAATTAAACAAAGTAGTATCATTGCTTACCTGATTAACACAGTCCCACTGTGCCCACGAAAAAACTTTGACTATAACCTCAGGTTCTGTGTAAATGCCATCAAAACCCCACTTGTCAGTGCCATCATCACATTCATTGAGGAACATTGGGGTGCGGTAGATTTTGATGCCTAAAATGGAATCAAGATATTATAGAAATTTTGTGTTATTCAAGGAATTTAAGTCAATGATGTTGTGATATCAATTGAAGTAATATGCGAGTGTTTTTTGACCTAGTGAGATCCTGGCTTAGTGCCAGAATTTGCCTTGCAAGAAAAGCTTTCATGGCTTTATTGGGGAGCCAGTTTGTTTATTATTTTCTACATATTCTATTTTTATGGATAACGAGAACCATGGGCCTCTTGAACCTTTAATAAAACTGGGTTTGTGTCAGTATGATGTATATCAATAGACATTCTATTACCCATCATATAAACTCCAGTCACCTCTTTTTGTTACTATTTATAATGGATGAACACATACATTTAAAGTAACTATTACATAACAATAGCCTCAGATGACAATTCTGGGTTTAATTTTAACAAATATAAATTTTACTTACACTCCAAATGCTTAAAAAGCAAGAATCTATCATTCCTTATTCCAGGACTATATTTAGTGCTCTTTCCATACACATACTGGACCATTATTTGCTTTGTCGAAGGTTCTTCCACTTCTGCAGGGGTCCGATCACTCTCAGGGAGGAGGCATACCAAATAAGGGCAATACAATGGCTCCTTAATTTCAGAATGTTCACTCGGAAGATTCTTAACAATGTAAACTAACAAAGTATGTGTAGCATTCACTGATGCTTGGATTATATTAAGTTTTTCGTCAAACGTATGGAGCGTGATTAAGGTTTTGTTTTTATTAGTATAATTGCCAATATTCAGCACTTCCTTGCTATCCTTATCTGATACCCAGCTCAAAAGTTGAGACCCGTCTTGTTCCTGTCCTAAGAGACGCCATTCGCGCGCTGTTACCTCTGTAATAAAATAATATATGCAATCATAATCTTCCCTAAAGAAATTATGATGTGATATGAGTATTTCGTGCGTAATTCGCTTCTCAGTATCGAGATCAAAAATAAGTAAATAGTATGCCTTTGGATATTATAAATAGCGTTCATGTAAACTTACACTGCGTTTAATCTAATTCTGATTTAGTTATTAGTATTAATTAGATATTAATTCTACTAATCACAAATAAACAGCATTGTTACCTTCTTCGCCCTGAGCTTGTAGCACACCGCACAACTTCACCGCTATATTTTGCACTGCCATTATGTTGCTATCACCAATAATCACTATAAATTCACCTGCCGTTCACATAATACATAAATATGTCACTATATCGCCACGTTATCAATATCGAAATAGCGCACCTTTATTGACTTTTCTCGCTCAATTTTCTATCAGCTGGCGCCCAGCTGTGATGCGACGTGAATGTAGCTATCTTACTAGCTACCAACCGACAGGACAAACAATTTGACTATAATTGTGGTGCCACTGTGGCGCTAGTTGCATAAATCGACCAATAGAAAAGAAGCATTGGTTTTCACGTGAAGTTCCGTTCTACATAATGAACATTTATTAAAAATTGGTAATTATTCCACTTTTTCATATTATTTAGTTTAATTACAGTTATTTAATAATAATTACAAATAATACTAGAAAAAAGACACATGACGTGTAGAAAACATTAATAATTACGAATTTCGATTTTGTTTTATTAAATAAAGTAAGTTTAACCTAGACTACGATAGTTTTTCTTGAACTATTAAAAAAATCCCGCAAAACATATATTAATTAGTCATGTTACAAAAGATATATCTATTTTTATTTATCTTTCAACAAGACTCACATTTTCTTCTTATAATGAATTACGTAGAACGACTGACGTATCGTTTTCAGAAGAAACAATCGTGAAGTTAGCCAATAGTCAACCCGCTGAGTACCGAAGTTTTACCGCGACATTTTCGCGCGGAAAGCCGGGCGTTATCGAGCCGTGAAAAGCTGAAAAGTATCATGTAAAATTAGGAATTACACTAAGTGTATCGTTTTTACTTATATTCAGTGAATATAGCTTCATATGTGACCAAAATACAGTGTAATCCGTCATAAATGTGTTGAAAGTTCATTCGTCGTATCTAGTACATGAGCAAAGTACGTTTTGTGAAATTTGGAATAATTTGTGAATGACCAGGTATGATATGAAATCATATTTCATTTCTCAATGATATAGGATATCTTGCTCACTAAAATACTTTAAAAGAAATCTTACGCTTGTAAGCATAATTAGGTTATAAACCTTTGGTGGGCGATAAGCCAAGCCAATTACATTGTCAACGGCTAGGTCGTTTTTAAAGGATTTATTTCGATTTAAATCGTAATATTTCAATAATATACTAGTAGTATGATGATATTGTATCGTCCGTATGCTATTTTTATCAATTTCCATAAGTGGATGTGCCGAGAAACCCAAGCTTACGACGTGTCTAATGGCGCTGACGGGAGAATTTCGCGCGCGATTGTGACGGATTCGTGGCATTTTTTACCGCAGCTGATTCATGTATTTCGATATTTTTATCATTCTAAATGAAAGCTGATGTATTCTAGTGAATGTAAAACTCCAAAATAAGCGAATTTCTCCTAATTTACCACCCTAAAACAGCCTCTGAAAAAAAATCTCCCGCCAATCAGCAGGGGGCACGCTGCGGGATCCTTCGTTTATAGAGGGTGTTTTACGGCTAATTATTCAGCAATTACACTGTATATGCGATCTATAAGAGCTCGTTATTAAAATAGAATGCATGCGTTTTATGATAAATTTGGAATTATGCCCTCAATTACGGTTGTCAAGTGACATAACCCTATTTGCAAGTTGAACATGACATGCGGTAATTTTAGTCCACTAAAACTAAACTTTGGTGATCAATATCTATATAATTGGCTCGAGTACTTAATCATGGTTTTGTTGTAGGCTGTGGAGATAGAGTGCCAGTTGATTTACCCCAACTACAATGGCACAAACTGGGTAAGTGCAGTGTTGTTGCTCCTACATTCAATACTGACCTTGGTGATAGGGATTTGTTTACTTACTGTCCCCTACACCTATTTGCAGTTCCTCCTGTGAAGCCAGTGAAAAGCGTTTGACTTTGAAACGGAAAAGAAATTCCACAGACGATGAGGTTTGTATCCTTTTGATTTATCAATTCAGTGTGGGTGAAACTTGAGTGTAACTTTCCTTACATTGTTGTAGTTAGAGAATATGCCACCGGTGAAGATCTCATCGGTTCTTGAAGAGGAACTACATGACCAGCCAGCACACAATGTAGTAGTGGAGTCATCGTCATGCTCCAGTGATGATGAGGGCTCCCAGTATGGAGCTGTTGATCAGCCAAGAAGTGTATACACAGATATTGACTACAACCCTGATAGTTTTTTAAGTCCACCAAGTATATCTGACCTTCCCAACTGTGTGCTGAGTCCTTTAGAGAATGTGGCTAGAGGCGAGTCTACACCACACTCTAACAAGAGGCCCAGGTATGTTTCCAGTAACCTTCACTTGCTTTAATACATTCTAACCTTGGTTAAACATCTTACTTAGGAATTGAAACCAAAATAGATTTGTCATTCAATCATAATATTGGTTTCTGTCTAGCCCAGAAACAACATAGTTAAATGATATGCTCTATGCAAAACACTGACTCCTATGACATAAACATATGGGTTCTCCAACATAGACCTACATTCCAACTCTACATATGAACTATGTTTTTGTCTAAGCTAAAAGATATTTTACTATTGACCTTCCTAAAGTGATAGTGAATATACACCTATGTGCATAATAAGCAGATAATTTATATTACAACATACTGAAGTGTCCTAGAATAACCTTCACATCTGTGTAGTAGTTAAACATCTGCTAAGTATGAGCCTTAATTTCAGCACAAGTAAAATCCCATGCCCTACATTGCCAAAACGGAAGTGTCCACTGCCAGGTTTATCCTGGGCGGACCCAGCAGATGTGTGGAATAGCATGTGTGACTGTGATGCTAGATCTAGCAATAAGAAGAACCCTAATATGTTTGACAATCATCCTAACCTCCAGCCTAGGATGAGAGCTATTCTACTGGACTGGTTGAATGAGGTAAGATTGATTATTGTATGTATTCATTACTTGTTTGAATGATATAACATGATCACAAGTAGACACAGGAAAGAAAATTGAAATGCCAAGAGAATGTAGGCTAAAAATAGAATAGGGGAATTGTAAATTTAGTGCCAAGCACTTGGTATTATGTTTAACATAAATCTTGTAGGAAATGTTGGAATAAGAATACAGGCTCTTACTGGAAGGGATTATGGGAGATAATTATGAAAATATTGCAGTTGTCTAAACTACAGCCAGACAATTTTGATGTAGAGACAGACAGCATTAGCATTTAATTGTCATTTATATAAAAAGTTCAATAAGTGTAATGTATGGATGAATGTTCTGCTAATGACATACAATGTAAAAACGTTTGTATGCTGCGATTTTTTTAAACCTTCCATGTTATTTCCATGCTGCATTACAGTGATTTTCGAACAAGCAATGGTAAGATTTTTTTTTCAATTGTGCACATGTTTGATAGAAATGTAATATCAGGGTCAATGACCCCTTTTTTGTTGTGTTCGTTGACCTCTTAACCAACGCGTTTTCAAGATACCACTCAGCGTTTTTGGCTTTATATTTGTTAATTAAGCGGTTATATAAGGTTTAGGTATTATTGCTAGATTTAATTGTTTTTTAAAAGGTCGTCAACGCATCGGTAATCCCGCAGATGGTATGGCGATTGGTGGCAATGACCCCGTCATGTTTGTTAAGCGCACGTTTAGACAAAATATTTTCACCTTAGTCCTGCAGTGCAGCTACGAGCTGCGCTAGCACGTTCAGTCAGTCGTTAGGCTTTTCGAATTCTCTATGAATAGCATAGAAGACGTTAAGATGTGACCTTCATCAGAAATAAAGATAGGAACTATTGTAACGGGTTTTCCGTTTCCCAAACTAGAATACCTAACGTATTGTTTTTGCCGGCGTTTCAGTATCTGAGTAACGTAGCTGATACTTGTTTTCAAAAGTAAACGTACGTTACGTTAACGTACATATTTAAATCATTGCATATTGTTTTCCTACGCGTAAAACTTGAGCGTAATACACGCAAAGCTTTGCTTCTTTTAAGATAAGAAGCGAACTATTTACGTGCGAGTATAGCAGGTACTAATTTAATTTGTTGTGAAAGTGGGACACTTGTATTGTACGATAACGCTACACTTATTACGAAGTTTGTTAAACATATCGACTTGGGGTTGGTGGTCCACTTAGGTTAATGTGATTGGCAACCTTGATCCCTTTTCTTCATCCTATCGATTTTCCCACCGCTTCGAGAAGCGGTTGTGACCTCATTAGATATCGTACGATCGGTTCCTTTATACATACTATGGCTAGTATCTTGTTTTACGCGGAATAACAACAGCTTGGATGTAACACTACGATAATCCGAGCTCCGCGTAAAATCATGTAGGGAAACTAGGGTTTTTTACAGATAAATGGATGATCAGTGTAAATACGCGAGTACAAGTTATTGTATGGCTATTCCGCTCTGCCCTTGTGATAACCCACTTTTGAGACGCGACTAACCGACTCATTTGTCTCGTGGCCCCAAACACGACTGCCGAGATTTTAATATCGAGATCGGGCTACGTTTCAGAGTTCTTTTATAAGGGAATTCTCAGGATAAAATGGAGGTTAGGCTCGCTTTCTCTGTAGAAAATAGGCTCACCTCCTTGGACAGAATAATACTATAGGGAAAATGCCCTTCGAGGTATACACACTACAGGCTCCACGTTAACACATAATTAAGATTAAAATAAGACACAGACGCCTATAGGTACTCTACCTTATTTCCTGGAGGGCATTTGATACAATTTAACATGAAACAATTCTTTCATGCCTTGATGAATCTATGCTTTATCGAATAACAATGTTTATAATAACAAGAAATGAGAAGTAGCCGTCATAACAATTGTGTCTAATGATGAATTTACGAAACTTAACTAATTGGGCTCGGTCACAGGTCAATGTAAGGGCTAGAACTATTCTGACTTAATTGAATATGATAATTAGTCACGAAGGAATTTCAGGCGATTAACGTAATTGCCTTAAATCACCTTTTAAAACAGCTGTGAATGATGATGACCTTTTAAAACACCCAGCAGAAGAAGCAGTTTGAAAAACTGACTGTTTATCTACGAAGAGTAGCTGAGATTTGATGTAAACTATCGAATAAGCTGACTTTAAATGTAAAGTAGCTTCTGTTGAGGCATCATATTATGAGATAAATGTTCGCTCTCTTAAATGGCGTGTGTTCAACCTCGTTACGTCGATATGACCACGGGGATGATGAGGCCTCGCGGACAAAAGCAAGTAGAATTAGAACACCTAAGAAACTTGACTAAATAATGCAATTTTCAATAACGTCCCATTCTTCGTGGTACGTATCCATCGATACGGAATTTGTAGGTAAATAACTGTAACTTAAGCTTATTTATAAGGCAACTGACTTTTTACTAGCTCGGGCATTCTGTCTCTCGATTAGACGATGCCTCTCGCGCGTATTTGGAACGGGTTTTCCTCATAGTTAATTTTAGTATCATATTCAGTTGCTATATCCCTGCATTTCCGGTATTTGACTTTGAATAACAATGGCGTCACGTTGTTGAGATAATAGTTTTTTTATTTGTCCTTCATGAAAAGTTCAGACATTTAAAATTCTTGTCTGAAAGACGTAACATTTGCTGCCATCTGTTCCATTGAGTTGCACCAACTTTTTAGAATATGAACGCCTAAGTTTTTTGTATAAGTAGTTGAGTGAACGGTTCAATTCAAGTCACACGCATACTTTTTAGGATTTTCCAAACATGTGCGGGGCCCTCGTTTATTGATTTGAATTCATTTAGATAAAGGTGCAGCCCGTACAATTACTTCATTTGTTCATATTAACTAATAGCGGTAAATATAATTACTGGAATCAAATTAGTTTTACAACTTAAAACACTAATATTTAGATCGTGCAAATCACGTTATACTGCACATTTTCTTTACAAATAAATGTAGCATATACTTAAATTTAACTCTTAAAGAACAATTAACTCATTCAAATTCACATAAAACTTCACTAAGATGCGTCATATGATAGAAGTAGGAACGCTGTAAAGTAACCAATTTACCTAATTTATGTCTTAGCCGAAATTAATCTCACTATGGCCATTAAGACGTCCGGGCCCGTCCGGGAGAGATAACCCTCGAGGCAAACAATCAGACGACATACAATAATAACCTTTATACGTTAATCACTTACATTCTTCATTCTTGTGATATGAAATGTTACTTTCTCTACACTCTACGAAAGTTTAAAATACACTCTTTGTGTAAGATCAGAAGCCTGACACTATGACAACCGGTCTGATTGAAGGATATCGTAATACCTTATCCTCGTGGTTTATGGAGAAGTACCTGCTAGATCCAGTCGCTCTGTATAAAATAGCGATATTTATCCGCATGTGGCTGGACTCCTTAGTCAAGCCTTTACAATGTTGAGCTTTGACATAAAAAAGCAACACGGAAAGGCATGTAGGCTGTAGATAACTTTCTTTACAATGAACAATGTAGAAGGCTTAAGAATACATCTGTATAGTGAAATGTTTCTTCCAACAGGTATGTGAAGTTTACAAACTGCATAGAGAAACATTTCATCTCACAGTGGACTATGTGGACCGGTATCTGTCCAACACGGAAGACGTGCAGAAAGGCCGGTTGCAGCTTATAGGTAAAGCACCCATTAAGGTTTACGAGCGAATGTGACTCTATTAAAAAGCAAAGCAGTCTAGTGTCGTCAACACCGGTTATCAAAACCTTTTATTTCAGGAATCACATGTCTCTTCATAGCGGCAAAAGTCGAAGAAGTGTACCCACCCAAAATAGGCGAGTTCGCGTACGTCACAGATGGCGCGTGCACCACAGACGAGATACTGTTAGAGGAGCTCCTGATCCTGAAGATCCTGTCATGGAGCATCACGCCGATCACCATCAACAGCTGGCTAAACGTATACATGCAGCTAGCCAGTGAAGGAAGAAGCGCAAAAAGAAGGCTTCTCGGTGAAAGTGACGTAGGCGCGAACGCTTTGAGGGGCTATACTTTCGTGTTCCCGCAGTATTCGTCGCTGGAATTTGTGATATGTGGACAATTGATAGACTTAGCAGTGTTGCATGTGGATGTGAATCTGTACCCGTACAGCGCAGTCGCGGCCGCGGCGATCGCGCACGCGTTCACCAAAGATTTAGCTATTAGGGTATCAGGTGAGTTCTATACGCATTATATTTTTTGTTTATAATATGATGTAAGCAATACGGAAGCTCACCAGAAGTTACATAAATAACTGAACTCTCTTGTTTGCTACGCGTGGGCTGTGTGTGAATCAGCAATTTGTCATTCAAAAATATTTCGTTGCTATCAATGCCCACTTTTGACAACCCACACCCCTAGGTCAAACGATTAAATTCAAACAATTGGCACAGTAGTTAAGCGGTTTGTTTTCTATGCTACGTGTCGGAGGTTCGAAACAGAATATGTTTGTATGGCATACATGTAGTTTTTTTCAGTTTTGGGTGTGTGTGTATGTCAGATCATGTTGTTTACTACTCATGAAACAGGAAGAGAGAAAAAATACAGGGTTTAGATATTTATAGATAATGACCTTTTAAAACCAGTAAAATATAATGAAACAGAAGTCGTAAAGGTCGCCGTTGTCTAGGTTACAGTTGGGAGGCGCTGGAGCCGTGCTGGCGGTGGCTGGCGCCGTTCGTGTCGGTGGTGCGCGCGGAGGGCGCCGTGTGCGTCGTGCGCGGCGGCGACGGAGAGTTCGTGCAGCGAGCTGCCGGCCTCGACCTCATCTGTCCCGACGTCAACCTGGACGAGAGCCACCGCATACAGTCGCACAACGTCACCCTCGATATGTTTGTGAGTATTGCATACTGCTTCAAGTTATCTAGGGCTTTCATTTGTTAGGACCAATCTGCTACAATTTGCAAACTGTTATTTTATATTTCGATTAAGGGCATTAAGCGATTGTCTAGTGTAGTAAAAGTCATATGTTGCCAACTAGATATTCAGACGAAAAAAAGAATATCAACTCAAGAAACAAAATGCTGCTATAACAATTGAAGACTAATAACTGTTACTAATATTATTATGTTAATATAATAGATTTTTTGAGTATTATGAATTCGCAGCATAAATCTCATCGAGACAAGAGAACATCTTATTAATTCAGTCATATGCATATTAAAATCCAGATTTTTTTTCAACAGGATAAAGTTTACCAGATAATGGTAGAAGAACAGTCAACGACCCAGACGGACACGTTGGCGTCGTCGTCGCAGGACACGGAGCACATCTACCCGCCCACACCGCCGCAGTCGGACCACAAGAGCCCCAAGACTCCGAGCTCAAAGACGCCGTCCACGCGGCACCTCTCCCCCGTACCTGAAGCCCGCCGGCTCTCCACTGAGTGAACCACCCACGTTACATTAAGGTGTGTTTGTTGTTGATTGTTATGTTCCGACACGGATACTGAATTGTTTTAATACTCTATTGAAGTGGTACAATGTGACTTCGACTGTGGTCGAGCCGAAGGGCTCCTGTTTTTATTTTTGTACTGTTGTTTGCCATTGCGCGCGAAGATTCGTTACGTCCGTTTAGAAAAATTGATCGATTCATTATGGTAAGCTGAAATGTATTCTCACTCTGAAAATTCTAACGTAAACTTGACTTTAGGCTAAGATATAAGAAGTATATATTTACAAAAGTGTTATATTCTGCTGTTGATACAATATGCAGCTTTTACAAGTAATAACTTTAAAATAAATCATCCTAAAATGTCACGATTTAAAATAACATCTCGTATCGTGATGTAATATTAGACTAATATTTATTTTTATATTTCAAAAAGCTCGAATTTCACAAGAAGCGTGCGAATATATAACGTCGCACACAGTACTTCAATATGAAGTAGATAAAATTTGATACCTTATCTATTACTCTTAAATTGTCATCACATGTGGACCACCAAGAATATAGGTTACGAAGTTAATACAACCAAACAAATAGATTTGGAAATTTTCGATAAACAGCATCATCAACTACTTATTAACTCCTCGTAGGAGTTGCAACAGTATTTGCAATGGTATCTCTCAATTGAATACTTGTTTTTTTTTCTTCTAATGATTCGCGAGTTTCTAACGCGTGTGTGCATGGAAGCTGCTTGCTAATATCATTAGGCACTAATGAAGCGATTGGAGTGTGCACGACACTAACACTTCTATTGGGAAGAGATCCATTCAACATTATTTTTTCTACTCAAGTAGTACGATATTTTAAACATCCAAAATAAATAACACAATTTCGTGGTTCACATCAACTTCAGAAGATACCAGAAAACTGGTAGTATTGTATTATAATAAGTGTGTGTAACTATTTTAGTTATATAAAAAGTCATAAAAATAGCTACATAAAAATCGTACTGGAATACACAACATTTACAATAACAATGTTTAAAATTACCTTATTCATAACGATTTTGTGTATACCAGTATGATTTCCACTAGCTGAAAAAAAAATGTTGCTTAACCAACAAACAAAGAACTGTAAATAATATATTGTTCCTACTTATGAAAAATAATAATATATCAATCGTTCTTGACTCACACTGGCGCCGCCAGTACATACTGCTTAAACATTCCATACATTTTATGTTGTCACTAACACCATGTTTAAGTAGAGATAATCCACCGTATTATTTTTAACTGTAGTTATTGTAGTGTCAAAACGAGGTGGTGTTCTCAATTCTTGTAATATCTACCTTCTGTCATATCTTAGGCTGGATCTACATCAGCAGGAATTTGCAGTGTTCCTAATGTATAATATGGATTAAATATAAGCGGAAAACACCACATGAATCGAATTATTTTTAATGTGGAAGCATAATATAATATATTTGTGTAAATAAAAATAGAATGCATTGCAAATAATCATTTTTCAATCAATACTATATTCTGTATGTTTAACTAATTAGTGTACCAACTTATGGCTTTATTTGCAAAACATTTATATTTTTTTACGTTTATTTGTGAAATTGCCGTTCTATTGTGCATTACATTGCTCACGAGTTACCAAACAATCATTTTCTCTTTTTACATGCTGATTATATTCTTGAACATCCAAATCAAATGTCACTAATTTATATATAAATGTATGTATTAAACTACTCCCACTTCTTATTTGTCAATTAGTTATATACTTGGTACTTGATTTTCGCTACATTTTGTAAATAAATTGATGAATATTTTAATTTATTACTAATTGATGGTAAATGAACGAAACGTTTACGAGACTGATTACTAGAGGTTTTGAGTCAAGTGATTTTTTTAAATTGAGCTGTTCTTATGATTATTGTAAAAATATATTTCGCGGCTTATTTTAACCAAAGACTGTCACATGGTTGGGTAAGTCTACACTGCTTTTCCTGTGGATGATCGGCATACTTAGAAATGGTGCAGCATTTTATGAAATGTCTTGTGTGTATGTGGACATTATTCAATGAACTGAATAGATGAACTTACATAATGCACGTACACACACAATGACGTAAATACACCATATTATTAGATGTTTAGTCAAAGAAAACACGCACATACGTAAATAGTTATAAATGTATCATAATTTCTAAGTGTATCGAAAATAAACATAGCTATTATATATTTGCATCGCATAACATCGCATCGTCGTGAATTTTTGAGACATTCTACTATATTCTTTTAACAAGCTTTCTTATAAGCACTGCCTAATCTGCTAACACCGATGCATGTTTCAAATTGCTCGTGAACGAAACTCTCTTTTAAATCGCTTACTATCCTACGATATGTATGTGGCTTAACCTGCTTACTAAAATTTAACTTTTTGTCAACTAAACTTTTACGAGTGATGGATTCAAATTATTTGTCGGTACTAAAATCAATCAGAGACGGATGGCGGCGCTCGTGCACTACATGGCTCATACACATTCTCATCTGACATCCGTAAAGTTCTGTGTAATGCATAAGCGGCGTAACAGATGTTTTTTCAATAAATTTAGTAAATGTTTTCGCTCAATATTGTGAATAATACATACTTTAAATTTGGCATAATAAATGTGTTACGTTAATAATTTTAAATAAATTGCAAACATTTAATTAAGATGTTTGCTTTTAATATAACCATCAATATATTCTATCTAACATCGGAAATTATTTGGACATCAACATTAGATCGTATCTTCTCAAAAACTAAGACTGTTTGCTGTTATGTAACCGAATATTTGTCTCACTCGTTTATATGTGTAGATATTCAATAATCTGTTGTACAAATCGTATTCACCATATTGTATGGATGTATTGTATTTTTTAAATATTAACTTTGTACAGTGTACCTAACTCCAATAGATCCGGGTATTGTTCGTTTTAGTAAAATTCAATATAGAATTAAGTTGAACGATTACGCTTATCCACTGAGGCGACGCTCGCCTTATAAATAAGACTTAGATTTGTTACTTTATATTAAAATAATTTAAAAATTATATCCTTAGTAGAAAACGATTAGAATTTTAGGCGTAAGTTATTTTTATATCAATTTATTGAAGTTAATATAAAAAGTACCTATTTTTAAATGGAAGGACAATATTGTATCCCGGATTTCATAGCATGTGATCTCATGTCATGGATAATTAACGTAATCGGATGTCATTGTGCAATAACTGCATCGATCACATTTTTGTATGTAGTCAGTTCACGGCGACATAGTATTAAATAAATGGTGTTGATTATTTATTTGAAAATGTTTTTATTTCTTTCACTTGCCTGTCCCGGCATTCACTTAAAAAATACTATAAAACAAATGCCGATGTTACGTCTAACATCGCGATATTACCCGAAGATAAAAAACTGGTAACTTCTTTATTGTAATAATAACAATCACATGATAAAATAATCGCCATCGGATTACGTATAAAAATGCTTACGTACTAGGGCCGCGGGTCCGCCATTCTGCAACAAGTTTTACATATTAGATTTGTGAGATGCCATGAATATATCACTAACTTATTAGTGTAAACACATGGGGTTATAAAAATTACTTGTTGATACATGATCTAACGAAAACTATGTTTGGTAAGACGTTACCTATTGAAGTAAAGTTTTATATGAATACATTTAAATTAGTCTCATCTGGGGTATAAAACTATTATCTCCCATCTGTATCGTAGCGGGGACAGGCTTCATCATCAGGGTGAATTCCAGCTTGAATCAATACAAGCAGACTAAAGAGTGTTTCACTTACAAATGTATGCTTATCTTTGGTCCGGCTGTGACGGAGGACGCGTCCTGAGGCGTCAGGAACACGAACTGTCGGCTCGTGTTATTGAGTGCGTGGTCGATCAACAACTCCATTACTATCTTCCTGTTCACGTTATCCTGTAATAAAGTGTACGTTTTCAATGCATTATCTTATAAGGTTAGACACTTTTCATATAGACAGCATGGGGAATAGCGGTATATCTATGGCCTACATGCGATACCCTGACTTTATTAATAACTACCTTTTGCCCGCGACTTCGTACGCGTGGAATTTAGAATCTAATATTTTCCTGCGGTAAAATGGAGCCTATATTTTAAGTTAGACCTCTAGCAATATATCGGTGAAAACTGCATTCCATTCCATACAGTAGTTTTTGCGTGATGCGTGTACAAAACAGACAGACAAAACGCGTGCGAGTCACGGCACGCCTGCGTGTACAAACAGACAGACAGAAGACAAAAATTCTAAAAACTGTTGTTTTGGTTTCTGTTGCTCTAATAAAGACCTCTCCATATTAGTTTTTCTCCAATATCTATGTATAATGTACAGACATCGGCCCGTTATAATTTTATTATATATATAGATATTCAAAGAGAGACTATCACAGCAGATCAAGACGTCAGTCAGGACAAATTTAGAAACAATTGACATATATAAGTGTAACACAAAAATTAGGGAATGTTTGTTTTTCACAGTAAAATCAGGATTAAATGCTTATATAAATAAGTACTCGAGCAATCCTCATCATTGATTGATGATGATTCTACGACGAATATGGCGTTGTATCCATATTCAATTAAAAATGAAGTCAAACTGACCATAAAGACGTCGAACTCGTCCATGAAGCAGAAGGGCAGCTCGACGCACTCCCACAGCGCCATGATGAAGGCGACGGTGGAGTAGGAGCGCTCGCCGCCCGACAGCGACGACGTGCTGGCGGCCACGCGCTTGGCGCTGCTCTCGCGCCCGCTGCACAGGATCTCCAGCTCGCCGCGCGCGTTGTTGATCTCCATGCGCCCCTGGACCATACCATTATGTATTATAGAACACGACAGACTACTCAATTTTGATCCGTTTTATGAAATTCCTTGATGTACTCTTGCGCAGCTGACTACTGTAAATTAGGGATGTTACGAATGTCATATTTTAGACATGCGAATGTCTGAAAGGCGAATGTGCGAATGCGAGTGCGAATGTTGAGATGGGAAAAAAAAGAAATATCCAAGTATGATTTTAATCATCGATTTTTATTTATTTAAGGTTATACAATACAGTGTATATATATATAATATACACAATCAAATTAACAACAAACAAATTTAATAATCGAATTTCAATAGCGGCAGATTATTATCAACTCGAAACTGTGTTAATTCACTTAATCACAATACCTGCTTATTGATTGACATCGTCAAGTGACAACTAGAAACAAAGTAACAAACACGCGATGATGACCTGCTAAGCTCCGCCCACTCCTACTTGTCTCGACATGCATACACTCGCATTCGCTAAACATTCACATTGTTTGATGCGAATGCGAGTGTTTGAAATGATGCGAATCATTCGCATATGCGAATGCGAACGCGAACATTCGTAACATCCCTGCTGTAAATAACCCCTACAGTCGACTTCAAAGGACGAGTCGTGGCCTTTATATTGTTCAAACCGCGAGATACTAGTAAGGTATTCTATATTATGTATGTACTTATTTACACTCTATAAAATTTTTAAAGACGAGCGGAGGCGGGCTGAGGTTCTATTTAATATAAAAATGAAGAAGACACGTGAAAGCTTACCGAGTAACCTCTAAGAGTGAGTATTGCCTGGAAGCTAAGCTGTACTCGTCTAGCGATGTTAGTCTGAACACTGTGGCAGAACTTCAAATGTTTATCTGTCGTTTTCTTCATCTGTGAACAATGATTACTGTATCAGGTACTAATAAAATATAACCACAGATGCTTTGAATCATCCACAAGTTAGTCTGGCTTATGTTTTCTATTAGCAATAGGTCGGAATACAAAGTAATAATAACCCAGTATCGGTCCTTTGAAAGAGTGAATGCAGTACAGACCATAAGTATACATATAAACCGGAAAATAAATAACTAGTTTGTGACATAATATTCGCCCCTAAAAAGGATAGAGACAAGTAAAGTAATACTTCATAATTAACCAGCTGCATAACGTGTCATTGCTTAGCATCTGGAAAGCGTAATTATACGTAACCTAGTTTTCCTAAAACAAATTCTTAATGTCAAAACCTTATCAAAAAGTATTCACATATTATTACTAATGTAATTGGGAACGTTACGGAGGAGAATTTATCGGAGTCGGAGGTCTTCGTAGTGATGTCCGCGGAGACGGAGGAGAATCAGAGTCAGAGGCGGAGGTTGCAAAAATAAATATGTTGTTATAATTTATTTTTATTTTTATTATGTAATAAAACTGAAATTGCACTGTCAATTAATAATCACGCTTGGTTGTCTGTTGTAAGATTTAGTCTTTAGATTAATAATCAAATTTTAAAATAGGTAAATTGTATTTAAAATATAATAATTTTGCTGCTCTGTCGCCATCCAACCTGTTCCGAAGCGGGTTATAAATCAAACCCAGCTCCGCTAAAAAGTTTTTTGCTAGGAACAGACCCTGGTGGAGCTGATAGAAATTGTCGGTCGATTGGCAAAACTTCGAACTTTGTATTTAACTTGTAACTCCGATATACCTCCGTTTTGATATATCGGAACCGGAGCCGGATTCGGAAATGTAATTTTAATCGGAGGTTCCGACATATTGGATTCGGAGTCGAAGCTCCGTAAAATCCCTAATTGTAATATTAGAATTAGATGTTTAATAATACTCACATCGTCTATGAGGTCCTTGAGTCGCTCTAGCGTAAGTTTAGTGCGTCGGTACTTGCGCTCCACCTGCAGCAATCGCTCCGTCACCTCGGCCTCCGTCAAGCCGTCGCTCCGGATCGAACTTAACTTCAGTTGTATCTTTTTCAGCTCATTCGTCACTATCGCCTTGTCTCTGGTAAATTCAAAATATCACATCATAAAAAAAATACGATTAACTGTATCTGACTAAATTGGTGATAAATGGTATTTGACAAAGTAACACCCCAAAGGCTATAGACTCCCTAGTAATGTTACTCACTATAGACCTACATATTCCACAGGTCATTATACCTATTAGAAAAATATTTATTTCGACGCAATGCTCGCAAATAAATATATTCGAAACTAAACAAGGCTAACGTTGTATTCCGAGTAAAGAATTGGAACTGCCAGATTATTATCGGAACATGGGACATCTGGCTTAGTTGGAATGCATCAGTGATCACTTTTTTTTTAAACTCAACCCCAAATTTTGGTTTCTCCTGTATCGTGGGTACATTTACAAACATACATGACATATGCACACACAATCAGACCTGGAACTACTATTTGTAAATCATACAAATATTTGTTTCTTGCGGAAATCGAACCCGCGACACGTAACACAGAAAGCAGATTGCTTAGCCATTGTGTCAACCGTGCCATCAGTTCGTCATTGGATAGTTGTTGGTTATCGCTCACCATCACGTGACCCGCAAGACTGTAAAATAACTTATTCAAAATTGTCTTGTGCTGCAAGTAGACTGAAGAGAAGAACCATTGATAAAAATATATTCCTACCTTGGATTCTCAACCCTGGGGCAGAGTGTTTGAGCCGCCTCAACCTTTTGGGCAATAACGCCGCGCTTGTCTTCAAGAATGGCTTCAACTTGCGTCATCTTGATGCTGTCCTCGCGAAGACGTTGCTGGTACGTCTTCCGCTCAGTCACACCTTGGTCCAGCTTCATTTGTTCCTGGTCTATCTCTTCCTAAATAACAAAAATAAAATCGATGGATGGTTTGTATATTGTGCGAAAAAAGCGTCACAGTTTCCAGGCTCTAAAGTGATTTATATTATTCCCAAAAATTAACATTTGAGGTATGTATTGAACGGTAAGAAACCCCCTGTATATATAAATATAATTGTATTAAACTCACCCTGAGCTTTATACAATTATATTTTATTTTGTATTTTCAGTGGCTGTGTCACAACGGTTCAAATACATTTTTGAGTCGGAGTTCATGATTCTAACACGGAATTTTAGTTACCGAGCCTCCACCTCTGTCTGAACTGAGGTGTCTTTTTATTTTAATTATTACATCGTTAGAATAATGACTAAGTATTAGTAAATCATGAGATCTATTGTACACCCGATGAGTATATTATGGTGATACATTCTTATTTACAAGGAAAGAGCTTCATCTAATCATCTGGCACACCCTGGGCAGTCAGCCTCAATGCCAACATTGTTACTGGCTAATCTCTTCACTCAGGTACAAGCGATTTCCCTGTGATAGCTCGTGCTGATACGACAGAAGAATTCGTATTGTCTGTACGAGTACTTATCTATAACAGTAAATAAGCTATTGTATTCTATCACATATTCCCTTACTTACTCTCAAGCTCCGGCAGCTTGCAGTCAGTTCTCCCAGCTTGGTTTTGACCTTTTTCATGCTGACGTCATACTCGTCCAACTTCTGTCGGTATTGCGCCTCTTTGCCTGAGAGTTCGTCCACTTGCCGCTTTAGATTGTTCATCTTCTCTTTAGATATATTAAGTTCATCCACCTGTTTATAGAGTTTTAAGGTTTTAACATACGTCATAGCGGCGACTCGTTACACTTGTATGACAAAAATGCTTACGATCGGCAATCGCCAGACTGAATATAAAGAAAGAAAAAGTACTTATTGCAGGCACGCATAACAATAAAAAACAAAAAATAAAAATACAGTACAAGAAAATAAACATAATACTAGTACACACAGAGTTATAATATTATGATATTATAACATATATTATATATGTGTTTGGTGCCAGCAATGGGACCCCTTGTTCAGCTGTATGCTGCAATACGGCTTATTAAGCAGTGTTACAGCGCTGTTTTTCAACTTGGGGCCCAGAAGACGCAATATAATAGCATCATACCATTATGCCTGTTCACCGAATGGTTAGGCAGAGACGGATTATTGTACATTCCGCATCAAAAAGATATGTATGATATAATGTAGCGAAATTCGAACGCTTTTTTTTAAATATTGGTTAAAATCATAAAATTTAAGTGGCCATGTATCTGTATGGATCCACAGATACTATGTATGAAATTGGTCAAGATTTCAATCACGATTTCCTCTAAAACTCGCATTTGAATTTCGCTACGTGTATACATCTTTTTGATGCTGAATGTACACCCACATTTCACCGATGCTTTCATTAAGTTCCATGTAATAAGGGGCCAGCTTATTACCTTCCACAGGACCTCTACTGCGAATTTTCATACAAAAATACCCAATAACACTGACCGACCCGGGATGGGACCCACGACCTCACGCGCAAAGCTAGTGACTACTGTATTTGTTAATGACATGCTATTAACTTACCAGAACAGCGTACTGCGGCGCTTGCTGTTGATCCAGCCTCGCAGCGGCGACGCGCGCCGCTTCATCCTTCTCGTGTCGCTCGGCCAGCAGCGCTTGAAGCACTTTAGAGGCGGAGCGCTCGTTGTCCCGCGCTTGCTTAGCCTCTTGACTCAGCTCCTCAGCCTTTGCTTCTAGTGCTTTGAGTGTCACTTCTGCCTCTTTTATCTCGGCTAACAATTGCCTGTTTTGGTTTCGAATGTATTAATTCCTGTCAATATTTCATACTTGTAAATGTAATCTCTACCATTGTAAAAATAGTAAGACAAACAGAACGAGAAGTTCACGACTCTTTTTTAGATATTTGTTTTTTTAAGAACGGTTAAAGATAAATTCATCAAGAGACTGACACGTCATAATACCCAAAAACTAACAGCATGTATGTCGTAACACTAAAATCTTTCGTCATGTCCTAGTACACAAAACTCACGGGATATCATAATACCAAAATATCAAAGACATGAGACGTCTAAACAGACAGATAAACAGAGAGGTCCGAGTCTGCACGAATGAGCAGATCTGTCTCCATAGTCCTAAAGCCACTTACTTCTTTCTCTCTGCCGTGCTGAGGTGAAGAAACCGGCTTTGCCTCGCGGCTCCTCCGTAGCTGCGGTAGTTGGGCGCGGGGTGGTACTCCGTGGAGTCGAGCGTCACTATCTTGGCGCAGTTCTCCGGAACATTCTCCTCGTTGTCCGACAGACGGATGGCGTCCTCTGCGATACAACATTTTATTATTGCTATATTGGAAAAAGTATGCACACAAATAAGTGTACATACTTAGATAGTACCGATAAATATTGGAGTTGTCAGGACAGAGGGGATTTTACTCAAATATCTGTTTGCCTTCAACCCTCTAAAATAGATTCATAGATGCATCGCCATTGCATTAATTCTGTGCAGTATTTTATTGCATGGGAAGTAATTGCCAATAATATATTAAAAATGTATGTCACAATGTAATGCTGGAGCTCTCAATCGATGAATATTTTATTAGGAGTGAGTGTGGCTCGATCGCGACGCGAACAAGAACGATACAAACAGCTAGAAGTTTGGAAGTAACGGGGCACACCATGGTCAGGTACAAGTAAGACTCTCTCCATGGCCACGTTGTCTATGAGGAAGTTGGCGACGACGGGGTCGCTGACGTCGAGCGAGTCCAGCGCGCACAGCCACGCGCCCGCGCGCACGCGCCGCCGCCGCACGTCGTGCACGTGCGGCAGGAACCGGCTGCACGTCACGCCCGGCTTCGCGCCCGAACCGTACACCTGACGGAACACAACACTCATTCAGGAGGCGGGGGCAAAACCAACTTAATGCGTCATTGTACGCTCTACTTACTTGATCCATTATCTGAAAGAGCTTCCTCAGGTCTTCGGCTGTATTCACGCAGAAAGACTGAATAGAACCGCCTATAATATGCTCTAAAGCACCGCCCCATTTCCTCTCCTTCACCTTCAGATAGGAACCTGTATAATACATTCATTATCACTATATTTCAGTCATCATTGCAGTACTACGTCTATTTTGTGCAAAGAGTATTTCAAGAATACATAAACTAGAACAGTTCTCGCCTGAGACTTGTATTGTAAAGATTTTTAGTATAAATAAATTCCACCATAAGTTTACTTTTGAAGTTGGAATAGAGGGCCATTTAGGCCTTGGCCCGCCAAGCTGGTCCAATGCGGGCTATAAAAAGACATTATCTATATAATTAAAAATCAATTGCCAAATATGTATGTAATCGCATAACTTCAGAACGGATGCACCTATTTAGCTAATTCGTTTTTTGTTGTGTTTGTAATTGTCAGGACAAGGTTTGTATGAAACAAAAAGATTGAAAAATTGAGATTGTAAAATTGTACGGAAAAGTAAAAAAATTGTGTTAAATCTCCATATACACTCCACATTAAATAATTTCGACCACAATTTGGTCGACATTATTTAATTGTCATTTCACCTTGATTTGACATTTGACCTTGATATTTTCGGTAATAAATTGGGTTCATTTAACCTTTGGTATGCGGAGGCACTGATCAGTGCTAAAGTCAACTTCGACACTTTTACACGATTTTAATATTAAATGCTTTATTTTAAAAAAAAAAGCTATTAAAATTTAGTATTCGTTAAATCGTTACACTTACACGTTTTAATATTAAATGCTTTAATAAAGCATTTAATATTAAAATCTTGTTAAGTTAAGGTGACTTTAGCCCTGATTAGTCCTTCCGCATACCAAAGGTTAAGAAAAATATCTATAATAAAATTTTACCACATGAGTGATAGTAAATTTGTGGTTTTCCGATATTACTTACTATTGTTAATTGTTAAGATTGATTAATTGTTCTAAATTTTAATTCTGCTCTTTAAAACTTTTAGTGCTATGTTTTGCCACTTTTAAAACTATTATTTTTGTAACTAAATAATTAATAACGACGAGCTTTCCTATAATTTAGATACATGCGAGATTCAAAATTGTAAGACTGATAGTGGGTTAATGCTATGTATGTATTTAGTTGGTAAGCCTTTATACATAAATAAATAAATAAATTTCATTACATGGTCGTACTGTAAAAGGAAGATTTGGTCTCATTTTCTTCATAAGTGCACCCGTGCGAAGCCGGGGCGTGCAGCTAGTAAGCTATAAAAAAGACATTATAGGCTATAAAAAATCCAATCATGTGACCCACACGAGGTGAGAGCCGGCGTCGCGCTAGGCCACAACGGATGAAGCGGACTGAATTAAAAGTGTTCCTTAACCTTTGGCGCGATGTCGCACAACATCGCGCAAAAGTCGAAAAAGATAGAGAAAGGAAGACCTATCTGCGGAGTGAGAGCAGTACAGGCTGAAAATAATAAGCTTAAATTCAACTCTAATTCCCTATTAGATAATTAAATATGGTAACGATTCAATTGAACATTTCTAAAGCAACTGTATTCGCTCTCATACAAACAAAATATCTCAGACCGTCAGAAAATTAGAACGATTGAAAAATCTACGGCATTTACAGATGATGGGACGCAGCACTTACCGATGGGTCCCCTGGGCGGCTTGGAGAAGTGTCCCTTAGCGACGGCCGCGTTGACTCGCTGGCACAGCTCCACCATGTTACTTCCATACACCGCCAGTGAGTCGTTGCCGCGCGATTCCAGCTCGCGCAACTGTTGCTTCAGTTGTCCTGCATCAAACACCCTGATGTACTACCAGCTTTTACAATTACAAAAGAAGAAGAAGAACGAATGACTCGAGAGAAGAGGAGGACAAAATCTATTATTCTTGGGTAGGTAGTTAAGCGAGGTTGTAAACTGTTCCTTCCTTCCCTGTTCAGTAGTGAAACGGGCCTTAAATATGGTGATGTTACCAGAGCTAAAAAAAATCAGGCAGGATAAAGTATAGACATATGAAGTAAAGCGTACATACTGATAGAGTCTCTTTGGCGGTGCGCGCGCGTGTTGAGCTGGTCGGCCTGCGCCTGCGCGTGCGTGACGTTGTCGCGCGCCTGTGCGGCCTCGTGCTGCGCGGTGTCGTAGCGCGCACGCGCCGCGCTGGCTGCGGCCGCCGCTTGCTCAGCGCGCGCTTCTAGCTCTGCGCGACGTGATTCAGCTGCACCAGACCTTTGGTACCAAAGCTTGGTCTTTAATGTATGTTTAATTTTATTGACCGTATATAAAGTACCGTGTTAATTATCCCTAAGTGAACGGAGCTTGGTACAATATTGCACGAAGCACGAGTCCGAAGCTTAGAGCTTTTAAACGAAATAAGACATAGGTACAAGCTCTTGAGATTGTGAAAATGCAACTGAATATTTTTATATAGATAGATAGATCTCGTAGATCATTTTTACCACAATGTATTAGATTGATAAGAAAAAATATTAGACAAGCGTATATCGCTGATCAGGCAATAATTTTCGCTTATCAATATATTGTTGAAAACCAGATTATAATAGTAATCGGTTAAATACCTTATAACAATAATAAACACACTCAAGATATTGTTACTTTACGCGAGTGACTCAAAACTAAAGTTATAAACGGCGCCTTCACGCGTTTCGCGGGCGAGGCGAGGCTTCCTGCCTATGTACAAGATGTCCCTTGATAGCGATATCCTAAGGTTTTTAGACTCAATAAGTAATTGTCTTATTTAAGACTATAATTTAGCTAAAAGTTTTCATAAGCCGGTTTTTTTATATGTTATAGATACAAGTAAAAACTAGGTCGTTACGTTTTTTTTTATTGTATAATTAGATGAGAATATATGAGAAATAATTAACCTTCATAATGCGTTTTAAATTAATCAAAATTTTGAAAAAACAACGCTTGTCGTCCTAGTTTATAATCTGACAAAACGATAGAGACCAAAATCAAATTAAATCGTTAAGATTTCGATGTAAGAAACGTTATCTACCAAACACCTATTTTGCACGTATTTCAAGGCAATTTTTTCAGAAGCTAAACGATACACATAAATGCTCCAATTGACAGCAATTTGCTTAATAAACATCTCATCCAATTTGCAGTGACTCTGTACCTGCCCATGTCGCGTGCATGTTGGTAAATAGCCTTTAAAAGCACACTCACCCAATATTCTGTATCTCTTTCTCCAAGTCGACGATTTTCCGCTTCTCTCTGTTAAGCGACTCTGTGAACTTGCCGGCGTTGTGTTGGGAGCTCCGCCACGTGGCCTGAACGTTGTTCACTTCAGACTCTAATGCGCGAAGCTCTTGTTCCATCGCTGTTTTCTCGAGAGACTTCTCTTCTAGTAAGCGTTTCAGCTCGCTGGAAAAAAGGTTGTATAACATTATATTGTTCGTGTTTAATGAAAGATGGCTGTTGTGCCAGGGCTAAGGTTGAGGTCGGGAACAACCTGTGAATACATGGACAGTGTCTTTAATTTGTAAGGAAACGTAACTTGGTAATTCGACTATGAGTAACTTACTCAATAGCACTTGTATTGCTGCCATAGTTCTGTTCCATGTTACTGAGCTTATCTCTCAGTTTATCCATCTTGGCTTTCTGTTTGTCATACTGTTCTTGTATCTTGTTTGCTTCTCTTTCTAACTCTGCTATCTCACTCCAGTAGTATTCATTCTGTAGCGATTGTTTTAGAGCTTTGATCTCGTCCCGCGATCGTAACTGTTCATGGCTGGTTTTCCATTTTTTGTATTCTTTTTCTAGGTGTGCACACGCCTAAAATAAAGGAATTAATATATATTTATCTATATGGTATATAAAGCATATTTTATATTTTGGAAGGAAAATAAGATATTTCTAGGATGTAACACATGCCTAACAGTAATGGAAATATGTATATCTTTTTAATCACAGTGATTTTTTGAAGTTCATTATTTTCAATTATTAGACACATCTAATCTAAACATATAATAAAATTATAACAGGCCAATGTCTTTACATTATAGATATTGGAGAAAAAATCATATGGGGGGCTTCATTAGAGCAACAGAAGCTGAAACAAAAATTTTTAGAATTGTTGTCTGTCTGTCTGTCTTATGTTTGTACACGCATCACGCAAAAACTACTGCATGGAATTGAATGCAGTTTTCACTGATATATTTCTAGAGGTCTAACTTAAAATACAGGCTCCATTTTACCGCAGGAAAATATAAGATTCTAAATTCCACGCGTACTAAGTCGTGGGCAAAAGCTAGTTTAGAAATAAAAAAGTAAATGTTCGTGATATCACTTACATCCTTTTTCCTGGTCCATATTGCAGTGGCTTTGTTGCAGTTTTCCAGAGCCCTAACATAATTGTTTTCTGTCTGATCCAAATTGGTTGCCTTACGAAACAAGGCGTATTTCTTCTTAGAGTCAGAAGCATGAAAACTCCTAGCGTCATCTTGATTCAGTACTGAAATAGGATTGTCGACTTGTATGTCGTGTGCAAGAATTATTGCATTCACTTCTTCGTACTTCGTTGACACAATTTCTCCTGTAAAAATATAAATAATTTTCACTTGACCATCATCAGCCAGAAAACGTCCACTGCTGAACGAAGGCCTCCCTCAAGGCGGGGTTTACCATAATCCCCACGCTTGGCAGGCGGCTTGGGGATCGCAGTGGCTCACCGATTAGTGAGAGGACGCTGCTGCCCGTCCTCCGGTGTCTGGCCGCAGTTTTAAGACGTACCCGGGTCATAGACGTACCCGGGTCACTTGACCAAAGTTATGAAATTATTTTTAAGTGAACAATCAAATACAGACTCCTTACAAATGTACCATAACTGTGATACTTAAACATGAACACTCAAAAAACTACCTGAAAGCTTTAATGTGTGGCATTACATCAAAAAATAAACAGGTCGTTGGACCTAGATGGAAGTGGAACATCTTCAAATATAAAAAAGAAAGATTACATTAAGCCTGGATGTGTGATGAGTCACTAGAAGATCATACCAACAGCCTTCTTCTTTTTTTTTTATTTGTTATGGAAACTTTGGCTCTGGCTTAATTCCTGTATCGTAGATGCGTTTACAAACACATATATTCAAACCGAGAACAACTATCTGCAGATTACGCAAATATTTGTTTCGTGCGGGAATCGAACCCGCGACACGTAGCGCAGCAATCGATCTCTCAAGCACTGGGCGAACCGTGTAAGGATTGTTAAATTTATAATACAACCAACTAGTGTGACAAAATAATGTGTTTTAGGATTATAATCTTACAAAGAAGAGATCTATATAATCCATAGTCTGTATATGTATAACTAGCGACCCGCCCCGGCTTCGCACGGGTGCAATTCCTGTGACAGCAGAACTGTCAATCTGGATGTCACATTTTTATTGAGATTTTCATACACAAATACCATCCATATTTCCAACTTTTCCAGTGGATTTTCCAAAAAAAATCTTTCATATAAACCTTGTCCTGACAATTACAAACACAACAAAAAAGAATTAGCCAAATAAGAGCAGCCGTCTTGAAGTTATGCGCTTAGCAACACATTTAGCGATTCATTTTTATTTATTTATGCATCTATGTCCATTTTTATTTATTTATGCATCTATGTCTGATGTGTGGCTGTTTCCTGTTTATATAGATAAATGTAAATTTTAGTCCAAGCATCAGTAATGTTTTGACATTGAAACTTGGTTATATGCAAGTGTTGGCATATCATAGGTAAACTACATAGCACTTGACTTAGATAAGGCAATGCGTACACTGTGGTTATACCACTCCCTTATCTGAGCACTACATGACTCAATTGCAATTACCATATTTATATATGAATATTGATATGATATTTCATGTAAAGCAAATTCTACACCAGTATATGTATCCTACTAATATTATCCTACTATCCTACTAATATTATAAATGTGAAAGTTTGTAAGAATGGATGGATATTTGTTACTCAATTATGCGAGAAGATAGATTACAGTCTGGAATAACACATTGGTTACTTTTTATCCTGGAAAAATGTACGGGTTCGTAAACCACGCAGGCGAAGCCGCGGGCGGAAGCTAGTATTATATAAAAGTGAAATACCACACTGACTTATCATGAAATTTCTAGAAATAAAAACAAGCCTACAAATTTGTAAGTTTCTTATAGAACAGAAGCATCTGCTAAGAATGGATTTACCAAAATTGTGCACTAGCGTGGGTAAAATGGGGGTTCAAAGTGTATGAAAAATCTTTTTATGTGAAGGACTAGGATTTTATATAGTTTTTTATTTAAATAAATATCAAAGGTGTTAGATTGTGTTCTTACTCATTATTTATTTTTTATCATAATGTATCTTTTTTGGTAACAATTCCATTGGGTAATATTAGTTTCTTATCTGTTAGAAAATGCTGTGTTTACATGCCAGGATCCATTTTCAGGCTCAATTTATAGAAAGCGTTTACCTTTGGTCGTAAGGCTTCAAACACCAACCATAAACTGTGAATGTTCAACCATAATTTTTAGCAAATCTTAGGCACACACCATACATTGGTGTTATGGTCAAGTAGTATATAGTGTAGTAATATACCTTGAGACTTCTTTAGTAAATATTGTAGTTTAAGAGAACCCTATAATCTGTATAGGCCAATACTTTGTATGTGCCTTAGTGTGTCATCTTCTTCATGTTTGTTTTGATCCCAAATTAAGATACCAGACTAGAACCTGGCCACAGCGATAGCAGCATTGTCAATAGCTTCATAAATATTTAATATTGTAGTATATATAGTACTAGTGCATAATAAGAAAACCAGGAAGTGAGTGATTGTCTGTACTATGACTCCACAGTGTGGTTTGAATATCTCCAATTAGAGTGTCATGTTGCAATTATATTTGTATAAATATTATATTTAGCCCGGACTATCTCATTGTTTAGCAAAAACCTCTATTGTTTATTAATTTATTATATTATATTTTATATACAAAAAAATTCTTACCAGATGCAGACTTTATTTTGTAACTGGAGCTGCCTGAAGCAGTTATATTTCTCACAATTGTTATGTAGTCTCCATAAATATTGTGTCTGTAAGCCTTTTCACTGCTGTTCTTGATTTTTATCTCTATTGTGGCCGAGTTTGCACCCTTCTTAATAAAAGCTGGTGGAAAAAGAATAATGGTTGTTGTGAATGGTATACAATACAGGCTTCGTAATTGTAAGTGTGGATTGGTAGGAATATTAATAACAAGTGTTAATTTTCCACATATGTTTGCTGTTGAATATCAGCCTCCTATGACGTCGACATATAATGTATGATATTACCATGGTAGGGTAATAGTTTGGTGTTAGCAGGGTGATTTTACAAGAACCCTGCTAACAGCCCCCTAACAGGATGCTGCTGCCCATCTTCTTGGAAAACTTTATTACTCAGTTAATAAGATACACACGAAACGTAAAAGTCGTTGCCGGGAACCAAACATTCAACTTAGATAACACTTAACAACAGTAGCATTTGAAATATTTATAAGTTATAGAGAAACTTATAATCAGTACTCACAATGTAGATTACTTCCCCGGTTAGTCGCTGACGCTCTGCCGCCTAAGCCAACAACAAGAGCTGTTAGAATCGCACTTTTTCCGCTCCCATTGCGACCGACGATAAAATTAACATTTCTGTTCAGGTTTACTTCTAAATTGTCGTGACAAAAGAAGTTCCTAACATGGATGCTGACGATGGAACCATCTATATCCTCTTCAATGATATCAGATTCCATTTTAAGCTTTAATTTATTCTAATTCCGTCGAAAGCTTAGTTTTGCTGTTGTGGTTTTGTAATTTTGTTTGACGATACACCGATTGACTGACAGTAGTGACAGTAGCTAAGTTTAACCTAAGTTTGACAGTTGTCTGAATTTTTAAAACGACAAATATTATACCTTGAAGATAGTCGATTTAACATTATTATAATTGTATGTTAATATTGAATTATCATATGGAGCAAGTATTACAAACATCGGGAACATCAGGTAAAAAAAGATTGAAAATTACAAAACCCAAGATTTTGTCATTTCTGAGGTAAATTAATCTGAAACTCCTACCATTTCTGGGACATATACATATATGTAGTTAATGAAAATATATGCATTTAAATTCACATAATCTCGTATATAATAGGTGCTCAATGGAAGTTATTTGGATAACTTTTCAAAAGATTTTATTTGAGATAATGATTTAGTTGTAATACACCTATTAATCATACCCCTGAAAGGGTAATGGTAGAATATCCGTAGATTACTATAGTAACATTTTTTCAAACGCCATTTTTTACGTTACGAAAATCACGAGAATTTGCTATTTGTTGATAATTTTGATCGTAATATCGATTGCGGCAGATTATATCCATTAAAATAGCTTAAAATTGTTATTAGTTCATATAAACACTGTATAGCTGTGAGATACGAAGATCATCATCAAGGTAAACAACTTTCCTTTGACCGAACGTTATTGAATTACCTTACCAATTTATTGTTATTGCAGTGACCCATGTGTTTTCGTTATTAAACTACTTTTCTAATTAAATATTCTGATTCAGATATATTGTTTTTTATAAGGTTCTAAACAGCAGTAGATTCGTTTCGATTTTAACTAACTGGTGTCAAAATTTGTTTTTATTAGGAGGGTAAACAAAACAATTTGCTAGAATAATCAGCAACTGGTAGGTTAGTTGTAACGATTACTCTCTAATGAGCCAACTATTAACTATAACTAGACTTAACTCGTAATTTTAATTACTATTTTTTACAGTTGTCAAGATGAGTGATTCACCTGACCAGCCTGAGCCTCCAAAGGATGTAAGTACTGTAATTTAGAATATCCATGTAGTTTCTTACGGATTCATATCTGGACCTACCTTTTGAAATTGACCTATTATATTTTCATAAGTGCCTGTTACAGGTTCATGTCTGTCTATCTATTGTCTTCTTTATAATGACTATTATTTTGTTTATGGATATTATTTTATCATGATAGAATATGTATTTCTATAAGCTGATAAGATTATGAAATATTATTTAAATCAAAGCAACATTCTCATTACTGGTTTGAAAATATCCTGATTGTTACATAAGCCCATCTACTTGACAACTTTTTCCATAATAAGTCTAATTACATTATAATAATTATTAGTACACATGAGAATCCATTTTTTACTAATCAATATGCAACACATTTGTTGTAATATTGTATTAACCAATTTCTAAATATTAAGGCACATAAAGAAGGCTGTAGCAGCAATCACATTCATTCATCACACAGTCTTGCTCAATCTACCTTCAAAAATATAACATAATGTTCATTGTTCAATATATGTGTATAAATTCCATTGTTAAGTGTGTCATCAGTCAATCACATTTTATACAACAATCAACTCAGTATATCAATTCTCTGCTGTGTTGAGACTTCTCCCAAGTAACACAACACATAGCAACTAGTTTTCTTGCTTCTCGTTATCTACTCAATTACATATTTTTGTTACAGCCGAAAGAGTTGGAAAAGTTGGAAGAAGCAAAATTAAAGGCTAAGTTTCCAAATGCCATGATGGGGAGAGGGCCTGGAGGACACTCGGCTTTCCTGCAGAAGAGGCTAGCGAAGGGGGTCAGTATTTATATTATACCTTTTTTTTGACAATTATATTGTTTTGGCATTAACTCATAGGTCTTTCAAATCAGTATCACAGTCTACCACTGGACTTGGGTATCCGAAGAGATTGTAGAGTACATCCGCATCAAAGCCAAATTCACCTTGAGGGTCGAACGGTTGGAGTCTCGTCGCAATGCGAATTTTAATTCCTTTGTGGTGAGAGCGCCGACCGAACATCTGTCGATACTCATGAAGGAAGAATTTTGGCCGAAAGGTGTCAAGTTCCGGCGATTCCGAGGCCGGCTACCGGACACCGCGCGACACACGACGCCAGCTACTCGTGTAAATTAGTGTTTATATTATTATTGTTTATGTATAGTATTTTTATATTAGGCATATAATGTATTGTTTTATTGGATTTATATGGGCCTTGATGCCTGAATTAAATAAATAAATAAATAAATAAAAAAAATAAATAGCCCTGGCTTCTGTTTTTGGGTCTTACACAAATCCTGACAACTTTCAGCCTTGCTTTACAGAAAGTTTTTCATTTTATTATTCAATTTTGAACAACACATGAAACTGGTAGATCCTTTCCAAGTTTTGCCAACAGTTGTCAGTCTAGTGAATGGTAGATGAGATATATGTATTTTAATATTGCTCTATATTTTCCAGAAGGTGAGCAAAACTGAATCTCTAAGATATTTGATTGATATTATAAATTTTTATTCCAGCAAAAGTTCTTCGACTCTGGAGACTATCAAATGGCAAAGCAGAGGCCGGGCAATCTGTCGGCACCGTTCAAAGCGCCTGCCGCGCCTGCCAAGCAGCCGACGGGCGACGCCATTCCCACGCCCGAGACCGTCCCTCTGCGCAAGACGTCCATCATCCAGCCCAAGTTCCAGGCGCCCAGCCAAACCTCCTAGCCCAGCGTGTCCGCCCTCAACATCAGGCCGTGTCACTAAATTATATTCCAGAGGGCCGCAGACATTGCCGCTTTCTACAACAGTCATGCACACAACAGTCAATATAATGTACTGAACAATAGCTTAGGTTAATCTCATACATGTAAAAAAGAAACAAACCTAAATTGACCAAGGGAGAAAGCCTCGTCAATTTTGTTTTTCATCTTTCTAGTTCAACACCTTTGCCTGCCTACATTCAATGTGCATTATTGACTGTTCTGTGTCAAAGTTCGTAGAATGTGATTCGTCTTTTGGGGCACATTTTTATTTTGCTAATAACGCGTCGCACTTAAGCATCGCTTTTAATTTTATGAATGTTCACTCACAACATAGTTGCATTTTTTATTTGTCATCACGTAACATTTTTTCTTAGCACCATAATGGTTTAATATCGACATTGTGATTCGTAATTAGTCTGTGTTGAAATTTAAACATAATTTTTATAAGAACTACTGTTATATTGATGTATAATAAATTAGATTATAGGGGTGTGTTGGGGTGACTGTATGTGTATTATGTTCTCATAATGATTCTGTTGTATTTGTTCTTATGTTGCATCAATCGCCATAGGCTATAGACTCTGTCAGCTTGGTCTAGTTTTACGAGGGAAATCACTTGCCAGTAGTACATGCACCATTGTTAGCATGTACCAGCTTCACCATGAAGTTGTTAGCTCTTCATAGTAGAAGTAATTTGCATAGTGAGCAGTTCAAATGAGTACTATCTATAGTTTAGATTACATGTCTGCTAATTTACTGAACGCCAGGCGACGTAGTAAACAGCAGGGAACGGTCGTAATCAGTTGAATAGTAACCAACCAGTGATAAAATAGTCCTAAACGAAAATAGCCCACTTGACCAGGCAAAGTGCCTAAGACTTGGCATGCTTTTGTATAGTTGAATGATTCAAGTTTGTACTGCAATCATGGCCTCTGTAGTAACCATAGCTAACATTTGTCACTTTTCATCATTATTGTATATAGTATATTGTCAGGTAAATGTCAGAAATAATAAGCTTGACATAATCCATGTGATAGTTTAGAAATAAACATTTAATCATGGTGTATTTACATTATATATCCCATAAAACTTTCAATGTGATGGCAGTAGAGACCCTGTACATATGCCATAGTACTGAGTAAATAAGTGGCTTGAAGTACATGAATAAGGATTAAATTAAGGCAATGGACTTTAGATCTGCTCTCTAGTGCACTAACACAGGAGCATAAGAGCCATTTGTGCAAGGGTTTTATTTTTATATACATACATTGCAGCTCATTTGTGTAAATTTTTTATCATATAATATTACGTTTAGTACATTGTGGGAGCCTAGAATATATAGTTTACTGAAATAGTGGTTTTGCTTTCACTGCTAAGCTCCTAGAATGCGCCTAAACTGATACACCATGAGATTGTCGCTGATAGTCTCGCAGTTTGAATTATTATACTCACTTAATATCGATGTTCGTCTATAAAATAGAATGTAAAGCAGTCTGTATTGCGTAGCAATAGCCGGGACGTACAAACCACATGTAAACGTTCGCACGAGAGTGATATCTCTATGGAATAAGGGAATGTTGAAGAGATAGCTACTATTAAATAAAAAATAAAATCTTGGTAAAAAAAAAAGCTTTTCATTTTATTCAGACTGTGCGTGTTTTAGGTAAGGGCTATACCAACATAACATATTCGAGTAAACAATGTTAACAAAATGAGATTACGTATACAATAATAAATGGCACTTGTTAAACAAAAACTTAATTAACAACTTAACTGAGGGTACATCGTGACATCACTCAACATCTCCTTTGGAATCCTTGCAGTACGTCCGATCCTTTCTTGTACAGTTAACAGGTATTTCCAATCTTCATTTATCCATCAGCATTATATTTGACTGCTCTCTGAAACATAAATACAATTAATGCCATAGAAGCAGAGTGAAATGAAATGAATTTTTCAATCACTTTTACACGTCTTTTTTAAACTAGATGGCGTCGGCATTTCCTATGACTGTCCCTGAGAAGAAACGCCGAAACAAACTCGGGGGGTCAAAGTCTATTTTAAAGTCCAGACAGATTGTAATGATGTAAGGTTTTATGTGAGGCAAATATAGGGTGGAATAGCCTTTTGAAGAAAGTTCCATAACTATTTGAGCTAACCTGTCGCAACAGAGTGCAAGCATGCATCAGTTATCGTGAGAATTAATGAAATGAAGAGCGCTCAGCCTAGATTTCACTCACATTTACAATGTATAGCTTATTATATATAATAAGAAATAATTTCAATTTAAACGACATTACAATATCAAAATAATGAAGTAAATAATATAATAATTAATGGCAAAAATTGTATATAAAAAAAGGAAAGGCTAAAGAGCGGCTCAATCCCAAGCGTTTTTGTCATCTAAATAGTCCGAAATTTTATAGTATCCTTTTTTACAAAGTTTAGATTTAATTACAATTTTGAACTTCTTTAATGTTAAATTACGCATATCATTGGGAAGCTTATTGTAAAAGCGTATACATTGTCCCATGAACGAGTTGCTTATTCTTTGGAGGCGCGTAGCATGTACAGCAAGGTTGTGTTTATTCCTAGTGTTCAAAGAATGAGTATCAGACAGTTTGACAAAGTTCGAAATATTTTTATAAACATATATTAAATTTTCAAAAATATATTGTGACGCTACAATTAGAATATTAATTTCCTTAGATCTGTATCTCAGCGACACCCTTGGACCAAGACGAATATAGTATTGATGTCTGCAGAGTTTCCCCAGAGGAGGATGCCGTAAGTCATAACGCTATGAAAATAACTGAAATAAACTATTCTGGCTGTATCCACATCAGTTAAGTGCCACATAATTTTTTTTGACAGCAAACGCGGCAGAGTACATCTTTTGTCCTTTCGACTTCTGTGTGTTAAAATCCCGTATTGTAATATGTAATAATTATGTTCTAATTATTGTACCTGGATTCCAATGCACGTAGTCCGGCGTGGCAGCCGCCTGGTACTCCTGCACAAGGTCATCGACCACTCCGCGCGACTCGTCGAACTCTTCTAGAGAGTCCTTGAACATGGGCTCCTTGCGGAACACCTCTAAGAAGGCTTCGCGCTTGCGCAGCTTGTCAAACTGTTGCAAGCATCTGTCGAACAACTAAACACAACATTTTAGTTTATGACTTCGAGATCTATCTGGAGACCAATTTGTCTATTGCTAGAATAGAATGTTCATGATTTAAATATTGTGCTTTAGCAACTAAGGAAATTACCCCTGTTCATTTCAACCCCACAAGGTTTAGTCTATTGTCTGGACTATGGAGGAGACAATCCACTTACACCATGGTAGTTCACAATGCGACACTTACCGATGATATGTTGGTGTGATTGGCGAGCAGCAATCCTGACACTTTATGCGACGCATGAACATAGGGCGAGCGGCGAGAAAGAGCCACTTGTATGGACGCGGGACCCCACGGTATGAACGACGCTAGCTTACGCTCGCGGATCCGCTGCAGGGACTTGTGTACTTGTGATGGATCTACCTCACCCTAAAAATTATAAAAATTAAAGTTAAGAAAATAGGGAGGAATAGATTCAGCAAAACATATTCAGAGCCAAGTGAAAGAGACAGAACTGTATGCACACTAGGGATGTTACGGAGCTTCGACTCCGAATCCGATATGTCGGAACCTCCGATTAAAATGACACCTCCGAATCCGGCTCCGGTTCCGATATATCAAAACGGAGGTATATATCGGAGTTACAAGTTATGACTTGCTATCGCTGCAGCGCTACCGAGCGCTTTCTACGTGACACTGACAACTGACTGAGTATATGTGTTCTAAGCAACTGATGAACGAAGAGTGAACGAGTTGCGACGAGTTTTATCTTTTTTATTTATTTACATTTTACGTTCGTAGATTTGCTCCGACTCCGACTCCGATTCACCTCCGACTCCGCGGAGGTCACTACGAGAACCTCCGACTCCGATTCCGCCTCCGATAAATCCACCTCCGTAACATCCCTAATGCACACTAGTAGTAGTGTATCAAAACATTTATACTATTCATTTACCATTTCAAAAAAGCATGTTTAACATTATCTATTACTATCTATTAGCTAATTATTTGATCAGTACTCACCTGAATAATATTCAATATTGATATGTAGCAGTGTTGATTAGTTCTGTCTGGACTCAGTGAGACCATCATATTCTTTGGTTGGAGTAGCCTTTGCATCACGTCGAGTACTGTGGTTTTTCGGATCTTTGGTGCCTACAAAAACACAATGAAAAATGTATTATATGTATATTTAAGGAACTTAACGTAAATTATATGTAACTTGAAACTTACAGTATTTAGTTCGTGGTCGGCTGTTAGCGGCGTGTATCCTGTCATGAGGAAGTGTAGCCTGGGCGTCGGTATCAGCGGCGCCACTAGACTGATCAGATCGTTATTCATGTATGACGGATACCTGGAGTGAAGCAACATTCGTTTTAAATAACCTGGATGGAATTTTTTGATTCTGATTTTGCATGTTCTGGCTTTCAAGAATTAACGAGTATTTTCATACCACAATAACTTCTGCAGATTATTAAATATTTTGTTACCCTGAGAAATCACTGTGGTGTTTTATGATGATATTGCGAAATGAACTTCTTTTGTTTAGTGTCTAGACCAGAGGTTCCTAAACTTTTAAGATAACGGAACACTTACCACATACCTTTTATATTATGGAGCCCCATATCAAATACCTAAAGTGCGGAGTGCGCCCGGCCTGGCCATAGTCCGGGCTGAATTCTCGCTAACTACCTACCTACTTACATAACAGTAATGAGTTCTCCTCATCACATATTTTGCGCTATTTCAAAATAATATTTGTACTTAACTGTGGTATTATTTAACAGCCAAAAATAAATAATTTCGCGTACCCTGGTGACTTTTCTACGGAACCTCTAATCTGCGGAACCGACTTTAGGAATCGCTGGTCTAGACAAGGTGAAAACAACAATTTTTATACATTACCTGAGCGTAGCTGTGCTGGCGCTCATGATAGTGGACACGAGGGTGTTGATCTGAGCAAACGACGGGTTCTGTATGTGGAGGCGGTCACTGGCGATGCGGTTGAGCGCTGTGTTGTCGAGCACCATGACGCAGTCGGCGCTCTCTGTCAGACGCTTCAGCGTGAGCAGCGAGTTGTATGGCTGGACTACTACGTCACTACGATGAAAGAAATCAGGAGTAAGCGTGATTGAACAGACGTTTTAAACCAATATTACAGCACGAGTCGCGGGTTCGAGTCCCGCACAGAACAAATATTTGCATAAAGTTCCGATAGTGGTTCCGGGTCTGGGTTTTTGTGCATGGGAAGATTTCTGTTTTTAAACGTACACCACGCTACAGGAATCATTCCTAGTGCGGGGCAACGTTTTTATATGTAAAAAAATACCAACACGCATTAATACATATATCTCTCAACATAGACGTAGATTGCGAGAATTTTATTAGTCCAACGACACGCCCGCTTGCCGACTCCGGACATCATTGTTTGGTTCTGTTCACTTCATTTATGAGAGGTAATCATAAAGATATAGTTTTTACCCGACTACGGAGAAGCAAAAAGGAGGGTTATGATTTGACCGGTAGGTACGTATGTATGTTCATCTGGTCCGTCTTAACTTCTAAACTACTTATTATAATTTGACAAATGAGGTATCGTTGGAAGCGTTTTGATCGTCCACTGGTTATAGGCGTCATAAGCTTTAGGGCAAAGTGGCAAACGACCACGGCTATCCTATATAATATTTTCTTGTTTCATACTTTTTAGAGCGTGATTTTTCAGTAGTAGGGTTTTAGTTTTATTAATTATAATGTATTGAAATACACGTGAAATATACCTAAAACAAATGACATTGAATTGTTCATAAATGGTCAGGCATTGACCGCACATCGCGTGACCATGTTGCATTATAAACATCGAAAGATCTAAAGTCATTACCTCAATTTCATACAAAATTGTAACACGTTTTATTTTAGTCTTCTCTCATCTTAATATAAGAAGGTTTGGAAATAATATCCCATTGCTCAGCTGTGGCACCACGCCTGTATTCCCGAAGTATTAGGCAGATGTGTACTATTGTGCACCCACATTTCACTGATGCTGTTATTAAGTCCCGCGTAATATGGCGTGGGAAGCCTATTGACATCACTGGTCACAGTTCCAAACTCCCGAACTAGGAACGCTCAGCAATCAATGTTTGCGATCACTAGACTAGTGGAAAAAGTGGCACACATAATTACTGGATAATAAATTTCAAACAGCTTGAGTTCACTGTGCAGACAAAACAATTATTATGGTCTATAAATACAGAAACATTTTGCATCTTGATTCAGACACAAAATAATGTCCATTTGTAAACAGGAACTGCTAGAGGCTAAAACTGATTACCTGATTTCATCCAAGTTGGGGAAGACACTGTAAGTCTGCACCAGTTTCTTGGGGAACCTGTCTGACAAGTGCTCTAGGATGTAAGACCCCATGCCTGACCCTGTTCCTCCTGCTATTGAGTGGCACAGCACGAATCCCTGCAGGATAAAAGTTCATAAAAAAATCTGTTGATAACATTCACCAATTCTGATCAAATGGTAGTATTAATTGAGGCCTATAACATGCACATACTTTGTATGTTAATAATAATAAACCTACAATTTATTGGCAGACTATGGTCAAAGGATGGATGCAAGTGGCGAAATGTTGTTTGATGTGGTGGTCTAAGGGGGAGCCTTTCATTTAGCAGTGGATGTCTTCTGGCTGATAATGATGATGGTCAAAGTTTATTTCAACTGGGCTTTTGTAAGCACATTTTAAAACATTACAATTCTAGGTCCTTAGTTACAAAAGTGGAAGAAAAGCTACAGAGAAGAGACTTGCAAAAAAACTCCATTCTTAGGCAGGCTTAAGTAATTACATCATAAGCCATAGATCATTATACCATGATCCCAGCAGTGTGGACATTGTAAGGTGATTTGCAGTGAAAGTTTACAATGCCATAGAATAATTTAAAGATTTGAACAAAACTGCTTTTAAAATGCATTTAACAGGGATAGCTTATATTTAATTAGAGCATAATAATAACATTTTTGATCAAAGAGAGAGCAATGGGTGCTGTGGATATATATGCTTAAGTATCTATAATACTTATACATAACTTCAATCATAATTTAATTATTGGATATTCACTTTGTCTAATCTGATTGAGAACATTTGTTTGAGGTTTTTCTTACTTTCTATAGACCCAAGGCTATTTCTACTATGATTATTTTACATTACAGCCATAATAATAAATCTTCAACACAATTTTTATTAAAACTAGACATTCTTACCTCCAAGTTATCACTGCCATCTGCCTCCCTGTTTATGATGTCAAACACTTCTTCATTTAGTTTCTCGCCCTGAGCGTACCCTGATGCCCAGTTGTTACCAGCACCACCACCATGTTTGGACAGGTATACATTCTCAGGATTGTACAACTGAAAGAGTTTGTATGGTTAAACACTATTATGTAAGTTTATAGCTTGTAATATCAGATCTTATCCGATAGACAATCATTTAAACAGTAATTGAATAAGTTTAAATATAATTTCCTACCTATCTACCAAAACACTGTATTGCATTCTGTATCACATGGAAAGAAAATATTTTTGTATTGCTCATATAAATAAATGAAGATGATGTCATTTCTTATTCAAAAACATAATAATAAAGGGTTCCTCACTTTGGCATACGGTGAGTTCATGATCGTGTGTATGACACGAGGCTCTAGATCCAGCAGTACTGCCCGAGGAATGTAGTGATCATCATCAGCTTGGTAAAAGAACACATCTTTTCGATCTGACCCCGCCGATGCATACTCCTCAAGGATACCCTCAGGAGATATCCCATGCTCTATGCACAACTGTTTCCAAAACTCGAAACCAACTGCGAAACAATTAAAAATTATTGGTAGAGGAAACAAATTTAAAATAACCGAATATTACCATGATACATAAAACTCACTTTGATTGCCACATTGGCCGAGTTGTAGTGTTATCATTTCACTCGGCATCTTGAGATTATATTCTTCACAACTATGAAATAATTAATTAACACTAATAACTCGTTTATTTTTCAAAAAAATATAAACAAATCCATGAGCCGCTGTCGCCCATTTATTTGACAAGTTTGTTCTTTATTTTTTCTAATTCTGACAAAGGGAAATTGTGTAATCACTTCTCATTGGATAACACTTGACCCTAATAACTTGCCACCAATAACAAGAGAGATAACATAATAAAACGGAAGCAGAGAAAACGAACTTATTCTTTATATGAATGCGTTCATGAAAACCCAAACTTTTGTTTAAAAATAAACATCTACAAAATTAAACAGAATACCATATTATGATATATGTAACTTCAAACCAATTAAACTTGTTAACTACACAGTTAGATCTACGTTATTTAACTACTACGTTTTAATCTGAATAAAATCAAGTTAATTAAATATGAAGAACGCGACATAACTTAAACTTCAGTCAGACAGAATCTCTCAAATGTCAAAGTTTCCGTAAAAGTTTCGTGGATTGGTTCTAATTTGTTTTCAATTAATTTGATGTATTAAAAGCAGTGTAAAAATTATCAGAGTGTATTATTTGTATTGAACAGAATTCTATGCTATACGGAGATGTGCATTTCATTCATAAAGTTGCTATAAAACTGTTCAAATAATCAAAGGTAGGAGTTGTGGTCATAGTTGATGGCCTTCGATTAACATATTTCTCAACTTTGTTGTACACAGCCTACGATGTCAGAAGTTTAATGAGATATGGTCGTAGGCGTGACTTTCATAGCCACAAGGTTCTCCATAAATTCCATCTGATAATTAATAAAAGAATACAACTTCACTAAGTACCTAAGTGCATGGTGTAAATAAGTTATGAAATATATTTCCGGAGTATAACTTATATAATATGTTACATTCATATAAAATAAATGATGTTGAAGATTTAGTAGTGCTGACATTATTGACTTTGTTAACAAATTTTGTATTACTTTATTTTTCCTTTATAAAAACAGGTTTATGGTAATATAGAAACGAATTGAGCGACGACACGAATTACAAACAGTGAAAATGCCGCGCAAACTACTGAAGTTCCTCATAGTGTTTGATAATACCTCATTGTTATACTTTCCTGGTCAGTTCTTGTCTGGGAAAGTTTTAATGGAGTTGCAAGATGACACACCTGTGTTAGGTAAGTTAATTGTTATAATAACATTAAGTATGAGTACAATTGCAAAGGTTTTGCAACCATAGACTGCTGAGATTTCACATAATATATGTATTGTTAGCTTTTACATTACATAAATCAGTTTAATAGTTACTGTGTTATAACTAATGATTATTGTAGAATTCTAACTTTATATAGCATAACTAAAAAATATTGGAATAGGGCCAGTCTTCTTTTTCAAGCTATGGATAATACATTTTCAATACTCAACATAATGCACCATTGCACTTACCAATAGTACCTCTGAGTCTGCAATCACCAATTATGGGCAAAGGAACAGTGTTCACAGAACCAGTCCTCTGCCTCACAAATAGTCTTTACCTATGAGTTTGGTTGCCAGGAGCCTCCAATGTGTGAACAGTAAATCATGTTGTAGAATCAATTGTTGATTTTTGATCAAACACTCACAATAGCTATATGATAAGATAGGAAATTCATTAGTTTGTTTCAGTGTTTCTTCTCAGGAATAGTCATAGGAAATGCTGACGGCATGTAGTTTAAAAAAGATGTGTAATTGAGATTGAAAAATCCTAATTGAAAAATAAATAATTTCATTTCATTAAAATTGGTTGTCTAAGCTTCTACCAAATGGAATTTGACAACACTTGCAAAAACATGTAGTACATAAATACAGCAGTACGGTAACATTTTAGGTCTACACTTCCATGTTATTGGAGAGGGTGTTGTACGAGTTGGATCCGGCAGACATGAGAGACTGTTTGACAAAGAGAACTACATTGACTTCAGGATGCGGCTTCTTGGTGAACCAGGTAATTAAAACATTTTCTTCTAATGTTAAAGCAACAGCAGTCTAGTGACTGCACATATGCAACATATGTGGAAACTTATTTTAATCTGTATTCATTTGTCTTCAACCATAGGAAAATGCTAATGGCTTGCAAATTGCTAATTTGTATTTCATAGTTAAGCCAACATTGTAATGTAATGTTGACTCGGACATGGCAATTCAAAGTTTAAGCCCAGAAGTTGTAATTTTGTAAGACAGTCTTGTGATCAATTTAATGAGTTCTTAACTACACATTCAAAATCAAGGACAGCAAAAACTTCAATTAGTGTTGATACATTACCAAAGCCATGTTTGGACTAAATGGCACTATGTAGGAGTACGATAATATCCCTTATGTTTAGTGGAATTGATCTGTGGCGCCATACCATTTGACGCGAGCTTTAGAATACGTAATAAACTGGCAACTAGCTATATTATTCAATATGTCGTGTGTATATAATTGTCGACACGGTTGGCGCAGTGGCTAAGCGATTAGCTATCTGCATTATGTGTCGCGGGTTCGATCCCCGCACGGAACAAATATTTGTATAATCTACAGATAGTTATTTCGGGTCTGGTTGTGTGTGCACGTGACATGTATGTTTGTAAACTGTACCCACGATACAGGAGAAGTCCTACAGTGGGGCAATGTAAAAAAAAGATAATAAATTAGGAGAAATTATCCCAAAGTGAATGGGAATACAAATAATAATAGAACATAACCCTATTACAGGTGTGTTATTTATGTAATTTCCATACATTTCGGGACTTTTCTCCTATTGTTTCGCTAACATATCCTTTACATTTGACCATTATTGTTTTTGAATATCAGTTGCATCTTGTCTAGATGCATATTGGAACTATATAAGTACCTACTTATAATATAACAATTATATTACACATGAATGCAATAAATTTTGAGTTAGATTACCAGTTTCTTAAATAGGTATTTGGTTGATAAATGTATCGTCGATTTTGAACTACCCACTATACACATCACACAACTAACATGAGATTTGATCAGCATCAAGAAGACATTACCGTGGAAATTAAATACGTGTCGGGCGCCGCGTGTGTCTGAAGGGATTAAGAATTAAGTTCATTAAACACTTTGTGTGAAATCCCATAGGTCACAGCACGTCAATCCTGTCGCCAGGCATACATAGCTTCCCCTTCAAGTTGGGGCTGCCGATGGGTTTACCGTCCACTTTCCTAGGCACGCACGGCTGGGTCCAGTACTACTGCAAGGCAGCACTGAGGGAGCCCAATGGACTGACGCATAAGAATCAGCAAGTTTTCATTGTCATGAATCCCATCGACCTGAATTTAGAGCCACCGGTTTTAGCTGTGAGTGCTTTGGAGAGTCTTTTATTATCATATTCACCCTTCAAATACCTTCTGTAAAAGTATGAATAAGTTCATGACTACCCCAACGTAAACAATGATATATAAAATGACTATGAACTATGTGTGGATAAATATGCTGTGCCATTTAAAGTCTAACCGAGTACTAATGTATTCACACCATACTGTGATCGGGGTCACCTGCAGTCAAGCGCAACTATGAAGCACCAATCAACCGTGCGTAATTACGTATGGGATTTGTATTGCGAACTTGCCTTACAGTCAAATGCGCAAATCAATCGGTGAACAGTGATCCGAAGACCCTTGTTACATAACGACATGTGCAGGGGCGGCTATAGCCCACGTAGCGCCCGGGTGCAAAAAATATTCTGACTTATTCTAGTGGGTGCGCAACACCCGCTGCGATTACGAACCCAGACAGTTTATGTTGCCCCCTGAGACACTGCGCTCATGTGCACTGCACGCCCAGCTCAATAAGTAAAGCCGGCACTGGATATACGAGAACAGTTGCCATAACACGTATGATTGAGGCCTTGTTCGTGAGCTTCATCTATTAGATTGTCGTTTTAACTTAACTACAAGGATATATCAATATGTGTGTTGCAGCAACAGTTCGAGTGCAGCGTGGAACACCGACTGGGCGTGGGGTGCGTGGGCGGCGGCGCGGTGTCGTGCGGCGTGTCGCTGGACCGCGGCGCCTACGTGCCCGGCGAGAGCGTCGTGCTCACCGCTACACTCGTCAACAACTCGCGCACCACTATCAAGACCAGCCGGGCCGCGCTCACTGAGGTACGTAACGTTTGAAGCTTATCACCCAGGTCTACAGTATATATCTATGATATGGCCTACCAATGTACCTACTGTGTGTAATGTACCTACTCAGTTGACACAGTTTAAATAAGCTGGAATTAGTCACCATCACTACACGCCAAAAATTCTGCCCCCACAGACGAGCTCGGCGCGAACGTGAGAACGTGCAATGAATGTGCGTTGTGCATTATATTGTGCTGTTCCACTATTATATTTTATTCTTCATTCTACAGTCTACACCACAATCACTATCCTACTCGATACAACAATAGTGTAAACATGGGCGCCGGAAGGGTAGTGCAAGTAGGTGCACTTGCACCACCCTGGCCTGAAAAAAAGTAATATTAAAAAAAAACTAGAATTTATCTCTGAGGAAATGAAAACTAATTTTATCGTTTACAAGAAAAAAACAATAAACAACGAAGCTCTGTGCTCTTATTCTATTGCTAGTTTTATATTCGTTTGGTCTAAACCCATCTTTAGTGCACCCTCCTAAAAATAATCCTACCGGCGCCCATGAGTGTAAACTAGCATCGCGTCAAGACTTTTAGTTGTGACTGTATTTTGTCCGAGAGAATTTTATAATAGCTACATCATAAAAACTCTTGAATTTCCTCACTTTCACTATCAGAATTTAATAAGTGCACATTATAAGAGTACGCGTACCTAAATACGAGTATAATACATCCGCTTGGAATCGAATAAAAAATAGACAAGGAAAATGATGCACCTACTTAACGTTGTTTGAATATCAAGCGAAAAAAAAGAACGAAAATACGATACAAAATAGTTCGCAAGCCAATCGGACTTCCACGTTTTTATATTCAAAGCAAATCGTGATGCATCAATTATTTCTTTGTTCGCTATTTCGCAAAGCTATTATTGTTTTTTAACGAGTTCTTTAGTACTGAGGTAACAGCGAAGAAGTAATTTCAAGTCACGACCTGGTTTAACAAATAAAAAAATATACATTAAGCGCTCATCTCTTATCCAACAAAAGGCATTGCCTATTCAGTTCTAAATATAGATGGACGGCACGGTTGGCGCAGTGGTTAAGCGATTAGCTTTCTGCGCTACTTGACGCGGGTTTGATTCCCACACGGAACAAATATTTGTATGATCTACAGATAGTTGTTTCGGGTCTGGTTGTGTGTGCATGTAACATGTATGGTTGTAAACTGTACCCAGGATAGAGGAGAAAATCCTAGTGTGGGGCAACGTGTAATAACCAAACCATTGGGCAAACGAGGATTGGTGGAATCATAGATGGACAGATCTAGTAGGGCTTACCTTCTCTTTCCGTGCATGTCGGTACTAGTGGTGTGCCGAATATCTGTATCCGAATCCGTATCCGTGGATATCCGAGGGAGAAAAAAGATCTGTATCCGTTATTTTATGGCGGATCTTGAAGGGATCTTTTACATTATTAAGTTTCATTACGTATATAAAATTCTAAATACAGGTACTCTAAACTAAGTACACAAACGTAATGTATGCTGCCCCGTGGTAAAACCATACGGTAACCAGCTCTTCATACATGCTTATTCGTAAATTCGCAAGTTCATATACTAGCAAAGTACTTTTAACACCTATTAGATATGTTTACTTGTCATTTTCAGACTATTCAATATTCTGCTCACGGCAAAGTGGCAGCCAAGGAGGTTCGGGAGCTAGCGTCTCTGTCTCACGGAAAGACTCGCCCCGGCGAGACTGATGTATGGCGACACGAGTTGTTATACGTTCCTCCGTTACCGCCCACCAACCTGCGCGGCTGTCACCTCATCTCTGTGCAGTACGACGTGTTTGTGAGTACTTTGTTAAATTTGACGGGCGTGTTAGTGAATGGAATGGTACGAAGTGGGCCTAGTAATCCTGAGCTGGGCCGAATGAGTTGAAAGAAAGAAAATCTGTTTATTTCCGCCAAGATGTGACGCATAAAATAAAATACAAAAAATAAATAAAAAATACAAATTTGGAAAATATGTGTTGTAAAGTCTGATTCCCAAAGGCGAATAGTTTGTTGAGTTACCGTTGTCTACCACGACGGCTTCCGATGCCTCGATAATCCCGAGGCTGCAAACCCTTTGCTTGCGTTGGCTCACGGTGACGGTGCGGTCCGCAAGGCTACGATCATAGAAGACAATTATATGTCTTCCAAACAGTTTCTTTTCTATTATTCTGTTCCACATCCTAAATAATTGAACTTAATTTAAACCATATTATTTTCAGTTCATAATCGAGCCGAAGAGTTTAGAAAAGGAAGTGAAGTTGCAGCTACCCATATTAATAGGCACGTACCCGTTCCGCGAGGAGAGCGACGAGCCACAGCCGCCCACACACTACCCCAGCACGCTGCCAATCTTCCGCGCCTGGCTGCACGATAAGCCAGCTCATTGACAGGCACAAATTAAATCATACCGATGAACTGACTCAAAATAACACGAAGTAGACAAGAAATGGAGTGCTAATGCGCATATTTCTTGTTATAACCAAATTCACCAGATTAAAAATCAGTCACTTGACTTGAACTTCGGTGTAGTATCGATGGCGACTTTATGTGACTTTAATTTAATTTAAAATTAATATTTTCCTCCATTGGTCTACCATTCTGTGCTTCACATGTATGACCGTCGCTCCAGACGATAAGCACATAATTTCATGCATTATCGAAGCAACCGTTAAAGTCTGTCTCATTATATCTGAGTGTTATTTCATCCCTTGTATCTATACATTTTAGTCCTTCGCTTGACCTTACTTTGTAAGAAGCTACTCTGTACGAAAAATCAATATTATATAGTTAAGAACTACTTATTTTTAAAAAGAGTTAGTGTAAAAGCTAGATTTTTTACATTATACAATTTACAATAAAGGCTCTTTCATAAATGAATAAGCCTACGCATAGCGATAAATACTACACAGAATTTAAGACTGTAATTGTCTTCAAAATTACATGTTATGGCTCTAGATGAAAACTAATTTTAATTAATATGTTGGCAACAAAATATATGTACTTATCCAAAATTATTCACTGCCATAATTGTAAGATTAATAATCTAAATTAAATTAACAGATGAACTTGTTAGTTCCAAGTGTTCAACATGACTTTGAACACAAATGTATTGTTATAAGTAATTTTGTAGATCATAAATATTATTATCACTTAAAACAATTAGCTCAGAACACAGTTCGATTCTAATATATTAATCACTTGTGCCATTTATTGTGTGTAACTTCAAAATAATAATTGTTTTAATTGATAACGAACGAAGTATTAATTCCTATTGTTTAGAAGTTTAGGCGTTTGGTAACGAATGTATTGTATACGTACTAATGGAAATGTATATAACTAACCTGTGATATATCGTCCGTCCACACATAATGTAGTTATATACCAATATTATTATTATTATAAATATTTACATATTACTATATTTATTGTATTATTTATGCCCCAATTCCTAACACACTAAATTCACTGATAAACAAAAGATGTAGTTTGATGCTTAATAATATGGTGAAAATATCACATTATTTAGAAAGTAGCTTTTGCACGCGACTTCGTACGCGTGGAATTTAGAATCTGATATTTTCCTGCAGTAAAATGGAAACTATATTTTAAGTTAGACCCCTAGCAATACATAGGCGAAAACTGCATTTAATTCCATGCAGTAGGTTTTGCTTGATGCCTGCATACAGACAGACGAAAATTCTAAAAACTGTTGTTTTAGCTTCTGTTGCTCTAATAAAGACCCCACATTAGTGTTTCTTTAATATCTATGTGTAACAGACATCGGTCTGTTATAATTTTGTTGTATACATATATAGATTACGTAATATGTATATCACTATCCTATGATATGACCTCTCAGCTCCATATTGGTAGAATACACACAGTATATAATCATTACTTCTAGTAGATAATGGTCTACTAGCTAGACAGACCGACATATGTTATTTAAAATAAAAAACGTTTAATTACTTGAAATTGTGTATTTTCATAACACACTGCACTGAAAATGAGGAGTGTTATCAGTTGTTCTGCTGAGATTGTTCCCAATAATTACAAGCAAGATCATGTCAAGCCAAGTACGATGTATTTTTATAATTTGTGGAGAAATATTACATTATTCACAAATATATAAACTATCACTACACGCATCCATATACAATATCACATTTCCAATTCCAACTCTAGATCATTTCAATTTGAAACAATTCAGTTCACGACAACACGGGGTGTACAACAGTTTCACCATTTCATCAGTGCATCGAGAGTCGAGACTATTATAAAACAGTACAAAGTTAAGCTGGAGTATCAACCTTCACTGGAGATGTAACACATTTTACTAAACTTTCATTCGGGAGTTATATGCGCAACTGGGGCTCAAGGTAAACAAGCACTTGTTCTGCCTACTTCACGTTTTTGTTTTTCACACAAAACACTTGGTTTCTTCTTATTCTCTTAGATAATATTGACTACATCCTTGTCGGAATCGCTGCGCCGTAAGAACAAAATTTGTTGGTTCATAGTACACGTAACTATGTAGGAATTGCTAGCTTTTTCTGAGGGCCTAACCACGTACTAACAAGGCGGCAGCGTATAGTTGCCTTATTGCAGATGTATACTGCACACATAGACGACTAGCTGTAAGCGAATCTCGGTACTATTATAACGCTATTTTGTACGACGGGAGCGAGCTGTTCTTAGCTTTCGTGATTTTAAAGGGCCGTTCCTTTGCTACGTGAAAGTTTGTAGGGATTGGCTAATATCTTATTTTCTGCTAGTTGGATGGGAAAAAATATTTTCAAGTGGTCATATGAGAGATCAGTTAAGCAGTGAGGTTCGCGGGCGGGTAGAACAATGTAAATATACAGACTTTTTCTTATTCAGGGGCGGAGGGGCGTAGTGTGTCGTGCCACAGATATCTCCGATACTCCGTACAGCTAGTGGGGTGAGGTCCTACGCCATCTTGTTGGCGAGCGCGAGATGCAGACAGGCGAGCTGCGCGGTCCACTTGTCCAGCGCAGAGTAGCGCGCCGCACCGCGCGCGCTCGATTGCAGCTCCAGCACTGAGTTCACCTGGTCGATGCGACCGCTGATTGTGCTGCCGAAACATTACATCGTTCATTAGCTCCACTTTCACCGTAGCTATACATAAAGGCATACTTAACATGTGCCTCTAAAATAAGGTATCTTTCAGTTAGCTTAATTTTGGCCTTCGTCGATAACATAATGTTCTTTTAAAGTCAACGCCCCGTCAATGGACTTTGTCATAAAACTGTACGGCCAGACCTTAACAGTACCGAGAGTTCGAGATGCTACGTTCGCGCATTATGACGCACCACAGAACCTTCCATAATAGAGATACCAAGTTAATGCAATGAAATCAACTCTATTCACCTCTTACGACATATACACAAACGACACGGAGACTAGTCTCTAATCTACAGGTAAAAAATAATCGTTATCTACTCACTTGTCTAAAATACACGTGACCAGTAGATTCTCCACTTCTTTCTCATCGATATTGAGTTCCTTAGATATAAACGGTATATGAATCCTAGTGTAGGGCCCAATCAGTTTGATCAGCACTTGCGTCCTGATGTTCCTGAGGAGGTCCTCTATGTGTTCCCTGATGAACGGGTCGTCCATTATGTTGTTCCTGTTGTGTTTGAGGATGGACTCGAATTCGTTTATATCATTGTTTTGGTACGCCATCACGAGGTTCGTCATAGCTAGGATCTCTGGATCGTTTTTGTAAGGTTTCGCTTCTTGGGAGTCGAAAGGATTGATGCCTGATTTCATAAGCCTGTAAGAATATAGAATGATATAAGATATGCGTGCTAAGTTATTTCTTTGTACTCGACTCGACTACGTAAGTAAAATCTGACAGCTGCAACAACCAACAAACAGCATGCATCTCTTTTCCGCTTATGTATGTTTCTTAAGAGAATACGGAATAGAATGTTTTATAAGCGACGGCAAGTCTTATATTTCCTCTTATATTCACGGGGCCGTACCTAGTAATTCAGTCTCGCATTTGCAGAAGGCAATAAAATGGTAATTTTTATCTCTCCAAATTTTGAAGAACAGACGGAAGGAGGACGAATCAAGTAACATAAGCCAGTAAACTCACATGTTAGCTAACACGAGGTATTTCAAACACGTCGTCCGCCTCGGACTGCCGGACTCGTCGTAATTCTTGAACGCCTCAAAGAAGTCCGTGTGAGCTTTTTCAAATTCTCCTTCACGTAAGTGCATTTTCCCACCACATTCTGCAATACAATAAGATCGTCAGCCTCTTATTGACCCTACAGTTTGTACATATGTAGACGTCTCCTGTGAGAGATGAACTGGGACATGATCCTTGGCCCAATACCTAACTAGATGTTGCCATTTCTTTGCAGCAAATTTTTTGACGTCATAGTTCCATAGATAACACAATATAATGGCGCGCATAATATAATGGCCCCTTTAAGTGGGACGCTGTGGGCTAGGGCCTACTTTGCCCACGCCTAGCTACGCCACTGTGTTCAGTTACCTCTAATAACGCCCATAATAAGTGGATGTGGTATAGCCGACTTGATGTGCAACGACTGTTCGTACAGCGCCTTCAGTTTCTTGTTGTTCTTCTGTGCCGTGTACATCTGTATCTCGAGTGCGTATATCTCTAGGAGTTGCGTGCCTTTCTTTAGGTCATCCTCGCCTTCATCAGTCTGCAATACACCAGATCAATATTAAACTAATACATACCTTTATAGTGGCTAGGATATAATACTACAAGGAATCTACTCTTTTAATCATACTATTACTTAGAACACTTCTGGGACAAACTGTGAAAGATCTGGTACTAACGTCGATCAGGATAAAGAAGATTAAACAAGGAATTCTGAATTATAAATAATCTTACCTGACAGCTTTGATGGAGTTGCTTCAGAATCTTGGCGAGTTTGTTGAAGTCTCCTCTGTCGTAGTACAGCTTGCCCAACTTGGTGTTCGTCTTGAACCATAGCCTGTCGTTCTTGGCGTCTTTAAGAGCCTCTAGAGTGGTTTCATAGAAGTCTTGTAACAATTCCATCTGGAGACAAGGCTTATTATCATACATATTTATAGTTGTATAGTCTTTCTTGAAGCAACACTTACAGAAACACAGATATGAGAAAACTAAGGTTGGGGATGTGCCTAATTTGATTTGCTTTAAACAAACAATCCTTGTTATAAGTTTTAATACAATACATAATAAAATAATAGATAGCAGAAGTAATGCCATGTCCATGCCTCTCTAACTGCCCAGGCAAGGCTCAGTAGTAGATTCAAAATAAAACGGAGTTGGGTAGTATGCCTTGGGTATGGGCCATTAAATATCAAATCCAAATTCCAAACACAGTGAAGGAGACTAGATCAAATAGAAGCATTTAACCACAAAATAAAACACATTCATCATAACAGGTTCAAAATGAAACTGTTAAAAATACACCTCCATCATTTATATGTAAATTATAAACCAAAAAAAAAAAGGGAAGTAGAGCATTGGATGGACTGTCTGATGATAATGATGACTAACTGAGATGGATAGTTGATGTGTCATGATCAATTGTTATTGCATATATTAATATTTATAATTGATCTTGTGCAGAAACTAGTTTTTTTAAATATTATCCCATCTTAATGTGATGGCCAAATTCTGTTGCAATGCTTGTTTTAGGTTAGCTAGCCAAGGTTGGTAACAACTAGGGATGTTGCGGAGGTGGATTTATCGGAGGCGGAATCGGAGTCGGAGGTCTTCGTAGTGACCTCCGCGGAGTCGGAGGTGAATCGGAGTCGGAGTCGGAGGAAATCTACGAATGTAAAATGTAAATAAACAAGAAAGAAGAAACTTGTCGACTCTCGTTCACTCTTCGTTCATCAGTTGCACAGGACACATACACTCCGTCAGTTGTCAGTGTGACGTAGAAAGCGCTCGGTAGCGCTGCAGCGATAGCAAGTCATGACTTGTAACTCCGAGATATACCTCCGTTTTGAATTATCGGAACCGGAGCCGGATTCGGAGGTGTAATTTTAATCGGAGGTTCCGACATATCGGATTCGGAGTCGAAGCTCCGTAACATCCCTAGTAACAACCATTGGATACAAATGGCCCAGAGTTGAGCTATTTATGAAAAGGGAGAATAATCTATGATAAAAGCTAAATACTCGCTGAATAATCATAAAATGTCAGGAGCTTGAAATTTTGTAAATATGACAGGATTTTCCAAAATGTTTCATTTAATGGGTGTAAGATGGCAGTTCAAAGTTTACATGTTTTTTATAGGTCTAGCAGGTTTATCAACATAACATAGCATCACACCTGTATTCCCCGAAGGGTAAGGCAGAGGTGCACTATTGTACCAATGCCATTATTAAGTCCCATGTAATAGGGTGCGAGCTTAGTGCCATCTACCAGGTACAATTCCAGACTCCGTGCTGCTACTGAGAATTACCATACAGAAAAACCCAATAACACTTTGCTCGACCCAGGAATCAAACGCAGGACCTCACGCTTACGACCAATAGACCAATGAGGCAGCCAAGGTCAAGGCAAGGGCAAGTCAAGTCATGTTTATCAATATTATCAATATACTCACATTTCTAGAAGTAGAGATATAATCAAGGATTGAGTTGATTGACTTCTCCGAATGGTTCCTAGTGACTGCACTCTTGATGTATGTAAGCAACTGTTTGTACCGAGACATCATTTCTGTGAAGTTACTCTGCAATAACAAGAGGTTTGACAGTGTTAAGTATAATTTAAAGAAAACAATCTTTCTCTAAAATTCCATCACAATTCATTAAATTCCTATATTCAACATGAAATTTAAAGAGTTTTTTTATCAGTCTACTTTCTTGTTTCTTTATTGCTTTATTCATGTGTTAATAGAAATCACCATACACTTTTCTGCTGAAGGGTTGAAATGATACAGAGCAATTAGGAAGAGGCTCATGTCACTCACTCATAAAATAATAAAGTATATTATATTGAACTGAAACTTATAGAGAATCTTGATGAAGTGAATTAACTTACCAATTTGAAATTAATTTTGATCATCTGTTTCAGTGCCTTGAAGCCCCATTCTCCCTTATCCCCTCCTTCAAGTTCAAGAACTTTTTGGAAACTTAGCAAAGCTGCTTGTGGCTCATCCTCCTTCAATGCTTTACTATTGTAGTACTGGTTCTCCAAATCAACATCTGGTTCTGAATTGCTATCTTCTGAGTATTCCTGGAGTAAAGTGACTGATTAGAAATAATAAATAAGCTTATTGGGACACTATGTATCCTGGGCTAAGATGATTCTGGCAAGAACAAAGTCGGAATAAGGGATTTATGATAATTTTATTAAAAGATAACCCTAACAATATTGTGTAAGTGAATCTGATGAGAAACAGGTATTGAACACGGAAATAGAATTAAGTGTATACAAAAGTAGGAATCTATTGTATTTTACAAATCCTGTGTAGAAAAATGCAAGGTTAAAAGCTTGGGATTTGGAGATATTCATCAAAATGTCACACTTCACACAATAACATTTACACAATATTATTTAACGTGTGATAGTAAATTACGTACCAAGCCATAATCCTCCTCTTCCTCGCACATATAGTCGTCGTCATTATCAGACATATTTGCTAAACTTTCCTATTTATTTAATATGCAATTTCACTATTACAAAAGCGTATTTTTTAGAGATTGATAAATATATTTTCCCGAAATGACAACGACATAACATCACTGACAAACCGGCGATTGTGACACAGATTAAACAGCTTTTCCGCACCTTTTTTCACTTATATTTAGGCCTAAAATTAACATAAACTTAAAAAATTACAGAATGTCTTTACAAATACGAAGGATACTCAACAAGAATGTAGCAATGTAATAACTTAGTAAATAGCACTAACACAGCAAGTGGAAAATTATAGCAAATAAAATTAAAAACTATTTCTTCACGTGACAAGAGGCCTGGGCACTTTTCCCGTTGACAGCGATGTGGACGAATTTTACGATGCCTATGATTTCTTCCCCTTCCCGTTTTTAACAGTTTGTACTTTTATTTATATACTAGCTGTGCTCGCGACTTCGTTCGCGTTGATATCGGAACTTAACAATGTATTTTTTAGTGAGACCAAATGCACTTAACCCTATTTTTTTCTAAAATAAAAACATTTTTCTAAAATAAAAGTAGCCTAAGTTACTCCTTATTACATCAGCTACCTGCCAATAAAAGTCCCGTCAAAATCGGTCCAGCCATTTCAGAGATTAGCCTAAACAAACAGACAGACAGACAGACAAAAATTGTAAAAAATGTTATTTTGGTGTATGTACCGTATATATTCATATGCATGTAGTAAAAAACGGTTATTTCAATATTGCAAACAGACACTCCAATTTTATTTATATGTATATTGTATATATATTTAAGCTTGTATATACATATTTTTTAATAAGTCTGCATTTCCGCCTGTAAATATTATTTTTTATTAAAATTTAAAACTATATTTAGAAATTTTATGCGACGATAAGAGCAGTTCGGCATAAAAAGCAAAAAAAAAAAAAACCAAAGCGGTTAAACGCATTATTAGAAAAAATACCATCTTTATACATAAAATACCGGTCTGCGTGTGTTTTTAGTTCTTTTTCTCCTAAACGACTTGATAAATTTTGATGATTTTTTTATTTTTGTTGTTTCACCTAGGTAGTTCTTAGCTATAGTGGGCCGTTAGAAACAATTTCTGGATCTTAACAACGGCGCCACGCGTGTATTTACACGCAACTGAAGTTTTTGGCAACAGTTAGTTAGTTTTTTAGTTAACAAAAAACTTATCCAAAGCTCCTTTGAACAGAGCTGTTCTCTGATGATAATCAAATAAGATGTTGCTTCAAAGACCACAACGGTTAGGACTAAGACTAATCAAGATGAAGTACAATATGGAACCAATCCACTCGCCTGCCATCCTTCTTTTTTGTCTTTTTTCGGTCCGTAACTGCGATCCACTTTCACCTAAGATTTTAAGAAAAACTGGTGGCTTACTGTCTGGGTCAAAAGTGGGATTGTTGTTGGCTTCGCTTCACTGGTGATATCTACTTATTTCCGTCGTTAGTTTTAGAACTCGATTCATGAAGTTAGACTGAGAGTAAATATATAGGTAAGACGATGTGTAGGAAGAAGGATATCGAATCGAATAGGTAAGAGTACAATAGAGAAGAATCGCAATATGCTTGGCCCATAATTACTTTCCTTACAGTTCAGGCAAAAATAAGAAAGTCTTAAGTCTGTCTTAAAATGCCTGAAGGAGCTACTAGAGCACCTAATACCTTCCACTGTAACCGAAGCTGATACTCATGAACATACATATTATTCATTCTATTTTAACCAACAGTGTTCCAAGTTGGTCACTGACTAAAATTCAGAATTCCATCTTTAAGGTTAGACGGTATACAACGACAGCAATATCTTAAAGTTCCAAACATTACACACAAGGCGCACGCACTGCGTTCCAAAATGCTAAAAACTGACGTATCTCAACAAAATTGAGTAGGTCTGCCGCATGCCATTTGAGCCGTGGCCATTTGGGCCAAAACATCCACAGCAAAACCACGTCCCTGGCACCGTGAAAAAGATAGTGTGACGAACTGGGACACATTTACCTAAGACTGATCATCTTCAGCCCAAGCCTTAGAACAGCTGGGCGAAAAGTCAAAGATAAAATAATAAAAAATTGATAACTGTATACAAAAAGGTACTGAAATGGTAAAACAATTGATTGTGAATAAAAATAAATTAACAGTTTCTGCACTCGGTGGCCAGGCAACCAACGATTTTTCTTTACAGTTTGTCTGGACAACATTTGAAAATGCGAAGCTTTTTATTTCTCTAAATGTAATCGTTATCGTCTTTTTACTGTTATTTTATTTTATGTGAACGCAACCTTGTTTCTAATTTTGATTGGAGAATTTTCTAGCCAATAAAACATGGAATGATCTTACTTTATTTAGGCGGGAAATGTATTTACGGGAGTTTTCTACCTATTTCTTCTGTTTGAACTGATTAAATAGGAGTGCGTATAAACTCTTTAACTTTACTAAAAATGTTTAACATAAAATAAAATATTGCTTTTCGGGTATTAGTATCATGAAAAATTAAAATAAACCTATCCAGCAAAATGCCGCCTTTTATAATTGCCGATTCGTGAGTGGTCAATGAATTTGTAAACATATGACTGTTCCGAATCTTAATCTGAGTTTTAATAATCATTTTAGTATATTTTAAAATAGAAATTTACAATAAATTTATAATAAGCTCACGCTTTAATTTTAATTAAATATGAAACATTTAAGTATAAATTATATTTTTTTTACTGAGTAATATTCTTAAAGGTCCTGATAAGTTTTAATTTTCAAAGCATTTTTCTGTTACTCTCGGAAACGGTACTCGCAGTACGCTTCGGAACAAAAACAATCACAACATTGGAGGGAAATTGGATGACTACAAAATAGCGGTCGGTCGACGAACGCGCATTCGCAACTGTGAACTAATAAGTGTTGTTCGTCACAGAAAGTATAGTTGTTCCATTCTTTTGTAACAGAATATAATATCAACAAAATGGCTCCAATTGTTGACAAAGAAAACCTGCTTAACGAATTCAGCAACGTGCATTTGAAGGTTAGTTATTCTATATGCACGTAGAATTCTATGTTATTATTAGAACGTGTCACAATGGAAGTGTTTCTACTGTCATATCTCTTTTCAGTCGCCAGTTAAAAACAATGTTTTGGCTGCACGCAATGATAATGTGAGTGAAGAAAGTATGGAGGTTGAGAGCGGAAAGAACCAAGAAGTGGTCGAGTTTGACCCACAAAAGGAACCCCTGCTGAGAGACAACCCTCGTCGCTTCGTCATATTCCCGATACAGTACCCTGACATTTGGGAAATGTACAAGAAGGCGGAGGCTTCGTTCTGGACTGTCGAAGAAGTCGACCTGTCCAAGGTAATGTCGTCCCTGTTATTTACATTGCGCGTTTATTATTCTACCTCACAGGTGTTATTTACTTCTCGAATGTCCTATCAGACTGTTACTTTTGTCATAAAGACTAGTTCGTGTTCCCCATTTTATGTAAAGGACGCGCATGGACGCACCCCCCACGTAGGTTATTACAACGGAAGTTAATAATTATTTCACAATATGGGCTACCAATTTTTTCTTGATCTCATTATTTTGAACTTTTCTTGAAACAAGATCTACATATAATGTTTTACGGTAGGTATAATCATTATACATACTGTTGTTCATGTTTTACAATGACAACTGAACACAAACACATTGTTTTGATTTCTTTCTCATCTACTCAAAACATAGTTTTTTACACAGCCAATGGCTTAACTTACATTTAATTGTTTTATGCAGGACATGTCAGACTGGGAGGCTCTTAAAGACAGTGAGAGGCACTTCATCAAGCATGTGCTAGCATTCTTTGCTGCTTCTGATGGCATTGTCAATGAGAATCTGGTGGAACGCTTCTCTCAAGAGGTGCAAGTGACAGAAGCAAGGTGCTTCTATGGGTTCCAGATAGCCATGGAGAATGTACACTCTGAGATGTACTCCCTACTCATTGACACATACATTAGAGACCCTAAGGAGAGGTAAGTTAAGGTTTATTTTGATATTGTAACATAACATAGATGGTACTTGCAACTTATATGATATTATATACACTTATATTGATTGTTGACTTGTTTATCAAACATTTGCATTATGGAATGAGTTATGTTATTTTTTGCACCCGTAGTCACCCTAACAAACTATTAATTCTTTTGTAAAGTAATATTTTATATCTCAAAACATTCCATGACTCATTCATTTACTGAACAAAGTTTTCCATTGAAAACATAAAAAAAAATCCTTATAGGGACTTCCTGTTCAATGCTGTTGAAACTCTGCCCTGTGTAAAGAAGAAGGCGGACTGGGCCCTGCAATGGATCGCCAGCAAGTCGGCAACATTCGCAGAACGCATCATTGCATTTGCTGCTGTTGAGGGCATTTTCTTCTCAGGCAGCTTTGCATCAATATTTTGGATGAAGAAGCGAGGACTGATGCCAGGCTTGACATTCAGCAATGAGCTGATATCAAGGGATGAGGTTTGTATCTTAAATACATGTTGCATCAGATGCCCCAGTTTAAGCAGGAATTTTCTAAATACTTTTATCACATACAATAGCCATTTGTTAAGTTCACTATTTATTTAAAACCTAACAAGTCATACACAAAATACCCATTCAACTAATAGAGAATTGATGTGATCAAATGGCGTTCATACTTCTGTTATCTTTAGTGTGCCTTGTTGTGCATGAGTACACCAAATACCCTTATCAGAATGGCCAACAGTGTAATTTATAACAATTGCACATTATAGTGTATACATCTATGTGCAGAAATTTATAGAAAAATATGTGATAATACATTTTTTATCTAGTCATAAAGTTTATAAATAAACTAATTATTGGGCTTGTGATGAGTTGGATAGTTTTAATGCAAACAATAAAGATGCACAGTACATCATATAATTAATATGTGAAGCAAAAACTGTACCCCTTTTTATGAAAATAATGCAGACGGAGGAGTATGAAATTTGGCACAGTTCAAGTTAATATGGAGGAGTGCAGAAAGCGAATATTTTTATATAATATGCATTAGAAATACATTAAATTAAATAATAAAAAAAACATCACACACACTTTGGGCGTTTGACACATGCACATGTATATCTATAAAATCATATAAAAATTAATAAAACATTCATTTTTACTGAGATTTTTACGTTTATACTGCCAATGTCAAATCAATCTCGCTTGCAACTGACGTAATAGAGCAAAATTAAAAATAACTACAGAGTATATACTCTTTGAAAATAACCTCGGTAATGTTCAAACTTAAAAAATGATATGGTCGAATTTGGGCCACTAGGCAAATACTAGTATAATTATTTATCTGTAATCTGTTTCCCATCATGGGTAATTCTTCGAACACATTACCTAATGAGTATCTTTCTGCAGGGCTTACACACAGACTTCGCGTGCCTGATGTTCCGGCACCTGGTACAGAAACCCAGCAAGGAGCGCGTGCTACAGATCATCAAGGACGCCGTAGTCATTGAGCAGGAGTTCCTTACAGATGCGCTGCCCGTCAGACTGCTTGGCATGAACTGTGAGCTCATGTCCGACTACATCGAGTTTGTCGCTGACAGACTGCTTGTAGAACTCATCGGAGAAAAGGTTTGTTCTCATGATAGAAAGGATTGTTGATAAAGTAATGTAGGTCAGGAAAGGTCAAGCTCTACATTTCCGAAGTAATTGGAATGTTCTTGGTAACCAGGCCACCAATTTTCAGTATTGTGATACTGATATGACCCACACAATGTAGTAAACAAGACAGTCTATGAACTTATTACCCTCTTGCACTCTTTAATTAATCCAATTATTGTTGTCAACAGCACTACAATACAAAGAACCCATTCGACTTTATGAATCTCATTTCCTTGGAAGGCAAGACCAACTTTTTTGAAAAGAAAGTCAGCGAGTACCAGAAGTGGGGAGTGATGTCTAACCAGATGGACAACGTGTTCACCCTTGACGCCGAATTCTAAACCAGACTATAACAAATCGGGCAATAGTTCTCAGTGAATGACAGTATTATTGATTCCAATCAAATGTTAGAATGTGGATGATTGGTAGATGTATTTGGCACCTAATACCTAACTTGAATACAAGAAAGAATTCTTTTTGACATAATTATATGATTTGGATAATGTTGACGATTTATTATATACATATGAATGATAATTCGAAATTATTAACTGCAATTTTTGTACCTTATTACAATAGTTATAATGACTTAGCTTATAATGAACTAGAATAATTTCTAAATGATAATATATTTTTAGTGAAAATGGAATCATTTCAAGATGATTTATTCTGTGATAGATATAATAATGAACAGCTTTTACTTATTTTGGAAGTAAAATGCTCTTTGCTTTGATTTATTATATAAGCATGTTAAATATAATGTTTTGCTAATAAAAGTTTTAAAACCTTAGAGAATGTGTTTGATAAAGAGAAAATTTTATCCCGCGGCAGGATGCGAGAAGCGTAAAAAAGTGGGCACTGCCTTGCTAAAAGTTAAAAAGACTCATTGTAGCTTTCATTTAGAATCTTCTGTCGGTACACGAGTGGTAACCCACCACTTGCTCATGCCGTAGTGGATAGATTAGCCAGTCAGCCATTTTGTAACGAGCCTTGCGGTAGTTGTCTCAATGTATACAATCCTGTTGAGCCTTCACTTTAGATTTTTTTTAGTACACTGAAACCCCTTTCAGTGACATCTGGATCTGGAAATCAACGTGTTGAAAAAGAAAGGATAAAATAACGAATCACATTACTTTTATTATTTAAAATTATATTACATGGATTTTAGGTTATTTCGGAATACCACTAAACAAATGAATATAAAATCTTGATAATTGTTATTAATTTAGTTAAATTCCGAAATTACCGCCAAGAAAGTGAACTAAATCCAATTTTCCAACCACACACTACATTCTGGTATGAATAGAATAGGCGCTGACCTGTGCATACAATGAGACCTCATTTAGCATTCATTGTTACAGCCGAGGTAGAGATCATTTAACATGACAGTGCACCGATTGAATTGAATGAAACATTGCCTCGACACACATTAGTCGCTTTACAATATTCTTTTACATAACTTTATACTTGAAATGAACTGCAATAACAATAAATTATATTCTAATAAAACCGATGTGCAAGAAATTTCCTTAGTTCTATCTTATTTTCAGGGTACATCCAGATTCTGGGCAGGTAAGATTCAAAGAATCGGTTATCGTAATCGATGGTCTATATTCTACCGCTCTCAACAACCTCTTAGGAGCGCCATCCCAAGTCATATAATATGTAAACATAATTGCTCTATTTTGTAACAAAATAATCAATCCAAGAGTTGTCAAAACTAGTTTCAAACTTATGAGCGGTTTAGTAGTACAGACCTATTTTAATATAATTGACGTTAAACCGATAGGTGAGTTATGTTTAACGGTCACGTCTCAGCAAAGAAAGATGACCGGAGTGCAGCAAATTGGAATATTACTAGAACATAGAACATTCACCGTGAAAAATCCTTGCATTACATCCTAGTTTTAATGTGGAAGTGTATAAAAGTGACGTACACCGGCGCGGATGGGCCGTGTTTAGCGCGAGTGCGTCTTGTCCTGTGCGAGACGCCTGAGCAGGCGGTGGCCCGACAGGAACGTGAGCGCTGCCAGTGGCAGCAGGTAGCGCATCGTCTCGAACATGGACAGCTGCAGCCACAACACGCCGTACAGGGCCAGGGAACCTGCGTCATTCATTTATAAATATTTTTTTGTAAATATGAAAGGTATTTTTCGGAGTGATGCGCAACGATAAAATTAAGGACACATTTGATTAAAAATATAAGCTAACTATCAAGATATAGTAATATAGTACAAAGAAATCACAGTACCCAAGTGTCAAGGTAACCTTATTCATACAAATTATAATCATGATGCCATTTCATGACATTAACCATTTTTCGTGCATTATTACTGCTATCTATCGTCCTCTCACTAATCGGTGAGCCACTGCGATCCCCCCAATCCGCCTGCCAAGCGTGGGGATTATGGCAAATCCCTCCCTTGGAGGAGGCCTTCGTTCAGCAGTGGACGTCTTCTGGCTGATGATGATGATGATGATTACTGCTATAAGGAGGTAACCATCTCAATAAGTTTCCACCACACAGCAATTTTCAAGTGATACTGACCTCCCAGCGCAACATGGAACACGAGCGCGCTCGGTGTGATCGGGAAGTTAGAGAAGTTGAGCCGGAGCCGCGCCCATAGTATGAGCAGCAGTAGGAGCGGCGCTGCGCATGCGCACGCGAATACATCCGACACTAGGCGGGCGGGCCGCGCCTCTGGCGAGCGGAAGATGTGAGATATCTCGGGCAGCGGCCCGCGGTGCGGCTTGGACGTGCTCGTTACTGGGGCACCTGTACGGAAAAATAATAATACGGAGATAAAAGTAGTTGAGCTATAGTCACTCGTCATCCCCTACCCTTTTGAGCTCGATCTGACAAGAGTGTACGCAAGACGCTGCGCGTACGTGCGAGTGAGTGCACTATTTTCTTTTTGCGAGAAAAACAGTGTTGATATATTTAAAGGCAGGAGATGTGTATTGAACACTTATTAATTTCTTTAATTTGAAAGAATTTGAGAATACAGTAGAGGCTTGATTAACCGGACTAATTGCTGTCGTAAGGCATTCTGTTAGCCGAATATCCGGATAATTGAATGTATGAAGAAAAGCGATTTTACCTATTAACAAAAATCAATGTTTATTAAATGATTAGACATACATTTTCGTACGTACGAATTACCTACATAAATATTTTCTTAAATTGCTAAAATATTGCAACCGATTATTAATATTGCATATTGAAATTAAAATATGTGCATAGTTTAATTTGATTTAAAATATTTGGCGTAAACAATTTTTCTCTTCAGTGCTGCTACGTCACGAATTCGTTTTAACTGTAGTAAACTCAAAGTATCACTCTGTTTGTTTTTCGAACCATTTGAGAGCTGTTTCCACGGCCTGAAATGCTTCCGCATGAGATGGTCATGCATCATTTTCCGCAAAAACAAACGTGACTTGACGCAGCAGCGTAACTATTGGTAACTGTATAAATAACGAAACGCATGGGGCAAATAGCGCGCGGGCCACGGAATTTCGACACGTCCATCCACGCACGGATTGAACTATGTACAAAGATTCTTCCGGATCACGGTTGCAAATCCGTATAACTCTATTTTATTTTTAAAACGAATTTTTACTGTATTACTTTAATACTTTATAGCTTGCGTATCATTAACCGGACTGGAAGCCGAAAAAGGTCTTGTCAAACAAAATGTTCCTCGATACAATATGTCTAAATACAAAAGCGAAACCTACCGTGAAAATGTAAAGTTTCAACGACTCACCAACAGCGTTAGCATCCTTGCCGAAGTTGAACAGCACTTCTCCGACGGGCCACGCGATGGGGTTAGACACGGCGCTATCGCCCAGGTACATCGTCAGTGAGTATGCCCCTGACGCGTAGTTCAGGTGCTTCGCGATGCTACCAACGTTCTGTTAATTACAAAACAAAAATGCAGTTAAGCTCACTGTATAATTCCACCAGTGCCGTTTACAAAGGAGACTGTTAATGATATAAAAATGACTTAAAATAGTTTTTTTGGTTTTCTTTGTGAGTCTTGTGAAAATTGAGACTATATTTACACACAGTGAACAAGGTGGCACAAGATTTTAAAGTATTTTCACCTTATTATTAACTCAGCCTATTCTATTTCGTATGGAGACGAGTATGTGTATTTTCCTATAAAAATACTTACAAGTTCAACTTTGTAGGCCTTGGTGTTGTCCGGCTCAGCCACGAATATGGTCTCGTCGTCATTAGCGGCGCTGCCCACGCGCACGAATGCTTGTTGCACCAGGACTGGCTTGTTCCACTTGTCGCGGACGCTGAACTTTAGAGTCACCCTGGAGACAATTTATATTTTGTTAAATTATGAGAATTTTTATAACTTTAAAATATATAAAAAAAGTTTAAAAATAGAATGGACAAGGAAAAGAACTGCCTCGTTGGTTTAGTGGTTATTGATAAAAACTTTGGTGAAGAAAAGACTATAGTTATGTTGACTTTTCAACAGTACTTACTTCTGCAGATGATCAGCCTGGAGCTTCTCAGTCAACTTGTTGGGGAATGTAACAGTCGTGACCTTTGGGCTGGTGGTGCCGTCCACATCGCCGATTCCCACTTCGACACTGCTCACTTGAATCTCACCAAGCACCGCCACATTCACGTTGGCAGTCTTGGATGCGGCACTCAACGCAATCTTATACAGGCCATATTGAGCCTTAATTTTGCTTAAGTTAAGTACGAAAGTCGTAGGTTCGCCAGGTTTTTGGGTCAAAGGTTGTTTGGACAGGACAACAACGTCATCGGCGAGGCGTGTGCCGGACTGGGCTACCACTTCTTCGGGCTTGAGGAACCGGACCGGACGACCTACAAGGTCTGTGATAGAGACCTCGATGGAGTCTGACTCGGAAGTGATGTACTTCTTGCCTTTGATCGCGATGCTGATGGGAGATGGCTGGCAACAAACAAAAACAATAATTAAAGACAACATTTTAATTGAACTCTATTGGTTCCACAACAACCATTTTTTTCGAAAGAAGGCCAAAATAGATTTTTGCTGACTTATGAAAGGTACGACCTATCTCAATTTTCGGCTAAAAATCGCCAGAGTCCCTATAGCAGGTATATTAATAGAATGATCAAGAACATGATTACGTTATTTGATTGCCTTTTATTAAATAATGAGATCAGCATATACATGCGTCGTCCATTAGTTGTTACTGATAACATTGTTTCAAATTTACAATGTTTGCCTCATTTACCTCATCATCAGCAAGTGCGGTGGCGGCTTCGAGCAGCAAGCAGGCTCCCTTGGCCGTGTTGACGGAGCGTCTTGATAACAAGTATTCTGCAAACTTGTATTTTTGGTCCTCGCTTAGAGGAGACGGCTTCTTCTGGCTTCGGTAGGTTCTGCATAAAAAAGCAGAATCTTAATTTGTTTTAGGTCTAATGTTAGGGTAATTGTATGGTGTTGATACACATAATATTTATAATCACACAGTGCAAGGCTGACATTTGCGGCGATTGGCGTCCTTTACAAATGTCACTGTTGACAGCAAAAGATGACTGCAGTGATTCAGAAATGCATGCAGCTTTTTAAATTTCCTCAAGTTATATTATAAACATGATACAAAGTTATGGTGAAGTTACCCAAGATGACTGACGGTTTTATATTAAAGAGCTCTTGTCATTGGAACAATCGCCACTTCTCTCTATGTATCTATTTCTTTCTATATTACATAACAGATAGGCTTGTGAAATTAGACAAAGTTATTATGACAACACCTTGGTAAAACTATATTAGTTAAGCTTAACAACTGACCTCTGAATAGTGCTGAGTAAGTTGGAGGTGACAGGCAGGCCTCCCTCAAAGTGCAGTGCCTTGGAGTCGCTCTCGTCGGCGGCCAGCAGCACGCCTTCCGCGTGTGTCGCCGTCCATGCGCCGCAACCCATGTGCTCGCACAGAGCGAACACGTAACCATAGCTGTAAGGAAATGTACATGTTAGGAATCTGATGGTTGTAACTATAATCTAGCCAGGCTTAAGGGTGTGAATGGATAATGGCAACTTCAGTCTTGCAGTCAATAGAAAAGGCTAAAAATTATATTACAGTGGCTTTTAGAAACACATTGCCCTCAATAAGCCCTAGAACAGGGTTTTTGAACCAAATTTTCGATAATTTCTTACATAAAATCTGGATGCTTTAGAACAGCTGAAGGAGCTGTGGCAATTTAGGTAACTTAGGTATATCAATGACAAATTTTATACTGTGAGTTTTTACTATAAAAAAATATATTTGCTATGTCATATTTGCTTAGATTGAACAAAAGAATATTTAAATGAATTTCAGTAAAACTTATTAAAACTCACTTAGCTGGTGAGTCATCTTTCTTCAACAACTGAATAAGGTTCTTCAGGGCATCCTCCTTATCATACACAGAACCTTTGCCAAGTGCCTTCAATGTGTACACAGCATGGTATATCTCAGGGATGGTGGCATCCTTCTTGTCCAGGACTTGTGAAGCAGCAGACAGAACATCTGGCTTCAAGGAGTTCTGGCAGTTGGTGATGGCTGCAGTGTTTGCCAGTTGGAACACTTGCTCAATGTTCTTAGAATCATATTTTATGTTTTTGAGGTCCTACAATATAACAGTTTACATATGAGTTTTAATGTAAAAAAATAACTAAACTATTTTTAAAACTAACTACTTATACTAATGTATCAAAAAAATAAATAAACAAATATGAAAAAAAAACCTATCCTAGATGAAAACTTGGGCGTCATAGTACTCCTCCACATCGCTGTCGAATGGTAACGTGCCCAGAAGACTGGCAGCATTACCACGTTATTATAAGTTTTCTAGATAATTTCAAATGTAAAAGATTCTAATAAATGCACATATTTTACTATGTGATTTTAATAAATAGCTAAATTAATGGGTAACTTAAATGAAATATAGGTTGCTAAAAATTGTAAAATAAAGGATAAGATTAAACTGTTCTTTATCATGATAACTAATAATGTGGTTTTTAGAAAATTACTATTTTATGATAAAAAATATTACATATTGTATTTTACTCACCTCACAAACATTGGGAATGTTGGCATTTAATTGCACCAGACCTTTGATGGAATAGTACAGTGATGTCAGTTCTTTACTCTTTACATTCTCCTGCAGAATGGTCTGAAGCCGCTTCAGGTCTATTGTGCCTTGCAGAGTGTTGGCATTGCTCACTGATAGTGTACTTAATAATAAGAGGAATAGTGCTGGAAACGTAATTAATCATTAATTACATTATTTTTCATTTAAGATTTTAGTGTGGCTGTTAAATCTTTATGGTGTACTAGCTATACTGAATTGGAAACAAACTATGTCATCATGAAATACTGTTGAAATGCCAGATTAAATCACGGAACAGTAGTATTACGCTACTAATATCGAAAAACTATGATAATTTGGATTTGTTTAGTAGCAAGAATAACCTTTACAGCGATTTGTACGGCCGGCGACGCCTGGGTAACAATGACGTGTCCTTATAGATTTAACATAAATCTGAGGTTTTAAATTAATTCTTATAGGACAGCAAACTCAATAAAACACCAAAAATCATGTAAACACGTCGTAATTCAAAGTAATATGAATAATTATAAGAAAAATAATAATTTTGACTGCCACGCTAATGTTAGTATTATTGTATGAAAGAATGAACACATACCACGAAAATACATCTCTATAGTCTAAATTAATCAGAGATTACTCTGATTGTATATTCACAATCTTATTCTTCTACTAATATTTAGCTAATTTTTCTAATAAATGCTTTTATCGCCGGTTCTACTTGACAAACACGTTTGACATAAAATCATCGACGTAGCATTCAGTGTTGCTATGCTAGAAAGGAAAGAAAAGTATCAGTTTAAAGTAGAATGTGTTAAAAAGAAAAATCATCGAATAATTAATTAATTCGAATTATTGACATAAAATATCCTTGATCAATATTTAGTTTTGTTTAAATACGATTCACAATTTTATTAATTTCGTCGATACCCGATACTGTGTCCGTCCCTAAACGTCAATGGCAGCGTGACAGGACGACTCCCTGCCCCCTTACCATTCCGAAGTTAAATTTTAGATTGTACTTCATTTGTTTTGATTAAATTAGCAAAATGGCAAGTGCAGTCGGCAAGTTACCGGGTCTCATTAACTGTAAGTATCATTGCATGACTGTTTTCGCTAAGATCATTTATTTATCATGATCTGTTGTGGTTACCTCAGTTATTATGTAATTCCAATTTTAATATCAGCTTGAAGGTTATGTACAAATTAACGCGATTTTTATTTTCATATCTAATGATGTTAAATCCCGTTTTTACACATATTCACTTGTTACATTTATTCCTTAAAACTGTCAAACATCACCTTGACCAAAAGTTATAATTACTTACTTACTTAATAAAATGTTAATATTTCAGCGGCCCTCACTCAAGCTCGCCCCAAATTCGCTATATTTATGAAATACGCGCGAGTGGAATTAGCGCCTCCTAAGATAAGCGAGATCCCACAGATTAAGGCTGGTATTGGCAAACTGCTGTCAAGTGCTAAGTCTGGTGCATGGAAGGACCAGACCATCAAGCAGGCCAGCCTGAATGTCCTAGTTGGTGCTGAAGTCATCTTCTGGTTCTATGTTGGAGAGTGCATTGGCAAGCGTCACATTGTGGGTTATGATGTTTAAGATTTTGTTATAAGCGCTAATTCTGTAGATATTATGTTCAGCAAAATAAATTATTAAATCAATAATTATGTGTTTTACTATTATTTCAATAGGATTGTTGATGATGAACTAAAACCACTTGCTGCTTTCAATCTGTTCAGCTACTAATACCCTTACTATAATCATTATTTTTAAAATACTATATCTGTTGTAAATACTATATTTTGTTAATAAATACTAGTATAGTACTAAATAATCTTTTTATTCAAACTGACTTTTTTTGATAGTTGCAACATTAACAGCAATGACTATTTGTTATACTGGTCGAGTAGACAAATAAAACAAATTGAAATATACCAACTACATTATATTAACAATATTAATACTTATAAAACTACATTACAAAGGTGCACACTGCTCCATAAACCTGAAAGGATTCTGTGCACTGGTGAACTTCAACTCTGTCTCAATCTCAGGAGGCCCTCTCAACCATAGCCTGTCTCTGTAGTAGTTTGCACAACATAGGAACTCCTTTTCATTGTATCTGCCTACTTGTATTGGCACAAATGGGTCTAGATGCTCAAAGCCCTGGAAAATAAATAGGTGTATCAAGAGTATGCTAAAACTTGACCTATGACAGGTTTTTGGACACAGTAATAAATTAAACAACATAATAATACTTGGCTACTACAAAATAAATTTAGGCCAACCACTGCAACATAACTAACCAGTTCTACTAAAATAAATCCAAAAGTCTGTTTCAGGTAAAATTATAAGAAAAGTCATATCTTATATATAAAAAGTACACAATAGATTGACAATTAAATTGGCTGCACCTCACATGATTTTTATTATTGTAAATGGCCAGTTATCAAAAAAGTTGGACATTGAATAACTGGGTTTAGCATACATAAAGAGCTGTAAATGTTTTGATTGGACTGTATTTATTGAACCTTTTAGTTACTGCAATGTCCATTGCCCAATTTTAAAGAGGTCTCTGGAGGAAATAGCTTATATTTTATACACATATAAAAATAAGAAAATTGTGGTGTTACCTTTTTGTACAGCAAATATCTAGGTAAGTAACTTTCATGGTGATCGTCAGGAACTGCTAACTCATCCGCGGAAACCACAATGGCACCATTAGTCTGTTAAAATACAAGAAAATATGACATAGTACTAAACAAGTACTTAAATACTACTCATCAGAAATATTTATGATGACTATGATCTATAATTTGACTGGAACTACTATAGTCTGTTTCACCACTTGACGCGTAAATACTCTGATGATGAAGGGGCGAAGATGCAGAAGTAATTTTTAGTTCTACAGCTCTTTTTATTTCCTGTATACCTACCCAGTCGTTCATAGTGATTTTCAAGAAGGAAGAAGTCAGTGTAACTTCTTCAGGCTTGACTTTTTTCTTGGTAGGTGTGCTTAGTCGCGTCATGGGGTAGAAGAAACTGTTGAAGCCGTCGATCGCCACAAATGTTTTGCATCTGCAAAAATGAAAATAATTTCAGATTAATAAAACATAATCATTGCCCCGTATAAAAGATTGCTGTCTGTTTGTTTGAAAACAGTAAATATTTGTGTGATGTACCTTCACTACCCCTAGCCACACCCAATTTTTTTAGTTTTCCTCTGACTGGAATTTTCGACTACAGCTTTTTAAACAAACAAATCGAAATTGAAGAATCCATTGTATTCGGCCCATGAGTCCTGGTACAATAGACTTTTAAATATACCAATCATTTAATTTATCATACCAGAAGTAAGAAAAAACATACTGTTTGTTGTTAGACAGTATCTTGATTTCATCGATAACCGCGTCGATGACGTCACAGGCGTATTTGACGCGGTTGATGCCGTGCTCCACTAGCGCAGACAGCGGCGCACCAGCCTCAGTTGTCTCACGTTTGCTCCACATGTAATCTTTTGATATTTTCAACTGGGGATAGATATATGTATTATTAGATATCTTAATTAATATAAATTGAAATAATAATTGTTGAACAAAGCATGATTTACAAGAAAAAATCAACCTCAAAATTTTTGAGCTGAAGTTTTCAGCAAAATTTTAAGTACGGTGTTTCTACTTGCATTATAGCTACGAATCTTTTACTGTCATACTGTTTCAAACTGTAAACAAAATTAAGTGATCGTTCTTACATCACCCGATTTGAGGAGTGCCTGGTTCTGGCTCTTGAAGTGTATAAGCCAGGCAGCAGCGTCGAGAGGCAAGTCGACTAAGCCCTCGTGGGTCTGAGAGTTAGACATCTCCTTGTGACGTGGCAAACGTCTCAGCCATTCTGACACTACATGGAGGAAAAATATTTTTTTTAAAATTAATCAGTTTTTTTAACATTTTTAGTAAAATTTAGAAAAAAAAAAAACATCTTTGACTAATGCAATCTCTCTCTCTTTGGGTAAATCCTTCCGGTTGTATTGTTATATGTATAGTTGAAACATTTTTGGAGTTCAACTTTTAAAACTTAATTAGATAAAATTTATATTAAATGAGATTGTATTTTGTATTTATTTATTTTAGAATCATTATCAAATTAACAATGTAATAATAAAATATTTTATAATTATAATAAGTAAGTTAAAAAATGTAACTTACCCCAAGGTACATGTACAATAAGATAACCCTCTTCATGAGCATAATGCAGGAGGTGGGCTATTGTTATTGACTTACCGGTGCCTTTCTCTCCATCTAAGCAAATGCTAAGGAAACTATACTATAATAGGTTGTAGAGCATTCTTAATTGGTTCTGGCTTTGAAGATGATAGTGTTACTGATATAACCTCCACAAAATTAAAGGCTGCCTCCCCACAGAATGGAAATTAAATTAATCAATAGAATGCAAATATTGCCTTTAATGTGTAGAGAAAATTTAATAAGAGAAGAGAAGATTTAAATCCTAGAGATAATATTTTTTCCCTCTATAACGCTTCAGTTGATAGGCAGCCTGAGGCCAGCTTCAAAAGTAATTTTATGAGTGAAAATATGTAATAAAAGCTCAACAATTATTTTACCACTGTATACTTATCTTCTACTAAAATAAAATGTCAAAAAGGATACATAATAAATATCTGATAACTGGTTGGTTCATGTCACTGGCTTTTATGCAATTTATGAGATCCAGTGCTGGTTGGCGCACCATTATGGCAGTTTCTGTAAATGTCTTGGTTTGTTTCATGAAACTCTTCGGGAACCCGCCATGAGCAAATAACTGCTTGCACAAATCAGGGTTTACTGTATAGAACAAACCTTCTTGCTTATCCGTATGTTGGGCCTGAAAAAGAATCAATGCCAAATTAAGCACAATAAATAATCATCTAATTGTGAGTTTCAGTCATTAAACGGCTTAATTTTTTGTAAAAGAGTGTAATTTATGGTGTTTTGTTTAACTTACTGGAGACTTCTCATTAGTTCTAAAAGTTACAGCTTGGGAATATCGTCGACACAGGTGTCTACAGCTGCGTGATAACATTTTGAAATTTTATAGAAATATCCTACTTATTAGTTACTTTTGTGATTATAATTACAAAATATTCTTGTGAAGAGAAGAGATCACAACATAACCTCGAAAAAGATGGAATATGGATCTGTCAATTCAATTCAATAAAATTAATGTCAGTGTCAGTGTCAAAAAAGTTTCGTTCGAAATATACACTTTTTTTGTTTACTGTAATAAATTATAAAGTTGACAGACTAGTGAACTGAATTTACTGTGCTGACCTTACATTTGCTTCGTCATCAGGGATGCCAATCATGATTTCTTTTAAATTTCGGTGTATAAAGTGAGAACTAAACAGTTCCGACATCACTAGCAGCGGCAACTCTTCAAGTGGTTTCTAACTTTCGACCAGCAATAAAAGTAAGTAGTGTAAAAGTTTAAATAAATAAAACAGTATTTTTCTCGCTTTTTCTTTAGAAATCTTAGTTTATTTGAAATATAATAATTTTCTAAATTGAGTTTTGCTTACAAATATGCATTACAGGTATGAAAAAAATTCTTGATAAATGTAATAAAATAGATGGTGTTTAACACTTAATATTATGACTTATAGTTATATTTTATCTCCTAAGATTTATTTTGCATCCTTTTTTTCTTAAATAAACTTGTGGGTCTTGCTTGACTCAGTAACTTATGATCTTTCCGATTTACTTTCTCAACAACATCTTTAACCACAATGGTCTGAGATTCCACACTATTATTGTCATCAAATTGAACCACTTTTTCTTTAGGGGCATTTATTTTAGGTTCATCAGTCACTGGATCATATTTCGACTTCTTGAGAATGGATATGGTACTATTTCCAAAGAGTTTAGAGTGTGCTTCATAGATGTCACTTGGTTTCTGTATACCTTTATTTGGATCATAAGGTTCATTTTTAGGGACTACAGGGCTATGTTCAAATGTTATTTCTAAAGTTTCACTGTCATCTTCATCAACAAATGACACGCGCCTTTGTAGCTTTGGTACTTGTGTTTGATGTGAGAAGTCTTCCTCTTCATGTTCATGTTCATCTACATCTTCATTTTCAATTATATCGTCTAATCTGAAAACAATATTGACTGTGAAAACAAAACTGAATGTGTCAAATAATAAAAGAAATAAGTGAAAATATAGTTCTGATTAGCAAACTAGTATTAAAGGTGTGAATAACTCTTTTATTACCTGTCCATTTCATCTTCAAGTTCATCAAGTTGCTGTAGTTCATCTAACCTTGACATTAGATCTTTTTCATTCTTACTTTGATTTCTTTCTTTATTTTTCAATTCAAATAGTTTTTCTTCTAATTCATTTTGTTTATCTATCACTCTTTGCAGTAAGTCAAACTTTGATGAATGAACTGGATTTTTGGTTTCTTTAAAAGTTACTTTTTTGGCTGTTATATCTTTTTCACTATCATCTTTTTCTTTATCTGCCTTTTCTTTCTCAAATGTTTTGTTTTTTATTTTGATGTCTTCTTTCACAACAAAAGATTCTTTTTGGTTTTCCTTATTTTCATACAAGCTTTGATTGTCACCATTCATATTTAATAACTCATTTTCCATCTCTTCTTGTAGTTCTAATTCTTCTAGCCTATCCCATAATTCTTCATCTGTTATATCTTCTGTTTGTTTCTTTTCTGTTTTACCTTTATCTTGTTTATATTTTCTCACATTTTCTCTATGTTTTTGCCTCCATACTTTATCATCATCTTCGCTATAATACTCAATAATTTCTTGGCCCTGATTATCATAAACAGCCTTTTTTGTAAAAGACATTTGATTTTCCAAATATTCCTTTTCTTTGGCTAATGTGTCCACTTTAGATTGAGCATCTTAAAACAATAATAAATTATTATATCATATAATGACTGAAGAAGAACCGTGACAAGAAGTCGACATAAATGTGCAAGAACAATAAAAAATAAATAACACTACTATGTGGACTCCAACTTAAAATAAGATCAGAAGGATTATGACATAGAAATAATTATAATGTAGTTTTATTGTGTATTCATTGTATGCTCAGTAGAGATACAGATATTATAATTTATTAGTAATATAACTATATACTTTACCTTTGATCCTATGCTGTCTCAGAACTTCAGCTTGTTTTAGAGAACATTTTACGAAGTAGTCTGCACCAAGAGCTACTGTGACTTCACTTGTATGTTTAAGTTCTCCCCGAAACAATATTCTGCTTCCAATGGGAACAAGAGTAGGAACTTTAAGCTTATCACTAAATATGCTGAAGTCTAAATTCTTCAGGTTTTGTAAATAATTCTCCCAGAAACTAAGATTCCTTTCGTTTTCAGCTGCACTCTGAAATTATAATAAGAATATCGATTAACACGTTAGGCCTTGGCTCGTTAAAGTTAGAGTTCATAGACATAGATTGGTTTTACCTTATAATATACTTCACTGAGAATATCCATTTTTATCTAAACTATACTTTTATTTACGATATTATTCAAACATAACCTCAAAAAATGGTTCGCAAACCTGCGTAAAAGTTGTTATTTTTTTTTTGTGATTTTGCGTGAAAGAGGAACCATATATGAATTTTCGTATTTTAGAGAAAGACAGCAATAAAATATACGTGCGTGACGTGAGGTAATGATTTGACATTATTCGTCCAGAAATCAGAAACTTTATCAACACGTAAATTAATGGAAACCAGCAAGAAGTGCTCGGTTGTCACTGTCATCTCAGCCAATTGTCAAATATGTCAAAAACATACGGTCGATGTGATGATTATTGATCCATCGTTGGTTTACAATTTTATTCTTGCCGTGAAAGTAAAAAGAAAGTATTTATTGTGTATAGATTGTTAGTACGTAAATCATTTACAAAATGGAGGAAAAGAAATCTATTTTGCATGAATTATATGTATTTTCTGAATGGAAACCAGAACCAGAGTACATAGTAAGTGCCAGCATATTTTTGTTTTTAAGAACATGTTTTCTAAATAATATGCACTATTTTCTTAATTTTCTATTAGATATTTAAGTGTTGCGCTCATACTGATTGCATGGAAATAATATAGGCTTAAAGAGAATAAAATAATGCGCAATTTTTTCAGCAAAAACCAGACGGCATTCTGCCAGAAAACATATCTGCTATCTGGCGTTGGTTAAACTTCCTGGGGCCTAAGAAAAGCCTAATCGACGCTGTTACTGCGTGAGTACTTACCAATTATAATGTTATTATGGAACATCTTTGACTGAAAAAACAAATTTAATGAATTATATTTTTAGGCATCTAGAGAAGCAGCAAAAATGGCACATCGCTCTCGGAGATGAGGGCAAAGTAATTGCCGTGTTAACTGACAATATACTGGAGATCAGAACAAAGCGCTCCGAGTATGCCACTATTGCAGCTAGGACAACAGGTAATCAATTTTTTTTTTCAAAAGAGATTTTTGCCTTAGTTCTATTTTAGTGATTAATGTAAAGATAAAGATAAAAAGAATTATTAAAAAAAAATATAGATTGAAAAATAATTGAAATGTCTGCTCATCTCTGGCAGTTCTGTGTTTGTGTGTGGGACAGGATACTGTGTCAATTGATACAAATGCAATTTTTGATGTGAAAGGAGGAATTAATTTTAGTATTTATATTATTAATTAGTGAGCCGTGATGCCTATCCTCAATGGCGCAAGCTGGTGTGGAGTCCAGACTGTTCATTTGTGGTGCTGGCTTATGGAAACGGAGTAGTCAGTTTCTTTGATCTGACTGCATCTAATTTATTCAACATTCCAATTGTGAGTATTTCTTCATGCCATTTCACACGCCATTGCTATTTAAAATATATTCAATTTGTATACTGTAATCATAAAAACTGGCATAAAAAATATGAGGATGAATATGAAGCTGTTTGTTGTACCCTTTGTGTTTAGGACTGCTCAAGACCTGGAGGTTTAGAGTGTACAGACAACACTCATGCTGTCGCGGATATTATATTTATGCCTCTGAGGGTCAAAGATACAAAATGGTAAGATCTCTTCTGGCTGTTTTATCTACAATATCTATTATTTTCTTGACTTAGATTTATGTTCATTTTTTCAAATATTTCATTATATTCATTAAAATAGATTAATTTTGTTCAATCTCATCATCCTACAAATTTCGTCTGTTTAATACTTTACATAGGCCTCTCCCGAGTCGTCCCTACTCGGGACATGCAGGGCATTGATCATGAAATAAATATGAAAATTAATGTAAGGGGCAGACAAAGATATTTAAAACTGTGATGTTGTTCAGGAACTGGGAAGTCCTAGTGGTGACATACGACGGCAAGTTACGTGGCTACCTAGTGTCGCAGACGGACGGTTGCAAGCTGCACCACTCGTTCAGGTTTGCGGGCGGGGTCGCCGCGCTCAAGTACTGCGCGCCCCATGCTACGATGTACGTCGCTGGCGTGCCTAGGGGACCTGCTAAAGTAAGTGAAGAGGTGGAACTTTAGATGCTTATTTAGACGGAATTATGCCCGTAATTTACAAATGTAAAATTTTTGTACATCTACAATATGAAAAACATTCGAATCCTGTGTATAGTCAGCATCAAAAACATGTATACACGTAGTGAAATTCAAACGCTTATTCTTGAAAAGTTATTGATTAAAATCATAAAATTTAAATGACCACGTATCTTTATGTATCCACAGATACTATGTATGAAACTAGTCAAGATTTCAATCGCTATTTCCTCTAAAACTCGGTTTTGAATTTCGCTACGTGTATTCATCTTTTTGATGCTGACTGTACAGAAGTCTCAAAATCCTTTGAAAACAATTAATAAGGGATTTGTGGAAGTGAATCAATTTTTTTGTGATAGAAAAATAAAAATTGCTGTGAGCTATCATAGTTATCGAAATATCAATATTATGAAAAGCTATTTATTTGATATATATTATATTACTCATACAATGTATCAGGACCCGGCGTCGTCACTGGGTGCGGGCATCACCGCGTGGCGCATTCTTAACGAGGAGCCGTTTTACAAGCTTTCCGTAGTGTCGGATGAGCTCGAGGCGCACGCCAACGAACGGTTCAAGCTGTACGTGCCCTTTGGTTACTCCAAGAATTTGGTAAGTTAAGTTTACACTGCTTTTTACCTTTTCCTAAAAAAAAAAACTGAATTTGGCCCTTGTAGTGCATTCAGGTACTATCTGCTTAGCCGGAAAACAAACGGCGAGGTCGAGAGGGGCCTCTCATTTAAGCATTTTAAAAAAGAAATTAATTCATATCAGAGAAATACAGTAAGCAACTAGAGCTGAGACCAGCTGGACCTCGTTTTAGTGTTGCCCAAAATTGCTCTTGGTCTTGCAAGACAAAGACCAAGACTGCAAGACCAAGACCGATTTTGGGCAACACTACCTCGTTTGGATAAAATAGTTTCATTATAAAACGGTTCCTAGTTTCTTTTATTACTGGAAAATTTGCCGAGTCGACTCGCGTGCCATTTTCTTCATTTGTCGTGCAATGCGTATACTCAAAAATAGATACGCAATGTGTTGCGATCGAACAGTTCTACCGGCGCAAGCGGCGGTAAGTTGTAGGTTGTAAGTAAAGTTTTGGGAACAGTTCTCGCGATGCGAGGGGATGATGTTCATATGTTATAAGTACTAAGCATATCAGTTAATCACTTAAAATTTACTTTCAGGGATTCATAGTCCAAATGGAGCTCTCTCCCGACGCTAGTAAACTCGTTTGCCTCCACTGCAACGGCGATGTGTCAGTATGGCGGCTGCCGCTCCTCAAGCTGGTGTACCGGTGGCCGCTCAACACTCAGCCGCACTTCGACCTGCGGAACCCTCTCGTGGGTGACGAGAAGCCGGGGAAGAAGAACCTGGCTGTGTGCCACCCAGCTGACATTAACTGGTGGAGTAATGAGGTCAGTTTGGAGGTACCTTCAAACCTTCAAGAAAAGAGCGTACTCCTTTTTAAAAGGCCGGCAACGCACTTGTGACTCCTCCGGTGTTGCGGGTGTCTATGGGCGACGTTAATCGCTTACCATCAGGCGATCCGTCCGTTCGTTTGCCGCCTATGCCATAAAAAAAAACCATGTAGTAGTATTTTAATAGGATATTCAATGAAGATCTGAAGAGAATTTTTTAATGGATAAATTTCGCAATAAAATAATAAAAACACAGTCCCTGAGACATAGTGGATTTTTACACCCAACTCATGGAGGCTCATTTCACCTTAAAACTTGCTGCAAAAAGCTTCTATACGAATATGGATCGCAAATTTGGAATCCTTGTTATATTAAGTATATAGATCGCATAGAAAATATACAAAACAGATTTATTCGATTTCTATGTTTTCGCTTACGGATCTCGTATCGTTCCGAACACTATATAGATCTATGCAAAAAATTTCACTTACAGCCACTCATAAATCGCCGTCAACTAGCCGACTGCACATTTCTATTAAAAATAATATCTAATGAGATTGATTGTTCGGATCTGCTGCGTAAACTACATTTTAATGTTCCACAAAAATTGGTTAGGTTCAATCCTCCTATCTCCATCCCCTCTGTATCCTCAAACTTTAGGCAAAATTCATATATTGTGCGAGCGAGCAAAGACTTTAATAAGTTATGTAAAGATTTCTCATCAGACCCATTTACTACTAAAAGCTTTACGGCACGCAATCGGCTGAATCTTGATTTTTTTTTTCGTTAATACTCAGGTTATAACATTAATTCTTATGTAATGTTTGTGCTTGTGATTGTAAAAAATTCATCTTTCCTTTTTTTCTGTCTGTCTATCTGTGAAAACCTGTAATTGGCTAAATGTAACCTATGCTAGTTATTACCTACTTTTGTATAGCTGTTGGTTTTCCAAGCTGTAAATAAATACCTTACCAAAAATCTTGGTGTCTTACAGGAGATCATAGTGTCGCGATTCAGTGGCGCGGTCACTATCTGTGACATTGAAACCATGGCCAACATTCTTGGGAAGAAGCCCGAGTTCTTCCAGGGATCGCCGCAGGTCAGTTGTCTTATAATAGTTCAAGGTTCGTTGTAAGTTGAAGCACTTAGAAACGACATTGTTGATAACAGTATTTCATTTGACAATTTAGGAGTACCAAAATTAACCTGTAAATCGATGACACATTATTAAATTAACGTAATGTAAAGTACAAGATGTATAAGCTTAAACGACGTTTTAAAATCTTTACAGATTTTTAAAACAAAATCGTTTTAAAAGACTCTGTAAAGGCTTCTTTGACTATGTTTGCAACTTTATCAGCCAGAAGATGTCCATTGCTGAACGAAGGCCACTTAGACCACCACATCGAACGACATTCGGCCACTTGCATCCATCGGTTGCCCGCGACTTTCACAATGTCATCGGTCCACCTAGTAGGAGGCCTTCCTACGCTATTACCTACCTATTTTCGTGCTCCATATTAATTATAGTCATTTCTTATGTCTTATTTTTTATTTTATTGTATGTAATAATGTAATATTATGTTTGCAGATAACGTGTGCTCACGATGGTACATTCATGGTGTTAGAATGTGAAAGCAATGTGCTGCCTGCCAAGAAGTCGCGCAGCGATGAGAGTGTAAGTGCTATCGCCACTTCATGGGATCGTTGAGATCGTATTTATTTAGAACCTTAAAAAAAGGTTAGCTAAGGGTGAAATTCTATCCGTCAGCATCGATTCGTATTTCATCTATTGAAATTGGCTATTTTGTATGAAGATGCGTTCGAATTTTTGCGTTGTGTACTTAAAGTGCATCAAAACCACTGCGAATTTATACTGACATGTGAACGCTGCTAAAGAGCATGTTTGGGTTCATCCCCGTTTTGGTGTCTAGCGGATCTTTCACACCAAACCCATTACAGTACCTTTTACTATGATCATCTTTCCAGTTAAATCCATTTTGTTACAGATGGAGGTTGTAAGAATAGAGACTGACACAGAAGACACGATGCTCGAGCTGACGAAGGAGCTGATAAAAACGATATTATACGCTATCACAGACATAGAGACGTTCCAACCGAAGCCGCGGCGTATAACCGTGGTGTCGCGCGTGTATCGACTGCTCGGCGTCAAGAGCACCACGCCCACCGAACTGTTCTCTAGGAAGGTGAGTGAAGTCACACTCATAAAGCTGAGTGTCTACCGCGTGCAACTCCAGTGGAGACGCTTGAATATTGGGTCGCGATATCTGACCATTAAAACCAGTCTTAACGTGAGGCTATTCACCAATGCTGACATGGATGCACACTAGCGCAGGCGCATCATCGTTGTGACATGTCATGTTTGGTATAGTTGATGAGTAATGGAGCTTCGGTTGTAGATCGAGAGTGGGCACTACGGCGAGGCCCTGGCTCTGGCGGACACGTTCGAGCTGGACAGCGACCTGGTGTACCAGCAGCAGTGGCGAAAGAACCCCGTGTCCACTGACGCGATACAGAAGTATTTGGTAAGTTGTTACCCATGTATAGGTATCCACAGGATCAGCGGGACCACCAGCCGTCACACAACACTACCGAGCCACACTGTTAACACGCGCGCATACTACAGTTATAATGATTTAAATTCGATTCATTACTGTCCCACTGCTGGGCAAGAATCTCCACGCTTGCCCGGTGCAGATTGGCGGACTTCACACACCATCAAGAACTTTATGCAGCCCTCTCAGGTGTTCAGGTTTCCTCACGATGTTTTCCTTCACCATAAACGCAATTGGTAATCAAATTTTGATCCGCACATGATTCCGAAAAGTCACATGTGCGGGTCGGATTTGAACTCAGACCCTCAAGGCAAGCGTTCAATCGCTACGTTGTCACTGCTGTATTACAGTTAATCCGCAAATATACCTTATATATTTTAATATCTAGTATATTGTTGCAGCCTATTTGTCTTTCTCTTCAAAGCGTTTGTTTAGGTGCAAAGAAACAGCCTCCCCAACTGACGAAACCTGAGATCTCCAAGAACACCCTGGGCGGTCAGCATCGCTACTAATCATCACCTACTGACTGGTTAATCTTTCCTCTAAGTCACGAGCGATTCCCAAGTATCGCCACGACTGAAGAAGATTAAAAAAAAAGAAGATTATTTAGGTCCCTAACATTTATAATCAAGTTTACTTTCAGTAGAGTTAATACTAACTCGATTTCACCCATTGCTGGGCTGTCTCTTTGATATTAAGGATAATATTATGATTGTAGAGCAAAGTATCGAAGAAGATCTGGGCGGTACACCAGTGTGTAGACAGACTGCCGGAGACCCTGCCGGCTGCGAAAGAACTCCTACAGTTTGGTCTGGGGCTTACCAACGAGAAGATATTGGACGGTGAGAATTAGACCAGTTTATTTATCACCAATACACATAATGTAATTATATAGTATTTACAGTATATATAATATAGTATATGAATATAGACGGCACGATTAGCGCACTGGTCGAGCAATCGAATGCTGCGCTACGTGTCGCCGGTTCGCGTCCCGCACGGAACAAATATTTGTATTGCCTATACAAAGTTGTTCTGGGTTTGAGTACTTGTGCATGTGAATATATGTGTTTGTAAACACACCTACGATACAGGAATTATTCATAGTGTGGGACATTATTAAAAAAAAAGTATAAATATAGCAGTCGTTATCTTAAGTCTTCGCAAATATGTTGATTTTGAAGACTATCAGCTTCTCAAAAGAACATTACCCATATCTGTTGAGAGAATCACGATACATTTTTAAAACGCAATTTGATATTCCGACGGTTACTATTCCCTTCAAAGGTTGTACTATTCTCCAAGACTATAATTTAATTTTACATCTACTTTAATGATGTTTTAAATTGTTCAGAGATCAACAAAGAACAAATAGATCCCCTCGGTGACCCGGACGAGATAACGCTGGAGCACCTGAACGCGTACACAAGCGAACTGCTGCGATGTCGCCATGTGATGCTCTTCTACAAGGAGCGGTTGAGCTTGTATGAGGTAATGTACCAATCATATGACTTCCTTATATAGTCTATAGAAGTTCACTACTGCACATTGGCCAGTCCAAAAACAGAGGTAAAAGAGCGGAGATGAAAGAAGCGAGGATATTCTATATTTTGTGAATCGAAACACCCTGTAAATGTAAGTTAACCATTATCGCGACGCATTTACCAATTTATAAATGTAAAGTGAAACAATGGGACTGGAGACAGGTCTCTTAATTTCAATATCTCAAACTCACTCATGATTTTATGGATCATTTGTTTGTTATTTATTTTTATAACTTTTTTTTTAATGTTGGGCCCTAGGTTTTCTCCTGAACCGTGGGTACAGTTTACAAACATAATTATATTCACATACACAAAGACCCGAAACAACTATCTGTAGATCATACAAATATTTGTTCCGTACGGGTATCGAATCCGTGATACGAACTGCAAAAAGCTAAGCCACTGCCCGTTCCCTCAAATTTTTTGATTATATTCACTTTCTCAGAATGAGTATAAAACTGGAAATTCTTATTCAACGGTATAGTTTAACCTTCTTCAATGTTCTCCTCAGTCAATCCTGCGATGTGAGAAGTCCACCTACATAAAAGACGAGTACGACCGTCTCCGAAGCAACAGTGTAGTGCACAGCGCGATGGAGATCGCCAAGGAGGGGCGCATCGAGGCTCTGACGTGCCTGTGGCCGCACATCAAGACCGTGCCGATGCAGCTGGCCGTGCTCGACAACCTGCCCGAGACCATCAACCCCATAGAGTACCAGCATCTGCTGCCCACCAGGCATCGCTTCCAGTGGTTCGACAAGAGCTCTCCTATTAAAGTGCCCCCCATTGTTATTGAAGAGGATTGGTGTAGGAAGGAGATTTTCAGGTGATTGATTCGCGTATATTTTTTTAATTAATACACATTCAAGATATAATTCTATCTTAGGCACCTCTGGGTAATACAAGCACATAAAGAATAGGCTAGATGACACATGAAATCTCGTTTGGTAAATAGTTTTCCTTCTAAAAACTCAGTAAAACTTAATCTCTTGCTTATCTTTGGCGTTTTCAATTTTTAATTTATCAATATCAAACAATAAATATGCCAATGGCAATGACAAACTATGACGTCACGCCTTGCTATTCCAAACATTTTTAGAACAAAATGTTCTTGACAGTCCATAAAAAGTAACTGAGATGACTAATAGTCATCTACCGTATTGTAGATTGTGCTAGAATTCTATATAAAAAATATAAATTTATAGGTAATTGATATATATGAGCGAACATAATTTTTAGGCATTGATTCTTCCACATTTGATAATAGTTTAAGTTAACGTTCTACCAAGTTACGTCTTAATATTCATATCAGGTCAATTTGGAGCTCAAACTGGTCAGAAGACACGACTCCTGAGATCGAAACGGGTGGTGAAATACCCGGCACTACAGGTGACGGTATACCAAAATGGTATGACAAGAGAGCGAGGGAGATAGAAATACGGAGTGGACTCGTCTCACACGCTCTCACTCTAACCACCCTCGCGACTGTTGGCGGAGGGGTAGAGGGGCTTGATGACATCATGTTCCATCTACTGACTTTAGATACGCTGATATATGATATTAATGTAGAAGGAGTGACCTTGGATGAGCTGCAGAAGATGTCCATACTGGAGACTTGCAGCATGCTCATGAAGATGGTAAGTTCCTAACGTTTCGTCTTCGTAACAAGAGTCTTTACTACTACTGGCCAACAAAATATATTAAGGCGTTTGGCGCCCCACTTTGTGCGTACGCGACTTTGTTCGTATGTGTGTGTATATAGTGACGCTTTATAGTTGTCGACTAAAATGGAATCCAATTTAATAAAATTTATATTCTTTATTTACAGTGGATTTTTCTATTAATATTTGCACACACATTTTCCAGATGCCGTTATTGAGTACCATGTAATAGGGGGTGAGCCTATTGCCATCTACCGAGCACAGTTCTAGACTCTGTGCTGTTACTGAGAGTTTCCATTCAGAAACACCCAATAACACTTTACTAGACCCGGGAATCGTACCTAGGAGCTCATGCTCAGTAATCGCGACCCCTAGACCAACGAGGCAGTTAAATTATTGTATTAATCGGTATTTTTTTTGCCCGCAGTCAACGGCAGCGACATTTGTGTCTGACCTGAAGCAGTTCGTGATCCCATTCTTGAAGCGCTACGAGAACTTATCGAAACGTAACGACGCGTGTCTCAGCGGTCTTACTGACTACCTCGAGAGTATCAGTATAGAGGACCTCTCTTCTATATTACTTGTAAGTATATTTGTTATAGAACTTTTTAACTTGAAAAAATGAATATATAAACTAAAAGTAAAAAGGTCCTCCAGGGAGGCAATTCTCTAGTGAGATTTATGTCGAAGTGCGTGAGAATTACTCGTGGAAGTAATATTATAGTAAAATATATTTTTATTGATGTAGACCAATTAAAGGCACTTTTGGGGCCGTCCATTAATCACGTGAGGCTCGAAAGGGGGAGGAGGGGGTCTGGCAAAAATCACGAAATATCACAAGGGGAAGGGGGGGGGGGTTAGTAAGATATCACGTGTATTTATTTTTTCACTTGCTAATAGACATGGGCGAAGTCGTTACTTTGGAATTACAGTGACTCGTCGAATTTTGGGAACGTTGAACTTGGGTCAGGTCGTCCTATAATTACTCGGCTGTTCGACGGCCACAACGACGGTCACAAGCCTTAAAACAAGACAGATAGGTACCTCAAAAAATACACGTGATTTTGGGTGGGGGGAAGGGGTAGTTTCAAACCTCACCATGTATCACCAAGGGGGAGGGAGGGGTTAAAAATGCTAAAAAAAACCATCACGTGATTAATGGACGGCCCCTTTGAATAGTGAAACTCTAGTAGCCACGTTCCAGTGTTGTTTTCTTATGGAGAAGAACGGGCAAGAAACTCCATGGTTACTCTTTTTAAAAAATCAGATGCTTGAGCATTTCTGTATCTATTATATGCTGTATTCTCTTGCTGCTCATCTATTAGGTGTTACAATCGCCGAGTGAGTTCGAGTTAGACGTGCGAACTCACCTGGAGTTGGCGGAGCGATGTCTGTTTGCCCACACTGGTACTGATCAGCTGGATAAGGCGTGCGACTTGCTGGACACTATACTGAAGGAGAGGTGAGTTTGATACAAATTTCAATGAACAGTGAAGCCATGAGATCATATATTATGTCATAAGAAAGATAGTAAAGATCTCTGGTGATAACGGGTACACGTTATTTTTAAAATTAATATTAGAACGACATGACTTGCACTGATTATAAAATTAAACTACCGAATGGCGTTGATGCGAAAGATCTTTTCCAATTTATGGCCCATATTTAAAAAAATATTGTTTATGAAGTAGGTTAAGGTTACGATAGGACTGACATACGCTATGCGTAAAAGCCCATTTAAATAAATCTAGAATAAAAAAATTAAAATTTAACAATATAAGATTCTTTCACTCTGTCTTCTCACAATACTTCAAGCATTCTAACAGCTCCTATTCATCAGCAAAAAAATGCAGTCCATGATGGTATGGGCGACATTGATCGCGCAACAGTACGACAACGCGGTACCGCAAATAAATTATAGTTGTTGAAGTTGACCAATCTGTAGTCGCTCTCGCTCGTTGCGCGAGGAAGCCCGCGCAAAAAATAAGGTAGTGTTCCTTGCCTTTTAAGATTCAAGATATTTATTTGTAGAAACATGAGTATACAAACAAAGCACGCAGATTTTTCAGTTACATAAAAAAAAAAAGATTAGTCATGTTTGGCCTTTGTGGCGTACAAATATGGTTCATGTCGGCTTACATACCGTACTCCTCTCTCTATCCGTGTTTAAAAAATATATATTTACAAAACTTGTTTTAATTACTATTTAAGATATTTTTATATATACTTTATATTTACTTTATATTATATTACAATTGTTTTTTTAATATTATAAGATGACAGTGATAGTTTTGCTTGATACATAGTAGATTATATTTCATCATTCAAAAATTCTAATATACTGTATGCTTTCCCTCCTAGAAACAATTTTAGCTTCTTTTTCAATATACCTACATAGGTATATCAATCGTGAACTAGAGTGTTAGGAGTGTGAGGGACTCATTTTGTTTGGTAAGTGGATTAGCGACTGCACTACTTTCATACTAAATGCGATACCGTATTTAGTTATTGATCTAGTGCAGCCACTCAAAGTGTGCTCCGCGGAGCCCTAGGGCTCCACAAAACTCTGTGAGGGTTCCGCGAAAATACTGATCACTCTTTTCACAGTCAACTCTCTTCTATCTAGCCTGACATCAATAAATTAATGAAAAGTAAAAACCAATTTCATACTTGCCTTTAGACTATGATTAAATAAAGAGTACACATAAAATCAGTTTTTGATTATTTTAGGGCTCCGTCAAGTATTTTGTTTTCTAAAAGGGTTCCGTCACCAAAAAAGTGAGAACGGCTGATCTAGTGTGTTTTGATTTGAACGAAATTTGAGAAGCGAGTGAACTTAATATTAATTGTTTACCTTCTTAGTGATGGTAGCATAAGCGGCAGCGAGCTGATCCGGCGCGTGAAGGAGTTGGAGCGGCTGGTATCGGCCAGCAGCCGCCTGGCGTGGCGCGGCGTCAAGGTGCCGCCGCGGGAGCTCCGGGAGATCAGAGAAGACCAGCAGCACGTGTTTAACTTGCTCACTCGACTTGCTAGGACACTCGCTTTAGGGTGAGTTTCTTTTTTGTATCCGTCCAAGTGTAAAGGAACCGCTAGATATCTAGCTTTGCCAAATGTCAACCTCAATTGCGCATGGTTGACGAACTGTCTCCTCGAACCTGACCTGATTTGGGTCTTACTCCTAATTTCAGTATTGTTGAGCATTCTTGTGTTGCGCGAGGTTTCATATCTTCATAGAATATGGGAATCACTTGTAAATAGTAAATAATTGTATAATTACATTAACATAATATTGTTTGGTCCGTTAGTAATTTGTGAGTGATTGCGCGGTTGAAATCATTCATTTGTTTTATTTATAAAAACAAATTCTATTTTGTAATTTTGTCGTGTTTTATTTGAGTTATTGTACTGGATAAAATTAGATTGTTGAAATCATGTATATACCTATACACTACAACAAAAAAAAAAAACGAAAAAGCTGGTATTTTTCTCGAGTACAAATGTTCGGAATAACCAACTGATCGAGTTTTGTTTTTCTTGTCATATACACATAACATCTCTCTTAAGTTTCATGCTTTCTTCAAAAACATAATTGTACATATTTGAGTTACTTATTTGCCGTTTTAGTTAATACTATATTACAATTTAAATACTATATTACAATTTACAACACAACAAATATCGTCACCCATGTTTGTACAACACGCATTCGACAGAAAAGCTTTCCGTGTTCGGCGGTACGTTCGTGAGAACTCTGTACGGACAGAACAGCTAGTAATTCCTATGCTCGTCCCTCCAGCGGTAAGGTAAGTGACATCTAGCAGCCAATTGAGGAAATGCAGCCTATATTTGCATGAAATGGGTAACAATAGATGTTAATTACGTATTATTTTGCATAGATTATTTACTTGTTAAGTATTTAGTGCAAAACAAATATTTGTATGATCTACAGATACATAGTTGTTTCGGGTCGGTGTCTTTGTCTATATATTAGGGATGTTACGGAGGTGGATTTATCGGAGGCGGAATCGGAGTCGGAGGTTCTCGTAGTGACCTCCGCGGAGTCGGAGGTGAATCGGAGTCGGAGTCGGAGCAAAGCTACGAATGTAAAATGTAAATAAATAAGAAAGAAGAAACTTGTCGCAACTCGTTCACTCTTCGTTCATCAGTTGCAAAGAACACATGTACTCCGTCAGTCGTCAGTGTCACGTAGAAAGCGCTCAGTAGCGCTGCAGCGATAGCAAGTCATAACTTGTAACTCCGATATATACCTCCGTTTTGATATATCGGAACCGGAGCCGGATTCGGAGGTGTAATTTTAATCGGAGGTTCCGACATATCGGAATCGGAGTCGAAGCTCCGTAACATCCCTACTATATATACACACCGTGCCTCGAAAAGTACGTAAAGCCGTTGGTCCTGCTCCTGATCTCTCTCCGGTCGTGTCAAATTGTCGTCCCATCGGACTATGAGAGTGAAGGAATAGAGAGAACACCTGTGTTTGCGCACACACTTGTGTTCTATAATATCTTCTGCGTAGTTAGCTAATCTCCGGTGAGATTGGCCGCTGTGACCGAAATTTGGTCAGGAAGACTTAGTGCAAATAATTATGGTATAGATAAAGCTGATTACCTTTATATAAAATATTTAGAAATTATGACAAAGATACGTTGTATTAAATAGCAGTTATAGCCTAGCGATTTAAGGCTTCCCTTCCATGCTCGAGGGTCTGAGCTCAAACCTGGCCTATTCCTCTGACTTTTCAGAATCATGTGAGGATCAGAATTTGCTATAATATCGCTAGCGTTAGCGGTGAACGAAAACGTCGTGAGGTATTCTGCACACCTGAAAGAGTTCCATAAAGTTCTCGATGATGTGTGTAGTCCGTCAACCCGCATCAAGCCAACCTAAAGTTACATAGTGCCTAGAGCTACTATGTGTCGTGGGGTGCGCACACGTCCTCTGTATGCTTTCACCTGTCGTACCAAGGCAGGCTTGCGGGCACCTACACCTACCTACAACTACAACAAACGCTTTACAAAATTGTTGAAACAATTCGTGATTTACTAATCAATATTTGATATCTTTTTGCTTTTTATTTAATAGTTAGTCTTGAAAATATTTGGAGTTATGAGTTATAGATATTATATTCGCATGATGTTTAAAATAGTATTTCTAAACTTATATTCTGTGGAAAATGTTGTTGGTTACACATTTACTTACCCTTTGTAATCATATTTTTCATCGAGTATTATGTTATGTGTCACTGATTGTATTCCCAAATAAAAAAAAAACGCCTATCCCTTCTCATTCTGAGAAGAGATCATTGTCCAGCATTTTATTAAACCATAAGTTTATGTATAGCATGATCTTATCGACGTAGCCGCCATAGCTCTAACTGTGATGTATCGTATAATTAGGTACCGTATTGTTTAACTATAGTAACAGGCCCTGTATTTAGATTTACTTTTATTATTATTTCATGTTATTTAGTAAATGTTATTTACTCGTTTATTGGCATGATGTTTATGTGTGTATCCATTGGAGTTGGTTATCAATTAGGCTCAAGAACCTGCAACTTTGAGACGGAACACGCATGTCAACAAAGAAGTGTTTATGCATTAGCAAATGCACGAACTTAGTGGATTCACACCATTATATCAAACAAGCTGCAAACCGGTATATAAAAAGTAAAATTTCCATTGTTCCTAGTTTATGTAATGTACTAAATGTTATTGAATGTTATGTACGCCTTATTGTTAAATGTATACGGCCCGTATAATAAGTTTCCGGTTTGTAAAAGACTGGTATAAATACATGTAATATGGCCCAACGCTGTACCTGCGCTGAAATTAGTCAACCAATCAGAGAGTACTATCACTGCGCGCCAAAAGTCCTGTCACCACACCGGTGCTATCAACGCGAACGTGTGAGTGAATTAGAAAAAGACGGCATGACAATCAATTTTTACACCTTAAGTGGATTGCATAAGGTTGATAATTTTTTAATGTTTCGGGTGTTATCGTTAAATGTATTTTCGTTTTTTGCGCAAAAGTCCACCGTGGCGCAACTTGAAGGACTTATGTCCCGCACTCTACTGTGACAGGCTCAGTTGATTGAAACATATACTCCTGGGTCTCATAATACAGTATCTCTATCTCATATAGCTCATCTAAGATAGTTTGGTTTTGTATGAATATTATAATTTCGTTATACCTCTATAGTTTTTGTATTTCAAGGGATAAATATTGTTTCAGAGAGGAAAAACCTACGCAACAGGATTGGGAGAAGTTGCTGAAGGATATACTCGAATTGCAGTCCACATTGTTCGAGTGTATCACAAAAGAACAATGTTATGAGGTAGGTATTTTAATTTAGCTCAACCAAAGACCCAGTAAAGATATGTCATGATCTAGCGGGCTATAGATTTTTTTTTGATGTTCTTTTTATTATATCGTTTGTTCGTATTGCTGTTATCATCTTAGCTAAGCACCGGTATTATTGGCAGAGTCGGATTTAAAGATTCTGAGGCAGGAATATCAACAATAAAAGCCAAGAACTCATATTGTGTAGGCCCCAGGGCTTCAGACACTAGCTGTTGCCCTCCCCTAAACTGATGGCACGATTGGCCCGGTGGTTGACCGATCGACTGCTACGCTGCGATTTGCGGGTTCGAGTCATACACGGAACACATATTTGTATGACCTACAGATAGTTGTTCAGGGTCTGAGTGTTCGTGCAAGTGAATATTTGTGTTTATAGCAAAGTTTAAAAAAATATATCGTGGTCTAATTATCGGTTTTTGGGAAAGACCCACATTCAGTTACGAAGATAGAGGCGTAGTAATAGATTTCTATTTTCGATTAGATCTACGCGTCAGCTCTGCTGACTTCAGGCGACGCGCCAAGCATCAAGCTAGCTAGCGAAGTTCTAACATGCAGCGTCGAAGTGCGGCGGAACTCTCAGCTGGTGAACTACGAGAGAAGTGTGGCGCTCGTCACCGCCGCCGCTAAAGAGTACTTCAACTCAGCAGGGGCGCTCAACGACCCCGCTTTGGAACTGGCCAAGTATGAGCTTAGTTGAATTGTTTACATTATTCTTATGAATTCAGTGTTAGTGTGATTGAATTTTGAGTAAGGTTAAAAAACAATATCAGAATTACGAGTTAGAAGTGTAGATATTACAATCTAGATAAGCTTGAAAGGAAATGACGTTGAAAACAATGAAACCTTACGTCCAAAATATAATATTTTAAATTATTAATTAATTTAAATATGAAATTATATTCATTATCATGTTTATATTTCACTTCTTTTTAACCGACTTCAAAAAAGGAGGAGGTTTTCAATTCGTCGGAATCTTTTTTTTAAATGTATGTTATTAGTTATATTGTTTGGTGGATTCTGTATTGACGTTCACAATATAATTTATGTTTGTATGAAATGACATCGATAGTATTTTAGTAGTATAATTTTTGTTTTATCAATCTAAATCTTTTAGATGCTGTCTAACACTTATAAAAGACGGCAATACAGGAATCCAAGAAGAATTGGATTTGATAAACGCGTTGCAAATATTGCACGCCTTCGATGTCTCCATCCTCCCTATACAAGGTACATAAAATACATTTATAATAGGCTAGTTGACTGCATCAAAACTAAATTCTGAAATCTTGTTTCGAAAATAGGTTTCCTTCTAAAAACTCAGTAAAACGTAATCTCTTGCTTAACTTTGGCGTTTTCAATTTTTAATTTATCAAAATCACACAATAAGTATGTCAATGGCAATGAAAAACTATGACGTCACGCCTTGCTATTCCAAACGTTTTTAGAACAAAATGTCGTTTTTGACAGTTCATAAAAAGTAACTTAGATGACTAGCAGTCAACTACCGTATAATGATGATGTTACAAGGAATTTTAAAAGTTGTTCATATAATTCTTTCCTTTTTAGTTCGTATTTGCGAAAATAGAATGTCGCTAATAGAAGGATGTTTGCTGTTGGATCCTAATGCGTATCTGGCCAGTCATAAGCTACTGAAATTGGCAGCATTGTTGAGAATCGCTGGCGATGATGAACAGTCCAGGTATGTTGTTTGCTTTCTATAAATATATATATATAGTTTTAATATTCTTATTGTCATCTTTTTAGAATTTATTTAATTATTTGTAAAATGTAGATAAATACAAGTATAGGGCTTACATGATTAAAGAGTCCGCTATGTTTTGTCAATGAGACATACAATAATTACAACCTTAATTAGGAGTATTGTTAAATTATAAGTTACGTAATAATTAGATAAAAAGAAAAAATAATAAAAAAAAATTCAAGGGAACAGTCTTGATTGTAGATAACACAATAATTAAAAAAATATAAGTTGTTACTTGACATTAATTACTGCTACTAACAACTACAAAATAAATAAAGCCTGTAAATATACCTAAAGTCACATACTGATTATGTGTACGTATATACCCAAATACGACGGCACGGTTGGCGCAGTGGTTAAGCGATTAGCTTTCTGCGCTACGTGTCGCGGGTTCGATCCCCGCACGGAACAAATATTTGTATGATCTACAGATAGTTGTTTCGGGTCTGGTTGTGTGTGTATATGACATGTATGTTTGTAAACTGTACCCACTATACAGGAGAAATCCTAGTGTGGGCCAACGTTTTTAAAAAAAGAAGATGAAAGAAAATACATCATAGAAACACGTTATGCTACATGAAAAACGAAAATATTATTATGTGATTAATATATCTTCGCACAGTAAAGATGCAAGCCCGTGTCTACATGAGAGGCATTACGGCAATAATTTACAAAGACGGGTTGTAAGCATACTAGTCGTAGTACTTGTCGTATCTCGTATCTCCTTGAATACAACACGAGGTGTGTATACAGGGAGGGCCAGGTGCTGCAGCTGGTGGGTCAGTACGCATGCGCGGCTCACGCGGGCGGCGGCGCGGCGGCGGAGGCGGCGCGTCGCCTGGCCGCGCTGCGCTACGCGCCCGCCGCGCCGCTGCTGGCGCACGTGGCGCACACTGCGCATGCGCACGCCGACCGACACACGCGCCGACACCTGTACGCCGCCGCCGTCACCAACTGCGCACCTGACTCCATAGAGGAGGTGCTGCGAGCCAGGTTACTTAAATCACTTATATACTAATTACATTTATTACATAACATTCAATTGCTATGTTATGCTAGAATATTTTTAGGACTTTTAGCGTAAACCCACACTGCTATCACAAGTATATATTAAGTTAGAAATGTGTCGAAACAGTTGTTTTTAAAAGTAAGTATACCGCAGTTATTAACTATTATCAACTTAATTTCTAAAGCTTTCCCCTATTGTCAGTAATTACCAATATTATTCGCGATATAAAACTGTGATTTATTAAAAATCAAACAACCGTTGTCATTACTTCTTATCCTCATAAAGAACTGCAAAACTAAGAGTATGAAGATACCATGAATACTATCCTGTCAATAGGTTGGGTTTAGAACTGGAAGGTCTGCAGCAGATGGGCGTGACGCTCAAAGAAAATAACCGTCTCTCTGAACGATGGCCCTCAACTGATGACGAATTTGCTGACGCTATTACAACGGTACTTATTATATGCTATGTATACTTATTTACGTACCATATACTTATATCATCACTTCAATTCACACCAACTCCAATTTTAATTAGTTCTTCTCCATTGAAAATCGACACTGGAATGTAGCAACTAGAGTCTGACTAGTTATTCATAAATGTCTGGAAATGGTTTAGATGAAAAAATATATATTTGATTTGAATTTAATGGCTCCATCGTAATATGACGATGATTCTACAAATTTAATTCACACTAAAAGTGATTTCTATGACAACTTCTACAGCTACCTCATTGATAGTCCATTTATGTAGCCAATATATCCGAAATGTAAATATCTGAAATGTATATAAAAATATCTTTTTTATTTTTATTTAGCCTGTGATCGAGAAGAAGGACCTGGTGGCTCCCGCCCAGCCGGAGAAGAAGATCCCGCTCTTCAATTATCTGCTCGACACGTTCCAAAATAAATTCGCTTTGAGGTGTGTTTCTGAATTTCCTATACCGACTTTTGTATTGTTGTCTTTAAAGTGTTAAAACCTGCATAAGTGACGAAACATTCGATCATTTGGAGCACCCTGGGCGATTAGTCTCGATATTACCATTGCTAACTGATCATTTCACTACGGCATGTGTGATTCTCACGTGATAGCCCATACCGACACGACAGAAAAAGAAGATTTTCTAATACTACAGGCTGAAAATCTTCCCATGTTTTTTTTTTTTAAAATTTTGGCCGTATTACTTGTCAACATTATGCAACACTAGCTGAATCCTATCCTATCCTATCCTATCCTACTATAATATTATAAATGTGAAAGTTTGTGAGGACGGATGGATGGATATTTGTTACTCAATCGGCTGAACGGCTGAACGGATCTGGATGAAATTTGGCACAGAGATAGATTATAGTCTGGAATAGCACATAGGCTACTTTTTATCCCGGAAAAATGTACGGGTTCGTAAACCAAACTTTGCTTTGTTAACACAGCGATAGCAAGAGCAGTTCGCCCGAAGCCACGGAGCGTTCAGTCCATTGCCAGGAGTTCTACCGCTCTCTGTACCCCGAGCACGACGTGTCCAACAGCCACTACAGCTACGACCGTTTCTCCATACCGGACGCTATTGATGGACCCAGCGCCGTGGGACACAATGTGCTCAAGTGGTTCTACATACAGAACTGCCTGGAGGACGGATCCACCTGCGAGCTGGAGACTGAAGGTAGACATGAAAAACAAATTTATTCCACGTAGGATTTGAAAATGAGCACTTGTTACGACTCAAGTATAACGTACTTGTTATCGAATCTGACGTAGCTGATCAAAGTTTTGTATGATTGGAAAAGATGAAGATGATTTCCATAAGAAGAAGAAGAAGAAGAAAAACGGTTATTTGCAAAAATGATGACGCATAAAAAGTGATGATGGTAATGAAACTATAAAAAAATATATATGACGGTTATGAAACAAAAAGAAAATAAATAAATACGCGTCACATCTGCGCAAAACGGCCTTTGTTCAACTTATTGCTACAAAATACAAAATCAGTCTCGATTGTATGCGAGACATCGCGATTTTGTATTTGCTTCTGATATACCAATACGGTAGATGACTGCTAGTTATCTAAGTTACTTTTTATGAACTGTCAAAAACGACATTTTGTTCTAAAAATGTTTGGAATACTAAGGCGTGACGTCATAGTATTTCATTGCCATTGACATACTTGTTGTGTGATTTTGATAAATTAAAAATTGAACACCCCAAAGATATGCAAGAAATTAAGTTTTATTGAGTTTTTAGAAGGAAAACTATTTACCAAACGAGAGTTAGCCTATTATCTGATTCTAATATACCAAGATATACCATTGTTACAGTTATCCAAAAGTGTGCTGAGGAAATACTTTACAAGGACACGCCGCTCAGCGTGGCGTGCCTTCTCCGGTCAGCTCAAGACTGCTCTCAGACGAAGCGACTCATTGACACCAACAACACCGACACGGCCGTCAGCTGCGCGCTGTACGCCACACTCATGAAGTGCAACTCTGCCGACCTCAGGGACTACGTGTACCTCACCGCGCCTTCCGTGGTGAGTGTGACCATTGACTGTAAGGGCAGGTCCACTCAAATCTACTAGGCACTAGTACTTTCTTCCAAAGGCCAATCCAGACGTTGACCTACATTGTTCTTACACGTCTTCCATATACTGTGTCATACACAATATTTTATAAGAGTAACCATGGAGTAAAAAAAATGGAGTTTTTTGCTGGTTCTTCTCCATGGAATGACTATTTGAACCAGCTAAACGATTTGTAAGTGCCTGACCTACACGAATAAAATTGTTTTGAGTTTGAGTTTGATGTGCACTAGGATACCATACCGATACAAATTGAAAGCTTTAGTACAAGGAATATCTCAACGGAACGAGAGGGTCGATGACGTAGAAAGATTCTAATTTAGTTGTGCAAGAAACAAAATACAGAGAAAATCTGACTGTCAAACTTGTTGACTGTCTATAACGCCTATTTTCGTCACCAGATGGCCCAAACGACGCTTGCTTTCAAAAACGCGTCAGAGGAACAAATGGAGATGATCCGGCAATGCATAGATCGTTTGACTGGCATGGGGGAGGTGGATGCGTTGCGGGCGATGGGCTACTCCGTCAACGGGCTTTTGTTCAACGCCGACGACGAATATAGGCGCGAGATCATCTACAGAGTTGCGCGGTAAGTTACTTGTGACCACAGATGCAGTGCATCGGATTTGACCGTTGAACTTGGCTGGTATAGGCATGACTCTATTTTTTCGACTATATTGATCGTGTATGTACAAAATAAAAAAGGAAAAATATTTTTATATTATTAAAATAAAACGTAAAATCTGAAATAATTCTGACAATAGAATTGTAACTAATTTAAATAAACACAAAAAGTAGGCTGCCGAAACCAGGGATTGAACCAGGGACCTTTAGATCTTCAGTCTAACGCTCTCCCAACTGAGCTATTTCGGCTGTGGCGGAGAGACTAAAATTATTAAACGCTATCTATAGTGCGTACCATATTTTTGTTGTCATAATTATATTCAAGAATGTATGTTTTTGTTCAAATGCTAGTTTAAATAATATTAGGTAATCAATTATTAGAAAGAACAGCAACGCTTCGAAGACTGAAAATTTCAATTTGATGCTCTGTATAATTTAATTTTTTTATAATTCACATCTATTTCATTCACTACATTGTCGTACTCATTCTGTTAGAAAACCCGTCTTTTATATACAAAAACTAGTAGTCCCACTTGTCACTTTAGCAGCCACAAGCTGTGGATTACACTTCCTATATATTTTGAAGACATTCGACGCACACGTGTGACGTTGTTGAACACTGGTAGCAGTCGTGAGGAGCCGACGAGCGAATCTTACGAGCAGGCGCCTCTGGGGCTTCCTCCACCGCAACTTGTGTCATATTTAATGAAGTGACATGTTACAGATCAACGGACAAGGAGCACGTGGAGCGCGCATGCGCACTAGCTCGCAAGTACAACATAGAAGCATTGGATGTATGGCTGCAGCACGCCGCCGCCGCACTGCGCAGCGCGCCGCCCGCGCACCCCGCGCCTCTACCGCCGCCCGCCGACACGCCCTGGGCGCATGCGCGGTAACTACATAGTGCTATGTTACACATATACACAATACGTATGGCTGCAGCACGCCGCCGCCGCACTGCGCAGCGCGCCGCCCGCGCACCCCGCGCCTCTACCGCCGCCCGCCGACACGCCCTGGGCGCATGCGCGGTAACTACATAGTGCTATGTTACACATATACACAATACGTATGGCTGCAGCACGCCGCCGCCGCACTGCGCAGCGCGCCGCCCGCGCACCCCGCGCCTCTACCGCCGCCCGCCGACACGCCCTGGGCGCATGCGCGGTAACTACATAGTGCTATGTTACACATATACACAATACGTATGGCTGCAGCACGCCGCCGCCGCACTGCGCAGCGCGCCGCCCGCGCACCCCGCGCCTCTACCGCCGCCCGCCGACACGCCCTGGGCGCATGCGCGGTAACTACATAGTGCTATGTTACACATATACACAATACGTATGGCTGCAGCACGCCGCCGCCGCACTGCGCAGCGCGCCGCCCGCGCACCCCGCGCCTCTACCGCCGCCCGCCGACACGCCCTGGGCGCATGCGCGGTAACTACATAGTGCTATGTTACACATATACACAATACGTATGGCTGCAGCACGCCGCCGCCGCACTGCGCAGCGCGCCGCCCGCGCACCCCGCGCCTCTACCGCCGCCCGCCGACACGCCCTGGGCGCATGCGCGGTAACTACATAGTGCTATGTTACACATATACACAATACGTATGGCTGCAGCACGCCGCCGCCGCACTGCGCAGCGCGCCGCCCGCGCACCCCGCGCCTCTACCGCCGCCCGCCGACACGCCCTGGGCGCATGCGCGGTAACTACATAGTGCTATGTTACACATATACACAATACGTATGGCTGCAGCACGCCGCCGCCGCACTGCGCAGCGCGCCGCCCGCGCACCCCGCGCCTCTACCGCCGCCCGCCGACACGCCCTGGGCGCATGCGCGGTAACTACATAGTGCTATGTTACACATATACACAATACGTATGGCTGCAGCACGCCGCCGCCGCACTGCGCAGCGCGCCGCCCGCGCACCCCGCGCCTCTACCGCCGCCCGCCGACACGCCCTGGGCGCATGCGCGGTAACTACATAGTGCTATGTTACACATATACACAATACGTATGGCTGCAGCACGCCGCCGCCGCACTGCGCAGCGCGCCGCCCGCGCACCCCGCGCCTCTACCGCCGCCCGCCGACACGCCCTGGGCGCATGCGCGGTAACTACATAGTGCTATGTTACACATATACACAATACGTATGGCTGCAGCACGCCGCCGCCGCACTGCGCAGCGCGCCGCCCGCGCACCCCGCGCCTCTACCGCCGCCCGCCGACACGCCCTGGGCGCATGCGCGGTAACTACATAGTGCTATGTTACACATATACACAATACGTATGGCTGCAGCACGCCGCCGCCGCACTGCGCAGCGCGCCGCCCGCGCACCCCGCGCCTCTACCGCCGCCCGCCGACACGCCCTGGGCGCATGCGCGGTAACTACATAGTGCTATGTTACACATATACACAATACGTATGGCTGCAGCACGCCGCCGCCGCACTGCGCAGCGCGCCGCCCGCGCACCCCGCGCCTCTACCGCCGCCCGCCGACACGCCCTGGGCGCATGCGCGGTAACTACATAGTGCTATGTTACACATATACACAATACGTATGGCTGCAGCACGCCGCCGCCGCACTGCGCAGCGCGCCGCCCGCGCACCCCGCGCCTCTACCGCCGCCCGCCGACACGCCCTGGGCGCATGCGCGGTAACTACATAGTGCTATGTTACACATATACACAATACGTATGGCTGCAGCACGCCGCCGCCGCACTGCGCAGCGCGCCGCCCGCGCACCCCGCGCCTCTACCGCCGCCCGCCGACACGCCCTGGGCGCATGCGCGGTAACTACATAGTGCTATGTTACACATATACACAATACGTATGGCTGCAGCACGCCGCCGCCGCACTGCGCAGCGCGCCGCCCGCGCACCCCGCGCCTCTACCGCCGCCCGCCGACACGCCCTGGGCGCATGCGCGGTAACTACATAGTGCTATGTTACACATATACACAATACGTATGGCTGCAGCACGCCGCCGCCGCACTGCGCAGCGCGCCGCCCGCGCACCCCGCGCCTCTACCGCCGCCCGCCGACACGCCCTGGGCGCATGCGCGGTAACTACATAGTGCTATGTTACACATATACACAATACGTATGGCTGCAGCACGCCGCCGCCGCACTGCGCAGCGCGCCGCCCGCGCACCCCGCGCCTCTACCGCCGCCCGCCGACACGCCCTGGGCGCATGCGCGGTAACTACATAGTGCTATGTTACACATATACACAATACGTATGGCTGCAGCACGCCGCCGCCGCACTGCGCAGCGCGCCGCCCGCGCACCCCGCGCCTCTACCGCCGCCCGCCGACACGCCCTGGGCGCATGCGCGGTAACTACATAGTGCTATGTTACACATATACACAATACGTATGGCTGCAGCACGCCGCCGCCGCACTGCGCAGCGCGCCGCCCGCGCACCCCGCGCCTCTACCGCCGCCCGCCGACACGCCCTGGGCGCATGCGCGGTAACTACATAGTGCTATGTTACACATATACACAATACGTATGGCTGCAGCACGCCGCCGCCGCACTGCGCAGCGCGCCGCCCGCGCACCCCGCGCCTCTACCGCCGCCCGCCGACACGCCCTGGGCGCATGCGCGGTAACTACATAGTGCTATGTTACACATATACACAATACGTATGGCTGCAGCACGCCGCCGCCGCACTGCGCAGCGCGCCGCCCGCGCACCCCGCGCCTCTACCGCCGCCCGCCGACACGCCCTGGGCGCATGCGCGGTAACTACATAGTGCTATGTTACACATATACACAATACGTATGGCTGCAGCACGCCGCCGCCGCACTGCGCAGCGCGCCGCCCGCGCACCCCGCGCCTCTACCGCCGCCCGCCGACACGCCCTGGTCGCATGCGCGGTAACTACATAGTGCTATGTTACACATATACACAATACGTATGGCTGCAGCACGCCGCCGCCGCACTGCGCAGCGCGCCGCCCGCGCACCCCGCGCCTCTACCGCCGCCCGCCGACACGCCCTGGGCGCATGCGCGGTAACTACATAGTGCTATGTTACACATATACACAATACGTATGGCTGCAGCACGCCGCCGCCGCACTGCGCAGCGCGCCGCCCGCGCACCCCGCGCCTCTACCGCCGCCCGCCGACACGCCCTGGGCGCATGCGCGGTAACTACATAGTGCTATGTTACACATATACACAATACGTATGGCTGCAGCACGCCGCCGCCGCACTGCGCAGCGCGCCGCCCGCGCACCCCGCGCCTCTACCGCCGCCCGCCGACACGCCCTGGGCGCATGCGCGGTAACTACATAGTGCTATGTTACACATATACACAATACGTATGGCTGCAGCACGCCGCCGCCGCACTGCGCAGCGCGCCGCCCGCGCACCCCGCGCCTCTACCGCCGCCCGCCGACACGCCCTGGGCGCATGCGCGGTAACTACATAGTGCTATGTTACACATATACACAATACGTATGGCTGCAGCACGCCGCCGCCGCACTGCGCAGCGCGCCGCCCGCGCACCCCGCGCCTCTACCGCCGCCCGCCGACACGCCCTGGGCGCATGCGCGGTAACTACATAGTGCTATGTTACACATATACACAATACGTATGGCTGCAGCACGCCGCCGCCGCACTGCGCAGCGCGCCGCCCGCGCACCCCGCGCCTCTACCGCCGCCCGCCGACACGCCCTGGGCGCATGCGCGGTAACTACATAGTGCTATGTTACACATATACACAATACGTATGGCTGCAGCACGCCGCCGCCGCACTGCGCAGCGCGCCGCCCGCGCACCCCGCGCCTCTACCGCCGCCCGCCGACACGCCCTGGGCGCATGCGCGGTAACTACATAGTGCTATGTTACACATATACACAATACGTATGGCTGCAGCACGCCGCCGCCGCACTGCGCAGCGCGCCGCCCGCGCACCCCGCGCCTCTACCGCCGCCCGCCGACACGCCCTGGGCGCATGCGCGGTAACTACATAGTGCTATGTTACACATATACACAATACGTATGGCTGCAGCACGCCGCCGCCGCACTGCGCAGCGCGCCGCCCGCGCACCCCGCGCCTCTACCGCCGCCCGCCGACACGCCCTGGGCGCATGCGCGGTAACTACATAGTGCTATGTTACACATATACACAATACGTATGGCTGCAGCACGCCGCCGCCGCACTGCGCAGCGCGCCGCCCGCGCACCCCGCGCCTCTACCGCCGCCCGCCGACACGCCCTGGGCGCATGCGCGGTAACTACATAGTGCTATGTTACACATATACACAATACGTATGGCTGCAGCACGCCGCCGCCGCACTGCGCAGCGCGCCGCCCGCGCACCCCGCGCCTCTACCGCCGCCCGCCGACACGCCCTGGGCGCATGCGCGGTAACTACATAGTGCTATGTTACACATATACACAATACGTATGGCTGCAGCACGCCGCCGCCGCACTGCGCAGCGCGCCGCCCGCGCACCCCGCGCCTCTACCGCCGCCCGCCGACACGCCCTGGGCGCATGCGCGGTAACTACATAGTGCTATGTTACACATATACACAATACGTATGGCTGCAGCACGCCGCCGCCGCACTGCGCAGCGCGCCGCCCGCGCACCCCGCGCCTCTACCGCCGCCCGCCGACACGCCCTGGGCGCATGCGCGGTAACTACATAGTGCTATGTTACACATATACACAATACGTATGGCTGCAGCACGCCGCCGCCGCACTGCGCAGCGCGCCGCCCGCGCACCCCGCGCCTCTACCGCCGCCCGCCGACACGCCCTGGTCGCATGCGCGGTAACTACATAGTGCTATGTTACACATATACACAATACGTATGGCTGCAGCACGCCGCCGCCGCACTGCGCAGCGCGCCGCCCGCGCACCCCGCGCCTCTACCGCCGCCCGCCGACACGCCCTGGGCGCATGCGCGGTAACTACATAGTGCTATGTTACACATATACACAATACGTATGGCTGCAGCACGCCGCCGCCGCACTGCGCAGCGCGCCGCCCGCGCACCCCGCGCCTCTACCGCCGCCCGCCGACACGCCCTGGGCGCATGCGCGGTAACTACATAGTGCTATGTTACACATATACACAATACGTATGGCTGCAGCACGCCGCCGCCGCACTGCGCAGCGCGCCGCCCGCGCACCCCGCGCCTCTACCGCCGCCCGCCGACACGCCCTGGGCGCATGCGCGGTAACTACATAGTGCTATGTTACACATATACACAATACGTATGGCTGCAGCACGCCGCCGCCGCACTGCGCAGCGCGCCGCCCGCGCACCCCGCGCCTCTACCGCCGCCCGCCGACACGCCCTGGGCGCATGCGCGGTAACTACATAGTGCTATGTTACACATATACACAATACGTATGGCTGCAGCACGCCGCCGCCGCACTGCGCAGCGCGCCGCCCGCGCACCCCGCGCCTCTACCGCCGCCCGCCGACACGCCCTGGGCGCATGCGCGGTAACTACATAGTGCTATGTTACACATATACACAATACGTATGGCTGCAGCACGCCGCCGCCGCACTGCGCAGCGCGCCGCCCGCGCACCCCGCGCCTCTACCGCCGCCCGCCGACACGCCCTGGGCGCATGCGCGGTAACTACATAGTGCTATGTTACACATATACACAATACGTATGGCTGCAGCACGCCGCCGCCGCACTGCGCAGCGCGCCGCCCGCGCACCCCGCGCCTCTACCGCCGCCCGCCGACACGCCCTGGGCGCATGCGCGGTAACTACATAGTGCTATGTTACACATATACACAATACGTATGGCTGCAGCACGCCGCCGCCGCACTGCGCAGCGCGCCGCCCGCGCACCCCGCGCCTCTACCGCCGCCCGCCGACACGCCCTGGGCGCATGCGCGGTAACTACATAGTGCTATGTTACACATATACACAATACGTATGGCTGCAGCACGCCGCCGCCGCACTGCGCAGCGCGCCGCCCGCGCACCCCGCGCCTCTACCGCCGCCCGCCGACACGCCCTGGGCGCATGCGCGGTAACTACATAGTGCTATGTTACACATATACACAATACGTATGGCTGCAGCACGCCGCCGCCGCACTGCGCAGCGCGCCGCCCGCGCACCCCGCGCCTCTACCGCCGCCCGCCGACACGCCCTGGGCGCATGCGCGGTAACTACATAGTGCTATGTTACACATATACACAATACGTATGGCTGCAGCACGCCGCCGCCGCACTGCGCAGCGCGCCGCCCGCGCACCCCGCGCCTCTACCGCCGCCCGCCGACACGCCCTGGGCGCATGCGCGGTAACTACATAGTGCTATGTTACACATATACACAATACGTATGGCTGCAGCACGCATTAGTTAGTTCACATTACCTGGTCCTCATTGAACATGATGCAACTGGGTTCCCACGCGGCAACTATGGTTTGAAAATTTGTCGGAGGAAAATTAGCTTTCGTCGATATTTTCCTCATTTTATAAATCTGTCTAATGTGAATTATATTATTATTATTATCAAAAGCCACTTTTGATTTCCCCTACAGGATAAAGGAGGTGCTGTGGCCCCAACTGAACGGTACCGAACACAACGCGTTGATCAACTACTTCGCGCTACTGAAGACCGTGGACGAAAAGGCACCAGTGGCAGGTCTTACGGCTGCGGAACACATTAAACTGCTCAAGAAAGCTAAGGCAGCTTCCCCAGGTATCATTAATTTATATCAAACTCCTTCCATACAATACAACTTCGTTGACATATGTGCCATCGCCAATTTATTTGATTTTTCGAACTCTATGCGGTGGACGAATTTACCTAAAAGGCAATATGCCTCCTATTTACTAGTAATATTGGCGACCCGCTTCGGCTTCGCACGGATAGCAGAGCATATACGCCTTCATTTTTTCTGTCGTCGTGTCGTCAGCTTTTTACGTCGAGCATTTACTCGGCGCGCGCCACTAAAGCTCCCAGTAGGCATGATTTTTTCCGACATTTTCAACCATCGTCGTCATATTTCAGCCAATTTACACAGAAACTTAATGAATTATACACCTAAACCTTCCTCATGAATCACTGGTGAAAACCGCATGAAAATCCGTTCAGTAGTTTTTGAGTTTATCGCGAACAGACAGACAGAAGCGGCGGGGAACTTTGTTTTACGTAGGGAAGCTATCACTGAATAATATTGTGTTCCTAGCTTCCCGAAGTAACTAAAAAACCTGAGTAGCCTGATAAGTAATTAAAAAACTTAAATTGTGATGTTAAAATTGGCTCAGTTTAAAATTAAAATTGTGATGTTAAAATTGGCTCAATTTAAAATAAAAATTGTGATGTTAAAATTGGCTCAGTTTAAAATAAAAATTGTGATGTTAAAATTGGCTCAATTTAAAATATGTTGCGCTCTGGGACTAGTTGCTTTATGCCAAATGAACGTTTCGAACGAAAATTGGACTGCAACAGAGTTTGGTTATACATACGTTTTTTATTATGTACTTCTCAATTTCCCAAACATTATCTGAAATATTTTATATTCATAATTAATATTAATACCAATTTATCTTCATAATTTACTACTAGAACTGGACTACAAGTTGCTGACACAGCAGCCGACAGCAGAACAGATGACATCACACATCCTGAGCATCATCAAGCCGGAGAACGTGGGCATGGTGACCAAGTTCCTGCGCACCCTGCCGCCCGCCTTCAAGATACCCATCTCCGTCAACGCGATATACACCAAGTGGCTCACCAAGTACTTTTTCAGTGTGAGTTGTTTTTAAACGTAATGCTAATGTTTTATTAACATATCCCTTACCGTCAGTCTCTAATCGCCGAGAACTGGCGACGTCGATGAAATCCTTTGGACTTCTTAACTTGCACCTAAGTATTTGACGAACGTGATTCTTTATTATATTGTCATGTATCTTAGTAAGACACAGGCGGCGCCCGGCAACGAGAAATAATAGATTTCCTATTGTGTCTCATTTGCATCTCTTTATGGGGTAGTATAGTATTATATTATCTGTGACGAGGTATACTGATATTATGATGTAAATGCATAAAATTAACCGACGAGGTAGAATTGTTTTTTTAAGGACACAATTTGAATATTAATTAACTGTTTTAACTCTCCAATTTTAACATGTAGACCATAGTATAAAATAACACCTTACACTGAAATATGCAGAGGTTCTTTAGCTTTATTTCTTAGCTTTCGGATATTATAATCTTGCTTGATAGGGGCTGATCGAATAAACGTCTCATCCGCTCATTATCAATCAAACGCGTTGAACACTAGAATCACATAAACAATACTTAAAGTACCTGTCATGAGATTAAAAGATTAGTCTCGTAGCCACCGGCCTTACGTTCGACATAATATATTTAATAATAAATGTTATTATTTTTTGTCTAGGTGCCAAGCAATGCAACCAACAAGAAATGGATGCAGCAGTACCGGCAGTGCGCTAGCTACTTCAACAAACTGTCCAAACAGGAGCTGGTGCAGTTCGTGGCGGACACGTGCTTCACCGATGCGGCTATACAACGGTACACTGATGGAAAACTCTGAGAGAAGAGATAGGACGTAATTTTGTCATCACACGGACCCAATGTGAATTGGTGGATGTCATAAGTCTTCGAAAATTTCTAAACCATACTTCTTTAACAATCAAGAATAACTCTAAGAATTGAGTCCTCAAATCCAGGACGGCGCAATGTCTCTGAGTATCACGATCTACAACTCATCGGGACCGTGGCTACTCCTGCTAATCTATGCTTGCGATTATTTGAACTGTATAACTTGTTGTGCAGGGTGCCGGCCGGGACACGAAACCTGATGATAATGCAAGCTGTCGACTACTGTCAGCAAGAACAGGAGAACGACTTCAAGTTCAATAAGAAGTAAGAACAAACTCAAGAGTTTTACCTATATATTGCACCATCCTATCAGCAATATATTCCGGAACGTTTTTTTTTTTTATAAAATCATTGATAAGGTAGGTAAATAATTATCTGTATTTCCAGTGAACAGACGTGGGCTCAAGTGGGACAAGAGTTGACGCGCTGGGCTCGCTTCCTGGAGAACTTCCACTCCACCACCATACAGAACCTCATTGACAACAGCAATGTGCCCAGGGATGAGATATGGCCGTGAGTGTTAAAATATAAATTGCAATTTCATAATTAGAAAGACCTTAGTTCACCACACTGACCTGGTGTGGATAGGCGGACTACACACCATCGAAAACCAGCACAAAAATACGTTCCTTCTCATTCGGGCAGATATCCTCACGATATTTTACGTCACCGTTAACGCAAGTGATGATTAAAGCCCTTCAAAAGTTATCCAGATCCTTTCAAGAACTCAAAAAACCAACTGCAGATTCAGACTCTTCTTCTTCTTCTTCTTCTTTCAGACTCTCAGTATACAGAAGGCAACGGTCCAACCGCCAGGCTATCACTACCTTTATTGTTATATCTTTAGTTTAGTGTTACACGCTTTTAGCGCTATATAATGACACTTATTTCCAGTAATCGTTCTAAGAGGCCTAATCAAATTTTTAAAAATCGATTTTGTATTTTGCCGATATCTTTTCTTATCATTTCTAGATTCAAATCAACACTCGATTAGTTCACCTAGATGTATAAGAGCACGCTGTGCCTTCCTATAATTGGAGGAGCACACCAAACACAAACAAATGTATTTGTAATATTCCATGTACGTGTTTATCCTTTGTTGGAGGTCCAAATAATCCTACTAATATTATAAATGCGAAAGTTTGTGAGGATGGATGGATGGATCTTTGTTACTCTTTCACGCCAGAACGGCTGAACGGATCTGGATGAAATTTGGCACAATGATAGATTATAGTCTGGAATAGCACATAGGTTACTTTTTATCCCGGGAAAATGCACGCGGGCGAAGCCGCGAGCGGAAGCTAGTAATAAATAAATAAACACGTCTTATTTCTGAATTCCAACATGTTATTTTAGGGAGATAGAAAAAAGTCACGGCGACACCGACATTATAGTGTCGTGTGTCGGCCGCCTGGTGATGTCGGCCGACATAAAGCTGGCGACGCTGACGACGCTGCTGCAGTGCCTGCACGTGCCCGCAGACCCGCCGCGCGTGTTGCAGCACGTCGTGGAACATTACCTACGCGATATTGAGTGAGTGATGACGTCATATATGCTTATATTCATAGGCCTTTATACAGTAGCACAAAGCTTTGGGTCCAGATCAAAATCTCCGAACGATGACGCCTTGTTGGAACTTTGTTGTGCAGAAAAGCAAGCTTTGACGCAAGAACATTTGTTACGCAACCGTATATTAGTTAAAATTGCTTAGCTAGGTAGTCTTCACGGATAGTTATAGTTACGAACCCGATAGCGTTCAACTTATCTACATTTCTAGTGACGGTATATCTACTCAGTTGCAAATATATCTATCTTATCATAGAATATTCAGCCCCAAACTTGTGAAGAAACATTGTGCAGCCAGACTAGTCCGGAATTAACCTCCTTGAAATTGAATTAAGAGTTTAATCTGAATTAAGAACTTAATAAATCCTGCCTACGTTATGCACCCTACAGGATTATTTATTAGGCAGGATTTAAGTTCTCATAAAGTATTATAATAATATATCTATCTGAACACTGGAATATATTTCCAGCGACATGCACACCCTAGTCACCCGCCTGACACAATACCACAAAGAAGGTGTTAGATTCCCTGAGGAGTTGCTGGAGATTGTGATGCAGAAGGCCGCTGAGTTCGGCTTACCGCCACACAAGCAGATCGGGCTGCTGTCACTGAGCCAACGCGCCAGGGTCCACGACAGTGACGATATGTTGAAGATAGCGCAGTTCACTGTGGACCTCTTCCGAACTGAGTGGCCCGACTATGAGTACGCTAAGGAGTTGACTGGTAAGTTATAAAGCTTTGTATCTGGACTCCCCATGTACGACATAGACTCCGTTATATAAAGTATGTCTCTCTCTCTTTCTCTTTCCCTCTTTCTCTCCCTCTCTCTTATCTTTCACTCTCTCTCTCTTATCTTTCTCTCCCTCTCTTCTCTCTATCTTCTCTTTTTCTTTCCCTCTCTCTCTTCAAGCCGATTTAGGCTAGATTAGGCTTCTAATTCTTCAGGTATGTCAGGGTTTATAACAATGGTTCAGGCACATGCACAATACACTCATAATCAGAGACTCTTACCATTCATCGACTAATAATCTATCTGGGCTTCAGAGAAAATTAACCTGACAGTTTCTTTGTATCAACGTAAGAAATAAGGTCAATATTTTGTAAAAATAATTTATAATTTAGTGCGATAAGACCGCCCCTTGTACATCTCTATTGGTTTCCATTTTGTATATTTTTTCCGTGTCTGTTGTGCATTAAAGTGTATTGTATTATATTGTATTGTATAATCTTTTTTTATTTCAGATGATAAATTGATTAGTGAGGAAGGCAGGCGTGATGCTTTCGCCAAGTTCCTGGAGCAGTCCGACACTTGGCAGAGGAAGAAGGCACTCGTGGATGTACTCAACTGCTGGCCTCTTACGAGGAATAGGTGACCTGTCTATTTATAGTTTTATTCTTTTGTTCCATTATATGATACTATAACATCCGTATTTATACTATTTTAAAATTTCGTACTTATTCGTAATTAATAAAAACATGTTTGCTTTTTAGCGAATCAAGGAGTCTACAAAGTGTGTATTTAAACTCTTTGCTTAATAACTCAGCAGAACGGAAAGAGAACTTGGTTCTCATCAAGCTACTGCTGAGGCGGCCGGTACTTGTTGAAGAGGTAATATCTACATATTTTTAGTTCTAAAGTTAAATATATATATACCTACATATAAAAAGAAATGAAATATATATAAGACTGAAGAGGTAAATGCGATACGATCTACGTAACGATCACTTTTCTCCATTAAATTATATTCTGATTACAGGAAATAAAATGGCTCGCAGACAATGTGCCCGAACACTCGGTACTCAATGCCATTTGGATTATGCTCCTTAGCAAATGTGAACATTCCAAGGACGATATATTGAACTTAGTGCTTCAGCATAAGGTACGGAATATTGAATACAGTAGACTCTACTGAGTAGAGTATTTAATTTGAAAATAAAAACTTTATAATTAAAAGAATATAACTGTACAATAAAATTCTCTTTTCAGGAATACCTACAGAACCATGATATAGACGACGAATTGATCATAGAACTGCTAGACAGCAAAATGTTCATAAAACTGGTCACAACCCCACTTCATGCCTTCTTTATCAACTATATTATCACCAAGGAGGCCACAGGCGAGGAGGCGGTTAACAAATACACAGTGCAGTGGGCCACGTCCGAACTCGTCAAGGCCGGCTATTTAGCAGAAGCAGGACATGTACAGCTCATGTCTATGGGCGTCCCAACCCCTCTGCGTGGATTCTCGGAATCCGTCATGTACTCCAAAAATATGTTTACTAATTAAATGTTGTATTCCAATCAAATAGGTGTCTATATAATCTCTATTTAATAAATTATGGTTACAGGGCTGTGTTGGTTTTATTTCTTTCGTTTATGTCTCATGGTATCAACTAAAATAAAAAATGTTTAGTGATTAGGGCTATTCTTAGGATAATGAAAATCCAGGGTGCTGCTCGTAAAGTAATTTTCTTTTTTGATGTCTTAGATACGTATTTAACGTAGTATCCTCTATTAGCCTAGCAGTAGGCAGCCCATCATTCACTGCTCTGTTACCCAAAAACTGAACAGCTTACGATATCATTAAGAGTTTCAAAAGATATGCAATTTAGTTATTGCAACATTGTCATAATTATCATGCTTTATAAACTGTACTTACAGTTAGCAGCTATAAAACAATACGAAAAAATCTGGCGGGAACTTTAAAAAAGAGCGCTTCAGAAAAATTTTCAAATTCCTTTTTTATTAAATATTTCCTAATTTTTTGCTTAAAAGTTAATTAAAATAACAGTACTAGGTGTGCAAACCTGTAAAAATGGTAGGAAACGAGGGGGGCGGGGATAACCCGCCCACCTCACATAAACGTCCTCGGCCTGAGGCCGGAGGCGGAGGGACAGACATAAACATGGATGGCGGCGGCGGTGAGCTTGACTATTCTCCATATATTAAACCAGACTATAAGAGACTTTACCCAGAAAATGCCACATATCTAGATTTTAAAGTGTTTATTGAAGCTACCAACAACAAGGATAGAATAGGCAATAAGAGCCCTATCTATCTCAATCATATATTTTCCAGTGAAATAAAAGGGGTGACGGCTATACAACGAATAAACGCAAATAAAATAGCAGTAATATTTAAACAGTATAATACGGCCAATAACTTCATTAACAACACCACTTTTCTCAACAAACATGGCTTGAAAGCCTTTATTCCGGCTGCGCAAATAGAAAAAACAGGTATAATTAGATTTGTACCAGCAAATATTTCCAATAAAGAATTATACACCAAACTTACATCAATATATGAAATTATAGCTATAAGAAGATTCACAAAAAAGGTTGGGCAAGAGCGAGTAGGACTACAAACAGTAAGCATTACTTTTCTATCGAATGTACTTCCAGACAATGTACAATATGATTTGTTTTCATACCGTGTTTTTGATTATATACCCCCATTACAGCAATGTTTCCGTTGTTTTAAATTCAACCACTCTGCTAGGATATGCAATGGCAAACAAAGATGTTCCATTTGTGGAGGTGAGCATTTATATAAAGAATGTGATAGACCAACAGAGATCTGCTGTTGTAATTGCAGCGGGCCTCATCTTGCAATTTCTAGATTATGTCCAATTAAGTTAAATAAAATTTTAGAAAAGAAAAATAAGATTACTTATGCAAGTGCTACATTGACGAAACAACACATGAGTGATAATATTGAATTCCCACCTCTGCCACCTCCAAAAATTAAACCAATTGACACTGTTAATAAATCTGTAAATAAGCCTGTATATACATCTGTAAATAAGTCTGTATCTGTAAATAATCCTGTACATAGTGTAAATAAATCTAAAGATGTCCCTCCTAAGGTAGACATCAAAGCCCAAATAGTTGCCAATAACGATGTACTTATGGCCCTGGTACAGACGTTGGTGGAACTGGGTAATAAGGGAGATAATACGCCTACCACCGTAAATAGTATTAAAGAAACACTACTTAAAAATCTCAAGTAATGGATCCAAGTCACACACTGTCTAAGCTACGTATTGCTCAGTATAACATTCAAAGTGCTAATAGTAAAAAACCCTTATTGATTCAGTTCTTACAAAAACAAAATGTTGACATTTGCTTACTTAACGAAACATGGTTTAAAGACAATAGTTTTAGAATACCCGGATATAACATTTATAATAAAAATTCTAATAACACTCATAATGGTGTAGCAATACTGATTAAACCATATTTAAAGTACAAAGTTTTTAACACTAGATTTTATGAAGACATTCAAACTGTTGCTCTGTCCTTAACTACTGTGCATGATAGATTGACTATTCTCTGTGTATACTGTCCTCCTTCTAGTGGGCATATACGGATTAATAGACTACGTAATATAATTAATGATCTTCCAAAGCCTATATTTGTCAGTGGTGACTTTAATGCGCACCACATTGCATTTGGTTGTCTGTCCACTAAGAGCAGAGGTCAGGATTTATTTAATATCATTGATGACTTGGATTTATGTATTTTAAATGATGGTAGTTTTACAACTGTTAACAACCCGAGGCGAAATCCGTCTGCAATTGATGTTAGCTTTATTAGTGCTAACCTCGCATCAATATGCGAGTGGTCTGTACATGATGATTCCATGGGCAGCTACCACTACCCAACAATAACAGAGATTACACTACATATAGATAAATATCATATTAATCCCCCTGTTGATAGGTATGTATATAAAAAAGCAAATTGGACGGAGTATAAAACTATTTCCAAAACAATATTTAATGATTTAGTCCTAAAATTGTATGATCCTATTTCAACCTATAATGATTTTTGTTCTCGGTTAGACAATTTAAAAGATATGACAATTCCTAAACTCACTAAACCAAATAATTTTAGAAGCAGACCTCCAGCTCCTTGGTGGAATGACATTTGTGAAAAAAGTGTAACTGCCTCTTACAATGCATTGAAATTTTATAGAAGTGAACCCACTATGGAGAACTATCTAGATTACAAAAGAAAAGATGCATTAAAAAAAAGGACTATATCAGAACAAAAAAGAATAGGTTGGGATAGCTTATGTAACACTTTCAATAGAACTACTCCTATAAGTAAGATTTGGAATCTTCTAAAAATGTTCAAAGGTATAAGAGCTGGCAATAAATCATATAAAGATGAGTTTATTTCTCCATTTCTAGATAAATTATCCGACAATTGCAATTTAAAAGATGCTGATAGTTTAGGCAATATTTTCGAACTAAATAATGATAATCTAAATTCCAAATTTTTGCTAGATGCTTTTACATGGTCTGAATTTAAAATGAGTTTGCTATCTCGGAAAGACACTACACCTGGTTTAGATGATTTCCCCTACTGTATTATTAAAAATTTAGATGAGTCTGCACAAAAAATGTTTCTAAATATTCTTAATTTACTTTGGCATTGTAAATGTATTCCACAATCATGGAAAACACAATGTGTGATTCCGATACTCAAACCAGATAAACCTTCGGAGCTTGCCAGCTCTTATAGACCAATATCACTGTCTTCATGTCTTGGTAAAATATTTGAAAACATGATTAAGAATCGTTTGGATTGGTATATGGAATCTAACGGCATCATTCCACATGTTCAATATGGATTTCGTCGAGGGCGAAGTTGTGCAGACAGCTTCACTTCCTTAATTTTAGACCTGAAACATGCAAAGGATAAAAAATTACACACTGTTTGTGTATTTCTAGATGTTCAAGGTGCATTCGACAGTCTAGATCCAGCTATACTTGTACAAGTTATGTCTAGGTTAGGCGTACCTGGTCAGCTATGTAAATGGATATATAACTTTTTGAATAATAGAACACTCTATGTAAAACATAATAATACATTGTATGGTCCAAAAGGTGCATCTAAGGGTACAATGCAGGGTGCTACACTATCTCCTTTGCTATATAATATATACACAAGTGAAATCTGTAAATTTGTAAACAGTAATGTAGATATTTTGCAGTTTGCTGATGATATTGTTTTTTACAGTAGTAATTATAATGTAGAAATTGCAATTGACAATATTAACAGAGCCTTGTCCCAACTATTTCACTATTATAATGATGAGCTACATTTAAAAATTAACCCCTCCAAAAGCAGTGTTATGATATTTGGCAATGAGAACACAAATTCAAAAGTTATTTATAATGGAGAATTTATAAATCCAGTAAATTCAAAGAAATTTTTAGGCATAGTAATAGATAGGAATTTAACTTTTAAGGAACATATTAAATATATATCAAAGAATGCTCTTAAAGGTTTAAATATAATTAAATGTCTTGCAGGTGTCTCATGGGGAGCAGACCCGAAAATATTGTCAATTTTGTATAAAAGTATAGTTAGAAGTCATTTTGATTATAGTTCACTAGTGTATATAAATAGTACTCATGTAAATAAACTAGATCTATTGCAGAACAGGGCTTTGAGAACAATTTCTGGTGCAATGTGCTCTACTCCCATAAGGGCCATGGAAGTGGAGACTAAAATTATGCCCTTAATTTTGAGACGTATCCTACTTGCAGAGAGATTCTGTCTTAAATTAATTGCTGCAAATAACAGAAAAATAATAAACAAAATTGTACCTTCTGTAAGTAGAACTCCTGGGCCTCTAACATCAGGAGAAGATCTCTTGAATGGCAAATCTCCAACATTGTCCAAAATATTGCTGGAAACAGAAAATAGTTTTACTGGTATTAGAAAACAGTGCCCATGGCCATGTTACTCTTTCTCTTATCAGTGTATTTCACATCCCATCAAAGAATTGCAAAATCCCATTAATAATAATTTAGATATGTTGCAATTTTTGGCAGAAAATAAGAATTATTATGTTATTTACACTGATGGCAGTAGGGGGAGTAATTATGTGCGTGCTGCTATATATGATCCACATGCTAAACTCTCTCAAAGCTTTGTTCTGCACAATACATGTACTATATTCACTGCAGAGGCATATGCAGTTTATCAGGCTTTAATACATATTCGCCAAAATAACAATTGTAAATACTTTTTGATTGTCTCTGATTCACTGAGTTTGATAAAAGCCTTATCTAACCTTACAGTTTCGTTTAAGTCAAATTATATTCTGTATTTTATCAAAGAAATAATTCATCAATATTATCTTAAGCACATCAAAATTGCCTTCCTGTGGGTACCTTCTCACCGAGGTATCTCTGGCAATGAGATAGTTGATAAAACTGCTTATGAAGGTTATAATGCTGTTGATGTTAGAAACGCAATGGAAATTCCTATGACTGATTTCCTGCAATGTATTAATGAAAATATATATAAGTTATGGATAGAAATGTGGAAGAAAGACCAAGACATCAAAGGAAAGTGGTATGGAAGTATTCAAGAAAGATTACCTGTTAGACCCTGGTACAATAAATTGAAAGAAGCCAGCCGAGAATTTATCACTACGATAAATAGATTACGCTTTGGCCATAATACTGCACCGTCACACCTTTTTAGACTTGGCATTAATATAAACAATACATGCCCACATTGTGAATCCCAAGAAGGAACCATGGAGCATCTTATTTTTGACTGTCAAAACTTCTTGCTTGACAGATTAGTGTTGGCTAGTGAACTTAGTGATGTAAACTTTAAGTGCGATTCTTCATCCCGCCCGCCGCCACTTGAATTGTTATTAAAAAACAAAAACACTTACAAACCGATATATAAATATATTAAAAACACTATTCAAACAATATAAAAGTGAAGTGATAAGGACATAGTGCAGTGTTTCATAAAATAAAATAAGACTTGACTTAAAGGTCTTAGTTACCAGGTCATAAAATTCCAAAAAAAAATAAAATAAAACAATACGTAACTGTCAATGTCAAAAATAATACTTTGAGGTTAGGTCGCGAATATTTCTTACAATAATATCAAAATAGATTACTAATTACATATGAGAGTTGCATAAAAATATGCTGAGTGCAATTCGAAATACTTTGCGGGTCCCCGCGACGGCCGTGGTGCGGTTGTTCCAAACATCTGCGTCCCAAGCATCGGACAAGTTCGATCACAAGCGAATACCTCAAGACGATGAAGGTGTTCAGGGTGAAAAGATCGTCGACCTGGATTCTGTTCTTAAAGTGTAAGTACTGATAGCACAGGATTTTATATAATACTTTTTGAATGTACGTAAAAAGCCAACCACAGATATCAAAAACTGTATTTTATTTTTTGACCTTGTTTCAGGAAACAAAACTTATTCCCAACTATAGATTCAGATAATTTATTATTTGATGGTTCACTGTATAAGGATTTGCCAATTTGTAACATCCGAGTGACCCACAACAACACCATATTCACCATGACAGATGCAAGTGGCACCGTGAAGATCATCAGGTCCTGCGGCATGGAGGGCTTTAAGAACACGAAGAAAGGAACTAACATTGCTGCACAAACCACTGCTATTGCAATAGCCAATGTAAGTTGATGATATTGGCAGCATTTGTAATTAATTGTGTGCCCCTAAGTAGGACATATCACTTACCTCCTTTTTTGAAGTTAATTAAAGAAATATCAAATAAATAACAACATTCCCTTTTCATAGTTGTCAGTTAGAGAGGTAGAGCTGGAGTTTTCGTCACTAAACATTATATTTATTTCAGAGAGCTATTGACAGAGGATTTAAAACAGTCAGAGTGAGGGTGCAAGGCTTGGGGCCAGGTAGACTGGTAAGTTAAATGACCAAAAGCTAAAAATTATTAATTAATAATCATAAAAATATTATTTTCAGTGTTATGGACTCTTAGTACACTCAGTTAATAATTCTTGCATTAGCACCATAATTGTTTTTTTCTTTTACAGGCAGCAGTAAAAGGTCTGCAAATGGGTGGTCTAGAAATTGTATCAATTACAGACAATACTCATGTGTCATGGAACCCACCACGGCCAAGGAAAGCCAGAAGATTGTAATTGTACACAAACTTAGTCTTAATTAGTTCAATAGTTCTTGTATAAATGAAAGAAATACTTTAACATGAAATATGTTTTATTTTATAGCAAACAAATAATATTTACATTTATTTATCCTAGAGTTAAATGATAGTATTGTACATGTATTAGAAACCATACTTTGCTTGAGTTTGTCTTTTCGACATTCTGTTGTTTGCCCATTGATTCTGAAGTTCAGCTTCATTCGCTTTGGCCTAAAAACAAAATAAGATATTAATCAAATATTTATAAAAAGAAAATCCACCACTTCTCAGGTGTAATAAAAACTATTAAATGGGTAGTGACAACAATTAACTATGATCTTAACATTGCATTGTGACCGTGATCACCAAATCAATCCACATACTAAGACAAGGAACTAAACTCATGTCTCAATATTAGAAAAGACTGATAGTTGGCAGGCTTTTGGTAATGGTGACCAAAAAAACATAAATCTACATTCAATAACCCCAAATAACTTCCATATAGTGATTATATTTATTTAGCAGAGATATAAGACCACAATAAGTAGGTATAAGTTATTTGAACACACCTGGAACGCCAAGTATGTGATCTGGTGCTTCCTTCTCTGCTGTGTGGTGGGCTCATTGCCCTTCTTCTTGCTGGCCGACACTCGCTTGGTGGTGTCGTCCATCAAACCCTTCATTAACATCTCGCGTGCATTTGCTAATACTTCATGTTGGTTCACATCCACTATCTGGATCTCCTCACGCTTCCGTTTGCCACGCGAACCGCAAAGTTTCATTATCTGTTTTAAAATTTAGTAATTAAACATTAAAGTCCCATGTAAAAGGGCTATGCCATCTACTGGTTGCAAATTCAAACTCCAGGTTGCTACTGAGATTTTTTTTAACACAAAAACATAGTTACATTGTCCAACCCAGGTATCAAACGAAGGATGAAGGAAAATAATCACAGCTTTTTTTTTTATTGCCCCTCCCTAATATTTCTCCTGTATTGTGGGTACAGTTTACAAACATACATGTCACATGCACACACAACCAGGCCCGAAGCAACTATCTGCAGATCATACAAATATTTGTTCCATGTAGGGATTGAACCCGCAACATGTAGCACAGAAAGTTATCGCTTTTTATCACTATTAGCTAATCTCTTATCCACTGCGCCAACCATGTCATCAAATACCCTATCTTGCAAAATAAAGATGTAAAATATAAACTACTACTGATACTCACAGCTTCCTCATCAAGTTCAACCTCATTACTAGTGCTTTCAGTTCCATATCCATTATAAGCAGAGCTTGCTGCACCATATTCTTCTACACCCTGACTATCATGATCAGGTTCCAACTGCATATGGTTAACTTCATCCTTTTTGAAGAATGCCTCAATACCCCTTGGGTTTTGTTCAGATTCTTGTACCTTTTCATTTTGATCTATATCTAATGGTATATCCACATCATCTGGTATTTCCACAGGTTTGTGTATTGAGAAGAAATCATTTTGCACTTCATCATTTTCACTTTCATCTGAATAGTCATTTATGAGAGGTGTGGGGTCAACTTTAGCCTTCTTTAGTGGTGTAGGTAATGAAGACTTTTTGTCACTGGTTGCTGGTTTCTTTGTGAGTACATGAGGTATTAAAGACTTTGTTGTTGCAATCACTCCATTTCTTGGTTGTGGTAGCATACTGAGTAAGCCAGATTTTTTCTGTAAATTTTATAAATATACAAAGGTCATGAAAATTCCACATATAAAAAAAATATATGAGTTGCCCACTTTTGCACTTACCATACTTGCTGCTCTGGGCTTAGTATTTGGTATACTGTTCTCCACATCTTTGAACTGAAAAGCACATTGTTTTTCAGAATAATTACCAAGTTTCTAAGGTATAAGAATATTATTATTACGAAATTATGTTCAAGAATGTCTTACATCATTAAGTGAGGGTACTGTGATTTTAGCTTTGGGTTTCACAGCATTGGCTACTTCCTTTTTAAGCAAAAATTCATCATCTTCTTCAATGACAGCTGGCTTTTTATTTGTGGGTTGAGGTAGATAATTGAACAAGCTAGGACCACTCTCCTGTGACTCTTCGTCTCCATTTGTCGTCTTTGTTGTAATTGGCTTCTCGACTAATGGTTCTGAAACTAAATTATTGAGAATAATATTTAATCACTCAGCAAACTCAGGCAACATCCAAACCAAAGTTGTTAAAATCATATTTATCTTGCTTTTGCTTGATAAAGGAACAATTGCTATTACTATTTTGTTATAAAATACATTGCCTACCATGTAAACTTTCTGGTTTGTTGTTCAACAGTACAACGGGTGCATTCTCATCGCCTTCGTCTTCGTAATCACTTGAGTCACTGTTTTCGTATGCTACTAAAGCCATAGTTTGGTATAGTTTCTATAATACGTCAGAAATGTTTATTCATTTATTATTCTGATGTAAATTCTAATTTCTATTTTCTCTGAAACAAACAATGACCAATGTACATATAGTATAACTATGACGCAAACTGACAGTTTCAAAATGACACGAATTAAATGACAGACAGATAGAAAAAGGTGTCGAACTTGTCCTTAATGGCGTACGATTAGCATGCAGCGAATATGAATACAATTAGTCGATTATTGAGTCGAACGGTTTTGTTGTGACAAAAATATCGCTGATACAAACGACCTCGGTTGGCGGCGACGACGATAAGTGACAGCTGTCAGCTGTTAAAATTTTCCAGGTACCCGAATAGGAAATTTGTTAAAAGTCGACGTTTTTATCATAAAAAATTAAAGTAGGCAACAAGAAATAATTAATACAATAGGTCCAGGATTTTCTTTTAAACAGTTTGATTGTTTAAACCCCTTTTCACCTTAACATAAGCATCTTTACCAACAAGTAAGACTTTCCATATTCTGTACCGAAAAAAATGCCGAAGAAATTCGTTGGCGAGAACAGCAAAGCTGTAGCTGCTCGACAGCGCAAAGAAAATGTGAAACAGGAAAAAGACCAGAAAGTGAAGAAAATGATGGAGGACGCGGAGTGGGAGGATAACGATGATAAACTTAAGAAGAAACAACAGAAAAAGGTTAGAGTTCCAGAACATGTTTATAAAATTACGCATAAATATCTGTTATTAAATAATACCTAAACGTAATAAATATTCAAAATTCAGGTGTTACTTGGTTGCATTTCCCTAAAATTAATTAGCAAATGACTCGGAAATGTATATTAATACCCTGTTAGACACATAACACGCCAGCGCTACCACAGCATATTGTCTGCTTTGAAACACAGCTGCAAATACACTGCACATTGACTCAAATGACCCCCAAAGTTAAAATCCTATGACTGTATGACTAAAAACCTTACTTTTGATTTCTTAGGAAGAACAGGAGAAAAAGCGTCTAGAACAGCTTCAAAAGAAAGCAGAAGCAAAGGCTTTGCTAGAAAAAGAAATGGAATCATTGAAAGTGGCTCCAAAGGCAGCACCACCCCCACCGAAGATCACACGAGCACAGATTGAGAAGATGAAGGAGAAGTCTATCAAGGCTGAGCCAGTTAAACCAGTGGTAAGATATTCAAATAAAATCTGTACTTTGTAAAAATTCTTACTACCTTCCTATAGGAAATAAAATATGACTTATAGGCTGATTGAACCTAAACAGTTGGCAAAACCAAGATTACTTCAGTAGATCACTGTCCATGAATGTTAACTATTGAACACTTGTCCAATCTCTGTTTTATGTCATTGACTATCAGTCAAATGTTATCCTGTTTGTTTCAGCCTTCCAAAGTGGTTGTGGAGGAGCCTCCGCTGGAGGAGAATCTCAACAGGATTCAACTTGATGGGGAAGTGGCACAGACTGTTGATGAAGCCATCTCTATTCTTGGGTACTTGACTAAAATACTATATCAATTCTGTATGAATGTCAAGAACATCTTTTTTTTTTTTGCTGATTTTCTTCTTCTAGTATTATTGTAAATCTTATTACTAATAAAGTAATTCTTCTTCTCCTTAACAATAATAAATGAATCAGATATTAACTAGTGAAAGGAAATTCTGTCCACATGTTACATGTGGAAACATAGTGTAACATGTGGATTTAAGTGTCAAATAATATGGTGATTATCTGCTAAAGACAAATCCCATAAAATTTGAAATTTCATTTCCAGTGACAAGTCAGAAACAGACAGGCATCCTGAGAAACGTCTGAAAGCAGCATACACAGCATTTGAAGAAATAAATCTACCATTACTAAAGGCTGAATACCCTTCTTTGAGGCTGTCACAACTCAAACAGATGTTGAGGAAAGAATGGCTCAAATCACCACAGAACCCACTCAACCAGAATGTGTGAAGAGGGAAGAGAAGGCAATTCTAGGGATCAACTTTTATAGAATGCTTATAAGATTTTGTTTCAGTCTGGTACAACTTACATGTAGGTTTTGTGATGTCAATCAATGTTGTATAGTTACAGAGTTATACAATAATTGTAAAATAATAATTAGTAATGTCCTGGACTATGCTCAATGTGTGGTGACAAAGATTTTCTACTTTGAAAAATTCTATAGTAATGTAATATGAAACAAAGTCTATTTTTTTATAATTCACTCGATATCATAGTTGATCTTTCATTTATAACCATGATATAAATACAATAATGATTCATTCGCAAGGTTTTAGTGATAGAAATCATTGTTTTTGATTGTTTCACTTATTTATTTTGTAAAATGCAGTCTCACTTTGTAAGACAGAATGGTTTTGCACTAGATTAACAAAATGTTGTAAATATGAAATATAAAATTCTAAATTCACTCGGGTTCATTACTGTACTGCAATGGTATGCCTTTGCGGCCCTCTTCAGCTTTTTTCACTTCAGTTTCTCCTAACTTTTGTTCTAAACCTTTCCAAGACCTGTCTTGGAGGTTTTGTCCAATACTTTCTAGGGCCCAATTTTGTTTTTCTGCTAAGGCTGTGCTGCTTCCTTCATGGGAGTCTACTTTAGTCTCTCTAATCTTTCCTGTGATGAGACTAACATCTGTAATCTCCTTGATATGTTCAATATCACAGTAATGGCGCCTCCCTGGTAGTAGTTGGTCATAGTCTGTGACATGTGTTGTGAAGTAAGGTTCTCTATTGGAGTTCAGAGCAACTTCAAGTTCATATGGGTAGACAATAGGTTTGTAGAAGTCTCTGGCACTGTATAAATCATTTTCTGGGCATGCAATCATTACATAGATGTCAATCTGAAAACGAAAAGTATATTTTAATATATAACATAATTATTCTACAGAGGTATGGGACAGATTTTAAATTTCAATACACAAGTATAGACAGCAAAATAAAAAACTTACTTCAGGGAAATTGGCCAATTTAGGAACATTAGGTTTGCCCACAGATACAATATAGCTTTTCTTTCCATTCACTTTGCACAGCTGCTTCATCCTGCTAATTATGTCCTTGGTCTGATCACCAGCCAGCTTGCAAATTAGTATGCCAACAACATTGGCATCCTTGCACTTCTCAACAAGGAATCTTCGGCGTTTGAACCACGCTGTTTCTTCTAAACTCTCTACTTTACTTGTGTCTGGGTCTAGGATATACCATTCTGATGCTGTGTACAAATAAATATAAATAAAATGAACTGCATATTTGCTAGATATAAATAGCCAGTATTAAAAAAATATATTACAGGTTTGCTTTGTTTTTACCTGCAATAGATATAGTGTAATTGAACAGTGTTTGTCCCCTTGACCCAATGTGAATACAAATACAGTCTTTGATATCTTCCACTGTTAACTCTTCCCCTTCTCTATTCTTAATGATTCTGCCTAGAAACCTGTTCTGTTTCTCTTCAATTTCTACATAAGATATGTAGCTATGTGGGTAATACTGGAACCAGTATTTGGTAATATTATCTAGAATAAATATAACATTTATTAATAACAATAATAAATAAATAACTATGAATTGCTACATAATTATCATATATTTTTTAAAATATTGATAGGGGAACTTAAATATATTCTTAAATATTTTTTTGGAATAAAGAATGTACTAAAAATATTCAGGATATGTTTACTAATGAGAAAATAATGTAATTTAAGATGTGCCATGATGGATTTTATATAAAATTCACCTCTGCAATGTTCAAACACAGCATCATAAAACAAGCAAAGCTTGACATTGTCATCAGAGTTAAAGTGTTCATGCAACAGTTTCATGGTTTTCTCAACATCTAGGTGTTTCTTAGACAGCACTGTGAATACAGGAATGTTGGTCTTGGAGAAACAGGTGTGACCATAGTGGACTATTGCATTTCCTTGCACATGCATCGCAGCTACGGAGTCCACACAGCAACTGAAATGGTAACAGCAGATTACACGAACCGTATGCAATTATATTTAAAGTTTATTAAGAATTTATAATGATACATATATATATAGCAAATTTTAACACTAGCGACCCATAATAGCATTATTATTATAATAAACCTCAACAACATTATATACCTTGCATAGGAAGTGTCGCCAAGAATATAGAGATCAACTTCGACTCTCTTCTTGATTTCCTCATAAATATTAGCACTAACACCCAGTAGTTCATCAGGGAATTGAAGGCAAACCTGTAGCAGGGCGAATATAATAAAAAACCTATGCAAAACATATTTCAGAAAAGGTGTGCGAGTTATGTTTACCTTCAAGAAATTGTTGTCGGTTATCCATTTACATGTTTCGTTAATGTCAAAGCGTGTTATCAAGTCTTCGCACTGTTCTTCGGCATTGTTGATTTCTAACTCTCTTTCGATGCATAATTTGCCGTCTGTTGTAAAATTTGCCATTGTTTGATCTCAAAATAAACAAGCACGTTCACCACTTCGACTTCAATAATTTGACATTACGTCTCACAGAATCTGTCAAGGTGATTACGTTTCATTTTATGTAATATTATATAAAGAGAGTACGTAATTAACTAGGTTTCGAACGTGATGGTACAGTTGTTTTGTTGATAAAGTCTTAGATACTTAATTTTGATTAAGTCAAATTAATGATTTTAAGTCCAAGAACTTGTTTTAATAATTTACTTATCTAGCCGTGGGTGACAATATGATAGTAGAAATAAATTTTCTTTTTAACCGATGTATTCCTATACTAATATTGCTGCTTAATTTTTATTGGAAAGATTGCATCGGTACGCCTAGCGGAGCACCAGACGATCTCATGTTCCAACACTCGGGGAGCCTCTTTCCTCTGTGAAACATTATGTTTTCATCTAAGCAGAAAAATACATAGTGTAGGGTCATAGAATCTTGCGTACTTAAAAAAGAAAAAAATCCTAGCTAAATTCGAAACTGGGCTGGTGTAAATTACTCAAAGGAGTCTCGTGCTCGATTTTGATCAAAACAAAAATGCATCATTGGAGTTTTGAAAAAACAATATTCCAAGTCAGGAATTGAAACAGTTGATTTTGGAAAAAAAAAAACATGCTGTATTATTACACCGTCCGATAGTGTTAATAGGCATAGATTATACTATATAATATGTTAATAGGGATCAAAGTCTGGGAAGTAATGGCATACGGCATATAATTCTTCTCTATGTGTGAATGTCACTGAACTCCTAAATGGCTGGACCGATTTTGATGAAATTTTTTGTTTGTCTGGATCTCTGGAAGATTTAAATTCACAACTCGATCTCATAGGTAGCGCAGCAATAGGGTTCTAGGACAGGTTCAGGCAGACATCCGTCGGGTCTGCTAGTGGTCCTATAAAATGTTGCATTATGTGTAAGTTTCAACACTAGAATTTTTATGTTAAGTCCTAATAATATTACAGCTGTCAATTTTTTCTTAACACTTAGGATAAACATGATACAGGTATTTCCAAAAGAAACCTTTATTCAAATGAGTTCAGTACACTGGTATATAAATAAGCAACAAAGATGGTAGCACTCTCTAATATCCCTCATCACTGACTGTGATTTCATAGGCAGGATAGGCTTTCTTAATTAGTTTAGCAGCAATGTCATGGTCAGCCTTTCCGTAGCCTTGAGAATAGCCATAAATATGCAGTTTCTTATTTTCAGCATCATGGGATATTCTTCCTCCACCTAATGGTTCACAGTCTAAAGGCTGAAGTTTTTCCTGCACCTGAAAGTTTAAACTTGAATTATTAATTTATTAAAATAAAAGTATTAAATATACATTTTATATTAATACCATTGTAGCTAAATTGAGTGTTCAATTAACTAAACCGAATGTGGTGAAAAATCGCAATGAAATTAATTGAATTGATTTCAATGCTATATTCTGTTTTAAATACTTAACTCATCGTAAATATCTGAATGATAATTGCATCTTTTATAGCCGCGAACGATTACAGTTGGTTCCACATTAACTTTCGTTTTGTCATACACATTTATCAATATGTATTTGAATACTCCACTGGGGTCTATATCTACTTTAGGTAATGCGTCTAATGCTGCTGACATCTTTAGGCAGCAATGTATCAAATTTGGAACTAAAAATAAATAAATGGTTAGCATTGTAGAAAGAGGTTATTTTGAAGTCACTGAATTACATTTTCTTTTACTTTACTTACATCTTTGTACGTGTTTTAAATTAGTTGAAGAAAAGAGACTGCTTATATGTGAGAGCGATATCACTCTAAATAACATTAGACTTCAAAATAATCTAAATAAACTGGACGAATATGCCGACAAATTTTGACAGAAGAAAGAAGTTGACATGACATTGACTTTACTAACTGTCAAAGTTTAAGCGAAATTTTGACAATACTAAACCGTCATTATTCGAAATAGATTTAAAAAAAAAAAACACAGTTTTTGTGACAAGATTTTTTATTTACTAGAATTTTAATAATATTTTTATTTTATTTTTAAGTTTATCTAAAATTAAAAAAAGTTAAGCAACTGAAAAACTCCAGATTATAGTTATATGTGCCAATTGCAAAGGATTCTTTTCATTGTTTGTTTACCTATATTAATGAAAAATTAACAGACAAATTAATAACTCTTTTTTTGAAGTCGGTTTGAGTGTTTTCGTCGTATGCGTCCCAGACAGAAAAAAAGAGTCTCCACTAAAATTACTAAATCTTTTCGCTAATAAAACTATGTAGTCATAATCAAACAGCATCTCTATCTCCGAAAATAGAATCAAGAATTTACTCTACTCAGTCTACTACTCTATTCTACGGAGTAGAAATGTACCTACTCGGGAAAAATGCGACTCGAGTTAGCTCGAGTTGAATTTCGAATTCAACTCGAGTTAGGGGCCGTCCATTAATCACGTGATGTTTTTTTAAGCATTTGTAACCCCTCCCTCCTCCTTGGTGATACGTGGTGAGGTTTGAAGCCTTCCCCCCGCCACCCAAAATCTTGTGTATTTTTTGAAGTATGGATGTAGGATGAGCATTTTTTTAGATGCCTAAGTGAAAAATAAATTACCGCGGTACTATACAGCCAAAACTCGAGTTTGGAGCTTAACTCGTATTAACTCGAGCCAAGCGCAACTCGAGTTAACTCGGGTTAGTAAATCGAGTTGACCCATCACTACTACGGAGTCGGACGGAAAAAAATGTCTATGAGATGATGTGCCTGTGATTATTGTTTAGCTGTCAGAAATATTAAGTAATTTGATATTTTTTATACCAAAATGAATGTAGCATCATTAAAAATGGATTCAAATCTGACTGGTAAGTATTCATTAACCACTTATTTATTGAACAATTTTAATTGATAGTTACGAAAATTCTAATATTGAATCCAAGAATATGGTTCAAGGTTAAAGATTCCAAAGTAAGGTTCGTGGTGTTTTTTATAAAACTACAATATTTTTTCAAATGGTTCTTGTCATTGTTTCATCTAATTTATAAACATACTTTTTTATTACATGTACCTTGCAGTGTTAAAGTGGATAGTTACAGTACAATTGTAGTGTCCTTATTTATCCAGTTTGGCTGCATAATGTAAATCTGTGGGATTGGATTAGTCATAACGTCAATAAATTCTCTTGAGAAAATTTAAACAACTTTACACATTAGTACCATGATATGTTCATCAGGATGTTACAAGCTATCTTTCCACCATGGAGTATGAACTAATTTCATGTGATCATATCATTCATAGTATACATATCGAGGACACAACAAAAAATTACAAATGTTAGAAAAACAATGTTCATATTGCAGGCATGTGGGTGAGTTTCTTCACGGCTGCTGGTATACCTTCAGATGTGTCAGCAACATATGCCCTGACTTTCACGGAGAACCGGATTCAGAATGACATGCTGCTTGACCTCAACAAGGAATACTTGCGAGATATGGGCATCACAAGGATGGGAGATGTTATTGCTATATTGAGGTGAGTTTGTGGGCTTTTAGAATTCTTTTATACCTTTTTAATAAAGAGATCTATCCTGACATATAGTCTGTATAACCTAAAGAAATAATAATTAACAATCTGTTCGTTTTATACCATTGGAGTTTCATATTATGATGAAAATCTCAAGTAAAATAATTACCATCTAGTATTAAACGACAGGTTGAGTTAAAAAAATCCCTGATGACATATCATTAAATGTTGTGATCACACAGTACCATTTTCCATCAGTTTGGTCAAACTTATTATACTTAGTGACATATTAGAATCTACCAAGTAAAAGTAATTAAAAGATTTTAGAAGTAAGTTAGAAATAAATGTGTTTAATAGTGAACATTGTGCATATTAATGCCTCCCAAAGTAAATAGACACAAAACTGAAGGTAGATAAAAATACAAGAAAAACACATTAGATTTAATCACTCATACTTATGTAGGCATGCAAAGCAAGTGCACGAGAGTACAGCAAGAGACCGTGTGCTGAGCACCACAGTCACCCCTAAGGTGCCAGTTGCTGCCATCACTGGACGCACAACCGTGTCACAGCCATCCTCACGTGAGTCAAATATATCATTATACATCAACTGTGTTATTTAGAGTTATACCATTAAGTGTCCACATTTTGCTCTAAGTTAAAGCTGAGGTTTATTTGATAGAATTAAATTGAATTCAAACTTACGCACAGGAGTTGTGCATTTGTCGACTAGATCACTAGATAAATTAATTGATAATCAAGCTTACAATTGACACTCTTAGCTTACTTTTCAGAATAGTCTATAGAAAGTGTTCTCCAGATCACTTATGTATGATATTTCGTTCCACAGCCGCCAGTCGTATATTGGAGCACTACACGCGCAATCCACAAGTGCAGTCCGAGTCTCCCAGCCCAACATCTCAGCTGAAGAGGAAGTCTACCGATACTGGGTAAAGTATTTATCCAAAAAACAATTATGAAGTCAAACATTATGCTAGAATTTCTCCAACATATGTACCTTTATCTTAACAAGTAATTATATAGATGTATACAATTACTGTGTATTCTGATTATATCAGCGGCTTGGGCGTGGACCTACTCCTTATGCATATTAACACTATTAGTTTACTCAGTTCATGCAATCATGCGTCACATTTTCAAAGAATATTTTTCAAAAATTCTAATGTTAGACCTAAGGAAAGTAGCTGAACTAACTAACTGTAAATAATTTGTAATTACTATAAACATAGCAATGATTATTAATAAAGCTTGCTTGCTTTTTGCAGCAGGGATGATGACAACTGTTTGAAGAAATCTCGTCTCATACGGTTTGCAGCTGCATCACAGCCAATAGTTAAAGAAGGTAGAGTATTTATTTATGTTTTAGTATAGTTCTTTGAAAAAATGAAGTTGCTTACCAAATGGCTATAATAAACATTTCTTTTCCTCTTTCTATTTAAACACTAAAGTGTTTTGAAAGAATAATAATTCTGGATGCCACAGTTTGCATTTGTAGATAGGTGATCGCTATATATGTTTTAAGGGTTTACCTCATTTATTTCTGTCTTTGGACTATGGGAAAACAGAGGGTGGCCCTTCTCCGGAAATCAAATAGTACAATCAGAAACTCTTTTCTCAGAAATATCAATTATTCCAGGTACACAGAAAACAGTATTTGCCAGACTTGGAACTTCTGAACCTGTGAAGCCAGTGAAGGCACCTGCTCTCTCAACCAAGCCCGCGGTCAAGCCAATCTACGCGCGTCTCGGTTCCAAACCGGAACAGCCAGAAGGAGACAGTGACATACCCATAGACAAGGATGCTCTCAAATACGAAGGGATTCTCAAGAGCACTATCGAGAAGAAAGTGTTCACAGTCACCACAAGCAAGAATAATATTAGGAAAATTGCGCTAGGATGCACCATGAGAGCTGATGAGACCCCAGTCAGTGTCAAGTCAAAACTCGCAGTACCGAAATCTAAATCTGTTAAGTTTTCCAATCAAGTCCAATATAAAGAAATAGAGTCCATTCAGAATGCAAATCAAAAGGCACCAGTACAGAAGCTCGCTCTCCAGAAAACTGTCCAGAAATTCACGCCAGTATTTAACAAACCAGAAAGGAGGTTGTCTATGCCTGACGTGAACAATGGAGTTAAGGCGAGGTTAGGGGCCAAAAACACGAACAACCTGACTATTACAAGGAATGTATTCAACAGACTAGGCGTTTGATGTTGCAAGTCTGTGGTATGTGATTTATTGATTACATATATTTTGTGACCGCTCTATGTGACTTTAGTGATGATTGGGAGTGATCAAACAGTTGATAAGCTCCTTGTGGATTTTTTTTTGTGTTTCGGTGTAACGTCATAGATTGCTATTAATCGTTTTAGCTTGATTTAAAAGTTATTGCAGTCATGCAACTAAGCTGAATGGTAGTAAAACGCAAGAGTGAGGATATACAACGCAATTTTCGTCGCGTGTACTGCGACTGCGCAGCGTATCCCCCAGTAGATGGAGGAAAATAAAACAAACCTATTTTAGAGGTTTGTGTCTTGAAACAAACCTCATTTATATACATATAGGAGGACAGTCGCAGTCAAAGCGTAATTCTGACACAATTTTTACACTCTATTTCTTAATCGTTATTGTGTTTGCTTCCATTATAATATTGTTATAAATATTTTATAATTACATGGTGGAAATGTGTGACATTATTCTATAATTCGATTTAAGATGCCTCGCGTTAAAATAAATAAATAAATTCAACCCATTACTGTCCCACTGCTGGGTAAGGGTCTCTTCTCAGAACGAGAAGGTTTAGGCTTTAGTCCACCACGCTGGCCCAGTGCGGGTTGGCGGACTACACTCACCGTCAAGAACTTTATGGAGCCCTCAGGTGTGCAGGTTTCCTCACGATGTTTTCCTTCACCGTAAACGCAAGTGATAATCAAATTCTGATCCGCACATGATTCCGAAAAGTCAGAACTCAGACCCTCCTGCATGGAAGGCAAGCGTTCAACCGCTAGGCTATCAGTGCTGTTGTTAAAAAGTGCTCGCGTAAAGTGCCAGTTAATTCAGAGGGGTTTATATATAAAGGCGTTTTGTTCGTGATATGCCGAATGACAGCTGTTTATGGTAGAATGGTGTTGAAATTAGAATATATACAAATATGGAATTATTAATTCAAGTCATATCAACAAGAATGTGATTAGTATTAAGTAAAGGCCGTAGTCTTATCTACAGCCTTTTGACCCATTGCTGAGTATAGGCCTCTTGCTTTTACCACTTCTCTCGGCCCTGTGCTTCAATATGCATACAAACTGCATTTTTTTTATACCGTACCGTACCTCGTTTGGTCAAACGTCCAGCCAAATTTCTTATTATCCGAGCTTTGTTTGTCGTCGGTTTTTGGGATCCCGTTCTTGTATTTTATACTCAGCGTACTTTTACTTCAAAATGTCAACTGCCAACTTTCCAAATGCCTTCCAAACGAGCTGCGGATATTCGGATTAAAATATCCTCATTGATGATTTTCCTTGCGAATGGATAAATGATGTCCGAGTTAGTTAACTCTCGTAGCCTCGGACTATGTGTGCGTTTTTCGTGAAGTCTTTCAGACCTACCGAAAATGGATGCATAAAGACCTGTCCACAATCAAAGTTATTTGTTAATCCTTACAGAATTGCATTGAGTAGGATAATATTTATAAAAAAAAAACAACTGATTCAGCTATTTCGTCTGTAGGTATTATTATATAGGTATAGAATGTATGTATTATACTTGATCATCAAAAAAGCAACAAATAATAATGAATCTCTATAAATGCGGATTAAACATTTACTTAAGGATCAAACTTGCCAATAAAGTTAATCATAGCGCTGTGACATTGAAGTGTATCTTTTAACTCTGACTAATATATTTAGGTGCTAGCCTCATGACATTAAATGAATAAATAGAGCAATATTGTATAATTGACATAATTACCGAGTTGTGACATAATAGTAAGATATTGCAGGCGTCTTAGAGCGAACTGCCACTTAAATATGTAGCGCCTGTTGACTGCCAGTGGTGGCTGAGATGCCCTAATGATGTACACGAAGTTTCCCTCGCGTGTAAACTACAGTGAATTTGACACAACAAACTTAAGTATCAACTGGATTACTGGCAGGCAAGTTAAACAGGGGATCACCACAAAACTATCAAGTTTTGTTCAATGTTTTGATAGAAGACTGAAGAGAGAACGAATTTCTCAATTCTTAAGCCTTACTTTTCTCTGACGTCTGACGACTACCCATATCTGACGTGCATTTGATAATATTCTGTTGAGAAATTAACTTTTATTAGGTATACCTAAGATGTAGCTTAATTAAAATAGATATTAAATAAAGAAATAAGTTACGTTAGCATAAACATTTAACTTTCTTAGAAATATGTTTTCTATGTAAATATAATTATTTAATAAAGTATTAAATCGTTTCATTATTTATTTAATTTTGTTATACACGTCATAATATATCCCTAGGTGAAACTTGTTAACGATTAAGGGTCAATTCACATTGGCCCAAAGTCGAGTCGAAACGACACATCAATATAGTTTCCGCAACATCTATTTGCTCGTGCAATGTAAAATATACACTGCGCATTGCCGTGGCCCGAGATCAATCAATGTGAATTGGCTATAAGTATTCATACAGTAATTTACGAACAAGTTTAAGTAATTGTGTAGACAAGATCACGAATTAATCTTCAGTGTCCGCAGATAGACTAAGAACCCCCAGTGTCCCCAGGACGATAAGGAACAGCGAAGGATCTTCGCTCCACTGAAATCCCGGACTGCATTTAAAGGTATTTATGAATTCTCTTAAAAAATTAGATTTGCATATATTTAACAGATTTTACAGTCATTTCCATAAGCTTATGATTATTTAATTTTTAACGTAGAAGGTAATTATTAATCCAATTTCGTAATTTGTAATAATTATGGCCTTGTCCTTGGGTTGTGTAGGGGTACGCCTTTAAACTCTCCAGCGTCCAAAGAATCTCCTTATTCGGATTTAATTTGATTCCCAAACTTGCTTTTGGTAAAATGTTAGTATTACCACTTCAAAATGACGACACGGCTGGCGTAGTGGCTAAGCGATTAGCTTTCTGCGCTAAGTGTCGCGGATTCGATCCCCGCACGGAACAAATATTTGTATGATCTTAAGATAATTCGTTTCGGGTCTGGGTGTTTGTGTGTATGTGAATATATGTGTTTGTAAACGCACCCACGATACAGGAATTATTCCTAGTGTGGGGCAACGTTTTTTAAAGATAAACAAAAACAAAAAAAAAATCTACTTCGCACGTATAAATATATAATAGGAATTAGATATTTCCATTGAAACCAACGATTAGCCTTTTTTATTACTCAATCACGATCTAACTAGCAAACAAGTGATATTATTTTTATTTTGTCATCTCTAAAGTAATTGCAATAAAATTGTGACCAATGACCTCTTCACCTTAGTTTTTATTGTATCGGCATTGTTGATATTAATTGCCTTATGATTATGAAGCCTGTACTTTCGCTTTAAGATTTTTCATAATTCTTATTACTGAAATTAATATTGTTGTGTAGCGATCTAGCTGAAAAAATCTTAAGGCATACTAACAGAGTGCCTATTTATGACTCATATTTTCTAAGACGAAAGGTTTGGTCTATCGCTATCCATTGAGATAGGCGATAGGTACTTGCAGGCCAACTCCAGAATTAAATTGCGCATTTGCATTACATTACATTCACTTCTCATAGTAGTTTGGGTTTTTAATATCATAATAGTGCTCATTTTCTTGAGCATTATACATAAACCGCAGACACCTATTTCCCAGTCACTAAGAGTAAGACTAACTATATTTTTACGTTTCGACCTCACCCTGTTTCGTATTTCGTCTGTAGCTCGTCCTTTAGTTCTTACTTTTCATCTGCGAAGCGACCCTTACATCCACGAGGAAAGTGTCATGCATGGATGGATTTAAATTGATTAGCAGCTGAATTAACAAATCGCAAACAAGAATATCAAAATAAAACCATCTAAACAACTTGCGGCTTGTACAATTTGCGGTCTTACTTTGTAACCATTGCAATTGTCGTTTCTGTAATCTATTAACTAATAAAATATCATCACGTATCGTCGGGTAATTTTGAGGATTATTTGCGACACCAGGAAGCGTCAGCGAAATAATATATACTTATCTGATCTACACCTTCTGTTCTGGATAGGAACGCTGTTCGATTGGGTTCATTTAAGACTGGCGTACATCATACATTGCATAGTATCAAGCCTTAATTCCATGCAGAGTTAGGTAGGGGTCTATTTCGCTTTTGCCGTTATTGACTCCCACATAATATCTATTAAAACTTTGACCGTCCCGGGTATTGATCCCAGGGCCTCACGCTAGACCAATGAGGCAGTTAGATCATAAAATATGTACTATAAAATAAATAAGATTATACTTCCTTATAAATAATATCGTTTCTTGTATGCAACTGTGGGCTTTTCATTTCGAGCCAATGAACTTTACCGCTTGATACCCATATCGGTTGTCTGTGTATTCGATATGAGCTCACGCTTGACTGATGACCGGCCACCGCTGATACGTGGACTTTCACTGGGTTTCCAGTGCCTAGGCTCCCTAGCTCGCTGACCGTGACCGTGGTCCAAGAAAGCTAGTGGGTTAGGAAAGCATTAAAAATGCGACACTCGGAAATATACCCGATAATGCACCAATTTCAACCTCTGAAGCCGTACATGACCTTTGAACCGATAAATTAAAAGGTGCTGAAAATCAATTATTCCATTTAGAAATACTTTGTTAATATCTACTAATAATCCTTGATCGGTTGTGACATTCCATTGCACTGGTGTTACACAAATAAACACCTGTTTCGAGCGTGTCGATTAATCTTTGACATCGTCCTTCATCTAATGCGAATGTCGCGGTATGGTGGCTTCATGGTCTTATTGAGAGTCATTGTGAGCATGGGAATCGCTCATGCCGTTGTGGAAGATTAGCCACTCGGCAATGGTGGTACCGGGGCTGATAACCAGGGTGCGCTGGACGATCTATAGTTTCGTCACTCGTGTAGGCTCTTTGCTACGCTATTGTCACCACGGAACCGGCGTTGTTACAAACATTATATTACTGTCTGCTACCCACTCGCTTCTTATGTAACCGCGTGAGTCCCAAATCTATTGTTGACGGTCGTATAGTATTCGTTTATAATTATGTTACGTATATCCGGACACAGGAAGTGGTTTATTTATATTTCATTTCCAATTAAATAAAAACGAATAATAACAATTCAGCTTATTCTATTTGGCACTATCGAGTGTTAAAATGATATAACGGGTGCTTGTACCTAAAACGGTGTAAAATAGAGTGGCTTTAGCAAAAAGACGATTGTCGGTCGTCGGTTGCGCTTGCGCACAATACGATATAAGCGTGCGGAGGGAGCCGCGCCGCTGCAGTGCCGCTCCCACTGTCTCGACAGAACGTCGCCCAACATGGGGAGAAAGGTAAATTAACTGAAACAAATTAATAGCATCAGTGAATCTAATAAACAAAGCCCTATCACTTATAATATATTACATCATTTTAACGTTAATTTCTTTTTTGTTCACAGGCAATATTAGCGGTCGTGTGCTGGCTGACATTAAGCCAAGCTCTTGGTGATAAAAGTGCAGCAGTTAAAAATAATGAGAGTACAGCGAGTGCTCCGCGGCTGTACCGGAACGTTCCGCTCGGTGTGTACGCTAGTGCCGCGCCCTACGCGTCCTACTCGTTCCACCTGCCGCAGTTCATCGCGGCACCCAATACTGCCGCCTCCCAAGTCGCCGCAATAAAGCAGAAGCCAGTAAATAAACACGTTAATACTTACTTAATGGATTCCTATGGGAATAGATTCATGGAATCCCCGCAGTTAGCGGCATATAGAACATTTCCCCAGCAGTATGTGTCGCTTCAAACGAAACTACCAGAACATTTGGCACAGCCGTTAGTTGCAGCCTCACCCAACTTTCAGTTCAAGCAATCGGGCCCGCAGGTGTTCTTCGGTGCGCCCTACAGAGTTCCTGCTCTACAAAGTCCGGCTCCGACGCCTCTTAATCATTTCCCTAGTTTTGGACAACACTTAGTGTATGCGGACAGAGTTCAAAACTTGGCGCCCAATTCGAACGTCTATAATCACGGTTTTGGAGCTCCATCGGCCCAGCAACAATCAACAAACAATAAAGCCGTGTTCGCTAATACACAGCAGCATGAACAATATAGCAATATAAAAAATGAACCAAAATTCCAACGGCAGCAAGAGCTGCCTCAAATAATTGTTGGTAAACCCAAGTTTCATAATGCCCAAGAATCATCTCATGCACCTTACGGCGAAGTGAAGTTCCAGCGTATTCAAGAAAACCCGCACACGGCACATGGCGAGTCAAAGTTCCAACGCATTCAAGAATTACCGCACGGAAATCGCGGTGAATCAAAGTTCCAAGTGCAAGACACATCTCACGCTCCACATGACCAATCGAAGTTCCAACGTATTCAAGAAAACAACGCAGCTCATGATGAAGCAAAGCACCAAAGATTACAAGACACGCCTCAAGTCGTTCATGTAGAACATACGTCATATGAACGTCAATATGAGGCACCAAAACACCAAGAACAAAATTCACATGACGATAAAGCTCAACTACAAGGCGCTCCTGTCAAACAATCAACTGTTACTTACATAAACGATGTTAATGGTAAGACGTCTGTGGTGAAAGTGAACACTGAACCTTTGCCTTTGTTGGACTTAACTCTCCTCGAGCCTTTGACATTTGCCAACCCTTTAGTGCCTCAAGTACAACACTTTTTGCCTAGAATCCACGACGCCACATACCAGAAATTGCCGGAGGTTAATGTAGACGGCGTCAAGAATTATCAGAAAGAGTTTGTTATTCAAAAGACTATGTCATATGATAGTGGAAATATAAGTGATAAACCCCAATATGATGGACCTAAAAAGAAGCAAAAGAAACCAACACAATCGAATAAACATGCCAAAAAGAATGATGCTCCGAAGAAAACGACAGTAACGCATCATACGAGTCTTGATGATGTTCCTGAAATTACATATGAAATCAATGCACCCGGTCACAAGGAAACTTACAAAGAGAAAGCAGTGAGCTACAACAAGGAGACTCAGTCGGAACCTGTTCACTATAGTTATGGATCTAATTCAGAGCAGGATCCAGTAACTTACAGTTATACACGTACGACGAAGGAACCGGTACAGATTAAGGAAGTTAACTACCATAGCAAAGGTCCGTCGCACCTCGTGTACAATTTCAAACCTGAAGAACAGAATAAACAACAAGTACAGAACAATGTACCACATAGTGAGAGCCATAAAGATTCTTCTCGAGAGTCGGAACACGACGGACAATATCATCATCACAACACCGAACATTATAAAGAACGTCCTAAATCTTCTGAAGAACATCATGGACTTACGCACAAATCACAAGAACACTATCATAGGCCCAGTCACGGAAACCAACACGAGTCATTGCACACCGGCACGACTAAACATTACTCAGCCCCGGGTCAACATAAAGAACAACAATACGATTTCGAACCCATAACGAAAGAGTACGAAGCAGATATACGTCTGCTCGCTAATGCTCAGATAAAAGTGGACCCTAGTCATCAAGTGCAACATGCGAAGCCAATATCGCAGCAACATGCGCCGTCACCTCACCGTGAGAAGCAATCTCACACGCATTATCGACATCAAACTTCTGCTCAGAAGCATCCGCATCCGGCACCAGTATCACAAAATCATCACCATTATTCGGCTCCGCATTCTGAATCCCATCATGTACCTGCAGGTCATGAGCACGAAAAATCTAAACGCGTCATAATTAAGGAAGAAGCCCCAGAGGAGAGAAACAGAGACCAAGGGAAAGAGGAAGAGGTCTACCAAGAAGAAAATAATGAAGAAGATTTTGAAAAGTCATATAAAAATGCTGCAGTCGGTTTTCCTGCCTATGGGAGGGAAGACTTAGAAGCTGCTGAGAAAGACATCTTCGATCCGGAAAGTTACGGAGTTCCACCTGATCACGTGGAGTACGACATCGAGAATACCCCTTTCCAACAATATCAGAATCAAGGTGATGAGTTCCCTAAACAATCCCGCGCTAGCTATAAAGATTCGAGGGACAGAATGAAAGAAGATTACTACACGGATTATTCAATTAGCAAACCAGAAAGTTTGCTTGATCGTTACCAGAACAAGTTAGGCTATTACAAGTTATACAAGCAACAGAAGCCAGATTATTATGTGTCCGACGGAGATGACAAGAAAAAACAGACACAGAAATTCGCGAAGTACTCAGTGGCGCCTTCGTTTGACTTTCCCTCGACAAACGAGGAAAAGGGAAATTCATATTACGGTCACCACAAACCTAAACAACAGTTATACGAGTATGATTATTCCAAAGGAGCGCCGCGAGATAACTCAGCTTTCGCCTCGCGACCGTACCAAAGATACAAGAGTAAAACAAACTTTGTAGAACCACAGTTCCAGTACGGTTTTGAACCGATATCTATACCAAAGCTACTCGACAGCGAGCTGGCCGCAATGGCAAGTAACCACAGGCCCGAAAGTGAAAAGCCGGGCACGAGAAAAAAGGTTTACAAAGAAAACTGGTACATACATAAGAAAACGAGCGCATCTGCCGGGGCGCCAGCTAGCTGATAAGATTTATTTATTATTTTGTTAATACTAATAGTTGTTTTAATAGTAAAATAATTTAATAAATTGTTAAAATAATTTAAATTTTGTTTTGTTTTTGTGACATTTAGCGATAGATAGCATTTAACGGAATTTAAAGTTCTATAAGAGTAGATTGACTATTTCTTCGACGTTGCGTAATTAAACTTTCGCTATCTACCAATATATTACGTGACTTCAGCTGTTTTTTCGATTTTTGTCGTCAATCGGCAAATAAAAAAATATACTGCTTTAGTCAATAAAATCAGTCAGCGTGGCGTAGGCAAAAAGTTTCCGAGTTCAATTATGCATGCTAAATAGCTGAATTTAGAAAATCTCTATTACATATTGCCGAGGAAATACATGGTTTCGATTACCTATATAGCTACAATTATTAAAATCAAATGCTTATATCGATAGTTAAAACAGATCAGTCGATAGTAAATTATGACAAAAAAACATTCCTTGTATCCCTGTTCCTTCCGTGTCCGGTTGTTACAACGTCTGTCGGTCCTAGAATGATTTCCTCGGTCGGAACCAACATTATAATGATCACGCGATTCATGTTAATTGTAGGCACGCGAGAACACTTTTATACTGTCTAGAGCAGAGTGCAAGTGCATGGTGATGATAACGCATGCGCGGTACGTATTTGTGTATATCTTTGCGTAAAATGAAACCGAAAGTCTTAGATAAATGAAAAGTAAAATGGAAAATTATTCCATGTTTAAAGGCTCAAATGAATAGTGATTATGATGGTCTTATTGTATGGGTAAGGCTTAAACGCTTGATTTTAATGTTTCAGTTAACTTTTGTGAGTGAAAGCGCATTGCCAAATATTTTTTCAGACTCTCATAGTATTCTTATTGGAGTTTATTTAAGATCTATCGTAACGAAGAAGGCCGCACGGACGTAGTTCATCAAACATTTTTGTTTAAAAAACATTTCGAAAACGTACAAAAACTAAGATCCAACTACCTTGAATTGGATTGGATATTGAGCAACATTCGATTATACGCTGTCATGTTGCAGACGCTTGATGTGAAGAAACAAGCAAAAACATTGATTCGGTCACAGAAAGTGGTTTTGTTAGTGAAACTGATCAAACTGTCAATAAATCCGTTTTAGTTTAATCAGAATATGAAAACGTAATGAATGGAGATTTTATTTCATTGTTGTAAAGTGATTTCCAGATCTTACAGTTGAGATCTTTTCATAGCTCACCTCGCTACCTTCAAAGCCTGTGGCGGCGAAGTTGTGTCAGCATTTTGGGCCAGCTCATAATGCCAGGGCATAATGCATTTGAATTTTAGATATTTTTGAGTATAGTAGATATAGTGTTTAAGACTAAGCAGTATGAATTTATTTTTCGTAGTATGTTGTGGGCTTCAGTTTCTTGTTCACTATTTCTTTTTATTTCTGATGAGATTTGACTGTTAATTTGTATTAAGTTCTGTAATTGACCAAGTTTGGACACCGTTGGTTAGGGTAGGTAAAAAGCACAAATAATTGAAAAAATGGTTCGGTAGGGATTTGTTTTTTATTAATTCAATACTGATAGGTACTTAACATAAGCTATAACTTCACAAACCGCATGAGAATCATGACCTCATTCGAAGCTATGTGACTAGTAACATAACATAAATAAGTTTATATATAAATTCGAAACATTTCTAAAACTTTTACATCTAGAGAGAAACTTTTAAAATAAGAGATGCGAGTACAAAAATAAATTACAAATATATTTTTATACAACTAAATGGACAGTGGCACTGAATCTTTGCAGGCCATTTTGGAGTTTAAATTGCTATCTGACTTTCCTGTTGGTCTCTGTGTCTGCCTCATTTACAATCTTTCTTCTAAACAACTTTATGGTCATGAGAACGGAAGCAACTCCTAGTCCCAAAGCCATAATGGCCAGAATCGTGACACCAGTTGAAATGTGATTGCCTTTATTGAAATCAAACAGTTCGCCGACTAAAGCCACTGGCCTTAGAATTTTGACAACTGGCTCACAACCAGACTCCCTCACGTACTTTGCCCATGTTCTATTCGCGTATGTCAATTCTCTTGGCTTCGCGAAAGGCCTTCTTCCTGGCACCGTCTTGTTTACCATCGTCGTCATATTTCGGAGCTGAGTTTCATTGTAATGACAGTACAGGTGCTTCTTCTTCTTGTTTCCTTTTACCACAATGTCTTTCTCAGCGCTCTTGGCTCCAATTAGTACATCTAGATCTCCCTTTATCATATTCGCCCAGTCCCACATCTCGGCGATCTTGCAGTCGCACACAAACCGGTTGCCCAACAAGTTGAGCGAGTGCAGCTTAGGGTTGTTGGCGAACACATCAGGATCGATTGTTGTAAGATTATTGTTGCTGAGGTTTATCTTCTCTAAGTGATGTAATCTTTCTAAGAATGCCAAACTTCCATCTCCAGATCTTATCCGATTTCCACCTAGATTAAGGTCAGTTATGTTTTCAGTGTTCTTAAAAGCATCTGCGTTCAGAGAGGATATATTACAGTTGCTTAGATCAAGGATTGATACTTGAGATAATTGTTTTGGGAATATAGGTCCCGATGCCGGGATCACTAACGGATTTCCACCGAGCCGAATTTCCCTCAAGTCCACGTATGTTAAATTTTTGAAGAAAGCTAGTCCATTTAAAGGCCTTTTCAAACCGCAGAATTCCAGTTCTATTGTAGTTAGTTGCGTCAAATTTCCAAATAGTCCTGCTTCGAGTGACAACAGATCATTACCCGAGAGTACTAGCCTTTTCATTGAAGCCATTTTAGCGAAAGTATCAGGTCCGACGTAGGAAAGATTACTATATCCCATATTAAGGTATTCCAACTTCTCCAGTGGTGCTAAAAGTTTGGTGAATACATTCTCAAGTGGATTGTAAGATATGTCTAATTCTAGAAGATTATCGAAAACATTAAAGTTATCGGGTAGGTCGCGAAGGCCGCAATTGCTCAAGAAGAGTCTTTCTAGTTTAGGTAGAGGCTCCAATGCAGCTTGCAAGTCTGCAGCCACCAGCGGATTTCCGGAAAGATAAAGACTTTTCAATCTAGTCGCATTTGTAAAAGTTTCGCCAGAGATTGGGCCCTGTATATTACAATTGGACAAATCCAATAATTCCAGGTGAGTGACGCTGTTGCCCAATGTGGCTGCGACATCTAAGTCACGTAACTCGTTGTCAGCTAAGATTAGTGTGACCAAATTCGTGCAATTTGAGAACGTGTCCTCTGACAGGGAAGTAAGACCTGATTTCTTCAAGTTCAAGTACTCTAATCTGAGCAGTTTCCCGAGGACCTCTGGCCAGTCAGTGTTAGTCAGACTGTTACCTGATAGCTCTAGATACTTAACGTTCACTGCAGAAGAGAATGCGTTCTCTGATATAGAAGTGAGCTTGCAGTTGTTGAGTTTTAGTGTTTCCAAGCTAGTCAAGACATCGAAAACTCCCGCCTCCAATGTTTTGAGAGGATTATTAGATAGATCTACTGTAGTTAGTGTGGTAATGTTGTCAAAAAACTGTGGATTGATTGATGACAAGTTGCAGGAACTGATATCCAGGTATTGCAACGTAGGGGACACCAAAAACGGTCCTTCCACGGTCGTTAGTGGGTTATCTTGTAGCTCCACGTTCAATAGTCCGCGAGAGTCCCTGAAACAGTAGAACATAATACAATGTTTTCTTAGTTCTTAAAACATATTTTAAGTAGTCATCAGTATTTTTTTTTTCATTTACGCTTTATTACGTTGCGACATTACGACAAATCCACCCTTGAACCGAAGTAAAAGTTCATATGGGCTTTGTAAAAAACGAGTAATACGTCATTAACACGTACCGCCCAGCGCATGCAGTGCGACGAGCGAATTAACTAAAATATATAACATGAATCACGAGTTGTTGTGCCATAACGATATCAACTGCGGTACCAATCTACTTGAGGTAACTGGGCCTTTTATCCACGATATCTAACCGCAAGCCCTAATGAACGTAAGCATGTAAACGGCGTGGAGATCCGACCAGCGAATTCAATTTGCATTCGTTGTGTGACTATTATCCAATATTGGCACCAGAGCTGACGGCAATTGGTCCCGCTTCTGGTACCACAACGAGTTTAAAAGCAATTTGAACAATTTTGTCATCAGCAAGCATTGTGTTCTCGTACGAATGTCAGAGTCGTCTCGCAAACAATGGACGCCCGTGAGAACATAATGTGCGAGTCAAATGGGTGTGTGTTGATGACTCATTTATAAGTATTGTATTTACGTGCTGATCTGAGTATTGAAACAAACATAGCATGCTTTTAATTCCGCGGCTGAAATGAAATGAAATGAAATGAAATGAAATGAAATGAAATGAAATGAAATGAAATGAAATGAAATGAAATGAAATGAAATGAAATTATTTATTTTGCAATTAGGATTTTTCAATCACTTTTACACGTCTTTTTTAAACTAGATGGCGTCGGCATTTCCTATGACTATCCCTGAGAAGAAACGCCGAAACAAGCTCAGTGAAAACGCTGTGAAAACAATGCTAATACAATTAATTCAACACATCGGAGTCCACAACATACACCTCTTTAAGTGACCGCATACAATTGATTATGAATCATAACTGTGAGTTTATGATTTTAGAGGAACTGTGCCTAGTCACAGCCTCAAGTCTTAATATCACATAAGTATTGTACTAGTTATAATATTGCAGAATTAATAGTATTACCTACTTGAACCCTCTGCAACCGAGGGTGAAGATAGTAAACATACTTTAGGTCATCAATCACGTCTTGTATGTGTATGTGATACATGGTCGTTAGATTGTTTCAGTTTATAATAAAAAGCAATTTTTTCACGTAACTTTAACTCTCATCGATGAAATACGATGTTATAAAATATTTCATAATTCAAAGTTAATGACCGGCAGTTAAACAAAACTAAAACGTGGTATTGTTTTGTTTTGAAGGATTTTGTAATACTTACTACGACGCCATCTAGTTTAAAAAAGACGTGTAAAAGTGATTGAAAAATCCTAATTGCAAAATAAATAATTTCATTTCATTTCATTTCATTTCATTTCATTTCATTTCTTGTCAAGCCGTAATTAGATTAGTAATTACAATAGCGGTGGTGTTCCGTAAAATTTGTTTCACTAATTAATAATATGGTCTAGATTGCTTTGGACAAGCTACTTACAGGAATGCTTCGGGGTCCACGAAACTGATGTTATTTCCTGATAAATCCACGTCTATCAGATACTCCAATCCTTTAAACGCTTCTCTTTCAACCCTCGTCAAGAGATTGTCAGCTATCTGCAGTCTTCTCATTTTGATATCACCAGGGAACGGCTTCAGACTGGTGATGTTGTTGCCGTTCAAATCGAGGATGTACACACTCAGACTCAGCTCATCGTAGGGAACTTCTGTGAGGTTGCTCTCTGAGCAGTCCGTCACCCAGTTGATCCTGAAGTAGTGGCAGTCGCATTCGTCTGGACATTCTAGTTCGAAGCTGTCTCCATTGAATCCATAAGTCAAGCTAGTTGCGATCAGGTAGAAAGCAAGTACCGTGCTGCGAGCCATGTTAACGTTCGTCGAATAACTTCAGAGTATAACTTGGGTAGCCATCATATCTGTAACAGAAAGTCTTTGTTACAAGTTAACGTAATGAGATGAGTTATCGTTTACTAGCTGATTGACGATAATTATTAAATGTCGCACAGACATGTGAATTGGTGAGCACCATCTGTGGCTGATCTCGACTCATAAACTTGAGCTGTTATTGTCAACTTTCAGTAAACAAATATGGATTAACGAGTAGATAGTCACGTGTATAATAAATATTTGCATGAATCCCGCTGACCAGAATCCCAATCTATCACTAATCGAGTGATATCGAACAGATTGGGATTCATGAGTGATTGAGATAAAACGTTAATTTCGTTGGAAACACGATGTCAATCGATTTTGGACGCTTGTTCAACGCTTTATATTTAATTACTCTACTTTTGTTCGTTGTGGACATGTTTCGAGATGCTACTGGAATTAAAATAACGATTGTGTAAGCCGTAGGACCGGCGGGACAATAACTGTAATGATCGGCATCCTGTCCAGGACGGCGCGACGCGTTTCCCGCCAGAATTTTCCAGAAACGACACAATGATGTTAGGTCACGAGTGTAGTGATACTATCTCATCTTATAAATTAATCGATGACTTGATGGGTATATTCATGTTATTGGTTAGTAACCAGTTGACAATAACATTCCACTGCTTTCGTTGTCCAGAATTAAGGTCCCCGATGCAAAAGAAACATCATGACTCACGTTAATGTTTGTGAAGTCGTTTTAGCTAATTTAGTGAGCAGATGAGACATATCAAAGTAGTTAACAGTTTAACAACTAAATTGGTTGATTCGTAATATAGCCACCTTCAATGCAGTGATTCATTGAGTTGCCAAAACTGTTAACAATAACAGAACATGAGGATGAGTGACTAATTTTCATGTGCATCCTTTAAGGTCCATGATAAACGCATAAATCTGACAGTTCTTGTTATAAGAACCTATATAATCATTTACGGAGAGTTTGTTTAACCTTAGGGTGTCTCCTAGTAATTGGGTCGCGACTGGCGAATGTCAGATGGCAGTCATGATGGTAAAATACTGATATCCAGCGGCACCTAGCTTGACTGGTGTGGATGACAGTATAGTTAGGAAATGGCTAATATGATGATAATTCTTTTAGATCACAATTTCCTAGGACCGAATGTTCGATATTGACACTAAAAACTCATTTGATCAAAATGTCAATTTCGTAAATTCACTAGATTCCCTAATTTGACGGCTTTGGTTCTTTGGCCAGGTCTTTTATAAAGAGACCCAGAAGGTCCTATGTTAGTAATTGTATGTGATATTTAAACTGGCAAAGGAAGTCTCTAGCTAGGTATTCTACTTTTGCAATACTTGAATAATTGGAAGAGTTCAAAGAACTTCATAAATCAATTACCTATTTCTGGAAGTCGTCAAAACAACTTATTTTTACACTATTTACAGTGATTATTATAATTAGGTAGCTAAACGATTTTTAAGTGCGTTTTTATGTACTACACGAATAAAAAAGATTTATTTACTAAGTAACAACTAACAACTTGATATTACATGGTAACCAGTTGTGACGAACTTACGACGCAAAATTAACTGACTCATATTGCAGTCTGAAGGATTAAATAAGTACCATCGTTAATTTAATATACTGCCCCTTGGTTGAAGTCATAATATAGGTAACGCAAGACTTAGTGTAAGACAATAGTGTTATAGGGTTTAAGAAGATAATATCTTGGCCTAGTTCACTAGTTAACATAATTTTTGTTATGTCGTCGTCATTTTAAATTGCAAGGTGTGCACGCGTTTGTGTGATCTGCAGTTTTGGTTGTTGTTGGCAAATAAGTGCACTTATATACAAACTACAAGTTAATTTTTAAACCTACTAAGTAGCGCGCTGTTGCTTGCGCAGAATTTGGGCGATTAGTGTCTATTTCATGTTGAATATTCTCTGCTTATTGCTGTAAAGTCTGGCTTGTTCATGTGTGCTACCTGAATATCCCAACGAAAGAAATATTTTCTGAACAGCATCGGGTCAGGCCAAATCGTGTAACCAGGCTTGCAAGACATCAATATAAAACGTAATGACTGAATTACACTTAAAACTTTCTTAAAATTTGTTCGCTCTATTCTATACATTTAATAAAATTATAACAGGCCGATGTCTGTACATTATATATATTGGAGAAAAACTAATATGGGGGTCTTTATAAGAGCAACAGAAACCAAAGCAACAGTTTTTACAATTTTTGTCTGTCTGTATGTTTGTACACGCATCACGCAAAAACTACTGTATGGAATTGAATGCAGTTTTCACCGATGTATGGTTAGAGGTCTAACTTAAAATATAGGCTCCATTTTACCGCAGGAAACTATCAGATTCTAAATTCCACGCCTACGAATTCGGGGGCAAAAGCTAGTTAATAATATGATTCACATCGGATGGTGACGTGATTGAGGAATCACGATAAACAACGTTGAAGCGAAATTATCACGTGTAGATGAGAAGTTCAATAGTTTATTTACCTGACGGTAACTTAAAGGTCAACATAATTATATTGAAGCGAGGATTTCATAGTAAGCGAATGAGGGATTATGGCAACGTGATGGGTGAGCGTCCACCTTTGTACACTTTACGCTTAAGTGATGGGCTATTAATTGGTCGATTTTGATTGTAATCTATAGTTGTTCCGATATACGACCCGCTTGTTAAGTTTAGAGATAAAAGCAATATCCTCCTCGTCCTGATAATATCTTATAAACATTCACAACTGAATATGGAAATTCCTACGGACCAATAAAACATCTTCAGAAAATAACAAACAATGCTCACATAGGTATATACCATCGCTGTATATTGTTAATGCTTGCGCTAAAGAGGATGCTGGTCTGGTCCACTTAACATTCCTTTAATAATTTTCTTTTAGTTAGTTTCAGTTAACGATATCACTTTTGATGCAGATTGGTTTAGGAAACCTTTAGTTAAATGTTTGAGAGGAATGCCATCGCAATATCTAGTATACAGGAAATATTTCAAAGTAAACAAAACAATTGATGACGATGAGAAACTCTAGATATTGCACAATAAAACAGTATAACGTCCTAGAAATACTTAAGGGCTATTGTTAGTACCTACGCAGCGTCTAGAACACATTCACCATTCACTTATAACTAGTTATAACTTTTATGAAGGTGCGAAGTACCAACTCTATATAGTTACGCATGCGTTAAAATTAAAATAAAAAGTATAGGACATGTTAACATTTTAACTTTGGAACTGACCACACCATAAATTCTGTTTTCAAAATGGACACAACACAAGATTCACGTCCCTGAGTGCACGATTGTTATGTGCCGAGGTCACACTGTCGTGTTTCCGTGCCGGTGCATACGAACAATAACTTACATGTGCCGAGGAACAACGTGCTCACTTGTCGCCCACCGACTCTCAACTGAGCACTCAACTGATTCATGAGTCTGGCTATTTACTTAAACAGCTAGTGTTGTCCATTTATTCTATATATCTATACATGCCATTACATGTTAAATATCGACGTAATTATCAGCCATATTTACGATGATATGCCTCTCAGTTATTCGAAATACGGATAACGATTTTATCTTGTCGTGTTGAGGTAGTAGGTATAAATTATCTCATGATGAGATTATTTATTACCTAGTACCTGAAAACCAACCGAACCTACATAATAATGAAATGTTCCTGAAAAATTAAACTTGAGAGTCCTCTGACTACCATATAGATAGTCGAAGTAAACAATATCTACGTAGTCAGAGGCCTCCTAGGCACTGCGCTTGACCCCTAAACAAGTTGCAGTCGAAACGCCAGCAAAATGTATGCTTATAAAATGGCACGTTTGGCGCAGTGGTTGAAAGTTCGACTGCTGCGCTACGTGTCGCGGCCTCGATTTCCGCACGGAATAAATATTTGTATGATCTACAGATAGGTAGTTATTCCGGTTTTGAGTGTATGTTCATGTGAGTATATGTGTTTGTAAACGCACCCACGATACAGAGAATATTTCCAGTGAAGTAGAAATACTGATACAGGAATTATTATTAGTATTACAAGGGCAACATTTTTTTTTAAAGAAAAATAAAAAAATATTTCTTTATGAGTATAATAATATTCAGTACATTTTACTGGCGTTTCTATTCTCTAGCTATTGTAGATTGTACACTTGTCATAGCTACAGTACCTACGGATTTAGTAAGTGGAAAAGACATGAAATCGAATTTTGAATTTTAAGGTTGAAGGTGTAACCTGCAGGGGCAGTAAACGAACACAATCGAAAACCACAAATTTTCAAGCAGAAATCTTCACATAGTACACCTCATTGCATATACTCAAGCGGGAATCGTGATGTGTCACGGCATATTTGCTTTAATAATTTATAAGGCGCTCGAAGTTATACATATATAGCGTATCTTGTTGTGTAACTGCGACATGCGTAGGAATGACCTTGTTCTTGTTTGAATTGGTTTATTCATTTAGAAACGAGTATCTAATAAAAAAACGTCAATACTAGACATGTGTTACGTGTTACAGTTGGTGAGATAATAAATGGACCCCATGGACTCCCGCAGCGAAGTATTCTACATTTAATATATTCATGTTAGAGGCCCCTTGGTAGAACGAAACTTTTGAATAGTCAATAATGGTTTTTTTTTAAACGTTGCCCCACTCTTGGATTTCTCCTGTGTCGTGGGTACATGCACACACAGCCAGACCCGAACAACTATGTGTAGATCATACAAATATTTGTTCCGTGCGGGAATCGAACCCGTGACACTTAGCGCAGAAAGCTAATCAGTTAGCCACTGCGCCAACCGCGTCGTGGTCGCGATGGTCGCCTTTTCGCGCGGCGGTATAGTGCTTGATTCCCTGGATTGCTTACGTCCTTGTTCCACTGGTCTGGCCCTGGATCTGCATTTTATTGTTTGCATAGGACGTGTAAATAAATAAATAAAAATAAAAACAGAATTTTATAAACAGACACATCATCAAAATTATTATTTCTGAAATGATAATTTGCATGTTCTACTACTTATAAGAGGAAATAGTAGTTCGTAAAATTTAAACTAGCAACACTAACCAACTAAATGTCATGAGTCTAGTGTCAATTTTCTCAAAAACAGTCGAGTATTCGGCGAAATTTATGCAATTTATAATTTTACACTAAATAACTATTTAACATGGCGCAAAATAATGCTGGAAAATCTACGGACGAGGAACCCCTGCATAAGGTATTCGACGATGCGATGAAGGTGTATGATAGCATAGAAAAAGGCAACGAGCCTACCAATAGTAACTCTGTCCAGGTGAGCTTCTTTATTGCTATTTGGTACCCGAATTGTACAATAAATTATTTCATATCGCCTGTAAAATGAACTATAATATCTTTCAATTTTATAGCAAAGTTTTGAGATCTCTAGAATGTTCTTTATTTCTACTAGAATGATTGTATTGTTGTCAATTTATGAACACTGACAAATAATATTAGTAACGTTGAAAGTTTTGTTGGTATGGTTTGATATTATAAGCTATAACACAGTTATAATAATTGATGGATCTGAATATATAATTAATTATTATTTTAGTATTACTCAATATTAGTAACAGTGATGAAAGGCAATTATTTTTATTGTTTTGTCATTTAAGATGTTTTATGACATGAAAAATGTAACTGATCATCATCTCTGACTCAGTAATTATCACATTCATGCATATTTATTACTATATTCCTATATATTTTGTCTATAAACTAACTTTCTGTAAAAAAAAATATTGTCACAATTCAAATTATAGATTTTATTGAATTTGGTTTGATCATAGCATGCATATGTTATATGTTTGAGCATATAGTATCTATAAAGTAAAATGTATTTAAGTTTACCCTTACAAAAATGAGGAAAGTGAATTCTTCTCTTAGCCAGGAATACTCTGTGGTTACATAAAACTACTGTTTCTTGTGCAACATGATATTTACTCAAACGCTTTAAGAGCATTCCATAGAATTAAGTCTTCATTGCTGTAGGAATGGTTCTAATAAAATGATATATACTGTTTAAACAGACTAATTTATCAATCAGTAGTCTAGTTTATGGTTTGTTCTTGGACATAGGCTTACTCTAAGGATTTCCACTGTGTTCTGTCCTTATGTAATGTTCCTACATTTTGTACATCATCATCCCATTTTTTTTATTGTCTTCCTCTGCTTATCATTGCATAAATAGGGACTTATAATAATCATAGAACAGGTAAGATGATAGGCCATCTTATACGACAGGACAGTTGCATTAAAAACATAATTAAAGGAAAGATAGAAGGAACGAGAGGGAAAGGAAGACCAAAGATAATAATGACGTCATGTCCTATAAAGACATAAAGGAGACTGTACTGGAGAGGGAAAAATGGAAAGAACTTCATCAGTTACACCGACAAGAGCCAGGCTCTTAAATAAGAAGAAGATGAATATAAGAGAAAGACACAGATTCAATGGATTCAATTTATTAGCTCCCTTCTACCTTGGTTTGACTATAATATGAATTGAATTTTACATTAACCCATTAACATTGCAGTTGAGCGTCAAGTCAGCAATATCAAAGTTTGAGAAGGCTACCAACCTTGTGTCCATGTCAGGCATGTTCAGCAAGAACGAGAGCCTGGAGGAGTTGCCAACAGAGACCCTGCAGTACTTGCTGTTGCCTGCCTTGCTAGGGACACTCACTCTGAAGCTTAGCAACCAGTCTCGTTTGGACCTTGTCAATGTTGCAGAGATCTATTTCAAGTAAGGAACCAGTATCTGTTATAATAAAAACAATATTTTGTTGTAATTCATTCAAGATTTATTTTATTTGAAATTTTATTGTTTTGTCATTGTCAGCAGTTCTGCAAAGTATTATTATTTGTAAGAAGATAATAGGTTTTACTAATTAAAACAGTTTTGACTGACTTCTGTTGTATACAATTTATAGTGTGTAAGTGAACACCGGTGCCAATATAATTATATTCTCAGGATACTTTATCACCAATGAAATGGCGAGACAATTTTTTTTTTTAACTGCCCGCTTTTGGGTTTCTCCTGTATCGTGGGTACAGTTTACAAACATACATTTTACATACACACACTACACAACCAAGACCCGAAACAACTATCTGTAGATCATACAAATATTTGCTTCGTGCGGGAATCGAACCCGCTACATGTAGCGCAGCGGTCGATCGCTTAACCACTGCGCCAACCGAGCCGTCGATTTTTTTTGAAGTTCTTTTCAGATCTACATTGCTATATGTTTTACTAGGTATTTCTACTAAATATGTATTGAAAGTAACATTATACTTTTCAGAGACTTCCTACAGAGGTGTAAAGACTATGGCGTCACAGATCTGGAGGTTCCACAGACCAGCAATGATACAAAAGCAGTTGACAAGCCACAAAGTGAACAAGCTAAGATCGCCAGTTTGGTGAGCTTTATTTCATTTATACTCTTAGTAGCTGTGCCCTAAGCTGGCCTGTGTACAAACTAGGCGCGATTGGCACAGGAGACAAGGGGCCTTCTAGAGTGCGTGTTTGACTTCCCATAAGAGCAAGTATTTGTGTTTCAGTACATGTACAATCAATGCGTACAAAATGTTATTAGTACAAATAGTCACGTCACTCAAAAATGGCAACCCCAAATATTGTGCTGGTGTCTATATTTAATAAGTGTTCTCTAATTCTCTAGAGATATTAGATTGCAACCTGTTTAAAAGGACAGGTCATTGTGAGAAAGATGTGTGAGGCCTTTTGGCAGTGTTTGTAAAGTTATGCTATCTATGCTGATGTAAATTGTTGTGTAACATGCTAATGTCCAATGTTAACAAGTACAGACTTTTTGATCATTTCATATGTTATGCTATTAATAGGTACAAACAAGAGAAGCGAAAATCAAGAGGTTCAAAGAGATGCAAGAATTAAAGGAACAGCTCACCACGCTTTCAAGGGCGATGGAGTCATCAGCAGACGACGAGACGAAGCGCGCGTACTTTACGAAACTGTTGCTGAGCTACGTTAACCAGGCGTTTGATGAACTCAGCAGTATCGAACAGGAGAAGGCAATACTGGATTATATGGCCAAAAATGCTGGAGGTCAGATATAGAAATATTGTACTGTTTGTGGTTCTCTACCTGTAAGTCCCTGGCTGGTGCGACTTGACACATAGTTTGACCTTGTTCTGGGGTCACTATCCACGATAGTCTTCGCGTTTACGTGATCAGTCGATCTTGTTGCCGTCAGTTCTCGGATGGGTGAGTTGGTCCCGATCGTTATACAAATACTATGATGTTAATGTTATCTGATAACTCAAGTAAGATCTTCCATTAGTGTCCTGCTCATTGTACATGAAATAGCCATTTACGGCGCTTTTAAAAAATATGCTTCTAGTGGCATGGTTCCAAAAGTAGGTTGGTCTTATGGAGAAGAGATTAGAAAGAATCTCCATGGATAATCTTTTAAAACGTTCACTCATAATTTACTGGTAAACCAGGACCATCAGTGGTCTCCAAAGAAGATTCCGATCAATGATACTCAGCGTGATACCTTCTGCTTAATATCTTCGAATCCAGAAAATAAGCCAAATGTGAGTAAACCGTGTGCGGATTATTGGAAGACTTACATATTTATTGGCGGCCACAACTAGCGCTGTTGTGAATGTGGTCCTTATCTGGTAGATAGGTCTATGTAGCCGGTGAACAACATTCAGTAAAGTTTAATAAACAAAATATCTATATACTCGAACATGTTACTATGAAATGTTAATTTATTATATTATATTGTCTTACATAGTATCTAGTCCTTGTGTGTCATGTAATGTAATATTGTAATGTATTTTTCATTTTTATTTTATTTTAAAATATCTACATGTTTTTAAAAATAACTTTGCTCATTGTAAACCAATATTTTGAAAAGAGTATCCACAGAATTTCTTGTCGGTCTCTTCTCCATAAGACCAACCCACTTTGAACCATGCACCTATTCATAACGTTTTAGAAGTGCCTGCTAAGGCCCATTTGAAATAAAAAACGTTGACTTTGACTTTGAAAGAATATACTAGCTCGTATCTTTGCTGTTTGGTGGCGGAAAAGGCGATTAAAAATTAAAAGAATTTTGAATCTAAACTTGAAATTTTAAAAGCGCCTGTAAAGTGCCAGTTTAAATAAACACTTCGAAGACTTAACTAAAGATTTTAACGGTAACTTTCACTAGCAAAATAACGTATTTTTTGTACTGGAATTTTAAACGTTTTTATATTTTGATTTTTGTAGGTGGTTAGTTTACGAGTTTAGTTTATATTCGAAACACTTGTTTAACTCTTGTTGTATTGCCTCATTGTGTAAGTAGCGTTTTATTAAGTTTGTAATTTTTCTTATTAATGCATGTTAATTTAAGATTTTAATTGTAAATTATCTTTTTGTTTTTGAAAAGAGTATCCATGGAATTTCTTGCCGGTCTGTTCTCCATGTGACCTACCCCCTTTGGAACCGTGCGCCTAGAGTCTCGACTTTTTAAAAGTGCCTGAAAAGGCCTACTTGATATAAACAACTTTGACTTTGACTTCGAGTTGATATAATGTAGTATTATTTAACTTTCAGAGCCCAAGCAAAAGGAGCGAGCGCGCGCCCCTCCGCTGAAGCCAGTGATCATAACTCGCGACGCCGTACAGAAGGCGGTGTTCGGTGCGGGCTACCCGGCCATACCCGCACTCACCGTCGAAGAGTTCTACGAGCAGCGCGTTAGAGAGGGACTGTATGTATAGATAATATCACTGACTATTCAAGATAATATATCTCGGGAACTAGAAAGACTACATACTTGAAATTTGGAAGATAGGTTTATTATAATAAGGCATCCGCTAGTAAAGGATTTCCCCAATAATTCAACCCCTAATAGGATGAAATCAGGGTTCAAATTTGTATGAAATTTAATATACACAACAACAACAACATAACTTGCCACTCGGTGTCACTCGCCGCGCTTCACGTGGATATTTGAAATGATGTGCGTATGAGTGCGCATGTTATTAATGTCACAGGTTACATAGTACAGTTTTGACCGTAAAACAATGAGATACGAACCCGAAGCGAGGGATGGGCGCTGACAAAAAAATTTTCGCTGGGCGTGACAGTCCCATATCACGCAGCAAAAGTTCGGCTAATAATTCGCGAGACAAAATACGCCACAACATCTACAATAATATATAAAATATTTTTTGTGTATCTTTTTTAGTTTCCCGGGAGCGTGCACAAACATACCTCATACGACCATACAGACCTCGGAGAATGATGCAGATGAGGAGGAGAGGATACGAAAGGTATGTTTCTGCCGTTATGGCGTGTTGACACAAACACTAAACAAAATATATATAAAAAAAAAAACACTGTATGGAACCTCCTCGGCTGTATATTATTTCTGCTTGAGATAATAATAATGTCCTCCTGACCGATTTCGGTCACGGCGGCCAATCTCACCGGAGATTATCCAACTACGCAGGAGATATTATAAAGCACAAGTGTGTGCGCAAACAGGTGCTCTCACTGTTCCTTCACTCTCATATTCCGATGGGACGGCAATCTGACACGAGCGGAGAGAGATCAGGCGCAGGACCAACGGCTTTACGTGCTTTCCGAGGCACGGTGTGTATTCACATACACGAAGACCCAGACCCGAAACAACTATCTGTAGATCATACAAATATTTGTTCCGTGCGGGAATCGAACCCGCGACACGTAGCGCAGCAGTCGATCTCTCAACCACTGCGCCAACCGTGCATATTGTATATTGTACCATTATAATATGATTGCTTATCGCTTCAATATATCTGATGACAAGGAATTAGACCAGCTCCCAGTCACCACCGGCTTACGTAGTAGCTACAGACCTCCCATATATATGTATTTATTGCTTATTGTACATATTTTTACTCAAAAGATCTCATATTTTAGTACCCAAGATTTGCGACTTCGAAGGTTTTGACTACAGCTTGGTCAAAAAACTTCATAACAATTATCACTACGGTAAAATTATGGATTTTTAGGAGCGTCTGGTGGAAGAAGACGACCCTGAGGAGTTACAAAGGCAGCGCAACATGGATGAGTACAAGGATGACCATCGACGCGGCTGGGGCAACAGGCACAACAGGAGCTAGATTTAACGACACCTACCGCCTACATTGTCAACCAACTTGCACGCTCGTACGTGCGTATCGCGTCCGCCACAAGAACTAGTGTTGATGTGTCTTGAGAAGGTCAGGGGAGAAAATGGAGTTAAGACAGAAGTGTGAGGGTCAATTTACAATGGATTATATTAAACGTGGAAGTCTCGGAAATGCTCGCTGATTCAAGGGCCGGTGTTGAAAGCGTTATTATTTCTGTATGAAATAGATTGACGGGCGTGGCTTGTTTTATGTATGTGTTAAGCTCGCTAGAGCAGCGTCAAGCTGCAATCTTTTGAGAATTAGTTGTAAACGCGTCAGCGTGATCAGAAACTGCTTATATACAATATTTCGAAAATCTTACATCATACATCATAGATGCAGTGTGTTGAGAAATCGACTGCTGCGCTAGGTGTCGCGGGTTCGATTCCCGCACGGAACAAATATTTGTATGATCTACAGATAGTTGTTTCGGGTCTGGTTGTGTGTGCATGTGACATGTATGTTTGTAAACTGTACCCACGACACAGGAGAAATCCTAGAGTGGGGCAATGTTTTAAAAAAAAAAATAGAATAGAAAAATAAATAGATATTGTTGTGGTTCTTCCGTCAACTGACAATGTATCGTAATACATTATACTAACACATAACCACCGCTCCTCGAGACAAAATAGACGCTTCTCCACGATTCGACTGTGCCAATGTGAATTGACTCTAAACAGTTGTCATACTTTGATATGAATGTGTATATAAGAGTGTAAGGCTGTGGTCAGGTGCAAGGTGGGGTTTTGATGTATTTTATATATGGATTGATATACGCAGCCTGTATCCACAAGTTTCGAGTTAATATGCCAATATTATGATCTAACTAGTCTCTTCCTTTGATGTGAAGTAAAACAAATTGTGAAGAAATCTATCCACTAATCCATTACTGATATAATATCTATCAATAAAATGAGATTTACATATTGTTTTGTTTTATTTTATTTTATTATTTATTTAATGGCTTTTTTTAGAATACCAATTATCCCAAATACAAACTTGTGTTCAGTGCTAAAGTTTTTATATTCTCATTTTAATCTCGCGCTAATAGTATCATAGTACCGTAGAGACATGAAAAGACATTTTAATCAGGTGAACCACAAACATAAAATCTAAATTTTCTTATAAATTCTTGATAGGAGAGTAAAATAAAATAATTGCATTAATCCAAAAATAATTAGTTTCTTACCTACCTATATACGAATTTATAAAATGAGAGATTTTAATGTAAATCCTTACAGTATCCTATCCTATCCTACTTTATTTAATACATATTATAAATGTGCAAGTTTGTGAGGATGGATGGATGGATGGATGGATCTTTGTTACTCTTTCACGCCAGAACGGCTGAACGGATCTGGATGAAATTTGGCACACATAGATTATAATGTGGAATAGCACATAGGCTTTTTATCCCGGGAAAATGCGAAGCCGCGAGCGGAAGCTAGTAAGACATAAAGACAGGGATCTGGTTAACAATGTGCATATTAAAAAAAAACTTGTCAACTAAAACTACCCTCTTTTCAAAGTGACCATCTTTTGTGGGTGGTGGGCATTTAGTTAGTGAGGTATTTTAAGGTAGGCCTCGAAAGACCAAAAACTAAGGTGAATCTACTGATCTACGTACATAAAGTTTGTGTGAAGTCGTTGGTTGTGTCGGTAAAACTCAGCAACTTCCATAAAATGCGTGGTGTGCGTTCGCGCAGCGGAATGTTGTTGAATTTAAAGATATTAATTATGCAGATATTTAGTGTATGACGTCGTATAATTGTGTATGGTAAAAAAAAATTGTGTACGCAGCCATTGTGGAGAAATTCACCAAAAACTGATTCCGCTGGGCGAACGTTGTCCTGGCGGAACTTATTTTAATCCATAGACTTTAGAAGAAAAGAGGTGTGTCCAAAAATTAGTGTGTATTTGTGTGTAATTGTGTATGTATGAATAAAATGAGTGCATGCATAAACTTCGGAGAAATTCAAGTTTCCGCTACGCGAACGTTTGGCCATTAGCTAGTTTTCATATAAAGCGCTTACATAGAGAGCTGTAGATTTTTACATACGTTGTTTTGAATTTGTTTATATTTGTTTAAAAAACAGATTTAGAAAAAATCGTAGGGCTTAAAAGATAAAAATATAAACGTAAAATACACTTAATAGGTCTTAGTTCTTAAAGTATGCACTTTGGGGTCTAGATTTTCACGTTTATACAAACCTTGTAAGTATCTGAAACATGTTGCCAAGTATCAATGATGTTCCGTTAGTAATTAAAGAGTTAAAGGACAATTTTACCATGAATAGATCACTGTTTACAAAACAGTCAAATATCACGACGTTCTAAAGGAATTGCATGGTAAAATGTATGCCAAAAATTAGTTTATTCATTCAACTATTCACAAAAATTCATGTCATTAAATTTAGTAATTAAAGAAATCAATTAAAATACTGACGAAGCATCGAAAACCTACATAACCCGACCAAGTTCGGATAGCTACAAAAAAGCGTCCATGCAATATATTTAGGTAACATCCCAAAATTTACCGTATAATACCGGTATTGAATTGGTATAGGTGATAACACAATTGTTGTTTCGATATAATTTAAAGGTCATTTATTTTTGTACACCAAATTTTTGTTCAATTGTTCTGATTTTTCAGCTCCAGAATTGACTGGAATAATTCCGGAGTTCCGATAGGTATTCACATTTTTTAAAAGTTAATATTTTGATTTAATTATATTCTTGTGAACGCACGTAATTTAACGTCTGTGGAATATTCCACAAACTGCTAGTCGAACAGGACTCGACTAGCACTGAAAAATCAGAACAATTGAACAAAAATTTGGTGTACAAAAATAAATGACCTTTAAATTATATCGAAACAACAATTGTGTTATCACCTATACCAATTCAATACCGGTATTATACGGTAAATTTTGGGATGTTACCTAAATATATTGCATGGACGCTTTTTTGTAGCTATCCGAACTTGGTCGGGTTATGTAGGTTTTCGATGCTTCGTCAGTATTTTAATTGATTTCTTTAATTACTAAATTTAATGACATGAAATTTTGCATGTGAATAGTTGAATGAATAAACTAATTTTTGGCATACATTTTACCATGCAATTCCTTTAGAACGTCGTGATATTTGACTGTTTTGTAAACAGTGATCTATTCATGGTAAAATTGTCCTTTAACTCTTTAATTACTAACGGAACATCATTGATACTTGGCAACATGTTTCAGATACTTACAAGGTTTGTATAAACGTGAAAATCTAGACCCCAAAGTGCATACTTTAAGAACTAAGACCTATTAAGTGTATTTTACGTTTATATTTTTATCTTTTAAGCCCTACGATTTTTTCTAAATCTGTTTTTTAAACAAATATAAACAAATTCAAAACAACGTATGTAAAAATCTACAGCTCTCTATGTAAGCGCTTTATATGAAAACTAGCTAATGGCCAAACGTTCGCGTAGCGGAAACTTGAATTTCTCCGAAGTTTATGCATGCACTCATTTTATTCATACATACACAATTACACACAAATACACACTAATTTTTGGACACACCTCTTTTCTTCTAAAGTCTATGGATTAAAATAAGTTCCGCCAGGACAACGTTCGCCCAGCGGAATCAGTTTTTGGTGAATTTCTCCACAATGGCTGCGTACACAATTTTTTTTTACCATACACAATTATACGACGTCATACACTAAATATCTGCATAATTAATATCTTTAAATTCAACAACATTCCGCTGCGCGAACGCACACAAATGCGTGGGCTGTGCTTGAACATGAGTGATTTCAGCCGTGTAAATACTGTTTTACGTAGCGGAAGAAACCTTCAACCTTGGGATATTTAAATCAGAAGAGTTAAAGTTGTACAGGTAAATATTGGAATTAAGTATAGAGGATAGTGTGCTAAAACGAAGTTTGATAACCAGTCGGCCGAAGCTAGTTATGGCGACCTTTCAATTATGTAACTGTTATTAGTGTACTTTTTTATTCGTACAGGCGTTTCACGACGGTTAATTAAACGCCTATAAGATAAGCACGTTGTTTTGTTACGTGCTTGTTTCGATCTGCTTGACCGTCTCTGTACCCCTGTAGATCTGCGATCACTAATTCGAGTTCATGGGTGATGATTAGATATTTCATCCTTTTAACAATAGATCTAGTGTATTCTGGATCGTAATCTAGGTGAATAGCCAATAATATTACAAGTACCGTAAAATGGGGCTATTTCGGAAGCGCGGGGCTAATTGAGATTTAGTAAAGGGATTATTATGTGTGCTTCTCATGGAGTAGTAACTGCTTTTAAACAGCGGTAGTGTAGGATGCTTTCAATGACAAAGGAAATTTTGATTTAGTTTAGAAAATATGACAAAATTTCTAAAAACAAATGTTAGTCCCAAATTGCCCCGTGTTTCCCAAATAGCCCCATTTTACGGTATAGGTCAGAGGGTCGTCTTAGGGATTGTATGTAGTTAAAAGCAAAATATTATTTTTCAAACACTTGTGAAGCGAAATGATTGGTTTTCTAACGATCTCATAATTTCGACTTCTAGTTTCTACTTATTATTTGCTGTACTCAGTGGCGGACTATGCCCGTCAGAGGCCCGGGCGGCATAGCTGAATGAGGCCCCTAGTTTAAGAAGTTGATATAATTCTACAAGCTTTTTATTCAATTCACATTTGTATGTATGAGTGTTTATGTTTATTTAGTTAAATTTTTGCAAGTGAAATTTAAATTCGACTTAAATAAACATACATAGAATATGGATATGGATGAGGAAAATAAAACCTCCCAACTACAAACCACCTCTTAGGTAGATACTAAGCATATTTTTGAAGCCTTGTTTAGGATCAAGGGAATATGGAGGCTTTTGGAGGCCCCCCAGGACCAGTCCCGGGGCGGGCCGCCCCTTCCGCTCCCCGTTAGTCCGCCACTGGCTGTACTGTATCATATTTTACAATGAATGTGCATAAAATGCGTTTTATTCCATAGATTACAAGTGTAATGCCGATTTCCAAGACATACGAAGATAAGAAAGACGGATCGTTAATCCACAACATGAAATACCTAATATATCAACAATGAAAACGTGAGTACTAAGTACCATACCTTTATAAGTAGTTTTGAAATTTTAATTTTATTCCGAGTTTACGACTGCTCGGGATACGTACACCAGGTCATTTTATTGTGAATAGGTACCAATTGTTGAACAATGCGTTCGATCCTTGAAATTAATCCAACAGAGCGAGGCAATAATCACCTATAGAGTAGGTACTTATTACCTCGGCTAACGTTTTGAAACTACATTAAGTACGTACCTACCTGCATAAAAGGTTTCAAAAGTAACCATATAATTACTATTCCAATCGACACGACCCATTACACCGGAGCTTCCTTGGACGTTCGTATTGCAACATAGCAGCCGATGGGCGGCGTTGTGTAAACAAGAATATATAAGAAGGTCAACTCCTAACAATGCACGATATAAGTATCTTACGTTAAAGTAGCTTGCTGTACCGCTGCTACTAAACAATATATCTATAGAAACGTAACTATATTATGTATAAGTATATGTAGGTAGGTTGTGGAGTTTTATGTATCATATTTGATAGCCAATAGCAATTCACCAAGCCGATAGATAAGACAAGCGTCGTTTGTTGCCGATGTTTACTTAGACCTGCATTGTAGCAGTGGCGGTTCAAGGGTGGGTCGTAGGGGTCATGACCCCCAAAATTGTACACATCAAATTGACAAACCTCTTAAAAATAGAAAATTTACGAAAAAATTTATAACATTTTTAAGTTCCTGCTTAAAACCTCTAACAAATGAAATCAAAAATAGGTAGTTTTTATCTATAATATTATACTCGTATTTAATATTTTTGTGAAATAAACTCTAATATGACCCCTGTCTTCAAAGTCACTTTACTGTTAATTCGACCCTCTCAAGTCTGGCTGTGACCGCGCCTGCATTGTAGAGATCTATATGAATCAGAGTTTTATTAAGTTTGTTTCATTATCGGGGTAGTTAAATCACCCGTGTGCCTACAATGTGCGTCGGATACGTGTAAATGATTTAAAGTAAGTAATGGTTTTAACGGTAAAAGGAGTGACAGTGGCTCACAATCTAGGCGAACGCCTATACCTTGGGACCCTATACAAGCATCCTAGCTACTTGCAGCTAACAAACGCGATACCGGGCGCTTCTGCAGAAAGGGGTTGATGATTGTGTGGACTTTCTGTCTGTCTTCTTTATAGTAGTGTTGCAAGTCGATCGGTCATCAATGGGCAACAGATGGGCTTGCCAAAGGTCAACAACACCTGCCCACTTTCACTGGACGGCCGCGAAACGAAATCGAAAGTACTACATATGCGACAAGTTGCATTGTATCGCCACATACGATATTAACGAGAGTATGATTGACGACATTTGCTTGACTAACTGTATCTTTACGCTCTATTACCCTTTTAGGAGGAGCAGAGATCAAACTGGTACTAAGAACAGTTGAAGTGCAGACTGCATCTACTTCGTCGTTAAGCATGACTGAAGCAAAGCTGCTCGTGTTTAATCAAAGTACGTGTACCTAGTATTAGGCTCCGAAAACGTTATTTAATTATTTTTCCTACTCGTTAGTTCATTTTAAAGCTACAAATTGTGTATGGTTATTGGTTCCTTGTGTAGGATGAAAATTTGGAGTAAAACTTCCTTAGGTCATATCTACGAGTACCAACTAGTAAAATATCGCTGTGCCTAATTACCATTTATTAGAGAGACGGCTTCTATATCATTTGTACTTATTCCCAATGTTTCCAAAACTTCCATAGAAGCTCCCTCTTAAGGAATACCTACATAATACATTCCCTTTTCCTAAAAGGACCACGTTTCTTACATCCTGGTCCTTTTAGGGACGAAAATATATCGTTAGCTTTTAGAAAGCTGCAATAAATACCAGGCCCACAGGACCACGTCCACGAACCTTTCTACTGGCTATAAGTACTTACTGGTAAGGAGAGCACAGTACGCGCCATCCATCAGTGGAACGACTTCCGCGCTCCTCTTTAAGGGAAGTGGCGCGTGCGACGACGCGGAAGCCTGCGCGGGCGCAGAGACGTGCGCCTTTCCGTCCATTCATGCGCGTACTGTGGATATGGTAGTACTTAACGATCTCACTTGGAGAAACTTGGGCGTCATTAAATTTTGCGGGAGCGACTTTTATTAGCTTGATGTTTTGGATAAGTTGTAGATTAACAATCTTACGTATCTGGAGCTTTAACTAAAGCTGAACCGACATCAATTAAATCAAATCAAAACGATCATACATTCAGTATGTTTATGCTGGGCTTTATTCTATAGGTAGGTGGATTTGAATGTGTTTCACTTTCACGTTTGTTGAATAGGTAAGCCATAGATTTTTTTAAGCTGAGTAGAAATATGTACAGTCGAACCAACAGATAGGATGATATAATTTTCTAAAAAACGAGTTGTGGATTTTATTCTTTTTCTCTCTCTTTTACACATACATATCATATCACATCCATTCTTTCTTCTTTCACCGTGTCCTACAAGGTCGCTAGTTTGGTTACAGTTAACCGTTCAATCGCACATTAGCATCGCCTCGCTAGCCATCGACTGTGTGAGACATGCTGGCTGCTGTAGCCAGATAGTCAACCTGCCTATCGAGCCAATTAAGAGGTATTTATCAATAGACGCTTGTTTGCGATGTAATTAACACAGACGCTGATAACAGATAGGCGTTGGAGATGTTGGCAATGATTTAGAAAATAAATAGACACCTACTTTATCAGGGTTTCCTTGTATGGGGAATTTATGACTTTATGTGCAATGACGCAGCTCCAAAGCTACAGGTATGTGTACTTCGCCTCAGAAAAGATAATGAGCGCACAAACTTTTTAATCTACTGACACATTGAGAAGTTATAATAACGATAGGTATTTAATATCATCATGTAATTTATGGAACCTATTACTATGCTTAATGCTAAGTTTAGTTAAATCAAGTCATCACTTTTGAGCTTTTGTCTGGAAATTTCGAAATTAGGTTAATTATTGTTATTGTAAGTTTAGTGTTTTTAACTAACCATTACACACTACACTAGTCAATAAAGTTACATTATTCTCTAATTAATTATGAAAAGTAAATTATAATATGCAAGACTATTAATTGAAAATAAAACTTATTAAATTTTGTACAATGACTAGCTAGTTTTTTCACGGTCTGTGACCGAACCGAAAGTATGTATATTGAACAGTGGGCGACTAAAATAGGCCGATAATTGTAAAATACAATAAATAAAATCAATTCAATCGGTGAACCTCCGCAGGTGTTCGACTTTGCCGGATCTAGCTTAGCCCTTACGGAGCTAGACTTGCGGCATGGCCATTTAAATAACTGACACACTACACTAAACATATTCGACACCATTGTGTTTTAAACTAATGAACATATAACAATTAGAAACAATATACTTAATTATACGGACTAGAGGACCAGTTTCGAAATATACATTGAGTTTCTGTTCATATTAACAGGCTAAGTCCATGGAGAGTTAGCAATGCCCTAATGTAAGTAGTTAGACTTTGGAGTCGCAACGTTGCAACTTTTGCGATTTTGATTTGGGTCATGTTTTATTTTGTTTATGGGAGACCTCATTCTACCATTCGGACTATCTACAATGTCACGGCAATGACGAAGATGTAACATGGGCTGAAGATCTTGTTTTCCTAAATTATTAACGTAATGTCAGTAATTCATTAACTCACGCCGGTATATCCCGATAGATTAGGCATAGAGCATGGAATTTTATAGCAGCACTCTTTAGCCAACCTGGGATTCGAACCCAGGACCTCACACTGTAACCTCACTTCTTTTGCCTGTAACTTAAAGACACCAGCGATGTTTCGAAACTGGTCCTTTGGTAATTGCGTATGTGCCGTTACACCGCAGTAGTTGGAATGCAGGCAACGTCTCAGGGATTTGCATTTCAACTGGACGCGAAGTGTGTCGGCCAGGTTATATTGTAATTAATAGGACCTCTTTAGGATTCGCTGTTATGTGCTATTGGCTGTTAGTGATTGTTTTGATAGGTGCCGCTTTAGCGGTTTATACGCTTTAGGCAGGTTTATGTTTGTTTATTTGTGCTTAAGGTAATTATTTATTTAATTATTTTATTTTTAATTTATTTTTAAAGTACGTTGCTCCACACCGGGATTTCTCCTGTGTCGTGGGTGCATTTTTACAAACATATATGTCACATGCACACACAAACAGACCCGAAACAACTATCTGTAGATCATACAAATATTTGTTCCTTGCGGGAACCGAACCTGCGACACTAAGCACAGAAAGCTAATCATATAGTCACTGCACCAATTTGTTTCGTTCATGATTAAGAAGTTTGTTTACTGTTGTAAAAGTTGAACATGTTGCGTTTTACTAATGCACCTACTAGGTTAAGTTGGAAGAACAGACAAAGTTACAAAGTTCGACTGCAATACTGCACAAGCATCCTTTACATATTTCAAAGGTTAACATTTGATACTTATAAAATTCTTCATTTAAACATGCTTGCAGGCCACCGTCACAACGTAAATAATATTAATTTAGACACCTGTTCCTTATAGGACAAGTGCAACGCTTTATAAAGTCCTAACAGATTACATCAACCATGTCTCCGTACAATTTATGTGCGTATGACTTACAGATGATTAAGATATGGTTGCGGTGTCTTAGATGTCCAGACAGTTTGTTACGTCATTGCTAGATGTATCCTTCTTACTGCTGGCCGTGTGCGTAATGTGCAGTTAAATAGAATTATGTTCAGTTACGTAAAATTTTCTTACATAAAATAGAGCTTGTAAAGTAAGATCTTGAAGAGCAGTCTAGGATGCAGTAGATTAGTAATTTCGATAAACAGTTTACCTTTATTAATAAAACGTCAAGTGATGCAAAGTGAAACAAAAGAAAATCGACAGTAGGCCCTAGTGTAAGTTTATTTTGACAAATTCGATTTAACGCATCGACCGCGTTCGGAGCTTCGATTGGAGGAGGGCACGAAACGGACCAAACGGAGCTCCGAACGCGTGTTTATCAAAATTAGTTATCTAATGCATACTAGACTGCTCTTCAAGATCTTACTTTACAAGCTCTATTTTATGTAAGCTAATTTTACGTAACTTCGAAACTTACACTAGGGCCTCTGATTCATAAATTATTGCATCGCCGAAATGTGCGTGTACGAGGCGTGTACCAAACCACACCTCTGCCTAACCCTTAGGGGAACGCTTACTTAGTTAGTTACAAAATTAATCAGGTTTATTAATACTTTCAGATTTTAAAAAGAAACATCCCGAAGCAGGAATTGCTCAGGTATCGCCGCATAACAGCACCAGCATCACACAGCAATCACAAACCTGCCGTCTCCATCAATACTCGACATGTTCCGGCAAAATAGGATAATTTCCAAGTCACAGGTAATTATAACCTGTTCCTACTTTTACCAATGCTCTCACTGCACTTAGTACGGATCGTTTCCGTTTGGAAATGGTAACATTACCACTTACCGTAGTTATGGTGACCGTAGACGGAAGGTGGTTGTGATGGGGACTAATAGCAGGAAGTTTCACTTGTACCTGTACCTGTGGGCTATTGACATGTGTATGGACAAGTATGTTAGTTTAATGTTATGTTTGCTTAGGGAAACTTGCGCTTTTTTGTGTCATGAAACGAAAAACGTTCGTTGGTAATGTGGTGCTTCAATAATTTGAAAAGAAAATGAATTTTAATATAGCAAAATAAGATGTGCGAGGGGTGAAAGCAGAGGTGTATTATTGTAGGAACACATTTTGCTAATCCTACTGAGAATTTTCTAACCGATAAACACAGTAACTGTGTCCGACCTGGTAATCGAACACATAGGCTTTCAGCTCAGTAGCCGCATTTGTAAAATCACGTCTAAAAATTATTTATATAAAAAGTAAGCTAATATTAGGAGCTTTTTTAAAGCAGTTACAGATCTTAATATTCTTTCCTTCTTTATTAAGATAACTATAATTTCTGGTGTATCTTCCTCTTAAACAATTCCCGGTATTGATGCATTCATCAGATTTGGGCACAAAATCATCAATACAATTACATTATTACTCATATCTGTAAGAAAATAAAAAAAACCCAAGATGTATATAGAAATTATTACGTTGTATGTTTTTTTATCTGCCAAGCAATGACATTGGGCTTGTGTAAAGGATTAAAATGTTATTCTGCAAGATGATATTGTATCTCATCTTATCTTTGAGTTTTCATCTTATATTTTTATATCTTTAGTTGGCTATGACTTGTTTTGAGCAACACTTAATTCTTGAGAATATATTTTAAAATATTTGTTTGAAAAATGTTGGAGTGTGAAGTTGATTCTCTGAAGGTAACATTTGTTTATATATTTTTGTATTTGTTTCTTTAAAACTAAGAATGTGTGATGCTCAATCGCTCTTTACACTTTTATAATATGTCATTAATTAATTCATTAATATATATTTGCTTATAATATTGTAAATAGGATGTTACTTACATATTATAAGTACTCGTATACCTATATATTCAGTGCAGATTTCGTAGAATATATAATTATCTTCTCCTATTGTGTCGATATAAGCAATATAGTACTAATAGCTCGTGTTGTAAAAGGTAAAGCCCATCAGCAGGTTGGCAGCATCACTAGCTGCCCAGGGTGCGCCGGACGATCATTATTGAATGACGATACTTATTTACTCGAGAAGACTCGTTTATTTAATGCTTCCCACAGCTTAAATTAGTCAGTGTTGTAATCTAAGATTGTTAGCGTATGGAAAAACCAATGATATGTAGAAGATTGGCGATTGGCACCGGTACGTGAGTCGTCAATAGCGCTTGTCGTGTTAATCCGCTTTTATTGATTTTTAATTCGCTTAAAACACTGCACATAGTTTAGCGGTTGCCTTTAAAATAATATATAAATACGTTTAAAGTGTGGACTCGTGATCGCGACCGGTTCAATTCGGCAGAAACGTAATTCAAAATGACGCATCGTAGGTACCTTATCATTTGGGAAATTACGAATATGACCGGTTATAGTATTAAAGGAAATACATTAATGTATATTTTTAATAATTTTTATTTTGCAACAATACAATATGTTTATCAGATGCTTATCTTGGGACATTGATTTTATTATGGGTGGTAGACAATGAGCTCATCTTGTCTCTAGCTAGATAAGTAGATGCTGATAATTGGGCGTAATCGTTTCAGTATTATTGGTTTTTGAGGTACCTACTGTCTACCTTTTTACCCCCTTACCCTAGATTGGTGACTATTTGCCCAGCATAACACAGTACTCCGTGCAATTATCTATACTGATATTATAAAGAGGTAAAATTTGTTTGTATGTTGGGGGTAATCTCCGGAACTAATGATCCGAATCTGAAAATTATTTCACCGATATATACCTACATTGTCCCCGAGTGCTATAGGCAGGTCAAATTATATTTTGTAGATCACGCGGACGAAGTCGCGGACTGAAGCTATTACTTATAAAAGCATTAAGTACTTGTTTTTTCTTCACATATCTATGATAGCTTGGTTTGCTGAGCGGATGTGTACATAGGTACTCGTGTGTAAAAATGTTTTATAGGTAGTTATGCAGTTTTGTATGATCTCATATTTCTTATACATTGGTAATGTATGTTAACATAAATGTAAATGAATATCCGCGAGGTAGGTCAACAGCACAAATTGTATTTGTTAACGTACCTTAGGACCAGTTTAAGTACTAGTAATGTAGTATTTTGAACAGGATTAGTCTAGCGGTTGAACGATTTTTCCATACAGTAGCATAATACTTAAGTTCGAAACCGGCCTACACCTTTGAGTTTTAGAAATCATGTGCGGAATAGAATTTGATTATCACTTGCAGTAACAGTGAAGTAAAATCATCGCGAAGAAACTTGCACACTTTAGAGGGCTCTATAAAGTTCTTGATGGTCTCTATAGTTCGCCAACCCGCACTAGCCGGCGCGGCGTGGTGGACTGATAGGTACCGTAGGACCATAGGACCCGTCCCCAGGAGAGGGACGATAATGCACTGGATTATTAACAATAATGTAGGTATTATTTGTATTATTTAATAATAATTATTATAATCATTCCCCCTTCCAATTGACCCAGTCTTCTCAGCAAACAATACAAGCATAACTTGTTTTACGTTCAGGTTAATTATAATGTAACTTGCACAAACTATTATTATCAGTTCGTATGACACATACCATAGACAATGGGTAGATACATTATAATACGCTATAGTTATCCACCTACACTGAGAAAAAAACGGCCAAGTGTGATTTTGTTTTTGTCTTTATAAATTCGTTACGTGCAATTATTTGTAATATGGTGTTTTGATTGGTGTTGATTATAATTATAGATTTATTTGTCCTAAAAACCTATTTCCATTACATAATTCTACGATAGTTCTAGAGGGTATTTTTCTAAGCCTACGTTTTATTTTATTGTAGAAACAGATTGAGAAATCTTAAATATTAACATAACTTTAAATTTTATTAATTTTATCAATAGGAAATAAAGTGCTAAGAGGTAAGCCTATTGTCATCTGCCGGCCATAATTCCAAAATATTCTACTGAATAACCCAATAATATTTTTCCTGGAAATGTGTATCGAATCCAGGACCTCACCTCACCACGCTTGAGACCACTAGATCAAATAGCAGTAGGCATTGTAACTATTAGACGTGTAGGTACTAATAGAAAATAAAAAAGACATTCGACGGAACCCAATGAAAAAAAAAAAAAAAAAAAACGCTATTCCAAGAACCCACGCAATAATGTAAATACATACATATAATTAATGCGTACAATTACGATGGAATCATTCAATAGATCACGTAGATAGTGTACCGTGGCAGTTGTGTTACTGATTGCTTAGAGACGGGTTATGGTCGAGTTAACCTAAGTTTAGTTAATTGTGTGTTCAAGTGTTTATCTGGAATCGTGTTCAGAGAGTGAAGAGGCTGGAAAGATTTGGTAATTATAAATCTTCCTATTTCAATTTATGCCATTATAATGCTATTGCTCCACAGCTATGGAGCTGTTGCAGTACTGGTACTGCTACACTACTGGTAGACAACTATGGAGTTGTCTACCAGTAGTGTAGCAGTGTCCACACATCCCGTGTGGCGACACTGCACACTGTTTGCATCACCTACCGTTCAAAGGTACATTATCCTGAAAGGGAAACTACCGTGTCTAAATACTCTGACACAACCATGTACGATACGATCTAGATGTCTTAGATATATATCTATTATTTGGGAAGTCCCTGTAGATAAGACTTGTAGAAAACCAAACTTGAGGCCGCCGTTTTTGCATTGAAGGCTTATTTGATAAGACAATCAAAAATAAAAAGTCAGTATCACTGCCTCATTGGTCTAATAGCTGCAAGCGCGACTGCTGAGCGTGAGGTCCTGGGTTTGGTTCCCGGGTCAGGCTGAGTTATTGGGTTTTTCTGTAAAGTAATGTTCAGTGTCAGCACGGAGTTTGGTACTGTACCCGGTGGATGGCAATAGGCTCACTCCTTATTACATGGGACTGAATAACAGCTTTTTCAAATTCAAATTCAAATATATTTTTATTGATGTAAACCATTTACAGGCACTTATGAATAGTCAGGCTCTAGTTGCCACGTTCCAAAGTGTTGATTTCCAATGGAGAAGAACGGGCAAGAAACTCCATGGTTACTCTTTTAGACTCGGAATTAAATATACAATATTAATTTATACATTGAAATGCTTTGGCGAAAGGTGGGTGCCTAATAGTACGCCTTCTGCCTAACCCTTCGAGGATACAGGCGTAATGGTATGATGCTAAAATATTAGTTCAGATTTATGTTAATTTATTTATTTGTATAAATATAGGCTGGTTACATAGTAGCGATATACAGATATTGTCAATAGTTTCACTGTGTCTTGCCTTGGTTGGCATTCAGATTGACAGTACCCAGATATAATATTGGTAGATAATCTAGTCATAATTATTATTTACATTTGTTATTATAATTTAGCAAATTTAAAAACTTATTATAGACTTGCTTCCGTCTGCGGCTTCGCCCGCGTGGTTTACGAACCCGTACATTTTTCTGGGATAAAAAGTAGCCTATGTGCTATTCCAGACTATAATCTATCTCTGTGCCAAATTTCATCCAAATCCGTTCAACCGTTCTGGCGTGAAAGAGTAACAAAGATCCATCCATCCATCCTCACAAACTTTCGCATTTATAATATTAGTAGGAAGTAGGATAATACAATAATTTCAGGGCCTAATTTATCACGATTAGAATAATAAATAATACTTATACATCAACATTTTCGTTTGACACGTTACATTTCGTAACAGCAAGGAAGAGTCCTTCGGCAACCAACAGAATGACATAACGAAAACAAAAGAAACGTTTGATACACAAAACAAAACGCAACCGGTTTCATTATATTTTTGTAGATTTCTCTGTTTTACTGTGGTGTTACTCGCATAACTTTCTAACTAATGTTGACGTAATTTTTAAGTGTTTATAGCTTCAAGCACTTATAGTTTCACAATCCTTTAATGGGTGCGCATAAACCACTTTCGATGTTTTATTAGCGCCATTGAGGGCAGGACTGTGACGTCATCTTGTGTAAATAGAGGTGTGATAGATAACAGATAACAGATTAGTGTGATTACATTAGTTACCGTCATAAAGTCAACAAGTGTACTACGTAAAAGTGTTATAATCGATGTTTTTGCTTCGATAACTGTTGGAAAATGTTTACAGTAAACTTGTTGAAGCTTTAATTAAGGTAGAGTCTAATTAATCGTTGGCACGTGCTGGGTGTGAGTACCGCGAGCGAGCTATGTAGGTGATATCCATGGTTTTAGCAGGAGAAATGTTTTTACGGGAATCGCCTATCGTATTTATTATCGGTGAGTTCCACGTAACCTGATAGATACATTCAGTGAGCGCCCCTCCGTATGTGATGGCAACATTGGTAGTTGGCAGTAATTACCCTTCTGCAAAAAAAGTAAAAATGCACCCAATGGAAAGTCTTGAACAGTCTAGGATAGATTTACTCAACAGTTTTTTCCACGTTCAAGATCTGCAATGGGGTAAGATCATACCTATCGAATTTCCGGCTGATTCTTGCACCAATACAGCGAGCTGCAATACAAGCTAATAAAACTGCTTCTGTTGACTGGAAAACAACATATAAAAAGTGGTCGAATCAGCTGGAAATTCGATCGGTACGATCTTACCCCATTGCCGATCTTACCCCAACGTATCTTATACTGTTTTACCTACCGCTAAACTCGTCCTTTTTGTAAGAGAAAACTATTATTACTTACATAACTACATTATAATGTTTCATAACGTGTGCAACAAGAAACATAGAAATAATAGACTATAAACTCGTCTACTACTAGCAAACAATTATGGTGTTATCCTTTGCATATTCCAAGGCTCGCTTGTGACGCATTGACACGTCCACGTGAGCGCACTCGGTGTCCCACTACTTGTGCGACCTTGCATAGCTCTCTGCTAATGTTCTCGTTAATTCCATGCGCGTTTTGTTTGTATATATTTGCATGGTCCTTGTATGTAGTTGATCTAAAAGAGCGTAGACCTGCAGATATGTATAAAGAAGTAGGTATCACAGAATAATTTAGTATGGTATGGTAGATTTCCATATGTGGGAGCTGACAATTGCGTTGCATTGTGCTTCTGTCTTTATAAACATGTTAATATCTTCTGCATCTATTTAAACAGGCCACTAAAGTCCTTTTGTTTTAACTTTATCAAAAGCATCGTCAATCTCATCCAGCGTTTCTAATTACCAATTTCGAATGAGGTCCAAGATCGCACGCAAGGTTTTGGCGACCAACAGGTCGTAGGTATACCATTCGACATTATCATCCGAGACCATTTCATCAACACGTTTTGTATCGGGAAGGAGGTTATCTCAAAAGAATCTCTCTCTCTTCATTGAAAGAATAGGTAACATCTAGTACAATAGGTAACATCATGAGCTGCGACAGTTCTTATTTAATATTTAAACTTTTAGAGATTCATGACGCCTCTTTGTAAAAAGTAATGACAGCCTGAGAGAGTGTGACCTAATCACCTATCATAATTTCGAGACAATAGTCACACTATGAGGCCAATGAACCAGAAACATGTTCTATTGGGTTGGACACGACATCTCGTTGTTGACACAGCGTGATTTTTATTTTATTTGTCTGTTTTGAATCGGAAATAAATTGGCCGAAATGTTTAGGAATTTTTTAGTGGCGACGTAGAATTTTGGTTAAAAGTTCCAGTTGAATTTTTGTTAAAGAGTTCGTGGTGGGTCCTTTACTAGTTTTGTTGTAACTTAAACGTATAACTGGCGCAGAATATTCGACATAGCTTGATCGTAGTTCAAGATAAATATAAATATATAAAACAAGTCAATTAATTTGTGCGAGAATTTAATCGCACACAAATTAACTGTCAAGTGTGTGGACACCAATTGAATCAATCAACCATTATGTTAATCGTTATCTAATCCTAATCGGAATATTAATTATTATTATTCTTATTGATATTATACTTGATTAAATAAATATTAATGATACGACCTGTAGGTCTCTCTGTGGCACAGTGTTAGATGGCGATAGTGATGTCACCATTATGTACGTCTGTGAGGCGTATCTCGCAAACATCGGTTACGTAACGCATTGTGCGTGGCTGGTGTATAACTTGAATTAATGTGACAAGGTTGGTTATGAGCATCGACTTTCTATGGTGTACGATAGTCTCTAGGATTCTCATCTAATTTATCTTTTATACTGTAAACAAGGATATAGGTTACATGTGGTCTACCGTCTACCCCTAGTGATTACTAATGCGTTACCGACGTAAGGAAATTGTTCTGATATTTCAGTAGCTGTAAGTACCACCCGAAACAATAACGCTTACATATACATAGGTGTTATGGCAGGATAAATAGGTAGGCCTACAATACCGCCCCAGTCAAGAGTTTAACAGAGTTGTGCAATGTGGTCAATTTCAGAAAATCGCAGTAGTTCACAACCTGTGTTAGCATTCAATTTTACTTTTGTGTGCTTTCGATTTCGGTGGAAGTAGAGAACATTTTGAAATGCTCTGTTATGAAATATATCCGACTAACTTTTTAGAAAGGACTATTCAATTTCGTTTTTAATTGTGTTAAAAAAGATGCGAAAAAAATCTAAACTAATCAAAATTTTTGAAATGACTTCACAGAAAGTTGGAAACAATTAAATAATGTTATACAACTTTAGTGCAAACTATTACAAGATACATATTTTACGAGGTTTATATCAGAAATTGAGGGAGGGGGAAGGGGTACTGTATGAAATGTCATGAGCGGCTTCACATAATACGTACGAATATAATTTATTTTGCTATTAAAATCACTATAATAGGAAAAATCTACTTATGTACAATGTAATAAGGTTGAATGTTAGTATTTAACGGCAAATATAAAGTTGTAAACCAATTTACGCAACTGAAGTTTAAGATTACGCGCATTTTAGTGGAACCATGTTGTGATGCTCTGATTACAATCATAAACTGTGCCGGTAACATCGTGTCTGCAACCAACCGGCGGCAGGAGAGGAACTGGGCTTTATAAAATACTAGCTTCCGCCCGCGGCTTCGCCCGCGTGGTTTACGAACCCGTACATTTTTCCGGGATAAAATGTAGCCTATGTGGTATTCCAGACTATAATATATCTTTGTGCCAAATTTCATCCAGATCCTTTCAGTAGATTTTGCGTGAAAGAGTAACAAAGATCTATCCATCTATCCATCGTCACAAACTTTCACATTTATAATATTAAGTAGGATAGTAGGATTAGTAGGATAGGATGTAGATTTCCATTTTTTTAGACTCCCGGAGAAAATAAGCAAACAAACTACATAGTTTAAAAAAGACGTGTAAAAGTGATTGAAAAATCCTAATTGCATTAATAAATAATTTCATTTCATTTCAAAATACTGAGCTAATTTCTGATGGTTTTATTGAAAGTGAAACGTGAACTTGAGGTAAAAGATGTCTAGCTAGAATAATTTAATGAGTTCTTGGTGTGCTCTGAGCTCCGGCCAGATCCGAGGAAAAGACAGGTCATATCTAAGTTATTGTAGGTATCGGAAATCAGTAAGGATTAATTGATTGAACTGACTTTATAAGATTCTGGAATACATAATTTGGATAAAGCTTGAATTCTTTAAGCCCCTAAAAGTTGTAATAGTCCAACGAATTCAATTAAATCCATAACATAATCTTAGATGACGCCGAGGTATTATTTTTTCTATGAAATATTCAGTAGATATTTAACTAAAACATCACCTAAATTAAATTGCTTTCTGTTTGAACACCTAATTGAAAATATTTATCTATTCTACAACTGAAGAAGAATTTGTGTTTGTAATTTTGTGAGGTTGCCAATTTGGGATTCAAAATTGTATGACCAATGTTAGGCTCAAATGTGTTCCGATGAATCCAAAGATTTTGAAATTTATTCGTCTGCACGATATGTCAGGCAGCACGCCGCATCGTGATTCCGCGAACCATTTTGCTCATCTTTTGTCGCCTAGTGAATACAAGTCCTTACAAAGATATCGTTCAAAGGATTTTCCTTGTCACGTGGGTCAAGAATGTTCTTAAGTCGTGCAAGTGACGTCGGTAATGCGCTAAATTGTTATGCAAATGCGCCAGCGCATGCATAAATAACAGATCGTGCTACGAGTAGCAAGGGGCATCTGCTTTATGCGTAAAATATTGGCAGGCTGGAGATACATCAATTGTTGTTTTATTTGTTTAAATCTATAGCTAGAACCTTTTTCTTTATCCGTTTTTCTGTGTTTATATGAAACTATTGGAACTGTTTCTTAACTCAGTGCTGTACTGTTGTGTTTATTAATGAACTCTTTTGTTTCTTGTTCGAAGTTTCTTCCAGTGTTTACGATAAATGTTTTTCCATACCGAAATAACTCTATTCAACATTTAAAAGGTTCCTTCACGAGTGTATCATAACAATAAATCTTTATAACTGTAACGGAAAGTCGGTTAATGATGATCACACGCATATGGAGTAGGAACTACGTTGTATTCTACACCGAATCGGTGATGGCGACTCAAGTCAGTTTGTATATGGCTCGCAAATGCTGCTATGTTGTGTGTTGTACCTGTATCACATTTCTTTCGTTTTTCAATTTTAAATATTGTCATACCCCTTGTATGTTTGCTGTTAATTTAAGTTTTGGTTAGCGTTTTCTAGTTTTCGGAATGTCCGCTATCCTGCCATTGTGTCTTCCATTACAGCCTACATGTTTGTCCGGCGCATATTTGTATTGTTACGCATTAAGACGCGCCTGTTTATCAACTGGACGCTGCGCCTGAGTGGCGTGCCAGTGCTGCGCGCGTTGATTCATAATGATCTTTGTTATAATCCCTGTTTTGCATTTGTATGTTGTATGGACCGCACGTTTGTTTGTCTTATGGTGAGACCTTCAGTGTTATTGACGCGTGTTTGATGTTAAACATTCATGAGTGATTGATTTATCGTCCGATTGATGAGAAGAGCGATTTGAACATATTCTTCCTCATTCAAAGGCTTTCTGGGCTTATAGGATCTTCATGCGCTCAAACTGATATCATCATTTTTTTTTCGGGAATTTTTTTTTGTATTTTTGTCCCGGTTGTTATACGAGTACCTATAATAGTCGTTACGGGTGTCAGCAGCTCAAAAATTCTGACAGCCGGTACCGGAGGTCAGATGGCAGTCGCTCCGTCTAAAATATTGATATTTAGCCGCATATAGGGAGACCAGGGGACGATGAGGAGCCCGACGTAGTTGGAAAAAGGCTAAGCTGATCAAGATACGTATCAGCAGAGTATTTTATTTGTTTGTGTTAGTAGGTGCAGCTCATATACAAGCCAATAATATACGTATCATTTTATAACAGATTATATATACACTAAGGTATATTCTTGCCCGGATAAAACAAATTGCAAGGTTCTTATAAACTTAAAGGAAAAACAAATTAAATACAAACGTATTTTCTCACTGTTGTACGTGACTGGCCTCATACTAGTCGACAGGTGCAAATAAAACCCATATAAGGCGATGGCTTAGGAAACGGCGAATGCAATTTTTATCGTCATTACCGGCTGTCGGTGACTGTCCCTGAATGACGTCGGATGTTCTGATTCTTGTGTTAATGGCATCACTGACCGCATATCTAAAACTTTAATAGTTATGCAGAAAAGCAAAAAGTAGAATTTGCACGTTATAATTTTTTTTTAATGTCTCCTTTCAGGCTCAGTTATTATTAGGGTTAGATTTGTTTATTAGATTTTATAAGACAAAAAAAATATAATTAACCCAGCGGCGTGCACAGAGTTTTTAGAGAGGGTAGGCAGATTTTTTTTAAAGCTTACCGATAATACCTACTGCATATTGTTATTGGTTCGTCGTCTTGTCGATTAAATAATGAATTATGTGATTTACCATCTCAAATATCTTATAATAAATATTTATCTGAGTTATGAAGTGTAGGCAGTGTCTTTTTGACTTTATGCACCGCACGCCATTGGCTATGCAGAAAAGCAAAAAGTACAATTTGCACGTTATAAAAATATATTTTTTTATGTCTCCTCTCAAGTTCAGTTATTATTAGGGTTAGATATTGCTGTTAATTTCGGTAAAATATAAGGCAAAAAAATATTATTAAACGTTGAATTAGGAATCTACTGCTGTATTGGTCGTTTTCTGTACATTCAGATCTCTTTGTAACTGTTAAACAACATAAGTGTCTGTAGGTCATACAAATATTTGTCCCGTCTGGGAATTGGAATCGTAACACGTAGAGCAGAGGCTCTAGTGTAAGTTTCTTTTGACAAATTCCACACCAATCGGAGCGCCGAACGCGTTCGATGTAGTAAATCAAATTTGTCGGAAGAAACTTACACTAGGGCCTTAGAGAATTAAACGCTTATCCATCGTGCCATCAACTGGAAATGAAATGAAATTATTTATTTTGCAATTAGGATTTTTCAATCACTTTTACACTTTTTTTAAACTAGATGGCGTCGTGACTTTACCATCAGAACCTAACCTCACCATACAGTTACGGTACAGCCGTAAAGTACCTATAATGTTAACTGCTACTTGCTTACAGAACTTGCTATAACTTTACCATGGTAAGATAAGTCTAGATCAGAGGTTCCCAGACTTTTTTTTTCATAAACTTTCAAAATTTAGCTGGTTCCGGTGGACCCCCTTCTGCTACATTTCTACCATATTGTAAATTGAATTGTAAACCCCCATTTTTTGTTACGCCAACGTAGACCCCCGTCGGGTCTCCCAAGGACCCCCGGGGGTCCACCTGGACCATTTTGGGAACTAATGGTCTAGATGTAGTTGCAATTGCAATTCTTGCATGTAAATCTAGCCCGACTAATTTTAATCGCGATGGTGTCTGTTCATGTGCTCTCCTTTGTTTTTTTAATAAATAGGATAAATGTTTTATGAGAAGTAAGAGCAGTAAATTATTTAAGCTAAGTGACGCTAATAAAAGTGTTGGGAAGCCGACCATCCGATCCTTTGTCTGTATTTGTAAGCTGTATTATGATGTACGCAACGTCACGCGCACACGCGCGCGCATACCAGGGCGCCAGCCGTGCTCTCGGAATCAGTGTTAGTGTGCGTAGGACTCACGACCGTATACAATGAAGACGCACACTTCCGAGAGCATGGTAGGGCGCGTATGCGCTGTGGGTGTAAGGCGTCTGCGCGTGTGCGTGTGCGTATGATAAAGATATATAGGAAGAGCCGGAAGTGGGCGGTCAATACATAGCGTGTTTTGGCAATTCCTGACCAAATATGGTAGCGAAACACGCTCTGTGCTTGTGATTGGCCGCTCACGACGGAATATTCCGCTATACTTAGCGGAACGAAGAAAGCGCGGGTGACAGGGGTGAGTGACGCCTGCGCGCCTAAAAGGCGATTGGTCGCAGGCGATCACCTGAGGGATGCCTCGCCCTCTTCACCCTTTCACCCGCGGTAGGGTTTATAAGCCCCTGCTTGGGACGGAGCAGTTAGTTGTCGTCGTAATTCTCGTCATTGTCATAGTCGTCGTTAAGTCACCGTCCTAATTATTGTAATAATCTATAGGAAATTAATTTAGGGCAGTTGTAATAAGTCGTTGTGTCTTTATTTAAAGTAAAATTATAGTAAAAATATAATCAAGTTACCGTGTCAAAGATTTTCCTGTAAATTGTGTATTTTGGTAAAAGTGAAATTAAAAACATTGTGTGCGTCAAAATTACACTGGCTCGTTTTATCAATACTACCTTGATTCCTCCGCTTACCCGAAGAACAATTCCGGCGTCGTGTCCTAGGCAGGCAGAGTGGCCCGCCGACGACACTACCTAGAAAACGCACACCCCCCAAAGAAAATACAGTCCACTGCCGTCCCGACGCCCGCAACCACGAGTACCGGCGACTTGCGTCGCAGGCAAAAGCGGCAGGCGCCGCGCGGTGATTGCGAACAAGGGCGTAGGCAGAGTAGTCCAAAACTACTACTCGCCGCACGAAGAATTAGCGCGCTGCACGTCGTCGTCGTCGTCTACGGAGACATACAGGCGACGCGCAAAGTAGACTCCTCTCTAAAGTGAGCTGAGTTGTCTACAATTCTGGTCCTTCGAGCCGGATCCGGTTCGCCCAGGCGCGAGTAAGGGTTAAGGACAGTAAAAATGAGCCAAGGAAGCAGCATTAAGACACGCAGTCAAACAAGAAAAATGGCTGAAAAGGTAACTGACACGACTATTACAGACTCAGGATTGCAATCAGAAAGAATGCCAGGATCGCCATCGGTAGCGCCGACTATGTCGTCAACGCCAGCGCCTGTCATTCCGCTAGCGGGTGGTAGATTGATTGATCACACCAGGCGCAGTACGTTAGCGGAAACAAGGACGGCGCCGGAGGCGGCGAGTAGACAACTTATGACCGCATCCAGCCGAGCATCGACGAGGCGAAGCCGCAGAAGCGCGGAATACCTCAGGAAAAAGGTCGAGTATGAGGCGGAGCTGGAAATAGTGCGTATGAAGGAAAATCTAGTCAAGAAGAGACTAGAAGCCGACCTAGCACAGATAGACGTAGACGACGACGACGACTCCTGCTCAGAAAATGACGGCACGGCAACAGCACGCCGTGTCGAGGATTGGGTCGCGGAAGTAACCCCTATGAACAAGGGTGACCGCGCAGGTGAGCAGAAAAACGGGATAAGTGAAAAGTTGATTGAAAACAGTGAAATGAGTGCGCAGCCGATATCGGGGAACAACGTGCCGGACACCTATATGGATGCTCCGCACGCGTCAACAAGTAGGGTGTCAGTGAAACAAACGGACTTCCGTCCGCCAGACGGTTATGCGAGGAAAGCACCTTCGGTCGCAGAGTGGCGACACGAAAACGAAGGGGCCGACCAACCAATGTGTCGTGAGCCGCCGGGTGAGCAAGGAGACGGGGTGCTGAGTAAGCTGGCAGACGCGTTGCGGGGGATGACACGCCCGAGACCCATTCCGCGGCAGGCGTACGAATTGCCACAGTTCAACGGAGATCCCGCTGAGTGGATATCGTACCGGAACATGTACTGGGATACCGCTCATTTGTACGAGTTCCGTCCACACGAGAACATAGCGAGGCTGAAAACGTCGCTGCACGGTGAAGCGAAGATCGCCGTAGAGGACTTACTACGTACCTCCCGGGACCCAGCTGAGATAATAGCGGCTCTCGAGGAGGAGTATGGTCACCCTACACTTATACTACGGTGTGCACTTAAGAAAATAAGAGATTTGCCTAAAGTAAGTGAGAGTGGACATGAATTCAGAAAATTCGCCACGACGGTGAGAAATTGTGTATCGTTATTGAAGAATGTGCGCGCGGAGGGGTATGTAAACAACCCACAGCTAGTGAACGAGTTATTACAGAAACTCACACCTGTACAACGATCGCAGTACGGGGAATACGCGATGCGACTAGACCAGACGCGGGGTGTCGATCTCCGCATATGTCCTAATCTACAAATGTTATCAGAATACCTAGCGCATCAAGCTCGCGTATCATCATACCACGTGGGCTTCGACACAACGACAAATACGACACCAGTGTCAACAAACAAAAGCAACAAGAACGCGCCGCCACAGATACACAATAAATTCAAACCGACCACTAGAACAATAACGACTCAACGCGTACACGTGCATCAAGATAACACGGGTACTGATAAGGAAGAAATAGAACAAAAGTGCGCGATGTGTCAGGCAAAACACACCCTAGTGAAATGTGAAAAGTTTTTAGGCGAACAAGTGGACAAGAGATGGGAACTGGTCAAAGAAAACAGATTGTGTTTTAAGTGTTTAGAGTGTAAACACGCGAAGAAATTCTGTAAAGCGCCGCGGTGCGAGAAGTGCGACTACGCGCATCACGTGCTACTACACGCCGATAAAAAACGTGCTAACCCAGAACGCGTAACGAATGTGGGTGCGGGACATACGTCAGCACTACTCAAAGTGTTACCAGTGACAATCGAAACCAAAGACAAGAGTGTAAAGTGTTACGCGCTTCTGGACGACGGCGCGACAGTGTCACTAATTGACAACCAAGTGTCAACGGGCATGGACGGGCCTAACGAGCCCCTGGTTTTGCGCACCGCACGCGGGCACGACGTGTCTGACTTACAATCGCGCGTCGTGTCGGTGAACGTGACGGGCCCAAGCGGGGTGGGTCATTCCATAAAGTGTCACACGATTAAAGATCTCAACTTACCACCACAGACCATCGATGCTGCGGTCATCCGTGACAACGCGCACCTGCGGGACCTGGGATGCGAGGAGATGAGGGCTGCGAGACCGCTGCTGCTGATCGGCCAGGACAACTGGGAGCTGCTGGTCAGCCGGGAGATTCGCCGAGGACGATCCGGTAAGCCAGTCGCCTCTAATACTACCTTAGGGTGGGTCATCCACGGCCCACATAGTAAGTTTATCCACAGTAAAGATAGTATCAACAGTGTTGCGATATCCCTCCCCGACTTGCATGGGTTAGTTAAATCACAGTTCGAGTTAGAGGCAATAGGCATTACGCATCAACCCAGGCGGCATCATGAGGTGGACAGGGCTGTGAGAATACTCGATGACACCAGTCAGCGCATCGAGGACGGTAAGCGTTGGGAAGTGGGCCTCCTGTGGAAACGGGACGACACAGAGCTGCCTGACAACTATGGTCAGGCGCTGCAAAGGTTAGCCGGTATAGAGCGCCGCATGAAGCGGGAGCCGGCCTTTGCAGAGGCCTACAAGGCACAAATAGATAGACTTCTAAAGGAAGGCTACGCCCGTAAAGTCTGCGACTCTGACCGAGCAGTTGGGACAACTTGGTACCTGCCACACTTCGGAGTGGTAAACCCAAACAAGCCTGGCAAGCTTCGTTTGGTGTTCGATGCAGCAGCATCATATCAAGGTAAGTGTTTAAACGACAGTCTACTTACCGGCCCGGATCTACTCAACCCGTTGTTGGGAGTATTATTGAAATTTCGGATTGGCAAGGTGGGGTTCTCCGGGGACATTGCAGATATGTTCCTGAGAATAAAGGTACGACCCGAGGATCAAGGCGTTCAAAGGTTTCTGTGGCGAGACACAGAAGGGTCAGAGAGACCCAGCATGTACGTAATGACCTCAATGATCTTCGGGGCAGCATCGTCACCTACCACGGCCATATACATCCTAAACAGAAATGCGGGTGAGTACGAGGACTCTAGTCCTAGGGCAGTGAAGGCCATCAAGTCAAAGCACTACATGGATGACTACCTTGACAGTGCAGACACAGAAGGAGAGGCCGCCAGCCTAATAGAGGAGGTGACACGCATCCACGCCTCGGGTGGATTTAATATACGGGGGTGGGTCACCAACTCAAGTTCATTGAGGGAGCAGCTGCAGCTCACGATGCCAGAGCGAGTGGCGCTGGAGAAGGGCGAGGACGCTACAGAGCGCACCCTAGGACTCATATGGGCCCCAGGCACAGACACTCTGGCATTCGATTTGTCGTTTAAGAGGTTACCAACTGAAATAAGTTCAGGTGAGTCGGTGCCAACTAAAAGGCAATTTTTAAGTTTTATTATGTCCATATTCGACCCACTAGGATTCTTATATCCCTGCATAATCCAGTCAAGAATGTTGATGCAGAGGATCTGGAAAGCCGGAACCCAGTGGGACGAGCCACTTAAAGAAAAAGATGCAAAGTTGTGGTTTGAATGGTTAAATAATTTACATAAGCTAAACGACATCAAGGTACCCCGATGGTACGGGGTAGTAGATGAAGAGGTTGAGCTGCACGTGTTTGGCGACGCCAGTGAGCTGGCATACGCAGCTGTCGCCTACATAGTAGAAAAAAATGCGGTCGGGGGAAGGGAGGTGGCCATACTTATGGGGAAAGCTAGGGTGGCGCCTCAGAAAGTCATTTCAATCCCTCGATTAGAATTACAAGCCGCAGTCTTAGCTAGTAGACTAGGAGAGACAGTTACAAAGGAATTAGGGTTGCGAATAAGTAAAAAACATTTTTGGACTGATAGCAAGACAGTTTTAATGTGGATAAATTCGCAGGCCTACGAATTTCAGAAATTCGTGTCGCATAGGTTATCAGAAATAGACAGATTAACTGATAGGGGCGACTGGCGCTGGGTCCCCTCGGGGGAGAACCCGGCGGATAAGGCAACCCGGCTGGAATGGCCGAGCAATTGTAGTGAGTGGATTTCTGGCCCTTTGTTTCTGCGCTTTCCAGAAAACCAGTGGCCGACGTGTCGGAGGGCCGAGGCTTCGGAACACACGGAGTCACCCGAAGCGGCCAGCGAGCGAGTGCAACGGGTCCACACCACGGCATCAACAGGCGCCACTGCGAGCTCACCGCTGCTACAGCACGAGCGGCAGTCTACGTGGACGCTGACGCTGCGCACCATGGCGCGCGTGCTGGCGTTCGCAGAGCGCTGCCGCCGCCGCCGCACCACCGCGCAACTGCGCGCGCAGGATTTGCGCGACGCTGAGCTACACCTGCTGCGCATGATGCAGGCGGACAGCTTCGCGGAGGAGCTGCGCACCATTGGCGCAGGGCTGGCCTTACCCAAGGGCAGCAGACTGCGCAGCGTCGACCCTATGGTGACATCCGACGGGCTGCTACGCGTGAGAGGCCGGCTTGCGGCCTGCGAAGAAATCCCCTTCGACGCACGGCACCCCGTCATCCTGGATGGACGTCACCCGCTCACCGTGAAAATGATAAAGAGATATCACGCCGCCGCACTACACGCCAACCACGAGACCGTGGTGAACAACGTGCGCGAACGATTCTGGGTACTGCATCTGCGACCAACAGTGATCAAAGCAGCGGCGAGAGCAACCTCAAGGAAGGGGACGTCGTCGTGGTCGTCATCGACGAGCTGCGGCCGCGCAACAAATGGGCCAAGGGCATAGTACAGAAGGTACACTACGGCGCCGATAACATAGTGCGCGTAATAGATGTAAGGACGGCAACTGGGGTCCTGCGTCGGCCCGTGGTGAAGGTGGTCGTGCTTCCTACAGATCCTGTGATGTAAGCGGTGGAACCCTTTTACAGGGGGTGGAATGTTGGGAAGCCGACCATCCGATCCTTTGTCTGTATTTGTAAGCTGTATTATGATGTACGCAACGTCACGCGCACACGCGCGCGCATACCAGGGCGCCAGCCGTGCTCTCGGAATCAGTGTTAGTGTGCGTAGGACTCACGACCGTATACAATGAAGACGCACACTTCCGAGAGCATGGTAGGGCGCGTATGCGCTGTGGGTGTAAGGCGTCTGCGCGTGTGCGTGTGCGTATGATAAAGATATATAGGAAGAGCCGGAAGTGGGCGGTCAATACATAGCGTGTTTTGGCAATTCCTGACCAAATATGGTAGCGAAACACGCTCTGTGCTTGTGATTGGCCGCTCACGACGGAATATTCCGCTATACTTAGCGGAACGAAGAAAGCGCGGGTGACAGGGGTGAGTGACGCCTGCGCGCCTAAAAGGCGATTGGTCGCAGGCGATCACCTGAGGGATGCCTCGCCCTCTTCACCCTTTCACCCGCGGTAGGGTTTATAAGCCCCTGCTTGGGACGGAGCAGTTAGTTGTCGTCGTAATTCTCGTCATTGTCATAGTCGTCGTTAAGTCACCGTCCTAATTATTGTAATAATCTATAGGAAATTAATTTAGGGCAGTTGTAATAAGTCGTTGTGTCTTTATTTAAAGTAAAATTATAGTAAAAATATAATCAAGTTACCGTGTCAAAGATTTTCCTGTAAATTGTGTATTTTGGTAAAAGTGAAATTAAAAACATTGTGTGCGTCAAAATTACACTGGCTCGTTTTATCAATACTACCTTGATTCCTCCGCTTACCCGAAGAACAATTCCGGCGTCGTGTCCTAGGCAGGCAGAGTGGCCCGCCGACGACACTACCTAGAAAACGCACACCCCCCAAAGAAAATACAGTCCACTGCCGTCCCGACGCCCGCAACCACGAGTACCGGCGACTTGCGTCGCAGGCAAAAGCGGCAGGCGCCGCGCGGTGATTGCGAACAAGGGCGTAGGCAGAGTAGTCCAAAACTACTACTCGCCGCACGAAGAATTAGCGCGCTGCACGTCGTCGTCGTCGTCTACGGAGACATACAGGCGACGCGCAAAGTAGACTCCTCTCTAAAGTGAGCTGAGTTGTCTACAAAAAGGATTATTGTAGCTGTTTTTCAGATAATCCTAAGTTTTTAACAACCGAGTTAAACTTATTTTAAACTGAAGCCCTAGTGTAAGTTTCTTTCGACAAATTCGATTTACTACATCGAACGCGTTCGGCGCTCCGATTGGTCCGTTTCGTGCTCTCGTTCGGCGCTCCGATTGGTCCGTTTCGTGCTCTCCATTCGGAGCGCCGAACGCGTTCGATGTAGTAAATCGAATTTGTCGAAAGAAACTTACACTAGGCCCTCTGATTATGAAACGACAAGACCGACAAGCATGGCGTTTACCTATTTTTTAAAAAAATATTTTGTACCTTATCAAATTAAATGTACTCTGTTTAAAGGTCCGTGCACCTTTAATAAGTTCAATTAAGGTTTTTAATGATAAATCACATTAGATACCTAATTGGCGTGCATTCGCCACAAATGATGCGCGCACGCATCCGCCATTACGACGTCATTATGACAGGCAGACATTGACACAGTTATACTATTCGTTTTTTTACAACTTGACCTTAACTGCGATGCTCATTTGTTATATTTAGATTAACATGTGACGTCATTTATATTAGAGCATTAACACATTCACTGCCACCAACACACATGTGTGTTTTGAGCTCTATCTCACAGTGCCCTGTACACATATACGTGCTTTCATACATTTTTGTCTACTCTCAGCTCAGTGCCATCGACACATATACGTGTCTATTGTGTAATTTGATTTTGTGAAAAAACGGGTTTTACTCATAATATCTATAATATCTTAGTAGGGTCGACAAAAAAAAATAGTGCGTGAAAAATAATTCGTAATGTGGAAATGAAAATTACTACGCGCATGCGTATAAGGAGCGTTAAACGTTTAACGCAACATTGTTGGAAGACGCATTAGAAGTTTCACTTAAAAAAAAATAGTGCGTGGAGTCCCTCCGCGTGGAAGAAGTGAAACTTCGTAATGTGGAAATGAAAATTACTACGCATATGCGTATAAGGAGCGTTAAACGTTTAACGCAACCTTGTTGGAAGTCGCATTAGAAGTTTCACTTCAATAAAATATTATGTACATATTGCTGACATGCATTATTAAAATTTTGATTTCTTTTGTTGGACAACAGCATCGCAAACATAAAAAACATTCTGTATGTGTATAAACACATAGCATTATACACATACAGCATGTTTTGTATTTTTGCGATACGGATACAGTCGAACATCTAAAATAACACGAAGAAAAAAGTATGCAATTATTTAAAATATGTTTCACGTATGACGATTGCATGAAATAAATGCATTTAAAAACTTTGATTTACTTATATTTTTATTTCACTATTAAACTTTAATTAATATAATGCAAACAACTTAAGAAACTTTCCATGGAAATTACATACCTAAGTTGTTTACCCAAATAGTCTAAAACATCACAGGAAAGCGCCGCTATTGTTTGAAGTTAACAATAGGGGTGTTTATCTCCCAATATTTAAGGATTATCCGAATCATAAAACGTTTGGACGTTAAAGATTTACAACCTTGTTATTTGTACTTATTGTCCAAAATTATTAAAATATTTTTTAAATATATCGGCAACTATTAAGACAAAGACGGCGGCACGGCTTGTTCCCGTGAGAACAAAACTCCCGATTCCCGAAGCATGCCATTTTTTTATCAGATTGCTTTTGCTCCTCGTAACTGCAACATCTAACTTCGCTTGATTTTATTTCTGTTGCGGAAATGGCAAGAAGTTTCGAAGAAGTTGAACGGGACTTGGTGGAAATGTTCGGCGAGGACATGGACACTGGAGACCTACCTCATATTGATAGGTCTCGTAATTCAGAGCCTTCAACATCGAGCTCAATTCCTGCATCCGACAGTGATTCAGAGCGTGAGAGTTCGACTAGGTAAGTACTCTTTCTCTATTTCGTTTTATTACTGAACTAAAAAACAAAGAAATTCTAGTTGTAATTTGCATCAATGTATTAAAATATTTTTTGGTATTTTTTTAGTTCCGACTCTGAAGACACCTTGGAACGGCCAAGCCCAACCACCACGGATTCCGAAGGCGAGTGGACGGAAGACGTTTGTTTCCCTCCGAGGGAGCCCTTCGAAGCGCCACCAGAGCCACGGGTCAACATCGAAGAGGCTCATAATAAGACACCTTTGGATTATTTTAAGGTATTTTTCAATATTATTTTTTTAAGAAAACTGGCATGTTGGATAAATAATCATGCGATTGTAGTCCAGGGTAGACCTCATAAGCCTCAAAGTAGGATAAACAGATGGAGGGATACTAATGAATCAGAATTGTTAACATTTTTGGGAGTTTTGTTTTTTATGGGTACAGTTCGATTGAATAGAATTAATTATTACTGGAGAAAAAAACATCATTTAGTACAATTTTCTTTACATGAATATATGAGCAGAAATAGATTTCTACTTATTTTGAGAATGTTATATTTTACAATGGACGACGTATCTCAAAATATTTATCTGGCTGTCGAACCATTAATTCATTATTTTAATGAATTAATGCGCGAAATAGTTTATCCCAGCAAACAACTAGTAATTGATGAATCCATGGTTTTGTTTAGGGGACGGTTGGGAATACGCCAGTATATTAAAAATAAAAGGCATAAATTTGGTATCAAATTATATGTTTTAGCTGATCCGCAAGGTCTCGTTCACGGTTTACACATGTATAAAGGTTCTGCGGACAGTGAAGTTGGTGGCAAAGGACATGTTGACAAAATTGTACTAAAACTTATAAATCCGTATTTAAATGCCGGTCACTCGTTATATATCGACAATTTTTATACAAGTGTCGGCCTTGCAGAAACTTTATTGGCCAAAAAAACCTACTGCACAGGCACTCTTCAAGCAAATAGGCGCAAGAACCCTACAATAGTTACAAAAAAGAAACTATCCAAAGGTGGTTCTATTCATCGCTACAATCGGAACGGTGTTTGTGTGATGAAATGGAAAGACAAACGGGAAGTTCTAACCTTATCAACAGAACACAGACACAGAATGACAGAGGTAGTAAGGCAGCCGAGATCAATTCGCCGTGAGGGTAGAGGATCGATCGTCACGTCAAAACCCTTCATGGTGGTTCAATATAACCAGTTCATGAAGGGTGTTGACCGTCACGATCAAATGCTGTCTTACTACCCCTGTGAGCACAAATCTTTGAGATGGTTTTCAAAAATAGGCATATATATTCTGCAAACAATGTTTGTGAACGCGTATTTTTTGTATGGTAAAGGTACGAATAAGACGATTTCCCTGGAAGATTTCAGGGAAAAAGTCTTATTCGAACTTTTGCCAAGAAAACATACAAGTAATCCACGGGCAGCATTTCCGACGCACATGCCGTCTCCATTGGAGCGTAATGAAAGTGGGTGTATCAAACGCAGAAACTGCGTCAGATGCCAGAACACCCACAAAAAAAGAAAGGCAAGCGGCATGTACTGCTCGGACTGCAATGTTGGCCTGTGTATTGCTTGTTACGGGCCGTATCACGAAGAAAATGGATTATTGCGATAATCCATTTTGGTCGTGATACTGGTTTTACGTCCTTACATTGTGTGTATGTTTATTTTTGCCTATTTTTGTTAACCATCTTTTTCTTCATTTCATCTCACAACATCTTATTTCGATGGCGGTGATAATCTACCTTTGGATAGTACTTTTTTGTAATTGTAAATATGAAGGTGTCTGGTAGTGTCACGTAAGGGAGTGCAGGCCGACACTTATCAATGATTTGGTCTACATGTCCTTGTCCTTTTTTCAGTCCCAGTTCAAGTTTATGATGTGTCCATACCGTGTTACTTGAAGCTTGGGACTTTTAATAGTGTAATTTAATCCTTATTCATGTCTTTTATTTAGTACAGCTTATTAACAAACGCTCTATTTAAATAAGACTTGGATTTTTCATTTACTAGTTGTTTGTTGTTGGTTCAATTTTGAGATTGATGTTGTTCCGTTATAATATATATCTTTTTTCAAAGTTGCTAGTCTAGTCTACTGTTCATCTATTTGTGTTTAAGTAAGTTGTATTTTTTTGTTTTTTCTTTAAGTATTTAATTATTTCAAAAGCACTGTAATCATTGAAGGAAAACACCATAAATATTGAATTTCGTTTCATTTATCTTTTCATTTTTATACTACTTTAGGTTTTAGGTATCTGAACTACTTTTGTGTGAATATTTGATTAAACTTTCTAGTTTTATTTAAAAAATAATATTGTTCTAAACCTTAATCTCTAAGATGTCTTATTTGCGGTTGCTACTTATTATAATTAATTTTATTGTAGGTATTTTATCATATTTACTCGTAATGTCCGTGTACAATCAGACATTCAATAATGATGCTTGAATTTGTTTCGTTTGTACCAAATATTAGCTGATTCATAAAACGTATTTAAACGTCCGAGTTTGATGATCTACTTATACTACTTACTGTACTTTCAATTTAGTCACTAGTTAATGTTTGTAATTGCAATTTGCATCACCAGTTTGAAAATGTGAGGACCATGTGAGGATATCCTTCATCTTCCTCCCATAACTGTGATTATGTAAATAATTCATTGTAAAACAAATTATTAAATAAGACTGATCATGGAGTTTCTTCTGCCCATTCTTTTCATCGTTCTACATTTCCAAATGGGAAATTAAATTCAATTTATTTTCTTTATATTGCATTAACTTTCAAAAGAGCTCATTTATAGGCTTAATTGAAATAAATGCTCTGACTGGATTTTCGAACGCTCTTTATCCGGTCTCGCATAATTTTTTTTACTTATAATAATTATTTTAAAATAAAAACTAAGTCATAAACCGTTATAACTTTGTTTTATTCTAAAAGTACCCATCCCTTATTTTTAAGAGTTAATTTGGATAATAAGTAAAAATAGTTTATTTTTTACTCAAAATGACGTAGGTATAACGTGAATTCAATATGAGATCACATAAATTTCTTTTTATCCTATTCTCGACAATAAAATAAGTTCCGGACCAGAATTTTCTCAAAAATATATTTATAATTTATTATGGTTAGTAAAACTTTTAAATACTTACATTATGTGCAAGAAGTCCACTAGACGTCATTCCCTAACAGCACAAATTAACCAGAAAACACGGACAAGAGCAAGTGTCGTGCTAGTGTGCGTTAAATTATGAAAAAAGTAAGTACCCATGAATATTTTTACATGACATTCAATGCCCAGTACAGTGCGACCAACTTATCTGTGAACTGAAGCACAACATAGATAGGTACAGAAGGTAATCACGTATGTATCATGTATGTATTTCACTTTTCATACCTACGCTCGGCCGCGGCCGGCGGTCGCGCTATGATTGTCAACTTTGGCTTAGGTATGCACAAAAAACTATCGTAGTAGTGGCACTCTTATCTAGTTGTTTAATTTGTTACAATATAAACTATTACAATACAAACAGTTTACTGAACTAAAACAAAAAAAATTACATTTGACAAATTTTACTATTGAAAATCCCTAATAACTTCGAAACGGATTGCCCTATTTACACAATTTCTTTTGCCCTATCCGTTTTAGACCTAAACCTATAAAATTACACTAAAAACTACACAATATCTACACAAACAAAAAAACACGTTTTCAACTTACGTAATATTTGGTAGCGTGAATTTACCTTACAAAAATTTTGTTACTTCATTTACAATGATTGCCGTACGAAACGGCAACACTGATGTAGATTACCTTCTGTACCTATGTGTTTTGTGACTGAAGGGTGTCGCCTCAGTCTTCTCTGTGTAGAATAATATAATCATTAGACGCGCATTACCGTAGACTGTGTTTTGTTACAAAAATCCGTGCATTTACAGTAATTGCCCTGTATACTGGTAACACTGGTCGGAAGGTAAAAATGTACACTGTCATAGACAGTAAACAAGTTTCCGAACTTATTATTTACATTCCTCTTAGGTTCCAAAATGAACAGTATAGCATGCTTTATATGTTGATATTAATGTAATTAAATTATTTGATTTTATGAGCATAGCATATTTTGAATAAATTATTTTTGATTTGATATCTATGATTAGATAAAGTAGGTACTTACAGCTCACGTCAAATAACTTTGCCCCTCTGAAGTTGAGTAGGAGACTTATTTAGAGTAGGAGAATAATAAAACAAAATATTTATAAAAGTTCATTATATATTAGCGGCGGGGTTGTGACTAAAGAAGGGTCTATTTATTTCTAGTCACAACCCCGCCGATGTTCAATTGCCCTGTGGTGAACCCAGTAGGCTGCTGCCGGGATATCAATAGGAGGGCTGGGTTTCCTCGGCCACGGCAGGGGTATGGGTAGATCAGGCCTCCCGTGGCGCCTCGCCTCTTCTAGGCGCAGGCGTCGCACAATACGGCACTGCCGTGTTATCTTTCTGAAAAAATAAAACCAATACAGTTATTTGTGAATCACTATATTATTACGTAGATAACGAATGTAATGTACAAAACACTTACCGCCGTAAGAGGCTGTACAAGATCCATAAAGTGACGATCATTTTTTTAACTTTAATTTAATTGATGTTAACAAATTAAATGTCAACGTCAAAATTGCGAAGCCATAAACACAAAAAAAAAAGAAAATGATGTGCGTTTAGTAGATCTTATATAAAACGAATATGTCTTAAGTTTCATATTTTGTTTAAGAATATATCATTTACTGAGTCGTAATTTTTAAATCTCTTTGTTTGGTTAAAATTACATTTAAAGTTTCTTTCGGGATTTTTGTTGAGCAAAAATTATGAGCGTTATAGCTCAAAATTTAATTTGTAAAAAAAGTGTGACGTGCCCGACAAAAATGTTTTGAGATTAAATGTTTGACAGAAATTGTCGGTTCTGGGCAATTATTCTTATTTCTTATTTTTCTTAAAACATTGCCCCAATGTAATTTTATGGACTTGGGCATTGAATGTTCGTTAGCGATTGATCATTAATGTTTTGTTTTAAGTGTGTTTTATTATATTGTAGTCTACTACATCGGACGAAGAGAGTGAGGTGGAGAGGGAGGAAGAGGCGGTGGCAAAATATATGGGCTGGTCGCCCGAAATTATCCGTGTGCGGCGTCGGCGGCGACGAAAATGTTGTAGTGGGCACTGTCATCGTGCCACGTGCCGCCGTCCCCACTGCGCGGCAAAGGCCACTTGCGCCAGAAAAAAATTAGAATTTAATCAATAGATATGATTTTTATTTACCTTCCACGATAGACATAACCCAGTGCAAGGACAACTATACTGAACTTGAAATAGAAACTACAAGGGGTCCCGCCCCACTCTAATGCACAAATTCAAGGTTTGTAAAAATTTAAACCAGCCGATGAAGTACCAAAATTTTTGCGTTCGCAACTCCAGAATAAATTGTAGAAGGTCTATCCGGAATGTTCTCATAATCCGGCCGCAACTGTAAATTCTAGTGTGTGAGAGCTTTTGCTTACTCGACGCTAGATGGCGACAGCTGCTAAGAATTAATCTTGGTTATCCACTAAAAGATGGCGTTAGTGGCAGGCCTCCGCGATAATAAACTTAGATGGATTATAAAAACTCAGAAATTAATATCATGTAGACTTTTGTGCTATCGCTACTCACTAGTAATCGGCAAACCCCTTAGATGACCCGTCATAAAAACTCGAGATTCCTTTTTTTTTACAAAGATAACGAAACACACATGTGTGTACTGAGGCACTCAGCAGGGATTATGCCAACACGTATACGTGTTATTGGCACTCGTTAATCGTTTTTTTCGACACACATACGTGTTGCAGGCACAGAGCTATTGCTTCGGGCTTTAAATTTTTACCTGGCATTGTTAAAAAAAGGGGGGCAGTGAATGTGTTAAATAACTTAACTAATAATAATCTATAGATACCCAGATGTTGATAGCCAATTTGGGCAAATATAAATTAATGAAAGAGCATCTAAATCTAAATGTGTACTGCAAAGATTGCAGCTCTTATGTGCTTCGGAGAACCCGTTAAGCAGTTGATTTTTTATTATGATGATCAATGATAACGGATGATGATGCGTTATAAAAACTTCCAACTAAGAAGGTTAAAATCATTAAAATACGGGAATAGGATTGTATGGCAGTCCCATCGGGGAAAATAATGGTATTTAGTCACATCTGGTTACATTAAAGGAGACCCCAGGATACTTGGGAAAGAGCTGTAGATAGTATAGGCACGTTCTAATGATAAATTAATTAATTCATATTATGTATTTAAGCATTCATATTATATAATATATTCAATAATTTTCTATACCTAAGTTATAAAATATTTGAAATAAATTAGCATAGTATTGAACGCATCCGTTATGGAAATCGGATGTGACGTAACGTAGGCCGTTGGGAAGGTCGTTCTTGATAACGATTAGCTAACCGTTGTTAAAATATAGTTATTTATTAATTGATAAAGAAATATAATGGTCGCTTTCACTTAATACGCGAGGTTTTAATTTTAGGCGATGAACGGAATTTTGGCCAAACCCATATGTGAAGTGTTATAATTTGGTGACATGGTTGGCGCAGTCGCTAAACGATTAGCTTCCTTCGCTACGTGTCGCGGTTTCGATTCCCGCAGGGAACAAGTCTTTGTATGATCTAAAAATAGATGTTCCGGAACTGGGTGTTAGCAGATGTGAGAGTTATGTCTATAAATTGTATTCACGATACAAAATAAATTCAAATATGGGGAAAAGTATAGAAAATTGAGGGTCAAAATCTTGAGATTTTGAAGAAACGGAGTTTTAAGAGTTTCATCATGGAGTGTTTGTAAAGCAAAAAGGTAATGCGATTAAAGCTTGACTAGTAAATACAGCTGTACATATTTAAATACATGTCAACGTCGTCAAATGCGCAGAATGAGCAAACAAAAAACATTCGTAAATCTTTCGCAGGGTACAAAGCAGTTGATATAACGTTTTCCTTTCATATCTAGGTCAGAGGAAAGATAATCAACACAAAGGACGCATTAAAACTCATTGGGAGAATGAACTAAGACTTAAATCCCACACAAATTTGATCACCAGTGAACTCATTCGAGATAAACATTCTCAAACCGCCAAATATTACAATAGGCAACACATAACAATGGCCTATAGCTCCTGTTCAGATCAAAGCGTAATTTCTCAATCCAAGTTCACACACTGCTCATCATTACGTAACCCAGATAACAATCGGTTACGCAACGTAAAACGGAACGCATCCAAATTCGACCGCCTGCTAATTATTTACGCGCTTCCGGGGAGCTGTTTCCGTATATTGGTAGTTTTGATGCGTTCTGAATTAAAATTAGAGCGTATCTTTGTTCAAATGCCTCAAGGGGTTTTCAATAAGCTATTTTCCAGTCATAATGTGAAGGCAGGGGGACCGAGTTAAGGTATTGTGGCGCAATATGGGAGAGCCTACAATCAGTGGGTAGTGATTGGTTACTACTGTGATAGCCTCGGTTAATTAACTGTCCGAATGACATTCATTTGAATTTCTCATTAGTTTGTAATAACTTCATTCCCTATAATATGGAATCTTGAGACTGTTAAAGTTTGAAATCTTTAGCTAATGCTTGCTTATTACGCATGCGTGAACATTAGCGTTGCTATAAAATTCCTAAGTGCTAAAATGTTAGTTTGTTGACGGAGTTATTTCTGTAATTCATTCTGCATATTCTGTTATTCGATTTTCATCTTTCTATCATCAATCTAATAATGCAGGAACACTATCTTGTCTCTAATATTATATTGAATAGGCATTATGCAACGTACCGTGCCCTGCGGTGCTTCCTAGTTCGTGTGCCGAATTACAAAACCCTACAAATGGCAGAGCGTGACATTTGAAAACCTAATGCCTGGACGAAGAGCGCATGCTCAATGTTTATGTCACTGTGACTGTAGAGATGTACCGATGATAATTTAAATAGTCAACTATTCGGCCTAACATTTTAGCCGAGTGACCTAATATTGAATCCAGACTAATTAAATAAGTGGGATTGTATTGCTCTTGTTCCTAATATCGTTCAAGCAGTTATCAGACTAGTTTCAAATAAATCTGAAGCTCTAGAAAGATCTCAGACCTAAGGGAACTACGACCGGCTACGTGGATTCACTGATTATAAAATATTATTAAAGGATTCTTCAACTAGTCGGCTTCTACCTCACACATCACTATTTTACGTGCAGACTATGCGGAACTGTCAAACGTTGGAGTCACATTTACATTTGTTTATCTATAAACAATAGTTCACGTTGGCTATCATAAAGATCACACACGACATACTTTTAGTGTCAGATAGTCAGCCACTGACTGATTCTATGAGATAGTTATCTGTGTCATCGCGTCCACCGGCAATACGGTAGATGACTACTAGTTATCTGAGTTACTTTTTATGAACTGTCAAAAACGACATTTTGTTCTAAAAATGATTGGAATACAAAAGCGTGACGTCATAGTTTTTCATTGCCATTGACATACATATTGTAATTTTGATAAGAAAAAAAAATAGAAAACGCCAAAGATATGCAAGAGATTAAGTTTTACTGAGTTTTTAGAAGGAAAATTATTTAGCAAACAACATTTCAGAATTTATTTTTGATGCCGTCATCTAGCCTATTGGAGCCAGCTTTCAGTCAAATGAAATGTCACATATTTTTTATGGATTATTTACGCTTTATAGATCATGTCATTATTATGTTAACAAGTCATTATCGCTACCGGTTGTGTCTCATCTGCCATGTTTATGGCGCAGCAATGACAAAGGTTTTAGTTACACCTTCATGCAGCAGTATTAATCATTAGACCTTTTTATCCCTAAAGGATTAGGTAGTAGTATACCTACATTCCAACTTAAGGTTCTGGTCGTCGCTGCCGGTACTCATTACATAAGGGAGTCAGTATCTAAATATTTAGCAGGTGCCTGCACTGGTCTAGTGGTCAATCGCGCTAGCACTGCGTGTGAGGTCCTGGAATGCTTGGAGCTTGGAACTGTAGCCTGTATGTGGTAAATAAGCTCACATACATTGGCACTTAGCAACGACATCGGCGAAACGTGAATTCAGGCGTGGAACTATGTTATATTTGTATTATTAGACGTAGAATTCTAAACACTATCAGTTAATGTGAGGCGTACGGTACTACAGATACAAATCGTGTCGAAATTCAATGTCCATACAATATGAACTATTGTTTCATTGTTCAATACTGTATGTATTTTTTAATGTGACTTAACGGTAGCAGAGTGGCCAGCCATTCACTTCTCAGCAACACAAATATAATGATAGATGTATGTGTACATACACAGCGTACACTGAGTGATGAGTAAATACGAAAACTGTGTAATGTACTGGCCCTAATTCACGGGATTCATACTGCCACAATTAAACGCATTAGTAAGTACGGGGAACTAATTTATGAGCACAAATCAATATTTGTTGCGGAGGAGGTTTGTTATTAGAAAAATTCTGTAGGTTACCTTTTTAATCGGATTAAAACTTATATAATTATCACAGTAGGTAACACTTGTCGTCTATTTATCGACTGTTATCATAGGGTACTTTTTACCGACATACACCCAGAATCGGAACATCTAGGATCGAACCTGGGACATGTAGCGTAGAAAGTCAATCGTTTAGCAACTGCACCTGTCGTATCGTCAAATTGTATGTATATTCGCCCCGAATTTGAATTGAAATCAATTGAAATTCAATTTCGTTTTACATTCACTGGCGTATGTAAGGCTTACAATGTAATTAATTCCTTGCGCTTGAATCTGGGTTTCAAGGTCAGAAGCAATCGGGAGCAAGTCTCGATAACATCTATCTTGATAATATTGAGAAGCGAAAGAGGACTACTAATTATGTTAGGGCACTTTCTGATCTAGGTTTTAATAGTTTGGACGAGAAAAAGCACTACCGCGTTCACAATAACACGCTTTTAACTTGAAACGAATCGGGTAATTGATAATTGATTCAAAGACTTGAAATGATAACATTCTATTAGAAACTTTTTAAAATAAATGTTGTTGGCTTTAGATTGTAGACTAGTATATTTATATAGAACATTTGTTGGCTCTTTTTATTTTATTAACAGAGTATTTACCATAAAAAATACTCAAACTTAATTAGAATGCATGTTTTGATAACAAGAAAAATCTAACAGCCACAATGACCAACAAATAGTGCATCCCTCTCACGCTTATATATTTTTTATAAGAGGAAAAGGAATAGAATGTATATTAGCGACAGCAACTGTCATTATTTTCTCCTGTAATAATTAACTTAGCTATATCTACCGTAGGTAGGTTTTTGGTTTTGACTATAACCTCAAAATATATGAGATTTGTCAGATCGTCGGATCAATTATTTTTTGTGAACTGCGGAATAAATTAGTTCAAATTTAAACTAGGCGCTGCCTACCTACAACCTACACTACACTGCTTAAATAAATTATCTTATACTAGGCCGCGGATCATTACCATTTAGGGTGCTAAAAAATGGTTTCTAATCATTCTATCGAAACCCATATTTGTCTTCCGCGTTCTGCAGAATCTAGTAAAGAGTAAAGAGATTTATAAAGATGAGACCTTTATTCGGCAGTGAAATGATGATGATGACAGAGAGTTTCAGACTTATTGCAGTCACTGTAAATAGTTCACTATTAAATTAAACTCATTTAAAACTACTTTCACATTCTCTTCAACGTAATCGCTTCAATTCTCGATTTTGTTCCCCAAATTCGCATTTAATAAAGCACATTGTTTCTCTATTTATCGCCAGCCTTTGTCAAGATTACGGCAATTTGCGAAGTAAATCGATGGAACTAAACCACTATTATTCAGTTGTAGGGTTGTTAAGTTCGAAGAACTAAAATTTAAATTTATAATTTAAAATATTAATGTATCCACATACCTATAAGTATTATATCTAATATAGTAGGTATGACTCTAGCGGAAACTTAGAACGCATCGTATGTGATAATTATAACACATATGTACAAGTTGGCTTTTTGAAACATTAAATTCACGTGAGATCGTTAATTATTTTTTCGGTCACATTTTAGAGTGTTTGTGTGCAAGGAACATTCGTCTCATCAAACGAGTACATACAATAACATCGCCAAGAATCTGGTACTGTTAAAGTACAAGATTAAAGTACACCAAATAGACCCTGACCCACACTAAGAATATGTAAAAAAATTATTAATAATTCCATCTGTTGTCTGTATTTTCCAAAAAAAATACTCGACAACCCTAAGTGGCAGTGAATTGAATTAGCGTTTGAACAATAATAGGTTTTGCGAAGCTGTGAGAAAAGTTTCGATAAATTAAATTGTTATTGAAAGCACGTGTTGATTGAGAAATGTACGTTTGTTGTTATTGTGTTGTCATCACATATAAACTGTGTTGTTTTATGTTATTTCTCGTTGTTAGAGTTTGTTTATTCCGTATATTAATAGATAGTTCTATAAATAGGTTCCATTCAATTAAAAAATGTTATTAATAGAATTCTTAAATAACTATAGATATAGAATTTGAGTGCTTGGTTCCGTTTATGTACGTGATCTAGCATTTAAACATACCGATATGTCAGTAGTACTCGCTGAATACCAAATATTGGTCTTTCATGTTTAGTAAGGTTTGTTGCGCTTCTTTCATTTGATGCCCACAAGAACGAACGGCATAGCTGAGGCATGACACCACCAGTAACGAAAGAAGCTAAAATTTATCCTAAATATTAACTTGGTACTTTCACAACTGTTGAAAGCCACATCTCAGCGAGACGTATCAACAGTTATTGCCATCAAAATGATGGAAACCGTTACTTGCGTTGCGTTTAAAATAGGAACATGCAGAATTTGGCTTCACCACATGTCAAACGCTACGTAACACGGATGACGAGGACACTGAAACAGAATACGAAGTGTCCACGGAAATCACCGAGGCATTCCGAAAATTAGGCAATTCAAAGTTTAGTGGACAGTTGGACACGATGCCGAGAATTGTTTTGGCAAACATCGTGTAACTGTTAAGTGCGGTTGACATTAAAAATTGAATTTGACAGGGTTGTCAGTATCAAATGCATTTGAGTCTTGGTGTATTTTAAAACTGGAGACATTTCAGTTAGCAGCATTGTGAAAACCACGATTAGCCAATTATATAAAATAAATGGAAGTGCTAAATTAAGTATATTTCAAGGCATCTGCAGTTCAGCCACCTGACTTGTTAAAAGGCGAAATGGGTGGCGATTCAGGCAGTTTTTCACCGTGACGCGTTGCTACGGTGGTTTTTTGTCGCATGGAAAAATTATCTAATCTATCTATGACAGTTACTTTGCTTTCTTCTTCGATAGAAAAAGTACTAAAGTACCCGTAAATTTTTTTTACAACACTAGTTAAATCATGTATATTAAATAATTTCGTGGATATTGAAGCTATCCTGTGGTTGCAGCCCTAGTCAGGGAAAGTTTCAGCCTCATATCGATGCTACTATCCGTCGTTGATACGGAGCGTGCATCTATAAACACTTCCTTACTGCCGAGTGACGCGGGCGCATTTCGGAAATGCGATCAACTAAAATATTACCTAACAACGTAAACGTCTTCTGAATACTGCTGACTTATTACGTGTTACATAACGTAATGAAGGTTCTCGTTAGCGACATTAGTCGGCTGTTAGGCTTATACTCCATTGATGCTGAGCGGAGCGGAGCTACGGATATGAAAGAAATGGCCGATAGTAATGTTTGCTTTGCTCATCGAAGGCTTCATTCTCCTTACCTTATTCCGTTTTGGTTGAGCTCTGTGTAAAGGTTTTGTTTTAAAGGCCGTTATTGTGTCACTGCAGGGCAGAAGCCTACCTAGTCTGTTTCCACTTCTGTTGGTGCAATGTCTTTATTCTTCCATTTATCTCTATCAGACGCATCAGTTAACATATTACTCAGCATATTTTTATTCATCTAAGTGTCGTGATGATAGGTACATATAATGGTCTCCGCTCTGCGTTAGTGAACTATCAGCCTAGTGGGTATGGAATGCCACCATTGTGATTGGAGGGTCAAATGGTAGAATAATGGCTCACTAGTACTGATTCGATAATTATATAATTTGCTTGAAAGGGAAAGTCTGAATTTCCGTTGTCTTTTTTATAAGTAAAAGGGAAATCTTCCAACTATATAAAATAGACCGCAAAATAGGGCAATATTCTTATTTATTTAAGCAAACTTACAATAATCCTAAAAATAATAACCCATGAAGTTTTAATATTAAGAAAATTCTTGTTTTGCCTGACTGGAATTTTCTGTCAGTGTCCTATTAGAATTTTCCATCGGTGTCCCCCTAAACCAGATGCTGCCAGACTTTTTTTCTCATAGACCACTTTCAAAATTTAGCTGGTTCCGGTGGACCCCCTGCAGCTAAATTTCTACCATATTGTAAATTGAATTGTAAACCCCCATTTTTTTGTCACGCAAACGTAGACCCCCGTCGAGTCTCCCGTGGACCCCTGGGGGTCCACCTGGACCATTTTGGGAACTAATGCCCTAAACAAATCTGTTTAATATTAAGTATAATCCTTCAACTATTTAAATTAATTGGACTACCTCTCTAGTTACACCCTTCTCATGAAACAGTTTTATTTTCACGTCGTTCGCTATTTCTATTATTGTCCGGTTTATTTGAGTAAAACAACGGCTTCATTAAAAGCTTTCATTAAGCGCTATTTTATGTCTAAAACTGTATATTGTGACTAAAATGACATAGCATAACATTATGAAGAACTATGTAGGTTATTACACTTGGCACATAACTCTGGCCACCTAGCCGCTTAGGCCGTTAGCAAGATGAGGTCATAAGAAATTCATTGCGTTTAATGTAGTTTTTTGTTTGTTCACTGAGCTCAGAAATAGTGGTATTTCAGTTTTGTGCCACTAATCTAAATAACACAAATAAGTTTTTCATTAATCCGTTTGTTTCTCATCGGTATCTATAGTCAGTGGCGTGCGATGCATAAAGACAAAAAGACACTGCATACTCAACATAACTCAGATAAATATTTATTATAAGATATTTGAGGTGGCAAATCACATACATCATTATTTAATCGATAAGACGACGAACCAATACCAAGATGCAGGAGGTATTTTTGGTAAGTAAGCCTTTAAAATTTTCTGCCTACCCTGTCTAAAAACTCTGTGCACGCCGCTTTCTATAGTTGTCGAGGCAAGCACAGCTAAGACTCCCAGTTGCCGACTGCGATATGACCACTCTATGTACATATATGTCTTTTAATATAATTATCGATATCAATTTATCGGTGTACAGTAAATAGATATTCTATTCTATTCTATTCAGCTAAAAGGTTGGTGAGTATTGCCATGTATAAAAAAATTAAGTGTCTCTCAGTATCATGATTATAATAAGTAATAGCTCTTTAACAACCTGTGAATCGAAGAACATCATGCTTGTTATCCACGTTTGGGATCACGACATCAAAAAAGCAGTCTTTCCATTTTCGTACTGCTTCTAATTGTGAATCGCCAACGCATTTTAATAAATGGATCTAAGTCATTTTTTGCTACAACTTATAAATATTTTCATGAGCTACCATAGAAGGAGGTTTGTTATTAAGTTATGGTCTTAATATCTCGTTGTCCATGTCTTAAGGACCATGTTAGTAGGTCTCGGTGTGCGGTCTGGGACTGCACTTGACTTAGATCGATTAAGCTTTTTTGCGGTCAAAGAGGTACTCAGGATAGGCGAGATTGTTAGTGTTTAACTCAATCGTGAAATGGTTTGGTTAATGTAGGTGGACCTACGATACAAGAATAATTAGTATTATTAATAATTAATAACAAGAGCGAGCGCCAGGCAAAGCGAGAAGAAAGACGGCTAATTAAAAGGAAGCTTCGTTTAAGCAAGCGCATATTTTGCGGTGCTCCATCGGCGGAGCCAGGATTTTTTAAAGATCCGGGCAAAAATCTCTAGTCCACCCTTTTTAATATGGATTTCTTGTCCCACACTGGCTAAACATATGCTATGCTAATCTCTCTTTAGATTTAACAATATTACTATGCTATATCAACCCACTTGGCTTGGAAATAATATATACTTTTAAATCCATCCATTCCATACAAATCGTTAGTTTCAGGGAATAAAAACATGATCATATCTGTCTCCCTCGAGGGGGACAAAATTAAATAATACTAATGTTGTTCAGAAATAGTAACGGATGGGGAATGGTGAGGAATGCGACGCTTTACACATCCGTCGCACTCCGTCTTGTCTTGTACAGTGCGCAGACGCACGCGTCTAAGAAACGGATATGTGGTTTAATATGTGTCTCGTATGGAATGTACGTTTGCAGGGCTTTACAGGGAATTCAATGGTTTTAAAAAGCTTTTTTTTATAATATATTTTACGTTTAGTTTGTACACAAAAAAGCCGAATACGCACAGGGAAAATATTATTCTGAACATAACATAGCATCACGCCTGTATTCCCCGAAGGGTTAGGCAGAGGTGTACTACTGTACACCCACATTTCGCCGATGCCGTTATTAAGTCCCATGTAATAGGGGGCGAGCCTATGGCCATCTATCGGGCACAGTTCCAGACTCCGTGCTGCTACTGAGAATTTCCATACAGAAAAACCCAATAACACTTTGCCCGACCTGGGAATCGAACCCAGGACCTCACGCTCAGCAGTCGTGCTTGCGATCACTAGACCAATGAGACAGTCCTATTATTCTGAGTGCAGAATATTAGTGTCATACAAATCTGCGGATTGTTATCGCTTTCAAAATCATCATAATGTTCCAAGCCTTTTGCCAAGTATGTAGGGGTTTTGTCTACGTTACACAGCTGAAAATAAGATTATAATATCAACTTCGCAATCCTTAAATCATTCATTCAAAAATGTCTCGTGATGTTTGAGATGTTTCTTGTATGAATGAGATTTGTTTAGGCTATAATCTCACAATCAGTTTTTCAATCTGATTGTTTCATATCATTCAGATAAATCACGATTCAAGTAGAAATATTACTTTAGTATTTACCTAGAATGGTTGACATGGAATTTTTAAACGTCATCGCTTTGAATATGACGTTTCTGAAAACAAAACAATTGAAAAACGTCATGCAATAAATTTTAGTAACTATGGGCATTTATTTTTATAAACCCAGCTCTAGGGGTCTTGTTCAACAAAAGTTTAATGTGCGTGAGTTTACTATATATAAGATTCACTCAAAATTTAATGCGTGCGCACGATATTTTCATACGTTTTTGGCTTAACGACACTGACGATAAAGGTCTAGGAAATATCGCATTAGACCACAATAGCAGTGGCGTGCGGTGCATAAAGACAAAAAGACACTGCCTACCCTACATCAATAATACAACTCAGATAAATATTTATTATAAGATATTTGAGGTGGCAAATCACATACATCATTATTTAATCGACAAGACGACGAACCAATACCAAGATGTAGGAGGTATTTTTGGTAAGTAAGCCTTTAAAATTTTCTGCCTTCCCTGTCTAATAACTCTGTGCACGCCGACGCACGACCTTAGGCATGATATAGGGAAGTAAATTACAGAATTTTGAAGAATTTGAAGTTTCAGTCACAGACAATTGAGCTAAAATGAAAGTAAATCGTTTATAACACAGGAGCGAAAATAAACAGTATTTAATGATACAAACGGGCACTTTCAGTGGTCTAATAGCCGTGCTATTAAACAATGTTATTATCAGCAGTCTCTCAACTCGCGAGTCTCTCTGTGAATGCGCGCGCGCTGCTCGGGATGCGGGTAGGGCTATCAATCAAAGTTTGTAGGTTATTTTATTCTATGACAAGTGATTTCGACGTTTTAGCTTGCTTTTAAGCGTTAATTTTATAATTTTTGTGTGTTTAAAATTAAGACGTTAGGAGATCTAAATAATGTTTTTGAGTTTACAAAACACATTTTAAGTAATGTAGATTGCATAATATTTGTGAAATACATTTTGCACAATGTACTTTGATAGAATAGATTAAGCCACTTGACTTCAAATTGGTTTGTTGTCGACACACTGAACTTGTGAAATGTTTAAGAAAAAAATCTCGTCTCGTGTCTAAAACAAGTGAATAAACAATAACAGGGACGAAACAGACATGCATTTTTAATACAACATCAGCTTGTTTATGGTTTAGCGATCGGTCACATTTGAAGATCATCCATCACGCAAACTCTGCAGTGCCCGATCGGAATCAAACTGGGTTTAGTTTCAAAATTGTGAAGTGTGTTGTACAACCTCACAAATATGGACCGTAACTTTATACATGAACATTACAGTTATTACAGAAGATCTCAAGAAAGGAAAAGAAGAAAAATTACCTTACACAATACAATTAAAGTTGAAACCTCTAAATTTATCAAATTCCAACAAGTAAGGATATTACCGCAGATATCTCCATTCAAATGGTTTAGATTTGTGTGGCCTACAATAATATTACTGTTATCGTTTGGCAGCCCTATTATGGGCCGCGGCGTCGTCCGTCGCTGCTCCGGCGCCGTGCTCACGCGCATCAGCCGCGGCCGCGCGCTTTCACGACACTTTCACGAATTTAGCATTCGGTGCAGACCTCCACTATATTACTTAACGGCCATGTCACATATTTTTATTGCATATAATGAGCATTAAGAATTGTTGGCTACCTGTAAATAAGATTTATATGTCAGTGTCAGTCGGTTAGAAATAGACAACAGGTATATTTTTTACTCAATCTTATTGAACGGCCGGTCTAATTATTTTTAAGAATGTAATTATTGTTGGTCGTACATTACTAATATTCTCGTTGACCTTTTCTCCTTGCGACAGGTCGAAACGGTTAGGATTTGAACTCCAGAATATTTCCTTGTTAGACCGTTGTAAAACTTACTTCCAATATTATTTAGTTGCGCCAAAATCCTTCAATAATTAGCACTTAACAGTAATTACCAAAACAAATTGATAGTTCGTTTATTCCTAATACACTGACGCTCACTATTAATCAGACGCACTAATCTGTTACCTTGGCTTTGTTTGTATGTTATCTGTGGTGTTCGTGATGTGCCCGAAACATGTCAAGTTTAGTTCCGCTTCCGTCAGTAAACTAATGTGTTGTCGGGTAGGCTGAAAAAACGAGAGCAGGAAATCCATCGATTCTCTTTATGGTTTTGTTTTTCTCATTGATTAACTTAAGGTTGAATACATAACGATTTAAGCATCTCATTGATCTTGTGGTCGTATCTGGTCAGAAATGTGTCCAGCGTGATGTTATGCTTTCGATGCCTGAATTGAACTTTTTTGTCAGCACCTGCTGCAAATTATGCTGCCCTGCTTCTGTGTCCACTATAGCTAGAACAATACCCGTGTTATTACTTTAGGTAAAATACCAGAAGAACTTCTTCTTGAAATAAAAAACCTCCTTATTTTTTAGGACACATAAAAATAAAATCGCAGGGCTCAAACTGTACCTGGTAATTAGAGATAGGTAATTAGAAATACCGGTAGCTCTGACATGTTGTACTGTCAGTGTTATATGATGTTTCGTCTGAAACACAGGTTTATCCTAGTTCAGGCTGCTAATAGTTATTGAGATGACTTAACTTTTCGTTTTGTACCTATTTTAATTTTAATTATGAAATAGTTATAATTATGCAATATTTAAATAATTATGTAAAATGTCTATATTTGTGAACATGTATGTCAATATTTTTGTAAAAAGTTTATTAATAAATATTATTATTATTATATTATTATTATGTTTACACTTAATTAAATTCAAATGCTGCATGCATAGGGAGAGTAGTGATACAAATCATGATTTTAAAGGATCATGTATTTGTTCCGGAGATATTGTGTGTAAAATACTTTAAGACTTCTTACTTATTCTTTATTGTACACATAATGTACAATTATGTGTACATTCAACATCAATAACATGTATTATACACTTAATGAGATTCAAAATCGATTTTTAGAGGAAACAGTGATTGAAACGTTGACCAATTTTTACACGTAGTATCTGCGGATACATAAAATATATAGTAATTAAACAAATATGATTTTAACCGATAGTTTTCCAAGAATAAGCGATTGAATTTCGCTACGTGTATACATATTTTTGATGATGACTGTACATCTTTTTGAGGTTGAGTGTAGCACTTTCCCGGTACATATCAGCATTCTCTGCCTAACCCGTCTGAGATTACCAGCAGTTAGTGATATTTAAAAACACTTCAAGCTGACTGCCGCTTCCGTGTCTAATGTTCTCACTTGTGGGGTTAACGTGATAAATATTTAACGACAGCGGGAAATCACATCATCTTTACTGACTTCCTTATTTACTTAATGATTGTTTTGTTTTACTTCAACCTGAATATTATGTAATAGCGTTGATAGTAAAAAAATCTTTACGGATTTGTAGGAGGGATAGGCAGAAACGTATTTCTGTAAACTTAACTATCACGTAATGCTTTTATTAATATTATTAAAATATATTTTTTTTTAATATTTTTTTGAATACTAAAGCAGACTAGTAATTAAGGTGACAATGTAATTAATTTTAGTTTCATACATACATAGCATCACACCTGTATTCCCCGAAGGGTTAGACAGAGGTGTACTATTGTACACCCACACTTCGCCGATGCCGCTGTTGAGTCCCATGTAATAGGGGGCGAGGCTATTGCCATCTACCGGGCACAGTTCCAGACTCCGTGCTGCTACAGAGAATTTCTATACAGAAAAACCCAATAACACTTTGCCCGACCCGGGAATCGAACCCAGGACCTCACGCTCAGCAGTCGCGCTTGCGGCCACTAGACCAATGAGGCAGTCAGGCAGCAGTAATTTTAGTTTCATACATGCGATTTTCACCATACCTTGAAAAAGTAGGAATGGAGACAACCGTACGAGAAAATTCATTACTGGAAAATGATTTCATAATGATGCGCTTAGAACAGGACAGGGCAAAAGTGGCAATATTCGGGCATTTATTTTGAAACTGAAACTAAACATGAAACTACTCTAAATTATTGGGTACTTATATTTGTCTGTTTTGTTTCAGGGCACATACACGATGCGTGTGAGCAAGACGCACCTGCGGCGCAGCAGCAGCCTCACGTCCTGGCGAAGCCTCAAAACTGAATACGTGAGTCAACATTTTTAATAAATTGTTATACGGTCAGCAGACTATACAAGTGGCCTACTTCTGTTAAAAACTTGAAAATTGACATTAAAACGAAATAATTGACCACGTTATTTGAGAAATACCTACATACGAATATATGTTAAAAATAATAATACTTAACATATGTAAGTATTGTTTTGTTAGGTTGTTAAATTTCAATTTATAAAATAATTCGGTTTCGAATTAGTCACAATGTCTCTAAATGACTCCTCATGACTATGTAGACTATTTATTATTATATATAACAGATTATTTAGTATTAATGCCACACATATTTCATTTTATAGGCGAAATCAGAAAGCTTGTAGAGTATTGTTGATAAATTCATATCGTTTGATTTACCTCAAGCTTTATCAAAATACCGCGGATTATATGAACAATTCTATACCAATATCAAACAACCGTTCACAAAAATCGATTACAATAACACTCAATAATTTGGACGTGAGAAAAACTGGCTCAGTCGCAAGTTGGCAGCGCTCATAAATTGAAACTGCATTGTGCGCGGTCGTGAACTTTGCGCAACCGCCACAGTGCCGGCGCGGGCGCCGAGGTCAAGGCTAGCCATTACTGATGTTTACTTAACGCAATTAACTTGTTACAGTTTTGTTACGTTTTTATGGTGGAACTGAGTTATTTGCATATCGATATGGGTATTAAATATTATTTGAGGGAAATATATATACCTACCTACCTACATCTAATGCCAGGTTATTTTTCATTATTTTGAATTACTTATTTGTCGTCACTTGTTATATATGTTTTGGTTACGTATACTTTGACAAGAGTCTATTTTTATAGCTGGTTAAACCTCTGATTTCTCCATACAAAAAATATTCTAACAGGCCTTAAGACAAACTGATGCTAACGTTGATTCAACTCGTGCTTTCCTAGCCATTATCTAATGCGTATTCCTGAGGTTTCATTTCCTTTTTACCATAAAGTTTCTCGTTCTTTTTTATACTGTGTCTGTTTAAAACTGATAGAAGAGCGAAATCTTTTCGTATCATTGGCTCATTTCATCTTCCATCAGTTGCCTAGTCCCATTTTCGGGCAACTTTCATCTACCCGACGTCATCTGTCAGACGAAATAAGTATTTTAGCGTGTGCATGTACATTACATGCACACGCTTATACTTACTTAGACTGATTTGTTGAAAGAATTAAGAAAAATAGATTACTGACAAAAAAAATAAAAAAAATAAAGAATATAGAAATAAACACAGAAAACAAACACGTACAACAGATAAATGAACATAATATTTACAAATTGTTGTGCCAACAAGGTCACAGCTCAGCATAATGTCATGATGACCAGACTGTAGTGCTGGCCACCCGACGCTGGTTTTCAGCTACAACCCACGAGTGCCATACGCTCGAAACTAATATTAAAAGAAAATAACAAAATAAATTATAGAGTTGTGTTTTATAAAAAAAAAAACTTAAAACATTGCATATACATAAATATAATAACTGTGTGCAGTGTGTTACAATTTGTTGCTGTCTATACTTAATTAATATATGAATGTTGCGATAGGACCGGTTGAATTAAATAGCTGTGACGTCACAGTTTTTCGATACAGTGTATCAGCAGCTTCTGACAATTGTTGTCTTTAAGTTAACTGGTTGTTGAATGATTATGTCTTCAACGGTGTCAGATTCAGTTCATGTTGAGGTTGATGGCAACCATCGTGACGTATCGCCACTGGTAATTTTGATTGTCTTTTAATTAGGTACTTAATGGCGATAGTAAATTAAATTTCGAAAAGGTGTCAAGAATACAGCTGTTTCGTAAAAAAAAAACTTTATTTTCTTTTGTCATATTTCAACAATATTTGTCCAGAAAATTAATGTCAATCGATAGATTATTTCTATGAGAATTTTTTCAAACATTATTCAAGTCGAAGTCGTTATTTATGATCTAGCTACTTATGGCTACCCAGAGGACTATGACCTATGCTAGAAATTGAACATGACCTGAAAGACTGAGCTTGACATCTGAGCTCCAGTACATAACAACATTACATTATCTGTGTCACCACAATATCAAAATAAGCATATGTAACGATATTCACATTAATGAGTTATATCACTAAATACAACATGTAAATGAGGGAAAAATGAATATTTTGTAGTTGTACAACCAGTTGTACAACTGATTGACCGCTATGTTGTATAGGTTGGTTATGTCTGTCCACGTAATATGTTATGGTAATGATTGCTTCATTCTACTTACTATTATTCATCCTTTTGTGAATATATTTTTAATGAATATGGTGTGAATAGGCTCTAAGTTTAAGTAGATTAGGTATATTATACCTAATGAGGCAAAATAGAAAGAGGTAGCAGAAAAAATTTCGTTGCACCATCCAAGACACAACAAATTTAACTACGTTTGAAGGAGCTTAAAACTTATAGGCCTTAACATTTACTTTTAAAGAAATAGAGCTGCGATTGCACATTTCTCAACTGACAATACCGTCGGGTTTTCCATGTCTTCTACTTCTATCGAGGCATCTGATATAACCACACTGGACAGATTAAATACTTTGTTGCTATCTACATCACTGACATACCAAGAAACGTAAGCGCAATGACACACGGGAGAAATTGTTAATTAAAAGAAAATGTTTAGCTATAACGAGCAAAAGTTTGTCTTGACAGCACTATCGCTTGAAGCGTAACCTTGATTTATATTAAGCATCGTCAGAAAGCGTTGCAGCCGCTGGATTTATTAAATGAGAAATATGTTTTACGGCACTGTCAAACGCGATAATGACGAAGAATGTAGTTTTCATACTGAAGTATTTGTTTTTTCATGTACAATAAAATATTATATGTCTAAACAGACATGCTATGAAATACTTGTGTTGACTGCGATAGTGTTGTGAAGTGGCAATGAAAGGAGTATAGCGTGACAATCAATCAGTAGCTTGTCAGCTCACGCAGGTGTAAATTAGTATAATGTAGTGTTCTGAAAGAGATTGGCAATTTATACCAATTAAACTATTTGTATATAATTTATCACCACGGCATTTTAACTCGCATATGCTGGAAGCAGAATCTCACTGTGACACTACCAAACCGCCTCCATTTGTTTCATCTGCGCGGTATCTTTTTCAATTTCAGTAAGTCGTTACGCTGGTCAAAACCCGCTCTTTTGTCGCGTATTACCAAGATCGGAATCGGCACGACCAGCGATTATTGCCCGCCAAACGTTCCCCATTTTTCGCGAGTACCCCATTTTTCGCGATTTTTTTTTGATAAGCGTCAAAAATTGTTTTATTTTATACATATATATATATACTCGCTTATTGAGCAGAAAAAAGCTTGACAATATACGAGACTATCATAAAATTAAGAGATATTATTAACGAAATATCTGCCGATACCCTGTACCTCTATTATGAGTTTTTCACTATTTACTTTCATAGTAAATGTAAATTTTTATGCAAGCGATTTTAGTTCTTAATTTGGTTACATTAGGGATTAGAGTCGCTAACATGACATCTCTATAATATCGTAAATAGTAAATCAAAACTTAACTATGACACATATGTATGTCACATAAGCGACTCTAATCTCTAATGTAATCAAGTTAAGAACTAAAATCGCTATCATGAAAATTTACTTTACTATGATAGTAAATAGTTAGAAAACTCGTGATAGAGGTACTGTTCCTTAGTTGCATATTACAAAGTAATCGAGTAAGCCGGTATGAGTGAGTGCCATGCGATCATCTCGGAGCGAATTCCCACAAAACATGCAACATGCAAATTGGTGAATTGCACTCATATTCAATTTCACTTATCCACTATCACTTTTGATCGTCATTTCTTACTAGCTTGCATTTTTTTTCTTTTGCCATATTTCGTGCATTCTTTCATATTATTATATCTATTTGATTAGTTAAGACTGATGGCGGTTGACCATGAAGTAGATGGAGGGACGACCTAGATAAAACTAATAGCGAATGGCCCACTCTGGCTCAGGACCAAAAGGGCTGAAAGTCACGGGGACTGGCCTTCCTTCCTTATACTTACTGACATATATTCTACCTAGATACTTTAAATAAAAATTACTTACCAGTGTTAAAAGTACCTACTTACCATTGTTCTTCGTCTCTCCTAATTTTTGCGTGCCCAACAGGGTCCATCCTTGTCCAGATGATAAGGGCTGGCAGTAACAGTCTAACAGATTGATAACATGTGTGTAATAATATACATGTAAGTCTAAATTTGTTGACGTTTTTTTTGTTTTTTTTTTTTTTTAATGTAAAAGTACATTTTTATTTGGTTTTTGTGTTTAGTTAGTATTAAGTAGATTTAATTTCCTGTGCGCTTAAAAACTTAATGTTTAATGCCAATGACAGGGATCAGCTGAAAATCAGTGTTGTGCACTATGCAAAGCGAATACTGAGCTGCATCCCTTGCTACACATATTTTTCTATCTCCGTTTTCTGTGGTTGTACTGTGTAATGTGGGTGTTTGGTTCATAATTCATGTAAATCTTCGATATATTGTTCGCATCTATCTAATCGTTGTAACTAGCTAGTTAGAGTCTATTTGAATTCCATACTCTAGATACAATTTGTTTGGTCTGAACAACGGAAAGAGTCGTGACCTAGGATTGACCAATAAAACAAATCTGTTCAGGACTGAATGATATTACAACGATTTTTGATTGGCTAACACTGTGTCATGAGGTGTACAACACAATATGTAATATGAATCTGTCTTAACTCATGTCGATGACGTTAATTTTAATAAGATGTATCAACATTACATCGCATCGTCATCTGCGTTGTGATTTACATTGTAACAACAAACAGAGATTCTTCTAGTACATATTTCAACCAATCTGTCATCAAACAAATAGCATCACTATCATGACGGAAATACCTGACAATTTCGCAAATACCTCACAACTTAAAATAATTGATGTTCTAAAATTTAAATGCACTATTATTATTAATTTCTATCACTCGCCAGACATTATTAATAGTGAAATGAATCTCATCATAGCCATCTTTTATGAACTAGAGCAAACCATTATCACGGAAAGTGAATATTAGGTGCTGTTATTCAAATCCTAATTTTGACCAAAAATTTGCAATTTCTTCAACGTTTTTATCATTCACCAAAATTGACAACGTTCTCTTTATCCTTCTCAAACTATTTGACAAGCAAATACAGTTCTTCATTAAACTGAAATAAAGATGATGGTGTAGTTTTTATAGACGTAAATTTATATTTGTGCCGCAAAGCCACAGTGTGAACGCAGACAATCGAGTCAATTAGAGGAAATTATAGACGTCAATGGTATTGTTTTCTAATACTTTTCACAATGGGGGGTGAGTGTTGACATTCTCTGTTAAAGGTTATATATTGTTCAAAGATTGCACTGCGCCGATTGCAACGAAGTCTTGAGAAGTTCATTATGCATAGCAGCGGTAAACCAAATTCAACAAGTGTAGGTTGTAGGTGTTTCGTCATTTCAATAGTTTCAGTCATAGTTAAGTATGACTAAATTGGAAAAGCGTTAGGAAAATAAACACTACAATATCCAACTCAAAAATTCACGTAGCTCAAACTTATAGTACTTACCTATAAATTGAGTTGGTCACGTCTGCGGCCTAGTGGTCAAACTGTGAAATAATGAGAAATCTTGAAACAGCACAGGTTATGTTTAATTAGAAACAAAGTCTATTGATTTTGACTGTCTCATTGGTCTAGTGATTGCAGGCGCGACTGCTAAGCATGAGGTCCTGGTTTCGATACCCGGGTCGGTCAGTGTTATTGGTTGGTCAGTAGTAGCACGGAGTCTGGAACTGTGCCCGGTAGGCTCTACTGTGGTAATAGGCTCGCCTCCTATTACATGGGATTCAATAACAGCATCGGTGAAATGTGGGTGTACTATAGTACACCTCTGCCTAACCCTTCGGAGAATACAGTCGTGATGGTATGTTATGTCTATTGATTATTACGAGAATATACTCGTACACAAAAATTATTCATTCGTGTCATTTAAATCATAAAATTAGAATCATTAGCTTCTTTTAATTTAATGCCGCAAGGGTTCATGTTTTGTCCCTTACTGAAAATTCGTAAAAATATCATGATTATAATTTATTCTGTTGCTGTGGTTTCTATTGTGTTTTTATAAATAATAAAACTTCCTTATCTAAGTTCATTCATTTCGTAAATAACTTTGATTTATATGTATACTGAAATATCGTTTTCTTCAAATTAAAATTCAGTATCAATATTGCGATCAAGATGCGTTTATTTCTAATGGAATGCCTTACTCTGATACATGTGATGTATGGTACTTGTAAAATTGTTTTTAAAGGCCACAATAACAAATTGCAGTATCCAGTGTAATAGTTTATACTGTATCATAATGGTATTGGAACAGAAAATGTTTTCGATAACCGATGACAACGCTATTAGATATTTACAGACACGGTCGCGAATGTGTCTGTTAAAACGTAAACGACAAGTGAAATGTGAGACACAATTACCAATGCTGAAGCAAAGAGTACTCAAATTTTAACGCAACTTAGTGGTGTTGTCCAAACATTTCGTTCAATCGGCGGATGCGCAGGCTAGTTTTTGTTTCCCGGACGCGCTCACAATGGTCCGATTACAGGAACACAGAGTTCAACAGAGGTTGATTTTCAGACTTCATCAGTTCAGTTGAGGCTCTAGCAACGGCGATGTATGAGCGTTCTGCCGTGCTTACGTTGGTTTCTTTTCATCTGTGGCACCTGTGGTACTTAGCAATTACAAGTGAGAAACAGACATTATTAATATGCTTTTGTTTGTTTGCAATATTAATAACTCAAGATTTTATGAATTAACCATGAGTATTATGACTTTTTAAGTAATTTGATCGTTTTAGAAGTTATTTGCTAGATTTTCTGTTTATTAGCAGTACTTCTCCAAACTATAAAAAAAACGAATAGAAATTAAAAATAAAAGCCGGATATTATAATATTTCGTATGAGTTTGTATTTCATGCTCTTCTATATGCTCCTATTTGGCCAAAGAAACGAAAAGATGAACTGGGTTTTAAAGAAAATTAAACTATGTGTAAGTCGCTGGTCTAATGGCTGCACTGGGAACTCGTCTTGTTTGTTCCCAGAATCAATTACTGTACATCACTGAGGTTTAATGACTCGATTGAATAAAAACCTGGCCGAACCGCGGTCGCTGACACTGCCGCATCGGTACTGGAACCATTCGCCAAATCGAGTATATAATTAAAAATCGATTTAAATTGTTGTCGTTACTTGACGCCTTGTTGGTTTTGATTTCTGATAGTGTCTCATTTCAGTGCGTGACTCATTTATAAGGAAAACGTTATTAATTTCCTTATTAAAATTAGAGGCGGTATCACATAACATAGCATCACGCTTGTTTTCTCCGATGGGTTAGGCAGAGTTGTTTTTGTACCGTTGTAAACCCACATTTCCCTTACTGGATTACTAGACCAAAAGAGTAATTAAGAAAACCAAATTACCTTAAAGTCTGAGTGGAATAGGTAAATGATTTTGATAGTCAGAGATTTTGGTACCCTTAATCATCTAATCATTAGTCTTCTGTCGTAAGCTAGGAATTACTCATGCACTCATGTGGCAGCGAGGTTCACTGTTCAGGGTAGGCAGGCGTTCGTGCAGGCTATTTCCTTGCAGTTCTTCCCTATTCATTTTTTGCAGTCAAGACCTTGTAAATATACTTTTCTCTATAGAAACAAAGCATTGATATTATTCTACACGACTTATTGAAACATTTAGTGCGAAACTTTATCCCAACCATTATTATGTTTATTTCATACATAATCTAAGTACATCTAATTAACTTTACCTATAATAACTTTTCATTGTGTTAGAAATGCGGAAATTACAACAACAAGACGCTGAAATCTCGGCGCTTATCGCTTTATCGGTACTTTAAGATGACTTCAAGTACTCGTATTTGTTCAGCGAGATAAACAGTCGACTCCTCTGAAGGTTCAGCCAGGCATCCGTGTACCTGACTTGTTGGGAAATGTCTAACCAACGCTCGTCTAAATCATCGATTACTCATCTTTGGTCTAAACAGTATCAAATAGAGGAACAAACATTTTAAAGAGATGGATAAATGTAGTGTAGTTCATTGAAGTTCTAATACTAAAAACAAACCCCAAAAATATCTAAAATTATTGTGGTGGGGTCTTCAAAATACAATTTCAGCTGCCTATTGTATCTGGAATTCGTTAACATGACCCCAACGTCTGTACTATGGTCATTAGAACCGTGCCAGTACAATAATGTGATCTTTGTGTTCTGATTCGGTTCTATGAATGATAGACTTTTTCATCAAGGTCATCTGTTGTAAAGCGTGTTTATTATCAATTATCCGGCTAGTTTCTTCATCTATGGCATGGCGATAACGCTTGGCCGTTTTTATAAACATTTTGCTACTTCGGTCACGTGAGTTTTCATCAGCTCCCGAATTTTTATTTGAGAATGGTCAAACAAAACAATATTCGGTTTGGGCCAAAAATAGACTACGATTGTGCAAGTCACAAGTTTACGATTGAATATCTCTTTATCTGTGGTCGATTGACAGCAGTGGAAAATTTAAATAATGTTGGTTTTTCTTATGAAACAGCTGGTTTTTACGTTATATTTGAAGAATTCGGTGCATGATATAAGTATCAGACTTACTTGTTATAAGTTCCCCATGGTTACAGCAAATCTCGCGTGTAATCTTAAAATCTTGGGAACACATTTATTTTATAAATTTTGACATAAAAGATTTTGGAAGCACTAATACTAAACTAACTAAGAAACATGTAGAATAAAAGAGACCTTTTTATACTTTTTCTTCAAACTGTAACAGTAAAAAAAAAGAATAAAGCAGGGATAAAGTGTGTTGATGGTATATCAACACACTTAAGCGTTTTCAAACATACGTAAGAGTTTTCCAACTCAGTCGTGTGGCGCATAAAATTTTTCATAAAAGAAATATTGTAGGATTAATGCAGACTCATTATTTTGAGTCAGGTACAATAAAACTTGCATTTTGTTTATTACTATATAGAAAATTTAATGTCACATTGCGTCAATTACTTTTAACGTTATTTTTAAATTTACATTCGCAGAACGATCAATTTAAAATTATTGAAAGACTATGTTATTAAATTCAATGATACATAGGATTTATCTGTAGGTCAGAGAATATTTGTCGTCATTGTTTTATTCTTGTATCTTAGTAATTTATGGTTTTTGACAATAATATGTTATAAGACCTATATCATTACTGAGACCAATTCGATATTTCAATAAAAAGGTCGTGAGCGAGGTGATCATTTGTGTAATATTAAACTTATTGTCCTTCTGACATAAACAATGATTATATTTTAAATTTCACAACCTTGTCTGACTTCAGTGTTAAAAACTTTAGCTCATCCACGTTTATAAACAACAAGACATCTAATACCATCGCCGTTTGTCTAAATTACACGTTTTCAATAGAACCATCATGATTCATTGTCAATTCAAGTGTTATTATATCCATCTCCTTCACATGTTTTATGTTAATCGTACTCGCTCACTCTACTATAATTGTTATCATTTTAATACGCTTTTGTTTCAACTCTCCATTGTTATTAATAATCAGAATTGCTATAGCTTCAGCGCATTCATCTTGCTAATCACGTATTTGAAAATTTGAGACACTAGAGAAATGGTCTTCCAAACCGGACGTGATTTCTTGATTTGTTTTTGAACTTGTGGGATTAGAATTATTTGAAATCCATCTGGAGCAATAAAAAAAAGGTTGGGTGCGCGTGAGGTCGCAACAGAAAACATTCTGGGGGCAGCTTGAGCAGAGGCTGTACGTACGGCGGCATGCCCGAGCGAGAGGCACGACGCGAGCCTACCCGATTCATTCTCGATTTCTCGCCAGTGCCGCGCGAACCGCCGATATTATCGCCCGTCGTGTTCCGTTCTCATTGTACAAAAGTTTTTTAAATTCTTTTCGAGGTGTGATTTGAAAAGTCGGTAACAATAAAAGTAAACGAATTGTTTTATTATTTTCGAATAACGAATTGAATGGTGTTGTGAACAAGTGTATCGATTGTTGTAAACAGCTACCTGACCGACGCGTGGCGGAACATAAAAACAAACTCTCGTCTCGCGTTTCGAATAGTCCCCGGCAATAATTAGTTTGGTAAAAGTGAGTGTGTGTGCTGTGGACGCTTGATGGTTCAATTAGAACTGTTTTATTAAGCTTTCGTATGTACAACCATTTCGCTTAGTCGGCTCTCACATCGGATCACACATGTTGAAGTTGGTTAGTGCCTTTTGCATGATTCATTCGCTAATTATTACAATAAACAGCAAATTGACATTATTGTTATCGGTATCATCACGTTCATATAAATGAAGCGATTGTGATCTATTTAAAATGAAACCTTGTAATAAATGTAAATTATAATTTGAAGAAATTGTTATACATAATGTTCTTAATCCACATTATGTTTATCAAATTAACTCTAGATAATTTGATACGGTGTAGAATTTATCTGACGACGATACCGATAGTAAACCTAATTGCTTTAGTATCTAGTGTGGTGAAGTTTCACACGATAACTTTTAGACATGCGTGATAGGTGCTCAAAGTTATAGTCTCCCATAAACTCGTAAAACATTTTATTACAAGTTCCTGTAGGTACTCGTATGTATTGGATCCGCAATAAGCATTTGATTGTTTAGTAAAGATTTGGTCTCGCTACAGTTAAGTTTAATTATTTAAGTTACGTATATTTTATATCTGTTATTGTCTTCAGCATTGTCTGGCTCATAAAATTTAAACTTATTTATGGTGTTAGATTTATCATAAGTATTCGTTATAGTTTTGTTCTGCAATTTGGATGATATCATTAAGTACATCAATAATTATATCAAATCAGCTGGCATTATCGTGTTGTAATACAATTATGTAGAATTCTTTTGTACATGTTTTTGTATCGAGTGCACAATAAATTACTTGGAGCCCGTACGTGGACATGAAGTGTTATTTATTTACAAGCTGCGTGTAATGTTTTTATATATCAGCCATTGTAGAGGATGTTGTAAAGGACATCGGTTGACCTATTCATGAGGCACTTTTTACCCCAGTCATTATCTCGTCAACTTGAACTTTCAAAAACATTAAACAACTTACAATTCACCTTTCTGCATTTTGTTGTTCATTAAATTGGCAATTATATCTTAGTTGACTTTTTCATACTTTTACGAGGGCATTTACGAGGTGCAATCGATGAAAATTTGTCAATTTACCAGGGTCTACGTATATATGTATAGGTTTAATAAGACTCATTCTGCCACAGACATTGTTTTCTCCTTTATGTGTTTACATAATATTCAATGATTCAACCGTATGTTATCAACAACTGCTTTCAAAACTGTGGTTAATTTCTAAACAAAGGGAGAATTTATTTTAATAGAAAACATCGTACTTAAATCCTAAAATCATGCCGTATCCAAACTGCCGTATTCATAGCATAAAACAATTTGGTTCCAAATCCAATTCGTTTCTAAATATAATTTCTTATTTTCAGCTGTCAGATGACGCTTTCCTGCATAAAATGACAGCAATTTGTTTTAATCTTGTAAATTTAGCAGACTTTTTCACTGGTGTAGATATTGCCGTTCTCTCCGGCTGGACATTTGTTCCACTCACCTATTTCTTAGTGTATTTTTAGCGTTGCGTGCCAACTGTCACTAGTCCACTAATGGGAGAACGTATCGCTACATTAATTATCGTGTTCCTAACGTCGTTTAGTTTTCTCTCTTACAAGTGATATTTCATTAGTAGTGCGTCAATTACATCTATTGAGGATGATGGATTTTCATTTGCGGAATCGTTTGCTTTGTTCTTAGCTTTCTCATTTGTCTTACGCATGTTGGTATTTACTAATTAATCTTTAAGTATCAGATTCGCATCCTTGAATGTGCTTGTTTGTTTGTTTATTTAACTGATTAACCTATCGAGTTAATTGGCACTACAGGTGGCAGGGTTTTTAGTCGAGTAACTTAAAATATAATTGATTTGCATAAATGCATTGTTCTGATTGATTTGTTGTCTAAATTTTTTGATTAAGACCTTGTTGAGATTTTTAAGTTATTTTATGTTTATTAATTTAGTTTTATTTTATTTCAATATGGCGTGATATGTGTAATCATTAGACTTCTTATCCGTTGTAGTTATTGCAATAACCTGTTTCCTGTCAACATTAGTAGTAATTTGTATGTAGTAGGCGGCAAAAGATAAAATCCTTACTTATTGTAATTAATTAATATAAAATGAAGATCCACAAAATAGTAGTCGCATATACGCAAACGATATTCACGACATAAGCATTTATACATTTAAAAAGGAATGCTTAAAAGAAGTTCAATTTTCCATTACCATGTACGATTCTTAATGCAATTTCTCAATGCCAATTTTGTTCGTATCTGGACAAAGTAAGGTCGATAAAAGGCTTCTTACTGGTAAGCGAGTGGCAACAATTAAATTGGTTCAATTTATATTTGAATTGGAAACACGTATGGGGCTTTGTGTCAGCTCGTAAATACGTTTTATAGCCGCTCAGTTAGAACTCGTAAAGTTTGCTAAGATTAGACTAACATCTTCATATAAATAATGTATGATAAACTTCTGACTAAAAACAAAAAAACTGCATCAATAAATAAGAACTGTTTTGTATGTTATATACTTTTTTACTACTAAGCTTTTTTGGTATTTTATTAATTCTACAATGAACATAATTATCAGGTACTTTTTTAATGATCTCGGTAATTCTTTAATGATTCGATTGTTGGTTTAATTATATTTATAATTATTGTATATGACGTCGCTGTTTTTGGCAAAATTTCATTTTAGTTATATACATTTTAATAGCTAGATATTAATATTATTCTAAAATTATAAAATAAACGCTTAAACGTTTAATAAGCACAAGTACAGGTAATTGTTAAATATTTTAATTGTAATTTATATATGTTATAAACCAACGTCATATACTTATTTTATTCTTGGTATAAGAGAAAACACAAGTGTTTTTATTATAATTATTAATTATACGAACAAAACGGTAATAAGCAGTAACGCTCGATTATTCAAAAACCTTATTTAAAAATTGTGATTTTGAATTATCAGTGTTTGAATACTTATTAACAAACATCAGGCTCAAGTTCTTATCACATTTTATTTTAGTCGCCCTTCGCATCCATTATTTCTCAGTCATTTTTATCTACTTCACCTTTCAGTTATTTTCAATTATCAGTCAAGACATATCACACAAACTGTATTTCAATGTTTTTATTCTTCCGCATCTCCTTACAGCTGTCGACCTAAAGAAGACAATAGGACAACTACCTACCAAGAAAAACATTTGGATAACACAAAACATATAAAAATGTACTTATTTATATGACAAAGCTTTATCAATGACAAAAATTTATCAAAAGTAAATATATTCTTCATAACTATCAGGCTTGAGTTTCAGACTTACATAAGTTAGATTCTTTTAAGCTACATTGTACTCACATAATTGTTGTTCGAGATCAATGTATAAATTAATATTATATATTTAATTCCGAGTTTAAAAGAGTAACCATGGAGTTTCTTGCCCGTTCTTCTCCATTGGAAATCAACACTTTGGAACGTGGCAACTAGAGCCTGACTATTCATAAGTGCCTGTAAATGGTTTACACGAATAAAAATATATTTGAATTTGAAAGCAAATACTTATTGCTGCTACCTGTTTGTCTATGGTAAGGTAACCATTATCTGTGGACTTGACATTGACGTGTATGTTTATTGATGATGCTGTCAAAAAGGGAACATTTGCAAGCGACGGCGACGTGGTTGTGATTAGCTACGTCATATGATCAATCACAGTAAACATCACGATCACATTCTATTGATCACGAGGCTGGTGCTCAAGTACTTAAATACTATACTAGGTAGTTGAACTTTGTTGCCTTGCTGTCTGATAGGTATTCTTATTATAATATGAGGCTGCACACATGACAAACTCACTTGCAAAGTTACCACTGACAACTTCATCTTGATCTAACCAACGATTTTATGGTGACAGTGACAAGCTAAAGGTTTTTTGTATTTATCTGTTGGCTACTATACTCTTGATAATCGGTTTATTATTGTGATTGACAGTGCCATGATAGAAGCTACTATAGGCTTTTTTGGTTTAATCCCTATAAGAGATAAATCTCGCATCTTATTCTTCAAATAAAGAAACTTACTGTATCATAAGAAAATCAACATACATTTAATTGATTTATGTCACAGTTGCATTAATACAGTATTTAACTTGATTAAGACATTCTTACTATGTAAATGCTATGTAGCTACACGAGATGCTATCAGTTTACTTAATTAAAACTGGTTGGTTCTTGTAGAAAGTTGGGAGGTCTCTGTTGAAGCTGCCGACGATTACGTACCAAGTTAAGACTGAAATGATTCTATTTGCAGATTTCTTGATTTAGTATAAGAAATTAAAGAATAACAAATAGACTATTTAGGTACCTACTATTCTAGGCTCAAATGCGTTCCAAAGTTCTTATAAAGATTTTTCGTAAAAAAATTCTTTATTTATGAAAAATTCTATATTCTTTTACAATATTTTATGAAAATGTACCATCATTTGAAAAAGAAATATGTTCCCTAAACCTATGTACGTTCTCCACAGTTACATGTTCTATAATATACTAGAATTTGCGACATCATTTACAAGTTACAATCATTGGCTCGGGTAATATCTGTAACCATATATTGCTATCTAATTTCCCGCGTAATACCCATAATGGCCGGCAAAACTATGATATTACATTATTTACAAGCAATTTGAGCGATGGCGCGTATCGGTGCGCGTATCATTTGCGGTGAGGATGCAATATCTGATGGCCGCACCAAATTACTGTGTGTCGGACCTCTTTTGGTGGAACATGTTGCTATAACACGTACTGGAGGTAAAGTACACATTGTACGTAATCTGTGGTGTTGTTTTGTAAATTGAGAGCAGAGTACAGTTACTTTAGTTTAATAAGGACGAATTGTTCAGTCGTCAGTTAACGTATATCTGAAGAATAAATATGACGGTTTGACAGGTATCGTTAAACAGCCGTATTTATTAATGTTCTGACGGTTGAAAAATCTGACCTAAATGAGCTATGACAGAGATCAGAATAGAACCTATAATTTCTTCATCGATGAAAAGGGAGCCAAATAAAAAGAGAAAAAAAAAAGATTAACTCTTAACTTCCTATTCATAAAAGTGGGGAGTGTGATTGACTTGGCCAATAGAATGACGGTGAAGGTGATGAAATTCACTCGCAGTTGGCAAAACCAAGGAGTTCATGCTACTGCAATTTTAGAAAGATTTATTCTGTAACCTTTTCAACTTTTGTCAATGACTGAACGTGGTAAGGTCAAATTGAGAATTGGTCAAACGGAATGTTTTGAAGAAATCGACCGACAAGTTTCATATCGACTTTGAAGTTCTAACACCACGTATAACAAAAATAGCAACTTTTCAGGAGAGTGAGAAAACTGCATAAGTTTACATAGACACCATTATAATACATTTCATTTCACGAATTTCTATTGAACGATGCTTGTTTCTGATGGGCTGAAACATAGCGTTCGTACAACCGATTCTCTAGCAAATCGCATCAAAATGTCAAAACCACAAAAAAATTACTTATGTTGTGTTAGAACTTCAACGACTATATTCGAAACAAAAGAACTACTATGTCTTTCCATTACGAAGGAGTTTGGCTATTATGGGAACCATTACAATCTATGCATTACGTAAATACTTGTACTGCCTAGCTATTATTCGGTTGATGATAATATTGTTATCAGTACTAAAGCTAATAAATCCTATCACTTGATGCTTAAGCGCCCCCACATAAATGTATTTACATAATAATATAATAATGCATGTTTATCAGTTAATTGTTATCAATTTAAGTAGGGAAATGCGAAATTGTTTTGTTTCATTTTAAAAATGTTTTTCTCATTCACTCTGGAATCGTAAGCGTATTTGACATTTATCAATGTAGTATTTTTATTAGCCTGTGATATTTACAAGCTCAAATACGATGAATAAGCGTACTAAGAATTATCGAGGAGATTGTTTTTAATGAGAACTACCCTCATTAAAGTTCTTGTTTGAAGGCGTACATACTGATCAAGTACATGGCCAACAAAACACGTCACTATCTGTATCATGTTTTCCATCTCCCAGGCTCCAGCACCAATACTCTGAAGGTGGTTAACACACTCAAATGGCCTTCCATTACTAAGAAGTTTGCTGTCCCCATTTAAAACAAAAGCTTGAAGGTGTAACATACTTATCTTGGTGATAGCAGCGTTGCGATTGAGCACGCGCAGCTTGCGTCATTGATTGTTCTCCGGCAAATAGACTGCGACTAGTTATGTCGCAACTATTGATTGGGACGTAGCCCTTTATCGATTTTGGCAGGTTCGGCTTGCTAATTACTATAGCTTGAACTGTTTTTACTTACATTGTGATGTGAGGTGGGGATTTTAGTTAGTATTTCATTTTAAACTAAAATTTGAAAAGTTGGAGTTTAATCATAAGTTGCGCATGCGCTGCTATTGACAAGAACCGATCGTTGATGTGCCAGCCTTTTAGTCTATTCTACTAAAATTTGCGATGGAAAAAATGAACTGAAATCTAATGTACACATTCTAATCTATACATATGATTTCGAAATCATCAGATAAATCGGTATCAGTATTAATGTTGTATTGCTATCTAGTTCTATCCTAGACATCGTTAATGATATTTCTAACGATAACGCTTAATTGTGCGATCAATCACAGGTTAAAGCTCGCGATACTTTGCAACGCGTAGGAGGCATGCAACGCAATGCACTTGGCATGCGAGGAAACCTTTTGAAAGTAAGGCGCGGAGTGTGACGTTATTGTAGAAAAGATAAAGTCTTTATCTGCATTATTGAAGTAAGCACACAATCGTGATCGTATTCAAGTTTTGCTTAACCTTTACATTCTCAAAATCAATTTCTTCATCCGATTTCATCGTTTCTCGTTGGATCATTTATGCTATCTGTAGCAGATGCGATTTTTACTGCTGCTTCGAACAGTTTTATAAGAGCTTTGTCTAATGACGCTATTTAAAATAATATAAATGGTAATGACATAAATATTACAAAGCGTTGTGTCATTTAGTCTTTGGCATTGTGGATGTTATTAATTAATACAAGCTAGAAGTCATTTCAATTTTCAATATTTTCTTTGCTTTATCAATCAATCTACATAAAAAAAAACTACACTTTCGTAATAATAATGTTCAATAGTCCGTTATCGATTGCGAGATATCGACTGTCTATTACGATATGACTGTAGCATCGATTGCTCACATTGATTCTATGTCGTAGTTTGAATTACGATTCAAATCGATTTGGATAGTTCTGTCTAGTGTAAAACGATTCGCTTACAAGTCTATATGTTTTGTAGATTTAGAGATAAGGTCATTTGAGTTGGTCTAGTTCCTCGGAAACCGGGTTTAGCTACCTGGAAGAATTCTAAGGAATAAATATCATCGAAACCTGTCCGTCAGTTTGCAAAGGCTTTTGGTCTTCCTTCGTGGCCACTATTGCCTAATGAAAGTTCAAAACGGTTATGGAACACAATATATAAAAAAGTTCATCTGTAAAGTTCGTGTTATCCAAACAGTGACGTCACAATCACACAGTCATTAACTAACAAACTGATACTTCAACATGTCAAGATGTTAACAATTGACAGTTACACTCGTAAGTATGTATCAACAATAAGTTTGTGCAATTCATTGCGATACGCAAAGGTCATATGCTGCCATATAAAAAGGTTATTTCAATCGATTATTGCAAATACAGTTACTGTTACTGTTAGCCTGTCACATCCCACTGCTGGGCAAAGGCCTCCCCCCTTGATTTATTTATTTTTTTATTTCAGTCCTGTCATACACCACTTTGAAAATTATGAATTTCTACCCTTGAAGAGTTTTTAGAACATGAGACTTTGTATTTGAAGCATTGGCAAACTTTGCAACATCTGATATATCTATTAAGTGAATTTGATAATAAATTGCTATCAGTAAATTTGATGATCAGGATACACAGCTGTAAGCTCTGCCTGCATAGCATCTGGTAACAATGAAAATACTTTGTTTCTTTTGGATATTACTGTTGCAAAACATTATAACGAGGTATTAGAAACAAATATTGGAATATATTAAACTGCAGTAATAAAAACACTTTCAAAAAGTTTAGCAGCTGAATATAATTTAGTTACAGAGACTAGACTGGATTTCGTAAACGCTCAACCATGAATCATTTTAATTGTTTCAAAGAATACTTTTAAACATAAAATTATCCAACATTTTCAATCTGAACACTGTGATGCAACAAATCCGTCCGCTATCTGAATTAACATAATTTGGTAATTAATTTTGATTAATCCCAATTTTAATTACATAAACCTAGTGCTTGATTTTCACCTTATCTCACTAATTCTTGAGATGCTGGATTAACTAAAGAATCATACGTAAGATTTACTTTAGGTTCAGTTTCTTGCCAAATTTAGTTGTCACTTTGCACGCGTTGTTGCGTTATAAAATCGATATAATTTCAGTAAAACTGTAGCTTCAGTTCACTATATAAGTATTGCGTGTGCGCCTATTAGACAGTTTACGAATTATTCTTCCGAATTTGTTTTGATCCACTGTCTGTCTTTACTTTAGCTTCATTGTTATGTGATATACCCTGGTTAATAATGGATATCGAAATGTCTACTGGCTGAAGAGTTGAAAGCTTCATTTTATGCCTTCTGTTATCCATCTTTTGCCACGGTCTGCTGTTTGGTTGTTACCTAGATTTTTTTTCATGAGCCTCTCCAGTTTCATTGCAACTAAAATTAATTATTTCCTATGTCGAAATATATAATTGGGTGGCAAGTGAATGTTTCAGGTTATTCATAATTAATCGGATCGCATTCAGCTTTCATTGCCACTAATTAGCTAAGTAGTTATATCTGTTATACAATCTGGTTGGAAAAGTTACATGACAGGCAGGCATGTTATATAAAATGTACATATTTACTCTATTTTCAGACTTAAATATGTTTTACTGTTATAGTTTCTTTTCGGTTAGTTTTGATATCGGTTTAATTAGCATTACGCTTGTATTAAGGCGTTTAAGCTGAGTTTATCCGATGTACGCCCATATTTCGCTGATGCTGTAATTAAATTTCCTGCAATAGGGGGCGAACTTATGGCCGTCGATTTAATGTCTTATTTTGTTTATATAAGTTATGTTGTACGTAGCGAAAAGCTTGTTTTCAAACGGTTGTAAATCAGAAACTTGTAGTTCAAGGATTTGGTCTTGAGTTACATTAGAGGACGACCATGACATTAGAGGAAAAAACTGTTACTAGTAGGTACTTAATTGAATTTAAGCGAACTTTAATTCTTTTGGGTAAGGTCGGTGTCCTACATTACCTGACCCCCCTAGACATTATATGATAAACTCTGGGGGGGCAAGGTAATGTAAGGCACCGACTGTACATTATAAACATAAATTTTTGACTATGAATAAAGATTCAAAAGTTGTTTAAGAAGTACTATTGAATTTCAATTCTCTTGAATCAACTGTTCTTATCAGTTCCAGAATACAGTGTACCATAAACGACAGCATATCCTATGACAATATTATTATTTACACAGGTCTGCGACTAAAAAACTGCATAGGATTTTTTAACATTTTCTTATAAATTTTGACCTCCCAAAAACAGGAAAAATATTTAAAACATTCTATCACATAGGTTTTTATAGATATTAGTAACAACATAACAAAAATATTAAAAAAAAATTACAATGTTAACTATCCTTTGTTACCACTTCCTAGAAGGCGGGGGGGATATGGTACAGTAGATTTTGTGTTAAGAAGATCGTGTTCATTCACGTTGAAGCGGTTTTAATTGATAAATGGGGAAGTTGGCTGGTGGGACTGAGCATGTTGTAACGCGAACTCCTGGGCGCTAGAAGCAAATGCATACAATCTTATTGTTCAGTTTTATCGTGTTGCGACAGCAAATTGGGGTTGATGAAACAATTTGGGAAATCACTGCAAAAGGATGGAGACTGTTTTAAATATCTATGTACAAAATTCCCGAAGCTGTCAGAAGCAAAGTTGAAAGAGGGAGTTTTCACTGGCCCCGACATAAGAAAGCTTTTAACCGACACCCTCTTTGTGGAAAGTATGAATGAGAAGGATAAAGAAGCTTGGGTATCGTTCAAGGATGTAGTGCGAAAGTTTTTGGGAAATACTAAGGATTCTGACTACAAAACCATTGTTCAACGGATGCTAGCAGTATACGAAGCTCAAGGCTGCAAGATGAGCTTGAAGGTCCATTTTTTACACTCAAACATAGACTATTTTCCTGAAAACCTGGGAGCTTACAGTGAAAAACAGGGGGAGCGGTTTCACCAGGATGTCCGCGATATCGAGAGATGGTACCAAGGAAGATGGGATGTCACTATGCTTGCAGACTACTGTTGGATGCTTAAGCGGGAAACTAACAAAGGAAATCGAAAAAGGACTCGGCGAAGTATCAAGGAAAAGAAGAAAAGGTTTCATAAAAAAGATGAATAAGTATATAAGTATATTTAGATTATTTATGAGTTGTAAAAAATATTATTCAAAATTATAATTTTTAATAAACGAGTGCTTTTACCAATTTCTTGTGTTTGAATTTGCAAAAAACCCTTACGTGATAGAAAAAAATGGCCATCACTTCTGAAATCAGCGCATTCTAAAACATATAATTTAGTAAAAATATATCATGCAGCTGACAAAAATTTTTTTTTTGCAGACCTGTGTTATCAGCGCCAGTCAACGACCGCGTATTGTAAAACAATCAACAATTATGCTGGTAGCATCTACGATAAATCGGCGACATTTATGTGCAATTACGCACTGTCGCAAACGCGTGCGATTATTTGGAGCATAACTTGTTTAACTGTACGCCTGTAACTCTGTTACTTTAAAAGGTTCGATGTAGTAAGATTATTATCGGCTTGTCTGTATGAGTGTCTGCTTGAATGTGGCCACACGGTTCATTAAAATTAGCCTTGTTCTCTGGTCCTGCCTTATGTGTCTTTTTAATTAATATTATTTTCTTATTGTCAAGTTTAGTCTTAGTGTTAGTATCCCTGAGAGACAATTCTCGCGTGATTAGAGGTCATGTTGAATAAGACTGTATATGAAATAGCTTGCACATCGTTTTTCGAGTTTGCTTTCAAAATACTATTACTATTCGGACAGAGTAGAGTAAAGGGGCTTGTAGCTACATAGCTACCGTGCAGATCGGTCGATCTGCGAGGTTAAGCAGCGCTTGACGCGGTCAGTCCTTGGATGGGTTCCCATTTTTGATATATTGAGACCCCTCTGTGCCTCGGAAAGCACGTTAAGCAGTTGGTCCCAGGTGTCATACGAAAACCTATGACAGTCGTTACGGGCGTCAGTAGCCCAAAAAGTCTGTCAACCAGTCTAACCTTAGAGTATCAGTGTCTCCCTGTTTCTGGGTGGCGGAGGTCAGAAGGCAGTTGCTCCGTGTAAAATACTGATATTCAGCCGCAACCGGTTTGTATGGAAGCCGACCCCAATATAGGCTAGGCCCCATGTAGGATGATGGGCCGGACAGAGTAGAATTTTAGTGAGAGGGGACTGTATCTAAATTAGAATTATGTCAGTGACGATTGCCCCTTTGCACTTCTTCAGCAAAAACTTTACGGTGAGCTTATTTTTTGTACCATAGAATTGCTGTTACAGATATAACGCAAGTATAAATCTGATTCAAATTGCATACATTGGCAATGGGCACATACATGTAGCAATGAAACTGATAATTTCAAAATCTTCATAGATTGCAATGGTGGTTCTGTTCGACCAAATCTAGATCGTTATGCACAATATGTTAATAATATCTGAATATAAATAAGCATTTGAAATAAGAAGGTCGTTAACGTGTGTTCCGAGATATTTTCTAAGAAAACAGTCGTCCAGATCCTGACACATAAGGCCAGATCACATCACAGGCCTTGAAAATAATCCTTGGTGAACTAGAATAGGCTTACAAAATCCTAGTTGTCAGTGGTTTCGTATTTTCTGTTCAGACATAGTCTAATGCCATTGTTATCACATTACTCCTATGAAAACCGATACAATCAAGAAAATACGTCACCATCAGTTTTGGCACAAGTACATTGGTAGTTCATAAACGCTGGTCATTAAAAATAAACACTTTAATAAAAATGCACTCGAGTCAAACGCATCGTAATTCTTCATCGCCACGTACTCAAGGCGGTGACATCAGCTCTGGCATTTCAAAACTGACCGTATCTCATATAAACATTCAAATTCCTACACATCCGTTATTAGTTACTCAGCCGAACAGTAAGGTCTACGAACTTATAACTTTTCCCACTAAGGTTGTGAGCAAATTAAGAGATGCCATTGATAAAGATTTACGAAATCTTTTTATTGGGTCTTTTTTACTATTTAGTAAAGATGTTTCGTTTAGAATTCTACGTATCGATGAGGACAAAGCTAGTAGAGACGAAAACAGTTTCATAGAAACAGTTGCAGAATAGAAAGTGCGTAAAATTACGCGTTTGTGTGATGTGGTTTTGTTATATAACGCTAGAATACGGTAACAACATTGATTAATCGCATAGAAAATACAATCTCTATCAATGAAGTCAAAAAATGGTCGACAATTTTCGCATCACTATTCTGGAGGTCATATCTGAAGGATTTTGCTCTCGCTTGAGATTCTTAGGCTAACAGTAAAGACAAAAATCTCTTACAAGATGATACTGACGCATACTGTGACTGATGAATGCACTGGTGACATCATAAGCAAGAAATCATAAACCTAAAACGGATTTCGATCCAACAATCATACGACACGCAACGTGTTTAAAAAAATACGTTATTTTTAAATCTCTCATCATACAAACATTAATAATATCAGATAGCTTTATCCTTAAACCGGTCAAAATATATCTTACGACAGTTGCAAACATTTCATTCAACTTCAAATATGCTAATTTATGCAAATATTTGATGTCGTATAAAGTCCGCGACATCCATATTTCCTTGATAGGTGTACTTGCCAAATTAGTAGAATCTAACAGTATTAAAGTTCAAAAAGGTATATCAAGTTTGAACTTAATGATATTCAATGAATTATTCAGGTGTTTCAAAGTCAACTTTTAATGTTCTCCAGTCACGCACAGGGCCGTAATTGGGTTCACGATTATGATGACTGTGTCTGTGTGATATGGCGATGCGTGTGATGGATCGCCCTTTTAGAAACAGTAATTTATTTGTGAGATTCATGGTCAAGTATTTGTGTCGTGAGAGATTTAAGTTTATAGTCAGTCTCGAAGAAAAAATAAGTTATTTGTGACAGTCTTCTATCATTCTTTCCCTTGAATATACGATCTACTATTTCATTTACTTTCTTAACATCAAAATTGCTCAGTGGAATTTCTTGTTGTTTGTTTACATTTTTTGTTGATTTGTATGGTTCATTAAAGCGTGCATATTTAACAGCCAGAGTGTTTGTTGGTTTATTAATCACTTGATTCATCTGGCGGTCAGAATGATGCATCCACGTTATATATTTTGCGTGTTCCGGAAACCGGACGACATACCTGAGATACCGGTCTTTGTTTCGGCTTAATAAAATTAATGTGGCTATAAATGTGATTTTAATGGATTATTCAACTGCGTCCGGTGCATCATCTCACACATAGCGACCTCAATCCGGCTCTGGTAATGATGTTACAAATTATTTGTGTTGTTAATGAACTGAGAATGCGTTCGGATAATCATTAGTACTTTATGATTGCACTTACTGCGAGATATACTTTATTGGTTATGTAAAGCTGTTATGTACTGGCAACTTCGTAAAGTTTGCATCGTCTCTTGATGTCAAATCAGTAATAAGTAGCAATGTGAGTATTTTGGGAGCGGGGTTTGTGTAAAATTCTTGAATTTACAATAAATAGCCTGTGTTATGTTTAGGTAACATACCTGACGCATTTTAAATTTAATTCAAGTAGATTCTTCATGTACTGGCTGTTTAGTCATCCTATTTTTTTTCTTTTGCATAATTTTCAAAGTTCGGTAGTTATCGATGGCCTTATTAAAAATACTGTGTTTTAGGTTATGCTATTTGAAAGCTGATGAGACGATTTCCTTAATGGCTCTTTCTGTTAATTAATTAATTACTGTTTCTCATCTTATCTTTTCACATCATTAGCAGTATTTTGACCGATTCTCCATTTATTAATTGCTTTGTCCTACAACGTATTTTTTAAATTGCTGATTTATCCATTATACCAGCAGACATTAGATTTATATATTATTAGGTAATAAGTCAACTTGTTTTTAACACAGCCTGTTGTTGTTATTCCATTACATTTGTTCAACATAGGTACACATTCGAGGAAAATAAACGGATAATTAAATTAAACCGTGGTCTGACTTATTTACGTCGCTGATGAGCCGCGCTAAGTTCGTCCCTGCTTAAATATACATACAAATTATAGCAGTAGGTGCTCCGGAAATATCACAGGATGCCAGTAGCTTCTGTCTTTGTTCATTCATAGGTATGTGGGAGGGAAAGGAAACATTCATAACTCCATAAGCTTTCGTAATGGAGGCCGCCACTGGGCGGAGACAATTTGTGACTAATATCAACTGGTTTGGGCGACTTAATTGCTTGAGAAATAAAGCAAATTGGGGTCTGTTATGTAACGGTTTCATTGTAATTAAGAAGCAAAAAGATATTTGTAGATTTTATTTAAATTAATTGATAAAGACAAGACAGGTGGCTTGTCTGTTTTTCCCTTGAGGCAATGAATTTGATTATTGAAGGAATTTAATATTCAGCATAACTGCATAACAAAAGCATTACGGCTCTTTTCCCCTAATGGGTAGGCACAAGTGTACACCATTAATTCGCATACCATTACCAAATCTACCGGCCACTATTTAAAGTCCAGGGTGCTACTGAGAATGTTCTAACGGCTCAGGACCTCTCACTCAGGAGCTGCGCTTGCGATCACAAGACCAAAGAGGGAATTTTATACTAAAGTTAATAATAAGATAGTGTAGGTACACGGATGTAAACTTTGGGTGTACTTTGGTTCACCGAATACCGAGCATTTCATGACGATGACTAACACATGATAAACACGTGTATTATGTGTTTATGGCCATAATATAGTGTTATTTTACATTTAAATAGCAAAATTAAGTTGTAAGTAGGTAACTCTACCTAAATACAAGGCCTTTGAAATATTTAAATAAAATGATAGATAAGTAGGCTTTAATTCTATGTAATAGACAAATGTTTTGACTAAATAAACAAGTGGCAAATTGGATTATCATAAATTGGGATAGGGCAAGAATATTAAAAAAGAACCAGCTATTAACGCGGAAAGTATAGGGATACGTGTACATAGAGTAATAGTAAAATTAGTAACATAAAAAAAACAAATGAATGTATTGAATTATGTACCTACTACTACTGCTACTGGTTTTGCTATAATTCTTATGCTTTCTAATGAAGAAAAGCAAAGAAAAATATTTTAAAATGACGACACCTATTATCAAGACTAATATTCAAATTTTAAGTAGTACGGGTACTTATACTCGACCTTGGAGTGTCGTATTTTTGCTAATGGCACACGTCACCTATCTTTGTGATCTTCAAGGGTGTGGCAGTAACCAGTCTGCGGGTATAGGCATTTTGAACAAAGATTACCATAGTGGGGACGGAAATATTGGTACAAATTATGTGAATACTGTTCCAACAGCTGTTGGAGACATACCAGTGGTTGATTTTTATGTATAGAGAAATAAGAGGGATTAAATACCTAGAATAACAGCTGTAGGTTGAATAGTATAAGTAGATATAGAGCGACAAATCAAAAAATGGCTGCCATGTTTGAAAATTTTTTTACGAGTGTTTTAGTTTCAGGGCAAATATGTTTTAGAGTTAAATATTTGCTTTAGTTTTGTTCTTCAGTCTTGTTTACTTTCATCACCAACATCATATGAATTTCCAAAGCTGCTTGAAGAATGAAATTGTTCTTATCGTTTAGTACTTAGTTATCTACAACTGCAGTATGTATTACAATCAACATTTGTAAAAGATACAACTTAAAGGCATCATCATCCACAGCCTGTATTTACCCATTGCTGAGTATAAGCCTCTACTTATGCCATCTTAAACAATTAGGTGCTCCATCGCAATGCGGTAGGATTACACCAAATCCCACTTATCTGTTGAAATTGAATGACGTAAGCTCCTGAGTTCATTTGATAACAGGTATAATTGTTTTTACAAGAGGCGACGTATGCTTGATGTACTTGTTGACCTAGCCCTTAGAGCTTGATTAATTAATGTTATGTGGGCCGAAATTGTATTTTTGTAAGTCCATATTTTTATTGGTGCTTCGGTACTGGCTGTAACATTGAAGATTATAAGTTTTTTTGAACAAGGTGACTTTAAAGAACTTGATGAGTACGATGGATACTCGTATTATCGTCATTACGGTAATTTTTTTTTAGTACATATTATGAGTTGAAAATTAATTTTATTTTTATCATCGTTGTCATGAAAGTTTCTTATTTTACTTTGAGGTCTACCTACTATTTCCCATAGCTTCATTTTGGAACAAGTCATTAAAAAACCAAATAAACCAAATTATAGGGTCTTCTTTGGGTTTATTTAAATCGCATATGAAAGATCTGGAATATAAAGAGCAAAAATTTTATTGCAGCAATTTTGTCAATAAATACTTCACAGAAATACAGACCAATAAAATGTTTTCCTCGTTCTGTCTGCAACTCCAGGAAAACGAATAGGAAGGCGACCATATATCTGATCATTGTACAATAAAGTACATACAGTTATTATTAAATTATGTCAAGCCTTCGACTCGATACGCGTCGTTCGCATTTTCCTGTATAAGGTGAACAAATTGTAACACAAAAAAACAACAAAAGGTTGATATTGTACTAGCTAAGCAAATTGTGCCAAAAAATGGACTCATTATGGCTATTGCGATAAAATATGGATTCATTACGTGGCACGTGCGATAAGTCAGCATCTAGGCTGAGTCTCTCACCGACAAATAAGGATGGTTAAGATAGCTATTTATAGACTCAGCATGGATAAGTGAGGCCATGAAATATAGATTTGGTTCCAAAAATAATATATGTACTTATTTTTGCCAGTCGATCTAAACTCTATCTATAAACTCTAGCAATCATTGGGAATTAAGTACTCTAAATTAATTTATTCTAATGATGCTAGAAAACTAGTTTCAGTTTATTATTTATAAATATACAAATTAACTTGGTTTCTTTAATTCGCAAACGTACGAAACAGCATTTGATTTCGGCCTCCGTAGAATTTGTTATCGGCAAATCTCGATTCATAATTAAAACTTAATTCCAGTTTGCTCGATTACAAATTACGATATTATTTAGATGCATATAGCTTTATGTCGTAACATCGGCATTGTCTACCCATAGTTTTGAAAGGATTGGCTAACTTATTTCGCAAACTGCTCAGATTGTACATAAATCATATTACATTGTTTGCTTGTGACGAATATCACTGTCCTTTATAAAGTTCTCATTATTTTGGAATTAATCATTGTGTTGTTCAAAGATTATGTTGATAGTCGCTTTGGGCGGACTGGTCTGTCTGTAATTGTGTTGGAGCGGCTTTTATGGCGATGATGTAAGAGCTGTATGCTACAGTAGATTGAACAGTAGACTGTTCATAGAATAATGTACAATGAGCCAAAAAACAAGAGGTTGTTATAGTTTATGAGACGGAACAAAAACGTTTTGTCTTTGTGTCTAGTCAGTTTTAATCATTTTGAAGTTAGTTTGAACATCTTTATTATTTAAAGCATTTTATAAATGTGTGTTTTTAAAGTGTTAAAAATATATGTAGCTATAAAGCTTATTGACATTGACATTTTGCTAGCCGGATGTAAATCAGTTTAGTCTTCAGCAATGCAGTTTCACAGTCTTAAAATATTAGACTTATCGTTTTGAGTCCTTTCTTACTGCAATATCACCAGTTTTAATGAACGCTTAGCTAGCCGTAAAGTCACCATAAGCTTGATGTGAAATAAACTTACCCCAAGTTTTTCTTTTTACAGGAGTCACCGGAGGTCCGCATGGCGCTGCCACTGGCTGCGCGCGCGCCGGACCCCTCCGCTCTAGCGGCCTATTGGGCAGAGTACGAGGATCTCTGCCGGCAGATCAGTGGCGCAAATGATGATGACGACAATCTTTACGAAGGTAAGCCTTCATTACATAGTGTTAGGGTGTTGAATGTTGATTTTCCCATACATGAAATTAAAAGAATATCAAGGTATTTAGAAGATACAAATTGAAACGGTACTGACACACTTGAAACCTCATCATCACCCAGAAGACGACATTGCTGAACGAAGGCCTCCCCCAAGGGGGGGGGGGGTGCCATAATCCGCACGCTTGGCAGACGGCTTGAAGATCGCAGTGGCTCACCGATTAGTGAGAGGACGCTGCTGCCCGTCCTCCGGTGTCTGGCCGCAGTTTTAAGACGTACCCGGGTCAAAACTTGAACTTGAAACCTATTTCATCTTATTTATGAAGGAATCAAACTCTACAGCATATTTTATAGCCGCATAGTAAAGTGTTGTATTAAACAATAATATGCCTGATTATATATCCCGGCCCATCAAACCACAGTCAGTTTTCTTTGAGAAATTCTTACACAAAATTACTACCAACCACATATTCAAAACTGGCATGTTTATCGCTCTTTGCCCCACGTAACATTGTAACCGATTGCCTCCAATATCAGTTATTTCAATTTATATAAGATGATAAGCGCTTGATATTGACGGTTTTCTTTCATTACCAAAGCATATAAATGAATTTGTAACGGTTGACGGAACCAACTTAGATAAGAAACTGTGACATAATATTTTAACTGTGATTCCGTATTTTGCTGTAAATTGAAGAAATATACGTGTTTTCTGCACATTTCCTTTGTTTCGTAATTGGACATGGTATTTTAAGTATAGAATTCTCTAGAATCTGTAAATTTTAGGTAACTTTATGGTCTGTTTATTCAGACCTGACTGATTTGATGCCGCTTTATGTTCATAGTCCGACACTTGTTAGAACTTATGTTTTCTTATTTGGGTTCAAGTGCTTAGATTAATCCTAAAACCTTGGATCAGATATGTCCATGGTTATGTCCATAGAGACCTCTATGGACATAACTATAGACATATCTAATCTAAAGCTATCTTTAGAGACCCCTATATGTTCAGATGTGGTACGTTCAGGAGGGGTGGTTGTGCTACAGTTTAAAAACCTCTGGTTCTCCACCTCGTCTATTGTAGGGGCTAATCTTCAGGCTATCGGTGTTGGCTGCAGGTCTCTCAGGCAGGTACCACGATATGTGTGGTAATGTTCAATCAATATCAACATAACACATCTCTAACTGCGTAAATATAGAAGAGTGGGCTATATTTACCTTATTATAAATGGTTTTGCAATCAATGTGTATACGTACATACATATATCGGTCATTAATATTTACCTATATGCAGTGCGTCTTTCGACATTAGACGATAAATTATATTATCGTTTGCTTACCTTTCATATTATATATTTCTTCATAATTCTTTTTATTATAAATATTGTTTTGGATTTTTTTGCAATGGTTTTTGTGTCACACTTTACCTATATGTATATATGTAATATTAGCACAGTAATTTAATTTGGTAATTTCTCTGACCTGACCTGTTCAGTAACTACAAAGACACTATGTACTTATTGAACAGGACAGGCCAAAATATATTGGATATAGCTTGAATAACCAGAAAAAAACATCGAACACAATCGAAACGATAAACGCATAGCGGACAAACGCATAGCGGACAGGCCTAGGCCCACGACCACCGACATTCCAACAACAGAGCCGTTTGAAAAAAAATTAATAAAAATTTCGTAAATAGGCTGTTCAATTTTAAACATGTGGTATCTACATTGTGGGTGAACATGTCCGTGGCCCCGTATTCACAGGGAATTGGAATCTATTGACGAATTTGTGAATATATACATGGTCAAAACGATATCATTACAGGTTTGACAATCTGTTTGCTGAAGGCGTCGCTTGCGCAATTAACGGACCCCAAGGTCAAGCAACTAATGCTTGTTGCCTTAATAGCATTCATGTGAGCGTTAATTATATTAGCAATTAAACACGGGATTTCAAGATGGACGCAGATGAGGTCACTAGTTATTTTAATATTTTTGTAAAATAACGAATTAACTTGGTTTTGCTTTCGTTTGTTAGATGTATTTTTGCTGCTTGAATTCTAGCAAAGATATTCTTTCAAATTTTTCTTTTTTTTTTTTTGAAAAACCTTTGCCCCACTCTAGGATTTCTCCTGTGTCGGGTACGGTTTACAAACATACATGTCACATACGCACACAACCAGACCCGAAACAACTATCTGTATATCATACAAATATTTGTTCCGTGCGGGGATCGAACCCGCGCCTGGGTCCTGCGCCTGATCTCTCTCCGGTCGTGTCGGATTGCCGTCCCATCGGACTATGAGAGTGAAGGAATAGAGAGGGCACATGTGTTTGCGCACACATTTGATCTGTATAATACATATCTCCTGCGTAGTTGGCTAATCTCTGGTGAGATTAGCCGCCGTGACCGAAATTCGGTCAGGAGGACATCATTACAATACATTTACTTATTTTTGCACATACAACATTTAAAATATCAACTAATTCTTTATCTTCTTTCTCACAATTTCTTCAGAACCAATTCTCTCAATCATCATCTATCTATTATCGTATTTTAGAACGGAATTACTGAAATTTTTAATTTATCACTTATTAAGAGTTCTTGTTAGAGTCTGGTGGGGCCTTGACATGTTCTAGTTCATATAAATGGCCTTCGTCACATGGTTGTGCTTGAGGAATTTTAATTTTCCCATTCAACACCACAATAGATGTATTGTTCGGTTGGCAATTTACAAGTACTGAAAAAAGGCTTGTTTTATTTTGTCCCAATTCTTATTTCAAATGAAAAAGTTTGTACTGTCAGCATCAAAAAGATGTATACACGTAGCGAAATTCAAAAACGAGTTTTTTGGGAAATAGTGATTAAAATCTTAACCCATTTCATATATAGTAACTGCGGATACATAAAAATACATGAACATTTAAATTTTATGATTTTAACCAATACCTTTCCAAGAATAAGCGTTTGAATTTCGCTACGTGTATACATGTTTTTGATGCTGACTGTACGAGACACTGGTTTTGATATTAGAAAAATAATTGAGATTCGGTAGCAGCCATTGTGTTGCCATTTGATATAAATTTTTTGTATGTAAATTTTGAGATATCACTTTAATTTATTTGGTTTGACATTTTTCATCAAAGCAAAAACTTGTTTTCGTACATGACTCCGTTTCTAACGTAATAATGCAGTTTTATTTATTGGCGACAGGTTCTTTTTTATTGTGATCGACAGAAAACCGATATAAAATCTTTTTGAGATCGTCTTTTCCGTTGTGCTAGAAGTTATTTATAATAGAAACAGGCGACAAAAAGTTCCTAAAGGCATCTTTACAGAATTGACATTGGAATATTTAGGAAAAAACAAAATACTGACGAACGCGACGTGACTTATTAAAGTAGGCCCAAAGTCATTCTTAATTTCTTCATAGGTACTTACTCCGTTAATTTCGCGATCAGAACTCGTACTTTACGACATTTCATGCAAGGTAATCAATGTAAAGTAAACAGAACGGGTTCTTACGATTGCCCAAACTCAAGGCCGTGTAAATGTCACTGAGCACAGCTGTATCAATGCATCCTTTTATTGATAGCAGCTTCCGAACTAGTTTCAAATCCAGTTATTTTTGCGGTCAATCATCGTGTGTTAATAAGCTTTATTTTTAATTAATGTTGTAGTTCTCGTTGCTTCGACCTGTCTCTACCTTCCTGTTGTGACAAATAACGTAAGAGCGATGTATGTCGATAATGAGCTGAATCTTAATTAATCGACCCTTTATCATCCTCATTTGCCCACAAAGAAGTTCACGATTGAGCATAAACAAAACGAGATCATAAACAACTTAATTGAACTGCGTCATTTTTAGAGTCTAGAGGAAGTTTTGGTGGCTTAAAACTACATGTTGCAAACACATTCTCGGAAAACTAACAACGCAATTCCTTTACTTTAGTATATAATATTATTTACCCGCTCAGCAGTTAAAAGTTCCTGCTAAACAAAATGTTGCATTACATAAAGGATTTGTTTGTTGTTGTTACAAAGTAGGGTGAAGACAACGACCGATAACTGTAAACTATTAAAACACACTTCATACATTTCATCGGCCGGTGTTGGTTGAATTTTTGCCGCCTGTATTAGCCAATACATGCTCCGGAGCTTAAGATAGATAGTACTCCGACTTTACTTCAAAATTTACGAATCTACAAAACTACTTTTGTTTTGCCGAGTGTCTAGCTTTGGACGGATATAGGAACCTCTTTAGTATGTTTATCTTTAAGTCTTACTGCAGCAGTGTAGAAGACCTCACTTGAACAGCGTACGAGAATACAAATAGCGTACCACAGTTGACCGATTCCTCGGAATTCGATACTTGTATGTAAATAGATACTGCTCCAATTTCTTTCATGCGGATGAGCAAAATGTAACCACACAGAATAACAATGAATTGTTCATGGCGGGAATTAATTTTGAGAGCCTGACAAAAAAATATAGAAGAGTATACAAGAAGAATAAAGAAAATAAATCCAATAAGAAAGCCTTTCAATATTATCTAATCTCCATGTCGTCTCTTCCCTTCCTCTTCTTTTTTTAGCCTTTTTCATTGACTCGTGTCTCTTATTATTTATTTTGTTCTGCATGCAAATTGTAATTATTACAGGATGTGTTACGTTCTATTTGTTATTTTTCCTATTTAAATCTTACATAAACATATTTTTTTAATAAAATTCTTTGGAACTTCCAATGGCTAATACCGTTCTATACTTTACGCCAATATACTACATATTATACTGCATATTATTAGAATCCTGTTAACATTTCTAAATATGCTAGTGCTAGGTCCGGGTTCCGAACAAGGCTTCGACTATTTGACGAAGACTTCTCTCTTAAATCTACCGTATGCTATCTCCTTCTCTCTCGATAGATTTAGCTTACTTCACTAGTACATCTCTCAGTTTTCGGTCCTCGGCACGACTGCTGGCTTCTTTTTATTTGACCTATATTTCTCGACCTTTCTTCTCTTCCCTTTTATAATAAAGTTTTAATATGCATCCAGCCATATTTCCATTTTTATTGTCTCCATTATTCTCCTTTTCTTGTCCGCTACGCTATCTATGATTATGCAAGGGCCACGATCATTCAGTATCTCATCCAAGGCAACCGGTGTCGGTGTTGATACTCATCTAATCCGTAACGAATCCATTTCGTTCACTTTTTCTTAACCCGTTTCTTCGGTTCACATGCAACGGATATCCAAGATCGTAAACTCTTTAGGAAGACAATATTTATATACATTCTATAGGAAATGGATAGTTGTTATTATATCTACTGCAGGTTAAAAATAGACTTTTGAAAAACCAATTAATTAAATTATTTTTTGTTATTTTTCTAGTTAAGAAATATTTGCGGTGTATATACATTCCATTCTGATCACCAAATACTAACTATTGCTGAATGTGTTATTTGTTAGACCCATTTCTGATGTCTTTAACGCTATGGCTTTTAAAATAAAAGGGTCCGCTTATTACGAGCACACGTGTTTATTCATCATCATCATCATCATCATCAGCCAGAAGATGTCCACTGCTGAACGAAGGCCTCCCTCAAGGGGGGGTTTGCCATAATCCCCACGCTTGGCAGGCGGCTTGGGGATCGCAGTGGCTCACCGATTAGTGAGAGAACGCTGCTGCCCGTCCTCCGGTGTCTGGCCGCAGTTTTAAGACGTACCCGGGTCAATTCTGGGTCGTACGTGTTTATTGTGATGACATAATTCTTGATCATCATCATGATATATCGATGAGTTTCATTTGGAGTTTTTCTCCAGTTCAGGTTTCTTATTAAAGTTTTTCTTGTCGCAATTTATGCGTTTATCAATCATAAATTATGGGGATTCAGGTTCGTAAAGCTTCGGGAACCATACAAGTCACAGCTGATCACAAATAAGCTTTGAAATCAACTTATAATAGTATCTTATAATAGGTTACAACAAATAATCTTGGGGCCAATGAACCAATAAATCGTGAGCACCAAAACTTTTATTAAGTAATGGCAATGAAGTGCCGTTCAATGAATGATTGTAAAATCATTTTTTTAGTGATGATGTTTGTATTTTTCTCAAAACCGAATTGAAGATTTGATGGAGTATCATGTGATATAGGTGTAGTAATATAAGCTGCTTCCTCAATGAACAGTAGTCTAATGTACGACGTAATCCTCTAAAAAAAGTGAGACAGAAGTTAATCAACTTATTTTTTTTATTCCTGGTTGGGTTGCTATCTTAAGTTATTCTCTTTTGTTTTACTTTAGATTTGTAGATCATGAAATTCTTAGTTTAACTACCATTCACAAAACCTCAATGTAAAGTAGCACTCACTGCCGGAATTCTAGTAAACAATGCTTTAACAAACTGTTCGGTTGATCTACACAGCAATATATCAAATAAGTAACTCACACCGACGTACGACTAACGGACTTATAATAACGCATCTACAAACAGTTACACGACTTACCGTTGACAATTATAGGCTACTCGCCACGATTTACACCCCGAGTAGTCTCATCACCATGATTTACTTCAGATAACATATTTATATCCTCGTAAAACATCTTCCGTTGCTCGCGACACGCTACTCGTAAATCGAGATTATCCAATAAATCTGTTGTGAAATCTACAATCTCGGAGCACTCAGATAGAATCGATTAATTGGTTGTAAGAAAGCAATCGACATTACACACGCTTTTTCATGTTTTGTATCGGAACTTTCATACGTCAGCGTTGGGCCCGCATTCCTTATTAACAACAGGTTTTGTTGAGAAAACCGGACGAAACCACTGCTACCATCGCAATTTCTCAACTTGCTTAAGCTCCACGTAACCTTCCTTTCTCAAGTTTAAGTTCTGAAGCCGCACCTCTGGTATTGCCAATCAGTTTGAAGGTTATTAATCTACATACGTACATACTTGACTTGGCCAACTTGTCAAGATGTTTGTACGTACAATTTTGATGGATCAACTCCTCAAATTGCCTTTTACTCCCAAAACTTACTTTTACTTTTATGGTTATTATGCATGAAATCTAGATCCATTTTAAGTAACATTATAATCTCAATTTCAATTTGCTCTGTTTGTTCTGCGGGTAGAGCCATATAATTTATTTTTTGATGTATATTTCTCATAAAACTCACAATGACGTAATCCTTTCCAGCGACTAAATTGACGTAATGAATACAAGTGCATCAAAAGATAAAGCTGACTCAACTATTATGGGCCCCGCTAAAGATGATGTAGCAGATAATGTGGGATCAAGAGGACATTGCACTTAGGATTACTTAGAGAAACCTACCGAAGCTAAAGAAGGCTTAAGACATACACTAAATGGTATGAAAGCCTTTGACGGTGAAGTCTAAAGTTGTAGGCAGTATTTCTTTGAGACTAGTGATTTAAGGAAAGATAGAGACTGCCGCTTAAGTTCTAAGAAGATTTCTGAGAAATTAGTTTTGTTCGTTTATTTCAAGTAGCTGTTTCTTCATCCTTTTCACCGAATCGTAAAAACAACAAGAGTATTTTCCTTCATACTAATCTTCATTTTAAATTGGTTTTTACATACTGATTTGGCAAGTAAAAGTAAAATTGCAAGAAATCAGCTGATAATTATGCAAATGGAAAAAAACTAAGGGAATAGGTTACTCCGACACTCGAAGCATGAAAACTGGTATAGGTTAGCTGCATAGCATACATAAACGATACTTTTAGTACCGCCGACTATGTTGATACTAAGCAGGCTTCTAGGCTTACAGTTATAGCCACTAAATAGATAGGGTTCAGAAGGTTCACTTCACCAATGGTTATTATTAATGTTTAACATACATAATATCTCGCTGAACCTTTGTTTTCATCATTACAGCTTTTATAACTAGGCCCAAGCTTTTCTTCTTCTGTTTTTTTTTTATGCAAACCGAGTAATTATTTAGATTACTAAAAGCTCATTGTGACGAGTTAGCTTTCTGTTCTTTTTAGTTCTGTGATTTATGTATGGGACGCGTGGGCGCTTCCATTCACAAGTGGCCACTCGTTCGAGACTACTCAACCATTGGTACCTAATAACGGCGGATTTCAAGGCGACAATTTGCAGTTGGCGACGTATGAAATTGCAAAAAATGTGTTAACTTTTTGTGTCTAGAAAGGCATCATTGTTATAAAAGGCTAGTGATGAGCTAGCTTTGTATCTTGAGTACTGTGATGATTGTATTAGAGGACTGTCTGAGAAATATTAAGACTTTGAAGATGAATTACAGTTTGTACTTAAGTCAAGTAAATTCGTTATTTCGTCAATTGATTGTGGTCGGCTTCAACCGACTATTTTTAACGTGTCTGAGCCAAATCCCATGTTTTTTGTTTGTTGGTTTCGTTTATTACAAAACAAATATATTTCCTTTGATTTTTCGGATCGCCGTGTAATCATCAAAACGAATGCTTAACAATTAACAATGCAGATCCAAATCGCAATCAAAATCACGTCACGGTTCAATCGTACCATAGAGCCCGTACATCCGTGACAATCTTCTTCAATTGCAGTCCACAACAAAATGTTTACTCTAGTGTGCAAGTGCGCATGTCCAGTGCCAGCGCCCAGCAGCCAATCGGGCGACGGCACCCGTTATACCGAATGAGATTGTTCGTAACGGGACTGCGTTTGCGCCGATCCGATGATACGCTGCCCGACGGGTTTGTCTCACAAGGTCGAGACCGAGATTTGTTTGAATATCATTAGATTCATTAGTGTTTACGATGGTTAAAGAGTTGTGTTGAATGGAAATTGTCTGTGCATAAATTTTAGTTCACTGGGGATAATGTTGTAAGGAAATATTGAGCTAAGGACTTAGTTATAGGTATTTATCTGACTGGATTCAGATTATTTTACAACTCACACTATCTAATCTGAAGTATTTGAGTAATGGTTGATATTGTGTAAGCTCATTCATTATTATCTGTTTAATTAGAAATAGTACCAAGGCCTGTTTACAATTATAATATATTATTATCGAACATTCCAAAGTGACTTATTTGATTAAGAATAAATTTCTTTATTCTTATTTTTAATTTGTACAAGGTGAGATTAGGCTTAACTAATTAGCTTCGAGCATTTCGTTGCAATATATTACGATATTGGAGCTGATTCAAAATAATTAATTGCATTGATATAAGAATTTTTATTCATGTAATTCTTGACTTATAAAGACACAGAAAATATTATAGCGATAAATTACCTAATAGAAGATATTTCCGGATCAATAGCATGACAACCTTGACTAAAATTTGTCTACCAGATGAAAAGCTGCTTTTCTATTTCAAGATTAACGTGGAAATAAATTAACCAAATTAATTAGCAGCTCCATCCTTCTATATAATAATATATTAGTCGTTTCGAGACTTTGATATAAAGTGTCGAGATACACAGTTTCGTATATTTTGAAAGTAAAAGTGTGATCAAATGCTTTTAATTACTTTGCACTATGAAGTTACAGTAGTCTACAGAAAGTAAAAAATCCTGATCTATGTAACATTTTTAGCTTAGAATGTTTTACGAATTTAATGATATGATAGAACATGGAATCCTACTAATATTATAAATGTGAAAGTTTGTGAGGATGGATGGATGGATGGATCTTTGTTACTCTTTCACGCCAGAACGGCTGAAAGGATCTGGATGAAATTTGACACAGAGATAGATTATAGTCAGGAATAGCATTGGTTTCTTTTTATCCCGGAACATGTACGGGTTCGTAAACTACGCGAACAAAGCCGCGGGCGGAAGTTAGTATGAAATAATGAAGATAGCTATATTTTTGTGCTCGTATTTGATTGCCAAAATATGGATGTACTGTATGTTGTCTCACATCAACGTTTAGAGACCTTGTTCTTAGTTAATAACGAACATAATTCGGAGTTTCTCGATCACCTTGAGTTTCACGCTCCATATTCTGTTTCGGACCATTAAATAAATTGTCGCTTCATTATTACCAATTGCCAATTATATTTTACTGTTTAGTTCTCTTGTTGTTTATGATGCGTTGCTAATGTAACGTGTCTATGCTGGCTTTCAGCTTTTTGGCTAATATTCGAGTCTATAGTACTCTCTGTGACATATTACGTGTTACAAACAGTATAAGCAGGGGTTCCAAATTTAAATCTTTTTCTTTTTCTTTTTTTTATTACTTTTTCTAAAATATCACCGTCTTTCAGGACACGATCTACTCAAATTAATCCTCTTTTCTCATAGTTTTCGCGGTGCAAGTTAGATTTTTCTAAACAACTTTACAAGAACAAAACAATTTACTAAATAAACGGTAATTTCCTTGCTAATCGTGACAAGTAATACCTTGGTAAAGGTCGAGGATCTTTCCGCCATCAAGCCATTTACACCAACAATGAATCGCTTTTTAATAATTCATAAGTATCGCCTTCGAACACCATCGAAATTATCACTTCCTTTGTAACTTCGCCACAAGGAGAACCACTTGATACGAATGTTTTTTCTTTAATCAGATAAAAAAAATGTAATCAAAACATGTTTATTGTTTGAACACAAATATCAAGAAAAGATAAGGTCTATATTAGAAACAAATGGCTATCTAGTTATTAAATATTAATATTAATAATATTATGTTCTTCTTTTGTGATATAAGAAATATCGAACGAGCCAGTCATTGTAAAAAGGGCGAAATATATATTTTACCTATCCATCGATCATCGTAAGAATTTGTTTGTACTTTTCGACGCGTAACTGTTAATGAGTAATGATACCATAGAAAATCCATAAACCTATCAGCTGCTCATCAAATTACGACTGCTATTAAATTGGTATAAACTATAGCAACAAGTGCGCATGCTCAATGTCCACCTGGTATCTATGGAGCACCTTGCGCAACTCTGTTACAGCACTACTAAGTGAATTTGACGGTCGCCTCACTACGCGCCAACTAATGGCCGTTATTACGTGTTGTTCGACGCTATTGCTATCGTAGTTGTTGATTTGAGAGGCCCGTTTGCTGTTCATTAGCTTCAGTTAACAGTGATTTAGTTTTTTGTAAGTTTACTTTTCTGTGTAGGTACATGGAAATCATTTCTTAATTTTGACAATTGATCATCAAAAATCTTGGATATCACAAAGTACTTGTTGGCTTTTTTATTTCTTATTGTAATTTAATTTCCTAGCAAACAAATAATGTATATATTTGTGCCTACTGTGATTAAACGAGGATTCTTAGTTTATTAATGTTTGATTAATATTTATGTGCCTATTGTCGAAACATTTGTGACAACATCGTATAATGATACCGTTTTTGGAATCATAATATTACTTATCATATTTTTAACCTTTACTGTAATTTCATCATTCTGTGAATTTCTTAGACCAAGTAATATATATTACCAATGTTTTCTAAATGTTAAAGTTAGCGTCCTTATTAAAGGTTTCATAATTATGATTTTATAGTACGTAATAGAGGCGCACGTAGAGTATTAAATAGAAAGTTCAATAGAAATAGTAAAATCACTTGCAAACAGTGAAAGGAAAATTATAGGTTAGATCTCACATGATTTGATTCGTGTAATAAATACATATCGTTACACTTGTACATTTAGCATAGAAATAAGCGCTGTAATCGCCATTAAATACAGTCTACATTGCTGTAATGGTAATGGCCATTAGTATAGATATTAATAGAAATTTTCTATGAATGACATTACGTAATAGTTCTAAATGTAACCCTTTTAATTTGAAGCGTAGTGTATTTTAGGCGGATACGATCTATACGATATTTAGATCGTAAATAATGATAAATTGGTGTGTTTTGGCAGTGATTATGAAACAAACTTCTTTTTTTTTCCTTAAGGTTCTCTCTTCGTGTAATGTATCTTCTTAATATAAAATAGACCCTTATTGTTAAAGGTATATGTGAATATAATTAGGCATTAAACTAATTTCATACTCGCCTCCTTCAACTCCTCACGAGATGAAAGATTTTCAGCCGAATACCACGTCACAAGTCATATTGTTACACATTACGTGAACTTGTTTCCTTTTCCTTACATAATAATGAAAAGATAATTATAATTCATTTATGTAAACGTATGAATACACGTGTTCACATAGTAAATTATACTTGCACGAGTTATGGTAAAAGTGGAGATAAAATCACTTATTATGGCGTCTGAAGTTATGTAATACTAACATATCTTAAATTGTTCGCTTTTTTAACTGTTCTGTTTTATTAGAAATGTACATTCACTGTTGCGGTTTTGGTAGAGCCAGCAACCAAAGTGATTAACAGTTTCGTTTCTGATACATATAAATATTGAAAAAGGCCTGAATAATTTTAAGTTTTTAAACCTATTAAACCTAGGTATTAAACCTGCAATAATCACCGAACAAAGTAATATTCTTAGACGGTTTAACATTTTATATAAGGACGTTTAATATCGCTCATGTTAATTGAATTTGAATGTTGACAGTACCATACTAGGTTTGTATGAGGGAAGTGACGGGTCTTTACTCTGATGACTAATCATTTATTGGGATATTACATAGATATAGCAATAGATCCTGTATATCTTCTGTCGGACAGCCTGTCGGACATTTGCCGCAGAAGTTTTCTTGTAGATGGAAACGCGGCCTTACATAAACAATAAAATTCCATCACTAACCAATTACTTGTACCAGTAAAGATAATTACACTAATTGTAGGAGATTGACAATATATTTGTACATGAGATGCTCGTAGAAAGATGTTGATATATGTAAATATATTTAATTACGAATAGGTATTTATACAGCTGTAGGTACTTCTTAGGAACGAACTGTCGAGACTTTATAACTTATCATAAAATATCGCTTCTCATAAAACTTAAGTCATTTAACTAATACATTTGTGTCCTTATAAAAAAACCTTTGATGTAATTTGATCTAATTTAGGAATCTCGACCTTGTTACCGCGTTCAATCTAATGACTCGTATTTTTTCATACAATCTAAAAAACTAATTGGTCTTGGACCGGTTATGAAATTCAATTACTTACGATTATAATTTGACGCGATCTTGAAATATTCATACCCTTCTTATTTAAATTAAATAGTTGTGTATGCAAGATCGCTATGGGCTATTGCTTTGATTCGTAATTAAGTACTGCTGTAGTTCTTTGGTTACGAAAAAGCTTCGTAGGTTGTTGCAAACATTAAAGACTATTTCAGAATTAACTATCTGTTTCCTTGTTGTTCAAAAGCGTATCCTTCCTAATCATTTAACCGACTGAAATGAGTTCAGTGTCAAATATTTTGGCTAGTTAAATGTAACAAATCTTTCGTCAAATATAAATATTCTAGACCTTGAAACAAATATTTTGATATAAAAATACAGATGAGAGGCAGATTCTTTATAACTAGGCATATATCTTATATTAAAGTTTGTTTAAATGTACCAAAGTAATAGATAACATAAAAAAAAACAAATTCTATCCAAAAAGTTTGTCATGAAAAGACAAAAACAATATAATGTCTCATTTGAAATTCCAAATCATTTTCCTACAGTCTGATAGAGTTTATTTTTACGTCACCGTGTTATTTTTATATTTTTATTTACGTCGTATTTTATTTTTAAATCGCACTTGTCAAAGGAACTCATTCATTTGAAAATATTGCGAAACCGCCAAGTAGCGCTGTCGTCAATGTGAACATTAATAATAAAAAAAAACTATGTTTACTCTTATCTGTTAACAACATCGTGTGCATTATTTTTATAGGCTCTGTTATCTCTTCCGATGAGTTGCAAAGTTGCAACATTACGGTAGTATAGTGTTGCCTATTTCAATTATTTTGATATAAATCGTACATGTAAAACATTTAATAACTCCTGTTATTTTTTTATTGATTTCCTGCAACATTTCTTTTAACAATTACTTCCTATAATTTCCTTGAGAATGAAACTCATTCTTTTTAGTAATTTCGGAGACCATTTAACCTTCACAAATATTGCTTAATAAATGACAACAGATTTATTGCCAGACATAAAAATAAATTCTTAATTATTTTAATGATTGTTCGTCAATTTTATCACTTATAAATTTTTCGGATCGATTGGCAAAGGGAACAAGTTTTAGATCCGTCGATATATCTTTTTTGCTTGCAACGGTTGTGGTCACAAAGGTAACGGTACAAGTCTTTACAATATGATGCCGACTCCCTTCTGTTGATTGCTTAAAGTTCTTAGGAACCAAAATACCTATATTTACTAATGGAAATTATATGATTATAGCTTACAGTTTGATAAGTAATTTCATCATAGACATAATTTAAGTTTGATTAATCATTACGTCCCACCATCCATAAAAGGTTAATAAATATATTTAATTATCATTAAAAATAATTGTCTGATGTATTTACAACGGCTGCACCTAATATTTGATCTTGTATTTTTATTAATAATTTCGATAACCGCTATTCTATCAATCACGACTACGTTATAGGAATTAAATTGAACTGTATATCCATCTTTTAAATTATTTTTACCCGCATAATTTGCATATTGAAATACTGCATCTATTGTATAATAAGATATTGATTGATGTATTTTCCTAAGCTTTTTGTAAATAATTTCTCTAATGGGTACAATCCAATATACTTTATTGCACAAATAAAAATAAACATGTACAATGTAACATATACGGAAGAAAATTAAAGAGGCAGTTTGCGGTGTAAGTGTCAACATATTATAATCTACTATAGATATATACCATAGATCGTTATTACACTGCCAAGTTTATTAGTTTAAGCAGCAATATTTACAGTAACAAGACAACTTATATCCCAAAGTTTGTCAAGTTTTGCAGTTGTAACTCAAATTCTTTAGTAATCTGAGCAAACAAAGTTTGTCCACCATTGTCCTCGGGTGTGGCGACAAGGCGCGAATTTGTATGTGCTGGTGACGTAATCCTTCATGTTACCTACACTTCTAAAATGTTTGTGGCCAACGTTTTAAGGCAACGAGCTACGTACAATGTGCCAACAATGACCAAAGTTTTGGCTTAAGAATTTTTGTATGTAGGAATTTTGATCCAAGTTTATCATTGTAAGAAATAACCCCTTCTGATTTGTGTTGATGATGTTTGGAGTATGTCAGAGGTACTACCATTAATGAGTATCATAAACCGTATAAAATTATAGATCCGTAAAATAATCCATTTGTTACATTAAAGCCAACATTTCAAAGCTTCTGGCTCCATAGTTTTGACTATACCAACAACCGTCGAACATGAAATCCTGTTTTAACTAATTACCATAAGTATTTTGTTTCTACGCAATTCTGCATAGCAGTTCTCCATTCGTCATTCATCGACATTACAATATTTTTAATCTTTGAATCTTGAAACAAGTTCATCGTAACTGATACTTTATTTTTTTCGATTGTTATTCGTATTGTTAGACAGTTCGTCATCTGCAAGTCAAATGAGATAGCAGATTCGCATCTAGTCTGGGCTATGAAGGATGAATGTACGTTCGAGGTTGAACATTTGTTTGATTTCAGTTGTGATAAAACCTTTGCATATCTACACTCGAACAACCTGTTTTTGGCTAGGCATGTGGTCTCGAACTAAAAATGGGTCTACAATACAATACAATTTCTTTATTTGTTTGAATATGGTCAATTTACAGGTCTTAAATTTTAAAATATAGTCACATGCATGCAAAGTAGAAAAAAAAGAAAACTAAAATATTAAGTAGATAAACATAGTACAGAACATTTTAAAAGAAATCATCAATGTTATAATAACATTTACAAATTAAAAATTCTTTTACTTTTCAAATTCTATTATTCTAAATTCTACTGTTCGAGTCTGTATATTTAACACGTTGAACGCCGAGCAAAATATGACAGTTAGTCATTTGCGCCACGGGGGTCACCGGTGACCGATTTCAAATATCCTTAAGAAAATATTAAATAAAAATACAAATTCTGACTTTTCTCATTGTTTCGCGTCGATTTTAACTTAGGCAAATAAATAATGGGAATGACGATTTCCACTCAGCCCGAACGGGTTTGCTTGAATGGCCCACCGGTGGGCCGCGTGGCGTTCAGCGTGTTAAAGAGCCTTATGCCTTATAAGTATAATGTGAGAGTAGCATTTACTTTTAAAATAATAATAAGACATTTGATGTCCCGAACATTCGCAACCAGATCAGCGGTAACAATTAAACAGACCACAAATTCCGTGTTTGGCAAGCAGAGGCAGCCCCACTTAAAATTTCCTAATATTCCTTGAAATTCAACCTTGCGCATCTCCGATACGACAAAGCGACATCAAATTTCATTGTCGCACATTAAAACATGACATCACTAACGACTGAGGCGCTGAGGCCAGCCCCGGAACATTATCCATGGTACGAATCCGATGCAATCTACGTATGTCATTGTCCCACTTTTATATAATGTCATTCACTCGAATTAGTTCATCACCGTTTTTATCATTGCTCTGAATATTTATCATTTTATATCGCACTGGCGAGTCGACGATAAAATTGCATAAGGCGACGAATTAATCAGGTTTTTATTTAAATTTGGAACATCATATTATTCTCGTGCAATTTATTTAGGAGGCATCTATAAAGTAGATAAATAACATTTTCTCAGATAAGTAGAGATCTTATCTCTACAAGATCGAATAGATCCGAACAAAATCTTTTTTTTTAATAACATCAATAACAATACAAACTGAAAAAACAAAAAATGTGATGCATCAATATTTCAGTTACCGTTAACTCCTTTCTTCCAAGCTGCTTTTGCTCGTATTGGGTTTATCACAATAGATCCACTGGCAAAGCTTAAACTCACGACCTCTCGGTAACCGGTCAATGTCGTACCCGTTTCCCGTTGAGCCATTGTCAGTTAAAATCTCGCGACCCCGACAAATTATGAATAGGTATACGACATTAGTAATAGCGTTGATAATGATGAGGAAAGAACAAAACGACCATTGACAGTTATTACATTCTCAAAATCGGTACGCGTTGCAAATCTATGAAAGCCGCCGTATTACGCCGGAACATAGCAATGCCAATCTGAAGTATGTATAAAGCTATTGTTATTAGTTCAAGATCGTCTCAATTCATTACATTTCTTATGGGTATTGTATCTATTGTTGCGTCTAGCCGGCTATAATTCAGATTTTGTTATTAATTCTATTCTTTGAATTTCCTAGATTCTTTGTTATATAGGACTGCGTGTGGTCGCCGTTTCCGTATGTGTAGAAATGTTTAGTAATCTATTCATTTAAATTTACGCTGTTAAAGCCATAGAATGTTTTACTTTAATTTCGGAGTTGCTAATGAAATTATCTTCTAGTTTAATTTTGCGATCAATTTAAACTGCTCTTTCATTTTTCATTTGAAGTCCATTTGTTACAATCAAATAATAGTCTAGTTAACCTACTTTCCTAATTCGTGGCTATCATAGCTCATTATTTTGACAATTGCCATTACTCACGTCCTGGGTGCTCTGAGCTGACCCACTTCATACAAATTATTGTAATTGTCCAAATTTGACTACAAATGCCAGCCACCTACACGTTCAGCCTTTATGTGTTTCAGTGTAGGATGTAGTTTTAGTGGTGTACCAACTTTTATCTGTAGTTCTGAATCTTTTTCTTCAAACAATTTCATCTAATATTTATTTCTTAAACTGTGTCAGCTAAGTTTGTTATTTTTTTTTCTTTTTAGTTTAACTATTTTAATTAGTCATAGTTAAGTTTTTGCAGCATATCGTCATCGACCGATTTAGTTGATGGTAGCAGTTTTTTTTCGATCTAATTTATGCATGAATAATTGGTTCTGTATTGCTTACGGTTCTGTTGAATTAGATCAGTGAAAAAACTCTTGACTTATAAAGGAAATGAACAACTCAATCACGTTTTTAGGCTTCTATTTATTCTAATAATAGAGGTGATTGGATCACTTGAATTTAATGTAAGGTCACACAAATGAACAAGCTGCGATCCTCAGCTAAACGATAGGTAGAAGAAGATATATGTGTGTTGCCATAATCAGCACATTAGGTGAGGAAATTTCATTTTTTGCAAGACGTTTATTGTTATAGATCCTCATAAGAATTCTAAACTACGTTAAAATACAACAAAATAAGGTTTTATAAGATCCATTGAAAATTTAATAAAGGGACAACAGCAACGGGACGATGCTAATAATTGCTTTGAATAGGAAATTGATCTGGTTATTACAGATAATCACTTGACCAGAGGCAAAGGGGAGTATAAATACTGCCCTACACAGGATACCACAAATGATAGTTGATTGTAAACTATACTTTACACGTGGGGACAAAATAAGAACACGTTGAGCATTCTCATTTCCATCACTAAGTTAATTAGCGTAGTTAACTTTGTAATGGCGACTAGATTGCATTATAACTTATAATAAATTATTTATAAGCCTGCAGCAAAACCATGCATCAAGATTAAATCTACAAATATGTATTGACAGTTTAATATTCGCGCAGGATGCAAATCTTTGCCTGAATCAATATTGATAAGTGCAAAATGAATGAATCGGCAAGATCTACCGTCAAAACAACTATGATGTATTGTCTACTGTTTGTAGAGAACGGACATTTTCTCAGCGGTCTCCTTGGAAACGGACGAGGTGACATACAAACAGACAAGCACTTTCACATGGGAGCGGGGGCTGCGCGCGCATTGTCTCCGCTGCCATTGTTCCGATACACGATAATGAAAACAACGCATTACTTTCTTTGGTTTTGCTTGGGAAACTCACGAGATGAGCATTTAGTAGCAAAAAATCTGTTTGAAAGTGTTATATTTAGGAGCTACTGTATAAATAGATGTTGCGACAGACATTTTGACAGTTTTAAAACGGACTAGATATTACCCCTTTTCCTTTTTACGGCTGAAAAGTGTCAACACAATGAGATTAACTAGAGTTATGAAATAACAAATTAGACCCAAAAACGGAATCATGGTGAAGTTCCGCTTAAGCAAAGCTATCGATATATGAGTACGATCTAGACATATGTAGATATTCTCCAATTTCATTTGGAAACAGTAAATCTATTATCAACAGTTTATTCTCACGACTAGCAATTGTTTTTGTACCCTGTCAGCTCCTTCAGGAAGTGAGGGTGAGCCGTCACGCCAAGCGATTTTATTCACATGAGCGTGGGAAGTGTCAAGCGATAGCTATTGCTACCTGCCAAGCGTTGTTTACATATTTGTGGACTTAATTGGTGGGTTTTGATATGCTGTGGCAATCTCCTTAGAATCTCTTGAGCTAAATATTTAAAATAAGACTCTACTGTGAGAATGGTTTATTGTATTGCTTGAAATTTGTACCTATAGCTTGTTTCTCTTCTATATTATAGATGAATTCCAAGTTAACGATCAGTTCTTCATTGTCTGGAAGTGACTACGATTTCTGATGGTTACTTTGTGGTTTTGACCAGGATCTTTAGGAGTTAATAGTTCTATCACGGATATTCTAATTCTGAAGACTTAGGTGTTTGTAGAATGTTGGGTTAGTCATACAAGAAAGTGTCTAGGTATTTTCACTTAGCGTTTACAATGCCGTGTTCCTATCACAATATATGTAAGAACATCTCTAAAGTTGTAGTTACGGTATGTATTAATTGTATTGCACGATTGACCCTGAATATAAATAAATCTAGATAAACTAAGCCACATTAAAAAGTAAGAAGTTTTATTTTAAATATCAGAGAATATACATTGATTCTATATGTAAATTAAATAGTTTTAATACACAGATAGGACAAGTGAACGTAAAATATTGAAATACACAAAAAATGCCGAGCTGCATAGAATGAAACTTATGAATATTAAATAAGCATTTCTTGAGATATAATCGTGAAACAGTGTTCTCATATCAATACAGATATTACGCAGTATAATGGGTTAATTGAAGGTTTAATTTATAACCAAGTATTTTATCATTGGTAGCGTCGAAATAAGGCTCTGTTTTATTTCAACCGATTGCCATTATCTTCGCCAATGCGCTTTGATAGCGCCATCGAAGTGATTTCAATGCGAAATTGAGCCGATAATGGCTTCATAAAGTTATTAAATTGGTTCTTATCAGGAATATCAAATATTTTTCGGAAGGAAACATATGTTAAGGGTTGAATGGAAGTACATTACTGCGGAATAGCGGTTATAAAAGTATAATCTATAGAGCTATGTGGCTGTAGCGACTCAATATTGCAAAAAGTGCGCCACCTATTGCTGTGAAGCAACAACAATAAACCCTGAATCGCACTATGAGAATTTATAACGATTCTAACACTTTTATACAAATGTCATCAACCGTTAGGACTCGGCCCGCCAGGCCTTGCTTGGTCCCTTTTCAATGGAGGAACACCATACTTCGTTCCTCCACATGGCTATATAAAATCTTCGTTCCTCCACATGGCTAAATAATATAAAAGTAATCAATCTTATCTCTAAAATTGTCAAAATACTGTCAGTTGCTTTTTGTAATATATTTATAATTTAACTTTTGTTCGTAATCATTATGAAAATCATATTCCAGACTGTCACATCCGTTGCGTAGCAACCGACGCGACGACGGGTTGGTATGCTCGCATGCGTCTGAGCCACGGCACGCAACTAAATGACGACGTGCATCATACTTTTTATAATATGCGGTGACTATCCAACAATATCACTGTATGCGTGGAATACTAAGTACATGTCTCAAGAATGATAAGTTTAAAGACAACAGTAAGTAGGCCTTAACAAGAAATCAGGAGCTATGAGAATCGTAGGTACTACTGCATATTGCTTCAAAAGTCGGACACATCGCAAAGCTAAATACAACGAAACGCGTGATTTATAAATGGACTATAATCTTCATAATGAAACAAATCCGCGGGCTTTTTCATCGCCTCACGTTTCCACTTAAAGTTTTTACTCTAATTAACATACCTTTCATATTAAAAGTATCGTTTCAAGAGTGACGTCAGGGATAACTCATTTCACTTTTAAAACAATAATTTGAGAGTAGAGCAAGCAATTCTTCTCTCAATTCCTTAATCCGCATGTCATCTCAATAAAAAGTGGATCATTCTTATCGGTAAGCGAAATCGAGTACGCGATCCGTAATCGATTCTCGTCAGGTAGTGTTCACTGTTCATGTACTTAACATACTATCCCCGATCGTCGCGTGGGCGAATTTATTTGGCCGCATTTGTAACGGTACATCCTTATTTTAATGTGCCGTTTTTTGTTTGTTTCATTATTTTGAAAGGTAATGTACTCTACTGTGTTTGTGTTATACTTATTTTGGTCGTTAGTGTACCGTATATTTAAGAGCCACATTAAAATTTATTTTTATTTTATCTAGCATCTGAACAGGCAGTGATAGCCTAGTAGTTGAACGCTTGTCTTTCAAGTCAAGTCTGAGCTGAAACCCGGCCTGCACCCAGCGGCGTGCACAGAGTTTTTAGACAGGGTAGGCAGAAAAATTTAAAAGCTTACTTACCAAAAATACCCGCTGCATGTTGGTATTGGTTCGTCGTCTTGTCGATTAAATAATGATGTATGTGATTTGCCACCTCAAATATGTTATAATAAATATTTATCTGTGTTACGTAGGCAGTGTCATTTTGTCTTTATGGACCGCACGCCACTGCCTGCACCACTGACTTTTCGGAAACATGTGCGGAACAGAATGTGATTATCACTTGCGTTAACGGTGAAGAAAAACATCGTGAGGAAACCTGCACACCTGAGAGGGCTCCATATAGTTCTCGATGGTGTGTGTAGTTCACTAATTCGCACCGGGCCAGCGTGGTGGACTAAGGCCTGAGCCTTCTCATTCTGAGAAGAAGCCCTTGCCCAGCAGTGGGACGGCAATGGGCAGAATTAAATTCAGTCCAACATCTGCCTGTATTTACATATTTTAATGTTGTTTTAGGAAATTTTCCATTCACCTATGGTGGACAGGACAAAAACGTTTACTACCTAGAAGGTACCTACTTTATTTATTCAGTATAATCTTTTTAGTTTTACTGACATTCTCGTCATGTCTGAATGACATAATACGCGTACAATAATGTGTTTAACTATTTCTATACTACGTATATGTGTTTAATATTCTTCAACGCGTATTGGAATGTGCTTCCTCATTATTAAAATGGTAATAAATCTTCTTAGTTAGTGGCATGTGTGTCTGTATACCTGTGAACTATTGTTCATTTCCTGGATCATTAGTATTTAAATGTTTCGCATAAATTATACACGTGGCATGATGAAAATATCTTTGCCTTATTTGAACATTTCTGCAGTTCGATGAAACGGTCAGAATGCAACACATCGATGAGTATCATGACAATAGGTTTTGACGTACGCGTCGATGTCGTTGTTATTTGTCCCTATTGGTATGTTAAAGAATAGAAAACAGGTGAAACAATCGTCTCTATTGTTTGTCTTTAGATTGTTTACCTTAAAAAAAGTTCTCGTAGAATCTTAAACATTTCCAGAAGTATTAATAGCGCGTCGTTTGTTTATTTAAAGTTCTCTTGTTTACAATTATTAAGTACCTACACATTGTTTGCGGTAATTAGAATGCAGTATTTTGATCTCTAGTTTTAGAGTTAGGTAGCTAGGATAATTAACAAATTGGTATCAATCAATAATAAACATTTTCGGGGTCCTGTTTTATCTTTATTTTATTGTGACCGTAACAATTAGACAGTTTGTGTTTATTTTAGTACTTATCTAAGTGAAAATTAACAATAACTTCTGGTCTTCTGAACAAGCTCCGCAAATGCGCAAAAAGATAAAAATATACGCCATAGTTATCTAGATAGGTTACCACATATATTATTTATATGTTTAAATCCATCACCATCATTTATCTCTTACCCTTTATCTGTTTTTTCTGCGTAGAAAAATACAGATAATTTACCAGTCTATCAAAGATTTCGTCAGGGACAGTTGTGGACAAGTTGTGGAAATATAAGATTATCTATTTTAATGGGCACTCAATATGAAGATGTACATCACATATTATTTTCTGCTAAGTGAGTAATAAACTAAGCATGTTTTAAGTTACATTATTTAATAGTATCTAAAGATATAACATAGATATTATCTGTGCGAGCGACTCCGTTCGTGATTCGTGAAGTTCATACAAATTTAAAACCCTATATTTCATATTTCACACCTACACTAGAACTTTAATGTTTATAGTTTTTAAGACTATAGTTTAGCTAAAAGTTTTCTTACAAAATTCGTTACCGTTTTTACCCCACAAAACATGAGAGAAAATTTATATGTTATAGACACAAGTAAAAACTAGGTAGTCGTTTTTGATTTTTTTGATATTTTTTATAGATTGAGAAATAATTAACCCTGAGAATGCGTTTTTTTTTAACTAAAAATCTTTCTTATACTTATTTCTTATACTCTCGTGTTAATTATTAAATTAATCAAAATTTTGAAAAATACAATTCCTTTTTATAATCTGACAAAACGATAGAGACCGAATCAAATTAATTCGTTAAGATTTATTTTATATTTAATTGCGCGTATTTCAAGACAATTTTATCAGAAGCTAAATGATACTCTTATGAGCCGAGATAAAGTAGGTACGACCGAGGATAAGATTTAGTTGTTTTTAGAGTAAGAGTCTCTTATACTTTTCCTTTTAATTTCTTATTTATTTTAATTATTATGTTTTTCTCTCTATTATTTGTACTTGTGTACAGTGAACCAGCTTCGAACTGTTATTTATTTACATAAAACGAACCAACGGTAAATATTTGTATGGACATTGAATTATTTTATTTGAACAGGTTGTCTATTAATTACTAATCAAACAGCAACTAACATTTAAACAGAGATGATGTTTAAAGAGCATCTGATTAAATTATTTTAATGTACAAGAATTATTTAAAATTTTCAACTGAAGTAACATGGTTTTTGGGCCAGGAATAATTACAATAGGTGTCAAAACAACATGATTAACAAATCTGCTACTGAATACCGTGAATTTTGTCAAAAACAATTTCCTTTAATTCCTAATAACAGTTATTTACATAGAGAAACAGTATTTAATGTATCCTAATCTCTTTGTTTGCGCGCATACAATCTCTAAATACTTTAAACCTCATTAGGGATTGCCTTTGTCCTTTATCTATGGTCACCAAGATTTCATATTTCGAATTTTAAATTCTTCTGGTTAGTTTAGTTAAGGCATTGACGACGAGTGCATCGGTGTTCAAGTGCAGTGTGTATTTTAGTTTGATTTAATCTGAATTTTTACGATAATGGTGGTGTTATTTAGATATATGCGAAGAGTTCTTTATGATACAGACGGTGGTAGTGGTGGTGAGTTACAAATATTCTTTATTAAATTTTTAAGAACTTTTGGAATATTCATATATTTACTTAACTTATATATTTATCATCTATTTTTAATTGAAAACCTTTGACAGATAGGCATTCATGAAGACTTATAAGAATCATCAGCATTACTAATAATACAATACAATTCCATTTTAATTCACGTAAGAAAATAGTTTGGTACAGTTCTAATAAATATTAGTAAACATACTAAATGGCGGTGTTATCGCTATTCAGCGACCTCTGCTGAAATGCTCGGTAAACAATGGTGGTCTGCGATGCACATAGTGTAAAAGAGGACTACCCGCGTCACTGTCATAAATATTTTCTTACTACCTACACTTTTTTCAATGGACTTTGTTTCCAAACATTCTGACTGACGTTCTGACACCTCGTAAATAGAAGTGGGTATATATGACGTATGCAAGTGATTCCGCAGTACAAATATAACTCGTCTAGACGCTAGTGCGTTGACACAAATAGTTTTAGTGTCCCGTGACTAACTAGATGTTGAACTAGAAGTGCATAGTGTGTATCGTTAGGTTGCATTTTTTAAACATAAGACACATAGGAGGTGTACTACTGTACACCCACATTTCGCCGATGCCGTTATTGAGTCCCATGTAATAGGGGGCGAGCCTATTGCCACCTACCGGGCACAGTTACAGAATCCGTGCTGTTACTGAGAATTTCCATACAGAAAAACACAATAACACTTTGCCCGACCCGGGTATCGAACCCAGGATCTCACGCTTAGCAGTCGCGCTAGATACCACAATACCAATGAGGCAGTCTTTTCAAATCAAATTTTCATTACTAAATATTTAACCTACTTGAAAAAGAAACATCCTGTACATTACATCTAAATATTCCACATCTCTGTCAACCTACAACGTGTCCAGAAGACTGGCAGCATTGCCGCGCTGAATGGCAATGCTTTGGTCAAAGAATATGGCACGCAGCCTTCTTGTTTCGCAAATAGTCGACTAAACGTTTTGAGAACTCATTCATAGTATTGTTTTTATTATAGCTTTTGATAAATATCGAAAATCGGATAACGTGGTTCCATAAATAATATTCCCTTCTAAGTCCGCTGTAACGTGGTCCTCCCCCATAGTCCATATAGCGCAGCGGTAAAGTTGTTGAAGCAAATTATAAAGGAATTCAAACTGTCTGCTTGAAACCTAAAATTAAGTAAAATATTTACTTATTTTGGTGATTTGACAGATGAAGTAATAAAAAAAAAATTGAATTTTAACTTTCTATAACGAGGATTTCGTTTTAGTATTTTTCCAGATGCTAATTGTTTCGTTTTTTTAGCTTTTTCTGTAGACAAGATTGATGTAAACTTATAAAAGAAAAAGCTCTGAATCACTGAACACGCCATTGTTCTGTGCAGTTCCGGGAAAACGCGTAGAAAATGAAAGTCACTTATACACTCATTGATTTGTCAATTTACAATAAGTAGGTAGGTATGTAAGTATCGACATATTGTTTCGTGTAGGTATAATATTTATGTACACCTATTTACGTAGGTACCTATTAGCCCTTGGATTAATAATTAAATTCTACAAAGCACTTGAAAAAACAGCTAGGTATTTAAAATTCACCGTTTTATTTCATTCACTGAACGGAAATAATTGAACTCTATCCCAAGTTTCGATCCGATCTATAAATACATGACCATAATAATCCGGGATCGTCGGCGCACGCGCAGTTTACCGCGCCGCGACGCTCGACTCCGACGTCGACGTCACTCTCGTAATGTAGTGCATTTTTTACGTCACGTCAATTTTGACAGTTATGACATGTGTCAAATAGCGCGTGTGATTGTGAGATTGGTTGGTAAATACAGATATTACGTAGAGAACACGAAATGTGGAAAATAGTAGATGTTAGGATTAATATTAATTATTATACAAGGAGTTCATTAAATTATTTCATAATAATGAATCACAGATTGAATTCGTTTGTCTTTGATAACATAGTATGGAATGCGGTGTAGGTACAATAAATGAATGCAGAACTCATGCACTTGGCATGCGCGTCTTCAATACTATGTGTAACATCTTTTGTCTTTTTCTTTCATAGACAATTAAATAATGGAGATAAAATAGAATTGTCTTTGTTAATGTTATCACAAGTGAAGTATGCGGAACCACTTTTAGCATATTGTTAAAACAAAGTAGAGAAAGCCATACAAGAAAAGAAAGAAAAAAGCAATTTTATAACGTTAACAGGAAATGTGCAAACAAATATTCAAGATAATTTATTGCTAAAAAGCGACTGCTTTTTAATACAAAATATATAAGCTACAAAAATAAAAGTTACTTATAAACTGGTTAAATCAAATACAGAGACAGGAATTTTTTGTTGTGTAAAGTTCTAAAGGGAAAACGATCCTGTATTGAGCACAAACTCAGAATACTTCAAATATTTTAGTCTTTCACTTTGCCTTTCACAGTCACGTTGATGTCCACATGGTACAAAACCCCTCACGAGTGAGCACACTTACCATAATCCCAAAGATAAACACGTCAGCATAGATAACACACGACTCGTATTGACAACAATATCTAAAAATATTACGCAAACCAATCATGATTTTCATACCCATTCATAAATTAAATCTTAACGCGGTTCACAAATGACTCACCCAATCATTCAGCGCTCCAGACATAGTGATCCAATACTTCCTCTACGCAAGAACGATTCACCTGTGACGTCAAAATACAATCATGTACACCCACGTGCTCAAGTCGTCATGAAAAAATGTTATATTATCTACGTTTTGGCAACTGTTATTGTGTAGTAGAATGTACTGCTACTGCAGTTTGTTCAGTGCTGCCCCCGATACGTTTAAATTAAGAGCAATTTGGTTAATCGTTCGTTCCGGTGGCATTTTATTTAGTTTTAGCATTTGAGCCGTGGTCGATGTGTGTTATGGGTGCATTATGTCGGTTCCACGCCAAATATGTGATAGGTAAGTTATTTTATATTCTTTTATCTAAGTAAATATATCAGTTTCTCAAGTCTTGTTGTGTGGCCCATTAAACCATTTAGTAATTAAATTTTAACCGTCAAAATAAACTGTGTGATCCATTTGGAGCTGTTAGTAATTAAATAATCAATGAATACCTTTACTTTGTATATAGGCAGGAACGTAAACCAAGAAATAGATCAATATTAAATAAAAACAAAGCAAAGCTTTTAGGTCGTCTTAAAATAACAACAAATATATTTGCAATTTTTCGTTGAGCAGCACGATATCTTTTTCTAAGATTTCAATTATTTCAAGATAATAAATAAAAAAAAAATTGAGATCACAAATATTAAGACCATGTTCTCTTATAAGCATTGTTCTACTATAAATAGCCGATTTGAGGGAATAACCAAACAAATAACATCCTGTAAGTTCCGCTTTGGTACATTCGACTGAAACGAAACGCAAAGAAAACCGCACTTTGTCTAAAAATGAAATGAAGAGATTGAGAACATGGTCACTAGGTGATGTTTTCTAATCGATTTCTTCACAACTGATAATGACATTTTTCCCGAGAAAAAATATTTCATTGTCCAACTGTATGTACATACCTATTTGATGAATAGTTTTGTAGTCTGACTCAGTGAAGAAAATGAGCAAAATATAAGCTGCTAGTACAGTCAGTGAAAAAAGTAGTCCAAATTTTCCAATCCAAATTGGCTTCTCTGTTGGTACTAGCCTTATGGTATTCTAGAAGTTGAGTTAACCTTCTTTAATAAACTGATTCCAGACTTATGAAAAGTTCATCAAATTATGTCGCCGACTATACAAAAACAATGCACGTTAAAATGTGTTCAACATCACTTGCCTAGGTGGGTCAGCTTACAGGTTGAATATCAGTGTTTCAATTCCTATACATTGGCATTACATTCGCAACATACGAGTGTAAACATTCAATGACCCCCACTGAATAATATACTACTTATCTCTGGTTAACTAACCTAAACAAACTTAACACTTCTCCACCTATTTTGGAATACAACTGTACAAGTCAAAATCATAAATCCTTCAAACCGACTCAGCACTTCAAACAAGCTTCTGCACTCCATCCCTTTACCGAAGATCTGCTTTATACAAACGTGCGATATTTCAACCGTAACAAATGGCACAAAAAGCTTTCAGTTAGCAATGGCGCTAACCGCTGACTCAGGACAGACAGACAGACTATATTTAGTGCGTGAAATGTAAGCATCCTGTCGCATGCGCATCGGTTAACATGTCAGATATGTAACAACTTGTTATAAACACAATAACAAGTACTATGCTTCGGAAGCTCTTCATTTATGTTATAGGTGCTTTTTGTTGGACCTTTCCTGCAGGCTGCGAATCGTTTTTACTGATTCACCGGGCAATGATCTCGGCGTTGATTAAAACAAAGCAAAGCGAACCGCCCACTAGTATGATCTTTAAGCTTAACTTGGCTTTAATCTTAGCTTACTTAATCTATGGCTTATGCTATAACTGGAGACTGAGAGATATTATGTATCTTAGCACCCGCTAACTAAACTCTGTTTAAAGGTATTTTTTTTACGTATAAGCTTGAGATAACTTTATTCAGCGTAGAGGGTTATTTTTGTTTTAATTATATTGACCGCTCAATGTAGCGATCACGGAAAAAAAAGTTTTAGTGATGTATGATTTTCGTGATACACATTATCACTGCACGTGAACAAGATCAATTAATTGAGCAAATCTTTATGGTAGTGTTGCGTATTACTTTATTTTTATCGCTTAGAGAACAAATAAATCTTACAACTATTTACTGAGCATGGCGCCGTACAGTTTCTTTTACAGAACAAGTGTAACACGTGGTTATTCAGTAGATTTTAATTCCTGCAATTTAAATGGTCTCGGCACGCTTGTGAATAATAGATTTTCTATTGTGTCTACTTTGCTTCGCTTGACGGGTTAATGTGGAACATAAAAATAAATATTAATTTCCTTATTTCCGATAATTTCTGCTCACGATGCTTTATTGCCTATTCTTCTTTTTTTAATCGTTCATACAATAGATTTTTCTCTTCCTGTTGTTGCTCCCTTTGTTGATACTGTATAATGAATAATCATGGTGTTACCATAACAATTTGTAACCAATGAGAAGTAATGCGGTGTGTGCGTGCAAATAAGATTTTTGACCTTGCATTTTTTTAAAATAGCAACCTTGTATAATTTCGTCATTGAAAAAATGTGTACAGTTCTTAACAGCGGTCTTCAAATAATAGCTACTCGAGTAATTATATTTTATTGATATTATGATTTATATTAAGCACTGTAGTACCTACTGCTTTCCTTGCGACAGTTGTTAGCAGCGGCGTGCACAGGGTTTTTGAACAGGGTAGGCATACAATTTTAAAAGCTTAAATACCAGTAATTACCTACTACTGCATATTGCCTATTGGTATTAGTTCGTCGTCTTGTCGATTAAATAATGATGTATGTGATTTGTCACCTCAAATATCTTATAATAAATATTTATCTGAGTTATGTAGGGTAGGCAGTGTCTTTTTGTCTTTATGAACCTCACGCCACTGGTTGTTAGTTAGACTAACTATTTATTTACTGACTGATATGAAAATAAAATCATGAAAATTGATATGATATTGATAATTGTCCTGTGCCTCTTTGCATACATTAGGTATTCACGTACTTCCGGGAAATTGATTCATCTCATCGTAACCATTGTTGTTGACTGTACACAAATGAACATTGGTATCGCCTTAATGGTTCATGATTTAAGTGCAAACAAAAAACTTTGCGGAAGATTTTTGTTTGAACAAAAACTTATGAGGATATCTCAAATTGTGTCTGAGGGGCAATATGAACGTCTTTATGCGTTTTTTAGGTCATTTGTTGCGTCGGTTCACAAAACATTTTGAAAACGAGATATCTGTTTCGGACACCGACATTATTTGCAGAAATTGACATCTGATAAAATTGTGGTGTACCTGTCGAAAATTACCATGAAAATTTGATTTTTAGTTGAACATTATACGAACTTATTGTGACAGCTATTTTAATTGCTAGAAAGGAATCATTTTCGTTTAGTTCAAGCTAGTTTTTTGCGTGATGCTGCTACAAATAGACCCTATAAACTTTTTATTAAATTGAGAATGATTAACTTTTCAGGATATGATGTCAATATCCCAAATGGTCTTTAATAACCTCTTCATCTCTTTGTCCTCACAGAAGGCGAATTGGAAACAGAATGGCTGCAAGCGGCAGGCCTCGGATCCCTCGCGGCGCCGTTCCAAGCCGGTCTGGAGGTCACCGAGGCCCAGCTGGGTGAGGCTGTAAGGCCCCTGCCCAGGGAGCAGGCCGCGGCAGTGCGCAGGCGCGTCAGGAGGCTCAACAGGACAGTGAGGAGGAAACGAGCAGCCTCCAGAGCGAGGAAACCAGACATCAGGGATGTTTTTAGGGATTTGGAGGTGAGTTTCGACTTTATCCTTTGAGTATTTTCACCACCATCCTTTGTGTAGCCTCATTTTTGTGGTGAGTTATATTACTAACTAGCGACCCGTCCCGGCTTCGCACGGGTGCAACTTACTAATGAAAAATGAGACTTGAGATTTTCATACAAAAATACCATCCAAATTTTCGTCTTCTCCGGTAGATTTTCCAAAACTTTTCTTTCATACAAATTGCAAGGACAAGGGTCCTTGCAATTACGAACAGAACAAATAAAAATTCAGCCAAAGCGGTCGAGCCGATCTCAAGATGATGAATGAAATGAATGAATGAGATGATGAATGAAAATGAATGAATGATGATCTTTCATACATGCGGCAATTGATTTTTATTTATACATATAAATTCCGCCTAATTTAATAATTAATCAATATATTAGTTAGTTTTTTAGAGGTTCAAAATACCTGAACTACAGGAATTGTGTATAAAACTTTATTGATTTTCTGTAAGTTAATCTCGTATATTCTGTGTTTTGTCCGTAATTTCTATTGTGTTATGGTCTTGAAGCACAATCTCTCACTTTTTACACAAATCCTGTTCTGCAATTTCTTCGTGATTGATTTAACATAGAAAGTTTGAAACTTTCGCATTTCTAATATAGGTGTGATATCTACACGCTCGCATAACTATTTACAGTAACACTTAATGCCTATAGGCAGGAAGATTAATGATCATAGTACTTATCAGAGTTGAAATGAGAATCATTAATCGTATATCAATTAGTGCGTGCTTAGCACACCTTGTTAGTTCACGCTCAGCGTGCTAGATGGCAGCACTTGCTTATAATTAATTATTGATTGCATAAGATTCTATCTTTACGTTAATGTTTTAACATCGGATGTAACTACCCTGGTCAAAATATACTGCTCAGCCATGAACTTGTTAGGAGGTCATTTAAAATTTTTATCAGGCAAAAGAGAGACTGATCTGGATGCATCGTCCTCTATTCTACCTCTGCCAATCAGAAGGAAAAGTACCCACAACGATGGAGATGAATCCAAAAGCAAGATTTGTGGAACATAGTAGATCAATGACTTCTTTTATCTAACTTCTGTTTCCATGAATCATGAAGAAATAATTAGGGAACATAATATGTACTTAGCATAGCTAAATCATTTCTCCGTGAATAATACAGAAGATTCACACGGATCTAAGAACTATTTATTTACGAACAATTTAAAAACAAACGAGTTTTAAACAAAGTTAAATCAATGTTATGAATCACTGACTGATTCACCTGAATCTTTTATCGAGAGACTTAAAGAAGTTCAGTGAATCTCAATGAATCATTTGCCGAAAGATTATCGAGGACTACAAAGAATATCGGTCGAATAAATAGATTAAATAGATTCATTAAGACTTAAAAATATGTTTGACTTTTGCGTGTTTGAGTTTGGTTTTCGCGTGTTTGATGCACTTTTTTGGAACTTTTACAATGGCGCTTTGAGGCTGTTATAAATTTTGTAGTTCTTGACACTTCTTCTAAGGTTTCACAAAGACATTAAAACTAAAAAGATTTGATGCATTTATTCTTATATTTGTAGCGCAAAAAGTGAACAACGTCATGGGTTTTTGTACCTATTATTTATTCATTATGATCCACAAGTCATTTATTAAAACTATATAGAAATCAGGTTGTTAATCTTTTAACCTCGATCTATTATTGTCTCATCATGTATTTCGATTAATGTTTCAAAGATAATCGCTGTATATTTTCATTTTTCTTCTCTTTCTACACCAGCACCACAATCCAATCCAAGATCATTAACGATCATCCATGCCTTTTCTAATGACTATTCCACTCTACTAAACTCAATGAAAATATCTCGAGAAAACTCCATTTGAAACGTCTCTTTCAATGGGAATAATTTGTCGAGGTAATTTTTCTTTTTTATAATTCTTCTAGTACTTTCTAAGCCTATATCTCCGTGATCACTTGTGGTTAGCCGCGAATGATTGGCTGCCATTATATTTAGTTTCACGTGCAGTGGGTTAATCGGTAGAGTAAAAGCGGTTATTGTGATCTTGTCATGCTGTTCTAGGTTACTGATATTGACTTTACTTCTGTGATTTTTGTGAATTGTTTTGTAAGCGAAGTATTGAAGTTTTAATTCAACATTGAAGTGTTCATGCGGGTTGTTTAGTTACGAAGTCAATTAATTAATAATAACACTTCAAGCATATTTTTAATGCATAAAATAAAGATTTTTTCAGTTGTTAGATGAATATCCTTGAAACTTGTAACGGGCAAACCTTACCAACATTGATCACCGGAACATTTCGAATTACAATGTCCAAAGACTCATAAAAATCTATCCGGTCGCTATTAACTTTTACATGCGGTTAATCAACAAATTATTGTACCATAACAAAACAGAGAAATTTAACAACGGCGTAATTATCAATCTCACTCGATATCCCAAAAATGTTCTGTGAAACTTCGCACGCAAAAAAGTGAATTTCGGAGTCTCGAGATGATATTCGCTCCATCGAATCACGCGCACTCGATCATGCAACTGTTACTCAGAAGCCATTACATTAGTGACGTGCACAGTGAAATATGTTTTAAAGTACTTTGTTAACTGCATATTAGGGACAGCTGATAATGGCTCGTTAGATAAGCATGCAATTAAGGTTTTTGGGGAGAGTAACCTGTTTAGTTCGAAACTTTTAGTTGGTGCTGCGTGTTCGTGCTTGAACGATTGGGTTTTAAGTTAAAGACAGTGGTGTGAAATCTTGTGATTTTGTCAATCTAAAATTTAAAATCCAAAATGTTAATTTACTTCGAGTCAAAAAATTTGTTGTGTGTGACGCCCCTTGAAGTTTATTGTAAACTCAAAATGAATTGTAACGGCTACTTAAAACATTCATAATTCGCTACAACCATTTTGATTATAACTATAGTTTCGCGTCACTCGATTTCCTTCGAACACTAAGTGAAAGCATATTAAAGAACGTGTGAAAATCAAAACATTCAGTACAATTGCGATAATTAGTGAACATAAAACAATTTTTATAAAAATTACGCAAAAATTAATCTAATAATACGGCAATTCTAATTACTCAAGCGATAGGAGTGTTAAGTGCTGAGTGAAGCGGACGCGTTGCGTTGCATCCGCTGGTTTCCAAAGTGCAGTGCGGGCTGGATACAGTGGTGTTAGTACAGTACAGTGTGCGCAGCACATGCGCAGTGAACATGATCTGCGACACCATGCGGGTGAAGGTGTGCGAGAAAGTGGTGAACTGTAAGGGGCTGGCACTCGTGCGCTCGTATATCGAGGCTCTGGTAAATATAGCTTTGTTCAGTGTTAGTGACCTCGGGAATTGTGACGTCATTTTGGAAAGTTGCAAAAGAAATGATAAAAAAGGGTGAGAAGTTCCACCTTTATCTTAGATTCCATAATCTTCAAGTTTTTAAACTTTTTCATAGTTCATATGAAATATAAAAACACATATTTATAAATATTCAATCTGCATCCGGACCTCACTGATGTTTTTTTGTTTTGTTTTCAATCTGCACTGATCCAAGTAAACGCCAGTTAATCTTTAACTAGCTAAATCTAAGCAAGAGACTGCTGGCATCATGTGAATGCAGATTAACATTCCCAATGATAAAAATACGTGTTGGTTGGTGGCTTATCGATAAGATTAAATAAGGATTGGATTTGTCTATTTACTCTTCTTCATTATCATGTTTATCCTTTCCAAACGTTACTATACTCATAAGGTTCCTATTTGCTTAGTGATACTGTTTGTTTTTACAGTTTATCTATACTTGATAAAACTAGTTTATGATATTAGGAATTCAGGTTCTCGGTTTAAAAATAATCGGTAAAAATAAGTAAGCATGAAGCATTTAATTTTCTTCAGTAGGTATGGCTGGGACAGGAATGGTTTCAAAGAATAGATCGATGAGAATCCCTTTGCTTTACTTAAAGAAACATCACCACTTACAGCCGTAACTTGAAAATTAGTACAATATTTGAAACCCACGACAATTTGTACGTTATAATTAAAATTATCGGTATAATTATCTGTTTCATTGATCGTTTCACAATCGATTTACGAGTTAAGTGCTGCCTAGTTGTTATGGTAGATGTAGGTCACACGATTATTATCTCCTTATCTTTCTATGACAGTATATTTGTCATATCCAGTATAATTTATTTTATGTAAGTATCCAATTAATGACTTTGTCGTGATTTTGAAATTAATATCTTTTCTATTCTTTCTCGAATTCGATATTTAGTACGCAATAAAGATATTGTTGTGCGATCGATTCAAGCATCGGTAGATAATTTTACTATCGCTCAATAAATTGCAAATTGATTTGATCTAGTTTTACGCTTTGTTTACCAACAATGCATTTAAGTAGGGCAAATTATTTTAATGCGCAGAATTGTAGACGGACGAACAGACAGGTTGTACTTACAATAATGGCGGATTAAACGAATAATAATATTATATTTGATTGAATCTTGAAGTCCTGTGTCATCTAAATTCTATAGGTTTTCGTTACTCAAAGTTTGGATTTGAGAACTCAAGAGTGCGCAGAATCCCTAATAAATTGAAGTCTGATCGTCATGTAGCTCTGAACATATAGCTTATTTGGATATTGGTAACAAGTTTCCAGATCTCAATTTATTTTGGACCGTTTAATGTAAATAATTTGAATTGGTTCCAAAATTTCGTGATTTCTTTATTCAACGCAATCGTTTTCCTGATCTGCAAAATTGTAGTTTTTTGGAGGTAAAGCCTAATTTACTTCACCTCCAAAAAAAAACAATATTCTACGCTTATTACAACGCAAATTACGCATAATATCGTTGGCCACCGTAAATTCCACAGTCTGGCTAGACTCAATCAAATCGAGCGTGCAGGAAACGCCGATCGTTTATTGTTTTCTAGTGTTTTTATCGTGTCCAAGGTAAAACTAACGGCTAATGGGCTGTTAAGATTGTGTGCATAATGCTTCACGGATCACGGCTAGAATACGCACGAAAATCAGTTGGTATATCATTGTTAGTACATAATTTACTATGTGGAGGGTTTCGGTTTAAGTGCCAAGGTCTAAGAGCCATGTGTGATGCACGAAGGTGCTATAGTGTAAAAAAACGAAACAAAATTTGTTCAACTCGTTTGTTCACAGTCTTCTTTGTTAAAAACTTCGTATTATTTACGATTTCGACGAGTCCACTGAAAATTACTCTAAAAGAAATTGCAAACATTACACTTATCGTAATGTTTACACATACCTAGTCAGTATCGACTGCAAATACATAACAATAAGCGGCATTCAAGCATTGTATGTTCGATGCAAAATGCCCTTTGTACAGGTGGTGCATAGGTATAGAAGATATCAAGAACTAATGCAGACAGAACCTTCTGATTTTAAGCAATTGTAACAATTAAGATACTGGCTGTTTTTATGACAGTGGAATTATTATAAAGGATATTTCGTACAACAATTTGAATTAGGAACTATACACAGATAAACACAATCCGGCCATAGACACTATCAGTTTAGTTGCATATTGAACGTTTCACTGCAAACTGTTTCTCATGCGCGTCGCCTATGATATTATATTGTTATTCTAACGTTCCCCCGTGTGTTCCACAGTTACTTCTAAGTAAATACATGTTTTGGTTATAAGGATTATGTTAGTCGGAGTACTGAGTCATTCACCTTGTGCATCTATTGTTATATTCACGTCATAACGTTTTGACGGTACGGTCGGTGCAGTGGCTAAGCGATTAGCTTTCTGCGCTACGTGTCGCGGGTTCGATCCCCGTACGGAACAAATATTTGTATGATCTGCAGATAGTTGTTTGCCTGCGCCCCGGGCGACTGAAATCCACGCTACGCCACTGGGTTGTTCAAGTAATTAAAGGCGTGTGATAAAGTGTCCGACAGTAATCAAGCAGATAACATATTATATTAAAAATGACAGCTGCTAGATTTCAGTGTTAATAAATCCCAGTTTATCAGCTACATTTACTCTTGTGAAACAGACATTTTCGTATTTTCGCATTCTTTTATATGTAGGGAATCAGCTAGTAATCAAAATGTGGTGTAAACAGACTCAACTAATAAATTTAACAGCTGCAACGTTTCGTCGTGGCCGTTTTGCGTGGACAAGCTTTCCATTACCACAGAACCAACCAATCAACATGCGAAAAAAGTTACGTCGCATCGATGACTAGAACTTATAAATATTGCAGTCTTTTCTTTTGAAACATTTGCTATCATTTCCTCTAAAGTTTCACATTTCTATCTTAAATCTAAATAAACCTGCCTCGAGCAATCTCGGTAGCTCCTAATATAGCCATACGTTTCTTGCTGAGATTTCCTTATCAATATTTATCGTACGTCCGTAATGGGAGGCGGTTCGACTTGATCTGACCGGTTCGTGTAGTACCGCTGACATACATGTTCAGTCCATGGCTAAGGGACTGCTTGGTTGTCGCTTCCGCAATATCCGCTAATTTGTATCCGCAGTGACGGCTTGATATCTAATCAATGGTTAGGTTTAATTGAAGGTTGGTTGGCCTGACGGATGCCGGTTTGGGCCATACGTCATGGTTTAATTCATCCGTGACTAAAAACGTTGTAGTATTTTGTTTCGGGAGATGTTACATTAGAAGTTTTTTTTTAATCTTATTTATTTTGAGGTTCTTGCCTTGCAAAGGTACCAGCCTCATCGTAATCAAATCTAATAATTACAATAATTATATTATTATCGAGGAGGAGGGAGATTTTGATACAGCCACTATTTTAAATATGAATTTAGTTGCTTTAGATGTACATTTGATAGATGAAATGCAAAATATTCCGATGAACCTAGGTAGTTGGTAGGTAATTGCAAATAACTCAGATCTGATTTCAAATCATTAGGTAGGTGTACAGCTAGGAGATATAACTCATTACATAATAACTGAGGCCCTAGTGTAAGTTTCTTTCGACAAATTCGATTTACTACATCGAACGCGTTCGGCGCTCCGATTGGTCCGTTTCGTGCTCTCCACCAATCGGAGCGCCGAACGCGTTCGATGTAGTAAATCGAATTTGTCAAAAGAAACTTACACTAGGGCCTCTGATATGGTATCATTGCTCGAAAATACACAGTAAGATACTAATAGAAAATTCAAAAAAAGTATTAATATGCGCGGTAACATTGCATTGGCTCAGAAGTAATGTTCAACCGGTATCAAAATTAAAACTTAATCATTAAAATTAAATTTAATGATCGACAAAACGAATGTACATTCGCGAGCACAAACATATATACATTTGCACATTTTAAACTCAATATAAATAGTTATCTGAATAATATAGAAGATAGATAGAATTGTTTTTATTTCAAATAAAACTAATACAGGCACTTATGAAACGTTATAGGACTCTAGTTGCACGGTTCCAAAAAGTTGGTCCTATGGAGAAGAACCGGCAAGAAACTCCATGGATACTCTTTGTTGAAGTATTAATGTATATTTATATGTAGAAGGGATGGTTCTTCTATCTGTGTAACATACCCAATTATCTTAGTAATACACATTAGAGATATTATCGGTAGTTAAAATTTTGTCTTTATATGTTTATGCTCGTGACTGTACCTATACGAATTTATAAAGATTTAAGAAATCAATTAAAAATAATTTGCATGGGCACAAATGATAAAAATATAAATGTCATCGGATCAAAATTCTTATATTACATAAACTGTCGATTACATAATGGCACAGTAATCATTAATAAGTAGAAATAACATTGAAATTCTCATAAAAAGCGGCGAGTCATTAATCTAAGAGCTTTCACTAAGAATTGTGTAATGTGGGGACTTGGGGACAAACAATACACCTAATACTTAAGTAGATATTGAGTTTCTCTTTTAAATTCAACTTAGTTTTAAGTAGAAGGGACAATAATGACCATAGCATGGGAATGTTTATTTTATTACTAAATACTAGTGTCGTTAAAAGTGGCACAGTTTATAATCATTTACATAATAATCTGGGAACTTTAAGTAAATGTTAACTTAGTATAATTATGTTTTGAATTAGTTGCTTGAGTAAGAAGTAAGCAGAGAAATAGGTTAAATATGGGCGCGCTTTAATTGTCAGACCTGTAGGTACATAAACCAATTTTTTTTTTTATATCTCGATTCTTCTCATTTGTCTACTCCTAGGTTCAATTCCCAGGTCGGGCAAAGTGTTATTGCGATTTTCTGTATTTAAATTCTCAGTAGCAGCACGGAATTTGGAACTGTGCCCGGTTGATGGCGATAGGCTCGCCCCTATTACATGGGACTCACTAACGGCATCGGCGAAATGTCGGTGTATAATAGTACTTACAGATTTGCCTATCTCTTTGGGGAATATAGGCGTGATGCTATGTTACGTTATAGTCAATAAATTCTAAGTACTCAATATGAATTATCAAATACAATTATTACAAACAGCCCAGACTCTGTTTTCTATCGTCAGACAAATTTTTATTTTCCCCAACCACGAACCCAGGGTCTAATACTCCAAAACCAAGTTAAAACTACTACTGAATCTAGAAGAGATAAGTAAATTTCAAATGATTGGGCTTAAATTTAAAAAAAAAAAAAATACTTCGTAGGTAAGTGAAATTCTCGCAAAAACTCCGAACAACCGATAATTGATCATTCCGCAATCATCAGCGACTATTGTGATGTTACAACCGGTAACAACATAATTGTCGAACAATGCGCGGCTCACACAGTTTGTTTCCTCTGTCGCATCGATGAGACGCGCTACAAATCGGTGCAAAAACTATGCGACTAGTTGCTTTTACATGGCGAATTTATTAATATGAGAAGCGATTGGAGACACTATTAAAGTTTTTTTGTTATTGTAATTATATTATTTAAATTTTATTCTATACCTAATTTATTATGAAGTTATTTCAGTAAGTTACCTCATAAGTTCGCTTTCTTTAAATAGTGATTTGTCTTGAACACAAATGATTTACAAATTAACGTCCCTAACTGAACGTATCTAAACAAAAAATACGCTAATCTGCGTTACTAAATATTTATTAAAATCAAAGTTTGTTTATTCATTATTTTTATAACGTTAAGGTACCTCCTTTATCCTCGCATGTTTCCAACTATATTGGGGTCAGCAATCTGAATATCAGTAATAATCAGTATTTTACACGGTTGCGGCTGAATTTTAGTATTTTGCACGGGGCGACTGTCATCTGACCTCCGCCACACAATTACTGGGAAACACTGATACTGATACTCTAAGGCAGGGGTGGCAAACTTGATTAGACTTAAGATCTATTGTTTACTGACTAAGACTCTGTGCGATCTACCAATTACATAATCAGTACTTCTTCACATCACATATTAAAATTACATTTTTCTTTGCTTTGCCACGATCTACTGGATTAATAGCCGCGATCGATCGGTCGATCGCGATCTACTGGTTGGCAACCCCTGCTCTAAGGTTAGACTCGTTGTCAGACATACTGTCACTACTTAATGTGCTTTCCAAGACACGGGTGAGACTCGACCGCAAGAAGCGCTGCTTAACCTCGCAGTTCTACTGATCTGTTCGGTACCTAGGAATCAAGTAGCAACTTAAAAAAATTAAGTCATATCAGAATTGACAAATGAGACCCTCCACGATTCCCACGCCACCTGTTTAATAGCACGTGCTTTCTAGCTGCAAGAACCGAGCCTGTTAGTGTTACTAACAATGAGTTTAGTTTCCGTGATTCAAACGATGATTAATTGTAATTTGCAGGTGATTATACACGGTGATCAGTTTATGATTGAACACGTTTTGAATTATGTACCTTCGTGATGCATTTTAGTTTATTTTTTATTCTTTTGTTCATTTTATACAGAAGGTCTATCGTAACTTAGCTCGGTTTATGAGCACGTAGGTATATATGTAAGTTGTACTCATGTCCATATTGGTCTACATCTAACACACTGGTGTTTAAAACCTAGAGCATTGGTTTAAATATTTTAGTCCTCACATTTTTAATAATATGTCCAATAAATAACAGCGGTTTCTAAGATAAAAAGATTTCTCCCTATCTATTATGACAGTCGGACAGTATTAACGGTAAATTGGGGGAAAATATATCCAAGAGTGAATGGGGACTTTGAAAGTTAATTCGTCACAGTTTGAATATGCAACATGACATATGAAATAAAACTGTTTATTTTGCACGTCTTTTTTAAAACTAGAATGCGTCTGCATTTTTTATGACTATCCCTGAGAAGAAACGCCGAAACAAACATTTCAAAATTAATGTACCTACTAAAATTTAGTACACTAAATGCTCTTAGAAATCCTTTCCAAGTTTTTTCCCCGCTCAACCCAAGATTCTTGTTCACCCTAATTTACAGATATACCCCTTTAACCCGACCCTTTATAGGTTTTATTAATGTTGTCTTCTAAGACACGTGCTCTTGGGCTTCTGTTTGTGTCTAAAATAGATGTTCATTAAGGTAGAATAGACACGGAAATGTGCTCCGGACGTGTCTATTTTGTCACTACCTACTGTTATTTTTATGTAAGTGGGAGTGATCTATCGATATTCACAGAAGAGTAGAAGCAAGTCCTTAGATCATTGTGTTAGAATGTAACTTACGAGATTCGTTAGATTTTAGTGTCAGTTTATTCACTAGACTAAATTTGCGCTCCAAGACACAAGTCTTGTATATTCTTTGATGAATCCCTGCTGAAAGCAAACACATGGTACATTTTTATACAATACTTTGCTAAAATGACCCTTATTTGCTTATAGCTATGTCATAAGAAGAGTGATGCTGAAAATCGTACTTTATGTTGCTTATTAAAAATTTTGGCATTTTATGTCGTAAGTAGGAATATAGGTAGATACTGAAGTTTAGAAGGACTTGAGAAAGTTTTACTTTATTTCTACATTTCTAATCGATGTTATTTTGTATTGTCCTCAGAACTCAAGTGGTAGTGAACCGCGGTCGCGTAGCGCGACTCCCGACTCATTGGATTCTCTGCCGAGTGGTGGCTCCGGTAGCCCGCCGGCCGAGTGGGCCGATACTGCCACACCGCCGGACTTCGTGTGAGTAGCTCATAATGCAATAGATATGTAAATTGCTTTTTCTACGATTCGGTCAAAGTTCCAAATTCGTTGTCGTGTAACTACTGGTCGCACGACGCACAGGCCAGTCCGTGTGTGGTGTCGTAAATATCTCATCTGACCTTTTATCTTCCCACAGCGACAGCTTTCCCCCCTCGGGTGCGCACGCGCCGCTGGCACGCACTCCGTCGGCGCCGGCGTCTGGTCGGCGCACGCGGCTGTCGCCGCCCAGCGAGCCGCACTCGCCGCCGCTGCCCATGCACGAACTTTTCAAGCCTAATGACTTGCATTGGGCCGATATTGCGAGTAATACCGGTTAGTATCTCTTTAAATACCTACTTACAACCGGACACAGATTGACCACTGGGCTAAACCGAAATGATGGGAATCATTGAACGCCCATGTCACGATCACACCAAAAAGATATTACCATAGAACTGTAGAACAATTTAGGTAGTTTTTACAGAATTTTCAATTTGGTAATGCCAACAAATAGTAGGAAGTTCCAACAATTTATTTATTGCAACATTGTATTTTCAATTTTCAGAGGGTATCGAGCTCCTAGGTTACCAAAGATACGGTACAGTCCAGGGACCGAGGATAGGAAAAGAACGAATCAATGGATCAATACTCAAAGATAACGATCCATTTATGTAAGTATTCACATTCATACAATAATATTTTTAACGATTCTTCTCCAAGCAATAATCGACCAACATCTCACGTTCAGAGGATAATAGGTACTAAAAATATGATAATTATAGCCCATGTTTGGGAATTTCATGTGGTCATTATTAGCTATTATATGTATCTGTCAGATTTTAATTTATCTTTCTTTTTTTTTCAGCAACAAGCATGCGGCAGTGTCTCGCGCAAAGAGTGCCGCAGCAGGTCAGCAGCCGCTTAGCTTCGAACACAAGTTCAATCTCGACAGGCAGATGCTTGTCCACGAAGAGGTGCGTATATAATTCCTAATACAGTTAAAATAATACACCAACAGGACGCCAAACTTGGCGTGATAGAAGTTAACGATAAAACTGCCGAGAACGTTGAAATGGCGTTAATTAGCTCCATCGTTTTATATTGCCTTGACCCCTGCCTAGTCTGTTGCATTGCGATCAAGATCAAGTCATGTTCTTAATGTGTCTCACAAAACCTCATAGGAACTATAACGAAATTTAGGTACCGTACTGACCCAAAGCTTTACTACCTCAAAAATAGGACATTATGACATCTTTAATATGAGTCTTCTGCTCAGGAATGGCCAGAAGAGGACAGCACTGTAGACATCGAGAGCATTGGCGAGCCGCAACTGAAGCGCTTGCCGCCGCTACTGCTACTGGAAATAACTGCACTCTTCGACCGGTACTCCCTGCCCTTCCAGAAGAGGAAATCACCCAAGAAGAAAAGGAAAGAAGGTAAGAAAGCCTGCTGTTTTCTTAGAATCTTGTCTAAAGAAACTTTATATTTGCCAACAGATATCGCACGTAAATTAATTCTATCTAAATTATTTCCTTCAATGAAGATTTTTTACAAGGTTAGGTAGGCGAGAGCATAGTAAATAATGCCCGGTTAAACGCAGAAGCTTGCGTTTCGAAATAGACTTCCTTGAAATCAATTAACATCCTCAACAAATTCAAAACATCAATCTTAACTGTTACATAATTAATATCTTATTAGGTTCTTCCTATACTGATCTTCATTTATTCTTCCAGAAGGCTCAGTATTCGGCGTATCTCTGGAGACACTGGTGCGCAAGGACATGATACTGTGGGAAGAGACGTGGAGCTGCGCGCCCAGCATAGTGCGAGCTCTAGCGTCGGCACTAGCACAGCGGACTGCTGACGAGGGGTTATTGCGAGTACCCGGTAATAAACAGAAGGTAACACACCATACTTGTTGGTAGAATAATGCTTATATTTATGACTGCGAGTAGTCCTCTACAGGTCATCATCTTAGATCACTTGATCATGTATTACCCAAAGTTAATATAGAAACAGCCCATTACCAGATCTAATAAAAAAAGCTGCTGCGAGCTACCGACATAATTTATTAATGTCAATCAGGTCAATCGCTGTTCTCAAGGCTTACAGTTTAGCTGTGGTTATCAATTCTTGACTTACAAAGCAAACGACTCTGCTATGAAACTATCAAATCAAGCTTAAAAGACATGGTTAATTTACATTGTTCAGAGACGTTGACTAAAAAACTGGAAGGAAATCTTGCATTATGTGTTTTTTAAAAACAACGCCTTCATTTTTTCCTCAGATCGAAGCTCTCTGCCAACTGATCGAGCGACAATGGTATACAGACCGATCTGCCGTGGAGGCTGCGCTCTCTCGCGCCAGCAGTCACGACCTGGCGGCCGTGTTCAAGCGACTGCTGCGTGCTCTGCCGCAGCCGCCGCTCACACAGGAGCTCATGAGACTCTTCTACCATACTTACTGTGAGTTGGATCATTGGAGGTTTTTTGGGGTTAAAAAAGTACTGTAAGGCTGCCAGTCTTGTGAATAATTGATTTTCGGTATCAAGTCTTTTTTCCAACGATACACATAGTTAAGTAAAACTTTTCTGTTGGTGACATAAATTTAATAAAATGGATACCTACCCGAGATTTATTACATTATATGCAAGAACTTGGGTAAGATTGCTCGGATATTCGATTCATATTGTAAACCATCAGTCTAGTCAAATGGACCGGATAAACATTGTACTAATATCCATTTGTTGGTTAATTCCAGCTCTGAGCGGCACAACGCAAGGTCGGGCACTGAACCTGCTGGTACTTCTCCTGCCGGCTGAACAACGGGCGACATTACGGGAGCTGCTACGACTAGTGCGAGAGATCGTCGCGAGGCAGGACACCAACAAGATGACAGAGCACAACGTCGCTATGATCATAGCACCTACGCTCTTCCCGCCCAGGTAATAATTAGTAAATTATAGTAACCTTCAGTTTTCACCTTCCATGTCACTGAGCGTTCCCCAAGGCTCCATTCTGGGCCCTTTTAAGAAAGAAATTTCATTACTGAATGTTCATTAAATATGTCCTTCTTTCGACTCGTTTAATTTAGACTGTCTGGCTAGTTTTAAATCAGGAAATAAATTTTACATCTTTCTCTATTTTACAGTCTCCTGATCAAGCCTTCCGACAGCCTAGAAACTCAACTGGCGACGGCTGCAAACAGCTGTCATGTAACAGAGGCGCTGATGCGCTGGTGCGACCAGCTGTGGGTGCTACCTGCCTCCCTCCTCGCTGCCGCACAGAGGAAGCCACCGCCTCACAGGAGAAACCACCACACTTGATCACAGGAGCGGTGATTGTACATAGTCAAGATACAGATTCGGGACGAGGTCCAACTGGCTTTCACGTAAAGTGAACATTAATTTTGACCTTGACATTGAAACTGCCAAGGTCAAAGTTGATTTGTCTGCCAGTTCTAGTAGTGAGTGATTTGACATTCAAATGGATTTTAAAGGTAGCCTTGACTTCACAAGGTCAAGGTCATTTGGATTCAGGGTTGTAATATGGTGCCTTGCATTGATATTAAGTTCGCACAATTATTTTTAAAACATGTAAATACTATATATATTTCGGTTTTTGTAATATATTTTACCGATACTAAGCATGCAAAGACTGACTTGGTGTATTATTATTATGTAATATTATTTTGTAAGTGTATTACTTTTCAGAATTTAATAAAATGCATATTACTTATACAAATGTTTTATTATTTTAATATCCTTAGTGTTACATTTACTTACAAAGAAACAAAACTTTATTGGATACTTAAAAATACAAATAGCTTAGCCATAACAGTGGCAATTTGGTAATTAAGTTCCCTTGTAAAACAAGGGTCACCAAAATTTTACAATTTGCAGGATAAGCCCTATTTCTTAATACAGCTATTAACTTTCCCAATTTTGTCTCGCGTGGATCTGTAGTCTACAGCAGCTGAGAGGTTAATTAAGGCTATAAGAATGTTTGGTTGGGGCACACAATAAACTGAACACTGTACCTTTTACTTCACAAAGTCATCCAAAAAATGCTATGATTGTTATATTCATATCACAATTTCACAACTCCAAAATGGAAAGACTTCTCAATTACTTTTTAAATAACATACCTGACCAACAGCAACCTGAACTCAATATTTAAAGTTCTTAAGCAAATATACAGCCTCATTATCAGCTCCACAAAGAATCCTGCCTTTGTCGCAGTGAAGACTGTTAATTGGTTTATGTAATGTTGGTATCAAGGAATTCACCATCATAGCCTTCTTATCTTCCAGGGGCATCCATGTCACCTGATTATCTTGACCTTTAGAACTCTTTGTCATGGCTTCCATATTCCAATCCCAAAGTTCTCCTGATACGGAGCATGTGAGTAACTTGTGAGGGTTTTCAGGATGGAACTGCATTTCGGAGACTCCTGCAGAATGTGCATTTACTAAGGAAGTAGGAAATGAGTTCATACGTAAATCCCAGACAGCAAGGGAGCCTGATTCGCTGCCTGCTAGGATTATGTGGGGCTGCGTTGGGTGGTGTATGATGCAGGTAGCAGCTAACTCGTCACCCGCTAGGAGGAAAGATGCAGCTGGCTTGTTGTCTGGTGATCTTAAGTCCCATATCTTCATATGACCTCGCAGATTGCCAGTTATGACCTGGAAAATGGAATGTATTAAAGTTATTGGATCTCTAGACAAAAAATGTTTACCAAGGATGTATACACAGAACGCTGAGTAACTGAAGTTATCTTCCCAAGTCTTGTAGAATCAACCACAAAGATTCGTAAATTTTAGATGAAATAGTGATTGAAATACAAACTTAGATTAGTCATTGTAATGGTTGGAAATTCTACACATTCATTTTGAAATTTAGTGTATTTTTATAGTCATTTTTTAAGGTTAATTGTTTATTGGAGAGGGTTTGCCATCATAGTTCAATAGCAAAAATATTAAGCTAAGAATAACTTCCTCCAAGCTATCACATGCAAAAACAACTGATTGCTTGTTCAAACATATTATCACTTCAAACAATTTAGCAAAATCTAAAAAACCTTACCTCATTATGTTTAATAAAGCAAATGGAATGTAGTGAACAGCTATCAGCTCCTTTAATAGAGTGCATCACCTCCCCTCGCCTTCCACTCAGGATGTTCACATGGCCATCCTCTCCGATAGAGGCTATGTCACCTTCCAATGTGTCTAGCGATGTGCAAGAACATTGCTCTTCACTGAAAATGGTTGTTGAATAAGTAACAGATTTATTATATTAAATACTTAGAGGTTTCCTTTATTTTTTTATTTAAAATGATTTTTGAAAATGATATGGGTTATTTATACAATAATATTTGGGATTGCATAAGTTATTGTTTGAAGAATAATGTTGTACAGAAAAATTTGGGTTGTTGTCATGTGCAGTCTAAGTTTAGTGTGTCACCAATCACCAGGGGTAATGTTAGGAGGGTTATCTCTTTTGGGTCAAGAAAGGTGTCTGTTTGGCAGTAAAATAGGTGTGTTCTGTGTTCACCGATTCTTACATTCAAGACCTACTGCTACTGCACTCACAACAGGTCTACGACAAAGTCATAATATATGAAGTTGGTCCTACGATTACTTAAATATAACAATATAAAATAAAAATAAATTAAACATGACCTACAGAAAAGCAAAAAAAAAATCATTAAAAATTTCTTATCGTCGCTCTATAGAGGCTTTTCAAAGCTACACAGGTCATAATGAGATCTTGAGGCACGTAGAAATGTATGTAAACACATTTAAATGAAAAGAATATAAAGTACCTACATGGTTATAAAACAACATTAGCTAACTTTTCATTTTATAGACATGATAAAACTTACCCGTAGTTATGTAGTTTCTTCCAGTGGAATACTTCTCTAAGCGGCGATTGTTTATTATACACACTCACTTCAAGTACCTTCACATCTCCGTTTGATAACGACACCGCTATTTTGTTCTTTTCAGTAAATTTAATTTCTGTAACATCACCATCCACAGGGTACTCGGAGAGTGGGCGAGGATATTCCACTTCGTCTTCTTCATGAGGACTTTCGAAAGTCCAAACTTTAACGGAATTCACATCATCATCCCAACTACCGGTGAAAAAGCACTTGGTTTCGACATAGTCCTCTGCTATCCATCTTATTTTATTGATCTTCTGGGACACAAACGTTCCTTGCACTTCAAGCGGCATAATTGGAGCTACTTTTGTTCGAGTTATTCGAATCTTTTTACGGCGCTTATTTGTTTGACGGAATAAAAGTGAGGTTACCTATTCCCTTCCGTTACACGCCGAATACGAATTACGCTTTACTTAATCAAACACTAACAGTATATATAAATAGAGTTATAACAAAAAAAGAAAAAACGTTATGTACATAAAGAATTTGTAAATGACTACCAAATAATTAATAGTGTATTTTTATTCAGTTTTAAATGACCTAAAAATAAATTGCAAACCATTGTTTTACTCCTTCTGCCAACAACGTATAATGAAAAATCAAAATGGATTCTTAAACGTTTAGAAACGTACTTCCCATTAAATTAAATTTTGATGCTTTTTAACTGCATATTTCACAATTATTTACATAAAATAAATTTAGTAGTTATTAGCTCAAAAATATTGCCAAAGATATTTATACTGAAAAATTAAATAAAATTTAAATTGATAAGACATTACCGTTACTGAATTTTTTACAACACTTCATAGAAATCAAAATCATATGTCAAATTCATATGGGATTTGTTTTGAACATATATGTTGGTCCTCCGCTTAGTCAAAATCAAAATAAAATAAATATTCTTGACTAAACTGCTTCAGAGCAATTACTTACTACAATGGTTCGTGAAGGAGTGCTACCACCCGCCGAATCTGGCAAATTCATCGCTAAAAACGCCCAACATGTTAAGATCCATGAAACAGGACTTGATAAACTTTGTGAAGAGGTAAGATAACAGAAACTCTTCAAGTGCTACTTTATGGTGTCTATCTGTGAAAATTGTGAAATGATAATTTGGCTAAAACAAATTCAGCCTCATTCTGCTTGGTCTTATAAACGTAGTGGAAATACTATGATGTGATATACTAACTTTATTTTAAATTTTTGTATTTACCGGCGAAACTTTTTCTATGTGATATCGATAAATTTCAAGACATAAAATCGTAGCGATACTTATCTATTTACCGCATAGTTAAATAATTTACACATAATACAATACAGGTATCTTAATCAGATGCTGACATCAATAACTAACAAGTTAGAGATACCTGATACTGGTGCGGACATCATCCACCCTCACAAGGACCATGAGAAGGCTGCAGACTGGGTATTTGTAGCTGATGCACTTAACTTCTGCTTCTGGTCATACAGTGGTGCTCAGAAGTGGACCATAGATGGACATTCTGGGTATTATGCCTTAGAGGCAGCCCTTGCTAGAGCTATTAAGGTAAATTCGTAATATGTTACTTCTACTGAAAAATACCATAGGTTCATGCATTTAGCCAACAATAATGAGTATGATCCGGAATTCTAAGTCTATGGTATGATCATTGAAGTATTCAATGTAAATGAGTTTAATTATGAATCATCAAAAGAAAGTATATTAAGTCTTAAAAGTTTTTGTTCCAATTTCAGGAAGGCATTGACATTACAAACCCTGAATATTACTCCAAAATAACAGAGGACCAACTGCATGCAATCATGAAAGGTGACAATGAAGCTCAAATCCCAATGTTTGAGCAACGTATATCAGTTCTACATGAAGTTGGCACTATACTTCTCGAAAAGTACAATGGCACCTTTGTAACATGTTTGAAAGAGGCCAACAAATCTGCAGCAAAATTATTGGAGATTATTGTAAATAATTTCCCATGCTTCCGTGATGAAGCAGTGTTTAAAGGACAAAAAGTGGCCCTCTACAAAAGAGCACAGATCCTCGTTGCAGATTTGTGGAATTTCTTTGGTGGGACAGGATGGGGAGAATTCACAGATATTGATAGTATGACAATGTTTGCGGATTACAGAGTGCCACAAGTTTTGGTTTATTTTGGTGCCTTGAGTTACAGCGATGAACTGATGCATAAATTAAAAAATGGTGAGTTTCCTTCTGTGTATACATATAAATTTATTAATTCATAAAGACAAGAAGGGCTCGGCTGCAAGACAATACATTTTCTATTATGTCTACTTTTCGTCACATGACATGGCAAGAAAATATAATATCTATCTGTTGTCTTCACTTTTTAAATTATTTTAGTAAGAATATTAAATTAAATATAATTTACAGTCTAAAGCTGAGGCAAGCAACTGTGTATATTTTTGGTCCTTTGGCAGGTACCCTCATATTTACTTATTTTTTTATTTTATTATGGCAACTGAGCCAATGACAACTATTCTGCCAGTGTCGAGTGGAGATATTTACTTATTATCTATAGTGTATCAAATGTCACTATTTTTACTCATTACCTATCTTTAGAAATGGAATACACCACGGATAGACTGCCAACCTAACAAATGAATTAAGTGTTGGGTGCAATGTTCTTTCGTATTTTTAGGGGTCATCTAACAACCCGTTCTACCCCACGCGTTGTCTGCTGCTTGGCAAACATCAACCCTTAATAGATGGAACAGCATGCATTATGATAATTCTGATCGCATGTTACAGGTGTTTTTCTGGCTTTATTAGATTTTATCATCTGTGTTTTCGAAGTCTTAACAGAACACGGTCACACTTGAGCTGTGTTAGGAAACATATACTTTTTTAAACATGATGCTATTAATTTCTGGAACCATAACCTAGTTGGTCTAAGTACACAATATTTTTTGTCTTTTACTTCGGTTTGCTTACACTTTTCTCATTTCAGATGTCCTTCTCCCAAGTGGATCGGAAGAAGAAGTAGAGATCCGAGGCTGCTCCATTCACGCCGTAGAACTGCTCAAGAAGAAGATAGAAGAGAAACTGAAGGGCCAAAAAGTCGAGGTGCCTAACTCCAGCCTGATAGACTACTATCTGTGGTGTTACAGGAGGAAGTATGCTGATGATATGGAGAGCATACCTTTCCATAAGACTCTGGGTATTTATTATTGAAGTTTATATATTTTGAATAAGAATTTGTGATATTTAAGAAGTGAAATATTTTGACAAATGGTGCTAGAATGTAAGTGTAATTATTTTTAATTTGGCTGAAGTTTACGTTCCCTGTTATATAAACAGTGTTTAGTTTTACTGTTTTACATTCCACCATAGTAATAGATATTACGACACGAGTAACTTGTGTCGTCATGAAAATATCACGACACGCGTGGTGTGGCCATTATACAGTTTTTTATTTACATTTTATAAATAAAATAAAATACCAATTTATATTAATAATAAGTATTTTTTATTATATCCACCCTTATCCAATATACTTTCATATTAAATATTTCGCGACGTTTGAATGCGTTTCACATCACGTCTATCACAATATTACAGTGGTCCCCTACAATAACTTATTGCACATCTAATGACATGACTACATTTATACAATAATACACAACCGCTATACAATATACCCAGTTATATTATTTATTTACAACTTTGGCTTTAGCTTAATTATCGATGTTATTTTGTTGAAGGAGTGTCATCATGCTTTTGATTAGTAAATATAGCCGAAGCATATTCGAATGTGGTCCAAACTAGACCTTATTGCCATGGCTCAACTTATAAAATGGTGGGAACAAGGTGCTTAGATTTTAACCATTTTATTTTCATTATTTTATAATAAAAATATGATAATGCCCATATGTACTGCTTATTCAAAAGCAGTTTTGACAAAATATACATAAAACAAGAGCACATTTCTTCGACAATACAAAATCGATTTCACTTAAATAATTGAAGAATAATGATTACAAAATGGCACTTAATATTTACACCGTAACCTACTGTTTAATTTACCGTTATTATGCGCTACAGTACAAACTAAAGGAATTTCTTGATTCTGGCCTCGATCAGTGCATTGACTACATCACTTGTTTAGTTCGACACAAACAAGTTGTAGTCAAACTACTGCGATAGACGGCACGCAATGTACAGAAAATCATGCGAATATCTCTCATACTAAGTGAAGATATGGGATATCTAGAGAACTATAAAGTAAGCACTATTAATTGTGAAGATTTTGTTACACTGAAAAGCGTATGCGAAGCAATTTGCAAATATATAATCTTGATTATATTTGAACGTTTTTTACAATATTTCTAATAAGCATACTTACATTTGTTCAGAACAAAAATCTACATTAATTTCTTACATAATTTGTGTCTATGGCATCGCTTTTCAACCTATCAAACACTTCACTTGTTACTGAATTTAGACTTGAGACTTTCAAAGAAAGCTAACTTGGTTTTAATGGTACCAGGTTCAGGCAAAGGGCTACCTGGTCTGCTAGATTCTTTTGAGACCTCTTCGATACCTTCGGGGATTTCTTTAGAGCCTCCTGGGATGGTAAGAGGTGTGGACATGGAGAGTTTGAGCTCTTCTCTGAACTCTTTGGAGATGCTTCGGGCCGTAAGGCTGTGCATGTAGACTTGCTTGTTCCTTTCTGGTTTGAATTCCGTTAAGATGTTCTCTTTGCTCTTCCGCCGCCTGGAGTAGGGATGTGGTGCCTGAAAAATAGTTAGAATTAATAGAGTGGCAAGATTTTCAAGTAGTGTTTCGTCGAGTTCAACAAAATTCGAAATAAAATGTAATTGAAGTTTTTCGATGTTTAAATTCACCGGACCCGTATACAAAAGATTTTCTATTGTGTCTAATTTAGGCTAACAGATTAATAAAATATAAAAAACAAACTCTGGTGTTGAACTAGCGTTCTTTGATACATAAAGGAAAATAATTTATACTATCTACTTTAGATTAAATTGTTCAAATAAATTGTGCTAAATTCTGCACTAGATAAACAACCGTCATAAACCGTAATGTTTGTCATAACTAACACGCCCAAATTTCGGCAAACAATGACTCACACAATGTTCTATCGATCACTTACCTTAACCGGTTCTTCTAAATTCTCCATACTACCGAATATTTTGGCCAATTCCTTTACCTTAGGCAGGTGCTGCAGAATATCATCAGATTCAAACAACTCCGATTTTGTTACTTCAGCAGTGTCGTCTACCGAAGTGTCTTCATGCACATCGTTGGTACAACTAAGACTATCAGTTTCCAAGATGTTCTTATCTACGATATCAATGTTGTCATTCGTGTCAGTTTCGTAGCTTGGTGATATGTTATCAGGCTTACATTTAATAATCTCTCCTGTTTGCACGTTGTAGATTTTTATCGAGTCTTCCAAACTGCTTGTGCTTATGTAAGATGTGTCCACGCTGAGGGGCGATTTTAGAGGTTCATCAATTCTTTCTTCTATTCCTTGTATTGGAATTGGCGGTGGAGGTTCTGTTGGGACAGTTTTATAAGCTGTTTCTAGAATTTCTTCGAATTTTTTATCTGTTTCTTCATCGACGTAGATGGGTTTGGCGGCAAATAGCGTTTGGTCGCTAGCATCATCATATTCAATCATAATGTTATCTTTATTATTTATAGTGGTGGTTAGCGACGTCATGTCCTCATTTCCAGCGAATTTTGTATAGTGTTGGTTTGTCGCTATCGTGTTGAATTGTTTTATAAGTAATCCCTGAAAATTTGATAACATTATCATAATGTAATTACTGGCACATATATTTAGAAAACTGCAGTTTATTTAAGATTAAATGTTTAAGACTATTTACAGTGAAGAATCTCCATCGTTCAATTTTTACAAATAATAACTACTAATAGTTACTACTTGAGAGTGCTGTAGGTGTTAATATAAATAAAAATAACTAGATTAATGGGGTTAATATTATAAATACCAAGGGTGACCTTATAAGCATTAAGACGTGCATTGCAAATAGAAAATATGTAGTGTCATAATATAGTGTCAGTATTGATCCCATTTGAATTATCTATAATAAAATATATGCAGTAAATGAAATGAACGTGTGTGTAGTGAAAGTTGCAGAAGAGTTAGTACCCGGGTAATAAAAGTTAATAAGACATTCGTTAGTGAATTGGCAAGCAGTCAGATGCAGTTAGTCAAAATTTCGTTTGCCAAAATCTTACACTCACCACTAACGTCTTTGAGGATTACTGTAGTACTGAAAATTTTAATAAGAAGAACACAAAATCTATAAGTGCAGTACTAGGTATTTTTGTATTAATAGTGCTCAGTGCTGTTAGTCAGCCGTTTTTAAATCCAACAAATAACATGCCAACTTTACACACAACAGGCAAAATATTGTGTGTCAAACGAAGATATTTTAGATCTATGCTCGATTTAGTTATGAGAAAGTATTCTTTCACCATATTTTATGGAAGGTGACTGTGATGTCAGAGTTAACCTAAAGTAACGTATCTAAACTTCGGTACGTCCGGAAGTATGTCTATGTATGTATCGTACACAGTAGGAGATTCACATGTTGAGAGATTATGGTCAGTAGGAGTGCCATTTAGAACGGAGGTGGTGTATTAGGTAATCGGAACTAGGAGGGTGCTCTATCACCAGATATCGGTACGAAAGCCTTTGCTTAACCTGAGACTGCCACCGAATGTAAAATTGAGATTCGGGCGGCGCTTAGAGCGGATGCACAGGTCTTCGCTGCGCATCGTGTTGCTTCGCCTAACATGGGTGTACGTCTCGAAAAGGTCTTCGGTAATCTCGGGTATTTTCGGTATTTTAAGTCTAACTATATCCTCGTTTTCCACATAACCGTCACCGTCGCACACAGTTCTACATTGTTGTCTTACGTTGGCATTTCGACCGACATAACGTTCGTCTGTCGCATGATTTTCGTCAGCGTTATCGGTTTGTCTATCGGGGTTTTCGAAAATGGGGTTTATAGCGAAGTTGGGACTCGCATTTCTAGGGCTGAGTACGTTGCGGACGATGTTGTGATGTAGGGCAGAGGCTTCGAGGTCGCTCAACGAACTGCTGGCACTTACAGGCGACGCGAACTCTGTGTCGAAATTGTCTAAACTGGTGGATTTGTTCATCGACATCGACGACACCGAGCTCGCCTCGCTCACACTGGTCTTTTTGCGACCGCCGCACGACGCCTTCGCCTCTCTTATGTAATAGTCGCGTCCGTAACTGAAATTAATAAGAGAATTTCAGTTCAAAGAGTTTTGTGCATAATTAAATTCTGATGTGCCATAAACTAGATTTGTTTTTTTTTTTTTTCTTTAAGTCTGTTGTCGCTTCGATATTTTTCGTAAAATTTTGAATAAAGACTTTTTTACTTACCGTTTATATTGCGGAATTTCATCAGCCACAACATCTTTCAATATCCTAGGTGACGGACTTGTAGTTGTTCTATCAATACTATTAATACTATCATTACTCATAGTTAAACTTAATTTATTATGTTGGATTTCTTTTACTGGAACCTCATTTAGATCCCTTTCATCTTCATCTTCATGTGGCAGTTCATATTTATCATCTTCTGCTTCTTTCTTAGTGAACATGTCGAAAAGGGATGAAGTGTTCTTGGTTGATAGCCTCTTCTGTATGGCTTCTGGTGAATAAGGGTTGTTTGGCATTTCCACATAGTTCAGCCATTTCTTTCGCTCCCGGTAGGCTATTGAACCTGCAATCATGGTGAAAGTAGTTTATAAAAAAATTACCGCTATACTTATTACAAAGAGCCTCCCATACAAATGTTCACCTCCTTTTTATAATATTACTATGACATGATTTTAGTACCATTAAAAGGTTTCTCTTCATGAAATTTACTTAGTCATTTAAATTTCAGAAAGAATGTTGATCAATAATAACTTCTATAATGCTGCATTCACTTCCTTCGTGACCAGGATGATTATTGATGCGATGAAAATAGTTAGCACCATGATTATTTTCAGAAGCATTATTAAAAAGTAGATGGATTACTCACCTGGTATTAACTCGTCACCTTGATCAGTGTCGCGAGTCGGGATCCTGGAAAACAACATGATTTTCACTTAGACTTCAAATTGAGTATTTCTGAGTACAAGTTTTAAACGATAATAGAGGAAAGGTAGTGCGAGAGTGTTATTGTAAATTTCATTATTTTTAGATCATCTTTGTATGGAAACTAGAACCTATTGATTCTATAAATTAGCCGTGTCGCTGAAGATTTTATTTATAAAAACACTACTTATATTTTTTTTAATGCATGATTTTTTCTATTAACTAATTTCAAATTACAAAAATATTCATTTATTAGTAAATGAATATTTTTGTGCTGGCGCAGTAATAGCGGCAGCTACCTGATTTAATTAACTTGACAAGTGAAACGGCTTCTTTCAAACAAATTACATAATTATCAATTATCATTTTTCTTCGTCTGTCGTGTCGGCACGAGCTAAGAATGGCTCATGCCGTAGTTGAAAGGTTAGCTAGTTAACAATGGTAGTAGCGAGGCTAACTTTCCATCACCAGACAATCTCAGATATTGGCATTCGTGGTTTCTTTCCCTGCTTATCGTGTTGATGTGGAGGTATCTATATAAATATTTATGAACTGATCTTACTCGTGAGGTCCGTCATCAAAATGTTTCCTACGCAGACTATCCGCGTATCTTTGCACAGGTATCGACACTGTTTCCTCGTACTCGCCCTCGCGCTCCTGATGATTCAGTGTGTTCGTCGATTCTGGGAAAAACACGTAACAAGAATTTAATCGTAGGTATTCACATCTTTACCTGTTTCTCGAAGGGTTCGGCAGAGGTGAAGGTTCTGTTATACACCCACATTTAGCCAAAGCTGTTATAATGTTCCATGTAAAAGAGGGCGTGCCTATTGCCATCCATTGGGTATGACCAATTTCGGGCAGCTTCTGAATATTTTTAAAGTGAAAAATTGGGGATCGAAGCACCCGATCGCGATTGCGAGTACTAGAAAACTGAGGCAGTTTTGGCTAGTCTTTGGATTTCTAGTAACATATTGGACCTAACCAATAACCCGTAAACATTAATTCTCACCAGGGGCGTATTTACCCTAGGGCCAAAAGGGCCATGGCCCGGGGCGGCAAGCTGCGAGGGGCGGCACAAGCCGCACCTCGCACTCAGCTTTGTGTGACTTTCTTTTGGACTTTATACGCCTGAAGAAATTTAAAAAAAGCCTACCTAATTAACAAAAACTAAAACTCATTTGGTTGTAAGTTTGATAGACAATAAGACGAGAAGCTATCGTATGCCTGAACGGCGGGCGGCCGCGGCGGGGCGGCGGCGTGTCCGTAGGACTCCATCGCGACTCGGGACTAGTCGGGATGTTTCGACATTGCTCGTGTCGTTTTCGTTCATATCCATAGGCGAAAGCGGGTGGGGCACGGGGCGGCGCGGGCGACGCAATTCGTGCTTCACTTGTGTCAAGTTTTTAACCGACTTCAAAAAGGAGGAGGTTCTCAATTCGACTGTATGTCTTTGTATTGTATGTTTATCATTGGGAAGCTTATTGTAAAAGCGTATACATTGTCTCATGAACGAGTTGCTTATTCTGTGGAGGCGCGTAGCATGACATAGAAGTTGACTTGACAAATCCGTTAATTATGACAGTGTAATTGAAGAATTTATTAACCAATCTGTCCATCGGAAAAAATGTAAACATTGTATATTGAATAGATGGTGTTTATTTCTTTGTATGGCCTTTTAGTTTTTTCATTCATTATAATTATCACCATTCTCAGCGCACATCAACACACTGCTGGATTTTATTTTATAATTAAAAGTTTTTGCTTTTTTCGTTCATTCATGGGGCGGCAAACTTTACAGGCCCCGGGGCGCTGAATCTTAAAATACGCCACTGATTCTCACTCACCTTTGTTGCTTGTGAAGTTAGCACTGTGTAATTCATTTTTCTCTTCATTGTATAGTATGTCTCCATTAGTTTTGCCACACAAATCTTCCATAAACTGTTCTGTATTTCCGTTTAATAGGGTCCTGTGTATTTCCTCCTTCACCGCAAATTCAGCTTTAGTTAAAGGTCCACTTTCAATACTGACCAGTAACTTGCCACCGTCGACTTGGTCGGTCGCGTTCACATTGATAGTTTCAACAATAGTAACGTTGTTGTCATTAATTTCGTTAATGATAGCGTCTACTGTTTTTTCGTCATCTAGTTTCTCGACGAGTTTATCAAATTCATCAGCGCCTTCGATAATTGTTAGGCTGTCTGGTTCAAAGTCAGACTCGTCTACTTTTGGCTTGCCACCTATTACGTGTTTGGAGTCTAGTACTTTTTTCATGTCACTTTTATATTCTGTTTGTTGTTCCTCGGAGTCGCTTGCGTTGTCTGATAGGTCTGTGGTGTCGTCAGCGTCTCTGTCTCCGATCATAGCTCGGTACTCAGTGTTTGAGTTGGGAACTAGCATGGGTACTGGTACTGATTGCATGGTCTTGATTTTCTTCTTTTGGAACAGCCAGTTCTCTTCCCAAGTGCCGTCGACTGCCTGTAAGTCGCTTCCGGAAACTTCGTCGAACTCGCGGTCTTCATTATCTGTAATCCATTGCGGAAAAATGATATTATTTTTTGCTGAAATTAAGTTTTGCATAACACTGTGTAAGCTGATAAGGTTATCAAGAGAGAGGTTATTAACATTACCCCGTTATTGTTCTATCACATGATAATGAGTGATAGATAACTAAGCTTTTTTGCCAGTCGACCTTTAGTGGTAGGATTAACATAAAAAATATTAAAACTGGGGCGATTTATTAACATATATAATATGTGATCAGAATGAACGTATTGTTATAAGAACGGATGCCCCAAAGCATAGAACCTAAGTTTGGTTACTTTAGTATTCAGTGTGATTTATTTTTAAATGCACTTTACCTGTGTTGTGCACGATGTCCCCTCCGAACTCTGGGAAGGGCACGCGGCGCGGCACCTCTAGGGCTTCGTCCGTCGCCTCCCCCTCTTCCCAGTCAGACACATCGTCTTCATGGAGCTGAAAGAGTTTGAGGAACATCTTGATAGGTAAAAAATGACATCTTTCTATATTCAGATTGGCTAGTATACTTTTCTTGTGACTAACAAACATAGTGTAGGCACAGAACATAACATTAAGAGGTATTGTATGGTAAATAATAATAATAGTAGCCTGCCTTTGCACTGACTGTGTGCTGCGATTACAATTGCAGTAGAATTATGGACATGCCTACCCAACCTGGTGGCTTCAGTGTGGAGGTGTATAGAAAAGTCATTTTACTCTGATAGTATTATGTTGAAGGTACTTACGGGAGGAGTGATGTCTCTGTTGTGTCTGGAGTGGAGCGAGCGTGGTGAGGAGCGCTCCGACGGTGTGGGGCTCGCACTCGCTGAGTGGATGCCGCTGCTGCGACCACCGGAACCATTCTCGTTCTGGTAGCGCTCGATAACCTGGAGAAGATTTTAGATGTTATTGATCGTGCTTGGAGCATAAAATAGAACACAGCAGAAGAATATCTAACTATAAACGAATTTACATGCTCATTGGTAGCAGCAGTTCAATACGATAATATGATATTATGATGAGATGAACAAGTCGGGAAAACTTACTCCAGCAATCTGAGGGAAAATTTTACGAGTGGTATAATATGGTCAATTGTATAAAAACTTAGTGCTATTAAGCTTTCTTATGTGGCATGTAAAGAAATGGATACTGAAACTGTACTCCACAATACTTAGCTATCACTTTCAAGATTCACACAGGAAACAGCTATGTACATTGTACACTAGTCAAGTACTAAATCACCTAGATGATACATTGCGATAATCCAAGCTGGAAAATTAAACACCGCTCGGCCGTATCTGAGCCAGTGGACCAACAATACGGGTAAACGCATGAATTAATAACAACTGACAATCGTATCAAAAAACCTCGAACAAACCTCTCCGCTGGCTTCGGGAAAGTAGCTCACAATAGAACTGAAGAAATTGTACATTTTCACAATTTGCCACACCAATTCGAACTTTATTTCATCGCGATAAGAGATTGGGTGAGAAATGGAGTGTTTTCTAAAAAAGGTCTGGTTCACACGGGCGCTGTTTCGCACTGCGCTGCCAAGAAGCGTGTGGGGTGAGCGAATTGCGTAGGGTTGGCGATGAGCACGTCAATTTTTTTATTGTGTCAGTTTTCAATATAATTATAATATGATTGGAGAAATTTAAAGGCAACATTAAAAGCACTGAATTACTATTGTTAACCTTAGGAAAATAATTTATACCTGACATGCTCTTTCATAAAAAAACGAAGAATATAGAGAAATTATAAGACGATTTTTTAACCATTAATTTACATAACTATTCATTAGATATATTAAAAACATTCACTTATCAGACCACCAAACCACTTAAAAGTTTCCGTTATTTCCGGATTTCTATCAATCACATAATCAATCATATCTTTTATTTTAATGACACAAAAATCTATAATCACCATAAACAAAAATATCCGAACTCAATATTTACGTAACTCACCACACTTATGGCCGCAACAACATATAAAAACACTACGAACGCTATCATATAAAAAGTATACATTTTCTATTTAACATTTCACCACACGGCACATGAGATAACCGATTGAACAAGACGATCGCGGGCGAGCGATTAACGCTAAGTAATCGCAAAGAATATCATTCATTAATCTCATTATTTATTTATGACTTACCATTTCTTTGGAAAACATTGGATTGATTAGGTACTGAACTATCTTTGTACTCGCGACGGTGAGATATGAATGCGCTATCGCAGATAAGCGCCGATAAGCTGTCGAATCGAGCTATGCGTGTGATGAATTATATTATATAGATCCTTGTTTTATTTATATTTGGTCGTTAAATTTGCTACTTGTGTGAGATATCTCTTTTTATCAAAGTTCGAAGTTTATTTATTTATTTTCCCGGATATAAAGGTACGAAAATTACAAGTGATTTTTCAGTTGTTTTTTTTTTTTTTTAATTTTCCGAGTGACTTTTTAATGCAGTAACTTAAAATTTCTCAAAACATTCAATTATATGTACTCGAGCAGACTTAAATTAGAACTTTTTTAAGAATTAAAATAAGTATCATATTATAGTGAGTAGCTCTACATCGAAATATCTGGAAATCATGGGGGAGGCCTTTGCCCAGCAAAGGGATGATGCTAATGCAAACTAACAATAACAGTGAGATTATTCCTGGTTTTCTTTGTACCGTAATGTCCCAATTATTGTAATGTAATGTTTTACGATATGATGTTGCAATTTTATTGTCAGTATATTTTGAGGACTAACATTATCTCACAGTATTTCAATATATTTTCCCTCATAACTTCTCCAAACTCAATTTTTATAGCAACTTAAATACGTATTAACCGTTTGTTTGGTCTTACTAGGCGCATAATTTCTACGACACTAATCTTGGATTGTATACTAAATACTACTTCGATAGCAGATATTTTTATATCACTCATTTTACTGCTTGCTAATAAGATAAGTAATTGTGATATTGAGAGCTTAAAGGATTTAATTATAAATATTATGCTTTGTTCTAAATACGCTGTTGTCAGCCCAAGTAGATGTATCACATCTATTTTGAAATATAGACTACTTTAATCCTCAGAGGATAGATAAGCTTAAAATCTTTAATCGTCAAAGAAGCGATTCTTCCGCTTGGAAAAGATTTTGTAATAGTTTTCCGTATTGACTGACTTGTTAGTCTAGCGATTGTACGATACTTTAAGAGGATGCATCTGGATCCGATGGTCAGACTGTTTGCATATTGGGTATTTTCGTTGCGAAATTTTCAGTAGCAGCTCGGAGTTTGGAAATGCGGCCGGTCGATAGCAATGGCCTCAACCCCTAATACATTGTAGCGACTACTACTCGCAACATGGCAAAAAGTAAAGCGCCATCTATCGGAGTGAAGTTACAACAACAAACCCTGAATCGCACTATGAAAGTTTACAACGATTCTAACACATAAACGAATGTCCAACATCAATCGGTGGGCTTCGGCCCGCCAGGCTAACCACCTTGCCTGGTCGGAGGATCCTCCCTTTTCAATGGAGGAACACCATACCTCGTTCCTCCATAACATTAAACCTAAACATACCGGGTAAATCATTCTACTAGTATTGTCTTCACGAAGTTTCAAGTCAAAAGGTCGTCAGATTGTTTTATACGTGTATATTTTTGGTCATGTAAAGTAGGAGTAGAATAATATCAAGAGGTCAAAACGAAGATAGAGAATAGCGCAGTGGCGATTGCTCCACCGACAAGAGCTAAGCTCTAAATTAAAGAAGAAGAAACTATTCCGACGATAATTATTATGTTCTGTGGCATCAAAAATTAAACAGTTAGATATACATGAGTGAAATGGTAAAGAAGTATTTGACTAAGTATGGTGGCGGTGACAGCCCTAAATTATTGTGGAGCGTGGCCGACTAATGAAGCGTTTGTAGGGATTCACGAGCGTAAGGTTATGTTTACATACACATGCTCTTTGAAATTGGATTCGTTCAGATTTGTGCACTCTCTAGATGATTAGGAAATTCACAGAGGCTATCCCGTTCTTAAACTATTCTGAATTGAGAAGCTTCGAAAATAATTACTTGGTAAACTGATTTTTTAAGATACAAGTTTATGATTATATTAGTTTTTTTTTAATATTTATTTATTTTCGGGAGTTTGTTCACTTAGTGAACATTTCACTTCCATAAGAGAACAATTTATAAATATAAACTAATGTTATAAAAGTAACTTACAACTTATTTATAATTTAACTACATTATATTAGTTCATTTTTAAAATAACACGTGTCGCGGCTATGTTGGTCTAAACTCTGAAGGCTGATGGATAAATTTACTTATCTTTATTGAAATTATAATATGTCCAAGGATGATAAGTTTTATTAACTGCTGATCAAAGCGTAAATTATACGAACAAATACATCATGAGTTTTTGCTCTAATGGAATGTTATAAATATAGGTTAATGAAATGCCCGACAAGGGTCTTAATTTTCAACCGACTTCAAAAAAAAAAAAGGGGGGGTTCTCAATTCGGCTGTACTTTTTTTTTTTTTTTATGTTTGTTACTCGATTTCTCGAAGACGCCTGGACCGATTTCAAAAATTCTTTTTTTATTTGAAAGGGTATGCTTGTCATTTGGTCCCATTGTCATCAGGTCAGGACTTGATGGTGGAAACCCTGAGAAATCGAGGGCATCTCTTGTAAATTGTAGGCGAGCATGGGGTAAAAACTTGATATTTATGTGTATATCTGATGAGACTACAATACTATGGAGGCTTAGGGCAGATCTGATGATGGAGACGACAGAGGATCGAGGGAACTCCTCAACGGTACATCTTAACTACCTCGTGTTTGGGCTTATTTTATTCGTGTTGACAAGATCTTTACACCGAAGTGGGTAATGACTGCCACTGCAAGGTCCGTGATGCAGGTGCAGTACAGTTTAGGGAACTCCTTAATGGTTGATAGCAGCTACATAGTGTTTGGGCTTATTTTATTCGTATTGATGCGCACTTTAAGCCGAGATGGGTAATATTGCAGATTCGATAGTGAAGACAAAAAACAGTTTAAGGATATCCTAAATGGAGATGTTTTCCGACGTTCAAGTATTGGAAGGAAGATTTCTTAACCTCGTTATTTCTGCCAACGCCCTGTCGTCGTGTGGTCGATTAAGTAAAAAGTTTTTCAAGAGAATCGTCTTTACTAGGTTTACCCATCACTCAAAATTGTAAAATAATTAATTTTTTTAACAAAAAATAAAAACCGACTTCAAAAAACTCAAAAACAAAACTAAAAAGCAAAAAATAAATCTTTTATTATACAATATCGTAGTTGAAGAATATTGAAGTCGGTGCCAAGTAAAATATGCAATGATAAACCGTGTGTTTTAATGTCGCTATTATAGCAGCAAGGTATATTACTTTTATGTTTTACTTGGCACCGATTTCAATATTCTTCAACTACGATATTGTATAATAAAAGATTTATTTTTTGCTTTTTAGTTTTTAGTTTTGTTTTTGAGTTTTTTGAAGTCGGTTTTTATTTTTTGTTATTGTTACTTTGTACATAAACAGAGTTTCAATTAGTTCAAGGAGTTATCCAGCTTAAAACTTCCTCCTATTTTAGTTTATAGTTCTGGGTTTATTCCATACACTTGTGCCTCAACCTACCTTATTCAAAATCGCCGTAGCCAGCAAATCTTCATACGTGGAAGATTCGATGGTCGGCGTGTGGGGCTCAGCAGCATATCTCGCTAATGCTGGCAACGCTGCTGCCTCCTCCACGACCCTGGCGACCAGGCGCTTGAGCTGGACGTGCGCGCCGCTCGCACTGTGCCCCGATGGGGAGGGGGACGCATTGCGGGGTGGGGGGAGATCTGTGGAAGATAACAGAATGTGAAATTAGTTTGATGAACATTTTTATGCGGTTTTACATGTGCATCATGCATCTCAGTTGTTCAAATGGATAGATAGCGTATTTTAAAGCTCATGGATTTAAATTTACTATATGCTTAAGTAAAGCGGAAGCCGGATTAGGCGGGGCGACCGCTTAATGCCGGTGGTAATGGATATCTATTCTGGCAACGAATTGAATGACGAAATTAACATGAGGACTGCGGGTAAACACACACCATGTGTTTCGCAAACATAACGCCAGTGTGGCGCGCACAACCTTGTTTGTTGGAGCTACCGTGAACATTTTTTCTTGATTATGTCGTTCGGGCGTGATCGTCACTATCAGGAAAAAACCATGGCAGCTGTAACATGAGACAGTTAATTTCGTCTTACAGTTCTTAGCCAGAATGGATACCGTCGATGGACTTGACTTGTAGCGATAATATTGTATAGGTTTCAAAATATTCGCCTATTGAGTGCCTTTACCAATACCTATAGGAAAATTTTGTGTAATATAACATGAATCATGTGTGTTAGAATCAGATTTCAAGGATAAACGTTGATGTCACAGTTGCTGGGTTGTCGTTGATGGGTTTTTGAAATCAGGGGGATTTTTGAAGCCCCAATAGAATGTTATTTGGCTTCGTCAATGGACAATGGCATGAAGTTTTAACTTGTCCTATTAATGTAATTATTCTTTAAATACCTAGGTCAGTAGCGCTTATCTTATTAGTACAACAACTTGACCCGGATTCGATTCCAGATAAATATTTTTAGTATATTATGTAGTAGGTGTAAAATGTATAATTATGTTAATTCAGGTGCATAGTGCATCAAACTGCTAATAAAATGTTAATAAAGGATATTTTAAATCACATTATCAGGCTGTTTAAAATTAAAATTTCAAGGTTTTGTGCTAATTAGTTGAAACGTAGATTGATTAAAACATTGATGTTTAGATTTTTAATACCTACTATAGGTATATCGAATCCTGACATCGTTACGTAATATTACATTAAATTATTATTAATCTGCGTAGGTTCCTAATATAAACTAGGTATATACTCGTATATAGATACGTATGTACCTACAATCCTACTATCCTATCCTATCCTACTTAATCCTATCCTATCCTACTAATATTATAAATGTGAAACTTTGTGAGGATGGATGGATGGATCTTTGTTACTCTCTCACGCCATAACGGCTGAACGGATCTGGATGAAATTTGGCACAAAGATAGATTATAGTCTGGAATAGCATATATATATATAGGCTACTTTTTATCCCGGGAAAATGTATGGATTCGTAATCCACGCGGGTGAAGCCGCGAGCGGAAGCTAGTATAATATAATATAATAGAATCCTCTATTACCTAATTGGGGGCGTTCATTAGTAAGGTAAGGGAAAAATACCCACAATCAAGGCAAAATGTTTATATATTTTTTTGTTTTTCGACTCGGACCGAAAGTCCATTGAACCAATATTAAATCAATTAATCCAACAGATATAGACGTATTTAAATGTGTATAGTTTCTCTACCTTCAGGATAAAAAATGAAATTAACGCGGAACTCATCAGTTAAATACTCACGAAAATGATTATTTTAATAATTATAATTACTTTTAATGTCATAGCCGGTTCTGCGATGTTGTAATCTTTGCATAAATTACTCACAGTTTTTTTCTAATACTGTGTAATCTCTGAGAACTGAGATGATTTTAGTTGCGAGGGAAACAAATTAAGTATCTTACAAAAAACAATAAGATTTGGAATTTTTCCGCAAGCTGAATATTAATCAGTTTCCTGCAATGTCTGAAATATTTAAGTTGGCATTGTTTTGTATATACCTAATTTATAGTACAGTCAGTTACATCTAGCTGATCATGGTACAAAGTTTGACAGGTATTTTTGATAGGTATTTTCTGCGCTAAGTGTCGCGGGTTCGATTCCCGCACGGAACAAATATTTGTATGATCTACAGATAGTTGTTTCGGGTCTGGTTGTGTGTGCATGTGACATGTATGTTTGTAAACTGTACCCACGACACAGGAGTAATCCTAGTGTGGGGCATAGTTTTTTAAAAAAGAAGAAAAGAAAGAATAAGAAGAAAACTTGTAAACATTACGTTTTGTAATTATTATAAAATAGCGTAACTTTATCGACCAGTGTAATACTTAATTAAGAACAGTAATGATCATCTTATGATAGATATTCATTTAAAAATAACAAAAAGTCCTTATGACACAGACTCAACAAAATAGAGTCTGGCTGCCAAAGTGACTGATTTTGTCCCGTCTGCTCATGGATCATTAGTGGGTCTACCGCGGAGGTAATGGATAACCATTTTGACAATGAATTTTAAGATGTAATTGAGTTCAAGCTAACGGTTATTTTTTTTTACTGGTCATGTGTTTCGAGAGTGTTTATAAAGAATGTTAAATTTAAGATTATTAGTTGTAAAATATTTTTTTTATTTTTTGAAAAGAGTATCCATGGAGTTTCTTGCCGGTCTCTTCTCCATTGAACCTACCCGCCTTTGGAACCGTGCGCCTAGTCTAGACTATTTAGAAGTGCCTGAAAAAGTCTATTTGAAATAAAAAAAACTGACTTCAACTTTGTCTTGATCAGGAAAAAAGATAACGATTATCATAAACCTCACGCGGTAGAACAGCACTTTTCAATCTATTGACACAATATCAATATTATTACTGAGTACCCGGGTACGTCTTAAAACTGTGGCCTGACACCGTAGGACGGGATAGGCGTCCTCTCACTAATCGGTGAGCCGCTGCGATCCCCAAGCCGCCAGCCAAGCGTGGGGATTATAGCAAACCCCCCCTTGGGGAGGCCTTCGTTCAGCAGTGAACGTCTTCTGGCTGATGATGATGATGACCCAATATTAATTCTTCATATTGTAGCACGCATATCGTAAACAACTTTGGGATTAAGTAAGTTACTCGTGAGTAACAAGGATCACAGATTGGTCTGTTAATTGGTTTTTTTTTTCTGGCCATTGCAAGAAGCAGGAAGCTAGTAGTCAAATGGCGCTTAATTATAGAGAAGATATCTCCTAATTACATTGTTTTATGAATACCTACCTACTTCTTCATATGTCATGATTTTTGCAAGTAACACGGACAGACGAGCGAACAAGTGATACGTTTGCAATTTTGTTGTAAATTAGGAGAATTCTTAGTTTATTTTGTATTAGCTTAGATACTCGTAAGTATCTACTTATAGGTCCACTTATCAAGCGAAGTTGTAACTGTTTGCAAGGGGTTCAACTTTACTCTGTAGGATAGAGTTAATATAGGTACCTATCTATCATTGACTGTAGACAATAAAGTGGACAAACTCGTGAATATCTTATGAAACTTCGCTTCAAGTAGAGTTTCATTGGCAAGAGCTATCACAATGGAATCGCTCATAGCCCATAGTGGAAAGATTAGCCAGTCAGCATGATGGTATCTACTGAGGCTAACTGCCCAGGGTGCTTCAGACGAACTTAACTATCGTCACTCGTAGAGGCTCTTTTTACTTGTTGAATTCCTTCCATTCATATCAGTGCTAAAATGGTCCTTATTTTTATATGAAATAGAGTTAATTATAATTTCATGATAACAAAACTTACAGGTGTTACTCATGATTCACATGAACAAATACAATTGCCGAACCCAAAATAACAGACAAATGAGTAAAAATATTCCATAAATTACTAATTTATATTGTTTATTCAGGTTCTATGTGGCCGAACTGAGCCAGTCATTCATAATTGTCTAAATAATGACGCAAGGGAACTTCAATGGAGTTCAAAAGTGTACGGCTAGTATAGGTAACAATATTGGGTAAATATTTAGATTGTGTTACAGTACAGAGTCGTACTACGATCTATGGATTGGGCACAAAAACGACTTCGACTTCTTGGTTCTTGAGGCATGTAGTTCCAAAATGCTAGACTAACATTGCTCTTCAATGAAATCGGAACACCCTCTCTCTCTATACGCCTCTACGCTATTTACACACATTTTATACTGCATCTTGTTACTGATACGCCTATCTTTTTCGGTCTGTAGTGAAAAGCTTCAAAATGTGCTATGATTTTGATGAGGAGCGTGATTGGCGAAGCCAAAATAAATTTAAAAGGCCCCGGTGCAAGACACAAAGTGCAACTGGCCAATGGAGTCATATTATTATGGGTATAGGCGTAGGAAGACTGGCCGAAATATGATATAGGCGTCTATTGGCCAATTGACAACATGTTACATGGTCACATTACACGTGGTATTCTCTTAACAACTCTGTTACTTTTACATCTTTGTATTCCTCTTTCTAGCAGCTACAAAAAGTAAGTTCACGGTGTTTTTGTAACTAAAACATGAATCACCTACTGCTAGATGTAAGTATTACTTTGCGCTCACACCAATAGACCTGGGGGTCTAGTAGGTACAAGTTTTCTTTAATCTCGACCATAGCTAGACGAAAATGTATGAACAAATTGTGCGCGCGCATTTTTTTTACGATAGTAGTTCACTTAATTGCGCACGCACGAATTTTTCATACTATTTTGGCTTAACGGAAACAACGGAACAATCCTAACAGACTCCCCTGATACGGCCCTGTGTTATAGCTTACAGGCGCAACATCCGCTATGTGTCTATTCGCACATAAAGTGACAACATGCCATATTACCTCATAAAACAAACACTGACTTGCAACATATAACAACTGTTTGAGTTGCTCGCAATCGGTAGAGGGAACGCCTTTTAATCGTTATCTATCGTTCAAGTCTATAGCAAACTTAATAGAAACACAGTTACGAGTGAAATGGATAAGGTTCGGTTTTATATACCCTTGTAACTCGAATAGAGTGAAACTACTTAACAATACGGGACTAACAGTACCGATGTACACCTAGCGTAGGACCTCACGGGCATCAAGGGCGGATCCAGCTTTCAAGTCAGGTCACATAGTTAAAGTCTAGTCAGGACAGAAATTCGATTACAATAATAAATCTAATTAAAATGAAATATTATTTTACACAATAGTACAAAGTATTTATTTTATTAAATTTCACTGCGATTAGAAAAATTATCAGTGGTCGGCCTAGACCCAGCCATTGGGGGTCATTGGGATCATGACCTGGATCCGCCCTTGACCGGCATGGCTATGGAAGAAGGTAGCGAAGGACAATTGGACGCAGAAGGCAGAGATGCAAGTTTTGTGGTACCATTTGAGAGAGCTACTCGTATGTGCAGTGGAGAGGAACGATACGCTGACCAGTGGCGGTCCAAAGAGGGGTCGTAGGGGTAATGACCCCCTCCAAATCGTACACGTAAATTCTAATATAATATTTAATTTTTATGTGAAATAAATCCTAAATGTTTAACTTTATTATGACCAAGTCAATTTGACCCAAGTCATTTTACTGTTATATGACCCCCCCAAAGTGCTGCGACCGCGCCTGACGCTGAGTTGATTGATTAGTTAGCCAATTACTATATTCCGCAATGTATCTCTCTGTCATTCACACAACACATGTTATAGTAGATACATTATCATTAATGTACAAAGTCTCGTCTCAAAGTTCATATAAGGCAGCTGAGGTTAGCACCCGGCCTCGACTGCGCGCAATAAAAATAGCAGACAATAGCCACAAAATGGCGGATTTAATGAGAAAATAACATAATTAGTGGGGTCAGCCAGATATCATGATAAAGCATAATTGAGAGATGGCAGACAGAAATAGTAAGACACATGTAATGCCTACAACTTAATTATAGTATTGCGCTATTTATCGTTTCCTGGTAAGCAGACTTTTAGGTGCTACAAACAGACTTCTTGAAACCTAATTAGCCCAATTGTTGCTTGGTGCTGTGATTTGGCTATCTGTGGTACGGGTAGCAGGTTCGATCTCCGCACAGGTCTGTATGTCTTATCTACTTATATATACTCGGTTTGTTTAGGTACTTAAATAAAGGTAAACAATCTTGATGTGACTTTTTACACAAACACATATTAAACAAATAAACTACTGCTAAAACTAGTGGTTCAATTGATTTGGTAATCGTTATTGTTGTTTTACATTGGTTTTAAGTCGCGTTTTATTTTTAAACTGAGTGTTTAAACAAAAAGTATTAAAAAGACACATCAAGATTGTTTACCTTTAGTTAAATACCTAAACAAAACGAGTATAGGTAATTTTAAAATGTGATTCGTTGTTCTTTATACCAGAAATAGATCCTGGTACTTATTTTTTTATCATCTCTTTTAATTGCTTTGTATAATAACTTATTTAGATGACTATATAAATTGGATTTTATTTTCAAATACAATTTCATGCAGCTTCAACGATGCTGTCAAATTCGATGGCACGGTTGGATCATTGGTTGAGTGATCGACTTCTGCGCTATCTGTCGTGGGTTCGATTTCCGCACGGAACAAAAATATTTGTATGACTTACCGTTGTGTCGTATCTGGGTATTTGTGCATGTGAATATTTGTGTTTGTAACACCCACGATACAGAAATTATTTACAGTGTGGGGCAATGTTAAAAATAAATCGGTTGAAGCCGGCTGCAATTTTAAGTACCTACATATATCGATTTAGTATCATCGGTAAACTAAATTATTAAAACTCGTAACAACTTAGACTCTTTGGGCTGTAACGCTGAACCAGAACACATGATTTCCGGCACGGTTGGCGCAGTGGCTAAGTGCTTAGCTTTCGGCACTAAGTGTCGCGGGTTTCATTACCGCACGGAAAAAATATTTGTATGATCTACAGATAGTTGTTTCGGGTCTGGTTGTGTGTGTATGGGACATGTATGTTTGTAAACTGTACCCACGATACAGGAGAAATCCTAGTGTGGGACAAAGTTAGAAAAAATCACATAGATACATATTTTCTTGAAATATTGGGACTTTCTGTACATTGCGTCTTTACAAATACTCGTTTTAAAATTACTCGTGCGTCATGTGCACTCGGCCGAGTTCCTATTTGCTACAAACAATTGTTTGTTACTTTGAAATGATTGTGACTTATCACGCACACCAGACATTCAATTACTCTACAAATACTTCAGTCTTCAGAAGGATTGATGGAGAAGAATAATTCAATTAAGAAGTAAGATTCCACAAGATTCTCTCTTGAAGAAAGTGTCATTTGATTTACTGTTCTATCTCGGATAAACGTTTGTCAGTGAAACTTTGGTGCACGAAAATATTTGGTACTCAGTATCAAGAACTTGCTGCCTTGCAGTGCCGAATTAACCACGTAGCAAAAGTAGCAGTTGCTACGGGCCCCGCGCAAAAAGGGGCCCCGCATATCCGAACACGCCCAATTTTTTGAGCGGTACACTTGTTTTCCGACTAAGCCAATCCACGTCAGACAATCGGTAACCGATTATTTTGCTGGCGAAAATGAAAAACAGAATTTCATACGGTAAAGGCACAAGTTCTACAAAAAGTCACTTTATACTTAAGAGCCTATAGCAGATCAAGGGTTCCTCGATAGAATTTGCTACGGGCCCCGCGCTTGCTTAATTCGGCACTGCTGCCTTGGAAATGGAAAGATGTTCGGGACGGGAAACTAATCTTAGTAGCTCCAATGTGAAAACTCGCGCCGAAAAACAGAAGAAGATCAAGAATTTGTGCCACACTAGTGCCGCAGTGTCCTGCCTGAACTCTGTCTGTTTGTTACCTCATCACGACTAAACCACTAAACCGATCGTTATGAAATTTTACAAAGTGATAGTCTGGATCCTGGAGAAGGATATAGGCTTATTTTTACTATTGTAGCTAAACACAATAAAAACAGACGAATTCTCGGACAACAGCTAGTAATTTTATAATCTTAAAAAATAATACCTTTATCGTTATAATAGTGTGCAGTAGGGTTTAATGTCCGGCAGCTGTTGTCCTCTGAAGGTTCGCAATAAATGTCGTCACCTCATCGTTTAAGGATTATAATGGACCGGTTTACGTACCCACTGTTTCTACCTGAATTATACCTACGTGGAAGATTTTGTCTTACACTTTTTTATTTACCGAATTTTATTTTTTATTTTTCTAAGATGATAATTTGGCGATGAAGAAAAACAAATATATACCAACCATTTTGTTGATGGTAACTGTTTCGTCAATTTCTTGTTCTTAGAATGAGAGGACACGTGGCAGCTTAGAATTGAAAATCAACGTAGGAAGGTATCTATACAAGATATACCTACGTATATCTTTCTTAGACGAGGGTCATGTGCTCTTCATATAAAGTTGTAGCCGTGAAGATATTTTATCCAAAACAAAAATACGTAAAGCAAAGTAGACATCGAGTATGATCAGTTTCAGGACAACTTTCAGAGGTGATTAACCTACGAATGTAATTTAAATGAACCTTAAAAATATATTATTATTAAAAAAATGTTTTTTTTTTAACGATTTTTAAAGAGGCCCTGATGCAAATAGAGTGGCAATGTATAAAAATAAATTTACCCACACTAGGATTTCTTCTGTGTCACATACACACAACCAAACTCGAAACAGTTATTTGTAGATCATACAAATATTTGTTGCGTGCGGGGATTGAACCCGCGACACATAGCGCAGAAAGCTAATCGCTTAACCACTGCGCCAACCATGTCGAAACTGGTGATTGCTAATTAAAATATTTATTCCAATTATATGATTATGTACTTGATAATGAAGTTGTTATTGCCAATGGTTTAGCCGGTTCGACCACCATTTCTGACCATTTTTGTATATTTCGAGGTGACATGCAGTATGTAGACATGACGCAATATAATTTTGAACAAATTAATCAATGTTGGTTTAGCAATCAAATTAAAATTGATCGTGATGGACATAACAGTATTATCGTTATTATATATTGAACAAGTTTTCGTTAGAATTATGTAAAAATGTGTATGTGTATAAAAACGTACTGGAAAAACACTTTACTCTATTTATTAGTTATACAATAGAGAAAAGTTTACCGAAGACATGGTTCAAAATATTGAACGATGTCTGCAAGTAGAGTTTCAGGCTTCATTTTGTTTGACCATTAGCAAAGTATTGTCATAGTTTCAAACTTTACAAGTTTCCTACAGGCATCATCATCATCATCAGCCGAAAGACGTCCACCGCTGAACGAAGGCCTCCCCCAATTGGGGTTGCCATAATCCCCACGCTTGGTAGGCGGCTTGGGGATCGCAGTGGCTCACCGATTAGTGAGAGGACGCTGCTGCCCATCCTTCGGTGTCTGGCCGCAGTTTTAAGACGTACCCGGGTCCATACCGGTCCTACAGGCATACCTATACATTATTCATTTTTAAATAAAAAATAACCTTGTTTGTATTGTTTGTCTATGGTTAGACGGAATAAAGAAAAAAGAAAATTGAAGAACACACAGGTTGATAAGAAATTCGTTCTCTTTTGGTGTTCTTTCTGCGTGGCATTAATGATATAATAAATTCGTTCGAAGTTTATAAAAAACTGAACTTTATAGCAACTAGAGAATGACGATACTGTAATTCATTTAGGTAGGTATGTGAGGATGTTAATTTGCTTTTTGAGTGAATACATGTATGACACACGGTAACACGGTTCTTCAGTAATATTATGCAAAAATGGCGGTTCACGTATAATTATCTTATAGAATTTCAAATGAGGATCGCATGCACCTGTGAACAGGTTATCAAAAATGATGGGTAACCGGTTTATACTTTTGTTTTACATCATTATAATATACATTAAAGAAATTCAAATAACTTAAAAGTGTTACAACATCTTACTTATAGGTATAATCGTTTAATAAATAATTAATGTGACGTCGAAAGGAATTTAAAATGTTAAATCCCAATCACTTGGATGATTCGGTCATAATGGGAAGAACATCTACTCAAATTCATCGATCAGTAAAATAAATTTATCATAAAGAATAAAATGTGCAGCTTTTCATCATCCCTCTAGCTTCACATGCTGGCTCCACCTACCGGAGCCAATGGTTTTGTTAATCCTGGCTGCAACTTTTTAGCCCAACAGTTGGGCCCAATTTTTGGACACGGGGTAACTCTTAAGTAGACACACTTACCTAAAATCTCCTCGAGCCAGTAGCAGGAAACGTATAAAAATATGGCAACACCGAGCCAGAAGCCGATGAGCAACACTGCAAGGTACTCCCACATGGTATATGTCGCATCACTAGCTCACTCGATTTAACACTCACACTCGTGGCACAACACTTTTTTATTTTACTTTTTAACTTTTGACATTTTTGTTTCCTATATAGATAGAATAGATTGGTATGAGTTTGCGTAGTTTATAGAATTAAATTTCTTGCCATTAATCCTATTAACCAAATATGATTAAGATTGATATATTTTTAAAAATATATTTCATTTCGATAAAAAAAAAGAAAAACAACATTTCACAATACAATTCATTAGAATTCAGTAGGCAGGTAGGTACAGGCTATAATAAATTAAAAAGAACACTTATGATATAGTATTAATAGTGTTTTTAATAAATATTTACAATATTTATAATAATGTAAAACATTTACAGGCGGAAATGCAGTTATAATATGTCTGTTTACCATGAAACAAAAACCACCAAGCGTCAGTATGACCTACCTATGTATTTAATTAAAGAATTTAATGTCAAAACAAAACTGCACTAAAATGTTATAGATATTTTAACCTTTAAAATAAAGTATAAAACATGAAATGTTAACACCTGTTCAACGTGTTTTAAAACCTTGATATTTACAATAATTTTACTCATTAACAATGTTATTGTTCAATCAAAACAATCGTGGAAATAAAAGCTGATTACGCAAAGAAAGACGTAGCTTTATATTACAGTTCCCTTGTCTTTTATTCGAAATTCGAATTAAAAAGTAAAAAGGTTTGTGTACACTGACACGATCCCGGCCATGCTCTATGGGTTATTTCGGTAGATTGAGAGTATTTGAATATGTGAAAAAAAAAAAAAAAAAATTGTTTGTGTGCATGTGGAGCGGTTCAAAAAATAACCAGGATAATAGAAGGTAATAACAATAATACTGGCGTTTCTACACCGTAAATGTGCAATTATTATTCACTCCGCAACCGCTAATGAAAACTATATCAACGCTTTTCAAAATTATGTCATCAGCGTTCGTCGGTAACAATTTCGACGTATTAAGGTGATTGTTACGAAATCCGTCGAATGTTATTGTTTTGAAGGAAAACAAGCGCGATTCAATTGTTTAAATGCATCCACACTCCGGTGTTGGTAAACAGTTAAAATATTCGATGAATTGCATTTTCGATGCGTTTGAATGAAGAATGAAAACACTGGGACATCATTTTTTTATTGTTGGTATCACAATTTTTTTTAGAGCATCATTGCGGTGTTAATGTGACACTGGCAAAATAATTTATAAAAATCACTCGTAAGTTTCCCGTCAAATGGCACCAACTGAATTATGTATATAAGATACAAATATATTTTTCGGGATCAAGCGGTAACGTTTGAAAAATGGGTTAAAACGTACGATCCGACGATAATATTAAGGTTCCGTGGAATTGGATTTTCGTTTCTAATTGTGTGGCTTCATTAAATACCTATGAAAAAGACCGGTTCTAATTGATGAAGACTCATTTGGACGTATCACGGTAACGGATATATGGTAATTAGAACCCTCAAAACATCCATTTGACAAAGCAAAGGCGTAGTAAATTGATACCGCAGTGGTTACGGTACAATTAGTACGATCTCTACTGGCCATTCATTAAAGAGCTTCTGTCTCAAGTATCATGTTGCCTTGTCTGACGTATACCAACTGATTTATATTACGAAAATCGAACCATTAAGAATAGAATGTTTTTTTAGGAAAGCGCAAGAAAATAGAATAAAATAAGTGTGAATATAATATTTCTAAATTTTTAGTAGACATTAATCTTATATTAATTAAAAATTAATATGTTAAATGGTAATTAAAAAATAATTTATAGTGACTATGTTTTTTATGGATTTATAAAGATAGATAGATAGATAGAATATTCTTCATTGTACACCAAAGGAAAAAAAACTATAAAGCGAAAATACATTTTACACATAGGGTAGAAATGGCGATCTTATCGCCAAAAGCAATTTCTTCCAGACAACCAGTGCATGGAAAGAATAATGGAAGAATATATAGAGATATTTACTATTTACATGAGATCATGTAAAATGCAGTGTTAGATAATTAATTTATTGAACTTCGTAAACTTCCGATTGTATACTTTGAGCAATAAATTCTACATAAATACCTAAAACAAATATAGAAACTAAACAACGCCACGTGCTAAGGTTCACATACATTAATTTCTCTTTTGGTTGATTTGAAATGTCATATAGAACATGTGGTGGATGGAGCAGTATTATTAATTATATAATTGGCTGATCAGGACGATTGTAAAAATAGCATCATGAGGTGTCTTGTTGTACAACCACATTTCGCCGATGCTGTTATTGAGTGCCATGTAATGGGGCATGGAGCGAGCAGTTCCACTTGGTGCTGCTAGTGAGAACTTCTACACGGAAGATCCCAATAACACTGCCTTACTCGGCATCGAACCCAGAACCTCACACTCAGCTGTCGCGCTTGCGAGTACTAGACCAATGAGACAGTTTGAAAAAAAAAAAAAAAAAAAAAAATATCAACAGCACTAAAAATGCATTTGTTCGTACAACCAGTGCCGGATCAACAAAAATCCACGTAGCAAGAGCAGCAATTGCTATGGGCCCCGTGCAAAAGGAGGCCCCGCGTATCCAAACTCACCCACCTCCACCTGAGCGTAATTATTTGAGTAAACTAATAAAGACGTGGTATATTGAATTTACTCGAAAGACAATCCACGTCAAACAATCGGTAACCGATTATTTCGTTGGCGAAAATAAAACACGAATTTCATAATTACGGTAAACGCACAAGTTCTACGCCCATAGCAGATCAAGGGCCCCTCGATAGAATTTGCTACGGGCCCCGCGCTTGCTTAGTCCGGCACTGGGTACAACCACTTTGCTTGGTGTCATACTCATGTTGTCCTGGTACCCTCTAAAGGACGACCACAGGTACTTATGAATAACAGTTACCGAATTTACGACTTTGTCAATTAGATAATTTCCATTCACGAGGACTGGTATACAACCTTGTCTTAGGACGTGGTAGCATCGTTGAATTGGCAATTATTTGTGTAGTAGTAGTAGTATAATGGCATGTTTACGAATGAGGTATAGTATTCGGAAGACATTTCGTTGTAGAGGCACGTTTAGCGATTGGCGCAGTGGTTGAGAGTTCGACTGCTGCGCTACGGGTCGCGGTTTCGATCCCCGCACGGTACAAATATTTGTATGATCTACAGATACTTGTTTCGGGTTTGGTTGTATATCTATGTGGATATTTGAGTTTGTAACCAACGATACAGAAATTATTCCTAGTGTGGAGTAACGTTTTTTTTTTAAAAGAATAAAGATGAAGTATTTCCGTAGTAACGTTTGATTTTAACATCAAGGTTCCTACAAATGTGCGTGGATGCGTACTTACTAGGCAATAAAATAACAGTAAAACCAATTTAGTTCGAGTGTTAACATTCACATATGGTCGCGTCCCACATAGCTGGGTTTAGTAACATTATCTGTGACATTGCATACCGAAGGTCGTTGGTAACTAAGCCAATAGGTGACTGATAAGGTGGGTATAACGGTGAAGAGCAAACGGTGAACGAGGAAAACATTTGTAGTGTCAGTCTATTGGCGTTGTCTTGCACGGAGGAATTTTGATGTGAAAGACATCACCTATCGGCGCTCCAGGGCAATCTAGCCAGTTTATATAAATAACATACAGTTATCGTATGCAAATTATTGCACAGTGACCTTGGAGTGAACGTATCAGCGGCTTATCATAATTATCGGAGGAGTAGGTACTGTGTTTGACAATACCTACCTAGATAATGAGGCGGCCTCTTTGTTAAACGTTATTGACGTTATCCATTGCCTTGTTTGATCTAATTTATCTATCTCTTTTGGAACTTTTCACTCCATCTATGTTTAATTAGTAAACCTAATTATTAAATTAATGCCTACGAGAAGTAAGCAGCGTCTCTACTTACGTTACTTTTTTATATCTTAATTAGCTTTGCGTGGGTTTCCAATTTAACATAACTTTTCAAACCCAGACTTTGAATTTCCAAAAATTCTTTTTAATCTTTGCTTACCTACATATTTTAAGTAATATCTGTGGAAAAAATGTAGGTAATCTTGCCTCATTAGTCTAAAGGTCTCAAGAGGTCACTCGTGAGATCCTGGCTTCGATTCCCGAGCGGGCAGTGTTATTCTGTACCTATGACAATTCTCAGTAGCAGCACGAAGCTTAGAACTGTGCACGGTAGGTAGATGGCAATAGGCTCACCCTTTATTACATGGGACTCAATAACGGCATCGGCAAAATGAATGTACAATAGTGTATCTAAATTATATTATCTTCAGAAACGTTTCTAGACTCAGTGGTGTCGGTTATCATAGGTATATGTATAATAGTTTCTTCTTATATACAAGGACACTTGTCCACCAAACACACGCAAAACATATACACATAATAATATACACCTTCACCTGGCATCGCAATCCTACAGTTCACAATTACATATTGATGACGCGGAAATAAATACATAGCAAAACACATAAATAAACCCGTCGTGAGCACTTTCGATCATCGGTTCCTCTTCCTACGTGTCCAGCCACTTTCATCTGGCATGCCATAGTTCATGCATAATGCCTGCATATTCCCTTCTATAGCTAGACTTGTATAGTGCTATGTGGCTGGGTATTGGCGAGTTGTGGCCCAAGTCGGGGACGGTTGGCGAGTTTTTACTCGTAAATGTGGACGAAAAATAGTTTGTTTTCAGAAAAACATCCAAATAAGTTGACGAGTCGTTTTCTTAGTTGATTTTATGTGTTTCGTGTTTTAATTTAGGTAGTATTAAGGTTTCGTATTATATCCTAATAATTATAATCATTTTCCAAGTTGTCTGTTTGGAAAAAAAACATATACAAAAAGCTTAAAAAATCTCATTAATATTTAGATATAATTAGAGTTTCTGTCTAGCTTCTTCGTGTCGTTTGTTTTTGTGATTTGTTTGCTTTATACTTATCTCGCAACGACCAAAATAAAAAGCAAGTAATCTTCATCAAGTGAAAATGTCATGTCATTAAAAACGTCATGTCGTATAAATGGCACGAACTTCATCAGCCACACCGACAACAGCAAGGCAATCTTAAATAAGAAGAATCTTAAGAAAGTAAAATGGGTTATTTAAAGGTATTCTGCCAACTAGAATTATCCACATGCGACTTACTATATTATTTGATTAAACATAAATAATCGCAATTATGTTATCGAACGATACGATCGAGGTCTAAAATTCATATTCAATTTGCGATCTTATCATGAAATTATTAAGTACTAGCGACCCGCCCCGACTTCGCACGAATAGCAGAGCATATACGCCTTAATTTTTGTCCTGTTGTAGTGTCGTATCAGCCTGTTACGTCGAGCATTTACTCAGCGCACGCCAGTAAAGCTCCCAGTCGGCCCGACATCATCATCGACATATTTCAGCCAATTTACGCAAAACTTTAACGAATTATACACCTAAACCTTCCCCATAAATCACTCTGTCTATTGGTGAAAACCGCATGAAAATCCGTTTAGTAGTTTTTGAGTTCATCGCGAACAGACAAACAGACGGACGCGGCGGGGGATTTTGTTTTATAATATGTAGTGTTAGATTGATTAGATTATCACTGAGTTAATTAGGTACAATTAGTGCAAAAGTAGCAGCTGCCATTGCATGTAAATTAATTACGATAATTTCGAGATTACAATGCTACTGATAATGAAATTAATAAGATATAAAAACAAACAACACAACAGCAAACACATTCGATATACTTATTAATGTTCAATGTCCTATTACACCTGCTACTCCTACTGGTAGCTTTTCTAAACAGTAGGTACTGCGCCTTAAATATACAACACTTTTCTTTTACGTATGTAGGTATGTACTGTAGAGGTTTTATATATACGGATACACTCTTTGGTATGGATGCTGGTGAGCAATAAAAGAACAAATATTTGAAAAGGTGTAATGTGTGACACAAAAATGATGGACCTTGTATTTGGGAGCTCGTTTGCAATCAATACACAGTTTAAGATTTTAATAGCAGTTTTATTACTGGTACACTACAGTACCTAAATTGATAGTGAAGTCATAGTGAACTGGCTCAAGCCTAAATACCCTAAAGGCTACGGGCAAAAATTAATAGAAACATGGAATGGTGAATAATGTAATTTATTTTTTGCTTGTTAAAACTTTAATAAATCTCAATAAATCTTATAGATAAAAATATAAAAAAACGCTACGTCTCATCTTGTGTACCATCCACGATAGCGGCGCAGGCGCCCGTCAATACGCTTAAAAGGAAAACTGTTTCCGCTCAGCGCCACATCCAGGCGGTACAGGGACAGAACCTTTTCACTTTCTACGAAACCTGTGCTTTTATCGTGTGTACTTTTAAATGGCTTCGCTTACATGGTTAATGAATTCAAGCTGGCTAACTTGTTTATGGAAGTCTTTGACTCGGAGAGTCATAACTTAAGCGCACGCGCACTAATTTAAGGTAAGTATTTATTTCTTTGGACCATACATTTTGGCGATCCCTTATGTAGGTGGGGTTATATGCAGTTATTGAATATTTTAGAACCTAAAATCATACATAATCATACCTATAAATAAAATAGGTATTAAGAAGATAGTCAAAATAACGCAATTTAGCATCTTAAACTCGTAACGATATGTACGCACGATCGTCGGAAACAAAAAAATATACGCCAAACACGCAAGTTAATATATCCAAATAAATATTTCACGTAGTTTTTCGCAATTAATAAACAAGCTACATGTTCCACAGAAGAACAACCTAAATACGCCGCCATGTTGTAATTCATCACCATGTCGCCACCGTAGATAAACACTTACTGCATATCTAGAAGGGCCTGTAATTATGTGGTGGCGTAATGACACTTAGTGTTAAACATGTGGTTGGAACCGCAAAATATGTGGTTGTACGATTATTTTAATGCAATTTTGTCTTTCAATTAATTTGCTATAAATAAGGCCGTTAAAGTCAGATGTTGGTTTTCTGCGGCGGATGTTATTTATCGGCTATTGATAAATACGATTTTCCTTTTCCTACCGTTTGTTTATTTCAATTAGGATGTAGGCGTGCTCTTGTTAGCAAATAGACAGACACTTCCTTCCTCTTGGGTATGATCAGTGGCGTGCGGTTCATAAAGACAAAAAGACACCGCCTACCTTACATAACTCAGATAAATATTTATTATAAGATATTTGAGGTGGCAAATCACCTACATCATTATTTAATCGAAAAGACGACGAACCAAAACCAACATGCCGTAGGTATTTATGGTAAATGGTAGCTTTTAAAATTGTCTGCCTATCCTGTCTGAAAACTCTGTGTACGCCGCTGGGTATGATGATATTACTAACTAACGTTTTGCAGTAGAACCGTGCGTTGACGCGTATTTTGCTTTTTTCAACTATTTTACTTGAACTACAATCGCTAATATGTGAATTTCTCCCGCAAAAAGTTAATACTTTGCCAGTGTGCTGAAGCTATTAAACGTATACAGTTACACGCTTATTCTTCTAAAACTATTAATCATAAAATTTAAATGTCTATGTATTTTTATGTATCCGCAGATACTATATGTAAAATTGGTTAAGATTTCAATCACCATTTCCTGTAAAAATAGCTTTTGATTTTCATTAAATGTATGACATCTTATTTATGCTGACTGTACCTTCCTGATCAATATTGTGATTCGTATTCACACGTATTTGCTTCTAATTTACTGTCACATTAGTGCGGCCTTGGGAAACAATTTGGGCCTCTGTATGTCTACTAGTAAACTGCGATAAGTCGAGAAAAATACCGTTTAACCTGCTCGCCATACGGTTCTTAACCCCATTCTACGACCGCACTTCTTGACCACAATATTTATATCTGTGATTTGCAACCACAACACCTGTGATTGACTTCACTGTCCGATTACTTCAAACTGATGTTCAAAGCATGTTTCTCAACACCTCGCTTCATTTATTATTATGATGGGCATTGCATCACAGATCGGTAATTGAACACAGTAGATTTACCTCTGACCCCACGTTATATGAAATTACTTCATACATAATATCACAGTAATTTCGAAATTTAAAAGTAACCCTTGCGTTACTGAGTCGTACTTGCCTAATATTAGAAATAAGTAAATGTACGTATTGCGTCGTAATAAAGAATAAATAATGAAATACCTGACTGAGTTGCTTTTGTTTTATTTAATGCTGATTATATTTACCTAATACATGTAAGAATAAATTTTATGTTTTCAATAAAATATAAATTAACCTTTGTTTATGAATCTGTGTATATTAAATTTAATTTCCGAATATTCTATAAAGGGTTAACGTTTGACCACAATTCAGCGGCAAAAGAAGATGGATTTTAAAGTCTAGGCATTATAAAAGTAATAAAAAACTTAATTCAATGTTAAGACAATCTGCGCTACCAGTAATTTCTTCTCACACAAACCGTCGTAGACATACGTATTACTCAGACATTCTCCAATCTCCAATCACGTTAGCAAGTAATCATGCACGATAATGTGATAATACGAGACTGCTCATCCGAATCACACATCGATGAATGTTAAGTTAATTGCTACTCTGCGTATAAACAAGTTGCAATTATTAGCGTATCGCGTGACCACTAGTTGCAATAGTTTTCGTGTCAGCTGATGTAACGACGGTAATGCCTTCTTCAGTGGGTCAGGTGCCTTCTAATTTAATTTGGTATAAGTATTATGTTTAGTTAGTAATGGAAAATTGGTAATAAATATTTAAGTTTTATGTAAGACAATGCAATCAGTTCCCACGCAAAGAGAATAAGTTTAAAAAATAAATCAAATGCCTTTGTATAGTCTGCCCATGTTTTTTGAACTTAAAGTCCGATTTACAGCTTCTAAATCTTGACAGCGCAAAGAGACATTGATAACTAAGAGATCACACAACCAGGAAAAAAAGACTTAATTTTTTTATGTCACATAGAACTGTAAGGCGCTATTTTTCGAAATGAATTTGAATAAAGTGATGGATGAAGACGATGTAGAAGAAAAAACAGAAGTGAACAGACTATTAGATAAATTATAACAAGGTGCTGTCTTCGCTACCGGCGTCACAAGAATTCGTTTCCCTCAATTAATCAAAGAATCATGCAAGTGATTCTTCATCCAGAGATGAGCGTAGAAAATTATTCAAATAAAGTGATTAGCAAATCAAGTAGGTAACTCGGTTTCCAATCATACCAATGATTAACATGTGATTTTTTTGATCCACGATTATGATCACGGACCACATAATGGTGATCTCATGAGAACACGAATAGCATGGCGACGTGTACGTAAATGAGAAGCGTGTATTGCCTTGGTTTGATTTAAAAAACTTGAGATTCTCAGACTGACCACACCTTTGGGCGTGTTGCACAATTATAGTGATTGTAATGTGGTCGAAATGACAGGTTGCAATATATTTTGGTGGTCACTGAAATGTTGGTACAGTTACTTAATTATCATCAAGGACATTTTATTTTGATTTATTACCAAAAAAAAAAAACTAAAAAAATATATCAGTAATTAACGTACACTTGCTAGCAGCAAATGTTTAATTATATAATTTACTAAAGTCATTTATTGATAGGCCTTATTTACCGATTAGCTCTTATTGACCCGGTTAAATATTATCATGTTAATTAATGGATGATAAAGAAACACATTTTAGTAACCACAAATGGCGCATTATAATGATCATATTTGGGTCAGTCCACAATAATCTTACTGAAGAGATCATATTTGACAGTTGTATAAATTGTTCATCTATGGTTGACGCATTTGGCCTAATGAAGTCTTAATTAATCGATAATAGCCTCGAAATAAATAAGAATAAAAAAAAAAATTAAAAAAAAGTCTTATAAAGGAAATTTCTTCAATATTTAGATAAACGTCGTTAATTTGAAATTGGAACAGTCTTAGTACGGAATTAACATAGGATAATACTGGCCCGAGGTAAATCTAAATTTTAAAAAAGAATGCCATTGACGTTGGCATCAATGAGGTTTCAATTAAAAAAGGTTGAGGTCTGACTGGAGCATGTACATACATTTACTTAGATTTACATTCTGCTATTGCTATAGCAGCTTGCGTAGAATCATGATGCTGCTAAAATTTAATGTAATGTGCAGTAATGTCTAGCTGTGTATGTGTATAACGTTAAAACGGCTTTTCTTGTGTTAAAGAATGTGAAACGTCAGACAGACGTTGTTGATTCACTTTGTGGAAATCAGCGGGTTTCATATTTGGACTGTTATATTTTTATCTCGTTTAATGTTGAATAACTGGCTTGGTTCATAGGAGCTCAACTTAAACTCTTACACCGAAAATACAAAAAAATGAAAGGTGAAACTTTTCTTAACAACTTTTGACAGTAACCCTTATTGACTTCGTACTTTTGAGCCATCCACCCATTTGTACATAACGTGTCCTATCTCAGTTAATTGACGCCGGACTGGCTATAATTGGTTCCTATTCATAATACTTATCTGTTTTCCTAGTCATTGTTACTGATATTTAAACTATTTTACATTATATACTCATGTTCCGTAACTTCGTACTTACTCTGACACGATTTTTGGATGAAAATCTCCTACTTTAGGAGTTTTCCATCCAAAAATCGTGTCAGATCAGTTGAACAGCAGCCATTAGCCCCAATAATAAAACCTTACGTCACAATCAATCATTCTCGCATCTCTTATTCCAGAATGAGAGCATAAAACATCGTCGTAAACAAAAAGAGATCACAGATAACACAATGTATGGTAGAAACTAAGAAGAGCGATGTATCTAGTAATCCTAGATACTAGGTAGATACAACGGCGAGACGTGGGAACTGCACACAACAATTATATGAGCGAAAATCTAGTGTATGCGCTTTCCCAAACATTACATTCAGGTGAGATTGTGATGTATTGTAAGCTAGCTATAGCGCGCTGCAAAAAATTCTTAAGCGATATACCTTTTCTTTTTAAATCGTGTGGAAATGCTCATGCATATCTGCCGCCCTGGGGGAGGCGATGGGTGATCACAGACTTTTACCGATAGCGCCGGAGACACGGGATTCGCTCACGCATTCATCGCACCCTAATGAACTGGAATAAGGTGTCGTGATCGGAATTACGGCGCCTTTTGGGAAGGATTTAGGACGCGATGGTATTAAATCATTTCGGATGTAGGAAAACCAAATTTTTTAATGATGTAAAGATAGGATAGAATAATTTATAATACAATTTCAATATGGGTTGCAGGGATTTTGCCTACAACATAGTGATTTTGTACAAGCCTTCAGTCAAATTGCAGTGCTAGCTAAAATCGGAAGTTTATCAAATAAACACAAAAGATTTTTTTTTATTTATATAAATCATGCAAAATCAAAACTAAGAATCCCATCTCCAAACTTTTATATAGCTATAGCATTGCAATCGCATCCACCTCTGTATGGTGCACAAACCTAACTATTACGAGATGTGACACCCGTCACACAGGCGTTCCACATTGTTACATATTTTAAACGAGGAACACTTCCTGTTCAGTTTAGTCACCAAACGGACACAGATGTTACTTTCGGTTAAGTTATGTGACGTATTACTGATTTTGACCGGTGTGGTTGTGTTCTACCGTCTTAATAGCTCTGTTTAGTATTGCATATTTAGTGTACCTACATTATAATTAATTTAGACTTTCTTCGAAGAGATGCTAACATAAGGAATTATTAATTATTATAAAGGAATATTCATAAGTAATTTGCTAACTTTCTTAATATTGCATCAAGTTATTGTTAACCTCGAACGAGGTAATCGCAAAAGAGAGAAAAAATATTTTTTGTTTTCTTTACTGAAATAAAAACATGATATTCTCTCCTTGATCAAAGTTAATGGCATGCAAAAGCAAATAACTTTATCCCGTAATCGTTGTTTTGAACTTCGCGTTCATAATACATACAATTTTTTTTTTATAGTTTGGCATCTTGATTTTGACGACGTTAAAAATCCTTAAGTAATAATTTTGTTGCAAATGTGTTTATTTCTAATTGTTTATGATTTGGAATGAAGCATAAGAAAAAAAGGACCAGTAAGTATCAATGTGATAAAAAACTTTTTTTTGCCTGTTTATATATATAGTAAATATACTGGCTGACTTACCATATAGACAGAAAAAAAAAATCGTGCAGAATTTTACATTTTTTTTTCTTATCAATACTCTAAATTGAGGTACAAGAAACATGAAGCTGCCATAAACAGAATTTAAGGCAACAAATTTAAGCAGACGAAAATCGCTGGCCCCATCATTACATATTAAGTAATTATACTATTTTAACTGTGACGTAAGCACACCAACCGGTCTTGTGTGCTCAAAGTACAAGGCAAACTATATTTTAAAGCACTTTTTCATTATTATGAGGGTATTTATTATTTAATGGCACATGTTTTTCAACGCTCGCTGGCTGGCAAAAAACGTCCAGCTTCTTTTTATTTCTTGAGGTTTTATATCAAAATAAGAACTCCACAGGTACTTTAAAGTCGTTTATTTAATATTTTGCCATTATTTTGCTAATTGATTTTTTTGTGATAATGTTTTATGTAGTGTTTTGCATCAAGAGCATTTATAATCTTTTTGTGTGTGTTAATTTACATAAAATATTCTATTAAGAGTATCATCAACATTTTAATTGTAATTAATTATATACTTTATTCCTTATCACTTGTCCAGTGATTAAAAGCTTCTATTGTTGTAACATTTCTTTGATTTATTTCTAAGAATTCAAACAATTTCGTTATTCAGTTACCTTGAAGCTGGTTAGAGTATAATTTGCAATTTTGTCATGTTTATGATGTAAATTATCAAAACCGAATACTAATGAGTACTGGTACTAAATTACTGTTAAAACCTCACTTAAAAAAAAAATACTTATTACTACTTGAGAATGTAGAGCCACCTTCCTATCTAAAATCTAACATAGTCTTTTTATATATTTTATCAAAAGCCTTAGATATTGTCTGTGTTTATCTAAGCATGTTTGTTTTGCTGATGTCACGTAATGGTGACCTTGGGCGAGTCAAACGAATGATTCTAAAACTTTATAATTTTAATTAAAAATATATAATTTATTATGCATCTAGTTGTGTTTCTTTCAATTAATAATTTGACGTCGCGGTTGGCGCAGTATTGGCCTTTATGCGGTGGCAATTCTCGACGCTACAAATATTTGTTTGACCTACAGACAGTTGTTCCGTGTTTGAGTATATATGCTTGTGAGATTTGTTTTTGTAAAAATACCCAAGATACAGAAGGTTATCGAGGGTTAATATTGAAAGAAAAAAAAGAAACACGTTTTATTAAAATATAACTTCTACGACATGAAAAAAGAAGCCCCCATAAGTGAGCTAATGGAGTAGTTTGCGGAAATGGTTTGAGCGAAGTGAATAAAATTATGCTTAGGTGCCTTTGTCTTTACCTTCTACGACCTAGGGCTTAGACAAATAGCCTAGAACAGTGGTTCCCAAAGTTGACTGGACCGCGACTCAACTAACAAAAAGTTCCAAATTCGGGACTCACCTCTAGGTTTTCATGAAGGAAAAAAGGGCATAAACTATATGAATGAAAAACTGTTCAAACAAGAAAAAACACACTCAGTTGCGATCCAAAGTGTTATTATTTAAATACAAAGAGTGCTATTTTTTTTATGAAAAGTTTTGTTTCTTATTTTTTATTATTTTTCAAGGCCCACACAATATTCGCTCGCCACCCACCAGTGGGGCGCGACCCATAGTTTGGGAACCTCTGGCCTAGAGTCTAGTAGGACTAAGATCAATAAGAACTTTTCAGGAGCTATAATATAGAATACACTTAATATCACATAGCATAGATGTGCAATTTTAAAATCACATCATACCCACAAACGTGCAATTGAAGTCATATTAACAACATAACATGTCTGAGACACGCTCTCAATGATCATAAAAAGTACCACTCAATAATAATTGCAAGACAAACATCAATTTATGGTGCGCCTGAGTTGTTTAAAGTATAAAGGTCGCTGTGTAGCTTGGGAGGGAAAAAGAGGAAATTATGTAGAGCCTATAATTTATAGCGGATTGAACATGAAACTGTTTAGATTACGATAAGGCCAGTTAATTGGTTGAACTTGATTTTCCCGCAAATATGATTACATTTTCTCTGTAAAACACATTCTCTGTGACATAAAAAACCGGTTAAAAATCTAAAATTAAAAAAATCTTAATTTATTTATAGTACATGCATTTAGGGTCAAAAGGTCTTGTTTCTCCGTATTCCCATACATTTGTATGAAAATTTAATATTAATATATGTATTTTCCAGCATTGGCATTATCTTTACCACCATTATACAATCAATCAAACAATCACCGTAGCTAATCTTAGTTAGACAAGTTTTCTTAAATTTAGATTTTCACTGGAGATGTATTGCGACCTCGACATTTAATTGCTTAGCATCACTTGTCTGAATGTTATTTTTATGGATTTGAATTCGCATTTTGCTAAGTCCTACGGGCACGTTATCTTTCATTTCTTTGACCTTAGACTTTTCCGCACACATTACTCTCTCCGCTACACAAGGAGAGAGTAACAGAGAAAAGGAAACCTCACCACACTAGAGTTCATTAACCTCGTCGGTCCTATCCGCCGACCTTCACCTAGAACCGTAGATCACTATAAGCACCAGATGCATTCATACAGCAAATATTTGTGACACACATCCAACCAAATGTTGGTGCATTTTCAACATTCATAGACAGTTTACAAACTACTAACACAAATGTTTCGTAAACAAACGGTTCAATGGACATAGCAATGTAATTGCGTATTGCGTGCTCCCAATCAATAGCGTGCATATTATTTACGATGGTGCATGGCAGTGCATTTCTGAGCAACGTAAAAGGCGCTACCGTATCATTGCATCAGGATTCGTAACGCATTATATTAATTGATTGTATAATATGTAATTATAAATCTTTCAAGTTTGTAGGTCGAATCTGGAAATGCTTTTAATTGGATTTTACAAGTTATTTTATCAGTTTTATTACAACGTAAGAGGTGGAATGATTTGTTCAAGTTATTCTTTCACTGAAGCACGTTTCGCGAGTTGGTCGTCCATTAAACGTGACAGTGTCTTGGTACAAATACATTCCTGTATAAGTATAATTCTCGGATATATTTTTGACAAATTGGTACTGTCCTTGAAGGTCCGTTGCGCCTGCGTATTATAAATGCAACCTAGTAGGTTCTTGAAAATGAAAGAGCCAAGCCAAGGATCGTAACATTCAACGCCAGAATACTTCAATTCATGAACAAATTTGAGTTTTGTCGTCGACTTCTATAAACTGAAGTTATTTTCTAGCTAATGATCGCAACTCTTCAGTCAATTCTTTAGAAGCCACTGAAGCCTTTCTGCTTTATAGTTAACAGGACTCGTAAGTTACAATTATGTCCTATTATGGTAAGATTATAATTATAGCGGAGGAGCTGTAAACATGATTTGCTATAAATTATTCTTGATTGAGCAACTGATGGATGTTTCCTCAATTTTTCTTAGTCTCTAATTGGTTGTTCGACTTGATTAGAACATTTATCAGCTGCAGTTGAGGTAAATGGCTGAGCATCATCAGGCAAGCAAATGTAGGTAGCGATTTTATTTTGTTTTTCGTCTAAACATAATATAGTCAAAGTCAAAGTGTTTTATTTCAAGTAGGCCTTTTCAGGCACTTTTAAAAAGTCGAGATTCTAGGCGCACGGTTCCAAAAGGGGATGTCCTATGGAGAAGAGACCGACAAGAAACTCCACGGATACTCTTTTCAAAAACAAAAAGTTAAATAATATATATGTATAAATAATAAGAAAAATACAAACTTACTAGCTTATAGCATCACGCCTGTATTTCCCGAAGTCTTGTCTCATGTAATAGGGGGCGAGCATATTGCCATCAACAGTTCCAGACTCCGTGCTGCTACTGAGAATTTTTCATACAGAAAAACCCAATAGCACTTGGCCCGACCGGGAATCGAACCACCAAAACAAAATAAGGTAGTCAAAAGTTGACGATTTGACAAACGATCGTGTCGTTTGAAATATATAATATTATATACGGTATTATTATATATATATATCTTAAGTTTAGTTTTTTAATACGATTTCTGTCTCTTTACCGAAAATTATATTTCACAATATTTTTTATCGTGATCGCTTCATCATGAACTTACATGATTGAAATTGCTATCTTGTTATTTATAAATGTGGAGCCGATCAAAACTTTCTTCTATATTGAATTATACACTGTCTAACAGATTCGATAGTAATATCATAAAAATAAAGCTATCTATTTTTAATTACTCAAATGTAGGTGGTAAATGGAAAAAGGCATTTGGTTGTCAGTTGAAACGGTTCTATCTGTAAAGTGCCGATAGACTTTCTTTCAATCTATTCTCACTTAAAACTAACTTAGCCTAGATAGGTGACAAATCATTAGCTTCGACGTGAGATAGATATCACTCTTGTTTTACTTAATGATATAAAAAGTTAAAATGCATGTGCGAAAAAACATAATTAAGCTTATTTTCCTTGTTGGTTGTGAAAGGTTAAGTCTAAGCTAGCTTTAAGCACGTTAACTTAATTTAAAACACAATCATATGAGATTAAAAACTAAATAGAAACGATCAATCGATTTCTTGGTGTTTAATAAGTATCTAACAGGTTCGTAAGAACATACTCTTTTTGCAGTTAATTTATTATTAAGATGATTAAGTGTATTTTATTTAATCTGCCCAAGCTTAGAACTCTCTTATAAGATATGTTTGCTTATGTTCTATAAAAACCAATATAGTAATTTAAATGGACCGCCATTTGTACCCTATGTGTAAAATGTATTTTCGCTTTGTAGTTTTTCCTTTGGTGTACAATAAGGAATACTCTATCTATCTATAACATTTTTGGTAGGAACATTTTGGGCCAAGTGTGAACATTCCATAATTTTTTTTAAACTTTTGCAATTATTTTTGGCAAAATTAACTGAGTATTGCGTCAACAGCACATGAAATGAAAACTTGACGACAGGGTTGACACAGTGGTTGAGAGATTGATTGCTGTGCTACGTACCGCGGGTTCGATTTCCGCACGGAACAAATATTTGTATAATCTACAGATAGTGGTTCCGGGTCTGGGTGTTTGTCCATGTGAATATATGTATTTGTAAACGCACCCACTACACAGAAAGTATTTCCTAGTGCGAGACAACGCATTTTCAAAAAAATTAAACTGTCTAAAACAGCCATACTCAAACTTTTTTTTCTTGGGCCACTTTCAGATCTTAGCTGTGTGCCGCGGGCCGCTACATATATCACAAAATCTTTTATTTAGGTGTTAATGAAAAAACATATTATGTTTAATTGTTTATTTAAATTTTAGTGAGAATGATGATCACGCGTCGTATCACGTGTGCAATCAGTGCCCTATACCTATTATTCCCGCGAAATTTTAAATAGGTAATTGGCTTAGTAACTTTGTTAATAGAATTTGAAGCAACAACGGGTGGGCCACTTTCGAAAGCTTGGCGGGCCGCAGTTTGAGTGTGGCTGGTCTAAAATGATAGCCGGAACAACATGAACCTGTGTATTCTGATAGCTGGTGGCAAACAGAGCGTGGTCTGCTACTTCATAGATTATAGACGAGCAGCACTCGACACCTATTGTACTTATTGTGTTATCTATCCAACACACGTCTAGATAACAAATTAAACTTGATAATTATAAACAGTTAATTGGTTGTTTGACATTGTTTGTATTGAACTTTATTTTCATGATAAAAAATGAATATCTTAAAAATAACAACGTTTAAAGCTACGATATACCTAATTATATATTGCATTAAATGTATTTATTTACCTAACAAGTATATAAATTGGTTTTTATTATCTTCGCAGTAAATTGCAATGAGTAGGTAGAAGCAATGCAAATGTTTTTAATGTTGAAACTTTATGTTGAAATTTATACCTCTAGTTTTATTAGTAACAACATTATTAGAAAAAAAAAAACATTGAAACTAACAGCAAACATTTCTGCTGTAATACTCGTAATTACGAGTATCAGCTAAAAGTAAAATGCCTGTAAGAATCATCTTTCTACAATTGTGATTAATGTCAAATCCCGAGCTATCTCAAAAAAAGTGAAAAAAAAAAGTGAAATAAAAATAATACAAACTCCTAGTACTATTTGTTAACTATTATTGGTATAACATATATACTAGGTATCAGTTCGGAAAATCTCTGCAAACCTCGTCTGTAGTTAGGTATGTAAAACAAGATAAAACTCTTTAGTTAAATTGTTGCGATAAGAGAGGAGATAAACAATATCACTACACAAAAATGAGCGGTTATTATAAGAGACTACTCTTAGGTAGAACGAAATAATCAAAAAATAATAGGTCATATCTATGCACGTAAAACATTTTTTTTTTAAATATTTCGTGAACCAGAACTATATTATTTTGAACATAAAAACCTATAATGATAACCCGATAATTCCTTTCACACATTTCTCGTTCAATAATTTTCATTTGATTCCTTATAAATTTCGTACAGACCCAATATGCTACACCGGTAACCGTAAGTAATCATACTTGAATGATCGCTACAAATCTACGACAAGCGATCAAAACACGATCAGCCGCAAAAGAAATAAAGCCTTATCATCACCTGTTCAAATACACAAACTCATACCAATCGACTTCAAAATAACTCACTAATATACACTTGTACGTTTTCACATCACTACACAAAAATTGGCGGTAAAAGTTTGACAGTTACTTTTTTAATGTAGGTTAAAAAAACGCGGTGAAAAGAGGTTTGGATTCGGAAAACAGATTTCGCGTTGGCGCGAAAAATTCGGAGCGCGCAGACGGATGCGAGCGTCGCGTGCAAAGACGGCTAACTTAATGCGTGCGCGCTAACTATAGAAACCGATGCGATGACACCACACGGTGTTAAACTAAAGATTAAAAACTTATAATTACTAGTAACGTAATCACGACTATTAGGCGTGTTTTGTTTAACATATTTTTTATCCGATTATGCATGTAACTTGGGCAATTATTAGATTATACGCTTCGTTAGTAAGGACCTGAAATACTGTCTATATTATGTAACAATTGCGAAAATAAACTAACCTACTTTTATCATTGAATAAATTATTATATTTTATTCGTCAGTTATAGAATGCTCAGATCGAAACTGCTAAAAATAACCTTTAACACAATGACAGCAAGAAATATATGTAAATAATGCTATTAATAAATCAGTATCTGACTCTGTATTCTGACGTCATTGACTAACTATAGACAATATCTACGTAAACGTCAGTCAAAGAGGAATACTTCGAATATTTCTGCTATAATTAATAGATAAAAGCAATTTCGTATTTATCAGCAGTTTTCTTCAATGGCGCATTACATCATGTGTGCCTTTTGTTTGAAGAAGGCTTACGTTGTCAGACGTATACTTCAAACTATAACATAGATAGTGAAAATACCTGAAGAACACCTACATAGCACATAAGATCTAAAATCTAAAGATAAAAAAAATCGTCAAACAATAAACAAGAAATAACGTAGAAACGATAAAAAAAAGACAGTTGTAAACGGAATTTTTCGCAATGCGGTTCATTGACGCGTGTCGAAAGCGACATAAGCGCTGAGGGGGTTTAAACCAAAGAGATCTAATGCATAAGCATAAGGACATATTATGTCTAGGCATTATGTCATTCCCACACTTAACACAAAACGACGGATAACAGCTAGAAATGAGTGGCCAGTAACACGTCTCGCGTCAATATTAATCCGACATTAATCCTTGTTCAAGTTAATCCGCGCTGTGTAACCAGTCCGTGCGGTTTTCACGAAGACGCGTTTATGAAAATGTATAAGAGCAGGAATTGCGACGCTCCTGTTAATTAGATTATTTAGCTAAGAATTCATTATGTTCTATTTTTTATTCTTGTATAACTTTGACTGCTAGATATTAATATTTTTTTTATAACAAAAAACGTAATATCTCTGTGTCCGATCCAGGAAACGAAGCCAAGACCTCACACTCAGCAGTTGCGTTTGCAACTACTAGACCAATGAGGCAGTTTCTGATATCACGCTATTTCCCAAAGGGTTTGGCAGAGGTGTACTATTGTACACCCACATTTCCGATGCTATTATTGAGTCCCATGTAATAGGGGACGAGCCTATTGCACTCTTCCGGGCACAGTTCCAGACTCCGTGCTGCTACAGAGAATTTCCACACAGAAAAACACAATAACACTTTGCCTGACCCGGGAATCGAAAGCAGGACCTCACGCTCAGCAGTCACGTTTGCGAATTCTGATTCTGATTTCTGATATTTAATTAGTCAAGTACATATATATAGCGGCGAACACACAGATGCTTGAATCATACAATATTTTGTATGAAAGTCTTGGCTTGACGTGTAATGTCCAACCTTCACCGTTTTCCTGCAATCCTGGTCATTTTACTTGTAAATCACTTGGCATCGTTGTGGGTCATAAAACCTTCACTATTGAAAGGTAATAATGTCTCATGAATATATAATTTGGACATGTTAGGTACCAATGGATGGCGTTCTCTTATGATTTGCTGAACAAGAATGTTTCGGAGTGAAGGTTCAATATATGGTTTGGTTAGTATTAAATGACAATTAGTCAATCAATACATATAATAAAATTATAACAGGCCGATGTCTGTACATTATAGATATTGGAGAAAAACTAACATGGAGGTCTTTAATAGAGCAACAGAAGCCAAAACAACAGTTTTTAGAATTTTTGTCTGCCTATATGTTTGTACACGCATCACGCAAAAACTACTGCATGAATTGGAAAGCAGTTTTAACCGATGTAGTGCTAGAGGTCTAACTTAAAATATAGGCTCTATTTTACCTCAGGAAAATATCAGATTTTAAATTCCACGCGTATGAAGTCGCGGGCAAAAGTTAGTTAGTAATGAAATAATACTAAACCACTCAGAGCTTCAAACTTTTTTCTCCGACTCTACATGGCCATAATAAGGCCAATTAAACTTCAGCCTATTAAAGTCTATTAAGCCTGCGATCCAGGCCTCTGTTGGGAGGGACTAGGCCGTTCTCCAAGGCCTAGGGGGTCTAATACGAGATTTCTTCAATCTCCACCATAGTTGACGTAGGTAAGCCGAAATATATGAAAATAAGCACGTGTCTACGGTATGAGTTCATTTAGATGCGCGCGCACGATATTTTCAGACAATTTTGACTAAAATTAAAATTCGTACTTGATACAGTTCTAAAGGGTCCATGTCCCGAATAATTCGTTCTAGGACATTATCGGGTTCCTCACGATATTTTAATTCGCTGATTGAATGGAACATCCCGCAACAAGAGCCAAAAAAATACCTGTATTATTTGATTACTGTTATTTACATGTTAACAGACATAAGATGTTCTTGAAACATTGTTTTGTTTCCTTAGTAATAATGATGAACGCCGCGACCTTGCGGGTGTCAGCAGAGTCAAAGATCGCCCCGCGCTCGGCTGCGCGCGCACGTGACGACTCGCGTTTAGACAAATTACCTATACTTTATGTCGATACTTTTTTATATATACATAAAAGGTACCTATTATCTTGCTAGTGCGTAATAACACAAATCTGACTTAGTCGTCTAGACACACAATTAAAGCTATTGGTAGTATTTATAAAGATCCTTGCAAATATCTTATCTATATTTCCACACTATTATGAATGCGAACGTAACTGTGTCTGTCTGTTTGTTACCTCATCTCGTCTAAACCACGGAAACAGTCGTTATGAAATTTAACAAAGGATGTACCCTGAGTCCTAACAAGAACATAGTCCTATTATTACTGTTTCGGCAAAATATTAATTAGATAATAATTTTTTTTTTAAACTTTGCCCCAAACTTGGAGTAGTTGTTGTATCGTGGGTGCGTTTACCAACACATATATTCACATGGACATATACCCAAACACTGAACAACTATCTCTAGATCGTAAAAATATTTTTTTCGTGCGGGAATATAATCCACGATATGTAGCGCAGCAGTCGATCTTTCAACCATTCCGCAAAACGTGCCGTCAAAAATTCTACCACCTTCGCGTTTTACTTTTTATTGGTAACTTATCAAATCATTTGATATGGTTACTTTACAACAACTGACGTCAGGTGGCAAGCAGATGGCTTAAATAGGGGTGTTCATATATTAGAAAAAAAAAAACGTGTGGGTGACAGTTGTCTATAAACTAATAGGTATATTCGATAACAGTAACATTCTATTCGTTCCATTTTCAAATATTATAAATGTTTTACATTAAAAGTAAGTAGTTATGTGCCAGGAACATAAACAGTGAAATAAATCATTATCAAGGTTTTTCTGCTATACGATAGTCTGGCCTAGCGACGGAGAAGCACATTTTGTTTACTACTACACCGTAATGAAATATGATGAAAATATTTGCTACATAACATGGCATCACGCCTGTATTTCACGATGGATTAGGCAGAGCTATGCATACTAGGACCCGGGTACGTCCTAAAACTACGTCCAGACACCGGAGGATGGGCAGCAGCGTTCTCTCACTAATTGGTGACCCACTGCGATCCCCAAGCCGCCTGCCAAGCGTGGGGATTATGGCAAACTCCCCCTTGGGGGAGGCCTTCGTTCAGCAGTGGACGTCTTCTGGCTGATGATGATGATGATGATGATGCATACTATTCAACATCCACATTTCACTGATGTCATTATTGAGTCCCATGTAATAGAGAGCGTGTCTATTGACATTTATTGAACACAGTTTCAGGCTCCGTGCTGCTACTGAGAATTTCCGTTCAGAAAACCATATGAATCGAACCCAGGAGCTCATACTCAGCAGTCGTGCTTTCGACCACTAGGTCAATGAAGCAATCAAAATATTTTCTATTAGAGAATTATTGTAATATTCTGCCTAATTGCATTGCTGCTGAACGTGTGGTCCTGGGTTTCAATTATCGGGTCAGGCAGTCCTATTAGGTTCTTCTGTATGGAAATTCTCAGTAGCAGCACGGAGTCTGGAACTGTGCTTGGTAGATGGCAATAGGCTCGCCCCCTATTAGATGGGACTAAAGAACGGCATCGGCGAAATGTGGGCGCATAAAAGAGCATCTCTGTCTAACGCTTCGGATAATAGGCGTGATGCTATGTTATGTTATTCTAATACATAGTTAGTTTTGTTAGACATACCTACCTACCTAGTCTCTCAAACCAAACGACATTATAACGACAAACCTACTTAAAAATACAGTGCAAATAATAACGATAATATCGTAAAGATTTTAATTATTCCTTGCGGTTCCCACAATCTAGCAATTGATTAACTTGAAACTAATTGTTAGATATAGTCACCACAATGGAAATGGTGATATTCCCGAACACACCACAAGTCATTTGACGCCATCCACCAGTCACACGAATTTCATGATTCCACGATTCGTATAACTTAGAAATCTTCAAGGCGAGAGGGAATAGGCATTTTTTGAGCTTGCGTGATCCATCCTCGGCAGCATTGTCACTCACCATCAGGTGAAGTGCTTCCAAAAGCACTCAAATTACTAGTAAAAAAAAAGATTTTTGGGATCCTCCGTCCTTGTCGTCGTCCAGATGTCGTCCAGATCATATTTGTAAGGAGTTCTCTGGTGTGACGTCATATACATATGTATGTTGCAATTTTAAATTTTGATTTTTTTATTGTGCTTCGTTGGAATTAAAGTCTATTGTTTTAATACTTCGTCACCCCCTGTTGTTGACCCCTCCCTCCCCCTTAACATGTGACGTAATTTAAGGATGGCCCTGTCGGCGTAAAACAGTCTTTTGTTTTACCCCGACAGTACTAAGCCATATAAAACCAAGCCAGCTAATATAAAACCAAAGGAATCTCTCTTTCTCAACACAATTCAATCTGATTCCATTTGAAATCATCCCACGCTAGCTGTTAACGTTGATAGGTGTCTGTTTGGTGCCGCAAGTGATAGACTTTTATACTGTATATATACATTTACATACTTACATGTACATAGGTTCACACTATGTACTCACAATCGATATCTCTGATACGTTATTTGACGACACGGTTGGCGCAGTGGCTAAGCGATCAGCCTTCTGATCTTATGATCTACAGATAATTGTTTCGGGTCTGGGTCTTTGTGTATGTGAATACATGCCTCGGAAAGCACGTAAAGCCATTGGTCCTGCGCCTGATCTCTCTCCGGTCGTGTCGGATTGCCGTCCCATCGGGCTATGAGAGTGAAAGAATAGAGGGGGCACCTGTGTTTGCGCACACACTTGAGCTCTATAATATCTCCTGCATAGTTGGATAATCTCCCTCCGGTGAGATTGGCCGCCGTGACCGAAATTCGGACAGGAGGATATTATTATTGGAAAAAATTAGCCAGTCCGCAAAGCTAGCCAATCGTCGCGTTCGTAGAGTTTGTCGTTTGACGCTTGGCAGGCGGCTTGGGGATCGCAGTGGCTCACCGATTAGTGAGAGGACGCTGCTGGCCATCCTCCGGTGTCTGGCCGCAGTTTTAGGACGTACCCGGGTCAAACATATCATATTCATGTGAAAATGAGTATAACAATACCAGAGTGTTAATGATACATTTTTCCTCGACATTGGAAAGCGAGCGTTAGTTTTATGATAGCTATATAACCGATAGAATCGATAACGGCCACGTGCATTATTTCTGTAACAAATTGATTTAACATCGCAATCGGACTGCACAGTGCTTCGAATCTCCACGGTTATGTAAACTATAGATTTTTATAGTGTAATACTTGGATTTTTCCGTGACTTTGTAGTTGGTTTATAAAACGATCGGTAGGCAAACCGTTGGATATGGCACATATCAAATAAATAAATAAATTCAGCCCATTACTGTCCCACTGCTGGGCAAAGGCCTCTTCTCAGATTGAGAAGGGTAAGGCCTTAGTCCACCACGCTAGCCTAGTGCAGGTTGGCGAACTACACATACCATCAAGAACTTTATGGAGCCCTCTCAGGTGTGCTGGTTTCCTCACGATGTTTTTCCTTCACCGTTAACGCAAATGATAATCAAATTCTGATCCGCACATGATTCTGAAAAGTCAGAGGTGCGGGCCGGGTTTGAACTCGAACCCTCTCGCATGGAAGGCAAGCGTTCACCCACTAGGCTATCACTGCGTCTAACTATCAAATAATGTAGAAATTAAGATGTGAGTTTATTGTTGTTAGACGTAAAAAAAACGTAAGGTTTTGCGTTACGTTACGCGTCATTCACAGAAACTTACCTGGCCCATGAATAATAATTATTCATACATATTCCATAAATTTAAGATGTGGATGTTTGTTAGATAGATTTGATTTTTGATTTTGATGTATTGGTTGTTTAGAAATACTGAAATCATTTTTAAGATTTGTCGTTTCGAATCAATGACCATGTAAAAAAAAATAAAAAAATATAATAAAAAGAAGTATGATAGTAAAATTAAGTTACTCACTTTCCCTTATATTCGGTTTTTTTTTTTCTAATTTAGGGTGAAAGATTTGTTTTTTTAAAGGCAAACGAACTGTTTTTATCTTACAATACAAAATGGCTATAAAAAGTATATTGTTGCAGTGTAACTAATTAAACAGCAAACATTTATGCAATTTAGTGTTGTACTGTTAGTTAAAAAATAGATTTGTTGGACTGTGGCAATAGTATAACAACCTTTTCTCTGAAACATCTAGATGAGGACATCCATTAAAACTAAATATCCTTAACTAACAAGAAATGCACATAGAGCATTCGTGTGCATTGCAAAGATATTTTTTTGAAGCTCTCCCTGATTACAATACCTCCCCAACAGTATTACTTATTCAGTCATTAGGAAATCCATGTGTAATTCATCCCACCCATCCAAAATCTGACTAAGCAAGCGCTGCTTAACCCCACAGATAAATTGTTATGCGCAGTTATAAAAATTGTTCTACGAAACACCTTGAGAAGATTGAGTGCAAATCAGCACTGAAAATCAGCGTCGTGATGTGGTCCGCGCCACAGCACGGCATTATGCTGAGTGTTCATTTGTCGCAATTTTTGACCTACGCATATCCGTTTTAATTAATAATATATATAATTTTTTTTCTTTGTGCGCGTGTCTTTGTGACAAATAAATCATATTTTCTTTCTTTTCTTTAATTCTTTCAATAAGAAAAGTCTTCTTCACTTAGTCTTGCCACACACATACACGTCATCACCAGTTAGCGTTAGTATAACGTATGTGTTTATGTTTGTTTTCACCGTGTGTCGGATATCTCACATTCTTTGCGGATGATCGATGTATCGTAACGTTATTGTTATAACATAATGGAGTGATGTAACTTATTGTTTGTTACGTAAGAATAAAGTAAACATAAATACATATATTTATTTATAGACGCAGGGATGGCTCAGTGGCTTGGTATTTGTAAGTAAATAACGTTCGTTTCGTACCCATCTACAGTACGGGGTAGTGTAAGTTTCTTTTGACAAATTCGATTTACTACATCGAACGCGTTCGGCGCTCCGATTGGTCCGTTTCGTTCTCTCCACCAATCGTACAGTTAATGGAGCTTTTGAGAAGCTAATACTTTATTCAGTCCATCACTAGCCCACTGCTGGCACGGGTCTCTTTTCAGGACGAGAAAGAAAATTACTAATTTCATTAAAATTGTAGAGAAACGATACAAACATTATGGTGACCCTGAGAGTCCATGCAAAACTGGCTACTGGCTTATCTTAGGACCGCGACACGAGCAATTTCCATGTCACACGACCCAAGAAGAAGAATGTTCATTTGATGTTAACCCCGAGAATTTACCATCCAATAAAAAAATACATGGATATAATATATTTAGAGCGTAAGGAAAAGGCCTCCTCGAACGACGAAACCTGACATCGTCTGGCACAACCTGGGCAGTAGGTCTCGATATTACCAGTTCAAGCTTGGGTCATGCACAGCACCGCCCTCCCGCCCGCAAATATATGCACATGTAGGAGGTGGGATAGAATAATGTAATATGTAACCCAAACCGATCCTCTAACACGTGTTTCGCTCCTCCACGGAGCATCCTCAGGAGATGTTGACTCGTCGACCGCTTGGACGTGAAATGTAAATATTCTAATTGCATATCATGGAATTCCGCAAAGTCACGCACGATTTAATTAATTAGCTCGATATGACCATTGTTGACTAGCTAATCTTTCCACTAAGAGATGAGCGATTCCCATGCGATTGCGGGTGCCCACACAACAGAAGATTTGTTTGGAGATGATATAATCTTCACAATGTTAAAGAACTGATAGAAAGTTCAATAAAGGTTAAAAAGTATTCCGCGATCGTGGCCCATAACATAACCGATACATAAGAAACATTACGAGTTATGTAAGACATTTGCTCAAAATCTCAAAACCGGACAGCCTCAAGTTAATGCATAACAGACAGTTTGTATGGACGACATTACACCGTGGTGTCAGAAAATAAGACAAGGTTATGTATGCACCTATAAGATGCTGTACCTGTTCAAAAAGGTTAGGTGTAAGAAGTGAGAATGCAAGTTCTGAATATGGCGGGTTTATTTTTTTCTTCAAAAAAGAAGGAATAGAAGCTTGGGTCTACGAAGTGCATAGCTGTATGCGCTCAGCTCCCTTTGCCTGTCCCACAGAGGGACAAATGAAACACAAAAAAGTCTATGAGTAGTGAGAGAGAAATAGAAGAGGAGCAAAGGAGGAGTTGAAGAACAAGCGTTGCGTAGTAATTTCTGTACCCCAATCTAACATGTATGTAGTGTTTTATCAATCAAGGCCTGTTAGAAGTCTAAGACTAGTACACATTGCAGATGTCAAGGACGGCAAACATAAACTGGAAATATGCATATAATATGCGTTAATTTATATATCATTTTATTGTAAAAACTTTATTAATGGACTAAACTAGTTTCGTAATTAAATAACACTGACATTTTGTTATACCAACGTTTTTAATATGTATTTCGTAGTATTTTTTTGATAAGTTATTTAACCTTTTGGCAGCTGAGGATTTGATAAAGTATGTTTTTACGCAAGACATAAAATAATCATTGAGAATTTTTCTTCGACCTCTTGAACCTGTTTAGTCTCTATAATTATTAATTATATTTTATCATAAGCAATCAATCACTGAACAGTTACCCTAAAGATTAAGTTTTGCATTTGTATTATTTTGAAGCCGTGCGTACATATTATATATAAAATTAAATTTTTTAACAAAAAATAAAAACCGACTCCAAAAAACTCAAAAACAAAACTAATAACTAAAAAGCAAAAAATAAATCTTTTATTATACAATATAGTAGTTGAAGAATATTGAAATCGGTGCCAAGTAAAACATAAAAGTAATATACCTTGCTGCTATAATAGCGACATTGAAACAACGAGTTCACGTAAAAATTGTCGAGTGCGAGGCGAATTATGCGTCGGACACGACAAATGCACTTCGCCAATCGTGTCGGTTTATCATTGCATGTTTTACTTGGCACCGACTTCAATATTCTTCAACTACTATATTGTATAATAAAAGATTTATTTTTTGCTTTTTAGTTATTAGTTTTGTTTTTGAGTTTTTTGGAGTCGGTTTTTATTTTTTGTTAAAAAATTTAATTATTTTACAATTTTGAGTGATGGGTAGACCTAGTAAAGACGATTCTCTTGAAAAACTTTACAAAGGTCAAATGTATGTTGCCCCAAGTCGAGTGAAAACCTTAGACGGTATTGCACTATGTGATTTTAAAATCAAATAAATTACTTAGCCGACCACATGATGAAAACGCATTACGAGAAATGAAAAGATTAAGACGACTATTGTAACTAATATTGTGATAGTTTTGACTTTTAGAGGTTTAAAATGAGCCCAAACTCGAGGGGTTTACTAGTAGCTACTGAAGAGTTCCACCATCTATCTCCTGGCTCCATCATCAGACCCTCTATACCAAATGTTTTATACGGGACTCATCAAAATATATCGAGTGATCCCAAACTCGGAAGTTTTATTCCCTAACTCTTTACCGTTGAGGAGTAATATGACATCCATCATCAGCTCAGCATCATTAAATGATGACTTTCAGACGCCAATACCTAACTTATTAAGAAAAAAGCTCAAACGGGCTATTTGTCTTACAATATTTGAGGGTATCCCTCGATTTCCCTAGGATCCCATCATCAGATCCTGACTTGGTGATAATGGGACCAAATGGGAAGCATACTCTTTCAAACAAAACAAGAATTTTAAAAATCGGTCCGTAATTGACGGAATAATCGCCCAAACACTATGTAGCTGCTATCAACCATTAAGGAGTTCCCTAAACTGTACTGCACCTGCATCACGGACCTTGCAGTGGCAGTCATTACCCATCTCGGTGTAAAGATCTTGTCAACACGAATAAAATAAGCCCAAACACGAGGTAGTTAAGATGTACCGTTGAGGAGTTCCCTCGATCCTCTGTCGTCTCCATCATCAGATCTGCCCTAAACCTCCATAGTATTATAGTCTCATCAGATATACACATAAATATCAAGTTTTTACCCCATGCTCGCCTACAATTTTCAAGAGATGCCCTCGATATCTCAGGGTTTCCACCATCAGGTCCTGACCTGATGACAATGGGACCAAATGACAAGCATACCCTTTCAAATAAAAAAAGAATTTTTGAAATCGGTCCAGGCGTCTTCGAGAAATCGAGTAACAAACATAAAAAAAAAAAAAAAAAAAAAAAAAAAAAAAAAAAATACAGCCGAATTGAGAACCTCCTCCTTTTTTTTGAAGTCGGTTGAAAAACAGCAATTTTTACGTTTAAATCTAAATACAATCGAACCTTTAGCACATTTTAAGCATTACTTTTACGCGCATCGGTGTGACAGGGTGCCAGTAACAGGTACCGCGAGTGATTATCGAGCAACCTTACACACTTGGGCAAGGTCGGTGTAGTGTTACCAATCCGCCGAGAACGGCAAGTGACAACGTATTACTCTTGAAGGTTATACATTTATGTTAGTTTAATAATCTTACGATAATAATTTGACATAAATAATTCGACAGTCTTGGTTCACTGACAACTTAGCCTGTCTGATATACAATTTGACATTTTAAAATACATTGTTGCATTTTTGTCTTAGACATTTCTATAATTTAAATATAATCGTACCAACACTATTGTAATTTTATTGTGATTATTTATAATGCATGCACTAATTATTGTCAATTATATTGTCTCTTGTGCCATTTTTGTGTCAATGTTCAATCAATATATAATTGATTGCATGCCTAACTGGCAGAGTTTTGTGATACTAACACCTAAAATAAGAACTTCTGTACCATACTCTTGCAAAATAAATTCATTCATTCATTCATACGAGTACATTTTTGTTGATTACTTCATTTGCGTGAAGGTAATATTTGTTGACTATTTTATTTAATTTGTTGACTAATAATAAATCAGCGTAAGCAGCGAACCTACCCGTACAACATAAAGGAGTAGGGACCTACAAAAAGTTGAACGTTAGTGATTATCTAGTCTTTACTGACGTGTGTGGTTCTAGCAAAGTAGATTTATGATTATATTTTTATATCAGCTGATATACTGTATGTTAATATTACTCATGAATAAGGTACTACGGCAATGACTCATTGTATGATAATTTTATTCATAGGTAAAAACGCTCGCTCAAATTTTCACCTAACTCCGTGCTTTTGATAAGAATTTGGCATTCGTGTGGCTTTTGAAGTTTTGAATAACTAATTTAAGAAAGAACGAACTCAGTCACCGTGAGTTCCTTTTTTAAATTATTTTGACTTGATACTCGCAGAATTCTACGAGTATCAAGTCAAAGTTATTTAAACTCTGAGGTTTTTGAGATTGTACCGCGAAGAGTGAAAACCTATAGAACTCCGCATTTTCAGCAAAATACTGAGTACTAAGTAACAGTATCCTGTATCAAACGAACAGTTAAATAGTTCAACGTGAACATCGTAAAATGTGGAGTTCGTACGAATAGCAGTAGCACAATAGCTTAGAGCAATTTCTTACAGACCACCAAGAGAGAAAAATATTACGGAGAAGAAATGCAACTGCTGACCGTGAGGTCTTGGGTTCGGTTCCCGGGTCAGACAAAGTGTTATTGGGTTTTTTTTTTTGGAAATTCTCAGTAACACGGAGTCGGGAACTGTGCCCGGTAGACGGCAATAGGCTCGCTCAATTTTACATGCGATTTTAAAACGGCATCGGCGAAATGTGGGTGTACAATAGTTTCGGGGAATATAGGCGTTATGCTATGTTTTGTTATGTTTAAAAAGATTCGTTTAAAACAGAGGTTTTAAACGACTTTTTTTTCTCATAGACCACTTTCAAAATTTAGCTGGTTCCGGTGGACCCCTTGCAGCTACAGTACTACCATATCGTAAATTGAATTGTAAACCCCTATTTTTTTTGTCACGCCAACGACTCGACGGGGGTCTACCCCCGTCGAGTCACCCGTGGACCGCTGGGGGTCCACCTGGACCACTTTGAGAAGTAATGGTTTAAAAGAACCAATAATAAAATTGATTGATATATTTTTTAACCTTTCGTTCGCCATTTTGCGTGGGACCTAGGACCATAAAATTCAATTATTACGTTAATGTTTATAGCTCTAAATTCAATATCGTACTAAAACTATGAATGGCTTCTAAAGTGTGGTCTAATATTATATGTTATATTTCCAATATAAACTATGTTGTGTGAGACATAAGGCATAATTTACATCGTTACAGCCCAGTTGAACACTTCTTTGATGTTTTGGATAACTGTAGCTAGACGTTAGGTTGGGGCCATGAAACTAGCGATTGAATAGAGAATTGTAATAATGTACTTGGATAGAATATTCAAATATTTTCAATGTATTATGTAAATGGTACGTATACTATATCAGGTTATCTTATTAACGACAATTTTAATACATTTTACTTACCAAAAATATTATAATTCTACAATATTTACAAACCAAAATATGTTAATAATATATCCTATACTATAATAGGAGCAATGTATTATATACATATATAATTTATGTTTGTCTGATTGGTTGATCTCTACTGCAGAAAAAAATGTTATCAGTAAAAAAAAAATCCCCAGCGCTTGGACGCTCAGATAAAAAAATTATTTCAGTCAGCAGTCAACGTTTCCCGGATAATATTAGGAGAAATGTATTAATTTTCCTAGATTAGCTTCCGCTAGTTTTGTAGCTCCGACCTGTTGTATAATTTTTCAATTTTGACGTATCAAGCTATAACATTAGGATGTGTTATGCGTGGAACGAAATGTCAATGGCTGTGGTACATTTATTGAAGATGGCCATTCATTAAACGTATTTGCATTTAAAACCAAGAGTGAAATAAGTGGGTTTGTACGTACTTTCGAGGTAACCTTGGAATTTGCTTGACTGAATAATGATTATCTTATTAGCTATTAAACATTTCTCACGAGATCTATAATTATATTTAATTGTTTTAGCAGCTAAATTGCATCTAAGACAATAAATAAAAGTGATGATGATCAAGGATTATTATTTAGTTACCAATTACCATAATTGTAGAATTAAATGAGTAAATCCGGGAGCTAAGACCAGTAGAAGACAAATAATTAAATAAAAGTGTGAGATAGAAAAAAAAGACTAAAGCGCTATAACTACAACAATATCCATAGGAGATCATAGTATAAAGGTTGTATCATAAGTAGAGATGTGCCAACTCGGGAAAAATACGACTCGAGTTAACTCGAGTTGAAATTTACGTAACTCGAATTCAACTCGAGTTACGCAACTCGAGTTAGCAGGATGAAGCTGAGTAAATGATTTGTAACAAATTACTTTTTTATATATTTGTTTTTCCACCAAACTCGAAAATCAACTTAAATTAGAATATTATTTACCTATTTAACAAGACCACTTAGTTAAAAAGTATTTTTGTCAAGTATTTTCTGTATAAATAAAAGAAAAATAATGCTCAAGAAACAAAAAAATATTTTCTCTCTTCACACACCGAACGAATCGAATCACGCTCTCGATCTTCCGCTTGGTTCGTTCATGTACCGCCAGCCTAAACTCGAGTTTGGAGCATTCAACTCGAATGAACTCGATCTAAGCGCAACTCGAGTTAACTCGGTTTAGTAAGTCGAGTTGACCCATCACTAGCCATAAGTACCTACCGCTATTCAGGTTAACTCGACTACTATAAGCGATTAACCTGTCGTTAGACGACCTTAAGAAAATGACTGTTATTGAAACTCGTTAGTCCTGTAATGACAGCTCTAGAAATATAGATTTAAACTCGTAAATTTTCAAGACAATTTTCTCTTGCAGGAGTATCGGGTTCTTTTTCTATTTTTAAAAAACGTTGCAGCGTTTGAGCGATTGACTACATACTGCGCTACCTGTCGCGGGTTTGATTTCCGCACGGAAGGAAGTAGGATAATATATTTTTTATAAAGTGATACAAGTTTGGCAAGTACATGTACAAAACCACAAGTATATAAAACTCAAAACCAATTTAAACAAAAAGACTATAGGTACGTCACAAAAATGAAATAATTCATGCAATAACTTAAATTTCTTACGACCATTAAGTTTGCTTGTGTAAAAAGACCTGAATTCTGTGTCTAATTACTTAAAACAAACGACTCTGTTTCGTTATTTAATGAGGAATTAAAAAAAATACATTGCTTTAACGCGTTCAAGTCGATATGCTGCCGAAAATGAGAAATAATCTTTATTATAAAATTCCGGTGTGCGTGTGTTTGTAATTCTTTTACTCCTAAACGGCTTGATCGATTTTGATGTTTTTCTTTTTTGGATTTATGGATTCTTAGCTAGGTATACCAAGTTGGACCCGGTAGGTGGCGCAAGATATATGGAGAAGAAGTTGTAGTATATTGTATATATATACTGGTTGTCTGCTAGAAATTGCTTTTAGCGATAAGACCGCCATTTGTAACCTTTTTTATGTAACATCTATTTTCACTTTGTACTTTTTCCTTTGGTGTACAATAAAGAATACTCCATCTATCTATGTACTATTATAAGTAATCTACTCAACGTGTGAGGTTCGCCAAAAAATGGCACATAATTATTTGAACTAGACCAAGATTGAGGATTCAACCTTGACCAAGTTTTAGCATGACAGTCAAGGTCATGACAATTTTCACCTGATACCTGATAAGTATATTTTAACTTCCTTGACCGTAAGAAAGAGTGCGTGTTATTATTTTGAACACAAGATCTTAATCCTAACTAATATTATAAATGCGAAAGTAAGTTAGTTATCTTTTCACGCCTAAACCACTGAACTGACTGCACCGATCATCATGAAATTTTGCACATACATGGTCAGGGGTACAGAAAAGGACATAGGGTACCTTTCATCTAGAAAAAGTAATATTCTCAAGGGAAAGCAACAGTCACAATTGCTTTAGGACGCTAGATGGTGCTACGTGTGACCCGAAAAAATGCACGGTTTCGTAATCAATGCGTGCGAAGCCGCGGGCGGAAGCAAGTATAACTATGAATACGAAAAGTCAATTTCGATACGCACAGGGAGTGAGTTAACAAAGGTGCGTGTTTTTTAAAACCTATATTTCTATCTACTACTATTATACTACTAATATCTACTATATACAGATAGTATATACTAGTTATATATACAGTATATAGTACTTAATATATATTCTATTTAATTAAATATCCTGAACTTGCTGTACAATGTTCTTTGCCTAATAAAATATATGGATATTATATTTTTTAACTTTATTTTTCATAACTTTCATACACGAACCTGTACCAACGAGTTTTCTTACTATTTACTATCAAAGTAAAGTAAATTTTCATGATATCGATTTTAGTTCTTAACTTGGTTACATTAGGGATTAGAGTCGCTTATGTTACATCTAGTCATAGTAAAGCTTTGATTTACTATTTACTATATTATAGAGATGTCATGTTAGCGACACTAATCCCTAATGTAACCAATTTAAGAACTAAAATCGCTTACATTAAAATTTACATTTACTATGAAAGAAATTTTGAAAAGAGAGCAGTGATAGCCTAGCGGTTGAACGCTTGCCTTCCATGCAGGAGGGTCTGCGTTCAAACCTGGTCCGCACCTCTGACTTTTCGGAATCATGTGCGGATCAGAATTTGATTATCACTTGCATTTACGGTGAAGGAAAAACATCGTGAGGAAACCTGCACATCTAAGAGGGCTCCATAAAGTTCTCGACGGTGTGTGTAGACCGCCAACCCGCACCGGGCCAGCGTGGTGGACTAAGGCCTACCCCTTCTCATTCTGAGAAGAGACCCTTGCCCAACAGTGGGACAGTAATGGGTTGAATTTATTTATTTATTTTATGAAAGTAAATAGTAAAACACTCATAATAGAGGTACTGTATCATTGTATTAATTTTGTACAGCCTACAAAAACTATATTAATCGGCATCAAAAGCTTTTATTTTCTAGCTCATAATTACTAAAACTAACAAGCAATTTTCACTATAGGACATCCAACCTCACTCATTTTATTTTACATTGTGTTTGAATTCCCATTATTGACGATGTTCTTGCGATAATTTTGTGAAAGTGGATAACACTATAAGTTTTAATTGGTTTATTAATCTTCATTCATCATGATCCGCATGTTCAGAGAATCTTTGTTCAAAACTATGAATACGGTAGCGAATTTTTTTACCGTCGTGTTTTCTCAGGTTGAGAAGACTTCCAACGTGAATAGTATGAGGTGTGAGAATGTTTTTAGATTTATATTTGGAGTTATGAACTTCATTAGGTATAGGTAATGTCCTCCTCCTGACCGAATTTCGGTCACGGCGGCCAATCTCACCAGAGATTAGCCAACTACGCAGGAGATATTATAGAGCACAAGTGTGTGCGCAAACACAGGTGCTCTCTCTATTCCTTCACTCTCATAGTCCAATGGGACGGCAATCCGACATGACCGGAGAGAGATCAGGCGCAGCACGGTGTGTATTCACATACACAAAGACCCAGACCCCAAACAACTATCTGTAGATCATACAAATATTTGTTCCGTGCGGAAATCGAACTGGCGACACGTAGCGCAGCAGTCGATCTCTCAACCACTGCGCCAACCGTGCCGTCAGGTATAGGTAACCTATGTAATAAACCAGTTTTTTCTTTTTAACCTAATTCACAATGTTTTCGTAGGCAATCGTAGTGCTTTCTTTGTCTCTCTCTGTATTTCTTTGTCTATTGCGTATTTCGCTTGTATGTATTTTGCCTCAGGACAAAATTCGTGGTACTATTCCTTACATTACAAATCAAAAGCAAAAAAAGCTTGCCTTAAGAAAAAAGTCCAGTATTAGATTTTATCACACAACCCCACGCACCTAAACTCAGTGAAATAGACGAGCTTGCGCATGCACAGCCTGGCAACAATAAGTGCACAGACTGCTATTTTTTTTTTGTTTTCATTTCGCGGTCCCACGGTCGGGTGGACGCAATAAAAAGCCTGAATATTAAACCATGGCCTAGCTCGGTGTCGGGAATTGTACCCCGTTTTATGGCCGATTGAGTACACTGGGGGACAAGAAAAGAGTACAGTTTGTAGGCCACTATGGAATTGGATTTGCGATATAAAGCTACACTGGATTTCATTCCATTGTGAAAATGTTCGGGAAAAAAATCTTTGTAGATCTCTTCAAAGAGTTAAAAATGATTTTACATTAAAATCTGTGAGTTTAGTAATTGACACACACAGGTTAGCATTCTATCCCCTGTTACAAAATATAAACTTTCCCTGAGTAAACTTTCACGTATCACGTTTACTTTTATTTTACTCCTTGTTGGGCGTAAAAATCTATATTTGTTGAGGTATAAAGACACCGATAGAGTTTTACTTAATTCCTAATACGTGTACATATTCAGTAACAATTTATTTTATACCTTCTCGGAACCGTTTCACTTTAAGTTGTGTTAAAGACTAAAGTTAATGTAGTCTTTAGGAAAGTAAGGGAGGACAATATTTATATAAGTTCCTAAGTAAACGTACTATCGATAATTAAAAGCAAATATGAAGCGAAATCGAATGTTTTCGTTGGAGAAATTTTACTAGAAACTTAGCCAGCAGTTCATAGACGATTTACGTTATGATAAAGTTCACGTTCTTGTTATATTAAGAATTATTTGATGAAAATATTAAGTACTAGCTTCCGCCCGCAGTTTCGTCCGCGTGGATTACGAACCTGTGCATTTTTTAAGGATAAAATGCAGCCTACAATCTTCTTACCTGCGGTTTAAGTGACGTTGACCATTCCGCGGGAAAAGTGTATTTTCGGGATAAAAGGAAGCCTATGTGTTAATTCAGGGTATACGCTATCTCCATTCCAAATTTCAACCAAATCCGTTCTGTAGTTTTTTCATGAAACATTAACAAACATTTATCCATACATCCTCACGAATTTTCGCGTTTATAATATTACTAGCTTCCGCTCGCGGCTTCGCCCGCGTGGTTTACGAACCCATACATTTTTTCGGGATAAAAAGTAGCCTATACGTTATTCACAGACTATGATCTATCTCTGTGCCAAATTTCATCCAGATCCGTTCAGCCGTTCTGGCATGAAAGAGTAACGAAGATCCATCCATCCATCCATCCATCCTCACAGACTTTCGCATTTATAATATTGTAGGATAATAATAACAGTTGGATCTGATTCCACTAAAGACCTAACAAGAATATATTTGGCTAGACAAGAGTTATGGAGTAAGATTTCGAACGAATGAACTGTTCCTAATGAACCAAGAATCATTATTTAAATAACAAAGCGATTGTTCACAGCAGGCCGTGAAGATTTGGTAGATCATATCAAAGTCATGTACATAAGTGTGAAGAATTCTTGTAACATAATAACATCACGCATATCTTCCCTGAAGGGTTAGGACAGCGGTGTTGTTCTTCTACTGAACACCAACATTTTGCCGATGCCGTAAGTTGTATATGTAGTTTAGGTTTAGTGTACAAATATTTGTATGATCTACAGATAGTTGTTTCGGGTCTGGGTCTTTGTGTATGTGAATACACACCGTGCCTCGGAAAGCACGTAAAGCCGTTGGTCCTGCGTCTGATCTCTCTCCGGTCGTGTCGGATTGCCGTCCCATCGGACTATGAGAGTGAAGGAATAGAGAGAGCACCTGTGTTTGCGCACACACTTGTGCTCTATAATATCTCCTGCGTAGTTGGCTAATGTCCGGTGAGATTGGCTGCCGTGACCGAAATTCGGTCAGGAGGACATTAATGTAGTTTAGGTACCTAAGTAATAAGGGGCGAGCCTAACGTCATCTATCGGGTACAATTCCCAATTCTAGGCTGCTATATACAGAAAAAACCCAATTGACACGATCTTCGACTCAGGAGTCACGCGTGCGTCCATCAGACGAATCAGGCAGTTCTATGACAGATGTGAAAAATTCTCAGGAACTTGAATATGCAAACAATTACACATCTGTTTAATTAGAACTAGTGGTTGCCTAGTGGCCGATATTCCACCTTATTAATTTTTAAGTTTGAATATTATTGACGTTCTTTTGTCAAAGAGTATATACCTCTCTCAGTTGCGAGTGACGTTGATTTGACATTTGACATTGGCAGTACGAACGTAAACAATCAATGTCTTATTTAATTTATATAAATATGTGTGTGTGTGAGTCAAACGCATGGTAGTGTGTGTAATGTTTTTTTAAATAATTTAATGTATTTTTGTTGGATTTAATGTATTTGTATATTTTATAAAAATATTAGCTTTCTACCCTCCTTGTCCATGTAAACTTTAACTGTGCCAAATTTCATAATCCTCCGTCCGCGTAATTTTCTTAAAAAAGGATATAAAGTTTTTGCTTCACGTATTAATATATAGATACTGCGTACCACATTTGAATTGCATAACAAAACACTACCGTAAAAATCTAGTAGGCGAGATACGCATTAAATACATTCCTTTGTATTTACCGATTATTTCCAGTGTGTGCAATTTTTCTCGGCCTGACGCGCACCGTAATACCATTAAAGATTTTATTCGTGGATATAATGATGAGTACATCGATAGCCGCGGTAATATTCAATAGCCGAACGCTGCCATAATACCATCACGTGTATGTATGCTACATTGCTCTTTTATGGCCATACGGTGGTAGAGCTGCACAACAAAAAACGACATGGACGTGAAATATGGTAATGTTTGTTAAGATGCGGATAAGAATTATGGTTGAGAGATGCTGTTTGAAATAGTTTTAGTGGCGGTAAAATCTAAGTGATAGAAATAAAATTAAATAGTGTGTGCAATCTAGCTTTTATGTTTTATAGTACAGAGATAAAAAGCGAGTGACGAAACAGTTTGTGGCAGTTAGTCTCAATGTACACGAGTAATTCATCAACTCATCTTACATGCCTACGGCCCATTTAGGGCGACTTGCAGAAAATCAAAATAAATAATATTTTCATTCTGCAACTCGCCCCAGGTTTCTTTTTGTGTCGAACTTTAAAATGTATCAACGTTTGGTACAGTTAGTAACACAAGATGTAACAATTTATTTTTTAAGAATTTTTGGTTTTTATTTTCGTTTTGTTCATCTGTCTTCTATTTATATATGTAAATAATTACTTGTCTTGATTGATTGACACTAACACTTCTGCTACCGATTGTGCTTTTTCTCATTTTGATAGTAACGTGGGACGAGTTGCAGAATGAAAATATTACCTATTTTGATTTTCTGCAAGTCGTCCAAAACGGGCCGTAGCTTTTATAGGACGTAGGACGAGTTGATGTATACTATTCTGACTGAAAAACTGGTTAGATTTTTCATTATGCTATTGTTGTTCCTTTTGTACCTATAGCTTCCACTTCACAGTTTATCTTAATGTGAGGTTAGTTTTCTACAACATCACGCCTTTTTCCATGGGAGTAGGCAGTAAGCTGAAACTGCAAAACCACCACCATTACATTCAAAGGTTTTTTTCTAAGCATATATATTTTTTTCTTTTTTTTAAATCATTGGCCCACACTAGGATTTCTCCTGTATCGTGGGTACAGTTTACAAACATACATGTCACATGCCCAGACAACCAGACCCGAAACAACTATCCGTAGATCATACAAATATTTGTTGCGTTCGGGGATCTAACCCGCGGCACGTAGCGCAGAAAGCTAATCGCTTAGCCACTGCGCCAACCGTGTCGTCAATAATGATATGTACAAAATAAAACAATATGAATTGCGCGGGTATGCCTGCATCTGCATCAGATAAAGGGCCCATGACCTTTGCCTCCGCGCTGGCTTAGACTTTCTCATTTTAGTTTGAAAGGTCTTAAAGGGATAATGTTAAATACATATTTTATGTGAAGATGTTTCTTTTAGAAATATTAGTACATCATTGTAGAGCCTTGTGGTTTATTTTTGTGGTTCGATTCCCGAGTGAGACGACCGTTATTGAGTTTTTCCTGTATGGAAATTTTGTATAGCAGCAGAGACTCATTATCGGCATCGGCTAATTGTGAGTGGTACAGAACACTGCCTGGTCTTTCGTGGAATACAGGCGTGATGCTATGTGATGCCATGAATCACATAGCATGCGCCTGGCTGGATTCGAACACACGACATATGAGCACAGGTAGGCGCTAGGTCCACTGGGCCGCTACTGCGTAACATAGGTGTAATTTACGCACGTGCGTATATTTTTAGTTAGTAAATCGAATTTGTCGAAAGAAAATTACAATAGGGCCTCTGGTCTGGCCGTGTGTACATGTGACATGTATTGTAAAAACTGTACCCACCACAATACAGGAGAAATCCTAGTGTGGGGCAACGTTTAAAAAAATGTATGCATTCATTTAGCCTTAGTCTATCGACTGAGTGATTTCATTAGTTCGTTATGCTCACGGTTATTCTGATACCCCAGTATCCATGGAGTTTCTTGCCGGTCTCTTCTCCATAGGACCTACCCCCTTTGGAAACGTGCGCCTAGAGTCTCGACTTTTTAAAAGTGCCTGAAAAGGCCTTTTTGAAATAAAAAACTTTGACTTTGACTTTGAGTCAGTCAGCCCAGCCAAGACATCATGTTAGACTAGGGTTACCATCCCCAAATTTTGAAAACCAGTATTTGGTAGTGGAAATGCCAGGACATTTCGATTTAAAAACAGGACGCAGTATAAGAAAACAATGTCAATGAAACTCAATGAATAGCAATTACAATGTTTTATGAAATTATCTTCAATTAAATTAGGTACTTAGTAAGAAATGAAATGAAGAATTAAATTATAAAATAACGTCGATGATTAAACGTAAGGTTCGAGGCAGATGGCGCGCGAATAATAAAACACAGGACCTTACGAGGACTCTTCAAAACCCAGGACGCTACATAATAACTATCCTGAGCAACCCAGGACACTCCAAAAAGCAAGACATGTCCTGGAAAAGCAGGACGGTTGGCAAAACTATGTTAGACAAGCGAGTTTGTGACCGCAGGGCTGGTCCTGGCACCAAATTGACAACGTGTTGATTCCTAATATTATGGCAAGAAACTACAACACGTATAATTTCACGCTCGGGTACATAACACCTAAAGTTAAAATATATAATAACGACGCGCAAAGTCCTACGATTACTTGAAATTGCGTATGATTACAGTTTAATAGTAATTATTTTATTCTTGGCCCAATTAAACGCGTAATAACGACGCATCGCGTGCATAATCGTGGGCTACATACAAGTTTCACTATTTATGGTCATGCGAGGCGCATGCGCAGCTTGAGTCCCAATGACAACCAACTACCTACTGAATTGGTTGCATCATTGCTGGATATATGTAGGTCTCGCACGAACTTTACGTTGAAAACTTTACATAAGTCGGAAAGAAAAAAAAAAAACATCTAAATTCTACTTTAGCTCAGCTTGAGGTCGTGGGTACGATTCCTGGGTTGGGCAAAGAATTATTGGGTTTCTCTACATGGATATTCTCAGTAGCAGCACGGAGTCTGGAACAGTGCCAGGTAGATGACAATAGGGTCGCCCCCTATTACATGGGACTCAATAACTGCGTCGATGAAATGTGGGTGCACAATAGTACACCTCTGCCTAACCCTCCGGGGAATATGGGCGTGATGCTATGTTGAGGCAGTCCATTTTTGTTAATAAGCCTAACAAATTCTATTGTTTCTTCAACTTCTTTTCAATTCAATCGAACTGTGGCACCTAGTCGTAAATCTCAATACTGATATTGACCGTACTTGGTTAGACTGGGAGCCGACCTCAACATAGTTTATTCTAGGCTAAAGATAATCCTTTGTATCAGTACAATTGGCGACACAAGTAGATGATCTTTAAGTAATTCTGAAATTAATTTATGTAGGAAAATAATTATTGTTCTAAAATCATTAGTTCCCAAAGTGGTCCAGGTAAACCCCCGGGGTCCACGGGAGACTCGACGGGGCCTACGTTGGCGTGACAAAAAATGGAGGTTTACAATTCAATTTACAATATGGTAGAAATGTAGCTGCAGGGGGTCCACCGACCAGCGAAATTTTTAAAGTGGTCTATGAGAAAAAAGTCTGGGAACCTCCTAAATTAACCTTATCACTGTTCAATTTCATCATCTGCCTAGCCTTTTCCCAACTATATTGGGGTCGGCTTCCAAGCTAACCGGTTGCGGCTGAGTATCAGTATTTTACACGGTGTGACTGCCATCTGACCTCCGCCATCCAATTACTGGGAGATACTGATACTCTAAGGTTAGACTGGTTATCAGACTTTTTGGGCTGTTGACAGCCGTAACGATTGTCATAGGTCTTCATATGACACCCGGACCAACTGCTTAACGTGCTTTCTCGTGCTTTAGTCTCGTTGTGTGAAATATGGTCACCCACCCAAGGACTGACCGCGGCAAGCGCTGCTTAACCTCACATATCGACCAATCTGCGCAGTAGCTATGTAGCTACCTATTATTCAATAATAGTTTTGTATTAATTAATAAAAATAATTAATTAATTAAATCTAACTCGTTCTACAATGATCAGGTAGTTCTCAGATCAGGTAGTATCTCATTGACTGTGTCTACTGACTGCGCTGACTGGTCTAGTGGTCAAGCGGGACTGCTGAGCGTGATGTCCCGGGATCAATTTCTGAGTCAGGCAAAGTGTTATTGGGTTTTTCTGTATGGGAATTCTCAGTAGTAGAACGCAGTCTGGAACTGTGCCCGGTAGATGAGAATAGGCTCACCTCCTATTACATGGGACTCAATAACAGCATCGGCGAAATGTGGGTGCACAATAGTACACCTCTGCCTAACCCTTCGGGGAAGACAGGCGTGATGCTATATTACGTGCTGTTCCTACAGTATGTAAGTAGTGATTCTATATGATCCCGATAATTTTCATCTATCTTCAAAACCGATGATTTTCTTCAACTGGGCGGATAACACCACCGATTGTATTCCAAATTATCTTCGGCCCAAGAACCGTTTAAGTTTAGATAATAACGAACTATAGAGGATGACAAAGTGCTTTGTTTTTCAATGCCATTGTTAACCTATTACATGGTAACCTCAGCTAATTTGAATATAGTAGGGAAAATTTAACGCCCGTTTAACGCTTGTTTGTGAAATAATAGTTCTGGAAATAACATAATTGGCTGGTGATTCATTATTACCAATATTTCTGCTGTAAAGAGTTAGACCTCATTTCTGACATTGTTTTTTTTTTATGTTATAGGCGGCAAGCGAGCAGACGGATCGCCTGATGGTAAGCGATTAACGTTGCCCATGGACACCCGCAACATCGGAGGAGTCACAAGTGCGTTGCCGGCCTTTTAAAAAGGAGTACGCTCTTTTCTTGAAGGTTTGAAGGTCGTATCGGTCCGGAAATACCGCAGGCGACAGTTCATTCCATTGTACAGTTTAAACCACTACACATGGCCGCGGAATGGGGGATGTTACAAGATTTTATTGAAATTGAAATATTTTATTTATTTTGTTTCTGCTCAGTTAGATGAGGTGAGGTCCTGGGTTTTATCCACGGGTTGGGCAAAGTGATATTGGGTTTTTCTGTTAGAAATATGCCCAGTAGCAGCTCGGAGTTCGGAATTAATTCTCTAAATGACAATGCTCGCCCCGTATTACATGATAAAACTTAAAAAGGCCTCGGTGAAATGTGGATTTACATCTCTACCTTTAGGAGAATACCTTCAGGCGTGATGCTAGGATGTGTCAGAGGCCAGTTAGTGTAAGTTTCTTTCGACAAATTGGATTTACTACATCATATAACATTGACGAGTTAACTCAATGTTAACGTTAACTTGTGACGTCAATGTTAACTTGTGTTTAATATGCTCCATCTGTTGCATTGTTTTTTTTTTGTCTCGTGAATGACCGACTAATGTTGCGTATATGTTGGATGAGACATGTTCTTGAGTGGAACTTGATACTCCGCCAATAAGGTCATTAAACTACCTAAACATTTCTAATAAAAAGACAATTCGTAGACTTTTATAACAATCAATGACCAAACATTCCTCGTGAAAGTAAATTTATCAAAATCACGTACAAATTAATTAGTACTTCGGAAAAATAGTTGAAAGCTCGGACGTGACAAGTTATTCTATTGCAGAATTAACGTCATTGTCCATACGAAGCGTCCATTGATCTTCATTTGTATGTAATTGTGGACATACGTATTCAGTGTATGACCGGCTAATTATGATTATTATAGTCTGCAATTCAAAATACGAATGCTAATACGAATGGAGCGTGTCGGACGCATTCGGGCGAAGTCGGAGAGGTGGAGTTTATTAGAAGTTGCCATTTTGAAAAACTTTTTTCTAAAATCGGGAACTAGAAGTACGTACGAATATATGTACGGAGCTCTATATACAATAATTTGGAGGTCACAACACGACGTTGATATTTTTATATTGACAATGGGGTTTTTACACTTCAAGGAAAAACTGTTGGTAATAACAATAGGTACCTAATGATGCACATACCTAAAGAGAAACCTCACCTATTTTTACTCGAAATTAAAACTGTGAACGCCATTTAATATTAACAATATGCATATATAACCTTAACGTAATCGAATGGTAGACACAAAGTTTCCCTCACACTGATACGTTTAAATATAATATTTCTAATTGCACTTCTTTCGTGTTCCACCGAAATATTTTTAAAAGTAAATAGTTTTCTTTACGGATCTTTTAACACCTGGCAACACGACATGCGCAGTCGCACATAACGATGTGAATTAATTATAGTTATTACACTGACTACATTATAATTAATGTCAGTTCACTGGTGGGTGAGTTAGAAATGGAAATATTGCACCTAGGTACTTTAAGTACCTATTTATGCTTATTCTTTAAAAATGAGATATTTTTTTTTATCTTGACCACCAACTCTTTCTTGGCAGTTAAAGTATCAGCTGTATTACTTAGGTGAATATTTTTCATATAAATGAAAATCTAGGAAAACAGGTAGGTGACGCATTAGAAAAACATAAGTATTGATTATTTTGATCATCCTACTAATATTATAAATCCTACCACCTTTATGCAGATGATCTCCAAATTTATTCCCATGCACCGCCGGATAAGTTATGGGAAGCCATTGGTACAATTAACCAAGACCTGGAGCAAATATGTGCTTGGAGTAAAGGATACGGATTAAACGTCAATCCCTCAAAGACCCAGGCCATTGTTGTCGGTAGCCCCCGGATGATTTCAAGAATTGACTGGCTCCAGCTTCCTCAGGTTCTTTTCGGTGGCACTGCGATAACCGTGAGTGGCAAAGTTAAGAACTTGGGGATAGTAATCGATAGGACATTATCCTGGGGACCCCAAATACAAGAGGTTAGTCGGAAACTGTTTGCTTCGGCTGGGTCTTTAAGAAGACTTCGTAACTTCTTGCCAATTGCTACAAAAACTGCGCTTGCACAATCTCTCCTGCTTCCGATTCTTGACTACGCCGACACCAGCTATCTTGATCTCAATGAGGACCAACTTGATAAACTTGAGCGACTTCAAAATTTCTGTATCAGATTCATATTTGGCCTGCGCAAATATGATCATGTATCCGACTTTCGTACAAAGCTCAAGTGGCTTCCAATACGTCTCCGCCGGAATTCGCACATTCTTCACCTCCTGTACAGTATTTTGTACAATCCAACCACTCCCCACTACCTTAAGGAACGTTTCAAATTCCTCCATGACTCACATTCGAGATGTCTAAGGTCATCAGAAAATCTGACATTGAAAATACCGACGCATTCCACCAATTTCTTTGGTAAATCGTTTACAGTGCAAGCTGCTCGCCTGTGGAATGCGTTGCCAGTAAAAGTGAGGCATGCTCAAATATTACCAACTTTTAAAAAACTTGTGAAAGAGCATTACCTATCTATTTAATTAGGTATATTATAACTGTATTTAAGTATGTATTATTATACAAATTATTTACTATTATTATAATATTTATATATATATACATATATATAAACTATTAATCAATTGTTACACCACAGACTACCCTTATCTTTTCGCCTTCTATTCTTGTCCATCCTAAGGTTGTCTGGTAGAGATCGCCGATAAGACCGCCCTTTGTACATATCTTTTAATATATAAGTTGTATCCAAATTTTTATCGGTGTACAATAAAGAGTATTCTATTCTATTCTATTCTATTATTATGAATCTGAAAGTTTGTGAGGATGTATAGATGGATGGATGGATCTTTGTTACTCTTTCACGCCAGAACGGCTGAACGGATCTGGATGAAATTTGGCACAGAGATAGATTATAGTCTGGAATAGCACATAGGCTACTTTTTATCCCGGGAAAATGTACGGGTTCGTAAATCACGCGGGCGAAGCCGTGGGCGGAAGCTAGTAGAGAACAGATCCAAAGCAGGAGTATCCGAATATGTAAAATTATATATGTAGATTCTTGAAGTCAACATCTTCATGTACCTACCCACATTTCAACACCAATATAACGTATACCCCGTTATCATTATCCTTGATTCGTAGTTTATTAAGTACCGTTACCTTTTATTAAGTAATTAATACAATACAATGCAATACACTTTATTACACAACAGAAAAAAAAAACAAAAATAGAAACTAAAAGGTATGTAGGTACAAGGGGCATGTAATGTTATTGGCACTAAACTATGAATCAATCGATATTAAAAAAAATGATTTCAAAATTTTGTGGATATATTTGCCAAAATACTATAAATCTCTAGATTATATTCTGTAGGCGTCGACGTCGTCTACGAATGCAAAATGTAGTTCATATAAGGTGCGTTGGGGCAAGATCGGCAATGGGGTAAGATCGTACTGATCGAATTTCCGGCTGATTCGAGTACCTTTTTACTGACCTTGTTCTCCATGCAATACAAGCTAATAAAAGTGTTTCTATTGACTGGAGAACAACATATAGAAAGTGGTCGAATCAGCTGGAAATTCTATTGGTACCATCTTACCCCATTGCCGATTCTTACCTCAACGCACCTTACTATGATTAAAAAGAGAAGCGAAATGAAATCTTAAATATCCTTTTCCATTAGCCTTACCACATAGCTACGTGTGTTTGTTATATACTTATTATACTATGTAAAGTTTTTGTACATTATCGAACATAAGGTTTCCATAAAAACTCAGTTCAAAGTTGAGTCAATAAAAACGTTGACCGTCAACTGACGTCAGCGGCAAAACCAGACACAAAAACGATGTGTTGTGTTTAGATGTTCACAAAATAATAAAAAAATACATTTAGGTATGGTGAGCAGATAAATAAACTGATGATAATTATTATGTATACCCTGACCTACTTACCCTACTTTGAGAGCCACGGAGGGAGTCGTAGCTAAATAGTTACCTCGCATGCCGCCGTCAGTCCTTGGATGGGTGACCGTTTCACACATTCAGACCGCGAACTGCGTTAAAAAGCACGTTATGTAGTGGAACCGAGTGTCATACGAATATAGATAGACCCATTCATTTTATTACCATACACACACATAATTCCAGAATACCAGCCTACTTTCCAGAAAATACCAAACTTTATTTTTATCGGTATCATAATAATAAGTGAGTTCGACTATTACATACACCTGAAATACTATTTTTTTTTTATTGGATTGTTTTGTAAACCATACCTTTATAACTCATCCTTTTACCACGAAGAAACTTCTACCTCTGGTGACTTTAGAGGTGAATGACTTACCCAAAAAAGTTGTTCATAAATTCGTCAATCAGAAATCAAACAGAGTAAATTTTAGTACTATACAATTTCTCAGCTATTAATTTTATTATTTCATAACCGAGCAAAAACCATTTTTTTATTGTTGAAAGAAATTCACGGTTAAAATTTTTGACAACTGCTAATTTTATATTAAAAGTTTTAAGTATTAATTCATTTTACTAAAGTCTTTACTATAAATTATGTTGGGTTTTAAGATATTATATTGGCGTCCGTGTTGTTAAAATAGTGTTAATTAGGTAAGCAGTTCCACTGTATTCCGACGTTTTAAAAGCACCTGTAAAAGCTTTGATACTAAAAATAGGAAAAAAATAATCAGTTGAGAATACGTTAGCTCGATAAAATTGACTGAACCGGGAGTAAAGCCTTACATAACATTTGTAATATTAAATCACTGCTAGCGCCTGCCATTTTTTTATAGCAAATCTGATCAAATGCGCAATCAATAGCTACGAAAGATTTCTTAAGGCGTTTTATTCCAGCAATACATTACACAATAATCATGCATATAATGTGAATAAATTAAAACCATGCAAACAACACAGAAAAACATTCAGTGCAATGAAATGTTGGAAAATACTGTCACATAACGCCTGCGAATATTACGATAGTGTTGTATTCACATGCTAACGGTTGCTCAAAAAATAAACTAATGCTTAACAGTTCGAGCTTAGGTGCTAAGCATAGACTTAGAATTTCGGGGCTAAGTCATAAAAATAAGCTTCATGTGAAACTGAAGTAAACATTAAAAAGATTTTCAAAAGATTTAAGCAAGAAACCATAGAAATTGACCAGTTTTAATAAATAAAGTGTATCAGTGCCAATAAAGTGGCTGCACAGTGCATCCGAACGTATTTGAAGAAAATATAGCAACAAACAGGTATGGCTAAAGTTAATCTCACAGTGCATGCTAAACTATGTTCGCTATCTTACGTGTGAGCGCGTCTCGTAGCGCGATCGCTAGCGACGTCAGGGCGCTGCGCAGCCCCGCGTGGTATCGCTCGAACATGCGAATATCTACGCAGGTTTATATTATCGCTAGATATGCTAAACATGCACACAAATATGATCTGTTAAAGAACGCAGAATGTTGCTATATAGAGAGATTCTATTAGCAACTCAGTTAAACATAAAAATAGGTATTAGAGTAGTAGAGGTAACATCAAATTGTCTTGGAGTTTTTGAGACTTGGAGTATTATACTCCGAGTATTAGCTGGAGTTGGAGATAAAGTCGGCGTTTATATAGCGTTCTTTAAACCGAGGCTTTTCATTGCTAGATCCATATAATTTTCTTCTTTATTTCTATAATTACTAACGTAGAGTATTCAAAGGATGTATGAATCGAGTGTTGTACAAAATCGTAAAGCGCTATACGATTTCAGGTGGTGCAGTGACATCTAGTATTAACATTGAGAAACTTACAGTGCCATCTATTGTTAGAATTAAGAACTAGTACTTACATGCAGGATGGTCGTACAGCGGAGCGACTCTGGTTCCTTCCAGCGGTCCACCGGCCAGCTTCGCGGAGATAGTCTCCAGAAACTCCCTGATCTTCCTCAGTTCCCCACGCGTGGGATCGCTCGGGCCTGGGGTATCGTAGCCGTCGCATTCTTCCTCTGAAAAATAGAAATATTTTTGAATGTTATGTTATGTTTAAATAGACTGATTTTGTTTAAAGTGCTAACAGATGATTAATATTATTATTCATCTGTCTTATTCCAGAGCCTGTTTTCAACTATCTTTGGGTCAACTTTTTGTATACCTAGATCTATTATACTATAGATCGGAATAAATATCAGAATTTTACACGAAGCGATTGCTGACGTCCACTATTACTGAGTGAGAATCGATGATGACAAGCAGGGGATTATTGCTGGAGTGTTTGCTGGCCTATTTCATCTCGCCAAGTAAAACCTCAAGAGACGGCGAATGAGTTTTAAAATAATCGATGTTTATATTTAAAACTAGCGACCCGCCCCGGCTTCGGACGGCTGCAATTTACTAATGAACAAAATCAAAAAAAAAAAAAAAATTCATACAAAAATACCATTCAAATTTCCGACATATCCGGTGGATTTTCCAAAAAAATTCTTACATATAAACCTCCTGACAATTACAAACACAACAAAAAAGAATTAGTCAAATAAGTGCAGCCGTTCGGAAGTTATGCGCTTAGCAACACATTTGGCGATTCATTTTTATTTATATACTAGCTGTGCCCACGACTTCGTTCGCGTGGATGTCGGAACCTAACAATGTATTTTTTAGTGAGACCAAATGCACTTAACCTTGTTTTTTTCTAAAATAAAAGATTTTTTCTAACATAAAAGTAGCCTAAGTTACTCCTTATTACATCAGCTACCTGGCAATAAAAGTCCCGTCAAAATCGGTCCATTTCAGAGATTAGCCTATACAAACAGACAGACGGACAGACAGACAGACAAAAATTATAAAAAATGTTATTTTGGTGTATGTACCGTATATATATTCATATGCATGTAGTAAAAAACGGTTATTTCAATATTACAAACAGACACTCCAATTTTATTTATATGTATAGATGTATAGATATATCTAACGATTGATATTGTAATGTCAGTCGTAAGATTATTACTCACTTACCTACTGACCAGAATCGTGATAATGTCAATAATTATCACGTTTGCTATAGCAGTAATTAAGATCTTTGATACTGTGTCGTAAGCAGAATAGCAAGTTAGCAGGTAAATGTTGAATGACGAGTTTCAACACAGAGTGTACGTTTAGAAAAGTTTTTCCTGTCACTAAGAAAACTGCTAATGGTAGCAATTTTAGATAACACGTTTTATGTACAATCTGCATTAAAATATGTATCATCATCATCATCATCAGCCAAAAGACGTTCACTACTGAACGATGGCCTCCCCAATGGGGGGGTTTGCCATAATCCCCACGCTTGGCAGGCGGCTTGGGGATCGCAGTGGCTCACCGATTAGTGAGAGGATGCTGCTGCCCGTCCTCCGGTGTCTGGCCGCAGTTTTAAGACGTACCCGGGTCATTGTAATAAAAATGAAAATATGTATAACTTAATGTAATTCAAAAGCCATTTTTAGGGGAAATAGTGATTGAAACCTTGTCCAATTTTTCACGTCATAGTATCTGCGGATACATAAAAGTACATAGTCGTTTAAATTTTATGATTTTAACCAATACCTTTCCAAGAATAAGCGTTTGAATTTTGCTACATGTATGCATATTGTTTGATGCTGATTGTACATGCAGAGCAGTGAAAAGTTTAGATAACAGTATTCCCCAAAGAGGCAGTGGTCTCCTATTCTACGCACATGTTCTGCCAATGCGGATATTGAAACCTATGTGATAAGGCGGGCTTAATGCCATCTTCTGGGCACACCCCTGTTCTTAATGTTCAGTAGGTACTGACCTATTTGTTCAAGCTTGTCGGTGGATATGCTCCACGGCATCACGCTGATGGCACGGTGCACCTGCCGCAGGAACCACGCGCCCGACTCGAACTTCACCGGCCTTGAACATACAAAAATAAATTAACACCACAATATACTCGTAGATCATAGTATTACGCATGTATTCCGAAGAGTTACGACAATTGTACTATTAAAATTTACTCCCACATTTCGCGATGCCGTTGTAACACTGTCTGACCAGGCCTCAAGCCCAGGACCTCAAGCTATACAGCCGCACTTGCAACTACTACACATGTGGCAGTTATTATAATTTGCGTTTAACGGAGACGTCATGGTTAACTGTAGGAGTCATGATCCTCTTTCTCCCAGGTACCTATTGATCATAGGTACCACGCTTTGAGGATATGGATGCGCCTTTCATGTCGGTGGCGCCGCAGGTAAACTGAGGTTGGCGCAGAGGCCAAGTGTTTGGCTAGCTCCGCTGTGGCCTAAAGATAGTTCTTTCTGGACTATGTGTATGTGATGTGTAAATTCACGCAGTTTACAGGACAAATCTTAGCATGAGGCAACGTTGCTTTGGAAAAACGAAAAAGATGAATCTAATTTAGAAAAAAAATATCTGGGGAAGCATTTTCGTAGTCACCTTTCATCACCATTTCATATGAACCATAAAATGTCACTGTATCTTTTGACTATCGACCAAAGAATAATGAAAAAAAGAAACAGAAATATTATTTTCTGATTACTAGCAGCATCCAGCCTTCCATATGCGAGCTGATAACAATATTCAGAGAAAATCTAGCTTGTCAAGGTTTCTCTTAGCCCTAAATGAAACTGGAAACACGCAATTATCACTATAAGTGTTATGATGATCATGCAATTGCTGAGGTCACGAAATGTTCGGACTGACCATGTTTAGTTAGGAACCAATTGTTGAAATGAAAAGAATTTTATACCACGTAAATTAGAGCTCTTTCTCTTTTTCTCTTTTTTAAAAAATACGTTGCCCCACACTAGGATTTCTCCTGTGTCGTGGGTACAGTTTACAAACATACATGTCACATACACACACAACCAGACCCGAAACACCTATCTGTAGATCATACAAACATTTGTTCCGTGCGGGGATAGAACCCGCGACATATAGCGCAGTAAGGTAATCGCTTAACCACTGCGCCAACCGTGTCGCCAAGAAGAGCTCATTTTTAGTTTGTGAAAATTTGAGATTCCTTCTTCCACATATTATATTTAATCGTCCTATTGTGACGGTGGCGACATCTAAGAATGTATTATGGTCATCGTTTTTATAGTTAAATAAAATATAAACAAAAATGTATAAGAAGGATTTGGTATGATTAGATCGCGGTAGCTCAGAGACTAGAGCAGCTGGTGTACTGAACCAGAAAGTCCTAGGTTCGATTTCTTTTGGCGGTCGAGTTTTTCCACATTTTAAAACTTCAAGTGAATACTCACTCTTGCGTGTAACAGATGCAGGGTAGAGCCCCACCGTGCTTGTCTCCTCCACAGCTACGACAAACGCCGTCGTCTCGTGATGACGTGATGCATCTTCCAGACTCGCGCTCGTTCCTGGAAGCAAGGAAAAATTGGAATTGAATAGCAGCACACCGTGCACCGGCAAGTGAGGGCCAATTCTGACGTCACACACCCTACTTTGTAGAATTTTAATCTTGAAGTAGATTGAGATAGGCTTCACCAAAAATATAGTTACAGGAGAAACGGTATGGCATGCTGGGCCTCGGTTGATCGTTGCCTATGGCATCGTTTTATTTTAATATAAAATAAGATTTTATTGCTAGCTTCTAGGTGAGAAGTAAAATACTTAATGTATTATTTAAAATAAGTACTGCTTTACCTTTATATGATCTATGTATATTTAAGTTAGCGTAATTGTTTTCTATAACATAATAGTACAATAAATAAATAAATAGTTTGTGTGTCTCCTCTCCCGTTTAGTTCTTAATTTATTAGTAAACTAGCTTCAATCCGCGACTTCATCCGCGTGATCTACATACATAATTTATAGCCATACATATGTACATAATGTAGCTATCTATCAGTGAAATAATTTTCAAATGCGGATCATAAGTTCCGGAGATTACCCCCTACATACAAATAAATTTTACCTCTTTATAATATTAGTATAGATATAGATAAAAATGATCATGTTTTTATTACCTAGGCATATACAGTGGTAGCCAAGCGGTTGAACCCTTTGCTTCCCTGCAGGAAGATCTGAGTGCAAAACCAGGCCCGGGCCTTATACTATGAGAATCACTACGAATTTGAATATCACTTCCATAAGCGGTGAAGGAAAAACATCGTGACGAAACCTTCACAGATAAGAGGGCTCCATAATTTGTGTAGTCTGCCAACCGCCACCGCCAGGTGTGGGCCAGCGTGATGAATTAAACACTAACCGGTCTTACTCTGAGAGAGACTCCTTCCAAGTAGGAGATCAGTAATGACCTGAATTTATTATGGCTTATTGAAGAAAGCTGTCAAACTGATAATTTTAAAGAGAGGCCTACATACAACTGTGGGCGTAATCTGGCCGTGGATGATAAATGCTGATTGAAGAAAACATACAACTATACATTCATACAACTTATGATCCATGAATCTTCATTGGACCGACTGAACAATTAAACTAATAGCCTGATGATGGATCGAGGATGATGACACGGTTGGCGCAGTGGCTAAGCAATTAGCTTTCTGCGTTACGTGTCGCGGGTTCGATCCTCGCACGGAACAAATATTTGTATGATCAACGGATAGTTGTTTCGGGTTTGGTTTTGTGTGCATGTGACATGTATGTTTACAAACTATACCCACGATACAGGAGAAATGAAAGCGTGAGGCAAAGTTTTATAAAAAAAAAAAAGACTTTTACCCAATACCAGAATACATTACTCACTACACAACACGTTACAAAATGTAACATGTGTAAGTATATGCAACTGTAGCTATGCATTTGCTTCGCGTTACTCAAAGACAAGTCATTACCATTTCGTAAGTATTATAATATTATAGCGTAGAGCTTTTGTTTTTGTTATATATTTACTGTTACTACTGTTGAATAATGTGAAAGGATTTACATGTTACATTGTGTGTTTATTAATGTGCAATTTATATTCATATACATACTAGCTTTTGCCCGCGGCTTGGTTCGCGTTATATTTAAATTTTGACAATCAATTCAGATTGTTGGTCGATATAGGAAGAATTACCGTTAATACGATTAAGTTAGGTATTTTATTCAAGTTACTAAACAAACAGTGGGCGCAGACAGTAAACTAATTGATTCGAAAGACACATAGCGCCATCTAGCGTCCTATTGCAATTGAGACCGTCGAAAGTTATTGTTCCTCGGGAACAGTACTTTTTCTGGATGAAAGGTACCCTATGTCCTTTTCTGTACTCCTAACAACGTATATACAAAATGTCATGATCGGTTCAGTAGTTTAGGCGTGACAAGGTAACAAACAACCAAACAAACAAACTTACTTTCGCATTTATAATATTATGGTTAGGATTAGTTAGAATTACGATGTAAATAATTCTTCTGTACGTCTGTATATCACTGAACTCCTCCTAAACGGCTGGACCGATTCTGATGTAGTTTTTTTGTGTGTTTCAGTGGGATGGTTTAGATTTACAATCTGGTAGGTGTTGATATTTGAATTCTAGGACAGGTTTGGCCAGGACAACGTATGTCGGGTCTGTGAGTTATATTATAAAATAACATATTAGTTACTGAGTCCCATGTAGTAGAGGGCGAGCCTATTGCCATCTACCGAGCACAGTTCCAGACTGCGTGTTGCTACTGAGAATTTCAATACAAACAAACGTAATAACACTTTGCCCCTAGAATTGAACTCAGGACCTCACGCTGGTAAGCTGGAGGCCCTGGGTTCTAGATCAATGAGGCGTTCATTATATAAATTTGCGAAATATTAACAAATTGTGAAAAGTTACGTTACTTTGTCGACATTGACTTTTATTTATTTATTTAAACTTAATGCAACAATTTAACATACTGCCGTCGTAATGTCGTAGGCATTTTCTGTTACTCAACCTTGAATATGGTGGTGGAAGTAGTAAAGAAAAAATACTTTCGCTTTGGATTGAGAACTTCCTCCTATTTTTTTTTTTAAACGTTGCCCCACACTAGGATTTCTCCTGTATCGTGGGTACAGTTTACAAACATACATTTCACATGCACAGACAACCAGACCCGAAACAACTAACTGTAGATCATACAAAGATTTGTTCCGTGCGGGGATCGGACCCGCAACACCTAGCGCAGAAAGCTAATCGCTTAGCCCCTGCGCCAACCGTGTCGTCGTGCTTGGAGTCAGGAAGCTAATTTTAATAATTATTAAAGGCAACATTATTTTGGTCCAACTTGTTTTCTGTGAAAGAAAACGTATGAACCGATTTACCATACTTATAATTAAACTAGCTTCCGCTCGCGGCTTGGCCCGCGTGGGTTACGAATACGTGCATTTTCCCGTGATAAAAAGTAGCCTACGTTCTATTCCAGGCTATAATCTATCTCTGTGCCAAATTTCATCCAGATCCGTTCAGCCGTTCTGGCGCGAAAGAGTAACAAAGATCCATCCATCCATCCTCACAAACTTTCGCATTTATAATATTAGTAGGATAAGTAGAATTATGATTGGCTGTCTTAAACGCAATTTAACTAAGAGAATCTAATCATAATTTTCTATTGCCTATTGTGCAAGGAAAGAACCTTCATTTGTGACGAACCCTGAAATAATCTGGCACACCCTGGCGATCAGCCTCGATACCATCAATGCTGACTGGCTAATCTTTCCACTGGGGCATGAGCGATTCCCATGTGCTAGCTTGTTGCGACATTCCAAACACTCATTTTCGTGTGATTATGTACATAGTTTAAGGTACGATGGGTTTGATATGGGTTTGATAGACAATTAATATGGCCATATACGATCTTCTCTTGCCTGTTGTATCTAATATAGATAAAAGAAATCCTGTATGTGCTATTTATATGGATCTCACCAAAGCTTTCGATTATGTGGATTACTCAATTATATTACATAAACTTCAGAAATATGGTATAAGAGGAAATGTACTCAGTCTTATAGAATCTTACCTACACAACAGAAAACAATTCGTAGAAATAACACAAATATGCCCAAACACAGGTCTTGAGACAAAATATCGATCTAGCAGTAAGATACTTAAAAATTGAGTCCCACAAGGCAGCGTATTAGGGCCCCTTCTCTTTTTGCTGTACATTAACGACCTTCCTAGACAGATAAACCATCCCATGGTACTATTTGCTGACGACAGCACAGTAGTAGTGAAATGTAACGATCCTAATACTTATGAAAATGAAATAAATATGACATTACTCTACAAATTATCAAAAATTGTCAGCCTAGAATCTATATTAAAAGCCTATCATGGCTATGTTGCGTCGACGCTTAGGTACGGTATAATGTATTGGGGCAACTCGGTAGAAAAAGGATCGATATTTAGAGCCCAAAAAAGATGTTTAAGAGCTATGTGCGGTCTAAATAGCACCGATAGTTGTCAACCTTTCTTTAAAAACTTAAGAATTCTTACCTTGCCATCATTATACATATATGAGGTAAATTTATTTGTCAAAACAAACATTTCACTATACAATACAGCTTTTAAAAGTCACTATAGGAGGTTACGGGATAAGAATAAATCAGAGCTGGAAATTTCATATGGGAGAACTGCTCTAATGAATAAAAGTTTTTTCTGCATGGCTCAAAAAATATTTAATAAATTACCTGAGACACTAAAGGCTTTAAATCTGAACAAATTCAAAAGTGCACTATCAGCTATTTTAGTCAGTAAATGCTACTACAGTATAAATGAATATCTGGATGACAATTCTATAGTTTCACCTTTCGGAAATAAACATTTCTAGCTTATATTTGGATGCTTTTAAAAATAATATTTTAGCTTGATTTTAGAATTTTAATTTGGTATTTACAAAAACTTTGACATTGTTATTATATTGATTAGATTTTAATTGACATTGTGTAAAGCTAAATAGTTAGTCGTTATTGTTTATGTAGCATGTTAATTCAGATTGTCGCTCTGCTTTGTTTATTTTTTATATTATTGTTTTTTTTTTATATTTCAAATAATCTTTATACTCAATATAATTCACACAGACAAATTTTATATATTTGTACGCCAAACGGCAAAACATAGAGGACACAATATGTAATAATGTAAAACCAATGTAACTACCTATGTTTACAAATAAATAAATTGATTGATTGATTGATATGTTATTGTAAACGAAAAATCCCAAATAAAAATTAATTGAAAAAAAAAACCAAGCAAAACCACAGGTGTGCAGATTAGCTTGCAATTACTACACCCAAGGGTTATTATGAAAAATAGAAAGATAAATTGTGATGCGGTAATATGTTAGAACATGTTGAGGTATTTAATCATTATTATAATATGTAATGTCAACAGCCATTCATACTGTGCAATAAAGTTGAATAAATCTTACATTTCTATTTTTACTTGCAAATTCTTGTAATTGGTCAACGAATTGAGTCATAAACAAGAAAGGGGGGGGGGGGGGGGGGGGGCTACGGAAAACTAGCAACCGCTTGGATACCAAAAGCCCGATGCCTCTGTGGCAAGATGAAAATCTTGCTACATACGCTCGTAACTTCTAAGTAATATTAATGAGAAATATTAATAGCCAAGTCGGGTCGTGTAGCAAAAGATTTGCTACTCTTTCTCTCTGAGAGTTTCGTAACAACAATTGGTGGACTTCCATTACTGAAAATTGACCTATTTGGTTGTGAGGGACTATTTCAAACATCACCATACTTTACAAAAGGATATAACTCTGTTGTTTTCATAGCATAAGATGATGATGCAGATGCTGTCTACGATACTTATAAAAAAGAATAATAACGTTCTGAATGTTTTTTAATCCGCCAACTCGCACCTGGCCATCGTGGTGGACTAAGGCCTAACCCTTTACATTCTGAGAAGAGGCCGTTGCCCAACAGTGCGACGGTAATGGACTGAATTTATTTATTTTTCTAATTTATTTAAGTATTATTTGAAAGAAAATAATAAATTAAAGCCTGACTGCTTCATTGGTCTAGTGGTCGCAAGCGCAACTGCTGAGCGTGAGGTCATGAGTTCGATTCCCGGGTCGGGCAAAGTGTTGTTGGGTTTTTCTGTATAGAAATTCTCAGTAGCAGCACGAAGTCTGGAACTGTGCCCGGTAGATGGCAATAGGCTCGCCCCCTATTACATGGGACTCAATAACGGCATCGGCGGAATGTGGGTATACAATTATCTATAATAGAAAGAAAGAAAGAAAGAAAATACGTTTATTTGACCTAAACTAACAACAATGAAAAATAAAAAGGAAAACAAACAGAATAAAGAATAATGATACTAATACCTACTCAGCTTTAGAGCTATAGCACACCTCTGCCTAACCCTACGGGGAATACAGGCGTGATGCTATTTTATGTTATGTGTTAAATTAAAGCTCAAGAAACATGTTCGTTCAACTCAACTCTTTATAAACTAGCCTTACGATTCTATGTAGATGTGGATTTATTGCTTTTATCCATCCTGATGAATCCTTGAGTACTGTTTTGCGACACCCGACGGACGAGCCACGCAAAGAGTACCGCGGCTTATTGGTCAAGTAACATGATTCAACAGATTACGACACTAGCGATCGATAATGATCCATGGGTAACGTGATTGACTTATTATTTCAACTGTAGCGCCTAGGTGAAAAATGAGCAAACCGTTCAGTATCTAAAAATTATAAATCCTTATATAATAATACTAATAAATACACATACAATATGTTTATTTGATTTTACACCCTGTGGTGCAGACACTTTAAAATAAAGTCACATCATATTCGTTCACTTCAGGCGTACATATCTAACTAAATTTCGATGATCCTTTGGATGATTTTTGATAGAAGATCATTCCCAGAGATAAATCCCTACAAAACACTACTTATTGGTTACTGAGAGTGTATGAAAACTTTGTCGTACACCGTCCAACGATCAAAAACATTGGTGATAGTTGTTATGTACACAATTGCGTCTCTTAGCGAGGTTACAATACACTTACACTTGCTTTTACAACGAAATGTGGAAAATATGTCGCGCTCTCATTTCCTGTCTGTCTAAAGTGCCGGAGGAAAGGACAATATTTTTATAAATAAACATTACGACGCCATCTAGTTTAAAAAAGACGTATAAAAGTGATTGAAAAATCCTAATTGCAAAATAAATTATTTCATTTCATTTCATTATTTAGAGTGATACGGGAAATGCTCGGAATAAAAAGTTTTCATGTAAATAGGTAATTTTCTGGAGAATCTAAATGTTTACTGTCGTTATTATCATTTCTATGCATAAATTCAGCTTCCATATGTTTGTGTCTGCAAAACTCGAAAAGTACTCGATGGATTGATTTGTAATTCTTACGCAACATTGCATTTATATATAAGAGTGTTTTTATATACTTTTTATCCTGAAGTTCCTATCGCAACAGGAATCCCAAGCGTTCCGTGAGATTTAAATAAAAGCAATTATATCTGACAAATTACTATTTGTGTCACATTATACTTTTATTTACTTCCCTAATAATTTATATCAGACTGAGTCACAGCGAAGCGTGACCGGGATTAGCTAGTTATTTATGTAAAGCCTGTGTTGATATTGCAAACGAAACGGTCATTGAGAGGGTTAATGACATTGAAATATTCGATGCAACTTGCCTACTTGCTAAAATGCATCATGGTGGAATCTAAAAATTTCTAGAATGTTAACTAATCCTCTGCAATCCGGATGAAAGTGGAGTACAAGCATAGGCTTTACTTAAGAAAATAGATAGTATAATATAGAACTCGCTAATCAAGTGACGTAAAGTCAAAATAATAGAAAAACCAATTGTTATCAGGCGCCGGCAACCTTGCGTAGCCTAATAATATAGTAACAGGGGACTTCTTGAAACTTGCGATACGACCTTCAAACCTTCAAGAAAAGAGCATACTCCTTTTTAAAAGGCCGGCAACGCACTTATGACTCCTCCGGTGTTGCGGGTGTCCATGGGCGACGTTAATCGCTTACCATCAGGCGATCCGTCTGCTCGCTTGCTGCCTATCGCATAAAAAAACAAATAAACTTGCATCCAATCTAACCAATTATTTAAAGCTGGAAGCCTTTCACATCGAGTAGGTATGCAGATTTTCACAAGACCTGCAACTGGTTGTTGCAGCGACCAGTTGGGTCCGTTGCTCAACTTACGTAGATAAACTTACCCGAGGTTTGGACACACTGGGCCACGCTTGGCTAATCTTCCTTCAGATATGGCGGGCAATTCATTTTACTTGAGCAATTTGTACGGCCTTTCATATGTTTACACACTTTTACTGGCAGAGATCATTGATTAAGTGAGGAAAAATTCAAGGCTTTTTTTGTACAAATGCTAGATCCAAGTGATGTAACACATCATTTTAAAAGTCGCGAAATTTCAAGGCTCTTTTATGTTTGAATTATAATTTTAAGATTTTAAAACTGCTTCATTGGTCTAGTGGGTGCAAGAGCGATTACAGAGCGTGAAGTCCTGGGTTCGATTACCGGGTCAGGCGACAGTGTTATTGGGTTTTCCTTTACGCAAAGTTTGGAACAATACCCTGTAGATGGCATTGGGCTCGCTCCCTATTACATCGAAATCATTACCGGCATCGGCGAATTTTGGGTATATTGGTACACCTCTACCTAACCCTTCGCAGAAAACAAACGTGATGTTATGTTCTGTTATGTTTTTAAGACTACAAATTAATAAGAAATTTATTCTTGACCTACATAATTATTAACCCTCATTAATAATAGTGGTGTATGTAAACTTCTAATGATTAAAAGTGGCTTTGAAATCTCTTTTCATCTCTTTATATTTACTTATTTACTAATTCATGTATGAAAGTAACAGTAACATGTATCTATCCTATCCTATCCTTCCTACTTAATTTTATAAATGCGAAAGTTTGTGAGGATTTTCCACACGATAGGAACTTACGTCGGTAATGACATAATTAATTTTTAATACTCAAATAATTTAAATTGTATATTCAGTAAATGCCACAAAATCATAAAATCATGTACTTCCTACTTAGCAGTTTCATCGTTATTTAGTGATGAGTTCTGGAAAACAGTCCTTGCGAAATTAGAGCATATCGGAAATCAAGATATTATATCCAAAAATGGCGAATATCACTCGCCTTCCTCTTTCTGAACTTTCGTAATATCACATGATAACGTGCGCGTACAGACATTTTTTTATTCTCTTATTTCTACAGCTGCACGGCAACGATAAAGGCCAGCACACACTAGAGACTTTTAATCTGCCGATAGTTCGTTTAGATTGCTAGTACGGGCATCCTACTTCCTATCCTACTAATATTATAAATGTGGAAGTTTGTGAGGATGGATGGATGGATGGATATCTGTTACTCAATCACACCAGAACGGCTGAACGGATCTGGATGACATTTGGCACAGAGATAGATTATAGTCTGGAATAGCACATAGGCTACTTTTTATCCCGGGAAAATGTACGGGTTCGTAATGCACGCGGGCGAAACCGCGGGCGGAAGCTAGTTAAGAAATAGAATAGGATAGGACGGCTGTGTCTTCACGACATTGTTGTTATCAAATACACTATTTACATAAACAATACCATATCACAAATTCACGATGTCTCGCAAATATAAAGATGTGCGTTACATAAATTCCGTGGCCTTGGCGTGACCTTCATAGCGAGAGCAAACGAGTTCCTTATAAATGTTTATGTAACATATACTTTAATTCACTACCTGGTGCATCACTAGTATTATCACTATCTTCCGTATTGAGTTTTTATGTGCCGACAAATATATGGTTAGGACATATTTTCATATAAATATAAGAAGATTATTCCTTTATTTAGACTGCCTCATTGGTCTAGTGGCCGCGAGAGACTGCTGAGCGTGAGGTCCTCGGTTCGATTCTCGTGTCGGGCAAACTGAAATGTCTCAGTAGTAACTCGGTGTCTGGTAGTTTTTTTTTTATGGCATAGGCGGCAAACGAACAGACGGGTCGCCTGATGGTAAGCGATTAATCGCCCATGGACACCCGCAACACCGGAGGAGTCACAAGTGCGTTGCCGGCCTTTTAAAAAGGAGTACGCTCTTTTCTTGAAGGTTTGAAGGTCGTATTGGTCCGGAAATACCGCAGGCGACAGTTCATTTATCTTTAGGCTCGCAATATAAAAAAAATGTTCGAGTGGTACGCCGGCAATATTTCCACTATTCGACAATGTGACGGGTAATTGACATTTCAGGGCGAGTTCATCGTTTCAATAGCGATATGAAAATTAGTTATTTTTTTTATGCGGGTTTTACTTTGTGAGGTCAAGTAATTCAACCGAATCTCATATTAAAATATAGGTATCTACTTTTATAATTGTTATATATACCTGATACGATATTAAGACTAAGAGGTGCCCGTACTACATATATAGGCTACCATGCAGATTGGTTGATATCTGCGAGGTTAAGCAGTGTTTGCTGCAGTCAGACCTTGGATGGGTGATGATTTTTTAGTTTTCGAGATCCTTTCGTGCCTTGAAAAGCATGTTAAGCAGTTCGTCCCGGGTATCATACGCATACCTACCTATGACAGTCGTTACGGGTGTCAGTAGCGCAAAAAGTCTGATAACCAGTCTAATCTTAGAGTATTAGTTTAATGGTGTGTCTAAGTAATGGTGTGGTGGAGGTCAGATGGCAGTCGCTCCGTGTAAAATACTGATATTCAGCCGCAACCGGTTAGACCACAAACCATTAGGATAGACTGGGAGACCGGTTAGGCTGGGAACTCACGCCAATATACTTAGTTGGGGAAAGACTAGGCAGATGATTACCTAATAGAATATTAACTCTTGCTAAAAACCTGAAAGTGCATACACAAAAATTCTTCAATCGTAACTCATTTTTACTGGCGGATCTGTTCTTCATGAATGAAGTCTGCTCCAACTAAAAGATATATAACTATAACTTAACACACCTAGGATTTTATTAATGTATGTCTTCCTCACAATTAATGTTAAACGTTTTATATTATTTAGCAGTATATTGTAGAATTTTCCACTACCAACCAAATAGTACCAGTGGCTCTAATATCTGATATCACTAATTTAACATCTGCGTGAACAATTAAGTAATCTCGGACAAGGATTTTGGAATATTATATCGACATCCGATACTTAGTGTGCTTGCTCCAACCACATGTAAAATATCTGATTACAAATACACCTGCTATGTATTTCATTAGGCGCCGGCGCCGGACGGTGGATTGCGTCCAATATTGCGGAAGAAATTATTTCCTAACATTACTGTATTATTGTCATCTGTATTTTAATATTTTGATAATTTCAAATACATTAAGCGGTATTTTTGACCTTAACTTTCTCTCGTTTAATTTTTAAAATGTTAATTCTGGTCCTTGAAGCCGCAGATTTAATTCCACACGATAGGAATTTACGTCGGTATTGACATTATTAATTTTTAATACTCAAATAATTTAAATTGTATATTCAGTAAATGCCACAAAATCATAAAATCATGTACTTCCTACTTAGCAGTTTCATCGTTATTTAGTGATGAGTTCTGGAAAACAGTCCTTGCGAAATTAGAGCATGTCGGAAATCAAGATATTATATCCAAAAATGGCGAATATCACTCGCCTTCCTCTTTCTGAATTTTCGTAATATCACATGATATCTTAACTTAAATACGCAAAATGCATGAAGCATTCGGACACAGTCAATATTTTAGAAACTCTTTATGTAGAAGAAGATACTATCATTAATAGTATAATATACAAAAATTGCTCCCCTGCAACGATATAGATTCTTTGACAAACGCATGTCGGAAGTTAAGGCGTTTAATTTCCTGTTGAATTGCGTGATCTCCTGGCTTGTTTTTGCTGTAACCTCTCTGTGTCCGAGGCAGAACAATGCAAGGCGTCTTTAACGAAACACTGGAGGTATTGCGAGTTTACTAATGCCCTTTTCATATAGATTAATCAAATTTATGTTTGCTATGAAATCATTTTTTTTTTCAAAAATAATAATTATTTTATGATTGTAAGTTATGTCTAAACATGAACGAAAGTAAACCCTATAATTAAGCAGATTATGAAAAGATTTGTTTACATGTAAAGACAAATATAAAAAAATCTATTATTTTTCGAAATTGTACACTTATTTTATATATCTTAGATATATTATTTGCACAAACATTCCATATATTTGTAAACATTCCCACGATCCAGGATAAATCGTAGTTGATCTAGAACACATTTTTGTACCGTGCATTGTAAGAGTCGATACCAACTGGCCATTTTCAGGCCTTCACAACTTTGAGGTGAATTATAAAAGAGATGAAGCAAATGATGTATGATTTACATGAACCGGTATTTAATAACATAAACATAATTATACGTCATAATTCGAAGGTTAAAGATTATCTCGTCTTGATATGGTTGTAAAGATGCCAATGTAAGCACATGGCTAGATGGACTTTATAGTGCAATATGTTTACAATATTATGTGTTTACAGTTCTTCTTATTCTACTTCTAGTAAGGACTCATATATAAATGCCTTCAACCCAAGAGAAAATATTAGGGATATTTCCATCAGGATAGAGAGCTGTTTGCACAGGATATGCCTTTTTCCCTTTATCTATATGTATAGGTACTATTTTATAATAGTAGGTACTACTATTGTAGAAGTGGTGTTACTAATGGATCCTCTATCTATTGAAAATCCGACGTCTGAGAAATAAAGATTTTAAATCCATTTTTAAATATAGCCATATACCAAAGTCCCAAAGGACCACCCATTATAAGTATCTAAGTATCTATGGACCAATTTAATCTCAGAAAACTAAATTCATAATATACCTATGTATATATAATGATAGTAGGTAGGTACATGCTATATTCTGTCATATTATTTGTTATTATAATATTCTTATTTTAAAAAAGTGCGTTCTTCTATTTTTTATAATTCATGGGACAATGATTATAACTCATTGTTTTTAATCTTTAACCTTCAAAAAAGACAAAAATACGTCTTCTTTTTCATTGATTCCGAACAAAAAATATGTTAAGGGCACAATAGGCAAAATTCTCATATTTACAAAAATATAATAACCTAAACTATGATACTAATATGTTTATAATAAAACAATGGGATTCTCCTCAGAATGTTAAGACAGATTTTATACTACTTTGTTCTGGAAGCATGTAACATGGTATTTTAGGTGGCACCCACAGCCCAACTAACTAGCCTGGGACAACCTTCGCAAAATCATTCGTTCTCTTTAATTATATCACTATTATATCAGTTGAAAATATGCTTAATCAATTTTTGATGAAAATCTTAATTCATATAAATTTGGAAAATTAGACTTTAGTTATATATTAAAATTCGGTAGTTAGTGTTGTAAATGCATAATTAATCTATTTAAAATCAACATAATACTAATTATTTTGATGTAGTTATACTTCTAACTAGCATGCATGTATACAAAGATGCATTTAGGTATGTGGAAGATACACAAGAGCATGTAAATATAACACATGACCTTTTACAAACTGTCTAGCGCCACCGGAGAAAGGCGCAAATTAAAATTATCTACCTATTATTTTAAGATGATTATCACCAGTACTTGATATTAACATACAGCAGTAAAAAGTATAGTACACAGGTATAGTTTACCAAACCCGAAAGAACAATTTGTTCTGTACGGGAATCGAACTCGCGACACGAACCACAGAAAGCTAATCGCCTACCGTGCCCTCTGTATTGATTTTAATATACAGTATGTTTTATTTAAAAGGAATAGTATGGTGATTCACAGTAATAACCTCTTTAAACAAATTTGGCAGAGTAAAATGCCAAATGTTAAAATTAATAATTCGTTTTTCACACTCGTCAGAAGTTGTTTTTGATAATAACTTTATGATACATTTCGTTATAATGCAATAATACAACCTAACCCTGAATTTATCTCTCCTCTAACGCTCTATCTGATTGGAAGGACATGGAAAGGGTTAAGTAATCCATGTACATCAGTCATGGTCTAAGATTACTCTTCGATGTTATCGTATGGTTTATCGATTTTAAAATGAGTAAACAAAAGTAATTTACATTTAAAGTTTATTTAAACATACAAAAACTTAGTCGATGTTGGCACAGGAATTCTGTTTTTTTTTCTTTTATAAAAAAAAAACATCTTATACGAGTATACAGATAAGTAACGGCAAGTAACTTACACAAACGAGGGCGTATATCTACTATCAGATATTTAGGTAAATTATAACAACATGCTATTACTAATTCAGCCTATCGAAATAACTAGAAACATTCAATAACAATTTTAACTTTAACCCGCACTAAATCTAATCTAAAAAACTAAACAGTCACATCACTATTGTCAACATTTTTGGTCAGTCACTCGTCGTCCAAGTCAAACCACATTGACGTCACACTCCGGCTTCCTTGTTCTCTCGCCTGCTCCTCAGTTATGATCCTTATGACCACGACCTCCATCATACACAGAGCGAACAGTATCAAGAATACAGCAAAGTTCGATCCTTGATGGTGGAACTGAAAGGAGGTTGGCAGTGGCCCAGCTGGTGGCCATGCTGCTACCCCAAAAGTCACTAAACTCGACACACTTGATAAACTCATGCTCCTGTTTTCACATCACTATCGGAAAAGGTTTTTTGTATTTCGTTTTTCAAATTTCGGATTTTTTAAAGACAGTTCTATTGTCAAAATTTATGAATAGATTATAGTATTCGATTAGAATTTGTTATTCGAACGATTTGCGAATCGATTACGCGTTGTTTGTTTACAAAGCGTGCAAATCTCCCGCGTGCCGGAAAGACTGTGCGGTTCGTTATCGGACGCGCGGTGTTCGCGCGGACCGCGAATGCATCGACGGGCGCCCAGCCGCTGTTGCAACTCTCTTATGAAATATGAATCGCTTTAGTTAGATTCTTTGAGTTGGGAAATGGCTGTAAATGCGAGTGAGCGCAACTGTTTTGCGGTCAAGGCTGCGGGTCCAGTGTACGATGACCTTTACCTATGTGACGTATGTATTGTAATGTTTTAGTGGATGTCGTGCAATGTAGGGCGAACCAATTGCGATACACATGATAATTGTTCATTTGTATTAAATTAAGCGCCTACGTTGTTTATATTAGGGTTAATTAGAAAACGAATATAGTTCATGGTTACATTTCTATAAGTAGGTCTCTAATGTGCCTGTTATTAAATTCGTTATTTTGTTGTTAAGTGATTAATGAAATTAATGTGACGGCGGCTAATAATATCACAATAATACAACACTATTTTAAACCGTCACATATTTTCTAAAACAAACAAAGAATTCAACCCCTAAAGGGGTGAAATAGGGGTTTAAAGTCGTGTGAAAAGTACTTCGATACGGAATGAATCGTGGGCATACTTAAATATTATACTACTATCCATCTGGTACTGTCAATGTTAAAACTGACTGAAAGAAATAGGAATTGTGTCAGCACATGCGCACAAATTAAATGATCAGAGACTTATATTACAATTCCTCAAACAAACAAACACTTGTGGTAAGAGTCTTGCACCTAAGGAAATGGACCCCTTAACCAGATGTCACATGCATAAACATCTTAATTTCTTAAAGACCCGTAAAAGGTGTTCCGGAACGCACTCAATTCATATGATTTATAAAAAAATTGCACTAATTTACGTTACCCTTCAATACGACAGCAATATTGTCGTTGAACTTATTGTCATTGAGCTATTATTTACAACTATAGGGAAATGCGGTGTGAAAATAGAAGATACAGAGGAAGGCAGGCATTCACATCATGTTACCAAAGTTATATAAAAAACGTTCAGGTTTATCGGTCAAGAGCCAATTGTGTTTCTACCACTTTATATAAAATATTCTCACCTACCTAGATAGAACATAACTAGCTATCTATTTAGGTCAAAACTCTGAGTAAATATTGACGCAGATACGCATATAAAATGTCGGTATGACGTACTTGTTGAGAGTAGTTTCCAATAGCATAGTAATAAAATTATTGGTCCTTACATCCGGATGCCTAGGTACTCTGCGTTTTCGGTTTAGGGATCGCAAGTGTGATTGCTGACCTGCTGTTATATGGTTTTTTGTATGGAAATTCTCAGTAACAACACGGAGTCTGGAACTGTGCCCGGTAGATGGCAATAGGCTTGCCCCCTGCTACATGAGACTTAATAATGGAATCGGCGAAATGTGGGTGGGAATACCGGTGTAAAGCTATGATGCTACATTCGGGTACTCCTGTTCTAGGGATCGCAAGCGCCGTTACTGAGAGTAGCTGACCTGAGTTTTCGAACATTCCTAAAATTATGAGTGGAAGACGTAAAACTTGGTGTTGCGTTCCAACTTGAGAGAAACCTTTCTCCAACTGCGAACTGTGATAGACTGTAATTCATTACTTTAGGACTTAGAACCTACGAAAAATAAAATACTTTTTTACTTTTTTTATTTTTTTTAATTCTTATTTATTTCGAGGCTTTTACCTTATAAAGGTATGTCAGCCTCATCGTAACCTAATGTAATGATTACAATAATAATATTATTGCCGTGGAGGAGGGAGATTTTGACGCAGTCACCATTTTAAATATGAATTTAGTTGTTTTAGATCTGGGCTCAGCTAACAAACTTGCGAAAATCCCAACATCATATTTATTAATATTGAAATTACACATCAACAACTCTCTCTCTACACTTTATAATTAGAAACAGAAAATATCGTACTTTATTAGAAAAACCTAAGGCTGAAACCTTTTCAAAACCAAGTTCTTACAGAATCGGCCATAGTTTTTTTAGTGTCGTTAGGGACCATCCATAAATACCAAAAGTCATCATATTAACATTGTCATTAAAGTGTCACTGTCACGATGTTCATATACGTAACCTACAAAGATGCTCCCGAATTATCTTACATCCGCCGTGGTTCCAGTGAAACGGACATCTCAGTGGAGAAGACCTTGTTGGTCAACCCGAATTGTCCCGTGAGGATAATGCTGGAGTACATCAGGAAGAAGTGCCGGCTGGGCATCTTTACTCAGTTCGATATATGTGACGAGAGCGGAGCGCTAATGGGGCTGTTCAATCTTGATACCTATGCGTACGCGACGGATCGGTTTGAGCACAAAAAGACTTACTACTTGATCGTTGTTAAACAGGTTATGTTATTGTATGTGTACCTAGTTGTTGTTTTGAAAATAGAAGCTAGGAGAATAAACACAGAATTAGGGTGAATAGTCAATATTAAAAAATGCTACGCTGTGTTGTGATGGCGAGAATAACTTACTCGTGCTATGTTTTTTGTAAAAAGAAGTATGCAACTGCTAAGTGCGAATGAGATAGACAGAAGACCGAGCCAGATGAGCACGCGGGAGGTGCGAGTCAGCACGTATAGCGTGATCTCTGATATTTTAAACGAAGCGTAGCCACACAAAGCGCAGCGTAGCACTTTTTTTTGATTCCTCATTCTTAGAGTAGGTATCGAATTTGCAAAATAGAGCACAGCACAGCACAGCATAGCACAGCGCAGCAACTAGCATATCACGATTGGCTACCAACACTAGACTAGGGACACCTATATACTTCCGTCGAGCTGAGCTGCTGAGCGTGAGGTCCTGGGTTCCATTCCCGGGTCGGGTAAAGTGTTATTGGGTTTTTCTGTATAAATTCTCAGTAGCAGCACGGAGTCTGGAACTTTGCCCGGTAGATGGCAATAGGCTCGCCCCTTATTACATGGGACTTAATAACGGCATCGGCGAAATGTGGGTGTAGTATATACACCTCTGTCTAACCTTTCGGGGAATACAGGCGTGATGCTATGTTGTCATGCACAAACACCAGACCCGGAACAACCTGTAGACCTGACAAGTTATTGTTCCCTGCGGGAATCGAACTCGCGTCACGTGGCTCAGCAGTGGATCGCTCAACCTCTGCGCCGCCAACCGAGCCGTAATATTCGATTACGATCCGTTGCGTTGAAATTGCATTCTCGTCAGTCTCACTCACGTCTCTAGCTTCATCATCACTGTGTCTTTCAACACCTAACTGATAAACCCAAACTGCACATTCATCTATCAAATGATGGATGGATATTTGGATAAGTCAACTATGAAAAACATATTATTCCGTGCACAAAGGAAACGATGTCGAATATAATTTCCATTCCGTTCCAATCAAATATCATTACATTTTACAGGATACTGACAAGCGCCTTGTAGTTTTCCCGCAGCTGAACCACGAGAACCGGCTGTATTTGGAGATAAAGGGACGGGTCAAGAGGTTCATCCTGACTGGTGAATTCAGCCCCCAAAAGACGACAACTCCACCAGGAAAGGTCACACCGGTGCCAGCGCAGCCAACCACGCCTGTTAAGGCCTCTTTAAAAAAGAAGTAGCCTTGACTTGGCACCAGATTTGTTAGTGCGTTTGTCTGTTATATGTAAATAAATGTAATTGTTGAATAAATCCTGAGTTTAATATAACATCAACCAGTATTTTAAAATAATCCGAGTATTATTATAGTGTTAATAGGACCCGCTTAGAAATAGTATACGATTGTTGGATAACTGTTAAGTATGGAAGTCAAATGTGTCACACTTAATAAGCATAAATTATTTAAAAATGTTAATTATTTATAGTAATCAAGCGCCTGCCCATTGTTTGTACTGAATTTTCTTATATGCGGTATTGCTATTATTTATATTCAGGCGCTTTCCTCCTAAGAAAACATTACGGCGAGTATTATTTTTTTCCATTTTTTAACAATCTATGTATAGTAAGTATATCAGAATAACAATCTACAAGGGTACTGGTGAGTGTTAATCACTATCGTCGATAGCCAAGTCCACTGTTGGACATAGCCAGTGGCGTATTTTAAAATTTAGCGCCCTGGGCCTGTAAGGTTTGCCGCCCCATAAATTGAACAAGTCTCCCGCCGCCGCATGCGCCACCCCGCGCCCCACCCGCTTTCGCCTATGGATATGAACGAAAACGACACGAGCAACGTCGACACATCCCGACTAGTCCCGAGTCGCGATGGAGTCCGACGGACACGGTGCCGCCCCGCCACGGCCGTCCGCCGTTCAGGCATACGACAGCCTCGCGTCGTGATGTCTTTCAAACTTAGAACCGAATGAGTTTTAATTTTTCTTAATTAGGTAGGCTTTTGTAGGCTCATGTAAAGTCCAAAAGAAAGTCGCACTAAGCTGAGTGCTAAGTGCTAAGTGCGGCTTGCGCCGCCCCTCGCAGCTTGCCGCCCCGGGCCATGGCCCTTTTGGCCCAATGGTAAATACGCCCTTGGACATAGCTCTTCTTACAGATAATGATACGGTAGAGTAGTTTAATAGTGTTAAAAATAACAGGTACGTAGGTATATAAGGTATTTTTTCCATATTAATGAGCTGTCCCCAATAAGTAGGAAGTTGTACACATGAAATACAAATCACATGGGTATTATAGTTTGTTAACCTTCCGGTGGTCGGTGGCTACTTGGCTAGTCGGTACTTCATGACCGAATATGGTACGACGGATCGCCATTCCTGGTCGGAGTACTAATTGTTTATGCAGACTAGACTGGGGGTGCCTTATAATATGAAATTATTACCTCACTGATAATGCCCTATCTTATGTTAGATAGATGCCTAAGTATTGTACGCTATTCAAATAGTAGTTCACCCAAGTCGTCAAGATGTCAATTTCAGATGACTACCTAATTAAAGGCTCGTAAATGTAGTGCTATCAGTTTTTGATACATTTGTATGTAAACTATTCAATAATTATTCAATTTTAGTGTATTCAGTGGCGTAGTATGGGTTTCAGCCGCCCGGGGCGCAGGCTTTCGCCGCCTCCTTATTCAGGTCTTTAAAGAAGGGGATTCCCCGGTTTCGTGGCAGAATTAAAAGTTCCGTGCTCATTTTAATCGGCCCTACTTGTAGGCGACATAAATATGAAATGAAATGGTTCAAATATTTATAAGAAATAGGTACCTTAATATTAAATTATTTATTGTAAAATCTTGCCATCCCCTAAAAGTGTCGCCCTGCAGCCTAATTACCGATGTAGCGACAGGCGTAGAACGCGCGATAACTTCTGTCAAACGTCATTTTTGTGACATATAATGTATTGGTTGACAGTGAGATTGCTGTCGCGTGGCTAGCGCGTTGCTGTTGCTTTTTTAGGAAATTAGGCTGCGGGGCTGCCTCCGTCACGCTACGCCACTGAGTATATTTCTCCTCTTTTGTCGTGTCGGCTCGAGATACCGCATTGGTATCGCCCATGTAGAGGTGGAAAGATTAGTCAGCCCATAATAGTGTTCGCGAGGCAGACTGTCCAGGTTGCGACAGACAATCTCCAGTGTCGTCATTCGTGGAGGATCTTTCTTTCTTTCTTTTCGATTATTATTACTAATTACCTTACTATTATGTTTTATTCATCTTAGAGGGCTTTTTCAGAATGTGTAATTGTAGCAGAGATTTTCTCTTATTTACTTGTTTTTGTTTTACTTAATCGTGTTTTGCCTCGAGCGTTAGTTTGGACATTAAAATATGTCTAAAAATGTATATGTAAAACAACGTGCATTTATTGAATTTGTATGGAAAACACGTGCAGACGTTTTTTAGTTTTTTGACGCTACAAATATTGTTTATATACGTATTTATTGTTAAAACTTCGCCGAGTAGACTAGGCTAGCATTGTTACGTAGCTATGTATCATAACTAAATATCTTTCAATGTTTATTCAATCCTGCGCTTGCGACTGTCTTCCGGAAGTAGCGCACGTGCACAGGAAACCACGCCATCACACATAGAATAGCAAATGTAATATTACGTAAGTTATAAGACTATAATAACTTAAATTTTAGCTACCTACTCAACTTTTTATTTTGAACTTAATTTCTCTCAAATCTACCAACCAACAGGAGAAAGGTAACATTTAGGTACTTTGCCTAGTTTCTTTAAATAAAAATAAAACTACACGGAATGCCACAAAACCATAGAGGAACAAAATAAATTAAAATTTCGAACAACGGACTCGCCACACGCATCGGACCGTGTCGCTGCGCTTTTGGCGCGTCAAAACAGTTGACAACCGACTAAATTAAGTGGACACCGCTATACGTAAATTACCATAATTTTTTACTGACGTCACAAAATGTCAGGTTTATCGCAGAAAACCGTTTTCCAGCAGCCACACTGTGCTAAGTTATTGTATCGATTTATTTATTTTTTAATACGGTGTTTTTCTGTGTTTGGAATCGAGTCGAGATGGGAGCGTAAACGCGTTGCAAAATTTGCGGTTGACATCGATTACGTATTAATTATACGCCATTTTGTGTTTTATTTGGGCTAGGCATTGTCTGTTAGACTATTGTTGCTAAATTTCACCGGGTCTCCTTGTAATCACGATAAGCTACTATTAAAATGAGATTAACCGCGATTTCTGAATGTACATATTTCGTAACAGTATAATATCGTTATGTTCTCATTTATAATAACAATAACAAAGTGTAATTAAGTTATTGAAAGTGAAATTGAAATATCGCTCTCAATTCGGGATACTTATGTAATTAAACCGATTTTTCTGTAATTGAGTAAAACATGGAAACGTGTAGGGACCCACAGGTTTTTTAAAATGTTTTACTGATGTTTCTTTTTGGCTCCCAAGGTCAGCAATAATGACAGATCCTGTGAATCTTAAGCATCGGACAATAAGAGTTATTTATGGATGACGTAATATGGACCGCGCGGCCCATAGTCGGCTTAAAGGTAACCTACGTACAGTGGCGTGCGGTGCATAAAGACAAAAAGATATCGCCTACCCTACATAACTCAGATAAATATTTATTATAAGATGTTTGAGGTGGCAAATCACATACATCGTTATTTAATCGACAAGACGACGAACCAATACCAACATGCAATAGGTAAATTGGTTAGTAAGCTTTAAAAAATTTCTACCTACTCTGTCTTAAAACTCTGTGCACGCTGCTGCCTACGTACATAATTCGAAAAGAGGTTCATAGTCAATATTTGTTATTGGTTATTGTCTGTAAGTATACCTATAACACTGAGGGATAGAACTTTAAAAGGGCGTTCAACGTAGTGTCCGGTGGTTTCATGATTCCATGTAATTTGGTCCAATCATCTGATGGGACGACCCGGGTACGTCTTAAAACTGCGACCAGACACCGGAGGACGGGCAGCAGCGTCCTCTCACTAATCGGTGAGCCACTGCGATCCCCAAGCCGCCTGCCAAGCGTGGGGATTATGGCAAACCCCCCCCACTTGGGGGAGGCCTTCGTTCAGTAGTGGGCGTCTTCTGGCTGATGATGATGATCTGATGGGATATTTTAAGGCTGTTACTCCAACGACTGCTATTCGCATTGTCATTTTCTTTACTCATCATTTTCCAGTCGATATTGTACACCAACCAAAAGCGATATCCTTGAAACCTTATTTTCGATATGAAAATTATCTAATCACGATCGAATCACGAGATTTCAGTTCATAATAATTATTGTGGCCTCTAAAACAAGTAGATATTTTGCCGTTTTGGATATTTTGTAGAACAAGAAAATTACTTACCTAGAATTTTCCGGTTGAATTATCCCTCACTTTTCCCAAAGGTATCATGAAAATCACGGGTCATGGGTGGAAAAATATATCATATAATGGACTATATCTGGGAGGACTAGCGGCATCACCGAAGGATGAGATTATGTGGGACGAGAGATTTTGTGGGCCCACAAAATAGTAAGAGGCTTAATTCTAACGTACACTACAGATTAAAGGGTCGGCCGATAGTTGCGAGATTTTGTACGCTCTTTTATATCTTACTAGCTTCCGTCCTTGATTTGCCCGCGTGGTTTACGAACTCGTACATTTTTACAGGATAAAAAATAGCGTATGTGCTATTCCAGACTATAATCTATCTCTGTGCCACATTTCATCCAGATCCGTTCAGCCGTTCTGGCGTGATTGAGTAACAAATATCCATCCATCCATCCATCCATCCATCCATCCATCCATCCATCCATCCATCCTCACAAACTTGCACATTTATAATATTAGTAGGATAGGAAGTAGGATGCCCGTACTAGCAATCTAAACGAACTATCGGCCGATTAAAAGTCTCTAGTGTGTGCTGGCCTTTATCGTTGCCGTACAGCTGTAGAAATAAGAGAATAAAAAAATGACTGTACGCGCACGAGCGTCGCGTGGACTATGAGGAATTGATTTCAATGGTTTTCGTACGTGATAGTTTATCAAAAACACGAGAATTTCAACTTTCACTGCAACATTAAAAAAAATTGACAACCTCTTGTCTTCAAAAGCGGATTCAACGATTTAGGCTAGGCAATAGAGATAATATATCGTCGATTTTATAATTAGCAAGGTTTTGATTATTCGATGATTGGTATATTTACATGGACTGCCTCAATGGTGTAGTGGTCGCTCTGCGACTGAGCGTGAGGTCTTGGGTTCATTTCTCAGGTTGAAGTAAACACTTAATGGGGTTTTAATGTTCAGGAATTCTCACTTGCAGGTTGGAGTTAGGCATTGGTGTACATAATTATAAATATTGATAGGGTTACCTCTAACACAGGTCATGTTACCGTATATCATCAAAAGCCAAATGGCGCTACATGTTTTCTGCCTCACCCTTTGGTGATGTCAAGCGTGACATTGTTTTGTTTATAGTAAAAAGTAAGTACTAAGGGGAGTCCAGCCTACCCCACCACAACATAAGATAGACACATACACATTTTAGGCATCAGGAGAAAGGCGTATTACAATAACTAAATTCACATACTGATACACCTATTATTTGTTATTATTTTACATAGACCACACACGTACACTGCTAGAGTATACCTTTAGAACAGGCCGTGTATATACACATAACAAATAAAACCATTTGTATTAAAATAAATGTATGTAAAAAGCAAACACACCTACCTTCAAAAATCCTTTGCAAAAAAAATCCTCACTATCACAATATTGTCACAAAGGCACACACAACATGACACTAGAACACAAATTCCAAATTCAAATGGCACGGAATCAGCCGATCGTTTCCGAATTTCCGTTCGGTAGCATCAGCGCGGAGTGACTGAATGGAGTGAACTGAACGATGGCGCGAGCGGCGATATGCTCGATGCGTTGCCGATACAAATGGACCACCCCTTTTGGACGTTGAAGTTCAATGGGTTCTATTTTCAAAAGTGATTTGAATCTGAGAGAATTTCATTTGAGGGATTCTCTAGGACATGTGTGTTTTTAAATAAGGCTTTGACACGCTTAATCATTGTATTTATAAGAAATATTAATATGTATGTATTGCATATATTCAAGCTTGCATTCCCCGAAAGTTTAAGCAAAGTTTTACCTACTGTTCTATACCAAATTTCATCCATACATGATCAGTCAATTAATTAAGGCAAGCCAATTGCCACCTACCGGGCAAAATTTCAAACTCTGAGACTACTTTGATCTCCTGAAACCCTATTTTAGCTTTACGATTCTCGTTTCTCCGTAAGTAATCCTACAGTACTGTACAGAACCTTTCTCCACACAAAAGCAGTACAGTCCAACTATGTGTTCATTGTACCATGAAATGTAATAATGGTCAATAGGTGCTCGATGACTGCTGTGTCCATAACGGAGACAACTGGTCCAAATAACTAATAATGACGTAAACTATTCGGCAGGGGTGAACGATGCCAGTATTTATTATATTATTTTAGCTTATTTTTGGTCCTAAAGACAAATACCCGAACCTAGAACAACCATCATACAAATATTTGTTATGTGCGGGAATGGAAACAGCGACACGTAACACAGTCGTCCATTACTACTACTGCGCCTTTTGGCGTCCTAATCGTTCTCATTCTGTGAGACGCCTTTGCCAGAGTTAGACATTGGGCTGGATTTATTATTAGGAAAAAAATAAACACATTATTAGTTTGATTGAGATGCTATAGCAAATATATGTACCTAGTAGCAATGGCTATCTGAGATGTGAGTAGTAAATAGTTGCAGTAGAATTCACAAACATAGACCTCTTCCAAAAACCCGTCACCCATGGCAACGAGTTAGATAGATTTAAAACCCATGCACCAAATCACAGTATGAAAACTTTACGAGTGCATCTTTTAATTTTTTGCTAAACACATGAAGAAAAAAAGGTATAAAATACAATAGAGCTATAAGTAGTTGAAATTCTTTTCAAAAACGTAAGCCATTTCCATAGACTTCTGATTGCGCTGTCGGAATTTGTTATCCAGAGGCCCTAGTGTAAGTTTCTTTCGATAAATTCGATTTACTACATCAAATGCGTTCGGCGGCGGCGCTCCGATTGGTCCGTTTCGTGCTCTCCACCAATCGGAGCGCCGAACGCGTTCGATGTAGTAAACCGAATTTGTCGAAAGAAACTTACACTAGGGCCTGTGCTCTCGCACTGTAAAAGATGGTTCATCAAAACTTCAGTTTTTTTTTTAGAACTTCTTGATATTTTGGACGCGACTCCTAGGAGCACTCTTTGCTAACCTTCGAAGTGAAAATAACGTAGAAAAGGAAAAAGAAGAATAAGGGGAAATCCGTTACGGTAGTACGGTGCGTAATATGAACATGTAGAATAACTATCATCGCTCAAAGATTCTGATTTTTTATTCCGAAGCCCTAAAAATAGGCAACGGGACTGTGGAATATTGAATAAATGTTTGGTTGGTCTATTTTTCTTATTATTTTTGCTGAATCTTTTATGGACGACTAAGCTTTGACTCTTAACTTAATTTTCATATAATAAATCTATCCTGAAAGTTGAATCACATTTTTAAACACATACAGACTAGGAAACCATCGGGCCATACAAATATTTTTTGTTCACATGCGATATTTAACGCGCAACCGCAGAGAAAGCGTGCTTTTCCTGGCTGCGCCATTCGGGTCGGATCTTAGTATTTTTTTATTTTTAACCTTTTAGCCGATGTTCAAAATTGAGTAACTCGCCAACCCTATTATTAACGGTCACGAACATGACTAACGCTTAGCGTAAGCGAAATTCTAAGTGATTCTATGACTAACGCGACATTTGGATTTCGAACGCGGAAAACGAAATAAAACGCTAACGTCGCGTCTCGTCGGATACGCTTCGCGCGCAACATTAAACCTTTTGTTGTACAACGCATGGGTACCTCGGATGTGACGAAATTAGCGCTCAGCGCCCCGATGTTATCTGGCAGTTTTGAAAAGGTTGCAAAAATCAATTTTGTTTGTTTAAAACACGTAACATCATCAGTCGTATAAATTATAACGAATGTTTAATAGCTAATAAAATTTATTTGAATTAAGAATGTGCCTATTAATATTTTTTTACTTTTGTTTATTATATTCAATACTACCAAAATAAGTAGAAAAAACTTTTTGGTATTTTAGCGCCATCTATGATTGTGATTAACTATTTACTCCAAGAATGACATCATTAGTTCTTCATAACGCTAGCAGATGTCGCTGCAATGCAAAATACTTCCCGTTTTTTAAATTATTCATAAATTTATTACGGAAAGTGCAGATTATGAGGAATATACAAACTACAAAGAGTAAAATGTAAAGTTATGGAGAAAGTATCAATATTATTTATGTGTACCTTAAGTATTTGGTAAAACTCTAAGACACCTGTATAAATAACTGTTTTAATTTATGTTCGTGTTGTTTATGCCTAATTAACACGGCGTAAAGTTATATTTCCCATGATTGGTAACACTTGTATTAAGTAACCTAACCTAACCTGATTATAAAAGAAAAAAAGTTTTACTTACTTGGGCCATGCTAGTCCATTGGCGACGAAGTAGCATACTCCTGACACGATTCCAGCTAGGAGACCAAGGCTGACCCCAGCTGACAAGGACAGTGTGTCCGGCATTCTGTCTCTTTTTAACCTTCACAGATTACTATGAGCTGTCACTTTCACACTTGGAACTGATCAAAATTGAGAATTTGATCCTTCCATTATGAAGTCCTGCTTGAGTACCTGTAAGAAGAAAATAGTTTGTTGAGTTTAAAATTCTTTCTTACTATTTTTCGGATGTGACATTTCTACATTCTCGTTTTTTTGTTCAACAAATAATCATAAATCCCTACCACATTTTGTGTAATTTAGTACGTTAGATGAAAAAGTAGATTTCACCTAGATAGATGTGTACCAAATCAATTCTTTTTTAAAGAAAAAAAAATACCTTTCTGTTCTTGCGCTTATGGTGACATAATTACCGCACAGATAATTGCGTTAGTCTAATCGACATCGCTGATTGCTAAGAATTACGTGCGATCTCGATGTTGGTATCTATCTGTGTAACAAAAAACACATTTGCTGTCAGCCTAGAACTTCTGACGACAAATAGTCACAGAGTAATTTAAGCAATGACAATGAAACTTCGCTGCCTGTTTTAATATTAGGATAACCTAATGAAGCTGAGCAAATAATATTTTTAATCTGAACTAGAAGCAGATATAATTAATAAATAATAAATAAATAAAAGTAAAGCGGAACTAGAATCATATCGTTTTAAAAGCGGCAGTAAAGGCCCAGTTGAAATAAAAATATTTGACTTGACTTGACTTAAATCCAAGTGCAACTAATACGTAACAAAACATAACATGTTAAGTATACGCTACTTATACTTCTTGATAAAAATGTCTCTAACGACATGACCTTTAAAGTTACTCGGACAAAACTCATTCCGAAAGTAATTTGACTTGCTAAAACTTCATTAAATTAATCCCGTGGTCAGCTCTTTTAAGGTTCGCGGTCGGTATGCCAACAAAATGTTCTGAATGATGATTATTTTATCCAAAAGGGTCGCAAAGCTAAATTCTTGCGATTGCTAGACGTGGAATGGTATTGCTAAAGGCTCGACAGCATTCAACGATACATTAACACATAAAGGTTAAATGTAATTGATTACTGGAAATGTATCTATATAAATAAAAATCAATTGCCAAAAATGTATGTAAGCGCATAACTTTTGAACGGCTGCACCTGTTTGGCTAATTCTTTGTTATGTTCATAATTGTCAAGATACGGTTTAGTATGAAAGAAAATGTTTGGAAAATCGGTAATTTTAAATAGTAAATTGCACCCCTGCGAAGCTGGGACGGGTGGCTAGTTTATCATAAAATTTACCTATTTAATGAGGAACATTTGATTTGAAAGCAAAGTTTTTTACACCGATGCAACAGCTCATGAGATTTAAGAGCTGTTTATTCCGAATTCACATAATAATAGAGGAATAAGCAAGTCTACATTAAAAAAATAATGCAATATAGAACTAGCCAATAATAATTAAAAAATTCGATTATGATTGGTTAGTTTAGACATTAAACAGATAAGCGATGCAAAAGTAAACTTCAATAATTATAATAGAATAGAGTTATTTTAATCTCTATGTACTATATAATAAAATTATAACAGGCCGATGTCTGTACATTATATATATTGGAGAAAACCTTATATGGGGTGTCTTTATTAGAGCAACAGAAGCCAAAACAACAGTTTTTTGAATTTTTGTCTGTCTTTCTGTATGTTTGTATACTCATCACGTAAAAACTACTGCAAGGAATTGAATGCAGTTTTCACGGATGTATTGCTAGAGGTCTAACTTAAAATATAGGCTCCATTTTAAAGCTGAAAAATTTCAGATTCTAAATTCCACGCGTACGAAGTTGCGGGCAAAAGCTACATACTCGTAATTTCAAATAAACTTATTGCAGGCACTTTGGAAACGTTATTTGCCTCTACTTGCAATATAGACAAGACTGTCTTGATGTAAAAGAATTCGACTGATACAGAAAAAGAGTAGAACTATTATAATTGCTAATAAATCTAGCATACATTTACAACCCGGTAACCTAGGAAAGACAGATACAAACCAAGCCAAGAACAGAGAAGTCACAGTCACAAACAATACTAAACAGTTAAACGCAGTTACTTAACCCAATAAAGCTAAAGCTTGGCTTCACACACTATCAGATAGATGCAAGGCTTGATGCAGCAACAATGCAGTTCCCAAGTAACAACGGGATGGCACAATGCGTGTCAAAAGTCATGGGAGCTTCCCAACAGTAGTGCAGTGATGCCTTGGGAACAATTTCAGGAAACTTCGAGAGAATCGGAACCGCTATAAGTTTTTAATTAAAGTAAGAGCTAGAAATAGATAAATGTCAAGAAAATTTTCAAGATGTATTCCTGTTCCTCCGGAGGAACACAGGACCAGTAGGTGTTAACCTATATGTACTGTAAAATTAAGTATAAATAGTGATTAGTAGGCAGTAGGAACTGTTATATCTTATCATTATTTAAATCTGTGCGCAGGCGCCGGCATTTGATAGGTTTATGACGCACTTAGAAAGGTACTGGTGCATTCTGGTAATATCAATGTTTGTTGTTCATTATTATATACATCACGCCTGAGTATTCCCCGAAGGGTTAGGCAGAGGTGTACTATTATTCACCTAGGATTCGCCGATGCTGTTTTTGTGTCCCATGTAATTGGAGGCGAGCCTATTGCCATCAACTGGGTATACTCAATACTTAATATTCATTGTGTATTTCCAGATTCCGTGCTGCCACTGAGAATATCCATTTATATTTTGCTGGACCCGAGACTCGAATCCAGGACAGACGCTCATCAGTCGCGCTTGCGATCACTAAGCCAATGAGGCAGTCATTAGTATAGTTTTCCTACAACTCCTTGTTCTTCTCCTTCCACATCCAGTCAGATACAGAGACCTTCTTCAGATCGTCGATCCCTCCGACTCTTCAGCCAGTTATCTTCGAAGCTTAAGATTACCTTGCCTACGTTTAATTAAGTATTAAGTTCGTTATCGCCATAAATTTGATCAGCACACAATTTCCATTCACACGTTTGTTCAAACTTCAAAGTGTCATTCAAAGTTATGCAACAAATTAGTACAGGTGAGGACGCTAACAATGTGTAAGGTGTTAAAATTGTCATGTCTATATCGGTGAGGTAACAGACGTGCGAACGTTTCTCAAGCAAAGATCTTGCGGATAGCGGTCGCGGTAATGTGCAAAACGCGCCGTGGTCAGCGTCCATTCATTTGCAGTCTGTACTGTATTGAATTGCTTGCACAGACGGTGAAGGCATTGTTACGATTCATGGGCTTTTGTTATTTTTGGAAGAACTGGGGTTTGGAGGGCTAATGTTTTAAAAGAAAGATTTCAGGACATAATAGTAAGCAAATAAAATAAAATGCATTTATTTCATGCAACGATGATACACACATAAAATTCCGAAACAGACATTAAATATAGAAATAATTACATAACATAGTAAAATAATTACATATCAGACACAACTAGCAGCATGTCTGCAACAGCAAAGCCTGATGTAAATGCAGTCAAGTCGGTCGGAAATCATCGACAGGACAGTATTGGAGCTAGCTCGCACCCTGCGCACCAAGGAGATCAAGCTTAAGCTGTCAAGATATCGGATAGCGGTTTCGAGCATACTGTGGTGACTGACGTCCAGTCAAGTGTAGCTGTACTGGTGATTAGCTCGCATAGATTGTGTACAGTTTGTTGTAGATATACATGAGCCATGATTCTAATTTTGTAAAGAACTAGAAAGGCGAAGGCTTTAAAGGAAAAAAAATTGTTGAAAAGATTATCGAAATTGCGTATGTTTTAGTCAATGGGTGCTATAAGTTCTAGGTGACGAGATGTCGGAGGTAGAGATGAAATGCCATGAGAGTTGTAGCCATTGAATTGCTCGAAAATACCTAAGAGGTGTAGAACTGCTGTTACTTATTTTTAATTTTAAAAATAAATATATCACATATGCAAAAGCAACATTTAGGTTTAACAATCTTATATGTGAAGAGAATATTATTGAAGTAATGAACGATAAACACCTGCATGAAACGTGTATTGAATGTAGAATATTTACATATTATTCGAAATTCAAGCAAGTTGTGATATTTACATGTTTGAAGAGAAATTACAGAAAGTTTGTTGTCTTATATGTTCAAGACTTAAACATACTTTATAAGCTTATTTGTAGTCCTAACCTTGGTCTGTATTAGATATAATCTGCTAAATCCGATAAAGTAGGATTGTTTGAATAAGATGTTCAGTTCGAAATCTGGTAATGAAAAATATTGGAATTTTTTTAAGCATTTTTTTAAAAGCTGTTTACTCTGCAAAATGCGAATGTTATGTAAACCTTATTACTTTTTATCATGACTTTTTGTTAATGAAGTCAGAATTTGAAGCCGGGACTAATGATTGAGAGTAGGCAGAAAGTTACAGTTGCACAGTCGAGGCCGCAAACCAATAACGGATTTGTTGATGACAAGGCGGTAGGCCTATAGACCTAACACTCGGATTGGAACAGTTATAATTTACTCGATTGTATATCGATGTATTGCCGTAAAAAGAAGTAAAAAAATAAGTATATAATACAGAAGAAATATTCTAGGAGCAATATTTCCGCCTTTTTAGTATAAAATCTAAATTATCTTGAAGATACAAAAACAATTATCTGTGTTACTATTTACTTTAGCTGATAGACGTCAATGTCAATGTGTTTTTGTAGAATATTTTTAGAGATGATCTTTTTTCCTTCAATGTTTAATAATTTGTGATTGTTCTACGTAATTATGCCTAACTCGAGTCTTTACTTCCAATGTCTTCTCGGCATGCAATGCAAGGACTTTACCATAATCGCCGCCGATCAAACAAATACACAGAGCATTATCGTCATGAAACACGGTACTTTGTTCTTCTATCAATAACTTATATTTTATAAAATTAATACTAGTTTGTTTGTTTATTTAAGAAACGTAAATAGGTTTTATATTTCACTCTTATGTTATCTTCGTCGGTTCTATGGTTATTTTATTTATCTTGTCTTTCTGATTCTTTTATATTTGTTGCTATATTTGCGAGAGGTCACTCGTCTGATTCAGTTCCTATATGACTTGCCCGGAGACAAAACCATCTTATTTCTTAGGTATCGTAATGATAGGGGAATTATGTAGGCCCTGAAAACGTTTAGATAATATACCTACTGTAATACGTAACTGATTTTCTAAGATGAGATCATATCACCACAGGCAGACAATTTGAAATAAATCATATCTATTTGAAATCATTTACATAAAACACCTTTGTTGAAGCAAGTAAGAGTTTAAAATATTGTAACATTTTGTCTTTATAATAATAAATAATCTGACACACTGTCTCAAGAATGTCATGTTATGAATCTAGAGACGGTCTCAGTTTTATAAACTAAATAACTTTATAGTTTTTGCAGATATCTCCATTGTCTGTTACGTTGTCATAGTATTTCAATGATCAATTATAGAAACAACATGAGGATAAAATAAATTATGTAGTGAGGTTAGTTTCTAATTATTATCTATTGTTTTTCATTGTGTTTTCCCTCTGGTCGCCACATTTCATCGGTCTGGTATAATATTTTATTGCTCGTGATTGTATGTGGGGTGGTTGTGGCTTCCATTCTAAGGTCTGGTAATAAATTAAATGTTTTGTTAAACAAAATCTCGTCATGTGCATCTTCTAAAAGACAAACATTTGATACGAGTTGACTGTTTTTATTACTGAATGAAAAGTTAAATCATTTTTTTTTGAGGATAGAAACCTTTTTTTGATTTTTTATTTCCTAGGTGGAGTCTCAATTAACTATCGCTAATTAATATCTATCTACCTAATCGTAAAGGCATGATAAAGATGAAGAAAGAAAGTGAAAAGAAGAAAATAGTTTGTATCAGTATAGAGCATAGAGTTAACGAAGGTTAAACAAAAACTTAAACCTTTTTCCCGTCTGTGACCTTGGCCATCATTCGTTTATAGGGGCATAATAATAGGCTTTTGAAGTCTTAAATACACGGCATTGTTTTTATAGTTCAGTTGGAATGCATTTTTGTGTAATACCTGCTTTATGGACTGAACTAAATAGCACTTGATGAGCTGGAACGATGTTTTCATGGTCAATAATCAATAACTAACTCTCCATAAATCGCTACATGTTTGAACGAAAGTTATTGAAAAGATAACAATATACATTATATTTGTTTGGAAGGTGAATTTACATTATCTATACAGCCTTAAATCACAGATTAAAAAATCGATCGAGCAGGAACATCATAAATAACACTGCCAGGATCTTTTTTTTTACTGAAGAATTGTATGTACTACTGATGAGTTATTCTTACGTTTAAACGGCATATTTTAAAGTAGAGATAGAGACCCGCTCCGGCTTCACACGGGTACAGCTCATGTGACAGCAGAGCTGTCAATCTGGACGTCACATTTTTTTTATTGAGATTTTCATACATAAATACGATCCATATTTTGGACTTTTCCGGTGGATTTTCCAAAAAAAAATAATCATAAAAGCCTTGTCCTGACAATTACAAACACAACAAAAAAAGAATTAGCCAAATAGGTGCAGCCGTTTTGAAGTTATGCGCTTACATACATTTTTGGCAATTTATTTTTATTTATCTAGACAAGTAGCTTCATTGGGTTTAATATTCCTTAAACTAGTACCGTCTTCATTCCTTTAAAATATTATTTTCGTAAATCTTACATGTTCTTTCTATAAAGGATTAATATATGTATATATACAATACATAATTATCTTTACTATATTTACTTCCATAAATACAAAATAATATATGTAAGTAAGTACTTAATATTCTGAAACGAGGTTTCTCAACACGACTGCGTTACTTATGCCATATTGTTGGACAAAGCTTAGCCCATAAGTCCATACCGAGTAAGTTACTGGGCTAGACAGAGAAGTAAAGCCACAGAGAGCTTACACTAATTAGTATCCTACCCCATTTAGATTAACGCTATACATTTTTAATGTGAGTGCGATGTAGGCTGAATGCTCTTAAATTCATTAATGCTCACGATGAATGATCACTTGAATGATCGCTTGGCCTCTGTTACGACAGGTCATCTCAAAAAGCTATCGTACTTTCTTCAGGCCATTCCACCCTATACTTGTTTCACATAAAAATCTTTACTATAATCTGTCTGGATTTTAAAATACACTTTGACGTCTGAGTTTGTTTCGGCGTTTCTTCTCAAGGTAAAAAAGAGGTGTAAAAGTGATTGAAAAATCCTAATCGCAAAACAACTAATTTTATTTCATATCATTTCATTAAAGTAGCAGATACGCAGACGCCCTTGTATGGAAGAAGGGCGTCTGCGTATTAGTCTCGTGTCCCCGTGTAAGCATTACGACTGTTTTAATCTTATCCAACATTCAATTATCTGCTTTCACTCCTTTTAAGATGTCTCTTATGTTTCCTGTAACATCTCTACCTGATTTGGGCAGATTAAGTTTTAAGCTGATTGCATTAGTGTTTGGAGAGTTAGATGTAACTGCACCTTCAATTAAAGGTCTTTTTACATAATTTATTTTAACGTAGATAAATATTGTAGATATTATATAATTAACAAGAATCAGATTTTTGTAAAATTCATTTCTCTATATCGACACGTTGTCGCACTGGCTTCGTGATTAGATTTCAGCGCTACGTGTTGCGGGTTCGTTTGTCATCTACAGATGATTTTTATTTTGGGTACGGGGTGTACCTATGCATCTGCGGTCTATGTTTGTGAACTATACCCATGAAACATAGGAAATCAGAATGAGGGGCAAAAACAAAAAAAAAAGAATACAAAATTATAAATCTCTCTTGATCAATCTATATCTTGATCATACCTATGTTCAACAGTGGATTACGATTTAGGCGGTTGGTGATGATGATGTATAATACCCAGTGATATTTTTCATTCTTCTAACTTCATCCCAGTTTCCAGACGAGAACAAGCTGCACCACATGTCAAACAGACTAGTGATGGGCGTGATCGGTGACCCGGGTGATACTAGCCAATTCGCGCAGTTCATCGGCAAGAACGTACAGCTCTACAAGATGAGGAATGGGTACCAGCTGGACACGGCAGCAGCTGTGCACTTCACGAGGAAGACCTTGATGGAAGCTCTAAAGAGTGGGGTAGGTGGACTATTGCCATTAACTGGACACAATTCCAAACTCCGGCCTACGGAGAATTTCAGAAAATCCCAATAGAACTTTGCCCGAAGGGAATCCAGAACCTCATGCTAAGCAGCCGCGCAAGCGACCAATAGACCAATGAGGCAGTAAAACAGTAAAGTAAAAATCTAATTAATAAATATTAAAAATTGAGAGGGTTCGAGTTCAAACCCGGCCCGCACCTCTGACTTTTCGGAATCATGTGCGGATCAGAATTTGATTATCATTTGCGTTAACGGTGAAGGAAAACATCGTGAGGAAACCTGCACACCTGAGAGGGCTCCATAAAGTTCTTGATGGTGTGTGTAGTTCGCCAACCCGCACTAGGCCAGCGTGGTGGACTAAGGCCTTACCCCTTCTCAATCTGAGAAGAGGCCCTTGCGCAGCAGTGGGACAGTAATGGGCTGAATTTAATTTAATACAAAAAAATGTTACAATATAATTGATTTCCTGAATGATTTAGTAATTTACCAAGAGTTATTTTGTTGTATCGTCCGGGATCAGATAACGTTTCATGTCGCACGTGACATGGCGTCTAAATTCTGTTCTCTATCAATACATTCCATTCTATCATTATCTGTTTATATTCTTAATTGTGGTCAATTCAGATAACGCATTATACAATTGTATGATCATTTACATCTTATCTTACCACGCCTTTTAGTTAGCGGCATGATTTAAGTTTTTCATTATTAATTAATAACCAGGTTTTTTATCTTTGATACTTCTTACTTAATAGCTTTCACAGCGGTACGAACTATGTCTCTTAAAGAGTTACCGGCGCGTTTTGATTACGTAAGAAAAATCTGGCAGCCGCGGTGACTATAATAAACAGTGCATGTTTCACTTATCCCCTTCCTTCCTTCCCTTTTCCCACTTATCCCCTTACTCTCTTTCCCACTTATCCCTTTACTACCTTTCCCGTTATCCCTTTACTCCCTTTCCCACTTATCCCTTTTCTCTCTTTCCCACTTATCCCCTTACTCCCTTAGCACTTATATTTTTTTATAAGTGGATATGCAACAGCATTTATATTAACGGCAGCAACTGTCAGATTGTTCTTACGTACTTCAGAGGCCGAAATATATTAGATGCTCTGCTACAATTCACAAAAATCATCCATGTCATGTTCGATTTAAACACAATTTAAGTAATAAATTATTAAAATAATCACGATATAACCAAACTCTACTATCGCTTCATAAAATCGTACACATGGTACGATTGTATTAAGCGTTAGTTGCTTGTCAGACTCATAATGGGTTAAACGGACATGCAAAGCACTTTCGTCCGTACATAATTATTACGTTTTCTGTAACACTTTCGTCCGTACGAATTTATAATATCAATGCTAATTACCACGGGGCTATTTAATTAACTCTGCGTCATGAAGAAACTGCTTTTATATTTTAATTTTGTCTATTCTAAACAATTTAGAATAGTTTTTTTCTGCTTCTTAATTATAGGTGTTGATTGAAACTGTATACGAATCATCATCATCAGTTTTGGATACCTTTATGTCGCCTACAGTTTTCTAAATGTGAATTTAGAGTGTTGCTTTAGTAGGTTCTGCTTCACACTGTTTAAAATAGTAGTTACCTAGTGCTTTCTATTTTATCTTACTGTATTCATCTTAGACACAGACCGTTTTGCTTCAAGGAACTCGGATTCAAGATCATTTTGTTTATTCTTACGTAATATATTAAATTTAAATATATATAGTATACTTTTTCTCTTCTTTCTTCTGCACCATTTCAATTCAGTTCCATGACAAAGTAGTTCATAAAATTACTTTTTGGGTTGATAAAAAGTTTTATAGTATAATTTACCCCATTACTATCACACTGCTGCGCACGGGCCTCTTCTCAGAAAGAGAAGGTTCTCTTCTTACCATGGGAGCCATACTCAGAAGAGAGTCATAATCTACCACGTGGTCCGCTACGGGTAGACGAACTATATATACATACACCATCGAAAACTTTATGGAGCCCTCACAGGTGTGCAGATTTCTTCACGATGTTTCTTGTCACCGTTAATGTAAAAACCTGTCTTCAATTAGGTAGGCTTCAATTTTGATGCATACAGCATAAAAGTTTTATTAATTAATATTAAATCTTCAGAATCCATCCATGGTGAACATGCTGATGGGAGGTTACGACGAGGCAGACGGAGGACAGTTGTACACCGTGGACTTCTTGGCCTCTAGCGTCAGGGTGCCTTTTGGAGTTCACGGTTTTGGAGGACTGCTTAGCTTGGGAATACTGGACAGATATCATAAACCTAGTAAGATTAATGTAAATTTGTCCCTAAGTATAGCTTTTACTGGTATGATGAGGTTGTGGAAAAGCTGCAATGAAGTCTCTAATCAGTGAAAATGAAATAAGAAAAATTGTGTCTTTTTCTTGTTTCTGGCCAAGAGTCCAACAGCCCACTCCTATAGGCCCCTGATATGACATCTATTTACATATCGATATGAAGTAACCGCCTTCTCAAAGTGATGAGGATTGGGAGATTCCGGTATTATTTTTCTTGTTTGTCTAGATGCTTTCTGTCGAAATATCACACGTTTAGCAAAGAAAACTGGAAGGGATATTCATCGTTTTTTCACCATATTTCATACTTGAATTTCTCCTGTATACAGACATAAATCTCCCATGCGCATAGGTACGCTAAGACTCGGAACAATTATCTGTAGGCCATACAAATATTGTTTCCATGCGCTAGCTAGTTATCCATCTTATTCATCACCATAATCTCTTCACAGTCCTAACAGAACAAGAAGCCTACGAGATAATAAAGATGTGCGTGAGTGAGGTTCACACGCGGCTGTTCGTGAGCCTCCCCAACTTCCAAGTGAAGGTCATCAACCAGCACGGCATCAAGGACATGCCCATCATCAACCCAGCCACCTTTATATTGGATAAGAAGTGAATTTGACAAGTATTTGTACATCGAATGTCGCGATCGTGTTTTATCAATTTGTATGCCTTTACGTCAGTGATGATGGTTTTTGAAATATGATTTACCTTCTCAATATTTGTTATACAAATAAAGGTTTTTACAGCTTTTTCGTACTGATTTGACTTTTTGTGTAGTAGGTAGTTAAGCATTGCAAAGAAGTCTATTAAGGTTACTTTTGGGCAAACGTGTGCCATCGTCGGCCAAATCTTCAGTTACAGTTGAGATACTGATCTATATGATATGCCCATCATCTGTCTATATAAATAAATATTAAATGCTGTTTGTTGGTGAGCGCATCACTAGAGAACGGCTGGATCGACATGGCAAATTTTTTGTTTTTATTTTTCCTTATATTTCGAATAAGGTTTTTTAAAAAAGAAAAATTTGAAAAGTGCCTGGAAACTTGGAATATTTGGGAATAACAGAAAATGCTTTTTTTAAGAATTCAAGATCAAGAAGACATGTCACAACGTCTGTCGGGTCAGCTAATTAGTAATAAAACAAAGTAGTAGGTAGTTATTTCAAACAATGCTAAGAAAGTCGAATTTGAAAGAGTGGAGGTTTGGTTATAACAACATACTATTGTGAATAGTTTATATTAGACCTTTAATAGAATAAGCATCTATTTCATAAGGATGTAGAGATGTAGAGTCTGTTTTCAGCTTAACCAAATTCGGTAATATATAATCATTATGTGAGCTATTTACACAGTCCGTGACGTAAACACTTGTTTGAACTATTATTTGGTCAGATGTCTGATGGCTGAGACACACACACACACACACACACGAAGTCTAGGATCCATAACGCACCCTCCGAACGAAAGTGATCTAAGTCAAAAATGTAATTTGTGGGATATGAGCCAGAAAGGCTTCAAAAAAGTATACTTGTTAAGGTCAGTTTTGGTTGTTTAGGAATTTTGAGTTAGATCTCTTTATTCTAAGGGTGCGATAAGGTTGATCAATTAATTATTTGACTAATATCAAGTCCTTGGACTGATATCAGTGGCCTACGGTCCACGGTCTAATCTAATGACTGGCGTCTAGCGTAGCCATTAGATGAAACCTAGCTGATTATTAGATGCAAATCATTTTTCTTAGTACTACGTCATCGTGACGTAGGTTCATGATAATTCGCAATGTCGTCATAAATCAACTGTAAAGTCAATATCGGAAAACGTAGTGTGGGCATGGCTGGGGCAGTGTGTAAGGGATTCGCTTTCTAAGCTACGTGTCGTGGTTTCGATCCCCGCACGGAACTAATATTTGTAGGGCCTATAATAGTTACGGGTCTGTAAGATTTATAAAAGAATAAATAAAAAATAATAAAAATAAAATTTATTTAAAAACTTTTACAAAAGGAGTACAATAACTAATAAGAAAACCCTTATTAGTTAAATTAGTAGCTAAATAAAACTAGTTTATTTCTAAAATATATTAATAAAAAAGTGCAATAAATGTTAACGGTGCATAGGAATTAAATGTAGCGCTGCCTGATCTAGGTTTATTCAAAACTGTGTTTCAGGGCATCACTTTTTATGGCTTTCAACTGTAGAAGTCCACGATAAAGGAGAAATGCTAATGATTTTTAAACAATAAAAAATGGTTGTAGTAACCAGGTGTCTTTCATGACAACGTTAATTTTTGATGACAATGATAAGCGGCTTCAAGTATCCCTATAAGATGAAACAGAAGATTTTATAAGTAAACTTTAACCTTGCTAAAAGTTAATTAACCAGTCGAAGTTGCTCAAAAAACAGGCCAATTTATTAATATAAAAAAAAAAACCGTCAAGTGACGAAATATAGACACAAGTGATAATGTTTATGACCAAAATGAAGCTATGAGAGATTATAAAGTCAATGTAAATTGTTCAAAGATAATCTAGTATACTCAGGACGTTGCTAAATATCGGATAAGTAGACAATTCATGACAATTGAATTGTTTCGTAAATTCGGAGAGATATAATAGAAGCTTACAAATTCTATGTGACACAATTTGATAATTTCTGTAGCTATGCCTTGAACAATTTTAGTCCGTTTTTATTCATTGCTAAATAATTTTTCTTTTACTGCCTCTTTGGTCTAGTGGTCGCGAGCGCTACTGTTAAGAGTGAAATCCTGGGTTCAGTTCCCGTGTCGGGCGAAGTGTTATTGGGTTTTGTTGTATGGAAATTCTCAGTAGCACAGAGTCTGGAACTATCTCCGGTAAATGGCACTAGGTTTGCCCCTCAATAACTATGTACGAGCTACGCGGTACATTGATCTTTCGTTGTGCGTCCTACTTATTTATGCACATCACTCTTGTTTAGGTGTGCATTTGTTATAATAATATTTAAGTGCATAATTTCTGTATTTATTTTTAGTAGCAATAAAACCTTTACCTTAATCGGTTGTCTACTCATTTCAACATAAACATAACAATAACAAAACAATCAACATTATTGGGCATCATACCTACCCCAACATATGTGCTTTTCAATTGTTTCACGCACAACGAAAGATCAGTGTACCGCGTAGCTCGTACAAACTACATCGGAGATATGCGGGTGTATAATACCCCTCTGCCTAACCCTTCGGGGAATACAGGCGTAGGTTTTGCTATGTAGAAAATCATGATAAATAGTGGCCATTTTGTATATTTGTTCACAACTATTCTTTTACCGTTTGTTGAAAGGAAAAGCGTATTAAGCCACTGCAGCAGGAAATTGAAAGACTCAGGAAAATCAGGTCACGTGCCTACATTAAGAACACAATATTCTGTCGCCTTTTCACATTAGAACTTTATGGTTACCGGTGCAGGAAGGAAAGTCTTTTTATGAGTTTAACGCTAGTCTTTCAGGTAATCTCAGTGTAGTTGCATCTGATCGCGAGTTCCCATGAGATATTTTTCCGATATCAGATGCAACAAGCAACGGTTTACGCGATGAGATGGGAATGACCCATATTATTTCGTGTTACGTATTACCACAGAACAGATAAAACGTATTACATAGAATCACGCCTGTAACCATGAAGGATTAGGCAGAGGTGTATTGGTCACACACATTTCGCCGAGGCTGTTATTAAGTCACATGTAGTAGGGGGGCGAGCCTATTGCCATCCACCGGGCACAGTTCTAAACTCGGTGCTGTTACTGAGGATTTCTATCTAGTAAATCTCCAATACACTTTGCCCGACCCGGGAATCGAATCCAGGACCTCACGTTCAGCTGTCACGCTTGCAACCACATATTATTTGTGATTAATTATTATAAAACCATTAGTAAAGTGTACTATTCTGTGGCCTCAGTGAAAAATAAACGGACATTACACAACCATACAAAAGAAACTCAAAATATGCAGTCCTGAACCTTAATGAGCTCTGAAGAGGTTTATCATTCATGTTGCAAGAACTAGGTGAAGCGGCCCCAAGAATCTTGGGCCACTGTGTACACAATGTAGATATACATGGTATGCGTGTAAACATGTCACGCCAAGGCGTTGATAACGTGCGCACGACACGACTTATTATCACCTGTTGTGAGGGTATCTGTATATTTATGCAGAATGCAGATGTTCGATTGTGATGTATGAGGAGATAAGCTGAAGGTTGTATAGCAAGGTGATATGGTGAAAAAGTTATACTCTACAATAGCATTACTGTCATGTGCCTGCGCAGGCACAAAGAAGACACACCAAACAAGCTTTGATTTTGTCATTCATTCTTTTCCAGCATCCCTCTTTAGACGAATCTGGCGTCGTCTAAGAGAGACGGATTTGAAGAAGAAGTAGTCAGTACCTGTCAGTACCTCATGTATAAAGCAACGAGATCAAAAAGCTACAGTTGCAGGCCGAGGACATGGAAGAGTGAACACAGAAACTGTGTTTTAGAATCACAAGCATTTAAAATTGTTCGTCTTTGCTGAAAATGGGTCTACTAATAAAGTGTAGGTACTGATAATTATAAGCAGGGTCTTTAAGCCACCAGCGTCAACTACATCACCACTTTAACGTTAAGTAAGATAGTGATCAAAAGAAAGAATCCTATCCTACTTCCTACTAATATTATAAATGTGAAAGTTTGTGAGGATGAATGGATGGATGGATGGATCTTTGTTACTCTTTCACGCCAGAACGGCTGAACGGATCTGGATGAAAGGCACACAGATAAATTATAGTCTGGAATAGCACATAGGCTACTTTTTATACCGGGAAAATGTATGGATTCGTAACCCACGCGGGTTAAGCCGTGAGCGGAAGCTAGTATTAAAATAAAAACGAAACAAGAGGTGCAAGAAAAGAACCTCCACGAACGGCAAAACCTAAGTTCGCCTCGAACCACCATTGCTAACTGGCTAATTTCAAAGTAAACTAATATTTTGCAAAGAGTATCTATAGAGTTTCTTGCAAGCCGGCAAGAAACTCTATAGATACTCTTTCTTCTCCATAGGATCAACCCACTTTGGAACTATGCAATTAGGTTCGGAACGTTTTAAAAGCCTGCAAAGACCCATTTGAAATAAAAAATACGTTGACTTTGAAGGCAGGATCAGCCGATACCCCACTAGAAAATGATTCCAAACAAACGTTTTAATAAAACGTAAAAACTTCAGTACCGCTATCACGAGTTTTCTTACTATTTACTATCATAGTAAATCAAATTTTCATGATAGCGATTTTAGTTCTTAATTTGGTTACATTAGGGATTAGAGTCGCTAACATGACATCTCTATAATATAGTTAATAGTAAATCAAAACTTTACTATGACTAGATGTCACATAAGCGACTGTAATCCCTAATGTAACCAAGTTAAGAACTAAAATCGCTATCATGAAAATTTACATTTAAAAAACTCATAATTTATAGAGGTACAGGTTGCTAAACCGCTAAACACGAGCTCAACATACCCCGTCATACACACTGTTTATCTTTGAGTTACTTACATGGGAACCGGGTTTACTTAGGACAATGTGGCCAAACTTAATTTCCCTGCTGTTGACCCACGTTACATACAAAGTATTATAATTTACCTCGTACATGCAGATCCTTGACACGGAAAGCAAAATGCATATATTTGCAATAGTACATTATTGCTTTACGTGGTTTTGCGGATTTAACTGAAATGACATATTACAATGTGTTTCTTAACAGAGCTTCACGCCTGTATCCATTATACAAAAGGTTAGACAGAGGTCTACTATTCTAGAACCACATAAGGTTTAAGACATTTATTCTCACAAAGAACTTACAGAGCTTACTTAATGTGAGAAACTTACAAATTTTAGTACAAAATGATGGTTAGTCGATGATCTTAAGAGCTAATTGAGTGTTAGTTTAATCTACGCATGATTATATTCTATATGTTTGTATACTAAAGGAGGACCAATTAAATTAAATTAAATTCAATAAGGACGACAGATAAATTCAGGGGTATTTATATTATTTCTAAAGGTTAACAACCTGTACCCACGAGATATTCTTCTTTTAAATATATTAAACGAAACAATATCTGGGTAGTTTATTGTATATTTGTGCCCCCTCATACATTACATTTATTTTACCATAATCTGTTCTTGGATTAGGGAGATTTAGTTTATTTCTATTTCTTATATAGTATCTATGATTCGTATTAGTAAATTTTATATCTGAATGAATTGTTCGTGTTGTAATTTTCTTGATGAGAATGCATGTTTTATATTTGTATAATTGATTAATGTTGAAGAATTTAGTTTGGTTTTGTTTTGTACATCGCATCGGTAATAGGGCGAGTCTATCGCCATTATATTTTATGTCGTTTTATGTAATTATAATTACTATGTGTTAACATTATTTATTTATTGTAGATTCTTAAAAGAGAGACACGATAAAGGATTTTTTAAACGACCTTCATGTTCAGTCATTATAATAATTTCTATTCATATTTTTAGAGGTTTGACGTTTACTGGATCCTCCTTTTACAAGAAGAAAGTCATAACTCTAGCTTTTCTACTATGGTGTCGCTCATTCTCAACAATTTTTGATGAATTGCAGTCTCACCAAGTGCGGCTAAAATCCTACTACCTATCCTACCTGACTTCCGCAACCGAATAAGCCTAGAAAAGTCCTCAGATTTCATTCTAAATCTTGTTACCTCAGATCTCTTCTTCTTCTTTGGCTTCTCGGTGCGTAAACACTATCATAAAACAATCATAATTGATCGATAATGAAACAACATGACTGTTATTTTTCCCTTTTAGGCCTCACGAAGTTAGTCTTGGACGCTTTATGAAGAAAAACGATTTAAATCTTATGTTGTATATATGTAATCGGAATTAAAGAACTGTGTAAGTAGTGAAAGATTGCTAACTCTCATAGGTAATGAGTAATTTCCGTTCGGCGTGCGTGAAATCGCCGCTCATACATTGTAAGTTCTCATTGATCGGCTGATTAGTTATATGAAAATCACTTTCTTTTAGATTGGTAACATAATTTACATAACAGAATATTATATTCGGACTTCTCTATATGATTAGCGATGGTTTGAAATGAGTTGACGTTCAGATTTCTAATGAATTCATCGGTTGTGTTGATGTTTTTGGGTCATGACTTTTGGGCTCCCCCCTTCTCCCTTGTCGGACATATAAGAACGACTATCTCGGTTGATTAAAAACTCAGGGTTCGAATTGTGCCCAGAACAGCTCCACCATAAGGTGCTTCATAAGTAGCACCGGGCGTGCTTCTTATGAAGCACAGTTCCAATCCTAAGTTTTTAATCTTCGAGATAGTCGTTTATTTCCTAGATATTTTCTGAAGGAATACCATAGGTAATTTCCCTGAGAATAGAACTGAGGACCTCAAAATCAATGCAATTGGCGTCTACCACGAATTTCTCTAACTAAACATGACTTTTTACCGAACTAAAAATTTGGAGTTATCATCCACTAAAATAGCAATGTCATTGCTCTTTAAAACTGAGAAACTTGCACAAAATAAATAAATTATCCATATTCATGACTCATCATTAGATAATAATCTTGTCGATCATACGACTATGAACATAGAGTCCACAATTAAACCATAATTTATTACAAAAAAGTAACATTAGCTGCAAATGGATCAAAAAGATAAAAAGTTATAGCTGTGAATCAATGAAACAACTGAAACGAATAAAAATTAAAATAAATGAACATAAAATGGATCATTGTTATGCTATTATGAAAAGATATAATAAAATAAGAAGTTCACTTATAGAACCTTAGGAACTTGATTTCATACATAATGTATCCTCTATTACTTATTCTATACTAGCGACCCGCCCCGGCTTCGCACGGGTAGTAGAGCATATACGCCTTCATTTTTTTTCTGTCGTAGTGTCATATCATCTGTTGCGTCGAGCATTTACTCGGCGCACGCCAAAAAAGCTCCCAGTTGGCATGATTTTTTCCGACATCTTCAACTATCATCATCATATTTCAACCAATTTTCACAAAACCTTAATGAATTGTACCTACACCATAACCTTCCCCATGAATCACTCTGTCTATTGGTGAATCGCATGAAAATCTGTTCAGAGTTTTTGAGTTTATCGCGAACAGACGGTCAGACGCGGCGGGGGTCTTTGTTTTATAATATGTATTGATAACCAGAGGAATTGTTAGATTAGAAATGGCACAGGAGATTCTAACTTCTAATATTCATATACCAAGGCATTATCTCTTTGTATTCTTATTCTTTCTCATTCTCTTCGTATTCTTTCTCATATTTTCTTTTTGAATAACAATAAACATATGAATTTTATATCCTATCAATTTACTCTCCATACATACAGCGAACGTAACAGTTGGCGGGTCACAATACATGGTTCTAAGCTTTCCACCCAGTCTACTGAGCCGCCTCCTTCAGGTTGTCAGATATCAGAGTGTCCTAAACTACTTACATCATGATTTCCAGCCAAAACTTCGTCTATTTTTCAGCTTTGCAAGTCCACAGCCCAGCAGCAAGTGTCTTCGACATCCTTGCGAGATCCGTTCCTGACTGGTCTTCATTTTAATCATATCTATCAAATCCTACATACTTTTTGTAATACAATTATAATAGACCAAAAATAATGATCATAATTAAAACCAAAACTTCGTCAACTCGACTTAACGATGAGAAAAACCATCGTGTGACAAACAGGAACAGTGCATTGTTTAAATTTTTTTTTAAATGTGACGTGACATCGTCGTCATTCACAACCTGATTCTGTTGGGTGACCTTTGGCGTGTTCTTTGCCTCGTAACACGCCACACTGATCACATCACATTATCTCACGCTCCTTTATTGGATGCATATTGCAAGGCAAGAGCCTCTATTGAAATCGTCCGCAATTTGGACAGTCAGCCTCGATGCCATCAATGCTGATTGGCTAATCTTTCTACGACACGAGAAGAAGATCGGATACCGGTCTGGCTCCAATTATTTGTAACTTGTGTGTGTAATCTCCTCTTGAGACTCGTTGCTCTATGTCCAAAATATTGTATGCTCCCTGTTTCTTTATACATCATCAGATCTATCAGACCATATTGTTACAGATATTCTCATGGCATTTCTATGTAATAAAATATTTTATTTTTATTCACCAATTCAGATTACATTGCCTCTGTCACCCAGTTTGTAACTCATGAATTACCTTTGGTAACAATAGCGAAGTATAGGTAACTTTATTTTGTTTCAGTATTGTTCAACAATTTCAAGCACAACGCATTTTTATCGAGTTAATTGTGCTATTAAATAGATTTGCTATGCTACAAATACCTACCTCATTGGTTTAACTAGATCAATCGAATCTTGCCTAGTTTAACACTATATTATTTATAGAGTTCCCTTAACAATCGAGGAGGGTCTGGGGAAACCTGGGTTCGTAGTATAAGGGTTAAGTAGACATCTTCTATCGTTTTCGGCACGAGCCATCACATTGAAATGTCTCATGCCGTGGTGGAATGATAAGCCAGTCAGCAATGATATTATTTTTAAGTTTTAACACCATTGTAAATGAACTACACGTTCTTCCAATCTTTCAACACAAAATTGCGTAAGATAATTGGTCCGGAATATAGAACGGCTTCTGGCTTCGCTTCTAATACACGATATTCAGCAAAAATATAAACGTCAAGTGAAGTTCCGTGAAGAATGTAAATATAAAAACGCTAAGCCTGCAGATAAAAGGTTGATCCGAAGCCAATAGTTTCAGCCCCTTTCCCAATATCTATTTTTGGTTTCCGATAAAATTGTGGTATGGAATATTGAGAGGATTGAAGAGATTTGTTACTTTTATTATTGAGCAAGTTATATTGATTGTTGCAGGGATGGTATTTGGCTGTCGTAAAATAAATTAAATCCTCCTATCCTACTTCTTACTTAATATTATAAATGTGAAAGTTTGTGAGGATGGATGGATGGATGGATGTTTGTTACTCTTTCACGCAAAAACTACTGAACGGATCTGGATGAAATTTGACACAGAGATAGATTATAGTCTGGAATAATACATAGGCTAGTTTTTATCCCGAGAAAATGTACGGATTCTTAAAACGCGGGCGAAGCCGCGAGAGAAAGCTAGTTGATAATAATGTACACAAGGTATGCGCACGGTAAGGCATCTATCGGCCGCCTTTTTAGTCTGTATTATGAGGGTTTTGCGGGGGCCCTTAATGGATGAATTTCAACAATTGTTTCGGAAACCTCGAGTACATAAACGCGTGTATATGAGTACTATCTATTAATATCTACCTACATTGTCAGGATAACAAGTGTAAACAAACCAGTTGAACAATATAAACATATCTAGAGCGTCAAACAATTGATAGCAATCAATATGTACTTGAAGAAGTGTACCAACTATGATAGCATATTTACCTACATTCACACGCGACTGCTCACCGACACAACATAACAGCATCACGCCTTGTATTCCCTGAAGAGTAAGACAGAGGTGTACATACTACTGTTCACTCACATTTCGCCGATACCGTTACTGAGTCCCATAAAATTGAGGGCTAGTCTATTCCAACCTACCGGGCACATTTTCAAACTACATACAAAAAAAACCCATTTACACTTTGCCCATCCTAGGAATCGAACCTAAGTTCAGGAGATTTGCGCTTGCAACCAACCAATACCAACGTGCAGTTAACACAACGCTAAATACATTTCTTATTTTTTTTTATTACATTTAAAGTGTTGTGTCGGCGATCTTCGCCGTTTGCTGCCCTATAGCTAAGGAACACGAATAGGCAAAGTATTCTTGTAAATAAACATCCTTTTAGTAAAGTCAACTCAACCGCACACACAACGAGTTCACAAGACCATAACGGCAAAGGAAGCAAAGATAATCTACATAAAAGAACCTAAGTTACTGTTTCAATTTCAATAAATAACTATTGAAAAACTATACACTGACATAAATCCCTATTTCGCAAATCCCTCGGTACCTTGGCTTTCTGTTTATCGTTTGGAGAAAACTGCGGCACTTCAAAAGTTTTCGTTCTTAAAACGTTCAAACAAACTATAACAGGGATAGACAACCTTTTCACGGCCCTAAAAATATTTTAGACAGTGCGTGAAGAAGATAACCCGCCTTTTAGTGGTTACGTGGTATTAGTGGCAAATTATTGGTAATTGCTAAGGAAAAACTTCCCTCATTCAGGGTTTTCCATAATCGTAATACACGACCTAGTTAAGTGATTGCGGAAAAATATTTCAACCAAGATACCCTGAACTCTTTTAATTCTTCTATAAGTCAACTGTTGCCATTTTAAAACAAATCCTAATAATAGGTACACAATATTTTGTTTGTCCATGCTTTGTACGAGTACCAAAGGTTTACCGGCCCTGAATCAAACAGTCGAAACTCGAATATTTAAAGAAATGTTTGCTCAAAACTAACGTGGGATTTCAAACAGTCTAGTAACTTAAAAGACTTTTGTTTTAGTGTTTAGGTTTAAATATAAACAGCTATGTGAATATTCTTCTTGAGTTTTCTTTGCCTTATATGTTACCGACGTATTTTAAATTTACTCAGGGGCCTTGTGTAAGTTTCTTTCGACAAATTCGATTAACTACATCGAACGCGTTCGGCGCTCCGATTGGTAGAGATCACAAAACGGACCAATCGGAGCGCGTACGATGTAGTAAATCGAATTTGTCGAAAGAAACTTACACTAGCGCTTCAGATACTTAAATAGATCACGGATACGAATAAATCACGGCTATATTCCCAAAAGGTTAGGCAGAGGTGTAATATTCTACCAGCCAAATGCCAATCCCACTGCGTGCTACAACAGGTTGCTATTGAATATTTTCAGTGATGAACCCAGGAACTCAGTTCGGGTGACGCGCTTGCGAACGTTAGACCAATCGAGGCAGATTACTTTTTTAATTCGAGACTTATATAAATCTGGCGTAATAATACGTCACGATAACCAAGAAGTCTGCAAGTACCTAATTACTGCTATCATAAGTACCTACATAATACAAGCAGTGATAGCAAAGCAGTTGACGGCTGGCTTAGCATCCAGAAGGGTCTAAGATCGAGTCCAGACTAAACATGCCACTTTTTGGATTCATGTTTGATTTATATTCGTCAGAATTTGATGATCACTTTCATTAAAACTTGTACACTTGAGAGGATTTCGTGAAGCTGTCGTTTATGTGTGTAGTCCGCTAACCCGCATCGGGCCAGCGTGGTGGACTAAGGCCCAACCCTTCTCATTCCGAGAAGAGGCCTGTGACAGTAGTACGACAATGAAGGACATAGGTATAAGTAATAAATTATTATTAATAACGAGTGTAAAGTATTTTAACAGAATACTTATTTAGTTACAATATGTACCTAATATAAATTTAACAATTTAAAAAATTCCTTCTGTGAATTTTAATTAATAGTAGTAAGGTCGAAAATTCGTTAAACTTTAGTATCTACCCTCTATATTTTTAAATAAATTGTTAACTAGGTACTGCTAAAAATATTTACCTTACATTAACAACATTCCTTTACTTATGTAACAATGCAAACAGTGTACAATTTTGGACAAACAATACGTAATTACATAGTGATTAAAGAAAGCTTACCAGATGTATGTAAAGAATATAAAATATATGCGCACTCACTCCACTAATTTCACCAAACGATGTTTTTTTATTCACTTACTGACACTATTGGGAGACTTTTCCTTATCACTTTTCTACGTTAATCTAATTTCATCTTTATTCACGTAAGATAGAGTGTAATTTTATTCGTCTTGGTGGATGTCGCGGTAAGACGCGGGTGCGCAAGGCCGCTGCGCTCGCGCAGATGAGTTCGTTCTTATCACGAGGCTCGATGCCGAGTATGTAATGTGACCATATTCAAGGCAATGGGAAATTACTTTTTATTTAACTATAATGGCATTGGCATCGTCGTGACGAACTGAAAAGATTTTGTAATGGATCTGTTAATTTATGTTAATTAGGTAATTAAAATGGTTTGTTAGGTTTTGTGTGATCATAATTCACGTGTTTATTTTTATTTACGTCACACGGTTCGATTTTGATAAACGGTTTTAATATTAAATGCTATGTGAAATTTATAATTACGGCACGGTTGGCGCAGGTTGTGAGATCGACTGCTTCGTCACGTTTGATTCCCGCACGGAACAAATATTTGTATGATCTGCAGATAGTTGTTTCGAGTTTGGGTGTTTGTGTATGTGTGTTTGTAAACGCACTCACGATATAGGAATTATTCCTAGTGTGAGGAAACGACTTTTGAAAAAAAAAAAGTAAAGAAATACATAAAGAATTCACATTGTGATTATTATTTTGATAAAATGTTACCTAGTACTTAACTTACTTTGGTATAAACAATTTAACTTTCTCTTCACTTCTGAGTAAATTAAAGGAATTTATTAAAATAATATATTTATCTCCTTTAGTGTAAACAAAAAAATATTCTACCTCTAAACTCTGCTCCAAAAAATAATAAATTATGGAGACCTTTGCCGAGCAGTGGGACATTAAAAGTTTAGAAAACAAAGGGTGTTTGATTTAATAATATAATTTATTTGTCACTCACATTTATATATTGAAACTTTCAGCAGTTTACATACTTAAATTTTACTACGTTTTACAATACAATACAATTATATGAATATTGTATTCCGCCTGTACAGTATGGTCACCGTAGTAGAAATGAATGAAAGTACATTCTAATATGTGAACGTGAACAACGTTTATGACGACATCTGGCGGTTCAGAGAGAAAACAATTATACACACGTTTACGTGTTCAAGTATTATATTGTATCAGTTCAGTTTTATAAACATTGTTTAGTTGGATGTTGCGGAAGAGTTTATAAATAATGCTTTCTGAGTAATATCAGATATAATGATATTTAGTTAGATAATTTCAGCGACTAAAACTATCGATGTATGTGTAAGAATTTTATTTTAATTGATATTATCTCCATTTCCAGTATTCTGCAGAATATTAGCTCTCTTATTACCTGTACATAAGAATAGCTTCACTCCTGTATTCCCAAAGGGTTAGGTTACCGCATTGTACCCCCAAGAAGACGGCAACACGGTGCTGTCCCGCGTCAGAGTGCACAGCACAGTGAGGGTTACGGTGGGACCGCTCTATAGTCTCTCCCGGGATGGGCATTGGTGACGGGTGGCCTCTTTACACTCATCCCCTCCGGGAAGTGCCTTTAACGGCACGGCACTTTGGTGGGTTTCGGTGCGGTCTTCTGAGAGTTCCCGAAACTGTGGATCGCAATCGGTTGCCAATCGTCCTGTTTTCCCAGGACATGTCCTGCTTTTTGCAGTGTCCTGGGTTGTCCTGGATAGTTATAAGGAGCGTCCTGGGTTTTTTAGTCCTTGTAAGGTCCCGTGTTTTATTATTCGCCTCTACTGTCTCAAACCTTACTTTTAATCATCGGCGTTATTTTATATTTTTATAATTTAATCCTTTATATTATTTTCTTATATTATATAATTTAATTGAAGATAATTTCATAAAACATTATAATTGCTATCCATTGATTTTCATTGACACTGTTTTCTTATACTTTTCTTATACTGTGTCCTGTTTTTAAACCGAAATGTCCTGGCATTTCCACTTTCAAATCCTGGTTTTCCTAATTTGGGAATGCCAACCCAAACTACGGTATCAAAAAAAGGTAACTCATTGTGATAGGTACTAAATAATTAATGTTGAGTATAAGCTGTAGTATAGGCAGGTTAATAAAACTTCTACCGTGTTGTCTGAAAATCAAGACCCAACCCCTCAGGAGTAAATTAAATGGTGACGTGCATTCAGTATTATAATAAGAAAATGAAGCCTCAACGACATTTTTCTTTGAGAAAATAATGACAATCAGGGGGCCCAGACAAGGTGACATTTTCATTAACGATAGCGAAATTCGACAAATCTGAAATGTATGGAATTGACATAAGCTTTCGAAATGTCACGTGATCAATCATTTTCGATCGCTAATTGGTAGACAATGTCAAATCGCGTAACGAAACGATGACGAAATCTAATGACTCGATCGCTATTCTCATACGAATGCGTAGACAAGATAAACGCAAAGTAGAGCCAGCACTTTGCCTGTTTACTGGCAATGAGAATGTGCTCATGCCAATTTAATTTCCAAACCTTTTTATTTTGGGTAATGATAGATAATTAGAAAACATCAAGTGAAAACAAAAGCTCAACAATTAATGAGTGGAGAAAATTATATCGGAGCGAAGCCGCCGCACAAAGTTAGATACGACTACATAATTATATAAGTACATGTATGTAGGTAGCGCCAATGGACAAGTAATTGCAAGATGTAAGTATAAATTAGCTTCAGAGATAAGCCTTTTTGTCACTCGCCTTAATTATAATGTAAAAGGTTAACAAGCCATGGCCACAGATATGTACATTGTTATTTGTGACATTGGTGACGCCAATAAAAGTCCACTACCAACGACGGTACTTATAACCGTCCAAGTAACAGGGTGCATGTAAAGAGCCTCCGCGAGTGACGATATCTAAGTACAATTGTACAGTCAGCAACGAAAGTAGGTTACCACGTAGAGTCAAAGAATATGTACAATATATACAACATATAACCACGAAAGGTAAAGCAGAGGTGAACTATTCCACAGCCAAATTTTACCGATTCCGTTATTAAGTACCATGAAATAGTAGGCAAGCCTATTGCCATCTACCAGACACGGTCTGCTTCGGAGAATTTTCTAGCAGAAATATCCAGTATCAATTTACCCGACCTATCGCTCTGTAGCCGCGCCCTCCAGCCATTCGGCTGGCGAATTGTAAATACTAATTTATATTTTCCTGGTCGGTAAGCTCTATGTATCACCTGTGTCACGATAGTGCATGTTTGGCAATGACAGGCTTGCTGCCAGCGGTTTGTGTCCAACTAGCGGGAATCTTTTTCTCTCTGGCAATATCTTCTATTAATATTGTAATAGACCGATGTCGATGATGATATTGGGGAAAAACTATTAAGGGGGGTCTTTATTAGAGCAACAAGTCAAAACAACAGTTTTTAGAGTTTTTGTCTGTCTGTATGTTTGTACACGCATCACGCAAAAACTACTGCATGGAATTGAATGCAGTTTTCACCGATGTATTGCCAGAAATCTAACTTTAAATACAGGCTCCATTTTACCGCCATAAAATATCAGATTCTAAATTCAACGCGTACGACGTCGCGAGCAAAAGCTAGTACGTAATAAAACAAAATATTTTAGTATTTCTTCTCTACTCCTTTTTGTTCTTAAGCCGTTAGATCTTTAAAATTAACTCGTCAAGTGATGCAAGTGACACACATCAGAAAATCTATTGTCTCGTAGGCACTTGTGTCCTAATGAACTAAATAATGACTCTGCATCAACGTTCTCAAGTGCACTTATCATGTGTTCACGTACTTATGGATGTATTTGCAGTAATCTAATACCAGCTATAGTGCAGTCGAGTGATTGCAGTGTGGCGTTACGACATACGGAACATGATAGGTAATCATATCACATGGTGTTAGCCTTCAAGTACACCCGCGTACTTTCTTTAAAAAATCAATATCATTAGAGTGTTGAATAAGACATTTTGACAGGAAAGGTTATGGCGGAAGAATTATAAGTAAAGGAACCAATATCTAGGGTATATCCAGATTTTGGCCTAGAAGGACCAACTGGTCTTTCCGTTAACCCAACCCCTCGTATAAACCTTCTGTGTTTAGTTTGGTCATCAGTATCACCTGCGTTTCTAGTACGGCCAAGGAGCCAAGAGGCTCCACTACGTAAAAAATACGAATATCCTTTTCTGGCATCAAGCTATCTCTATGTTGGAATCCATCAAAATTTGTTCTCACACGTTACTGTGGATGGATCACATTTATACAAAACGTACTACATTATACTGGTGCCTGACAGAAGAATCATTACCCTTACAAACTGAGACAAAAGCTCGTGAGACAATAAACATGAGAGATTTACATGCGAACGTTACACACAGACGTCACGATGGCATTATTGAGGGTTGCTGTGATTTAATATATGTCTTCATAAACAACATTGGGATCGTGAATGCTTCACATATGAAGATAAAACATTTCATAGTTTAGCTAAAAGTTTTCATACAAAATGTGTTAACGTTTTTACCCCACTAAATATGAGCTGATTTTGCAGATTTTTTTATATGTTATAGACCCAAGTAAAAAGTAGGTCGTCACGTTTTTGTATTTTTGATATTGTTTATAGATTGAAAAATAATTAACCCTCAAAATGCGTTTTTTAACTAAAAATCTTCCTTGTACTTCTCGTGATAATTATTAAATTAATCAAAATTTTGAAAAAACCAACTTGTCGTTCTAATTTGTAATCTGAAAAAACGATAGAGACTAAAATCAAATTAATTCGTTTAGATTGAGATGCAGGAAACGTTAACGCCCAAACACCTAGAGAAGGATTTTTTTTAAAATAAGTAACTAAATATACCTCTTTTGCGCTTATTTCAAGTCAATTTTGTCAGAAACCGGCAGCTAAACGATAAATGGTGTCGCAGCAGACCGCGAGAGATATAGCGGAATGATCTGGAAATAGCAAAGACTGGTCATCTGTGTGGGTGAAAGAACAGCTTGGTAATCAAGGAGAGGCCTTTGCCCAGACCAAGATGCGACATGCTCATAGTAACAGCAGCTCCATAAGCTGCTATATGATCTGTCGGAGAAACGAGGTATAGTGTTCGTGCAAGTTAAAAAGAGTAGGGGAGCGAGGGGCTTGTTGTAACAGGGGTAAGTAGTAACAGGCTCTTTTCACTAGGATCTTAAACGCTATTAACGTATTTCTTTGACTCGATTTAACCTATAAACCGCGCCGCATCATGTTGTCATAGCCAGTGTCCCGCCGGCCGGCGCAGTGAGCGGAAGTGTGCACGCGCTTCATTTCTGTCAGGTAATATAAAATTGTACTGTCGTAAAATTTCGGTTTGCGTTTTTAATATCGACTAATTTCAAAATTTCTATATCTTATTTCCATTCAAATTTATCTATCTCTGATAATGTGTAACAGTTTTTATGATTGCTAAATTGTTTAAATAGCTATCTTGATAAATGTTAAAAATCATACCATAGGGTTAGTTGTAACGAAATCCCGGGGCTTGTTGTAACGTGTTACAACATGCCCCAAGTTATGATGTAGATACCTACTTTTTTCCTTTGTTTTAGAATGAGGGTGTATAAAAGAAAGTCAGAGCGGGCAACACAAAGCCAAGAAGTGTACGAGTTAGCGGCAGCTGAAGTTTTAGAAAAAAAATGCAGTATTCGGAAAGCTAGTCAGACTTTCGGATTATGTCACGTCTCTCTTTATAGATACATAAAGAAAAAGAAGAATAATGAAAGATTAAAAGTTGGTTATGTTAAGCCTAGACAAGTATTTACTGCAGAAGAGGAAGGTAAGATAGCTTCCTACCTACTCAAGTGCGCCGATATATATTTTGGACTACTTCCTATAGAAGTAAGGAAACTAGCTTACCAATGCGGTATGCAGCTTAGTGCTAAAAACATTCCTCCTTCTTGGCATCAAAATAAAATGGCTGGGTCTGACTGGTTCCAAAATTTTATGCGCAGAAATTCTCATTTATCTCTAAGGACACCAGAAGCGACGTCTTTAAGTCGTGCGACGTCTTTCAGTAAGACTAACGTTAATTCATTCTTTGAAATATATCAACGACTTCTCCAAAAATATCAGTTTAATGCTTCTCGAATATGGAACATTGACGAAACAGGGGTCACAACGGTTCAAAAACCTAAGAAAATAGTAGCTGCTCGTGGCCAAAAGCAAATTGGAGCTATCACATCGGCTGAGAGGGGAACTCTTGTAACACTTGCTTGTGCCTCTAACGCTGCGGGTAATTTTATCCCACCGATGTTCGTTTTTCCCAGGCTTAAATATTCTGAAATATTTATTCGTGGTGGACCTCCAGATTGCATTGGTGCTGGTAATTCCTCCGGATGGATGACCGAAAAAGAATTTTTAATTTTTATGGATCATTTTATCAAACACGCAAAACCCACCAAAGAAGAGCCAGTTCTGTTGCTACTTGATAACCATAGCTCACACGTAAATATTGGAGTGGTTGAAAAAGCTGATTTGGTAGAGGAAGAGTTACAGTATCCATCCATCTTTATTTCGTAGAAATTTAATCAATAGATCTCAAGATATATTAGTTTTAATGAAAACTGTTACAACAAGCCCCTCGCTCCCCTAACCATGGAGTTTCTTGCCCGTTCTTTTCCATTGGAAATCAACACTTTGGAACGTGGCAACTAGAGTCTGAATATTCATAAGTGCCTGAAAATGGTATTACATGAGTAAAAATATATTTGAATTTGAATTCAGGATTTTCTGTTGTCGCTTCACTCTGATAGGTGGAGCTACAATACATATTATAGTCTCGCAAAATCCTACTAATATCCTACTAGTTCTACTAGTATTATAAATGTGAAAGTTTGTAAGGATGGATGGATGGATGGATGTTTGTTACTCTTTCACGCAAAAACTACTGAACGGATCTGGATAAAATTTGGCACAGAGATAGATTATAGTCGAGAATAGCACATAGGCCACTTTTTATCCCAGAAAAATGTATGGGTTCGTAAACCATGCGGGCGAAGCCGCGAGCGGAAGCTAGTATTATTATAACCGCAAAAAAAGCACACATAAGTACTTGTAGTTTACACACAGTGGGCGTTGAGTACAGTACTAGGAATATTAATCACGATCCACGGTACTTTTCTAACCCATAAATCACGATCAAGCAAATATTTTCCAATATACACGCAAATTGATTCCATTGAGTTACTGAAAACAACACATAGCATCACGTCTGTATCCCCGAAGGGTTAGGCAGAGGTGTACTATTGTATACTCAAATTTTGGGCGACCCTATTGCCGTCAACCGGGCACAGTTCCAGACTCTGTGCTGCTATTGAGAATTTCTATACAGAAAAATCCAATAACACTTTTCCCGAGCCAGGAATCAAATCCTGGAACTCCAGCAGTCGCGGTTACGACCACTAGACCAATGAGGTACTGAAAATTTACCGTCGAATAACATGTAGATGTTCTCATGCTTTTGACTCACTTTCGCTGCGGCCAAGAAAAGTCAGACGTTCCGAATACCTATACCAAGTGCCGGATTAAGGAAGCGCTGGGCCCGTAGCAAATTCTATCGAGAGATCCTTGATCTGTTATGGGCTCTTAAGTATAAAGTGACTTTTTGTAGAACATGTGCGTTTACCTGTGAAATTCTGTTTTATTTTCGCCATAAAAACAATTGGTTACCAATCGCCTGATGGAGATGGGTTTGGATGCGCGGGGCCTCCTTTGGCACAGGGTCCGTAGCAATTGCTACTTTGCACGTGTTTATCCCGCACTGCCACTTAAGTAGGTACAAAATATGTAGGTAACATGGGTATACCATGTTATATTGTACCTACGAAAGTGTTATAAAACCTTCGTGCAGCGTACTCATACGCACGATTGATTGTTTATTCCAAAAGATTTCAATACCTCAGTCTATTAACAAAATTTCCCCTTCATCAAGATAAAATTAAACGACTATTACTTATAATAACAGTCGTAAGCTATTTTTGCTTGCCCATCCACTCTTACTAAGAGGCAATTTCTTGAAGTGCCTGATAATGGCAAGATAATGGTATCTGTAGATAAGTTTTCTTTGCTTTGTAAATTCTAATGAAAACAAATTAACTTTGTTCATAGTAAAATGTCGAAGCGCTTTTAATTTGCAACAAAATTCAATTTTGAAAATGAGTCTACTATTTAAAACACTAACGGATCATTAACTTTTATAGGTGAACCTACTTTCTGCCTGTGTAAAGAACATAGTGGAATATTTAACTTATGATACTTTATCTCAACTCATTTTTCAAAGATCTGCCAACGATATCAAACGAATGTATCTATGAATCAGCCTTCACTAATAAAACAAGTTGTAACATACGTAGCTCAGGTACAACTGCGAACTAGTAACTAGTACGTAACTAAATTGTAGCGGAATATTCAGAACACGCCGGATGCACGTCCGTCACCGTCGTTCGCATCGCTCGTGCCGCTGGTATCGCTTATGTCGCTCATGTCGCGCGGATGTCCGCAAACATGACCAATAATCCCGGACACGGGTGGAATTGTACAGTTGTATCTTGTGCCAATAGAGGATAGCGTAGAAGTAGGCTGTGCTATGTGGATTGCTATAGATGATTTCGTTTCCATCAGAGAGTGGAGGAAATACTTTTACACAGAGAGATGTAAAGAATCAAAGGTATTATGTTTATTTGCTGATGCAGGTAAAATAAAATTGTATTTTCTTTGCTTGTATATATGGTATTATTAAGAATAATGATCATTTTTCACTATCCCCGTCTATTTTATTGTCCCACTGTTGGACACGGACCTGCATTTTTGAACTCAGAATGAGAGCGGACCTGGTGCGGGTGGACTACACACACTATTTAGATTTTTTTGAGTGCCTCTCAAGTCCTCCAGGACGTGCAGAATTCTTCAATATGTCATCCTTTTAACCGTCTCACGGATTTTGGACATACAAGCACCTCTTTAGTGAATCGTACATCTTTAAAAGAAGAAAATAGTTCCCTACACAATAGCAAAAATAAATAACTGTCAATCAAATTGTCACTGCATAATTATAGCATAATTTACTACCGCGTAAAATGTCTAATGGATGCTTAAATCGAAAACATTCATATATAGCTCAATGATAACGAAAGCGCGAAACTGTGCGCGATGACGGTTTAATAAAGTGATATGATGATCAATATTTTAAAACATACCCTGCAGTTAGCAAGCTGAAATAGCAGTACGGTGGTCGTGTCTGTCGAGAAGGCGTTAGCAGCGGCGTGCACAGAGTGTTTAGACAGGGTTGGCAGAAGATTTTAAAAGCTTACTTACCAAAATTACCTACTGCATGTTGGTACTGGTTCGTCGTCTTGCCGATTAAATAATAATATTGTGATTTGCTACCTCAAATATAGATTGACTGATTTTAAAAACATCAATTTGCAAATATTCGAAGTGGCGTTTCGGCGCGTTTGTGTGATGACGGAACTAGAAAGTTACTTTAGGAAATTTTTCATTTGTAACCATAGGATTTCTATATTAAATCTACACGTCTATCTTTCTGCTGTTTGAAAATAGTAGGCAAAGGAAACAGAACAACCGATCGCTATGTATGCAACTCGTGAGCCAACATTAAAAATCATTGTTCTGTATTGAATTTACGATTGACTTTACATTGTGTTTGTGTTTTAGTTTGTATTAATTGCAAATCTGGTGTTATATCTGCCTTTCGCGATCATTGTTTTTTTATTTTTTTCACCGTAAAATAATTTTGGACTCACCTGAACAACTTTCACTGTGAAGATATTCAATTTTTCTCACTATTATCAACATTAAAATCTTAAACAACTCCTAAGTATCACAAAACGAGTCAAACATACAATAACAATGGCGACTCAAAACTAACGTTGGTATAAAAAATAATACAAAATCGTACAAAAAAGTAATGGTGCTTTACTTAGTGCTAATAAAATCATAAGATGCTGCTTCGGTTAGGAAGACTTCGGCAATTGTCGTAATTCGTCGTGTAAATGTAAAAAAGACAGTGTCTACTTTTGCGTTCGTGTGCGTAATTTGTACATTGTGTGTCAAGTATTTATAGGGTCGCATCTCGGTCGCATACTGCATTCTATTCGTATGACTACGAGTCTGTCACGAGACACATATAGACATGAATATTTTGTTTCTTTCCTGCTAGGCGCCCAGCGGCGCTAGTGCACCACCATCGAAATGTACGAACAAGCAGACATGTATCGATGATACTTCATTATACCACCGATATTTGACAGGTGGAGACGATTTAAGATTTAAGAATTTTTTGTTTATTGATAGTAATTACTCGTAGATAAAATATTAGATATCAAAATAAAATGCAACAAGATAATAAATATTTATCTGAGTTATGTAGGGTCAGGCAGTGTATTTTTGTCTTTATGAACCTCACACCACTGGGCGTTAATCCAACATATTTCTAACTATGTAACGTTATACTGAATTAACGTATAGGTATTTTACGATAAAAATTGTTTATTTACAGACCACCTGCAGCGCTACGTATGGACACCACTTTTGAAAAAGACCTGTTAGTCAGTCCATCAAATTTTTATCTGCCTTTGGTGATACTATTTAATATATTTTGTATGTATTCTACGGTTATTAAATCGGCAATATTGATTATTTACAGACCACCGCCACAAATAAATTACGTGGTATATCGTTATAGATGGGTGGTTCTGACGTTGTACTGCCTAAGTGCGGCGCTTAATTCACTGCACTGGACACAATATACTATAATCCAAGACGTTCTGGTACCGTACTATAACGTGCCGAGCATAGTGGTGTATTGGACTTCGATTATCACCATGTTACTATACATTTTATTTATGCCGGGAGCCTGCATATTGTTGACTAGGACAGTAAGATATTTATTTTATTTAAAATTTTTTAACAAAAAAAAAAACCGACTCCAAAAAACTCAAAATCAAAACTAATAACTAAAAAGCAAAAAATAAATCTTTTATTATACAATATAGTAGTTGAAGAATATTGAAATCGGTGCCAAGTAAAACATAAAAGTAATATACCTTGCTGCTATAATAGCGACATTGAAACAACGAGTTCACGTAGAAATTGTCGAGTGCGGAGCGGATTATGCGTCGGACACGACAAATGCACTTCGCCAATCGTGTCGGTTTATCGTTGCATGTTTTACTTGGCACCGACTTCAATATTCTTCAACTACTATATTGTATAATAAAAGATTTATTTTTTGCTTTTTAGTTATTAGTTTTGATTTTGAGTTTTTTGGAGTCGGTTTTTTTTTTTTGTTAAAAAATTTAATTATTTTACAATTTTGAGTGATGGGTAGACCTAGTAAAGACGATTCTCTTGAAAAACTTTACAAAGGTCAAATGTATGTTGCCCCAAGTCGAGTGAAAACCTTAGACGGTATTGCACTATGTGATTTTAAAATCAAATAAATTACTTAGCCGACCACATGATGAAAACGCATTACGAGAAATGAAAAGATTAAGACGACTATTGTAACTAATACTGTGATAGTTTTGACTTTTAGAGGTTTAAAATGAGCCCAAACTCGAGGGGTTTACAAGTAGCTACTGAAGAGTTCCACCATCTATCTCCTGGCTCCATCATCAGACCCTCTATACCAAATGTTTTATATGGGACTCATCAAAATATATCGAGTGATCCCAAACTCGGAAGTTTTATTCCCTTAACTCTTTACCGTTGAGGAATACTATGACATCCATCATCAGCTCAGCATCATTAAATGATGATTTTCAGACGCCAATACCTAACTTATTAAGAAAAAAAGCTCAAACGGGCTATTTGTCTTACAATATTTGAGGGTATCCCTCGATTTCCCTAGGATCCCATCATCAGATCCTGACTTGGTGATAATTGGACCAAATGGGAAGCATACTCTTTCAACAAAACAAGAATTTTTAAAATCGGTCCGTAATTGACGAAATAATCGCCCAAACACTATGTAGCTGCTATCAACCATTAAGGAGTTCCCTAAACTGTACTGCACCTGTATCACGGACCTTGCAGTGGCAGTCATTACCCATCTCGGTGTAAAGATCTTGTCAACACGAATAAAATAAGCCCAAACACGAGGTAGTTAAGATGTACCGTTGAGGAGTTCCCTCGATCCGCTGTCGTCTCCATCATCAGATCTGCCCTAAACCTCCATAGTATTGTAGTCTCATCAGATATACACATAAATATCAAGTTTTTACCCCATGCTCGCCTACAATTTTCAAGAGATGCCCTCGATTTCTCAGGGTTTCCACCATCAGGTCCTGACCTGATGACAATGGGACCAAATGACAAGCATACCCTTTCAAATAAAAAAATAATTTTTGAAATCGGTCCAGGCGTCTTCGAGAAATCGAGTAACAAACATAAAAAAAAAAAAAAAAAAAATACAACCGAATTGAGAACCTCCTCCTTTTTTTTGAAGTCGGTTGAAAAGTTCTGTAATCGGATACGTCGTTTTTAGAGTACGCCTCAAGATTATAAGTGTAAACAGGTTTACTCACATCCATATTTCGGATATCCCCCGAAGATAATATAACGGATATAATTATAAGGTCAACGAAGACAAAATCGTAGCATCATTCAGCTCTATATTGAATAATATTTATTTCAAAATTACTATCAGTATGTAGTCAGTAATATGAACTCAAATCTTGGATAACATCGATTTAGTGGTATCTTGTCTTAGATTCGGATTATTTTCAAACTCGAAACTTAATTAAACAAAAAACAAGATTATAGTAGACTTATTATTTCAGAAGAGTTTCCGTGGAGTTTCTTGCCGGTTCCTTTCTATAGGACCTACTATTTGGAACCGTGCGCTTAGAGTCTCGACATTTCATAAGTAAATGCTTGAACTTGGTTTATATGGAATAAAGATATATTTAATTATTTTTTATTCATATAGGCCATAAAAAGCCAACTAAAAATCGTTAAGCCGATTCAGTTAGTCTTAGTATTTGATTCCCGGGTACAGTTGAAAAGCATTTGGGCTTTCTTTTCGCAACATCTAAGTTCAAGTAATTTCTTACTTGAACTTAGATGTTGCCCCAAAACAACTGGTCTCTAACCTTTCTTTCTTCACAGAACCTTCGCGTGATTACAGTCCTCGCTGTTGGCATCACTTGCGTAGGTTCATGGCTGAAGGTGATCTCAGTGCCGCGGCACTTGTTCTGGCTGGGTTTCACAGGCCAAATACTCACGGCCATCGCCCAGGTCTTCATCTTGAACATACCGCCACGGCTTGCCGCCGTGTGGTTTGGACATAGCCAGGTGTCCACCGCCTGTAGTATTGGCGTTTTTGGGGATGAGGTACGGTGTAGAAGAAGCAACATCTCGCTTTTATTCCTCCAATGGACACAAATTTCGCCGATACCTTTATACAGTCATAATAGGACGAGATTATTGTCATATACATGACTATTGTCTGGTAGATGGCAATAGCTTCGGCCCATATCCAAACAGGCTGGTTCTGAGAATTTCCTAAAAAAGGGAATTAGCTTTACTGATTCAAGTGAAAATAGAGAGTCCGTTAATTTTTTCACTTTAAAGAATATTCTTAAACGTACGTTTCAGGGCACGCCTCGATCGAGGCGGTAAGACCCGTCTTTAGAGAGTGGCTGGAGAGGCGCCATGGCGTCCTCACCTTCCGCCTGACGCAGGTCCTCACCAAGCACGGCTGCTTTGGGAGGTACCTGCACAGAATCAGGCGGATCGACACACCGGGGTGTCTACACTGCGAGGACGCCCCGGAGGACACGGTGCAGCACACGGTGGAGGTGTGCCCGGCATGGGAGCCGATGCGCCGTGTCCTCGTAGAGGAGATCGGCGGCGACCTCTCGCTCCCGACCTTGGTGAGATCCATGGTTCGGAGCGAGAGCGCATGGGCGGCCGTCGCCTCCTTCTGTGAGGCGGTCATGGCCGCCAAGGAGGAGGTAGACTGGCGACGCCCAGGAGGCCGCCGAAGGGGACGCCCGGCTCGTCGACGCCGCGAGGCGCGCGACGATCTCCAGCCACCATAGAGGAGGGCCTGCGGGCGGCGGACTTGGGCCGTCCGTCGCCCGACCAGAGAAAGGCCCGAGACGGGGGGGGGCAGCGTAGTGTTCCACGCGCCCCCCCGTTAACAAAGTGAAGTCAGCAACAGTCGTGGGGCCCGCCTGGGCTAAGGGCGGGCCAACGCCTGCCGGGGCTGCGAGCCAATATAACAGATATCGCGGCCCCGGTACACCAAGGGCGATCATGGGGACACGGGTGGGTTTTAGTCAGTAAGAGTCTGACACATCCCTTCGCTCTTGCCCAGGGCGGAGGGGGGTCATTGGATGATTTCCCACCCAAAAAAAAAAAAAAAAAAAAAAAAAAACGTACGTTTCGAAATCTTTCTAATTCTTACTATAAAGACTTATTTCTCCACAGGTCGGCATCGCGCTAGGTTTCGTGTTGCCTCCGATGTTGGTTCGAGCAAAAGGGACTTTCGAAGAGACGGCTAGTGACCTCAGATTAATGTTCTATATCATCGCCGGAATCACCAGCGTGGTGACCATCTTTATAGTGCTTTGTAAGATTTCAGAATAATTGAACAGATGCATTGGGATATTGATGTCTGTAGACAAGAAGCAAATAATTTCTTTTGTGCAGTCTATAAAGCGGCCCCCCCTACCCCGCCATCACCCGCTGCACAGCACAGCCACAGCTTAGGGCCCGACTTCTTGCTGTCCCTGAAGAATCTCTTCACGAACCGCAATTATATTCTGCTCCTAATCTCATACTCCATCAACGAGGGCGTGTTATACGCTATATTCACGCTGCTCAACGAAGTTGTACTTATTTATTATCCGGTAAGTGATGTATTCCGTTAACGACTTAACGTGTTAATTTATTATTATTGGTCACTGACTCTTATTATTATTGTTAGTCACAGACTGCCTCGTTAGTCTAGTGGTCGCAGGCGACTGCTGAGGGTGGTCTTGGCTTCGATTTCCCGGTCCGGCAAACTCCGGTTTTTCTGTATGGAATTTCTCAGTAGCAGCACGGAGCATGGAACTGTGCCCGGTAGACGGCACTAGACCCGCCCCTTATTACATGGGACTCGATAGTATCGGCGAAATGTAGGTGAACAATAGTTCACCTCTCCCTAACCTTTCGGGGTATACAGTCGTGATGCTATCTTATGTTATGTTTGTTTGCTTGGAGATAGATGAATGTACGTAAGGAATGTTTTAAGGTCTATGAGAGTATAGATGTTGCGTAAACAAATTGCTTTTTTTTGTCATTTATTTTATATTAAATTTTACTGTAGTTTATATAGATACGTAGATAAGAACTATTTTCATTTTTGTTTTCTTTTTCTTATTGTTTTTGCGATTTTAACTTTTGATTATACTTAAAATAGTTTCAGCCCGATTATTGTAAAAAAAATGTCTTGATCTACACGACGCCTTGGTCTATACTGTAATATTGTGTAAATAAATAAATGTTATGTAGTCATTGACGTATCGTCAGAAGTTCGCTTTTGGGGTTTGGCTATATGAAGAAGCGTCATACAAACCGCATAAATTCGACGCTTCGTTTCAAAACACAATTTACTGAGGTTGGCCAAACAGCTGTCAAATTGGAATAGAATTGGACTGGCCAGTGCCACTGCTTGGATGAGCTATTGGCTAAAAAAACGCGGCGGGCCCTAAATGAGAGGGCGAGATAAGCGGGACTCTAATGTAAAGGATTGGCTCCTAATCCCAACAGAATTGTATTATTTAGAATGAAATATTAACGGTATTAGTAATCTCGAGGTGGATTGTCTTTCCTTAGACAACGAGATACAGGCCGACATAGTACCTGGGTTGTATGGTGCAAAGTTGCCTCTTATTGTAGACCGACTACGTATGAATCATCCAATAAAGGCGTTACGGTGAAGAAAATATAATGAAAACGACAGCCTGTCCTAGAACCCAAATTACGAACGCTTGCATCCACCGTCCCCTCCAGGCCTTTTCTTTTGCCAGATGGCGTGGGCCTGCCACGTTAACTCTCTCAAAACAGAAGGCCTGTTTCCTAGCAGTGGGAATATTACTCCGCTGATGATGGAGACATAATATTAGCATGTTACATACACACTAGTACTTAAGTTACAAATACACTAGTATGTTACATGTACATTAGTATATTATTTACGTAAAACAATTGTTCAACTTTAAGATCACACATTCAGTCTTCGAGTATCTAGGCCTCATGAACTAAATTTTATCTTCTAGACTGGACAAAAAGACGCGGGACAAATCGGGCTAGTCATCGTGGTGGCTGGCATGGCAGGCTCCCTGATCTGTGGCATCATTCTGGACAAAACACATTGGTACAAGGAAATAACAATCACAGTCAACGCGGCGTCGGTCTTGGGCTTGGTGATGTTCACGTTCTCTCTTAGAAGTGGATACATCGCAACGGTTTATTTCAGCAGTGGGTTTCTTGGGTAAGTGAGGTTTCTACCTGGTACCTACCTGGTTCTGCAGTTTCAACTTAAGGACGGTATTAGTTTAAGTACTGCGAGAAGAAAACATGATATTGTTAAGTATATTATATATTAAATAAATAAATAAATGCCAGCAAAAAAGACTATGTGAAGGCTTTGTACTCGGCAGTCTCGAACTATTTATTACACTTCGGAGTACTCCTAATGAACTAGTCTGTTTTCTTTCAGATTCTGTACGTTGGGCTATTTGCCAGTGGGCTTCGAATTCGCTTCCGAGATCACATACCCTGAACCAGAGGGAACCACGTCAGGAATGTTGTACTCCTTCATTCAGGTGAGAAAAGACTAGCTGTAATAATGATGTAGGATCGTTCTTATAACAATTTAGCCAATCGCAGCTCACTGCCAAATAAGCCTCACTAGATTTGCAAGAGCTACACTTGTCACTAGTGTAGCTCCTCAGATAAGTTGATCTGCGCGTAAACTAGCGCAATCAATTTTCAATGTATTCAATTTTCGGATGTATCATTCTTCTAATACCGAGTCAGGAAGACTTTGGTAAGAACGATAAAAACGATAAACAGTAATTACGGTATTTGTGAGTAAACCATCAGGAAAAATGGTAAGCCGGGACACATTTTGTGTTACTGAGCCAATGGAGCAGGTAACTAAATACTTTCACCTTTTGTCTTCAAGGAGAAGAGGTACCAATACTTACCTTATCCTTATTAAAAGAAGCGGGCAATGTAAGCATGCACATTAAATTTTTCCTCATTTCAGTTATTCGGAGCAATTATTACCCTGCTGTACGAGTGGATGATAAACATCGCGGGTGATCTCGTGGCGCACCTCGTGCTATGCGGGATGGTGTTGGTCGGCACAGCCATTACGGCAGCCATGACATCAGACCTACGGCGACAAGCCGCGCAGAAACGCGGTAATACTGAAATAACAACAACCTAGGCTAGGTTATTTTACGTTTAACAAGAATATTATAGAAGTGCAACAAACTACTTCTGTTGAAGAAGTATTTCACAGTGCTGTAACTTATGTAAAATATGGTGACGTACGATGTAAGTTTAAAACTCGTAGTAATTGTAATTCCAGATTTTTTCTTTGATACATAATTATGTTCATAATGAATAGCAAATTTTATTAAATTACTAACGGACCCTTTCTGGATCTCGAGAACAGCTCAACTACCGAGTCCGACTATCGCTAAGAAACATCCAGGTGACCACATAAGTTCAAGCCGTTTAGGAGAAGAAGAATTACGAACGCTCTTCAGAATTTTAATATAATAAAAAGACAAATTGACGATAAGACGAGAACATAACGTGTCTGTTTTTAAAATTTAAACCCGGACACCCTGTTTAGAGCAATCTCGACAAGGTATTCAGTTCAGGGTCTTGCTATTATTATTGTGATTGCGGATCTGACTGTCGACATTGGGGTGGAGAGGAGGGGTCACTGGCAATCCGCAGTAATATGCTGGCATCCTGGTTTACGCTGTAGAAAGTTCCAGATATTGCTTTTTGCCAGTTTTTCCTGACCTGTTGAAGTCTACCTGAAAATCTTTTTTTCTTTTTTTTTAAAAGAAACGTTGCCCCCCACTATGATTTTCTCCTGTATCGTGGGTACGGTTTACAAACATACATGTCACATGCACAGCCAACCAGACCCGAAACAATTATCTGTAGATCTTATAAATATTTGTTCCGTGCGGGGATCGATCCCGCGACACGTAGCGCAGAAATCTAATTGCTTAGCCACTGCGCCAAATATAATAGTATAGTACCTATATAAGTTGAGTGTGAGAAAGCGAGTCTTCTTTCAACACCTTTTGTTCAAAATGTATACGTACTCATTCGGTTAAATTAATTAACCTGTATATTATTGCTTTATCAGACAGCTAAGTCAGGTATTAGCTATTATTTTTATATTGAATGATAATTATAATCATTACGATTTGTTCATAGTTATTATAAATCAATATAAAAATACTAAACAATAAAAATCTTTCCGGCCATAAATACGGTATAGGTCCCTTACCTATACCGTATTTATGGCCTATTATTACTTTTTACTTTTAAAACAGCTTTGAAGGACATCTAAACACTCCAAAGTACAAAGTTCGGACAAGAGTGATGAATCGTCTCTAGATTAGAGTTTTCCGATTTAATAGATACTGTGAAAGCTTTTTCCGACTCATTTGAAATATGCTCCCAGTGAATTAAACGAAATCAACCATGATATAGTTTTCTTTCTTTCTTCTTTCTAAATTGAAATCTACCTACGCGTGAATGCCTTAAACATACTTGGGTAAAACGCCCTATTTGGTAAAACGACCAACCACTCTAGCTCTCACACTAGTAAGTAGTAAACCATCTAACCTATAATGGGGCATTTTGTAAATCAACGTTGACAAAACGCCCTTGTGCCATTTGTGTAAAACGCCCTAATATTTGAACTGTGTAAAATATAGTATTGTTATGTTTTATTACAGATTATGTCTCGAAAATATTAGGAAACAACACTGCAAGCATCATGAAGTGTGGGCAACTTAGATAAGGCTATGTGTAGTGTTCTAAATAAAGATTTTATAAATGGAAACCAATGACACAAAAGATGGCAATAAAACGGAACAATAAATTCTTTTTAAAACGATTATAAAATAATAACTGACTTGATCTAATTGTTTATTGTTAATAAATTATTATAACTGAAGGCTGTGTAACTTGAATTTTTTTATTAGTACAAAATTCTGTTTAGCTATCCCAAGTTCAACTTCAGTCGTATTCAACCGATTATTTTATAAGTTTAATTTAAAAGTGCCTCATATTAATTATCTTGCATGGATTAAACAGGCGTAAGCTATTTTTGCTAACCCATCCACTCTTACTAAGAAGCAATTTCTTGAAATGCCTGATAATGGCAAGATAATAGTATCTGTAGATAATTTTTCTTTGCTTTTTAAATTCTAACGAAAACAAATTAACTTTGTTCATAGTAAAAAGTCGAAGTGCCGTCAATTTGTACCAAAATTTAGTTTTGAAAATGACACTACAATGTAAAATACTAATAGATCATTAACTTTTATAGGTAAACCTATGTTTGCCTGTGTAAAGAAAATAGTGGAATATATAACTATAATACTTTAACTGAACTCATTTTTCAAATAACTATTAGCCCGACCTGAAAACGATATTAAATGAACACAATGGCGCATGGCGTTATCGTTCACGTCACGTACACGTCAGTTGACAAACCTAAAAATAATAAGAAAACTTGCTTTCGTCTATTCTTGTCAGAAAAATGAAATCAAAGATAGTTGGGTTTTTTATCTATATAAATAAAAAATCAATTGCCACAAAAGTTTATGTAAGCGCATAACTTCAGAACGGCTGCACCTATTTGGCTAATTCGTTATTTTTTTGTGTTTATAATTGTCAGGACAAGATGAAAATTTTCTTCATTATTAAATTGCACCCGTGCGAAGCCGGGGCGGGTCGCTAGTTTATAATTATAATTATTTTTTATAAATATTTAATTTTTTTGTGTAATATATTCTAATTAATGTGACCCCCCCTAAATCTTTAGCTACGACCGCGCTTGAATAAACAAGTTCTAACATACGTGGTTCACGTACAACTAGTAACATAACATAATAACATAGCATCACGCCTCTATACCCGAAGGGTCACGCAGAGGTGTACTATTATGCACCTAGATTGTTGTTATTAAGTCCCATGTAATACGGGGCGAGCCTATTGCCATAAACCGGGCGCAGTTCCAAACAGAAAAACTCAATGATACGCCCTACTAAAAAGGCCTACTTGAAATAAAAAAAAACTTTGACTTTGACTTTGCCCCGATCCGATAACCCTCAAGCCTCAACTTCAGCAGCCGCGTTTGCGATCACTATACCAATGAGGCAGGTAAGGTATGCTAGTAACTAGAATGTAATTAAATTAGAGAGGAATATTCAAAACAGGCTGGATGCATGTTTGTCACCGTCGCTCGCATCGCTCGTGCTGCTCGTGTCACGCGGATGTCCGCAAACACGACCAATAATCCCGGAGACGGGTGGAATTGTACAGTTGTCTGTTGTAACAATAGAGAATAGCGTAGAAGTAGGTAATGTGCTATGTGGATGGCTATTGATAATTTCGTTTCAATAAGAGAGTGGAGGAAATACATACTTTTAGCCAGAGAGAAAACCTTATAAAGAATTATCAATTCGTGATGCGGGTAAAATAAAAATGTATTTGCAACGGCTTCTTGCGTCTATATGTATAGGGTATTATGAAGAATAATCATCATTTTTCATGAGCCCCGTCTTTTTTACTGTCCTACTGCCAAGAGTTAGACAGTAAAATAGACAGGGTTCTGAACTCAGAATGAGAGCTGTCCTGGTACGGGTGGACCTGGTGTGTGTACACCATTGAGAACTTTTTAAGCGCGTCTCAAGTCCTCCAGGCCGTGCAGAATTCTCCCCAATATGTCATCCTTTTAACCGTTTCACGGATTTTGGACATACGAGCACCTCTTTAGTGATTCGTTCACCTTTGAAAGAAGAAAATAGTTCTCCTACATAATAGCAAAAATAAATAACTGTCAAACAAATTGTCACTGAGCACAATTTACTACCGAGTGTAAAATATGTATGTAATGGGTGATTAAATCGAAAACATTCATACGTTATAGCTCAATGATTACTAAATCGCGAAACTGTACGCGATGATAGTTTAATAAAGTAATATGATCAGTATTTTACCTACAACATAACCACACAGTTAGCAAGCTGAATGCTGAACCTACAGGTATTTTACGTTAAAAATTGTTTGCAGACCACCTGCAACGCCACGTATGGACACCACTTCTGAAAAAGACCTGTTAGTCAGTCCATCAAATTTTTATCTACCTTCGATGATGGTACTGAATGTATTTTGTATGTATTCAACGGTTAATAAATCGGCAACTTTGATTATTTACAGAGCATCGCCACAGATATTAAATTACGTGGTATATCGTTATAGATGGGTGGTTTTGACGTTGTACTGCCTAAGCGCGGCGCTTAATGCACTGCACTGGACACAGTACACTATCATCCAAGATGTTCTAGTGCCGTACTATGAGGTGCCGAGCATAGTGATGTATTGGACATCAATGATCACCATGGCTCTATACATTTTATTTATCCCGGGAGCCTGCATATTGTTGATTAGGACAGTAAGATATTTCTTTTGTTTAAAAGTTCTGTAGTCAAATACGTCGTTTTTAGAGCACGCCTCATGATTATAAGTGTAAACAGCTTTCTCGCATCCATATTTCGGATATTCCCCGAAGATAATATAAACGACAAAATCGTAGCATCATTCAGCTCTATATTGAATAATATTTATTTCCAAATTACTGTCAGTATGTAGTCAGTAATATGAACTCAAATCTTGGATAACATCGATTTAGTGGTGTGTCTTGGCTTAGAATTATTGTTAAACTCAGAACTTAATTAAACAAAAACAAGATTACAGTAGATCTATTAATTATTTTAAAAGAGTTTCCATAGATTTTCTTGCCGGTTCCTCTCTACAGGATCTACTATTTGGAACCGTGCGTTTAGTCTTGACATTTCATAAGTAAGTGCTTGAACTTGGTTTATATGAAATAAATATATATTCTATTTAATTAATTTGTATTCATATAGGCCAGAGGTTCCCAGACTTTTTCTCTCATTGACCACTTTAAAAAATTTAGCTGGTTCCGGTGGACCTCCTTCAGCTACATTTCTACCATATTGTAAATTGAATTGTAAGCCCCCATTTTTTTGTCACGCCAACGTAGACCCCCGACGAGTCTCCCGTGGTGGGAACTACTGATATAGGCCATAAAAAGCCACTTGCAAATCATTTAGCTGATTCAGTTAGTCTTAATATTTGATTTGCCGGTACAGCTGAAATGCATTTGGGCTTTCTAACCCCAAAACAACTAGTCTCTAATCTTTCTTTTTTCACAGAACCTTCGCGTGGTTACAATCCTCGGTATTGGCATCACTTGCGTAGGGTCATGGCTGAAGGTTATCTCAGTGCCGCGGCACTTGTTCTGGCTGGGTTTCACAGGCCAAATACTCGTGGCCATCGCCCAAGTCTTCATCTTGAACATACCACCACGACTTGCCGCCGTGTGGTTTGGACATGGCCAGGTGTCCACCGCCTGTAGTATTGGCGTTTTTGGGGATGAGGTACGGACATTTCGCCTTTATTCTTCCAATGGACACGAATTTCGCCGATACCTTTATTAAGTCCTAATAGGACGAGACTATTGCAATCTGGTAGATGGCAATAGCCTCGGCACTTATACAAACGTGGGCTGGTTTTGAGAATTTCCTAAAAAAGAGAATTAGCTTTACTGATTCAAGTAAAAATAGAGATTGAGTCCGTTAATTTTTTACTTTAAAGGAATATTTTTAAAGATGCGTTTCAAAACATTTCTAATTCTTACGATAAAGACTTATTTTCCCACAGGTCGGCGTCGCGTTAGGCTTCGTGCTGCCTCCGATGTTGGTTCGAGCAAAAGGGACTTTCGAAGAGACGGCTAGTGACCTCAGATTAATGTTCTATATCATCGCCGGAATCACCAGCGTGGTGACCATCCTTATAGTGCTTTGTAAGATTTCAGAATAATTGAACTCATAAAATCATACAGATGCATATTGATGTCTGTAGACAAGAAGCAAATAATTTTCTTTTGTGCAGTCTATAAAGCGGCCCCCCCTACCCCGCCATCGCCCGCTGTACACCACGGCCACAGCTTAGAGTCCGACTTCTTGCTATCCCTGAAGAATCTCTTCACAAACCGCAATTACATTCTGCTCCTCATTTCATATTCCCTCAACTTGGGTACGTTCTATGCTATATCGACGCTGCTCAACGAAGTTGTACTTATTTACTATCCGGTAAGTGATGTGTTTCTTTGACGTCTATAATAATTATAATAACAAGCCCGCAGGGCACCTTGACGCGAGGTGACGGGGATATGCAACCCAGCGGTACCCGAGTGCTCCAGGAAGAAGGCACCGTTCCTCCCCTCCGGCTTGCCTTCATTGGCTGGCTGGAGTGAACACTGACGAGGAATAGGCCTGCCGCCTCTGGGTTTTCTTTACTGTTCGCCCAGAGTGGAGTCGTTAAAGCAGAGCTCTGTTCGTAGAGTGGATGCTGAGCGTAAGTGGCGAGTGGGCCAGTGATGCCGGACCCTTAGGGAGCCAAGGATCTGAGTTTAAAATCCAGCGAAGCCTCTTCACCCTTCAGCCTCTCACGTTCTTTTTACTCCCTTTTGCGACCCGAGCAATTATTTTTGGGAGCCCAGTTAGTAGGTTGGCGAGTATCCGTCTGCCATTTTTACGTGTGGGTATTACATTGTTTCGGCAGGTTCCATAGATTTCCATAGTTCCCCGTAACCTGGTCCACTAACATCCTATCACAATAGCCCGAGTAGGTTTTCTCCACATTTTCTGCAATAATCCTATAAGTCGAGGGATTGTCCTAGGGTCCATTTTTATAGTGCATACAGGGATAATTACTGGGTATGTCTTGCCTCTATGTATAATATCAACGTTATGTCTTTGATGCTCTGTGATGTAGTGTCCAAGATATTTAAACTCTTTGCCCTTATTAAGAGCAGTTCCATTTGATGTAACAGAAGGTATAAGACTTGACTCAGCACGTCCCACGTCCTGCTTTAAATACCATTATAACACTTTTATTTTAATTATATATCAGGCTGTGTTCAGTTGCATAGCCTACACATACCCTCAAAGGTTTTCTCAGAGTACTAATCGACGGGGCGAGTAGCACCATGTTACCTGCATAACTGATGTTATTAATAGAGGTGCCATTTACGTGACATCCGACATGCATGCTGCTCAAACCGACGTGAACTGATTCGCTAATATACAGGTTAAGATTACGATTAGGTGAGCACAATCTGCCTTACACCACACTCTAACCTGTAGCTCTCCTAGTGCTGATCAGCCCATTTGACATAGTTGCTTTGGTTGCTGTACCAATACTCAAAAACGAATACAAGTTGATTGGGTATCTCAGTATTTCTTAGCTTCTGCTATAGCATATTATAAGACACCATATTGAAGGCCTTAGACAAGTCCCGAAAACATGCGTAGACTGGAGTGCGCCTGTCTGAATAGAACCGCACAGTATGCTTTTAATTGTTAAGCAGCCCATCCAGAACTTTGGTGACCACGTACTGTAGCGAATGCGAATGTGTCTTTAATTGTTCTTATTTGCAATATCACCAGTCTTGTTCTTGAGAACTGGCACAACAACAGAAAGTAATGTGTTAATTTATTATTATTAGCCACAGACTGCCTAATCGGTCTAGTGATTGCGAGCGTGACTGCTGACCGTGAGTTCCTGGGTTCGATTCCTGGGTCCGGCAAACTGTTATTGGATTTTTCTGTATATAAATTCTCAGTAGCAGCACGGAGTCTGGAACTGTACCCGGTAGATGGCAATAGGCTTGGCCTCTATTACATAACGGCATCAGTGAAATGTAGGTACACAATAGTTCACCTCTTCCTAACCCTTCGGGGAATACAGGCGCGATACTATATTAGGTTATGTTATTAGTCACTGACTATCCTCAGAAGTTAGCTCTAGGGGTTTGCGATGGAACGAAATGTTTGGGCCATCAAACGGACCGCATATACTCAACGCTTCGTTTTAAAACACCATTTACTGAGGTAGGCCAAACAACTGTCATACTGGAATGGAATGGGACTGGCCGCTTCAACTGGTTGGAAGAGCTATCGTCTAAAAAAAAAACAGTGTTTCAAATGGCAGGAATCGACAACGCGGCAGGTCCTAAATGAGAGGGCGAGATGAGCGGGACTCTAATATAGAGGATTGGCCCCTAATTCCAACAAACTTGGATAATCCAGGCCAAACAATAAAGGGTATTAGTAATTTCGTGATGAATTGTCTTTTCTTAGACAACGAGATACTGAGCCACATATTACCTGAGTTTTATGTTCCAAAGTTGCCTCTTAGAATAGAACGACTACGTATGATGTTATATTTTCACATATAATGAAGAACCCGAACCCTGTCCTAGAACCCGAAGTACGAAAGCTTGTATCCACCGACCTCTATAGGCCTTCTCTTTTGAGAGAGGGTATGGGCCGTAACCGTTAACTCTTTCAAAATAGAAAACCTGTCTCCTTGCAGTGGAACATTACTACGCTGATGATGGAGATATAATATTAGCGTGTTACATAAACACTAGTACCTAAGTTACAAATATACTACTATGTTACATATACATTAGTACTATTTTATCAACCTTAACCCTTATGAACTAAATTTTATTTTTTAGAGTGGACAAAAAGACGTGGGCCAAATTGGGCTGGTCATTGTGGTGGCTGGCATGGCAGGCTCCTTGATCTGTGGCTTCATTCTGGACAAAACAAATCGGTACAAGGAAACAACCCTTGCGGTCTACGTGGCGTCAGTCTTGGGCTTGGTGATGTTCACGTTCTCTCTTAAAAGTGGATACATCGCAACGGTTTATTTCAGCAGTGGGTTTCTTGGGTAAGTGGAATTTCTCCCTGGTTCTCTGCAGATTCAATTACCTACCTGGTTCTCTGCAGATTCAATTTAAGGTCGGTATTAGTTCGAGTACTGCGAGAAGAAAGCATGATAGTGGTGTCTCTGACTGATTTTGTATACAAAATCAGACATTCACAAATTAGTAACAAGATAGTGTGTAAGTCACACTATCTTGTTACTAATTTATTTTGTTGGGGATATTGATTTGTTATACTCATGTTAATATAATTATTTAAATGGTAGAGCTCTATATATTACATAAATAAATAAATGCCGACAAAGAAATTTATGTGAAACCTTTAGACTCGGCAGTCTCGAAATGTTGATTACACTTCGGAGTTCTCCTGATGAACTTGTCTGTGTTTTTTCAGATTCTGTATGATGGGTTACTTGCCAGTAGGCTTCGAATTCGCTTCCGAGATCACATTCCCTGAACCAGAGGGAACCACGTCAGGACTGTTGAACTCCGCCGTTCAGGTGAGAACAGACGAGCTGTAATAATGATGTAAGATCATGTTTATAACAATTTAGCCAATCGCAGCTCACTCCCAGATAGGCCTCACTAGGTTTGCAGGAGCTACACTTGGCACAAGTGTAGCTCCTTGGTAATGGCTTGTAGCTACAAATCTACCAAACAGATCAGTAGATCTGCTTGTACGTAAATTAGCGTTTGATCTGGTCAATCTATGGATAGGTGACCATTCTTCTAATATTGAGTTAGGAAGGTTTTGGAAAGTTAAACGTCATGCTGTTACCCTGGTTATAACAGTGGTTATGGTATTTTGTCATTATACCACCAGGAACAATCGAAGGCCCCGGCCTTTTGTGTAATTTAGCCAATTGAGTAGGTAAATTTGGTTTCAAAGAAAAGACGTACCAATTAATATTTACTTTATTTTTACTAGAGGATGCGAACAATGTAACCTCATTCAATCTTTCCTCATTCCAGTTATTCGGCATCTTTATTACCCTGCTATACGAGTGGATGCTACACATTGCGGGTGATCTCGTGTCGCACCTCGTCCTGTGCGGAATGCTGTTGGTCGGCACGGTCTTTACGGTAGCCATAGGATCAGACCTACGGCGACTAGCCGCGCAGAAACGCGGTAATCCTGAAATAACAACAACATAGCCTATTTTACGGTTAGCAAGAATATTATCGAAGTGTAACAAATTACTTCTGGTGAAGAAGTATCTCACAATAATGTAATTTATTTAAAATATGGTGAAGTACGATGTAAGTTTAAAACTCGTAGTAATTGTAATTCCCGGTTTTTTCTTTGATACATAATAATGTTATATATAAGAGCAAATTTTATTAAAATACCCCTTTCTGGATCTCGAGAACAGCGCCACCTACCGAGCCCAACTATAGCTAAGAACCATCCAGATTACCATATAAGTACAAAAAATAATGTTCATCATCAAGCCGTTAAAAAGGAGAAGAATTGCGAACGAACGCGCACCCGTATTTTTATAAAATAAAAGGCAACTCGACGATGTGTGAACGTCACACGTATGATCGTCATAATGTGACTGTTTTTGAAAAGTAAACTGGGACATCCTGTTAAGAGCAATCTAGACAAGGTATCCAGTTCAGGTTTTTATATAGGTCATAGTACATAAAAAAAAATGTGATTGCAGATCTGACTGTTGACATTGGAGTGGAGAGAGAGGGTCAAAGTCAAAGTCTTTTATTTGAAGTAGGTCTTTTCAGGTACTTTTAAAAAGTCGAGACTCTAGGCGCACGGTTCCATAGGGGGTAGGTCCTATGGAGAAGAGACCGGCAAGAAACTCCATGAATACTCTTTTCAAAAACAAAAAATTAATTTACAATTAAAATCTTTAATTAACATGCATTATTATGAAAAAATACAAACTTAATAGAACGCTACTTACACAATGAGGCAATACAACATGAGTTAACCAAGTGTTTCGAATATAAACTAAAAACGCCATAAACAGATCAAAGCGGATAAAACAGAAATAAAAAAATACAAAATATTGAAACATCAAGAATGTCCAGACATGTAAACCGAATCTAATGTGAAATAGAATTAGAAGACACAATGGATAACCAGGGAAACCACATGTGCAGAAGACATTTAACGCCACACGTTTCTATCTTTAACATAGTCTTTGATCCTATAATATGCATGGTCACTGGCAATCCGCTGAAATATGCTGGCATCCTTGTTTACGATGTAGAAAGGATTTATTGCTGATTATTGCTTTTTGCCAGTTCTTTTCTGCCATAAATACATAATACATATATAAAAATACTAAACAATAAAAAGTCCTTCCGGCCATAAATACTGTAGGTAAGTACCTATTATTCATCTAACGGCAACAAAAGCGAGATACTAAAACAACTTTGAAGGACTTCTAAACAAACTACAAAGTTTATCATCTAAACACTCCAAAGGACAAGAGAGATGAATCGCCTTTAGATTAGTTTTCCGATTAAACGGACTGCGTGAAAGCTTTTTCAGATTCATTTGAAATTCGCTTCCGAGAGTAAAACTCAGTAAAACTCCCTATTTGACAAAACGCCCCACCACTCTTTGACGACACGGTTGGCGTAGTGGTTAAGCGATTAGTTTTCTGCGCTATGTGTTGCGAGTTCGATTCCCGCACGGAACAAATATTTGTATGATCTACAGATAGTTGTTTCGGGTCTGGGTGTGTGTTCATGTGACATGTATGTTTGTAAACTGTACCCACGACACAGGAGAAATCCAAGTGTGGGGCAACGTTTTAAAAAAAAAACAAAAAATAACTAGCTCTCACACTAGTAAAGCTATGTAGCTAATAACTAGTCATGCTAGAAATTACAGTCGACCGAACAAGATGACCGTCGTGTTAACATAATATTTTGTCTGGTAAAAAGATTCTAGTTTTATGGGATCGAAAAAAGTTGTGGTAAGTTACAGAAAAGAAAAAAAGAAACAAAAAATGGACCCCGTATATTTTATGTTAAATTGACTTTGCTATCGTATTTAATTTAGTTGAACGGGCATTTTGTAAATCAACATTGGCAAATCGCCCCTGCGCCATTTGTATAAAACGCCCTAGTATTTGAATGTGTAAAAAAAAATTTGTTGAGTTTTATTACGGACTACGTCTCGAAAATATTAGGAGACAATACTGCAAGCATCATGAAGTGTGGGCAACTTAGATAAGGCTATGTGTAGTGTTCTAAATAAAGATCTTATAAAAGGAAACCAATCACACAAAAAGATGGCAATAAAACGGAAAAATAAAGAGGGCGCCCCTCTTTATTGTTAAGTAGTTTAAAAAGAAGGCAAATTAAGTACCTGAAAGAACAAAAGAAATAAAAATTTGCCCACTCGTCGTCATCTGAAAGTAACGATGAAAATTATGATATTTTGATTTTTTAAAAAAACTCTTTTTAAGATAATAACTGACTTGATCTCCAGTAGAAACTAAACGTTTTGTTGTCAGTGTCAATTGACAAATGTCAGAAATCATAGATGTGACATGGCGGTCATCGCTCTAATTAAATTCTTGTAATCATCATACTAGAGACTTTACATTTTACTAACTACTTATGCTAATTTATTAAAAAACAAAAAAATACTTTACCTTATAAAAAACCTTATAAAAACCAAAAATGAAAATCTATCTTAAACGAATACTTAGGTGTCAAAGTACTCATCCACATCGCTAGAGACATCTTCATTTTAAACGGTCGAAATAGATCTAGCGGTCGTAAGCAGTCCACGTGTTAGCGACTCATTCTATAGCAGGAAATACTATTATATATGTACATATATGTCCTGTATATCTGTATATCTGAGCATCTTGTGATATTTCATGATTTTTGCCAAACCCCCTCCCCCCCCCCCCTTTCGAACCTCACGTGATTAATGGACGGCCCCTTTATAGTATGTATTGTTTTCTATTTGAATCATATTTTATTAAATAACAAATAAAAACGCCATATAGTTTGTATAATTCTTTTTTATTATTATTTTATTGAAACGAGATAACAGAAAAGCAATTTTATCTATTGCTATAGATCTAAATAGATATTCAATATCTCTTCAAACACAACTGCCGGACGCATTTGAGACTCATTTGGTGGATTTCCTCGGATCTCGGATATATGTGTTACGAGTATGTCGGATGGTTCAGGCAAAGTCTGCTTCTGTTTGCCATGTTGTGTAACATGAACTTATCAATCTCTCTAACCGGATTGGGCAACCACACGGAGGAACCTCATGTAAAAGTCATTAAAACGTGCAATTTTGAAAAAAATGAGCTATTTCATTTATATCATGCCCAAAAGTGTCACAATAATGGGCCGAATTATTAATCTTAAATAATTAGGTATGTTCCTATTAAAATTTAATGTCGGTGTAAATGTTCATATCTATGTGAACTTGTAGTTAAATATTCAGTTATCTGTATGGAAATTGTTTTCGGTAGGTCCTACTAATAACACCTACCAATTCAGTGTAAATAGGAATTGTAACATGAAAATGTCTCTTTATTATGCATTATATTACATTCTAAGGGTCTTGAGAGGGTTCAGGTGAGAGGTTTTGATAATCTATAATGGACTCTGAGTTACCCGTCAATAAGTGTTAATTATTTGCAAATGAGCCGTGGTACGTGGTGAGCCTTTCTCTAGCGTCGAGTGCGTATAGCAACATAACAGCGGGCGCCATGTCTCCGAACCTTGAAAACTAACAATGAACAACAATCAGAAAATATAGGTAAGTAAAGTAAGTACCTACTTATCTATACATATAAATAAAATTGGAGTGTCTGTTTGTAATATCGAAATAACCGTTTTTTACTACATGCATATGAATATATATACGGTACATACACCAAAATAAATTTTTTTACAATTTTTGTCTGTCTGTTTGTATAGGCTAATCTCTGAAATGGCTAGACCGATTTTGACGGGACTTTTATTGGCAGGTAGCTGATGTAATAAAAAGTAACTTAGGCTTTTATTTTAGAAAAAATCTTTTATTTTAGAAAAAAATAGGGTTAAGTGCATTTAGTCTCATTAAAAAATACATTGTTAAGTTCCGACATCCACGCGAACGAAGTCGCGGGCACAGCTAGTCTGAAATATTTTGCACAGATTTCATTTTTATAACATGCCGTCCATATGTATTCAATAAAACTTGATTTATATGTAAAGTATTAATTTTGGCAGTCGTGACGGCTTATACAACATTATTTATTGGCCTTTGTTGGCACTTGACAGATCAAATCGTATCGCTGCTGCTGTCGTGTGGCTTGCTTTTTAGTTTTCATTTATTGTCCGATAGAAGGCGAACCGGCAGCCTAATTACGTATAAAAACGACAGCAACACGACAGCCACGCGACAGCAGCCGACCTGTACCTTATGTACTAACAATAATTTGAATACTTATGTTGTGCAGATGTAACCGGTTATTTACATACATCTCATCATCATCATCATCATCATCATCAGCCAGAAGACGTCCAGTGCTGAACGAAGGCCTCCCTCAAGGGGGGGTTTGCCATAATCCCCACGCTTGGCAGGCGGCTTGGGGATCGCAGTGGCTCACCGATTAGTGAGAGGACGCTGCTGCCCGTCCTCCGGTGTCTGGCCGAAGTTTTAAGACATACTCGGGTCATCATTACATACATGGCGTAGTTATATTTATCTGTTGTTGACTGTACCTACCCAAAAACCAGACTAATTCTCCAGCCTGGTGCAGTTGTTGAATATGTCAATTTATTATTCTTTGACGCCAAATAAATGCGTCGTGGGTGGCACCTCCAAAGGACGCGTCTGCATTTAAAATATTTAAATCACTATCGCAAATCTGTAAAAATATTTATGAAGGCAACATGATTTACGAAAAAAAAAAAAAAGTTTATGTGTTGATTTAATAAACGTGATGTTACAGAAGAATACCTACTATTTGAACATTCCTCGAATGGTAAAGTTTTCTACTGAAGAATTGCTCTTTGTGTAGTGTCGGTCTTTTTATAACGACATGCGTTCCGTCTATGCACCCAAGTTTCCCAGGTATACCAAATTGATTGTAAAATCTGTAACGAAAACGATAATTCTTCAAGTAATGGAATAATAGAAATATCGTCGAAATGTGGGCATTGGTGTAATCTGGGTAGTGCCTATACATTTGCCTAATGTGATGCTATGCTATAGTGGAAAGATAATATTCATCAAAATGTTACAAACCCATTTATTATAAATTGTCTTTCTTCTTGTGTTTGTGGAAACTTGACATGTTTTTGCAAAATATCCACATTGTTGAGTGCGGTTTTTACTTCTCGAATCGCATTCGACACGTTAGGCTGGCTAAGCCCATGGAGGTAACTTATACTGATAGGTTTTTGGTATGAGCCGGTTGCAAAAAAAGAAAGTGCCGTTAGAACCTTAAATTTAAACATTGTTACGTGAAATGATGCCGAGCATCTGGATAAATTATTATTATTATAAAGAATAAGAATAAGAGAATAAGAAATTTTATTTGCTCAAACATGTGTATGCATACAGAATTAAAATAATACATGCATGCAAGATCTTAAATAAAAGTGGCTCACGACATGTCTGCCATTTGTCATGGCGTGCAAATATCTTAGGTAATATTATTACTATGAATTAAATAATTACTTTTAAAATTTTACACTTATACATTATCATAATATCAGCAGTATCATTATATATTATTAATCAATTTATTTATATTCAATTACATATTTACATTATCAAATTATTTATTTTTAATTATTATATTATTCAAATTATTATTACAATGAATATTTTAATAATTTTAATTATATATAATATCATTCAATTATAATAATATTAATAATATAGGCATCTTTAAGTCCACCACTGTTACACAACCTTAATTACGACGATGTTAATTCTTATAGTTATCTATTTATTACAATCACGGAGTCATTTAAAAATTCTGTAATACTGTAATAGGCTTTCTGTGCCAAAAACAATTTCATTGTTTGTTTTAGTTTAGGTATAGTTAGTTCTTTCCAACTTTCGGGCAATTTATTATAGATAATTTGTGCCATGCAAAAAACACTCTTGCGCATAAGTGCAGTTTTTGATGTATGTAAACATAATTGGCTATCATCACGTCTATTTCTTGGAAATCTGTCTGCCATACGAGGAAACAAATGTGGATTTGTTTTTACGAACATTGTTATTTCTAATATACAAAGTGAAGGTAATGTTAATATACGATATTTAGTGAAGTAATTTTTACAGCTATCGGTAGTTTTGAGATTAAACATAGATCGCAAGCAGTATTTTTGTCTTTTAAAAATGATATCCCTATCGGTTGAGTTACCCCAGAAGATAACACCATATCTAATGACAGATTCAACCAAACCATAGTAGGCCGTTAAAAGCGCTTCTATATTTATATAACGCATATGCCGCACTGCTTATTCTTTTGGCTAAAGCTTTAATATGCGCTTTCCAATTTAAGCTTCTGTCAATTGTTAGACCTAAAAATTTGGTAGTACTAGCTGTCTGTATTTTATTATTATTCGATGTCAAGATTAGAGTATAATGATGGTCGTTGGCTAAAATGCATAATCAAAGTTTTATTTATATTAATTTTCAAATTATTATTATTGAGCCACGTTACCGCTTCAATTAAAGTATTTCTTATGTCCGTTTCATACTATTTCTATATGGAACTCTTGCCTTCCATGCAGGAGGGTCTCGAGTTCAAACCCGGCACGCACCTCTGACTTTTCGGAATTATGTGCGGATCAGAATTTGATTATCACTTGCGTTCACGGTGACGGAAAACATCGTGAGAAAACCTGCACACCTGAGAGGGGTGTCTAGTGCGCCAACCAGCACGGGGCACAATACAGGACTAAGGCCTAGCCCTTCTCATTCTGAGAAGTGACCCTTGCCCAGCAGTGGGGCAGTAGTGGGTTGAATTTATCTATTAATAGTTAAAATGCTCGTAGACCAATTCTCGAGGCACTAGGATGAATTATCATTTAAAACAATTTTCATGTTATAAAGCAGTAATGAGAAATAAAAATCAATAATTAGAATAAAACAGTAAGAAGAGATAAAAATGCCTTTTTAGTAATGCCATACCTTAGATTCTAAGGTCACTTTAGAGCGGCTTCGCCCGCTGACCATATGCCGTCTGAGGTCAGAGCATAGTTCTTCGTACAAAGATTTTGAAAATCTATAATGAGCTCTGAATTGTTCCCCAGTTAAAATCGTAGCACTCGATTGGGTCCGAAGACTTCGTAGCAGACGAGCTGTGGTCAACGCGTGGTCTCGCCTTTCTTCGGTGTCGAGTACGTAGGGTAACATAGACGCGCGCTCCATGTCTTCTTCGAACTTTGAAAAGTAACAATGAACAACAATCAGAAAATTTATCGGAAATATTTTGTAGATTTTAACATGTCATCATATGTATTGAATACTGAATTATAACTATACTTACCTTGAATTTATATTTAAAGCCTTTATTAATTTTAAGCAGTCGTGACAGCTTATTTGTTGACACTTGACGGATCAAATCGCGGCGCTACTGCTATCGTGTGATGCTTACGTAATACCAAAATATTACAATACAAGAGTTTTACAAGGGTAGCGATGCGCTTTTTCGTTCATTTATATTCCGATAAAGGGTGAACCCGGGAGCGTTGGCAGTTTTACCGCTGTCCGTAAATATATAGCACAAAAATGACGTTTGATAGAAGATATCGCGCGATCTACGCCTGTCGCAAACGGATCGCTACATCGGTATTCAGGCTGCTGGAGCGTCATCGAAGTAAGAATTGTCCTGAACAACTCAGAACATATTATTTCGATGGGGAGCGTTGGCAGTTTTACCGCTGTCTGCCAATATATGACACAAACATGATGTTTGACAGGAGCTATCGCGCGATCTACGCCTGTCGCAAATGGCGATCGGTAATCAGGCTGCTAGATACTGGTAGAATTATACAGTTGTATCTTGTACCAATAGAGGATAGCGGAGAAGTAAGTACTGTGTTGTATTTGGTATTTATTATTTCGTTTAATAAATAAAAGAGAATAGAGAAAATATTTTTACCCAGAGAGATAATGTAATAAAGAATTATCAAAGATTTCGTTTTGTTTATTTGCTGATACAGGCAAAATAAAAATGTATTTGCAACGGTTTCTTTGCATCTATGTAGGGTATTTTTAAGAATAATTAAGAATAACTCTATTTTCTTGTCCCACTGTTGGACACGGACCTGCATTTCTGAACTCAGAATGACAGCGGTCCTGGTGCACCATTGAGAACTCCTTGAGTGCTTCTCAAGTCCTTCAGGTTGTGCAGAATTCCTCAATATATCTCTTTAACCGTTTCACAGATTTTGGACATATGAGCACCTCTTTAGTGAACCGTTCACCTATGAAAGAAGAAAATAGTTCTCCTGCACAATACTTAGCGACAGTAAATAACTGTCAAACAAATTGTCACTGAACACAGTTTACTACTGCGTATAATGTGTAATGGGCGATTAAATCGAAAACATTCATACGTTAAATCACGAAACTGTACGCGATGATAGTTTAATAAAGTAATATGATCAATATTTTACCTACAATATAGCCTACAATTAGCAAGCTGAAGCAGCAGTATGGGGGTCGTCAGTTTCGCGAAGCCGTTAGTTCAACATATTTCTAACCATCTAAGTTTATATTTAATGAACCTACAGGTCTCTTACGTTAAAATTGTTTATTTACAGACATCCTGCTCCAATACAGGTGAACACCGTTTCTGAAAAGACCTGTTAGTCAGTCATCAAATTATCTACCTTCAGTGATATTACATATTTAATGTATTTTGTATGTATTCAATGGTTATTAAATCGACTATAATGATTATTTACAGACCCCCTCCACAGAGCATTACGTGGTATATCGTTATAGATGGGTGGTTCTGACGTTGTACTGCTTTAGCGCGGCACTTAATTCACTGCACTGGACACAGTACACTATAATCCAAGATGTTCTGGTACCGTACTATAACGTGCCGAGCATAGTGGTGTATTGGACATCAATTATCACTATGGTTCTATTCATTATATTCATGCCGGGAGCCTGCATATTGTTGACTAAGACAGTAAGATATTTATTTTGTTTAAAAGTTATGTACTTATGTAATCATATCATAATGATAAGTGCTAATTAACAGCTTTACTCACGCTAACACCACGTAAGTCATTTTTTGGCCTTGACATTTTGATGCCATTTGCTAGAGAATCAGAAGATGCGTTGTTTCAGCCAATCAGAAACAAGCATCGTCCAATAGGAACTCGTAAAATGAAATTAATATAAAATGGTATCGCAATGGTGTCTATGTAAAATTATGCAGTTTTGTCACTGTCCTGAAAAAATGCTATTTTTGACATACGTGGTGTTAGAACTTCAACGACGATATCCCAAGCATAACTAAAATAGATATGGGTGAATCAACTTTTTTTTTTGTAATAGCGGGAAAACGTGCTTGAAAAAAATATCATAATATTTCTACACTTTTTTATACCTATTTTTCATTAAGGATCACTATTGAACTTTAATACATTAAGTAGGACCGAGAACTTGAAAGTATTTTATTGTCACTTTTAGGGCTGAGATCAGATGTCGGGCCCCAAAACGTGTCCTCTGGCTGACTGGTTTTATTAAATAAAATTATGACAAATTAATTACTAAATCAGTGTAATAACAATATAAAGACGTCAATTCACTGAGTTCAGATGTATGGAAACTACTTTATATTAAAAGAAATTGTTATAAATTACGTCTCATAAGTCACCATTGAAGAAAAAGTTAAAAAAAAACTAAAGGGTAACTGTTAACCGTTAAAAAGTTAACTGTAAATTTAACCTGTTCTTAATATAAAAAAATACTATCTAAAAAAGAAAAACTTAGTTACCTCTCCCATCAATTATAAAACAAGTCACCTAAAATAAGTTATTTAAAAATTGATTTTTAACAATGAAATTATCATTCAACTGTGCACAACAGCAAATTAAATAGACTATTAAACAAAATATATTACTTAGAACATTCAATGGTCTTCTGAGTCTTCTCAGTCTTACTGCAATTGTCTCTTGGGTCTTCCCGAAAGTAATCCAAAGGACTAGTGCCTCAGGAGACATTTCACAGTTAAATATTTATAACTATAAAATTATTTAAATTCAATAGTCACGTATATTATTAAACTATATTTTTATTTCATTATGCTGCAAAATACATTTAGAACTGAAATTTCTTACGAAAATAAGTACTCATCCAGTGGACTAATAATAAATCCACCTTGCTTCTGTCAGAGCCACGGATGATATGGCTCAATGAAGTGAAGCTCACAGCACTCATGGGTTCTTTCACGTGATACTCAGAAAGTTTTGCTATTGGTTAGATCAGTCGTAGTGCTGTCTCGCTTCAACTTAGTGGTACATTATATTAGGTGAGTAAGGTTAGATGTGTTCTGCAGTTCTTCCAAGGACACATAATTACGAGGAAATTTGTCAAAATTCAACTAAATTACGTATCTGTTTCTACGATATTTGAAATTTATTGACCTTTCTCATACAGGCTTAAATTACATGACGATCATACGAATTTTTTTGAACCAAAGTACGATATCGTTAGACATATTGGGACGGTCAAAATTTGTATGGAAGCATGAATTTATCATTTGGGTTACCAACTAATTAAACAGTAAATTAGCGAGATATATTATATATTTATTTATTTAGATTATATATACATAATATATGCAATAAATAATAGTGTCTTTCTTATTCATCTAATTTGTTGTTAGCGTTGTTACAAGTAAACGGTCTGCTGAAGTTTAGATGTAAAAAAATATGACGTAGCAGGGACAAGCAAAAACAAAAAAACGTTGATTCACCCATATAATTATAAGATCAACGACGACAAAGACGTTGTATTATTCATCTCTATACAGAATAATTATTTCTAAATTACTATCAGTAATCAGTAATATGATAAGTAATATGATCTTGGAAATCGTCGATCTGGTAGTATCTGAGCTTCAGACTTATTTAGAAACTCAAAACTCGACTGAATTTCATAAGTAAGTGCTTGAACTTGGTTAATATGAGATAAAGATATATTCTCTTCAATTTATTTTTATTCAGATAGGCCACAAAAAGCCACTTACATATCGTTTAGTCGATCCAGTTAGTCTTAGTATTTGATTCTCGGGTACACCTAAAAAGCATTTGGGCTTTCTTTTCGCAACATCAAGTTCAAGTAAGAAACCCCAAAACAACTAGTCTCTAATCTTTCTTTCTTCACAGAACCTTCGCGTGGTTACAATCCTCGGTGTTGGCCTCACTTGTGTAGGGTCATGGCTGAAGGTTATCTCAGTGCCAAGGCACTTGTTCTGGCTGGGTTTCACAGGCCAAATACTCGCGTCCATCGCCCAGGTCTTCATCATGAACATACCACCACGGCTTGCCGCCGTGTGGTTTGGAGATGGCCAGGTGTCCACCGCCTGCAGTATTGGCGTTTTTGGGGATGAGGTACGGTATAGATTTAGAAGAAGCAACATCGTCTTTATTCTTCCAATAGTCCTAATGGGGCGAGGCTATTGCCTGAGTTGGTTCTGAGAATTTCCAAAAAAAGGATTAGCATTACTGATTAAAGTTAACAATAGTGATCGAGTCCGTATATTTTTTACTTTAAAGGAATATTTTTAAAGACACGTTTCGTGTTAACGAAACCTAAAGACTTATTTCCCCGCAGGTCGGCGTCGCGCTAGGCTTTCTGCTGCCTCCGATGTTGGTTCGAGCAAATGTGACTTTCGAAGAGACGGCTAGTGACCTCAGATTAATGTTCTATATCATCGCCGGGGTCACCACCGCGGTGACCATCCTTATAGTGCTTTGTAAGATTTCAGAATAATTTAACTCATAAAAACATACACTTAAAACGTTCGCTCAATCTGGGACATTAATATCTGTAGGCAAGAAGCAAATAATTTTCTTTTGTGCAGTCTTTAAAGCGGCCCCCCCTACCCCGCCAACAGCCGCTGCACTCCATGGCCACAGCATAGATCCCAACTTCTTGCAGTGCCTGAAGAATCTCTTCACGAACCGCAATTACAATCTGCTCCTCATCTCATTCTCCATCAACGTTGGTACGTTCTACGCTATATCCACGCTGCTCAACGAAGTTGTACTTATTTATTTTCCGGTAAGTGATGTGTTCCGTTGACGACTGTGTGACCTGTTAATTTATTATTATTAGTCACTGACTATTATTATTATTATTTATGTCTTCTTGCACTGGACTATAGAGTCTCGGAAGTTTGGCAGGCGTGCATGAGGCTGAAGCCAACACGTAGAGACCCTTTAAGACAGATTTAATGAAATAGTATGGTGACATACCCAATATTTATCCCTGTATGCACTATAGAAATGCTCCCAAGGACCATCTCTGAATTTGTAGGACTATTGTAGAAAATGTGGAGAAAAACTTAGTTTATTTATAGTCATTGTTTTATATTTGTGTATTTTTTGTATGGGCCAAGTTGCCTGAAATAAAGGAAATAATAATAATAATAATAAAACTATTTGGGCTATTGTGATGGGATGTTAGTGAACCAGGTAATGGGGAACGATGGGAGTCTATGGCGCCTACCGAAACAATGTAATACCCACATATAAAAATGGCAGATGATAGTTGCTCGGGTCGCAACAAAGGGGCAACAAGAACGTGAGAAATTGAAATCAAATCAAATCAAATCAAAATATTTATTTGTAAGAATATGGTACAATAGATGTTACAATATTGGTTCCAGCATATCCTGCCATAATATGGCGTACAAATCTTTCTAAAAATCAAGGCTTATGTTATTAATCTATTAGTAATTATACATTAATGAATGAAATATAATATTGTGTTAGAGAATGAAATTGTATTATAATAACAATATTAACAATAAATAAATAATAGTGAGTATAATGTTATTGTTGGATATGGTAGATTAAAGACAATTTATTTTATTTTATTAAGTTTCCAACGACTTATCCTCTAAATATTCTTTAACACTGTAATAATTTTTCTGTAATAACAGTCGAAACAATAACGTTTTGAACTTCGACAATGGTAAATCTTGAATATTATTTGGCAAGTGGTTATATATAATAACTGCCATGCAGTAAATATTTCTTTTAAATAGCATTAATTTTATTTGGGGTAATTTCAATTTATCTTTGTGTCGTGTTCTACTATTTATTTTATAGCTGTTTTTTTCAAATAGATTTAAATTTTTTTTTACAAACATGCATGTTTCAAAGATGTAAAGACATGGTAAAGACAGTATTTTTAGTTTTTGGAATAATGGCTTACAGCTATCTAGAAAGTGGGCTCCACACATTGCCCGGACACATTTGAAGGGTGAAAAGGCTTCACTGGACTTTAAACTCAGATCATTTCGCCCTGAGAATCACTGGCCCACTCGCCACTTACACTCAGCATCTACCCTACGAACAAAGCTCTGCTGTAACGGCTCCACTCTGGGCTGCCAATAAAGGTCACCCAAAGGCGGGGGACCTGTTCCTCGTCAGTTTTCACTCCAGCCAGCCAATGAAGGCAAGCCGGAGGTGAGGAACGGTGCATTCTCCCTGGAGCACTCGGGTACCGCGGGGTCGCTACTCCCGTCACCTCGCCTCAACGTGCTCTGCGGACTTATTATTATTATTAGTCATAGACTGCTTCATTGATCTAGTGATCGCAAGCACGACTGCTGAGCATGAGGTCCTGAGTTCAATTCCCAGATTGGGCAAAGTGTTATTGGGTTTTCTGTATGGAAATTTTTGCTCAAAAGTTGCCTCTTTGGATAGAACGACTACGTATAAATCTTCCAATAAAGCCATTACATGAAGAAAAATATAATGAAAATGGCAGCCTATCCTAGAACCGAAAATATGAATGCTTGCATCCACCATCCCCTACATGTCTTCTCTTTTGAGAGAGGGCGTGGGCCATAACTCTCGAAACAGAAGACCTGTGAGATTCTAGCAGTGGGAACATTACTACGCTGATGATGGTTATATAATATTAGCGTATACACATTAGTATCTAAGTTACAAATACACCAGTATTTTACATGTACATTAGTATATTATTTATGTAAAACAATTGTTCAACCTTAAGATCACACATTCAGTCTTCGAGTATCTAGGCCTCATGAACTAAATTTTATCTTCTAGACTGGACAAAAAGACGCGGGACAAATCGGGCTAGTCATCGTGGTGGCTGGCATGGCAGGCTCCCTGATCTGTGGTTTAATTCTGGACAAAACACATCGGTACAAGGAAACAACATTCGCGGTCTACGTGGCGTCAGTCTTGGGCTTGGTGATGTTCACTTTCTCTCTTAAAAGTGGATACATCGCAACGGTTTATTTCAGCAGTGGGTTTCTGGGGTAAGTGGAATTTCTACCTGGCACCTGGTTCTCTGCAAATTAGACTCAAAATCGGTATTAGATAGATATACCTATATAGAGTATTCTTTATTGTATAATGTACTTTCGCTTTGCACATTTTACACATAGAGTACAGATGGCGGTTCAGTTAGTACTAGTTCGAGTACTGCGAGAAGAAAGTGATAGTGTTGTTATTTTACTGTTATTTTGTTGGAGATATTGTTTTGTTATACTCATGAAAATATATAATTATCTAAATGGTAGAGCCCTATATATTAAACAAATGCCAGCAAAAGAAGATTATGTAAACGCTTTATACTCGCCAGTCCCGAAATGTTAATTACACTTCGGAGTACTCCTGCTGACCTTGTCTCTGCTTTTGTCAGATTCTTTATGATGGGCTACTTGCCAGTGGGTTACGAATTCGCTTCCGAGATCACATACCCTGAACCAGAGGGAACCACGTCAGGAATGTTGAACTCCGTCGTTCAGGTGAGAACAGACTAGCTGTAATAATTATGTAGGTTCATCTTTATAACAATTTAGCCAATCGCAGCTCACTGCTAGATAGGCCTCACTTGGTTTGCAGGATCTACACTTGGCACTAATATAGCTCCTTGGTTTGTAGCTCACAAAATTCGCATCAAGCGCTAGTTTACTCGCAGATCGACTGATCTACGCGTAAACTGTGGTTAATCTTTGGAGGGGTGACCATTTTTCTAATATTGAGTCAGGGAGGCTTCGGAAAATACGTTAAGCATTTGCCCTGGCTATAGCAGTAGTTAAGGTATTTTTTCGGTATAGCACCAGGAACAATCGAAGGTCCCGGACATTTGTGTCATTTAGGCAACGGAGCAGGTGAGTAAATACCTTCAGATGGATTCTTCTCCTTATCTTAATAATACAAAGTACATTTTTGTCTTCAAAGAAAAGAGAGTGGGGTAATCACGGACGGCGGATAATAACAAACAAGCCAGTTTAGCTGTATTAGAAAAGAATGGAAGATATTTACTATGACGCTATTGTTGAGCCCGAACGTAGTCCTGAACAGTAGTTAGTGGTGAAATGAGGCTGCCCTCGCTGTACAAGGTATGTTAAATTAATTATTTTTCTAAAATTTCATCTAATTTTAGAGTGAAATTGATTAGGTGTATAATATTTTAGGTATGAGATAGAAGTTCATTATCTTTTGAGTAAATTAACGTCTCATGTTCCAACGTTTTTAAGTACTCACCGAGTATCTCAATTAATTCTAACCTCAAATAAAAATATATGTAGTTTTGCGATTTGTATATGTCGGCTAGTGGCGAACGCTTTGAATGGGGTCAGAGCTGGGCAAAATACATGCTTTGCTTTAATTAAAATACAAATTATTATCTGGCATGTAGGTACTTAAAATACGAAATACAAAATATTTTTAAGTCAAAGTCAAGTGTATTTGAAATATAAAATACAAAATACAGTCAGATGTTAGGTTGTGTAAATAGAATAGAACTAATCCAGCCCAGCTTGAAATGAAAATGACAATTGACAAGATACTTGACAATTTGACGTACAGTATATGTTCAGTGTTGCCAAATTTAAAGATTGACATATTTAACGGTCGCCATTTTGTTTACAAAAGTTATCGAGCGCTATTTTCTGCAGAACGCACCCATTAATAAGATTGCTAAATGTATTTATGTTCAAATGTATTTTGAAGCCATAAGTATTTGAAATACTAATTACAAAATAACTCAGCGTCAGGTATTTGAAATACCAATTACAAATTACATTTTTAATTTATTTACAAATGCCAAATATGTATTTGTATTTCAATTACGTATTTTAATTACAAGTAATTCAAATACTGCCCAACCCTGAATGGGGTTATCTCGACCGTCTGTAAGTACCATATAATTTTTGTTCAGCAGTCAATTGCGGATGGGTGTTGCGACTAGTTGCACATATTGTTTACACTGTCACCTACACCCTATTTTTTAAAATCATTTCGTGCAAATTACTTGCACTGCACGTGAACTTGTTAATTGTACATTTATATACTTATTCAAATATATTACTAATATATATATATTTCAGATGCCACGAAAGTCATGAGAGAAAGACGGATACCAAATACAAATTAAAAGAAATTAAAAGAGGCATTCAGGATGTCAAAAACAAACATTCAACTAAAATAATCAGTACTTCAAACTATGTCCGTAATTACCCCCACGCGATGTGGGGTAATTCCGAACACCAAGGTTGTTGTTTTTTGTCAGAATTTGATTTTATATTGAAAATGTATCTACGCTGATTATGAAAACTTAAGGTTGTTTAGTTTAAGTATACTTTAAGTAATACATAGCATTCTTATCTTAATCTGGTTTTGTTTTATTTCAGTTCTCCCTTAGGTATTCGCAATTACCCCACTCTCCCCTACATTATTTTTAATAAAAGGTGCGTACAATGTAACCTCATTCAATCTTTCCTCATTCCAGTTATTCGGCATCTTTATTACCCTGCTATACGAGTGGGTGATAACCATCGCGGGTGATCTCGAGTCGCACCTCATGCTGTGCGGAATGCTGTTGGTCGGCACGGTCATTACGGCAGCCATAGGATCAGACCTACGGCGACAAGCCGCGATGAAACACAATAATCCTGAAATAAAACCAACCTAACCTGTTTTACGTTTAATAAAAATATAAAGCAAGAATAAACACGTCTTCTACTGAGGGAGTATTTTACAATGCTGTAACTTATTTCCGATGTAAGTCTAAAACTAGTTGAATCGATACTAAAATTTATTTTCCCAGTTTATAATAATAGATAGCTAATTTTATTATAATACTGACTGTCGCCCGCGACATCGTTACGTCATTTTTTTATTATTATTTTTTTTTTGTGTAAGAGGTCCATAAATTAAAGATATAAAATAATTCGGACGGAAAAGTAAAACATAAATTGTATCTCGACAAGAGCGCCACCTACCTGATCCAGCTACAGCTAAGAACAATCCAGATGACCACATAAGTACAAAAATAATATTCATCAAAATCGATCAAGCTGTTTAGGAGGAGAAGAATTACGAACGAATGCACACCGGAATTTTACATAAAAAGACGACATGATATGGACGTAAACTGTCTGTTTTTAAATTTAAACTCGGACACCCTGTTTAGAGCAATCTAGACAAGGATCTTTCATATAATTGTAAATATTGTGATTGCGGATTTGACTGTTGACATTGGGGTATAGAAAGAAGGTGGCACTGGCGATCCGCTGGCATCCTGGTTTACGGTCCAGATAGTTCCAGGTGTGGCTTTTTGCCAGACCTTTCCTGACCTGTTAAAGTCTACCTGAAAATCATTATAGTTGTATAGAATATCATTTGAGTGTGAGAGAGCGAGACTTTTTTCAACTCCTTTGGTTCAAGATGTATACGCACTTATTTGGTGAAATTAAACAACCTGTATACACGGTTAATGTGTAATGTGTAAATGTTAACGGCTTTGTTCATAATTATTATAGATCAATGTAAAAACACTAAACAATGTCCCAACGGTCCTAAATACTGAAGGTAAGTGCTACTCGTCTCTTCACGGCAACAAAAGCGAGAAACTAAAACAACTTTGAAGGACATCTAAACACTTCAAACTACAAAGATTGGACAAGAGAGATAAATCGTCTTTAGATTAGTTTTCCGATTAAACAGACTCTGTGAAAGCTTTTTCCGACTCATTTGAAATTCATTCCAAGTGGCTCGTTGTTGATTTAGTTTCAATATTGATTAGTACTCTGTACTGTTTCGAAATTGAAATCTACCTACGTGTGAATGCCTGACATTATATTATAATACACGCAACTAAATATTAATATTTATGACAGTTACAAGATTTGTAATAATTGATTGCTATAATCATTACTTGCTATTATCTTAAGACAATAGTCAGTGCCGGATTAACCACGTAACAAGAGTAGCAATTGCTACGGGCCCGCCCACCTCCGCCTCAGCGTAATTTTTTGGGTGAAACTTATTAAGAAAATATAACACAGAATTTTTTACGGCAAACGCACAATTTCTACAAAAAGTCAGTTTATACTTAAGAGGCCACAGCAGATCAAGGGCCCCGATAGAATTTGCTACGGGCCCCGGGCTTGCTTAATCCGGCACTGGCAATAGTAATATTAATAGGACGATGAGGATGGGATGCTGCACCTGTATAACTTTAAGATACGTCCTCTAAAAATACATTCTCGATTGATTAAAGATATTAAAGGTCTTAAAAATCTCGATTGGTTGTGTGTGCATGTGACATTTATGTAAACTGTACCCACGATACAGGAGAAATCCTAGTTTGGGGCAAACATTCATTTAAAAAAAAAGTTATCGATGTCTCTTACATATAACTTTAATATGATTTGATGTTAAATTAATCAACGTTATATTTTTTTATATACCTCTATGGTGGCAAACAAGTACGCCTCATTGGTCTAATGGTCATTCGACTACTGAGCGTGAGATCCTGGTTCGACTCCCGGGTTGGGCAAAGTGTTATTGGGTTGTCCTGTATGGAAATTCTCGGTAGCAGTACGGAGTCTGGAACTGTGCCCGGTGGATGGCAATAGGCCTCCTATTACATGGGACTTAATGACGGCATCGGCGAAATTTGGGTGCAGAATAGTCCACCTCTGCCTAACCCTTCGGGGAATAGAAGCGTGATACTATACTACTACTAACAAATATACGACCCGCCAACTCGTAAGTGGTTATCGAGACCTATGGGCGTTTGCAATTCCAGGATCATCAATCATGTGTTGGGATTATGTCTTGTTTGATAGTATCGTACCTACCTACATATTACCTACTAGGTTTCGCTCGCAGCTTCGCCCGCGTGGTTTTCGAACCCGTACATTTTCCCGGGATAAAGAGTAGCCTATGTGCTATTCCAAACTATAATCTATCTCTGTGCCAAATTTAATCCAGATCCGTTCAGCCGTTCTGGCCTGAAAGAGTAACAAAGATCCATCCATCCATCCATCCTCACAAACTTTCACATTTATAATATTAGTAGGAAGTAGGAAGGATAGGACATTGTGGTAATCCTGCAGTACCTAAAAATGAGTCAAAGGTAATTTATGTGCCTATTACCTACTTAACTACATAAAAAAGTTGAAAAAAGATGAAGCAACACCTCCTGACCTGATTCTCGTTGTATGCAGTTTTGCAATATTCGATAAATCAAAACTATTTCAATAAAGCTGTATTCAGAAGTACCGATAATTCATTCGCTGAAAAAGATTGGTTTAGTTTTACGTGCTATACTAATCAATAACTCTAATTTATGAATACCTAACTGAAAAGTGCTGGTTAGATATTAGAAAGTTTTAGCATGACCCAGATGTGAGACATGTTGCTATTGATGATGATGATATTATAAAAGGCGCTCGGGAACAGTGCGTTGCACTCGTATGCAAATGTTTAAGTTTTCGCTTACTCAAAAACACGGATCAAAATCGATTTGATGGACGATGAACCATTTTGTTTCATATTTACGATTATGTCGTACCTACAATTCGGACCAATTAAAATGATCTCGGAACTTTTTATTCCTTATTCTGTGACGAAACCGGGGAAATCTGGGGGGAATCCTCTGTCTTAAAGATCTAAATAAGGGGGCTGCGAAATTTATCTGCGCCCCGAGCAGCTGAAACCCACGCTACGCCACTGAGTTTACTGTTGTAGACCCACATTTCGGCATCTACCGGGCGCAGTTCCAAATTCCGGGTTGCTACTGAGAAGACCTCTATAAAAACACCCAATAACTGTCCGTGGGAATCCAGCCCAGGACAACACGGTCAGCAGTCGCGTTCATGAATTTATTCGTTTGTATTCAACATAATATTTCATTGAATGCACAGTTTTCGTATTCACCACTTTAATTTATTCGGTGGAACGAACGTAGAAGGGGTGGAGTTCGAGCGTCCTTGAATTTTGAAAGAGTGCGGGCCGCGCTTGCTCTCGTATTTAATTTAGTTAAAAGCTCGTGTTCTCGATAAAGTGCCAGCTTTTAACTTTAAATAAAAGTAGAAAATAAGTTATAGCTTTTATAAATTAGTATTTAATAATATTGGTGTGTCTAGATATGGGATAGCGTTTGAGGTCGTTGTTGTGGTTCTTGGAGCACACATGAGATAAGGAATTAAAAAGTGGACGTACTTTTGATTTTAAAAACTAAGTTCATTATCTGCGTAGCCTTTTCCAACTACATTGGGTCAGCTTCCAGACTAATCGGTTATAGTTAAATACCAGTATTTAAACTTATACTTAATTAGCGTGCTTTTCGAGACACGGAGGGGTCTTGATGTTTGAAAAATGGTCATCCGTTCAAGAACTGCCTCATCAAGCGCTGCGTAACCTCGTATGTACGGTGGCTTTGTATGTAGCTACGAGCCTGTCTATTTTGAAACCTAAGTTCCTACTGCCTGAAATAAATATCAATGTTCAATTAATCATGTGCCTGCAATTAGGATGATTGTTATTCTCCTGGCCTTATCCCATAATGAGGGGCTATTATTTATTATATAAAAGATATTTAAAAAAAGCTTTCACCAAAAATTTTATCCCCGGCGTCTCTTTGATTTAATGAAGTTTAGTTGCAAAAATATATTTTTCTCGAGGAAATGATTTCTCCCGTGACCCTTACCGAAGTAAACCAATCGATAATCCACCGATACCGGTACCGATTTAATCCGTCATAATCTACTATATTTTAGAACGTGACCAAAGCTTGTAAGACGAATGAAGGAACTAATAATAACGAGCAGTCTGATGCAGAACTTATCAATAGAAACACGTTTCTTCCCCTCAACTGGCTTACGGGAAATAGTACAAAAGCTTTTAGTTATAAAAAGCTTTGGGTTTGATTTGTTTTGAAATTCTGCGCAAAACAAATTTTAAATAGAGGGGGCCGATTTCATCAACAGAACTGATCAACCTTTTAGACAGTTTGTTGACAGTTTTTATGGTTTAGGAAAGCTGTAAAAATCAGTTGATCAACTGTTTTGATTGCTGTTTAGTTAGTAAAAGTGGGCCCCAGCCCCCAGGTCTCCAAGCCAAACATCTCAGGTACTTACTCATTATCTTTGGCTCATCAAAAGTACGTTTTTTTTTTGAATTGTCTCTCGCAATTAGCTCAGGGAGCTTTTACTGCTTAACCGGGCAAATGGCGAGACCAGAAGGGCCTCCGGCCGAGCAAATTAAATAATATTAAGCAACACTGCTAAGGGTGTCCCATAGTGGGACTCGAACCTAGGCTTAGGGCATTGCTGGGGGACAGACAAGAGAGGACTTGCTGGATCTGATTGTGATTATTAAGGGACATTTGATTTATTACTACTGGCTCAGCGCGGGGTGGCTCGAGCAAGGATTTTAATATTATGTCTATAATATAAATAATGAAGTAAGTCATACAGTCAAAATTCGTAAAGTATCGAAAAAGGAAAAATAAACGTTAATTATTCAGTTTTAACGCTTGTTATCCTATACCACGTTGAAAACTTGTTTAGTTTACATATTAAACGTTTCTTAGTTTTACTTTGTGCCATACATATTTTTACCTAGGCAAGTACCTACAATAGAATGTATCTTTATTTCATATAAAACATGTTCAGGCACTTATGAAATGTAGAGACTAGGTGCACGGTTCCAAATAGTAGGAGAAGAACCGGCAAGAAACTCCATGGAAACTTTAAAATAATAGATCTTACTATCTTGTTTAGTACATTGTCGTGTTATATGCTCATTTTGGTGCTATTATTTATTGGCAACATTAAATTTATAAATAAACACCATCAATACAATGAATGGTAGACGAGCTATTGATTGGTTTTTATCAGCGCAACAAAACTTATGCCTGTCCAGTTAAAATTATTATCCGTCTTTCGAAGTTGTGTTTTGAACCTTATGTTATGGGATTAAAGTGCATTTTGGGGCTTGGTCAGTTTTCAATTGGTTGGCATCGATCGTATTGTATCCTTTTGATGGCCCCTCCAGTGTTTGATAAATATATACCGAACTAAAAACAGCCTAGCTTGGACCTTAAATAAATGTTGATATTTTAATACTAATATATTTATCTTATTAATAATACATCAGTAGTACTGTGAACAGGTCTTGGTCTCAGCTCCTAGTCCTTGCTTACTTTTTCGAGGTGGTATCATAGTATTCAATACACTATAAGTAAACGGCGCTTTTGACTTATGTAGGTACCTATTGATGACCCCAATAACCATTCCCTAGTACCTACCTATGACGTCATTATGACAATACTATCAAAAAGTTTCAAAACATTTATCTGTTTAGAAGAATATTCGTTCTATCATCTACATAAATCGTCTATTAATAAAATTATCTTTACAAAAATGTCACTAAATTTTCTTGTAAAGGAAAACGCGCCAAAAATATTCCAAGGTTAAAACCACAGATAAAAATAGAAAATTGATAACGAACCTATTGTTTCGACCTTATTAATTTTTAATGCTATGCGTGAGTCGGGTAGACGGGAAACTACGCATGCGCGGACATTTCGCCTGTCACCTCACATAACCTAAAATCGGGATCAATTCGTAAACATTATTTTGTAGCGTGTAATTTTTAAATGGACAAGCGTGTGTGTCGGCATTCTTATTGGCTGAAGACGCGGCGTACCATTGCCTCGGGAATAATGATCACTAGAGTATGAAGTAAGAAACGGTTGGTGAATCAGTGCCCATATTATTGACGAATGTGTAGCAGATGTTGGTGTTATTTCAGTGATATATTTGTGATAAAAACTATATCGGTGACAGTGATTTGTAACAGTGTTTTAGTTTACCGAAATGAAGTTTTTCAGTGAAATTTAAATAAAGTTTTCATAATATTGCGGCTTATAAATTGTAGGTTATGTTCTGTCACTTTTGTACTTGTTTATGATTCGTTAGTACAGTCAGCAAATAAATTCCCTAGTATTTGGACCTAACTTGTTGAATTAAGTAGTTTTAATAAAGAATAGGCTTTAATGAATCAGTAGGTACAGACAATATTGTACTAATCTATATACCTATGCCAACATAATTTTTTATTGCTTTTGTTTCTCTAACGATCCAAGACGGTACGGCATTTTTTGCAGATTAGCATTTTGCGGTCAAAGGCACTAGTGTAAAATGTACCTCCTATACCTACCTACTCAGTTAACGCTAGCCTTGCGTGTGCGATATTTTTTCTATTTAATAGAGAATTCAAATCAACCCACCAGCGCTCAGCGTGGTGGACCAAGGCTTCATTATTTTCATTCTGACCAAAGAACATCGCCGTTGACAGAAGAGCACTGGTATTAAAATTTATTAATTTCATCTTTTTACTATTACTGTAGCCCTTCAAATCATTAGGCAATGATTTTATGTAAGTATCAGAATTATTTCTGTGTTTTATTTCTAACATATCATGAGTACAATAAGAGGGACTCGTAGCTATTAGCTACAGCGCAGGTAGGTCGATCCGCGAGGTTAAGCAGCGCTTGACGCGGTCAGTCCTTGGATGGGTGACCATTTTTCTCCATATTGAGACCCTTCCGTGCCCCGGAAAGCACGTTAAGCAGTTGGTCCCGGGTGTGATACGAAGACCTATGACAGTCGTTACGGGTGTCAGTAGCCTAAAAAAGTCTGACAACCAGTCTAACGTTAGAATATCAGTGTCTCCCAGTTACTGGGTGGCAGAGGACAGAAAGCAGTCGATCCGTGGAAAATACTGATATTCAGCTGCAACCGATTAGATTGGCAGCCGACCCCAATGTAGTTGGGTAAAGGCTAGGCAGATGATATCATGAGCACAATCTTTAATACCACAATACATGGTTAATGACTAACGTGACCATTTATTTTTTTCGTCAGAGCAGGACAGATGTGGATTTTATGTAAAAAAAAAAAACTTTTTGTTATTTTATTAGCACTAAATAATAAGTAGGTTTTTTTAGTACATAGTATTTGAGTTACTAAACTTAAGTCACGTGACTTCTAATGTCTAAGCAGCTGTTTTGTATTTGTCGGCGGAACATTTGTTCCGCCGACAAATACAAAACAGCTGCTACTACAGTCTCAAAATATCGAGTCTAGTTTTCAAGTAAGCATGGAGTTCTCTCTCTCGTCGCCCGCCGGCGCCACATGTTGCAAGTGCAAAAATAATAGGTAAATACTTAAATTAATTCATCGTTTGGTCTGTTTGCGAAAGTGGGACGTTTTTGCCCTTATTGGGGACAGCGAGACAGATATTCTGAAAGCGGGACTGTCCCGTCCAAAGCGGGACGCATGGTCACGTTAAACATGACATTACTTCATACTTCCCACCATTCATATTCATTCATATTTTCCACCCACTTCTATTTAACTCGCTTGACAATTCAATGTGTATATTGAGTCATAGGATTAAATATCTAGGTTTTATCGTATAATTGCTAGATCTATATCGTCTAGAATACCTACGATGCTAATGGAAATCGTTGGTTATATGATCGATGACTATGTCATGTTGCAGTGATTAAAATGCGTCATCTATTTGGTTTATACAAACCTATTCTTTTAACCGAAAGCCTCGTAAATATTTTTTTTATTTTCAAAATAGTTTTTTTTTTGTTATTTTGAGTGTTAAAATCGTAAGGCACGTATTAGTTCAAAAAAGTTTTAATTCAGATACTCCTAGCGCCGCCTATGATGTATAATGAGAACCTTGTATAAAGATTCATTCAGCCAATGTCGTCTGAAAAACTCGGTAAAGTTTATCGTCGCCAAGACTTAAAAATCAAAAGCATTCATAGTTTTTTTTCTTGGCTGACCTTTCCTCCTGTAAAATTTTGTTTTACAATTACAAGGTTTCCATGGCTGAGCGACGATATATAGATTGATCATACCTACCTATTAATTATCTGTGCCTGTGATAGTGTACCTAAATACAAAAAAGTTTACCTATCTACTTATAAAATATCTTCACCTATCTACTTATTGTACTGTTGGCGCAATGATTGAGAGATTGACTGCTGAGCTACGTGTCGCGGGTTCGATTCCCGCACGGAACAAATATTTGTATGATCTACAGATATTTGGTTTCGGGTCTTTGTGTATGTGAATACACACCGTGCCTCGGAAAGCACGTAAAGCCGTTGGTCCTGCGCGTGATCTCTCTCCGGTCGTGTCGGCGCTCCGATTGGTCCGTTTCGTGCTCTCCACCAATCGGAGCGCCGAACGCGTTCGATGTAGTAAATCGAATTTGTCAAAAGAAACTTACACTAGGGGTACAGGAGGACATTATATTATTATACACAAACGTCTGATTGTGTATATATGCAGGGGTGTACTATTGTGCACCCACATATTGCGGATGCTGTTATTAAGTCCCATGTAATAGGGAGCGAGCCTATTGTCATGTTCCGGGCACAGTTTCAAACCCAGTGCTGACTCTAAAGAAAATAGAAAAATAAAGCGTCGTCACAATAACCAAACTTGTTGAATTGAACACAGGCAATGAATGTAGCTATGCTATATTGGTTTTTAATTAAACGTTTTTAACGTCTAAATTAAGACAGCAAAGTGTACATGTAGTCTTTTAGCGAATAACTGTAATTTAAACGAAGGTATCTCCTAGCAGGGATCGGTAAAGTTCCTTAGTTAATGAAGTGAAACTAATACATTAATCTTTCCATTCAATTTGCTCAGTGGCCTTCTGAATGAGATGGTTATTACTAGTAAGAATTAAGGCATTTGCCTCGCTTTTTTTATTCTCTGTATACTTTCATCGATAAGTCGTGACGCGACATAGGATTTTTTTTTCGAGTTATACTTCTTTTGGCGCGCTTGATGAAAATGAATACACACCGACAGATAAAAGCGACACCATGAAGTTAGCTGGTAAATGTCTCTTAAATTTTCTTGAGAATTTATAGCTATATTCACGATAGTTATTGAAAAATTTGTTCATCTGTAACACGTGTTTCATATCAGTGGAAATAAAAAAAATGCGTGCGTACATAAGTACACACATACATACATTTTTTATATATATATATCGTGTCACAAGGACACAAACACCCTGACTCAGAACAACTATCTGAAGGCCATCGAACTAATTGTTCTGTGCGGGAATCGAACATACAACACGTAGCGTAGAAATACAGTCGCTTAGCCACTGCATGAGCCGATAAATAACTAAAATGTTCTGACCTTTTTTTAATGATATTTGTGAGAAAGAGTTGAGTGATGTTCAGCAAAATCGGGGCCATTATATAAATTATAATGTAACTAGCGACCCGCCCCGAATTCGCATGGGTAGCAGAACATATACGCATTCACTTTTTTATGTCGTAGTGTCGTATCAACCTGTTACGTCGAGCATTTACTCGGCGCACGCCAGTATCAACTATCATCGCCATATTTCAGCCAATTTATACAAAACCTTAATGATTTATATACCTAAATCTTTTTCACGAATTTACTTTCTCCGTCTATTGGTAAAAACCGCATGAAAGTCCGTTCAATACTTTTTGAGTTTATCGCACACAGACATACAGACGCGGCGAGGAACTTTATTTATAATATGTAGTGATATAAATAGGCAGGAAACTAAAAAAAAAACACATTGTACCGATCATAACTTCCTGAAGTAAGAAACAGTAACTAATATATTTCTCAAACGTTCTTTAAAATTCTCTTTATTATTAACAACGGCTATATGCCGTCGTTGGCTGCGGTAGAGTTTATTGATTTACATCGATTGTAGTACTTACCGTTATTTATTAGAGAATACATTTACGATGATAAATGTCGCTCTGAATGGATCAATGAACGTGGCAAGGCAACTAGAGATATTTTCTATATCATTGTCATTGCCAGTAAAGATGCAAGTAATATTGCATTGTTATCACCCGCTATCGTATATTAACCGACCAATTAAAACTCACTCGTTCTTGTTTGCTCATTAATTAAATGATGTGTTTTTCCGTAAGTTCAGTTTATATGCGCTACTGGTTATAGTATGACGTATAGTTTTATTTTAACTAGTGTAGTTAAATTGTCGTTAAGAGGTGATGAAGTGTGATTCTATTGTGTTGTGATTGAGAACGGAAAAGGTGGACAAAGGGAATGAGATTTCTGTGATGTTATTAACCATAGTCGTATAGTTAACGGTAATTAAGATAACTGATAAATTAAATTAATCACAATTGATATTTTACATATTAAGTAATTTATAATTAGACTAGATTCTACGCGCGGCTTCGCCCGCGTGGTTTACGAACCCGTTAATTTTCCGGGATAAAAAGCCTATGTGCTATTCCAGACTATAATCTATATCTGTGCCAAATTTCATCCAGATCCGTTCAGCCGTTCTGGCGTGAAATCCATCCATCCATCCTCACAAACTTTCACATTTATAATATTAGTAGGATAGGATATGAAATGAAATGAAATTATTTATTTTTGCAATTAGGTTTTTTCAATCACTTTTACACGTCTTTTTTAAACTAGATGGCGTTGGCATTTCCTATGACTATCCCTGAGAAGAAACGCCGAAACAAACTCAGGGGTCAAAGTCTATTTTAAAGATATTAGTATGATAATACACTCGCATAAAACAATGTCACAGAACAGAAAGAATATGATTGAGTTGGCGTTGGAGGTTCTAATTTCAAATTATATTCAACCATAACTTTATGGGATGTGTTTGAATATATTTTATTTACATTAAAATGGAGGAAGTATAGAAGATATTTTCCAGCCAAGCGAGCTTCATTGGTGACCAAATCTTCACCTAAAATTATGTCAGAAAGTTGTCAAATATTCGCAGCAATATGCTTCATAGTGTTCTTTAATTATAGACCGGTATTCGAACAAGTCCATATCGGGAACAACAGCGTAATCATTTATTAATTTATGTTCGCCATACATTATTTATCAATCAACTCGATCTATCTCGGTCTTCAGCTGGACATGGGCCTCTCTAACGTTGTGTTATATCAGCACGTTTTCTGCCGACCGCTTCCGATCATCCCCAGCCTTCAGGTGAATGATCTGTCTGGTTTGGCGATTCACACTTTTTAACAGCAAGTTAACATAATATAGTCTGTATTCCCCAAAGGGTTGGCCTTATTTATTCCCATGTAATAGGGGGCGAGCGTATTGCCATCTACCGGGCACAATTCGAGAAGAGAGAAATTTCAAGAAATTAAAAAAAAAAAACATTTCCATTTAGCCAACCTAGGATTCAAACCCAGAGCCTCTTGCTAAGCATCCACTCATGTGACCACTAGACCAACGAGGTAGCAAGTTATTTATGTCGGTAAATAACACAGTAATTGTTGAATGACGGCACGGTTGACGCAGTGGTTGAGAGATCGACTGCTGTGCTACGTGTTGCGGGTTCGATTCGCGCACGGAACCAATTTTAGTATGATCTACAGATAGTTGTTTCGGGTCTGAGTCTTTGTGTATGTGAATACTTTGGTCCTGCGCCTGATCTCTCTCCGGTCGTGTCGGATTGCCGTCCCATCGGACTATGAGAGTAAAGGAATAGAGAGTGCATCTGTGTTTGCGCACACACTTGTGCTCTGTAACATCTCCTGCGTAGTTGGCTAATCTCCGGTGGGATTGGCCGCCGTAACCGTAATTCGATCAGAAGCACATTTTTTTATTATTTATTAATTGGTGACCACCCTTAAAATTGATGAATCCGGACGTTAGGAGCGTAAGAACGCAGCACCAATACGGACAACTCATTGTAAGGTATATTGGGTTGCACCTACATTTATGACTTGATCAGGATATCGATAATATTGCGGAATTTTCCAAGAAATCAAGTTATTGAATTTATAATGGAGACCTTACTTAAGATACACACAAGAAGACCAACATGTTGATATGAATAATTATAATCAATTGAATTATTATAATTTCTGCATTACATACGAAGTGTTTTGAGACAAACAGCTATGTCCTGGACGAAGATAGGATCTGGTTTTAAAGACGCCCATACAGTTAAACTTCAATAGCGTGTATTAAAGGTTAATTTGATTGTATTAACAAAACCGCACTTTGTCTGAGGGGTAGCTAAGGCCTAATCCTTCTCATTCTGGGAAGAAGCCCGTGCCGACCAGTGGGGCAATAACGGGTTGAATTAGTTTTGTCATGACTATTTGAATTTTATTTCTATCATAATTATTCTATACTAGGTACTTATTATGCAGTAAAGTTAATAAAACTCATACATTGATAGATATTAGTTTTAGGTTCTATATGAGAGAATTGAAGATATAAATCGTAGAAAGATAGAAGATAAATCTTAAGATTTAAAACAGTGTTTATCTTAAGATATGTTTCAGCGCAGACTTAACATTTCAAATGCTATCTGAGCTTAGAAAAATTGGTTGTTTACTAAATCTTTATCTTTGGAAATGATCTTACCAGGTAGAAAAATAGCGGTATTGTAAAAGAAAAGACTGATATACTAATCTAGAGTAAGATTAGTGAACCAAAAAGTGAGTCACTTGTTGTCAACGAACCTGGGACCAAAATAAGTGAAAAGTGCAAATTAAACAACGAATATAGTGTCTTAAAAACTTTGCTATACAAGACTGAAAAGTGCAATTTTATTTAAAACTAAAATATTAACATCAAAATGACTCAAAAGGACTTGTCTCAGGGTAATGGCTTGTTAAACCCAGCAGAGCCTGTTACTCCAAAGATAATCTTCGATGATGATGGCTCCAACAGGAGTTCCTTGGTCGGAAGTGTGATGGATGATCTCGCGGTGGACTCCCCAAGGTCGAAGTACAATGTGTTGCACAGAAGATGGGTGATACTCGGGTTGTTCGTGGTGTATTCAGCCTCCAACTCCCTGCAGTGGACTCAGTACACTATCATCCAGGATGTGGTCGTTAAGTACTATGGTGTTTCGAGCAACTTAGTGTCGTGGACTTCGATGGTGTACATGGTGACCTACGTGCCTTTAATATTTCCGGCTAGCTGGTTTCTGGATAAAACGGTGAGTGCTTTTATTTGTTAATCGAGTGTATGTATTGCATGTCTGGGGTTGTTAACTAAACGTTAATATGTTCATGCACACTGGTCGCAAACATGCTAATAATTTTAAATCGTGGTTGATATTTGAAAGATTTCGTTATTTTTCATCCACACCATTGTGTTGGTGATAAAAACGTAACGATAATCTTTCATTTCATCACATTCTTTGATTTATAAATATGAGATTTTCTTTCTTTCTAAAGCCAAGACTACTTATAAGGAATCAGGTGAAAGCTCTGAGGTCATTTTTCTTGTAGAAAATAACACTGTAGCACGTTTCTAAAAGGAAAATTACTCTAATGGCTGGGCCATAGTAATGTCTATTGCCGTTAATTGATATAAAATACCTATAGAAAAAATTTCCCCAGCAAAAGAGTACATTGGCAGTCGTTGGGGTAAGGCAGACGCACAGTCACTTAAAGTAAACGCAAGAATTGGGACGACAGACAATACATTGGTAATTAGGTACTTATAACACAAAAACACTAAAAGTATAGCAGAATTTATAATTAACAAATGTCTCCATATCAAATATCACGTGTTGCATGTATCGTAAAAGCCAAAATGTAATAAAACAAAAGGCACAAATCGCTGGAAGATTTACTGTTCTATGGAAGTATAATATATTACAGTTTATTGGCAATATTGCCAAGTCACTTGTTGCTATAAACCAACGCTTTCATTGAATTAAACCTAAGGCTACGTAACTTTGAAATGCACCCAATGAAAAGCTTTTACCTAATAAAGATTCTGTTATTGAGTTTACTAGTATAAATTTCCCTGTATTTACTTGCAATTTTCTACTACCGTGCCGCAGTTAATTGCTTGTGTAAGAGTACACAAGCAATTAACTGCGGCACGGTAGGCAGTCTTGACGTCAAAATTTGTCACTCCGTGTAAAATACACACGATATTCTCTTCCATCTGGTTGGATTGGGAATCGACACTATAGTTAGGAAAATGCTAGGTAGATGGTCACAGGCATTTTTCCTTTGCAGTCGCTGAAATCGAATAGAGTGGGATTACTCCATATCACTTCATTATTTGCTGTAAAAACTGCTCGTAATAGTGCTATACTGGTATATCTGCAGTAATTATCGTCTACTAACAATAGCTCGTCGAGCACCTGACAATGGCTTTCGTGTTTATACAGATGTACAGCGGCGTTCAATCATCTCGAAATTACCAATATAGGTAATAACTGCAGGTCATTTCCTTGTACAGAAATGGGAATTGTACCGGGTTTAACGTGAAGCTATATTATCAAGAATTCTAGACTGTTAGGTACTTAACTTTAACACATAACGCTTAGAGTCTCGACTTTTTAAGTGCCTGAAAAAGCCTACTTGTAATAAAAAACTTTGACTTTGACCATTATTATTATTGTAGTCTAGAGACTATTCGTTAACAAATTACCCAAGTTTCTACGAAGTTCAGTTACTTTGCACTGAGTTAAACTTCAACTTACAACTCGTAATAAAGTTAAATAGAGCATAAGTAGAGATAAATGTGGAGCTATTCCACTTCGTTTCGCTTAGCTTCTTAGTAACCATTTCCTTTTAGAAAATTCTTACGATCTCCGTAAGAAAATAATCTAATCTTTTCTTTGGTATGTTATGTATGAGATAAGTGTATTAACTCATTCGTTTGATCTTCTTTCTATATTCGTTTTTGTGGGTTATTATGACAGTCCAAAATAACTTGTATAGAAGCATGGATTACGAACACGTGCAACTTTTCGAGTCACTAGTAGCGCCATCTAGCGTCCTAAAGCAATTGTGACCGTCAAAAGTTATTGTTCTTTCCCTCGGGAACAGTACTTTTTCGGGATAAAAGGTACCTTATGTCCTTTTCCGTACTTATATGCAAAATTTCATGATGATAATATTAGTTAGGATGATTATTACTTTGAGTTTCGAGATCAGTTGAAACAATTGTTGAGTGTCGTAATGCATCATATGGTTCTAGCAAAGAATAATCCTTCTTCTCGGTATGGGTGTTACCGCAGACACCTACCTAAGAACTTATGACAACAATATTATACTTACTCGGCTCAAAAAATACGGGATTGTATGATTTACATTTAATAATCATAATTGTTTTTATAAACGTTAATAGGACTTTGGTTGCAAGGTTCCAAAAAGTTGGTCCTGTGGAGAAGAGCAGTCAAGTAACTCCGTAGTATTTTATTTATACATTTTATACGCCCAGTATTTTCGGGATTTAAAGAAATATCCATATTAAGATTTCCTAGTGACTTTGACGTTATTTGGCACTTAAAAACTGCATAATTCCGATTCCTGGAGCTCACCAAACATTTACCAACCTCTGTTCACGATGAACAACGATGACAATATTTTCCTTCCTCTTTCGCGATCGAATTCGTGTGATCATGCCGAGCGTTTGTGAACGATCTGATAACAGTAGTTTCTTATCAGTCGTACGATAGGTAGTAAAACGTTACACTTACATTATCGGTTATTTCGGTAACCTTGATCCGCCTTTTATAGTGTGAAGTGAAATACAATCAGCTGTTTTGGCATTTATTTATTTACGACAATGATTAATTGATTTGATTATGCGATGTATAACTGTATTATGTTAATGTTTTTTAATTGAAGTGATAAGGTTGTTATGTCGTAGCGACAGGATAAATTTATTCAAGTTGGAAATATCGATTTTGTAGTGATTTTAGTTCATTTTACGACTGATTTAATATATAACATAACATAACATAGCATTACGCCTGTATTCCCCGAAAGGTTAGGCAGAAGTGTACTATTGTACACCCACATTTCACCGATACCGAGCCTTTTCCCATCTACCAGGCACAGTTCCAGGCTACGTGCTGCTACTGAGAATTTCTATGCATAAAAACCCAATAACACTTTGCCCGACCCGGGAACCCAGGACCTCACGCTCAGCAGTCGAGCTTGAGACCACTAGACGAATGAGGCAATCAATTTAATATATACATAATACTTACATAATTATTTCGATTTCTACAGTTAAACGGTTCACGCTAAAATTCCTGTGAGTCGCTAATATAATACATTATTTAACAATGGTACACTGTACAGAAACTTAACATTAAATTTATGTGTGACTAGCTTGCACCCGCGGCTTCTCCCGCATCGATTACCCGTGGATCTTTTCGGGTCACACGTAGCGCCATCTATTGTGACCGTCGAAGGTTATTGTTCTTTCCCTCGGGTACAATACTTTTTTCTGGGTGAAAGGTACCCTATGTCCTTTTCTATACCCCTGAAAACGTATATGCAAAATTTCATAATGATCGGTTCAGTGGTTTAGGCGTTAAAAGGTAACAAACAAAAAAACAAACTTACTTTCGCATTTATAATATTAGTTAGGATTGTGCTAGGAAAACTCTTCCACTACTACTTACCTACTAGTTCTCGGGTGGGCACAAATCGATATAAAAAAGATTCCAATTTCCATAGGCGATCGTATTTGACTACGAACGAGGTATTCATTGAATTCACATATCGCGTTCGCACACTCGTGTAGCTTCACCTCGCATTCATCATACGAGTTTTATTTCACAAAAAAAATGTATGAACACATAAAATGCAACGCCCGAGTAGTTTTAGCATAGCTTGCCATTTTGTGACCTACTTACCTATTCCCATATCGTCGCCGAGCAGTGAAAACCTCGTAAATCTAATGTTTTTCTTTTTTTTTTAGTTTTAATAAATCATAATAAAGCATGTATTAGGTCAAAAAATGTATTAGGTTTTAATTCAGATTTATGATGTATAATGAGAACCTTGTATAGAGATTCATTCAGCCATTGTCATCTGTGAAACTCGGTAAAGTTTATCGTCGCCAAGTCCTAAAAATCATAATCAGCATCAACCAGAAGACGTCCACTGCTGAACGAAGGCCTCCCTCAAGGGGGGGTTTGCCATAATCCCCACGCTTGACAGGTGGCTTGGGGATCGCAGTGGCTCACCGATTAGTCAGAGGACGCTGCTGCCCGTCCTCCGGTGTCTGGCCGCAGTTTTAAGACGTACCCGGGTCGGTAAAAATCATAAGCATTCATAGTTTTTAGGGTTCCGTACCCTAAGGGTAAAAACGGGACTCTATTACTAAGACTTCGCTGTCTGCCCGTCCGTCTGTCTGTCACCAGGCTGTATCTCAAGAACCGCGATAGCTAGACAGTTGAAATTTTCACAAATTATGTATTTCTGTTACCGCTATAACAACAAATACTAAAAACAAAATAAAATCAATATTTAAGGGGGACTCCCATACAACAAACGCGATTTTTTTGCCCTTTTTTGCTCGATATCAATAATGGCAACAGATAGGCATTTGAAATATTCACAAAATACTCAGTTGTATTTTTACTTTAATAATAAATACCTACTGTTGTTTACCATGTTCAGGTAAAGTACGGGGTAAAAAGGAATATCCATATTTAATTCGTGTTTGGAGACTAAACAAGCTGGGCCGGAGAGATAATGTTGGTTTGTGGGCTAGTTAGTTATTAAATTAGTAGTGTGTGTGTGGATTTTCGCTATATTATTTCCAACAGCAACGTTTAAACCATTAGCTCCCAAAATGGTCCAGGTGGACCCCCAGGGGTCCACGGGAGACTCGAAGGGACGCCAACGTAGACCACGTTGGCGTGACAAAAAAATGGGGGTTTACAATTTAATTTACAATATGGTAGAAATGTAGCTGCAGGGGGTCCACCGGAACCAGCTAAATTTTGAAAGTGGTCTACGAGAAAAAAACGTCTGGGAACCTTTGGTTTAAACCATCGGCTTAGAACTACGGTCCACAGAAATATGAAAAATTATAATTGCCATTACATAACATAGCATCACGCCTGTACGCCCCGAAGGGTTAGACAGAGGTGTGGCACACCCACATTTCGCCGATGCCGTTATTGAGTCCCATATAATAGGGGTCGAGCCTATTCCCATCTACCAGGCCCAGTTCCAGACAACGTGCGGTTACTGAGAATTTCTATACAGAAAAAAAAAACTAATAACACTATGGTCCGACTCGGGAAGCAAACCCAAGACCTCACGCTCAGCAGTCGCGTTTGCAACCACTTGACCAATGAGGTACCAATAACGTGCCTTATTAAGAGATTACGAAAACAAAACCAACCTATCTAATTTGTGTATTATTGTCTGTTATTAAGACAGACCTTATTACACACACTAGGCAAGTCTGTTTCGTGGAATACCTAAATACATCAGTTTTACTTCTAGCAATATGGCCTAATATTTATATTTCTGCAGTTCTTCGAGCTCTATCAACACCATCACACATTCGGAGTTCCTCAAACTTCATTACGGAACATGAAAAACCATTATTATGAATTGCCGTAATCAGAACAGTCAGCAGGCGGTTTGCTGATCAGAATATGTTCTTCATAGCACACTTAGATTATCGTAGGTCCTTCTCGTAATTCGATCAGTGTTATTGCGTCGGCAAATTCTTGGCGGGCTGGTGTTGCTAAGGAGTTAGAAATTGTCTCTGATATCAGCCGCATCTGGTGAGAATGGGAGCCGACCGCAACATAGTTGATAAAAGGCTAGGCAGATGATTTCATTGGACGTAGATAAGTCACAAAATTATAAGCACGCGACTGTACAACAATGAATTTCCACCTAACTCTTCAGGGAAACCACGCGTTATTTTGTACGTGTTACCTTTCGTCTCGTAACCTGAATAACGGACGAATTTTAACACAAATAAAGGGAACGTATATATGGACCATTAACCCTTAACAATGATGATAAAGGACCAGACAAACATTCAAGCTAACCCGCGCACGCTGAGCCTCATCTTATTAACCCCCGGATTGTGCCGCGTGACACAATTTACATGGAGATGGTACATAAACACGGCTATCCACAATGCACATAACTTGTGGGATGAGACGTATATGCTCGCTGTTTGTACTTTTAAAGGAGCGAAATGATAGGTTAACTAATATTATGGAACATACAGACTCATATTGCAGTTTAACTCATTGGGTTTATCAACTGTTTCTGCCATAAGTGCAGGGAAAGAGCCTTCCCAATGATGGACATGCCCAGTGTGCGCACCTAGGACAATAAGGTCCGTAACGTGCCTTGCAATTTTCATTAATTGAGAGCTGTTTAAATCTCCTTCTGTATAGTCTAAAATTCATTTCATTTCATTTCATTTCTCCTGTATCGTGGGTACAGTTTACAAACATACATGTCACATGCACAAACAACCAGACCCGAAACAACTATCTGTAGATCATACAAATATTTGTTCCGTGCGGGGATCGAACCCGCGACACGTAGCGCAGAAAGCTAATCGCTTAGCCACTGCGCCAACCGTGCCGTCAAAAAAAATTGGTGATATTAAGACCAAGGTAGTCCAATTTTCGATATTAAGCCTTTCCCAAAGCGTGGAGCGTGGAGCGATCCACTTTAAAACATACATTATCTCATGTCGCCTAACCGGACATTATCGTTGGATACATTTCACCCTTTGTTGACTATCCGCCTTCATCTATCTTGCAACACCACTCTAAGATGACCCTGACATTACGCCGCACTGTTTTCAAATAATGCCATTTTCAGAAATCAGAGGTCAAGTTATACTGGAAACTTTAGTAGGGCGTTGTAATTAAGTTCGAGCCACTTTTCGTATAACGTTCATATAATATGTTACAGGTTGAAGTGCTTAAACATGAATTTTATCGAGTTTTATAATAGAATATATGTATATTTTGTACTAATACGTTAGGTACTTTTTGGTCCTTTGAGTCGACGTATAAGCATACGTCTTTTGGCTGATGATGATGATGATGATAAGCATAAATCCGTAAATGTACAGGAGTTTGTCACCAAATATAATTGGACCTTTAGGCTACGGCCGGACTGCGGATTTCCGTTTCCGCATTCTACTAAAATGCGTGTGCGGCAAATACTTCACCTAAAGAGTCAACTAAATCTTTACCTAAAGAGTTTGACCGTCAGTTCCGTAGATGGGGTTGACACCGAAATAGATCGCGATATGGTTTCGTTACACGGCGATACCTAAGTAGTTTTTCAATTTTACACACAGTGCAATTCCGTCAGAATAGTATTATAAAACTTTTTAATTGTTAACCAGTGTCTTATTAAGAACTCGCCTACGGGCCTATTGATAATATTGATATCTTGTATGAAATGGAGGAATTGATAAAAAATATTGATATGTGTCATATTGTTCACACTATAAAAACAGCAATTGTCTTTAAAAACTTGTTCTTCTCCTCCGTTCACAATACTATTACCAACCGTTTCAAATACTCAAAATCTGTTTTTATTCTGTATTAAAGAACACGCGTAAAGTTTAATAAAAATCTCAATTGCTTTGTATAAATTGGCAAGTGAGTGCAACGAATTGATCGACAGGCACACAGAATTGTATCAACGGACACGTGTTTACCAAACAATGTTTAAATAATTCAGTATCAAATACCAAAATCATCAATTTTAGCAAACCACGGTAAAAAAAAAATGACGGCCGGCCGCGCAACCTACATACTTAACTGACTTGTTGATAAGTATTATTGTGACAACCCGGACTCGGAAAGCAATTCCGGAGAGAAGAGACGAAACTCACCCACATAATTATATCATAAATTAGCGTGCTACGTCTGCTGACTGTTTTAGCTCATGATGTAAGAAAGTAGGTTGTTAATTAATGTCATTTGCAATTTCATGCACTATATTAACTCAGCTTGGCTTATTCCGTCAGCCGGAAGATGGTAAAACACAGGCCTGCCTTGAAGATATTTTTAGAATAGCATAAGCCGACCCTCATTATTGTTAGTACCAGGCCACTTGCATACAAGGACTCCCCGCATCCTCTATCAACATGGTTTTTTTAGAACATGTTGATTTGGCACCATTACCACATATGATTGATATAAATGTTGTTTTAAAATAACATTTAACACGTAACTATAATCTACATCTAATAATTCAGAAAATTCAGATGTGACATAAAAATGAAACGTATAAACTTGAGAGATTTTAAAAAGCTCCCAAGAACATTGATTTGGAAAGTTTTTCAATAAAGCCCGTCCATAACTTCGTTGATTTCTATCGTTTATTAATAATTTATAAGTTATCATATCTTTTTCGATGGGGAAGAAAATCATTTTTCCTTTGCCCTAGATGCATAAAACACGTTGAGAATAAATCAATAGTCTTCGCAGAGGTGTCGCTGATGATATACGCTGAATCAGGGTACGCTCATTAAACACTGAAACTGCACCAGATGAGGAGAAAGTAGAAGCGACTTACATTCACTTATGTAAGACAGGTTTCAGCGCAGGTCACGTTATGTTTGTAACGCTTCTTTAAGATTTTGCTAGAATTTCATTTGGGATTTGGCTCCTTCTCATAAGAAAATGCCGAATGCATGCAAAATTCATCATGCAGAATATGACGAATTTTGGGCCTCCTACATAACGATAGCCATCAGATCTAGGAATCGAGAATAGAATAGAATGATTATTTTATATTATATAAAGTGGGTAGACGATATAGAATGGTCAGCGAAATTCTAAGTCTATGCATCTACCGGATTCCTTTGTTTGATGCCAGCTAGCACTATGTACATACATACTTATAGGCGTACTACCCCGAGTAAAATTAAGGCGGCTGGAGTAACGTGGATTCAAATAAAGGAGACCGCTTGTGAAGGCCCTATGCACAGTGGGGCCCTAAGATGACAATAACAACATTACCTACATAAAGTTTAGAAATATGAACCTGTTAGTATTGCGTGGCATTGCGTTTACCAATAATAAGTTATTTTTAAATCTAACAATACTGAATGCTTTTTTGCTATATTTCGTTAAATTTGTAAGAATATCAATAAAGATTTTTTGTGCATATTTACTGCAATCACCAGGAAAAACCGTAGGTGTATGTTTTATTTTAGACAAAATAATATGATATTTTTTTGGGGATATTTGTAAATAAATTACAATCTATTCAATAGTCAATAATATTGTTATGAATTGAAAGTACTTATCCTTGAATGTATTGTGTGACATAATGGATATTTGGCCTTTTGTAAAGTCCTTGAGGCTTTCAATCATGGGACATTATATGGCAGGATAATAGATTTATAAATAATGGCAGAAATTTTATTCTAAAACACTTTTAAATGCAGTTTCTATAAAGAATTATAGCTCATCCCAGATAAATCTATAGTAATGACTTTTTATAAGATTTTCAATAGAGCTTTTTTTTCTACTCAACATGTTAAAATTAATGTAAATATTAACGACAATTAGGCACATAGCACAAGACATATTTATTACAATGTGAGTTTTACAAACACCTTTCTTGGCCAGAAAAAATAAATAAACCCTAAACAAAGACTAAAACATATACTATATCCGTAAGAGAAAAATCGAAGCCATCATACATGAAACAGTTGAATAAACACAAGAATCTCTTTCGATACGCTCGCCAATATATCAATACTAAAAAGATCATATCTAAAAGGTTAGTCTGGAGCTATGAAGCTATGGGGAGACCTCCCATTTGTCTTGTGAGCGCACTTTGACTGGAAATTAGGTCACTCGCACCCCTCTTACTTGATGTGCGGTTACTAGATGCGACGTGAATATATTCATTCTTGTGGACGACTTTCTTCGTGATCGGGCACAGTTAAAAAGTAGTGTTGTGTCTAGACTGTTTCCAATCCTAATAATCTGCATTTCATCAGAATCCACTTTGATTAAAGAATTGGTGGTCAGCCAAATGACTATTACAAAATACTAAGTTAAACATGCTTTTTTTATGGATCGAAATCTTTAAACCAAAAAATTTATATAATATAAAATAATCATTCTATTCTATTCTCGATTCCTAGATCTGATGGCTATCGTTATGTAGGAGGCCCAAAATTCGTCATATTCTGCATGATGAATTTTGCATGCATTCGGCATTTTCTTATGAGAAGGAGCCAAATCCCAAATGAAATTCTAGCAAAATCTTAAAGAAGCGTTACAAACATAACGTGACCTGCGCTGAAACCTGTCTTACATAAGTGAATGTAAGTCGCTTCTACTTTCTCCTCATCTGGTGCAGTTTCAGTGTTTAATGAGCGTACCCTGATTCAGCGTATATCATCAGCGACACCTCTGCGAAGACTATTGATTTATTCTCAACGTGTTTTATGCATCTAGGGCAAAGGAAAAATGATTTTCTTCCCCATCGAAAAAGATATGATAACTTATAAATTATTAATAAACGATAGAAATCAACGAAGTTATGGACGGGCTTTATTGAAAAACTTTCCAAATCAATGTTCTTGGGAGCTTTTTAAAATCTCTCAAGTTTATACGTTTCATTTTTATGTCACATCTGAATTTTCTGAATTATTAGATGTAGATTATAGTTACGTGTTAAATGTTATTTTAAAACAACATTTATATCAATCATATGTGGTAATGGTGCCAAATCAACATGTTCTAAAAAAACCATGTTGATAGAGGATGCGGGGAGTCCTTGTATGCAAGTGGCCTGGTACTAACAATAATGAGGGTCGGCTTATGCTATTCTAAAAATATCTTCAAGGCAGGCCTGTGTTTTACCATCTTCCGGCTGACGGAATAAGCCAAGCTGAGTTAATATAGTGCATGAAATTGCAAATGACATTAATTAACAACCTACTTTCTTACATCATGAGCTAAAACAGTCAGCAGACGTAGCACGCTAATTTATGATATAATTATGTGGGTGAGTTTCGTCTCTTCTCTCCGGAATTGCTTTCCGAGTCCGGGTTGTCACAATAATACTTATCAACAAGTCAGTTAAGTATGTAGGTTGCGCGGCCGGCCGTCATTTTTTTTTTACCGTGGTTTGCTAAAATTGATGATTTTGGTATTTGATACTGAATTATTTAAACATTGTTTGGTAAACACGTGTCCGTTGATACAATTCTGTGTGCCTGTCGATCAATTCGTTGCACTCACTTGCCAATTTATACAAAGCAATTGAGATTTTTATTAAACTTTACGCGTGTTCTTTAATACAGAATAAAAACAGATTTTGAGTATTTGAAACGGTTGGTAATAGTATTGTGAACGGAGGAGAAGAACAAGTTTTTAAAGACAATTGCTGTTTTTATAGTGTGAACAATATGACACATATCAATATTTTTTATCAATTCCTCCATTTCATACAAGATATCAATATTATCAATAGGCCCGTAGGCGAGTTCTTAATAAGACACTGGTTAACAATTAAAAAGTTTTATAATACTATTCTGACGGAATTGCACTGTGTGTAAAATTGAAAAACTACTTAGGTATCGCCGTGTAACGAAACCATATCGCGATCTATTTCGGTGTCAACCCCATCTACGGAACTGACGGTCAAACTCTTTAGGTAAAGATTTAGTTGACTCTTTAGGTGAAGTATTTGCCGCACACGCATTTTAGTAGAATGCGGAAACGGAAATCCGCAGTCCGGCCGTAGCCTAAAGGTCCAATTATATTTGGTGACAAACTCCTGTACATTTACGGATTTATGCTTATCATCATCATCATCATCAGCCAAAAGACGTATGCTTATACGTCGACTCAAAGGACCAAAAAGTACCTAACGTATTAGTACAAAATATACATATATTCTATTATAAAACTCGATAAAATTCATGTTTAAGCACTTCAACCTGTAACATATTATATGAACGTTATACGAAAAGTGGCTCGAACTTAATTACAACGCCCTACTAAAGTTTCCAGTATAACTTGACCTCTGATTTCTGAAAATGGCATTATTTGAAAACAGTGCGGCGTAATGTCAGGGTCATCTTAGAGTGGTGTTGCAAGATAGATGAAGGCGGATAGTCAACAAAGGGTGAAATGTATCCAACGATAATGTCCGGTTAGGCGACATGAGATAATGTATGTTTTAAAGTGGATCGCTCCACGCTCCACGCTTTGGGAAAGGCTTAATATCGAAAATTGGACTACCTTGGTCTTAATATCACCAATTTTTTTTGACGGCACGGTTGGCGCAGTGGCTAAGCGATTAGCTTTCTGCGCTACGTGTCGCGGGTTCGATCCCCGCACGGAACAAATATTTGTATGATCTACAGATAGTTGTTTCGGGTCTGGTTGTTTGTGCATGTGACATGTATGTTTGTAAACTGTACCCACGATACAGGAGAAATGAAATGAAATGAAATGAATTTTAGACTATACAGAAGGAGATTTAAACAGCTCTCAATTAATGAAAATTGCAAGGCACGTTACCTTGTAAATCAGCTACATTGAACAAGGCGATGCGTGCAAAATGTGCGTGAAATGAACCGCGAAGATTAATGACCAGAAGTATCCTCATAGATAAAATATACCTATTATGTCCCGTATGTGGTGAACGGTGATGGTTTTGTTTAGGCTTAACGGTTAAGAAGGCTTCATATGATTTTGGTCGTGTAGATATGTAGTCTGTCAACCAGGACAGCATAGTTGTTTTTACTCTACAGAATCGTTTTGAGAACATGCCCGTGTCGTGCGGTGGTACAGCAATTGCCCGAGTTATTTATAAGTAAATTATTTTCAGGCAATTTTTGATTTGAGTAAGCTAAATAATTTATAATACTCGTCGCAAGAATGCACCTTGAAGAGGCATTTAGCAATGTTGTCTCATCTCAGCCTTGCTATGCTATGCAATATAATATTTTTTAATGCCATGTTTTATATTTTGTGAAACATAAATATATACCAAAAGAAAAAGCGCCATTTTTATTACTACCTACAGCTTTTACTTGCCATCGAGGAAACAATACATTTTATTATATCGATAAATCACCCTTTAAGTACCTGAGGACCAGAAATTAGTACCATTACGATAACTAGATGGCGTTAGTGACGACACCTGTGGGAGTTGGGGAGGGCGCCTGTAGGTTGGTTATAAAGAAATTAATGGTCATCGTGAATGCAGTGGACGTCGAGTGGATCCATACAATCCATACAATTAGATCGTGGGCCCAGTGGTCACTGCGGCAATCGATTTACTGTACCTCCGGTCACCGTTAACATTTATTTTTACACGTATAAGAATAGAATAGATTAAATATTTTAAATTGAAGTTAGGAGTACTGTGATTTCCTTTGCTTTTCGGTGTTTTTTTTTAAACGTAGCCTCACACTTGAATTTCTCTTGTAAGTCTTATGATACCGCCCGGTAACATACTCAGGACACGTAGCGTAGAAAGGCAGGTCCTTAGCCACTGCGCCCTCATACAGTTAGTATATTTTTTATGTATTTTATGAGTTAAATCGAATTAACAGGATTTTGTTACAAACTATCTCTAAACCAAATTCTTTGAGTGTAAATAGACAGATATGCACATTTTCGTATCTTTCTTTGTAGCCTGTCTAATTTAATCCAAAATTAGTGGACACTTAACATCCGAACTTAATTAAACTAATGGTTTTAAAGTAACTATGAGCGGAGAGAAGGTGCAATTTCGTATCCCAACAAAATGAAGCCATTTGAGGATCTTTAGCCTTCATCAGTGCCTTCATAGTGGCCGTTTCCACAGATGAATACCTGCTGGTCAGCTTGCGACTATCGCTCTGTTCTACGTTTGTAATAGATTAACTTATAGGTACTTGTTCCACTTCCATTTATGTGCTAAACACAATATTACGGATAATACAAACCAATTATAAAACATTTTGGAACTATCGACATAATCTACCAAAATAAGAATTTTCCTTGTTACATGATAACGCAATATTATTATTTTATCAGCAGAAATTCCAATATCAAAGTCCATTTACGCATTTTATAATATGTAATCTATCTATCTCTAATTTATCGAATACAGTTGTTTATGGCTGGGTGTGTGTAATCGTGTGAAGATTTGGATATTATACATCAATATCTTGATGATAAAGGAAAAACAAAGGTCTTCACCTAACTGTATCAAAAACAAGAAACAGAATATACCATCATCATCATCATCATCATCATCAGCCAGAAAACGTCCACTGCTGAACGAAGGCCTCCCCCAAGGGGGGGTTTGCCATAATCCCCACGCTTGGCAGGCGGCTTGGGGATCGCAGTGGCTCACCGTATAGTGAGAGGACGCTGCTGCCCGTTCTCCGGTGTCTGGCCGCAGTTTTAAGACGTACTATATAAGATATACTATACCCAGTATTTAATAAACAGGTTCTTCAAAGTTACATAAAAGAGGTAAAGTAAAAACTCCAACGACCCAATTTTAGTTAAACACAATTTTCTAGAAGCTTTTATTACATTCTTACTATCATAGCATGCTGGTTATCTACTGTGTAGTGTGCAGGTCAGTTTTGTTGATGTTCTCACTTACATATTTCACTTATCAATCAATCGACCTACTTCGAAGCAAGACATATGATGTGGTAAAAGAGACAAATTAATCGAACTTACGAGGTCTTACGATGTACAAGGGCTTATTCCGGAATTACTCATACCATACCGCGGTCCTCATCGAGGATTCCGAACCGAAATGAGCTGAAGATGAAATGGCGATTATGCAAGTTTTAAAATTAAGAATTTAGTATTAAAGTGTTGAACACAACGAGCCAATTTACATAGGTACCTAACAAATGATACTAAAACAAAAACTGGTCCTCATTCAAAGGGTCGATCTCCGCTATAAACAACAAATACACGAATTAATCATATTGTCCCCAAAAACAAATTAATAATATGTGAAGCGAAAATGTCCGCTTTTGATGGGTACAAAACAAGTGAACTTTCGTTATTAATGGCTAAAGCTTTCAGTAAAGGGACGCGGTGATATTTTAAAATAATGGTTTTACTTCATTCAATTGCTTTTTGTGGGTAGTTACTGGAAAGGGTCCTACGTCCACAAGTATTGGATTGTGATGTTTATTTTATTAAAAACTCATTTATAACAAACACGATAAAAATAAACCCATTTAGCTGGATATGTGTGGTGAACAGAATTTGTGGACCATCGATTTCTGCAACTATTGCAAAATAAACTAGGTACTCTTTACAGTTGTTACACTATCCCAAGATGCTCTACGTAGCTCAGGGTATGGACTATCATTAACATTGCCTATTATTCAACCAACCATTGCCACCCCCTTTATTTAGTTGTTATTTACAGAAAACGGTCCTGTAGGCCAACTAGGCTAGACCGTGCAGTTACCGTACCTAATATAGAGTATATAGAAGCATTGAATTTGACTCATGTATTAAATCTGCCACTCACGATCAGTTGTCAGCCGTCCGACCCCACAAATCAAACAATCTGCGAACTCGGGAGCTCAGAGCAGCTTAGTATTCATGACCCAATATTGGTGACAGAGGCCGGGGTTCAAGGGTAACCACAGTCCCCTGTTCAAAGGCCCAAACCATCCGGGATTTATAGCAGGACTAAAGTCGTATATTTCCGTAAAGCAGGGCCACGTCAAGTCCGTGTAACGCATGTTAATGGACCAATTCCTCGTTTAACTTTAATTGGTTTAGGTTTGAAGGTTCCTCGCTTAAACGTTTCGACTTCGGAAGGTACTTTGCATATTTTTGTTTGCACGTCGCGAGAATAGCAATCGCAATTGGATTTTAAGTGAAAGTAGCCGAAAGAATTTAAGGTGCTTAAACTGACTTTAACTTTTATTTTGAATTGTGTTACATTTTATAAATATATTGGTCTGAAAAATAAAACTAGGGCTCTGCAGTAGAAATACAATGAGAGCGTTTACTGAGCGACTATCAAACGTGTTTATTATTTAAAATGCCGATTCTCATTGAGAATATTGAACCGTTTTTATTTCAATTCTTTAAAAAAACAAACACAATAAATAGATCTTATTCAAAGTTTTTTCCTCAATAGGTAAAATTTGTATTTCCTGGCAGTAAAGCAAAAAAAGTAAACAGTGATGACCAAAACTCTTGTCCCTGAGAATATATAATGAAATAGAATCACGTAACAAAAGATGATCTTAACAATCGGTGATAACGGTGCCACTTTAATTAGAATCGGTCCAGTAGTTTTCTATATTTACGCTTAATAACAGATACTAACAGATGTTTCTGAACTGCAATATTTATACTTTTTTCAATCTTTTTACATTAGCCATTTAACAGATAAGGACGTACCGTGGCTCCTGCAATAGCGTACACTAGTTTCGTATTCATCGATTTGACATTCGAATACATCGATTTGACATGGTAAGTTTAAGTTTGTTGTCTGTATTTCTGTGAATGGATATGTGGTTTTTGTTATTCTTCTTAGATTCAAATCTTCCTTGTCAGTGATTTTGTTTTACGAGAATGTATTTGGCTTCCAAAGTCACTTTGTATTTTTGTTGTTTGTATTTTTTCTTATATATGTATTTATATATAACATGCATATAATATATATATATATATATATATATATTATATATGCATGTTAATTTGAGATTTTAATTGTAAATTAACTTTTTGTTTTTGAAAAGAATATCCATGGAGTTTCTTGCCGGTCTCTTCTCCATAGGACTCCCTTTAGAACCGTGCGCCTAGAGTCTCGACTTTTTAAAAGTACCTGAAAAGGCCTACTTGAAATAAAAAACTGACTTTGACTTTGACTTTCATGTGTTTTATCCGTTTAGTGACTTTCAGTCTCTTACATGAATATTTATGGTAACAAATATATATTTTTTATTAACATACTCGTTTGTAACAATGGATCATGTATGTTTTTTTTGCAATTAAAGAATCGGGGCACATCACGTGTGCATTCCCTGTACACCGATATTTTGCCGATGCTGAAATTATTAAATACCGGAGGGTAGGTAATAGGGGGCGAGAAGCTAAATGTATTCGAATGAATTTTACCCAATCTCCTTTATCACGACCTCATCATCAGCCATAAGACGTCCACTGCTGAACGAAGGCCTCCCTCAAGGGGGGGTTTGCCATAATCCCCACGCTTGGCAGGCGGCTTGGGGATCGCAGTGGCTCACCGATTAGTGAGAGGACGCTGCTGCCCGTCCGCCGGTGTCTGGCCGCAGTTTTAAGACGTACCCGGGTCACGACCTATTTTAGGGATATTAACTAATAATTTGAACAAAATATGTTTAAATGTATGCTTTGGGGAGACCTATGTCCAGCAGTGGACGTCTTTCGGCTGATATGATGACGCTGAGGATTTAATGTCAGTTAGATACTTTTAATCTAAGATATGAAAGACACATACCTATCCAACAGACTACACCATCGAAAATTGTGTCATCATATGAATATTATTCATTTTCTCATTTGTCATCCATCCACTCGCGTGTCTACTTAAGTCAAAACTTTTCTTTTACAACCAAATCAACATAGAGATGAGGAACAAAGTGCTCTTGAATTAGTTTCCCTCCTTACAAATTCAGGGTCAAACTTCATTAGTCCAAAGTAGGCAAAGTCAGCGTTCATTAAGATTAACATAATTAACTACAGAACCGAGTCATCTCTTATCCTTACGGAACTAAGCCCACGACGTCGATACTGTTAGGATGCGACTTAATACTTTTTTTTTATTCTTTGCCCCACACTCTGATTAATTCCTGTATCGTGGGTGTGTTTACAAACACATATATTCACATACACAAACACCCGACCCGAAACAATTATCAAGATCATACAAATATTTGTTCCGTGCGGGGATCGAACCCGCGACACTTAGCCACAGACATCTAATCACTTAGTCACTGCGCCAACCGTGTCCTCAAAAATGTTGTCCTCTTTTGCTGATAGGATTAATAATGAGGGGGAAGACCATAAGCAGTTCTAAACACATTTTGAGGTGTCGTCTATGATTTAAATTAGTCTAAAGTAGGCCCTGTAATAATGTCATTTTTTTTGTTTCACATGTTACTAAAATTATATGTTATTGATGTCTAACGAGATTGCAGACTCATTCCAATTCCTCTCCCAAAAGAAAAGCAAATACACTCATTTTATTGGGGATTACATTGCATTTTTTTATTGGTTACTGTTGTAAGAATGGTATTGGAAAAGCGCAGTGTACAGTGAAAGAAAAGTTTTTAGTAATGTCGCAACAGGCTGTATTAAGGTAACCACCTATTAAATAAATATAATTGGGATATAAAGCGTAATTGTATCGTTCAAACTTTTCTTATTTAGAAGAGCTTTTAACAATTTGAAAGAAAACTTAACTGTTTTTAACTAAACAATTGCTGTTATAAACTTAGGTGATTCTTTCATTACTAAGAAATAACATTTAATATAACATCACGCCTGTATTCCCCGAAGGGTTAGGCAGAGGTATTACTATTTGTACACCCACATTTCGGCGATGCCGTTATTGACTGCCATGTAATAGGGAGCGAGCCTATTGTCATCAACCGGGCACAGTTCCAGACTCCGTGCTGCTACTGAAAATTTCCGTTTATTGAAACCCAATAACACTGTCCGACCCGGGAATTGAACCCTGGACCTGACGCTCAGTAGTCACGCTTCTGACAACTAAACCAACGAGGCAATCTAAGAAATATTGTAGCCAAACAGAAAGATAAGCAACAGGGTATCATCAGGCTATTTCCGGACAGCGCACAGTAATATTGGCTTCAGCTTATTGCGCATGAGCAACATTAAAGTCCAGAAAGTCGTCAACAGTTGGTGACTTATCATTATAGGTTTCAACAGGCTGTGCCGCTAACGACGTTGGCAATTTGCTGGAATTGCCGGCAACTCATTACCGGCTCTGTTATAATCACTTGTCTGTTATACCGTTTACTTGAAGATCCATTAAGGAACGAGGTGGAAGCGGATTGTTATGATAAAGTGATAAAGATAAATATATTTTTATTTGTACATACACAAATAGTCATGCAAGATTTTTAATCAATGCTGCGTACAAATATAAAAAAAAATGGTAGTTTTTGCGAATGATACTGTTTATAAGTTTTTAATCTAAGGACACTAGTTTTAGTAAATCGGCTGTAGTATGACGCCACGGTTGGCGCAGTGGTTGAGGGATCCACTGCTACGCTTAGTGTCGCGGGTTCGATCCCCGCACGTAACAAATAGTTTTATGATCTACAGATACAGATAGTTGTTTCAGGTCTGGGTCTTTGTGTATGCGAATATATGTTTGTAAACGCACCCACGATACAGGAAATATTCCTAGTGTGGGGTAACGTTTTAAAAAAGAAAATGAATATATATAGCATCACGCCTGTATCCCCTGAGAAGGGCAAGGCAGAGGTTTACGAATGTACACTAAATATTGCCGATGTCTTTATTAAATTCTATGTAAAAAAGTTAGCCTATTGCCATCTACATCTGCGTTTGCGACGTTAGATCAATAGGCCTTCATATCCGTGTGTGCCGTTTAATATTAATAAACATAATATTAATAAATATATTTCAAAACTCGAAATATTATTATTCACACAGACAACAATGTTGAATTTTAGTTACGACTTCACGCTTATTTGCAAAGATTTAAATCGTTTGTTTCTATATAAACGCAAAAGAGCTGTGTAGAGGTATTATGTTACGTTACGTTACGTTACGTAGATATTTACGTTACCTATGCGACACTAAGCATTGTCGGTCCACGAATATGACAGATTATATTTTATCGGCAACATGCGGGTTTCAGCACCATTTTCCATTCATCGTTTGAACCAATATATTATTATTTTGCATAAGTATAATGCATTATGATACAAAATGATAGCTACTGCGCACATTGGAAGCCGACCCCGATGAAGTTGGTAAAAGGCTAGGCAGTTGATGAATCATCATGTCTTTTCCCAATTACATCGGGGTCGGCTGCCAGTCTAACCGGTTGCGGCTACCAACTGACCTCCAACATCCAATTATTCTTCAGACTTTATGGACTGCTGACACCCGTAACGACTGGCATACATAGTTATTCGTATGACATCCGGAACCAACTGCTTAAAGTGCTTTCCGAACGCCTTCGCGACTTCGCTTCACGACTGCCTTCTGACCTCTGCCACCCAGTAACTGGAAGACACTGATACTCTAAGGTTAGACTGGTTGTCAAACTTTTTGGGCTACTGCCACCCGTAATGACTGTAATAGGTCTTTATATGATACCCTGTTTTATTCAACCTTGACATTGGCAGAATCATCGTTAAACCACGATGGAGCCATTAAATTAAAATTGGAATTGGAATTGGGACCAACTGCTTAACGTGCTTTCCGAGACACGGAGGAGGTTCGATATGTGACAAATGGTCACCCATCTAAGCACTGACCGCGTCAAGCGCTGCTTAGCCTCATAGATTGACTAATCTGCGCGGTAATTTACATAGATACCGCTACGAGCCCCTCATGATAATTATGAATGAATATTGAACGAATATACTTCGATTTGTTAACAAAACGAAATAGTCTATGTACTTACCCATTTTTCGTAATAAGTAGATAGTTTTTGTCACTTAGATTATTAAGCTGTTTACAGATCGATCCATTCGAGTGATATAATAGACATTGGTAATTTTATAAAGGCGAACAAAAGTTGTAAACAAAGTTTTATCATGGAAAAATATTCCATAATGCCGTGACCCAAAATTATTAAATATTAATGATAACAGAAAGGACACAACAGAACGCACACCATTTATATTTTATTAATTAAGTAGATATAGAAAGAATGCAATGATGTTCTTTTAAAGGCAACTAAAATTATGGATATAATTGTAAGCGGCTTCCTTACTCCAGTCCAAAAATGATCTGTCAAAATGGTCAAAAAATTGTCAAAAAGGCCAAGAACCTTGACCAACATCTCAAGAGGCTCTCGTTGGGCGGCTGGATCAAGGGACTGATTCAGAAAGCGGTACTCCTTGATACGGCACGTATTGTGAGGAGGTTTCTGTCTCTGGAGCCCTAACTACCGGTAGCTTGGACCCTGTTCCCAATGCGGTTGGTCCCTATTTTATTATATTTATAAATGTATTTTTTATTATTAATAATTATATTTATAAATTTAAGAAAATATGTTTTAGGATAAATAAAGGATAATAATAATATTACTTACATTTGGATGCCAAAATATTTCTTATACAGAATTTGAATTTATGTAGAGAAAGGTGAAAAATATCTAAATCTTGATTTGCTTTTAACAACATTATATCTTTATACAGACTACAAGCTCTTTTGATAAAAATGTTCTTGCCATAATTATACTATAAAAAATAAATATGTACCTACAAAAATCTGGTTTGCCAATTATAGCGCGGAATGCCGTTTGCACGTCATATGTAGAATAATTAGAGCTACTTTAGCTCGAAAATTAGGATAGTTAATTAAATATATATAATACCGTGGGTCTGAGCCACGTTAGCAACAATAATAATTAAAAACCGGCCAAGTGCGAGTCGGCCTCGCGCACGAAGGGTTCCGTACCATTGACTAGGTAAACAACAGTAGGTATTTATTATTAAAGTAAAGTTTTTTGAATATTTCAAGTGCCTACCTGTTGCCATTATTGATATCGAGCAAAAAAAACGCGTTTGTTGTATGGGAGCCCCCCTTAAATATTTATTTTATTTTGTTTTTAGTATTTGTTGTTACAGCGGCAACAGAAATACATAATTTGTGAAAATTTCAACTGTCTAGCTATCGCGGTTCTTGAGATACAGCCTGGTGACAGACAGACGGACGGACGGGACAGCGAAGTCTTAGTAATAGGGTCCCGTTTTTACCTTTTGGGTACGGAACCCTAAAAAAGGTAAGGCCAGTGTTGCCAGATTAGGGTTGTTTTAGAAAGAACGGCCTGCGACATCTCGCATTGTAAATTGGGCTCCGTACTACACTGCCCCGTTATCAAATTCGTGCTGAGGCCGTAGCGGTATTTTCCTTATTAATCAGATAAGCAGAGGCATCCTTCCCCGTCGTCATCAAAGTCAAACCTTACGAGTACATGGTAATTTTGCCAAACGTCATCACTTTCTTGGCTCACTAGTCACCGTACACGCTTCACGTGACACGCCAGTCAAGCATTGTCAGTAGATGACACGCTTCCCAATAATGTTGTCAAATGGTTGGGAAGTGATGTTGTATCGACGGAAACGATCGCGCTGTTTTGGGTTTGAATCCATTTAAACAACGCGTTCATATTACTGAAGTTACGTGTTTGTACAATGAATAAAGTATGCTTGTATGTATGTACATAATAATGTATAAATACATTTGACAGTGTTGATGGCCTTTTTTGTTTTATTTAGCGTATCGTAGATATTAGATTGCCGAAGGATGCTGACAATTAGATTGGAAGGAATAATTTCGTTAGGATCTTGTGTATAATAAATTAACAAAATTGTTAATGAAGTCCAATAATATCTTCGGCTTGCCACCAATCCAAATCATTTGTATATGTCGCAGTGATATTGTCAAATCCGTGATATTATAATTTCCCTAGTGAAATTATAAATAACTCGTAGCTTAGGTTAGGTTATTTGTATGTTTTTTTACAATTTCATTAGTTAAATTATAATATCACGGATTTGACAATATACCTGCGACATATATGTATATTATAACAGCTGTCGATATCAGTTACAAACTTACTTTATTGTTATATTACATTGTTATGTTACACATTTGTAGTATCGTTGGATAAGTATCCAAATATCTTCACGATAAGATAACTCGCTTTACAACCAAAGTTAAGGCAATAAAAACTATTTTGATAGTTGTAATCTAAGTATATTTACATTTGTAATCACACGATTATGTTGTTGACAGACAGCCGGTCTAGTCGGCATCATTGTTATCGTCACGCCCACGGACGGAGGGTGCACAGGAAGCGCTCCATTCAGTCTCTGATTGTAGGAAAATGGAAAATACTCCGCTGAGTCGACGGCCGGCCGCCGCGCGAGTAACACGCCTGCGCCTCGCATAAACAACAAACACGCGCGCGGGAAAAATTGACAATACATAGTTTATAAATCAAATAAATTTAGTAATAGTGCCATTTAGATGCCAAAATTCAGACAATAATACGACAATAATTATAGAGACTCTATTTTATTATAATATATATATATATTCAGCAACATATAAGGATGGGTGATCCGAAAAATATGGAAGTATGCGGAAGTGTTATGGACGGGATTGCCGAAAAGGGAGGCGTGTTGGAGTCCCCTAGTAAGAAGGGAGCAACCACATATGATGTGTATCCGATCAGATGGCTGGTTTTGTTCGTATTCGTTTTCTACTCGGCCTCGAATTCGATGCAATGGATACAGTACACTATAATTCAGGACACTGTCGTGAAGTACTATGGAGTTACGAGCATCCAGGTTTACTGGACATCGATGGTGTTCATGATGATGTACATACCTCTCATATTTCCTGCCAGCTGGCTGTTGGACAAGACGGTAAGATTGAATATGACTTTTGTTAAAATTAATTAAAATAATCAAAAATCTCGACATGTTCATATTTGTATGTTGATAAATGAACAAAGTATAAACATTTTTTAACTGACGTTATAAAGGAATAGGTCATAATTATATAAACTATATCAAACCTGGTATTAAGTTGTCGACCAGTATTTTTATTATATTTTTTTTTCCACCAATTGCGTTGTCATTTTTTATTACACCATTTACCGTATTTATATTACCTACCTGGTACAGATCTTAATTTAAATGAAGAAGAATATCTAGTTATTTCAAACTTACCTAAACAACCCGCATCTTTAGGAACCAAACTCATGTTCCTCATATCGGTTGTCGACCTGCTCTAAGCCAGCGCAACCTCTGAAGTCTGTCCATCTTCATGAGTATGATTGACGTTAAGTATTAGATAACTTAAAGTTAAGATATTGATCTTTCTCCCTTCTACTAACGTCATTCTTCGGAAAAATAAACTCTTTTGTTAAAAAACATATCTGGGTGAGGTCATTCCAAACTGTACGTCATCTGTGTCGTCATGACGGATCAGTACACTTCTTGGGATTCCCTTTATGAGTACAGGTTTTTTGGTTAATTATTAAATAATTACGGTCATGGGTTCTCCAACTGACGTTAGGTGCTTCAGTACCTTCATTACTGATACAAGATTAAGGGCTCCAAGTTCTAGTGAAAAACTTGCAAAGTTGTTCTGGTGTCGTATTGCTGATCATTCAGTCATTTGCTGGAGTGCTAATACAACCCAACACTAGGAATAATTCCGTGGGTGCGTGAGTGGGTTCCAAACGCAAATATTCACCTGCATAAATAACTATCTAAAAGCCATACAAATATTTGATCCGTGCGGAGATCGAACACACGACACGTAGCGCAGAAAGCCAATCGCTCAAGTACTGCGCCAATCGTATCGTCGAAGATAAAAAACTGAATGCAGATGTTATGCTAATTCAGTAGCTTGTCTCCATTAAATCGTATTAAAAGTTCTTGAATATTTTTTTATTATTTTACGGCAGGAAGCTCGTTATCTTGTTGGTCACAAAGGGAAGCGTGATGAATGAATATCTTGCTTTGACTACGGACGCGTTGCCGACTTGAAGCAAAGTTGGAATATCTTCCATTCATTTCACTTTTCAATACATAGGTACTGTAACAAAATCATACTCATAAAATATAATATAATTTCTAGTATAAGAGTTGTCCTGTCAACTGTGAATAACTTAATTATACCTTCCAGGCGTCCGCCTCCCCCTAAATCACCCACATAACCGGTGCGATATCCACGCCAACATCCAGCTATTACAGAACCGTCAAAATTTTATGCCAAAATCTTACTACGCTTGTTTTATTGGTAAATACTTGGGTGGGCCCCTTCTGTACTTGGGTGACGTTGATCCCTCCTAAAATCTTGGGTTGCGACGCCAAGGCGCTTGGTAGCTTCAGTAGCTCTAAAATGAATAAATATTCTAATAGGTATCCCAAATTACCATTAAACCTATACGACGACACCATAAAATGTAAGAAAAACGAAAATCACTTTGTTAGAAACAACTGGGAACGTCAAAGAATTAATCTTAATTGGAAATAAAACATTGAGAGTTTTTCTTTCCAATTAGAATAATAAATGACAGTCAGATAAAAATAATTGGCGCACTCGCGAAGAGGTGTTATTTTTTTAACTTTTGCAGGAAAATTAATGATTAATTGCGGATAAAACAATAATTATTAAACTGACATCTCATGGAGACAATTTGCGAGACCTTCTTCAATTAATTATTGTAATTATTTAACGCTTTATTAACTACGCGCAGGTTAATTGACAATAAAAAATCGACTAACCACTCTTGGTAAACGAATTGGTGATTAGTATAATCACAGTATCTCATTCAGAGATTTCTTAAGAGGCGATTGCGTGGAATCCTAAATAGACAGTTTCTAGTAAATCTCATCTCATCGTTATTGGTTTGGCTATACTGTTGCATTTCCCCAGGACCTACTTTTCTTGCAGATTGTGTCTTCTTAAACCGTTATAACGGAAGAATTTATCGTAGTACATGCGCTTTATTCTACACTAATGGGCGGTGTGATAGTGAAAGATTTGAAAATGCAACAAAACTCATTCAAAATACAAAGCTTTGATAAATCACGTCTACAGAACTCGTAACATATAAAAAGGTAGTATTTATCTATATATTTATAAATAAAAATGAATCGCCAAATGTGTTGCTAAGCGCATAACTTCCGAACGGCTGCACTTATTTGGCTAATTCTTTTTATTGTTGTGTTTGTAATTGTCAGGACAAGGTTTTTATGTAAGATTTTTTTTTTGGAAAATCCACCTGAAACGTCGGAAATTTGAACGGTATTTTTGTATGGAATTTTTTATTTTTCATTAGTAAATTGCACCCGTGCGAAGCCGGAGCGGGTCGCTAGTGACTAATAAAAGCAAACCGATAATTTGTAATTTTCAAGCTCTTATGATTCGCAACCACATAGATTTGTGACGCCACCAAAATGCCAAAATACAGACAGTTGTTTATATTATTTTCTTTATTAATACGTGAGAGGTGACTGAGCCATAGAATAGTGGAACTGTTAGAAATGGTATTACTGAAAAGACAGCCGTGTTAGAGATGTAACAAAAGGAACCGATGGATTATATAGTTTACCCTGTCAGATGGCTGATTCTGACCCTATTCAGCTTCAACTCGGCGTCTAACTCGTTGCAATGGATCCAGTACACTATAATTCAGGACACCGTCGTGAAGTACTACGGAGTTCAGAACAACGTGGTTTACTGGACGTCCTTGATATTCATGATTGTAGACTTAATTTTGTATGTTCCCGCCAGCTGGCTCTCAAAAAATCTGGTAAGATTGTTACCTGGCTTATCTTAATCTTACAAGTAATTCAAGGTTTACTTTAAAATGTTATGTTTTGGGTTTAAATCAGAAGTGCTCAGACTTTTTTTTCTCATAGACCACTTTCAAAATTTAACTGGTTCCGGTGGACCCCCTGCAGCTACATTTCTACCATATTGTAAACTGAATTGTAAACCCCCATTTTTTTGTCACGCCGATTTAGTCCCCTGTCTAGTCTCCCGTGGACCCCTGGGGGTCCACCTTGACCACTTTGGGAAGTAATGGTTTAAATAATACTTTTGACTTCATTACAATCTTAACTTTAAGGAGTTCACACACAACCAGACCCGAAACAACTATCTGTAGATCATACAAATATTTGTTCCGTGCGGGGATCGAACACGCGACACGTAGCGCAGAAAGATAATCGCTTAGCCACTGCGCCAGTTGTGTCGTTAAGTTATGAGGAAAATCTTTACATAATCGTAAATTAAAATTAAATTGAGGATAAAACTGTTTTCTGAATGGCACTTAAAGATTATATTAATTTAGATTTGTCGAGTCATTTATACTTTAGTAATGGACATGCAAGTATTGTAACCGGCTGAGTTACAGTTGCACTGTGGAACATAATTAGATTTTTTATAAAAAAATATCTCTATCATAACATTTATAACCTAGTACAAGTAGTACCTACCTCTTTAGTGAACTTATATAACATGTAGACTGCATAGTCTCGACCTTCAACAGAAGAAAGAGGCGTAGGCGTCGCCTAAAAAAAAAATACTGTCAAATATCAATAAATTGTAAACCAACTTTTTTTAAAGAGTTTTCCTTTGTTCTTGCCGCTCTTTTCTCTGTAGGACCAACTCACTTTAGTTCCTATGCACCTTGAAGTCTCGACTTTTTTAAAGTGCCTCCAAAGGCCCAGTTGAAATAAAAACTTTGACACTACACACACTTTGACACTTTATTGTCATTTATTTGGAGGCTTTTACTGTATAATACAGAGTTGTATCCATAGAGTTAGAACTTCGCTTGACGCTTATATTAAATTTATGGTCGCAGAGGCAAGTGAATGTGTTAAAGCGTTTTATGAACACAAAAACGGTCTCAAAGTGCGCGTAATTACTGTAAATCTCAGGTGATATGATGGTATTATGTATCATCTACATATTTCTACAGCTACCCAAGATGCAACGGATTAAAGTTAAATATAAAAATATCGTACTACAGCGTACCTATGCCACGTAATTATAGCCTGCGCTTTAGGTACGTATTTTCATTCAGGTTTAAAATGTCTGCTACCTTAAAATATTTGTAAACCGGAATCGGTAAAATATCATGGACTTTAAACATCTATGAATGTACAATATTTCTGACAGTGAATTTATATTTACCTATCTATCTTATGTATCAAATCTTACCCAAAAACTACAAACATGTTCACGGCAAGTATTTTGGCAACATATTTTTCTCTCTATAATCTTTCCCAGTTTTCAAAGACGGCCTGTTGTAGAACGCACACGGTATTAAATCCAGTGTAAAAGGTACGAGGTCTGCGAGCCCCGTGAGCATATTGTCCAACCAAAATATAATGGACACAATTTCTAAACTTCCTTTTTCTCAGAAATACCAACAGAAAAACCTATTGCTGGACCTAAAGATCAAACTCACCACTCACGCCTCCAATTCTATATGCACCTGCATAATACAGATATTTTACAACTTTTCTGAAGCCTGTAATGAGATAACTTATAATATAATCGAGGATCCAACAAAAACCAAGATATTTTGTGTCAAGATAGTTTGACGTTTCATATGAAGATGAAAACAAAACATTTTTATTGAAATGAGTTCAAATGATTATTTAATATTTTTCTTGTTCACGATTCGCTCAAAAAACTAATATTCAAAGATGTAAAAATGTGGATTATTTTTAAAACCTAAAGATTCATCAGCGTCATTTCATTGAGCTGAAAGAGATGTATGAAGAGTAATAACGAAATCATCAAATAACGATGGAGTCATAAGCATAAATTGGAATTGGAAGAGAAACAAGATTCTAAGAATTTTCGTGATTTCTGTTTTGGGCATTGCCTTTTATTTGGAGGATAAGATCTGTTACAAGATTTTTCGACGGTGGCCTGACGCAGCTTGCAAGCAGCAAGCTGAAAAACCAGTGAGGGAGCCATGTCGGTTGAAGAGCAGTTAGTCCATCATAGCTACATATCTTCGGTGTTTCTTTTGAATATACTTTCTATTACTTTAAAATGGAAATAATATTTGCAGTAAGCAAATATTATTTCCTTTCACGCGTTTGCAGTGCAAACGTATCGAGAACCACGTCTGTCCAAGAGAAGTTATTCCACCGTTAACAATATTATCTACAGTCATTACTGAATGTCCTTTGAGTCCATTACGTTAAAGTACAAAATTGATTATTTACAGACCATCTACACCACCACAGGTTTCGGATATCAGGTCTAAGAAAGAACTGTTAGTTTATAATTTTACCATCTTGTTTTGAATGTAGTTAGCTTGTACTACATTAAAACGGTAACATTTTTCCAGTCCACCGCCACAAGTATCCGAGAATGCGTTACCTACCAAAAGAAAATTGTATGTGGTATATCCGCAAAGATGGAGAATTTTGATCTTATTCAGCCTTAGCTCGGCAGCTAGTGGATTGCACTGGACACAGTACACTATTATCCAGGATGTTGTGGTGCCGTACTATGGGGTGTCGAGCTACCTGGTGTATTGGACGTCTCTGATCATAATGCTTCTGTACATCGTGTTCATGCCTCCCGGCAGCTGGTTTCTTGCTAAAACGGTAAGATTTTGATTTCTTTAAATTGGTTGTATGCAAATGAACAGTTCAATAACCAGATGCGACGTTTTGGAAGCATACAACTCGTGATTATCTCCTGTATACGGTTTTACTCACGTGCGTATTTCGGATATTGCTGACACAATTGGAATTCATATTCATAAATAGTTCTACTAATGGCGAGATGTTTATCGGGTGATGTGTTCATAATATTGATCGGTGATTTCGTTATCAGCCTTAGTTTTTGATATTTTTCTCTCAGCTATACATAGGTGTCAACGTACATTATTCTTCCATTTTCCTTTAAGCTTCCCATGCTACATACAGATAAGATAGAAGCAATAATTTAAGTTTAATATATCTCTTCGTCTATCGTATCTTGTTAATCTGGTCCCCATTATTAACAAAATTCACTTGCAGATTCTCAGAATTGCGTTTTCATTAGCATTTCTGAACATAGCACTCCGTACCCAACTGTTAGACAGATGGGTACACATACATAAGGGTTCATCCTATTATTCTCCTGGTACCTACTCCTAAATTCAATCGAGCTTAAATATGGCTTATTCAAAGATACAAGACCGTATATTCGCGTACGGCCTTCATTCAATTTAGTTGTCATTCTCGTTACATACCTACTGCGAAATTGAATTGTTACTGTATTATTTTACGGTTCATTTTTCATAAATCCCTTTTTAGCTTTTCCTATCATTTTGAGGTCCGAAATCTAAGCCGACGCGGCTGAATATCTTTCAAGGAGCAGCTGCCACCTAATCCACCTCCGATCGATTGAAATCCAGTTTCTAAATAATACAAATGCTCTACATAGAATGAATAGGACCTTGAATTCCAATAAGGCCTAGAAATTTTACCTAGATATTTTGATTATTCAAATTAAAACGAGGATAAAATAATTTAAATTCTGACCAATTTAATGCCTTCTTGAGATATTTTACCGCCGGACAGCGACTCAGACATTGTGGGTAATGATATTATGAAAATTTTTGACTTGACTCGTTAAGCTCGAGGGAAGACAATTTGCGGGACCTTTTCAAGATTTCCTTTTATTTCAACAATGCGTTCCTTTGTAATTTTGATTTGGCAAACCGGTAATGCCAGAAATTCTGGGTTCTTTATTAGGGATGTGCATGGATCCATTTTCATCCCCTAACAGACTTATGTTTTATATAAAACGTTTGTAAAATCCATTTTTCTGTGAACATGTCATTCGTCAAAGATTTCTAAAATTGATTTTATAAAACCTTATCGTATTTATATTACCGTCATTCATCAGTACGTATATAATAAACTTTTCCTTTCTCACTCCATATCACCTTCGATATCGTCATTAAAATAATAATAATGTAAAATAAGTAACCATTACTGACATACATCACCCCTGTATTTCCTGATGGGTAAGGCAAGAGGTGTACTGTACCCCCACTTTTCGCCAATGCCATTATTAAAATCCATGGTTAAGGGGGCGAACCTATTGCCTACTACCGGGCATAATTCCAAATACCGGGCTTTTACTGAGAATTGCAAAAATTCTCAAATACACTTTACCGGGAATCAGAACCAGGACCTCATACTTAATAGCCGCGTTTGCAAACACGCGAAGGAATGGAGCAGTTTCTTCATTAGTATCTTGTTAACGACGTTGAAATCAACGCGCAATCTTTGAAAACAATAACATATTACTCATTAACATTCAGACACGAACTGTCCACAAAGTATCATCCGTAAAATTAAATCCTCTTTTGCTCCATTTACGGATAACGTTTCTTCTTTCATTGACAATTTTCCTCACAATTAGGCTCGGTCAATTTATTTTCATTACAGTTTTCGGTTATCTCTTGAAAGACGACTTACTTAATTAAAATGCAACTTGAGATAAGATTCATAGTCTTTTGAAATTAGTACTATTATAGTTATTGACGGTATATTTAAAACCATATATGCAAAGTGTTGCCAGGATATTTCTGAAATAAACAAAGCGCGCTCACATAATTAACATCCACACGTAATTACTTGAATAGGTACCTCATGTTCATTTGTCTATACGTTCGAATGTGTGTGCCTAATTACATGTGAAACCACAACAATAATGAGGCAGGTAGAAAAACAAGATTTTCCTTGAATTTCAATGTTAGAGTTAATAGAAGCAGATAATTGGAAGTGGAGACTTTGTTACCTAAACAGAGAAAAAAACTTAGCCTCTTTATTACCTATGGCTTTCAAATAACAAATAGGTATACACAGTTATCTGGCCAGTCGCCTAATGCCTAAAACGATGAGAATTCATTGCGTACTGGCGAGATTATTCATTGGGGAAAAATGACAGTAAAAATTGACAAATAAGTAACATTTATGTATAACAGTGGCAATATTGGCAAATGGCAAAATAACCGAATATTTATAACAAAAATCCTGAGATAACCTTGTTTTTTTTTTTTGTCGTTGTCCCACATTTGAAAAATTCCTATATCATGAGTGCGTTTACAAACATATGTATATTTACATACACAAAGACCCAGGCCCGAAACAAATATCTATAGATCATACAAATATTTGTTCCGTCCGGGAATTGAACTCGCGACACGCGCAGCAGTCGATCTCTCAACCACTACGCCAAGCGTGTTAATTTTATCCATTAAAATATTAAATAACGTGAATATAGGTGATATTTGTATGAAGTGTCTCTATATATTGTACCTATTTGTATCACAATGTGTCGGTAGTTAAAAAATAATACAATGATCATAACCTTGAGCGTTATCTTTTGCGTCTTGTACATTTGAGGAATCTTCTCAGTAAACGAGTTTAACACACAGTTTTTTTTTAAACTGTACATAACATCATTTTTTTTTTAACTATACATATTAAAAGCAGTAATAGCCTAATGGTTGAACGCTTGCCTTCCATGCAAGAGGGCCCGAGTTCAAACCCAGCCCGTACCTCTGACTTTTCGGAATCATATGCGGATCAGAATTTGATTATCATTTGCGTTAACGGTGAAGGATAACATCGTGAGGAAACCTGCACACCTAAGAGGGCTCCATAAAGTTCTTGATGGTGTGTGTAGTTCGCCAACTCGCATCAGGCCAGCGTGGTGGACTAAGGCCTTACCCTTCTCAATCTGAGAAGGGGCCCTTGGCCAGCAGTGGGACAGTAATGGGCTGGGTTTATTATTTATATTTACATATATACATAGTTGACACGTTACAGAGAAGTCTAGTATCTAATTTTGCAACTACTCCACTGGATACACTGCCGTCTATATCCGCGTCATATTTTTTAATCGCATTGTCCCTCACTGCGATTTCTGTTGTATCGTGAGTACTGTTTACAAACATATACCTATGTCACATGCACACACAACTAGACCCAAAACAACCACCTGTTGATCATACAAATTTGTTCCGTGCGGAAATCGAACCTGAGACACGTAGCGCAGGAAGGTAATTGCTTAACCACTGCGCTAACCGTGTCGACAATACACACATATTGTCTTTACAAAGACGCTCAGTTTTATATAGGGAAACACAAGAGAATTCGTCGCTATTCTAAAATCCTTGGCCTGTGAAGTATCCTCATGTCTTGCAATAATAGCATAGGCAGTTGAAGTCAGGCGGGGAAAGTTACCCACTCAACCGACAGGGTACTTACGCCACTCCAAAACTATCAAAATCTTACTATAGGTAATTGCTTTTTTGTGAAATTTAGTCTTTGGAATTGTACTTCGGAAAAATTGACCCCATCCCCCCCAAAATCATGCGTCTGGATGAAATTTGATCGACTAAAGAACAACTTTCACTTGTTTATACCATACTAGCTTCCGCCTGCGGATTCGCCCGCGCGGTTTACGAAACCGTACATTTTACCGGGATAAAAAGTAACCTATATGCTATTCCAGACTATAATCTATCTCTATGCCAAATTTCATCCAGATCCGTTCAGCCGTTCTAGCGTGATTGAGTAACAAATATCCATCCATCCATCCTCACAAACTTTCACATTTATAATATTAGTAGGAAGTACGATAGGATTGTTAACATCACCAGTGCCAGGTCATCCGTCTGTTAATTCGTAATCCAGATGAGAATGCTATTCTTCGAATCTCCGTCTAGAGATAAGTTGAAATCCTATAAATATTAATACCTAGATTATGTTTATCTCTGAACAAAGGACAATTATCTTTACGTGAGTTATTAGTTGAGTAAACGCTTATAATAACAATCAGATAAGAAATTTATTATTATGTCAACAGCATTCCGTCAGCTCGTCAACCTCAACAAATTGATTTGTGAGGTTTTGAGGATCATTCATCCTGTACAGAATATTGTTTACCAACCTAGAAAAATTACAGCGGCACAAAGAGATACGTGCACTGAATCACTAGTTATTTCTCGTAAAGTTATGTGTGCATTCGAGTAAAACAGTTATCAGGCCCCCGGGAGCCGCTAACAATAGATTTTATAACGTGTGTATTTTTATGTCCCTTCTTCGTCTTCTATCATGTCGGTACGAATATGGGAATTGGGGTTTCTTTGCAAATGAGCCAGCTCTATAATTTATACATAATAATTGATCCAAACTTCAAGTAAAATATTATTCACGTATTTTAATTTTCTTCATTTATTTCCACTGTTTGAAGTTATTTATACGCCTAACTGTTGTTTTTGTAACTTTTGTCCTAGATCATAATGATTAAGTGTCAGATTAGAACAATTTATGGTTTTATCCTCTCTGCTTCATTGGTGTAGTGGTCGCCAGCGTGACTGCTGAGCGTGAGGGTCTTGGTTTGATTCCCAGGTCGGGCAAAATGTTATTGGGTGGTTATCGCTGTATGTATTATTCCCGCACGGAACAAATATTTGTATGATCTATAGATTGTTGTTTCGGGTCTGAGTCTTTGTGTATGTCGATACACACCGTGCCTCGGAAAGCACGTCAAGCCGTTGGTCCTGCGCCTGATCTCTCCGGTCGTATTAGATTGCCGTCCCATCGGACTATGAGAATGAAGAAATAGAGAGGGCACCTGTGTTTGCGCACACACTTGTGCTCTTTAATATCTCCTGCGTAGTTGGCTAATCTCCGGTGAGATTCGCCGCCGTGACCGGAATTCGGTCAATTTTATGAACACACAAAGCTTTGCTAAAGCTTATTTAAGAAAATCAGGAAGAAGTATTTATTCACATCTGCATGTCCTTGAGAGCTGGGTAGAAAACGCACCTGTCGAGGACACGCGCGACCTCGCGTGATTTACAGTTACACACGTGGAGTGAAATCCATTGTACGATGCTCGTTTTGTCACGCATTCCCGGTGTGAATATGTTCAATTAATCAGGTGACATCTTCAATCAAAACATCCGGGCCATCTCCTAGTATATTGGAGACAAGTTTTTGCCTGTATCTTGGGTATAGTTTACCATGGGTACATGTAACCTGTACGCACTCAAAGCTTTGTTCCATCACAAAGATTTGTTCCGTTAGGGAATTAAACTCACGAAGTCTATCGCCGAAAGCTTTAGAATGTGAAAGTCACGTTCTTGATTGAAGATTCATTGATAAAATAGGCAATAGCATCCACTTCTATCCTATGTCTATGAACTAGTGTTTATCAGTTTTCTTCTAGATCAAAATATAATGCGGAGTGTTATCTGTTGTTCATGTTGAGCATCCTATACCAATCGTTTTGAATTGTGTATGGATTCGATTCCCGAGTCATTAGGGTTAATTGTATAGAAGTTCTCAGTAACAGCCCCAAGTTCGCTATAACGGCATCGGTAAAATGGGTGTACAGTAGTACAAAAGAATTACAACTTATCGTAACATCGCACCAGGACAGACAGAAGGTCTGTCCTGGTGCAATGTTACGATAAGTTGTAATTCTTTTAAACTGTTATTCTTACTTGTAATAATTAAGGTGTAATGGTCTTTCTGTATGTGAATATACCTATGTATTTTTAAACCCACGATGTAGGAATAATTCCTAGTTAAGTTAGTTAAGTAGCAAAGTTTTAAAAATAGAAAGATTTTTTTTGTTTTCGATATTTTCCTCTTACAAATATGTTTGCATTTCACAAGAGGCAGAAACACAATGTAAGTATCTCTGTTTGGGTATTCTAATTCAACGCGAAGTAACATTGTAACTGTCTAATACCATAAAATTATGGCACCGCTTGGTAGCGTTCTAACAACAAGTACAATGAATAAGACGTTAGTTACATTAGTGTTAACAGTTAAACTTAAATAAGTAACATACGGGGTGGCAATACGGACAGTAACTCGTTTAACAACAGATGCGGACTCATTCGTGCGTAAGTGAAATATGTCACAGTTAATGTTAGCTCTGAAATTGAATGTTTTGTTCAAAACGGCAGCAACAGCGCTGAATTTATCACACTATATTTGTGTGTATCCCTAGAGAAAGCCTTTACAAAATTGTTTACGAAAACACATTACGTTTTGTATTTTGACGATTTGGTCTTTAGTCGCGTTTACTGCTTTCGGCGCTGCGATAGGTCAAGAGTATGTAGCTGGCCAATCGTCGCGAAGACCACGTTAAAAGCGACGAAGGATGTTTCAGTTCCGTTTAAAAAAACTTACACTATAGTCTCTGATCTCGTCAAGTGACAAACAGTAAACATAAATATTGTTTTCGTCCACAGGTGTTCGCTCATTACCTATCGTAATAAGTAACTATTACTTTTTAATTTAAGAGCTGTGTTTTTTTATTTTTTTTATATACGGTGCCCTCCTCTCTTAATACCTAACTCCATGGCATTCTACGGCGGCACGGTTGGCGCAGTGGTTGAGAAATCGACTGCAGCGCTATATGTTGCGGGTTCGATTCCCACAGGGTCAAATATTTGTATGATCTACAGATAGTTGTTTCGGGTCTGGGTCTTTGTGTATATGAATACACAGCGTGCGTCGGAAAGCACGTAAAGCCGTTGGTCCTGCGCCTGATCTCTCTCCGGTCGTGTCGGATTGCCGTCCCATCGGACCATGAGAGTGATGGAATAGAGAGAGCACCTGTGTTTGCGCACACACTTGTGCTCTATAATATCTCCTGCGTAGTTGGCTATCGTAGCTGCGTTTACAAACAAACATATTCACATGTACAAACCCAGACCTGGAAAAACTATCAGCAGGTCTTACGAATATTTGTTCCGTGAAGAACTCACTCATGACATCGCAGCAGCAGTCAATCACTGCTCCAACGGTGCCCTCGTCCCGTTTGCGTTCATAACATCCTAACTTATAACCAAGAATTTTCTCATATTTTATTAATATTCCCAACTTCAGCATAAAGTAAACAAGATACGCAATTATCCGTTACATCTCCGCAAAAAATAATAAACGCGTTTACCAGTATATCGCCAGCGAGGACACAAAATAACACACAAACGTATACGTCCCCATTTTCTCGAGGATAAAATCCCGCAAATTCTCGTGATTGCGATACAGTATCGTTTCTATAAATATTGATAATGCCGGAAGACAATATCGATATTGAGGCGCACTGAACTGCCGAGTTTATGTGATGAGGTTAAGTAACTCATATGTCGACTAGTTATTGGATGGGTCGAGTTGGATCTTGTTCTAACGGCTGGGTATTATCATACTGAGTATTAAGAGCTGTATTTGAGTCTGTCACTACTACATGCAAATTCGTGACCCAAACCCAAGTAGGTAGAGAATCACATCTGACCATGATTTTTAAATAATCATCATCATCATCAGCCAGAAGACGTCCACTGCTAAACGAAGGCCTCCCCCGGGGTTGGGAGGGGGGTTGCCATAATCTCCACGCTTGGCAGGGGTGCTTTTTAGGACGTATAGTTAGTAGTTTTTTTTTTTTGCTTTCCGTTCGGGATTCGAACTCGCGACACGTTCCGCAGCAGTCAATCTCTCAACCACTGCGCCGACCGTGCCGTCAAAGAATGACAGGAAATGTCTTATTTTTTTTATTTTATTTTTTTAAACACAGGTACTGTTTACAAACATACATGTCACATGCACACACAACCAGACCCGAAACAACTATTTGTAGATCATACAAATATTTGTTCCGTGCGGGGATCGAACCCGCGACACGTAGCGCAGAAAGCTAATCGCTTAGCCACTGCGCCAACTGTGTCGTCGTATTTACTAGTCTGTGTGACGAATCTACATAGTGTGTGCGTTACTTGTCTACATCACCTAACACATAGGTCGTAACCAACTAAAACAATGCAAACAGTTCCAAACATGCCTTGGTAAATTCTTTGCCCAAGGTATTTGTTCTGGTATTTCGCTACAACCTTTCGACCGACAAGATGTCCCTTCAAAATACTCGTAAGAACAGATTATTTGTCAGATGTTTATATACGAACAATTGAATTTTTCTTTATTCCTTTTCTGTTTTTCACGGTGCATTCCGGTTTCCTTTATCTAAACTAATATTATAACGAGAAAAGATTCAATTTTTTTACGTTTTTTTATAATGGATTAAGTCAAAAACTACTAAACCGATTTTAAAATATATTTCACCTATAGAAAGCTACATTATCAGCGAGTAACGTGGGCTATATTTTATTTTCCAAAAATTAGAGATTCTTACGAAAATGTAACCCGTGTACCGATTTTGACGGGACTTTCACTGGCAGATAGCTGATGTTATAAGGAGTAGCTTAGGCTACTTTTATTTTAGACAAATAATTAGTATTCCACGCCAAAAAATGCACGGTTTGGTAATCCACGCGGGCGATGCCGCGGGTGGAAGCTGGTCGCATATAAAAGTTGTTGCAAGAGCGCTACAGAAAGCACGGCCGAATCTAGCTAAGTTCGTAGTTGCAAGAAACAATTACTTAGAATGTAAATTGATTAATAGGAAACGTAGGTATTTATTGACGACACGGTTGGCGAAGTGGCTAAGTGATTAGCTTTCTGCGGGTGGGTTTCTTTATGTGGGTATATGAAATTCAATAAATGTTCACTATATTGTACTCACACGCAGCCTTAATTTGTTCCTAAGCTGAGCTAAATAGAGCTCGTGAAAGCCCAACTTCAATAAGCAAATGCTTTAGTGTTCTAATGAGAATCCCTTGTCGCGTACCTATATCGTGCGGAACTGCAGGATCATTACACAGAATATACTCGAATGAGGCAGACCTTATATTTAAACGACAAATAGACTAACGGTACGGTCAAAAGGGTAATAACTGTATGACACTGAAAAGTAATTGAATCACTGGTGTCCATCTTAAAATGGCAGCATTTAAATTAAAGGCAACATAAAATTAAGCTTTACGTTTGCAAATTTTCCGAAAACACCAATTAATACTTTTGAAATATTCTCTTTGATTTATAGAGCACTCATTTAGTACTAAATACGAAACACATTGAACATTACATATTAAACTATCTCGTGCTCGCATACAGAGTTATCTAGGACCTAAGCCGAGTTGAATGGCGCAGTCCGTGAAAGCGTCACTAGTCACTCTCTCTATACACTCCCGTAGTAAGCTTCGAACGGAAATCCTCTGACGCTTTGTGTATCGTGAGGAAATGCATTTCATGTGTGCTGGCGCATCATTTTCTTTCAAAGTGTTTCCGCAGACCAGTCAGCTAAGAGTGGTTCTCTTTGAAATGATCTGAAGAGTTGATGAGTTTATGATAGTAACTTGTAATCGTCCCTATACGCGAACATTTCTTAGATCAGTAATGAGTAAGTTTATTGTATTACAATCACTCGCTTATACTTGTTTTTTTGTTTGACAAACAAGTTTATAGTCAACGTTATTGCCGGAGTCTCAAATATCATGCAAGGGTGAGTAGTATTGAAACCAAAGTTAATTATATATTAATAAGATACCACACGGGTCATAACCAAAATTGTCTAGGAAAGATAATAAAAAAAAGATTATGTCAGGCTACACTTTCGTACACTTTGAATCTGTAAAAAGCTTATGAAATAGTAGAAATATGAGTATAGAGTTTGAAGAATTTAAAACATTTATAGGTACCAAGAGTTTGTTATAACTTATTATAAATGTTTATCATTCAACCAATCAAGTTGTATAATGAATTTGACGGTTCTTCGTGAAACAATACCATTTGTTTACTAATAAATAATTTATAGTTATTTTGTTGTTTAACATGACTTCTAAGCATGCTCATCATTAACACTGATACTATTTCAAATTGTGATTTACATAATAGGTAACTATTTATACTTTTCAATTTTTGAAACCGTTTATAATTTTGACAGATTTGTCAGTTTTGAAATTTATAATATCTAGTTCTGCTAATATATTTTACCGGTCTTATAATCTAAGTAACATGACACTGTTCTTATAAAAAATACAAAAAGTCACGTGTTACAAGTCTTAGACTTACTTAGGCGTATGGGTCGTTTTTCAAGCAGAATTCGTTGCGTAATTTTCGTGGCATTTTTTTATTTTTTTAAAACTAACTTCGGTATACCGTATGCGTTTCATTACATGTAATATAAATTATTTACATTGCCGCTTATCTTTTCAGTTGGATATTTTCAACTATGTTTATAAACTAACATATTTGCAAACATACGTTTCTTTAAGAATAATGGTTATAGTATTTTTATTGTCGTTTTCTATGTTTCCAGCTGAGAAGCGTGATGTGTTGTTGTTTTCCTCCTTCTTTTCTTTATTTGTATCGCGTTTATATTGCTTTTGCAACTCTATACTGGTTTCACCTTTTCCTTATTCGACCAATATTATTATTCTTACTTTGTGCCTTGGAAATTGGTAAAAGAAATTGTACAGTTTGATTTCAGAACCGTTAGTATAAAATGAATAAATAGCCTTGCAAATGGCAAGAAAATAATTTATCTTATTCTTTATAATTTGGTTATATTAAGCGTCTATTTTTATGAATGTATTTGTCATAGGTTCGTAAAGGTTGAAACCTGACAAAAAATGGTCGTAAAAATAAGCCTCTACTGTTGATTTACCAACAATGTTCCATAAAACAGAAAACAATAGGAATGAAGACCGTGCGAAGATTATAATAAAAAAAAAACTATAAATCAACTATGAAGACCGCATTGTTATTATATTTCAGATACACCAAATATGCCTTAATCTATACATATAAATAAAATTGGAGTGTCTGTTTGTAATATTGAAATAACCGTTTTTTCTACATGCATATGAATGTATATACGGTACATACACCAAAATATTTTTTTTTACAATTTTTGTCTGTCTGTCTGTTTGTATAGGCAGATCTCTGAAATGGCTGGACCGATTTTGACGGGACTTTTATTGGCAGGTACCTGATGTAATAAGGAGTAACTTAGGCTACTTTTATTTTAGAAAAGAATAGGGTTAAGTGCATTTGGTCTCACAAAAAAATACATTTTTAAGTTCCGACATCCACGCGAACGAAGTCGCGGGCACTGCTAGTAAATAATAAATGAATACTCGTATGTAAAGGTAAAACTATAATCAGTACCCCTAGTGTAAGTTTCTTTTGACAGATTCGATTTACTACATCGAACGCGTTCGGCGCTCCGATTGGTCCGTTTCGTGCTCTCCAGCAATCAGAGCGCCGAACGCGTTCGATGTAGTAAATCGAATTTGTCGAAAGAAACTTACACTAGGGCCTCTGACACCCGAAAAGATTATTAAAATTGTTATGGTAAATAAATCTACATAAAAAACTCCGGTAAAACTAATAATTTCTGAGAGTAAAATACGTATCCAGTTATCATTTTTTGTACCATCAAATTTTTGTGTTCTCCAACATCATCGTGGTTTTTCCCGTGGCTCCATATTCTGAAGAAGTTTTTGCTGTTTTGTACATGGGTACTACGTAGTAGTCAAGTGTTTGCAACAAATTTATAACGAAAGAAACTACGATATTCAAACGTGAATTTTATTGAAATCTGATGGATGCATAACAATACATGGTCATATAATTTTTATGATTTCATTATTTCTTTTTCCTAAATAAACTATGGATTTCGTTTAATATAAGAATATAGTTATTTCGTAGTACCGTAATAACACGCAAAGATTCGCAGAGATTTGAGAACAAGATTTTTGACAATACGATTGGTGCAGTGGATAAGCGATTGGCTTTCTGCGCTACGTGTCGCGGGTTCTGCACACGCAACAAATATTTGTATGGCCTACAGATAGTACAGTACAATAGTTCTGGTTGTTTGTGCATGTAAGTATATGATTTGATGAATTAGTTTAAGACAGGCATATTATTTATTTTAATTCAACAAAGCTCTCTAATACTATACATTTCGGATTTCGTTTCGGATCCGGATCTCCGTAAGAGCTCGTACCTATTTGTACCAGGCTTAACTTCGGAACACGCCGAGAATCCTTGCTTCGTGACCCGGAACGACTTTAATCTATTAGTGACCATTCACTATAGCGGCTATCTTCGCCTGCAATCGCATTGTCAGGGTTAAGAAAGAATTGCTCTTATTTTGTATCCCAAATGCCTTGGCATCTTTGTACAGACGGTATCGATTATTTTAATTAATATACTTGAACGTGTTTCTAAATAACCAGTATCAACATTAGGGTTTCAAGCAAGTGCATAATTATATACTATGTTTAAAATGTTTTTTTTTTTTTTTATAATCTCACGCTGGTGTAGTACTTGAGAGCTCCACTGTTGCGCTACGTGTTGCGGTTTCGATTCCTGCACGGAACAAATATTTGTATGATCTACTTCCAGATAATTGTTCCGGGTCTGGGTTTTTGTGCTTGTGGATATTTGTGTTTGTAAAACGCACCCACGATACAGGAATTCTTCCTAGTTTGGGGCAAAGCATTTTATAAAAAAATGAAAGGCAGTTTTTATGGTTTTCAATCTCAGAGGATACTAATAATAACCATAATCTAGATGAGAAACTTTGATTTCGGTAAGCATCTCGGCTTGGAGAAGCTTGCAAATACCTTATTCAGCTATTTAATAACGGTCAAATTCAAAATAAATTGCGACAAGATTTTTGCAATATCCTTCGTACAGATTTTAATATCGGCCACCAAAAAGATAAGTCAGCAAGATACACTTTCGGAGCTAAAGCACAACAGTTAATCTGCTCTCTATGAGTTTCCGATACTCTCTAAGACTTGATTGCGAAGTACCAAACGCTAAGGCAATAAATTCCACGTCTCTAATAGTGGTAACTTCAACGAGTTTTACCTTGAAGTTGACTTCATCAGAAAGACGTTTTGATATACATTTATTGAGATAGAAAGTGTTATTAATGCAACTAGACATATCTAGGCTCAGATTGGTTTCAAACATAGAGTAGGTATTAGCCGTTTCATTGCTTAAATAAATGCTGCGAATTGTGTCTAATTGTTTACTAGCTAGGTTAATAATGTTCAATGAAGTTTTATTACTGTTATGTCAAATTACAAATTAAGACTTAACTAGAGTAAATATTTTTCGAAAAAAAAAAAACATTAACTGCTGCAGTTAAGACATTAATGTAAAACAAAGTAGGTAATGCTAAAATATTGAGCTCATTGATCTTGTTTAAATGTATAAGCCATTTGCATATTTTCTAATGAATTGTAACCATAAAATAACGCGACAGAAGCAGTTTCTATAGATTAATATTACCGCTTCCTGCGATGGTCCATAGAAAGTAACGAGAATTTAATTCAAGAGACGATACGAAACGAAACTTTAATTTCTTAGAAAATGCTCTCAACGTCAAATTCTCCTCACATAACTTTGCTCATTCATCATCAATATTCTTACTTTGTACTTTTAGTATTGCTGCATTATCAACATCAGATTACTATAACAATCTTGAATCAAAGTTTAAACTTGATACTAAAACATTACGTAATTTATACTTTTGCCACCGAAACCAATGTTCTGTCAGAATTCAATTTCTAATAAATCCTTCACTATTACATATTATATATGACTTGGTAGATTCGGTCCGTGATGTGTCGCCGGACGATTTTGCATACGCCTCTGATTCGGGCATGTAATAATCATTATTTTTAAATTTTAAGTTTATTTTTTTAAATTAAACGCTAAAAATGTTATAAAAATAATTTAATCCAAATAAATAGTGTTTGTTTTTTTTGTATTAGTAAGTATCTAACGTATATGTCTTATTCATAAAAATTTGAACGTAAATTGAATTACATCTGCCTCGAGTCGAGGACCAGAAACTTGGTTAATTTTAATAATATACAGACTGCTTATTATAAGAGAACATTTACTGGGAAATTCACAAGCTTTCTCTATGTACTTGTATTATGCTGTGATTTTCTTGATACTTCAGGTGTGTACCGATGTAAGTGTCTACTTTCCGTCTCTTGACGAATCAACGTAGATGACGAGGTGGTGTTTTCGTGGAGTAGAAGAACCTTTAGCAGTTTTGAAAGTACTACTACTAAAAATAACATGCTAAAAATAAAATGCTCAGAGCTCCCAATCACATTTAGAACACCATAATTCGATAATTCTGGTATCGTATGACTTATTTAAGGGCAAATCACGTATTGAATATTTTATTCGATTCGTTTTTCTACAGACAGTGATTTATTATTTAGACTTTCTTATTGAGATGTCACACGATCCAATTTACAAACTTCCTGGGATTAATTGCATTTTTGGTTTGAAAATGAACCCTCCAGGAGAGAAAAGATTTTGTTATTTCTAGATTTATATTGATTGGCTCTTTGAGACGTACATTACTACAAAGATTAAACGGGGTCTAAGTGTCAATTAAATTGTACTTTATCGTATAATACCTACTTCACCTTGTAAACCTAGTACGCAGTCCGTCAATTACGTAAAGCCTGATTTAGATGGCTTTATTATAGCCTAAGCAGTTAACTCCATAGTCAATTCATTAAATTATTGTGTGTGAAATATGTCCATGCAGCCTACTATGCGTTAAACACAAGATGCACAACGTGAAGCCTGTCCTAAACTACTGAATGTAACTTTCTAAGGCACCCATACACTACTGAATAATTTTTAAAACCTTTTCCCCACACTAGGCACAATTTCTGTATCGGTACAAGTATCTATAGATCATACAAATATTTGTTTCGTGCGGAAATTACAGATTGCGTTCTATCAGAACTAAGTATGATATATCTGCATAACCTAGAATTTGCAGAAGTAACCGAGTTAATAAAACATTGACTGTTCTCAGTCAGAACATTTGAAATTACCAGACAATAAAGACTAGCAGGTAATATAATCCTCCAGGTATGTCAGTGGTATTCAAAAGGATGTGACGTGTCTCACAAATCGTTGCGAGTTTAATTAAAACGTATGTGACGCTGTTTGCCGATGTTTTGTGAGAGCGTTCTTGTTTGTGTTCCCGCAGTCCTGCCGCACACGTTCAGCGGCAAACTCTTTTTAATTAAATTTATTTTGAAGTGAATTTAGTGCTTATTGTTTCAATGTGTTTTTGAATCAGACTAAATTAGATAAATCTTCTGCGTTATAAAGTTTATGTTTTTAAAGGACTTAGCATAAATGTCTATAGAGTTTTAATGAACTCACCCTACCTATTATCTTGAGATGGCCTTTTTGTGGAGTGATCGACTGATGGAAAAAGGCTCTCTCAAGTTCCGCTAGAACAGTCAGTCCTCTGTCTGTTGCGTGCACTCCAATCCACCATACCTACCTACCTTTAAAAGAATATAATGCTATTTTGTCAATTGAAATGTGTTATTTAATATTGCGTCTCAAAGCGTCGTGTAGATAACCATTATATACTTATTCAAACCAGTATATATGTTTCCCTCGTGCCAACAAGTTGACCCTTGAGATAAAAAGCTATCGATTTGATAACAATTTCTAAGACAGGGGTTATCGTAATGTTGTATATAAAATTCCGATGTATGTGTGTTTGTAATTCTTCTCCTGCTAAACTTGATCGATTTTAATTTTTTTTTACTATACTCGGTTTGTTTAGGTACTTAAATAAAGGTAAACAATCTTGATATGACTTTTTACACAAACACATATTAAACAAATAAACTACTGCTTAAACTAGTGGTTCAATTGATTTGGTAATCGTTATTGTTGTTTTACATTGGTTTTTAGTCGCGTTTTATTTTTAAACTGAGTTTTTAAACAAAAAATATTAAAAAGACATATCAAGATTGTTTACCTTTAGTATCTAACCTAAACAAATCGAGTATAGTTACATAAATAGCTCGCAATAATCCGACTCTTAATCAAACTACCTATAAAAAAAAGTTTTATGGATACATTATTCTGACTTTAGATTCCAGTGAAAAATTAACTAGATGTAGATTAAAAGCATTAAATACGTAATTTTACTAAGATGTTTTAGATTAGGTATGCAAATCTGAACCTCATCATGCATTTTTATTTTATATCCGTTTATATTAGTACAGCTTCAATGGTCTAATAGTCGCAAGCGTAACTGGTGAGTTTGAGAAAGGGTCGCAGGTCGGGAAAAGTGTTATTGGGGTTTTTTGTATAGAAATTCTCAGTATCAACACGGAATCTGGAACTGTGCCCGACCGATAGCAGCAGTGAAATGTGGGTGCACGATACACCTCACGGGTACTCCCTGCTCGGGTTAGGCTTCGGAGATACTGGCGTGATGCTATGTTTTGTTATGTTATATTAGCACTTAAATGACTAAAGTAATCATAGACTAGGAGATTCGGAATGGCAATAGCCTTGGCACTATAATATTTATATTTCCTCGTAATAAAATTATGTTGTTTAAGGATTGAGCTAAATATACTAAGTTATTTGACAATCTGATAAAGTAAATCTTCAAATAAAACAACGTTTTTAGCCATAACAATGGCATTGACATCATTCGTTGACAAACACACATGTCCATAATTATAATAGAGTGCCGTATCTTTAAATAAGTAATTTAAAAAAAGTTATGCACAGAAAAGAATTCAGAAAATGTATTGATAGAATACCCTTCTGCCTAACCCTTCGGGGAATACTGGCGTGTTTTTTTTTCCTTTTTCCTTTTCGGTGTTGTATTTTAACTTCCGGCCGGTTTCAGTTCTATCAAAAATAGGATAAGTATGAATGAATGAATGAATGAATTTGCCAGTTAGGCATGCAATCAATTATATAAGATAGGTAGTAGATATAAAATAGAAACGTATTGTTTTTTATATGGTTTGGATGTTAAAAGCGACGGCATTTTCACAATATTAAATATGACATCAGATTTAACAAGTTTATGTATTAAAAAAACAAAAAGGTTTATTTCCAACAACCATGTACCTACTACAATATCATTCTTTAAGTATGAAATACTTGTTTTGAGAGGCCTCGCTCTTCCAGAACGAGTATATTTATTATACTATAATTATATTATTATAATATTATATAGTTATTGTACATATTATATTACTATTATAGTAAACCTAAGAGTACTTATTCGAATAAACTTAAACTTACCTTCAAACCTTCAAGAAAAGAGCGTACTCCTTTTTAAAAGGCCGGCAACGCACTTGTGACTTCTCCGGTGTTGCGGGTGTCCATGGGCGACGTTAATCGCTAACCATCAGGCGATCCGTCTGTTCGTTTGCCGCCTATGCCATAAAAAAAATATTAAGTACTTATATGCAAAGCTATGAATCTGTTATTTTCGGGATACTTTATATCTACTCGTAGTGTGCTCGTAATAACCAGAATATTTATTTTTCAGTACAAAATAAATATTCAAACACACAAAATGTATGTTGGCAATGAACTAATTGCCTACATTTAGCACGTTTTAATATTTATCTTTCGTTGTAAAAGTAGCAAAATGTGTGAGTGAACAAACTATGGAGTAAATATAGAGTAGCAATAATGCTGTTTTAATAATAGTACATGATTACTATATTATTAATTGTATATTTGAAGGAACGTCAATTTTTAATAATTAAGTGGACGTTGAACTAAAAAGATTTGTATTTTAGATCTTGCTCAAGTTTGCACGTTCCAAACAATGCAGAGTTGAACATGATAAATGCAGTTTCATTCCTAGCACCCAACTACCCCAACTCTACTTAGTTAATAAAATTGGCCACAGCCTCTCTTCTCGTTACAAAAGAGAGGCTGTTAATTTAGAACCCGAATACTCGACTTTATTGGGGTATAATCTGACAAAATAGACGAAAAACTTTTTTTTTAATATATATAAACGTTGCCCCACACTAGGAATTATTCCTGTATCGTGGGTGCGTTTACAAACACATACATATATTCACATACACAAAGACCCAGACCCGAAACAACTATCTGTAGATAGTACAAATATTTGTTCCGTGCGGGAATCGAACCCGCGACACGTAGCGCAGCAGTCGATCTCTCAACGACTGCGCCAACCGTGCCGTCAATAATAGGTAGGTATATATTATGAAGAAATACAACCGGTTTATAAATTTTCGCAAACTAATTCAAAGTAGCGTTGTAGTATTACAAATCAATCGATATATTCCCAAAACACCTCAAACTGTAATTATTAATGGCTTCTGTATAAGACAATGACGTCTGAGCTGAATCACAAATTACCTACTCACTTTTTATATAAGAAACCTAAAGTATACATCATTGCTTGGCCACATAAAACAGCAAAAGGAATCGAGATGCAATCAGCATTAAGTTATGTAAATAAACAGGTTTTATATAGATGTGTTGTAATATAACCGGTTCATTTTGAGTACCGTTTCGCAACCGTTGCAAAAACTCAGCACGTGACTTAAAATTTCTCTTAGCTCCGGCTTTATGTGTTATCTCTTTTGTATACCAGAAGAATGATTAGAGATTGAGAGTAATTTTGGTTCACCCGCTAAAAAAAAGTTTTTGTTTTAGTGGTATATTTTATAATTGAGATGACTTGTGATTTCACTGAAGGATTAAGAACAGTTTCCTTATTAATAGTCTACATATTGATCTAACATCTAAGGACGCATTCGACATAAAAGTGTCCCAATATGGCAGCTTTGATGATCCATACCACAGAACAACTCAGGCATCATTGGTATGTTATAAGAGTTTACGTGATGTCAACCGTCAATAACTATCGCGGAATCTAAAGTATAAAGAAGTTATAGCTTTGTTTAATTTATATAACAGTTAGATCTATACTAAATATGACAAATTCCGTACATTCTACGGAGAAAGATACATCTTTTATCTCTATCTCCAAGAAAGATAAAAGCGTCAGTCATAGTCAGTCAGCTTCTTTGTCTATTTTCTTTTAAGACCAAAAATGACAACCCTACTCTAAATCTTCTTATTAAAGACAACTCAGGAGAATAAACGGTGAACTTTGGAATATAAAGACAACTCAGGGGAATAAAAGAATAATATAGGGAATAAAGGAAATAAATTTCTAAAGTCGAATCAAACTCAATTTTACGCATCGACCGCATCCATATTGCTGATTCGCATCAACTGGTCCGCTTTGAGCTGTTCACCAAAGGATCCAACAGTGGAATGCAGAACAAAGTAACGCGTAAAATCGATATTGTTAAAAATACTTAGACAGCCTCTGTACGTACAAATAACGTCGAAATTGCATATTTATATAATGTTCCATGCACTTAGCACCTTTCTAAATAAAGATCTAATGAATTCTCGGGATAATAGCAGATTTACTACCTAATGAAATGTTACTGTGTATTACTTTTTGCCTCCCGAACGGCGAGATTTTGTCCCGTGTTACTTACTCTTCATAATATTGTATTTTGTTATGCTCTTATTAACTTTAGGCATGTTTTTACGTCTGATTTTACTTATTATTTTCTGTCATTTATAACATTGGAATCACTCATGTAATGATGGAAAGAGTAGCTAGTCAGCAATGGTGGTATCTGTAACTGATTTCCCAGGATGGGCCAGACGATCTCAAGTATTATCACTCATGGAGGCTCTTTTCTTAGACTCCATGCAGTCTTCCACTATAGAAAATTGCTTTTGATAAATTTCTGTCTAAAATTCTATCAGGAATAGATATTAGCACAATTTCTAATGATGTAACTTTACCTATGAGTTCATCATTCAACTGACATAGTATTCTCTTACGCGTGAGTTTGTGATTAATCAAAAAGCTGATACATAAAATGTATCATAGTGACGCAGGTAACTAACTACGTCATATTCCAGACAACTAAATATAATTTAATACCAACCAAATGCAAAATGCGGATACAACAAAATATTGTTAAAACCCGCAAAGGTATTACCAATAAAACATGACTCACTCATTTGTTTTCCTCATTTTGGGAAATAAGGATAAGCTAATAATCTTCCTAATACTTACTAAATTTTAATTATTTTATCTGCAACATTATTCATAAAGCTTCACTGGTTTTATCAATCATACATTCGGGAGTGAGGGTCACCACACACAACAATAGACTACACTTTATTTCATGGGAAATATGTGTGTGAATGAATACCAGTTCAACACTGCATATCTGGGAAATGCGGGCTTTCAGCTGATATTTTACAACCAAATTGAATTCTGTCCTCTCGTTACAGGACCTGCGCGTGACTACAATCCTCGGTGCCTTCGGTACATGTCTGGGAGCATGGCTGAAAGTCTTCTCCGTGCCGCAGCACATGTTCTGGCTCGGCTTCATGGGGCAGACGGTGGTTTCCATTGCCCAGGTCTTCATCCTCAACGTGCCGCCGCGGCTCGCAGCCGTGTGGTTCGGAGCTAACCAGGTGTCCTCCGCCTGCAGTGTTGGCGTTTTTGGAAATCAGGTATGTAGTCTATAGATTTAAAAGTGGTTTTTATATATAATTATACACGAAAAGAACCTCGTCAAGTGATGATGTCTAAATACGCCCGACACCTCCTGGTCAGTCCTGTTATTGAACGTATCAGAAAGCATTTCAAAAAGTTAAAATTGCAAATTTATAATAAGTTGGTTGTTCTTCTTAGTAAGCGATAGCAAATAAAATTTTATCTTTTTGGTGACTACATACGACAATTCTTTCTTTCATAATAGCTTAAACATATTATGGTTATAGACAAATAAATTGTTGAGTGACTGTCGTAAACTATAATGACTGTTGTCAAATGCCGCGCGTTTTTCTCTGACGTGTTTTCAGGTAATAAGTCTATTATGACGTCACAACGCTCGTCATTACTAACAAGCGCTTGATCATATTCAAGGAAAACCAACTTTGAACATACAATATCCATTAATATATATACCTAGGTATAATAGATCCCTTACTTACGCATTGGAGATTTTCATGGACCCCTGGATTCGTAATTCAGTTGAACCTTTTCTTACCCAATTTGAGCAGGCAAATCTGCCCAACAATGATATCCATCTTATCGAAAATATATCACCACACAAATTGGAAATATATGTATATCTGAACTATTGATAGACCAGTATGTGATGTGCGAGAAAGCTTGAAGTATATATTTGAGGGATAGAGGCAAACAAACCTTGCTTTAAGTGGGTACTTGAATTCTGCAGTTCTGAAATGTTTATTGAAACCATTATCAATGTTAATAAGCTGTATTGTATAAATATGAATGATAAGAACAAAGTGAATGTGAATATACAATAGATCGGATTACAGGTTTCCAAGATCTAGGTTTCAAAACAAAAAGGTGAAAAAAGTTTCGTAAACTTGGCGAAAATAACGTGGCATTGACGTTTCGATCTCTTGCTGTATCTGTTTCATCCTAGCGATCAAACCCAGCTATTGCTAAACACCACTCTAAGTATATTTATTTATTTAATTTATATGAAATTACCAATTATAACAGTTCCGTATTTTCGTTTTAACTCTACGTCCTTAAAACTCAGACCAAATTAAGTTGAATACTTCTTGGTGGAACTTTAAACGAACTCTGTTAAACCAAGATACATTTCCCTCGCAATAGTCGGTAAGAACATAAAAGCTGCTTCCCTTTTTCAATAGCCAGTTCTTAATAAACAGCTAATTAACCTAAATCATTAAACTTCTCTTTCATCAAAATCATTAAAAGTCTCTTGTTTTTTTTTTTATTTGATCCAATACCAATACTCAAGCTAAGAAACCGATACAAACTCCAATCGAGAGTTTTTAAGTCAGCTACTAATCTACCGATAATGGAATTTATAATGGAGGGCCTTTACCGGACAATGGAGGGGAAAAGACTTCGTTTTATCGCAGTCATTTACTTAAGCAAAGTAATCAACTGTTGTTGTTAAAACGTGTTAAGGACTTTATATTGCTTTAAATCTAAAGAGACCACAGGATTCTCTGCTTCTTCCGTCATGTTGACTTCATATCATGTGAATTTTTATACTTTGGTAGAAGGGTGCCAGTCAGGGAGATTCATAGTAGGTAATACTAATATATATTGTTTATCAAGTAGGCATAGCTTGCCACAAAAGTGTATTTCACAAACTCATATTGTATTTTAACTAATAAACTGCCTCATTCGTCTAATGGACGCATCTGGTAAGCGTGAGGTCCTGGCTTCGATTCCCGGGTCGGGGAAAGTGTTACTGTTTTTTTCTGTATGGAAATTTTCAGTAGTAGCAGATGGCAATAGGCTCGCCCCCTATTAAATGGGACACTAATGGCGTTGGCGAAATATGGGTGTAGAATAGTACACATCTGCCTAACCCTCAGGGGAATACGGGCGTGATGCTATGTATGTTATGATATGCTACGACGACGACACGGTTGGCGCAGTGGCTAAGCGATGCGCTACGTGTCGCGGGTTCAATCCCCGCACGGATAAATATTTGTATGATCTACAGATAGTTGTTACGGGTCTGGTTGTGTGTGTATGTGACATGTACGTTTGTAAACTGTACCCACGATACAGGAGAAATCACAGTGAGGGGAAATGTTAAAAAAAAAAGTTGTGTATTAGTGCTAATAAATACATAAATTAAAATATCAGGATCATTTGAACTACCTCTGTTACTAGTTTTGTACAAAAAGTACTTATTCACAGTACACGATTTTAATCAAGGCGATAACGGTATTTATTAGTGCTCGTACCTAGGCGTATTGGTAAAGTGTGAATTACCTAAGCCTAATTACTAGTTTTAATTAGTTAAGAACCACTTTGACTCGTAAATTGTTATATTATTCGTTTAAGACGTAGATACTTGTATTGCACGTGTCCACTCACGATATACCTTCATAGCATCGCGCCTGTGTTCTTCGTTGGAGTTAGGCAGAGGTGTAGATAATATTGTAGGCTCACATATCACCAATCCGGGTATTAAGTCCTTTGGAAAAGGGGCGAGGTAAGATATTCTCAGTATGAGGCTGGAGTAAGTTCCGTAAATTACCTCGGCCTCTATAATTTTGCCTCCATCATCATCATCATCATCATCATCAGCCACAAGACGTCCACTGCTGAACGAAGGCCTCCCCCAAGGGGGGGTTTGCCATAATCCCCACGCTTGGCAGGCGGCTTGGGGATCGCAGTGGCTCACCGATTAGTGAGGGGACGCTGCTGCCCGTCCTCCGGTGTCTGGCCGCAGTTTTAAGACGTACCCGGGTCGGATAAGCCTTTGCCTCTATACTTACTACAAAATCTAGGATTCCTTATTTATAATAAAATCTAGCGACCCGTCCCGGCTTCGCTCGGGTACAATTTCAAATATCAAATCAACAAATATCAAAATATCAAAATTTAAAATCGTACCAATTTTTAAATCAGGCTGCACAAAGAATGCAGCAAATTACAGACCCATATCGGTGCTACCGGCCTTAAGTAAAATTTTTGAAAAATTAATTTTAAACCAATTGCTAGCATATTTCAACGAAAATGGATTATTGCATGACAAACAGTTCGGGTTTACAAGGGGAAGATCAACAGAAGATGCTGGATCTACTTTAATGAAAGCTATCTTTGGGGCCTGGGAAGAGGCACATGATGCTCTGGGAGTGTTCTGTGACCTATCTAAGGCATTTGACTGCGTAGATCACCGCACCCTTATTCTGAAACTAAAATATTACGGAATTCAAGGTAAATCTATTGATCTTGTAAAATCTTATTTGTCTAAACGGGAGCAAAGGGTTGCTATTGATAACGTTACTTCTTTAGGCTCGTCAGTTAAAATAGGAGTTCCTCAAGGATCAATATTAGGTCCTTTTTTGTTCTTGGTATATATCAATGATCTCCCTTATATGATAAATGATAATATTATGTCCAATATTGTCTTATTTGCTGATGATACATCACTTATTTTTAAAGTAAACAGGAAGGATAGGGATCTTGCTGAACCTAATACCGTACTCAACTTGATTTCAGATTGGTTTTCTGCTAATAACCTTCTCTTAAACGCAGGGAAGACAAAATGTGTTAAGTTTTTATTACCAAATGTTCCCCGTATAAATACAAATCTTAGACTGGACGGAAAAATATTAGAACAGATTCCCTCAACTGTCTTCTTGGGCATCGCCGTAGACTCTGGACTGCAATGGGGGCCTCACATAGGTATTCTTGCAGGTAAATTGAGTTCTGCTGCATATGCTGTTAGAAAGATAAGACAATTAACAGATGTGGCTACGGCTAGATTAGTATATTTTGCTTACTTTCACAGTATCATGTCTTACGGCATTTTACTGTGGGGATCGGCTGCTGATGCTGAGACAATTTTTATACTACAAAAAAGAGCAGTCAGAGCTATTTATAATCTAGGTTCTCGTGTTTCGCTCCGTGAACTATTTAAGGAGATAAATATACTTACCCTGCCGGCCCTTTACATTTTCCAGAACATTATGTACGTCCGTAAGAATATAACTAGTTTTAGCAAAGTAAGTGACATGCACAGTTTGAACACTAGAAATAAAAACAAACTTGCAGTCCCCGGTTTTAGACTCAGCAAGACCGGAAAATCATTTATGGGGAATTGTATTAGGTTCTATAATAAAATTCCTGATAGCTTAACGAATTTACCAGATAATTTGTTCAAACCACTGATAAAGCGTATCTTGATGTCTAGAGCTTATTATAGTATAAATCAGTATATTGAGGATAAAAATGTCTGGCATACAATTCCATCCTGCACAAGGCGACCCGCTGGCACTTTAAATTAATTTCTTGTATTATGTAATCGATTTTATTTTTATTGAATTTTATTTTTATTTTCTACTGACCTACCCATTGACATTGTATTTATTGTTTTTTTTTTTTTTTTTTCTATTTATACAATTTCTGACATGTTTAATTATACATTTTTTTTTCTCACATTTTTATTTTGGGATTGTTTTCTGTTATGGGACCGTATTGATACTTGTTTTATATACGGGTTAAATAACCTAAATTTGTTATTATGTGAGAATCGTGTAGACGTAATTTTATATTAATTAATAGACATGATAGCTGTCTGGCAGTTTGAGTTTGTCATGCTCACTCAAATGTCCTGCTGATGGTGGCGGTGTGTGTCGGGTCGTTCGGTTCCCTGCAAAATGGTTGAGCTGAATGACGCTGACACATACGTCTTACTCGTGAACGGGTGCCGTCTGCTGGGACTGGTCAGCTCTTAACTGTCATGGCAGTATTATCAGAAATTTCTAGATATTATAGTTATCAGTTTGTCTAGTCTAGACCTAGTACCTACTACATTTTCCTCACATAACGTTGAGGGAATAATGTATTCATCATAATTATTATGAAATGTTAAACAATCAGACTTCAAAAGAGTAACCATGGAGTTTCTTGCCCGTTCTTCTCCATAGGAAAACAACACTTTGGAACGAGGCAACTAGAGTCTGACTATTCATAAGTGCCTTTAACTGGTCTACATGAATAAAAATATATTTTATTATTATTATTATAATATCCGATTTAATGAAAAAATTCTTTCCTACAACCTTTTTTGACAATTACAAACACAACAAAAAAAGAATTAGCCAAACAGGTGCAGCTGTTATAAAGTTATGCGCTTACATACATTTTTGGCAATTGATATTTATTTATATGAGATAGATTATTGCTTGGTTTCAATTATTAGTATAAAAAAGTAGTTATTTTTAATTACTGAGCCAATTTTAAGTAATAGTTCTTTAATTATATTTATTCTACAATATTTAACACTCTATTTAATTTTTTCACGCTGTTAATGGCAATCATGTAGGTAATTTTTCGCTTTAATACCATACTTTGTAAGCTATAAGTACTATGTATTATACACTTATGATTTTACAAATAAAATATCTATATCTTTATCATAATTTCGTTCTATGTAAAAAAAAATAGAACTCCCGACATTAAACACAAGAAGTCATGCTCAGCCACAGCACAGCATACCGAATAACGAGATAATGATCGTGTTAACTTAAACACGATCATTCCGTCGTCAAAGATCAACTTAAACAACACAAAGATACTGAACACGTTCCGATGTTCTTTGTTAACTTGAGAAACTTCAATCCTTATTTAATATTCAATGTAATAAAGCCTTTAAATGCAAAAACTTCGCAATTAGAAAACGTCATTTCGGGCACGCCGAAATTTGTCGCAATGTTTGAATAAATTCATTATAAGTTGTGGAAGATTGTTATGGGCCAAACTTAGTTATGTAACTTCGTTTTAATTGTGTGGGGAAAATCAAGAAGCGATGGGCGCTGGTAAAACCCTCAAGAAACAAGGTCGTCAGTAACATCGATGTAAACATTTACAAGTTTAACGCATAACAATTAAAAAACCGGACTTAAATAAAACTAGCTTTCTGCGCTAGGTGCTAGGAGTGGGCGATAGAAATCGTATATAGATACAATATCTATATATCGGCACAATATCCAATATCTATATATCGGACGGCGCGCAAACTATGTATTACAATATCGCTCGAGTGGCACTGCACAGAACTACACAATAATAATAACGTAAAATATCTATGATACTCTGAAGTCTGAATACATAGATTCGACCGAACCGCTGCACCACTTACGTTTCAGAATATCATAGATTCAACCAATACGCCAATACGCCATTAACATGTGGTACTACTTTAGTTTCCGAGTACCATAGATTCCGACCAATATATAGATATTGAAATATATAGATTCGATATCTGATATTCAAAACCAATATATAGATACGATTCAATACAGCGTAAAGACGATATTACCCAAGCCTACTATGTGCGGTGCGGTGGTAGCGGGCCGCACGGAACAAAAATATTTGTATTATCTACAGATAATTGTTTCGGGTCTGATTGTGCGGGTGTATATGTGACATGTACCTATATTTGTACATAACAAAACGACGAATCATTTAATTAATTTATTTTTACTTAAGTGTTTAAGTAAAAAAAAAATATATAAACAGGTTAAAAACCTGCAGTGACTGTCGCCAACTTTTGAGGATAGTCTGATTGCACTACTAGCGTAATTCTCGTTCTCATTCCTACATAGCATCTGTCTGTATCCTCGAAGGGCTAGGCAGAGATTTACTATTGTGGACCCACATTTCGCAGGGAATCAACACCCAGGTTCTCATGCTCAGCAGTCGCGCTTTAGATAAATAAATAAGGCAGTTCTCATTCATTATTGTTTTAAATCATATATTAAGTAGGATCCCTCTTTACTATTGATGGACTGTACCTATACTAAACAACATAAAAATAATAGCATCACGCCTGTATTCCCCGAAGGGTTAGGCAGAGGTATAATATTGTAGACCCACATTAGTAGAGTCCCATGTAATAGGGGGCGAGCCTATTGCCATCTACCGGGTACAGTTCCAGACTCTGTGCTGCTACTGAGAATTTAAATCCAATAACACTTTGCCCGACCCAGGAATCAAACTCAGGACCTCACGCTCAGCAATCACGATTGCGACCACTAGACTAACGAGGCATTAAATTATACTAAACAAGTAATTATTTTTTGCTTTTTGTAATTAGACTATTTATTTAGGTATGTACCTTTACGTCGTAGCTATTTTACTTGGGATGAGAGATAACCAAATGAGATGCCCAAATCTCACAGGCCCGTTTACGACCGTATTATACACTATAACACTTAATCCTAATAAAGTAAAAGGAAATATTAATAAAAATCATAACGCAAGGTCTCTAGGCCCTGGACGACCTCGATAAAAAAGTCATTCAATTATAAATCTTAACTCAACGCAAAAAGAGTTAGTCAGCGTAATAGTATCTGATGGCCAATTCCCATCCTCCGTTGCCTGCCTTCAGTTTGATAAGACAGCAAAATATTTTAGAATCTGAAGGGACTTCACCTACTTAAAGTTTATTGTATACTCGACGCGAATTATAGGAACGTCTCAAGTGAATATAAATTGAGTTATAAAGATGGAACGTCACACTAGGGTTCCCAAAATATACTGTTAAAAACAGTATCATTCTTTTTTCGCTCGTTAATAGTTTTTACTGTAATAATAAATTGTGCTAGAAGCTCCAAAAAATATGTTTTTAAAGGGTCATAGAAATAAAATACTGTTCATTTTAGTTATTCGACCTTAATATACTTTGTTTCTCTTACAAAAAGTTGGGAACCCTATGTCACACAGAAAATATTTATCTTTCTTTTCAATTTTTTTTTTAAATAACTTCTCCCCTCATTCCTTAGCCTAGGTACGTTTATAAACACAAATACACACACGGACACAAACCCGGAACAACTATCTGTCGATTATTCAAATTATCCGGTCCTAGAATCGAACCAGCGACACGTAGCGCAGTAGTCGATTGTTCAACCACTGTGACAACCGTGCTTTTGAACAACGATGGTTTACGATATTATTTTATTAGGATTTCCTGCAAGGATTTGCACATGTTCTTGGTGCTTGGTACCTCATAACGCTAGTTCGTTTCCTACATCTTTTTATGACCTATAGATAGTTGTTCCGGGTCTAGGTCTGTGGATGGGAGATGTAACTTTCCCCACGATAATTATAGTAGAAATTATCTGCTAATTCCCTTGGGACGGCAATGACAATATTTCGACTTTGATCGATAACCGAAAATGAATCAAAGAAACCTATAATAATACAGTATTAAAAATTTAACTATCTAACATACTTGAAACTTAGATAGGTACTAATCTAGTTCAGTCAATATCAATCATGAGGTTTTTAAAGTTTAGCCGCTGGACACGGAATAGATTTATTATTTATTTTATTTTTATTAAAAAAAAGCATTGGTCCCACTCTAGGATTTCTCCGGTATCGTGGGTGACAGTCATGTTACAATGCACAACAACTATTTGTAGATCATACAAATATTTGTTCCTTGTGGGAATGGAACCCGCAACACGAAGCGCAGAATGCTTATCGCTTAGCCACTGCGGCAATCGTGCCGTCTAATAATAATAAGTACCTATGTACGTTTAGAATACAAGATTGTTAAAACGTATCGTCATATTTCGCCAATTTAATCATTACATATTTGGTGTTGTTATTCGCACTTGGCTGTCAAAATATTGACCGTCTCGAGATATACATATGAATTATCTTCTCAAACAATTTGTTAGTATCATTATTATCAAATTGAATGTTATTACTTTATTAACGTAACGTGAAGGTCATGAATTTAGTATTATCACCTCTACTTGTTTGCTGTATCGGAAGCCTAATATAAGCAACATTTTGATCTAAAAATGAGATGGTAATCGTTCCACCTTGAACTATTATTTGGTATTTTATTAGTTTAATCACTTTTTCGAAAAGTCTTTGCCAGAACCAAATGTCGAAGAAAGACAAATGCGAAGTCAAAGTAAAGGAGCATCTGTTCCAAATCAGTAATCATGCTTTTTCCCCGTCCTGTCAAGATATATTCACAGGATAGAAGTACACGTATGGATACGTACACCCAGTATTCGTCGTTAATGTAATATTCTTCACGGTCTGTCGAAACAAATTGTATTGACACTGCGGCGGCGCATTCGGAGGCACGAGGTTGCTAACCCGTCGACTTTGCCAATATTTTCCTCCATCAGTCCTTGACCTGCACGCCAGGATGTATCTCATTTGTATTCTTCCTTTTATCTGAAAACGGGTTGAGGATATTATGTGAATATATCTATGTTAGTATCTACTTCCGATACACTCTGGAACAAAAACAATTTAAATAAAGTCGAATCAATAAGATATAAATTACATAAGAGAGAGAGATCGAGTAAGCAGGTGTGAAAACAAAATATTGGAGGAATTATTGTATCGTAAAATGATTTAATTTTTTATATTTTTATTAATAGTTTATCACTGCAAACAAGTCGTAAAGTAATGTAACCAAATACTGTTTCGGCTTTCTATAGCTACTTAAATCATCATCATCATCAGCCAGAAGACGTCCACTGCTGAACGAAGGCCTCTCTCAAGGGGGGGTTTGCCATAATCCCCACGCTTGGCAGGCGGCTTGGGATCGCAGTGGCTCACCGATTAGTGAGAGGACGCTGCTGCCCGTCGTCCGGTGTCTGGCCGCAGTTTTAAGACGTACCCGGGTCATTAAATATTACGGCTACTTAAATATGGTGATAATATTACCAAGAACCTTATAGTAAAACATTGGAAAGAAAAATACTTTATTCGAAAAATAAATGGATCTAGAATCATGTTATTTAGTAAGACGCGTGAAGAGATCCGGTTTATAAAAATATCTTGATATTATGCAATCCGTATGAATGTTTCACGGATGTCTTAATTTATGGAACAAATTATTCCATTTCAGCAGCCCGGAGAATTAGGGCTGACATTAAAAAAATAGTAGTAAGAAATATTAGTTGTTCGAGTTTCAAGGATTAGTACGAAAGGAACACCGCTCTATAGGAACGGTGTACATCAAAGAGACTAAACTCTGTGGACTTTCAATAGTAATATTATGATGTATAGTGTTATCTGCTAGTCGGTACCTACCTTATAATTAGCAATTAACCAGATCTTTCGGTCTAGAGGCAGTATGGACCAATTTTTATTTAATTAATCCCACTCGTCTCACCACCATCTTGCTTCACCGCGTCGTCTGATAGTAGTGTTTAGAATATTTATTGAACGTGTTTCTATGAATACATAAGGTTTTATTGATGAATCCATACAAGTGTATCACTGATTCTAGTCTCCCTAACATACAATCACTCCACGTGAGTCGGTTCTGTTCCAGTGCTCGCGTGATTGCGCTCGGAAGCGATCATCCAATTTGAATGAGGGGTCTCTGCCAGACGCGTTTTGTATCATTGATCAAATTGAATGTAACTCTGCAATTGTAGTACCTACTATTATGTAAGCTGGTGTTGTTACATATGCGGTAGTTATTTTTGTTTGTTTTAATGCCTAGTAACTTCTTTTTTTAATTTTATACGTCGACGTCTTTTGAAATTCTGAATTAGCCAGATGACACAACATTGGTTGGTTTTATCATTTCTATTTTTATTTTTGTCAGATTAATACGATTATTGTAGGATATATTGGCTATGTAAAACAGGTTCTTGCTTTTTAATGTACTTAGGCAATGTTCAAATAAACCTATGCTGAACATTATTTTCAAGCTTCCTTCAATAACAGATTTTAACTTAAATGAATCCAATACTTTTCGCGTTGGCAGTTAAACTCGTAAATATTATTTCAATAATAATTATAGATTTTGCTTCCTTTTATTGTTATTCATTGGATTATTATATAAGAATCATATTTTTTTTCTCTTTATTCATTCATGAAAAAATTTACTGAAACTGTTTTTAGGTATCCTCCTGTTGACTAGGGTCTTAGAGCTTCATGCTTAGTTGATGTACAATCATCAGTAAATAAGAGACAATAAATTCGCTTGATATGATGCAAGAGGGCCATTAATTATTGCAATATGTATTATGTTCTTATTGCCATCTGCAGGTTGCTAATCTAGCAACTGGTTTGGGAGTGTTATAAGCAATATGTAAACCTTGTTCTCATTGCCAAGGTGATTACAATGTCAGGCATTCAAGTCCATAATACCTTCATCAAAATCGTAGCTACGTAGCTATCACGCAGATCGATCGATCTGCGAGGTTAAGCAGTGCTTGACGCAAGCAGTCTTTGGATGGGTGACCATTTTTCACATATCGAGACCCCTCCTTGCTTCCGAAAGCACGTTAAGCATTTGGTCTCGGGTGTCACACGAAGACCTATGACTGTCGATACGGGTGTCGGTAGTCCAAAAAAGTAAGACATCTAATCTAACCTTAGAGTATCAGTGTCTCCCAGGAATTGGGCAGCGGGGGTCAGAAGACATTCGCTCCGTGTAAAATACTGATCTTCAGCCGCCACTGGTTGAATTGGAAACCGACCCCAATGTAGTTGGGAAAAGGCTAGGCAGATGATGAATACCTTCATGAAAAGGTATTTGTATGTAACAGAACTTTATAATACCTCCTCCAGGCGCTTTAAATTGTTAATCATTGTAATATAGTGTACAGACAAACTAGAAAAAACGGTTAGCCATAATTGTACTATCCAAAAAATATGTACCTATATGGGAAGTTTATGAAACTCAAAATATTTGGTCAACTTACTGCTTCATTACCACACAGCCTTACTGCTCATTTAGGCAGATGCCTATCTATGTGACTAAGCTCAAAACTAGACAACATTACAAAAATTTTGGTTTATTCGGACAGACTGAGCGCTTCATCAGAGTTCGTGAAAAATTTACCAGCAACGCATATTTCATATAAAATTAAAAGTTATGGTACCCAGCTGTCGTCAGGATACATACGACTGGACAACAGAATGGTAAATGAACTGGAATTTTATTGTAACCAACATTTTGGGAATATTTAGTCGTCCAAACAGCATGACGTAAACAGTGTAGACATAGACACAAATAATAGGCGTATCTTTTGCGGATCCCGAAACCCTTACGTAGCTTGATGAATTCATGGTTTATAGTTAATTATGATGTATAAACAAATTGTGGACATCATAAAAAGTTTCTTCTGAGCCAAAATATAACACCATCATCTTTATACCGTTTCTTTAGATAGATAGAATCGTTTTTATTTCAAATAAACCTAATACAGGCACTTATGAAACGTTATAGGACTCTAGTTGCACGGTTCCAAAAAGTTGATCCTATGGAGAAGAACCGGCAAGAAACTCTGTGGATCATTCAAAGTCAAAGGTTTTTATTTCATATGGGCAGGCACTTTGAATCTAGGTGCACGGTTCCAAAGTGGGTTGGTCTTATGGAGAAGAGACCGGCAAGAGACTCCATAGAGATCGGCAAGAAACATCATCCTTTCACATTATACTTTCAGAATGGTGTCAAAAAATAAATTGGACCCATTACTGTCCTATTGCTGGTCAAGGGTCTCTTCTCAGAATGAGAGGTTAGGCTTTAGTGTGTCATAGTGTTTGAATATAATTATAATTCTCTCGACAACTATAAAACCATACCACCTATAGGACCGTTAGACCTTAAAAAAATGTTGGTCTCCAAAAGTCAACTCATAAACAGACCTCATTTGATTGACAAGTTTAATCAATCATCTTTGAACATTTTTAAGAGGATTTTTTTGCAACAGAAAGTCTATTAACTATTAACTGTTCTAAATGACCTTTTACCTCACAGCTCTTAATCAATTTTGTTAAGATTGATAGGAACTCTTGAAGAAGTTAGAGCTATTTCATTTCACGGTCTACCTATTTGCTCTCGATAAACGATTTTTCCTATGATCGATTATTGCCATCGTTATACCTATATTTAGACTTTCCAGTTAAGTATGTATGCAAAAGATGCACTATACTTAAGTGTTTTTATTATCTAAGCTATAGCGAATGTGTAACGTTATTGGGCGTAAAATGTAAAAATTTCAATTTTCACACACAGGCCGTGACAAACTGGCTTATAAATCACACACAATACCTTTTGTCCGGTAGGATACAGAGTGCAATGATTAACGAGCCACAGCTTCTGACGATATTAAATTTTTCTTTACCATTCTGCCTACTTATTCAGGATTTGGAAGGATCACCTTGTGATTTTGAGTTCGGTGTCATAAGAGATGTCTTAAGGCTATGAGATATAATTTTTAATATTGAGCGAAGACTCGCGAATTTTATAAGTGTATTGTGGACGGATGTATCCAATTAATACGTGCAATGCGCATGCTAATGATTGCTCAACCGGCAAGAGGTAAGCTTTTAAAATAAATTACAGAAGAAGCATGCTTATGACTAGTCTAAACAGTTTTATTTAATCAAGCCGAAACGGTAGGGCTATAAAACGTTCTACTTTGAAAAGAGTACTTATTATTTAGGAATCCAAGATTAGATAATTATCATTCTGTAGTAAATATAACAAAACTAAAGGAAGTAAGTAGTTCTATTTCAGGTATTTTAAAGTAAGAAGATTTGCTCAATTTACAAGATAACAATTTCTTTCCTTGTCATAAAAATATAAACGGAGCCTTGAAAGAGTAATGATTGTTACCTCATTAGAGTTAAATCGTTTATGACTGAACAAAGTAAAGACCTATAATTTAATGTTCGTGATAGTTTAGTGCATGATTCTCGGATTATTGTGATTGTGTTGTTTTTATGATAAGAACAATATGGTAATTTAAGAAATTATGACGTTTGATTTTTTGCAGCTAGTATAAAGCTAGCTAGGCTAGTCATTTATTTTCCAAAACACAGTGTCCAAGATCATTAAGGCAAAGAAAACGTGACTAAGACACGAGAGTCACGTGATCGTATACATTTTTTTATGAGTAGCACCACTCTTTTGTTTCACTCAAACAATCGGAATCTATTGAATACTAGCTGTGCCCGCGACTTCGTTCGCGTGGATGTCGGAACTTAACAATGTATTTTTTAGTGAGACCAAATGCACTTAAACCTATTTTTTACTAAAATAAAAGAATTTTTCTAAAATAAAAGTAGCCTAAGTTACTCCTTATTACATCAGCTACCTGCCAATAAAAGTCCCGTCAAAATCGGTCCAGCCATTTCAGAGATAAGCCTATACAAACAGACAGACAGACAAAAATTGTAAAAAATGTTATTTTGGTGTATGTACCGTATATATATTCATATGCGTGTAGTAAAAAACGGTTATTTCAATATTACAAACAGACACTCCAATTTTATTTATATGTATAGATGTATGTACTTATTTCTTAAATGAAAAGATTATTGCTACTACTTTTGTCTTACTTGAGCTTGTTGCAATATTAGTATTCTATGATAACAATACGTGAGTTAATATTTTTGAAAACAATTAGAAACTGAACAAATATTTCTTTCTAGATCAGCTGTTTTTGTAATATCACTCTAAACATCAGTATATTTTTACACACGAGTAACATAACACAATGAGACTGAACAATAAAACCTCTTACTTATTACTTGACGTACCCATGTAACAATGTTAGAGCAACATAGCAATACAACTACCTATTGCTAATAACTTACTCTAATCAATCGCCGTTACACATCGTAAAGCTTGCCTTCACTGCGTGTAGGGCTGTAAGCATTGTTAATAACATCCCATCACTCCTGTAATGTCCTCCTGACCGAATTTCGGTCACAGCGGATATTAACCAACTACGCAGGAGATATTATAGAGCACGAGTGTGTGCGCAAACACAGATGCACTCTCTATTCCTTCACTCTCATAGTCAGTGGTGTGCGGTGCATAAAGACAAAAAGACACTGCCTACCCTACATATTCATATTCATATTCATATTTATTTGCATAACTCAGATACATATTTATTATGAGATATTTGAGGTGGCAAATCACATACATCATTATTTAATCGACAAGACGACGAACCAATACCAACAGGCAGCAGGTATTATTGCTAAGTAAGCTTTTAAAATTTTCTTCTAACCTGTCTAAAAACGCTGTGCACGCCGCTACTCATAGTCCGATGGGACGGCAATCCGACACGACCGGAGAGAGATCAGGCGCAGGACCAACGGCTTTACATGCTTTCCGAGGCACGGTGTGTATCGACACAAAGACCCAGACCCGAAACAACTATCTGTATATGATATAAATATTTGTTCCGCGCGGGAAGCGAACCCACGACACATAGTGTCATCACTCCTGTATTCGCAGAATGAATATGTAGCGATTTACACCGTTGTAACTAGGTACAGATGTCGTTACCTATAGGTAGGGGGTAAGCCTATTACCGGGCACGATTATATACTCTCATTGGTCTAATGTTCGCAAGCTCGACTGCTGAGCGTGTCATCCTGGGTTCGATTCCCGAGTCGGTTAAAGTGTTATTGGGTATTTCTGTTTAGAAATTCTCAGTAGCAGCACAGAGTCTAGAAATGTGCCCGGTAGATGGCAAAAGGCTCGCCCCCTATAACATGGGACTCAAGAACGGCATCGGCAAAATGTAGATGTACAATAGTACACCTCTGTTTAACCCTTCAGGGAATACAAGCGTGATATTATGTTATGTTCATTCTAAACTCCAAGCTGCTATTTGCGTTCACTAGAGTAAATAGATCGTTTTTATTTTACACCATAGAATATAGCATAAAGTGTTCTCTGCCAAACCCCATGAAATATATCTATATGGGAAACATAAATATAGACACGCACTTGAAGCCTCAAGCTAAGCGGATTAATCGTGAACTCGTCAGGTTCGCCGAAATCTTCTTTAAGGAGTAGCGCGGAGTCTGGAACTGTGCCCGGTAGATCGGCTCGCCCCCTATTACATGAGACTCAAACAAGAAATGTGAGTGTACAATAGCACACCTCTGCCTAACCCTTCGGAGATTACAGGCGTGATGCTATGTTTTGTTATTCCTGCTTTAGTCTTCCAACTCTTAAGTGCTCTAATGATTGTATTTCGTTTCTCCCCAGCTCGGCGTCGCGATAGGCTTCGTCATGCCGCCGATGTTGGTGCGTGCAACAGGAACCACCGAAGAGATAGCTGGTGACTTCCGCCTCATGTTCTACCTCGTCGCCGGCTTCACCAGCGTTCTGTTCGTCTTCATAGTGCTTTGTAAGTTTTCTTAGTTATTGAACTCGAAACAGGACTTCAATATATCTGCCTGAACTGACTGAATGTTTTGAATGACTTATTTTATTAGTAGGTAATCAAAATGTTGCACACTTATTTTATAGACAAGTCTTTATCCCTCAGGAATAACTAAATAGAAAAGTTCCTATGGGTGCATTTTTTAGACGCACATAATTAAATAGATAGGTAATATCATACGCTTTTCATGTAAACATCATAGTGCTTAAACTAGTTAAACCTGGAGTTAAAGTTTAGCTAGAAAGTATCACGCAGTTAGTTCGTTTTATCTCATAAGCAGCGACACTTTGCTACGTACATTCCAGTATAACTTTATGAACAACTAACTAACCCAATTTCCTCTGCTGTTAGCTCTTGCAAACTAGGTACACGGGATGCTTTTATGAACATAATGCAGAAAATTATTCTGCTGATACTTTGTAATTTTTAATGAAAATTAACGGAGAACCTTCTTGAATTGTTTAACGAGATTTTCTCTATAAAGTAAGGTAAATATTCGAGAGTATGGAGGAAAGCTTTAGAAGTAAGGTAACTCACGTAAAAAAAAAATTCTAGGCAAAATAATGAATACAAATAAATAATGTCTAAAAGGGCAAGCACGTCATTAACAACTAGTCAAGATGTAACTAAGGTAACATTATTAAATTTGACAGTCTTCAAAGCGGCTCCCCCTACCCCGCCGTCGGCCGCAGCTGACCTCGGCAACAGCCTGGACTCCAACTTCTTCCAGTCTCTGAAGAAGCTCATCACCAACCGCAACTATGTGCTGCTCCTCATCTCATACGGCCTCAACGTAGGCACCTTCTACGCTATATCCACGCTGCTCAACCAAGTCATACTAATTTATTATCCGGTAAGTGAAGTGCTGCAACGTTGGTGGTGTATTTATTTAAATTGTATTAATTAAACAAAGATGTATTAATTAATGGGTTACCTACAACAGTAAAAAGACGTTACATTGTTCCCGAAGACGATCACTGAAAATATAGATCAAACCAAACGTAATATGTTTTGTAATTTTTTATTTTTTTATTTTATCCTCTTGATAGAGGTTTGAACTTGTATGTTTTGCATTCCTCAGTCAGTGTTATTTCCCCTGGGTCTAAACCGAGTTATATATACAGGGTGAATTTTTTTAAGGAATAGCGAAAAATTCTCTAAGGATTCTCGATACCGATTCTGATGAAAACTAAAATTGCATGAAGGGATTTAAAAAAAAAAAATATTCATAGCCAGGAATCGAACCATCTGATTTAAAAAAAAAAATACACGCTGTATTATTACACCCTCCTACAGTGTCGCTAATAAGGATCAAATTCTGGGAAGTAACGGCATACGACAAACTGTATATAGTTATAGATGATTTTATGTCGCTAAAGAAATAGTAAGACATACATTTACATGGATTTTCAGTCCTTACGTATTATGTTAATAATTGGTAGTGAATTTATTTTATCACCACTGCTCGTAAGGTGGTGGAAAACATAAGGAAAACAATTTGTCCTAGTATAACAAAAACGCAAGGACTTGTAACAGCCAATGTAGTTTGACCCTATCTGTTGGTAGTGGCCCTGTTCTAATATTAGGTTGACGATAATGACATTAGTATGATGGCAAACTCCAATCAGTTCTTATGAATCATATGTTACCTTCCAGACTGCTCACACGGACGCGGGTCGCATTGGATTGGTTATCGTGATGGCTGGCATGGCAGGTTCCGTGGTCTGTGGCATCATTCTGGATAAGACACATCGGTTCAAGGAAACAACCTTTGCGGTCTACGCGGCGTCTGCCGTCGGCATGGTTATATTCACCTTCACCCTGGACTGCGGATACATCTCCATCGTTTATTTGAGCAGTATTCTTCTTGGGTAAGTTCAGTTACTCCACAGATTCATATTTGACGAGAAGCACTCGTTCGAGGAAGCCATATTGTCGGTCTAAGAGACAAGACTTTTTTTTTAATTTTATCATTTGTGATTTTTAGATTCTTCATGACGGGGTATTTGCCTGTGGGCTTTGAGCTCGCCTCAGAGGTCACGTACCCAGAACCAGAAGGCACCACGTCAGGACTATTGAACGCTGTTGTTCAGGTAAGAGCAAACTGGCTGCAATTTTTCTAGCTACAACCGAAATGAAGATTCCATAAGTTCAATGGTCTAATTTAGTCCTTCATTTCAGGTATTTGGCATTATAACAACTCTTCTATATGAGTGGATGCTAACCGCCGCGGGTGATCTGTGGTCGAACCTCATGCTGTGCGGGATTCTGACAGTCGGCACGGGGATCACAGCGGCCATAAAATCAGACCTACGGCGACAGGCGGCGCAGAACCGCGCTGCAGAAATCGACAAGCAATAAAACAAACCACAACATAACGTGACCTCTCATCTACAGATCGGAAAGTATTAATAACGTCAAGGTATAATTAATTCAAATTTGGTGACGTAACGACGTATGTAGCGTTGTACAAACTCGTAGTGGATACTGTACACTTGTAATCTTTTCCCTTGGAATCCATTTTTTTTATTGGTACATAATTGGGCTTTTTGATTTACATTGCCTACCTACTATTATGCGAAATATTATCTGTAGAATGGTATCTACTGCTCCCGGGTTTTATAAGAATAAAACTTCTGTACCTAAGCGGTCCGTGCGGCAGATTTCGTAAAAGATGTTCTGATCTTTTTTTTCCAAATGTTTAGTAAATTCGAATAAGGTTCCGGTCTTTCAATATTTCCTCCTCAAGAAGGTACTTATTGTAAACTTATAAAATAATATTATTTTGTCCTTTGCTCGAGGCAGCCAAAAGGGTGGGATCTACGTCTCTCTAGTGCAAAGCAAATGCTAAGTGTACCTATTTCAAAACGACTTTAAAAGAGGCTGCCTCGAAATGAGCAACATTAGGGGTTGGTAGCTGTATCGACTAAGCCTAAAATTAACATGGAATTGACAATCTTGAATACTTGAATCAGTTACCTGCTAGATTCTTTATTAAATGTTACAAAAATCAATGACGAATTTTAAATAGGATGAAAATGGAACAATATCCCGTGAAACTACTCCAACAACAATAGAACCTCGAAATAAATAACTTAATATAAAAGTTGCCTCATTGTGAGTTATTGCAAGCGTGTTATGCAACTTTAATTACCTACGTTTTCATCTAACTTGATAAATTTAAAATATTAGAGAACTAAATGATCTTTATATGAATGTTTATCTTATAGGATTATATAATGTACCTAGAGCTAGAAATTTGGAAATCACGACAATAATAAGTGTGACTGTAACTATACGGTAGTTTTTGCCACAAAATAGAAGATATTAAGACTCTTATGGAATTATATATATATATATATATATACATTATTGGTGTAGATTGGAGATATATTTATGCAAAAATGACTTTTAAATGGACATTATAGACATACCTATATATTTTACAAACTTACATAGATACCTACATTAAAATAATAATACATATTAACGTGTTATGAATGTTAGACGTACCTACGTAACTCGAATCGTCTTTCCTTTCAGAAACTTATAGCTCACGTTATATAAGGGTTAATAATATGTGTGTTTATGTATCTACTTGTTTAGATCTATATCTATATGACTTTGTATAGGTCCCTAAGCACCATCGTAGAGCAATAAGCCTCCCATGGGATACAGTAAAATAGCATCATGGGATGTAGCTTTTTTTGATCGTATATTTGCCATAATTGTTATCTAATAACTAAACTAACAGGTTACATACTGAAGTTCTAAAGTTACCGAGACTTCATGTGTTGTCGTATTATTGGCAAGTGTTGAGCTCCTCAAGAAGTATAACTTGAGATCACCTTAACAAAAGTATATAAGTAATGGCTAAACTATTCATTATTTTTCTCTTTTTCATTACATGTAACACTTACCTTTATATCTGCCGAAAAAGAAAATACTTACTTCTATAAAACTTACCTATATTATATATCTAAACCTAAGAATAGTTCACGAAAAAATAATAATAATACATATTTTTGATCTCCAGCAGTATTTTGGCTAGAAATAAATTTAATCTAAAACCAAAGGGTTTCTCGTAACGAGGCAGCGCCATTTTGGCATCCACGTAAAAGAAATAAAACTTTCGGCCTAAAAGGTCACAATATTAGCTACTATTCATAAATAATTCTATGTTGTGCATTTAGAACTTTAGATTTTACTATAATAAATTTAATAAACTCTAAATTAATTCATATGCAGAGTTTGTGGGTATTTGAAATATCATACAGCGATACTCTGCGGATATGTTTTAAATATTATTTATTTGGGATTTTAAATCCTATTTGTGATTTATGTAGTAAGGTTTTATTTACGGCTTTTATCGTGTAATCTCTTCGTGTTAAAGATAAGTAAATAAAAAATATTGTATTGACATGTTTAGGATTTTTGTAGTGCAAGTAAATTTACAGGGCTACCTGAGCTACCTCTCGCATTGCAAAAAATACGTTACACAAATTCCGACTTCCTCAATTGGTCTAGTGGTTGCAATGCGACTGCTAAGCATGAGGTCCTGGGTTCGATTCCCTGGTCGGGCAAACTGTTATTGGGTTTTTCCGTATGGAAATTCTGAGTAGCGGCACGGAGTCTAGAACTGTGCCCGGTAAATGGCAATAGCCTCGCCCCCTATTACATGGGACTCAATAATGACATCAGTAAAATGTGGGTGTACATCATACACCTCTGCCTAACCCTTTGGGGAATACAGGCGTGATGCTATGGTATGCTTTTTTTTTTTAAAACAACTTTGCCCCACACTGGGATTTTCTCCTGTATCGTGGGTACAGTTTACAAACATACATATCACATGCACACACAACCAGACCCGAAACAACTATCTGTAGATCATACAAATATTTGTTCAGTGCGGGGATCGAACCCGCGACACATAGCGCAGAAAGCTAACCGCTTAGCCACTGCGCCAACCGTGCCGTCAAATTAATTGAGTATGATAGCAATCTAGCATTTGCCCCAAGGACTCATTTACTCTAACAGAACAAACGTAATATAACCCTACTGTGCCTTGCATTTGCGCACTTGCTAACGTCTATCACACGTCAGTAAGGTATTTACTATAACCTCGAATTAATTTTCCGACAGCCAGGTAGTACCGCAATGTGTCCACCACCCTCGCAAATGCCTCGAACTGTGTGTATAATGACATAATGCTGTTGCTAGACGTGCAGAACACACAAATAGATACCTACTTAGGGGCAAATCTAACATGAGAAAAAGGTACAAATGCGCTTTATCTTCATCTAATGTACCTTTGTCTAATTTATTGTATGTCTCGCTCGTCTTGTATTATTTACACTAAAAAAATTATTTTGAATAAGGCGCATGCTCGGAGCACCAAGGTTACTGTGAAACCTTTGAATAATATGGTGGTAACAAATTGCTCAACGCAAGGCGTGCGATATGGTGCGACACACTGCCTCGCGTCGTCACCTCGGTCAGTCTAAACGCGGCATTAGATGTTTTTTTTTTTCATATTTACATTAGCGCCTCAATATAAATAGTTTACTTGCATTACAAGACATAAATACTTAGATGTATGAGTGCCAATAAAAATGTGTAATGTTGTATGCGATAACTATGCGATTATGTTGTGAGTTACCCAGTATTAAATAATTTAAATTTATTTGTGTAAATTATTATAAAAAATCCTTTTATACTTGAAATATTACGTTAGACCTTAAGATGTACCTACCTATGTTTATAATAAAGTATCTACCTAATTTATTCTGTATTTGGCTGTAATTTTAAGTGCTGAGCAACTATCATATTGTGTGCTTTGATATTTGAAAGAAGTCTCTATATCTGATGTTATAAAGCTGAAAATGACACAGACAGACAGCTTCATAAGTTCCTATTTTCGAGCGCAACAAAATACCTAACTGTAAGGTCATGCAGTGTGTGACATTATGATGTAATAGAAATCTCTTATTTTCTTCTTATATCTAATCTTTGTCAACTTATAGTTCATTTGAATAAAATGACAATAAATACCATTTTTTTATTGTAAGGGTGTCGGTACTAACCCAAGTATGTAACTGTGAAATATGAATAAATAAAATACACCTACGCTTTATTTAATTTACTTTAGTATTTATAGGTACCTATACCTTCTTAAGATTTTACTTTCATTCCATTAAATTTAGCATAAGTTCGTAAGTAGGTACCCAAGCGATGTGTTATAATGTTAAATAATTGTTCAATAAAATCTGTTGATGGATTAGTCATTTTATTTTATTTCAATATAACGTATCTACTAAAATCAAACGATCAGGAGATTGAGATGTCCAGCCGAATGACTGACACGACGGCTCCAAGCGTGTATTATTTTTTCTGTGACTACGTGAAATATCACTTCCTTTCCTAACTACTTGTTTAGAAATAATTATAATTAAATAATGTCACTAGATACATAATAATATATAATAATATCATATTAGGCCGCACTATACATGTGGGAATTTTAGTCTCAGTGTTAGTAGGCCATAAAAAAATAGGGAATCCCCCTCTCCCCCTCCAACTAAACTATAATGCGAATCTGGACGGGAAGTATGGGAAATGTTTCTCTTTCCAACTTATTTACTGATTACACACTTGAGAAAAACTAATCTATCTGAGTCAACAATATTGCCAACACTGTACTAATATCAATAATATATTCTATTAACTTAAAGCCTTCATAGCTTTTGGGATTTTTTTTTATTCGTTAACAGGAAATAAAAAAGATGCATCTTCCTATGAAAAATGAAATACGAGAAATGAAAGCTTAATATTATCCATTAATTTATTATGCTCTTTTTATCATAGTTTTATTTGCTTCGAAAACCTAAATCGTATGAGTTTGAATTTTGATATTATTATTTTCAAAGACTTAGAATTTCGCTGTTATTTTATACTTTGTTTTGACTTAATGGTTTATTTTTGTGACACTAGAGGGCGTAAATGCTAAACGAATAAACTAATTTGGACTTTATATATTTACAGTTAAACCATATTTCACTAATTCACTAAGTACACCGAGTGACAATTCATGACAGTTGCCATGTTGACATTTTAGCAGAAGTTGCTATGGCGGTCTTTTCATTTTATCGACGACGTATTTTACTTTGATGTGAAATTACAACAAACATCCATGTTTATATCGGGCTAAAATTATGTTGCGTAAAAACATTTCGTGTGAAGATGTAAACGTAGGTGGACATCACACTATACCTGCGATGTTTGGATAAAAAGCCGAAAAAATAAGTTAAAATATTTTGTTTTTTGTTTGTGGTTTTGTTATAGTGCAAATTATCATCATGAGTTGTTACAGTAAAGAGAAAATAGAAAAGAGCGATTATAAAAATATTTGCAAGAGTCACTCGGCTAGATCTGATCGAGGTAAATTACCATCCTTTACAATTGGCTAGGTACTACTGATGACCAAAATTACTATAAGTACCGCATTATGGTGAACCTACATTATTATTCGTTCTTTATATTTAAGAGGGGAATCGGGGTAATGTGATGTCTACATTCTAATCATTACTAACCTGATTTGCTACTCAGTCCCTTCAATAAACTACCTACATTACTAATATAAAAAAAAAGATTCATAAGTAATTTGCACACATAAGTTGTATGGAATTGAGATTTGGGTGTATCTATCACATACTTTATATATTTTCATTAAAGTTTCTGCCTACCCCTATGGGAAAATGATTTGAATCAATGATTTGATTTCAGTCCTCAATAAAAATAGTTTACTCAGTGGACCAACATTCAGATTAAAATAAACTTAAATCTGCTTTAATATTGCATTTGATTTGTATCCATAGAAATGTATAGAATATGTCCATCAAAATTGAGCAAGAGAGAGCTAGAAGATCTGTACTTTACTCTCCTTGAGAACAACTTAGAGCTAAAGAAGACCATCAATGGACAACAGGAAAAGATCAGGGGACTATCTACCAAAGTGCAGCGGATTACTACGACTCAGAAGTCTCTTCAGGCTAAGGGGATGAAGGAATGCTGTGTTGGGACTAAAGCAGTGGTCAATGAACAGAAGGAATCGTTAGTAACTTGTTATTTGAGACTATGAATGGTTTAGGATTCAAGATTAATATTGGTTTAACCGCTCAATTGCTCTCGATTTCAACAAAACTGTCGAACTTTGCTCATAAAATTTGACACTATACAGGGCAGGACTTTACATCCTATAAAATAGAGCTTAGAGTCATTTAACAAAAAATAAAATTTGGCAATGATTATTGCCAAAAGCAAAGTTCGAAGGTTAGTAATTGGCAACGATCATTGCCAGAAGCAAGAAGCTGTTAAAAACGTTTTTAATCTCATCAATAATCCTTTTCGAGGTTGCTTGTACTCCTGAAAGTGGATATAAGAATGATGATGTTTTTAATTTGAGGCCTGAGACCTCACTATATCAGCCTCATCATATCCTAATCTTAATTAATAATAATTATTATTATTGATGTTATAAAAATAATTATTATTTTGTAAAATGTTGTTTTTCATCTAGCATTTTGTATTTCTTGTTGTACTGCAATGCTGTATAAAACAATGCAGTCATATCAGTAGTTTTTTTTTTTTTATATTGTTTTACATAAACAATTTTTAACAAGTATGTGGCATTTTCATACCCATAATAAAACAGCTGCTTTATTATGGGTTTGAAAGTGTATGAAAGTATGTATGGTTGGGTTTAGGTTTTTCATTATGAAGGTGTTCAAATTTTTTATGTAATACTGAAAAATTTAAACTATTTTAAATTTATAAATTTTTCAGTATAACATCATTGAAGCTTGCAAACCAGCAGATGATAGAGAAGATTCGTATGCTCAATATGAGACTTTGTTCGGCCAAACAGTTCTGCAAGAAAGCCTCTATGCTGTCTGCATCCACATCAACCCCTAAAAAGTAATCCTAGTTATTCTATTCTTTTGTATAATCATTAAGTCTCATTAAGTAATCTGTGGCTGATATTGGTATAACTGGAATTTTACCAAGCGCTCACAGCCTCATGTCTTATGTTCGTTGGGGCGACTGCCGAGCGTGAGTTCCTGAGTTCAATCCCAGGGTCGGGCAAGGTGCTATTGGGTTTTTCTGTTAGAAATTACTCAATAGCAGCCTGTAAAGGAATTTTATCTTTTTTTTTTTTAATGAAATATACATATACAATAAATAGACTATATACCTGTACCTAATATTCCAGGGAATTCAGGTGTGATCCTATGTATTTTATGTTATGTTGTTATAATTGGTGTAACAAGATGCTCGGTAAGCATCTTGTTACACCAATTACATATATTAATATTAAAAACTGGCTTCCGCTCGCGGCTTCGCCCGCGTGGTTTACGAACCCGTACATTTTCCCGGGATAAAAAGTAGCCTATGTGCTATTCCAGACTATAATCGATCTCTGTGCCAAATTTTATTCAGATCCGTTCAGCCATTCTGGTGTGAAAGAATAACAAAGATCTATCCATCCATCCATCCTCACAAACTTTCACATTTATAATATTAAGCAGGATTGTGATATTTATCACTTCTGCTTGATGACACACTAAGCAATTATGCGGCGATAGCTCTTATAATCGTCAGCAAAGGAGGCATTTTGGATTTAAAGCATGACTCCTTAGTGCGATATTACCCTTGTAAAACGAATAATATTTCTTACAGGCACGATTGTATCTCAAAACCAGCTGAACCCGTTCTAAAGTGTGTTTCGTGTCAAAATGTTGCAGGGTATGTACGAATTATGAAAAGGTATGTTTCTATATAATATTCTTAATGTTATAAAGTAATAGGTGCTGAATTTTTTCAGACCACCAATTAGTACGAAATCGGCTCAAACAGAAACTCGTGATCTAGAGGAGTAAGTATACTAATGACTTAATTTGGTTGTTTCCGTGATCCATTGCTTTTACAAATAATTTGTAACCCTATTTTTTTAACTTTATTCTTAATTTTAGGAGGAATGCAGACTTGCCGTGTGACGAAAATAAGTGTAGAACTGCCATGGAAGAGTTAAAACAGAAAATCTTCAATTTAGAAGAGGTAAGTTGTATTGTACTGACAAATGAGAATACTTTTTGCCTAAGCAAATTGTAAATCTAGCGCCTGATTAAATCCGAAAGGCAAAACTTTCGACATAATAACTGACTGCATTTAATATAATAATTAGACACCCTTATTATAATTTAAAAAGATGTTTTGACGTTGAACATTTGGTAATAGTTACCACAATTAATGTGGCATCCTATTCGATTTATGTCAGGAACTATGCCAGACTCACGGCGAGTACTCTTCCCGCATCGGGCGACTGGAGAGCGAAGTGTCGGAAGTGCGCAAGGAGAACGTGCGCGTGCGCAGCGAACGTGGCGCTAGTGAACATGAACTGCATAGCACCGTCAAGCGTACTAGCGACCTACTTACTAATCTGAGAACCTCGGAAGCACACAACGGTTAGAATATACTACTTTTTATTTCACTTAAATGTTAATATTCAGTTGCATGATACTAAATATTAGTTAGGTGCCTTTGGAGTAGAACCAGCAACAAACTCCATGGACACTCTTTTGAATTTGCTGGTCCTGTATATTTGTCCAACTTCAATTGGCTGACGACTAGTTAACTGATTACTAGACTTGGATCTAGTCTCTCTATGAACGCCTGATGTTTTCTTCATCGTACTTTGTCGCGTACAGACCGAGCGAAAAAATAGCGAGTGAGATTTACTGAAAGGCAGCTCATGTTTACTCTTGGTATCTGTGTTCACACTGACCGTATTGACAATATGCCGATCACGAGGACCACTTACGAATTCCTTCGTTTTTTCTTCGCTCGCTTTCACTGAGTTGCCTGTTAGTCGCATTTCATGACATTCTCTGAAAAAGAGTTTGTCATAAATACAGGGTGTGTACCTCAAACTGAACAACTTTCTTTATGGCACCAACATCGTACCATACGTTTGGGTCTAGTGAATTGAAGTTTTTGTACGGGATAACTGATTATGTAATGAATTATGTCGAATTCGTTGCAGCTGAACTAGCAACACAGCTATCAATAGAAAAACGGAAAGTAGTGGAGCTGGAGACCAGGTTGAAATCCGCCAACATGTCCGGCCGGGTCAACAAGACCATCGAGGACCATTTGACAACCTTAAACGTGAGTTAATTACTGTCAAAGTTGTATGTGGAGAATCTGATGTATAATCATCGTCATCATAGTTTTTGATATCATCATCATACTTATGGTGAAGGAAAATGTTCCGAGTAAATGTCTACAGCCGACTCCGAGTCCACCAAATGTTCCCGATGGTGTGTGTAGTCCACCCAAAACATGCCAGCATGGTGGACTAAGGTATATACCACCTAATACTTACATTGCTGAACATGGGCCCCCTAAGCACCTCTATAATGAACGAATTCGCAGTCAGCAGCAATGTCCTTAGTCTCAGTGCATTGTAAATTTAGTGTACTAGTGATTTATTATAAAGCACTAAATTGTATAAAGTGTGCGCGCGCACGTATACTCGGTGGTTTGATGGCGAAGTATTGCGCTGATAGACGGATAGTAATATACTCGCTTTAGTAATGAACTCGCTTTTTCAACTGAGAAAGTTATCTTCATGTAGATTATTAAGTAATGGTTTCATGTTAACTGCCCAGTGGTGACATATAGCGTTATCGCACTCTGTCGCACAAAGAATTTGAGTGCGCTCGAAAAATGATTACTTTACCATGTTTTTTTTAGGAGGCTAAAGCCAAAGGTACTCCGAAATGCATTTGCGCCTGTCATCCTCGCATTACGAACGAAATGGCGGAGTCCACTCCTAAGAAAGTACGATTACTCTGTTATTTCTTATGGACATTTTCTGTATTTAAAATTGTAAATTGTAGACAGGTCATTTAAAAAAAAAAAAAATTTAGTTAGTGTATATTTTTATGAAAAGATGCTCCTTACCACCATGACCATAGATAAGAACAGATTTCTGTCTGTTATAAACATAGATACTCGTAGATAGATATTTTTTTTTTACTTTACTGCACTACAATCAGTTATTTAAAAATATAGACATAAAAATTACAATAATCATGTACAGTAGGCGGCGGTTTTTTGTCTGTTTAAGTGTTATCAATGTTATATAGGTACAGTAGACCATTCGCTTCTAATAAAAACGTATTTTCGTTCAGAAAACAAAATGTCACGTGTGCGCCTGCCCTCCTGCAAATACCGAGTGCGACAAAGCCAAGTGTGGACCGTCTAAAGTATGATCATTTTATAGACATAAATCCTTCTTATTTTATTGGTCTCGTGATCCCTTAAGCAAGATGTGCGTCTGCGCCTGTTCATACAAATAGGTGGTGTCGAATTTACATAAAACCTTTTAGCGTAGTTTTATTTGATGACGCGGCTACACGGCTAAACTCGGCATATTTCGTAAAGGCGCGACTATTTTCGACAGACGTATTCGAACCACGCGAATTCAAATGGTTTGACTTGTCACTTGCACTGGCCATCTTCCGTTATTCATTCGTGAATTGAGACACCCCGTGATCATGGTTCTGCAATAGCATCTAAATATCGGGAGCTCAATTCCTGAACAAAACACGAATGATATGTAAGTGAAAATATACACAAGTTCATAACATGTGTTGCACGAATTGCAGGTTGCGAAATGTTTCTGCTCTCCAACTAAAGTGGGCGGATCGGCCAAGTCTTCTCCAGTTAAAGTATGGCCATATTATAGTATTCATTACGTATTGTAGTGCCTGTAAAATGTTGTATAAGTTTCATACATACATTTTCATCACGCATTGTTCCCTTGGGGGTAGGCAGAAACTATCGGGGAATATCTTTACATTCTCAGTTTACCTTGCATTCATATATCTTCACATGCATGCACTAGTTGCTAATATTAGACATCAGATTTTGAAGAATATTAGCATTACCAATATTCATTGTAAAGTCATCCCAATATTTCCACTGACATGCGCTCTATAAATCCTACTAGAACACTAAAAGGCACTATCGTTACGGCGGCTACAAATTATCTCGATTCTGTCTATCCGTATTCACAATTATCGAGCTATCTATAATCTGATCGATACCACTATTCTTTTATAAATGCATCATTATGTAGGTTAAAAAAATATTGAAATAAAAAAATACGGTTTCCTCAGGAATCGAAATGCGCGTGCCCACCGCCTCCACAAGTTGGCGAATCGCTCGAGTCTTCTCTGGATAAAGTATGATTATTGTATTAATCTTAATAAGTTGTGTGCAGGCAGGTTGCGAACACGCTCGCGTGCCGACATGCGTCTGAAACGTTTGACAGCGAGCCAGCCTTTTCAGCCGGTTTTAATACGGCTATATATTAAAAAATCTAGTCTTTTGTGTTTCAATATGTAAAACCGAGTGAGAGAATTTCAATGAGACTGTTTTAAAGCAAAGCCAAAACGTTGATCACAAAAAGTTTCTTAAAGTACTTAAAGGTTTGAGTTCCTAGTTAATTTTTTCAAAGCCATTGGCAAGAGTTAGTGGAGTTATGTAGGCGTAATATGACGGATATTTGTATTCCAGTCAGGCATGCAGGCGAGCCCGCGCGTGTGTGCAGAGGATTGCAAGTGGTCGCCCGCGTCCGACGACTCCGGCTACTTGGAGCGCAGCCACGACAAGGACAGCGTCGCGGTGAGCTGCGCACGCGCACATAGCCGCCCCGCCATCGTGCAATGCTCAATAACGGGACATTCTTTAGCTGTAGCTCGGCAAACGAATTCGTGACACCAGTATGTTATGAGAACACAAGAGAAAGAAAGAAGTTTCCTTTGGTCGACTCACAGGAAGGAAGAATGTCATCTTTATCATAAAACACACGGCCAGTTATAGCGATCTGTTTCCAGTCTACCATGTTTCCTTATCATACATTTCTTAGTTTATAATAAAAGCAGAATATCATAGATAACACATCTTATTTCAGGCTTTAAATAAACTGAATCAAGAATTGATTAAAAGAATAATTGAACTCCAAAATCAGGTGGACAGTATGAAAATATCAGGGGTGAGTAAATTATTATCATATCATAACGCGTTGTATATGTATCGTATCGACTCGATATGATACATGTCGTATTTCTAGCATCACTGAAATAAGCTCAGTTGTATGTGTGTGTGTGTACGATATCCGCCGTTTGTTCTAGGCGACCGATTTACCAGTATGCAAACCAGATACAACAAGTGAAACAGCTGGACCTAGTTATTCTGCTTCAACCCCCAAGAGCCCTAAAGACAAGCCTGCTGTGAGTAAAATATGTAAATAATATGTATTTATTTAAATTGAAAATTGACTGTCATAGTTTTTAAACAGTCCCAATTTGTTATTTTATTTCTCAGACCGGAAAATCAGGAAAAAAATTCGGTAAGCAGAAATCAACACCAGCCGATAATCGAAAACAAAACAAACCAGAATTAATACTCAGCACGCCAGAGTTGCTGACAAGGCCAGATAACGGATTAGCGAATAAACCAGAATTGGGACCTGGTGACCAAAAGCTTAGAGACGGCCGAGAAATTATTGAAATTAATGAGGAATTAGCACTCGGCAAGCCGGCGCAAAGCGACGATCGACAGATGTTCGAAAGTCATGACCCAAGTAAACCAGAACCAGCACTCGGCAATGAAAAGCAAAGTGACGATCGTGAAATGTTCCAAAATCGTGAGCCAAGTAAACCAGAATCTGTAATCGGCAGCGAAAAGCAAAGCAACGATCGTGAAATGTTCCAGAATCGTGAGCCAAGTAAACCAGAATCTGTAATCGGCAGCGAAAAGCAAAGCTACGATCGTGAAATGTTCCAAAATCGTGAGCCAAGTAAACCAGAATCTGTAATCGGCAGCGAAAAGCAAAGCAACGATCGTGAAATGTTCCAAAATCGTGAGCCAAGTAAGCCAGAATCAGTAATCGGCAGCGAAAAGCAAAGCAACGATCGTGAAATGTTCCAAAATCGTGAGCCAAGTAAGCCAGAATCAGTAATCGGCAGCGAAAAGCAAAGCAACGATCGTGAAATGTTCCAAAATCGTGAGCCAAGTAAGCCAGAATCAGTAATCGGCAGCGAAAAGCAAAGCAACGATCGTGAAATGTTCCAAAATCGTGAGCCAAGTAAGCCAGAATCAGTAATCGGGAGCGAAAAGCAAAGCAACGATCGTGAAATATTCCAAAATCGTGAGCCAACTAAACCAGAATCAGTAATCGGGAGCGAAAAGAAAAGCAACGATCGTGAAATGTTCCAAAATCGTGAGCCAAGTAAACCAGAATCCTTATTCTGCAGCGAAAAGCAAAGCGACGATCGTGAAATGTTCCAAAATCGTAAGCCAAGTAAAACAGAATCAGTAATCGACAGCGAAAAGCAAAGAGAGGACTTGAAAGTGCGTGAAAATTTTGAACCTGGACAGCGCAATGAAACATATAGAGATCGTGCAATATTTGAAAGTCATCAACAAAACAAACCAAAGTTAGTATTCGGCAAACCAAAGTCGCTGATGACGCCCGAAAAACGCGAACCAAAATTGGGCCTTAGTATACAAGAGCTGAGAGATGAGATGGAGTTGGTTGAAAATCAATGTCGTGAGGTGAACAACTCTGGCATGATTCCTCGACAAAGACTACATATGCTCGACGACTGTGAATCAAACAAGACCGCGGAGTCCAACAAGACTGGCGATTCTCAGAGAATGCCAGGAATAGGGAATGAATACATAAATCAAAATTTAGCAATGAAACAAGACGAGTTAGGCCGGCTCAGAATGGATGAAAGTTTAGGCCATAGAACCAGCAAATCGGACATAATATTTGGTAATCCAGAATTGGCAACGAACATAAACCGAGTGCCAAATAAAATAGAAATGTTGCCCGGTAACTTGAAGTTACCCATGACTGATGGCCTTACCGCGGGGGCTGAGGAGAGCGAGTCTTTGAAACTGCAACATCCCTCGACTGTCAAGGAGCGTTGCAAAAATTGTTCTAAGTACGATCTATAATACATTATTTTATCATTTCTAATATTAATTGTGACCCGGGTACGTCCTAAAACTGCGGCCAGACACCTGCGTACGGGCAGCAGCATCCTCTCACAAATCGGTGAGCCACTGCGATCCCCAAGCCGCCTGCCAAGCGTGGGGATTATGGCAAACCCCCCCCTTGAGGGAGGCCTTTGTTCAGCAGTGGACGTCTTATGGCTGATGATGATGATGATGATGAATATTAATTCCTAACGGCTTCTTTCCGAACATCCTACTTAAACTAGAGATTCTTCAGTACATTCTTTTTCTTATCTTTCTCTGTCACCTAGAAATAACTGATGTTTCGTCAGTTCAATGTATTTTTTTCGTAACTGAATTGACTTATATTTATTTATGTACTATAAATATTATTATTATTGATTATAAACGGTCCTCATGTAACTACCTTGATTACCTAAAAGAAATCTGACAGCCACAGCAACTAAAAAACTGCATCTCTCTGTCTCTCTCTCTCTCTCGAAAATATATTTTTTTCACAAGAGGATAGAGAATGGCATGTTTATTAACAACAGCAACAGTCATATTTTTGTTACGTAACACGGGAGCAATTATTACTATAATTTGACTGTACAATGATTCTAGTTATTATAATAGAGCATTTTTCAGGTGTTCGCATCAAAAGGAATGTTCCACCATGCCCTATTGCAATAAAAACGACTTAAAATGTGATGACCTTGGGACAAGAATAGTACAAGGGATGAAAAACGACCGTCATAATAGCTTGCAAATACCAGGTCCCATCCCAGCTGCCGACAGCAATAACAAGGACTGGAAGAGGAGCGTACTCAGACATTTCTCTTTCGATGGCAAGAAGAAAGACTCGCAGAAAAATAAGGATAAGAGTAAACATAAAAAAACGTCGATTTTCAAAGATGCGGCGAGCGACGCGCTGCCGCCGCAAGCTTTCCACAGCAGCAAAGGTGAACAGGCAAATATAAATGAAGATATCGACCCTGATGAGAGACAATACCGACACCTACAGAGATATGGTTCCACATGCAGCAGGGATTCTATTGAGACGCACCATCAGAGATTGTCAAGAAGCAAAAATATAAAGAAAGAGGATAGCGTCGCGAGAATACCACTGAAATTATCTCTGAATGATTCTTACACGCAAAGCGACCAGTTTATGCCGTCAACTTATAACGTAATCGATCGGGGCACGCAAATGGAACTGAAGTCAGGTCAAAGGTCTCAAGAGCAGGAAGTTCTCGAACATACTATAGGTGAATAGTTACTTTCCTCCAACACACAAAGATTCTCATATTTCTGTATCGTTACCTCTCTATTGCGGTCACTGCTTCCTCTGTACCTGTATAGTCACTTACGTCTGCACATCTTTAGAGTACACCTTGGTATTGGCATAATATTGCTCGGCCTTTGTTAAAGCCATTTAAATGAAGGCAATATGCAACCACAGATGACTTAACTCGTAAGATTGTTGACTCATATTCTCAAAACTGTAGGTAGATACTAGATATAATATCAATCATTCAAACTGAAAATTCAATTTATTTAAATTAGACTATAAATAGTGGTCAACGTCAAAAATATTATTAAGAACAGAACTCATTCACCCGCCTATGTGTTTTTGGTTCATATTCCAGGCGTCCAAATTGAGGGTCAAAACGTTCGGGCGGTGATGCAGCAGCAGCCGCACACATCTACATCGGAGAAAGGAACCTACACCGTGTCTGGAAAGCAGATGCGCGGCACTTCGCCCGACACTGAGTGCGAGATATCATCCATGACTGATTTCCCTTCTGAAACTGACGGTAAGACTAGATCTTTCGATAAGGATACCATAGCACACTTAACACCTATTTCGTTAAGTGGTTTGATTTGAGCCTCTAAAGATGACAAAATTTTGATAAATCTAAATATATGTATGTTAGTTTGATAAACCCACCAAGATTGTTCAATGGGAAAAAATACAATATGTTAGACTTTGAAGAAAGAAAAAACTTTGAAGTTATTGTGTTCCCCAGCAAAAAGTCCGGTTAAGGACCGAGCGTTGTCTCCCGGAGAAGACAAGATGACTTCCACGTGCAGCGAGTCTCAGAGCCGCGCCACCACTCCGCACTCCCTGAGCGAAGGGGAACTGCCACCCTACAGTGAGTACCTTCTTTGTCGAAACATTGTTTCTTAAACCTCTTACAAAACAAAAAGCACCATAAACAGGTCTATTGTACACTCTTTATATTTTTTGTTTCTTTAGCTTATTTTTGTTCTTGGCATTCTTGTTATAGTGGTGAGATTTTTTTTTTTATCAAGCATTTACATACTTTTTGTAACGGGAAGATGAAAAACTTGGTAAAATAATAAAAGGAAAGCATATGATCAGTGTAGCATATGATCATTGCGGTGATATTTAAGTTATAGTAGGCGCAACTAGAACACAAGTATCTCTATTATAGTATAGTATAGTATTATATTATATATAAATAAATAGCTTCCGCTCGCGGCTTCGCCCGCGTTGTTAACGAACCCGTACTTTCCGGGATAAAAAGCCTATGTGCCAGACTATAATCTATCTCTGTGCTAAATTTCATCCAGATCCGTTCAGCCGTTCTGGCGTGAAAGAGAAACAAAGATCCATCCAGCTATCCATCCTCGCAAACTTTCGCATTTATAATATTAGTAGGATTAGTAAGAAGTAGTATTTATTGAAAACTAGCTACCGCCCGCGGTTTCGTCCGCGTGGATTACGAACCTTTTTCTAAAATAGAAGTAGGCTAAGTTACTCTTTATAACATCAGCTATCTGCCAGTGCAAGTCCCGTCACAATCGGTCTAGCTGTTTCGGAGATTAGCTGGAACAAACAGACAGATAACAATATTAAATAGTGATTTTTTTTGTTGTTATACATACAGTTTATACTTTCATATGCATTTAATTTTGTATAGCTTTTGGTTTTCCGAGCTGTAAATAAAAATAAATAAATAAAAAAGATGTTATTTTGATATTACAAACAGACACTTCAATTTTATTTATTTGTATATTACCGTAACTTGGCTAATATCTCATAATCTTTATATTCCATTGCCAGTTCATATTCCAATGATATCAGTTTTAAATCATTTTAGACACTTGGATGATTATGGAAACACAAACTAAATGTCGTACTAAACAAAGTTGAAATTACATTCCAACAAATAAATAAGAATAGTATCTTTTTATTACAAATGGTCATACGAAAATCAACTTAGACTACATAATGCTAAAGTTAGTTTGAGTAAGTGGGAATGATTGTAAAGTTACTAAGATTCTTAAATCATTCGTATTTCAGCACAGCGGATATCTAATGAGCAGCGGAGGCAGAACAATGCGTAAGAAGACTTTATTTCATATGCATATTATAAAATACCTCAGGTCTGGCAATAGGCTCGCCCCTATTACATGGGACTCAATAACAGCACCGGCGAAATATGAGTGTACAATAAATAGTATACCTCTGCCTAGCAGACCAAACAGACATCGTACTGTTTTACAAAAATAAAATTCCTTAACTCTATCGCAGCGCCACCTACCGAGTCCAATTGTGAATCTAAACCATTAAGGGACCCACTCAAAAACACAAAAAAATTCATCAAAATCGGTTCAGCTATTTAGGAGGAGTTCAGTGACATACACATGTACAGAAGAATTATCGGGATAAAAACTATTCTATCTCTCTAGTTGGGCCAAACAATACACATTTGCAAAATTTCATTAAAATCGGTTTAGCGGTTTCGGAGATTAGTGTAAACGAACATCGTGACACGGGATTTCTATATATAAATATAAACTATATAGTTTCGCTTAAATTGCAAATAACAATACTCGCCAGACTAAAATTATTTGAAAGGCATATTACGCAAGTACGGTCGAAACTGATACTGTCGGTAGAAATTGAAATTAAATATATATCTTTTCATTACCAAATAACCATAACATTTGTTATCAAAATAAAAGTACTATTTTTCTGATTTTTATCGCGGTGACAACTCATGAGAGCGCTCTACATAGTTAACGCCTTGATTACTAATCTGGCAATTATTCCAGAGCTAGAACATCAGTCGGAGAAGCGTCTGCGCAGAAGATGGCGGACACCTTGACAGCTATATCGGAGGAACTAGTCCGCTGCAAGAACCTACTGCGCAGCCAGCGCCCCTGCGAGGTGACTTCCATGTATAAAGTCAAGTAGATCACTACTCCACAGCTATAACTTGTCACGTGTATGCGACCCTGTTGGTGTGTGTGTGTGAGTGCGGCAGACTGACAGTCAGCAGGAGTGATGCCGGCTGTACACCCTCGCCGAGACAGGCCGAGAGCGTCTACATGGACCGTCTCGTGTCGCTCTCTCTCGGCTCGCGTCGTCACCTCTCGGTCGTGTGTCGGTTTTTGGTGCCCGAGTAAAGCAGAAGCAATATCCAGGTGTATCCAATATCCATCATGGCGGGTACGATGAACGGTGTCCGCAGTTCAACTGATACAACGACTGTGTACACGGTAGGCCTGGCCGAGAGCCACCAAAACCTTGAGACTCGATGCGAGGGGCTCTCGACGAGTGTGTACAGCCGACATGAGAGAGGCGGAGTAACAAGTTAATAGTTATGGAGTAATACTTTACCCTGGTATCAGGCAGGCTGGTCAGATCTCTCGCTCTCTCTCTCTCTCTCTCTCTGGTCGATGTTACCATCGACAAGCAATATCAGTTGATTTGAGATTTGATGGCTAGTCAGATTTGATCAGCCTCACTGAAACGGGGTTATAGACCAACACGCACATGTTCTTGGATCGTTACGTGTAAAAAGAAACTGGTTATGGAAACCGTATTAGAAAAAAATCATAGATAAAAAATGGTGTGGGGCGGTGTATTTAGATAGGTATTGTAGATCTGTTGATTGTAGAAAGTTGTTGTAATTTAGTTAGATTGCATTTTGACTTATTAGTGTTGTTTAATTTCAAGTCGTAGTTATTTAAAATGTCGAGAGCTTTAAAAATATATATTGCATAAAGACATATCGATTTCACGCCCAATTTACAGGCGATGCTCTCTCTGCCTACCGTATGGGGAAAAGGCGTGATGTTATGTATTTACAGGTTGTACCTGCGTGGTTAAGATGAAATTGTGGTACATATTTATTCTTCCATCTTCCTACTGTTATATTGCCCTTATTATATGGCGGTTAAAGTATATAATAAATTACCAAATGATATAACAAAAGAATCAAAAGTAAACAATATTTAATAAGAAATTAAAAACATTCCTTAATCAGAAATGCTTCTTCAATTGAAGAATATTTTGAAAATAGTGCCAAAATAAAACATAAAAATAAAAACTCAAATTAAATTAATAGAAATTATAAATATCTTATTTTCTCAAATATCTATACTACTTATATTCTATATTACTTACACAGAGTTGAAACAGGCGATCTAGTTTTTTTATTTTTAGATATTTAAAGTATACCTAAAGCTATTATAAGTTAGAATTATATAATACTCAATTTTTGCAATGCCTGAATTGGGCAACTAAGTTTAAGAGAACTATATTATTTTATAACACCATTACTTGGTCACTTAGTTGGCAAAATAAACATCTTGAATTCTGTTTGTACATCTAGTGCCTCATAAAATGGGTGTGAAATTGAGAGATCCCTGGGCAATTTTCCAATGTAATTTATTATTAAAACCTAACGGTGTTGGTTGGAGTTCAGTGTTGCAATCGAAATTATGTTCCTATCAAAGTTTTTGTTATACAAATTGTGAAATATTATGTAATTATATTTTATGGCTACGTACCTACAATAATTTATAATTACGAATGTTTTGGTTGTATTAAATAGAATAAATATTTCGTTTTTATAAAATAACTGTTTTTGTCATGCCAAAGACTTTCCTGGTGGTGGTTCTGCGTTAATTTATATTATTGTATTATAAGAAAATAGTACGTAGTGCATAGAGCAACATTTTGTAAACATTTACTAGCTACTGAAGTAAAATGAGCTGATATTTACTAAATTTCCTCGTCCATCTGTTTTCTTAATTGAATCCTTTAATTTAGAGGAAGCTCACAACATCTACTTTAGACTTCAGCTGTAGGCGCCCTCTGCTAGTGGCTACTGTAAACTCAGTTTCACGGCTGAGACTAGTGTTTCAGTGTAGTGCTAGCAATAATTAGTAAGAAAGGAAGAATTTAAAGGTCAATAAATTACAACTGTGGCTGTCATGTGCGGTGAAGAGTGCGCTTGTGTACAAGATGGAAGTTTACGGATTATAGATGTCTCAGTCACACAGCTCATTGTATGAATGGGGCCTGCACAAGCATCCTAGTCTCAACATCTCGTACCTTAACTAAATTTGAAATCATTTGACGGGTGGCTTCGGAAGTAAAAGCATTCGAAGAGAACGGAATTCGTTTCCTGATCTTTGTATATCAGTCAAACCCCGCGAATGACAATACGTAAGTACCTACATGTGGCGCGTGAATCTTTTCACCGCTCATTGCATTCCATGAGTGGCGAAAGGTCCAAACGTCTTGGTTCAATTCTTCTGCTGTGTAATGACATGGCAGAAGAATTCAACCAAAATGTTTTTATCTCTATTGTCTGTTAATATAAACTTGATATGTCAGATAACTTTGAATACCGGTACTTGATGGTTTATAAACTTCTAAATTTGAATGATGTCACATCGACATACCTAGATTAGTTAATGTCGGTTTATAAACGTCGTGTGTGGTATGGAGTGGTAGCAGCGTGTGTGCGCGCCCGCAGAGCGCAGGCGTGTCGACGCAGGCGTCGGGCTCGTCGGTGTCGTCGGACCCGCGCAGCATCGCGCTGAGGCACGCCGTGGCCACGCAGTCCATCGGCGACACGCATGCGCCGCACTGCATCTTCACGCTGCACATCGGCACCGTCGTACTGTCCGATGAGGTTATTCATTTCGTATTGGTTTTGTATTTTGGTACCTACAATGTTTGGAAACGACCGATTAGCTTACCTAATTCATTTAAAAATGAACATTACTGTACCTGGGTCAGTTTACAAACATAGGTACATCTCACATGCATACACACAACTATAATATATTTGTATGACATACATACATTTTCAATAAAAATATCCTCTCAGATTAACCACTTGTGCCCCATCCAGGCGGTTGTGAACTCCCGCAACAAAAACCTAGTGTTATTATGGCAATTCTACGACCAGAATACAGCCATGACGCGCATGCGCGCCGGACGAGTAGTTCTGTTCGACTACTCCACAGAATATGATATCAAGATCACTGACGAGTTCCTAAAATATATGAAACAGGTGAGTACGATTCCATTATGTTATGAGGCTGATGGAAAGTGCTTGTGTCAGGCTCTCGATAGAGCTTAAAATAGTGGAGCAACCGTTGTACTACCATGGTAATAATTATCGTACTGCGATCACCAATCCGTCTGCCAAGTATGACTATCGCAATGGTAAAATTAACCTACATTAGCCATTAGTTTCTGCCTAACTTCTTGGGAAAAAAGCATGATGTTATGTTGAATTTATTAGAAGGCACATGTTCAGCAGAGGCCATAACATATAGAGCAACAAACACCTGCCAGTTAACCATACCTGTTACAAATACTGGGTATAATTTTATAGGAAGAGATGCCGATATATATCTGCGAGTTGGACAAGCAAGACCAGCCGTTTGCGACTTGCACACTGCCGCTGCGCGATGCTTTGCTTCACACAAACCGGAGGGCCGACATGTCGCTCGCTCTGGTACGTGTCATTATTTACATAAACCATACGATTACGAACCACTAAGAGTCGATGCGATGCCTACCTATAGGCTGGCAAGGTGAGAATTTCGGGAGTGGGAGAGAGAAAGAAGCGTTTTACGGCGGTATTGAGTGAGTAGTGATGTCCGCAGCTGGCGGGGCCGCAGATGCAGCTCGCGCGCGCCGACAACAGCGAGGCGTCGGATGCGCTGGATGCGGGTGACGAGATGGGCGTCATCGACCTGTGGTGCATGCTGCGCGCTGACGGCAAGCTGCTGCCCCTCATCAACAGAGCTATATCCAGGGTACCCTCATATTATTAACTCAAAGGAACGCCCATTTTTGCATTGCGCGGTTTCGTATTACATATGCAGTTCATAGTGTATCATTGAACCGTTTTTGAACACTGTCGTTTCCAGTTTCCTTACCAGAAAAATTACCTCATCGGACTTTCAATGAAATCACACACTATGAACACTAAACAATCAATCATCTCAGCCTATTGTAGAACACGGGTACACGTAGCTATCTCCCCAGTTGCGCTACCACTGATTGCGGCTGCGGAATCCAAAGCCAGACATGGTAGCTATCTGTGGTTATAAACATAGACTATAGATACTGTTTTCAAACACGGACAATCACTAATACGTTTGCTTTTGTGTTATATTGTATTTTTTTTTTGCATATTCTAAATCTTTGTTTATGACTTTATGGTTAATAGTTCTATTTTACATTATTAAGCTGCGTATCTATTAGAGGAAGCCTCGCGTGCCGTCTTTATCCAAGTTAGTTCAAATGAAAGCGCTGTCTTACTGAGACAAGTATTACCGCGTCACGGGGCAAGTAGTCAAATATTGCCATGTCACGCGCGACCAAAAATGGTGATCGACGACGAAACACTGTTCTCAATTACCAACTCTTGACCAAAATCACTGAAGTCTAAATTTAAACGATTTTTTTACTCCTTGCTCTCTACTGCATTTCGCATAAAGAATAAAATTAGATTCTCAAAAGTTTCCTAAAGTATAGATCAAGAGCGAATTATGAATGCAATCTTGCCGCGTTTGCGCAGCCGGTGCAGCCCGTACCAAAACCCGGCCAAACACCGGGCGACAAAGATCCGCGCACGTTGCACATGCTGCAGCAGGTGGTGGACGACGATCCCTTGAATGAGTTCGTGGACCTGGACCTGTCGCTGGAGAGATTTACCGAGCCCGTCCCCGTGGGCGAGCGCACCGGGACTAACGTTTGCAAGGATGTGGTGAGTTGAGCAAATCGTCCACCTCACACTCACCCACATCAATATTGAAACACAAATACGGTCTCCATTATTTATGCAGGAGTATACTCGCACGTCACGGCCCTGGGGCAGAGAAACGTTCAAGATGTGTACCCCCAAAGAGTTGAACGCAGACACACAAACAACGCCAACAAAAGCCGAACAGATGTACGATGTAAGTGCACTCATCTTATATCTGTGTTATATTTGTTACTCCATCAGTAGTTGAGCATAAGAGTTTTATCTAGTTCTTTAATCCTAGGTTGTCGTGTGAAGTGTTACTGAGTGTGCAATATACTTGCCTCCTATTACGTGGGACTCGATAACAGTAAAGGTGAAATGTGGCAGTGCGTGCTCTGTAACGATTCGGACACTACAATCCTGACTGATCGATAGGTTAGATTTAGAATATGCCACAAAAATATCATAAATATTTTTGTGGTATGTCCTAAATTTGCTGTTAAAGGCAGTCAGAAAATCGAATGTCTAATATAACCTATTCAAACCGGCCCTTGTTCTTAGGGTACCGCTATTGCCCAGTAATTGGGTGGAGATCAGAAATCATACACCGTGTACTGAAATCTGATCGCATTTATTTTTTGTCTCACTGCAGGGTGATGGCTTCACTTTCCTTCTTCAACTCTTTTCAGTCTTGAGCAAACAGAAATATTTTTTCTGAGCAAGTGACGCTCATCCCGCTTTTTACGCCTGCGTCTACGATGACGTTGGACGTTTTCCGGGACCCAATTAGTACCTAGTCATTCAGGCAAAAAAAGGCTGCGCCATCGATGTTAAAGGATATTTTAAGCTAAAAAAAAATTTAGTTCAACAATGTCTATCTGTAACCACAAACATTACTATTGTACAGCGTCATCTTCCCACTCAAACTTCAATAAACTCACAACAAAAAGTGTTGAGTGTTAGAATCGAACATTCGGAAGCTATCTATAGTTGTTACTCGTATATGTCAGTCCGCGTTAATCACATCGCCGAGACGATTTGGCAACATCTCAGTACCTACATATGTAATCTTCGATCAGTTAGGCTTTTTGTATATACTTTTTGTTTGTTTCCATGCAGATTTTTTCTTTTTAATAACAGTGGAGCCTAGTTGTTATCATGTATCATGGTAGGTAGCAAACTGAAATCTCTCATGCATATTTTCCTCACTTGTCTTTCTTATGTATTTCTGTGTTTTATTTTATGCGTCACATGTTGCTGGGAATAAACAGATTTTCGTTCGTTCTATAAGCAAACATCCAGATCCGCGCCCTGATTATGTAAGAAAAAAAGGACAGTTGCTATCGCTAATAAACGTGCAATAGGCTAGATGACTGCATCAAAAATAAATCCTGAAATCTTGTTTGGTAAATAGTTTTCCTTCTAAAAACTTAGTGAAACTTAATCTCTTGCTTATCTTTGGCGTCTTCAATTTTTAATTTATCAAAATCACACAAATAGTATGTCAATGGCAATGAAAAACTATAACGTCATGCCTTAGTATTCCAAACATTTTTAAGAACAAAATGTCATTTTTGACAGTTTCTCTACCGTATTCCGTATCCTGTGATAAAAAATACCTATATAAGCGAAAAAGGTAGGGGAGACCGAGGAGGGTTGTGACAATTTTTACTTCAACTAACATATCTCAGTCAAGAAACATTTTACATCTGTGAGCTGTATAAGTCAATGCAGCTCAATCCATACTTTTTCAGAAACAATCATTAAAATTAATGAAAGTATTAAGGTTTCTGAGAAAATCTACAAAAACAAAATGTACTCCCCGTGTCACAACTCTCCTAATACCAAGGTAAGTTGTGACTGATACCAAGGTAAGTTGTGACACTTATATATTTTGACTATTTGGTGAATAAAAAATATAATTATATTAATGATAAATAAATTACACATTTTTTTTGCAACAAAGTGCTTCATTTATTATTTGGCATGTCTGTACGAACTAAAATAACATGTAACATAGACATAAAAAGTATTAGTATCTTAAATAATAAAGTGTGGCATCTTTCTGAGATCTATTATGTTAAAATAAGTCTGAAAATCAAACTCTAATCTGACAAATAATTATGACAGACGTATTGAAGCTCGCCCCAGCCTTGGCATTCGATGCACTGAACCCACTTCTCTTTTGATTTGCTATTAGCAAAGCGCTCAAGGCAACACAAGCAAAAACAATTATTTTCTGCATCTTTTTCGACTTCATCCTCTTCATCATTACTACTTAATAATTACTTTCCTTATTAGTCTTCTTCTTAAATTTTTTAAGCTTCTTCTTTTCCTCGCTTAGAATATGCATTTTTACTATGGCACCAATTTCATCCTTCTATGGCAGCAATGGCAGCAGTTTCATCCTTGGTAGGTGTGTCAGTAAGCACAGCAGATTTGATCTTGCGTCTATTCGGTTGGTTCCTTTTTCTTGGCGGATCTTTTGGCAACGGCCTAAGTGACTCTAGCGAGAATGAGGCAACTAGGAGATTTGTGACAGGTTGTCACAACTCGCCTAGTTGCAAAAAATCGTGAACCGGTCATAAAAATAATTCATAATTTCTAAACAAATGCCAATACAAAAAAAGCAATACCACGCTAGGAAACTTGAAAAACTAAAGCATATGAGAAAAGATATCGTAACAGTGCAAACATAATACGTAACAATATATATGTAATCAAAATTTTGGTAAAAAACTTTCTTTTTGCAATTTTTTGTATGCAAATGTCGTACACTCACAACCGCTATCCGTGCGCCGTTGTCGCGTACTGCGTCAAATAGCACGTCTCAATAACAACAAACGCACGCTGTTACCAGCTCGCTACCGATCATAGGTTCTGAGAAATCGATCTTGTCACAATTCTCCTCTGTCACAATTCTCCTCGGTCTCCCCTACTCCTTGTTTGTGTCTGCCAGATTCTTCTTACGTAACCAAGGCGCTGGAATACTTATCTATAGGCTAAGCAGCGTAAAACCTAATCACTAAGCCACTGCCTCAATCGAGCCGTCATTTTGCCAATAGCTTGGTTTAAGTACCTACATATGTATCAAGCCGGCATCAGTTTAGTGTGTCTTTTCCCGAGCCATCATAAACGAGCATTTTTCCACGGCACCACGAGCCGTCTCGACTCTCATATAACTTGTTTACAATATGGCACTGCAAGCTTTCAGCAGTGCGGCTTGTGCAGCACTACTATAAGCTAACTCACTCACGTCATGACATGTACTGCAGCCCAGCAAGTACCCGCCGGTGCGCATACGTCGCAGCACCACTGACACCAATTCGTCCCAGCGGCCGTCCGATCCAGACTCTTTGAAAATATCCTCGAACCAACCACCCGTACGCTTCACTTTCTTACCACGTATTTATTTTTATAGAGCTGCAGAGTGGTGACTATATAATGACGATAAATTAAAACACGATCGCTACAAAACAAACAAAATATTTTAAAATTATTAAATTAGGAGCTATTAGTGAATGACCTGTGGAAATAAAAAATAAAGCCTGTGGATATACACTTGTGTATATATAATTTGATAATTTTTGGTGTACGAACTATTAACGCAATAACCAGAATATGGTTACAAGAGTTGTCGTTATGTCGCCACTTCTTTGTATATTATCTATTAGCTACCCGCCCCGGCTTAGCACGGGTGCAATTCATATGGCAGCAGAACTGTCAATCTGGACGTCACATTTTTTTATTGAGATTTTCATACAAAAATATGATCCATATTTCCGACCGTGGATTTTCCAAAAAAAAAAACTTTCATGCAAACCTTGTCCTGACAATTACAAAAATAACAAAAAAAGAATTAGCCAAATAGGTGCAGCCGTTTTGAAGTTATGTGCTTACATACATTTTTGGCAATTGATTTTTATTTATATAGATTTAAACAATTTTAATTTTGTGATCAGCCCACTAATATTTTTTGTGTTTATGTTCTCAGAGCCGTGATGTATCTGGGATAATAATCAACGAAGTGGTACGATTGAATCCATGATAATTACTAAAGCTAAGTTCAGACTATTAGTTCATGTTTTATTACCAAACCAACATACACATAATTGCCGTTTCGAGTGAAGGTAGACGGGTGAAATGCGTTTCTCTATGATAAAACACATAGTTTTATGAAACCTTTGTATCTGTGTAAGTGGGTGACGTAAGTAGGCAATGTCAATATTGTCGACAAAATATCATATATTTCTTCTTTCTACGTCAAAAACCCGATATAACTCACCTCCAGGGATCTCTATTATGATTTCTCCCTTTACCTTTTTTTTTCAGTGAAATCTCGTCTTTTCTTACACCAACAACTGTAGCATTTCTGTAATAGAAAATCTTATGAAAATTCGGCAAAAAGGAAATGATTTCGATTTCAAATTATCCCAAATCACGTGAGAATTTCCCCCTTGGATGACATGCAACGATTCATTCTAATGAAAACGTAATGTCTAATAAAACCGAGTACAATTAAATTATTTAATATGATATGGGACACGCGTCACGTGGTACAAATATTTTACGTGAACTCTTTAAATCTTGGACGCATGTCTCACTCGTACACCAAACTTACCGCTCTCGCTTCTCATTGTAAGGACCATCATGTACTTGTTCGTGGTTTCTTAAAGTTCTTAAACCTAACTATCATAGTTACAAACAGTTAACTGTATTTTACAGGAAGCCAAAATCAAATTGCCGGGGGATTTAAAACATGCGTTAGATGTGAGTATTTTGAATTGTTTTACGTGAATTTGTAACTAAGTATCCTTTAGTTGTGCTTCTCACTATACATTGTACAAAATATACAGGGTAAATTTTTTTGATGAAAACTAAAACTACATCAATGGATGTTTGGAAAAACAATATTCATAGCCAGGTATCGAAACCGTTGAAATTGAAAAAAACAAAAAAAAAAACATTTTTTATTACACCATCCGATAATGTCGCTAATAAGGATAAAATTCTGGGAACTAATGGCATATGGCAAATTAAAGGAAAGAACTCGTGCAGTTTTAGTTTTCATCAAAATCGGGCTCGTGACTCCTTTGATTATTTTTCGCTATTTTCGCTTCGAAAAATTCATCCTGTATATTCTTAGAAGTGCAACATAAATTGTTTGTTCTCTTAAAATAATTTTAAATAATGCCAAAACAATTGGCGCTGTGGTTGAGCGATCGACTGTTGCGCTACGTGTTGCGGGTTCGATTCCCGCACGAAATAAATATTTGTACGACCTACTAATAGCTGTCACTGGTCTGGGTGTTTGTGTATGCAAATATTTGTGTTTGTAAATGCACCCACGATACAGGATTTTTTTCTAGTTGGGGCAAAGTTTAATAAAAATAAATAAAAAAGGAATAAAGGTAACCTTCCATTTGAAATAACAAGCAGGTACCAATGATTTTTAATACAAACGATTCAAATCATTTATATTTTATAGAAAAGCACTCTGCAGAACGAGTTTACGAGGCTACCTGATGACGTAAGTTGATATGTAATTACTTTAATAAACTGTGTGTCTCATATTAGCTGTATCTCTAGAATAATCCATACCATTTCTACATGCGCTTAAAATAATACACTAAATTTCTTGGATATTTTAAGTGTAGTTTGAGTAGCTCTAATTATACACTACTTGATTTTTAATTACCGAAAAAACATCATGGCTTATGGTTGCCTCAACACGTACATGAAATCAGACATTTAATTTAATTAACGGAGACGCAGTTAATTCATTTGTTTTACTTGAAAAATTATACTGAAAAAGAGACAGTACAAAAGAAATGTACAAATAAGTGTCGCTGGGTGCACGATGTCCCAGCGGAAACCGTTTTTTGATGAATATCTTTAAAACGGTTAGATACACAAATTCCACATTTGCATACCAAATTACACGACGCTATGCTCTTATTATCTCTCTCTCTCTCTTCAATTTAAGTGCACTAAGCACTCGATTATCTACTGAACTCAAATCAAGAAATTAGATTTTTTTCCGCTGGGACTACGCACGCCCCACTGCCGGGCAAAAGCCTCTCTCTTCCTTGTTTTCCAGTCCATAAATATATTTATTTTCTGACGTTGGACAGGAAGCGGTATCGCAAGCGCACTCCAGTTTTAGCTCTTTGGTTAGTAATCATTGTTTTACTGTCATGACTTATTCTACCACACGAACACATCTAAAATCTTTAAACTATAATCTTCCTACTCCTGGGACAATCACCTCCTCTTCGAGAGGGTCTGGGCGCTCACATACATCATCCTCTCATATGGATATGCGGATTTCACAAATGTGTTGATGTCATATGTAGGTCTAGGTTAGGTATTACCTACAATGTTTTCCTTGACCTTTAAAAGAATGATAATGAAGCTATATCTATTGAAATTTCATGGTAAGAAATCATTGTAGTTCGTTATATATAAAGAATATGAAGAGTTTTTTGATACATCATATATATTCTGTAATGTTCTGTAGTAAATATTATGACTTTCATTCATTTTAGAGAAGTGTTGTGACCAGAATGCATCGAAAAGGCAGTCAGAAAGATGTGAGTTAGAAAAGCATACTATTTTTCAAGACACACTTGGTAGAAACATGCAGATAAAATACATATAAATTCTGACCATAAAAAAATGTGATGTTTTTTTTTATTAACATGTTCAGTTCATGCAGCATGGGCTTTTAATAAATAACATTTTTATATTGTATACGATTCAGACATCTAAACCAGACTGAAAATAAAATCACCCTTCCTTTTTTTTTATTACTATATTATTGTGAGACGATGACATCGTGATAAATCGTCTGCTTCAAACATTTTGTTGTAATGTACTATTTGGTTTTTTCCCGTTTACAGTATAATAAAATTATATAATCAGCTTTAGCATAATAATCTGAGAAAATCCATTTTTTTTCCTTAATTCAAAATTAAACGTGTAAATAAATATTGACACCGCTTGATAAAACAAATCTGTTGAACATTAACCAAATTCCCTTAATAAATCTTTTTTAACAATGAATTATCTATTGTTGGTGCAATGGCTGCAACAATTAACAAGTGAAATGTCACTGTATGGTATAATATTGGTTCTTGCGCATATATCATAATAATCGTATCGTTTATTTTCTTTAATTTCTTTTATTTTTGTAGAACTAACTTTTTTTTATTTTTTTGTGCCAGAAGCGAGATGGTTCATCACTAATTGAAAGTATGAGGAAACTCAGTGAGCATTCAACTTGTCAACTAAGTAGTTAAACATAAGAAACGAAAAAGAACTTGTTATTCCGTATTTTAGTTAGAAGGGTAGGCCTATACAATCTTAGGCCTCTGCAACGTCTATATTAAAGTTTTACAAGATCCGATTTCTGCAACACGAGACATATAAGCCGGCTGGAGAACTCCCGTTAGATAAAACACACGGTATAAAGTTGGCATTTTATTTTTTGGCATTACACTGCCTCAATTTCATGTAAAGATAAATTTGGCATTTAGAATATTGGCAGAATCATCGTCATAATACGATGGAGTCATTAAATTAAATTGGAATTGGAAAGAGAATTGGATGTACGTATCTCAGAAAAACATCCTGTAGATCGTTTGTTTAATGTATTCCCGTGTTGTTTGTCTGCATTGAACAAAACATATTACATATGAATTAACGTTGACTGCATTATACAGGCGAGGAAGAGAGAAACGAGATGGATATTTACAAGAAATATGATAACATTAGCAAGCTGATAGGTGATGTATCTTTTTTTACAATATGTTCATTTGAATATAATAGGTACGCTCTCGGGAAACTCCCCGCATGAAATTCGCTGACTGTCTAGATTTTCCATAATGGCGTGAAAATTTCTCATGCTGACACGAGAGCAAAAGAAGAATTGGCAAGAGTCGTTGTTCCTCACTATGATGAGAAGTGGATGTCTAACTTTCTGACAACACAACTTTTTCATGAAAGTTCATGATTAAGTTGTGTTGTTTATCTGAATCATTGGGGGAAATTTCGTACTATGTAATGCCTAAGAAAAACATCTCCTGTAAACAGTACTACAAAAGCCAGTATCATATAATGTAGAATTAAGAAATAAGTAATAGCTAGTCCATTTCACTTTTTAGTCTGTTTATACTATTATGAAATTATTAAATTGACGACACGGTTGGCGCAGTGGTTGAGCGCATGAAACAAATATTTGTTAGATCTATAGATAGTTGTTTCGGGTTTGGGTGTATGTCCATGTGAATATTTGTGTTTGTAAACGCAACCACGATAAAGATTTATTCTTAATGAGGGGCAACGTTAAAAAAAAACCAAAAAAATAATAATTAAGAATTAATAATCTATTTTTATCAATCATATTATTTTATTTATTTATTGGTATACAAACAGTATAAATATAAACATGTGACCAAATTATAACATAAATAAAAGTTCTTATATGTACTTATGCCCATTACCGGTACACACAGCATGCTTAGACTACAACACTGGATTATATTGGTGTTTTCAGGTTCAAATAGAGCAGAAACATCAAAAAAGGTTACAATCGGGCCAGAATACAATACATCTTTGAAAGAGGAGCCGCAAAGGGTTAGTAAGATACTTCAATTATATGTTGGATACAGTGCCGGATTAAGCAAGCGCGGGCCCCTTGCGAATTCTATCGAGGGGCTCTTGATCTGCTATGGGCTCTTAAGTATAAAGTGTGTTTTTGCAGAATTTATGTGCGTTTAACGTTTGAAATTCTGTGCTTTATTTTCCCCAACAAAATAATCGGTTACCGATTGTCTGACGTGGATTGCCTTAGTCGGAAAACAAATGATATGCTATGCAGATACGCTATGATGGTTAATCCGGCACTGGTTGGATATACGGGGGCTTTCGTGACGATACCTAAGCATATTTAGCGCACTATTGTTACTCATTATGGTGTCTGGCTCAGCTTTATATTACGCTATGAGTAATCCTCGTGTCCGCATTCATTGGCAGAAGAACTGCGACACGTGAGAAATCTTTCGCTGGGCTGGATTGAACATCGAGTACATCCCGTCACTTTGTTATCAACATCGACGTAATGGCATATTCACTGGACGGGTTTTTAAATAGAATAACTATTTACTCTAGGAGAGCTACAGGATATTACTATACATTTGGTTATACAACTGGTGTTATGTAATTACCAGTTACATCGAATTCGCTGCTATATATACTATATTCCTACAAATACAACGCCAGTCATGAGAACAGGTGACACTTCACTATTTATTTCATATTCAGGACACAAACGGATATCATTCGAATGTCGGTGATGAAGCCAGCAACCAGAAGCTGGAAGTTACCGTGCTATGGCTGGCCTTGAATGAGGAGTGCGAGGCCATGATAGACCCTCACGTGCAGCGGGTCTACGTGGCCTACAGCTTCCTGGGACGGAATGGCGCTGACCTGGAGACGCCTGTTAGCTTGCCCAAGCCTAAGCATTATGTGGACAAGTGCTACTTCAACTTTAAGAAGAGTTAGTATTTGGTTGAATCTGGCACTCATGCAAGACCATCGTTGTTGCATTTTAGAAAAGAAAGCATCCTTACAGGTCCGTCTCACTGAATACATGAAGCAGACAGTTTAACAATTTTCCAAAACATTCAGCGTTCAGCGATCCAGCAAAAACAATGACTAACTAAATTGATAGTTCTTAACAATATTTTTGTACATTTTCCCGCATAGTCGGTTCCTACATAAGTGAAGTTGCCCCCAGTATTCGAATTGGATGACAGCGAACTTCCTATGCTGGGTCACATGGCCCGGTGCCGCGCCTCCAGCAAAATGGTCGAGGACCCTCGGAACTGCATCGTGTTCTCCGTCGTCAGCGAACCGGCTGAAGACCCGCTCGGATTGGAAAGCTGTGAGGATATTGGGTGAGTTTTTTCTAGAACATAACATAACCTACTATTACGCCTATATTTCCTGAAGGGTTCCAGAGGTGTACTATTTTACACCCACATTTCGCTGATGCCGTTATTGAGTCCCATGTAATACGGGGCCAGCCTCTTGCCATCACAGTCACAGTTCCAGACTCCGTGCTGTTACTAAGAATTTTAATAAAAAAAAACGAGAAAAGCAAATAAAACTGTCCGACCCTGGTATCCAACCACTAGACTAATGAAGCAGTTTCTGGAATATTTTGCAATTTTTGGAAAAGGCTAAATTGTCACATGTATATTGTTCTGCAAATGGTGAGCAGGTACGCGTACCTGTACCTGGGCGACCTGCTGGCGTACAGCACGGGCAGCCCGGGCTACACCGAGGTGATCCCGGTGCGCAACGGAGCGTCCGTGTGCGGCGTGCTGGCCGTGCGGCTCGACGGGCTCGACGTGGTGCGCCGCTGTCTGCTGCTGTCCAGCTCGCAGCGGGACCTGGCTGACTGGACCATGACTTGAGGTATTATTATTCATTATCTTTATCTATACTAATATTATAAAGAAGTAAAATTTGTTTGTATGCAGGTGGTAATCTCCGGAACTAATGATACGAATCTGAAAATTCTTTCCCCGATAGATAGCTATATTATCCCCGAGTGCTATAGGCTATAAATTATATAGGTATGTAGATCTCGCGGACGGATTCGCGGTCTGAAGCTTATATATAAATTCTGGTGTACGTATGTTCACAATGCTTTTCCTTCTAAACGGCTTGATGAATTTTGATATATTTTTTTGTACTTATTGGGTCACCCTGATGATTCTTAACTATAGTTGGACTCGGAAGGTGGCGCTGTTGTCGAGATCCAGTGAAAACAAAATACACACAGACGAAGTTGTGGGCAACAGCTAGTTATAATATAACTATATTGAATCGGTGAAATGTTGGTATACAATACCTCTGGTTTACTCTTCGAAAAATACAGGCGTGATATTTATTGAATTATTGTAATACTTGATTGTTCTGTAACTATACACTAGATATTATTTTATACGGAGTTATGACTGTGTATCGTACGGCCATTTTGTTATTTAGTTTCTACCTAATTGGTTATCTGTAATAAGTACTGCTAATCTCTGAAATATAGATCAACAAGACTCTAGTAAAAATATGTAGTGATTACTCTCATAACGTATTCGCCAATATTTCAAAAGTACTACAGACAATGTCTAACAGCGTTTTTTCCGTATCTATTTTAGTGAGACATGTGCATCCGGATTCCGCCTTTTCGTATCCGACTTGCGTACGAGTACATTGTTGAAAATAATCTCTTTATTTCAGATTACGTAGGTACTGCGCAAACTCCAACAAAATAGTGTCATAACAATAACGGATATGTATTTATGTAAATTTAAATTATTTATTCATTTACAGATCTTTGTTTTCTTTTGTTATATGTAAATAGAGATATATCTGCCAGTCATTTGTCATTCATATGTCAATAACGCTTGGCAGTTGAAGCCGACACCGGTATTGTACACTATGCAGGCCCAAAATGGCGCTACATACCTATATAGTCCACGTACTGAAAATGAAACTCCAAATAACTATTAACATTCCGCAAAACAATTCAAGTGGATTTCAATAGCAAACTGATAGGATATTGAAAGTTCGAACGTAGTGACGGTATCAAAATACGTGCGAGTGTACGCAGTCACGGGTGTGTTTGGGCCGGCGACGCACGCGCGCGAGTCGACACCAATAGTTCGGCGATCGAACCGTTTCGTAATCGTCCTGTAATAGTCGCTACCGACCCCATTGACTCCTCATGTGTACATAACCACGATCCCAACCATCTCGTGTGTGAAGTGAAGTGAACGTTCATTACATCGATTTGTATCACCACATAGACTTACAAAACAATTTCAGGACCTTTGTACAAATGTCTAGTCAAAAACAAAAATAAATACAAATACTGATAAATAAAATACAAAATAATTTATTTAAAATTAAACATGTATCGTCAGGTACTGTACATAACACAATAAAAATCTGAAATCTTGCAACAACATTACATGTAAATAAAAATATCTATGAAAACAACTTTATAAATGAAAAACCACAACAGCTGAGACAGAAACGTCAACACAGTCGAAAGTATTCATGATAAACGCATTACTTCAAAACTATGAAACATGAAGCTATTAAATATGATGAAACTACATCTTTACTTACAGAAGAAACATTATTAATTAAATAAAAAATAATTTAGGTTTTACATTGATATTTTATAGAACTGTTGACAGTTTAGGCGGTCAAGTTTTCTTAGATCTTGTGTTGTTGAAATATGATAGTATTAGTTATTCATTATTGAATAACTGATGAATGAAGAATTTATTTAAGTGAAACAAAAGAGGTTATGGTGCAGTTTAAAATATATACGATTTCAGTAGGTAGCTTTTTTGATCACTCAACTGAAGTTGGGTCTTTATTTTATCATGATCTATATTCTGCATACCTACATATAAGCTATAGTATTTAATACACCATTATATTGATAATTATGGTTAGCTAATAAAATGTTGGCTCTATCTGTTACCAAGGGAGCACAGTCACGGTCCCTACAGCTGCAATAGTTTCATGAATGAGTATCAAGCGAGGCATCAGTATATAGTAGCTTCTCTATTTATTTCGTTGGGAAGTGTGAGCGTCACTATCGTCATAGCTAACTTCAGTTTCGTTTTTTCATCTTGTATACAAACGATTGGGAATCAGTGGTATATATTTGTTGCTGTTTCCGTTTCAAATTAATTATTGCTTTCATCTGAATTGTAGTTAAAAATAAAAAAACGGCCCACATTCACGTTATAAGATCGATAATATTTCATTTTACCCAGTCTTGTCTGGCTGAGATTAATCGGTCAATCAATCTGCCGACTGCATAGGCGCTCCGCGTCCTTGCCCCAGTGCCGTGCCAAAGACGTGGACGCATTTAGACCGGCCTACCGGGCCTGTATTACTCCACCAACTTTCTTCGTACGCGAAACAATGAATAATACCCCTTATTACCGCGCGGTAAGAGTCTCGTCATTTGCAAAATAAATTCGCAGTCTTTTTCTTTGACAAACTTTTTCGCATCATTAATCAAGGGATTGTAGGTCTTATTGCTTCGATGTAAGTGTGATTGAACGTGCTGTGATAAATTTGTGGAGTAGTAAACAGAGAGGAACGCGGAGCTGATTGGCGCGCCGTACACTGACATTTGGGCGCCGAACAGTTCTTTCGTTCTTAGCATCAACTTTTAGAACTGTCGTTTGAATGACATCATCTGTAATCAATAGTACTCGTTTGCTTTTTTCTTATTAATTTCTGAAGATATTTTTGTACCTGTAATTATTACATTTAAAAAAATGTCTTGGCATTGTTTACCGTCGTGGTTATGCTGTTTCCATGGTGATTTTATCAATCATAGGAAAACAAAAAACTGTGCTCGTCATTCCTCGCCAAGTTTAATGATCTGAAAAGTAGGTTAATGTAGTACTCGTAAATAGGCTATCCATCAATCATTGGTTTTGGGCTCACATTCCTTGACATTATTTTTGTGTCTGTATCTATCATGAAATCATGTCTCACGTCACACGATTACAGTTCACGATTATAAGCTACGCTGCCTGTGTGATCCCAATATCTTAATATGAACACCGAAAGCCGCCTTGTGTCTGTGTTGCTCCAACACGCCCCTCCCTCTTTCTAGATTTAATTTAGGTTGGTTAAAATATTGTTTCCATTCAAGGTTTCTACATAACATAGCATCACGCACCCCTGTATTCTGGGAAGAATGATGCAGGGTATTTGTTGATCAGGGTATTTGACGATACGGTTGGCGCAGTGGCTAAGCGATTAGCTTTCCGCGCTAAGTGTCGCGGGTTGGATCCCCGCACGGAACAAATATTTGTATGATCTACAGATAGTTGTTTCGGGTCTGGTTGTCTGTGCATGTGACATGTATGTTTGTAAACTGTACCCACGATACAGGACAAATCCTAGTGTGGGGGCAACGTATTAAAAAAAAAAAAAACCCACTTTGCGCCAATGCCGTTAAAAAGGGACATATACATAATTAATATTCAATATAATAGAGCGAGCTTCTTGCCATTTACAGGGCACAATTCCAAAAATATAGGTACACTTTCTCAGAATACATTTCCGTAGCATTCTGGCTTTATGAATTATGAGCCGGAGGTTGTATCAAAACATATGATTTGATTAATTCTTTTATAGTAAGCCCGAAAAGTAGGCGTCAAACGATTTGTTGCTTTAAGTATTTTTTCAGCCATTTTGTTTATGATTTCCCTAGCATAAGTATGCATATAATGAAAAAAGAATACATAACATAACATACATAAATAGCATCACGCCTGTATTCCCCGAAGGGTTAGGCAGAGGTGTAGTATTGTACACCCACATTTCACCTATGCTGTTATTGAGTCCCATTTAATAGAGGGCGAACCTATTACCACCTACCGGTCACAGTTTCAGACTCCGTGCTGCTACTCAGAATTTCCATTTACAGAAAAACTCAGTAGCACTTTGCCCGACCCGGGAATCGAACCCAGGACTTCACGCTTAGCAGTTGCGCATGCGACTACGAGACGAATGAGGCAGTAAATCAATCAAATGAGCAGAAAATATGTGAAATTTATTTCGTAAAAACCGAATGAATTTTGATGCAACAGGTCGTTATACCTAGCAGACTAAACAAATCATGTAAAAATATTATAGCCACAAGATTGAACTGTTTGTTATAAAGTGTTCATTTTTTTCGTTACTGAAACCGCTTTGATGATGAATATTGAGATAACTGAGGAAGCATATTAAATATTTACGTAATTAATGCTTCCTCTAGTCGATATTCTTCAACTTTACCAGAATCCCAATATGAATTAATTTTTAAACGCGCTAACTATATCGCGTAGGTATATCTTTTTCATTTTCTGACTTCAGTTTTCAATTCTCGTGGTAAACAGCCGATAGGTATTGTGTAGGTACTCGTCGCATCTGCATGTCCCCAAGTACTGGAAGCTGAATGGTTCTTCAAAGTTTAAAACTTGCCCATCGGTTTGACGAAGTCTCTTGTTCGACAATATATCAGCTGTGTCCTCCGTCTCATCCAAACCCTTTCAGCGTAGTACTTCAGTGTATAATTAACTGTGCAACGTGTGACATTTCCGGCTGCGGACTCGTCACTGAGTGATAGTGATGAATTGTTCTATATCTAATTAGTAACACCGATTTTTGGCTCTTATGGACGTCATTTTCATTTGTTAGGATGCGATCAAAATTCTGTTTTGGATATTTTATTCTTTGATTTAGTAATGTCTTATTTCTGTATTATTACTGGGTGGGTCTGCCCTTGACCTGGACTTATGTGGACTTTCATTTGGTCATAGACTAGAAATAAGATGGCTATCATTTTGTTACTACTTGTCTTGTGTAATGATAATTTAGTTGAGTTCATTAACTTGTCGCCCGTTTCAATAACAATTCCTCAGACTGACGATGACATGAGACGTATTTTTTCAAGTCTCAAAACGATATATGTATGTTGGATGAATTAATTTAGTATTCGGTCTGAACATTTGTTTCTTCATCACGTCATATTTTTTGTTCTGTGCTGACATTTTGTTAACATTGCTTGTTTTCGATTCATTTATTTATCGTAAGTCTAGTTACGTGTATTATCCCAACACACACAGACTGCCTCATTGGTCTAGCTAGTGGTTGCAAGCGCGACTGCTAAGCGTGAGGTCCTAGGTTCGATTCCCAAGTCGGGCAAAGTGTTATTGGGTTTTTCTGTATGGAATTTCTTAGCAGCTGCATGGAGATAGGCTCATAGATGGCAATAGGCTCGCCCCCTATTACACTGGACTGAATAACGGCATCGGCGAAATGTGGGTGTACATAGTACACCTCTGCCTAACCCTTCGGGGAGTCCATGCTGTGTTATCCCAACCTAAACAGCATGACACATGATCTATTTTATTTAGCAAATTAGTCTCCCCTGAAATCATTGCATAATGGTCCAAATAATTGTATATGCCCACGACATAATTCCATTCAAATTACGATGGGCGACACGGTGGAAGTGAGTCAGTCACACAGAGTAGTATTTACACATATTTAGTGTGACGTCGTAGGCGGCGCTAAGAATAGCCCCAGCTATTTCAAGTTCATACATTTATTATGTCTGTCCATCTATCTAGCGGATATATGCGTTATAGTATAATTATGTTTTAGTTTTCTGTGACTTGCGATTTATATCCTGGCTTTATAGATTTATTCATGTGTTTCGGCTTATTTTACTTTTGACTTAATTTACTCGTTGATTAGAAGATATTTTAGATCACTATTAATTTTTCGCTTCACATAAAATACAAACTTCAAATAGAAAGCCCCTGAGGTAGCCAAAAATGCAGTAGGTAGTACCTAAATACCAGTTTTTGTTTACATATCTTGTAGAATATTTGTTTAATCTGGTTAGGTTTAGTTAGTTTTTTCTGAAAGTAATTCTAATTTATCATAAGACTGGTGATTAGTTAACTGACATTTTCAATAAATAGATTTCATATGTTATTTATTTCAAAGTTCTTAATGCCGTATTTGGTGGATAAATGAAATTCAGAGACTCATTCAAGCTGAATTATTGTTTTATATCCATTACACCCAAGCATCTGACTCGTAGATTCCAATCTCATACTAATCTCTATCTTGACGTTAGCCCACATGCCAAGCGCATCGCGTAAATCCGATAAACCGGATGTCACCGTACAGCTATCGCGTCACTCCAGCGTCGGCCATATGCCATGGAAGTGCAGCCGGCCTTGCTACTATTTGTGAAAGGTCACAGATCGCTGATAATTGTAATAATTAATCAAATTTCACGTTTGACGTAATCTTGAGAATGTTTAGATGGATGATAAAGAAAATAAATTAGCTAGAGATATGGCGTCGTAAGTCTAGAGATGCAAGTAAACTCAGCTGCTAGTAAAGTTCCTTTGTTAAATTCTGGGGTCACACGAAAACTAACATGCAAATTCTTCAGTGTCGCTTATTACTTGAGTTTGGAATTATATTTGATTATCAGTAGAATAGAATAGATCAGAAATCATTTCTAATAAACGTTATTATGACTCTAGTTACACACAAAGAACCGGCAAGAAACTCCATGGATATTATTATATTCTTATTCTTCTATTCTAAGTCTCAAATCTCTTTAAGCAATCTTTGTACGTACATAATGTGTGTGGAGTACGAGATAACAATGTAGGTTTTGAGAAATAAAAACTAAGTGAAACTTTAACATGTGATATGTTAACTCAGTGGAATAAAGTATCCTCTTCGTCATGTTTGAGCTTGATCTCTCACTTTGAAACGCAAACGCATAAGATATTGAACCTCAACTAATCTCAGAGATCAGAGACATCGTCGCCACATATAAGATATTGATGTTTTAATCTTGCCAATTTATTCTTTCATAGATATATCGGGTGAGATATGACGTAAATAACTAGCAGCACCCTTTACGAAGTAAACAAAGATTAGAATTAGTCGTGGTTGGTGAATCGCGGATATTGTAAATATTATTGCAGAATTACGGTTGAGTGACTTGCGGCTAATACATTTAACAACAATGCGACGAATAATAATCTTAATAAATAGACTTTTGAGGCTACTCAGTGATGTACGCGATGTATATTTGTTATCAACAACAGATTCAATCCAAATAACAATACTAATCTGTTATCGCCTCTGCAACTTAAAAAGGACTTGCTACGAAACTCGTAGACTGTCTCGTAGACCTCGTAGCTGCGTAGCATCTGTATAGCTTGCGACATGTATGAGCTTAATTTCATCGCTAATGGTCACTATATCGCAAACGCGCGTTTTTGTTAGCCATTGAGCAATCCGCAGTATTTGGCATACATCACGCCTGTATTCCCCGAACGGTTAGGCAAAGGCGTACTAGTGTACATCCAACTTTTACCGATGCCGTTATTGAGTCCCATCACCCCATGTAATAGGGGGCGAGCCTATTGCCATCTGCCGTGCACAGTTTCAGACTGCGTGCTGTTACTAAAATTACCAACCAGAAAAACAATAACACTGCACGACCCGAGTATCGAACCCTGGACTTCGCGCTCAGTAGTCGCGCTTGCGACCACGAGACCAATGAGGCGGTCTTAATTAAATATTTGACATTTTATACTTATATAAAATTCTTTAACGTCTGGCAAGTTCAAGTATAGTCAATTATTTGGCAACCCCCGCTGGCACGTTTATGATATGCTTGCGCCACGCGCGCGCGCAGCGGAGCGCGGTGCATACGTATAATTCTTGAGGAATTAACTACGTGCAGGTGTGAACTTGGTACTGCCAAAGTATATCTTATGATTTTATACTGTGTGAGTCATTGGGTTTACGTGGCTCATGAAATAGTATAAAGAGTAGAAACTTTCAAGCTGAATACTTGAATGATCTTACGGTTTTCGAAAAAAACATTGTCCCGCTAGAAATAATTCCTATCTACATAGACAATCAAACCCAGCAATATTTGTAGGCCATACAAGTATTTGTTCTGTGAGGGGATCGAACAGGAGACACGCAGCGCAGAAAGCCAATCGTTTAACCATCACGCCAATCGTGTCGTCATGTGTACCATTTGAAATATAATAACGATCTATATTTCATAGTTCTTTTTTCGGAACAAAGATCATCTTGGAATATAGGATCGAAGTATGTTCCATTATTATATGAATAGACACTACTCTTTATGGTATTGTATAAAAGCGTTCTACTTTCCCAATACTAGCAAGTTACATTAAACATAGGCAATATTTTAGCCGGTACTCTTTGGGATGGGTCAATGATAGAAATTGTTTTTTTAAAGACTATCTTTATTAATGCTATAAAACCAACTGTCGTTTTAATCTGACAAGAGTATTTATAAAGTGGCGCACACGCTTTCCCAAGATGTTACACGTCTGAGATCATGTCTATTCGCAACATTGACAGTACGATCAGCTGTTATGAAGCCGAGACAGGTTCAATACTCACGTATATCTTATTTTTTATACGTGTCTTAATTTTATCTCTGAAATCTTCATGATGACGTTGAAAAGCCGCGATTTCTCGATGAAAAAATAAACCTGCGGACATACTTTATCATTTGTATACCGTCTATAAATTAGCATGGCTGGTTTTTGCTGATGCTCTTTAAAATACATAAAAATATTTTTTCGTGCTATTGCAAAATCGAATAAACTATGGCACATAAAAAATATTATAATTTTGATTCAACTTCAGATAATGAAAATTAGTTTAGAAAGATATTTAAACAAAACGAATTCGCTAACGATACACCTACTAACGCAGAAAAATCAGTGAAACAAAACGAAGTGACAACAAACAAAACAAGTGACAGTGTTATAGTGCCGTGATCACACTACACACACATTCACTATAAATATTGTATAGCAATAGACACACACAAACACCATGGAACACAACACACACGACATTATGACCGCGGAGGCGATAGGTCAGTGGAAACTTGAGATGAACAAGCAACTTAGCAACCGTAGAAAACTTAACTCTCTTCAGTAGAAAAATATTAGATGTTTCCTAGACAATTACAATACTTGTGGAACTTCGTTTGAAGTTAAAGGCAACTTCATACTCAACTTTCTTCACACGATACACGAACAATACTTAAATATGAAGAAAAAAAAGGATTTTATCCTTGACTTAGGGCCGATTCAGTCGTCAGGTAACGTATCTTTGAAGAATACCTAATATTGCTGTCAAATCACAAAAATAATGAATCTGGTAAAACTTATCTGATGGTTGAAAAATCGGCCCTAAATATATTATTATTATTTTGCTATTGGTCTGATGTTTACAAAGAAACGTTATTTCCACAATTATTGCATTAAAATTAAAAAAAGTATGAAACAATCATCGTTTACACATATTTCATTATTTCTTCTGAAGAACACCTCATCATCATTGTTCTTTTAAATTTCTTGAACTTATTGGCATGATTAATCTTCTTTAATTTCAACAAACTAAATTGTATTGCTATAACGCTGACCGTCTTTTACATGACTTTCTTTCTTTCCACACAAAGGCTACAGGCGACTAGCCTATCTTGAGCAATCTAGGGTCAATAGATAAATTGACTCCTGACCCCTGAAATGCCTTAAGATTGCAGGGTCCTCATACACTCGTTAAACTGTCGATTACCTAAAATTATGTTTATTTATTTTCTTACTTCAATACCTAGAGGCATTACATTACCACGTGTAATTATTGCTATGAAAAATTATAATGCTGTTGGCAGAATAGAGACAAAGCCAACAGTTTATATATGTACAAATAGTATTATGTTGTTCTCAGCCAAGATAACAATGTAATTTGTCAATAATAACATGCGATCATTAATTAGGGGCTCATTCAGTCCGTCCTAGATTTGTTAAAGCACAATTAAAGCTTGTGCTGTATTCATATTTTGGTTACTCATTAATTTACATACAATCTTTACCATATTGTTCATTACTTGCTAATGTACTATGCAAGGAAAATCGCCGAAACTTTTTAACATTGCCATTTTAATTCTTGTATATGAATAAAAAAATAATTTAACATTTGGTTCCACAAATCAATCATTTAAACAAACTGTCAATTTATCTATCGACACGATACGAATGATGTAGTACACTATTAGATCTAATACGAACGATTTTCTTAGATTTCTTACACACTACACCTACAATTTGGACTACTTGCATGTTTTATGTTTCATTTCTGTCTTTAATATTAGTTTTACGTATAACTTTTGTTGTTATGGTCATTTTTAACTGTTCCCTCATCATATTAATATTGTGAATTAATTTTATTTGTGTTAATATTGCGTGTATGTATTCATTAGGCGAACAATTTTAGGTTTAAACTCTAGCCGTAGTGCCACACCCCATACGGTAGAAAACACATTCCGTAACCAAGTTAAATGGGTGCTCGGAACCATTGTCAAAAAGTTGCCTAGTGAATACGTACATTGTGTCTATCTTGTATAAATTGTATAAATTCTACAATGTTCCCCATTTGTATTATTACTATGTGTTACCTAAATATCTGTTACGCTTTTCTCTTCCACTGTTTTAGTAATATTCTGGGCCTGTCCGCTACGTACGTTGTTATTTGGAAATCTTACCATTTATGACCACTTAATAACGCAATGCCTAGAATCTAAAGACTAAGTTTCACACATGTATCGTCTATAGGACTGTTCTTTGGTTTAGCTGTATTGTTATCAACATCAATTTTGCTAGCCTATCCCAGTAAATTGCCAAATTGAACCATATGACTATTAGCTTATACTATATTCTTGAGAACATAAGATGTATTTACTGTATCTTTACTTACCAAACATAACTTATAAGACTGGCCCTGAATATTGCCTTATTCATTCCTCTAACACTATCCTGCATTTTCCACTAACTCCACGAGTTTCGTACCGGAGTGTGACGGTGTTGTGTGCACAGAGTTCGGCGAGTGGTTGTCGCGGCAGGCGGTGCCGGCGCTGCGACCGCGCACGCTCAGCGAGACGCGCGCTCGGGCGAAGACTCTGCGGCAAAACATGGATGTGAGTATGACAACACATTTCTATATAAGTAGAATAAAAGTCGTATTAGTAAGATAAAGGTCCGAAAATACAACCCTGCGGAATCCCTTATAAGCAAAGATGTAAATTATTTAGGCGGTATGCAATTCAAGCTTTACTAGAGATATAAGAAAAGCGTGTCCTTGGAAAAGCGTAGGAATATGTTGGACTTGGCCTTCTTTAAGAAACTAGTAACGGGCTCTTTAAATTCTCCAGAGTTGCTTAGCAGAGTGTCATTTCATGTTCCACGTAGTCTGCCAAGAAGTTCTAATAGGAGGCTTTTTAGTTTACCAATAAATTATACCAATTTAAGACAACATTGTTCACTGTCTAGAATGTACGTTGCTTACAAAAAGCATGAATTATACATTGATTTATTTCATATGTCACTACCTGCACTAAAAAAGGCCGCACTGGCAATTTGTTAGGTGGTTTGTCATCCTATTTTTATCTTTATAATTGCCAGTATTAACTTAAAGTTGAACTTAATCTCATCTGAATTTACTTAGCTTATTTGTGAATGTTAGTAGTTTTCTCTGCGCATAATACAGTGCATGCAGTGCTCTTCTATAAGTAATGGGGCACTTAGACTTAAGTTTGAAATGTATAATTTGTTTATGTAATAGTGTACTCATTGTTGAAGAGCCAAATAAATAAATAAAATAAAAAATAAAAATAAAAATATATATGAGATATAGAAATAAATGTTGAAATAGTAATCAACCTGTGACTACCAATCCTCAAGGCCAATCAAAATAATCAGGTAGAAAGTGAAATCTCGTGTTAAGACAGAATAATGCGAAGCAAAAGACGAGCCGTCACATACATATTCCTACAGCCCGGACTGGCTAAATATTTCATATACATAACGAGTATTGACGGGTGAAGGATTTTCTTCTTTACCTAGATAAGTATTCTTGAAAGAGAAATGGATATCTAGAAGTAGCATCATATTATTGAACATGAATCAACTATCATCGCATTTAGTATGCAACGGATGCCAAATCCATGCCATTCATACATTTTTAACGTTCCATATACCTTTGCCCACGCGGCGCTTGAAGTATTCATGCGTGCAGGCATCGTGACATGTTTAGGAAGCTCTAGACCAATTAGCCAATTGCATATTGGTACCTATAGTTAGCTCGGACAAAATATGGTACCCGAAAATTTGAAGTGATGTGATATACAATCATGACAAATGTAAAGTGTGACAATATACGTACTGCAAATATTTCCACAGTCGAAATATCTTGACATCTTGGCTCTTGTAGAAGAAATAATGTTCACTTAAAACCTTATAACCTTGCAATAAGGATGTATTTATGACAAAACAGTTACACCAGAATTGATGCTAACAAGTACTTGTAACTGTAGCATTTTGAATTTATTATAATACTCCGTGATTAGCGTGGAAAATACACAGCGGAACGTTATTCAATTTGAATGTCCATTAGCCGCTAATGCACATGCAATATTCTTGCCAACAACGCTCAGATTTGTCGTCAAAACCGTATTTCTATCAGCAAAACACTTAAAGGTTTATGCTTAAAACACACTGCCAGATGGGCTTGTGTTTTCCATCGTAAATTATCCTTATTGGTCTTAACCCGTCAAGCGAAGTTAAAGTAGACACAATGGAAAATGTATGGTTTGCGGCCGCCAGCAACTGTTCGCAGCTTAATGAAATTTTAATGAATTAAATTTATTAACACCTACAATACTGTAAAACTGACTTAAGGCCCGATGTTTCGATGCCCAAATTTATTAAGTTGATAATTTGTAATTGCAATGGTTCTTGTATGTATTATACTTATCAAAGGAATAAATTATCTAAAGTTTATCCAGCTAATGAAAAATCAACCATAAGTAGACTATTTGCCTTATGATCTTGAATGTTCGTTACGTCAGTTCGCGTCAGCGTTAGTATAACATAGGGTGCTACTTCCGTTACAGCGATTCCATAACAACCGTCACGTTGTTTTGTTAACCCTAAGCCGTACACGAGGTCCAGCGTCTGTTTGCCCAGTTTAGTGGTGCTGCAAGATTGCATGGTAAAGTTTTCACAAAACGTTCATAATATACATGACCTCGTGTTAGAGCTATGTTAAAATTTTAATGTCCATGTATGCACCCCAACAATTTTAGTTTCCTTATATTCATCGAAGTAATTATACATTATAACAACCATTGCTAAGTGCATGGACCAAACACTGTCACAATCGTCACAATGGTTAAAAGATGAAACAGCCATATGGCTTCTGATATGTTCCGATTGACATTTGATATTTCTTACCGACAAGACATAAGAAGCTGCTCTTTGGGGAATATCCATTTCCGTAGTTATGTTTAATTATCAATTGAATCTCAAGTTCATTGTTAATACTTTGTGCGTCAATTTCTTTATCGATGGTGAGCCAACAGAATTATAACAAAAAATATGTATTTAATTAAAAAAGTGATTTCTTCGGCTCCACTCTCTATGTTACATTATAACGAACAGCTTGCTACGTTTTGTATGATGGTGTTCAAAATAGCCGGGTCAACCTTTGTCAATGTCGCAATATTTTTAGTTAACCCAGACCAGTGCGCGAATACTTTATATAAAAATTCCGATGCTGTAGCTCTAGTATTCTTAATTAGCGCATTTAAATTTAGATTCATGTCCAATCACAAGATCTTTGTGATAAAATTGGTTTGTATAATAACGACCCATTTCAATTTGTTTAAATGAAGTCGGAAACGTGATTCATTATCAAGATCGCGGAAATGAAGATCCGTATAGGTGGTATTAGGTTGGTAGTACCTTCACCAAATCAAAATGGTTGCCAGATTATGAAATAATGTACAGAGAACTCATATTTCTACGTCGTTCGTTCGTTTGTCGTGTCGACTATTAGTTTATGAGTGAAAATCAACTCTTATTGTTCGTTCTTTGATGTGGTGTAATTTCGGAGCAGTTTCGCATTTTTTTTATTAGCTATTCTTTAGTTTAACGTCCATCTGTAGTGGGGTAACTACTGGATTACTATCTTCACTTTTACCTCCTCGTAAAATATTTTATGGTGTATTGGATAGCTTCTTCTTTGCTACAACTTTATACATATAATAATCTTTCAGCTTAGTATTTTAAACTATACAACTATTCATTATCGTTTTCAGTTTTAATTCCAAGCAGTTTTTGTCTGGCCTGTGAAAGAATCATCTTAGCCTTGACCAACTTTCTAGAAAAGTCTTGGTCAAAGCCAAAAATGTTTTTTGTTTTTGTACGTAATCATTATACACAATCTTCTTGGCTAAAGTTGCCCTTCGTATGCGAAACTGACTATGTGATGGGTATTTTTAACCGAATGCCAAGGATTTACCTCGATTAAATACCGATCTCATCTCATTAAACGTTATCGTCGTGGCAAAGCTCATAAAAACCATTGAACAAAACGATATTTAATTTGGCAACGTTACATATTCTCAAGTCGTTCGTCTCATTGTCGTCGGATCTATTAATTTTATAAAATCATCCAGAGTTAGGCGATAAATTCAGTTTTATCACATGCAGCCGGTTTGTGTCGACAAAACTGCTGGCAACTGCCAATGCGATCTCCACAATGCAACGTGTATATTTAGATCACATCTCTATTTTTATACGTCCAAATTAAGATCGCATCAATTATGGTGAGAATGCTTTTCATCTGAATTGTTGCGTAAATCGATAAATAGGTTGATAAAGCTAGTACAACAATATTATGATGTCTTTCACTAAAAAAATGGGCCATCTCTTGACTCTTGTGAGTAACACACTAGGTACACCTATTCTACTGATGATAAGATTGAGGCCTTTCATATTAGAGGACGCTGGTGTCACTTGTGGTACATACAAAATATGACCTAAGTAGGACGTGTAAGAAGTAAGTAATAGTGAGAACAGACGTAGGTTATGCCTGAAAAGCATGGCGGCCATGTCATTATCCCCACAAGGTTCGTATTTACTTGGAAGGCCCGTTCAAGGTCCCGCCGGGAATATTACGGGTTGTTGTGTAGGAATTTGTATATGACTGTGACTCGAGAATAGATGATAGTATCATCTAAATAGTAACAAGTTCCTCCTGTCGACACTAGATGGAATGAGAGCCGTCCTCAAAATACTGCGCATGAGTTTATTGAGTACAGCGACATCTAGCTAGGATGGTACGAATTAGTAATGTACGCTTCGCACATTTCAGACGCAAACTGAATTATGAAATTGGCAGAAGTTCAAGTAGGTTTTAAAAGATGGCGCTGAGAGTTGGTGAATTCGTTTAATATTTAAATGTTCGTGACGAGTAAAACCTCAGCAGATTAACTAATGTAAAAGTTAACAATGTACAGTGCACCCAAATGATATTACATTAGGAAAGCGAACTGCCTACTATCTACCTACCCTACCAAAACGTCCTTGCTAAAAAGTCTCTCTCTGGACCTATAATAGCCTATGGGGCAGTACAACACTCGAGCCACAAAAATTCACTAATGATTCACTATTTGACCGAGTTAGTTTGCCTCCAGACAGAATTTAAACTACACCCATGGTATTGTTTCTCTCTGTAGTACCTACTGACATGTATTACGCCAAAATATGTACCACGTAAGTCACTGACAGGTACAAGCAAGTAGACACAGTGATTGATGTATTACAGTAACACAAAATGTACGTGCAATATTTTCATATATTTTACTGAAGCAAAGATATTTCCTGACACTCCCAAGGGTTCTATTTTGAAGTGCAGTCTATTTGTGAGCGTACTTTGTTGTGGCGTGTCGGCCAGTTGACAGATGTCGACGTAATTAGGTGCTGTTACAATTATATTTTAGGTGGATGTTAGTTGTATAGATGGAAAGTGTATAGGGAAATGAGAAAGGTTATGTGGATCTTAATGCGGTCTTAAGAATTACTGCTTCTAAGAGAGAGATAGATATAACTTCGCTCTTTGCAATTTAGCGCATCACGACGGATCTAGAAGGTTTATATGTAGACCTAAATATATCTTAGTCATGTAGTGATGTTCTAGGGTTAGCTAGAGTGATCTCGACGCTTTGAACATAATGTAGGCTTGCTCTATAGTACTGAAAAGGTGCTCTATATAAATTTAGCCCTCTCGTTGCATAATCCTACTAATATTATAAATTTGAAAGTTTGTGAGGATGGATGGATGGTTGGATGGATCTTTGTTACTCTTTCACACCAGAACGGCTGAACGGATCTGCATGAAATTTGACACAGAGATAGGTTATAGTCTGGAATAGCATATAGGTTACTTTTTATCCCGGGAAAATGTACGGGTTCGTAAATCACGCGGGCGAAGCCGCGCGCGGAAGCTAGTATGTCATATAATATAAAACCGACCTTCACAAAACATTGTTTTAACGCACTAGTTAAAACAAGCTGATTGCAGCACGATCAATCGCACAGAGTCCACATAGTGTTATTTCTCACGCATAAGGCACTTATCATTGTTGGAAAGGTAGTGTAATTTTTCAATCATCTTTCATTCATTATTTTTACACACGCAGTTTTAGCATACAGTCAATATATTAAGTAGATGGACATTTTAGATCAAAAATATAAGTTTTTATTTTTTGAAGTCATCAAACCATTAAACGCCATTTCATCATCATCATCATCAGCCAGAAGACGTCTACTGCTGAACGAAGGCTTCCCCCAAGGGGGGGGGTTTGCCATAATCTCCACGCTTGGCAGGCGGCTTGGGGATCGCAGTGGGTCACCGATTAGTGAGAGGACGCTGCTGCCCGTCCTACGGTGTCTGGCCGCAGTTTTAGGACGTACCCGGGTCCATTTCATCATATATTGTTACAAAAAGTAATATAATTTGATAGTATTCATCCAAAGAAATACATTTGAAATTTTAAAAATCTTCATCTAATTACGTCTCTGACTGTATCAGACATTTCTGTCCGAGATATAATTTATTTCGTTACCTAGGTAGCTGTAGCTTCTAGTTTGGTTATGGATGTATTATGCATGTTTATCGTCGTAAAGAACCACAAACTGCAAGCTCGTGCGTCTGTACCGTTACGTAGCGGCGGGTGTAAGTGTCGATTTAGGGATTAGATAAGCATACCTACCTAATGGGGAATAGATAAAAGCACTAACAGCATTCGCATGACAGCCAATATTGAATAGTTAGGTATGCTTGACCGCGTGTAGGTATGTAGTTGATATTACGCCCCATGTTACACCACCTCAGCAAGGTCTATTTGGTAGGATACCTGCAAATCGGGAGATAAATTATTGGATTCTGACCCGATGACGGTCCTTTGTTAAAATTATCATCATACCCATATATATACAACGGTATTTCTAGGATCATAGTTTCTTGGCAGTTCTGCACCGTACGCCTAAAGACTCGACATTTCATTATATCTGAATCTAGTTTACATGAAACATATATCTATTCTATTCTATTTATTTTGGGCATTAAGGCATCATACCTTGTAAGGAGAAAGCGTACAATAAGCCAGTTATCCCTTGGGAATTCCGAACCTACACGCAGTGGGCGTGAGTGGTATCAAACTATTTAAGAGTTCGCCCATTTTATTTTAGGATAATGCCGCATTCCGATAGCCGTCGCGCTTATGTAATAACTTGTCTTAATAAACGCTGGGCCGTGACCATGAGTTTATTTGCACTCTTTACATAATTGTTATGTAATTTCTTTCTTATTTATCAGCTGAAATTAATTGTTTCGGTAATGCGGATCCGTGTGATCTTTTTCTATCAAATAAGCAGACTGAATACAAGAAACCAGTCTCCAAGATTCGTTATAATTTGTAGTATCAGTTGAATACACACAGAAAATTCGGTGTAAAATAAAGAAAGATACAAATAACATTTTCATATTTCAGCTCACGGCTGATATTGTACTTTATGAACCGCACCGTGATCCTTAAGTGCATATAGAGTGCCTAGATAGAGACCAGATACTTACTCGTAATTCTAATCTTTTACAAGCCTACGTACAGACTTAAAGGTTCTCCGTACCTATGCTTAGGACAATTCTGAGTTTGATTAGAAATTTGCTTTTCACCAAAAAATTTACCAAGGATTCTTTCATCTACAGCTCTTCAATACTCAGACTAAACAAACCAACAACGTGTCATTACACACAAGTCAACAACATTTGGCAAACTATCCGCGAAGAGTTCCCAGAACTCCAGCATGCGTTGAACCGCGGCCCTGAACCAGTTACCGAATAAAAGTGGACATGTTACGTCACGGAAAACTTGCTAATTATGAGGAAAGTCCGTTTGTTTGTGTTTTGAACTGAAGCTGGAAAAATCTTCAGGTGATGGGAAATTATGGGGCATTGTTGAACGTGATTCATCGCAGGCCAAAATATTCGTTTTAATCATGACATTTGTACTAATAAGTGATACCAAACATTGCCCCACTCGTGGGAACGGTTTACAAACATATCTGTCACATGCACACACAACCAGACCTAAAACAAATATATGTAGGTCATACGATGTTGTTCCGTGCGGGAATCGAAGCTGAAAGCTAATCGCTTACCCACTGCGCCAACCGTACCGTCGATTAATTCTTCTCCTGTCGTGTCGGCATGGACTATCACGTAAGAACAGTCTGTTTCGTATTGGAAAGATTGGATTAGCAATAGTGGTATCGAGGCTGATTGCCCAGGGTGCACCAGACGATTTCATGTTTGGTAATTCGTGGAGGCTCTTTATTAATCGTTATTAACTGAACAATATTTAGTGCGACCTACAAACATTTCCGGTACTTTATTTTCTTATACGAAAACAATGCAAAGCAAACTGTACATACATCTCGCAAAGTTTATAAAACGGACAATTCCGATGCACTACATACAGTTATGTAAAACTCGTCCATTCGAACAAACTCAACCATGAACCCAGTAGTATAATTAGGTAAACTCGCGTTTCGCAACCACCCCGACCGTGCCAAACGGCGTAGGGATCCACATTAATCAACTTGTTAATCGCCTCTCGACGAAATAGCCGAACAAATGGGATTGTTAACAGTTAAGATACATGTCGGCCTATAATATATTACTGCTCTAAGTGACATGATCAACTATCCACTCTTATTGTCAGTTTTTAATTAATATAGTGAATGGTGGTTGCTGTATTACGTTGACGCCAAAAATAACTAAGAATACAGATAACAAGTTGTGCCTCTCCTCATCGATTTGTCTGATGATGGAAGTGATGAACAAAATCTGATCTTAGCCACACTAGCCGAGAACAAAAAAGTATTGGAATACTTCATTGCTCACAGCTCGTATAATTATCATCGAATAATTTATTCATTTTTTAAGTAGATCTCAAAAAAGGACTTATAACAACAAGAAAATATATCGTCCTTAATCATTCCAATTTCTTGAAATAATTTTCTTGGAAAACTTTGAAAACCTGAATTTGTTTCAGGTCCGTTTTCAGAAGCATAACTAGGTCTCAGGAGTCAAATAATATCAGAACATATTTCAGTGTCGTTTTAATAAACGTCCGCTAATATGAAGTGCACATAAATCCATCCGAATTAAAGGTAATTTGGACATGTTCTCTGGTATACAAGCCATTTGTTTCATCTTACTTACTTTAAAAATATTGGCCTTAAACAACACGGCAAGCAAAACAGAGGGAATCAAGTACCTATTTATTCCAAATGATGTTTTACATAAGAAATAAAATATACACTAAACAGTTTGGGGTTGCGTGCATGATATGTGAACTGCCACGTTTCCAAGACGTGATTCTTGAATTTAACAAAATAAGGTTTATGACCGCATCTGTCCAGCTTAGTATATCAAAACATTATTTGGGATCCCCCGAGCGTTTGTGTTTTGTTAAAATGCCACATGTGAGCATCATTTATTTAGTAAACAACTCAGGTTGCGTACAACTCTATCGCTTCTTCAATCCTAAATCAGAAAATGCCATCGCCTGTCAAATCAAACCTCTTTCATAAATTAATTTAGCTAACAGCGCATCACATTAACAACATTTGCACATATTTGTCACCCGGCTTTCCTTGTAACGTCCAACTTTATATTAATGCGGCGTTTCGAAGGGCTACGTGAAGTATGGCGGCACTCACAAATTTACGAGCTTATAATTAGTTTGGAGGCGTCCCAATTTAGTGCACCGTGTGTGGATGCATCATCTTTGTTGTTATAATTTATGCCTTGTGTGCTGGTCGATGGCGGCCGATTTTTCTGCTTCCTCAAGTTATAATTCATTCTTTTAAGGAGGCCTGAGTATGTAGGTTAAAACAAATCCTGGTGTCTGATTTTTACGACATGAGATTCTTGCTAAGTTGGAAATTCTTTCGTACAATTATATCATGCATCTAAAAATATTCCTCTTCTGTTTTATAGTTTCCTACGTGTCTCCAATTAAGCCGACCTAAAATCGCGATTTTCAAGGCAATAATAATTGCTCACATTTATCAAACTCTCCGAACTGGGATATTGGCCAACTCCTCTGCTCCTCAAGCGTATTGTGTTTCTTTTGAACCTGAACTACACCGATTTTCCGATGGTTATAAATAAAAAATCTTGGCTATAGTTTATGTTTTTTTTTTTTTTACTAATCGGCTTCTTGACAGTGTTCTCAGCGTGATAATAATATTATTACTGTTTTTCTGTTATGAAAATAACAAGTCCTTTGGCATTCAATAGATTAAGCGGTAGTTCAATTGTATAAGAAGTTGAAAAGTAATAAACCTAGGCACCATATTTTACTTTGATTTTAGAATCTATAATACGGTAGATGACTACTAGTCATCTGAGTTATGAAGTGTCAAAAACGACATTTTGTTCTAAAAATTGTTGGAATACAAAAGCGTGACGTCATTGCCATTGCCATATTTATTGTGTGATTTTGATAAATAAAAAACATTAAAGCCAAAGATAAGTAAAAAATTAAGTTTTACTGAGTTTTTACGAGGAAAACTATTTACCAAACAAATAGATATATACTAGGTTGGTACTAAATTAATTGCTAATCTCTAAAATTCATTAAAACTGCGCAGTTAAGTTTTTAACTGAACATGTGATAAAGTTATTTAATGCTGCAAGTTTAAACTTGTATGTTTAACATGGCTAATCTGTGAAATTCTAAATTGCATCAACATAGATGTGTAAAAGCGTGTTTTGTAACCATGCGCGACAAACATTACCCTCCTTTCTGCCTGGTGGGAGTCGGGTGGAAAATAACACTGTAGTGTTACCATCTTTTATCACACGAGTCCCAACAGTCGATTGAAACTGTCAGTACTTTAACTTTTTGAATATCTTTCGAGATAAAGTTGCGGTGTTACGGCCTCCTTGGAGTTGGGTTTATTTTAACGAGATAAATTATAATGATTGTAACGATTATACAACCAGAAGAATATTACGAAAAAAGATAATCAAGTCACGAAAAAAAAAACTCGAACATAAATAAGGCTTTTCAGTTTCTCATTAAATTCATCGTCAGAATTCATATACATATAGGTATGATTATAACCGAAGTAACGCGGTAGTGATTATAATTATTTTACAATAAGTATAAAAAGAAGATATATAGTCAAAATATAAACTTCTTAGCACCTACACCTTAGTATTCTTCTGAAATAATATATTATGTACAGTATGCTGTAATCCAAATATATGAATATGAGCGAATAATGTAGAATTAACCCCCAAGTATAATAACACCTAAATATATCTGCTGCAGCCTAGCTATTTTCTCTAAAATGTCAGGCAGTCGCGTCGTTCTTAATTACCTTTCTAGGAACAGTTGCAAGTTATGACGACCAGAACAATTCTGGCATCCTCTTTTAAGAAGTCACTGCACATTGCCCTTTCATAAAGGCCTATGCCACTTAAATGTGTCAGTACATTACACCTCGAGTTAATAGCGACAAATCGTACGCCGAGACAATAACGGTTTGTTGTTCTTTCACCAAGCATTAATTTTGGAGTACAAAGCAAGTGTCACGTCACTGAGTGATATGTAGTCACACGGTGCGGTACTGACGTAGTGACGTGCGTATGCGCATGCGTAGATAGTTTTGTGGTTTTGGAGATGTTTAATTTTATTAGGTATCTCAATCTTAACTAAATGGCAGCTAAAACCTCTTTATTTTAGATATTCAGTTAGCAGAGCAATTCTTACCTAATACTTGTCTATCGAGGAATATAGGACAGTATTTGTCAAAATGAAAAATTGCATTTTCTGAATGCCATGTCCGACGGCTGCCAATGGATGGAATATTTTAGCACAAGTGACTTTACTGTCACATCACTCCACACCGCATTTAATGCAACCGTTGGTCTAATGTTTACCTATTGGAAATTATTGCACTGTTACAAATGTATGTTCATTGTGAAATGTGGCGCTTGACGGTCTCTGATTTTTTATACACTTCCAAAAATGTACCAAATTACATATCAAAAAATATAAATATTATTTAAACTTTAATACTTGACTATTATATTGTATTATAGGAAATAAACAAATCTACTTTTTAATATGAATGAATTTCAAACTGAAATCTAGATACAGATTTCTAAGTATTTATGAGAATTTCTAATGAGTGCGGGCCGGATCCAACTTGTCAAAATAATATATAATAATATCAAATTAACCTCATTATTAAAGTAAAACATGTTTTCTTTGCAAATCAACACTCACAAACATTCCGTATCCTGTGCTAATTTATGTGTTATATTTTTTTTATGTAACTAAATCACGGAGTGAGTCCCTGAGGACGGGCGACGGCGCCGAGGTAGGCCCATAAAACGCTAGTGTGACGACTTAGGTAGGACTGGCCAGAAGAGCAATACAACGAAAGGTGTGGAAAGATGTAGGGGAGACCGTGGAACAGCAAGACTTTAAATTACAAAAAAAAAACACGATTTGACAGTTTTCAAATAAGAATACGATGTTTTATACATAGATAGATAACTGCATTCATTGCTTATGACGCATTTACAATGTTGAGGTGATTACCAATTAATTCAGGTGTCTGAACCTGAAGTCTATTTACCTATTCTTACGCTTGTAAGTACAGACAATACTATACAGTATTTAAACTAAAACGAAACTCCGTCTGAAAATCTCTCATGCATAAAGAATATAAATCTCAAAGTAGAGTTACATAAATAAATCTCTTTGACGAATTTGCGTATAAATTCTAGAAATAAGCACTAGAAACAACGAAATAACGTAGGTAGTATGTATATTTTCTTAGAAAACTTTAAATACACGCACTAGTTTTGTGTCTCTCTGCATTTGTCTGCAAAACTAGGTCTCTTTGAATCCCATCCAATAAGATAGATACCGACTAAGTGTCTTGTCTTTTTAGTATGAAGAACTCAACAAAACAGCGTCCAATATTGTTTTAATAAGTTGTTACATTACGCAATTTATGGAAAACGTTTCAGTTATTTTATCAATGTTCTAAATCATGATATAAATGATTAGGATGAAAGATTTGCAAAATTTTAATATAAAAAATAATAAATGACAATTTTTTCCAACATGGGATTCCCCAACGTACCCACTGTTCTGTTTCAAGGAAAAAAAGAAATATTTTCGAAAACGAAGAAACCAGTTATTCCCCAAAGTACCCATTTCTGTGTTACAAGGAAAGAAAGATACATATTTTCGAAAATGAAGAAATAAAATTTTATAACCTTTTTAATATGAAAAGATTATTTTTCTCCTGTAAAATACTATGGTGATATTATAAAGCCTATGATTGAGCTTCGTAAGTTTTAGGAACAGCACGGGTTTTGGTCTCCAGCCATAAAAACATTCTAAAATATAGTGCCTATGTAAACAAACTTATAAATCACGTAACACAAATTTAATAACCGAGATATGACCAAATATACTTACCTACATTCAACAAAGACATTCGAAAAAGAAAAAGTAAAAGCAATATGTCGCAAACTTCATAGCATCACCTCCTTACGTCTTCCGTAAACAAATGGCTCAAATCAGAGAAATGAGGTTTTTATCTCGATCACTCCGTGTCCCCAAGACTTATAATTTATGCCAAAATTACGGTAATTTTTCTGTGAAGTCATGAGTCGTAAAACGTTTCAGAGAAGCGGTTAATGACACGATGTTCGGCGTAGTTAGACGTGGGAAAATTGTATGAGTAATAAAAATTATAATCGTTGACTATAATGTTGCCGTGCGAGAAGCTATCGACTTCTTGGTAAAGATTTTCCTTGAATATTGCAACTAATGTGACTTCGAATCGATGTTTCGAGTTCTATTTATAAACGCTTGATAATAGACATGAAGCATGCGAATTACAAAACGGTAACTAAGTATTAGTACTATCACCGTAAACGTCGATAGAATAGCACCATCAGAATAAATTCATCAGAATTTTTATAATGAGATTTTTTGCATTCTCTTTTTTTTGTGGAAACTATAGCGTGCGTGATCCATGAGTTTACTTAGGTAATTTTGCGTTCAGAAACATTAATTATTTATAGGTTTTGCTTTACTTAATATTCGTGAAATAGAGCATACATACTCTTGTAACCGTCATTTTACGATTGGCATAAATTATAAAACAATAAATTTTCCAAAAGTACCTCATGTTTGTTTCAAGTGCTAACACATTTAATGTAACTGGCGTACACTGGGCGATATTAAAGCACTCGCTTGTCGCTGTAATGATTCAAATAAGACAGTTGTAGACACGATACATGGTTGAATGCTTGATAGAATTGATGTATTGCTGCATGAGTTTGAAGTAATGAGGCCGGTGCAGTGTAGCCATGCATCTATACTCTACAGGTACCAATTTCATTGGTTGAAATGTGTTTGACATTACTTCTAATATCAATGTTATTCAATACGTTTGGTCGATGTACAGAGATGGTTTCCTTATGTACAATTCGATTTTTTTTTAAGTTATACTTCTTTTGGTGCGCTTGATGAGAGTGAATACTTACGATGCACGCGCACACCGTCAGATAAAAGCGACACCATGAAGTTGACTGGTAAATGTCTCTTAAATTTTCTTGTGAGTCGGTAGCTATATTCAAGGTTATTGAAATACTAGCTTCCGCCCGCGGCTTCGACCGCGTGGTTTACGAACCCATACATTTTCCTGGGATAAAAAGTATGTGCTATTCCAGACTATAATCTATCTCTGTGCCAAATTTCATCCAGATCCATTCAGCCGTTCTGGCGTGAAAGAGTAACAAAGATCCATCCATCCATCCATCCATCCTCACAAACTTTCACATTTATAATATTAGTAGGATTTGTGCATCTGTAACATGTTTCATATCAGTGGAAATAAAAAAAAAAAAATTATTTTAAATTATAACTCTTTAATTAAACCTTTATCAATTACATTTAATGTCATTTAATTTTTGTTTTGTTACGCCAAAGAAATATAACTTCTTACGTGCGTACATAAGTACATACACACATTTTTTGTGTTTAAATCTGTCAGTCCGCCAACCCGCACCAGGCCGTGGTGGACAAAGGCCTAAACCTTTTCATCCTCAGAAGTGGCCCTCGCTCGCTAGTGGAACAGTAATGGGTTGAATCTCAGTTAATCTTTTTCGTTTTACATGAAGAAAGCTGGAACCATCTGATAATTTATTGATAGTATAGCGATATCGGCACGACACTGTAGGTCTATTAAACTGAATCGGTTTCAAGAAAGTCCATTATTTATTATAAATTTAGTGGAAACCAGATAATATATTGTTTTTCTCCCCTCTACTGCCACAGAGTGAGTCAAAACAGTGACTCAGTTATTCCAATGGAACATAAGTATCTACCTACATGAGTAATTTAGGTGAATAGTCAACATTTCTTTTATTACCTACACACTTTTATTTCGTAGCGTATTGATATCCAGCTGATCCGTTTTCTCTGAGATACAATTTTCAGCTTTTGCATTTTATAGGTATTAAAAAAACATCTAAAATCAGTTTTACTTTTTATCAGTTTCTTTTTTTTTTTAGAACAACTTTGCCCTTGGAATATTTCCTATATCGTGCTTTTACAAACACATATGTATATTCACATACACAAAGACCCAGACCCGAAAAACTATCATATAAATATATCATATAAACTATCATATCATACAAATATTTGTTCCGTGCGGGAATCGAACACGCGACACCTTGTGCAGCAGTCGATCTCTCATCCACTGCGCCAACCGTGCCATCACCGCCATTTATTGTTTTCTTTAAAGGTATCCTAAAGATAGAAGGTTTAAATCGACACAATAGGATGATTCAGTGGACATATTATGAGAACCGAGACACAGAACAGAATGAGTTACAGTTATTTATCTCTTTCTTAAAGACTCTACAATAGACACTAAGGACCTAATTGTATCGTGATCTTTGATGATCATACGTCTACTAACGCCGAGAAAAAAGAGAGTGAAAATATTAAAAATCCCCTATAAAATTGAACTTGATACCTTCAGCAATGTCGTCTATTCTTACCTCGGCCACTCAGCGCGGCACCTGACGTCCGCCGGAAGTGGCGCGTGCGCAGGTGTCGCCTACTTTGAGCTCGACGTTTCCGCTTTCTCAATGGATGCTCGACACTTGGGTTAAAATAATAGTAGCAAAGTTTGATTTTCATCAATGTTCTTTTTGTGTGTGTGAGTGAGTTTTTGAGTGGAACAATAAAAAGATAATAGCCGAACTAAAATAGTAAGAAATTGTACATGTTTTTATCTGTTTTAAAACTCACTGGGTGAAAATATTTTGTTTTTATAAACCTACTATATGAAAATATGACACTTAATATAATACGACACATGTAAAAAAATAAGTGAATCTTTAAAAATATTTTTTTTTAAATGGGAATTCCGTCAGCCTCGTAAATTTTCAGACGTAAAACACTATATTGTAAAATTATTCACCTCTAGGCCCTCACTAGTCTACTGTTCGCACATAATTACAAATATTAAAACCCCGGCGATTCAAAAGTATATTTCACATTACAATATGGCAGACCGACGACAAACTTACTCCCGGTCACCACACCAAAGGTCTCAGCGGCCTCATGTGTCCGCAAACTTCAAGGTGATTCGGTCAAAGCGTTTGATACAGTATGTTGGCTTTCACGAGGCTATCAATTTCACTTCAATCGCCTGAAATATTGCCCTTATATTGGACCGGTCTGGCTTTTGTGTGTTTGAATTTATTGCGTTCGAGATTCATTTCGATTTAGTGCCTTTAAAAGCTTTTTATACATCGTTACTTCGAATTATTTGGAGAAACCCCACATATTTAATGAGTATCGGACATAATTATCTATCTATATAAATAAAAATGAATCGCCAAATGTGTTGCTAAGTGCATAACTTCCGAACGGCTGCACTTATTTGGCTAATTCTTTTTTTGTTGTGTTTGTTATTGTCAGGAGAGATTTATGTAAGAACTTTTTTGGAAAATCCACCGGAATCTTCGGAAATTTGAATGGTATCTAATGTATGAAATTTTTAATTTTGTTCATTTTTAAATTGCACCCGTGCGAAGCCGGGGCGGGTCGATAGTTCATTATAAAAATAGTTGGACGCAATTACTTACATGTCCTTGTATATTTACTGTATAAGGGTTTTGTCAACGATATTGATGTGCACAAGCAAATTCAGGCTGTTTATTAGAGTTCAAAAGAGCTCTAAATGGCAAATAACGTGGAATCTTACAGCGTTATCAGCCAAATGTATAAAATACTGTGCTTGCTCTTTTATTATACTATATTTCAATAGTAAACAAATGTATGCTTTTATTCACCCTACTCTTGCTACATTTTTAACATCCCAAAGTTTACATAGAAACAGTGTTGGTCAATCAGTAGGCAGAACAGTTTATTCAATTACCGAAATGCCCCCAATAAAATAAAAATTCTATCTTTATGACAGTTGATATGACGTAGAATATCATGTTCGACCAATCTCGTTAAAATCGAACGTTTTTATTTGTACTAAGATTTACCACATGCACCTGACCCAATTACTTGCAGTGTTTCTCATTTATTTTCATAACACCAAAAATAAAACATATTCAAGGTTTAACGTCAAAAGTTAGGTCACTCAAATATATACAGACTACGCTAAGTAGTTGTAATACGCCTAACATATGGTTTGTAGTGGCTAGAATGTAAATGTGGAACAGTTGGAAATCTTCCTTTAATTTATAGTAATAAAATAAAATTAAAAGTATTACCGATAACAGTCATATTGCTTGAACACTTGCCTTCAATGCAAGATGAGTACAAAACCGGCCCGCACTTTGCAAAATCATGTAGGTATGGATCAGAATTTGATTATCACTTGCGTTACAGGGGATCATATTCATTCATCTGGTCATTAGTAGGTATTGGTAATAATAATTACCCTTCAGAAACATTATTTATGTGCCTATGTGACAAAAACTGGTCACCTGAAATTGTCCCAATCGCCGATAGTTTAATAGGATTACCCTTATTCTCTAAGTTGTACCTACTGCTAGACTGATTACACTTTTGAACGGTTCAATGAAAAATTGTATTTTTTTTTTTTTCAATTTTAATGTTTTCTTTATCATAATGATTTATTCTTGCATTGCAAAGTTATAAAAGATCTTCTTTTGTGACTACCTGCGCCTATCTTATGTCATAAGACATACAATATTGATTACTAAGAATTAGAATATACTTATTAACAAAAAAATAGTTTCGATTCTCGTATATAGCCGACCTATTTTTAGCCGTGGCCTATACCACGGCTCAAGATAGATGTGAAAATAAACTTAATTTTGATATCAAAAGCTTATTAAAAGAGGGTTCCACATCCCACGATTGCAAAATATCACAAAAAAGTCGGTAATATTGTAAGACATATTCTGTGAAATAACACCCGGACGACAATTGGACGGATAAAAACATAGAAAAATAAAAAATATTCGATCACTAGAAACAAGATGATAAAATACATTCTCTACCACAGTGAAATTACCAAAACACACAACAAATTTCATTCATAGGTTAGCAACAAGTTACAAATGTATTTTAACTGTGGTCGGTTAAATACCCTTTAAACGAGTATATACTCAACCACTACTTTCTTATGTAAGGAAAATTCTCTAACATCACGAAATACTAATCAAATACATTTCTCCAAACGAATCGCATATAAAGTGTTCCAAATTTCTCCGCTATTAAAACTGAACGGATAGATTGCAAACAATTTGTCAACTGTGCCATTGGAATCCGGTGTGAAATAAATAATATAGGAGTGTACACTGATAAGTTTACTGTCAACATAGTTTTGTGACCTCATTTGTTAAATGGTCTGTAAAATAGTGGCCTACGTTTAGAGGCCCTTTTTATAGTATAGGTGTTACGAGGTCTCGTAATTAGTAAGATGACTCGGAAAGAAAAGGAAATTTCTCTGCCAACGCCCTTTGGCTCACGATTTTGCAATATGTATACGTATAGGCTTCTATCTGCAAATAATATCGCAAATAATTGTTGCATCAAAGTTATAAAGTTACTGTATACAAGCTTTATTGAAGAAGAATAATAGTTAATACATAATAAATCAATCAATACACAATCGGTTCAAGTCTCTTTACAAAACAATTCAAATGAAATTCGTGATAACAGTTTTGGGCCCGACCTAATTTGAAACCTATTTCAAACAGTACACTATCATACCTTGAATTAAGGCTTTCTTAATACTCAATCACTTAAGTCTCTTAGTAGAAAGGTACTTACTATACATCGATTCTGTAACGACGAAAATAACAAAAATAATAAACAACCAGGTATAAAGAACTAAGTGCACACTAAAATAGTTTACTACAAATAGCCGTAGTAAAGCGTTTACTGGTTTTAAATAGTTTGTTTTGTTTCTAAACATTCGACGTCTCTGAAGAGCAATACGGGTGTTTTCAATAACCATTGAGAACAGGAAACTGTATTATTCGTTATTATATCAAGGTGAGGTTAAAATAACTAAGTGGTTATGAAATAAAGCTGGTTCTATTCTGAAAATAGAATTCTTTGAATGTGGATGTGATTGCGTTTGATCCGTTGCAAAGTGTTGTCAATGCCGGAGGGATGGCGTAGATTTGTAGACGATGGATCTTAATAATTTTATGAATTTACTTATACTGGTTAAACTAATAGCTGAGTTTAAAGAGCACGGTTGCCTTTGATATATGAAGTAATTTTTTTTTTTTGATATTTCTTTTTATATTTCTGTCGATTGTAACTTATCAGATTATCTGTCCGTTAAACGCTAGCAGACACAATAGATAAACAATGCGGCAAAGATAGGAGATATAGAAAGGGGTGAGATTGTTTCTTCTTTTTTATTAATCTTTAGCCCTAAATTATCTACAAGTTCAACATTGCTTTAACTTTATATTCTGTCGTAACTACAAATGTGTAGTTTGTTCTGTTACTATCTATTTATTTTAATTCTCTATTTTTCTTGTTATATTTTAAAACTGTTAACATGTTAGATAGATAGATAGATAGAGTATTCTTTATTGTACACCAAAGGAAAATTGTTGTATGTTGTACTTCACCTAGTTTATTTTTTCAACTTTCCATTAATTTCTTTACGAAAATAAACGGGATGTGACCGCGTCTGTTAGCAATCACCGCGAAGGTCCAGGTTTAGATTAAAAATTAAAAATAACTGTCGTTTTGTTGACGAGGTTAACCTCTGTTGTGACTCTGTGACAACCAGACGAACGCTTAATTAGATCTGGTTTATTAACTCTCGGATGTTTTGTGCGAATGATATATGTATCTTGCGTATATCTTCGTTGAATTTTTGTTAATTTTTTTATATATTTTTCGAAGTAACTCGTAACAAACCACAAACGTTCTTACGTGAACTAGTTACGTATTGACTTCACATAAATAACTCTTAAATAAACTGAAGTACTGCAATAAACAATATCTGAAACTGAACTATTCTATTTGCCGTTTCGCTGTTTTCAACATGGAACTGTGTCATATATTTTGGCTTAAAGAATAAATTCATCTTTCTTTTGTTTATAAATAACCTGTAACCGGAACAAATATACAGCACACCGTCTGAGGCGAAGGTGCGAATCGATGCGCGGGCGCCTAAAGCTCAGCCACAAAACTTTGCGGCGTTAGTCGCCCTGCAAACTCTGCACAGAGCACACGCGCCCACACGCGCACGCGAACTTCCCGCCGCTACGATCGCGATTATCAAACAAAAATAAACCAAGCTTACAAACATTGTACAAACAAGTATGCCCGCCTAAATAAACCAAGATGTCGTTTTGTAGAATCACTGGCCGTAGTAGAGGGCTACCAAAGCCTAATTATTTCCCGCTCCTTGCGCCGATCTCGCCGGCGGACGCTAAACGATGCTGCAGGATCACCGGAAAATCTTACGGGCTGCCTTCACACCACTACATTCCAGTACTTCTCATGACCCGCTCTTCGAAGGCAAAATGTAGAATAACAAACGTATCCGGAGAACTTGGACCGCATCACTACGCACCTGAAATAAATTACGGCAACAGAAAACACGAAATTCTTCCAGACTACAGATATATTTTCCCTGTACTCGATGGCTCTACGGAAGCACAGAAAACTTTAATGGAAATGTTATTGGGTAAGCAAGTGACTGAGGACAAGCGTTATGTGTATACAGTGCAAGAAAGAAGATGCAGCTTGGTGTTCTCCGCTCAGATGGAAGCGGCAGTGCGAGACGGTGACGTCAGAGACGTCATGCTGGCTAAGGACTCTGATACTGTGTTAATAAAAACAAAACATGGTCGCAGTGTCTCAATGGATTTTAAAGATTTTACTGAAGATGTTGAAATGTATGAAGGGGAAGGACCAAACGCTGAAGTATTGAAGCAAAGAGAAATTGAAGAATTAGAAGAAAGAAAGAAAAAGAGGAAACGTGCAGCTGGACTGTCTTCGATGAAGAAAATATTCGAAAACAAGGAAAAATTAGCAGAGGTGCAAGAGTTAGAGGAAGAAAAGCACCGCATAGAACGAAAAGCGAAGAAAGCTAAATTTGAAGAGATCAAACATGATGTCAAGACTTTTAGTTATAATAGCTTTGATGCGCACCATATGCGTTCAAAGTCAAGCATTATTATGTGTTCAAGTGAATGGAGGGAGCAAATGCATCCAGTCATTGAGACATGGGATTCAGAAACATTTGAAAAAGATGTAAAAGACGTCCGTATTGTACCTAAAGCAACAAAATTGCCAACACCGGTAAAAATAACCCCGCATCACTGCGAGGCGGAAACATATGAAGTTGACCGCAATGTTGGCGAAGTGTCGATACCTTTAGAAGCAGTGCCTTGTGTTAACCCACTGAAGCCGACAAAAACGCGCCCAGCTGAAAAAGTTTTGAGTGCCGTCAAGGAAATAACCAATGAACGCTTAACTGAAACTGCTGATATTATTGAAAAGTTAGTGGAAAGTGATAAAATTGGCATGCTACCTACAGTGGAAAATCTCCCTGAGATTGTTAAACATATAAAAAAAGGTAAAAGAGAAAAAGTAGCTAAAATATCTGGACTTACCTTAGATATAAACAAAGCCAAGAAATTTATTCCCGGTCAACTTGTAAATACGCCACAGGGACCAATTTTTGTACCCGGACAAACAGTAGACACACCCACAGGACCTGTGTTTGTTCCGGGTTTAAGTGTTAATACACCAGCTGGACCAGGCTTGATACCTGGACATATTGTAATAAATGAAAGCACAAACGAGCCGTTCTTCCTTGCTGGTCAAGTGCTAAAGACATCTAACGGCGAGGAATTCGTCTGTGGACAGACAATAAAAAACAAAGATGATACATACCGCTTTGCTGAAGGGCAAACCGTCCTATCTGAAGAAGGCCTCAAATTTGTACCTGGAAAAATAATAAACACTGGATCTGAAGAAGTTTTTGTTCCCGGTCAAACTCTTATGACACCAGATGGAGTGCAATTTGTTCCTGGACAAACAATTACAGAAAAAAGTGGAATTACGTTCACCCCTGGACAGAACGCTAAGATTAACAATGAGTGGCAGTTTATACCTGGACAGGTGCTGCACCAAGATGATGAGATACATTTCGTACCAGGAGCCACAATAGCTACACCAAATGGCCTCAAATTTGTTCCAGGACAAACAGTGGCTATTGATGGTGAAACTTGTTTTGTTCCTGGCATAACAAGGACAACGAGTAACAAAAAACTAGAGTTTGTTCCCGGCACTACTGTTGAAACAATTGACGGGCCAAAGTTTATTGAAGGACAAATAGTTCACACTGATTGTGGGGAAAAGTTCATGCCAGGAAAATCCATTGTTCAAGCAGATGGAAACGTTGAATTCTCTGTTGCTAAATCTATTGAAGACGTCACGTTCAGTGACGGTGCTCCAGTGGGTCTGCCGATTGATATAAAGACATGTTCTCTTTCTGAAGAATCTTTGTACGTCTTCGGACATATGGTTCAAACACCAAAAGGTATCGAATTTTACCCAGGCCCAAGGGTGCCAAAACTAGACGGAAAAGTTGTACCAGGAAGACTTGTTAAAAACGAAGCAAACGAGTCTCGCTTTGTCCCAGGAATGATGGTTGAAGGTATTTTCGTACCGGGTCAGATAGTGTTTACAGAAAATGGAGAACAGTTTGTTCCGGGACAAGTTGTTGACACAGCTGATGGGCCTAAGTTTGTGCCTGGTCAAGTCGTTAACACTAAGTCGGGGCCAAAGTTTGTACCTGGTCAAACAATTCATACGATTGATGGTCCTCGTTTTGTTCCTGGTCAAATTATTGAAACCAAAGCTGGCCCTACATTTATACCCGGTCAAGTAATATCTACAGAAGATGAAGGGTCGAGGTTCGTACCAGGCCAAGTTGTTGACACTGAAGAAGGCCCAAGGTTCGTACCGGGTAGGGTCATAGAAACTGATGATAACGGTGTAACATTTGTCCCTGGACAAATTGTACAAACACCGGAGGGATTGAAATTTGTTGCTCCCGACCTAACCGAGGGTGAAGAAGGTCTTGAATTCTCCGTGCAAAGTTTCGTCGTTACTCCTGAAGAGTTGAAGTTATTGAAGGTTAAGACAAATCCAAATGACACTACATCTACAAAAGGAGAATTGACTATTGATACAAATATGTTACGTCAACTTTCTGAGGCAGGTATGTCTATTGGAAGACAAGTGCCCGCTGAAATACCAGCTATCAATGTGGTATTAAATCACACAAGAAATGCTGAGGCATTGAAAGCCTTTGTTACAGACTTTGGATTAAAAGACGAAGTAGCAAATCAGTTAATGGACGTAATAACTTCTATTATTGAGATGAGTGCTCATTTAAAATCTGAAATACGTGAAAACTGCAAAGAAAACGGATTTTCGAATGAGACCAAAAAAGGAAAAGCTAACAAAAAGCGAACAGAAGTAAAAGACCACACTGGTTTCACTGATGGAAATGGTCAAACCGCTCATCAAGAACACGTAAAGAACTCTATTGCTGCAGCCGTCCTGGCTGCTCTAGTCACTGCTGAACAGTTCGAAGAAGTCAATAATAATAACAGCAAAGAAAAGTATCAGACAATTTTAAAATCAATTGATAGCATCTTGGGGAAGACAATTGATGAAGATCTTGTATCTGCTATGTTCAATATTCTTCAGAAAGAAGAAGATAAAGAAATTCTACGTGAAGAAATTCTTGAAAACACTTCACAACCTAAAGTTGAATTGATTAAAATTGCTGTGAATAGTGCCTTGCACAAACATTCCTTTACTGAAGAAGACATCATTGAAAAATTCGGTGACTACTTGAGCAGTGAAAACGAAGTATTGGGTCCAGCATTTAAAAATATTTCAAAGAATGATACGAGCCTCCTTTATCATGTGCTGGGTCGCATTTCAGAGTCCATTTCATTTGTTAAAACTGACCGTGAAGTTACAGAAACTCTACAAAAAGCCATCGTATGTGCCGTGCAAGAAGCAAGTAGCAAGGAATTAGAAGTACTCTTGCAAGACAAAGATAAGGAAAACCTAAAAGAGCTACTTATTCGGTCCGTAGGACTCGCTAGAATTCTCGGGATGAGAGATGTCGCTGCTAATTTAATGTCAGTCATAAACGATGAAGACAGTATATCTAAAATAGCCAGTGACCCAACAAGTCTTAACATTTTAAAGAGGCTGACCGTCATGCGGAAACTAGCGGATAAAACGCCGAGCTTGCATTCTGCATTACGCAAACTGGAGACTGATCCACAACTGGCTCGCACAGATCCTAAACTAAGGGATTTGGTAAGAGAAAGTGCTGCGCTAATGATTGTCCCTGAAGAGTCTTCTCTAATGACATCTGAAGACGTTCCATTAAACTTGCTAGACCCTGAAAACAGTCTTGCTATGGAAGACTTTTTGTTTCAAAGAAGAAAACATAGAGGCGCATTGTTGATCATGAAGAAAGGTTTGCAAGCGGTTGTTCCTCGTGAAGCCAGTCGCTCCGTATTGACAGGAGAAGTCGCATATACAGTTCTTGATGAAAATGGAATACGACACTTTGAACCGTTACACGTATTTTCAGCTTTAAACCTTAGTCAACCAACAGCCCATCGATTTTCCATGTATAGTTGTCCAATCGTTGATGACGATGAAGAAGATTTACAGTCATTCACCGGATACTGCAATATTAGTAATAATCAAAGAATCACAAAACTCGGTGGATGGTCGCGCAGATATAGCGGAGTATTATTAGAAAGAGAAAACACCAGAAGTCGAATGAATAGCTTAGAAACAACGCCCAGTTACAAACAGTACTCTTCTCGATCTATGTCCAGTTCTAGATCCAGGTCTAGTTGTAGCAGGAGTCCGCCTAAGGTAATTTCATTGAAAGCCCTTAGCCTTTAATAGAAAAATCTATATTTTAGAACGATATTTAAATGTTTACTTTCTTTTGTTTCAGGTAGAAGATGTTGTGGTAGCATCAGCTGATTATTCAGCTGTTGCCGATGACGAAGTTTCACTAAAAGCCGGTGACATTGTAGAGGTTCTCGACACCAAAGCAGCTCTCGGATCAAAGTAAGTACATATTTATTATTGGCATGAGCTTTGCATAACTGTGCCCTCATTGATGTATTTCGTAAATAAACTGTACGGACATGCGCGCGATGTGAAACTGATCGTTACCCCGGCTCTAAACTGAGTTACCAGAATAATATTTTGTGAAGTACCTAGTTTATCCATACACTAATTTACAGATAACATGTATCCGATTTGTGATAATCCTAGGTTGACGAACGATTTGTTTGCATATCCCTTATTTAGAATTTCATTAAACATCTGTCAACCGTTTTAAATAACTGTAAAATAATACTATCATTTTCTAAGACTACATTCACTGTATTGTCTACATTTGCTTTCGCATCCCTAATCCATGAATCTCTCTTCTCGAAGTCATAAGACAGTGACAGTCACAGAAACTCTTACCGCAATAACTCGTAAAACGATATACCTATACTCCACATGTGCAACATAACAAACTAAAACTGACACAACTCGAAGTGGTAGTATCATATTCGCCAGTAGGAATCAGTTGCGGAAGGAGTATAAATGTCAAGAATGCATTTTAATAGCTCCGATGCGTCCAGCATTCCTCCTGTGACTTCGATACTGTGTAATTTTAGCAACGGGTTCGTTGCACCGCAGTTTGCGCAACGCACTATAATTTATCTTAATTTACATGTTTGTTTTTTTTTTTTTCATCTCTCACGTTTGTACACATTAATCTCCATTATCATTTTAACGCCGTTGTATAACGTGTTCTGAGATTAATCAAAGAGAGAGGTTATTGCAACGAAAGATTTGGGTGACAGTTAGCAGCTCGTACCATTCCAGAATTTAACTTTTTACTTCAGAAACTAAACAGGCTTCTGAAGCTTGATATCCATACCTTCTACCAAGTGTATTTGTAAGTCATAAGCATACACAGAGCTGACGAGTGTCTAAATCTGTAGTACCCAATACTTCAATAACCAGTCATTTTAATATACGCACAAACTAATCTACGCCGTTCATTACCACAAGTATAACGAAACCAACTCATTCATTGCCTCTAAACAAGCATCAAAACATATCCAATCACCATCCATTGCAAGCACAACCATTCCAACTCGCCTGATTACGTAATAAAAAAAACATTATTGATGCAGGTACAGAGGCCGCGTATATTGTTACGAGAATCATTTCTTCAAAACCAGAGGTCCATCCTTGGACTATGTGTTTAGCGTACCGACCTACAAAATGTACTATCATTGATATTGAAGACAGAAGATCGGACTCATCTTGCATTGTATATATCTCGCTTGCAATATATCGTCATATATGTTGTATTTATCATTTTATGTTGTGATCGACATATTATAACTGTATTGTGATAACTTTTGTATCATGCCGACACGGCTTTACACATTCATATATTATGTGTTAGAAATTCTTGTGTATCATTTAGAATTTATATAATAAAGGTGATAAAGTTTTTTGAGTTTCTTTTCAATTTAGAATGCTTTAAGTAGGTTAGTATACAATTTCATTTTGTAAATATAATTCCAATATAATAATTTAGTTCATGTGCTTAGGTTATTTGTCAAACTGTCAGGACTGTATCAGCATTGCACACGACAAACGCCTACGCATTTTATTGGACGTCATTCTAAAATTTTGTGTAATGATTTCAGTTTATTATACAGCTCACTTGATGGTAAATGGTTGTCCTACTTTAAGTGTAATAAATAGCATTGGTAATAGCTCTAGCTTCTGATACAGTTGGGTCAGGGAGTCTTATTACTTACTAGATAAGCGATCTGTGCAATATCGAAAACAGTTTTGTCTAAAGCAAGGTTCTCATGACCTTGAATATTTTCAAGTACAAATGATTGCACAGACATTAAATTTATTTACCTTCCGAAACATTATTGAGACGGCATTATTTTTTTTTTTTTAATAATAACATATAGAGTACTTGTGATAGAGTATTATGAATACAATTTGGTATATTTAGATGAATTTATTATTCTTGCTTTAGCACGCATAAGTATCATGATCGTGTCTACTCACTAATATTTATGAGTGACTTTCGCGTGTGATAGAAGAATTCTCTAGAATAGAATTCCTGACTCATGACGACGGCCCAGCGATGTCAAATATAAAATATTTCGCATTATTTGTAACATCTTCATCCGTAATAATACCTTCATGTTGTACATTTCTCTTGACAAATGAAAAGCTGTCGTGGAAACCTAGATAATTTGCAATATTTAGTAGTTAGATTGTTTATATCCCGGTATACAATATGTCTATTAGAAAAATAGGCTATACCTGATATTCATAGTTTATCAGGTATAGCCTATTTTTCTATTAATTTACTTGAAAAAGCGAACATTTTTTATACCTGTATCCTCAATTTAAATAGACGCGTATAAAATTCCTATAATATATTGTATCTGGAAATTCCAGCAGATGCAATAAACAGATAAATACGAAACGTTTAAGGATACTTAAGAAAATACAGGAAAAGCCCCACACAAAGCCGCAAGCCAGTCATAAGACGTGGTGATGGCCTGGCGGAATGCCAAACAGACTCGTCCAGGTAACACATCGGCAATGCCACTTACATTTATAATGCCATATCAAATACTTGGTGCTCTCAACACTTCTGTAATAGACTGTTTGACGCTTCCACTCCTTTGACGCCTGCAGTCAAATTGAATACCCTTAATTCAACGTCCAAGTGCGCTCTCACGTCTGAAAATAACCATACAAACAAATAGGAGTACTGTACTGTACCGTATTTATTAGAACAACAGACAAAATTGGCCATACTAGTAAAGTTTCAGTTCATCTTGATTGACCTTCAAGATTCATGAAAAACGCATACTGTGTTGAATATCTGCTGAAATCAAACGCACTGTTTATTTCGATAGATGACCTTCCTGAAAATGGGCCTCAGTTGTGTACCGTTACCTGAAATCATCGATGTTATAAAATATAGTAATTTATTATTGGTAGGAACTTCCCCAGTCCTCAATTGGTTGCTGAAAGTGAAACTTCATAGAAACCATAAACGGGACTGAATAATTGCGAACTTTTAAATATATATAACATCAGAACCCTAATTAAAATAAAAGAATAGTGTTTAGGCAAAGAATAAACCCAATGAAGTATTATTTTTTCAGAAAGGTACACCTGGTTCAGTAGTTAGAGACCGTAGTTAAACAGATAATGAAATCTCCTATGAACTTATTTTCGATCCATTCCATCCAGCAACACATGACGAAAAGAAAAGTGTTATTCCGTTGCACCGTTGAGAAACTAACATAACCCAACGGATTTATTCGGAACAAAATATAACGTGTCCTTGTTTTCTGACGTCGATAAACTTCCTCTGGACAAGGTTTCTTCATAACACTCCATTGAGTACCCAATAGTAGTTTGATTTACAACTGCACTGATTTACAACGTTTGGTTTTGAAATCACAAACACAAGGTCTTGTAAAACAGATAAGGAATGACGCAATACAGCTGATATTATTAAGTGCTAATTTGAGTTTCAATACCAATCATTTTATGGTTCTTTTTCTGGTCCTATTACTTTTAACTTGTCTGAATAAACCAGTAAACATTACATTACTAAAACAATTATAGGTACCTATGATTCGAATCTATGCAAATTAAGGACGCATTTAAAAATCATAGCCGTAGCAAAGCTGCTTATACACAAAATGTAATAACAAAAAATGACTGCTATAATATTATTAGGCAGGTTCATTAATGACAGGGTGTTCAACAGATTTGAGTTAACCCCGATACGAACTGTGTCGTATTGACGTCATGTCGTTTCTGGGCCAGCCCGAAATAACTGCACACGCCAACTTAGGATGTACTGTGCCTTAAATTAATGCTTACAATGTGTAGTAAAAGTATGGAAAGTTAGCGTTGGAACGAAATAAAAAGGTAGGTATCTATAACCTTTCATCCCTCAAGATAAAAAATAACTTTAGTCGTTATGTTATATTAATTACACAATAGAAGAAATAAATAATAATACGAAATCAAAGAAAATATGAAATTATTTTCGATATTATTTAGTGTTTTATTTTTCGCTACGGCAAGATATAAAATATATAGCAAGGACCTATTAGAATGAGTGCATATTAGTCTGTCGCGAATAGCCCCGAAGCACAAAAAATATAATAATATGAATACTAAATAAATATTAAGCAAATATTTACATAAACAAACATGAAAGAAATATATTAGGAACACATGAGTATTTAATTTTTGCGTCAGAAAGGTTTAAAAACGTTCACAATATTGGCTGTATGTCAAGTGATCTTTGCCTAACAAAAAACGTGTCGTAGCACAGACAATGATAAAAAAGCGGGTAGCGACTAGCGGAGGTGAATAGAAAAAAAAAATATTAGTGAAATTGTGAAAGGACATAAAATATCTAATGTTAGCTGGAGTCCGTACGACACAGCGGCGCGTAGCGTTCCTAGAACATACATAATGTGAATATTTTGTGCACAGCCTGAGTGAAGTTATTGGTAAGAAATAGGGCATGCAGTTTCATATATTTCCAGTTTCGAAATTGGCTTCTGAAATCGGTCTTATAAACTTCGAAATTTCGAAATTTCGAAGTTGTGGGCAATCTTCATTAATGAAAATTCGATAATCAGATTATTACTTTTAATTTAATTGAAAATGTTAAAAAAGCTTAGCCTAGCGTAACAAAAATGAAACCAATAAGTTTTCTGCCGTATATTTCGTTCCCGCGTCGACCCAACGCGACAACGCAAATTGGTGAGAAAAGTATCAAGTGATGAAACATATTACATGTTGTATTGTATGTGTGGATCTAATAACATTTACACTGGCCTACAAAACTAAGTATCACACTTTTAAAATTGGAATAACTTTTTAAGTACAAAAGATATACTTTCGAAACAAAAAGGACTCGAAACTTTTTTTAAAAGAAAGCACATAAATTTTATTTATCGTGCCTCTTTCACCTGAAGAATGTGCTAGGATCATGACTTTTCTGGAACTAGGCATCAGTCTGCGTCGTACTTCAAGAATGGTGAGTGTGACGTTACGAACGGTCCAGAAGGTGAAGCGAAGGTACGAATAAACTGGAAACCATCTGAGGAGACCTTGTAATGGCAGACCCAGATGTACTAGTGCCCGAAAAGACCGTAATATTGTTTCCACTGTGTTGAAAAATCGCCACCGTAATGCAGTTGAAGTCCAGCAACAGCTTCTTCAGACCCGAAGGGACTACATTAGTGACAGTACAGTGAGAAGAAGACTTGCTGAAGCAAATCTGAAACTCCGAAGACCAGCGAGTGGCCCCAAACTCGAGAGAGAGCATCGAGTAGCGAGACTGCGATACGCCCGTGAACACATACAGTGAGATGAAGGAGAGTGGTCAAGAATTTTGTTCACAGATGAGTCTCGATTCCCACTTTACACTTCTGATGGAAGGCGAAGTATCTACAGGCGACCTGGTGAGCCATACTTCAAGACTGCTTCTCAGAAAGAGTCCAGTACGGTGGAGACAGTGTACATGTATGGGCTGACATATCTTCAGAAGGTCGCACAGCGATAGTGGCTATTGAAAATGGCACTCTGACTGCGGAAAGATATGCCCAAGAGATTCTCAACGAGTATGCAGGGCCGTATTTAGCAAATATGGGTGAGGGATCGATGCTGATGCATGATAATGCCCGGCCACACATGGCTCAGGTCTTGCAAGAGTATTCAGGAGGTAGGTATCAGCGTGATGGCTTGGCCATCAAGAAGTCCTGATGTCAACCCGATTGAGCACGCCTAGGATGAGCTAGAGAGGCTAGTCAGAAGCCGCAGACCAGCACCTACCACCTTCAGGGCACTAAAACAGGCCCTGATTGAAGAATGGGAGAATATTCCCAACATCGGCTCCGAAATCTCGTGTTCAGTATGTCAAACCGGCACGAAGCTGTAGTGTAGTAGTAATTAAATAACATACGTATAAATGTGTTATTGAGTTTTTTGACACTAAGCTAAAATGGCATTTTTTTTAGTTTTGTCTTTTTTTAAAGTTAAAAATGTTACTAATGTATAGTTTACTAGTTTCAAAGAAAACTGATAAAATTAGCTATAAAACGTTTATTTTTATTTTAAATCTCTAACTTCTATAGTTTAGAAAAAAAAAAAGAAAATTGTAGTATTTAGTTTTGCAGGCCGGTGTAGTTATATTATCTTCTTCTATCTTATAAGGATCTTTTTGATTTCTGTCTAAACTATTATTATAAAAAGAAAAGATTAGATTTTTTGTATGTTTGTTTGTAATGGATAAACTGAAAAATCAATAAACCGAGTTTAAAAATTCTATAGAAACGTACATTATCAGTCAGAGATATTAAAAAAAGAAATCTCCGAAAATTGCAATAATTTAACTCAAGGGTAATATTATATGTATTATCTGTGCCCAAGGTATCATAAATTAGCTTATAAGTCATTATTTGTGAGGATGTATGTTTGATACTCTTTCAAACAAAAATAATCAAATTTAAAATTTATTATTTCGAAATTTCGAAACTAGGGGTTTCAATTTCGAAATTAAATAACATGCAAATATGGTCCGAAATTTCGAAATTATGAAATTTCGAAATTTCGAAATGCATGCCCTAGTAAGAAACAAAAGAATTTTATAAAAAAACCTTTGCTACGTTTCAGCACGAATTAGTAAAAAGCAATTGTTGATTCGTGTACTAGTAATAAATATGGTTCAACCCGTCAATTGAAACAATAGAATATCTAGTGTCTCGTTGCTGGGCGCCGGTAAGAGGTATAATTTTAAACATGAGTGTTTTTAGTTAATTTTAAAAATATTGACATGAGATAACTAGGCAAAATTGAATAAAAAAGTACTTAATAAGTAATACAACAATACTTATGTACCCCTAGTGTAAGTTTCTTTTGACAAATTCGAATTACTACATGGAAGGCGTTCGGCGCTCCTATTGGTGGAAAGTACGAAACGGACCAATCGGAGCGCCAAACGCGTTCGATGTAGTAAATCGAATTTGGCAAAAGAAACTTACACTAAGGGGTATGTTAATGATACTTGCAAAGTCTTTACACGAAATCAAACAGGCTGTAGCTATAGCAATGTTTACCTTAGTGTTTTATACTAGGTGTAACAGACCTGTTATTAGTATTACTAAATCAGAAAAGCAGGAACAGTCTCCATTATGACAGAGTAATCAAAGTGACATCGACTATGTAATGTTTGAGCTGCAAAATAGCAGGTACCGGACGAGTCAGTAATTAGTAAAACATCAAAATTTAGCATTGTATGTGTGAGATTTATCTATCGCCATATAATTTGTGTTTACTATTTCACATTAGCGACACCTACTCACAACCTGGGTCTATAACCATAAACCAACATTGATATTATCGGAATGGTATTAGATTAAATCATCTTGAAACGATATTTAAATATACTTGAAGATAATGGCAGGATAGCTGCAGTCAGAAATTTACAAAATTCAGTTTCCTCACCGAGTTAACACGTCAAATGACGCAAATGAGATTGTAGAACATTTATTGTATCTTTTAGCCGGGTGCCACGCTTTATTAATAAAATAAGAGATTAATGCTGCTCTAAATTGTAGGGTAGAAAAAAAGTAAAGTAATCACGTCATCCGTGTTAACGTACATAAGTCGATATATTTTGTTTTAAGTTACGCAAATCACATATTTATCTACTTATAGGTAATATTACAAATTTACAATGATGATTATCTGACTTTGACCCGTTTTCCTCAATGCACAATTATTCAAATAATTATCTATAAGATACAGTACTAGCATTTAACAAATAAGGCTTTGTTGCAATTTGGAATAGATACAGTAATGTATCGTATTAAAAACTAACGACCCGTCCCGGCTTCACACGGGTAGCAGAGTATGTACGCCTATATTTTTTTTCTATCGTAGTGTCGTATCAACCTGTTGCGTCGAGCATTTAGGCGGCGCACGCCAGTAAAGCTCCCAATCGGATTGATTTTTTCCGAGGTCTTCAACACTCAGCGTCATATTTCAGCCAAATTACACAAAACCATAATGAATTATACACTTAAACCTTCCTCATGAATCACTCTGTCTATTGGTGAAAACCGCATAAAAATCCGTTCAGTCGTTTTTGAGTTTATCGCGAACAGACAAACAGACGCGGCAGGGGATGCCGAGTTTGTCTTTGTTTTATAATATGTAGTGAGAAATATAGGTATACTTATGTAGTTAGTTAGGGACCGTTAATTTGTTGTGTTTGTGTAAGTTCAGGACTGGAATTCATAACGAGTTTGGCCCGTCTATATCTTATAAAAGTTTCGATGCCGTAGCCACCATCAACTGCCATTTTAAAGACATTAGATAACTTGAAACTACCTACGACGACCTACGACGATTTCAATTAAGAATATATACCAAGTTAGTATCCACAGATTACTGACTAGTCGTGATGAACTTTAGTTTTTGTTAGAGTTCAGATCGCACACAAATTTACAAAGCTAGATCATTTCTAAGACATTTTTCGGGTTTAAGAAACTATTAAAGAGTTACCTCTTTGTGAGAATAATGTTCACTCGTATGAGAACATGATTAAAATTTCAAAATTTATCGAATGTGTAACAAAAGAGTAAACTATCAAAATATTTTAACAGAAAAAAATGTTACAACTTGGTTAATAGGAAGAATGTAAATGTGAATATATGTATTTTATAATAACAAGTCCGTATAAAGTCATTAGCTCTATGACCTCCAATGAGATCATTAAAAATAGCCACGGATCAACGTCCGTCAAGACGAGATGTTCTTTATTCTACATTCAAATATGTCATTACGCCCTTAAAAGCATCAAACGTAGAAGGATATCTATACATTTTTTAAGTTATGTTTTCAACGTTCTACGATATATTTGGGAATACCAAAAACTTGTAAAAATAGTCAGTAAATTAATCTTTATATTTGCCTATAAATATCTACCTATATAATAAAAAAATCAGGCACTATATAATACACCTTCAGCATCGATTTAGTCTTCTGTGATGGTGCTTTAGTTGTGTTTTAATGAATAAATTCATTAATAAATTTAAAAAATCTCGTTTTTTTTTTAAATTGGTGTTTTTGCATTTGGGCTTTTACATATGGAATACTCATGCATATTTTTACATACATGATAAGAATCCTAATTATTAATAAGATAGTGATATTAACAAGGCTTTGTATTTTGACAATGGCACATTATTAATTATTTTACTGATACGTGGTAACATAAATTAGGTACGCCATTATTTCATCTGCCAAAAAACCTAAAATACGATTGGATGACCACTAACTGATCACATGATGCAACCTGAGCTGCCCAAACCCTGACAGTGAAATGTCCCACCACTTGATGCCGTACATACTACTTTTAACTACCCACCAGACAGTCTGAAACAAGACCAAACGTCACAGCCTTGTCTGTCACACGATGGGCATAATTTATAATGAAATATTGCCAGTATTGTTTGTCAAAAAGTAGCCGTTAATCAAAGTGTTTTATGAGTGGCCATGAATGAAGTCTCGATACGACCCACCATGACATTACTGGCTTGAGATTAAAGTTTTATAAGTACTTTCGAGGAGGAGACAACCGATAGGAAACAGCTGTGCTTTTGTTAGAGGACATTGTGCTGTTGTGATTGTCTCAACAACAGCAAAACAAGGTGAAAAACAATTATCACCAGAGAATAGAAACCGGCCAGCAATTGTATCTTATTACCTGTCGAAAAATTACGGGATTTTATGGCGTTTCTCGTCTTGTATAAAATACAACTAAACGTAACTTTTATTTTAAGTGTTATCTTACCATTATTTACAAACCATAGTTTATATAGTGTTTTATACCCATCCCGAAAATACCCGTATAACAACCGAGACAGTCTGCTCATAATGAAAGAAGCGAATGCACCAGTATATACATAAGAACATGGTTCCAATACTATAAATCGCCTACAATATTTACATCGATTTATTCTTGAAAGCTTTAGATGGGCTTTATTTTTCAACATGTATAAACATTTACTACCAGAAATAAATAAAGGTTTTATATAGACTTATATCTATAGAATTTCCCTGAAGCTAATTTGGCATGTGCATCGAATTTTTCCTCGACAATATCTTATTCGAAAGATTTTTCTTCTTAATTTGACGAGCGTTGAATCAGCCGATGCACACGGTGAAGAGTAATTCTGAGTAGACATTTCAATGTTGTACTAGTCATTATTTTCATGAGTAGGTGGTATTGAGAGGGATAATTACTGTTATACCAGACACTAGGAGAAAACAAGGATAAATTATTTCAGAATTAATCACTGCGTTACGTTCGTTTTGTCCCTATTTCACAGCCAGGCTAAGCAGATCATTTAGGGTCACTCATTATACAGACATTGATGCAGCATCTTGGTGCCATGTGGTTTGTTCGAACGACAAGTTCCTTTACGGTTTTACACAGAACATAAACAAGTACCTAGTCTACGACAGACGACAAGTACAAAAAGTGTTGATTAACTAATGAATGAATTTTGCGATTTGACTAAGTATTATACATACATATATTTTTTTTTAACTTTGCCCTACACTAGGAATAATTCCTGTATCGTGGGTGCGTTTACAAACATATATATTCACATATATCAAGACCCAGACCCGAAACAATATCTGTAGCATCAGAAAATTTATCAAAAAAAAAAAATATCATATCTTCGAATTGAAACCATTGACTGAATGATAAAGAGCTAATAACAAAACCATTTACCATCAAGAAAGCAGTATATAAAATTAATAAGTATCTCGTCTGCAGTTTTTAACATTTTTTCAACAAACACTATTACAAAATATTCTTTCAAATACAAAACAAGCAAATAATTATTATATACAAAGTACCAGTACACTATATGAAATCCACATATTTCCTCTATATAGTTATATGTTACCCCCTCTTGCGTGTAAACTAACCACCATTTCATCCATTAACATGATCCCTACCCGTCCAGGAAAATTCGTGTCGACTCTGCGCTGGACGTCAAGGCCGAACTCTTGGACGCCTCCGCTGCGAAGCACAAGATAGCAGTACGACCCAAGAAGAACCATCCTAGAAAAAAGAACTCCAAGACTGACGGAGAAGGAAGGTAAGAATAGGGAATAAGTATTAGGTACTTACTATTGTAATTTCTATGGTATTTTGATAGTAAGTCACTTCTTTTTGAGTTGCCTCGACATTGTATGTGTATTATTGCTTAATTAGATACACGACTATGTTAGCTTTTATACAATTATCTACTGAGAAATCCTTATCTTAGATAGACTAAGATAATCCATTAGTCCATATTTTTAAGTAGAAAATGATGATATAGTAAGTATGTATGTATATAGACAAGTTTTCTTTGAAATCGTCAGGTCTTATTTTGTTCTTATTGTATTTTTCATTGCAATAAGCACAACGCGTGTAACGGCTCCCCGAGGAGTGCCTCAGGGAACCATCGGATAATATCCAGTCACAAAAATCTCATATGCGTGACCGTGTTAACAGCTGGACGTATGTTTTTTCAGTATATAATTCTGTACATAATTCAGTTCAGCTATTACATAACAATGATGTATTAGTGCTACGGTTAAAAGCTACGCGACCTCATTACTCGGTGTTACGAAATTCGTGATTTGCGAAAAGTTTCGCTTAGTGGAGGCGCGCGACGTCGCCTTCTTATTTTTATGTTGTAGCTTTGGCTATTTCGCATGCGAACTTATTGAAAATTGAACGAAAAGAAAATATATACCAATCATTTGCTTTTGAAATACAACTGGTTTTAAAAAATATTTTTTGAAAGTTTGTTTGTGTGATATCTTAGAAATAATATTGAAATTATATACACATATATAGTGGCGTGCGGTGTCTTTATAAAGACAAAAAGACACTGCCTACCCTACATGACACAGATAATTATTTATTATAAGATATTTGAGGTGGCAAATCACATACATCATGATTTAATCGGCAGGACGACGAACTAATACCAACATGCAGTAGGTATTATTGGTAAATAAGCATTTAAATTTTTCTGCCTTCCCTGTCTAAAAACTCTGTGCACGCCGCTGCACATATATGTATATAGTAATGTTATAAACGAGCAGACTGTGTGTGGTCAAATTCTTAATGCCCATGATATACCTTTGACCGGTTAAAAGAAGTAGAAAATTCATACCAACAGACATCTTTCCTTATTTTCATGTATCGGCTAGTCGCCATTGACAACCAAGAAATGGTTTCCTCTTAGCTGTTGACATAAAAATATGAGTACACGAGTAACTACTCTAATATGTCGGTCATGATCTGAAGATGACCGGCCATACCCAATGCAGTTTTTAATAGTTTGTCCCCAATATCTAATACTTGGGGATATAAAATGAAAATATTCGCTTTGATCTTATTTATTTGATAGTTAACAAGTCTTGAGTATTATAAAACACTTATGAGATTGATCTGTATGCGTTTTTTACATTAACATAGCTGCTTTAAATAAAAGCAGGGGTTTTAGGACTTCCAATAATACTAAGCTTTCTCAAGGCTACCAATAATTTCACGTCCTACTTGTCAAAACCGAGAAAAGGGTGGGTTTTAACTGAATTCCTGGAGATTTCCGTGAATATTAAGCATTACGATGTCCTCTACACCTGTTCACACTGAGAAAACATGAGGAAGGAACTGATCATATTTAATCAGTATACCTACTAAGAATCAACAGATATTGTTCGAACGTCTGCGCTCGCGAAAGTGTAAAGCCAGGTGCGTTGGCCAGTTTTCATGAATGTAATCAACATACCGACCATACCGTTGATAGTGACGACTATCACCTGTTGTTTGAGTGAAATATTACAGAGAGTTGACGATATGATATACCACAGGGTGACGAAATAGTCAAAATATGTATCTATTGTAACTACTCTTAATTTTAAGTATTTATCGATCGTATCCCAAAGAAGAGTTTCCAGCAAACCTTTCATCGGTATTTATTTGTCAAGGTGAATGAGAAGCTTCGCGTAATTTTATAGTAATGTGTATATCTAGATCGTAGATAAGCTGGCTGTTTGCCAACGTCTGTTTTCCGCTTAATGTTCCATTTGCCCAATTTTGTCTATGCTCCGTACAATTTTCCACTGTTGTTAAGCCTTGGGATGACTATAAAAGGAAAATTCGACGTAAAAACTGATTCTTGGAAACTAATTGCATGATTTAGCTGATTTTGGATTGTTCTATGTTCTATGCTTGTATTGGTAAGTATAGATTAGAAGGCATCACACAACTTGTGCAAGATTGTGATGTCGTGTGCCTTATTCCCTTAATAACCTCTTACATGAGCCCCAAGAAGCTCTATTATGCCAACAATAACACTTCGGATATACCGTTTATAAACTACTGTATCATAAATCTCAAGTCCATAATTCTATAAACAAAATGAAACATGAAATGCATTTTATATTGCATAAATAATCCCATTATTTAGATGCTTCATATCAGGTCAACGTCCTCCGCACTCGAGAAAAAACTTTCAACTACATAATCATTTCGCGGATACGTGAACAGCAACCAGTTTCAGGCGACCTGCCAAGTTGTATGAAATCTCCCCTGACACTACGTTGTTATAAAACTTCAAAGGAAAATAGAGAGGTCAGCGTAAAGTGGCTTTAAAAATTGGCGTGGTCGCCGCTCTTAAAATAATCTACGGTACATTATTAGCATTATTAACATGGCTTGCACACCCACTCGGTGCGACAAAACGTTCTGTAATATACAGTTTCACTATTCTCTTATTGTCTGGCCCAGTTACCGTCTACCTATACGTCTAATTCGGGAACGCTGGAGAAGGCCTAATTTCAGTTTTAGACGCTGCCACATCTTGAATGCCATGTTTATAATTGGCAGTTCCATCGCATGTTGTCTCGCCCTATTTCTTATGTTTATGCTGCTGTTAAATGCAGTCACGAGTTTCTGATGTTGTTTTGACTTTCCATTCCGATGTTCGTTTTCTCGTTTCAATTGTTGCTATACGAGTCAGTAATTTGTGAGATTATGATTAAGAAAATCTGTCTTGAATTTTGAATTTATTGGCTTTGGATGATTGTTCTGCAGCCACAGATGCTTTTTTTTTATTTCAACGTCCGTTATAATCTTATTATAAAATGTTTACTTTCCCTTTTTGTAGAAAAGAGTCTAATCGGTGTCACTAATAAGATCTCTAAGAGGATTGTGAAATAGTATAGGTTTAGTTAACAAAGCCACCTGTCTTCTAGTGACGCGGCGGCTGCTAAATCGCACATAACGTTTATACGATTTCAAAAGAGCGCGTTGGAATAATGGCATCGTTATCTTTTATCGCTTCGTTAAACTCAGATCTGGTGGCGAAGGCGTGTGGTTCAACACGTGTTCTTAAGATTTTATTTTCCCTAGTGATAGATAAGTTTTCTATATCATATGGATATGGAACTTTCTACAATTTAGTAATCGTCTTTGACGCGTTTAGAACATTGTCTCTTTTCGTTGCTAACACGTGTTGACAACACCATTGGCGCTATGGTTAAGCGATTGGCTTTCTGCGCTACGTGTAACGAGTTGGATGCCCGCACGGAACAAATATTTGTATGGCCTACAGATAGTTATTCCGAGTCTGGATGTTTGTACATGTGTAATTTTACAATACTACTTAAAAAGATAGGGGAAACATGATTGAGTTTTGTTAAGATGCTTATATGCTTCAAGAAGAAAAGGTAGAAGATTAATATAATACTCGTAGTTTATACCGATAGCTTTGCGGAACTTTGATTGCCTCATTGGTCTAGTGGTCGCCAGCTCGACTGCTGAGCGTGAGGTCCTGGGTTCCCGGGTCGGGCAAAGTGTTACTGGGTTTTTCTGTATGGAAATTCTCAGTAGCAACACGGAATCTGAAACTGTACCCGGTAGATGACAACAGGCTTGTCCTCTATTATATGGAACTTAATAACGGCATTGGCGAAACGTGGGTGTACAATAGTACACCTCTGCCTTACCCTTCGTGGAATACAGGCTGCTATGTTATGTTATGCTTTGCGGAATTTTATGTATAAAATATTCTTTCAAGTGCAATAAAATAGAGACGAAACAGGTAAAGTATGTCTAGGTATTAAATTTTTAGAAATAGGGCAATAGGCCAACCGCCTACGACGCGCAAGTTCTAGCCAAGTATGCTTAATGATCTTTTTACTATCATATAATAAGCTTCTAGAAAATTATAGGTGTATTCCAAAGCAAGGTTGGTTCTGTTAGAAGCTTCTTAGTTTATATTCATAGTCCTTGTTTTAGATCATTAGTTCCCAAAGTGGTTCAGGTGGACCCCTAGGGGTCCACGGGAGATTCGACGGGGTCTACGTTGGCGTGACAAAAAATAGGGGTTTACAATTCAATGTACAATATGGTAGAAATGTAGCTGCAGGGGATCCGGAACGAGCTATATTTTGAAAGTGGTCTATGAGAAAAAAAGTCTGGGAACCTCTGATTTAGATCTTGTGGTGAAGAATATCGATCAGTCAGTAATGCCTCGGTCAAACAGAAATACTAGCTGCGAATGAAATCCGCGCGCGTAAACTCGTTTGCTTTGAAACTACTCGCTGTGTCTAAAGGGGACAGAGGCTTATGATTATTTCTACGCAAGTAGATAGCTGCAAGTACATTTTAATTTAATTGAATTCAGTACCTTAGCATTGGAGATTTTAACAGTATCGTTTAGCTGCCGGCTTCTGACAAAATTTCCTTGAAATACGCGCAAAATAGGTGTTCGGGCGTTAACGTTTCTTACATCGAAATCTTAACGAATTAATTTGATTTTGTCAGATTATAAACCAGGTCGACACGTTATGTACTTTCTCAATCTATAAACAATATCAAAAAGCCAAAAACGTGACGACCTAATTTTTACTTGTGTCTATAACATATAAAAAATCAGCTCATGTTTAGTGGGGTAAAAACGTTAACGCATTTTGTATGAAAACTTTTTGCTAAACTATAGTCTTAAACGCGAGCTCTTCTAGTACATGTTACACTTTCAACGTTTATACAACACAGAAAACCAACAACCTACACAGAAAATCAAGCCAATAAATGCAGTGAATACACTAAAAAATGATTCTGATCAACATAACGCAGAAACTATGATACTAGCACACGTCTTCCGTCTCCGCTTCTTATAAATTACCGTTCACAAAGATTTATAGCTTGCTTCTTTGATGACCATTACGTGGGATCAGTGTTTAGAGGTTATTCTTCTAACCCTGTGCCATGAACTCGAATGGGATGACGAATGTGGGACGGACAGTGATGTGTTATTTATATAGATGGAATGGTGTTACGGAAACGGAGGAAGCTAATTGGTGTGTTTAATTAGAATTTTTGATTCATATTTTTTGTGATTTTTTTTGCCGTATTCCATACGTTATAGTTAACATAGCTTACACAGCATCACACCTGCATATATTTCCCGAAGGGTTATGTAGGTATATTGTACACCTACAATTTTTATGATTGAGTCCCGATGATATGATTGATTAAATATACAGTTTTTTAAACTGTATATTTAAATTTGTATTATAAACTGTTTTATTCACAGCACAAACTAAGAAAATATTGTTTTATATGTTTAGCCCAAATCTGATATTGTGTTAACGGCTTATCTCAAAGTTCAACTAAAATGCAAATTTTCAAAATATTTCGTAGAGGAAAACTACAATTTTATTTTTCATTCAACTAGAAATGGGGCAAAATAATTTGATTGGCGTAAATGTCACGAGCGGGTGGGCACTTTTACAAAATAAAGGTATATTTTTTAGACATCATAGAGTTGTCATAAAAACAAGTGGACAAGACATTCGTATGTCTACTGGAAGTAGACAGACAGTTGGACATTTCCGGATTGTTGCCAATTTACAAGTGCATGTACGAATTACGTGTGAGTAATGTTGACAAGCAAAAGAAAATAGGAACCGTCTTAGAATACCCAAATGTCAGAGATAGATGTCGTTAAAAAATAAAGCTTTGGCCCAATTTGGAAAATAAGAATGAGTAGGATACTACTCTTTCTTATTTTCCAAATTGGGCCAAAGTCCCTCTAAACTCAGAAAACACGTTCGGCGCTCCGATTGGTCCGTTTCGTGCTCTCCATCAATCGGAGCGCCGAACGCGTTCGATGTAGTAAATCGAATTAGTCAAAAGAAACTTACACTAGGGCCTCAGAATTTGATTATCACTTGCGTTTTCGTCGAAAAAAACAACATCGTGAGGAAACCTCCCCATCTGAGAGAGTAACATAAAGGTCCCGATGGTGTGTGTAGTCCGCCAACGCGCAATAGGCCGGCGTGGTGGACTAAGGCCTAACCCTTCTCATTCTGAGAAAAAATAGCAGTAAAAATAACAATAAACGAACTTTAACAGAGAATTTTAATAAGGTATTTTTTTTTTTTCGCTTCCGAGATTTATTTCCTTCAGGCTTGAATTATTTGGTATAATATTTTATCCAGAGGGATTAACAAAACTAGAATGCGTAGGTCTCCGAGGTTTCAGCCGATTTTAGCCGTATATAACTTTTGATGTATGAGCGCTTTTGTTTTGGTTGGCAAAATCTTGCTGTTGTAAAGACAAATATATATATTAGGTTATGATGTATATAAGGGGCTCGCATTAACCTAGGCGGTGATAATCCATCCACCTGAAACCATTAACGCTCGATAAAGATGACAATTACGCTGATGTTTGGATACGCGGGGCCCCCTTTTGTGCGGGGCCCGTATTGCCGAATTGCTACTCTTGCTCCGTGGCTAATCCGGCACTGTATGATACGCATAAACATTAAATATCACACTCGAAGTTTACGCGCTGAAATATCTGGCGTGATCACTTCACTATTTACTTAACAATCTACTTTTACTTCCACCTTAAAATAAAACGTATTCATTAATCAGAAATAACGTAATTAAGTCTAATTTTGGCACTATTTTCGATGGTTTACCTTTTAATATGATGAAAATGCAAAAAGTGTCTTCCGATACCGGGAATCGAACCCGAGCCTCCTGGGTGAGAGCCAGGTATCCTAGCCACTAGACCATATCGGATGTTGGATGACGAGTCGAAATTATCGTTTACATCTCCAACGTCTACGTATAATATTATAACCTTTCTAAACATCGTTATGTTTATTCTATTTTCATGATAATCTAGATTTATTACAGTTATTACATTAATTATAGTACAACACGTTACTGATATTTTTTTATTACTCAAAATTCGAGTTTCTGGGTTATTATAAATGTTTTATAATGGTGTTTATAAAGAAATGACAACATGCTATAAATTAGACTTGAACTTCCAAGGAATACCAACTCACATTTTAATAATAATCATTTATTTATCAGTCGTGGTAAAGTTTTTTCTTTTTGTTAACTATAGTGTTTAACAAAACTATTGACATAAAGTTATTTTAGTATCATTGAAGCCCTATTTGTTTTTTCAACACATAATATATAATCATGTTTTGACTTCATTTTGTATCGATGGAAATTAGAGTTTACGCTCTGCATATCATCATTTAATTTATTCTGTGTTTCATAATTCAGATGTCATAACATTTAGATCAAAACTACTACCTGTGTACTGTGTAAGTTTTACGTCAATGTTGGCCAGAAATACTGACGTTGCCCAACTTCACCGTTTCGTAATCCTCTGCATCATAACATTGCATCCGGGACGTTTGTAGTAACCTCGGAACGATGGGTCGTTGGACTGAGTGGCTTTATGCTTGATCAGCTAAGGTTACTTACAAAAGGAAAATTACATAGTTGAACTAGCACGATGTCAAGAGTATGTTTTGTTATTTCTTCTCTCAAGCTTTCTTCGCCTTTTGGATGGAGTGTTAACTTCGGACGTTCGAAATTCAATGTAGCTTCTTCTGAATTTGCTCTGTCATTTGCCTTTTCTTTGAGAAATTCTCAACAGATAGAATTATTTCAACTGAGTTGATGTTTAACTCGCCCTATCGTATTAAGTTTTATTCTTTGGATACAGATTCATTTAAATTCTTAGTAATTTCGTCTCATACTTTTATTTAGAGACGAAAATTGTACGGTAATTCTCAACCTGGTACATATCTACTTTAAAAATCTGTTGGAATAAAATATACATGTTACTTGTATATTGTTATTTTCATTTATTGAACCATATTTTAGTCCAACATTAATAAGCAAAACAAAAACGATCTACTAAAGTACACAACGAGACATTCATACAAAAATTATGATATAGCGATTTGGCTATTTTCCACCTCAAGATAAATTGTTGAATATCTGAAATAATTCCAAATGTAATAGATTAGTACCACTTTATTATAAACTCTTTCCTTTGAAACATTGAATTAAATATAAAGTAAGATAAAGAGGGCTTTACACTGTGATCAAATATAATACTAAAATGTTTAATTAAAAAAACAATTGAATACATTTAAAAGTCGTAATCGTGTAAAAAAGATAACTAGCAGTCTATAAAATGCCACGTTGAGTGTGATTGATGATTACTACATATGAACCTTACATGTATAATATAAAAGTCGGCAACTAAGGCTAAAAGTTTTCATACAATATGCGTTAACGTTTTAACCCAACTAAACATGAACTGATTTTGCTGACTATTTAATATCTTATAGACACAAGTAAAACCTAGGTCAGATTTTAGATTTTTTGATATTGTTTGTAGATTGAGAAATAATTAACCCTCAAAATGCGTTTTTTAACTAAAAATCTCCCTTATACTTATCTCATGATACTCATGATGATAACGCCTATTTAGCGCGTATTTCAAGGCAATTTTGTCAGAAGCCAGCTGGATATGGCCGAATAGTAGTAAAATTAGAGAAAAATAAATTTAAACGTGTTGATATTGAGTTTGATGTGTGACTCCAAAAATTGATGAACCATACCTACATCATCTTATATTGTATAGGTATGAACATACTCGGGCTGTTAAATATTGTTGAAATTTTACTTTTACCAGTGTGACATAACATTTTTTTTATATTTTTATGAGCGTAGTACTTAGTAATGGCTTGTAGTAGTCACAACATTTAATAGGTTTTATAGTTTTTTAATGAATCCAAAGTTTACGGAATTAAATGTTTTAATACAACGAAAATAATAAAATCGTTAAAACAGTTGTCACACTGTTTTATTAATTAATAAAACATAGATTTCATAGCTGTAAAACACATGAATGCGACACCAACAAAATAAGCGGCTCTTAAAAATGATATTATTAAATCTAATGTAAACTCTGTCTTACTCCAAAATCTCCTAACCTGCTATTTCATAATAGCTACAAGTACTCCGTCCGAGAAATAGACAATATATCATTTGAAATAACTTTTTAAGAACCACAACAAATGAGGCACAGATTCCACTGATATGATCCGGATGACATATTCATGCATTAGTTTCCACGAATAAGGTTACCGACTTCGATGTAATTTACCTTTTTGTTTTTCACAAGAATCGAGACCAATCATTACTCTTAAGAATACATTATAACTAACGAATGTTCCGAATGATTATCACTATAATCTCTTGGAAATAACAAATGACTTATAAAAATAGACGCCTACATTTTATAGTATGTAAATATGTAATAAAAATGTGTTGAAGACGAATTTCGACTTTGTTCAATTTTGTCTTTTCTTATAATATTTGTGTGGCATATAACAGTGTTGAAACAACATTTTCTGTCAGATTGTCTGTTTAAATACTATTTCAACTTCTTTATCTAAGGGCCATGCTGACTGATTCAGCTGTATATTTGAGCCATTAATACATTTGTCCTATGTTGATGTACTATTGTATCTGTATATTTATACCGATTCAAAAATCTCTTTTACTAGCGTTTCGCCACGTGCTATTACTTGAAAATGCTGCAGAATAGAAAGATAAGCTAGACAGGAATGAAGTTATCAAGGCTGACTGTCCAGGTTACGCTGCAGTAACAAACAGCATAAAATTAATAATAATATTATTCAGCCCATAACTTTCTCACTGCTGGGCACAGACATCTTCTCAGTGTGAAAAGGTTTGACCTTAATCCACCACGCTGGCCTGATGCGGGTTGGCGGACTAATGGATGGAACAAATTAATGGAGGCAAAAAATATTGTGATGGCGGGTGATGGATCTAAAAGTAAAATAATAAAAAAAAATCACTATTATTTCCTAGAACCTGATCTCATCACATGTCACTCAGAGCAAATTCAATATCCCCGCGTCACGGTGTTGCAACAATACGCTATAAAAAGCTAGACAAAGACTTAAACGCAATCTAGACTGGGCTAATGAACCACAGGGCAACGCTCGCATGACGTCGACGCTTTAGATTGACAGCGAGAAAGCTTCCGAGGAAAATTAGTTCATCTAATCATGTTTATTTATAACTTCAATCTCTTTTTGATTTAATAATGAAGACTTTTGACGTGTTTTCGAAGCTTTATGGCTTCATGCTTTTGTGGTTTTTAAGTCGATAATCTAGGTTGATGGGAGTCTAGATTGGTCTAATGAAAAATGTGAAGCACGCAGGAAAATCACGACCGCAAATGAGACGTAAATTCTGGTAAAATTTAAAAATGGAGAGAATATTATAACTACTGAACGTAAGACAACCAAAAATTATTCTCTACGATTTATATCACACAACCACGCAATGATATGTATGAAATGAAACCCTAAATTACTTATATATTTTACTTTGTCCCACTCTAAGATTTCGTCTGTATTGCGGATACAGTTTACATAAATAAATTTCATTTACATTTTCATAAATAATTCAATTTCACATATACGCCACACCCCGACCCAAAACAACTATTTGTATATCATATTATTATAAGGAAGTATTTGTATCGAGTGGGAATCAAATACGCGAATCCCCTAATGCAGAAAACCTATCGCTTAGCCAGTATCCAAAACTGTAAGTTGAATGTCAATCAAACTTACCAAGAGGTTTCTCTTGTATGGGTATCATAATGATTGTAAAGTAAACAAAAGATGGACTGATAGACGCATATTTCTCCTAACCCTGAACAATAGTAGTGAACATCCTGCCAAGCATTATGTCTCACTGAGAGCATAACCAGTAACAAACGTGTTACGGGCTGTTATAATCTAAATGCCACGATATTTTTAGTCCAACATGGAAGCATGTAGTAAATGTCAACCGCCGCTCCAGGTGACGCCTTTCTCAGAACTCTAGCGCAGATAATTTATGGTTCCGTCTGAGTTTCTTCTCTGAGTACTTAATGTGAACATAAATTATATTCATATGGGTGAAAAACATACGTTAAATATCCAGGTGACGTAAAAATAAATGTTAGGAGTAGGTGGATGTGGAATGTTTACTGTGACGAGTGCTATTTACTAACTACAAAATGAAACATGTATGGTAGTGCTATGTTTTGTTCTCCAGAACAAACAGCAATATATTATTATTGTAAAAAATAGTCAAATATGTACACTTCCTTTGACCACAAATTCACAGGCTCCTCCTCTGCTTTCAGATGGCTAGTACGGGTGATAGAAGATGTGCAGGGCGGCGAGCTGCGCACACGCCAGGGCTTCGTGCCGTCGCAGGTGCTGCAGGAGAAGCAGACCGTTGAGAGGGACCAGAACGCTATGGCCGCGAGACGACAGTAAGTAGATCTATAGTAACAATCCTCTGAGAGGACGTAAAAAGCTTTTACGTGTACATTTTTTTTTTTAATCTTTGCCCCACACTAGGATTTCTCCTGTGTCGGGGGTACAGTTTACAAACATACATGTCACATACACACACAACCAGACCCGAAACAACTATCTGTAGATCATACAAATATTTGTTCCGTGCGGGGATCGAACCCGCGACACATAGCGCAGAAAGCTAATCGCTTAACCACTGCGCCAACCGTGTCTTCATTTTGTTTCCTACACATAATTAAAAATTTCATACCTCATCAATTGGAAGTATATTTTTAATTCAGACACCTCGCGTCACGAGTATAAAATAAAATGAATAAGGCCAAAAGCAACATATATTAGCTTGTTGTTGTTGTTGTTTACTATTGTTTTATTTATCGGATAAATAAACAAAAGAAAAGCTTTCAAGCAATTTAATTTACATTCTATACTGTGCGTAAATTATTTCTTCAATTCGCAAAGTTCGCAATACGGAACATTATTTGGCAGCATCAAAAGAAAACTGGTCCGTTTGAAAGGATATCTGTACCACATCGAAGTTTTATTGTCGCTCACTCAAAGCGAGAAACTGGATCGGAGACTTTAAAGTCGAATCTTTATCGATGTTCTCGGGATTGGTTGAAACCTGTAAATTATTATATATGTAGCGACATCCCGGTATGTGCCAAGGCTTTTATTGTGCCGTGATTAAGGTACGGTCGTACAAAGCCAGTGTTTATATGATAACGTATATTTTTTTTTATCACTGCCGTCCAAAATCATAGTATGTACATGAAGGTATGACTTTTGTCTGTCTCCCGAGAAAAATCTCAAATGACAAATCATCATCATCAGCCAGACGTCCACTGCTGAACGAAGGCCTCCCCCAAGGGGAGGGGTTTGCCATAATCCCCACGCTTGGCAGGCGACTTGGGAATCGCAGTGGCTCACCGATTAGTTAGAGGACGCTGCTGCCCGTCCTCCGGTGTCTGGCCGCAGTTTTAAGACGTACCCTGGTCCAAATGACAAATACCTATATTTAAAAACTAATGAATTTTTAACATAACATAACATAGCATCACGCCCGTATTCCCCGAAGGGCTAGGCAGAGGTGTACTATTTTACATCCACATTTCGCTGATGCCGTTATTGAGTCCCACGTAATAAGGGACAAACCTATTCCCATCTACCGGGCATAGTTCCAGACTCCGTGCTGCTACTAAGAATTTCCATACAGAAAAACCCAATAACACTTTACCCGGGAATCGAACTCATGCTTAGAACTCACGCTTGGGATCACTAGACGAGATGAGGCAATATTTTTAAAAACTAAACTAAAACAATACCTATATATAACAATATTACCACATATTTCTTTCTTCGTAACAATATATTCATACACTTAACCTTGTCCTTTCTCATCGTGACGCTGCAAAGGTCAGTCTTCCGGAATTAGACATTTCCAAAAACCTTGCACTTGAGGAAAGCATGTATTAAATGATACAACACTCAAACAATTCACACCTGCTGTTACAGTCTATTATTATACTATACTACATAGAAATAACGATTACACGAGGCAATTCAAAATAATTACAGGTATAAGAGAGGTTATTCTGACATTGCCATCTATTTTGGTTCGAATGAAAAATATGAATAAAGGAAATTTACTTGCTACATTGCGCATTGACATCGGTCAGAATTGCTTTTGTGTTTCTAAACAAATCTTAAGAAACAAAATTACTATAAATGCCTGTTGCTGTTAGCCTGAGTAATCACGGCTGGAAAAGCCTCCCCCCATAATTTCCAGACCTTCAATTTATCCTGACTGATGCATGCTTGCCCTCTGTTGCGACAGGTCAGCTCAAATAGCTATGGCACTTTCTTTAAAAGGCTATTCCACCCTATATTTGTCTCACATAAATCCTTACTATAATCTGTCTGCACTTTAAAATAGACCGTGACCCCTGAGTTTTTTTCTGCGTTTCTTCTCAGGGATGGTCTTAGGAAATGCCGACGCCATCTAGTTTAAAAAAGACGTGTGAAAGTGATTGAAAAATCCTAATTGTAAAATAAATAATTTAATTTCATATCAAACTCGTCGAAGAGTAATATTTTGATAGTTTCAGAAATGCAATGATGAGAGAACAAATAATTCAAAACTGAGAAGACACAAGAGTCATTCCTTTGTAAAATATTAATTAATTAATTAATTCAACCCATTACTGTCCCACTGCTGGGCAAGGGTCTCTTCTCAGAATGAGAAGGGGTAGGCCTTAGTCCACCACGCTGGCCCGGTGCGGGTTGGCGGAATACACACACCGTCGAGAACTTTATGGAGCCCTCTCAGGTGTGCAGGTTTCCTCACGATGTTTTTCCTTCACCGTAAATGCAAGTGATAATCAAATTCTGATCCGCACATGATTCCGAAAAGTCAGAGGTCCGGGCCGGGTTTGAACGCGAACCCTCCTGCATGGAAGGCAAGCGTTCAACCGCTAGGCTGTCACTGCGATTTGTAAAATAGAAATCAAAAAATTTTCTCATAATTCTGGCGTTATTCCCCTTTAGTTCTGCCTACTCCATGTTGAACACGTGTAACCCCTTTTATAATCGGCCTTACCTTTTGGCGAGCGATACCAAGTCATAACTAGTAGTCTTATTAGATGCTTGTACGCCTTTCGGGTGGTCGTGAAATTGCGACAAATCATGTTGGTAATAACAGTCGGAATGTTTATTGTTTTTGGATGCATTTTACCGTTAATTGGTTATGACGTGTAGGTATGTAGTTGTTTCATTTAGCACATATTTTCTGTCAGATGCTGAGCGTCTTGCTCGGTTTTTTTATAACTTGTTCTTGAGCAAGCAACTTATTTTTTGTACTATGACTCTAGTCAGCTTTGTTAACCCTAAAGACGTGACATTTTGTCGTGCCAGTTTTACTGATGTTAATTATTAGTTTTAATAAGTGCTACTAAAGAAAACTGCAAAATATGATAACTAAAACTTATTGAATCTGCATAAAATTATACTACAGTATATATTTTTCTCGGAATTTTAATTAAAATGAAACCAAACATAATGCGTATCATTAGCATCTTTCATTTTTACCCAAACAACACGCACGCGCCAGTCAAAACGTCAGCAACATACACAAACGTTACAAAATAATGACTGCAAACGAGGATATTTTCATGTTATTCAGGACGAGGCGTTAAGTTATCAACAGCTTCATAATTTGGCAGGAGTTCACGTACCTACTTATTTCCCTTCCGTGTCAACAAACTGTCATCTCTCGTCTTTTGTTTTAAGATGTAAGGATCCAGTTACCTTGTCTTGTACGATTAACAATGCCATATTTAGATACTTTCGCTTTGTGTTTGGAATTATTGGAAATGTATTTTCGGATGTTGAGGTTCAAAGGAATTGCTTTTATAGGTTGTATTTTAAGATATTGGAAAGTGAAAACGTGATTCATTGGAAGTTGACGTGTTGTCTTTGTATTATTTTTATTGGAATCTTCAACAGCTACTTCAAAGAGTTATAAGTAACATTGGAAACACAACACCTTTCAAAGACGTTCACATCAATCAAACAAGACGACTAAACGTTTTACAGTAGTGAGCAATTGGGGGTCATTGTCAACAAGAGACGAATATCCTGGTACATTTTATTTAACTGTTTATACCCGTTAATTAGATTCTTCGTAATTATTCTCTCCGCAACCGTTCTATATTAATTATCTTGGACTGTTGCCTATCCTTATGTGCTTACCGCTTTAATTACTATCTGATTAATGATTACTGTTCATCGAACACACTTGAGGTATGTCTACAATAAATATATATCGAATTCGAGCCAAATTGCCAGTATTTCAGTTAATTCTCAATTCACGAAACCTAAAAACCGGGTTTATTAAAGATTTGTGTGTTTAATATTTTCACATCAATACAAGAAACAGTATCTGGTATAATGTTGCTTGCTAACACTATGAGAGGCTAGTATAGATGATAACAGATCATTCGATCTGCGAGATTGATCAGCGCTTGCTGCGGTCAGTCCTGAGATGGATGACAGTTCATCACACATCAAGACATCTCCGTTCCTCGGAAAACATGTCAAGCAGTTGGTCCCGGCATTCTAACCAATATCTATGGGAAGCGTTACGAGTGTCAGCAGCTTAAAAAAGTCTGACAGCCGGTGTAGCCTTAGGGTATCAATGTCTCCCAGTAATTGGGTGGCGATGGTAAGATGGCAGTCGCTGCGTGTAACATATTGTTATTCAGCCGGATCAGGTTTCACTGATAGACTGAGAGCCGACGCTTAAGTAGATGTAATTTCAAATTATAATTATTGTGAAATGAAATGAAATGAAATTATTTATTTTGCAATTAGGATTTTTCAATCACTTTTACACGTCTTTTTTAAACTAGATGGCGTCGGCATTTCCTATGACTATCCCTGAGAAGAAACGCCGAAACAAACTCAGGGGTCAAAGTCTATTTTAAAGTCCAGACAGATTGTATTGATGTAAAGGTTTATGTGAGACAAATATAGGGTGGAATAGCCTTTTGAAGAAAGTGCCATAACTATTTGAGCTAACCTGTCGCAACAGAGTGCAAGCATGCATCAGTTATCGTGAGAATTAATGAAATGAAGAGCGCTCAGCCTAGATCTCACTCACATTTACAATGTATAGCGGTTATATATAAGAAATAATTTCAATTTAAACGACATTACAATAACAAAATAATGAAGTAAATAATATAATAATTAATGGCAAAATTTGTATATAAAAAAAAAAAGGAAAGGCTAAAGAGCGGCTCAATCCCAAGCGTTTTTGTCATCTAAATAGTCCGAAATTTTATAGTATCCTTTTTTACAAAGTTTAGATTTAATTACAATTTTGAACTTCTTTAATGTTAAATTACGTATATCATTGGGAAGCTTATTGTAAAAGCGTATACATTGTCCCATGAACGAGTTGCTTATTCTGTGGAGGCGCGTAGCATGTACAGCAAGGTTGTGTTTATTCCTAGTGTTCAAAGAATGAGTATCAGACAGTTTGACAAAGTTCGAAATATTTTTATAAACATATATTAAATTTTCAAAAATATATTGTGACGCTACAGTTAGAATATTAATTTCCTTAAATCTGTGTCTCAGCGACACCCTTGGACCAAGATTATAAATAGCTCGGACAGCCCTTTTCTGCAAGACGAATATAGTATTGATGTCTGCAGAGTTTCCCCAGAGGAGGATGCCGTAAGTCATAACGCTATGAAAATAACTGAAATAAACTATTCTGGCTGTATCCACATCAGTTAAGTGCCGAATTTTTTTGACAGCAAACGCGGCAGAACTAAGCCTACCCGATAATTTGTTTATTTGCGGGCCCCATTGCAGTTTGGCGTCTATAGTGATGCCTAGAAAAACAGTCGAATCCACAATGTCCAGTTCCACTCCATTCAATTTAACATTGATTGGTACTTGTGAAAATTGTACATAAAATTAACTTTAGCCGAAACGAAGCCACATACATTTTGACGTTGTTTTATATACTACCTCCTATTATAAAATAAGGCATTACCTCGAAAATAAGTGCACCTGTGCCTAAAGAGTATTATTTGAATAAAACTAATTATAACACGTTCACCATTTGGTGTTTGTTGAAATTGGCATCCATCTCCTCATGAATCATATGAATAACTTCAACTAAGATCAACACGTGACACATGCACCTACTACATAGCCATATAATTACATATATGTCACAAGCTCTATATATCACAATTTCTCCAAACTTACAGCTTCCTTTCAACTCACACTAACTTGTTGTCTCAGGTGATTCATTCCAACATCCAGTATTAGGAACACGACACGCAAATGCTCAGTAATCACCTCATATAATAACTCACAGTAGAAATGCACATCTGTAGCAGATAAAGCCATAAATCAACACCTAGTCCAATTATTCCCACATGTCTGGCCATAGTTCCATGCCAGAACGATATCATTACTTAGGTGTTTTGTCAAAACTGCCAACACGTTTGTTTAGATGAATTTAGGTAGATATGACTTATTAGTAACATCATCAATCTGCCTAGCCTTTCCCTACTATGTTGGGGTCGGGTCCCAGTGTAACCAGATCCGACTGAATATCGGTATTTTACACGAAGCAACTGCCACCTGTAACCAGAGATGAATCATTTCAGTCTAGCATAAACACGCTACGATAACGTGAAGCGGGATAGAAATGTTTGTGCTTTTGTACTGATCTTGGCCACCCAATTACGGGTTGATACTCGAATGTTACACTGGTTACACTTAAATTAGTCACATGTTAGTCATAAAAGATTTAAGGGCCATTTCTGCTTTCTTTAATATATCATTTGATTTGGTATGAAAAAGCTTTTAAATGGTTTGGCATCTCATTAAGAGTTGGAATGCTTAGTGCACAAAAAATATGATTAACGATGTCATCACTCACTCCGTACATTGATAAATTAGGGGTCGAAGCATTATTCTCAAAATTATCTTAAAATAGTGTATTGTTTCAAAGTCAAACTGATTCTTTCCACTAATAGTATTGTCTAGTCCTTGTGAAAGACCTTTGTCTTCACGGAATTGGTTTATATCGGTTACCTTTGCGCGTTGCCGAACAATATGCCTTGCTGCAGATTATACAATAGTCTGCTACACAACATTCAATATGTCTTGGATTTAGTGCTGCGTGTGCTTTGAAGGTTTCATGCATCCTTAATTTCGAGAAAAAAGGATACCTATGCTCTGGTGGCCATTTTACACTACTTGTATTATGGAACCATCTCTGTAATCGAGAATAGCCAAAAACAGTTGTTACACACAAAATAAATAACTTACAGAGGTTCAAAACGAAAAAAGTGTGCCAATCGCTTTTGTTTTTTCAATTCCGGAGTTGGCTTCGTAATAGTATCATGAAAATTATTAGCAGACTGCTCATAAAAATGTTCATGTTTAACAATGAGTCGATGACTTCGTACCTCGACATCTAGCAAGTCACGACCTTCCCATCCTTGTGTTACCTTTCCATCCACTATTATAGATGCTCCCACGCCCTTACCTCTTGGCATCGGCATGGCGCGCTCTCCCACTGACTCAGGAGCTAGGAAAACATTCACTAATTTATTGAAATGTTTATCATTGAAACCCTCACAGTGACGTCATAATATCAAGCCGTAGTGATGGAAATATGTGACTATTGATCTTGAAGGCGTTGGCTGTTTGATGTAGTTCTTCCACAAGCAATGGAATGTCGTTATTTACGATGGCATAATCGCGAATTTATATAATTGCGTCATAAAATACTTATAATCTTTTTTGAGTCTCTTTTGATTACTTTTCTTTGAGGTGTACGTCCTTTTATCATGTGTTTGTCATAAATCGAATAAATTATGAAAACTTCCGCGTGATAATTCCAACTTGAAAATCTTTTACGGATGATGCAACGAAAAATACATTTTTTTCTACACTCTCAGTAGCAATTCTTATTAGGCACATTACTATAACACTGTATTTGTACAGCACAATCTAAAAATACCCCTCATTATTGAACTATCCCCCAATAATCGAATTTGTCAGTTGCTTCACTTGCCCCTCAAATATCCTTAATCTAAAAGCCTCTGATCTCCAGGGCTGTGGTACGGGAACTGGTAGAGACCGAAGAGGAGTTCGGGCGTGACATGCAGCAGGTTGTGTCCCGGTACATGAAGCTCACCGACAAGAAGACCACCCCGAAAGCCGTGTTCGACAACCGAGAGCTGCTGTTTTCCAACTTCAGGCAAATCTGCGAGTTTCATAATACGTAAGTCTTCATTCTAGTTTTCATGATAACCAATAATAAAACGATAGCTTTGTATGTATGGTTGAATGACGCCGTTTGGCTTTTATCTTAGATTTACTGGTCCATATAGCACCAGCGTAACTCGTGCGCCTTGTGTCTCCGTATCGCCAGCGCCATCTATTATACGTTTATGAAAAGCAACACAGCGTTTGATAAACATGCAATAGATGGCGTGTTACAACTATGTTCTATTATCATTAGAGTATTACTGAATTGAAATTTCTGGATTATAACTTACTGGTTATTATTATTACTATTATTATTATTTGAAGAAAGTGGTTCGCGAATTAAAGAACTTGTAGAAAGAGTAAAAAACATGAGTGCTCCACATGTAAATGTGTCTTACACACATTCAAATATGGAGAAACTTATCCACAACGAAACTGCATAGAAAAATATAATGAGCACAATTACAACGATGCGATTGCGAATCCAAACTAACGATAGATTTGGTTTTTATTTAGCTTTACAGAGGATTACAATTTTATTATAACATTTCATCATTTTTAGTCTTCCGTAGAAGACTGTAAGAGTGAACTTCTAATGTAATTATATTTTATTGATGACAAATTCATTTTCTGAAATCTTCAAGTTATTGAAATTACGTTATATTTCCAGGGTCCTACTAGAAGGCATAAAATACTACGCCAGCGAACCGAAAATGCTCGGGCGAGCATTACTACGAATGGAGCGCGAATTCGACAAGCACGTCGCGTACTGTCGCGACGAGCCAAGAGCACAGCATCTGCTGGCCACCGATCCTGTTGTCAACAAGTATTTCCAGGTTAGTGCAATGTACGGATGCCAAAATCTTTAATATAATATGAAAATTGAAAATATCCTTTTTCATAACTTTTTAACTTTTAGGCATTTCGCAGTTGTTGTGATATGCAGCAGGATCCATAATTATAAAATTTTTATTAATTGTGTCGGACTTAAAGATACCTACGTCAGTTAGCGCCATTTACTTTTTAGCGCTCGCGTCACTTTTGAGTGTAATATTATAGTAGACACACAGCGCCATCTGTATTTCACGCTCAAAAACAGAATAGTAGGACAACAAGACGCCATCTAAATTTTAAAGGAATCACTACATACATTTATAAATACGTTCTGAAAACGGCGGGAAACTCTCCGAGTCCGAGCTATTTTAGAATACGTGCAGTAGATGGCGCTACTTGGTATGCCGATCTATTATTTCAGCGATATAATTCAGATGATTACGATTATTAATAAATCAAACACTACAATTAATAATAGTGTTGACCTAATTGATAAAAATAAAATTAAACGCTACTTTTCACCTGGTCCACGTCATAAGCTTACAGTATCTGCCCTTAATTTAGCCAATTTATGAGACTGCCTAAACAATTGATCTGTAAGCCTATAAATGATTGGGAGGCGTGAGGATAGCCGGGGCGCCAACAGGCTCGAGCGTTCGGCACGCAGCCAAGAACTAGAATAGTTCGAATGCCGCCACATCGGCGTATGAGTGCTGTCAATTCAACCAGTCATATCGAGGGCAATCACACTATTTCGGCTATAAACACGATAATATTAGAACATTTTGGCTCGGAAAATGATAAATTAATAGAATAAATCAGCTGACTGCTAAAGTTGCGTAATATTTCCAGACAGATTTTCAGAAAAGCAGCTGTAGAAAGTACTACTAAACTATCGTGTTATCTAGATAGCAGCCCTTAAGAAAAATGGACGGATAGGATGATCAATCAATCCTTTTTAGCTATTCTTTTTTTTTAGATCAAAGTTAGAAAAGAAGCAGCAACCTCTTATAATTATTAACCATTCTGACGATTTGATTTTTGCACTACAGCATAAGCAAAGATTTCCGCTAATTAATGGAATCTGGCGTTACTTTGCGGAAATCCATGATATACAAGATATGCAACTAGAATATTTCGTTTTAATTCCGCCAAATTAGTTCAGGCTTAGGTGCAATATGCAGCACCGCCCTCCCGCCCGCAAATATATCATAGGTATATTTGCGGGCTGGAGGGCTGAATGTGCATATATTATATATGCACATGCAGAAGGTGCGATTGATATAATGTGTGTAAATATTTACGGGCGGGAAGGTTTGACTAGTTTGACGGAATTAAAACTAAATATTCTAGTTGCATATCTTGTATAAAGATTTCCGCAGCAAAGCGAAAGGGAAGAACTAAGTAATAGCTCGTGCATGTCGACTGCATTTGAATTCGACAACAACTAGGTTGCAACAACATCGCGGCGCGTAACATTAATATACACGAAAACCGATTTACTGAAACGACACCAATTAACATTTACGCCCCATAGCCGTTGTTTTATGTTCGATATTATGTCGCGGTTGTTTTTATGACTGCTGGTTTTCAAATTAACCTCATTTGTACTATTCACTAAACAATTGAGAAATAACATGTAGATATGTAGGTAGTTATATGTTCTTAAAATAATATTTGGATTAGTTCGGGATATAAACTAACTGTGCCAACAAACCTTACGATACTCACGAAACATTGCTTCTATTGTAAGCAGTGCATCTACGCGATTAGTTCCCAAAGTGTCCAGGTGGACCCCCAGGGGTCCAAGGGAGACTGGAAAGGGGTCCACGTAGGCGTGACAAAAAAATGTAGGTGTACAATTCAATTTACAATATGGTAGAAATGTAGTTGCAGAGGGTCCACCGGAACCAGCTAAATTTTGAAAGTGGTCTATGAGAAAAAAGTCTCTGATCTACACTGTATTGGCACAAGCTATCACAAGAAACTCTCTCAAGCAATAGTGTTAAGATTAGCCAGTTAGTATGATAGTATCAATGTTGACTGCTCAGAGAGCGCCGTGCTTATATTCACAAGTTTTGTCTCTGCTGGAGGCCCATTATTGTACCTATTGTTATTTTTCTTCAATTCAATTATTTGTCCTTTAGATTGATAGACTCGTGAGGAACTCTTATACGTGCCTCAAACAAGGTTTTCAACAAACTTTTAATTCCTAAATAATAATAAAAAACTACTCTTAGTCCCGTCTATGATGTGAAATAAGAACCTTGTTTCATTCATTCAGCCATTTTCGTCTGAGAAACTCGGCAAAGTGGTGATCGTCTTCAAATCTTAAAAATCAAAATCCTCGTCCATATATTTATTTTCCGAAGACAGTTTTTTCTCTGTAAAATGTTGGGTGACAATATGCACTGTACGCAGAAGGTAGTGTGAACCAGGCACTAGTAGACAGGGAACTGAAACGTGGGCCGCTCAACAAACGTAAGTTTACGTGCGTTCTCAGGTGTGGATTGACGTAACTCAACTAGTCTTAGAATAAACAACATCAACACGAGACTATTAGAAAGTGTTGGCACCTATAGTCGTAACACGTGAAACTGTTAATTAAATATAATATATATCGATTATATATAATTTGGAGTCTGATACTAGCCTTAGATAGTGTGGTGTTAAGAGTGTTGAGATATTTGAGGTCATTGAAGTAAAGGAATGAAATGTAGGAAAATTTACCAAATATTAAAGGAATGGTAGAAGAGAACGAAGAAGTAATGGAGAAAGAACGCAGACCTACTACCGACGAAATAGTGAAATAAAGGATTAATAATTTTAGCTCTATTCAATACTAGAATTGGTAGTACATAGTCTGGTACATAGTTACGATATTTCTTACAATCTTCTTCATACGCTCTCGGAATACAACCAAGGTCCGTTTGCTGAAATAAAAGAAAGATATATTAGTAGCAATATTCTAATATAACCGTACCTATCAACATACTATTAAAAATGAAGTTAAAATCAGAAAACTGAAGAAATATTTACGACGATGTATGACACATTGGATATGAAGTGACGTAAATCAAATGCTAAGATCTGACCCTGATGAACGCCTAAATATACCGAAGGAGACAACATCAATTTATTAAAAATAAAGCAAACATTAAAATAAATCTAGTGACAACCTTAATTAGATTGCGTGTTTTCCTAAGAAAGCTCAAGTATGCAATGTCAGTGCCGTTATTGTGGGTGAGACAATGGAAAATTGTATGTATCTTATGTATAACAGAGCTACAAATTATTTCATAAAATATCTCACAGACGAGCACATCGTAACAACTTTCTGTAGATCATTCAAATATTTGTTCTGTGTGGGAATCGAACCCACGATCCCTTGCGTAGATAGCTACTCGCTTAGTTAATGCACCAACCGTGCCGTGAATATATTCGAAACAAACACTCGAGCAAAGATAGAACGCTATGTGCTGCATCATCGGTAATCCATTGCCTCTATTATCTTTAGATGAACCAATATACCTTGCATCATTTTGGATTCTACTTGCCAAAAAGAACACATCTTTCACTCCTAATCACAGGAATACTCCTCAACAGCCGAACTAATTCGTCGTTCAATTCACTGCTAATAACTTTACGACCATTCTCAACAACTACAAAAAGTTAACCATGGAAGACAATATACGGTTTTAAAAGCTCATTAAAGCAGACAGGACCCGTGCCAAATACATAATTTGTGAACAAACTGCAGTCTGTTTACATGAGAACAGTGGATTTATGCCAAGTGTGGAACTGTGCTAGTTCAGCTATGCCCGTGTGTCTTCTTCTGAATGTTATTTGAACAGTCGTGCGGACTTCGTTACGAGTGAATTGTGTTACGTCAAATACGAGCTTTGCTCGAGAAAGATAGGTGAGTTGACAAAGATAAATTGTTGTATGTTTGCACACAGATAGATTGCAGATGCATATCATTTTTTCAGTTATTCAGATTGCAGTTGGCTTTAAAAAAGAGACTTGCTTTAAATGATTACTTTGCTGTAATCGTCTCAATATTATTTTTTGTCTGTGCTGCAGCAAATGAAAGATGAAAAGCCGGTTGAGTTTATTGCATAATCTGCAACTTCTGCATTCAGTCAATCTCCAGAGAATCCAATGTTCACCATCAAATCTTCAATCTAGGACTTAATCGGAATCATGGATACTTGAAACTCTCCATTACTCCGATAAACTCATCCAGTTGGCTCATCAATACCTCCAGGAATTGATGAGGAGGTCTATAACATAAAAATGATTTCGATACTAATAATTTTCAGTAACAACATCACCTATAATTATATTCAATAAATACTATCACACTCGTATATCATCATAAAATAATGGCCATTCGAAGCTCGTAAAATTTAACGAGTCAAACGCTCCACCTATGACTATTTAGTCAAAAGAAGCATTATTTAGAATAGGAAGTCCTACGCATTTCTCACGCTCGTCATGATTGAGTCAAATCCAGAAATAAGGTTACAGCCGTATTATTCTCTTGTAGATACCTATCTATACTTCCTTTGTGCGATTTTTAGGGCACAGTGAAGTCATCCAGTCGTACATTGGTACATGACGTATGGTCAGGGGATACGAATAGAATCTTCTTGTGTTACAAATAAGTGACGTCACGGGCAATTGGATCAAAGGATCAACAGTGAAAATCGGTAGCAACAGTTTCTTTTTGCGTTACCCATATTTTGACTTTTCGACACAAACTGGTACCGACGTGGCTAAGTTTTGTCGACCTCAATATACAAGCTTAGTTCTTCCTTCGGACGACCACCAAATTTCACTCTAGGGTGGAAGTCGAAGCACCTTGACATCCATTGTCATACAGCTTCTGCAGTTTGGTCATAACATCCGAAAGTGGAGAAAGAGAGATTTACTACGAAATGCTTTGATGTAGGTAATCCTGTCTAGAGCATGACACATTTACATTATATTGTATATTGCCATCACTACATCTGATAAAATTGCTGACATTCCTGATATAAGTACATAATGATATGTCTAAGCGGTAAGATGATACTAAACTTTCAAATGTAGCTAAAGTAACCCAATAAGTAAGAAGCTTTAATATCCGAAGCAGTTTCCAGAAACTGAATATAATTTTGGTTGCAATCAATAAATCTGACATCTTATTTATGTACGTGGTTACGCAGAGGAATTCCAATTTAGTTTAGTTATTTCAGACGCACTGCAGTATTGTCTCAGGTAAATATAGAGAAGCCCCTTGCTTTCCGTGGGTGTGTGGAAGATGACAATAGAAGTGAGGAAGTAAACAATACTATTCACCTAAATGAATACCTACTTATCATCATACATATCAGGATCACCATATGCCAACCGTAGTCGCTATGTCACGCCGAGACCATTGAGAGTTTTAGGAAGGTACGTTGCCTTGTACAATTTCGAAACTAAACGTCTAGATTGCATGTCCATTCTTCGTAAGTTTAATGGTACTTTATTTATAAAAATTGTACTTATTACTGGGCAAGAAAATTCTAGTTTTATCTTTCAAATTTTCCAAAACTCGTGATATAGAAAATAAGACTCGGCGTGGGACTGTCCGTGTCCCACGCAAGGTAGCAGAACAAGAACTAATATTCTAGAAAAACCTTTTGATAACTCTTATTGAAAAAGTTTCAAATTCAAACTTATAGCGGTTGTCAAGAAACTAGAAGGTAGCAGGCGAACGCATTTCGTTATTATAAACGCAACGGGTCAATAACTTGTCCACAAAACAACATAGACAGCTGATATTTAAAAGCGCTTAGGTTAATAACAAGACTCCGATTTGGCATCTGAATCGCATTCTTATCTTAATAAATTTGCTTGGCTATTGTTTATAATCTCCGACATTAAATTACACTCACACACTTCATTTTCATAACAAAGGTGTCACTTCGGCAAGCGTCCCTAACGCTGTTAACAAGGATGTCTCAAGGTTTGTTTGTCGACCTTGCTAGCCGGTCAAAAGCTGTCCCGTGTTCCCCGGTAGATAACACTACACGTCACCGGTGAAATGGCGTTATCCTCTAAAAATCATCGTGTGTGCGGGTGTTCTATGTTTAGCGGGCGGAGAGTACAGGGCCAGGAGAAGAGCAGTCGCTTGGAAGACGCGGACGCGACCACCTCGCTCGCTCCAGCGCATCTACGACCTTCGACCACTCGCCTGAGTGAAGTGTGTGACTGTGATTGTGTTCTCGTGATACCTTTACCGACCGCCGCGCGCTCAGGTACGACTATAACATCACAATTAGCATTGGACGCTTATAATTAGACCGGCTGTGGGCTGTGGCGAAAATATCGTGATTTTTTCCCCCCTCGTTTCAATGTTACGGGTGTAGTGTTACAAGCAACGCGTCTGGTTTATTTCTAGTGCGGCGTGGGAGGATGGGTTTCGCGGCAATGTTATATTTTTCTGCTACGCCGCGCTGTGCGCACGATATGAGCGGCGCGCGCGCAGGATGTGTGCTAAAGCCGCGCCGGATGACCTTGACCCAATTTTTGCATATGTTTTTAGGGATTACTGGTGCTAATTATATCTTGGATCTGTATCTCTAGCAGTACATACACAAGTAACACTGTATCCCTTATCAAGTTCACTATAAGGCTTCATTTGTACCCCCTAGTTTAGCTAGATTAGGAAGTATATAACGATTATGAAGTTGTCAATGTTAAATAACGTCTCATAAAGATAAATAAACCAAATCAAAGTGAACCTGTTGTTAGGCAAAACCTTGTTATTGCATATTGTTGTGTAAAAGATCATAAAAAACAATTATGTATAGATCATGCTCTATAACATGTTTTGTTGTCACGCGTCTCACTTCCAATACACATTTATCTTCCGGTTAACATAAAGACTTCATGAAGCACTATTCCTTCATAAGTTTTATGGTTGGAACTCCTTCCTTTTTCCTAAAGGTTGCAAAATGCTTTCTCTGAATTTACTTTCCGATCTCTCAATCCTAATTCAACAACTTGGCAAAACATGTGTTTATATGTCACCGATTTGTAAGGTTTCGTTAATTACTACCTATTAAATGAAACACGTTTGATATATTTTAAAATTTTATCATACTGATGAAAATTCTTGTAGCATTTACAAAGCATATTTTGGATCAACTACAGCAAAACCTATCACTTCAAATAATTCATTGTACGTCATTGTTCCCTTGATGGAACGATTCAAATCAAAGCGAGACTGTCGAAACCTATTGACAAAAAAAAAATAGAATTTTTTCTTCAAATATTTTTTTCTAGTATTTGGATGTGCTCCATTCGACAACTGTTTAAACAATGATAGGACTGTAAACTGTACTACATCCACATAAAGCGGATAATGGCTTGCTATTGGTTCAATGAACAGCCGCAAATGTATTACAGTCATTGCCCTAATTATTTATAGTGATTACGACATAGAGATTTTTACGATAATTCCGCACAATTCATTTTGATTACACTTTCGACTATCGTGTGATATTGCCACATTCGCCGGAATTGAAATGGAAATTCAACCAACAATACATTAATTATATTATTATATATACATTAATTAATACATAACCTTAATTACAATAATAGAATACATTAATTCAAAATTTATTAACAATTTAATTATTTTTAATGTATCACCGTTATAAATGAAGTAAATCATAAGTTTAAATCATAAATCATAAGTTTATTAAATCTCATATTGTTTTTAAAACGCTGAATAATAAATGTATGACTCAAAACCATTACTTAAAGGCAATTTTATATTTAACTTGAAGACACGGAATATTAAAAAGATTTTCATATCAATCAATTTTATCTTTGGCCTGGTACTTATATGAATCAAAGTATTTTATAAAATGACTCTAAACCTGGTAAATTGTATAACAAAATGTTACTTTTGGATCGAAAAATTAAATCCAAAGAAACATTCGAATGCGAAATCGAAAATGTTTCCGCTCTTGTTTTTTTAGTAATAAAATATTGCACAAACAGTACGATTTTAGCGAGGCAGAGCAACGCGGCTCAATATGTCAAGGTACCCTAAATATATTCTCTAGTTCCAACGTATGCGCAGCTTTTGATTTATTGTCGTACACAATTTACTTGAAATGCGGTGTTTTCAATGCATATTGGCTGCGTTTCGTTTTGTTAATATTATTATTTTGTTTCTTTGTAAGTATGTATATTCTGAATCAAAATGTCTGTAGACATTGTTTTGTGTGTTTTCCGATACAAATATGTAAGTTTCTGAAATTAGAAACACCATGGTCGACATTTAAAACATAAATTTTATATGTATTTGTGATTCAGACATGATTTATTTGTTTGTATGATAAACAATATCTTAATATTACATATAATACAACCTGAAAAATACATTATCATCATCTGCCTAGCCTTTTCCCTACTACATCGGGGTTGGCTTCCAGTCTAATCGTTTGCTTAATCGTCTGAATATCAGTATTTTACAAGCGACTGCCACCTGACCTCCGCCACCCAATTACTGGGACACACTGATACTCTAATGTTAGACTGGTTGTCAGACTTTTTGGGCTGCTGACACATATACCGACTGCCACATATCTGAAGGCTGGCGTTTTCTAAAACGCTGCTTAACTTCGCAAATCTACTAATGTGCGGTAGTAATGTAGCTACGAAACCTTCGGATATTATCCAGATATAGGTTAAACATTGATTGGCCTGAAGATGCATGAATGGAATTCGAAGATACATTTACCTGATATAGAAATAATGTCCTTAATCGTCAAATATTAACTAAATTACATATAGGTATATTTTTTTTTATGGAAAAATTCAATGAATAATTCAGCATTAATACACAGTCCTCTTCATTCTTACTGTATATTTTAGTTGTGCCATACAATTTTGCCATAGGCCGTAATAGCGAAAATCTTGTTTAATACCTACGTATCTACATGTTCTACAGCTAGAAAAGTACTCGTGACGTAAATTCATTTTGTAAAAGTTGCTTTTCGTGCCTGTTGATTTTCACTTACGTTACTGACGTCAAGCATCATCGCTCTGTTTACGATAAAACATAATGTGTTTATTGGAAAATTGCAGCCGAAATCTATGAAGGATTCATTCCTAAAGACGTCAATACTTATTGATCCGATTTGAACTTATTATTTTTATATATAAAATTCCGGTGTGCGTGTGTTTGTAATTCTTCTCCTCCCAAACGGCTTAATCGATTTAGATGAAACAGTTTTTGTACTTATGGGGTCATCTGGATGGTTCTTAGATAAAGTTGGACCAGGTAGTTAGCGCTGATCTCGAGATCTATAAAACAAAATACACGCAGATGAAGTTGTGGGCAACAATTAGTCTTATTAGATAGGTAACTTCATTTATTTTGATGTTTCAAAATCGCGTCGTTTCAGAATAGTTCCTTTACATAAACCATTGTTTCTATTTCGTTGGGCTTTAATCATTTTCATGCTATTATCCCATACAAATGTAAGCGAAATTATGTCAGACAAATAAAAGACAAAGTTTGAACGCAGAAATTATCGCACGAATGATGTATTCACATTAAAAAGTTCCCTTAATTGAAACTTTTTTGAATGTATTGGCAACTGAACCAGACATCGTACACATTGATTGCACATATGCGTGACGCAACACTTTCGCAGTTGATGTTTCAGTACCGCTGCTACTACACTTTGTTAAATATAATCATTCAATTTGTTAAATTATTAAACAAAGCTTTTCCCTTACATTTATCCGATACTAAACAAGACATGAAACTAGTCTATGAGCTTTAGTTTAACTTCATGAAATGGAAAACGGAAAGTTACTATCTACACACGAAAAGCTTACACGTTGTTAAAGAATATCTTTGTAAATATAAGTTGGATTCTTTTACAACATAGCAACGAATAGTTTACAATACCAATCGGAACACCATGTCAATATTCGCGAGTATTGCTTTTGAGGTGGTGCCAACATCGACGAGCAATTAGTGTGACATCCGACGAATGTTTCGGACACATGTCCTATTAATTATGCAATTCGGTTTGATTAGACGAGCGTAATGTTGATATTTGGCGTACGATAGCTATTTTAGAGGTAGACAATAGATTAATTTATGTAAATGATCGAATCTGGGTTGGATTTGATAAGGTTAATTGTTACTTTTCGATTAATGTTTTACTAGCTTACGCCCGCGGCTTCGCCCGCTTGGTTTACGAACCCTTAAATTTTCCCGGAATAACAAGTGCCTATGTGCTATTCAAGACTATAATCTATCTCTGTGCCAAATTTCATCCAGATCCGTTCAGCCGTTCTGGTGTGAAAAGGTAACAAAGATCCATCCATCCATCCATCCTCACAAACTTTCACATTTATAATATAGAGGAAGAGGATAAGCAGGATAGGAAGTGGGATTCGAAGGATAGTTTGATAAAATAACTAAATAACTATCCTTATATATATATATAAAATTCCGGTGTGCGTGTTTTCGTAATTCTTCTCCTCTTAAACCACTTGATCGATATTTTTTTTTTACTTATGGGGATACCTCGATGGTTCTTAACTGCGCTATTGTAGTAATCCAGGGGGTCTACTCCGAAGTGATAAATCCGAAGTATCGAACGAATGTTCGGACATTTCCTACCACGAACTTCATTCTATCGGTCGGTCGGTTCGGACCGAAACCGTCTTCCGACCGAACTTCATTTGACGTTTGTTGTATCGTAAACCCTACTCCGAACGAGTAATGTGCGACCGATAATTTGAGTTTTACAAGAGTTTCATCGTCGATTTAATGTCAAAATTCAGGTTTTTAATCCGACCACATTTTTTTTTTTTTTACCTAACAATACATAATATAATCCCAAATTTTCAGCCTCCCCGTGCCTCTTAATATTTTCAACTAAACATTTCTTTTTGTTTACCTTTTTATTGATATTTGGAAAGGACAACGTCAGGCGAGTCAGCGAATGATACAATAGAATTATATTTTAGACTGGTGGATTGGCGAATAGTGTTTTAGTTTTTACTCTACTCGAAAACCTACTCTGTCACACAATCCTATTTTGATGTTACCGTTGTATTAGTGAGTGACGTACCCAAATGATGTATTTAAGCTTAGCCCAAGCTCCATCACCTCAAAAGCAATACCTATACATGATATTGACTTGACGACACAGTTGGCGCCGTGCCTAAGCGATTAGCTTTCTGCACTCCGTGTCGCGGGTTCGATCCCCGCACGGAACAAATATTTGTATGATCTACAGATAGTTGTTTCGGGTCTGGTTGTATGTGCATGTGACATGTATGTTTGTAATCTGCATCCACGATACAGGGGAAATCCTAGAGGGGCAATGTAATTAAAAAAAAAAAAAAAAAACATTGTGTTCCCATTATTATTTAATAAACTATTCGTTGCTTTAATGTAAAATAATTCAATTTATATTAAGCTTATCCAAAGCTAGCGTAAAAGCTCGATTCACAGAAGAATACTTATAAAAGTACTTAGTTATTAACAAGCCTAATGCATTATACAAATAGACACATTTGATATGAAAATTCTTCTACGTATAGCAACACTCAACATTATAGATTTCAGAAAAGCTAACATAACTGAACAGTTACTTCACTGCGACCCAAAAAAATGTTATTAATTTCGTCTGTCAAGGCCAATGGTGGGAACATTCAAAAATAAACTTTTTATATTTAATTCAATCGTTCGCGCGAGATTCATGGAGAAATGGAACGATCTTGTTAAAATAACAAGATGGACGTGATGAGATATTGTTTTTGTTTGAATCATAAGTTTGAATTGCCTCATTGGTCTCTGATAGATGATAATAAGCTCGCCCCTATACAACTTCGAAATATGGGTGTATAATAGTACATTTGTGCCTTACCATCTCGGGAACACAAGCGTGATGTTATATCATGATCGAATTGTTTCATTTTAAACCTTGTCTTAAAACCACGATTGACTCGTTTTTCCCTCATTACTTTCATCTAACGCTTACTGAATGTATAGCGATAGTTATTGCAATTTTAAGTTAAAATTAACTTTACTTATAACCAACTGTGATACGGCCGTTAATTTTTTCCCAGAAACATATTGCCTCATTGTCTCTATCTCTATCAATCTAATGTAGGAATCTACCAAACGTTATTGATAATATTATGGCAATATCTACATAAACTTTTGTACAGCGATTTTTTGTAATATCACCCAATAGAGTCTGACATTGTAATAGTATGTACAAACAACTTAAAAAAAAACACCTTGTTGACTCATAAGTCATAGGGTTTATTGCATTCTGCAAATAGACATATTTACGTTGTTTCTATGTTATTAAATGAATATGAATTCTTCTATTTTTGATGCGTCTCGACAAGCTTCTTTGGCAGAGATCTTGATGTTTTTATTGTACTCTATTGTGTCGCCAAAATGTGGCTGTTTAATATATTCAAAGATAATAAAGTTGTTTCAGGATTTTATGGTTTTTTAATGACAGTATATTTTTATGGTCTAATTGATTTAATTTCGCATTTCAGAATTTAGCAGACAATCTCGGGGACGACAAAGGTATCGCTGAACATCTGAAACTTCCAATCCAAAGGATCAACGACTACCAACTACTTCTAAAGGTTTGTGATTAAATATGTATTATGAAGTTATTTAACAACTAATTGACGATTTCTAATTTCATAAAAGTTTATAATAAAAAACTACATGTAAAACAATTAACAATGAAGTGCCACAGATTTAAAATTAGCGTTAGCGAAATCGTAAGACCACGATAGTAACAGAAATTATAGACAAACATAATGAAGAAGCGTTTAAGTTTTTACATTTACTAACCATATTAAAGTAGAACTTACGGATATTACTTTTAATAGCAACCTTATTCAAGTCCGTATTTTCTTTATCCAGGAACTAGTAAAATACTCCAAACGGCTAGGCGAAGACTGCACTGACCTGCAGAAAGCTTTGGAACTATTCCTCGGTGTTCCAAACCGTGCTACCGACAACAAGTTCATCGCTAGCATCGAAGGGTTCCGCGGTAACATCTACAAGCTTGGCCGACTGCTGACACACGACTGGTTCACCGTCACCGACGCCGAAGGCAAGGCCAGCGAGAGATACCTGTTCCTCTTCAAGGCTAGGATCCTTATCTGTAAAGTCAAGAGGGTCTCCGATGACCGCTCTGTATTTGTGCTGAAGGATATCATCAAGGTAAGTCAATACTTTGTGTTTTCTTAAATATGACCTGCTTCGTGTAATTAAAGAAACATAAACAGATGTACGTAAACTTTTAGAATCCTTTTTATAGTCTCATATACCAATAGTTAATAGGCACTCATAATACTGATATTTAACTACGTTATAGTACCTAAGCAGCAATAACTTCCTGCCATTAGCGAAACTGTTCGCAGTCCATGCTTACACACCATTTCTCAGAAAAGGCCAACCTACACGTTTCTAACTATATCTCCATTCATTAACGGCTCGCACGATCTTGAATCCAACTCCAAAAATAGGTCAATTCAAAAAATAGCCATTTGGATACACTCCAAAATTACGTCTGGAATGTACGAGTATGCTATAGTTCCTAATCAATACAATTCAAACTTTCTTCTAATTTAGTAAGATGTTTCGTTTGTAGTACACGTTGTATCCACAAGACATTGACATCGTGTCATTGAAATACCAGCTGATGACGACATTTTGAAGTGTTCAAAAGTGTTACGCTAATTTTAAACTTAGAAATTTTCGATGAGACTAATTTTCTACTACACTGAACAATTTTGACGGATATAATTGGGGTAAAGTTTCTTAAAATAATAAAAATATCTTTCTCAGAATAGGACACTGATAAAAAATCCTGAATTATTGTGTATTTGTAGGTGTTTTGACTACCTTTAAATATGGGGGCCGGGTTTTTATTGTAGTCTTACGTTGGTATTTTGCCTATTAAAAGTAGAATATATATCACAATTCATCGCATCCAGCTACCAGAAGTCGAAGTCAAGGACAACCCAGGCGAGCCGCTCAAGTTCGAACTTTGGGAGAAGAACTCGCCAACCACCCACACTCTCTCAGCTCATAAGGAGCAGGTGAAGACCAACTGGCTCTCTGAGATCAGAAAATACGCTAGTGACGTCGGTAAGAAACATTACGTATCTTATTGTAAATTATGATGTATGTAGAATTTTTGGCTTTGGATAAGAAAAAATAAAGATATGCAAGCATTTTTGGTTGCTTACTGATATTAAAAACAGCAATAACCAGTATTTTTTTAATTCTAATATTAAACCTTGACTTGTTTTGTTTCCAGTTGCTTTAGCTGAACACGCAGCTGACGACCTTCAAGTAGAACCTCAACCAACAGAAATCTCAACAGAACCCGAAGATAAGAAGAAGAAGAGAGAGCACGCAGAAGTTGCTCAAGTAGAAGCAGTAGAAACTAAAGAAAAACGCTCTCGCGTCGAACAAGTTGAGACTACACAAGTAGCAACCACACAAGAATCTCAACAACTTAAGACTAAGAGAAAAGCGGCTGTAGAGAGTGAGATAGCCACTAAAATCTCCAAGTCTGAAATAACTGAGGTATCTTCAGTCAGTGAGGCACAAGAATCTGTTAAAGTCAGTTCAGTCAGTGCTGCAAGTAGTGAAGTCACAAGTGGTTTAGAAACTAAATCAACTGTAATTGTTGAAAGCTCTAAAGTCGCCGAGAGCACCGCATCTGCTTCACAGTCAGAGCAAACGAGTCAAGTGACTCTAGTAGCCGCTGCATCAGAAGTAAAGGTTGAACAACAAAAATCTGTTCAAAGCACAACTGTCGAACAATCGTCTGAAGAGACTAAAACACAAGCTTCATATAAAACTGAACAGGCAACTGCTCAAAAGACAGTAACTGAACAATCGGCAGTCCAAGCATCAGTAGAAGCAACATCCCAGGTTGCTCAGAAAGCAACAACTACTGAACAGTCTGCAGCTAATGTAGAAAAAACATTACAAGCTTCTGTACAAGAAACTAAATTAGCTACGTCCACTGTTGAACAGAAATCGACCGTTGAACAAAATACAAAACAAACAACAGCTACAAATCTTACGGCAAAAGCGTCTGTGCAAGAAACTGTACAAAAAACAGTAACAAGTCAAGAAAGTGCTAAGGAATCTGTTGTAGCATCACAGCAGTCTTCTAATGTACAAGAAATTACGACACAACAGTCTTTAGTAGAAGAAAGTAAAGAGAAAATAGAAGAGAAGGCCAGTACAACTGGCGCTGAGTCTAAACAGCAAGCTGTTGGTAACGTTCAAACTGTAACCACAGAGGAAACTGTTGAAGGCGAGATGTCTAGGTATAGCCGCAGTTCGCGGCTTTCTGGAGGTAAGATTTACTGGTTTTTTTTTTAAAGTACGTTTGCCTGTAAAGTAAGGATATGTAGATTCAGGCTGAAAATAATTATTGTCTTTATATAGGAATCATAAGGTTTATTTAATTTTCCCACAGAATACTCCAGTAGCAGCCGAAAATTATCGAGTGGCGGTCGCTACGAGTCATCATCTACGTACGAAGGTAGTGGACTAACTTCTTCATACGCGCGCCGCGAAAGCGGATCGCGTTTGGAATCCTCCAAGTACGAGTCGGGAGGAGCCATTGAGGGAACTGCATCTTCCCGTTACGAGTCCAAATATTCGTCTAGAACCGAAGGAGGATCTAAGTATGGAGTTGAGTCCAGCTACGAAAGTAAATCTGAAACTGGCTCTAAGTATGGTGTTGAATATGATTCTGCCAGTAAGATTGACAGCATCGCTTCCAAATACGGAATTGAATCTAACATCGAAAGTAAATCTGAAAGATCTAATTATGCTATTGAGGGTGACACTCCCAGCAAAATTGACAGCATTGCTTCTAAGTACGGTTTAGACGCTAAATATGAAAGCAAAACTGAGAGCTCTAACTACGGGATCGAATCCGACACTACAAGCAAAATTGACAGCATTGCTTCTAAGTACGCTTCAAAGAGATACAGCATTGAAGCTAGTATTGATGGAGATAAGATTGAAGGAATTTCTTCTAAAACTGAGAGCTATGAGACCATTAAGAATGGAGACTCCTCTTATGAGAGCAAGTACTCTAAGAAAGCTATAGCAAATGGTTCAGTTAGCACTGACTACGAATCTGCCAAGTCGATCACGAAATCTGATTCTCAAGATGAAAAACCAGTATTCACAAAAAATTTAGAAGGCCTTCACATTGAGCGTAAGTATTTGCACCCGAACGTAGAACACGTCACAATAGAAGTAGAGACACTATTAGTGCTTGTATATAATGCTTATAGTCAACTAACGTACACTACACATTATTTTAACAAAGCTTTGTACATTAAAAACACATTATTTCTCCTATCTCTGACTGTAAGAGTTCGTACGGTAAACTTGTGCATCAAACAAAATTTTGATTCATCACGAACTTAATGCAAAACAACATCTAAAATCAAGCAATCATATTACTAAATTTTTTAGACGTTCAACACCCTTTTGGCAAAATCGTTATCAAAAAGTATACTTCAAATAATATTTTCAAGACAATAATGTCATCAGGGTATACGAATCCGTACGAACTCTCTCTTTAACCAAATTTTGAATCCCCAGCTGGTGAAAATGCTATCTTCGAATGTCTTCTGCGTGAAACTAAAGACGTCAAAGTAACGTGGCTAAAGGACAACAAGCCTTTGACTGACCGTCTCATGGACCGTTGCTCCATTTCCATTGAAAACGATGGCGGCCACAAGTTGGAACTGAAGCACTGCAGGGAGGAAGACGCAGGAGTCTACACGGCCATCGCTGAGAATCCGAAAGGAAATACTCATTGTACCGCTCAGTTAGTCGTGCAGGAGTGTGAGTCTCGTTTTTTTATTCATTAATAGTTTTGAGAGAAATAGTTAGATTTTCTAGAAACCACTGCCAAGTTCTCTATAATTACAATTTATACTATTACGTAAAATCTAAAGTTATTCATGGGGAATCAATATATGAGATATTCTAGCTTTCTATTTGTAATTAATTATTTTTTTCCAATGTGTGTTTCCTTAAAATTACGATTTCTCTCAAAACGTTTAAAACGACTATTCAAAATTGAAATTATAATGATAAAAATAAATATCTTATATTGTCAAACGTAACTCTATGCATGCCTCATCGCGATCACCGATTAAGACATTGTACGGCGTATAACACGTAGTTTGGTACCTGATCAGTTTACTCTATTTAATTTTCCTGTATTTTGCACTTATCAGTACTGTAGTACACCTATTTACTTACACATTTAACTTTTATTATTTTTAATCTTAACTGAATTACACACTTAAGACATTTTCCCAGATTATATTGTAATATGAATTAAAAATGTTTCTCAATTTGAAGGTCTTCAAAATCTTGGGTATCTACAGTCTACGATTTCGGCAGGTCTATTATAACATATAAAAATTTCAACAATATTGTTCAAAATTATTAAATCTGCCTCAAATGGTTCTATTGTATGCTCGATAGGTAAATAATTTGATATGTAATGTGCGGATTATAGTGACTCCCGAAGAGCGCAAGGAGAGGAATGCTCTGAAGGCCCCGTACTTCTTGGTGGCCCTGAAGGACACTGAGATCCTGGAGAACACGTACTTGCGCTTCATGGTCCACGTCAAGGGTGACCCTAATCCCGAAGTCAAGTTGTAAGTATATTTTGATGATTGTAATTCTCTTTATTTGTATAAAATATGGTGGATTTACAAATCTTCGTAATTTTAATGTGTTTCACATATTTTTGAAGTAGATATTACTTTTGTCAATCATAAAATTTAACTTATATAAATAATTAAAATAATGTGTAGGTATCAGTAATCTAAAAAATATAAAGTGATTAAAAAACATATAGCTTTGCATAAAATACTTTATGGTTCGGTGATCATACTCTTCCAGCATTACATCGCTTACAGATGCTGATATTTCCATTTTAAAATTTTCTATGGGTCTAATACATATAACAAACTCCGCATATTCCCCAGCTACCGCGACGACAAGGAAATAATAAGCAAATCTGAGTCGGAGCGCGTGTCCATCATCCGCTCGCGCGCCGAGCGCGGCTGCTACGAGCTGGTCATCGCCGACGTGCAGCCCGGAGACGCCGGCACCTACTGCTGCAGGGCCATCAACATCTACGGGGAAGTGTCCTCCGAGGCCGTTGTTTCCGTTGTTGGTGAGTCTTCGTATATGTATATCTTGAATCATTTTAAATTCGAATACTGATTAAACGTTAGAGCAATATAAAGCTTTAAGTGTAATATGTATATAGAGCTTATTTTTGCATCGATAAAGAGGCAACATGCATTACATAAACCTCTTTTGGTATTTGTAGGTAATAAATCAGTCAATTATATTTTTAAAAAACGCTTCTCGCAATATCTCATATATTATTTGAATTAAATAGCTTAATATTTCGTAATGGTTTGGAATTCTGCCATCCACCCACGAAAATGGATACCCAAATAAATGGACTACATTTAGAATTCACACAAACATGACTATATTTTATATTATAATTACACAGTAACGATTATATAGTAAGTACAACAATACACGTAAAGTGCATGAAAGCCCTTCAAAATTATATATTTAACATTTTAAACCACTTGGACATACTCCAGCCTTTGTTTATGGATCAAGGTTATTATAAATAGTACTGTGATCTAGAATTAGACTGAACTTGTAATCATTTGAAGGTATTCTGACTATTTATCCGTACTTATCTTGTTCTATATGGCCTAGAACCACCACTCGCCAGTATACAATATTTACGTACGTGGTTAATTCAGGATGGCGACCCCTTTATTGTACTTGATATTTCCATCTCTCTCATACATCTGCTTTCAAAGCGAAAGACTCCATACGCTCCATTTGGTATCCCATTTTCGTGTTGAATTGATAGAAAAAGAATTGGCCGAAAATAAGTACATGTTAAATTAACATTAATTCCTCAGACGACAAGAACATCTTCGGTGAGCTACCACCGGGAGGTGAAGGTCTGCTAGCTAAGGGGGAGAAAGCATCCTTCTCGTGGAAGCGAGATGGACAAGCCTTTGACCCTGAAGAAAGGTTCAAGGTACGATATAACTTATACATCTTTTTTCTAAACCTCTTTCTAAATTCTATTTTACATTAGATTCGCTTTACATATCTGGACATTCTTGATGTTTCAATATTTTGTATTATTTTTTTTTTGTATTTTTTTATTTCTGTTTTATCGGCTTTGATCTGTTTATCCCGTTTTTAGTTTATATTCAAATCAATTGTTTAACTCATGTTGTATTGCCTCATTGTGTAAGTAGCGTTCAATTAAGTTTGTATTTTTTCTTATATAATGCATGTTAATTTAAGATTTTAATTGTAAATTAACTTTTTGTTTTTGAAAAGAGTATCCATGGAGTTTCTTCCCGGTATCTTCTCCATAGGAACTACCCCCTTTGGAACCGTGCGCCTAGAGTCTCGACTTTTTATAAGTGCCTGAAAAGGCCTACTTGAAATAAAAAACTTTGACTTTGACTTTGACTTCTCCAGCTTTATCGACACCTTTTAGAACTGGTTGCATGCTGTTCCTAGCTCATAAATAGATTTTTCAAGTATTTTATATCAGATTCGTTACCAGTTTTATGTAAATGTTTTCCTACATATGTTCAAATTACTATGCGTCACCCTACTTGGCTACTCTTTCATGTAATACATTTTGGGTCATATTTGAAAATGATGTATTGTTCACTAGGTTCTCCTGGGTGACGACGAGGACTCCCTGGCGCTGGTGTTCCAGCACGTGAAGCCGGAGGATGCGGGCATCTACACATGTGTCGCTAAGACCAGCACCGGAAACATCTCCTGCTCCGCTGAGCTTACCGTTCAAGGTACTGTCTTGGTGTATTTATAAATAATTCAGTAGAAGGATGTTACTTAATGTTCAGAAAGATTTTGTGAAGCCATATTCGAATTTCTGTTATAAGAAACATTTACAGATAATTTCCCCATTTGATTTGATGATTGAATTGGTCCTAGGTGCTGTCCACGAGCTGCACCGCGAGCCTGAGAAGCCCAGCCTGGTCATCGAGCACCGCGAGGCCATCGTGTCTGCTGGAGCATCCGCCATGCTGGAGCTGCAGTGCAAGGGCTTCCCCAAGCCCACCATCGTGTTCAAACACAATGGCAAGGACGTTGAGGCCGATACTAGGCACAAGTGAGTTTTTAATTTGAAATCAACAACAGTTAGTTTAGAATAAAGAGTAGCACTCCCGTTTTTCGCCGGCTGATTTTTTCTGAATCAGATGTCAATTCTCTTAGAAACTAAAATGATTGGTTGTTCATGTTGGTCCACCAATCTCAACAAGTAACATAATATTGGAAAAGATCAGAGATGTGTGATTAATTTTGATCCCACAGCTTTTTATTTATGACATACAACACGTGTTCAAGTTTTTATTCGGACAATGTCTGTTACTAAGTTATTTAAACAACTCTATTTTTCTCAGGTTCCTGTACGAGGACGAAGAGAGTATGTCTCTGGTCATCAAGAACGTGTCGCAGGCTGACGCGGGAGACTACCTGGTGACCGCCTCCAACGAGCTGGGAGAGGACACCACCACCATGCACCTGGTCGTTAAGGCAGCACCCAAGATCAAGAAGAAGGTCGAGAACCAGACCTGCATGGTGGGTGACATTTGACAACATTCTATGTCAGTCCTTGGATGGGTGACAATTTTACACATATCGGGACCCCTCCGTGCCTCGGAAAGCACGTTAAGCAGTTGGTCCCAGGTGTCATACGAAGACCTATGACAGTCGTTACGGGTGTCAGTAGCCAAAAAAGTCTGACAACCAGTCTAACCTTAAAGTACCAGTGTCTCCCAGTTACTGAGTGGCGGAGCTCAGAAGGCAGTCTCTCCATGTAAATCACTGATATTCAGCCGCAACCGATTAGATTGGAAATCGACCCCAATGAAGTTGGGAAAAGGCTACGCAGATGATGAAATAGTTTTTAACTAGCGCCAGCTTTTAAGCATAGATGTGTTAATTTAGCGGATTGAGAATTTATTTTAAAGGGAAGTATTTGGGACCTACCCCTCAAAAAAAATAGATAATTTATTTTTATAACCTTATTCGTCCCAGGTGAGCTCATCCCACACAGTCACCATCGAGATCGAAGGCACTCCGTCGCCCGACGTGACGTTCTACAAGGACGGCAATGAGATCAAGAGCTCCGAGCGCATCCTCATCGTGAAGGAGTCGGAGGAGATCTACAAGATCACCATCAAGGACACCAAGCTCACTGATACAGGGTCTTACTCTGTCGTTGCCAAGTAAGTTTAAAGTACTTAAGATTTCGTCAAAAAGTTCAAAAAATATACTTGCTTTAGTTTAGTCATATACAGCAGGTAAGCGTTTTTACATGATGGCTTGATTGATGGCACAGATGGCTATCCATTGTAAATGTGAGCACAGTGTAGCGGTATTCTTTTTACTTTTATTTTTATTAACAGACTTTATGTTAAAGTTGCATTTAGTATTTATTTGACGAAACCTACATTGTTCTCCCAAACTTTTTCCACATTATGTTCATGGCAAGATTGTTAAAAGAGACTTTAAAAGAGTATCCATGGAGTTTCTTGCCGGTTCTTCTTCATAGGACCAACTTTTTGGCACCGTGCAACTAGAGTCCTATAACGTTTCATAAGTGCCTGTATTAGGTTTATTTGAAATAAAAACAATTCTATCTATCTATCTATCTACATAACAAACTTTTGAGGGGAGTTTATTTCTAGCCTAGATTCAGTCAGAAATCAATGTCTGATGGTGGAACCTGGTTTAAGATAGCCACTATATAAACTGTTGTCTTCCAGGAATGAAGTGAACCAGTGTTCGGACTTCTGGCAGTGGCACGTGACATCTCCGCCCAGGGTCATCAAGAAGATGGGCGAGAACAAGGTCTGCGAGGAGAAGGAAAGTGTCACCTTTAAGGTGGAGACCCAGTCGGAGCCGGCTCCTACTGTCAAATGGTAAGGTTATTTCTATAACTTCGAATATACATACAGACACGTCTACGTATAATGACGTCAAGTGAGATGATATAAATTAAATGATTAACTATACTTAAAAGATTTTTTAACATGCATAATCCCATTTTACGAAATGTCTTAATCCATAAAGTTAGCGTATGTTTATAGGAGCTTTCATAAAAATGATGTCTTTAAGGTTCAAGAACAAAGTGGAGCTTTCCGAGTCATCAACGGTGAAGATCTCGTCAGCAGGCGAGGCTCACTCGCTCGTCATCACATCCGCCGCTCGCGCCGACGCTGGGGAATACTCTTGTGAAGTGAGCAAACCTACCTCATTTTCATTACATAATCACACGAATAAGTTAAAAAACGGTTTCATACAAATTTTTACTAATTACTTGACATTTTGATTCATCAGATCGTACTGAAGTTCAGTTACTGCTTACCTAACTTATTTTGAAAAGTTTGAGAGGCAATAATTAGATCATCATGGGAACATGACTTATTTATAGGAACATAACATTTCTTACGGGAATAACGTATTTACAAAGATTTGGTGGTTTCAAGTGTACCACTAGATGCCGCTTTAACATATTGAATGATAATCGTTCCAGATCCGCAACATCCACGGCAGCACAAGCGACTCGTGCCTACTGAACGTGCGCTCTGGGCCACAGTTCACACAGAAACTGAAGGACATGTCCGCCAGTGAGGGCGACGTCAACATAGAGTTCACTGTCTCTGTGGAGGCGTACCCTGAGCCCAGCGTCAAGTGGTGAGTGAACACCACCACTTTGATAGGGTATCACGCCTTAGAAATAGGTATTGTATGTCACTGGAGCATTCCCAGTCGAAGTGGACGTTACTTTGACTCGGATGTTGAATATATGCACGATTTTTTTTTGCGTTTGGACTTTATAAATTTTCACGTGGCCAGGTAAGTTCTAAGTAAGGTACTTCCTTAGAACAAAAAGGTAGTTTTGTTCGAATTGGTCAGAAGATTCGGCTAAATCCTATCTGAGACGAGCGACGTCTACTCAATCTCCATTATCCCTTGGCCATTTCACATGATTTTCTTTTGTACTCCAGGTACCTCGGCGATGTGGAGATTACAGAAAAGAAATCGGTGTTCACACGCGTGGACAGCGGCAGCACGCACAAGCTGATCCTCAAGGAGGTGTCTGCAGAGTACTCCGGTAACTACACCTGCAAGGTCGCCAACGACTTGGGAGCTGACTCCTGTTCCGCTACCTTCACTGTCAACAGTAAGTGCCAACATCCTAAATCTTGAAACCTAGGACCAAGAATAGCCTAACATACAAGGTGGATAATTGAGACGAAGCAGTAAGACAAGGTACAGGGTAGGTAACTTAACCTAACCTTAACTTAACCTTATAGGTATAACGGTTAAGTTACCTACCCGTAGTGCCCTGACTCTAATCCACCCTGTATTAAAATGGTACTCGTATTATTCCACTAAAAAATTCAAGACTTTTGTGTAAGTTTTGATTGTACACGAATTCTTATTAATTTCATACTCCTCAGTCGGTCTTACCGTTCAGTCTCTACTAATAGCATACGCCATAATTTTCAGGGAAACCACGCTTCACCAAGAGCCTGATCGATATGACGGTGGATGCTGGTAAGACACTGAAGCTCGACGTTGAAGTGGAAGGATGCCCGGAACCCAAGGTCAAGTGGTACAAGGATGGCAAAGAGGTCACCACTGATGCCAGGATTAAGATCGAAAGGGACACTAAGAGGTACCACCAATATTCTCTTCTGTCAACTGCTTATTTCATGTGCTATCTCAAAAGCTGTTGAATTAATTCTATTGGTTTTTATTAGATTGGAAAATTACCACCTGACAGTAAATCTAGTGAAGGAAGAAGACGGTGGCGAGTATGAAGTCAGAGCCGAAAACGAGATGGGTAGTGTCTCTTCTAAGAGCACGGTCACCATACACAGTAAGTATTCACAAACACAGAAATAGCAATCTTATGTCTCAGTTGTAGGATTCATTTTGAAATTCACTATGTGAGGTCATATCATAAAATGTTACTTGTAAAATTATCCTTGCACACCAAAAAATAAGGTTGAATATCAGCGCGTCAACTTAGAACACAATATGGTTGTTTCATCATAAGTCATAGTTCCAGCGAACACTACACAGTATGACACACACTTACATACAAGCATTCATACACTACTCATACGCATATGGTAAGCCCCCAAGATACCCGTCGATATGAATCTGTCAACAATCGACAGAATTGGCACTTCGATGGAAAAACAAATACGGGTAAAGTAGTTTGCATTAACGTAGTAGTGATTTTGAACCCTAGATTACTACCACAAACGCACGTTAGTTTTGTTTTGGTGTCCATAGATACCGACCATAAGAGTATGGAAATTAAACCATTGAAGCATTCAATAGACTAGAATGCTGACGTAGTCACTCACGACCATCGATGCACTTTGTCCTGCACAACCTTCACTCCCATTTGTGACGTCTATAATTACATTTGCCCATTTTAATAATTCATGTTTTATTGTTACCATTTTTTTAATTGTGTTCAATAGCGCGAGAGATACATTCGAGATTGACTAAAGAAGCCATTGTTGAGAGTGAGGTCGATGACGAAACCAAAACGGCCAAACAACCATTGGAAGATGATGTGGATGAGGGGAAGAAAAAATCAGCTAAGACAGCCAAGGTGGAAACTGTAGAAGAGAAATCTATTTGGGATGACGAAGAAGATGGTAAAGCCAAAAAACCAGGTGTTGACGACGTTGACAAGCCGTCACCTACTGCAGCTAAGAAATCTAAAACGGAGCCTGAGGTAGCTGAGGAAAAGTCCTTCTGGGATGACATGGAAGAAGATAAAAATCCCAAAAAGTCTGTGGTGGAAGAAGTAGATACAAAACCAGCAAAAGGAAGGAAGTCCATTACTGAACCTGAGGTTGTTGAAGAAAGATCTATTTGGGATGACGCTGATGATGGAAATACCAAACAACCTATTATAGAAGAGCCAGAGACACCAGTCAGTAACAAAGCTAGGAAGTCCGTCACTGAACCTGAAGTGGCTGAAGAGAAATCATTCTGGGACGACACTGAAGACGATAAACCAAGTAAACCCATTATAGAGGAAGTAGAATCGACACCAACTAAAACTGGAAAGAAATCTTTCTCCGAACCAGAAACGGCTGAAGATAAATCCATTTGGGACGAAAACCACAACGAACAGAACAAGAAGCCGGTCATAGAAGAGATTGTCACAAAAAAAGAGGCAGGGGAGAAAGGAGCCACTAAACCTGAGGTCATTGAAGAGGTACCCATTGCTGAAGACCTGAAATCACCCAAACGTAAATCGGTTAAAAAACAATCCGTCGAAGAACCGTTAAGTGCTGAAACTGAAGGTATAAATATTAAACGCTTCGACGCTTATTCTCTTCAATTTAGCAAACAGCTTCTAGTAGCGAGAATGTCATGTTTTCGCGCACAACTATGCATGCTTTTAACACTGTGTTTTTAACATTCCAAGTGTGATTTGTTATGTTTAGGCCGAGTTTTCGAAACAGTAACAACGTTCAAGACAGGCGGCGACGGGTCTATTGTAATGTCTAAAGTCAGCAGCACTCGCTCTCATGGCGCTATCATCACAGGTCAGTACCCAGCTTCCTACCTTCTCCTCCTAGTACTTAACAATTCATTTATCATCAACTAACTTCACACCATCAAACGAGATTGCTTATAGAACAACTTGAAACTAAAATGATAACGCATTAGTTTCATCTTATCTAACCATACCTAAATAGTTCTTTTACCTTAAATCAACATAATACTATTTTAACTGGTAGGTCCGGCCGAAACGCGCACTTTACACAAAATGACGTCAACATCACTTTATTATGATGACGATGACTTTAACGGAAGCAGACGGTTAATACAGCCAAACAAACCTCATACAACGTCTTTGGAAGTTGAAGAAATAGCTAGTCATAGTTATTTCTTAACTGAATTGGGTCATTATACCATACCTGATCACATAAGGCGAGGTGTTTATGGAATCATTGAAGAACCTCAAACAGACTCGGAAGCTGACACTGGGTCAAGATGTGGAAGGCAAGGAGCAGACCGTACTGTTTCCATTATGTCCGTCTCTGAAGACGAGATGAGCTGGCACAACGAATCACTCTCTAGAGAGATATCGATCGAAGATCTTTCGAAATCCATATTCGACATCGACGAAACGAGGAAAGTATTCAGTAAAGACTCATACATACGTCAGTCTTCTTTCAAAGAAGATTATATCATTGGTGAGGACGAAGAAGAATCATTAATCGTAAAAGAAAAATCACAAAAGGTATTCGAGAATGACATCACAGAAAAACTCATACATATTTCGAAGGAATTTGACGAAAACGACTTCAAATCCGTCGAGAAAAAAATAGATAACGTCAAAAATAGAATTATAGAAGAATTAGTATTAACTCCTATGAAAAACTTTGATAATATTACGAAAGATGTAACAGAAACGACTTTTGAGAAAAAGAAAAGCAATGATACCAAGTTATTTAGTCTAGAAGAGGAGATGGATGACGAAATAGAAGCTCTTCTAAAACGAAGCCAAAGGCAAAGAAGCATTCTAGATGATATTCTAAATGTGGAAGACGAAAAAGGTAATTGTTAAAATCAAAATATTAAACAAACGGGGAACGTTATAAAATAAAAGAGGCTGGCATTTGATGATGTAACGCTACGCAGTGTATGTCAGGGGAGAATAACATTAAAGTAAATGCTTTAATTCTGAAAGTGATATTGCTGATGTTGAAATCCATGAAATCTGTCATTTTCTTAACCGAAAACCATCACTAAACTGATTTTTAATTTTTTTTTCTTCTTATTAATTTTCAAGAAAATGGCAGATACTTTCCATATAATTGTCCTCTAAATGTCTCTCCACATTTGACTAATGCTATCGTATGTTTGTTTTAGCACGCATGCGTAATAACATTCCCTTCTGGCATACTAATCTTTGGGGCTCGGTGCGGCAGAGGTACTAGTCGTTCAAAATAATCATCACATCATCAAGGTAAGCTAAATATATTATTTCAAATGTAGTAAGTCGCTAGCATGGTATTGACGCTTTTATGATTTTGGACCTTAATGTGTAAGTCATTCGTCGTTAAATGGTATGTATACAAACATTAGTACAACAACACAAATATTTCTACATGGAGCTGTAAGTATCGACTGCTGTAAATACTGCAACAATATTGAGCAATATATAATGTAAATACACTATTATCTTTGTCTTGAAAGGGCTTCAATCCTAGGCTTAAAAATGTGACGTAATCAGTTTTCAAACTTTGTTTCTGTATATAAAAAAATCGGTTATATCATTTGATTTGCAACTATATTGATAAATAATATCATAGTTTTCATTAAAATATTAGCTTAAACTATTGCCACAGTACGCAATGTTGTAAGCAACTATCTTATGATGTAACTGATCTATTAAGTTATAATGATTATGTAGTAACTATTCCATATCTTTCTTTATTAGCGCCTTAAATGGAAAACTATTAAATGTCTCAACTGCTCATGAATCGGGAAAAAAAAATTGATAGTCCGTGGATAAGCTTCCGTAATTATGTGGAGAAATAATATTATAGTGGTAAAAATTATTTAATCACCACTCTGAAAATACGATTAAAAACTATATCATAATAACAATCTACACTCCAGTCAATGGGGGTTTAATTTTGGGGCCAATGTCGCTATTTTTTTATATTTCTGTAACTGCGAAATTAAGCTATAACTTCTTAAGAAATATTCTTATGTTTTCTCGCCAAATTGCTACCTATTCATAGCTTAAAGAACTAGTCGTGCATTCAGCATGACAGAAACCCCCTTACAAACTCATAACACAGATACTTTCAATTTACAGCACAACCCACAATCAAAGAAAGCAGCATGAAAGACGGACACGCTTTCGAGTCCCTCCCCTTAGTGTACACGATCCAGGCCAGTGGGGAGCCCAAGCCCACCATCCGCTGGCTGCACGACGGCAAGGAAGTCAAGCCGTGCGGCAGGGTCCACATCACCAACGACGGGGATCTGTACAAGCTGGAGATTGACAGCGTCCAGATGAAGGATGCTGGCGCCTGGCAGTGTGAGATCATTAACGATCTTGGAAAACAAGTCATTAAGGCAGAGCTTTCGGTTTCACGTGAGTATTTTATTCGTACACTAAAATCCAAAAATTGAACTTGCGCTTGAGATTTCTTTTTTATTTGAAACTTCTAATGTCATGGGTCAGACCGACTGTTGTCATTTTTTTTTTCTTAGTAAAGAACTTTTTTTTTCTAAAATAAACCTGAATATTTTATTTTTGATTATGCCTTATTTATTTTCTTTCATAAACTATCCTTTATGCATATTATCTGTACAAAATAATTTCGATGTTTTGCATCTGTCAGGCGTTCCGCGACGGCTCACTTTTTTTTAATGCTTAGTTCAGATTTTATTTCTCTGAGGAATTTATATAAAATAATATTGGGTCTAATTTAGTCAACAACGTGGTTTATGTAAGTCATATTTTATTCTGTATGTCATAATATATTCCAGCCGAAGCTGAGCTCCGCAAGCCCAAGTTCACAACTCCGTTGGAAGCCCAGCGCGTGATGCAGCGCGAGCCTGTGACGCTGCAGGCGGTGTGCACTGCGGACCCTCAGCCGCACGTGTCCTGGCTGCTCAACGGCCAGGAGCTCGCGCCCAGCGCCACCATCATAACCTCTGCAGACACCAAAGACATTGACCATGGACTCAAGGAGTGCACCTTCACTTTACAAATACCTACTGGTTCGTTTTAAAAATACAGGAAAAATACGAATTGAAAGAAAATTTTGGAGCAGCTGTGCTATTCTTCTTCCTAGTTAAAATACTAGGAATGCGTAGGGTCTTATGAGGTAATGTCTCAAGTTAACGTAAAAGAAACGTCTATTTTGAATAAACGATATTTGAATTTTCATGTATCAGGTACTCTGTAATGGCACTGCGCTAATATTATACCTTAATGTCCTTAGACGATATTACATACGTATTATTATCTTTTTATAACCAAACATAACATCGGCAGGTCGTCACACGGATACCGGCGAGTACACGATCCAGGCCAAGAACAAGTACGGCGTGGGAGAGAGCTCGGCGCGCCTCGACATCCTGCTGCGGCCTGAGATTGAGGGACTCAAGGACATCAACGCGGTGCCCTTCGAGGAAACCACCTTCATCGCCAACGTTAGGGCCAACCCTATCGCTGAGGTTAAGTGGTGAGTTACATTTTCAATAAATAAATAAATTATATATTCCAAAAGTGTTCATATTTCTTAAAGATTATTTAAGAAGATGTTAATTGTTGACTATGTCTCACAATAACCTTGCCAACCCGATTATCAAGATTAAATAAAAAGTAATAAAAATATTGACAGGATATATCGATCCCCAAGCCGCCTGCCAAGCGTGGGGATTATGGCAAACCCCCCCTTGGGGGAGGCCTTCGTTCAGCAGTGGACGTCTTCTGGCTGATAATGATGATGAAAAATATTGAAACGCCCCTATCCTGCGAATACGATGATGATTTGAGCCATGGCCCACGTGGTTCTACCGCATAACTTGATCTGTCTTTCTATTACGTAAAATTATTCACAAAAGATATTTTATATGATGCTTTAATACTTAGCAAATAACTAAAACATAACATTTTGCAGGAGCAAAGACGGCTACGCGATCCAGCCTTCCTCGCGCTACGACATAATTGCGGACGTGGCCACCGAGACGTACAAGCTGGTGGTGAAGAAGGTGGGCGTGGAGGACGCTGGCCTGTACACCCTCACCGCCACCAACCTGGTGGGACAAGCCGAGCAGCAGGCCAGCCTCACCGTGCACAGTCAGTGTTCTATCTGCTAACGTTACACGAAACTAACAGACGACACCACGCTCACGACGAACTAATATTTGTATGATCGACGCGTAGTGGTTCCGTGTTTGGTTTTTAGTCCATGTGAATATTTGTGTTTATAAACGCACCTACGGTACAGGAATTATGCTTAGAGTGGAACGAATTTTTATTTTTTTACTGAAACCTGTTAAAGCTTTCTATACGTAGTGACAAAAACACGCCACACTTATCCGTGAATATAATAAAATAATTTACAGAACGTCACTCCAGTACAATACATTGCGCTGTTCGCTACAAAATGCAATATATTACATTACACTACCTTCTACCTAGTCTTCGGCTTTTTTGTGTTAAATAACCCTTTTGTGGTGGCCTTTAATTGGGAAATTTTAATATAAAAGGTACGAGGGGACCCCTTTCAACAGTTTCCCCTCAAACCTTTTTAAAATCCCTTCTCAATCCATCCTATCTCCTACCTTCAAATCGTTCAGATTGTGCCTTTTATTCTTAGATATTTCAAAAATATTCTAAACCAACTAGTCTAAACTGTCCGCCATTAGCCTTGTTGATACATCCTATCTTCATTATTCAATTGTATTGCCCACAGCTGGAGAACCAGTATTCACCAAGCCTCTCCAGAAGCAGTCCGTGAAGGACTACGACGACGTCACTCTGAAGGTCCGCTGTGACGGTGTGCCGAAGCCCGACGTGCTGTGGTACCGCAATGGTGAAGAGATCTCCAATGATGAACGGCATAAGGTCACCACGGAGGTCGGAGGACAGGTGGACAGTGAACTGGAGATCAAGCACTTCGAAACCAGTGATGCTGGCAAGGTAAGACTCTTACTTAATATAGTCATTCTTTATTTTTTAATTCTTTGTCCTGGTATATTATCAAAATTTATTTTGCTTCCTTTAATGTTGACATAATGAAATTCATAATATGGTAGATCTGCCGGAACCAACTAAAGGCTGTCTGACAGATGTGTGTGACACTGCTCTCTAACATACGTAAACTTTTTTCTTCTTTGCTGATAAAAGACTATCATCTTCATTATACATGTTACGCACATTATATGCCTTTATAGCCGTATGCTAAAAGGCTCCAGAACCAACTTATAGTTTACTTCATGAGTTCCCTGTCTACTAAACAGACACAATAGTTAAACAATGGCTGTGATTATATGTGATTCATGGGACAATGAAAAGGTTAAAGAAAGTTCCGTAGTAGTCAAAGTCAAGTCAAAGATTTTTATTTCAACTAGGCCTTTGCAGGCACTTTTAAAAAGTCGAAACTAGGTGCACGGTTCCAAAAGGGGGTCCTATGGAGCATAAAAACCTAAAAACCGGCAAGAAACTCCATGGATACTCTTTTCAAAAAATAAAAAGTTAATATACAATTAATAATGTTCACTCCAAAGAACAAACTTATCAAAAACTTACATTGCATAGTGAGGTAGGTAACATGGAAAAGATTCCTTCATTCCAGAATTCCATCTCATATTAGAGTCTTTTTATGAGCTAACCCGTCGTCTACGAAGATTTTGTCTATAAAGAATGTTTTAAATAACCACTAAAATAATTTCGCTCCAGTACAAAGTCCGCGCCGTGAGCATAGCAGGCGAGGCAGTGTGCGAGGCTGCCATCACTCTGGAGCAGAAGTCGCCAGGGTTCACGCACAAGCTGGAGCGACAGAAGGACGTGGACGAAGGAGAGCCGCTGGAACTGAAGGCCAAGCTTGACGGCAGCCCTATTCCTACAGCCAAGTGGTAAGCTTAACAATACGGTCATCTGAGTTACTTTATATTAACTGTTAAAAACGACATTTTGTTCTAAAAATGTTTGGAATAACACGACGTGACGTCATAGATTTTCATTGCCATTGACGTACTTATAGTGTGATTTTGATAAATTAAAAATAGAAAACGCCAAAGAAAAGTAAGAGATTAAGCTTTACCGAGTTTTTAGTAGGAAAACTATTTACTAAACAAGATTTCAGAATTCAGTTTTGATGCAGTCAACTAGCTTATTAGGTACTATGCATATTATGAAAAGGATAATCAACTGTTGAATATTTTTGGAAGTCGAAAGAACCATCGAAAGGATTTCACAAACTTCACTTGCTTACAGTCATTAAATTATTATCAATCATTATTTTTGGAAAACTAATTGGTAGGAGAATTAAGGTTCCTATAGAATATACAGAGGCCTCTGCATATTGCATAGGTAGTGTAAGTTTCTTTTGACAAACTCGATTGGTCCGTTTCGTGGTCTCTACCAGTCGGAGCAGGACTGGTTTTTCGACTTCTGAGAATCACAAGTAGTAAGTAAAATCCCTTAAAATGTGCAAACCATGATCCATCAGGTACAAGGACGGCGTGCCGCTGTCGCCGTCAGAGTCGCGCGTGCAGCAGACGGCGCTGCCGGACGGCACGGTGCGCCTGCGCATCGAGCGCGTCACGCCCACCGACTCCGGCGCATACAAGCTCGTCATCTCCAACCCGCACGGAGACAGCTCCGCACTCTGCGCCGTCGCTGTTAACCGTCAGTACTACTTTATTAACACTCGTGATAATGCATGATAGTGAAGCGATCGTAATGGAATCCGATTATACGAGAGAGCTTACGAGTATATGTAGGTATTTAAGGAAACAACTTTCAGTCCGCGCCAAATAACACAATAGTAGATTGATTGTGCACTACACAAATAACTTCATCTTTCTTGTTAACTTCAACTTAATCAAAATTATTTAAAAATTGAAATCCAATTTACATAATGTCTGTTTCAGCGCATTGCCAATTAGGTACTGGAAATTAGCAACACCACATAAAAAAATAATAGGATGTTAAATTAAAAGTAACCGACAACTTTCTCCTCAGCTACACCGAGGAAACCATCCTTCAGCCAGGAGTTGGAAGATGTGAAGGCTGTCGTTGGGCAGCCTCTCAAACTGGAGGCCAGGGTCATGGCCTTCCCCGCACCCGAGGTCAAATGGTTCAAGGATGGTATGTATCAGATGTTATACTTATATTCTTTAGGAAACGGTAAGAGACCCTCTCTCAAAAACTACTGAACAGTTTTTCATGCGGTTTTAACCAATAGACAGAGTGATTCATGAGGAAGGTTTAGGGTGTATAATTAATTATGGTTTTATGTAAATTGGATGAAATATGACGCTGATTGTTGAAGATGTCGGAAAAGATCATGCCGATTGGGAGCTTTACTGACGTGCACCGCCTGAATGCTCGATGCAACAGGCTGATACGACAATACGACAGAAAAAAAATGTAGGTGTACATATTTTGCTACCCGTGCGAAGCCGGGACGGGTCGCTAGTAATATCTGAAGTACATGTGTTCGTAATTATTATTCTCCTGGTAAACGATTGATCGATTTTGATGAATTTATTTTGTACTAATTGAGGTCACCTGTATGGTTCTTAGCTATAGTTGGACCAGGTAGGTAGCGCTGTTGTCGGATGCCAGAAAACAAAATTTACGCAAACGAAGTTGTGTGTCAGCTAGTATCCATATATAATAATAGCTTAATAATTTATTTATTATGCTATCATAACAATCTACACGGTATAGTGCTATATCACACCATTATCATCCTGTAGCAAAGGTCCTAAATCCTCAAAAACGGAATTTATTGGATGTCGCACAGTTATTTCATTCATATCTATCAGTAGTTACAGTAGTCAGTAGTTGTAGCACAGTCATTGTATCACAATACTAAATATTACTGGTCACATACCTGCAGGTCTGCCCGTACGTCCGTCTCAAGCCATCAACTTCATCAACCAGCCGGGCGGCGTCATCGGACTCAGCATCGACAGCTGCAAGCCTGAGGACGCTGGAGTGTACTCGCTCACCGTCACCAACAAACTCGGAGAGGTAACAAAACAAACCGCGTTTCTAAATATATAGTCCATTGTAAATAAGTAGTAAAATCGACATGCATTTTGGAGCTGAGGGCCTAGTGTAAGTTTCTTTCGACAAACTCGATTTACTACATCGAACACGTTCGGCGCTCCGATTGGTCCGTTTCGTGCTCTCCACCAATCGGAGCGCCGAACGCGTTCGATGTAGTAAATCGAATAAGTCAAAATAAACTTACACTAGGGCCTCTGGTAAAAATTATTATTTAAAATATCCGGTGAAATTGGCTGCCGTGACCGAAATTCGGTCAGGAGGACATTTTTAATAAAATGAAGATATAAATTTGTGGTATAAACAAAAATTCGGCAGCTGAAGTGAAATCGATCTCGAAGGATTGTGATGTTATCAGCACCTACGGAAACGTGCCACAAACAATGATCACAAAAATTTATCAATGACGAAAATTCCTAAACCAAAACCATTTTCTGTGTAGGTCGGCTCCAAAGCAAATGTAGAAGTAGCTCAGAAGGAACGCAAGCCTGCCTTCATCGCTGAGCTCCAGCCCACCAAGGTCATCGAAGGGTTCCCAGTCAAACTTGAAGTCAAGATCCTCGGACATCCACAACCTACTCTCAAATGGTAAGTTTGTTAATAATAACTTAATTTCTAGGCCATATTTTATTTCGTTTTTAAGGGGCTTTTGTTCGTTGTGACGCCATTTTATACCCTTAACTTTTACCTGGTGTCACCAATAGGTTATCTTCGGTCAAAAATTGATATGTAAATGCGCTACTAGTCATCCGAATTACTCTTTATGAACTGTCAAAATGTTCTAAAAATGTTTGGAATACAAAAGCGTGACGTCATAGTTTTTCATTGCCATTGACATACTAATTGTGTGATTTTGATAAATTAAATATTGAAAACGCCTCAGATAAGCAAGAGATTAAGTTTTACTGAATGTTTAGAAGGAAAACTATTTACCAAACAAAATTTCAGTTTTTTTTTTTTTTGATGCAGTCATTTAGCCTATTCTTGAAAAAGTAAATCATATAGTAAGATCTACTGACTTAAGTGTTAAGTTGGGTTAAGCATTTATATTAATTGCTATAGGAGCGTTTCAAATAAAATGGTCATGTTCCCAGGACCCACAACGGTAAAGAGATCGTCCCGGACGGACAACACATCCGCGTCGTATCACAACCGGACGGCACTCACGCGCTCCTCATCGACAAGGCGACGGCCGCAGACGCCGGACAGTATGGCGTCGTAGCCATCAACGACAAGGGAGAAACCGCCAGCAATGCTGAGCTCACTGTTGCCAGTAAGTAGAACATTATGGTTCTATATAAATATCTACGTATACATATAATATAATTATAACAGGCCGATGTCTGTACATTATAGATATTGGAGAAAAACTAATATGGGGATCTTTATTAGAGCAACAGAAGCCAAACAACAGTTTTTAGAATTCTTGTCTGTCTATCTGTCTGTATGTTTGTTTGTACACGAGGTCTACATTAAAATATAGGCTCATTTTAGCGCAGGATAATATCAGATTCTAAATTCTACGCGTACGAAGTCGCGGGCAAAAACTAGTACTTAAAAAAATAATGAGTAATGGCAGCATAAAAAGGGATTTTAAAGACGATTTCTATGTAACTCCACTCACCTGATAATAGCTATATCCGAGCTTTCTCCATCAATATTCCTGAAAAAAAAATTATATAAATCTCTACGATTATTCTCACATCGACACCACGGTTATGAACCTGCGCATAAAGCAATGCCAATCACGTTGATATTTATACCTACGCAAAGCAGTTATGTGTATTTTTTTTGTTTTTTAAAATGAACATCAGTTCCTTCAGCTCAGTATTTACTAGGTCCTAACAAAGCCATGTCCCGCAGGCCGCACGGACGACTCGTCCCCCCAGGAGCGGCCGCGCTTCGTGCACGGTCTGCGTGACCTCACGGCCGAGGAGGGCCAGCCCCTCTCCGTCAGCGCACCGTTCGTGGGCAACCCCATCCCCGACGTCAGCTGGACCAAGGATGGACAGCCGCTCAAGCCCAACGAGAAGATACTGCTCACCTGCGATGGCAAAAGGGTTAGTGTTTCCCTAATATTTATACATTTTAAGAGGATCTGCTGTCTCTGCAGATTTTAATGGTACAACATAACGTAACATCGATTTTCAAGCTGCCTGCATCGTCTTCTAAAATCTAATAATGAAAATTTAATACCTTCAAAATGGACCCTAAGTTTCCTTAGACCGAAACCTTGTAACCGTTATAAAAAAGCACTCCAAAATACACTAAAAAGGCACGCTTATTGAGTCTCATATTTGTCTTGTCATCAAAATCAAAACACGAAAAGCAAACAAGGATCAAAGGTTTTGATTAGTAGAATTCCTTTCGTGTTAAATATTGGAATATTATGCAAATACTCCAATCACCTTCAATGTTTTGTATCTTCAATTATACAATAACCTGATGTCAATTTTCCTTGTCTAGGTTGGGCTAGAGATCAACCAGGTGGAGCTTCCGGACGCGGGTACCTACAGCGTGAAGCTGGTGAACCCGCTAGGCGAGGACGTCTCCGAGGGCAAGATCAACGTGCGCAAGATTTACTCTGCGCCCACCTTCTCACAGAAGTTCACTGATTTGCAGCAGGTATGAATAACATACAACAATATTTTTGACCCGGGTACGTCTTAAAACTGCGGCCAGACACCTGCGGAGGGCAGCAGCGTCCTCTCACTAATCGGTGAGCCACTGCGATCCCCAAGCCGCCTGCCAAGCGTGGGGATTATGGCAAACCCCCCCCTTGAGGGAGGCCTTCGTTTAGCAGTGGACGTCTTATGGCTGATGATGATGATGATGAATAACACCTGGTTAAATGACTGCCATCAAACCTATAACTATATGAATATGAATATTTTTGTCCACCGAACCAAGCTTTCCTCTCTTATTATTGAATTCTGAATCATTCCTACGAGTACATATCAAATACAAATGTAACCCAGTCCAATTGTTGCAGCTACCAACGTTCGACGCGAAGTTCCCAGCTCGCGTGTTCGGCGTGCCGTCCCCGGACATCACGTGGTACAAGAACGGGTCCTTGTTACGTCACAGCGACAAGTACAACGTGAAGCGTGACGGTGACGCGTGCTGTCTGTACGTGCGCGACCTCACGCTCGACGACGCCGGCTGCTACCGCTGTGTGGCCACCAACAGAGAGGGAGAAGCCAGCTGCGAAGCCAACCTAGAAGTTGTGGATAAGATGTCAGTAACCACATTTTTTTTTTTTTTTCTTGGGGAAATCCTCCCCGATGTCTCCTCGCACGTGCGCGCGGGGCCGCGGGAATCCGAATTCTTCCGCAGCCCCACACTATTGCTGGCCCGGTCTGTCCGGGCCTCGTCTCCCGCACGGGGTAGTGAGGTGTTCAACTACCCCGTGCATCGCCTCAGAGGCGCGAGCCGACACCCGCGCGCGCCTCCGCCTCGGGTCCATCGAATAGGGGGCGGGGACTTCCCCAAGTCCCTCGCCCCTGGACCCATTCATGGGGGCCGGAAAAGGGCGTTGTCCACCCTTCTTTTGCGCCCGGTGCGCCTTCTGCGGCCGGGGAAGGGAGTCGAGATCTCCCTCTCCCGTTCCGCAGTTACACACTACCGCGTCACACGACTGTGCGCTACCGACCATCCTCCGCACTACGGCCGGCAGCAACAGATCGCCTCCTACTTCATTTGTGAGGACACGGCGCTGCGCCTCCCAAGCTTCACACTCGGCGAGCGTGTGTTGCGCCGTGTCCTCCAGTATCCACAACCTACTATAACCTTTCCAGGGATCCCAACATCTCCTCTCCCAAAATAACCTGGTTCAAAAGAAAACAATATAATGTGCGCCCACAGAACAGATAAAAGAGGTTAGAAGGGCCATCGAGCCACTTTTGTATCAGGACTACTGTCGCCAGTTGCACACACCTAAATAACATGTCATATTTACACTACATACAACGCTTAACGGCTATTCGTCAAAATTCCACAATTTGCACACACTTACACTATACGTTATATTTACACTACATAAAATACTTATCAGCTATTCGTCGAAATGCACGATAATCACTACTTTTAAAAACTAACCTTAATCTAAATGTAATAAAGATATTTTTCCCTCGTGATAATTTGTGAAACCGTGCAAATTTTGACGTTTATTGTTTGTGTTGTCAGGTAAGTGTAATTTTTTCAATTTCCTTAAATAATAAAATTTGCACAAAAGAAAATAAGTAATATTTATGCAAAAGCAATACTAAGTATTTGTGTGCAAAATACTGTCATAAACAGTAATTAATAAAATAATAGTTGATTCAATAAAAATTACTGAATAATTAAGAAAATATCGATTGTGCAATTTTTGAAATACCTTTTTAATTGGTATCACAGTTAGAGACGTACCCATATTTATAGATGAATATATTTTAGAAACTAGTTTAGAATTCAAGTACGGCTGCGTATCTATAAAAAAATACGCTGTACATATATCGAACGCACAAAGCTATTTATGTGTCATAAACGTTAGGTATTCTAAAAGCCGATTATTTAAATAGATAAAATTACTTATTGACATTTTTTAACCTCAAATACTATTATTTGTATCGACTTTAATATTTCTCACAAGATTTGGGTGTAATACGTAAATAAACTATAAAAAATAACACAGGTAGAAAAAGAGTTATTTAATCTTATTATTGTCCCTGAATTAAAATGTATTTATTAAATAACACACGTTTGGTATCTTTTACATTTTTTTTTTAATATAATGCTATTAAAATGTTCCGAGCAAATGGTGTTTGTTTTTGTAGGTATCCAATTTTCTCTACTCGTTACATTCATCCAATGCTTTCGGATATTAGGATCCTTTGGAAAATAAATAATATAAATTAGTACTACATTACATTAGTTGATCCTTGATATTAGGTATTTCTCAACATACAAAAAAAAACTTAATTGAGGTCAGTTTGTCATCCATAAAAATCCAATGACTTGAACATTGCGAACGAACGCGACCGGACCATGCGAGTTGACAGATCGCATCTCTCGAACGCAATACAATGCGCGCGAACTATGTGTTCGTGTGATTATTTGCGTATGTACTTACCTTAATTACCGGCAATGTATATTTTTTTTACAATATTTTGCAATATTATTGTCAATATTTCTAATTTCATAATTCTTAATATATTTTTATAAAAAAACTGATTAAATGATACTTTATGGCTAACCGGTGAAAAGTAATTCCTCCTTGCCTTATACTTGATGTCTGACTTTTATAATAATTGCACAATACGGCATTTTAAAACATTTTTCGGCAATTTTAGCGCAGCTCTTTACACAGACGCAGTCCGAAAGCGACTAAAAGCAGGAACGCGTGATTTCGGTTGAAGTATGATTGTCTAATCATACTTGCGGCGCGCCTGCCACGCCCACATTTCCATTCTAACCTCTTTTATCTGTTCTGTGTGTGCGCCCGTTCACGATAGATGTTCACTTAAATGCGTGCGCACAATTTTTTAACACATTTTTGGTTCAACGATATCGACGATTGAGGTCGACGAATACTTGTACTAGAGGACCTGAATAAAATTCTCTTTACAATAAATAAATTACAGTGTTTGCGACGTTGTACTAAGTTATGTGTACGGTCTGACATACATGTGCCGTGCATTTCTTGTAGGTCAAATAAATCAGAAATAACTCTACCTTAAAACAATATTTTTTCATGTCTTGCATTGTTATGCTTCCCCCCCATCAGCGCCCGCAAGCAGAAGGTGGAGCCGCCGGAGTTCCTGAAGAAGATCGGAGACATCGAGGTGTTCCGCGGCATGAGCGCCAAGTTCACCGCCTGCGCCAGCGGCACGCCTGAACCTGACGTGGAGTGGTCAGTACTCAGCGATACGGGTTCACTCACATAACCACCTTCATCATACATCGCGTCGGTACCAGCTATCACGCTCATGATGTAATGGAATGATTTGCTAGTCAGCAATGGTCCAAGCTGACTCTACAGGGTGTGCCAAATCTTAATCATATCCAATGACGATACAAAAAAGTTTTGATTGAACTAAAACTGAAATTCTGTCGAGGTTCTCTTGACACTTACAAAAAGCACTGCAACAAATACTTCCAAATACTATAGAAAAAAAAAGAAGAGAAAATAATTTTCAAGAAAATACATATATGTTCATATTATTAATTGTCAGGTTCCGTAACGACGAGAGGCTGTTCCCTTGCGAGAGGATCCGCATGGACAAGGAGACGACCGGTCTGCTGCGGCTCATCATCAGCGGAGTGGACCCCACGGACGTGGGCACGTACCGCTGCAGGATCTACAACCCGCACGGAGAGGCCTCGTGCAGCGCGCAGCTCACATATGACAGTACGTGTCGCTTTAACCCAAGGTTTTCCCCATTCCTGGTTCGATATGCCTCAAGGAAAGCCTTCAACTTTGTGAATCATTAAACTGTAATATGTTGTAATATCAATTCTCGTAATAAGATTATTGGTCCCTCTTTGAAAGCGAGTGACTACGTTATAATCTACGGCGCAAGCTTAGTGTGGTGAAGTCAAAATCGCAAAATTTGAATTTTTGCCCCCTACATGATCTTATGCTACCATTGCATATCTTATAGTAAGATAGCAAAACTATCCTATTTCAAAATAATATTTTCACCATTTTCTCTTTAGCCCTAGAAATCCACAGCAACAAGCGACCCATAGGTGACCAGTACTCTGACTTCGACAAGATGAAGAAGACTGGTATTCCCATGCCGCTGGCTGACATGCCCATCATCTCGCGCATGGCCGACAGACACCTCACACTCTCCTGGAAGCCTTCCATTCCGCACGGGCCCAGGTTCCCGGTCACCTACCAGGTAAAGGCGTCGGCAATATTATGAAGTGAATATGATTTATGGGTGAAGTAACGAGTTCCGCGTGTCCCCCGTGTGCAGGTGGAGATGTGCGAGGTGCCGGACGGCGACTGGTTCACGGCGCGCACGGGGCTGCGCTCGTGCGTGTGCGACATCCGCAACCTGGAGCCGTTCCGCGACTACAAGTTCCGCATCCGCGTGGAGAACAAGTACGGCGTGAGCGACCCGTCGCCCTTCGCCAGCACGCACCGCGCGCGCCTGGAGCCGGAGCCGCCGCGCTTCGTGCCCTACCTGCCGCCCGGCATCGACTTCCGCCCCGACACCTCGCCCTACTTCCCCAAGGACTTCGACCTGGAGCGGCCGCCGCACGGTGCGCATGCGCAGCCGCCGCGCTTCCTGCGCCAGGAGCACGACCAGCAGTACGGCGTCAAGGGACACAACGCCAACCTCTTCTGGTTCGTCTACGGCTACCCCAAGCCCAACATGACCTACTTCTTCAACGACGAGCCCATCGACATCGGTGGCCGCTACGACTGGAGTTACACCAGGAATGGACAGGCTACACTGTTTATCAATAAGTAAGTTATTTCACCATACCAGTAAAAACCAGAAATATGAATAAATTCAACGTTTAACGAGCAACATCTACTTTCTCCCACCAGGATGCTGGAGCGCGACGCCGGCTGGTACGAAGCCGTCGCCACCAACGAGCACGGACAGGCCAGACAGCGAGTGCGCCTCGAGCTGGCGGAGTACCCCACCTTCGTGAGGAGACCTGAAGAAACTGTGGTGCTGCAGAGGAAGACCGCGAGGATCGAAGCCAGGGTCACTGGAGTACCGTATCCGGATATCAAATGGTATAAGGACTGGCAGCCGCTGGCACCTAGCAGTAGGACTAAGGTACGGAACATTTTGATAGGTCTTCTGCTGTTGTGTGTATCACAGGGGAATCGGTCATGCTGCTGAACAAAAATTTTTTTTTCTTTGCTAGCTCGAATCAAATAAGTTTTCCAACCCGTGGAGACTCACTCCTTGCATCCAATTTACCAACGGCACGGTTGACGCAGTGGCTAAGTGATAAGCTTTCTGTTCTTAGCGTCGCGGGTTCCATTCCCGCACGGAACAAATATTTGTATGATCTACAGATAGTTGTTTCGGGTCTGGTTGTGTGTGCATGTGACATGTATGTTTGTAAAAATGTACCTACGACAGGGGTTCTCCCCTGTCTCCTAGTGTGGGGCAAAGTTTAAGAAATAAGTAAAACAAAAATACTTATTAAATTAACTATGAAGCTAAAAACATAATCAAATTATATTTATACAAATTTTAATGGTAATTTCTTCATCCAGATCCAGTTCATCGAGCCCGACTTATGCATCCTGGTGATCCACGACGCGATCCTGAAGGACGAAGGTCTGTACTCCATCTCCGCGCGTAACGTGGCCGGATCCGTCAGCTCCTCCGCCATGCTGCACGTCGAGGAGTCAGAACACGAGTACTCCGACAGGTAAGCTGTACACATGTTACTTTACTTCCGAGGAACACTACAAATTATTGCGTGGCCTGCACGACGGGCACCGCATTACTTGGGCAATTATGTTTTTTTAAACGATAGTAACTTTAACTATTGACAACGAGTCGTCAAAACTATAATAAAGAGCCCTAAACATATGTTTTAGAATCCGCGAGCACCCGCCACGTGTAAAGCCGAGCACGAAGCCGTTCGGTGACTTCTACGACCTCGGAGACGAACTGGGCAGAGGAGTGCAGGGAGTCGTGTATCATGCTGCTGAGAGACTCAATGGTATGTATAGTACAGTACCCAGGTTATAAAAGCCTGCTGAACGAATCGAAAAGGAGATAGTACTGTACTCTGTTCTCACTGAACGGCCGATTCTCTAACAGACAAACAGGCGTTTCGGAAAATGCCACAAGACCTCATTTTTTTTTTTCGAATTTACGCTGGACTACAACGTGCATCTTACATAGTAATTCAAGATACGTTACTACGTTCAATGGTTTTGCGCACATTGGCTTGGATTGTACTCGCAGTCTTTACCGTTAAAGATTGTACCCAGTATAAAACTATTATTTTTAAAGAGTATCATGGAGTTTCTTGCCGGTCTCTTTTCCATAGGACCTACCCCCACTTGGAACCGTGCACCTAGAATCGTTTACGTTTTGAAAGAGCCTGTAAAGACCGCCTCGAAATAAAAATATTTGACTTTGACAATATGTTCCCAGGTCGCAACTACGCCGCCAAGATAATGCACGGACACTCTGAACTGAAGCCCTTCATGAAGAACGAGCTGGACATCATGAACTTGCTGAACGACCGTCACCTGGTGCGCCTGCACGACGCCTACGAGCACGAGCACACCCTGGCCTTAGTCATGGAGTTGGCCGCAGGAGGAGAGCTGGTGCGGGACCGGCTCCTCAGGAGCCAGGGGTACACCGAGCGGGAGATCGCCGGATACATTCGACAGGTGCTGCGGGGCGTCAAGTACATGCACGATAATAGTGTCGCGCATTTGGGACTGACGGTGAGTTTTGTGTTTCACACTTTTTTATATCAACCCTGGAGGTTTCGATCTGATAATCCAGATTCTCTGTATGAAACCCTAGTGCAGTGACAATACTGTCCCGAAAACTCTCGTACATTTCTGAGGTTGATTATAATCTACGAGGACTACGAGTGATAACGACAGAGTTCATTCCGCAGATCGGCGAGTTCCTCCTATCGCACGCCGGCAGTGACGAGCTGAGGCTGTGCGACTTCGGTCTGTCGCGCCGCATACAGTTCAACAAGCACGCCTCCCTGGACTACGGCATGCCAGAGTTCGTGGCACCCGAGGTGGCCAACGGAGAGGGCGTGTCCTTCGGAGCCGACATGTGGAGCATCGGTATCATCACATACATACTGCTCAGCGGACACTCGCCCTTCCGAGGAGTTAACGACAGGGAGACTCTCACCAGAATCCGTGAAGGAAGATGGGAGTGGCACGACGAGGAGTGGTGGTCCAGACTCAGCCGGGAGAGCCGCGACTTCATCTCGAAGCTGCTTGTCTTCAACTGGCATGAGCGTATGGACGTCAACACTGCTCTGTCGCACCCCTGGTTGTCGTTGGCTGACAAGATCTACCAAGAGGAGTACCAAATCACTACGGATAGGCTGAGGAATTACTATAACTTGTATAGGTAAGACAAAAATGTTTTCGACTCTGACAGAACAACATTTTTAAAGGCCGCCATAAACAATTAGGTTTACAGTATGTCCACATATCGGCAAAACTAACGTAATTCAGCTTGTTGAGATTTGGCTGTCCGTATATGGCGGCCTAACGCTGGGTACTTACGATGTTTAAAAATAAAATAATAAAAATATATCTTACCTCAGAACCTGTCAAAATTGTATGGATCCAAACTCAATGATGGACTTTCTGGCTACCAGAAAAAATATTACATTTCTCATGTGTCGACATTCTGTACTTAGCGTGTGGGCGAAAAAACTAATAAATCTTCGATCAATTCTGAGGGTGCGTGCACACTTACAATCGCACGCCGAACGCGCCGAATGTATGTTAGCAAGAGGCGCGCGCGCAACAGCGATTGCTTATCGCTAAGTCAAGCTCCAACTGAATGGATGCTTTGTGAATGTGCGAAGGCTACACAACTCGCGAAGTGAAGCCTACGCAACTGCGTTTTGCTATCTCGGCAATATTGCAGTGTCGGGATTGCACTGAAAGGGCAATGCGTGCACGTTCGGCATTCGTTCATAAATGTGTTCGCACCCTCAGACAAGCCGGAAAATGTCGCGTGCATCATTGTATTGTGTCATATCGATATATTTGGCAAACGTTTCAATCAATCGCTGCGAGCCAACAACTAAAATAATGTTGGCATCACCGGCCACGCCTGTCACAAACGTTAGTAAACATTTTTATCAATGACCGTGTGATCATTTGTGATCTTTAGCCCAACATGGACTGAACGTTGCTTTGAGTGGTGGCCAAACTTCAGTGTTAACCCTAAATGACAATTAGCTCGCTAATAAACGGAAAATAAATCGTACAAAACTGAGAAATATCTCAAATAATAAAGTGGTAGTGTTGTCGCAAGTTTCTGGTGTCCTGTAAGTGTTACAATGAAAGCTATAAAGGCTGTTATCGATTACATCAGGGACTGGATCAGCAACGCACAATGCCGCAACTGGTTCCGTCGCCGTCCGCTGAGCGGCGCCTACGAGCACCCCTCCAAGATGGTCTACCCGCCCGGAGAGACCTACACACCCGAAGGTCAGTTCACTGTTTGTTGCTCTTGTTCATTGATCCCATCCTAATTCTAGCTATACCCTTGTTTTTCCAATTACAATTTTATTACAAGAACAACTTGGGTTTCTATCTTGTCTTATTGCCAGTATGTAACAAATTAAATATCTGATGTCATTCTGATTACATTCAAAAATATACGAAGAAGCGCTTAGAAGGCTCCGATGACTTGCTTATAATATCTAAGGCCTGCTAAATAATCCTATTAATTCAGAATGGTAATAATTAGATAAATATAGACCTTAACAACCAAATGGTGGTCAAAAACTGTATACTTGTAAGATATAATCGTATGTTAATAAAAAAAAAATTGTTTCCGCAGCCACCCCAGAGCGTCCGCCCCACGAGCGCGAGCCCGCAGAGCATGAGCTCAACTTCAAGGAGTGGGACCATCCCGACTGGGAGGTGTCGGCCACGTCCGAGAGCCAGTTAGTATTTACTTACCTTTGTATTATATCTATGTTAGACCTCGTGACATTGAGCCGTGTTGTCCGCAGCTACCAGAACGGTCCGGACACGTACCTGCTGCAGCTGCGCGACACGCAGTTCCCAGTGCGCCTGCGCGAGTACATGAAGGTGGCCTGCAACCGCTCGCCAGGGTACAGCCTCAACGTCTTCGACACCTACGACCCCAGGGTATGTTACAATTGAGGCAAAAAAAGGCTTTGTCCACCATTTTGTACGGTAATCGCTTTCAAAATCTATTTGACCACAAAAATCTTTACTAACACACCGGTGCTCGTGTAGCCTCACGATAACTGTAGTGTCCCTTCTTGCGAAATTAGAACTCATCTTTTTTTGTTTCTCGGATCAAACAATGTATTGGTTTTATTCTTCTAGGAATGTCTATCACATTCCCAGCAGAATAAGAGAGATTTTATACCATGTTTAGTGAATTTTTAACTAATTTGTAGGAAATACATTAACGAACAGGCTTGGTGTTTTACATTTCCTAACATTATTTCGTTTACATTTACAGACACCAATCATCCACGAACGTCGTCGCTTCACCGACATCATGGATGAGGAAATTGATGACGAACGTCGCGACAGGATCAACAACTACGGCACCGAGTCCTACACCATCCGGCGACTGCGTCACGAGCTGGGAACACGCCTCGACTCTTACGCCGAGGCGCAGGCCCTCATGGAGTCCAAGAAGGACGGACAGCTCCCCTTCTTCAGGGAAAAACCCCAACTCCTCCCCGTCAGGGAAGGCGAGAAAGCTCAACTCTCCTGCTACGCCGTCGGTGACCCCAAACCTGTTATCCAGTGGTTCAAGAACGACATGGTCATCGCCGAAGGTCAGCGCATTACGATCATCGAAGATGAAGACGGCAGGTCTACCCTCAAATTCGATCCCGCCAAGCACCACGACATCGGCTTCTACAAGGTTGTCGCGAGGAACAAGGTCGGGCAGACTGTCGCCAGGACCAGGATCGTTGAGGCCACCACCCCGGATGCGCCCGACAGCCCCACGGCTGCCGAAGTCTCCGACACCGAAGTCCTGCTAAGGTGGAAGCAACCCAAATACGACGGCAACTCCCCTGTCATCTGCTACAGCCTGCAGTACAAGGCGGGAGACAGCGTCGAGTGGAAGGACGTCGCCAACAATATAGATCACGAGTTCTTCGTGGTCCGAGGACTTAACCCAGACACCAGCTACCAGTTCAGACTGTCATCCCGTAACAGGATCGGATGGAGCGACAAAGGCATCCCTACGCACTTAGTAAAGACCAAGACATCCGGTGGACCGAAAATTGAAGTCACCAAAGCCATGAGACATCTGCAGCAGCTCACAGAATCTGGTCAAGAAATCGTTCTAGAAGAAGAAAAGCCCAAACTGGATTATTCGATAGAGGATAAGCCCGTGGAATGGGTTTCCTCTCAGCAATTTACGGAACGGTACACTTTCGTGTCCGAACTGTGGCGCGGAAAGTTCTCGATTGTCGTCAAAGGTATCGACAAGTCGAACGACAATGTTGTAGTGTCGAAGATTCTAGAACACCGTCCGGAGACTGAAGTACAGATTCAGAGGGAGTTCGAATGCTTGAGGAGGCTCAGACACGAGAGGATATCGAACCTGCTAGCGGCTTACCAGGCACCTGGATCACCTGTATCTGCCTTGATCTTAGAGAAACTCCAAGGTGCTGACATCCTCACATACCTCTCGAGTCGTCACGACTACACGGAACAGATGGTGGCGACCATCGTGACACAAATGCTGGACGGTCTTCAGTACCTACACTGGCGAGGATACTGCCACCTGGACCTGCAACCCGACAATGTTGTGATGTCATCCGTCAGGTCCATCCAGGTCAAACTGATCGACTTCGGCTCCGCACACAAAGTCACCAAGTTGGGCACTAGTGTACCGCAAGTGGGAGACTTGGAATACAAAGGTAAGATACATCAAAACGTTTTATATTAAAAATTATCCTGGAAAAATGTCGTCTGTCTCTTTCGTTTTTATACCCCAAACGTCCATTTGATGGCATAATTCGCTACAAATAATTGTATAGTCAACAGAATTGTACCTAGTTTCAGTGTGTATATGAGATATATGGTTTGTAAACTGTACCCAGCATACAGACGAAACCCCAATAACGTTTTATTAATAATTTCGCTGTTACTATTATCGATATCAAAATCAGTGTTTTGTATTTTATGAGCCACAGAAACAAACCTGTTTTTTTTCTTTCTACGTACAGCGCCAGAAATAATAAACGACGAGCCAGCGTACCCGCAGACCGACATCTGGTCGGTGGGCGTGCTCACCTACATCATGTTGTCCGGCGTGTCACCCTTCAGGGGCGCCGACGACTCCGAGACCAAGCAGAACATCTCCTTCGTCAGATTCCGGTTCGAACATCTGTACAAGGAGATCACACAGGTAAGCTATTCAGCCTATTACAATTTACTTCTTGACATATGAAAAGGTAGGCTAGATGAACCAAAGGAAACACCGATAACACGAAGAAAAATGGAAAATTAGATGAAGATGATGAAAATGTATTAATTCATGTTCCAGGAGGCAACCAGGTTCCTGATGTTCTTGTTCAAGAAGGTGCCGCTGAAGAGGCCGCTGACGGAGGAGTGCTACGAGCACCGGTGGCTCACGCAGAGCGACTTCATGAACAAGAAGCGGGAGAGGGCCGTCTTCCTTGGCAACAGACTGAAGGTAACAAGCAAACCGTTTTCGTACTATTTGTCTACTGTTTCCAAGTTAAATGGAAAGAACTTGACATAAGCACATTAACTGGGTATTCTGTAGACTTGTAATTGCGTATTCTGAGACTGTGTTATGTGCACACCCCACAAAATGAGACTTTTCAGTACGAACATCGTATGCGTTAAGTAACTCACAGCCTGATGCTTAGTAGTCATGTTACGCCTCATCACACAGTACTACAACGCAATTATATACTTACCTGATAGCTTGAAGGTCTAAAAGGTACTAAGGGGAAACCCTAAGGAGAAAATCTTATTTACTATCCGTTTACGATGCTCTTCCTGAAAAGGTGTGAAAAGTATTATATTAAAAAAAAAACGAAACGCATCGTTCGAATGTTTCGGTTTTATGGTATAATGACACATTGAGCCCCTCTTGGTGATACGAGTACAACAAAGTAATCCCGCAGGAGTTCTCTACGGAGTACCACGAGCGGAAGGCGCGCGAGGCGTCGCAGGCGGACACGGTGGCGGCGGCCTTCGGCAACGTGACCGCGCGGCAGCTCACGCGCTCCAACTCCATCCAGGACGAACTGCTCACCACCTTCGCCAGCCATTGAGCCCACACACCACACACTTGGAATATTTCACTTTATTACTAACTATATCGTGTCGGATTTGCTATGGATTTGTTTAAGACACAAATCCAAGTTTGATAAGACTAGTTCAACATTATAAGATAGTTTTCATTTTTTTTTTATATATATTATGAGAAATAACCGCAACCATAGTGAGAAAATTCTTCGTTTTGAAATACCTACTAGACTAAAAATAAATTCTAAAAAAAGATATCATATAATGGTTAGTAGTTTGGTAAAAATGTTTAATATTAACCCTAAATGGTCAAGTTTGAGTCCCATAGATTTTTTACTTGAAATAAATTGAATAAATAGTACATCTGGACTTCGATTTGACTGTCGGGTTTCATTTAAAAACAGATTCTAAATTCCAGGTGTGTACTCAAAATACATTTATCACAAACATCATGTACATTTATAATTTATATCATCCAAACGAAAATCTAGTCATAATGGAAAAAATGTTACGACGGTTTTGTTTACTGTTAAGCTATTTATTGTATACAAATTTTTATTATTTATTTATTATTTATACTAATTGGTATACTTGATGCTCCAGTATTAATTAAACTTTAATAAAGAGCATTGATTTGATAAAATTGCATTTTTATTTCATTTTTTACAATGTACCTCACAAAAATTAGAATAAAAAATTAATAAAGGAAATGTACATTGATGGAAAAAATCAATTCAGTGAGGAGGATAGAGAAAAAAGTTAAATATAAAACAGATTGCCACAAAGGTACACATACTCGTATTTATTATTGAAGGCATACCGAGTTTTATTTCGACACAATCGCCATTATAACGAAGTGTCTAACTTTAGTCAACGTCAAATACAGCTATGGTGGTGATTCACAGTTAAATAAGAGTAGTCAGCAAAAGTAAGAAAAATATTGGTGTCCAACACTGACGGGACCACAGTGGTGTAAGAAGGTTATAAAAAGCACACATAGAGATAGAGCATGAATTTAATAGGATTTAGGATCCTTCATGGAGGAACACAACAGCTCTTTCAAACACAGAATGATATACCTAAGTAAAAAATATCTATTACCAACATTTTTAACGATAACTGAACAGATCCGTAGCTCATTGTACGAGTAGCATGCAAAAGGGCAGTTAACCTAAATAATATAAATTAAAACAATGAATTCACAGATCTTGTTATTGGTAAAATTGATTTTATTTAAAAATCTATTTCATTATAATGTGGTATGACATGCACAAATTACATAAAATTTTACATAAATTCGAATAACTCGCAATGTTGGTATGGTATATATACACTGGTGTATTTTCTAAGGCCAACCTTGAAGAATTAAATTAACATAGGAAGACTTCTATAATAGATCTTAATCACGACCTATCACAAATATGAGGAGAACAAACCCTGAATCTCTTAGTAGATATTTGCATATGATAGAGGTGCAAAATATTTTCATTCAATGTATTCATCTACAGCCTAGCACATAAACAATTGCCTTCCATGGACGAGAGTAAGATATAAACTGAATCTCCTTTGACTTTTCATATTTAAGTGCAGATCAGGATTTTAATACCAGTAGCAACAACAATGCAGTAAAAGATGAGGAATATTTCGACAAAAATGTATTTTAGAAATATTACAGTACTCAAACGCAAGCTTATCTAAATAATAAATTATAAGATTCGATAAAACCCTTGACTCATGTGTTTTCATAGGATATGTGCGAGGCTTGCCCATGAGCTATGATTTTGAGTGACTATAAGCAAGCATCATTGTAACATTTTCTTATAGTATTAATTACAGACTACAAGGTATACTTGTTAGATCATTTGAGAGCTTTCGGGACCTTCCTAGAGTAACTACACTTGAGATCTTTCATTGTCAATGCAAACTGGTATGTTGGAGATACCTTACATAATATGTCAGCCATAAAAACTGCACCAGTTTTCAAAATTTTATACATAATAATATTATCACTGATTTCTAGAGTATTTGTTTTATTATGAATATAATAGACTGGGAAATTCAGCATGGGAGTGCAGGATATCAAGTATATGTGTAATACATAGTAATAATTATATATAAGTCTTTACTAAAATCCGTAGGTACACATTCTTTCCACCAGTATCTGTCTTTCTTTCCTTTAGAATTCTTGAAACTTCTGAGGCACTATTGCAATCCCAATTATTCAATTAATTAACATTTTAATGGAATAATCATTTTATTATATAGGTATTTATTGATCTATTATAATATTATGGTCTTTCCATTCTAGCTAAATTGACTATGAAAAAATACTTTAGAAAATTCTTTATAAATTACTTTATATTTTGTAATAATCTAGAATGCTATAATCTAATATTGCTTGCTTTGTGTTAGTTTATTAAGTATAGTGTGTATTTCATCTTATTATATGATATAATATGTAAACGTTAAAGCATATTGCGAACTATTAAATACTATTTCAAATTAACTTTCCAATGAAATATTAACTGAATATATTTCTTATTCATTTAAATACTCAAGATTATTAAAATATATATTGATACAGTACCCCTATAAGTACACTGGAAGCACATAATAAGCAGCTAAAAGTTATGTAATGCCTCCCATGCTCAATTTCCCGTGTGATAAAAACTGTTGCATCACGTATAAGGGACTCTAGCGATATACTTGCGAGTCAGTTTTCGCCTGTTTCATCTTTTGCCTTTATTTATGTAGTCTTGAACTTTAGCCTGAAATTCTATTTTGTTCTTGTTGTACATTTCTGCAGCTTCTATGTTTAATGGGTCTTCGAAATTTAAGAGATCCTGGAAGTAAATAAAGCTTCTGTTAAATATTTTTTTGTTACTATTTACATACATACTTTGTGTTCTCATAACTAATTTGGGGTAGTTCCATCAATTATTTGACCGTTTTCAAAGGATGATAAAATATAATTATATGTCTCATATATTCAGTACATGAAAACCATAGTAATTCAAGATATTGTCTAGTAGATTCACTTCTAGTTAGTTGCTGCCGTTATTGCAATTTCATCTAATGTAATGAAGTTAAAACATAATTGGATTGTCTTTGATACTAAAACGACACGGTTGGCGCAGTGGCTAAGAGATTAGCTTTCTGCGCTACGTGTCGCGGGTTCGATCCCTGCACAGAACAAATATTTGTATGATCTACAGATAGTTGTTTCGGGTCTGGTTGTTTGTGCATGTGACATGTATGTTTGTAAACTGTATGTACTGTACTGTACACGATACAGGAGAAATCCTAGTGTAGGGCAATGTAAAAATAAAAAGCAAATAAAAAGCAAAAAAGCAAAAGCAAAGCAAAGTTTTTTATAATCCATAAAGTGATTTAAAATGATATAAAAATATATTCAAAACATTCATTTTTAAGCATGACATGAAAAATAAAAATTAAACAAACTGCAAATTCAATTGACAATATTTTATCATAGTACTTACAGTAAATAAAGCATTAAGTCCCCACACAACATCCTTCAATCTCCGAGTAGGTGCCCAGCCGTGCTCATCAATTGATGTCTGTCGTAGTAGTGATAGACACACATCACCATCTACATTTATGTTTGGATGCCACAAACAAGTTTGACATTTTACTCTTGGTGGCTGTGAAAAGTAAGAAAAGAAACACTGCAGGATATAGGTACATAAGGGGCCGTCCATTAATCACATGATGTTTTTTTAAGCATTTTTAACCCCTCCCTCCACCTTGGTCATACGTGGTGAGGTTTCATGCTCCATGGTCGCAACATTCATGAGGAGTCACCGTATTTCCAAAGTCTATGTCTCGCCCATGTCTCTTAGCATAAAAAAATAATACACATGATATCTTACTACATCCCCCCTTGTGATATTTCGTGCCGAACCCCCTCCTCCCCCTTTCGAGCCTTACGTGATTAATGGATGGCCCCTAATCAGTATTTTATGTTTACCTAATTTATAATGTTAAAGTAGAAACTTTAATTTGCAGGTAAGATATTAATAGGTCTTTAGCATCACAGGCATACTACTATTCATTTAATTTTCAAATCTTTTAGAATGTATTAAGTAAATATTTATCAGCTTTTAAGGTAAAAATTTAAATTATTTTTATTACTCAACTGGCTGGTACAGAAAACGATGACACATTGACACATAACACAACAGGGGATAAATAAATATAAGCTGACTACGATGGCTGTATTGTTACCATTTCTTCAAATTAATTTAAATATGCATCCAATGTAATTACAGAACATTAATGTTGCTTTAAAACAGAAATAGTACTGTAATCTTTATGATCAGAATGTTTTTCATTAACATGACAAATCAAGTTTTTACAAAAGGTAAAAATTTATTCCTTTGAGATTGTTCTAGAACAATCACTGACCTCCAATAATTTTGTGGGTCAAAATTCTATCAGCTTTATCTTGTAATAATAATTAGAATGAAATGTATGTAGTTTGTAATTGACTTATGAAGTCAAAGGTAGATGGTGTTTGAGGAATTTGTAGCATTCACAAACTGGGGGTTTCAATAAGCTTTTCTGTATATAAAGGCTTCCTCAACCGATCAGAACTTGTAATTCTGGTTGCTAGGATTTATGAGGTAAAAGAAAAAATATGTAACCATATACTCACAGCCATATTATAGTCGTCAGTGACAACAACACTGAATTTGAACTTGCCTCCCCGCCAGTACCCTTCATCAGGCGTAACAGTCAATATGAACTCACTCAACGTGTTAGGGTCTTCGAAATGAACACTACACGTAGCAGGGAGGTTTTCATTCATCTCTTGAACTTCTTTTATCAACAATTTGTCCCTCACTGATATTCTTCTCACCACTGACTCGGGAGTATTAATCAAACCATTTGGAGGTTCTGTATGTTCCTTTTTCAATTTCCTATTAAGCGTAATCATTCTTTAAAGCTATATAGAACTTAATTTGAGAGAAACTATAACATAGCACTCATAGCAGTAATAAAAAATAAATTAGAAATACGATTTTTTTGCATGAATGCAAAACGCAAAATTCGTCGCGTTTGTCAAAATTATGACATCTTTTTTTTTTATCGGAGTGAACTTAACGACGCGTATAGACCCAGTGAAGGTCGTCATGTGAACAAACGCTGACGAGCGGAATTCGCTGGCACAAGGCACTGCATCACAAATGCTCATTCGCCTATGCTGTTGTGTCCACTTATAAGTCTCAACGCGAAAGGAACGGGTTGATTAAATGTCAACGAACGTTCTTATTTTCGTCTATACGGGGCATAATGGGTGAATGTCTTTCACTTAAAAATAATATATTAGCTAAAAAATATTAAATATAAATTTAATATTAATATTAAAATAATATTAAATTTATGGTCTTATATAGGGGGTTAGTATAATAAAAAACTCTTTTAGATCATAGAATTCTCGAATTCTCTGATATTAAACAAAATGCTAGATCTATGATCGAGATGGACCGGAATTTGTAAAGTCATTATTTACGTCAAACATGTGTCAAAGTCAAAAACGAACGAATAGAAGAGTCAGCTGGGGCGTAAAGTACTAATGTGCTAAACAAATAGTTGTTACAATTTAATAGTGAAATTATATTAATTAAAGTACCTTAAACCCTAACTATTATTGTGTCGCTATGGCAGAAATCTCGTGGCCTTGGCAGTATAACTTCCCTCCCTTTTTTACGTAAGTAAAGTTTGATTATTCATACGTACTCTCTAAATCGTTTCTTGAATCAGAAAACATGAAGTTATTGGGTAAACCTTGGAAGTATATAAACGAAGGGAACGCCCACATCGTTGTTCAAATATTAGATACTGATTACGTACTACGTCTCATCAAAGAAGACGAGAAAACGGTGCATCCCAAGAATGTTTATGATTCTGTGAATTTCGTTAATTTAATCATGGTACCATTGTTAGAAAACAATTGTTATGGCAGTGAAGAAACCATACAGATATCTAAACATGATTTGACGGAATTAAGCAAGATACTTCTACCATTTCGTCCTGCAAATAGAATATTTAAGTCAGTGTTCAGTCAGATTGCTATTAAAGCCAGAAATTTATCTATAGTTAGTCCTAAATGCGAAACAAACTACTGTATAGAGATCAAACCCAAAGAAGGTTTCATATCATCTAGCCTAAAAAAGTATTCCAAATGTTATTATTGTCTAAAACAACATTTAAAATTACAAATGAAGGCAATAAAAGAGACCAGTTATTACTGCCCCCTTGACTTGTTTTCTGGAGACCAAGGCAGGATGAAACACTCCTTACTAAAAATGATAAACAACCCACAGAATAACTTAAAATTATTTAAAAATGGGACACTAATCTTTAATGAAAAATCATCTCAAACTGATTTTGAGGATATTGTCACAAACATGAATTATTTTAATGACACAAATCTTTTTTTGGATTTCATCATAAAAATCTTAGTTAGTGACACACATAATACTGATGTTGCACATGAGGAATCTGAAAATATATTCACTGAAGGTGGTAGGCAATGCAATGATAGCAACAACCTACAACCCAACTCATCTCTTCTCTTCAAGTTACTACAGTTACAAAAACTATCAGAAACAGTGCCTTTTGATGATAAAATCATAAATACAGATCACACTGACTATGTTTCCAAATTAATAGGACTATTAAACTCAGAGAAATTGAATCTTAACAATCAGAAAGACAGAGAAATATTTTTAAAAACTGCAAATCCAATCCATTTGGCCTTAATATCAGCAGTTGCTAAAGACTGTTCAATAATGATAAGTTTTTCTACAAATTATGTGGAAAATGTTCCATATGTTGAAATTGGGGCCTTGAAAATATTTTATAAACTGGCTGTCACTGACTTAGAACCGAAATCTCCAGCCACATTGTCCAAAAGAAAGGAGACAGAGAGGAAAATGATTGACATATATGAGAAAAACATTAATTCTTTAAGTAAATAATGACAATGTAAGTATTTGAACAGATATTGAAGATATTTAACAGTAATAAGACTTGATGTTATTGTAATAGTGGATATATATTTTTTTAATAATATTTCAAAACATACAAGTAAAAGGTTTGCTAACAGTTGTATTGCCAGGCCGGAAACAGAGAGTTTCATTTTCACTTTCACTATACAATGACCTTTCATCCTGTTCCAATAATAAGTATAATAATTTGTTCCAGAATTCAAACTCACATAGAAACAAGAGCAAAGCAACTAGAAGCATGGCAACAACTTATCGCAGAATATTTAAAAGCAACAAAACAATCAACCATAGACATAAGGGAATCACAAAATAGTCCACTATTTAATAACATTGAAATTAACAGAAAGTTGTCCCAAGAATCTATTCTAACTATTTTAGAGGATATGGCAAAGACTGGCAGAGCAGCACCCATAGATAAGAGTAAAAATGTGTGGGAGGTGTACTGGCACTCACTGGATGAATGGGGCAATTTAGTGTATAACTGGGCATGTAATAATGGAATGAATAACACTGTCTGTACACTATTTGAACTGAGGGAAGGTGATAACACTGCTGATCAAGGTAAACTTCACCATTTTGTTGAATTGTAGTTTTTTATTTTATTTTTTATTTTACAAATATTCTCACACCCCAAGCTCCAACTTTACGTAGGCCATTCGAATTTTTCTACGACAAGTAATGCAGAAATCCAAAGAGAAGCCGAGTGCCGTCTCCCGTTAAAAAAATTGGTTACATATTGTAAATTAAATTCACCTACCTACCTTTCAGCAGTTATGTGATTATTCAATAGCTTGTTGTACCAAGGTCACCTTGATATCTTCCTGAGATGTCACAAGAAATTGTATATGAGGAATTTTAAAACAGTAGTAATTTTGAAAATAAATACATTTATACTCACCTGATTAGCACACGTTAATTAACACTGAATTGAATTCGAATCGTGTAAAATACGAAAAGGGTACGATACCTCAAAAGCTGGTTTTTAACGATGCGTGATATCACGAACGCGCACGCACTAACGCTCTGGGAAGCCACCTTTCTTCCTAGCGTTCAATGACAGACTGAGGCGGACTCCAGTGGAGGAGAGTCGAATTCACGAACCAATTACGTTACCTACCGTCAGCGGGACACAAGCCAGTGTCGAGACATCGATAATGACATACGACGTACCAAATAATAAAAATCAAGACGAGGGTAGGTGAAGAAACCAATCACGCAGTTAACACTCATAATATCGTATCGTACCCTTTTTCTAACGTACTATTCACAGCCACATAAAGTGCGCAAAAGTTAAATTACCTTAAAAATTGCGTCCTCGACACAAAATTAATTCATTCACCTTACATGTCCAAGTAGAAAATATTTTCGGGTGTAAAGGGGTTAGTCAAAATCAAACCACAGATAAGGTAAAATCTCGCAAATAAACCAATGTAATGTTTTCTTTTTCAGAATTCCACGGCCTTGATATGGGTGTGTTACTGAAGGCATTAAAATCTTTAGAAGCAAAAGGCAGGTGTGAACTGATGGAGTTCGACGACAGTCAAGGTGTTAAGTTTTTCTGAAACCACTATGAGATACTCGTAGCTCTGTTTCATACGCAATTATTATAAGTACACAATTTTTACAGATATGAAAGTGTTATAATGCATTTTGTTAAGTTATAAGCATTTTTAATGTTGGATATATATTATATTTAATTCATATTTTTATCTGCTGTTTTATTTCCGAGGTTACTGAATTTGTATAAAATTATTTATGTGGGAAGAAAGGGTTGATATTTATTGAACACTGGTGTAAGGTAGGGATGTTACGGAGGTGGATTTATCGGAGGCGGAATCGGAGTCGGAGGTTCTCGTAGTGACCTCCGCGGAGTCGGAGGTGAATCGGAGTCGGAGTCGGAGCAAATCTACGAATTTAAAATGTAAATAAATAAAAAAGAAAAAACTTGTCGCAACTCGTTCACTCTTCGTTCATCAGTTGCACAGAACACATATACTCAGTCAGATGTCAGTGTCACATAGAAAGCGCTCGGTAGCGCTGCAGCGATAGCAAGTCATAACTTGTAACTCCGATATATACCTCCGTTTTGATATATCGGAACCGGAGCCGGATTCGGAGGTGTAATTTTAATCGGAGGTTCCGACATATCGGATTCGGAGTCGAAGCTCCGTAACATCCCTAGTGAAAGGGCAATGTAGTCTAAATTCTCGTGCTTTTGCTACGGATGTAACACAGTAAAATTTATTGTCTAACTCAAGTTTATTTCATAAGGAACCACAGTGAAAGAAAACGAATACGTCAATTTTATTATTTTTATCCAATCAATCCGTGTAAAATTGTACAATTTCAAAATTGATCACCTACATTATAATATGTTACATTAGAAAAACGATGTAAAATTTTACAAATTGTGTTTTTATAAAAATCTAAATACTATTGCATTTTTTAGTATTATGGAATTTCAGATCTTGATAATATGACGTTTCGCTGGACAAACAGAGTTCACTGATTTATTTACTACAACTTTACAATACACAACTATTTTATAATGGGCTTCATAATTATCCAACTTGATCTAAAATTAAAGGATTATATATTTCCATTAATAATCCTTTAATTCTATAAAGTACACTCACATACGTAATTAATAATATAATTATCCATTATTTTATACACTAAATACATATTTATTAGATTACTAAACATTACTAGTAAACAATCAGTCTTCAACCAAAATACAATTTTAACAACTATTGTTTGCATTATCAACAAATAAGTTAGAAACTATGTACAAGTGTACCTTACCTTAATCGTGATGATTGTCAAAAATTAAAATTGATCAAAAAATTGTGCCTTCCCAAATTGTACTCTAATTAACTATACATACACACTACTTGAGATAAAGTGTGGTCGCAGAGCAGGGAGAATTTTCCGCAATGCACTTCACTACTTGTCTCTGTCAACAAGTATATTGCTGTCTCACTCGCACAAATGGGTTGAGCTATCGAGGCAATATACTTTTTTTTTCTGTCAGGACTAAATTCTTTCTGTTCTGCACCTACACTATAGTTTGTAATTTTTGCAAAAATAATATGTATTTTTTCGGCTCTACGATGTATTCAGTAAAATTTTAGAGTATTCTTTTCTGTTGTGATATGAATAATTACGACAGTACACATAGATAATTTGGAGCCTAAATTAAATGAAGCGATACTTAGAAGAGAGATAAATAAACTGAGTTGTATGTGGATAAAATTAATGCAAAAATTACATACCTACCTACCCCTTATAATACTATTAGGTGTACTGCTCTAATCCTTTAAAACGTTACTTACAAAAGGACCTTACATCGGCTTCACTTACAATTATCTACAAACTATTACATCACAGATATTTTACAACAGAACTATTTATATTATTTTGGAATGTAAACAATATTCTCTTAATATTTATAATGTAACTATTATTAATATTAGAAATTCACACAACGCATAATTATAATCAACAAATCTTGGAACTTTAGTTGGGTTCATCTTATCCGGCTAAAGTGCGACAAGAGAGCTCAGTCCTCGCCTGTGACGTTAGAGGGGAGCGGGGCGGGCTTATGTTGCAGTGCGATGCACACATAGTTGCCGCCCGCTCCCCGCGCGATTCCCTTTGTCGTCATCCCCCGCTCCGCTCAAACATCGCAGGCGAGGACTGTTTTATCTGGTTGCACTATAGCGATGACTCCATGTTACCAGAGTTAAACACAAGTTGTTTGATTCCAGTTAACTGCTTGTGAAAGTCCTATGTTTACTTCAGTGACTGTGCTTAAATACTTTAACCCCTATTTGTGTTACAAACAGTAACAGTCCATCGTCTACACCAGTAGACGATTCGTAGCGAATTCGAGACTCGCATAATATGTCGCTCAGATAAAAATTTCAACCCTCAACCTTGGCAGATAACTTCTACCATTAATAGCCTCGTGTCCAGCCCCGGCCCTACTTTTAATATTTAATCCCATTTTACAAATGATCACTACATTCTAAAGCAGCGTTGCAGTACCCGTTGCTGCCTCGTTCCAACGTCCCGTTGGCTACATTCGTGACGTTGCCGTTCGTCTTCTCGGCGCAGACTACCAGGTCTACTGAGGGAACAACAGCGTTGCCGTTCTTACTCCCCGGCGGACGGTAGAACCACCACGCTAGGAAGAAGAAGAGGAGGGAACACAGTTTGCCTACTAACGCTATACCTAGCATGTACCTGAAACAGAAGTATAATATGAGTATCTATACAATATGATCCACGAATGAGCGTTTACCCGTTTTTTTTTTTTCAAACTCAAATTTAAATTTTCAATTTCAACTGATAAAAGCACCAGGACTTAAGAATGGAACTGAGATCAAGAAGATTGTAATGTTCAAGGATCATAGAATAATTAAATATCATCAATCGAGAAGTCTTCGGATATCCTTGTCGAAAGTATCGAAACTTTTTAATAAATAAATCCAGAAGATAGGTGGTAAATTTAGGGGATGGGAGGTGCCTGGGATAAGCGGATATTAGTCCTTAAATTTTAACTCCTTTTCTCCATTTTGTTTGTTGAAGGAGTCCACATTTTTTACCCTTTTGAAAAAACCATACAAATCAACAACATACCTGCTCATATTAATATTATCATACTGCAGACAGGCACCGGTCTTGTCGCAGGAATTGGACCACAACGAGCAGGACAGGTCGATGAGGAAGCCGAACAGCAAGGGAGCCGGGATGGTGCCCAGGAGACGTACTTTGATCCACTGGATGCCGAGGGCGAAGGAGCGCTGGTCTTCACGGACGCATCTGTTGAGACAATGAGTGAAAAAAATGAAGAACATTTCTAAATTTTAATCTTGATTTTTAAAAGTTCAGTAGATCTACTCTAGTCCACTGTCAAGCTTGGACAATGACTCCGAATACTAGAGCCATGGCAGGTGTTCAGAAGGCGTAATTTCTATGCATAATCTCACGCTTCAGATGCGTACTGAGCCGAAATTTCGAGGTTGCAGAATGGAAATGAAGGTCTTCTCTTCAATACCGGTTGACCCTGTGTGTCATGGTGACCGTTATAATTACCGATCGTACTCCCAGGCCTGATCTTCCAAAAATTCATTGCTAGTAAACTAACCTCAACGTAGCTGACAGTGCAGGCATAGTCGCCAGGAATGTGAACAGCATCACTCCAAAGGACAGGCAAACGAACACCCACAGGTACGGACAGTCTGTTGTGCAGATATTGTTGATGGCTTCGTACGAGATCGATGAGTTTGACACTGGAAGAGAGGATTTAAAAAATGTTAGTGATTTCAGAAGATGGTAATAATGTGCATTGAGTTGTTCCAATTGTTGAGCAGAGTTATTTTGTAAGTATATAGCGAAATTTTGAATGGTCGAAATTACAAAATTACCTGACTGATTAATTCGAATGAAAATTGCCCCTAACATTCTTGGTGGAAATAAAACTGCCGATATAAAAATATTAGTAGACTGTCTAAAACGTATAGCCACGAGATCATATGATTATATATCCAGTAAGACCATACAAATACTATTGTGTAAAGGTTGGCTGTTGCCTCAGGCAATCAACTCGGATGGAGGAGCATACATTACCCCAGCAGCAAGGACTTACCTCCCTCAAGTTCATACGTAGGCAGCGTCGCATTGTCCCTCGTAAGAACACACGAACACTGGTGGAACAGCTGTGCCGCTCCTGCCAGGGTTCGTTTCGTGCAACCGGCGTGGCAAGCTGAGTAGTACACCGCGCCATCAGCGCCGCACACGGGGGAGTACGGAGCGTTTGCGCAAGAGCAGTCCGTGTTGCACATCGCTGTTAAACTGTCGGCGCTGGAAGGAGAATTGAATGACGTCAGTGCAGAGAAATTTACAAATATGTATTAACGCGTCTGTTCCTTTACTTCCAAACGAAAGTCTTGGGTATGTTGTGTTGTTTTTTATTTCAGGAAAACGCTGATTAATATTTTTTTTTTATTACAACGTCTACTCGCCAAACTAAGTTACTATAATCGGACCGACCTTCTTTATTACAAGACCTTCACTTACCCCGGTACAGACGGGCTGTTGTACATAACAGTGACCCCAGCGAAAGGATAGTCGTCACATGTCAACACGAAGCAGAACGTGAAGGCAGCAGCAACCACTGTGGCCGCTACACACAGCTTGATGATTCCGGCGCAGGCCAGCCGCCAGCGCTTTACCAGCCAGCCGCCCAGGAACGTGCCACCGCCACCGGCTGGCACTGTGATTACACCTGGAATGAAGATACAATGATATCCCATAGTCAGGACTCCCAAGAGGTATGTCTATTATTAGAACACTACTTTCCCTGAGGTAAACGTCACTTTTGTCGTCACGTCGAATTTATTTTAAATAACTTATTGAAAGTTAGACTTTTATCTACTTCAGTAGACCAATAAAATAAATACATACCGAGAAGCAACGCAGCTTCAGAAGCGTTAACTGCGAACTGGTTCTCTATCAGCTTCGGTAAGAACGCAGCGAATCCTGATATCAGCATGCCCTCACTGGCACCAGCTAGATTCAGGAACAGGAAGGTGGGGTTGCGGAGTAGAGCCGCCGCGGCCTGAGGCAGCTCGTGTAAAGCACTGAAGGCTGCGGACTTGGAGGCTGCGCCCTCATGGGCTTCTGATACTTTTGATGCTCGGATTTCGGCTGCACCTGAAAGATGAGGATGTTTTGAAGTCATTGGTACCTACTTGACCTGAATGCCTATTTTATTATAGTTAAGACTGATGACACCAACGTAGAAACTAGGGTACTAACCTGGCAGTTCATGAGGGAAAGCCATCAGTGGTATGGAGACGATGAGGCATAGCAGAGCAGACAGGATGAACCCCACCCACCATGCGCCGATCCACACAGAGCTCACAGGAGTTACGCCTAACCTGAATAAATAAACACACATGGTTCTTATAGTGCCTTCCTAGTTGTTGTAGGGATATCACAAGCTCAGGGTATTGAGTGAGAAAAGTATAGAAGATTTGGAGAGATGGTGAATCCTGACACTTTTGTTTAACAAACAAAGATCTATATACTTCATCATTTTATTATAAAAAGGTTAATTTATTTAATTTAATTATTTCATATAGTAGTTATTATGTATTGTGTATATAACTTCACCTGATTGTAAACCAACATTTACAAAAGAGTATCCATGAAGTGTCTTGCCGGTCTCTTCTGAATAGGACCAACCCACTTTGGAACCGTGCACTTAGATTCATAACGTTTTAAAAGTGCCTGCAAAGGCCCATTTGAAATAAAAAACCTTGACTTTGATTTTATAAGAATAGCTCTAACATCCCTTTCGTAGGAAGGTATCTAAACTGTCGTAGAGTGAGAGACGAGTTTTAATGGAACTCACATTAAGTTTGAAGACCCTACTAACTTAGTACTAACCATAGAATACAATGTGTTAAGATTTTTGACTGCACATTGGCGTAGTGGTTGAGAGATCGACTGCTCCGCTACGTGTTGCGGGTTTGATTTCCGCACGGAACAAATATTTGTATGATTTACAGATAGCTGTTCCGGGTTTTGGTATATGTTCGTGTGAATATATGTGTTTGTAAACGCACCTACGATACAAGAATTATTCCTGGTGTGAGGCAACGTTTTTATAAAAAAAGCCGAACATTCTACCGCAATGGTCAAGTGAAGATGGGTAAACAGCACACCGACTTTACACTTGACCAACTTAAATACTGACATAGATTTGTCATCTGCATCTACACATACACACGCTACATATCTACACATTCTGTTTGTTAAGATTGCGAGCTCATTTATTCGTTCCTTCCAAGCCCTTTCCATTTTGAATACTCTATAATATAGCTCAGTAGGTACCTACTCAATTTGCTACAACTCCCGGTAAATGTGTACAATTTGTTACTTGTATAACAAATATAATTGCTTAAATTACCTTGAATCGCATAAAAAGTACATAACACTCATACTTCACTCTCTTAATTCACTCGTGTTTCCCGTTTCAAATATGTCCCTAGACAAAAAACGAGCAACAAATCTCAAAACTCCGTTATTGCTCTAACAATTTTTGTAGGAGCTATGTGGAGGGCTATTAGGTGAGTATAAACAGAGGGTATATTGCGAGCCATACCCACGGTATTGGGTACCGTTGCCCAATTGTTTTCTTATGCAAATCAGACGTTTACTCAACAATCTAGCGTTGCTCTGCGGTTCGCACCGGTGGTCTTGAGTGGCCAGGGCCGGTTTCAGTAAAGCTGCATACGTATTTGAGTATTCATTACTAAACGTTCATATGTTACTCGCACGATTGCGATCTCTCACGATCTGTAGGTTTTATTTTACTATTCAACCGGACTAAAAGAAGGAATAATTAAAAGAAAGACACCCGGCGGATCTTCCGCCAAACGCCGATATTAAGAGCTACCTACCATGTGATTGTTTTTCAGATTATGATGATCACTCCCAAAGGACATTATCAGGAAATGTACACGATAGCTCTAACTTCTTAATTTCGTTTTTCAATTTAATTCTGGATAATTGTGGATAAGTAGGTACCTAATACACTTCTTTTATAGCTTTTATTTATCTTAATATTCCCTTTATTATTTATCTAAATATTTACCATATATTATTAATTATATCATTTATTAAAATTTATATATTGCCTTCGTCCGTGTGTCACTGCGGGGGTGCCAACTGAAAATCAGCGCTGGGTGTCAAGCCTAGCACATGCTGAGTTGGTAACCTATTCGGTATGGGTATGCCCGACACCACATTTTATTTCACTAAGTGTGTAGGTATAATTTTTATTATTATTATATATTTTTTTATTTTTGGTTATTTTTAATAATGTTTGTGCTGTCGGTTACGCCGTACGGAATAAATGCTTTTTCTTTCTTTCTTTCTTTCTTTCTTTCTAATACAATCACCTTATTACTCTCTAACTGAAAAAAGAGACTTGTTCTGATGAAGTAAATAATTCTTCACTAGTGTGAAAAATTAAAATAATGATTTTAAATATCAATGAATAACTTGGTATTATATGTCGGGTGCTGCACCCCTTGCACGGCTCCAGTGGGCCTCCACGGCCTAGTGCGGCTCTGTACTCCACACAACGAAAGCTTGAAGTGGGCATGGTTCTCTTAAAACGAATTAGAATAATAGAACCGCTCTTACTTTTGATTGAATTATAATTTTAATGTTTTGTTCCCAAACAGTATTTGGTTATGTGTATAATAATAATTCTCAGAAGAAGTATTTTGATAAAACCTCTAAAAGTCCTTCCGCGTGAAACCTTTTTTAAATAACCTTAGGTAATGATTATTATTACTTCTACAGCTTTTATAAATATTATATTAATTATTTGCTTTCGAAATTTTCATCTCATCTAAAACGTTTCAATAACAAAATACCTTTGAAAATAATCAAATTAACCAATGTATTAATTTCTAAGGATTCTCTTTATACAAGAGAGCTCATAAATGGAAACCAAAGCCAGGGCAAAGAGGTCGTTCAAAACTCGTCCCGCGGAAAATCATATTTCGTTGCAGAAGCCATGAAAATATAAAATGGTGGAATTAATTTGGCTGAAAAGTTGCTTGAGCAGCGTGCGTGGTTCACAATGAGATGAAAGCGAGAGCGCAAGTTGGCTGAATGAAGCCGTGCCGCTGCCGAGATGAAATATTAAAAAATGTGAACAAGACGCGCCGTGGAAAGCGCGGGAAATGTGGCGTTGAGGTTATTGTCGTGTATTTAAAAATAGAATTGTTGATTGATGCCATTTGTTACTAGAAATTGCTTACATCTGTATGTCAATGTACTTAGTCTATTTCACATACTTCGACGTTGTATTAAGGGCATCAGGTGTCTCTTAGTATTGCTCTAGCTTCGGCTTTCGCTATTCCACCCATCTCTAAGTCATTTTCGTCCAATCGAACAGTTATACAATATATGTACTCACGTTTCAGAGTCAACACTGAGGAAGTCTGTGTAAATGGTGAGCATTTGACCTCCAATCACGTAGCCCATCGCGGGGCCAACCACCGCCATTGTGTAGTATACACCTAGAACAAAAATAATCCTCATTTGACGTTATTCTAAACCGAACTTATGCTACGAACAAAGACAAGGCATCTGCTCACACTCTTCGATTACTGCAGCGCATTAATACGCGTTTTGTATTCATGAGCATCCGTTGCATCTACGAACGTAGCTGTGAATTTACGAACGTAGCTGTGAATTTACGAACGTAGCTGTGCATCTACGAACGTAGCTGTGCATCTACGAACGTAGCTGTGCATCTACGAACGTAGCTATGCATCTACGAACGTAGCTGTGCATCTACGAACGTAGCTGTGCATCTACGAACGTAGCTGTGCATCTACGAACGTAGCTGTGCATCTACGAACGTAGCTGTGCATCTACGAACGTAGCTGTGCATCTACGAACGTAGCTGTGCATCTACGAACGTAGCTGTGCATCTACGAACGTAGCTGTGCATCTACGAACGTAGCTGTGCATCTACGAACGTAGCTGTGCATCTACGAACGTAGCTGTGCATCTACGAACGTAGCTGTGCATCTACGAACGTAGCTGTGCATCTATTAACGTAGCTGAGCATCTACGAACGTAGCTGAGCATCTACGAACGTAGCTGAGCATCTACGAACGTAGCTGAGCATCTACGAACGTAGCTGTGCATCTACGAACGTAGCTGTGCATATACGAACGTAGCTGTGCATCTACGAACGTAGCTGTGCATCTACGAACGTAGCTGTGCATCTACGAACGTAGCTGTGCATCTACGAACGTAGCTGTGCATCTACGAACGTAGCTGTGCATCTACGAACGTAGCTGGGCATCTACGAACGTCGCTGGGCATCTACAAACGTAGCTGTGCATCTACAAACGTAGCTGGGTATCTACGAACGTAGCTGTGCATCTACAAACGTAGCTGGGCATCTATGAACGTAGCTGTGCATCTACGAACGTAGCTGTGCATCTACGAGCGTAGCCGTCCATCGATGCGCGTAGCCGTGGAGCTACGAGCGTAGCCGTGCGCTATTACCGTATATATAGTACATAGTAACTTACAGAGCTCTACATATGATAATTACTATACTTCTTAGTTGACTTAGTACCCAAGTTACTACTGTAACTAAAATTTATTCTGAGCCCCAAGGCACTGCTACGCGTATAGCCGCGCCTCTACGCGTGTAGATCCTCTAACTAAATAGCTACATGTGTTAAAAAGGTAGCGCTTTTGACTTAGCTTAAACGCAGAATATTCCCAAAATATATATTATTTTGATAATTGGAACTAACAAATCGTTTTATATAAAAATTACACATGTATATATACAATTAAAAAGAACCATTGACCCCAGAAGGAGACGATTGGACACTGGGGAGCGTAAAAGCTCTCAAACGCTCCTAAAATACACTAAGGGCTCTCCACATGTCCACTGTGTCATAAAAAAAGAAATAAAAGAAGACCTTGTAACTTTTTTTTAAGTAAAAATATACACATTATCAGTCCTCCCACTCGATCGCTAACCCCACAGTACATCGCAACCCCCATTACACTTACACCACATAATGGTGGCGAACAAACAGCAGGTCGAAATAACCCATGGAGTGTAAAAAGCAAAAGTATCGCGTTTCTTAGCGAGCGCCCTGTTTTCACAGTTAAAAGCTGTGACTTAGAAGTGGTAAGGTTGTCTGCACAGTGGAAAATATTTGTAGCTTATGATCGCCTGACAGGTAAATTGTACGCAAATAATTGATTGAAGCTATATTGGTTTACTGATTTTTAAACATACAGCTTTTTTTCAGTCGTAAAGCGGAGTTTTAGGAATTTTTTGGTAATCTATTCTAATTTCTTTATTATTATATATTTAGAATAGCGAATTCGCCATTGATACAAAATTAAGTTAAATTCTATAACTCGTCTTCTCATATAACCCCAAACATTCTAACATATCGCCGGTCTATATCTAACGGTCGGCACGAGTTGAGTTTCGTCAATATACGTCTTATTTTAACGCCTTTTGAGAATAAGTTATGAAGGATTTTTTATATCCTACATATGTGTACGTGTAGTGATTTAAGAAAATAACTAAATGAGGATTTCGGATTACGTAAATTAATGCTACAGCATGGGAACCAAGAGAGTTTTTTTTTTTTTTTTTTTTTAAAACGTTGCCCCACACTAGGATTTCTCCTGTGTCGTGGGTCACACACAACCAGACCCGAAACAACTATCTGTAGATCATACAAATATTTGTTCCGTGCGGGGATCGAACCCGCGACACATAGCCCAGAAAGCTAATGGCTTAGCCACTGCGCCAACTGTGTCGTCAAGTTGGGAGGTACATACAAGTTACACGCTCATTAGATATCATAACACTTTCCATTACATTATATTTTAGATACAGGCAGGTAAAACCTACAAAGTAAGTTTATTCAACAGCTAAAACATCTAGAAATTCGTAAAATATCGCTCAGCACATCTCCACGTGTGCGCTGCCCCAACTCTCGATATCTCTAGTGGCGCACACATCGCGCCATCTGACGGCACTCTGAATACGTTTCCTTGTCCTCAGAGACTCTCTAGAGAGAAGAGAGAGGAGAATCGACCGCCTGATTTATTCGGTTTGTTTGTGGTAGAAGATTGGAAAGTTGAATTACTTTTTTTAGAAGTGGTTCAAAAAATCTCAGGCACACTCTAAAGGGAAAATACTCCTGACTCTTTCAAAATTAGACAATGCAACTTTTCAAGTGTCTATCTCCTTCAAAAAGGAGATACTTGAGTGGGATGATGACAGGACCGTCGTGAGATAATATATAGCAAATCTTCCCTTATTCACTGAATTAGATATTTTAAATTAATCTTTATGTCGGGGATTCTTTGGGACTATTTTATTACAATGGTTTCGGTGATCCAGTTGCACACTTACATTCGAAACAACAAATTGAGAATAACAAAATATAAACTTAATGTTGGATGAGATAAAATCTTAGGTGTAAAATTACTACATACTATTCATATCTTCACCAGCAAAATGTGGGTGTTGCAACAGTGTATATCTACGGCTAACCCTTCTGTATACTACCAACAAACTTCAATCAACAACATCACATCTGAGCAAACATCCCAGCGCTTAATCCGAATCCCATCCAACATGAAGTGTCTGGCAAATAATCAAACAGTTTCCAAAAGCCTATCAAGTGCAATTAATAGAGCCAAGACCACGGTAATGCATTAATACGGTTCCGACGCACATGTACTCGGGGTACTTGTAGAGGCGGCGAAAGCTTGTTAGGCCGCGGTCTGAGTACCAGCGGGAAGCGGGGGACCAAATACACATTTGAAACTTTTGGCCTATGAGAACAACATGAATATTCATTTCACAGAAAAACCCATTCACAGTAAAGGGCCGAAAACAGATATTTATATCGGTAGGTAAAATAATAAAAGCGCTGTTTAAAACCACTAATTAAGTATTTGTAGCGTGATGTAGCATTAGTACAGCAACAAAATTAAGATATTGTAACTGTTTGAAACAGAGTTAACCAACCGCTTTGTACAAAACCATATCATATCTTGACTCTGCCACTCTATGGCACCTCAGCCTTATGAGAGCCGTAGACAATAAGCTTTGTAACTTTATTTTTCTCACAGTTAAAGTATGTTTGATGGCTCTGTTACAAGCAATTAAAATTACTCCCTTTGTTTAAGATAATTAGGAATAAATTACTTTTAATTATGATTTGGGAAAATGTTAAGACGGACTTAAGTCGGTGTATAACGGACGTTAATCCTTGAGGTACGTATATATTTATCATCAAAATCAATTAGGGTAAAATTACCTTTTCTGATTTTGATAATCAAAGAAATATAGGTCGTAAGCAAAAGGCAAGATGAATAATTCACCATAGCATATGCTTACGAAAGTACTATATTATACATCCAAAATAATTCCTAAATACATAAATTCCAATTTCAATAAAGATTCGTAAAATAGCCTCAAAATAAATAGCTAATCACTTAACCTTACCTCACCCATAAATCTCATTTACAGAAAACATTTTTTTTCAACACTAAACTTGTGAGAAGTGGGGTCCATACGATTGAGCACTTACGGTCATATCAGCGAGTGGTTTCTTGTGTTTATAGCGGGCACCACCTACCCCGCGGAATATGGAGGGTTAATAACTTTGAATAACGTTTAGAAAGCTTTCGGATATTATTTTTATAGGATATCGCATGAGGTTTTGATAAATAGTTTAAATTCCCATTTCTTAAAATCGCGGGTAGTGGAAGGACCTTTTCAATAAATTATGTGAGCTGGCACGGTTAAAGTCCTCAATCACAGAAGCGATTTTTGGATGGGTCTCAGCTCGTGAGAGGTCCTGCTAAGTTCCTCTTTGACTGATCACAGAACAGCTATTTGAAAAGTTTGGTGCTAAAAAGATATTGTGCTTGTCTCTTTCTTACAAACACATAAAAAAGACAAAATACCCTAAGAAAATAACGAAGAGGACAAAAAATCTAGCTCAAATATCTATGAATATAAATAGCTCCATCTTTTGTCATTTGTTTTGTATGATATTTCGTACAAAACCAAAAACGTACTGTCCCGTTACCTCAAGTAACTGAATATAGCAAAGTTACGGTTTCAAATGACGACGGTTTACCGGTAAATTGATATCATTACGGTTACTTTCATGCGAGTTACATACGTATAATAATGTTCGACTCTGAGCTATTCATCTCGTATGGAATATGATAACGGGTTTATTATTCAGCACCAGTTATAAGTAAATTTAGATTGATTTAAGTAAGTATGGTCCAAAATATATTAGCTTCATTTTTTTTTTTTCAATTCGAGTTTATTAAAAAAAAAAGAGTTTTTGTAAAAAATAGTAGTGATGTGGTAAGCTATAGAATTTGCTCTACATACATTGTGGACTTGCTTCAATTTAACAAATGTTCACATTATGAACAACATTTTTTCGATTTCACATTATCACAATGACACACAATAATAAGTACCTAATTAGAAGTGGTAAAGGCACCTAGCCTTGTTGCCTCATTTGAGCAAATAATGAGTCTTGCAGTACAATAAATCATCGAGAAGTATCTTGTAAAAATGTGACGTGTATGCACAAAATTAAGTTTAATTTATGTTGTTCTTCACTGCTCTTCTTATGTAGTTGTTGTGCTGCGAACCGGATAAATAGTGTCCGACCGAAGCTTCGGCTTTGGCCGATTTCGGCGAAACCTTTGGCTTCGGCAAACTGGGCCGAAGTTTTGGCCGTAGCCGAAGGTTTCGAGCAAGAGCAGAAATTAAACGAACTGTTACAAATGAGCACGATGAACGTGGCGAAACCGACGCGCGGGGCGTTCACATTGCGTTGTGGACTTGAGAACTTATTTTGTTTTGAGTCAAAACGAAATCAGTTCGTATGCGCATTTAAATACGTACTTTGTTTAGTTTAGCCAATCTTGAACGGAATTTCTAAGGGGTTTTTAAGTTTTCGGCTTCGGCTTCGGCCAGAAATCGACCTTCGGTCGGACACTAACATCTGATAATAATTGTGTGTAGATAATTATTATTTGTCGTATAACCTGTGGTACTAATAACCTTTACTAATTTTAGTATCTCACTCACCTAAATACACCGAAGACATCTTCTTGGACACGTTCTCGTCTATATAGGTGACGCCGAGGGTGAACAGCGGTGTTGCGCCCGCGCCGTGCAACAGTTGCGCGAACACAAACACCGCAACTGCCCACGCGCCGCTTTCTGAAGGCACGTTGCTGTCGCAACTTGATGTTGACTGAAATATAAGTAATGTTTTAGCATCAATGATTGTTTATTATGAACCCAGGCAGAAAAAAGATTTAAAACCACTAGACAGGTGCAACAAACTTAAGTAGGTTTTCAAAAGTCTCCGTGCTGCCACCGAGAATATTTTATGAAAACCCAGTGCCACTTTGACCAATCCAGAAATGGAACCAAAAGCCTCATGAGCAGTCTCAATTGCTACTAGATCATTGAGTATTCTTCAATAAGAAAATTACAGAACGTCATGAACTGATGATGGAAGCGCTATTACTCTTATACCTACCTAATTTAAAACATGAAACTGAACTTAGTTTTGGCACCACTCGAAGTTTCGCGCATAACTTTTCAAATCTTATCAAGATAATTCCCATGTAAAAATATTGCACAGTGAGCAAAATCTCAACAATATTTCTGTATATCGACTCGACAGCTTATTATTTTTATCTTGATTGCCCACAGTTCACCCACAGACAGCGCGATGCTTTAGCAACCAGAAGATTACGAGGAAAAGATTCCAAGATTTATAGTTTCTGAAAACGGAAAACCGTCTGGCATTTTCTTAGCTAGAATATGCTTAATAGAATATGCTTTGGATAAGCAGTGACATGCGGTTCGTAAAGACAAAAAGACCCTGCCTACCCTACATAACTCAGATAAATATTTAGTACATCATTATTTAATCGACAAAACGACGAACCAAAACCAACATGCAGTAGGTATTTTTTGTAAGTAAGCTTTTAAAATTTTCTGCCTACTCTGTCTAAACACTCTGTTCACGCCACTGTGGATAAGCACATATATTGCCACACCCTATATATTGTTAGTTATAAAATAGGTAACTGTACCCCAGTGGCGGACGAAGCCCGCCAGAGGCCCGGGGCGGTAAAGCTGAATGAGGCCCTTGAAGGAGTTCACATTTGTATGTATAAGTGTTTATGTTTATTTAGTTAAAATCTTGCAAGTGAAATATAAATTCGACTTAAATAAACATAGACAGAATATGGATATGGATGAGTAAAATAAAACCTCCCAACTCCAAATCACCTCTTAAGTACTAAGCATATTTTTAAAGCCTTGCCAAGGAAACATGGAGGCGTTTGGAGGCCCCCAGGACCAGAGGCCCGGGGCGGGCGTTTACTATAATCTGTCTGGACTCTAAAATAGACTTTAAATCCATAGACCTATTCAATTATCCGAAAAAATTACTCATGTTCTCTCTCTGTCCTACGTAACCAGACTAACACATATTTGCCTTATCGCCAAAGGTTAATTATTAAGAATAAATTATTTTGAATTAATTCCGAATACTGACAATCAAATAGTCCAAGTAATTTACACCGATAGCTATTAATATTTCTTTTAGTTGCGCCAAACACTCGGTCATTCGCCTTTCGCGTCCACTTATTTTCAAGCAATTAGGTTTACATAACATCAACATCATGCCTGTACTCCCCGACGGTGTAAGGAAGTGTACTAGTGTACACCCACATTTCGCCGATGCCGTTATTGAGTCCCATATAATAGGGGGAGAGCCTATTGCCATCTAACGGGCACAATTCCAGACTCCGTGCTGCTACTCAGATTTTTTATACGGAAAATCCCAATAAGACTTCGCCCAACCCGGGAGTCGAACCCAAGACCTCACGCACTCAGACAGTCACAATTAAGTTTAATGGTAACTAATACAGAATAAAGACAAAATCACCTTTTTGTTGCTAGATAATACAATGCAAATTAACTATAGGCACATTATAATGATGTATAGCTCCTGTTCAGGGAACATTTGGGCTGATATGGATGCTGATTTAATCCGATTAACCACAGAGATTGGTCGCATTGTCAGGCGAAGGCCGTACATTGTTGGAGATTGGCCTGAATGCACCGTGCCCACATTCAAACTCACCCATTCAGATTCTAGGATCGACAGACCAGAGAATAATATCAGAAAATTGAATGAACATTGAGTGGAAAAGTTTACATTGAAACTGAACTGTTATTAATAACTATCAAAATTAATTCGTTGTTTGTTTAGTGGAATATAGTTTGTTTAAATGTTCGGTGTTACGGACTACTTTTGTAGTTAGAATACACATTGTTTTCCAATACAATGCTTGATGAAGTTGAGTTAGGCTTTAGAAGCGCTACGAGTAAATTGGATACGCGATAACAAAACTTACTTTCAATACTATTTGTGTTATCAAGCCTCATACAAAATGAAGTATTTAGAAAAACTTCGCGAGATGATTCGTAGATTTAATTATTTACTGGTGATGGTACAGCTCAAATTAATAAAAAGCAACAATGGGTCGAGAAATAATCTAACTTCTCTCGTTGCGTAAAAACTTTAATCTCATAATTGCTACCTTATATTGTCTAAGTTGCTTCGGCCGGCAGCTTCGCGCGCGTGGATTAGGAACCCGTACATTAAAAAACAAATTGATTAAAATAAAAGTAATCTAAATTACTTCTTATAACATCAGCTATCTGCCAGTGAAAGTCCCGTCAAAATCGGTCCAGGCCTTTCGGAGATTAGCCAGAATAAACAGACAAAGAGACAGACAAAAAATTGAAATTGTTTTTTTATTTTTATAATTACCCTAAACAGACACTTCAATTTTATTTATTTTTATAGATTGGTTAGAGATATCTTTAGATGGAAAAAATTAGGTTCACAACAGGTCATCTTGGCAATATTCTAGTTTCTAGATTTCAGTATAGAAACACAGGAATAGCAGAAACGTTTGCATGTGTTTGCTATACCACGATACATACATACAACACTAATGGCTGCAACAGCAAATACAGTAATTGTTAAATAAAGTCGTCACGTAAAATGCAGCCAGCCACATATCGACTGTGAACTGGCGACTGGTACTATCTCAGTTTTTACAACATTACAGGATTAAGAAGAAACTATCGAGTGCGTTGTGCAAACAATATGGTCGATGTTAGTACAAATTGAATGAATTCGATTTTGGCGTCTAATTTTGATTGAAGTAAAATATGCTTTTTGCAGCGCGGCCGGGTATGAAATAGTTTAGAATGGTATAACCAAGTAAAATCCTCATCAAATCGAGATAAGACATGTTGCCAGTTCGCAGTCAATATGTAGATGAATATTCGTAATATTGAAATTACTTTGCCCAATTAACCTCTACATCATCATCATCAGCCAGAAGACGTCCACTGCTGAACGAAGGCCTCCCCCAAGGGGGGGTTTGCCATAATCCCCTCGCTTGGCAGGCGGCTTGGGGATCGCAGTGGCTCACCGATTAGTGAGAGGACGCTGCTGCTCGTCCTCCGGTGTCTGGCCGCAGTTTTAAGACGTACCCGGGTCAATTAATTAATTAACCTCTACACTAGTTCAAAAAGTAATTTGCAATTATAAAAAGTTTAAGTTTAAGCTTAATAAACTTTGTACAAAGCTCAGTTATTTTTGTCGCTGTTTATGCCATTGTACCTCAACAACTCACCGTCCTATTAGGCGTACAAATATCGGCAGCTTCATTCCCAGCTATCTTATAATTGGGTACCAGGAAGTGTGGCAGTGCGAAGAGCAGAGACCCAGTGCCCATGAGGAGCACGCCCAGGCCCAGCCAGCGTGGCTTGGAAGAGCCGGTGCGGCCGCCCAGGTATGTGACGGGAGCTAGGCACGCGAAGGAGGCCATGTCGTAACTGTGAAGAGATATGCTGGTTTTTATCTATTTTTATCAAAAATACCTACATGGGGAGCACAACTCTGATGAGATATACTATTATCATACATTTGGTTGGCTTCCAGGTATAAAATGAACAATGTAGGGATAGTTCTTAAGATAGTCAGTTTATTACGGACAGTTTTGTAATTACACTGCGTTTGAAAAACGTCGATACGATGCTGATCATCAATCACCTTTTACTATACTATGAAAGCAGACACTATATTCAGTTTTGATTATAGATTGCAGTATTTCAATGATCATAACGAAATTAAACCTGAATAATACTCATTTTTATAAAATTCTTGTCATTTATTTTTTCATACATTGTGAATCGTCGTATAATCATGTAATTATGCATATAATTAAATTGTGTATGGAAATTAGGTGTCCAGAATGAATTATAAATGTACCGTGTTATGAATTTAGAAGTTATCATATTTTCTTTTAACAAAATATTGCTTTTAAACATGCATCAAGGAAAAATCTTTATGCTAAAGTAAAAACAAAATACAAAAATTCTTTAATTAGATTGACCATCGTAGAGTCTGAGCTCTCAAATAAATTGTCACATATATAACTTTTAAACAGAGAATTGTTCGATCCCGCGTCTAACAAATATTTCTATGCCCTATATAATTAAATAGTTATTCCGGGTCTGGGTGTAGGTATAGGTTAGTGAGATTCGTGCCTGTCAACGCACCCACGATACAGGGGAATTCAAATGATCATTAGAAAATAAAAATAAAAAAAGAATACGGTAAATCCAATACCTATATTAAGTTAATGGGTAAACCACTCACCCCCCAGCTATGACTCCCGTCTGCATCGACCTCAGGCCGAACCTCTTCTCAATGGTGGTGATCACCACATTCACGAACCCATTCACCACCATACCTGAAGACAAACAAACAGTTAGATAAATAAATAGGTTCCCATGGGTCCGGCTTGGAAATTTATTTGAAGGATCGAAACTTATTCCATTTACTGAACAGGGTACTACTCAAATTCTCAGACTTTATTTCTCAAATTTTCCTATCATATGACGTCACGCTTGGCGCAATGGCAGAAATGAAATCGTGTTGTTGTTTTTTTTTTAATCATTATGATATAATGCTTCGCATTTGAATTAACTGATTCATCCACATCTCAACCTAAAACATGCCTCGCAATAACCGATACAAGGTACGATCACACGGTTGGCGCAGTGGCTAAGTGATTATCTTTCTTTACTAGGTGTCGCGGATTCTATTCCCGCACGGAACAAATATTTATATGATCAACAGATAGTTGTTTCGGATCTAGTTGTTTGTGTATGTGACATGTATATTAGTAAATTGTACCTACGATACAGAAGAAATCCTAGTGTGGGGCAACGTCATAAAATAAAAAACAAGTAAATAGAATTAATAGATTGTAACTAATTCAATTTCCCAGACCGTCCTTCTCATGAAAGCGTTTTAAAATATTCATTTTCAGGTCACGAGACCATTCAACGGGTTATGACAATTCAGTACATTGTCCTGAAATTTCTATTCTATGGCAATCATATATCACAATATAACTGCAAGAATTTACAATTAACATGTAATATACAGGAATGCAGGCTTACAAAAATTGACGCGTTCTCATTATCTGACTGAACAAAAAATTAACACGTTTAACAAAATACAATGCTTATCTTAATTACTTTGCAAACTACGTGCGTCACGTGAGATTTAACAGAATACAAAATGTATGATTATGTTGCAATTAGCACTATCGTTTAGTTAATTTACATTCTTGACAAAAACAAGCAGTAAATATAACGTTCCGGACACCAGCCGGACACAGTCACTGGTACGTCAGAATAGTAAATGTTATGCTTGGCTGACTTGAAGATACAAGATGAAAATAGGTATCTGTTAGTACATATTATCAACGCATAATTTTACTGCAGAGGGCTCAATGATATCTGCTTTTTATATTATCACTAGTCCCATGTTTAGTCACTTTTATTGCATTTGGATGCCAGTTTAATCAGATGAGTGAATGTCACAATGCACGTAGCAACTGCTATCTGATCTCTGTAACCTTTAGACCATATTTAATGCTAGATAGATGTTTCATTCAAAGTGGATGCGGAGAGCCAAAGACCGGGCTCAGTGGCGCTTACTGGGAGAGGCCTATGTCCAGCAGTGGACGAATGTGGGCTGATGATAATGATGATGAGATGTTTCATATACGAATATTTATTTAATTTTGTAAGTAGAACGCTACTAAATAGAACTTACACTACTCAACCAAAAAATAAAATAAAAAATGTACACTTATTTAAGTGCAAGCATTTGCTTATACTTGCAGTAAATGATAAGAAAATTTCAATCATTCGCTACACCTCACACAGTCCGAATTCCGTTCATGAATGAAAATTAAAAGATAATCAATAATACAGACATAATGACAATTAGGACACCTTGTATCATATCTAATGGGTGCACTTATTTACAAAAAATAACGTACAAACGACTTCAATATTTCCGAACGACTAACGTAATTTACCAGACGTTTTCACCATCTTAAACAAAGGCATAAAAAAATAATACATCAAATATGTGCATAACAAAAGCAAACCAATTTCCTATGATTTACTGATTGTCAAAAATAGCCGGACAGAAATAACCGGCCAAGCGAGCTGTCCGATGATTAAAGTTTCACGTTTTGGTTCGTATCCGGCGCCGGACGGTGACGGACGGCCGGCCGGACGGTCCGCATTGACTGGAATAGACACACGCCGTTTTCCATTATGTTCCTATCTGTTTTATTAGGCAAATCTGGATTCGCATTTGCTTATTTGGATTTTTCGCTTGTCGGTCTAGGGAGAAATATAGACGGATAATGGTGCTGATTCTGACGGCTAGAAATTATATTGATTTAATTTCACTGTCTCTTTCTATTTAGACTGCCTCATTGGTTTAATGGTCGCAAGCGCGAGGTCCTGGATTCGATTCATAGATATGTTAATGGATTTTTCTAGATGGAAATTCTCAGTAGAGGCACAGAGTCTGGGACTGTGCCCGATACAGGGGAAAAGGCTCGCCCCCTATTACATGGCCCCCTATTATGTGGCTCAATAGCGGAATCGGCGAAGTATACCTATCTAGGTCATAAAAATATTTGTTCCGTGCGGGAATCGAACCCGAGACACGTAGCTAGCAGTCGAACCCCAATCTCCAGTAGTGGATGAGTGTGGGCTGATGATGATGATGATATAATAAATATTATCTACAGTTTTATATATGCATTTGCCAAAATTGTGTTAACATTTTACATAATCGCAAAAAAAAAAAACATAATATGGTGACCTAATCATAAAATATCCATAATCATTATGAAAAGTATTAAAAAAATCTCGGCCAACATAATAGTTTCCTGTAATTTGTAAACCATACATAGCCTTCAAATCAGTATTATTGTTCTGATTGCAGGCAATTTCATAACTTTACCAATTTGCTGATGTTAAGAGATAAGCTTTATATTTAAACTTATGCCATCAATGTCAAAGTCATTGAGGTCGACGAAAATCTGGAACATTCTGTATAAGTAAAACTAGTTTCATAAAATAAAATTCAATATCAATAACATATACAGTCTTAGAATGAAACTGACCTAACTCAAAATTTCTATAACTTCTGAATTGCCTATAAACTGACCTTAAAAAGTATACTTTTATTTATTTATTTATTTCAGGAAAGCTCACAGCTAAATAACAATTGTGGAGAATCAATTAATGTAAACATTTTGCTAATTACAAGCTTTCACAGCACTTTATAAATAGCACATTTATGTTTTTTTTTAAATAGAACAATGTATGTTATTTAAAATAGAGGGTGAGGGGGAACAAATAATAAACAAGTATAAAAGGATTGAGGCTAAAAGGACATAAAAAAAACAAGTTAAAGGTTTTGTGAAGACTTTCTTGCTAATTTCCCGCAAATTGCATTTTTTGACTTAGGTAACTTTCGGTCTGAGGGTGCGATGACACCCACTGCCGCCACCGCCCGACGATTGACTTCTTGTTATCTAATATTTTTTAGTTTTTTTTTTATTTATAACCTTTGCCCCCACACTCTAATTTCTCCTGTATCGTTGGTACAGTTTACTAATGTAGACATGTTACATACATACACTTCCAGACCAGAAACCCGAAACTATCTGTAGATCATACAAATATTTGTTCTGTGTAGGATCGAACCCGCGATACGATGCGTAGAAAGCTTCAAAGCAATCAAAAATGAAAATTTTCTCGCTAAATGTATTTTCCTTGTAAGGGGCTCGTAACTACGATATGTACCATACAGATCAGTGTATCTGCGAGATTAAGCAGCGCTTGCTGAGGTCAGTCCTTGGATGGGTGACCGATTTTCACACATCCAGACCCCTCCGTACCTCGGAAAGCACGTTAAGCACTTGGTCCTTGATGTCATACGAATACTAATGACAGTCGTTACAGGTGTCAGCCCAAAAAGTCTGACAACCAGTCTAACCCTAGAGTAGGTACCCGTTTTTCCCAGTATTTGAGGGGAAGGAAGTCAGATGGCAGTCGCTCCATGTAAATTCTCATATTCAGCCGCAACCGGTTAGACTGGAAGCCAACCCAAAATATATTTTTTCTATACTAATGTTGGTGTTTTTGTCTTGAAATTGACCTAACGTTTTCTAAAGTCAGAACTGTCCCCAGTAAGGGTGGCCACCTTCAATGCCCACCCTGTATAGTTTTATCACTCGGACGACTGTACTCGCAAAATTCAATTTCATTTGAAAGATCTTTATTGATAATAAATGATGATTTAGCACCAGCCCCACATTATTGAAAAATTTTCATCGCCATTTCCCTAAAAAGGCCGTTCACTTACAAAACTGTTTATTATAACGCTAAATTGCGGAGGGTAAGCACAAACAAAGGGCACAAAAACGTTTAGATGCGTGAGTTTCATGCAGTGTCACGTTTTTGCCGAAAATATTGTTTAGGGCCGCGGCACACTGAGGTTATTAATATTTGAGCCTAAGGAATAGGGTATTATAGAAATACCTCGAAGGAATATTAAATTATCCTGATAGTGGAGCGTGGAGGAGTGCGTAGCTAGTTAATTTATCAGTAAGTAAATGTTGTTACCAGAAAATAAGGCCTTTTTCTTATAAAAATTCTTCGACGTTTAAGTATGGCCACAAATTGACATAAAATCCTACTAATATTATAAATATGAAAGTTTGTGAGGATGGATGGATGGATGGATGGATCTTTGTTACTCTTTCACGCCAGAACGTCTGAACGGATCTGGATGAAATTTGGTACAGAGATAGATTATAGTCTGGAATAGCACATAGGCTACTTTTTATCCCGGGAAAACGTACGGGTTCGTAAATCACGCGAGCGAAGCCGCGGGCGGAAGCTAGTATAACATAAGGTATGAAGGGGCCACGGTGATTTTTACTAAATTGTGGCTGTTTTGTGCATACAATATTTATTATGTTTATTTTAATTGGGGCCCTTGTGTCAGTGTCTTAAATAAAGTTTAAGGTTAAATGATTATCTACCTTATCAGAATAACACATATTTTTCAAACACCAAATTAAATATTTTCTAAAAGAAACAGAAAAGTATTGATTCCTTTTATATTTTTATTTATTCCGCAAGTAATTAATTAGATATTCAGCAACGGAAATACTTAATTGGACAGTAAAGTACTTAATTGGTCATATTAGAAACCTGTTTACATGCAAATCATTTAAACCAGTGTAAAATTAGCATTTTACTAAACACAAGGAGAGGTGAACGACATTATAACTAAAGAATTATGATATTCGCGAAACTAAATGAGGAAAATACCGTTGCTTATAAAAAAATGCTTACATTCAATTCGCGTGGGTACAAATGTAAATTGCAGATTATATAAGTATCTAGTTTATGGTAAAAAGAAAAAACTACCGGTACCATAGATAGTATAATCTGATACCTAGATGAAAAAAATAGCGAATGATTTTTAAAGAAGCAGCATTATATTTAGCTCTATACATATATATTTTAGACCCGGGTACGTCTTAAAACTGCGACCAGACACCGGAGGACGGGCAGCAGCGTCCTCTCACTAATCGGTGAGCCACTGCGATCCCCAAGCCGCCTGCCAAGCGTGGGGATCATGGCAAACCCCCCCACTTGGGGGAGGCTTTCGTTCAACAGTGGACGTCTTCTGGCTGATGATGATGATGATGAAACATATATTTTTAGTTCACTATCTCTTTCAATAGGTGTCGTATAGGAATAGCGTAGAAATTGTCACAAAATATTCGTTTAGCAACTCGGTAAACTATGTTCTTATATAACAGCGACGTACGGCACTTTGCTTAAGTCGAACGGTCAATCGGGGTGATTTCAAAGGAAATCGGGACAATCTTCGATCTTTAGAGAATAGAAAGAAACACTAGTAAAATGTAGGTTGGACATTTACAGATCACATAACCATTTGCAGTGATAGCCTAGTGGTAGTGACTGTTGACTGGCAAGTTGGAGGACTCAGGTTCAAACCCAAGGCACGCACCTCTGACTTATCTCTGCTCCGTGCCTTGGAAATCACGTAAAGCCGTTGTTCTTGCGCCTGATCTCCCTGCGGTCGTGTCGGATTACTGTCCAGTCGGACTGTGAGAGTGAAGGAAAAGAGAGTGCACCTATGTTTGCGCACACACTTGTGCTCTACAATATCTCTTGCGTAGCTGGCTAGTGAGATTGGCCGCCGTGACCGAAGTTTGGTCAGGTGGACATTAGTTAATTAACGTAACCATTTGACAGGTAATGTCAATTTAGTTGATTTTATCGGTGTGTAATGTTCTGTTCGGGGTGATCACGCCTCGAAGGTTCTCAATTTGAAGACCATGAAGTTTGCATGGGATTAAGCGTTCAGTGCGCTCCAAACTTTATCCTTTTATAAGATTTCCAAATGAATGTCTAACAATGATACCTACCTACTTTGCTAAAGCACCTAGTATGGCGTGATTAATTGGTTCTATTGAGAACTGCAGCATCATCCCAAGTGGGTGAATAAAGGATTTTAATTAAACGAGAGCTTGGCGAGATTTATGAGAATTTTGTAGGTCTTTTAAACTAACGATGAGTTGAGGTGAGTTGATTCAAATGTCTGAGAAATGATTATGCTTGGCAAGCAAAATTGTCCTCTCTACCTTGGAGACGATTAATGTGGTATCGCTGTTGTAATTAAAAACACAAAAAGGGAAGACCATTGATAAGACGAGTGTCTAGAAATGGCCGTAATTTATCATTTGCCTTTTTTTACATTTGGAAATGCTCATGCATACGCGCCGCCCTGGGGATGGCGACGGGTGATGTCGGACTTACCGATATCAATAAAACCACACGGTGTTCCTGCGGCATACCTGTAGCGCCGGAGATGTGGCTAATAGACGACCTACCGAATAACTGATGGTCAGCCAAAACTGTAAATCTAGACAATGTTCAGTCATACTATTTAAATTCATAGGTCCACTCACAACTTTTCATTGTATGTATAATAAATGCGCATGATCACTCCCCGACCAGCGGTCCCCATGTCATCCCACATAATCCTATTAGAGGATTATACGCTATTGAAAAGATGCATTTTGATATTGGATTCCATGCACAATCTATTCGGTATGAGCGCTGAAGTTTATTGTGGACGTTGCGTAATCTACTGTTATGGGTAGGTCTACTTCTAAGGGTAGATTTTTATATGTGAAAATGCAGGTATCTTCTTAAGTAGAATGAAAATGTATATGAATGTCAAGTATATTTACACCAGAATGAAATTCTGTTTAAGAAAATGGTCGCAGAAATTGCTATACCGAGCCCTGACCTGTTTCATCGTGTTGTGGAGATAAAATAGGACTTCCATTGGCTAATGTATTTCTGTTTGTGAGAGGACTGTTAACTCGCTGATGACAAAGCGAAGTCTCACTCGCCTAATGGCCGCACGATCGGCTACTGAACGTAAGGGTTCGATTCCCAGCTCTGGCAAGCTGACAAAAATTCTTAATACCAGCACGGAATTTTGATTTGATTTCGAATTGTACCCGGTAGATGGCAATAGGCTCGCGCCCTTACATGAGACTCAATAATAACATGCACTAAATAAGGGTGTACATTAGTACACTTCTGCCTTATAACCGGGGAATACAAGGTTGATGCTATGTTATATAGACAAATCCAAGTGATATCGAAAAGCAAACCCTAGATATGCCATCAAAACATTTTTTGAAAAAATCATAGTAATAGCATAGTACATTCACGTCACCAGAGGCGGTACGAGGTGGGGGGGTCGTGGGGATCATGACCTCCCCAAAATCATACACTGCAATTGCACTGCGAAATTCTTGCTTTAAACCTCTAAACAATTAAATCAAAAATAGGTAATATTATCTATATATATAAAAATTAATTGCTGTCTGTTAGCTAAAACTCGAGGACAGCTGAACCAATTTAGCTAATTTTAGTTTTGAAATATTTGTTAAGTTTAGGGAAGGTTTATATGGTGAGGAAATCATTTTTTTTGTAGTGTAGCGTAGCGTAGTGTTGTGTAGTGAAGCGTAGTGTAGTGTAGTGTAGTGTAGTATAGTGTAGTGTAGTGTAGTATAGTGTAGTGTAGTGTAGTGTAGTATAGTGTAGTGTAGTTTAGTGTAGTGTAGTGTATTATAGTGTTGTTCCTAATGCGGACGAAGTCGCGCGGGACACCGTCCTAGTAGTAAATATTTTTGTAATTCTAATTTTCTCAACTTAACCCCCTCCTCGACATACTACTGTCAATATGACCCCCCCCCCTCAAAATGTTTGGCTGCGATCGCGCCTCCATGTCACATAGGTATGTATTGATCTGTTACTTTAGTGTGTCGACTTGTAAACAATAAGTGCATTCCAGAAATTAGCACACCATCAAAGTGTAACCGACACTATCATTGCGCAAGAGTCATAATAGTAAAAGGAAATGAGTTATTATGGTTGCAGTAACCTGCCATTACTTGTGTTGTTGCGTGATTGATACACAACATGTCATTATTGCATATATCATAGTGAACAGGCATTAATGACCTACAAGTCGACACCACAGATAGGTACAGTCAGCATCAAAAATATGTATACACGTAGCGAAATTCAAAACCGAGTTTTAGAGGAAATAGTGATTGAAATCTTGACCAATTTCATACATAGTATCTGTGGATACATAAAGATATGTGGTCATTTAAATTTTATGATTTTAATCAATAACTTTTCAAGAATATGCGTTTGAATCTCATCAATTCAGATCATCTTTTTGATGCTGACTGTACACTATAATTGACTATAACGTGACCGTAAGAAGTTGCTGTGCCGTCGCCGTCGTAGTGATTATTACAGTTACAATATAACTGACCAACCGTGTCGTTAGGTATTATAATATATGGAACATAATATTAACCATTCGGCACCTTTGAAAGTTTCTGGGGTCTTTGAGCTTTTACCTTTTGAATAAGGAGTCCAAATTATTACACAGCGTTTAAATTCGAACGCAAGTCAGCATAAACGAAGCGAATGCTTATCTGATTTCGTTCCCTAAAACAATTAAAAACATTTACATAATTATCCTTATTCAAGTTACCTGGACCGTGGTTACTCTTATCATTTGCAATCACATCAATCTCGCTTAACTTCAACAAAGTATTCACCCTGTATAAATGTTCTAAGACCGCCATTAATTTCATCTCCAGGGAAGCATTTAGTAACACACATTAAAACTAATAGTAGGAATTACAAAGAAAAGTCGCAAAGTAAAGTAATATGTCCGTTTGGAATCCAAACTAATGTTGGGTATTACCGGGATTCGAACGAAATCCCGGAAAACAATGGGACTGTCCCGGAGAGGTCCCGGATGGCGCGTGATGTATGTCGGCGATGGCCCGCGGGTTTCCTACTCCACTTTATAATTGAGAACTATGAACTAGATTATTTGGGGAGTTTTTATAGGAATATTGACGCCATGTTATAGCTAAGTGACTGGCTTTCTGCAGTATTGTGTGTTGCGGGTTCGATCCACGCACGGTGCAAATATTTGTATGACGTACAGAAACTTATTTCAGATCTGGGCGAGCGTACGGATTAGAATTAATATACCTATCGACTGTGACTGGCAACAAGTCCTATCTCGATTTTATGAAGATTTTACTTGGTTATACAATTCTAAACTATTTCATACCCGGCAGTGCTGCAACAAACATATTTTAGTTACTTCAATCAAAATTAGACGCCAAAATCGAATTCATTCAATTTGTACTAACATTGATAGTTTCTTCATAATCCTGTAATGTTGTCAAAAATGAGATAGTACCAGTTGCCAGTTCACAGTCGATATGTAAACTGTACTTACACCGGTTTTTTTTTTAAATAGTTACAATAATCGTAATGATTAACAGGAAACCATTAAATACGTAAATTATTAGAATTTTACAGTGCGATACAACATAAAATTGATTGTACTCGGTTCTCTTTGCAGTGAAGTAATTCAATAATAAATTTAAACAGGTTTTTCATTTAATTCAAGCTCGGTAAGGGACCCACAAACAATAGATTTTGCATTTTATCTACGACTTCGTTATTCCTTAAAGCTAGTTTACATTAAATTAAATAACTAGTGATGCGGTATAACATCGCTTTATTAAAACTGATGCGTGATGCACCAAACATTGCTACTCTATAAAACTGTCAATTTCTTGAACAAATATGATCGTCAAGATATTATAGTAAACAGTAAAAGTGTAATAGCGCGTAAACTAAGTTCCCACGTAACATATTTACCGACGTATTATTTTTACCCATTTTACCCCACCCGCCGTTAAATTTACCCTGTATAATTCAGGAGTGAAGCTAACTTGAAATTAGTTTGAAAATGACGTCCCGTAATAAAGTTCTTGACGATGTTTTGATGTAAGCAGTGGCGTGCGGTTCATAAAGACAGTAACAAAAACTAAAACCGACTCCAAAAAACTCAAAAACAATATATTAATAATTAAATAAATAAATTACAGTTTGATTGCAGTCTACACTTGGAATTTTAATATGATGACATTACAAAAAACCAAATTGCCGTTTAATTGTCGACCCTTAAAATGATTTACGTAAGGTCGATATTCAACAATCATCTGTATGACAGTAATGAATTAAGCTTTGTGGATAAATTGACCTCTGGTGCTACCCGGTAATTCTAAGCTCCCTGTTTAGTGATAGATTGCAGTCCACTTTGCCTGTGTAAGTATCATGCAAAATTCTGATATATCACTATTCTTGGCCTGAACTGAAATTGATTTCTCATAAATTCCGACATGTTATCACCTGATTGTAACTTATTATAGATTCGGGTATTGTTAGATAAGTATGTATATATATATTTGATCCCAATAATATCTCCCCTACTTTAGGAGTAACTAAAAGAACTAATAAAAACAAGTTATGTAGTAAGTTTACGGTTGAAGTAAGGCACAGGCCCCGCGCCAACGCTCGCGCCCCGTATCGCGACGCTGTTAATAACTACCTAGCTAATTTACCTGCTGTGGCCACGAAAGCAGCAACGTTTTATTACCAGTAGAATCTGGAGCTATTCATGGAAGGTTCGTACCTTTAGTGACTTTTAAGAGGTATAGAAACAGATTTATAGACATAGCCAGTGGCGTGCGGTTCATAAAGACAGAAGGACAATGCCTACTCTAAATAACTCCGATAAATAGATATTATAAAAGATATTTGAGGTTGCAAATCATATACATCATTATTTAATCGACAAGGCGACGAACCAAATCCAACACGCAGTAGGTATTTTTAAGTAAATAAGCTTTTAAAATTTTCTGCCTACCCTGTCTAAAAACTCTGTGCACGCCGCTGGACATAGCATCACGCCTGTATTCCCCGAAGGGTTAGTCAAAGCTATACTATTTTCGCTGATGCTGTTATTAAGTCCCATGTAATAGGGGGCCTATTACCATATACCGGGCACGATTCCAGACTCCGAAAAACTTAATAACACTTTGCCCGACGCGAATCGAACGTAGGACCTCAGGGTCAGCAGTCGCGCTTGCAACCGCTAAACGAGCGTTTATGGTTGATATCCAATCCTTTGCATCAATTGACTTTTTACACCCAACAATTTTTTACGCTTTAAAAAACTGTTTAACCGCCTATTCCGTAGCCCTACCGAAAGCATGTGTAATATGTGTATAAGTAGTCTTGAGCAAATGTCGTTGATTGCGTGTAAATAACATGTGATTAGCTTCAAAGGATCAAGATTATTCGCTGCCAAATTAACGCGATTATGTATCATATTAGGATGTCAGTCGCGGCTGCTGTGGCCCTTTTGTTACGTTATGACTTCGTGCCTTCGGACAAAACATGAGTGTTTGGGCTTAGTAATGCGAGCTTTTGATGTGTTGTTACCTACTATGTAAAGACTGGGCTCAATAAAAAATATAATAATTCGAATAAGGTCTGAAATATTTATTGAATATTTTCTTTCTCAAAGATCTTTCAATTATTGAAAAGTTATGTGATGTTAGGTTTTTTTAGAAACGTTGACCCTCCCTAGTAATAGGTAATTCCTGTATCGTGGGTGCGTTTACAAACACATATATTCACATACACAAATACGTAGACCCAAAACAACTATCTGTAGATCATACAAATATTTGTTCCGTGTGGGAAACGAACCCGCGACACGTAGCGCAGTAGGCAATTTCTCAACCAGTGCGCCAATCGAAACGTCGATGATACTTATATGATACCATGATGATTACAATCACAATCAGTGAGCGTGTATTGTCTGTTTCCAATGATAGTCCAAATGACCACGTGAAGCTACTCGAGTTTACAGTCAAATCATTTTGGTCCAATTTTCGTGACATTTCCTACCTTGCAACATTTGAGATACCTATATATTTTTTACATTAACAAGATGTTAGCTATCTATTTGAAAGAAACATCTAGAACCCATCCAAAATCTATCACAGTTATGATAAATATTGTATAAGAAAGCCACAGTCTGGCCCCATTCGCCGTCCGGTACGAAACCGCACAATATTAGCTGCCAGTTGCGGGCGCGTGTGTCCGACACTTTTAAACTGTTTGTGTCGCCAACCCGATACACTCGGCCGAGAGTTACGTTGACACCACAACGAGAACTATATTTTGTTCAAGTCTGACTTCATGCGTCGTCTATTCCCAGTTGACTTTAGTAGAAAAGGAATTAAACCACATTTGATTGATATAAACAAAGTCAATAAGATCAGATAAAGACTTGTGGCGTTAATCTTCTTCTGCACATGTGGCTTCCCTGGTAACTGTCACATCTTGTCTAAACCCTGCGACTTGGTCAGCGTGATTTCGCTTTTTTTTTTTGCATTTGTGTTTTAGATACTTTTATTGTATAACTGTTTTTCTTCTTTTTTATTATTTCTTTTGTGTTTAGTTTTTTATATTGTATAATTTGCGTATTAAAGAAGAATGTAAAACAGTTTTTTGAAAAGAGTATCCATGGAGTTTCCTGCCGGTCTCTTCTCCATAAGACCAACCCACTTTTGGAACCGCGCAACTAGAATCATAACGTTTTAAAAGCGCCCGTAAAGGCCCATTTGAAATAAAAACATTTGACTTTGACTTTGAATATGTCTTCCGACAATATCTTCGTGAGGTGAAAATGCTTCAGGGTTAAAGTTACTGAATTTTCGAGTTTTATCATCTGTCTTGCCTTTTCCTAACTATGGTGGAGACGGTGGTGTCGGCTTCGAGTGTAGCCAGATGCAGTTATATATATCAGTATTTTATACGGAGCGACTGACATCTGGGCTTAGCCACCCAATTACTGGTAATGAAATGAAATGAAATGAAATGAAATGAAATGAAATGAAATGAAATTATTTATTTTGCAATTAGGATTTTTCAATCACTTTTACACGTCTTTTTTAAACTAGATGGCGTCGGCATTTCCTATGACTATCCCTGAGAAGAAACGCCGAAACAAACTCAGGGGTCAAAGTCTATTTTAAAGTCCAGACAGATTGTATTGATGTAAAGGTTTATGTGAGACAAATATAGGGTGGAATAGCCTTTTGAAGAAAGTGCCATAACTATTTGAGCTAACCTGTCGCAACAGAGTGCAAGCATGCATCAGTTATCGTGAGAATTAATGAAATGAAGAGCGCTCAGCCTAGATCTCACTCACATTTACAATGTATAGCGGTTATATATAAGAAATAATTTCAATTTAAACGACATTACAATAACAAAATAATGAAGTAAATAATATAATAATTAATGGCAAAATTTGTATATATAAAAAAAAAAAAAGGAAAGGCTAAAGAGCGGCTCAATCCCAAGCGTTTTTGTCATCTAAATAGTCCGAAATTTTATAGTATCCTTTTTTACAAAGTTTAGATTTAATTACAATTTTGAACTTCTTTAATGTTAAATTACGTATATCATTGGGAAGCTTATTGTAAAAGCGTATACATTGTCCCATGAACGAGTTGCTTATTCTGTGGAGGCGCGTAGCATGTACAGCAAGGTTGTGTTTATTCCTAGTGTTCAAAGAATGAGTATCAGACAGTTTGACAAAGTTCGAAATATTTTTATAAACATATATTAAATTTTCAAAAATATATTGTGACGCTACAGTTAGAATATTAATTTCCTTAAATCTGTGTCTCAGCGACACCCTTGGACCAAGATTATAAATAGCTCGGACAGCCCTTTTTTGCAAGACGAATATAGTATTGATGTCTGCAGAGTTTCCCCAGAGGAGGATGCCGTAAGTCATAACGCTATGAAAATAACTGAAATAAACTATTCTGGCTGTATCCACATCAGTTAAGTGCCGAATTTTTTTGACAGCAAACGCGGCAGAACTAAGCTTACCCGATAATTTGTTTATTTGCGGGCCCCATTGCAGTTTGGCGTCTATAGTGATACCTAGAAAAACAGTCGAATCCACAATGTCCAGTTCCACTCCATTCAATTTAACATTGATTGGTACTTGTCGGACATTGGGCGTTGAAAATTTAAGACATTTGGTTTTTTTCTCATTAAGGAGAAGATTATTAACATTGAACCAATGAACTACATGAGATAGTGCAACGTTAACTTCGCGAAAATCTAGTAATTGTCGTCGAATTTTAAATATTAGAGAAGTATCATCCGCGAACAATACTACCTCGTGATTATCCCGTACGTAATATGGCAAGTCATTAATATAAACTAGAAACAAAAATGGACCTAGAATTGAACCCTGCGGGACGCCCATGGTGACCTCAGATCCCGAAGATCTCTTGCCATTAATATCGACTCTCTGAATTCTATTGCTTAAATAAGAAGATAAGAAGTCGAGAGCCTTGTAGACACTGATATTCAAATATTAGATTGGTTTCAAACATTTTGGACATTAAACGACTATCATAGTTATTCGTATAACCTGCTTTCCGAAGCAGAGGGGCCAGGATGTGTAAAGAACTGACCCATTCAAGAACTGACCGCAGCAAACGCTGCTTGAGCTTGCAATTCGACCGATCTACGTCAGTTTTGTAGTTTTCTAGATTACACCAAAAATATTAAGTTCAAGCAACCCTAAATAATTTCAGTCGCTACTCGTTTTTACTTGGTTCCCTCCCGGTATAGCCCCGGTGCTCACGGTTCGCTGGTCCCGTACGAACACACTCGTCTTGTTGCCGGTATTAGCTTCAAATGTATTGTTCAGTGCACGATTCAAATATTGAATAGCCATTGCAGCTTTAGTTAACCTTGATGTGCGACATTTGATTGGTATTGCAGTGGACCTTACTTCGTGTTAGATAATTATGAGATTAGAGAATGAGGTATACAATTAATTATCATCAATGATCAGGTGCGATCGCAGACAAAGACTTGTGGGGTCATATTAACAGTAAAGTGACTTTAGGGGAGTCATATTAAAGTTAAGCAAATTAGAGTTTATTTCACAATAAAATTAAATATAATACATATTATAAATTAAAAAAATTAAAAAAACGTTTTAAGCAGGTTTTTTTTATTAATTTTTTTTTTGGTTGGTTTTTTAATTTGACGTGTTCGAATTTGGGGGGGTTATGACCCATACAATCCCCCCCATCGGACCGTCACTGTTAATGACTGGGGAGGTACTTAGGAACTATTAGATATCTACTATATTCAATGGTCTGGAACTACGGACTCAACGCGCGAAATGCGGGTGTACAATAGTACACCTCTGTCTTACCCTTCGGGGAATACAGATGTGACGCTATGTTATGTTAAGTTTAATTTATATTGCATTGGACCGATGACACAACACCGAGGAAGTTCAGAAGGTAAAAGTACTAGATAGCATTTCTATTAGGTTATTATAATTAGCTTTTGCCCGCGACTTCGTCCGCGTAACCTACGTGCAATATATAATTTATAGCCCATAGCACTCAGAAATAATGTAGCTTTCTACCACTGAAAGAATTTTTAGAATTGGATCATTAGTTCCTGACATTACCCCCTACATACAAACCCATTTTACCTCTTTATAATATTATAGTATTGAGTCCATAATCACGAAAATCACATTACCCAAACACGCTTTTATTTCACCCAAGTACAAGGAACATATTCGCCGCCTGAGTGACTGCTAGTGCAATAAACCCCTAGTATATAGTACTCCTAACTCGCGTTTACACGGCCCACTGAACTCAATCACAGCGAGCACTCCACGATTCATATTACGGAACTTTATTAGACTTAATCAGATATCAGGTTTATTGGATCATCCATGAGCTATCGGTAGTGACGAAGATCGGCGGGTCTACGAGGTTTCCTCGATTTTCACCATTGTTAACGAAAGTCAAAAATGCATGAAAATAATGTGCGTGTTCACATTCAAATGCGCGTAGTAAAGATAACTTGAAATAGATTTTACATACTTAACTAAACAAGTTGTCCACCAATAATAAATAATAAATTCAACCCATTACTGTCCTACTGCTGGGCAATGGTATCTTCTCAGAATGAGAAGGGTTAGGCCTTAGTCCACCACGCTGGCCCGGTGCGGGTTGGCAGACTACACACACCATCAAGAACTTTATGGAGCCCTATCAGGTGTACAGGTTTCCTCACTATGTTTTCCTTCACCGTCCACCAAGTTTATGTAAACTTATTGGCTACACTGTGCTCGCAAATTTACAATTTCAGATTGCCAGCGTCTAACCAACAGTTAAAAAATGAGAAATAAAAATCGATTACTTGCTACAGATTACAGTAGTTCTAAATCGATCGTATAAATAGTTAATAAAAATCCTTGTGATACCAAATTGCATTCCATCACGACACGCCAAGTTCCACCAAGTTCCCGCACCAAGTTTTCGACTCATAGCCAAGTTTGGGGCTAACTTTAAGCGGTACATTAGCTGCTAACACCTGTCGCTTGATAAATTACTCGGTTTAACTTATACTTTACTGACGCAACTTATCCTGTTAGTATGCAACTTAATATTAAGTGCATTATTTTGCGTCTTGAGGCTTCATTCTTGTACAGCAGTGGCGGATCCAGAAATTTGGAGGAATGAGGCTAGATTCATCAAGCTCTTGCAAAAAATATAAATGTTAGCAGTTGTGTCAAAATTCTTCATTTTCAGATCTTTGTATCCAGTACTGTTTTCTTCGCCAGAGCGCTCTGGTAGAGCGACGATGACCTCTTTTGGATTGGTATTTCGTAGAGTTCTCTTTTACCAATTCTGGATGGTTTTTTTTTTTTTATTAGGTAAGCCCCTCTCCTGATCGTATGTGACGAAATTGCAGAGGATGGATCACGCAAGCGTAAATAATGCCTATTCACTAAATGAGTGCTCGATCCTGGATGGTGTTGACAACAGTTGATATTTGAGTTTCAGTTATTGCTTCATTTTCTATTTCGGTTACTCTTCGTTACCCTATACTTCTGAACCTATTATAAGTTTCTTAAAGCTTAGTCATGGTGTTCAGCGGAGCTATCTCTCTTTGATTGCCAGCGCATGTAGGTTTTAACTAACCTAAATCATCTACGTCCAATTTCTCGTCCTATCCTTAATATATTATCACGCTCACTATGACTTGCGGTATCCCACATTTTCATACTTTGCCAACTTTACCGGGCAACTTTGAATAATGCAAGTTATTAATCATAACTTTGACGTGTTCATTTACACGCCGTAATTAGTTACCACCTTTGCCCGAATTAATTAAAAAAGTTGTGATGTAGACACCCTTCGTTGACGGGATTATGTGGAATTTTTTGATGTTACCAAGTTTAATTTGGAACAAGTTGAGCTCGGGTTTAGAGAGATTTTTGGTTTTATAATTGAGTTTTCGTTTTGTGTTTGGCGGGTTTTTTTGGGATTTACCTGTCAGGGTATGATTATGTCTGCTAGGAAACATTTAATTTGCGGCCAGCAATTTTTACTTGTACAAGTTTTAATATATACATTTTGATGCAATAGCTGAGCGATTCATTTTCTGCGCTACGTGTCGCGACTTCGATTCTCGTTGATCTACAGTTTTTGAGTCTGGATGTGTGTGTGTGCACGTGATATCGCCCGATTGAAACTGGATTGAATTAAAACAACAATATTTAATGTAATTTTTTATTCACTATCATATAAACTTTGATCCTCCATTAACAAACTCTTAAGACGTACAAGTTTATCACAATAAAGTCTAGAAAAAACAAGAGAAATCTAGACAAAAGTTCCTCTAGTCTGGCCATAAAGTTGTTCTAAGTTAGCTGTACCAAGTTGGAACGACAACAGGTGTGCGGCGTGCCTCATTTAACTTTAGACATTTTTATAGCTTTCTGCTTTAAAGTTCTAAGAGCGCAGTATATTTATGGCTTGGGCTAATTAAAAGTACTTAGTAACTGGTATTTATTGGAGGGCTATGTGCTTTTTCTGCAGTTTTAAATTTAAATTAGGCGTCGCTGCAAATATTTTGATTTATAATAGATATTCTTACTAATTAAGTGGAGTGATCGGCACATGCAGTAGGTATAATGATGCATTTTCTTTGTAGGTGCTCTTATAGAACTGAACCTAAACACTGTGACTGAACCTAAACAAATAATAATAATAATAATAATATTGAATTAAAATATGATATCATATTATTCCTCTTTTCTCAATATATCACACGCTATCGGTAGGTCATAACTAATACATATTTATTTTTTTTCACTGCAAATATCGTAGCTTGTTTAAAATTGTAAGCAAGATAAGCCATTGCGAGCGCCCGTGCCGTTAAGTAACTCTAGAAGCTACTTTAAGAACTAAGCACGTTATAGAATTTTGTATCTAATAATGACCAACAGAAACTTTCTGAAAAGGTCATCTGCGTAGCCTATTTCAGATTAGATTGGGAGTCGACCCCAATGTAGCTCATTCAGCTCCCAGTCTAACCGGTTGAGCCTGAATATTAGTATTTTACACGGAGCGACGTCCGCTACTCAACTTTCTGATAAAGTGACTGATAGTTATCACATAGGTATTAATAGCTAATAATTACATATAAAATTACAGCTACTAATAATAATCTAGATGATATTTTGAGAGCTAAAATTAATTCACATATTGAAAATAATTCGATTATGTCTGCCTCTCAAAACGGATGTAAGAATGGGTCCCGAGGTACTAAGGAGCTGCTCCTCATCGACATGGTTATTAGCCAACAGGTTCGAAGATCTCGAAAGAATCTGTCGACATGTTGGATAGATTACAAGAAGGCCTACGACTCGGTCCCTCATACATGGCTCATGAGGGTGCTGGAGTTGTATAAAATAAATACAACTCTACGCACCTTTCTTGCGTCATGTATGGGGCAATGGAGAACTGTTCTTCGCTATCCAGGGTGTCGACAGATTGAAGGGAACGACGAGCCCATTAAAATCGAGCGGGGAATATTTCAGGGTGACAGTTTGAGTCCACTCTGGTTTTGTTTGGCCTTGAACCCTTTGAGCACACTGCTGGAGGGTTCGAGGCTGGGCTATCCTTTGCGGAGAGGAGGTCAGGTGGTATCACACTTGCTTTATATGGATGATTTAAAACTGTTTGCCCCTACTAAATTGCAACTGATGAAGCTACTGAAGGTAACTGAAACTTTCAGTAACTCCATCAGGATGGAATTCGGTGTGGACAAATGTGCAGTCATGCATGTAAAGCGAGGTGGGATAGTGGAATCCGAGGGACTACAACTCTCGGATTCTATAAGCCTGAAATCGCTCTCCGCAAGCGATACTTACAAATACCTGGGTATGTCGGAGGGGTTAGGCATCAATGTGGCTGACATGAAGCAATCGTTACAGGAGCGTTTCTTTGGCCGCTTGAATAAGGTTCTTAAAAGTTCCTTATCAGGTGGCAATAAGGTTCGCGCCTTTAATGGTTGGGTCATGCCAGCCCTGATGTATTCCTTTGGCATACTCAAGTGGACTCAGACTGAACTAGACGCCCTGGATAGGAGAGTCCGGACACTGCTGACCGCAGATCGGATGCATCACCCACGATCGTCGGTGATGAGATTGTACATCCCACGGAAATGTGGAGGGCGAGGCTTTTTAAATGCTAAGACGCTCCACAACCGTGAGGTGTGCAATCTCAGGGAATATTTCCATAAAAGCGACGTGTGTATGCATCGAGATGTGGTCGCAGTGGACAAAGGACTCACCCCGCTGTCGATGGCTAACGAGAACTGGCGCAAACCTGTGGTACTAACTACCAATGATCGCAAGGAGGTATGGCAAGGCAAGGAGCTACACGGACGCTTTTTCCGGGCTCTTCATGGGCCCGATGTAGACTTCATAGCGTCCGTATCTTGGCTACGCTTCGGTGATCTCTTTGGGGAAACCGTCCATAATTGCACAGATAAACCCTTCGAAGTTATCTTGACGAATAACTACCGGAGATATATCATGAAAGACGGGACGGTTGACATATGTCGGGCATGTCACCATCCAGGTGAGTCTATCAGACATATCATATCTGGCTGTTCTCGTTTGGCTAACGGCGAGTACTTACACAGACATAACCAAGTGGCCAAGATCATCCACCAGCAACTTGCTCTGCAGTACAAACTTGTGGATCTTGAGGTACCGTACTACAAGTATGTGCCCGACTCAGTTCTCGAAAATGACCATGTCACGTTGTACTGGGATCGGTCTATCATCACTGACAGGACTATTGTAGCCAATAAGCCTGATATAGTGGTGATAGATCGATTAGCGCGCCGCACGATGATAATCGATATCACCATTCCGCATGACGAGAATCTCGTGAAAGCTGAGAAAGAGAAACAAATGAAGTATCTCGACTTGGCGCACGAGGTTGTTGACATGTGGAATGTCGATTCGGCTATCGTCGTGCCGATTGTTGTGACGGCCAATGGCCTGATGGCCAAGAGCCTCGACCAACATCTCAAGAGGCTCTCGTTGGGCGGCTGGGTCAAGGGACTGATTCAGAAAGCGGTACTCCTTGATACGGCACGTATTGTGAGGAGGTTTCTGTCTCTGGAGCCCTAACCACCGTTAGCTTGGACCCTGTTCCCGATACCGGTTGGTCCCTATTTTTTTTTTTTATATTTATAAATGTATTTTTATTTTATTATTAATTATATTTATAAATTTAAAAAATAAAATATGTAATAAAATAAATAAAGGAGTTAATAATCTAGATGATAATGAATAAGATAATTTATCAGCTAGATTAACTAATCGTCTGATAAATAAATATAGCAAATTCTGATCACGCATCAACTTGTTAAACAGGAACGTATACAATATAAGTTGTGGTTAAACAATCAGCTAGTTTATCAGCAAGTTGTGAAACAGATCCTAAACATTACAAACGAACTCCCCCATTGGGGTGCGGCTACAAATCATGGGTTTATAAAATTTACCGCGCCGATGCGCACGCATATCATAGTGCACTAATACGAATATTAACTGATGGGGAGGGTTTATTATTGCATACACTTAATAAGATTACGTTGTGCAATCGTTGTGATATGGAGGTGGCCTTCATTAATTAAAAATATAATTTTTGTTTAAGGAAGACAAACTATTAATTGTTATGGTTTATGTTTAGTGAAATATTTGTCATGGAATAATACTCTGATATATTTCTCTTTACTGGCAATGTTGGCCCTTGATTTTCTTCATGAGGACAGCGAACTCGCGATATTATAATTGGGTGAATATCATTTTTTTAAAATTTGATGGGGCACTTTATTTTAGTGAATACCTTAATAAACACACATACACACATAATAAACTTATTTTGTTTTAATGGCGCATTTTTTTTTGTAGGTATCCACTAAAAATAAAGTCCGCCATCAAAACATACAAAAAATTATATTCACCCAATTAAAAAAAAATAAGCGTATATCAATGTGCGTATATCAATTAGTGTACCTTGTCAGAAAATAATACTGAATAAAAAACCGTCGACACATTGTTGTTGAGTACAATTAAAAAGAGTATGTGGCGCCTGGTGCCTCTCTGATCCGCAAACACCACAGCACACGAAGATTTGAAAGTTTAATACGTAGTGCAGGAAAAAAAACTATGATCTTTGTGATAGAGCAAAAATGCAACATAAATGCCCCATATCTGCAATATGGAAGGCTTAAACCTCGCCACTCAATAGACGTGTCCACCTTCTAGGTTAAAATAGTAAAAAAATTTAATCGAATATTTTCATTGCTGGTCATAAGGCTCCTAAGAGTCAACTCCAATGCTGTCAGTCATATGCTTTGCGAGCATATCTCTCTACATCTTCCATTCTATTTCAGCAAACCTATATATTATAATAGCGCTATACAAGCTCAAATAACATCAAAAACGTTCTATGCTATAATAAAAAAGCTGTGTACACCTGTTGGCGATACTGGCGCGCCATAACTTCTCGTGCACACCGCCACGCAAAACTTAATGCAGATTTATGGGGAACAAAGTTTTTGACAAGGATTCCAATATACTAGATGGAGTTAACTTCTCTGTTTTGACGCTCAAGGTATAACTAAATGGTGGAATCGTGACAGAAAAAAAAACACTTTAAAACAAAATAATAATAAGCCGTAGGTTTTGTTTTAATAAGATTGAGCATCTTAATATAATGCTTTTGCGTTTTGCCTAATCGTAAAGCAGAATAAAATTTCATTTAATACTATTTGAAAAAAATAAGTTCTTTCTTTGCTCATTATTCTGCACAATGTTTACTGTGAGACGAGCTGAAAAAAGAAACTATCACGGGTTCCGTAACTCGTTGCATCTGATCACAGAAAAATAGGCTCCAGGGCCTTTAGGATAAAAGGTTCGTTAAAGTAGAAATACATCGTCATTATGATGCAGATTACCTGATCTAACTTCTTAGAACTTAAATTCACCAGTAACTGTTTGAATGAAAGGTTTTGGTTGAAGTTGAAATATTTTCAGTTGTTACTTTGTCACCTTTTTTGGGCAGTGACTTGTTTAAAATAATAGCTATAATTAGCTCATCCATCAGCCTTATATCCATGGTGTTATGCACGGCGAGTCGGTGTCGTGTTCCACAACATAATGGCTTTCGAATGCATGGCTACTGTTGCTTTTGTTTTCATAAAAACTTTTAATGTGCGTCATGAGTATATTTTATTTCACATACGCTGTTTGTGAACACCGTGTTTTAATATTAGGTATTAGCTTCCGCCCGCGGCTTCGCCCGCATTGATTATGAGCCCGTGCATTTTTTCGGGTCATATATAGCGCCATCTAGCGTCCTAAAGCAATTGTTACCGTTGTTTTCACAGGGTGAAATGTACCCTATGTCCTTTTCTGTACCCCTGACAATGTATGTGCACGGTTGGCGCAATGGTTGAGAGATCGACTGCTGCGCTACGTGTCGCAGGTTCGATTCCCGCACGGAACAAATATTTGTATGATCTACTGATACTTGTTTCGGGTCTGGATCTTTATGTATGTAAATACACACCGTGCTCCGGAAAGCACGCAAAGCCGCTGGTCTTGCGCCTGATCTCTCTCCGGTCGTGTCGGATTGCCGTCCCATCGGACTATGAGAGTGAAGGAATAGAGAGAGTACCTGTGTTTGCGCACACACTTGTGTTCTATAATATCTCCGGTGAGATTCGCCGCCGTGACCGAAATCGGTTAGGAGGACATTATTTTATTTATGTGCAAAATTTCATGATGATCGGTTCAGTGGTTCAGGCGTGAAAAGGTAACAAACAAACTTACTTTCGCATTTATAATATTAAGTCTGGATGTGGCACAGCCCTATTAAGTTAGAAATAAGGTTATTAGAAAAGTAATTGACCTTTGTGATGATAAATGGAATCGACTGGTTCTAGGCAGTATCTCTATTTATGTTTTGGGTACTTGATAGCTATGCCATAACATAACATAGCATCATCACGCCTGTATTCCCCGAAGGAATAGACAGAGGTGTACTATTATACACCCACATTTCACCAATGTCATTATTGAGTCCCATATAATAGGGGGCGAGCCTATTGCCATCTACCGGGCACGTTTCTAGACTTCGTGCTGATATTGAGAATTTCCATACAGAAAAACCGAATAACACTTTGCCCGACCTGAGAATCGAACCCAGGACCTCATGCTCAGCAGTCGCGCTTCCGATCATTAGACCAATGAGGCAGTCCAAAGTTTATAACTACGTCGTACTAACATAAGCTATGGAAAAGATGAAAGGTCAACAGATGCGTAATAATTCACTTGGAAAACACATATCTCCTGCACCATTGCCCACACTAGGATTGCTTCTGTGTCGTGGGTAGTTTACAAACATACATGTCATATGCACACACAACCAAACCCGAAACAACTATCATACAAATATTTGTTTCGTGCGATTATCAAACCCGTGACACCTAAGGCAGAAAGCTAATAGCTTAGCCACTGCGCCAACCGTGTCGTCAAATAGCACTGGGCTGCACCAAGTCGACTTGACGATATAGATCGAGTCACACTTAATTTTACAGATAAACAGACTTACCGTTTTCAAATATAGGTTATGTAAACATTAGTTCAAGCCTCCATTAATACAAAGTGTCATTACTAATATTTGTTTTACTATACAATCAGTGTTTTAGTGCAGTCGGTGCCCAACATTATCTGACCCCCCTAGAATTTATCATTATAATGTCTAGGAGGGTCAGGTAATCTAGGGCATCGACTATACCTCTGTACACTAATTTACCGATATAAAGCATAAATAGGATGCACTCGCGTGCTCATCATTAACTGATATCTTAACCAATCTTCGGATATATGATTTAAAAAAAAAAAAAAAAAAAAATTATTGGAACAAAAAACAGTTTACAAAAAAAAGTGTCCGTTTTGTACGTTTTTTATTTAATTTTTTTTTTTAATTTTTTACACTATTAATACATTTTAGACAAGAGAGATATCAAGAAGGTTAGGTACTCCTCCATTTAAAATTAAAATAAAAAGGAATTAATATTATTTACCAAAAAAAAATATCATAAAAGAATCTTCTGTATGTTAATCGACTCTGAAACGTGGTTGAGAAAGCTGCCAGCCTTTGCATAAACAGAAAAAGAGGAGGAAAATAATGTATCCCATTTGTTACATTTAAGAAACAGGGTTTATCAACAATATTAACACTTCGCAGGTAGTCATTTCGCCTGGCTTTTAACCTTTTTTCTGCAAAATGAGTATAGAGTGTTTTCACAATGGTATTATATTTACGTCCTAGTCATAAGCGTTAGCGAGTAATGTGAAAAGAGATTGCAGTTAAATATGTTTAGTTCATAGCTCCCTTATTTTTTCCATAAAATTATTTATTCGAAAAATCAAGAAAAAACATCACTGAGCTCCGAATTGTAGAAGACGATTTTTTAACACAATAGACTTTTGCAATTGCATTAATTTGGGACTAGTGACATAGGGCATAGAACATAATAATGCTGCTGTTAATAAATCAAAACAATAGGAGCAGCTGTAGAATGTTTTTTTTTTTTCAATTTATGAATGCGTAAAATAACCTGTCTGTCTAGAATTTCTGCTGAAAATATTTTGGTAACATAACATCACAGTATCAAAGCTATATTGCGGAGTGGGCGGAGGTGTACCGTTATAAATCCATATTTTGCCGATGTCTATTGCCATATACTGGGCACAATCTAACTCCTTTAGATCCTATTCAAATTTAAATTCAAAATTCATTTATTCTAAATAGACACTAGTATTATAGCTACCAGTGTTTTTTGAACGTCAAACATATTATGCACAGTACTAATTCGCCCGCCCTTGACCGCTTCCTCTGTGTTTTAGCTTGGGGAGAAGAAACGGTTCAATAAACTCCCCAGCAACACTCCCATGTCTGTCATTATACAATAAAGAAAAATAATTTATTTAAAGAATGCTATTACAATAATTAAAGCTTAGCAGAAAAGAGAAGTGTGAATGAATGGGATGAAACAAAACTTTTTCGATATTTTCGAACTTTTTCGAAAAAAAATTACATCTTCATCTTATGACTTGCAGTCTACAGTTAATTTCGTGGGCGAATCGCCGGATAAATCTAGTTATACGCCCCCAGTGGCCGAGTTGGTGTTTTTTTTATATTAATTAATGTATTTTATTATTTCATTAACCCTTTCCTGTTTGCTTGGGGTTTAACAAAGGTTTCGTCTGAAACTTAAGTGTTTTCGTTGGGAGTCGGCAGAGCGGGTAATACGATTATGGGTCCGTGTTATTTTTTATAATTTGTCCAGTTTTCAGTGTGGGGATCACGAGCGTGGTCATATTTCTTTGTTGATCTCTTAATAAGATAATTAATTTAGGTTATTGGATAAGTGAATTGCTTTCGAAAATTATATTTCGCATCATATAAGAATATTTGTAATCATCATCATCATCATCAGCCAGAAGACGTCCAGTGCTGAACGAAGGCTTCCCCCAAGGAAGGGATTTGCCATAATCCCCACGCTTGGCAGGCGGCTTGGAGATCGCAGTGGCTCACCGATTAGTGAGAGGACGCTGCTGCCCGTCCTCCGGTGTCTGGCCGCAGCCGCAGTTTTAAGACGTGCCCGGGTCATAGAATATTTGTAATGCGTAGTTTAAAATAAAAATGTAACAATAACAAAAACAAATATTAGTTTTTGTTATGCATTGTTTTTATTTTGTTTAATTAATAATATATTTAAGAATATTGTTTTTACTATATCCTCAAGTACATATGCTGTATAGTTTCATATAAAAATTAATGATAACCTCTTTGTTTTGTTTTTGCTACAGTTTCTTAATGACTTGACTATCAGCTATACCTGTTTAAGTGTGTATTTAAGTTCTCCTTGCTATTTTATTACTTAAGGAAGTTATTTATGTCTCAACAACCAGTGCATTCTATATTTACCGTGTCATTTTAGTTGTTGCCATACAAAATTTACGATCAGTGTGACGAATTTGTATGGGAAGATGATTTCGTCAATTTCTTTTTTATTTTCTAGTCGCTACACCGCAGTTTGTCAACAAAATGATGTGAAATTTCTATTTAGCTATATATATATCTATTATCAGACCCGGGTACGTCTTAAACTGTGGCCAGACACCGGAGGACGGGCAGCAGCGTCTTCTCACTAATCGGTGAGCCACTGCGATCCCCAAGCCGCCTGCCAAGCGTGGGGATTATGGCAAACCCCCCTTGGGGGAGGCCTTCGTTCAGCAGTGGACGTCTTCTGGCTGATGATGATATCTATTATTTTAGAACAAGATTTAAATATGTTTGACATTAGCACAGTTAACGTCACATCCACTTCCGATACATAAACGGATTTTAAACGATAATAACATAAAATTATGTCGTGTGTCTCTCAAGGTGAAATTGTAACAAATATAGAATGGTTGACGTGACTGTCACACGATTATGACTGAATATTTAACACACGTAGTAAAAAATAATTATTATCAGATAAGTATTTTCATTTCAGTAAAACTTATGCGAATGAACATTATCTTAGGTTTACCCAAAAAATAGCAACGAATTGAGTTCCTCGTTGGTCTCGTGGTCGCAGTCGCAGTTCGATTCTCGGCTCGGGCAAAGTATTATTGGGTTCTCAGTAGCAGCAAGAAGACTCGAACTGTGCCCGTTAGATGGCAATGGGTTTGACCCTGTTACATGGGACTCAATAACGGGATCTGCGAAATTTGGGTGCACCTGTACAGTACGTACACCTCTGCCTAAGCCTTCGGGGAATACAGGATAGTAAACGCCAGCAAAATGTATGGAATTATCATTTACGAATCCCGTTATTACCTTCTCAATGTAATAACGGGAGTACATTTTGGTGGCGTTTTATTCTCTAGCGATATTAGCGATACTTTTCCATACAAGTTATGTTAATTATTTATTCTTCATGTATGACGCTTATGACTCATGTCAAAGTCAAAGTTTTTTATTTCAAATAGCCCGTTTCAGGCACTTTTAAAAAGTCAAGACTCTAGGCGCACGGTTCCAAAGAGGGTAGGTCCTATGGAGAAGAGACCGGCAAGGAACTCCATGGATACTAGTTTAAAAAATAATTTATAATTAATATTAAATTAAACATGCATTATTTAAGAAGAAAAATACTTATCAATCAATTAGCTAAAGCATTTTTTAATCACTCTATGCTTGGAACTCTATAATTATAGATAATTTATTTTCTTTTTTAAAAACGATGTACTAAGTCAATGATGTAGTAAGTAACATTAATTATGTATATAAAGGTATTAAGTACACTTACAAACATCAATACTCAATACTTCATTTGCGTTCCACAATGTAGTACTTTGGTGGTAGGCTTAAAACTATGAGATCGAATTGTGGACCCTGTCGGGCACAGCAAAAGTAGGAGATAAGAAGGGGATTCGTGTTTTTAAACATATATTAATTTGAATAAAAATATCTCATGAATCTTAATATTATAATCATTATTATTTTAGTAACTTATCGTTTACATATTCATTTAGATTTTAGTAGTATTTGTTTAGTAATAGTTTTTATAATTAATTTATGAATATATTAATTTTATTTTCGCTTTTGTTTGTTTGAAGGTTTAAAGTTGTTTGGTGTCGTAGTGTATAAGTTGCATCTGCCAAATCAAAATTTGTTTTGTGCGGGAATCTAACCCGCGACTTTTTGTACATAAATACTTGCACGTTAATATATAAATTGCTTACATTCTGTTAATTAGATCTGGTTCTAATCTAATATGTTTAGTACCTCGTTCAGCAACTACACATAACCCATTTCTCTCAATTAACTGTTATAATTTGGAACACGCGGCGACAGCGCAGGAGCATGTGGAATTAATTTGATTGTTACTTTATAATGGACTGCGCACCCCTTCTGCTGGTACCACCCCCATATCCTTGCATAGTTATGGGAGACAGTTATGAAATTACCTTATAATTATGATAGTAGAAGCAATCTACATTATGGGCTCGGAACTACATAGAAGTTAAGCAGCGCTTGCTGAGGTCAGTCCTCGGATGGGTCAGCGAACTTTGCGGTTGTCAAACTTAGGTTCCATCATCCATGGAAATGGTCCATGAGTGATGGACCATTTCCATGAGGGCAAGGAATGCCTTGCTCTCGAATTTCAGTATGCTACCGTAGTCGTAAGATGATGTTGAATGCACAAAAGAACATAAACAGAAATGGACGTATCCATAATACGGAACCTTATGAATATAGTTTAGCTAAAAGTTTTCATACAAAATGCGTTAACGTTTTTACCCCACTAAACATGAGCTGATTTTGCTGATTCTTTTATATGTTATAGACACAAATAAAAACTAGGTCGTCACGTTTTTGTTTTTTTTTTATATTGTTTATAGACTGAGAAAGAATTGACCCTCAAAATGCTTTTTTTTTTACTAAAAATCTTCCTTATACTTATCTCGTGATAATTATTAAATGAAACAAAGTTTAAAAAAAAATCTGTATCGTGTCGACCTTGTTAATAATCTGACAAAACGATAGAGACCAATATCAAATTAATTCGTTAATATTTCGATGTAAGAAAACACCTTTCTTGCGCATATTTCATACAATTTCCAGACAATTTTGTCAGAAGCCGGCATCTAAATGATACTCTTAAGAATGCAATATTATACATAGATATGTTCTATATAAACCTGGTATTTATAGTAACACAGTTTCATGTCGGAAGCCAATTTCATATGGAAAGTGTGTGATCCGCGAGACGCGATCTTAACATAATTTCACACAGATACAATACGCGTGTGCTTTCTAAGAGCTCGCACTGTTTGTCCAGATCATTGGCTGCGGCGATTTGCATAGATTTATCTGAATATGTAGATGTCGTGTAAAAAGAATAAGAGATTGTGATTATTCATGAGAAAAACATTCTGTGAAACATGGCTATATATATCGATATTTAATATAACATAGCACCACGCCTGTATTCCCCGAAGGGTTAGGCAGAGGTGTACTATTGTACACCCACATTTCACAGCCTTTTTCAGAGGCCTTTGCTTTCAGCCGGGCACAGTAGACCCTATGCCTATAAATTTAGATAAAACTAAAATCATGCAGTTCCATCAACGTCGTACAAATCCTAATATAAATTTGACATATAAAAATTACAAAATAGAAACAGTTACTAATGCAAAGTTCTTAGGTATAATGGTAGACAGTAAATTGACATGGAAACCACAAATAGAACACCTATGTAACAGACTAAGTAAATGTGCATACGCACTTTTCCAATTATCCAAAAAAGTAAGTATTAGTACTTTATTGACAGCCTACCATGGACTAGTGGCCTCAGTGTTACGGTACGGAATTATCTTTTGGGGACAATCAACTGATAGAGATCTAATATTTAAGATGCAAAAACGTTGTGTGAGGTCTATGTGTGGGTTAAAGACTACTGATAGCTGTGTACCATATTTCAAGTCACTGAAAATACTCACACTACCAGCGTTATATATTTTAGAAACTGCAGTATTCATAAAAAGCAACCCTCACCTATTTGAAAAAATATCTGCTAAAAAAACAATGCCAATACGTGCTCAATATATGTCACAGTTATGTAATATAAAATGTAAGACGTCTTTAATGCAAAAGAGCTTTTTTGGCATTGCACCGAAAATATTTAATAAAATACCTGACAATATCAAAAATATGCCTCTAGTAAAATGTAAAAAAGCTCTTACATCATTATTAATTGAAAAATGTTATTATAAAATTGAAGACTTTTTGAATGATAATTTAATACAAAAGTAAAAATAACATAATTACGCATGCATGCATGTTATCTAAATAAATATTTGTACGTCAAAATTGACAAGACATAGCGCACTACCTAGTTTTTAAGATCCATTTATATGTTAACCTATGTTTCACAAATAAATTGATTTGATTTGATTTGATTTGATTTGATGGTGTTATACTTCGTTCCCCCATGTTATACTCAAAAGAAGTGCTTATATAAAATACTAGCGACCCGCCCCGGCATCGCACGGGTAGCAGAGCATACACGCTTACATTTTATTTTTCCTAAAACGATGATCTAATTTAATTTAATACGGATACATAACTCTGTTTACTCGGCGCACGCGCGTAAAGATCCCAGTCGGCATGAGTTTTTCCGACATCTACAACAATCATCGTCATTTCAGCCAATTTACAAAAAACTTTAATAAATTATACATCTAAACCTTCTTCATGAATCACTCTGACTATTGTTAAAAACTGTATGAAAATTAGTTCAGTAGTTTTTGAGTTTATCGCGTTCGGACAGACAGATGAAATAAGGCGAATTAGTTTTATAATATGTAGTGATTATTCAGAACATAACATCATAATCATAAGTAATTGGAAACAAACCTCGATTATAAGTGGGCACGCGCCGAGTGAAGTCCAAAAATATTCCTATTGTTCAGAACAATGACTAATAAAATGACCCTGCCCTATGTCAATCCTGTAACATGTGTGACGTCATTATATTGTCAATAAGACGTCCTGTTATAGACCTCCGAATATCTGCAGAAGGTCTTATAGTACCTACTAACGTACAGGTTCAGTGACCCCAACCTTCAGCACCAAAAATAAGCTACTGATTTTATTCACCTTCAAACATTAATCCTTATCACTTTCTAATACTAATTAGTTGGTACTTTTGTCCGGAATGCATGACATGAAAGTATTGTGTCGTAGTTTTATAGTTTTGTTTACTCAAGATACAGTTTTGCTTTAAAAAGGTTTTTTGAAATCAGTGTGCCGTATGTATGGCGCAAAAATAAATGTTCGAAGATGTTCAGTACCTCTATCACGAGTTTTCTAACTATTTACTATCATAGTAAAGTAAATTTTCATAATAGCGATTTTAATTCTTAACTTGGTTACATTAGGGATTAGAGTCGCTTATGTGACATATGTGTCATAGTTAAATTTTGATTTACTATTTACGATATTATAGAGATGTCATGTTAGCGACTCTAATCTCTAATATAACCAAGTTAAGATCTAAAATCGCTTGCATAAAAATTTACACTTACTATGAAAGTAAATAGTGAAAATTGGTTTTAAAGCTACAGAACAAACAACCTTAGTAAGTCTACATAGGAATTTGCACTAAACTGCTTTCAATATACCGTTACAACACTAAACTTTAAAACCTATGTACTGTCCTATATTACTTCAATTTTTAATCCATCTAACAAAAATCCTATATGAAAACACTCACCCTGTATAGCTCCAGCCCAGCACAGCCAGAACAGCGCCCACTTGGCCGTCCGGAACCGCTGCAGCCATAAAGGTCGGAACATGCCCCAACCACACTTAAGGGACTGCTCCTCATCGTGGGCCGCCCTTTTCGGAGACGTCGGTTCTGCTTCTGTTGAAGCCTGGAAATAAGAAAATGATTATCGTAAGTCCTCTTTTACTCTCGTATCGCCTTCATTAGCGGTTCTTCAAGGTTTAATCGGAGAATCAACTGTATACTGCGCATGGCACTGGCCCGAACGTATTTCGTTACTCGGGGGTTCAGTCCGTGCAGACTAACATTACAACTCTTTGATGATATAATTAATTATATTATCGTAGGCCTGATTTTTCAATGTTTAAATTTAATGTATGCAGCTGTTAATTTGAAATTGGAACTGTTTTTGTATGGACTTATCAGAAAAATAACTTATCTGAGGTTTATGTATCGGTCAGAATATCCCCTTTTGGCTAAATTAATCCTGCAGCCTACATACATCTTCACTTAAAGATATAAATATACATATTAAGACAGACTCGTTATTTTAGCTACAGAAAGTCAGGAACGATATAATTTGACTTCTTCGAAATAGAAATAAACAATTGAGCCTAAATGAAATCATAACAGGCACAAGCAGTTATATTTGACAAGGTCTACTAAATAAAGATTTAGTAAAAACATTATGATGGACTCAGATAATACGGAGTGGGCGTTTCCGAGTTAAAGAATTTGAATCATACCAAGAGCTATGCGCTTGTATTAATAAAAGAGATTTATTGGACGGCTCCATAAAAATAATTTGTATGAAATGGAAAGATAAGAAGTGCGTCAATCACTTCGTTTAATTCTATAATGAGTTTGATATGATGGTCATCATCTGCCTAGCCTTTTCCCAACTATTGGGGTCGACTCCCAGTCTAACCATACGCGGGTGAATAGTGACACCAGTATTTTTACACGGTGCGACGAATTCAAAGAAAAGGGAAGCCGCGAATGTGTTAACACGTTTTAACGCAATTTTTGCGGCCGGTTGGTACTCGTTGAAGTTCCTAGAATTGAATCTAACTATTGATTATAAAGCAATACTAGGTTATCATGACCCTATGACCTGAATGGTGTTGTCGCGTGCATATAATATATATAGCCAAGCCAACAATATAATTTTTCACCTTGTATATTTTTGCATGTTGTACATAATTTGCAAAATGTACATACTTTAGATGAATAAAAAAGGGTTAATTAGGTCACCGAGTTTGGTGCAATTTTCATAATAATCACAATTGGTACTGGGGTTATGGGGTCAAGGAAATGCACTGCATGGATGTACAATACTTCATGTAAAAAAGTTTAAAATACAAAAAAAAAAAAAAACAAAGATCAAACGGCAGCCTCATTACGTAAATAAGCGACAGCAACGCGATAGCCACGCGACAGCAATCACACTGTCAGCCAATACATTATTTGTCACAAAAATGACGTTTGACAGAAGTTATCGCGCGATCTACGCCTGTCGCTACATCGGTAATTAGGCTGCGGGACGCAGTGGGCGTTTCCGAGTTACGGAAACGAAGTCATCTTCTCATACATCTACAGTGATTCAGTAATTTATTAAATTAGATAATTTTGCTCAAGTTCATTGCAACAGCAATTGTCCCTCCAGATCAATTAGATGACTATCACTACATATTATAAAACAAAGTCACTCATGGCGTCTGTCTGTCTGTTCACGATAAACTCAAAAACTACTGAACGGATTTTCATGCGGTTTTCACCAATATACAGAGTGATTCATGAGGAAGGTTTAGATGTATAATTTGTTAAGGTTTGTGTAAATTAGCTGAAATATGACTATGATTGTTGAAGAAGTCGGAGTTGTACTTATATTCGTATTATTGAAGAAGCCTAATCCACGCGGGTGAAGCCGCGGGCGGAAGCTCGTATGTAATAAGCACAGATATAAGTTTATACGACTTTCAGTCTACGATACAAGAAATAAAGTATAAATTATCATAATAATTGTTGGTTTGATATGTAATATGTGTTTACAAACACGAATAAGTGTTTATCACAAATACCCAGACCCGGAAATATCTGTAGGTCGTATAATTATTTGTTCCGTGAGGGAATCAAACCCATGACACGTACTGTAGCAATCGAACGCCCAACTATTATAAATTCACTATATAATATGCAGTATAGTACAAATAGAAGAAACTCAAAGGATATTCAGCACACGCGTTACAAAGAGCGTGAAATATAATTTTAAGTCTGAAATCTAATCTATTTCTGAGCAAATTCAAATCTCTTCTCCCTATTAGAACGTCACGTGTATGACTTGAATGGCTCTAAATGGGCCATACAGGCCTCACAATAGGCTCGTAGACCAACAATATGTGCCACAACAGCTTATATCCTGTCCTTTATGCTCAAGTGCTTAATACTTTGCCACAAGGGAGTATTTGTGACGTATATTTTGAGTACAGTATGTATAAATTGAATATGCTGCTATGAATGCGAAAGTTTTATTGGTGTAATAGCTCAGGAACAAATCGAGGAGTTACCTCAATACATGTTCACGTGCCTTTTATGGGTATCCAATCCAGATTTTCAGTGTAAATTAGAGTTACACAGTGTTATCAGAGACGGAGAAATGTTATTATTTTAAACCATGAATCCGCAGTCGGACACTGACGGCTGATGGACAGTTGGTTTTCTATTGAGTCTACACAAAATTCGAGAATTAAATTGGACATAGCGAGAGAGACAAGAAGAATAATAAAGCGATAGGTCAATAGGTCTCATGTGAGGAGTCGTGATAGGACAATTATAATTATTGGTCAAAATTTAAAACATAACATCTTTTTGCCGACCTTTAAGCATAATTTCTAAGCCATAAGGCTTGTAAAAGGCAGTATTTTTACCGTCTACTTTTAATCAAGATGATGCAACACTTGCATAATAAAAAAATAAGAAGCTTTTGGCCAACATTATCTATACCTATGTAAAGTAAAGCGCCATCTATTAGAGTGAAGCTACAACAACAAACCCTGAATCGCACTATGAAAGTTTACAACGATTCTAACACATATACGAATATCCGACATCAACTGTCGGACTTCGGCCCGCCAGGCTAACCACCTTGCCTGGTCGGAGGATCCTACCTTTTCAATGGAGGAACACCATACCTCGTTCCTCCATACCTATAAATATAAATTAAATACCGTTCGTTATTAAACACATCACTTGAGAAAATCTGGACTGATTTTGCTAATTTTTTCAATGTTCTTAACGTTTTAGAGAAAGTAATATGGAAATGTTGCTCGGAAAATTGGACACGCCAGCAAAGTCGCGGGCAACAGCTAGTTAGGTATAAATAAATCGTTAATCGTTATAGTGTTTCTGCCTTGGTGTGAACTGCCTCCTATTTCCAAATAACCCCAATTAAAAGGCAATAAAACCCCACAATCTTATGTCAAGTTGACAGCATAATTACACCATGTTCGAACCTTTCAAGGCTAGGTCGTTACCATCTAATCCCCAAGGCCTATGAGGTCGAAACACCAATGAGTGAAGCCTGATTTTATTTCATATTTCCGATAAAACTCTGACTAACAACTAACACGCTGAGGATTAATTCTTGTTTAGTTTTAATACGAGTTCAAGGTGCTTATTTAATTCTTAGTTTATTAGATACCAATTATTTATTTTTGGAAATGTAAGCAAGGCTTGACTTTAGGGGTTTCGATAATAGATGAACTATCATTGTCACCACCAGGGGCCTCTTAAAGTTCGCCGCTAGTAGGTACGTACATAGTCCTAGCCCAAAAAAGAGGTATTGCCTGAATCCACCAGTTGGCAGTGGCTTTGATACTGGTGCCGCTGGTACCCGTCAATGGTTTGGAGCAATTTGACTGGTAACTTAGTATGCAGACCATTGAATAGATAAGTAATTATTATACGTGAACAACAGAACTTGGTAGAATACCTGATAATGTTTGGAGGTTTAAATACGTTTTACAATATTTAAAAAATATGGGTATTTTTAATAAACTGAAATGAAAATCTTTATTCCTATCTTTATATTAGTAGGTTGTTAACCCTATAATAGACAGACTGCCAAATATCAATAAAAAAATCCACATTTACATACCCATATAGAGTGCCATAATAATCCCTATTAATTACAGTACTAAAGATAACACACCACTAGTCATTTAATGTGTTTAATTACTGCCTTCACTTTGTCTGAGTGGAAAACATTTATTCTTTGAACTGTGTTTAGTATAAGTTACAGTGGTAGACCCGAGTATTCCGTAGTGGAGTTTTTTCTTTGGATATTTTATCATGAATGACTATAGACCAGTGGTCACATGCGGCCCTTTGACTCCTCTGCTGCGGCTCTTCCACGAAAAGCTCGAGAGTGTACTTTTAATCCTATCTCCGTAATAATGTCTCCTACTAAAGCAAAGCTTAAGTTATAAAAATATGACTCCTTGAATAACTTTCAGTTGTGTGTTGTGTTCATTTGGCTCCTTTGGATACACCATTGGACCACTGCTATAGACCATTTAGCATAATAACTTTTACAAGAAGTGATAGCCTACCGGTTGAAATCTCTCGTCCTATGTATGAGTTATCTACATCTACTTTTCGAAGTCGTGTCCAGATTAATTATAATTTGATTATGCCTTGCGTTAATGGTGAAGGAAACATCGTATAAAACCAGTACACTGAGGCAGCTTCATAATGTTTTTGATGGTGTGCATTGTCCGCCAACCCGCACCAGGCTAGCGTAGTAGACTAAAACCTAACCCTTCTTATTCTGAGGCAATGGGAAAGTACCAAAGGGGTGGAATAATTATTAGAGTATTATTTCCTAGTAGCCAATCTCGTAGGCTCTAAAATAACAAAAAAAAAATTGAAATAATGTGCAGTAGTTCTAACACATTTGAAAGTCATTATAAAGAGGTTATTTCAAGAGTTTCGTGTTTTGTTATTTATGGTTTCGAACTTGACATTATTACAATGTTGTTCAGTTCACATAACTCGTTGTGAGATCTTGCAACTACTTGTCTCGAGAAAACGTTTTTGTTAACTGACCATTTTTAAAGTTGATACGGTAACGCTGATTAAAGTTATTTTAGTTTTAAAGCCTTTTCTATTGAATATTTGTTGGAAAAACGCCTTTGGGAAACACTCCTGAAATAATATTATAATTATATAGATGCGTTTTGATTAGCACTTACACTGAAGAACATTATTTCTATGAGAATATACTTATGATCATTTGGCCGATCGTGTTTTGTTTGTAGATATATTTTATTCTTCCGAGTTCAGTCTCGTTCTATTAGGAGTTAGTGAGTGCCAGTTGCGTGCGGTTCATAAAGACAATAAAACACTGAATACCCTACATAACTCAGATAAATATTAATTATCGTGTTATATTTTATTCTAATATCTAATATTGTATCTTCGATTAATACAATATACAAAAAATTCGGGTGAATGGTTAATCTAACTTGTTTTGTCAAGGATTGTAGATCGTTCGTTATAGTTATTTACATATATTTTTATAAGATGTAATTTCTATATTTAAACTGATTACGCATCTTTATCGAGATGGTTAATTTTTTATTTTAAATGTACGGTGAAAAATAAAGACACAGATTAAATACCACTGGGACCATATAAAATATTTTCAACTGTTTTTCATTTGAAAATAATCTGAAACCATATCCACTTATGTACATGTAAGTAAATAGGAAATGACGTGACAGGTTATCAGTAAGCAGTTTTGAAGTCAAGGTTCAGGGCAAAGGTTCGCACGCGATTCCTAACATGCGTGAATTTATTGAAACGTTAGCATTTGAGGGTTCAAACGTCACTTTCAGCAGATATATGCCGACTTTTTTATAAAAAAAATTACTCAAAAACACAAGACAATCAAAAATTTATTTACTGTGCGACACTTGAAGGGTTAAGCACACATATTTTATAAAATAAATTACGTCATGCTGTACATTTGGTATCTCAGTACGAAAAACATGAACGAAACAATGATTTTTTCAAGAATTTTGGCCTCTTATTTTACCATAAAGGCTCACAATTGTCCCTATTTATTTTTCACTTTAAATAAAGAACTTACCAACTATTCATTAACAAACAAACAAAAAAACAATATATTACCATTGTCGAACAAAAATCGTGTTGCACTCTAATTGAGTTGAGTTCTAATTTCAAATCATTCCGTGTAAACTTCGTGAGTCGTCGTGAGAAGTTTGGTCGCGGTAAGGAGCGACACGCGATGGACGGGCGGGACGACCCCTCGCGGGCTACTGAGGGAACGACCAGCACACCTCCGTTTATAAACAGGGAGTGTAGTATATGCTAGATTTGTAGAGAACTGATGTACGGAGGGATGGAAATACCGTGATTGAAAAAAAAGTATGGTGACTATTTCTGGTGATTTATGAATCTGTTAAAAAATAATACGCCCATTGGAGGGTTAAAATATGGATGTTGAATAATGTTGATATTGAATATGCAGTTTAATGTAGCTCGTCATACTTAAGTTAGCATCTAAGTAGCGTTTACAAAAATACATCATATAAAATATTAAAATCTGTGGTTTAACTGTAAAAAATATCTTTACTTTTAAATCGTGGCGGATGTTACGTCATATAAATATAAATATGTAGCTACTTTTTAAATTAAAATATTAAAACAAGCTTTGATTTGATTGTTATCCTACTAATATTATAAACGCGAAAGTTTGTGAGGATGGATGGATGGATGGATGTTTATTACTCTTTTACGCCAGAACGGCTGAACGGATCTGGATGACATTTGGCACAGAGATAGATTATAGTCTGGAATAGCACATAGGCTACTTTTTATCCAGGGAAAATGTACGAGTTCGTGAACCACGCGGGTGAAGCCGCGTGCGGAAGGTAGTGTTTTATAATCAAAGATATACTATAAGTAATTTATTATAAATAAATAACACAAACAAGAGCTGTTGTAGTTTGTTTTTACTTAATCTGTACACGGTTTGCTTAATATATTTTTTATTATGTTAGTGAAATAACATCCTTAAAATGTTTTTTTTTTCGACAGTATAAAATTAAATGTAACGTATTAAAATATTTTGCGTTATTTCAAATACATTTAAGAAATTAGTCAGTTAACCTATTGTGCCTAGTTCATAATAGGCTAGTTGAATGCATCAAAAAAATCTGAAATCTTGTTTGGTAAATAGTTTTCCTTCTAAATACTCAGTAAAACTCAATCTCTTGCTTATCTATTGCGTTTTCAATTTTTAATTTATCAAAATCACACAATAAATAAGTCAATGGCAATGAAAAACTATGACGTCACGCCTTGCTATTCCAAACATTTTTAGAACAAAATATCGTTTTTGACAATTCATAAAAAGTAACTCAGATGACTAGTAGTCAACTACCGTATTATGTCTTTTAGGGACACTGACCTCTATACTATAAATAGAGATCAGTGATTGAGATAGATTTTTTGACAGACAGAAGAACATAGGTCATCGAAATAATATTTGACATAATATTTCGATGACATAGGTAGACTTAGGATATCGCAGATCTATGGTTTATTATAAGTGACATTTAGAAAAAACGTAACAATTCTCTTTTTTGTTAGAGTCATGTATGAAACCTTGTCATTGAGTCGCGGGTTGAACCCGCCTCCTCGCACGAAACAAATATTTGTATGATCTACAGATAGTTGTTTCGGGTCTGGATGTGTGTGCATGTGACATGTATGTTTGTAAACTGTAACCACGATACAGAAGTAATCCTAGAGGGGGGAATCAAAGTTTGGACAGTTCCTAAAGACAATTATTCCAAAAATATTAAATGTAAAACTTAAATTGATGTGAAAAGAATGTGTCCTCAACAAACCGGTCACGGCCAAAGTTCCTACATCCTGTCTCATAGTTTAATGGAATTACGACCTCATTGGAATCGCTATAGCTACAATACTATACAATCTTAATATCGAACGGATGGAGCCACCTATAGAGTCTAACGAATTAATTTAACCTCCTTCAGTTAAAGTGGAGAGCACTCTAGTTTTAATCTGTACTCCGCCGTAGTACTGCGCACGTGCGAACTTGACGTGACTTTAATTTGAATTTGGAACATAATGAAATTCGCGCCATATTTATGGCCTTTGGAGGGAAATCGAGAACGGCTGGCGAGAGGTACTTAGGTCTACATATTTACGTTTAAAATGAATTCTTTTTCAGTATTGTAATGTTTTAACTTAGCAAAACGGAGTCGTTTTTAATTGTTATTTTTTAAACGTTTTTTTACACGTTGCCCCACACTACGATGTCTCCTGTGTCGTGGGTACATTTTTACAAACATACATTTTACAAGCAGGCACAACCAGACCCGAAACAACTATCTATAGATCATGCAAAAATTTGTTCCGCGCAGGAATCGAAGCCGCGACACTTGCGCAGAAAGCTAATCACTTGGCCAATGCGCCAACCGTGCCGTCAAATAATATATGAAGAAATTCAAAGTCGCAAGTAATTTCTTTATAGGTTAGATTGAACACAGCTGCTTTAATCAGTGTACAGTCAGCATCAAAAATATGTATACACGTAGCAAATTCAAACGCTTATTCCAGGAAAACTATTGGTTAAAATCATACAATTTAAATGACTATGTATTTTTATGTATCCGCAGATACTATGTGTCAAATTGGTCAAGATTTCAATTACTATTTCTTACTTTACTAAAAATAGTTTTTGATTTTCATTAAGTGTATACATATGTATACATACATATATATTTATTATGTGATAGCCTAGCGGTTGAACGCTTGCCTTCCATGCAGAAGGGTCTTTGACTTTTCGGAATCATGTGCGGATCAGAATTTGATCATCACTTGTTTACTGTGAAGGAAAACATCATGAGGAAACCTGCACACCTGAGAGGGCTCCATAAAGTTCTTGACGGTGTGTGCAGCCCGCCAACCCGCATCGGGCCAGCGTGGTGGACTAAGACCTAACCCTTCTCGTCTGAGAAGAGACCCTTGCCCAGCAGTGGGACAGTAATGGGTTGAATTTATTTATTATACAATCATATTATTGATGCTGTTTGTACTATGTATATTGTTTATGTAGTATGCATTAACTGTGTCTCGTGTTAACACACAAAACATACAGTTTCTTGTCGTGTATGAACGCGCACGTTTTACGTAATATACCTATGTATGCTGCAGTTATTTCTACCTACATACATTTAAGCGATAAGGCACAGAACATTATAAAAATACACTCCTAAATCTACTTCCTATTCTAATAATATTATAAATGTGAAAGTTTGTGAGGATGGATGGATGGATCTTTGTTACTCTTTCACGCCAGAACGGCTGAACGGATCTGAATAAAATTTGGCACAGAGATAGATCATAGTCTGGATAACACATAGGCTACTTTTTATCCCAGGAAAATGTACGGGTTCGTAAGCCACGCGGGCAAAGCCGCGGGCGGAAGCTAGTCTTTTTATTATACTAGCTTCCGTCCGCGGCGTCGCCCGCGTCCGTTTGCCAAATTTCATTCAGATCCATTCGGCCGTTCGGGCGTGAAAGAGTAACAAAGATCCATCCATCCAACCATCCATCCATCCATCCTCACAAACTTTTGCATACATATTTAATATTGGTAAGATTAGTAGGATTAAAATATTAGTAGGATTTATCTCGTAAGCCCACGATATAGAAATTATTCCTAGTGTTAGTCAACGTTTTTCTAAAAAAAATGCCGATGATGGCATGTTTGGAAACTTGGCTGTTACGTCGTCGTGTTTGGAGTAAATTCCCTAAGCCAAGTGGTACATGCCACTATTTATTCTACCAAATAAAAGCATTACCTGTGGTCTGGTCTGCTCGTCGTCCCGCCTGCCCGTCCTCAGGTCTATGGTGTGGAACCCATCGTCGGCGGCCTCGAACGCCTTATTCACACAACCCCCGGACACCTCCGACGACATCGTTTTCTGAATAGAAATGACACACGTATTACTATATAGAAGAATATGTTGATTACTATTATATCTGTTAAAAATATAATATGTTGAGACCGAAATTCTAAGTCTATGGTTGAGACGTTATAGATCAAATATGACGGCAAATCAGTCAAATATCCCTGCACTCAATATTTTGTTTTTAATAACAACAGGGTAGACAAAAATGAAGAAGCGCATATTACAAATTACCACTCTTTAACTAAAACTGACTTGGAGTTTCTTGTCCGTTCTCCTCCATTGGAAATCAACACTTCGGAACGTGGCAACTAGAGTCTGACTATTCATAAGTGTCTGGAAATGGTTTTCATAAGTAAAAATATATTTGACTAGCTTTCGCCCGCGACTTCGTCCGCGTAACCCACATGCAATATATTATTTAAAGCCTATAAGCACTCAGGAATAATCTAGTTTTCTACCGGTAAAAGAATTTTTAGAATCGGATCATTAGTTCCGGAGATTACCCCCTACATACAAACAAATTTTATCTCTTTACAATATTACTATAGAAGAGTTGATTTGACTTCGAATAAAAACTGCCAGGCAACCTTTAATAGCATTTATGTTTCTTACCACAGCTTAAATTAATCCTAGCTTTCGCTTGTACAAAAATCTCATGATGGCAACAAAGTCAAAGTCAAAGGTTTTTATTTGAACTAGGCCTTTGCAGGCACTTTTCAAAAGTCGACACTCTAGGCGCACGGTTCCACAAAATATTAATAACGACTAGGTACTAAACTAGACTGCCTCATTGGTTTAGTGGTCCCAAGCAAGACTGCTGAGCGTGAGGTCCTGGGTTCGATTCCCAGGTCGGGCAAAGTGTTATTGGGTTTTACTGTATGGAAATTCTCAGCAGCACGGAGTCTGGAACTGTGCCCGGTAGATGGCAATAGGCTCGCCCCCTATTACATAGGACTTAATAACGGCATCGGCGAAATGTGGGTGTACTATAGTACACCTCTGCCTAACCCTTCGGGGAATACAGGCGTGATGCTATGTTATGTTATGTGTACTAAACATGAAAGATAATGAGATATTAATGAAGAAAGCAGTTAACAAATATATACTTAACTTTGACATTCTTTACAAATGTAATAATTTATCTATAAGTATAAATTCCTTTATTTGTAATCAGCAAGCACGTACCGGCGACCTACCTTCATTAACAATACAAAGTTACTATGAATACCTCTATAAAAAGTGTCATTCGAAAACTAAACACAATGCAACAATGGTTTAGAAGCACCATCGCCATGGGAATCGCTACATTCCATGAGGCTCGCCTGGAGTCACCAGGGCTGTGTCTTCCTGTCTAGCTCTGAATTGCCAGCTTTGCTAAGCACTCTTATGTCCAAAAAGTGATTTTCGCAGAGTCAATGAAATAATGAGTTCAAAGAAGCTTTACAAACTGTGTTTTTTTTTGCATTTGAATAGATCCTTGCCTAGACCCGGAACAACTACCTGTAGGTCATCCAAATTTTTGTTCCGTATGGGAATAGGACCTGCAACACGTATAGCAACTGTCGATTGCTTAACCACTGCCCCAACAAGTATATTGAGGCCTGGTCTTTGGTTTACAAGATCAATAACGACCATACTAGGTTTTCACCTATCGAGGATCAATGGTATGACTCCAGCAAAATATTGTTTCCACCGTCGAGACTCCAGCCGTAACTTTTGAGAGATGGATTAGACCCAAATCCAAACCGCTGACTGACAATATGGTCAAAGTCAAAGATTTTATTTCAACTAGGCGTTTTCAGGCGCTTTTAAAAAATGGAGACTCTAGGCGAACGGTTCCAAACGGGGTAGGTCCTATGGAGAAGAGACCGGCAAGAAATTCCATGGATACTCTTTTAAAAAAATAAAAAATTAATTTACAATTAAAAATCTTTACATACATAAGAAAAATACAAACTTATTAAAACGTTACTTACATAATGAGGTAACACAATATGAGTTATACAAGTGTTTCAAACAGTTCAAAGCGGATAAAACAGAAATGAAGTCTGTTAAAAAACAATACACTATAATGAAATAACAAGAATGTCGAGACATGTGGCTTGGAGTAAATCACAACTCTACGAACTTTTAATTCTTGGATATGATGGCTGACAGTTACTGCCCTTAAATGAGAGATATTTCGACATTAAGGGCATACGAAACCTCCATTCATTTTGCATCCACTATCTATGATACAGCTCTGCAGAATTTCTACGATATGTACAGTATTAAACGAAGCATAAGCAGCCATTATCGTGTTAACTCGTGCTGTTGAGAGTGAAATGTAGAAACAAATGAGATTTCGTTTCCTCATTTATCGAATATTTGCGATGATAATATCGGCGACACACTTTCTAGTATTCGCGTCGCGGAACTAGAAAATTAAAATTAACAAATCATCAAAGTTTCAAATACGGTGGACAGTAACTAGGTAATATTTATTTTACGTTATACTACATACGGTTGCCTTTGCCTTTGCCTTTTTAGCGAGTGACTCGGAAATCGATATCGCGACGATCGGTTACGGATAGATTCTGTCATTAAGGTCAATTTTCTATACAGGTGGAATAAAGTGGATTCCATTCTATTCTTTGTGATGGAGATATATTAACGGAGATCCAAGACAAGCAATTAACGGGTTTTTGTAACACTGTGTAAAAAATAAGAGACAAAAAGTGCACCGTACGTATCAACCCTAGGCTACATCCGATTGGGTGCGCACGCGCCGGCCGCACGCCTTTCTACACGTGACGTCATATCGATCCGGTTCTGTGTCAGCGAGCAAACATAACACACCTGTTACAGTGTTACCTGTGTTACATAATGACAGCTCACTTTAGGCACACAGGCGGGCCAGATGTTTCTGTCTGTTGACTAAATAATTTGTCAAAATAGATGTCAAACACCGTATTTTTTTTATTTAACATACGCTGTATTTATATTGTCAAATTTCTATAGCAGAATTCTCCTTAAAATTATTCAAGGTGAAGAGACAAGTGTGAAATGGGCTAGTTGACTGCATCATAAATAAATTCTGAAATCATGTTTGGTAAATAGTTTTCCTTCTAAAAACTAAGTAAAACTTAATCTGTTGCTTATCTTTGGCGTTTTCAATTTGTAATTTATCAAAATCACACAATAAGTATGCTAATGGCAATGAACAACTATGACGTCACGCCTTTGTATTCCAAACATTATTAGAACAAAATGTCGTTTTTGACAGTTGATAAAAAGTAACTCAGATGACTAGTAGTCAACTACCGTATTATAAAAACGACACGATTTTGAAAATATTGAAAACTTAATTAGTAATTAGGTCATCACTCTGTCCGTCTATACTTTTCTTCTATTCTTTGAAATTTGCTTAGCATAGAAAAATTATAGCAACTCCCTTATCACTATAAGCTTGACACGTGGTCGAAAAATGTAGTAAGTAACTTTTTTTTTTAACGTTGCCCCACTCTAGTAATGATTCCTGTATCTTGGGTGCGTTTACAAACACGTATATTCACATACACAAATAACCAGACCCGAAACATCTATCTGTAGATCATACAAATATTTGTTCCGTCCGGGAATCGAACCCGCGACACCTAGCGCAGCAGTCGATCTCTCAACCACTGCGCCAACCGTGCTTTGTCAAGCGAGGAGTTTTCTGTTCTGAGGTTACCGATAATGTTCCGGGAAAAAAACTTTGGATGCCGCTGATCTTCAACTCGTGTGTCTCCAACCAGAACAGAGTAATTTGCCACTAAACCCGATCCGCTATCATGTTCCGCAGGCGCGGTAGGCTCGACCCGAAGCGATGCGTGACATCAATTCTCTACACATAGCTGTTTGACTTATCGCCGATTATTTACGCTTTCTTTAAATAATCGAGACCCATATCGATTTTAAAGGGTCTAGGGACACCCCTGGCGAGGAGAACTTGCCCATCTAGTTATTTGCTCCGTTGGGTAAAACTTGACTGTTTTCCAAAGATGTCACAAGGTTAGAAATAACCAAGAACATGAAGATAACAAATCTGATAACATTATTTTTTCTGAAATATCATCATCTGCCTAGCCTTTTCCCAACTACATTGGGGTCGGCTTCCAATCTAACCAGTTGCGGCTGATATCAGTATTTTACACGGAGCGACTGCCATCTGACCTCCGCCAATGTCTGTTGTAAATCAAAAATGTACAGTGCCATAGTTGAAGGGAGTGAGTGCTTTGATGTTCGATCTATAGTCATTTGTTCTCGTTTATTTACGTATTATATTTGCTTGACTTGTGTTTGATATCCAGTAAAGCATTAAATTAATAATTCATCATCATCATTATCAGCCAGAAGACGTTCACTCCTGAACGAAGGCCTCTCTCAATTGGGGTGCCATAATCCCCACGCTTGACAGGCGGCTTGGGGATCGCAGTGGCTCACCGATTAGTGAGAGGACGCTGCTGCCCGTCCTCCGGTGTCTGGCCCTAGTTTTAAGACGTTCCCGGGTCTAAATAATTAAATTAAATGAATAATTAGCTCTACCTAATCTCAGTGTTACGATCGACTCTATGACAATGTGTCACATTAAAATGTCTTTTTTCTTCATGGTCACTCAAAGATATGATAGAACTATCTTATATCAAGAATTATTCAACACATCACACATATTTATGTACATAAATTAGCAATATAATACATACATTATCACATAAGCTGGTGTACAATGTGAGCGTCTCCCCAGCGTGTTTGACACGCCTCTGAGTAACCTTTGCATATTCATGTTCACTCAAGTCAGTAAAAATAACTTTGTAATATTATGGTGTTTTTTATTTTGCAGCTAGCTGATGCGAAGGCAACTATATGTGATGGAAAAATTCTTTGACTTTGGAAGAGTTATTTTGTGTTGCTGCTGTGTCCCTCCGTGTTATGTATGTTAAACGAATAACAAATTGCTCATAACTGCTTCGTTGGTCTAGTTCTCGTAAGTGCGGCTGGTGAGCATAATCCTGAGTTCGATTCCCAGGTCGGGCAAAGTGTCATGTTCTGAAATTCTTAGTAGCAGTCCGGAGTTTGGACTTGTGCTCGGTAGATGGCAATAGGCTCGTCCCCTATTACATGGGACTTAATAACGGCCTCGGCGAAACCTGGATGTACAATAGTACACCTTACACCTATGCCTAACCTTTCAAGGACTACAGGCTTGTTATATCAAGAATAATCTATTTTACCTAGTAGGTAGATAGAGAGCTTGGCACAGAAGGCGTTACTACTCGACAAGTCACGCATTATGACTTTCAGGTTCCTCGGTCTGGAGACCTAGCCACCGGTAGCTGCGACATGGGGGGAACTATATATAATTGTATATATACATAACATAACATAGCATCACGCCTGTATTCCCCGAAGATTTAGGCAGAGGCGTACTATGTAGACCCACATTTGGCCGATGCTGTTATTAAGTCCCATGTAATAGGGGGCAAGCATATTGCCATCTATCGGGCAGAGTTCCAGGATCCGTCCTGCTAATGAGAATTTCCATACAGAAAAACCCAATAACACTTTGCCCGACCCGGAAATCGAACCCAGGACCTCACGCTTAGCAGTCGCGCTTTCGACCATTAGACGAATGAGGCAGTATATACGTATGTTTTGTTTTCTAAGAATATTTAAAAGTGGAATATATAAGTAGGTTGTTTCCAGACCCATGAATAGTCAGACTCTAGTTGCCACGTTCCAAAGTGTTGATTTCTAATGGAGAAGAACGGGCAAGAAACTCCATGGTTACTCTTTTTAGCTCAGAATATCATCATCATCATCATCATCAGCCAGAAGACGTCCACTGCTAAACGAAAGCCAAGGGGGGGGTTTGCCATAATCCCCACGCTTGGCAGGCGGCTTGGGGATCGCAGTGGCTCACCGATTAGTGAGAGGACGCTGCTGCCCGTCCTCCGGTGTCTGGCCGCAGTTTTAAGACGTACCCGGGTCAAGAAGCTCAGAATATAACATACAATATTAGGCATAGTATATAGGTAAGAAAATATATCCAGTAAAATAATAACAATGCATTTAATTTTACGATCTATCTATGTCGCCGTTTATAACAAACTGATAAGAAAAGGCGGGGAACTCATTACGAGTACCTAATCACTTTAATTAATAGACTCGGCAAATAGTACAGTGATATTATACTATTATTGTTTGTCTCGCGAAGACAATGAAATAATAACTTGTGCACATTGTATTAAATTAATTTTAACATAGCATCACGCCTGTATCCTCCGAAGGGTTAGGCAGAGGTATACTATTGTGTATTTCCCCACATATCGCCAATACCGTTATTGAGTCCCATATAATAGGGGGCGAGCCTATTGCCATCTACCGGGCACAGTTCCAGACTCCGTGCAAAAATATCGCTTTGCCCGACCCGGGAATCGAGCCCAGGACCTCACACTCAGCAATCGCACTTGCGACCACTAGACCAATGGGGCGTCAAATTAATTTATTTTATTCAACCGAATCTAATATTTTATTCAACCGAATCTAATATTTTATTCAACCGAATCTAATATTTTATTCATCAACAATGTGAAAAGTCAGTCTATCAACTTTGTTTTGGGCCACCTCTATAATAGACGTTTTTGTCAAATATTAACGGAAATGAAATGAAATTATTTATTTTGCAATTAGGATTTTTCAATCACTTTTACACTTTTTTTTTAAACTAAATGGCGTCGGCATTTCCCATGACTATCTCTGAGAAGAAACGCCGAAACAAACTCAGGGGTCAAGGTCTATTTTAAAGTCCAGACAGATTATAATGATGTAAGGATTTATGTGAGACAAATCATCAGCCAGAAACGTCCACTGCTGAAAGAAGGCCTCCCCCTTAGACCACCACATCGAACGACACGAGACAAATATTGCGATTCAATATAAACACAATAAATTAGTGAATGATAGACCCGGGTACGTCTTAAAACTGCGGCCAGACACCGGAGGACGGGCAGCAGCATCCTCTCACTAATCGGTGAGCCACTGCGATCCCCAAGCCGCCTGCCAAGCGTGGGGATTATGGCAAACCCCCCCTTGGGGGAGGCCTTCGTTCAGCAGTGGACGTCTTCTGGCTGATGATGATGATGATGAAATTAGTGCAAATTACTGCAAAAAAAAATCCTTTAAAGTTTGATGTTCAAATACAGTCTAATGGCCTCGATGTTTTGATATTCTGCCCACTTTCTAAAAATGCAATTAGTGATAAAACGGCAAGTCACCCGATAATTGCGTATACGCTTGTTTTATGACTGTGTACATTAACGTTATCAGTTTCAGATTTGCATGCACCACGTTCACTGATAAGATGCCACGCAATCAGAATGTGCTAGTTATTTTTTTTTTTAAACGTTGCCATCCATCTTACTATTTCTACTGTATTGTTGTTCAGTTTGGCAAACATTACACGTCACATGCACACACTACCAAACCCGAAAAACAATTTGTAGATCATACAAATATCTGTTCCGTGCGGGAATAAAACCCGCGACACGTAGCGCAGAAAGCTAATCGCTTAGCCACTGCGCCAACCGTTTATCTTATGACATGCTCTTATTGTTGTAGATATTCTCCCTAAATAAAGTCTGACATGAAGAACCCACTGGATAGTGAGTTTGGCCCATTGGTCGTCTGACATGCGACAGATGTTCCCCTACATGACGGGAGACATCGCGGTAGACCCAGACGGAGCAACTTGACTCCGGTCCGAATTAGCGCTTGGTAGAGAGAAATGGAAGGAGAGTAGGGAGATATTTGCCTATTTACAAGAGAAATGCTCAACAAAATTAGTGGTCGAAATCCTAGAGGTGAAAAAGCGGCTTAGTCACTTTTTGAAGAAAACAGCTTCCTAAATAACAAATACACATGTAAATTCGATTCTCTCAATTTGGAGCGAAACAGAAATTCAGACAGGCTCGAACTCATAACGCTTCTAAGTTAGACTGAAAGTCGAGCCCAATCTAATTGTCAGAATGAGAAACCTATCACTAATCTATCATTTACGTTAGTTAGACGTGTGGCGTTGAATATCTTCTGCACATGTGGCTTCCCTGGTTATCCATTGTGTCTACTAATTCTATTTTATATTAGATTCACTTTACATATCTGGACATTCTTGATGTTTCAATATTTTGTATTCTTTTTTGTATTTTTTTATTTCTGTTTTATCCGCTTTGATCTGTTTATCCCGTTTTTAGTTTATATTCGAAACAATTGTTTAACTCATGTTGTATTGCCTCATTGTGTAAGTAGCATTCTATTAAGTTTGTATTTTTTCTTATATAATGCATGTTAATTTAAGATTTTAATTGTAAATTAACTTTTTGTTTTTGAAAAGAGTATCCATGGAGTTTCTTGCCGGTCTCTTCTCCATAGGACCTACCCCCTTTGGAACCGTGCGCCTAGAGTCTCGACTTTTTAAAAGTGCCTGAAAAGGCCTACTTGAAATAAAAAACTTTGACTTTGACTTTGACTTTGATTTTATTTATGTTCATACTAGCTTTTGCCCGCGGCTTTCGCTCGCGTTAATTTAGAATTTGACAATCAATTCGGGTTGTACTCTGCTTGCGAAAGACACGTGGCGCCATTTATTATCATAAGAACGTTATTGTTGTTTTCCTCGGGAACAGTACCTTTTTTTCGGGATGAAAGGTACTCTATGTCCGTTTCTGTACACCTGACAACGTATATGCCAAATTTCAGGATGATCGGTTCAGTGGTTTAAGCGTGAAAAGGTAATAAACAAACTTACTTTCGCATTTATAATATTAGTTAGGATTCTAGTTTTTTTTTTTTATATATTACTTCATAAAATCACTTCCTCTAAATCTTAGGTATCTATCTATTATTAATCTTCCGCATTTGCCTTGCGCAATTCAAGCTGCGCGCACGCACCAAAGATGGCGTACGTGATAATTTTAATAATATCATCTATAACAGTCACAGAATATTTTATTTGTATTTACTTTTACTTAAAATGGTTCCTTTCTGTTTTCTCCACTGGTTGTTTGTTATTCTGAGCATAAAGTTCATTAATGTTGTGTTTAACTTATACAAATTATGCTTTAGAAAACTTTAAGTTCCTCATGCATACTAATGTGATAAAGATGTACCACGTATTGTCATACCACGACTTACGCTACCCCAACTTACGCGAATTTGGAGTTAATCTCAACGAGCCGTCGTTACTTTGAGAACTACACAACTCGATAACTCACTCCCCCTCATTATTGTTCAGCTAAAGTACATGTTCAGACGTTTCGCGCGGAATCAACGCTTAGCTATAATTTATTTTGTTTTATTTATTTCTGAACTACGGAGTGTGAGCTTGTTGAAATTATACCTCCACTTACGCGAATTCGACTTACGCGGTTATCGCGTAAGTTCGGGATATTACTGTACCAGCTTTTCTTACAACGGAAATTTTAAAAGGAAATGATACCAAATAATTATATTTTAAGCCTACCATTATCCTGATGTAGACACTGATTTTCGGTTTCACTTTAAATTTAAGCTATATGCCAATGTTCTCTGAACACTGACACATTTTGTAGAGTTAGCAAGCTGAAGTGCAAGTGGGCAGGTCATTTATGTCGATGGTCTGGCTTTTGGAGAAGACAACAAGAAAACCTTGAGTGGAGACAATGAGTATTTGCGGCGTGGGAATTAAAGAAGTGGTCAGGTGACCTATACCAGTTGAAGAAGGTGAAGAACTTGGTGATCTTTATTTATTCTTTTTCTTTATTTTAAAAACAACGTTGCCCCACACTAGGATTTCTCCTGTATCGTGGGTACAGTTTACAAACATACCTACATGTCACATGCACACACAACCAGACCCGAAACAATTATCTGTAGATCATACAAATAATTGTTCCGTGTGGGTATTGAACCCGCGATACGTAGCGCAGAAAGCTAATTGCTTAACAACTGCTCCAAACGTGTCATCAAAGTGATGTTGGTATACATTATGTTTTATGTTCCTAACGAAATTAGTTCACTCTTTTCATAACAGCTACAAAAATATTACCCAAAATAATTCTTGCAACAACATTGCTAAAGTTGAAACAGTTTAGCATTAGACAAGATATTATTGTTGCAATGTGACTTGATAATGACTAACAGTTAATAAGTATACGTAAATTTAAATTTAAAGATAATTTAAATGTAGATTACTTGATCTTTTGAAATAGAATGTCTTTTTGGGTTGTGCTGAACTTGCTATGTCAGTAACTGTCGTTTTGTTTTGGGAGGTTAAAAGGCTACAAATCTTGCAAAAACAACAAAGCAATATAGTTCAAAATAAGTTATATATATCCTATATCCTGTACGCAGGGATACCCTAGTGGTTGAACGCTTGCCTTCCATGCAAGAGGGTCTGAGTTCAAACCCGGCCTGCACCTCTGACTTTTCGGAATCATGTGTGGTTCAGAATTTCATTATTACTTGCGCTAACTGTGAAGAAATACATTGTGAGAAAACCTGCACACCTGAGAGGGCTCTATAAAGTTCTCGATGGTGTGTCTAGTTCGCCAACCCGCACTAGGCCAGCGTGATGGACTATGGCCTAACCCTTCTCATTCTGAGAAGAGACAGTAATGGGCTATATTTATATATTATTTATTATATATCCTAATAGGGACTAGAAACAAAAAGCCAATATTTACTATTATTAGAAACAGGGACAGACTAATACAACCTTTTGTACAGTGCAGTCATTCGAACGGTACATCAAGGCTGCAAACAATTGCAAACTGCGATGTCCACGACGCGATTGTGAGTGAGAGTGAGTGTCAGTGTGAGACAAAATGAACAGTACGCGTTATAGGAGACTGTTAATTTGGCGCCACGATTGGCAGAGTGGCTTTGCGCTACGTGGCAAGAGTTCGATCCCCGCACGGAACAAAAATCTGTCAGGATAATTGTTCCGGGTTTGAGTGTATGTGTTTTGACGTTCAAAAACCGCTAGTAGTCTATTTTGAATAAATGAATTTGAAAAAGCAAAAGAAATATGAATTAAGAACGAATTTTTTGTTTTCTTTTTCGATTTTTCGTTTATTCTTTTCATCTCCTCTCCTACCCCTGGTTAAGCTGGCCCGTGCTGAGCCAATGGCTTAATCAAAACCAGATCCGCTTTCTGGCCCTACCCCAAAAACGCCGTAAACAAGATCCGAGTCCCACTATGGGCGCCATAAGCCTAGTAACAAAAATCTTTCTTTCTAGCTCAACAATAAGAAGACTTTGAACGTTGGCAAAGTTCAACGTTCGTTAAGATTTGATCCAAATTACCAACAATAAGAATATTGGTCTGCTAAGATTGTAGAGCGTTAAGTTATCTTATCGACCACCTTATTAAATAAAACAAAACTTGCAGATTAAGGCTTTGTAGGCCACAGCGAAACTGGTTACAAGAATGATATTTATCTACCTTCTATTTAACGAGTAAGTTTACCTTGTATTAAAAATACGTGTAAACACCACTACTACTACAAGTAAATAAGTAAATAACTTAATTACTGGTAGGGGAACTTCATATTTAGATAAAAATGATACGAACGTGTGATGATTTTAGAACAAAGTAAAATTTTGTTGATATCAATAAATTAAATTATCCATATATTCCTCCCCTACATAACCAACTTAATTAAGCGTGGTGTTTTATGAAGTTCCACTTAAGTTCACAGCTGTTTAAGAACTGCTCAGGCTGTAAGTATTTTGAAGCCTAATTTGACCTAATAATGCAAAAAGGCTTAATAAGATAAGTAAGGAAATTAATTTTTATCATAAAGTCCACATAATTAACTTACATTATATTTTTCCAGCCAATCACAATCCCATTTTAAATCTATCACAAACTTTAAAAAAAGAACACTCCACTTCCACTGAAAGCACTAGTTGCGTCAAAACGACCGGCGATTACAAAACGTAACACGATTGTGACGTAATATTGAAAAAAGAAAGTAAAAGTTATTGTGCGCGGGATTCGCGGAGCGAATTTTGAATTTGGAAGCGTTTGTACGTGCGCCCGCTCACCTGGCGCACGGCAGACTGCGCGCGCGCTTGGCGCTGTGTTACCAGCCTGCTTATTGCGTACTTCCCCAGAAATATCTTAATCTCCCTAAGTCTATTAACAAATAATAAAACAAATAATTATTGAGGTGTTTTAAAAAGTAAAAACGAATGCTTCGGAAAATAGCATTATATGTATCATTTGACGTCACTTTCATAGCTGTAAATTTAACAAACAGATTAAGGTATTATGTTTGTCAATTGGATGCAGCAGAGACATTCCGCTATGCGCTTAATTTATTAATGATTTTATTTATTTATTTAACGTGCATGGAAGACTTACAACCATACAATGTTTAAAATAACTATCGCGTTTACCAATAACATTCTAATTATGGCAATATTCCTTTGTTGATTGTAAGCTGTTGACGAAACGTTGGTAGGAAGCACAGACTAATATTTTCATAAAAAACAAAAATTTATATGTTTATTTATTTTCGTAATTTAACTAAGTATATAAGTAAATAAACACATGGCAAAGTTTAAAAATAATTTAAAAACTCGAAAATTCGGGTTTAAGAAACTTTATTCTCATAAAGAATTACATTCACTTACATAAGAATATGATGAAAAATAACAAAATTTAAATAACAAAATTACCCATAAAAATGGTAAAATTGCCCCTAACAATGCTGCTTGCGTTAGAAGCACGGTGTTTCCCAACAGGTACCAGCGGTCAAGGACCGGACAAGTTGCCCGACCGGACGTGTAGGGTTGCAACCATGCAACCATCTGCAACCACGGGAAATTATGAGTTATTCGATACGCTTCACTACCCAAAAATGGAGGAATGGTGGAGATAATGAATTCTGTGCGACCGAGCTTGACCGGCAACTCAACCATGTGTTTATTGTGATAGGGCAAAGGTAAATAAACTTTATACATATATTATTTAAATCTTTATTTTTATGCCCATATATTCCGTATCGTTGCCACCAGCTACTGCAGAAATAATTGCGTTTTAGTAATGAACCAAGTGAAGCGATGCAAATCAGACACAATAAAAAATCTATTGTTTCTCGTTGCCGGGCGCCGCGTGTGTCTTAATGAGTTATACAAGCTACTAATGATGCATCCACGTGTCAAATGAATATTTAATGGACATTCATTAACATATATCTACGGCATATGATTACTGATTATTGAACGCGCATTTTAAATCTAGTAAAAAATAAAGGTAACTTTGATTCACATAAAATAACATCACGCCTATATTCCCCGAAGCGTTAGGCAGGTGTGTACTATTCTACACCCACATTTTGACGATGCTGTTATTGCGTCCCATGTAATAGGGGGCGAGCCTATTGCCATCTACCGGGCACAGTTCCAGACTCCGTGCTGCTACTGAGAATTGCCATACAGAAAAACCCAATAACACTTGGCCCGCTGCTGCCAACCAATAAGGCAACTTTGATTTATTTGCACACAATAAATCAAAGTTGCCCCGTCATGCCTTAAATTAAATGCATGCTTAACATTTTTGAAGTTTATATTAAAAGTTATTGAATTTCGTCTTCTATCGAGTCGGCACGAACTATCACATGGCAACGCTCATACCGCAGTGGACAGATTAGCCAATCAGCAATGTAAGTATTAAGGCTGACTGCCTGACGGCTGATTTATCAAGGGAGCTAATATTAGGTACTTAACGACACAAACATAATTATAATTCAACACTAGAATTCTTAATATTTCTGATGGATGTATGCACTTCGCCGTGACGGACGTTATCTATCCTATCGTCCTATCCCATCCGATTTCAATAGAGCCACTATATAGCACCCCAGTTATGTAGTTTAAGTCTTTGTTTTTTGAAACAACTGTAGTACTCTAGTACAACTGCCCTGCATTCAATTCTTTCAATATAGGACACTTTTATCCGATCTATACTTAATAGGAATTGTTTTTTTAAATTCCAGATAAGTCTACCGCGTGTGACTACTATCATACTTGCTGATTACCAATTCTTTTCCCTATTTATCACCTCATATTTACCCAGAAATCAGAAACATTTATTTGTTAAACATATGTTCACATGAGGATCTTTAATAGACACGTGCGTTTTACTATTATGATAATAAACAAATGAACTTGAAATTTAAAATACAAAAAATAAAACATTTAAAGAAATAGCGAAATAACAATCGAAATTTAGGAAAAACTGATATTCATTAAATAATTGAAATGGCATTAAGTAACTCATACTTATTATTATAGTAAAATTTCCTAATTAGTATTTTACTAAGTACCACCTTAATATTTAATAAATTACAATATGTTAACCATGACATCAGGTATTTTATTATAGACTAGCTGTGCCCGCGACTTCGTTCGCGTGGATGTCGGAACTTAACAATGTATTTTTTAGTGAGACCAAATGCACTTAACCCTATTTTTTTCTAAAATAAAAGATTTTTTCTAAAATTAAAGTAGCCTAAGTCACTCCTTATTAAATCAGCTACCTGGCAATAAAAGTCCCGTCAAAATCGATCCAGCCATTTCAGAGATTAGCCTATACAAACAGACAGACAGACAGACAAAAATTGTAAAAAAAATTATTTTGGTGTATGTACCGTATATATATTCATATGCATGTAGTAAAAAACGGTTATTTCAATATTACAAACAGACACTCCAATTTTATTTATATGTATCTAAGATAGGTACACGGAGCAACACCTACCAAAAATCTTTTCTGCATCAATGAAGTTTCTAGAGCTCTTTTCGTTTCTAATGAACTAAAATTAAAGTCTTTAGACATTGAGCACTTTGTACCAAGCATCAGGATGTTGATAACAATGAAATTTTTCCTTCCAAACAAACCAATTCGTTATCGCATTGTAAATAAAACATACTCAATGTTTAGTATGTGTGAGTATTAGTTAACACCCGTAGCATACTAAAAACGTACGTGCTTATATTTACGATGGCATTCAGATTCGATTTCGTTTGTTATTTAACGTGTTGATTTTCAGTGCGTTTTAGTCTTGTGCCTTTTATCATTTATTGCGCTGCACAGTGGCCACAATTAATGTTCATAGCCGCAAGCGGGTATTGCCATCGGCTATGAACGGGTGTAAGCCGGGTATTGCCTGAAAAATCACGCTTAGCGAAGTGAAGATCCAATAAAAAATCACATTCTTGAAACTCAATAATTGTTACTAGTATTTTTTTCTTTCACTTACATATCCTACTAATATTATAAATGCGAAAGTTTGTGAGGATGGATGGATGGATGGATGGATCTTCGTTACTCTTTCACGCCAGAACGGCTGAACGGATCTGGATGAAATTTGTCACAGAGATAGATTATAGTCTGGAATAGCACATAGGCTTTTTATCCCAGGAAAATGTACGGGTTCGTAAATAACGCGGGCGAAGCCGCGAGCGGAAGCTAGTCCATTATAATCAAACTAGACTACACTATTCTTAAATCTGTTTTATACCCTGCACTGTATATATAGGTAATTAATCGTTTATCTTCTAGGTGTTATCAATTTCCGCAATTTGTATTGTAATGTATAGTGGTTTATTAACATTAAGTTAAATGGCTGCTCTTCAACATATAAAGCCATTCAATTTCAAATCTGCCATGAGTGATGATGTAGACATTAATTAGTATTGTTCTCATCCAAAGAAGTAAATAATAATTATTAATTGATATTAATCTCTGGTTTTCCTACTACCAAAGACATCAAATTCACAATCAATACAAAATTTGTCGTAAAAACAAAATACTCAGTCACGAGAGTTTAACACCGCCTCGATAGATGGCGATAGTCGACAATTTAGAACTCGCTATGGTTTCGTTCACACGGCGTGTTATTGGCCATAGTTTGATACTTATTTTGTAATTATGGTATAAAAAAAAATCACATTTTTGCATAAGTCGGACATCGCATGTTGTCAGACTTGATTTAAATGAATCCTAGAACTACAAACCCATTTTTGTTACCTTTAAATTACAAACCGGGGTAAATAGTTTTCCTTCTTTCCTCTTTCCAAAATGAATAAATATCAAAGCTTAATTCCCATAAAAATATGAAAGCTCGCATGTCCATCGTTAGTTCACATCGCATGAGATCGGGTTCTGTTCCCGCGTCCAAACAGGTTGTTTCGCGTCGTGCACCGGAAATTGCTCAACAATGAGCTAGCCTGAGAAATGAGAGAAGCCTTCGCGAGTAGGGTTGTCAGGTGTCCGGCTTTTTACAGTCGTGTCCGGCCTAATATATACAATTCCGGCCTGTCCGGCTTTTGGTCAACCCTGCCCCGCCAAAAGATTTAATTATTTTCACTTTAATTACAACGGCCTGGGACCAAAACATTCATAAGTCCCTCTCACAATACAAACACATTGACAAGATCTTCGACCTTTCAAGATGCCGAACGAAAGTAATAAAAAAATACACAAATAAAAGTATCAAAATTGTTTTTTCTTCTAAAAATCAGTGTGTCAGGCTTTCAGGGCAAAATTTCCGGCTGAATATGAATCTGTGTCTGGCTATTTTTGTCCTGGCAACCCTATTCCCGAGCCTTCGCGCTTTTTATTATTATTATTATAAATTTGATTAAGACTGGTTATTGTCGTCACCTCTTTGCTTTATTTTCTTTTACGAAAGTTTGTTTTCTTTTTATAAACGTGTTATTAAACTTCACTGTTTGTATGTCAGTCCATCAAATCCTGTGGGGAGCACATTTGATTCGACTTCGCATTAATCCTATCCTATCCTACTTAATCCTACTAATATTATAATCCTATTAATCCTACTTCCTACTAATATTATAAATGTGAAAGTTTGTGAGGATGGAGGGATGGATGGATCTTTGTTACTCTTTCACGCCAGAACGGCAGAACGGATCTGGATGAAATTTGGCACAGAGATAGATTATAGTCTGGAATAGCACATAGGCTACTTTTTATCCACGCGGGCGAAGCCGCCGGCAGAAGCTAGTTTAAAGTTTTAGTTTAAGTAAAAGACATGATCATTTCAACTTCATGATTTTAACCAATACTTTTCCAAGAATACGTAATATCTACTCCTTGTAAGTTGCGTTGGGGTAAAATCGGCAATGGGGTAAGATCGTACCGATCAAATTTTCGGCTGATACGAGCACCTTTTTATTGACCTTGTGCTCCAGGCAATACAAGCTAATAAAACTGCTTCTGTTGACTGGAGAACAACATATAGAAAGTGGTCGAATCAGCCGGTAATTCGATAGGTACGATTTTACCCCATTGCCGGTCTTACCCCAACGCACCTTATACATCTTTTTGAGACTGACTGTTGTTTCTGGACGAAAGGCAACTAGCCACGCCTCATTAGGTACGTATTATCCAAATAATCATTAAGATTATCTCTGATTGGTGTCATCAATCATATACGTTATTCTTATCTATAACCAGAAGCTAAGGTTTAAAAATCTAAATGATGTACCGTGCTTTACACACTACTGATATTCCGTAGTATTCTTTTTGTTTCGGTTTGTGTCGTTGACTGGCTGATGACTGACACGGCCATGAGGTCGTGGAAAAGAGAATTGTTACCTGTAGCACAGAATAAATAATAGTACTTTAATTTAGTAAACCTCTCCAACTGTTTCTGTGAAAAGCATATTTACACACTTTTCGCCGGAATTTCTTGTCGATGGAATGGTAGGTAATTGAACTAAGAAACACTCCATACATGAAGATATAATTATGAGAACGATTAGGTTTGTGCGCTACGTGTTGCGGGTTCAATCCACGCTTGAAACAATTATATTTATGGGCTACAGTAGGTTTTGAGTCTGGGTAAAAGTAGCATTTTTATTTTTAAAATACCGTTGCCCCTACCCTAGGATTTATTCCTGTATCGTTGGTTTATAATTACAAAAATTCACATAAACAAATACCCAGACCCCGAACAACTACAACAGTAAGCCATACATATATTTGTTCCGTGAGGAAATTGAACCCGTGACACGTTGCGTAGCAGTCGATCGCTCAACCACTGCGCCAACATTGCCGTTAATTGTGAGAAGAATTTCTGTAAATAGTAGATAACCACGATAAATGAGAAACCCTAGTGTGGGACAAAGTTGTTAATTAAAACGACGGCCAATCAACCTTAACCATTATGGCAAAACCCTCACATACTCACGAACGTTCTCGAATGTTAGGCAAATATGTCACACGGCATAAAAGCTCTTCATCTCGCCGGCTTTTCATCGTCTTTGTGTACCGTCCCGTATATGGGACACCCGGCTTTTGTTCCCATAGCGGCTAATATACCTGCTGTGCACTGCCATTCTGTGAATGTGTGTGCATTTGTTATGATTCACAAATGATTTTTACCCGACTGCTAAGGAAGGGTTATGATTTTAAGTAGAATGTTTCGAGTTCGTGACCCAATGACCTGAATTCCCCGAGAGGTTTGGCAAAGGTGTATTGTATACACACATTTCGCTGATACGTTATTATAACTGATGTCAGTGCCGGCTTTACTTATGGGGCAGCGAGCGCCGCAGGACATAGATACAAAAGCAGCGCATTCTTCTAATTTAGAAATTAAACTCTGTGGGTTCGTAATCCACGCGGGCGAAGCCATGGGCGGAAGCTAGTCATTTATAATTGCACTATTTGCACCTGAATTTTGATGACATTTTGATCGCGCGCCTACTAGAAGGCGCCAGGGTATTTTTTGCACCCGGGCGCTACGTGAGCTAGAACCGCTCCTAACTGATGTACTGTTTTTGTAATGGCTTTGTAATAGTTAAAATAAGTTTCATCAAATAAAATCTAAAACTATAAACATACGTCTAGCACTTCTTTTCAATACCAAAAGATTTTAGTGTATCATCATAATTGCACACAAGAATACATGTCAACTGATCTTATTTTGTCATAATTTGAGATTTCACCTCGTTATACTATACGTGAATGATGATATGCAGAATATACTCATAAACAAAAACTACTAATTAAAAATTAAGAGTTTCATAAGGCATAGCATTTGATTCAATCGTTTTTTATACTGCCTAATTGGTCTACTGGTCGCAAGTGCCACTCTAATGCGTGAGGTACTGGCTTCCATTCACAAATTCAGGCTAAGTGTTATTAGGTTTTTCTGTATTCTCAGTAACAGCACGGAGTCTAGAACGGTGCCCGGTAGATTGCAATAGGCTCGCCCTCATGGGACTAAATAACTTTGGAACACTTTGGAACCGTGCGCCTAGATTCATAACGTTTTAAAAGTGCTTGCAAAGGCCCATTTGAAATAAAAAAACTTTAACTTGACTTTGATGCTATGTTATGTTATGTTATTTTGTACTTCTATAACAAAACACGTGATCGCACTAATTAAATTCCATACAGTTTCAAAACCCTATCGCTTCTTCCTCATACGATTTACTTTTCAACACAAATGGATATTGACCAAACGGATGGAAGTGAATTTCACAAGTTACCACTGAAGCGACTGAAACTGAATGTCTGACTGTCGGTTGTGCAACATGGCCCTCAACTTACATATTGTTGGTTGCGATGTCGTAAAAGAAACGTTCCAGTGCTGTTGAATAATCTAGGAGCTACAGACTTTAAAGGCAAGATAATCTTTCCACTCTGCACTCTGGAATGAATTAGACGCCACAGTAGTAAAAGTAGACATGCAAAGATAACAAGTCCTGAAAGTTCACTTTTTTTTAAAAGCGATGAGTCACTTCTACATTCCGACTTAAACTGTATTGTTCCGTTTACAGACTGAAATCTCACATACACACAAAAACATTGCCACATCAACTATATTCTGTAGGCTATACAATATTTCGTTCATACGGGCATCGAGCTCTCGTTATAGGCAACTTTCGTTATAGGGCTCAATACCTTTCGTACTAGTGTCATCACTCTGAGCTTGTAGACCTCCATCACATAGTAAGGCTACCAAAGTCTAACGATTTTCGACTCTAAAACCATTTCTTTTATTTAACTCACTTACCGCGGTAAATCCTCTTCATAAAACCTTTACCCACTGACCTCATTTTTCTTTGTTTTTTCAATAGAAACATAAACAACCTCGTTACCACAGCAACCGCACTATTGACAAAATTCTGACAGTTTTTGAAACAATTTTACTCCGTGTTCTAAAAAGAATTGTAAAAAAATGGTTCTGTAAACGAAACCTTGATTGTTAATCATGAAGCTACTGAAATTTCATCTGAGATATCACCCTCCTGGTTTAAAGTTGGAGTATATGCAGAAGGGTGTCGTGAAAAATAAAGATATAGATTTATTGGATTTAAACTCAAAGTAAGTTGTGGCCGATTTTCTTCATTTTCGTTGTATAATCCTTTATCATTCCTACCATCACCTTCAGTCGTCACAATATTACATGAACAACTAATCTAGTATCAATTAAAATAAGTAAAGTAAAAATTATAATCATACCACAGGGTATGGCTATGTTTTTTTTTTGACCTTATTGGCTTTTCATTTCTACAACCACAAGGCACCACAATTTTGTATTTATTCACGTTTATCGTTACATAGAACTGTTATTTTACAGTCTAAATTTTCCAAGTCTTCAGCTTCCAATTTATCCTGTTATATATATTGCCGTTCTGTACTGCACAACTCATTCAATCGTATCTCTGTTCAGTTCAAATATCAAAGAATTAGCAAAGCAACTGTGTCAGAGAGAGGTTCTCATCACCGAGGAGATACGGGACCAGCTGGAGCAATGCCTGGAAATCCTGAAGAAGAGGATCGAACATGAGGGTCCGACGGGCAAGAGGTACTACATCTACAAGACCCTGGTGACGCATGTGCTGCCACTCACCAACGTCGCCTTCGATAAAACTGGGAACAGGCAAGTGACATTTCAAGATTCGTATACAAGGACACCTCTAGCATGAATGTTTGACAGCTCCGTAAATAGTTCTTAAATACACAAAGAAAGAACTTTGGCAGTACAAACCACAGCGCGACCCTAGCGAATCATTAATGCGTTATACGACTCAAAATTCTATCACTGTAGATTCGAGAATGTAAAATTGTAAGTGTTCTATACTAAATGTTTACGGCGATAGTCACCCTTACTGAAAATCAAACTAGAAAGAAACTTAGGGAAAATATTGAAAGAAAAAAGGTGTAAGAAATTACTGAGCTATCTATCTGCCTAGCCTTTTCCCAACTATATTGGGGTCGGCTTCCAATCTAACCGGTTGCGGCTGACTATCAGTATATTACACGGAGCGACTGCAATCTGACCTCCGCCACCCAATTACTGCGAGAAACTGATACTCTAAGGTCAGACTGGTTGTCAGACTTTTTGGGCTGCTGACACCCGTAACGACTGTCATAGGTCTTCATATGACACCCGGGACCGACTGCTTAACGTGCTTTCCGAGGCACGGATGTGTGAAAAATGGTCACTCATCCAAGGACTGACCGCGGCAAGCGCTGCTTAACCTCACAGATCGACCAATCTGCGCGGTAGCTATGTAGCTACGAACCTCATGTAAGAAATTATTTAGCCTATGAAAAAAAAAATCTTTTATTCACTCAACAGCACTGCTGGTTCGAAGATATTAAGCCAAGCATCAGTATTTTTTACAGGCACTTTAGTAAATCCTGTTTTGGCTTTCAATATAAGAGCCAGACGAGTCAGCCTGCAGTGATCGATGTCCCAATAATGTGAATTTAAATAACTAATACATCTTTTAGTATTTATGTTTCTCAAATAGATGTCTGTCGGGGAGCTACGATAGAACTTGCAAGGTATGGAATGTGGAGACCGGCAAGGACCTAAAGACTCTGTCTGGTCACCAAAACGTCGTGTACTGTGTGGGCTTCAATTTTCCAGCCTGGTAAGAAATCTTTGAACAACTGAAATGTATCAAAGGTCTGTGGAACTAGCAAAGACAATTACATAAATACGCGAGTTGGTCATCAGTCTGTACCGCATTATCGGTTCCCACACACTACAATTGCTTCTATACACAGTCCCAAAAAAAATCTGTTTATTTAGAATCGAACTCGCGTCAAAACATAGAAATCCTAGCGCTTTACTGCGCCATGCCATACTGGAGATAAGATCGAGGTTTTAGGAAGCTACTCGTATATATTTTGAGATACTTCTCTTTTACATACCTTTTTTGCTATTCATTCTCAGCAACCGCGTGTTAACCGGCTCATTCGACAAATCGGCAAAGATCTGGGATCCGGAGACTGGCGAGTGCCTGGCAACGCTGTGGGGGCACCGTGGCGAGGTGGTGGCTGCCCAGTTCAACGCCAAGGGAGACTTCGCGGCCACAGGCTCCATGGACCATACTGCCAAGCTGTTTGATGTCCGCACAGGTAACTTTTCGTCTATTCCGCACTTTAACAAGAAAGGTGCTTCGCCAGGAGGTTGATGGCACGAAAGCTAGTCAGTGCCGGATTAGCCACGTAGCAAAAGTAGCAATTGCTACGGGCCCCGCGCAAAAGGGGGCCCCGCGTATCCAACTCCGCCTAAAGTAATTTTTTGAGTGAAACGTATTAAGACGTGGTAATTCAATAGAATTAACTTGATGTGACAAAAACGTGAAGCGTTGCACCTGTTTTCTGTCTAAGATAATCCACGTCAGACAATCGGTAACCGATTATTTTGTTGGCGAAGATAAAACAACGAATTTCATACGGTAAATGCACATCGCACAAGTTCTACGAGTTCTATGAGCCCATAGCAGATCAAGGGCCCCTCAATAGAATTTGCTTCGGGCCCCGCGCTTGCTTAATCCGGCACTGGAACTAGTCCTTGCATTTCAATCGTTATAATATCTTGTTAATTTTATTATTTATCTAAGTATGTATAGCTCCTTCGCATGATACCTGTAAAGCTTCATTTTACGCATATTTTTTAGGAAACGAGATTCACACTTATACTGGTCACACTGCTGAGGTCATCGCATTGCAGTTTGACCCCAACGAGGGTCAGAGGATTATCACCGGCTCTTTCGATGGCACCATATCTTTATGGGATACTAGAGTTGAGAAGTAAGTTTATAAACAATGATCATTACAATCCGCGGAAGAATGGGCTGTCGGCCGTCTTATAACAGTAGATTTACGACGGAATTGCCTAAAGTCAGTCTGTTTCTCCACCCGTTTAATATACTAGATTGTCTTTAAGATTTGTTTTCACAGCGCATAATAACGCAAACGCTTTTTCATAGAATTACGTATTAAAAACTGCATATTAAACTACTCAGAAGCGCCTGTAACAAACTTTAGAGCAATTGAATTTAATATTACAAATTGCTTTGATAAAATAATTTTATTATAAGATTGTTAACATCATGCCTTATCATCATGCCTGTATTCCCCGAAGGGTTAGGCAGATGTGTATTATTGTACACTCATATTTCGCCGATGCCGTTATTCAGTCCCATGTAATAGGGGGCGAGCCTATCGCCATCTACCGGGCACAGTTTCAGACTCCGTGCTATTATTAAGAATTTCCATATAGAAAAACCCACACACAGAAAAGCACACTTGCAACAGTCCCGCTTGCAACGACTAAACCAGTAAAGCAGTCTAACAAATTTGTTTTTTATTTATTTTGCCGTGTTAGGTACACAATACGATATTACAATCATCAATGGTTTTTATCAAGCTATTATTTAGCTTAGCTAGTTGCCTATTTACAATACAATCTATGTTTCTACGTCCAGCCGCGTATCAGTGCTCAAGGGTCACGATGGCGAGATATCCAACGTGCAGTTCAACTGGGACAGTTCACTAGTGGGCTCGTCCTCTCTGGACGGCAGCGCCAAGCTGTGGGACGCGCGCCAGAGCTCCTGTCTGGCTACCGTGTCGGGACACACTGATGAAGTAAGTCTGCGGTAACCAGCGACTTAGTAAAAAAAAGTCAATGTACTGAGTGCCTTAATATACATACCTATACTAACATGTTTAGAGACTACGATGGTGGCGCGTGTGTCGGGTCGTTGAGTTCCCTGCAATATGGTTGAGTTGAGCGATGCCGAGACGCGCGTCATACTCGTGAACGGGTGCCGTCTGTTAGGACTGGTCAGCTCATAGCTGCCATGTCAATCTTATCAGAATATTTGTTATTAATTTAAAAATCAGGCTTGTTTAGTTTTGACTTTTTTTTTACATTGTACTCATTGTTTTCGAGAACAATGTATTTTAACAAAATATTGTAAGAAATTCTGAATTTAAAAGAGTGACCATGGAGTTTCTTGCCCGTTCTTCTCCATTGGAAGTCAACATTTTGGAACGTGGCACCTAGAGTCGTAACTATTCTTAAGTACAGGTACTTAAGAATAGTTATATATGGTCTACATGAATAAAAACATATCTTATCTTATCTTACGATTCCCCAGTTAAGCCAACTCCACGGTTTTGTAGGACAATGAGTAGTACAATGTTAAACAAAAAATAAATAAACTGACTAAGCATACAATTTAAGACTACTGCCATCTTCCACTAGGCTGGCGAATTGGTTTTCCTGCCAATCAATGAAGTATTGATGATGCGCGTGAGCACCTTCAGCTACTAAGTTTTCTTAACGACATGCTTGTATCACGAAGCAAGCATATCGTTAAGAAGAACGTGAGTGACATGATGAAAGATATAGCCACATTCTAGCTTTTATTATACAATACAATATAATATAATACACTTTATTTCACACCAAAAACAGAAATAATATCATAAAACGGAAGCTAACTAGATAGGTACAAGGGGCAGTCTTATCGCAATTGGCAATTTTTGCCAGACAACCTTAGGATATACACAGTAGCAGGTAAAGAAAGGAGGGTAGTTCACGATGTAACAAAATAACCTAAACTACATAAACAATATAACATAAATACTTAACATTAACATAGCATCACGCCTGTTTTCCCCGAAGGGTTAGACAGAGGTGTACTATTGTACAGCCATATTTCGCCGATGCTGTTATTGAGTCCCATGTAATATGGGGCGAGCCTATTGCCATCCTTCCAGACTCCGTGCTGCTGCTGAGAATTTAAGCCCAATTACACTTTGCCCAACCCGGGAATCGAACCCTCACGCTCAGCCGTCGCGCTTGCAACCACTAGACCAACGAGGCAGTCACATAAATATGTAATAAATAAATATAAATAACTAAAATAAATAAAACAGGTTTTTTTAAATAAAATAGTAAATGATCCTGATAGGATTACATTAACAGGAAGTACTATTATGGGTAAATTCTACGCTTAACATATAAATAGGTGCTGGACATCTGCTTCGACTGGGCCGGCCAGCGCATGGCGACGGCATCAAGCGACTGCTCAGCGAGGATCTACGACGTCAAGTCCGACTTCAAGGAGCTGGCCGTCATGAAGGGCCATAGGGATGAAGTCTCCAAGGCAAGTATGATTAGGCACTTGACGTATAAAACGCATCAAAACAATAAGTAGGCATTGCTACGTAAATTGGAAGACAAGGTTGGTGCAGTGGCTAAGTGATTAGCTTTCTGTGCTAGGTGTCTCGGGTTGATTCACGCCCGGAACAATCACTTGTATGATCTACAGATAGTTGTTTCGAGTCTTGTTGTGTGTGCCTGTGATATGTATGTTTGTAAACTGTACCCACGATACAGGAAAAATCCCAGTGTGTTGCCCCATACTAGGATTTTTCTTATTTCAATATCGTTTAAATTATTCAGTATCGTTTTAAAAAAAAACACAAATGCATTAAGGTTAACTCACTTGAAAACAGTAGGTACTAGTGACTACTTACAACAAGGCCAAGAAGAGTTATTTTGGTAATGCTGCAGATATAAATTACCTTTCAATACGCAAGCTTGTGAGTGGGCTCACTAAAATGGCGTAACGGGTGATGTTCTAAGCTTTACTTACTTTGTAAGCATTAGGATTTTTCAATCATTTGTACGTTTTTTTTTTTAACTAAATGGCGTCGGTATTTCCTATGACTATCCCATTTCATTTAAAATTATAAAATATGATGTGTGTATGGAAAATGTAGAAATACTTATCTATAAACATTTCGTCAAATAGGTTTGCTTCAGTCCAGCTGGAGGCTGCCTGCTAACGGCTTCAGCAGATAGAAGCTCCAGAGTTTGGAACACCAACACTGGGAACTGCATTCAGGTAACCTAGACCAAATTTTATCTAAACTCACGGGACACACCTTCACTGATACGAAGAATAGGTAAGGTACCTATAGGTATTATAATATCAGATGAATGGGCAACATATCGTACTACTGATATTATAATTATGAAATACTGCAGATCAAACTGGATAAATCTGTGCTCTTAGATATGTTAAACGACAAACGACTACGTCATATGCGAAGCCCGCAGAATATTTGTTTTTATTTTATCATTCATCATCATCATCATAATCAGCCAGAAGACGTCCACTGCTGAACGAAGGCCTCCCTCATTGGGTAGGGATGCCATAATCCCCACGCTTGGCAGGCGGCTTGGGGATCGCTGTGGCTCACCGACTAGTGAGAGGACGCTGCTGCCCGTCCTCCGGTGTCTGGCCGCAGTTTTAAGACATACCCGGGTTATTTTATAACAACCTTTAATACATATGTCGCATTTCTGTAAGAATTTATTTAATCGTGTCAAGGATATGGCTACTGACTATTAAAGGTCTAAACACTTTTACTACTTAAAAATGGTTATCCTGCTATCTGAGCGCTGTTAGCAGGATCAACAGATTCTGTCAATAATCTGGTTATTGTGATTTCCCGTTTATCCTCAACACTAACATCTCGCCCAGTATCTGAATAACCGCTCTGTTCCTCATTTAAACCGATACACTACGCGGATGTTGAATCATTGTATGCACCCATTGCATTTATTAAATCACCCACAAAAATATCGCATCCTTGAGGAGTAATTGTGTCAATTTAGCCGCCTACTTTTCTTCAACCCACTGAGCAATTACATATTGGCACTCATCTCTACCACAGATTATCTAATAGAAGTTATTGTTAGGTCAGGTTAGTTGTTGAATATACATCTAATGCTGGCTGAAAACCAGCGCTGCAGCTCTGTCACGTGCACGTGTCACAATAAGCTGAGCGAAGGCCGTTTTGCGCGGTTGTTACGCATATTTTTCCACAATATATTTTCGTTTCTTTAATTTTCGTTTTTCCTTTTATGACTCATGATTTGGGCGTACATAAACGTATTTGTTTCTTCTTCTTTATTCTATTTTTGAGCATTTTGGAGAAACAAACAATCATTATCGAAAGCAGTCTCGGGCAAGCGACTGCCACCACACCGGGAAAGCGGATTACAGACGTTATACCACCACCAGTAACGGCCTAGCAAGCTGGTTTTATGTCCTTCCATCTGCCATTCATCAAAGCCTTATCGGCGACAGGTTGCGACGTGGTCCGTGTACAAGGGAAATTTAATTTTAGATAAGCTTATGAGAGGTACCAAGAGTTCTTAGTTAGGTTAGTTGGTAAAAACATCCCGGACCACTCACAACCAGTATAATTTGTTTATAAGTCCTGAGTGGTTTGAGCTGCGCCCCGTCTAAACAAATAATTTCGTTGTATTTTTTAAAGATATCGAACAAACGACGAAATGTCTTAGACGTTAAATCTCACAATAGAATAACTTCTATTCGCCGATCACGACACTCACATCAGACATTCCACCCAGGTGCTGTCCGGCCATCAAGGCGAGATCTTCTCCTGCGCCTTCTCTTACGCCGGTGACGCCATCATCACGGCCTCCAAGGACAACACCTGCAGGATCTGGAGATGATTGGACTGGTGGATGTAGACCATCCCCCGCGAATACCGAAACACAACTTCTGATTAGGACAAAGACTATACAATAGCTGGATGGAAGTGTGGATATATGTAGACCAGATATTAACGCTGGCTTCTAGATATGAAGGATTGTGATTGATTTGATTAGTTAGATTAGATATTGATTAGTGTTTAAAAATCCACGAAATTACTTGACTAAAATATAACATACGAATTAATTTAATTGGCTGATTGTACCATTTAACTAATCAATCACACACATAATTACTATATCACCGTCACACCGCTAGATATTCATTGTGATTTCGTCACCATTATTTTCACCTTAAAGGAACTGATTTAATTTCTCAGAACTATAATGCTCACTTCAAATCAAGGTATAAATAATTAAATAAAGAAATAATTAAATAAAGAAGAAAGTGTGAGCGCTTGCGCATCACACAGCACCGATTTCTATATCTGAACAAAGCAGGCCGGCAGAACACTTGAATGAACATGAAGTATGATATCGTGAAAATGATTTTCTTTACACAAGCCCAGTATTTATGAACCGAACCTGAGGCTCTTCACAAATATGTTACGGTACCTATGCTGCCAGAATAATTGATAAGATGACTCCTTATATTCTTATATATAAGACTATTTTTTCTAAAACGAACGCCTGATTTCATTAGTAACCAGTATTTTATCTCGGTACGGAAATATATTGCAAAAAGTTCATTGAAATACATAAATATTCGTATTTATATTTATATAATCAAAAAAAATCCTCAAAGGTCTTTACAACGATTCGATCTGAGATCCACACGAGACGAATAACAATATAATGACTTGCCTCAGATGATGACGTCACCCGTTGAGTCACCGGACGACCAGTCTGCCGGGGTCGATTAACTAAAGACGCAGGAAGATGTAAAAAGTATCAGGTTGTCATTTAAGATTTCGAGGGACAAAGTAGGCCAAAAGGGTACATGAACTGACAATCATGAACTTTTCTTGAGTTCCAATTTCAGTCTCCATAGATACTATAGATACGAGAGTCATGTTTGGAGGAATAGTAATAAAAGCAACACGCAGGGTCATAAGTAAAGTTTATACTCAAGAAAATGAATCATGTTATGACCAGCATCGTGGACTATTATTTTCTTCTTGAAGTATTACAATCTTCTTCAACTCTCTCTAGTGCTTTCTGCCGGCTGATAACTAATTTCTGCCATGCTCTCCATCAAGTATATAACATTTCTTGAATCTAGATATTAGCAAGTTTCGTTGATTTTGCTTTTATTTCTGTACTTGTTAAGAGCGCTATTTTATCGCAGTCCGAAGTCAGCATATTAGGTTCCTAGCGGTCACTTCACACAGAATCGACGGGTGACTTTCTTCTAAGCTAGCACGTTGCTACTTCAGTTACAGTTATGAAGCCAACGTGTATATCTCCTTCCATCCTAGCATTATTTTCATCTACATAATTTTCACTATTTGCAATCTCGTCCATCCTCGATAGTCATTTGTCTAACACCATTTAATTTACATTGACTTCTATCCATAACTATTTGGCTTCAGCGCCGTCTTTACCTAGGAGGCAATGGGTGGGGAGCACACGGGCGCTGGGCCCTGGGGGATGCCGTTAATGCCCATGCTTATTAATGCTAGAATAGTTAAGTTAATCTACTCTGTACTAATGTCGATCTCCAATCATTTTTAATTAGCTTAGAAAATTATCTCTCATTATGGGCTTACGGGCTAGAGACGGCGCTGTTTTGCTTTTTAGTTATATTGCCTATTGAAGCACTCTTTACAACTTTAAATCATTATTAAAGATAAATATTTCATTACCTATTACTTCGTTTACGACTGATATGATTACATACAATTATTTATAATTATTATGTTATTTAGGTTATACTATACTTACTTATCATGATAAACTTTTCACTTATTAACTGTTTGGTAATTTTAAAAATGAACCAAATTGAAGACGTTATGTTTGAAAAATGCAATTAATTAGGTTTAATTTATTAATATATGATTGTTAACTTTACATTAATAAATTATTATTTATTACTCATTTGAAGTTTATATTCTTAAAAGCTTTACATTCAGCGAGTCAAGGAGCCTGCACGACTGCACGAGTGACGAGCAAGTAGTCGGTCAGCCATGGAACCACCATATTGCTAATTGCTAATCATTTTACTACGGCATGAGCGGTTCCCATGCGACCGATTGTGCTGACTCCACAGAAGAAGTGAACCAATCAGTCTAGCAGCTTCATAAGGTGTAGCTAAAAGCATTTTATGTTTTTTTTAGCTTTGCAGTGGGATAGGATTTGTTAACAATGGAACGGCTTACATTTGAGAGTTGGTAGGACTGTAAGTACTTTAAAATAGACCTTGACCCCTGACTTTATTTCGGCGTTTCTTCTCAGGGATAGTCATAAGAAATGCCGACGCCCATCTAGTTTAAAAATGACGTGTAAAAGTGATTGAAAAATCCTAATTGCAAAAAATAAATAATTTCATTTCATTTCATTTACAAAATAAATAAATCCCTCGCCGAAATACATTACTTTTGTTATTATTACTAGGTAAGTACTAACGTTTACTTTAATCATTATAATTGCTGGAATATCGAAACTATCATTTATTTCCGCCGTCAGTAATGTAAATTAGACACTAGCGAATCTATTGTGTCGTTGCCGGGCGCCGCGTGTGTCCTAATGAATTAAATCATCATCAAGTTTTTCGTGTTTATTCCAACATAACTATTTTAAATACTTTAAAATACGATTGAACCCTATGTTTTGGTTTTCCTCGTAGATAAGGTGAAATCCATACCGATAAGGACCGTTTTAAACAAAACATGAACTTAGTAAGTACCTATAGTATGTAACAGTGAGTAGGTTAGGTACATCCTGCGGGCTGTCGAGACAGGGGTCAAATGAACCCAGATAATAACGATACGGGTTATACAAGTACAAAAGTGTTAGAATACGTACGAAACAAATCATTTGTAAAAGAAATTCGAATTGCTAATTTGATCAAAATTGGTTGGTAAGGTGATTCGATTCTTTTCTATATTATAATGTTTATAGGAACTTGTTTTGTTGGAAAACACAAATCACACGACAATAGGCAATCAATAATGTACAATGCAAAACATATCACAGTTAATGACAGTAGGTATGAATTGATTTGTAAGCTTGCTTGATACGAAGCCAACTGGGAAGTCAGTGCAGTAAGCCAGCTTCATCATACGTACGCTTAACGTACCTATCAGCTGAATGATCTTCTAAAGACTTGACGGCACGGTTGGCGCAGTGGTTAAGCGATTAGCTTTCTGCGCTACGTGTCGTGGGTTCGATCCCCGCACGGAACAAATATTTGTATGATCTACAGATAGTTGTTTCGGGTCTGGTTGTATGTGTGTATGTGACATGTATGTTTGTAAACTGTACCCACGACACAGGAGAAATCTAGAGTGGGGCAATGATTTAAAAAAAAAAAAAGGCCCAGTTACAGGACAGATGTTGACTTTGGCAACTGACCTTGCTGACCTTGCTTAATTTCCATACCAACATAAAGCTGATTACGTAGAATGTACGAAAACGTCTCCTACTCGCATTTTATTACTTAACAATCGCATAATAAATTATAATATTCATTGGCACATCTCATCAGAAAATCACAAGTATCTAATGAAAAACCCAAACAATAAATAAGCACGAACACTTTTCTAGACAACAGTACATAACATTGCATAAGCAGTGTAAACGCTTCGCCGGCGAGCGGGTACATCGAATACACTCATTATCACATTGGAAACCAAACAGAATGGACGTGTCTTTGTAATTACTTCAATTATTTCTAATCTGAGAACATGTTGCGAATAATATTCTACATCACAGTGTCTTTAAGTATAGTGCGGGCGGACTACAAATATGAGACCAAGTTCTTCCGGGTTCCTCTCGACCATTTCGGATTCCAGAGGAACGAAACGTTCGAGATCAAATATCTGGAGAATGATGACAACTGGGACAGAGGTGGTGGTCCCATCTTCTTCTATACTGGCAATGAGGTGAGTTAAAAAAGATTATACTCCCCATTTAAGTGATACCCACATGTTTCTTCATAGTTAATTATTAGTATGACAACTGTCCATATTCTTATTAATATCGCTCATAATAATATCGCATGGGCGTCGATGCGTTATTTTTCCTCAATAAATTTAGACTTTGTACCTACATATATTATAATATAAACAGTAATACGATATAATAAAACCACTAGGTACCTAAGAGGAGTCGCATTAAACAACACTGAAATCGCCTGACGAATTTCCTTCTTGCAATAGATTGCTTCATTTAAAAAGATATATAATAGTGTGGACCATGCTATTATTTGCTATCTGAGATGTTTACATTTTGTGAACTAGCACGTTATACATTAGTAATCGCCAATTGTTTTGACCTCATATAAAAAGTTCTTGGTCGACTGGTAAACAATGAGCGATTAGTCTCGGCCTGTCTCGGGTTCGATGCCCAACACTTACCGTTAGAAGTGGTTTTATGCTTTCAAGGTTTAAATTACCGTTTATAAATTACCTACACATAAGACGTATTATGAACTCGCTGTAACAAACAAGAATAATGATAGGATTTGATCCTAAAATATAATAATTATGTAATAAAAAGTTAAACTAAATTGCTATCATCTACGGCTTACAAAGTAATGAGAAACTCCTCCCATTAATTAATAGGTACTGTACTGGATAAATCTATGCCAATAACATAAATAACACTGTGTATCAGCCATGCTCAACATTTTTTTATTAGGGCCACAAAAACGTTTTGGTTAAGATATCGCGGGCCACAACAAGGTGTTAATAAAACGATATTTAAATATAATAATAACAAAAAATAAAAATTGTTCACAAATCATCTGACTAGATGATCCTATCGGTATTTATCATCAGCCACATGGGACCATGACAAAATTTTGAGAGAGCTTTTACAATCCAAAGCTTTAATTTAATAGACATTTCTGAATCCCTCTATCAGTCAATGCAACGCAATGCCTGCAAGGATTATTTTGGTACCAATTTCGCCCCAGGCTTTCTTTTTCGGATCTGCGTAAAATTTAAAGTGGTTGACAACTTGACTTCTATCTCAGGTGGGCCGCTCACAAAAGCTGGGCGGGACGCATGCGGCCCGAGGGCCGTAGATTTAGTATAGCCGTTGTGTATTAATATAGAAACACTATTAACTTAATATTTTATTAGCAGCACGTCGTAACACGTTTAATTTTATATCCTTACACACTAAGTGTTTGTCGTTATTCATCAATAGAAAATATGCGCTAAGGAAATTGCACATAGGAGCAAATTAACAATTAATATGTTGCTATAATTATTCTTGCCTACTTTCATAGTTATTATGGAGTCAAGTTACGTTGTTTTATGTTATCAGCAAGTTTGAGAATGTTAATAGCCTGTTTGTTTCTACAATAATTTGTTAGGTATTTAGGTACCTACATCAATCCATGTTCAAGTGTCGTATTTAATTTCTCATGTGTTTTGTTCCATACAAAATAACGAAGGTTTTAATTTCAATTTGATTCTTTCAAACTGTTTCCAAACGTCCTGGATTTATGTGGGCCGTCCCAAAAAATGTGAGTTCGTCTATGAAAGAAAGGAAGACGAGAAAATCCATGTACTTTATATTCATTTCAAATATCGCACCCTTAGAATGAAAGTGACCTAACTCAAAATTCCTGTAACTTCTGATTTTGCTATAAACTGACCTTAAAAAGTATAAATTTATGAAGACTTATGCTCACAGACCCACAAATTATATTTTTTGATTTAGAACCTTCGTACCGCACCCTCAGAACGAAATTATATACTTTTTAAAGTCAGTTTATAGCAAAATCAGAAATTAAAGGAATTTTGAGTTAGGTCACTTCCATTCTAAGGGTGCGATATTATATACCTTTTCAATTGTTACATATTGTTTAAATGATATGCAAGTACTTATGAAATAATTCATAAAATAATATTATTGTAGTTAGGCTCAATGAAAATTGCAGGGAAACCCAACGACTCAGCATTCAGTGTTATATCATGGACAGGGGCGTATTTACCCTTGGGCCAAAAGGGCCATGGCCCGGGGCGGCAAGCTGCGAGGGGCGGCGCAAGCCGCACCTCGTGCTCAGCTTTGTGCGACTTTCTTTTGGACTTTATACGCCTGAAGAAATTTAAAAAAAGTCTACCTAATTAACAAAAACTAAAACTCATTTGGTTGTAAGTTTGATAGACATTAAGACGCGAGGCTATCGTATGCCTGAACGGAGGGCGGCCGCGCCGGGGCGGCGGCGCCGTGTCCGTCGGACTCCATTGCGACTCGGGACTAGTTGGGATGTTTCGACGTTGCTCGTGTCGTTTTCGTTCATATCCATAGGCGAAAGTGGGTGGGGCGCGGGGCGGCGCAGGTGGCGGCGGGGGTGAAGCAATTCGTGTTTCACTTGTTTCAAGTTTTTAACTGACTTCAAAAAGAAGGAGGTTCTCAATTCGACTGTATGTTTTTTTGTAAGTTTGTTACGCAATTATTCCGCCAATTATGAATTCATTTTGATATTCTTTTTTGTTTGGTATGTCATACTTCAGAGGTCAGAGGTCCTCAGAGGTCAGAGGTCAGAGGTCCTCAGAGGTCAGAGGTCTTCAGAAGTCCCATATAAATTTTATTGAAATTGAATCAGCGCTTTTCGAAAAAATCAACCAATACAATAAATAAATACACAGATGACGTTTTGGTTTGTGGTTCCCTTCAGCAAAAGGTTTTTCTTAATAAGTCAAGTGTTGGCATGTGAAAATCATCATTTCATGATGCTGAGTTGATGATGGATGTCATAGTACTCCTCAACGGTAAAGAGTTAGGGAATGAAACTTCCGAGTTTGAGATCACTTGTCCCGTATATAACATTTGGTTTAGAGGGTCTGATGCTGGAGCCAGGAGATAGATAGTGGCATTCTTCAGTAGCTACTAGTAAACCCCTCGAATTTGGACTCATTTTAAACCGCTAATATCGACATTGAAACAACGAGTCCGCGTAAAAGTTTTCGAGTTTTAGGCGAATTGTGGAATGGACACGACAAATGCACTTCGCCAATTGCGTCAATTTATCGCTTTTTATTTGGCACCGACTTCAATATTCTTCAACTACTACATTGTAACGATAAACATTTATTTTTTCCTTTTTGTTAGTGTTGCTTTTTAGTCTTTTGAAGTCTGTTTTTTAGTAAATGATAATCTTACTAATCCCACTAATAATACAAAAGAAAGTTTGAATTTTTTTGACTGAATCACACAATCAAACAGCTAAATTTTATTTAAATCAAAAGATTTTGACGAAATTTCGCACACAAAAAGAATCTTTTCTGGATTAAAACAAAACAACAAACAAATTGCAGGGCGGAACGTTCGTTTTCCGTACCTAAAATAATTAAAAATTATGTACGTTCCTGTATAAGTGAAGAACGATTAAATAGTTTAGCCATTCTTAATATAGAAGCTGACTTGACAAAATCCGTTAACCATGACGGTGTAATTGAAGAATTTATTAACCAATCTGTCCATCTGAAAAAAAATGTAAATATTAAAAAAAACCGACTTCACAAAACTCGAAAAGAAAACTAACTAACTAAAAAGCAAAAAAAAATAATATTTTATTATGCAATATAGTAGTTGAAGAATATTGAATTCGATGCCAGGTGAAACATAAAAGTAATATAATTGCTGCTATAATAGCGACATTAAAACAACGAGTTCACGTAAAAATTGTATGTAAAGTCGATAAATGCACTTCGCCAATTGTGTCAGTTTATCATTGCATGTTTTACTTGGCACGGACTTCAGTATTCTTCAACTACTATATTGTATAGTAAAACATTTAATTTTTGCTCCATCATCATCATCTTCTGGCTCCATCATCAGATCCTCTATACCAAATATTATATACGGGACTCATCAAAATATATCGTCATCATCAGCCAGAAGACGTCCACTGCTGAACGAAGGCCTCCCCCAAAGGGGGGGTTTGCCATAATCCCCACGCTTGGCAGGCGGCTTGGGAAAATATATCGAGTGATCCCAAACTCGGAAGTTTCATTCCCTAACTCCTTACCATTGAGGAGTACTACGACATCCATCATCAGCTCAGCATCATGAAATGATGATTTTCAGACGCCAACAGCTGACTTATTAAGAAAAAAAGATCAAACGCGCTATTCGTCCTACAATAGTTTAGGGTATCCCTCGATTTCCCTAAAATCCCATCATTAGATCCTAATTTGGTGACAATGGGAACAACTTGGGAGTATATTCTATCAAACAAAAAAATATTTTTTAAAGTCTATCCGGCATTGGCGGAATGATCGCGTAACAAACATACAAAAAAAAAACGTACAGTCGAATTGAGAACCTCCTCCTTTTTTTGAAGACGGTTGATAAATGGTGTTTATTTATTTCTTTGTTTGGCCTTTTTAGTTTTCTTCATTCTCAGCGCACATCAGCACACTGCTGGATTTTATTTATAAATTGAAAGTTTTTGCTTTTTTCCGTTAATTTATGGGGCGGCAAACCTTACAGGCCCAGGGCGCTGAATCTTAAAATACGCCACTGATCATGGATATCTGTTTGAATGGATGCGATATACAAAGAATATTAATTGGTGATAATCTATATATCTATATAAATAAAAATCAATTGCCAAAAATGTATGTAAGCGCATAATTTCATTACAGCTGCACCTATTTGGTTAATTCTTCTTTTTGTTGTGTTTGTAATTGTCTGGACAAGCTTTGTATGTAAGAACATTTTTGGAAAATCCACCTCAAAAGTCATAAATTTGGATGGTATTTAGTTAAAAATAAATGTTGTCAAGAATGTCATTTAAAAATTATCAAGTCAAGCGACTATTAAACTTGTGTTAGTATCTAACATTCCGCAAATATCAATACATCGACAATTTATGTGGACATTTTTGTAATTACAAGTAAAAACAAATCGTAAATAGTAGGTATATGATTAGGTAGTTGACATACCTAGGTACTTATTTATTAATTAATGAATACAATAATATTATTGATAATAAAATCATAACATTATTCGTCATTGCCTGTTAATAAATAATGCTTGCAACGGCAATTCATTATAAAAAAGCAAATTTAATTTAAATATTTAGCGTAACTACAGTTGAATATTTCATTGGTGCTAGTGGTCGCAATTGCGGCTGCTGAACTTGAGGTCCTGGGTTTGATCCTCAATTCGGGCAGACTGTTACTGAGTTTTTTCTATTAGAAAATTATCCGTAGTAGCCTGGAGCTTGGAATTGTGCCCGCTAAATGGAAATAAACTCGCCCCCTATGGGACATGGGACTTAATAACGGCATCGATTGATTTGTGGTTGTACTATACAAAGTATTACACCTACAGACCGTGATGCTATGTAATTACAATAATTTAATTTCTGCCCCATTTTTCCATGTATACGCATGGGAAATAGAGTTACATTATGTATAGATATTTAACAACACTAATATTATTTAGTTAGTCATATTAAAATTATTATTCATTTGCAGGGTCAAATAGAAGTATTTGCAAAGCACACAGGCTTTATGTGGGAAATCGCAGAAGAATTCAGAGCGAAAATTGTCTTTGCCGAGCATAGGTAAGTTAATAGCTCAACTAAGGTCTTGTCCATAGAACCTTTATGAATATATGGACGATTAAAGTGATGAGAAAGCATGCAACTGAACGCAGCTTTCGACTTGGGCAAGTCGTCATCCCTCGTATGATCTATAGACTAATTTTGCCCCAAATCCATGCAACTGCTGTAGGTAAATGTTGATGTCTACTTTCGTACGTTACTTCTGACGAGCTCTGATAAACCAAGGCTTGGCGCAATAACAAACATCCAGCCTTTTCTTCTATAAATAAAATTGAAATTTTCTTCTAAAAATAAATAAATTGAAGTGTCTATTTGTAATGTCAAAATAACAGCTTTTTACTAAATGCGTCGCCAAGCAGTGAAAACCTCGTAAATCCATTTTTTTTCATAATTGTTTTGTCTGTCTGTCTGTTCCGGCTAATCTCCGAAACGGCTGGATTGATTTTGACGGAACTTTCACTGGTAGACAGTTGATGTTGCTGTGCTGAGTGACGTAAACATTTATTTTCGAAAAATAATTAGGGTTCCCGTTGGCGGAAAATAGTTAAGAATATTATTTGTGCATTCCAGATATTATGGAGCGTCAATGCCTTTTGGCAACAAGTCGTTGGACAACGATCACATCGGGTACCTATCGTCTGCGCAGGCGCTGGCCGACTACGCAGACCTGATCAACTACTTGCAGGGGAACGCCATCAAGCCTAGATACCCTGTCGTCGCTTTTGGAGGTAAACACTGGGTTTTCGAGCAGAATCTGCACAGATATAGCATTACTAAATTCCAAAAGACTACTGTGTTATTTCTGCTGTCGTTATCAAACTGTAAGGCCAACATCAAGCGCTACCTAATTAGCAAACTAACAAACGTGAACCTAGGTTTATATAAATTCAGCCCATTACTGTCCCACTGCTGGGCAAAGGCCTCTTCTCAGATTTAGAAGGGTAAGGCCTTAGTCCACCACGCTGGCCTGGTGCGGGTTGGCAAACTACACACACCATCAAGAACTTTATGAAGCCCTCTCAGGTGTGCAAGTTTCCTCACGATGTTATCCTTCACCGTTAACGCAAATGGTAATCAAATTCTGATCCGCACATGATTCCGAAGAGTCAGAGGTGGACGCTTTCCACTTAAAGTTAGTGTTACATGCTCTTCATTCTCCAAGTCCTATTCCGGTCATCAGTTATATCTATATATTAAATTTCCGTATCGTATAATTAAAAAATAGCAACGTGAAGGGATCAAAGGGGTCAGCAAACTATTGGTACACGGTGACACTTTAGCTATATCACCAGCTGAAACGTCTTCAGCCATAATTAGTTATCAATTTACGTTACGTTTATTTACGCAATAATTTCCAGAAGAATCGAATAAAGGTTAATGAGCGTTATTTATATTACCATTGTATATAAACAATGGCTACTTTAAAGTAGATAAAATGTTGCTTTGGAGATACTGGTGTCATTTCATCAAAATAGTATCCACAGTTAATTGTGATATTAACGGGCGACTTCATTCGATGGTCGCAAAATTAGTTGTACAGCAGGAGATACTGTGTTTCATTCGCAGATCGAGCTGTTATTTAATTATTACCTGGAATTCTCAATAGCAGCTCGGAGTTCGGATTGTGCCTAATAAACGACAAGATATTCACATCACATTAGCAACCATATTAGTCAAATTATCAGAAAATAAACTAATTTCTTATGAATGTTAACCTTCAGGGTCCTACGGCGGCATGCTGGCAGCGTACTTCCGCATGAAGTACCCTCACATCGTGATCGGTGCCATAGCGGCCTCCGCTCCTGTGCACATGTTCCCCGGCATGGCGCCCTGCGGGGTCTTCAACAGGCTCGTCACCTCAAGCTTTAAGATCGTCAATACCAACTGCTCCAACAACATTAGGGAGTCCTGGAGTGTTATTCGGTAAGAACCATGGTAGAACTATAATTAAGTAGGCTGGTAACAATATGTAACATAAAAGTGCATACAAGATGTACACGTTTTTATTTCATGGCTCTCCTAGAAGAAGCAATGGATGCATAATATATAATTTAACCTGCCTGCTACACATCGAAAGAACTTCCAACCACACTTACACTCATCATAGGAGTGGGTGTATGGATATGAGATGTGTTGCCCATCGACAAAAAACCCACTGCATCATGTTTTACTCTCTTCTACGTCTAATATAACCCTCAGAGCGACAACAGCAGTTCAGTCACTTGTATCAATAAATTTCAGAAACTACTCCACAAACGCAAACGGTTCAGCGTTTCTGCAAAAAACATTCAACCTGTGCCATCCGGTGAAAAATTCTACAGACTTGGACAAGCTGCTAGATTTCCTAGAGTCTATGTATTCGACACTGGCCATGGTGAACTATCCATTCGCATCGGACTTCCTGACACCGCTGCCCGCAGAACCGGTGCGCGTCGTCTGCCAGTACCTCAACGAGAAATTGACTGGAGATAAACTATTACAGGTAATGACGCTATCAATGTATGACATTTTCAAGCCTTTTCAATTATGAATTACTATCGAGTCTGAAAAAGAACGTTATACGATTCCTTTTTTCTTAATTTCAGAATATAGGAATAGTATTAGATATATTTACTAATTACGAGAAGAACAAGAATAGCTGTGTGGATTATCAGAAAGGCGCTGACTACGGTAACCTGGACGCTGGCGGGTGGGATTACCAGGTAAACATACCTACATAATTTGTATCAGAATAAGAAACCTAAAACCTAGTACGAACCTACTTTTTTATGGTTTCTGTGTGATACAGCCAATAAATATTACAAAATTAGACATAAATTATCCTAAATCCTATAGATTTAAGAAAAAAGAAAATTTTGGTGTCTTCTCTAAGTCTTTAGGTAGAAAATCCGCGTGAAAGTATTATGAGTAAAACGTTTCAGTACGCAATATTTTACAATGATGCAATTGGAAACCTGGTTTCAGTAATATTATTCTGTAGATAACTTATAACTGACTGACTTCAAAACGTGCACTCGTGAATTTAATGATCAAAGCATTTTACAAGGAGGTACAGAAGCTGGTTTTGCTGCGTAGGTTACGTAGCAAAACCCCGGATAATAAGCGGTATTTTGAAGCAAAATTTTACCTTTTCCAGGCTTGCACAGAAATGGTAATGCCGATGTGTTCCAACGGCAAAAACGACATGTTTGAGCCTCAGCCATGGAACTTCACTTCATTTGCCGAGGGCTGCCACAAGAAGTACAATGTATACCCCCGCGAAGACATGGCGAGGCTCGAGTACGGAGGCAACAGGCTACAGGCAGCTACAAATATAGTATTTAGTAATGGTCTCCGAGATCCTTGGACAGGAGGTAAAGACCCATCTAGGTATTCCTATTTTATATTTGATGAAAGAAAATTGACGTATGGAACGTAAAAAGAATTAAAATAGTTGTCTCTGATAACTATGATCTAACAGATCGATTAGGTAGTGGAATACACGTTCACTTAGTATCATAAACAGGTTACCCTAGAATATTCCAAGAATATATATGGAACTCCAAGAATAGAATCTGAAGCGGCAACAAATCGAAGGTATAGGAAGAAAACTTCATGTCGGTTATAAAGCTGTGTATTGTAATAGGATAAGCTCTGTGCAATAATTTCCAACTAGGGAAAACCTGATTTGATCGTTTTTTCTTGAGGTGCCATCTCTTCTCCTCAAAAAACGATGTTAACTATATGTTAACACACATTCAGTGTATTCGTGTTCAGTGACTTTAATATGCCTAAATATTTCCTGCAGGCGGAATTCTCGACAGCTTGAGTGACTCTGTGAGGGCAGTGGTGATAGTAGACGCTGCCCACCACTTGGACCTGATGCCCAGCAACCCTAGTGACCCGGAGCCGGTGAAGATAGCTCGAAATATCCACAAGCAACACATCACCAGGTGGATCAACCAGTTCCGAGAACAATTGACGACTACGCGTAAATATTGAATACTGTGATTTTTGACTGTTAATAAAAATATTGTTTTTTGATCGTTTTTGTTTTAATTGAATTAAACTAGCAGACCTATATTAATGATGTGATTTTCTGAGTTTTATGTAGGTTATAATTTCATTTCTAATAAATCTTTTAATACCATTCAATTTGTATGAAAAACGAGTATCGAATTAGTATAGACTGCAAAAGTATAAAATCTGAATTCCATCTATGTTGATCCCATCTTTCCATCCATGTTTTTTTTTTTATATGCCCCTCCTATGATTTCTCCTGTATCGTGGGTACAGTTTACAAACATACATGTCACATGCACACACACACCAGACCCGAAATATATCTATCTGTAGATCATATATTATAGAAATATTTGTTCCATGCGGGGATCGAACCCGCGACACGTAGCGCAGAAAGCTAATCGCTTAGCCAAACGTGTCGTCACGCATAATATATTAATGTCCCATATGCCCGGTAGATCAATTCGCTCCCTTTTACTAGGTGCTTAATATCGGCTCGATTAAAATAAATTAAAATTTAGTTGATCAACTGTTTCTCACAATACAATACAAATACTTCTACACTACTCCATTCGGAAAATACAGTCGTGATGTTATTTTTGGACTAGACCGAATAGTCAGTACCTTTGCAAAAAAACATTGACGAACTTGAATGACATCCATTGACAATTGATTGTCAATTTGACATTATTAAATTTTGAGGTTATGTTGTTACCATGGCGGCGGAGAGTGATGTTTGTTTACAAGAAGCTGTAATGAGCACTACATGTAAATATTGCAATGAATCTGAAAACAAACAGGAGCGTCCAGGTCTTATATGTGAAAACTGCATATGCTTCGTTCATCTTACCTGCCTACGAAGGCCGGGTACGCCGGGAGACTTCGCCTGCGATGTTTTCTTTGATTTTACCTGCGAAGACTGCTCACCGGATAAAAAGGAAGTGTTTACGCGGAATAGATTCCCTTGGTAAGTAAACGACAGTCGTTTCTGGCGGCAATTTTTGATTAGGCTCAATTATGAATTCATTCTTTCATTTAGCTATTCAAAGATTATTTTCCAACTAAGATTATATTATATTAAAAAATAAAAAACTGGTTAAGTACCTAAAGCGAGAGCAAAGACATTGCCCAGCACTAAGAATTATCATTTACTTTATAACAGCATAACGCATGTATTCCCTGAAGGGCTAGGCAGAGGTGTACTATTGTATAATAACATTTCGCCGATGCCGTTAAATGTTATAGGGGGCGAGCCTATTGCCATCAATTGGGCACAGTTTCCGACTCCGTGCTGCTACTGAAAATTTTCATACAGAAAAATCCCAATAACACTGCTCAACCTGGGAATCGAACTCAGAACCTCACACTCAGCAGTCATTTACTTTATTAATTAAAATCATTAAAATCTTAAAATAATCAAAAATGAATTTTCCTATGTCAATTGCATCCAAAAGCTATTTAATTTTCTGATTTTATTCATAGGGTAAATGTGATACATTTAACTCTCCACCACCTAAATATGCAGTCCTACGGTATCAGCAACAATGGCTACTTCCACTACAAGACGCACATCTGTTCCTTCATTGATAGATTCTGGCAGTCATTATTTGGCGCACAAACGTAAGTACTTACATCTTTAAGAAACAGTAAGAGGATTTTTTTCTGACCCTTGCAATACCTACAATCAATTTACGATGCGGTCTTTGTATTATGGGAAGATGATCCCTAAACATCATTTATACACACTCTGTATAATTGTACAACGATACAAAGATATTAATGATTTTATTAGCATTCATACAAGTGCATTAAACAAGCAGTAAATTTTATGTTAATATTATTACTAAAGCACATCTTTCATTTAATGAAGAAGCAAGTAATATGGTTGAATCTACAATTAAAAACTAAAACAAGTTGTTTATAAAAATTCATCCTGAACAATTCATTATTTTGTTGTTGATTCCACATTCTCTTTACAGGAAGCAGAAAAAGAACTGGGTAGGCACAATAGCAGGAGTCCTGTCTGTGTACAACAAGCTGTTCTTCAAATCAGGGTCAGCTGTGCTGGGGGAGACAGGGTGGTGGAAACTTCTGCATGACTTCTCACCTGCAGTGGCAGCTCATATTAGTGAGATATTTTGATTGATTATCATCACCTAGACTTCTGGTTATCATCAGTTCTATTGTTTATGAATGTTTTATCAATCCTCATCATGTCGTCATTAGGATTTGATTACTTATTACTTCCTAAAATGTTCCGTTGATTTAGTGTCGATTCAAACAATATGTATGTTAATTTCATATTTCAGTACAAGAAATAGCAAGAGACAAGCCAAAGGTGCGCCCACGCAATCAAATGTCCATTGACAAGAACCTCTTTCTGGCCAAAGTTACCGAAATGGGTATGTATTGTTGCAGTCTTAATTTTTGTTTAATAGCTGTTACCAATGAATCTTGTTCTTAACAAAAGTTCTACTCTGGCCCAATTACACTGATGATTTAACAGACAGTGAGGATTTTTGTGTTGGTAACTAGCTATTTTATTTAATTTTAATCATGTGTTATAGTGGCTGTGAGGAGTGGAGTGAGTGGCCCTTAGTCTTCAGTAAAATGAAGCTTGTATGCTCGTACTTCTAAATAGCGTGTGAATCACATTTAAGTCCTAAAAATTAAGTTACAAAATGGCTTTGTGTGTTAAGGCTCTCAGAAATGCAACCAGTTCAGTTTAAGGTATAAAATAAATTCAACCCATTACTGTCCCACTGCTGGGCAAGGGTCTCTTCTCAGAATGAGAAGGGGTAGGCCTTAGTCCACCACGCTGGCCCGGTGCGGGTTGGTGGACTACACACACCGTCGAGAACTTTATGGAGCCCTCTCAGGTGTGCAGGTTTCCTCACGATGGTTTTCTTTCACCGTAAATGCAAGTGATAATCAAATTCTGATCCGCACATAATTCCAAAATGTCAGAGTTGCGGGCCGGGTTTGAACGCGGACCCTCCTGCATGGAAGGCAAGCGTTCAACCACTAGGCTATCACTGCTGTAGGTATAGGAGGGAAGAATTATCTTAATTGATCAAGGAGATGTACTCTTTCTATCCCAGGATATAAAGAGCTGATCAACAATGAGAGCACTGCTGCTCCTGTTGCACCGGACCCAGTGCCCTGCAAGAAGAGGCGAGTTGACTCCGACGAGCTGAGCGGCGTGTCCAGTACCTCCTACTATGACCAGCTGGATTCTGATAGCAGGTAGAAATGGGCAGAAAATTTACTTGCAGAATTTACAGAAAAATATAAATGCGAACAAGACTACAAAAGACTTTCTTTTTATTTTTTTTATTTTTAGGTGACTCACCTGTCGTTGTCATTACTAAAGATAGTGAGTTCAATACCTTTCAGTGGTTCAGGGAAATTAATACTTGACATATTCACAAACAAAACATGTTTTTCATAAAAATTCCCTATATTTAAACCTTCATTGAACTGATAATCAACATCTCAGTTTGCTTACATTCAGGAATGAAATAGGAGACGAGAGTACATTCGATGAGTCCCTCAGCATGCTGACGCCCAAGGACTGTTCGTATTCCGACATGGAGTTCCGAGGGTTCGATTTTACCCCCACCAACCGTATAATGCCGGTGCAAGTAAGTACACGTTACGTAAGTCCGATGTGAATCAAGTAGAGATGTGTAGGTCCAGGGATAATTCAGGGTCGGATCCGGATGTACATCCAGCTCTAAAGAGCTACATCCAGATCCAGTGTCCGTCGGACCCATATGGGTCCGGCACCTCAACCGTGATCAGCGGATGGCGGTGTGCGTGAACGGAATGCAAACGTCTTGATAATTCAAAACGTCCGTAACACAGATAATGTAATTCTATTACACTGCTGTGACTAAACTTGTACTAGCGGATGGGTGTCTCAAATTCGGTTAGATGTATCCATCATTAAAACGAGTGATGCGGGTCCGCGTATTCATATCCATCCGGACCACACACATCTCTAGAATCTAGTTGCCACACTCACAATGCTCACCCGATATCAGACGTAGTGTATCGTCTATCCAGCCGACATTGTCTCTGCCTAACCTGAATATTTTCACCCCTTACAGAGTGACTCTTCAAGCATCCACTCATTCCAACAATCTATGCTGTACTACGACTCAGACTCACACAGCGGATCAGACCACGAGAACAGGAAACTGGTCTTCGACAGACCCAAGAAACAAGTCACGGAAGACAAGCCAATCAGACGAGAATCCCTCTTCTCATCCGAACTGAACTCCGTTGACATACCCTGGGAGGATAGTCTACCAAAATCAGAACCTGATTTAGTAGAAATGAGTCAATATGAGGAGATACAACTTCTGAAGAGAGTGGAGAATCTGATACCGAAGGTTAAGGACCCCAATAAGAAGACTTACTTAAGCAGGCTGAGGGCTAAATTGGCACTAAGAAGGTTGAAGAGGCATAAGCACTTGCCTATATTTGATTTGGACAAGTAAGTATGAATTTTATCAGTTATTAACTTTAAAACAGATCCCTCAAATAAAGCCAACTATCCTTCAAAGCGAATCGGATAGGTGATGATTTCTTAATGACTGGTATCCTATTGCTTTTCTAGTTTGGTAGATAGTAGCCCTCGTCCAGAATAGTAACTGATGAAGACTCTTGGCAGCAGCTCTTTTATTACATAAAATTGTTTTTTATTTCAGAGAAGTAAAGCGGTTAGGTGGCTACGTGACAGAGGATCCCCGGGTCGTTATCAACGCAGAAAGAGTCCTGGATCGGTTCCAAAGATCGGTGAGTTACTCAAACTTAATCGGAACTTGAAAGAACGAACAAGGCTAATACACATACCATAAGATCAATGTAGAATGTTTAAAAATTCATTATTGGACTTAATTGCTTGACCCTTCGTGCGTTCAAGTATTACGTAACGCAATTTATGGAGATTTTTGAAAATTTTCAAGTGGTCGTTCAATATGAAATTTTGACAAAAAAAAGTTTTTAAAAATGCGTGTAAACATAAATCTCTACGCGACCGTTCTGAAGGGTTAAAACAATGTTACGTAACGCGTAGTTCAAGCAACCCCTCCCTCCCCTGTAACGCATCGTAACGTTTCAGAAGACCCCCCCCCCTCCAAATTCGTTACGTATTACTTGAACGGTCCTTATGTACGGTCTTTACTCAAGGTACGGAATACTTAGTCTTGTTTTATTCCAGTATTTAATAGACAATCTATGCGGCACAATATCCAGCACCAATTATGGCACCCTCCTGCTATCCAATATGGAGGCGACGCCCTTCCGCTCCACATACTCCGGCGCCACGCTGAAGCCCTACATCCGGAGGGACGGAGACTGCGCACCCACGTGGCTGAAGCTTACCGATGAACTGCTCAGGAAGACCAACAGGTAATATTAAACGTAGCTGCTACTCCAGTGAATACCTTCACTGTTGTGTTCACAGAGTGGTGATAAGAAAATTTGCCTAATAACTATAGATAGTGCCATCCACGAAGACGCGCCCCACTATTTTTGGTCGAGGCTTTCAGCTGACCGTAATGCTCTTTCGTGATAAGTTAATATTTCTTAGTGTGCGTGTGCACTCTTAGGTAATTATTGTCTATCGACAGAACTAAAACACTAGTGGAAGTTTGCACACTTGTACTGTAAGCAATTAGGAAGGAGAGTGGGTCGCGTCTTCGTGGATGGCACTATCTGTAGTTATATTTTGATTCACTTGACTGTCAGTTTGTATAGTTCACTGATAGGGCTCTTCTGCTGGCTGCGCTATCTCATTATTAGATAATCACGAATTGTAAACAAGTTTGAAGCGATATTTTATTGTATAACCGTTCACAGCCCACGCGACAAACATTAATTTTTTTTTTCTATATTTTTGCAGACACATAAAAGACTACGACCCTCCACCTCGCGCTACCATAGACTACTCATACGTACGGCCGCAGCACATAGCCGCCGTCAACAACCTTTGTGCGCAGTTCTTCTGGCCCGGGATTGACCGTAAGTTCCGTTTACTTGTTTAAACAAATCTGAAATTGAACGGGATATGCACGTGGGTGAAGCCGTACACAACTGATTGTTGCCCTCACCAGTGACAGAAGCGCTCCAGTACCCAGAATTCAGCTGTGTGGTGACGTACAAGCGGCTGGTGATCGGCTGCGCGTTCCTGGTGCCCGACGTGGGACATAACGAGGCCTACATATCCTTCGTGCTCACCCGCCCCGAGTGGAGGAACGCCAAGATCGCAACTTTCATGTTGTACCATTTGTTGCAGGTGACGTTTTTATGCAATTTGGTTTTCAGTACAAATCTGTTTAGTCATTGCTAGACTATAAGATAGTGCAATAACAGGTTCAGGTGGTTTCTCATGGTGTGTTATTTTACGGATAATGCCATGCATGTAATAATGCCTTACCAGAGCAATCCGTACCATTAACGAAACTCGGATCGATGTGTTTACAAGTAGTTGGAGTGATTTCGCAAGGGTATTACTATTTATATTATGCTACAAGCAAAATAATACTTAATTATTATAAAAATGACAGTTAATTATGTTTGGGTTTATATATGTACTATGTTTTTGTGTTATAATGGTGTAATAATTTAATAATGTTATGATTTATGTTTCTAATTTTGCTATCGTAAGTATATAGTGTAATTAGTTGAAGTTCTTAACTATCGCATTAGGATAAACCCTGTAATGATAGTTTAAGCTGTTATAAATAAATAAATAAAATAAATAAATGTCCGATGTGCACGGACAGCGGCGCTCAACACTGAAGCTCTTTCTGCGATGCATGTCAGTGCGTACTACGGGCATGCATCGCAACACACCATAGGAAATCACCTACGATCAACAACCTATTAGAAGCAAAATTCCATTATTGAAGCACTCTTTCTTTAGGAATGATTAATAGTGATGATAATCCAGTTGTCAATGCTCAACTCGATTAAATATTTTTACTTTAGACTAATACAATATTTTTCTTTATAGACTTGTTCAGGGAAAGATGTAACGCTGCACGTGTCGCCAACAAACCCAGCCATATTTCTGTATCAGAAATTTGGTTTCAAAGTAAGTATACATATAATATATTCTGTATATCCTGAATCCTTCAAATGACTCAAAAATAACAATACATAGTCGTCTCCGTTTGTATAAGTATCACACAAAAAGTGGAAAAACTTGTTGTGGCATCCTAACCCTGCTTTCAGACCTTAACATACACACACACATATACGCCCAACACCTAAATCCGAGAATAATAAATAGTAATCAAGCCAAGCAATTACACAAATTTTAATTACTTTTGGGAACATCTTTTCTGGCCCCTCTGATTCTCTGATTTTGTATACACCCAACTTAATTTTTTGGAGTATATTCAAAAACGAAAACAAGAAATAAATGAAACAACAATTGTATAAAACATTAAACTTATTTAATTACTGTGGTTTACTTATAAACCCTTCAAACAACAAGTAATCGTAGATCTTCCTAGTTTTGTTCACATCTATTTTGACTATCCTCCTTGCATCAAGCAAGCGGAGGAATCCCATCTTACTGTTCTGGGTTATCAATTGCTGCTTAATCTCTAAATAATTCTCTGGTAGCAGTCTCAAATTTGAACATAAGACCTTCTCAGCTTCTGAGAGCTGGTTGAAGCCAGGCAAATCAACTATTTCTAATGGCATCGATGCTCGCTTGTACTTTAATAACTGGCTGTTCTTTCCAAACAAGAGTGCATTTTTCATTGGTGATTGTGTGTCAAATTTCTTTGACATGACTTGCGTTGCATACTTTTGTTCTTTGACCACAAGGTCATTTTCTTTCTTCAACTGCTTGTACAACTTAGCTGTATATAATGTTCTTATACCATTTCTCCGATGCTCTGATAGCCTTGATATCCTCTGCATTAACTCATGTTCTAAACTTATTGACTCCATGAAGGCATCAAATTGCATTCCAGTCATAAATTGCATGAATGCAAGCAGCCTCTCAGATTTCTGTCTTGTTAGTGTTGAATCATACTTCTGTAGCCAAGAAATTAACTTATTCGGCATAATGAGTCCATGATTTTGTATTATCTTGTATCTTCTGCGTCTCTCTCTGAGTCTGGTGTTTAAAGAACTCACCAGAGACACCTTTAGTGAGTCCATACATTCATCGTCATCATCATCATCATCGGAATAACTGTCTTCTATGTTAAATATGTTCTCTGCATTATGATCATAACTGAGTTCAAATTCTGATCTGTAGGCATTGTATCCTGCTAAATGTTGATCAGCATTGTTATTTCTTGGAGGGTTGGTGCACACTTCTGTACTGTATAGATAAGGTATCATTGGTTTTGGGAACAAAGATTGCTCCGTCTCAGGTAATAACTTCAAATCGCTGTACTGAACATTTTCTATGTAATACTTTTTGTAATGCTCCTGGCATTCTAGTTTAGAACGTGTGTGTACACTTTTAGATATTTCTTCCCAATTTCCGAAACCGTATGTTGATAATGCAGAGAGCAGCTTACATTCTTCCTTGGCCGACCAGTTGCAGTTTTCGAACAGAGGGAAGTCATTTCGTCGAACGGCGTATTTGTGATCGTTTTTGTGAGCACCCACTTCCTGGCCAGACGCGAAGCAGGCGGTGCATAGATTAGCATCACATTCAACACATCCTATAAACGGTTCATGGGCAATCTCGCCGCATGAGTCGCATTTGCTTTGTAATATATCGTTTGACATTGTTTACAGGTCGAGGAGCTCATACAAGACTTTTACGAAAAGTACTACGACATAGATTACAAAGGTTGTCGACATGCGCTGTTCCTGAGACTTGTCAGATAAATAAATGCTTAATTTGTCTCCGCACTTTTATTTATAATGATACATTTATGCAATGCAATAATAAACAGAAAACACCGATCGAAATTGTTGACATTTGTGACTGACAGCGACTGACGAAAGCTGTCAAACAAATAACGTGAGAAATGTTGCTATACAAAATACATTTTTTTTTTAAATATAATCATTATCATTAGAAAAACTAGAATCAGTATAATATTCAGTACCACGTCACTAAGTTACGGGTGGCAAAATGATTATTTAAAATTGAAATGGGCTGGCTACATCTGCCGTATGTCGAAGGAGTATTATGCTAAAAGCACATGGTGGGTCCAATCTAAAACGCTAGGAAAGGATTGTCATCAAATCGCAAAGGACCGGGTTAATGAAAATGAAGGAAAGGAGGCGTTTGCTCGGCATTGGCTTATAATAATGGATCCACGTCGATGCTCAGAAATTTTTGTTTGGAACAATCGGGTACCTACGTCTATAAATGTTTATAATATCACACTAACAAAACAGGTTTATTTTACTGTGCTTTCTTAGTGGTACTACATTTTGTAACTACTATTTATTTTATTTCGTGCTTCTACTGTTAATCGAGAAAGAATTATAAAAAAGAAATAATGCCAAACTTTTGGGAATGAAATCCTCCAAGCAAATTATGAAACCACTTAAAGTTCTCAAATAATATGCAGTCATTTGATAACTAAGAACTTTAAATTTTCTGTTTTGTAGTTATAGCACTTCGCTTTTGAATTGAACTCGAGCAAATACGGATCAAGAACAGTGCTGAACGTCGTTCTCATGGAGATATATAAGTTGTACTTAAAATACCTAGGTATTCAAGTGAAATATCTGTGGCAACGAAAACAAACTGGATTTGACAACAAGTCATTAAGTTAAACCATAGAGAACGAACTGCTCTCCTCAATCGGAACGTGATAAATGACGTGAGCTCTAGTACTTTCTTGTATTTCTGAACAATGAAATTTATATTCATCTCTTTCTAGCATACTCGTATCCGATTTTCGTTTTCAATATTTCGTCCCGTTTCCACCGAGGGTGAAGGCCCTAGAACGTTCTAGATGTTTTAATGTATATATTTTGGCGCAACGGAGGCGCAGCGTTTCATTCAAACGTGAAGTTGCTACTGTGAAGTGTTGAGAAGTGTTGTGTGTGATAATTTAAAATTTCGTTTATTTCTACTAATTGGACTATATTTGGAGCTTTTAGTGACTAGGTAAGTGTTCTATATTACTTGTTATGAATTTAATAAATGTAATTTAACATATCCGTGTCTTTATTTATAAAATAATCTTTTTATGAAGCGCGGATCATCGCTCTACATATCCAAAAATGGTGTCAGGCGCAAAGACTAACGGGAACCGTTTTGTTCTAGGATAAGGATTCACAATGGGTAAAGATTACTACAAAATATTAGGGCTATCAAAAGGTGCGTCTGATGACGACATAAAGAAAGCGTACCGCAAGCTGGCACTGAAGTACCACCCGGACAAGAATAAGGCAGCTGGTGCCGAGGAGAGGTTCAAGGAAGTGGCCGAGGCTTATGAGGTGTTGTCAGACAAGAAGAAACGCGAGATCTACGATGCACACGGCGAGGAGGGGCTCAAGGGAGGCATGGGGTCACACAATGGACCTGGTGGCGGCCAGTCATTCTCGTACACGTTCCACGGGGATCCGCGGGCGACGTTCGCACAGTTCTTCGGCTCGGCAAGTCCGTTCCAAGCGTTCTTCGACCTGAACGGTGGTTCCGGGGGCACCACCATGTTCTTCGATCGCGACATGGATGTGGACATGGATCCATTCGCCAACATGGGCATGGGCACAGCGCGGCCTGGCGGTCCTGGCGGAGCCTTCCGTAGCCACAGCTTCAATTTCCACGGATCACCGAGCAGGAAGGAGAAGACCCAAGACCCGCCCATCGAACACGACTTGTACGTGTCTCTGGAGGACATCGCACGTGGATGTGTAAAGAAAATGAAGATATCCCGCCGTGTGCTACAGCCGGATGGGACTTCCAAGAAAGAGGACAAAGTTCTGACCATTCATGTCAAGCCTGGCTGGAAGGCTGGCACCAAGATCACGTTCCAGAAGGAAGGCGACCAGGGCCGGAATAAAATCCCAGCAGACATTGTGTTCATCATCAGAGACAAGCCACACCCTCAGTTCAAAAGGGAAGGCAGTGACATCAGATATTCAGCCAAGATCTCATTAAAACAGGTAAGCATCTGTGACTTGGTAACAAGTTTATTGACATTGATTGTGTGTTGCATATTTTTATGTATGTGTTGTTTACAAACTGATGATAAACATACAATATTATGTGAGCAGTTCAACACACCTTCTAGAATGGTCTGTTTCAAGATGTAATAAATTCCAACCTCAAGTTAATTGTGCTCAGTTATTAAATTTACAAGTAAATACTTTTACATTTTGTTATCATAAAAGCCCTTTATTTCAATTAATTAAATAAATTCTATAGATTTTGAGACACAAGACTCTTACAGTATGACTCACTGTGACATCATTAACTTATCTATATTTTTTCTTTGTTGCAGGCTCTATGTGGCACCATAATTGAAGTACCAACCATGTCAGGAGAGAAGCTGACCGTTAACCTTCAAGCTGAAGTAGTCAAGCCACACACGGTGAAGAGGTTCCCGGGCTATGGCCTACCATTACCTAAGGAACCAACACGGAAAGGAGATTTACTTGTTGTGTTTGACATCAAATTCCCTGACCGCCTTTCATCAGGAGTGAAGGAAATTCTCATGGACACTCTACCCAATTAACAGCCTGGATGCTCATTAGTTCAGATTTAAGTGTATAATGATGTTGGTTCTGACAGGATTTGCTTGTTCTAGCTAGTTTATGGGTTCAATATAGCTATACTGATAAGGCCTTTGGTATGGCTTTGTTGGTCTCTAAACAAGATGATTGGTGAATAGTAGTATATGATCAATTGATCATGTCAATTTACTTTAGCATCACCTTTATTTTAGTGAATACAAAGGCATTGTAATTTCTCATGATTGTTTGATAGGTAGTGCAAGTTTGTCATTAAGTTCCCTAATAGGTAAGAACTGTCAGAACCCTCCAGTTTTATATGCTCAAAACTTGAGTGATGGGATGTTACTACTTCTGTAGGAAATTACTCATATTATTTTATGTTGCCTAATTACGTTACTGACTGTAATATTGTTGTACGAATGGCTAGCCAAAATTAGGTTGATTGGGTAGACTCCATCCGTTTTAGTATGGAGAGCTAAGTGAGACTGAAAAGTGTGTATTAATGTATTTAATTCTGATTAAGTTGTAAATATTTGTTTTGTAAATACATGTTGACAGCAGTAATTGTAAGTTTTAGATTTCAATGGAAACTTGAATTGGCAATTGTGTTGGAAATGTTCTTGGAATGTTGTTTGTTATCATTGATATCAAACCGTTTCAGTACAGGCTTGAGTTGTATTTGTTAAGTGACAAACTTATTACTTATAATTGCTGTTAAAAATTACTAATAAACAAAATACCTTATTACTTGATCTGTTTGATTTATCAATCCTACTTATGCCGATAGATGCGCATTGCGTAATGGACAGTGTCAAGTTTGACTGCCCACGTGCTGTGCTTATAAAATCGAGTTCGTGTGCAGTCGTTCAATCAATAACGACAAGATAAAGTTACCTATTTATGTACAAGTAATGAGTAATACCGGTGTGTTCTTAGTTGGTATTTTTTTCTAACCAAATGAATCTGCAATGTAGTTTTTGCGATGAGAAAAAATTGATCTTTTGAGAATGATTCCAACATTTCGTTTGACGTCATGCATCAGGAAAACACTGGGTTACTTCCTCGTTATCCTACAGCTTCATCTACGCTAACGTACCTATGCACACGATTTGAATTAGTGCCCAACGAATAACAATAAATAGTGTTTGCCAAAACGTTTAGGAAACCTGCGCCGTACTTAGGTATGTGTTATATGAAAAAACAAATTACCTACCCTACCTTTTAAATTGATGAGAAAGTCGTCGTGTAAATGGACACTATTTATAAACCTTTTTCTTTTTTGTATTAACAGCTGTGCGACAGCAATCTTGACATGGCCACCACGTCGGACCTTGAAGCCGAATGGGGCCTCTGAAATAGCGGATTTCTCTTCATAGAGTTCTGTTATTCGAAAAAAAATCACGTACACTCAGCTTATATATCAATTTTAAATATTTGAACCTTTTAATTACTAGGCACTTAGCGTCGAATTAGAAAATAAAAGGGACACGTTATGCCGTTAACTTTAAAAAATCTAACAGGATATAATATATAAAAACTATATTTACATACATTCTCATTTCCATTACAATAATATGATAACATTAACAACAAAGCGTCCCTTTTTGCGCTACATCGCCGGTCGTCACCATCGACGGTTCTTTTCATGACCACACGCTATGCGGAGGCCGAGTACCTGACGTCACCGGGTATAAAAATAAGCGCGGCGCCCGCCCCGCCCGCGCATTCACACGCTGGAGAAATGCACATACAACGTGATTACCGCTAATTTCATGATATTTATCTTTAATTATAATGTAATAGGTACATAAGTACTTATGTATCTCAAGTGCTAAAGATGGATGAAAGGCCTACGAGACTTCGTACGAAGTACGTAAGCGCAGATAAGCACTTATTATAAGTTTGACATGACACTGGCTTTTTAACGTCACTGGTTAATCCAAGGTAATATAAGTGCTTTAATTATAGATCCTGAATACATACATAATAATATATTTTAACAGTAGAGATCGGTGGAAGACTCAGGGGAGGCCTTTGCCCAACAATGGAACACTCAGGGCTATGTATAATAATGATAAATGATAAATTGTTCTGTATCTCCAAACAAAAAGCCGAAAATTGTAATTTATCTATTAATATTGTAATCCTTTAAATTATTTAATATGCTCCGCCGCCATCCACAGGCGACGCCTACAGGGGTTTATTTATACGACGAAATATTTACGGTGAAAAATTAAGGCACTTTTGCTTGGTATCTAAACACATTAATGATTAGAATCCTCATTATTGGCAGTTTGTATCGGCTATTAAAGTTTAAAACACCCTACTTTCATCACCAGTCAATAAAAATATTTAAGTACCCACATGACCAAATTATTTCAGTGTCTTTATCTTCATAAATAAGAACTCGTACTAGTGGACGGCCAATAATAGATCATCGATGTTTATCTATAGACATTATAAAATTAGAATATCTCAGTGTTGGATATCGATATAGAGTACGATCATTGTTGGGACAATACAAGAAACAAAGAACTATTTTCTTTGAATAGGTAAGTACCACAGACTTATATCCGGTACTTACTTAGCTCCTGAAGGAACTGCGTGTTGTTTTAATAGACTAGTAGGTATTCCATTGTTCTTAGCGTATTGATTATTGTGTAATGTGATCGAAACACGCCGATGGTTATATAAAGTGCATGTTAAAAATGTTAAGTGCGTGCACAATTTGCACAATATCCTATTGATCCTCTGCGAAGAAAACGCGAATCTAATTCTTTCTGCTGTGTATCACCAAGGTAAGTACCGTAGACGTTTTTTAAATTACCTTGCAATGTAAAGTAGAAATAGGTAACCGTAAGACACCACATAAGATTCGGTAAAATGGACGGATGGGTAAAACGGGCACACTGTAAAAGTACAAAAGCTCCGCGTAAGACTTGAATTTGGTCAGGCTCGCGGCTATCATCGTGAATTGAGTTGCCAATCCTTTAGTAACGCAAGTGGGAGCGCTCTTGGCAGAACAATAGAAGGTAAAAAAAAAAACGGCTAGAATTTGAAAGATACAGCCCATTGATCGGAATCTACGGATGTGGGCGTTATTAGAGAGTGAACATAACTTTTACTTATTACTCATTACTAGTTAGATCAATAAAATTTTTTTGCCCAGTTACAAAATCTATTTCATAACTATATAGTTTTTCATTATTGCTATGGATTGAGCGAATATGAGCATTGCATACTCTAAATATAATTATGATGTTGGACAGAAGAAAAATTTTTGAACATATTAACAGAAAACGTAACAGCCAAAAGTGACAATGCCAAGAAGATATTTACTTATCCAGAAATACATTGAGGTCAGCACGTCATGGATTTGTTTATTTTCGGTCAATATTCGATTTGATGCTATTGACATGACGGTACGCATGGCTGACCGTTTCACATCGATCGCGACCTACAAATTCTACCTAGGTCGCGATCAATGCGAAATATATACGTATATAACATAACATTTTTGTAGGCTACAGTCTGTATAGGCTATATTCTACTTTACAGCATAAACCAACTCATCATGTTACACCATAGAAATCAAAATAATATTTTTGTGAAAGGAACCTTTGCTCATAGATAATAATCAAAGTCGTTGCCATAAATTTGCACATAGCAAGTATTAAAAAAAAAAAGATTTTTCTTATTGGCGTGCACCCAATTCGGCTTTACGACATTACTCTTCTGCCGAGCTGGATTTTGTAAGAACTGTCAACAATTTCTTCAAAGACGGCCTTCGCGGCGAGTCAGTAATTTTTATATTTTAGACCGTGCACGTTTATGCATATTAATAAAATTAGTATACGTGTATGTCACCGATTAGTGTGTATTGGTCAAAACGGTACTTGGGTGAATATTTCATTTCGTGCATATCACATTGCGGAGGATAAAGAATATATAAAACGTTGAAAGAATTTGAACTTAACGTTATTTTTGTATAGTTAACTAGTTTTTCTAAAAGGAGCAATCTTTGAAAAATCTTTTTTTTTTATAGAAATGCACAAAGTTTTAAAAAAAGAACCTTAGATCTAATTACCATCTGTGTCCCTTTTGCCAGATTTTAGTACAAAGGCAATTCTTTTTAAAATTTGTATTTGAAGAACGACTTTTTTATCGCTCTTTCGGATAATAGAATAGTTCAGCTAGACAGAGACAATTTATTGTTTACGAAAGATCATATTTAAGCAGTTCCATACAACTTTAAAAAATGTCCTTACACTTCCCCATAATTACCGTTCGAAGACATGTTCGGTACGATATTTTAATATTTAGGTGCAACTGTGCACCGCGCTTCACACACAATAGTCGGCGACAGTCAACACTCCCCCACCGAGCCGAACACACGCGTGGAAGACCGATTGTGGCTACATAAATGGAAGTTCTCCTGTCCAAAAGCGACGTGGTTCGGAATAATTCTACAAACCGTTCGTGTTATTAAAGGTGCTTATATTTCTTTTTTAAAAGAACTTTTTTGCAGATATATCCGGTATACGTCTCTCTTTCGGCTGATAAACTTATCAATGCTGCACTGTCCTCAATACCGGCAATTTATCGAAAACAATAATGAATCTAATTACCAATCTTCTAATTACCACTGATTACCGTGCTTCTTTATTCGAATGATAATGAGTATAAACGAACGTTAATTATATAATATAAGAATACAGTACATATTTCTTTGTTTTCCTTATTTTTTGTAATTAGAAACCACTCACTGTATATTATTATATTACAACTGACAAATATAATTGATCAATTGTATTAATTTTATATCATATTCGAACATTTCCCTAGCTTATTAATAATGTCTAATAATACAAAAAAAAATGAACTGTTTATATTTCATAAATTGAAAGAGTACTTATTTCTATTAAGATTTTTATTTCGCCATAAATTTTATACAAATCATTTTTTTTAAAGCCGTAATGCCTCGAAAAAGAGAAGAAATACTAGTAAAGGCAAAAATATCACGCAGAAAAAGATATGAAAAAATTAAATCAGACCCTGTCCTTTATGCTCTAGAAAAAGAAAAGGAACATCAAAGATGCCTAAAAGGTTAAATCACCTTTTAGGCATCTTTGATGTTCCTTCTCCTTCCCAAGAGCCAGGAGACAGCAAAGAAAAAAATGGAGGGATAACTTTAACAAATATTACCAAAAAATATTTTACGCAGTCGTGGTATTGAAATGATGAATGCAAATTCCCCAAGTTCCAGTGATAGTGAAGATCCACTTGAAGTAGACAGGAAATGAAATGAAATTATTTATTTTGCAATTAGGATTTTTCAGTCACTTTTACGCGTCTTTTTTAAACTAGATGGCGTCGGCCTTTTCTTATGACTATCCCTGAGAAGAAACGCCGAAACAAACTCAGGGGTCAAAGTCTATTTTAAGGTCCAGACATATTGTAATGATGTAAGGGTTTATGTAAGACAAATATAGGGTGGAATAGCCTTTTGAAGAAAGTGCCATAACTATTTGAGCTAACCTGTCACAACAGAGTGCAAGCATGGATCAGTTATCGTGAGAATTAACGAAATTAAAAGCGTTTAGCCTAGATCTCACTCACATTTACAATGTATAGCGGTTATATATAAGAAATCATTTCAATTTAAACGACATTACAATATCAAAATAATGAAGTAAATAATATAATAATTAATGGCAAAAATTGTATATATAAAAAAAAAAGAGGAAAGGCTAAAGAGCGGCTCAATCCCAAGCGTTTTTGTCATCTAAATAGTCCGAAATTTTATAGTATCCTTTTTTACAAAGTTTAGATTTAATTACAATTTTGAACTTCTTTAATGTTAAATTACGTATATAATTGGGAAGCTTATTGTAAAAGCGTATACATTGTCCCATGAATGAGTTGCTTATTCTGTGGAGGCGCGTAGCATGTACAGCAAGGTTGTGTTTATTCCTAGTGTTCAAAGAATGAGTATCAGACAGTTTGACAAAGTTCGAAATATTTTTATAAACATATATTAAATTTTCAAAAATATATTGTGACGCTACAGTTAGAATATTAATTTCCTTAAATCTGTGTCTCAGCGACACCCTTGGACCAAGATTATAAATAGCTCGGACAGCCCTTTTCTGCAAGACGAATATAGTATTGATGTCTGCAGAGTTTCCCCAGAGGAGGATGCCGTAAGTCATAACGCTATGAAAATAACTGAAATAAACTATTCTGGCTGTATCCACATCAGTTAAGTGCCGAATTTTTTTGACAGCAAACGCGGCAGAACTAAGCCTACCCGATAATTTGTTTATTTGCGGGCCCCATTGCAGTTTGGCGTCTATAGTGATGCCTAGAAAAACAGTCGAATCCACAATGTCCAGTTCCACTCCATTTCATTTCACATTGATTGGTACTTGTCGGACATTGGGCGTTGAAAATTTAAGACATTTGGTTTTTTTCTCATTAAGGAGGACATTATTAACATTGAACCAATGAACTACATTAGATAGTGCAACGTTAACTTCGCGAAAATCTAGTAATTGTCGTCGAATTTTAAATATTAGAGAAGTATCATCCGCGAACAATACTACCTCGTGATTATCCCGTAAGTAATATGGCAAGTCATTAATATAAACTAGAAACAAAAATGGACTTAGAATTGAACCCTGCGGAACGCCCATGGTGACTTCAGATCCCGAAGATCTCTTGCCATTAATATCGACCCTCTGAATTCTATTGCTTAAATACGAAGTCAAGAAGTCGAGAGCCTTGTTCCTTATGCCGTAGTGGTATAATTTCCTGATGAGTGTATAATGGTGTACGCAATCGAAAGCCTTTGACAAATCGCAGAATATTCCAAGGGCATCTTGCGAGTCTTCCCAGGCATCGAATATATCTTTCAGCAATTCCACGCCAGTCCAAACTGCTTTTTATGAAGTAGGTTGTGTCTCATAAAATGTCTTAACATCTGATTTAAAATAAATTAGAAAAGAAATTAAAGTAGAATTGAAATAGGCCGAAAATTTGTGAGATCCGTAGAACTACCAGATTTGAACAGTGGTATTAGTTTACATTGTTTCATCAAGTCAGGAAATACAACATATGCAATACAATGCAATACAATACACCAGATGCAGGACTGAAGTAAACTCTAAAGAGCGATTTCATCTATCAAAGAATCAAAGTGTGATAGAAGATCCGCATCCTTCTACATCTCAAGGTAAAGAAATATCCACAGTGGCAGAATTAAAAAAGAAGATGAGAAGATTAAGATATTTATCGTTACAAAAAACGAAGGAGTTCAAAATTAAAATAAATACAATGGAAAAAACTTGAAAATTATAAAAAATATATTATGAGAATGAAAAAACGTCTTCGACATCTTTTATTCCTAATTATCATTTTGGTTTACCTCATTACCATAAATTTATATCTAATTTCCGTATATGTGAAATCTCATTACCGTTTCTTAAAAAAAAACAAACATCAATATCTTCAAAACTAAATGTCTGATTACTGTCCCTTTGTTACATTTCGCTTAAAATAATTAAAAACTTTTAGAAAAATATATAAAGAACATTAATAGGCACATTTATTTTACTTTTCTTCAAAATATCAAAAATGCACGAAATGAAATATTCACCCACTTAGACCGGCTTAAACAAAATTTCTAGATTTAGGTCTTCAGTTCGTTGAACGAAGGCACACAACAAGTGTATCTTCGAGCGCACAAGAAACTGGAAATTTTGTTCCACAAAATAAATGTTTATTTTCTATGAATTCGTGGTCATAATGTATGTCTGTAGGTTCACGTTTAATGAAACGCTAAATATTTTTATGAGTTTTAAATTGGTATAGATAGCTCCACTTAAGTGAGATACTTCAATACTTGCAGTTGTGAGATTAAACATTTAGTTATTTATTATCGGATTCTCGCATGCACATCGTCCACACGTGTTTTCCCAATCATTACTAGAATGGCTAACGAAGAAATACTTACTTAACATCGTTAACGGTAGTTTGTGTAGTTTAGTCACGGCTTAATTATTCATGACTTAGAATTAACAGGAAGTTAGCACTTATTATAGTTGTCCATTTAATGAATTTGTAGGAATCATAATTATGAATTATTGTAGAATGCTGTAACTCTGCCTGCACTCCTAACTTTGCCTAGGAATATCTCATAGGTAATAACACTATATCACATTGATCACACATCAATCATTTACGAACTAAGATAAATATTTTACTAGTAGTTAGGTTAAGAATAGAGGCTTGTACTACTTTACAGATTTAGCGCTGGCAAAGTTAGAGTACAGGCAAAATCACGGCATTCTACCGGTCCTAAAGGGAGTGGCACAAATAAGGCCGAGTTAGCCTATGACGGCCTTTGAAAATTTCACGTCATCACCTATTATCTACCATTAGTGTCCTCCCTAATTATTTCCGTAAAAACGTATCATATAAGACTAAAATTTTAATTTACTTTCACCTAGGTAAGGTAGGTACTTTAGCAAAACATAAAAAGGGTCATATTCATGTTCTTTTTTTTTATTTACTTTTCAATTACGAAATGACTGTTGAAAACATAGACTTAGAATTTCGTTGAAAACATAGACTTAGAATTTCGGTTGAAAAAGAAAATTGTCTTTGGATCGCTTACGTGTAATGATTTCGGTTGTGCTAAAGAATGAAGTGTAGGTACCAAACTTGTACCTACTTTATATCTTGAACAGGCAGCCTCATAAATATTTTGTTTTACATTAAATTAAATAGGTATCTGATGAATAGCTTTTTAACCCACCAATCTTGGCATCTGTTGAGTTCATAGACCTCTTTAGCGGTGTTCGACATATTGATAAGTTAAATAATACTGGTTAAAACTTGCGGTGCAAAAACTTGTTGGATAGGAAGCCTAGAAAGTTCCTACACATATTTTACTAACTGATAATCGTTTAGTGCTAATCGAGTTCTAGAATTGAAATCTCCAAAATAGGTGGTAACTAGGTACATAACTAAAACATGAATTCATTATAAACTAGGTTATTTTGAAGTAAGAATATTCTTATTGTATTATTATTCGTATTTTTGCTAAAAAAATAAATACCCAGGTTACTTACAGAAACTTACTGGACACAATATTTTGGATCATGGTTGCACGACATTAATAAATGGATATCATGTAAGAAAACCTACTTAAAGTTTTTAATTTTCATTAACTTTACACTAGTGCTGCTACCGTTTAAATAATTAAGTACCGTTTATATGTAGGTACATATTAGGTACCTACTACCTAAAGGTACTAGGGTTGATCTTTGATAAAAAAAGGGTTGCCAATTGTTCTGTTTTCCCAGGACATGTCCTGCTTTTTGGAGTGTCCTGGGTTGTCCTTGATAGTTATTAAGCACCTAGCGTCCTGGGTTTTTTTAAAGAGTTCTCGTAAGGTCTTGTGTTTTATTATTCTCGCGCTACTACTGCCTCAAACCTTACGTTTAATCATCGGCGTTATTTTATAATTTACCCTTCATTTCATTTCTTACATTTTATAATTTAACTGAAGATAATTTCATAAAACATTGTAATTGCTATTCATTGAGTTTCATTGACATTGTTTTCTTATACTTTTTTTATACTGCGTTATGTTTTTAAACCGAAATGTTCTGGCATTTACACTTTCAAATCTTGGTTTTTAAAATTTGGGGATGGCAACCCTAATCCAAACCAGGTAGAGTAAACATTTTTTGTAGCCTAGCTCTAACAACGAACGGGGAAGCGATCGTGACTTCTATGTTCTATGGAAAGTTCCAGATAAGTACCAGGTATCTACGTTTAATCCGTTATCAAGCGTGCACTACATGTTAAACACGTTCCATTGTTTTTATTGCAATTAATTGCATGGTCCTAATGCGGTGCGATTAAAGTTTATTTTCATTTGTAGAACAGCTAGGTTAACGGTCGGTGACCATGCCGCTGCCGCTGTGATTGTAGAACCGCTAAAACCGGCGCGCGTAGAACCGTAGCTCGCCTCGAACAGTCGAGACGAGTCTGGCCGAAGCGGCACGAACTTGTTCCGAGCATACTTCTAGACGATTTACGAGTGATGGGGTTGTCAGCTCTGTGCTTAAATTTCCACTCACCAAGTCCGAAAGTTTGTACCTAAGTCAATTGGTGGTAAATTCATATTTAATAGTACCTTAACTATGGTACTTACCTACCGTACCTACCTACCTGTTACCTTGGCCTCGTTAGATTGGTGAGCTTAAATGGATCGTGCTGTCCGTCGAATATTTACATTCCACCAGAGAGTGAACCACGGGTCATACTGTCATACACGACTATCACAGGTCAAGAATTCGTTACTTGGACGAATTTGAATAGGTACCTACAATATATTTATTATTCATGATGCATTATTCGTGTAAACAATTTTATTTAAAAAAACTGCGCGTCTTTTCACAAATTGTGCTAACGTTACCTACGTAACGGCAGACATAACGTGATTGTAAACAACTACTTAAAGGTGTAGAAGTTTCCCGAAAGGTCTGGTACCCGTCTAGGGTAACCACACGGAGCAACAAAACATACACGTGCGCTGGAACGTCACGTGTCTCAGAAACGTGACCGGTGACCCGCGCCACGAGTGCCGCGCTTTCGCGCCAACCTCCGCGTAACTCGACTGAATTAAAAATACTCCACACCCAAATATTGCGGAGTAATTTCATGTATTTCGCTTTTATTCAGGTTATAATGTAATTATCTCAATAGATTCGGCGCACGGGTGTATTCCAAATATTATTGTCCTTCCAGCATAGTCGCGTGATGTATTTTCTACAAGTCTCGATAAGAAGTAATATTATGGTGAAATTGATAAAAAATTATATCTAATGGTTGGAGACTTTATACGCTAGTAAGTACACAAAAAGCGTAAAATGTATATGTTTACAAAATATAGTAAGTAGGTATTTATGACAATACAAAATTAAATAAACTGCCGCCCGTGAGGTTTGTTTAGTTATGTAAAAATATCCATCAATCGACCTAGTTTTGAAATTCAAGGTGCACGCTTCAAAATGAGTAAGAAGGATACGTATGCATTTGTGCTTATAGGTAGGTACGTACCTATTAGTGCTTAAATAGTTTCAATAGGTGTCTACAGGTTAGTAGGTTCTTTATTATTATTGTAGCTCCCCCAAATGTAAATATAAGTCGATTTGAATTAATTTCTTTATGATAGGTTATCTATTTTATAAAAGGTGGATCACAAGGTTAAGTGTGAGAGATATTTCCCGTGGATCACCTAAGGTGGAGGACTAGGAATGCCTCAATTAAATCACTAGTTTTTCTGCGTACACAACTCGTTTTTGCCGCATTGGCTTTGCACATTGCCGTCATTTGCCAAAACGCATAGTGTCACCCCGCCAAGCTATGCAACAAATATCTTCACGCATAAACAAATTAAGAATCTTTATTTAACTAGAATAAAGTTCAAAGTTACAGATTTCTTCAATGGCAACTTTATTGTTATGATAAGATATCTCACGTGTTTAAGATAGCATGGAAAATTCTGGAGCCACGATTTTTTGTATTGTCGACAAGCTATGACGTAGGGTTGTCGAAAGTTCTAGAGAACGTACAACAAATGAAGTTATCCCGAGGGGTTATACAGTTCTACCCCGACCCGATGAAGAGGGCTCGAAACGACAAAAAATAAATACAAAGGGGTCATCATTGAAGGGGAATGCGTTATGTTAGTAAAAATTGAGTTTAAAGAAGCAAAAATGTCACAGATCATAGATCTGTTGTACCTACATGAGATCAGCTCTTATCTATTAGGAATTGTTAAGGTGAACAGGTTCTGTAAACAAAAACAAACGTAGGCACAGCGATACAAGGAATTCAATTCTATTCCTTAAACCTTATTATGGTGTGTCTAATTAGCGAAGTTTTTTTGTCAATTTATTTGAAACGCTATTGTATTCATATTGTTTTGGCATGGCGGCCATGTCAGGACATAGCTACGTAAGATACTCATTGAAAACCTAGAGGACATAGAAGGCCCGGTTTTAAATATCATCTACTTATAAGTTTGCACACGCTTTACTGCACGTGAGCACGCGTTGTGGTCTCGATATTGTGGTTGTAAGAACAGTTTTATTTCTGGTTGTACAAATAAATATTAGATATGCTAAACTGAGTCCATTCGAGATCGTGTGTTTCACACATTTCTTTGGAGAAGACCCCTTATCAACGGACAACCGTGTAGCTCAAGCATAGATAATCAAATGCGGTGTTTTGTATGTCACACTGTCACCTGCATGTAACTGATAGCACTAATAGGGGCAGCGGGGTTTTCCGGAGAATATGAAATAAGAAAACATAAAAAAACATCGTTCGGTAATTTGTGAATACAAAATTTTTAGCAGTAGTGTCAACCCTGGGAACAAATATACCGTTTATCAACGTCTTATCTGAAATCGATGACAAGGTTGTTAATCTAATTTCCTTAGATAATTTAGTCGACGGCGCTGCATGTTACTGAATAGTAGATGCTTAATAGCAGCCGCTAAAAAAGCACAAAACGGCGCGCGCTTTATGTCAAAAGCTTCATAATTACGTTCGGAATTGTATCTACTATATCAATCCAATAAGAACTTCCTGAAGATAGGCGTCTCTTACTCTGGGTTCTCTATATTTCATCTAGTATAGCACAACTAACATTGTTAGTTCATCGGTTCAGTAATCAGGCTACGGGGAGTCCCGCGGTACGTTTGCCGATTAGTGGTCTGTTATCAACAACTCTCTGCTCCAACTTTCCCGCTTTAGAAGGTTAGAATTTGCTGAGTGCGCATGTGTAACGGATTACTACGGTTTTCTATCTGCATCAAGAATTTCAAGTCTTCAGAAAATCATCATAAGCAAAATCTTGGCGTTGACGTATGTGTATCAAGTTACAAGAACGTGCTCATTTCTGAGGCGCAGTGCCATTAGTGCATTCAATGAAATAGGTATTATGTATGTGTGAATTCACTTTCACACCCACCCACGTTCAGTGCCATTAGTGCATTCAATGAAATAGGTATTATGTATGTGTGAATTCACTTTCACACCCACCCACGTTGTTTGCAAATCATTTGGAACTATTTACTAGACATGCGCCAATCCGCCATCTTTGATTCCGATCGGGGATGTTCGGAACACCCCGTCCTTCATCGTTCACTGATGAAATGAGGTCAACGACCTTGAATTTTATGCATACAAATTGCTGTTATGAAAACGAAAATATAAGGAATGAAAATATCTTTCTATCGTTTACTGTAAGATTTTAAATTATAACATGAGATGAGATATATGGAGGATATATTCATGCAGTCTTTTTGCTTTGTCCATGATCACCATTCCACTATGCAGCCCCGCTGGGCGAGCGGGTTAACGACCTAAAAGGTGCGGACTGCACAGCCAGTTTTCGCGTGCACTGGTCGTGTACACCTGTCCGTTATCAAGTTCTTCAAGGTCAGAATCTGAAATCACAAAATCACAAGATTTCACACAGTTTCGTTATAAAGTATGTGAGGTTAGCGTTTAGAGGAAATTATTTCTTTCTTTCCTTAATATTGCTTCGGATTTCAAACACCGTTTCTTAGATTACGTTTGTATGCATGATTCATGGGTCAATCGAAAATACTCATTGGGTTTTCCTTTTGGAATGTCTTATCTCGGTCCTGGCGTACCCAGTATAATTATCAGAATAAAATGAAATTGCATAAGAACTTCACACGTTAGTGACATTCTCGAAAGAGTCACTTATAAGGAAATAGTTTTCAATGTACGCAATTAATACGTACTTACTTATGTACCTACTTTGTATTAGTAGTTATACTCGTAGTAGTTATGTTTATTAATAGTAGCGTAATTCTTTATTAGCGGACAGATAGCGCCATCTGTGTTTATGAATTTGAACAACATAAGGAGGGTTCCCAACTTTTTGTACGAGAAATAAAGTATATTAAGGTCGGAGAACTAAACAGTATTTTAGAAAAGTAAACAGTATATTATTTTTTTGACGTTTCAAATACATATTTTTTGGAGATTCTTGCACAATTTATTATCATTTTTAAAATATTCATAAGCCTCTCCACAATTTAAGTTAATATTAAAATAAACGAGGCTCCGAATTGACGGCACGGTTGGTGCAGTGGTTGAGAGATCGACTGCTGCGCCACGTTTTGCGGGTTCAATTCTCGCACGGAACAAATATTTGTATGATCTACAGATAGTTGTTTCGGGCCTGGGTCTTCGTGTTTGTGAATATATGTGTTTGTAAACGCACCCACGATACAGGAATTATTCCTAGTGTGGGGCAGTTTTACCAAAAAAAAAGAATACCAGCGGTCATGAAAACAGTAGTTTGTATACTTTTTCTTTTTATGGAATAGTAAAAAGTATTAACAAGTGAAAAAAGGTATAATACTGTTTTTAACAGTATGGTTGGGAACTCTAAACATAAGATAAATTGACAACATCCAAGTTGAAGATTTCTAATTAAGTTTCTATTTGTTAGTGTTATTCGGGCATTCATTTTTCTGTCTGTAAAAAAGCAAACCTTGTTTTCTTTTATTAAGCTTCTTGTCTGACCATCGTTGATGTTCTTCTTCCGCCGTCTTCTGTTAACACAGCCAGGGTGCGCCAGATGTACTTTTCTCGGAGGCTCCATGCCCTATTGATAATGGTGATAGTTGCTTTTTACGCATTTTCATTGTTTAGATCTTCTAGCAATAACCCAGAAGGTAACTTCTGAGGTAACAGCTGTACCATACTTGCCTTTTCGTTAACATCTCTGTCCACCTAAAATCTAGATTGAAGGCACGATGTCACTTCTTTATATCTATATAAGTAGGTTATTATTATATTATATATATTATATATTCCGTTGCTAAACAAACATACAATCCTTCAAAACGTTGCGCTTAGTTTTCCATCAGGAGTTTCCATGATGGCGCTGCCGCCCTTGGCCATGCGTGTCGTGTCGCGAATGACAACCAACAAATATCATAAATAAACATAATTGCCATTAAATTCTATTCTCGTGTGCGGGAAGCTATGACATAATGGCGTCTAGTGTGGTGCGAGTGCCAATCATTTTGTTTGTTTTGTTTCATTGCTGAATGCCAAAGGAACGAAACGAAAATTGTGTATCTTGGCGATAAAATGTGGAAAGATCGTTATAGTATGAATATCAAATGTGAGATAAGATATATCAGGTTAGCTCAAATAGTTATGGCACTTTCTTCAAAAGGCTATTCCACCCTATATTTGTCTCACATAAAACCTTACATCATTACAATCTGTCTGGACTTTAAAATAGACTTTGACCCCTGAGTTTGTTTCGGCGTTTCTTCTCAGGGATAGTCTTATGAAATGCCGACGCCATCGTTAGTTTAAAAAAGACGTGTAAAAGTGATTGAAAAATCCTAATTGCAAAATAAATAATTTCATTTCATTTCATTTCATTTCAGATAGAAATGTACTCATTACTAATTACAGATGGTAGCATATCATAGCTATGTATTAAGTTACTAGGAAAATACTGAAAGTTAGTATCGCTCGCGCTAAAATCGGGTACTTCACTGCCTTTCTTGATAATGCTATGTTATAGGCTTTGTAATTAGTTCATTCAGGACCATCCTGCATCTTCCAACCCGCCACCGTTCTCTATGTAACACGTATATAAGTCTGAGTTTTGAGATCGAGGAAGTGAAGTGTGTTTGACCTTCCGGAAAGCTCGCAGATCGTTAGAGCAGGCAATGGTCCTAAAATAGACCTAACCTACACTATAAGATATTAATAAATCTAACAGTTGCATGCTGCGCTATCATCGTTCCCATAAATTTTATTGACGTTTCTATTCCATGGCGGTCTGAAATTGCCAGCTTGTCTAAGAGGGATGTTTCTTCAAAAAGATCGGAATGTGGCAAAGGGCCAGGAAAACATTAAGACGAAGTACAACAAATATGACGTCACTTGCGCGTAGCGATTCGCTTTTAATATTTCATTAATTATTATGTATGATTTCCAAGTAGTCACAAACTAGGGTAAATAAACGCTAGTGTTACAACGCGTTTGTGTGGGTGGAAGGTAAATTATAATTACCGCAATAGTCATTCGATGGGATCCTCTAAGTAACGATAAAGGTGAATAACCCATCGCCCACTGACACCATAACAGTCGGATACCTTCGTTGACAAATAACATCTTGCCCGGGTGGCCCAAATTAAACGAGAATGATTCATTTTGTTTTTCTAAATCATTTCTTGGGAAATACACGCGAATTAATATCTAATAATAACTGAAAAATCGCCATGAAATTAATCATAAAGGTCAAACAACAGTTTTGTTTTTAAACGAGGATACAAAATATCCTTCCATTAAAAAAAAATCATAACGGTTTAGTTAAAACATCAGAGGCCTAGTGTAAGTTTCTTTCGACAAACTCGATTTACTACATCGAACGCGTTCGGCGCTCCGATTGGTCCGTTTCGTGCTCTCCACCAATCTGAGCGCCGAACGCTTTCGATGTAGTAAATCAAGTTGGTCGAAAGAAACTTACACTAGGGCCTCAGTTTGTTAGGTATTCTTCTTTTGTTGTGTCCAAGAATTGCTCATGCCAAGGAGTAGCTAATCAGCAAGGTTCACAACGGGGCTGACAGCCCAAAGTGCGCCGGATGTACTTAGGAACTGGTCTGGATTAATTTGCTATCTATATGAGCCCTAGGCAATGGAAGTCTCGAGGCTTTTATCTCTGTTATTTTTTTAGATTTATTACATTTGCACTTAACAACATTTTAATAATGCTGAATAAAAAATATGATTAATTTAACAAAAACTTTTTCTCATGTGACGTAGCCCTTAAACAACGCAGGGTCCATAAGCAGTTGTCTATTTTGCATTAATGCGTCGTTGTCACTCTTGGCTATTAGGGTATTCCATCCTAGACTTGCCCCAGTCTGCTGATATTACTGAATCAGTATTTTTGATACTTTTTAAGCTAAAGGAATCAAAAGCTCTTGTATTATTTTTAGGTGCCTTGTCATGTTTGTGTAGTCAAACATTTAGGATGAAGTTTTCATTATTAGAATGACCTCAATTTGCTGATCTAGATCGTCTGCACGTGTTAAATAGACACAAGTAACAGTCACAACTCAAGAATACATAAATCGTGTGAAACATAGTCTATCAGAAATAGATAAAATTGAAGTGTCTGTTTGTAATGTCAAAATAACAGCTTTTTAAAAAATGCATAAGAAAGTATACACGGTATTTTAGTATAACAAAGAACAAAATTTAAAATGTTTGTCTCTCTGTCTTTCTTTTTTTGTGGCTAATCTCCGAAACAGGTGGGCCGATTTTGACGGAACTTTGAACTGGAAAATAGCTGATATTATAAGAAGTAACATACTTCTTTTAGAAAAAGAAATAGGGTTCCGCACAAAAAAAAAAAAACACCCATGAAATTGCGTAATCTATGCGGGCGAAGCCGCGGGCGGAAGCTAGTTTTTATAATATAGACTCCACCTTAATCTGAGACAGAAATATTTTTAGGCTGTTGTACAATAGTGAACGTATTCCAGTTGATTCGTTAATGAGTGTCGAAGAGAGCTTGGGTTTTGGTGTTATGGCTATGAAAGTCATCAAAGGTTAACAGTAAATGGGTGAAAGACTTGTCAGTACTTGGTTCTGAGTAAACATGACTCATTTTGTTTGTATGATAAAAAGCGGAATGTTTTGTAGAGAGTAACTTAACTGCACTGTATGTAAGTTTACAGTTATAATATATTTTTTATACTATACATAATTATTATGTCTCATTGGTGTAGTGGTTACAATCGCGACTGTTGAGTGGGGGGTACTGGGTTCGATTCCTCGGTCGGGCAGTGTTTTGGTTTTTCTCTAAAAAATATCAAAAGCAGCACGGAGTTTGGGATTGCGCCCGGCTGATGGCAATAGGCACACCCCCTGTTAAATGGGACTTAATAAAAGCATTGGCGAGATATGGGCGCACAATAGTACACCTCTGCCTAACCCTTCGGTATACAGAGGTGATGCCATGTTATATTATGAAAACGATAAGAAAAATATAATATTTTCCTCGCCTGTATTCCATCATTTGTCTGTAAACCATTTACTGCCCATAAAAGAAGGGATGGGCAACCTCTAAACGACCATGTGCCAACTTTATTCATGAAAAATATCTATAACGTCATAACGTGCCGATGAAACAAAAAAAAAAATGCATCATTGTCACTTTTTTTTGGCAACAGAAAGCATATTCTACATAATTTTGATAGGACCGCAATTAATTTCATCCCGTCAACACAGATAAAGCCGTCAATATCGCGTATGACACGCCTTCCACAGACTGCCAACCCTGTCATACACTAATACTTTTTTTTTATTAGTATCATCACTTGAACAATATTTCGTCATAGTCGTAGAATAACGACGAATTAAAAAAAAAACATTTTTTTTTGTTTTTTTTTGCAAACTACTTATGTATGAATAAAAAACAAAAACAAAACTTAACCTTATAAAAAACCAAAAAATTTTTTTTTACATAAAATATTAAAAAAGGGGATTATCACTTGTTAAATTTAATTGCCAAAAATATTGCCAAGTGATAATGCACGTTTTTTAAGACATTTTATGATAATATATAGCAATAGCAATATATATTCGACGACACGGTTGGCGCAGTGGCTAAGCGATTAGCTTACTGCGTTACGTGTCGCGGGTTCGATCCTCGCACGGAACAAATATTTGTATGATCTACAGATAGTTGTTTCGGGTCTGGTTGTTTGTGCATGTGACATGTATGTTTGTAAACTGTACCCACGATACAGGAGAAATCCTAGTGTGGGGCAATGTTTTTAAAAAAAAAAAAAAAAAAAATAAGAATATTGCAAATTTCTAGTCCGTCGTTATTCTACGATTATGACGATTTGTTTTTCGTTCTAACTAGGAATTTATACGAAACAATAAATCATTTTTCATTTCAACATCATTCCGCCCTTGTGTCTTGTCAGGATCAGCACAATATGCCTTCTTCCATTCATCTTCTTCAGAACGACTCCTCTGGGTTCACAGCACTCATACTTTATTTCCTACCGTTCAACCTTTTCATTGGACCACTTCTTCTTTTGTACATGTTCATTTTTAGGTAATCATCTTCTTCATCTTCAGCCAGAAGACGTCCACTGCTGAACGAAGGCCTCCCTCAAGGGGGGTTTGCCATAATCCCCACGCTTGGCAGGCGGCTTTGGGATCGCAGTGGCTCACCGATTAGTGAGAGGACGCTGCTGCCCGTCCTCCGGTGTCTGGCCGCAGTTTTAAGACGTACCCGGGTCGTTCATATTTTTCGGTAAACTATTCGGTAAAGCTATGGTTTGATGTTCAGCGACCGATGAGCAATTTATTTTTTGTTATTTATATTAGAAAAGCCTTGCCCCACACTAGGATCTCTCCTGTATCGTGGGTACAGTTAACAAACATATATGTTACATATACACACAACCAGACCCGAAATAACTATCTGTAGATCATACAAATATTTGTTACGTGCGGAAATCGAACGCGCAAACACCTAGCGTAGAAAGCTAATCACTTAGCCACTGCGCCAACCGTGGCGTCGTCGACCGTGAAAAACCGCGGTATCTGTAATATGTACATTGCGTGTACTTATATTGTTTTTATTTTTGATTCTTCACTTTGGCGACTTGTGGTTGCATCACGTCATCTGAACCTCACTATCTCCATAACGATAATTTGTAACATGTAAATGTGGAATAACGTGTTACTATTCTAAGCGGGTAGGCAAATAATTACCAAGTAGCCATTGTAATACTTTATGTACAGATACCCTAATTTGCTCTGAGGTTATCCTCATAAATTATCATATTTGATGCTTCAGCCTGCGCATTGTTTATCACTACATATTATATAAATTTTTTAACAAAAAAAAAAACCGACTCCAAAAAACTCAAAAACAAAACTAATAACTAAAAAGCAAAAAATAAATCTTTTATTATACAATATAGTAGTTGAAGAATATTGAAATCGGTGCCAAGTAAAACATAAAAGTAATATACCTTGCTGCTATAATAGCGACATTGAAACAACGAGTTCACGTAGAAATTGTCGAGTGCGGAGCGGATTATGCGTCGGACACGACAAATGCACTTCGCCAATCGTGTCGGTTTATCATTGCATGTTTTACTTGGCACCGACTTCAATATTCTTCAACTACTATATTGTATAATAAAAGATTTATTTTTTGCTTTTTAGTTATTAGTTTTGTTTTTGAGTTTTTTGGAGTCGGTTTTTTTTTTTTTGTTAAAAAATTTAATTATTTTACAATTTTGAGTGATGGGTAGACCTAGTAAAGACGATTCTCTTGAAAAACTTTACAAAGGTCAAATGTATGTTGCCCTAAGTCGAGTGAAAACCTTAGACGGTATTGTACTATGTGATTTTAAAATCAAATAAATTACTTAGCCGACCACATGATGAAAACGCATTACGAGAAATGAAAAGATTAAGACGACTATTGTAACTAATACTGTGATAGTTTTGACTTTTAGAGGTTTAAAATGAGCCCAAACTCGAGGGGTTTACAAGTAGCTACTGAAGAGTTCCACCATCTATCTCCTGGCTCCATCATCAGACCCTCTATACCAAATGTTTTATACGGGACTCATCAAAATATATCGAGTGATCCCAAACTCGGAAGTTTTATTCCCTAACTCTTTACCGTTGAGGAGTACTATGACATCCATCATCAGCTCAGCATCATTAAATGATGATTTTCAGACGCCAATACCTAACTTATTAAGAAAAAAAGCTCAAACGGGCTATGTCTTACAATATTTGAGGGTATCCCTCGATTTCCCTAGGATCCCATCATCAGATCCTGACTTGGTGATAATGGGACCAAATGGGAAGCATACTCTTTCAAACAAAACAAGAATTTTTAAAATCGGTCCGTAATTGACGGAATAATCGCCCAAACACTATGTAGCTGCTATCAACCATTAAGGAGTTCCCTAAACAGTACTGCACCTGCATCACGGACCTTGCAGTGGCAGTCATTACCCATCTCGGTGTAAAGATCTTGTCAACACGAATAAAATAAGCCCAAACACGAGGTAGTTAAGATGTACCGTTGAGGAGTTCCCTCGATCCTCTGTCGTCTCCATCATCAGATCTGCCCTAAACCTCCATAGTATTGTAGTCTCATCAGATATACACATAAATATCAAGTTTTTACCCCATGCTCGCCTACAATTTTCAAGAGATGCCCTCGATTTCTCAGGGTTTCCACCATCAGGTCCTGACCTGATGACAATGGGACCAAATGACAAGCATACCCTTTCAAATAAAAAAAGAATTTTTGAAATCGGTCCAGGCGTCTTCGAGAAATCGAGTAACAAACATAAAAAAAAAAAAAAAAAAAAAAAAAAAATACAACCGAATTGAGAACCTCCTCCTTTTTTTGAAGTCGGTTGAAAACAAAGTCCCCCGCCGCACAGTGGAACGAAAATCGACGTTCTATAGACATTGGGCACTTTTAAAAAAAAAGTTGTTTTTCTTATTGGAAACCGATGCAGAACCGTTTAAGAAGCCTCAATATTGTTATATTTAGGAACATGTAGGAATATTGGCGCGAAAAAAATTTTTTTTAAGAAAAAATGTATGGAGAAATACAGAAAAAAACATTTTATTCGGAACTCGAGAGAGTGCCCGTTATTTCCTCTGGTACGAATAATCTCTCTATTTTTTACTATTTTTTGACATATCTCACACACCTCGCACTCGAAGGACTTTGGGTGAAAAAAAATGAAATGTATTTTCGTATTATTATTTTATTTTATTCTCATTATTTTCGGTGGGTAAGGTGCTATATGGTGTCCCTATAGCACCTTACGCGTTGCGACACTCGATTTAATGTCTAAGGTTAGCAATACCTTACTTATTTAATAACAATTTAGCCGCTACTCAGCAAATTTATGATGTTTTCTTTTATTAATCCTTTACCAATGGCGATACCTGTGTTTAGCCATTCTGATGACGAACAGTCTGGTCCAACAGGTGTTGTTTAGATATCTACCTACATTCATGTAATATGTATATATAATTTATACACTTTAGATACATACGCATACCTACTATTCATCCACTTCAGATTCTGTATCGGTATCTGTTTGAGGATGAATGGTACCTATATCGATAAATTCTGTATCGACATGATTCTTCTCTATTATTAAAAGTCTTAGGGCTTCTGCACTTAACTCCTTCTTTCGCGCTGCATCGAGTACAGGTCTAGTTGATGAAATTACGGGATCGGACGAGAGAAGCATCATATTTAAAATATCCTGGTTCGTATCAACCCTGCTTGTCTTTCGAGCATGAAGCTCTCTGTACCTCCGAAAATCTTTATTTCTGGCCTCTGAAGCTTCCTCTGAAAGTTTTCCGATGGGTACGACAGCTTTATTGGCTATATCAGCACCATGTATAAGAATTTTATGAACCGTTGCCGACATGTAATACCAAGGGTACAGTTCAACATATCTTTCCGCAGTTCCTAGACAATATTCTTTGAATTTTTCTACATTTATTGTTTCGCCCGATGATATCGCTTGTAATATGACTGCAAATCTTCGTATGAGCTCTTCGTCTAAGCCTGTAAAAGCAGCTGTTTTTTCTGGGAACTCAAAAAACTTTCTTGCCGTGTTTCCATCGTTTGTTGTCCCTGATCCTTGTTTCACCTGGTCGATCAGTAAACCTAATTCTGATCGGAATTTGGATTGGATTTCTTTTTTCTTTGCCTCTAATAAAGGCTTGTTATCACCTCTTGCAGACCACGTTTTTAAATCTAGTCTGTATGCAATGTGAAGTAGGCATTCCATACAATTAATGCGTGCATGTAAGGAAGACAGTCCGAATTTAAAGAGATCGATTTGCACTTTTCTTTTTGAAACTGTCTTTAAATCGTTCATTTCGGAAGGTTTTGCCAAGCACAAGTAACAGGTCGCTGGCGATTTGGCATCCGAGAGATAGGTACACACCTTTCCATCAATCATAGTCATTACAAGACTATGACTAATTTTATTGGTCTCATATTCAGTAGCTGTCAGGGTCCTTATTTCGTTCTCCATTTTATCTAACTGTTCTTGAACTATAACTTTTGTTTCTTTAACAAACAGGAACTGTATTGGACGGCAATACAGTGCTGAGCATGGTTTCGGGTTTTCCCATATTACTTCATTTTCAGATGTTAGTTTTAGCGGTACTAATGTTGTCATAAAAATTGCTTCATCAGAGTCATCGCTTCCTTTCTCTTTGAAATTTTGTTTGTAAGTGCTCTGGCTTGAAGCTCCATCGAATCCCCACTTGGATAGCATAGTCATAGACTTGCCTTTAACATCTTGAGGCAAACTTTTTATAATTCTGGCAGCAGTTATATCTAAAAGTGCTTGCAGAGTGACTTTGGCCAATACGTCTGTTATCGTTACTGCATTTCTTGGAGGGTAACAATCTATCTTAGCTTGTTGAACTTTGTAATATGAGGGATATAAATCTAAGATACCCTCTCGAAGAGCAGATTCTCGCAAAGTCATATACTGCCATTTGGACAATTTAAGAGATAGTAATAAACCAAGCGCTTTTGCAGGTGTGAATCTGCAGGTTTTGGTTTGTTTCGTACGATAAACAAGGTTTTCAGCTTCTTTTGGGTTCTTCATAAGAAAATCTATAGCTGCTGCCAAAGTATCGTTGCCTTCTTGTCTCAATTTAGATATTGTAGCGTATGCATATTCAGAACTTTCTCGGACCTCATATTGCAAATCACCAATCCTTCGTATCTTCTGCTTTGGCCCAAAGTCTGTGAATGGCTTACGTGGACCTCGAACTTCAGTTGTTGATGTTCCTACTGATGCACTTGTAGAGGGTAAACAAAAATCACTGGTTTCACTTGTTTCTTGAGGAACCAGATCAGTAAATGACTCTTGTGGCCGAATATTTTCCCGTACACAAGTTGGCCACTCGATGTTCTGTTCCAACCAATTACCATAATGTTTTCGGAAAGAGTCTATATTGGATTTTGCAGACTTCCATCTCTTTAGTACACTCTGACTAAATCTTCGGCAGAATTCCTGAAGAATATCTTTATCTTCTTCTGACAAGCTCAGACTAAACTGTGATACAATACTGTCAAACAGCATCTGATAATTTCCAAGTTTGCCGGATTCTTTCAAACACACAAATAGGTCCAAATTTGTTTGAAATACAGAGTGTTCCATTTTTAAAATATTGCGCGCACAATGTTTCACAGAAATTAGTTAGAAATTAACTAAAGTAAAAATTATGTACGTTCTGTATTTATACCACATTTTAAAATAACTCATAATTAACAATAGTCAGTATCGAAATTAACTCATCAAGGCAGATTGTCACACCTGCGTGCCGCATAATAGTAGAATTCTTAGAAATCTCGTTTATCTAAATTGACGAGTTAAATAAAACAATTGACAAAAAACAGCAAAGTTAAATAAACAATAGTCGCGGGCCATGTGTGCAAACTTCAAAGTCACCACAAAGCGGCTGATACTATTGTTATGCAGGTAAAATACTAAGAATAATAATACCGTCCCTACTCGAGTTTGATTGTTTGACTCAACACGTGCAGTTAATCTTTTCTAATTACAAGACGTAATCTTTTACTAATGAGTGGCAAAGGATTAGATTATTTTAGTAAAAATATACATCATAAATTTGCGGATTACCAGGTAAAGTAAGGTATAAAGTATAATTATATTGCTAACCTTAGACATTAAATCGATTGTCGCAGCACGTAAGGTGCTATAGGGACAACCTATAGCACCTTACCCACCGAAAATAATGAGAATAAAATAAAATAATAATACGAAAATACATTTCATTTTTTTTCTCCCAAAGTCCTTCGAGTGCGAGGTGTGTGAGATATGTCAAAAAATAGTAAAAAATAGAGAGATTATTCGTACCAGAGCAAATAACGGGCACTCTCTCGAGTTCCGAATAAAATGATTTTTTCTGTATTTCTCCATACATTTTTTCTTAAAAAAAATTTTTTTCGCGCCAATATTCCTACATGTTCCTAAATATAACAATATTGAGGCTTCTTAAACGGTTCTGCATCGGTTTCCATTAAGAAAAACAACTTTTTTTTTAAAAGTGCCCAATGTCTATAGAACGTCGATTTTCGTTCCACTGTGCGCCGCATCTGTCTGTCTGTCTGTTCGCGATAAACTCAAAAACTACTCAACGGATTTTCATGCGGTTTTCATAGACAGAGTGATTCATGAGGAAGGTTTAAGTGTATAATTCGTTAAGGTTTGTGTAAATTGGCTGAAATATGACGATGATTGTTGAAGATGTCGGAGAAAATCATGTCGACTGGGAGCTTTACTGGCTTGCGCCGCGTAAACCAATAGATTTATACTTATATCCATATTATTGAAGAAACGCCGCTTTTTAACTCGAAAAAAATGGACGGGTGCCTAATCCACGCGGGTGAAGCCGTGGGCGGAAGCTAGTCTACTTATAAGGAAGAAGCAAGTAGGTACTTAGGTACCTATTTTCAAAATGCTAATGAGTTTTTCGGGAAATTGTTTTCATAAAAATAATTTCATCATGCACACAATGAGTAGTTTTGTGCCCATAAATTCCAAGTTTAGCCATATCTTTGTAGATGGCAGTTACAAAGCTCTTTTTGTTCTTGATACATTTAACGAGATTCTTAAATAAATGCGATGTACACAAGATATATGTCGCAGGCTTGTGTAATAGCGTCGCTTATTGTGTTATGTTATCTAGGTCTTAGTTTGATCACCGCCAGATGTTCAGACACTCGTCGTTTGTGACATATGCGTTCAATGAGCTTGATTGTCTAAGTAACTGTGCATCTGGTTACTTATTTCATCACGCTTGTATCTTTATGGCTGACTAAGACTGCAAGCGAATACAGACACTAACAGAAGGGTGTAAGAATCATGTACTTGGAGTGCTCATATCATTAGATAGTCCGAATTTGTCACAAGAAGATTCTGTGTTAGATTTTCGTTCGCTGTAGCTTGCAGTAAACAAATATTTATTGCTAAATAATCTCAGTCTTTTGGTAGGTTACATATTGCTTTTTAATATGTAGTTTTTCGTTTGATTTTTCATTTAAAACCACACGACGTAATACCTAGATAATATCGATAGATAAGTCTTGCTTTGAATGTTTCTCCGATAGTAAAACAGACGGATCGGGGTATTAAAGTCAACATCTGTTGTTAAAAACTGTAATTTCCTTAGAACTCAATCTAGTAATCCCATAAACAGACGGGAAATTACCATACTGTACGTAATGTAGACACGCTGGAAGAAATAGAACATTAAATTGTGTTAGGAGATATAACCACCTAAAGTGTTTTATTTAACGAGAAATATATGCACCACAGTTCGGGGAAACAATGATTAATATTAATTCCAAGTACAGGTAAATGAAGCATATATTAAAGAACAAGGGTCATTGCTAATTTGCCAGAGTTAACGATCGCTAAACATTAAGGAAAGAAAGGAAATGCAGAGGCCGACCACAACGCTTTGTTCCTTACTCCTTACTAACGTCACCTTGGAGCATTTAAGGAGGTATTACCACGTTATGCCCGTAACTCACTGGATATTAACCAATTATATGCCAAAGACAGGTGAACTCAAGGTCCTGAGAGAATCGCAGGACACACTAACAAGTCCTGACATCAGCCAGCCTTCATAATTATACAACAACTTGTACTACCATCACACAAATTTTCGACACTTTTATCTCCTGGATTTAAGGTTCATAATTGTGTAGCATGTGACTAGTTTGGGTGTGCATGTAAGATGGTCGCCGAGCACAAAGTTTGTTAAGACCGCAAGGCCATCGTCCTCCTACGGTCACCCATATAACAATGCTAATGTTTTGTGACTCACTCTCGCATAGTGATGTGAACATACCAAGATAACAAGGATTTTTATGTGTTACAGGATGAACTTCAGTCTTGGAAGTGTACAGGACTATGGAAAATTTGCAGTAGTAGGTAAGTAGTAGCAGTTAAGTAGGTACTATGTTAGTTGATAACCGTTTAGGTATATTTGTTGAACGCTTTTTGAACGACAATCAACCGGGGAATTTGAGACTTTATAAGAAGAAAGTTGAAAGAAGGTTTTATAGAAAGAAAAGAATTCTTATCGCGAAAGACTACTTCAAACCGACCACGTAAGGTTGACATACTCAAAGTGATATCACAAGATACTATTTTCTAATAAATAGAATGTTATTTACGTACTGGAATCCATATATACTTTTCTATGTCACACTATGCTACTTTTATATGATGGCATGATTTCTCACTTTAATAAATATTACGTGTTCAATTAATATATATATTTATTGAAGACTTGCGTGCATCACTACATAAATCTAATCTTGCTGATGGTAACAGACATGTTTTACATAGCTTACTCTTTTTTACCGCTGAGACAGTGGGTGGTAATGGATAGCCACTGGGTAATCGGAATATTTTGTTTTGATAATGAAGTTTACAAGTTTACCGGTTCTTTTTAAACGCAGATCGGAAGATTTGCAATGGCCCGCAATGCAACGGTCCTTAGTAAGCTTGATGAAAGTAAGTATAGAGTGTTAGGGCCTCAGAAACTTACAAATTAATTCAGGTTATCTATGAGCAAAATATTAACCACTATTTTAGTAAAAAGCATGTTTTATGTGCTACATGGCACAAAGCATGCACAAAGTCTTTATCCCCTACATTATTTTTGCACGAAACATTAAAGTCTGTGATTGGTTTTTGGTTTACCATAAATCTGCAGTCGGACGCCGGTGACCGATAAACAATAGATTTACTATTGTCTCACTTGACGGTTTTGCTGCACTAATGGCATTAAACATTAAAAATAACAATTGGCACAAGTAGTGCCAAGACTAGACAATAACCAAATTGCATAACGGCGTGCATCCTAGAGTGCACCAAAAGAACCGGAATTATTCACTATTCATGAACCAAAAGACGATGATTGATTGAGATGATACATTTCCTAAACATCTAAGCTTTTTGTGCTGATATGACGCAATGGTGTAGTTTTACGTTTTACCTATGTACTTATGTCATCTTTCTAAAATATTATATTCCACTGATTTTACCCAAGTACCTATAAATAAGTAGTTGGTAGTGCCATCTGTTATATTGAACGTAAACAACCACTATGAATGGACAGCTGTGAAATATTTCCATTTAATTCTATAGGCATATAGGCAATAACTAGCTAGTTGAAACCTATTTTAAAAAAAAGAAATATCTAGCACGTTTGTCTTGTGTTGTAAAGATCACCTATAAAATACTTTAAACAAATAAAATAATGGACATAATTATTGTCCAATTTTTTAAGCACACAAGCAACCTTAAGCTATGTTTAAAAATATCATCACTGTTTTTATTGCTCGAGCAAAGATATCAGAAATGGTTTTGACAAATTTGCTCATGAAAATCTAGAGGCGTTTAGAGTTGGATGCTTCAGAATATTGAATCAAGTTACTTTGATTGTTTCTTGAAATATTAGCTATTGTCCGCGATTTAGTCTGCGTAGGTATATATTATCTTATTAGTGTTTTGATGCAATACTTAAAATAAGACTGTGTCTTTCTCCAGGATCCAGGTTACGTCTTTGTAAATTAAAATATATATAATAATATAATAAATAATAATTTATATATATATAATAAATAATAATTTCATAACGATCGGTTCTGTGTTTTATTCCTGATGAGGTAATAAACAGACAGACCAAGTTACTTTATCTAGTTTACTAGCGTGAAGTATATTTTTTGGAGTTTCGCAGGGCAGTATACTCGGTCCATCATACTAAGTGAATAATTTATTATTGACGCTTAAATAAATGAACACAGGAATGAGTGATACTATTGAAAATGCAATTTTTGGATACTTCTATCAATTAAACTCACCTGAGATCAGAGGAGGAGCGTAAAGATCGAAGGAATATACATAAAACAACACTAGATTGGGATGAATTTATTTATAATCAATACAAAACAATCAGTATAACTTACAGCCCATTCTTGTCATTCTTCAATATAAACTTACAATCAAAACCTATTACATTATGTCCTTACATAAATTGATTCTTACCGATTAAGTTAACATGGCAGAAATAAACTATATTGTATGTAATAAACATATGTCAATGTCTTATGTTACAGGGGAGTTGATGATATCTTTATTCTTAGAGATAAAATGTACTTAAAGAATTAGGTAGATAGTCTTACACAGCTAGTTATTATACCTACATTAGCTACGCATAATGTTGATTGCCTTTTAGATACGAAAAAGGTCAAATAAATCGGCAATTCATTAATGGACACTGAAATTATTATGCCATTGACTATGGACATACTTAGAGACAATCATGTTTATACCATTGTCAGTGACAATCATATGTAAAAATCTTTAAACTATTTACTTACGTAAGTTTAAGAAACTATAAAGAAAGCTTATAAATCAATGGATGCCTGTATAAATCTACATAAATGTAACTTATGTATTACTTGCAGCTATGAAACAGAATATAAGATAAAAGTTATATCTAAAAAAAGGCGGGTATATCATAGTGTAAAAATGAAGATGATCCATAACACTGTGTTAGCACATGATTAACACATGAATTGGATCTCGGATAGTTCAATAAGATTTATGTGGTATGAACTTAATACTGTATAGATTTAGGAACATCACATCGTTTTCGGTTGTCGGGTTTTTGGACTAGTCTAAAATTGGCCTTGTATTGACACTTTCGCACGTGTTCACATCGGTCATAAGTTCATTGATCTGAATGCGCACATGTATTTCTAGTTTACAAATAGCGATTAGACTCCAAATGTGACCTATGTTGGTCGTTACTGGGCACAAAGACTGTAGAATTTAATATTATTATATTTTTACCTGCACAATGCACTCAGTTTGTTTACTTAATGATTTTAAAGGCACCAGACCTTGTAAGTTGTGTTTCGAAATGCAAATCACTGATAAATATTTATTTATACAAGCACTCGTATGTGACTTGAGTGTACAAAGTATGACTACTTAGCAAATATTGGCATAAATAAGTAAAATATGTTATCTATTTGCTTTTGACGCAGAATCGAGAAGAAACTTAAAAAGAATTACTTTACACATTTATATAATATGTATACTTATATTATATGAAAGCATTTCATAATTGCCAAAGGTTAAATATTTAACGATCTTAACAAAATAACAATGAATCTCTATTTATAATCAATTTATAAGATTGTCAATATTGATGATATACTTAATTTCAGCGCAGTTTGTGGTTTGGATTTGTTATAATGCTATTCCTTACATTATTTTTTAGACCCTACCTACATACAACTAAATAATAGAGCTATAGACTTAATTTCTAAGTACAAATTAACTATTGTATTGTGTTATTGTGATTTGCTGTTAACAATTTCATTGTTAGTTTAAATATTAGCTTAAGCATCTAACACAAGCTTAAAGCCGGTTCAGAAAGAAAAAAAAAGTAATATAAAATCTATCAAGACTTAAAATGTATCTGAATTCTCCAATTCAGAGGTTTACCAGCATTTAGAAGATAGATCAGTTTTATTAGTAACTCAGCCACTACATAAGAAGATTGTTATATTAAGAAGATTGTCAGGTTCAACGAATTAGCGTCATAAGACTTGATTCATAACAATACAATTTTATTTCTGTTTATTAATGGACTTAGCTGTGTCAAAACAATTTTCGACACAATAGCTTTACAAAAATAAAACCTTCAAATGCACTTAGTGAACTATTTTTATTTGATTGACAACATACAATTAATTTTAATAACATGCACACATGCTCGTGTATACATGTAACAGACGAGATAAAAACTAGAGAATTCATACGTTTAATTTTTACAAAATACCATATATGTAATAATTACTAAATAAACATATTTACTAGAGGCAAGAATCTGAGTATTTGAAAAGCGAAACATTATCCGCAACGAAATATTACCCAACCACGGCAGAGCCATGAAAATAAAGCTAATTTACCAAACCAATTTTAACCGAAAGTATAATTAGCCAAAGAAATTAAAACATTTTTAAACAACTAGTAAAATTACGCAATTTTATTCCATAATCATTATGCATTTAATAGAGATTATAGATAAAAAAATATGGATTGTCCATAGACCATACGTTCTTGTGTCCATATAATTAAAGTTTCTTTTCTTATATATACAGTGTATATTTGAATATAAGGAAGCTTTAGATAGAGATACTGAACCGAATACAATTAAAAGGAAACCTTGATCAAACTGTTTAATCATGATATATGTATTTGGGTATGGGGCTAATTTTCCTATAAATATACGTAGCTCCAGCTAATTGGTGAAATTGGCAATAGCTGGAGTTAAACTAAAAAATATATGAGGAATGCCTCAGGGAACTATTGTGGGATAACGGTAACGAAAATAATCTAAAAATTAAATCAAATAATAAAGATTTTAAATACTGAAGAGAAATGGGTTGACCATGAAGGATCACCTGTTTTTGGACCTTAACTGTCACTCTTCATTATCCAAGTTTGCTTAGGTTCAAACATCCACCTAGTGTTTCCGACTAGCTAACATTACATTACTTGGTTTTTCATCAGTACTACCTATTTCTTCGGTTCCATCCAGGGTTTAAAGCTCAGCTGTGGCAACTCTTTGCAGTCCACCAGTGGGTTGATAGGACTGACGCCCTCCATAACTCTGGGTTGGGCTTGATCCAGAAGATCCTCGTTTGCACAAATCACTCCAGCGAGAGTGGTTTTGCGGATTTCTGTTAATTGTTCTGTGGGAGATATTGCTATTGGTTAGCGATCGTAATATGAACCGAATTTTATAAGAAGCGATATCTTTTCACCTGGGATTACGGTATTACAGCCTTAATCTCTCGGCTGCTGGAACGCTGATCCACGCGAGAAACAATGGAAATTCTATTGCGTCTAGAATTGCGGCAACAGATTAAGTAAAACCGTTAAGTTCTTCGTTCGAAATCTTGTCCATCAAAATATTTTGGCCTTAAATGTGGTATATAATATGTGGTGCCATAAAGTGTTTACGGAATGTTTATCTTAGACAAGATTACAGGTACACAAGTTTGTTGTATGCTTGCGAAATGAACACCCGAAAATATTAAAATTTCAGAGCCTAGCAATATAGTATTATAAATAATAAACAAAGCGTTACCTAAAGTGAATCCAACGGTGGTATCGGAGCGCTCATACCAGAAGCGGTCGCCGACCTTGAGCCGGAGGAACTGGTCGGCCAGCAAGCACGTGAGGGTCGGACCCAGCAGGCGTCCTTTGGGATCTTCTGCCAAAGCACCCGTGTACAAGTCTATGTCATCCACGGAACTGGAATAGTGTAATATTATTGTTGTAAGTGTGTACATATGATAGGATGAGGTCAATTCACTTTGCATGGTAATCAGATTAGTCTTCAAATTATTTCCAGCGAAAGGAGTTTGAGTTGACTGATTGATTTATAGATATCACTTGTTTTTGTATCGTAAATAAGTTTTATCCATGTCTGGCTTTTAGAATTGAATTAATATCTATAGTCTGTATTCAGCTTTTAGTGCGAAAAACAGATACTTACTTATAAATCTTACAGATCCTGCTGAGCGAGGAGTCATCAAAGATGTCCTTCAAGTCGGTGCAGTTCTTTGGTCTGGAGAGCCCACAGTGTTCCCTCCACAATGGGTAGGCAGGCAAACCGTGATCCCTACCACGTTGGATGTTGAGAGACACCAGGTCCAGTCCACAGGGACCTGGTTTCTTGGGTGCCGACGAGTTGGCTGCGGTGACGGACTGCTCAAATAAGTGGTTACTAAGCTGAAAAAGAGGGGTGTGCCTGTGATTTTTTGGACCTTCGTTTTGATTTTGCGTCTTGTGAATTATAATATGAATTTATTTGACCAATTGGTGTGCACCATGAGTCGGTGCTAAAACGACTGGGCCACCATTGATTATGTTTACTTTATTTTTATATTACCTCGGTGGTAACATGTGGGTCAACAGAATGTACGAGGGTATCCATGGCAGATATCATGGCGTTCTTGGGTCCCTTCTGTGTGTATAGAATAAACGGGTTGAAAAGGATCTGATGCAGCTGCGTGTATTGTATCGTGCCGGTGCTCCTGTCGGTTCTGTGGATCAGTCCCTGGAAACAAACAGTGAAAGTAAAATAGAAAGCTTGATTATGGATAGCAGACGGGATGCAGAAGTGACGATACTTATGTACCGTCCAACGCACCAACTGCTGCTATTCCTAACAGCTATTCCTAAATGAAATATAGCTCGTGGCGACATAAGAGCTGAAGTTGAATATCCAAATCGTGAGAGCAGTCTTGATTAACATTTGAAACAAACGCGGAAATATTACAAAATCTTTATCTCACCGGTAATAATGTGTGTGCGAATCTGAAGACGGCAGCGGAGAAGTGGTTGGCAACCGAGGGGTCTACGGTGGGGTCGTATACATCCGAATAGCCTTCGCTTTCCAGCGTTAGGTTTAGAGCCCACATCACATCCACACCTGCAATACACAAGCATATTAATTTATATTGCATAGATATTGTGTCCAGTAAACTAAAAATAGTCTAGTCTATGAAGATGAGCAAATTCAGGAATATGTTATATGATTAGTTAGTTACTGTCAAGCAAACAAATGTATGAAAACAACATGCATTTGAGAGAACGTATATTTTATTTGATGTAGATGTTTCGCAATTTCTTTACCTTCTTGTATTCATGTCAAGTTATACTTTCATTAATTAGATTATTTTTAAGTAAAATTATCGTAATACATTTTAATAATTATTTATTTAATTTAAATATTTATATACTAATCATCCCAAGTAGATAGTCAGAATTGTTTTATAGTCTTACCGAGTATGTTGGGCAGGAATTCTGAATAGGTTATGTGTTGCATCTGAGCTCCCACAATCTTCCTTGTTTCTTGAAAGATTACTTCCTCATTCCAGGCAGGGTTAAGCGTTCGCAGCTTCGCAGCCAGTCTGTTGTGTTGCCTGGCCCAGATCAAGTGCATGGTTGTCAGGTGGAGGTTCTCGTTTGCGCGGTCGTCACCTGGATTTGAGAAGAGGAAACTTATGTTGTTATCAAATTTATAATGACTTGGGAATCAAATCAATTATTTTTTTTTAATTTTAGGACAATAAAGACCTACTGCTTATTAAGAACCCTTAGAAGAAGAGGTGTACAAAAACAGAAGAACAACAAGCACAAGAAGAATCTGGTTAATTTACCTGATTCAAAGCAGTATTGTCCCTTAGCGTTCATCTCTTCAGTGTTGCAGCTGTCATTAGGATCAGTGGACGGTGGAAGCAGCTCAGTGGTGCCTATCTTCAACATTTTTAGCTGCCCACCAAAATAGGAGCGAAGTTTAGTAGCACGGGCTTCCGTGAAGCCGTATACTGTGGAGCCGTCAATGAAGGCGGTGGCCTGGTTCAGCTGCTCGCGAGGTCCTGAAAGATGAGAAGTTCATTAATTGGAAGTCTAGGATAGGAATATTTATTAGCGAACGGCTTGCTATAGAAATTCATGGACTATGGAATATGATAATGAAGTTACTTTTATCGCAGCTTAAAGAAGACTGGACGGTTAATTTCTCTATGCGAAAATTTTACATACCGAAGTGGCAGGTGGGTGCTGGTGCAGACCTCACGAACTCCATACAAGTGATGTTATAGTCCTGGTAAAATGGATCCCCTTCATCCAACCGCACAGGGAAGCACTCAGGATGATACACCTGAGTTGGATCACAGCAGGAAAGAGCTGTGCCATTTTGACCTAGAAACAGAGAGAATATATTTTGGATGAGACATTTATACAACTTAATGTTTATAGCTGTTCCTCCCGATTCTTGACTGGTAATGGTATTCTTGTCTATTACATCATAGGAGTTTCTTGCCGGATCTTCTCTATAGGACCACCTTTTTGCTATGATGCGAGTAGACCCTACATCTTCCTAGCATACAAAATATAATTTGATTACCTTTGCTGAGTGCAGTGGCAGTAATATCGTGGTCCACGAACTGTCCCCACACGGCCAGCATGACGGTAAAGGTGGAGTCGTGTGCGTAGCTCGGTCTATGTACTGTCACACTAACGTCGCGAGCACTCGGTAGGGCAGCTCCGTCGACACCAGTGCGCGGTGAGCTGATACCTAGAAGAGGAAAAGGAAATTGAAGGATTATTACTGGAATTAAATTTTGTTCGTCTAAAGTTTACAGTTAAGACTGGTTTCTTTTACATCGATTTTTGCATTACCTTTTGGTTTCTATTGCTTAATAACTGAATGAGAAGAGATGAACCGTAGTAAACGTAAGAAGAAATGAATTGAAGAGTGTTGTTACCTGAAACTACAATCGCAATAAACCAGCCCTTACCGTCACCGTAGTCAGCAGGCAGGACTCTTCTAAATGGCGTTTTGGAGACACCCCAGCGGAGCGGGTACTGCAGATTATTACACGTGCCATCCACAGTACGATAGCGAGACAGCTCACACGGCGGGGGATTCTCGATGCAGTAGGCGGGCTCAGAGAACGACGCGTTGAGCCTGGGACCTTGGCCTGACCCGCCAGCTCGATGGCATATATTCGTCCTAAAATGGTACAATGGTTTACAAATCATGTCTCCCCAAAGAATCGGAGGACTAAGCTAAGTACCACATGGCCTGAAGTCACTTTGACTTTATTCTGCTCGAAATGTTTAAAATAGATAACGAACGTAGAGACATCTACTTTGATACAAACATGACAGGCGATATGAAAGAAACACTTTTTAAATACCTATTCTTATTACCTTTGGTATTTATTACTTTATTCGACGAAAGCAATATTGCATCACAAAATGGAAACTGCATGGAATCTGATATGTTCTTATAGCGATACAAGACAAATGATGTATGAATAGTATTAGATATGTTAGCCGATACACACGATTTCCTATTACAGGATGAAAGAAATATATTTGATTTACTTTAGTAAGCTTTAATACTCATAGACTTTATACAGGATGACATCTTTTCTTCTTTATAATTATATAAACCAGTAAAATATTACGTACACAATCTGTGTTAAAATAAAACTAATTATATTTTGATCTAATTTCTTATTGTCTTACGGTTTCTGTTTTCATTTTCATAATTTTGTATTCATTTTTGGAAACTATAGGTTTAAGATATAATTATTGTAACTAATTAATGATAAGTAAAAGTTGTTTGTTTCCCAAACCTATATAAATAAATAAATATCTACTGTTGCACCTACGCCACGGTTGCAGCAAAGAAGTTCAACTCGGAAACTACGAGTAGTTAATTCTTTATTTCAATTGTGGCCGCTTGATAGTGTCGCCTTACTAAGTTATATTGTCATCTTATTGCATTCATATTCTTATTATTATTCGAATAATAAGCTTTTTTTGCGTACGTCATGAAATTAGTCCATGACGCTCAACTTATTTTTAAGCTCAATACCTTAGTTAAACCAGTTAAATTGCCATGTTTTTAAGGTTCTAATTTTGAGTCTGTGAGGCCATGCAAGTCTTCACGCAAGTCTTTATCGACATGGACTTGCCCAACATCTATGTATCGATATATTTGGCGGAGTTCGGTAACCCGTACCCACTGAGGCGTCGCGAAGCCAAACCGATGCGGTATAACGTTACGTGGTTTTATAACACGTATCGTATGTCTTATAATGCGACCGGTATCTGCCTGTCCTAATTCTGCGCGACACACGATATTTTTCTCTATAGATAATATCTATTCAACGAAATCGAGAGTACTTTGGTTTGGTTTCATTCAAATTTTCAATATCGACGATGAAGTGACAAGAACTTTTATCTGCCGAAACAGAAAAAAACGTCTTATTATTTTACAACATAGGGTATGAAAAAACAAATCCTATCCTACTACTTAATCCTACTAATATTATAAATACGAAAGTTTGTGAGGATGGATGGATGGATCTTTGTTACTCTTTCACGAAAGAACGGCTGAACGGATCTGGAAGAAATTTGGCACAGAGATAGATTATAGTTTGGAATAGCAGATAGGCTATTTTTTATCCCGGAAAATTGTACGGGTTCGTAAATCACGCGGGCGAAACCGCGGCTGGAAGCTAGTAATTCATATTTTTATTAAGCGCCCGCGCTTATTTTTAAGCGCATCTTAAGGTGAAATTAATTTAACTCGTAACAAAACTCTTTAAATATTAGGGAAAAGTATTTCTAACTAACTTACGCATTTAAGCTGAGGTTTATTACCTGAACTAACAGAATATTGCTAAACACTAAACATTTCATGTCTTCGTTGCACTTGCATTGAAACCTCATAAACTAGAATGCAGTTGCCAAATGCATTCAATAGTATGCTATGAATTTAATGGGGCTAGATGCCAATTGAACGTATCTGGGCCGGAAGACTACTGACGAAGACGGCAAATTGGGAGCTGCCCTCTACGTCAACCATCTATTGAACTAGATGAATTTATGAATTATATCGTATCATATCTGTCCCTAACAATATAATACAGTGTAGTGTTGCTTTCGAGAAATACGCTGTAAGAGAGTCGTTTAGCTGCTGGCAAAATTGTCAAAATTGTCTTGAAATACTTACGCGCAAAACACGTGTTTGGGCGTTAACGGTTCTTATGTCTAAATCTTAACGAATTAATTTGATTTTGGTCTTTTGTCAGATTATAAACTAGGTCGCAAAGATTTGCTTTTTTCAAAATTTTGGTTAATTTAATAACTATCATATTTAATAAGTATAAAGAAGATTTTTATTTAAAAACACGCATTTCGAGGGTTAATTATTTCTTAATCAACAATGTAAAAAAAACTAAACTATAGTCTTAATAAGTACTTACTTGGAATGTGTGAAAAGGCTAATCATGATGACTCGGGTTATCCAATGAGATAGATTTTATTGTCTCATCTACGACGAGTAATGGTTCTCCGAATAACGTAGGTACAAAGATCACATTTGTTTTAGTCTAAGACCCAATGCCTATTGACCTATATTAAAGATGGTATCCGGAATTAGGAACACTTGCAAGAAACGATAATTTTGTAGCACTCACCCATTCATCAGTGCCTTGGTAGCGACTTCAGCAGCATACCCCGCATCAGCCATAGGCTTAACATCAGCAGACGTTGCGGCTGCGCGCTGTGCTCTGGTGGCTGGGGTATTCATGGCCAACGGCTTTCTCTGCAGTTCCATTTTCGACAGCTCCTTTAAGGCGGTCTTCCCTTTGACCAATGCTGAAGCTATCTGTTCCGTGCTTGGTTGTGCGCTCGCCCAAGTAGCGGATGGACGTTCTAGAAAGATGGGAGGCTGTTTAGATTTTGGGTCGAGGAAAGAATATACACTGTAGACTATTTTGTTGACAACATCACATTTTGCCAACGAAGTCATTAAGCTCAATGGATCAGGGGGCGAGTCTATTGCATTTGCTGGACACAATTCCAAACCTAGGGCTGCGTCTGCATTATCATATCATTAAACTATTTCAATTACTATTTCTTTTCAGGGATAGTCATAGGAAATGCCGACGCCATCTAGTTTAAAAAGACGTATAAAAGTGATTGAAAAATCCTAATTGCAAAAATAAATAATTTCATTTCAATTTCATTTCATTTCACTAAAAATCTATAAATAGCTTTAAATATTTAAAAAAAACTGCGTCGCTGCATTGCAGAGTGCGGAGCAGTCGCAACTATATCCTGAGAGCTATACTCCAGATATACGACATTTTGTGCAGAGGGCGATTAAATAGGAAACATGTTTTCCGGGCTGGTCATCCTCGGCACACAGTATTTGTACAATAATTTAGACTTTTTTTTTGAAACCAATGATACTAACACTAAAATATAAGCTTTTTGTAATACTAACCCAATATGGATCACTTTAGTCTGAATTAAATGAATTAGAATTTGAATTTGAATTTAAATATTCTTTGCATAAAAAATTCTATATTAACTGTGAATTATACAAATTAATTTAAATTGTATTGAATTCAGTTGCGTTAAAGCTGCTTAAGTAATCATAGGCGATCATCGTTTGATCTTGAACTTGAAGCAGACTTATGTATATTATTCTCATCTTCACATAAAGCTCATTGATTATGTGGCGACTCAGAACAAATTCCGTTCTCGTATCTAATGATCTTATATAAAACATTTTTTTATTATTGCATTTGGCTATTGACCAATATATAAAGAGGCGACGACATAACGACAATAACCAAAAAAATATCAAATTATATTCAAGTTTATATTTTTTGGTTTCAAGGTTTTATTTTTACTTTAACAATTTTCTAGACAAGTTCACTATGTCATTCACCTGGATGGACCGAAAAAATTTAGCACATGCATACAATAGCCTAACAGCCGCACATTTTAATTATTTTAAAGTGTGCGGCTTAGAAATTATTATAATAATGTAATAATGTCCTCCTGACCGATTTCGGTCACGGCGGCTGATCTGCGCGATAGCTATATAGCTACGAGCTCTCGGTTCACATTATGATAATCCATTGGAAAGACGCTTTATTTTGTCAATGTACACTAATACTCTTCCTATATTGTCATGGATTTTTTGTTTTAGTTTTCTATTTCAGGTCTAGTCTATAGATAATCATTCGAACCGTTCAGTATGCATCTTATCCTGTCAAGGTTAGAGGTTAATTTGGCTTCAAGAGTGTCTGCTGCGCCAAGATTTCATGGAACTAAGAGCTCTAGGTAGTCCACAATGCTAGGACTATTATTGTAATCTTTAGGTTTATGGTTAAAAAATGCCAGGTTAAATTAACTGGTTGCCAATGCCAGCAATTTTTTTAATAATTTAAATAGTTTACCGTCATTTGATTCTAATTAATTTGTTTTGCATACTTGATTATAAAAAAATCTTGGATTCGGTCACAATAATAAGTTTAGTATGTTAATCATGTATAGAAAAAGGAATGAATATCCAAGGTCAAAAGTATCCTTATTATTATATTAAATTCTCCCAGAAGTTACAACGTATAATACATTTTTCACCAGCACCGACCATTCTGTTCTTTAACAAAACTGTATAATTAGTTATATTCTTTCTTTTTCAGAATAACTACATTCTTGGACCAAGAGAAGAAATCAATTAATCGTCATCGATCGAGTAAAAAATCCGAAAAGAATCGCCCTCATAAGGTGGGAGATTTTTTTTGTGCGACGACGGCTATCTTAAAAAGTCTCGTGAGAGTATCATCACCATCAAGGTACAAACTTACCTTTCAAAGGCCATTCTTTATCCAACAGTGGCTCGAGCTCCGGCGGCATATCCTTCAGTGTCAAGCTACCTGGCGGGACCTTGCCGGGGAACATCTGCAGCAAGGTTAAGTTACCGGACGGCAAAGGTAGCGCTGGCACATTTGGTTCTGCGCTGTCATTATCATCTAAAGGGTCCTCACTGAGCTTGTAGGATATTGTCACTAGCAGTGCTACCACGAGGATTGATCTAGAGAAAGAAAGGTATAGTAAAAATTAAAAACGGGTAGCCTACAGACAATTCCCAGTTTCTAAAGTTTTTTTCAAGTGAAATAAATGTACTTACATGATAAAGACACATATAGCGCATTGCATGTGGTGCAGGCGCTTTTGGTAGCGACGCGCGAGGCTCGATTCGAAGACATAGGTGGGTTGCACCAGAGGCGTGCGCTCACTGCTCGATGATGCTTGCATCTTGACCTGGAGACGACTAAACAGTTAGTTTATTGCTGCCAGTGCTTGGAGACTATACAGATTCTTCCAGAAGCTATGGTTGATATTTCTTGGTAAGAAAGCGTTTGTGCCTGTTTTGGTAGATGGGTTAACACTTAAGACACTTGAGAACAACCAGATTTAGATTTTGATTACACTTTAAAATGGAAATTGCTCATTACGAAGCTTCGTAATAACTACCAAGGAGCGTCAAATTTACTCAATATGTGACAGGTTAAAGAGTTAAAAACGTTAAACAAGTTGATGAAGTGCAGGTTTGTAGATTTACATGGTGCATATTTAAACAGAGGTTTTATCTGTTTAATAAATTGTTATCTGGTTATACTGAGTTATACATCTGTATACACATGGCGTTTCATACTATAGGTATTTGGGTTAAGACTAATTATTGACCGATTGTAAGTGATGATGATTCTATAAAACAATAAGTCAAGATTGTATTAATAAAATATATAAGAAAATAATAAGCCGGGTTAATGGAAATTAGTAATTATTTTTTTATTAACTCTTAACCTGGCTTTTTGTGTCCTAGAAGCCATCCTTCGTGGTTATTGGTTTGTATAGGTACTCGGAGTTTATATCTTTCACCGACCGCCATTTGCCCTATGCGGTCTATAGGAAAACGAATGTGAGTGTGTGTACCTATGTATACGTTGAGTGGGTAGGTATACTTGTAGGTATGATAATTAAAAATCTTAATTTTAATATAATTCAATTCAATAAACATACATACACAGTTTAAATTATTCTATTCTGATCCAAATATTCAAATTAAATGTCTATTAGATTTAACTTTAACATATTTTTCAACTTAAAGCGATGAGTTATTAGGATTGTTTTTCTACGTGTAATTTTCTCGTTTAATAATTTATAATATAGCTTATAATTATAGGCGCCCATAAAATAATATCTACCCTCATAGGCGTAAAGGCAAAGGTTGCAAATATACGGTCACTATATACCTCACGAATAACTAAGGCAATATTGCCCTCTTGAAATGATCGTATTTTTTTTAAAGTTTCTGCAGTCCTAGTTGAAATAAAAACTGATTCAACCACGCGTCGGAAAGTTACATGAATCACCTTTATGTACTTTATATCTATTGCTATATAATAATTTGTCATCAGATGAGTGTTAAAAGGGGCCAGTTTGGCGCGCTACGAAGACGCAAAGATCGATATCTCAGGCCTAAGTAACGGCTTCCGGCTCGCCATCTATTCAATTCTACTCGTCAGATTTTATGAGGCTACGGGATCAATCGTAGGTTTTAGATCTATTCTAGTATTTGGGAGAATACCTTTAGAGCTAGAGTCATGAGTGAAAGTTAGCAAATAATTTAATTTTATAATTACTTACACGATTGATACCATTTTTGAACTAGTGGGGAATAGTTAATTACAACATTTTCTTAATGATTCACAATTAAAATTATTTAAATAGTAATATGAAATGTTTAAAAAATGTTGTAAATTACGTTTACAATTAAAATTGTTAAATTACAACTCTTATGCAATCTCTAACATGATAAGAACTTAAAAATGAATGTTAAATTTTTTTTTTTATGTTTTTTTTACATTTAACTTATAGATCAACAGTTAAGCACCAAATTGATGGCTGTTATTACGTAAATAACCGGTATTGTTTCACCATCATTTGTAAATTAACTGGTATTTTCCGAATTTTTTAATATGAATGGTCCTAGTTAATTTAACTACTGGTTAGAATATTATATGGCAGGATGTTTGAGAATACAACGTAGAGGTCCAACCAAAGCTATACATTCCTTTTTATTTTATTACTATTTAAAATCTTGACGACCTTCGTAACGGGTACGTGGTTTTTATAATTTAACTCATCAAAATGTTAACAACTGGTTATTTTCTTACTAAACAAAACTAACTGCTAATATGTTGTTCACAGACCAAACTAGAGAGTTCCTTTTCTTAAATTTTGCGCTCCATCATTTTATTTCTCCTGTCTCCTGTGTCTCCCGAAACAGTTATCTGTAGATCATACAAATATTTTGTTCTCGCGGGAATTGTGCCAAATATGCCGTCAAATTTTACACTTTATACTATGTGCGTCATGACCCGGGTACGTCTTAAAACTGCGGCCAGACACCGGAGGACGGGCAGCAGCGTCCTCTCACTAATCGGTGAGCCACTGCGATCCCCAAGCCGCCTGTCAAGCGTGGGGATTATGGCAAACTCCCCCTTGGGGGAGGCCTTCGTTCAGCAGTGGACGTCTTCTGGCTGATGATGATGATGATGATGACTATGTGCGTCGAGCCGTTCCAACAGACGAAATGAATTGTCTCGGTAGATGTTGATTGCCATTATCGTTTCATCTAGCAATTGAATGTCCTGCTTGATATTGTAATCGCTTAGAAATTGCTATTCATCCATGTGTAAAAATGAAACTTGGTCAACATTTTTCAAGACACTGTTTGAACATACAAGTTCCCAATAGATGTGACTTTAGAAAATCAAATCAGGTGCTTCGGTGCAGGAGCCCTTGACGATAAGCAAAGGTTCGGACAAACACTCGGACAAACAGGTTATTATGATAGTTCTCGTCCTCTCACGTACGCGTGTCAACTTACATTATAAGTCAATATTGAAGGTTTTTAAAAGACCGACTGATTTTTAAAATAAATGAATCTTTATTTCATGTAAACCATTTACAGGCACTTATGAAAATAATGTAGAGACTCTAGGTGCACCGTTCCAAATAATAGGTCCTATGGAGAAGAAAAGGCAAGAAAATCCATGGATTTGTGACCTGTATCACATTATTGTCGTTAGATTTGCCCGAAGAATTAGAAAATGAGAAATATAGGCAGATGCAATGAGATGATTTCAGATGGTTAATAATTGTAGCCGCATTTCTTAAAACACCAAAACTTTTCTGCCTGAATTCAGGAACTAAAGTTTTTCAAACAAAAGGAATAGAAACGACAGAAAACGATACTGAATGTACCTAGAATGTGTCTCGTCATTATTATTGGCTTGGTTTGATAAAAAAGGAACAAATACATGTTGCGTGCCTATTCACAGAGAGAAGTGACCAAACATGACCGCTAAATGACGAACGAAATCTAAAAATAAATTATTGGAAATAGGCCTTCAACTTATCTAGTGCGCAGCCGTGGGAACCGACAGTATCGGTATTTCACGGTCTTGTACATGTTGAAATTGAAACCTAAGCAGACTCGATAGAGGCTAGATGTACAGCAATTTTGCGGTTTATCACTAGAAAAAAAAATAGAGGATAATACTCATAATCTTAAATAAACAGCGGGATGGGCAGAAGACCTGATTTTAGCTGGGACGATCTTGGATAGGGTCGAATAAAGTCTCACTTGACCGATAAATTTGATGGAAACTCTAACAAAGACTTGTTTGAGACTTTTTTGAGCTGGGTGACGATTTACGAACCAACGCAAATTACCTATATTGTTTGGGCCTTAACCTTGCACAATCAAGTATAGCGTGGTGTCACACTTTTCGTCCGAAAAAACGTGATTATCTCCCAACGTAAAGAACATAATTATTTTTTTGTTCTTTGAATTTTAAATTACATACTTATAAGTATGTAGTCATCTCGTTCAAGACTGCTTGGTGTCAATTTTACGCATATTTATACAGAACATACGTCTAACCTACGTAAGTAATATCTTAACTAATTGGTATTTGAATGTAACGAGAGTTTAAAACTTACAGTCTAGATTCGGGCAAGTAATTGATAGTCAACTCAAAATGGTGTGGATTGTGACTTGTTCATATTTTGGTAATCTATATCAATGTGGCCTATTCTTATAGCTGAAAAAATGTACTGAAAGAAAACTCATTCAAGTAAAAGGTTTTCAACGCACAAACAGACGCAGGTTAACTCGACTGCGCAACTTACTTTTATAATATTTATATATTAAGAAACGTTTACTACCCAAATTTATGGATCACTATTTAAAGTAAGGTAGTTATTCTATTTGCTATATATTTTTCCAAATGTTTCCACGAACAAATCAATTTAATCTACGACATATTTTTTTGTTATCGAAATCAAGTTATCTGATATGATTGCTATATTTGACTTAGTTATTAATAGATAAGTCTAAAACATGAATATCATTATTAAGTTTTGTGTAAAAGCTTGCTTATTAAGCACGAAACAAGGTTATAGCTGCTCTAACATCTTTCGTCATAGCTACAATGCAGATACGTATATACACTTGTACACACTGACTGGCATCTATCCCATCAAAGGCAATAAATAATCGACATGCTAACTATATTGCTCGAGTTCTCGATAAACGTCTTAGAAGATATAATAAAGACTTAAAAGATTTGGATGAGAGAAATCAATGTTAACGGAGGTTGCATGTCACAGCTGCGTTGTGCGGATGAACTTGTAGTCATAGTTGAGAACGTTGCTGAAACACCGACTTTGTTCTCAGAACTGTATGAAGTATCAAAATGGCCGGCCTTAGTAAGAAAAGAACGGCCAGTACCTTCTTCATTAGCAACTCTCGCATCGAAAATCGAGTATTTGAGATAAAGGAAATCGCTGGATGTATCTAGCTGGGATGGGCAGCCTTTGGAAACCTGGACGATGTTCTTAGTATCAAAATTCCACTGTGTATGAAAACTATGTCTTTTAACCAATGTGTGCTGCCTACACGTGGAGCCGAAACATAGACAGAAGCCAGGGAATGCCTCTATAAATTAATAAAAATAGCGTAAAGAGCCATGGAGCGTTCCAACAGAGGCATAACCCCTAGTGTGATGACAGAAAGTGTTCCAAAGCAATGTCCGTATCATGTGGCCAACAAAATCCACAACACGACGTGGTACGACATCGCAAAGTTCGGAGGGTGACTGTGGATGGGACTAGCTCAGGAAAAGCAAAAGTAGTGGCTTATTGTTACCAATGAATAGACGTGGGTTGAATTTATTAGTTGCAGTAATTACCCAATTTCCCGATTGTATATAGGTGCAGGTCCAATATTCATACCATGGTGGTTTTTATAATGGTAGTATAATAGACCATGGTTTCCAATAAAACCGTAGGTAGGTAGGTGATTTGCGAACTCAAATCAAGATAATTTTCGAAGGAAAGTGATATGATTTTTATCTTACCATTTCCATTGGCTCGTATGGTCCAATTTGGGATTCATTTTGAGGGATCGTATCTCGTAAATATTTATAACTAGTTAATTAAATAATTTGAAATATTAACTATTATGTAAAAAAGGATATAAATATCTTATTTCAATATAAACAAAAAAAAAACTTACTTCAATTCACACCCTCTAATTTTTTAATAATTATTATGTATCACATAAACTTCACAGCATTAATTCATTATTTGTCTATAAAATTAAAAGTACACTTAAACACAAAAGCATATAATTAGAATCACCTAATTTTTTAAATTGTACCGCGCAGAAGCCACTACCGCCCAGCCAACGAGATTGCCTTTAACTACGTATGAAACAGCTTTACAAAACCCAAGTGATATTATCATTTGATCAACGGCATGTTACGGTCGATGCTTGTAGGGCTTTTCAATTCTGCCGAGTTGTAAGGGCCATATTCTAATGAGGTAAGTATTGTTTTGCCTTGCATTTAGTAAGTACATCTTTTCTGTGATTAATTGATAATGAATAGTTATGAAATATTAATATTTCGTAATGAATTCTAATTATATTGGTGACGAAAAATTGAGTCATTTTATCATTACGATTTATTTATTTTTCTTATAGCTGTGACGGCGATTTCTTTCACGTATGGTTCGGATACCCTTATTTTGTTTTCAGATAACTATAGGTATTATAGTATATTAGGAAAAATATAAGATTTTCTTTATCTTTTATAGAGGATGTCTAACCACAAGCAATAGAAAGATTTGTTATTACAATTTATGTTTCTCGACAGAAAATCGAATAATCACCTAACTCAAAAGGGTATAAATAAAATAATTATGTAACATCTGTACCGGATATACTGGGGAAGTTGTACCGGGTCTGGGTGCGGGTTTAAAGGTGCATACGTAACTTACCCACGATACAGAATAATTATGATAAGTAGCATAAAAAATCGTTGCTGATTTTGAGAAATTTCAGACAGAGAAACCCCTATGTATAATGTATTTATCTCGGCATCCGCAACAACGTGTCTGTTGCCGTAAAGTCAGTTTTGTATAGGCCTTTGTAAATTGTAGACATTAAATATAAAATCAAGAATAAAGTGCACGTTTCCAAAGTGGGTTGGTCCTACAAAAAAAAAACATAAAAGTTATAATCCGTGAAGTGACACTTGGTGCAAAAATATTTTCTCCATGAGTCATAATAACGACGTTTGTTTAGTTCAAAATTAGTACGAGACGCAAGGAATAGTACAATTCAACCCTAACCATAGCGATCGCGTGGCGTAGCGGTTCACACCAAGACCTTTGTTAAAGCGCAAGCTGACTTGTGTTCGAATCCAACAGGTGGAAGGAACTTTTTGTAATGTTATTTGTGTTTATTTAAAATCAGTTCTGTTCTACAATACGGAAAGATAACATTAAATAACTTGATAATAAGTCTAGAACCAGTAATAATGAATGAATATATAGATAACGTAACTATAAGGACGTACCGGAGGATATCCAACGAATCGGTGAATAATTCTTTCATATCCACGATATCGGATCTACGAGCAAGAAGTTTACCGGACCTGTCATCCGAAGACTTAATCGATGAAGATTTACACTACGAGATTAATAATCTTAAATCTCAACTGTCAAGCGCTCATAAAGAGATAGAGGAGTTATCTCTTACAGTAAGTATATTACAGAAGGAGAATGAAAAAAAACAAAGTACAATAAATAAATTGAAACAATTTTGTACATCCGACCCTTTGAGTAGCGTAAGAAGTGACAAAAAGTTTCGTCGTTCTTCTCAAAGAAAATTAAATTCCAGTGTCGTCGACCTGGGACTATCGGAGGATGTAACTAGGACATCTGAGCCCAGTAATTGCTTAGTGCATGAGGAATCAAAGACATTGAAAAATTTAAGCAAAACTTTGCAGCCGTCTAACACACCACTAGAGGGAGCCACCTGTATCAAAACAACACATATTGCGGTGACCATACCAAAACCGAAACTACTGATTTACGGCACCCAGCAATGTACAGGAATAGCGTCTGTAATGCTACATTTCAGACAAGATTTTTGCAGCAAATACGAAAACTATGACATCTTTGCAATCACAAAACCATATGCTACGTCGGAAGAAATCCTGAAAGACTGTCAAAAAGTTTTTAATTTTAATGCTGAACGTGATCAGATTGTATTTTGCGTAGGAGAAAATGACAACAACCCCAGTCAATTATTATATGAACTATCGGGAGCATTAAAATGTTTGGAAAAATGTAACATTATTGTAATTAACATAAATAATAATCCATCTTTAAATACTGTTAAGTTAAATAATGCCATTCAAACACTGTGTAGACATGTTCCAAACTGTAATTTTATAACATGTCAAAGAAGAACTCTGCCCCACTCACAATACTTATTAGAGCTATGTAAAAAAATTTGCTTTGTTATTGACGGCAGATACTATGATAGCAATTATTTAAATGTTAACAAAATTAGAAACCATCTGCGTAGTAACGACAATAACTTGAAACGTGTAAACAGGCGGTCAGTGTCAAAACGATTGGTACAAACCACCATAACTTGTTTTTATAAGAGCGTAGTGAAAAAAAGTAATTTGGTTAATAGTACCAAAATGAAGGATCAGCTAAAGAAACGAACATTGTTGGATTACTTCTCTATTACTAACAAAGGAAATATAAGACCAAACGAACAAGAGAGTAGTACAGCCGAGAAAATCCATAAACAAAGTAATACGTTTTTTCGTTCCCCATAATAATAACAATATCGTGACCATTTTCCATCAAAACATAGCGGGACTTCTTAATAAACTGGAAATCTTAGAATTATGTGTCGATAACTTCTTGAATAAAAACAATTGTATTGATATAATATGCCTATCTGAAACTTTTGTTAAAGTCGGAAATGAAACTAATATTACTTTAAAGGGATTTAAGTTAGCATCTGCTTATTCACGAAAAAACGAAAAACGTGGAGGTGTATGCATTCTTATCCGTAGTAACTTTGAATTCACTCAATTGCCTATATGTAAACAGATATCAGTGGATAAACATTTCGAATGCTGTGGAATTAGTATACCCACATTGAACTTCATTATTTTATGTATCTACCGAACTCCAAATAGTAACATAAATGTATTCTTTGACAATCTAGAAAACATTCTGCATAATTTATCCATAAAACGTAATAAAAAAATTATCATAACAGGTGACTTGAATATTGACATACTAAAAATAAATAAGATTACTTCTCGTTTACAGGACATAGCTCTTAATTATAATCTAGCTTTTCATATAACTGAACCGACCCGACAAAAATCATGTATCGACCATTTCATAAGTAACATTAAGGAAGCGATAGGAGCAGTACATGAGTTGTGTCTTTCGGACCATAACACTGGTCAGACCTTATCAATTCCTGTATCTATGAAACCAATAGGACTAAGCCATTGGTATGCAGATTCAAGGAATTACTCTAAGGATAATATTAATAAGTTTATCGAATGTCTGAGTTCTCTACAATGGTCCGACGTATTCAATAAAGAGAACCTCAACGTAGCGTTTAATAATTTTCACGACACTTTCTGTTTATTCTACGACCTCTGTTTTCCAACTGAGAGGAAAAAAATTTTTAGAAAAAACTTGAGTCCTTCCTGGATTACGACGGGGATTCGTAAATCTAGTAAGCATAAACGAAAATTGAGACACAATTTTTATACAAATAATACACATGAAAAGAAACTGACATTGCAAAACTATAGCACTATTTTAAGGAGATGCGTAAATACCTCACAACAAAAAAATAATTACCAACACATCAGTAACGCCAAAAATAAATGTAGGGCCACTTGGCAAATAATAAAAAATAAAAATGATGCTGTTAAAACTTTTACCGGAATTGAGTCTATCTGTGTGGACAACATTACTATACGTGATCCGTTAAAAATTGCAGAAGTTTTTAATAAGTTCTATATAGAATTAACAAATAATGATACCAGGAATACCGACAGCGCAGTAAATAAGTACAAGATACCAATCTTGAACCAAAGTATGTTTATAAACCCATGTAGTACAAACGAAGTCACTAAAATAATTAAATCACTCAATAATACGAGAGCAGTTGGATTCGACGGAGTTTGCACACATGTTATAAAAGAATGTGTATATATATTAGCCCCTATTCTACAGTATCTAATCAATCTTTCTTTCTCAGTGGGTTTGTTTCCGGATAGGCTTAAGCAGTCTATCGTGAAGCCTCTTCATAAAAAAGACGATAAAATGAACCTAAATAATTATCGTCCTATTACCCTTATTCCTATCTTGGCAAAAATCTTCGAAAAGGTCATGCATTCTCGTCTTATTGATTATCTGAAAAAATTCAGCGTCATTAAAGAGGAACAAAACGGCTTTCAAAAAGGAAAATCTACGACACTCGCAGCCTTTACTCTTGTCAATAAAGTAGTAGAACAAATTGACAAGCGGGCTCCTGTATCAGTGTTATTCTTTGACATGAGCAAAGCCTTTGATTTTGTTGACCATAAAATGCTCGTTCATAAATGTGAAATCTATGGAATCAGAGGACCAGTGCTAGGATGGATCTTAAGCTATCTTTCTAATCGGAGCCAATGTGTAGAAATAACTTCATTAAACGAACTAAAGGTATCAACGCCGTATAGATCCACATATAAAGTAAATAACTGCGGCGTACCACAGGGCAGTATTTTGGGCCCATTACTGTTCCTGTTATACATAAATGATTTGCCGCTAGCCGTCGATCACAGCTGCATTCTTTATGCAGATGACGTATCGGTCGTAGTAACCGACAAAAATAATATGACACTAAAAGACAATCATGAACATTTAATTAATTTAGCAGCCGACTCAATAATCACATGGTTAGAAATAAATAAATTAAATGCTAATATTTCTAAGACAAAATATATAAATTTTCGTAATTATAATTCAATAGAAAATAATTATGACGTAATGTGTAGAGGACAACAAATAGAAATAACGGAAGATTATAAATTTTTGGGCATAAATTTAGACCAGCATTGCAACTGGAAGGCTCACATTAATTATGTTTGTTCCAAATTAAACAGCTTTGTCTTTGCATTAAAGCGATTAAGGCGCACAGTAAATGAAAAAGCTGCACTCATAGCCTACCACGGCTACGTTGCATCTGTTTTGAGATATGGTCTTCTACTTTGGGGTAACTCAACAGATGTTATAAAAGTATTCCTAGTACAAAAAAAGTGTATAAGAGCAATATGCGGCGCTCATCCTCTTGACTCGTGTAGACCATTATTTAAAAATCTAAAAATTTTGACTCTGACCGGGCTGTACATTATGCAGGTTGGAATGTTCGTGAAGGAACATCCTAATATGTTCGAAAAATTCGAAAAATATAAACATTTTCAATCCGCTAGTAGAGATCCCACAAGATTAAGTGTGCCACGCTGTAAAACAGCCTTATGCCAACGAAATTGCAATTTGATGTCAGTAAAAGTATTTAATAAAATTCCAAAAGCTATCAGAGAGCTCCCATTGACACTCTTTAAAGTACAACTTCACACTTGGATAGTAGAAAACTGCTTTTATGACCTTAAAGAATTTTGGAATGTGAAATAATTAAGTATAGAAGTAAAGAGAACTGTATTATATTTGACATGTGCGATGTAATAATAATTGTTGACATGTATAATAGACTATATTTTGAATCCTTTATTAAATCATATAATACTATTTTAATTTGCAATAATAATTGAGATACTTTAATTTTAATATAATTATTTTTCATTTTTTTTTTCATATTGTCTAACATTTTGTATGCCAGTTGTGTGGCGGAACATGCGGGACTATATTTTTTCTACCATCATATGTACCATGTTTCATGCAAATAAAACATTTCATTTCATTTCATTTCATTTCATTTCATTTCATTTACAGAGATGAGTCCGGCAAGAAACTCCACGGATATGTCTTACGTCTAATCTTATCAATCCGACATTCCAAAAAAAAAAGTTAAAAATTTACGTTATATTGATTTTACATGTTGCTTTAAAAATACCTTTCAATTACAATGAAATAACTAAATGAGGGAAATAAAATAAATTTAAAATATTTCAGTGTAAAACAATGTTATAGAACAAGTTATGTAAAAAAATACTATATAAAAAATATTACTACATCAAAATGGCCAGTTATGCAAAAAATACTAAAATAGGTTAGGTTATATTTATGTTAATATATGTGGAACTAATATATAGGTGTATATATTAATTAAAATAACTGGCCAGTTAGTAGTAACTAAACCAACGAGGAAATCTCACCCACATATTATTGGTTGAATAATCAATTCTTTTAAAAGATAATTATGTTAATAAGATCGATTGTCGTCGTTAGTCGTTAAATATGCGTATGTATTATAGAAGAGTTATAATATTTTAAAAATAACAACTTGGATTACGTTATTTAATACTGACTTAATTTTTTGCTGTCCGTGATCAGTTTCAACTGACTTGTTCCGCGATAACAATAGAAAAAAGCAGCGCGGTTAATATTTAAATAAATATTGTGAATTCTATAGATAGGTACATATGATATGTTTTTATTTAAATTAAGCATGTTTGAAAGATTCTACTAGTTTTAATTTTACTTAATTAAATATTCTCAACTAGCTTCCACCCGTGACTTCACTTGCGTGGTTTACGAGCCTGTACGTTTTTGGGGGATAAAAAGCCTATGCCTGTATGCTATTCCACACTATAATCTATCTCTGTGCTAAATTTCATCCAGATCCATGTAGCCGTTCTGGCGTGATGAAGTAACAAACATCCAACAATCCAATCTTTCGCATTTATAATAGTACTAGCTTCTGCTCGCGGCTCCGCCCGCGTTTTCCCGAGATAAAATGTAGCCTATGTGCTATTCTAGACTATAATCTATCTCTGTGTCAAATTTCATCCAGATCCGTTCAGCCGTTCTGGCGAGAAAGAGTAACAAAGATACATCCATCCATCCATCCGCACAAATTTTCACATTTATAATATTAGTAGGATATAAGTATAAATATTTTCGGGATAAAAGTAGCTTATGTGCTATTCCAGACTATAATCTATCTCTATGCCAAATTTCATCCAGATCCGTACAGCCATTCTGGCGTGATTGAGTAACAAATATCCATCCATCCATCCTCACACATTTATAATATTATTAATTAATAAGTAGGATAGTAGGTTTAAGTATTAAAGTAGGATTACAAAGTAAACGATTGTTTTTGTCACGAGCGATAATTATATTTTTTCCTTCGCCTAGTCGGCACTAGCTGCATAAAATAGTCTCATGCCTGTATTCTCTGGAAGGTTAGGCAGATAATGTAAAGCACATTTCGCTGTTACATTAAGTCCCATGGAAGGCGAATCTGTTAGCATCTACCGAGCACTTTTTCAAACTCGGGCTGCTACTGGGAACATCCAAACGAAGCGACCCAATAGCCTCGGATCTCAGAATCAACAATTACACTTACGGCATACGACTATTACACCTATTTTAGCCCTTTACAATAGGTGAAATAGTCTTATGCCGTATGTGGTCTGCCGTGAGTGCCTCCTCGCAAAACCTTATTTTCGCATTTATAACTGATATAAACAAGGATAGCTTTTACTGTAACCATAGTACTAAGTAACTTTTGTTTTTATTTTTATTTTTTTATTACTGGTTATCAAATTGCTAATTATTATTTTCTCCTTCGTTTATTGCTACGTTATGTTAATCTTCTTAATCAGGCTACCCACGACGAGATTAGGTATTTTGCTTCTATAACTATTTAATCAATATGAATAACGTGTTAATAACTTAAATATCTAACGGTATGCATATTAGTCAAATGGTAACGACGTTTAGGTAATATCTACGTATACTCGGTTTGTTTAGGTACTTAAATAAAAGTAAACAATCTTGATGTGTATTTTTAATATTTTTTGTTTAAAAACTCAGTTTAAAAATAAAACGCGACTAAAAACCAATGTAAAACAAACTAATAACGATTACCAAATCAATTGAACCTCTAGTTTAAGCAGTAGTTTATTTGTTTAATATGTGTTTGTGTAAAAAGTCACATCAAGATTGTTTACCTTTAGTTAAGTACCTAAACAAACCGAGTATATGTAAGTAAAGGTAATTATTTATTGTTCTAATTTTCAGCCAGTGTGTTAGCATTTTGGCAATGCCACAAATAAAGCTGGACAATTTAAAAAAAGGTTGTTTCAGTTATCAAGTTTCAAAAGGCGTCGTTTTAATGAACACTTTCTTTTGTATGGCTTCAGCTAGTAAAGAATTAATAATATTAAATTACCTGGGTAGGATTAAGGATACTTGTCACACAAAGAAAGTAGAGTAATTACTAGTATTTTCGTGTAGCTATTGACGCCATGTGTATTGAATACCTAGGCATCAGTCCTCTCGATTGTTTTGAATGCATTATCCCGGATGAGGCATGCGATAATATTTAGATATATTTTGGACTTAATCATTAGGTTGTAAGGAACCGTTTAATATCAAGCTTCTAAACACATCAACATCAGTATCCTTCATTTATTAGAACCACCAAAGCACGAATATCTTTTGAATGTGTGCTTCAAAAGGTTGAAATTCTGTTTGAAAATAGGTAGAGTTTCACCTCATGTTGACTGACCGTTCATAATAGGATTACTGTTTCTGAAATGAATCAACAAACAAACAGTTCATTTCTAAACACGAAACTTGCTAAATTGTGCCTTGTGTCAAAGACTTAAGTGCCTATGCCTCATTGGTCTTTGTCTATAGCGGCTGAGTTGATGTCCTGGGTGATGTTTCGGACAAAGTATTAAAGGTTTTCATAGTCATAATCCGGTGATTGGAATCTAAGGAAGTTTTACTTGAGACTTGTAAAGAATGTAATCACAAGAAATAAACTGTAAAGTCGGCGAACCCACTTTGAACCATACCAACGCTCAAGTAGCGCAATCTCGGCCCAATCTGGCAGCTGCGCAGATAATTCGGCAAGTGTCCTTGTGGGGGATTATATCCAGCACCCAGCTGATAACATCCAGCGTCGATCCGGCACAATCCGCGTCTAGGAACAAAAACGCCTATAAACGTTGGATCTTGGCGCGGGGTAAAACTCGTATCGGTCCCTACTGTGTATTCAAAAAGATCACGGTGCTGAGTAAAACCAGCACCGATCCGGGTAGGACCCACAAGAGGACGCAGGCGCTTGGGCTTTCCAGTACCGGTCCTCCCTCTCCCAAACACCTTGGCGCTGGACCAAACTAGTACAAATCCCTGTTACCTTGAGAAGACGCAGGCGCTGGGCCTAAAGAGTACCGGTCCTCCCCCCTCCCAAACAATTCGGCGCTGGACCAAACCAGTACCAATCAAAAACAAAAACGCCTATAAACGCGGGACTTTGGCGCGGGGTAAAACCCGTATGGGTCCCTGCTCTGTATTCAAGAAGTTCTCGGCGCTGAGTCAAACCAGCACCGATCCTATGACCGACAAGAGGACGCAGGCGCTTGGGCTGCCCAGTACCGGTCCTCCCCTCCTCCCAAACACCTTGGCGCTGGACCAAACCAGTACCAATCCCTATTACCTTGCGAGGACGCAGGCGCTGGGCCAAACCAGTACCGGTCCTCCCCCTCCCAAACACCTTGGCGCTGGACCAAACCAGTACGAATCCCTGTTACCTTGAGAGGGCGCAGGCACTGGGCCTAGCGAGTACCGGTCCTCCCCCCATCCCATATACCTTGGCGCTGGACCAAACCAGTACCAATCCCTGTTACCTTGCGAGGACGCAGGCGCTGGGCCTAACGAGTACCAGTCCTCCCGACTCCCAAACACCTCGGCGCTGCATGAAACCAGTACCAATCAAAAACAAAAACGCCTATAAACGCCTATAAACATGGGACTTTGGTGCTGAGTAAAACCAGCACTGATCCTAGGACCCACAAGAGGACGTAGGTGCTTGGGCTGTCCAGTACCGGTCCTCCCCTCCTCCCAAACACCTTGGCGCTGGACCAAACCAGTACCAATCCCTATTACCTTGCGAGGACGCAGGCGCTGGGCCTAACAAGTACCGGTCCTCCCCCCTCCTAAACACCTTGGCGCTGGACCAAACCAGTACCAATCCCTGTTTCCTTGCGAGGCCGCAGGTGCTGGGCCTAACCAGTACCGGTCCTCCTCCCATCCCGAATACGCCACGTTTACTAGCCACGGCTAACTACCGAGGAGCTGAAGAACTCATCACCAGTGCATTGGAGCAAGCGGGAGCAGCTAGAGAGGACAACAATTCCCGCTACTCGGAGTTTGCTCTCTCATCGGGCGACGACCTGGATGACCTAATGCGAAAGTGGTTGGAGCAGCAACAGACGGCCGTTCCCTTATCCCAGAGCCGAGGATGAGACCCAGCCACATACAACTATTCTCCAATCTTGAAGGTAAGCTCATTACGACCACGACTAACTAATTTATGATACTATACGCGCTCCGATGTGGATTTGCGGAAATTAGTCCAGCCATACTATACCAACTGCCTTAATAGTTTAGTGGTAGCAAGCCCAGTAGCGGGACGTTATGTCCGAGGGGTTCAATCCCCGGATCGAGTAAATAGTAGGCAGCATATTTATGTACGTTAGCTTAGCGGATGCTATAACAGCTAATTATTATTTTTTGCCACTAAAGAGTCTGCTGTTTGTCGATAGTCTTAATTGTTCGTAGCGGCTTGCGGTTTCCGCACAAAATTTTAACTAACAATGTTTCACAATGTTTTAAAATTGTGACAACTAGTTTCGTTATTTATGGAATGGATCGGTATGTGTTTTATAATAGGTTGTGATTGGTCACAACTATTGTTTTCTTTATTATTAAGGAATTTAAATTATATTGCATAAGTTACCCTCTAAGATAAAATATTATGAAATACCACCTGCCGATGACTGACCTAGAATCGGTTGGTATGTTTGTGATTACACTGTTTATAGTTAAACAATTTAATGATACGTTGAACCTCATGAAGGCCGCTGTTATTATTTATATCACCCACTGCAATAAAAGATTATTGGTTGGTAGGTGCAGGCGCGGTCGTAACCAAACACTTTGGTTGGGGTCATTTAACAGTATATCACGGGGGGTTGAAGTTGAGCAAATTAGAATTTATTTCACAAAAAATTAAATATAATGTTACGTATTTTTAAAATTTCCGTAAATTGACAGTTTTTAGGACATTTATCAATTTGCCGTGTATGATTTTGGTGGTTCATGACCCCCACGACCCCGCCTCGGACCGCCACTAGGTAGGTGGCATCTAATGAAGATCTAGCTTGGTAACAGCGCTGGCTACTTACATCTCAAATACTTACTTAGTTATTTTACTTGTTACTTAGTTGGCTCAGTGACTCAAAATGTGCTGTTCAGATTCAATTTCTTATAATTATGACTTCCTATGTAAATAAAGTCAAATACCCAATTAGAAAAAAAAAACATTGTTTATCAGAATGAAACATCGAAATAATATGTCCAGTCCCTGCAACATACTATTTCGATGTAATGAAATTATTAAAATAACTAAACGTGTGATAAATCGTGGCATAAAACGTCACTTTGACGTTGACATTACACATTTTATTAAAAGTGAGAGTGAAACTGCGGTTCAGTGTGTCGATCCAGATTTTGTGATAATATTCAGAAAAAATGGCCTCAGTTGAAGAGTTGCAGAAAAAAGTCCAGGAGTTGGAGGCCCAGCTTGCCGCCGCTCAGGGAAATGTGGGTCCGGTGCGCGAGAAAATCGACGTCATGTCGTCCGAAGTCGTCGATTCTAATCCTTACAGGTATTTCGGGGTGTTTCTCGGAAAAAGCTATTAAATTTTGTACCATAAACTTATTTTAAAATTAAATGCCACATTATATAAACAGATAATTAAGCATTTTCGCAATGTATTGCATTCAAGCTACTTTTATTGAATGCAATATGTTGTCATTTAGAATAGTGCATTTCGTAGTCAATTGAAATTTTAGTACCTATATATGAAAGAAAGATGATTGTCACATTTTAAAATGTTCAGGTGCAAGTATTTCTACTACTGAATATAAATGTTCCAGTCGTCTGATGGCACTGAAGAGGATGGGCATAGTAGACAACTATGAGAAGATCCGGGAGATGTCTGTTGCTGTGGTTGGTGTTGGTGGAGTTGGCAGTGTCACCGCTGAGATGCTCACTAGGTGCGGGATTGGGAAGGTAATTTTTCAACATCTTTCATCTTTATAGTCTTTTGGCTTAATTGCAGGAAAATATAAATTAATTTGTTTATTGCTAAATTAGAAAGTATTGGAATGAATTAAGTAAAATATTTGTGTATTTTTACTGTCTGATGTTTAGAAAGTGTTTATACAACGTATAAATATTTCTATATGAAATAAATCTATAGGAAAACATCCATTATTGGGGTAGAGGCAAAAACTATTTTATTTAACAGCCCAATGACTGTCCGGTTTTTTTTTATTTGTATCATCTATTAACCTACATACTTAACTATATTCTAATAAATAAAATAGCTTTAAAATCTGTTGCAATCTCTTTTATTTTATTAAGAAAGTGACTAGGTGTTGATATTACATAACTTTTTAAGAATATGGGAAAAGGTATTTAATCAACTTCAACTTTAAAGTAAACAGTATTTAAATATTATTTTCCAGCTTATCCTGTTTGACTATGACAAGGTGGAGCTAGCAAACATGAACCGCCTGTTCTTCCAGCCACACCAGGCAGGGCTCAGCAAGGTGGATGCTGCGGCAGGCACTCTGCAGAACATCAACCCTGATGTAGCCATTGATGCATATAACTACAACATCACTACTGTGGAGAACTTTCAGAAGTTCTGTGATACTATCAGGTCAGTGTGTGATGAGGCAGGACAGTATGCTATGCTGAGTTATCTGTAGCCTGTACATACTCACTAAATTCTATAACCTTAAAAGCGTTGGAGATCTGTATACCATAGTTTTTAAATGTCACTTGAGTACATAACACTATGAAAGGCTGCTCTATTTCCTTTCCTTATTTTTCATACTGTCATTATCTACTGTTGGACCCCAGAAGTATTGTCAGGAAACACTAAGGTCCAATATCACTGATGATATAGTCACCTGTTTTAATTTTATACATCTGTTATAGTGTAGGTGAATATGGCCTTTAGATCTGTACTCTGTACAGTATGCTTAGGTAAAGATACTGGACTAGTCATTGTATAATGTGAAAATTTACAGGACTGGCAGTCTGACAGGTGGTCCAGTGGACCTAGTGCTGAGCTGTGTGGACAACTTTGAAGCACGGATGGCGATCAACACGGCGTGCAATGAACTCGACCAGAAGTGGTTTGAGTCTGGAGTCAGTGAGAATGCTGTGTCTGGACATATTCAGTTTATAATTCCTGGAGAGACTGCTTGTTTTGCTGTGAGTATTTGCTGTTTATTGAAGTTGTTGTGTTTATATTAGAATTTCATCTCTATATCTCTATGGTAACTCTATCTTTTTAAATACAGTTGTGAGGTTGTTCTTTTTTATAAATGCTTGATGTAAGTATTCAGATGCTGAAATGGTTATCCTAGAGTATTATTATAATAATTAATGGGAAATTTATGTAAAAAACCCTCACTTTGTGTTTTTCCTATCCTTGATTTAGATCAGTAACATTTGTTCTACACATTTCAGTGTGCTCCGCCATTGGTGGTGGCCTCTAAAATTGACGAGAGGACGCTGAAACGGGAAGGTGTTTGTGCAGCCAGTCTGCCCACTACCATGGGTATTGTGGCAGGATTCTTAGGTGAATAATTATGTCATTTTATTTCTACTACTTTGTGATGATAGCCTAGCGGTTGAATGCTTGCCTTCCATGCAGGAGGGCCTGTGTTCAAACCTGGCCCGCATCACTGACTTTTCGGAATCATGTACAGATCAGAATTTGATTATCTCTTGCATTTATCGACGGCACGGTTGGCGCAGTGTGTTGAGAGATCGACTGCTGCGCTAGGTGTCGCGGGTTCGATTCTCGCACGGAACAAATATTTGTATGATCTACAGATAGTTGTTTCGGGTCTGGTTGTGTGTGTATGTGACATGTATGTTTGTAAACTGTACCCACGACACAGGAGAAATCCTAGTGTGGGCAATGTTTTTTAAAAAAAAGACAAAAGACAAAAAGACAAAATTTACGGTGAAGGAAATCATCGTGAGGAAATCTGCACACCTGACAGGACTCAATAAAGTTTTCGATGGTGTGTGTAGTCCGCCAACCCGCACCGGGCCAGCGTGGTGCACTAAGGCCTGCCCCTTCTCATTCTGAGAAGAGACCCTTGCCCAGCAGTGGGACAGTAATGGGTTGAATTTATTTATTTATTTACTTTAACCACGTAACAATGTAATTATAGTGTTACTAATTTGATGGCACAGTTGGTGCAGTGGCTAAGCGTTTGATTGTTGCCTACACAAATCAAAATATATGTATGACCTACAGAAAATTGTTTCACCACAAAACATCATAACTAATACAGGATGTTTGTGGAAAAAAATCATTTTGTTTTAATAACATTGAGTCGTTTTTCATTATACGCTATAATGGCTGTGAATTTGGCGTGTTTACTGTTGTAGACAATAAAAATAACATAATATGTATCCTTCCGTTTAATGTATTAATATCCTTTTGTTTCAGTGCAAAACACATTGAAATATTTGCTAGAGTTTGGAACAGTCAGCCATTACTTAGGCTATAGTGCACTAACAGATTTCTTCCCAATGATGGCTCTAAAGGTAAGTTACTCACCAGTTACTTAGTCGCTAGACAACATTGTAATTTTCTATTTTGTTGAAAAAATAATGTGTTGTGTTACTGTTGCTAAATTAATCTAATTTATTATATCGTTTTCTTAATATCCTGTTCACAGCCGAACCCTCAATGCGACGATAGTTACTGCCGCTCTCGGCAGGCGGAGTACAGAGCGAAACCTGTAGTGGAGCTGGCCACGGAAGTGACGGAGGACCTCGCTCCCGTACATGCGGATAATGAGTGGGGTACGTTCTGTAATGGGGTCCTATGTTTATGGTGAAATAGATTACATGTTATCAAGTGTGATGGGGACGGTGGAAATTAAAACAAATTTCTGATACGAAAACATTTATTAAAATATTATTTTTGCTTTTTCAGGAATCAGTCTAGTTGATGAAAATACCCCGGAAGATGACGATTGCTCACATCTTAAATTAGTAGACGGAGTTCAGGTAATTGTAGCATTCAAAATTGATACACTCAGGTATTGTGTTGCTTATTATTGTGTGATTGATAAGAAATATTGCACTTTGACGAAACAGCATGGTTGGCGCAGTGGTTAAGCGATTACTTTCTGCCCTATGTGTCTCAAGGGTTTAATTCCCGCCCGGAACAAATATTAATTGGCTATAACAAATATTAAAAACTTTCTCTAATTACTTGACCAAATGTACATGCTCTCATCTTTTATACGAATTTATTCTCAGGTGGCATACAGTGTCCCGGTAGACAACAGTACTCCAGAGTCAAGCACGGGCGGTGCAGTGGCAGCTTCCGAGCTATCTCTCGAAGAGCTGATGCAGCAGATGAAGTCTATGTAAACGACAACATGTGGCCAGTTGGCCATGTGACTCTATGGCCATGTACTCCATATCATTTGGGAATGTTTCTTCCGTGAGCATTTATTTTGTTTGTTGATATCGAGCGTCTGTGTTAGTGATATTTGTACTAATAATTATTAAGTTTTTTTAATAATTCTAAGATTTAAAACGTTGCTTCCGTTGTCTTTGAAATGTCCATTTATTTAAATTGTAAGTAGTTTTTTTTTTTATTAAAATGAAAGTTAATTTGCATCAGACATAGAAACGACTGTTCATGAGGTTAACATATTGAAAATGTGGTAACAAAGCTAGAAGATATGCATTCATAGACAGTAAATGTAATATGAAGTAGTATTTGTTAATTAATTTCGAGCAAATATTATTTAAGTGAGTTTATTTACACGATAAGAATATTATGGAGATATTTTGCGTTCCGAATTAATATTAAAAAGTTGCCTTTTGTGTTAATTTTTAGGGTTTGTTGCCATTTTATCACGATTTAAATATTTAAATTAAAGCATTTCTGATCAAAGTACTATCAGTATTTGCGTTACAAAAGAATGGATCTTGAATATTATATACTCTAACGATCGCTTTTATCGATATGTATAACATAAATGTATCGAAACGCTTCATGACAAAGCATTGAAACAAGCATTCCAGCTTTATTGTATAAACTATTATTTTAAGAGTCAATAAGAGTAGCATAAGTTGTAAGTTAATTTATTTTTTTGATGTGTTTAAAATTTTATACCAATATTGTTGTTAGCTGCGCTGAGCTGAAAGAATATCATTATTATACTTATTGTATTTAACAAATTTTATTAAATTAAATATCGTCTGTGAGAAGTTTGTTCTTTATTTTTTCGACGCATGCGTTCAGCTTGGTCGTGATCCGTTTGTTTTCTGATGGCAGAGAATTGTTCTGGAAGATTAAATTTTTGTGGTTACGTGAGAACGAGTGATAAACAGCAACGGTCTTAGGATGCTACCTTGTGGGACACCGACTATTTGCGAGTTCTATTATCTCAATATTGGTACAGATCCTCAGCTATTACTGATCAATATTATAAGTTATTACCATAACGGATGCCATGACTTGTTTGGCCCTGGCGACTGTGTGCGGCATGAGCCCCGTCGCGGCGGCTACTTGCAGCGCGAAGCTTGTGTCTGCCCCACCCTCGCACACGCGAAACAAGAACACCGGCTCCCCGTCTTGGAGCACGTACTCGAACCGCTACAGGAGTACAAGTAAATTAAAGTTGTGAGAGTAAGAACTTGTTCTTACTTCGACATTTTCGGGCACTCAATCCCACAGTCCTCAGGCCAGAGTCCTGCGTTCGTAGCAAGTTTTAGCTGCATCACGGCCGTTGATTTCGCGCGAAAATGTCGTGTGATAATATGACATAAGATGGGGCACGAATATTAAAAAATATGTAAAAAAAATCCCATCTTATCATTTATTTAATCCAATGGTCCGTTTTTATTTACGAGTAGGTACGTAAATAAGAAGTACTTAACGTGGTTGGAGGTGAAGGTAATTTTCAAAATACTCACCAGAAATCTAACAAGTGGCGTGTCAACAATATACTCCTTGATGTTCAAGTAGTGTGTAGCCAACAGCACATGCGGACAATTGTCTCCTCTGAACAGCAGCGTGTTCAGGCAGGCTGCCAGTAGTGCCAGTCCATCAGTCGCAGACGTGCCTTTGCCAAACTCGTCGACAATCAGTAAGGAGTTGGAGGTGGATTCTTGGAGAGCTAGGGCCATCTACAAGATTTTGATTGTCAGATGCTGTTGAGAATAATTGGTAACACATGCAGCCGTCTGAATAGAATTAGGTATATTCAAGAATGTTGCCAGTGATGTTAGCCTGTCTGGCTAATGTGTACCTACGCTGAGGTAATCATGGAATACTTTTGTCTCATCTGATGATTGCAGCTTAGTTTATAGTTGCTACTGTTTACGCAGGTATACGTCCAGTTTTGTTATTTTTGTCTGGAAAACTGTTTCCAAAGTTCTCTTGACATACTGGTTTTTAGTTTGGGAACTGCACAAGTAATGTATCCAAGCATTTATGATCTATGGAATAAAATATAAACTTCAATATATGTATATCTCATTTGTTTCTGGAGAGTGAGCAGTTTTCTGTAATCATAGATTATGCGGATTTCTTGCTAAAGGAGTCGGTAAACACTTAGTTTAGAGATTTTAAACGCAGGTTCTTGAAGGTCACCGATGAACCGACACCCGCTGGCCGCACAGTTTTGTAGAATGTACTAAGCGAAATTCTAAGTCTGTGGTTGTATATAGGACGCACCTGTCTCAAATCGATGAGGAAGGCGGACATGTGTGCGGCGACGCACTCGGTGCTCTGTATGCGCGTGTGCATGTGACGCAGCACGCCCAGCCTCGCTGACTCCGCAGGCACGAAGCTGCCGATGTGCGCCAGGTATACTATCAGACCTGGACACACATTATCTTAAATTTGTTGAAGTCAAATCAAGGATTTCTTTCACATTATATTTTGGAAGGAGGCTGACATGAAATTCTGCTGGTTTCTGTCTAAAAGGATAATAACGAAGGTCTTGCTATAGGTATTATACTAAAGTAATCCCTTCCTTGAATAAATGGTGTTTCCAATAAAATAAAATCTCTGCTTCTGTACCTTAGGGGTTGTTGTAACATATTTAATCTTTATAAAATTCCGGTATGCGTATGTTCATAATTATTTTATACTTGATCGATTTTGGTAAAAATATTTTTTGTATTTATGATCTAACCTGGATGGTTTTTAGCTATAGTTGGACCCGGTAGGTGGCGCTGTTGTTGAAATCGAGTTTTTTTATTTATTTTCCTACCTACCTAATGCCTCATCGCTTTTCGGCCTTTTGGCTAAGATAAAAAAAGTGTCATTATTATTATTTATTTATTTATTTTGGATTTGTCGCAAAAAAACATGTTCTCAAATTTCCAGCACCTCTCAAATTATATCTAGGTCACGCAAATGAAGTAGCGGGCAAGCAAGCTAGTCTATAAGAGATATTCAAAAGTATTTAATCCAGTCTGACCGATCTGCTTCATGTACACGGACTTCCCGCTGGAGTTAGGACCGGTGAGTACGTGGACGCAGGCGGCGTGCTGGCCGCTCTGCACGTCGTTGGGCACGAAGCTGTCGCACGTGAGCGCGTACAGCGGGTGCCTGCCCTGCTTTATACTGATTATCTTCTCCGAAGTTAGCGTTGGACGAACGTAGTTGAACTCCTTGCACACCTTCGATATTGTTATTAGGCTGAAGAAACAAGTTTCATATTGGATTGATATATAGGTGATATTCAGTTTGATGACTTGATAGGTTTCTGAGGTTTCATCTAGTTTCTGCAAACGGCTTTGACGGTTGGCTAAACGATTAACTTTCTGCGCTTCGTGGATAAACGTAACCTGTACGTAAACATCTATGGTGTCTTTGTAAAATTGTACCTACTCGTGATACAAGAGAAATTCTAAAGAGGGGCAAAGTTCAATTTAACTTTCTGGAATAACTAATTTCGTTGAAAATAAGAGTTTTACATACAGCCACCCGTGACAAATTTGTATATTACTTACCTACACCTGCAACATTCACACCGCGTGCAGGTGATGTTCGAGGTTTCTGGATATTGTGCAGTTCCTCCTATCACCATAAAGTCCTGCTATATCTGCAACTCGGCACGGCACAGTTGGCGCAGTGGTTGAGAGATCGACTGCTGAGCTACGTGTCGCGGGTTCGATTCCCGCACGGAACAAATATTTGTACGATCTACAGATAGTTGTTTCGGGTCTGGGTCTTTGTGTATGTGAATACACACCGTGCCTCAGAAAGCACGTAAAGCCGTTGGTCCTGCGCCTGATCTCTCTCCGGTCATGTCGGATTGCCGTCCCATCAGACTATGAGTGTGAAGGAATAGAGAGAGCACCTGTGTTTGCGCATACATTTGTGCTCTATAATATCTTCTGCGTAGTTGGCTAATCTCCGGTGATATTAGCCGCCGTGACCGAAATCGGTCAGGAGGACATTATTATTATTATCTGCAACTCACCAGTCGAGGTGCGCGCACATATCGACGAGGGCGGCGAGGGTGTGCAGATGCTGCAGCATCACAGCAGTGAGACGCATCATGATGCGGGTCTCGTGCGCCACTATCTCGGGGTACGTGTCGCCTATCATCACGTCCAGCTCTGAGGAACACCATGACCCTGTACCGTCCTACATATCAACCAGTGTGTTGATTAAGTGTTTGATCATATGGACTTACCTTCACATCCTTTACTTTTGTAATGTATATAATCGTTGTTTTGAAACTGAAAGAGAAATGAATTATGATTTCAAATACATTATAGTGCGGAATAAGTGGAAATCTAGATATCTTATGGGAAATAATGGGATTTATATTATGTACTCATCTGCTTTATTTATTACTAGCTTTTGCCCGCGACTTCGTACGCGTGGAATTTACAATCTGATATTTTCCTGCGGTAAAATTGAGCATATATTTTAAGTTAGACCTTTAGCAATACATCGGTGAAAACTGCATTAAATTTCATGCAGTAGTTTTTGCGTGATGCGTGTACAAACAGACAAAAATTCCAAAAACTGTTGTTTTGGCTTCTGTTGCTCTAATAAAGACGAGAGAGTTGCTCTAAGAAAGATTAGTTTTTCTCAAATATCTACATCAGCCTGTTATAATTTTATTATTTGTATAGATTATAGAACTCCAAAACATTTATTACAACTTACTTTAATGCTATACTTAAAATAACTGTTCCATAAATTATTATTTCATCCGTTCTTTATGATCTCAAGTCAAGTTTTACCCATCCACACTTTCAAGTCCAACCTACCTAAGTAACTTTGATCCATTATGGAGTATTCATCATCTAACACAAACATTATCCGAAACTTTATATCATATAATTAAACTAGCTTCCACCCGCGGCTTCGCCCGCGTGGTTTATGAACCCGTACATTTTTCAGGGATAAAATGTAGCCTATGTGCTATTCCAGACTATAATCGATCTCTGTGCCAAATTTCATCGAGATCCGTTCAGCCGTTATGGCGTGAAAGAGTTAAAAAGATGCATCCATCCATCCATCCTCACAAACTATCACATTTATAATATTAGCAGGATGTACGTATGAGAGATCATTACTATAGAACGGTTCGACCGATTTGGCTGATTTCGAATTCGAATGAAATTGTCAGGACAAGGTTAGAATGAAAGATTTTTTTTTGGAATATCCACCGGAAATATCATTTTCTTCATTAGTAAATTGCACCCGTTTGAACTTGGGGCGGGTCGCTAGTTATATATAAAAACTTACCATAAACTTCATATCAGGCAGTTGTTTATCTTCAGCGCTCAGATTGTCGGCCCACACCTTCACGCCGAGCAGGTACCCAAGATGTGGCATGTACAGCATACTGCACTCCTGAACGTAGGCAGGCAGACGCTCCATCTCCACTTTAGCAGTCTCTGACATTAGGCCGTGGAGGCTCGCCATTGTTTGCTTCTCTGGTTATGGTGTATCGTGTCATCCAAGTAATAATTTTGAAATTTGTGTTCATGTTAAAAACGCAATTACCAAAGATAATAATAATAAGACATTTTTATTATAATTATAGAAGTATCTCGACTTGGCGCACGAGGTTGTCGACATGTGGAATGTCGATTCGGCTATTATCGTGTCGATTGTTGTGACGGCCGATGGCCTGATGGCTAAGAGCCTCGACCAACATCTCAAGTGGCTCTCGTTGGGCGGCTGGGTCAAGGGACTGATTCAGAAAGCGGTACTCCTTGATACGGCACGTATTGTGAGGAGGTTCCTCTCTCTAAGGTCCTAACCACCGGTAGCTTGGACCCTATTCCCGATACCGGTTGGTCCCTATTTTTTTTAATATTTATAAATGTATTTTTATTTTATTATTAATTATATTTATAAATAAAAAAAAAAATGTAATTAAATAAATAAAGGAGACATTATATGGTTTGAGGAATAAAATAGCAATAGTACATACAAGTCCAATATTTAAGAACGGGGCTCAATATAATGTTGTTTTAAATGGTGAAGTTAGTGACTGATAGAAAGTAACTTTGAATGACAGATTAAAAAATAGCGTGATAAGAGATCGTTGCTGTCTGAAAGAAGATGTAGTGACAAGGATAGAGATAAGTATGCTTCGTTGGTTTGGTCGTGTAGAGAGGATGGATGAAAGGCGATTAACGAAAGGGATTTATAACGCGTTTGTTAGTGGAAACGCCAGGAGCGGACGCCCTAGAAAGACGTATACGGAACTTATTGGTGATGTCCTTCAAAAGGCACAACCGGCGTTCATGTATGAAACGATGCATGAATGTAGATGAAGCAAAAGGGTTATGTAAGGATCGTAGCACGTAGCGTCCTGTAGTTTCTGCCTACACCCATGGGAAAAGGCGTGACTTTATGTATGTAGAAAGTATGTATTTATGATAATCATAATGCTAAGCTATACAATCATGATTTAGATCAAGGTCGTCATGATAATGCAGTAAAACGTAATGATATTGGCAAAATAACTGAATTTGAAAATTTAATTGAACAATATCATTAAGAAACCATGTTTAGCTGTGAGCGTAATGAAGATAATGAAACGAAAATATTTACTCATGTCCAGTTCAGGATCGACGCCTGGCTTCACGGTGAACTTGCCTTCTATCTTAGATAGATCGAAATCTATTATCCTGTTCATGTACAACGCCATCTGACGAGGCAATAGACCGAGCACCTACTTAAACACCATACAAAACTAGTGAACAAAATACAAAGTGAATTCCATGAAGGACGACACTCTTACACTAGAACTTCTCTTATATCGTGGATGCACACACATGTAGATCCGAAACGGCACGATTGGCTCAGTGGTTGAGAGATCGACTGCTGTGCTAGGTGTCGCGGTTTTGATTTCCGCACGGAACATATATTTGTATGATCTACAGATAGTTGTTTCGGGTATTTGTGTATGTGAATATACGTGTTTGTAAACGCACCCATGATACAGGAATTATACATAGGGCGGGGCATTTAAAAAAAAAGAAACCTGTCTTTAGTTCATACAAATATTTGTCTCGAGCAAGAATCGAGCCCGCGATACGAAGCGCAGAAAGCTAATTGCTTAGCCACTGCACCAATCCTGTCATAAACTCTTTAACATCAGTTTAATGTATTTGATGTGGCTGTTCTGCTCTCAGTAAATAAATATTCAAGAATTTTCTACTGCAGTAAGGATTTTTAACAACAGTCTGACCTGATCATCATTATTTAACTAATTTTTTAATTTTCGACGACACGGTTGGCGCAGTGGTTAAGCGATTAGCTTTCTGCGCTATGTGTCGCGGGGTCGATCCCCGCACGGAACAAATATTTGTATGATCTACAGATAGTTGTTTCGGGTCTGGTTGTGTGTGTATGTGACATGTATGTTTGTAAACTGTACCCACGACACAGGAGAAATCCTAGTGTGGGGCAACGATTTTTAAAAGAAAAAAAAAATGTTTTTATTCCAAATTTGTTGTTAATAAGTATTCCAACCTCATAGAGCTTGGTGTTGTCGAAGCAGGCGAGCTGTTCCAAGAACTCGCTGGCTTTCCCCGTGGACTCGCACATCTCACAGATCAGCACCGCGTTGTATAGTGTCTAGTAACATCAGTCAATTTGAAGAGGTCATATTATAATTACTAGCTCCCGCCCGCGGCTTCGCCCGCGTGTTTTACGAACCCGTATATTTTTCCGGGATAAAAGTAGCATATGTGCTATTTCAGACTATAATCTGTCTGTGTGCCAAATTTCATCCAGATTCATCATCAAACATCCATCCATCCATCCATCTATCCTCACAAACTTTCACATTTATATTACTAGCTTCTGCTCGCGGCTCCGCCCGCGTTTCCCGGGATAAAATGTAGCCTATGTGCTATTCCAGACTATAATCTATCTCTATGCCAAATTTCATCCAGATCCGTTCAGCCGTTCTGGCGTGAAAGCGTAACAAACATCCATCCATCCTCACAAACTTTAACATTTATAATATTAGTAGGATTAGTAGGATTAGAAACTGGAAGCTTATAAAGCATTAAACATTTTAGTGACAAAGTTAACTTACGTTGTAGAGCGATTTCCACTGGTAAGGTTTTGCTGAGAGAGCTTTGATTTTCGATAGTATGCCCTGAAAAAGCGTTAGTACCTAATGATTGTAGAGGAGACAAAAGAAAAATAAAACATATTACATATTGTGGGATCTAGATAGTTTCGAATTTAAGCTACTTTTCTCAAAATTGTGCTCACTGTTATTATTTCTGAACTACCTATAATATAATTCTGTTCGGAGCCTACAACTTCTGTAATTCTTTAAGTAGTCTTATCGTCTGAACCATACTTAAGTGCAAGTTACTTACGTGTTAAAACTGATTCACAAGCTCTCTCTCGACGATGAGTGATGATGTTTTTGTCCCAACTTGTACAATGATATAGTTGTTAAAGAAATTCTAACTCACGTGAACATTCTTGATGAACCTCATGGAGGAGCAGATGTTCCTGACGAGCGCGTCGTTCTGTGGCCGCATGAAGAACGCCACCACGTCCTGACGACTCTTCAGAGTAGCCAAGTCTGACGTCGGGTGCTGTAGGAGCACTCTGTACCGAAGGAAGTTAATGTTTCTGAAGTTGATTATAGTACAAAGTTTTGTACATTATTTTATGAATAAAAATTATTATAGAATCGCGTAACCTTATCAACCATTGTAAAGTTTAATTAAATGTTTAAATAACTTAGGTCGCTTACTGTACCAAACAAAAGCTTAATTTTGGGCCAAATATAAAAGGCTAGAAAGGAACAAACAATGGTTACACTTGTTTTATTCTGGAGCTACGTTTACGAAACACGGAGTTACAGAAATTTCACAATAAAGTTTTCTGAATGTATGATGAAGTTATGTATTACGATTATGCATTGCATTAACCGGGTACGTCTACGCGACCCGTTAACTTAAAACTGCGGCCAGACACCGGAGGACGGGCAGCAGCGTCCTCTCACTAATCGGTGAGCCACTGCGATCCCCAAGCCGCCTGACAAGTGTGGGGATTATGGCAAACCCCCCCCTTGAGGGAGGCCTTCGTACAGCAGTGGACGTCTTCTGGCCGATGATGATGATTGCATTAAAGGCAATTACATGCTGTGGAGATGCGAATGGTAAGAGGTATGTGTGGTGTTACAAGAATGGACAGGATTAGGAATGAATATATTAGAGGAAGTATGAAAGTGGCACCGGTAACAGAAAAGGTAAGAAGTAATCGTTTGTCGTGGTATGGACACCTGATCAGGAAGGATGAGAAACATGTCACTAGAAGGGTTATCAGTATGAATGTGGATGGATACAAGGGAAGAGGTAGACCCAAGAAAAGATGGATGGATTGTGAAAAGTGACATGGTGTACAAGAAAGTGAACTCTGAGATGATGTCTGATAGAGATGAATGGAAGAAAAAGACATATAAAAAGACACAATATGGGATAAGGGCAGGAGAATGATGATAATGAAGTCGTGCATTATAGTTACCTCATACGGCTGTGTCCTAACTTGGAGCTGCACCTGCTGAACAGCTGGAATAGGCTGAGACCCTCGCGAGTGGAGCCACGCGCGCCTCGCTTGAACGCGCTGGGGTGCGCCACTGAGCTGAACACCTGCAGACCACGGTACGTGTCTTCGTCCACCGTTACTATGTCTGCCCTAAGAGATGGCCAAGGAAGTAAAATATTACTTTTTGAAAAGCAGAAGGATGCGGTGTAAGTTTTTAAGGTTCACGACCTTGAAAGAATTGCAAAATAGTCTTAGATATGATTAGTACATGTTGAAGCTAATTATTAAAGCATGCTGAGTAATAAACGATAAATTATTTAAATATAAAATTCATCACGCCTGTGTTCCCCGAAGAGATGGTCAGAGGCAATGAATGCAGAGCTGTACTAATGTACTTCCGCATATCGCCGATACCGTTATCCTTTTAAAGGCATCACCTGTAAGAGGGGGCGAGCCTATTACTAATGCCTACCATATCCAAAAACAGAGCTGCTAATGAGAATTTTTAATGGATAAATCCAATAATACTTATCTCAACCCAGTGACAGAGAGAACTTCGACTACACGCTCAACAGCTGCACTTACAATTACTCAAGGCAAGTCAAGTTAAATGTCTTTATTTCAACTGGGCCTTTACAGGCGCTTTTAAAACGTTATGATTCTAATTTCGCGGTTCCAAAAGTGGGTTGGTCCCATGGAAAAGAGACCGGCAAGAAACTCTATGGATACTCTTTTCAAAAAAGTGTTTTACTATATTCTTCAATACACAAATTATACAATGTAAAAAACACTAAACAAAAAACAATATACAAAAAAAAAAAACAGTTATATAATAACTACTAGAGTATTAGACGCAGTTTCTATTTCAAAAACACAATACACGAAAATCTGTAATAAGAGCCCCTTCACACTAGCTTATCTCCAGCGTAAAGAGGGTTTAACACTAGTTGTATACTCACAGCGAAATAATCCTAAGGCTCAAGAACTGCGGCTTCCCGTGGAGGTCCATGCTCAACTTAGCCCAGTTGAGGTCGAGGTATCTTAGCAGGGCGCCCAGTGCGTGCACACTCTGCGTCTGGGAGAAGTCCACGACTGTTCGGAGGTACAGGGATCTCTCCTCGTCAGTAGCGTTGGGTGGCTCCGAGGGTAAGGATAGGGAGAAGATACGTCTCTTACAAGCTTCGAAACCTAAGACAGAAGTTAGCTAGGGTTTCATTAAGACTGTTATGAGTATGTTGTGGGTAAATAGGAAGGGATCTGCAAAGGTTTATGTTTCAAGAAATGTTTTAGAAAGAGTCTATTGTTATTCAATAGCGTTAAAGTAAAACCACGTGATGTTCCCGCGACATATTTGTAACGCCGGCTCAAGATGCGCTCGCACATTCACCGCACGCACGATAAGACCCTAGGTGTTCCCGTTCAGGTGGATGTAGATAAATACTAAGAGGATATATAGACTAGTCTTAGCATAAAGATTCTTTACTTACTATACTCTCTGGCTGACAAAAACACGAGCTTGCAGCGCGCCTCATCATTGGTGTCGTTGTCGAACACCGTCTTTCTGACGGTCTGCACGAAAGCACCCTGGTTCTTCCCGTCCAGGAGGATGCAGATAGGCTCCACTTGGCGGAACAGGCTCGCGAATATCTGGTACTCGGGGGGACGGTCGACTATCTCCTCAAGGATGAATAACTGGTGGAAATTTAAAGTTCAAGAAAAGTGAAAAAAGCGTATTGCCCATTGTTTATAGTACCTACGACCGTCCTTCTTTTGACTGCAGGATTGTAATCTTCGAAATGATTACGTTACATTAATATATTTCGATGGATTTTTATAGATACATAGGTTATATGAAGGCAATGAACACAGTAAACAGCGATTATCTTCTGGTAAAATTAGATGCCAAGGGTAGTCATGTTGGACGTCTACAAGCTCCATGTGTAGTCAATTTATGTCTTGTATCTTTTAAAAAGAGACACTAATGAAAACTACGATCCCCGCTTGTCTCTAACATGTTTTTAGCTTTCTTTGTATTCTTTTTTTTTGTATTTCTACAAACCTACGTAGATATATGTACAAATAAAAAAAAATACGCAAGCCATTTATAACCGTACAATTTTATTACCACAGCTGGAATAAAAAGAAAATATAGTCTATAAAATGATAAGTTCGTAAATTACCTCGCCAGTTTGCAGGGTGCAGTAGGCCGCGCCCAGTCTTCCTGACCGACAGTATGCGACCAGCACGTTCTGGTGTACAAATAATTAATCATGTTGTAATAGCTAATGGATGGGAGTTGCGCTTACTGTCGTTAATTGGGAGAGGTCTTTCCGCGTTTAATATTTATACAAATATTTATGGGATTGAGTTCAGATGTCTGATGATAGGTATGATTCCAAAAACAGACATGGACGAAAAAAAGTAATTTTATGTGAAGGTACCTACCTCCTCTGTTTCAGATTCTTCAGTAGATTCTTGTTGGTCATTCGTATTTTGGTTTTCATTCCTGAAATAAGCCGTACAATTCTTAACACTACACTTTTATCAAAAAAGTATTTTAAAATGTCCAACCAACCTTCGGCATTTTGCTATGACGAAATGATTCGTGTCATTTGTATTGGAGTTCAAGTTGTTTGCACTGCTTGTTGTCTGTTGCGGCACTGCTAATGACGCTGACGCTTTATCGGATGAAGTTTCCTCCATAATACGTTTATATTCTTACTTAACTTGAAAAATAAAAAAACGCGTTAAGATTTTCCCGCCTACCTCACCTTCATTGATATTTTTTCTGCTTTATAAATGAATTTCATGTCCAGAGAGATCAAGGCAGCGTTTATACAGCCAAGTTAAAAAAAATAGAAAATGTTTAAAAAAAGAAAATAATATTTAGAAAAAATCAGAGTCAACACTTTTAAAAATAGAATAAAGAAAAACATTTGCCAAAATTGAAATTATGTTGTGATGTATTATTAAAAAAATAATATAGAGATTACATATAAGAGATTATCGGTACTTTAGTATAAAAATACTATGGTAAAAATAACAGTTCTGATATTTTCTGGAACCGGTTGGTAAACTTACAAGCACTAGATATTTACGATAACTTTCATGAAATATTCAGCGATTACACGTAAGTAATTGAAATATGGCGTGTGGTTTTGTACCTTCGACACTCGCTTGTTATGGCTTTATGGTTCACTGGCCTACTTTGTTTGGGTTTACTATAATCATAACCATCATAACATGTGGAATAATGGGTTTGTAATAATTACGGCCAGAATATTTTTTATTTGTAACTGAACAAGGCTGAATCTGCAAGTTCCTTTGTTTATGAGAAGTGTATTGACGAGTTAAGGGTCGGCCATTGTGTATCATAGACAAAGGATAAGTAATTCTCTATCTTAGTTGTGTATAGATAGCCATAAAGAAATGTATTTTTTTTAAACTTATATTTAATTCAGGTAACAAAAAAAATCTTTTTTTTTTGTTTGAGACATTTATTTGGAAATACTCCCCACTCATCATGTAATTTAATACTTTATCAAATCTTTATCATTATTACAATAAACATTTTTAATTTTAAAGTATTGCTAAAGCCCTCTTAATTATTTATTATAAGTTTTAGTAGTACATTTAGTGCTGAAACAAAATTGTATTGAACTAGTGACATTTTAGGTTTATAAGATTAACATTAAAAGGCACTTACGGCGATTATTAAATATTTTATTATTAATATCTACACGATATATAAATATTTATTCATATTAACAAAGACTAATTACCATTATAAATCTTTGCATATAATGTCTTATACCTATGATTAATGGTTTTATTAGTGCTCCGTGCCGAATCGTTGGGTATTTCAACTGTTCGCGTTGGTAATTTTATATGTTATAAACATAGACACAGAAAGGCTTTATTTTCACAATTGAAATGAAAAGCTATGGAAATCCTTTTCACCCAAAATAAGATACAAATCACAGTTCACAGGTAACTTAAAATAATTCGAGTCACTTACAAATCTTCTGTGTCGGAACACGTCTCATACCGTTATCGGAACCACCATTATTGGTATATCCACAATCTTAGGTGTCGTCACTCATGGAGGCTCTTTCAATTTAAACAAAGATATCCATCATGGAAACAGTTTGAAAAGTGTCGTCGCGTCTACATCGCACTTGTAAACTTATTTTATAATTTCTTTATTTGTATAATATGAAAACACAAAGTACTTTATTAAAAAAACCATTCAAAAGGCGGTCTTGTCGTATGATGAACAAAACTGTATGCAACAGATGGGTGAGAGTACTCAACCACTTCAATACTTACCGACACAAAAAAGGAACGACCCGCCAGAAGATTAAAAGTCGGGGCTTACAGTACATTCTCAACTCGCCTTCTCCATTACACGGTCAGTAAATCTTTCTCCTCCGGCGCGTCCTTCCTGAAGTTGACCCTGATGTGCCGGCACACGTGGCCGATGGCATCAGCCGCCGGCACCACGGTGGCTGCCATGCACGATTGCACCATGCTGCGGAGCGATGCGCAGTAGATCTTCACGCAGCGGAGACAGGGGGCTGTGCACCAGATTTGCTGGAATAATAAAGCACTATGAATAAGAAGTTTTTGTGTGGTTCCGGAAAAGAATATTCTAGCCTTTGTTTCCTCCTGAATGAAAAGCTACTAAAGGGTAATATCCTGCCAGATGACAGCAATCGTTAGGGTGCATATGCTGCTTATGATCTCATGTAACGAAGGTCAAACGACTATGCAATGTATAAAGAAATCCACTTCATTGCTAAAATGGGCTGCATGGTATGACTCTCCACAAACCCGGAGCAGCCTAAACTCTTAATTGCGGACTTGCTAACTTTCCAATATGGCATGCGTCTTCGACAGCTCCCGGTGACACAAACAAAAGAGAGATTTGATGAAATATTATTCATGCTCTTTCATGAAGTCATTCTTACTTCAAAGGCGAGGCAGGCGAAGCTGCAGCCGAGAATCAAGGCACATGGTGGTGCTATGAGCACTGCCAGGACGGTGTAGCACCAGTTCCGTGAATGTCTGAAGCACGCGTGACTCAGGCGCCACGCGCATTCGGGGCTCCGTGCGCCCTCCGGCTCGCCGATGATGTCGTCCCACACTATCTGTGGGTGGAGTGTGGAATACTGGTGATTTTGTGTGACGTTTGACAATATGAAAACTATATATATTTAGCCATTATTGATTTTTAGACAGGTAGTTGAAAAATATCATTCATGTTACCATAATTTTTAAGTTCTGCGGACATCAAAATGTAACTCTAACTCATCGGGCGTTGTAAAATTATTATGATTGTAATTTTTAACAGTTTACTTCAAAGATTCCCTTTGTTGAAACTAAACAAATCTTAGAAGTATGAAGTCCCTAGGAAGAGAGGTACTCTTCCAAACATTTCAAAATCAATCATAATAGTAATATTGAATCGACGGCCGATTGTGAACATGACATCGTTTTGGAGAACCCTTTGTTAGAAATCTATATAACAGGCTTTATGTCAGTATGTCAATGTCATAACCGTAAGAACTCGAGAAACTTTCAATAACATCAACTAGACAAAGCTAAAATATTTTGTTAACAGAAAATAACAACGTAATTATAAAAGTAAAATCAAAGGAATTGTATTGTATGTGATCAGATCAACCCTATCTATAGAATTTGAGGTATAATTCTATAGGAATATTATAATACAGAAAACAATTTGATATGAACAATAATATTTTATAGTAGCTCCTTTTTTTACACTTTCATCGCAGGGTTGAAAGTACTGAAGGAAAATAATAATTGATTAGTGGTGAACAAAAGTACAGGAGCGAGTGACCCGTGGTCTATTACAGACGGGGAGCTCGGGGCGAGTGGCGAGTCACGCAAACGTCTCGACTTCTTTGTCGTAGCCGACATTATGCTAGCCTTTTAATTAACGCTTTCATTTGGTAACTTTGCATGTTTTATAACAGAGTGGTTTGGGAAGTCTGTGTAAAAAAATGTGGTCTACAAATTCGTAAATGTAAGGCATAATTTATGAGAACAGAAAATATTTCATGGAGTCTTTTTTCTTTTGTTCTAGCTTCGCACTACTCGTGCATAATTAGCTAAATGTCAAAGGTTACTTTATCTTTAGTAAATATGACATTTCTTTAAAAACGCAGGCATTCGGTGTTAATATCATTTATAATGTTGTATTGCCGCTAATATGAATATAGGAATAAGATAAGGTATTAAATCACTTTGGAAAAATACCAACTCTGCTATATAAAACATAAAGTTTTTGTATTTTGGATTTCACCCGTTTCCCTAGTAATTTCTGTGCATGCCTTTCTTTTGAAAATGTTTAAATATAGTGGAAAATAACATTACAAACACAACTGTATAAAAACTTGAGACTTGAATCTTCTAGCGCAAATGTAATCTTCATATTGGCTGCGTAAAAATTTGTGAGCGGCTATGTAAAATCTCGTAGCGGTTAAGAAATTCTCGTAGCACCGCGCCGCGGTTCATAATTATTTGACCTAGAACACATAGTTACAACTCGTAGCGAAAATGAGAAATCCTTGTAGTGAATTAAGAAATCTCGATTGATATTTATCATGTATGCCTTTTTCATTTAAATTGGTGAATGCAGGTAGAAATGAAAGAAAGCCACAATTTGTTTGGAAAGCAATTAGACGCGGAACCAATGAGAAACCCTCAAAAGCTTTTCGGCAGTTTGATACAACCTATAATGCTCCAATTTCACGCCACCGCCGAACCGGTTGTTTGGTAAGTGTAATAAAGTTGATTTTTCCACTGACACTGATTTATAGTCAAAGCTAAATGGACTATAATCAAGCTGTGTACCTAGATGGAATAATAACCTGCGTATATTTTATTCAAGAGTGACTCGAATTGGTGCTATTATTCTTTCTTTCTTCTTTAGGGAACTCTTCCCATTTCTGAGACTTCATACTGATACGGCAGCCCTAATCAAAACCATCGTTGGAAATGCGTATAAGTGAAATTGGTATAAGCGTGGTGAATATTCAGAAAACAGCACACTTTAAAATTATTCGTACAATATGACGTCATAATATATGTCTAGTGAAGAGAATTGACTTATGTTGAACAAGGTCTTCCAAACACTTAGTTCAAGGCACCCATTATTACTATAACGTCACGCAATCCTCCAAAGAGTTAAGCAGAGTTGTAGGTACTATTGTATAAGCACAATTCGCCGATGTCTTTATGAAGTTCCAAGTAATTAGGGGCGAAGCTATTGCCATCTATCGGGCACATTTCAAACTGCGAGCTGCTACGGAGAATTTCCATAGAGAAAATCTCCAATAATAAGTTGTTTGAACCGGGATTTCAACCGGGGACCGCACACTCTTCGCGTTTGCGACCAGTAGGCTAACGAGGCCACGAGGCTGTTCTCACAAAAATGTTACTAATTATCAACCGTTATTATTTATGTTACACGTAGTGACGTAGCATTAAAACATTTTAACAACCCCCTGTAAGTGGTTGAAATGTAAATGTTCTTCCGGCGGTGAAGTATGAGGCTATTTTAAGATCTGGATTTGAATATTTACGTGACTGTTAGTTGGTGGTTGTATCATGAAATTATAATAGTTTGCATATTTTAATTTAATTCTCCTTGTCCTTTAATTACAAGTCAACGCGTTATTGCCTTGTATTTTTATTTTTTAAGGTCTTAGCTGACTGTCTCCTGTCCGATTGGCACTACCGCGCCTTGAGAAGCAAATAATGGATATCTAAGCTTCTATGTAATCCCTAAATCTGGAGCTTCTAGTAACCCTTTTGCTAAGCGAAACTACGGTTGCTATTACAGGCCCATAAGCAGCAACAAGAGATTAGGCACCACCTCTCAATCACCTATTTTTATCCAGAAAGACCACGATCATCATTTTCATCATACACATACCGCATCGGAATAAAACCCGAAACAAAACAATATAGATTTGTTTCACCAACAAGGTCAAATCCAATATCGATTGTTTACATATAGAAATAAAATAAAACTTCAGTAGTGTCACTAAAGAATTTACAACTACTCGCCACCTGTTAATTAACTCAAGGTTCAAATAAAACATCTTCATACAAACCTGCACGTGTTGGTTCAGACTGTTGGGGTCCCTGTCCTCTAGGGCTTCGTGCACGCTCTCCGGTTTCGCCGTCATGACGGTCCGACGACTGGATATCCGGACGTCCGTCTCCTCTGGGATGGGTGTCGGTACCAGCACCGGCGGGGCCGACACCGGTTCTGGTTTCCCCAGCACCAGCTTGTCTCGGTAGTCGCAGGCGAGACACTGTCGGGATGTGGTCCGGACGAGGTTCGGGACGGCTGCGCCGCCAGAACCTAGAGGGACGTCCTCAAAGGCCACGGTAAAGGATGGTGGGTGTACTTCTTTAGAATTTGTTATGGAAAATGGTTTGGGACTAGTTTTTGACCACTTTAGTATGTTTATTAGTAGTTTTAAGTTATAGACTGAACTGTCTGACAAGTTATGACAGTCGTTATAAAGTATTTTTGTATAATAGGAGTATTTTCTTTGCACCTACACTTACTATTGTAAAGGTATGAAAGTAGTGATTGGCTAGATTTCAATCGTATTGTATCAAAAGCAGTAATTTGCTTAGTAATTATGGAAGAACATTTACTTAATTACTCTTTATTTTTGTATATATTTTTTAAATACGTATTTATGTCGTTTTGATACTTTTAATATAAATATATTATAGGCACAGTAAACCAAATTATTTATTGGATTCGAGTAGAAAATTCGTTTTTATTTGAATACTATTCGTTTTGACGTAAACACACAACTACTTCCCCAATATGTACACTTCACTGAAAGCTCGCGCTCAAACTGAAAACTTTTCACCGAGCTTTTGCTTCTGAAAAGCTGTGCGCATGTCTATCTTTCAAGCCTGTTAATATCACCCGGTACGCAATACAATGACGCTTTTCTGTGAGCCACATAGTTATTACATTATTAAAACCGTCAATGTACGTGCACAATACTTAAGTGTAGTATTTTCTTTTATTTTTCTTCAGTTTTCAGGCGGCTAGTTGAGAGCGTTGACCGGTAATTGCCTACTTTGAGCTTGTTCCCACATGTCATATATTTTTAATGGTAATCGTTTCCTTAACTCATAATGCAACGAAGAGTAATCGCTTGAAGTCAGGCAATACGCTTGAAGTCTGTTAAGTACACAATATTAAGTATATTGTAACATACGGCACAGTTGGCGCAGTGGCTGAGAGATCGACTGCTCGATATTAATTAAATATTCGATTCCCGCACAGAACAAATATCTGTATGATGGATTGGCTAGCCAAAGTTTCTAAAATATCGAGAATTCTATAACCATCAATTTCGTCATAATCTCATTAGATTCAGATTATTATTTAAGAGATCTTTTATGGCATGGACCTATTGATGTAGTGTAAAAGTTCTCATAATATTGTACATATACCTACATTAGAAGTATAAAATAATCGCTTGTGTACATATTTTCTTCAGTGAACTTTCTAGGGCTAACATTTCTCTATGTTCTTTTCAAAATTATGAACTCTCCAAAAGGTCAGGTAATTTTGGCTTTGTTTGGAATCTTTCTATATAAATACTGACTATCTACAAGATTATAAAACTGCATAATATTATTGTTTTACTTTAGCTGGCCAGTGCCATCAGTCGCCATAATATTTAGCCGTTAGAGTGGCGTGACTTTAAATGTTACGTTGGTATTTTGAACTGCGACATTTCCGAGTCATTGTAAAACACGTGCATTATGCAGCTATAACTTCGTCGTTATTTCTCGGTCATTAGATGAATAGAATAGATCTTATGTAGACCAAGTGAAGGCACTTATGAAATGTCGAGACTCTACACGCACGGTTCCAAATAAAAGGTCCTATGGAACTGGCAAGAAACTTCATGGAAACTCTTAAAAAAGAATAGATCTTACAATCATGTTTGGTATGAACGCTTTGCTACAATTATTTACATTTACAATGATGTTGCTCTTATTGTTAATCTCTTTTATCTTCATTTATTTCCACACCTATTCAATTATTCATTCGTGCAGACGCTGAATGCATGCAAGTAGTATAGATGGTGTACGAAATAATGTATGTATAAATGTAGTCTTGCAATTACTTAGTATTGTGTTTGTAGTAGAAATTGATATATTTAGATAAATTATTGTTATTAACCATTACACTGGTCGATAAAGTTACGCTCTTTTATAATTAATTACAAAACGTAGTTGAATTTGCAAGTTTTTATTCATATAAAACCTTATAAACCTTTGTATACTGATCAACTATTTTTGTCACTGACTGTACATACAAGTAGATACAAAATTTTGTTGTTATGCTAACCGTGTCGTTTGTAAGGTACCCGCTAAAGAAAAGGCGTGTCCCACATTTGCCGTTGGTTCAGTAGAAGGCAACTGAATGATTATGACAAGAGGATGGTTGGAATCCTCTTGGGTGCAATTAACCACATAATGGTATCAAAAATCAGTTTTCTGTTGCCGTCCATTAGGAAATCGGGAAGTTTGTAGGCAGCTTACAACTTCAATAAAAAATCAGACTTAAATCGTTATACAAATCTTTATTACTTGTAGATAAACGTTTTACATTCTACATTATATACATGCACCGAACTTTAGCCATGTTATATACAAAGTAATCTATGCTATATACTTATGTTACAAGGTTTAAAGTCTAAAAAGCGGTACATATCGTTACATTTCTTGCACCTAAACAACACGTAGTTATTGCATTGCTCTGTACGATTATGTGTCATTAAATGACCGATTACGATATTACCAGGTTTTGAGATGTCTTTTTGCAATTTTAGGACTGCAAGGAAATGCTATCCATCAATGTATCCGCAATCTTATGGTATGTTTTTAATACAGATTACACAAAATTAATATGAATATTATATTAATAATACTTAGTTATTAAAGTTATATACAATTGAGCCGTTTTATATTAGATATGTTCCTACTCTTACGTATAAAATACTTCTCGTGTTGTAACTATAATATTATATTTATCGTATAGTATAAATTGAATAATATTACAATTATATATTTTTACGTATATGGGACTGTATTATAAATAAGATGTAAATATACTTATTAACTGATTAGGTGTGTAACTTTCTTAATTAATTACAAGTTGTATAATAATCCTGCAATTAATCTTTGCCATGCATTTCCTTCTTGATCTTTTAAATCTTTATTTAATTGTATATTTTTGACTTTCATAAGGTGTTTTTCTTTTCCTATGGGTTATACTTTATTCTATAATGTGGCGATTTATTTAGTTTCACTTTCAATCACTTCCCTGACCTTGTACCACCTTCATAAAACCTTGGCTTTCAAGTGGTCGAATTGTTAATATTTCGTCATTACGCAAATTGGAACTGGCTAATATTACTTTTTTACATCATAAAGCATGGTTGCGACAATCGACCAGCCAGGGCTTTTTTATTAGACGGTACTGACACGACACCGATATCGGTGGATATCGTTTCCAAAATTAATTACTAGCCGCTTTCACAAGTTGTCGTTAACACCGATATTTTCAGATTTTGTTTGTTATTGCTGCGATATCGTGTCGTATCGGTGTCGTTATCGGGTAATTTGAAAGAGCCCGTACGTTAGTGTGGCTACTCTGGTTAACCCGGTCACGCCGCGCCTATGTCGCTCCTATAACCACTGCGGGACATGATTGATCGCCTCACGGGCTGCGGTGACAAAGGTTATTGGGGAAGTATCAACTAAGGGACACAATGAATATATTAGAAGTTGTGACATGCTACAAATTAGTTTTGGAATTTATTGGACTGGTTTGAATTAGGTTTTGGATTGTATTGCTTACTATATATATGATATTTGTAGATGCTATCAAGATAAGGGTCAGTTTTAATTGTCTTTGAGCGAAAACACATTTTCTAATTTTAAAAACATCGATTTTATAAAATCGTTATAATTTAGCACCTGACAGTTCTACGACGTCAAATTGTAGAGAGTGACGTTACATTGTAACGTCATCCTACACTTGGACGTAGAATAGCACCACTACATAAGTCTACAGTTAAGTCTATATTAAAGCTTCAGTATTTAGCTTAAAATGGAAGACTAATAACTATAAAATTATAACTAGGTAATAAGAATAAAAGCTGTTTTCACCGAAAAATATTTTCATTAATCAACATTCTGCCCCGGCGATTTGAAGGTTAATATTAACCAAACTTAACCTTAAAAGTTACAGGTTTCGGAATATATTTTCGTGTGAAAGCAGCTGTAAAAGTAAAACTAGACTACATTAAATACAATACAAAGTTTTACATAGCTTAAGTACATAACAGATGCGAATTAAAGCCCTCTTCGGAGTCAATAACTTCACAATACAATATCCATCACTACTAATACTAAGAATACCTAGAAAGCACTCGTTTTTACGTATATTTTAACACCTCATACTGAATTTCAATTACCTACAGATAGACAGAGAAAATAATGGGTAGGTGGTCTTGTAATTTATTTTTAAATTCATCGTGCAAAATCAAGAAATGAGTTTAAGTGTATTCTTGAAGATAAACATCGTTACGTCACACGAACCAGTCGAGTTGAAATTGAAAGAAAATAATCAGCAAAAGAAAATTACGAAATAAGTACAAAGTACATACAAAACACTAAAGAACAGGCTAGGCATAATATATTACTGCTTCAATCTTTTTCTAGTTTGACCTCGCATGCCATAGGTCAAGACAGAAGAAAAGTAAAGGGTAAATAAAATACACCTACAATGGTCGCCGACCCAAATATCCGAACAGAGGTGGTTCGCGTGACGTGCTTATAGACGGCTGGCAACACTCCCCATTCCGGCTTCCACTGAACACCGGACATTTACCCGCCTTTATGGTGTAATGAGTTCCAAAATTTATTTGTATAACGCTCTCTGAATTTAACCGGATCTAAATTAAGTTTTATTTGAGATTACAGTTAATATAATAGTATCTTATAGTATGTTCTTTTTGGATTAGTGTATTGGAATCCAAACGATATTCAGGCACTCATATTGGTCATTTTCAGTTTACAAAAGAGTTAAATCACGAATATCCACCGTCCAACGTTCATGGACCAAGCCAACAATACATTTATCAGGTAACAAACTCCTAATAAGAATTCAAGTTAAATAAATAGCAGTTTACATAGATTACATTTGAAAATATACAAGGTTAAGATAAAGTTATTCGCATGTCGTCGGACATCCTCACGCGTAGGGTGTCGGTCAGAGTGTCACTGTGTCAGTGAGTGTCAGTAACTCAGTGAGTCTACGCGACTTAGTGTCAGTAACTCACACAGTGAGTGTCGATGACTCATTGGATGTCAGTGTCTCAATGAGTGCCAATGACTCAGTGAGTGTTAGTGTTACAGTGAGCGAGTGGCTCAGTGAGTGAGCAGCGCGGTGCGAGCAGGCCCGGCCGGACGTAGCGTCGGTACTATGGCGGGTTCTTCCGGTTCGGGCTCCTCTTTCGTTGGTTCACTGTTGGCGCGATTAGACAATAAGTAAGCAGCTAATATTATAATCGACATATTAATATTTAGGCAGTATTAGAGCCTAGAAGAAAGATGGAGACTGTAGATTATTATTTCTTGAAATCATTTGCGACGGAGGAGTATATTTTTATGAGTTATTAAAAGGTATTGTATCAACGGTGGGTTACAGTTAACTATCATCTACCAAGGTATCAAAACATGCAGCTTTCAACGTTACTATCTACTATTAAAGTTACAACAAGCATTAATGTTTAGCACGTTACGAGTTGGTTACCGAAAAGCCGTTCTTATTAACATTACCATTCAAAACTAAACAAGGAAAATTAAGCTACGTTTGGACATTATTTAAATATGCGTTATAATAAAAAAAAATAACAGTATGTTTGTATTTCTAAGATATTTTTACACAAATCATTTATAAAACGGTTTTTTACCTTTTTTATGTAACAAGAACAATTTTAATAAACAAGTAAAAAATTGACGAGTAATATTTAAGCATATAGCAAGCACTCACCTTGTATGCGCGCGCGCAGTGTTAGTGTTAAGTAATAGCTCTACTCCCACACATCACCACCTTCGGAAACACCATACAACGACATTATTACACCAGTTGTACTTTAAATTAGATTTCTTTATTTCGTTACAAAAAGCAGATTTACTAAACTTTAGACTGTTAACTTGTCGAATTACTAAAGCACTTTATTCTATATAGTTACATGCTTTGTACATTAATTAAATATTTCATGCACAAAGGGAATGTTATGGGCAATGACGGGGCACACAGTTTTAGCACAACTCTAGCATTGCGGGCCTTTAATAAGCTGCTGAACAGACTACCTTTCAATAGAGCTGCTCTTCATGCTCTCATTGTTAGCGAGTTGATGAAGAATTTAATTAAAAATTTTGCGCCCGTGACATGTGTTGATGCAATGAAACGGACAGTGTCGGGTCACTCGCTATAGCAAGTCAAAGGTTTATTTAATTTAAGATTAACTTATGTTTCTTAACAAATCGTTGGTCATGTAAAGTTGTGTTCAAATAATAAAGGGATTTAGATGAGTCTTATACAAATGCTAGTATGAGCAGTCAGGCAGGGCCCGCACCTGATGTTGATGGGCTGGCGCAGCGAGAGCTCGGAGCCGGAGGAGGAGGGCTCGCGCGCGGCGGGCAGCAGGCGGGGCGCGCGCGGCGTGCGCGGGGAGGCGGCGGAGCGGCCGCGCGCGAACTCCAGCCGGTAGTTGTCCGAGCGCGGGCTGCCGCTGAACGCCGACGCCGGCCCACCACCTGATGACCCAACTACTTGCACTTCAACTGAGCCTCACTTCATCGGCTCCTATAGATTGGACTCTGCCACCGTATCGGAGTCCACCCTATCATAATCATAAGGCAGGGAATCTACCATGTTCCATAAACTAGCCCAATTTGTAAGAATACGAATTTGACGCATTACAAAAAAAAATTATTTTTACCTAGAACAATAGATTGCCTACAAACAAATGGAAATTTCAATTTATTTGGTACTTATATTTTTATATGACTACGAATACAATCAATATTATGATAACTTTACAAAGTAACTAATAATTGAACGCATTCAAAGTAGTAAAAGTGAGTGTGACAGCCACGCCTTGCTCGTCGTGCGTCGCTATCGCGTCGTGCTTGTGCTAATGTAATTTCCGATAGACAAGCTAGCAGCGCCCCTGACCCACCGACTTACTTGTTAGTTATCGATAACCTGGGTTGTTGTAACACATTACTACATTATAAGGAGCATTTGTGTTAGCAGTTTACAGTGTATCATTTATACCTATTCTTCGGTAACTAGTAAATAAGGGCAACGACAAATTCTACATACCACAATATTGGAAAGAACAGATAAATTAATGAAATTGCACAAGCTTTTGGTTACTAATTCCCACTTTATAAAATAATTTACTTCTCGACCAGCCATACTCAAAGTGTACTCCGCGGAGGCCTAGGGGTCCACAAAGTCTCTGTGGGGGCTCCGTGAAAATAATGGTCACCCTCTGCACAGTCGACTCTCTTCTATCAAGCCTCTATCACCAGTTTTCTTACTATTTACTATCGTAGTAAAGTAAATTTTCATGATAGCGATTTTAGTTCTTAACTTGGTTACGTTAAGGATAAGAGTCGCTAATGTGACATATGTGTCATAGTAAAGTTTTGATTTACTATTTACTATATTATAGGGATGTCATATTAGCGACTCTAATCCCTAATGTTACCAAGTTAAGAACTAAAATCGCTTACATGAAAATTTACATTTACTATGAGAGTAAATAGTAAAAAACACATAATAGAGGTACTGCTGTTCTAGACCATCGCTGCACAGTAGCTATTACAATAGCGCAACGCATTCATTGCGTATAATACATAGTTGACGAATATGGCGTCTGTCCCAGATCTGAATGCATCGGGGACGAGCGAGACATGCATTTAATTAACCATATGTAGTAGCTACCGGGTGGAAGCAAAACTTTCTAAGGTTATATAATGGTAGATGTTAAAACAAATAAGTTAAAAGTAACTAATTGATGGTAAAAATCTTAGAATATATATTTTTAGGCCTATATTTCCTTCATAGATTTTCCGTGAAGTGACGGCTCGACTACGGTGACTGTTATTCGACTAGTTTCCAGTGAAATCTACATGAAGCTACTTGTAACTTACTTGCATAACTCTTAGAAGAGCAGAATCTAAAACCTAATGAATTTTCCACACAGGTTGATACAGGTGTCGAAGAGGTAGACATGCTGCAGCGCCATCGAAACGAGAAGTACCTATTTTTCTGATTAACGACTTGGGGCAATACATAACCTCGCAATAGGACTGTATTCAGTAGTTCTCTACGATGGATAGACGAAGGCTTACCGTTGTATATTGCATGTGAGGCGATGGGCATGCGCGCGCAGGCGGGCGGGTGCGCATGCGCGGCGGACCAGTCGCGGTACACGCGCGCGCCGCTGCTCGTGCGCCACTCCGACAGCTCCACGCTGCGGATCTGGAACACGGATGTGGTAAGTAGGACACACCAACACTTACACTATCTTTTGAGTGAAGTTATCTTCACATGAACTCTTATCTGCTGATGCCATTAAGTTGTTATAATTTCCCCTTGATTGGTAACCATACCAATCAATGATTATCTTCTATTCTTCTCTTCTTCTTATATTATTAACTTAGCTCTATCATTATTCAGTAATACTCAATTGATTCAATCAGCTAAATGATCGTACATGTACACCAAACTTACCGGTGTGGTACTCTTACTGCGGCCGCTGATCTCGGACGAAGCATTGCTGTGTCGCTGTCGCGCGTCGCGCGGTCGCTCCGGCGCCGGTGACTCGCGGCACGAACCGTCCGGCTCGTCGCGTGTCTGTGAAGTTGAATAACAATATTAATACTCGTTATTAGGTAAAAAACTAGGGTCCCAAACGTAATTTTTTTTTTTTTTTTTTTTTAAACGTTGCCCCACACTAGGATTTCTCCTGTGTCGTGGGTACAGTTTACAAACATACATGTCACATACACACACACAACCAGACCCGAAACAACTATCTGTAGATCATACAAATATTTGTTCCGTGCGGGGATCGAACCCGCGACACATAGTGCAGAAAGCTAATCGCTTAACCACTGCGCCAACCGTGTCGTCAAAAACTTCATTTATTATATATAACAATAGACAAATAAGACCCATTTTAGTAAAAAATGTACAGAAATAAACAATGTGTAATGCTTTTATGAACTTTAAAGTTCAATCAAGATGAGATAAAATTCTACTTGAAGAAATGGTCCAACATGTATTCTTTACCCTGGTGGGCCACTTTTGTATATTTATATAAATTTAGTATAAATTGCACCGACATAATACCTAACTGCAAGTACTTACATTTGCAATTATCCTAAATTAACAAAGCGTGCCATATTCAAGCCTTTTTCGAACTCGATTTTTAAATTGATAAACAAAAAAATAAAAGGCCTCCCTAAGATAGGTTTTCATTTATAAGTTCAAAACTGAAATCACTATACTAATTCCAACAAAGGTCACGTTACATACCATAAGATTTTCCTGCTAAAACCATAGCACAACTAAAAGCAGCAAGATATCCTATGAAGGTCACATGATACCAGTTCACACACTATTTCATACAAGGTGACCGTCATAGTCGTGGAATTATTCTCATTTTTGTATTACACGTAATTATAATTATATCGCTCCTTATAACGTTTCTTATGCCCGTATTAGATAATTTTGTAGTGTCACCTTGGTTCAAGGTGTCACAGCTATGGTTAATGATATGTGAAAAAAACGCAGCGCACACTTGGAGTTTAAGTGAGCCAGATATGTGTCCTAAATATGAAGCTGATCTGAAGTGTCTAAAATAGATAGATAGAATTGTTTTTATTTCAAATAAACCTAATACAGGCAGTTATGAAAAGTTATAGCACTCTAGTTGCACGTTTATAAAAAGTTGGTCCTATGGAGAAGAACCGGAAAGAAACTCCATGGAACACCCCACATTCCATCTAGAGTAATGATACCTCACCTGGCACGCTATCTTCCATTTTTCGTCTCAAAAATATGTATACACGTAGCGTAATTCAAACGCTTTTTGGAAAAGTATTGGTTCGGAATAATGAAATTTTAATCGCCAAGTATTTTTATATATCCACAAACAGTATATGTAAAATTAGTCAAGATTTCAATCACTATTTCATCTAAAACTCAATAAACTTTTGAATTTCGGAATGGTCCAACATATACATCTTTTTGGGGTTGACTGTAGGCTTTTAGTTGTATGAAGCAAGTATTACCTTGTTGTGATGTGCGGTGGGTGAGGGCATGCTGGCAGCGCCACTGCTGACCAGTCTCAGCTGCTGACGAATGCTAGCCTTCTCTCGGGCGCGCTTGCGCTGGAACTCCTCTTCGACTCTGTGAAAATAATATTCATGTTACACTGGTGTTTAAAACAAATGGTAGCATTATCGGCAGGGTATGCGCATGCTCTCTCGAGGTATACTACGGTATAGTAGGTACAGTTTAACATATTATTATTTGTACAGTCAGCATCAAAAAGATGTATAGGTACACGTAGCGAAATTCAAAAGTGAGTTTTCAAGGAAATAGAGATTGAAATCTTGATCAATTTCATACATAGTATCTGCGGATACATAAAAATACATGGTCATTTAAATTTAATGATTTTAACCAATACCTTTCCAAGACTAAGTAATTATAATTATATATAATTATAATTTCGCTACGTGTATACATCTTTTTGGTGCTGACTGTACCGTCCGGGAAACGTCCATCATCGTGAAAGTATGAAACTCGCGATTGCAAAGCTAACTCTTCTAATGTAATATTCCTAGTGACTGCTAGGCTATGGAACTATCCTCCTAAAAGCTAACCTCCTCATGGCCTCCAGCTCGGTTCTTCTCTGTTGCTCCTTCAGGTCTGCTTCTTTAGACAGCTTCTCAGCAAGCCGTCGTCGCTCTAACTGTCTCACTGTGGACTGGAAGGTGAAGCGCTTGCCACGACCTGCTGCGTTTGAGGAGCGCTGGAACAAAACACGACTATTAGGAAAGCTAGAAGAAACTCCGAGCTTTTGACGATGCATTTTTGGTAAGTATAAAAGTTTCGATCAAATCTCGATTGATGTTTCAAAAATATTGAACCAGAAAGCTGACCGAGCAAACTAAATGATCGAAAATATCGTAAATAATCAAGGTAGTGCCATTGTGCAAGAAAACGAGATAGTTTCATTATAAAGCATAATAAGTCGATAAATAAAATAAAAAATATCGGCAACGACGAAAAATGTAATAAAAAAAAACTATAAACTTGCACGTCACAACTGAACTTCATTCACATCTCATACATTTTAATGTTATCCATAAAACGTGTGTAGTTCGCAGTCGCTCATTATGGTACAGTATCTATGTGACCCATGGCCTACTATCAGAGCAGTGTATCTAGATAGCGGGGTCGGCAGTAGCGCTGTTCCCAGTTACCTGAGGCCGCACCCAATGCACATACCGACCTTGTAGAACATCACATTCATCACATCTTCATTCAAAAACATACAAAAAGCACGAACTTGATAAGTTAAAACATTGTAACTTTGGTGGGGTTAAGCAATAATGTGCTATTTGAAATAAGACTGTAGTGATTGCCAGCGTGACTAAGCATGGGGTATTATTTTCAATACTCAGGTCAGGTTAAGTATTATTAGATTTATTTGGGTGTTCAATTATGTCTGGTGTATAGGGTCACTCCATATTTAATGGGACTGGATATAAGCATTGGTAGAATGTGTGTGGAAAACAGTTTACCTGTGCTTTAGCTTTCAGGGTAAAACCTCAATAAGTAACGTCGTTACTAGAAAGTGCCTCTAAATTTAAAAAACATAAAAAGCGTTAATAGGATTTTGCAACGTCAAGAATTTCTGTGGTACTAATTTTATTTTATTTCTCAACTTAGGCTATCTCGGATTTCTGTACTCATCTACTTCTAAATGTTTTTAGATATCTATTATCCCCACAATCTTTTGAAAAGGCGAGCATTTAGATACAATCTTAATGTGAAAATAGCTTAAAATCAATTGTGGTCCATTTCTCCATCACAAAAGGCTTGAGTTATCTGATGAGCGATGATTCACACCTCCGAGTTAGCAACTGCTGATTATGGGCACAAAATAAAAAAGACAGAAGGCCCGAATTCGAATACACAAATAGTTGCGTAGGAACTTTCAGAAATCACTTTTCGTAATTTTGTAAGGGATATTTTTATGTAGTAGGTAAGATATCCGGTAGAGAATATCATTTCATGTCTTCTATTGGATTATTTTTATGGCAGCTTCTGTAGCTACCTGTAGGTAATTAAAAATGGTAATTTTCCTTACGACTGTTTATTATGACGGTTTTTCTTGACTTGACGTCATTTGTTAAACACAGAACGTCTGTAGCCCTAGTATAAGTTTCTTTTGACAAATTCGATTTACTACATCGAACGCGTTCGACGTTCCCGATTGGTGGAGAGCACGAAACGGACCAATCGGAGCGCCGAACGCGTTCGATGTAGTAAATCGAATTTGTCGAAAAAAACTTACACTAGGGCCTCTGATAAAAGTAGTCGAGTTTGTTAAACGACTGGAACTTCTTAACCCATCTATTAGACGTTATCCAACGAAAGTAAAAGGTGTGAACATTAGTTACATTGCGCTGAGCTAGTGGCTGAATGCGACGCTGTATTCAGAGCGTGTGAATACTACGTAGGCAGTTAGTCTATGAGCGGGCTTGATTTGCAAATGTATTTCGTAATTAGTTGTGTTGAGACAGATATACTTATTTAGAAACATAAGTTAGGAGCAGAAAGTTTTAAAGTGAAATAACAAATTACGCCGTTCTAAGTCAAACTGAACTGTCAAGACATCCAGCGGCATAAAGCTTGTCGAAATAAATCTTGAATTGGTATAGTCTCATAAACTGAACACGTAATGTTAAAATTCCTGCGTAAGTCTTCATTTCCCGGAAGATCAATACAAATGTAGAGATGATTTAATTAAATATGTAATAGTATTAAAGGCAAAAGGTATTACACTAACACGATAGGTCATATATAATGAGACATAATATAAGATACAAGAATGGAAGATAAGTATGTTATGTACCAACCAGGAGGAAACAATTGGGTTTCCTCGTGACATAATCGCTCACACTCGGGAACCGAAGGTGAACCCTGGCATTGTTATTTATTTATAAAGAAGTGAAACAGTATATATATGTGATTTTGATGGTGTAGGTGTAACAATATAAATGTATAGGAAGTGCACGTCATAGATAGCGAAGCGAGGATGATGCGCTAATTTATAGATCACTATCACGCGCAGGTTGCATCCTCTGCGCTTGCGCAATCGACCTTTGTATTACATTTGTTAAAATTATGTTTACAGTAGCGAAATACTAGTCAAATTATGTTGAATGAAAATTGTCACAAGCAGAATAAAATTGAACTATGAACCAAAGTTAGTGTACTTAGTAGGGTTCAGTGTATACTGGTTGATGCTAGAGACAAACTGACATCGTGATGGATCTCTCGTGAAGATATAAAACTACACAATATTTAACATGAACAAAAGAGAGATAACGGACGCGATTATATTTCGAACTACTTCAACTAGTCTGAAAAAATATAAACCAATTTGTCAAATAAGACTCCACGATTTACTCGTACATACAATGGACACTGAGATTCGTAATGCTTTACTGGTAAATATTCGGTATTCAAATGTTTGTCTTCAGCGCCAGACTAATTGCGATATTGTCCCCATTCTGACACACGACACGGTTTGAGCCAATATTGACGACCGTGCCGTTTGGGGACCAAACATTGGACTGCTTACATTAGGTCGCCAATGACTCGTACAAAATATTTGAGCTATTTGATGACTTTCCAAATGATCGTCAAAAGAAACTGGAACGACAAATACGCGAAGTGAATTTTGGGATCTAGTAAAGATTTCAACCTAAATGGCTTGTTTTGAACAGAAAAGATATGATAAAAAAAAATCGGACATAAAACATTAGTTATAAAGCATCGGAAACTTAGCGTAGTTAACAAAGGATACTCTTTGATAGTTATCTTAAGTGATCTCAAGTTTAAGTAAGACATGCGGCTGAACGTAAATAGTGTCACGTGCATCAAGATTGGGCACGCAAAATACATCTGTGCGGTCATGAGCTATTCGGCTTTGCTCCTTCGCGTGACGGGACCTGACTGGGAGGAAGGGCAGGCCGAGAACAAATATGTACTTGAGAAATTTTTGAGCGAACAAAGAGGTTGAACGACACGGCTGAACGTTTATCTGCATCTTTGTCGTTTGCGGTCCAAGATTTTCTTTGAAGGTTTTCTTTGTTTCGGTTTCGCACACAGGCGCCGCCGTCATAGCGGCTTTAATTAAAACTGGCGCAATTCCTCCTTTCATCTTCTCTATAGATGGCATTGTTCAGGCCTGTGGTTTTGTTACAGGATTTTTATAAGGTGTATTAGATTTGTTTCATTAACATCCATAATAATGATAATTATTGTTTGAATCATCATTCGGGTATGTAACAAGTTTTGGAGATGCGACTGCTTCACTCTTTTCATTTTCAGTATTTGTCATGTCGTATACCTACATTATTGCCTTACCATCACTTTATCAATCTGTGTATTGTTTTTTGTAAACTAGTATGTTTATTTTTATAAAAATGATCTTGTTTCATATTTTTTTTTAAAGGTTTAAATGTCAAATGACATCTACTCTACGCTCTTTTTAGGATCCTATAGGTAAGAAACCGTACAAATTATTTTGCATCAGGTAAGTACCATTTGAGCGATGTATTTTATTTTTAACATTAACATTTGTTAGTATATGGAAACTTGAAAAGGGTTAAGTTACCACCGAACTTCATAAATGAAGTACCTACACTTTAAGGCTTTTCTACAAGACTATTCCGTATTACTAAAACCTTTGTCATGTTGCAAAATTTTATGAAGTCCCAAACAATGAGTTGTTAAGTGCGTATTAAGTAATTGTAATTTATACACTTAGGGGACAATAGCCAGCGTTTTACTATTGTACCTACTCAATTTAAAGTGGAACAGTTAAGTAATACGTTGAGCAAGCTAGACCAGCACTACCCGTACGAATGTATGCGGTAATATGACTGACAATGGAAGATGGTCACGACCACCTTATGAAGCCCTTTCGTTACTTCCTAGTGTGTTAATTTTGTTAGCGACACAGGGATCAGCTAGTTCTGGTTATTGTTGATTGTGACAGCTGTCAAGTGGCGCGTCTAGAAACGTCGTCGTTATTGTTTACACAATATTAACATGGTATACGATAAACATAATATATAATAGTTAATTTAATTTTCGTGCATATAAACGTTTACACGGTATGTTGTCCATTATATTAGGACTTGCTTAGGCCAAAAAACCTCCTTTCGTCATTCTGAGAAGTCAGAAGAGGGCCGTGCCTAGCAGAGCTCATTAAAATATAAAAAAAAAACTAAATGCTTTGCAGTGGTTCAGATTTTCCTCTATTAATTCGCTGTACAGGGATGTTAAGAACAAATGCAATTAATGAATGATCGTAAATATAAGTAGGTGCTTACTAATTTACTACTGTTACCGTCCCTGATCTAACAGGATAATAAAATTAACTCATGGCGACACTAGGTGCCCATAAAATTTTTATTCATAAAGCACTGAAATAACATTAAATACTTGATTAAAAATCTTTTTCACATTGTCTTAGTTAGTGTCTCTCAAATGTGTATACACTAGCAATAGTGGCAATCGTGCAATTATACTCCATTCATGGCAATATTTCGAAAGATACATGAATTACGATGATCCTGAATTAGGGTATTTAATATATTGTTTCCTACAGAAAAAATGGAAGGTATCACACGGGTTATAAGCAAAAACTCTACAGCTATGTAAATATGTAATGTGATACATCACATTTACATCGTAAAGCTAGAAAATAACAATTTTTCCATATCTAAGACGATAACAACAGTCGTGCTGTTTTCCGTGACATCACTAGGTAGGTAGATACTATAGATATTATATGCATGTCCAACAATTATATTAGTATTATAGTACGTATTCTATTTGTGCCGCGTAACGAATACGTCGACAGGACGCGTCAAGGACGCTCCTTTGTGGTACGACAATAGTATGACAAACGGACCGGCCCTGATGGCGGTACCAAAATGGTAACACTTCAAATATTTGTGTAAGACCAATAACCTAGGGAATTTTGAGGGTAATTCACAAAGGCTTTCATACAGCGATGATTATGATCGAGGAGTAGAAGAGATTCGGATTTTGATCTCCCTGATATTAGGAAAAGTAGGTTTTGGTATTAGAAGAAGAAGAAAATGCAGGATTACTAATTCAGATCTATAGATCAGAGCAATGACTTCAGCGACTCTTAATCGTGGATAGCGTGAATCGAGGCATGAGATTTTAAAAGGTCGAAATCTAGAAACAAGTGTATTTCAAACGTCGATACTAGAATGTATCTTTGTTTTACTTCAAAGGTTTGTAGCAGAAGATTTGAAGTATATTATTGAGACTAAAGTCTCTAAAAACAAAATTCATTCCGCCGCCATTGCTTTGAAGGTAACACATGTTACATATTTCCCAATAACGAATTGCCACCGAATTCCAAGAAGTACTTCTCTCAACGAACGTCACAGTAGATCAGTATGCAAATATGTGTGCTTGAACAGGTGTATGATTGCTGTATGAAGCACAGTTAGTAACATATTTTGTAACGAAACTTATTGTTTGCAATTCGATTTCAATAATACATTTTGGTAATAAAGAAACAGTGTTTAAAAAACATTGCCTCACACTAGGAAATATTCCTGTACCTATTGTGGGTGTTAACAAACACATATCTCCCCAAGCACAGATAGTCAGACCCGGAAAAACTATTTTTAGGCCACAGAAATATTTGTTTCGCGAAAGGTTCGTACTCGCGACCGAAACAGCAGCAATCGATCGCTGAACCACTACGTCAAAAGTTCCATTTTATAGTTTTAGAACAATAAATCTATCTTTAGGAAAATATTCAGTATTTTTTTTTTACATAGATAGCATAAACTTCTAAGGAAATTATAGAACACGTGAACTTTGACAGAAGAATAAAATTAATAGAGACCCAAAATAAATAATTATTATGGACACAGTGCAACAGGTTTGGACATCAATAATCATGTATGTGGTGTTAATAATATATTTCACATGAATTCAAAGGTCAAAGCAGCATCTACTGCATCACTAACTAGATTACAATTAACCTTTAAGTCAGGAAGTTGAGATAAAATATCAGTCTCTTGTATACTAAATGAAGATGACACTATAAATACAAATAGTAATAATATTCTAATGAATATTAAAGGATGATGTCGTTGCGCTCTTTGTTGTCAAAAGACCTTACAATTATTTCAATCACATTGACAGTTTTCTGGGATTGGGTACAATTATGAACTCTATTATATCATTATGGACTTAAGTTTTTAATCTTTGTTGTTAGTCAGGAAACGGGGCTTTCAACTGAATTCACTGAGGTAGAACTGTATCATTTTCACTTCCTGTAGACACCTGAGCTGACTCCTGAGGATTTTATTTCTTTTCCTTGTGTAAATAATCACGATCATCTTTCCCTTTGTATATTTTCGACATATTCGATAGCCTTTCAATTGGTTCTCATCCATCTTTCACAACATCCGGCTATTGTCAATACAATTCAATAACAAATCGATTTTCAACAGTAAACTTTCAAGAACTCTATTACTTCAAAAATATTTACACTCTTCAGTGACGCTTCCAAGTGTCACTCATAACATTTCTTGCGTAGTAAAATCAGAACTTACTACTATTTACATAAAGCCACGCATATTTTAAAGAAAACCAAATTCACCTAATGTTGTCCGGCGCTTTGTAGGCGGTCAGCCTCTTTATGAATTTTGTTAACTGGCTAATCTTTTTATCACGCAATTCACTTTTTTATGAGCAAAGAGCAAAAGAAGCCTCAACTACTTTTAACCTTTTTATTTGCTTCAACATCGCCTTTACTGCATGTGCTACACATGTAACTTAACCTTCTGTCTTCTCCCTGTGTTGTGCATTTTAGCGCCATCATCAGCCAAGTTCGGAACCGTTATAAAAAACGGTGGTCGCCTCGTGCTACGAAGCTATCGTGTAATCTCACAAATGGATCACACAGTCATGTATCGCGATAACAACTAACTGTTAACAATTAAACATTTAACGCGAGTAACTACTACATCTCTAATTGTAACGAGTGTGCGTTAAAATAACTGTCTTGTAATCGAGAGTTGGAATTGGAATGTAAGCAATTATGGCACCTCAAATTAACATATTCATCGTAAATTGTGTACTACTAGCCTCTGAAGACCTCCCAATCATTATTATCGTTTGAATTTCGAAATCTAAACAAGTGCACATCGCTCTAGCGAGAAAGTTCTTGTTGTATGGTTGAAGTATTGGCTGGATGTTATGGTAGTTGACATGAGAAACCGCCCAAAATGCTAAGGACCAATATTTCCTCAGCGGAAGGAAATTCTGACATGTCACAAGTCGTATAACGAGAGAAGGACCAAGGTATCAAGGTACGAGCTTGACAAGTTACCGTCAAGGAGGATAAGACTTTCAATATACTCATTTCTAATTTACAGTTTATCTTCAAATCAAATTAATGGGACTAGACCATCGAACTCTAAACCCAAATGATAATTAATTGCGACCTTTCGATCATAAATAAAAACATCGATTTTATGGCCCTAACCAAATATAAGTATCTATTTAGCAATGAAGTGTGAATCGGTTCCTACATGATAGGAATTTTAATTCATAGGACGGCCCCATGGCCCACGGCCTGTTTGTATTCATAGTGCGGTGAAATTAAACAGTAAAAGCTTCACGTTTACGATTTGTGTGTTTACGTTGTAAATTATACGTTTTTGTCGAGATTTTTCTGATGTAACGGTTCGTTGTGACATTCTTGAATGAATTAAGATGTTAACGAAAGGGCCTTTTTACATATTATTACGTGATTTTTTAGAAAATTTTAATGGCTGATACAAATATACCTGCTTACTCCGAATTAGTAAACCGTACTGATTAATGTCTATATTTAACATACAAAATTAAATACAGAACGATAAACGGTCATTTAAGCACTCAACCTATAGATTGTATTGCATCCTCAGTCTCTCTGATAATTTCTGAAAGTAATTCCAGGTAAAACAACGGACAGGCGAGGACCACACGACCCTACATTAAACAAGTTAGGTGTAAAACAAATGTTTACTAAACACCTAATTAACATAGTTTGTAAATATAAGGGTGAGGTAAAACGTTTACATATTACGTAACTACTCGTCTCATCTCGCACATAAATAACCTATGAAATCATAGACTCAAGCGTTGAGTCGAGTGTCACACAAAAACATCGGAATCCTGTTATAATTGTGAGTACGGAGATGAAATAATGTGCACTCGGTGTTCACTTGTGCAACATATTAAAATGTGATACAGAGCGTTATATTACTGCGAAAAAATTATAACTGTAACTCTATGTTCAACTCATCATCACTCTGCACAAAGCACGACTGAATTGTAAGTGTGAAAATTGTTAGAATTAAGAAAAGAGATTGAAAATAGTACTGTCAAAATGAATAAAAGTTTTACCTGTATGTGTAATTAAGAAAAAAGTGTTTCTGCAACCTTTTTGTTTCGTCCGTCGTATTTCAAAATGGCGCTCAGCCGTCATAACAATTTGAGGAGCGTATGGTACAAAAATACCATTTAAATACTATAGGAAACCCTCAAAAGACCTTCGAAAGTTCACTGGCAGTTAATGAAAATGGTAAACTTTAGGTCAAAATATACTCACGCATTCTGAGTTGAGTAGAATTCCAAGCAGCAAAGTGCGTAGGTATTTGCATAACATAGTATATTATTAAAGTCACGTACAATGAGTTTTCGTAAGTATTTGTAAATAGATGACAAGGGCTAGCCCATCATTTACATTACAATTCATTTTATTTTGTAGGATTCCAACGAACAACTGTTACGCATGCGATTCTCTAAGGGTTAGGCAGAGGATTGTTGTCGACCTGCATCCACAGAGTACATATCACGAAGGACTTAGGATAATTCCCTTTTTTCATACCAGTTTGGTTAACATTTTTCGTGGCAATCATCTGATCAAGCTGAAAGATGTTTCTCTTGACTTAATAAAAATGTTCTTGCAAGAAAATGTGAAAATGTTCAAAAATTAGTACAAGTACCTGTCTATCGTTAGGTAATATAGAAAATATGTTAATACAAGTACGTTAGGTAGGCATTCCATTAATTATAATAAGCTATTATATAATTTTGCCTAACTCAAAGACATAATCACAGAAGCGTGCGAGATGCGAGTTGGGTTCTTTCCCAATCCAAGTGATGTTGCATGTGGCATGAGAAATATGGAATTTATTACCATGGTTATTATGACACTAGGACACTGTGACATTAGTTATGTGCCCAAGCACCGTTGTCAGACAGCAATAAAAATTGATATTAGAACATAAACATATTCAACGAATTATTTCTTAACAAAAAAGTTGACATTTATAAATGACTGCATTTGTTTTGATCATCTTTATGAATGGGTCACCAGAATCTAGCTTTGTCGTGTTTTTATAAGCATGCTCTTGCGGTTTTATTTTTGCATATAATGTACCTGTTATCTATCATGTAATCACTCAACTAAAATACGAAACAAAAAAAATGTATGTAAGTGTGATGATCAAACTTTTCATCAATATTTTGATACAAATTCTACACGGTAATCGATATCAAATTCTCGATTATGCGGGAGTGTGATAACTGGTTTTATAAATCCTGAGACCCTGACCTCTAAGGTTAATTTATATACTTAATTTAATATATTTATAAAACTTTAAAACGATACAAAAAATATGTCTCGAATATCAACTTAATTGTAGGTTACAACAATAGTGTTTTTACAAAGTCATTATTTAAACAAAAATAAGACTGAATTAACATACAAATGGTTTTCGGAAAATAAATGATGTTTACTCCTACACGATTTTGTACATCTAGTATATGGTTTAGTACACATTCAGTACATACACACATCCTACTAACATAGTGCATATTTGGATGACATCATGAGATGACAAGGACGGCTGCCTGCTACCCATTTACCTAATTTGATTTATGTATTGTGTCAACGTTGCTACATAATAAATATAAATTAAGTGATGATGGACAAGAAATATGAATAAATTAACAGTGTAATAATTACAAGGAATTGATTAGCTAAGTGGTAGGTCTGTTGCATATTCCTTACGCAGCTAATTAAATTGCTATACAGTCAAGAAGTTGGATAGAACATAGATGAAAAAAATATGGACACGTTTAACGCGGCGCTAAATTAAATCACTTACATAAAAAAAATGTCCTATACCTTTGTTATGTGGATTCTGTATTCATTGAACACACAACAGTTTGAAAACGATGTAACGACGTTTCATTTTAAGATAGATAGAATTGTTTTTATTTCAAATAAACCTAATACAGGCACTCATGAAACGTTATAGGACTCTAGTTGCACGGTTCCAAAAAGTTGGTCCTATGGAGAAGAACCGGCAAGAAACTCCATGGATACTCTTTGAGAATCTGTATACACAATACTTGGGAGAGATCACTGCATTTTCTTTCGTTATCTAAGAGTTTAACTTTGGTCAGTGTTTAAAATAGAACTTGTCAAGAAATAAGGAGACTGTGCATGGATAAAAAAGTGAACGCAAAAAGGAAATAGGTACAATTATTCATAGTAAATTGAAAGTGATGATGTTGGTGAAGATTAGACGTACATCGCTACGCTTTTACCTTTCATTATGCAAATATGATGAGCAGAGCATACGCTATCATATTTATTGTAAATAATTGCGCGGAAATACGCGCATGCGCGTCTTCCTCGAGAGCTGTCGTGCGCAACCGACTGTGAGATTATATTAGTGTGCAGATCTGATTAGATACTTTTGATAGTCTTATGTACATGCTAGTTACCATATACGTATTGTATACTCTCACTGAATTTAATTGTATGTTTTCGTTTTTTATTTTATGTTTTATTCTGCTTGGAATGATTAAAATAAACTTTCTTTAATAATGATTGTAATCTCGCTTTACTAATTTGAATTTTGATTTTGTAATTTTATTGATATTCTAAGACACGGAGGGAAATATAGTACAGTTGGCAGAATATATACCTAATGTAACCTTACGGTTTGATCTAGTAGAAGATAAAACATACAGTCGGTTACTGTACCACAAATGATAGAGACTAATTACTCTACCAATGTAATAAAAAATGGTTTTTTTTTAATTTTAGCAATAATATTTTCACATAACACGGCTTGTTTACAAAATAAATCTGTTATTTATACTTAATTTTCAAATATAAATGAATGACTCACTAACCTTATTATAACTTGCTCCGAATTACAACAACAAAGTGCGAGCTCGATAAATACTTTTATACGCAGGTACGACTATATCAAAATTAAAATTTGGTACAGGCCCGCGGTACAGGTGCGCGCGCGCCGGCCCACGTGCGTTTGTGCGCAGACGTTGCGGCGCGCGCAATCGCGCATCCTCCCACTATGCGCGCACGACGACGTCATTGACGCATCGCTTGTATTGTTTGTAATTATTGTGTTTATTGCAAGTTCGCGCGCTTCTTATCGTTAACAAATCGAGTCTTGTGAAAATTGTATTGCTTATTGAATAAAAAAAAACTGACAGTTTGATTTCTAAATGTTAGAAAGTATTTTAATGTTGCCAAGACTATGAACTTGCTACATAATGTAAGACGCATATAAATTTATAAACATATCTTTTGGATTTAATTTAGTTGCAAATAATATTTTATGTAAATCATATAATTAGGTATTTTCTCTATTATTCATCCATTGCGTTTCGAGGAATAGATAAAATAAATATATAATATATATCCGTCATATTAATATCTATACGTGGTTTTTTAATGGCAATTGTCATGCTGGGTTAATTTATTTAATGTTGAGCTAAATAAATCTGTTTCAAACTGTTAAAATTAAACTGTTATAATTTCTCTCTTTTCCTATCCTACTAATATTATAAATGTGAAAGTTTATGAGGATGGATGGATGGATGTTTGTTACTCTTTCACGCAAGAACTACTTTAAGGATCTGGATGAAATTTGGCACAGAGATAGATTATAGTCTGGAATAGCACATAGGCTACATTTTATCCCGGGAAAACGCGGTCAGAGCCGCGGGCAGAAGCTAGTATGTAATATTTGTGCTAACGAATCGTAAATAAAATATATAACACATTAATTAAAAACAATAATAACGCTGCTTTTTACGACAGGAACTCATAAATTTATTTGTTAATTCATCTTTACTTGTTTAACTAGTTTGAAAGGCGGCGTAAAGTGATTTAAGGCTGTGACAAAATCTACGCGTATCCTATTAACGATAATCATATTTTTAGATCTATCGCTTAGAAGTTCAAGAAGCCCTTGCGAGCCGGAGATATAAGTTATATTTTGGCATGTAAATAAATGATAATGACTTTATCTATATGTTTGTCACGTCTTTATAATTAAATTGGCTTCCGTCCGCAGCTTTGCCCGCATTGATTATGAACTCGTGCATTTTTTCGGGTCACACGTAGTGCCATCTAGCGTCCTAAACCAATTGTGACCGTCGAAAGTCCATTTCTTCAGGATGAAAGGTTACCTATGTCCTTTTTTGTACCCCTGACAACGTATATGCATAATTTCATGATGATTGGTTCAATGGTTTAGGCGTGAAAAGGTAACAAACAAACAAAAAAACTTACTTTCGCATTTATAATATTAGTTAGGATTAGCACTGCCAAACTTTTTTTTTCTTTTTTTTTATGAAGACTTTGCTCCTCTCTTGGAATAATTCCTGTAGCATGGATGCGTTTACAAACGCAGGTAAACACCCAGACCCAGAACAACTATCTGCAGATCATACAAATATTGCTTCCGTACGAGAAACAAACGCGCGACACTAGCGCAGCAGTCGATTTCTCAACCATGCCGTCAATAAACTGTACCTCTATTATGAGTTTTTCACTATTTACTTTCATAGTAAATGCAAATTTTTATGCAAGCGATTTTAGTTTTTAACTTGGTTACATTAGGGATTAGAGTCGCTAACATGACATCTCTGTAATATCGTAAATAGTAAATCAAAACTTAAATATGACACATATGTCACATAAGCGACTCTAATCCCTAATATAACCAAGTTAAGAACTAAAATTGCTATCATGAAAATTTACTTTACTATGGTAGTAAATAGTTAGAAAACTCGTGATAGAGGTACTGATTTATAGTATTAACAAAAAAATTGGCACAGTTTTTGAACCTGAAAAATAACTTACGACAAGTATTTTTTTTAACACTGATAAAAACACTTAAAAACTGTTAACGAGATCCTGCGCTGCATCAGTAGTTTTGAATCAAGCAGGTTAGTTAGTTCGATATGATTTAAATATATCTAATCCTATTTGGCAAGTTCTTAATGGAAGTGATGTAGCGTAGCGAAGGCGTCAGGGGCAGTCCGCCCCGAGCGGCATTTATAGGGGGTGGCAAAATATAATAATAATAATACCTATATATTGTAAATATTTGAACCATTTCATTTCATATTTGTGACCCGGGTACGTCCTAAAACTGCGGCCAGACACCGGAGGACGGGCAGCAGCGTCCTCTCACTAATCGGTGAGCCACTGCGATCCCCAATCCGCCTGCCAAGCGTGGGGATTATGGCAAATCCCTCCCTTGGAGGAGGCCTTCGTTCAGCAGTGGACGTCTTCTGGCTGATGATGATGATGATGATGATTTCATATTTATGTCACACCTACAATTCGAACCGCTTCAAATGAACTCGGAACTTTTCATTCCTTATTCTGTGACGAAACCGAATCCCCTTTCTTTAAATGCCTAAATAAAGGGGCGAAAAATGTCTGCGCCCCGGGCGGCTGAAACCCATGCTACGCCACTGCTCAATAGAATAAGCATGAACCGTTTAGAAAGAACGGCTTTTCAATTGATTCCTTATAATCTGCGTGTATTGTGCATACCAACGAGTGCTCAAAGGTTGTAGGAATTCGCGTGTTGCCGACAACAATAGTGAATAGTGCTAAATACATGTGTCGATAATTATAACGTACAACTTATTGTTAGTGTACAAATAAAACCTGTTTAATATGGGTTAAGTCATGGGTGATTGTTCGGTTTAATCTGATATCAAATCATTGTTTAAAGTAGCACCTTTTAGACGCATGGAGCTATATTTGATAATACAATAGAATTCCTTGTGTTGTGTATGTTAAATCCTACTAATATTATAAATTAGGTCATCACGCCGCTGTACCGAGACTCTGTAGGCAATACAACATGTTGGCAAAAACCACTGATTTAGATATTTCCCAATCTCTTGCCAAATTTAAGAAATGTTTAAAAGATTTATTATAACATCTGTTCATTGATATTTCTTTCTAATATAATCATTTAATTTTTGTTTACTTTTTATCTTTATGTAGTGTTTAAATTTATTTTTATATGTAATAATTCACTTTGTTAACTAGTTGCTTAGTTCACTGTGCATGCTGTGGTCTCCTATAAGTGAAGGAGTACACATACATAATACCTTTTGCTGAGCGTTATTTCTATGTCATGATTTGTGTATATCTTTTGTTGGAGATCCTTAAATAAATAAATAAATAAATAAATGCGAAAGTTTGTGAGGATGGATGGATGGATGGATGGATCTTTGTTACTCTTTCACGCCAGAACGGCTGAACGGATCTGAATGAAATTTGGCACAGAGACAGATTATAGTTTGGAATAGCACATAGGCTACTTTTATCACAGAAAAATGTACGGGTTCGTAAACCACGCAGGCGAAGCCGCGCGCGGGAGCTAGTTAAATATAAAATTACTAATACATACGTAAATCGTATTCAGACAAAGTCGCATCCAGTATTAAATACAATAAACTAAAATAATCACCGATCTAAATTTCGCATATATGCAAATATATGTCGCATTTTATCATGAACATTAATTTTTAATTGCTCTTTCATTTAATTTTTACTTCGGCCATAGATAAATACCAACGAGAGGCCGGTGAATTTGTTCGAATGAATACTTAAGTAGAAGTAATAGGCCTGCGGATGCCGGTAGAACAAAGTAAACTCAAACTATCATATAAAGAAAGTATGTATCTGTTAACAATGTACTGTTTTTTTTTTTTTACTTATTACCAATTAAACCGGACATTTTTTTCAATCTCTTAGTTTTTTATGTATAAAAAAGTATTTTTTTATGCCCGGTAAGAGATAAATTTTCACTTAGGCATAGACACTCACGTTCGGTGATCACATGTTTAATTTCTGGAACATGATAAATATTTATATGATCATTGAATTTATTTATGTTATAACTTTCGCATTCTTTCTTTAACCCTTTTTAAGGCAGTTGCGACTATATTGCCACCATAAAATTGACCACCATTGAACAGAAATCAAAAGATTAATTAAACTTATGAATATTTTATTTTCCATAGCCCTTTACAGGCAGTGACAACTATATTGCCAACAAATTTTCACGAAAGAAAAAAAATACATAGGGCATTCATAATATATCAGGTTACAATATCCATTAGTGGTATTTGTACCTTTCCTCGTCCCCTCTGTCTTATAAAGGGTTAACTTAAACTTACTTATGGACTATGGTACTAAAGGTGTACTACTTGTATTTTTGTTTACCTCATTTGTCTAATGGTCGCAATCGCGGCTGCTGTACATGAGGTTCGAACCTCGGGCTCTCGGAGAGTTTTCTATCGGAACGACTCAAAAATATTTTGCTTTTGGGGTTTACTGTCAGAAATAACAATAGCCGCATAGAGTTTGTGCCTGGTAAGTATATGGCAATGGACAAAATATGAGTTTACATATCTTTGCCTAACACTTCGGGGAATGATGACGTAATGCTGTATTTTTACCATTTGTAGGTACTGAGCGTAGATTTCCATAGACAAGTTTTAATGGAGCAGCTATTAATTCCAGCGACAACACATCTTTATTATTTTTACCATCAGCCTTACACTATTCGGTCACGACTAAGAAACAGGAGCAAAGCGTGAGTTGTTTTAGTGCCTCGGAACATGTTCGACATGTCCGTGGGTTGCGCACGCGCATACTAAGCGCGCTAATTTATATCATTCCGCGATTTACATACAATTTCTGGCGTATTGGCGACTATCGTGTTTTGATCGATGGTAATGAGATCGTAGATCAATAAACTTTGGCTAGCGTTTCGTGAAGAATGATTGCTTTTTGTTTTAAATGAATGATCTTGGTTATACTGAGACACCCTCATTGGTTTAGCCGTCTAGCATCGCTGTTGAGGTTGCGCTAAATGTTATTAAGAGTTTCTGGTAGAAAAAATCTTAGTGGTGGCCCGAAATTTGAAACTGTGGAAGAATAATGGAACTTAATAACAGCATCGTCAAAAAAGGGTTTATATAAATAACACACCAATGGGTACACTCCGCGGCGTGCACAGATTTTTTAGACATCGTAGACAGACAATTTTAAAAGTTTACTTAACAGAAATACGTACTGCATAATTATTGGTGTTGGTTCGTCGTCTTGTCGATTAAATAATGATGTATGTGATTTACCACCTCAAATATCTTATTATAAATATTTATCTGAGTTATGTAGGGTAGGCAGGGTCTTTATGTCTTTATGAATCGCGCGCCACACGGCTGCTTAACCTAGCTAAACGTATAACCACAAAACTAACCCATTCTAATGCATACTATAGATCAAATTACATAACAAGTATTACAAGTACATTACACCCACATCTAGATCATCAAATTACGGAAGGCAACTAACAAGGTCACATCACACTTCAGCGATATCAACCTCTCCTCGCCTTACTAGACGCGGAAACGCAAATCGACGCGACTAGTCGTGGGAACTTTATGCAACGACACACAATGCGACCGCCAAACCGCGCGACACAATGCATGCGGTCGAAAACGGGTTAATTTTTATAACCGTTTCAAGTTTTGAATAGGAAATTGCTGACAAATGAACTGAATAAGCAGATGAGTCTTAACGGAAGTAGGGCGGCATTAGAAACATATTAAATGACCATCAAATGGTGAGCAGCGTCGTATAGTTGTATAGAGGTAATAATAGGTCAGATATTATAAAGGATTCTGGGTTGAGTGCCTCATAAGTACATAGTTGCCGCGCAGATCAATCAACCGGCAAGTTTAAGCAGCGCTAGCTGCGCCCGGCTTCTGGATGGGAGGTCGTTTTTCACAAATCGTGACGTTAGCAAGCACAGTACCTATGGTAAACACATAACACCTACCATAACCAACTGACCTTTTTTACATCCATATCCGTACTTATTATAAATGCAAAAGTAGCTATGTCTGTTTGTTACTTCATCACGACTAACCCACTGAACCAATATATATCAGAAGGAGACCCTTCCCTTTACTATTGCAGCAAAACTCATGCATAAGTTGCGGACAACAGCTAGTTCTGAAAATAACCCGGGAGTCGATCAAAATAAAAAAAACCTTCAACAATTGAATCAGAATATTCTCACATGCAACAGGAAAACACAAACAATTCGTATTACTGAGGTACCAACCAAGGTCTATCGGGCTATACTAATTGACATTGATTTTTAGAGCTGCTCACAGACAAACAATAACATTAATGTTGTTTACTTGCAACGTATGAATGATCGCGGTAATGTAAATATAGGTACCATCAATTGGATTAAGAACAAGGTGAGGTAAAGCGAATTAATCGATTTGTTAGGTGCACTGTTAGTAATTAATATGGAATTTCAAGGTTAAAAGTAACTTGTATTATGGTCCTCTTTCCTTCGTACAAGTAATCTGCCGATATTTCTATCTAGATACTAGCTAGTACCCGGCGTTTTGCAGCCGCTGAAGAAATAATTGTGGGATTGCAGAAATGTTCTTTCAAATACATTTGCCGGTACGACACGCGCGCCACCTACTGTAAGTTAATTGTACTATGCCTTTGCGTAAGTGCAAGCGATAAGTTGATAAAGTTTTATCGCAATCGGATGAACGTTACCATATTTTTATGCACAAACAAACTAACATTGTTTTTATAGTATATACCATATTATACCATGCCATATACCATAGTTCCAGAAGGCAGAGATGTACTGTACTACTGTTAAGTACACTTAGATTTCGACGATGCAGTTATTAAGTCGTATGTAATAGGGGCCGAGTCTATTGCCATCTACCGGCCACAATTCCAAACTCCTACTCAGAAGTCTAACTTTGACCGACGCGGGAATTGAAGCCAGGACCTCATTAGCATTTTCACTTATGACCACTAGACAAATGAGTCATTTCTTTTTTTTTTAAGACCCACACTATGGTTTCTCCTGTGTCGTCGGTACAGTTTACAAAAATACATGTCATATGCACACAGCGGCGTGCACAGAGGTTTTAGACAGGGTAGGCAGTGTCTTTTTGTCTTTATGCACCGCACGCCACTGCATGCACACACAACCAGACCCGAAACAACTATCCGTAGATTATACAAATATTTGTTCCGTGCGGGGTTCGAACCCGCGACATGCGGCGCAGAAAGCTAATCGCTTAGCCATTGCACCAACCGTGTCGTTAATTGATAACGAAAGGTAACTTTAATACAATTGAAAGAAACTCGATAAAATCGCTTGATTATATGTCAGATGGTCGTGATGATTGAATATCGACTTCATCAATAAGTTTTAACTTTAAACCTACTTTACAAATTAAACTCTTGTCTTATTGTAAACGAAGTTAACAGACAAATCGTTAAGCTCACGATTGCAGTAATAAAAGCAATAAATAAGATTAGTTATCTCCACAATGATTGCGGATGATATATTGCCTAAAGGTTGGCAATATTGCCCAACGCAAGAGTTTACGAACAGACGTTAACATGAGAATGGCATTAAGTACGATGTTGAGTTTCAATTGACCGACGTTCGTCATTTAGTTATATGCGAGCTTTTGAATAACATGTCTCACATTGACGTGTTTCTATAAAGTTGTCTATTTGGAAATTGGGTTTATTTTTTTCTTTAAAAAATCGTTGCCCCTCACTTAGAATAATTCCTGTATCGTGGGTGCGTTTACAAACACATATATACACATACACAAAGACCCAGTCCCGAAACAACTGTCTGTAGAACATACAAATATTTGTTCCGTGCGGGAAGCGAACCCGCGCCACGCAGCGCTGCAGTCGATCTCTCAACCACTGTGCCAACCCTGCCGTCAAATATTTAGTTAGCCGGGGTAGATTTATATATGGTTTAGTATTTTTTAAACATTGTCTCATACTTTGAATCATTCTTGTATTATAGGTGCGTTGCAATATCATACAAATATTTGTGAGAATCAGACCCGCTAACCGTACCCGAGCAGTATATTGTTCAATCACTGCGCTAACCTTATCATAAAAGTTAGTTGGTTAGTTTGAATTAGTTATTTGATTGTAGTTAAAGAATTTGTTGATCAAATTTCTGTCATACCGATTCTGGGTAGCCAACCAAGCTTGCCAACACAAGACGGTAACAATGTTAACTTTTGTGTCAATTTAAGATAAAGAATCCTGCGCACTGTTTTTCGCAAGTCGTGTGAGTTCTTTGTTGCTTCAGCTAAACGATTTGTGAGTGCCTTTTTATGAGCTATACGAATAAAAAAGTTTCGAGTTTGAAAGCTTTGAGTTTGAGTTTTGATATTCAGCACTCCATTAGTAGAATTATAAGTTTATATTTATGTATCATATACTAGCTTTACCACCGGTTTCGCCTGCGTGGACCTCGGAAAACGACACCATATCAAATAAAATAACGTTAAAAGTATCCTATATGCTAATCCAGGACCTGGACTATCTGTGTGTTAACTTTCATTCAAATGCATTCAACGGTTAACGCGTGATTGAGTAACAAACATCCAAACATCTTTACAAACTTTCACATTTATAATAGTAGACAGGAATACGTTTACTACAGAATTAACATTTTAGTAGATATCTAATTAAAAACCATTATAAAACTTTTATCCATAGTCTCGAAGGTTTTCTTTCACGCTGAGGAAACGTAGGTAAGCTCTACTGAAGCTATAAATTATAACCGAGCAAGGTCACATTTCGGTTCAAAGACATTTATTTCTTATAAAAACATAAAAGTTCATTTACAATAAGAAATACTTAATTACATTTCACAATAAGATTTCATTTACCTCTGACGCATGCTTATAAACTTAATGACATTATGATTCATTGTAATATAAATTTATTTATAATAACATGATGATAAGACCAAATAACAATTTATAACAAATATGATATTTATAATAAATATTAAAATTTGTAATTCATTCTAATAATCTATACATTCTAATAAAATAATATTATATTCATATTTAGTGTTTTTTTTTTTGTTTGTGTGTAGATGTTTATTAAAATTTTAACTCCATATTTTTCCGTTACTTAAATATTAACCTTGCTACTCAAATAAAAAATATTGATTGTTAGATATTATATTCATATCGTGCTTACATATTTTCTGAGTTTAGTTTTAAAAATATTAATGTTTACACAGTCCTTTATTTCTTCGGGTAGCATATTAAACAGCTGTGCGCCTTCATATGTTATCGTTTTTTTACCGTAATTAGTACGCGGTCTCTCTAATTCGATTTTGTTTTTATTTCTTAGATTTGAGACATTTGGTCACTTAAAATGAATAAATGCCTGTACTCACGTTATTGCTGGGCAGCACCCTGGCAGGCAGTGCTCTGGCCACATCAGGTGACGCGGATCGTTCTCGTTCGCGCATTTCCGACCCGAGAGCCGAGCGCGCAGCCCGAGCTGATGCTTCTAGACAACCGCTTGATTTGCTCCTGAGAACAACACATGCAGTGTAATGGAACTATTACAATATAATTAAAGATGATACTAAATCCTTTAGCACTAGACATGGTAAATAATGTGAATAGTTGAGATCAACACGGCTCATCAAGATTCGTCTCATATCTTTAAGTCACAGGTGTTTTTAAAGACGAATAATAAATTGAAGATGGTATTCGCCTTGGAAGACGATGAAAATAGGTTCATTTTCCGTTACTACGTTTAAGTGGCTTATGTGTTAGGCCTGTAATACAGAGTAGCACTAACCTGACGGGCCTGTCGATGTGTCCAAGCATGGAGAGCGGCTGTTCCGCGGCGGGCGCGGGCGGCAGGTACATGACGTGTCCGCCCCACGACAGGTACGACGCGCCCGGACGCCACGTGCCCAGCTCCTCCTGCTGACAGACACCAGTTACAACACTAACACCATATGCACACTGTTTCTTTTTTTGGTGGCAAAATAGGCGTTGGTTGTAGCCAAGTAGACTTTTACCAGCCTCGGATTTTCTGGCATCTTCTACGGGCTTTGCTTCGGCAGTCAAGTGGATATCAGTTAAACAATTAAACAGGAATCTTAGTTCAACACAAAGGGTTGTAAAACAAATTGACTATTCTTCATTTTCTTTAGAATTTATTATAACTAACTAGGAAGTTAAGTAAATTATTTATTGTTAACTTCCGTCTGCTGTTACACAAGTATTCAGTCAAATATCGGATCTTTAATATTTCCTCAAGTGATTGTGGTCATCGAAACAAAAGCTTGTTTTAATAAAAGAAGCCGTTTGAAATTTACAAAATTCTGTTTGTTGTTAAACAATTGACGTTATTGTGTGAAAGCTCCTTTGCACTATGTGAAGTGTTGGAGGGATCGTCCTTAATTCGCGAGCTTCTGGAATTCATATTTCCTGACTATAAACCTACTGCTTTTTGTAATTGCCTTTTCTGTTTAACGTTTGTCACGAGGCAACTGCTAAAGATGAGGTCCTGGCTTCGATTAGGTAAGGTAAGTTTCTCAGTAGCGGCTCAAAGTCTGGAACTCTGCCCGGTGGATGGCAATAGGCTATAACATGGAACTTAATAACAGCATCGGTGAAATGTGAGTGGAAAACTGTAGGAACAACCCTGCTTAACCCTTCGAGGAATAAAGGTATGATGCTTGCGCATTTTTATGTCTTTAATTTACTGGGAAGACTGAAAGTCTTCTTCATGCAGTATTTAATTATCCCTCACCTTTTCCGAAGCCGGCAAAGACTCCTCCTTAATAGCATCTTCTTCAGAAACTTTCGCCCGCAAAGGCTGCTGGAACAACAGCGGGTTGCTCAACGAGTTGGGCGCTGACTTGGTCAAGAACCAGTTCTGTTCGGGCTCCTGCAGCATCGGCTCGTGTTCCAGATCAAATCTTCTGGAACCGAGAGCTGCTCCTAGTGCCCCTGAGACCGACTTGCGTAGCTTCTGGAGACTGTTGAAGCCTTGCTGTAGCTGCTTCCCCTGGAAACAGTCGTAGAAACACGACATCGCTTTAAACTACGCGAAATGTGTTGCGGGTGTCACATGAAGAGCTGACGAGGAATAAAGGTGCTCGGTTGAAGAGAGAGAGAGAGTTTTGCTAAAAGGAGAAAAAATATACTAAACAAATATCTGAAAAGTGTGAATAAAATTGAAATAAAGCTGCTTGTAAAGTTCTATAATGGATTCCATCATATCAATAATATTATGACCGAACATATTTTTTAAAATTTAGAGCACAGAATAATTATCTTTTCGCTAAAAGATAGGCTTTATATGTATAAGTTAGCAAAAGAAGGGTATATTTTAGAGCTCCTCACTCATCATCAGCGCATAATAATACGTTATACATTCATTACACAAATACATCACACAGCACAAAAAGCAAGTTAAATGTTAAAGCAATACACGTATAAACCCACCACCTATACTGCCCAGCACCATATTCAATACATAGGTTATAGTATGTGAGTACCTTTACCCCTCGTCGGCGTCCGCGGGAAGTTAGGTGAGATATTAGTTTGTTAGTCACCTGGTTAATCTAAAAACACTACAACATTCAAAATTACTAGAAAATTTGTGAAGCTTAAAATTTATTTGTACTGAGATCTAGAACGATATTATTATTAGTATGTTAAGTTTTATTATTCAGTTCGATCATGAAGTTTTCTTAAAAAGAACAGAGTGAGATACTGTTTTGTTAATACATAAAAAAATGCTGGTAAAAGGACAAAAAAACAAAACTAAAAGGAACAAAAATTCGTCGTCATAAATTATAATAAATAATTATAATATAAAAGTGAAACCCAAAAATCCATTCGTTCATAGCCAAACGTTTTCACCTGAACATATCCATAATTTATTTTAATATTAATTTATGTATTAGTAAAATAATAATATCGTTTTAGGATCAGGAGTAGTGTGGAGTCACAAACTAATGGCTCTGCCTAACATCCCTGCGGCAGGGTGCGCACTCACCCGGTCGTGCTGGTCGCGCGGCAGCGACAGGCTGAAGGGCTGGTGCGCCGCGCTGTAGGTGTGCGGGCCGCGCGCCAGCAGCGCCGCGCCGCCGCCCGCGCCCTCCGAGCTGCTGTCGCCCAGGTCCTGCTGCGGGGTCCACGCTGCCGGGCAACACTCTTGCGCCTGCGCACACCCACAATAACAGATACACTGGTTAACTGTAAGTCCAAGTCTGAACCTTTAAGACGCAGGAGTTATATTCTGAAATCCACAGGATGCAATTGGCGTCTTTTCTGATCTCTCTAAGGCTTTTAACTACGTCAAATACGCAAATTAAACCACTACAGAATTCGTGAACGACCTGCCGATCTTGTTCTATCCTACCTATCTCAAAGACAGTAAAAAATATATGTAAATAGTGTCTCATTTGAGGGGTCTCTGTTTAAAATGGGCGTGTCACAAGGCTCAATTCTTGGTCCTTTCCTGTTCTTGGCTTATATAAATGACCTTTCAGATATGATGTGCAAAATATGATATTATTTTGTTTGCGGATGATATAATAAAATAAGTAGAAAAGGTATGAAACTAGACATCATTTTTTTAAAATAATCTTTCAGCCTATAATTTATTGATCATGAGAAATCGAGAAAAGGGCTAAAGGGCTTTTAATAAAAACGGTACTAAAACAAAATGTCTCAAGTTCTCCCTGTTAAATGTACCCCAAGTAGGTTTACACGTAATGCTTGATGGCAAAGAACTCGATCTAATAATGAAACAGTGCTCTTAGGAATTACAATAGATTTGAAGCTGTAGTAGGGTCTTCACATCACAGCTCTGTCGAAGAGACTGAGTTTTGCAGCTTTTATAGTCAGAAAATATTAGACAGTTAAACGATACTGCCCGACTGGTATATTTACTACTGGTATATTATAATAAGTTAATTTTTGCCATTAAATTCAACAGTATTGATTGTGAATTAACTTTTTATTTTTTGAAACAGTATCCATAAAGTTTCTTACAACGTTGACTTTGACTTTAACGTATAGAGAATTCAGGTGCATGGTTCGAAAATGTTACGAGACGAATATGAGATTTAAATATGTAAGTCATGCGTTTTATAATTGTTTGTTACTTCGTTTTTATACTCACGTGATGTCTTGAGGGTGAGTCTATCCTATGATCGGAGTGCGCGTGGTCGCCAGAAATGCCCGAGTCTCCCGACTTATCAGCCGACTGGTCAGATCGTGGTGACGATTCCGCTGATATATCGCCTGACATCTTTGTCTCTACCGCTAGCGGTTGGGTCTCTGTATTTCGAAAGAAAAAACAAAACGTAATTTATGTGTAACATAACGTTTTAAAATAAAATAAACTAAAATGATGACTTTGAGAAATAGACTCCAGATAAATGAATTCAGGGTAAAAAAATAATTCAGCCGATAATTGTTAGACCTTTCCTCAGATTACGAAGAGTTTAATCGTCTACGCTAGTTTAATACGATCTGACGAACAACACACATCATTGAGAATTTTTTGGAACTTTTAGTTATGCAGGTTTCCTCACAATATATTCATTCACCGTTAATAAAATTCTGATCCGCAATCAATACACATCAAAGGTCTATTCTCAATACGCAATGTAAATAAAATTGTGAATAGGTACCTGCAGCGAGATGATCATCCAGAGACGCCAGCTGCCTCCAGGCCGCAGCGGGTGAGAACCGCGGCACGGCGCGCTGCTTCTTGGGTAATGTGGGCCGCAGCCGCAGAGATATGCCCAACGAGCCTTCAGAGCACGAGCCTTCCGACCCGTCCGATGATAGAGCAGACTCTGATGATACTGCAAGGAACAGGAGGAATTTTATTAGTAATTGTTATTGTTTTAGCACACAAAGCTAAAGTCCCGTACTACAGATAGAAAAATACCCTTTGTCTTAGCTGTGGAGCGTATTGTATCGTGATACGAGCGCAATGTGCTCACATAATATTGCCAGTTTATAAGGCTACTGTTAACAACAAACAACACAATAAATAATTAAATGTTATGTTCTTTTTTTATATAACGTTGCACCACACTGGCACACACCAATACTTCATGCACAAATACTTTACCAAGTTAATTAAAACAATGTCAACATACTATTCTTAATTTTGCTTTCCTCCTTCATTTTTGCATTGAATTTATCAAACTCCGCGTCTTCCTCGTGGTAACTGAGCAACTTTTGTTCGATCAGGTGGAAGTTGGAGATTTCCTCGATGATGGGGCTCCCCAGTCCGGGGAAATCCTTCAGGTTCTCGTGAGTGTTCGTTTGCTTGCTCTCGATCATGCCAAAGTAGAACTGTTTTGACGGTGCTTCATGCTTCTGTCTGGAAAGACATTAAAAATAAAATTAGAAATAAATCATGAAATAGTAAGTAAAACACATAATAAATAAAAGAAGAGGTCTTAAATCTATATGAAAATGGTTGCAAATGTATAATAACATCGTATACTTACTTTTCTTGTGGAGGTTGGTTTATCAATGATTCCAACTTCCTAGTGGGCGAGTGTTCAGGCGTGGACTCCTTGCCCGAAGCCTGTCCTCTGTCCGGCATCGGTCGGCTGTTCTCTTTGCTGTTCGGTTTGTATTTATTGTCAGAAATCTTGGCTTTTGCGCTGACATTCGGCTGTCTAGTTTTGTCCTCATTAGCTCGACTCAAAGGCCTCCTACTGATGACCTTGGCATCTGGCTTACTTGCAGCACTTGTTGGACTAGACTTTTTGACTTTGCTCGGTATTTTCGTTGGGCTCCTCTCATTCTTCTCTTGACTAGTTTTGGTTTCATTATCATTAACTTTACTGCCTAATTGGTTTCTAATTCTACTCGTAGCCTTCTTAAGTTCAGCTTGAAATTCATCTTTTTCTTCATTATTTTTCACCAATAGTGAAGGAAGAGATTTTCTCAATGGTTTGCTGGTCTCCGCCAGGGGGCTAAGCTTGCCCACCCTGAGTTGTTCGCCGATGGCTTTCATCCTGCTCTCGTGCGCCGCTCTGGAGGATTCGCTCTCCCTCTCACTTGTGATCAAGGTTTCATCGAAGGTCCTCTCCCTTCTGAGCGTGGGCAGTTCACTGTCATCTTTCTTGAACCTCTCGGAGTACCTGAAATTCCTGTTTAAAAGTGGAGTCTTCCACGCTTCGCTGTGTTCGTTCTTGGATGTCTTCGCTCGACATCCGCTCATCCTGTCTATTCTCGTCTTCCTGTAGTCTTGTTTCGTTTGTATTAATCGTTCCTCTCTTTTCAGTGATGCAGTAGTCTGTATCATGTCTTTGTTGTCAGGGTATTTAAAGTGTTGCTCCTTGTCTTTGCAAGGCGATCTGTATCGTCTTTCGAACGCTTGGTTGTCGCTCATATCGAGTGATTTGTATTCGTGATATGAATTTCTGAACTGCAAGTTGTCTTGACCGTTCAGTTTTTTGGTTTCGTTTCTCGTTTTAAACAGTCTTAGTTTCCTCTGGGGTTCAGGTCTCGCGTTCCCTTCGCTGGAATCTGGCGATGAACCTTCGAAGTTCTGTAAAACCATAATGATATTATTATTAACACGAAATCAACAATTCATGCAAGTCAACTACCTAAATACGAATGCTACTTACGTCATTGGTGGGTGGAGGGGGTGCTCTGTATTTTTTTCGAAAATGTTTGTTACCATTTCTCGTTTTCTGTTCCTCTTCGATCCTTAGATCTGGCTCAGAACCAAATCGCTTGTTTATACTGCTGCCTGTAATCATAAAATTTCAAGTAGTAAGTACATTCCAGGGACAGAAGCAAATACTTAATCGACAATTGAATTGAATCACTGAAAGGTGTTGCGATGGATTGCGTTCTATTATGAATGATATTAAGCACAGTACTCACTGTCATGTCGCAGCTCCAGGTTGGTGTGTGACCTGTGCAGTGGGTCTCGCTCCCGTGCGCGCATATCACTGCTCTCGCCTGATGTTCCCGCCGATCGCGACCGGTACGCATTTGCGTGCTGGAAATGAGAAAAAAAGGAGAATATATCAGCTACTAATCATTCAGTAACTTACTCCATAATAGCATATCCTGTAGCATAAACTGTAATATAAACTATAGTGTAAACGACTCCCTCTTACACTGCTTTAAAGTTGAAAGCAAAACAAGAATTGTGCTATAATACTCAAAAACAATTTTTATTCCTGTCATCAGTAGATATATTAAGATTGCTTACCACATGTCCATGCGGCACATTTTCGTGGATTGTGTTGGGTCTTCTCCCGCTGATGGTGCCCCCAGAGTGCAAGATGGCGCCATTGTCCGTGCTGCGCAGGCGCGGCGACTCGCACAAAGTTGGCAGCACCTGTGCGAAGGATGGAAGTTAAAGATGATCTGTCAAACGTATACCACTGTAAATTTCAACTGTTTTTTGTTCTTCGACCAGCATCTTTATCAGTTTTTTGGCTCGCAGACAAAAAGAGTGAAGGCTGATTTTTCAACAGCTGATTATACTTAAGAGAAGTTATATTTCGTTATTCTGACAACTACAAAAAATTTTACTATTCAAATTTCAAATTAATACCTATATAACTTTTATCTAGGCATTGAAAACTCGGGCTTAAGTATATTGGGCATATTGATAAAAATACGAGTAGGCTATCTATTAGCCCAAGCACAATGTTGTATGTGATTTATTCATTTTAGAAAGTCATGCAATTTTCTTAGATCTAAACATAAACTGTTTTAATCGTCTATAAACAATTTTCTAAGAGTTAATAATAGATATAAACACGATATTTATTATTAACGATCAAGGCTGATGTGTACCTAAAGATGAGCATTATTATTTCTAATCTTTATAGCAGTGAAAGTAAATAAATTATTATTATGGTTTACAGCATGGCTAGTACCGTGATTATAATTAAATAATTAATAATGGTCATAGTTATCGTGAAAGAATTTATTCCTCTGAGTCATTTGTGATTATGTCTTTATTGAATGGAAATGTTCTCAGAGAGAAATCTTTCCTTCAGTGGAAGAAGTGCAGCAAGAGTTTTTTGCGATTAGTTGCACACTTTTTTCTTACGTGTCATCGGTTCACACTTCACACAGACAACAGTCAATAGTGACTTTATTGAGATTATGCCTGGAAAAGAAGGCGAGAGCAAGTAAGACATCAACTGAATGGAAACCCCGCCTTCTCATTCAATCTGGAAGAAGTCTTACATTCCCCATTTAGAGATTTTATCTGCAGCGGCAGCTTTTTTTTAGTGGCAGTTGATAAGTGTCAAGATCGTGTACGTATACAGATAATGCCCTAAGTCCAGCAGTGGACTGCGATGGCTTAGTAGTGAAGTAGTTACCTTAGGCGCGAGTCGCGGCGGGTCGTGCGGCAGCGTGTGTGCGCGTCGGCCGCGCTGCGGCGGTGGCGCGTGGCTGCCCGCTTGCCCCATGCCGCGCCAGGTTCCTCTACACACACATCTGAAACAAAGTAGGAAAAATTATAGCTTGGTATTACTCTCTGAGATAACAGCACTATCCTTAGAGAATGTACCAGGAATGTATCTGTATGATAATGTACCTGTATCGATCTTATAATTGTATGTTAAAGGTCCAACGTCACTAGTGTGCCTACATAGTGAATTCTATGTCAACTATACATATAGATATAAAAAACAATAAGTTCATGATAAGTTAAATGTATATTCGTATACATACGACTATACATTTAACTTATAAAAATATGTCAACTATACATGTATAGTTGACATATTTTTTGTTTCTTTTTTTTTAATTTGAATATAAAAAATTGACACTATACAAATAGATATCCTTATTGTTATGTATATCTATATGTATAGTTGAAATATTATTTTTTTCAAATTAAAAAAATATTTAAACTATACATAGCAATAAGTTCATGATAAGTTAAATGTGTTTAAAGGCCTTATATTCGCAGTCAGCTTTAACCAACATGAAGAATGAAATTTTAATGAAATTTAAGATTTCAAGTTATTTAAAGCTTTGACTGTTGTAAACTATGAGATGAGTTTCAAATAAGAAAATAAGTGGACGGAGGCCATTTTGTTTACATCTTTTCACTTCAGTTCAAATCATATAAAAAGCGATGAGCTGATGTTCTCAAAATTGACCCCATCGACCTATTATCTCCCTAGTTGAAACATATGTTACAAAATCATGTTTTAGGCTCAATTCTATGTGAATTTATTGTGTTGTGGGTATTTTGCTGATATAAGTATCGTTCAGTTTCCTCTGTAGAAATGAGCAGGAAGATATAAAACGCGTTATTATTACAAAACAATTTCACTTCACCTTTCGGAAACATTAAAACTCATTGTTGTCTCTCAGTCATGCTAAGTTGTAAATGTTTGTTTGTACGCCAATATATTACTTTACACACTTTACTACGATACTAAACTTTATAAGAGAAAGTTGTTTTGAAATCTTACCATTATATCTATTTTTCCTTATTAGTAATGCGTCTGCGCATCATAAGTTAATAACGAGACTCAATTACTTTCCCTGTGACTGTGCTCAGCGATCAGTCACCTTGGCCTATACCTGTCCCTACCAGAAATCAAATATAACGCCGTATCACATTTCCTTCATATTTTTTTCAAATTCAAAATGTTGATTAATTTTAATTGCAGCGTAAATCCAAAATATGTCAATGTTGAACCTGTTTTATACAAATCTTTCGTGATTTGTAAATTATTTGTTTTAACTTTCTCTAATGGTTAATTCACCGTCGGCATAAATAGTTACATTGGTTGTTATTTATTACTTTCTTAATGTTGTAGCTCCTGCAAGCAAATCTATGCTGTACATTATTTTACATTAGATGGATCACTATAAACAAAATCCAAAGTTTTTAGAACACCAACGTAGCGTCAGACGCCGAAATCTATCCAATAATTATGAGCCATAGATTTTAATGTTGTCCGTTAATTTACTTCCTAAAGACGTTAAAAAAGGAACCAAACTCACTACCGACGACTAATTCGTAGCTATTACCGCCAGAGGGCGCCCGGGCAACTAGTCCCTGCTTAATAAGATCCCGGGGCCCTCATATCTCAGGGCCAGTTAGGACAAGCCTGCGAGCACGGTGTGCGGCCCGCACCGACAATTTAGGTAATTTATGGTAACCAGTACTGCTTAGATTTATGGGAATGGAAAGCTGCCGAGGCGTCTAATGAGAGATTTAAAAATAACAGCGTTTCTCTTTCTTGTCTATGGATATGGATATTGATGTCCTACGGGGTCAACGAGATAGGAATTTATTAGCGTTCATCTGTATACCTACCTCTCTACATCTATGTACCCTCAAACCCTACTCAGCGCATACTCAAGGATCGCATACCTAGTCAGGCAAATTGCCTGGCCTATATAAGGATAAACAAGCCAAGGCTAGAAGAAGTAATCGATGAAAAATGCACCGTAGAGAAAACATTAGTGCCTAGATTGATTTAAACGCATCAGATGTCCTCTAGCTTAGTTCATATGTATGTATGGAAATAAAAACAAAGACTAAGGGTTGACACACAGTAAAAGGAAAATGTATGTAAACTTAACCACGGCTGACAAACCCAAAGGGTTCGGCGGAGATGTAGTCATAGTTGTACACACAGATACATACATAAGTATATATACGTACCATCTATTTTACAACTAAACGAAGGCGTATAATTATAGGCATGTCGATCAATGTAAATGCATTACCATCACCACAGTAACGTTGATAGTTCACGCATTACAAGATCGATGGTGCTATTCAAGTCAAGGGATTGCTCACATATCTAATCTTATACAAGTAAACGGCCAAGATATTCCCACGATATTTGCTCAAATATATTAAATTAATTCAACCCATTGATTCGTAGCGGTGTAAAGTAAACGATCTAACGGATACTGGATGTACAATAAACAAACAATTAACAAACAACATTGTTCCGATGAATATGTAACAGTTGTTAGTTTAATCAGGATCGTGACACAGATAGTCGTAACTAACGCAGATCACATCCGCGTTCAGTGTCGCACAGAAAACGTGCGATTAACGTATAATTATAGAATTAAGACCGTGAGGTTATAATTATCTGTCCTGGGGGCAGGGGGACGTAACAACGTATACTAGTTAGAATTACAATGCTACTAAGTACATATTATAATATTTTATAACACGCTTCGGTCACCGACAACCATTCGACACACAACGTGGGTACATATATTCATCTTACTTATCACAGATGATGGCATAATGTTTGTAACATCAAAATACTACTGTTATCATTGGAAGTAGGAGAGTTGTTTCCACTATTTACTCATTGCCCATCCTTTGAGATACGATTATAATACTTTTGCTTTATTGTACAAAAAAGCTGAAATTCAGAGATATGTTTTGAGAAGACCTTTGGCCAACAGTGGACTACGTTTGGTTGATATCATATGTCATAGTGTCATATTTATAGTCAAATGTTATAGTGTTCAAGTACAAGTTTTCGTTGATCTACATTCTATGGCCACTCCCAATAGTTGGAGCCAATTCATGTGAAGCGGGGGTCGGGGAGAAGAAATCGGCAAGAAGAGTCTTCTCGACGTCACGGAATCAAAGAAGCCGTCTTTAGTGCAACGTAAATGTTGGAATCCATTCTTCTCTCGCCAACCCTGCTCATCGAAGGCAAAAGTGCATATCTTCGTTGTTTTCTCGCGGGGAAACGACGCGGATGCGCGCGGCCCCACTTTCTTTATGATAATCCGCGCGTGCGCACCGACGAGACAAACACTTAGCGATAGATGAATCATATGGGTATAAGATGTGGTTCAAGGGTTAATTTAGTATGAATATTAAGTTTTATGTCTTAAATATGTGGTGAATACTGCTTTCTCTCAGCAGTTGTTGCTAAGAGACGGGTGCAGTATGGCATTTTATTAATATTTGCGATAGACGCAGGATGTATACCTACGTATGTATGTAAGGTACTTATTTCTGTCTTGCATAATCATCAGCCTATAACCAGCTGCTAAAAAGCCCTCTTTACACATACAAGAACGATCGTCTGGCAATAACAACCAATAAGCTCATTTGTTTTTATTATTAATTACCTTTACTCGCCATCTTCAAAACCTAATGAATAACAGAAGCAAAAGACAGAAAGAAAGAAAATGTGTTTATTGGCATACTCGTAGAACAACAATAAAAAATTTGGTAAAGATAAAATGGTGCCGTAATGCCAAAGGGGCCCCTGCTTAGCATACGTTAGTTAGCAGCAATACTTGCTACTAAACGTATAAATAACAAGTATGGTTTGAGACAAACATACCGCATACATATTTGCCTAAAACCTCAGCGACTCACTGCAAATTGCACATCTATCCTTCTGCACTAAATCTTTAACCCCGTTATGTACTGCAGTTCGCTTCGCACGAGATACCGACGCATCTCTTCCTAGAATCTCGGGAGTTCTTCTCGCGAGATCACGCCGATACACACACGTTTCTCATGTATAACTAGCCTATGGTAGGATACTGGAAATTATTTAGCCATAGACTTAGAAACATCCGTTTATTACACGATTAGTGCAGTAAATGATCCTTCACAGTTTTGTCATAGACTAACACTATTTTATGACTGTGGTTATGTGGTTTACTGCCTATTTCCGTCTTAGAGAATAATTCAAACACGTAAGGTGACTCTTTCAAATTATGTCACAAAGTGTTTACGGTTGTTGTCTAGCGTTTAAAGATTTGAGAAGGTATTTTAGTGACGTTTACCTATACGTCACTAAAATACCTTCTTGTACATGTAAACGCCCTGTTGGTACTTATAGATCAGCCTCTTCTGATGGAGTGGATCCACTACATTACACGGTCACACATATGTCTAAACAAAGCCATAATCTCCAAATACTACCGTTTTAACATATCACAGAGAAGTAATTAGTCTGTATCAATTGAATATATTCCAAATTAAGTTTTAAAATAGGCATTAAAGTTTTTCTCCAGCATCCACCACATCTTCGCCGCATTATCTTTACCGTTCCATAATCGTAGATCGGACGACAATTATCGCGCATGATTTACGAGGGGGCTAGCAGAGGAAGGAATGCTATAAATAACGATTAATGGTCCAGTATCGGCGGCGAGGGTTATTTATCGGCGGCCGCTGATTCACATGCTGCGGCCTTGCGCTAATAGTTAAAAGGTGTCGACTGTTACTGTTAGAAGTGGATTTTTGTTGCGTTCTTCAATGTGCTAGAGATGCTATTTGAAGGGGGAGACCCAAAACTAAGCAATATTTAAAAGTTAAGACACTTCGAAAAACACAAGTGTGATTAAGCTCTATATTATTACCTGGTAGGTACAATTTTTCTGATACTCTAGGATAGGCAATGCAGCTGCGGTGGCAGTGCTATTGCAGATGTCCATAGGCGACGGTGACCACTTATCCTCAGATGGGTTTCCTGCTTGTTTAGCACTCTATGGCATAAAAAAAGGCTAGACAGACAAATAAAGCTGTAGGTTTATTGATCATGCCGCCCACATTTCCTAGTGGAATTGAAGCAACTGTACCAAAAAGGGCCGAATAGAATAGGCTGGACTTTAGTGGTCTACTATGATGTGTCATTGCGTTTTTGCTGGCCTACAACAACTACAAAAAACTCTATTTATGATTAAAGCAGGCGTAAACACAGTTTTATTTGCCCAAATAGTAAATCCTACTAATATTATAAATGCGAAAGTTTGTGAGGATGGATGGATCTTTGTTACTCTTTCACGCCAAAACGGCTGAACGGATCTGAATAAAATTTGGCACAAAGATAGATTATAGTCTGGAATAGCATATAGGCTAGTTTTTATTCCGGGAAAATGCACGCGGGCGAAGCCGCGACCGGAAGCTAGTAGTAAATATAGTCTCGAGTAAGACCATATTTGTACTCTATTTTTAAGTGAAATAAATGAATCTGAATCTGAATCTGAGTAAATATCTACGATCACTAAACTCTTCAATTATGAAATGCTAAAACAACCTTTGAAAGGTTCCCCTATCATAAAAATATATGAAATAGTTGCGTCATAAAATATTTTTACCAACTAACTACCGTTTTACTTTAACCACGCTCATTGAAGCAGTAGGAGTTTAACTCCTCAGTATCGAAGTACGTGTAAATGGTTAACTGTAATCAGTTAATAAGCATGTCGGGTTAACGATACTAACTGTTGCGCTGCTAATAGATAGACAAGGTAATTAGATTTGATGGATATTTAACTATAATTGTTAACTAGTTATTTTCTAGCAGGTTACTTGGCGGGCGACATTGTGGGAGACATGACGGGTTTAACTTGACTCCTTTAATAATGACTGTTCCTTAAGACCTCTACAAAGAGAGATGGGGAAAGAGTGTTGGGAGAGCTTTGCTCTGCAGTGGGAAAAAATCATCATAATCATCATCATAATCATCATCATCATCATCATCGGCCAGAAGACATCTAACTAAAATCCCCACGCTTGGCAGGCGGCTTGGGGATCGCAGTGGCTCACCGATTAGTGAGAGGACGCTGCTGCCCGTCCTGCGGTGTCTGGCCGCAGTTTTAAGACGTACCCGGGTCTTTTTTCTTAGTAACAAGTCGTATATATATTTTTCTAATCCTTCATAGATCACGCTCGCAACTATTAGGTAGCTATCAGTTACTTTGTATCAAAAGTACCTACAAATAATTTTATGGAGATAATCTCCTCATTTATTTAAATCTTATTTGAATACAGGCTGAAGTTTATCCGGGGAGTAAGGTCACGTTACGTTGTTATATTAACATAAGCTTATCCTTTGGAGATCCTGGTCCATTAGCATCCATAATATCGAGATTATTATGAAACGATTGTTACAAAGTACTCTAATTAAAACAAAAGGATTTTAGAAACGTGATACTTGTAAAGCAAATGAAAGTATGTGTTTAGTCAGAAAATTTTGTTTTGAGTAATTTTGTTTATTTTTTATTATCTAGTTTACTGGTTTTTACTTTTTTTTTACAACAAATTTGAATGCGTTTGTCAGCACTGATGGCAGCGGCGTGCACAGAGTTTTTAGATAGAGTAGGTAGACAATTTTAAAAGCTTACTTACCAATAATACCTACTGCGTGTTGGTATTGGTTCGTAGTCTTGTCGATTAAATATTGATGTATGTGATTTGCCACCTCAAATATCATATAATAAATATTTATCTGAGTTATGTAGGGTAGGCAGTGTCTTTTTGTCTTTATGCACCGCACGCCACTGCCTGAAGTTAAGTGAGAATGCTGCCGAGGATGGATCACGCAAGCTCAAATAATATCTATTCACTCTCGCCTTGAAGATTTCTAAGTTATACGAATCGGGGAACATAAACGCCAGCAGAGAATTCCATTCCCTAGCCGTTCGCACGAGAGACGATGGAGCAAAACGCTTAGTGCGTATAAAAGGAATATCAACGACATACGGGTGGAAGCCCTCCCCACGCCTGGTCGTGCGATGGTAGAATGGAGAAGGTGGTCTTAAACACATAATTTACGTGAAAGATGTTGGTGGATAAATTATATTAAATCTGAATATTGCTAAAAGCTGACCTTTACCCAGATATACCTAGATCGCTATATAGTTACTTACGTAAATACAGGACAAGTCTGTCTGTTTGTCGGTCTAGTACAAATCAAGATGATATTTGATATGTAATACACTGCAGTATTAATTAAACTGTTAAATCGATCCAGTCATGTTCACGTGTCAAACCTGCTTACACTGTAAAGGAAAAGCGTGAGAACTGACACGCAAAGGCAAAAACGTCATGTCATAATTACTTACGACAGCAATTAATGACAAACAATTTAATTGTTTACCATTAAAAGCAATGAATACGGTGACGGAAACTGTCGAAGCAGACGCGTTTGCACGTGCAGAAGATTTATGTCATCTTAGATAAGTTGTATTCATACGGTTTTTGTTTACATATGTGATCAACATCTTATAAAAACACTAGCTGTGCCCGCGACTTCGTTCGCGTGGATGTCGGAACTTAACAATGTATTTTTTAGTGAGACCAAATGCACTTAACCCTATTTTTATCTAAAATAAAAGATTTTTTCTAAAATAAAAGTAGCCTAAGTTACTTCTTATTACATCAGCTACCTGCCAATAAAAGTCCTGTCAAAATCGGTCCAGCCATTTCAGAGATTAGCCTATACAAACAGACAGACAGACAGACAAAAATTGTAAAATATGTTATTTTAGTGTATGTACCGTATATATATTCATATAAATAAAATTGGAGTGTCTGTTTGTAATATTGAAATAATTCAATATTACAAACAGACACTCCAATTTTATTTATATGTGTATAGATGTATAGATTACGTTACATTGGAACATTTGATAGATGACATTCGATAACAATACAATAAACGAACCCCTTACGTATTAATATACGTGGTGAAAATATGTTACGTATGATGTTTATTTTGCCAAATAAGTTTATTAACGAGTACTTAAAGATTTAATCTAAAAATAATAGTTATTGGAAGATTATTCAATTGAGGATTCTTTACTAAAATTTTATAGATCTTAACTATTATTGTAAATATTAAGTTTTTCAAGCTTACACGTCAAAATTATGCGATTACTGATTTTATACATGATATAAATTGTTCTTATTCCGCGATTTTTATTGAGGGCCTTACCGATTATTAGCAACAAACTTAATAAAAGATATTTAATAAGATTTTCAAACGTCTTTCAGATAAAAGTACTTATGTGTGAAAAACCAAAATTAACCAGGGCTTTTTGGTCACCAACGTTTGAATTATTGATGAAATAGAGCATTAGTGGGTACATAACAGCTTAAACTTAGCAAATATAAAACCCTAGATACAACATTAGATTATCGTAATTGCAAATTTGTTGATCTCTTAGATGCATCAAACTAACCCAAATAAGTCGCTAACAAGCCCAGTACACTTCAAGTTAGCTATCATTACTGCTTACCTGGTCTAATTGCAGTGCCAATGCGGCATAGTGACGCAATAGTGCAACTGTTGTAGCTGTAGCAACTTGTTCACGCAGTTTAGTTACGTTGGCACCGGTGATGAGGCGCAGGCGTTTACACAAGTCAGTCGCTTTAGATCAGTGAAACAGTTGAACCAAAACGTTAAAGGAATTGACTCATTGCTTCGGCAACGTCAGTGTCATAAAGTCATTTTTTTTTCACAGCTTCATTATTCGGGTTATTTAAAGAAAATCTTTAGTTCATCTAGATACGTTTACATCAAAGCTTTATAGAAGTGATCATGGCATAAAGTAGGCTACATGCTATTTTTATACATGAAAACCTATTAAAAAGTTATTCACAATACGTCATCAACTTTTACTCTAATCCTTTCTTAAGTAAAATATCGAATCGGTTTTTCTATAACCCAAAATCAAATTTATTTGCTCGAATATGGTATTGTTACAGATGTTATAGGCCTATAATATTAAATTACAGCATTTCTGCCCCTTGGGGCGAGCAAATTTGAAATGATACACAGATATTTAAAGCTATTATATTGCATTTATATTAGTAAACTACCTAGGTATCTTATTTTCTAAATATTCTTTAATGCTATAGTAGTTTTTACTCATTAAGAATTTGTTAATAATATTTATTTCAAATCCACACTTTTATAAATGCGAAAGTAACTCTATCTGTTTGTTATATCATGACGAGTAAACGGTCCTGGAGAAGGACATAAATATCTTAAGACTATTGTAGCAAAAGACAAATTAAAAAATAAATACAAAATTCACGTAGATGAAATCGCGGGCTAGCATACCATAAAACCAACGTTTGACATCTCCTCTGTACCATAAAAACATCGACATCGCGCTTTGCCAATGCAACCTTTTCATTACTAATGTTGTAATATGTAAAGTTTAGCTATTGGAATCTCTGTTATCAAATGAAAAGTGATCGTCAAAGCTCGATTACATGTAATCATATAGAGACCATAAATAATAACGACCTTTGAGATCCGCCGACTGACTTCAATGCTATCGAGAATTTAACGTAAATAGTATCCTGATGGAACAAATTTTCCATAGGTGTCAAATTAATTAATGCTATAGGTTGAACATCACATAGTAGTGTAGTGTTAAATATTTTGTATGATCTCCTAAAGTTACGAATTGAAAGAAAAGATAGTAGGTATACTTTTTTCAATACTTAAAAGTGAATATATATACTATTTACTGATCTTACATATTCTTTGAGAAGGTATAGTACAAAGGTGTATATAAATATGTATTTTTTTGTAAGGTCATCCATTTAAATCTATTTAATTACTAATATAATACAATTTAATTTTACTAACTACTAAATACACGCGTCAAAATACTCATTCGCATCGTTGTCAACCGGCAGTGTGCCCAGAAGACTAGCAGCGTTGCCACGCTGTATGGCAATGCTGATTCTTTGAACAAAGAATAGGCCAGCCTTCTGCTCAATATGTAATTATATAATAATATAATGCTTGATGTTTAGTGCTATTATAATTATACAGATTTAGATATCCTTTGATTGTAGAATGTTTGTAGTCTATAAACATTATCTTCTAAATCTCGACGATAAGATCTCTATCATCAAGATTTCCTAGATCTAGTTGCGTAGGCCACAATTATGCATTATCTATAAAACTGAACATTAATAGCAATGCACAGCTATCCACCCTGCGGGGCCGGAGGGGATCATTATAACGTTAACAGTTATGCGCGCGCACGGACGTGGAAAATTATTCGCCGAGGTGCGCCCGCGCTTCCGCGCACTGTGCCTGCGTGCGGAATAAGAAGCTAAAGAAGGTACACTTCATATACCATAATGGAAGCCAAACGAAATAAACTGATTGGGAAAACTCTGTAAATACGAAGATCTAAGTGTCAGACAGTTTTGACAGAGTCGATGTTGATGATCAATTTGTAACTAAAATGACTAAGCCCGTATTAATGAAACATTCCTAACCAAGTAGGTACTGAATCCACACATTATTGAATATAATCTTACCAACGTCAATTTCTATAATTAATTTACTTTTATATAATATATACTTTATAGAGCTCATTCGGTGAGATTAGTAAAGCCTATACTAATTCACTCTCTTTGTGAACACATCACTTTAGAAGCGGCCCTTCTACACTTTCTTGTTTAATGGTATACGCTTGCGTCGCGCGGGAACATCAGCGCATCTTCGATGTTCAGATGAAGAGATAGCGTCGCTCTCATGCGCCAGTTTAGTGTCGTACAAGAGGACAGGTCGTTGGCTTGCCACATTGTTTGGGAAGGGGTAAGAAAGATAGAAGGTTGTGAAAGATAGAAATATCAAAGAAAAAGAGAATATTAATGATTTAGATAGTAGGCAGTAGAAGGCCAGAATATTGCTTAAATGAAATGAAATTATTTATTTTGCAATTAGGATTTTCAATCACTTTTTCACGTCTTTTTAAACTAGATTGCGTCGGCATTGCCTATAACTATCCCTGAGAAGAAACGCCGAAACAAACTTAGGGGTCAAGGTCTATTTTAAAGTCCAGACAGATTATAGTAAGGATATATGTGAGACAAATATGGAATGGCCTTTCGAAGAAAGTGCCATAGCTATTTGAGCTGATCTTTCGCAACAGAGGGCAAGCACGCATCAGTCATCGTGAGAATTAACGAATTTAAGAGCGTTCAGGCTACATCTCATTCACATTTACAATGTATAGCGGTTATATGTAAAAGATGATTTAAATTTAATCGCCATTACAATATCAAAATAATGAAGGTGTCTCCACTAATATGTTACTCTGATAAGAGTTCCTAACGTAAGATTAAATAAAATCCATAATATTTGTCGTATCCGTTGCTTTAAATTTTTGGTATAGATCTTTTAAGTTTATCACCATTATAAAATGTAAAAATGAAGAGTACCTACATATATAATAATTTTTTACAAATATTTTGAAACGAGGTTAATTAAACACAACAAATTTCGTGCAAAGTAAACCAACTTCGAGAGCTAAGGTAGTTATCTTGTTAGATTACCCGCAACAAAATTACGATGCGAGACGTAATACACATCTCTAATACGCCATTTAACTCGACGTTCGCCGAAAATAGTCTAAAATATATCTCTATCATTATCTTATTATAATTTCTGCTATCAACTAAAACCATGTCGCCTGGCAGACTGCGTGTCGCGCCCCGGTTCATCGACTGCTCTTAGTGCTCAGTGGCCGTTTTAGAGTGCACGCACTGCCCATTCACCGCCAGGGGCCAAGACTCGACGCTACTACTGCTCGTAAAAGAAAGGTTGATGGACTGTGTACTGGTTGTTTGGTCGTGATTATAGACAATTAGGGAGTTTGTCTATGATTGTTGTTGTTAATAACGGCATATTTATTGCTGTAATTAGCTATCTATAAATTAATAATTTAAGCTTCAAAAGCTTGAGTAGGTAATCGCTGATGACATTAATTGTAGGTAGATTGTTGATTATGAACCTTTAAGATTGTAATACTTTTATTTTACTAAAGCTTAAGTCTCATATATCTAAATAATTATTCGCCTTATTATTTCTAATTATTCAATGAAGGCCTAAAGGATTCTTCAGTATGAAATAAAAAATTGACTTATATCTTTTCTCTCTATTTCAACATCAGTGCTACATGAATGTGCATCTAATAAGAAACAACGTTACCGTCGCGTGCCGTCTGCGCACCTGTTGCTCACATGCATGCGCGAACGCAGTCACGCAGATAACACACAGAAGTGCAACTGATTAACTGATGCACCGGTTAACACAGAACTGTTGCTTAAACTAAGTCGGTGCTTGGTGTTAGGTGAGCATGGGAAATGTATGAAACTAGAACACTTAATCAGGCTATGTTTCCGTGTTTGTAAGTAATCGTGTGGGAGTGCGCAGAAGCATTCACCTCCAACTTTACGCAGATAACATCGATGACAATCTGGTTACCCCTAGGCTTACAATTACAGCGGAGAGGAAAAACACGCGACAATGAAGTTACGAGACTATTTGTGGCTGATTGTGTATCACACTATTTATGGCAAACTCTGCTGATCTAGTCTGCTTAATATTTATTTATTTTACTTTAATAACAACGGCCTGGGACCAATTATAATAATTAAAGCTATATATAAGTCACTCTCACAATACTTCAAACTGATAAGATGGTATAAATTAAGGAAGTATTGATGACAAATGCCATTTGTCCGTTTTGAACATAATTCAATTATGGTATGGAGGAACGAGGTATGGTGTTCCTCCATTGAAAAGGGAGGATCCTCAGACCAGGCAAGGTGGTTAGCCTGGCGGGCCGAAGCTCAACTATTGATGTCGGACATTCGTATATGTGTTAGAATCGTTGTAAACTTTCAAAGTGCGATTCAGGGTTTGTTGTTGTAGCTACATTCTGATAGATGGCGCTTTTACTTTTTGTCATGTTGCGAGTAGTAGTCGCTACATTTTTTTTTTTTTTTTTTTGATGTTATCATTTGCCTATCTTTGCTTCACAAAAGGATTGGGTAATAACTCGTTACTTATTGTGTTAATCTCTTGTGAGATATGTCTCCCGTTTTAAACTACAGAAAAAAGCTTAGACTCTTAATGAATCCAAGAACAGTATTTATCTATTCAACTCATAACATGTGTGATTGTTAGTTACAGCCATCAGTTTGATCTGTTATCTAAATTATCAGGAGCTACGTGCTAGTATTGCTTAAAGCTAGTTAGCGTTAGACTGATGATCAATATTCTGCCCAGATGCTCACTGATGGCAATCAAGTGAATCATAATTATTTTGCGATCGTTATCAAAATCAATACTGCGTACGATTTCTCTTGTGAGATACTGTATGAGCATCGTTAGATTTTTTTTTATCATGGTATCAGCTAATTAGCTTTTTCTGTTCAATTTTAACTTGTTTCATTTACTGTTATTAGATGTTATACTATGTGCTATGTTTTGTTTTAACTGCACGGTTGGCGCAGTGGTTGAGAGGTCGACTGCTGCGCTACGTGTCGCGGTTCGATTCCAACACGGAATAAATATTTGTATGATCTACAGATAGTTGTTTCGGATCTGGGTCTTTATGTATGTGAATATATGTGTTTGTAAACGCACCCATGATATAGCAATTAAATCAAAGGTGGGGCAAAATAAAAAAAGGAATACATTCTTAAGTAAAGACACAGACATTTTACTTACATTATTTTTTATAGCTATCCGTAAAATAATGAAAAGAGGGGAGGGAGGCCTTTGCTTTTCACAGTGAGACATAACAGCCTCATAATACTAACTATAATAATCCGTAAAATGATTTTGAACTTTTTTTAATTCGTGTGTTTTACCAGTTTCTATTGCACAGTTCTATCTTACTGCCTATACCCGGCGCAGTGTCACATTTACATACATATCTATGCATCTGGACTGGTTCGCACCGCGCCAATCAGAGCGTAGGGGACGCGCTCAAAACGCACAGCTTTTCATTCGCGACCCGGTTGTTTTACTACTGTCTCACATTTTGGGTAAAAGTGAAAGCTTTTGAAAGAATACCCGCAGTATGCATATGACTAATATTCCAGGTAATCTCTAACTAATCTAAATACGCTTTTGTTAGCGGTTTTAGAGGTGGCAACACTGAACGGCTGTGCAGTCGAGCGGTGACGTTGGTCATTGACAGTTTTGACAGCGGGGAGCGCGGGAAAAGGACCTGACATTACCGAATGGGGATTCGGAGAGTAGGCGTCGATAGTCTTAGATACGGTGAAATAAACTATACTCGGTTTGTAAAGGTACTTAAATAAAGGTAAACAATCTTGATGTGACTTTTTATAGAAACACATATTAAACAAATAAACTAGTGGTTCAATTGATTTGGTAATCGTTATTGTTGTTTTACATTGGTTTTTAGTCGCGTTTTATTTTTAAACTGAGTTTTTAAACAAAAAATATTAAAAAGACACATCAGGATTGTTTACCTTTAGTTAAATACCTAAACAAAACGAGTATAAATTACGGAAGTAAAATGTACTATTGTATTGTGAACCGTGATAATATCAAGAACTGTATAATGTTAATGTATGGAATATAAATAAACGAAATAGTTGACAATGAGATAATTATATTCTTACACCTGTAATAGTAGTGGGTTTCCCGTTATAAGTATTTAAAAGGGGCCGTATCGTAAACTTTTTGTTTATTTATTATTCGATTACGATGGTTAATGACTGCAGAGCTCCGAACATGTGACAACGCTGTCTTGGCTGAATCACTTTCGACAGGTTATGTTTGAGAACATTGTCGCCCCGCGATGTTCACTATGTTATCCGATGATTGCTTATATTGTCACTTATATGTAGGTACGTGCAATATTGATCTCAATGGAGGCCTCCAACCAAGCATCTAAATTACTTGTTTATAAATTCAAAGTTATAAGCGCTACCATTTTGGTCAGATTATTGCAGGATGAGCGTCCTCTCTATCACATTATTCTTCCCAGTTGTCGCGCAATCTTGTCGAGCTCGTTTCTACAAGCTGTAACGATGTCTTATATCCATCTAATAAACATTTTCTAATAAATTCTATTTACTTATGCAGGGCCCGTTATCAGTTAATGTGTTTGTATGTCACAGGGCCGTTGGGCCGGTTGGCGCATGGCGGGCCGGTGCTAATGAGAGCGGTCCCGAATGTTTACCCAAATACCGGAATCTAAGAACAGATCAATGGTGCAAACCAGTTTGGAAGTTTTGGGTTAAAAGTGTTTATCTTAACATCAACACAAAGCAGTGATAGCCTAGCGGTTGAACGGTTGCCTTCCATGCAGGGAGGTCTGAGTTCAAACCCGGCCCGCACCTCTGACTTTTCGGAATCATGTGCGGATCAGAATTTGGTTATCTCTTGTGTTTACGGTGAAGGAAAACATCGTGAGGAAACCTGCACACCTGAGAAGGCTTCATAAAGTTCTTGATGGTATGTGTCGTCCGCCAACCCGCACCGTGCCAGCGTGGTGGACTAAGGCCTAATCCTTCTCATCCTGAAAAGAGACCCTTGCCCAGCAGTGGGAGAGTAATGGGTGAATTTATTTTTTATTTTGGACATCAAATTTTGGATGTCGGTATCTACCTACTAGCTGCAAGATTTTGTGGACTGTAGGGCACGAGGTTTGGTCGTTTGAATTCACTACAGTTACTGTTATAATATGACCCTTCATAGAAAGAAAGAAAGAAAGAAAGAAAGACCTAATTAAATACTTGGTCTTGGTACATAAAGTACGTCCACTCATCCAGCTAACTCCACGTACACCGTCACGAACTTTGTTGACTCCCAAATTTCACACCAATTTCTATGTTTAGACCTCATGCTAACACGACAACCACTCCGTAACATTATCATCAGCCTCCAAGCCTCATATTTCGTTCGTTTTACTCTTTGACCGCTCTCAGTCATGTCAGTCAATCTCACTGACGCACTCAGTGTCCAAAAATGGCGTTACAAAATAACAAACATATCATCTTACGACCACAACATATAATGTTCCCAAAATATCAACATTGAACGTATTATAATACCTTAAAGTGACGTTGAAAACCACAGGTTTCCTAACTGATTACCATACTGGTGGAGTGGTGACCCAGCCCTGCGACCTTGTGACACAGTGCCGACTGGTTCTGTCTGTTTGTCTGTGTGTTCGTCGTGTTTGTGGATAAATACTGTGCTTATTGATTTACACAATTGTTTGCCTTCAAGCTCTCATCGGACCGAGGTGAGGTGATGGACACTAATGTTATTTAAACCTTCAATGTCTAAGTAACAAGTCAATAGAAATAGCGGGAAATATTTATACATTTTTTTCGTCAAGTATCACAAACAAGACACAATGGAAAATCTGTTGTTGTTTGAAAGACGCAGGAGTCCGACTGCGCAGTCATAATTTAAAATTTGTTTGTTTGGTGTCAGGTTATGTTATTTTTCTCCATTTTTCGGACTGCCTCGTTGGTCTAGTGGGTTCGATTCCTGGGTCGGGCAAAGTGTTATTGAGATTTTCTGTGTGGAAATTCTCAGAAGCGCACGGAATCTGGAATTTTGCCCGGTAGATGGCAATAGGCCCGCCCTTTATTACATAGGATTGAATAATGGCATCGGCGAAATGTGGCTATACACTAGTATACCTCTGCCTAACCCTTCGAGAAATACAGGCGTGATGCTGTTATTTTATGTTATTTTCCGGTCTTTATCGTTCTGGATAGTCAATATGGTCTCTCATTAAGCCACAGGAAGCGTCCGGGTGTGTTTACAGTAACAGTAAATTATCTAGCTATTGTGTCTACTTTACGTCACTTGCGGGATAAAGTTGGATCTCATATATGTAGTTTGTCACAATCACTGTAAAGTAAGCAATACTTTCTTACTGGTTTGGAATGTATCAACACCTTGTGAATCATACCAAAAATGTCCCGGCTTACATTTACGACACTTGCATTTCCGTCCAATATTGTCTATATTAAAGGATATCGACAATTAATTAATGATAATTTCAACATCACCATTAATGTATTAATTATGTCCAAATGAATGCAAAGGTATCTAAGAGCGTACTCCATTTTAAAAGGCCGGCAACGCACTTGTGACTCCTCCGGTGTTGCGGGTGTCCATGGGCGACGTTAATCGCTTACCATCAGGCGATCCGTCTGTTCGTTTGCCGCCTATGCCATAAAAAAAAGGTGGCAAATGTTTGAATTTTTTTTTAAATCTCAATGTTGTTTGGCGAAAAGTCGTTTCTAAAGTTCTCAGAAACAACACACTCATCGTGTGTACCGCAAAGAAAGTCTCCAAGAAACTTATCTCCAGCAAATTAAATGTAATTAAATAAATAACGCTGGATTTTCTTTTGAGACGCTATAGAATGGAAACGTCTCGTCCGCCGAGAAAACAGAAAGCTGCACATCCTTCAACGCAGTTAAAACTGATACCTGTTTGTCTGATTGTCTCGTAGAAAAGTATTGATTTATGGAGCCCTATAGTTCTGGTGAATGTGGTAAAGTATAAAGAAAGTTCTCACTAACACAGATTAAATCAATTTTATTAGTGAGAACTTTCTTTCTTTCCGGAATATGTTGCTGGAATTATTTCTTTCTTATCCAAAAGCCTCCGGAGCTCATTTTTACATTTTTTGTAGAATTTCTCCACGGAAAAAGACGTGATAAAATGCTTGCCAGCTTTAAAATTAACTCAATTAGAGATAAGACTACGAGTCTAATAACTAAATAAATCAAAAAGTATTGTGAGAATTAAGGGCCATCGAAATTAGTAAAATGTCTGTTTCTACATTGACACTTATAAATCATGCCCGATACAAAAACCCAACGAACTATAATTAACAATTACTCAAACCAAACTAGTGATTATCACGCACCCACTCAAGTAACACCGAATCACCTCCAGGCATGCTCATACGACCACAGATACGACTGGTAATTATAATAATGTCAAAAATGCTTGCTCAATCGTTATAAATGATCGTAACAACGAATTAGATCGCGAAGTGTGTTGCCTGACAAGTCGGCTTGATGGACTGACGTGAGACAAACAGATAATCAGCTCATTTGTAGAGACATCGCCTGATATTAGGAGCTTAGAATATAGAAATGAGGAAATGTAGTTACGATAATTATGCTAAAAACTATAATAACATGTTTATTGTCCATTATGTTTTGCCTTGTAAGTTGTCTAGACGGCCATAATAAGGTCGCTCGTTTTGTCCACATTCTGGGGGTCAAGTTAATTACACGTTTGGATTGCATCATGCGGTTTTCGATATGTTCATGATAACACGGACGGATTTTTCATATAAATTTGCCCTACACTTGGAATAATTCCTGTAATAAAATTAATAATTCCTGTATCGTGGGTGCGTTTACAAACACATATATTCACATGGACATACACCAAAATCTGAAACTATCTGTAGAACATACAAATATTTGTTCCGTGCGGGAATCGAACCCGCGTCACGTAGCGCACCAGTTGATCCCTCAACCACTACACCAACCGTCCCGTCACGTCATATTATTTTGAAATACATTAATGCCCGCTGGGAGCGTTTCAGAATTTGGATTTAGGGACCAAGTAAAGTCAGCATTTTTCTGTTATTTACATTTAACAAACTTTTTTGATGCCTTCAATTACATTCGTATCCAGTTATGTGCATTCCGATATTGATCACATAACCCACTAAATCAAGTTTTAATTTGGGTGTAGTACTTATACTGCTAGACGTTCACCGAAATATGTAAAGGGCTCTAGCATTGAAGCTATGTGTGTAGTGTGGAACGAAGTATTGTGTTCCTCCATTGAAAAGGGAGGGTCCTCCGACCAGGCAAGGTGGTTAGCCTGGCGGGCCGAAGCCCGACGTTTGATGTCGGACATTCGTCTATGTGTTAGAATCGTTGTAAACTCTCATAGTGCGGCTCAAGGTTTGATGTTGTTGCTTCATTCCGATAGATGGCGCTTTAATTTTTGCCATCATCCGTACTTATTCTTGAATGAAAGTATTCATCATTTGTCAAGCTACGCACACACACAGTGTTGTAATTCAAGAAAAAAGAACAAAGAGTAACCATGGAGTTTCTTGCCCGTTCCTCTGGAAAACAACACTTTGGCTGACTATTCATAAGCATGCAGTGTAAACACAAATAGACGTTACGTGATCATTTTTATAATTTACGATGGTTTCTTCTTTCTGCGACACAATTAAGTTAGAATCGATTTAAAGATTCAACAGATGGACGACTGACACTAACAGTTTAGTCGAAAGAAAATATGAAGGAATTTGTGTTGGCGTCGTGTACGCATATAGCTACATTCCAGGCTAAAATTACGATTAAACTATTGTGTCGGTCAATAATTAATATTAAGATGTCTTCTGATCATCCTTCAGGCTCAGTAATCAGCATTATACAGGTTGTTGTGCGGGCGGCTTATTTCAACAATGTAAGTATCACACAAAGCAGGTACCGACTAACAGATAAAATACGAAGGGCCTGTCAAAAATCCCTATGTTAGTGTAATGTCGTGCACCCGCGCCTGCGGCTACGTAGCTGGAATGTTTGGCTTGCGTGTCGATCCGAGTGCCTGCAACTATACCATGATTTGGGAACTTGGACAGCATGTCCAGAAAGTTACACAATGTTTTAGAAATGATTTTCTTACTAAATCGATGGCAATGTAGAAAAATCGAGATAGCCCTTAGCATCCATTCATGGGTGTTGGTATTCCCCATATCTTTTCAAATCTTAGGCAATACTATGAAATTACATTTTTAGCAAAAAGGTTATGTAAAGATCGTAGTACGTGGCGTTCTGTAGTTTCTGCCTACCCCCATGGGCAAAAGCCGTGACTTTATGTATGTATGTATGTACATTTTCATAGATCCTACAAGAATAATAAATATTCCAAATTTCTTGGAACAAATCACAATTCAGTTGCCTGTTAATATTGCCACGACTGATTACTTCACAGTTACCAATTACGGGGTTATTATGTATGTAATTATAAAGTTAATTAGTTTATTTGTGTTAATTACTCACTGTAATTAGACGATGGACCACCCACCTGTAACAAACAAAAGCAAACATTAATTATTGTTTCGTCAACACAAACAATAAGAGGTTATTAAGATTTAAAGGTAACTTCGTGAATAGTGAAAATAATAGTTATTGCATTCAATTGATTTTAAAAATCCTACTAATATTATAAATCGGATCTGGATGAAATTTGGTACAGAGATAGAATATATTCTGGAATAGCACATAGGTTACTTTTTATCCCGGCAAAATGTACGGGTTCGTAAACCACGCGGGCGAAGCCGCGCGCGGAAGCTAATACTGAATAATTATACAACTCTATGACTATGAACTATGAAATGACTATGAAAATAAATAAATAATTTGAATTTGAAAAACACCCTATGGGCAGGGTGTTTTTCAAATTCAAATTATTTCTTTCTTTTCAACGATTTACAATTTTATCCTGAAATAAAACCTTACTTAAATTATTGTAAAGGTTTTCGCGCACTAAGAGACTGAGGCCCGGTTGTTTTCCATGGACAAAAGTAATCTAGCTGTTTAGTTTGAAATTTGAACAGTTTTTGTATAGACATATCGGAGGAATCAACTTCATCTAGTTTATCCAATTTCTTTAAAAATAGTCCTATATTGGTAAATCAATATTACCTAAGTATGTTTCAAGACAGAAACAAAAATCGACAAATTTTCTTTTTTTAACTTAATAAAATCTCCAAATGTTTATTTAGTTTTCGAGTCTTTGTTTATTTTACTCTCAGTTGTCAAGTTAACATTTTTTCCTTAAACTATTTATATACCATTTTCCTATTCCGATCACACGGTGCCTAGTTTAGTCGTGTTTTGGCAAAATAGTCATAATGGCCATGACATTTGGCAAACAGCGTTTACATTTAGCAGCGGGTACTAGGAAGCTCATTTATCCATTGTGTACTAATCGGCCGAGCTGTGATCTATTAGATTACATGCCGGCAACCATGCTGATCTGTTTAAAAGTTATAAAGTTTAAAGATTTTTTATTTAAGGTGCTATGAATAAAGAATTTAATTTTATTTCGTTTAAGATTTTGTAAGTGGTGTATTATGAAAACATGAAGCGTTTAATCCTACTAATATTATAAATGTGAAAGTTTGTGAGGATAGATGGATGGATCTTTGTTACTCTTTCACGCCAGAACGGCTGAACGGATCTGGAAGAAATTTGGCACAGAGATAGATTATAGTCTAGAATAGCACATAGGCTACTGTACTTTTTATTCCAGAAAAATGTACAGGTTCGTACGCGGGCGAAGCCGCGAGCGGAAACTAATCGTAAATAAAGCTAAAATTAAGATTAAGAAACTGAAGGGAGATAGATGATTTGATTTGGCTATACCATTATATATAGAAATCGGAACTAGGTTATAATACTCGTAATGTATAATGTAATACCTATATTTATTGTTGTTTCAAGTTACAATCGAATAGTTGCAAACCAGTAATTTAATATATTTATATTTAATAGTAAAATAAATACTACATCAAACACGCCTTACACATAACTCATAAACAATCCCATACAGCCATAACATTTGCGAACATACATTCAAATCTATCAACTTTGGCCCACCATCAATATCACCCAATTACGGCCTAAGCTTATCCGCTGATAAGCCATAATATAAGCCTCTGTCCAAACCGGGGTCAGTAATAGGTCAGTGGGCGAGCCATTCCGGCTTTATGTGGGAAAATACTCGCGGACAAGTGCGCGTGAGTCGGACGGCCTTGCGACTGTCACGCCCACCTCTCTCGCGCATTGTGAATTGTTATAATAGTGTGAAAAAGCTTAAGGTTGTAGTTTTAGTGATGATTATTTGATGAAAAAATGCCTTTTCTTTAAGAAAATCAACACTATCACGGAAAACTGTCTGGAATTGTGAAATTTTTGGTATATTCTCCAGTCGTCTTAGAAAAAAAAATTCAACCCATTACTGTCCCACTGCTGGGCAAGAGTCTCTTCTCAGAACGAGAAGGGTTAGGCCTTAGTCCACCACGCTGGCCCGGTGCGGGTTGGCGGACTACACACACCGTCAAGAACTTTATGGAGCCCTCTCAGGTGTGCAGGTTTCCTCACGATGTTTTCCTTCACCGTAGTCTTCACCGTCAGTCGTCTTGGGATAAGCTTTAATTATCCATGATCATTTCCTCAGCTAACTTAACGACAGTTCGTGATAAAGCAACTAACAGACAGACCTCCAAATTTATTCGTTAATAGTAAATATTATGGACGGCTATAATCTTTGACCTAGCACGTCATAGCAGGCTGCACGTGGTAGCGGTGTCAATAAACTTGACTCCTGCCTTCCCATTAAGAGAAGAGGCGTTAAGGTCATGCGTGCTGAAAGTGGATAAATAACATCAGTAAGTCACACGACTTCGTACAAACGAAGTCATACAAACATTTAAATTTGTTGTTGAAGTTCGGGAATTCATTGTTTGACATCAAATATATCGTATCTTACCTTATCTATCTTATCATATCTGACCTACTATTTATTGACTGCCTCATTTATCTAGTGCTCGCAAGCACGACTGCTAAGCGTGAGGTCCTGGGTTGGATTCCCGGGTCGGCCAAGTGTTAATCAATGGGTTTTTTTTGTATAGCAGTACGGAGCCTGGATATGCGCCCGGTAGATGGCTATATGCTCGTCCCCCATTACATTGGACTTAATAACAGTATCGGCGATCAATGATTTATCACTTGAGAACGCATCGACCAATTTGGATGTTATTTTTTTGTTGTCTTCGCAATTTTCATGACGAGGTTTGTATGAAAGAATATTTTTGGAAAATCCACCGGAATTGTCGGAAATGTGGATGGTATTTTTGTATGAAAATCTCCATAAAAAAATGTTATGTTCAGTTTGAAGTTGTGGGCAAAAGCTAGTTACAATATATATACCTATAACAATCCAGTAGGAGGCCACCTCGTACAGGCGGTGACCTATTCAAAGGAGTACCTTTGAGTAGGTTAATTCTTCTGGGTAACGAAGATGCGCTTCGTATGTATACACATTGCGATGTCATACACAGGTACCAAAAGGAACTGGGCGGCTCACTCACGTACACCCAGCTAACCATAGCTCGTTACATTAAACTAAACTAGCAGCTATAATCGAAGCCGGCACTTGAATCAAACGGCCGCAATTGAGCCCGTCGGCGAACTAATATCAATAATTAGTTTAAATAATATGCATTACGAGTGGTTTCGAAAGGCGAGCGATCAGCCGCGCCCACTGGTCGGGTAAGCAGGTTCCCAGCTTGTGCAATGCTTTGACACCTATCGATGATTTAGTTAAGGAATTTGTGAACTTTAACTCCAAATTCTGTACAAAGGAGAATCAAAATTGTAGTGATTCCAATATTTCATTTTATTATAGTGACCCGGGTACGTCCTAAAACTGCGGCCAGACACCGGAGGATGGGCAGCAGCGTCCTCTCACTAATCGGTGAGCCACTGCGATCCCCAATCCGCCTGCCAAGCGTGGGGATTATGGCAAATCCCTCCCTTGGAGGAGGCCTTCGTTCAGCAGTGGACGTCTTCTAGCTGATGATGATTTTATTATAGTTACGACTGTGGAATAGAAATAAAATTAATTTGTCTATGGTGATTCGAGTTTATTGTAACGTTCAATGGCTTTTTCAATGTCTGAATAACGGCGTTTGTATACAAGAATGAAACATTGAAGGTCTTAATAACGTCATAAAATAAAACTCGTGCAGGCAGAGGGAAATAAGTTGTAAACTGCTGACTGTAAATCAATTTGTGCCGGATTAACTACGTAGCAAGAGTAGCAATTGCTACGGGCCCCGCGCAAAAAGGGGCCCCGCGTAACCTTTGCTTTAGCGTAATTTTTTTGGTGAAACTTATTATGAAAATATAACACAGAATCTCATACGGTAAACGCACTAGCTGTACAAAAAGTCAGTTTATACTTATGAAGCCCATAGCAGATCAAGGGCCCCCGATAGAATTTGTTACGGGCACCGCACTTGCTTATTCCGGCACTGAACGCAATGTAACATTTATCAGCTCGAAGTACATAATTAATGGAATATTACAGAAATATTGGTCTTCTTGGCGCAACTAGAATCATAACGTTTTAAAAGCACCTGTAAAGGCCCAGTTGACATAAAAATATTTGACTTTGACTTTGATTTTGAATGGTGGGGCGGGAGTTTTATTCCCGGGTAGTGCATTGTAGGTTTTTCTGTTAGATCATACCTGTATTTCTCGAAGAGTTAGGCAGAGGTTTACATCCACAATTCGCCGATGCCGTTATTAAGAACCATATAATAGGGTGCGAGCCTATTGCCATTTACCGGGCACAGTTCCAGACTCCGAGCTGCTAGTGAGAATTTAAATATAGTAAAACCCAATAATCCAATGCCCGACTTGGGAATCGAACCCAGGACCTGTCGCTCAGCAGTCACGCTTGCGATCAATAGACCAATCAGGCAGTATTTTTAGTATCAGGTGTTTTAATTACTGTCCGTTAGATGATAATAGCCTCACTATCAGGTACATGATACTTTTTTTATGACTTCTGTCACTATCTCACCTGATGGTAAGTGATGATGTGGTCGAAGATGTAACACGCTTGTCTAGAAGTAACCGATTCACTCTTGACTTAAAGACTCCCAGGTTGTAGCGATACTGCCCTAGGACCGCCCAAAACTTATGGAAAAATGAGTTCCTGAGATCAAATACCAAAAGTGGAGTAGTTTGGATAGTTTATTTAGCCAACAGTTACTGTAGATACATCAAATATGAAATAAAGTGTTCAAAGAAATCATGTCGATTTGGCGTAACATCTTGTTACTCATTGTTTTAAACAATCACTAAAAGCGCAATTCGGCTAATGATAACATTGTATAAACGAGAAGCAGAAGCCTCCAGATAATATGAACAAACCCTCATTATAGTGATGCAACATCCGCTGAACTACTGATGTCCAAACAAGATGCATGTTGCAACAAGATGTAGGCTCCTATTCAAACACTGGGCATCTAATGTTAATTAATTTACTTTTAAAACAAAAGACTTAGCGCCTAATGAGAGCTCTGAAACACAATCCCAATGCAGAAAACAAAGTGAACTGTACGATTTAATTATGACAAAAGGCAGATAAAGCCCGTTTTAAATATAAAGAAATATTATTTAGAGACAAACAAATTATTTACTTTTATCAGAGATTTAACAAGTATAGTGCTTTTAAACCTTAACGGTTAATTAAGACATGACGAAACTCTAATATTGAACTAAACGGAAATATAGATACAGTCCTATAAGATATACAACTAGAATATTTAGTTTTAATTCCGCTAAACAACTGATTCGCGTCCAAGCGGTCGACGAGTCAACATCTCCTGAGGATGCTCCGTGGAGGGGCGAAACACGTGTCGAGGATCGGTTTGGTTGCATGTTACATTATTTCTATCGCACCTTCTGTATGTGCATATATTTGCGGGCGGGAGGGCGGTGCTGTGCATGCACCCAAACTTGCAGTAGTTTAGCGGAATTAAAACTAAATATTCTAGTTGTATATCTTATATATCATGGATTTCCGCAAAGTAACGCCTGATTCCATTAATTATAGATACAGTCCTCTTCATATCTTAAAAAAGGGGTGCAACGAAAAGGTTTCCATATGTGACGAACCCTGAGATCGTCTGGCGCACCCTGGGCAGTCACCCTTCATACTGATTGGGTTATATTTCCACTACGGTATGAGCGGTTTCCGAAGAATTATCATTTATTAAAACTTATTCCCGGTCGTGTTGGATCAGCTCAGTATACCCTGATAGCGACAGAATATCAATAATATATTATCCAATCTATAGAAGATAATCAGTTGATATCTCGATAATCAATAAATATCGGAAACTTGTTACTCTAGATATCCAATGAATAAGTAATATTGAATTATTTATGCAACATCTTTAAAAGTGTTTCAGTTAATCAATGTAGTGATATAGTCGTTCCAGCCAATAAATCAGTAAACTGGTTCCTGGTACATATCTACGTAGGCGATAGGTATACACACAAGTCTCTGATATACTTTAAAACTTATAATAAACATAATACATATAAATAATAATAATAATAATACCGTAAAATCCATTTCGGAAGCGCGGGGCTAATTGAAATTTAGTAAAGGGATCATTATGTGTGCTTCTCATGAAGTAGTAACTGCTTTTAAACAGCGGTAGTGTAGTATGATTTCAATGACAAAGGAAATTTTAATTTAGTTTAGAAAATATGTCAAAATTTCTAAAAACAAATGTTAGTCCCAAATTGCCGCGTGTTTCCAAACTGGTCATGGAGGAGCTTAAAGACCTTAAATTTAAGAAGCTGGATCAAAACTTTGTCATGAAGAAGAAAACAGCTGAGAATTTGACTCTATTGGATAAGGCTTCCATAGTAAACGGATGGCGTATCCTACTTTTGATATTGTAAATGTGAAAGTTTGTGAGGATGGATGGATGGATGGATCTTTGTTACTCTTTCACCCCAGAACGGCTGAACGAATCTGGATGAAATTTGACACAAAGATAGATTATTGTCTGGAATAGCATATAGGCTACTTTTTATCCCGGGAAAATGCACGGATTCGTAATCCACGCGGGTGAAGCCGCGAGTGGAAGCTAGTGTATTATAAATTTATAATTTCACAATTAGACCTCTGCTTTACCCCTCACCGAATAAGACCTATACTTGTCTATATATCACAATAACAACGACCGCAAAATACATATACACTGTGTAGCCTACTGCTAATGCATGATAGAGAGGCGCGCGCGCAGGTGCCGTCAGATTGTGAGATATCGTGGGATTTGACTGACTGTGTCTTATGTTCAATGTATACGATGTAGTGTCATAATAATGTACAAATAAAGGACTTGGAGTTAAGATAGGTATTAGGTGTAGGTCTAATAAATCAAAATGACCCCTAAAATCGTATTTCAAATCCAAGGTGGATTTGGGGACATAATTGAGTACCTACCTATCATATAAGTATACCCAATTAACATTTTTGCATATTTATCCCAATCTTATTAGCTTATGGAGGAACGAGGTATGGTGTTCCTCCATTGAAAAGGGAGGATCTTCAGACCAGGCAAGGTGATAAGCCTGGCGGGCCAAAGCCCGACGGTTGATGTCGGACATCGTGTATGTGTTAGAGTCGTTGTAAACTTTTATAGTGCGATTCAGGGTTTGTTGTTGTAGCTTCACTTTGATGGCGGTTTACTTTTTGCCATGTTGCGAGTAGTTGTCGCTACAAGCTTATATTCAAGAAATAATGTGTTCTTTGGTAATTTTTATACTGCGACGCTAACTGACCATTTGCCACCACTCGTAATGCTAATTGATTTATTGATTAATAATGGATATTGAAGATATAAAATTTAAGCTCAAAATTAAATATTTATTTGTAAACCAAGTTAACATAAGATGTTACAAAACATTAATTTTAAATTTGACTGTCTCTTTGGTTTAGTGGTCGAAAACGCGACTGTTAGGCGTGAGGTCCCGGGTTCGATTCCCGGGTCAGGCAAAGTGTTACTGGGTTTTTCTGTATGGAGATTCTCAGTAGCAGCACGGAGTTTGGAATTGTGCCCGATTAATGGCAATAGGCTTGCAAATATTATAACGGCATCGGCGAAATTTGGGTGTACAATAGTACACCTCTGCCTAACCCTTCGGCGAATACAGGCGTGATGCTATGTCATATGTTATGTTATAAGTTTCAATTACTCGGTAGACGTTTTTAGACGGTTTCTTATTGCAAAGATAACTAGGGGAGACCAGGGATGAACGTAACAATTTTTGATTTTTTCGTAATATCTCACAGAGATTTCTGAATATTAAAATTCTAATTTATACACATGACAGATTGGTCTTTCAGCTATCTTTTAACACCAGCTTAAATGCAATATAAATTACAGATTTTGAGAAAAACCATTAAATATTTGAAGTGGGATTTGTTACAACAATCCCTACCCCTTTTTTTTTTTTTTTTTTTTTTTTGGGTGGGAAATCATCCAATGACCCCCCTCCGCCCTGGGCAAGAGCGAAGGGATGTGTCAGACTCTTACTGACTAAAACCCACCCGTGTCCCCATGATCGCCCTTGGTGTACCGGGGCCGCGATATCTGTTATATTGGCTCGCAGCCCCGGCAGGCGTTGGCCCGCCCTTAGCCCAGGCGGGCCCCACGACTGTTGCTGACTTCACTTTGTTAACGGGGGGGCGCGTGGAACACTACGCTGCCCCCCCCCGTCTCGGGCCTTTCTCTGGTCGGGCGACGGACGGCCCAAGTCCGCCGCCCGCAGGCCCTCCTCTATGGTGGCTGGAGATCGTCGCGCGCCTCGCGGCGTCGACGAGCCGGGCGTCCCCTTCGGCGGCCTCCTGGGCGTCGCCAGTCTACCTCCTCCTTGGCGGCCATGACCGCCTCACAGAAGGAGGCGACGGCCGCCCATGCGCTCTCGCTCCGAACCATGGATCTCACCAAGGTCGGGAGCGAGAGGTCGCCGCCGATCTCCTCTACGAGGACACGGCGCATCGGCTCCCATGCCGGGCACACCTCCACCGTGTGCTGCACCGTGTCCTCCGGGGCGTCCTCGCAGTGTAGACACCCCGGTGTGTCGATCCGCCTGATTCTGTGCAGGTACCTCCCGAAGCAGCCGTGCCTGGTGAGGACCTGCGTCAGGCGGAAGGTGAGGACGCCATGGCGCCTCTCCAGCCACTCTCTAAAGACGGGTCTTACCGCCTCGATCGAGGCGTGCCCTGCGCGCGGTTGCCACAGCCGCCGCTCCCATGCCGCCATGAGATCGCGCCGGAGCTCCGTCCTCATCGCAACAACTTGTCGCGGCATTGGACTCGAGCCCCGGCTCAATTCCTCGCGGCGCCAGACATACAGCACCGCGAGGACCTCCGCCTCAAGATCCCACGGCGGCGTTCCGGCAAGGAGGCTCGCCGCCTCAAAGGAGACCGTGCGGTACCCGCGGATGATCCTGACGGCCATCACGCGCTGCGCTTTACGCAGACACGCAGCGTTGACGGCCGCCAGGCCCCGCTCGCCGCACCACACCGGCGCCCCATACAGCGCCATGGACCGCACGATCCCCGCGTAGAGCCTCCGGCAGGAGGCGTCTGGCCCCCCAATGTTGGGCAGCAGCCGCTTGAGCGCGGCCGCGGCCGTCACCAGCTTGGGAGCCAGACGTCGGAAGTGCTCCCGAAAGTTCCACCGGCTGTCGAGGACGAGTCCCAGGTACTTCATCGTCGACTCGACGCCGATGCGAACCCCTCCCACCATTATCGCGGATCCCGGAGGTGGCGCGTTCCGAGGGCCGTGGAACACCATGGCCTCGGTTTTGTGCAGCGCCACCTCGAGGCCCAGCTGCCGGATCCTCTCCACGACTGTGGCAACCACGTCTGCCGCTAATTCGGCCGCCGCCTGGTGCGTGCGTCCCCGCGCCAGGACCAGCGTGTCGTCAGCGTAACACATCACGCTGGCCCCACCGGGGAGGGCACCTCGCAGCACCCAGTCGTAACCGATGTTCCACAGGAGCGGCCCCAGTACCGACCCCTGCGGAACACCGCACGACATCTCTCGTCGGCTCCAGAACTCCTGACCCGGGAATATGACGGCCCTGTCCGTCAAATAGGCCCCGATTACTCGACGGAACAATCCCTACCCCTAGGGTTGGTTGTAACAGTGTACGGGGATGTTTGTAACATTGTAAATAAAAATAAAGTTACTTTCATAATCAATATATTTATTTATAATCAGCCTTTTGGGTTTCACATTAGTATCACAATTCTTATAAAAAAAATAAACATTTCTAGGAAACACAATAATCTTCGGAAATACTCAACATTATTAAAAAATGAGATCTCAATCAGACAAACAATTATGGCACACATAGCTTATTTCGTGATTAGTGCAGTCTACATGAGCCCACAATTGACACTCTAGGCACTGTACCCATTTTTCATTTGACTTGCTGTTTGAAAAGGATTCCATGCAAACTATACAGAAGCAATCTTCGCTGTCTGAAACATCACTATCTTTTATTATTTTAGCATCCTTTTTCTTCTTTTGTGCCTTATTTCCTTTTTTTTTAATATTTTTCTTAACAACTAAAGTCTTTGGTTTTTTTGTCCCTTCAGCAGTCTGCAAAATGGATTTCTTAACTTCTTTGGCTCTTAACCTTCTTTCTTCTTGTTCTTGAATTTCAAGCTTGTTTGGAGTATCAGTCATTATTGCCGATTTTCTGCATTTCCTTCCCTTTCCATTATTCTTTCTGGGTCCTGCTTTTGGTAGGGGCTTAACTTCATAGGGGCTAAACGATGAAGAGATAGATGGGAAGTGTAAATCATCAGACGATGTCGATGGAATAGCCATAACTATTTCCGAAAAAGTTGTTGATGGTAAGGCCATTATTGGTGGCAAAGTTGATGCAGGAGTTCTTGGCAGTAATGGTGAAGCTAGTGAAGCCGGTGAAGCTACCAATGACGGTGTTCCTAATGGTGTTGGTACGTCACTCTGTAGGGGCAGCGAATCATCAGTTGTAACTGCTTGCACGCGTGATGATGGTGAAGATGGTATTGCACCAATCTGATGACTTGTTGACGGAATCGGATCTGCAACCTCGCTTTGTGGGGGCAGCAAATTATCAGTCGCAATCGCTTGCACGCGTAATGATGATGAAGTGGGCATTGCATCAATCTGACGACTTGTTGACGGAATCGGGCCTGGTAGTGGAACAGTAACATCTTCTAATTGTCGATCAGAAACGGAGCTGGGCAAGAAGTCGACGTCCGTAAATACTTGTGTATTAACAGGCCATATCCCTGTGCAAGCAAAACCTGCCTGTATATTTCGCGGTGTTACGGCGATTGGAAACGAGTCTCGGACTATACTGGGTATATCGTATATTGTCATAACTTTCCCAGGATGTGATCGCATCCAGTTGTCACAGCATGCATTGACGGCTTTTTTCAGAGGTCCAAATACACAGCGATCAAGCGGCTGCATCTTGTGTGTACAGTGTGGCGGGAAAGTCAAAAGAACTATGCCAGAATCTCTGCATAAGTCGATATTTTTCAGTGCTATATGGGAGCTGTGGTTATCCAAAAGAAGAATGCATTTATTTTCTTTAGATGGTCTTGCATGAGTCTTAAAATGATTCAAAAATATGTTGAAATCATCTTCCTGCATCCAACCACTTCCATTCGCACTTCCAACTGACCCTTCAGGTGCATCGCGGATAAAATGATCCTTAAACCTTCTTCGTGGGAATATAAACATCGGAGGAATACTGTTTCCAATAGCGTTAACTGCAGTAGCTACTGTAACCAGCACGCCACGTTCTGCAGATGTGACTGCGCTTACTTGCTTGGTGCCTCTTCCTGCTACAACTCTGTTCGGTTTTTGTACAGTAGTTATGCCAGTTTCATCCATATTCCATATAGCTGATGCATTATAATTGCCTCGTTCTAGAATCTCCGTATAATGTCGGAAAAATAGTTCAACGTTGCTTTGATTGAAACTCGTCGCTCGGGCAATACTTGTTGCTTGTGGGGCTCTTATTGACAATCTCGGATTACGACGCATAAACAGTCTCAGCCAGTCGTCACCAGCACATTCATTGGACCTCCACGAGCTGGGAATTTCTTTATTATATTTAATTGCTAGTTGAAACGCCAGCTTTCGTACTTCTTTGGTTGTTAATCCGTAATTAATTTGAGAACAATGGAGTAAATACTCGGCCAATATTTTTTCTTCTTCGTCAGTAAAAACTCTTCTTTTCGATACGTAGCCTACATTTGGAAGACTTGTTGAACCTTCTTCAAGCATTTTTTTCTTCCTTTGCACGTATCTATATAAAGTTACATGGCATAGCTGATATGAATTCGCAGCGTCTCTAAATTGTACTTTTCTGAGAAGTACTTCTTCTGCAGCCAAATCCATTATTTCTGCAGTAGCTAAACCTCTACTGGTCGTTCTTTTATGTATATTAGGCATTCTGAAATAAGAAAATAGATTTGTATTACTTTGAAATATTAAAAAAACACAACAAAATGTGCTTTGAGATATCACACCATAATCGGGATGAAAGTAACAGATTGTTACTTTCATCCCTACATTTAAAATTTCCCGAATACGACAATCATATGCTTATAACCTAAAAACCACCTTAGAAATATACCATTTCAAACACTAAAATAGAGAGATGAATAGTTACGCTACCTCACTGACACTTGACATGCAAGATTGAACCAACCACAATAAAAACAAACGCATTTGAAAAAAAACGGTTAAAACTTACTTTGGAGGTGTTTTTGACGCACTTTTGACTCGCTACGTCCACAACCTGCCTGCACAGCGCCGTGAGCGCAACTGAGGTGAAGTGGGATCCAAAATGGCGCATATCGCTGAATCAACCATCAATGCAGCCAACATAATTCGTTCAAAAATTAATTTGTTACGTTCATCCCGTGTTACTTTCATACCTGGTCTCCCCTACATAAAAAATAGATAATAATAAAATCCAAGTTACTTCAAGGAATTGTTCCACCAACGTTTTTGCAACTATTATCGTGGCCTGGCAAAGAAAATATTAACAAGAATTCAAAACAAATTCTATAAAAGATAATGAACTCAACAGAAACGAACATCTCGGTTAATTAAAGTAAGATATCACGACACTTATCTTGTTAAACTTGCGAAATTAATTTACTTAATTAAGTCTTAAAATAGGAGCAAAAATGCCTAAAAATCACCGCTGCTGACATGTTAAAGGGTGATTATCGCGAGAAAATAGAGCACGCAGACTAATGATAGTTAAATGAGGCCAGATTTACTGTATTATTGTCCACGACGTGGGGAAAAAATAATTACGTGGACTTTTTACGAGGTGACACGATAATGCCGCTCTAAAAAGTGGACCGAGGGATATTATGGTGTCATTCCGGGGATAATTTGTGGGCAAAGCGGTGATGATCCCATGGTATGCAGTATTTGCCGACCGATTTCCCACAGATGTCTGATTGTTTGCAGATTAAGTTGTACGTGTGGTGAAATGTTGTGGAAAAAATTAATGGACTCGCATTTAAGTGCGTTTCGCGAATTATACTTAAGTGTGATGATGAAAGTTTCAGTGGAACTGTTGATGTATATTTGAATGTCGCACGTGTCATAAATGTAACAAGAATATTGATTTAACCCTCTACTTACACACGTTGAATAAAAATATGTCAAGTTTATACGTAAAAAAGTACGATTAAATTGTCATTACTTCATACAATGTTTATTAGCTATGGTTAGTGAGGTATATCACGTTTTAATACCTAACTATATACATGGCTCTATATATATACTAGCTTTTGCCCGCAACCTGATATTTTTCTGCGGTAAAATTGAGCCTATATTTAAATTTTGACCTCTAGCAATACATTTGTGAAAACTGCATTCAATTCCATCCAGTGGTTTTAGCGTGATGCGTGTACAAACATACAGACAAACAGATAACAATTCTAAAAACTGTTGTTTTGGCTTTTGTTGCTCTAATAAAGATCCCCATATTAGTGTTTTTCCAATATCTAGAATGTACAGACATCGGCCTGTTATAATTTATTATATATATAGATAACACGGGCAATATACCAATAGAAACCTTTAAGGTCAGTCCGATATATCAGACATGATGAATGGTCAATATAATACGAGTTTTCACCAAACAAAAACCAGTAATTCTTGTGCATTGTGTAAGTCCTCCTCTGTTAACTCTTTATTGACGTAAGAACTTAATTGTGGGTCTGTCCACAGAAGTGACGCCCATGTCCATACCCAATGTAAAAGAGCGAGATATTCCTGAGAAACTGTATGTTGCGTAATTAATTTATCGCATTCTGATATTACGCGAATGTGATCGTGCAGTTTTGATAACCGACTGGTTCATAGGTTAAATTATACCACATAATGTGATGATTGATAGACATTGATTGAGTAGGAAGCATGCGCGTTACGTTTAGGCCCCTGGATTCTATCAGTCTGGCTAAACATATAGCGCTTTCATTAAGAAAATTGTACCTTAAAAAAATATAAGTGGCTCTTTGACTCGCCGTCGTACACAGTGACTAAATAGTAAAAATAACTTATTTTATTTCATAAAAATACAACCTTAACAAAACTAAAACATTCATAAACTAGATCAGTACCTATTTACATTAATATTCACGACTTCAAAAATTCCATCACAGACGTAATTACCGCTTATTTACTGAATAAGTATGTGACATAGGTGATTTATAATCCAATAGATGTACCTTATTAAAATACATTTTTTTTTAAAACGTTGCCCCACACTAGGCTTTCTCCCGTATCGTGGGTACAGTTTACAGACATACATGTTACATGCACACACAACCAGACCCGAAACAACTATCTGTAGATCATATATGTATTTGTTCAGTGCGGGAATCGAAACCACGACATGTAGCGCAGCAGCTGATCTCTTAACCACTGCGCCAACCGTGCCGTCTACTACTTACTTACTCCGTTAGCTCAATGACCCCAAATGTGCCTTCGCTACAAAAGGAAACCACGAAAACTAAATTCTATCATTATAAAATGCATTCCGTATTATTTATCTATTATTAGCCGTGGTGGCACATTTCGGATATTACATAAGTATGAACTTGCAGTTTAAAATAATCAATATACACAATATTAAGTTCAAAGGTTAAACTCCACTAAAATGCTTGACACACTTGTTTTAATGATTAAGTGTTAGAAGGTGTACCTTGTCATCCAAACATCATCAGAGTTGTTGCAATGTTGATTAATTCATTATTGTTTTGAGTGGTGCTTATAAATCTGACTGATTGGTATTTTATTAGGCAACTAGTAATGTGTAATCATAATAAGGATAAGTCGCAGGTCCATTGTTAATTAATAGTTCGTTTATTGCTTAATAATTAACTGTTTGAGCTTCTTCACAACACGTAAGTATTACTTCATATTTAGAGGAACTTATTTGAGTATTATCGATTTCAAACGTCGAAATTGGGAAATACTGGCAAAGCGTGGTAATGTGAAATATAATAAAGCTGTGAGCGAATGGCGCAAAAGGACTTGCTATCGCGAGTTGAACCTGGATGAGACAGGCGCAGGAGCGTGGAAACGGGTCCTTACAAAAAGAGGTGCTATATCTATCAGTGGGAGAAGTCGGTCTATGGATGTAACTGTGTGCCTACCACACAAAATCTATATTATTTTTAGTTCTTACGTTTTCCCGCTTTCAATTAACGATAACTTTTTAATCAATACATTGTCAAATACTGTAAAGAAGCAAAACTCCAGCACACCCTTCGAAAAAGGTTACACAAGCCATTCATAAAGCGTCGCCGTAAAAGTTGGGAGCTTCGATAAAGCTACTTGGAAAGCTCACGAAACATTCACATGTTCACGTAAGATGACCGACTACGCCCATCCCATGCCACGAGGTGTGTCAGCAGAATGTAAAGTTATGTGATAGCTTTCGCCGAAGGTAGGGCTGGCATGCTTCCGGACTTTTATTTTTATTGGTAGGGTCTTTTATCCGCCACGGGCATAATAAAGACGTCCGGCTTGACCGGAATTAGACTTTGTGACCGACTTTTATGAAAGTACTTGTAAGTATTTAATTGAATACTAAAATAATAATATACAGAAGAGAATGTATCCGTACCTTTGGCACAAACAAGTTAAAGCAAAGTTGGCCCAAATTAACATGTTGCAGAATAGCTCGTTTTTCTCGCAAAGCAAACGGTGGGACCCCAGCTAAATGCAATGGCTACCTGAAGATAATATTGTCTCTTCGCAGGATATGTTCAGCGCTGCTGGCAGTGGATTCTTATGGGCTGAAACTATAGATTCAAAAGTGGCAACCCTATCCGCAAATGACGCGTAAACCGTCACGGATTCACTCAACATGCGTCACCGTGTTGACAGGTTACGGGACAGCGGATATGCGGATATCGACGCTTGACATATTACGTACCTCCATACAACCTCGGCTCAAGTAAAAACAATTTATTGTATACCTCGTTAGCCTTAAGAATCGCTTTTTATGTTTTCCGACACTTGTCTTATGTAAGATGTTAAACTAGCTTTACGAGTTTCGCTTTTGTTGCTTTTAATTGATGTTTACAGCTTTCTGTGTCACGGAAGAAAAAGCTCTTCTCCCCGTTTGGTAAGGAAGTCGATAGGTTTTAATAATTGTTGGTATTGCACAACGTACGCACCTGTGACCTCTTATGGGTTACGTAGAGGCTTGTGCAAGCATTGTTCACCGATAACGGACAGAGGAATCGGATTCTACCATATCGGTCACAATTCTAATCTCAATTAGGAAGTTTTAAAAATCCATCTAATTATAAATATGACCAGCCTTCAACGGAATTAAAAATAAGTGTGTTATTGAAAACACTCGTAACTTGAAATAATACTTTGCTATAGTCGTAACTGCAAATTACCTAATCTTAATCGCATCTCAATAAAATGAGATACACGATAATATCTTGAGATACACGATAATATCTTGACAATCATAAGTAGTAAGTCGTACACGCAATTAAGTAATACACCTCTGGTATTAACACTCTCACAATTCAAGCACAAAATAAATACAAGTACTACTTCAATAACATTTTCAAGCAGTAAGTAAGTAAGTAAGTACTATAGCCTCGTGATTGAGACCTTGCCATTCATGCGTTTCATCCCGCTCCGTACCTCTGAGTTTTCGTATTCATGTGCGGATCAGAGTTTCATTATCACTTGCGTTTCTGGTGAAGAAACTGTACTGAGACCTCGATGAAGTTCGTGATGGTGTGTGATCCGCCAATCCGTACTGGACAAAGGCATAAACTGAAGAGCTATAATACTACTTTAAGTAAAACGCATTTTAATCTCGATACAACACCTGTTATTTGGCAACCGAAACATTTGATTGAACAACCGGTTGCTCGAAATCTCAATATAACATGTTATCGGCCGGTTCGACACTGAGAACATAATATCAGATCATTTGCATAAGAATTCGTACATTAACACTAGTTTTCGATTTCTTTTTTGGAATGGTTTGTTTTCGTTTGCTGTTGTAAATATTTTGGCATTTTGATTGGTTTATGGTTTTTGTTGATTTTATTAATTTTATCCAGGCGTCCTTGCTTGTGGCCTCATAAGAGGACATGACATATACATAGGTAAACATACTTAATTTACTTATTTGTTTTATGTGCCAAGAAACGATATTGTACAGAATTTAAAAATTGATAATTTTTTTTGTTTCAACTTGTTTGTCATTCCATTCAAACTATTTACATAAACACAAAATTACCCTGAATCGTATTCAACTCAAAACGCAGCCAACACCATCAAACGCCATTAAATCTAAATGCCATTACACTGGTCAAATGGCTTCCATTACACCGGTCAGAAAGCCATTAACTGTTTATTTCGGTATGCGAGCAGATCGCAGGCCTTATGGTACCTACCGGTAAATTGGCCAAGGCGATCCAGCGCCATATCAATGATGTACTTCATTCATTCTCAGTGTGACCGAGTTCTTTCATAATAGACCGAGAGCCGACTGCGGCACTTTTATTTTATCTTAATTGGTAATAAATCGCGCGCGCCTGCTGTCGTGGCTGCCATTACATACACAAATCGCATGCACAACGCCGCACTGCTAATAATAGTCATAAATATGTAAAACGTAGTGATTATTATGATCTCTCAAATTATTTGTTCAGACAAACTAATTGAATAATGCCAATCGACACCTCTTTATTTATTTATATATTCTTTAATGTAATGTATGTACATAATTTGTATTTTTTTCTATATTATTATTTAATTATTGGGTGGTTGTTTAAAAAAATAATAGCTATTGCATCATGTTATTTTTAACCTGAGTTTTTCATTAAATTTGTTAAAAGGCTTTTTCACTGGTGTTTAAATCCAAGTTCTGTAGAGGAACGGAGGTAAACCATTAAGACAGTCACACATAATCATTTAGACGGTGAATGTTTGTAGAATTAAAATTAACTTTACATACACATTAAAATAAATATTACGGTTTAATTGCTATGTAAAATTAACTGAGAAAAACAACGATATATTATTTTATAGTTTAAATAATAAGAAGAAAGTAGCCCAATTTAACAATGATAAATAGGTTCCAACTAAAAAATATCTATAGTAAAAAAAAAACAAAAAAAAACTTTACTTTTTAATATAAGAACCATAGACTATATTTTAAAACGGACTGTGACTAAGGGATTCAGACTGTACTTTACCAAATACTTTTTATTCAACATTCTGTTTTTAAATGGAATAAAATATTTAATACTAAGCACTTTATACACTACACAGAACTGTATCACAAAATGTCAATACATCAAAAATGGTAATGCTAGCCAATAAACATACATTCACCTATAAAAGGCAACCAGTGCATTCATAGGTCTACTTATGCCAACACTGACTAAACCACGTTGAATGTAGACCTCGGTTCTTTGGCAAATCTGTGTTGACCTGAATACGACGTTTTATTTATTTCTTGGGGATATATACTCGATTCGACGACACGGCTGGCGTCGTGGCTAAGCGATTAGCTTTCTGCGCTAAGTGTCGCGGGTTCGATCCCCGCACGGAACAAATATTTGTATGATCTACAGATAATTCGTTTCGAGTCTGGGCGTTTGTGTGTATGTGAATATATGTGTTTGTAAACGCACCCACGATACAGGAATTATTCCAAGTGTGGGGCAACGTTTTTGTTAAAAAAAATATATATATGGACTAAACCTAAGAGGTTCCAGTATATTCAGTGCCGGCTTTACCTATGGAGCAGGGTGTGCAATGCACACGGGCGTAGGGTCTCTGGGGGCGCCGAGTGCCGCTCGCGGGACTTAGATATTAAAACAACGCATTGTTTTAATTTAGAAAATAAACTGTATGGGTTCGTAATCCACAAGAGTGAAGCCATGGGCGGAAGCTAGTCATTTATAAATGCACCATTTGCACCCGAATTTTGATGACATTCTGATCGCGCGCCTATTAGAGATATCCAGGATATTTTTTGCACCCGGGCGCTACCTACATGGGCTAGAGTATGTTAATCGTGTTACCAACTTTAAAACAAATGTATAGTAGCTTTGTGACAATATTACAGAACACCACGACATTAGCGCGTTTTGCCTACTTGTGGGAATTCACACTCGATGCGTTAAGGTGACGTTATTCCCTGACAATATTTCATTAATGTTGTTTTTAGAGCAAATAGAGTTAGCTCTGTGGTCTAAAAACAGAGTTTAGTAGTTATGGTAAAGTCTTAATCGAAAAACACCTCATACCTAGACAGCGTAGCGGACGATTAATTTTAATAGTGAGTCATATGTGTGTATGTGGTGTTTCAGGATTATGTATTTTTATGTGGGATTTTGTAGGACATATTTATGATATGCTTATGTAGCGACTTTTTAAGTTTACAATGATTCTAACACATATACGAATGTCCGGCATCAGTCGTCGGGCTTCGGCCTGCCAGGCTAACCACCTTGCCTGGTCGGAGGATCCTCCCTTTTCAATGGAGGAACACCATACCTCGTTCCTTCATACTTAATACTATTAATCTTTACGAAACTAATTGAAGCCTAACTGAGCAACCTTCTCCTTAAACTAATTTAATCTGTGGCGCTTCAATTCTATCGTTCACAAAGTTCGGCGCTGGCGCATATAATTGTGATGATTATGTGCATTACCGCCACCGTGCTGACTGACACATTCCTGCGCTGCTGGAGAGCCACTTGCGACATACCCTGGGAACAGACAGGTTCTCACTTTCTCGAAGGTTTTGTAATGCAACGCGTTAACGGGATCGAACGGGATAAATTTGTACGAAATTATTTACTAATATAATAACTAACTATCTATACTCGGTTTGTTTAGGTACTTAACTAAAGGTAAACAATCTTGATTTGACTTTTTACACAAACACATATTAAACAAAAAAAACTATTGATTAAACTAGTGGTTCAATTGACTTGGTAATCGTTATTGTTGTTTTACATTGTTTTTTTTTATGTTTAAACTGAGTTTTTAAACAAAAAATATTAAAAAGACACATCAAGATTGTTTACCTTTAGTTAAGTACCTAAACAAACCGAGTATAGGCGTAAAAAGTCGTAATTTTAACCTGTAGGTTTTTAGAATCTGGGGTACTGGATGCGGAAGACGAAATATCAGGCGCTGTGGCGTGAAGACGCGTATGTTCAGCCATTTAATGCTGATGAGATTACTTTATAAAATAGGGAACTCTTTCTACTGCGGCCATTTTGTACACAGAAATTATGCATACGTAATTGGGCTTGCCAAGCTAGCTATTAAAGGCAAGCTATAAACAACTATAACCTATTTCATTGAAGTCGATTTACGATGTCATTGGTATTCATTCTACTAAATCATTAATTCAGTTAATTATACAAACATTAATTTACAAAACTGACTACAGGTATCATAAACAATTCACACATTTTTGTGTTTGAGAATGCAGGAAACTTGACATATTTTTATTAATTCGTAAACATTTCGCAGTCAAACTTAGTCTATTGTTTTTAAAAAACAAATTTTAATATATACCTCTATAAAATTTAAAAGGCATTTGCTATTTTATTCACGTATCGACGCTGATACTTCCATGACCTAAAACATCGTTGGAACACCTACGCAGATCCTTAATCGTGATGCGCAGTTTAATAATTATAGTAAATGACTTATGAAATTAAGTTAAATAATCATTTTAGGCACGAGTTATACTGCATAGGTACATAACATAGCATCACGTCTGTATTCTCCGAAGGGTTAGGCAGAGGTGTACTATTGTACACCCCATTTCTCGCCAATACTGAGTCCCTTGTAATGTGAGCTTATAGCCTTCTACCGGCCACAGTCAGACTCCGTACCGCTACTGAGAATTTCCATACAGAAAAACCCAATAACAAACTTTGCCCGACCCGGGAATCGAACCCAGGATCTCACGCTAGACCAATGAGGCAGTCTATATATACTATACATATATAATATATATGTATATACATATAATAATTGTTCAAAAACGGTAATCTCTAAAAACAAACTTGTTCAAAGTCGTCTCTTGCCTTTCAAGGAATACATCAATTTCTGCCTACCATTTGTCCTGCATAGCCTTTACCGACACCGACGGGAAGACATTATTCAAGCTCGGATGCTCACAGAAACAGCGAAAGTCCTACTCAAATCATAAACAAAAATAATTCAATGCAGAAACAATCAGTCGGCAGATCGTGTATGCTAATACATACACTGGGAGCTCATAAAGTGATAGCAACAATAGCATCCCAGACCACTTTCACGCGACAGGTTAACAAACATTGTCACAGCACAATGGATACAGTAGGACAGTTTGAATATGCTAATCGATTCTTAAAATCGATACGCCTTTATTGTGTACAGTTTTGACGATATTTCTTTATATTTTGATCAATTGAATATTGTAATATACGTTACATCGTGCGATGTATAAACTGACTGAATAGTGTAGTTGTGCAAATGAGCATGATGTCCTGCGTTATAATTTTTGTTTGGTGGACGGTAATACAGTCGCTTATTGAGCCGTTCGAGCACCTATCGAAACCGATTTATTTGTAATACTAATAAATCGGGCGTGAAATGGAGGCTTATTTAGGCAAGCACGCTTTCGCAATACAAAACTGATATACCTATCACACGATTGCAATTTGGCATTATTATGTGATCAAGCATTCACTTCTTGACCACATAATAACTATTTCACGCATAATTACGTATATACACTTATTTTATTTGGAGTAAATTAAAGCTATTTGAGCGAGTTAATCAATTCGATTTTGAAGCGTTTACTTAGGTAATCGATACACACAATCGATTTAAAGGTGTGGAGACACTTTTTTGTTCGCTATCTCACTATTTAGGTACCTACTTACATACTATTATACCTATATCTTCTTCTACCATTACCAAATGTCCTCCTGACCGATTTCGGTCACGGCAGCCAATCTCACCGGAGATAAGCCAACTACGCAGGAGATATTATAGAGCACAAGTGTGTGCGCAAACACAGGTGCTCACTATATTCCTTCACTCTCATAGTACGATGGGACGGCAATCCGACACGACCGGAGACAGATCAGGCGCAGGACCAACGGCTTTACGTGCTCTTCGAGGCACGGTGTGTATTCACATACACAAAGACCCAGACCCGAAACAACTATCTGTAGATCATACAAATATTTGTTCCATGCGGGAATCGAATCCGCGACACGTAGCTCAGCATTCGATCTCTCAACCACTGCGCCAACCGTGTCGTCAACTATCCACCATTACCTACTTATATAATATTACTACATATAACATCTTGTTTAATATGTTTGGAAGATTTTGTTTTATATGTTTTAGTTTATTCCTTTTCAAATCTAATTATCCTTGTCAAACTTTACTGTACCTAGACTATAAGTGAACGATGTGGTCTCCTGTAATTGGAAGAGCACACTAGTGTTCGTCCCTGTATTTGTTAACTTGAATTTAATTGTGTAGCCTCTGTTGGAGATCCAAATAAATAAATAAATATATATTGTAAAACTAAGTTGTAATATGTAGGCATGGTGAAGTACTAAGCGGATGTTTGTTCTTTGCCGATACATTATGTTGAGACCCTTTGTAATGTTAAATTATACAACGAATTAATATTTTTCTTTTATTAAATATGAAATAATAATTAAGGTTATAGTTATACAATTATAATTTAGAACTACATATATACCTAACCTTTTTATTGTAAAAAAAAAACTTTAAAAATTCAAAAAAAAAAATCTTATAAAGTTTCGATGCAAATATTGTTTAACAGCATAAAAGTATTCAGGAATCCATCATTTTGCTCTACTGCCTTCGTTTTCCTGTGCGTCATCCGCGCTGCGCAAGAGTGGGCGCGACATCACACTTTGATGTATTAATATGTCCCTGTTATGATAATAAACCCGACTCGACTACCACACTCGTTCACTTTTCATTTTATTTGCAAAGTATTTTAAGAATTTATGAGCTACAGTAAAAAAAAAATACTTCGTTTAGTGGTTGAAAGTATGTTTTTCGATCCGATTAAAATTACATCTTAACATCACGCCTACATACCCCGAAGCGTTAGACAGAGTTGTCGTATATTGCACACTCAAACGCCAATGTGTATCAAAATTCCATGGAATAGGGGGCCAGCTTGTTGGCATCAACCGGGCAAAATGCTACAGAGAATTTGCCAAGACCTGCCAGCCGCACTTGCAACTGTTAGACCAATGAGACAGTTTAATTGAAATAGATATGCTTAAAATAAGACTAACTGTTGGTTGGTTAGGACAAGACGAATAAGCAAACAGATTCTTTGAACCTTGATATCTTGATGCCGATTTTTACTACGGTTTTCTTTGCCAGTTATAAACACAACAAAAACGATGTCAGACGTGCGATACTCAAGGCGGCTCTAGTTACATTTAAATGAGTAATACAACTCAGATTGTGTAATAATGTAAGATATGTTAAATACGTGATTGTATTCTCATATCTTCAATAGACAACCTTGGTGGTCTCTCCCACAACACTACAAATTGAAAATTTGAATATCACATAATTATACGCAGGCCTAGTCCTCAAGGCAAGTTCTGCTGCAATTTCGGGGCAATCTAAAAACAAAAGATAAAACCAATTACCCTCACGCACAGCCCACTGCAGGCTCGCTAATGTCCAAGCTACACCATACACTAATTACGAAAACACGTACAAACGAAATTTTGCTTATTTTTTAATAATTACCCCTTGGTGTGATTAAACGAGCATTCTTCCACATAGTAATTGGTGCGCTTGAGCAACAATGAGAATCTCTAGAAAAACTGTCGGGCAATTATTTTAAAATGTCACATTATTTGTCCAAGTGACGGACGGACAAAACATCTTTTGTATACGTTAATACGGCTTTGTTTCGTGAGAACTTTTAAATAAGTGTATTAAGATTTATTTTTAATCTGTGCAGTGTAATACAGAACCTACTCGGAATTATCAACTGTTTTTGTGGGGAAACCAACTGAAATGTCAAGCAATAAACATGGCGTAATAACCCAGTCAACAGCGCCAGTCAGAAAGGTGAATTTCATGGTGGCATCTTTATTATATTCCTTTTAATAAGTAAATACAGTAAAATTAAGTTTAAAAAATCAAAAGTTTTTATCCAACATTTCATCACATTATTATAATTATGAGCCCTTATTAAACTTACCCTGTATTTTATTTTACAAACTATTTGAAATGACGGCAATAGGCACTGAAAATTTCCAAAGTGTGAAAATTTTATGTTATATTTAACACAATAATGACGCTACCCTACACAAAATATTGACATGCTTAAAAAAATTATAGTTTCCAATTGGTTATATTGGGACATGAACTTAGTAGAAGCAGATGCCTAAGACCGGCAGAAGTGGCAACGGTTAATTTCCAAAGCCGACCCCGTATGATGGGATAAACAGAACTACCAAACAGAACAAAATATCTATTGTCTTATAATTATTCTTAAAAAAAAGGAGAATCTTTATTATTTCAATAACACATTTTGTCGGTGATAATGACCCCATATCCGTACACTTAATGTGTAATATTATTTTTCATAGGTCAGGTCATTGTCCATCTCGCTTTAAATCCTGAGTCACGTCTTACACCATGAGAAGCTACGAGGTGGTCCATCCAAACCCAGCCACAGACACGACTATTAAAGATACAATCATCAAAAGCAATGCACCAACCAAATGTATTATTATTTTCCCTTCGGCTTCTAAAGGTTCACACAATAGGTTGAATCAAAATCACCCACATGTAATCGATAATTAAAATGATCCCTGATTTCTCGATACAAAAGACCCAAAAATCGATTACTCATTCCCGTAACGACTTCGCGATAATCTTGGGATTAAAACAACAATACACGATCCTTATACTAAATTCAACCTTATCTTTGACGTTTAAAGTACAAAATTAAGTTCAGGAACCAATATTAACACGTCAATGACTATGCAAGTGCTAGTGATTAAAAATGCCACACAAAAGGGTTGAAGATAAAGTTGACCAAACTTTCTGGAGCTGTAAGGATGTAGTTTAAGTACAGAGCATGTAGCAGATGGAAAGGTTAAGATATGATGGCTTGTCAGGCTGCTGATGACAGACAATAGGCTCGGACTGATGAAAGTGTAAGAGAAAATTAACATATTCCAGAGCAATCAAGTGTAATATTAGCTATTATTTCTTTCTTTTATTGGAATTTTTATTCGCACCTTCATCGCATCTCGGATATCTCCGTTCGAATTGAATAATTAATTAAAATTTATTTTTGATCCTAAATCTTCTAATCTGTCTAAGTATGCATTTCATATATCACTGTCTCACCTCGGTAGCGTGCCCTTAAGTTCAGAGATCTACAAACATTATGTAAGCTAAAATATGACAGGCGCATGGGCTATCTAAAATCTTGAGACAATAACGCACGCAACTGCAACGAGGGTTTCCTATAAAATCGCCAGCCGCAAGTAACTCGAGCCGGACTATCTGCACACGTCGCTTCCTGCTCGCACATCAATCGCTGCGCATGCGACACTACGCTCAAGTTACCGCATACCCTTCCTCTTGTTGCTCCTAGTCTAGGATTGCCAACTGTGACAAAGTATTAAGGTCCTTTTATAGTTAAGAACTCTACTTTTAAGTTGCCTAACGTAACAAAATAAATAAATAAATTACGCCTTAGACAGCCAACTGATAGAATTCACAGTGTACCAGAATTACGAGTATTTTTAACTTCCTGAATTCGGCAGCCTGATTACGTAAAAATGCGATAGCAACGCGACAACCACGCGACAGCAATCTCACTGTCAGCCAATACATTACATGACATAAAAATGACGTTTGACAGAAGATATCGCGCGATCTACGCCTGTCGCTACATCGGTAATTAGGCTGCCGGTTTCCTTACTTTGTACTAGTATCGACTTGGATGTCGTCATAATTGACTTGAAGAAATTGTTTACTGAGTTTTTTATCCAAAAACAAAATAAAAAATGTAAATCACCTCTCGTAGGACTTGGCAGCCCTGAATTAAGGGCATCGGCTATTAAAGCAAGTGATTAGCTACAACAGCAAAGCGTACCTATCAATTAATTATCAGCCATGATCACTTGCCAACCCTAAGTTCTCGTATCTATTTGTCAATCAAGAATCCAGGAAACGTGGACAGGAAATTTTAGAAGTTTGAATTAGTACCGACAGATGTGGCTGCGATTTTTGTTCAGATTAGCGAGGCTCGGTTTAATCAAATGAATGATCTGCGGAAACCACCTGGCCGGCGAAGTGAAGATGTAATGGACTTTCAATGGAGGATATTGGTATAGACGGATGAGGTAGACGATTCCTTTTACGGTTCTATAAAAGACGGGGCTTTTATAGAACCATACGTTTTATAGAAACGGTTTACGAGTATGTGTAGTGTTTCTAGACGTTTGTTTTACTGCCTATATTCGTGCTTGATATATTGTCAACCGTAACACTGGTGCAGAGCATATAGATTTTTGTTATTTTTAGTAACAGCTGAATGAAACTTTGTTTTCTGTGGCAGTCTGAATTATTTTCTTTTGATGATGTGGGCTCACTAAAAAACTATATCGACTCAATTATCCAATGTTCTATTTTCTGTTCAGTACACCTAGTGTAAGTTTCTTTTGACAACCCGTTGTCCGTTTCGTGCTCTCCACCAATCGGAGCGCTGAACGCGTTCGATGTAGTAAATCGAATTTGTCAAAAGAAACTTACACTAGGGCCTCTGACTGTTTAATGTTTAGACATTATTATGGGAACGCACTACTAAAATATGCGTAATTTAGTCCAAATTACAATGTCTAGGAATGTTCGCAACAAGTATACGTGGTGTTCTCTAGTGACCCACAGCTCGGTGTGGTCCTGTGCGGGCGCAACGTGGTCTTTTTGCCGCCAGCAGCCGGCAGGCGACGCCGGAACAATGGCCGCAATCTAACATCTCCCATATTGTCTACCAAACGCTCTAATAGCTAGCCCGCAACCATGTGAGCTAGGAAGAGGGGTTGATGCGGCAACAAGATCCTATGAGGATCTTGTAGGCAAATGATTTTTATACTTCTGTTTTCTCAATGATTTTGGAAATCACTACAGTAAAGTCACAGAAAACCTATATTCTATTTGAAAATTGTGTATACGAATGAAGACATTGTAAACAAATAGAAATAGGATCAAGGTATAGTTATTTTTATTTTCTAAAGAGATAGCCAAGCATAACAAATCTTCTGGCTTTCTAAAATCCGAAACAATCTTTTCAACTGACAAAGTTCAAGCCGATTTTATATTAGAACCCGTATTGGAAGCTGATTAGTCTTAGTTTTAATCGATGAACTATTCCCAATGCCATCTCCACGGGCTCGTACGCTGGTCAGGTGCTGCGCACCACCTCTGCCTGCGGCGTTCCTCGCTCATTGTTCGTTCGGCCGGCCAGCGCACGCGCACCTATTGTTTCACACAACTTTTTCGCCACTTCGCCACTTTACTAATGGCGCATTCAACTTGCGTGAGCCATTATGCAATTATATTTCGCTCTATACTCTATTCAAGGGTAACGTCAGTAACGTTTCATATCTGTGTATAATCTGCTGTATCCTGATTGTAATGTATTGTCTTTGTTACTTCGCTTGTTTCCGAACGTTTCTCAATTCAATGACAGGTACTTGTAAAGTAATTTGTATGTTAATTATACGAATGTAACTGGTATGTTACATACACAAGGTGTTTATTTTATTGCTATTTTATCAGCTGTTGCGTTGTCCACTCTATTGCGTAGCTAAACTCAGTTGTCATGATTTGCGTTTCATTATTTTCCCACAAAAACTACAAATACTACAAAATTGTGACACAGAGCAATTAAAAGCGGCAATTGGTAATTACAAAACATTTCACATATGCGACTGTGTCTAAACCAGAAAAGCTTATGTCGTAATGCGCACGCGCCGGGCCCGCCCTATTGCACATTATATTAAGGTACAGAAGGTATACACTTAATATCTCACGCTTAAAGTACAAAACAAATGCACATTTGTCTCGGGTTATGTAAAAATTAAACCACTGAAATCGCACATCTACTCGATTTACCGTTTTTGTTTCTGTCGGCGTGAATTCTGTCCAAGTGAAGGTTCACCTTCTTTACATAACTATTTAGTTTAGTTTACGGCTGCCAGTTAAAGGTAACTTGCTCAACACTGTGTCGCAGGAATTACAAATTGATATTTCATGGCATTTTATTTTAAAGCACACGCATTTGCGCCGCTTTGGCCATTCACACGTTATCTTGTTTTTCTGCTTGCTTGAGAAATTTCCCGTGTTAAGACATATGTATATGATTAATTACGTATTGACAAATTACTTCGTCTTAGTACCTATGAAGTATTTATTGGCATAACTTGAAAAGGGGAAAAAGCTAGATGGCTTAATCCAACAAGTGTTCATAAATTCCACAGAGGTAGCCATTCATTCCCACGACATAAAATAAAAAGAGTTTGGCATTCATTAACACTTCCTGCGATATTCATACTTCAAAACACGCATATTAAAACCCGAGAAATTTTCATTCAATGTAAAACCTGTTGATCATAAAAGAAGGAGTAGCAGGGACAGATAACACGCGGCTAATATTAAAAGGTTGAAGATGAGATAGGGCAGGCACGCGGCCAGATGGCGTGCCACCGGACAGAGCGTCCGGGCCGGACAGACGGCGGACAGCGGACAGGTGCGGGTGATCAATTAACAAGGATCGATGGCTGAGATTACGCGGAGCGCGTGCGCCGGCCCGGATGGTTTTATGGTGGATGGTGTGGGTTAGGAGCGGCAGCGATTTAGTTTAGATTTTTTTAAATATTTGATTTATCGCATGAAATGTGCAAAATTTGTTAATTAACTAATTACCAATCTCATCAATCATAGGGCCAGCAGAAAGGGATTTCAATACTAAATATGTATCAATTAAGATTACGTTTATATTTATAAAATTTAAAGTGTTATTTTCTTTAAATATCTGTAGTATATAGTATCTATCTATATATTTCAGTATACTTCATGTTCTTTAAAAAATGTATGATAATTTAAAGTATGTAAGTACATACATGCACACCATACATTTATACATGAAAAAAGAAGCAAAAATCCAAGTAGTCATCTAATTCGCAACATTCCTAACACTTATCCCGCACTCGGTGTTACAGATATTCGCGGCCATTCCAATCACTCGCCGGCCACAGATGCAAGGTGGCGATAACACGTAAGAGTCCAGCCTGTGGGAACCCGATACATCTCGCGGTTGACTATCTCTGGTATTTCGAGAGCGAAATGAAGCCTTAATTAATATGCGGCGGCTTATATCGCGAAAGCGTTAGTTTGTTTTCTGCCTTAGACAGATCGGAGTTGTGAATGGAGTGATTAGAACAGGAAAAGTATAAATAAAATGATGGAAGCGGCTTCAATTAACAAGCTTTTAGACTAGACGAAGAAACTTATTCAAATTAAAATAGAAAATGGTTCCGTTGGAAGTTTAAGAGTAGATATTACTGTGGATAAGATGCCACAATCAAATATATTATTAAAAAACTGGAGCACCAAAAGAAGCGATACAAAAATAAAAGGCAGGATATAAATCAATCTAATAGGACAAATACAACAGTTAAACGTTTACGGGCTGTTGTGATGATATACACGAAAATGAGAAGGCTATTCATATTGCAATTCAAGCACTTTATTCAAGCATTCCACACCATTTATGGGAAACAAAATCGAAACCTCGTAAATTACCCAGAACTTAAAACCTCACCATCACGATAGGTACACAATTTGAAATTCTCGCTCTGAGCGTATTTAAGGGATCGTAAATCATTTGTGCAACTGGACTTAAAGACTTGTTCATTGAAATTTTGACTGTTCCCTTATTGTTGGGTCTTATTTGACAGGTAATTGATTAATGCGGTTGTGTGAAATCTGTTATTATTTGCCGTTTAGTGCAAGAAGCTAAAATTTCAGTAGGGGTAACCTTTCAAGTGATTTTGTTCGTGACTTCGTTTGTATCGGGCTTGTTTTCCATTTCATTTGAAATAGCTTCATTTTTAAAATGGGTTAATGAAGAGAGGATATTTTGACGATCTACCACATTGGGGTATCACTTTTATGGTCCTGTATTTTTATTGGCTACACAAATTAATATTTTAAGTTGTTTGTTTACCATTCGAATCAGTTCCTAATTTTTATGTTTTATTATACTTATTATCAATTCTTCTTGTTTTTTTTTTTTTTAAATCATGCCTATACTATCTGTACTATCTGTACTATCTGTAGATCATACAAATATTTGTTCCGATCGGGGATCGAAGCTAATCACTTAGCCACTGCGCCAACCTTGTCGTTATTTTTTTATTCTTTATTTCAAAATGTACTTCTGTATATCAATACTGTTCACAGCACGTTAACTAATTGTTAATGGCTATAATTACGAGAACACCTTCCTACAATTACTGTCTCACAGATCGCTGGTACCAGCCGGATCTGCCAGCAGATAAGCCAAGGTACAGGCTTCAACAATGCAGTTCACATTACGTTGAACAAGTATGCTGAGCGCAATGGGATCTGCTATTGTGTGGCAGTACCCACGATCTGGTATCCAGGACATTTCTACTGCAACATCTTGATTAAGTTCGTTGAATTCATTAGTACCTACTGCATGTTTAATGGTGTTATAAATCTTCTATATAAATAAAAATCAATTGCCTCTATATAAATAAAAATCTATTTATATAAATAAAAATCAATTGCCAAAAATGTATGTAAGCACATAACTTCAGAACGGCTGCACCTATTTGGCTAATTCTTTTTTGTTGTGTTTATAATTGTCAGGTCAAGGTTTGAATGTAATATTTTTTTTGAAAATCGGAAATTTGAAATTGCACCCGCGTGAGGCCGGTGCTGGTAGCGACCCGTAATAATCCGAACTTAAGTATTTAAGTTCTTACAACTAAGTTGATTCTTTTAAGCGAAACACCAACTATTAATACTCATTACAAAGTAAGTACGAGCAGAACCTACCTTTAACGACTCGCCTGTCGGTCACGTAGCAGGACTCGAAGCAGTAACCCGACGCCTGGCACCTGCGGAAGGAAAAATGTGTAAGTCACTTTGAAATAACTTTACTATCATGTAACGTATCGGTTTTGATTTCAAGACACTTTGACTCTTTGAATTCAAAGCTGTCTTCTTTCAAGCAACTTGGCAAGGGCTTTTTGTCTGACACATTTACTGAAAAAGCGGTGGTGGCCTCCTTTGTACCAATAACAATATACTTAAAGCGACTATCTTCTTTCCGTCTATTTTCTATCTATAGAAATACAAGTTGTGTACATGCGCCTATTAGACCAACAGCTTATCATATAGGCCGATGTAGGTACATTAAATACATATGTAGGTATCTATATAAAACAATTTCGATATTTTTCCATAAAGAAGTTCAAATTGGGTCACTGGGCATGATCTTATTGGAACGTATGAATATTATGCACCCAAAATTGCACCCACACCTGAAATGCATCGTGACGTAACAGCACTTGACCCCGCGCACGCGCACCTTTGCACAACACTCGCTTTCGATACGCACCGCTGTTCAATTATACAGAGATAATAGCGGCACTACAGATGTTTAAATTTGGAAAACGTTATAAAAGGTACCTAACTGATGCTTATTAAAAAACTTGTTCGAGTAATTCAACCGGAGAGTATTCGGTTTAGTTGACGAGTTTGCAATATTTGTACTACTGCTGGTTCACTTGTGAAGACGTGGAATGCCTTATTTCTAAGACACTGAACAAAAGCTGATGATTTACTCGATGAATGTCATATTTGACACATTCACGAATCAAAGACAGACCCATTTGTAGAAAACATCAGAAATACGAATAATATCGTAAAAAAAAAGATTCACTGGAAACTGCGAATTTTTTAATTGTGACATTGTAATTGTTGGAACTGATAATCTGAATTCAGTATTTTGTAACGAAAGCATTATATATGTTGACCAACGTGCATACACAATATTAAAAAGATACAAAGCAAATAAAAAGTAAGAGAGAAATAAAAAAGTCAATTCCACGCTAATCTTAGAACAAACACATGGAACGTACAAACAGCTATTTATCATACCACTAAGTTGTAAAAGTTGATTGAAAGAAAATATTAATACGTTTTTTAGTACCTTTGTTATTTTCTTACTTTACTCAATTTCGAACACCTGGTTCTTACCACCTGGGTGTTCACAGACGACTCAGTAACGATCCTTTGTGAAGATATCACAGAATGATTAAATCCAGTCGATTTAATTAGCTTTGCAACTTTACATAGTGTAAAAATTATCAATTTTATTTCCAATGTTTCGGAAATTTTGTAACATTTTGCCTTCAATTAAACTACTGCTTACTATGTTGAGGATCAAGCGTGATATTTATTTATTAAAATAAATTTAGTATGAGATCTCTCGGAGAAAGTACGGATAGAAACATTCGTATAATTAATTAACAACATTCCTTCGTAACTTGCGAACCGTACAGGGCTGTCAATCGTTATCTTAATATCGATATCGGCAATCAAACTGGAAAGTTATATTAGAAATAATATTTTTATCATTTTTTTTAAACATTGCCCACACTAGGATATCTCGTGTATCGTGGGTACAGTTTACAAACATACATGTCACATGCACAAACAACCAGACCCGAAACAACTATCTGTAGATCATACAAATATTTGTTTCGTGCGGGGATCCCGCAACGCGTAGCACAGAAAGCTAATCGCTTAGCCACTGCGCCAACCGTGTCGTCGATTTATATTTTTATTAACCCTAGAAAATATTACAAAGCCGTCTTTATATCCAATTTAACACGAGCTACTTCATTCAACATATATGGCAATAGGCTCGTCCCCAATTACATGGACTCAATAACGATATCGGTGAAATGAGATTGTACAATAATAGGTACATCTCTATCTCATCCTTCGGGGGAATACAGGCCTGATGATATGTAATGCAAGTATTTATATTAATTACTCATACACATACAACATACAAAATAAAGACAAAAAAATGCCATTAAAATGTACGCCAAAGTCGATTGTTCACGTATAATCTAAATCAATATAATAAAATGGCATAGAATCATATAAAATTACTTTTCATTGCGTGGTAACCCTATTGGCGATGCGACCGCGGTCCAGACGAAGAGATCGAAAGTGAAATTTCAGAGCGCAGCACATCGGCCGATGACCTCGACCACACATATACCTATACATAGCACATATTACTTAGGTAATACATAATATTGTGTTATCTATTCGTATGTAAACCTGTTCTTACTATATAGGATTGATTTGAAAGCTTTATTGATACGCAATGATTAATAGGTTTAAACGTATAAGCTAGTCTAGTGCTCGCAATCGTCACTGCTAAGCGTGCGGTCCTGGGTTCGATTCGCGGGTCGATCAGTGTTATTGGGTCTTTCTGTATTGAAATTCACAGTCGCAGCACAGTCTGGAACTGTGCCCGGTAGATGACAATACCTATACCTATGCCCATTACATGGGACTTAATAACGATATCGGCGAAATTGGGTGCCCAAAAAGACCCCTCTGCCTAACCCTTCGGGGAATACAGACTTGATGCTATGTTATGTTATGTAAAAGCTAGGTATCGTCAAAAAAAATGTTACTACTTTCCTCGGATGCCATGTAAGAAAAGTCTGTAGAATTGTCCTGCAAACTGAATTAATGTAAGATTTAAAATATTCACATAATTACATGCATTTTCCTCGTGTTACTATTTTCTAGCCGTTGTTGATTGAACAGCCAATGTGCCTCTGTTGAAGAAGTCCTCTGAGGTCCTCTTGAAGGTTCCGGGTACTCAAACATTGAACGTCCATTTTGTTCTTAAAACCCAGTTCCCGTTGCCCACATGCCTTTATAATGTCGTTTTCCGGTTAGACTTAGTTCAATAAACGTAAAGCAATTATGCAGATTTTAATGGATAGTAATATTTCTTATTATAATGCGATGACGAAACAGGGGTCAGTGTTGATTCCGTCATTAGTTTAATTGAGCAATGAGCGACAGGTGTACTACTAATGAGTCTATTGACTTGCCGCCAGTTGTTGCCGCCGAAGATTAGATCGCCACACCCATTTTGAGAGCAACATGTAATTTTTTCTTTTATTTCTATTTATCTGAGATATTGGGGGCTTTTAGTTTCAATCTATCATTGTTTAGGATTTTCTATTTTGTCTTGTGTGCAGAAATAAAATATTTTTCGTTTTATCTTTATATGGTTCATTTTTATACCCATATTAGCGAATAAACGATTTTGAATTTGAATTTAGTTACACACCAATATTAATAGATACAATATTATTAGATAAAAACACAATTAATCATTCATAATCATATTAATTTTCATCATCATCATCATCATCAGCCAGAAGAACGTCCACTGCTGAACGAAGGCCTCCCTTACACCATCACATCGAACGACATTCCGCCACATGCATCGCATAATAATTTTAATTATTTAAAATATGTAAAAAACATTTAAAAGTATGTATAAGCAGAAATGAATGACTTTTTTTATTCCTAATCCGTACCTACATCAAATACATAATATAACACTTTTAAAGTTACATTGACGCTAAACCTTACCAGCAAAAATTAACAAAATGAAAACATTACAAATTGCATATATTTCATTACATCACAAAGACAGTTTCACTCACAAGGTTATCAAGTAACATTATGGCGCTAATCTATTAACATTATTAACATATTTCGTGTTATAAGATCGTGATACAGAAACTGCGAACGTGGCAATGCAATTGATATCTACTGCTAGACTGCTGTAGTTGCCGCCATTTGTAACATGGTAATATGATATTAACTATAATCATTTCTTCTTGAAAGAAACATTAGTGATGTAGATATGTAGAAGCGCTATTAGACTCGTGATATTAAAGATGAAGAATCTGCAATATTTCTTATAAGTTCAACTCCAATGAGCTAATATAGTTTAAGAGATACGTACAAACAATTATATTTTTATTTCGGATGGATTTTGACACATACAGAATAATCAAGAAGATAACAATAGGTATAAAAACGGAAAGGTAAAACAAAACACCAAAACTGCTACGAAATTGAAAATATTTTTTATCTATACATATAAATAAAATTGGAGTGTCTGTTTGTAATATTGAAATAACCGTTTTTTATTACATGCATATGAATATATATACGGTACATACACCAAAATAACATTTTTTTAAATTTTTGTCTGTCCGTCTGTCTGTCTGTCTGTCTGTCTGTTTGTATAGGCTAATCTCTGAAATGGCTGGACCGATTTTGACGGGACTTTATGACAGGTAGCTGAAGTAATAAGGAGTAACTTAGGCTACTTTTATTTTAGAAAAAATCTTTTATTTTAGAATAAAATAGGGTTAAGTGCATTTGGTTTCACTAAAAAATACATTGTTAAGTTCCGACATCCACGCGAACGAAGTCGCGGGCACAGCTAGTGCTAAATAAGGTAGGTGCAATTAATAAGATTTTTCTTAAATAAAAGTTTAAAGCACATTCTCGTACTCTTATAAAATACAATATGAACATCACTGGAACCAAAGATCAAATACCTCCAACAGTTAACCATGCGCGTCAATTTTCCAATCACGTCGTCGTGTGTGAGAACAGCTAATTTCCATGGTACCAGCTGGTGACATTCGTGTGATCGATCGCCGACTCCAATCGACCATTAGACACGATAAAAAAAATAAGAAAAATTCTCTGTTGCGCACTTATTCGCGGTCTACGGAACGAAAACGGAATAAATATTTTACGCGAGGAGTATACAATGTAAAAAAATATAATTTACTAGTTATGAATTTTTTTACAATGAAATTATGTCAGACAGATAAAAACCGACCATTTTATCGTTGAGAGTGTTTATTACAAATGGTGTTATTAATTTAGAGTGCGAAATATTTTTTGCGAAATTGCTTTTTGGTGCAAAAAAGGTGGCAACAGAATTAATATTATTTTACGCGTACTTTAATCCTTTTTTATAATAATAATAATTATTATTATTATTTGCATAATAAATAATAATTTAATTATACAATAAGTTTTTGTACGCAGCACAGGGGTTAAGAAATTAGTTGTACTTAATTTATTTATCGAGGTTTGTTAACTTTCCCGACACATTTTTATTACTGTAACGTCAGGAATCATCAGGTATTGTACCTTATTATTTTGATAATGCGATTATGTCTTGATAAAGTAATTGTTGGGGATCTCTCCAACTCCGTGGAATGTAATAAAACGCAGTATAGTAGTTTTTTCGGAGGCGAAACGGCGGTGAGGACGTCTAGTGGTGGAGCCCTTTTCTTCCACTGCGCTTGACTATTCCGTGACTCTTCGACGACTTGACTGAAGACTGTTGGAGGACTTTTTGAGGACTGACTGCGTCGTTTTTTTTTTTTTTTTTTTTTTTTTTTTTTTTTTTTTTTTTTTGTTGTCTCTCGCAGTTAGCTCAGGGAGCTTTTACTGCTTAACCGGGCAAATGGCGAGACCAGAAGGGCCTCCAGCCGAGCAAATTATATAATATTAAGCAACACTGCTAAGGGTGTCCCATAGTGGGACTCGAACCTCGGCTTAGGGCGTTGCTGGGGGGCATACAAGAGAGGACTTGCTGGATCTGATTGTGATTATTTTGGGACATTTGATTTATTACTACTGGCTCAGCGCGGGCTGGCTCGAGCAAGGGTCGGGGTGGAGAATGAACGGGTCTTCGCGACGGACCTCGCCGGCGAGGACGGTACGACGGTCGGTTGTGTGTAGTGTTGGTAGTTTTCCTAACCAATCGGAGCGCCTCCTGATGGAGGGTGATATCGTCGTCTGGGTACGTGAGAGTGTGCCTAGGACGGCGAATTTTGGATATGCGGGAGGGGGTGTAATTGGCGGCAGATACCACTAAGGGGTTTGTGTGCGAGGGAGCAGAGTCGAAGAAGCGTTTAGACGCTTTCTTCATGAAACATCTGATGGTCGGGAGGTTTAGGTCAGCGTGGAGCTGTTTATTGCGAACGTACCAGGGCGAGCCTGTGGCTTTGCGCAAGAAACGGTTTTGAAGGATTTGCAACCTATGGAGTCTGGACGTCTTTACGTGTGAGAACACGACGCTAGCGTACGTCATGATATATATTTTTTTTTTTTTTTTTTTTTTTTTTTATGTTTGTTACTCGATTTCTCGAAGACGCCTGGACCGATTTCAAAAATTCTTTTTTTATTTGAAAGGGTATGCTTGTCATTTGGTCCCATTGTCATCAGGTCAGGACCTGATGGTGGAAACCCTGAGAAATCGAGGGCATCTCTTGAAAATTGTAGGCGAGCATGGGGTAAAAACTTGATATTTATGTGTATATCTGATGAGACTACAATACTATGGAGGTTTAGGGCAGATCTGATGATGGAGACGACAGAGGATCGAGGGAACTCCTCAACGGTACATCTTAACTACCTCGTGTTTGGGCTTATTTTATTCGTGTTGACAAGATCTTTACACCGAGATGGGTAATGACTGCCACTGCAAGGTCCGTGATGCAGGTGCAGTACTGTTTAGGGAACTCCTTAATGGTTGATAGCAGCTACATAGTGTTTGGGCGATTATTCCGTCAATTACGGACTGATTTTAAAAATTCTTGTTTTGTTTGAAAGATTATGCTTCCCATTTGTTCCCATTATCACCAAGTCAGGATCTGATGATGGGATCCTAGGGAAATCGAGGGATACCCTCAAATATTGTAAGACAAATAGCCCGTTTGAGCTTTTAAGTTAGGTATTGGCGTCTGAAAATCATCATTTAATGATGCTGAGCTGATGATGGATGTCATAGTACTCCTCAACGGTAAAGAGTTAGGGAATAAAACTTCCGAGTTTGGGATCACTCGATATATTTTGATGAGTCCCGTATAAAACATTTGGTATAGAGGGTCTGATGATGGAGCCAGGAGATAGATGGTGGAACTCTTCAGTAGCTACTTGTAAACCCCTCGAGTTTGGGCTCATTTTAAACCTCTAAAAGTCAAAACTATCACAGTATTAGTTACAATAGTCGTCTTAATCTTTTCATTTCTCGTAATGCGTTTTCATCATGTGGTCGGCTAAGTAATTTATTTGATTTTAAAATCACATAGTTCAATACCGTCTAAGGTTTTCACTCGACTTGGGGCAACATACATTTGACCTTTGTAAAGTTTTTCAAGAGAATCGTCTTTACTAGGTCTACCCATCACTCAAAATTGTAATATAATTAAATTTTTTAACAAAAAAAAAAAAACCGACTCCAAAAAACTCAAAAACAAAACTAATAACTAAAAAGCAAAAAATAAATCTTTTATTATACAATATAGTAGTTGAAGAATATTGAAGTCGGTGCCAAGTAAAACATGCAATGATAAACCGACACGATCGAAGTGCATTTGTCGTGTCCGACGCATAATCCGCTCCGCACTCGACAATTTCTACGTGAACTCGTTGTTTCAATGTCGCTATTATAGCAGCAAGGTATATTACTTTTATGTTTTACTTGGCACCGACTTCAATATTCTTCAACTACTATATTGTATAATAAAAGATTTATTTTTTGCTTTTTAGTTATTAGTTTTGTTTTTGAGTTTTTTGGAGTCGGTTTTTGTATTTACAAAGTCAACTCGTGAAACATAATTACGTAATATGAAATACAAATCTCTTATTTACGTAAACTATTCTACTTATTTCACTCTAATATGACTTATCCTAGTTAGAATCATGTTACAAATCAACGGTTATGTACATTATATGATTTACATAACATAAAACCTTATGTACTAGTTCTTAGCCCTTTATACCATGTTAAACCTAATATCATTCATAAAGGACATTACTGCGACAGCTAGATCACAATTATTTACCTAAATAAACTATTTACAACACTTATTTCTTACGTATCTCGCTATATATTATTAATTTATATACAGGTTTCCACCATAAACACAACGATCGACACATTATATCATTCGTTAATTCTGTCTTTATGCACCACGTACTAATCACTACTTCTGGCACCGTGCAAAGTCACTTAAGCGATGTCGACTGTGTGCTCGGGTTTCTCCGTCGTGCACAGTAATAGAAATGTATAATATCAGAGATGTTCTTCTTCATTTTACTCATTTTTTTCTTCGACTATTACAGTTTATGATGTGCATTGTCTAACGAAGGAAAAATATAATGTTATGTGATCCAGTCAATAATCTTTTCTCTGCTTTATTTCTCTCAATCTAATTATTTAGGTCTCTTGTATATAAAACCATTTATTTTCTCTCAAAACTTTCTACACAACGCAATGTTAGCAACTGTTTATATTGACATAACCCCAGATGCCTCACGTAGCACCCACAATGAATCACGTATCGGCCTTTGATAAGAAGGCATAGGTACCGAAAAGAGTGAAAGTAACAAAAAATATTCTGTCATTGTGTACAGAAGCTGTCACGCCTCGTGAAATAAACTTTCATTCATTCAAATGAATGAAGACATCATACTGCGTATTTGGAAATTGATTGAAGTGGACACTTGGCAAGGTTTTGATAATGATAATTATTATGTGATAGCTTAAAAACGGTTCAAATGACAAGGAATTGACGTTTCGAAGTGTACTATCCCATATCGCTGTTCTTTAAAATTAGGGCTTTCACTTCACTGCGTAGACGAGAAATAACATCTAAGCGACAGCGATATAAATTCATTTCTCGATCGTCTCCAATCTGCTTTGTACCATTAGAGTCAGTCTTAAAACACGCAATAAAAGTTTGCAAACATTATCGTTGCTTTATTAGAAACTTATATTTGATTTAATTTCAACGCGAGAGTGATTGAGCATTATTTAAGCTTGCGTGGTCCATCATCGGCTGCATCGTCACTTACCATTAAGAAAGGTGCTGCAATAAAAACGCACTCAAATTGTATAATAAAAAAAAACTTGTTGCAAAATGTTATTCACAAAAACTTTCGCGTCAGAAGGGTCTGCAACATTCAGCAATCATGGCTGTCAAACCATGTTTCACTGGCTGGGGAACAAGCTGTGTGACCATGGTTCGTTTCGGAGGCCATGGCTACCAACACAACACCTCCACTTGGAATAAACTAGCTGCACCCAGATTTTCACTTTTTATAAATAAATACTATGTGTATTGTGAGAGACAAAATAGTTTTGTTTAACTTGTCTGGTTTTGCTTATACTTTGTAAGCAGAGGTCTTTAATTGTTTGGATTTAAAAGCTCCTTTTATGTCATTCTCTGAACAAAAATTATTAAACGTCTCCCCATGTTTATCATTATACCCAAGTCAAGTACTAAAATCATCGACAACCAACCACAAAGCCTCAATAACATTAAATACCCACAAATTAAGTATGTTGTTATGAAACTTTTCCGCCCTACTCGTGTACTGTGCCAAATCTCGTTACATTGATCAGACTCTCATTACGTTGATCAAACAATTACGAGGAAAACTTAGAGCCCTCACTCGGAACTAAAACAATGCTAACAGTTATGTAATGAGAAAAAACTTCAATGAATTACCTACCCAGAATGATTGAAAAACTTAAGGTGAACGACCATTTGAATAGGCAAGAAATACCAGTAGAGCATACTTTTATTTTTATTAGTCTAAAAATAACAAACTTGGGTTGTAGATAAACACGGACGCAATTCGCCGACAAAAAGATTAAGAAACATTTTTTGCAGGCTACCGTGCCTATTCATTACAATAAAAATCGTGTGAACTTCCTCAAGTCTGTACAATTATCCTAATCACAGTCAAATTCAAAAATAAATTTTCATCTTAACTATCCATTACTCTGGCAACTGGAATCGCTTCCAATTTTGACAGATTCCAAAATAACATTCTTTGTTGAACAGACAAGTCAGGTAGGCAATTAGTTCGTTCTATTCCACGGTTGGAATTATTATAACATGTTATAAGATATACCTTTTTTCAATGTACGAACTTACACCATTGAGACCAACAGGAGAAACTTTTATTATATGTTTTTTGAGCCGAATTTATCAAAAACGTTGAGAGCATATTTTCCCACAACTATTTGTTGGTATTTAATAGTCAGTATGTTACACCGGCTGCTTAGGCAAAGTGGTTGGCAGGTTCAAGCGCAGCGGGTGCCAACAGCCTCGCTCCCACACTGCCGGAACTCCTCGAGTATTCGAATGCTGACCAGTTGACAGAGTGCGTTTCATCTTACTGTTAGTTATGTAATGTAAGATTATGTGATTGTTCCACTACGGGGCCAGCAGAATTCTAGCTTGTGATCTTTATTACTGCGAATATTAGTGGACTGCTGACGCTGCCTACACTGCCTACTCTGTTGAAGATGTTAAAGACGCAGCGCATAAAACAAAAACCATCTGATTGACATAGAAAACCTATGTAAAATATATTGCACACAGGAATCAGAGCTGTATACACTTTTTATTCTTCAAATGGGAGCATTAATTAAACTGTAGAAAAGCTATCGGAAAGCTAATATATGGGAAATAGCAGTTTAGGTACATTATATAATTATAATGATTACGTATTGATTTATCACATAACTTTAATAGTTAGGTGCTAATAAAAACTTTAATTACAAATCAAAATTCTACAAATCGATAGCCTCCAAGATGACTTGCAAGTCATTACATAAATCTACATGTATGGACACCTTGCAGGAAACACACGTAACAATTACTGAACAACTGCGACCGGTTGCAATTAATCAATCGTTGTGCAATGATGATTACATGTGGAATTGTGGATGTTGGCGACGACTGGCCTTCCGTTGAGAAAAGAAGATAAACGGTATTCGGTACTGTTACGCCTGAGGTCCTATAAAGAGCACAAGATGTAGGAGAACATCCACAAGTCGTAGATGACGGTATTTGGTCGTGCGAATAAGCCTATATCTATTGATCAGATCACGAATCAGATTTCTAAATCAGTGTAGAAGTAATTTTTATTATCTTCGCCTGATTGTCATCATTTAACTTTCTCTTTGAATATTGAATATGAAGTCCAGTGTTCGATCCTCGGGTCGAGCAGGGTGATTGAGATTTTCCGTTAGAATTTTTTTAGTAACACGTTTAGTATTAGGTACAGTCAGCATCAAAAAGATGTAAACACATAGCGAAATTCAAATACTTATTCTTGAAAAGGTATTGGTTAAAATCATAAAATTTTTTACATCATTTTTTTCGTATCCGCATGCATATGCACGCATACTATGTATGAAATTGGTCAAGATTTTAATCACTATTTCCTCTAAAACTCGCTTTTGAATTTCACTACGTGTATATATATTTTTGATGCTGACTGTACATGGACTCAAAGACGAATGTTTCTATACAATAGTACGCCTCTGCTTAACCCATATAGGCGTGATGCTCGGTATAATAATTAACATTAACCTACAAACAACTGCCTCTCGATGTATTATTGTGACTTTGACATTCACTATATCTAAATTAGTACTGTTTCCCTTTCAAATGATTACCATAAACAGAGCGACACTTGTCAAAGTCATTGATCTCTAATTGAACTCTTAATTGAACACTAATAAGATTTGTGACCTACATTTGTAACGAGATCCGTCATAATAATGATATATTGAAATGAGTTTGATCACCCAATTTAATTAATTGTTAAGTTATTTAACATAAATGTGTAGGAAGTTTTTGAGATTAATTAACCTTATTATAGTTTACTAAAGTTGCCACTACAAATTCCTAACTTGTGCTAGCTGGGAGATATTTATCAGGCTTTGGTGAAAAAATTCTCAATGTTTTATTGTTTACATCAACATTTGATATGCTTTTAAGCTATTTCTTAGTGGCAACCTATATCATAAAGAGGTTAAATTTGTCAGTTTGTATTTAGAGGGTAATCTCCGGAATTCATTATACGATTTCGAATTTAAAGATATGTAGTCGAATGCAAAATAAGGCAACAAAACTTGACAAAAAAAAAATGAACTGGGCTAACAATAAAATGTTAATGGTCTCAATAAGAAAAGTTAACCAGCAGTGTCAAACTGGGTACAGAACCCAGTACCGCTGTGGTACAAACATGTGATATTTTGATTTCCTTTCACCGCGATAATAGCCGGCTACTTTGCTTACATACCGCAAGTTTGCTAGGGTATAAGTCATGGACTTTAAACATACTGCAAGACAGTAATATTGCAATAATTTGTGGAATCCAAACTATGGGTAGAAATGGAACCATATCTTGCCGAGATTAATCTCTAAAATAAAAACATCCGAATGCAAAAATGAGCCTATTATCAGGACTAGTTTTTTGAAGGCTCGACTTCGATTCCAGTAGCTAAAAAGATCGTTAAAATCTATCAGTTAACAGAAACTTTCATGAATCATAATTTAATACTTAAGTGAAGATAACACAAATAGAAAAATATATTTAAATATAAAGCTATACTACCCTTTGTTTTAAAATTAACTGTCTGTATCATCGATGTATCCTATCCTATCCTACTAATATTATAAATGTGAAAGTTTGTGAGGATAGATGGATGGATGGACGGATGGATGGATGGATCTTTGTTACTCTTTCACGCTAGAACGGCTGAACGGATCTGGATGAAATTTGGCACAGAGATAGATTATAGTCTGGTATAGCACATAGACTACTTTTTATCCCGAGAAAATGTACGGGATCGTAAACCACGCGGGCGAAGCCGCGAGCGGTAGCTAGTTGATTGATAAATTTATCATCAACAGTTGCTTACTTGCGCCGTTCACAAATACAACACGTTGCCGAGTATTGCATAACCCAAGTTTGGGACTCACACGTGCAATTGTTTTGCTCATATTATGATTCTGATACCACTGCTTGTTTGTATGCATTCACGTTTACGATGTCACCCTAGCATGTATGTTTGCTCATCCTGTTTGTGTTATAAGACGGGAAAGAGGAGCTCACAGTAACTGAACATGAAGACAAGCAGTTGTTATGACAACTGAACATAAGCACACGACACACGTTGAACACAACACATTAAAGTTCATAAATATCGGTAGTTATAGGTGGAATAACCGGAGGACGGGCAGCAGCGTCCTCTCACTAATCGGTGAGCCACTGCGATCCCCAAGCCGCCTGCCAAGCGTGGGGATTATGGCAAACCCCTCCCTTGGGGGAGGCCTTCGTTCAGCAGTGGACGTCTTCTGGCTGACGATGATGATTCCACCTATGAAGGTTTTGGTTTGGTATTCAGGTGAGCCTCAATAGATTACATACGAATCGATGCTAGCAGATCAGATTTCACCTTAAACGATCATCCGACAGGTGCTCGATTTTATTTTTATATAGATATCGAGTGGGGCTAATGTTTTCCCTTCCATATACCTATCCCCGTAATTATTAGCAATCGACCGATAAAAAATCTCTAGTGCGCGTTAGCTCTAAGAAAACCTCGCACAACTTTGTAGTTTTTACTAAACTTTAAATTAATAAACAACAAAATAAACGACCTGTTGTTTCAACGTAACAATCACGATCTTACAACAGCTAACAAACGCCGTTCTCTGGAAATTATCACAAATAGATAAAACGCGTTTTGTAACCGAGCAAAAAAACTATGAATGAAACCAGTAGCAAACATTCGCACGTTCCGAAACTGAATGTGTAACTATGTTGTGAAATATGGCTGCTAGCGACCTGTCAGCGATTATCAATGCCGGTTGCTTTTGCGTTATAACGGCAGCCGTGGAGAATTTTGACAGGAACGAAGTTTTGTAGATTTTACTGAAGTCGGAATCTAGGTAGTTTTTAGAGCCAAACATTATTCCTTTATATAGGTATCCAGCACATTCTCAGCTTTTTATTTGTAATAGTAGTAAACAATTGCAATATCGCATACACAAATATAAGAATACAAGAGATTCAATTAAAAACAATAGCAAAGAACCAATTATAAGTTCAAACTAATTTATAAATAATTGCTGTCATGGTTTTGCATAAAAACCAAAAGAAACGAGATTTATTGATGGTCAAATTATTATGCAGAAAATAGATGAGAAACATAATGATGTTTGTTGGCACGATTGGCACAATTGCTAAGTGATTGTAGTGACTTCGATTCCCACACGGAGTAAATAAGTATTGGATCTGAGTGATTTAATTTAAGTCTTTAAACTGTGCGGAAGGCACGGGAGAAAAACGTAGCGTAGGGAAACTAATCAAGACAGAGAAAAACCTAGTCAAATAAGATTTGTAAAATGAACCTCCGATTACAAGTAAACCTCTGTCTTAAAAAAATACGGAACACACGATGTCTATGAATAATAAAGTACCTATTGAATCATAATGGTAGCAATTTTTTCCGTGATGTCGATCGATAATCCTCCATAGTATTACGATTATTACGCCAATTACTCGATTGCCTCATAATTACGCGTGTCCGTACATTCTTGACAGGTCTATGACTCGCTTGCATATGCTTGACGTAAATAGAGTATTACATGAAGTGATAGCTCACTGGTTTTACTTGTTAGACGTAAAAGTGATTTCCGAAGATACGAGTTCAATTCCGGGTTCAACATATAATTCTGAGGATAGTTTCGGATAATCAAGGAATTAAAATGGCGACTGTTGTTTAAACTGTTGTTATAGGCCGACAGTAACCCATTTCTTTCTTCTCTTCTCTTTCTTTCAACATTTCAACTTAAGCAAGCAACATTCGGTTTTTCTTTTATTTACTCTAGATCAACAAAGAAACATTTCAATATCGTATTATTATTGAAGCTAATGTCGACATTAAGTTACTTCATAGGTATTTAGTAATTTACATAATCGCAGTAGTACATAATCTGAAACGTACCTACCCATGAGGGTTACCACTAGTTTTCCATTAATGTAATTTCAATTTGCTTTTATTTCACGAATCACGTATCATAAAAAAGCGTACACATTTATCGAGCGAATCGTTCACAATCGTAACAAAAAATGGTCGCGCGTAATCTGGCTAGTGGCGTAAAATCGATAGGTTTTTATCGATGTTTTTGTGGTCGTTACTGCGAGGTCGGCGCATCCTTGTGTGTGGGTCAGCTGTCATTGATGCCGAATTCTGGTCTTTTGTTGGGCAGTGGAGTGTGAGAACAAGTATTTTTGTTGCTACGTGTGGTATTTATGCGTAATATTCTTTGGAAATGGTACAGCTTTCCAAAGTCAAATAGCTAATGAATAAAAGAAGAGTCTGTTGGTATAGGTAGTTTAATGCTCTCGGCTATACAATGCATTAGACACCCAGCCGCATTATAAATCCGAAGACCATGATCAGTTTCCAAAAAGTAGGTACTCTCTCGTATATATAGTAAGTACTTACTTATGACTGAATTTCAAACCCCAATTCTCGTACTGAACATTAAAACACGTCAGATTAGCTAGCTCAATTCGATACACTTTTTCAATCGCTTCGTTTAGTTTTCTATCATTATTCTAGAATTTCTGACAGTCAGTCATATTTGTAAGCTAAAAATTTAAGATAGTTTATAAAGATAAAGAACTTGGACGATGCGACATGCCCCCATCCAGGAAAACGATCGTGACATTAAAAACTTAACCATAAACTTCAAAAAAGCTTTTAAGTGACTTTTAGTGTCACAGTTCACACGCCTCGTATCGCTAACTTGGATCTACTATCAAGTTACTACCCGTGACAGGTTAAATAAGAAAAGTATCGTAAATCAAAACGACTTTCGTAATAAATCTGGTTTCCTAATACTTGGGTAGGCACATATACCTACTGGAGAAAGTCTTTGGGTTGTGAGTCATCTTAGGTAAATTATACAACTAATTTACATAAGTCTGCTAACGATAGAGCTTTATTTTCTAGCTACATATATAGGTAAGTTTTGGTACAGGGTTGTCAACTAGACCAGTGTTCCGCAAACTTTTTCTGTTCAAGGTACATCTAGGAAATCGGAAAATTTTGGAGGTACACCAGAAATGAATGATCAGTTTTTACCTAATCTTAATCAACATATATTATTACTAGCTTCCGTCTGCGGCTTCGCCCGCGTGGTTTACAAACGCGTACATTTTTCCGGGATAAAAAGTAGCCTATGTGCTATTCCAGACTATAATCTATCTCTGTGCCATATTTCATCCAAATCCGTTTAGCCGTTCTGGCGTGAAAGAGTAACAAAAATCCATCCATCCATTATTTATTAATAATCAACAAACCAATATTTATTAGCAATTAACCTTATTTTTCCGAAGCACACCAACTAATGACCACGGTACAACAGTGTGCCGCGGCACACACTTTGCGGAACACTGAACTAGACTATCGTAGGTAGATACGTATATGTACTTACAAGTTATTTTTTCGAACTCGAATGCTCGTTATCTAGTCATATTAAATAAAGGTTACCTTCAGTGATGAAGTAAATATATAAATATTATAGACCTGCTTTCCATAAACATGCGAGAAGAATATTTGTTTCAATATTAAGAGAAACAGCCCTGTGATTTTTTTCGCCAGTTCGTCAAATACCGATCATTTATAACGTGGTTATAAACGAAACCAGTAGGTGACGTCCCTATTTACACTGATGCTGTGCAAAAATCACGTATTTGATTTCAAGTTACTTAGTACATATTTTTTGCAAACATATCTAACTCGATATAATTTGCTCTGTGATCTGTATCGGTCCTCTCAGCCCAATTCCGCAGTATAAGATTTCACCTTGCTGGTCCATTGTTAGTTTACGCACGGCCAGCGTCCATCTGATTGTGGAGCCAGTGGCTTGATACGAACGATAGGCCATCGACTAGTTCACTCACCAGAACGAGTACTTAGCAAAACAAAAATAGATACAACACTCAAATTAACTTCTTTCCTAATTTAGTCTAGCACTATAAAAAGATAAAACCATATTGATTTGTCTACCCTCCTAATTGAACTCACTATTACCATTTAATAGTTGATATAGTTAGGTGGTTTGTCATCCTATTTTTATCTATATAATTGCCAATATTAACTTAAAGTTAAACTTAATCTCATCTAAATTTACTTAGCTTATTTTAATTATCATAATCATTGATGTGCCTTTAGTTATTACCACAAATGTAAGTAGTTTTCTCTGCGCATAATACAGTGCATGAGTGCTCTTCTATAAGAAATTCGACGGCACGGTTGGCGCAGTGATTGAGAGATCGACTGCTGGTCTACGTGTCGCGGGTTCGATTCCCGCACGGAAAAAATATTTGTATGATCTACAGATAGTTGTTTCGGGTCTGGTTCTGTGTGTATGTGAATACACACCGTGCCTCGGAAAACACGTAAGGCCGTTGGTCCTGCACCTGATCTCTCTCCGGTCGTGTCGGATTGCCGTCCCATCGGACTATGAGAGTGAAGGAATAGAGAGAGCACCTGTGTTTGCGCACACACTTGTGCTCTATAATATCTCCTGCGTAGTTGGCTAATCTCCGGTGAGATTGGCCGCCGTGACCGAAATTCGGTCAGGAGGACATTATTATTTATTAATTATGTAAAACCAAATATCGTGACGTATGTTTGTTATTACTTACTGGCAAGTCATAATAATTTGATTGATCTGCCTAAACACGACACTGGCTGAATGGTCAGACAACATCCCATGCCACAAAAGAGTAAAAATAATTGTGATGCGTAGACGTCAGTGGAGGCGTGTCCAACAAATAACTGTTGGCTCGTCAGTCAATCAAATAGTCGACAGTTTCTTTTGATAATGTACGATTAATTAATACTAAACACTTGTGATGAAGCAAATTATGAAATTTAGATTTATAACAATGTTTCGGATGAATTGAATTTCAGTTGGTAAAAATTGTAGGTATTAGATTGCAAAAAATAGACTAATATAGACTGTCTCATTGATCTAGTGACCGCAAGCGCAATTGCTGAGCGTGGGGTCCCGAGTTCGATTCCTGGGTCGAGCAGTGTTATTGGGGGTTTCTGTATGAAAATTTTCAGTAGCAACACGGAGTCTGGATCTGTACCCGGTAGATGACAATAGACTCGACTTTACATGGGACTCAATAAAAGCATTAGCGAAATGTGGGTGGACATAGTACACCTCTGTCTGTCTGTACCCTTCGGACAATACAGGCGTGATGATATGTTACCAGAAATAGAAGAATGTTTCTTAACACGCAACTTACGCTTGCGCTAAACATATGCCGCTGTAGTACTTACTGTAAACAGTTCGAACACGTGAAACTTTACTTATCTCCTATTCACAAAGCAGAGCCTTTTAACCACTAATCTACTACATAACGCGCTAAACAAACAATTTTTTTCTCGGTTCGTTGACAGTGTATCGTAAATGTGAAGGTTTGGTCAACATTTCACGAACCACGCGCCTAGAGCCGCGCCTTCGACCACGAGCGGTAAAGGGCTGGCACTTTTGAGTTTATTACTTGAATTTAGAGAGCTTATTTTAGTAATCCTCTTATCTACCTATATGCATAGATAGATAGAATTATTTTTATTTCAAAAAAACCTAATAGAGGCATTTATGAAACGGCACAGTTCTAAAAAGTTCTTCCAATGTAAGTAGACCAACCAGTAATGAAACCAATACCGTTATCACGAGTTTTCTTACTATTTACTATCATAGTAAAGTAAATTTTCATGATAGCGATTTTAGTTCTCAACTTGGTTACATTAGGGATTAGAGTCGGTAGCATGACATCTCTATAATATAGTAAATAGTAAATCAAAACTTTACTCTGACACATATGTCACATAAGCAACTCTAATCCCCAATGTAACCGAGTTAAGAACTAAAATCGCTTTCATGAAAAATTACATTTACTATGAAAGTAAATAGTAAAAAACACAATAGAGGTACAGATTCACTTAAGGAAACGAACATGCTTTATATAATATTATTACAAACAAAATACCAATGATATTTGGAGCTTAATTTATGAAATTATTATTATTATTATGTGGGAACCGGTATCTATCGTCGTTAGCAGAGCTATTGACAACTTAAGTAAGTAACTGAGATGTAATCTTGAATAGAAACAAGTAAGTTGCTAAGTTTATAAATAAAAATTGAAAATGTAAATGTTATTCTTACATATTTACAACTAGCTTTTGCCCGTGACTTAGTACGCGCGGAATTTAGAATCTTAAAATTTTCTTGCGGTAAAATGGAGTCTATATTTTAAGTTAGATCTCTAGCTATACATCGGTGAAAACTGCATTCAATTCAATGCAGTAGTTTTTACGTGATGCGTATACAAACATACATACAGACAGACAGACAAAAATTCCAAAAACTGTTGTTTTGGCATCTGTTCCTCTAATAAAGACCCCCCATATTAGTTTTTCTCTAATCTCTTTAATGTACAGACGGCCTGTTATAATTTTATTATATGTATAGATCTTTACTGTGTTGTCAGGTGTCAACCCTAAAAGTGTCGTAGTATCGAATATTTGGATTGTAGTTTATCGATAATATAAAGCATTTAGTGTTATACTGTCAATATATGCTGTTTGAGCTGTATTTACTTAGGATTTCGGGAAATTATGGACATCTGAAGATTTAGGCAGGATACAAATCCATCTACATATCTAAAGTATAAAACCTTTTCGAGATAAGATTGAAAATCGACACACATTGATTGCAGTTCCAAGTAGTTTCGATAAGAACTACAAAGAACCAAAGATTAACTCAAAACCATGTGACCGACGAAGTCTACACAGTATAAAATAATTAAAACATACACAACCTTCAGGGCGGTTAATAAAATGACGAGAAGTTTTTTTGGTCCTCTATTATCATCAAAATCAATCAATATATACAAGAAATTGCTGTAATAAGAACCGCTACTTTACTTCACTAAAATTGATTCATATCTACGTGTTAGCGCACGCGCTCGTCCCGCTGAAAAGATTGCGAGTATGAAGTTTTGTTTAAAAATGTTGTAAAATTTTGTATGACAGTCTACGTGTCATACTCTGCTGAGTTTTTGTCCAATACCAGCAAAAGACGCACCTTTATTCTGCTATTGCACATATCAGTCCACATCAAAGACATAAATAATGCAATACACCAAATTTCCATGACAACAGCACCACTTTACTTTCTTCCACCTACTGCACTTGTCACCAGCCAGCATGGTCCAGCGTGGGAACGCATGCGCACGTGAAAGCCGACGCGCCCATCCAACGAGAAAGTCATTGGCGAGTAGTAGCGACCTCTCGTTCATCGCAGATCACCCACACCGCCATAATTGTTATGTAAATCAAATGTTATGTATTTTTAACCTGTTTAGACGCTTGATAAACTGGGTTTATAACTGGTGTGTGTCCTAATCATCATTAAATCTCATTTTATGAGCGGGCTTTCAGTTTACTAATAGGCGCCTACGTTTGGCTGAGAAAGTAAAAAAAAAAAAAACATAAAAAATATAGCATCACACCTCTATTCCCCGAAGGGTTAGGCAGATGTGTACTATTGTTTACCCACATTTCGCCGATGCCGTTACTGAGTCCCATGTAATAGGTGGTGAGCTTATTGCCATCTACCGGGCACAGTTCCAGACGCCATGCTACTGAGAATTTCTATACAGAAAAACCCAATAACACTTTGCCCGAGCCGGGAATCGAACCCAGGACCTCACGCTCAACAGTCGCGCTTGCTACCAGTGAGGTAGTCGGCAGAGAAAGAACTAAGCTATTGAACGTATTTTGGTAAATGATGTGACAATCAATTCGTTTTGAAACGTTTAATAGAGATTTTTAGAACATTTTAGTTCAGGATTTGAGACCTCTCTTTAAAGTGTTTTTTCACGCTATTTAGGGAGAGATCTCAAGTAATAAGTGGCTTATTTTAACTATCTATTTTATATAGACACCGAATAACTGGTTAGATAGAATTTGGTAATGTTAAAACTGTGTAAAATCTGTATATTATCTTAGGTTCTCACCCAGACCTAAATTTCATTAAATTTATGTATGTAAAACATGTAAATTCTTCACAACTGCAATCTGCTTTATTACAATATTTTTTACCGTCTCGACAAATTGCTGATAACTGTAATATTCTGCGTACACGCAAGCGTGAATCTCATGTTTATGAATGCATTTGATTTTCAATTAGCTGCATATTAATTATGTGCGGCCATATTATTGTAATTAAACATTCCTGATCTTATGATCTAACAGCTACTTTGTTGCACCGTATTACTAAGCAAATCCAATTACTTGTTTTTTTCTTTATGACCTTGATACTTAAAGTTTATGCGTTACCAGGCCCTTAAGTATTAAAGCAGAGTATTCATTAAATAAAATTAAAAAGCGCTTGGCTGCCTAAGAAGGCTACAAATCTACAAATATGCATAGTAACTATCAAACAGATATTTCTTGAATAAGACTATTACGTGTATCAAATTTGAGAGTCCTCAATTAAGTGAATATTTTGATGATTCATCTGATGCATTTTTAGACGCTCTACAATCTCACCTGTCTTTATGTAACGCTATCGAATTAGACTACGCTGATAATGCTAATTAAAGTATCCTTTTTACTAGCTTTTGTCCGCGACTTCGTCCACGTAACCTACGTGCAATATATAATTCGCTATAAAAATCAGGAATAATGTCGCTGTGAAAGAATATTTAGAATCGAATCGTTAGTCCCGGAGATTACCCCCTACATACAAACAAATTTGACCTCTTTGTAATATTAGTATAGATTTATCAAAACTAAATACACGATCAATCTATTCATATTTTGGGATACATTATCACACCAAGTAAGTATATATCTCGACGATCAGCTTCTGTCAAACAACAAACAAGAACTGTCTTCACCATGCATGTGACTTGCCCAACTTTGATCTAAACATTTTCTACTAAAACACCAATATATTGAACTCACTGACCTTCCACTGCGGCCCACAAACCATGCCATTATAAATCACTATCGATATTTTCGACATTTTCAATAGTTCGTGTATTAGCATAATGCTTCACTTTCTCGTTACAAAATTGTAAATATCAGGTTACAAAATAGAAAAGTAAACGCCGGACAAATACCGCTATTACGTTTTCTCTCTATATTGAAATTGGTCTCTCGTACAGTAATTTGCAGTGTGTTGATTAAGGTTTCTAAGTGGCGAATTGTGTTTAGGCTTGAAGGAAATGTTTCTGCAACGCTTGTTGGGAACTAAGATAGTGAAATTATAGATGACTTTAATGCGTAGGTATTGATTATTACACTCCTTACAATAGCTAATCAACATTAGGATGTTTTATTTATGAGTTTATTTGTGAGTTTTGTAGTGCTACATGCAGAATGGATTCATGAATAAAATATGTATACATACTTATAAGAAAACGACTCAGACACTAACCGTATATAGAAACTCTATTTCGTTTAATTCTAGTATATAGATATCAGTATCATTCAGTGAAACATTAATTATATTATTTAAATTTGATTATTGTCATATGAAACTGATCACTAAATAAACGTTTGATACGCTTGTTGAGTTGCGAGATCAAACGACGGGCAACTTTAATGCCATTGAGGCAAGATTTTGCATACGTAATAAAATCATATCGACGACACGGTTGGCGCTGTGGCTAAGCCATTAGCTTTCTGTGCTACGTGTCGTGGGTTCGATCCCCGCACGGAACAAATATTCGTATGAACTACAGATAGTTGTTTCGGGTCTGGTTGTGTATGCATGTGACATGTATGTTTGGAAACTGTACCCACGATACAGGAGAAATCATAGTGTAGGGCAAAGTTTAAAAAAAAAAAACAGAATGTCCTTGTACATCAAAAATGAAACTAGTTGAAATTCTTTGAAAGAGCGATTGTCGCCAAAGTGAGTATTTTTAACTAAAGTCACCTCATTAAACATTTTATCAAGGCTGCTTGTTAGCTGATGAAACAATTAAAAGGGATGCACGAAACTAGTGTGAACCAAAGTCAAAGTCAAAGTCAAATATTTTTATTTCGAGTAGGCCTTTACAGGCTCTTTCAAAACGTTGTGATTCTAGGTGCACGGCTCCAAAGTGGGGGTCGGTCGTATGAAGAGAGACGGGCAAGAAACTTCAAGGATACTCTTTTAAAAATGCAGCAATCATAGATTAGGGTTGCCAACCGTCCTGTTTTCCCAGGACATGTCCTGCTTTTTGGAGTGTCCTGGGTTGTCCTGGATAGTTATTAAGTAGCGTCCTGGATTTTTAAAGTCTTCGTAAGGTCTCGTTTTATTATTCGCGCGCCACTAATGCCTCAAACCTTCATTTCATTACTTACATGATATAATTTAATCGAACATAATTTCATAAAATATTGTAACTGCTATTCTTTGAGGTTCATTGACACTGTTTTCTTATACTATTTTTTTATACTGCGTCCTGTTTTTAAACCGAAATGTCCTGGCGTTTCCACTTTAAAATCCGGGTTTTTAAAATTTGGGGATGGCAACCCTATCGTAGATGAACTTTTCGTAATAATTTTTTAAAACAAGATATCGTTTGTGGTGTACTCCGACAACACTAGTCGATAAAATAACGATTCAATCTATAATAATTTAATACAAAGTAAATAAATTTGAAAGTTTTCATTCATAAAAGTTTTAGAAAACTTTGCATAATGATCAGTTACATTAGCGCTGGCTGTACATTAAAGTATTAAAATTGTACGATGTTTAATTAAAAATAGATATAGAAAGAAAGGAAGAATATATTTATTAGGCTTCACAAAACCACACCATCAAAAAGAGAACACGTAAATAAGTAGTAATTACAGGCATTATTACAACAACATAAAAAAAAACAGTAAACAAGCTTAATAGTGCGAACTTGATGCGGGATTGTGTGCCTAAAAGGCCACAGCTTAGCAATTGCTGCAGGTGAGTGCAGCGCTGATTTTCAGCAGCAATATATATTTTAACTTGAGCTAGTTTGTTAGCATTGTTAAGCTCCGTGCCACACAAGCTGCAACTTAATAGGGGTGACAGTGCAGTTTCAAACAGCTCTCGTGGTGAAACTCATAATACTTTCATAAACTAATGGACTGAGTTACAGCGCGGTTTATTGCTAAATATTACACGGTTAACTTTAACATTGTTGTGGAAAAACCGCAAAATATAACTAACTTAACATAACATGTGTCTTAGAAGAGGACAGTTCGAGCCCAGAGAAAGCTCGTGTGGTTTATAAGAATGACAAATAAACAATAGTACTGACCATGTCTACAATAGCCTTTGTTCGATATAATACATCATCCATTGACATATAAATTAGTAGGCACTTTGATATTATACCCATTGTATAGTAAAGTGAGCTTCCCATCGTAGGACTAAGGCCTCCGCCAAGTTACGCCATAAATATATGTGGAAAGTTGATACACAACCTTGGCCTTTAAATCATCGTCCACCAAAATACTGAAGCAAATACAATGATAGTATTTACAAAATATTACATAATACTTAAGTAAACATAACTTACTATTAGCTATTATACTTGCTTGTATACCAGATGAAGCACATTTTTATACAATTGATTCATAGTCTAACAAACAAATTCACAAGCATATATTTAAAGCTATATAAAAACGCACCGGTTACTAGTTAGCATTGTGCGGTGTGCCTTACTGGGTCAAGCCGTATAAATATGTAAATCATATAAACCGAGGCTGTGCTTATGGCCGTGTTTTGTTTTATACCTATTAAAGAAGTGATGTGTGCTCTTATATCGTTGGTAGTAAAGGACGTTGTCATCACGATGTGACATTTCGCGATTTTGTGTGACAACTCGACTAATAAAAATGTGAGAATAATCGGGCTTCTAATTGATTCTGACATTTAAACAGAAAAAGCGTTAGAATTATAGTAAGAATTTGCGGTGCTTGAACATCACAAATATACTTATTATGTCAAAAATTTACACGCTCAATTTATACAAATCCGTTACATTTTAATTACAAAACTGTAATCATGATATTATTTCTCATACATACTTACCTTCTGGGTCTCATTCATGATTGAATAAACTAAAACCAGTTACTATACTTATAAAAGAACTTGTCAAAGTGCACCTTCAAAAAGCCAAACAAATATTTCGTTTCACTTTTCAAAGTTATGCCACAAAACGTGATGATAGCGTCATGTTCAGACAAACCAACAACGGATACAATACACTATCATAAAAAAAATCTGCCAATGTACTGAAGCAATCAATGCTTCCATTACACTTAACAAAAACAACGGGCGCCATTGAACGGACAACAACATCGCCTTGTCCGCAACCACTGTCACTATCTACAAAAATATTATTCACAAACATACACTTATCAGTTCTTGAAACTATCAATAAAGCTTTCGATACTACAAATAAAGTCGATAATCGAATAACATTAAGTTTTATAGCTGCAACTAATTCACACCACATATTCCCATTTGATAAGACACCAAACCACTTTCGAACTTAGCTAACTTTCTAAGATAATAAAAATACTATAACTGGTGCTTATAAGGTAAAGGTAACACTCCTCTGTTATTAATAACTTGATTTCACTCGGTGTTGCCAATAAATAATCACTATTCGCTTTAATGTGACTAATAGATTTAATCTTCCCCGACGTATCGCGATGAAAAGCAGGAGAGAGCCTCTTTGAATTAAAATGAAAATGGCAATAATGCTGAAGTTATAATTATAATTTATTTCTAATGTATTGAATGTACGCGCTTGCGAGATGAGAGAAATTACTGGTCTGTCGAGAAAACAGAACTGCATGAGAGATATTTGCAAAATGCAGCGCTTTTACTTTGCGAAGAATATTTTTGATCTTACCAGATATCGATCAATACGTCTCTTCTGTTGATGCTTGTTGAACTTATAAAGAGACTTGTATAATTCTACTCTTAGTACGAAACACGCCAAATCATTCCTTGAACAGTCTTGCTTATATCTCTAAACTAGTGGATGATGTTTAAGGTATCTACTTCACATACTTCAAGGATACTAGCTGCTTATTGCACAACCGTATAAATAGTTCCATCTATGGTATTGCTTGGTTCACAAATATGGAACACATCGAATCCTTAATAGGTATTAATTTGCCTGATGCAATTGCATTTTTCTTGATCACGGCCTACTTGTAAACGGCTACTAGGCATTGCTGCTGATTAGATCAACTCACCACAACTTTGCAACTTGGTTTTCAATTTGTACTCAACTAGCACTTACGGTTCGTTGCTCATAAAGCTTTTGAGAAAGAAAGATAACCTATTATGAGAGCCAAATAAACAAACTAATTTTAAAAAGTTTTTTTAACATAGCATGAGATGCAGAGATGTACTAATGTGCACCCACATTTTCGCCGATGCTGTAATTAAGTACCATGTAATAGGGGGCGAGCCTATTGCCATCAACCGGGCACAATTCCAAATTCCGTGCGAGTACTGAGAATTTCCATACAGAAAATACAAATACCACTGCGAGACCCGGGAATCGAACCCAGGGATTCACGCTTGCGACCACTAGACCACTGAGGCAGTTTTTTTAAAGGATAATTATTATTAAAATAGGTATTTGTTTGCAACTTATTCTGTGTTAAGCTAAATAACTTAAATGAACCCATCCCATGCAGATATGTTAAACTCCCATCTACATACAGTTTACCTAATACCATGTTAGATTTGAAAGTGAAACGAGTCACTTTCTCAGGAGCACGTTGGGAGGCGATCAAGTGCTCGTCTAGCCAGTTGTGAGTCGTTTAGATTGATTATGTGTAGGAGCATGACTCATGTACCAGTACACAACTCAAATTCAGAAATGCGTAGTGTTATCAATCATCAACTGTGTCAATTTAGTTGTTCATTTAAGGACATTTTGTTCTTCTTCATGTGATATCAGTGGCGTGCGGTGCATAGAGACAAAAAGACGCTGCCTACCCTACATAACTCAGATAAATATTTATTTTAAGATATTTGAGGTGGCAAATCACATACATCATTATTTAATCGACAAGACGACGAACTAAAACCAACATGCAGTAGGTATATTTAAGAAAGTATGCTTTTAAAATTTTCTGCCTACCCTGTCTAAAAACTCTGTGCACGTGCCGCTGTGTGATATTGCAGACTGGTAAATTATGGGTAGGTCTCTGAAAGAGACTAGAGATAATTAAGTACATCAAGTACACCCTGGGCCAGACAGTAGGGTTATCAAACTTCTTGACTGGCTTTCTACCAATTATGATAAAAATCAAATCTCATTTCAAAGTTCCAACACGACAGAAGAAGCTAAAAACTTAGATGCAATGGAATTTCAAAACGTTCCATTGGTTATTAAATCCGAAGACTGAATCAACAGAAACACTGTCCTATTGAATGAACACGACGAATAAGACATCCTGAAACACTAGCGGCTATAAAAGCTAATACAAATACCAATGGTGATTTAAACGCTGACAGAGCGACAAATAGTGACAAGTGGCCAGTCCATCCTACAAACTATAAAACAAGTGCCCCAGCCCGGATGCAAGGCACATCAGGTACATCTTTATGGCTACAATAAATTGATTCGCATACTTGTCGTGAATCGCATGTGGTACAACTAATACAATGACTATTTGTAAATAAAAATAGTATGATGGTACATAGTATAACGGTATTGTTTGTGCGTATTCTTATATATTTATTTGTTTATAAGAAAGAATTATCAAATAATAATATGTAGATTTGTTGAATGTTGACGTTAATGCTATTTAACCTGATGAAACTTAGAAAATATCTCGTTATTTCCGCCGGTATTGATGTTTTAGCTATAAATATAGGTAGAGGTTATCACATAATGCGGTATTTTACGTAAATACTTAAGTTTTTTCCAGCTGCTCTCTCGAGGAGTTAGAAATATTCGGGGCTATTTATTTATTTAGCAATATTTAACAGACGCAATTGTTTAAACATTTCCGAATGCTCTCAATACAATTGAATATTCCATAAAACCGCTATCTTAACGGTCAGGTCATAATCCATACCATTGTCATAGTCGATGTTCAAACAATGCACGCAAGTAAGCAAGCAGAGGTCCAGCTCACATGTGGAGTAGCGCCATTGTCCGGCTTGTGCAATGCGCGGGCGTAGGAAATGGAGCGCGACGCAGAAGCTGCGGCGTCGCGCCTCGATACACACACACACATGCTAAACAGTGTGGAGACTAGAGATTATACACACACTTGATAAATAGAGTTGTAGATCACGCAGATATACATAAAAACGTTTTACAAGATCGCACATGCGTAAAACAGCGTAGATAGGACGTACAAATATCCAAATACTACATACAAAATGTTTATAATTTATATTAGACATTAAATAGATGAAAGAATTTACAAAACAAAAAACTTTGGCGAATATTCGAATTTATAGAAGAACTTCCTATTCAAATTAGACCGCACGTCGTTTCCCAACATGCGAAGGCGTAAAAAGGTAAAAGTTCAAAAAATGTCCACTATAATTAAATTCACCCTGTCGTAAATAATAATAATATGTGTGTGTGCAGTTCGCGCCACCCCAGACAGTTTCTTTTATCTTAGTGACTTGTGTTGATTCTGAAGTATTGTAAGTATCTTGTTTCAAAGTAATGTTGGAAAATCTTCTTGTATATGAAAGGCTTCTCTTTAAAATGGTGTATTTGGATGCACTAACTGCTATTAGAAATGTTCTTGATACTATTCAATAAGATATCGTGTATGAACGACTGCTCAAGATTTTCTAATAAGTGATTTGTTCTTTACGAATAGTATCCTACAAATGGTCAAAATTCTGAATGAAAATAACCAGTATGTTAACTAAGCTAAACTGTACGAGTTTATAATCTTATACCACCGTTCATTTCTCTAATAAATCTTCCACCAACACCTGCACGTCTCTCAACTTGTCTGCATTCTTAGAAAAAATGTGAACACTGCAAATTTCCTTCAGATAGCTGCAATAGTTACAGCACTTTCGTGGGAACTCTTGCGCAGGAATGTTGGAGATGAGATCGTGTATGACATCGTGCGCACACGCATCGATGCCAATCAGACTACCGGCTGTTAAACCGGAATGTGTTATCGATCGTGTCGGCTGATAGGTAACGGAAGACGCGCCAAACCAATAGAGCTGAACGATCAGTAATTCGACCAGATCTTGGTGCAAAAACCTGTGTATTACTGATACCAATAAAATCATAATTTGCCGTATTTTCTTTCTACTACAGTTAACAGCTTTCACGATTTTAAATATACAGAGTAATTGATCCCTTAATAAAAGTTGTGTAGAATTGTGAACAGTGCATATGCCCTTAAATTTTATTTGGTAATAAAAAGTTAGAGGTAAAAAATACCGCTGTCAAGCATCAAGATTCTTTAGTGGTGCATTTAAATATTTTAGTTTATTACACATTGTTTTTCTATAGCTAAAATAGACTCTTGGTTTAGTAGACTCCTCTGATAAATCTGCGACACTCCAAAACTCACTGAATAAATGCACATTTCTTTCTTTCTCTCTTCTTTCACTGCTCAAGTACGGACAGCAAACTGATACCTATTGTCTCAATATTTAACCTCCACAACTCCTCAATTACTTTAACAAAATACTTATAATCTTACGGCAGTTGTAAAACAAACGCTAAACTACATGTTTACTGTGTGAAGCCGACAGTTTAAAATGGTCACGTTTCTAAAACCACAAATCGGTAAAAAATTAGGTCAATGAGTGTGAAGCGAGCCAAATGAGATTACTTACGAGTTTAACTTAGAATTAACTTGTACAATGTACAAAATAAATACAGATATATCCATCCTGAACCTAAACCTAATAAAAAAGCAAAAGGTACTATGGAGGAACGAGGTATGGTGTTCCTCTGTTGAAAAGCCCTCCAACCAGGCGAGGTGGTCAGCCTGGCGGGCCCAAGCCCGACGATTGATGTCGGATATTCGTATACGTGTTAGAATCGTTGTAAACTCTCATAGTGCGATTCAGGGTTTGAAGCTATAGCTTCAGTCCGATAGATGGCGTCTTACTTTTCGCCATGTTACGAGTAGTTGCCGCTACAGTACCATTTATATTACCCAGCTTTTCGCCTAGGTGGGAGGGGAAGGATTATCAGGAATATCAACATTACTTTGACATATGCACTTAAAAGCTAAATGCATAAATATATGGAAAGCAAGCAGGACTCAGAGGAGGAGACAGCGGCTCCCCAAACCTGGTTACGGCCATGGAAAAAGGTATGCTGATTATTAGTTAACCGCAAATCTTGGCAGTAGCCGAGATTATAATAAATTTGCTTCATTTTGCTTTGGTGTAATTTTTTATTTTAGTTTATTATATTTTATTTTATTAATATTATTATTAATAATATAAAATAAAAAATTATATCAAGTAAAACAATAGAGAGATTCCACCAATACCCTATATTTGTCTCACATAAATCTTTACTGTAATCTGCCTAGACTTTAACTTAGACTTTTACTAGACTTTTTTGCCCCTGAATTTGTTTCGTCATTTCTTCTCAGGGATATTCATAGGAAATGCCGACGCCATCTAGTTTAATAAGTGATTGAAAATTCCTAATTGCAAAATAAACATTTTTATTTTATTTCACAAGTGAATTTGTTCTCTTAAGTGCCGACGCCATCTAGTTTAAAATTACGTGTAAATGTGATTGAAAAATTCTAAATGTAAAAAAAAAACTTCCCGTTTTTCGTGTCAGGCTAAATGCTAAAAGTTATTCTTTCATTTATCAAGGGAGCATTCAGTTTTCTCTTCAAGATTTAGTAATATGTGGTTCCACTGCACAAGATATTTAACCTCTATCATATCCCTACTTCCACCAGTCGGGAACACTAGGAATAAGAGAGCTACGTGTCCAATCTTTTTTTTTAAACACCATATTGTGTGTGATGAGATGCTGTACAGTGAAACAGATTTTACGACTCCATTTAAAAACAATCAACGAATCGTGAAGATAATAACTGACAGTTAATCCGAGTAACATGATCGCGTGTTCGTACCAGTATGTTGCCTTGAACGTGTATTCAATACTTTATTTCATGAAACGGAAGAAAAATGTATCAGGTTTCTAGAAAATATATTTTATTCATTTGCTCGTAACTGTTAATTATTTTGCGAAACGAGTTATAAAGCATTACATAGTATCGCTTATCACGTTTATTTTAATAAATAACGTTATAACGAAGAAAGCAGTGCTAGTTGGGCGAAGATATATGAAATCACTTTTGGTGTGATTAAATCAACAAGTTCAGAATGTTGTGTTTATGGCGTATGTATTAAACACAATTAAGACTACAATATTTTCATATTTCCAACACAAATGCAAATAAAATCATCGTTCGTCGACCTATTCCCTTAAGTACATTCAAGCATATTAGTGATGGTCACTGAGTTCTCTGACCATTAAAACGGCATCTGTGTCGTCAGCAGCGGAAGCTCTGCGCTTGCCCAGTGCGCTTCCCGCCATTACCGATCGCCACGCTCAATTGGCCACCGCGCCATCTATCGGCGACATTACTGAATTAAATATGGAAACAGGAATTGTAACAGGCGATAGTGCAAATCGGACACTAATTTTCCGAGTGTTACGCGGTAGTGCGATTTTGATTCTGCAATAGAAGGTATTACAGAAAAGTTCCATGAATTCATTTGTGCTAATCACTGTACTGGTACTAAAATCGTCTGGTGTACCTTGAGCAGTCAATCTAGACTAACGGCTCGTGCCGACTCGACGGAAGAAAACACTACGTACTAAATACTTATCAGCTGAGAAAAGATTTTTTGACACAAGTATACTAACAGAATTAGTGTGATTCCATCAAACCGTATAAGCACTTAAAGACTATCCCTCACCTAGCACCTCTGAATATATGTAATGTTAAATTAAATATACCTATAAGTTAGTTAGTTAAATTAGATATAGCCGTAAGCCACGCGGACGAAGTACTCGTAGTATCAGAGGACAGAACTAGTGTTATCTATATAAATAAAAATGAATCGCCAAATGTGTCGCTAAGCGCATAACTTCCGAACGGCTGCACTTATTTGGCTAATTCTTTTTTTGTTTTGTCTGTAATTGTCCGGAGAAGGTTTTTATGTAAGAATTTTTTTGTAAAATCCATCGGAAACGTCAGAAATTTGAATGGTAGTTTTGTATGAAATTTTTGATTTTGTTCATTAGTAAATTGCATCCGTGAGAATCCGGGGCGGGTTGCTAATATAAAATATCTAATATCAGACATTGAAGTTTTGCATGCATGCAAAAATATTGTTACATAGTTAAAATTCGATACACGATACATATATATGTAGGTACTTGTAATACCTACTGCGGAAGAAGATGGTATGTACTGCACATGACATGTTTTCGATAGCATACATTAGGTATTATACATATTATTAGATAACATTTCAATACCGGAAGATCGTCTACGCGACGAGAAATTTAATACTATGAATACATACATACATGCATGAATATCACCAATCTGCTTATGAACTCAGCATAGAAAAAGCAGGAATTGTGTACACCCCGATTTTGAAAGGCTCGGAAAATGTAACGTTAATTGAAAAGGAATTGCTCAAAAGATCTCAAATCTAATAGAAAGATCCTAATCACACTCACAATCACTGATTATATGACGGCATGGTTGGCGCAGTGGTTGAGAGATCGACTGCAGCGCTTCGTGTCGCGGGTTCGATTCTCGCATGGAACAAATATTTGTATGATCTACAGAACATTATATTAAATATTTGTATGTCCCGGGTTTGGGTGTATGTCCATGTGAATATATTTGTTTGTAAACGCACCCACGATACAGGAATTATACCTAGAGTGGGGCAATGTTTAAAAAACAAATAGCCAAATACATCACAGTCACTTGTTGAGATCAGTAATTGTTTGACATTTAAAACTGATCTGTTTACCCCGTACAAATCATAAGCTTGATTAATGCTTATAGATTTTATACCAGCAGTCATTAAAGCTATGTCGTTACACTATGCGACAAAAAATCGCAACTCATACGCAAGTCTGATCAGGTGCTCTGATCTGTATAACTATTGACATAGATACGCTTTGTGATACAAACCGGGTGAAATGTCTTAATGAGTGTTGGAAAGCTGCGCTTATTTTGCTGTTTTTATATTTTATAGTGATGTGGGAAGGAAAATTAAGTGCGTTATTTATGTGGTCTAGTATATCAATGGAAAGCCGTTCAATATGTTTCACGCCATTGACTATTTGGCGGCAATCAGATTGACAGACCTTCTTTATAACAAAAGTATTAAATAATTATCAGAATTAGATACTCCAAAACAGTTAAATAACCTTAATAAAAGGATAGAGGAATTATTTTTACTACTGTACAGTTGTTTATGGTTACACTAGAGATCTAGAAACTAAATTAAACCAGAACTTACAATTCACTGCACAAAGTTTGAAACCCCTGCTCCAGAGCAAAACACCTGGAAAGAGAGAAAATAAACATTATTATAATTCATAAAAACATTATAAAAAGAATGACAGAAACAAACCTAAAGTTATTTCGAGACAAACTGGCTCTATTAAGCAGAATGACCGCATACGCAACTGATGTGCTGATAATAACACGCCGTAAATATGGTTTTAACACTATTATAAGAGAAATATTTTTATTACTACCTTTATAATTCCGCCCATTACTGTCCCACAGGTGGGTACCTACTGGCCTCTTCTGAGAATGAGAAGGGTTCAGGTCTTAGTTCATCATGCTGGAGGGGTACAGGTTGACCCATCATTCTTTTTGAGGTGCTTTATCCAGTGTTCAGGATTCCACTAGACTGCCCCTGCGTCCTGAGTGCAAGTTTAAGCAAATTCGGATCCACGCATGAAGTCAAGAAGACGGAGTTTTGGGCCGGATTCAAACTCAAACCCTCCTGCTCGGAAGGCAAACTTTAAAACGCTGGACTATCAATGCTCCAGACATATTATTCCTGTCTATGCAGTTCAGTTCAGTTCACGATCACGATTCAGATTTGTATAACAGAAAAATTAATTAATCGAATATCTATTCGATTAACGTACCTAACTCTAACGAGATGAAATCTTCTAATTTATATACAGTTAAAGATGCCGATGGGAAGTTATAAATATCGAAGAATAGCCCTCAAATCTTGAAATAATACCTGTGTATTACTTAGGTTACAAGCCAGTGTTACCAAACAGTACCGCTATCACGAGTTTTCTTACTATTTACTATCATAGTAAAGTAAATTTTCATGATAGCGATTTTAGTTCTTAACTTGGTTACATTAGGGATTAGAGTCGCTAATGTGACATCTGGTCATAGTAAAGTTTTGATTTACTATTTACTATATGTATTATAGAGATGTCATGTTAGCGACTCTAATCCCTAATGTAACCAAGTTAAGAACTAAAATCGCTTGCATGAAAATTTACATTTACTATGAAAGTAAATAGTAAAAAACTCATAATGGAGGTACAGATGTTTTTTGTTGCAGCTTGTTTATTACTTGAAACCTTGCAAAATGATCATAGATTTTGATATTATACTGTACGTTATTACATATTTCTTTATTAACCAAGTTACTTGTTACATGATTGCACCGCTTTTCCACTTTCGGTAACTGTTGAAACGACCGTGAAACACGAACCCGTTTTAAAATAATTCCGAATAATTTTAGTATAGGTGCAGTTAGGACCTTTACCTAACTGTTGCGAAACTCTGGAAGAATTAGATCTGTTGATATATGTATTGTAATTCGTAAGATCTAAAGCCACTATAAAAACTTCACCTCTCTTTCATTTTTACTTTTCTTCTTAACGGTACGATCAAACGTCCGCTGTATAATTTATTAATGCAACGCGTGTGGACATCAGATTAAACATCACACCTGTGCCATTAAATGCACGATAAATAAAAACTGGCCAGGTTACGCGTGAAGCCCTGTAGGAAATGGGACGGCATTCCTAACCCCATTAATGCGGCGTGACATTGTGGCGCTACTGCGTTTTTGTGCTAGGGTAATGTGCCAAGGTGTTTGTGCTCGCCGCCCGCGCATTAGTGACTCGGTCATCAAGTGGCAGGTTTAGTGCCAGTGCAGGGACCGCAAACCTTTTCACAAGGAAACTGCTTATGCATGCTAAAAATATTAGGGAGGTAGGTAGTCAGCAGGGTTCGTCACGGGCTTGTCTGCCTACGGTACGCCTAACGTTTTTGAAATCTCTTTCTTTAGGTAAACTAACTTAAAACTGATTGAACAATAAAATAATAACTTACTTGCACTTTGTTTTAGTGCCTTATTCCTAAGTACGATGAAGTGTTTCGTCGTTTCGTTTCGAGTAGTAACTGGAAACGAATCTTTTGACTTGGCTTGCTTGAGTGGCTCCAGACGGAACATTTACGGCTCAGGTATTATTGAGGTTAAGAACATGTTGGTGCAAAAAAAAAAATATTAAAATGATCTACGTCTGTTTAATATATATTTTAGTCCGCACGGTCTTTACTCACATAAAACATGACGATTTCGATGTCAAAATGTTTCCTACCTCTGTATTGTCGGTATCACAGTAATCAGTACTGATTTGGTACGTAAGATTAAGAAGTGGTCCAGATTATAGTCATAATTCAGATGTTGTACTTGTAACTAGGGATTAGAAGAAAATTATTACAGATTACATAATTTGGCCTTTACAGTTCTATGAAATGTACAGCATTAGCGATAAATTCTAGACGTACAAAATAATAAAGAAATTAATCTCTATTTAATGTTACTGAGTATCAGCTAATGCCTGTAGTAAGTACCTAGGTAATTTTACTGTATTCGCTTCGCTAAAAACTAACAAAAAATATTCACTAGTTTTAAAATTTAAGTTTAATTTTTTTAAAGATAAAATTTCAGTTCAAATTCTAGATTTTTGTTTACTAAGGACAGAAATAAAATAAATTCTAGAGCAAAAAATAACGCACAGTAGTTAGTGACAGGCTAATTAATTTAGTTATAGGTAATTAGGTATATCCAGACGGTAAATAAAAATAGACAAACTGTCTATTTTATGCTTAGGTACTGTTTCCTCTTCACAAACAAATAACATTCACGACCTTTAGTTTAAACTTCCGCTTTCTCAATCTCTTGGTACCCTTTATAAAGAAATATCATTTGCATAACACGTCAATAGTTATATGACATACTGTTGGCACTGAAGAAAAGTTCACACATTACAACAATCAAATATTTTACATGTAAACTTGTACCGGTCAGCGCTTGCGCATCGTGCTTTCACTACCACTAAGACCGCCCATTCACTACACGACAACGTGCGAGTGTAATAATAACATTATGTAACAATAAAATCGCATGTTATATTGTAGGAATTTGACACCTGAAATGAATAGTCAATTTTACAATTTCACGTTATTTGGAAATGTCAAACCATTTACTGTATTATATATCATGTTTAAATTACAATTAATGTTCGAATCAAATTGTGAAGTAACAATATTATTAGAAAAAAAAAAAAAAAATGTTTTTATTATTTGAAAACTATGTTGGTATTTATATTAGTCGTTTTGTATTGCGTGACATAATAATAATTATTTCTGTGAAAAACAAATGTGATTATTACTAAATCATAATTAATTAAATTAGTTAAACAATTAGAATATGAAAATACTGTCATTCCCAGTAAACACCAATTTTATTCAACTATAAACTACACGCTTAAAATGTATGAAATGTCTTTCCATTTGCGCCTCATTCGATTGCAACTAAATAAGACAGTTTATATGACAATTAAACGCACATTGAATATTAGTTTTCCGTGGTTACGACGCGATTGTCGGGTCAGATCTCATAGATAACTTATCTCACTTACATAACAGCTTAGGATACTTTGTAAAGCAATTAGCTTTAATTCGGAGAAAGTTGTAATTTATTGTAGAAATTATTAATCTTCGCTCGATTTCGTGTGGATTAAACGTGGGCGGTGAATGTTATAAAGATTTATGTCTGTTAGTAATAAAATAGAATCGCCACCCGTTTTTTACAGTACAAACAAAAAAACAAGTACAATCTCACCCTTACACACATTTTTAGTAGTCATCATCATCATCAGCCAGAAAACGTCCACTGCTTGAACGAAGGCCTCCCCCAAGGGGGGGGGGGGGGGGGTTGCCATATTCCCCACGCTTGGCAGGCGGCTTGGGGATCGCAATGGCTCACCGATTAGCGAGAGGACGCTGCTGCCCGTCCTCCGGTGTCTGGCCGCAGTTTTAAGACGTACCCGGGTTTTTAGTAGTACTAGAGATAAATAACTATTTGGCATATAGCACCTTTATGTTCCTTGTGTTAGTTCTCTCTATATACTCCCTAAAAAGTATGTCTGTGTCAGACGATAGCAGGTAAACGTGTCCTTTGCCCACCCTGTCTCTTCCTCATAGCTAGCATTTTAAGATGAAAATAATAAACTATGGTATTACTTTTATTATTAAACTGCAGTCACGTTTCAATACATGTTCACATAGCACTATTCCATACAACATTGATCGTTAAATCGTTACAACATCAATTCGAAAATCTAAACGGGAGGTCCTTATTCAGCAGGGAACATTTATCGCTAATATAGCCACAAGTTTAATATTCCCGCATCTCCATATAGAATAGGAAAGTCATTTACAAACGATATGACGAGAGATCTAAATGTTTCATTTGCGACAGCTCTCTATTTGCCGTTCACATAGAAAACGTATAACCAAGATTTCTAATACAAATGTTTAATGATGACAGGCGACGACAAATGATATAGTAATGCCTACTCACAGTAATAGACTGTTAGGCTATTACTGCATTAATGTCCATTGCAGAAAAGCTGCCATTAAGACCCGTAAGTGGGTGGCCGATCACTGAATAGACTCAAATGTTATGATCTAATGTTAAAGGCACTAATTTTACGTAATTATCGAGTCTGTGTGTGTATGTGTATTGGAGATATTAGTAAGTTTAGAATAATAGTATTTACTCATTTGTCTCGTAATTGTGTGTGCGCATGTGAGATCTATGTCTAAACTGTAGGTACTTACGATACAGGAAAAATAAAATTTTATTATTTTCTCATGACTTACAATGAAGAATCTAGCCAATAATAATTTAGCCATTCATCGTCCCACTACTGGCACGGGCCTCTTCTTAGAATAAGAAGTGCCTTTAGACCCCATGCAAACTGTATTTTGCCTCTGTTTCTTAACCATACCTTCCACTATATTGTTACAAATATCTTGCAGTTTTTACCTAATAGGCACATAATTTCTTGGAAAACAAATATGTAATCTATCATAACATCCTCAGCCTCATAACGAGAGCTCAGGATAGATCATTAGATAAAACAGAATAAGTCAGATAGCAACAGTATCGGTTGATCTAGGTGAGAAGATGCTGCGTGGGCGCACCGTGCGTGCCCAAAACCTATGGTTGCCAGGAAGAACAAGTTGAAAGTTGAAATATTGAAGTTCACGTTTATTTGATTAGACTGGAAATTAACCTAAATATTACTGTTAAACCCAATATTGTGAAAGAATTGACTCCATATCTTAAAGACCCTATTCATCGAAATTATAATAGTAGATTATTAGTGAAACTTTGATTAAATACGATCTCCCTCATTCCATGATTATACAGCTCACAAATTATCAAAAAATAAATTCTGTACGATAATAAAAGACACACAAATTTTCTTCCTGGCAAGAATATCTGAATTCTGAAAACCCTTTGTTAGTACGGTAACATTTCCTCTTAGTACCACATCCTGCCCATCTGCCAGCCCTGAAAACACATAGATATGTGTAATTGGCGTCCGTGTCTTTTGATATTTATGTGATATGCGGAGATAAGTACAAAATGTGGCCCCACCGGGGATTAGTTGTGTATCTAATGGCCACACCGGGCTACTTGGACGTTTAGAAGTGGCAGTGATAACCCCGGATAGTGGGGGACATAAAGTTATGTAATTATTGCATCTGATTCTATAACGGTTACATTCTTTGGGAATGAATACTCTACAAATTTTGGAATTCTGAATTTGCAATATGGTTGAACGGTAAGAAAAATGGATGGTCTATTGAGAGTAAATATTTTTGTTTTCCTTCCCACCTTGGGTGTTGAAAAGGAGCCTTCCCGATTGGCAATTGCCAATTACGTTTAGCGCACAGTTTACAATCAGCATATTTCTTGCCGTTACCTTGCTGACCGACTAATCTTTCTATGCATTGCCTTGAGTTCATGCCAACACCACTAAAGCAAAAGACTATTGTATTTACGTAAGGCGAGGTTCTGAGACCCTTAACCGTTTTATATTATTACAGTACTAAAAAAACTAAAAAAAAAAACTCCTAATATACTATAAAACTAGCAATTCTATTGTTTCTAAAATAAACATTACATAATTTATATAATGACTCCAGTTAAAAGATAGAAAAACAACATCTTCACAACGTAAAAGTACATCTAAACACTCTACAATCAGTAATTAACGAATAAGTCGTAACATGACGTAACTAGCAGAAAATACTTCTAATTATATATATTACGTAGATCTCCCATAAGCCATTATACCGGAGGCCACAACCTTACCAAAGTTATTTAAGTTGACCGTGTGTAAAGAATGTACTACAAGTATGCAAACAATAGGTACCTTCTACGCGAGTAATTAAACGTCTCAAAATATTTCGCAGGGTGTCTGGTCCTAAACCAGGGTTGCCAATCTGACGTACTTGCCTGTTTAACAAAAAAAATTCTTGCGACTAGACATCTGTTAGACATCTTACCTAAAATATATACTACTATTTTTTTGGAAACTCTAAAGTTTGTCTTTAATTATACTTTCTTGGCGCCTTAATTTTTGCAGTGTTGCGAGTAGTAGTCGCTACAGTCGCTTCTATAGTTTTTTCCGAAACTCAATTTAAACACTTTTGCTTATCCTTATCGAAATTATATTAGGTATATTGCTTGTCGAAAAATTAGACACCTATTACTTTCTTTTCTCTGCTCTTGCGCACCTGTAGCCTCAAGGTATGACTGAATTACTACAATAGATTCTACAAGAGCAAGGTCTGTGACCTCAACATCAATCCCATAAGTTCACGTCGAGAGTGACGAAACAAAAAAATTATGAGTCATGAAAACGTGAATCACAATGACTATCATTAGCAAGCTTCTGATCAAAACCTCTAATTTAAAAAGAAATCTATACCATCTTAATGTGAACAAAAAGAAATATGGTATCTAATTCGCTACCTAATAGTGTACCATTTATTAATTTACTTAAAGATACTAGTACTCTTGCTCTCTCTACACAAATATATTTATATCTATATTAAGTTTGATTTTCCAACTTCTTTAAAGCGGAGATATATCTTTCGTTTCCTTTGTCTACCTATATACGAAGATGAAGTTCGGCATCGATCCAAAAGGCAGCATCTTTAAAACTCAGTTCTTCACTAGTCTCATGGCCCCTTGTATCATACACATTGTTTTTAAGCGGCCTGGGTCTTGGCACATCGGTCACACCAAACTCTTTAATCTTCATCCATAGTATTGGTGTGCCATCCTATTAATTCTGCCAGCAGCCCTACCATCATCTGGATCCTTGTCTGCAGCCCAGCTACTCAAGCAGTAGGTTGCAACACAATTGTCTAATTGTGGCAATTGTTAGAGCCTCCAAGGTGAAGCTCTGCCATTTCTCGACTGCCGTGGGAGAATTCGGCGGGGCGGGCATTTCGAGCCATGGGACGCAGGCGTTTCGTTTTTATAAGCCCTGTAGGTAGGTTTCGAAAATAGCACGCATGGTTTAGAAATAAAAGTAGGAGTTACTTATAAACCAGTAGATACAAGTCGCGAACGCTCCAAATCTTTCGCTGAATTTTATCGCAAATGAACTTAGCAAAAACTTTCCCATTTTATATTAGAAGGCCCATTGATCTTAATGTTAACCTCTTCACTAGCATTTGACCATATTTCCCGCTACTCGCATATACCTTGCACCGCCTGCACCTTACGCAAGTGCGCGGGCGCACGCGATACCGCGCATGCGCCGCGCGGTCAACGAGCGCCCACCGCCGACCGCTGAGCCCGGCAACAATTACCATGCTCGAATATTGGCTTTGTGATTTATTGCCAATACAAAGTAGTAATCGATGCAGTTAATATTATAGGACCACAATATTCATGGTATCCATATCTATAAGCTGACTATGAGCTTAATATTTGAATATTGAAATTAGTACATTAATTAAATGCTATTGCCGTTAACATTCCCCAACATTATGTTTAAAAGCCGTATAGATCCCAGATTTTATAGCTATCTCTACGCTCAGATCGCGAAGAAATAAAAATGGCAATAAAATGTATAATAGTGCGACGATTATAGGACACACATGACCATTCAATAACTGTCTTTATATTTAAATTTTATTGATGTGTTTCTTTCTAGGCGATCGGAGATTGCCACCTGTAACTGTTAGTGAGGCCCATGTATCCAATGTACACACTTAAAAAAAATAGTCTGTAAAGAAAATATACTTGATTAATCATTTAAATAAACATCAAAGAGAAATGAAGAATGCGTAACATTAGCAAACAAGGAAAGTCAATAGGATGAGAATTTCACGAGACAACTAATTCCACAGTTGATTACACTCCTAAGAATTGTAAACAATGGTTATATAACAATCGTTTACCGATCACTTAAACTGCCAACTATTGACACTACTATTGAATTTTCACGACAAACTAGGTATTTGCTCAGAACATTTGCCATGTATTATGTAATTCACATATTTACCACGGCGTCGGTAATTTAATTAGAATACACATGACAAAAAGAGAAAGAGTATATTTTCTATTTTCCCTAAAGCTTGTGTGAACTTCCTAGTTGCTTGTCGATTCGTTCGCGTTGTAATCGCGTTAGGGTCGGCTCACACGGCAATTGTTTTTCGACACAATCTTAGTATAAATAAAAAGTTAAACTAGTATTCATAGAGATGAAGTCAACTCCACGTTGGCACCGCCACTTCTCTCGAAACCGCATACGTATTGTAGGACGCAGCTCAGTCTGAAAGACCACGATCTGAAATTAGTTACAGGCTTTGATTTTACCTTTGTTATAAGACAAAATTGGCGATGGCATATGCGATGCCCTGGTGTTAGGGCGTAACTATTGAACTGCCTGTCGTGCAGTGGCTCATTCTACCATCTTTTTAAGCTAGTTGTGGACGCTATCATTGGGAAAGATAAGCTAAGCATGATCGCATTTCAAGCGAAACAAATGTCGTGTGAGCAGGCTCTACTCTAGCGCATCACATTAATTGCCTCACCCTTACGTCACGATGTCGTCGGTAGAAAGCCAGGTAATAGGGTGCATTGTTCTACGTACGCATGCGCTGTCGCTAGTGAGAAAAACGCATGTGCGACTATTATTTCATAATCGCCTAACGTGAACTAACAGTTTTTGTTAGAAAAGTCGCACGATTTGCATGCGACATGCCGTATTAAGGATGTAATTATTGTTTGAATAAAACTGTAAATATAGTGTGTGAAGTGCTGATTTTAGAAGTGAAATTAAGCATAAAGTAGCAATCAGTTTGTTGACATATTGTGTAACTTGTGTCGGCGTGACAAAAGCTTGTAGAATATTGAAAAAAGTCATATTAGTCATGATGGTGCAAGGACTTAGGTTACGAATTGGAGAGGATTCTGCAAGGCCAAAGTATGCATGTGGAGACTGGCATGATTAATTTCCTCCGAGCTGGCACGTAGACTTACCTCATGACAGCATAGAAATTGACAAATTGACAAGATGCACGTGAGTTAATGCCGCCATATACATATGATCCTGACTACCTTCACGACCATGCCTCTTCAGGTGGAAATTCGGACCTTGGTCTTTAGATCTGACATTATGGCCGATAGCGGCTTGCAACCGTGCCGGCGCGACTCAAACAAAACAAAAGCGACGCAATTATATTAAGTGTGTCCATTCATAGGCCGAACTGGCGGTGGTGCAGATAATTCAGATCGGCTTTTACACTAATACATGGCTAAAAAATAATTATCGCTATTGCGCATCATTAAAACATGTAGGTCCTGATTCGCAGGTAGTGTTGCCAGCCGAACAGACCAGCCAGTTTGGCCGGACATTTGGGTAAAAAGGCCGGACACCCTACATTATTGAGGATTTTGTGTCTCAGTATTAATAGGTACGACAAAAAAACCACGCTCCACGCTCGGCGCTAACTCGTTTGCGAAATGTAAAAAGCCTAACAAATCCGGACAAGCAGGACACCGTTTATTTTGGCCGGACACGCAATCAAAAAGCCTAACTTTGTCCGGCTTTATCCGGACGCCTGGCAACGCTATTCGCAGGCATGCTTCATCTGATCAATCGATGTGAACAATACAACCTGTCACTATACAAAGTACAAGAAAATTATTTGATTACACACACTACACTATACATTAAGCATTGATATTACACAGTAGACAATACCCGACTTAACATTACAACCATCACGATATCTTTACTTAATGCGTTTCGCACGATTCAGTTACAAAACCTAGATTTGTATATCGTGGTACATATTAGGTTGTGCCGGATCGCGGTTACGTCATTCGGCGCCACGATCAGTCAAATATAGCACCTAATGATGTCGCTAATCGTTTAGATTTAGTTTTGATTTACATACGGTTTCATATGACCAGATTTCCATTTTCTCGTTTACTCAAGCACTAACTTTCCGGGGTTTATTCTGGTATACTTCAATGTTGGGCAATAATAAGCAGAAAATTTAATTACTACTACCCTCTGAAACTTTCATTGATAATCCTGCTGCCCTTATTTCGATATTTAAAGAATTTTTATATCTAGTCGGCTTTTGCCGGCGCTTTTGAAACACCTGACCGACTAGGTTCCTGTCTCTATTTTCTTACTAGTTGACAACACGAGATAGGATTTCCTTCTTGAGAATATAGCCTAGTTTTCCAAACCTGGACTTCTATTTTCAAACACTAGCTTTTCACAGAACCAATCGATACAAAGTAAACACAAACAATAATTGTTATACGCATTTATCTTTCATTCGTGCGTTGTCACACATTCTTTGTTAACTGATGCAAGCAATATTAAGTGCTTCATCCACAAACAACAATCATCACGTTTGTTTAGTCAACCCACTGATATAGTTTTTTATAATTACGTTGTGAAATCTGTATTAATACGAGTAGGTAATAATTAACGGTTTACGTATTACGGTGATGTTTACTGGGAAAATGAGATAGATAACAATACTTTTCAATTTTGTTTGGGTAAAGATAAGGGTTTTGAAATTAATGCTTTTGTCATAGCGAAGTAATATGTTGTTACCTTAGTTTACCAATTTTTTATAGAATTTAATACCAATAAAATACACTGTTATGTCATGATTGTAGCCAATATTTTCTAGAAGGTGAAGGAGTCTTACATGTTTAGTAATTAAGCATGAAGTTAAGATCATCTCCTTGAATCTGGGATAGTTAGCAAATGTTCTAAAGTATCTAAAAAATGTTACAAATAACATGACGATATTGGTATAAAATAAATTCAACCCATTACTGTACCACTGCTGGGCAAGGGTCTCTTCTCAGAATGAGAAGGGGTAGGCCTTAGTCCACCACGCTGGCCCGGTGCGGGTTGGCGGACTACACACACCGTCGAGAAATTTATGGAGCCCTCTAAGGTGTGCAGGTTTCCTCACGATGTTTTCCTTCACCGTTAATGCAAGAGATAATCAAATTCTGATCCGAAAAGTCAGAGGTGCGGGCCGGGTTTGAACGCAGACCCTTCTGCATGGAAGGCAAGCGTTCAACCGCTAGGCTATCACTGCATGATATTGGTATCCTAATGTTTAATTTGTAACATCTCTAACCAACGATTTTAATTCTTCATAACTTGAAAGAAATTTCAACTTCAATACTTACCAATCAAAATCACGTTCATTGCTATATTCCATTAGTATAAAGTTACAATAAAATGCTTAGGTAATGTTTGCCGGTTGGTTGACATTCATAGAGCAACAGTAAGCAATTTCCTTATTTACGTACAACTTTTACATAAAACATAACATCCTTAGTATTTCTATTTAGATCTAGACAAACTCACAATGTATAGGTAATCAGCTATAGTACATTTAAAGCGACAGGGAAATGAGTTTAAAACATTTACTACAGGCATACCAGAGGAAATGAGTTTCAAGCCTTCGTAGGCGATGGCATTTGAAATGTAACATCAATGTAGGTAATATGTATGTATATCGCTCTAGTTTACATATTGACATAGCATAAGGAATTATATACTTTTGAATATGGCCATATAAAATCAGTATCCAGACCTTGATTTAAAACTGGAACAGTTTTGTATGGATTTATCAGAGGAACCACCAGAATATTAAAAAAGCCAAGGTATTCAATAACTTCAGTAAGTAAAAAAAAAATTCAAAATGATATCATCAACGACCTGACTCAACAAAATTCTGCACTTTCTTCGTTCATCTGACAGATGAACGAAGAAAGTGGAGAATTTCCACGTCAAAATTCCCCACGTCAGTATTATAAAACAGATTCGATTTCATTTGGCAACACGTGTAATTGTTGTGTTCGACGGCGGCGCAGGCGCAGCGGTGTGTCGTTGCACTAACTGCGCTGTAATACTGTCACCAGGCAGCTAACTGTTTAATAAGACCTGTTGTGTACTGATTGCGAAAGCGAGGGCGACGCGATGATTTCTTTTTTCTTTCAGTAAGAGAAGTTTGTATGATCTACAGATAGTTGTTTCGGGTCTGGGTCTTTATGTATGTGGAATATATGTTTGTAAACGCACCCACGATACAGGAATTATTACTAGTGTGGGGCAATGTTATAAAAAAAAATGTTATAAAAAAGGTTTCAGGAATAGGTCAAACCTATAGGTACTTGTAGAAATACTACAAAGAAAACTTGAAAAATGATTAAAAGAGCAGGATTTGATCCACAACCCCTGGCCTGTGATGAAATGCATGCTATACTTAAATATTGTTCTTTATTTTTCCAAAATAAACTCGATTACTCTAATGATTATGCGTAGCGGCGCTTGCGCAGTGAGCCGTCGCCTTGTCAGAACTGCCTCAACTGACAGTGACACAATTGAAAATATCGATGCCGTTATTGTTTGTATCACTGCTGCGATTAGCCGAGAACCGAGATGTTCTAAGTCGAGCATTCATGGCCACCACTTCGATACGGTGAGTGTTCATCGTAAATTTTACTCCGTTAGAGATCGTAAACGTGATCATATAGCTGTGTTCTGTCCCTGGGACATTACACTCGTATAAACATCATCACGCCCATGGGGGCTCGAGACTAAATGGGTAGATATCGCGGAGATCAATCGAACTATGAAGTTAATCTGGACTTGCTGGGTTCAGATCCGCCGGGTGTCCGTTTTTAACACATTGAGAGCTTTCGTGGTTTGAAGATGAGAGGTGTTGAACGACAAATTATCACGATATGTAAGAGTAATGACAAGTATTCAATAGCCCAGAAAGTCGGACCACCTTGATGTCGCCCTACGGTATAGGTAAGGACCAGAACAGAATCCAGCCACTCTTTGTATAATCCGGATGATTCCGAGATATCCACATTTAAATATTTTCAGTTCAATTTTAGTCAGTCTATTAATGACTAGTGCAAAACTGATATCGAAATCTAAATACACGTTAGATATTGTTTTAATCAGAAACAACGATGAAAGTATATGAAAGCTAGCATAGGTTGAGATATTTCCCAGCCTTGGAGTTAATGTCAGCCATTAGATTTAGTGATAAAACTCTAGTGTATAGAAAAGTCTCACTGGGACTGAGAGCAAAGTAGCTCTTTCAATCCTACTTTAACTGTATATTAACTTAAATAAAACTTAAAACGAACTAATGCTATGTGCCAATTATACTGCTAAAATTCCCAGCCTAAATTGGCTCAACCTCTATTCCCACACGGCCTAATCTCGTACAAAGACACTGCCATCACTCACACTATTGTACAAATGTTGTAGCTCATCTAATCCGGCGCATGTCAATGTATCATACAACTGATCGACGTGTAACTGCGCATCGTATTATGCAATTTAGCGAGTTTGTTTGTGTGTCTGTGTGACAATTATCTGTAGCCGCTGCGAAGTTAAAAGCGAAGAGCGGATGTCTTCCTTTCTGAACATAATAAATGGAATAATTAATTTAGTAATGATTATATAAAGAAAGATATCCAAAACAGGACCAATAATTGCATAGCTGTCACCTTCAATGACTAATATAAGTTTCAAAATGCATAGATTTTATAGATCAATATCTTATATTAATCTGAAGAAAGCCATGTACACCTTTAATAATATTAAAAAGCCGTTTGTAAGAGTTTATGTTTATGCTGTATATACATATAAACTATTATATCGCGATCCTATATTTTTAACCCGCCAATTCTTATAGCTCAGTCCACGGTCTAAAAGGACCGCTAAACGCGTTTTCCGCACGCAACGCGTTCGTGAGAGTTCTCCAATTTTAACAAAAACTGATCTCTAGCTGCAGGAAGCCGCACAGACATAAAACCATAGACAGAAACATGTTGGACCTAGAATGTGTAGCAACTGCGAATGAATTTGAAATTGTATCTTCTTGAATTGGTTTATAACTTCAGACAACTGTACTTGATTTGGTTGTAACACCAGTAACAAAATTGTCTAAAATCTCATGTACCTCGACACTGAAATTTAAATAAATTTTAACACCAAATAACCTATTTAATGTACAATCTCAATATAGGTGAAAAGCCTTTATAGATATATATTTTGAAGAGATATATGTATCTGTATACCAACGTTTTCTAATAGAAGTTCATAATAACTCGTAATAACTCCGTTGATTGCTGATCTCTACCAAGATTAATTGCTGAAGGCTCTTGATCAGATACGGTGAGACCGTGTCGTCATCAGAACATCTCAGCATTGTCAGTAACGTTCCCTGCAATGGCTACTAGATGGAAATCTTGTGGAACAGTCGTCAAGACATAAAGTACACTGACATCTTGTTAAACCACGCTGCTTGTGGCAATACTGTGTTCTCATACAATTATAACAACCTTTTCACCTCTTGCAATACCGCACAGAGGCTTCCATCTAGCAGTAGACTGCGATTTAATTACATTATTATTGACTAGCTTCCGCTCGCGGCTTCGCTCGCGTGGTTTACGAACCCGTACATTTTTCCGGGATAAAAGTAACCTATGTGCTATTCCAGACTATAATCTATCTCTGTACCAAATTTCATCCAGATCCGTTCAGCCGTTCTGGCGTGAAAGAGTAACAAAGATCCATCCTCACAAACTTTCACATAATAAATGGAATAATTAATTTAGTAATGATTATATAAAGAAAGATATCCAAAACAGGACCAATAATTGCATAGCTGTCACCTTCAATGACTAATATAAGTTTCAAAATGCATAGAATTTATAGATCAACATCTTATATTAATCTGAAGAAAGCTATGTACACCTTTAATAATATTAAAAAGCCGTTTGTAAGAGTTTATGTTTATGCTGTATATACATATAAACTATTACATTGCGATCCTATATTTTTAACCCGCCAATTCTTATAGCTCAGCCCACGGTCTAAAAGGACCGCTAAACGCGTTTTCCGCACGCAACGCGTTCGTGAGAGTTCTCCAATTTTAACAAAAACTGATCTCTAGCTGCAGGAAGCTGCACAGACATAAAACCATAGACAGAAACATAAGACTTGAATGAAAAAAGAATGTGTAGCAACTGCGAATGAATTTGAAATTGTATCTTCTTGAATTGGTTTATAACTTCAGACAACTGTACTTGATTTGGTTGTAACCCCAGTAACAAAATTGTCTAAAATCTCATGTACCTCGACACTGAAATTTAAAAAAATCTTAACACCAAATAACCTATTTAATGTACAATCTCAATATAGGTGAAAAGCCTTTATAGAGATATATTTTGAAGAGATATATCTGTATACCAACGTTTTCTAATAGAACTTCATAATAACCGTAATAACTCCGTTGATTGCTGATCTCTACCAAGATTAATTGCTGAAGGCTCTTGATCAGATACGGTGAGACCGTGTCGTCATCAGAACATCTCAGCATTGTCAGTAACGTTCCCTGCAATGGCTACTAGATGGAAATCTTGTGGAACAGTCGTCAAGACATAAAGTACACTGACATCTTGTTAAACCACGCTGCTTGTGGCAATACTGTGTTCTCATACAATTATAACAACCTTTTCACCTCTTGCAATACCGCACAGAGGCTTCCATCTAGCAGTAGACTGCGATTTAATTACATTATTATTGACTAGCTTCCGCTCGCGGCTTCGCTCGCGTGGTTTACGAACCCGTACATTTTTCCGGGATAAAAGTAACCTATGTGCTATTCCAGACTATAATCTATCTCTGTACCAAATTTCATCCAGATCCGTTCAGCCGTTCTGGCGTGAAAGAGTAACAAAGATCCATCCTCACAAACTTTCACATGTATAATATTAGTAGGATAGAATATTAGTAGGATAGGATACGTTTTAATTAAAGTATAAAATACAAATCATGATCATCGATCATCAACTATTTGTGAGTGCTGCCCTAAATGATTCTACTACAATAGCGTCAAATTATAACATTAGTGTCCAAAGAAAAAAACGGGGAACGATTAAACTTTTTGACCAGACAACATTGTTTACACGAAGCTGCTGCAGAAATAATAAGCTATATACAATAAATAAGGAAACTAATAAGGCATGTTAAAGTATCAATAAATAACTGTTAATCGAAGCTTCTTGCATTAGCCACACACGGAGCAATAATAAAGTAAAGAAACTTCATAATTTTATCGATTCATAAAACACAGCCTGTCTCTGCCTTTCCCTTTTTGCAATAAAAGTAACAAACCAATCGATCTTAAAGAGATACTACAGATAAAGGAGGATGGGCGATTTTTCAATCACGTACCTTTCTGTGACATATTTTTAAGCTCGCAACTATAATCGCTTAGTTCAGCAATATAAAGGAAATATTTAAAAAAATGAAAATATTTGAAAAGACGCCAATTTGAACCACTACTGAGCATCAATTGTAAAATTCAATATAATACTTCAACTTTCAAGTATGTGTACTGATAAAAAATGTATGCGCGATGTATATAAAAAAATGTGCCCGCGTTTCTATACATGTTCATTCAAACGCGCGTCCACATTGTTATCATATAGTTTACGTATTTTATTGACAAAACATACACATATGCCTCTGGAATCGTTAACTCTTCCGTGAGAAGATTTCCAAGTTCTACCAAATTCGTTACGTTTTCCCTGTCAGGTCTAAGCTTTACTTACACATTATTACTATACATCTTCCGACCGTCCCATATACAGAGATGGAGACGTATCTTCGTGCACATACCACCCAGGTCCTCATAATGATGTGTATTTATAAAAATAGCTGAATACCTTTTCATACGCATAAGACTTGTTACACAACATGTTCCCACGTCATTGCCGTTCATCCCTTCGCACGCTTGGCTTGCATGTGATCAGCTAGTATGCGTCTACGCAACTTTTACGAGACTACCACAAAAGCTATTGTTAAATCTTATTTGTTTTGAGCAAAGATATTCCGACTTCCTGCTATATCCATCACGCGTAAGTATAAGCCTAGAAAAACACTATTATACAGACAAGACTTGTAAAACAAGCTCATCGATTTTGGAATTTATCCGTTTCCAATGTCGTTCTCTTCTGTTAGATTTATATTTATTCCGAATTCAGAGAACAGGGTAAATAAAAGCCTCTTTCTTGGTTTCCTGAAATTCCTAATTTTAGAGCCAATACGGAAAACTGTAAATAAAGAAGCGCGTTGAATAAAGAAATAAAATTTCAAATTAAAAGTTCTATAAAATAATTCGGTAGTTACGAGAATGAAATTACTCAAAACTATCTATTATTCAATAAACAAGGGGATCAGCAGCAACAATAAAACATCGCCTTACAAAAGATTAACAATCCCTAATTACTAATTACCAATTACGATTCAAATTATAACAATTTTATACAGAATAATTATAATTCCGCGTTTCTTTGAAATTACTGCATAATACTGCTAAGCATTTCCTAAAACATTTATATGTGGCTAATTATATTATTGAACATAAGTTTCTCTAACTAAGGAAATATTCTATATCTGTTCTGATTAAATTAAAACACGGAAAAATTGATCTTGTGTGAGGAGCTAAGAAAATGTATTCAAATATTATGATATTCTGTAGAATTAAAAGCTTCCAATTGCCAAAAAATTTGGACTAAAGACTATTATCGATCACTTCATACACAAACTTCTAATCATACGCATTTCAGAGGATATTTATTTAATTATTGCACGAAAGCTTTAAGTTAAGCTGATCAACGAATAGCTGTAATAACCACATGCCAATAAAATCCAACACGAAGACTCAGTAAAACAATCTGCCATACCAAGGATAATCAACCATGATACATGTAAGTACCATAATCCTGAACACGTAACAACAATGCAGCTCGGTAATTACAGCTGTACCACATATCAGCCGGCAGTACTTAGAACTAACGTTACCCAACGCGGGACGGTTTTTGTCGACGTTTTCCAGCAGCTATGATGCAAGACGCACCTGGTTAAATAATAACTGTTCCCAATACACCGGTTATTGGTTTTGTATGTAACGTTTTAAGGTTTTTGTGAAACGATTAAGGCGACATAGAACTGGCTAATGGCTACGACGACGAAATTGTGGAAAGATCTGCATCGATTTTTTCCTTAGTAGACAGAAGCTTAAAGGTAGCACTGATGCAATGTTAGTTAATGCATTTTCAGTATAATTGCTGGAAATTTAGTAAAGAAAAAATAAATTCCATAGTCAGTAAAAATAAATTGGATAAGCTTAAGATTAGGGATGGAAATTCAGAAAAAAAAATTGATCACCGTGAGAAATAACCATATTATATTTTTAATTCAGACCTAATGGCTTTGGAATGATTATTTCTTATTGTTAAGTTGTAACTATTGTGCATGTTCCACATACAACATCTAATTCACATTCTCCTTTGAGTATAAGATTATGAAGGTTTATGACATCAATTTGATGCCCTTTAATAACTTGACAATAAAACTTGCAAGAAAAGGCAATATTATATGAGTATGTTTATAATTAATCTTATAAATTCTTGCAGTTTTACAAAATCTATCAATCGCAATAACAAGTGGCCTTCCATCAGGTTTCGTAGGATCATATAGAATAGAAATTTTCTTTCAATAATTCCCAATTTTATATAGATACACGACACCAGACCCTGTGTTTCCAAAAAAGTGAATTCTGCTTCTCTGGGGACACTGAAATTAATAACGTAAACGGCTGAAAAATCTGTTTCATAAATTGTCTGTACGCACTATTCGGTATCTACCAATTTCATTATATCCATTCAAATGTACAAAATGACCTCTTACTTCAAGAAAAACGAGTGCAACATGTGTATGAGAAGCCATATTGTTAATATGGTGGCCACAATGTCTATCATTGTTCCCCGAGAAACTGAACACAAGAACTACGCGAAAATCTATTGTGTAGATTACATATTTTGTGATATGGGAGCTGTTATGTACACGTATTATAGTTTTTTGTTTGAACTAATAAACACAAGCGAATTGTTATTGATGCAATAATTGAGTGTACCTACTGTCGTTAGACGCTTATGTCAGTTCAATAAAGAATAGATTCGGGGTGTTTTCGAAGGTGGGATGAAGTCAGGAAGTTGGAACATAAGGATTATTATTAAACCTTACCAGCAACAGATTATCCTAAATTCTGTCTACTTACGTGATTAAAGTTCCGGTTTATTAAAGGTCGAACGCGCAATCAAATGATTTACGTACGGCATATTTTGTGTATGTGTGTACGTAGGTAAGTTTGACGGATTTATAGCTACAAATACGGTTCTTATATGAAAACTATCATATAAACCTATCGTCAATCGATTAAACTGTTTGCGTTAGTCGTGTGTCAATCATTAAGGTAAGCTCGACACTCGATGTATCAACACCGACAATTTATCTGGGTTTCGTAAACATCAAGCAGCCTAACTAGGAACTCAGAACACATAGCGTGGTCCAATAATTTCTACACTTTCATACCGAAGCGTTGCGACAAATATTGTATTGCGACAAAATATCTTGTTCTTAGTACGTAAGCTGTGTCCTGCAAGCAGTAAACGCAAGTTAAGCGGTAATTGGAGATAAGAAAATGTTCAATAAATATTTTATTATTGCCACGCTTATCATGGACAATTATATACATTAAAATTTCCTGTAAAGTGTAAAATAGCAGCTTGGTTGGATTTCGTTCTTATTCTTTGAGCACAAGCTGTACCAAATCTGTTGGAACGTATTATTTATGAGAATTGACGATGGTTGGCTAGCTATCTAGGTAAACAATGCAAGTGAAACGCTCTTCTAGATAGTTTTCTGCAGGAATTGTAACTATAATAGATTATCAAGGATCCCACAAATTCAATAATCGTACCAATCATGTTATACATTGTATCTGTAACAATGTTTTCTTTGCTTAGTATTGTGTTGTGCTATACTGGTAATAATATTATAGCAAATAGTTGCGACAATTATTGAGTATTGCGTCAAGATATCTGGTATCCAATATCCGCGGGGCAACTGCGTGTTACAGCAGCAAACTTTGAAGTTAATAGACCTTTAAAATGTTCTTTATTATGCGCCTTAACGACACGATTGACGCAGTGGCTAAGCAATTGGCTTGAGCTAGGAACGCGTGTCGCGGCTTCAATCCTCACTTAGAACAAATACTTATATGGCCTACAGAGTCGTTCGTCGTTTGGAGTGTATGTGTAGTATGCGCATATGAGATTTGCATTTACAAATACAGGAGAAATCTTCTTAGTATAGATAAAAGTTTTTTTTAAGAAATATAAATAGTTTCCATGGGCGATTATATCTATCACTTAGTTAAAGATTTCCTCAATCAATCTACGGCTAATTTACGTCTAATCGACGAGGAAGCAATCATTTAATAAATAAACCTGCAATATGATGCGTGATTAAACTCAGATTATAATTTACAGCAAGTTAGGTAAATTAGTCACTAAAGCATCTTTATGATTACCTAGTTTATAGCTTAGATTCAGCTCGGAGAATTAATTTTAGTATAATCAATTGATCGGCGTAATTTTACTCATGAATCACAAAATTATAATAAAATGATAAAACATTAAAATATGGAATTAGTTTCAAAATCAAGGATATTATGTAGTTATATACTTACTTGTTTAATATATTTATCATTCAGTGTTGAAGTTAATTAAGATTTTACCGTCGAGGTTTTAGTGAAAATGCAGATTCTAATACTAAGAAAGCAAGTAATCAGAAACTTTAACAACTATTTGGTGAAGCGGTCAGTTATGTTGTAGTTCAATTGTTTCCTAACGCACAAGCTATAACAAAACTACAAGACTTTATACTTACACAGCTAAAGAACAGTAAGGGTAAGCCAACCACTTAGCACCACGGCTCTGATGACTTCCGCGACACAGTTTGTTGTTAGTATTACTGCGTGGATATTGTTTATTAATTTACAACAATTATTGTTAAATAGCAAACACGCCTTCGATCAAAACTTGTTGCAGAAATTCTTTGCTGACGTTTTGAGAAAAAGTTTTGAAAACAATGTTATGTTTTCCAAATTGGTTTAGAATGTGCTCGATGTTGATAAATATTATGAAACAAACTTGTGTTTATTCCGTTACGGGAAAATATTCACGTAAATATTTCGGATCGTAGTACATTATAGCGACGTCTGAATATCTATACATCTATACATATAAATAAAATTGGAGTGTCTGTTTGTAATATTGAAATAACCGTTTTTTACTACATGCATATGAATATATATACGGTACATACACCAAAATAACATTATTTACATTTTTTGTCTGTCTGTTTGTATAGGCTAATCTCTGAAATGGCTGGACCGATTTTGACGGGACTTTTATTGGCAAGTAGCTGATGTAATAAGGAGTAACTTAGGCTACTTTTATTTTAGAAAAATTCTTTTATTTTTGAAAAAAATATGGTTAAGTGCATTTGGTCTCACTAAAAAATACATTGTTAAGTTCCGACATCCACGCGAACGAAATCGCGGGCACAGCTAGTCTATAATATACTTCGAACAATGTGAATGTGCCGCTTTGTAAGACTTTTCACGAGTAAAATTAGTAGACCAAAACCATTCTCGTATAACAATCATTACTGTACTGAATTCCACACAATTTTATTACGAATACGCTGACAACACAGACAACAGTCAATAAGGATACTTTTATATAAAACTCTCTCATTTCCTGAAATGAGGAACCAAAATAAAGTTTAAACATCTTAAAACCACGCCGTAATAATTCTTAAGTTAATTGTGCAGTTTCCAGCAACGAAGTAGACGTTATCATAATTATATTACTCGATAACGCCGCATAGGGCACTGAGCATCCTACAAACAAGATAATCCTATCAATTTACTTGACTTTCTCTAATTAAGATATCTTCACCACTATTACTGAGCCAAGTACGGAATCAAGTGTAAGATACTGCCGATGTACTAATTGTATGTAATTGCAAATGTCTCATCGCTTATGGAGCGTGGAAAGCGATACAAACCTACTTCTTTAAAGTGCTTTACAAAGCTAATGCTTATCGCTGTTAGCAAATAGATTAAGCAGTGGAATTTTTAAACTTGAAATATCGCTAAGCGAAGCATATATTTGGGTTTATTTTTAGTGGAAACTTGCTAGCATCAACGCACTTTGGCCACCCCTGCGGTCACAGGTGACCGCTAACAATAAATTTTCTATTGTGTCTTCTGCGTGGCAGTCAATGTATTAAAACAATAAAACGATATACTTCTTTTGGTCCATCAATTTTATGATTTGCAATATTAATATTAGTTTATAAATCAACTTTATGTAACAAGTTGTCGTTGTATAGATGTTTCTGTACTGTAGTAGTAGTTGTACTGCATGCGACATTTAACTTTTTTCCATTGTTTTCTGTGATTCTAACGGAAATGGTAATAGACTGTTAGTAGTTTTACGACAGTTTGGCACAATACCCTCCAGTTTTTTTAAATCTGGATACACTCCCTTCAATATTTCGTTGTTCCACCAGAAACTTATCTGATGTAGATTCCCCCTTAAGCCTTATATATGTATAAACTATACCAACCATAACACTTTGCAGTGAGGTAAATTCTTTCAATAATTTGATCAATATCACGACGTAAACGTTTTATTCAAGTATCAAGGTTGACGTTCATTATGTTTTTGGTAATTTTAATATTGAATGTAATTAACACGCGTGTAGAGTACACAAATTAATTCTATATTTGTTGTTTTAGCTGTGTAGACCGAGAAGGATGTTTAACTTATTTTTATTGATACCAATTTGATAGCATGTTGTGAGGCGCTGTAAAACATTGATATTCAGCCACATTTGGCAATAATCGAAATCAACTCAAACATACACGGTATACGCAATGAGAAATAGAAAAGGCTAGTACGAGATTTTTAAGTATAGTTATGAATTTTAAAGAAAAAAAAAATAACAAGTGTAGCTTTAATGCTTCGTTCCGGCCAATTTAACTTTAACAAGAGATCCATGGTCATTCTATCAGACAATAAAATATAAAATAAGTGTGAAGTTCGTAAATTAGGCCCTCGAATGTGAGACATTAGCCCACATTCCGTATGTGCACAGGTGCGCGCGCAGGTTCGATCTCTACTGCGTGGCAGAGCAAATATTGTCGTTTGACAGATTTCCAACACCTACACGAAGGTACCATTACAATAACGAATGACTGAATAGCAAGACAATGTAGTCAATAGCTTCTTTTGAGGCAAGATATGAGCCGAGATGAGAAATGTTGCTGGTGAGAGAAAGAAAATGTTCTCTTCAAATATTTCAGCAGACGCTGGACAAAATTGAATCACTACTTAGATTTAAAGAATAATTAAAGTGAAGGATGAATAGTAAAGCAATGAAACGGTTTACAGATTACACCACAGCGTACCACGTGTCAATGATAGAGGAAACGGGGGTGTTTTATTGAACGAAAAACTCTTTATAAAACCAGAAGCAACTTTGATTCTGACAATGGGCTCGGAAAATTAAGAGGGAGAAGGCTTTAGCAAGGCTTGGTAACAACAGCTTTGAATCTCAGTAGAAATATGTTTAGTGTCAACAGGTAAATTCCTATTCATAATATTTCGATTAATATTAAGTCTTCTGAAATGATAAATGGGTTGCAAAATATTATGAAGTAAAATTAAACAACTTTTACACATTATAAGTCGACCTTGCTATATCCAAATGCGGGTAGATACGAATAATGAATGCGAGAAATACATGAAAATTGATCAACTTGAAATAAATAAACTATCCAATAAAAAAGCGACATGCCAGAAGATGTATAAGGTAAAATATAATTAAATTATATTTACTGTGACGACCTTATAAAGTAGGCTCTACGAACACAAACAAAAGTAGAAAACATTACAAAACTAGGCTACGTTAATACGATGTGAATAATTCAGAAAATGTATAAATCAACATATTTAAACACAATTAGAAAGTCAATAATACTTAATAACATTCCGCAGAACAATTCCTGCAGCATCAAAGAGGCCGAATCATTACAAATAGCACGCGAAATCTTACAAGACGGACTCACCCGACAGTTGCTGATCGGTGACCACAAGACAAACACTGGTGGTTAGCAAGAACCTCAAAGATGCTGGAGCATTCACAGGCACAGTCACTTTATCGTAAGTATATGTTCACACGCGTGTTTCACTCGCGTCGTATGCGCAGGTCAGTTGTACGTGCGCGCGTCGTCGGCAGTCGCGCCGTTATGTCGGCCCGGCGCGCGCGCAGCGTGGAAAGCGGTCGCGGTTTGATGCGCAAAGATTAAAACTTCCAACCGTAGAATGGACTTGATAAAAAAGATGTGACTAAATTCTACACGGTTCCAGGATGTTATACCGAAGATTTTAATTCCTTTAGATATTGTGATGACAAAAAAGTAATAACATTTCGCGAGATTAATTAACGGGAGTTTAATAAATTGCATTGCCATATCTTGCCAAGGTACACAACAATAAAAAGTAATATTATATTCTCAAATAACCGATTGCATAAAGTCAGAGACATCTCGTCTAGGTTATTGAACCATAAGTATGTTGCCGCAATGAAGTTACATTGAAAGAAATATTATAATCCTCATTTGAATACCCAGTCGCTCTTGAAATCGTAATTGCAATATAAATAGCACATCCAAATTTATTATATGTAAAAACATTAATTTTATAAATAAGTTTAATTTTATTTACCTATATAACTTTTTAATTTTAATTGGAAAAATTTTCAGACGTAAGTTATTGTCACTTATTCTGCCCACATAAGCATCTGCGCTATATACTCTTTGACCCAGCCAGTTATCAATGAAGATGGTCGATGTTATCTGGAAGCTGTCGATCGGAGGGAAAGTGGACGGGCACGGGGCACGACCAAGTCCAAGGAACCTTAGGTTATGGTCGACAGATGGACAGATCGGATATCTATCTTATAAAGCCGGTCACCCCAGCCATATCTTTGCTATGTTTGAGAACGTCAATAATATGATCGTCTGATCAATATCTCAGAATTCCTACGTTAGCTGGCAACTGTTGGGCCAGGCAAATGTAGTCAACATTGCGAAGTCTAATATAAAAGCTTTAGTATTACTACAATTATTCAATCGTGATACAATATTAGTAAACTCTTCAATCTTCATAATAGTGAGTAAACAATTTTTTGAAAAATCTTTCTCAAACAAATACAACACAGGGCAACGGATACACAATAATACTTTTGCATCGATAATTTGATAGCATCACTATTGACAAACTACCAGTAATAGTAACCCTTCCATCATTTGGCTATTGCGAGCGAAACTGTGGTTAAAATTCGACTCAAAAGAACGCAAATCTGTTTATTTCCATTACTCTAAGCAAATCACTATATTAACTCAAAAACAATCGCTACACCGGTGTGGTACCTCTGCCAATCACCTCCCTCGTAATTACCGTAATGATATGGAATTCCATACTTCTGCTTAGGCTGTTTTCCACTGAACTGTTCCGGCAATGGGTAATTGAGCCGGTACTCACTTTTAAAAGGTCAGTTACGCCTTTACATTCCTTTAGTGTCTCGTTTACGATTATTTGTATAAATATCTGGTATTTTGTTAAGAAAAAGGAACAGTATTAAGTAACTCTCTGTTCTCTTCTGTGAGTATTTATAGAGGTAACTTATAAATTATGTGAAAACTACCAAAACAACCATGATAAATTCACAGAACAATAATATAATCTTGTTCATAGATGCCGATCCTACTCTTGGGTGTGTAAACCCTTCAGGTAAACAAATCCACATTTCACAAATAATCGCATTAAAATTCTCCGCCTTGCGTTAAAGAAAATATAGTACGCAATTTTTCAAATCTGCATCAGGTTATCCATAATTTCCAACATACATTTATCACCAAAACATCACCTTCACTTATTTAAACATACCGCTCATCAATATGCTGCGCGCACCACCTTCTGGCCTTGAGCGTGCGGAATAATGAACAAGGGGAAACGTCTCCAGATCCTGGGGCACTGCCTGCATACATATGTAATCCCATCAAGGTCATAGAAACTAGTGGTGCAGAGAAATTCGTGAAGTCATCAAGGATGTTCGCGGAATGTTAGAAACTTGCAAGCGAAGTGTTATCTGATGCAGATGCGTTGCGGATTTGTTGAAGTTTTAGTGGAACAAAAGAATATACAATAAATTGTTTGAAAGCCGGTTTACGAAGAAAAAAGCATAAAACAATACTTATAATCATTGATTTCAGAGAAAGTCCTGGAACTCCAGAAAGGGTTGTTATGGGAAGGAATGGCTAATACTATTTTTATTCCGTAGTGAAATTTTATAACTGTGGATTTAAAAAGAAAAGAAAAGAAAAAAAAGAAATTTTGTTTTTCTGAAAGGCTTTACTGCATAAGCCTTATTAACCAATTAAATTCTACCCCTGAGCCTTCGTTTAATCGTTCGTTTGATTCTTCGTTTGACGGAGTTACAAGTTGTACTAATAAGGCATTTCAACCTTTAAAAAAAATTACTCTTTTGGTTAGCACGACGTAATAAGTATCTAATACAAAATATTTTTGCTGTCTTTGCCAACAGGGCGTGAAAATAAGAAGACTTGTCTATGTACCGTTACGGTTGCTAACAGGACAGTACCGTACACTACAAAAACGCATCCTCTACAGTCAAGACATTTATTTATTTCAACTAATTGCTCGTATTTAATGGAATGTCTGGGTTTATCACCTACAGGTGGACTTTTGTTATTTTTGATACTTAGTAACTATTTCATTACATGATTTTTTCTCCAGGAATTTAAAGTTTAGTAGTCAGTGAACAGCAGTGATCCTGATAATTCAGAATTACAATTTGAAAGAGATGAAAAATACGATTGAAAATGAATCACTGAATTTTGACCGCGGCAGTTCAGTTCTGTCTGAGCGTCTCAAAGTAAAGAGTGTTTTAGAATAATGCTTGTTGTATTTAATTTACGTGTTCATCAATCTGGTAAACACAACCGATTATAGTGGATCCTATTATTGGTGGTTATAATACTGCTTTGCTCCTGAAAAATGTTATTGGAAAGCCCAATTATAAATTCTAACACTATTCAATTTGATTTTGTTATCGTTTATGATTACTAACTCTTTCTTTTCTAATGTTTGTTCATGCCTTATGATAGACTATACTTGGTTCACTAATTTTTGTAAACACCTACCTACTTTCTATTAAAATTAATAATATTGTTATTTGATATCAATATTCTTATAACAAATAATAGTATCATTTAAAAAAAATGTATCTACTAATTACCGTTAATATCGAGCTTATTAAAACACACTCTGTACGTAAGAATACAAAATATACACCCTATATTATTAGGAAACAACCAACTTGCCGCAGCGTATCTAGCCGATACCTTAATGCCTTCGTATAAGATTACTTACAAATCCGTTATCAAGATGTAAATAACATTTGCATCGCATTACGAGAGATAACAAACTATGTAGCACTACTTACTTCATAAATTCTATCCGATAATGATATTTAGGGTAGTGAGGTGCGTGGGACGAGGTTCATTGCCTGAGTCAGACTAAAATGTTCACTTACTTGTAGCTTTATTATGTGACAAAACTCGAAAAACATGATTCGAAGAAACGACTTCATAGAAATGCCTCGTTATTCTAGTAGTTGCGAGAGTGGCTGCTAATCATGGGTCTTGGGTTCGAATCCTAGGTCGAGTGATTTAGGAAATGTTCCCAGTTATTGGTTGTTGGGTTTTTGTGGCTATTAGGTCATCATCATCAGCCAGAAAACGTCCACTGCTGAACAAAGGCCTCCCTCAAGGGGGGGTTTGCCATAATCCCCATGCTTGGCAGGCGGCTTGGGGATCGCAGTGGCTCACCGATTAGTGAGAGGACGCTGCTGCCCGTCCTCCGGTGTCTGGCCGCAGTTTTAAGACATACCCGGGTCAATTAGTTACGTGAGACTTAATGGCATGGGCGGAATATGGAAGTCCGACATTACAATTCTACCAACCTTTAGACGAATACAGCGTGTGATAAATATGTTATGCTTATTTAGTTTCCAACTTATAATCGTCTTTTCTCCGATTACCCCAGGAGGGTTTTATTTTATTTGTTACTCATTATTATTGATGGTGGAACACTTGTATGATGTCATGCATGTTTGTGACTACCGTAATCGGATTACAAGTTCCCACATAACCAAGCCTCGTATTAGATTCTTACGTAATTGTGAATGTAATAAATAAGTTAGATCCTAACATAATGAAGTTCCCTTCGCTTCTAATAATCCCTTAAGCCAAAATTTGTTTTAATATGTTAATGTGTCACCAAAATATATTATTATTTCTTATATATTTCTTATTTTTTTTTAAAAAGTTGCCCAACACTTTGATTTCTCCTGTGTCGTGGGTACAGTTTACAAACATACATGTCACATACACACACAACCAGACCCGAAACAACTATTTGTAGATCATACAAATATTTGTTCCGTGCGGGGATCAAACCCGCGACACATAGCGCAGAAAGCTAATCGCTTAACCACTACGCCAACCGTACGATTATATGGTTACAATATCGTCATTACATGGTGTGGTACATAAAACCAGAAGTTTTAAATTCTTCTATAAAGTTAAACACAGGTTATTGTACTACTTATAACCCTGAACCCATTCACCATAATTTTGATCTGGAACTAGACATTTTCGATTATAAGCAAAAGTATTTTTAAAACAAAAATTTTACTCTCCAATAATGTCCTAGAACAAAAATTTGAGGAGCTAGTGTTGTCCGCATTGGCCATGGTGGACTAAGATCCAGTAGACCCGAGTCTCAATAATAAAGAATTCACCTTAAAAAAAAATTCAATCTTAGGATTTCAGAGCCAACTTGCTGTTTACGTCTTAAAAATAGCACAAGGCGTTAAGCAAGAATAATATTATGCGAAAAATAATTTATTTATCAATATCTTAACTTCAGTTTGACAACCTTTAAGATTTGGTAAATACTAACTAATTAACATATCTAAATTCCCGTTATGCCCTAAAACCATACGTCTTTAAGACCATATACCTCATCCACTTAGGTCTAGTGTTAATTGCCATAGCGCAAAAGCGATCGTTATTATAACATCGGCGCAAGAGTCGATTGCGTCACCGCAAGCCATTTCCGCGAGATATGCCGCTAGCAGGGCTGCTACGTGCATAATTTTAAATTCTGCATACGTTTAATTGTTTGTACCCTCCCATTAAGAAAGTATATCATTTCTACTTCTAAGTAATGGACAATTGTAATCAAGAAATTTCAAGTTTTTTAAAAATTTCACTGCCATGTAAATCAACAGCAACGCAATTAAAAAAAAGAGATCAAGGACCGTAAAGAGGGTAAATTCAGCTTTGTAAGTATATATACCTTTAGGTTTTACAGATTTGACAATTACGGCATCGGCACAACGAACCCAAGCATTCCTCAAATCGGACAGCCCTAAGTGTGACAGTTGACACCCACGTGGCCGATAGCCGATCTGTCGGCCGATGTCTAAATACGGAAAGCCGCTTAAACCAGATTTTAACCAATAAAAATAAAATATCCTTTATGGACCCATTTGTTGGTGCCAACTTATACACTCAATTGGGTCTTCTCAATTTTCTAATAAATAGTTTCCTGTTTGAACGAACAAAATAGAGTGTGCGATTATCAAGAATTATGGATTAGGTACAGGGTTTTATTAAACGAGTTTTTTTTTACTCCTAATATGATTGTTTTTGGCATCACTTCACCTGATGGTGAGTGACAATGCTGCCGAGGATGGATCACGCAAGCTCAAATAATGCCTATTCACTCTCGCCTTGAAAATTCCTAAGTTATACGAATCGGGGAATATAGACACCGGCAGAGAATTCCATTCCCTAGCCGTTCGCATGAGAGACAATGAAGCAAAACGCTTAGTGCGTATAATAGGAATATCAACGACATACGGATGGAAGCCACTCCCACGCCTGGTCGTGCGATGATGGAATAGAGAAGGTGGTATGAGGTTGTGAAGTTCCTGGGCACACTTTCCGAAATGAATCCTGTAGAAAACCGATACGCAAGCCACTTTACGGCGATGTTCTAGGCTGTGGAGCTTGTTTTGCCACAAGTTTCTCGTCACCGATGAGTCTCCTGGCGCGTCGGTCAGTAAAATCCAAGGCATCCAGTTATGGTGAAGACATATAGACAACAGACTATTTTCTAGACTAACAACACTCAACGTGCTGTATCATCTATAAATTCATTATATAAAGATAGAAAAAGGGTCACAATGTTAGCGTCATACTATTATCATCGTTCCATTATGACATATTACCAATACCACGTAACTTGCGCGATGCGTTCTCAGTTACACAAACAGTTACAGGGCGCCCTTACATCATTACGTTACACATACATAATGTATACAAATACATGTTACACGATTCCGTCACCGTAAATCAATCGGAACGAGGTAATTATTTGATCCTACTTAGGTATGTATAATGTATAGTGTGTATTATTCCCAATGAGGTAGGTAGAATTGCAATTAATGCGGTACTATGTTTCAAAGTCTATCTTTGGGGTTATCAGTTAGACTAGAAGTACTTACGTACCTATTTATCAATTCTATAATACCCCTGCATCATCATTCATCATCCTCATGCAAGTCAAGTCTGCATCCATCCAGAACCCATGATTGACTCACTTCCTTCTAAGACAGATTCCATTAATTATATCTTTTCATCTGCTTAATTTAGCCAGCTAAAATACTTAATACTCACTCGTAACATGTTTTTTATACCTCCGCTTCACGAAACCATACCACGACAAACGGTTGCTTCAACCGAGCCTTGTGTTCGATTTATAAACTTGTTGCTTTGCGATTATGTTAGCTGCTGATTTATCCTATATTAATATGTACTTTCAGATGAACCAATTCGAAATTGAAACCACAATCTTCCTTCAAAAGATTCAACAACAAACCAATCACGTAAGAACACGGCCAGCATACGCCACTAAATATCTCGTATCGCTAAAACAAAATGAATAAATTCCAGGGTTAGCTGGAACACTAGAATTTTTCGCCTACATCCATAACTCGACGTGCCTCCACAATTATGTTTATGAAGAGCGCTGAACAAAGGGCCTGCTTATCTGGCGGTCGCGTAAACGGCCGAATTATATAGTTAAAGGAGAGAGGAATGCCGGGAATGCGCCGCGTTGCCCCTGGTATGTGTGCATGGGCGATGAGGCACTCCCGCTCATTAGAGCGGATTTGATACACAAGGAGTTAGGTGACAATTAAATGGTGAATAGATGCAGAAGAGGCTACAGGTACCTCGCTTTTGCTGATCTTCGCTATAAGGAATAAGATTAATTTAATAATCTTGTAAGTCTGTTAGCGTCAACTAGGCCATTTTTTTCGACGATGGGACCTTCGTACTTTTGTTGACGTGCAGGGCTAGCCTTGTTGTGACGCATGTTTCCGAAGGAAGTTTTTCTGTACATGGGAAAGGGAACTAGTTCATCTTAATAACCAAAACTGGTCTGCTGTGCAGCGCCACAAGACATCAAGGAGGGGACAGACATCGTCTTCGTCGGAACCTTACCCCAGTAGATCCTACACAGCTTACTCCAACACTATTTACGCCAGTCTCTGCTTACACCTGCAGTCTGTCAGACCTGGAATTTAATTAAAAATACTGCGACACAATATAAGCACGTATGCTTCGTTTGGGTATACTTACTTCATAATGGAAAAACGTAATACCCATTACAATACAATGCATTGGTTAATTCTGTGCACGAATACCAAACATTAAAGATTGCCAATAGCTGTAAAGGCGACCTTATAGTACGTATAAGTTTTTATAACTTTCCATTTTTTTTACAAGTATATTGGCTTCTATTACAAAACACGTACCTTGCCTCCAATAATGCCCAAAACAATTCGCTAAAATAATAATAAAACGCCTATTAACACAGTACCCCGGTAAACTTGCCTAGCGAATTAAAATTTATAATTTCCTCGGCCTATTGCAAATGTGCTATGACTCGTTAATGAAAAGTATTTAGATTATTATATCACGCACGGCAACCGGTCTCGCCGTTTCTATGCCGCAGAATATTCCCACACCATCATATCAGGCTTTCACAATCCAGATATTTTTGTAGAACAAAACTCTTATGTCATTAGTGTTTTAGGTAACTTACAAAATCGTCAATTAGCAAGAGATTAAGATGCAAGGATGACCTCAGATGTTATTGTTGTCCAAAATCTGCAGATTTATATTCCTATTCAATACGCAAGACGACTACTTTATGCGTTTTCGCACGGATCTTAGTCAGAATTTAACACTTTCGATGAATGGAGCTGAATTCATATTTTTCATGAATCGTTTTTCTGCTTGTATAGAAAAGTTGGGGCGCAAATTGAGTATTTGTGTGGCGTGTGGTCGAATGCGCAAGCGTTAATGAAAGGTGAAATTCCGTGAGTGCGCGCGCGCGGTGTAGAGCGCGTTAAGTTACGCCGCGCCCGCGCCGCCTTTATCGACAATCTGCGCGAGAGTGTCGCAGATGCTCATTGTTCATCACACCATCACACATTTCATCGGTAGTGCTAATTGGCAGCACGGACCCCAATCGAATTTTTTAAATAGCTGATACATTGTTTCTTTTTTTTTTCCTGGCTGAGCCTACAATAAACAATGATTTTTATTTTAAAATAGTTTTATGGACAAATATTTCGTAATATATTTCTCCGCCAACCTAACACAGCACAAAAATAAATTAAAACATTAGGTATTTGAATCTTTAACCGAGATCGGGCAAAATATATTTAATATATCAATTTTGTAAAGCGACATGTACATTTTCATTATAGTATTCCTACACCTACCATCCTAGAACTACCCTGCCGCCCATCAATTTTATAGTCACTTAGGACACCAGCGGAATAAGATACCATCAATCGAAGCAACTCAAACTCAGAGAACGTCTCCAGAAACCAAGGCATCCACCACACAATAAACAATCACAGATCAGACAAGTAACTTCCAGCATGAGTTGAAACAATGAATTTGAGCTATCTCTGGTTAATGACTGCGCGTTCACCACTGCACGCGCTTATATCTAACGCGGTGGGTGGAACTCGACGCGGCTTAAGATTTATTTGCCGCGATTTTCTATTAGCCGGCCAGCTGCGGCCAATTTAATTAGCCGATCACACGGAAGAATGCAATAACAACAGAACAAACTGAATTTTTGGTTAGGATGAGTCTATAATGGGCGGATTCTTTGTGGGAAAGTGGATAAGTATAAATGCTAAATAGAATTATTTTCTTTGGTGTTGACTACGGAATGAGTCACCCTTTTATATCAATATGGTAAGCACTACTGTACAACAAGGGTATGTGACTCAGTGATAGCAGTAAAAAACATATCTTATTGGTAGCTTCGCTTTTGCGTGTATTTTTTTAAAAAGCTCTTCACACAATGTTACTTACACAAGTTGATAATCCCCAACTCCAGTGAAAATCTATAAGTCAAATTTTCTGTAACTTTCACCTAGAATTGGAAGGTTCGGAAAAGTATTAGTCTAAGACAAGTTTACAGACATTTGAAGCTTCTGACTGCAGTCGAGGACTACACTAACGAATGACACAGGCAAATCTTCAAAAGGCACAAGGTTTCTACCTGTATAAGATTAATGCATACATGCTTTGAAATAGATACTATCCATTGTAAACACCCCCCAACCCAACAAACAACACACAGCATTACCTGTGTTATCAGCGAACAAATGCTGCTTCTAAATTAATTGTCGGTCGTCGTTGCGCGGGCGCACCCGCCGAAAGCGATAGCGTTGCTGTATCGATCATCGCTCGTGCCGCGCACCTGCGCTCGCGCCGCACCGCTGCAGTTATAAATACAAGGTTCACGATTCTTATAAATTAAACTGTATAATGTTAGATTTGTTAGGTGTAGTTACACGCCACGGGGAACTTGTATTAGATACTGTTATATTTTTACACAAAGAACGGGGCAGGATGGAGCTGAAAAGAGGCTTGACTACAATGGGGATCAATTAAGGTAGGGGAAGAATATTTGTGTGATTTTATCTAAGTACTAATAAATTTGAAGATAATACATGATTCGAGTAGGTGTCATAATTTATGGTATATAATTAAATACGGATATCAAGAGGACGAGAAGATGATCCAATTTACCACTAACAACACGAGCCTTTATTCCGATTACCGACCTACCTGATTGCCTTCACCAGGTTTTAAGATTCCTTAGGAACTCTTATCGAGAACGGACAGTACAATACCTATACGTTTTAAATCTTTCCATCTTCATCACGCATACTATAAACCTATAACTATCGCGTAACGTATAATCGGGTAGGTATCACTTACACTACTCATGTGAATGAGCAATTTGCGTATCAATTTCTCAGCATAACGATAATGTCACGATTCTCGCGCAAGAGTCGTAAATACCACGACTGATGGTCGAATCACAACATTGTGTCAATTAACAGTTTAGTATCGACATAGCTCTGTTTTCGATACGGTCTTATTGCAATACTTGTCAGAAGCAACGCGGTATCGATAGCGTAAATGCTTTCATTGGTTTAAAGGTAAAGAAAACTTATCGATGTCGACAGCAGTCTGGCAGATTCATCAAGGAATATGGGCCCGTCCTCTTGTTTTGTGGTGGCGGCTTAAGCCTAATTTAGCCGGTCATCAAGAGGTTCGTGAAATCGTGACTGATGCTAGACGTAGGTAATTATTGATCGTCACTTGGGGATGCACTCTCCGGAAACCTCACGTACATTACGAATGTACCTGGTACCTGCATCCCTTTCTTTACCAGAATTCAATGACATTCAATCAAACACTTACAGCGCCCACTGGGCTTGACATATGATGTTATTACACAATAGTGAAGAAAGAATTTATTGTTATATAATAAGGTATAAAATAGATACCCTTTCACAAATAGGTTTAGTTAGTAACAATACTTTAATTACGTATAATGTTTCATTTTTGTTAAATTTTCTCAAAAACTCACCAAATAATGACGTTCAACCGGTTGTTTCTAACCAAAGGCTTCACTTGCTATGCACACCAACACCATTAAGTATTATTCACACTGCCATATTCCTCATACACTATCCTTTTACAATTTCACTATAAACCTTAATAAAAATCTAATCACGTCAGCATCAGTAATAAAATTGGTATCACAACTCAATTCCCGCTCTTTTTAGTTTTCTCTGTCCTTCGGCTCAAATTACATTTATCTTTTGTTAGGCAACGGTTATCAATGACATACAGCCAAAGTGAAATAGAGGAATAAAAATTTTGAAAAAAAAAATTGTTTGAGTGCTTACACTATTTCTATAAATATCGCTTCTGCTGTTGATGTAAATATTTTTTTATGAAATAGTTATTTATTTTATAAGTAGATACGTAATAACAGACTAATTCTAATTCCAGGGTTGCAATTCAACTAATTGGTATATACATTATACGTATATAATTATCGAGTTAACAATATTATTTCTTTTCGATCTCATCGTGCTTCCATTACGTGACAATATCATTTTACAACAACACTTTCTATTATTAATTGTGGGAATTCATCACAAAATATTGCTTTTTACATAAGCGTGACAATGCTTTGTAGGCATGCCACAATGAGAATCGCCGAAATTCTCTCTAATCGTAAGCTAAATAAGTAGCTAGTGAAATGTCCTTCTTAAAAAGTTAAAATAATTCGATTTTAAGTATTTTGTCTTAAATTATGTACTATCCTACTCAGTGGCGGTCCGAGGAGGTCGTGGGGGTCATGACAAAACTCTTAAAAATAGATAATTTACGAAAATTTTAAACTAGTTATTAAATTCCTGCTTAAAACGTCTAAACAGTTATTTTTTTAATAAATTCTAACTTGCTCAACTTCCACCGGACTTCCAACTTCCAGTCGTATTACTGTTAACGCATACAGTGCGTTGATGGCATGATGTAGTAATCTCGATAAACGGAAATGGTGCATTAGTAGCAATTAATGGGTTAACATGACACGACATGACATGACATGAGCAATATGTGGTGCTGGTCCAATTGATACATGTAGACCACTTTTTAAAAGGTTAAAAACTGTTCTGTGCTCTTTACATTTTCGAGATCGGAGTTTTAGTTAAAAAACACCCAATTTTAGTGAAAAAACACCCAATTTTAGTGAAAATAAACGATTTATATCAACAGACCCGACCAAATTAAAACTCCCGAAGATGTCAACCACTTTATATAAAAGTAACGGTTGCTGCATGACGATTCAGGTATTCAACAAAATACCAAAAATACCAAATCGAGAACTACCTCTTTCCAAATTTAGGTTAAAACTCAAAAAATGGCTTACAGACAAATGTTTCTACAGTATCAAAGAATTTATTGCTCTTAATAATAATAATAAATAATTATGCCGATTGTCGTGACGGCCAATGGCCTGATGGCCAAGAGCCTCAACCAACATCTCAAGAGGCTCTCGTTGGGCGGCTGGGTCGAGGGACTGATTTAGAAGGCGGTACTCCTTGACACGGCACGTATTGTGAGGAGATTTCTGTCTCTGGAGCCCTAACCACCGGTAGCTTGGACCCTGTTCTCGATGTCGGTTGGTCCCTTTTTTTTATATTTATAAATGTATTTTTTAATATTATTAATTATATATATAAATTTAAAAAAAAATGTAATTAAATAATAAATATATAAATTATGTGTCATATTATGTTCTCTTTTGTAGTTCGATAAAAAAGTAAAATAAAACTGTTTTGATGCCGTCTATACGGTGCGATATGCTGTAGATTATACAATGAAAAATGTAACACCTTTGTTACCATATTTCTTGCAAATAAATATCTTCTCTTATCTAAAATTAATTACAATCCTTGATTCTCGTCTTAAAATTATGCCTTATGTGTCGACGGATTCGCATTTAATTTTTTTGTATGGGCCACGCATTGGAGCGGAGCGGCCTGCCATATAGACCGCTATTTTAGGTTTTCTGTTGCTTTGTATGTAAAATCTGAAGATATTTAAAAATTTTGCGTATGAATAGGTTTTTTACGAATGTTTGTCAAATCCAGTTGATATAGAGAAAAATGTCAAATTACTCTAGATTTAAATTCAGTTTACAAATACTTAGTATCCATTTCCAATAAATTGCGATTTGATTTGAATTACGTCAATCACAACTACGGTGCGTTATACGTATTTAATAGACATAGGTCCTCCCAAATTGTGCCACAACATTCCATCCTTCATTTACACAATATCTGATGAGCTGCTGTTTAGCTTAATTCTATCCTATCCTATCCTACTAATCCTACTTCCTATCCTATCCTATCCTACTATCCTACTAATATTATAAATGCGAAAGTTTGTGAGGTCTTTCTTTTCTTTCGGCTGAACGGATCTGGATGAAATTTGGCACAGAGATATAGTCTGGAATAGCATATAGGATACTTTTTATCCCGGGAAAATGTATGGGTTCGTAAACCACACGGGCGAAGCCGCTGGCGGAAGCTAGTATTATAAATGTGAAAATTTGTAAGGATGGATGGATGGATGGACCTTTGTTACTCTTTCACGCCAGAACGGTTGAACGGATCTGGATGAAATTTGGCACAGAGATAGATTATATTCTGGAATAGCACATAGGCTTTTTATCCCTGGAAAATGTACAGGTTCGTAAACCACGCGGGCGAAGCCGCGGGCGGAAGCTAGAGCTTATGTAATGAAGACCTAAAAATTATAAATTCAAAGGACCTTTTCGTCAAGAGGGTGTGCCTACGTATGTATGTAGTAAATATAGTCTGTGACTATTAGCTTAGATGATTTGGTACATTCTCTGATGTATATAGCTCAGTGTTGTCGCTAGTGATGCTTGTTCGGACTGAATTTAACCGCTATATTCAAAAATCTCGACTGGGAAACACTCCTAACACTCAAAACCTTAATAATATTGTTATACGTTAGCTATTTAATATCCACTTATTATTTTACAAACTAGAACATATCTCAACGTTCATTATACAAACCCTATTAAAATTTTAGTGTCTAGTCTATGGCATACACTAAAATAGAGTTTAATTTTCGCTTATGAGGCCTGTGGTGTTAACCTCAGATAAGGAAATATTATCCTTTATCTGAGGTGTTAACTAGCACTCGGAATCACGGATCGATATCCGTTCATTCAGACATTGGCATAGAATAGATAATAGTATTACTATTGGTTATCAAGTTACATTCAACAGACAACAACCAATAAAATAAAAGGGCATTGACCTGACGGGCTACATAATAATGAATGGAAACAAGTAATAGAGAACGCACGGTAAGGACGCGTTCCAGCTACATTTCGTTATTTTATCTGTCCTCTCTGTCTAGCACAGGGTGGTGCTACGTTAGCTTTCTCTATATCACACTAATAATGTGCTTATTCATAATTGGAAAGCTACTGTCATGTCATTTGTCACACACTGTCAAAAAATGCGTAATGGCTAGATACAGTTCATCGCTTAAATAAAGCGATAATTGTTTAGACTTTTATTTTGTTAAAATTATCTTAATCTAATCGGATATACATCCATTATTATCGTTTAGTAATTGCGGATTGTTTAAAACAATCCAACAGATATGGATGACATCGAAAAATTAAGTTGTAGTGAGTAAAAGCCGCCATTAGCCCTGCCGAGTTACTCGTAGTAATATTTGTTTATAATAACACAAATATACGTGTTACAGAAGAAGAGTTGGAAGCCAGTGATATAGAGCATTCAGCTACCGAAGAACACATGGAGATAAAACCCAAGAAAAAGACCAGAAGACGCCGCGAGGTGGATATGGTAAGGATAGATATTTTCATCGATTTGGGAACATTTTTTAAGACTCGTCCCTCACGAAAAACATTTATTATTATTTCTTTGACATTAATATTATATACTAAATAGTATATAATCGAAAATATGTCAAAAACAAAGTAAGATTTATTTTAGGTAACCTACCTATTATACACTAACAGTTCCTTGCAACTGGGTTCTATTAAGGTTTCAATATCATTTATTCACTTGATTCATACACAATTCAATCACATACAATTCTTACTAAAAACTGAATATTCTCACAAACATTCACTTTTAAATAGTGGTTTTCCCAATATGACTTCTTTAAAAAATATCACATTTAGTTTGAAATGGATTGTTCCAGATAAAAATGTCAGATGATGATGATGATACGGATGACGAAGGTCTGGCCAAGAAACTGATTCGTCGGCTCAGTCCGGGCCCTAACTCACCTGCTTCTCACAGAGAACCTCGCACTTGTGTGCTTAAGGTAACCACCAACTCTGTTTTAGTAGTTTATGGTAGAATTTACATAAACTTGGCAATATGAGAGTCATACCGTATTCCTCATTCCTTTTTCAAGTGTTTCTCGATAATCATATTCCTTTCTGTCGCATTTATAATGCATGTAGTTGTACTATCCTTTTAAATGTCATTTGCATTGTTTTTAATAAAGAACAAGTTTTAATATAAATGTTTTTATTATGTTGCATGGTAGCGGCTTGGTCCTAAACAATTTTGTTCTGTGAGATACCTATTTTATACTTTAATGTAGGACAGAAAAGCAACTGAAAATATTTTATATTATGTTATTTTACTTTGTAATTTTAAATATATAAGCTACATGTTCATTATGCTGAAGTCCATCCTTTCCTTAGATTATATTGCAGTAACAAAGTGATTTTCAAATTAAATTATATTTTAATATATTGGAGCACATACTAAATACAAATAATAAATATTATAAAGTATTTCCCCAATTCACAGGCGAGCCAGAAGCGTCGGCCTTTGTCCCGTCTCCTTGAGCAGCTGCTTCGAAATCTTGAGAAGCGGGATCCCAATCAGTTCTTCGCATGGCCAGTCAACGATAACTTCGCACCAGGATACTCGGATATCATAAAGCGACCCATGGACTTCTCCACTATGAAACAGAAGATTGATGATAATGAGTACAAATCTCTCAATTGTTTTATTGTGAGTACTTTCTTGTATTGTTCATATTCTGTATTTCTCAAGAAAGAAAGAATTATTTTCTTGAAGAAGAATACTTTGAAAAGTACAGGATCCCATATTTTGATAACATTTTCGATACCCCTCTAACTGTCTATGCAGATGTCTGCAGACAGCTACTGATGGCCAACCAGTAGTAGCCATAAACATATAAAAAAATGTTCATACTATGTAATCAAAGTTATTGTCTTTATCTGTTTTCAAATTCCTAATTCAATCTTATTGTAACCCCTTCTCGATACAGAGTGACTTCAAACTGATGTGCAACAATGCAATGAAGTACAACAAAGCTGGTACCGTCTACCATAAGGCAGCACGTCGTCTCCTCCACGCTGGCCTGAAGCAACTAACTCCTCAGAAGCTGCGGCCACTGGGCAATCTGCTCACCTACATGTACGAGATCCCGATCAAAGAGCTGGGCTTCGACATTGGGAAGATGGATGTGGTGAGTACTCCTCGCGTTTTAATTGAACAGCCTCGCAAAGCAAAGATGCATAGGTTTTTTTTACTATTCTCCATAAAATATAACAATAGACAAAAGTGGCCCACTGAGGGATGAGTATAATTTGAACTCTTACTTCAAGTATAGTTTCAGCTCATTTTCGCTGACCATTTAGATTCATGAAATGACAGTTGAATCGTTTGTTGATAGTTATTTCTAAACATTTTCTTTGACCCTTATTGTTATATGAAATAGAGTATAGTTGCTTTAAGCGCGTAGATTTTTTATAAAAAGTACTAGTATCAAAACTCCAGTACCCAACTACCCAATATTGCTGAAATTTTATTTAAAACCCTGATAATTATTAAATATATATTTTGCTGCTTGTAATGTATATATGTAATGTAACTAGTAAGAGACGTTTACATGCTTTTTTCTTTGCTTTAATTCAAACCGTAGTGCAACTTTATTTTGCGAGGTATACAAAAAATTGTTGTTTGATATTAGGTCAAAGTCAAACCCCAGACGCGCACGTAAATTCCTGTCGTCACATCACACTCGAACAAAAAAACATTTATTTCTACCTGTCAGAACGTATAGTGAGAAACCGAAAAAAAAGAATCAACCTGCCTTCTTTTTTATATATTTTTTTTTTGAAGTTGAACTAAACATGTTGATAAAATGACTTTTTGCATCGCAGCCTATTAGGACGTACGGCAGAAAGGTGATACTTTGACTAATTAATAGATTAATAGGAGCGTAGTCGTGTTAGAGGTCTAGCGACATTTTGATTTGCTTCTGTCGGTGGACGCGTCTGTGTTGTGCTGTGAGATAGGACTTGAACAGCCGAGCGTTTGAGCATATGCATGTATTATCGCGTACGGTTGGTGAAACTTGCAGACTGATCATGGACGATGTGAGTATTTGTATTGGTTTTGAACATTATTTTTGTTTTTATTGTATAATTTAAAAGTTTTAGCTCAAAATATACAAACAAATCGTGTTTATGAAAAAACAAATAAGCTACAAATTGTTTCTAATAGCGCAACATTTAGATGTGACATATAAACTGATGAAAAAGTTATTTGAAGCAAAAAAAATATATTTTGTTGTGCTACTGTACCCTGCGCCGAAATTGCAGTTTTAATTACAGATTAATCTTACAATAACATGAACAAAATTAAACTTTTCAATAAGGCATTATCGGCTTAGGCGTTAAAAAGTTAGGTTGTTTAAATTGTGCCTATGAACCAAAGGCGTAACAGAAACAAGGTAACCGGCAGAGTTCATAGCAAAATCTCAGTAGTTATTTCAAATACATACAAGTGTATAACATCAAGCATATACATATATGGGTCAGAGGATCGTCTTAGGGGCCAACTTGTTCTGTTTATAATTATATTTCGCTAATCGTTATGAGTTTCGACGTGTCTTCAAAGTAGTCCCAAGTTTCATCAACCGACGTAGCATAGTAGTTGAGTTTAGTCGTCTAGACTCCAGTCTACCTCTCCCGTGTGTGGCAGCACAAGGTGCTGAAGCGCAGCAGCCCGCTGAAGAGCGGCGGCTCGGAGGCCGAGGCGGCCTCGGACGGCGGACACGAGCCGCACGAGCGCGACAGCCTCAAGATACAGATGGAGGCCGCGCGCGAGCAGCACCGCCGCAGACTGGCCAAGAAAGGTAATCGCAGGATTTACGTCACTTGCTGTAGTATTAGCTATCGGCAGCTTGTGTTTGTTTATAAAAAAATAGTTAAGAGATAATGCATATTTCACTGATAGTCAATAGCTGAGCAAATTCTCTAGGCACAACGTTTACTCATAAGGCTTATATATACTATATATAGACTCTTTATAATTGTAACCAATGATAATGACCTTTTAACGTTGACTCTAAGGGTAACTGCATTTTTGCTGTCACTGCCTTAATTAGTTTACCTTCACCTTTACGGGGATGGCTCGTAATTGGTCACCTTCACTATACTCGTACACATATCCTATTGATATTTTCAACTTAGTATCGAACAATCGTACACATTAAAATCTGTAACAAATTATTTGGTATGTATTGTTCAGCTTTCCCACGGATGGATTCTGAGGGCAAGACTACGTTGTGTCTGGTCACCAGCACAGTGGAAGGATCTGGGGAGGACAAGCCGCTCACACTGGGCCGCTACGTCGGCAAGCTCACACAGGGCAGCGGAACGTTGCACAGTGAGTAATTTTACAAAAATGCCTTGTTCTAATCCTTTCTTGTTTCTACTTGATTGTTAGCTATATCCAAGTTGGCTTCAACATCACTCTATCAATGTTCTGACTATTGTACTGGCGACATATCTGAGAACTGCAGTATCCAATATTACCAATTTAATTCATGTATGTCAAGTCTTTGAATTTTGTTTGACTTTGACACGACCTCCAAATTGTTAGTCGGGGTTCTACTCAAATAATAAATGTGCGCATGGTTCAATTGTAACTCACGCCAAACGGTTTGTGATTTGATAACAAATTTATTTGTTCACAGCGCCTCGCGAGGACCGTCGCAATGTGGCTAAAGGCGTGAAGCCTCTGAACTACGGCCCGTTCAGCTCGTACGCGCCCTCCTACGACGGAACCTTCGCCACACTCACCAAGGAGGAGTCGCATCTGCTGTACCATACGTTACGTTAGTGTTCCTATACATAACCCCTCCCCCCTCTCACACACTCTTTTAAACCTTCTCCATAACATATCATATGGGTACCTACGAAATGGAAGGCGTTATGCTCAATACTGCCTATAAAACTACACTAGCCAGTTTCAAATCCTGTTCTCGAATCCATGTGATAATTCGTTGCGAAATCCATTGGCCTTAGTTTTCTGGCCTTTCCAGGAAGAGTGTGTTTTAGCGTTTTACTTTTTTTTTTTAAAGAAATTAATTTTTCTACAGCGAATGAAACAGGTCAAAGCACTGAAGAGCCGCTCCGCTTCGCCCCGGACTCGCCGTGGTCTCTCATTTACGACATGGAGACGTTGTTCCCCGACAGAAGACAGCAGGAACAACCGCCTAGGGATGATAATGTAAGTACTTACATGACGACATTAATGATTATTTGGAGAAAGTCGCCCTTGAAGGTCAACTGAGTTTCGCGATTCCGGTACCTTCGACTAGTACTGCGGAAATAACTGTAATGATGACATCTGTTCGTTCATTGGTGTTTTCTTGTGACGTCATATATTGACCCATTTCTTCCTCCCCAGGACGTTTCTAAAGTGAAGGTGGACGTAGACCAGCTCCGGTCGTTATCAGAGCTGGGCATCGACGTGGACTACCTCAACGACATCGAGGAGGAAGTGACGGCCTCGCAACATGACTACGGCATCGGAGGGGCGTTGAGACACACACACGAACTGCTGACTAAGCTAGAGAAGGAGCAGAAAGACCGGTGAGTGCTGCCATCTTGGGTTGCGAAGGGGTTTAGAAGGATCTGCGATTGACACATGAACTAACCCAGGCAAAAACCTAAGGGAACAGTTTGTACCAATATTTAAAGGCTCGGCAATCAACCCAACTTATTGCAGTCCACTCTTTATATGCTATTCTTAACGTATAGCCAATATTAAAGGCGTGAAGCAAAAAATATTGATATTCCTAATATACGCACTAAGCGTTTTGCTTCATCGTTTCTCGTGCGAACGGCTAGGGAATCGAATTCTCTAGGAATCTTCAAGGTGAGAGTGAATAGGCATTATTTGAGCTTGCGTGATCCATCCTCGGCAGCATTGTCACTCACCATCAGATGAAGTGCTGCCAAAGGCACTCAAATTTGTAATAAAAAAAAAAACCTTGCAAAAAGCTGGAATGAAGCATTTAAAGAAAATTAATCTCGATGCTGAATTAGTTAGACAAATGAGAATAACTCTTAAAAACAATACTCTGAATTACAAAAAACCCAACTCAATAACAAACTCTCAATTTAAGTTTTATTTTACGCTTTTTAAACACGCTACGATCGATACTTTAGCCCCACATTAAAATTTTATTTTATATCATATCTTATTTTGACCTAATTGGCTCATTTAATCATCTCCCACGATCGTAGTCCGTACTGTGTACCGAACCGTGCCTTACCATATCAAATCGTGTACATCAGTTCACTCATTCATTATTTCATACACTTTTCACATTCATACATTAATTCGCCATAAAAGGTACTACATCGTATACTAATATTTACTATTGATTGAACGAGTGAATGAAGTTTAGAATCCCTTATTTATCGTTAATACTCTTTCCTGCTCCATCATCAGACCCTGATCACCATCTATCTATCTTCTATCAATAACCTAATTCACCTAGACCATGAGCCCAAACACGATACGCTTTAAGTTATTGAAATATCATTGAAGACACAGGATACTAAATTTCTAATCGATCAGGCCAGTAGAAGCTCACATCGCTCCAACAATTAGAAAAGGGCTGATGATCTTTAAACGCCTGATGATCAAACGGCTGAATAATTTTTCTCTAATCATACCTCCACCTTTTAAACAGAAAAAACAAAATCAAAATCGGTCCATCCGTTTAGGAGCTACGATGCCGCAGACATACACACTTATAACACCCGTCCGTTTTTGCGTCGGGAGTTGAAAATAATGGTATTTACTTGAATTTGTTGCTTTTATGTTCAGGTTATCAGCACCGCCGCCGTGGCACCTGTCGCTGGTGGCGCGGCCCAACGCGTCGGAGCGCGAGCTGGCGCGCCTGGTGACGTCATGCCTGCGCGGCATGCTGGCCCGCGTGCCGCCCCGACACGTCGCGCCCGTGCACGCCATCCGCAAGGCCATGGGCGTCACGCTGGACCATCTCGGTGAGACCTCAATATATCGTAGACAAGCAGACGTAGGCAGGCGTCGGTCTCTACTTTTCAGTCCTTATCAAGCTTCTGTCAGTCATTATGAGAAAAAGGCTTCTCACTTCGTCTTCCTGCACAGAAATATCTTTATCAGCTATATTTTTCATTGCTATTTTCATACGAATGTGGACCGAATACTTTTGGCGAAATAGCTAAATAAGAGATGTTTTAAATTACAGACACTCCCATGGCTGTGGATGACTTCGAGCTGGAAATGCACGAGCACCGAGAGCTCGCGTCTGACCCTGACTCGCGGTCTAGTCACGACAAGTGAATACAGGGGAAAATATAGTTATTGTTTATCATAGGTTAAATTTGTATTTACGATAGGTGTAAGGACCAATAAATAAACGCTCAAAAATCAATTATTGTTTTTCATTTGAATGATGTTTAATTTGCTTACCTGTCCGCGATTATGCGAATCGAGAATTTTATGTTTTTTTAAACTGTTGCCCCAATCAGGAGTAATCCCTTTATCGTGGGTGCATTTATATGCAAATAAAAAAATAAACAGATCCGGTACATTCGAAGCAATCGATCACTCAGCTATTGTGCAAATCGTGCTACATTTCAATAAATGGCTTCGCGTAAGCGAAATTCTAAGTGGAAATGGATAGTTCTACGAATAGACGCTAGAGGGCAGAAAGTTTCTGGATACATATTAAAACAATTTGGCACTAGATGGCGCTGACAGTCTCTATAAGAAGCATAGACTTAGAATTTCGCTTACGCTTAATAAGAAGAGATTTTTAAAATGACAGCGTTGCGTCGCGTCTATCGCATGATCTAAAAGTATTTTGTTATGAAAAAGTCCATGCGAATTAAAGTGAAGGAAATTAATTTCAAGGCATACAGGAATATCGGTGGGGCGGATACAGTAATTGACTCAGACCAAGTTCTTGAAGAAGTAATGAAATAATGTCCTCCTGATCGAATTTCGGTCACGGCGGCCAATCTCACTGAAGATTAACAAACTACGCAGGAGATATTATAGAGCACAAGTGCGTGCGCAAACACAGGTGCACTATTCCTTCACTCTCATATTCCGATGGGACGACAATTCGATACGACCGGAGAGTGATCAGGTGCAGGACCAACGACTTTACGTGCTTTCCGAAGCATTGAGAATGAGGCCATAGGACTAAGCAGGCTCATATTCTATGGCTTAATACTGGACTTGGAAATTAATATTTTTAATACTGACGTGTATTAATATTGACGTTTTATATAATTTAAACATGATTATGTTATTCTGTAAAATGTTAACGTCCTAATCAGAAATCAAAGGAAAAACAACAATTAATTACCAAAAAATAAGTACAATGTTGTGCTGTCTGTTTTAGATAACTTTACCATAGATTACACTATACTTACGTTAAGTATTTATTAGCGTCCATCTTTAACATTCTCTTGTTTTACTCAAACTTACTCTAAATGTTAAAACTCGTTATGTTACGATGGAGCCATGAAATAAAAATTGGAATAGGAAAAATAACAGTCGAAAAGTTTTCCTTTTGCCCTGACGTTTTTTGGCTTCCTTCACCGTTAGAGCACACACACACACACATTCTGACTGACCTATTGATGCGCGCACACGGTTTTTTACCTAATAACCTACGTAACAATACGATTCACGATTGCTCGCTCATTTACCCTGCTACGGTTGAATTAAGTATTTTGGCGAATCAAACTAATACGTCACACTCGCCTATAGGAATAGTTCCCATACTTTAAAATTAGCTAGATTAACGACTTTACTTTTACTAGATAGGTACCCAATAAAAGGTACTAGGTACCTATTTAGTAAAAGTAAAGTCGTTAATCGGCATCGCAGTGCACTAAATGGACCTCCCAAGTATCGGAATTATACCGGTGCATCTTATGCAGTCGGTCTTGTTAAAAATCTTTCTAATCAGCTAAACCATGAGCATGAGCTTTTTCTATAGTGACAGCTCATGCCACGACAGATGAAGACGATTTATCATCTTTACAACGCAACTTACTCCCTATCTATCAAATAGATCCCAATTCCCCCAACATTGAACCTGTGTCCGGAACAATATCGTGCGCGCGAGTCACTTCCGATCGATCGGTGGCGCGTGCGACCGGCGGCGCGCGGCCGCTCACACGCTGCGCACGCGACGCTCACTTGACGATGGATGTGGGGGCCGTATGAAATCGTAGGTATGTGCACGTCATAATATTGTGCGGCTTTCGTTAATCAAGCGAACACTTGTGAGGAATTTAAGGATAGTGGAATGGAAAAAAGAAAATTGTTTCTTTAGACGATAAAATCTATTCATTCTAAAAAAGTTGTGATACAAATTGAAGGAACTTCGTCGTAAAGTCTTTTTAATTAATATAATTTCACGGGAGACTTAAGATAAAAATAGCGACTTTCTTTATCAATTAACAATTAATCTTTTTAACTTTCTTTAACGTTTATTAATTTAATTTCTCTGTTTATTTTCTTCAAAGAAAAATCAAGTAGGTACTAAGTACCTTTCTACTTAATTCAGTCTTTGTCGTCAGTCTAGTATACCTACGTAAACCTAACAGGTCCTTTTAGACTGCTTGAGCAGAAACATCTATAACTTGCAAACTACTTATAATTTCATTAATACTATCAAAGTTAGATGCAAGTTAGCCATCTCAGTAGCTGAGCCAAATTAATTCAATGAATACCAAACACTTGCATTTGATAACTTTTGAAGTTTAAATGAGCCCCACGGTGGGCGCCACTACCACCCTCGCCCATATTCACACGGGAAAAAACCCCTAAACAAACTTCTATGAACATTTTGAACAGGCTAAATTGAACTCTACTCAGTTGTTTTAGGAGACGTTATGGTTGTATTGATAAGTATGTTGTAATCGTATACGGTAAATAAGTAGTGCTTTTTATTATAAATTATGTTTGCTTGGTAAATTTTATATTATTGACTGATGGTAACTGTATTGAATGTTGCCGCTTTGATATTTAGGTTCTTAAACATAATTAACTTTAGATACAATGGATGCCTAAGTGAGTCTTAAAACCTTTAATCTTCAATGACTTTAGAAACTTCAAATGTACCTAAATAAGAAAAAACGCTTAGAATATTTAGTATAAAAGGTGAGTAATATAGACTTTTGATAGGGTTGATTACCCTTTTTATTACGAACCTATCATCATCATCATCATCATCATCAGCCAGAAGACGTCCACTGCTGAACGAAGGCCTCCCCCAAGGAGGGCGGTGTTGCCATAATCCCCACGCTTGGCAGGCGACTTGGGGATCGCAGTGGCTCACCGATTAGTGAGAGGACGCTGCTGCCCGTCCTCCGGTGTCTGGCCGCAGTTTTAAGACTTACCCGGGTCCTATAATTTAAAGGCTTAGATTTATTAGGCGAATCTATACTTAGTAGTAAATAGTGTGTAAGGTTGGGAGTTGAGATGTTAAATGAAACGATCTGAATGCTGGATAATAACTTACTTTAATTCCAATAAACATTGTTATATATTAAGAGGGATACAATATAAGTCTATCCATAAATTACATACTACATTCACACTACAAGTGTACTCAGTGCCAATGTGGCCACGCAAACGAATGAATCACAATCTTAATATGTATATGACACATCGTAACGAATATTCTGATTAATAAGACTTGTTTATTGATCTAGTGGTCGGAAGCGCGTCTACTTACTTATTTCCAGCTCGGACAAAGTCAGGACATTAAGGACATTAAGTAAACATAGGTTAAATAACCTTAACCTTGCCCCACACTAGGATTTTCTCCTGTATCGTGGGTACAGCTTACAAACATACATGTTACATGCACACACAACCAGACCCGAAACAATCTGTAGATCTCACAAATATTTGTTCCGTGCGGGGATCGAACCCGCGACACATAGCGCAGAAAGCCAATCGCTTAGGCACTGTGCCAACCGCGCCGCCAATTAACGTACGTTCGTATTTGAAAAAACGTTGCCCCACACTAGGAATAATTCCTGTATCACGGATACCTACGTTTTACAAACACAAATATTCACATCCACAAATACCCAGACCCGGAGCAAATACTTGTAGATCATATAAATATTTGTTTTCGTTTGAACCCGTGACAGTGCGCGCAGTTGTCGATCGCTCAACCACTGCGCCAACCGTGTCGTCAGTGCTATTAGGGTTTGCTTTATGCGAATTCGCAGTAGCATACCGGAGTTTGGAATTTCGACCAAAAGATGGCAATGGCTGACCCTTTATTTCATTATGGCTCAATGAAGGTATCAGCGAATGTAGGTGTCCACCAGTACACCGCTGCCTAAACCTTCCAGGAATACAGGCTTGTTATTGTTGTGAGGGATACGTTGCCTCCTTCGGAACTATTATACTCGCACCTCTTTGAGAGTCCAATAATTGACGTCAGATTTCCTCATCAGTGACTTCAATAGCAGTCCAGTAACCGGGTTATAGATAATTGATCATTTGGCTATTTCTATATGTGACCATATGATCTCAATGTATAGGTATGCGTATTCATAATTTTTTTAACAATTCACACAACAGAGCGTCCATACTATACAAACCAGATAATATTTTTTGTTCTTCCATAACAACCTTTAATTCTTACAGTAAGTATTAAAGATAAATGAAATGAAATGATTTATTTTGCAATTAGGTTTTTTCAATCACTTTTACACGTCTTTTTTAAACTAGATGGCGTCCGCATTGCCTATAACTATCCCTGAGAAGAAACGCCGAAACAAACTCAGGGGTCAAAGTCTATTTTAAAGTCCAGACAGATTGTAAATACTACTTACATAATATATGCGCGTACATACTTACTGAATAAAAATATCTGTTTGCAATTATTATTCGTATGTTAATATTTAATATATTTAATCGTCTTTCATTTTAAACTAAGTAGGGGAGAGGGGGGCTAGTTGTAACAGGGGTAAGTAGTAACAGCTTAATTACTCAGCAGGTTTCGAATATTTTGTTTCCAATTTATACTTAATCTGCTCCTTATAATGCGGCCTATGACGCAAGCACAGTCAGTGAGGTGCGGGAGAGCGCAGTGAGTGGTCATGAGTAGGTGCACCATTTTTGCCAGGTAATATCAAAAAATTAAGTTCGTAAAGTTTGATTCTAAGTTACGGCAATGTCTTTTTGAAATGAGTATCTATTAATTTATATAGTCAATACATTAAGCTGTCGGACGTAACTACTTTCATTGGATAATAACATAAACTTTTTTTCAGTCATCAAAAATATTCAAAATTTTGTCATGGGGCTAGTTGTAACGAAATTTTGGGGCACATTGTAACAAAATTCAAATACAATATTCCACTACTGTGCAAAGGTCTTACCTATTGCAGACCTAACAGATTTATCTTAATCAAATTTCTTTTTGTCTTAGGATGAGAAATTAAAGAATGTAAGAGATTTAGCGACTTCATATTTAAAGGCGTTAAAAACATTCCTCCGTTTTGGTACAAAAATGGTACGGTTGGAGCAGATTTGTTTCAAAAAATCATGAAAAGAAATCCAGTCACTCAAAATATCACTTTTCAATCATTGAAAATTATTTTGTCTGTTGATAGACATGTTGTTATTTTGTTTAAAAGACTAAATAGATACTAAGCGACAAAAAATATCAAAATGTTGATAAAGAAACACTGGTTACCTCATTAGTTTGTAATAAATACTTTATAAGTAATATATCTCATATTGATTTACAATAAATACCTTAAAATCGAACAAATATGTTGTTTTATTATGTTGTTAATACTTACCCCACGCCAGTTACAATTAGCCCCAAGAACGGGGTAAGTTGTAACAAACTCCAACTTTCACAAAAAGTCATTTATACAAGCATTTCTTATCAATTTAAGCCCAATAATCATTCTGATTGATACCTGAATAGACGTTCTCTTATTTTAAAGTGCTTCATGATGAAAATATTCAATATTTTGACTTCCCCAATGAAAAAACTAAAAATTGTTACAACTAGCCCCCCGCTCCCCTACCTAGCTACCTTATATCAGCGAAAGATAAGAACTGACTTGTTTGACTGCCTCGATGGTCTAGTGGTTGCAAGTGCGACTGCTGAGCCTGAAGTCCTGGGTTCGACTCCCGGGTCGGGCAGTGTTATTGGGTTTTTGTGTATGGAAATTCTCAGTAGCAGCATGGAGTCTGGATCTGTGCCCGGTAGATGGCAATAGGCTCGCCCTCTATGATATGGGACTCAATAACAGCATTGGCGAAATGTGGGTGTATAATTGTACACCTCTGCCTAACCCTTCGGCGAATACAGGCGTGATGCTAACAAACATCTTTCTCGGTTGACATAAGAATAATAATCAAACAAAATGGCAAAATATGAAACAAACTAAACACTTTGGTATCATAATAATCTTTTATCTCACAGAAGAACGTTTACAGTTTCCGTGGAACCTTCGTCAGATAAACAAACCTAACCTAACAGCATCAGATATTCCATTATGAACGCAAACCGAGATATTTTACTAAAATAATATCTTAGGATAATATCTGCAAACCCGAAAATTCCTTGCCGTTTCTTTTTCATTTCATTTATAAAAGTAAGTAAAACAAATTTCGAATGTAAATTATAATCAAAATGTCTGTTGAATTTAATAATTGAAAGGAAAAGTTAGCCACTCTGCACGCTTTGTTACAGAGCTGACTGTCCAGCTCAGGGTGCGTCTGCGTCGGACGTACCTACATATTATCGAAAAGTATAATTTCGTGCACCCCTTGATTTACTGTACTTTAAAAATTATATACTTTGATGACCAAATCTGTTTGTGATACCAAATTGTTGCCACGTAATGTATGTTTTCTTTCGTGCCAAAATGTATTAGATTGGAAATACATTTATTTGTGAACGTTTCTATAAGTAGTTAACCCTGAGGGGCTGCACGACGCCTATTGTGGACGTATTGTCAGTGATCACGATAGGTTACACAGTTAATCAACAACAGCAATGTTTTTGGTTTATTGTAACTTCAGTTTATTTGTTCAGTCTTTTATTTGCGTTTTGTTTGTTTTTAAGCTTTTGCATGACATGCAAAGATAGCATGATCCTTTATCCATTTGCTTAATATTTTAGTTTTGTAGAGTTGCATAGGAACGATCGCTATACAGAGGCCCTAGTGTAAGTTTCTTTCGACAAATTCGATTTACTACATCGAACGCGTTCGTCGCTCCGATTGGTGTAGAGCACGAATCGGACCAATCGGAGCGCCGAACGCATTCGATTAGGTAAATCGAATTTGTCGAAAGAAACTTACAATAGGGGTACAGTATAACGTAGTACTCGTGTAGGTGGTATTAACTTTAATATAGATTAAGCCAGTAACATTGCTATAATTACATATTGTTGTAACTTGGCAGTAATAGAGTTCCGACGCGGAACATCAGTGATCCGAATGCATCTTTAAACTTTCCGTAAGACAACGGTTGCCAAAGGTATCTCCTGTTGCTATTTTGCATTGACGAATTATAGTCTCTATATTATATAAAAGCTAAATACCACTCTTTTTAACTGACTAAATATGAATTCTCAAGAATTATCAAACTTACAAATTCATCCCCTAGTATTCCCTTCTTTGTACCTATGCATCTAAGAATTTTCCAAACTTGAACGCCTAAATGATTCTACCCATCCTAAACTATGTCAAAGTTCATATGAAAAATAAATTAAGCAGACAGAATTGCGGGAACATCTAGATAACTACCTCACGCATTTATATCCGGAAAACATCACTACAAAGAGACACTAAGCACACACTACACATACCCGGAGGATAATAAACAAAAATATTGACTGAAACCACAAACGCAAATACAGGACTAAGCAAATACTCTAGTAAAATAAACCTGACTACATCAAAGTCCCATTGATGATCCATCCAAACCTTCCGCGATTCCCCACAATGAGATTACAATGGGCTACTACCACCTGTCCAAAAGTCCCATGGACTATCCCACGCCCACAAAAAAACGGGTTAATACTTTATACTCGAAAAAGTCGAAAAAACTACTCTCACAGTTTTTGCTTTGATTTTTTGGGCGCAACAATAGACGAGTCGGTCTTTTGAATAGTGGATACATGAAGGACTTTGTGGGTACACTTTGATATAGGGAATAGTTAACAAGCTAGTACTGCGTAAAATTTTCATTACAGTTAGAGCCGTAAATAATAATATTTACGGTGTATTACCGTAAATCGTAAATTGTTGTTTTTAACTTGATTCTAGATCTTGTTTAGTTTTTATTATTATATAGCTAGTAACTTATCTAAAGTCTTCGGTCTGATAAATGAGCAAAAGATATAACATCAATACAATAAAATTTCGGACTATTTAGATGACAAAAACGCTTGGGATTGAACCGCTCTTCCTTCTTTTTATATACAATTTTGCCATTAATTATTACATTATTTACTAGATTACTTTGATATTGTAATGTCGTTTAAATTGAAATGATTTCTTATATATAACCGCTATACATTGTAAATATGAGTGAGATCTATACTCGGTTTGTTTAGGTACTTAACTAAAGATAAACAATCTTGATGTGACTTTTTACACAAACACATATTAAACAAATAAACTACTGCTTAAACTAGTGGTTCAATTAATTTGGTAATCGTTATTGTTGTTTTACATTTGTTGTTAGTCGCGTTTTATTTTTTAAACTGAGTTTTTAAACAAAAAGTATTAAAAAGACACATCAAGATTGTTTACCTTTATTTAAGTACCTAAACAAACCGAGTATAGGCTGAACGCTCTTAATTTCATTAATTCTCACGATGACCGATCCACGCTTTCCCTCTGTTGCGACAGATAAGCTTAAATAGCTATGTTACTTTCTTCAAAAGGCCATACCACCCTATATTTGTCTCACATAAATCCTTACTATAATCTTTCTGGACTTTAAAATAGACCGTGACACCTGAGTTTATTTCGGCGTTTCTTCTCAGGGATAGTCATAGGAAATGCCGGCGCCATCTAGTTTAAAAAAGACGTGTAAAAGTGATTGGGAAATCCTAATTGCAAAATAAATAATTTCATTTCATTTCTTTCACATAAAAGAATGAAAGTGAGGTTAAATTGGTTCGCTGTGAAAAATAGGAATGGCTATAGGAAAGATCTAGATTTACTAGCCCGATTTTAAACAAGCGAATTCCCACATAAATTGTATATTGCAACAAACATTTCCACCTATCTGAACGAAATTCCAAAAACCCGACACCGCGTTTGCGAACGGTGCCTAATTGCGGCACGACCAAGGTCAAACACAGTAGTAAACCTTAATAATGTCAGAGTTTATTTCAGTTCGCGTTAATTGCATAGAAACGGCACATACGGCATATTTTGCGTTAAGATGTCATGTAGTATTACTTTAACACATCGACTGTGAGGTGGCAACATGTCCTATCTCGATTTTATGAGGATTTTACTTAGTTATATCATTCTAAACTATTTCATACCTGGTAGCGCTGCAAACAGCATATTTTACTTCCATCAAAATTAGACGCCAAAATCGAATTCATTTAATTTGTACTAACATCGACCGCGTTGTATGGACGCGGTCGATAGTTTCTTCTTAATCCTGTAATGTTGTCTAAAATGAGATAGTACCAGTTGCCAGTTCACAGTCGATATGTATTTTCCATGGGTGTAGCTGTATTAATAGTGTTAATGGGGTGATACTTGCTCCATGGTGTTTGCTGTGACAATATGGAAGACGTAAATACTATATCTATGTTGTCGTAAGGTCTAAATGTCGATATATTTTTAAATCTTTTTTTTTATAATACATATTGATTGATACTACTCTCTTCATTTCGCGACTTGTTTAGGGTATAACTGAAGCTACTGAATTCACAAATGACGGCACGGTTGGCGCAGTGTTTGACAGATTGAATGCTGCGCTACGTGTCATGGATTCGATTCCCGCACGGAATAAGTATTTGTATGATCTAGAGATAGTTGTTTCGGGTCCGGGTCTTTGTGTATGTGAATATATGTGTTTGTAAACACCCACGATACAGGAATTAAAAAAAAAGAAGCAAAGGAATATGAATTTTTTATTAACTTATAATAGGAATATTTAGGTGAGGAAGGCTACAGCCATTCCTTTCGACTTCAGTTAACGACAGCGATATCATAATTATGCGTAGCGTAGCATGTGTGTAATTGTATATGGGTAGGGTAGGCCTTATTTATAGCTGAGGATCACGGCAAAACAATATTGACGTGTGTTCACACCAACGTTCTATTTTTAGTTATCGATTCATCATTTCTTTTACCATCGTCCATACCTTTGATTTCACAGCTCAAGGCGTCGCCGTAATACCTACTTGACGACAAAACCTTCAACAAAGAACCTTTTTGTAATATCTTTAAACGGATTAAAAACACAATGGATTTGATGTTGACTGGGTGAAGTCGGATCTGATCGGTTTGTGACTGGAATCGCGACACTCGCGCATTGTCACAGATAATAAAAAATAAATAAAAAATGTTAAGGCTCCTATGTCGGGTTGTGTACGATTTTACAGTGTACGCTTCAGAAAACTGATCCTATCTCATTAAATGTACGCCGTTCGAGCAGAGGAAAGGATTACTCAAAGCTTAACTTCTGCGCAACGTTGTGCATAAACAAACTGGTGGTACTCGTTATCAGTATTTTAAGTAAATGATTACTTCTTTCATGGAATATGAGTCGAGTTTCTGTGTCGACAAAGGTACCGACCGTTGTTTGATCACCCTCTCGGGGAACGCCTCTTGTATATATCTTACGAAAATATGTACATATATGAAATTGTGTCATCTTCTATCTCGGTGCACGAAAAGAGCATGCCCGAATTACGATTTGGCAGTCAGCTTCATTACCATCTGAGTTCATTTCTCATTACGAACTGACAAGCTAATATTTTCTCCACTTTTTAATCCGTCAAGCGAAGAAAATATATTACTGAATAGCGCCGGCGACCATTAAAATAAAATACATTGTTTATTCAGTAGATTAAATTTATTATACGATCAAATGGCTTTATTTTATTATGGCAATCCAAACCTTAGTATTAGTGCAATGAAAAGACAATTAATGACCGTGTGGTTGTGCTTTAACATTAACAATAATCCACAATATTATTCATTTCCATAATATCGATTCCATTTCAATGCGAAGTAGGTAAATCATTCAATAAATTATATGGTCTCAGCTAAAAAAACGCTACGATCATGGTATAAAGTGGAGGCTACATTTCTATAATTATACTAGAACTAAAAATATTTGACTTGGACTTCGACTTTAGTGCGTACACCACAAGTAATCTGAGAAAAAACTGTACCTTGACAACATTATCTACATCTTCACACACGATTTCCACTCAAGAATCAAAGGTGAAGCAAGTTGACACTAAACCTCAGCATCTTATCGAACCGTCTCGTATCGTCTGTTGGTCGTGTATCTGTCTCCGAACTCCGCTTGGTCTTGTGTCCGGGCGTTCATCCAACCATGGTCGCCCAACGTCGCTCGTGACCGGCAGACGTCGGGCGACGTCGGGCGTGACGTAGACGGCCGAGCACGCGCCTTATCGGAAGCCCGTGATTACGAACCAATTAGCTAACTCGCCACCGCCACCGGGGCCGCAAATTACTTAAAAATTTACGTAATTGTTTTTGTTCCGCTTCGAGATTATGTAACGCATTTTGGAACAATATCGAAATATCATTTCAAATTAAAAAACCTTGTACAACAAAGAAAGCTGATTTTGTTACCAAAATGTATATAATATAGAGATGAAACAAATTTTGGATTAGTAAATAGAAATCAAATGTTCGCCAATGAAAACATAAAAGCGCCTAAGTATTAAGGACCCTTTTCAAACCACAAAATGTTTTGCTACATATTTTTCCTTTCATTTTCTAATCCTGCACTTAAATATCGAATGCTTTTCACCAGCTAATCCGTGCGCTATCGTCCCACGCTTCTCAACCTACCCCCGAGCTATTCCCCTACGTGAGGATACATTCACACCAATATTGGAGCGAATAAATTGCGTTACCTAATTGTTTGCAGTTTCCCACCGTACGCCCGCCACGCGGCTCTGTGATACACCCTGCATTACCATATCTATCTATATTGCACCCTGGCCCCTATTAATAAAGTCCTTTTTCTCACAAACTTTTTTTGAACTAAATTTTATGAATTTTAATATCGCTAAGTGACCCATAAATGCGTTTCCAGCAACCTTATCCTGACTGCATACTGCATGAAACGGCATAATACAACTGCAAGTTAAATTTTGACAACTCCAAAAATTCCCAACTATAACACAACCGTTTTAGGACCCTTGGCCTCAAGATGGTAAGGTTAAAATTCGCGTGTATTGTCGGCAAAAGTGTATATGTCATAGATAAACCAATGTTCCCATAGGGTGGGTCGCGTAGGGCGGCGGCACACGATGTGACACGGGGCGCCACGCGGCCACACACTCCGCGCCAGTCGCCCAGCGCGCGCGCACGTGACCGACTTGCGCACACGATCTTACATCTCAGGATAACTGACCAAGTTTCCGATGTAAATAAAGTGATAATTAGTGGAAAATCGAGAACAAGATTCCGTGATTTCTTGTGAATATTGTGAAGTTGAAGAACATTAATATTGTGTCATTATAACGAGCTTTTTGGGAACCAATTGGTTAAAAAATGGAGTACCATCACAGACATATGGAACAGACGGGTCCTCCGCTTCAGGGCCAAGGTTCTCAGTGGGGGTATGGCTGGGGCCCGCCAGCACCAGCGCCAGCCCCGCCTGCGCCCGCGCAGAGGAATAAGAGGACTCATTCAGAAAGTGAAGACGATGCCTTTTCGGAGGAGAGCAGTAAGGATGCGCAGTGAGTAGAATTATGTTTTTAGATATGTATATTGTATAATTAATATCTATCAAAAGTCTCCATTTAAAGGAACCTTAAATATATGTCGGAAAATATTAGGACAAAATTAAGTAGTTCTATCAAGGATTTTTCCATAAGGTCAGGTCGGGGAAAAATATCTAAGATTATATTATAACGTGTACGCATTATGGTTAGGTAATTAATATTTATCATTGCCAATCACGTACAGCTACGTGATTAAGAATTATGTAGCTCTATATTATTCTTAATTATTTTATTATATTGGTAGGCAACAAGAGTATAAACATTAAGAAATAAATATAATAAAACTATATGAAAACCTCAATCATCTCACGAAACGTTTCAACAAGAATATAAATAATAAGAAATAAATATAATAAAAAGATACGAAATCCTCAATCATCTCACGAAACTTCGTTTCGTTGTATAACATTCAGATACATCTATCTATATTATTCAGAAAACATTCCAGTTCTGAGAATTTATCCTCTAATTGAGCCGAGCTACATAACTCACAATTAGGCGCTCCACTAACGAACTGAAAAAAGAACTGATATAAAAACCTACAACCTTTACTAAGGTGCGACCAGAAAACGTTTTTACGTAATGTTCTGAAACTCTCACTTAGGAGATTTTAAATAATGCTACGAGTATCATCATAAGTATTATTATGCTTATAATATAAAAATATAAATACCTCCTCATTTTGAAGTCGGTTTGAACAGTATTAAATAACCCTTTGTATTTCTTTCATAAAAGATTCCAATAAGAATAATAACGTACGTAATAGTGGCTTTGTAAGATCGCGTAACCAAACGCTACGCGCGTAGCAAGTGCTACGCAATAGAAACTGTTGCGCTTAGTAAAGTATTTTCTTTGGTAAAGTTGTACTTATGGTGAAACTTACAACTTTGTGAAATTCATTGGCATTGTTTTTGTTTTTTTTTTTTTATAAACGACGTCATTAGCGCGTGACTTTTGGGGTAGACAGACGAGAAACATCGAGTTACATTCTTTACACCCATCTTTCGCGTTACCTAAAATAATGTTTATTTTATAATGTTTCCACATACGTAACACATACGTAAAATACAGTAGACGGAGAAGTAAAACTTAATTATTAAACACAAAAGAAAGTAACAGCAAAAATAATGATCTAAAATCCTCGAGGCATGTTTCGTAATTATTTTAATAGGTTACTGAAACGCGAAGCAAACAGTCTGCACAAACATATCATAAAATTAGACATTTTTATCATGTCCAATATTTAACACAATACTTTAGAGTGTAATTATTTGAGCAATACTAACGTGTCGTGAGGCCTCTGACTACACATAGTTCACTATGCCTAAAGGCTATAGTTACAAGAGACTAGAGGATTGTGTATTATTATATTAACATTGCATTATGTAATCTAAATTACATAGATTCCACAAAGTTTTGCTGGCAGCTTGTTCGCGTAACCGAAAATTCGCTCTTATTTTGCTATTGCTAATTAGGGTAACTTTAAACTATTTGTTTTGAAAGAATTGCATCATCGTTTCTCGTGCGAACAGTCAAGGAGTGGAATTCTTTGACCGCATCTGTGTTCCTCGATTCATGTGATCTAGGAAACTTAAAGACTACAGTAAAAAGGGATTATTTAAGGTTTCTAATTTCATGTTTATAATAGGAAAATTATGGTGATACGGCTATGTCATTATATTTTTATAGTACCTAATACCTGCCATGATAATTAAAACTTTAAGTGAATGTTTTTTTTTTTACCAAAATTACGTCCTTATGACCGTTTCTCCATGCAGATTAAACCCAGCAAAACCTTGAAAGATCATGCATTCCCTAAAAACAACACACCACCATAACTAACTTAAATGTTACGCCTTAAACCTTACATAACGTCATCACTATTCCAGATCCCCCGGTGGCGACTCCTGTCAGCTGATGACGCGCAAGCGCCGACGCGGAGTAATCGAGAAGAAGCGCCGCGACCGCATCAACACCTCGCTGACAGAACTCAAGCGCCTGGTGCCCGCAGCCTGCGAGAAGCAGGGCAGCGCCAAATTGGAGAAGGCGGAGATACTGCAGCTGACTGTGGACCATTTGAAAATGCTGCATGCTAAAGGTTGGTTATCAAAATTGTAAGAAGTGTGTTAAGTTTCGAACATGATGTATAAAATATTGGCTGTACGTGTTTTCAGTAGCTACACATGCATAGTTAGAATGAAACAAATGGAATAAACACCGATGAATATAGTGCGGTACTCTGAGCCTAGTTTAGAACCTTGTTGTCTTTTCAGCTAATGCTTTCACTACGACATAAGCAATTGCAATTTGAGCTCTTTGTGACACGTAGAAAAAGAACTTCTAAAAGTATTGGTCTATATTTTGCTTTCTGACTCTTGTCTGTCTGGTCTTCAAAGTCCTCAACATATAGATTGTTAACAAAGATCAGATTTCTAAGCACCGCCACAAACTTACTGCTTACCGCTGCTTACCGCCGGTTGTTTATTGATGAAAAATAAACAAATTCGGCGTAGGTACAGCTGCCCAAACTTCGGCGCATTTAAGGTTTCTCTGGTAAACATTTTAACAAAGTTCCAAGAAGACCAACAAACAATTTACAAAATAAAAATCCTGTGAAATTAAAACCGCTGCAAACTTTTTGGAATACCAAGAGAAAAAAGAAACATTTACAAACTTTGTAAACTAAAAAGTAAAATGTAAATAATAAGAGTACCGTTTCACTCAGCGATTAAATTGTCAAAAACCTGTTCTCATCGTTTCCGTTTCCTCCAAATTAATAAAAGACGCGTCCCTAACGGTGATTCGCTAAAAAGCGTCATAAAAATATTAAAAAGCAAAAGCGATACATTCGGTTCGCTTTTCCTGTCCTTTGTTATCTTTGCAAAGTTTTTATGTATCCTCCACATTGTGAAATAAGTTAAAAACGGGTTTTTACTTTCTTCTAAATCCTGTTAGTATTTGATAAAAATGCATAATATGAGCACATTTTATTATTAAATCAGTGAAGGCATAATTTTTTCTTCGATCAGAGCTACATTTTATGATAAAATATATACTTGATTGATAAAATATTGCTTTAAACATAATTGCTTTAAACAATAAGACAAGGTTAAAAGATAAAATTCATATCCTATCTTGAAGGTTCTTAGAATTTTAGTGATATTCAAAATTTTATTGTCGATCTCAAAGCTCTCCTTCTCAACAAGTTTTGTCTGTGTAAACATTATCTTATTAAAAGTAAACAAAAACAAGAAATCCAAAATGCACTCATGTCATCAATGGGAAAACAAAAACACCGCACTATACACAAGGTCAGGTGGCCCAGCATCATACCCACATATCTCGCCCATCGCCAAATGGCCTGTTCCGTGTTCCCACGCCCCGCTTCCGGGTGCGACAGGTGGACCCGGCATTATACTTTTTGTAACCCAGTAAATGATCCTGTGAGGTTTACAACATAGCGGATGAGTTTACATTTGAGATAAGGTTGTATTTAGAAGCTGATACCATTACCTACGTCACGGCTTCTTTTATACAATTAAACCGCGGAAATATTAAACGACGGTGGGTATTCATTACTTGTTTTAAAATATGTGTATAAAAACATAGAATCGTAACATTTCACCTAATTATCTAATAAAATATACTACAGTATTTTCAACAAGTATACAGACTTACAACAAGTTGTCACTTTAAAGTTACAATTTTACCTATGCACGGTCTATAAAGAAATTTGTAAAAAAAATATCATCCAGAATTCCCCAGTTTTAATAGAATACATAATTTACTCATTCAACACAAAAAAATTGGTCGGTCCGTCCTTCCGTTTACAGAAAAATCTGTGGTTATTTTTTATGGTGGTGATGGTTCGCCCAAATCAATTTGCGGTTAACTGAGAAGTTAACTACAATAAATTAGTTCATTTGTGTCGCTATGTGTGCAGTGTACGAAAAACCGCATCCTTGTCGGTTGTGCGTTTCCGACTACTATCGGCCATGTTGGCCGTTGAAAGGTCAGAGTCACGACTGGTCTGGAAACTGGTGCATCACTGCGCCGGAACTTTAGTTCTTTGTTTGAGGAAGTTTTACCGCATAACACAGTTGTTAATGGGACAGTTCATTCTGACGTGGATAACCTTTTAGGAAGAAAAAAATAAAACATTTATTCGCTGCTTTTTTGTTAACGATAAAAAGAGATATTTTTATTTAGAATTTTATGTACAAAACACAATATAATTTTCCTATTTACAACTTTCCGCAGGCAGTACAAAATTGTTCATTACATTTTTTACTCTCTTGAATTCACACCTTCGTGTATCATCACGATTTATATCACTTCATTAATTTCGTATCGATTTCAAAATCGATACCCTCTGTATCAATATTCCTTTACTATGCCCGTCTCTCTTAAACCCGTGAAGTACGAGCGAGACAAAAAGTGGACCAACGCTATCCAGTTAGCGACTTCCTGCGTTTTTGTTGGCGCCAGGTGTGTGACGTAAATGATGCGTGTGCGCCACTTTGATGCAGCTTTGGTCAATAGATTGTGTGTTTGGTCAAACTGGGATATGGTCATTGTGTGGTTGCTCTAATGCGTTTTTAAAGAAGTTAAGGATGTTTGCTTTGTAAATTATATTACGTCTACAATATAAATATATATGTTGGTATTAGGTGAACATAAAACATTATTTTACCTGGCTTTGAGATGGGTACAGTCAACGTCTAAACTTACAGTCAGTGTGTGAGCGATGATCAGTCGAATTTCTAGAATTATTTAAAATGCTTAATGTACAGCTGTATACATGATGTAGACTGTACACATCTGAAAGGTGAAGCCTGTAAATAAATACCTAAAATAGAATCTTTTTAAATTATAATGACTAACAAATCCGACTTTACCGACAGCAATACCATTCGTTTCATCAGCACACATATTTCTTTTATTTATCTTTCCTTCCCGTGTTAAATAAATTCACACACACCAACACAGATTAGCGAAGATAAATCAATCAGTAAGCGAATCATTTGGCCGGGGGTTGCGTGGGAACACGTAGCCGAGCCGATCTCACCCTGCCTATGCCAGCTAAATGCAGAGGGATGGTGATACCCTCCTGGTGGCTGGGGAATTAATCGCAGCTTATGCTCCGGTGACTGGGGATTCACTATGTTAGGGATTGTTTAATCGTGATTATTGTGGGTGACTGCAAATATTTGACGGTGTTTATATACAAGTTTCATTTGATGTAAAATTTTTACAAATATTAGGAGCGACCAAACTCCAGAGATTTATCACCGTTTTTTTTTTTTTGTTCACATAACTTTACTTTGTTTTATTTAAAAGATGGTTCTTTTTCCAATTCCTCAATAAGACACTTTCTGACGCCGTCATTCCTTCAAGACACCGGATTCAGTCAATCTCCACACCCAATAATTACGACTATAGTCTCCTTTTGCAATAAAAACCTCCAAATCTACATTATTACCGTCGAATCACGCGCCCATTGTACCTCACGTGACAGGCGGAAGCGATTCTAATGCAAAGGGTTGTCGCACCTGCGCGAGCGAAAAAAACATCATAAAAAATGTACAGAGGAAGGAACAAGGAAACTAGCACAATTGTACGCTCAATTAGGGTTAAGATATCTGTTTACAAAAAATATATTAAATTAAAGTGAGACAATATTTGGGATTTCTAATACAACAGACTTTTTTTGCTGACACTCACAATGAAATACTTAAAATAAGTCCTTGATGTTTAATTCAAAATATGACCTTATTTTCTGAATAGGTACTTTAATGGGGCAGAAGGAAATGTACAAAGAGTTATTACAGATTGTAGACGCCACAAATAAAAACGTCAGTTTGTAAGCCTACTTCGCCAGTAAAGATTCCACTACTGCATATCATTAAGTATGAAAATAATCATTTTCTCTGCGAAACTAACAGGCAAAAACGGCACTGCATAAAAAGAGAACATTTACCAAAGAAAAAATCTTAAAAAGAAATTAAACTCGTTCAGTAACAATAAAAAACACTGGCATTATGGCACAGACAGTTTTCTTTCACCCTTCGGTCTCCTGGCCCGGTGGCACACTGTAACGCCCAAGTAACCTAGACCTCTCACCCATCAATGAATCATCTCTTTCTCAAACACTTTGTTAAACGTACTAAGGGTCTGAGAGCTCATCTTATATTTGTCTCCTTCCCTATCGGAAGACGGCCGGAAATCTGGGGTTCCCGTTACCAATACAACAGTTTTGCATCCCTTACGCACTTGTTCAAAAAGCTATAACCCATCTCATTCTTATTGCACAAGGGTAACACGAGGGTTGTTTCCTGAATGAACTGAATCGTGTTCTTGATTTGGTCACCATTGTCTATTTCTTATTTATATGCAAAATAACATCTGCAGTGTCGGATAACGAATAAAGTCGCGGTGACGAAAGAAAAATAAATCTAGAAAAAATACTAAGTTTAAAATTCACAGTGTGAGCTTTGAGTTTGTTTTAAAACCTTTCAAATGTCGTTAATTATTCCAGCCCGAACATGCCGCGCCTGTACAAAGCTCACGGTTTATTTAAATTTTTAACCAAACACGACGGCACTGAATTTAATTTTATACAATTTGCGTCATACAAAAATCAATATACATAATTGTAACACGCTTCTAAACTACGGTTTTCTTTGTTCTAGGTCTGGACACATTTGCATACGATCCCCAGAGGTATGCGATGGACTACCATAGCATTGGGTTCCGAGAGTGTGCAGCTGAAGTGGCCAGGTACCTCGTCAGTTGCGAAGGCCTTGACATCCAAGACCCGTTACGGCTTCGCCTCATGAGCCACCTGCAATGCTTCGCTGCTCAGCGGGAGTTAGCCGCGAAGTCAGCGAACTGGGGCTACCCCCAGTATCCTACCACTCCAGTGGGTCAACCTCAGCATGGTTACACGGAGCTAGGAGGACCCCGACAAGATGTGCCTGTGACGTCAGCAGCAACAACAGTTACTGCACCAATGGCCATGTCAGCGATTTCTGCCCCGCTAACAGCTGCTCCGAGCTATCCTCATTATCCTGCGCCCCCAGCACCTCCCGGTCCCCCTGGGCCTCATCCTGCCCCACCAGCCCCTCATTACCCCACTCCGTACCCTCACCATCCTCCTCATCACCAGTACTCCCAGAACAGTTCAAAACCCTACAGACCGTGGGGTGCTGAACTAGCGTATTAAACTGGAAGTATATTTACTTACTAATAACCAGAATTATTGTCTTGTGGCTTAGTGACAGGCCGCGAATCGACCGAAAAACATATTTTGAAAACGGAATATTTTCGTGTTCCATTGAAAAGGTCAGCTGTCAAAAGTAATTGCAGTACCTACGCTTATTCGTGACTTCAAACAAGAGTTTCCTTAGAAATCGTATTGAAAACGTTGGAGGGCGCTCTCTAACGTCCATTGACGTTTTACTGAGAATATTTGTGACATTTTAGTTAAACAAATGATCGCTAGAGTACTTCTAACATTGGCCATTATCAACTATAATGTATATAATTATATGTATGTCACAAAAACCACAAGACGCTGTTGTAACGATCTCAGAGTTTAAAAATATCTAAATTATATTTTTGGAGACATGTACTGTTGTATAAATAGTTTTTATATCAAATATTATTTTGTAAGTTGTGTGATAGTTATATATTATATTGTATAAGTTTATCGAAAGTCACTAGATGTATATTGGGACCAAAAAATAAGCTTTAATAACATGTCGTAGGTATTATGTTGTCTAATACCATTTGAGTATATTCTCGTTACTTTGATGTTAACGTTGAAAGACATTGACTTAAGTAATCATAAATATATTTTGCCTATATTACGGTGAAATATTGAAAATAGGTTGTGAATTCACCAATCATTGTACAGCTTCAGAATTATTTCATGAAATGTGTGAGTTGTACGGCTTATGCCTGATATTATAAGTGCAAGAAATCCACTCATAAGTGCATTGAATAACTTATTCAATTTGGTGCAACACTATTAGTGTACATATCATGTAAATAAGCGTCGCTTGCGAACGAAAAGAAAATTAAATTATTTTCATACACGATATACTTTTTCATTCCAACCCTCATGCACCTGTAATTAAAACTATAACTAACGAGTTTGCCATTTGTCGCATAAATTAGCGATAAGCATCGCACAGGTGTCGCTTACGGGTGCTTACGCTATGCCCGTCGGCCGCCCAGACGGACAATATGCACCAAAGGGTCAACATCACGGTCCCACTTCACTGATCGTATGGGATATCGCCACCCCTGCGGTTCCCACGACCTCTATCTCTCTCTCTCCAAAACATTTGCCATCGCTGTCTCGCTCTAACTCGGTACTTCCGTAGGAAGAAGCAGGGTGCAAAAACGTCACGTTTTTTAATGTTCGTGTGTGCGCCGTGTGGCGGTATTTTTTAGGAAGTAAGTGTGGTGCCTTTTTTTTATAGGGATGAAGGTTTATAGTGTTTTCTTTTTATTTTATAATCCTGGAATATAAGATAACATACGGCGAGTACCTTCCATAAAGGTTAAAACTTACACATAATTTCTTGTAAGTTACCGACAACAACCTGCACTTATTCGTACATTCTTGCGTGATTACAATAGGTACTTACGTTGTTGTAAGCGCTCTATTATGATGATACTGACGTCCCTCTTGACGTAGAAACTTACACTAGGGCCTCTGTACTCAGTAGAGTACTACGAAGAAGAAGTATCTTCTTCTCAGCGGCGTATACCGAGATTTTAGACAGGGTAGGCAAAAAATGTTAAAAGCTTACTTACCGATAATATTGGTATTGGTTCGTCGTCTTGTCAATTAAGTAATGATGTTTGTGATTTGCCACCTCAAATACCTTAGTGTAGTAGGTAGGCAGTGTCTTTTTGTCTTTATGCACCGCACGCCACTGCTTCTTCTTACCGAGCCGACGGCAATCTCAATAGTCCCAGCCCAGAAGTTAGCTACAAGGACTACGTTATCAGTGGACCCTCTTCTTTCTTCAGGTACCCGCAGGAAAAGAGAAGAGAGTATTACTTTCTGCTGGGAAGCAAGACAATCTATCAATATAGGACATAGTAGCAGCGTAACTTGACCAATACTGCGATATAATTATGTAATTTGCAATGTCATATTGCATAATATCTATTTGAAATGTTGGCCCACATTTGTTTAGTCCTTTATCTTGGATACATTTACAAATAAAAATCTTCCTACGCAAAAACACCCAAACCTGAAACAATCATCTGTAGGCTAAAGAAATATTTGTCCCATGCGGGAACTGAACATGCAACACGTAGCACTGCAGCCCACCACTCAACCACTACGTTAAACCTGTCGGTAATTATTATTATTTTAAATGTTAAACGCCCACAGTGGGCTAAAACTTGAAGCTTGAAAGCTTAACATATTATTACAATACTGTTTAGAATATTGAGATTATTACACAAACAGAACGACTCAGTGGGCAGTGATTCAATTACTTGTATACTAAGAAATTGTTTAACCTTATAAAAGTATCAAGAAGTTACAGCTTAGGTATGATAATTATGGTAATGATCAGAAAGTTTTCGAAAACTAGGATAACGAAAACAATAACAGTTGAAACTTGCTATTTGGCAGAACAACGTTATTTGAGGTCACGGCATCAATACATCACTATATATTATAAAACAAAGTCCCCCGCCCGCATCTGTCTGTCTGTTCGCGATAAACTCAAAAACTACTAAACGAATTTTCATGCGGTTTTCACCAATAGACTGAGTGATTCATGAGGAAGGTTTAAGTGTAACATTCATTAAGGTTTTGTGTAAATTGGCCGAAATATGAAGATGATAGTTGAAGATGTCGGAAAAAATCATGCCGACTGGGAGCTTTACTGACGTGTGCCAAATAAATGCTCAACGTAACAGGGTGATACGACACTACGTCAGAGAATGAAGGCGTATATGCTTTGCTACCCGTGCGAAGCCGGGGCGGGTCAAAACAAGAAGCACCACTTAAAACTAAATTATAAATAGTGTCTTACTGTAAAAATCAGTGTAGTTACACTCGGAACTTAATTCAGTGTTTTAAAGTAGGTCACTGAAGTATTTCTGCCAACACATCTGCCATTAATATCTGTGTATAGCCCTATTAATATATACATATATCCGTTCCTCTCTCCCTTGCAAGACAGGGGGACGTAGAACCAATGAAGTAACCTGCAGACATCTTCATTGCCTCATGTTTGCTCCTCTCTTGAAACTGCGAGACGTAATTAGTGAAGAGTCTGAACGTGCCATATCTATCTTGAGCACTCTTGCAGTAGTAAGGAGTCTGGAAAGAGATGGAAATGAAATTGCTACGTATGTTAGTATGGTAGGTAGTACTTTATTTATATCGAGCACAAAATGCCGAATACTAAGCCAACAGCTCTTCCGCTGACCTACATTATTTTAACATTCAGAGTGTAAAACACCAACATTCTGTCAATGCCGTTTCTAAGTCCCATGTAATAGGAGGCGAGCCTATTACCATCCAAACTCCGAGTTTCTATTTTTGTAACAGAAAAACCCAAAACACTTCCTGACCCGGGGATTGAACCCTAGTTGAATTGCGCTTGCTAATAACTTACTTCTAGGCCAAGGAAGCAGTCTACATGTTACATAGTTATGTGTATAGATAAAGTGACCATACGTCCCGTTTCGAACGGAACCGCCACTTTTTTCGGTTATCTGTCCCGTTGTCCCCAAACAAAAGTTCCGCGACGCAAAATAGTCCCGTTTTCGGAAACCCCGCGAAAATTATGGAGCTCGCTGGATGCGAGCGGTGTGGGACCGCGTCGTTGACAATCGACGATAGGCCCGAGCGCGATTTCGGACAAATGCTCCAGTAGAAAGAGTAATTTCTTTAATGAATAAATTGTAAACGTCTGAAAAACTCAGTTACAGATTTCAGTTCTGAAGGCGATGTTGATAACTAAGGTGAATATATAAAAAACATGCCAAGAATTTTCTTCATTGAGAACATAAATCGATGTCCCGTTTTGAGTGAAAAAATAAATGGTCACGTTATGTATAGACATTATTTTTACTGAGAAAATAAATAAACATATCACGCAATTCGTTAATGAGCGTAAATAATGGTCGTGATACAAATACGAGTTAGTGGCTGGCACGTATAGTGCCGACGGTTACGTGACACGGGACACGCTTAGTGACAATCAGTGACAAAAGTACCGTCACTAAACGATTAGTGTCACGAACCGTTCGCTATAAGAATCGCGGATTATCTTCGGTAGCTAATGCTCAGAAATACTTAATATTGGAGGCAAGATTTAGGCGAGAGATGGCGATAAAAATATATTTATAATAATAAATGAATAAAAATGATGTCCTTCGTAAGGGTCAGGTGCGCAGTACACAACCGGCGTTCATGTATGAAACCATGCATGAATGTAGATGAAGCAAAAGGGTTATGTAAGGATCGTAGCACGTGGCGCTCCGTAGTTTCTGCCTACCCCCATGGGAAAAAGGCGTGACTATATATTACTGCGTCATTGGTCTGATGAGCGCGAGGTGTTGGGTTTGATACCTTATTCGGGCAGTGTTATTGGATTTTTATGTATGGAAATTCTCAGTAACAGCACGAAGCCTGGAATTTTGGTAGATGGCCATAGGCTCGCCTACTATTACATGGGACTCAATAAAGGCAACGGTGGAATGTGGGTGTACAATAGTACACCTCTGCCTAATTCTTCTGGAAATATAAGCGTGATGCTATGTTATGTTATGAATAAAGATATATCATTTCACTACACTACATAGGTCTGTATACAATCTATAGGCCACCTCTACTCTTCCAGTAGGTACTTAGTTAGTTATAATTAGTATATATAAGTACTGAGACTTATTACTAAATAATCGGGATAGGCGGGTAGTGCGGTATGCGCTGATACCCACATAATCGTCTTACCAAGAAAGGGCCTGAAATTACAATCTCGAATCTAGAATAACAACGGTTAAAAAAATTACTATGTTTTTTGTTTTTTGCAATCAATGTTTTAAAAATGGTTGATTATCACTGGGTAAATTTAATTGGCATAAATTTGCCAAGTGATAATGCACGTCTTTTTTAAGATATTTTATAATAAAATATAGCAATATCAATATTTTCGCCCTATCACAAGCATTCTTCTTGCTTAAAAGGGCATCCCATAATGTGACTGTACACCAATCGTTACTGAAATATATATTTTTTTTATTCCGTCGTTATTCTACGACTATGACGATCTATTCCTAGGCTATTGTGATATTCTCATATTATTATTACTATTTATTAAAAGCCTATGCTGTCCTTCTCCTGGGCAAAGGTCTCTCACTCCATTTTATATGGATATACCTATTCTTTTACAACCTTTAATTGTATAGATCTATGAGGTTGCTTATAGATCCTATAAAGAATGAAAAAAATAATGAGACATGGAGGAAAAGTAACTCAAAATTTAGACAGGTGTTAAGAAAAAGTACATACAGATAAAAAATAAATTCTAACCTAGAAAATACTTCACATGTCCGACAAATCAATTCTTCTTCTTTCTATTTTATTTCAATTATATTTAATATATTTTACTGATTTATAATATAAATAAAAAGCAAATATCTACAATATAAATTGCAAAAAAGAGCAGTTAACAAAACATTCATATTAAAGGCAGTATGTAATCGATGAACATTGCCAAAAAAAAAGTAAGTGCTTATTGCCGCAACAAAAAAAAAAGAAGATAGACATAAGTTATTGAAAAAAAATGGCTGAATTAAAGATGTAAAATTAAGAGGTAGTGAAATTTTGATAAAAGAATGTTAGTTGGCAAAGAAAACGGAACAGAAGAGTGTGATATAGTGTACAGAAGAAAAGTAACGACTTTATGGGGAACGCGAATTATAATTGATGGCGATAATTTGGTGAGTTCTTTAATCAGTAATAATTTAATTTAAAAAACAATAGAATATTATTTGTCTACCTTACGTCAATTGAAAGGATCTAATTATCGTTAAATCATAATTTAAAACATGAAACGTTTTGGCTCAATCGAAGTGTAACAAAACAATATTGTGCATATAAATATAATTATAATGATCATTTATTATGAATTTATCTATGTACAGTCAACATCAAAAATTTGTATACACGGAGTGAAATTCAAGCAATTATTCTTATAAAACTATTAGTTAAAATCATAAAATTTAAATAACTATGTAGTTTAACGTATCCGCAGATACCATGTGTAAAATTGGTCATTTGAATTGAATTTGAATTTTTGATGCTGACTGTACATGCAATTAAATATTTAGTATTTTTCACGACATTAGCCGTACCTACTCTTGAAGTTTGTATCACGGAACGAATTAAATACTCAGGCTAGGTAAAGCTTTCTTGCAATCGTCAGTTAACATATTTTTCCATTGTCTTCATGGCCCTTTGAAGTTACCTGTGGAGAGTTCTCTTAGAAGGCAGCCTGTACGGGTGGAAGCTCTTGCTCACAGTGACTGTACAACGTTGTAAGGCTTTATTGTGCGGAGAAATATAAAGATCCTTTGATATTATATATGTACTGATGTTATATAAATGTGGAATCCCAATTTAAATGTCAAACTCTCTTTGAAATTGTTGACGTAAAGACTCCTCAGTCTAATTGTTTTGATGTTGACGTTTTTTATGTAAGGCCACCGCGTAACACGTACTGAAAGCCTCGATTGTTATATATAAATAAAATCGGGCAATTGTCGGCTAACTGTGTAGTCTCAAGTGCGCACTGGCCCTTAGGGGTACACAAACGAAATTATGGGACAATTGATGATGAGCAATCAAAGCCGCATAATCTGTCGGTTTACCTCCCCATTCGAATATCTTGTGGTTTGAATTGTCGGGTTTAGACACATTGTAATCAGTTAATTTGGGGTATTGGTGTATCTATAGTCTGCACATTTTTGCGGGCGTGAAGATATTATAATATTACACTCTTTATAACAAACTCATTGTTTGCTTATATCCTGGAACATACGCCATCTTTCTGAATAAAACGGGCTCGTTAAATTAACGGTTCAGTAAATATATTGCGCCATTGCCGCAAGGGTTTTAGCTTGCCAAAATTACTTTAATACCTACATTCGGTAGTCATTTAAGCTTAATTTTGGGAGTAATAAAGACTATCTTCAGCAAATTTGCAACATTAAATATTCATTTATTTACTCCCTGAACTGAGGTTTATTACATACTTCATGTAACGATAAAGACTGAAAGAGAAGAACACGAAGAGAATACACAAACAAAACACAAAAGTACCTATTCAAAATCCTATAGACACCAGAATAAATAACATTTCAACCCCATCGATGCCCTCCGATATTCCCCCAGCCATCCCTCTTCCATGTCCGAACACCAAAAACAAGTATTACAGGTTCTCTTTCACTTTAATACTACAATACTCTCTATACGTCCTCATTATACAAGTACACACACAATTGGCACGTTTATGGATAATATTTTACATGAAAAAACTATATTTTGTCACTGCGCAACACAAAGGAGATTTGGACGCTATGAACAACAGATTAACGAGGCGAACTGATTGTTAAAAATAAATTGGTAATATTTCCTGTTCTGGAAGATAATCTGCAAACTTGTTCAGAGTTGTGGTGAAAATAATTCCTTATTCTGTAGGCTAGTTAGTAGATCATCTATGAACCATAATATCTACGACAAATCAATAACGATATTTGTGCTAGGAATCTAGTATTATAACATAGCATCACGCCTGTATTCCCCCAAGGGTTAGGCAGAGGTGTACTATATAAACCCACATTTCGCCGATGCGTTATTGAGTCTCATGTAGGGGGTGAGCCTATTGCCAACTACCGGGCACAGTTCCAGAGTCCTTGCTGCTACTGAGAATTGCCATACAGAAAAACCAATAACACTTTGCCGGACACGAGAATCAAATCCAGGACCTCACGCTCAACACTCACGCTTGCAATCACTAGACCAGTTAAGCAGTCTATCGGTTACTTTCTACTATAAATAAGTAAAAAGAAAAAACTATAAGATCCTTTAAACTAGATGCCTAACACCTACATCCCTGGATGCGCCTAAAACGATCCTTATGTAGAGCGCGACCTATTTTAGGCACACAACGTAATATTTAATTACGCAGCTATTTACTGCAAGTTAATCTCTAACTTTGCCGTGTTGAGGTCAGAACTCACGTTATTATGAGAGCATATTACGTCTTTATCTAAAGTTAGATCCAACTTGTATGGTGTAGGATAAATTGCGTGGCATACACCTACACACCGAGTTTTAAACCGTCAGTAATTAAATGTTGGATCCGCAAAATGTGGGTGTATAATAGTACCCTTCTGCCTAACACTTCGGGGAATACAGGCGTGATGCTATGTTATGTTATGTAGTAGATAGTTCCGTCACTATATTTTTTATAACTTATATGTATAGAGGATATTTATCATTCATTTTTCTTCGAACTTGCGTTATTTCTGCTTATCTCCCGTTTTAAGTTATTAAAAATATAGTGTTAGTGACCATGTCAGTTTAAAATCTTAAACTCCAATCAGTCAGCAATGTACTTAATGGTGCTTACTGCTCAATTTGCCCCAGATCTACTTAGATACCGACAGACAGGAAAGCTTTTAGGCTTCAACCATCTTGCTTTATCAAAGTGGCCCAAACATTTTTTGAAAGCAATTTCCAAATTTACATAAAAAATAACATTATATTGAGGTAGAAATATATTTATTTAATATTTCAGCAACGTTATTTATTCAGCTCGGCCTTATCGAATTTATAAAAATATATTTTTGCTAAGAACTACGACCTACGAGTATGAACTTGTCGCCCACTTTGATACTGTTTAACCCCTAAGGGACAATAGGGTTGAACTTCGTTCACTCACCTCACATTTTCTTAGATACTTAGTCATAACCACAATATACTTACTTAATTACTAACCAAAAACTAATAGACATGATTCTCTTCCACTCAGTGTAACTCAATACATCCATTAGGCGCTAAACTCGAGGAACCTTTTGTGAAGCCTATTGTGGCCTATTATGTCCCGTGGCGCCCCCTACCGGCCGCGCCATTGTGGCGGCACAACAAACAATATTGTAATTGGTGCTAGTTGACACAAAACTAGATTTGTAGGACCATTCAATGTGTTGTGTTGTGAATGGATTTGCGAAGTTTTTGTTTCTGGAACCGGATTGTTTAATAGTTCAGTTTTGTGGTATGCTTAGGAGTCATCTAGCGAAGTACAAAGCGTCTGAAATACGCATTTAAACATACTGTTACTGTTTCATGTGATTTTTACTTCGACAACTGGAACTCACAGCTAGATACCAACTATCTGGGCCCATACTTAGCCTAGTAAACCTATCGATTAGTCGCTATGAGTGTCTTTGTCTTCAGGTCATAGATAAATACTAAAAAATACTTACTAATTGCACTTTTACACACTTTAGAACCGCTCAATCCACAGGACTAAGCTGTGATTCCAGGATAGTAAGAGCAGCCAACAAAATAGAGGCCATTCCAAGATAATAGCTTCAACAGGTATGAATTCAGTATTTAGGGCAGGTCAGTGTGCAGCCTCACCGAGGTCGTCCACCCGCGTCGATAGCCTGACTGGAGGTTATATAACAGTCATTACGTAACTACAGGCCTTTATTAGATGTCATGTGGACTGCAGTTTATATGTTTATAAATTAGACTTTTATATTCATTGAGTAATGACTTTCAATTAATGCTTTTGTGTTATGAAATATCCTGGGGTATTTAACTTTTGATACGTAATTTGTTGTCTCTATGGTGAAAATGTTAATATAGAGTTTACATCAGACAGTTTTAAAATTTTCTTGTATGTGAGACAGCTTTTAGTTTAGACTACAACTTTATAGTGGGTGCATTTCCACACTCAAATAGAAAAATTAACCGAAATCACCTGTTTACATAAAGAAAACTTTTAGTATTGCAAAAAGGTAAATACAAAAGAAAAATGCGACTATAGAAACTTTAAATTTAATTTATTCTAATTTATGAAAATGTATCTGTTACGTACATTACTCTGTGCGTCACCGGCAGAAGAACTAGTCGTTTTCGATTGCTATCACGAGCGTGCTAAATAATGCTACCGGTGGCGCACTCTTACGGCTAAAATGTACACGAATGAGATCAACTGACGTATAACTAAATAAATTTAATATAACCTTAACCGTACATAATCTTATAGTATCACATAAACTTTGGTAAACACTTGGAGACATCAAATTGTAGCTAATATACTCCCACGTAGGGTCGTAGGTCTAATCAAAGGTTTTAGTATCAATAATTTGAGATATTGACATTAACTTATGATTAATTAACGTATACGTGAGTATATCTAAAATATACGAATATAGTTGGCCAGTAATTTATATGTTTTGCTTGCAGTTATAATATAAGCTCGATATTATTTAATGCCAGAATAAATGTGCACGACGACACGTTTGGCGCAGTGGCTAAGCGACTAGCTTTCTACGCTACGTGTTGCGGGTTCGAATCCCGCACCAACAAATTTGTATGATCTACAGATACTTGTTTTGGGTCTGTTTGTGTGTGCATGTGACGTGTCTGTTTGCAAACCATACCTACGATACAGGAGAAATCCTAGAGTGCGGCAACATGTTCTTTTTTTTTAAAGAAAAAAGAAGAAATTTATGTTTGGTCAGAGGCGAGTATGATTTTCTAAATACCATGTATTACTCGTTTGACCAACTAAACATTATGAACATTTGTTTTCAATACTACGTTGTGACTTTATCAGATTTGAATCAACCAGTAGGAATCTAATAACCCTAGTCGTTTCAACGTGGAACACTTATTCTGGCTAAACTTAACATTAGACGCGAACCCTGCCAAGCAAAGATCCATAATTGTCTTTAAAAATTAATATTAGAACCAGAATATGCTTTCAATTTGTAGTTGTTGGTAAACTAAACATAAATAGGTACACACTATTCATGGTTTGTCGCCAACATCGCAATTAATGTTTACATTATAAGCAATTTACTTTTAGGACTATACAAATTCATATTCTGAGCTAAATATACATGTGTACGGATCCAGTAATTAAATACACATCGCACGAAGTATTTCATAATTTTACAATTAATATTATCACAATTATATTATAGAAGCTGATGAAACCGCACAAAATATAATATTAAATACAAAAGCATTCTAGTAATTTCTCTTCTCAATATGGTAATACCAACTACAGGTATATTAAAAACTTTGTTCGTATCATATCAATTCTCTCAACGTTCATTGAATACTCGTCGAGTACAAATCAAATAAATTCTGAACAAGATTATAACTTCGTCTTGAGCCACTTCAGTCAAAAGCTTTATTTTCACTTGTTTAAGTTAATTCGAGAATTATCGGATATTAAGCCGAAGAAAGTTTTCAAGAGAGTTTTCAAGTCGGAAACAGCTATATTCAACCTTTCGCTTTAACATGAAGATGGGATCAGACAAAGTAACGAGAACAAGTAAAATGATCAGAAATAATTTTGTTAAAACGCAAAATTCTATCCAAAAGAAAAAGGGTTCTGTTCCACTGAATGACATAAAATAATATATTTATGAATCATTATAAAAATAATTTAATTATAATAATAATTCTTCAATTCATAATTAGATGTCTTCTACTTTCCTTTTTTCAATATCTTGAAGAGCCTAAAGTGTTTTAGCGAGCAATATCGATTGAACAAAATGTTTCAATAAAGTAAGGGCTGAGCGATTTCCTACAGCTTCTCCCTGATTGGTCAAATAACAGCTTTTAGCGAGAGCTGATTGGCCAATAACGTGAATCTGTTGGAGATTTGAAATAATGGAACTTGAGTTCACATTATTTCGATCTGCTTTAGTCTCTGAGCAAATAAATAATGTTTCATAATAACAACAAATCAGTTAAATAAATATTGATAGATATATACAATTTGATATTCGTTGGAGGCTCACATAAGCAACTTATCATGAAAACTTATTTCTATCGGATAGCTTATAGTTGCCAGGTTATCATAATAAGAGTATAATACACAGTAGTATACGTGGAAGAAGTCACTATATACGACTATATTTTTAAATTGTCCTTGTGTAATCAACTGTCATTGTCTAAATTCAACACTGAATAATTTTGACACACCATCATCGAACCACGCACCGAATATCACACACGCTTCCAAATTCGGAATAAGACGCTTTCAAATTTCTAAAGCTAACTTAGCTATAATTAAATTATCAACTACGTGTACAGTCCTTCGTATTTAGTTCATAACGTGCTAACTAGCTCAATGCTTTCGTTGATCATGTTCTGCGTTCGCTCATCTTCGTCCATGTTGTCGATGTCATCTAAATCGTCCATGTCTCGTTCTGCCTCAGCGTCATCGAGGAGCGTGTATTCCGTGCGAATGCTGCTGCTATCCTCACTGTCATTAACGTTGAAGTATGTGACAGTAGCGTAGCAAACCCTGGCATGTTCAGGGCTGGATCTAGCAGAGTCATACGCCGAATCCGACCGACCGCTGTTGGATTCGTTAGTGCCATAGCTCTCGAAGCTATCAATCCTAGAGCTGTTGTAACTATTGTAGCTACTGTAATAGGAGGTGTTTTCGTAGCATTCATTGGAAGCGATGTGCAGCGGCGGGAGGGATGCCCGGCAGGCGCAGAAGCGTTGGATGTCGATGTCGCTGCGCGCGTCCACCGTGCCACTGTAGGACGGCGATCGGGACAGCACGGGAGATATACGGTTGCGTGTGTTTTTGCGGCTCTTGTTCCGCTTGAACAGTTTGAAGGCCTGGAAAAAAAAACATTGGTTAGAATTGTTGAATAAGTTATAATTTTGATTTTTGTAAACGTTCTAAAGTTCAAAACGTGACCAAAGCAAATCAACTAAAAACTATTTACATATAATGTAGATAAATATAATGCCAGATCACGTGTTCAATAACAATACAATAGATTCCGAGTTGATGCTAAGTACATAATCTAACTATAAATGGCGGCCATTAACAAAAACTGAACCATAAAAGGTACGATACCAAACAATGACTACATTATAATATTAATTATCGACTTATCATCCAAATTCATCCACTTATTACTATCAATATCATGTCTTTATGGCTATGAGTAATAAACTACATGACTCATACATAAAATATACTTATGTATTGCTTGCAATTATACTTATGTATTCGTTGTGTTTATGTATCTTATTATATTTATTTATAGTATGTATATTACTTTAGCTTCATAATATTTAAATTTTTTACTTTCATATTTTAATTGTACATCCAGACTGCCCGTTGTCTTTTTAACCTGCTTCCATCAACTCCATTAGGTTGCCTGGAAGAGATCGCTTTAAGCGATAAGGCCGCCCCTTGTACATTGTCTACGATGACTCCTTTTGTTAATTTCTTTTGGTGTACAATAAAGAGTATATTATTATTATTATTATTATTTTTAGTGAACATTTTTTTTTCTCAGCTTTTTGGCTGGTGCTAACTACATTTACGGGCTGGCGCCAAGTAAATGCAGTGTGGTGTGTAAAATTTATGTTGAGGGTGTGATATGTTGAGGAGTTATTTGATTTACATCAATTTGCAAGAACTTCCTTACGATTCTACAGGTGTTCAATATGGCGGCTTTTTGTAGAGTGATATAAATGGAATCTTTCAGGTCTATTAATTTTAGGCTATGGTGAAGATGGTTGGGGATTACACCTGTCGTGGAAAGGACTATGGGTACTATATATACTTTTTCTTGATTCCAGATTCTTGTAACTTCTTCTTTAAGTTCTGTGTATTTGCTTATTTTTTCGGTTATAGTCTTCTGTAAATTATGTGTGTTCGGAACTGCAATGTCTATGAGGTAAGTGATTTTATTAATTTTATCCTGCAAGGTTATATCTGGTCTGTTGTAGTGAATGGTTTTATCGGTTAATATGGCACGATCGTAGAGGAGTTTGTGTGATGTATTTTCTAGTATAGTTTTTGGTATGTAGTTGTAATAGGGAGTATGTGTGTTTTGTATGAGACCATGTTTGAGAGCTAGTTTTTGGTGAATGATGTTAGCTACCTGGTTATGTCTGTGGGTGTAGTCTGTCTGAGTAAGGGTTGCACATGCTCCCGTTATGTGCTGTATGGTTTCTGGGTGAGTTTGGCATCTGCGGCATTTATCGTTTGATATGGAGGGGTCTTTGATTATGTACTTCCTATAGTTTTTAGTATTAATGACTTGGTCTTGTATTGCTATAATAAAGCCTTCAGTTTCCGGAAATAAACTGCCTATTTTTAACCATTTATTTGATGCTATTGTGTCTACGTGCTGTTGCTCTAAATCATGAGGGTGTCGTCCGTGAAGAACTTTCTTTTTCCAGTTTTCTATTTTCTGTTTCTGTGGGTTACTACTTATACTACTTTCTATGTTTGTCTGTTCGTTTAGATTTAGTGGAGTGAAGCTGTGATCATTGAGGACTATGGCTTTATGCAAGTCACTTGAGCGAGATTTTGTATGAAAAAATGTTTTCAGCGTGGTTATTTGCTTCTGCCAGAGATGACTGATGTCGATAAGACCCCGGCCTCCGTTCTGTCTTTTGATGGTGAGTCTTTCTATTGCAGATTTAGGGTGTAAATTGTTGCTTTTTGTTAGCGTGGTTCGTGTAATTCGTTCAAGGTGTTCTATATCTGTTTTAGACCATTTTATAACTCCAAATGAGTAGGTTAATATTGGGATGGCATAGGTGTTTAAGGCTTTAATGAGATGTTTTCCAGAGAGTTGGGTATTACAAATTGCATTCGTTCTCCTCTTGTATTCTGTAGTAAGTGTATTTTTAATCATAGTATGTTCGAGTCCCTTAAGCTGATTATATCCTAAATATTTATACAAATCTGATGATTCCATAGCTGTTATAGTGTCGATATTGTTGACTACATAGTCGCCGGGTCTTATTTTGCCTCTTATTATATGTACTGTTTTACACTTATCTAAGCCAAATTGCATGTTAATATCTTTACTAAATTGTGATGTAATTTCAATGAGAGCTTTCATGTCTTTTTCTGTTTTTGCATATAATTTAATGTCGTCCATATATATTAGATGTGAGATTATTATTTCTTCTGTAGTGTGTTTAAGGCAATATCCGGCCCGGCGTCGATGCAGTAAGTGGGATAGAGGATTTAAAGCGAGGCAGAACCATAGGGGACTCAAGGAGTCACCTTGATATATACCTTTTTTAATGGATATCTGTCGAGTTGTAACGGCGTTGATACGGTTATTAAGATGTAGTGTAGTTTTCCAATGTAACATGATATTACGCAAGAAATCTATTATTTTAGTGTTAATTTTATATATCTGTAATACTTGTAATAGCCAAGAATGTGGAATACTATCAAAAGCTTTTTTATAGTCAATGTATGTGCAATGTAAGTTTCTATTTTTTGTGGTAGCATGTTTATGAATTGTGGAATCTATAATTAACTGTTCCTTGCACCCCATGTGGCCTCGCCTACATCCCTTCTGTTCTTCAGCTATTATGTTGTAATGTTCTATATGATTATTAATTTTCGATGTTATTGCTGATGTAAGGATCTTGTATATTGTGGGTAAGCATGTGATTGGTCTGTATTGGGAAGGTTGTGATGAGTATTGAGTTTTTGGAAGCATGTAGGTTATCCCTGTAGCAATAAATTCAGGTATGTTTTGGTTTCCTAAAATTACGTTAGTTATATTTTTTGCTATGGATTTGTGTAATGTGGTTAATTTTTTATACCAATAGTTATGTATTTTGTCAATACCAGGCGCTTTCCAGTTGTGTAGTAAGCTGTAAGTCTTGTTATGTCGGATTCCGATACCTCAACAAATTCCATTCCATCTATTGTACTCCATCTAGTTTCTTCTTCTGTTATCCAATCTGCTTTATCGTTATGCTGTACTCGCTCTTCCCATATGCTGGACCAGAAAGTCTCTATTTGTTCTTTGGTAGGTATTTCCGTATTGTCTTCAGTCGTGGCGTTAGATCGTGGTGTCTGTAAGTTTCTATAAAATGTTTTCTCATTGGTAGCAAATGTAATGTTATCATTTTTCCGCTGTTGTGCCTTCTTGTATCTCCTGAGTCTATGAACTTTGAGTGCTAATTTTTGTTTCAGAGTGTCCAAGAATTCTTCTGGTCTTCTATTGTTTTTCTCATATTTTGTGTGTGTAACTGTGCTCTTAAATATAGCTTCAACTTTTTTAACGACTTTGTTTGACCTATTATTGTTGATGTACTGAGTGAGCCTACCAATATCTGCTCTGAGTTTTTCTACGTCTTTTTCTAGCCTAATCTGCCATGGGAGTTTGTTATAGTATTTTGATCTTGAATTTTCGGTGTATTCTGTAATTTTATAGTTGAGTTCCTCAGATATTACTAAAGCTGTACAATATATGAGAGTGTGAATATCTACCAGTTGTGTGTCATCGGATATAAATCGGTTCAGAATATTTTGATTGAATAAATTAACTAATTGTGTGAGCTTCGGACTGTATTTCAATTTGGGCAACTTTGGACGGACTGCTGGGTCCATTCCAGAATATTGTGTTAGGGTAGTCGTGAGTTTATCATATATTTCCTGGGTATGCAATTCTGTTATCGGATTAGGATCTACTAAGGTCTCGATATCGTTTTCTAGCATTAAGGTTAAAGACTCGGTTTGTGTTGATGAGTGCGAAGTTTGTGTGTTTTGTGAGTTTGGTTGAGATTGAATGTGTGATTGAGAATATGTAGGTAGTGATTCTATTTGTTGAGTATCTTCAGTTTGGGAAAGTGTTCTATGATTTTCGCCTGCGTTATTATCAATATTTTCTTGTAGTTGAATTCGTACTTCTTCTTTTAGTTGGTCTAATACTTCTTGGGACAATAGTTTATTTCTTACTATTGTTCGTCTCTGATCGGAAATTCGTTGTTCGGTAACGTTAATGTCGGGGTATTGTCGCGAGAAAAGTTCATGCAATTGTTGTCTGTAGATGGTCATGTCAGTTTCTAATCTAGTTATGTGATAGTAGGTACGCATGATAAATATGTTTACATCTTTGCTCCATCTCATGCGTACTCTTGGTTTCCCAGCTTTGGTGGACGCGGGCAAGAAGGCATTTGCCCCCCGCGCAACATTCAAAGATGGAATTGCTGTTCCTCTAACTGACCTAAGAGAGGGTGATGGGGATATGGAAGGTGATGATGGAATGGAGGGTGTGTATGATATGGTACTTGGGCTAAACGGTTCTTTTGGGCTATTGGTTCCGTCTGTCAGTCTGTCAATTTCGGCTGTGGCATTTTCGGAAAATCCGGTGGGAGCCCGCCTGCTCAACTCCTCACCACTGACGGTTCGCATGCTGAGACACCCAGCGTCAGCTCCAGGTGTGCCCCGGCGATCGCCCCCGGGCAGCGGCCCTATGCGTTTCTTCTTTGAACGTGTCTCCATGTTTAATGGGTTACCCTTGCCCTGTTAGCCGTGTAAGTTTTCGTACAGTATAAATACTGTACTACACGTCCGCCCCCCACGTGGACTTGGTGTTCAGCCCGGACGTAAGGTTGGAATTTAGGGGGCTTATTATTATTATTATTATTATTATTATTATTATTATTATTAAAATAATTGTAAGCTTTTCCCAGTCTTTATGTAGCCGGCATACGAATAAACCAAAAAAAATTGGACCATTAGGCTGGTCCGATATCCTGGTATCCGGTCTTACTGTTAGAAAAAAATTGGCTGTAGCAACAAGTAGTTTGCAGTAACCCCATAAAGATGGCATTTGACTCGATCCTTATTACATAGAATTAAGAATGGCATCAGCGAAATTTCTATTTACAATGGTACACATCTGCCTAACCCTACGGGAAATACAGGCATGATGCTATGTTATGTAATATATGATATGCAGTAACGTCTCTCAAATTCTTCTCGCCACATGGCATAATGAATAAGGCAGTAACAAGTATTTTAACGCAAGGTAGGGTCGCGATGATTAATTAACAATGGAACCAACATCACTTGGCAGGGACAAAGTCGCTGAACTGCGCAGATCATTTGACCTAAGAGTCCTTCATACACGGCTTATATGTAATTAGCGGGCAATTGTAAGCTGGCCGACCTCAGCACCGATCGGTTAATGAAAGCCCTCGGACACCGATTAGCGCGCGGGCGTTAGTTTCATGGACTTTGGGTCCATTCGAGTTAATGAGCTTCTCATTAACCGATGTCTGCCTGCATACGTGACTGATTAAACAGTGTATAGACAGCCTATTGTTGTCTACATACTGACCACAAATAGTAGCAATTTGCGGGTTATGTCTGGCCCCTAGAAATTATTATTAAGTAATATGTGACCCTGGTTGGGCTATCGACATTATGACCTTCAATGGCTTCAATATTCAAATCCACAACGACGTGTACTTTGTTAATTTAATTGCGCATTTGACGTGTCGCCTGCAATTAGTAGGTAAATCGAGATAAAGACTCGTGCGCCGCTTGGTGGAGCAGGCGAAGTCTTAGGGTTCAATACATCGGGCAGGATGAGAACTTGTGTGTAGATTCATTGTATAACTTGTGCAACGTGTAATTTAAATTTGTTGATGACCATGAAATTCGCTAAATTTACACATATTTTTGAGACTGACTGTACGTCATAACATTCATTTACTTTTTCAATACTAAACTCATCCGAAATACAGATAGAACCTTTATTAAACATTTCATAATCCTATCAACAAACCTATAGGTACAATAACCAAACGTACCGACGTGTGTCCATACTCTGACATAATTGGACAGCATTGGGGACACGACTGATAACAGTCTACGTACATACATACGTATATATGTGGTTTATGTAATAGCCATGTATTACGTGTATACCACGGGGGATCCCTATTACATTATATATCAATGATACTCGTCACTGCTTGTATGACAGTAATTGGCTATTGGGAATTGGTTAGTTTGGTATTAGTTTCTTCTTGTACAAGTGTTATTGGTGTCTTCTTCTAATGACATCAGTTTATCCTGGGTTTACGCAGAACAACTACTATGTAAGACAAAAATCTATGGTTTTTTATCAAAAAAGGTTATATGAGAACTCTGTTGCGTACTCGCAAAAATGCATCACTTAATCACACGGTTTGATTGTGGACTCAAGGTTAGTATTGGACTTGTCTATAGACGTAACGGACTTGGAGGGTCGACCACTCTTGCCCATAAAGTTCTAAGCTTCTACTGCCTTCTAATATGTAACTATGATTTTCATCAACTGCCTGACAACTGCCTGTTGAGACATCGCTCTCTTTTCTAGACCAGTTTAGAAATAACTAAAGATATCTCTCAGGAATTTAGAGCGATCATTAACAAATAATTTAATGCATGCAGCTCAGTTAATTGGGGCACTCGGCTATCGCCAGAGAGATGGCTCGTTTAATATTAGTTCTAGATAACATAGAGGACTCTAGATAATGAGACTTTATGACGTGTGAATAGGACAACTGTGGAAAATATTTTCAGGGTTTTGATTTAATGAGTCGTGTTTATGACAATGAGAAAGATTAATTAGATATGCAGCTGAGTCTGTCTCTGTAGTTGTGTATATTTAAACTCAAGATCAATGTTTATAAAGCATTTTACAATCTTTATACTAATAAATAACTACCTATTCACTTATTTTGCACAGATAATAACAGCTATCCTTAGTACACCTGGCTCTTTGTCTACTGCTATGAGTTCTACGACCCATTTCCCATTACGAAAAGCAATTTAAATAAAACCACTAAAATTACCAACATATTTTATGATTCATTATAGACTTGTAAGTGTAAAGCCTAAGCTGTTACATTGAATGTGACAAATACACAATTTCCAGGAAGGTAACCGCAGCGAAATGTAGGTTTAGAATAGTACATCTCTGCCTAACCATTCGAGGAATATAGCTGTAGCAGTGATGCTAAGTCACGTGATTTAGTGTAAAAAAACAAATAAAATTGCGATTTAATTGTCAAATCCCATACATTTCATTTATATTTTACGCAATCGCGGACTCAGAGTGTTAGTTGAGTCAAACAATTTATGCGTAAGCACGTGAACACACTTGGTGATCCTTTCATTATCAGTGGAGATAATAAGGTTGTTCAGGCTATTCTATACACACGTGAATTGAATCGCGTGAGCACATACCTTTACGTTGATAGACACAAATTAGGGAGGTAGCCATGGCTAGCATACTGCCGTTGTAATTTAACATTCAAACATTTCGTCAATTTTAAGAAAATGGAGTTTAAAAAGTAAAGATTTTTTCCTGTTTCTGAAAATGTATATAACTCAAATTTGAAAAATATTGTAGCTGTCCCCTTTCTTACTACATGTTGCATGGACCCACGAATAGATGTGGACACACATAGAGAGAGTCTTAAGATTCTTTACTACTCTACACATTCATGAAGGGCTCGGTATACGTGTACTGTTGAACACTCAAAATTCACAGATTATTGAATCGCATGTATGCAATAGTATGCCAGCCTATTACCACCTTCCGGGTACTATTTCGAAATCAGATCTGCTACTGAGAATTTTCATACAGATAATACCAGTAACACTTTGTCCAACCTGGAAATCGTACCTCACCAAGTAATCGCGCTTACAGCCACTAGACCAATGGCAGTTGGACCAGACAAACAAACAAACCAATAAACATATTTTAATTAAGTTCTGAATAAGTACGCACTAATTACAGCGCACGAAATAGTAAAAAACAGACCTTTAATTAAAAAGGCTTAATTGAACGCGGTCGCTCCTGATAAACAAAAAACACCTTATTTACTGGGTGTTACGGTTTATTTCATTATCCACGTACAGTCGGCCGAAGGAATTGTTTACCAGTCGGTGAGTTAAATGTTATTTGCGAGTCCTAGAAGACTGGAAGTGGTTAGTGTGAATTTCTTTCTCACGCCTATGTTCATTCATTGCGATCTAACTAAACCCGCATCTAAAACCGCATAACACAAAATTCCTAAGAGCTAATCAGTCTTCAAAATTATTATTAGCGAATGACATCAACACACGTCACAACATTTAAAAGCTGCTTATTAAATGCAAATGAAATAAAATGCAGAAAACAACACAAACTCACAAGTGAAAGTAATAAACAGCCAGGCAGTAAATCAAGTAGTCACTCAGGCAATAAAGTCCACATGTGCAAAGTAACTGCATACTGCACGCTAACTGCGCCCCGTGGGAACACGGGGGCGGCGCATGCGCACCTGCCCACGATGTACACACTGCTACAGTTATTTGCATGTGGAATAATAACACGTTGCCGCCTTCTCGATGTGTCTGAACACGGCCTAGTGTATGTATGCAATAATGCCGATAATAGTCTAAAGTTAATAGAGAATTTGCATAGAGATATTTCTTGTCATTTTGAGACTTCATGCTGACTGTACAATACATTACAGTCTATGTATTAGTACTTGTAGATTACCACGCGATCGACACAACAAAGCTATCAATATGTATTGTAAGACCAAAAACGTCACTTAAAAAATATGTGAGATGAGACCGTATAAAATAAGGAAACAGTTTATAAAACATTAGGTACGTACTATAAACTAGTAAAAGTGTTTAGACCACGTGTGCAGTAGCTGCGTGGGAATGAGGGGGCGCGGCGCACGCGCACCTGTCAATGTCAATGTCCTACAGTTATTTGCATACTGTTGTAGTCGTGACCCTATTACTCGACTGCGAAGATAGACGAGGGGTATTTGTGTATCAGTATGTGTGAATTAAATTTGATAGTAAACTTTTTTTGCACAATCATATCTTGGTATTTAGGTCTATTTTTAAAGTTTAATTTTCATTAACTGTCATTGTAAATGAGTTAAAGATTTGTAGTAGTATTTTATTCGTTAAAACCCGTGTGAGAAGGGGAAGGAAATGTGTCGCGGTTGTGATGGGTTGTAGATCTAGAATGTTGTTGTTTGGTTTCCCTTTCGTCGCACACGTCATTCTAAAAAACCACATATAAATCCCGCTACATCACTATAAACGTCAGGAACCCGTGTTTTAACATTAATAAAGACGTGTAATTGATTAATATTGAAAATTACGTAATTACTATTAAATAAATAATTATTTACATACATACATAGCATCACGCCTGTATTCCCCGAAGGGTTAGGCAGAGGTGTACTATTGTACACCCACTATTCGCCGAATCTGTTACCGGGTCCCATGTAATAGGGGGCGTGCCTATTGCAGATTGCAGTCTCCGTGCTGCCACTGAAAATTTCCATAAAGAAAAACCCAATAACACTTTGCCCGACCTGGGAATCGAACCCAGGACCTCACGCTCAGCAGTCGTACTGGCGACCACTAGACCATGAGGCAGTCAGTATTTAAGCGGCAGTAATTATTTTACAACAATAATATCCTTATCAGTTACGACAGCAACTAAAACGTATCGTCCATAATTCAACTCGTTTGTTTTCCTCATACCAACATATCATAACATAGTATCACGCTAGTATTCCCAGAAGGGTTAGGCACTGCCAATGCCGTAAATGTTAGGAGGGCGATCCCCACCGTGACGGCAGTCGGTCACGTGAGACTGCTGAAGCCATCGCAATTCCCAACGGTTTTTTATCAAGGACGAACTTTGAGAAAACCTACAATATGATATTGTACAATCATTTCATTGCGTTCAACAAATTAACTTCCGAACTTCTTCCGTGGCTACATTGAATCAATTGTTAATTTTTTGCCTTCAATTTCCGGACTGTCTCTAGGGCAACGGTTCCTATAAAAGACCCCCAAATCATAAAGCGAGCATTTCGTTTCATACGGAGTAATCTGATAACGGGCCTGTCTATTATGTAGTATGAGAGACAGAAAGGAATTAACCAAACTTTACCCAAAGTTAATTAACCTCATAGTAATGGAATTAATGTCAAATGTGAGTATCTAGAACTTATAAACTGAGGATTAATATCGTAGGTCTAGACAACATAAGGCTCAATACCCAGAAAACACGATCATCTCATAAACTACAGAATTTAAATCAAATAATTTAATAGATTCGGATAAATCTCTGCTTAAGACCTCAATGGCTCTGTCTATTTAAACTACCAAACTATTTCAAGCAATTCAGACGTCAGAAGTACCTACTAGTTAAACCTATTGGAATTTAATTTCGAATCTATTTCATTAATGGTCCTTTACACCACTTAACTGAAAACCTTTTATCTCAGAACAACTCAAAATTTTAAACAGATCGACGGATTAAGATTTGTGAAACCTATTCGTTTTTTAATATAAATTTTGCCACAATATGAATTACTTTGCTGATAAAAGGATTATTTAAAGGACCGTATAAAAATATATCTAAGAGTTTAATGAATAAATAGTTACTTTTAATTTTATGGTTATAACTCTTTGCACATAATAATAGTCTTAAATACCTCTCAATCAAACCCTACTAATATTATAAATGCAAAAGTTTGTGAGAATGGATGGATCTTTGTTACTCTTTCACGCCAGAAGGGCTGAACGGATCTGGATGAAATTTGGCACAGAGATAGATTATAGTCTGGAATAGCACATAGGCTATTTATCCCGGGAAAATGTACGGGTTCGTAAACCGGGCGAAGCCGCCAGCGGAAGCTAGTATATATATAACAAAATCCTGTTTTTCTTTCTCAAAGAATTGAAGAACAGGTAACTATTATAGGCAACCATTTTCAGTATTGTAGGTAGCTACGTTATATCTTCAGCGTCTTACAAGATATTATTTAGGATTCAGTCAACTTAGCGGCACTTATCAAAATTGTGCTATTTTGGAAGGTACATAAGGCAGCTTAATAAGTACTAAATGTAATATACTACATAATAAAGATGTGATGTCATAATATATTAATATATTACGTTTTGGGACTGTGGAAGCTATGTGGATAATACATAGTTGAACCATAAACGCAAAAAGAAAATTAAAGCTGATATTTTTTAAACAAAAAAATATACAAGAGACTCGAGAAAAGAATTGAAAACAAGGACTTATACGATCAAGCTTAAGTAAGCTTGTGGTAAAAATACATCAAATACGGCGTTGTTCTTTTGTCTACTAGGACTTCTGGGAAATACTAGATATTCATAGGAATAAATAGATATACTGGGAATTTTGCGGAGGTAAGCTGGTGGTACATAAAGATAGTATTATTGAACGTCACACGTGAGACATTCAAAATTGATTATTAGTCTAAAAAACTCACATTTCCTTCAAAATGGAGCTGCGAGAACCTAACTAACTTGTTCCAAACTTATATAAAAAATTACCAAAGGAAAGGGAAAATGTTGATACGATTTTCATGAACACTTTGGAAACTTTTTTGAACGAAGTTTTAAAACGCGACCGTGCGAACCCATATAAAATGTTCCGTGAAAGTCACGCTTTTAAGCGTCGTAAAGGTCAGAGGGCAATTGCTGCGTGAAGACAGAAATTTGCCATATCGCTGCTTAAGGGAATAGTCAGTAAAAAAATCAAAATTAAGAGCCACGTGAGAAGTAGCAGAGGATACTGAACCCATTAAGGCTACAACCATTCCACTAACTAATTAATATTATCATTCCAACTAAAACAAACAAACATGTTAACCTAAAGACAACCGGAACAAATACTTACCGCTTTCCAATAATTATATCAATTTTACTACCATTACTCCTTGCGTAGTACATTAACATCACCCACATATTGATTTACATACATATCGAACAGATAGTGGACATAATTTACGTCCAGATAGCTAACTGGTATGTAATCAGGTTGCCTACTCAACTTTGAACTGTGAATATACTAGGAGACTGCTCGACCCCACTTACATGTATATATTCTTAGATATTATCAAACACAGATGTTGTCAAATTCACAGAAGAGAAAGTGATAATGTATTGCTTTAATTCGAAGTTCGGACTTTATATTTAAGTATAGAAGTTCTAACACTTGGGAATTTGTGTTTGATTTAAATTTAATATAGATTTACGAGTGTCTTGACCAAACCGATGATAAAGTGGTTTTGTTAGAACAACAAGTATCCAGGCGAGGCATTGACTGGCGATAGAGAGGTCGTGCGAGGGTTCAAATCGTACCCCTGCGAGAGATTGTAGTGGAACTTCTCTAATTCTAGCATACTAATATATTACTTGGACGTATGTTTCAGATAACAAATTAATAAATTAGACTATTTTTTACTATTATAAAATTAGATTACTATATTACTATATTTTTTACTATTATAAAATTAGAATTAGAGACTGCCTCATTGGTCTAGTGGATGCAAGTCCGACTGCTGAACGTGAGGTCCTGGGTTCGATTCCCGGGTCGGGCAGCGTGTTATTGGGTTTTTCTGTATGGAAATTCTCAGAAGCAGCACGGAGTCTGGAACTGTGCCCGGTTGATGGCAATAGGCTCGCCCCCTATTACATGGGACTTTAATAACGGCAACAGCGAAATGTGGGTGTACGATAGTATACCTCTGCCTAACTCTTCGAGGAATATAGGTGTGATGCTCTGCTAAATTAATAAATTAGCAATGTCAACAACACTACGGTGTGGCCTAAACGAAAAATGAGTCATAACACACTAGCAGGTCAAACCGCGCGTTTCCTAACTTGGTGAAAAAGATACGAAGCTATTTATTTTTCTTAATATACATGCTTATATACTTACATTAGTAGTACTTAAAGTTAACTCTATTACAAACTATTAATGATGCAAAATATATACCTAACTATGGCCCCGATTAAGGAAAACAGGACATCATTATCACTCAACTCAAAGTATTTGATATTTTGCTCTTTTGAGTTTAAAATATCATCCTTCAAAGCAATAAACGCTTCAAAGGTGACACTTGAGAAACATACAAACGCTTTAACACTTTTCAATCTAGCCCGTTGGTAAATGCTGTATAATGGTTTCAGAATAAGCGTCAGATCACATAGCCCGAGGCTAGGAATTTGCTCTGTTCAGCAAACACTAAGGACCTGTGCAAATAGATTACTTACACATAGTACAAACGTTAAAGGACATTACGATTGATTTACTTTATCGTTTCTATCCACTCACTCACATTCGTTTGACCGTTAACCGTCAAGTAATAACGTACAACTCACGTGTTACAGGATGTAGTCAATTTATCAATTTGTTTTTAAAATGTTTTCAAGAATAGATTTCGTGTGGACTCGTAGATATAAAATTCGTTTGATTAAAATAACATAAAATAACATAGCATGACTGCCTCTTTGGTCGAGTGGTTGCAAGCGCGACTGCTGAGCGTGAGGTTCTGCGTTCGATTCCCAGGTTCGGCAAAGTGTTATTGGGTTTTTCCGTATGAAAATTCTCAATAGTAGCACGGAGTCTGGAATTGTGCCCGGCAGATAACAATAGGCTCGCATCTATTACATGTGACTCAATAAAAGCATCGGTGAAATGTGGGTGTACACTTAGTACCTACACCTCTGCTTAACCCATTGGGGAGTACAGGCGTAATGCTAAAGTTCATTTGATCACGTTCAGACAATTATTACCGACACTTCCATGCTTCTTTGGAATAATTAATTAAATTAACTAGGGCCTTTGATATAAAATCATTAGAACTCACGCCGAGGAAGGTAGGTATATGCCTACTTATCTATGTTGCCATTACGTCTCCATATCGGTTATGAAATCTCCAGATAGACTGATACAAGTATGTTGACATCGCATAGCTGTATTTATGCAATTACAGCCCATTGCTATCCACAAGTGGACACAGTCTTCCCAAAACCTATGTCCCTCCATTACCCATAGTCACCATTAAATTCTCTCTCATGCAATTTTAAACGGTAATGCGGAGAGTGACCGTTCGTATTCGGATATCATGTAACAATTCGGATTTGAGCGTAACATCAACGCGTATCCCAATTTGAGTGTTCACACACGCAGTGAAACTCATGATTTGTATCATGAGTTTACCGATATTAATTGTTTATTAACGGTGTGACGCAAACGCGTATAAGCGCACAGCTACGTGCGTAGCTTGTAGCGCGTTACAAATCGACATGCGTAGTCGCAATGTGTTTAAAAAGCATTGTTTTTACTTTTTTGCTACGACCAAATCCTAGCTGTTAGAAACTGAAAATTACGTTACCCATCTCGCGATATTTTAAGCATTTATTGGAAAGTGTATACAGTAGCACTGCACTCACAAGATATTATCAGTAAACTACCGAAAAAACAGCAAAAACAATCATCGGCTATTGTATCGTCTGTCGATAGTTAAAATACGAGTCGTCACGTCAGTCTCGCTATCTTACTAGTAATTATTTACAAACATTATCAGTACAAATGTGTGTACGTGTGGCGCCTTGTATGGGCTACCAGTACTTACATCGACTCAAGTTTGGCAACATATAGTGGTGTCTTTGGGAGGCTTATGTTGATGATGTTACGATCGATTTAACCGTCTGTTTTATCGGTGACTAAGTAACTATTGATACAACAATGCATTTGGATGTTAACCTGTGTTTCTATCTATTTTTATTTGAACGAATAGCGAATGTGAGTATACAAGAATACTCGGGAGAATACTAGCATCAGTGAAATTTTGTAATATTTCCCGTTGATGTGAAGCAGGCTGAGTGACCACAGGTCAAATTATAACAAATGCGTAGTTAGATAGTATTGTGAAACCCATAGTAATACCTAAAACAACAAACCAACATGTTGAATATACACCGATTGTTACAACATATAATTATTTACCTTTGGGCAACTCAAAGTAGTACAATAGTATCGCCACTGGGTCTACAAAGTTTCTACGTGAGCTCAACAACCTAGCAAACATTTTGTCTACACATATAGCAAGTTAGGTGAGCCAACTGGTGCGCAGTAGTAGAGTCCATGGTATATTATATTGGAGCATCGAGTTCATAGTTGTTTGACCAGCTATCGATTTCGGCAGAAAGATTGAGTGTATTGAGGAGTGGTTCACTAATGTCTGTGTGGTTAGAATGTCCTGCGTAAATGTAGTTGAGGGTTTAATGATGAACGATTTTTAAGGTTTCTTAATAATCCGGATCCTAGGACCACGGGGGAAGTATACTAAAAAGAAGATAAACCACTATGTTGATATACAATTTCTGATTATTCTTTTCAAAACGGTAAAAAATCGAAGGTTAAATAAGCTCTTGCAGTCGTACAGGAATCTAAGAGAACTTTATAAGACCGTAATCAATAACACGTTTCTTTAACCATCCCTCAGTATCTTCACATTAAACCGCACGTGTTCACGTGCACACTAAAATATTTAAACAAATACGAGGAGTATATCAGAGCAAAAAGTATTTGAGATAAAATATTCATGTAATTTTTGCACCCACGGAAAATATAAGAATTACATTTATAATTCAGCTACGTACTTTGTCTTATCAGTCATTAACTGTTTAAGTAATGGAATTCAAACAAAATACATTATATAACGAAATAGAATACAAAAACATAGTAGAACTAGCTAAACCGTAGCACAATCAAATGGTGTTTACTTAAAAAGTAAGCAGCAAAACAAATTCAGGATTTAAAAAAGGCAAACATTACTCCTCTATACATAAAATAACAGTCAATACCAACTAAGTCACTATTTATAAGAAAAAGAAAAACATATTTAAAATGTAGCATCACAAACATCACATCACAACACAAGATAATCACAAAAACAACAGCAAAATCTCACCTTAAGCCATCGCCTTCTGGTCTCCGTCAAGAAATCGGAAAGCACCATCTTCAACACTGACAAAAATAAATAATATTTATTTGATACGATTAACCGCGTGCGGGCGAACTTGGCGCTACGAGCGACGTGCGAGCCAGTCTACGATCACTGAGGGAGTGTCGGACTTCGGAGGGCCGCGCGACTCTATCCTACAATACCCGTCCCCTGCACTCCCCCGTACTTTTAAACCCTGGTCCTTCGAGCTTCGATACTATGCTTAGGTCCTGAGGGACGCAACTGCGGTTATGATTGCTTAATAATCAAATTAAAAAGGGCGAAAAATACAATCAACTAAATGGATTCCGAAGGGGTTGTTTCACAAAGCGTTTTTGTTCTGTCGCAAAAATGTCAAGTTTAATGCAATTAGGGGTTACCGAAATAGTTATAATTAATTTCAATTTGTAACTTTTAGTTTGGGGCGGATAATAAATTTGTTCGTTTTAAAAATTAGTAAAAAAATAATACCACTTGCCTGTTTCCTAAAAATGTCTACTAAAATCATCAATCATTTATCCGTAATAAATATCATATAAAAATATCTCGCTAAATAAACCTTCCGAATAATAGTATTCCGTTGCACTATAATTTTCTTGTATCGTAACTGAAACAAGGAAACAACATACAAATTTACTTAGTTATACAGTTTTATAATTCTTTGACACACATGGCTTTGTTACACCTAGCTTATTTATCTTTATATATTCCCGTGCGCACGTTTACTAACAGTTATGCTTATGATAAGTTCATTATAGCATTATATTCCACTATCGAAATATATCTTAAAGTTAATAGGATCGTTGTTACGTAATTTCCGCATTAAATTTATATATGAATAATATCAATAAATATGTTTAACTTATCGTTATTTAAAATTTTTAAATTGTAACAGCTCCTTTGAATTCGTTGTCACCGAACTCAATAAACAAAACAGCATAATCTTACTGATACAAACAACCGCAAACACTTCACCACTATTCCATTCAAAACCAAATAATCTTAAGATCTATTTATCTTATATCTTATCAGGCCAAGTACAACCTCACTATTACTACATTTACTACAATAGGACTCTACACAATAACCACGACGACGTAGCAACACCAAACGCGTCACAAGTTATCGCCACGATCGACAGAACAGTTACATCGATTACAATAGACACATGCGTAAGTTATATTGACATCGTTACGGTCCTATGAGCCGGAATTTTTGTTTTCTTCTATTAAAAATATCTAAAATTAAATAGTAAATCTAAGAGGAAAGCCGCGCTTAAAAATTAACTCAAAGAACAAGAAAGATATCTGAATAAAGCGTTCCGTTATCTAGACATCTAAAACAATCTAGATCTACAAATATTAATTAACGTAAACCTAGATAAGTCTAGTGATATTAAAGGACGGCTTTAGTCTACTAACAATTTTAAGACCCTGAGTGCGAATCTCAAACTATACAAAAATTTAATTAATTAGATTATACAAGACCACTAAATATCTACCATAAAATGCTTAACGAAAATGGAACTTGTCAATAAAACGATAATAATAAACTTTTTTCAATAAGGTCAAAAAAAAAGGTATAGCAGAGACTTATGAACAAGTACTATGTCATTTAACTAGTTTAATAACAGTTACCACTGGTAACTTGCAACATTAAATTGTTCACGCGATACTGCGAGAACGTACAATTTCTATTCGACGAAATGATATATAAGAAAAATCCAAGCATTATGTTAGCGAAGACACTGCCTTCCAACCAACAAACTACCTTCCTTACAACCTATATTCCAAATTCCAACTCTGTTCAATATTGTTAGGTTTCAAGTCCCAACCTTTTTTGTGAATGAGTAATGAAGCTAATTATTTCTAACCAGTAAGGATAATAATTAATTATGTAAGAACAGCACGAGCGTAAGTAAATTATATTTCAGTTTTTTATTGTATTTACGTAATTTAGGGTTCTCAGACAATATCAGTAATACTTTGTGGTTATCCTACTATTAATTTTACTAGTTTTTTTTTACTTAAAGGCTTTTGGCTTTGAATTTACTTAAAGTTATAAAATATTTTCCTTATTTAATTGAGCGAGGGATAAAGCAAATATACAAATTTATATATTAAATCACTCTTAAAAACTCATTTCAATTATCCTTCAAAGTTTCATAACTTTGAAATTAATTATAAACAAAGATAATTATGTTATTAACAAACCATTATGATTAGTCGACAAAGTTACACTGTAAAAATAAAAACGAAAAAAACTTTTCATTTATAGAACATTAAATTTCTATACAATCATCAGTTACTTTGAATACTGACTGTATCTTACTAAGACGAAAATTAAACCTCCTACGCAAGTCTCGACTCACTCTTTGCTTTTATGACTACTATCAATTAGTACCAGCACAAAAGGCACAGTGGTTAATGTTATCAATTCATTGTGAATACTTACACAAAAATATCAAATCAGTACGAGCACTCCAGCCATATTGGTTTTATCAAAATATGCGCAGCAACACTACGGACAATTGTTATTGATATTGTTTATCGGTTTAAAAAACCACAGCCACATAACTAATAAACTATTTTATGGAGATGAATCAGAAAAAAAAATATGCATAATGACGTTATTTATTGTTATTCATAATTTTAAAGTAAATAGTTGTGTGTGACGTGACATAATATAGGCTAATTCATTTGTATCTAATGAGGACAAGGAAGAGTCTCCACTAAACATCGCATGACTTTTTAAATCGCATCTTTAGCAGAAAGATGCCGTTTAAAAAGTCATAAGAATTATCTTGGCTCAGGCTACTAAAGACGAATAGGGTATTTAACGCATTTTCCAATAAGTATAGATCAGTGATGATGATGAGAGAGTGATGATGAGTCGACGATATAAGGTAAATTGTAGGGTTAATATAGATGAGATTAGCGTAGTACGGAGAAGAGTGACGTGAGCATTATAGGCTTAACATCGGCAATGGTGAATTCATACACGGTGGACGATGATGAAAATTATGGATGACATTATCACTCATGTCTCATGGAAGGAATCATAGCTATATACATATCTACCACATAGATCGGTAAAACAGCGAGGTTAAGCAACGCTAGCAGTAGTCAACCCTGGGATGGGTGACCGTTCGTTACGCACCAGTTCGTTCCAGGTGTCATACGAATCCCTATGATAGTCGTTACGGGTGTCAGCAAGTGTAGCTACTTGTATGTCATTTTTCGCTTGAATTGCGCAATCGATATTATCACCGAGTTCTTATTGAAAGTTTTTTTTTTTTCGTTTATTCACTTATTTTTGAGGGTTACCAGATACAATAAAAAATGTAATGATTTCTTGATTAGATTTGTCTGGAGAGCAGCCCTAAACAATAAGAACACGGTGGTAATATTGATTGTGTAATTTAAGCGAAAAACGACATACAAGTAGGTACAAAAAAGCATAAATTATCACATACATCACTTACTACTTACATTTTATTTTGTACCAATGTCGTATGCCAAATTTTCCAACTCTACTGCAGGTGTACCACGAGGAAAAAAGAAATTCCTCGTGGTACACCCAGGTGAACGAATAGCTGCACCACGAGGAAATACCCGTTGAGAAAAGGCTAAGCAGATGATCGTAGCTCATGTCTGGTTCAAATAAGAAATAACTAATACCTTGAGGGAGTCGCTAAATTTCACTATATAACAATTATAATGACCTTTAGATGCCTTCAAACCGCAAATAGTCAACAACACTGTTGTGTTATATAACGAAATTGTTTTTAAATCCGTCATAAAATTTTGCGCTCTACAAGGTTGAGATTTTATGAAAACTAGCTCTAGAAAGTAAGTAGTTAAGTTGATAGCAACAATGTCAATAATCTACTTTTAAAGTACTTTAAAAAATCCATCATAAAATGTTCACAACGAAATCAATTTTAAAAGATTGTTACTCGACAGGCATATTCTTGTTTATAAGGACCAATTTAGTTAGGATCCTAAGACCAAGTTTCTAACTACCAATTGTCTAGTTATCCGTATGCCAAGACCATCGGCTTAATGTGCTCTTCAACACACGAAGGAATCTTGATGTTAGCTATGCAATATCGATCGCTCTGATGTAGCCCTTTTGTCAAGAACATGGCTAACAAACCACATCCTAGTATTAGACAAAAAAGATTACTATATCTTACTGACATCTACTAAACAAATCTATAAATCCTAGTGAACTATTGACAACTTTGAAGTGACCAGCGGTTTCAACTGATACTCCATCTACATCAAGTATACATTATTCTTGTCACACATACATAACTTCACGCCATTTTCCTATGGGGGTAGGTAGACACTATAGAACATGTTACAATCCTTACACATACCCATTCACATTCATCTTTTAAAAGAATCTGGTTGCGAATACTTTGCACCTGACCGTTTTCAAGGACATCAACAATAATCTAATATCATAAACATCCGAGCCCATTCTTCAGTAGCTTTCACTACGTCCCCTAGCGTCACGCCGGCACGCGTCACCTGCGTGCCTGTTGCTACCAAACTGGGTCAAGGAGCGGTTTCCCTAATCCCCCTTATTACCTTCAATCAATTGTTCGTTATCCGCTATGAAAAATATATTTTCTCAATCCACACCCGAAGTTTATAATTAGGGGTTTTCCCAAAGTAAAACAATAATATTTATATTAGCATTATTACCTTAATTGTTTATTATGTGGTCTAAGTTTTGTGGTCGAAAAAATTTTATTGCGACATCTTATAGGAAATGTTTCCTACAAGATACACTATTAAGATTTTGGGTTCTGTAAGAATAATAGATTGCCAAACATTCGCCTTTCATTGGTTATGTAAATATGTTGACGACAGAATATGATGATATCCTTATACTCGTACGGCTATTTTTTTTAAGGAAAAACCCTTGTCCCACCACTATGATTTCTCCTGTGTCGTGGGTACATTTTTACAAACATATATGTCACATGCACACACAACCAGACCCGAAACAACTATCTGTAGATCATACAAATATTTATTCCGTGCGGGAATCGAACCCGCGACAGTAAGCGCAGAAAGCTAATCACTTAGCCACTGCGCCAACCGTGTCGTCGTTATTAAAATCAACCTGAGCCAGAGTGACGGAGTCATCATCCATACTTAGAGCCTAGTGCGTATTGGGGTACGTCAAGAGTCTCCAATTCGTAGCGTGGTCACCACTGCTTTCACAAAAGCGATTCATCGAAAATGAATGCCTATCTGAATAACAATATTATTCTATTTACATATTCTATGAACTATAAAGCATGTCATTATAAACTATTTATTTCCTCTAACTATAGTAATGTATGAATGGAAATCCCGTAAACCACACTACCTAATCCCAACGGGTCATAAATGAACTAAATACGTCACACGCCGATGAATTCATTACCATTAGGTATACCCATCTCTTTCCTGTCGCTGTGGCTTTAGAGATATGACGTAAGTCAGGTGTTATGACTTAATTATCCCTGGTAGGATAGATTTTAGTTTCCTATTATTATACATATATGGTGGGCAGCGGCGTGCACACAGTTTTTAGACAGGGTAAGCAGAAAAATTTAAAAGCTTACTTACCAACAATTCCTATTGCATATTGGAATTGGTTCGGCGTCATGTCGATTAAATAATGATGTATGTGTATTTTCCACCTCAATTATCTTATCAGTGCAGGCAGTGTTTTTGTTTTAATGAGACAGTATTTTTTTGGACATAAATAGGACAATGTTATCTGTGGGCACGGTAAGTGTATGGACATATTTTAAAATCCGTTACACTGGTAAGGCAATAATATTGATCTTCACCTACGAATGTTTACAAAACAGAAGAACACATGACAGAAGAAGATGGATAGTTTATTAGCCAAGTTATGTGATCCGGATAAGCTATTTGAATCAATGGTTTCATGTCCTAAGGATTGTTCAACGAAAGAAGTTTACGCGATAAAATGTTGATAACCATAGAAACACGGATATTATGATAGTTCTATATGAGTATTCAATAGATGATGTGTCATATAATTCAACATAATAACACGACGTTATTAAGTCCCATGTGTATAATAAAGGGCGTGTCTATTGTCATCTACCACACAATTCAAAACACATATAATAAAATTAAATAATTAAAATGGAATGTTATTTCTATATTAATTGACGTATTGGGCTTGCCCTCTCATGGGTATATCACATTGTCAAACTTTGTGTGTGTGACTGTTTCTATGCGCAGGTAATCCATCATAAATCCTTATATCAAAATGAAATTTACTTACGCCACAAGTTTTGCCCTAAAACTCGCAAGCCCGGAATAAATAATTTTAGACAAGATAAAAACTATGCTAATGTTATTCAGATCTCACGAAAATTCTAACTGTGAAAGTCCAAAAATCACATTTTCGCCTTTATTACTAGACACGGTGAACTGAACCATAAGGTACCTACCTACCTACGTAACGACTGAATTATAATAAAGGCACTTGCTGAGAGCAAAAGACTTCAGTCGCCGGTTGAGGTAGGTACCATGAATACTGATGTTGTTTACGACGTCTGGCGGCCATTATGAATCCAAAACAACAAGATGTCAGCAACCGGCAGCAACCTTAGGGACTGGACACATTTGTACGCAATTACCGGGAACGAAACGAATGAAACGGATCAACTTAAAACTTTTTTATTCGTGTAGCATAAAAAGGCGCCCACTTACAAATCGTTTAGCGATATTTCATACGGCCCGACTTGTTCAGTTGAAATGATATGAAATTATGAAAACTTGTTCAGTTGAAATGAAATTATTTATTTTGCAATTACGATTTTTCAATCACTTTTACACGTCTTTAAAGTTGAATATAACATTATCATTCGGTGTGTTCATTACGCAGTCTGTTGCAGCTTGTGGGTAGGCAGGAAGACGGGTACTGATAAGTACAAATGCAGTAAATGATTGGCAATTACTCTTACATATTTTTTAAAAGGCCGTCCCAAGCTTCTCTTTCAACGTTTTGGGGACACATGTTTAGATTCCAGCAGACGGATTTATTTTGAAGAGGAACATATTGTTCTGGTGCGGCGTTCTTCTTTTGTCTGTATAAGCACTTTCATGGCATTTGATCATTCTATGTTGTAGGTATAGATAAGTCAATAAGAAATCACATCTCATCGACAACGGAGGCGATGTCGGACGTTTCGTACAAATATTACAGTCCTTTATCAAATCCCCTGAGAGTCCAGGCAAAATATTACGAGATTCTTACTGAACTTACCAAAGCCACAGTTTTGAATAATGACGAAACATGATTTTCTATTAAATGTATACTCACTGTTGAAGCTACTAAAATAAATTGTCAGTAAAATTTTGCATTTAGTGGTGTAATAGTAATGATAAGGTACAATGGGGTTGACGTATCCATGTGGATAAAAACCCTCTATTAATATTTAAGAAAAAAAAATGCATCACTGCTATTATTAAAATTTCTGATGTTCATAATTATCTTACGTAAAGCTAAGTGACCTTTGTCCATTGGCACGTTCCAAGTTGTGTTTATACCAAAATTAAACAAAGTCAAGGCGACCGTCAATTTAACATGAAGACGAAACACAAAATAGACACACTTTGACATTGTTACTTTGAAGACGAGGACTGACCAACGTAGAATAAAGAATATCGAGACAGTACCACAAGTAAACACTGTGAAACTCATCGAATATGATAATAAAAAAACCGGCGTCTTTTAGACCGTACGCCTTAAATTTTCTGGAATAAACGAAAAGGCCTTGATAGTGATGATAATCGCCATTGCACTGCCATTTAAGGTAGTTGATATACATGTGAATTGGCATACTATTCGTAGAATTATCGACTACTAAAGAATACACCTATTGTTGCACAGGAGTTCGGGTTATTCTGCTATTCATTTACCCAAGAGCTTAAATTCAAAGTATAAGTATGCATTTTCTTAAAAACCTACCAGGAAGTGCAGTAATAGTTTACAAACATACATCTCACTTGCAGACTTAACAAAACTCGAAATTATGTCAGTAGTAGGTATGAAATATTTGCTCCTTTCAGGAATGCAACTCGCGACACGAGACGCAAAAAGCCAAGTGCTTACCACAGTGACAATCGTGCCATCAAATCGAAGTTAATCCTAAAACAAAGCAGCCTCACGGCTAACTATCTAAATGTTACTGGAGGTCAGGTTCTCCATTATAAAGGAGAGATCTTGATAACACGATCGCATTGACGCGCAAATTTTTCTCTCCAACAATTTTAACCTCGATACAATGACGTCTTCACTTACCGTCAAGAATCAGTGCAAATATTATCACAAACGCGGAAGATATAAAATTTGATGTAACTTTAACTGTTTGAGATGAAATCTCTTCAAATTAAAGATTGACTTGACATATCTTCCTTATAACATTACGTCAAAGAAGGCCTTCGTTTTAAAAAAATAACCGTCATCGAATAAATGGTTATCATAAATATGTAATTCAACCTACTTTCAATAAATTAATTTTTAAAAATATATTATTAGATTAGCGCATCGAAATAATATGTCCTCACATATTATTTCGATGGATTAGCGTAGGTTAGTGTTAGAATTTGATGTTAAATCATATTTTTTCTAAAATTGGTGGTAACGAATCCGATCAAAATACTTTAATGTTCATATAGAAATAATTAGGATTGTTGGTCTGTGTGTCATACATTTTTATTCTCAAAATCTCTTTTTAAATGCCTCACACCTATTTCTTGCTAATATTATCATGATTACATACAGTTCTAAATATCCCACGGACATACACCCAAACCTGGATCAACAATCTGTAGACCATACAAATATTTGCCTCGTGCGGGAATTGAACACCTGACTCAAAACACAGAAAGCAAGACGTTTATCCTATTTATATGATTATTGTCATAACTATACCTAACAATTCATTTTGCGTGTAAAAAAGCGACTTTACTCTTAATTAGTATAGCTTAGCATAATTATTAATCACCCAACAGTAGAAGCTAAGGCGAGCTGCTTGCTAATCAATTATCTCGGTCATTATCACCCATTATTTAATTAACTACTTGAATAATGAACTGATTTGATGATAACATTAATAAATTTAGTAATCTTTTGATCTTATATGTATATCTTCGTTAAACATTAAAATAATTTAAGACGGTGTAATCCTATCCTATCCTACTAATATTATAAATACCAAAGTTTGTGACGATGGATGGACGGATGGATGGATCTTTGTTACTCTTTCACGCCAGAACGGCTGAACGGATCTGGATGAATTTTTGCACAGAGATAGATTATAGTCTGGAATAGCACATAGGCTACTTTTTATCCCAGGAAAATGCACGGATTCGTAATCCACGCCGGCGAAGCCGCGGGCGGATGCTAGTATTTTATAAGCACAAGCCATGGCTAGGGCCGATATAGTCAACAAAGGTAATTACACTGCAAGGGAAACAGGTACATAAAATTATTAATTAGTTTTAAATGATTGCCTAATTGTACTATGGACTTAACAGAATTTTCAACCAGAAAACCGATCATATGGTTAACTATAATATATATAAAAATGTATTAATTACAAGTGTTTTTGTTTTTTATATATCACCACCTTTTAAACCTTGAATACTTAGTAAGTGTATAATGCTAATAAAACACTATTATATGCTATCAGACACTCATATTAAACGTACAAGTATGCTGAAACTAGGACACATAGCACGACCAAATAGCTATGGTTTAATTAAAATATGTCGCGATAAGATTAGAAATGGCACAATGGAGCGACGTCGTCGTATTGTTGATTAAATGTAATAATTACACGGCTTATGTAATGTTTTCACTGGGAGAGTTGGTGACGTAAGGGTCGAACTGCATCATCATACTTGACCTAGTCCACTAGTGGACAGTGGACATACAACCAGTGCCGGATTAACCACGTAGCAAGAGAAGCAATTGCTACGGGCCCCGCGCAAAAGGGGGCCCCGCGTATCCAAACCCACACCTCCGCAGCTCCGCCTGAGCGGATTTTTTTGAGTGGAACTTTTTAAGTCGTGGTATATTGAATTTACTTAATGTCACAAAAACGTGAAACTTTACACCTGTTTTTCGACTAAGACAATCCACGTCAGACAATCGGTAACCGATTATTTTGTTGGCGAAAATAAAACACAGAATTTCATACCTTAACTCACAAATTCTAATAAAAATTAAATTTATACTTAGGGCCCCTCGATAGAATTTTCTACGGGCCCCGCGGTTGCTTTATCCGGCCTGCAAACAAGTACACCGCCTAAGTTCCATTTAAGCTAATAACTTTAAATTAACTAGACTTTACAAATACTTAACAGTATTTTTTAATATTTTGGATCTTAATATGATATTTATTATCTACAGGTAAGGTCAACATTGTTTATTTAGAGGTCCAATGTTGACGATCATCGGTTGGCGATATTTGGCTTAGGTCAGTAATGTTTTAAGATGTAAGATTTTCTATCTGTCAGGGGTTTTTTTTTGTTTTTTATAACTTTGGCCCACACTAGGCATAATTCCTGTATCGTGGGTGCGTTTATACCACAAATATTCACATGGACATACACACACGAAACATCTGTAGATCATACAAATATTTGTTCCGTGTGGAATCGAATACGCGCCACGTACCGCAGCAGTCGATCGGTCAACTACTGCACCAACCGCGCCAATTGTAATAAATAGGCTTTACAAACACTTTACAATACTTTTTCGTGGCACTTTGAATAATTGTATGGTCTTTCTTATCTAACATTGTTCATTTCGACGTCCAATATTGACGATCATCGATTATCGATATTTAGGCTGAGCCAGTAATACGCGTAAGATGTCGCTGCGCCTGCCAAGTTCTATCTGTGATTTTTGATAGGTTTCGGGAAACAACAAAAACTAATTATTTTTTAAAGAATACATTATATAAAAAACCGGCCAGGTGCGAGTCGGACTCGCGCACGAAGGGTTCCGTACCATTGACTAGGTAAACAACGGTAGGTATTTATTATTAAAGTAAAAATACAACTAAGTATTTTGTGAACATTTCAAGTGCCTACCTGTTGCCATTATTGATATCGAGCAAAAAAGAGCAAACAAATCGCGTTTGTTGTATGGGAGTCCCCCTTAAATATTTATTCTATTTTGTTTTTAGTATTTGTTGTTATAGCGGCAACAGAAATACATAATTTGTGAAAATTTCAACCGTCTAGCTATCGCGGTTCTTGAGATACAGCCTGGTAACAGACAGACGGACGGAAATACAGCGAAGTCTTAGTAATAGGGTCCCATTTTTACCCTTTGGGTACGGAACCATACAAAACTGACAATGCAGCGACTTCATAAAATTATATCAAACTATAAAAACTACTTACAAAGAGAGAATTTTTTTCGTTAAAAAATGCGCATTTGGTACTTGGCAGGCGCAGTGACGATGTAAGGTTTTCTATCGGTTGGGCGTATCCCGCGGAGATTAGATGGACATATGTAGGTACAAGCTGGAAACCTCACCACGTTATTCACTTTTTTAGGTTAGGTTTGTTATGGCGCCAAAAGAGCAAACGACATACAATGTTGTCAAGACATCACATAATTCTATTTTGACCGTACGTTAGTGAAAGTAGTGCGCTTTTCTACTTCATCATCAGCCAGAAGACGTCCACTGCTGAACGAAGGCCTCCCCCAGGGGGAGGGGGTGCCATAATCCCCACGCTTGGCAGGCGGCTTGGGGATCACAGTGGCTCACCGATTAGTGAGAGGACGTTGCTGCCCGTCCTCCGGTGTCTGGCCGCATTTTTAAGACGTCGACCCGGGTCTTTACTAGTTAGAAAGCCTCTTTTATGAAATTATCATATGAACGATATAACTATGTCCAAGCTATTGACATAATTGCCATAACTGCCATAAATCGGTCAAGGCGAGGCATATGCACGGGGCACGTCGATGCCAAGCGTTATCATAATGTAGATACCATCGGTACAGATACGTCATGGATTACTTATGTTCATTGCTTTGTTTCAGCCATATTACAACAAATAATTGCTATGGATCGATGTGTTTCATGGGTAGGAATATGTTGCATTATAGAATAAAACTAGCGGGTGTCAATTTTGCGCCAGGAACTGTTTGTTACTTTTCTTTTTTTACTTTTCTTAATGATAAAATCTTAGTTTTAAAGCGTATATCCTACTTCCTACTAATATTATAAATGTAAAAGTTAGTGAGGATGGACGGATGAATCTATGGATGGATGGATCTTCGTTACTCTTTCACGCCAGAACGGGTGAACGGATCTGGATGAAATTTGGCATAGAGATAGATTATAGTCTGGAATAGCACATATGCTACTTTTTATCCCGGAAAAATATACGGGTTCGTAAACCACGCGGGCGAAGCCGCGGGCGGAAGCTAGTATGTTATTTATTATTATTACATAGTCCGAAATTTACCTAATCAATATGATGTAAATTATTTTGAAACCTCTGCCAAGGTATGTCTGCCTCATTCAGTCTAATGGTCTCAAGCGCAACCGCTAAGCATCGGGTCTTGGGTTCGATTCCCGGGTCGAGCAAAATTTTATTGTTTAATTCTTAGTAGAAGCGAAATGTGGGTAACCCTCCCTCTCTGCCCAACCCTTCCGGAAATATAGGCGTGATGCTATGTCATATTATGTTATTCTGCCAGGGCACTTCGTTAACTTTTTGTTAGCTGTGTAATGAAAGTTTATTTTAACAATCTGATCCGATCCTAATCTGATCCGCTTAGTGGAGAGGTCGGAGCGACCCAATCCGAGTCCTAAACGCGATAATGCGTAAAAACAAATTAATTAAAGCAACTTACACTAGAAGCTTAATATAAGACATAATAGATTAATTCCACATTATAATGAGATACAAAAGTGTCTGTTTATATAGATATCGAGTCTTATCTTATCAACATCTAATCGAATTATATTCACCTTAATTAAATCTAACCTTCAGATTAGGTCAACAATATATTGTTAATTGAGCCTCCACATCGATATGACACGTCCAAGGTTCGGTCCTGGCCGTGCTAATTATCATACGTGTTCGATAAACCAGTATCTAGGTCATCAGATTCTTTACCTGCGGCTATTGAAGTTCTGTTCAGGTGATTTGGCTCAATCCAGGTTGTACCTTATCATAAGGGTGAGCGGCTGTGAAACCTGCCTACAATATTAGACAGGCTATCTCGTATATGTTGTACTTTCAATTTAACATAATCTTATCACGCTAGAATTCCACAAAGGTATGGCAGAGGCCTCATTTCATCGATGCCGTTATTAAATCCTATGGCATTGGAGAGATCCTATTGCCACTTACTGAGTACAATTCTAAACTCCAAGCAGTTACTGAATAGGTATTTCCTTAGAAAAAAACTCCTAAAAAACACTGCTTGACGCGGAAATCGAACCCACGCTTGAAGCCTTAAATTTAGCCTAGACGCTTGTGTTGCAAGCGGGTGTCAGTTTAATTTAGAAAGCTGATCATCTTATTTTTCTAACAAAAATACATTTTGATTTTATAATCTAACAAGACGATAGACACCAAAATGAAATTAATTCGTTAACATTTACACCTAAGAACCAATTACACTCAGACACCTATTTTGGGTGTATTCCAAGACAATTTTAACAGAAGCCGGCAGCTAAACGATACTCTTAAGTTAATATCTTTTCGTTATATTGTAAGTAGAGTGAAGTCCACAACTTTCCAATCTTCCGTCAAGTAGTGTCCAAGTTAGTGTTAGTGGACTGAAAAATTGTCACAGTTGACAGTGATGGGCAGTTAATTGAAGAATACTTTTCTCTTTCGTTATTTTTGTGCCTTAAACAACAGCAGCATTAAATATAGTTCGTTCGTTTATGCCTGAATCATTGGCATTGCTTACTATAGGTGAATGACTTAGAGAAATGAGTTATAGCATTTTATAATATGCAACTGTCTTGAGCTGACCTTTTTCTTAAGTCGTATAGTTACCGTGACACATGAGAATTGCCCATACCATGGTACCTCAACGGAAATTTTGCTAGTCAGCAAGATCCTTAGCGAGGCTGATTGCTCAGGGCACACCAAACGTATATCCTCACTCCATTTTTTCTTTAATTCATTAAGACACACGCGGCGCCCGGCTATGAGACGCAATAAATTTTTATATTGTATTTAATTTGCATCACTTAACAGGTTGCAGTTTACTCCGGGAGTGTTTACTGCTTTAAAAGAATAACAAAGCGAGACTGAAAAGAGCCTCCAGCCGAGTATTTATATTCTTAGTAACATTTTTAATACTATTGTCTCAACGCGGGCCGGTTCAGGCAAGGGTCCGAAAAGCAGAAGCCTCCATGCAGCCTTTCTTATCTTTCTTTCTTTTTTTTAAAAACATTGCCCCACACTAGGATTTCTCCTGTGTCGTAGGTACAGTTTACAAACATATATGTCACATGCACACACAACCAGGCCCGAAACAACTATCTGTAGATCATACAAATATTTGTTCCGTGCGGGAATCGAACCCGCGACACCTAGCGCAGCAGTCAATCTCTCAACACACTGCGCCAATCGTGCTGTCTAAGCCTTTACCTGACCATCAGAAGTTTCACATAATGACCGTTTATTTTTATTGTGAATTTTACCATTTATCGTTTTTGTTACGCAAAGGATTGTCCCGCGCTCAGCTGACCAAATACGTCAGAACAAATAAGCCACTAAAAATGTTTCGTAACGAAAATTGAAACAGCTGTGTGAAGCCGCGTAGCACCGCGTCATGTCGCATGCCGTTACGCACGTGCCGTAGCCGCGTAGACCTACGGCCGCTACGCCACGCGTCACTGCTACACGAACAATTTGGTAGGCCGTAATCAGTATGACGTCATGTTGATTAATTGATGATACTTGGTTTTAAAAGCGTTGAGGTGTTTGGTAATTCATTGATCTCTATTTAAAACTAGTATGGTTCCCCAAAAAATTTGCCATCCCTTGACCAAAATTACGACGATACAGTGGCGGCGGCGGCGGTGGCGTAGTGGCTAAGCGATTAGCTTTCTGCGCCAAGTGTCGTGGGTTCGATCCCCGCACGGAACAAATATTTGTATGATCTACAGATAATTGTTTCGGGTCTGGGTGTTAGTGTGTATGTCAATATATGTGTTTGTAAACGCACCCACGATACAGGAATTACTACAAGGGTGGAGCAAAGTTGAAAAAAAAAATTGCTCAGTGTATTAATCACAGAGGGGTGGGCAGCGGTGCCCTGCATTTGATATGAGTGTGATTCGAACCCGCTAAACGCTGCACCGAAAGTCACTGCGGCAACTGAGCCAACAGTATAAAAGGCAATTAATATTTTAATGTGATTGTGTATTTTGTTAACTTACAGACTATGTATTAATGTTATCAAGCCACAAATGCTAAAAACCTTGAACTGTTGCGGTGAACTGACGCCATATACTTAGCTTAGCAGCCTTGACTGGAAAAGGGCAGCAGTAATATTAGAAATGTAGTTAGTTGGCAACATGGCGCAATATAAGGTATTTTTATATGCATGCGTAAGAGAGTTATTTGTTCAAAATTAAATAATGAACACTACCTTCCTGTAAACTAATTGTGAATAAGTTGCTAGTGTGCCTTTATAAATAAATTTAAAAAAAATGGGTAATTTTTTTCTTATTCCGCATTTTTTGCATGAAAATTGAATTAAAAGTACATCTTTTTTTGTATAAGTTACCCTCTTCAGTCATTGTATTATATAGATCTTTTGTTGAATAGCATTTGTGTATAGTTTATGTGTATAGCATTTTGTTTTTGTAAAATCTAAATACCTATTACTTCATATCACAAAATCATTGCACATCTTATATAAGTCGTCGTTTTGATCAAAGAACTCTATTTCAGAAACAGCGAACACCTACAATAGAAAAATTCATCTATTTTTATTCTAGATGCCCAAGGAAAGCTCTCAGAACTAAATCTAGAACAATAACAGATTATATAGGGATGTAACCGGACCGGAGCAGCGTCGGGAACACGTGCCGGTTATAAGAAAAGAAAGAAGGCAGGAGACAGTCAACACGCTGCCTGCCCCGTGTCTCACAACACGGATAAAATTTACGTGGAAGGACTAAGATAGATGACAAAGTAAAAGAATAAACGGGTTTCTGTCTCCAAGCGTGCTCATTCATATTAATACTTTAGAAAAATTGACCTTTTCTTGTTGTCCGATAATTTTCCATAGCTGGGCAAGGGTCTCCTCTAGATATCTTTCCACAGTTTCCACACCTCTCGCTGTATTGCACTCTTCGGCCAGGTCATAGTAAAGGCATCTAAGTCATTACGCCAGCCTTTCCTAGACCTACTTCAGCGTGTACGCTTGTTCTCAGGTTATTTGACGACACGGTTGGCGCAGTGGCTAAACGATTAGCTTTCTGCGCTAGGTGTCGCGGGTTCGATCCCCGCACGGAACAAATATTTGTATGATCTACAGATAGTTGTTTCGGGTCTGGTTGTGTGTGCATGTGACATGTATGTTTGTAAACTGTTCCCACGATACAAGAGAAATCCTAGTGTGGGGCAATGTTTAAAAAAAAATAGTTTCGCTTTGCGTAACTATCTATATGTCCGGAACTAGATTTTGTGGAAGTTAGCGTAACCAGCCTTCACCATACACCAATGGGTGGTCATAGTATCATACAATCGTATTTATTTTGCACCTCATAAATATTTAAGCATCAACAAAATAATATATAGGTAATCAAAATAACAATCATATGCGTATACGCAAACATTGTATCAAGGTCATCGAAGAGCTCTAATTCAAAATATTTGTCTTACCCACATATTATGTCAAGTAAACCTAGCTAAGACTTTAAACCTATAGTCTTTGGTCTTATCAGTTGGTTATCAGGCCCCATCTAGTGGCACTATTTGGAATGAGGTGTTTTTTTCCGTTAGCTTGTGGGCCAATGACGGGGGTCTGCGAGGGACGTAGCCGGGTCACTCAGTTGCAGTGCAATGTTAACTACAACAAGATAGGGTTAATTATATCAGTTCATTAATATTATCCATTTTCTTTTTGTCTTGCCATATATAAAACTAGCTTCCGCTCGCGGCTTCGCCCGCGTGGTTTACGAACCCGTACGTTTTCACGAGATAATAAGTAGCCGATGTGCTATTCCAGACTATAATCTATCTCTGTGCCAAATTTCATCTAGATCCTTTCAGTCGCTTTGGCGTGAAAGAGTAACAAAAATCCATCCATCCATCCATCCTCACAAACTTTTACATTTATAATATCAGTAGGATAGGATAGGATTGATAATTGAAAATATAAAGATGTAGATAGAGATAACTTGTGAGATGATGATTTAATTTATAAACAAATATTATCACAACTCGTAAATGTATCATAACCCATAAGGGCTTGTTCACACTGCCTACGTTGACGCAGATGCTTCATTTTATGTTAACTGCACACCGGCCACTGATAGCGCAGTCCTTCTTACTCACTTCTGGACTGGGACTATCAAGATTGCCATCGACTCGCTAAGAAGTAGATCAAAACGAGAACCATACAGATTATCTTAATGCTCACCGTTCAATACACAATGGTAACGTTTTAACAGCGTCTCTTGAGATATCTCTCCCGAGAACTATTCACACAGCGATTATAGACCACTCACAAAATACCCTTGCTTTGTTCTTACATTATCATAAAATAATCATACAGATATTCTAGTTATATTTTTATCGATAAGAACGACATTCAAACCAATATCTTGGAAAAGTCTTGGAAAAGCTCGATATTGTAAATCCACATAAATGAATTAAAGTACCAATTTTTAAAGAAAAAGCTTGTATACATTTCAACGCCTGGGTAAAGGTTTTAGAGTAAGCTTTTTATTTGGACAGTAACAGGTCGTGACCTGAGCAGCCAGGATGTTTAAAAGGGTCTAAGAGCAATAAACCCTGTAAATTCGGGGATCAAGTCAAACGTAAGCAAGTAATAAATAAAAGCCTTTTTGATTTAAAAAGTGAGTGTTAACAAAGATTTGAGATTAATCATGTCTAACGAATGTATAATGGGAAAGTTTCCTGCCTTTTTTCAAGCGTTGCATAGGTACGGTTAAAGGCAAAGGTTAAAGGTCTTGGGCTCGTTAGCAAGCGCACAATTAATCAGATTTCTGTTGCAGATTTATAGATATACATGATTCAATGTAACGTTACTCTGTGTAAAAAAACTGACGGCACGGTTGGCGCAGTGGTTGAGAGATCGACTGCTGAGCTACGTGCCGCGGGTTCGATTCCCGCACGGAACAAATATTTGTATGATCTACAGATAGTTGTTTCGGGTCTGGGTCTTTGTGTATGTGAAAGCACGTAAAGCCGGTGGTCCTGCGCCTGATCTCTCTCCGGTCGTGTCGGATTGCCGTCCCATCGGACTAAGAGAGTGAAGGAATAGAGAGAGCACCTGTGTTTCCGCACACACTTGTGCTCTATAATATCTCTTGCGTAGTTGGCTAATCTCCGGTGAGATTGGCCGCCGTGACCGAAACCGGTCAGGAGGACATTACTCTGTGTAAATGTTTACTTTGTTTACACGAGCATTACATTGAAAGTATAATAATAATTACATAATATAGCTTCATGCCTGTATTCCTCGAGGAGTTAGACAGTGGGTGTTGTTGTACATTTCTCTATGCAAATGGTGGGTTAGCATGAGCATATTGCCCTCATCCGAAAAAATTCTAAATTCCAGTCTACTATTGGAAATTTCCATACATAAAAGTCCAATACAACTTTACCCGACCCGGGGATCGAAAATTAAGACCCCACGCTCAGCTGTCGTGGTTGCAACCACTATTGACGCAATTTAGCAGGAGCTATAACACTGCGACCCGGGTACGTCTTAAAACTGCGGCCAGACACCGGAGGACGGGCAGCAGCGTCCTCTCACTAATCGGTGAGCCACCGCGATCCCCTAGCCGCCTGCCAAGCGTGGGGATTATGGCAACCCCCCCCCCCCCCCCTTGGGGGAGGCCTTCGTTCAGCAATGGACGTCTTCTAGCTGATGATGATGTATAACACTGCTGACACTAGATTTGACTGTGGAAAGCGTTTTTAGAGGCTGGATAACATTTAGGGTAAATAATTAAAAAATGCACATACACGTTAACATCGTTTACCAATTACCTTATTGGTCTGACTGCCTCAATGGTCTAGTGGTCGCAAGCGCGACGGAGCGTGAGGTCCTGGATTTGATTCCCGGGTCGGGTAGTGTTATTGGGTTTTTCTGTATACAAACTCTTAGTAGCAGCACGGAGTCTGGAACTGTGACCGGTGGATGGCAATAGTAGGCCCTATTATGTTTTTATCGTTTATCGAAAAAAGCGACATTTCTACATCTTAATATTATTCATCGGTGAACAAACAAGAGTGGTACCGATCAGTTACAACCAGACATTACGTGGTCACCGCCCCACTCCCCCGCGCTCAGCTGTCTGTACAACGTGTTTCCAAGAAACGCAGCATCTACACTAAATTTCTTTCATTCACTGAGAGAATCACGTGTTGAAACATTGGACTGTTAAATATAACAATCTATAGGGATGCAGTAGTGTAAAAAACTGAAAAACTGAGAAGTTATAAATAATAGAGAATAGATTTTGTTTCATAAAAACCAAACATTAAGGTACCCACATATTTGATGTAGTTCCTTTGAAATTACCAAAAGTTTTTTTTTTTTTTAAACTTTGCCCCGCACTTGGATTTCTCCTGTATCGTGGGTACAGTTTACAAACATACATGTCACATGCACGGACCACCAGACCCGAAACAACTATCTGTAGATCATACAAATATTTGTTCCGTGCGGGGATCGAACCCGCGACACTTAGCACAGAAAGCTAATGGCTTAGCCACTGCGCCAACCGTGTCGTCGGATATTTGGAAATTCTATAAGCAAGTTATAAAAATACACATTGTGCCAGATATCTGGAGTTTCGCCAATGACTGCTGGCGCTTCAATCATTTATTTCCTTAACCAAGTACTTGCTGGTCTAAAGACAAAAGCTTGGTAGTCCGTTCTTTCCAACCCGTTTCTAGATCACCCAGAAACAAAAGCCTATCAAACAAAAACATCTGACTCACGGAATAAAACAGGCCATCCATCATAATATTGACCTGAACGTACCAGATTTCTCTAGTTCAGATCAGAGATAGTTTACTCATGGCACATTATATAGCTATATTATATAGCCTGGGATCGAAATAACAAAACAAAAAAATACCTTTTTTGTGATAACTGACATACTCTGAATACTGTTAATGTCTAAAGCAGCTGATTTTAAAGGTTTCAATGTTTTAAATTTATGTAACTCGAAGATTTTATAAGTTTCTGTTTCGAAGATTTTATTGATTATAATCATTTTACTTTGTTGATTAGTCATAATGACTTTTAATTGAGTATAAAATATTCAACTATTACATGACTGTCTCATTGGTAAAAGTGGTCGCAAGCGTGACTGGCGAGCATGAGGCAGGACCTAATGTTCGCCAGTTCAATTCCCGGGTCGAGCAAAGTATTCTGTATGGAAAATCAGAAAATCTCAATAACAGTTCCCAACCTGGGAACCGAACCCAGGACCTCATCCTCAGCAGTTGAGCTTACGACCACCAGAACAATGACGCAGTTAAACAAATAAGATAAGATCATTAAATGTACCAGCAGATGCATTAAATATCTTTTATTAAAATGTTGATCACCTCTGGCCAAACATTGCCGCAGATCCACTCAATGTACATACGGCTTCGAATTCAAACAGGACACCTACGAAAACTAGCCGTAATGGGATTGCTCCACATACCTATTAGCCGAATTGGATTCAGCTTACCGGCTGCAGACAGATTGGATTTTCGAGCATTTCCAATTTTTGTCCCCTTTCACCGGGGATGGGGATGTAGGTAATTGGATTTCCTAGATTTTCTGAATTCTATATTATTAAGTCTGACAGTTGACTGTTCGGAAAATAGTTATTTCTAGAAAACGAATTGTACACCTAGTAATTTAATTTAATTTTAAATACCAGTTGATTAGATTTCCAGTTCTAAAATGTTTATATTTATATAATAAAATAACATAAAACAGTCTCTAGAAATAAAATACAGTGAGTTTTATATCGTAATAATAATTGGCGTGCTCATAATCTTGTATTAACTTTCAAAATAAAGCTTTTGTAAACTTTTACAAATGGATGGGAGGTAAACAGTCCTCTGTATATTGATGACAATAGCATATTTTTTTTAAATTTTTACTTGTTTATATTGAATGACTTCTGAAACATTCTGCGAATAAGATTTTGATAAAAGCTCTTAAATGGGGTTACCACATTTCTATCAAAGTCAAAGTCAAAGTCAAAGTCAAATATTTTTATTTCGAGTAGGCCTTTACAGGCACTTTTAAAACGTTGTGATTCTAGGTGCACTATGAGACGTGTTTAAATTATATATATATATATATTCTTACCTAATTTTAGTTTTATTGGTGTATCGGAAGCAAGCGAATGTTCCTTATGAAAAGCAGGTCAGGACCTAGGCGCGTGAATCCTGCCAGTTGTCAGGCTTACTACTCCCGGAGTTCCCCCACAAACATATAGATTCACATACACAAACATCTAGACCCGGAACAATTATCTGTAGATCATACAAATATTTGTTCCGTGCGGGGATTGAACCCGCGACGCTTAGCACAGAAAGCTAATCGCTCAGCCTCTGCGCCAACCGTGTCGTCTGTTGACACTTGAGAACTGACTCCCAGTCGTCAACGCTCTTGGTCAATATTGAGACCATGAGAGCTATTTAATTTACTTTTTTGGTAGTCTTATGTCGAACAGAAAACCTGTGTTACACTGTGCAAATAAAAATATTTGAAATTAGATGATGTGGAGACAAGATGTAAGAGACTCATTAACTTCAATCAGTCACAAAAGAATTATTTCTCTATCCTCGGTGTAGCTTCCAAACTAAATATAGATGAAACTAATGTATTGCAGTGAAAGGTCAGGCTATCGAAGCAATGATAGATGACCACCCAGTAACCTACTTCGATCACTTGATTACTGCTACACAAGATGACAACCAACTAAGATTAATATATTTTTCATTACACATTCTGCCATAACATCTTATCAGCAACTAGCGACCCGCCCCGGTTTCGCACGGGTAGCAGAGCATATACGCTTTCATTTTTTTTTCTGTCGTTGTGTCGTATCGTGCATTTACTCGGCGCACGCCAGTAAAGTTCCCAGTCGGCATGGTTTTTTCCGACATCTTCAACTATCATATGTCATATTTCAGCCAATTTACACAAAACCTTATCGAATTATACACCTAAACCTTCCTCATGAAAACCGCATGAAAATCCGTTTAGTAATTTTTGAGTTTATCGCGAACAGACAGACAAACGTCGCGGAGGACTTTGTTTTATAATATGTAGTGAAGTAAGTGCCTACTCGTAAATCCTTTCATTGAAAATCGTAATATCCATCTATTTTTATCATCCCTTAAGCATTTCCTTGAAATCTGATATAAATTAATCGTTTATATGAATGTACCGGGGTATTCGGAAGTTTCGTAACACTACCCTCCAACGAGCCGTGAAATTGAGCATCATTTATATTGTTTTCTATTTTTACGAAGGTTGTTGAGACGACAATATATTTTGTGAACAAATAGTTTGAAATGAGTTCATTGTGAGGATCTAATAGATGACGGTAATTAATTGAATGTCTTTTGAAGATCACTATTTAAAGTACTAGGCTGATAAGGACGGCTGTGAGATGGTGAAACGAAGATCGAAGACGTTGAATTGCCGCCTTGACGCGACCAGATATGCTGCTGTTTCCAGAAATACCTTCGATGCAGCTAAATGTGTCCCGCCTGCATGACTCCACAAAGTTTGAAGGAGTCCTGGAGTGCATCAAAGTCAAGGCCAAATGGGCCCCGAAGATCAGAAGGTAAGAGTCCCGCCTTTATATAACATCAAGTCTTGTGGTGCGGGTTCCGACTCCGGCAGTAGGACTCGTACGTTACATTATAATTGTTATATTACTCGTATAATTCGACACAGTTCCCGCCTCCGTGCTGCTACTGAGAATTTCAACACTTAGGCCAGGAATCGACCCCAAGACCTCACGTTCAGGAGTCGCATTTGCGGCAACCAGACACATGTAGCAGTTATTTTTTATAAAAATACAATGATTTAATAGAATATAACATATTAACTATTATACCATAACATAACATAGCATCACGCCTGTATTCCCCGAAGGGTTAGGCAGAGGTGTACTATTGCATTTCCACACAGAAAAACCCACTAACACTTTGCCCGACCCGGGAATCGCTCCCTAGTCCTCGCGATCAGCAGTCGCATTTGCGAACACTAAACCAATATTTTATTTAGTAGAATAAACAATAGTTAAGTAAAATTCCCAATTAAATAATATTTACCCTATTCTTACTTACTTGAAAAAAGCATCCCTGAACTTAATTTCCACAGATGCTCTTGTATGTACGTCATCAAGAAGGTAGAACCAGATAACGTTATCTGACACTAACAAAGGTTTGATCAATGTGTCATATCTAACGGATAACCCTTTACATGAACAAACAAAGAAAACTTTCCCTTAATATAAGTGTTTTCGTCAACGTCTGTTTTATTGTTTGTAGTACCTATATATGATCTAACCGCGCAATGCTTTCAAATTATAATTGGTCTAGCTGCTAAGTGTGGGTTAATTTCTCGGGTTTTATCTGTATAGTAATTCTCAGTAGACGTCCAGACTTTGGCTATGGGCCCGGTAGATGGCAATAAGCTCGCTCCCTATGACTAACATAGAACTCAATAACAACATCAGCGAAATGTGGCTATACAACAGTACCCTCTGCCTAACTCTTGGGGGAATACAGGCGTGATGCTATGTTATAATAATAATTCCCATATCAGCCACATAGGTATTCGCAACAATATATCTATCTATGTAAATAAAAATCAATTGCCAAAAATGTATGTAAGCGCATAACTTCAGAACGGCTGCACCTATTTGGTTAATTCTTTTTTGTTGTGTTTGTAATTGTCAGGACAAGGTTTGTATGTAAGATTTTTTTTTGGAAAATCCACACGTAACACCGGAAATTTGAATGGTATTTTTGTATGAAATTTTTGATTGCTTCATTAGTAAATTACACCTGTGCGAAGCCGGGGCGGCTAGTTTGATATAAACACTGTTCTTGGCAAATATATTGCACCACAGATTACCCAATAAGTTATTAGTGAGTAGGATAGATACTGCTGGCGTTTTACGATAGCTACCCACGTGGGCAAGGGTTTAGTTGAGTTCTATGTTACGACCGTGACTGTCCATGGCACAGTAGGTACTACAGTCCTACCTGTTACACCCGTAAAAACAAACTATGTGTTCGCGTAATTATGTTCCTTTCGAGTAAAGTTTGAATTAACAGATCACAACGCAATGTCACCTTAGGTCGACAACCCTTCCATTAACACAATACGTAAACTTTTTCGGTCCTTTAGATACAATATTCTTTGTCGAAAACAACATGGTCCAACATAATGTTGTGTACATACCATGTTGATTTTAGATATAAAACGTCTCCATGACCAATCATTAAGGATCGATCGACATTTGCGGCGTAGGCGTAGAGACGCAGCGAGCCACAGTAAAAACATCGCCATGGCTATCACGTGCCAACACTCGTTTTGATAGAGGGGTAAGGGGGATAGATATTGCACGAGTTCATTTACCACCAGACTTTGACATAGTTTCCAACTTTCCATACTCGTGAAAAACAATAATAATTCAGCCCATCACTGTTCTATTGAAAGGCACGGATCTCTTCTCAAAATAAGAAGGGTAATGGTACGAGTTTTTTATAATACCTAAGCAATAAGAGCAATCGCAGAGCTATCACAGCCGTAGCCTTTACAAGAAACAATTGAAAGTACTTTTATAGTTTTCAAAACTGACTAAATCCTGAAGATCAATAGGTATACCATTTATATTTGACACATTCGTTTATCTTTAAACTGCCTTTACATTACTGGCTGTGATTGAATAATATCTCGTAAATCTCTCGATACAAAAGCCATGAACCTCACATTATAATCGACAGATAGACATCGCCCCATAATACAACCACTGCAAGCTACAGATAACATTTCAACCCTTAGTCACTGTATCACCCCTATACAATATATGTGTATTGTGTACAATATATAAGCCTATATCTCCGCCAATACTGACCTACTGGCAGAGATTGATAAATGAAACTCGATGCGACGGTGATTTGATTCCGATAGTTTCGTTTCAATCAAATTAATTATATTTCTTTTTAGGTCAGGTTTTGTTGAAGGATTTCTTATATTGACAGCCTTGGCCTGGTGACATAGTATTCAAATTCTAATTTAGAATATAGCGACCTTTGTGTTGAATACTTGGTATACTTGCCTACAAGTGACTATTAAGGGTCCCTACGTATATATCTCCTAGTAAATCTGTGGTAAGGTGATGGTAAGGTGGACATCCACACTAACCTCACGATAAAATAAGGCAAAGCAAGATAGCTGCCTCATTCTGTGCAAGTCAGAATATTTCAAGCAGTGCTCTAGTAAATCATTAGACGGTGAAAATTTGTATTACAGTTTTTTAATAAAATCTACAAAACCATATACTCTTTTGTATCAACAATAACACGCAATATTAAACCAATCGTCAATATTTACATAAGGTTAGGGAAAATGACAATTTTCCCCGCAAACGTGGGAACGAACGCGCGCGCCGCTCTCACGGGGGGTGACCGGCGCGTGCGACTACACATAATCACTATACTGTGAGTATTATTCACCCCCTACACTATTATCACCCTGCTATTAAAATATCAACCTTATTTAAGCGTTATAAGTTGACATATTGAATGATGGTTGTTGAATGTATGTGCTATTGCAAAATAAATCTTGTTGTTTTTATATAAGGCGACTTTTTAAGTGAACTGGCTTGGGGCTACTCATAAAATCAAAATCTTATCGATGACTGATTAAATTATTGGAATATGTGACATACATATATATATATAATTATGTTTATGTAGTTTTGGCATTAAAATTCGGTATTTAAGAAAAATGTAACGTATAGTATAAGCATTATGATACACATTATTATGAGTAGTTAGGTATTTAATCACTTATCGTACACAAATAAACAAACTGCGAAGATTTAAGTAATTTATCTATAACGGTGTCTAACTTCACACTCGTATATCACCGACCTTCACTGTAGGTACAATCTCCAAAATCCTAAGGAAAAAAAATTCACAATAAGACGCTAACAATACATAGGTGGTCTTAAGAAATGCGTGATGGCTTCATAAAACGATTCATACCCGATACACTTCACCTTATCCATTTCATGTCAACTCGCAATGTCAACATACTCGTAGGTACTTCACACATTCTCTCTCTGCGTTCAAAAGGCCCGCTCGTGCCCATGGTCTGACCCCGAGCTCGGGGTATTTACACTGAAAATATCTAATTATATTCTACTACAGGAATTTTTGAAAGCATCGTCAAAGGATTCTCTAAATATGCGTGGGTGAGTCTGTAGGAATTTTATTATAAGTAAAAGACATTTATGGTCATAATCTTGCCAATACAGTGTACAAAAATATTATAGGTAGATGAAGCAGTATCGACTGTCAGTATATTTAGGTAGGTACCTATTGAGAATGAGTCTCCAATTCTAATGAGTATTGAAAACGGTAGATCTATTGATGGCTTCACGACATACCATTATTAAATATAATTCTATTTTTCACAACCAGTTCAGTTTTACTCGAATCAATGTTATCTTTAGAGCCGGTATTGTACCAATGCAGGTCAAAGGCCTACTTACTTTCTTTGCACTTCTCTGTATCTCGAGCTGATAAAGGCCAATCATTATTAAAGCAGTCAAGTTTATCCTGCCATCTACGTCTGGGTTACTGCAACCCATTCAAATAATTATTATGCAAATGATAATAGTAGTCTGTGCTTTATTATCTTCAGAATATTGACAACAAAAATGCGTGCAAGAAAGTATTGAAACAAGTACCTAATCAATAAAATAAAATACAGACTTGGGAATGCATTTAGTAGATATTTCAAAACTGTATTTGCAATCAAATGGTATTAGTAAAAGAAAATGTAAAGGCAAAACGGCATGCAAGCATTAGTATCCAATTTCTACACTGAGTTTATTTTACGTAGCTTGAAACATAACAAACTTTAACTTAACTACCGAGGTTGGCTTGGAACTGTTATTGTTTACACTGCGTCTATATATTATTTACACCTACGTAAATACATATACCTGTGTCTAACCGGAGAAAGATTCAGACAATACGTGGGGTTACACGTGTCCTCGACTAGTTCTGATCATGGGTGTCGCTGACCGCTACAGTCAAAGCTTCTGGGGTGATGCTCCTTTAGCTTGGAAGACAGATATCTCACAAGTCTGTCTGTTCACAGCCACGTGTGCACAAGACAAAGGGCTTCCCTATCTCTTCATGTATTCAACTTTGATTTCTTTTAACATAAAATAGCACGCCTGTATTCCCCGAAGGTTTAGGGTACAACCATATTTCGCTAAAGCCGTTATTATAATACGGAGCGGGCCCATTACTGTGTACCGTTCACAATTTCTAAACCCTAGGCTGGTACTATAATTTCTTAACAACCGCTAGGGCAATCAGGCAGTCCCTTCAAATTCTATAACCTCATTTTTTCTTAATAGATCTGTAATACTGCATATTATTTTCGTTGCTAGAACGTTATAGCCAAATCAAGTTGTGTTAGTTAATATCCATGCTACGCAGTTTATAAAAGTCAAGGGTAAAGAGGTGAAGGTCATGCGCAGCCTATAGGCAACCAGCCTACATGGCAACCGTTCATAGTAATCTTTGGAGGAGGCTTCGTGCGTGAAACGTGCTTCCTGTAGTCCTTTATAGATGAATTAATGATGAAAAAGCTAGATATTTGTTAATGAGCATGATATCCATAACCCTTACAATAATCTCATACCTATTGAATCAAATAGTCTAGCAGAAGCTGCGAAATATGGCTTGGAGTGATGCCAAAGCTATTAGTGACCCGAGGTTCTCTCGAAAATTATATCAAGCAGACAATACTATTTATTGTGTTCTTGTCAAGGTAAACCTTTACAAGACAAACCTTTTTTAGATTAAGATATTTTCAATGGCGTATATAAAATAAAAACGTTTTTACAGGTAGGTATATAATTATTTTTAATCTTTGTCCATGTAATGTCATATAGGTTATACCCGCAATTAAACTTATTATTGACTATAACAATTAGATTGCAAATCATATTTTAATTTCTCGAAATTCCACATAAGCTCTGGGGCGCAAAGGAAATCTATACCAAACACTCAGTTTTTTCATCAATGTCGAAATTTAAATGAGAGAGGGTTTGTCTGCAGAGTACAGACAACGTCAATATTCATTCCAGTTAACAAGCACTCCAGGAGATTACGTGTTTCCGAGTATTGTGCCTTCAAAGAGCAATTAAATATTTTTGCTCATTAAACAAAAAATAAATAAGCGTGCGCGCGGCGGTCGCGTGTCGGGCGCGCGCTGCACGTGCTCGGCGCGCGGCAGTCGTGCGTAGTGCGTACATAGACTGAACTGAAGAGTTGAATCATAAAAGCATTTTTATGGATTATGGAATTTTTTAAGTGTGACTCGCCCTATATAAAAAAAATAAAAAAATATTTTAAGCACTTTGAACATTTAAATTTTCTATTATTTCTAAAGATACCCAACTAAGAATCATAAAATACGAACATAATGAATACATTATCGAAAATAAACACCTAAATAAAATAAATACTGTTTATTTTTCTGTTAATAGGCTATTGACAGAAAAAAAAACAGTATTTAGTATGATATTATGAAAAGATACAAAATTTAAGATTGCAAAAAGAACAGGTTCCACCGAGATTTGAACTCGGATCGCTGGATTCAGAGTCCAGAGTGCTAACCATTACACCATGGAACCGTTGAGAAGCGGGATTGAAATTTTGTTTCTGTTCATAGATATGACACAATTCTAATATTAATAAAAAACGGGAAATATATTATTATGAAACAAATCTATTATACAAAAATAACGAAGTACTATTTTTTTTTTAATGTCTTAAATATAATTATAATGTGATTTGATCTAGCTGATGAAAATGATGCTCACATCACCGTTTTTTTCTTGGGTCTTCCTCCTTGTTTTACTCCGACAAAAAGAGTTATACCCATTTAAACAAGTCTTGTTTGTTCCATAGACATACTTCGTAATTTAAAAATAAGTTCTTTCAAATTGGTGCATAACTGATGCCATATTATTGAATTATCCCAATTAAATCGATTATGACAATCCGTTACCATCGATCATCGCATTTGACAGACAATCGAATAGGAAGAGTTGAACATGTGCCGTTGGCTGAATTGTAAATTTATTTTACTTATGAAATTATTAACAACACATGTGCACTTGCACATATGTAGATATTAAATTATTGCTTGTACGATAAAATTTCATACTAATTAGGTACCCAGTTAGTGATTAGGTTACCCATAAACATAGAAGACGTAAAAATATAGGCGATCATACCTATTTGCATGATGTAGATACCTAATTTTATTACCTACTAAAATTATGTTAATAACAAAACAATCTGATTATATTATAACCACAATGTTTATCATTCTATTGACATTTGTGCGTCTGTCCGCACGCCACATTGAGCGTATGAATTATATTCGCAAACATTATGAACACAACATAAATGTTGAAGCTTTATTATATCTACATCTCATATTGACATATCTGCGTGGACGGAGGGCAGTCTTTGAATAATAAAGGGCGAACGAATCGGTTTGGTATTTAATGTTTCTCTCATTTGCATACCTACGCCGCAAGATTAAAAGTTTTGGTCTTGGTAAATTAAAAACGATTCCCTGCATTTAATACTCTGACTTAAAAGTATTAGGTACCTGCATATCAACTAATATTTTTTAATCAAATAGAGCATTTGGTGGCACAGTGCATTGTCCTATATGTATAATCAAAATCATACCATACGTATTAGTTATTAATTATTTTTAATCAAATAAACAGTTTTAAATCAATATTTTCAGTAATAGATAGCCAACCTACTGAGCTGCAAAAACTAAAATTAAAGCAAACCCAGAATCAAGATCACTCAAACCCGATACAAAGCAACAATCATTATTATTTAATAAAGTAGATTGCATCAAACGTTCCCCTGTCATGTGATACACTCCCGAATGACCATACCGTTTTATTGCTCAACAATTAGTTACCGGGATGGGGCACAAGCTGTATTGTCACATCTGAGTACATGGAACCCTTATTACAATCGAATAAAGTCCAAGTTAATCTAATTGATTCCATATATTTGGGTGACAAAAGAATTGACCACACTGACCTTTCACTTAGACAAGTGGTCAGAGAAAACAGTAACGGTACAATTAAAAGGTAACGATCAAAGTGGTTTCGTACTGTTTGTGCAATATACACTCGTACTAATTTAATTAAACGAAGGCAATTCCAGTGGTCATCTTTAAACAAATATTAATCGAGGAGAGAAAATATTTGACTTCGTTTTCTAACATAAAACAATATCGAAAGTAGGTAATTATTTACAATTATGTTTCAAGTTACAAAACAGAAAAAACTGAGCCTATATGGAAAGCTTTAAAGCAATTAATTGAAAACTACATAATCGTAACTGTAGTCATAAATATACCAGTTGGTAACCAAACAATAAATCAGACACGCAATAAAAATATGCAATGGTGGAATCAACGAAATTTATAACAGCCAACAAGTCGTACATTTATAATCAGATTAATAATTGGAATAGGATCGGTTTAATCGAATCGGGTGGTTATTCGATGAATGGGAACTAATGATCGAGCGTGCGGCAGGCATTATGCCAAGCGCCCCATCACTAAAATCGTAGCTATTCTAATTTCAAATGTTTAATTTGTCATATGTTTTTCATGTTAAATTTTATTTTATATTTAGAATAATTGAATTGAATGATTATTAATTACTAAAATAAACTTTAGTTCCAACACCTCAGGTTACAGAACTACTTTCGAATTTAAGAATTATCAAATTTTGCCTGTCTTCTCAGATCCTCCTATCTACTTAGGTCTGTAGAGGTATAGCTTGACGTAACTATACTCGGTTTGTTTAGGTACTTAACCAAAGGTAAACAATCTTGACGTGACTTTTTACACAAACACATATTAAACAAATAAACTACTGCTTAAACTAGTGGTTCAATTGATTTGGTAGGTAATCGTTATTGTTGTTTTACATTGGTTTTTAGTCGTGTTTTATTTTTAAACTGAGTTTTAAACAAAAAATATTAAATAGACACATCAAGATTGTTTACCTTTATTTAAGTACCTAAACAACCCGAATATAGACCAATATGTGTCACTTGCTACAACGGTGAAGATAAAAAAAACATCGCTAAATAAGTGATCTTGATTTTGACAAAGCTTTCAATATTTCTGTTAGCCATTAGATCATGCGATTACTGTTCCTTCACGGAACAAAAACTTTGGAAAAATTAAGCAAGTATTCATTAACGCCTGTGCCTCATACAAGTAATACACAGTAGGCATTCATTAATTTTCATTTGCCGATTAAAAGAAATGTTACCCTATGCAAATGTGTGTCCGTCATACGATTGCTGACAACCGTAGAAAAACTTTCAAATGAATTTAATTGCTTTTACTTTGGATCGTGCCGATGACGAGTGCTGACATCTATGACGAATGGAGATTAATACAAATGTTTTTGCTGCAATGTTTATTTTAATTTGAATCTCAGTAAAACTTTAATCAACAAGAACGAACTCTGTTTATTGTGGAAAATATTAGTTATAATGTCATAGATATAAAATAATTTACAGCTTATCTAATAAGTAATAACCCGTTCATACCTTCACCACAGCGGGTCAACCACATAACGCCGTAGGTAATAAATAACCATTCTGGCTATTCAGGCATTCAGGCATTCTGGTTATCATCATTCATACGCAATATTATCAAATCCTGGATACCTACAAAAATGTTAATGTCAATATAATTATAATAACAGCAAGGGTGCAGGCCATAGACTTAGAATTTCGCTGTGCTGGCGCAAAATGATTAATGTTATCATTTCTAGTTAACAACAAATTCCAGCTGCGCGCAGATTGTGATACTTTCTTCGGTAGATACCTTTCGGAGACTAAAACGATGACATTGGTAGTAGTGAATATACAAAGTTTAGGATAGAAAAACCAAAATGCTGCTAAATATGGGTCTCTATGCTATTTACCACTAACGCCCTCTTGTTACATAACATGTCTGTTTCAAGTCAATAAAAGCATCAACAGATGACGCTGTTTTCCACCTATTCCCGTTTCTATTTTCTTTCAAATTTTAATTTTATACTTATATTTTAATATTTAAATAATATATTAAATAAACAAATAATACAGTTAAAGATTGCATTATTGTTTTATCATTGTTTAAATATTTTGTCTTAAATTTTGTAGTGACGTTTGCTCATTTATTTTGATTGACTTTTTTTTGTTGTTTTTGACATTGACATTTCATTGATTGGGTCGGGTTGCGGGTTAGACGAGCGCGTAAATACGGATTACTCAAATAATAGTATTGATTTTCTCCAAAACATTGCATTCATTGTTACAATCAATGCGGTGAGATCAAATTATAGTAAGTGTGATTTCGTGTCTCGATGTCAACACAGTCTAAAACAATGCCGATGTTGGACCTCAAAATGTACGTGAGAGTTGTAGCCGCTGTGTTCTCTGTGAGTAAATATTGTTTATTATTTCCCAAAGTATACTGCAATCGTTTTTAATGAAGCCTCTAAGAACATTAAAAGTGTCATGAAAAATTGAATAGAGGGAGATTCAAGTTTGGAAATTAATAAAAATAAACAATACCCTCATAATGTAATATGCATTAGTACTTAAAATAATCACTACATCAAAATTCTGGTAGATACAAGATGATTACGACAATAACATTTCATTGTACCTAATCTAAAATACTTAAGAGATCTAGTACTGTATGATTTAGATAATATAATTATTAATTACAGTAATGTGTTCTTTCAGGGCTTCAAATATTTACTTATAATTATTGTAATCTCTATGAGACAGTAGCATCTTTATTTACATATTATTAAAATACATATCAGTAGTGATTAGTTGTTAATGTAACAATAGTAATACTTCAATAGTGTTACTGTAACAAGCATCTAATTTATAGGATGTGGTAAAGATGATGATAAGATGTATCTTTTTACCCTCTATATCAATTTCATTCTTTTAAGAAACACCAACATTGCAAACAAATATGGAATTATAAAAAAAATGAATCTTCAAGATAAAAACAAATCTCAGATGCTTCAAAGTAATAAACTATATTTTGACTCATATTGTTTGGCAGATCTCGTCAGCAACGGCGTTTGTGTTAGCACTGCTTCGTCTTCTGAACCCAGAACTATTTTACCTAGATCCCTTAGAAGGAAGTGAGATAGGTAATTCAATAGGTATATATTATTTTGTATTTAGATTGCTATTGCATGACATACATCATTACTGCTTTGTGTCATGCATGCTTGAACAAGTATTAAAGTCTTTGCTGGACATACAGTAAATTGAATTGTGAAACCCATTTTAATTTGTAAAATAGATATGCTAATCAGAATAGCAGACATGTAAAATTCATATTCACTATGTTTACTGTCTATGTGGCAAAGCTTTTATACTTTACTGGTTTAATTAACTTATTAAAAGTTGGCCATAATTAATAAAGGATTTGGTATCTCTGAATTCGACTCATTCACTGAAAAAGACATGCTTCCACACTTAATCAGAATGATCTATGATCATGTTTACTTCAAAATCTTCCATCTCCACAGGTATCCACTACTTCATATCAGGCCTGATGATCGTGACAAGTGCCATAGGCTTCCTGAACAGTTGTGTGGTGATGAACCGCAGTGCCAGCCATAACACTGGGCGGAATATCACTACTTGGTTATTATTGGACTCGCTGTTTGAGACCACACGGGTGATTTACGTGTTTGTGTGTGAGATTGTGCTGAAAGGAAAGGGGCCAATACAGTTGTACGAGTTGTTGATCAGCGCTGCACAGTATTGTGAGTATTACTCCTCCATTACAGTTTTCTCCTCTTAGTAATATACACAACACATAATATAGCATGACACCTATATTCCCTGGGGGGTAAGGCAGAGGTGTACTATTGTACACCCACACTTCGCCGATGCCGTTATTTAGTCCCATGTAATAAGGGGCGAGCCTATTGCCATCTACCGGGCACAGTTCAAGCTAACACTGCCGGGAATCGAACCCAGGACCTCACGATCAGCAGTCATTATAATATAAAAACAGCATTATAATATAAACTATTTTTTTTGACATGTTAACTTTTTATAACTTTATCCTGTGTTTGTTAGGAAAGGGGCTGAAGTATTTTTTTAACATTTCAGATATTTAAAATTTTATATAGCCTATTAGGCAGCCGATTTTCAGGCAACTAGTAATGTTGCGATTTTTTCGAATCATATTGGTGATACGTTTCTAATTGTAACATATCATGATAAAAATACATACTTCATTCAAGATATTATTAAATTAGCCGTCATTCCCTAACGTTTTGACAGTTTTTTTAACTTAATCTATAGTTCAATATAATCTGCCAAAATCGGCACCCGTGCAGTCAGGTTGTCGTGAGACACAGACCTCCGCCAGGTATAAGATTTCGCGGTATACTTCTCCAGCCTTTGGTTATCTTTCTACCCTCATTATAGTAAAAATAATACCTTCAGATTTTTCGTCATTTACGTACGCAAAAACTGACTAGACAACACATCAAGTACACAATGGCTTGCGGATGTTTCTAGTTACTCGGCACCCCAACACTGCAGAGGTCATGCCCTTTACGGCTTAAAAGATTACAAGCCGGTAAAGGTCACAAGTATGGCAACTAGGTCAAGGTATTTTATGCCAGACACCTATTTCAACTGGAACCATTAAAATAATACTTCCTGACATTATACTGTTAGCTTCCTTCTAGGATTTATATTGATTAAAATTTATATTTTATTATATTATATAAAATTCTCACGCTCAGCAGCTGCGATTGCGATATTAAAATTATATTATACATAGTTCTACTATTTCTTATGGCTTCTATATTTATTGGTCAATTTCAGATACTCTTTCACATCCATTAAGTATATTAAAATGTCACACAATATGTTCTACTAATATTTATTCTGTGATATGGGCTACATATATTTTTAAGTACCGTTTGTTTACAAAAGGTCCATCAAAGTGACAACTTCATCATCACATTTTCACGTGACCAAATGTAAGTTCTGCAGTTATTAGATTATTACTAATTTTGTTGTTTTCTTTTCAGTGCTGGACAGCTTTCTGTACTGTCAAATGATACTCCGACACTAGTATACGGCAAATATGTTTATTAGTCGTTATAGTTAGTCGCCATCCATAGGATGAGTCGTCCGCCATAGAGGCTGATCTAATATGCGTTTATTATTGTTTTACAAGGTTTTATAGTAATCTTGTAAAAAGATTAAATTCATTTAAAAGGGGAAGATGTCTTCTCCTTGTGTTTTAAAAACAATCGTTTTTGTTTTTTATTGAGAAGTAAGCATTACTTGGATGTTAGGGCCGTTATTTCATGATGATAAAAATAACTCCCTTAAAAATATTATAAGTTATATAGCCACAACTGGTTTTTCGGCAGGATAGCTTCCAGGCATTGCTGACGTAGAGGACATTGTCCATAACTAATGTACTGTAAAATATATTTATGATTCCATTATAGCTGTGATTTTCAAATATAACGAAAAAATCAATATCAATCAATTTCGATGATATCTATTTGTAAGGTTGAGGCCTATTCAGCCTATGAAATACATGCAATTAAGTATTTTACACTTTCAAAATTAATTCCTAAATATTTCAACTATTAATTTGATCTCACCGTAACTGTTAACATTTTAAACGCAGAACTCTCCAAACAGGTTTTATATCAAAGACAATAAACTATAACTTTAGATTTTATCTAAAGATGTTCTTTAACACTTAAGTCTTTGCCTTGCTGTGTATATTCGTTATAACTTGATTCTCTATGGAGAATAGATATAGTTCGAAGAGTAGACTAGTATAATCTTAAATGTAATGAGATAAAAATGAATAGTCAGGCGCGGATCGAAGAGGTAAACGAGTCATTAAACATTAAAGTAGTATGATAACTATTTATAAAGTCGAGAAGTTCAGATTGTCAACTAACTGGAGTGTAAGGTAACGTCTTCATTAGTTGTATTCATAATTAATATTTTTAGACCCTAATTATATAAGATATCTGCTGCTAATTTAAAATACGATATAATATAATTTTTATGAGAGCCAGAGCAAACTAAGTTTTCATGTTTTTTCGTAATACTTCGTTTAATTTCCTGTTATTTCGTAAATAGGATTCTATGATATTTAGGGTGATATTATGATGACATAAGTAGGAACAAGATCCGCGGCTGACTTCAATATAATCTTCCCACCGTATTTTAAGTATCTGCTGCACTGAAATCCTCACAAGTATTAGTTTTCCTATTATATTTTTATAAGTTTGTGAACCTTTCTGTCTGTGATTTTTCGGTTGTAAGATTGAGATTTGATTTTAACAAAAAGAAAAAGTTTTTATTAAAGTTATAGATTGATTTTTACGAATCTAAAATACTAGTCAAAATGTAAAGAAATTAAAATTGTTAATTTGTTTTGAGATTTAAAAAAGTAAAAGCTGATGAAACATTTCATTGGTTAAATAATCATGTTTGTAAAGATGTGTATTTATATAGATGAAGAATCTTGACCGATTGTAACTTCGTTGAACGAGAAATAAAATCAAGTTTTTTTATAATGAATTAATCTTTTTATTTCAGTGAGTTGTCTGTCCAAAAATATAATGCGTACGCAGCTATTCAACACTTGTCAACAGGCTACTGAATTACAAAGTGCACTTCCATCGTACTCTACAACAAACTATAATACAAGGCATTAGGCAGGCCACGCGCCGCGCGATATATTCACAACATGGGTCAATTTGACGACCAAAAACCTATTGAGCGTAGTTGATTCATCCATTGTTAAAGAAAATAATGTCTGTATCGATAATTATTTCCAATAATTGGTGTAATTTAAAAATACACTAGAAAACAGCAATACGTTGGTAAACCTAAACATTACGCATTAATTAATTTCTACTTTTCTTGGTTAAAATCTAGCTTTTAGACGGCACCGGCAACGCATTTACTGTTTTCTAATGAATTTACCTCACATTAATCCTTGTTTTATCAGCAGTGATACACCCAGGTTTTACGCTTATCTCCATGGTATAAGTTAGACGCTATAAGAAGGCTATAAGACGCTTCATGGTGTATGAGAAGCCTGCCAACGCTAACCAGGACTGTGTGATGGACTGTCCTTGGAAAGTGGGCTGTTTTTTTACAGTATCAAGAGACGAAAAATATTCTTCAAAATCTTTCAGTTTCAATAAAGTTGCGATGTATCGCCGGTGCGCGACCCTTACGTTACAAAATACACGCTGAAAATATTCAAAGCGTCGTCATATTCGTCCAACAACAAACTTACTAAAACGGACGCTCAGCGAAACACTCGTCAACAACACTATACTGTTTTGTTCGATATTGCACCTTGTTGGAAATGTTTTAACGTTCATTATTGCTAGTCACCTGCATATTCGAACATCAACACAATATTTACTGATATTTTTGTATTCCACTTCCAACAAGGCATAATTTTCAACTAAATGACAATAGCAAATCAGCAACTTGTATAATAAAATACAATCACCGTGTTAGTCATCCACATTTCAGCCTATTTATAACCTAGATTTGTAGTTACAGTACTTAAAATTAAATATATATAACTTCTTCAAAAATTAAATTGATTACAATATTAATGTTTCAAAATTTGAGTAAAAATCGTGTAATATGACGAACGAAGCATGTTACTGCGGTCCAAGCGAATTTTGTAATAATAAAGTATTAATAACAATTTACCCTGTACATTTTATAAAGACGAATGTTTTTCCCGATTATTTGATAGGCCGGCTGGTTAGAGTCGGCAGATATTACTCGGACTTAAATCACATCACAAGTTTACAAAATACATGTGGAAGTACAATATTTTTTTCTTCGTGAAATGCTTTTACTGGTCTTAAATGATGTAAAGTTTGAGGTTGTTAAATAAATCAACAATATTCCATCATGAATAGTTACAAATGTTAATTATGAATACCTGCCGACTCTCTAATTTTGTTTTCATAACTTGCAAATTGTCATAGTATTAAATGATTCTGTTATATAAAGTTATCACCCAAATTATGTTAAAGGATTACAAAAGTATGTCATACAGGTTTATATAATAATTTTGTTCAGATTGAGTTCATAAAATGTCACAAAAGGCTTGTCTGCTCCCAGTCATAGGTGAAACTATATTCTTCTTAACAATATTATGTTAAAATTAATAAAAAATAGTAGCCCTTGGTCTGAAAGCAGACATATATCACGCTAGTTCATTATCCACTTTACTCAACACTGCAATTTTTTGTTAACTTCAATGGCACAAAAATATATCGCCGATCTTTAATAATTCATTGACAAAAGATATATTTCTTTCTAATTTACAACTATTGCTTGAGTACGAAAATACTATTATTTCTTCATTTATACTTAATGGCACTTCTAAAACTTTTGTATCATTTAAAATTTCATATCGATGAAGTTGATCACTAATGGTCGTAATCGCAAAATACTCTATATGGCAGAAGAGATATCTTTACATGAAAACAGCTATCTATGTATGTCCAGCTCAAGTAGTCGCTCATTTACGCTAATATTTCATAGTATTTGCTAATTATTTTACATTATAACAATGTAGAAATGCATAAATCTTGTGAGAATAGAGTCAAAATCCTTAAAGGATATCTTGTTACGAATCTGTACACTTACAATCAGACGGCACACGAAAAATATGAGAATGGAACCTGGAACAATGAATAGTATACCAGGTATTAACAACTAAGTATGGAAACCATAATAAACGCTACCAGCGACACCGCACGAAACGTGTACGTAGAAAATTAACGTACATTTACGGACGCGCCCGCGTTTACTATACATCCACACTCAACTTGTTCCACTTAAAAATCATTAGAATTCACAATGTAAATTGTATAATAATTATTTTTCAATAAATTCATCTCACAACCCACTACAAAGTCGTAAACAATGTACAAATTGAGTGAATAATATCTAATTACAATATATACGTGTATATAATACAGTATGCGAGATACATCTGAGATCTAACACATAAGGAACTTAATTATAACCGTTAGAACGCGATACACCAAACAAAACGAAACGTTCACGTAGAAATTATCAGTTGTTACAATACTAGTAATATCTACAAATAATATTGTCATGAATTTAATACAGTATTCTACAAGGCGGGTGTGTATTTCCTTTCTGTGGAACATTATTGTGATAGATTTAAAGATAAAGAAATAAGGTCCAATAGTGACCAAAACAAGTTTTACTCTGGACCAATAGGCTGTGAATAAATTAAATCAGCTAGAAAGTGCTTCAAAATCCACGTATACAAACATCAAGCCCAATAAACACTTCCCAAAATATCGTGGAAAATTGTATAACGTCTGGATTAGTCAAATTGTATCATCAGATTAATTCAAGTTACAAGAGAAAGAAAATACACCAGATGGGCTGACTATAATCCAGTAGCGCCATCTATCCCGCATCGGGGATATGTTTCAGCAACCTTACGTGTCCTTACGTTTAATTATCGCTACTTTACACTACGATAACAATCTATATTAACAAGCTAGACTAAATCTATGGGGGGCGCAGACATTGCGCTCTCCCCAACAAGTTTCCATTGATTTTGTGACACGCATGTATGATTGATGAAAGATTGAAGTTACAGGGATATTTTTTTCAGTGTTCTAATTAAAACACAGGCGTAGGCTGAGTGAGCTTCATGGCACATAAGACAACTGATAAATGTTAAAAAAACTACACGATTTGGACATTGTATTTTAATACTAATATCAATACCAGACCCTTTGTAGTTGTTTGTTGTTTGAGGGGGTATCAGGTTTGGTTCGGAATCTGATGCGACGGTTTTTAATGCCTGCCACGGTAAATCCCAAATGGTGGGATTAATTAATCCATCAATAGATGGAGTAATATTATTATATCATATTGTCAAACTGACTAAGCCTGTGTTATAAACACTACAAAATCGTATACAACTAAATGACCCATAACTTCAATCTTACGTCAATTGGTACAAGTAGTGAGCACACAGCGAACATTCCACACAAATGGCACGGTATTTGGCCAACAGCAAGAGACAAGAGAACAATTTCAAAAATATTTAGGCCGAATCAAGTCCCAATAAATGCGTCAAGGGTTTTAGGAAAATAGACAGTCGTATCTTGTCTAAATTTGGCACCTTCTGATGAAAAGCACCTGATTTAATGAAATTATGAGCGCGTTTATGAAGAATGATTTGATGTCTAAAAACTAAGCTAGACTTCAGGCAAAATTTTAACGTACAATTTGTACATTTTACAGACCAATCACACTACAGTTATTCTACTTGATGAGCGTTTTCACATTAGATAATACGATAAGATAACGATAATAAGCCCTTGAAATTTTTGACATAGCGAATAAGGACCTCAGTGGAATCTTGTACATTAATTTACTAAATGCTTTCACGTGATGTCGTTAGCGACGCTGATGTTTATACGTCGGTATCGTGATGATTTGGTGATCTGCTGTGAAAACGTCCATTGTTTAAAAGTTTGAAGGATATTTAGCCAGAGCAGTAGAGTGTTCCGAGCAGCAGGGTGCGTGCTAGAGCGTGGCGGCTAGAAGTTCTGCTGTCGCTTGCGCTTGAGGTGTATGGCGTCGAGGATGGGCTGCCTCTTGCGGTTGTAGCGCGCGCGCAGCTGCTCGATGTCGGCCTCCATCTGCGCGTCCAGGCTGGCCATGCGCGCCTCCAGCTCGCTCTCCGACAGGTAGCCCAGCTGCACACACAACACACACATTCATACGGTTACTATCTCAAGATTAATCACACGTAATACAAACATTTCACTCTTAGCATTTAAGATTGTTCTATATGTAACATAAAAAAAAACTATATCTCTATCTATACCTCTGTCTGATATAAATTGAAAGAAATACGAGGATTTATTGCTTTAAAAATAATAATTGCAATGTTTAATAAATTAAATTAATAAATAAAAATATAATACAATTAATAACATAGATAACACATGAATTATAAGCACACACACAAGTAGATACAAAAACATTTAGTAATATTTTTCGAAATAACGTTAGAAATAATTATATCTTTTACGAAATAAATCGTAAAGCGGTTAGTGACGTACACGTTATTGGCTCGTATTAGTTACGTACATATCGATACCTTGAAACTGCCTAACTACGTGCAACACATAAATACTACTTATTTTTTTTAATATTCCTGGAGTATTAAGTATTACGGCATATTTATATAATATACATAGCAGTGATAGCCTGGCGGATGAACGCTTGCCTTCCATGCACGAGGGTCTGTGTTCAAACCCGGCCCGCATCTGTCTTTTCAGAATCATGTGCGAATCAGAATTTGATTATCACTTCATATTATATATCACGTAATACTGTATGTAAAATTCCGAGTTAAAAAGAGTAACCATGAAGTTTCTTGCCCGTTCTTCTCCATTGGAAATCATCACTTTGGAACGTGTCAACTAGAGCCTGACTATTCACAAGTGCTTGAAAATGGTTTAAATGAATAAAAATATGTTTGAATTTGAACTTGCGCTAACAGTGGAAAAAACCATCGTGACAAATCCTGCGCACCTGAGAGAGATCCGTAACGTTCTCGATGGTGAGTGTAGTCTACACCAGGTCAGCGTGGTCGACTAAGGCCTAACCCTTCTCATCAAGTAAAAAAAACCTTTGCCTGTACTGTATTTAGTATTTATTACATCAGTACGACAGAAATCTTGGTACCAATCAAATTCGAATAAGCAAAAGATCATTTGCCCGAACTAGGTACACAAGGAAAACTTTCGAATTTTTTAAAGATGACTAAATTAAAAACTTTTTATTTCCACATAATATGTATAATATATTGTGAAAATATAATCGATTTCTGAAGACTATTCTTCAATTATCGTTGTATAAACAGTCATCCTGTGTTACCTGCATTTATTTTCGAAGTACTATCTACTTTACAGCCATGCAAGTTATAGCGCGTCACGTCACAGCTACGTTTTCATCGCCAACTGTCCAAACTCAACCAAAAACAATCTTTTTAGTCAAGGAACATTAGTAATACTAGTGATAGTAACAAATGTAGTTAATAATATAGAGTGTGGCCGTGTCGGCTTACGCGGTGCAGGTGTGTGGCTGAGCGGTAGTATGCTGACGACGTGCAGTTGACTTACGAATTCGAAGTTCCCCTCCTCTACGAACGCGCGCTGGAATGCTAACGCAGGGTTCGTTTCTGTTTCCGCTTCGCCTTCCACGCTGGAACGAAAAAATCACATTGCAAAAAGTGTAAAAATAGATCTTTTAAGTAAGACATCTTCCGAAACAGTATAACATAAAAGCTGGTAAGTGTACACCAAAATAATCAAATAGCTATTATTAAAATGTACTAGTTTAGTCATAAAACAGTATGCCGTTGTTACCTGACAGGATCGTCTCCCGGTAGCCTGATATGCGCGGTGAGGGTGCCGTTGGTGGGAGCGCCGATGTTGAGGTGGTTGACTTCTTTCTTCTCGAAGTGTTCCAGGAACAGCGGCCGGTACTTCGGCCTATTCGTGTCCATTGGGTCCGTGTCGTGCCCTGAAGACATTCATTATTACATTTTGCATATGATTTTGATAACCGTCTTATTGATAATACATAATCCATGTCGTACGTACGCTTCATGGTAGCGAGGTCTGCATCAGGCTCGTTGATGACCATGGTCCCAAGGTCAGCAGCCAGCTCGCTGGTGTTGTCCCTGTTGGGCACGAGCGTGCCGTCCCCGCGCTGCTTCATGGTGGCGTCCTCGTAGCCCTCGCCCTGCAACACACCATATCTTTATAGACATAGATACCTTATTTTATAAAAAAATGCCACAAACAATTATTTCGAACGTATCGTAACAACTATCAGTGGGCCACATTAATATTTCAACCATCCGTAAGCCAAACCCGCAACCAAAATGGCAGAAAACTGTAATTTGTTACAACATAACATAGAATCACATCTGCATCCCCGTTGCGTATAGGCAGAAGTGTACTATTGAGCTCTCACATTTCGCTTATATTGTGACACCTGCTGGTGGATGGTTCACAACTAAGGCGAGTGACATTATTTGGTAGTCCGATATTATCGACTATCCTAGATCGAGTAACCATGAAGCACAAGCAGCTCCTGATTGTTACTCTATGTTTTTTTTTTTTTGAATAACCTTTTTTATATTGAACTCACCGCTGCAAAAGTCTTAGCGTTGTTGGTATGATGTTGTGCGTTGCGGAACACCTGGCTCTCCCGTATCTCGCGCGCCTCCGCTATCATGGTGCTGAGGATGCTCGGGTGCTTCGCGTTGCCTACATCAGACGCTACGATCAAATTGAAGTGTTCAACGTTAGTATTCAGCCAGGTTCATATGAAATCCTGGTTTTGTTTCGCTGACAACTTAGACCAAACATTATAACTACCCTCTTCCTTCCTTCTTTAAATAGCTCTTGGTGTAAACATACTTTCTCCTTGAACCACAGACCATACAAAAAAAACAAGGAAAGGTACCAATTTAAACGGCGAATGTTTTACCTATAAACTCGTGCGTTAACAGATACTCGGCGGTAGCTCTCTCTTCAGGGTTCTTCACAAGGCACTGGCTTACGAAGTCTATAAACTCTGGCGACCATTGATCTGGTTCTCTGCAAGTTAACATAAAACAATTAAGATTCATCGACGATGGCCTCTTCTTCGCGGGTAAACTGGTATTTTGAAAGGCGCAGTGACCTCGTAAAGGACCTTTTCACAACTTTGCATATAATTAGGACACTCAACAGATCAACATTTTATTATTTCATGAAAATAATTGATGACAATATTGATATGTATAGCTATATTCTCTTTAGTATATTTCTCGTCACTATCTGCATTAGATGCTAGATAAACGACGTTACGCAGTACGTTTTGCCTGCACAGTTGTTAAGCACGCAAGCTAGTTTTGATTTGTCCGCACCTTCAAATCGACTTACGGGAAATTCTGGGATTTCCCATGGGTTTGTAGCTCACAAAAGTTCTCGTCAATAGGTCCGAAAAGCGAGAATCATAAAGAGCTAGATCTTTAATTTGTTGCCGGAAGGATCATGAATATGGCGCGCATGGGGTGTATGTCTCCGTAGGGCGGCTTGCCCTCGGCCATCTCCAGCGCGGTGATGATAAAGAGCTAGAGGGAACATTTGTTACCGGAAGGAGGGCGGCGGTTTGGTGGGGATCATGAATATGGCGCGCATGGGGTGTATGTCTCCGTAGGGCGGCTTGCCCTCGGCCATCTCCAGCGCGGTGATGATAAAGAGCTAGAGGGAACATTTGTTACCGGAAGGAGGGCGGCGGTTTGGTGGGGATCATGAATATGGCGCGCATGGGGTGTATGTCTCCGTAGGGCGGCTTGCCCTCGGCCATCTCCAGCGCGGTGATGCCCAGCGACCAGATGTCGGCCACGCAGTCGTAGCCGATCTCCTGGATCACTTCCGGCGCCATCCAGAATGGCGTGCCTATTACTGTGTTGCGTTTAGCCATTGTGTCCTGGAATGTATGCCAATTTTTAAGAATTTTAGTTAAGGCCGAAAAATTGTCTCTGTAGGAAAAAAAAAAACATTGAAGATGCCATCTACCGATTAGAATAATACTGTTTGTTAGCAGTATTTATGAGTATTTTTTATCATCGATAAGACAAGAAACTAGCTTCATAAATACAAACATTCAGCTCACCGTCAGTTGCCCAGCTACTCCAAAATCAGCCAGTTTGGCGTGACCCTCCGTGTTCAACAAAATGTTCCCCGCCTTGATGTCTCTGTGGATCTTCCGTCTCCGGTGCAGGTACTCCAGTCCCTTGAGCGTGTCACACAGTATGGTGGCTATCTCGTCCTCTGATAACGTCTTCTTGCGAAGCCTCATTATGTCTGACACGGAACCCGCGCCACAGTATTCCATTACAATCTGGAATGTCATACTAACATGTGTTATGTTGTAATTGTCACGCCTCAGAGGAAAGTGTACTGTTACATATTAACAAATGTTTCATACAGTATTAGGTATTTATATTTCTTGTGGACCTGGATGCCAATTGCCTAAATGTGAATTACAAATATACCTTGAAATATGGTCGACGAGTTTATAAAAGGAGGTCAGCAATTTCTTAGGAACTTCAACCCAAACGATGTCTATCGTTTTTTTTTTTCCTTTCTAAGTCACCACTAACGAATTAAAACGTAGATGTCCTTTTCATTATAATGTCGACCACTTTTATCGATCGCGACCTAGCCTTGAAGTTTTTCCCAATTAAAAGCCTGTCTGTCGCCTGTCTGCCGCCCAATTAGTTGCGACACTTGATAAATAGTTTACGTCGATTGGGGGCTATAACAGTTTTGTAAGTAAATGTTAGATAAGGATCGATGGCAAATACTTGTCATTAATAGAATAGATAACGATTTATTAGGAGTTAGTTGATAGAACGTACTACGTATACGTAATGAACGTACGAAATTGATAAAACGAAATTTGATGAGATACACTCTCCTAAAAGTGTGTGAAAAGTTCAACGACTGTTGGGATAGAGGAGTCCTTACGGAGCCAGAGAACCGGCAAATGTCAGTTACGGGAGGATCAGAGCCTCCGCGTGTAGCGCGTTACGGCGGTAGCATTAGATAACCATTCTAGCAATCAATTTCAAAACGAATTTAAGAGCCTCATGTTCGAGCTTTTGTGTTTTTTTTTTTAGCTTTTCACGTCATTCGGGAGCGACTAATGGTCAGGAAAAAAATTAATCGCTCCTCAATGAAAACATACAAGCAAACGGCCACCCACCCTTGTTGCTAAGAGGGCCCGATTGACGACGATAGGGGAAAACCCGCGACGTCAGTAGTGGGTAATGGTCCTGTCTGTGTTGCTTGTACACGCTATGGAAATTATTAGGCTCTTAAATTGATACCTACATATTTTCTAGTTGGAAACGCCACCGCGAACAGACAGATAGGTCAACTTTTCAAAAATTTACATATTTGTTTATGTAAACTACGAGACGTGGTACTTCTTCCCCAAAAATCTTATAAATCCCTTCAACATGCTTGAGGGACAAACATCCACACATACATCCAAACACTTATCATATTAGTAGGAAGATCCTCCTTATCCACTTACTAAACATATTGTGACCTCTGAATGTCTCACCCATAGGTCGGTGTTCTTGAAGTAGCTGCCGTAGTACTTGACCACGTAGGGGCTGTCACACTGCTGCATGATGGAAATCTCTTTGATGATCTCCTGCAGGTCTGTGTCCACGGGCACCTGCTTGATTGCCAGGACTTGTCCGCTTTCTTTGTGTAACGCCTGGAGTGTATTTTAATTTAAGATGGATAAATTGCTGTGTCTTAGGCGGTATGTGGTTGCATCAAAGAATAAGTTACATCGTAAATAGTATATATCTAGCATTGTTTTGGATGGTGTATCGCGTTACCGAGGCTGTACCACACATTCACAATTCATACAGGTAGGAAATGTCTCTGTCGAACGGTCTACACCGTCATTTGTGTAGGTATTATCCCAGATGACCAATGCGATGACCCAGATATCCAAGGGTTTCCACAAAATTGAGTTCTTTTTAATCTCATCACAATCATGTCCAACTTACCTCACATCACTGGGAAATGTTAGATTTTAGATCCTAGTTCTTTTCAGAAGTCGAATCAAAGTGATTTACAATTTGTGTTCACCATTATATTTTATGATACAACTTGTGAAATGGAGCTAAATAAAATTGAGAATTCTAGCAACGGGGCAACGGTTACTCCGCACAAGTTCATTCGTCACCCAACTATTTGTATCGTGAAACTGTGACCGAGCTACAAGTAAGGTCAGACACTTAGGTGTTGCAGTTAGATCATGGCACATCCAAAGCGCTTTGACATCCTCGGATTCGGATCCCAAATTTTGAGTCATTATGGCGCGTAAGATTTTGTTTGGCAGCGATCACGGCACCAATGCAATCACTAGTTACCCATGACAACATGAATTGAATAATGATATTTGAATAGAATTTTCCGAATTTAGATAATTACTAAATGAATTACGGTGTAGTCTACTGTAGACCAACGGCGTGTGCGTACTAACGAGCGCCCGACTAATTCCATTAAGAAAAGACTGCCTTAAGGGTAATCTGGGAAAACAATTACAAAATATTTCAGGGAGAACCTTAGAGAATTGAGCTAATGGCATCTGGGTACTTTCATTACGTAATAAAAACATGCCTAGTTGTGCTCCACAAATATACCTTGTTATTTTTCGTAGGTCCACCACAGAATACCGAAATCAAATTTGCTCAACAACTTTGGTACACTGTCACTGAGCAAAGTGTTGCTCCAGTCAATCCGAACATAGATTTCGTAATATACGCATACGATTGGCCAGGTATCATAACTACTTTAACATTGCTTTCAATAAGCATAATTTCTTAATAAATAGGATAGGTACTACACGTATCTAATTATGCGATCGATAGTCTTACCCCTCTGAATTGTAACGAGATTATCTCTCCTCCAGAATACGTAATTAACGTGAAACACTGTAACGGGAACAAAACTAGTGTCCAATTAGTAAAGTTGAAGTAGCCCTAATTAACTTTAAGGAACTTTAATTAGTATGGTTTGTGGACAAGAATGCTTTTTAACGACAATTCAACGTGTTTCATTGTTTTATTTAGAAAGAATAGCTAGTGTCCATTTAGCGAAACATCTCAGAAACTTATTATCGACGATAATAAGTCAACAGATTATTAAAATATGGTGAAATGTAAAAAGTATATCTAGTGTTAATAGTATCCATAAGGAAGAGAATCCTACAGGTAAAAATAACAAGAAATCCTATTAAAAACGTTTTTAGGTAATAAAATGTTCTTTGCCACTGAAAATCTAGCAGGACCAATAATTCCCCATGCTCACCTTATAAACGCTGCCATAGGATCCCTCGCCGAGCTTGCATATAATGTCGAACACCTCTTCGGGCTGCCGCGTCAAACTCTCCTCGGAGAGCTTCTTCAGCTCACTGGAACAAAGAACAGCACATGTCATCACCAAGTTCTATTATAATTGTAAAGAAAGTGGACAAAACATTATGATACTACCACAACTATGGTAATGTATTGTGTAGTGTTGAAAGTGATTTCAAATTAGACTGAACCTTCATTGACATCGATGACGATATCGGCGGATGGAGAATCTTGTGCATTTATTATTTAGTAATAAATGCACGAGATTCTCCATCCGCTGTAATAAATCCTATGATTTTGACGCGACGACACCTTAAGCACTAATGAAAAAATCCCCTTGATATCCTCCTTTAACTGGTTAAAATACCGCTTAAATTTCAATTCCAGAATGCAATTCCTTTATAATCCTATATAAAAGCGTAAAATAAATCATGAATCTCAATCGTTTCCGATTCAAATCTAGACAACTTACTTTAATACATCTTCCAGTATCTAAGATCAAAGTTCAACATATCTGAGACAGCACCGACAAATCATTACCAGTATGATTACTCATAGCTTTATTGAGGAGCCACTTATCAATAACTGGCGGTAACCAAATAATAAAAACTTATAACGTAATACAATTGACTCGGTGTTAACGAACCTTTATCAAAACGGGTGTGTCTCCGCCCACGCCACTGCTGATATTATTTTATCCCTATAAAACATATGTGGACTAAAAGACGATTTCTCCATGTAATTGGACTCTCAGGGAGTAATTGGTGATAAGCTAGTATGCACAAAAGGTTCTCGTTTTATGGGAAGCGGACAACAAGTTTGAAGGAAACCCAGTATTACGAAGTCAGCTCCTTTAACGGTAGGGAGCTGGGGACGAGGAAGGCCGAAGTCTATTTAGTTTTTAAATACAAAGGAGCGACACAAATTATGAATAGAATAAATTATGTTGTAAGAAATATAGATAGAATCTAAACAAGATAGCAAGATTATAGAGGTTAAATGTTGAATAGCTTAAATTTTCAAAATATCACAGTCGATATTAAGAAATACTTTTGCAAATACACAGTCATGTGCGTAGAGAAGCAATAACAAAGCATATGATGGAAATAACTCGGTTTATTTATTATAAAGGTCAAGACACCGTCTCAGTAATTTTGCCCTGTAATACTCAGCTAAGAATAACTCTACCGAGAATTAGGTTCCCGTCAAAGCGGACACTAGGTGATTCTGGCCGTCAGATTTTATTATAAATGACTTAGGAAGAAACTTATAATTTTATTGCCATAGGTCATGGAGAGAAAAAATAAACACTTATTCACGTAGCATAAAACATCTTCTCACTCAGATAGTGTCAAAATCCGTGAAAATACCAATTTTGTCATGGGACTAACACATTTTTGAAAATTTTCGAAGTACCTAATAACAATTTTTAAACTATAAAACACTTCCATCTCATAAGCAAAAATAGGCTAGATGACTGCATCAAAAATAAATTCTGAAATCTTGTTTGGTAAATAGTTTTCATTCTAAAAACTCAGTAAAACTTAATCTTTTAATTTAACTGGATTGACGTCGATCTTGACGAATCTATAATCCGATTTTATTAAACTTAACATTAATATTGTATGACCTATTTAAAATCATTTACTGAATTTTATCTTGACATGGTAAACTTTTTTTGATTTGATTGAATGTGTTAATAATATATATTTAATGAGTCTTTATTATTATATAGCTTAAACTGTTTGCATGCCTTAGTTAAGGTAGTTAGTATAAGGATCATTTAAAACTTAACATCTGTCATTTGTACCTACTTTCTGTGCAAATAAAGTATTATTCTATTCTATTCTACTTTTGCTTATCTTTGACGTTTTAAATTTTTAATTTATCAAAATTACACTATAAGTACCTATGTAAATGGCAATGCAAAACTATGACGTCACGCTTTTGTATTCCGGACATTTTTAGAACTAAATGTCGTTTTTGACAGTTCATAAAAAGTAACTCGTTTGACTAGTAGTCATCTACCGTATTGACACTAAAAGTCGTTCATACGAGAAATAAGAATGGATAATTTTAATTTTGTGTCTTCAGAAACTTCAGATTTGTGAAAACCTTACGAATGCCCAGTCAAAGTGCATATGTATTTAGGAGAACTACATATCTTTCACATGATTCGATGTTACCGAGACGTTTCTTGGAAGCCAGCGTTCCATTTACATTTAACTGTAGGTACCATTTAATTTATATTAAAGTTTACTCAAATACTATTTGAAACGTGACTGTATAGCAGGACACGTTTCTGTAAATATTATTACATACATAAAATCATGTTTATTTATTATGCCTGAGAAAAATAACAGTAGCGTAATAATTACTGAAGATGAGGATAAATAAGTATTGGGTATCACCATGATGTTCCAGCTATACAGACACCGACAACGTTGTTGATTGATGAGTCAAATTTACGTTTACTATCATTGTATTGGTTTTATGAAGTTTTACTTATGTAAGAAAACAGCTCTCCCTGTCAACCATTTCATTTATTTCTATTCCATACATTTACATTATACAGTCCTTGATATTATCGCGGTTTACAATACAATAGCACACAATACATTTACTTCTGTATTTTAGTTCATTTCACCGTAGTTATGACTATCGACGCCTACTCTCCGAATTCCCATTCGGTAATGTCAGGTCCTTTTCCCGCGCTCCCCGCTGTCAAAACTGTCAAAGATCAACATCACCGTTCGGCTGCACAGCCATTCAGTGTTGCTACCTCTAGAATCGCAAACACTTGTTATACTAGTCTATGAGACTGACGATCACAATATTAGGTACCTATGTATAAGAGAACTGCCCATTATCTACATTATCTAAGTCACTTTCAAGACACAAGAAACTAAATCGATTTAGCCTCATGTGTTTAAAACCACAAGACTGATATTGGAAGTCAATTTGTCTCATCAATCAACAGGAATGTACCACGAGTACCTACATACGTACATACATACACTTTTTTATACATATTGTAGCTAAAATGGGCCTTATTTGTCTATTATTATATGAAATAGCCTATGTTTAAAGATCCTAGTTCCACGAAAAGAGGCGATCAATATAACGTACATACAACCGAAAACTCGACAGACTGAAGTGATTAAAAGTAAAACGGGGCGCGGTATGCAACGCACGCTAATTATAATGCATTGTGATGATTTATAGGCGATATTTATGTTCCGAGCTGGCATGCCGGCTTTATGACGCGACACTGTACTGCCAACACCTGAAGCACCGGTGTGTATATTGGTTCTCAAACTCGTGCATGCACATGCTCTACTGAAGCCAGGATCTAAGACTATAAATGTTCGTTGGCTACGGGCTGCCTGAATGACAGCGTCACAAGTAGATGTAAATGAATTCATTCAGTCATTTACTTCAGTAAACAAATACCGACAAAAAACTCGTCTAAATTATGTATATTAAAAGACCAGTAATGTATCTTTTGCACGTTACTCGTTTCGTTGTTTCTATCCAAATTACATTTCTAGTTATAAAGATAGACGTATAGAAAGACAATAAATACAGGTAGCTTTTAGTGCGTACACTGCATAAGTATGCCAAGCATTTACTATGATGAGTAACACCTGATTAAGTATATCCGCTTGTCCCATATGCGTACACAATCGTGATGTTTCTTTACTACAGGACGCCTTCTTAGCATAGAATTCACAAATCGAATACTCCACATAATATTATAATTATAACTATAGAAATATACAGACGACTAGCATTGCCCGCGACTTCGTCCGCATAACCTACGTGCAAAATATAATTTATAGCCTATAGCACTCAGGAATAATGTAGCTTTCTACCAGTGTAAGAATTTTTTGAATCGGATCATTCGTTCCGGAGATTACCCCCTACATACAAACTTGCAAACAAATTTTATCTCCATAAGTAATATTAGTTTAGATTTAAGAATTAGGGCTTTATCAGGCAGCATAGCTCTCAGTCTTTTTCTTAATATGGGTAACAAATAAGCAACCGCGGCACTGACCACAAAGCTACATTGGCGCAACATTGCCTAATAAATTAGTATATAGGTGCATAAATGATGCATGCGAGCGCGTTTGGTAATATTAGAATGCAAGAAGGTTTGATTTATCGTTACAGTCCTAAATACCGAACTTCGCCTTGTTACATACAATTAGGGCTATTGGGTAGCCATACCACAAGTCTTGGTTTGAATTCTTTTATTGCTTTGAATACCGAAATGGGCATAAATTCAATCGGGCCTCGTCAAACCTTCGATTAGTCAAGACTCCCAGTTATCCAAGATTAAATATTTATAATTGAGCACAAGTAAAACTAAAATGAGAAATATTCATCTGGTTAATGCTGAAGTAGAATTCGTTTAACCTTGAATACTCCAGGAATACATATAGCAAAGCCTCGTAATACCATTCAGAAAGTTTTATTCACGACGAAATAATTGGCTTTCTTGATATATTTATTATTCTTATCTGGATACTTCTTAATGAGTAAGCAGCCCTGTTTGAAATTGATTGTAAAATACAAATCAACACCACTCAAATTATTTATCCAGATGTACAAATAATGAACATAAATAAATAAACACATTACTATGACTGATTACTATTTAGATTATCATTCCAATATTGACCTATCGTAAGTATAAAGCGAAAGGACCAAGTATAAATTTTGTTTTAGGATTGATTATTTTATCAATTTTAAATTGGTGCTAATTTTTCATTAATTCTACCAGTCCTTTGTCGACTTTTGCGATGCATCTGATGCATGCAGATCATAGTGTCAAAGCAGAACTGCATAAGGGTACATTTCATTTTTTTCTTTTTATTTCTACTTTTTCAAACAAGTATTAACACGTATCGGAAGAAATACCATCACATATTATAAATATCGGTTTAACAATGGCACCAACAACATGAAGGTAGTATTCGATACAGCGATTTGTTAATTGAATACATAATACGTTACGTTTGCATCACGTACATACTGTTAAACTAAAACTGCTAGCCTTCGCGATTTCTTCGTACTGTCCGGATCGATAATATAATAATTAGATGTCCATTGCCCACTTGATGTCACGCACTCATCTTTTACTAAGTAACTGTGAAAACTTGCATTCGTATTCAATTATAAAATCGGTATCAGACTGAGGATTATGATATCGATTCAGTAAATTTTCAACATTTTAAGAGTTTGTAGAATCCTTTTGTCACAAACTTTAATAACTAAAGTTTTTGTTTAGTAGCACCACTTTTCTGAGCCTCATTTCTACTTGGTCTCATTTGCCTGCAGATGAGACTTTATGAATTTCTCTAATAGTGCGAGGTAAATTCGGCAAACAGTTCGGAAAGCGGTTGGAAGAATATGGACTGCAATCGAAGCAGAAATGTCATGGGATCTGAGCACGAAAATATATCTTTAACAATGGATGTCGTCTAGCTGATAAAAATCATTATGGTAATCATTTCCACATTACCCAAATACTTAACAACGTTGCTTATCTAACCGCTTCAATGTCAAGTCTTACCAAACTTACGATGTCAAAACTTCTGGCATACAAAGGAGATAAATCATTAATCACTCTTTGTTCCATTGTTCTCAATTAACAATATTAAACCAATAATAAGCCAACACATCTGTGTTGTACGTGGAGTATTAAAAATTGTCGGTCCGCTCCACTTAAGGAAAACAGGTTCCTATCCGCAGGGAGCGGTGATTCATGCAAATATTATTTTCCCTTATATGCAACAAGGCGAAAATAAGCACACAATGCTGTGAATTTGTTCAAAATAACGATCTATTTACGTACAAACACTGTGCAGACTTGGTATTCCGAGTAACGCACTTTAATTGGCAGAGTAATCTTAACGATTTAGATCTTAGGCTCGGAGAAATTATGCGAGATTAAAGTCTTGCTAATTTAGCTTTTTGTAAAGAGCATTGTTTAAGGAGCGAGATATTATAAACAAAACATACGCCTAAATTCTAAGGCTTGAAAAATAATTGTCTTAACAATTTAGAATGTAATCCTTCACAAAAGGATGTTTCAAAAGGAATTTAAGATTTAATAGCAGCTACCTAAATTACATAATGATATCTTTCTGCGGACATCAATACACCTGCCACGCGTCACGGTTGTAGCGACCAATGGTCCCTAACCCTAGAGGATACGAAAGGACTTTTTGTTGTAAAATATAGTCTGGAGTAAAACTTCGGAGGTATAGCTAAGTTTACTAAATCTGTACGAACTCGGGAGCCAGTTGTCAAGGAATGTTATTGTATGGGGACGTAGAATGCTGGCAATGTTTATTTTTGATTCCAATAATAAACTTGACAGGAGCGAATCGCGCAGACTGTTTGGTGCTAGCTGATGTGTTTCGTACACAATCAATGATTCGTTAATACTCTATGTACGTATGTATCTATCAGCAGTTCTGCTATGACACACAGAGAAGTCTCAAAAAAGTTTTTGTTCATCTCAATACACGACTTTTCGGATGTTTTATTTTTTCAAAGCGTTAAGAAAATAAAATATTTGGCACGTGAGTTTCTCTTTTTTCGTAATTTTCATTATTAGTCTACAGGTAATTAATATTTATTTTTTCAAATAGCAACAGATTAGGTTTCCATATCATGTAGTGCGTGTAATAAGTGCATTTGTAACAACCTTGACGCAAGAATCCATTTATATGCATATAAGTAAAAAAAATCTTGTCCTAGTGATTTAACCCCGATACTCACCCCTGAGGCCGATCGTTCGCGCTCATTCTGTCGGCGCGTCGTTTCTTACAGGTGTTGCAGCTTAGAGTAGGGGCTCCCCCCTCCCATACACCGCTCTTCCAAAACACCAGTCTACCCTCACTATCCATGAGGGGATTGCATCGCTACCATAATTGAAGCATTTTTGCGAATCCACGTTGTAAAATACGCCTTGATCTTGTTATTTTTTGATTCACTTCACATAAGTTATTAAACCTGATAAATAAGCCTGCTAAAATACATAAATGTATCTGTAATACCACAATATTCACAGAATTCTGATGTATACACCACTCTTTCAATAAAAACCATCGATACACAAACACGACCGAAACTTTGTTTATCGTGTAAACAGTCACCACGTTCGTATCTATAAAACGGGGCTACGGCCCATGTGGTGTACACTAGACACAGTTATCTTTTGAAATTGATCGCTGTTTAGACTCGAAACATCGGAAGTCCCTAAAAATTTAGTCCATTAAATTTGAGCTTTCATCAGTGAAGTCGGAGCCAAGTACTAACACACGCACTTCCCACAATTTACGTAACCAACCAAGTCCACGGCAATCATCCAAAAGCGATCAACACGACTTCAGTCCCGAAATAAACACACGTATCCTTTCCAGGCTAAAACTGGCAAGGAGGCGGGCGACAAAGCGTCTGTTCTCTGCGACAGCTTTTACGTGACTGCTTTTGATGTTCCACAACAAGCTAGCGTTGCAAGTTCAACTGATCTCGCACCGAGTGGTCAGACAGGAGTTTGTGTTGTAATCTGGATTTTACAGGAATTCGAGCGGCAACACTACAGTTAGCCGCTCCAAAGTCAAAATCAGGTCACTTATCACAGCATTGTTTATGTACAATGCATTTTACCAAACGTTTCATTAGCTCTTTGTTACAATCCAGTTAACGAACTTCAAAACTTGTTTCAAAAATTCTCAATTTATGCCCCCTACACGCATGTGACTCATCCGAATAACAATGAAATGCCAAATAGGATTCTAGATTACATTCTTGAATTAAATATGAGGTCTTCAATAATATCAGGAAAACACATAAATCACATAGCTACATTAAGATTTTTAAGATGGTGTCGCGTTTTGACGGGCCTGAGTCGGCCGGGTGGGCGGCTCTAGATAAATAAAACCGCGTGTTGGTCTGTCTATAAATAATACACAGATCCTGCTCGTTACATCGACACTGTGACCTTTTTATTGGTATACAGTTAACGTTCATTAGTCAGAATTACTGTAACATGTACTGTTGTTATTATTACTGTATTCTCTTATCCGTCTTCCTCCTTTGCTCGATATTATAATAGGATCCCACGTTTGTTTGTTGGCTCTCATAATGGAGTGTATATTTACAGAGTTCTTGAATTTTTGTTTGTACGTTTGATATTCCATCTGTTACTTCCTGACATCTGCGTCTCAGATCAGTTTGAGCGTGAAACTAATAAAAAGAAGTTGCCACAATAAATGTCACTCAAACGAGACCTTTGAGCGAACTGGGAAGCCAGACCTTTGAGCGAACTGGGAAGCTAGAACTTCGGAAAAGTGGCACAACATATTTAAAATGCTCTAATTGCAATATACAGTGTCGTATGATGTGTATATATTTGTTCTTAGATGTCAGCGCACACCGCTTATGTTTGACACATTTGAGTTTCCGTTTGTAGATATTTTTGTGTCCGCAATTCATCGTGCAATGAACTAGTGAAGACAGACTGTCTACTGATACAGCGCTTATTACACATCCATGCAGCGACCATGAGGTTTTATTGGCTTCAGATTACGGCACTGCGATATTGTCTAGCAATTTTCATAATTGAGTGGCTCACGTTTAGTTTCGTATAAAAAACGTGGCCATGGTATTTATTGAAAATTGAATCGCAAATACATGAAACGCTTGTAAAAAGAGCACTTACTTTCTCGTCGGGCCGAGACAGGTCAGCCAAGATCGACGACCCAGAAAGTGAACAAATAAAGCCGTTGATAATCCCGCTTTTCGATATACCCCCACGCGACTCGCCAACTATTCGCACGAATCGCACGTGAACCAGTTTTGCAAGCGAACCAGTAAAATAAACGTTTAAATGCATTTGATGAATGGTTAGTGTTCAGTACAATGAACGCTGAAAACAGATGTTATTACTAAAATATATTTCAGTATTATTATATATAAAAATCTATATTTACTTTATTTAAATGAGAGAAGATAAGATCGTAAGTACTGCTATCCGGTTACCATGTTTATAGTTTTTCTTCAAAGATATCTTTACTGCAAACGTTCGAGTTACTCGTAACTGTAAGTACTTCGTGTAGTATATTATACATACATATATAGTCTGTCTATAGTGTTAAACTATTAACCTTAATACGTCCGTGCATTTGTGAAAGATATGTTGTTTTCCAGTTGATCGTAAGATTCCAAATCAAAATAAGGTCTGCTTCAACTGTAGTTCTTCGGTATTGGTACTCGTAAGTAATGAAATAATACGGAGTAATTTAGTTGTAAATATTATCTAGTTTTTGCATGTTTGACTTCTCTATCACATAAGGTTGTTTGATGTAATAGATGTAGATTTCAGGAGGTAATAAAAAATAAAAATGAAAAAAATCTAAAATAGTTTCGCGGCCTTTCTAGTTCTGGTTAGCTAGAGCAACCTGTTAGATGGTAAGGAATCACACCAGCCAAGTCATATTACTTTATACTTCCGTTAATATTAACCTTCAACCCAAATCGTTAGCGTAGTCATAAATTGAATCAGCCCACGTAACAATGGGCAGCTATCTAGGCTACGAAGACATCGAGGTTCGTACGCTGACTCACCAGCCACTACATTCATTCGCCCTGCTGGCCATAGACAATAACAATACCGCGTCATAAATAATGCAGATTACTTGTGCGTAAGCGGTAAAGCTTTGGACATGGAACAAGGCTCGTCAAATTACTTTCAATCGTTACTTCGTGGATGAAATTCTCCGATGTTCGTAATTCATCGTCAGCTAAGTGTTGTGACTCAGGTTTACAGGGCAACTGCCACTGACTGTAAAAACACGAGCCCAATGGGAACTGGTAGTACGATTTTGTTTCTTGACTAATAATAAATCTGACCGATTGGTGTTCGTAACTGATAGAAAAACTGCAAGTCAAGCGATAATAATCAGTTGCCTGTCACCCTGTGATAGTAGAATGAGCTTATCAGCTGATGTCTATATTTTTATTCCCAGTTGGCAGTTTGCCATTAAAAATAAGGGCTCTAAAATATTAATATATGTACCTACTACTAATAATAACTACACCTGCTGTAACTATAGATAAAATATTCCGATAACCAATGATTTTGCAAACATTACCTACCTAAACTTCAATGAACTGCTGCTCTTTGTTAAATGATTATTTCAAAACTATTTAAATTAGAAACAAGTTAATTAATTCGGATCTAAATTAGTTTGTGCACAAAAACTGAGACAATGGTGATACCTACGCAGGATTCCCGCGCACGGAAATTCTCAAGCGCAATTCTGCAACTTGGTTCATTTTTATTTCACAAAAATTACGCATTCATACAGCCTTTCTCAGAAGAAGGGAAAAACCAAACTTCTCCAGTTAAACTGATCTGCAAAGCTCACGGCAGCGTATAATGTGATTATTTCAATTACCACTCGTTTGCCTGATTTCCGACCGTTTTAATTCGTTTAACTGGATAAAGATTCGCCGAATTTGATCTCGCAATACTTTTTAGTTTTACGGAGAATTTAAATATAACATTTTAAAGGTTTGTTTTCTATAACTTACTGCTCATTTAGTCTGCATTTTTTTCTTTGTTAAAACTACGAAACTGTTATAAAATGCCGTTAGGCTGACAGCACCGATTCATTAACTAAAGTTCAAATACACTTAACAACTGTGTACAAAGGGGTCCCTATACCTTAAATGAGGTTTTAATACGGCAGAATAGACAGCAAGCAGCGGGTGGGTTGAGCGACCTCGGCCGAGCAAAATCGAAACAGAGCCTTTCCGACTCATTCATTGTTCAAAATAAAAAGGAAACAACAGCACTGCGTATATAAAACACCATATTTATTGTTATTGCAAAAACTGGTATCAAATATAAGCAGAGAAAGTAACTCATTAACCAGGTACCTACTTAACTTGCAGACAATTGCAGTTTGCAAGACTTCAACGGAGTTAAGCAGTGATTAAACTTTATACCTAAGTAGTTTTTGTGCGCAAGTTTCTTGGCATAAGCAATTCATGCATTTCCTTAGATAACTATTCTCCAGAAAACGAATACATTGACCGGACTATTACGACTCTGGAAGGTTGTTTTCGCATATAAGAATGATGCCAGGACAGAGTCTAATCGGCGTGATTGTGTCCTCTCTTTTTATAGCTGCTCGTGCGCATTCCGCCACTTACGACTCAATCCCGAGTAAAAAACCGGCCAGGAACGAGTCCACGTTTCGTAAAATGAATATTGCGTACTTTATAAAACTTATTATACGATGATCACTTTTTATTGCTTTATTGGATTCTTCGCTAGCGTAAAATCCACGTAAGGTTCTTGGTTCGTTTTAAGGTCAGCCAAGTATTCGGCGGTTTGATCTTAGGAAATTGCCAGCAAGAGCCTGGGTTATCATCTCACACTGATCAAAGGGAACATAATTTCGCCATTAGAACCTTCTGAACGCCCACAGAAGTATCACAGGCATTCAACTGCCATTGCATGAAGGACTTTGGCATCCATATCGACGGAAGTGCGTCTGTCGGTATGCGTAGATAAACACCCTGGCCCATGTCATTTAGCCTGCTGGACATAAATCAGTGTTCCACAAACAATTTGTTTAGATGTGTGTCATTGAGGATAAATAGGAGGAAAATGTTTGACAGATTGAGCATCAATTTAAATGTAATTTAATAGGAAATTGTGTTCTATTCCAAAAATAGCTTCATCATAATCACTGCTTTATAACAGAGCCCACTGAAAGTTATACTATAATAATAGCTTCTATGTGGCCCAAGCTGGAAACTGTATTTCTTTCTTTCATACCACTTATAATTTTTCCACTACATAATATATTATAAGCTACAGATATCATTATTCACTTTGCTTATAGGCCAAGCACCACTTTTTTCTTCCGTGTACATAATTATAATGTATTTTAAGAGAACCACAAAACAATTCACTATTGTTTCTAGCTAGTTAACACATAGCCCAGCCTAAGATTTGCCATGCTTTCCAAGATATTATTATGTATGCAACCAAAGAATTAAGCAATCCATAGATATGAGAAGGGTGTTCCTGTTCAGTATGAGCCAATGTGCAAACAGCTATAAGCCAGTATGCTATTGTTTCAAACACTACAACTAAATGTAATTTCAATGTCATAATTATGAAGTCATTGCTATTGATATTGCTCAACCTATCAAGTGATACTAGGTAACGTAAGCCCTAGGATTACTTCAGGGGTTAAGTTACATTTGAACAGAATTGATACACAAGTTATATATCATATCAATAAAATATAAGAATGTAAACTATTTTATTACAGAATACTTTAGTTTATTATTGTGTACTTATGAAATATTGGGATGTTATAAATCAATGAAATACTATAACTGTATACCCTCACAATGAGTAATGTGTTGATCTAATATTTATTAATTGCTAATCTGATTCAGTTATCACCTATGTTCATTAGTAGGTAGCAAGACTGCAGATTGTTTTAAATAAAAAAATTCCTCATTCTTGTATTATGAAGATCTAAATATTATACCTTGAAATATGTCCAAATGTGAATCTTGAGTAATTAAAGGCAAAATATAGGAGCATCAGAATATATTTTAAGACGATAATCTAAAAAATACAAAAATATTTATTGAATAAAAATCCAGTAATTTTAAAACCAATCTCTTCTACTCTGATAGATGTTGTCTTTGGTCTAAAAATAAAGAGCTATGAAAATAGTTCTCTTTTTAAAATATTGACAGAAGTCAGTAAACAAGTTTTTATTTAAAGTATTTGGACGAATTTTGCGAATTACGAAATTAAATTACCCATGGCAGTTTAAATACATTATTTCCGAGAGATTTGTAATCTAATAATAATTTTGACTAATGTTGAAGAGTGATCAAGGAAGGACACTGCTGTAGGGATAGCCAACGCGGCACCGCATTTTCTCATTATATAATTTGTTACAACTTCGTCAGGTAATTCCAGGAAATTGTGTATTCCAGTTTATGAAATAGGCATATATGTATATGTTACAAAGTAATCTTACCTCTTTGACGACATTTCCGTCATTTTCGCTATATCACTTTCTCAGATCAAGAATTAGAAACACAGAAAAAAACGTTCATTATACTTGTGTTAACACTCGGCAATATTATCTTGGTACATTTTCTATAAAATGTTAGATTTTGTAGCTCTATAATATATTTTGTGTACGGAAATATATACGCAAAGCACTGCACATGCACCTCTTGAATTTTTTTACTGCGACAAGCACAGATAATTTTTTCTTGGCTGTCAATTTCAGAAATAAGTTCCGTTCTAAGCTACAATCATTTTTAATTTGCTTGATCAATTTTATAAAGTTATAGAGCAAATACCTTTGGCAAATAACGTTGATATTGATCACATTTATGGTGCCCGTATGAAATCGATTAAATTTTAGTGACATGAATGCTTATAATTCTACATTTTGTTTTTAATGAGTCCCATTTTCAAAGCCACGTATATTGGAACGTTTTTCGTATCGTTGCTATGGTAATCGGCTGTTGATAACAAACGCATGGCCAATCAATGGCCGTTTTCAAAATTTCTGTGTTTACTGTCAAACTGTCAATTTGTAATGCAACCGCGAATGTGGGTTATTTATTGATCAAACTTTTATTGTTAATCGTCTGATAAATGTAAGAGTACACTGTGTGTTACGGGCAAGCTCGAGCGAAATGTTCAAAAACACTTTTCAGTCCGGTTTCCTCTCCATTCTTTACAGTATAGGCAGCAAACCATTGCAAATTTGGGACAAAAAGGTGCGGAATGGGCACATAAAAAGGATCACGGATAACGACATACAGAGTCTAGTGCTAGAAATAGTTGGTACCAATGTTAGCACTACGTATATTACGTGTCCCGCAGATCCCAAGAAGACGCTGGGTATCAAGCTGCCATTTCTGGTTATGATAATAAAGAATCTAAAAAAGTACTTCACGTTCGAGGTTCAGGTGAGCCGCTCCTTACTATAACATCCCCTTTAATCACTTATGAATCATAAGTTGAAAACTGATGTCATAGGTTATCAAAACTTTATTCTAACCTCAAATTGTCTAATTACAGGTTTTGGACGACAAGAATGTACGAAGAAGATTCAGAGCTAGTAACTATCAGTCTACGACTCGGGTGAAGCCCTTTATTTGTACAATGCCTATGCGTCTCGATGAAGGTTGGAATCAAATCCAGTTCAATCTGGCTGATTTTACTCGAAGAGCTTATGGTACTAATTATGTGGAGACTCTCAGGGTACAAATCCATGCAAACTGCAGAATCAGGAGAGTATACTTCTCCGATAGACTGTATTCAGAAGATGAACTACCAGCAGAATTTAAACTGTTCCTTCCAATACAGAATAAGACCAAAACAGCTGTGGCAACTTAAAATTCTTCAGTATAAAGATTCAAGCTTGTATTGTCTCTAACTTAGTAAATGTATTTATAAGTCTATATTTCTTATTTGTTTTATAATATTAAATGTACAAATCTACACACATCCCTGTTTTTGATAACATGCTTTCTGTTTTTCTAAATAAAAAATTCAATAAATGCACCAAGCTGCATTGCGTTTTTATATTCAATAAAAAACAAAACTTTATGAGTTGCTTTTTCGTCGACTCGTAACATCGTTTCTGAACCTTTTTATTGCCTTTGCAGGCAAATAAAATAAAGAAGTTATGAAAGTCCTATTAGTCATTAGTATCTGTAATTTCATAGTAATAGCTTTTTACGATCTAAATAGTATATCGTTTAACGACATACTATTTCGATACTGAACATATTATTTCGACGCTTTTTAGTAAATGCAGATGTTTTATTTTTCTGTCTGATTGTTCCGGCTAATCTTTATAACGGCTGGACCGATTTTGACGAGACTTTCACGGGCAGATAGTTGATGTTATAAGGAGTAACTTATGCTACTTTTATTTTAGTAAAAGAATTAGGGTTCCGCGTAAAAAATGCAAGGTTTCGTAATTCAGGCAGGCGGAAGCTAGTTTCTAACTACAGATGTACAGATATAATGAGTCTGCTAGTGTAATCGCATTATGCCACCAGCCAGGAGCCCACTGAGGTGCGCGGTTCCTTACCATCACTCGGCTCTGCGAGCTACAACGCTTTATTTGTAACAAGAAAAAAATAATAGATGGGAATACAGTAGGTACACATCCAGGTACGAATGACGCGACGCAGATAATTATGAAATTGCATTTCAATAATTTCGTGGGCCAAGGGCTGCTCGAGGGTTATGTAGGGAGAACAAAATCCATCGTCAGAACAACTAATTAAGGTACAGTACATAATTTGGGCCATCTCTCTACATAATATTATTAAAAAAAAAAGAACTGCGGGACTATCATATCCCTGGCCCCTACTCGTTCACAGCATGCGCTGGGTTATACCATAACAACCGCAACGTAGTCGGCCGGTGGTAACCATCGAAACGGCACTACAGAACAAACATGTAAAACCTAAAACTGCTCGAGTCAGACCAATAGTGAGTTCGCCAGCTCTGCAGCGGTCTCATGCTTTAAAGCTAATCAGTAATCACAAACTTAACGAAGCGTGAATAAATGGTGTTATACCGATCATAAACAATTTAAGTTTAACAAAAATTATAGTGGATAGTTTTAGTCGAATTTAACTTAATTCATATTACTAGACTAAAATGTCATCAGATCATAATGCCTGTCGGATGAGATGCCATCACTACAGAAAATGGCGATGATTGCTTACATCGAGAAAATATTTTTATCATTAATTTTATTAATAATAAGTACAAAATGTAGTGCAAATGATATTTTAGGATGCGGTGGATTCGTCAAAAGTCATGTTAGCTTGGATTTTTCTAAAATTGAAATCGGCCTGTAAGTTAACCTAAAACTTGTACTAATTCAATTTTCTATACAAACTTCTTAGCAATTGCCTTAAGAATTTGTGCTCGAAGCTCAAAATGGAATGCAATTATATGTTGTTGCTCAAAAGTTGGTTGAATCTGGGTCTTTAATTCATAATTTGCTTTATTCAGGTATACCAAGGAAGGCAGTTTGAAGGAAAAGACTGAATGTGCTCCTACAAATGGTTATTATTTCCTACCTTTGTATGAGAAAGGCGAATACGTGCTAAAGGTACATCCTCCGGCTGGATGGAGTTTTGAGCCATCCCAGGTAGACCTATCGGTTGATGGGACCACAGATAAATGTTCATCTGGCCAAGATATAAACTTTGCGTTCAATGGTTTCGGTATAACGGGGCGCGTAAACACAGCTGGGCAGAAGCAAGGCCCAAGTGGTATTGCGGTCCAACTTATCAATGAGAAAGGGGAGGTGCGGAACACTGTGACTACAGTTGGTGGTGACTTCCATTTCACACCTGTCATCCCAGGGAAATACACTGTGAAAGCATCCCATCCAAGGTTAGATAAGATAATGTTTTTACTATGACCTACTTATAATGTTCAGTTTTTTTTAACCTCATAAGACCTGTGTTTTTTAAACAGGTATAGTTTTAACAACCTCATTTACTACAAAAGGTATAAACTATAGTATACAAGAATAGTACTTCAGACCGCAAAAGATTCTTGTTGCTATGATTTTAGAGGCGATACCTGTTTGTTCATATAGTTTTTAGTATGTTTGATATACTTAACACTTCATTATGAAGAAAATACTCAATAATCTTTTGTACTCAATTTAGTACTTTAGGTTTTTATATTGTTAAAAAAGAAAACAAAAATCATCATTTGTATTTCACATAGTACGTTACGCAGTTAGTCTTACTATAACATTCCAATGTCAGGTCTGAACTGCTACTATTAGTTTGTACTTTATAAAGTATATTAGGGCTTACGAAGTTAAAACATTATTAACTAGTGACTCATTTGAATGTAGTAATGTAATTTTCTTATTGTATAGTATTTTATAGCCAAAAAATTGTTTATCCTATAGATGGAAGCTAGAGCCATCCCAAGCAGTGGTTCAGGTGAAGGAAGGTAACACTGCATTACCTTTTGGTGTGCTTGCTGTGAAGGGCTATGATGTGACTGGTACTGTCACCTCATTTGGCAGCCCTATAGGAGGCCTTTATGTGCTACTGTACTCTAAAGAGGTTTGCTATTGACATGATAAACTGTAATGTAAAAAGTCAAATTAAGATTTTAAAGGTTCTAAATTGACTTTCAGACAGTATTTATAAATTTCTGAGTTTCAGTTTTGCATAAAGATTATTTTACTTTATACACATACAATAAAATTACCTTTTCTAAACCTACTATACATCTTACAGGAAAGCCCAAAATTCCGAGTTGAAGGTTGCAAGACAGCCCTTCTTCAAGGTGTGCCAGATGCTCCCATCTGCCACTCCATTACTGACACCAATGGAGAGTTTAGCTTTGGCCTGGTACCATCTGGAGAGTACAGGCTCCTGGCACTTTTCACACCACCAGGACAGGTTACCGTTAGTTACAATGTGAAGCCAGAAAGTGTTCCCTTCACTGTGAGACATGACAGCCTTTTCATTAAAAATGCTTTTGAAGTAAGTATTAGTAATAAATAGTGCTAATTTTATGCAGTGTACAAAAAAACAATCTAGCACTCCTTATCTTTATGGGTTATCTCAAATTAAATTAAATATTACCTGTCAGGCCTATGTATAATCTCTAAAGTGTTTTGTATAATCTCTAAACATTAAACTTATGTGACTCAACAGGAAGGAATATTGATTAGGAAATGTGTCAAACACACTAACAATGGCAACGATGACAATGAAAAAACAAGAAAAAATGTGTCACTGTATGTTCACGAAAACCCATCCAAAACAAATATTTGTTCATCATAATTTTTTTTGTGAAATACAATAATTTTATCCACATTTCTGTGTGTGAAAAGCACACATTGTTTCTTCTAGAACCATTATATTTCTTCCTCAGGTAACAGGCTTTACTGTGGTAGGATCTGTAGTATCATCTGTGGGTGGGCCTGGCATGTCAGGCACCCGAGTCTTACTTGATGGTGAACCCATCGGCAACACAGATGCAACTGGCAAATTCACTCTGCCCAACCTGCAGCCTGCTACATACAAGCTCGGGTTCCAGCATGGTAAGGATGTGATTGTTTTAGACAAGACTCATAATTCATAATTCTGATCGGTTTATATAATTGTTTGATTAAACTTTGTCTTAGTTAGTCCTTTTGTGATTTAGGAATCCATGGAATGTTTAATAAACGTGTAAATGTGGTGGTGACGTAGAACAATGCGAGTTCGAGGAGGTGCAGCTGGCGGTGAGTCCCCGCGGGCCGCGCTCGCTGGCAGCGGTGCGCGCGGCCCGCTGGCGCGTGTGCGGCGCGGTGACGCCGACCACGCCGCGCAGCGTGCTGCTGAGTGCGGCGGGCGCGGCGCACCGCGTGCTGTCGGGCGGCGCGGCCGGCAGCTGGTGCACGTTCCTGCCGCCCGGCGTCTACTCCGCCAGCGTGGAAGTGGCCGAGCAGGAGCAGAGGGATGGCCTGCAGTGAGGACCTTATTGCTTTATCATTGTTTCGTCACATGCAGCGTACGTTCGGCCTCACGGATCCTTGGATAATTAAACCTATTTGTCTGCCTTACAGATACTATCCACTAACCCAAAAGGTGTCAGTCGGGAACGCACCTGTTGACGGCGTGAACTTCTCTCAACTGAAGGGTAAATTGAGCGGTCGCATAAAGTGCAAGAGTCCTGCGGCCTGCGCCAACATACCTGTGACCCTGCGTCCTCTGTCGGCCGATGGTGGATATGTTGGGCAACCGATGTCCACTGTAGCTGTTGGTGAGTAGATAGTCTTGCTCTTTGCTCCTAACCAAGGAGTTCGTATGTTTTCTCTAGACTTAGTCACCCAGATATTTGATATTTTCTTAACTTTTTAACCTTCATCTAGATAAAATAAAAGCCAATAAGTACAGGACAGGTTTGGGCAGCCGAATTTGTTTGTCATTACAATCGAATATTCTCTCAAAAATTATATGATTTCATTATACTTATTATTTTGTATTTTTTTTACAGACGGCAAGTACACCTTTGAGGAGGTTCTGCCAGGCAGTGTGGAGATCTCAGTAGAAAGCGACCCGCTCTGCTGGGCGGAGGCTCGTCACAACGTGGCTGTTACCCAGGACCACGCCAACGTGCCCACCTTCGAGCACACCGGATACGTGCTCAGGGTACACTCCACGCATGACGTCGAGGTGAGGAGATGCATATAACTATTATTAGCTTTGCTTTCAATACAAAGGGATTCAAATTTGGTGAGGACCAATATTATTTTCTTAAAATATAAGTTAATCTTTAGTTAATTGGTTGTTTATTTTCTGTCTTAGTCACACTTGGAGGACCAACAACGCGCGATTATACTGAGACACAAGTCTCAGGATAATCGCGGTACAAATAAGGCAAATGTGGTAGTTCCCCTGTGTGTGCAGGGTGAGGTAGAGGCCAGTGTGAGCGTGTGTCCCGCAGGTGGAGTACAGCAGCAAGAGCTCTGCGGGCGTGCTGCGCGTGCCGAGCGGCGCCAGCCAGCAGTGCGTGCCGGCCGCGGAGCTGTACACGCTGACGCCGCGCGGCTGCCACCGCTTCCAGCCCGACCAGGCGCACGCCGACACCTCCACGCTCGTGCCCACGGTAACTACTGGCACCGACGCTTGCTTTACGGAGGAAAAGGGAAACCTATTCTTAGCCGTAATTTGTACGGCTAAAAAAACCTTAATGTCTTCATTTATACCAAATTTATTTTATAAAGTTTTTATCAATGTAATTAATTTTTTTTTTTTAAATATTCTGGCTTCTATAACTATCTAATGAGATCAGTGTTATTAGTTTGCACATAATGTACCCTTATAAAATATGTCGTCGTTTCCAGACGGTGTACTTCGTAGCAACAGCGCACTCCGTGGTCATCAAGGTGACATCTCCGGACCCCGTGACAGACCTGGTGCTGCACATCAGTACAGACGGGCTGGCCAGCAAGGACGTGGGGCCGCTGGTGCCGCTGCAGCAGCCCACCGGAGGGTACGGGTTCGAGCACACCCTGTTCATGGCAGATGTGAGTATTGGAATCCATGTCTTAGGGTTTTAACCTCTCGGCTCGAACGGATCTTGACACATGACATACCCGCTGATTCGACGAGCTGTTGCAAATTACGTCATGAATTCTAAGAACTACTGAATTTTGTACGCAATTTTTATTCCACTATTAAACATGAAAAATATGTTTCCTCGTCGATTTAAAGACCAATGTCTACAGTAAATTTATTCATTGTAGTGTAAGTATTGGTAAAACTGCATCATTAGGATGCGATATGCCTATAAAATGTTAATTTGTACACCTATTACAATATCACGGGTCTTAGGTTAGCTCAAAAAAATTACCTAAGCAAGCTACTTATGTGCTGAAACACTATAAATTGGAATCATTGCACAAACTATCTTTTTATTTATCGATTCATTTAAACCATTATTATATTATATATATAAAAACATAAACTAAAAATGAATCAAGTAAAGTAAACTAATTTAAAGCACTGATTGCTATCAGATATTATACAAAAATATTGATATCAAAGAACTTGATATTTTTGAAAAAAGTCTCGGCTTAGCAACCGTCTCACCGTCGCTTGATTTGCACTAAATATATCAATATCGTGTGATTTGAAAGTTTTGTTAAAGGTCTTGCTTGCTTGCCATAAGAAAAATTTTTGTCGGTAGTTTGATGATACTAAAGGTAAATAAAGTGGTGTATTTTGCCGCATAGCTTTTATCGGAGTATTGAAACAGATTTTGGAAAGAAGTTCGGGACTATCAATACTGTTAGATATAATTTTTAAAATACAAGTAACATCCGAGATTGTTCACCGATTAACTAAGGGAACAAGGTGAAATTTGGCGCACAATTTTAAATAGTCATCTGGTATATAATTAAACTTAGTACGATAGCATAAATATTTAATAATCTTTTGAATGCTCAGTCAACGACACTTTAAACAGCAAACAAATGAATTGAAAATTTAAAGAATTTCACGCTAATATTAAGTGCATTATGGTGAGGATCAATGTGAACTAAGGGCTCCTCACACTCGGAAACAGTGACTTTAGCATTTGAGAGTACAAGGTCCAGTATTCTCCCGTAACGATTTAATACACCGTTTTACTGATTCAAGTCATGAGGACATAACAAATCTATTAAAACATGTTCATCTACGCTGTTAACATTACCGGGTGACAAGAATGACTCACTGACATTTGATGACCATGATATCCCGCTCATGTTGAAACCCCCGATTATCAAATATTTTTCGTTTGGTTTAGTTATTAATGTCTCATCAATCTTTAAAAGAAAATTATGTAATTGGTTAGAGAAAGATAAACCCATTCTGTTTACATAAATATATTACACATATATTTAAACTGAAGTTAAACGACGATCTAATAGTGCACTGCTTAATTGGTAATGTCAACCATAGGTCCTCAGCAGTAGTCTCGTAGCACGGCTGAGGAATTTTTTTTTTTTTTTTTTTTTTTTTTTTTTTTTTTATTAAAAACGTTGCCCCACACTAGGATTTCTCCTGTGTCGTGGGTACAGTTTACAAACATACATGTCACATACACACACACAGGCACAAAGGTCCTTATGAACTGCAATGAGCACTCCCCCTCCTCGAGTTTGACCAGTAACAGCATACTCCCTATCCCGACGCCACACTATATACCGATTGTCAAATAGCTCCGAGTCACTCACACCACGTTTCCGTCAGAATTACAATATCATAAGAAGTAAGGCATACGTTACGATAAAATTGAACAGTTTTTGAGCGTAATCCGCGAACATTCTGGTAATATACCTTTAAATCACATACAGCCATAGTTGGAACATGAAAATAATCGTAAATTAAGTGAAAGAATAGGGCTTGTCATATTCCACAAAAAGCATATACAATAAGGGACCAAGATGATTAGAACAAATAATATTACATGTGGGTGCATTAAAATATTTAGGAGTAAAAGTTTGGCGAACCAGAAACTAGCGAAGCTACCACTATGCATCAACAAACTTAACACATCAAATGTAAAATATGGCAGAGCAAGAGAGACAAATATACAATTAGCACTTTTTACCTTAAAATGAACGGTGTGACAAGCAATACAAAAAGTTAAGTGTTAACGTGTCTAATGAGCCAGGGGTACTAAACCTGTTACAAATAGCTCATACAATTGTACTTATTTTTTCTAACATTAGCAATTTAAGTGACAAGTGTAAACATGCAATAAAACAAATATAAACAGCATTTGGAGATGAAATACAATCGAATTTAACACTGACTACAAAATTTCGATTAAATCAGATATTTTGTTGATGGTGAATGATTTAGTTGTATCGTTTTTTCGGATGTGTATTTTACTAAATTTGACACAAACGTATCTGTAATTTCCTTATTAAGCAAAAGTTTCGATTCAGTCGTCAAATGGTCATTAACAAAAATCCTTCCCGGGTTATCTTGGAAGCCGAAGGTCCTCAGCTTTTATTACTTTGATGGCTCGTGCAGATGCAATAAATTTTTCCTTTATATATCTGTTAATGAAACTTACAATGATAGATTTTCCCTTGGAGTTATAAGTAGGAATTCTAGATATATAATTGATTTGAGTCTTCGGGAAACCATAATCCGCTTTTGCGCTGATCTTTTCGATAATCTGAAACAAGTTTTCGTCCTTGCTTTGAGACAGCAACCCCTTGTCCTAGCTCAGGCTTGGAGCGAGCAACACGTCGCGTCGGCGCGGCCGTCGTGTTGTTATATAGCCTCGTTAGTGCTCAATGCACATTCAGAACAAGCATTTTTGGCGAACATATATAACCTTTTCCTACAGCAGCGGCACGGCACCGGCGCTTGTCGCACCGTGTTGCCCAGACAGGACAAGGCCTTATTAAAAATTAAATACTTGTACCAAAACTAACCGAGTTAAATTTAATAGTTATAAATTGAAAAATGCGGAAGAAAAATGCTCATTCGGCGAAATAATTTTGCCGTGCCTAAAAACATGTACAGTCACCATCAAAAATAAGTATACACGTGAAATTCAAACGCTTATTCTTGGGCAACTAATGTTAAAATCATAAAATTTAAATGGCCATGTATTTTTATGTATCCACAAATACTGTGTAAAATTGGCCAAGATTACAATCACTATTTCCTCTAAAATCGTTTTTGAATTTCATAAAGTGATTCATTCATCTTATTGATGCTGACTGTACCTACTGGAATATTACTTTTATATTTTATCATATAATATTTTAAACATTAATTATATTTTTTTGTATCGATTTCTAGAATTACTCATTTTGATTAATCGATTCGATTCAAATTCGAAAATAAATCGGTTAAAATAATCGTTTCTAACATCTCTTCAAATCTCTTGCAGACAAAATCTAATATGGCGGCAAATCCTTATAAACCGAATTGAGTGTTGTTATCAAAGAATTTGTAATATTTACTTTTGAAGTGGTATTGACGTTGATATATGGACATTTACGTGAACTTTATAGATTTCATAAATAGTTTGTGATATATTATTATCTAAGTTAACAATAAAATGTGTAATACTAGTGAAAATTTTACTCACGGGAAATTTTTACTTCAGTCATCAAAAATTTTGTTATCACTACTTTATTTATCAAATTTATGGATAATATGAACAACCTAATGAATAAGACGTTATTATCACGCCCAATTTGTGCGGTTTGGTGATTCAACTCCACCTTTTTGATGTTTTTTAGCACCATAGCAGTGGCACTCATAATGGCCGTCATCGCATTTGCGCACTCATATATTTTATAAGTAAACTTTAAAGTGTCAGTCCGGCCCATTTTAGGGCTTATCCAGAGCCAGCGGTGACATGTCAGGCCCATTTTAGCCACCATTACGGATTATAAGGTTAAAGGAAACATTTATTATTAGTAATCTTTTTAATATGAGTATGACATAGTGGAAAAAAGTGTTAGCCGGTCGTAATAAGGTTTTGATAGATATAGTCGGTAACGAAACGGTATGCAGGGCGAAGTGGCCGTGGTGTCGGCGTCGTCGTCGTCGCTGCTGATGTCGCCGAGCGCGCCGCAGCAGGTGGTGGGGCGCGCGCGCTGCCAGCCGCACGCGCTCACGCTGCGCGCGCGCACCGCGCTCACGCTGCACGGGCGCGTCGTGCCGCCCGTCGCCGATGTTCTTGTTACTCTACTCTCAGGTATTACATTTATCTAGCTGAAATCTCATCTCCTCATGTAAGAGATGGTTCCCGAAATCCTGACTTCCTTAACGATTACTTAAACGCGATACAGTTAGTAGCAGCTCGACCTTGCCTGTCTGTAGATGTAGTAATCATTAAATTTGACATATAAAATATTCCAAACCCATGAACACTTAGTCCATATTTTGTGGTTTTTCTCTTTTTGGAAAAGGCAATCTCATATCCATTTGTGAAAATGCCAAGGTCTGGATTAAATTACCTGTTAAGTGTTAATTCAATCTACAATTTAATATCTTAACCATCTTTTTGTTCCAGATGATATCAAACTAATCCAGGAGACATCAGAAGATGGTAAGTATCGCTTCGGTCCGCTGGACGCGTCCAAACACTACAAGATCACGGCAGAGAAGGACTCGTACGTGTTCAGCGCACCGGACGACAACGGAGACATAGTCGCGCACAAGCTGGCGGAGATCACCGTGGAACTGCTGGATGATGCTGATGACACACCGCTGCAGGTGAGGGCACAGATGTAATTTGGCGACTTGTTGAATAAATTTTTCTTTTGTTATATTTTAGCGTAGCTCAGAGTGTGAACTGTTTAATGAAATTTTTTTGTTATATAAAAGTTCAAATATGTATTCGCTATTAAATATGGTTAAATTAGATATTTATGATGATATGATGATTAGACATTTATGATGATGATATTTAGTACAGCATATTTAATCATAACATAATGACATGCAAATATTAACATTCCTAATATTACATTATATATTTTTTTAAATATTTAATGTTATATCCGGTGTTGCGGGTGTCCATGGGCGACGTTAATCGCTTACCATCAGGCGATCCGTCTGCTCGTTTGCCGCCTATGACATAAAAAAAAAAAAAAAAAAAAAAAAAAAAAAAAAATAACCATCTACACAATGCACGTTAAAAATGATTAATTGGTAAGTCTTTAATATGTGATGGGAGTTTATTGATTGTTTTTTGGTCTCCCTATATATTTTTAGTTTATAAAAACGATATCTATGTAACTGTACTGCATCCTGGAATAATATATTTGTGTAATCAAGTTTTTGAATTCGGTTGACTGTTCGATTTTTAGGATAGTTCTTGCGAGGTACATACTTACAAAAACTGACAAGATCATTGATTGAATTGGTGGCTGGTTCTTAAGAATTAAATTGGAATACCGAAGTAATTTTAGGCAATTAGATATTGTAAGAATAAGTAGTAGGAGCTGAGCTCAGTGCCTAGTTAGTCTCAGTATAGTGTGTAGGCGCTAGTGTGTGGTCGCGCTGACCGTGTGCGTGCCGCAGGGCGCGCTGGTGTCGGTGAGCGGCGGCACGTACCGGCGCAACGTGGCCAGCGGCGCCGACGGCCGTCTGCGCTTCGGCTCGCTGTCGCCCGCGCAGTACTACGTCAAGCCCAACATGAAGGAGTACCGCTTCACGCCGCCGCACCACATCGTGGCGCTGGACGAGGGCCACACGCACCACATCGTGCTCAGGTGAGTGCTGGTCGTGCTGGCGTGTGGTGCTGCTGCCGTGCCGCACTGCGCTCCCTAACCATACCGTCGCTATGTTCGTGTAGTGTAGCTCGTTGTCCGGCAGGGGCGTGCGCGTGGCGTGGTCGTGCGTGGGCGCGCTGGTGTCGCTGGGCGGTGCGGGCTGGTGTGTGGTGCTGCTGCCGCGCCGCACTGCGCTCCCTAACCATACCGTCGCTATGTTCGTGTAGTGTAGCTCGTTGTCCGGCAGGGGCGTGCGCGTGGCGTGGTCGTGCGTGGGCGCGCTGGTGTCGCTGGGCGGTGCGGGCTGGTGTGTGGTGCTGCTGCCGCGCCGCACTGCGCTCCCTAACCATACCGTCGCTATGTTCGTGTAGTGTAGCTCGTTGTCCGGCAGGGGCGTGCGCGTGGCGTGGTCGTGCGTGGGCGCGCTGGTGTCGCTGGGCGGTGCGGGCTGGTGTGTGGTGCTGCTGCCGCGCCGCACTGCGCTCCCTAACCATACCGTCGCTATGTTCGTGTAGTGTAGCTCGTTGTCCGGCAGGGGCGTGCGCGTGGCGTGGTCGTGCGTGGGCGCGCTGGTGTCGCTGGGCGGTGCGGGCTGGTGTGTGGTGCTGCTGCCGCGCCGCACTGCGCTCCCTAACCATACCGTCGCTATGTTCGTGTAGTGTAGCTCGTTGTCCGGCAGGGGCGTGCGCGTGGCGTGGTCGTGCGTGGGCGCGCTGGTGTCGCTGGGCGGTGCGGGCTGGTGTGTGGTGCTGCTGCCGCGCCGCACTGCGCTCCCTAACCATACCGTCGCTATGTTCGTGTAGTGTAGCTCGTTGTCCGGCAGGGGCGTGCGCGTGGCGTGGTCGTGCGTGGGCGCGCTGGTGTCGCTGGGCGGTGCGGGCTGGGCGGGAGCTGCGCTGCTCGCCGCTCCGCGCGCTGCTGCCGCGCCGCACTGCGCTACTGAGGAGGCCACCACCGAACCCAACGGAGCTTTCAGGTAAACAAACTAGCCTGGACACGATGCACCCATGTTGAGGCCCAGCGCAGACGACAGACTTTGTGCGAAGGAGTCTGCGGCGCGCAAAAGTCCGTCGCGGTTTTCACAGACTCAAAGCACACAACGTGTATCTTCGATCATTCTGCCGGCCGTAGGGATGTACACGCTATGGAAATGATGAGATTGCAATGTGATATTTTGTGCGCCGGACTTTTTGCGCGTTACTGCATATAATTGTATAGGTTCTATTTTCACAAACTAAAAGTGAGTCACGGATAGTCTGTCGTCTGCGCTAGGCCTAAGTGAACTGTATACATACAGTGGGTATCCTATGCGATACTGTTAACCGTGATTAAACTTAACGACATGCACAAACAATTACACTAGTCCACAGCCAATATGCAACTGAGTGGCTATTGGTAATTTTATATTAATTAATGTGTGCTTAATATCAATCCATACTTAAAAAATCCGTACCACGTAAGATTATTGAGATTTCCTCATTTAATTTTTTACGAAGTACGAGTAATTTTGTTGTTCTATTTGCAACGCATCGATATACAGGGTGGAAGGGACATCGACGCGCAAACGCCGAGGAAAGGTCACACGTGATGCCATAATTCAAATTATTACAGTCATTAATCTCGCTAATGATCGGTTACAGAAATTGTTATTTTGGCGCGCAATGTATTGCAAACAACGCGATCACATCGCTCCGCAGTGAATGTTGGCGCGTTCACTGGCGTGGCAACATAAACATTAACATATAACATGCACATACCTAACTAACTATGTACCACTCACACGTAAGTCTGCAGCGGCCGCGGGCATTCGTGAACGTACGCCTAACGACAACATTGATACCACATAAAATCAAGTTTGATTCGTGTTGATAACCGATGAAGGTACTTATTAAGTAACAAAGATAAGGAAAAAACACGATCAATAAGCTTATTCTCATAAAATAGCGATTCCGATGAAGATTTATAATAAAAAGGTTGCTTGCAAGTACATAGTGATCCAATAATGTAGGTATTGAATAATGAACTTACAGCTCCAGGATATCTCTCCACTTAAATACGAAGTGCCTGACGCGCGTCCCCACGTACTACACCATTGCACATGAGCATATTCCCGTAGTCACGGGCACTAAAGTATTGTTCACCAAAGCATTTTGAAAGTCTTGATTGACTTTGTGACTCAAACAAACACACACACACACACACACACACACACACAGAAAATTACTTTTAAACACGAATTCACGACAACAGCACACCCGTTTGCGCTCAATGAAAACTAGGAACTGGCAAAAATTTGATAAAGTCGGCGACTATCAAAAGAAATTTATTTTACCGATGTTTCTTTGAATTAAACCGAAATTTCTTTTAATTTGCCGCAATGGTGCCTACTATGCCTAGACCAACCACAGATCAATAAAATGATAGACTGTACAATCACATTAAGTTGTACGTACTCACAAAATAATTACGAAAATAGATGTATTTTTTTATGAAACAATAAATTAGATTATTGAATTGCATTTAAAACTAAGGTTAATGTTGATACCAAAAATTGATTGAAAAACACAATAAACTTATATAATCTTTCTTTAAATCTTCTTTACTTAAATCGATATAGGTTCAGGATAATAATGATCCCTCATAATGAGTTAAAATAAAAGTTGTAAATAGGACTTTAATAGGAGATTATTACAGTATGAGGTACTGTGTGACGCGTCTATTAGATTCATCGGGAACTGTCGAAATAGCTTTTCGCCCGCTTATCGTCGCGGCCCTTTGTCGGAGGCTTTGAAGCGAATAAATGCGCGCGCGTCGCCCGGCGTGTGTAGGTACTAGGCCGGTGTTGACCTCGCAAGTGAACTTGACGAAACAGCTGATCAGGTAGCTCTTTCGAGTTTTATTTGCATTGCTGTTTTTTGTGAAAATAGTGAATTTATTATTTTTTGATTAAACATCTCAATGGGTTAGATGGAAATAATGATTTTATACAGGTTAAAGTAAAAAATACTGCAGAAAAAAACGTAAAAATTAAGGAAAAGCCGACGAAAAATTTCAACGCTGAGGGGTCCAGAATCATGTACTGAATGCATGGTAAACGTTTTCGCGTCGATGTCCCTTCCACCCTGTATAATTTAAATTTATTTGTTAAGGGGCCGTTCCAGTATTACGTAAGCACTATAGGGGGGCGGGGGTCTTTGCTTTGCTTATTTTTGATGACGTGGGGGGTGGTCTAGATGGTAATTACGTCAGTAGTAGTTTTTTACTTTTTTACACATATGGCAACCCACACATTGTCTATGTTTGAAAACGAATTTTTTTTGACGATTTGCCGTATTGTAAGCAAACAAAGCAAGTTAATGTTTGTGTTACCGTTTGTGTATCTATTTTCTTATTTCTAGAATTATAACTGCTGCTTATGAATCAATAAAAAAAAACAGAATACATTAAAAGAAAAATTCATATAACAATGTTTACGTGACCATGGGGGGGGGGGAGGGGTAAGACCTTTGCTTACTTTTGCTGACAAGGGGGGTATTTATAACAAATTCCACGTGTCTGATCTGTGTTCTTTGATGTTCATTAATTCAAGACTTGAAGGTAGTTGTAAATTTATTGTGATAGCCTCGGAAAGTGAGATTTCTTAGGCATCTAATTTCTATAATAATCGAACAGTATTAAAAACTATTATGCGGAGTCGCAACAGCCATGTCAGTTGCATATTTCACTTTATTTTGTAGAGTAGTGGTATTAAAGGAACTGTAAACATTGAATTAATACCCATGTCAAGACCGTAGTACACATTCTTTTATGTTTGAACCTGTAACTACATTAATAACAATAAAATAAAAAATACAGAATTCGAGGACTTCTGCCGAACTGCGAGTACAACATCCAGCTGAAAGACTCCTCCACTCCGGAGCTGATGGGACTAAAACTAGCCAAAGCACCTCCTATGTTAGAGGTTGGTAATTTATTCATTTATTTATTATACCACCAATTCATTCGTATTCTACGAAATAAAACTATTTATATTTATTAAAATATTTTGATTTTTTCATTAGAAATTTATTTGGTCAATCAAAACTTATCTTTTACTCATATTAAGCTATCAATATCAACCTCTGATTAACGAGAAGAACTTAGACGTTATTTTAATATTTTACCAATATCTTGTATCTTCCAGGTGAAAGACAACAAAGACATCGAGAACATTCGCCTCATCGCCATCCAGCCCACACAGATCACAGACGCCAACGTGCTGGTCCACACGCCCAATATCGAGCACTACAAGACCCTGCGCCTCACCCTCGCCTTGGAGAACACCCCCCACACTCCCATATACTCCACCAAGCTCGACCCGGCCGGGTACAGCCAGACCTTAAACCCCGGTCTCATGTACGTGCTGCCCCGCCTGCCAGCCGATAATAAGACCTATTTGCTTCAGTTAGAGTCCACTTTGTCGAAAGCAACCCACTCTTACAGTGAAGAGGTGCACTATTTTAACTCGGATGGACATTTCAAGCATTTTACTATTGAGTTTGTGCCTAAGGTACGTGAAATTTTGTAATATTTATTTGATTTATTACTTGGTATTGAAGAATCGATATATAATTATTTTTTTGATGGGTACTGTTTTAAGTCTTTCTTATATTGATTTGATCATTGTCGGTTCCGGGAAAGTTCAGACATTCCACTTGTTTTTGATAAGAAAGAAATCCTACAGTTAATTTTTCAGTTTTTCAGTTAACGATGTTAACTGAAGCTAATATATTTGTCCAGGTAAAATCCGGCGAGCAGGAGGTCCGGCAGACGTCGCTGCTAGTGATCCCGCTGCTGGGCGCGCTGGCGCTGGCGTACAGTCAGCGCGCGCGCGTGCTGGGCGCGCTGGGCGGCGTGCTGGCCGCGCGCACTGCACGCGCGCCGCGTGCGCAGCGCGCCGAGCGGACTGACGCGCTCGACCGCGCCAGCATCGACCAGATCGTGTCCGCGCTCAGCCCGCCCGGGAAGAAGCCCAAGAAGAAGCTGGTCTAACAGCTGCGCCCCAATACTGACTGTCAGATACCTCGGCGCATTACCACCTGAATTGGAAATATTTGACAGTTCTTATTGTCCAACAATATAAGTCATTTCCAAATACGTTTTCAAGTAGTATCTGTTAAAAGTCATTTGGTATAAGATCAATATTGTTGTTTTTTATATGCTTATAGGCATAGACTCGACGAAATAGTTCACAAAGGAATGTGTGCTATGTGCTCGTGATACATACTTTAGTATCTCAGTACAGATGTGATACTTCACTAAAGACAACAAGTTTCTACTAACGACTACTGATGGAAAATATCGATCAAAAAATTCAATTTCCTTCGAAAATATCGATAGTACTAAACACTGAACAATTTATAGAATGTGTATTTTATGACACTATTGCTTAAATGTTCAATGATATTCTAAAGTTATCAAAAACATTGAACCAGTGAAAAAATATAACTGATAAAAATACCACATGATAAATGATTTGTTAAACAAGTATAATATACTGTTATAGTATGAAATCACTATTTATCTCATCATAATTTTACATTCGAAAAAATCAGTTAAGTAAACAGGATGTTATATTGAATAATGTAAGCTAAATTATGATAATTTATTATACCAACAATAAAACAAACAAATATCGTTTATACTGAGAAACATTATAACAATTCCGAATTTATTTACGCACTTAAAAAGGTAATAATAACATATTTATGTGTTAGAGTATCGAAGAAACACATGTCTCGTTTCATATATCCATTTATGTCATTCTAGTGTTTCCATTGACCAGACCTTGCCTGGGTGTTGGATGTTTCATAATACATTCAAATATTCAGTGAGCCCTGAAAACAATAACTAAAATTTTAATTTATTTATTGTAAAAATCTAAATCCATATTTTATTATTATTACGGGTTGAACTGAGTCCAATCGATAATTGTATTCCATTGATATCATATTATTTATAAGTTAGCTTTGGTTAAGGTATAGCGAGTGGATAATTTATATTTTGTTGTGCATTGTTTAAATTATAAAATATGCATTTATGTGATGTATTGCAAATGGGAAGAATAAAATGGATTGTTTGTTTATGAGAGTACTTTTATTTAACATCAAGTTTTTTTGTGAGTTGAATCTAATGTTAATTGTATGCTTCGGTTTGCTCATAACCAGTTAATTGATATTAAGAAGTAATATAAAAAAATCCTTCTGTTTTAATATACAGTGGTGGTCAGATAATTAGGAAGGCCACTAGGTACTACATGTACACACTGTTAATTAGCTGATCACCACTGTACATAGATTTAGTTTAGTTTCGTTAATTACATAGATTTATACACCGAACAAAATGAGTTAACTATGTTTTAGCAATATTATAAAACTGCAACAGATCAATGAACATGAAAACTCACTATCTATATATAATTTCAAAGTGTATTTCTTCGGATAGCTAACGATTTTGTATACCTATTATTTTTAACTTTAACCTTTTGCTCTCTATTTTGCATTAGACGTTAAAGCTTCGACCAGTAGCACTATATTGTACAGCTGGTACGGTTTTTATTCATAACAGTCGCCGTAACGTTGCTGACAATCGGCGATGGATCTCGCGTGGTGGTCCCATAGTCTGGCGTTTTCTTTGCTGTAAATAATAAATTGTTATAACTATTGTCATCAAGGAGCAATATCATTAACAGGGATCGGAATCGCTAGAGTTAGTTAGGCGGAGTAGTTAGTTATTATCTATTCATCTATACATATAAATAAAATTGGAGTGTCTGTTTGTAATATTGAAATAACCGTTTTTTACTACATGCATATGAATATATATACGGTACATACACCAAAATAACATTTTTTACAATTTTTGTCTGTACTGCATTTTCATGATCAGTTAATATTTCGTAGTGTGCGGGTGCACTCATAGGTAATTATTGTGTATCGACAGAACTAAAACACTAGCGGAAGGTTGCACACTTGTACTGTAGGTAATTAGGAAGAAGAGTGGGGCGCGTCTTCGTGGATGGCACTATCTGTGATAGTATTAGTTGAAAATGATACAAAATAACTAAGCATCAGTTAGGTTGGTTAAGTAGTTACTTACTTGACGAAGTACAGTTGGAATGTAGCAAAGAAGCTGTTGTGTGATCTCGCGTGTAACTTGCACAACATCAGTTTTTCGCAGTCGTCTTCGGCACTGGAACAATATATTATTTTTTTCACTAGTACATTAAAGTAGAGGATGTTTCATAGTTGGGTTGCCTGTTTACTCTAAATCTGCCCGTTATTGTTATAATAAACGGGCGAGAATATTGCCATAATCATTATGTTTGGCAAATGACTATTCGCAGTGGTATCAGAACACACATTACGGATGAAAAAGATTTTATTTATTATTTTATTACTATTTTCCCTACCCTCTTCTAGTCCTCATCTTGGTGACGCCGCTATCAGCAGCTCCTCCCAGGGCGAACATCTGGCTGACGAACCGCTTTCTCAGGGTATGATGCTGCGTCTCTCGTTGTTCAGCATCTGCAAGTAGATCCGAATTAATTATTACTATTGTTCATTTTTTGAGAGGGTTTTATTTGAAGGGTAAGGATTTAGTTTTCCATAAATATATAGTTGCGTCGGTCACCAAAATCTAAAAAACTAAATGTAGATTTTTTTAAATCTTACCATTATTTTGTAAATCCAAGGGCTTGCACATAACTGTGCATAATAAAGCTACCGATACAACTACTATAACTTCCTGCATTTTCACTATACACTTGAAACTCCCGAAAATAATCTAAAATTCTAAGTTTTCTTTTCTTCGCCAAATTCGGTCTGGTATAAAATCGGCAGAGCAATCACATTTATAGAGTTTTGTCCGTGCTGCGGCCGCGTTTCGCAGTTGTAATGAAATTTATAAACAAATCCGTCATTATATTGTGTTAACTTGAACAAATGATCTAGTTAAACAGTCCATGGAGGGTTCTGCATGGTGTTGGTAAAGGGTAAGCATCAAACGGAGCGAAAATCTCTTGTATCTAAGTAATGTATGTCCAGATGTTATCTAGTCAGTACTTACAGCACAGCTGTCACCAATTAGCCCTTGAACCTTGTGTATCATATATAGATGGTTATATCTATTTGCAATAACTCGTATGCAAGCTTGAATCAAGTGGATACAATTATTATTGTAACATCCAAATTTCCATACGCTTTTACATTGATCTTGAGACACACTGAGAAATGCTTCTAAACTGGAATGACCTATTAATATAACATTCAACAGTCAATTTGCGGTACATAAGAATGCACATGTGTGCTCGAAAGATCCAGTCAAAATTACGCTTTGAATGGTAAACATTCTGTTGTATCCTGGGTAATTTTGCCCATAATAGATTCTTTCCTGTAGGTAATATATACATATATACAGAACCAAAAGGTTTACGGATGTTTTATTTATTATTTTAATTCAATAACTTGAACAGTAAATATGAAGTCACGTTCCGTTCAGCGTTTGCAGTGCCTTTTTTTTTACTCTTAATCACGTGCATACGCCATTTGTTTCCCAAAGAAATGAGCAGGACATTAAAAGGTAAACTATATATATTATAATAATAATACTCATCAGAGCCATTAAATTAAAGTCAGTCATGCACCTCTCATAATCAGAAGCTGTATACAATCCAGGGCTAGACAGGGATTTTGTGCGGTTTGATGATGATCTCGTCAACTGGGCATCATCATTATTTTTATAAGATAGTTTCATGTTACGGTCGGTCGGTACTACAGTCCTAAATACCTATTTCATTCGTACTAAAAACTAAGTGTAACCGCAGGTGTATGTTCGAAATTACCGTTGCGGTATTAAAGTTTTAGGTACACTTAGATCGGTAAGGCACCCGTGATCAAAAGCGTGAGGTTCCAGATGTTCACGGGCGGCGGTGGTTGCTTACCATCAGGTGACCCGCAAGTTGGTTTGCGTTACATATTTAACTTTATTTAAATTTAGAATTTGCGGTGTGACCTCATCATTGATATCTATTAGGAAATCAATTCTGAACATGCGTCAATTGTTACCAGTTCTGTTCAGTGTTGTTTGTGAAACATATCAGCGTCTTGTGGCTTTTGTTTGCTCAGGACAAACTGAACAAATTGAATGTTCAATCAGAGTATTGTCCTCTGCACCACCTATTCGTCCTAGTATTCTGGTTTCGACCAGACAACCAGGATAGGCAGATATGTGAGTGGATTGCCTTAGAAAGTGGGAAGAGGATCTAACGCCTACATAAAAAGCTAGTTTTCCTAAAATTCTGAAGATTGCAGCGGTAATTTATAATGTTCTCTGTTACATGTTATTCTGAAACGCTGTAAGCCTAAGTTGCTAACATACTAAGGATGGAGCTAATGGTATAGCTAAACGTGCCGATTTATCGCAATAGACAAGCTGTAAGCTTGACCAATGCACCATTGTGAGAGAACCTATTTTAAAATAACGAACAAATTAGCCAAAAGGTCAAATCAAAGAAAGAAAATATTTTTCTCATATTGATTAAAATCAATGTCTGAAAGCAAGGGCGGATCCAGCTTTCAAGTCAGGGAAGGGTCACATTTTTGAAGTCTAGTCGGGACAGGCTCCTATTCGATTACAATAATAAATACTGTACGATCAATGCGATTACAAAAATTATTAGTGGTCGACCTAGAACCAGCCTAGGGGTCATGACCCCAATGACCCCCATCCCCCCCTACATGGATCCGCCCTTGTCTGAAAGTTATTTCAGTTTTTGCGCCTGGATTTCGTCACCTCAGATTGCGCAAGAATGTTTTGATATTACACCGAAAGGTAGGTGGTAGATATTCGATCAGCTATTTATAATTTTGTTTCTTAATTTAGCCTTGTTTGTACTCATTCTATTTTTGATATTAAAGTTTTAAGTGTATTTTTAGTTGTTGTTGGTTAGTTTCTTTTGAGCTCTAGAAGCAGAACTACATCAACTTTCTAGTATAATGGTACAATGGTTTTACTTTTCGACAATAGATGGTAATGTTATAAATTTAATCACACAAATGTGACTAGTAGCGTCATCTTTTAGTGAGTAGAAGATTTAAAGCTACTTTGTGTCACTGTTTAACCTTTGAATAACTAGTTTTAATTGAAAAAAAGCGTGTTAAATACTGATAGAATATTTTTAAAATTACGATAATCTGACGATACATCCTGGATACTTGAGTATCATTATCATAATACATACTAAGCTTTAAAATGTTTGACTACTGAACGCTAGATGTCACTAAATTAAGTTTCTTATGATTCCATGTTATGTCTACAAACTTACTCGAATGTTCATGATTATTCATTCAGCTTCTCGAAGCTAGATAGCGCTATTAACAAAAGCATATAAATAGCGCAGCGCAGGAATCGCGTCGCATTCAAAGTTTGACTCCGAGGGAGATAAGCGACGTAAACAAATAAAACGAGCAACAGAGTACTTTTGTGTAAACTGCAAAATGTCACTGACGCCGTATTGGTTTCGACATCTGAGGAATCTGGTGAACCGGGATCCGGTCTTCAGAACTTTCGAGGATCCCTTCGCGGTGTTTTCAAGAGATCCTTTCTTCAGGGACCCGGTGAAATTCATCAAGTCGATCACAGCGCCCATCGAACACGTCGAAGGTGTGTACTCCGATCACGAGGTCAAAATTGATGGGAAGAAGGTGGAAGTACATCTGGATGTCCAGAATTTCACTCCGGAACAGATCCAGGTGAAGACCGTCGGGAACGAAATAATGGTTGAAGGGAAGAAGGAGATTAAGAAAGAAGATGGTTGGATGAGAAGTCATTTTGAAAGACGGTTCCTGCTACCCGAAGGTTTTCCTCCAGAGCGGGTGGAGTGTCACCTTGACAAGGGGAAGCTGAAGCTGGTGGCGTTTAGAGCAGAGCCTCTCACGGAGAGAACAATCCCCATCCAGGACAAGTCCAGTGAGGAGAAATCGTGAGCCTATAAGTAGATATGGAATCTGATTTTTATTATTTAATAGACTGATTAGTTTTATTCTTTAATAAATGTAATATTTTGGTAAAATAAATTTAAGTTACAGATACATTTAATGTTGTTTTATTGTTGAATAGAATATGAGTTAAACAATGTCTAGACACTGGATTTAGAAACAGATTTTGTAATAAATATACCTATTATATATACAGGGTGTCCCAAAACTCAACGTCAAGCCGAAACGGGGTGACAGGATTGATCATAACCATCACGAGAAAAATCTGAAAAAAAATCTATCCCATGCAGTTTGAAAATTATGGGCATTTTAAGAAAAACCTAGAAATTTGATCAAACTGTACCATTTTTCGGTTATTGTGGTTATTATTTTTTATTTTTGTTCATTTGAACTTTAGAAACGTAATCCTAAATAACATTTCTAGAATCCCAATAAAAAATAATGACACAATTGCCTTAAGTTTCCGAGAATTGAGACTATTTGTTAAACTACGAATTTAAAATTTTCAAGATTCGTCGACTTTGACAGGCCCTCCTATAAAAAAAATGTACTAGAGTGCCTTGGCAAGTAGCATTAAAAGTTGGCGCATTTAATCAGAATTCTAAAATGGTACAATACTTGTTAGTTCCATACAATAGAAAAGAGTAAAAAAATTAAAACCTCAAGTAACCCGATTTTTGCTATCAGATTTTACTCAGTTAAAATGTTTTTAATTCGCACAAGCTCTAGGTAGGTTCTTAATTTTAAGGCAAAATGATGAGAGAGATGGATAATGGGTATGTTTGCCATGAGTGAGCGAGACAGATAGTGACGCCACGCATTGAGACGGAGATGCGTCGTTTAAACGAGTGCGAATGAAACAGATAGATGCTATGGCATCTATCTGTTTCATTCGCACTAGTTTCAGCCAAGCAAATGGCTACGCTACCAGTCCGACACCAACCAGTTAGTACGTTTCGCTCATTCGTCTACTGCGCACGTTCGTATTCGCTTGTGTTGATTTAGTACTGACAACTTTGGCTTCTCTTTTTGGACTTGAATCTTTGTGAATTGGACTTGTTGATAACATACCGGCAACTTTGGCTTCTCTCTGGACTTTTGTGTTGGCATCCTTTTTATCTACCATGCCTACGCGCTACACTTCACAAGAATATGCGAACATGCACCTCATTTATGGGGAATGCAGATGCAACGCAAGTGCTGCCGCTAGACTTTATCGTGAAAGATATCCAAATTTAGAGCGCTACCCGGATCACCGCGTGTTTGTTAATGTGCACCGTTCACTCACAGAGGGCGGCCATTTCCCGAATCAAATACAGGCTGGAGGTAGACCTGTGTTTCCTTTCCAGGAAGAAGTATTGCAAGAGGTCGCACGTGACCGAAGTATTTCCGTACGTGGAATTGAAGAAAGAACGGGAATACCGAAAAGCACTGCTCATCGTATTTTACAAAGAGCCGAAATGCATCCGTTTCACGTACAACGAGTTCAAAGTCTTCTACCTCGAGATTATCAGGAAAGGATTTCTTTTTGTAGAACAATGCTACAGAGGCATAATGAGAATCCCCAATTCATCCAAAAAATTCTCTGGTCAGATGAATCGACATTTAAAAAAGATGGTTACATGAACTTGCACAATTATCACGAGTGGCATGTGGAGAATCCACATTTAATGCGAGAAGATAGATCCCAGTATCGTTTTAAAGTAAACCTGTGGACCGGAATTTTAAACGGTAAAATTATTGGGCCTATTGAACTGCCTGAGAACTTGAATGGAACTAATTACCTACATTTTTTAAGAGAAGATTTACCAACCCTGTTAGAGGACGTACCACTAGCAGATCTTCGCGACATGTGGTTTCAACAAGATGGCTGCCCAGCGCATTTCGCAGTGCAAGTAAGAGATTTCCTTGACCAGGAATATCCGGGAAGGTGGATTGGACGTTCGGGCACTATCTCGTGGCCCGCCCGTTCACCAGATTTAAATCCCCTGGATTTTTTCTATTGGGGAGTTCTCAAAGAAAAAGTTTACTCAAAGCCCATTGAGAACGTAGCCGACCTGCGTGAACGCATTTCTCAAGCAGCTGAGGCGATCAACTCTCGAAGATATGCCCGACTAATAAGTAGATCTTTTTTAAGAAGATGTAGGGCTTGTATTGAGGCTGATGGTAAACAATTTGAACATTTATTGTAATAAAAAACGTTATTTCTCTATCATCTGACTTTTATTCCAACAAACCTAATTATTTTACTAATTTTACTAACTTTTTTTCACTTTGGTAAAAGTGGCGTCACTATCTGTCTCGCTCACTCATGGCGAACATACCCATTATCCATCTCTCTCATCATTTTGTCTTAAAATTAAGAACCTACCTAGAGCTTGTGTGAATTAAAAACATTTTAACTGAGTAAAATGAGATAGCAAAAATCGGGTTACTTGAGGTTTTAATTTTTTTACTCTTTTCTATTGTATGGAACTAACAAGTATTGTACCATTTTAGAATTCTGATTAAATGCGCCAACTTTTAATGCCACTTGCCAAGGCACTCTAGTACATTTTTTTTATAGGAGGGCCTGTCAAAGTCGACGAATCTTGAAAATTTTAAATTCGTAGTTTAACAAATAGTCTCAATTCTCGGAAACTTGAGGCAATTGTGTCATTATTTTTTATTGGGATTCTAGAAATGTTATTTAGGATTACGTTTCCAAAGTTCAAATGAACAAAAATAAAAAAGAATAACCACAATAACCGAAAAATGGTACAGTTTGATCAAATTTCTAGGTTTTTCTTAAAATGCCCATAATTTTTAAACTGCATGGGATAGATTTTTTTTCAGATTTTTCTCGTGATGGTTATGATCAATCCTGTCACCCCGTTTCGGCTTGACGTTGAGTTTTGGGACACCCTGTACATATATTATTAACATATATATTTGATAAAAATAAATCAATCGTAGCTTTAGTATAGAACAAATATTAATTATATATTACAGTAGGTACACGTTTGTATAGTAATTGCACAGTAATTTATAGAGATTGCTAACATTAAGCTAAGCGTACTAAAGTCCGATTGATTCGGTATATCTACATATATGTATCTTTACAGACAGCGCCAGACGCACTAGAATCGTCCAAATAGAGCGAACCAGCTTTTGTAGGTAATTATTTATTATCTTGGGTTCGGCGCATATTGTATTTTTTATAAATTTCTTGTAGCTAACTTAAGAGTTGGGTCTTTCGACTGTCTGAGAAGAAGTAAAAGTTCCTAATCAATCTTGAATCTCCATGATATGATTTGTTCTGTGGCGCGAACCTGCGACTCAGCACATAAAATCAAGAACTTATCTACTGCGCCATTCGAGTTATGTAGGTACCAAGATCCATACAGAGCTGCAGTTGTTTTAAGAGTGGATAGGCGCGAGTCATCACAGTCAATGGACTTCTAACATCAACTATCTCTGGGTATTGTTGCTGATTGTGGGCGTAGTACATAAAACCCACACATTACGCGCCAGTCAATCGGGCGCCCTTGTGGAAACCAGTCGCGCAGGTCCGTACAAGTAATCACGGTAACGTAGTGCGGCGAAAAAATAATCATACGAACATTTTTGTCAACCACTTTAGTAAACCTCCTTCAATAAAAAAGATAAATAATTATATTAAAAAAAATACTGCTTCAAAATATACCCATATATAACTACCTAATTCGTACTTATGTTTATAAGTATAAACTAGGTATTTTAAATGAGTGCAGTAATCGAATCGAAATCTGAGACATGGACATTTTCCTGTTTCAAAATCATTACTTAAAGATCATTTCCAGAATTGAAGAAACAGATTACTGATTATTGAAGATAGTTTCTCTACCTGTGTTATTCTGTTTTATAGTGGACACATCGGTCTGTTTGTTTTCGTGATAATGGCCTATTCAAAAGACACAGGTAAGTTGAAGATGTGTATATAAATAAAATTCCGATGATGTCAATTACAATGCTATAAAAATAACAATAAGAATGACTTCTCGCCATACGAGACATCGTATCTAAAAAACAGTTGAAATTATTTAGTTAACCGCGTGAAACAATAGCGTACCAATATTTAGGAAGCCCTTACTCCATAGAAGATCAGATTAAAGATTACCAATAACATTCAGCAATATAGCACCACATTATATGACCATACTGCATCAGCTGTCATGTGAATCTGTCCGTAAGATGAGGTTTTTACGGCAATTTACTCTTTACAACTGCTGTGTGAATGGAAACTGCAATCCTAAATAATAATAAAAAGAAATACATGTCTAATTATATTGAAAGATGAGGAAATAAGTACAATAAAATTCAAATTCTTTATTTCGCATAAAATATGGGTACAATTGTTTTAAGATTCAAATTTGAAGAAACGAGGGAACTGAATCGGGATGATAAAACAAAATTATGTAAGTTGATACTTATGTAAAAGATACCTATCTACAATGATAAAATACCACCCTTATGTGAAAAATATTTATGCAATTTTAAAATACCTATTGTATCTTAATAGATCAAAGATAATTCAATAAGCTGCAGCGATTGCATCTGATATTTAGTGTTGTTCTATCTTTAACGCGATCTTTTATCGCCACGTTTTCGACTTAAACGTAAGAAGTAGATATTCATTGCAGTTCCAGGTCTGGAACGCCTGCAACACCTGGCGGTGGTTCACATCAAGCAGAAGACGACTGTGTTCTCCGGGAACAAGTACATGGTAACTGACAAGGATGGCCAGGTTCTATTCGACATGAAAGAGGATAGCAGCGCGCTGACCGTCTTCCTCGATGGTAGTAGCAGGTCCTTCCATATTGATGCTGTGGACAGCGACGGAAGGAAGGTGAGATATCTCATAGACTCCGGACACTTACTCATACACCCTATTTAAAATGAGCCACTAGTGTTGTACCAACCTGACGTCTACTCAGCGTTTTATTTTCTGAGAAGATTGTAAGAAGCGAGTAAGGAAAATGGATAAAATTATTCCACTTTATGATCCCTTATGATCTGAAATATTCTTAAAACGTCGGTGCGTCAAGCAACACAAAGTAAAGAAAGTAAAATATGTATTGTTGGTGATTCGGTAGATTCAGCGTCCTTTGATCGTCGTTTCGTTCACATAAATATAGTACACCAGTTAATTAATGGATAGCCTTTGTGTTAAACCGGTCTGTAAGTACATATTATTTCTCAATGTATGCCTCATCGGTCTAGTAGTTGCTAGCGCAACTGCTAAGCGTGCGGTTCTGGGTTCGATTCCCTGGTCGGGCAAAGTGTTTTTGAGTTCCTCAGTAATAGCACGTAGTCTGGAACTATGCCCGGTAGATGGCAACAGGCTCGATCCGTATTATATGTGTATACAATGTGGGTGTACAATAGTACACCTTTGCCTAATCCTTTGGGGAATACAGGCGTGATGCTATTTCTCAATGTAGCATGCAACTCTCAATAGAAACACCATAAGCATAGAAAGGTCATTCTCAATGTCTAGTACATAAATTAATCCATTTTCTGTTCACCTTACGTTGGGGAGAGGTCGACAAACACATCCAAATGTTTGGATTGAAGAGTTACGTCATCAGAATTAATTAAAAGGTACCATAAAACATGTTAGTCCAGTAATTAGACCTGTGTTTGCTGCTTAAAAGATCCTAATGGAGTTGTGTGTGGATAGTGGTAACAAAAGCGTACAGGGCCAGCGGCACCTCGATGCCTGTGTGTGGAGTAGAACGTTCGGTAACCTAGACACTCACCTACTTAGGTACCTATATATCTATAGCATTTATCTACAGATTCTTCAAGACTACACTTTTATTTGATCGTAGTCAAAATTATCATTATGGGCGCACAAATCAAATTCTATTTGTAATGAAATAATAAGATAATAAGTTGGACGAATTCATTAATCTATTTTAACTGAAGAGCTGAGAAAAAGCGCTTTTACAATGACGTGGTCTAGTTCGGGCTCTTGAAAATTGGTGCCTATTATATTACCCATAGACCTAGAATTACGACTAAATATTGCCCAGTCTAACGTTTGCATGTAGACTGTAGACTTACAGTCTAGACTCTTCAGTCTTATTGCGTCATTTAATTTGATCAATTTATTGGTATACATAAACGGCACATACGTCACTGCAATCCTAATTGATTGAACGCGAAAGTAAGTTTGTTTGTTACCTTTTCACGCCCAAACCACTGAACCAACCATCATGAAATTGTGCATATACGTTGTCAGGGGTACAGAAAAGGATATAGGGTACCTTTCGTCCAGAAAAAATAATCTCTTCCCGAGGGAAAAAAACAATAACTTTCGACGGTCACAATTTCTTTAGGACGCTAGATGGCGCTACGTTTGACCTGATGAAATGCACAGGTTCGTAATCAATGCAGGCGAAGCCGCGGGCGGAAGCTAGTAACCAATAAAATGTGCTTTTATCAGTAACTATTTACACTTGCCGGCTCGATTAGCGTAGTGACTTTCAGCGGTACGCGTCGCGGGTTCAATGCCCTCTAGAAACAAACAAATATGTATAAACAATCTACAAATAGTTGTTTGGTCTGGATGTGTGTGCAAAGGAAAGTTTATAAAAGGAATGTTAGATTCTAATATATAGTTTTTCCAGGTGTTCTCCCTCCGGCGCCCCTATGAGTTTGTGTCGGACAAGGTGGAGGTGTCTATGAATGGTACGCTGGTGAGCGTGGTGCGCAAGGAGCAGACACTCATGAAGCCGGTGTTCAGCGTCAACGACGCCAGAGACACGCCAGCACTCAGGATTAAAGGGGATTGTATTGATTATGACTTTAAGGTAAAGAAGATTTTTTGCTGTATTCCTTTCTGCTGATAATTAAGATAAGTCAAAATGATCCATTGCACATACTTAAACTCCAATTGTTATGACAGCAGAGAATGAGGTATACGGTGTTGTTGTTTCAGCTGCAGACAACCACCAAGAACACCATAGGATCCATCAGCAAGAAGTTCAGTTGGGTGATGAAGGAAGTGCTGACCTACGCCGATGAGTACGTCATCAGCTTCCCCGTGGACCTGGACGCGCGGTACAAGGCCGCCGTCATCGGGGCTTGTATCCTCATTGTAAGTTCATCATAAGATAGGTCAGTTTTGACGGCACGGTTGGTGCAGTAGTTGTGGTGGCGCGGGTTCGATTCCCGCACGAAACAAATATTTGTATGACCTACAGATAGATTTTTCGGGTCTGGGTGTATGTGTAACGCACCCAGGATACAGGAATGGGGCAAAAAAAGAGTTTTAGTAAAATGTTTTTCATAAGGGTCTGTCATCTACCCTCTGTTTCACAAGTTCTAGAGTTCTGTTCTTTTTGGTATAGGTACTAGTAGTGGTTGTCATTTCATCGATTAGAATTTTTCTTTTAATACTTGAGGGAATGGTGGGACGCCATTGGGCTTCAAGAAAGCAGTTTCATGAAGCTCAATATCTTTCCAGCGAGCAACGGCAAGAAAATTATAACAGACATACTTTCTGTTTTGTTTTCAGGACTATAGATATCATGAGAGTTAGCGGAGACGCTGATCCAAACACATTATTGTTAATATCATGTATTTATTTATAATATATTTCTAAGTGTTTGTTGTTAAACTTCATACCTTTGCTGGATCGTCGCGGTATCGCTGCTTTTTGTTATTAGGTAAGTTTATGTGATATTTAATAAAGTTTAAATTGATGTCGATTCTGATTACTCGTATTTTATTTAATGTAAATCCATCGGGGGTCGGACTTGGATGAGACTGGCGCAGGAGCGTAGAAACTGGCACTTTCAAAGAGAGGCCTATGCCCATCAGTGGGCGTAGTCGGACTGTGGATGATGATGATGATGAAATCTTTAAGACATTGTTGACAAATTTATGTTTGTGTGCATGGAATACTGGTACCTAGTGTTATTTATATTATAAGTACATATTATGTATATTATGTTGATGATATATTTACTTGGTTGATGTATACTAATATAAAAATAAATTTGCATATCAAATTTTTATTTTATTTTATGCTCATCTGTTTTCTCCCTTGACTCAGGTTTAGATAACCATTTCAGGAACAATTGGGAATTTAAGAATCACGTAAAATTAAATTTGTTATTAATTGTTAATTTAGATAACCTTCAACTTTGCCTCTATAACAAGCAGTTGTTTTGACCCCAAACGACACTACATATCTCACAGATATGGTTTACAGACAGAGGACAACCTGACCTTTAATGACAGAATTCGCGTCCAGACTAATCGAGCGATGAGTCATAACGAGACCTAAAAACACAAAAACACTTTAGTATCTATATACTATGTTGTTAGCTAGGTATATTGTATACAAGACGCACGTCGCGCGGCGGCGCGGCTCGGTGCATAAATACTAAACCAGTCAGACGGCCGGCTGTGCAAAGCATAGATAAGAATGTGCAAAGCGACGGTCGTGTCTAATAGTTTTGTTAGACAAAATAAATAATAGTGTACTGATAAGAAACTTCTATTCGTATCTTCTAGTATTATTTTAAATGCAGTAGTAACACACCGCCGTTGCATTGTCATCTTTAATTACTTACTCGATCAACTTTGTGGCTTTTATGGAACACTATTTTGTCAAAACAAAACACATTTATTAAATTGTATAGGCATATTATAGTAATTTGTTATTGAACTTGCAACTTTTGATTTTGAAATGTTGATGAGAATAATAATATCGAAGTGATTTTATTATTATAATAATTAGTACTCTTTATGACGATGTGTTTGTTGAATACAAGTGTATTTCCCAATATTTATTAGTGTCGAGTGTTTGAGTGATCATTTGTTTGTTTTGAATTTGATAATGGCCTGTTCAAAAGATACGAGTAAGTTAAAACTGATAATGTATCATGTACAGTTCGTTTTTTCGGTCCACTGAGGCCGAACCTGTGCCTGTTGACCCTTAGGAGTCCGAAACGGCATTAATATGCCCGAGAGCCGGCGCCACGCCGACGCGACGTACCTCGTCGCAAGAATTTTCGAGTGTTGGTATCATTAAAACCACTTTCAGTTAACATTGACAATAATTTATTCCAGTCAACGATTTTGTTTTTCTGACCCTCGTCAACAAGAAAAATTCTGTTGAGTTGTTATTTAAAATAAAATTGGATGTTATAAAAGTGTTTACGGTACAAAGTATAGTTAAACCTGGCCTACGTACTCGTAGATAGGTACAGCTCCCTAATTTATTTTTACTTTAGCACGCCAGAGCTTATTCACGACTCGGTCACTGAGAGTCCCAGTGGTGGAAAGATCAAGCAGTCACAAAACGATACACTTGCAAAAAGTTATCTATACTGATTTGCATACATATTTGGTCGTGTTATTGGGTTGCAATTGTCATGCAGTAGAGAGAAATATAGGTATGTTCCGCTTCAGCAACAGGTGCTCGTGCACCTGCTGACAGTATCATGCAGACATGTGCAAAGCGTCGCCGCACATGCTGCGATTGCTTAAGACAGCGGTAACACGGAGTGTGGAACATATGTATACAAAGAACTCTGTGGTGGCGTACTGCAATGTGTGGTAGAAAGTTGGGTGGTCGTCACCGTTAGATGTCGCCGGTAACAGTACTCTACTAGTAGTACTGTACTGGTAGTATCGCTACTTTAAGGAGGTATTTAGGTATTTGCAAACTCTTAAGTGTCTAAAGTTGATAAACTGTTCGTGTAGGTAGGTATAGGTACATTAGCACAGTGATACGATAGCAAAACGTGCGCAAATGCTTGTCCTATAAACTTTTTAACATCACCTTCACAAGATATTCTTAGCAATCGCAAACAGTCCTAATCTAAATTAACATGGTAGGTAGGTAGGTATTAATTCTGGATAATTCATTATGATGCATTTAAGCTATGTGCGGTACTTTCAAATGTAATTTTAGTTTCGGCTCTTGACCGCCTACTCCACCTGGCGGCCGTGAACGTCAAGCAGAAGAAGACCAACCTCGCTCCCAACGAGTACACAGTGACTACACCTGATGAAGAGGTCCTGTTCACCATGAAGGAGGAGGGTGACAAGTGGACCGCGTTCAGAAAAGGCCACGCTAGGGCCTTTCACATTGATGCCGTCGACGACCAGAAGAGACTGGTGAGAAACTCATAGTTCATCTTTCAACCGTCGACTCTTCGATATCTGTTTCCTTTCTGGTTCATTTTACAGGTCTTGGTAAGTATTGTATCAAATATGGGCAGCGGAGCTCGGTTCACGTGTTATCCTGATCATATCTAGTATGGCCTGTGCGACTTATTGAGGCATTTACGCTCTGTGCGAGGTTGGTATTGCAGCCATATTTAGTAATGCGGGAGCGACAGCGATGGTCCTAGCTCCTATAAGTCATATCAGTCTCTGTTGAAAACTTAACGAGCTACATCCTCATTTACCAACTTAGCGGTGACACTAAATAATGATTGATGTTTTTAAAACGTCTCTCGATATGTTCTAGGTTTTCTCACTCCGTCGCCCTATGTCGTTCTCCTCGGACAAAGTGGAGGTGACGATGCAGGGCGCGCTGGTGAGCCGGGTGCGCATGCTGCGGACCTGCTTCAAACCAGTGTACAGCGTTAACGACGCTAGCGAAAACCCTGTGCTCAGGATCAAAGGGGAAATTAATCTCAATTGCTTTCAGGTAGGCGAAATAAACGAAGTTATAAAGGTGCTATGGAATATGGAACGACACTTCAGCTTAATTGATTTAGGTTTAACTATAGTTCCCTATAAACTGCTTTGCAAGCGGATTTTTATTAGGTCTGTGTATAAATACCATAATATCGCAGAAGGAGAGTTATTCAAAGGCTTCGTGCCACCACCTAAGGGCGAAGATAGCCACTGTTCGTACGGCAGTGGGTGCTGAGACGTAGCGGCAGAACGCGTTCGCCTTTAAAACCGGAAAATTAGACAAGGACGGCTGAAATATTCTGGTTGAAGGAAAAAAAGTCGGTTTTGACATAACTGGAGCCAGTGCGCATGATGCTCCAGCATAATTCCATATTTCCGCGATGTAGAAGTCCGTCTTTGCCTAGCAGGAGTGGTAATCAGAAGTTACAGGGTATCATGACCTGCAAGTCTTTTACTACAAATGGCCAATTTTAGTTTTTAGTATAAGATTGTTACGTATAACTATATATACTAGTGTATAAGGATTTATATAGGTATTTTATCCTGATACTTATAACCAAATAATAAAGACCAGTTCATCTACTGTTGAACACGGGTCCATAGTTTACTGCACGGCAAGATCTGGCGACTAACAATACCTTTTCCACATTAAATGAACTGGTTGAATTTGCCGAATGGATTGTGGTAAACTTAAAGACTTTTATCCTTTACAGTTGCAGTCAACTGACAAGAGCCCCATAGGCTCCATCACCAAGATATATCGTGGGTTCATGAAGGAGATCTTAAGCTTGGCCGACGATTACGTCGTCAACTTCCCCGTGGACCTGGACGTGCGGTACAAGGTGGCCGTTATCAGCGCTTGCGTACTCATTGTAAGTTACATCTAAAATGACTGCTCTATCTGTTGCGAAGGTGCTGTTACTGGCTGTTGATGATGATAACTGACGTTCAAGATAGTGAAGTAGTGACTGGAAGAAGACTATTAATCTGATCTAAACATTTAAGGAAGATGAAACCCCTAAGAGATCAAATGAGTAGTTCCTTTGTGCTCACGTTTCATTTTCTCGTTTACATGTCATGTGCGATTAAGCTGGTCTTGCCCAGTATTGGAAAATGTCGCGAAGCGGTACAACCGCTTAGGAATGTAACCTCAAGGTGGAAGGAGTCATAATAAACACGTTGCATTTTTGTTTTCAGGACTATAGATTTCACGAGCGTTAGGCGAGACCAAACTCGGCGAGAATAGCTCGCTCTGTCATGTGCAATGCCGAGCAAGCGGATTGGCACTGGAGATTTACAAGTTATCAATTGTAAAGTTCACGGACACTTGGGAACAATTAGCACGTACACTTAGAACTTTTATTGCATTTTATTCAGAAGTACTCTAATGTGTGTACTTAACACAACTTATACTAAGAATCTGATATAATAAGGCTAATATAGAATATGATATAATTGTTACTGTGTGGAACAGATATGCCTTCACCAACCTAATGTACGTTGATAAGACATTCACTCTATGGGAACAAAACGAAATATCGAGCCAATTGTTTTGAAGATAAATGTGACAATATGCGGAATGCACAGAACCGAGGGGAATTAAGCTTATATCTCATGATGGGAACACATGCGTTGCTAGAAATGGGCCTGTCCAACGAGGAGCCGCAGAAGTATAGATATTGACATGTTATACAATTTTTACTGCATTTTCAGTTGAGTGTTTTAGGTCTAAGTTATTATGAGATTTCATATTGAAATACTTACTTTTTTTACTATGTATACATTTAGCTTCAAACCTAGTTCATTGGTTTGGCTGTTGTCGCCTTTGTTAATTGGTATCGTTTATATTAGGTGTCGTGCTAATAGATCTTAAGACTAAAAAATAAAGTCTTAAATACATTACTTAAATAGTATATTATATTCTCATTTATTTTGTATGAATTTTTATCTAATAAAATAATATTAAAAGGATTGTATGTTTTCGTATTTTTTTTCATCGCTTTGCTTAAGATCGACACATTTTAGGAGCTCCACAGACACCAATACGATTTACAGTTTGCAACCGCGGCTCGGTTAGTGTGCGTGCGTTGTCCACTCCGTACTGCTTTCAACGTGCGGAGCTTCTTACAAACCTCCGCGTAAATAACTTTTTGAGAATACAGGAATACAGTTTCCTAACATAACTAGAATATAATATTTTTTTACTTTACGCTCGTATCTCGCGTACGGGGGCCTAGTAAGTACTAGTTTTAAATTAAATTGTGATTTATGTGCCTGAAATGTGGTATACCTAAATGATAATAGATACATAGTAATTAGTTCATACACATTCCCCCATATAATTATGGCATGCAAATACATTATATTACATTATACAGCGTGGCAAGGCAACGCTACCAGTCTTCTGGGCATATTGCCGCCGGTTGACAGCGATGCGGACTATATTTTTATGCATGTTTTTATAATCTTTACTTTTCTTATCTGGTTAGTGTTTAAATATAGTGTATATAATAAGTAGTTAATGTTGAATTATGATTTAATTTTTTTTTAATCTTTGCCCCACTCTAAGATACATTCACATACACAAACACCCAGACCCGAAACAATTATCTGTAGATCATACAAATATTTGTTCCGTGCGGGGATCGAACCCGCGACACGTAGCGCATAAAGTTAATCGCTTAGCCACTGCGCCAACCGTGTCGCATATAATAGTTATACATTATTAAAATTGAATTATCAAAATTAACAAAATAATATCATCAGATATCATAAGAAGAAATAATATTAGGAATTAATTTTATAAAATCCAAATAAGTAGCAAAGCCTGGAGAATATTATAAAATATAAACAGCAACATGAATTTGTTTCTGTAAATTCCTTGATGGAGTAGAAACTCCCCGATTTTTTTAGCTAAACTGATGACGATCGAAGTCGAGAAAATCGTATCATGTTACAGGAATGGTTAGTCCATTCCTGTAACATGATACGATTTTCTCGACTTCGATCGTCATCAGTTTAGCTAAAAATGTAGGAAAAAAATCAAGTACACGTTATTTTCAGAAATTTTTGGTTTATATTGACTATGGTCAAGATCGAGGAAAACAATCCTAAGACCACGATTTTTCACACATGAGCCAAGCCTAAACTGATGATCCAAGCAATTATGATTAGAATTAAAAGTCACCTTAAATTCTACATTTATGGTGTGTTTAATTTAGATAACCTTCAACTTTGCCCTTAATACTAACCAGTCTTTGACCCCCAAATGATACCACTATCTTACAGCTACGGTTCAAAGCAGTTCATTTCGATCAAAGTGACCTTCGATGACAGAATTCGCGTCCCGAACTCCCGACCAATTGGACGATGAGTCATAATGAGACCAAAAAACACAAAAATACTAAGTATTTTGTTGTACATATGGGTATGTGCATACGAGACTGTAGACGGACGACGCGACGCGCGCCAGTAGAATATAGGTACTCTTTGCCAGTCAGAGGGCCGGCCTAGTCAGTAACGCCCGTGCATATATCGTTTAACAGAATAAATAATAGTGTACTTACATATTGATAAGAAATTTCTACAAGTATTATATATTACTTCAAATTCGGCAGTGATACGGTGTTCGTATTGTCGTTTGTTTTATTATACGACTAACTTTGTGGCTTTATATGAGGACATTGTTATGTAAAGAACATGTTTATCAAATTGTTCATATATAAAACCTATGTATGAACAGTTTAATAAACGTAATTGGTTCTTGAACCTTTTGTTTTGATGTGTTATTTTTTTTTTATAAAAATTCAAGTAACATTTTTAACCAGTGCGCACAGATATTTCAATTAATTGTTTGATACGTTTTTAATATATTTCTCCAATAATTTCCAATTAAAATAAAGGGCCGCCGCCGCCGCACAGTGGGCGAAAAATCAAGCCTCCCTTTCATAGGAATTTTGAAAAATTTAATGTCATTTTTTAGAGTTTACAGTATATAGACTTATTGAAAACATCAAACCATTGAATAATCTAATGGTTATATTATATTAAAGACTCGGTAACAATACCTAAAAGTTTCAGCTTTACAATGCAAGACCGAAAAAAGTTATGAGGAAAACAAATTCCATTTTCATACATTTGAAATGTACAAACTCATATTTTATGGTGTTTACTCGGAAAAAAAATCATATAACCATTAGATTATTCAATGGTTTGATGTTTTCAATAAGTCTGTATACTGTAAACTCTAAAAAAAGACATTAAATTTTTCAAAATTCCTATGAAAGGGAGGCTTGATTTTTCGCCCACTGTGCGCCGCCGCGCCACTCTGACAACATGAGTTGCGCGGGTGGCGGGGTGCACCGCACGATAATTAAAGGGCTGTAGCGACAATAACAAATGGTTTCAAAGTAAATATCGTTCGTTATTATATTTTTTTTTTGTAAATCGTTAATATAATAAATACCTACTTACGTGTTTATTCGATATGGTAAAACATAGCTATTCAAATTTAATATAGGCACTGGTTAAAAATATATTATATGTATAGGTATAATTATAATACCTACTTTTATGATGATGTGACTGTTGAACTGAAGTTTGTTTAGATTAATTCAGTTAGTATCGAGGTTTAAGTGAATTGATAATGGCCTGTTCAAAAGACATGGGTAAGTTTAAAATGATGACGTATGACTATGCTGTATAATCTGCCTCTTTGGAGCACTGAGGTCGAGCTTCCATAACGTGCGCTTAACGCTTGTCATTTGAAGTCTGAACGTAACCCAAGCTACCTACATACACAGATGCCCTAATGTAAGTTTCTTTTAACAAACTCAATTTAATGTTTCGAACACATAAGGCGCGTTCGGCGCCGAACGACACGTTAAAGCCCGACGTCTTTAAGCATACCGAAGCGTCCTTAGACACCGTGCTCGCGCCTAGCTTTTTTCACAGTAGCCGTATCTCTTCTTCAGAACGGTCTTAACGTAAGCTTGTTGTAAGTTTGTGTATAATGTTAGATAGATTGGCCGTGCTGCCAATGTGCGCCGGGCTTAAGAGATATAGAGTTAAATCTTCGTTAATTCATTCAAGTTGTAAGTTATAAGCTGTATTCTAAAATTTTGATAGCATAATAAAATCCATTTTATCCAGCTTCCGACCGCTTACTCCACCTGGCGTCCGTGAATGTCAAGCAAAAGACGACCAGGCTCGCTCCCAACAAGTACATGGTGATGGCGCCTGATGACGAGGTCCTGTTCACCATGAAGGAGGAGGGGGACCTTTTCACCGCGCTTAACAAAGGCCACAGCAGGGCCTTCCACATTGATGCTATCGACAATCAGGAGAGACCGGTAAGAAACTCATAGATTTTTGCTCATTCAACTGTCTCGATAGAAGATGACTATAGTGACTTATGGCCTTTGCGACTTTACGAGGCATTTTTTTATTTACGCTATGTGCGGGGCCGTATGTAGTAATGTGGGACAGACAGACCGACGATCCCAAGTGATATTCAGGGACTGTAACACGACATGTAAGACAATGGCCACTTTGCGTGCATCAACCTCATCTATCAGCTCAGCGGTGATACTAAATAATGGTTGGTTTTTAAATAATGGTTGGTTTTTATATGTATAAGTTCTTCTGATATGTTCCAGGTGTTCTCACTCCGTCGCCCCTACTCGATCTCCTCAGACAAGGTGGAGGTGTTGATGCAGGGCGCGCTGGTGAGCCGGGTGCGCAAGGAGAATACCTTCATGAAGCCGGTGTTCAGCATCAACGACGCCAGCGATATACCCATGCTTAGGATCAAAGGGACCATTCGTACCAATGAATTTCAGGTAAAGGGCATTAGGTAGCGAACCTTTAACATAATTGACTTTGGTTTTAAAATAATTTCCCATTATCGCTGCTTTGTAGGATTATTTTACTAGTATTAATGTAAGTATAATATGTATTGTAGAGATACCATAATATTATTTCATTTGCGGCTGAGCATGTAATTCAACTGTAGATTGTCTTTTTATTTTTGATGTAGATGCGGAATGGGTATAATAATTGTATCCTTTACAGTTGCAGTCAACCGACAAGACGCCCATAGGCTCCATCTCCAAGAAGTTCCGTGGGGTGATGAAGGAGATGTTTAGCTTTGCCGACGATTACGTCATAAACTTTCCTGTGGACCTCGACGTCCGGTACAAGATCGCCGTCATTGGCGCTTGCATCCTTATTGTAAGTTACATTTATAATGGCTTCTATATCTGTGACCTAGGACACAGATTATGATTAATCATTAGATATTGTTTGAGAGAGGTTCTTGTGGTAACAGAATCATCATAAACGCGTTCTATTTTCGTTTCCAGGACTACAGATTTCACGAAAGTTAGGCGAGGCGCTGTTCCAAACTTTTCGAGGATAACTCCGTCATGAGCAATGCTGAGTGAGCGGGTTAGTGGGCACTGGAGCTATTTTGGGCGTTGGCTATAATTTGTAAAGCTAACGAGGAGTTGATTTTATTGCATTTTATTCATTTAAAATAAGGCTTGAAACAATATAAGTGTCACTGTAGCATAGAGGTTGCGTGTGAAGAAGAACAAGAAGTGTACGTCTTGCCTTGACCAACGTACAATATAGAAACCGATGTTTCCACGTTATTTTTATGAATGTTTTGTTTTTAAATTATTTTCATATTTTTGTATAAAACATAACTTTTTGATAAAAAGTTGTCTTGTACATAAGCGCAGCGCCATCTAGCTTCGAACGATATACTAAGTTCCTTGGTTTGGTTGTTGTCGCTTCTAATAATTCTTATCATTGATACTAGATGTCGTACTAATAGATCTTATGACAGCGCAGAATATACCTAATAACAATAGTGTTGAAAGTGAAATCTTAAGTATATTATTGATCAATATATCCTAATTTATTTTTATATGACTCTTTATAAATAATAAAATAGTATAAAAAAGCTATGTACGTTTTATTATTTCGGTTCGTTGCTATCTGCGAGCTCCACCTGTTTTACATCAATTGAATTGTGGTTTTTTAAAAGAAACCCTCTACGTACTTGCCTCTATGGGAATGTAGGTGGTATCTTACACAACATAACTAGAAATACATAATCTTTACGCTTGTATCCCGCGTAAGAGTAAGCGTAGGTCATATGCTCGCAGTACAATTCATTGAATATAAATATTATTTTTACTTTTCAAATACGCGTCATCTAAATATTATTTGAGAGTATTATTTCTTTGTTTTATGTACCGTATTCCTAATATTCGCTTTTTTATTAATTTCAGACATTTCATCCATTGACATGCAATCCATATTTAGGTTAATGTTTAAAAATATGAAGAATATCATTAAATAAACAACTATCTAAGAATAAGGTATAATGCATCGGTCAATTAACGTGTAAGTAATAACGAGAAAACAAAATTGGATCTCTTTCGCGTATAAGAAGCGAATTTGCATAGAAATCTCGTTAGCCCAACTATTAGTATAATCTTATTCGTAAGAAAATATGCTAAGTGTTACTGCGCTTTACGATCAAACTTGATCAAGTTACTGAGTTTTGGAACACAATCACGTATATTACGTACTATACTGTTATATCTGTTGCGATGGCTGTATGAGCTTCATTCCCTTTGTCTGCTCAAATAAATAAATACGATAAAACCATAGATTTAGAATTTCGCTTAAGCTAATAAACAAAAAAAAAGGGTACCTCAAAGCTCCCGTTGGTAAAGAAGTAGGTAGAGATATCTAGAAATAATTCGTTTTAAATAATTTTGTACAAAATAAAAATAATATAACTGTAAGTGGATTTTTTTTATCATGATTGAATCTATGTATGTAATGTAATTTAGGTAGGTATGCTGATTTGGATGGATTATTGTTGGAAAAAGGCCTCTCCGGGGAGAATTGGTGTGGGGTGTTCGCCATAAGCATGATGGAAGATTTAGAGAAAAAAAAAATACTTAAAAAACACGACAGCCTTGCCAAAAAATGAATTAAAAAGTAAAAAACAAGCTGACTAAACAGATAAATGAAATAAAATTGTCATTGCCGTCGGGGGACCGTTCTGTGGAACATTTTTTATCTAAGAGGTTATCAGAGAGGATGTTTTTAGTTCATTTTTTTTGCAAGGCAATCGTGTTTTTAATTTTTTTAATTAAATATTTTTATTTTATCCATTTTAGTGACAAATTTTTGTTTACTGCTATTAGTCGATAGATGGCGTTGTGTTAATATTAACCAATTTTTATTTTATTTTTATTACAAGCCTATCTTACTCTTGTGATGATGAAAGAATTATAATTCTCAATCATCTACGAAATCATTCACTCATTTAGGAATTCGCAGGCTTACTAAAGTCTGATTAAATCGTTTGCAGCCTAAAATGGTGCTTGTTTTGCATATGCACCCTATCTATGTACTATGTAAAATTTATGCCTATAGATTATATAGTTTTGTAATGTGTTTATCAAGGCCTTCAATTTGATACCCATTTTGTAATAATTAAAGAAGATTTTTTTTCCTATTTGAAAATGTTGCCATACTGCCGCCAAAAGGTATTTTTTTTTCAACAAAATTAGTATCCATTGCCACTCGGGATGATGTAAGGATTGTAACGATACCCTATACATCCAAATCTGTTCAGGCATTCAAAAGTTATGGTGGAACAAAGAAACTCACAAACTCCTTTTTTGGCCAGTCATGTCAAAAAGAATATAAGTTTTTTTTTACTGTCATTAGTGCAATAGTGAGGAGTTATAAATTCCATAAAGATTTTGATGCAGTAATATTGTTGGTGCTTGCAATACTTAATAGTTTCTATATTCCCGCCAATTTCCCTTTCCAAATGACGACAAAGTTCCGCCAAATGTCGCATGCGGCGCGCCAGACACCAATGATCAAGCTTTGTACGAAAATTTCGCCGCCATTACCGTGCGTTAGCGCGAATAAACTCTTGAAAAACTTATAAAACAGTAAGAAAATTCATTAAAGGCCAGTAAAATATCCAGTGTGTCGTGTTATATTTTGTGTAGAAACCTAGTATCTGTGGTTATTAGTGAATTACGATTGTAAAACAAGAACGAAGCAGCGACGCGGACGCCGCGGCGCCGGCCGGTGAGTAGGTAGGTCCGCCTATTAAATCACCCTCTTTTTCGTGTTACAGCGAGTTCTTTTTTTCAAAGGAAACCAATTGCTGAAATTAGTAATCCGCTTAACATCCTAGACAGTATCACATTGACCAGCCCTTAACCAAATACCTTGGTACTAACGTGATTTTAAGCAAATTTTACGGTTGTTGTGTATTTTATAGGTAACTGGTACATTAGTGCTTGCATTTCTATCTACACAACGGTAATAATAAGTTTGAAGACTCGTGTTAAGTGAATAAATAGTGAATCCTCCGCGATAGGTAGGTCCTAATAGGTACTCAATAAACTTATGTTAGAGCTTGGTTTAATCAGCGCTGAATCCTTTCAATCGCGATGAGATTGGCTTGCTGGCTCATCTGCTTGTGCCAGGTAATCATAAGCTGGCGGGGAGATGAAATTGCGTTAGTAGCGAGTTTCTTTTTGCCTACCTAGGTACCTAATGCGTCAATAAGTGATAAATAAGTATTTTGCTAAGTAACGAGAGGTGAAAGATATGTGATACATTTATTTAGATATATAAAACGTACCTGGACATATTATATTGATGTCAATATTCATAAAATCTATTGATTTACTGAATATTTATTCTTGGTTTTGTTTAGCTTGAAGATTTTCTGCATCGGCAGCACTGCATTGCCCTGATCCGTAGCAGAGCAGATGTTCAAGTTAATATTTATGTAAATAATGGATGTTTCACATTCGTCGACAATATTTAAAGGTTGACGGACGATTAAGCTGAGCGAACGATTAAGCCCTAAGCTGTGCCAACAGCGTGTATGGTTTCGTCGTCATTTGGGCCATTACACCATTATGGCTCCTGTAGATGTTGGCAACACTTCAACCGCAGATTAACTCTTCAACGTCTATTGTCAGATGATAAACTTCGTGGGAACACAAGGCTATTAAAGCAACAAGCTTGAGTGTTCCTCTTGTATACGGTGTAATACATTACATGGCTACCGCGCTGGTTAATCTATGAACCATGTTCTTTACCCATTAAAACTCGTTCATATCTAGGAGAGTGAGTTAAGCCGTCGGTCCCGCAAGGGCGGATCCAGCTTTCAAATCACGGGGGGGGGGGGGGGGCACATGTTTGAAGTCTAGTCGGGACAGGCTCCTATTCGATTACAATAATAAATACTGTACGATCAATGCGATTAGAAAAATTATCAGTGGTCGACCTATAACCAGCCCCCCCCGCCCTGGATCCGCCCTTGCGGTCCCGACTCCCGGTTGTCGCGAATATCTACCTAAACCAAAAGCTAGGGTGATGATAACCTGATACCTATTCAAATTCTGACGTGTCGGGATGATAAATTGCTCCAGTCGTAATGTTCAAAGATAACCAGGGAGTAAGGTTCGTCACTGGGCTGGCGTAAGAGATTCAGTGCATGTACCAGGTGTGGTCATTCGGAGAAGTTGTTGAAGACGATGTAGGATACACAAATGGATTCTCATATTTTTATTGTGTCAGTGTGAAGCATCTGATAAAACACAATTTACTCGTATTTTCTTACATTCCCTGATTAACTCTGGAATTAGTTAATAAATTGCTTTATGGGAGCAACCCCATTAGGACGATTGGATAAGACCCTATTGTCCAAAGGGAACGCTATTACAAAGCTAATGTTATATGATCTTTGTAAACAAAAACTGATCTGACCATACCTACCTAAGGTTTGCGATTGGGGTCACCATTAATTATTGTAAAGAGATTTTATGTTTTAGTTCTGTATTACAATGTCATAGGCAATATTCAATATCTTTATTTATTATTAAATCCTGTGCTTTCAAATTCTTTTAACTCAAGGTCACAAGAAACGCCGATTACTCGCTTTGCTTTTAAACTAGGCTTTTTGATTTCTTACGTTGTTGAACCTTGTTTAAATGAATTGGATTGGTAACCCTATTCTCAGGTCAAATAATTAAACCGGGGCCGCAATAATAACTGGTGAAATAGCCCGCATACCATAAATTCATGGGAATTAGGCCGGCCCGTCAGATAACTCCCGTTTTTGCTTCAAAATACACGATTCAGCTGTAATTTTTACAGAGCGCTCCTGAAAAAGCTGAGCTATGAAAGTGTTTAATAGATTTCAACAACTTTGTGAGCTCTTTGGCTTTTACGATTGTATTTTTGGTTTAATTTTCGTGCGAAGTAGCGATAGTGAATCGCTTTGACTTGCTTTCTAAAGGGCACCTTTTGGTGTTCGGTATTCTAATCTTGTTCCATCAAACCTTGCTATTTTAGTTTGTCGACATAATTTATAGATAACAATACTTTTGTTTCTTGTTAACTTCCGTGGTTGTTCTAAAATAAGCGTTCTATCTTGTACGTAGATGACCACACTGAATGTGCCTGTCAAACGATGTAAAACGAAATCATTTGATTAGTAGATAACATACTATATCCCTTCCATCCTTGTTCGTTGACGAACCCCGTTTCATTTTATCCTAAATTGTTTTGTTTTTTAAATGAGAAGAAGTTCTAATGAAAACAGCTACATTGTACAGAGATGGGAGATATTGCGAGATTCTCCACGCTTTAGAAAGGGATTTGTGAGAGTAGTAATGTTGCTTTCATTTTGTCATTTAAATTCTTTAGCATTCTTTTCGATATCAGTGGTCCGGTGGAGAAGGGTTTCTTTGTTGCCAGGAACTAAACCAGAAACACAAACTATGACCGTTTCCATAATATGGCTAACATTCCTGATGTTAATCTTATTTTGCACGTAACTGTAGCGACAGGTTTCAATTATAAAGTCGAGTATTCACGTGCGTGTACGGCTTACAGTGCAATGCAAGCCGGATTATGTGCTTTATATTTTACGGCACGGAAAGCGTATAAAAGTGATTTTTATTTAGATGCCGTTATTATTTATGAGTGTAGGCGCGGGCCGGCCTGATTTTAATATCTGATGGCGATATTCAGACCTTACCTCCATGTACGATGAGGGAAGATACGGTACTTTTTTGTTTGTTTTTAATTTTCGAAATCAGAATATTTTTTCGTTGAGTTGGTTCATTTTTTGTTGATTCAGGATGTTTTCCTTTGTGTTCTCTCTGAGAATGTGTCATCCCATAAAAGTTATCAGGGTCAATGAATAATATATTTAAAAAGAAACATAATTATGTAATTATAATAATTAGCGAGGATGTTACCATAATTAATAGGTTCCTACTTACATGATCATTTTGCAAGTGATCGCTGTCTGATATTTTTAGCTCACCGTTTGCATGTGGTTACTTTATCTTTTTACCATAGTTTATCGTTTAAGAATCACGGAAAGTACGTCATCAAAGTGATAACTATAATCATAGGCAGGTCATAATTGTTTGCTATATACAACTTTATTGCTGTCACATTACGTTATCTAATGCCATTATGAAGAGGCCATATCCGATCTCTTCGTAGGGCCTTTTCTATATTATATGGTTCGCTTGCACCGTTTCAGTACGGGTGTACACTGGCGGGTACACATGTAGCATGTGTAGAGTTAACTAGTTCTACACATACGAGCACCATGTTCAATCTAAGGAATGACTCGTATTTATATAACTATGGTGTAACTATTGTTTCCCTTACCCACTTAAAAGAGTCAACCAGTCTATTAGTTAAATTATACGATGAATTGGGCACATATTAATTAGTTACAAATATTATATTGTTGGCCTCCTTTCAACATATTATATATGGACCGAAAAATAGACAGACGGAAAGTTACATCCGACATACCTTACAGCTACAAAACGAAAAACGAGAATCTACGACTGCACAGTTGTTTTTGAACGTTAATTTTCGCAACAAAGAGAGATTGATTTCGTTAACAATCGCAGCTCAGAATGACAGCACTCGTGCACCAGCGAGATAAAATAATCAACAGTTAGTTACTATGGAAAAAATAATGCGGCATCTCTCTCACTCTGATCGTTGGACCAACATATCGTTGGATATGACTGCCAAAGTTTAATGACTTCTTAAATAACCCATAAGGTATTTATGGCCATTATGATATTTAGATGTTCACCTACTATTAGGATCCAATTATCCGGTACTATCCCAATGTTTCTGACGCGGGTTACTGCCTAAGGACGTACTTAGGTATCGTCTTTCCGTGCACCTCGATACAATACTAAGCAGTAAGATGAACACAGCCCCCCGTCTATCATATTAGGGACGTATGTTTATTGTATTGTCAAATGGTGTAAAACTACCCTTATAAATGTACCGATAAAGAGCGATAGATTCCGTGAAACGGCCCGTATAAGCCGAATTTATTAATTTTGATAGCGAAATGTTCAATAGACGCGAGAGCGATGAGCCCAGCGATTTCATTTATTGCCATCATGGCAGCAGTAATGATGGCTATATCGAGTATGTATGGGGTCGCAATTCACGGTGTTATCGGATTACCAATATAATTATACGACTTTTATAATTTTTTCACGCGTTGACGAATTTGCCACGCCTGCTATACAAAAAAGGTTAGGCAAAGGAAGGTGTCAAAAACGTCAAGTAAAATTTTGACATCCTCCTCTGCTGACGAAAAAAACCTCAAATAATCGTTGGTTTACCTAATTTCAATTTACGATACCATTTCTATCGTTATTTTTTTGTCTTACTTTGTTAATATTTTTAAAACAAACAATCACTGAAGCCACGATAAAGTTGCTAGCTGTTCCCGTGACTAAAGCGTAGAAGTATATTTTTATTTCGGAAATTCCTAGCTTGCCTACACACTATAATTTCATAAGTAGTCATAATATATCACGGAATAATGTATTTACAGATTCTCGTCTTATATCATATTACAGATTTCCAGTTGTATTTCATCTTTAATAATCGACATTTACCCAGGAATACGTGTTACAACTTATAAATAAGGATTGATACTGTTGAATCGGCTGATTAAGCGATATCTCGTCGATATTCCGTTCCGTCCAACCAGCCATAATTCTGATATACCAGCAAATTAAATTAGGCATCTGATCAACTGGCTCTTGAGACGTAATTGGGGATGTAACATACACGAGGGGAAACCCCCCGGTTCTAGACAAGAGGATTATGTACCTTTTGACCTTCAGAATATGATCTTTAGCTAGTTAGAGTGGTATACGTAGGCTGTAGTGGTTAGCGGATGTTTGAGAAGGCTTAAGATATTATAGAACTGGATTAATATTAGAGAATTTACTAGTTCTTAGAAATACAATAGGTACCTATAACTAGAATAAAATCTTTTCGGAATTTACATTATATGTTAAGTAGAAAGTGTACTCGTGCTGTTTCAGTTTATACTATGAAATATACATACTTGATTTTAATGATTCCTTTTGTTAGTTGGTACACACTTGCTCATATCTCTGTGAAAAAATTACGTCATATTACACATACTGCTATCATCGAATCACTCGCGAACATTATATTATTGTCACCATTTGTTCATATGTTTATACGATGATAGAGATTTGGTGAACCCTGTTAGGGCGCAGCAATTTTATTATAAAACTAGCTGTGCCCGCGACTTCGTTCGCGTGGATGTCGGAACTTAACAATGTATTTTTTTGTGAGACCAAATGCACTTAACCCTATTTTTGTCTAAAATAAAAGTAGCCTAAGTTACTCCTTATTACATCAGCTACCTGCCAATAAAAGTCCCGTCAAAATCGGTCCTGCCATTTGAGATTAGCCTATACAAACAGACAGACAGACAGACAAAAATTGTAAAAAATGTTATTTTGGTGTATGTACCGTATATATATTCATATGCATGTAGTAAAAAACGGTTATTTCAATATTACAAACAGACACTCCAATTTTATTTATATGTATAGATGTATAGATAACAATCGTAGTTTTTAGTAGATTATAATCTTAATAACAATTAAAATATCAACATACTTATCTAAGTTTCATTCATATTTATACAGAGGCAATCTTCTAGATTTTAGCAATAGATTACTAGCCATTTACGACTGCAACCCAATTCTCACACCTTATTACTTATTCAATTTACCTTGAAGATCTTGTTTTCACATTTCTGTTGGACATACGAACCCCGAGAGACATCTGAAAATACAAAATTAAAATAAAGTCTTTCATAAAAATTTGTTAAACAAATTTTAACACCATTGTAAAAACGAATACGTCTGAATGATATAATAAGAGCACAAAATAATGTGATTTTTTTATTAAGTAACTGGTTAAAAAACAAGTAAGAGGATAGTTACTTATAATGTTAAAACCCTCTTGTTTTCTACTTCGACTAACCCTCACAATTGTGGATAAAAATATTCAGATTAAAAACTATCATGTGGCTTAACCCTAAGGCAATGGACACGTAATTTTAAAACGTCATCACGACCAGAAACTGCCAAAATTATTAAGTTTGTTTATAGTTAACAAAAGTCTATAGTAAGCGGCCCCGTTCCCCAGCACCCAGTTACCTAGGGGCTAGGGCTCTAATCTTATTCGGGGCTAAAGTGTTTGCGTAAAATTTTATGTTAATGTTGCCATTATTATTATGTTGGTTCGGAAATAGGGTCTTCACTGGTAAGATAAATCTGCACCAAATTTTATGACGATAAGATTTTTTACATTGTTGACGCTCGTTTGGGGCCGCCGCCCTATCTCACTGATTAGCTTTCTGCGTTACGGGTCATGAGTTTGATTTCCGCATAAATCAAATATTGTAAATCGCCTACGAATTTTCAGGGTCTCAATGTTTATGCATGAGAGATACTTGTGTGTAAAGTATACCCGCGATACAGGACTAATCTTATTGTCAACCATAGTCAACCATCTATACTGGTAGTGTCGTGGAACTACTGAAATAATGCGCAGCCGCGTACTTTCTGTCACTTAGCATTTAGGATATTACTGTGTGAATTGGAAGTGGAGTGGCAGCCAACTACAGCTATAAAATATAAAAGGGAATATTAAACCAGTTTTTCTGACTCAATATCGCTCCGGTTCCGTGTGCAGCTACGTCAATTGACACTAATAAACATTTCCATTTTTCCGAACGGTTTGAATTGCATTGCATTATTCGGAGAAACCGTTGGTTTTCCGAACTATCTGTAACTATATAATTTGTTCACCAGTTAGCAGTAATCAAATCGAGTATCAAATGCCTCTCATTTCGAGAAAACTTTGATTTTCCAAACTAATCTGAAAAATTTCGCGAAGTAGCAGCCCTATCGGAGAAGCTATCCCGACTATAATGAGGGGTCTTTATGGCCACATTACACTTAGTAATAGCGTTTGTGCATATATTACTGTGGTTGCACGTATAGAGACAGTTCGTAGGTTTGCCTGTCTATTATAGGCCATAGACACGATATACATACATATTACAGTATCTACGAGTACGTGATTGTTGTATTGAAAATGAACTCAAAGCTGTAGAAAAAGCTTAATATTTGTAATTCTCTATTTGAGTTTAGTCATAGAGATCTGTCAGCATTAACGCGACTACTCAATAATCGAAAGTAAAAGACAAAGATAACTTTAATTCAAACTAGCGTACCAAATACTTTACGAGACAAAGTTTACTAATTGATAATTTATTTGCATATTACATGAACTAATACTAACTCCTGAATTTTCTGTTCCTAATTTACGTGTATTCCATAGTGTGAGAGTTGATTCAGGAGTGGGTGTTATTTCCTTTGGATACCTGTTACATATGGTGTTCCTCGTTCATTAGAATATCTTTGACTGTCGTCAGTCAATAGACCGCATTTGGTTTCACCAGTTTTGGTGTTTGTATCATCAATAGGCGCCAATTTAACTCATAATCTCACCATTGGGCTATCGGCACTAAATCTGTAACAACTCTAAAATACCGGTATGATATTATTTTAGCTTAGTTAAGAGTCGAGGCCGACCCTAATCCAGATACTGCGGTCGCTACCATGATTGACTTACCAGTACAACAGACAAGAGATCATGACTGATATTTTATTTAAGACCTACCTGGAGGAGAGGCTTGCCAGGGACCGTAAACTTTAGGGATCTGTTCGCACGTGGGAGAGCTTGCACACTTAATATCATTAATCTTTGTTTAAAATTCATAACCAACTAAACTCAGGGCTTCCCTAGGGGTGTCGCCAGAGATATAGAGAAGTGGTGTGTTTCAAATAAATATATAATGATTTTGTTCGTCCTTTTGCGTTGCCCTGGGGATCGTAACAACGATTTTGTTTTGAGTAATAATACATAAACACGACAAAGGGTTATAATCACATAATGTATAAACGTGTCTATTATTACATATTGATGATAGTTTAAATGACGCGTGACGAGGTATAAGGGCCATTTGTCTGGCTGTTATTTAAGTCGAATACCCTTATTTCCCAGGTACATGGGGTGCAGTCAACAACATTGGTAACGTGGTTAAGCACTTGGCTTGTCGAGTCACGAGTTTGATTCCCATACAGATAAAACGTTCGTATGGCCTACATATAGTTATTCTGGGGCTAACTGTGACATGTATTTGTAAATTGTACCATACAGATATAGAAGCAATAATAATGTGGCAAAGTTATGTACACTTAATATAAAAAAATGAAAACTTCCAAAAATAATAAGTATATACCGAAGCTTTGAACATCTGAGTGGAAATCTTTGGCAGGTCAGCGACCATCTTTGACGACTCCTTAAGGAGCTCCTTTGACATGGAAACGCTTAGCGGTATCAAATAAACCTTCAGAAACTTGTTTTGTTTTATGATTTTTCAGGAATCCTTTTCGTTCCCTTCCTCAATCTCTTTGGAAGTGACAGGTTTTTGTATTATTTATTTTTACTCATTAAGGGCCGCAAAAATCCATAAAATATTTAGGTACGATGATACTACATCTCACTGATCTCGTGCTAGCACTCGCGAGGCCCGACCGTGAGGCCTTCAGTTCAATTTCTAGGTCGGGCAATGCTATTAGATTTTTCTAGCAATTCACTGTAAGTAGCAGTTCGGAATTTGCTTGACTTTGATTTGGTTTATTCGTTTCAACTCCGTCTAAAACCTCTAATAGAGGCCTGATATTATACTACATCTATACTGGTAAATTCATTTAAGAATAACTGCATTTTTCATTCATTCAAAGACAGTGTCTGGATTACCTAAGACTTTCTTTGAAAACCTTGCGTTATATTCAGAATTCATAGTAAATCGACTCTATCATAAGAATGTTAGTGGCTCTATCAGGTTATCGTTTTGGTATTTTAGTTGAACGAATCCCAGTGACCGCGATGATGGATGGCAATTAATTCTACGCGTTATGTAATGGTACATAATTGATTGGTGCAGTATGAATTTACTTACAGGTGCGTGAGGCAGAGGACTATTAACTGTAGTTGCACGAAACATAATTGAAGGTTTGAGATCAACGAAGCGCTATTTACATAAAAATAAACTTGGCACAGACCAAAGTTGCTGTATTTTTCAAGTGAAATTAAATCATGAATCAAATTGGATTACACGACTAGAAAGATTCTTAATTAACATCTAGATTTTTGAAATATTTTTTTACGAACTTATTATATTACATTGATAAAGGCACTTACGGCACAGTTGGCGCAGTGGTTGAAAGATCGACTGCCGCGCTACGTGTCGCGGGTTCGATTCCCGCACGTAACAAATGTTTGTATGATCTGCAGATAGTTGTTCCGGTGTATGTCCATGTGAATATTTGTGTTTGTAAACGCACTCACGATACAGGAATTATTCTTAGTGTGGGGCAACGTTTTTTTTTTAAAAAGCGCCTTCTTTAAACACAAACATTGCTCAAGAATGTATGCTAGTACTCATTGGAGTTTCTAACTCTTTGTATAGAAGCAAGTTCAGTTACTATTAACGTAAATTCTCTTGTAATTTCCTCAGTAATATCAACCGAAACTACGATCAAAACTCTAGTCCACTTCGTAGATTAGCAGCTAAGTCATTGGCTCATTAAGTGTGTTACTTCAAGCTAGTTCAATACTAGCCCGTAGGTATCAGTATAGTAATTGGATGCTGTGTACTAGATCGGGACTGGGGACGGCAGGACTATTAAGTTGGAATGTATATCTGTAAACTTAGTGGGTTTTCCTAAAAATAAAATGGTTTTTGCCACTGGTATTATATAGATACACTGTATTATGAGTGGAATATCGCAGAGAACACGATCCCCGATAAATTAAGTAGACGTTTGTGTATTTTGTGCATCCAATTTACACCGAACATGTTATTTAATCCAATATAATGTTATTCTGAACTTCCGGGCTGTTACTGAAAATTTCTTTACCCAATAACGTTTTGCCAATACTGGGGATTATGTCCAGGACTTAATGGTAAGCAGCCGCATTTGCAAACACTATAAGACGAAAGAATTAGACACTGTCTTGCTGCAAACCAGTGTTCTTGTTGCAACCTGATATTCACTTTTATTATACATCCACTATAACACGTTAATATTATTATTATAATAAAAAACGTATATCTTTAACTGAAAACAGTACACTGTACTCGCGCAGTTACTCACCACAACACTCATAGACACAGTAGTTCAGGTCCATACATTACTCGATAACAAAATTCACGCAACATAAGTTGAATCAGAACTTCGCTACTGTCATTTCGCCTCAGGGCTAAATGGCCCATACAGGGTCCAGATTTTCACAGAGTCTGGTGCCAAAAAATATGTTTTTAAAATTTAACGTATCTTTAGTTGCTATAGTATATCTAGACCTTCTGATTTTTTTTGTGTGCTAGTGGCGAATACTCGCCCGTCAGCTGACTCGACAATTTTGTTCAATTCAATTTCACTCTACTTGTGTTAATTACTCGCTCGAGATGCTTAAGGCTCGCCGTTTTAGGTACTTGTAATAAAATAATAAATTTAATTTTCTTTTTATATTGACTAATCAATTACCACTTGATTGGTAATTCTAGTTATAACTTGATAAAAGTCTTTTAAATGATTTTGTTAGTTGAAAACTTAATATTGCAAAGGCTGCTGTTAATATAATTTCCTTTGATACTATTACAAATAAAAGCGATTATTATATTCTTAAAAAATATAGTGATTGTGTTTGATTTCGAAGTCTTATAATACTATATCTTATAATAATAATTGATACTTATATTTTAAAGTTCTGACTGAGATAAATTAGGATGCCGATTGAGATTGGCTGTTAAAAACGGCAGTTTGACGAATGTATGATTTCTTAGTCTTATGTTAAACTGAATAAAACAAAAACTCTCGAAACAGTAACATATATACATATACAAATTATGTCAATAAAAATAAAATCAATCTAGGATTATTCAAGGAGACAGTATCATAGATATTATTTGAGCAGGTATAATCTCGGCTTTACGAAACATGTGCCTCATTGAAATTATACGATCCTACTAATATTATAAATGTGAAAGTTTATGAGGATGGATGGATATACTCTTTCACGCCAGAACGGCTGAATGGACCTGGATAAAATTTGGCACAGAGATAGATTATAGACTACTTTTTTATCCCGGAAAAATGTACGGGTTCGTAAACCACGCGGGCGAAGCCGCGAGCGGAAGCTAGTTCGTTATATACCACGGGTCTACGACTGTAGAACGGCAATATATCTAACTACCTACTACTTCATCATCAGCCAGAAGACGTCCACTGCTGAACGAAAGCCTCCCCCATAATCCCCACGCTTGGCAGGCGGCTTGGGGATCGTAGTGGCTCACCGATTAGTGAGAGGACGCTGCTGCTCGTCCTCCGGTGTCTGGCCGCAGTTTTAAGACGTACCCGGGTCTTGACGTACCTACTACTTATCTACCTTATAAAGAATGGTCAGGTAGTCCTACTCCTTAACGAGAGAAAAATCTCATTTGCTTTAATATAAAATTAAAACTTATCTGTTTTTTTTCACCGAGGAGATAGTCTAGTCTAGTGTTCTTAATTATACGGCTTGGCGTAAACGCTTTCAATAGTTTTATTTTTTGCGTTATAACAAAAAAACTTAATTGAAATACTTGTTTTAGCTTCCTCTTTCGCTGTTTTACATTGAATTTCTTTTACAATTGTTTGTTTTATTATTTTGTTTTTGGGTTTATAAAGGGTTGTAAATATAATATAATAGTTGCATAATAACTGTGCATAATAAATATTATAGAAGTAGGTAAAACCTTTTTTAGTTAGATGGTACACATTTTATAAGGTTTAAAATGTTAGTGTAAAGGAACCGAGTGATGTCGGCGACACTTGGGAGAAAACTGAGTAAGATAACGATGATGATAATAATAAGACTACATACAGAAGTACATAGTCGTCTATGATCGGTTGACGGTAATTAGAAAATAGCTTTGATCAATATTAAATGTAATAATAATGTCCTCCTGACCGAATTTCGGTCACGGCGGCCAATCTCACCGGAGATTAGGCAACTAGGCAGGAGATATTATAGAGCACAAGTGTGTGCGCAAACACAGGTACACTCTCTATTCCTTCGCTCTCATAGTCCGATGGGACGGCAATCCGACACGACCAGTGAGAGATCAGGCGCAGGACCAACGGCTTTACGTGCTTTCCGAGGCACGGTGTGTATTCACATATAAAAAGACCCAGACCCGAAACAACTATATGTAGATCATACGAATATTTGTTCCGTGCGGGAATCGGACCGGCGACACGTGGCGCAGCAGTCGATCTATCAACCACTGCGCCAAGCGTGCCGACAACCGTGACGAATATTAAATTTACCTAAGTTATCAAAGGGATGATTTTATAATAACTTTACTTGTCTGTTATTACTTTAAAGCCTGTCATGGCTTTGAATACAAGTTTTCGAAATACTGTTTAAAGTCGCAATATGCGTAAATGCTGCTGATATTTTGAGTAAAGATCTATAACATTATATAATTTGTATCAACACGCTGTGATCGTTAATTAACCAGTCAACATTTGATAAAATACAATAAAATTGTTACCGTTATATTTCGAAGTGCCCCAAATTCAGCAACACACAAGCTTTTTGGAAAACAAAGCAAATTGAAATGAGGCGTCAGTCAGTAATAATTAACTGGGCCTCTCAATGTGGAAGGTGTGCCGGAACCGGGCCGGAACTTTCATTTCCCGCGGTAAACACTGCCGTACAGCGCTATTGACTTTAACAAATAGTCAAATGCCATACATACATATATGTATGTTTGGTGATTGTATTAGGTAAATAATCATGTTCTCATTACGTGTCTCTTATTAGCTAATTAAAATACCCACAGTATAACAACAAAATATTAAGTCACGACACGGTTGGCGCGGTGGCTAAGTGATTAGCTTTCTGCGCTACGTGTCGCGAGCTCGATTCCCGCACGGAACAAATATTTGTATGATCTACAGATAGTTGTTTCGGGTCTGGTTGTGTGTGTATGTGACATGTATGTATGTAAACTGTACCCACGATACAGGAGAAATCTTAGCGTGGGGGCGACGTTTTAAAAAAAAACAAAAAAAAACAAGTGCTATGTATTTGTTAACACTAGTGGTGGTCGTTTCGCAACATAAACGTTATTGAAACGAGCTATCGTCATAATAACGGTTGGCTAGTTTCACCGATTTGAAATAATCTGCTAATCTGCTAATCTGCTAATCTGCTAACATGCTAACATGCTAACATGCTAACGCTAAAGTAACGCTAACATCCAAACAATCTGATAGACAGTTGCGTTTCGTTATCCAAAAAAGACGTTTTGCGAATTTTGAGTTGAAATTGATATCCGATAGACAGTTGCGTTTCGTTATCCAAAAAAGATGCTACTGCCCACCGCTAGTTAACACTACGACGAGCCTTAACAGGTAAATCTAAATTGTCAAAAGAGAAAACGTCCACTGTCATCTGGATTTACTGGAAGAGTATTCACTCAAATTAATTTCAAAGGAGTATTCTTAGACAAAACAATCGGGAATTCCTTCCTACTCCTTTGAGAACCTCGTGTTAAATAATGCTTATTGATATCTCTCCGTTTTATTGGAGTGGATATTTTATGTTTTTTGTCAGTCAGTGGAGTACCACGGTACCTATTAGTATTTAGGGCCTGCTTTAAGTATAAAAAACATAGTTTTATTTCAGTAACGATTGGTGTACAGTCATGCATTATGGGGTGCCCCTTTAAGCAAGATGAATGCTTGTGATAGGGCAATCCGCTCTTCCACTAGTTGGTTACAATTTTAAGCCGTTGAAAAGAAACATTTATCTGATGAACAAAAGATGGGAGAAAAGAAAAGATGAGCATGCGCTCGCGCACGTGTGTATGTGTGATGTGCGTGGCAATATAAAGAAGCAAGAGAATAAAGCATGCCCTAAATACTAATAGGTACAGTTAACTTAATTTTCGACTAGTATTTCTTGTCTATTTTCGTATTCTAGTCAGACTTGGCCTTCACGGCGGCGCGATGTCAAGTGGTTAGACAGTGAGACAGTGCTTGCGGTGTTCGCGAGTTTGTCTAATTAGGTCAGGGTTAAGATTTGTAGCACTTAGTGAGATAATTCAGAATACCCAGTCTTATCTGGCGTAATATGTGATAAGGAAATAACGAATACGGGTGACGGAATGTGGGGAGTGCTGTACCTTATTATAGACTGCTATGAAGATATTCACAGCTTATTGTAAACCCAGAGTTGTAATAAAGCCTCATACAAAAAATATAATATTAAGCCATATTAATAATTTTGGCAAAACAGGTTGTATCGACTGAGCCAGCCTTCTCGCACCTGTGACGCTGTTGCCCATGAGTTTTAATATATCAATTTGTTACGCATACTCGTTCTCTTATAGTTGACCTTCTGTTTGGTGTATCTGTGTATTGGAATATGATAAAAATGTGTGGGCAGTTAGAAACACGTTCAAGCTCCTAAGTATTCTTGAGATGTTTCATCTTTCTTTTGTGATTATATAAATAGTATGTTAACCTAACTAACAATACATGTCATACATGGGCATGTTTAATGTTAGGCCTGCGATGCCCGAAGAGCTGTAGCCTCGGGCTCTAACAGTGGTAATAACGGTAAGAAGGACGGTAATAAGGGACTAGCATTATACAGCGGTACAGATTTTGAAGGTAGATAGGTAGGTTTTTTTTATATATTACTACCTGGTACCCGGCCGCGTTGCTGTCGCAGAAGAAATAAATTCGCTCTATCAAATACATTTACATGACACATGTGCCACCTACTGTAAGTTAATTGGACTATGCAAGTCAAGTGCAAGCAATGAGTTCACCAAGTTCTATCAAAATCAGTTGAACGGTACGGCAGCGCATAAAATACGAATAAACAAACAAACATTGATTTTTATATATTAGGTTAGCTCACAGTGCTACATTACCGTGATAGTGTAGTCAGAAGTCTAGTATGAGTGTAATTAATAAATTCATATAATTAGGCCGTAACGGTAGGCTATATTGAAACGCGCGCGTGAACAGGGGGCTAGTGATTTTAAACAAAATATAGTTTAATAAATCTGTAAAGAAAATTGACGTGAATTTGGGTTTTGACATGCAAACCGATGACCTTTGTGTCAGCGTTGGCGTTCACGCTAACGCCTTTGTGTTGATAATAATTAATAATTAAATTAAATTAATAATTCGTTTCGGAGAATTAGTCTTAGATCTATGTATACTTAACATCCAACGCACATTAAGTAGGTACCAACGTACTAATATTAATGTTAACTGGTTCAATTAGATGGAGTGTGCTTATGTGAAGTGTTTCTCGACAACACCGTAACACGTTATACCGACATACGCCATATTCATAAAATCTCCCGTAGATAATCTGAATTCAGAAATATTTTAGTCCCGGAAAGGCACTTAGTCATGTAATTAAGACGTACCTATTGCAGTTCACTGCTGGACTGTAGTTTTGCACACACTGGCTTGCATTGTACTCGCACAGTCTTTACCGTTAAATACTGTAACCAGTTTAGGTTTAAAACTATTATTTTAAAAGAGTATCCATGGAGTTTCTTGCCGGTCTCTTCGCCATAGGATCTACCCCCACTTTGGAACCGTGCACCTAGAATCACAACGTTTTGAAAGAGCCTGTAAAGGCCTACTCGAAATAAAAATATTTGACTTTGGACTTTGACTTTGGAGATTTCTAGCCCAAGATGTGCCACAACACCGGTTCTCAACCTTCCCACATTTACAGCGTGGTCGATCTTTCGTTTGGATCTATAGGGTCCGTTTCTTCATTATATAGCACAACATATTTTCGTAAAGTCTTCCCTCACATCTGTAGGTTTTCGATTGCCTACGCTAGAGAAGCTTACCAAAACAATCACGAGATCAACAGACTCTCAGCATAAAGTGACAGGAACTAATCCGCTAAGTAACCGATCGTCTTCACAGTCGAAATGCGATTGCAGCGATGTCGAACTAATATCAATAGTTTAACCAGATTAATCAGGCATCAAGGAATATAAGCGATTGAGGTTAACTGTGGGATGTCGAAGTGGTCTATGGATAAAAGTTTTTGTTGATTAATGAGTATGATAAAGAGTGCATTTGATTGTCTAAGCACAATGATTGACTTCGTCAGTCCAAACAAGTAAAAGTCACACAACATTAGGTATGGTGTTAGAATTGGAGTCTCCACATGTGTACATTTCATTTAATGTTTCTTTTTTCTTAGGTTAATTCAGATAATTATCTAATAATTACTTGCCTAAGATGTCAATCACAAATTACACATACAATCTGAACAATAATTACATTAATAAGATTCGTACGCTGTATATTTTAATACAACGATAAACTCACATAGTTAATCATACAATATTCTAGTAAAAGTTAATAATACTGATCTTTTAATCTCCACTTTTTGGCATCGTTATCTCTAAGCCATTTCGTTGGAAAAGTTGATTTAAGCTTTGGATTTCAATAAATTTTTGATACGAATTGCAATTTTCACTAATCTTAATTATATTAAACTCAACGAGTCACTATAATTGAGTATTTTAATAATTATTTACTTTAATAATAGCATTAGCGTGTTTGTTTATTTTCAGTGACTTAACGATAAAAGTTAATTTCCATTTTTTATATAGTTGATCAATTTCTAGCAAATCGTGAGGTTCATATACAATTCGAGCTAAGTAAGTTTAATTCAGTTTTTTGGTTAAAAATGATATCTGTATATGTATACTAGGTAATTAATGACGCGGGACTTTATGTATACTGATGTTGATCAAATGTGGGTTACATCTATCTTACATTGATCATTATCTGATGATGCAATCAAAAATTTAAATAAAGTATTCTAAATGCAATGCAGTCCCACGTGATTTAATTGCCTATCCATGTACAGTGGCGTGCGGTGCATAAAGACAAAAAGACACTGCCTACCCTATATAACTCAGATAAATATTTATTATAACATATTTGAGGTAGCAAATCACATACGTCATTATTTAATCGACTAGACGACGAACCAAAACCAACATGCAGTAGGTATTATTGGTAAGTAAGCATTTAAATTTTTCTGCCTACCCTGTCTAAAAACTCTGTGCACGCCGCTGTCCATGTATACTGGGTAGATAGATATAATTACTTACTTATTAAGTACTGATGATTGTAAGGAGCCACTGCTAAACCAACTTGGCAGAAAAGAGCATATCTTATACCTGGTAACCAATAACCATAATACCCGGTCGATGACCGCCGGTAAATTTAATGTTACTAGGGCTGCATCCTAGAGTTACTAATTACTATATAGTATAAATACTGATACTTAGTGGTACTGAATAATCTACCGGCTGATATCAGACATGAAAATAATAAATTAATATTTAAAATCAAATTAAAAAATATACTTCTTAAGTACATTATATATATACAAGTAGAGTAGTAGATAATACCTAATATATAATATAGTTAACAACTATTTTATTTACTACTAATGTTTTTATAGTGCAATAGTAATAAATAAATAAAAATTCTTTCTTTCTTTCTTTCTTAATCACTTATGATGTCAATAATAGCCATCTATGATATGACACCCACGACATGTGAGGCGACAGGTTATTCTTTGACGTGCACCATACAACCAGGTTATGTAAAATATGTTAACGAACACATTCCAACTAAATACGATCTCAAACCTCGCCAAAGAATTCACAAGTTTATGCATAATGCAGTTGCACCAATTGGAGCCAAGTTTCGGCGCAGTTGTCAACAGCTTTAAAAGCGGCCGTTCATCATTTATGTGTCCCATATATTTCAAATGCATCTCCGACGAAATTCATTATTTTTCGTTTACTTTTCCTAGGGCAGCACTTTTCAAAAGCTTTTTCATGTAGAATGCATGCAGTCGTTGAAGTGTACGAAATAGATGAGAGCTTTGATGCACAGATGAAGTGTCAAGAAATATCAGTGAGACGAAATGTCATGTAAGAAAATCCGTCAACTTTTTGTTCAAAGTATCACATGCACATTAATTGATAAGGTTATGATATACCAATTATATCTAAGAGCTTAGAAAATAAAGATACCTAGCCCAATCTCTAATATCAACTGCTTGTAATCCTATATGGGTAAGGGAGATGTGTCCTGCCGTAAAGCCGCAGATAAATATGAAAAAAAAAGACCTAATTTTTATACAAAACCAGGCATAACATTAACAGTTCCAACACCTCCAAGCTCCGCCTAAAACTTAGCTTTTACGGCGCTGATTAACGATCCGCGAAATCTAATTTAAAAGAGTAATGTTCTCAGCGTTGGTTTACGGTTTAGCTGGCAACAAACAAACGTAAAATGTTAAACAATAAAGGCTGCTATCACGGTATCAGAGTGCTATCAGGGGCGGGGAGCTGTTGGAGCGCTGATGGGGCGATACCGCCCGGACGGGGCGTGTACCCAGCATTTACCATTTACCGAAGGCGGGCCGGCTCGCCACGCTACAACTTTTGTGTTATCTTGGTGTCTACAAGTTTTCTTTTCAGCTAAAAAGGTTACTTTGTGGACTCACGAGGGGAAATTTTTAATTAGATCACGTACAAGCTTTGTTAGTTTTTTAAGAGGGAAGGTAATACGATAGTGAGTTCTACTTTGAGTTTCTCGTACTCGAGAAGGTAGGTTTCTCTCTTACGATATTTCAGATAAGTGTTTTGAATTTACATTTAGGTGTTTTTCGAGGCGATTGGGGGCACAAATATTAAAAAATCTAAGCCTTAATTTTTTTATCTTGACCTCAAAAAGAAGTTAATGATTTTTAAATGTAAAAGCGGACCAGTTTGAATGCCATTTTTCAGCTTCGTAATCTGTATGAACTGTAGTAGCCATTGGATCAGGTTGGCGATACTGAGCTGTAGCAACTGGCCCCCCAAATGGTGTCAGATATGTAGGCCAGTGGATAGTTTATCCATCTGCTACGTAACCTTATGACATTATAACCCACAATTCAACGTTACGTCAGTGGATAGGTTCCATTTTCGGAGAAACGTCAACAAACTGTTACGTATGTAAAGGTAGGAATAGGTTCCAAAATATTGACGTTGTATGCTCAGGAATTCGGAGCTAGACTTCAAGAGGTCATCTAGAATACCTATGGTCGGCGTCGGCTCTACGAGGCACATCGTTGCATACCTGGCAAAGTGCCTGCATACCTCAGAATCGGTTAGTAGCGAATATTATTGCATATTTTGTAAGGACAATATTTTCAGTGTAAAAAGTTTTAAAGGGTTATTCGACAAAGATAAATAATCATTTATGAGCCGACTATGGCCCGTTATTACAATATGAATTTTATGAAAGAGTGTTAGGACCGAACTTATATTGAATAAATAATTATGTTCTATAAATATACCCAATTCAGAGTAAGCTCGATCAATTTTATGGAGTCAATGGCTGGAAAATGATTTCCAAAGATTCGTATTGAATATTCGTTTATATTTAGTTAAATTGACACTTACCTATTATGTAACGTTCTTAGTTTTGTTTAGGTCACTAGTAGGAAATATTATAATTGATATGAATTTTTTTTTTGAAAAGCTTATGGCTTCTGTATACTTTCTTTTTGTTTTAACTCATAAAGTACCCAAGTTGAAACTCTGAAATTGAATGCAAATGATGTCTGAGTTGAATTGGAGTTTGAAAACTGTTTAATTTAACTTGATAAGGAGACAATTGTTCTTGTGTTATTTTTCTTTTACATTCAATAAACGTATGTATATAAACGTGTTTTTATAAAATAGAAGATAATAGAGATGTTTCCTTAAAAATCTCGCCGATCTCTTCTCCACAGGACCATCCCACTTTGAAACCGTGCGCTTAGATTCATAACGTTTTAAAAGTGCCTACAAAAAATTGACTTTTAATCCTCTTTGGCAGTCGTGTCGCCGGCAGATTCCACTACATGAATCTAGGGTAGCTGAATGTGAACTGAAGTGATTTCTGAATCGATCAAGAAGAGCACAACCATAGCGCAACGAACATGTCAAATATTAGATTAAAATCAGAAGATTTTAAGACACATTCCTGAATTAAAACGTATTAATTTCTGCTACGCAAATGTTTCTAAATAAACGCGCACACACACAAAGCAACTTCCAGTAATTATGCTGGCGCACCTACACTGGCTAACTTTTAAATACAGAACGTTATTCTTATAACTCTTACTTCTGACGGTTGCTATTCCAATTTAACTTTACTGAAAGAACTGGCCAGTTGTTGACGGCGAGTTTCGGAGTTAAAACAGAATAAACATAATTTAATTAAAATTCGAGATCGTTCTCCGCTTCGTCCCGAGTCGGGACGTTAGAAACGTAGACGGGACGTGCGCCCCTTTGTACTGATATATTGTGATAAATTGTACTTTGACGCTGTTTGTCGCGTTGTTTGTTGGTTTTTTGTTCGGGGAATGAATTTTGGCTGTTGATTCGGGAATTGATGAAGTGTATTTCGTTGGTTAGGAACTGATTGGATACCACTTGGTAACTGTCACATGAGACACCGTTTATGTAGGCAGGATGTGGAGCTGCATTAATATTAACAGTGTTCCTCATGAGTTACCTGATTTATGGTGTTCATGTATCTTTTACATCACGCTAGTATTTTCAAAAGAGGTAGACAGAGGTACGGGATTACTTGAAATATTCTAAGAATTTGACCTAAACAAAATGAAAATAAATACTTGTACATTGACAATCATATACAAACTTATATACTTAGCTAAATTTTGTCATATCTATCGCCCCTCGATGTCACAGCAAGCAGTTTAACAATTAACGTGAGTATACGAGTTAGGGCCGCTTCACACTTGTACGCACGTCACGTCGCCGCGTCGCGTCGCGCCTCGCCGCCGCGCAATATGTGTTTTAATTACTTCGCCCTACTAAAATCATAACGATGCTGTAAACGACTTTCGAGATTTGCCCACTTGTGGGATTAGTATCGCGGTTAAAGTTATAATGGTGGTGCGTAACTTAAACTACCTCATTGGTTTAGTTGTCGCAGTCATGGCTACTGAGCGTGAGGTACTATAGGTTTCATCGCGACAGGTTGGGAAATCCTCAGTAATTCAAAGTCGGGGTTCGGAATTGTACCTGGCAAATGGTAATAAGCTCAGCTTTCTATTGAATGAGACGTAAAAACGGCATCATCGAAATGTGAGTACAATATTACACCTCTGCCTTACCTTTTGGGGAATATAGGCGTGATGATATTCTAAACTTAGAGGTAAAAATGGGAGAGAACTGACGGCTTTTGTTGGCGCAGTGGTTAAGCGCTTTACTTTATGCACTTCAGGTTCAATTCCTGCAGGGAGTAAATTTTTGTGTGATCTATGAGATAGGTTGAGTAGATAGGGTGTTTTTTTTTGGGTCTGCGTGAGATGTATGTATTTATACTGTACTTTCAAGATACGAGAAGAAAAGAGCAAGCACTTAGTAAAATGTTTAAAAAAAAGTGTAGGTAATTGCTGACAGACTACTGCTAAACCTAATGGCCATACAGAAAATCATATATTGATCCTAAAAATTCAGACAATTACCAGATATTTTGTTACCTGCGGAGATCAAACCCGCGACCAAACGCTTGGTTACTTCGTCGTTGTTCCTTTGAACTATGTTTGTAGTGTATTATCCTCTCTAAATCATTGTTGTCTCTGCTAATTGAAGTGATTATCTACTCATGTACCTAGTTCTAGATAGACGCATTGTTGGATGTTAGTGTTGGACCGATCAATCAGTCAGGAATTCTAATTAGGAACTAGTTTGCTTATATTAATTAACATACGTTTGTTTGGGAAGTCAATTAAAATCTTTCTGCGAATATCTTAGGATCTGTTTAACAGTTCTGCAGCATTCTGAATGTGGGGATTAGACCGTAAAGATGGTGGGGTGGGGTGGGATGCTGATATGCTTCCCGTGGTTTTCACTTTAAGAACACCAACCATTTAAACTATTAGCTCGCCCCCGCCTGCAATATAATCAGATCCAGCAAGTCCTCTCTTGTCTGTCCCCCAGCAACGCCCTAAGCCGAGGTTCAAGTCTCACTATGGGACACCCTTAGCAGTGTTGCTTAATATTATTTAATTTGTTCGGCTGGAGGCCCTTCTGGTCTCGCCATTTGCCCGGTTAAGCAGTAAAAGCTCCCTGAGATAACAGAGAGAGATAACTCAAAAAAAAAAAAACCGCCTGCAATACCTTTCCCGACATTTAGGTAACCAATATATAAACATTGCATGGTGCATTACATGTTAAGTATTTACATGCATTGCAAGGTGCATTTACAAATTCTCTATAGATTTTCATAAGTTATTGCTAACAAAGTAAATAAGCTCTATGGTAAAGTTTGATTCACAAGATAGAGTTTTTTTTTTTTTTTTTTTTAAACTTTGCCCCACACTAGGATTTCTCCTGTATCGTGGGTACAGTTTACAAACATACATGTCACATGCACAAACAACCAGACCCGAAACAACTATTTGTAGATCATACAAATATTTGTTCCGTGCGGGGATCGAACCCGCGACACGTAGCGCAGAAAGCTAATCGCTTAGCCACTGCGCCAACCGTGTCGTCTAGATCCAATAAAATAAGGAATAGATTAAATTTTATTAGGTAGATATTTATTCACTAATAGCTTCCGCCCGCGGCTTCGCGTGGATTACGAACCCGCGCATTTTTTTACGCGGAACTCTAAATCCTTTTCTAAAATATAAGTACCCTAAGTTACTTCTTATAACATCAGAAACCTGTCAGTGAAAGTCCCTTCAAAAAAATAAAATGTGTAGGTAAGTAAGACTGAGGCTGTCGGCTCACACCGCGGCATTTTTCTTACTTTTAGCATTTTATACCCGTCGTAACTTCTAAACGAAAGGTAAGATTTTTGACGACACGGTTGGCGCAGTGGCTAAGCGATTAGCTTTCTGCGCTACGTGTCGCGGGTTCGATCCCCGCACGGAACAAATATTTGTATGATCTACAGATAGTTGTTTCGGGTCTGGTTGTTTGTGCATGTGACATGTATGTTTGTAAACTGTATCCACGATACAGGAGAAATCCTAGTGTGGGTCAATGTTTATAAAAATAAGAAAAGAAAAAAAAAAATAAGAAAGATTCGAATAAATTAAAGAGGAATTTAAATGTACATAATCAACCTTGATTATGAGACTGTTTCGTTGGATAAGGATTAATATCATGATACGAATGTCATCATCTTTCGATTCTACCCGTGTTTTGATTGACAAATATGAACAAACAGCGGTTATTGTGGGTTAACTATTTTTGTGGGTCATGATGAATACTATAAACATGTAGTACATTATTATATGTATCATCAATAGATTTCGCAGTGCACTTTGGGTTACATTATTGCAATTTTCGTAGTGATCTCGATTTTTAAAAAAAAATAATATCCATCATATTTTACTCGCTAATAATTTTTACAGGTGAAAGAATTTTTAATTTTGATTTTGTAGTTTTTGAGTTAATTACAAACAAACATACAAAACATCAAATCTTTTCTCTTTATGATATTGGTTTTGATATGACAAAATGTGTTAAAGCCCGTCAAACCGCTTATATGTTTATAGTACAGAGCGTAAAGAAATATACGTACATATATTCATTCATACGCTCGAAAAACATTTACATTCATAATACATAACGTCGTTTGAAAGTTATAAATAAAAATGTTTTCGTGCATCATAATCTAATTATGATATCGTCCACTGGCAGGAGGAACAATTTTCTTTTATGAAGGTACCAGTTATGCAGTAAACCATAGGCTTATCCTACATTTACCTTTTCCACTACTAATTACTGGCACACTACCCAGCCGCTCATTCGCGTCCAAGCGGTCGACGAGTCAACATCTCCTGAGGATGCTCCGTGGAGGGGCGAAACACGTGTCGAGGATCGGTTTGGTTGCATGTTACATTATTTCTATCACACCTTCTGCATGTGCATATATTTGCGGGCGGGAGGGCGGTGCTGTGCATGCACACAAACTTGCAGTAGTTTACCGGAATTAAAACTAAATATTCTAGTTGTATATCTTATATATCATGGATTTCCGCAAAGTAACGCCTGATTCCATTAATTATCATTAATTAATTACTTTTCATTAACTTGTACACGTTTTTGGACTAACACAAATCCAAAATGGCGTCACAAAGCCTTCATGATCTTTTATTAATTTTATTAGAGTCACAAGACTGCAGTGTAACTTGTGAATGGCTCCAATACAACTTTTTGCCCGGCCCCGGCTCGTTCCGGCCCGGATAACCGGATTTGAGACTCTCGTGAATGCGGTAGTACGTAGTACCGGGTATTAGCTTGTAGGAGAGGTATTTCACGGTACGGTCTGCTGCATTGAAACCTGTGTAAATATTTTAAGATTCTGTTGCGACTGGATGATGTTAAATATGAATGGGGAGTTTTGAAAAGATTTCTAGTGAAGTAATATTGAAACGTAGTTTCTTTAGGAGGAGCGGAGACTGGTCGCATTATATTACAAACTTTTTATGAAAGAAGATATCCTTGAGACCCTTGCAATTCATTTAAGGAAGGAGCAGGGGCTGTCTTTCTGCTTTAAGGTCATTCTGCGTATAATAGTCATGGTGTCGCAAGTGCAGCCATCGAGCCAGTTTGATTCCCAGGCGGGAACTACGACCGTTTACGAAATAGCTAACTTAACAAAGCTTACATCAGCTAATATTCTATCTGTGAAGTTTGACTGTACCTACAAGGATAGTTACGGGTGTCCTTGTCCTGTCCACTAAATGTTGCATGTTAATATACTCAGTTTAGACGTGAAAATTTGGTTATAGACTCGAGCTCGCTTTACCAATAAGTAGAATTTCCACAATAGTCCTATACCTATACAGAGAACTTCCGAAAAATTACAGTCTATATCCCGTACTTAAAACAGGCACCGTTCTTAGTACGGAAAAAAAGATAGATTCTGTCTTAAATGTATTCCCTCGAAATCAACTATTCAGTACAAATTGACATTCCCCAACGGCACAACGTTTAGGTTCTATTTGTTTATGGTGTCGTATGACCTCTGGTTGATGCAGAATTTTATCCACTGCTTTGACATACATAATTTTTTTCTTCGGGTTTATAGTTAAAATGTATTTCTGTTCTGTAACGGTATGATCAGAGTCAGAGAAGTCTGTTTGAGAATTTCTAAGAAGGCTTCAGTTATCATCATCAATCCATTACTCGACTACGAAATAGGTTTGTAGGCGGACTTCGTATTGTTTTACCGTGGACGATGAAATTACAAGAACTAGATACTGCAATATCTACATAGCATCTCCCCCTATTTAAATGATTTCTATAGGTAATTTCTTTTCTAAATACCTAATCGGCAAACCTTGGAAAATTAAATCTCCACTCTAAATTCAAATGTTCGTTAAAGACAATTCAGAGTGTAACGGATCGGATCGCACGGGCGCGGGCGGGCCGTCAAGCGGGATGAATCTCCCATTTCCTAGCGGTATTGATCACGGTGTGTCACGTCGGTGCGTGCAGCCCGTGATTCATTGTCCCCTCGCTGGAGGGATATTACGGTCATTGTGGTCGGCAATTTTCGCATTTGATCGCGAGGTGATGTCCGATAATGTGTGAAGGGTGTTTGGTAGACGGATTTTGATGGCTTGCTGATAATTTGGACCAGGTTGTTTTTTGACACTTGCTCTCTGTTAAAACCCTGTGTCAGCTTTTCGGAATTCTGTTTGATGATTCCATAACTCTGCGGGAAATCCTGTAAGGTATTACATAATAATCGGGTACAGTCTTTAAATATTGATTCAATTTGCGTTTTTTTTATTTTCATTTTGTAATCCAACCTAGCTTTCTAACTAAATATTCATTAATGATCGAAGTATACCAATTAGTAGTAACCTTCATTTCATACATCTTCAAATATTAACTAAATCAATACCATTTCCCTTTCGAGTGATGTCCGAATAGCCGGACACGACACACGCCATTTGACTGCAATTAGAGCTTTGTTCGCTAACGCGTTGTCTACACGACAAACGTACGAGATTTACTGAGCCGAGCTGAACCGCATCTGTGTTTTACCGAGCCGTACCAAACCGAAACGAATTGTAGCCGTTTTGTAACTTTGCAGAATGTTTTGAGTAAAAGCCTATATTTAGTGGCGTTCGATCCGCGGCGCTTGCTGTACGAAACACAAGTAAAACAAATGTGTGTGACCCTAGGTTTATAGAGGCTACGTGGAATGTGTTGTGTAGGCGAATGATTCAATAGTAGACTGGATATTATAGTTGCCGTTTTTAACATATGACATTATCACGAGGCAGAAACCATTTACGTACGAACTTCCTGTGTTATTTATATCGGGAGGTCTAATTATGTATCATAATTAATTAATTAAGTAATTATGTTTAATATAAGTATATTAAACATAATTACGCGACTGCTGAGCGTCAGGCCGTGGATTCGAGTCCCGGTTCGGGAAAAGTATTATTGGGTTTTTCTATATGGAAATTCTCAGTAGCAGCACGGAGTCTGGAACTGCGCCTCTGTAGATGGCAATAGGGTCACCCCCTATTACATGGGACTCAATAACAGAATTGGCGAAATGTGGGTGTGCAATAGTACGGTGTGATGGAGTTTGCTATTTGAATTAAAGGTCTGTCGATAAAATTGATATGGAATTTATTTATCATAAACATCAATTTGTAAAAAGTCTCATAATATTTTAACAATATAAGTACGTCTGAAAAATCAAGATACAGAGGCAGACCTTTCTATATTGGCATGGTAGACTATTAAATTGGGTATTTTTCCAGGAATTCAATTTACAATGGATTCGAAGTGTATTTTTTAAATTGAACCTTAGATTCTTTACTTCAAGGTCGTCATTCTATTGGTTATGATCCAATTTCAATCCTGAGTTGAACACAAACTAAAACTTGAAGGATCTCTAACTTCAAATATACATTGAATAGTAAATAAGTAGGACATTATATCGTCCTCGAAGGGTTAGGTAGGAGTATATTTTGTAAGTATACACCCACATTTCGTAAATGCCATTATACAGTCCCACTTATCTATATCCCATAGTGGGCGAGCATATTACCATCAGCTGGGTGCGGAGTACCATTCCAAACTCTAAACGAATGAGGCGAAATAAATAGTAGTGTATAATCGTAAATATGATTCGAAGACGAGTTTATGCACCCCCATTCAATTTGTTCGTAATCGGTCAAATAAAAATAGTCCTCAATTGATATAACTGGAAAATGAATTCGGTTCCAATCGAGAATCGTCAGCCGCACTCAAATTGAATATAATCTGATTATTTGTGAAGAGTTCATTTAAATTGAGCCTTTCTTATTTATTAACAAGCACTAGACCGCGGGTTTTTGTATAAAAACGTTATGTTTTATGAATTGTGTCGTTACATAGTTTTAGTTATTTTTTGCCCAATGGTAACTATGGACAATACTATCTTATTTTTTATTTATTTCTTTTTATACAGTAAATTCCAGGTTTACAGGAAACTATTAGGATGCTCATTATCCGTGATTCTGGAATCAGCGATTGATATTTGATAGAAATTGACAGTCCTTCGATTTGTCGAAGATATATGTAGTTCTTTTTCGCCTGGAAAATCTACTGGCCCATGAAGACGCTCATGAAAGAAGATCTCCCAATCTCCCTGAAACGCAGAATCATCGACATGTGTATATTGCCTATCCTAACGTACTGTTATGACCTCCCAATGTATGCTAATTCGATGACACCTCAACCTTCAGATCATCAATCCGCAGAGTCAGCAATTAAGATGCAGTGTCTCAGTCCGAGCGCTGGAGACAGCAGTTGCTCTTAGACCTTCGCGTCGCTTGGTCCTTCTATATCCTACTATATCCTCGATTTATGCCAACTCAATTTAAGTATAAGTAATAAGTGTATTTTAATTAAGTGCCTTATTAATAAATCTATTTCTTCAATATAATTTTCGTTTTTTAAAAAGCGTTTCACGCGGACTCCTATAACATTTGGTGGCAGCGGTGGGATACCGAAAATCCCCTACCCGAATACGTCTCTAAAGAAAGTGAAAGTGCTACTAAAATCTTTCAACCCCTAAGTGAAAGTGCTATTCAAAATCCTACAACCCCTAAGTGAAAGTGCTATTCAAAATCCTACAACCCCAAGGTGAAAGTGCTATTAAAAATCCTTCAATTTAAAAACGAACTGTTAAAAGATATTCATAAACAAATAAATAAATAAATCTGGAAAGTGAAAGTGCTTTAATAATAACATACATACACATACTTAATCGATAAATTAAAAGTGTTACGCATACAAACCAACCTGTGTTCATCCACAACGCAACCCTGAGACCTCTGTCAAAACACAGAGGTCCCTGTCGCTGTTTTACCGTTGACTATTGGTCAAGCGGTCAAGGTCGCCGTGATGTTCCCGATGCTCCTCATAACATTACTGTGAGTGATCAAAACTACTTTACAAAGTGCGAACTCCTACAATATTCTGCAGTGTCGCGTTCCTGTTATACATTGTTATCACCTAGACTAAACGAAGCTCACGGTTTATGTTACACGCCTGTTCTACGTATTGATAAACGCGCAGTCCTAAGTCTCTGTACAAGCTAGCATAAGGTTGATACGACTTCTTGTAATTTAATTTTAAGTTCTATTTTTCTATTTACTAAATCACATCATGACTAATGACAAAGAAATTACTCCCGGTACCTCTAAAAGTGTACCAGTCCGCGTTGAAACTGAAGAAAGAATAGAACTTGGTGTCTTATTCAAATTTATCAAACCTTTCGACGGTACTAGGGAAAAATTAAAACCCTTTATAACTAATTGCCAAAGCGCTTATGACTCAGCTACTAAATCGCAGAAACCTATCCTGTTTAAATACATTCTAAGTCAGTTAATAGATAAAGCTGAAGCTACATGCAATGTCAAAGATTTTGAGTCCTTTGAACAATTTATAGAATTTCTAAAACAACAGTTTGGCGAGAGAAAACATTACGCTCATTTACTTTCGGAATTACAGGATTGTAAACAAAATCCTTCGGAAACAGTTAACCAATTCGCTCTAAAGATAGAAACATGCCTTTCAAAACTGCTCACTGAAATAAACATTTCTATTCCAACTAAAAAGAAAACAGAATTGTCTGGGCGCGTAGCTACCATACAAGATCTCGCACTCCATACCTTTGTTATCGGACTATACCCACGATTATCACAGATCGTGAGATGCCGAAACCCAGACTCGCTTAATTCCGCTATAAGCTTCGCAGTTGAGGAAGAAAAGATATTATCTAGCATCAATAAAAGATCACCGCAAACTAACTTCAACAACACTTATAGACCCAAGTTCACACCTCGCCGCGAATTCCAATCGCAATCGCAATTGAACCACCCTCATACAAATTATCCAAGGAAGGTCAATACTAGTGACGTCATTTGCCGTTATTGCAAAAACATAGGTCACACTATTGAAAACTGCCGCAAACGTCAATACAATAATAACAAAAACCAGTACAACCCCTCAAATTCATACAATCACCAAAATAACACCGCACCAACTACTAACCCGAATCTAGTACGTAAACCTACCCCACGAATAAAGTAGACGAGAACGGAGTCGATGAAGTCGATCACGACAATTTAAACGAATAAAATTTCCCGATGGGCATCGCCCGGGAAATTACTGTCATAAATTAAAAGTCGATGCCTCAATTCTCACTGTATCACTTACCAAATCAGCTAAACCACTGAATCCTGTTCCTAAATCCACTGTATCACTTACCAAATCAGCTGAATCACTGAATCCTGTTCCTAAATCCACTGTATCACTTACCAAATCAGCTAAGCCACTGAATCCTGTTCCTAAATCCACTGTATCACTTACCAAATCAGCTAAATCACTGAATTCTGTTCCTAAACCCACTGTTTCGTTTACCAAATCAGCTGAATCACTGAATTCTGTTCCCAAATCCACTGTATCGCTTACCAAATCAACTGAATCACTGAACTCTGTTCCTAAATCCACTGTTTCGCTTACCAAATCAGCTAAATCACTGAATTCAAGTCCTAAAATAAGCAAATCTACTCCAATCCCAAATCCTTATGTCCAAACTCCGAATACCTTACAAAATCTGAAACGAGAAAAGAATATAAAAATATATAAATTAAATAAAAATTCAGAGAAAAGATACTTACCCCATGTTATGATCCAAACTTCCGTTGCTAATAAACCATTATCCTTCCTAATTGATACTGGCTCTTGTATAAGCCTGCTAAAATTAAATTCTATGTCCAAAGTTCCAAAACTAAGCGATGAAATTATAGTTCTCAAGGGAATCGACCCCGGAGACGATACAACATCAACAATAGGTAGTTTTAAAATGCAAATATTCCAAAAATCAAATAAACCTTACATACACGAATTTCACGTAGTCGAAAACATCAGTTTAACTCACGACGGTATTATAGGTAACGACTTATTGAAAAACTTAGAATGCCAAATCGATTACTGTCACGAAATCCTGCGAATAGATGACGATTATGTGAAACTTAAATTCGACGAACCACTATACAATATTCCTCCTCGTACGGAAACTGTAATTGAATGCACAGTCAGTAACCCAAAAATAAAAATAGGAATGATACTAGATCAACACATCTCCGAATCTCTACTCGTCGCGAACTGCATTGTTAAAGTAAAAGAAAATAATCGCATCAATATAACAGTCGTAAACACTTCTGAAGAAGCCGTCATTCTACAACCCAACCTTAACCTTACCCTAGATCCATTCGACATCCAATCCTGTACAATATCGCCTCGTCCCAATACTTCTATTAGAACCAAACAAGTCCTCGACCAACTTCGAATCTCCCATCTAAACGACGAAGAAACAAACGCATTAATACAAATCTGCTCTGACTACTCTGACATCTTTCACCTCCCAGGAGACCAACTCTCTTATACTACCGCCACAGATCACAATATCAAAACAACCACAGACGTCCCTATCCAAACTAAATCCTATAGATTCCCAGAATGCCATAAAAAGGAAGTCGAAGATCAAATTAACAAAATGCTAGAACAAAATATAGTTATACCATCAAACTCCCCTTGGTCCTCACCCATTTGGGTTGTCCCTAAAAAACTAGACGCTTCAGGGCAACGCAAATGGAGAGTCGTTATCGACTATAGAAAACTCAATGACATCACTATTGGAGAAACGTATCCTATTCCACAGATAACAGAAATTCTAGATCAATTAGGGAAAAGCCAATACTTCACAACACTAGATTTAGCCTCAGGCTTCCATCAGATCCCTGTATCAGAACAAGATGCACCCAAGACCGCCTTTTCAATACCCCAAGGTCACTTCCAGTTCACGAGAATGCCATTTGGGCTAAAAAACGCCCCATCAACTTTCCAAAAACTTATGAATACATGCTTATCTGGACTTCAAGGTTCTCGCTGTTTCGTATATCTAGACGATATCGTGGTGTACTCTCCAGACTTACCAAATCACATCCAAAATCTATCTGCCGTCTTCGACAGGCTCAGAAATTACAACTTGAAACTTCAACCAGATAAATGCGAATTTCTGCGTAAAGAAGTAGCTTACCTTGGTCATCTTATTAACAACCATGGCGTACAACCAAATCCTGAAAAAATAAAATCAATCGTCGAATTCCCGATTCCAAAATCACCAAAGGATGTGAAATCCTTCCTTGGGCTCGTTTCATACTATAGACGGTTCATTCCCGATTTTTCTAAACTCGCGAAACCCCTAACATCTTTGCTGAAAAAAGATATACCATTCAATTGGAAAAACGAACAACAACTCGCTTTTGAAAATCTCCAAATGAAACTTACAACGTCACCAGTCCTCGCATACCCTGATTTCTCCAAACCTTTCATACTAACCTGTGATGCCTCTAACTTCGCTATATCTGCTATTCTATCCCAAGGTCATATAGGAAAAGACCGCCCTATTGCTTACGCCTCTCGTACACTTAACAAGGCTGAATGTAATTACAGCGTTACGGAAAAAGAATGTTTAGCTATTGTTTTCGGAACCAAATCATTTCGACCATACCTTTATGGTCGTAACTTTACAATAGTCACAGATCATAAACCTCTACAATGGTTGTTCAATTGCAAAGACCCTGGATCCAGACTTATTCGCTGGCGACTCAAACTAGAAGAGTTCGACTATAATATCGTACATAAAAAAGGGAAAATCAACACTAACGCCGATGCACTGTCTCGATTCCCAGTTAACCCAATACGAAATCAACCTTCGCCGTTCTTTGATCCTCTATTACAAAACCCTAATGAACAACTTGATGACATATTAGAAGAACCCCTCCTAGACCTACCATCTCCTATCCCATTCTCTTTCGAAAATGACGATTTACTAAATCAAGATATAAACACTGACTCTAACATAATTCCAAATCCTACACCGCAGAGTGAACCTAGACTCTCACCAGAACTCATTGATCTAGGACCTAACCTACCCTATCTAGATCTTAGCCCCGATAGTGCAAACCTCAACCTCGATTTTGACACACTCCAAATCCCCTCACCAATGAACCAAAACGACGACAACTACTCACAATTCTTAAAATCAATCCCAAATAAAAATATCGCTCCTAATACAATATTGAAAGAGCATAATGAAAATCTGCTAAAATCTCCCTGCAAAATAATACTAATCCCTACATCCATAGACTTAGATGAAACAAACCCATATATTCCGGAAATCCTTCTAAACTCCGAAAACCAAGACGAAATCCTTAACGCTGAAAAGGAATTACACCGTTTCCTGAAAACAAAATATGACAACAAAACTATTTATCTAATCTTCACTAAAGTTCATCACTTTGACGAATCATCCTACCCCAATATTTATGATACTCTGAAACAAGTCAGAAACGAAATCCTCGAATCCGAACAAACCACAGACATCGCTATTTCCGATTTTAGAAACCCATTCGACAAACATTCCTATACTAAAATTTACAACATCTTAACCTACATTTTTAATAATACAAAAATCTCTATTCATGTGTATCTAAATAAAACAATCTATCCTACTCTTAGCGAAAGACCTAAAATCATGCGCGAAAACCAAGATATTCCAATAGCTGGACATCTAGGATCAACTCGAATGTACAACAGAATCCGAGAACAATTTTATTGGAAAGGCATGAGAAGCGACATCGAAGACTATGTTAAAAAATGTAAGTTGTGCCAAGAGAACAAAGCCCTGAGAAAATTAAACAAAGCTCCGATGGAAATAACTACTACATCTACAGCCCCATTTCAAAGAGTAGCGTTAGACGTCGTAGGACCCTTACCGGAATCGGGGCCTGCACACCTCAAATATATCTTGACGTTGCAAGACGACCTCACCAAATATTCTATAGCTTACCCTTTACGTAGTACAACCGCCGAAGAATCTAGCGACTGCCTAATTCATTTTATTTCCCTTTTTGGGATTCCTAAATCTATTCTCACTGACCAGGGCACCAATTTTACATCTGACCTTTTTAAAACCACATGCAAATTCCTTAAAATCAAACAATTATGGTCATCACCTTACCACCCCCAGACACAAGGAGCCTTAGAACGTAGTCACTCGACTCTGAAGGAATACTTAAAATCATTTGTAAACGAAAACCAAGATAATTGGCCCACTTATGTCTACACCGCCATGTTAACTTATAACACAACAACACACTCAACGACGAAATTCACCCCATATGAACTTATATTCGGACACAAACCGTTCATCCCTAACTCTATCTACGAGAGTAGCCCTGGTACGACCTATTCAGACTACATCAGGATGTTGCAACATAAATTCCAACACACCAGAGAGAAAGCTCTAGAAAATATCCTAAAATCCAAAGAATCTTCTAAAACTTATTACGACTCCCATACAAAATCACCGCCGCAATACAAAGCCGGCGACTTTGTTTACCTCAAAGCCCAATTGAGGCTTAGAAAAGCACTGTCATCAATCTGGAAAGGACCTTACAAAATCATTAGTGTCCACAACAATAACACAGCCACACTCCTCATAAATAGACGTCATGTGACACACCATTTTGATCAAATGAAACCCGCAGAATCCACTGACATCCCGGTTAATGAGATAGCATTAGTTAGTTAAGACATATAGTTAGATTATAAGTAGGTTAGATAGATATAGATCTTTAATACAATTTAAACTAATTATGTCCATTCTATTTCAGTGTCTCGATCAATGCGCAACAAGATTTTATCAAACCATTGACGAATAGTCCTGGCATCTATTTCGACCCTTTAAGTTCCTTAAGTTTAGTTAGTAGTTATCTTAATATAGTTATCCCTTATGACGTATCTTTTATAAACCCACATATTCTAAACCTTCGTAATATCCTTAATCATTCCAGACTACTATGTAAAGACAGCAAAGTCTTCGACTATTTAGAATGTGACAATCTCTTCGAACCCCTCAGTACTCGTTATAATGATATAGCGCATGACAACGAAGCCATTTCTCACCTCACACCTCGCCATTCTAAAAGATCCGCAATCTTAGGATTCATAGGTACCATTTCCAAGAAATTATTTGGCACCATGGACGAAGATGACGCTATCCGATACGATAATGCCATTAAAGAGGTAGAAATGGATCAAAAGAAAATAGCTCTTTTAATGAAAGAAAATATTCTAGTAACTACGTCAACACTGAAATCTTTTAATAAAACCATTCAAGACATAAAAATTAATGAATTAAATTTAAAATACGCCATAGACGCACTGTCCGAAGATATCCGAAACTTGACCTACGTATCAAAAGAATTAGGCATAAGATCCCGTATAGTAGAATTAATATCTATGATAGAAAATAGCTTGCTCGCCTTATCTTTTAAGGTGGAAGACACGATCAACTCCATTATGTTTAGTAAATCTAATATTCTATACCCTACCATATTAACTCCCAAAGAACTGTATTCTGAATTAGTCGATAACTACCGTTTTCTCCCAAGTTCTGTACAATTACCAGTCCTTCTAAGTTTGGATAATATGCACACTATTTTAAATGTATCCGAAATATCCAGTTACTTTAATAAACATCAAATAGTGTTTACCATTAAAATTCCTCTAATAGACCCCATGAATTTAGACTTATACCATAACTTACCTTCTCCAGTCCCTCATGACAAGGACAACCCAGTGTCATACTCAACTATCATCCCATCCTCGAAATACATTGGCATAAGTAGAGATAGAGCAACCTATTGTAAACTAAACAATTTAAATTCATGCAAGTTAATTAATAACGATAACTACTTATGTGAAACACCAATTACCTATTCTTCTTCAGCAACGCCTTCCTGTGAAACAGAAATGATAACTAAAATACTTACCTCGATTCCTGTAATGTGTGAAACCAAATTTATCCATGGTCATCTTAGTATTTGGCAACCTCTACGCAACAATAAATGGCTATATGTAATGTCTGAAAAATCCAAAATAAACATTGAATGTAATAGTTCACAAACTAATGAAATAGAATTAAGTGGTAATGGAATATTGTACTTACCTTCAAAATGTATCGCCTATTATAAAGACATTCGTTTAGTCTCACATGAAACTTATGAAATCCAGATAAAGACAATTGTTTCCAATTTTAATATACTGAATGATTCATGCTGTAATAAATTAGCCTATACTGATATTATACCCAACTTACCTGTAATTAATCTTAAGAACATAAATTTAGACACATTAGCATATGATAACCCTGAAATAATCAAAAAATTAGATAATGTTATTGAAAAACCCCACATTGTCATGTATCAACAATATTACTCTAGTTTTACTATTATAATTGTAATCATAATTTTAAGTTTCGTTGTTTATAAAGTGTACAGATTTGGCATACATCGAAAGATATTCAAATTTAAAGAAAATAATGTTGCTAATAATCATGATATCGAATTAGATCATGACGAACCCGATAACATCATACCACCTCCTTCTCTTAGAATTGGCTGAATAAGCTCTTTCCCGTAAACTCCACAAAAGTTGAACGTGTAGTTTACTCTTATTCGGGGGGCTGTTATGACCTCCCAATGTATGCTAATTCGATGACACCTCAACCTTCAGATCATCAATCCGCAGAGTCAGCAATTAAGATGCAGTGTCTCAGTCCGAGCGCTGGAGACAGCAGTTGCTCTTAGACCTTCGCGTCGCTTGGTCCTTCTATATCCTACTATATCCTCGATTTATGCCAACTCAATTTAAGTATAAGTAATAAGTGTATTTTAATTAAGTGCCTTATTAATAAATCTATTTCTTCAATATAATTTTCGTTTTTTAAAAAGCGTTTCACGCGGACTCCTATAACAGTACGGTGCCCAGACTTGGGTCAATTACTGAGTCGCAAAAGTTCCGCCTTGGCGTTTGCCAAAGAGCAATGGAGCGCAGCATGAACAGGCAGAATACGTCTTCATCATCATCATCAGTTAGAAGACGTCCACTGCTGAACGAAGGTGTAGCGAAAACTACTCGCAACATGGCAAAAAGTGAAGCGCCATCTATCGCAGTGAAGCTACAACAACAAACCCTGAATCGCACTATGAAAGTTTACAACGATTCTAACACATATACGAATGTCCGACATCAATCGTCGGGCTTCGGCCCGCCAGGCTAACCACCTTGCCTGGTCGGAGGATCCTCCCTTTTCAATGGAGGAACACCATACCTCGTTCCTCCATAGAAGGTCTCCCTCAAGGGGGGGTTTGCCGGCAGAATACGTATCATCATCTAAAATGTTCATAATAGACATAGGCAAAAAGGCTGTCAGACTCAAATAGAAACGGGTTGTTCACGTCAGTCGCATGCATTCCGACGGATGGGCAAAGGTCTCTACACAATGGGTGCCTGAAGATGGGCGACGCCGTCGAGGCCGGCCTAGAAAGAAGTGGCGCGATGACCTAGACCGTACCAGAGGAGCGGGTTCGAGTTAGCGCAGGATAGAGATGTGTGGAAGAATTTGAGGGAGGCCTTTACCCAGCAGTAGAACAGTTTGAGCTAAATAAAAAAGACAAAAGAGCTACTGATCCGAGCATACTACTACAGTTTCATTAAAATTGGCCATGCCTGGTAATGGGATTTTCGGTATGGAAGTTCTCTGTAGCAGCACAGAATTCGGAACTGTATTCAGTAGATGGCAATAAGCTCGTTGCCCATTATATGGGTCACGATATCAGAATCGGCGAAATGTAGGTATGTGTACATTAGGACATCTCTAATGATATGATGCGCAGTTATATGATGCTAGTAATAACTTAGCAGTAGAAAGTTAATTTTACATCCACGAGTGTTATCTTAAAATCAATATATATGGATTGAGTGAGTTTTCAGATAAATCACTTCTCATGTCATCGAACAATAAGGGAATTAGAATGAGAAATTAAATTAGAATTTCAAACTTTAGCATTATTTATGTACAGTAATAAAATATAATAAATGTAATAAATGAGTTTTGCAATTTACTTTGTAACTTTCACTTACGATTCCGCCCGCGTGGGTCCGTATTTGGGCTCAATCTCTAGTAGGTTGAATTTATCGAGTCGTTTTTTCCATGGGGATAGTCAGACACTAAAGCTATTGCTTCTTCCAAGTTCATGCATATTTTCATGCTCGCCGGTTGCAACTTATCTGAACTTTGAGAAGGACGTCACGAGAAAGGTCACTATAGTCCTTTTCGGGCGTTACGTATGAATTAACCTTTTCTTACGGGCTACAGATCCAAATAAATAAAACTGAGCTGTCACTCAATTAATCAACATTAATTTAACAAATTCACGGTATATCGCCTTCGCCTCTAAATAACGTCAAATGTTTGAAATCATTAGATTGTTTACTTTGTCTAATGCGTATCTAAACTGATTGCTATTAAAACACTAAACGCGTGCTTAGTGCTAAGTAAATATGTAAAGACTCATTTACATTAGACGAAGCGACGACGTAGATTAGAAGAGAAATTGCGATTGGAAAACGTAATACGGGACGGATTGAGTATGGAGGGGATTGAATACACGGCCATCTAGAAAGTTAAGATTTAATTAAAAGGTTTAAAGAATAATAATAATAATGAAATATATTTTTATTCATGTGGATCAGTTAAAGGCACTTATGAATAGTCAGACTAGTTGCCACGTTCCAAAGTGTTGTTTTCCTATGGAGAAGAACGGGCAAGAAACTCCATGGTCCATCCAGAAATTTCTGTTAGTACTGCCATGACAGCTATGAGCTGATCAGTCCCAGTAGACAGCACCCATTCACGACTATGACGTACATATGTGTTAGCGTCACTCAGCTCAACCATACTTCAACAATATCGTGAGAACCTAATTATATTGACTGCCTATTCCATAGGACACGAGATGTTTTGGCATGGTGTGTCATTGATGGAAAACTTGTAATTTTTGATAAGAAAATAATCTCCAAAACAAAAAAAAAGGGCGTTTTTAAGGGCGCTGTATGCATGTTTAATTTACAACCTATGTAAATACACCTTTATGTGGATTACCTTGTGCTATTGACACCGAGAGGGTCGACTGTCTGACGCAAACGAAGTGAAAGGAAAGTCAATTAAAAATATAATTAATTTTAAATTCACTTCACATGCCTCATATTAATTCGTTCATACTAATTCGATTTGAATGCTTCAACCGGTTCGGCACGATGGTTTCATTGTAAAGTGAAAGATTCTTTTTAAAAGTTCTGTCCAACTTTACCCGTGTGCAACAATAAATAATATTCTTTATAAGTATTTTTATTTATTACTAGCCGTGCCCGCGACTTCGTTCACGTGGATGTCGGAACTTAACAATGTATTTTTTAGTGAGACCAAATGCACTTAACCCTATTTTTTCCTAAAATAAAAGAATTTTTCTAAAATAAAAGTAGCCTAAGCTACTCCTTATTACATCAGCTACCTGCCAATATAAGCCGTCAAAATCGGTCCAGCCATTTCAGAGATTAGCCTATACAAACAGACAGTGTATGTACCGTATATATATTCATATGCATGTAGTAAAAAACGGTTATTTCAATATTACAAACAGACACTCCAATTTTATTTATATGTATGTATAGATTTCTTAGTTGTTTAGATATTGATTCAGTATTATTAAAATATAAGAACATGAAAGAAGTTGGAATATTAATCTATATTAGAGCTTTCTATCAAGATCGTGAAGTTTCCCACATTGAATAGGCCAACTTTTCACTTTGTGTAAGAGATATCCATAAGGATTATTAAGAGTATTGACAATTGTATTCTTGTTATTCAGTCGGTCACAACCCTATTCAATAGACGGAAAATTTTGTCATCCGAAAAATCCATTTAATTTCTCGTTCCAATTGAAACGAATCCATAAAGATGTGTGGCACCCGCTGTTCACTGGAGAAAACTGGCGACATTTTCCCCCACAAAGTAATCTGGAAGCCAAAAAATGTTCCTGCAGTCAGTAGCCGCTATGCAGATGAGCAGCTTATCTGAGGGTAGGGGCGCCGACCTTGGTTGGCGGATTTATCGTCAGAATTAATTCTTAATGAGTTGCGCTTACATTTTCTTGCCCTCTACCTAGGGTTGGCGCTTTTATGTTCTGTTTTATTACATTGTTTTTTATTGGAAATAATTGAAAGTAGCATACTTGGTTTCTAAAGCTTTGTGGTTCTGAACGAAGAATAAACTATATTATCTCATGTAAATAGAAAGAAACATACGTTTATAAGACTTGAGTACCCAGAGACCTACACGTGTAATAAGACAATCACAATAAAACCAACACCGAAAAAATATATAGTTTACCGGTTTTTATTTTGCTGAAACATCAATGGCGATCGCAAATATTACGTCTTAAAACGACTTGTAGGTTACATGAAGTTGATATCTCTTATTCTAGTAGGTACATAGGTACATATACCTACATAACCTACATTGTCGTGTGACTACACTTCAATACCGAAGGATCAGGCAAATTAAAATTTAAAGCAAACTAGAAATCCGTTTTCATTAACTTTGATGAACCAATAACTGACTGACATTGTTTCGCGAAGGTAATTATGGTGACCATGCTAAAAATGTAGCTTCTTTTTCGCAATAACGTAGAAAACAAAATTGTCAACCCTGCTTAGCGCGTCGCACCTATACGGTCCTCACAAAAGAATACCATGTGGGTATGTTTGCCTTTCATACGAACCCTACATACATAATATGTCTAGCTAACAATATCATTATGAATAATAATATCTTTCTCGCTTATTTTCGGAGTAAAAAACCCTTGAAGGTTGTTTCTAAATATGCATTAGGCTGGAAACATATCTCTCTCGCAACTTCTACTTCTTCTGTCGTGACAGCATAAATCCTCTTTCTCTTACTTGGGAGGAGATTAGCAGTGTTGGTAACAGGGCTGTGTGCTTAGGTATCGTCACGGGGTGGGTTTTTTGCGCCAAGAACAACTATTTAACATATGTACTCTGACGCAAAAAGAGTATTAAACTAAACGGAATGATTATCTACCCATTTGGTCCTCATCATCAGCATCATCATCATCATCAGCCAGAAGACGTCCACTGCTGAACGAAGGCCTCCTTCAAGGGGGGGTTTGCCATAATCCCCACGCTTGGAAGGCGGCTTGGGGATCGCAGTGGCTCACCGATTAGTGAGAGGACGCTGCTGCCCGTCCTCCGGAGTCTGGCCGCAGTTTTAAGACATACCCATTTGGTCCTCATGACTCGTGTATAGTGCAAGGATTGACTTAGTGAATATTTTATGTGTCCTTCCACACTCAACACATTTATGTCAAACAAAGTTTCAATATTATGTCACTCTGCACCATCAATGGCGTGATATAGTGATATGTTAGAACCTAGTTTCAAGCTAGAATTTTATCGAGCGTGTTGTCGAGGTAACAAAGCATAATTTACCAATCTGGCTGGGCTTGACTGGCGAAGTTTACGAATCACAAGTAAGTACCAAGTTTTGTGTTCCCAAGTTTGCTTGGTAAATGTCCACTACTGAACTTGGACCTTCTCATAGACTATTTCAATTTACACACAGGCGAATGTTATGATGCGTTCATACACAATGTAAATAAAATCGTTATATTATTATTAAATTATCATCGTTTTACTGAATTATTTTATGTATGAAAATAAGTCATATTAATAGAATTTATTTTAATTGACATAATTATTTAGTTTGATTAGACATACACAAATGAACGGAATCTTAATCAAGTCCATTAATTTTTCCATTTTTCCTTTTATTATTTATATCTTCAAACTACATTTTATCATGTTATTAATAGATAATTATCTCTATTATGTATTCTTGTGAACTTACAGTGAATAATTAATTTTAACGGTTCAGTTTCGAACCATTACAATCAGTAAGCTGATTAGCTTACTGTTTTCATTATTAATGGACAAACAAAAATATCATTTACTACCAAAAAAAGGAATCATTGAAACAGGAGAACCAATTTGTCCAATTATTGTGAACGTTTAGTTGGTAATACAATATCGGGATGAAAATTGTGGATTTACCTTTCTCTTTTATAGTGGAAGGTTCTGTGACGTGAATTGCCTTTTAGGAATGACAATTTAGTAAGAGAAACAGTGGACAATTTGCGCTTGGATCGCCATGTATGTGTTTTCAATTTATTTTCGGTTATTTCCTAAGTTTTGTCGTGTCTTAGTAAAAAATGCACTGATGTTCAGTTATATGAGACCATAAGGCAGACGCATTTGAAAAACAAGGTTTTGAGGCTAGGCTTTAAAATTACAGTATACATAGCAGACGAGCCAATAGAGGGCAGGAATTCTATTTGATAGTAGAGATGATGTATCTAAAACTCTTGTCTGTTTCATTATAACTTTTAATTCAAAACAATACAATCATAATAACCAAGAAGCTGCGAGCGTTATTTCACTTCAAGGTTAGAGCAAAAATTATTTTCCAAAATAGAAATCTTAACAAAGACGTACAGTCACAGCTAACAACAAACGGTTTCTAGCTGAGTCTGCTTCGTTGTATGGTTTTGTTAATGATAAATGGGTGCCGGCGACACTCGGTTTAATATTAAGCTTCAACTAGTAACTATCGTGCAATGGTTGCTGTCAGCTCATAGCAACTTTAAGGAGATAAGTGTCTAACGCAAGTTGTAACCGCAAACGGTATTAATTTGAGTCTAGTCTAGTTCCTCGTGTTCTGTTCCGTCAACAAAGTTCAAGTGTAGCGACACCAAGTAAAATTTACATACTTTAGAATCTAGACGAAGACAATTACTAAAATTACCACACTCATACAGATAAATGCAGGTAGATAACATAATGTTCATCATCATCATCAGCCAGAAGACGTCCACTGCTGAACGAAGGCCTCCCCCAAGGGGGGTTTGCCATAAGCCCCACGCTTGGCAGGCGGCTTGGGGATCGCAGTGGCTCACCGATTAGTGAGGACGCTGCTGCCCGTCCTCCGGTGTCTGGCCGCAGTTTTAAGACGTACCCGGGTCACAACAACATAATGTTATTCATGTTATAATAAGGTTGTTCATAATAGAGCTAGTATACCAAACCTGCTGAACCTACTGAGCCCATAAGTGAAATTGAGCGTGAAAGTAGTTAATTATCATCCATACAATTAGTCTTAAATGGGGATAATGCCACATAAAGGTTCAAATTAACAGCGTAACAATCAAAATTGTGAGATAAACACGAACGATCCTTAAAACTAATTTATTTGAAGTCGGGGCTAGTTGGGCTGGCTTTTATTGTTCACTAAATTTTAATTATAAATGAGTGTGGAGGTGTGGAGAAATCATGGCCCTTGTGCGGCCTACTAATAAGGGTTTAAGGGTAGTAGAACCCTTCATCATAATAAAAATGCATTTCTAATTAGTTTTACCTCGGCTGGAAAAAAGTATTGCATTGTCAAATACTTACTATTAAAAGTGGTATAGTTAAACGAAAACTAACTAAGTATATATTTGTATGATCTACAGATAGTTGTTTAGGGTCTGGTTGTGTGTGTATGTGACATGTATGTTTGTAAACTGTACCCACGACACAGGAGAAATCCTAGTGTGGGGCAATGTTTTTTTGTAAAAAAAAAAAAAAAAAAAAAAAATAGTATTCCATACAATACTTTTTGGTAGCTTTATGGTGTACATGAAACGCAGAATGTACCTGTTATTTACTCACTTCCAGGAATTTTGTATATTGCCACTTGGAGGCAAAGTGAAACGTTTAAACGTAAAATGAAATACTGCTAATTCTCAAGTTGCGTTAGGCAGAGAAAAAGAAAACACTAAACAATTACAACTATAGCATAGTCAAAGCAATTTGTACCGGTCGCAGTCGCTGTTACACCATACATCCGCTAGCTGCGCGAGTGTCGACAATAATTAGCCACTTCATGAATACCAAACTACTTTGTAGTCGCGACTGTGCCTGTTATGATGCCGTTCGTTATAAAATGATAACTACGCTTGTAACGAGTTACACAGCTGATTAAATCTCGCCGAGCTATGGATAGATTTTTGGGGAATTTTCATATGTAATTTCCCAATGGGTTAAAGCAGTATTGGGTCGGTTTATGCGCTATAATAAACAGGGAATTAACAAAATTAGATGGATGATTTGTTTTGGGGTTTTTTTGATGTCAAGCTATTTAAAGGGCTTTGTTAAGGTAATAAGTTGCATTGTTCGTTTAAAACTCCGAATTTAAACGTATGTGAATGACATACGGGCCCCGAATAGGATCGATGTAGCCTTCTGTTGTTCCGATATAATTCTGGAGTTTTCTCCTATCGTTACTGAATATCGATTGCATCTTTTCTAGGCCCCTTACTGTACATAATAAAGGCATTACACACTAGCTACGACGTAGCAGACACTATGAAGCACGGCTACGCGAGCTACGTTGGCGTAGCATGACACGGATCCGCTACGCGTAGAGTCACTATTATTGAAACGTTTTTATTCGTTGATCCAGAACAATGCCCCCACATACGGGATCCGTATATTGTGGATTCGTTCAGAAATCGACAGTTTTAACTGTGTATTGATATATGCACGTTATATAACACAACATAGCATTGCTTCTGTATTCCCCGAAGGGAAAGCACTGTGTACTATTTTACACTAGTATTTAGCCGATGCGGTTACTGAGTCCTATGTTATAGGGGGCGAGCCTATTGCTATCTGCCAGGCATAGTTCCAGACTCCGTGACTGAAACTTTCAATACAGAAAATCCCGATAACACTTCCCGACCCCGGAATCGAATCCAAGATGCGCGGGAGTCTTACGACCACAAGACCAGTTAGGCTGTCTTGCATGTTAATATCTTACGAGAATATACCGATATTAAACAACACAACAAAGACACCGAAGATTTGATAATATCTCTCAATTGTATCTAACAATATTGTATCTAACAATATTCTATCTATCTATATACATATTCCGGGTTCTGAATCAAACACAATATATTGCGTTATAACATCCCTGTATAGCCAATGAAATGTTATCACGTGAGCACAGCCCCATTTGCAAGCAAATCGTAGCATATAATTAGTTAGATCACCCGCAGCGCTTAATCAAAACTATTTCAAACGTAATCAACTGTTAAATCATTGTTATTCCAATACATTACATTCTGATAGCTTCCAAATCTGAGTTGTTTTTGTGTTATGTTATTAACTTTTTCCATTTGCACCTTTTTGCAATGCTTATCGCACAACTCTAACTAGTGGTGGAGGACCACTTTACACTACTTCTCGATGGCTGGTCCAGCATAGCCGAAAGCCTTGTATTTGAAATTATAGTGACCGCACTGAAAAGTATTCAAAATTTCCGTCTATACATACCTACATAAAATTAGTCATATATGGATAAGTAGAGTGGTCTAGATACGTAGAAGTTAGCTTTTAACCGACTTCAAAAAAAAGAGTAGTGCAATGATAAACCGAGACGATTGGCGAACTGCACAACTCACCTCGCGCTCGACAATTTTTACGTGAACTCGTTGTTTCAATGTCGCTATTTTAACAGCAAGGTATATTACTTTTTTGTTTTACTTGGCACCGACTTCAATATTTTTCAACTACTATATTGTATAACTAGCTGTGCCCGCGACTTCATTCGCGTGGATGTCGGAACTTAACAATGTATTTTTTTGTGAGACCAAATGCACTTACCCTATTTTTTTTTTCTAAAATAAAAGATTTTTTTCTAAAATAAAAGTAGCCTAAGTTACTCTTTAATACAAAACTCTTTAATAAAAGTCCCGTCAAAATCGGTCCAGCCATTTCAGAGATTAGCCTATACAAACAGACAGAGAGACAGACAGACAAAAATTGTAAAAAATGTTATTTTGGTGTATGTACCGTATTCATATGCATGTAGTAATAAACGGTTATTTCAATATTACAAACAGACACTCCAATTTTATTTACATATATGTATAGATATAGCATTTATTTTTTGCTTTTTAGTTAGTTTTGTTTTTGAGTTTTTTGAAGGCTGTTTTTATTTTTTTTATAATTAATCAATTCATTCATCGTCACATAACTTTAGCTTGTAACTGTGTTGTGTAATGAATTATAAAAAAGTTTAAAGATTTTAACCACAGCCTCGTACTTTGATGAAGTTGTATATTTTTAACGAATTCAGATAGTGGTGAAGTTTTAAACTTAAGCTCAAAACATTTGTGTGGTTTAACCTTATATATGAGATAACCAATTATCTGTGGTTGATGCAGAATTACGTAGAAGATACCTAATTGTTTATCATGACGAACACTTCGAGATAGCTAATGTTGAAGTGGAAAAATAAATAAATCAGCTCACGGACTCCACGAAACAGGCTCGACCTAGTGTGGAGTTCACAGGACAGACATTTCCTTTTGATATAAGATAAAAGATCTGATATTTTAATGTATAGTTTTAAGGGATTGTTACAACACTGTACCGTTTATACTGGCAATAAATGATTATTATTATTATTAGCTAGGTTCAGATTGCGACGGACAAATTTAGGTATTAACATTTAGGGAGGTTCTTTCCAAGCACTCTTGTAGCATAAATGTAAAAGCAGCTGGCCTAGAATATTCATCCAGAAGTGGTTTCCAAATGGACAGAATCTGATTTATAATCCTTTTGTAAGCCTTCTACACCCCGTAACCGTAACACAAAGATAACTTATTCAAGATTAACTTAAAACTTTTGTAGTTATGCAAAATTACCTTTCTTGGAAGTTGTTTCAAAGTTGTAACTACGCACTTAGAAGTACTTGATACAGACTGTGACGTCATGAGGACGCCATGACACATGACGTCTATTACTTTGGTTGAGACTAAATTATTGGAATTACTGATTACTCATTGAACTTTGAGAAAAAAAATTCCTGGTAAAATTAATGAGGGACAGTTTATGATTTAATTTTGACCTGTTTTCACCTATCTCTTCATCGTTGCCATCACCAATTTGTCATCGTTGTCTGGTGTAGTTTTTGCATAAGGATCTGGTAAAGCCAATCTTCATTAAGTACATGATTTTCTTTTGTCATGCCGTCATGAGAATTGCTCATTTCGTGAAACATTAGCCAGTTAGAAAAGATAACGGAGTATTGACTCTAGGTTAGTCATTCTGAGGGACTTTTAATACGCAGCAGGGAAAGATAGGTCAAGCATTTTTAGCGTTGTAATCGAATCAAATCAATTGACCCGGGTACGTCTTAAAACTGCGGCCAGACACCGGAGGACGGGCAGCAGCGTCCTCTCACTAATCGGTGAGCCACTGCGATCCCCAAGCCGCCCGCCAAGCGTGGGGATTATGGCAAACCCCCCCTTGGGGGAGGCCTTCGTTCAGCAGTGGACGTCTTGTGGCTGTGTGGCTGTGGCTGTGGCAGTGTGGGCTGTGGCTGATGATGATGAATCGAATCAAATCTTGAACTTGCTCAATCTGGAAACAACCTAGAAGAAGCTGTGTTTCAATTTTATGTAGGTTTTAGTAACTTTATCAACTTGACGCCACAAACACCTACCCACAGATCATGCCGCGCATACCAAAATATAAAAAAAATACAAAATTTGCATCTAAATTAAACGTTGATACTATTTAAAAGGTAATTTTTATTTATCAATATTCATCTTTCCGAAATATAAAAGAAAAGGTAATCTAAATTAATTAAAGTACCAGTAAACGAGGAACTTATGATAAGAATAGCTACGGTTGCTATAGCAACGGAGTGGGAGGCCTCACGTAGTTTTTGAATTACGTCAGCAGTTAGGCGAGAAATTGACTATTAATATCTGTTCAGTGAATGTACTCGTAGATACAATAGAACATGTATTTTGTCTGAACACCCGGCGTACGTCTTTATGATTGAAATATGAAGGCAGTCACGTTGTTTTTTTAGTACCTAATAGAAGCTGTAAGGGTACTTTTTCATGGCTGCAATTTATCTAAAGGATGATTGACGTGTGCGTGTTGCTCTTCAGATATTATAATAATATTTCGCCGATGCTGTTATTGAGTCCCATGTAATAGGGCGCGAGCCTATTGCCGTGTACCGGGCACAGTTTCAGACTCTATGCTGCTTCTGGGAATTTATATTTAAAGAATTCTAATTACATTGCCCGACCCGGGAAATGAACCCAGTAACTCAAGCTTAGCAGTTACGCATATATTTCTCAAGTATCGCAATTCAGCGTCGATGGACAAATTATTGTCCGTTGACGTCAATAATCTATCCGTTAATAGTTTACTGTTTGTGCAAATTCAAAGTCAATTTTTTTTATTTCAAGTAGGCCTTTTCAGGCACTTTTAAAAAGTCGAGACTCTAGGCGCACGGTTCCAAAGGGGGTAGGTCCTATGGAGAAGATACCGGCAAGAAACTCCATGGATACTCTTTTCAAAAACAAAAAGTTAATTTACAGTTAAAATCTTAAATTAACATGCATTATATAAGAAAAATACAAACTTAATAGAACGCTACTTACATAATGAGGCAATACAATATGAGTTAAACAAGTGTTTCGACAATAAAATAAAAACGGCATAAACAGATCAAAGCGGATGAAACAGAAAAAAAAATACAAGAAAGAATATTGAAACATCAAGAATGTCCAGACATGTGAAGCGAATCTAATGTAAAATACAACTAGACTACCTTATTATAACAATAATAAATCACAATTCACTATGATCTCCTCCATCTTGTTTTCTAGTAATCGAATAGGTATCCTCGTCATCTCATTATATACTTGTTAATAACCTTCAGTTGTCAAATAAGAAATATATCTATTAATTCCTAAACCAGTCGAATAAATGAGATTTTTCATCAGTCATATAAAATTATGAAATAAATAGCTAGTCAATCATGTCGTATTTTTATTAGATATATGTATCAGGTAATCATTTAATTAATACATCTGTATCTATGTACGATATTTTTAATCTTACATATGAATGACATTACAACCATATTATTCAACTGGCTGTTTGAACATAGGTAGATAAAGACAAGATGTAGGTAAACAAAAAATGCCTAACAAGAATATTTTATAGGCTTATACAAAAACTACGGGTCAGTCACTACAATGTTCCTGGAAACATAATAACTTTAGATCACTGAAACACTTTTACGACCCCTGTGGCCAGACGGTCTGCTGCCCGATGTTTTTCGACCAGGCTTGAGGCTTCTAATTGGATCACGTATGGGCAGGGAACACTAAATTATCGCGTTCATCTTTGTGTTGATGAAAAAAATCCTTCTTTTCTTCTCCACAAACATTTAGACTTCCTGTGTTAATCTTAGTACATATATGTTTAAGTACAAAATATGTAAAGTATATTAGACTCTTGTACAATTAGTAAAATGACGCCTACGATCCCGAAAGGTTAGGCACAGGTAGACTGTTATTTGTAATAGATCAAAATCTTTTTTGATCTGGAGTTAATTCTGAAATTTTCCGACTTTGAAATCGAAGTTTAAAGGGCACGAAGAACGTTCCAACAACTAAACTAGTCGTATCTGTTATCTTGTGAATTCATTTAATTTTATTTTCGCGTGCGATGAATGCCTACAATCATTGGCGGTACGGTGAAAAGTTCTAGCATTAGAGTTCTGCGTTAATTTATAGCTGGAGATATTTGTTACTTAAGTTCTTAAGTTAATCCTTAATTTTCGAAGTTTTAGACTACATATTTTTTACAATATATTTTAACCATATTTTGTCTAACTTTCTATCCTAGCAAAAGAACCAAAATACCAAATTCTAGTTCATAGATAAGCTCTAGTATTTTTCTTTGCAACTTTAATTCATCTTAAAAATATCCTCCGATCTTTGGATCCATCATTCAGAATTGATTAGCTTTTTACAATTATTTTCTAGTTATCGATAACGAGAGAATGATTCGACTTGAAACATCGGGAGTAACATTCAAAGGCTCAGTTTAATTACTTTCCGATTTAAATCGATGATTGATTACGATTGCGTCTCGATAACCAGTATTCGATTCGTAAGCCTCTTTGGTAGGGCTGTCACAGAGGTAACTATTTCGTTTGTAGTGTATTGTGTGTGGTTTCAATTGGATGTTGTATGTTGTTATAGTTTGCCTCAAAGGCAACTTGAGGTTAAACTGCCTGGATGTACGTACATGGTTAGTTGTCTGTGCTATTATTCCGAGATTAGACTTGAATGTTTCGAACGTTTCTGGTAGCTGCAGTATTTCATTCGTTTTCGGTAGAAACTGTTTTGATGTTGTTATTCTTTAGTCTTTTTGTGTAGTCTAGGTTAGATTTTAAGGCAATATGAGAATTGATAAGTAAAATATAATAAACATTGTATTTGTTATTCGACGTTGAGCAGTAGTTGGTTACTAGATAAAGATAGCAGAACGTTCTTGTCAGGGTTATAATATAAGTACATACAACTAGCTTCCGCCCGCGGCTTCGCCCGGGTGGATTACGAACCCATAATTTTTTATGCGCGGAACCCTAATTCTTTTTGTAAAATAAAAGTAGCCCTTATAACATCAGCTATTTGCCAGTAAAAGTCCAGTCAAAAAAAATAAAATGTGTAGGTAACTAATAGACTAACCATAGGGCTGTTAGCTCACACCGCGGCATTTTTCTTACTTTTAGCATTGTTCGTAACTTCTAAAAAACGTAAGGTCCGAGTCGAATTTTTGATACATTTGGTTACATTATTGCAATTTTCTTAGGCATCGCAAATTCTTTGAAAATAAAATACAGCCCATGTTACTCGCTGATAATGTAGCTTTCTATAAATAAAAGAATTTTTGAACACGGTTTTGTAGTTTTTGAGTTTATCCTACTAATATTATAAATGCGAAAGTTTGTGAGGATGGATGGATGGATGGATCTTTGTTACTCTTTCACGGCAGAACGGGTGAACGGATCGGGATGACATTTGGCACAGAGATAGATTATAGTCTGGAATAGCACATAGGCTAGCTAGGCTAGCTTTTTATTCTTTGAAAATGCACGGATTCGTAATCCACGCGGGCGAAGCCGCGAGCGGAAGCTACTCCATTATAAACGAACATACAAGAAATCAAATCTTTTCTCTTTATAATATTAGTTTACCTAGATAAACACAACTTTGACAACCCTTTCGAAAAATCTCTCGTAAACTAATTTGATGGAAGGCTCAAAATTATCACCTAAGTGTTCCGCGTAGACATCCGAAGGGGTTCCGCGGAGACGTCCAGTTAGTATTAGAAGTGATGAACACCTTACTGCTCACAGAATTTCTCTTTCTGTGATCTTTTTTTTCTATCTTCGTTGGTGAAGTTGCAAAGTTGGCAGTGTTATTAGGTTTTTCAGTAGAAATTTTTAGTAGCAGCAGTAATAGGCTTCGCCCCCATATTGCATGAGACTCAATAACGGAATCGGTGGAATGTGGCTGTATTATATACGCTTCTTCCAAACCATACAAATGACGAATGACTTTTCCATAAAGAATGATTAAATATTTACTTTCTTATTAATATCTTAGTGATTGTAGTACGTCAGTCCTAACATAGAACTTGAGACTGTAATCTCGGCGCTCCAAATAATAGGTATTTTGTCAATTTATTTGTACCACGACCATTAAATGTCTCAATTTGATAAGATTTATAGTTTCATAAATTGTTTGTTTGCTGTTATAATGTCGGTACACTATGTTTAAAATAATTGTTATAAACTACTCGATACATTGATTTAGGTGCCTCAACAATCCAGAAAAGATCAATATCCTTATTCTAAAACCAAGTCGTTAAATATATCTTTATAATTAGGTATTTTTTCTTAATACTATATGGATTTTTGGCCTTTTTATAGCTGTGTGGTTGTGGGAGGAAGGGTTCAACTTCAAAAGTGCAACTCCCGTCAATGAAATTGTGAAATTTCAAAAACAATACGATCGGGAAAATTGTCAATAGCTCCAAATCTTTAGTTTTTTCTATATCTATTGTTATAAGTAATTATATGATTGTACGGAACTCCTGTATGTAATTTATTCGGCATCGAGCCTAAGTTTCTTAGTGGCGCCCCTCGTGGGACCGCTTGGCATATAACATGTAGTTTTGCCAAGTTGCGGAATCACTTACGGGACATGTGACTTTGTGAAGGTTTCACTCAAAGGGCTTTACATTTTTTATGCGGTAAGGAAAAGGGAAAAACTGACTGAGTATTAGAGTTTGATATCCAAATTGGGGAAAATGCGTATATTTTGTGTTTGAAAACTGTACCAGGGTTAAAATGGGTATTCCCGTCTGAAAACAAAAGTACATAATGAATCTTTTATATTGTACATGGTGTAGTATGTGTGCTGGATATCAGACCTCGATTGACTTTACGTCGGCATGATTGTGATCATCAAACCTTCAAGAAAAGAGCGTACTTCTTTTTAAAAGGCCGGCAACGCACTTGTGACTCCTCTGGTGTTGCGGGTGTCCATGGGCGACGTTAATCGCTTACCATCAGGCGATCCGTCTGCTCGTTTGCCGCCTATCGCATAAAAAAAAAAACATATTACCAAAAACAGACCGAAACGCTGTGATCAAGAAGCGTGATAAACCCACAACATCGCCTCATTTAGATATCTATTAAAGAGTAAAGTGTTATGCATAAGTAATAAAGATTAATGATATTCTTCTGAGCTTTGATATCGTTATCACGTGTTCGCTAGGATGACGTGGCATCTTTAGCGGTCAGATTGTTAATATTCAAATTCTAATTTATTTCTAACTGGTTTCTAAGTATTTCAGAGCTTAGTTCACCCACACCGTAGACCTTATTTGTTCTTTAGAGGACATTCCATTACTTTAGTGTCACTGATTGCATGTCGTAATATTAATTTAATAAAACACCTTCACGCCTGTATTTCTCAAAGAGATAAGCAGAGGTTTATAATTGTATGTACACATTGTACACCCATCACGTTCCCCTAAAACCGTTATTCAGTCATATTATAAATACTATAATTATTTCGATTGGTACCCACATAAGTAGATAGGTACCTTGTTAAACACGAGCTTTTATCTCATTATCTATTTGTATAATTAGGGATTACGAGTCGAACGTTGTTAGATCATAAAGGATTGGATTATGTTAAAGCTGTGGTAATTTTAATTCACGTTGATGATGATTTAGGTAAAGGTGTAAAGATTTATTGTTGCTCATATTTATCTACAATAGTACCTGCAGGGTACAAAAATAGTCCCTCATTTATACAGACGGAAATAATATAAGGTGCGTTTAAGAATCAATATATTTTTCAAATGTCGAATCTATACATATAAATAAAATTGAAGTGTCTGTTTGTACTATTGTAATAACCGTTTTTTACTACATGCATATGGATATATATACGGTACATACACCAAAATAACATTTTTTTCAATTTTTGTCTGTCTGTCTGTCTGTATAGGCTAATCTCTGAAATGGCTGGACCGATTTTGACGGGACTTTTATTGGCAGGTAACTGATGTAATAAGGAGTAACTTAGGTTACTTTTATTTTAGAAAAAATATTTTATTTTAGAAAAAAAATAGGGTTAAGTGCATTTGGTCTTCTTAACTTCACGTAACTTTTATAATATATTTTTTTTTAATGGCGTTTCGCACTAAAAATTACATTGTTAAGTTCCGACATCCACGCGAACGAAGTCGCGGGCACAGCTAGTGTAGAATAAAACTCTAAGGATGTCAAAGGAATAAAATAAGAATAAGCTTACCCTATGGCATTGTGGTATGTATAGTAGGTACGTATGTCCTATGGTCAATGTAATTTTATCAGGATCAGTTATTATTTACTGTATGTATTATTGTATTTATTTATACACACCGATATATATATATACTACTACATAAACAATACATATATATGTATTGTTTATGTAGTTTATATTTATATTTGTGTTGCAACGCGAACTCTGGTGTGCAATAAAGTGTATTGTATTGTGTATTGTATTGTCTGGTTTGTGATGACAAAAATTAAGTTACTTGATCGAAAACTATTGAACGCACTTCTCTGCGTAGTCCTTTGTGGATAAGACATATATTATTGAATATTAAGTTTCTCACCAAAGAACAGGACATTTCCCCTTTGTATCCATGTTTGTAGCGTACTTTTACACTTATATTACGGTTAGAGATCTATTTTTTGACTAAAATTGTGGTGTCAGTATGATAATAGAATCGCAAGATAATATCGTCTAAAACGCGAGTGCGGTCGTGAGCTCGAATATCTAATCTTATGTTATTAATTTTATACACAATCATCTACATAATTACTTGGTATTCACTGTGACTAAGTGTGATAGATTAAGGTTTGTAGTCTAGACACGATTCTTAAATGACACCTGAGCTATGAAAGATTATAAAGAACTTGAACCTCTTACACCTATTTTATAGTTAAAAGTAACATAGAGAAATGTTGATTGTTAGGGCGGGTTACCTAGACTTGACGATACAATACAAACAACACTACAATATCTAACAATACCATGGCAATAAGCCAGTAGATGCTACGACAAGGAAAAGGAAAGAGACTTTATTTCTACATGTTACGTACGGACCAGTTATTGTTTGGTCTCTGTAAAGCATTACTTTTCATAAAGGCATATCCACAGATGATCTTCCATTAACGTAATAACTATATTAAAAGCATACATTGGGTACATTCCATAGATTTTCCGATAAAATAACATTTTGTTTAACTTTTTTAAAATTGCAGTAAATACACTATCAACATCGACGTAGGTCAACGCCCTTCACATTATATATACATATATTATAAGGGGTGCGTGACACTGTGTAATATTAATCGTTGATATACATAAAAAAGTTCACGAAATGTTTCTAAAAGCCGAATTTTTATAACTCCGCTTTCACAGACAGACTGTAGTTTATTTTTTATAAACTCTGTGCAATAGTAATGAGAACATTTTCATATATTTTCTTTCATTACTGCGACCTTCGTTTTGAACTGTTGATTTGGATTTTAGTATCGTTCTTTTGTCAGGTTATGATTAATATTTTTATGGTATTATTAATGAAACTTGTGCTTGAAAAAGTTGCTTTTATGAAGCATAAATTAAAGCTAAATTACAAGGACTTCGCTTTATGTGGAGTTTTATGGGAATTCAAATTCCTTTTAAAATATTATGACAAAGTTATTAAAAAGGATATAGTTGGTAAAACGTATATTAAAGATAATGCATTAATGCCACTTTTTAAAAGTATCACAGTTCTGACTACTCTCGAAGACAAGTATCTCTTGATTCTGTTTTATAAATAAATCACAATTAAAATCAAATACTCAGTACCAACGGCTGAGAGATGTCTGGCCATCTGTCGGCTTTACAATCAAATGTCAAGTTCTAAGTCTAAGCTAAACGAAACATTGGTACCGTATTTAAAGGCAGCCGAGTAACGACCTCTGGAACACGGTGCAGCAATGTTAATGACCACAATTAACGAAACTTTAGAATTCCTTCACAAAATATGTGAAATAAATGTTACCCTTGAATTCGAAACATTCGACCTCCAAATGAAACTGGAGCGGTTGTATTACAACTATTAGAAGTCTTGTACTAGACATGGTGGAACATTACCATCATCATGTATTTTTCAACAGTTTGATATTTCCCATAACTACCATTGATAGGCGATAGAATAATCATGAAGACTGTAAAACTGATACCTACAAAGCATTCAAATCAGAGATCGATCATGCACTTTGGTCGTAGAGCTAATAAATAATAATACCTACGCAATCTGATAAGATAACACGTCGTAAGGTCTAGGATTAGAACTAATCTCTCCTTAGACGTGTTGGATTTATTATCTAGAGTCACATAGAGAACTACGTGACGTCATCGATCGGTGTATGAAGACATTCTAATCTTCGGTAGAGTTATAGCTGTATGCTCACGGTGAATGCCTGGCTTTACCTTTGTGTAGGTTGTCCTTAGTCTTGTGATATAGCCTGTATTTGGAGCCCAAACGGTCACCTAATTAGTGAGATTAGGTAACGAGTCCGAATCCGAGAAGTTGCATATTCGCCATGGACAGGCCGTCTAGATATAGGAGGAAACTGACGGATTATGCGTAAGTATTTTTTTTCGTGACCCGGGTACGTCTTAAAACTGCGGCCAGACACCGGAGGACGGGCAGCAACGTTCTCTCACTAATCGGTGAGCCACTGCGATCCCCAAGCCGCCAGCCAAGCGTGGGGACTATGGCAAACCCCCCCTCCCTTGAGGGAGGCCTTCGTTCAACAGTGGACGTCTTCTGGCTGATGATGATGATGATGATGATGATGAATTTTTTCATTGATCTAGTACACACACGCATCGTTTTACTATAGTAAGGTGATGCATGTGTAAAATAAATGTAAATAAATAATATTATATTTTTAATAAGTACTTACATTATTTCTGTTAAAATCAAGTGTATACTATATTTAGCCCCCGGACACATTGATGATGTCGCAGATCCAGGTCACAGCGTCTCATGCCGAGCTGCATGAGATACGTCTTGACTTGTCTAGGTTGTTGCTTGTTGTCCACTGACGTCAGTGTCAACATAATATCCACCAAGCCTTCGGTTAAATTTAAAAGTCTTTTGCCGAAGTTTTTTATAAGACAGAAATCTCTGATTTACTTATTAATTCAGTGGGTTAAAAGGCTATTGAATTTTTATAGCCCTGAGGCTTAGAATTCATTTTGCCCTTTTCTCACGATGTTTCTATCGTTGATGTTAGACAGACCTCGTTTGAATATCATCGTTTTTATATTGAAAGAAGATATTTGCGTAAATTAAATTAAATTCAACTTGGATTCAATAAATAAGCTATTCAATATGCAAATATTTTTATATAGCGATCGATACGAAGAGAAAATATTAACAAGCTGTAAGTATAATAGAGATATATTATTTTTATTTTGTTTGTCTTAAGATAATGAGGGCTCATAATTTCCTCTGTAAAAATATATTTAATTTATCAGAGAGAAAAAACAGCAGCCCAAGTTAGCCCCAGGTACTAATAGCCATTGATTAATTTTAAAGTGTACTTGTAACATAATTTTTAATTTATTACAGGGCGAATTCAGCGAAACTCGCGCCTGAAAAGGATTTTCAGCCTCCGGCGGAGCGCGGCGCGGTGTGGCGGGGTGAGGGGAGCGGCGGCGCTCAGGGCGCCGTCTCCGGCAGTGAGCGTCCGCCGTCCGCCGCGACCGCCCGTGTGTGCACCAGCCCTAACACCGTGCTCCCTCACACATCGTTAACCTCTGTACGTACACGCGTCGTGCTTGTGTTACTATTAAATATGCATATAATTGTGTGTGTGTGCTGTGAGAATTGCCATCTTATGTGCCCATCTGTATAACCTATGTGTGGTCAAGTCAACACCGGATGAGTATAAGACTAAGTACACGTACATTAATTGGTCGTATGTTTACGTAAGGCGTTCGTGATTGTTAGTTATGAAGTAATAAATATTATTGTAAATAACAAACGATTTACGATAGGTTCGCGTGATTTAGGAACCAATTAACGTCTCGAAGGAATGTATTTCAGTGTTCGGCTTTCAGGGCTGTTACTTGACATACGAAGAAAAATCTAAGATTATTGTCACGTTGGGGTGACACGGATACAAGTTACAAAGAATATATACATAATTTCTCGTTTACTTGTAGCAACGACAAAATGTATAAAAAGTTATAACAAAACCTTCATCTCAGAATATTTGTAATTTCGTGCAATTCTAATTTTATTTGTTTTACTTTAAGATAACCATTCATATTTAAGTAATTATTCTATTAATTCTTATCGACTTTCACAATTTATTATAAACACTGAAATGACCATATCATTAAATTTTAAAAGAAGTTTAAAAGCTCCGTGTCCTTTGATCCTGAAATTACACAATACTATGTTCATAACGTCTCCAATATCAGCGATTGCCAACCCTGCTTCGAGCAAATGTTTATTAGATTTTAGGAAGAAGTAATCGCAGAGTTGTGTCTGGCAGCGCGTGGCACGGATCTGCCCTGCGTGCCACACTTGGCAGATCCCAGCCCAAATACCATTTAACCAACGATTAGTAAACCGAATATTGAAGCGTTCTCATAATTATCCCATTGAGGACATAATCATAACCGACATAGCTGCGAAGCACGAAGGGGTATGCGAAGAAATTTCGGCAGAGGAGAATTTCTTAACAGTAAATTGTGGTATAATCTATTTTTGAATATCCGCTAAGTGACAACCCTGTAACAAAGAGTTCGTTAGGTTTTTAAAGAGGATCCTGAGAGGATTCCTATGCAGATCAGGTATTCTACAAAAGGCTAAGAGGTCTCAGTTTCTTTATCCCACGCAAATTGGATCTTTGTGTTTCTTCTCGTGTTATACCGAGCTAAGGCCAGGGTCTGTTTGTCCGCAGACTTAGAGCATTATTGACGTCTATATTGTAGTAGTATTGTGTGGCAGACGATTTTATAAGATATACACCCACAGAAAATCCTCAACTACAACGACGCGACGGTTGGGTTGAAAATACCAACTACTTGACAATAATTTTGAATGTAGATATTTCTAAAACCGTTTTATATTTAAGGAGTTGTTTCGTACATTGCATCTTATTCATCGATAGTTACTTTAATCAAAACTAAACATCTGCTATATTAACCGTTCTCTTACCAAACCGGATTCGTTTCAGATCGAAACCTAGTTTATACAAGGATAACAGTCGGTAAGCGTCCGTAACTAACCCTTGAACCGCTACCACGATAGATCCTGCAGATATTGTCGTTACCACGTTTGAGAGGCGAAACTTGATAACATCTTAAACATAACTATTACGCTAGTGATTTCCGAAGGGTTAGGTAGAGATGGTACTATCGACTCGTAACGATATTAAGTTCAAGTTGATGGGGATATCGGCAGGTGATTGCTGTATAATGTTATTAATACAAAGTCGCTGTTGTTACCTAACTTATTTGTGATCTGATAGTAGTTTATTGAGATATCCTTGTATAAAGTGATGGAGTCCTTTTCGTAGTACCCAGTTATACTTAAGGTTGCTTGTAACTTTTCTTCGTGATGATAAAATAAACACTTTCGCGCTAATGTATTCATAAGATTATTCATCTAGGATTAAAGGCTAGGTTTTTGAAATCTCTATTGTCATATGAACAGCAGAGATCACGGTAGCTTAAAGACTAGATGGCTAGTGTACTAAACCAGTAGGTCCGACGGCACGGTTGGCGCAGTGGTTGAGAGATCGACTGCTGAGCTACGAGTCGCGGGTTTGATTTCCGCACGGAACAAATATTTGTACGATCTACAGATAGTTGTTTCGGGTCTGGGTCTTTGTGTATGTGAATACACACCGTGCCTCGGAAAGCACGTAAAGCCGCTGGTCCTGCGCCTGATCTCTCTCCGGTCGTGTCGGATTGCCGTCCCGTTGGACTATGAGATTGAAGGAATAGAGAGAGCACACACTTGTGCTTTATAATGTGTCCTGCGTAGTTGGTTAATCTCTGGTGAGATTGGCCGCTGTGACCGAAATCGGTCAGGAGGACATTATTAAACCAGTAGGTCGCAGATTCGATCTCTGCTCGCGGAAGAATTTGCTTTTTATACAACAAATTACACAATTATAACTTAAGTATTCGCTTCGCAGACGTTATTGTGTAATAAAATCAATATAATCATAGTATCTTAAAGTAAATAAACTGGAACAAAACTGGGATTAGTTACGCTACTTTCCATGCGTTTGACGTTAATCAATCGGTTTGACACACTGAAAGATGATCAAAAATGTCAAATTCAAAGTTTTTTATTGCAACGAGGCCTTCGCAGGCACTTTGAAAAAGTCGAGACGCTGTCAAACAAAATGTTTGCTTATTATGAAAACTGGTACTACACAAAGTAACTAAATCCTAACTAAGTCTTATGTTGACATTTTATGTAAGAGGACATTTTCTGCCATATAATGTGGTTGGCAGGTCTTGTACTGGGTTTGCTAGGGTCTCGTGCGAGTCCCCTGCCAATACACGCATTTGTTCTGATGATTAATGATATTACAATGACGTCGACAAATGATATCTTTTGTTTTTCTTTATTTGTTTCTGCCTGGAAATTTTAAGCGATCAAGTAAACGGTTTTCTTCATGTTTATAGTTTGTATAAGGCCATACGTGCTCTCAAAATATAAATAAAAATATAATTCGTGAATAAGAATTTATTCACGAATTATATTAATAAATGAAGAGTACAGAAATCTGGATTTTGGAGACATTTCTAGTGATGTAACGTAAAATAACAGAAATAATCCGTAATAATTAAATAATGATCAGAATTTGATTATCACTTGCATTTACCGTGAAGGAAAAACATCGTGAGGAAACCTGCACACCTGAGAGGGCTCCTTAAGTTCTCAACGGTGTGTGTAGTCCGCCAACCCACACCGGGCCAGCGTGGTGAACTAAGGCCTAATCCTTCTCATTCTGAGAAGAGACCCTTGCCCAGCAGTAGGACAGTAATGGGTTGAATTTATTATTATATATTATAATTAAATAATAATTTAAATTAGACCATTGTACTAGCGAGGCAGTTCATTTCAATAATGTCGTTTATTTTTGTATAAATCTGAGCACAGCACAATGTCTTTTCAATTTATTTTCTGAACGTAAAGCTTTTTGCATTGAAAAAGGATTTAATTAAGATGTAATTTTGTTAGGATTTTGAACTCATAATATTTGAAATGGATTATTATTTATTTAGGTGCTTATAAACGACATTTTTGTATTCAAGTAGTTAATTCTTTTTTAGAAAATTTTCTAACAATCTCTCGGCCTTAATTGACAGAGTCCTGGTACCCGTAGGTTAAGGCGGCGTCTTTCAACATATAAGTCAGAAATCCATATGCCAAGAAGGTCTTTTAGTTATTCTGACAGGGTTCAATTCGCACGTTTTTGAGCTGATATGTTCCTTTTGATAAATTCGTACGATAATAACTTAATTAGTAAGTCTATTTCAAAACACAATGTACCTTAAAAATATACTATTCAGTATATTTTTCGTTTTGAATTAATGCCATCGAATAGATACTTACTTGATACTCGACACGTACTTTTTCTGAAAGTTACACTGGGTTCCTAGAACAGTTTATTTTGAAAATAAAAGGATTATGAAGCGAAATATGACAAGTTAATAGTACCTGTTACTCTTCGTGATCATCCACACAGAATATGCTGTTGTTTTAGAGTTCCGTGTACACATATGTATATTTATCGAATGTGGCATTATACCAATATCATTACCATAGTATTTCCACGATTAGGCATTCAGAAATATTGTGTTTATCTTTCCAGGAACTTTGATCGAATTCCCAAATCCCGATGTTTGAGATCAAAGTGTTCTAGGTAGCTATATCATCTTGCTTTGTGAATATACTTGGAATTTATACTTTCTATCGGTATTATATATAATATTTAAGTATCGAAGGATATGTTTCATCCAAAGTGTGTGAACTTACATGTGTTCGGTGTATGTTTATATAATGAAACTATGATATAGGAGACATACAAGTGTGGGGAACTGTTTTTTCCTTAAAAGGTACCATCTTAGGTTAACTGTCATTCGGTTAAGACAAGGCCTAATTTGCATTTCTGAAATCTCTCTCAATAAGTTACAATGTTAAAACCCAATTAAACTATTTGCGATACCTCGTAACGGAACTCCTAAACCTTAATCCATAATTTCAAACTACAACAAACTAATGAGGCGACTAACCACAAGCTTTGATCGGTTAAATCTATCAACTTTTGAATTACTTTCATATTTCCATTTCTGAACCAATGATCAATAAAACCTTACTTTGATACAAATATAAAAGTTTTTAAATAAGTATATATCTGTGGGTATTTTTATATGATAATGGTTTAGTCTTAAAGTCTTAATTTAAAAGATATTGGATTTAGTAAAATGTTTTTAAAGTGTTTTTAAAAGGGCGATTAAGATTCGAAAACTATTTTCTTTTGCTCTGCTTTCGTGTTGATTTGTGAATCAAACTTAATGTAATTTATTACTGAGCTTCAGACGGTGGATTGGGGTTAATGCAATTTTATACTTACAATGTTAGTAGTAAGGTCACTTGTTGAATAGCACCGGGTGTTGAGGCCCGTATCCACAAACAGCTTTGCACATCGTTCCAAAAAGATAAAACCAACATGTAAACGTCAGTATCAAACTCGGTGCTAAAATGAAAGTCCTCTAACTTCGTACGTGTATTCATTATTGATATGATTCTTACTCAAATTAGCATTTCAAGTACATAGATCAATCTGAATAAATTAATCTTATTTGTGACGTGAAAGCAATTCATAATGAAATGTATTAATAAAAATGTTCAAGTATGATTTTCATACCTATTATTTATTTTGAATATTATCAGCATACTTATAACGTATATATCTGTAAATATTTCTTTAGTGATCTGCAAAGGCTATAGTAATAGCAGTGAAATGAAATTAATAATTGTGTTTTGTTTTCTGCGCTACGTGTCGCAGATTCGATTCTCGCACATAACAAATGCTGTTGGTTCGGTGTATTCGTGTGAGATGTATGTTTGTAAACTGTATTCACGATAACAGACATATCTTAAAGAAGGAAAAGTAAAAAAAAAATCATTTTTCACGTCATATTGAATCTCGCAGTACAACGGTATCAGTTTCGGGTTTTAACAACGAGTATTACGATATCTTTTTAGACACTTACTTAAAAAAATACAAGCTCATTTTGAAAATAATCCGTTTATAGCCCAATTTCGTGCGAACCTTACAATGTGAGCACAAATAAACTATATTTCTATCCCCCGTATACTCTTACTAAACATCCCACCAAGCTTTCTCGCAGCGATTTCTATAAAATATGCATTTTTTCGCTGAACGATATTGAAACCGGCGGTTACCTGCGTATAATAAGGCTTTGCGCCGGATGTGCATAATTTAGAGGTCCGGTTGGGTCCTGGGACACTTGCGGCTTGTCCATATCTTATAAGTTACGGCCAAGTTGAGAGGACTGCGGAGGGTAATGGTTTGAGGAGCCACTGTTACGAGGTATGATGTCATTGTTGATCGGTTGTTGAGCGAATTTGCTTCGGTATATGCTCTTAAAATAGGAGCAAGCACTTTAGTGGTCATACAAACGGTGTTTACGCACTACGCATCGACTTACACGGAGTATACCAAAAATCTAATACGGAGTGAGTGACTCCGTATTAGATTTCTGGGGAAATATTTCATTTATATGTAGAAAAATTATCTAACATTGAGTTCTCAGCAGAAACACTTTAGGCGAAAATCTCACCGTTATTAAGAACATTATGAAGAGTACAAGTGCTTATAAGGTACCTTAGATTCTGAAATAAAAAAATATTGTTCCGAATTCCGAGTTGGGGTCGAACTCATACAGCCTCAAAATATACAGCCTTGCGAACTATGATACCGCAGGAAAATTGAAGCTATGCTCCTAGCGAATATTTTAACAAAAGCCAGTAACAATTAATGAAAGCCAATAACAATTTCTACTAACTAGTAATAATTAATAATAGCTTTTGGTGTAAATTATTATTGTAGCCTACAAACCATAACAATTTGTAGTCTACCTATTTATATTGAAGTAATTCATAGCCCGGTTGAATGAATTTGTCAGAACTATAGTTTACAAGGCGATACGCGACGTCGTAATAACAGGGCTGTAGTAATAACTGTTGGCTTTAATCTTAATAATTCTTTTTAAAATAGCGTATTACGTGATTCGTTACGACAGTTATTTTATTTCAGTTTTTGCTTATGTAGGTATTTATCTGATTTGTTTTTAAAGATTCGTGAATTAATCTTATTCCCAGTTTTTAGGTTATTAAATATTATTGTTTGTCTTAATATTATTTATATAGGTATTGCCAAGATTTGATTAGTGTCATTAGTCACACCTATAGGTTGCATAACGGGGAAACATCATGAAAACGGAGTAGGTATGTATATTATCTATAGGCATATGCTCCTCTACCCAACCCTATAGGGGAATTCAGGTGTATAATATTCGTGTCTATAATAACGTTTAAAAGGTATATAAGAATACCCAAGGAACAAAAATTACCCTATAAGCGTCTTTTATTATGTGATGTAGGTAAATAGAAAAAGAATTCGTAGCGTCGTAGCACGCGTAGGTTATTTCTGCGGCGGGCACGTAGCATCAGTGTTTGTAGGCTATTATATCTACGCCGTGCTACGCTGCTACGCAGTTCGTAGTCGCTACGTGTCGTGTTTTCGACATTCGTAGTTTCTCGACTTGGAGTCGAATTTTCATAAACTACATAAAAACTTGTAAGATTTTAAATCGGTCGTGTGAATCTTGCCGCGTGTAAATAACATTTGGAGAGATTAGAATATAATTTGCCGACGTTGAATTTCGGCAAAAAGTAAGCTTATAATAAAGCAATTCTTGCAATACACTCCACTGAGCATTCGTGTCGTTAAACTGTAAAGCTGTACTTTACCTAGTAGTTCTAAAAAGTTGGAAGCTCAATTTAATATAGTTTAACTAACTAATCATTCATCTGCAGGAATATCTTGCACATGCAGAAATTTTAACTTAATAGCGTTAACTAGGCAGCTAACCCGTCGTCGTCTCTCTGTGTTGTCGGGATGCGGCGGCTGGCACGCTGGCACACTCCGCTCGCGACGAACGTTGCGGAGGCGATAAATCCTTGCGCGGACACTTTTTCTGCCTTCCACATCCCCCATGTACCCTCCACCGCCCCGCCACTTGTTTGTCGCCACCTCACGTTTTTGATTTAACTTTTTGTAAAGGTTCCGCGAGTCTCGCGCCTACAAGCAACTTATTGCGTCGATAATCTCCCTATATAAATCTGTTTCGGTGACGCTTTTAGGGTTATGTTTCCTGTTTATTTTTAGGCGTGATTTGTTTGGGAAAACATTTTAATCGAATCGATATTCAGTTTATGCGGATTTGAAATATGCGTAGTTTATATTCGTTATCCGCCTCGTGTTTGCGCGATGGGAATGAAACTAAACCACAGACTAAACAATACCAGAGAGTACAACGCATCGCAGTGTTCACTCGTGCCATCTTGTGTTTTTCTGCTCCGAGGACCGAGGTAATGAGTACATCTATAATCAGAGTTCATCGTTCGATCGGTACTGCGCGACCTCAAATGCAAATCCGATATCAATGACATCACATTTTCTCAACATTAATACATCATAAAAATGTTAATACATTGTAAGAAGCACAGGAAGGGACGGGAAAAGACGAGTGACTTCGTGCAACTGGCCAACTGGTGTCACCCGGGTGAATGTGGGACCACTGAGGGTTGATTAAAAAATATCCGGTGTGCACGGCCGCTTCGGATCCGTATTATTTTGCATAAAAACTCTCAAATAAAATATGGCCGGTCCGCATTCATTGAATATTCAGCATCGGAGCTATGCCAGGATTAAAATAATATTTTATGAGGACGACAGGAAATTAAATCTTTTCTATTGTTTTTGTCACCTAAACGTTAAACAATGGACGAAATTATAATGCGACGTGCAGGGGCGTGAAAAGGCGTCGGATCTTGTAGTTAGGAAATTCTGAGAGCCTTTTCATCTGTGGATTTAGGAGATGTTTAAAAAACAAAAGACGCTTGACGCTTATTAGAAAAGTTTGCTCTTTATTCTGCATAGTTGTATTTGTAGGAGATATTCGATTATTTTTTCGTGTTGGAGTATTATCAGAGGTTGTGTGGGTATCGTGCGAGTGTGGGCAGGTCAATACTTGAGTGTAGGCGACCGGTAATGTTTGGGATAGCTGATCGCATAACGATTCAGTGATACGGACCTTGTTGCTTTTGTTTGTGTTTATTTACATAAGGGGTAGGAATTGGTTTCCATGTTTCTGATATGCTAAAACCAAGCCAAAATAATTTGTCGCCAAATAACAAGATCAGTATTGATTTATTTAATAATGGTAGCTTGAGCAGATTATATAACTTTATTATTCATATATTAAAATAACAATATTCAAAATTCAACATGATTATTTTGCTGCAATTTACACACTAGGTTAAACTCGGCAATTAATAATTTTCAAATCTATTGCGACCACATTATAACAATTAAAGCAGAGCCGTGTGTTAGTAACATGACCAATTGTACATAAATAACGTGTAAATAATGGCCAATGTAACAATTTTCATGCAACAACACCGTTTAATTCGACCAATTACATTGGTTCACATTTACACGTCACAGCGGTCAAGCTCGTGTGAATGATTTATACAAGCTGTTGTTTATATACAATAATTATGGTATTTGAATATTTAGAAACAATTTTAATGTAAAATATTTCAATGAAATGAAATTCCGATGTTCTAGATTATAAATTAATAGACTATTCATAATAATATGGCAATATCCTCGTAGTATTTATTGCTCGGTTTTAAAAGTTTTTTTTGAGACGTCTTCAGTGTTATAGATCTGTTCAGTATATAACATTCGTAGTCATGATGGTAGTATTATAACAGCCTGTATAATTTTTAGGCATCTCTTTGACACAGCATGCTAAGTTGTGATTTTAGAAATCCATCTAGCGGTTTTCAAATGTATTAAAACCTTCTCAAAAAAGAAAAACATATCTTCACATATTATGAAAAATATTTAGCTTTAGGATGTAAAGCAGAGTTATCCGTTATGTTTAATTTTTGTAACAATCAGTTAACTCAATTAGTCCTTCGCTGTTGGGTCGCTAGTTGTATACTTAATTAGGTGTCTAATTTCAAGTAAACCCAATTTACCCAAAACTTTTAACAAAACCTTATAAACGCAACCTCCCGTGAGTATTCATGTTACTAATTCATCACGCGTATGACATGTTTACATAAATATTTTCGTTCACATTAAAAAAATTAATTGTCCATCTAAAACTCGTTGTTTGCGGTCACGCTGTCAGCGTACCGTGAATAATATTCACAAGCGGGTCACGATACGTCCCGATAGTCGCGCGGGACGGGACGGTACAATACGTAATGAGGTAAGTACCTGGTGTCCCCCTGTCCCGCGGCACACTCCTTACGCTGTGAGCGTGACAAAAGTGTTTTCAAAGTAAACGGCAGGAGGACCCTTTGTGTGACTATATTGATAGGATTATTAATTCAAATCTTTATTGCGTTCATATGTTCATATCAGGTTGACAGAAAATTGGTGCGTATCAATATGAACACCTGTTAGGGCGCAGCAGATTTAGGTACTATACATAGGTATAATAACAATAGTATTTGTATTATGGTTTATAATAGAAATAAGATTTGAAAGAGCAGAGACCATTGGATATTGAAATGAGTTTTTCATAGCAGGAATTATTACCATACCTAATTATTATTTTGTGGTTTTCTTATCCATAAAAGTTGAAAACAATCATTAGATAGGTACTTATTCCATGTAATGTGGCAGCCATGGTTTGAAGAAGAAGTCTCAGTACGCGAAATTATCATCAACTAAACTTCAAGTTAAGAAATGTTAGCAGCAATGATCTGTCAGTGACGTTTATTAATAGTTTCATTATCTTTGACTGATTTTTACAGCTATTGAAATAGTTACAAACAGTGATATCTTACTTAAACTTTCTAACTTTTTTCTAAATTACTTTAACCTGAATATATATAATTGCAAAAAAAAATTCACACGACAAAAATATTCTATCCTGAAGATTTTTTTTATCAATCGCACTCTTTTGAAGCTGCACCGATAGTAGTTAAGTACTATATAAACGTACCATAAATATGCTAGAATCTACATTTTATACAAATTCAATCAAAAACTTTAATTCGTTCGTAAACGCTTCGAGATTCAAAATTTCTATTAGTTTTTACTTTTGAAAGAGCTCTCTCTGACTTGTAACTTTCGATTGTTTAGTTATATTTTAAGGCCTCCCATCTTTTCTTATATTTAGATCACGCTTTCTTTATAATTTCGCTTTTTTAAAATAATACTTTTTATGATAAATATAATCTTGCTTTATCAAGGATTTCTCCTGTATTGTGGGTAAGAGTTTACAGACAAAAATCTCATTACCGGACATACACCCAGAATTAACCAATATTTGTTCTGTGCGAGCATCGAATTTCTCACACGTTCCGCAAAAAGCCGATATCTTCGCCACTGCGACAATCGTGTCTTCATAGAGTACCATGAGTAGAGGGCGAAGTTTTAATAAACTTACTTTTTAACTCGGAGCACATAAAAATATTAGCATTACGAATTCAATTTTCATTTGAATAAGAGAAGAGGTTACTCGGGACGAATGTTGGAATTCTCACAGATTTATAATCCCCACTAGAGTAAGTAGAGTTACAAAAACCCTCCCTAAAACAAAGTTTTGCAAACGTTTGGTGGTTAAAAACTTCTACCTTATGAACGAGAAAATACAATATTGCTTACCGCTGGCAAGGCTGCAACGTTAATACATTCTGTAATATTTTCCAACCAGCCACATTTGCCCAGCTAAGTGTACACATTGACTTGCTATTTGCTGAGCTATTTCGTTACTGACGTATGTACATGACAAATGATCGCGATGCGTCGCCGCTCGGATAAATCCGAACATTTGGTTGGTGGATACAAATCGCGAGGAATTTGTCTTGCCGACTCCTCTTTTGTGTGGTGCAATGTTACGTCACAAGTATTGATGGAGAGAAGTCGTGGGAATCCAAAGAAGGATGGTTTGAGGGCTGGGGTTTGATTAGACAACGTAGTGTTTATCTTTAAGCATATTTGTTGTTTAATGTGTGGGAGACTTATTTATACTTGAAATAATTAGAAAAAATAAAAAGATCTACAAATTATGATATGATATTATGATAATAATTATATAATGCAACTCCATCACGACTGTTAAGCGATGAAATTAAAAAGCTCTCGAGGGTCTTTGATGTGGTGAGGATAGATAATGAAGGAGTTTCACCCAGTCAGCTGGCACGCCAGACTGTGATAGCCAATGACGCACGCAGCTAAAGAGTAATTTTAAGTAGACTGTAAGGTCATAGCACCTGCGTGGACAGCCAGGGTCTAATACGTGACTAATGCCTCTATATGTAGCATTAATATAAAACAGTACCAAAAGATTGATCTTCTATGCCAGATCTTCTATTCAAATCTAATCTAAATCACATTACATAAAGTATATGGAGTCTGTCGGTGAAACAACGATGTATCTCCTCCGAATTCTTCAAAGCTGTATAATTGGATATACAACATCCTCCCAATAATATGCGTTATACTAAGATCACGTTCTTGAAACAGGAAGCCGAAGAGGGTAGGAATTCCAATATTGTAGCGGAGGCATGGCAAGAACAGGTAAATATTGCGTGCCACGACACTTGAATTTTATCAGAAAGGGTTCTTCAGCTTAAGGACTGTTCCCTTGCCTTGCTTTGTAACGGTTATTCTTATTTTGTTACTCGAGCCTTTAGAAGTGGATTTTCGCTCTGTATCTGGGTTATTGTTAATTCTTTGTTGGTTTGTGGTTTGGAGTGCGGTGGAGTAGGGAAGAAATGATTGGACGTTTCAATGAAAAGAATCTCTGAGATATCTGATTTTAGAATACTTTTTCTTCTTTGTTTAGTTTCCTCTATCGCTGACCGTTAGATTTTCATGTACAATACTCAAGTTCAAAATAACTCGGGCCTCTCTTATAGACCATTACATAGAAAGGATGAGTAATGCGATTGCCAGAATGGAAGATGCCTTACCTTCCTTCCAGTCGGTCTAAAACAAAGCCTTAGCGCTTTTAAGAATTTCGGTGCTAGGTGCACAGTTTGATCGTTTGAGGAGAACATTATTAATTCAAACTGGCAATCTGTCAGACTAAGATGATTATTATTCATCTTTTTATAGTGTTATAACAACCAACGTCCATCATATTAAAATAGTATCCAGAATGTTGACACGTAACAAATCCTCCTACATTGTCCTCTATAAGGCTCTACACCTTTTCAACTCAATACTAATCAATCTGTCTCTTTTGCTTCTTTTTTCATGCCGGCAAGGGTTAGGGTTGGTACGTTCGCGTTATAAATTGCACGGTACCAGCCTCTTTGTTTCGCGCCGGTTCAATGAATACTATATGAGTTCAGGCTGAACCAACCCTGTACGAATGCTAGTGCTCAAGGTTGTTCGGCGTTTCGTATTATCATTAGATATTAATATGAATGTCATTTGTTTTTGTACTGGCAGCTTTGAGTGTAGATGTTTTTGATTTCCAGTGTTTTGCGATGCTTTTGTGTGATTGTAGTGACGAAGAATGTCTTATTTTAATGTGCAATTACTGTTATCTTTTATTAATGTAACAGATAATGTTTAAATGGATAAAGGATCAGTTAGAACGAATTTGTACCAAGGTTTTGTACACGTTATGCCACCAATTAAGTTATAATTCGTGGATGCAATGAAACGATTATGATGGGCGAAATACTCTTCAGAAAATACAATAAACCATCACACATTGTCCTACATTATATTCTCTCACAGAACACAATATCAACAATGTCGAAACACAATCAAACTTCATTACGAGGACATTAAAAACTTGGAGGACAAACGAGGTACCTCCCGGTGCTTCAGTTTACGACGCCCAAATAAAACTGCTTCATTTTATATTTAAACAGTTCCGACCTACACTGTTGGTGTTATTTTGTGGTTGGGTACTACTTTGTGTCAAACGTTTTATTTAGATATATCTAAGTTTTTCCAAGTTCCTCCATTTTCGGTAAAAATGAACTACGATTAATATTTGGATGTCAGTTTTCTTAATCTCTAGATCGCGCTTCTTGTCACGAGTCACGAACCTACATACCAAAAAGAGCCTCCCTGAGTGATGGTCATTCTTGCAGCCCCATTTCAAATATTGCTCAGAGCTCAATAGCTAATATTCCAGCTAGATACATTAAGTAAATTTCCATTTAACACAATACTAGGTATAATATTTTTCAATATTGAAAATGATGGTTTGTGGCATTTGCTCAGCCAGATTATATGGTTAGCTGTAACAGTAATTCTTCTAAAACATTAACTAACGCACAGTACATTGTAACTTAATGCTGTCCCGTGTAATAAAATGGGCATAATCTGTAGACTCAGGTATTTTGCATGATATATCACTCTATTACTGCCTTTATGACTGAACCTTTATGAAAATGTTATTCAATAACAGCGACCTAAAGCGAAAAGCGCTTGAAACAAAGTATGGTAGTAATAAGAGGAGCGCTGAGTCGCTGCACGCCTCATTTTGATTGTACTCATTAAGCTGCTGCAACTGCACATATTACCTCGCAATCTCTCGACCCTATTTCTTGAACAATAAGTGTGGTTTTTGTGTGCTCCCACCGTGTAATTAAGTATCTTTGTATAGAGTACAATCGCGGCGTAAGCTTTTGTTTCACGAATCGTATTTCGAGTATTTTCGAATGTTCTATGAATTGTTTGATGTTCTTCAGTTTAAATCGAGTATTGTAGTATTTTTAAGGAAATAAATAAAGGAAGAATAGAGGAACATTTTCCATTACACTCTGATTATTGTAGGAATGATAGGTAGCCATCAGTTTCACCTATGTCTGTCACAATTTAAATAATAATAAATAAATAAATATTTTTTTCTTATTTAACTGATTTCCAAAAATCCAACGAAATAGATGCGACAATGCCTACACAAGATGCACTTTCGGTAGCGGGTGTGTGTGATATTTATAAAGCAATTAAATGCGCAAGCGACGCAAATGAAGTGTTCGCGCGAAACAAGCGATGTGCGGTTAATCGTCGTTCTATTTTCAGAACGAGTGACTTTATTAATACAGCGGGATAGTGTGGGTGGTGAGAAAGTTAGGTTAAATATCCGTTTTTTTAGATCACTGTGCTAATTTATCTATTTAAATAGAGATTTAAAAAAAAAAACCTTGCTCCTTACTAGAATTTCTCCTGTATCGTGGGTACAGTTTACAAACATGCACACACAACCAGACCCGAAACAACTATCTGGAGATCATATAAAACATTTGTGCCTTGCGGGGATCGAACCCGCGACAAGTAGCGCAGAAAGCTAATCGCTTAGCCACTACGCTAACCGTGTCGTACCTGTGACTTATTCATAGCTCTATCCTAGTTCATAATCAGTACCGTATGCGCACGCATTGTTGATTGATCTGACAAAATGTGATTTGGCATGTTAAAAACATATTTTATGGTAATAAATAACACATAAATTTTTCTCCCGACTGTGAACAAACTAGATCTAGATTTTGCGTTATTTAACCGTTAAAGATACTTATAAATAATCGGTACACATTCATATAATAATGCCATTTATACATCTCTATTAATATCAGTTATTTTGTCCTAACTAGTTAGTGCAATATAAATCAACTGTTGGTATTTCTGTACGTCCGTCAGTAGTGTCGCCTGATTTATTAAACTAATTACTTGTGTGTTTATCTTGTTGCCTCGGTCTCGGGAATCTGTTGGAAAAATATCACGGACGGATTAGTTTTACAGCCGAACACGGCCTAATTAACTTGAAATACTCTCAACTTTGAGGTTGTTAAAGCGACTTTAAGAAAGTGATAATTTTGTTAGAATCGAGTTTGAAACTTGACGCGTCTATTTAAAATGATAAATCACCTTTTTATTTACTGAAAGAGAAAGAGAATCGATGATTAGACGGCTGGTCTACTCTTATTAACTCTTATTCACTTTACAAATTGGCCTATTGTAATCTATTGCTTAATATACTTAGACCTGTCCTAAACTAGACAACATAGCTCATCTTATTCTGCAACATTTTTTTAATGATGTTCATACAGTTTCAATACATAACCTAACGTTATACTTACCAAGAATTTATTTTCTCCGTTAAACTGCACAAATTCTCAGCGGGTGACGCGATCGTCGGAATCCACTCAAATTGCAGGAAATTCCGCGGCAACGACACGGCAATTAACATTCACACAGAATTGCTCACCGTTGCTCATTGTTGCTCGCCTCGGCAATATATTGCTGTGCTTTCACTTCTTGCTGCTAATCTAACGCGTAAATTTTAAAAGTTTTTTCAGTCTAGACTTTTATTTTGTCTAATTAAAATTAAAAGAGCTATATAAGATGTACCCACCTAATGAGGGCAGTTTCAGTGTTATTCTTAATAATTATTCCATTAAGGCGATCGTTTCTATAACCTATGCAACGATTACTATTTTAAGCGCCTTATAAACCGTTTAGCTAGGAAACCTTACACATAATGTTACTTAGATGAAGTATAAGACGTTCGGACGATTAAAAGATTATAAGTATCGGATGGAAATATAAGCGGCAACGATAAACCGTACCTTAAGTTACAGTGCGTGCGGGTAACGATGGCTTTCCTAACATTCGACTGATTTAGTTTTTCAATTGTATTTAGGCAAGCGCTCACGATACGTTGACAGACATACTATCTGGATGCTATCCTTTGAGCTATTATTACTATGTATAGAGCTAGCTATCCTGAGCAAAGGCCATGCTCCATTTTGTCAAGAGTAAACTAAATAAATTTATTTATTTACTAAATAAAATTAGTCGTCTAACCAGACAGTATAAACCCGCAGCGCTAGAACACTTCTGAAGGTGTAGTTTTCTCGCAACCAAAAGGTCAAAAGCAGCGTGATTTTCTTGGGGCTTACGCGTTTCGATAAGTACACACACAATGTCGCATCTGAATTTTTAGTCTATGACAAATGACGCAACATGGCGTCCACAAAATATTTTGCAAGATTTTTTTTTAAACTAGCAAGACTTATGTGCTCAAGAGCTAGCAAGTAACTGAGTGAAGTGCTGCCGGATGGCTGCACTTGAACGGAACACAGTAGTTATGTGTGGTGTCATCTCTATACGTAGTAATAATAGCTCAATGATGCTATCTATATATCTATCTAGATAATTTTGTGCATCATAATGACTGTTATGATGTCCATCAAATCGTACTTACAAAACAATACATTTAAGTATATTAGACAAACGTTTTTATACATTTCTAAAAATCCATTTATGAAGTATGCTTTAGTTAGATATGCAAATAATAACTGATGCTTCATAAAATTAAAAGTTTAGTTATAGCTGTACTAAAGTTAATGGTTACTGCTTTAAGAATCGATTTTAGAAATTGATGAGACCCAGAAAATTGTCGATTGAAAGATTTTTACTAAACAAAATAGTAACAAAACGTCGCTATGCGTAAGTTGTATTTCCCTGAAGAATCAATAATACAGACCAGTTTTGCAACAAAAATAGGTAGGTACTTATCTCAGCTAGATCTTTCAAAATACCATTCATAGCTAGAAATTATAATTTTATATAGATATTAAGTATTCTCTCGATAGGACCATCCAACATTTTCGAAACGTGCATCAGCATTTTAACGCTTTTTAAAGCGCCTGTAAACGCCCAATTGACATAATTTTTTTTTAACATCTAGTTAGATATTAAGGGCTAGGATAAACTGTTGAAAGCTCTTACAGCTAAGCTAAATACGTACATCAAGACTTGATCGCTTAACAGTGTCTTTACACAGCTATTGTTGCTACTGGAATAGCTGCAGAGCGTTCACAAAGCGTTGCCGTATAGTGTAAATCCAGCCTAATACACTCCACTAATATTTGGGTACGCACTATAAGGTTTAATTAAAGCTAGCTCCCGTTTCAAAGGCAGGTGTAAATCCGAGTGGGCAGCCAATTGTGACTTCAGGAGTGGTTCGGGCTTCACCCTTTGTAACATCCTTCATGAATACTATTATAATTAATTTTACAGAGTGTGCATAGGGCGCGCCTCTGTTCATGTTAATTCTTTTTTTACCTTACACTGAATGTTTTATGGCTTTTGAGTATTAATTTAGTTAATAATTTATTTAAATTGCTACCTAATTGCCTTTGTAATTTTGTATAGTGTAATTTAGTAAGAGGCTTTTTAAAAATGATTTTAACGAGTCATATATATTTGTTAGTGAAATATTTGTTTTAAAAATAAATCGTTGCCCCACACTATGTTTTCTACTGAATCGTGGGTACAGTAAACAAATATTCATCTCAAATGCACACACACCCACTACTATCATATAAATATTTTTCAGCTGGGTAATCGAACAAGCGACTCATAGTGCAGAAAGCTAATCGGTTAGACACTACATCAAACGTGTTGTAATACGAATATTACCAACAATATCACGGAATATATCTTACATAGTTCAGCTTTAAACATCATTGATCAAAAGTTAGTCCATATAAGTAATTCGTTGATCTTTATGTTTATATTGTAACACGTACGCCACGTATCAAATAATATTATTTCACAAGCTTCTAAGTTCTTCAAATAAATAACCATTTTAGCTTATACATAAGCTTCTCTATTTACATTATTGCCATTTGTCATGCACAATTCCAAGGCTTTATTTAACAAAGTTTCTTTGTTTCGCACTAAGTGGGGATCGAAACCCAGACCTCGTGATCCGCAGCCGCTGTTATAACACCACTAGACCAACGAGGTGGATCCTCCAAATAAATGACCATTACTCCAACAAATAAATTGTGTAGCAAAGTAATTCTTTTAAATTAATGTAGGTAGCGTTGTTTTTTAACGTAGAGACAAAGGCGGCCGGTACGCGGCTCTGAATTCAAAGAAAATACTATAATAATGTAAAGAGGGATGTTGTTGTTAAGTACAAAGATAAACTATTGCTCGTTTGTTTTATTTTTATTTTACATTGATGCTACTGTAAGCAGAGAGGATCATACAAAGGTTTTTAATAATGAAAACTTCTAATTTTTTTTAACATTATATACGAAACATCCTATCCTATCCTACTAATCCTACTAATATTATAAATGTGAAAGTTTGTGAGGATGGATGGGTGGATCTTTGTTACTCTTTCACGTCAGAACGGCCGAACGGATCTGGATGAAATTTGGCACAGAGATAGATTATAGTCTGGAATAGCACATGGGCTACTTTTTATTCCAGGAAAATGTACGGGTTCGTAAACCACGCGAGCGAAGCCGCGCGCGGAAACTACTAATATAATATTTATAATTATAGCAATTCGACAGAAATATATTTTGTTTATGAATGAATAAAAAAAAAGTTACATATCAAAGGAATATATGATTTTAGAACTATCAGTGGCTTCCTATAATGTCTGCTTTCGAGATTTTGGCTACATTGTGATAGCTATCAGATATATTGGCGGTGTTTGGTTTATCAATACTTATTCACAAATTGCCCGTGACTGAAATATTTGTCGGTGGCACTCTCGATGGGCGGTCGAGTAACGTGTATTTTCTTTTCAGTTCTTAGCTGACATTATTATAAGTATACCTATTACTTAGCGTTATGTCACTGTCATCTTTTTTTCGCATTCATTCTTTTTTTCGCGGTCAAATCGCTTGACTATGCGGACGTGTGTTTCAATTGTTTAGAATGAAATATAATTAAATATTCACAAATATTAGTGCGAATCGCGACGTATGTAAAATAAGTGTGTCACGAGTGTTACAGTACCTACTGACGTTTTACTTACATTGTGTAACAATGAATTAAATAACTTTTTAAAGTAAAATAGTGTATCTGTGTCAGTATGGCTAACGCAGAAACCAGCCCGTTTGGCCGTAGCCAGTTGTTACGGCGTAGTCCTCCTCCGACGCCGATTACGCAACCTACAGACCAAAATCCACCACCAGCATCCACTGATAATGAATTACCTGGAGAAATAGTTTCGACGCCGGAAATTCAAAAATGGTTAGGTTCTATTGATACCATCCTGACTGAGGTATGTACCATAGTAGCAGAAGGGAAAATGAACTCGGATCAGAAGCTCCGTGTCACTAATCTTTGCCGTAAGGTGACAAGTGGGACATCTCAGATGGCCGTCTTGTACCAATCACTCAAGCAAAAAACAATCCAGGCGCACCATAAGATTCAGGAACTTCAAGCTGATCAGAGCGTTTCAAGTGCTATCCATTCATTCCAAGAGGTAGTAGAAGCCAAACTGAAACCACCAGAGCCTAGTTCTTACGCAAACATGGTTAAGAGAGGCTCCGATAAATTTATCCGTCCAGAAAATCTGAGTTCTGTTGCGATATATCCCAATGATAAGACCAAGACGAGTGACGAGACGAAAACTCTAGTCCAAACGATTATCTCACCCGAAGAACTCAAGCTTCGTGTTCGTGGCCTAAAAAAAGTTAGAAATGGTGGTGTACTCATCAGTACAGACAATAAAGGGGACATCGAGAAGCTGAAGAATTCACAGAAGTTAGTTTCTTCGGGCCTTACAATTGAAGAACCGTCTAAACGCCGCCCTAGGATCGCTGTCATTGGTGTGCCCGTAGCTCTAACAGAAAAGGAGGTTTTTGACTGTATCTACGAACAAAACCTATCCGACAAATTGGCCGATACTTCTCGTGAGTCTTTTTTGAAAACGATAAAATTGAGCCATAAATCGGGTAAGAAAAACCTTCCTTCATGTAATTATATCTTGGAAGTACCTGCTAGTATCAGAAAAATCCTGATAAACCAAGGCCGAATCTTCATTAACTGGACATCGTGCCCAGTAAGAGATTTTACAATAGTTACCAGGTGCTTCAATTGCCAGCAGTTCGGACACGCAGCCAAGTATTGCCGTGAAACAGGCCCTACCTGCAACCACTGCGGAGAGACAGGTCATTCCTTTAAGGAATGTAATAACAAAGCTGCTGCCCCCAAATGTGCGACGTGCAATCGCTTCAAGAGGAAGTGTGACCATCCGACGGGTGATGTAAATTGTCCTGCACGGAAACACGCAGAGGACAACTATATTAATTCTATTGATTATGAGGGCGCCTAAGAGCGCCAGCCTTTATCTTATTTATAAGCACATTTACACTCGTTTTTCGCGCGTTTTTATATTTATACATTTATTCTATTTCTTTAATTATTATGACTCATCAGTTGCTTTATGATTTAGATGGTTTTTCTGTGTCTGATAACAAAGTCTGTAAAGTTGAAGAATGCAAACAACTACTACCGCATAGGGATAAATCATTAATTTTAATAACACAGAACATTCGCAGTATAAATCGGAACATGAATGGGTTTGAAGTTTTGTTATATAATCTTGATATAAGTTGTGATATTGTCGTTCTAACAGAATGTTGGCTGTCGAATCAGACAACCAGTTTACCAATCATTGATGGGTATTCTTTGCATAAAACTGATAAAAATATCAATCAAAATGATGGTGTTGTAGTTTATATCAAGAACGTTTTTAACGCAACAGTAGAAGAACCATTATTTAAGGGATTGTAATTGCTTAATAATTAAGTTAAATTCAGATATTGTAATTTTAGCTATTTATAGGCCGCCTTCTCAAAATATTGAAAAGTTCTTAGACTGCCTCAACATTTATTTAAAACAATTGTCTTCTTTTAAAAATATTATATTAATGGGTGATATGAACATTAACATAATCCCTGGAAAAACTGATTCCCATGCACAAAACTACCTGAATATTTGCGCATTTCATGGACTTTTACCTGCTCATTCTCATCCTACACATCAGAGTGGGTCATGTTTAGACCATATTATTCTAAAAAGTAACAAATCATCCACAACATTAGTGACTAACTCTGCACTCACCGATCACCAAGCTGTATTGCTATCGCTGCAAATAAAATTACCTAGAAAAAACTGCATGCGTAGCTATAGTAGTGTCAATATGACAAACCTTGAAACGGACATACGTAATATTAATTTTGACCCCGTATACAAAACAAAGGATGCAAATATTGCTTTAGATTATTTAATATACTCATTACAAGCTACAATAAAGAAAAATACTTTCGCTAAAAAAATCCCTAGAAAGTTTAATAATATCAAGCCGTGGATCACACCAGGTCTAGTCCGCTGTATAAGACACAGGGACAACTTGCACTTAAAATCGAAACTTGCACCAGATAATGAGATACTCAGTATAACTTACAAAAGGTATAGAAATTTTTGCAACAACCTATTGAAAAAACTAAAAATTCAGTTTGATAAAAATGAATTGCAAAAGGCAGGAAAGAACAGTAAACATGTCTGGAAATTTATCAAAATGAAAACATTCAGATCAAAAAATGTTGAACCACCGCTTGATTTATTATCAGCACAGTTAAATCCAATTGTAGCAACGAATAATGTAAATAACTTTTTTGTCAACATTGGTAAAAACCTAGCAGAAAAATCTTTAAATTCTTTAACTTCTTGCCCGCAATATTCGACTGAAACATTCTCTACAGTTAATTCTTTTGTTTTGTTAAATACTGACATCGATGAAGTACTGAGAATAATAACACGGTTAAAAGACGATTGTTCTGTTGGGTGGGATAATATATCTAATAATATCCTAAAAAGATATAAATTTCTGCTTGCCCCGCCTTTAACTCACATTTTCCAGTTGTGTTTAAACAAAGGTGTTTTCCCTAAGTTGCTTAAAAAAGCTATAGTGACCCCTGTTTTCAAATCTGGAGACAAAGACTGCATTAATAACTATAGACCAATTTCAGTTTTAACAGGTATCTCAAAAATCTTAGAAAAAATTATAAACTGTAGACTAATAAAGTACTTAGAAGAGCATAAACTACTTTCAGACAGACAGTTTGGCTTTAGACCGCATAAATCTACCAGTCAAGCAGTACATCAATTGACAGATTATATTACGACCAATCTAGACAATAGCATGCATACAATTGGGATCTTTTTAGACCTTGCCAAAGCCTTCGACACAATTTCTGGCTCTATACTTTTGCACAAGCTTGAAAAAATTGGGATAAGAGGGACACAACTAAAACTTTTGACTGATTATCTTAGCGATAGGCATCAATGTGTGAAAATTGGCCAATTTATAAGTTCTGAAGTAAAAAATAGTTGCTATGGAATACCTCAAGGGAGCATTCTGGGCCCTACTTTATTTTTAATTTATATAAATGATCTGTGCAACTTGTCACTCCAAAATGGCATAACATTGTCATATGCGGATGACACAGCGTTATTATTTACAGCAAAATCCCGCACTGAAGTTTTCCAATGTGCTCAGAATGGCTTTAATATGGTCACAAATTGGCTCCATAATAATTTACTAACTTTAAATGTCGAGAAAACCAAGTACATTTTATTTAGTATGAGGAATACTAACATACCGATGACTAACATAAACATATACGCACATAATTGTAAATCAAATGCTGACACTGCATGCGCATGCCCCACTTTAGTTAACGTAGACTATATGAAATACCTAGGTGTCACGCTTGACACAAATTTAAACTTCCGTAAACACATTGACTCATTATGTACCCGAGTTCGTAAACTAATTTATGTTTTTAAGAATTTACGTAACATAGCTGACTATAACTTAATAAAACAGGTTTATTTAGCTTTATGCCAATCCATACTAACATATTGCATAACATCCTGGGGTGGAGCTGCAAAAACAATTTTGCTCCCTTTGGAACGTGCTCAAAGAGCAGTTCTCAAGGTAGCCACTTTTCGACCTTTTTTGTTTCCCACTCAGAAGCTTTACGCGGCATGTAAGGTACTAACAGTTCGACAATTATTCATACTGCACATCGTTCTACAACAGCACACTGAACTACCTTTTGCCCCCATACCTTCTGACAGGAGAAGAAAAGATGTGGTATGCACAAGGCCCCAAACGAAACATGCATTTATTAAAAGATTTTACGTTTTCCTAGGTCCTTACTTATATAATAAGCTTGATAAGATCCTTAAATTATATAGTTTTACATATACAAATTGCAATAAAATGCTATCGGAGTATTTAAGGCACTTAAATTACACAGACACAGAAAAACTCTTAGACGTCTTAGAATAATTTTGTAATTTTTATAAATTATTTCGCCCATGACATTGTGAGTATTGAATTTTATTTTATTTTATTTTTGTATACATACTTGTTAAGATAGTTTTTAAACATTATAATAAATTATAGTCCTTTTTTATATTGCATAAACAAGCGACGGCCTGAAACACAGGTTGGTAACAACTTAGCTCAGGCAGGCTGCTTCTAATATAATTAGAAATAAGTATTTTCTTTTTGTAATATAACTTCATATTTTAAAAATACACACTAACCTCATATAAGAAACTACTAACATATATCTACCTAATTACTAAATACTTTGAAATTATTATGTATTATTTTTGTGAAAGTTTCTAATAAATTTATTATTATTATTATTATTATTATTATATAAATACGAGTATATCTGGTACCTATGTTTTCAGTTTAGTTCAGTTTCGCATTTTTAACAGATTTAAATTTGGCGAGCTACTACAAGCGTCACAAGTGTATGATACTCTTCATGATACGATCTGATCTTTATAGTTTAAAAATAAAATTATTCTTATTCTTATCTCGAACACACTCTTGAAGCTCATAGCTAAATAGACTGACAGTCTATACGATTATTTAAATTATTTTTGAAGCATAATTGTATTTCAAAGCTATTAAATAAGAAATAGTTATATTTGTGATTGTCTTCGTATATTCTTGACATTTATACTAGGTATACACGGTGATATGTTAAATAGAGGAGTGATTACATAAGTAATGAGAGGTTACCAGTCAATCGTCCACACCCGCTAGAATTAATTATCCGTTCACCCTTGCTTACTCTAAGTTCCCTTTGATTTTAACAGCTGACTTTATGTTATGTTACCCTTTGGACTTCACAATTAATCAACACCCTGACCTTTAGAGAGTAAAACTTTTAAGGGTAAACAATTACAGGTAAAAAAATAAGTGAATGAAAAGAGTCTATCATGTGGAGAAGCACGAATACACTGAAGTCAACTAGCGGCTTAAGTTCCTAGTTCTAAAAATGAAAACCAGAGATAGAGGTATTTTTCCTTAGTACAGTACTGTTATATTTATTTTGAACAATTATAAATGTTCACTCCACATGTTTACAATATTGGTAGTGCGTGTAGGTGATACATCGGTCACGAGACGTTTTTAAAGCGAAGCATTAGTCACGCGCTATATATCGCGAGTTTTCATCAAAACTTCAAACAAATGTCTCTCGCCGGAGCTCTTCAACTAATTTATTTCTGTTCACAGCTATTTGTTTAATAACGTTTTTTGTTGCGCATATTTTTATCGAGCCCTAGTGAGTTGTCGTGCCTATGTTCGGGATTTTTGAAGGGACACTGAGTAGTCGGGTCAAATCTATGCTTATGTATTTGTCATAAATATGTTTATATAAGCACTTCATTTAAATGATATATCATATCAATCTTTGTATGACCTTTAGATAGTTGTTCTGTATGAGTGGGTGCGTGTGGATATGAATTTTAGGTTTGTCAATTATACACAGGATACAAAAGAATGACTAGTGAAAGATCCTAATCATTTTAAAAGAAAATACCATATTCATCTGCACAATTTTCGAAAAATAAATCTGTAGTCAGTTTTTTTGGAAATATTTATGGAATTTTGTATTCCATGACAAAATTCCGTAAGGTGATCCGGGCTAATACGGTCTTTATTTGAATATATGCAATATAAAATTGTTATTTCTGATGAGAAAAAGTAGACAATCATAATTATTTTGATTTGATGTAGTTCAGACGCTATAAAAGGAATTTCTATTAAGTTAGATGTCACCCAATTATTTTTACCTTGTTATATTATTATATAACAAGGTAAAAGTCCGTACTTACCATGTCTGTATGTGAATGTCAGTAAAGGAAATTCCATTTAAGGCATCAGGTTGTAGGTACCCTTTCATCACTCTCACTCGAGAACTTCGTTCTGTGTAACCCTTTTCCTTAAGAATGATTGCACAGTATAAGTACCAAACCTGAAGGATTGCGAAGGTTTATTGATAGCAGTGTTTCTACTTGAAACTAAAAACTAGCCTGAGTATCTAACTTAAGGTTTGATTTACTTAGTTGCATCAGAGGTCGGTCCCATTAACCTATCTACAGTTTAACCTACGACATAAGAATTAGACATCTCATATAAGTTATGTCCAATTTTCGTGTCCAATTGGGTTAACCGCCGATAGATAGGTTATTGGAACTGACCGTTAAGTAACACGGCCAATTCAAGGATCTTGGCAATATTCCAAGAACTCAAGAAGACCCTGACGAATTTTCACCAAAATAACTTGAAATGTACACAAAGCAAAGTGAAATAAGTTTGTTTAACAGCATCCCCTTTCACCCTGCCCTATCTTTGTTACTGGATCAAGATTGGGCTAAATGGACGGCACTTTCTTCAGACTGTGCCATAATTAAAATGCTTTAGTGTTTATGTTAAATTGTGTCGTAAACCTGATTTAATGTTGAGAGTTATTAGCTGAGGGCCGCGGAACAGCGAATCGACTTTGAAGTGTTAAAGGTGTAACAGGAATTCGTAATAGACTTGTTGTAATATCGACATTTCAGTTGAAAATATATTATTGCTCATATATAGTCATATTTTTTTTTTTAAACATTGCCCCACACTAGGATTTCTCCTGTGTCGTGGGTACAGTTTACAAACATACATGTCACATGCACACACAACCAGACCCGAAACAACTATCTGTAGATCATACAAATATTTGTTCCGTGCGGGGATCGAACCCGCGACACGTAGCGCAGCAGTCGATCTCTCAACCACTGCACCAACCGTGCCATCATATAACGTCTCACAGACCATTGCTCAGTGTATGAAAAGTCAATGTTGCGTTATCGTAGCGTCATTGTAGACGTGAAGTGAGAATGGTTTTGACAGTTCATACAAAATAAGGAATCTGTGTCAGCATTGGCGATATAATTAACGTCCGTGTGAATAGGCCCGTATTATCATGACTGGCAATATTTCACCACACTACATACCTACTATATAGCTACAATTCCTCCAGTTCAATTTACAGCTTAGATTTTAATATATCTATGTTTATTTACCAAACGCAACTAGTCACATGTTACTTTCAACTTTATATTTTAACTGCAATTAATATGTAACGGAAGTTATCTCGTGGTTTGGCGTTTCCGTTACCAAAGTAAACGTAAACGTATAAGCCGTGGTTAGGCTCCTCTTACCCTGTGGTTAGGTACTTTAAGCCCGATGTGTATACGACCCTTTACGTGTATACATATTGATTGCTATATGGTGATTAAACGTTTTATACCTTTCTTACCAGTAGTAGTTTCGGTAGGAGATAAATGAAAATCAGTTTTTTTTTAAATGTGCATATTAATCGTTGATTGACTTAGTGAGTGTCATAACGTGACGGCATGGTTGGCGCAGTGGTTGAGAGAACGCACGTAAAGCCGTTGGTCCTGTGCCTGATCTCTCTCCGGTCTTGTCGGATTGCCGTCCCATCGGACTATGAGAGTGAAGGAATAGAGAGAGCACCTGTGTTTGCGCATACACTTGTGCTCTATAATATCTCCTGCGTAGTTGGCTAATCTCAGGTGAGATTTGCCGCCGTGACCGAAATCGGTCAGGAGGACATTATTATTATAGTGTCATAAACCAACGCTAGAAATTTGTTAATTAGAACAGTTCATTTCGTATGAAAGAGCAATATGGGAACCAAACCACTTGCCATGCTGCCGAAGTCATTGTATTATGTTATGCAGTCTCGTTCAGGATAATATAATATATAGTATAATGTTTCAAGTTTACACAGCGAGATTGCTTCACAACCATTCGAACTCAATAAATATTTGGAATCAACTCCACCGTTGACTTGAACAATACCAATCACAAACTTTAGGCCACTGCCACGCAAACAATTCTGCTTTGGCATCTCTTTCTTTATGCATAGCCTCGCCCCTTTCCTTGGAAAGTACGCTTTATAGAGCTCCAGAGCTCTACTTAATACCACTTTAAATTCTAGCTTCAATATCTTATTAAAATATGAGTTTGCGAAAATGTATCCCTAGAGATCTGTCCCTGATTGACTGTAACATATGCATGACTGACATAACATTTGATTAACATAAATTAACCCTGTAAATCCCGAAGTATTAGGCACTTATATGTACTTTTAGACTATCGATACGGTATCAAGCCATAGGCAACCTACGTATCAAGACCTAAATACCTATACTGTGATAATTACTAAGAAAAGTCCATATAGTAAATTGAGTGGCGCAGAATTCAAACCTAGGATCTTTTAGAAAGTTAGTTTCTGATGCACTAAAACACGTTGACTGAACTAAGTTACATATCTAAAGCTTACGCTCCGCAGCTGAACTTGCAACAGACTTTGTGAGGCCATTAAATTATGATCTCAGAGGTATAACCCTTCGCTCTCTCCTTGATTAACACCCAGATTGACGAGTGGATCCAGATTATAAATGAACGTTTTTATTGAACACGTCTTCCGGTGCGCAGTTACTTAGCGTCAGAAATATGAGATATTGCTGTGTATGATCGAAGTATGCTGGAAATTGAGTTTTCCGGGTGAGGAGCTCAAATTAAGGGGTAGGGGTGGTTAAGAGGTGGATAAGGTAGCAAATTAGATTATTTTACGTAATACGCGTTGGTGAATGTGGTTTATTACTGAAAGAAAAATAAAAATGACTTGGATACAGATACATAAATACTTGCTTGATAAAATCAACTTAGATAAGCGATTTTAAAAAATTACAAGATTTTACTTATTGAAAATGAAAAACGATGAGCTCTCCTTATCTGGATTCATCTCATCGAGGGCAAGTATTGCCTATTTAGAAAATCCGCAAGGAAAAGTAAATGAAAATTCTATCGGTAGGTGGCCATTGATAGCCTCATTTTCTTCATTTAAGTTTGATAAGCGAAATGACAAAAATGTCTAGCTTAAAGGCTTTTAAAGCTCACTGTCCTTGGTTTTACGGACGCCAATTTTGTCTAGAGGGTTTTATTCTGTGACGCAAGCATCCTTATCTAGGTTGACATCTTAGCTCTCGGCTATATCAGAAGGATATTTCTTATCTTGTCATTTTCAGAGCTAAGTTCAGTAATTTCAGGCTGTGCTAGTCAGTTATAAGAGTGCCAGGACGTCGATGATCAATCATTACCGTGATGAGTGTTCTAAAAGACAAAGTTTTTCTATCGTGCGCCGGAACTTGGATAAAGATTCATTGTCCCCGTTGTGTGCGTAAAACGATTTTCTGATGCCATCGACGCCACAAAAGATGGGGGGCGAAACTTTTAAAAATTATCGTCTCGGGCCCAATATCGGGTTCGGGTCAGGGCTGCCGCAATAAATTGCGAATCGATTTCGGGTGCATGCCAAATCGAATGGAATTCGATTAACAAGACGATTTCTGTGGCCATTTGTCAATTAGTGACTTTAACATTGGGAAACGTTACGTAGCGTACCTATCTACGTATATTAATATCAATTTCTTTTTAACTTAGTACATAATTTATATTAATTTTCAAATTGTATTGACTTTTGTAGAATGTAACAATTTCATATTACTTCTCTTATTTTTCTTCTTAGTTATTTTTAATATAGCTTTATCAGAGATAAGAGGTATGTGCGTCCAATTTAATTTCACACTGTTTTACAGATCGATTACACTTTACTCGAATCTTCCCACCTCTACGCTCAGGCTCTCTCTTCATCCTTCGACATCAATGTCCATTAAGAGACTGGCGAAGTTTTGGGGGCCAAACAACTCCTGTGAAGTGAAGGTGTGTGGGGTCTATAATAGGTATCGTAATGGCCCCCGTAAATGGGGTAGGAGCCAGCATTGTAAAAGAAAAGTTGTATGCACAGGTAATATGAGAGAAATTGGTGTATAAAACGCAGGAAATTGTAATTTAGGGCGAGTGTACCAATATTTTGTTTTTATTTTACTTTTCCAAAATTTTCACGACTTTTAGGGGAAAGGTTTACTCGGTGCTTATTGGAACTTTGTTAGCAAGTGAGAAGCTTATTTTCATGTTTCATGTGCTTTATTATTACATGAGACTATAAGTTGATTTTTACTTTTATTACGTTCATCTGAACTGAGGCAAACCGGTTGAGTCGTAAGAGCACTCACAATTTTAATAAATGTGTAGTAAGCTTCATTATGTACAGCAGTTTTGCATCGCCATGTAGGAGTATGTTATAGCTTAGAGCACGTTGAACTCTCATTCAACTCTTTCGTATCAAAAGGTCAAAACGATGGTAGCAAATGGAGAGCAGTGGCGATTGCTCCACCGACAAGAGCTAAGCTCTTAAATTAAAAAAGAAGAACTCTAATCGAAACCTTCGTTGAGAACCATAACCAGCTTTCTTCTTTTAGTATATATCAGTCACTCTTGCCTATCTGATCATCTGTAAGATAAATCATGGAAATAAAATTCTTAATAGGAATTCTGTACTCAGAAACTTTGTAAAAAATCGTTATTTCCGAACTTAAAGACGGCTGGTTTTGTCAAACTTTACTTTGCGTTACTTTGTCTCAGTTTCGCGTTACATTTATCAGTCGGGTCTGGGAACCTTCCACAACTGCTGCGTATACCTACAAAGTGTTATAACATCGAACATACTTAATCATGTGTTATTGAAGTTTTAGTTGTAGACATGTCCTTGACGAGATATCATCCTGCAAACCCGGCTTTAGCTAAATTTCCAAGTTCAGGTTATATAACAACTTCTACAGAAGCTGTTACAGTGTAAGAGCAAAGGAGTGACGCAACGATACGAATGCTTTGTTTCACATACACACATTTCCTTTCATTCCCGAAACAGAACTAAACAAACATACTTTGCATACACGTACCGCACAGAATCAGGTATGCCACCCGCATCCCATGCTTCAACACATCGCATACAAAAATTAAAAAAGAAACCCATCACGTCCGTTTTTCGGAGTCTTTGTTTCGCCCCGATTCTCTACGTCACATCCGCCAATCGAAAGATTAAAAACTTTATTTTGGTGCGCAACGAAATTGTTTAATCAAAGCGTCGTTTTGAGGATAAAGGAACGGACCAATGTGTGGAAGTGCGGGGAATGTTGGTATATAGTGGAGTAGGGACAGTAGGTGAGTCAGTTGTGGTAAAATATACGAGTTAATGTTTTTTTATTTCGTTTTACGCATCTCTGTCATAGAATTGGTATATACTAGGAATTGTGTGAAAAAAAATGAAATAGAAATAAATAAATGCGGTTAATAAATAAATAAACACGTTTGTAGGGCAGAAGGTGATTCATATAACTTGGTAAACTTAATTATAACAACCTTAAGATTAAGGTCGTTTCAATATTTCAATCGGTAAATTCATTTTTTTAACCTTGCCCCACACTATGACTTCTCCTGTATCGTGGGTACGGTTTACAAACATACATGTCACATACACATACAACCAGACCCAAAACAATTATCTGTAGATCATACAAATGTTTCGTGCGGGAATCGAACCCGCGGTACCTAGCGCAGAAAGTTAACCACCTAGCCACTGCGCCAAACGTGCCGTCATATATAATATACTTAGATTAAGTTTCCTATTATGTGGACTCATACTAGTTTCAAGACTAATCACATGACAATCACTATTCCATCCATTCAAAGCTACTTCAATTTAAAATTTAAAAAACTAAATTATTTTCTTTAATCACTGTATCACTTGATGACTGATATAATTAAGCAGCGAAATAGTATTTAGTATTTTCACCGAATGTTAAATTAACGAAAAAAGCCGAACATTTTAGTTTGTAATTAGTACAGTCATTTATTTACTTTTTTGTGAGGTTTTGACATGATACTCCATTTGTGGAAAATATTTTGCGCGTTGAATATTTTGTTTCAATTAATTATGACACGTTTTACTAATTATTACGAATGATAAGTATTTTCTACGGGAATACGGATGTGACTTTAAATTTTAAAACACTGTGTACTAACAAAACTAATTATTTACAATTTATTTACATTGTTTTATTGAATCCACTGGAACGAGTAAAATATATTAAAATGGCGTCCACACAGCGTAGCAATAAGCGCTATGTATCATGAAAGAGACGATGTGTATGTGTTCCGCTGCTACATTCTGCACTGTGACCAAAACGAACGTTTTTATTTCAAATGTACAATTCGAATATTTTAAATTTATGCCGTTATGCTTGGTCGTAAATATGGGAATTTTCTCCGCGTCTAGCTTACGTATTTCGCATATGAGAACTATAAAACAGTGTCACGTAGCGTCTATGATAGTAAATGTTATGTTTATGTTATTTTAAATGACTACAGGCGGCGCACTGCCGCTGGTAGTTACAAAAGGAAACAGTTTCGATACTTGTAGAATTATGACCTACATATTTATACGGTCCTTTTTACGCATACTGTATCTCTGTTCACGACTTTGTGGACGTAAGATAATTTTGACGAATTTTTTATCATTAATTTTTCACCTGTGAAAATAATATGATTGACAATACGACATTTAGGTTAAATAAACAGTGTGATACAATAGCGAAATAGCTTTTATGATTTTGAGATTCGCAAATATACAATTATCCTTCGGGTAATTAACAATTACGGTACGGTATCTGCACTAGTATAATTGAAGTCTATTAGGTAATAAACCAGTACTAATCAGTATTTAACTAAGATAAACTCAATTTGTAAACCAATAGCGCAAGCAATCTTCACAAATCTGAACTATTATAATCTCAACAAAACCGAAACATTATTTCATCCCACTAATACTTCGGCTCTTCCAAACTAAAAGTTCCTTTACACGACGACATGTTCGTTAGGACTATTTTTAGCTATATCGCGTAGTTTAAGAGATTTTCGCGAACTTTATTGGGTTGGGATAGTTTCAGAGCTCACTTGTCCAACTTTTCGTGTAGGACGGCCTGCATCTTTTATACCATAGGGAAGTAATCTCATTTTTTGTTGTTTTGTTTGGTATAAGCAGGCCCGGGTGAACGATATTAATACTTTTTGACCTGTCTTTTATAGGGTTGGGCGAGGAACTTTTTGTTATTTGTATAAATCAATATACGTCAGTAACAAAAACGAGATACAGATACCTACATACACGAATAAGAAACTATTGAGCATTATTGAGCACGAGTTTATCACGTGGCTGACTGCTCAAGGTGCCTCATAATATGTCATGTTTCGTTCTTGAAGCCTCTTTCCTTGCACTCTAAATAGTGATATTCAGCTACATCTAGTTAAAATAAGACCCAATTCGTACTAGTAACGTAGCCGTATGTTATAGCGTAAGCAGTATCGCACCCTGGATAGGTAGGTGTGTGGATCAATATCGTTATTTTTGCGAGTGATGTCCGCCACAACGCGTCATATCCCCTCGTTGCTGTGTGTCTAGACAAATTGTGCCCGAGCTTCAGGAACATCTTTTAATGTGTTCCAAATACCGTATGCGTACAGTCAACATCAAAAAGATGTATACACGTAGCGAAATTCTAACGCTTATTCTTACCATGTATTTTTATGTGTCCGCATATATTATGTATGAAATTGGTCAACATTTCTATTACTATTTCTTCTGAAATTCGCTTTAGAATTTCGCTACGTGTATACATATTTTTGGTACTGATGTACATACCTACATATGTTATAATTTGGTAGTTAAAATGTTTGAAAACCTTGGACGCGCTGCATATAGCTATTAACATATAGGTGTAGTAACTTGGAGAGGCTCTTGTCGTACACCCTAACATATTTAACAGAAGTGGTTGAGAAATTAATATACAATGTTTAGATGGAAAATTAGAAAAAGTAAAATATAAAAGAAAATTTACGTTATCTTTAGCTAGGTTCTAGAGATATATTCTCATAGTACATATCAGATTTATCACCAAACTGCTTACCTTTCCTCTCAAGCCGAAAAACTCGAGTGAAGGAAAAAGCTTATTACGTATTACGTGTAGGTAGGCAAAAACTGCGTAACCTATCATCATTTAGACGCTCCTGCAATTTATACACATGGCTTCCTTATAGCACAACCCAATACCGCTACATGGAAACCTTCAGAAGACCCACTAGCCAAGGTTGCGTACTGGTGCAGTTTAGGATCAATTTCAGGAGCTGGTTCCGGAAAAATAGGAACCGTACTTAAGGCACTCTTCATTCATCTTATCATCAATACAATGCTTGTTGGAATTCCATAAGAGCGCGGCACTTTACCAATTAAATTAGCCAAATTATTTAACTATTGCCTACACCTAGGTAGCCACAGCCTACAGCCTACACATGGCTATCTTTGTTTTGTATCCACGGTCGTGGGTCTATGTTGTTATGCTATGAACCTTCTGCATTCGACTTAGCTATGCCAGTACCCTAGCTCTATTTTACCGATCTAGCAAAGAATGGGCAGGACGTGGGATCCAAAAATGTGCAACGTCGCTAGAAAGAGACCTCTTGTTTTTGTAAAGGGACCGAAAGTAAAGATTTCAAGAAGAAAATGTTTTTCATGAAGTATTTTTTGTTTTTAGGCAAAATGTCGGGATATTGGTCTGTACCCCTTGTGTAAGTTTCTTTTCAGAAATTCGATTTACTACATAGAACGCGTTCGGCGCTCCGATTGGTGGAGACCACGAAACAGACCAATCGGAGCGCCGAACGCGTTCGATATAATAAATCGAATTTATCAAAAGAAACTTACACTAGTGAAGTACAGTAGGGTAGGGTACAGTAGTGAATAAAAAATTATATAATAATGTAAAGATTTAACGATTTAAAAAAATTATACGTCATTTTATATGAACTAGTCCTAACTGTGTAAACTGTAACCTTAAGACTTAACAATATGACTGATAAAATTCCGTCACTAATTTTAGATAAACCAAATCAAAAACTTGTTCCTTTTTATCTTAAGAAAAGGTTATACTTAAACCTATCTATCTATAACTTATCTTTAATCTATCATCAATATCCAATATCGCAGAAAGTTTCCGAACTCTACGGAGCAGACAAAATATCTAGGTAAACACTTTTATCAACACTAAAACTAGTGTTTATAACATTAGTGTTCCACTTTATCGAGAAACTTGCTCATCTAGTGCTTTTATGATCACAGCACACATTTTGTATCGACATTACGTTCAAACTTTACTGAAACTATATGTATTACGATACTCTCCAATACATTTTCTTTATTCTACCTTTCAATTTATTGCTAGAGCCCTCTTTTCATTATGTAATAACAGAATCCTGCACTTGTTGTTAGAAAGTACCCACATGATTTTCTTAATCCAAAATTTATCTTTGTCACTGGCAGTCCATGAAAGCTTACTGAAAACACAGAATTTTTAATCAAAACTTCAGTAAACTGAACTTATTGTTTTTTAATCACAACAAAATATTGAAACAATAGCCACTTGATTATAATGATAGGGTCAATTGAGAATACGTAATCAGTTTCAAATGTTACTGTTTGGTAGTCGGCAGCTATTATATTACACTATAAGTCATTCGGCTCTGTGAGTATAAAGGTTTGTTGGTTTAATGTCAAATAGTGGGCTTGAGCAGACTGTCGACTGATAGAAAAGTTTATTCATAATGAAAGAGTGTATTTAGAACGTATATGAGAATGCGCACACGACACCAATCTCCGGAGTTTTTCATTACGACTGCACTGATGTGAGTGATCAATCGAACGTCTGCTTGAACCCAAAAATTATCACTCTTTTTATCATCATTTATATTAGGTGCGATTTGCCGCTTGATACTGTAAGCTAATGAGCGGTGCGTGGCGGGATACATCACGAACTGCACGCTATTTCTTCTATTTTCTGTACTTTTTTTATATAATAATAGTGTAACCTATTTGAAAACTACCGTATCTACTCGTACCTATAACCTTGACCGATAAATTTTATGGCGTACACCAAACTCCTACTCTTTAGTCGCATATGAGACTCATGAGGAAAATTAGCGTGGATTTAACTGTTCAAGTAATCAAAGTAACCGTACTGCTTCTTAGAAGCAACCCTTAATTTATTACGTGTCTAATGAACCGTACTGCTTCTTAGAAGCAACCCTTAATTTATTACGTGTCTAATGATGGAAACTGTTTTCAAACTGGTGTTAACGTACATAAGCGTATGGCAATTCTCACATACAAACCTACATACAGTACAATTTAACGTTTTCACTTTAGTCTGTAATATCAGACATCTGGCAGTACACCATTTCATTTCATGCTGTTGAATTAATTAAATATTTTATGAAGGTTTATTATGCGTATCATGTTCTCAACTATAATTTCTTATTATGAACTTTCTTTTCAGATATACGGTATCAACAATCAGTGACGGCGTCGATGTGTAGTGCGCGAGTGTTAGTGCGTGAGTGACGTTGTGTTGCGCGAGTGTGCGCGCGCGCAGGGGCGTGGCATGCGCAGGGGGGGCGTGCGGGGCTCGCCCCGCTAGCGACATGCGCGCACGCGACGCTGCGCACCTCGCCTTGCTGCTGCTGGCGCATCTTGTACCGCCCGGTAAGGATTTATTAGAATTACTTATTTCTAGACATTAGCTCTTATAATTCTAAAACAGTCTGCTCTAAGTCTCTCATGCAAAATGATACCCAGAAATCTTTGTTCCGTTGGTTAAGAGCAGGGCTTGCTCTGTAGATTCGTAACGCGGTGGATAGATTATAGCCCAATAGACAAGCTCGCTAGGCAATCTCTTTTTGCATAATTGTTGTTGTTTTTATAATAAGACGGGTAAAGTAGCACCCAATCTATTCGTATTTTCCTGATTTCGTACGAAACCTTTACTCTTCTATAGGAAATATTATTAACAAGCTATCAAAATCCAACGAAATTGGCTGTAGTTTTCCTTTGTGTGTTCACGTCTTCTTTGTAACATAAAAGAATAATATTCACTGAAGAAGAATGTGTTTGTAAATAAAATGAAAAGAAACTAGAAATATTATGTCAGCGTTACATTAACACAATCTATTGTACTGCTTAGTAGGGGAATTATTCATAGCGATTTATCGTGCACGACAGTTCACGCTGAATGTATCCTTCGCGTCATAACATAACACATGAATATCTGGAAAATAAACGGAAAAAATATTATTCAGCCTTTTTCATATTCATCGGTTTATTTGTCGTAACGACAAAACACTCGAGCGATAAGGGTTTCATGTTCAAATTTAGCCGAGCACGGCTCTAAAATGGCCAATAAAACGCGGAATTGATGCTCAACCGGCCAAAAATTGTTTTATCTCCAAAGTTTCCTCACCGCGCCGATAGAAAGGGCGATCCTTGTTGAAATTGAAAAGCGTTTGGTCGTGGGGCGCGGAGGGCCCGCTCTATGAATAAACTCGATAAAATTTACCTAATCGTAAAAAGTTGGGGACGTGGACCTTTAGTAGATACGGCCTGGGTCCCGACGCCCCGAGCTGAGCCCGCGTGTCACGGGCCAAACTGCGGGATACTACCAAACTGGGGACAATAACATTAAATTCGAGTGATTACATCGGCAAAAATCGTTATAACTTTGGCGAATATAATTTAAGTATTAAATCGTAAACGTGGAAGTGTGATAGAGCGACTATAAAGCCGTTAGCCGTAACGTAAGATCTGAATGTTTTGCCGCGTCAGTGACCCGCTCGGGAATCTCCGCTGCTCCGAATGCCGACGATGTTGATCAATTCTATGTAGAATTCTAATAAATAAGTTATGGCCAAGTTGCTCAACTAAAGCACTCGGCAGTTTCAAAGTTATGAGGGTTTTAATGATGCAGAATCCCATCAAACGTCACAACATCAAACTGCGCCACTTGTTTATTAATGGGAAAAGTTTCGACGACCAAAATACAAGCAAAGACACGGACGTTTATGGGAATTCTCTGAGACCCTTCATGAGGTTTCAGCAAACGAGCCTCGTCTTGATGATTTCCGACATGGTTGATGAGATACAGAAATAATATACGTAAAACTATTGATTTCATATTTATAAGTGTGATTTATTAACATTGTTTCGTTGATTATTTAATTGTCCATGTAGGTGTAGTCCATGGTGTGACGTCTATTTTTTATATACTCGGGTACTTCATTAATTCGGAACCCAATCAACCTTCCCTATAATTTGAAGCCACTAAGTAACTAAGTGACCTAGCACATGATGAATGAATGGATGGATCTCTGAATTCACAAATCAATGTGGACCTCCATGTTGAAAATCATCCCTCATCATCATCACTGACGGGTTTTTTTCTTTTTTCATTGTCAACTTACTTATTTTATTTATATATGTACTATCACCGTCCATGACTTCTTTGAACCTAAAGTTACCTTATCGGATTTATTTAGTGAGTCTGTATATTACATGTTTTAAATAAGCAATCGAGCGGGGGGCTAATTTGTAAATATCTGTTCACATCACTTCAGTGAAATTAATTAAGAGTTAAAAGGCGCCTATCCACCTACTTTATCATTTGAAACGCATAGTGGTCTGTATGTAATACTGCATATATTGAACGATCAGTGAAATAATAATTGAATATCTTTTCTAGACCTGCTTTTCTGATGTATTTCTTAGTTTAGTACATCAACACAAGAAACGAACAACGGCATTGTATGATTATGATTTACGATGAATAAGCATTATTATAATTTTTGTACTAGCACTGGCGATAAATAGGACTTATCGCTGGTCTCTAAATGTACAGGATGTTAGATGATGTATGAATAGTACAATATAAAACAAGTATGAGATATTATTTTCATCATAGTAAACATATAGTACAACACAAGCCAAAAGTTCCATCAGCTAATTTCAATAGCTGAATTTTGCTGGCCAAATGAGAGTACAGTTGGCGATAATATTGGCGCAGTGTCTCAATATAATAGTACTTTGTCAATTAATGTTAGGCCTGTAACCTGCATTCACATTTAGGCAATTTTGCAAGAAACATTGCTGCTAATGTGTACATATGTTCTGCGTTCTGGCTATCAAACGAATAACTTAAGCCCAAAAATCTTTCCAGCTCTAGCTTAATTATTGAAGTACAAATAATTTATTATTTAAACAGCTATATACTGCTCCGATTCTCGCTCTATAACGAGTAGTTAAGAAGAATAAGTAAACACTGGCCAAATGCTAGAGATTAATAACCGTCCATTTTATTTACTTCTCACAATTTAATTAAAACTCGGCACTTGTATTATAAGCTACAATAAGACATCAACAAATAAGGAGTTTTCTGGACGTTGATAAATCAGCAATCCGAACAAATAACCTTGGTTTTATATTCTGCACGAATAAAAACATTAAGGAAAAAGATCATTTAGTGGAGTTTTCTTGCGTGAAACTTGTTGTTTCACTTAAATACTGGTTGTGCAATAAATGAGGTCTGCCAAATAAATAAGACTATTAAGTCGAGATAAAAAATTAGAATTATTTTTTATTTTTTAATCGATATTCAATAGCTTTTGATATAACTGTCTATTTTTAACTTACTGTAATTGTAATACAACAAAAAGATTGACAAATAAAGCAATCACGCTAAAGTTAACCAAAAAATAATAGAAGACCGTGGTACTAAAGAATTCAAAGGGACGTCATAATTTTATACAGGTTATATTTTCGTAAATCGTGCTCATAGCACAAAGAAAACCGCGATCAAACTGCCGAGTATTTGCATTACCCTCATACAACAGAACTTCGACCCACAGCTTGTCGAACAGAATACCTGTCCATTGTATGCTCGTTTGTCATTATTTGACATAAAAAGGATAGAACCTTTGAGTCCTTGATCGTAATAGTTGAGGACATATCGAACGGTCGATTTTTTGGCGACAAGTGCCGATGAGAATGTGTATAAGGTTGCTAGATCAGAAGGTTGCGCAAATTGATATGACGGTTAGAATCTGTGTTCCATTGTACTCAAATGTCCTGTACTTAAATGGATATTGAGATAGGTTTGACCCCCTATTGCTAGACATTTTCATTATTTAGGTATTGGTATATTATTTTCATTACAAAAGTTCAAAATCGATGAATCTTTGACTTTCACCTTTTCATTCATATGTTTATCAAACCGATATAAACAAATCGAATATCTAGTTAATATAAATTATTTAATACGTTTTGTGTTCTCAAAGTAATCCTGTCGTTTCTACTTTCCAACGTATTTATTCCAGTTATGCTCACACATCTCGTACCTATACATTGAATTGTAAAAAAATTTGGTCGAATAAGTTCCACAAACTTTCCTGTTTTGTAAGGTCCTTCCAAATCTTTCTCGTCCCTATAAAGAAAAATACATCCCCATAATCTCTATATACGCTGATATCCCTAACAGCCCTGTACACAATGCGTCCCAAGTGGAGCCCTGGGGACACACACAATACATCCTCCTTGCCGGCCGGTGAACCGCGCGCTGTCGCCAGTTCTATGAGGCATTCACGAGGAGTTTGTGTTGACTGATTGTGTTGCTTGGGTTTGAGAGGGCATTTGAGAGGTTTTCGATATTTTTCTTTGTAGTCGTCGATTGTAAAGAGAATAACAAAATTATAGTTTGTCCTTAGTTTCATAGAAATATTGTACGACTCAAAATGGTTCTCGAATAGTTAAAACACTAGGTATATTGTATTTCATGTTCAACATAAAAAAAAACATTGTGGACCGGAAAAACGATTAATTTTAAATTAGACCAAAAAATAACATTTGTTTCCGTCAAAACCATGAAAACGAACCATTGTCACGTATAACTAACATCGAGGTCGATGACACCATCACGGTTAACTATGTATTAGTCAACGTTATACCAGTCACGGTTACCGGCACTATTAATTTTGTTAACCACAAGTTAGGAAAGTGACGCGACGGTTTTCAAACACTAATCAATCTATTTGATAAAAGGAAGATTATTTTGTCAAATGTGTCAACTGTGAACCGCTGATTAAGATTTCGAGCGGTGTCGCGTTAAATTGTTAATTTTATAAGATATTCATATAATAATAAATTGATGCTCTAGTTTATTAGTCTGTGTTTAATGCATAATAACATGGATGTAATAAAGATTGCCATCGATCACCGCATTTGACGGGCGGATTAGTGATCGGCGAGATCACGCAGTGTAAAGTTTTTAAGTAATCAGGCTACTGATCACTGTTCTCAAAGCGCTCGTTAGAGGGCTTACTTATATTAAAAAAGGTCATCTTATCAGCTTTTCTTATAGACGTCGTCTGACTTGGCCAAGAAATAGTTTTTATAAGTTTTACAGAGTCAGAAAGCAGTTTATGTATATTATAAAAACGGAACACTGAAATGGTCTTATTGGTTATCTAATGCTCTTATTTATATATCTAGGTAGTAGGTAGTAGTGCGACCTAGGTATTTAACTATTGCCAATAACGACAGCAATCACAAGGGGAGGTTTACTCGCTGTCGAGATAACTACTATCGTGAAGCACAATTGTACGGTATCAGATCGATATCGCTCGCTACCATTCAACCCCCGGCTCAAATGTAAGGGTCCAAGTTGAGACTCGGTTAGAAAACCTTCATACAATTTTAATGAAGCATGAATTTAAAAATAACGAACTTTTTCACCCTTTTCACACTTTACTGTGTGAATATTCAGATGCTATGTATGTATTTATATGCATATCTTACTTTACAGTTATAAAAATAAATAAGCTGTTTGAAAATGTGATCACAAACGTATGTAGGCATCGTTGGAGTCGGCTAAGGAATTTAAACGGCAGATATATAATAATAAGAATAAGATATGCATAGTGTCATGAAGGCCAACATACAGTTTCCTCTATAGAAACTTTCTACATTTCGACCTATATAAACTCATTGATGCCATAGGTATGGTCATGGGTTATCAAATTTCACAGACAGATCTTTGATCGTCAAAACTGTTTTTTTTTGTTACCTCGTTTGTCAAATCTCAAACAAACTTGACATAGCATTCATAATCCGTAAACGAGTGAATGAATTCCCGATTTAATTACCAAGTTAATTGCACAGCCAGCTAATGTTGCAAACTTCAAATTGAAATAACTTACCCAAAGAAAAAAATACCGAAAAACTTTCTGCTTGGTGTTAAGTCGCTTCTTTACTGCTTGTTTGAATATCTGGCTTTCTTTAAGTCGGTGACCAGAGGGTGTGAAGGGGCGTTAAGGGGGGTGTTAATTAAAGAGATTTTTCGTTCGTTTTCAGCTGGTTTGTCTGTGTGCCATCGGGCTGTACACACAAGATTGGTGGCGCGGTCTTGTGTTGTGTTGTAAATATATAATTACCTAGGGTGATTTCAATTATTTGTTGCGGATCTCCGCTCTGGTAACGCTGCGTTATGTACTTGACCTTGGAAAATGGTGGCTGTATGTGTTTATTATTGAATAGCTTCAATGTTTTTATAGTTAAGAGAGGTTAGATTTTGATTTGTAAACTTTATAGCTTTGTTAAATGTTTCAAGCAGGTGTTTCTAATAAAATATTGACAACGCACCCAATTTGCGATTCTCTAATACATAACAGAGTGCTACATTTTATTGCGTACCTCTTGTTTTACGACCTAAAGCGGTAATTAAAAAATGAACCTTGAACAGTGCCGTAAAGGTGTGCCCATAGTTTATTTATAATGTTAGCAAGCCGTAAAACAGAATGCACAATCAGGTTAAGGCTGAATGGAAAACGGCTCGTTCAGCCGAGTCTTATTTCCATCCCCGTGAGCAACAAACAAAAAAAAACTCGTTAATTAACGCTCTATAGCTTCCCCTGCCCCCCACCTACCTCTCTCCAACTTTAACCCTTTAAAAACTCGCGTAAACACGGGAAAGTAAAATAAACAGAAATATTAACATCTGGCAACGCGAATAAAACCTCCTTAATGAGTGTAGCGGGGGAGGCAGCGAAATAGGTCGGAAACGTTTCACGCGTTTATTACATATAGCTGGATTGTATGTTACGACGGATATAAATTAGAGCCTTTTCAGTGTGTGGGTAATAAATTAAAAAAAAAGTCTTATCGCAAAATGTTATGTTCAATACAGGGCTAACGTTTTTGTTAGCCGACATTTGGTTTAACACGCTTTCATAAGAGTTAGGGCTTTTTATATAATATGTGTTATCTTGCCGGGATTATACTTTTTCCGTCACAAAGCGAGGGTTTGATGCCGGGAAATGTATGCTTTTGCGTTGCTACTGTCTCACGATTAATTTTAAAAATAGCTAAAGCCATCGTTGCCTTATCATTTTATTGCCGAGTTACAATGTCAACCCTGTTTTTATCTTTGGAAAGATTACACTAGACAAGTCAATAAAATGAATCAGTTATAGATTTACGTCGAGATTTGTGAATACTTGGTCTAATAGCTTTTGTTTTATCTAAGCGAGTTGAATGAACTGCCAGCTCTGTAGATATTAAAGCTAGGTACGTCCCCATGTTCGTAGTCACGTGTGGCTATAAAATCTCAGGTTTATACATCCCATCTCACTGTGAAGCGCTAGGATTGAAGTGAATCCTAGATTAAGAGCGGTATAGTCGTGAGAGTACGAACAGCGAATGTTAAGAAGACGCTGGAATAACACAGATGTCAAAAATTACAAGCGTTTTTGCTGAATAGGTACAAACGAAAAAGTCACGTTTCAGTGAAATAATAATGCTGAAAATGCAACTTGAGAAAGCAGAAACAGAGAAAAATTACGATTAAATTAATCCATCTTTTGTTTTTACTCTTTTCTGTTTTAAGGATAAGTACACGCTTCTTGGACTGAAACTGGGAGTCAAACGTATGTTTTTTTTTTCCAGATTTTTATGCGGTTGAACCACAAACCGCGCTAATAAGAGGTCATGTCAATAAGGAAATAATTTGAAAGTAAAGGATGGGTGTCAATCAATTTAAAATTGTGCCTTAGTAATATAGAAACGGTGTATTTTCATATTCATATTCATATTCTTTATTGCAAATCCACAATGTAAAGATAAGATGGTAATATAAATAACATGGTAGCAATCGTGGACCCTGATGGGCAAATAGTAAATTAGAAGAGAGGAAGGCGTTGTATATAAAGAATTTTGAGTGCTATAGCAAATAACAATTTTGATGAACCTATTCTAAAAATATTAAATATAATATAATTGATATAATACTAAAAAATCATATAATATATCAAACTGCCAACACATTATACATCTCTACGTTCATATAAAAAATACCGCTGCGGTATTCGAACAAAAAACCCTTAAAAATAACAAAAAATATCCACAGACCAGCCGTCCGGTGGTTTCCGTTTATCCGGCGAACCAAACCCAATCAAATTCGGTTTAGCGGTTATAATACCGCAGTGGGATCTAACGCTAACGGCACTTTTTCCACGGATTTGCAACTTTTTGTGCAGTTCCGAAGTTTCGGATCGTAGTTAGGCGCCGGACAGAGTTAAGTTTTTTACTCTGTGAATTTGTTGGACTTTTATGGAATAAAGGATTTTGGTGCTTATCGATTATGGGCTTATAATTTTCCCTTTAGCTTGCAGTTTTTTTTTGCACTACTTTTGCGTCGTTTTTTTGTACAGTTTATTCACATACACAAACCTCCCAAAACAAACTGCGTAAGTGATATAAATATGTGCCACGTGGGATCGAATCCGTGAGTTTTTCGTTAAGGAACCACGACTCGTATAAATTTTAAAGCGATATCACTCACACATGATATGGTGTCAATTAGTAACCACGTAGCCCGGATAGCGATGTTTACTTCCCTGTCTAATGACAAGGTGATGTTTGTTTCTTAGAAATGACACGCTGATTACAAGGCGCGAGCGCAAACATGGACTAATGCTTTAATTCTTGGAAGACGGCGGCAAATTATGTCGTGTTGGGGTATTGGAGAAGGGGTGGGTCATTTATTTTAGGGAAATGTCGACTGTCACCATGGACGAATAGCAATATGTGTTTCGAACATTTTCTACTACGTCGGCGAAACTAATCGGCAGACATATAATGTGACAGCGGCCGTTTAATGACATACATTACACCTCCACAAGTTGCGAAAATCGAATCCTGCGGTGAAATATGTGTGTACAAGTATGCAGGATGCATTCTATGAAGACGTTACCTTCACGTAATTGCCGACCACCAATTACGCTTTGATTGTGATTTCAGGGCTTCTTATAGTTGTTCAATATCAGAGAGGTTAAGTCATTGTTTTTTATTTGATGTCATGTTATGGTGAGTTTCTCTTACGAATTTCCTTTCGACATTGTCTATCACGTAGTTTGAAGAAGTTTAGTCTATTTTTAAGAGGTTTGTCAATTTGACGTGTACGATTGGGGGGGACCCCCGGCAGTCTAGTTACATAAAAAAGCGACAGCAACGCTATAGCCACGCGACAGCAATCTCACTGTCAGCCAATACATTATATGTCACAAACATGACGTTTGACAGAAGTTATCGCGTGATCTACGCCTGTCGCTACATCGGTAATTAGGCTGCCGATCGCCACTGAACACTCGGCGATATATGTAGAGCAAAGTTTATACACAATAGACTTAAAATACAAAGCTTTAAATATCACTAAACTCTACTGATTCAAAAATCACTTGAGCATCAGACGATCATTTTACAATAAACGAAAGCAGTGACTTTAAAATAAAAACAGGCGTCCATCAATCTTTTGAAATAAATAATTCCATGGATCTGAATCGTTCAAATTGTCGTGATCGTTAACGCGAAGTTTTTGGACAAATACCATTTTGTTAACACAACAAGACAATTGTTTTACATTTTGTGTAACACAGAAATTCCATTCTGTGTTCCACAAAGTGTGTAAAGCTTGCACTACAATAGAAATATGTTCAATTAGTCATACAGTAATTCGATGAACCTAAACTTGCTCTACTCAGTATATTTAAGTCTTTCGCTTGATACAGTGCAAAGGCTTAAGTGATGTTATTTTCTTGTGGGCTCTCCACCTCAGATCTATAAATCTTTCAAAAGAAATAGCTCTGAATCTCTTGAACTTGTCGATAGTAATTTTCTAACAACAGTTTCAAAGTCAATGTTTTTTATTTCAAATGGGCCTTTGTAGCCACTTTTAAAACGTTATGAATCTAGGTGCACGGTCCCAAAGTGGGTTGGTCCTATGGAGAGGAGACCGACAAGAAACTCCATGGATACTCTTTTCAAAATATTGGTTTACAATGAGCAAAGTAATTTTTAAGTACACGTAGCTATTGACTGTTTGAGGCAAATACCAAGCTACTGACTCCATGTTGCGACGTGTTCTTAATCACAGTATCAATTGATTCGGCTCGTTGTCTATTTTAACGATATTAATGTCCACGCTAGACCAGGTGTACCGGTGAGTGATCATAAACCCAGCGCAGCGATGACGACGCTGTCTGTCCACCCACAGCCTGAGGTATTTGAGCTGGCGATAGGGTTTGTTTTGCCACCTATCGATCGGAGGTCAGCAGCAGCTTGCACCGCAAACATGATGTCATTGGTAAATGCTTATGTTTCGGTTCACTAAATCCGACTAGAGACATGATATCAATAGATATTATGGAGGTATTATGGGAGCCTACTCACTGCATCCGTAGGCCGGACTGTGTTCCGAAATAACATCCTTGGCTTCACAAGTATAAAGACATCTTTGGCTTTGATCTATTTAAGTAATTATAAGTGAATTGGTAGGTTTATTTGATTCATCAGTATAGAGGGATACTACGGCTATTGCTCGTAGATTGATTACAAACATTCGTTTACCAAATGAAACTTCAGACATATTGAAGTTAAAAAGTCAAGCGTTTGTTTTGCTCAATTTTTCGTATGGAGCTACAGTAGCATCCATAAATCTTGCTGAATAAATAGCTCCACAGTTTGAGATCGCTTCAGTTGCTCTGTCTCGCTTGCAACTTTCCTAACAAATACTGGTTTGAGTTATTGCACGTCTGTGGCTTTAAGTAACACGATGATGGCGACATTTTGTGCACAATCTCTTGAGTGATTGTTTTTATGTCCGTTTGGACGATGCATTTTCAATAGCTTCACTTTAATAGACACTGTTTAAAAACAGATTAATCCAAAATGTCAATAGAGTTGCAAAATATAGTGGTCTTTCAAAAAGGCTCGCAAAATCGTTCCTGTTTTCCTTAAAGAAAAAATTTCACTGCTATACGCTAAAGTTAGTTGCTGTATCAAGAGTTCAAAACTTATAGAGGTTTTGAGTCTCTGTGAAAATACGATATTTTATCTTTCAAATGCATACATTTTGTTAAAGTTATTCAATTTCACGTTGGTGGCTTCAAAAGACACGTGCACAAGACATGTAGTGACGTGCTTCGAAACACGTTAAGTCGAGGGAATTGCTAAGTTTGGCGTAGAGGCTTTGAGGAAGTTTGATGTGCTATAAGATCGTATCAGAATACTCAGAATGCTTGTTCAGACACTGGCTAGGGAAGAAAAGGTATTGAACAGAAGCTGATCATACTTCTCATTTAGAACTTTCAGTGAAACACGACCGTGGGCATTTGATTTTACAAGTTTATTTAACTACCTAGAATTATTAAAAAGAAAATTGTCAGAGTCTTTTTTAATCAGTCTATCGCCCGCGGCTTGACGTCGTGAAATTACTTAAGAATTTCCGAAATTCCTAAACTATGGTATCTTTATTTTTCGGTTAATCTCTGAGATTCGCAGACCATTGTCCTAGGCCTAGGACTAATAACTCCAAACAATAGCCGATCTCTATTTATTATATTAATTAAAGTTTGTATATTATGTTGATCTATAATTTATATAAAGTACATCGCCTCCGCACATACCTCGGTCCCTTTAACAAACGCTAGTTCAATTTGCCATCGTCAGACAAGTTTTGTTTATTCGTATCTGCGTGATGTCACAAGCGGCCGCAATTTTTCTGATGGTTTGAACAAAATCTCTTTGATGCCGCCTCGTTTTAGACTGGGAAGTTGAATCATAAATATGTGTGTGTGTATTAATAGATTGTATTGTTGAAGATTTTGTACTTACCTATTGATGCAATGGTTGTGTAACTTTGGTACAATATTCTGTTCCTGAAGCCTGTAGGATTATATTTTTTTAAGGTATCGATTACATCATTCAAAGGATTACTGAAGTAAACCACTGCGTAGTGAATAAACATTTAATAATAAGTACAATACATGGTTTTTATCAGTGGCGTGCGGTTCATAAAGACAAAAAGACACTGCCTACCTTACGTAACATATAAATATTTACTATAAGATATTTGTGGTGGCAAATCACATACATCATTACTTAAAGACAAAACAACGAACCAATACCAACATGCAACAGAAAGTCGGTAGACAGCAAACCGTGCACACGCATTATACAGTCCCTACACGAGTAACCGTGCGGCAAAGTTTCTCAAAGTTTAAAAGTTAGTCTATCAAGCTCGTTTAGTTTTTTTTATCAACATGTTTAAATGTAAAAGTTGTGAAAGCGAAGTTATTGACGGGGTCACGTGTACTGCCTGCAAGGGTCAGTTTGACTTTCCCTGCGCCGGAATCACGGAGTCTGGATGGAGAAAACTCGGTGATCGGAAATTAACCTGGAGGTGCAGTTCCTGTAAAGCCACGGCAATAAGTCCCCGTGTTGGTACTTTGAAGACCACCACAGCTGATATGGATAGTGTATTATCTGAATTAAAAAGATTATCTTTACAAATGGAGTCATTGCCGACATTGATGGAGAACCTAAAATCTATTAACAATGAGTTGGCGGAGTTGAAATCCATGAGAACGGAGTTTTCTGCTGTGACATCCTCAATCGCAGATCTAAAATCTTCTGTTGAATTTGTACACGGCTCGGTAAGGGATCTGACAACTAAGGTTTCAGGGTTGGAGCAAGAGATCGAGCATCTCAAGAAGACGAAAGATGATATATCCATATTGCAGGAGCGCTGTAAGAATCTCGAACATCAGTATAGAGAAAGTGAGCAGAGGTCCAGAATGAACAATATAGAAATTAAGGGCGTACCAGAGTCAAAGTCCGAAAACTTGTTCAACATAATTGCTAAAATAGGAAATGTAATCAGTTGTCCGATTTCCAAGGAACAGATTAACTATATCGCTAGAATTCCCATGCGAAATGATAGCAATAACAAGACAATTATATGCTCAGTACACAATTGTTACCTAAAAAATGATTTTGTTGCCGCTGCTAGAAACCGCAAGAACTTAAGTGCCGGTGACTTGGGCCTACAGGGTGACAGTAAGATATATATTAACGATCACTTAACGTTGGATAACAAAACTCTGCTAAATAAAACAAAGCTGTTAGCAAAAGAACGAGGTTTTGAATATGTCTGGGTTAGGGGTTGCAAAATTTTTATTCGAAAAAATCAACCATCACCGAAACACCTCATCAAGACCGAGCTTGATTTAAAAAAGTATTTTTAAGTGATAACTCAGGCCGATTTCCCGATGCACCGTTGTTGACCGTGAATATAAGCTTGAGAAACACAGGTACTTATTTTTTGTACGCATTCCATTCTCGCCTGCCTATTGTTCTCATAACGCACAGTGTCGTAGACTCATTAGAGTTATTAAGCTTTGGTTACTGCTATTTTAAACTTTATTTAAGCTCCGATAGTGACGTGATCTGCTTAGAGATGCTATTTTTTATTTCCTTTACAAATACGTTTGCACCATTATATTATTTTTTAGCGCTTGTTATAACGAATGTGATTTGTTTATTGCTATTACCGCCTTCTCTTACCAACATTTTTTATTTGAACCGACATATAAATGTTATAATTTATTCATAGTAGAATATATGAGTGTACCTTTTATTATTGTATCCATAATTTCAAGATTAATACTTAGCTATCATGCTACCAATTAGTATATATTATCAAAATGTTCGGGGGCTGCGGACAAAAACATCTACTTTTTATCGTAACGTTAGTATTAATGCCTTTGATGTAATTTGCTTGACTGAAACTTGGCTTATTGACGGTATATCTGATTGTGAATTGTTCGATGACAGATATTTTGTCTGGAGACGTGACCGAAACTACTTGCACACCAATCAAACCATGGGTGGTGGGGTATTAATAGCAGTACGCCGTGAGCTTATCGCTGATGTCCGTAATGAATGGTGCTCGCCGGTCGAGGATCTGTGGGTCACCTTAACATTGCATCAAACTAAACCTAGAGTTTCGTATAAAATACATATATGTGTGGTGTATATATGTAATCAACATTCTGGAAACTCTCTGATGACACAATTAAATATCTATTCTAGTAATTTAGCTAACATTGTTCTCAAAAAACCCGCAGACAAGTTTCTCATCCTGGGCGATTTCAACCAGCCTAACATAGACTGGCAAGGTGCGGTTGACGGCGATTATTTGTACCCTAGTAACCTACAGGGTCCTATTCAAATCAGCTTTTGCGATGGTCTTTCTGCCTCTAATTTACAGCAGTACAATTCTCATCGAAATGTTAATGGTAGGATACTTGACCTCGTGTTATCTAACAATGAAGTTAATGTTACTGGTAGCCTAGATCCTTTGGTGAAGGAGGACCCGCACCACAAGGCCCTTTGTATTTCTGCCGAATTCGTTCAAATTCATCAGCTTCATTCTCGCCCACGCGTGAAGTTCCTGTATGCTCATGCTAATTACGATGCCATTTTGAAAGAAATGGCAAAAGTTGATTGGGAATTAGAATTAAACTGTAGGCCAATTGAAGATGCTGTTGAATTCTTTTATAATACAATCAACTTGCTTCAAAATTCATACGTACCAACTAAAACTATTGTTCCAAGATGCAGATATCCCCCTTGGTACAAAAGTCCTCTTATTAAAATTATTAAAGAGAAGGCTACCTATCATTCAAAATTTAAAAAGTATGGGAATATTTCAGATCGTCAATCCTTTATTACTTTACGTGAAAGGGCCAAAAATATGGAGAGAGAAATGTTTAATAGTTATATTTTTAATATTGAATTAGCTATTTCGAAAAACCCAAGAGCTTTTTGGCAATATGTTAAATCCAAACAACAAACAAACTGCTATCCGGCTGTAATTAAACTGGGTGAAATTTCGTCCGATAATGGGGTTGATATATGTAATATGTTTGGTGACTACTTCTATTCCAACTTTCAGGAGCGTAGTAATAATGATGAGCACCTATCCACGTTAAGATTTGTTGAATCTAATGAACAAACGACTAATCTCGTATCTGACATTTGCTCCATTGATGTGCGAGAGGAGGAAGTATTACGGTTGTTGAAGCAAGTGGACCTTAATAAATCTGCGGGGCCTGATAACATTCCACCTATCTTTATTAGAAACTGTGCCAAGTGTATATCGGTACCGTTAACCATTTTATTCAAGCGGTCAATTCAATTAGGAGTAGTACCTACAATCTGGAAGTCGGCGTATATAACGCCGATTCATAAAAAAGGACCTAAAGATTGCGTAGAAAATTACCGACCAATTTCTAAACTTTGTGTGTTCGCTAAGATTATGGAAAAAATAGTACATCGCCAACTTTCATCGTCACTTAAATTAAGTTTCTCGGAGCACCAACATGGTTTTTTAAAAGGTCGCTCAACCACATCCAATCTTGTTGTTTGTAGTGACTATCTTTCGGAGTACATGTCCATGAGGTCTCAGGTCGACGTTATATACACTGACTACAGTAAGTGTTTTGATCGAATAAATCATACACTACTACTGCGCAAACTGCTAATGGTTGGTATAAGAGGAGACTTATATAGATGGTTCGCATCTTATGTTGAAAATAGATGCCAGACAGTGGTGCTTAATGGTTACGCGTCAAGAACGATGCGCATCCCTTCTGGGGTCCCTCAGGGATCCTTGTTAGGGCCACTTTTATTTAATATTTTTATAAATGATATCGCCTGCTGCTTTCAAAATTCCAAAGTTATATTGTATGCAGATGATATGAAGATTCTCAGACAAATTGCAAATATTGAAGATGCACATCTTTTACAGGGCGATCTGGATCGGTTTCATGAGTACTGTGTAAGCAATTGGTTAGACTTAAACATCTCCAAGTGTTATGTTTGTTCCTTTACGCGTAAACCAAACCCTGTTAGATTTGATTACTTGATATCACAAACTCCCATAACTAGGGTCAGTGTCATCAAGGATCTTGGCGTAATTTTTGACTCTAAACTTCTCTTTGACTCACATATTAATAATATAGTCAACAAAGCATCTAAGGCATTAGGTTTTATTTTTAGAATTTCATCTGACTTTAAAATGATTAAAACAATGAAAATTTTATACTGTGCGTTTGTCCGTAGCCACCTGGAATATGCTTCACAAGTGTGGAATCCGAATTATAAAGTTTATATTGACCGCCTTGAAAGTATACAAAGGCGATTTTTAAGGTATACTCAATATCGCTCACATATTTATCTGCCCAACTATATAAGTAGGTGTATAAAATTTCACATTCTTCCATTACATGAACGAAGGAAAATAGCAGATCTTACGTTCCTATTTAACATTATGAATGGATCGGTGGACGTACCCGAGCTGGTGGGTAAGATTGGACTTCGCGTGCCGTCTGCATTTCTTAGGAGATCAGATCTCCTTCATCTACCTGTTGTTAACACTACGTACAGACAAAACTCATATCTTGTGAGAGCGTGTCGTATGTTTAACGCGGAGTGTCGGATAATCGAGCTTGATCTTTTTAATACTAGTATTATTAAATTGAAAAACAGCTTAAGCAATGTTTTCTTTGACAAGTGATTGTTTGTCTTTAAATGTTGAGTGTTTCTCTCAAGGTTTTGTTTTGCGTTTTCATATTCATATTTTTTATAATTTTTTTTGTTTTGCAATTTACTTTGAATTTTGTTACGATGAATGTTACTCAATACGTTCGCTACGCTGCATTGTCAATTTTATTGAAACATATTCTATAAGTGAAAACTTGTAATTGGCCATCTTCTATACAAATGTATTGCACAGTGAATTGTATTAGCTGTAAGTTTTCTTAAAATAATAAAATAAAATAAAATAAAAAATGCAGTAGGTATTATTGGTAAGTTTTTCTAAAATTTACTGCCTACCCTGTCTTAAAATTCTGTGCACGCCACTGGTTTTTATTTAACAAATTTAGAAGTAAAGCTCAAGTCACAAGACACCCCAGGGAATCTAACTAACTTAAAATATCCTTAGGTAGTGTACTAAATTATTCTATTTACCAATGAAGATAAAATATTCTTTAGATAACATTCAGGTTACCAGACTGAAAGATGTCTACTACCTCCAACCACACTGTATCTCGTTAATCCTTAATATATAACCGTACACGCCTTCAGTAATTGGCTGAAACTTTACAATAATGTTGAACCGCAGATCTGAACAACTCAACTCTGATTGGGAAACCGAGCTCTGACGAACTCTACCGACTTAATCTGTCTGTACCTAGGGTTGGCGAGGATCGAGGTACTATATGCAACGTTTATCTTTACTTGCCTCCATACGGTCAACGCGAAAGTTTCACCAGTCATGTGTATGTGGGAATAGACATCGCTAGTTCCTAACTGCCATACTACACAGCTCGGAATTTCGCTATTTTGATTTAGAATGCAGTCAACTATTTCATAGAACTTTTTTATTGCATACTAGCTGTGCCCGCGACTTCGTTCGCGTGAATGTCGGAACTTAACAATGTATTTTTTAGTGAGACCAAATGCACTTAACCCTATTTTATTCTAAAATAAAAGATTTTTTTCTAAAATAAAAGTAGCCTAAGTTACTCCTTATTACATCAGCTACCTGCCAATAAAAGTCCCGTCAAAATAGATCCAGCCATTTCCGAGATTATCCTATACAAACAGACAGACAGACAGACAAAAATTGTAAAAAATGTTATTTTAGTGTATGTAACGTATATATATTCATATGCATGTAGTAAAAAACGGTTATTTCAATATTAAAAACAGACACTCCAATTTTATTTATATGTATAGATGTATAGATTTGTACGTAAAATATTAATGTTCTGTCCACTGTACGGGTAGATAGTTTCACTGAAGTGTATAGTGGATATAGTGCTAATAAGGTACATAGCTTGGTTTGGTTTTGGCTATATTAAGTCTTTTTTCTTAAAATCTGGTTTTCCGTCTATTAGCATACATATTCATATATCATATGTATACGAATTAGTAGAGGTGGAGTATTAAACATTACGGAAAAGGAGAACTTGGATAATCAATAGGGTTGTCAAGCGCTAAACTACAAAAGTAGGTACGTTACAGACATCATCTGCCTAGCCTTTTTTACAGACACACTATAATAGAATACAAGGTTGCTTAGAAATTAGATTTCTATACAAAGGATTCATCGATAAGCCCTGGATAGTTATTAAATATCCAACCAAACCTCTCGTCCCGGTCGTTAGCCACCCCTAGGCGAGGGAGGACGAATTAATTCTATCGTTTTCTGACCAGACTAAGTTTGGGTGACGCCAGGTCCCGCTTGACAGGTATTTTGCTTTGATTAGGGTCCCCTTTCATATCTATGGTTATTTGTTATTGCTAATTCGATTTATTTGATGTTGTCCCATGTAGGAGGTTATAGGAAAGTGTACATTCTAAAATTATAATTCTATGTAAAAATGTTGCTGATTTTTGTCTGAATGAAATAACTACCTAATATTCAGTTTGGTGTCTTAAACAAATACAAAAGTCAAGCCATATTCGATGTTTTCACCACATGGAGGTTTTCGATTATTTGATTCTTGATGACTTTTTCGAGTGATTGTTTATCATCGGTGATTTTTGACGAAAGAAATGTGACTGCAATTAAAATTATTCTTAGCCGGGCACCGAGATATACATCCAACTCGCAAGTTCATACGAAACTCCATTCAAAACGTCCAAGAATTATCGAGTACCTATAATAATCCGCAGTTAATATGGTATTACGTGATTTATGATAAGTGGCCATGTTCGGCAGGGCGGAAATTGGATGAGGCTGCTAGATTATGGACTCAAATACGACACAGTTTGCACTGGACTGGTTGAGATGGCGCTAAGAAGTATTTGAACTAATAATACTTTGTTCAATTCATTCGTTTGTGAAGTAAAGAGTAGCTCGTCCGCTGAAAAGATACCAGAATGACGTGGCAATTTACTTTTTGCATTGAATTCAATCTTCGACGAGACAAAGGCAATATTATTTTATTTTTTGTTGTCGTCAAATTGAGTACAGATTCGAATAGTATATAAAAAATGTATGAATACGCAATAATAATTTTAGATTCGGAGTTGCAGATACCTACACTTTTATCAGCTACTTACGCATTTCAAATTGTGATAATGGACGAAAAGATTGGTACATCGAAAATTTTGGTAATATAATTTTTCAGCACACAATAGTCGATCGAGTTTTGACGTAGACACAAGTTGTGCAGTTTAACTATGAATCACACCAACAATCAGCGCTAGTGCAGAAGGACGCAGGCAATATCTACAAAATTAATCGATTACGAAGATTTTTCGTATCTGTAACTCCAGAGTGAGATATATTTTGTTCAATAAAACACTTCATACCACTATGAAAGTTTATCGGTCGGATTTCAAAGTATCGATCAAGGCTGCTAAAGTACCCACATTAATTCCTAACGCGGTGACCCGATAATGGTGGGCTAAGCTGTGCGCTTGCCCAGATATATGGTGTGTCTGTATATACACATATTATATACAGATGTCATGACTGGGTTACGTTAAGCACTATCTATGATGTATCAATCTCAATCGACGGCGGGTGATTAGTAGTCGGGGGATTCCGGTGATTAGGCGGGAATTAGAGAGGAGGGGTCAGTGTTGCACGCTAGCAGTCTAGTGCTTTGGTAGCTTTACATAGTTGTTTATGCAGATCTTTACTTCTATCGTTTATTCCGTTTGAAGACCCGCGAGGTAAAGTATTAAGTAATGATTAGTAAATGACGCTTTGAAATAAGGAATGCACGGTTATTTTTGGTTAGTTTTATGTAGGTAAATAAAAAATATAATTAGTTTCAAGGTATGTTACATAGTACTTAAATACAATAACATATAGCCTCATCTTTTTTTAACTAAGTGGAGGATGTACGAATATATTATTAAAATTACCCTGTCTTAAATTTAAATAATTTAATGATGCACTGAAGCTAATTAAGGATGAACTTTAACAGACACACAACTTTACTTGTATTTAGAATTCTTTGAAACACTATTCCAAACTGCACAATTTACAAGAAATTAGCTTGGAACAAGAAGTCTTCAACATTACGTTGAATGTGATCCACCATACGATTCTCTCTGTAAGAAACTATTCTTTTACCAGCATTATATATAATATATTGTAATATTGTCACGGACCAATCACCTCTTTTTTGATTGAAAAATATTACATTTTCAAAAAAAAAAGAAAATATAATAACATATGACATTCGCACATTAACTCTCATCATGTTCATATGACATCCAAAATATTTTATATCGTCTGCTTTCTACCGAAATGTTGAAACTTCGTTGTCATAGCAACACCATGGGAAGCCGTTAATTACTGCTGGCATGTATGGCCAGTCAAGGGTATGATTAGCGGCGGGTCATATTGATAAATTGAAATGCAATTAGGCACTAATAGTAGCTTCAACTGAGCCTTTGATAACCGCTCGTATTGTAGCTCATTAGCCGCCGTGACGTTTGACATGGACTTCGTATCATATCATAATTATTTCATCGGACAATTAGCCACGTCTTGAAGGAAACACGGGCATAATAATACTCTATGATGATATAAAGATAAGTTACCTATTGCCATTTTTGACATTCGATCATTTAGTTACAATTTAGTTCTAAAAAGGCTTTGGAATCAACAGTTTTAATTGAAAAACTAGCAAATTTACGTCTTTGCTTTTAATAATCTTAAGTATATATGTATATATTTCAAACATTACTGTGTTTTTACCGTACAGGAAGAAGTAATTGATAGGTGAATGTTGATGTTATGATCTGTAAGTCCAATTCTGTTGAATTCTGGTGTTAGTCTTAAGTTAACAGAATTATGTAATCTTTAAGCATACTTCGTTTACGTAGGTGGAGCTATAAATGGTATATTATATAATTAGAACTGGTTACACACGGTACTTCATCATAAGTTTCCCTGTGGTGTAAACACTGATAACTTTGTTGAATACTGGGCCTATATAAATATTATTGAATAGAGTGGTTCCCCTTCACATCACGTCACGTATAAGTTTATCACCGTAGTTGTAAATTTACGGTTTAGTGTTTTGTTTCCTCATGATGTTATCGTTATTATGAACAGGCTGATGAGACTCGGGCCTTCGGAGCGAGAAACTAATCCACCACGCGGGCCCTGTGCGGAGGACTTGTTTGCTGTATACTTTACTGAACTTATTTGTTATGGTTAGAGCTCGTAGCCGCATATAAAAGTAATGTGTAAGGCTTACTACTGCTTAGGGCTATCCTTGATGGATTTGTGAAGCTCAACGGCTATAAAAGGCCGCCGAGGCCCATTAGTATAGATTTGCTGAGACAGCATTATAATGGCGAAACATGAGCGTTATTATTTTATTTATATTTTCTTGATTTAGTAAAATATTAGGTTATTAGCTGTTCATCTGTTGTCGAGGTACCCGTTATTAAAGTGACTATAATTCTCGTGGTTGTTAGAGGTGGCAAGTGTGCCTTCATTACGATTCTATTAATTTTTTTATTTGCTGTATTTTGTATGTAATTGTTTATATTACATGTTAATTGTAAGATGCATTGTAGAATCGATATTTACACAATTAATTTAGATAATTAAGCAAAATTATTATCTAACATATGACTTTCACTTTTCATTATTCAATTAATTAGGTACTTTGAAAGTCAATATTATATAATAAATGTCAGTTTAATAAATTTAGTAAGTATCTACATAATACAAGTGCAATTAAGTCAATAACGATGAAATACAATGTCAAAATATAAATTATTTTTGATTCAACAAGTCATTAAAAGACTAGAACGATTTATATGTGGCCATATTGTATGATTTATATGTGGCCATATTGTATTATTTATATGTGGCCATATTGTATTATTTATATGTGGCCATATTGTATTATTTATATGTGGCCATATTGTATTATTTATATGTGGCCATATTGCATTATTTATATGTGGCCATATTGTATTATTTATATGTGGCCATATTGTATTATTTTCTCGTATTTTATTATTTTAACCATTTTAATGATGGCCGATGATAACTGATAACAGCATCTTTTCGTTTGTAAGGTCAACGATCTGTGGCTAAGGCCTTGTTTGTGGTCATGTTGTGGTATATCGACTGCCACGCGAGTTTATCAATCACTAACAGTGAAATAATTACTAACTCCTTAAATTATTGTAACTTTTCATTTGCGACAACACGTTGAATTTCTCGATTCACTTCACGCCGATTTTTTTTATTTTTTATTATGAAGCTCTTTTAGTATTCCACCATTTAAAGGGTTCTTAATTCGATTTCGTTTTCATGTAAAACTGCTCAGGCGATATAATAGACAGTCTAGAATAAAATTAGAATTGAATTTGAAGCCTTTTTATGTTTTCCATTAAGTCTTCGTTTATTACTAGGTTAGATAGAAAATGTTCATTTTAAAGCAGAAGATTTTGGAAGTCGATTGAGTGGAATCAATTTTTATGATGCTGGTTAATAGGTTGTCGACCTGTACCTCTATTATGAGTTTTTCACTATTTACTTTCATAGTAAATGTAAATTTTTATGCAAGCGATTTTAGTTCTTAACTTGGTTACGTTAGGGATTAGAGTCGCTAACATGACATCTCTATAATATCGTAAATAGTAAATCAAAACTTAACTATGACACATATGTCACATAAGCGACTCTAATCCCTAATGTAACCAAGTTAAGAACTAAAATCGCTATCATGAAAATTTACTTTACTATGATAGTAAATAGTTAGAAAACTCGTGATAGAGGTACTGTTATTATTTTAGTGGAGAACTTTAGCTATGTTATATTAGTTACAAAAAAGTCCTAATATGTAATGGAGTCATATAATTTGTCCACCGACTGTACAGGTATTTATCTTGAATATTTCAATTCTTAATGTATAAATATATTGAAGTGATTGTTTTATTAAACTGCCTCATTGATCAGTGGTTGCAAGCGCGACTGCTAAGCGTGAGGTCCTGCGTTCGATTCCAGGGTCGGGCAAAGTGTTATTGGGTTTTTTGTATGGAAATTCTCAGTAACAGCACAAGTCTGGAACGTTGTCCGGTATATGGCAACAGGCTCATCTCCTATTACATGAGACACAATAACGGCATTGGCGAAATGTGGGTGTGCATAGTACATCTCCGCCTGACCCTTCGGGGAATACAGGCGTAATGCTATGTTATGTTGTTTTATTAAAAGTGATAGTATCGGTGCGAATATCCTAGGTTATTCCAGACGTACCTACTTGTGTATTGGAACTTGTGGACGCTCTGTTGTTGCACCTCTCAAACCTAAAGGTATAAAGTTACAAGTAGTACATGTACTTGTCTTTGTTGCCATTGCTATTGAAGCACCTAACATTGACTGTACGAGTACATAGCGAGGGAACGTGCTCTATGGGCAGATAAATCATTCGATTAGAATAGGTAGCAAATTAAATCGATTTCTCTCAAATAGAACTAAACAACACATGCTCTTTAGGAGCAGGTGTGCACATGCAATTATTACGCACAATAGTCGTAAAACCTAACTACACAGTATACTGCTTTGTTTACTGCAAATTACATTGCGTTATTTGTATAAAAGTCTTGCAGGGAATGGTTTGGAAAGGAAGTTTGTATAATATTAACAGATATAACAATTTCTTCCATTAAATTATATACCTACTTAATATTGGTTATAACAGAAATAAAAGAATACATACCATTAACTTAACTGATAGGTAACTATATTACCTATTGAATATTGAGTATATGGAGGTATATGGCGTTATTACAACATGAGTTTTATTTTACACGAAGGAACGTATTATTATTTAAATCATAATGATAACAATGAATGATTGAAGAAAATAATGTTGAAATTTTCTAAAATATATATTTTCGGATTCGGATAAATATAATAATAATAATATAAGTGATGTTTGGAAAACAGCGTTTGGGAAACGGGTTATTGCTATTAACTTACACTACAGTCATCATTTTGAGAAGTACACGCACTATTTTACCACGTCACCTCGGAGAAAAACTACTTTTTAAACCAAATACAAACAACATTCGATATTATCCTTTACTCTGAGAAGTTTCACAATACCCCTATCACTGCATCACAAACTGACACATAAATCTTTAATACTCTCGAGTCAATCTCACATGCAATACTTGATTCGTAAGTAATTCCGGCAAGTGCAATGTAGGTCTTAGCGCATGCTCGAGATCGTCCCGACTCGTACAACTGTAAGTAATTCGCACATAAATACTTATACGGAGGCATCGTAAGTCACTACTTAGGGCTGGCAGCCTTGTAGGTACTGGATGTATGGAAGGAAAACTTTCTTGGCTTTTCCTCTGACAACTAAGTTATGTTTGAAAGCATATCAGAGAGCAAACTTGCCAGCGAAAATTTTCGACGCCAAGTGACCTTTTAAACAAGATTTATATTATAGAGCAGGGTTTCTCAAACTTATGGCCCCAGGTACCCCTCTTGAGGTACCTAAACTACTGCGAACCCCTGGCCCCTCTCCCCTTATAAAAAAAATAGACTATACTCAGATAATTTTTATCTTACTCCATACCTACTCTTATCTATGTCGCGCACGCGCCATCTTTTGTGTCGCATGCGCTTGCCAGCTATCCAGTAGCCATTACCTACGTAAATTTTGTCGCGAACCTTCTACCATTAAATGGCGAACCCCTTAGGATTCGCGTACCCCAGTTTGAGAAACCTTGTTATAGACGATTGATTCTCATTTCAAACATACCTATTTGAAGAACAAAACAGTTTATTTTCAAAAAGGAAAACTGAATAATTACTCCATTTTTAAACGACAATTTCTCTGCGCAAAAATAAGTTCAAGCACCAATCGTCAGTTTATGAAGGTCAGACGTCTGTCAGGGCAAAGCTTTCAGAACACTTTGTTACAATTATTCAGCTTAGCTACGAACAAAGGAAAACAAACACCGGGTAAACAAAACTTAAATATTAAATGTGAAGTTACTGTTATTTCCCTTTTATGTCCAAACTTCGAACTGAAACGACATCTTTGTAAACCCTTCAGTGAATAAATTGAGTTCACTGGCCTTTTCATAAACGAAGTATGTACCTATGTGAAATCAGCCAAAATCATTATTTTTGACCATTGAGGAAGGTGGATGTTAGGTGCTTGATCATCACCATATAATTACAATGCCTAAATAACTAATCAACTTACTGTAATAATACCCAGACCGATATATTTATTTATGTGAATAATTAGAAATAAAGGTGACTGTTAACTTCAAATCTATAATTAGAAATAATATTAACATTGCTAGTTGCTCTGTTTGAGCCAGTTAACTGGAAGTAGGGTCACTACGAGTAGGTATGAACTATCTTTTCCATATCCTTTCTATCCAACTAGATAATATTGATCAATTTTTACTTCTACTGATATTACGACCTAGGTAGTCCGAGCAACCCTAGCTACAGTCAGCAAGCATTTTATGATGTTCTCTTATGAATAATTTAACCATTGATTGGGATCACACTATATGACAGTTTGTTCTCTGCTCGCTATACACATAAAACAGGACGCCGCACAGTGTGACGAAAATGGTGTTTTTCTGGACATTGTCCGATATCTCCGAAAGTAGTAGAGATATTAATACGGTTTTTTTTTTGCAGCTTGTTAATGAGTTAAGCTATATAATTGTACCATATTTAATTATATTATCGTGACTTGTATTATAGAAAAAAAAAGTTTGTTGGTAATTTTGATATTTATTAAGTAAACAGATTCATTTATTAATTTTAATTTCAAGAAAATACATTAAATCCTACATTATTTCATTTAATTAGTAAATTGTATGTTAAATTATTATTTTAAACATGTAATTTATAGATATGATCAACCATTTTAGTACTAATACTATTCATAAAATATATTTATTTAATTTTCTTTATACATAATAAAACAGTACTATTTACGATAAGTAGATCAGTAAATTATGAACATTCACTGCTTTCTACGTCTTCTGAATCAGCATCACCCAAAATTAATATATCCACTGCTTCTGGAAGCAGCTCTTTTCCGTTGATTCTCAATTCTTAGACTGGAAATATCAGGATCGGAACGTATTAATAAATTATGAGTAATATCTTCATTGTTTTTGATTCTAGAGCATTTTCTAGTGTGGCATTCCTAAATTCTTTATTCCTGGCTTCTTGAGCTTCTTCGGAAAGTTTTCCGATTGGTATTATTGCATGATGTTTAATAATTTCTGTTGCATGAATTAATAATTTGTGCAAAGTTACAGGCATGTAATACCATGCATAATTTTGTACGTACAATTCTGCTGTTGTTCTATTAAATTCACCTAATTTGTCAATATTTATTTCTATACCCGAAGATAAAGCCTGTAAAAATATAAAATCTTTTAATCAAATTTTCATATACCCCTGTGATTGTAGCAGATAATGACCAATTTAAAAAAAAATCGTCTTACCGTATTACCGTCATTGGTGTTTCCTGCTCCTTGTTTGACGATATCCACCAGAAGGCCCATTTTATTTTTGAACTAGTCTTGAATTACTTTCTTTCTTTCTTCGACTAAATGTTTTTCATCCGTGTTACGAGTAGACCACTTTTGTATTGGTACTTTATAACCTATATGTAATAAACACTCGAAACATTTAATACAACAATGTAGTAAAGACAACCCAAATGCACAAATGCTGTACGGCTCTATTGATGACTCGAGTCAGATCATTCATCTGTTTTGGGGTTGCTCCACATATGTAACAGGTAGAAGTGGATCTATTATCTGATAAAGCGTTACAGACTTTCCCGTTGATCATAGTAAAAAAGAGCTCGTGTGTCACATTTTTGCCATCGATATTGGAAAGTGACAAAGATTCCGCTTTATTTTTAATTTCAGTGATTTCATTGCAAAGATTTTGTTCAGTTTCTTTTGTGAAGTTAAACATTATTGGTCTACAATACCAAGTTGAAGAAGGTTTCAGATTCTCCCAAAGAAATTATTATTATTATCGACTATTCTGTTTATTTGACCTATATTCAACATAATGATCTGTTGTTACCTATATTGATTATTTATTATTTGTCCTATCATTCACTAAATTATAATGAAAACTACAAATATATATTATATTTATATAATATATACTTGTTTTTATCGAAATATATATATATATATATATTTCGAGTTCTGTGATTTAAAGTCATCATTATTCGTTAAACGCGTGAACGACTTCCTTCAGGAAAAAAATCATAACTCTCACATCCGACAATATCCGACAATGTGACATACCTTGTTTAAAAGACGAATAATTACTTTATTTATTGTACTATGTCTCATATTGATCCAAGTTAAACTTTTTACTTTATGAATGATCAAATTGTTAATTTGCCTTTAATCGGACTATTGTGTATTAAAACAGTTCTAAAGAAAACTGTGATGAGTTACAACTATGAAACTTTTATTTTTTGAGGATTTAATAAATGCACATTTGTATAAAATAAACACAGTATTAATAAATTATTAGCGTTTATTACAGTAAGCATTCAAAACTTGTGCAAATTTTTAAGTGTGAAATACGTACGCGTTAGGATATCACTTTGAAGCCTTAAAAAAACATGTTAGAATATACATAGAAAATAAATAATAACAGCACAATATACCCCAAGGCCTGAATTATTAATAGATATAATTAAAGATTATTAAAGCTAAAATTATGTATTTTGGTCAATGTCAAAATTTTTCTTCTGGCCGTCACACTGTGCGCCGGTAGAATATTATCTAAGCTAGTGAGCTAGATCTGAGTTAGTGCTGGCTGTAATCCAGGTATTACAACTAAACCAGAAGCAGCTTCGGGACTAGCAAGCGTCAAAATTCTCTTATCTTTTTGGATACCAAAATGTAGTTAGTTAATTGTTATGGCTTGACAATAATCATAATTATATGCGAAATAATAACCTCCTATCATTGTAGTGTCTAAGTACATTATGTATTATCATATTATCTAAACACCTCAGGTATATTAAAATAAGCTGATATGAGAATTTCAAGCATATTTGTACATTTAAACTAATGCTTTTATGTCAATTGAAATGGTGATCAAGCTTCATTTAAACTCGTACGGCCTTTGTTTTCGTCCAGTTCCACACAATGCACATACACATTCCACAACTACTTTTCTGCTTAGCCTATTTTTAGATCCCCTGGGGCTATGATATAAACGTACAATGAATGGAGTGTCAGAACTATAATTGTTCCGTTGAGCGAGAGAGATGGCCATACATAATCATATAGCACTGTCTCTATCTAGCTTGAAACTGTGATAATAATTCATGTTGCGACCCCTGCTTTAAAATAACGCAAATGTACGCGTAGATTGTTTAGAATTTTTCAGACACTTCATATCCGGACTATTTTGGTTCTTTCATCTATCTTCATAAATATTACTAAGAAAGTGCACCTTACTTATTATAGCTTATTATTTTTTTAATTAAATAGAATAGAATATCAGTTTCTATGCTTTAATATAAATATAGATTAGATTTAAAGAAGGAACAGATTGAACGGCCCTAGTGTAAGTTTCTTTCGACAGACTCGATTTAACGCATCGAACGCGTTCGTAGCTCCGATTGGTAGAGAGTACGAAATGGACCAATCGGAGCGCCGAACGCGTTCGATGCGTTAAATCGAGTTTGTCGAAAGAAACTTATACTAGGGCCTCTGACCGAACGTATTGATTCTTCGGTGGTATTGGTTTTAAATCACAAACTCGTCATAGGGTGCCAAAAATAAAAATTTAATAAATTGCGCAGTACCTATTTTTAAAAGCAGAAATAAATAATTATTCGCACATACTATTCCCACACCAAAAACATATCCGTTTACCGACAAACCAAAAGCTACTTAGTTAATTCATACATTCATACCAAATTCCCATTGGTATGGAATGCGATCGGACCAATATTACGAGTAGCAAATACTAACAGAATCTCATTTAGAGCAACATTAATTGTTGTTTGGAGTTATGCCTTTTGTCTGAGGTGGAAGTTTGTAGGCCCTTTGTCTTGGACGGTGAATTAATTAGCCGACTATGCTGACGTTAACTATGTTATCGAAGCAGTTGCGAGTTGTATTCCATTGTTTTTAGGGTCTGTGTGAATTTTGGGCCAAATACTTGATGCTTCGAAGAAGGTCGACTTATACTGCCGCTGCTAGAGTAGATTATTTCTGACTCTCACGCTTATAATGATTACGATACCGTTAATCACTCAAAAACATATTCCTGGCCTAATACTCATTATTCTAAGTTGCACCCATCACGAATCAGATAGTGTTTTACACCTCCCAAATAGTTTTAAATTCGACCCCTGTAATAACGTAAGTATAGGGATTTGAACTTATCTATCCAAATAAAGAAATAGTTTAGCTTTCCGCCACGGCATCGGCACGAACAACATCAATGTCATTTCCAAGAAGATATTTATAGATTTAGGATTTCTGATTTGGTCTGGACTGCTATTGTAACTTATAACCAGAGATAGTCGCCACAAATAGTCTCACGGTCAGCCTGATGTTTGTCGCCACTGAAGCCTTCTTGCTATTTCGGTGCATTTATTCTTAGTACTTATTCATTCTAGAAGTTCAGGGTTTGAATCGATACTGAAGCAATGTTTGTTTTATCTGCTCTGTGCAGCGATATGATTGGTTTTGTGTTCGAATTGAAATAGAGATGTTGTTTGTATGTAGGTAATATCTTTCAGTTTTCATAAAGGAACATGTATGGAAAGGTTGATGTAAAGATTGGCACAAGGTTGTAGAATATTAATTTATAATATCTAAACGTAAATACAACAAACCTAAAACGGTTGTATCGTTCACAAAATAATCACAGTATTAATTTTTCATTCATTTCATTCATTTTAACAAATACAGAAGAGATATTGCGATTCAATGTGTTTGTGAAAATAATCAAGTGCTTGGGACGATATGAAAATTCTATTAAAAAATCTAATAATAAATGGTGGTAAGTAATCTTCGTTGTTGGTTGTGTTAATCTCTCTAAAGAAGACTAAAACATAAGACCTATGTTTATGATTTGTTAGCTAGCTGTAAATTTAGTGACTGTTGACAGCTTAGAGTTTAGACCCGTCTGCGGTTGTACACCAAGTTGATAGCGTGTACGGACGGCTAATCCTAAGTTTACGAGATCCAGACGCTGGACTTATGTTTTATTTACAAATGCTAGCTACACTCGTACCAATAAAGAAATGTTCGTGTTGTAACTTGGGTGGTTATTCGAAATTATTCGTCGTCATCGCAGGGATAACGCCCATCTTTTTCAAATAAGCTATTTTGCCAGTTTGATGGGTGCAGACGTTATCTGCCGTCGTGTTGTTATGTCGTCTCACATTGAAGTCCCCTATGGATGTGGTGGTGTTGGTGTTAGTCAATAAGTTAGGTCAACTTTTGACGTACATATGTACCCACTTCACTTAAGTAAGTCATTTAAACTTAATGACAATACCATTTCACTAAACTCTACATTATTATTCCTTCTCTTTACATCAGTTACCATATTTGCCCATCATCGAACTCCACGCGTGGCACATATGTAACAGCTCGTATTTCGCTGTGTATTTGGTCGCGGGTCTGTAATGTCTGTATTGCCTATTAACTAGTAATTGATGAGACAACTTGCTCGTGCCGCTGCCTGCTACATCAGGTGGTCGATACCAAGTGTATGGTCTTAGTATTACCGGCATGAACAGGCAATAATAGATACTTAAGTTCTGCAGGAGAACTTATGAAGTTATTATATGTTTGATAATTCGTTTTGTTGAGACTTTGGATTCGATTTGTACAGAAATGCTTATACCTAGTGCTAACATTACATTTAGCCTTAGTTATTGGTAGTACATAAAAGTTTTTGAAATATTTGGGATGTCTCGTTCTCTTTCTCTCCTTTTGATTGTCTCTGCTTCCACGGAAGCCATTCAAATAGGGGTTTAATGTAATTATATTTCAACACTAACCCAAACAAAAAAAATCATTATCCAAAAAGTAACATTAACCAAAAATTCAAAAAGGTAAATTAAATTAAAAAAGTATTCTCCTCGGAAATTAATACTAAAGCGGGCGTGATTTGTGTTGTCATCAAACTTAATTCCCGTGAAGCAAAACAAAGGTTTTAACAAAAAAGTTGAACAGACACCAAAAGCCGCCATTGACAGGCACCAGATACGAACAGGGAATTTGTTTTGTACCAAATTGCTTTAAAATTTATGTTAAGTTCCCGTCATTAAGGGGAGGAAACGAGATAAAAAGTTGTTAATTTTTGGTTCAGAATTTTTAAATAAAAAGATAATTTAATTAACTGGGAGACTGCCTCATTGGGGTTGGGTTGCAAGCGCGGGTGTCGAGTGTAAGGTAGAATTGTAATTGGAATTTTCTGAAAACAAATTCTGAGTGACAACCTTATTTTGGTAATTATTCCTTTTATGCCAATAGTCACTCATTTATCATGACACATGATTGATGATTGATGGTAATTTCGGACTAATGGTTGGTCTATATAACGATCAATTTCAATGATTGCAGGATGCATCCGATAGAAGTTAATCATGTAATGACGCGTAAATACTAACAGCTAATCAGAATAGAATATTCGATATAAAATATAAATATAAAGTCATTTATTATTTCCGATTTTATAACTATTAAACCAATGTACAATAAAGTAAAAAACTACTTTTTACCCAAAAAAAAAAAACCTCGGCAAATCTGCAGAAATACTTCATCAGGTATTTTCTTTCACGTTAAATTGCCTATCAAGAACCACTATTTAGGTACATTCGATTGAAGAAATACGCAGCCAGAGTCAGAAATTCCAGGAACTAAGGCTGAATCGAGTATATTTAATTAATAGACATAGTTGAAATAAATCTGTACACTCTATTTTAAATGATCCCTCAAGATCTTTAGATAATTTCATCTCCATAATATATCAAGTGAACCTGTATACCTATCTCTTTGCTCTACTTTACACTGCAATCACCAAATAAACAAACTTAACACTCGCATACAATCATAAGTTCTCAACACAAGATTACGGAGATCTCCGTCCTCCCGGGCTCCCGTGCTCCCAGCCCAAGTATTCGGAGATTGCGGAGTTCTCGAATTAAGGGGAGTGCGGCGTCATCTCCGCACCAGGATATTAAAGCGAAACTGTGGCTTCACTGAAATTTATTATCCTATAACTAATATTTACCTGTGTGTGGAATGGGTTTAATGCTTATTGTTTTTGGCGAGAATTTTCGTGTTGCGCAATGCTGACAAATTGCATTTGTATTTTTGTTCGTTGAAAATATTTGCTATCTTGTTATATTTATTTGACAAAATTATATGAAACGGTCGTGGTGAACATGGCAGGGTTGCTGAACTCTTGGTAGACTCATTCCTAATATTTACGTGTATTTGAAAACGGTTGGAAAGTTTAACAGAAATGTTAGATCTCTGCAATATTGCAGAGGTATCCTTGTGTAAATAGAGGGTCTTACATCAATATATAAAATGCGACGGCGCCAAAATTACTAGCATCAAATTAAATGAATATTAATTCCTCTCGTAAGTATGTATCTGAAAGTTGTGAAATCTAACACACAGAGCGGATAATTATAATAACACATTTTATGAGCAAGCGCACACTTAGCTACAGAATGAGTTGCGCAGCAGTCGCTTGCGACCGACGTCTCATACGCCCCGACTATGATCGATGGGACGCGAGCATTTTGTTTATTTTATTTCACGGATGACGCTCCTTGTAGATGAACCCGCGGGTAATGACGCGCGGTAATCTGTGTTAAATGTGTAATTGAGCTTAATTGACGATGACGGTGGGAAAGGGTTGAGTTGTGGTGAGAGAAAAATACAGATGGCTCGATGATTTGATATTTTATGGTTAAAATTCAGATATATAAAATTGCGTCATATGTACCCAAAGTGCAATTTGAACAGCATAGCATTTAAATGTAAGTATACCGACACACTTTGTTAATTCAGAAATATGGTTCTTATAATTATAAAAATTACAACGCAATGTTCATAATATAAAGAAATCTAACCATAAAACGTATCCCTCTGCACATAAAATACATTACCGTCCTTCATCCCTTATTACAGCGCTCAACAAAACTCTAAACACATTCACAGACACTGAACAGATAAACGGTTAACAAAAATATCACGTGGCCTGGTTGCCCAGGGCAGCCCAAATATAAATCACGCCTAAAACAACAAATACACAAGTTTTAAGTTACAAACTGCTAGTTGGACAGAGTTGCTAAAACAAACTGAAACAGACCGCGCCGCGAAATATACGGACGTGCGGTTGGGGCGGACGCGGTGCGAATAAAATACTTAATGTAATTGCATTTTAGTACATGCCACTTGCCAGCTTGTTTTTCTAGTGTTTCAAAGTTTGAGTTGGATTATTGTAAATCAGTACATTGATTAAGCAAATATCTTACTAACGTCGAAAGTGCTATTGGACTGATTAATAATTTTTCAGACATCATATCTCATAAGCTCATCGCATCAACATTTACACACTATTTTTATTTATGTATATACATAGAACGGTAAAAATACCACTTACACTATTCATATTTTACCAAAAAGAAAATAAATAGATATAGCTACTCTATGGCTCAGATAATGTAACAAAGTATGAAGGCATTTCATTTTTTCATCTTAACTCTATGACGTCTGGGGGATTATAGTGAATGCAAGCGCGGTACTCTTTTTTATCTTTATTCGCGGTTAGTGTATGGCTTGCTGAAAAAATCGACTGCACTCATGAAATCTCAATCTGCTGTGTTACTTTGGTATATCCTTTTTTAAAGCATTCTGCTAATAATCCGCGATATTAAATCAACCGCGCGTAACCTCTCAGTTCTAGTTATACATTATGAACAATACAACAAAAATATTCTATATCTTTTTAGCATAGCATAGCGTACACATTGTTGAAATTTAATTTGACGCTATTACCGGCACGAGTCCGCCTCCTCTCTGCATCCATATGTTTCCTCGTTTTAGATACTTGTAATGTCAGGGGCTGTGTGATGAGTGCTAATGACGGATGCAGGCGTGATTTAAAACAAACTATTTTTATACTAATGTTTACGCATTTAGACACAGAAAGTCGCGCGTCTGTCTTTTGTCTTATTATCGTCACTTAATTGTAGGTATTTATCGTTTGTAACGTATCATTAAGTAAATAAATTTTGAGTATCGTGTTTACTTTTTTCCTTAATAATATGTGTATAAAGTGGAAACTCGATGATATTTTCAAGATATAACCATGTTATTAGGAATCCTGTTAAATCCTGTTCTATAGCATGTATTAGAAATATTTTAATGTAATATCATTAATTACATGCAGTGACTGCCTTATTGGTGACAAGCGCGACTGCTCAGCCTGAGGACATGGATTTGATTCCCGGGTCAACCAAAGTGCTATTGCGAATTTTTAATAGGTATATTCTCAGTAGTATAGTTTGAAACTGTGCCCGATAGATGGGAATAGGCTCGCCTCCTATTACAAGGGACTCCATAACGGCATCGGCCAAATGTGGGTGTACAATTACACCTCACTGCTCCTCTGTTTAATCCTTCGGGGAAGGTTCGCTAGAATCCACCTTGTCAGTATAGTTACATCATTACGTATAATGATATGAAAAAATATTATTTAATATTCATAACAAAAGAAACTACGCCAACACTGATAAAAAACAACAATTCAACTGTTTCCCATGCAGTGAGACCCCGAGGGTATTTCCTGAAGAACCTGCTTATCCTGGCACAAGTAAAACATAAACTTACACAATATACTTCATATAATATCAGGAGTTAGTTCTGCATCATCAAATATTTTGTGAATTCAGTATTCGCGTGTTTTTTTCCTCGTAGGCCAAATAAGGACATTTCCTTTCTTTTCGTGGATGTTTAAAACATGTATAACTAGATAGACAGCATTTACTTATTCACAGATATCACCATACACATGAAATATATTCTACGTCAAACATACAATAAATAGTTTTTCTAATTATATTTTAATGTAACTTGTGTTAAGTCTTCATTCAAAATTTTATTTATTAGCCATCAGCTTCAATGTATATATTAACCTACCGTTTGCTACACAGTTTGTCGGCTTTCGCTAGACTTTTACTTCTACTTTTATTTCAATTAAAATCAAATATTTTATAATTTGTAATTATTATTAAGTATGTACCATTTAAAGGCAGGCTCATATAAAATTTTCATTAACTCAATTGCATAAGCTATTAGTTATCGATCGCCACACGCCGTCTGTCTGTAAATAAACTGTCGCTCATTGTGTGCACGCTCTTATACTCCGTTGTACTGACAGCTTTATAGGTGACTATTTAGTAGCGAACGTGTCGGTTACTTAGAAAAATATAAAAATACTAACGTCCCGCCCCGGATCTGCTCCGGCCTTAAGGAAGAGCAGTGCCCTCGACTTCGAATGTTAATTCAGGATACGTTTATATTTCTATCAAACATTTGCATTGCTTACCAGTACCAAACATAGGTACATCTCGACTTTTGCATTTCTAAACTTTGTAATTGTCCATCGTCCGTCGTTTTGAAGTTTCTTTATTTCTATCAATATTATCAAACAAATTGACATAGATACGTACTAAATCAATCTAAGCACACACAAGAAAAAATAAACATTTTTTATGGAAGAAAATGTATATAATTGAGGTTAGTATATTAGATAGGCAAGACTTGTTAATATCGTTCAACATATTGGTCTGTTAGGTACGATCATTTATACTTAACAGTACTTAAGAGGAAGTTATCTATGTATTCATTATCATCAACATCGCTTGGTGATGGCAGTATGTTGATATTTGGGTTTGCTTGACATGCTAAGTTTATTCCCATTTACTATGGAATAATTCGCTCAGCTGTGTAATAATTCGCTAGTAATGTTCATTGGCAAATATTAAACTTACACCCGGTTTGTCAAAGGCTGATCAAATCCAATCACCCGTTCTCTCTCATCTCATGTCAACTGATATGATTGTTGATGTTAGTCAAATCACAAACAACTGCTAACATGGGGTTTGAAATTATCAGGTTTGACCAGCCTTTCAGAAACGGAGGTGATTCATAGTCGTATTATATGTTTAATCAATACTAAAATCAGAATTGTACGCATTTGCTATATATCCTATCCTATGCTCTAATTAGGCCCACAGGACGAATGCGTGGTTAGAATAGTAGAGTAACAGGTGCAAATTAGTTTCTATTGTTTGACCAAATATTGACACTGACGGCGGCTGGTTTAGTGGTCACTTTATCATTCTCATTGCCTCGTCTGCGCCCACAATCTGTTCCCGAATTGACCCAGTAATTTTACTATAACATCAACTCTTAATACTTACAAAATAGAGTCGAAACTCGCCCGGCATAATCGCGAACAGTTTCCATTTGCTTGTTAAAACGACGTTTATTTTGCGACCGTTGTATATCTTATCATTGTGCAGTAAGGTATCTTTTTGCGTGTTGAATTTGCGTGTACTGTTATCTATTCTGTTGCTTAATTAAGGGTACATCCATCACGGGCCGGCCATTGATGGCTCATTGATTAAGTTTGTGTTTCGTCATTTTTTGGCGAAGGCCTGAGATTGATTGGGTTTGTTAGTGGCCAATGAAAAACGGCATTAATTAATATTTATTTATTGGAAACTATCGAGTCGCATACAAGTTGTGTGACTATAAAGCTTGAAAAATAATGCTTGCATTGAAATATGGGTGGAATATTTTTATGGTCCCTCTATACAGCCTTTGAAACTTACCTTTGTAATTTTTGCTGGGGTCCGAAAATATTCAGATGAGTTTTGGAAGAGGCAGTCCACCGATTCGTCTGTCAACAATATTTATCAGCTCAGTCTGTAAGTGGAATATATTAACCTACCTAAGATATCACAATATATTTTAAGTGTTATTTCTGGATCAGGACCCGGATACTACAGAAGTAACTCTGACTGGATATTTTTGGTCTTCATAAAAGTCAGAAGCTAGAAGAATTTCTGGCTTCGGATAACCATCGTGATCACAAAACATTTCACCGACGATGTCCCGATTAGAAACAGCAATGTCACTATTAACGTATCAATAATATGGAAGCGATTTTCAATGGAAATAATTAGAGAGGCACATTAATTAGAACTCCTTAATATAATTAAAACGCATATCAATCATGGAAATCACGCCGCAGTGGAATTGCGGATCTAACCCGGAATTAGCCCGGATGTGTCGCGCAGTTCCATAACGCAATAACTGGGGGACACAAAACGAGGAACCTACAACAGAAGGCTTACTACTAAAAACTTGCGGTAGGACAACAGTCTCCAGCTATTTTAGCCGCAGATTGAGTACCTGATATGACACATTTATTTTTTGTATTTAAAAATAGCAATTCTTCAATTCGAACATTCATCACCTCCACATGGGCCGGCCTTACTTGTTAGTACATGTTTCTCATGCCACCATGGTATATACACGTCGATAATATATGTGCAGATAGCCATTAATATCACTAAATTCCCGAAATCAGTTTTTCAGAGATATGCTATTAAAAATAGCAGCGTTTGATTGTGAGGAATGTAGCGCCTTATTTTTCCCTCTTCTGAAAACAGAACGCGTCTGTCTGCTGTATAATTCTCGGTTATAATCTCATAACCGAGAATTGCACGTGTAGTTGTCCTTCTGTTGCTATCTGTCCAATGCTATTCACAAATGGCTAGGTTAGTCTGCGCATCAATCAAGTATTTAGCTGGTGTGGAGCTAAGCGGAATGATTTCCTCGTCGACATCCGCACCAGTTCCGTCGTCGGTAGCATCCAAAACATCGACGCTTGTATGATTGTTTTTATTTGTGTTATCTATTGTGGTTGTAACGGAATATTAGAGGGACTTAACTGTATTCCAAAAGTTAATTTTTACCATAATAAGAAGGCGGCGATAGCACGCGTATTTCGAAAAATATCACGTAGTTGCCACATTAAAACGTGCCCATCTGTAACTAGAGTGGCAGTAACCGCACGGTATAAAATGAATCTATTTTAAATGTAGTACCACTTTCTTAAGTACGTATTAAAATTACAAAATCTTGTATAAAAACATTTGTCGACAAAGGCATATTCTCTCTAGATAGTTTAATTAAAGCGGAATACAATGGAGCCTCCGTCTTTGTCTCCACAAATAATCTTAGCTCCACAATGAGACGACTCAGATTTTATGCGTCCATAAACTTTATGCGGATGCTCAATGGATTTATTATGATAGAACATGTGTTCTATGGTCATGGCGATGAATAACACTTAAATTGTGATTTTATGTTATAGTTTTATTGGAAATCGGTTGACGGAATTTTGTTCTTATTTTTGTAAGTTTGCTAAAGGAATGTTGTGTGGCTCAACTGTACACTTGTCACTTCTGAGGACATCTCAATAAAGTTGTATTCGAAGGATGATTAGTAGCACCCTTCTGTTACAAAGATAGAACTACTAAGATTTTCACAAGTGTACTAAAAGCTTAATTCAAAATCTTTCAGTAGTATTATAATATTAATATTCAGACTAAAAAATATCATGTTCATCTACAGGCGCATGCGACGTCGCGGGCGGGGCGGGGTCGGTGAACTCTCTACCGGCGGGCAGCGCGGGGGCACGGTTGGCGCCGTCTTTCGACGCAGCGACACCGCGCAACGTTACTGCACTGGTTGGCAAGTCCGCCTACCTCAGCTGTCGGGTACGGAACCTTGGGAACAGAACGGTAAGTTTCCTTTATAAGCATGCTTAATTTAAAACTTAATTATTAGTATTATACGTATCCCGAGTGATAATACCTTTTGCAAATCTCAAGGCGGGCCATGGAGGGACCTAGCCCGGACACACTCTCCATCTTTAGGTAGATATTTCACTTTTAATTATATTACTTAGACTTGGGAAATTCTAATCCTAATTATATAAAATCTGCTAAATAGCCCAAGAGAAACAAATAATAAATATAGTAAGTGCCTACTAATGAGTAATATAATAAGTAATAAATATAGATATTGCTACTACGCACTTAATGATTATATTATTTATTAACAAGTCCAAGTACCTACTATATAAAACATTCAATGAGTACTTCGTCTTCTCAACGATACAGAACCGCTCAATTCCTTAATATCGGGCACAAGTCTTGCAAGGACATCCCTCTATTTCTTATCTGCAATACTGAAAGGGAATATTCAAAGATCGTTTACCGCTTGTTCAAAGGACTTTAGTGAGTTACGAAGGTTCCAAGAACGGATTGTTTATTGTGACTGAATTAAATAGGTGTAATCATTTCTATGCTGGATTATGACAGTTGAAGCCGTACGCGTATAAACTGTATGTGATTAAAAGGCCTTAAAAATTACGCCTCAGTTACATGATGTGCGCCTATTTAACCTTAGCAGGATCAGGAGAATCGCCAGGAGGGGACGCCCTAGAAGGACGTATACGGACCTTATTGGTGATGTCCTTCAAAAAGGTCAGGTGCGCAGCGCAGTACCCACAACCGGCGTTCATGTATGAAACGATGCATGAATGTAGATGAAGCAAAAGGGTTATGTAAGGATCGTAGCACGTGGCGTTCCGTAGTTTCTGCCGTGGGAAAAAGGCGTGACTTTATGTATGTATGTATGTAGGTTTTCGTTTTTGTCTCAGGCTTTCCGCTTACTATAATTTATATTCCTCCCACGACTAGTAATTGAGTTGTAGTAATTTAATAAAAGATTTTTTATTCTTCCAAAGATTGACTGATTTTTTTCTCTTTTTTTCCGTCTATATTCTCAAAGTAACAATATATAATGTTCGTATTAGACACCTACCTTACTCTTGCTCTTTTAACTATACCTTAATAATTGCCAAAACCGGCACATTTTCCCTGTCTGCGTCTCGATATCTATCGCAATTAAGTGTGGGGTCGTGTAATAAACGCGCCGTGAGGTTGCGACTGCGACTAATTGCTCGCGATAATTGCGCGACGGTCGCTTCCGCTCGCTCCGCGCACACCGCCCGCCGCTGTTTCCCGACTGCGTGACTCCTATACAGGAAAGGAAGGATGTGTTGGGGCTGCAAAGGTTGCAAAGATGAAAGATATATTTTAAAACCATTTTTCATAATAATAATAATCAGTATAAAATATATCTTTTCGAGCGTGTTGACACACTGTGCCAAAACAGTATCTTCGTCGGGTTCTATAGCTAACACAATACAAAACTAACTACAGAAGCTAAGGAAGATAATTTTCTGGCGCTGCCTGAAATGAAATGAAATGAAATTATTTATTTGCAATTAGGATTTTTCAATCACTTTTACACGTCTTTTTTAAACTAGACGGCGTCGGCATTTCCTATGACTATCCCTGAGAAGAAACGCCGAAACAAACTCAGTATTAAAGGTGTATCCATATCCACACTTATCGGAGCAGCATCAGGGACATTGCAGGGTTGTGTTCACTCAATATCAGTGAGTACATTATCGGTGCTGGCGCAGGAGCTTCAATGTTCATCAAATACACAGCCATCCCGTCACGGCCCTGACACTGCACTGATGAGTGTAGTTCTTTAAACTTGTGATGTTATTTTATAGCAACAAAAAACAAATATTTGCGCCTCCAAAATTAATCGACAGTACACAAATCTTAATTATTATTCTTCAAAATTAACATTATTTAACCAACTCGCGTATACAAAGGCTGCTTCCACCACATTATCTTAAACCTGTACTCCTAAGATCGTTACATGCCATATTCAATCATTTTATTATTATTTGGATATTACATAATTATACCTAAGATGTAAATTATCTAGGACATTCTGTTGAGTTTGTTGTTCGAGCTGGCACGCTTTAACTGTAGCTTTTCTTGCTACAGCAGTAAAAATAATCACGTAGACACAATAAATAACTGTTTACTGGTAATAATTATTGCCTCACTGAATATTCGTATTAGCTCTAGTTATAATAATCCCGTTACACAGTGCTATATTCTCTTATTAATTATAATATAGCTTCGACTCTAATAAAAATGAATAATACCCGAGTTTTAATTCATTTACAAATAGCTAGTACCTATTTACATTTTTAATTTGTCAAAATTATTAAAATTTACGCCTTCGGTCGGGTTCTTCGGGGCTGTACAATGAATTATTATAATATCCTCGTGGAGAGAAATTGTGGCAATATTTCGCGGTGTTGCTATACATTTCGGTGAATAACTGTACGGAATTAAGTCTGGTGTTAGTGGGTCGTGCATAATGATCTCAACCGCGATGAAGCCGTCTTGGTGTTGCTTGTCTGTCTGAGCCAGTGTTTTAACTGATAGAAAATATTTGTATACTTAAGAAGATACATTCCATTGCTCTGGTTCAGCGGTAAAACAAGTGTGATTTCAATTTAAAGGCAGGTTTAGATGAGAAATCATCGCTGACTTGCCAGTGCTACAGTGATGGAATCGTTTTTTACCGAGTAGTGACGAGTAATGAGATTCTTTAAAAGTGTATTCTTCGGCTATCACTCTTTGATGAGCACACACTAAATATAAATAAATTATACATTCCTAAGTATCTAGGCATATCTTTATTGATGCTTCAATAGGCATGAGCAATCAGTGGAAACTTTTTAAATACTTAAGCTCTATAAGAACCCTCACCATCCTGTTTGCCTCCTTGTATCACCATAGAACACCAGGGAACAGGAAAACGAACAGGACGCTCGAGGGTATTTGCTTATGATAATCAGCTGATGAATATTCAGCCACCTTGAAGCCTCGCCTACTCTACCGCATTATAATTATAGGTTCACGCATTAATTTTGTTTTGTTTATTGTTACCGATTTAGTTGAGGCTGTTTTCAACTTTATGAGATAAGAATGGAGTTTTGTTTAGGGTTTAGGGGAACATACATAACATCACGCCATACACATAATATTATAATCCCTAACAAGTTAAGCACATTTCCAATGAGTGCCAAAACATTTACTGAGACTGTGTTTGGCAGAAGCACAGTACTGCTTTTATACTTATCCTATCCCAGTCAATTGCCGGTTAAATGCCTCTCATTTAAGCCACGTTGTTACATCATCTGATAAAAATACCAAATATGACAAAAAATAAAAACTAGAATCATTAGAAGAACTTACTACACTGTCCATAAAAATAACGATAGATCTTACACATAAACTGTCTGTTATCAAGAAATTCAGGACAGTTTCCCTTCCAACTGTAACAAACCATTCAAGGCACAATTTAGGACCATTTTAACGACGTTTCTTTGAAGATACTCGTTGCTGGGAGTCGGAAGCTCTGCCGGACACTTTTCAGGTCTTTTTGTCCAGCTTTAAAGCTAGGAGGTGAACTTGCGCTAGGACACTGAGATTTTTTTACCTTTGGAGGAAATGTTTGGAGAAAGATATAATTGTTACCTAGATTTTCTGTACATGAAAGCTAATATATTAATAAATAATAATATAGGAAAGTATGTGTTATTAAATAATTTTCAATAGCAGTCGGGGGATAGAGAACAAATATGTCTATAAGAGTCTATTAGTGACGACGATAGTATTACACGAGAAAATATTATTATCATCATATTAACATACACCTTAATACACATCCTTAATCGGACCTTATGGTATTACAAACATATATAAAATCACGATATTCCCTGACTCAGTATTCCCCGTCACCTAGATATGGAGGATAAACAGTCTAGTCATGAAGTAATATAACGTTTGATACACAGACGTGTAAAAATGTCGCCTCAGCAGCAATATATTCTAGTCTTGTATACAGCACTATGGATATGAGTCGTTGGAATAGGTCGTGTGTCTTTGATATTTCGTATTTATCTTTTTTTTTTCTAATAAATATTGTTCTATTCTATTCTAAAGTATCATTGAAACACCTGTCACTTTCGCAATGACTTTTTATCAGATGACTAATTACACTGACTTACTTACTACAGATAATATGACCTATAAAATTATCACATATTGCAAATTCTTCTTTTGCTTAAGATGGTTAAAAAATACTAATCATTCCACATTTTACCATACTTGTCAAGTAAATCTGTTTTTCTATTTCTTAAAGATAAACATGGAAAGCTGTTGTTGTGAACTATTTTTGTCTCTTGGCCAATCTCTCTCAATCGAAGATACTACCTAAATGTCGAACTTATTTTTACTTAAATAAGTATTTTACCACTAAGTAATCATGAGTAATCCATGGCTAGACATTGGCTTCACTTTTGGCTGATAGTTGCGACAGATGTACAAGCCGAGATAAACTGTCTCGGTCAGTGTTTGTATTTCACTTTGTTTGTCCGAGATATTTGTCCGAATGGTCAGAGTAAATATTGTCAGTTAAGTATTAAGAGATATTACTGTTTTTGACTGCGAGCGTATTTGCTGGGTGATTCACTACACTTTATTAACTTCAATATTTTTATCATCTTCACATTTTGATGAAACCTATTAAGTACTAGATTAGCCATATTAAGTTTTCGAACTTACATATTGATACATTGCGTTCAATAATAATACGTTGACATATTTTTAATAAATCATATTTGAATTATGATAGATTTAGGGAATTATAATTTTGTGAGCTGCTGACGATAAGACAGTGTTCATTCCATTTTCATATACTTTATATTTCATTTTTTTTTATGTATGAGACAAAGATTAGGTAAGGTTTCCTAAAATTGTCTGATTTAATAATTATTCCCATCATCATCATCATCATCAGCCAGAAGACGTCCACTGCTGAACGAAGGCCTCCCCCGAGGGGGGGTTTGCCATAATTCCCACGCTTGGCAGGCGGCTTGGGGATAGCAGTGGCTCACCGATTAGTGAGAGGGCGCTGCTGCTCGTCCTCCGGTGTCTGGCCGCAGTTTTAAGACGTACCCGGGTCTAGGTCTAATTATTCCCGGTAGATGGTAATAGGCTTACCTATTCCACGGGACTCAATAATGGTATCAGCGAAATGTGGGTGAACAAATCACGCCTTCTTTTATTTTATGTAAGTTTAATTCATAATTGGTTGTAAGCATTGCAATCTGCAAGTGTTTGACGTTACATTTCCCATTATAATTGAATAGTTTGTCGACTGATACTGTGTTAATCAATAATGTGTCGATAACTTCTGCTTATCTTCCCGCGCTTCTCAGTAAAAGGCAACACTAGTTTATTGCCAACTATACATTAACAGTCCCTCGTCGAATTTCAATTATAATAGTTCGTTTAGCCTTACGTTTGTTTGTATACCCTCAGGGGCTGATAATTTGTGCTCTCCAAAACTTTAATTTGCATAAAGTTCCAGGGGTTGATTTAGCTTTGGGGGCAATTTCTTTAATGTGTAATGTTATAAATTCAGTGGTTTATGGGCGGCGACTGTGGCATTATTGTTATTGGTGGGCTAAATAGGAAATAGGTAGATAATGTGTGCGTGTTAGAACTATGTTTTTATAGATTAACCTTTGTCTTTTTATCCGCAGCTTTACTTCAAAGTAAAAATTAAGCTTTTTACCAGAAGCTCGACATGAGAGTCGAACCCACAAACACAACATATTTTAGCAACTGAGTCTGAGACATTTAATATTTCACTTTTCATATACATTTCCTTGTACGCTAACTGACACACAATTAATTATTTCAGCTTATCCTCAGGGAAATTCTTTACTTTTATCCATAAACAAGGTCGGTAACCTTATTTACTTATATCTGTTTGTGTTTGCCTAGAATAATTTACCGAATATGAGCTTATTTTTGTTATTTTAGAGATTATTTGTCTTTTGCTATTTCTATATGTTATCTCGGTAAATAGCGTTTTAAATACGTTCTGTTTACCTTCGTTCTATTGGGTTGTACGTTGTGTATATATCTATATAAATAAATAACAGCTTTTTACTAAATGTGTATGAAAATATATACGAATAAGAAAAAGAACGTTTTTTTAAATTCTTGTCTGTCTATCCGTTTATTCCGGCTAATCTTTGAAACGGTGGGACCGTTTTGACCGGACTTTCACTGTTACATAGCTGATGTTATAAAAAGTAACTTTGGCTACTTTTATTTTAGAAAGATAATTTGTGTTTCGCGCAAAAAAATGCACGCGTTCGTAGTCCACGCGGGCGAAGCCGCGAGCGGAAGCTAGTCTTATATAATAATGTATGTACCTAGCGTTTATGGTTTGCCTATTGTATAATGGTTACGATCTGAGGTCGTCCAGATTTTTTTGTTTATCGCGCTTCAAACATCTTTTTAATGGACTGGTAATTTTTCATTACCAGTCCATTACTAATTGTAATACTCGTAATTTTCAGTGGTACTTATTACCGTCACGAGTATCACTTCCATCGGTTGTTGCAAGTCGACAAAGCGCCTCTCGTATTACACCACCATAACCCTAATTACGTAAAAATAGCGATAGCAACGCGTCATTCATACGACAGTTCCCTCATTGTTGGCCAATAAATATGTGACACAAAAATGACGTTTGACAGTAGCTATCGCGCGATCTACGCCTGCGCGCGTAAATTAATTGCTACATCGGTAACTAGTCTGTCGATCGGCAAGGACGATCAATCGGGACGACCAGAGTACTGAGAGATTGGCCCTAAACACTCAAATAATACTTCACTATATTTATTAAACAAGACCGATCGGCAGCCTAATTACCGATGTAGCGACTTCTGTCAAACGTCAATTTTGTGTCATATAATGTATTGGCTGACAGTGATATTGCTGTCGCGTGGCTATCGCTTTGCTGTCACTTTTTTACGTAATTAGGCTGCGGGACCCATCGGCCAAGAGTGTAGTGTAATAATAACTAAACCGTTGAAACAGTACCTATATCTATATTTGGTCACACACATTGTTCAAATTTATCCAAAGAAGCAAAACGCTTTGTGTAGGTTGGAATAGTACAAGTAGAATAGTAGAATATATCTAGGTGTACGGTTCCAAATAGTAGGTCCTATGGAGAAGAACCGGCAAGAAACTCCATGGAGATATTTACTTTGCAAAAAAAAAAAAAACATTTGATTTAATCCAATTTAATTTATTCTTCTTTATATAAATATTTTTGAACGCACTATCGCACATTTGGGTGCTGCTGCACGCGTGAATTAAATCAAAAACAACTGACTACTATTTATTCTGACTGCTGATGTACATACAACAAATTGTATAAAATAACAAGTGTGTGTGGGGAGCATGCACTTTGGAAAGATTTCAACTGGTTTTGATGAATATTTTCCAATTGTAGCGGCGTGGACAGATATTTATAGAGGTCAAGTGGACCCAATCATACTGTTAGAATACTGTGGAGTTCAAATATGGACCAACCTATGGAGAAGACACGGGCAACAAGAAGCCTGCTTTTGGAACCGTGCTCCTAGAATATCGACTATTTAAAAGTGCTTGCAAAGGCCCAGTTGAAATAAAAAAAAAAAGATTTTAAAGACATTATTAATACTATTCTTAAACGAACTCATGTTTATCAAATTCTACTTCAGATTTCCTTTACGAAGTCACGTATTTCAATACCCTTTAAAAACATTACGAAAAATGTGTAATATTAGAAATGTTTTTCAAATAATACATTTATTGGAATACTGTAACGAAAACGGGTAAAATAAAATCAGTCACGGCTGATTGGGCATTGTTAAATTTTCGCTTGTCATGTAAATTGATTGTCACGAAAAATTGTAACTCATTTCAAATATTATTCATACACATGATTGATTTAAAGATTCTGTTCTGAATTATTTTAGTGATTGAGTAGAAAATGGATTTTAATTTGCGTATAGGTTTTAATACTCGTGTTTAATTCTATGACCAACTAGCGGAGCTCCACATCGCTGTCAGTGTGGTGAAGCAGTCGACTGCCTCGGACACGAGGGCTGGCCTCTATTTCGGGCAGAGAATCAGCATTGCCATACAACGTGGCAATGCCGCCAGCGTTCTGGGCACTTTTCCCGTTGACAGCGATGTGGATGAATTTTACGATGCCCTATGATTTCTTCCCTTCCCCGTTTTTAACAATTTGTACTTTTATTTATATATTTTTAGCTTGTATATATATTTTAATAAGTCTGCATTTCCGCCTGTAAATATTAATAATTTAGATTGCACATAATAAATTAAAGATTGAAACTCCGATAAACTCTATGTTCATTATTAAGTTTCTACATAAAGGAGAAAACACTCGACAATACGTATTTTAGCCATCAACTTACGCTATCGCTTTATAAGATGACAGAATTAGTCCCAACGTAAGTGAACTTGATCCAGACTCAAGTTATTAAGTAGAATACGTAGGTCTTAAGTTATGCATAAGTTAGAATATTTAGGACAACGCCAGGCGTTTGATATCAGGAGCTGTAGTAGCTGTGAATGTGTGCCCTCATTTCGTGCTGTAGCTGCAGGTACAATATTATATAGTGTATAATATTCTATTATGTACTGGTATTTCACACTAGTTGAAGAGGTAAAATATATCTTCTATCTAACACCATAGAAAAAGCAAAGAATAATTCTCGACTATACCAGGGTGTTAGATTGACTGGAACAAGAAGGCTAACCTAACCTAACACATGCTCTCATATATTCATGCTCGACAGAAGTGAACTTACCTTGATTAGAGTGATCATTTAATAACACTCTAGCCCCTTAGGTACGTAATTCTTAATTAGGATTTGATTTGAGTCTATTAATATTAAGATATAAATACATACTAGTGTATAAAGATTCTTATTTTCAGTAGTGACTGTTAGCAATCTACGCACAATACATTTCTAAAATAAACATAAATTTACATTTCACGTCATAAGGTATACTCAGAGGCCCATATTTACGACCTTTTCTAAAAATAACAGTTACAACCACTCCAACAAATCCGAAGTATTTAACATGCGCAAAATTATACAGTTCCTAGGGAATATTTTATTTCAGCCAGGCGAAGCCACGGGTAAAGCTATTAGGGTGTACAAAAGAAAACATCTGCAAACTTATTGTTATCCGATATTGACCCTCTAACGAAGTACTTGCCGAGGTCGCCATACAAATTGAATAATTCATAGGGAAACGATTCGAAATTAATTTATAGAGTGGTTAATTACACGCCTTCGGGGAAACTTCCATTAGAATAATGTAATTATGACCTTATGCCGTAAGAATTATCCCAAATTGTGATTAATTGACTTGGGAAATGGCAAAATGTATTAAATTGGCGTTCGTTAGTAACGTTTTTTCTGATCTGTAGTTTTATTTTCTAGATTAGGACATTAATCAACGACTTCAATTACTTGACAATGGAAGGTAGTGTTGAATGCCAATTGAATTAGTTCAAGTGGTACCGTAGTGAGTATTGTACTGTAAACATTAATGTGTGTTACTACTTAAGCAACATTGTGGCATACATCACATTTTTGTGTTTTGAGTAGTACCTAAGTTATTGCAGTGCTTTGCCCGGCAAAGTTGCTATAAAGGAACCATCAGCTAGAAAGATTTTCATCAGTTAGAAGAGTTATTAAGATATTTATCAAGTTCGTATTAATGATAAGGACTGAGACGAATACTTATTTAAGTAAAACAAATGTCAACCAAACCTAAAATCCTTGAAATACTTAAGTGGTAAACTTTGCGTTAAAACCCAAGCCTAGTTCTAATAAGGCTTAATTGTAGTGTATCACATATAAACTTGTGTTGCCCCGGTTTTGTGAGCCCAGTTTAATGGCGCGAGATCAAAGGCCCTCCAGCCTGAAATCCCTTTGTTCGCGGACGCAAACGCGTGCGTTCTCGTCGGAGCTAACCGCGAACGCGGCGGTTAGCGTTAAGCCGCCCTCAAAGCTTGCCACTTACATAATGTGAGGCAAAAAGTTAAACACTAGGCCGTATTTATGAGCAGGTATATTAGTGTTTATAATAGATGATGAAGCCGGCTAAATAATGCAGCCAACATAAAACTTCAACTAACCGAACGTCAAGTCTTACCCTCCAATAAAATATTACGTAAATAAATCCGTATGGAGACAAATATCGACCATGCAAACCAATATTATATTCATTAAAACCACCTGAAAATATACTATGAACGTATTCATTCCGAAAACTGTTGCTTTACTTTGTAATGCCAGTCCATATGAGAGATTTATCTGGTCTGATCAAAAATTTACATATCTATATAAAAAAACCTGGTCAAAACCATAAAAAAAATATTATAGAACTTTACCTTTTACCTAGGAAACAATAAATTGAGTGAAAACATTTTACATATTTCTATGTAAAAAAATCAAACGGACTACTACAAGACTTGGAGTTGAGCGACACAATACAAATATACAATAATTTTAACTGTATTCGTATACCTCTTATTATGAAAGCGTTTATTTTTTTTCTTTAATTAAACTGAATTTTTCCGCAACCAACAAAATTTCATTCCATAATTCCAAAATTTCACCTTTCAGGCGCACAAACCCCAAAAAGAAGAAGCGTAATTTTTCGTTGAACATAATCACGTCATTAACTGTGAGGGGTGGTATTATGTAATTGGCTCTTTGTGCGCCGGAAAAGGCACTCGCTGCGTACTTTGAAGTGTACTTATTTAGGGCTCCGGAATTCTTCAGCGCCGGAGCCGCGGAATTTACATTAGCTATGGCCACGGGGCTTTATCAAACGGCTGCTGGCCAGAGGATTAACCTCTCCGTAATTTGATGGAATTTAGTTAGTTAGCAAGGTATTCTGGCATCTCTACGTCCTGGTTGTTTTAGCTTCCATTCGATCTTGAAGGTCGTAAAGCAACCAACAAATGTTTGCTTTAGTTCTACGACCGTGATTTTAACAAAGTTCTTACGGGTAACCGTACATGTTCCGGTTTAACGCATTCTGAAACTTATTTATACATAAAACATTGTTAAAATTAAAGAGGAATTAGTGGTGTAGTTTATGAGTTTTAACAATAAAAAATATGAAATCCAGCATCATACATAGGAGATCAAAATATATTTTACAGAATTGATGTCGTCAATATAATAATATATTTACAATTGGAAGGCACTCCTCCATCGTAACTAACGTTATGTCTATTTCATTTTACTTCTGAGCTTATCATATCCTTCGTGTAAATACCAAAACAGTGACGGTTTTCTTAAGAAACAGTCGTAAAACTTTACTTTTACGACTTACTACTTACTTGTGTGAAAAGATAAGCTTGTAGTAGCTTTTACTTGTGTATTGTTACTATGTTGTTATGCTTCTGTATATTGCTGTTTAGTGTCGTTACATATTATTTAATTTTCTATGCAGATGTAAAATTATATAACATGATGATGATAATTTTAAACCTACCTGAGCTTGGTACCTCAGCACCCATAATTACATACAGTATATTCTTTATTTTACACCAAAGGAAAAAGTACAAAGCGAAAATACATTTTACACATAGGGTAAAGAAATTTTCCATGCAACTAATCCCATTCCCATCCCAACAGCTTCCCAATAACAATAAAAACAAAGCGACATCAAATTCAATGGTAACCCTTCAAACTGCGTGTAAAACAATATCTTGCACCAAACAACACGCAGGAGTGTCTGTAAATTGAGGCCGTGAAACATGGTGGTCAACTGAACACGTTGGAACCTGGCCAGGGGTCCTCCCTCTAAGAGATCGATACCTCCGCCCTCTTGGAGGCTCTATCGCTGAATTATCGCCTCTCCTTCGTTTACACGGCACGCTGGATTGCCTCTTTTCTAAAGTTTATGTGCAGATGATATAAGTAGTATAGTTTCCAGTGCACCATGTTGTTTTTACAGGTTCGTTATTTAGTAGTTTGTAAGAAAACTGTATATTATATTTAAAAAGTTAATTGGTGATATATTGTGTTTTAAAGAATTTTATTGCATATTTATTTCACCTTCCTCCTATTTTCACTTTATTTTTGCAAAAATAAGGCATCGAGGCACGTTGAAAGGTACTCATCAATATATTAATAAATAAATAAATAAATTTATTTTCCTAAATTTCTTTTTCATCATATTTATCTAGTGTAGTAGTACCGTAACTTTGATAAGTACATACATAACCTTGAATTAAAATAGATTCGCAGTTTCAGTTTACTGGATTCGTGGGGTTAAGTGTATTTTATTTGCACTGTAATACTCTGCAGCACATATCTCACAATTCTTGAAATGTTAAATATATATCTATCATATTATATACGATCACAAATATCAAAAGCCTATGTAACGCCATAAAAGTTTAAATATTTTATAAATGTTTAAACAAATTTCCGTACGAGTAAAATAAAGTTGGGCTGTGTTCCAGGTCAATGACATGCGAAGCCTGGCACTAAACTCTTAGCTTTGTGCATAAACAAGCTTAAACATAAGTGCTGTTAAAGCTCAGCCATCCATATTTAAGGGGAAGTACGTTTATACGTAACTATACGTATATCTTTATATTTGAGTGTGTACGAAAGCATATTTGTTTATTCCGATGTGTGTATCACATTACAAAACAAACGTCGTAAGTGAGAAGACAAATTGAATGCTTCCAAATCCTCCAAATGGGAATATCAGATTCCTCGATACGGAGAGGAAAACACTCTTTTCGTTTATAATTTGTCGTGTTTTGATTAAATCACAGATGACTTTAAAAACAATGTCATTTATGAATTTAAATGATTATAGGTAGATGTAAAGTCTGGTGTCGGAATGCGGTACATGTACATGAGGTTTGATCTATTTAGCTATAAAATGTTTCGCGAATTTACCACAAGGATATATTTTATTAACTGATATCATAGCCGACTTTAAGAATAATAATGCTTCGTCATTAACCTGGTCTTTATCAATAGTTATTATTTTGTAACGAAGAAAACCTTTGTGACGTTACATTTTTCTCTTAGAAATTTACATATACACTAGGTATATTGTTTCAATATGGAACTAGAGTATACCTATTCCAATATTCGTAGTCCCAAAAGTATCTTATAACTGTTTATTTACTAGAGTTTATGTTTCGCATCTCGGTGGAAGGTTCCGGATTTAATTCCGCTGGTGTGTTTATTCCGGCAAATACTGTTGTAATGTGTAAAACGTTAACTACACAGACTTTATTTAAGAGTCAATATAAAAAAAAAAATAGCCATATATTTTTTATGTGTCAAATGCGTTTCATCTTAGGTCACTTGAATGTTAACTGAGCCATTTTAAATTAGGACACGTACTACTGATGCCAATTTGTTGATATTAAACTAAGAGGATACTGTGCAATTTATTTAAATAATCCACTGAAAAGTTTCATAACCGCGACTTAAAGCTTTGCTTATATTTAGATGCTGATTCACAAAAGAATGTGTACTCTTAATATATTGAATCGGTTATAAACTTTATGAAAGTAATTTAATGTGTTTTTGTTTTAAATTTGTGGTACTAAAACGGTCGCACGAATTTAACATTTTGAAACCTTATGGAAAAATATAATGTACTATGCTCTTCAAGAATTCAACCTATTTTTTTAAACCTTGCCCCACACTATTAATAATTTCTATATCGTGGGTGCGTACATACACAAATAACCAGACCTGAAACGACCATCTGTAGACAAATATTTGTTCCGTGCGGGAATCGAACCCGTGACACGTAGCGCAGCAGTCGATCTCTCAACTAATGCGCCAACGTCTCGTCATTTAGTTATAAATACACCAACCCAGGGTATACAGTCTTGCGATAGACCATGTGATCGCAAAACCGTTCCGATGTTCCGAGTCTATCGCGGAAAAGTATAACTACATACATATGTACCTTAACAAACTACAAAAAAAATGCAACGAAAACAATAGAACCTTCATTTTGTAGGTACCGTTTAAAAGCTTATTTTAAAACTTTACTAGAAAGAAAGAAAGAAGAAAGAAAGAATATAATTTATTTTTGATCCAACAAAAAATTAGATAGGTTATACTTAGTGATCAACTATCACTTGCTACCTAAATATTTTGTGGTAGATCACCGACACTATAAGTTTCAGCTCCTTTAGACTCCATGTTCACCGACTAGTTACACTAAACAAGATATTATTCATTCTCGGGAAAAGACCTCACAGTCGCTCTAATACTTACAAAATAATTTTAGCCAAATTTAATTTGGTTGCGTATGTAAGGCTCATTGTGAACAATTCTACGGAATTGATATGTTATAGGAGTTTATTTTCTGGCTGTCAATAAAATTTAATATAATTTGTAGAACATAAATTATATAATCTTAGTAACAGCTGGCGTTAATCACGCAAAGGAAGTAAATACAAGATTAAGCGAACAATTACAACTTCCGACAAATCCCCATTGTATTATTGTTTTTAATGGAAAAGTTGAAGTGTTTACGCAAACGTAAGTGTTCTAACTTACATGATTTACGTTCGAAAGTTGCGTAAGAGATTGCGGCAGTGCGTACGCTTTTATCTTCACGACATTATCCTATTAGTCTTCGCTCTTGTTATAATTCAATTCTCCGTGTTTGGCCAACGACAGTTTTTGTGACTACACGCTGTAGATGTGTTGGTAAACAGGATGATGGGTTGCTTTCGTGGCTATATTTGATGCTTCAAGTGTTTGTTGCGACGTCAATTGAGGATTATGTGATGATATTTTCCTTTGTGTGCCATTTAGAGCTAACATACAACAATAAAACCAGCACACTAAATTCGTGAATGACAATTTCCACGAAAATACTGGTGTATCAGCAAGGAAGATTATTTAAAGCAAGGAAGATGGTTGTGGTTTACCTACTTGGTTGTAAAGTTTATGGAAGACTGAGTCTTGACAAGCCCTCACAGTCGTTGGTCTATTATTGGAATTGCTTTGTTATTGTACCGATTGTACGAAGCTATATTAAAAATGGTTAATTATTATTTCATAGTCTCTTTTCTATGTTTAAATTTTAATATATTGAAAGCAGATATATCGAACAATGATCCTACCAATGTAGAATTTTTGCTATCCAAAACAGGAGGAGGCTATATATTTCCTTTCCCAGAAGAGTGTTCCAAGATTCTGAAGGAATTTGCTGACTATGCATCTAATTTCACCAGATGTTCCGTATTAAATGCTAGACCTATAAGAATTTGTGAACAATGTATTAGTCATTACATTAGTTTTCATAATAAGTATCAAGAGTTACTGAACACAGTTGTAAATGGGACATCCTGCAAGTCAATATTTATATCTCATGATAGACTGGATGTTGTTTTAGAATATCATAACAATATTCTAAGTATATGGAATAAGGGTCAGTGCCATGCTTGTTATAACTGGTCAAATACAGTGCCGGTGTTGTCAAATGAAACAATACATTTTTATGAAAAATATAATGAAACAATGAAATGTATAAAGAAGTACATAAATGGTCCTCCTGTAAATGATAGTCAGGTTGTCTGTGATAACTGTATGCAGTCTTATCTCCAGCTTGATAGCTACTACAAAACTCTTAGTGAAGACTCCATAGGAGTGGACAGCATTTGCATGGACATAGTGGACTCGATGAATGCTACAAGATCTATTTGGAGTAAAACTTTGAATTGTTGCAAAATAAGAAGAACACCTGAAATAATATTTTTGTGCTGTACCGGCATAATATCAGCATTACCACTATTTTATTACATCATTCTAAGATTTTGTGGTCCAATGAGAGAGTTACCAAATGTATTGAAGCAGTCAAGATTTAAACAGACCATTCTGAGATCACTTGGAAGAACAAATTAAAGGCAGTGTAAAATAAAAGTCTCATTGTAACAAGTAACACATTATGTATTTACAATTGACCAAAGAAACAAAATTATATTAGGCCGGGGAATAATTTGTAACGTGTGATCTTAATACTTGCTAGCAGGCCTGGAACTTACACCATAAACACAGATTAATGATAAAACATTAGAGAATACATTAATTTAGAAACAGATTTTAGTCACCACCTCCTCAAGTGCCCACAAAGCTACATGGACGCTGCGAACATATCCGAATATCCGAATCGGTACGGTAATAAATCTGCCAGTTTATCCGGGCCAGCATGACGCGGGTCCCGTCGAACGCACGGATAAGAAGCATAATAGAAGAATTCATTATTCAGTGCTATACAAACAATACTGAGAACGCTAGAATTGTTAAGTCAGCATTGGGTAACAAAATAAGATCGAATATTTTTATTTTGGTGGTTTTCTGTAGGATATTCTTTAGGAGAATATGCAGTATGATAGATCAGAGGTATCTTCTATCGTTCAAATTGCAGGAACGCAAATAATTATGTCTTTCGATTTCTTCCAAAAATATCATAAGAGTCTGCTTAATTATTAGAATAAGAAAGTTGTACTAACCAACTCATCATCAGCTAGAAGACGTCCACTGCTGGACGATGGCCTCCCTCAAGGGGGGGTTTGCCATAACCCCACGCTTGGCAGGCGGCTTGGGGATCGCAGTGGCTCACCGATTAGTGAGAGGACGCTGCTCCCCGTCCTCCGGTGTCTGGCCACAGTTTTAAGACGTACCCGGGTCATTACCGGGTCATTATCACTAACCAACTATTTGCACATAATTACATAAGAGCGTCTTAGTATCAAGACATTACTACTCTTATAAAAAATTGTTGTACAATATTCCAGACTAAACCAAAAGCAATAATATAGGTACTCACCAACTGAATTCACGAAAAACAGGTCGTCCTGCTCTACATAGCATGAGTAGTACATATATATTGAGACGTAGGATCCTAGACTGGCCATTTAGATATGATGAGTGTAATCAAACCATTACTGCCCATCCATTAGCTAACGACAGGCGCAGGCGTATCAAAGCTGACATTCGCTCATTAAAGATTGGCGAGGCCGAAAACTTCAAATATTAACATCTTATTTCCCTTTTGAAAGTCGTTTCGAAATGAGATTAAGTTCCAGTCTATCGGCCATCGCCTCATCAGAACTTTCAACTGATCTTGTTTGAGCTAGTGGACACTGTTTGATGAGCAAAACTTCATAATTCAATGGGGAGAGCTTATGTTACTAACAATTATTGCTTTTATACACGTATATGTGTAGGTAAATGTAATATACTAATTTATGAGTACAAGCGTAAAGTTGAGGATGCAAGGTCGTCGTCAGGATAATGATCAGATCATACATAGTTTTACGGCATTAAATTACATAAAAAAGACACTCGCCGAAATATATTTTTTTCAGCAAACGTTGCCCTTCACTACGAATAATTCTTGTATCGTGGGTGGTATTGCAAACACGAATATTCACGTGCGCAGACACCCAGACCTGGAACAACAATCTATAGGTCATTCAAATTATTTGTTTCGTGCGATACTTAAACTGGAGACACGTAGCGCAGCAGTCGATTACTCAACAACTGCGCCAACCGTGGCGTTAAATTGTTTCATTAATCTGCTTATATTTTTATATTGATTATAATATTATAAGATATTACAGGAAAATATGTACAAAATATATGTATACAATTAACATGTACAAAATATTAACGATAGCAAACTGTGAAACGAAATCGCAAACCTCTTATTTCCCCTGCTGTGTCTGCCCCGTTAATTAAACCTGCATTGCAATCACATACTATGTCCCTTAGATCATTAATTGTCATTTATTGCAATTATAGAACACGCGTGTTTTTCGCTATCAAAAATGGGTTTATAGGTTTAACTGTTCCTAAAATGTGGTGTGTGTAAAAAATATCTCAAAAAGACTGCTGACTACCCAGACAAGTAGAAGCAGAACAACTTACCAGTTCGCTATCGAAGGGCTCACAAAAAGCAGTACTTAAGTGTACTCCCTTTTGCTCATATACAAACATATCCATACGTGATCATGTGTACTGTTGATTTTGAAATCAGTTAGCCAATCCAAATGAAAATATTTTTTGCGACTTCTGATATCTGCTGGGCTCCTTTATTTTCTTTCTTTTTTTTTTCTTTTTTCTTTTAAAAAACGTTGCCCCACACTAGGATTTCTCCTGTGTCGTGGGTACAGTTTACAAACATACATGTCACATATGTACACACACAACCAGACCCGAAACAACTATCTGTAGATCATACAAATATTTGTTCCGTGCGGGGATCGAACCCGCGACACATAGCGCAGAAAGCTAATCGCTTAACCACTGCGCCAACCGTGTCGTCCTAACCTATAACATAGCAATTTATATGTGAAAGCAACTTCTCATTTTCTTGAAAGTAATAAAATCAGTTATCACACGCAAATACTACTTGTGTCAACCTTATTGTTGAATGCCGCCTGCACTCCGCACTCATAATTTTACAAAGACAACACAAAAATAATGGAGAATGTGTGAATAACAAAATTAATGGAGAATTTAATTTATAGTGAATTTTCACTTAATTTGTAATATAATGATATCTTAGTCGATGGTTATCATTACGGTGTGAAATGAAAGGGATGATTGATGATGCTTGCCACCCTAAAAACACTGAATCACTGTTGTCTGTCGGTTTCACTTAAAACCCTTTTCAGTTTCTAAAAGGGTTCATTTTTTTTTTCAGCATGGAAAACATGACTTTGTTTTGAGCGTTCATATTCTAGGTATAATTTAATGAATTTTGCTTTATTTTAGACGGTAAATAAATTATGCCGAACAAAGTTTGCAAAAATATTAAATTACGCTGTAGTGGATGTTAAGCTAATGTTTATTTCGATATTTTTTCTTGGAATGAGTAAACAATGTTTTTGTTTCAGAAATTATAAAGTATTATTATATTTTATCAAATTATTATCAGTCCAACTATAATAGAACAAAGAATGATAACCTAAATAGTTTTCATTTTATCAAATGGAATGTATATGTCGTGGCCAGATCTTAGAATTGGTCATTTCATGAAGTGCTTGACCATTTCATGAAATGGTCCTTACCTTGGTTAGGTTAGGACCATGAAATACGTTCCAAACTCTTTTTTTTTAAAAGTCTTTACCCCGCACTAGTATTTTCTTCTGTATCGTGGATATAGTTTACAAACATACATGTCACATGTACACACAACCACACCCGAAATAACTGTCTGTAGATCATACAAATATTTGTTCCGTGCGGGGATCGAACCCGCGACACGTAGCGCAGAAAGCTAATCGCTTAGCCACTGCGCCAACCGTGGCGTCAAATCGTTTTTTAACGATGCGCTCGTTTTTCGAGTGACTTTCATAAAAGTCACATAGCTTGGTATAATAAGGATACTTCACTGCACTTTTATCTTCCATTTGCATATTTATAATTTATTTTCCAATATATAAATAAAAGTACAAACTGTTAAAAATGGGGAGGGGAAGAAATCATAGGGCATCGTAAAATTCGTCCACATCGCTGTCAACAGGAAAAGTGCCCAGAACGCTGGCAGCATTGCCACGTTGTATGGCAATGCTGATTCTCTGACCGAAGTAGAGGCAAGCCCTCTTGTCGCGTGAAGAGTCGACTAACCGTTTGTTGATTTCACGGAAAACCCGATGAGCATTCGGACCCCTCGGCCCTAGTGTTTCAACCCCAAACGGCTCGAACATGTAATTCCCAATGAGGTTGTTGTATTTACGCCGTTTAAGGTTTTCTGCTCCTGCAGCAGCCGCCCCAGCAAAACCCGCCGTATTTAGAAGGTGGGATGGCGCAAGATGTTCATGTCGTCAAATGTTAAGTATTCAGTGATCTGGCCAGACCACGTTATGATGTGACCAGCGGTCGATGTTCTATTTCATGAAATACAACCATTTCATGAAGTGGTCGAACACTTCATGAAATTATCAATTCTAAGATCTGACCACGACATATATACATATAGATAACCATTAATAAAATAAAATGGTGATACACACTATTCTCCAAACTTGACTTTAATCAGTATTAATCGTTGTTAGTGAATCAAACATTACTAGAACTGTATACTTACCAATGCCAATGTTAACTAGAGTTCAAATAAACAAATGACTCCAAACATCCATCCAAATTCAGAATTAAACATTTTTCTCAAGGAATACAGAAGCTAATATAATGGAAACATGTAAAGTAGGCCTTCCTTCACAAATTACAGGAGATGTTAAGGAAACGTTGACAACGGATCATTACCATCCATGAGTCGCTTCATGCTCCAAAAATTATGGCCACTTAGCTTAACGGTCGACACTACGATAAGCATTCAACTTGTTCCAAATACTGTATTCTGTTGTGCTGCGTTATGTGCTGGTAAAATGTGAACGCCATTTACTTTTGTTGGCGTTACAGCTGTAAGAATAACGTATGGTTTAATAGAAAAAATTACGAATACCAATGAAGAAAATATCTGTGTTGGTTATCTTTAGTTTTGTGTAAATAGTAGAAAACAAAAACTTGTTCAACTTAGAATGTAAGATTTATATATTTGAAATCTGACCCTCGATAATACTTATCCTTTTTCTTTTACGAGTCTGTACCACACTCTGTACAAGATTATTAGTATCAATATTTATTATGAGAATAAAAAAGCCTTGTCATTTTTGAACATATACAAAACAAAACAAAAGATTAAAGTGAATTATAAAAAAGGTACGTTATAATTAACCTTTGTACCGCATTACCAACATAATTATATGTATAATAGCAAGTGCAGACAACAACGCCAGATCTATTACGCGACAGTGAATTATTAATATTTACTAACTACATATTATATAGAAAACTCTGATTGAGGCTCACAGCCCTTAGCGAAATACAAATTTAGGAATAATCCAAAGCTCCAGCTAAGCGTATCCATCCAATAAGTAATATAAACGAGATGGTCCAGAGTGGCGGATCACGTTTTCAAATCAACACTTTAGACGGTGTAAACGTGTATGGAGAAATGAAAGGGGCAGTAATGCCGGAGCGGCCAAATTGGCGTAGATTGAATGTACAATAGTGCGGCCCGGAACGCATACAGGGCTGCCAGCCGGCCAGGGTCGCGGATAAAATGGATAATAAGAGGGTTTCGGTTTGGAGATGTGAACATTTTTGGGAAACAGAACAAGTATTTTAACAGTAATCCGAAAACTCCCCGCGGTTTTATTGTTCAAAGGGATGTAAACCGCAGTCAGGATTGTAGACTCCTTAAAAATGTAGACTATTTGGGCCAACTGGTGGGAACGGCAACCCTAAACGCACTCTAGGCTTTTTGTTCGGTACCTCATTATCTGGTGCGGACGTGGATAGCATCGGACGCGAGCTGCTGCGAATTTCTATCCGCATTTTTACACCCCAACAACCAATAAAAGGCCTCAAATGAAACAAAGCCCTCTCGAGATAAAACTGAACAATGGCCGAGTTTGACGCAGCGCTATCTCGCGCCCGTCAGCGGCTCGGCCCTTTTTAATTGAATGCTATTTTATTTCGGATGTGTGTTCATTTTCTGTAATGGAACATCGGCTCGGATCTTTGTGTGGATATTATAAATAACGCGATGATAGCTATGAGTACCGGCCACGTATACACGCTAGCTTTTTAAAGGATGGATGATTTATAGAGTGTTGATTGACTTGTAACGTATATTGCGATGTATTGTTCGTTGAGGAAAATGGGAGGGTTACTAATCCTGCCGGTTATGTAGTGGGGTGGCGAAAGCATATTGTTGTAAGATTTGGAATGAGATTCTGAGCGCGTAGCGGGGGCATAAATGTGGAATATTACACGCTCCGAGCAATTTACTGGCTTTAGTATACATTTCGTACGCCCTGTGTTGTGTTAGCCAATGAAAGTAAATCAGAAGAATAATGAATAAATCATACAAAATAATATGAACTTGGCCTTTATGCGTTTCTTCTTGCCTTCAAAGGTATGAACGCAGCTTAATATAGTATGCGTTTTAGATTTTCAAATAAAACAAAATTGAAATGCTTATGTATGTAAAATTTAAAAACCAACGTCCCTAAAGATCACATCAAGAATTCACTTATCCTCTTTTCATAGACACAATAAGATTGTACGCCAGCCGCTATACCCATAACATTTCCATTAAACGCACTTTGCATGTCTCACAAATCACACCTGCAAATCGGCAGCCGCTATAGATCAGCGCCATATTCATGAGTCCGCAATAATCGGCGGTGCGACGCGCGTAAATCAATTGCCGCTGTGATGCCGCGCGACTGACGCACGTCAACCGCGCGGCATTACCTCGGTAATCTGTTTGCGTTATGTTGGGTGACATGTTGTGGAGAGCGTTTAGCTATATGACATTGATTTTAAGGTTATAGACTATTGATAGCAATCATCATTTATGGGTTAGACAGATGAGTTCTTCAGAACTTTTTCTTTGTTTTCGTGTTGAAGCCTTATACTACAGAACTTGATCATTAATGATTCTTACAACGTACGTCATTTAACTTTGGCGATTCCAGTCACAACAAATGAGGTCGCTCGCTTATCATTCAAACAGCGGTAGATACTATTATATAGAAGTGAAGTCGGTATTCTTGTTCTAGCGCCGTATTACGTCAAACATTGTAGTCTGAAGTCTCAGCGGGGCCATAAATGCAAAGGCTCCTATTAAGTTGTGCCGTAGCGCCGATATCTTGTGTAATGTGCCTACTTTGTGAACAGCTTAGCAACAGGGTATTGATCGTATCGGTGGCTTGGGAGCAGAGGGGGCAGCAAGCAACTCAAAAAAAACATGGTTCTTGAGGAAAGAAGAAAGATTGCTTCATTTGTCGTCTCATACTTAAAATCATTGTTTTTGTTGGTTCAATCCTACTCTATTATTCATCTATTACAAGTCAATAAATAATAATTTATTATATATGTACTGTACTAATACGACACAAGGTTTCAATTGTGCCTGTGTAAATTTCACAACAATTTTCTTCATTGCTGTTACACGACATATTATTTGTTACATTACAACAATGACTTCATTTCCAAATTATGTTTACATTTCCATGTGTACGCAATGTAAACTCTCACAAGCACACATAATGAGTTCTAAATCGCTCCTTCCACCACTCGGCTAAGTAAATGCTCGAGAGTATTGTCCAAAATGTTTACACCAATTTGGTAGCTTTTAAACAAAAACATCACTTCCCTAAACAATTCGTTGGCCCATTTCGCAGAGTGATAAATTTCTCACTTATCTGGGTTCGTTTAGCTTAATTGTACACATAGTAGACATCCCATTGTCCTTGTTCAACGCGGGGCTTTTTTCCTTTTCAATGGATTTTTCAGGTAGCCCCCTCTCTCGTTTCAGCCTGCCTGCCTCCTTTTCGCCCAGATAATGTATTTCCTTTGTCTATTGTGTGCAGTGATTCATCTAAATCACTTGGGTTTACGGTTCCCTGTGGCACACCCGGATCGCGGCCCGGTGCCTGTCATAACGTCTTGTAATAAATTCCTTTGCAATTATTAGTTGAGAGCCTTGATGTTATAATCCCATCAGTTCTCTTATAATTTTATTCACTTTGAACGAGATTAGTTAAATAGTAATACAGTACAATCCCGATTATCCGAACATCGATTATCCGAACATCCGATTATCCGGACTCATTCGTCTCGGCTCTAATTATTAATTTAAAAATGTTTTGACGGCGCAACGAGACATGTTACGACAAGTTTATTCCCGCCTCCGACGGTGTACTCCCGCTCTCATTTGTTTGCGGGATAGTGTTTGTTATTGTTTCATTTTCTTTGATAGCGTTCAACTGAAAGGTTGTCTTTTATTTTTGTTTACGTTTTGTGTTGGAAATTTAAAATGTCCAAGCGAAAAAGAGTAGTGTTGTCTCTTAAAGACAAAATGAAGATAATTGAGAGTATAAAAAATGGTGAATCTGGCAGTAAGTTGGCACAAATATATGGTGTCGGAACTTCTACGATATCAGACATTAAAAAGAATTCTGATTCCATAATGAAATTCACCTGCGCGCTTGAGCAAGAAGATGGAAGTTCGCAACGTAAAGTCATGAAAAAATCTCAAAATGAAATTCTGGAGAATGCAGTTTTTACTTGGTTCTTACAAAAGAGAGCATGCGGTCAGCCCATATCTGGACCTCTGTTATGTGAAAAAGCATTGGATTTTAATCAAAAACTTGGTGGTGATACTTCTTTCAAGGCGAGCTGTGGATGGTTAGCAAGATTCAAATCCAGACATGGAATTCGAGAACTGGAGATTCAAGGAGAAAAACTGTCTGCTAACGTTGCATCAGCCGACTCTTTTGTAGACGAGTTAAAAGAATTTCTAGATGAAAAAAAATACGATTTAGATTTTGTATACAATGCGGACGAAACAGGTCTTAATTGGAAAGCTCTACCAAGCAGATCATTAGCATCGCGACGTGAAAATGCAGCACCGGGGCACAAAGTCAGTAAGGACAGAGTTACAGTTATGGTTTGCGCAAACGCTAAAGGAACACATCGATTGCCACTGCTACTTATTGGTAAATCAAAAAATCCGCGCTGTTTCAAAAATGTTAAAATACCCTTAACTTACGCTAACCAACAAAAAGCGTGGATGAACACAGATATTTTTCTTACTTGGTATGAAAATACGTTTATTCCTGAGGTGAAGAAATTTCAAAAGGACGTGGGAAAAGAGGGCGATGTATTGTTGTTATTAGATAATGCGCCAACGCACCCTTCCGCTGAAACACTAAATCGAGAAAATGGGAAGTTCACGGTTAAGTTTTTGCCCCCTAACGTAACATCGATATTGCAACCTATGGACCAAAGTGTCATTGAAACTTTAAAACGTTTATACAGAAAGCAGCTACTGCGTCGTCTTTTATCAGCAGACGACAGTGAAATAGAAACGTTGTTAAAGTTTTTTAAAGAAATTAATTTAAAAGATTGTTGTTATATGCTGGTAGAAACGTGGAATTCTGTGGAATTGCAAACATTAAAAAGGGCATGGAATAAATTATTAAAATTAACTCTATCTGATTCTTCAATTAAACCGCACGACGATTTTAAAGAAATAACCGAAGCAATGAAAATTCTTAGCATTGGTGAAGGGTGCGATGAAGAGAATATTATGGAGTGGCTGAACTGCGATAGTGAAGACCCTGGATTCCAAATATTAACTGATGAAGAAATCATTGAGGATTTAAACAGTAACGAGAGAGAAGATGAAGAAGAGACTGAAACTGGGGATGTATGTCAAGTACCATCTCACGCAGAAGCTTTTGAAGCTCTAGATGTTGCTTTTAAGTGGTTTGAAAGACAGGACGAATCGGATCCCATACAGTTGTTACAACTGAAGCGCATCAGGGACTTGGCTGCGAGAAAAAGATGTGATTTATTACGTCAAAAATCTATAACAAGTTATTTCCAACCAAAATTTTAAATTACATAGGTATTATGTAATTCATTATCTATCGTTATAGCTCGTTTTTTATATATCTTATTATCTAAGTAAAACCCATTACATAATAAAAAATTATTAAAACTTAAATATTATTTGATTTGCTTTGAAATCGGTTATCCGGATTTTCGATTATACGGAATACCCCTGGTTTTAATTGATCCGGATAATCGGGATTCTACTGTACTTACATATTTCGTTTTGGCATGTAATTTATATCCATTTGTCAATTTGTGTTGCACATTTAGCTGTCTGATTACGATATTGAAACATGTCGCTTTTCCGAGATTTCGCATTTGTGATTCAATTTTAAATCAGCATTGAATTATTGATTTTAGTCATCATGGGATTATGCATTGTAGCATCACATATCGTTTCGCTTGTGAACCTGGCTAGTGCTGCATCAATATTTTACTGGAATAATATATTATTCGCCTCCGCAAAGTTCTCAATCTTTATTATCAGCAAAGACATTAGGTAGGCATGTCGAACACAAACTCAGCCTTCGAGCATTACTTCCCCCTCATTATAATTGGAACAGTCTTTAAAAATGTATCTATTTCTCATCTTTTAAATCGATGTCAAATTATTATAAAGGACCTCCGTTTTCATTTTACAAAATAAAAACTTTTTAATATCCCTTTATATTCTGTGAAAGCTTTTTTCTTTTAGCGATAACTTGTCACGTCTACATGACGGAGTAGTGTTTTGATTGATAAAGATTTGCGTGGATGAGATTGAGTGTTAATCTCATTGAGGAAATTAAACTTATTATTCGCTTTATGTTTTTGCTTTTTATTTAATAGAATTTTAGTGCATTTGTAGTGAACATAGTAGTTGTTCTGGAAATTCACACCCACAAGATATTTCCTCCCGGCGTATAAGTAGTTGTAAACTGAAAAGCAAAAGATCTGCAAGTGTCAGCCAGCTTTATACTGAGACTGTTCTTAATACAAAGTGCTGAGATTTACACAGCCCATATGTACACACTAAGCTGGGAGCACAGCAATAATTTCACCGTATATTTGTAGCAAAGTGCAGGGTTTCCATGCCGTTTGTAGCACCCAGCTGTAGGGTTGTGCCGCACTGGTGTTCTCATATGTTTTACAGAACTGTAGCTTGTACTCTTAATTCATGCCGATGTGTAACAGTTTCTAAGCATATTTTAGTGTTGGGAGATTAAGGGGGGTTGAGCTAAATCTTGGACAGAATAACACAAGAACATTTATGGATTGTATTTGAAACTATTCCCATGTTTTATTATTCGGAATCTACAAGAAATTACAATGCATATTAAAAATCAAATATTAAAGTTACTTGTCAAAGGTCTAACTAGTATTATCAATAGATAATAATGGAATTTATGTCACATCCTCCATTTGATAATAGCCTAAAATAAGTATGAAAGCTCGATAAGGATGACTTTTAAGCAGAAATAGCCAATTTATAACATCTTACGGACACAGGATCAAGAGTTTAAAATTAAAGCTTTATTTTTGAATACGGTTGCCTATAATACTGTGACATTTAAAAATGTAATCAGAAGGTAAGAGGCGTGATCTTGACCTTGACTTGCAAATAAAACCATTTCTTATTGTCTTCCCTACTCCTTAACTCTCCACTTACAAACTCAGTCTAAACACACCTCTCAAATGTAAAGTCCAAATATTTGAGACGTCCAATATTTCCGGATCAGCCCTGCTGGGGTCGTGTCAAGTGGCGGCCACCCTCGGTAGTCCGCGGTAATTAAAACGAGGCTGACGCTCTCTACAAGTAGGTCAGGTATCAATCGCCGGCCTGATGGTATAACAAGCGATCCAACCTCCAACTCTGCCGGTGACTCTTCACTTCGAGGGCTGTAATTCTATTGTCTGAGAAGGTTTTGTTGCCGGTGACGATGGTGAATGGTACTTACAGGTCTAGAGCTAAATTATTTCAGATGCTGTTGATTTCAGTTTCGCAAGCAATTGAAATGGCAAATGTGTATTTGGAATTATTCCAATTCAACTCTGGAAAAATTCATTTATAAGACATACATTTCCATTTCCTAACATTAGCCTGACCGCCTCAGCGTGCTTTCGTGCTTTTAGAACAAGTCTTCTTCGATTTTTTCCAAATCCTCAACTGTCAGCTTATTGTCTTTATTGTACCAAAACTAGTGTACTGAAAATGCAATTAACTTACTCTTCCACACTTTACTTGAGACTGGCCACGTTCCAAGTTAGTCTCAGTTAAGTTACTTTAGTTGGTTTCGCAAAGTGCCCTCGAACTTCAATTACACATCAACGTTGAAATGTCCTTCCAAAGCCCTCCACGTGAATATACTCTATTTGTGAGAGGTTCGAGTGAAGTCATTCAGTGACAAATTAACTGGATAGGTTTCACTTTTTGTGTATGAATGACAGTTATATACGTATATAGCTGCCATTCAACATTGATGCATGATTCATTCATCTAAGTCAAGACTTCTTATAGCATTTTATACAATCAATAATTTTAGATGTTTTTGTGATTACCTGTAAATAATTAAATACGTTAATATTGATTAGGACTTCAAAAAAATATTTAAGATTCATTAAATTAAATAAACTATTCCAACACCAGTTAAGCCGTCAAGTTAACTACTAACCGTAACAGTAACTCAATGTTGCTTGTAACCTATACTAGCAAAACTGTTACTATAGTTGTAGAACTTTGAACTCAGTTATTTCTTACACGGAAACAAACGAACAAAAAAACTCTCGCCTTAAACGAAAATGTGGTATGTACTGTAATTGAATTTGGTACTATGTAGTTTATTACAGGAGAGAGTTTTATCTCGTGTGTGATGTGTGCACTCTAGGAGACACAATAATTGAACAAGTAGAATCAGGTGCCATCAGTTGTAGGATTGCATAAAATCTCAATTCATATTCCAGAGACAGTCATGCACTATTATTATATTAATATTCATATACTACTATATAAAGTGAGAGATTGCCTTAAAAATAGAAAAAAAAAGAAAGTCAAGTACAAAGATAAAAAAACTGAGAGCTCTAAACAGTTGAATGAATATGCGCAGAATGTGTGGGCGATGCGCAGGTTTCACCACGGAGGCAGCTACGCTTACGTCAGTATTTTACCTATTATTTTGTGATTTGTAGCGTGTAGCACTTGAAATCAGGCTTGATATGTTTAGGTGATACTGAGAAAAAATTACATTTCCAGTAGTGGTCGCCGATGATGAGGACTTAATTATTTTGCCTTAGACTATCTTGGCAGACAAGACAGGTACTGTTATCATCAGTGCTGGTACCCTAGTCATGCTTATTTTCCTTAAAATGCTCAGGTGACTTTGGTTGTTGGGCTGTATCCTTGTTACGTTATCACAGCTACACTGCTCCACACATTTTGATGAAACTAGAATCGAATCTGATATTTTATATCCCGAAAATCCAATAATAATTAAGCTGCATATAATTAAACAGCCTCTTTAAGCACTCTTGTGGTCTCCGAACATTTCCAAGTGACCTTTTGTAACAATGATGTCACTTACCAAGCATTAAGATTTACAGTTTACAGAATCATATTCCTTTCACAAATAGGTTCAGTAGTTTGAACAAAGACAGCAACTGAAAGGCAGCGTCTGTAAATAATTGTGCTGTCTAGACGACCTATAATGAGTGCACGGCCTTTGACGGAAGAATATAACCATCTCGTTAATGATGCGCGGATCTAGTTCATGTCTAACTTCATAATTATCGGCCTTTAGCTCTATTTAAACGAGACGTGATGTTTTTCATAATGATCATTTAATGCTTGTTGCAAGATTGTTTCAACGCCTTTATTAAGCAGTTTGTTTTTTAAATTGTCCTATCCAATTTCTAGTTTTTTCCTAATTCAGATTTTAAGTACTTTTAGGATTGCTTCTGTTGTTCGTTAACCCTTTAAATATCCGGAATAAACGGTTTTCAAACAATCTAGTTACTAGAAAGTGTTCCATTTATAATAAAAAGTTAGTGCAGCCTGTTTGTCTTCACTTCAATTTATTTCTGAACATGTTTTCATTGCTTGCTTGCTGCATTTCCTGCAACAGCCGTAGCATAATAAAGTAGTGTTATTATTCATCTTAAAATATTAACAGAGCCTTGTGACTCGAGAATAAGGCGTAAAACTAATTTGGGTCCCCGTTAAGATTCATACCTTGTAGCCGATGCAGATAGCCGTCACCGTCACCTCGCCTGGACTCAACAGAGTCTATGGAATTACAATAACTTAACGTCGAGGGGACATTCCAAGGGCCTCTGCATTGTACACTCGGCACTTGGCATTGATGATGAGTATTGAATCAATGTTCACAACTCTTTTGTTGTCCAGATAATCAGGATCGTAATTAAAATGCGAATTGTATCTTGACTGCCTCTTTGGTCTAGTAGCCGCAAGTGCAACTGCTAACCGTGGTTCGATTCCCGGGTCGGGTAAAGTGATACATTTTGGGTTTTTCTGTATGGCAATTCTCAGTAGCAGCACGGAGTCTGGAACTGTGTCCAATAGATGGCAATAGGTTTGCCCACTATTATATGGGACTCGGTAACAGCATTAGCAAAATGTGGGTGTACAATAGTACACCTCTACCTAAACCTTCGGGGAATACAGTCGTGATGCTATGTTACGTTGTATCCACGTTTATAGAAAGTACTTTGCCATTTAATTCAAATTTAGGTTATGGAGATGATGAATAAATTATATATACAAATAAAGGTTAATATGTTATATTTCATATGAGGTTTATGTGATATAACTACATATGATAAGTTTTTGTAATGATAATCTCCCTCTGATCCACTTTTTGCTAATCCTGTAAAAGAAATGCGTGAGTGTAAGGTCGTGTCATTTGAGAAATATTCCACTGAATGGTAGCTTTCATGCCACATTATGTATAATCAAAGTGCCATAAGCCGCTTTGTGAAAAGTTGAAAATAAAACGAATTATGTTAAAATAAAATATTTTAGTATTTGAATCATTCTAAACTTTAAAATGGAAAAATATTTTTTGTTCGAGTTTTTTCAAAGGCTTCAATACCTGATATAAATAATGTAGTTTAACTGCATTTACATCATAAGTTCATTCGCAGTATTGCTCGTTATAATATTATATTCGACACATAAACAAAATTACACCAGAAATGGACAACGGGTTACGAACAATAAACATTCTTCAAAAACAAATAACTTAAAATAACAAATTCACCAATGCGAATTGGAGAGTCACAACGAGTACCTTATGTTTGAGGGACCACGTATCCACCGTGCCACGTAATTGGCGCGCCGGTCACGTCGCTGCGAGGCCGCTTGGCACTAATTAAGCGAGCAACGGAGGACACTTTCTAAATGGCACACCTATCAATCCCATCTTACGCCTCCATTTCGGAGAAAAATTGGCTAGCCAGGTGCCGCAGTTAGCCGGTAGATGGATGCACGCGATTTTGTGCGCGATTTGTTCAGGCGTGATAGTTTTTTTTTTAGTTTAGATTGTTCGGTATTGAATTATTTATAATGTTCTAGGATTTTTTTAATGTTCATAATAGTCGATTTCTAATGATACAATTATAATAAAAAATAAAGATTGTTTAAGCTGATTAACTGTGCCTACTTCTGATCTTAGCATATAACAATGAAAAATCAAAACCTCGTTGTAGAATTCTTTAAAGCTTTTCATTTCTCACTACCTAAGTAAAAGTAAAAGCAAAAAAAAATCTAAGAATCCAATAGATTTATAGCAATTATTAATAACAATCTCTTAAAAGCTGAAACTCTGAGAGCTTTGATAAAGACCACTGGCAGCGAAAACGTTATTAGTATCGATGTCCAATATGAATTATTTTCTAGTAATTGGATTTTAGATTGTGCAATTTATTGAGCACATATTTCGTGATATTAGTGGCCGGCTCGCGTGGATTCATAATAAATGTCACATGAAATATTTTTCAAGAATCTGTATCATATTTTATTGATATCTGTTATTTGGGAGCAATTTTATTGTTATTTGTTACTTTTTTGATATGGTATCGGTGATAATTTTAATTATGTCGATAGTGTTGACGTGTAGATTCTCCGTAAATAATGTGTTAAAGATATTAAATTATGTAGACACACCAGAACATAACATAGCATCACGCCTGTATTCCCCGAAGGGTTAGGCAAAGGTGTACTATTGTACACCCACATTTCACCAATCCCATGTAATAGGCGCGAGCCTATTGCCATCTGCCGGGCACAGTTCTAGACTCCTCGCTGCTACTCCAAACAGGAAAACCCAATAACACTTTCCCCTACCCAGGAATCAAACTCAGGACCTCACGCTCAGCAGTCGCGATTGCGACCACTAAACCAATGAGGCGTTGCAAATATGTGATTTGATTTCTACGTATTCTCTACTATGGATGCATATGAATGATTGTTTCATTTGAAATATTGTTTTAAAACTTAATGAACAATCGATGCAGTGTTGTATAATATCCATTATTTTAATCCGACACCAAAATTGTTTCGGTTCAAATTTCCAAAGTAAATAATTCACGTCCCGCCAATGTTTCTAGTTACAAATTACAATTCATACAAATAGAAATGCTCACTGGATTTCCAACCATAGCTCGAAGAGGATAGGGTTAAAATAAGCTCGTAAGCTTTAATGTTGGATTATAGTGTAGCAGCAATATTTCTCGTTCAAAAGGGAACACCTCGACGGCTATTGACAGTTCTTTGTCGGAAGAGCTTTGTGGAGCGCGTTGTTTTGATCAAAGGCGAGCGGCTTGATCTCGGAATTGCCAATGATCAATCAACGTCAATTAAAGGTATAAATACTTGAAGTTCAACCAAAATACAAGTCAATTAAACTCGATTCACAACGTCACAAGGTGGAGGGATTAATAGACATCAAGTATTAGGTACAATCGGTGGGTAGGTACCTACCGATTGTACCTATATAAGAAACTAAAATACATTCAGAACAAAAATGTTCTAGGTCAAATAGATTCAAACATATCTAATATTTTATGTTTCAAATATAATAATATAAATTTGTCAAATATAAATTTAACTACTTACGTACTACACTGTGTCTGTACTCAAAACAAAGAATTCATCAGAATTATCTTTCTTTAAAAAACCTTCAACTTAACTTTGGTAATGTATACCTTTCGTTTTAACTTTTAAAACTCAGCGAACGCAGCTGAATAAAGTCTAAGATCTGTTACCTCATTTCACAGTAAGATTCTTAACGTGAGTTTGCGAGACTGTGGTACCTGGGCAAGCCCGGGTTCAGGCTCAGTGCTCGGGGCTCGCGTCCAACCAAGTTTCGTCGTAAATAACTGGAAGAAGCGCGGCCGGGATCCTGCATCGTTCGTTACTAACTTACAATTGCGATCGATTCGATCCAATTTGAACTTTAAGCAGTACCCCGTAGTGGTACTGCGGCAGCAAAGCGTTCATTCGGGGTAATGGGATACATTTGTTATTGAATACACGTCTGCATTTGTTCGTTAGGTCTACCGAAATACTAGTGCTGCAGCCGGATCTATGTAACTAACAATTAGGTACTTTCTAACAGTTCGACCTTGTAGTTCTCTGCAATCTGCTGTTAGAACTCTTATTGAAAATTATATATTCTTCGGTCGCAAACAATTTTTTATTTGCGGAACTCCGCTTATTTTAGATTTGGTTTTTTAAAGCTAATGTTGAAAGAGGGAAAATAATAAATCTTGTACGTACCTATGTGTTTATTGGTTTGGTTTGATTTAACGTCTATCATCAATAACTGTCATAATCCCTCATCCTGTCTGAAATTCACTTTAATCATTTCACGTGACCTTCACGTATCAATTCACTTGAATCATGTCACTATTTCATAAAAAAAGGGGTTCCGATACAATAATTTAATTTACATATGTACATAGTTCCTTACAGAAAGCATTTACAAGGCAGAGAAATGGTACGAAAGCTATGAAAGTCGGTGAAATAAAGTTTAAACCATCAATGCAAAATTATATTAAAAGGTCCTTAAAACCTCCGATTAGCCCTTCTGTTACCAATTCAGACATAATGTTTGGATAAAATAATTTTTGGGTATCATGTGTTTCTGCGGGAATTCGCAGATCAGATATCTTTCAACTTACACTTTTGATTTACTATTTTTACAAAGCTCAATCGACGAACAAATTGTAATTAAAATATTTTGAATACGTCTACTACATCGCATCCTCATAGCATTTGACGATTTCTTGGATTCTAATCCAAGTCTGTGTGGACAAACTGACGAATAATAGCTGATATTATGAGAGTCATTTAATATTATATTTTTTGTCCTATTGACATTGTTTTACTGTAATTGGTCCTAGACCGCGGTCATTGAATAAAATAACTAAACAAAAAATACCTGTATTCAAGTTATTATGTAATTAATCCATACCGCACTTAAGTCACTATAAAAATCAAGGTCAGTCGAAATAACCGTGCTCGGAGGATCAAAGTCATTTACCATTGGTCTTTCAATCCGGAAAACACGACCAATGTATTCGGCAGTCACAAAGGCATAACTTTCAGCAACTGAATCAACGCACGTGTACAACGAAGCAGTCCACATACGACAGACTCTCCCATCATGAACGCGTAACCAGTACTAGCATGAATTTACTGAGTTTTATTGTTGAACATTGCGAGTTTATTGCCGCCATCGATAACGTTAGAACGGGAGCCAATTTTCAGTTGCACTGTTTGCACGGTACCCGTTCTGTATGCAAGCTAAATGTGCTATCGATATTGTCGAATGTTTAGACGAAAAGTGAATTTGTATCGGATGTATTTGTATTTGTCGAATGAAAAAATGGTACAGGAGTGATTGAGAGAGTTGTTAGACTACATTCCATTTTGTTAGCAGGGCAAGCCAATATTGAAATTCTATATTAGGATCCTACGCTGTTTTTGAATGCTTTATATAATGCTACGACTGTTTTTTCCAAAACTTAGGTACCGATATACAGTGCACTTATTTCGCCCATGACAATGACAGTGTAATAAAGAGTGAGCCTATTAACCGGATACCACACCAAACTCTGAATTCTTCAAGCCTCAGGACGATAATTGTATGACTCATCCAGGATATAAAGAAGTCGTATAAAGCGGCAGTGAAAAATTCCTATCCAACTGTAAACATGAAACTGAAACACTTAAAGTAACTCCTGCAACTGACGCAAAACTAAGCAGGTAAATCGTGTTTTACGTCTCGCATGGCTTTTGGATGGAGTCCAAATTCTCTATGGACGTAGTAATGATGTACAATGTATTCGGCTGCCAGGTTCAGCCTGTTAAGGATAGGAACACCGCCAGACTCATTCTCCTATTAGTTCTTAATACATGCGCATTTGTTTACTTAGTTTTGTTTAATTGTGGTCAGTGAAATTATCTATATTTATTTATAGTAACCTGCTCAGTATTAGACCAGAAACGTGCCATGTCTAGTTACTAAATAACTGATTAAGGCACGTCGAAGTAAAGTACTTGAATGTATCAATAAAAATATAAATTCTTGTGAAAAATCAAACACAACTTTAAGTTCCTACACAGTGGTGAACATCTCATGCCAGTGCCACACTGTGTCGTATTAAAGCCATAAAATGTTTAGAGCTTTACTTTCTAGATCACGTTGTATTATCTGTGAGCTTTTTGCCCAGCATATGGCCAACATTTGTCGCCCATACGTGACTGTAAGCTGCAACTGTAAGCCGAGGAGCTTCACCTAAATATCTGTTTATAACACCGCCGTCGTCGCCGTGCTGTGGCGCGGTGCGCGGCATTCGCAACTAACTGTCCACAATCTTTTCTTGTTGCTCGCTTTACTTGTTTCCTAGCATTTTATTATTTTATAGGGTGTGGAGAAATCTTTAAATTTTATTCACTAATTTTATTTTTGAGCTACTGAAAGGAGGAACATATTATGATTGTCCAAGGAGTAACATTTTCGACAGAATTAAAAAAATATGGTTGATATAATAAGTTATTAAAATGAAAATATGATATAATTTACCGTATTTGTAGTTTAAAAAGGTGTTTCGAGAAATTGTGTGACAATAAATTATTTGATTTGTAACAATATCTTAGCTATTTACATACATATAATATGTAAGTGACAAACGACTTTGAGGTGTAATAATCAATAATCGATTTTTTTAAATAAAATAACGAGGCCTGTATTTACCACACGGTTCGTGTAATTTAATTTTACTGCATGCAGCGTAGTCTTCTATTCGCGATTTTAAACCGTGTAACACGTATACAGGCAAACGTATGGGACGAGATCCCATTTACAAATATAAATTAAAATTTGAGCTGGGAAGTTGAAAGCGATGGGACGGGGATAGTGGCCAGAAACGTTAGAGGTTTACACGCAAACAGTATTTTTGTAGATTTAAGACGTGTTTATGTTAGACTGCAGGTTAACCCACGTGATGCTGACTTCCTAGTTTCAGTTCTGTTCAGATTTACTTTCCATTGAACAAACAGACAAATCCGCAAAGAACAATTAAAATCAATATATTTTATTACAATTCAATGTAGATATACCTGATATTATAAAATGGGTTTTTTCAATAGTTACTTTTATATGTATGTGTTTTCTGCAAAGACTTAGAATATGGCTTCCCTGTTTTTTAACGAATAAATAACTTACAATCACTTAACCCGACACACGCGAATTGCCGAAAGACTGAATATAAATATGGTTTTAATTGCAATGTTCTTGTCGAAATCTTAATTAAGAGATTTTATGTATATTCACTACAACCACACATACATATTTACAATGCCTTGAATATTTCCTCAAAATATTTGATTTATATCAGTTGTAACAATATAACATGTTTTTATTAATAAATCTGATCAAACGATCGCCGACTCGCACTTTATTCCTGATACAAACACCGATGGTTTTACTATTTTCTGTTCCTGCGTTACTGTATGGCGTCATATTCCTATATGCACTGGAAAACGGTCAGAGGATTGTCTGGCTGGTACTGAGAATCTTTGTTAACTAACCTAGCTGTTGTAAACTCTATTTACTACGATACTATGTACACAACAGTTTTAATAATATCATACATGTTGCAATGAAATTTACGTGGTATTTAGTTGTCGTTGTTAATAACTATTTAATTTTGCGTGTTTGTTTGTAGGTATATATTTATTCTAATCAAGTTATTTCTAAAAAGGCACAAGAAGTATTTATTTTGATACACGTGACTTGTTTATTTTTCTATTTAATGTTGACCTTTCATATTTCGTTTATTATCATATTTATAATACCCAGTGCATGTATGTGTCTTTTTTATATAAAACGCAAAAATATAATTTAATTTGGTCTACCATTTTCTAAAACACAATTTACGATTGCTATTGCCATGCTTATTAATTAACCAACTAACGTCAATTAACGATTCTAGGAGCACTGCTCGAGGTAAGTTTGCTGAAAGGTCTATCACGAGGGTAGGTAGCATGAAAACGGGACGTCATCGGTTCAAGGGTTAAGACAGAGGTGGCACTCATACCGTATCGTGTCAGTGACCCTTAACACTGCCTGTATTCAGTGTTATTGTGGTAGCTAATGATTCAACGTCCAATATAGATGTATTGGTGATGGTATTGGCGTTATCTTCTATCTTGTAATTAAGTGGACTGCTGAGGGTTCAGTCGTCCGAGTGAGCAGTATTCAGGTAGAAATAATTTGAAGTCTTTGCACTCATTTAGAAAAATTAATGCACCACAGCATTTTCCACAACTAGGGAAACAAAATACTTGCCAATTCTTAGATCTATATGTATGAATGTATATACGCAACCAATCATGAGAAAAGGAACTTTGGCACATAAACTAAAGACAGAACATCAACATAATAACGCAAAACGGTAATTAAAACTTAGTACAAGTAACATCGTGGAGAAAATTGCTTTACATGTACACAATTACACGCCTCCGCATCTGACACGGTTGTGGCTCGCAAGTTGCGTAACTTAGCAACATTTGTTGGGCAACTTCGCAACATTTGTTGCCGCAGTTGCATCTTATGTGCTTTGGGACTAAACTAACGCGAATATGAAACGATATACGAGTAGCTTACTACTTGCAAACAGTTTGATATAAGCGATGCAGTATCTGATTCATTTAGAGAACAACATATTCGCTGTTCTGTACCACACTAACCTAACCGGGATATAAAGTATTATATTTCCCGTTACGACCTTCAGTTTGACTGCCAAATGCAAGGGTAAGTGACTACCAGAGTGACGATACGGTACAATCTGGGCAATCAACTCCGTCATAAAACCTGTTGACGTGACAGAAAAAGAAATCACAAATATGAAAGTCGTTTGGGCTGTAACAATTAGGTTGCCTAATTGTGTTTCGCGTTCATTGTTATTGATGTAGTTATAGTTTATAACTACTGAATTACACCAATATTACACAACCCAACAGATCCAGCCTCGTCCAGATCCTAGCCAGGTAGCAAGTTTTAATTAACCCACCTTCGTTAGCCGATAGTTTTTAATCTACCCTCGATCGTATCCGCAAACTTTAATAGTGAACTTCGAGAACTTATCCGCTTTTTGCGACCTCCGTCCGGATATTTGTATTGAGTTTTTTCGGAGTTTTTTAAATACGATTTACGTGACTTTGCCCTAGATGGTTTTGGAGGCAGATTTTTAAGCTTCTGTATGTTGTTACGAGTTTTATTCGATTAACTGCTTTCTTATTTACAAACATAATGTATTATGTAGTTTTAAATGATTGCGAGGTATGCAATGAAATATTTTATCTGAGTATATATGAATCTGGTAGATGTAGATCAATGCCACAATAATATTCATGTTACGTTACCTCTGTGTGTTACAATTTGTATTATGCTATAATTGGTGATCACAAACGGGGCATCTCCAGTGCCGAATTAACCACGTAGCAAGAGTAGCAATAGATACGGGCTCCGCGCAAAAGGGGCTCCGCGTATCCAAACTCGCCCACCTCCGCCTCAGCGTAACTTTTTGGGTGAAACTTATTAAGAAAATATAACACAGAATTTCATACGGTAAACGCAAAAGTTCTACAAAAAATCACTTTATACTTAAGATGCAGATCAAGGGCCCTCGATAGAATTTGCTACGGGCCCCGCGCTTGCTTAATCCGGCACTGGGTATTCTAATTCTCGATGCTGCGATTTATCTATGTAATCAATAATAAACAATTATAATATGCCATTATAATTTTGTAGGTGTTCCTGGCACCCGCACACGGTATACAGGCATGCAACCAAGGCTCTACCCTGATCATTTTTGTACCTATGCATTTCTTGATTTCTGTCTGAATTATGTCATTTTTCGTACTTTTTAGATCACTTTTTTATATCCATAGTCGGGTTACAGATTTTTAAACTTTATTTTTTATTTTATACTTTTCCGTTTGTTAAGTTTGTAGCGACTATCGTCGCAACATAGCAAAAAGTAAAGCGCCATCTATCGGAGTGAAGCGACAACAGAAAACCCTGAATCGCACCATAAGAGTTTACAACGATTCTAACACATATGCGAATGTCCGACATCAACTGTCGGGCTTCGGCCCGCCAGGCTAACCACCTTGCCTGGTCGGAGGATCCTCCCTTTTCAATGGAGGAACACCATACCTCGTTCCTCCACATTGGTGACGCCGACGTGATCATCATCCTGCAGCAGACGTGATCATCAGCGAGCAACCTCACTTTGCAGTCTCACTTTGGCTTGTTTGTTTATAATTTAAACATATTATTTACTTAATCAGTATGATATATATATACATATTTATAATGTGCTCGCCAAGACCTTTCTTTAGACACTTTAGTATTTTTTTTTCGATGTTAGAAATTTACGTGTTAACTCCACCATATTCAATTTAGGGAAAATTTATATAGCCTATGTCACCCGGATCATTATTACGAATCTATTGATACCGCATTCATCAAAATTGGTTCAGTAGTTTAGGCGCTACAGTGGAACACACGTAAATACAAACATACATATATAGACTGCTAAAATCATAACCCTTCCTTTTAGCTTTGCCGGTGGTCGGGTAAAAAAAGAGAATCAAACTAGCCAACTCACACCCTCCCTTAGGGCCGCCGCGCCGGAGCCGCTTCGGCATATAGGTTCGTAAGTAAACAAAACAGCTAAGCAGTCTAAAATAACCTTCACTTCCATATAATTATAATCGTTCGAGAAATACGACTTAAGGCTCTTAAACAAACGGAAGGGATCGAAAAGCAATTAAAAGCAATGAACCAAACAAAAGGAGCTTTTAATAATAAATCAATTTCAGTCTGTGAAGATTTTTCAGAAAGGTTTAAATAAAATGTAACTTTAACTTCGCAAATCATAACTATAGCAAATAGTTCCTTTCAATCAAATATTGTGACATTGGCTGAGCATGACTGACGCTGATATGGCATGGCTGATAGATGCACCTTAGCTTAAAATGCTTGTGGTGTACGTCACTAGTGCGACAACGGGTGGGGTTCGTACTCGCGACCTTCCGCTCATTCGTTACCCTTTAGCCCTTGAGCAATTGTTATTTTATAATGTGAAAGTTTGTTCTGAAAGAGAATCAGGCTACTCTCTATAAAATCACTACACTTTACACGGCCCATTTACTTCTCCATAAAAATCCATCCAGTCAGAATTAGGTTTTCGTTTCCAGTAAAGCCTGAGTGGTTTTATCCGCGGCTAACGCACGTAGGTCCCGAAGGAAGCATATCTGCTCCTACACTGCGATAAATTCAGTAGTTCATTCAGTAGTTTAGGCGCTACAGTGGAACACACGTAAATACAAACATACATATATAGACTGCTAAAATCATAACCCTTCCTTTTAGCTTTGCCGGTGGTCGGGTAAAAAAAGAGAATCAAACTAGCCAACTCACACCCTCCCTTAGGGCCGCCGCGCCGGAGCCGCTTCGGCATATAGGTTCGTAAGTAAACAAAACAGCTAAGCAGTCTAAAATAACCTTCACTTCCATATAATTATAATCGTTCGAGAAATACGACTTAAGGCTCTTAAACAAACGGAAGGGATCGAAAAGCAATTAAAAGCAATGAACCAAACAAAAGGAGCTTTTAATAATAAATCAATTTCAGTCTGTGAAGATTTTTCAGAAAGGTTTAAATAAAATGTAACTTTAACTTCGCAAATCATAACTATAGGAAGTAGTTCCTTTCAATCAAATATTGTGACATTGGCTGAGCATGACTGACGCTGATATGACATGGCTGATCGATGCACCTTAGCTTAAAATGCTTGTGGTGTACGTCACTAGTGCGACAACGGGTGGGGTTCGTACTCGCGACCTTCCGCTCATGCGTTACCCTTTAGCCCTTGAGCAATCGTAATTTTATAATGTGAACATCTGTTCTGAAAGAGAATCAGACTACTCTCTATAAAATCACTATACTTTACACGGCCCATTTACTTCTCCATAAAAATCCATCCAGTCAGAATTAGGTTTTCGTTTCCAGTAAAGCCTGAGTGGTTTTATCCGCGGCTAACGCACGTAGGTCCCGAAGGAAGCATATCTGCTCCTACACTGCGATAAATTCGGTGCAAACAAAGAAAAAAGGCGGGCTTGGCCCCAAATATATCATTTGAAGTGATATCAGGGCGGGCCAGGCCACGGAGGAGGGGAGTGGTCGGAGGGGTGGAGAGGGTGGAGGTTCACGGATAATGCACCAGTATAAACTTTGGTCCTTCCACTCCATTATTATGTGGCGACAGTCGCCACACTTGCCTCACATTACGTGCTCCGTATGGTAATTCGAATCGATGTTTTATTGGATACTTTAGTAAGGCAGCAGTGTATGTCTTACAATTATTTTAGGTACGTTAACATGTACCTATATGTTATTTTGGAAGTTGTTAGGCAAATATCATTTTCATCAAAAAATAAAACATTTAAAAAATCTACTACACCAAAATATTTTTATATTAGACCGCACGGTTGGCGCAGTCGTTGATAAATCGACTCCTGTGCTGCGGGTCGCAAGTTCAATTCCCGCACAGAACAAATATTTGTATGTCCTATAGATTGTTGTTCCGGTTTTGGGTGTATGTCCATGTGAACATTTTTGTTTGTAAATACACCCACGATATAGGATTTTTTCCTAGTGTAGGGCAAAGTTTATTCAAAAGGCAAAAAAAAAAGGAAAAGGAATATAATTGACCCAAATTTCAATGAACTCGCCCGCAAAGTTAACAAAAACCTAGAAAAAGCTTAAAAAAATATCATAACCATGTTTTAAAAAGGCTGGCAAACATCGCGTTTATATAGAAGTTACTGAACTATGGCTATTCGGGCTAATTTAAAATACGATAAGGATCGCTGACATGAAAATCATGTTATATAAAAGCGTTGCATGCGCCATTTCTATTTACCGCACAATTTATCATCGCGGACTTGCAATTTAGCCTTCATCATCCTGTGGATTAACATAAGGTGGAAATGAAATAGGGTCGCCGTACTCGACGCGCCAATGAGGAATTTTGAGTCGCATTTTAGGAATTCATCGTTACACAGAACGGTGGATTGTCATAAAGTCAAAATCAAATATTTTTATTTCGAGTAGGCTCTTTCAAAACGGTTCACGGTGCATGGTTCTAAAGTGGGGTTAGGTTCTATGGAGAAGAACTCCATGGAGACTCTTTGAAAATAATATTTTTATACTGGGTACAATCTTTTACGGTAAAGACTATGCGAGTACAATGCAAGCCAATGTGCGCAAAACCACACATTATAGTGTGTATGCTTAACAAACGGGAACCTCGAATGATTTTGAATCTAGTCTAGACAAAAATCGTTTTTGGTTTTTATCACTTGCTTTTTCAGTCTTCACCTGTAGGTACTCCATCGTTTTCAGTTTTCAGTCTTCATATAATATCCTTATATTTAATTTGTTAATTTGTGTGTATATTCTTTGTTGGGACCCTTAAATAAATAAATAAAATACTCGTAAGTATCCTTGCCCAACTTGTTGCCCATTATTAGTCAACCATTTATCTGACAAAAATCAGTGTCTATTAGCAAAAGTGCGCTGCTCTGTTTTATAGACAATCACTCTTTTAAAAACATGTTTTTAATTATTCATAATATCAAATTACAATCACAAAATACTTCTACTCTAGTCTGGATCCGTGGCAGCGTGTCCTGTGTCCACCCTAGACCGTTGATTACGACGGCCGAGCAAAGAAGTCTATGTCAAAGGACCACATTTTATGCCGCTCGCTCCTTTGAGCCGGACGCCAACTTTGTGGCTTTTTAAAAATAATACACGATACTTTCGCGTTTATTAATATTAATAAAGAAGGCCACCAGATTCTGTGAAGTTCTGGGCAGTAAGGTGTGGGTGTGAAGAGCGTAATTTTAGTTTGAGAAGAAAATTGTGCATCTGAATATTTATCCCAGCAAAGACAAACGAGAAAGATTCAAACCTCTGATACAAGGTTTTATGCTGTGTTCCTATATTCTGTCAAATGATAATTAATTTTAATATAAGTTAAACGATCCCACGCTCACCGGTCACTCTGAATCTAACCACAGTCCAGCGGGAAAACAGCAAGATTTTAACTGCATAGAACTTGTGCACTGATTGATCTCGGTCGCTCCTCACACAACAATACCGTCACAGTGTACTTCGTTATTAGTGTTTAACTTACTACTTACAATGTAAACACGAGATCCTTCGTCACAAATAGCAAGAGAAGATAAACCTTCACAAATCCTGTTTGATTAATAGCAGCATTTACTTCTTTGTTTAGAATACAATTTCAGTCAATATTATGTTGTATCAAGTACCAATCTTGTAATAAATAATGGGCTGTTAGGTTAGGTTTTGATTCATCCCAACAAACTCAAAATCTAATTTTTTATTATCTAGGTATCGAACGTGGAAATGAAAACGATTAAATTACGTATAACTACTGGCCCCGATTGAAATCTGAAGCCGTAATCTCAAATCAATACAATCATTCATCATTTGTCAGAATTCATTTGGATCTGTTTAGTCGGACTCAAACTTAATTACATGTTCTTTCGACACACGGCTTTAGTGTATCGTTCGTGCTGTTTACTGTACAGCTACCGTGGGTGTTTTGATTTAAATGAAATTGTTCATTAGATTCGCCTCACCTCGGCTGGAGGCCCTTCTGGTCTCGCCATTTGCCCGGTTAAGCAGTAAAAGCTCCCTGAGCTAACTGCGAGAGACAACTCAAAAAAAAAAAAAAAAAAAAAGATTCGCCTCACATGTCTGGACATTCTTGATGTTTCATTATTTTGTATTCTTTTTTGTTTTGTTTTTCTGTTTTATCAGCTTTGAACGGTTTATGCCATTTTTATTTCTTATTCGAAACATTTGTAAAACTCATATTGTATTACCTCATTATGTAAGTAACGTTTTAGTAAGTGTGTATTTTTCTTATATAATGCATTTTAAGATTTTAATTTTAAATTAACTTTTTATTTTTTGTAAAGTGTTTCCTTGGAGTTTTTTGTCGGTCTCTTCTCCATAGGACTTACCCCCTTTGAAACCGGATGCCTGAAAAGGCCTACTTGAAATAAAAAACTTTGACTTCGGCTTTGTTTTGGTTGGAGTATAGATCATGTAAGAAATATTGAAACTAGTGCTTACAGGATAATTTTTAATTTAATAAACTTAATATTAACTCAGCAAATTGTATGCATTATAAATGCTATGGAACTACATTCAGATTTATGAACATGCGTCACACGCACATGCCTGCTGTCTGCAAACCCCACGATGTCATAACTCTACAAAGTATACCTTCTATTGCCACAAAATAACCTAAGTAAAGCCAGTACCAGTGTAGTCCACAATTATTCCCGTCCATCTAGACTAGTCGGCACGTCATGCAAGTCGTCGAGCTTGCAATCAGTGCCGTCGCATTGAAACTAACGACGTGACGCTGCCGGCACGTCTTGTTTACTACAATCAGCCTGTATATCCGTGTACGTTGGACGGGTTAATTCAATCGCCCATTCATTGGCATTCTATGCTTATACCAGATTATGATCAAAGGGACCGAGCTAAATACGACCTTGTTTTTTATTTTGGTGTCTTTTATCACTAGTGGTAATTAGGGTCATGTTAAAAAAATTGGGCTCCTGTATTCTCATTTCACACACTCACTCGTCCTATTGAAAATTTAAATTAAAAATGGAGGCATAACAATACCAGATAACTTTTACTACAAATATTTGTAACAGTCAACGAGCGATATTGAAACTAATGTTCATTGTGTCGGGTGATGCTTGACAACTGCCGCGCGGTTTAAATCAACCTTCATTTGTTTAGAGTTATTCATCAAATAATTTCGACAAGTTAGCGTATTAGATCTTAATCGTATACGTAGTCTCAAGAGATATTAATTTTTATTTTATTTTAAAAGGTTAGAACTAATTTGCACACTCAACTTTTTCATATTGCTGAGCCGAACACAAAATTAAGGATGAGACTAACAATGAAACTAATTTTGTAAAATGTATGTTGTAAGATTACGACCGGTTTACGAATTCTAAACCTTACGAAAGGTACAAAGAAAAATAATGTGTTATTTTAGGAACCAACGGAATTAAGGTCCTTGGATCCGCAGGTCCGTTATATTATTGTACACCTAATGTATTGTGCAAACGTTAAAAAAAGTGTAGCGTCATGGATGCAAAATATTCTTATTTCACGCCGTAAATGCTTGACACAGATTATTTTACTAGCGTTGTTCAATATTAAAAGCGCTGTCGTTTTTACGACGTGAAAAAAGCTCTAGATATTTTTAGAAGAATATACCTAGGTAATAAATTTTATGATTTTATATTGTGACCAGCTTTCAATTTTGAGAGAGGTAACATTAAAGCTCTAGATAGTGACATGGATTTAAAAGATAAAATATACATGTTTTAAGGCGCACTGAACTAAGTGGAAAATTCTACCATTTGTTACACAAGGGATCAAATTAAAAATAAAAATCGTAAATTAAATTAAAGCAATGTTTAATATGAAATTTAAAAAATATCAAAAGTTAAACTGAATCTCAAATTATTGTATGGACATTCTAAATGAAATTAGACAGACATCATTTCGGTACAACATTGGTTCTACTTGAAAATGTGTTCCTTTGAAATGTGAAATGGGTAAACCCTTTTAGAAAATCAATAATCAAATTAATATTTGTTAGAGAGAATTCAAGATGGCCACATGTCAGTTTAATTCAATATTTTATTGAATATTTTGAAAACATACCTTATTAACAACGTCAACGAATTTAAAATACAAAGAAAATAATAAATATAAGTCCAAAGACGTCCGACCTTTCACAAAACCTTTTTTATAAACCATATTATATTAAATTCCAAGTGTCATCTTTTCCCTGGCAAGATAGCAACCTATACTTAGCAACAGACAGTTTAACTGGACAGAACTGGACGACCAGATATCTCCCCTGTCCACCCCTTAAACGACACAGCAACGGCGCAAAGGTGTTCTGCTGTGCGCAGAACGCAGCGGCCGCGGGGCCCGGCGCGGCTGCGCCAAAGAACCGTCACAGAAAAGACATTTTGTGTCATGTTTTTATTTGTGTTGTGTTTTTTAAATTGTTATAGTGGTTTTTATTTAGTTTGTAAGTATTTAAAAATACATTAATGATAAGAAATGGTAGCTGTAGCGACGCCGATAGGTCTAGTCAACCTGCCACATCACTGGACACCCTGGTGAGATGTCCCCAGTGCTCCCAGGCACGCTTTTTCAAAGGTACGCGGGGTTTGAAGGTACATCTAGGCAGAGTACATAAAATCCAAAATGTGCCTTTCAACCCCAACAATACACCCACCCAGCAGACTCCAACAATCCCTTGTAATCCAAATTCACAACCGTTATGGCAAACATTATCAAAATTGAAAAATTCGACTCCTATCTTAAAGAGAGTTCCCCGCGGCGCGAGACCATCTGTTGCTCAAAGTTTAGCACGGTGTGTCCATCTTGTTGTCCAGGAGAACTCTCCGGCTGCCTGGGAACATTTACTCACCTTCCCTTATCGGATTTTACATGTACAAAAGAATTTGGCAACCAAAAAGACATTAACAGCCCAAATTAAAGATAACTGTAACCTTTCGACACAAAATTTTGATCTCAAAATTCCTACTCGCAATTATCTTGCCCACCAAAGCTTATATCATCTTGTAGAATCAAAGGTAAGCGAAGGTGATATTAGGGGAGCGTCCAGGATACTATTTAGCAGTGATGTGGTCGCACCTTACTCTCCAGACACACTCGCAGCTCTGCAGAGTAAGCATCCGGCACCAGCGAATGACCTCTCCTTCCCTGAACCCCCTAGCCCTAATTCAGATACTCTAACAATTACAGCCCGCCACTTGGTCGCAGCCGTGGACTCCTTCCGGAGTGGCTCAGCTGGTGGCCTCGACGGTTTGACGCCGCAGCATCTTAAAGACCTGACGAGCTCAAGTGCCGGGGTAGCTGGTGAGACTCTTCTGAAGGAGCTTACGGCTCTAACCAATTTAATGCTCTCCGGCAATGTGAACGACGCCGTCATCGATGTTTTATACGGGGCAAATTTATGTGCCCTGCGTAAAAAGGATGGCGGCATTCGTCCGATTGCCGTAGGGTGTACCTACCGGCGTATGGCAGCCAAAATTTGCTGCAAAGTGTACAGCGAAACATTGTGCAGCAAATTCCAGCCTCAGCAATTAGGATTTGGTTCCAAAGGAGGCTGTGAGGCTGCCGTACATGCCCTGTCAACTTATTTAAATAGCGGTGAAGGTGAGGTCATTCTTAAGGTTGACATTAAGAATGCCTTCAATTCGGTTAATCGGGACATCTTGCTGACAGAAGTCAAAAAAGAAATGCCCGAAATTTACAGTTTTCTTTGGCAGTGCTACAGGCACCCTTCAAAATTACTATACAAGGAAAATCTTCTGGAATCCGCAGTAGGTTGTCAACAAGGTGACCCACTCGGGCCAGTCATTTTCAGTTTGGCGATTCATCCCATCATCCGACAGCTAAATTCTAAATTTAATGTTTGGTATTTGGATGACGGAACCTTAGGAGGTGACACAAACACCGTCCTTGATGACTTACTTTTCTTGAAGCAAAAATTTAACTCACTCGGCCTGGACCTAAACAGCTCTAAATGCGAAATCTATATATCTGACAGCACGGACAAACATTCGACCCTATCAAAATTTTACACAATAGCCCCGCATATAAAAGTCACAGAAAAAAAATCCTTGCATCTCCTAGGGTCCCCAATTCTAGAAGAATCTTTTCCAGCATTTATAGACGATAAAATTCAAAATTTTACTGATATATCGGAAAGACTCTCTAAAATTAACCTACATTCGGCGTTTACCATAATTAGGTATTGTTGTTTTGGCCCAAAATTTATGTATAACCTCCGTTGTTCCCATATTTGGAAGCATCCACAACTTTTAGAGAAAGCTGACGAAATTATACGGAAGTGTTTAACTTCCATTTTAAATGTGGCTCTGGACGACCGAGCTTGGCTGCAAGCAACATTGCCCATTCGTCTGGGCGGCCTCGGCATCCGCAAAATTTCTAGTGTAAGTTTACCAGCGTTTCTGTCTTCAGTCCACAGCACTGAGAAATTAACCAGGAAAATTTTAGCATCCATACTGGTCGATTTTGAGGTACCGTGTTTGTCTGACGCTGTGAACGCCTGGAAAATGGCCTGCCCGAATTCAAATTTGCCCGTCAACCCATCGTCCCAGAGACAGTGGGATGAGCCGCTTTCCAGCTTGGTACGGTATAAATTACTTAATACGTCCACCAATACTGCTGAGCGTGCTCGTCTCCTAGCTGTGGGGGAATGGGAATCGGGTCTTTGGCTACAGGCACTTCCGTCGTCCAACGTAGGCACTATGTTGGACGACACTACCTTTCGGCTCGCTACCTGCCTTCGCTTGGGTGCTCCCTGTGGTGCTCCACATCGATGTCACTGTGGTGAAGCTGTCGACTGCCTCGGGCACCATGGCCTGTCTTGTTGTAGAAGTGCAGGTCGCATTGCACGGCATGCCGATATTAACGACATAATCCGTCGCGCCCTTGTCACCGCCGGCGTGCCAGCTGTTTTAGAACCCAATGGCCTGGCCCGTGACGATGGTAAGAGACCAGACGGTATGTCGTTATTGCCATGGAAGCTGGGAAGGCCTCTGGTTTGGGATGCAACTTGTGTTGACACCCTTGCTCCTTCCCATCTTCCTGACTCGGCTGGTTGCGCAGGCGCTGCCGCTGCAGCAGCAGAGACACTCAAACGGCGCAAATATAATAACCTCATAGGAAATTATTTATTTGAGCCTTTTGGCGTCGAAACGCTCGGGTCATGGGGTCCGAATGCACGTCTCTTTTTTAGAGACCTTGCTAAACGCTTGGTCGACAGTACACGTGACCAGAGGGCTGGCCTATTCTTTGGTCAAAGAATAAGCATTGCCATTCAACGTGGTAATGCTGCCAGTCTTCTGGGCACGTTACCATTCGACAGCGATGTGGAGGAGTACTATGACGCCCAAGTTTTCGTCTAGGATAGGATTTTTCTATTTTCATATTTGTTTATTTATTTTTTTGATACATTAGTATAAGTAGTTAGTTTTAAAAATAGTTTAGTTATTTTTTTACATATTTGAAGTTAACAATAATCAAATTGAATATATTTAAATCAACAGTAATAACAGTAGAAGGAGTTATCCCAAACTATTCGCATATTTGTCCAAAATCTATGTCAGTATGCCTAGGGTCGGCTCGTTTAGACAGTGTTGGGATATGGACCCTACTTAGGGTTCATTACCACACTCGAGTGGAAGCTTCCTTATTTAATATGTGGAACGAAAGGATTTGCTCGTTCATGTGTGTAAGCATTCCGCGTTCAATGTAGGGATCTTCAAATTCAGGTAAAATGAAATTGTTTGACATACTTTCGTCAAACCTTCCTAAATCTGACGGGTTTCTCTTTGGGTTTTCGTTTTTATTTTATTATCATTGGAAATATTAGTTTCTGCTTCTGATTTTTAAATGGAGATCAAGACCAATTTAAGGCAAATAGTCAATTTTCCTCTCTTCTGATAATGTTGTGTTTTTGCAGGCACTGTTAAAATTTTAGGTAATATCGACAGCCGTTATATAAATTATTTACTTTTTAGCAGATTACATTATATACACATTTTCTTACTACTTCATTTACTTGTGAATGATCGTAGAACCATTCATAACATTGGATACGAAATATGCGAAAATATTCATTCATCATCGAAAATATTGATATTCCTTAATAAAGATTATTTAAAAAGAAATAGGTAATGTCTAATGCTTCCGATTTTTTACCGCTTCAGAACACTGAAGGTCATAAGGAAAAGTCAAAACAGGAATGTATTTGATGGCGTACGATTAACAGTAATGATCCGATTGATTAATCTTTTCCGTTCCCTTTTATTTCTTTCTCGCAGATGTATAAGTACATGTACATATGTTGGACAATACAGTATTTGAAAATAATTATTTATTTGCCTGTTATCGATAACAGTAGTGTTTTTGAGGAAAATATAAAAGTTATATTTCAAATGATATCCATATCAAAATAGTTCAGGTAGGCATTATATTGTAGGTAAATTATTTTTGTTGTATCTTATTTTGTTTAGGCTTCATTTAATATCAAACCGTAAATATGAATTTAATATTCTACAGTGATAAGCTGAACTTTCAAAAGGGTTTAGGCTTCAAAAAGCGAGTAAAAAGATTTTACAGGGTCGGCAACGCGCGAATTGTTATTGCAAACGTCCATGGGTTACGAAAACCGCTTACCATTACCTATGGACCGTAAGCTTATTTACCACCTGAGTTGAATAAAAATAGAGGTCGCTTACTGACAATTATCACTGACTTTAACCGACTGTTGTTCAGGGATAGATTAGCGTAATCTAAATTCCATGTCTATGTGTTCAGGTATGTCTTATGTCACGCAGACATAAGTATGAAATGGTAGCTATATGTACTTTGGTAGATACAGTCCTCTTGATAAATGTGGATATAATTTAATACTCAATTTAATCTGTGTAAAAATCATCAAATAAAAAAGGGACTTACAAATAAAACTTAATAAAGAGTAGCAACATCATTTGTCTAAAATCCTTCATTCAGTCTTGACAAACGACTCTCATTCGATTTATTTCCATCACACAAATATAAAAAGGTCGGTCTCGTAAAAGATTTTACTTTTTATATAATATAATAAATGAGTGAGGTCTTGATGTTTAAGTACAATCCTCTGGTGGATACCTAGAATGCCTAGAAGTGGATGCCTAGACCTCTAAAGCTGTATTTTTTCATCTAAAAATGTTGGTAAAATTTCAGTGTGCATGTCAAATGTTGCGGACCTTTGCATAATAATAGCGCCGATTGTATGCACTTTGTTTGTCGTATCTCTGTACGTATGGTAAAAATCAGAATAATGTGTTTTATTTAGTTGGCGTTTCATGTGCCAGTGATTTTTCCTCACATGTGCATAACTTGTGCATAACTTTGTAATTCCTAAATATTGACATGATTATGTATTTACTTGATTTGTATATTTTAAAACAATACTAAAGAAGAGTACTGAGTAAACGATCTGTAATTCTTGTTAAAAGGACCAGGGATAAATAACGTGAGTCGAAACAGTCTCCAGCTTCAACTTTTTTATACGTTCTTCATATTATACTTTTAAGTATGTACCTAGGTAACAGGTGTTCTTAGAAACAGGTCTTTATGAGCCAATTTACCAAAGTTTAAAAATAAATTGGCTGAAATAAAACATAACCTTTACCTTTACCTTAACGAGACCCTTTGTCGTGTTTGATAAAAGACTATAATATAAAAACATTGAGGAGCACGATATAATGTAAGAACTGTGAAGTATTTTGTTATTCATAATATTATTATTATATAATTTCGAAGATAATATTATTATATTTTAATTAGTTCTTAATAATATTATTTGGTTTATCATTTTTTCAGGCTCTAAAATCAGTCTATGGTTGTATGGATATTAAAAGCATAATTGTATAAGTTATAGCTTAAATATATCTTGCTACATAAACCAAAAATAAAACACTTGGCTCACAATATTCTCAAGGACGTACCGCTTTATTTCACCCGCAGTAAAAAATCCGCTGAAGCGCTTTTAATTTATTATCAATTAATTATGATACCCGACGTTAATTTCTCTTCCTCTTTGATAATTTAGTATCTATTTTGTTTTATATTCGTTTAAGAAAACGCTGAGTACAAAATATAATGTATTATGTAAATATTTGTACATCGAGTAGATAATGTTGCTAAATGTAACACAGCCTTGATCGGTTACTACCATGTAATTAAACAAATGAGGGTATAACTCCTAATTTTATGGCTTTAATAAACGTGTTACCTTTATTTTATGTCAGTTTTAATGGCTCAGGAAATGTAAAATCGTAATCAACGGCAACGGTAGCGTTTTCATAATTTAAGATATTTCAATCGTTTGTTTTTGAATGAACTGTTTTAACTTGAAATATGTCCAATAACTGGTCCTGTTTGAATGTCTGACATGTTTGGTAGCAAGGCGAACACTACAAATAGTACCGCCAAAGGAGTCTTTGATACATCTCCTTTGTAACGCATGTTTTCAACTCCAACATGCATATTTCATTGTACACATAAGTTTACAACCTATCTACTGTGGAGTTGCTATCTGCGTTTGTAAGGAGCGGGCCATCCGTAAGAGGGCCGTCCAAAAGAATGAACACTTTGAATTGTGGACAAATATCTCTGTCGTCGTATATGATTGATTTTTATAAATATAAGCCACATGTGCGTTCTTTTTCGTTTTTTCGTGAAGCGTTTTTTTTTGTGTTGCGTTCGTTTCGTAAAGTATGGACATCGCTCTCGGATCCAAAGATCTGACAAGTCAGACATTTATCGATTCGGTATCTTTACATTGTTATCTTTTGTCTTCAAACGGCACATTCATCGTTTGTTTAAACTGTCTATATCTGCGGCGGAGTGTTTGCTCGCGTTCCTCCGTCAAGTCAAATCAAATCATTTTGTTTGCTGGCGTGTACGAATATGTATCGCTTACACTTACGTCTGTCTGCTAGCTGAGTTCTCATCTCACATGAAATGTCGTGTGTCACTCGGTTGACTTTCATAATTTATTTATCGGTGTGAGAAAATCTGAAAGAAAAATAGAGTATATGAAGTTGAAGATTTAGTATCTACTTGGCATGCACGATTAGATTGAATCCAGTAATATTATAAATGCGAAGTTAAGTTTATTTGTTTTGTTACCTTTTCGCGCCTAAATCACTGAACCGATCATTATGAAATTTTGCATATACGTTGTTAGGGGTACAAGAAAAAGACACGGGTACCTTTCATCTAGAAAAAAATACTGTTCCCGAGAGAAAGAGCAATAACTTCAGACGGCCACAATTGGTTTAGGACCTTAGGTGCGCCCTACGTGTGATCAGAAAAAATGCACGGGTTTGTAATCAAAGCGGGCGAGCCGCGGGCGGAATCTAGTTTATTATAACTTAGATTTTTCGAACAAACAGGTTAAATAAATGGGAATTATACAAAGCGCCATGCTTTTTAGTAGCCCTGTTTATTAATTTTCCGATAGCCGAGTGTTTATCGTAAGCAGTAAGTCAGTGTGCATATATCAATTGATACTAAAGCTTCAATAATCACCATGTATAAACGAAATGACACGTAAACTTAATCATCTATTATTTTAGGTCATCTAATAAAATATTCAGCACAACTTTAATAAAATAAGTAAAATAATAAATAGTACCCGAGCTTACCTCAGAAGTTTCATTTGAAACCGAACTCACTCAAATAAATACAAGTTTGACTCTCCAACTACACGAGAAGGAGAATCAAATCAACTACAGAAGCTAAATCCCAAGAGCAGTGCAAGCTACGCGATACTATATTGCTTAATGTTTAGTTCATGCTCTTATGGAGAAGTAAACAGAATACACAGTTGGATTAACCCAAGTTTTATCGAAGTTACTCATATTCCAATAAGTATTCGTTTTAAAAACACAATATTATTAGCTACATAGGGGCAGGTCACTTAGTTGGTACATTTCCTAAGTTCCCCATAAACCCATTATCTACATTTATTCGTTCAATTAAAGAATTACATCATTACTACTCGCTAGATAATAATCAAAACATTGCTTTTTCCCTGGAGCCTACAAACATCCTCCTAATTATCCCAACACATAAATCTAGATACCACCCGCTATTGTACCGTACTGTCTGGCTGCCGTGCTAGACATATTAGTCAACGTCCCACGTAATGGTGGAACAAAAGTATTTTGATGTCGCCTAATTACCCCTGACCTTTGACACACCAAATGGAGGTACTTATTAATATATGGAATATTGTTCCAGGGAAAAACAGATTAGTTTGAAATGTTACAAGCTCTCTTCTCTTAAATGATTCTTGTTCGTCCCGACTTCTATTTCCAATATTACAATAGTCACAAAATTGTATCACTTTAAACCACACAAACGAGCCGAGGCTAGAAAACATTCTTGGAGAACTTTCGAACTATAATTGTTTCGGTGTTCTGCAGCTAAATTGTAACTCCTCTATTCGGAATGTCCGTGACTTTGGATTTCAGTTCTTTTTAAGTTTATTTTTCATTTGAAGTCGTTTTAAATCCGCGTTGACTCATTTATGCTATGTTATTTGTATAAACAATTTTAAATTAGAATACCATCCCATTGAGAATAGCGAACAGTGCAAAAAGTAAATTAAAAGTTTGTTTACATCGTTCCGCGTAACTTCCGCAATCAGAGGCGAGCTTAACTTAATGAGCAACTCTTGCCAAACCAACTTAGCTATACTAAAAACCTGAATGAAAAAAAAAATGAATCTGTGTAAGAAAATGCATATATTACGGGAGAGCCTTACCGTCTTACCCTTTTAGCGGGTGAGCGGGGGGATAATAAAATCTCCATAATATATCGCGGGGCATCGTGGTAGCGTAGCACTGTCAGTGGGGGCAGAACTTTAAGCTGGCCAAATTCCTTTTGTTAAGTATGCTGGTTTCACAGACTTTTCAGTGAGGATTATTTTCAGCGGGTAGGGGGGGGGGAGGAGGAGGAGCAGGAGAAGAAGTTTTATTGCGGGTAGTTAGTTATCGCTGAGAGACGGCACCGCTTTATGTGTTTTCTTAGGAGTCGGCTAATGTGTGAACTTTCCGATATTCTAAGGTTTTATCGTTGGGTTAGTTTGGATTTTATTGGGTCGGCTATGTTTTTGTGCAACAGGAAGTATTTCTGTATATTTGTATGGGTACATCAAGGAATGTTGTTTGCTGCAGATCTTTCATAGTTTATATTGTAAAGTCAATTTGCCTACGCAAGCCGTGAGTGGACTAACTGAAACTGAGACAATATTTGTCTAGGGAATAGCGCGGTGCGCGAAACTACGGCAGAGTCCGGCAAAGTGCGGGCAGCTGCGACAAGTTGCGATTGTGGCCACACAACTAGTTGCCCACTTGTTTATTATCGCCAGCTCTGGAGACATGCAAATAGTTCACAAACTATAGGTATACTCCGACTTGAGAGGAATTTTATAACTTAGTACTGTATAATTTTAAATAGAATTTCGTGAAGTTAGTAGCTAAACTATTATATAATGACAATATATTAGAAATCATAATTTATATACAAAATATTTGATATTTGTAACAAGTTTATGAAATGAATTCAAATATAACAATTATTATTCAGCTGAAACTAAAAAATAAAAAACATTTTTTTCAAAATGAATACGCCACCATTTTGCTTTCTTTTTTTGCTTCAATTTATCGCGAGCGGGCCGTGCGTGCATACACTGTTATTGGACAATATTTTCCGCGCCATGCCTCGAACCAATGAGCAGGCTTGTCGATATTAAACTCAAATATAACACATGAGTGATGAAACAGGCGGTCTGGTGAACGATGTAAGGAATTATTCATAAGTAGATATAATAATGGAGGATTGATACTACAAATAATGCGGTTAAACGGTTTTGATTTGATATTTGCAGACAATATTTTCTTTATCTAGGATTGTTTTTTGAACGTTTATCGAAGCTGTAAAGCTGTTGTTGTCTGAACTTTGGGTCTGATCGATTCTTGCAACGAGATTAAGGTACCGCCTATAGATTTTTTTCTACTATGTAATATTTTCGTGAAAGTCGTTCATTTATATTATTTACATAAACATAATAAATTATTAAATAATAAATTAATTATAATTATTATTATAATAAAAGCTGTCACTACCGAAGCTGTTTGTACTTTAATCCATCAAATTCCGTCGCGGGATTTAATTAACGCGTATCGTCCTCCCTGTGCTATCCCACCTGTCTGTCCTCGCCTTATATTTCAATCAGGCGATGTGAACGACGGCGACGACCCGATCATCAATCTCACTCATTTACATTTTATTCCTGACAAGAACACCTTTATTAAAGGTAGTTTCTTTTCTGACCCGTAAACTAATAAGAAATTCATCCATAGACAAAAGTGTGGCTCTAATAATAAGTTAACCTTGTCTATATCTGATCGTCAATACATGTATGTTAGCCAATGTCCTAGTGCCCTAATTATTTTATTGCAAATAATTACCAGATGAGTATACTAGCTCTAGGTAATAACCTGATTATTTTTACACTAACAAGTATTTGGCCAGATACATATGTATAGAAATATGGGTGCACTTTCAAAAACAGAATGAGTTCAAGTGTCACTGAAGCTACAACAAGTGACTTTGAGTTGAAAAGTAGGTATATAAAGCAGTACTACGAGTATTTAGTTAACAGGTTTCAGTCACCCAAGTTCAGACAAGAAAAAATAAACCAGTAATTATTATTATTCAGTCATGATTTGTCTTTATCCCCGCCGTGACACATAAGATTACCGCAAATCATTAAGCTTTATCGGTAAGCTACGAGTATATGTAGTGAGCGTAACCTTTCCCCTCGGCAGACATTCACAAAATGTTTATGACGAGATAATCTTTAACTCCACGGTCGGAAACAAAATGAGGGAAAGAAAAGTTGTTCAAATAAGTAGTCTTGAAGGTTTCGTAATTTTGGAAGGTCCTCTCCGGTTCGTTGGAGATAAAGATGAGTCTGATCGGTCCTCGACATGATTGGATCGATACCCGTCGACCAGCTTATCGGAAAATATTAAATTAATAATTGATTGGTAGCGAGTGCCGCTATCATGATCAACGGTTATATTTTAAAGCATTTTTTAAATATATAAATTGAGTCTGTGCATTGAATAGGCAAATGCCAGTTTAACATATTCAAATAATGTTCGGTGAAATATTGCAAAATATTCGTTGGAGTTGGCATGATTGTTACTTTTAACATACACAACGTAGCAATAACATAACGTGATAGCATCACCAAGACCACCAATATTTTGTGCATCTTAAGTTCTTCGTTAACACCCAACTCACAGTTTCTTGTCTCATGTACTTAGGTTTTCGGTATTAGGTACCTATTTAAATATCCTAAAGGAAAAAACCTATAACGCATAAGCTCATCATATGACGAACTAGCAAGCTTACAGTACACAAAGACCTTGAGCCCTGCCAAGTGTCCGGCGGACAAATGCCGGCACCATTTGCAAACAGATAAAAAATTCCAAGGCACGCAGCGGCCGGTCGTGCCCGGCCAGCGTGGGTTAACTTGGGTAATGTCGGGCAATTGCCGGAGAATGTGAACAGATCGCGTCCATGTTGGTATAGACGATGAAACGGCATCTTGCCTATTTATCTGTTCGTTTATAATACGATTTGAACGATTTTATGATAGCAGGCGCAGTTACAGGGTTATTGTTATGAATGATAATAATAGCAGTGGTCGTAATATTTTTATAAAGACTCGGAAGTTTCAATTTGAATTGGTAAACCCATGGTTTTTTTATGATCGTAATCAAATAAACAGAATTATTGTAGTGGCATATTTTAACGTAAATAAACTAAGTACTTTATTCAACATTGATAGAGTATACTCTATCAGTAGGTATTGAAATTAGCGTAATTGAGTTTCTTAGTGTTGTGAAACACAATATTCATCCCAAAAACAGCTACACCTCCTACTTTTATTTATATATCTATAAATAATCAACTCAGAATAACGTCAGTATAATAACCATACATTGCATTTTGATATACGAGCTATACCAAGCGAGCATAGTTTTATTTCGCGTTTATTAGTAAGAAGGTAAAATACTGTGTAGTGGTCACTGATGTTTAATGGTAAATGAAACAGTTGATGATAATAGTTTTCTTATTTATTGTGTCAATAAGCTTGCCTTACATGGCATGCCTTACCCACAACTTCTTTAAAATGAAATGATAAAAATAAAAAGATATGGTCTCAATGATTTGTTGCAACCAGATCACGTTAATTCAAACTCGAAAATCAGTTCTCGGATTAGACAGCCCCGAGTCTTTCAGCCCTTACGATTAGAAGGCTCCGAATCATAACAAACAAAGCACAAAGGCATGACGAGGGTAGAGGACTCTTATCTGGCTCACCAAGCCGCACTTGTTCAATTGTTTGAAAAAACTGTATTCAGAAAAAAATAATCTCCGATTTCATAAAGCAGATCTCAAATCTCCTATTTCAATATGATTTTAACAAGTAAGTTAAAACCCTTAGAATTTAAGGAATGGAAAATTGTAAAATGTGATCCGTTGGTCATTTTCCGGTTATGCGAAATAAATTGAATTTAAATTAAACCTCTAACAGAAACATGTACCGTATGTGTATACTGTACCGATAGTCCGATACTGATACCGATACGTAATTCATTCGAGATATTGCAAATGGCTTAAAGATTTCATCAGATAGCAGGAGGACCCCTTCAAATATTGCCGCTTTTGGTCGGGGTACCTATGTATATGCGGAGCAAATAAAGGCCGTTCATTTTGGAGTCGGTAGGAACCGCGGCCAAGTTGCTTGCAGCGCACGACTATCACAAGCTCCATAAATAAAAGTAGTGAATCAGGTGAGAAAACAAACGAAGGCGTTGATAAATTGTATAAGAAATTTCGCAGGACCCGGGTCCCGAGACCCGAGAAAGGTTTTCTTTAAATAGACTTCGTAGTACGGGACGTATAAAATTGGATGTTTTCTCTCTTAGTATTGTGGAAAATGTAAAAGATTTTTAAAACCGTGAGCTCGTTAATTAACTGTGTGAGAGTGTTTAGTTTTCGCGTTTTGTTTGCCGCTGGGGTTAATGCTGTTTGCTTATTTTTTCTTGTTTTTATTATGTTAGCAGAATGAAGTCTATCTAGTCTATCTAGTCAAGAGCTAACTGCGGGCAACTCTTGACATGGGCTTTCACTGTTCACATTTTTATGAACAGCTGATCGGAGAAAAACTTGAATATTAGGACAAAAACTAAACACGAAATTAACCTCTAGAATTAGAAATTTTAAAAAAAAGTCTGGAATTCAAAGAAATTCACGGGCGTGGTTACTTCTTAAGAAATGTGTAATACGCAGAAATAGTTACCGCTTTGTTTTCCTTGGATATAATAATGGTATTTTGTTTTTCATTTCTACGAACCATTCGGCAACACAATATTTTCATATGAAGGATTACCAACGGTTTTATTGTTCTATCATTTTATTCTTCATCGACGGAGAAATTGATAATCTTTTTATATTTTACTTCTTCTTACGAAATTTCGTTACTTACAATCTGGTAAGGAAGGTATATGGTGAGACTAAAACATATAAGAGAAGGCTAGCCTGATAATAATTGTCGTTCACCGCTGAACATGTTTCTCGATCTATGAACGATCATATATTATGATTTGCAATACTCACATTGTGATATGATTAGATAAAGGACGTTGCTGCCTATCCTCTTGACATCATTATTTATTTGGCTTTTACCACACGTGTGAGAGGTACCCGTTTCACCCTCTCTTTTTATAAAAACAGCTATGGTGAGATTTCGTTACAAAAAGCTACAAATATTTCAGTCCGTCAGTATAACAGGATAGGCAGCTACTAAAACATACTACCTACTTAAATTTTTTAAGATTTTCTATTAGATATTTTCTGTTGGCAAAGGTTAAATATATTTAAATTCTTTCCCAAAGGTATTGGAAACGTGTAATCGTAAACTTGCCAAGGTTAGTTTGAATTGCGTCTAGCAAAGTTTGCTTTGTAAAGTTTACAAAACCAAATACAATTGTCTACCTATAAATAGTATTAGAAAACCTAAAGGTATAATATGTCTTCAATTTTATCGATTACTATAGCGCTACAGTTCTTGCGTTACAGAGTTACAGTACCTTGAAGGTATTTGATATTGCCATACATAGCTAGTAATAATTAAGTATCGTTATCAGCACGAGTAATTTCTCCGCATGTTAATAGATGAGTATTTTTAGAAAATTCTCAGATCTACCGTAGAAGTTTTCCTGTAGGTATCATGGCCTAATTAACAACTCTCGCTCGCACAAACACCCAAATATATCAACAGAAATCCAATCACTCCGATACTGCGTAAAAACATTTGAGGGAATATCATTTACGACAATTTTGAGAATTAATAATTGACTCGAGTCTAGTTTTGGGCTACATACTCTTTTTATATCATAATAACTATAATAAATGCTTCAAAGAACTATTATTATAGAGCGTCAAATGAACCCTTCTAAATATTTGAGGTGAATAATTACATCAATAAAATGTAGTTAATGTGTGCACTTCCACTTACAACTATATTTGCCGGTCGCTTCAAAGAATTGCTATCGCACATTGTCCGGCGCCGGGCGGCAGTTAAACTGGTTAATGCCATTATTATGGTGTACGGTAGCGCCATATATTTAGTGCCTTAGCGTGTCTCCGAGAATAATATTTGTATACCTTTCATAATAAATGTTGGCCACTTTATTATAATTCATCGTAATGGTTTTATTAGTTCTTTTAATAAGATAACGGAGGAGTGGATGTGCTTCAACTAGATGCTTACGATGCATTTAAATTGCACCACCGGCCTAGCCTTAGCGGTGTGACGTGCGCTATGCACGGTCACAACCAATTGTGAAAAGAGAGTTGTCGTTAATTAATATACATAATTTAATAGTAAGTTAAGAAGTCTCGAAATGAACGAACTCTCACGTAGCATTTTTTGTATTTTTATACACCATCTTTAGAAGTTTTAAATATTTTTCAGCGCTTTATATGATAAGGTATTAATACAATCCACTAGGATATCTGCTCACCCATAAGATGTATATCATAAAGCTCAGCTTTCATAGTAACTCGCTTGTTTCACAGCCAGTCACTTTCCATATTAGCTGAAGTAATGGGTACTTTACATAGTAATTTCCTTTAGATTAAAACTGTTTCCACACTGCAAATGTTAGTTGTTTGTGTGCTGAACGCTAAAATGTTGACTTAGTTGGATACGCTGGGTAGTGGGGCTGAGGGGGGCACGCTTCTGTCAAACAGAGCCAAATCAGTTTTAAAAGGTCATATTTTAGCAAGACATGCTTTTTCTTGGATATATTAAATCATGTGAAAGCTGCCTTTTGTGTGATCGTATTTTTATTGGTAACGACCCGTTATACACAGTAGGACCTCCTGTGTACCTCATCACGGGTAGGACCTACTGTACCTCATAACCAATAAACATACGATTACAAGAATTCTACATATTACCTACTCACTGAGTAGGTAGTATGTAGAATTCTTTAAAGAAAGCAAGAAAAAAAACAACTCCTAATTTTTATTAACAGCCGCGTAAGTTGTAATTTGCAAATATGATTGTGTGCATTCTAATTTACCTTTTAACTTCGTAATACGTAAAATCATCATTAGATGCGACGGCATTGTTTTGTTTTTTCAAAGTTTCCAATTCAAATTTTGTTCCTCCAAACTAAGAATCTTTGATCACTTGCTATTAATAAATAATACAAGATCAAAAAATTCTTATCAGTTGCAAAATTAACAATAACACTTTCATAAATCATGTGTTAAATAACGCCATATAATATGGCGCATTCTCAAATCAATAAGCGAGTAATTATTTCCAGTTGTTTCCCTCCCTTTCTATGTAACATTATTATATATTTAATGCGGATATTACAGAAAGGTTAACATTTTCACAGAATATAGTAATTATATCTCGTAAGTAATGCAGTTTACAGTGTACTCGCGGTTTCTTGGTTCAATAAACGCCATATTTTAATTAAAATATTACGAAATTGAAGGTAGTGTATCAGTGGAACTAATAACATCTCCATTGTATTGTAATTCTATACTCAAATATATATTATATTTGAGATGAGCAAGTAAATTTGTTTGTCTATAGCAGGGGTGGCCAACCAGTCGATCGTGGTAAAAAAATAATATAATTTTAATATTTGGTATGAATATATGTATATGTGAAGAAGTAAGTACTCATTATGTAATTGGTAGATCGCAGTCTTAGTCAGTAAACAGAAGATCTTGAATCTAATCAAGTTGGCTACCCCTGGTCTATAGGTATGTTTGTAAAGTCTTGAGGTGTAAATAATAAAATGACGATAAAGTATAATTTTGTATGTAAATTTAGGACTATTGGCTGTTGGCTGATGGCTATTGGCATGAACACCGAAATGACTTTTGAAATGAAATGAAATTATTTATTTTGCAATTATGATTTTTCAATCACTTTTACACGTCTTTTTTAAACTAGATGGCGTCGGCATTTCCTATGACTATCCCTGAGAAGAAACGCCGAAACAAACTCAGGGGTCAAAGTCTATTTTAACCATAACGGTTAAGAAGTTGAAGTGTTGAAGAGCCAAATAAATAAATAAAAAATAAATAAATAAGTTTATGTACGAAGCAATCAAATTTGCAGGTAACTGTGGGTAACAAGTAACAACTACACACGGTAGTGTTCAAAGTCCATTAATTTAATTAATGAGGCCTTTTGTGTTGTTTTCATCGTTACTTTTTATTTTCATTAAATTTTACGTTGTTTTACCAATAATTACTTAATAAAATATACTTTTAGTAAGTATTGGAATTGTTCCTGCGCACAAGTAATGTTACTCCGCATTTATACGCCCGTTTGCGAACAGTCCCGAGTTTAATTTCATATAAACCCGATGCCGCACGCGCCCGACGTCTTCATCATCTCTCCGCTGTCGCTCTCAATAAATATTTAAAGTCAAAAGGCGGCTCCACATTACAAGTTACTCGGATCACTTTTAATTAAACTTGCAACTTTGATCGAGCCTTCACAACAGCTAGGGTAATGACTTATCACGACTTGATTAATTTGTGATAACCCGAGTGTCGTGCTAACGAAGTTTTAGTTGCCAAGTTTGCGTTGTTTAAAATGTGGGGATACGAGGGATTGTATTATTAGGGAAATTAGGAGTTTGTTAAGATTACATACTTTAAGAGTAAATCAGGTTTTGAAGAATCCTTGAATTATAAAGTTTATACCTACAAGAAAGAAGTAAAGCTTTCTAAAGATTTGAAAGAACTTGGTACAGCCTACAGGTTAAATATGTCAATCAATTATTAATCACAACTATAACAAGAACATGAGATTACTGTGGAGGACCAAAACGTTGTTCGAAAGCTTTTTCTGTATCTGTATATTATGTATACCTCTGTATATCTGATATGCTCACGCACCAAGCTGACTAGTGCCGGTTTCTTTGAAAGATGAAGTTTTCTTGTTATTTTTTATTAGCTTCGGAACTTTGAACAACAACGTAGGTTTTGAAACAGTTTCTAATAATATTTACGAAGCATTATACAAATCCGCCTACTATACATATAAATTAATAAAACACGATATGGTCGACGGATAAGTAAATGAAAATGAAAAAATTATGATAAAGCTAAAAATCAAAAGCTGAAAAGCGTATAATCCTGGCTTGGCTTCCATACAAAATAAGCAGCGTTTAGTATTCCTAAAGGAAATAATATGCAGTGTAATAATGAAACAACATATATTCCTCCTGATAAAATCCAATGTGAATGCGATAAAACCACACGCGCACTCACCATAATATCTAAAAGCATTTCGACGTCCTATTTATTGAAAATCCTATATTCTTGTGGGAATGATAATTCAATTTCTTTTACAATACTGAATATATAAAGAGCAAGTCATATTTCAGGACGACTCTTTGTCTTTTCCACTTTCGCGGGAATTCCGCTTCGTTCGTTTGCAGATTATTTTATTTTGCTTTTTCCTGCTTGATTACACTGGAAACTTTTATTTGTTCATTTTGTTTTGTCATTTCCTTTCTACGGTGAATTCCGAAAATAGTAATGTCGATATGACATGCGTACTAGATATTTGTTGTGATTCAAATTATTATAATTAAAATTACACAACTTGTCATAGGTATCTTTCAAGGTATGATATCAGAGTGTCTTCTCACCTGTTATTCGTTAGCTGAATAAAAAATTACTGCAGATATAACATTGCTAGCTCATCTAGACAATTAATAAATAAATAATAATAATAAAATTTATTTAAAAACTTTTACAAAAGGAGTACAACTATTCACAATGGTATTAATAGGAAAACCCTTAATAGTTAAATTAGTAGCTAAATAAAACTAGTTTATTACTAAAATATATTAATAAAAAAAAGTGCAATAAATGTTAACGGTGGATAGGAATTAAATGTAGCGCTGCCTGATCTAGGTTTATTCAAACCTGTGTTTCAGGGCATCACTTTACGATGTTTTATACAATGAGAGAAAATATTTATGTTAAAACTAATATAAACATATTTTTCCGACGACTAAGCATTTAGATAGAAAAATTAAAAACGAAACTATACAAGTATTCAAAATAAAAACTTACGTTGTAACGATCATTTCAGAATTTCTAGCATTTTTTCTGTGTCTGTGTAATTTAATTTCACTAAAAAATCTGTTAAGATTAGTCTACAATTTTTATAATTAACACTATATATTTTTAGTAATGTATTTAGTTTGTTATACAAAAAAGGCCCCAAAAACATATAAAATCTATTAGCAAAAGCATGTCTAGTTTGAGGCTTTATGCAAACCAGATCTTTTCGTCTCTTGCCTGAAGGCACTGGGTCAAAAGAAAGTTCAGTGTGCTGGAGTAGTACGATGTTCAAGATAAATAATTGACGTACTGTTAGGACCTCGCATGCTATGTAAAGCTGGTGTGTGGGAAATCTAAAAGGGCGATAAGTAGCTACCTTTAGGATTGCTCTTTGAGCACGTTCTAGAGGTAGTAAAATTGACTTTGCAGCACCACCCCAAGAAGTTATGCAATACGCTAGAATGGATTGGCACAAAGCCAAATAAATCTGTTTAATTAATTTGTAGTTAGCTATGTTACGTAAATTCTTAAAAATATATATCAATTTTCGCACTCTAGTGCATAGTGAATCGATATGTTTATATGTTTACGAATTGAATAACTTATGTGCATAACTTATTCAGTATATTATAAATAAGCCATCTGTGAAATATAGATACACGGTGTATATGTGATAAGTATGTTATGTAACAGTGACCAGAGTAATTATAAAGTTTTGTTAAATACGGCTTGCTGAGGACGTATATAAGCCGTAGCTCGAGCCGGCGGAGTGGGGGATGGGGGGGGGTTCTCCAACTAACCACATGAAAGGTAGTTTACTGGGCATCCGCAGAGCGCGGTTTCATTATATTTTTAACTTTATGAACGTAAGTTCTGTGTAACTGTGGCGGCTATTACGTCATACTTTGTAAAGTTTTGGCGGTCGATTATGTTATATGCTTTGAGTAGTTTTGGTTTTATTTTTTGTGGACAGTTTTATGCTGGATGGGTATAAAAAATAAAATGTTCCTGACCAGCAGCTCGCCGGTATGATTTTTAACTAGATAGATAGATAGATAGAATTGTTTTTATTTCAAATAAACCTAATACAGGCACTTATGAAACGTTATAGGATTCTAGTTGCACGGTTCCAAAAAGTTGGTCCTATGGAGAAGAACCGGCAAGAAACTCCATCGATACTCTTTTAAAGTCTCTATTAACAATCTTGCCATGAACATAATGTGGAAAAAGTAAGGGAGAACAATGAAGGTTTCGTCAAATAAATACTAAATGCAACTTTAACATAAAGTCTGTTAATAAAAATAAAAGTAAAAAGAATACCCCTACACTGTACTCACATTTACAATGGATAGCCATCTGTAACAAGCGTAAGATTACATTATACATGTATATAAAGAAATTGATTATCAAAGATTAGCTTACAATGGCAACTAGCTTACGGATACATTAAACAAAATAATAAAATAATTTAGGATCATTGTTGATAACACAAAATACAAAAATCTTATATTTCATTAACAAGATGTCATAGCAACCTATGAAAAAAAGAGAATAAAATACATAGAAAACATGATAAGACATGTTAAAAACTATTAAATTGTAAACAAATAATTAGTATGTAACTAGTAACTAGTTTACAGTTGATATGAAAAGTTCATCTAATAATCTCTTATACATAATAGTAACTTACTCCTTTGTTTATTAAACCTTCGGGAATACAGGCGTGATGCTATGTTATGTACCTAGTTTTATTTATTTTAGTAGCCGTTTGAGGCAACTCACTTACTTTCACACTAATATTATTTTATAGTCTCTAGCGAATATAGAATTGTTACTCATAATAGTCATAATAGAGGTGTTGTTATTAATTATCCCTTTGAAATAAATAATTGGGTCGTGTAAAGATATTAAATTGTCATTGCCCATTCTAGAAGACAGACGCATTCTGTTGTTTCGATCAACCAAGGTCGAAATGCGACACTCAGACACCACAATGGGTCACAAATAGCCTCTCTGAAACAAATGGTGGCAATAAGCGAAGCCATAGGACATTATGTTTAAGACACGGTCCTTACTTAGACGTTCTACCCTCCTCAACACATCTTATGAGGTATTGTGGGGGAGGCGGAATCAAACTGCTGTAAGAATATTTAAATACTGTAGTATCTGCTACGAGTTCCAAGATACAATTGAATTAAATCTCACATCCAATATTTTTTACCGTGACACATATTGACATCTTATTTCAAATACTTTATTATTTTTCATCGGTGACCAGTCTTTGTACCAAAGAGTGTATCCTGCTATGTAAAACCTCTACAGTACCTACTTACAGACTGACTAAACGAAACTTTATTTAAACAAAAGCCAATGAACGCACACGTTTGCATAGTGAGTTATATTCGTAAAAACGACTTTCTTCAAAATGTTGCGGACACAAATACTTTTGTACCGAAGCCTTTACAGAATAACACCTCATTTGTCGAATGCGTAATAAAGAAGAACAGATAAATGTTTGTATAAATGTCCATAATTTCTGGAACTCCTGTCGTGTGAAATATTAATTCAGAATAAAAGGGCTAGGGGAAGGTTACGAGACATTGTTACGCATCGAAATTATAAAGCAAAAATAACTTACTCCCTTCAATTCTTTATTATGAGTGGTCGTATTAAATTTGTATTTTGTGTTTTGTTTCAGGTAAGTGTTTTCTATGACCTGCACTGATGGTGTATTCAAAGTAAAGGTAAATAAATCTTCGACATAACCTCCCACCTCAGGTTCTCGCCTTATCAACTGTGCCATTTGTTTGCTAACCACATCATCTCTTACGTCACGTTCATAAAGTTTAATTGCACCGCTTTTACTGCGCTATAAAAACAAGGTGCGCTATAAATAGGACGCGCGTCGCCGCGTGACGGCGCATGGCTCGTCATAGCGTGTTGATCGCGCGTGCTACGCCGAGCTCATAAATCGTGGGCTCATGCCTTCACATTATTTAACGCCGGTGTCACGCGAGCGCTGCATGCCCGACGTCATTTGTCGGCACATTTTTATTTACACGATGTAAATAGGTTGCGATATTGCGTAGCGTCGCCGTCGCTCTGGAGGTGGGGGCGGGTCTTTCACTTGCATCTGCTGACGACGTATGTTAGCTTTATTGTTTTGTTTTATGAACATTTTTTTGTGAAGTGGCTGAAGTTTAAATGTTGTAAAGTTTTAAGACTCGTATAGCATTTTAAAGAAATAAAACTTATTTAAAACTTTCGCAAAGCTTACAAGAAGAATTAATTTATTTCTTAAAACTTCTATTTAGGTACAAATCCATGAATAAAATTCTCACAAAGTCGAATTGCCAGTAACTACTACAAATATCATAAAAATGTAATTTCATTTAAATGTTTTAAACATGTTTCGTCGTCAACAGACTCATACAATTTCCGGACCGCAACAAAAAATCTCAGTCAACCTCATATTCTCGGCCATTCTAAAGCAGAATAATAAAACAGTTGGAAAATATAATTAAACCGTAGTAACTGGTGCCGGAGTAGAACCTTGTTTCACCGCCGGCGCCAGCGATGGCCGTCGCGTCGCCCGTGCACTTGCAGCTCAGATTTTATTTCAGATAGCGCTGTGGTCTGTGAAGTACGAATGTAACTAATCGTTAACCGTAATTGTGAAAGTTGGGTGAAATGTCGAGTATTATGCGGTTAACCTAACCTGTCGCTACTAAGTAACGAGCTGGGAATTCAGCGAAAATGCTAATAGCAACTATTGTGGCTTTAGAATCTAGGAGACTCCATAATTTGCCTTAATGTGACCTCGGGTATGGACATATTTAATGTAGTATTTAGTAAACATAGTCTAGAGAAAGAAAATACACTTTATCGAATTAAAGCTGCAACTGATATCAGTAGGAACATACTTACATTAATTGTTTTTTGGACCGCTGGTAGTTTGTAGTGGTAAATATATAGATTTTCTTTATTAGATAGATTTACTGCTGGTATTAAAATTCACCATACATTTTTATTTAGTTTCACTACACCGTACCGCGAAATGAATGGTTAAAGTAGGTATAGATTACCGAATATTAAAACAATCGTATGTAGACATTTAACGTTGACTTGTAAATACTATCTATTGTACAATGTACAGTCTGTAACTAGACTACGTTGATACTCGTATATGCAATATACCATAATTTTATTCCTTGCCTCGTTGTGAATGTCCAAAGTTGGCAACTGTTGAGAGGGACAGCGACATACAATGCTACTTACTATGCTGATTAAACTGGTGTTATGTGACGACACTTGTTTAGACTGGTAAAAAGTACAGCTTGTAAGCAGGTATATTGAACTCCAAATATTAGGTGTCATAATTATATTGAAATTAAATAGCATTTCTATGATAGTATGATTTGATGATAGTATGGATCTTTTAATGCCATTGACCGATGAGTATTAGCTTTTAGTTAATAATTTATAGGCTTCGGATACAATTTATCCTACTAATATCCTACTTGCTTCGGATCTGGATGAAATTTGGCACAGAGATAGATTATAGTCTGGAATAGCACATAGGCTACTTTTTATCCCGGGAATATGTACGGATTCGTAAACCACTCGGGCGAAACCGCGGGCGGAAGCTAGTTATAACATATCTGTATTAACACCATTAATCACGATTTCCCGACATGTAAGTTTCATAAACAATCTGCATATATTACGTCTATCCAACACGAATGTTTATAAGAACAGCACAGAAACAGAGGCGTCAAAAACGAAATTGCTTCCGCTGAGCTCGTTGACAGTCGCTTGATATGTCCTCATAATAACTTCACTGCAAACTGAATTACTACCGAGCCACCTTGCTGCTCCTAACTTGCACCACCTTATATAGCTAGACTTAAAGTTGATAATCCAGTGTGTTTGGAGTAGGTCGCCGCGACCACAGTTGGCAGCCCGGGCGTCGGTTTTGACAACTGTCCCGCTTCCCTACTGTTAGAGTGACAAGCTCAGTTTCGGCTCAGTGTTTTGAAGTTTGGGATTCAAGTTTTAGTAACGAATAAATATTTTGTCGCGTGTCTGTCAGGAGTATAGTTAGTGTTTTGAACAAAAGTGGCTTTCAGAGTTTTGGAATTGGTTTATTATAGAATTTAAACGGCCTTCACCACTGAGAGCAGGACATAGATGCTGTGTATGAACGGAACGAGTTTAATTTTACAAAAAGTTGGTTTTGACTGTGCACGGTTGCTGCACCCGAGCCATGGCAGTGAAAGACTCTGAGTGTCATAACCAACCAAAGGCTTACCGTAATTATTGTCCATATTAATTGCTGTCTGTTTAATCAGGACATACAACCAGGATATTACCTTACGGGGCTGACTTGGCACATTAGCGCAAAAAGCCACCAAATAAATGATTAAAAAAAAACAGCTTATTATTTGATAGTGAATCAAAGTAAACAACATTAACACATACCCAAAGAAGGTATTTCTAAGATACCAAAGCGTGTACGGGTTTTACCGCTGCTTATATCCAAACGTATCTTACTCAGCTGTCTATGGGATAACTCTCTGTAATTCAGATAGGCATTCACGGTAAAATAGATGCACCCGATCTAAATAACGGGGTCATTTGCACTTTCGCTCCCAATAGCTACTGCTGAAATCGAAGGCACCGGTTATTTCCAACACCGTTATGTAGAACTGTTGCCAGAATCAAATACCCGCTGCTTCGCGTTCAAATACATCTGTTAAACCGATTTTCGAATGTTAATCCATAGTGTGATGTATTTGCGAGTGAAACACTACTACTAAGACTATTTATTCATTTATTGCGTAAATAAACTAGTAAGCTGTATGTAGTTTAAAGTCAGGACTTGACCAGCATAATAGGACTAAAGCCATTGTTACACCACGTCAACAAAACGACGTACAAGCTACGTAGTATGTTAGCTTCTTATCGCGCCACGCAACTTGAAGTCAAACGCAAAGTGGATTATGAATATAATGGTGCGCGGCTGCGATAAGCTTGAAACTATTATAACTTCAGCGATACTGCAATCTTTAACGCCTAAGCTTTACTTTGTTTGGGTTTAAAATTTGCCCACAATAGGCTACTCAATATAACCTAACGGGTGACGTTGGGTATGATTGAAGAATATTTTATTTGTAAGCAGTGGGTATAGTCGGGCTGTGATTGATGATTAGATGAAAAACGGCTTAAAGCGAACTTGAAAAGGCGCTTTAAAAAAGCTTGTTGTAGTTAAACCAACGTTGTGGGGAAAGCAGAACGCAATTTGTATTTTTTGAAATGCTGTTTACTGCGTTAGTAACGTGAGCTATCTCTCACTCAGATTTATTTGTTGGCACAAGTTTGCTGATAGAAGTTTTTACATTTCAGACGCGTTTCGTAAAAGACTTACCTGTTTCTCCAAGTTTGTTGACATCTTAGAATTGTAATGTTATTGAACCGTCTTGTTCGTATATATAGAGAATTATTCTTTTGGAAAATACAAATACGCTTTCGCTGATGAGACAATTAACCTTATGGTCGAAAAGCTGAAGCAACTCAATTCATAAAAATTAAGATTTGTGATTAGACTCTACTGCAGTTATTGTAGCAAAGGCAAAGATGACAATCTGTCCGCAGCCTTTAAACACCGAAACAACAACAAACAACTAAGATAACCTACTCATAAAAACTCCATATGCATATTGAAGGCAATCTGATAAAAGTTAAAATTGAATTCTGAACATAATTGCATACATCGTCACTCGGCACGCACGCTCCTCGAGCATACTCAATTTGATTATTTTCTAAAGCAATTTCAGCTACGATATAGCTGACAAGCAAACTGTCTCGAATCACGAATAGAAATGCATTCGTGAGAACATGTCGTTACAAAATACAGATTAGATTTTTTACATTGTGGAATGGTATAAAAGTTTTATACCGAATACAATGTGGGCTTGCGGGGTTACTTCTATCTCTTAATACTAGTTGTTGCTCAAGGTATTTCAGAAGATAAAATAGTTCTTCTAAGTTTTTTCTGGAAAATGTTTGCCGTAGAAACTAGGCAGACATGTCTGCTCAAGTTTTTTTATTTACTTAGTTCTCTTTCTATAAGAAAAATAGAACAAGTAAACAAGTCATCGCTAAGTGCTCCAGGTCAAGCTAGAGAATATTCAACATCAATTTGACGATGGTGCATTAATTTGACACGGTATTATCATAACGTCTACATGCAATTAACCCATTGCATTTTGATAATACGGCTAATGAAAACCACATAAGAATATAATAGTAAATTCAACCCGTTACTGTTCCACTATAGAGTAATGAAAACTTAAATAAGTTTATATTGTTTGACGATGCGACACCTTAACATTATAAAGTACACAAGAGTAGAGCATATTCATCTTAAGGAATCCGGCAGCGTCAACTAAGCACAGGCAGTGTGTCGTTGCAACACTTACAGATGGTATCAACAGGGTTGTTTTGTCGTGTGCACTTGAGCGAAAATTCACGGGACATTACTACCGTTGAAGAACTCAATTTTCAACGTAGACAAAAGTGAAGTGTCGCGAACAAAGCCAGTGACAATGCAAAAAGTAGGAATGCAGCTCTCTCAACTCAGTGGAGACACAAAGAAAATTGTACAGTAAAATGTTCAGTCAATTTGCTGCGCTACAGGCCGCTGCCCTCCGATTGATTGATTCGATCTCGGGCCTTCTGCATGCTTCGGATTTTTGTAGATCGTTTTATGAGATCATTAATTGTAATGAGAATCAATCACGGGTACCTAAAATGCCTTTTTTAAAAATATAATATATGAAATAATGCGATTAATAAATCCAAAAATCTGTTTAATTGCTAATTTAGCGAAACAATTATTATAAAATTATGATTTTGTCAGTAGATTAACAATTTTTAAAAACTGGTAGGGTCATTATATGTATACATATCTACAAATCTTAAGCACAGGATAAGTATCTTAATTATTTCAATCAATATCTTGTTACATTAGCAAATGCCAAAAATAGTTAAAATGCCGAGTCTGAATCATATTCATTCTTGATTATCATTCATTCTATATTGCATGCGTGTCGTTTAGTACGAGTATACTGGAAGTGCATTTCTGTCACAGCTTTTTGCCGTTGCAAATACAGTAAAAACGTGTCAAAGGCGGTTTAGGGCCGACGGTATGGTAACGGGTAGGAATTCTTTTAGCATTTTTTATCGAACCTCGCCCGTTCCATTTTTTGGGAAGTCGTGGTCTAATCTAAATACTCTTTTACAGAAGTCGAACCCTGTTCTGTCTTCCTTTTTGGTCTGCTTCCAATAAATTTTTAATGAAGTATATTATCGTGTGAAGTATATTGCGTTTACGGTAAAGGAAAACATCTTGAGGAAACCTGCATACCTGATAGGGCTCCATAAAGTTCTTGACGGTGTGTGTAGTCCGCCAACCCGCACTGGGCCAGCGTGGTGGACTAAAGCCTAACCCTTCTCGTTCTGAGAAGAGACCCTTGCCCAGCAGTGTGACAGTAATGGGTTGAATTTATTTATTATTTTATATTATCGTGACAATTTTTACCCAACAGTGTAGGCACCTGTATGTGCCACCATTACGTCATAGTTGTATAATGAAGATGTGGGTCATAAGGTGTTGCGTGCAGTGTAACGTGGCGCTGTCGCCATCAGCAATAAATCTTAACGAGCGAGATCCCATCGTCTGATGGTGGTGCATTGCGGTACATGGTGTTTGTGTTACCGTCGATATTGTTGCGTATAGACCTATTTTGGAACCGAATTGCAATATTGGCTTTATTAGTGCAGAAACCATTAAAAGTATCTTCCTTTCTTTTTGTACATTAAGGATGTTGGCACGATATGATGGGGCTGGCATCCACTTATTGCGATCAAAAGTCACTAAATGTAAATATGTAATACCCTTTTAGATAACAAAAATTACTTGCATTTTAGTTAACTAGAAATGAGTTTACTACACTCGTTGATTTAGTTTGCTTTGTCCTTAAAAGTCTGCACTTTATACAATACATTATCGTGGATATGGTGATGTGGATTCATTCAATTACAAATAGGTCAGATATGGCCTTTTAAAATGCATTCACCACTTTACCGAGTATTTCTCCCTCAAGATGCAGAGCAACTAGTAATTAGTTCATTGTTAGGTGGAGTTCTATTTGTAAACTATCGATACGCCTGAGGAGTCCCGATGTAAGCGTTAAGTTACGACGCGTACTTAAACATTCTAAAACTTATTTATTTAGATAACTAGATCAATTTTGATAAAATATATTAAAGGCCTCTATTTTCTCAATTCCCAGATTCTTGTCCACATTAACCCGGACACTCATATAAGCCCCACAGCCTATAGATCAAAGTATAGCGATCAACAGAGTATTATTTACCGACACGTTGAGTAGAGTGGGTGCATCGGGCCCATTTCCCGTGGACATGCTCCGAGCTGCCCCCCGCGCCGCACCTCCCCCTGTGCAAACACGGCGCGGATACATGTCATAGCTATCGATGGTAGGGTTGCCAGATACATCCTGCTAAAATTTTTAATTGAGTATGGATTTTATTTTGATAAACTTCAGCGATGATATGGTTTTCATTTAATTTATCTATCACGCTCTTTTGTAGGATTAATGAAGGAAAAACGACTTCTTGTAACCATATTTATGTGACTGATATATTTTATTCTTCATTTGCATTATTAGCTTCAACTGCTTAACGCATTAAACTTATATACAAATAACAAACGGCAAGAATTAAAATTTTATTGGCAATAATTATGGAGATCGGATTGACGACACGGTTGGCATAGTGGCTAAGCGATTAGCTTTCTGCGCTACGTGTTGCGGGTTCGATCCCCGCACGGAACAAATATTTGTATGATCTGCAGATAGTTGTTTCGGGTCTGGTTGTCTGTGTATGTGACATGTATGTTTGTAAACTGTACCCACGATACAGGAGAAATCCTAGTGTGGGGCAACGTATTAAAAAAAAAGAAAAGAAAAAAGAAAAGATCTGCGGTGCTTAGAGAGTAAAAGTTGAAACCAATAGTTTCTAAGCAACTTGTGACTTTGGTTTGTCTTATTAGATCTTACCGGTTAGTCGCGAATGTATATACACATGTGTGCTATTGACAGTGTGCTTCAAGTAGCCACCTACTGAGCGAAAAAGCAGGGGTGGCAGTGCGTTGTAATCGTAACATCTCTATAATATTCTTAACCCCATAATGTGTTTGGTAACCCTACGCTCGTATCCGCGAGCTGTTTGGTTTGTAGATGACATTTTCTGAAGTGGACCACTGATTGGCCGAGCTTGCGACATACACTCTAGTTTCTGCTGACCACACTTATTGGCTATTCGTGTGTTTTGTTCGTCGTGTGTTATTCAAGCTTACTGTTGGATTTCTATACATAACGTAAAACAAGTCGATTGAATAAAAGATTGGATAGCTATCTTTTAGATTGACTTCATTTTGGACTCCATATTTTACTTAACATTACTCTTTACTTGCTTATTTAAAATTTAAATATGAGAACAATTTTTAAAAAATAATTCTATAATGTGTTAGCGCGTTTATACCGTGAATACCGTACCGTACTATGACGTAGTACGAAGTAACGATTACTCATCAGAAAATTGCACTCTTAAATCATCTGCTTATAGAAGATTTTTATTTATTTTTAAAACACGCTACGGTGTAAGCACGGTGCCGGGACGGTCTATTGTGCATTGTCTATAATTTTATCTTTGCCTATAAATATTCTTTACTGTCGTAGTTGGTGTATTACTATATAGGCACTGATCTGTTACGTACTCCACTAATCTGAATAACATCAACCACGACAAATAACAGTTACAGAAAAATAATAATATTACATTAGTTTCTACTCTTAAGTTCTACTAAAATATTAGGTGTAATGTACATAATAGAAAATCAAATCAATTTGACAGTGAATAATGTTCAATCATTTACTTATAACCGCCCGGATGTTTGAACTCCGGAAACGAGCCGCCATGACAGCTAGTTTGTCATGACAATACTGTGATATGACAGCAGTCGGTGATTATAATGTTTAATGTGGGTATGGGGATTCCTTAAATTTTTACAGGCATCGACGAGAACCCTTGTGGGTTTAAACACAATTTTAATTAAATCATGTTACATACTTACCAATATTTTGATCAAACAAGATTCAAAGAAAAACACTGGTAAGGAGACGAGGGCCTATTGTAATAGGTAAGGGCCTATGTTTTTGATGACCATGTCTTGACCGATAAAATATTTACGCGCAGCATAATGTAATTATGATATCGTTCTCATATCCTCATGATATACTCCTTTATGAGTTACAGAACGCGGTGTTGTATTCAACCTTAGTAGCGGCATCCTTTTTCATCTGTTCATAAACTGGTCCTTCGGGATTCTACTCCTGGGTTCGGATGGTGTAAAGACCAGTTTGAAACAACTGGTGAAAAACGTTTGTCGGTACAATAAGTAACTTTCAACTATGGTTCTTTCTAAAATAAGCGAAATTCATACGCTTCCCTATTTACAAATAAGCGACATTTTCAATACCTCATTGTCGTCACAAGTATACCAATTTATGTTAGCAAACAAATTTCCAGATAGGAGAGCAAACAAGCGTATATGTATTTTGTACAAATTTCTTCCGTTTAAAATAATTTCCTTCTTATGTACATACACAATCTTAAATTAATTTTGATATCAAATTGCTTTCGTCTTAATAATTTGAAGATTTGAGATAAATTAGATTTTACGCCTGAGATATTATGAAATATCTACATGTTGTTCCGTCGTAGGAGAGGAAGGAAGTAATGTCTGTACTGCCTCCTTGGTGTAGTGGTTGCAAGCCGGGCTGCTAAGCGTGACCCGTGGTTCCGATTCTCGAGTCTCTTCTTCTTTTTTAAACGGGGACGTTTTACAAACATATATTCACATACACAAAGACACAGACCCGAAACAACTATCTGTTGATACAAATATTTGTTCCGTGCTGGAATCGAACTCGCGACACGTACCGCAGCAGTCGATCTTTCAACCACTGCGCCAACCGTGCATCGTGGTCTACAATAGTACACCTCTGCCATAATGTCACATAACATTGGAAAATATATTCATTTATTCTGTCCGCTATAGAGGAAGTTCCATACAAATAACACATAGGTACGAGTATTATTTCCCCCACATGTTACAAAAAGTACCAAGGTCACAGAATATAAAAGTGCAGTGTTACAATAACCGATGTCGTAACAAACTCGGTATCTAACGTCCTCATAAAATCTCCCATGTTATTGGAACACCCATGATCGTAACACTAGCATCTGCACTTTGACAGTTATATGACAAAAGTTTCTTTATGTCATTTTCAACGTAGGGGCTTTTGCCGTGTTTAGAATGAATCTCCAAAATTACGACGTATTTTTCACATGAAAAATAGTGACGTCGGGATTGTTCCGGTTTTTCGTCGTGGTTGTTTAGGTCCGGACTTTATAGTGTTCGGTTCCCAGTCAAAGTAAAAATGAATCGTAAATATTATCTTATATAATTTTGAACCCTCATAAGATCGTCACTTCTAATTATGGGTGTCCACTAGTTGAACTCTTTCGACCTTTTTCTTTCGAAAACAAGATATCTGAAAATCACACAAAACATAATATTATTTATACTAAGAAGAGTGTAATTCATAACCACCATACAGTCAAGCTAACAGATTTATGTCTTGATATCTTTGTTTTACTGTTTTCTTATGGGATTCAGCTGCGTAAACCTACTAGGATAAATGAACAAGCTGATCGATCCAGATAAATTATGTAGCTGCTCAAGATAGATTTATGAATGTGGATAACAATTCATGAGAGTGACTGTGTGCATTATTGTGATTGTTTGGAATATGCTTGGCTCTTGTTTGGTAGGTATTTGCTCTGAAGTGGGAAGTCAGAAAAATAAGCTTATCGTGTTGTTTTACGGTGGAATAAGACATTTCGTTAGTAATTTGTATTAAAAACTTGGATATTAGGTAACCAATGATAATATTAACATGATTAATTTAGTATACAGTATACATAATATAAAATATCCCCTGTCGTACCCCGCCTATCTTGGTTTTCATTTTAGTATTTTGTACTGTAGTCCTGTCAATATCAACAGTCATCCACTAATTTCAGTAAAAAGTGAAAATAACCAGAAATCATGGACAATACAACGAGTATCACGGTAAAACTAACTTTTTCACGACCGGCCGCGACCAAACAATAAGGTTCACGATATATACATATGCACCTGCCTTCATTTGCATACCCTCCAGAATCCCCTAAGCTGTGTGACTACGCTTAATACGCAGTACTTATGCGTGGTCTTATGGTACGGAACACGGGTGAGGGAGAGGTTTTAGTCTTTCGACCAGTTAAGGAAAGGGAAAAAGTTCATGTACCTAAATATTTTTAGGTGTTAATGTACCATATTTTTTTTTTTTTTTTTTTTATATATTACTTGTTTGAAATAGCTTATATCTTTATAATATATCTGTTTACCTGACCTGTCATCGTCAAAATAGCGCCTTGTACTGACCACAAATCTCATTTAAGTACGATCAACAATGAACTTCTTTTATGTTATATTATGTTGTAACGTGAAACATATCATGATCACATAATTCACCTTCACCTAAGGCGACCTTTTTAGTCCCCCTGTTTGGACCTAATTATATCGCAAGCTCAGACCTGTCGCTAGGGGGCGCGGCTCAAAAGCTTCGTACTTTACACGAATTTCAATAGATGTTGTTTCAGACAAAGCTAGGTATTTCCGGTAAACCGATGTTTATTCATTAAGGATTAAGTAAGGGTAAACCTTGTATTTTTATTAAAATATATTTTATGATATGTGTTTTTTTATGCGCAAACATTAATAACATTTGTTGAAGGCGTAAAAAGGTTAGGTATATATCTTTCCCAAGTTCTTAATGTGTAGGTGCTAAGTAACTAACTTCAATATTTCCTGTGCAACAGTTTAGTTAAAGGCGTACTGGAAACGTGTGAGGCACTGATTTACAGCATCAAATAGTATATTCATAGTATTTATAAGATAAAAAAATGGTTCAGGTTGTAGCAATGTTAAATGAGTCGTGTCGATTGTAATAAATTATAGTGAGTTTAATCTGCTTTTTACCTATAATGAATCTTCATAGATAAAGCCTACTTTCCTTTTCAATAACTCCGAGCTTGATCATTCAATCAATTCCATGTATCACAGTTAACTGCTGCACATAGGCCTCTTCCAAGTTGCAATATAGGTAACAAACGTTACAACAAATTTATTTTAACGAAAAGGACAACCGAATGTGACCAATCTCCAATAACAGACGAAAAAAAATTAAGCATACATAAAACAGGCCAGAGCAAACATTCAACGTTACAATATTTTGCAAATATTTAATGCGAAACAGTACCAATTTCAGGACGCAGTTTAACAACACTCGTATCGGACGTACGCAAATACGCGGCTACGTATAAAAACGACATGCCGCCATAAAAAGTAAAGGGCAGTAAAATAAAAGGTAAATTCGACGGCTCGCCTTCCGCGCACTTGGGTAATTTTATATCTATGGCGGTAAAATGTGATGTGGGAGTGAAAAGAGAGCTGTAGTAAGCGAGTACACAACCTCTTGATGAGTTTTGGGATCCTGGTATCTGTTTTAAATGTCCACTGCTCTACATCGGCCTCACACATAATGCGGTTGAGGCATCGGTCATGTATTGTCAGAAACAGGGTTGGCAAGCGCATTGGTGTTAGATATATGGATTACACGTTTTAAAAAGAAATTAAAATAAAGCCCATGGATTGGCCCTTAATTCTTATTATACCTTTACTTTTTTTTAAACCCGATGCATATCTGTGGTGGTATATTCTTGGGTTTATTTCCCATGTTCTTTCTCTTACGAAGGTTTGTCATTTCAAAAGCACTGTCATCAGTTACCCTTACGTGAACAATAGTACCTTCAGTTGTGCTTATCCCTACTAAGAATATACTCCAGGAGAAACGTACACAATTTGTTGATGTACATTTCCATTTTTATCCCTGTTGTGTGAGGTTACTTGTTAATATAGCTTTAAACCCCCACCCGTTTCAGAACAGGACCTTGAATGAGATAGTCAAACAATTGGGTTAACAGCTTAGCGTTATGGCATGCACGACTAGTGTATCGAATGAACTCATCGGATGCAAGGACCATGCAAAACAGCGCTCGTTTCTGTCTGTTTATCGTCCGAAAGATATGGCGGATATTGATCAATTCAGATTTTACTTTGCATTGGTTTGAATTTTAAAAAGTCCAACATTTTTTAAAGCTCGCAATTTATTGTGCATTATTCACGGCAAACAAAAAAAAAGTGACCGATACCAATTGTTATAATACTGTTAAATCTATCAACTTTATATGAACCATAGTTTTAAAATGGTGATACAGTTTAATCAAAATATGGAAAAAATTGAAACTGTTAACATATGCCACCTAGGTAACACTATAGGTAGGTATAGAATAACCCGTGTCGTCAACCCTAACAAGCTCTAAATCTTAGACATTCCTAGATCTTTTCATAAATGCTTAGCCATAAAGTCAGTATACAGACCAATCATAACTAAATCCAACCGTAATACACATTTATTTTACATAATTATAGTTAAACCATTTTGCAAGTTGTGCGAAATAAAAAATGCTACGTACCCTTCTCGGGGCATATGCTTATCACCCGGCGCCGCCCGCTTTATGTACACATAAACGTGCTTGCGGCAATAATAAAAATAACTTAGCGACCCAAGTTGGAGGAGCTTGGAGTCGCAAATATATGTGTTTTTGTACACTGAAAGGGTTAGGTTTTAGCGATTTATTCAGCGACTAAAGTAGTATATAGCTACGTGGAACTAGCTGAGTAGTTCCATTAAATTGAACGTGCTTTTGAATACAAAGGTTAATGAAGAAATTACCTAAGTATTGAACGTTTTACGTTTAGAATTATGTTTTGATCAATAAGTAATATTGACAGTGGCCGCAATTATTAAAATATTTATGTTAGCTCGTTTATTTAATTAATTTAAAAATCGTAATAGGAAATATGTATGTATTTTTTTATTTGCTCAATAAAATATCTATAATCGCTCGTAAACAATGATGAAAGAATTTTTAAAATATCTTCCTCAGCGATAAAGTTATAAAGTACTGAAGTGACGAATTAGAAAGAGAAGTCCGCCTGCCATACAAAACAGCGTCTTTTGCGAAAGAGACAGCAATATTCGTTTAAATTGGTTATATCTCGTTTGTTTTTCGATCAATTTTGATTATGATTTCGCTTATGGTATGATATTTATGTATTTTTTTCGATTAACTGGTTAGATTACAAATATTTTTTCATGCATATTCCCTATTGTTATTAATCACGCTACTTCAAAATTGCATTTATTAGTTAGTACGAAGAGACGGTAGCCATTTAAAATAGCTATGTGCCAGAAAATACATACCGGATCGCAACCGCGCTGCCGCGCCGCGCCGCACGCCCGCTCCGTGCCGGTCCTATATCACGTTTCCAACTCATCGCATCACTAGTCGTGCCGGCCTCAGTGTAAAAGGACCTAAAAGTTTACATATCCTTTTACATAAGTACATGTATTAGTGCCTCCCTCGCCCCGGTATAAAGCCGGGTCCACCCGCGTTATTTTTAACGCTCGTCGTTTATTATCGGTCGTGTGCGGAACGGCCTCGGTACACACATACGTCACTACTAATGGACGCATTATCGACTGGAGCCGAGCAGGCCCTGGCCTAACCCGAGAATCATCGTTAACCTATATTTGTCCACGGCTCCACGAATTTATTGTGTGGGCAGAAATTTTTGAGGCGGAACTCGTGGAGGTGTGTTTACGACCTGGGTGTGTTATTTAAAGTTTATACATGCTCGATTTTTAAGAGACTTGATACGAAAAGGTTCTGAATTTGATGGGTATACCTACTGCATATTCAGTGCCTGGCCGGCATTGACCACACTTTGTAGATATATGTATAAGAGCGACACCATGAATGTAGTTGTTCGTACCCAGGGCCGTGATGTTTAGTATTTTGGTACGCATTTATACACTCCCCAATGGGTTATGCAGAGGTAGCAGTACTGTTGTACAATTGTAATTATTTTATTTCATGTAAAATAATCAATTGCAGGCTCTCTGTAATTATCACCTTCGGTTGACTTGTACATTGTACTGCTTGTGTAAGTATATAGTATACTGGCGGATCTTTTTCTGGATCTCGAAAACAGCGCCACCTATCTGGTAATGCTAAGGACCATCAAGGTGAATAAGTACAAAAAAAAACATCAAAATCAATTAAGCTGTTTAGGAGAAGAATTACGAACACATACACGCACACCGGAATTTTATATATGTATATATATAGATGAGTACTATAAGCGTAAACAATAAACACCACCAATTTTTTGTTTCACAGCCAATGAATAGAACTTTATCGTATATTTCAGTTAACATAGTATTTACAGAAATAAAGACAACAGAGACAAAGTAAGAATTGCACTAGATCTACCGTCATAAATATTATTGTGTAGCTCGCAACAAATTAATTCAGTTGACAAAGGAAATCCTCTATCTCTTCTATGAGTAAGTACTTTTTCCAAAGTAACAAACATTTTTTGTTTAATATACCCATCCTTTCTTTATATAATGTGAGTTTGAATTGACGATTTTTTTGTACTTAGCGTTTTTTGTCTTGCTACTGGATTAGACTCCGTCATAGTAGGTAAGTAAGTATATGATACCTGAGATAATAATTTAAACGTATTAATCTTAACATCAGATTCGGTTCAGATTAGTGTCATTTAGTGTTGTTAAATTCGAAAAGAAATGTTTAATTAAGTAAAACTTTTACTTTAATTCTTTATAGTAAGTACGTCTGCATCTGTTTTAAATAGAAATGTATGTAATAAGCATTATCCGGCAGACAGACCACCTAAAAGTTTGTTTAATGTAAGTGCTCATTTTCGTGACATGGACACACGTGCTCCGTGTTGTAATCAGTTCGGCAATTAGCCGGTACTAGTGCACAACATATAAATAATCATAGAAGGTATTTTCTGTACAGTAAAACAGTAAGTACTCGAGGGCATCCCACCCACACGCACAAAACGTTTTGGGAACACATTCATTGTGCGTACAGCTAAGGAGTGGAATTCCCTGCCAGAGTCTGTGTTTCCTGATAGCTACAACCTGGGAGGCTTTAAGTCAAGAGTGAATAGGTTACTTCTAGGCAAGCGAGCTACATCTTCGACCACATCATTGCTTACCATCAGGTGAGATAATGGTCAAACGCGTGCCTATCAAGAATAAAAAAAAATTAAAAAATGCTTTTAACGTCAAACTTGTGCAACTAACCTTTACCCCTCTGATTCTCACTACGGTGGGGTAATTTCAGCTCAAATATATATCCAAACAATTTGTCTGTAGAGGTTCCGCACTGTTATGTTTTGTCTATTTCTTTTCGAATATTGATCACGGGCCCATTCCGGTGCACAATAGAATGTGTTCAGGTGATTAATAGTACTTACATTTCTGTATCTACTAGAGTTTTTGTACCGCATAACAGAAATCGGACGCAGCTATGTCCTTGGTTTCTTTATCATTAACATATCTTATAGCAATATTGGTAAAACCGTATTGTTTCACAACAAACGATAGGTATCTTGTTTCTAGATTCCTTTGATTCGAATACTGGGTACTGAACTATTAACTTTTACGAGCTCATATGGAAATTGGAAGATAGTAAGTAAGTATAAGCTATTTGAGAAATATGTACACAAGAATTGTTTTATTTTTATTTTTATTTAATAATGTGCCCAATAATATAGTTTAATTCCAATTTCCAAAGTAATTTCAATATGTCATCTTTGTATTGTAAATATTGTAATACCGACATTCAACAGTATATAAACAAAAGTTCAGATACCCATTAGTACAGTAACAAATAGGTATAGCGATGATATTGGTGTTGCTAACGAAATAATACTCGCTATTATTTGAACAGTAATAAAAACTGTAAGTACACTAATGACAATCTTAATTACATTTCCTATCGGCATCAACATTTTTAGTAACGCATTTGTCCATTACAGAATATAATTGTTGCTGGTAATAATACACAAAGGAGGATTCGTTAGCGCACATTTCCGAACGAAGTGAAATTTGAAACGTTAACAAAAAGTCTGTTAACAAGCGTCCGGGAATTACGGCGCAAATACAATTTTTGCTCGTCGCTGCCACGGGTAATTCTCAGAATACCTGGTCTGGCTGGTCGAAGTGTCTCCGCCACAGGCTTTCTGTAAAAATTTGTGTGCGTACGATTTTTCTGCTTCTGCGGGTAAAAGATGCAGGCCGTTTGTTTGGAATATGCATCGTAAGATGAAAAATTTCTCTATGGTATTTTTTAAGCTTATACAACATAATTGAAATTATTTCTTCGTCCCAGTCTTTCAGGCCTACAAAAACCTGAAAGAAAAAAGATTTCAGTATAGATATCATGGTGTAAAGTCTTTTAACTTTATAGTTATTCTTTGATACAGTTATACATGGTATTTGTACATATGGTATTTCAGCCAGCTTAACGGACCTCCATTCTCTTTGACGAAACTAGTAACGTCCTATTGACTGTGATACTGTTATCGTTACTCATACCTACGGTGAAGGATCTACACACTAACTGCGCTAGTTACTGCTACACAATCACTAATCAGTTGTCTACCTGTTTTATGTATTTTTTACAATATAATACTGGTCACTTGCGATTTATCACATTCAAAGCCCCCTTGCTTTGCATGTGACAACTCGCAAGGAATTCCTAGTCGCCTTAATGCGTGAATTTTGTGGGTCGTTAAATTTGTTCTTTCAATATGTATTTCTAGTTTAGGTAAGAGAAATCTAGTTCAGTTTATACTTAAGCCACGAGTAGGTAGGCATAAAGCCTGGGATAGAGCTGCGAAAGTTGTAAGGCCGAGGAAACCGTAAGATATGTCTGTATTAAACCAGAAGAAAGCCTTACCCTTACCCGCAAACGTATAGAAAGACTTGTGATATACGGATGGAAGTTTACTGTCCCAATATCAACATCGCGTTTCTACGGCGTTATACCTATTCAATAGTTCTTATATTAGATTTGTTACCAGCATAGTAACAACTCATCTTGCAAGAAAAACTTGAAATCGTGTGGTACAAAGAGGTTAAAATTATGAAACTTATTATAATATTATTAAATATTGGTACAGAAACACAACAATTAGTAAAAATGTTTGTTTGTGACATATTTAAAATTGCCAATTTCCTCAGTTGTGACACTTTATGACTCGGTTACTTATTTAGGCGTGCCAAATATTCATGTCCTCTTTCTGCCAGCCCCATGGTGATGGAGCGTGATGTTACCAATGTACTGGTAATGTTGCCAACGGCTTGTCATATAAACTGTAGTACGTTGAACTAGATTTATTTTGAGCTTCATCATTAGCGGCTGGTGTGATTGACCTTTAGAGAATAATTTAGGTGTAGGTACTCCACGAGTATCTTTGTTTGAGAATATCGAATATTCCGGCTTAATGAAGCTTTTCTTTGATATTAATACATGATATACAAATAATCTATGAACGCTATTATTCACAAAAAACTAAACCAATACTTATGACGACTTTGGAAGACTTAATCGTAGACCTCATTTTTCAAAGATAGAAAAGGGCTTATAGTATCTTTGGAAAGGGATGGATTCTGTAAATTATAAGTTATAATATATCCATTTTATAATAATAATTATTATTTGATATTGTAGATACGACATCCTCTACACATCACAATAAAAATAAATTAACAATTCAATCTAAAAAACAAACTAACTTATTATTACAAACAGCTGTAACTTCTCACATTTAGTCCCACCAAAGAATTCTTAAATCAATCCACAGAAACACACAGTTCGTGAATGTTTGTGTTAACCCCACATTGTCGTAAACACGGACAAGAGTGCCATGTTTCAGGCACGCGCGATTTGCAACACTCCTCGATCTGTTGGATGGCCGCCAGAGTCTTTGTCACTACTAACATTTGCGAATTCTTACGCGCTTTTTAGTTTGTCAGAGTGTCAGTCAAAGTTACGTATCGTTAATGTTGGATGAGTTATGGTTTAGTCACATTAATTTTGTTTTTAAAAAGCTAGGCTGATTGCGAGATTGTAAGATATATCTAAGTATTTATCATTTAAACGCGCTTGAAGTAAGTTAATCTTATCTAACTCGGATGGATTGTCCGTTCGTTTTCGTATGAGAGTTTCATAGTATGTACCTAACTACATAAGTACCTAAGTCACAGCGTATCCAAACCCATACCAAGACAGACTAACGGTTTCGTACTAAAATCGGGGAAAAGGGACACATATTCTGTATTTTGGGGCCATTATCATTTACATACTAAATACGTTTTGAACAAGAACTTTTCCCATTGTAAGTTCAACCATAATGACCCATGTTTTATGTGTAAATACCAAATGTCCGTATATTTACTGATCAAACATCGAATTGGAATTAATTTAACGGAAAGCTACTGATGTCCGACTGTGACCTATAAGGTAATCAACATTATTAACATGTCATCATCATCATCATCAGCCAGAAAACGAAAAGCCACTGCTGAACGAAGGCCTACCCCAAGGGGGGGTTTATATGCGGCTTGGGGATCGCAGTGGCTCACCGATTAATAAGAGGACGCTGCTGCCCGTCCTCCGGTGTCTGGCCGCAGTTTTAAGACGTACCCGGGTCTATTAATATTAGCTAATCAATAATACCTCGTAGGCAGTGAAAGCTTAGCGGTTGAACGCTTGCCTTCTATGCGGGAGGATCTGAGTTTTAACCCGGCCCGCACCTCTGACTTCTCGAAATCACGTGTGGATCAAAATTTGATTATCACTTGCGTTTACGGTGAATCCTTCGGGAATTATGATGATATTTGATGATGTTAAGTTATACTTATAAACAATATCATGTTATGTTAGTCCGATCCTGTTTGCGCGGTCGTTCGCGTGGAAAATGTTTATTAATCACTGTACCCTTTCTGCAACTAGTTGTAATTCTATTAAAATTCATTCACCTAGTTTTATGGGACGTGAACCCATAACTTGTGAATATTGTTTATGACGAGAACTGTTTTTCATGTAATGTGCATGTTGGATTGCTAAGGCTATTTTCAGACTTCATAATGACACACACCACGATCACATAAAAGTATATCGACTGGTACGGCTGAACGGTCACACTGTGAGGTGGGTGTACTGGGTGGACTGCCACAAAAGCGTGACATAACAGAAACATACTTTAGAAAAGCGATTCGGTTGCATCGGTCCATGTGAACGCATTTGATGCATTTTCACCCAATATGTTCTTGGTTTTGATAATAATATGGTTTTAAGATCAGTATAAACCCTTAGAGTTGGTAAGGGTTTCAAATGAACTCTCTCCGACATAGCATTTCAAGAAATGTAGCTGAATTTTATCCTTCAAGGATATTAAAACTGAGAATTTAGTTGCGAACGGTGCCTCAACTCAATAAAAAAGTAGGTCGTCGTTTATTTTTTTATTTTTGCTTGCTCTTTAAACCGCCGGTGCCAAGTACAACCCAGTAATTGCACCAATTTATGCTTTTAAGCGCTTTAATCCTGATTTATTTCTTATTCATTCTAATATATTAAAGTACAAACTTCACATACAGAAGACAAGCGAGTAAGTCCACGAGTATTTACTCGCGTTATAAATAAAGAGCGGCTTTCCTCACTCGTCAGCTAGTGATGTACGAGTCCGGGATCCCGGGCCCCGGGAAACGCGACCCGTTTTATTGCTACGACACACGGAAACGTTTCGTGTAATGCGCCTTTTTAAAATGCAATTTGTTTCGTTTTAATATATTCATTGTTTGGACTTATCTAGATTTACTCGCATGTCGCGGACCGTTCTGAGGGACTGAGCTACGTACTGTTGGTGATGACATGTAATTTTTGTATTTAATTTATTTATATAGCTCGATAATGCAAATAATATTATCCCATGACGGCGATTGTTGGCGTTGTGGTTGAGGGATCAATTGCTGCGCTAAATTTCGTGAGTTCGATTCCCAAACGGAAAAAATATTTTTGTACCTATGATGACAAATAGTTGTTCCGTGTCTAGATCTTGTGTTATTATTAATTAAACTTAAACTTTACACAATTGCCTCATTAACGTTTCATACTCAATATCTATATTGTTTGTCTGTCCATCAGACAAACAATATAGATAAGTCGTCTCTCTCCATCTCTGCTTACCCTATAAGACGCTTGGCACTTTGATTATTTAACATACAAAGGGAGGGTCAGTTTTCCTCGGCCATGTCTCTTCCGCGCACGGCGAGTGATGCATGGTGGTGACCGCCGGCCGCGGGATCTCGCAGCGTTTTATAGTCTCAACGCACGGAAATGTTTCGTATAATTCAGCGGTTTCACCTTTTTACTGAGCTCGCCACGACGACGCTTTGTTCTGGCAAACGATTTAATGTATTTGTAGTTTAAGTTGGCGGTTACGTTTTTAACTGAATCAGATAAGTGAGGGAAAAACAAAGTAGTTTCAATTTGCATTGAGGCCCGGCAATGCAAATTGAAACTATGCATTTTTGCATTGCATTAATATTTTCCATTTCACTTTGACTTTTACTAATAACTACACTACCATGATGTGTTCAAACTAATTCGATACATAGATAGAATTGTTTTTATTTCAAATAAACCTAATAAAGGCACTTATGAAACGTTATAGGACTCTAGATGTCTATTATCTTATAGACAGCGCTTCAAGCAATGCAATTCCATAATTTCCCGGGAAATTTGTATTTAATTTTTAGTACTGTCCGAGTCCCGTCGATGTAGAGGACAATTAAACTGCGGCTATCTGGAATATTCCGTTTTTTGATTGTTAATGTTGGATTGTTAGGGTCATGAGTGGTTTTAATTGTTTTTGCAGTTGGCGCCGAAGAGTTAGCGCATTGATTCGGTTACGTCCGTTTGTTGATACACGCAGTTAAGTCATTGTATTTGTTAGAGCTTTAAAGAGGAGATCATTACGGTGTTTGAATTTTATGTTTATTATAAAGATTGACGAAAGAAATTGATAAAAGATTATTTTGTACCTACTTTTATAGATAATTAGATCATAAATTTATTGGTACGCAAAATATTTACAAAGATTAAGGCAATAAAGCGAAAGCACTTAACGTAATTTTCAACGAACCAGATAAATCCACATAAATTGTATCGTGTAACAACGACATCTTTAAGAGCCTCTTATGTCCGCATTTTATCATAACGACGCCAAACACAAAAGAGCAACCCAACAGTAAGCCGCACAAATCTCTAAACTGATTCTGATTCGAGCGGCTAACAGCATAAATAGGGGCAAAAACATTAAGTACAATGCGCCCTATATCTTTATAAAACCGGGTATGCCACTTGAATCGCAAGTAGCCTGGGATCCATAAATCGGCCAATGGGCCCTTCCCGCGCCCTTCCCGCAACCTGGCCTGATCCAAGCCAATTCCGCACCGCATTTGTCACATCACTAAATTTGCGCACACGCCTAAAGTGGCGGCTATGGCTTCGTAATGTTGTGGCAAGTGGCGATTTTCTCCCTCTTAACCGACTAAGAAGCTGAGAGGATGGGATGTTAGGTGTATGAAATATGTATGTTTGGGTTGTAGGTAGGCGTGTTAAGTTTAAAGCTTGGAAAGTTATCGTTGTGGGTAACTACTCACCCGAATTGGATCATTCAACCGTGACTTGAAGTGTTACTGGATTGTTGTGTGGAAGAGTTAGATAGCTGGGCATTTTCAAGATATATTACTCTTCTATACATTCAATGTTGCTGATCATACATACATAAAAAGTAGCCTTACTCATAGATCTTTATAATACTGATACCAACTCTAATAGTTTAGCAGCTTAAGTAATAAATGTGACTTATTACATTTTTGGCAAAATCAATGGATTTTTAATATTTAGAAATATAAAAATGCAAGCTCAAGCGTCAAACGCCGACCCTCGCCCCGCGACAAAGACCTTCGACTATCGGCGCACTCTGTCAGGGCGACTGATAATCTCGTCAGTTCAAAACTATAGTTTATAATGCAACGATGCGTTTCATTAAGAAAATAGCTGGACGAGGTCGAATATTGTCCAGATTCTAATATAACAACCTCTACATAATATGTTATATAGGTATCTAGAAATCTTAGGACAAAAATACCAATGACGTATATCGCAGACGGTCCGCGAAAAAATCAATTCGACGCCGCGACGATTCAACATTTTTTAGGTCTCCGGTTTTCTGATTAAACCAACCAGTGAGCTTTAGACAATACAAAAAGTATAACTGAACTGGGACAGGAACGCGATATATGCCTGTCGCAGACGGATCGCTACATCAGTAATCAGGCTGCCGGTCACAAAGGAATGTAGGCCCACACTTTAATCCTCAACGCCAATGAGGTACCCAAACAAAATAAAAGCGTTTTCTTTAAAATCTCGCAATCTCCAATTAAAAAGTAATTACGAACTGAAATTACGCCTTAAAGTGTAAACAAGTGACTTAATAGGCTGAATATTATCAAACGCTATAATTTTATCTAAACGTGCAGCCATTAACATTTTATTATTTAAATGATTAATTCTTATTAAGTTTATTTGTTTTAATGAACGGCAGACGAAGGTTGAAAGAAGAAAGGAGCTATTTAGCCCGTAATATTATCAGCCTATTTCATCCTACTGCTGGGCTGCGGTTTTGGGATATTCTTGTCATATCTTTTCTATGTATATATGTTTATTAAATCATTATCAAATCAGCCCTTAGAATGGCTTCACATCAAAATGAGTCCTTTTGTGTGATTGGTGATCACAGTATATTTTTATAGAATACTGCACTGAAAGATACGGTTTTGCTCGTCCATCTGGCACAAAATATTTAATGGCAACCGTGGGAAGAGAGTTGCTAATACTCGTAAACAAACATACAACTGCCCATCATCGAGCGGTCGCGAGTGAGATACTAGGTTCGACAGTCAGGTTTGTCAAAGCGTTCTTTGATTTTACTGAAATACTATTATCAGTCCGGTTTTTGAAATTGTTCTTAGTAAACACAATGTTACTTTATATTCATAACTGCATTGGTGTTATGTGGGTGTACAAAACAGAAACAACACACCTCTGCCTAACCCTTCCGAGAACACGGGCGTTATGCCGTAGATTTAAATACTAAATTAGTATTATGGAGTGATAATGTTATTGAGTATAAGTATCGTAAAGGTTTATGCAGATCGACGCGATTGCCATACACAATAAAACGGATTCGAATATTGAAATATTCATACAACTAAACTTTCATAAAATGAACATCATGATATAAAGCGATGTGAATTAATGAATAAAGTAAAAATTCATCACACAAAAGTAAATGTGAATTCAAATGAAATTTTAGTGAAACGATGACGAAAACGGCATCGCCGTCGAACTACTTATACACAAATACAACTGACTATGGCAGGTGCTTTGTACCATTGAATCAGAGCCTACCAACCAGCCCACCTCTGTATGCCTAAATGCAACACAACATGCCATAATCAGGCGGCATTACATCGAACGTCATCGGACAGCTGACACGGCCATTACGGGACCGATTAATAAACCGAGTGTGACACGTCCATCCCGATTGCGACCAAACCCTTGTATCCATTTACAAGATAATTACCCAGTGTACCTCGCGTCCAGCAACGGACCCCATTTGTCACAGGCGTCCACTCACTTTTGTACACGCGAATTAGGTTCAGAAGATCCAACCCATACAAATGCGTAACAAACTCAGGCGCCGAAATGAAAAATCATTTTACGAATTGACTTTTAGGCAGATTTGGGATATGAGATCGAGAAGACTAGATGCTATAGTCTACAGTCACAACACCACAGATGAAGATGACTAATTTGTCAAAGACAAATATTCCCTCGCTCTCTCGTGACTCTTGCTTTCTTAATTTTGAAATAGATAGGTACCAGGTACCTAAGACACTATATTCAACAAGGACATCGTGTTTTAGGGGTGCTCTCTAAACAGTGACTTATGCTCGCAGGAGCAGGAGTCCTTTACCGGTAATAAGGAGTGGTCCTTTTGTTTGTTATTTGGTATTTATTCAAGTGCTGTATGAAATGTTATAAAAGTTATAAATTGTTGCGCTACCTTTGTGCGTTGGATAAACGCCGGAATTTATTTTACGCGTCCTTTTGTTTCCCATTTGAATAGGCGCGTACCTGAATACGGTTTTGTTGTTTAAATATAACTTTGTTACGGATATATATCGGGTGTTGAAAAGTCAACATTCTGATGCGGATTTATGTAATAAGTAGACTGGAAAAAGCTGATACAAAGCTAACAAAGTTTAAGTAAATATACCTAATTTATATTATTTTTCTCTTTTCAAACAAAATACGTACATATATTCAAATGAATAGTGAACTTCTCCATTTGATATTAATGTACTTTTTACCAAAGTTCAGTGTTATTGAACGTCTGGAAATCCTTTGGCAGGTTAATTAACCCTCGGTTATTAACCGGTCACCGTTAAGACATCGGTTGTTTTGACGTCGTTTCCGAACTAATTATCTGAGCACAAATTTCATCGGGTGCCTTTCAATTTATGGCATTAATAAAGCCATGAAATGGCTCAGCTATATAGCAATACGCCGATGGTCGCTAAAGGAAGGTTTTACCTTAATAAGTTACCTTTATAATCTTTGTTACGAACATTATGTAGCAACCAAATTACAAGGGGTGAGTAAACAATTATGGAAACTTTTTATTTAAATGTTCCCTACACTCCTGTTTCGTGGATATAATTCTTAAACAAAATGTCACACTCAGGACCAGAAAAGGAATCAACCCCGGAACACAGCGCTGAAAGCTTTAAACTCTTTCAGCATTATATGTTGCGCGTGCACGGCGCATATCGTGACGTCATTAATATCTCGGTACGGAGAAATTTCATATAACCCCGTAAAGTTTTCTAGACACTAAAAATGCACGGTGTATTTTACATTTGCAGTTCAAGCTTGGGCTGTAACCGAACATGAAAATTATCACAATAATGTGAAAACTTTTAATTTGTCAACAAATTTTTTTAGTGCTACGTATTAACTTATATGAACGCATCGGTTTTACGCGATCATCGATATCAAGAACATTCCATTAATAACTTTAAACGCAGTTGTGTTAATAGTGCAACTTAGCTTACTGATATGCTAACGCTTTAATTCTGCAAAGGTGATAATATCAGAATTATATGTATACAGAAACTAATTTAAACTTGAATAATAAGTATTTGTGACAAAGTAGTTAACTATAATTATGAATAAACTTTGGCAACTTCATTATTACAGTATACATAATTTACAAGTCTATTTAAGGGACCAGTTCTTTATCAGACCTGTTACCAAAGAACATGTGTTGAAATCCTTTTGTATCATTCTTGTGGTCAGCACATCAAATTCAAGCTCATTTTCAAATTCAAAAGTTATTAAGTTACCATGACTCTATTATATTTTCCAAGCTAAGCAGTATAAAAGGATTTTGGCAATTCTTTTAGTGTTTGAATAATTGAGCCCCATTCACAGCAGATTACGTTCTTAAGCGACAAAGACTTGCTGTAAATCTGCCTATTCTACAGCAAGACTTAACGTTTGAAAGCCTCTTCGAGTTATTATAAATCATTTTGACAAAATACATCTAACTCTCGTGGACTGCGAAAAAAACTATAAAGCGAAAAAGATAAATATAATAAACACACATAGGTATGTATTATATTATATGTATTATATTATTGTATTTTATAAACAATAATATTTCTTGAACTGTAAGTCAGCGGTGTGTATTCCACATCCACATTTTGCCGATGCCACTAATGCAATTCTAACACCGCCGCACTTCCAAGCTCCAGGATACTCACTACTAAAAAATCCCTGCCCGCCTAGGACACAGGCGTGACGCTTTGTAAAACGACACACAAATCAATGTCTTCCTGGATACCTCAATGGAGCATCTGAACGCTAGAGCTATTCTCGTAATTATATATATTTTCTCTGTGCATCGTTTAACAATTGTCCGATATTAATAGCCGTGTTTCTTGAAACGACTCCCGAAATAACGCGTCGCGTGTGCACTGTGTCGGTACATGCCACGCCATGCCCATTGTTAATAGTGCACTGGGAGATCGGCATCTACCTTTTAACATAATAATATCTTGATTAGTAGTTTTTTAAATTCGGTCGAGAAAATCGATCGATTTATACGGTGGTATCTGAATAAAGAAGACAAACGGCAATTACAAATATCATTTTGTTTTCACAAACAGCAGAGAGAAATTCTTCTGCGCGGGAATCATACACAAATCGTAATTAAGTATCCAAATATTTTTCAAACATTCAAGTAGTTAGAGTTACCTGGTTATTCACAAACCGTAATTAATTTCCCTACCGATCGTTACGACAGCGTGGGACATCGCACCTGACACACATATTTGCACACACACATATCCAATGAACACAATATTTGCCATAGAGTACGAAGTAAATTAAGTGTTAATATGTGGAATAGTAACTGGAAAAATCTATGAACAATCATTGCGTATTAATGAATGATTTTTTCTGAAACCGCGTGTCGATTCTTTTTCCACACGTATCTCACAGAAGGGTTCGAATTCCATTGAGAACTTAATATTGCTAAATCTATTGACTCACTAATCCGTGTCATTTGCACACATTTGTACGTTCTATATTTAAACACACATTGACAGCGATCACAGCGGAAATCTGGTGCGATAAATATTATAGATTTATCTCTCATATATTTACCGTTATCACGGTCTTAAATACAATATTAACAATTCAAGCAGTACGTGAATTTATGCTCGCTGCGAACTCTCCTTGTAATCATTTAATTATATAATTAAACATAACGCGTGTTTACCTAACTCGGTAGCTGCTCGGTAACGACTATCGCAATTTACGTGAGTATTCCACCCTCGTCGCTCATTTATAAAATCTGTGTTGTCGGGTGCCGGTTATTATATGAGTAGACGGCGGATTATCCTAAACATGATACAAGCCTTGAATATTGATACAAATGGACGCTTTGAAAACTTTACTATAGTTGTGTCATGAAGGCTTCACATTAATTTGTATTGCTCGAGGTTTTTATCTATGATGTAACATAGTGTGTTGCGAGCTAAACTGTAGCCTGCGCAGCCAAAACGTGTTGGTGGGGAGTTTGTTGCGCCGTGTTGATAGCTGCTGCCTTATTTCACTGTCAAAGAAAACTAGAATCTCTTGTCTATTTAGAATACGTTTTATCGTAGTACGTATGTGAGGAATATTGTTGTGTCTTTCGTATCTACTGCGCTTATTTATAATAATGCATTATTAAATTATTATTTTTAAACCACCCACACTTGGATTTCTCCTGTGTCGTGGGTACAGTTTACAAACATACATGTCACATACACACACAACCAGACCCGAAACAACTATCTCTAGATCATACAAATATTTGATCCGTGCGGGGATCGAACCCGCGACACATAGCGCAGAAAGCTAATCGCTTAACCACTGCGCGAACCGTGTCGTCATTTGCATGTGTGTTCGTTTTTGTGATGTTCCTTTATATTTTATTTTATTTCTGGTTTGGTCTTTCAGTGTTAGCAGGTGAAAAGAAATTGCAAGTGCGGTTGTCAAAAGGCATTTTATGGGAACTGGCATATGTTAGCAAGGCTTTACGTATTGTTATGGACTCTATGGAATTTGCCCACGTTTAAATCAATAAACGTGAAGCGTAACTATTGGTTAAAAATGAATATACTTATATATCTCTCAGTGTAAAGTGTGATTCTGGAAACATTGACATTATTTATATTATTCAAGTCTTTCAGGTCGCTTATCGACCATACCCGAGGAACTTCTTTCTTCAACTCCGTTTTTATGTTTTCGATCTGCAACTGGCCCTATCATTATTTCGTACTACACATATTATGTAGATGACGCTGTACAAGAAGGGTAATAATCAGAAATAAGTAGAACATCGCGGCATGCTATGACCTGTATATTATATGCAAGGTAGCGATAGGTTTCCAATCGATATGCAACAACTTCAGAGATCGCAGCCAGTATGCCGTACCAATGCCATTACATATACCAGTTACCCGTGCCGTTCAATACACTGTTTAACTCGGACGTTGAATGGAGCTGTTCACTCTGATTCAGTGTTGTTGTTTTCAATGTATAAATTAATATTGCATATTTAATTCCGAGTTTAAAGAGTAACCATCGAGTTCCTTGCCCATTCTTCTCCATTGGAAATCAACACTTTGGAACGTGGCAACTAGAGCCTAACTATTCATAAGTGCCTGTAAATGGTTTACATGAATAAAAATATATTTGAATTTGAAAAAATTGAATTTGAATACTGTTTAAACTTCAAAATATTTTAGTTTTTGTACATTTATGCATTTTTTCTTAAGCGTCATAATTATTAAATATTGTTGCAAATCACGTATATAGGTAATAATGTTTATTTTTATGTGTGTTAGTAATTTTACCCATTTAATACCAACACGAAAGTGGTTAGCAAATCATGAATCGTTGCAAACCTTAATTAAAGTTCATTAAAATATTTTCAGGTTCAGATCATTAAAAAAAAAAAAAAACTCCGCTTCTTCTTCTTCTTAAGGTACCTCTCCGACTAGCGAAGGTCGGCAATCAGCTTTGCAAACTCCTCTCTATTCCTCGCGAGGTGAAAATATTAAACTTATACATAAGATTATTTTTAAAAATTACGCTTCTCAGTTACTAGGATTTCTCCTTTATCTTGGGTACAGTTTACAAACATACATATCACATGCACAGTTGGACATACATCCAGCTCGGAATAATTATTTGTATGCTATACAAATATTCGTTTCGTTCTAAGATCGAACCTGCGGCATGTAGCGCAGAGAGCCAAAGCGCTATACCTACGTGTAGTGAAATATTAAGTGAAAATTACTCAAGTTGTGCCATGCACAGAGATTTAAAACGAATAATGGCACACTAGCTACTAGCCTATATACCGTTTGGTTTAGTTTCTTGTTTAGGTATTTTTTCTTTTTTTTCTGTTGGTCGCCGTGTCGTCTGTCACCGCCATAAGATTGATAGCGTTGGCTCACAACTCCTAAAATTAGTTTTACTGTGACACCTCAAATACTTTCAAAGTTGTTTACACCACATTCTTTTGTTTTAAAATCATGAAATGATTCTAAATAAATAGTTGGTAAAATTTGTAGTTAAGAAACTTACTTTTATCAATCGTTACTTTTGTTATTGAGTGTTTATTTACAGTTTATTTATGCTTTGTAATATGCCAAATAAAAATGTACATCTCATCATCAGCCAAAAGACGTTCACTGCTGAACGAAGGCGTCCCCAAGGGGTTTGCCATAATCCCCACGCTTGGCAGGCGACTTGGGAATCGCAGTGGCTCACCGATTAGTAAAAGGACGCTGCTGCCCATCCTCCGGTGTCTGGCCGCAGTTTTAAGACGTACCCGGGTCAAAAATGTACATAATTGGTTGTAATAGTACTTCAATTCGGTCTCGGAAGTTATTTATAACAATGTCAGTACCCACTTTGTATTGAGGCTCTGTTCACACTACAATTCCACATGCGCGACACAGCGGTAAAGAACGCCAATTAACTGAAATAATACCGTCATTTATACTCGTCCGCCCCCTACTGTGAGTCAACTATTATAATAAGTCTAATGCTGCGTGTACACTGCGCGACCGTCACGTACAAATGTGTCTCAACAAAAAATTGTACGGTTATTTTTTTTTTGATAGTATCTTAATTGATATGGAGATGTACCTATGTACTCAGGTAAATATACTCACGTTATTTTGTAACCCGTTAATGTAATAAAATACAAATTAAAGGGGAAACGTAATAATGAATAAGAAACCAATACTATACGTTTAGATTTAATTATTATACCTGTAGTAGTACCTGTGCGTGTATTTAATTATTATACCTGTAGTAGTACCTGTGTGTGTATTTTCCGAATGCGGGTTATGTTTTTGTAATTTAGAAATCACATCTTAAGTCCCCAAAATGTTTTCCTCGTCGTCGTCTGGTGGGTCCACGTGTACCTGAACACTAGCCTCAAGCGTCGCCACGCAATCAATCTAGCGCGTAACAGGCGACACGCGACGTGCGACAGGTGACACTGACACCGCCCAGGAAGCAACGAGTCGCAGGCGTGTGGTCAACCTTAACGGAATCACCTATATCTTAACCAAACATTTATAAGCGAAACAAAAAATAGACTAGAATTGTGACTGTACCTATAAAAACAATGTTTTTTATTAAAAAACCTAAAAGAATTTTTGTATTCTATTCATAGAGTAACAAACTCTATAATGGAGGGCGATTTACATAAAGCCGATCCTCCTCAGAGATAGTATCACTTATCTTGTTTTCTTAATAATACATAAAGAAAGAAAATTGTATTAGTTTTTGAAGAGTTCGTGATTAGAAAATCAAGAAATCTTGAAAAAGAAGAAAAGAAGATCTATATTGTAGAGAATCGTGTCAAAGTCACAGGCGTAGCAGAGTTTCGTGACATTTACAAATATTATCTAAATTCGTATCAGAATTAAAATTAAACTTATTTAAAAAAAAACATTGCTTGCTTCGTATTTACACAAAGAAGATATAATACTATTTAAATAGTCCTCATGTTCAAAGGTTCTTGAACTTTTTTTTTTTTACTTCTCAACATTCATTTTCTAACTTCAGTGTTCTACATCCTTACATACTAATATTTCAATTGAAGATATATGCGTACAACATTTATCATTCGTATTATAATTATAAATGTTAGAGTGTCCACACTAATCATACATTAATTGGAAGCTGGCTGTGGGCTGCTTACAGGGTGCAGTAGGAAGGTACAGATAGGTACTACAGTAGGTATTATACTACCTATTGTGGTAAATGTAAATATTTATTGTAGGTATATCGAGATATTATATATTTTGAAATGACTGCTTCATTAGTCTGTGATTGGAAGCGCGACTATTGAGTCTGAGGTCCTGGGTTCGATTCCCGCGTCGGGCAGTGTTATTGGGTTTTCTGGAACTCCTCAGTAGCAGCACGGAGTTTGGTACTGTGCCCGGTAGATGGCAATAGGCTTGCCCCTTATTATATGGAACTCAATAAAAGCATCGGTGAAATGTAGGTGTACAATAGTACACCTCTGTATAACCCTTCGGGAAATAATAATAGCATATATTATGTAGCATGATAGCCAAATTAAAATGTATGATGTGTAGAATAACCAAACGGAATACAGATCTATTGGACGTAACCATTTCAATAGAAAATAATGAATTCTTGTTCAATATTCTCCAACATATACAGCCTATTGTACAATATAATTAATAAATGTATTGAATAAATATTTATATCTAATATTAAAGTGATCGTTCATTCTGCAGCTTTCAGAAAAATACCAATTCTCTATACTCTGAGTTAACTACATATATTTTTCTTGCAAGTCGAAAAATTTCAAATAATTCTAAAATTTGTAAATATCTCTGAATGCACTTATAACCGACCCCTGGACCATGAAGTCAAACTTGTAAATTGGCTATAGTATTACCCCTTACAAGGAATAAATAGATCGAATTACCAGTCACTTGCCAGGACTATGATATGTAATATATTATGTACCAATTTGGTAATATTTTCCCTATCTTCTTTAAATAAATTAAGTTAGTAAATATTGCACAAACTGCCTGATTAGATATGAAAATCCAGCTGGTTATATTTACATGAGTGTGCTTCGGTAATATTATCCATCTGATATTATTATGATTAAAATCCTTGAGCGTACAATGCATGTGTTATCAACTCTTGACATTTCTATCGATATCGACGTTCTCCTCGAATAGGGAAATGCCTTAAGTGGACAATGCAAGTTTCCTTACTGCCAAATCGCTTGTTAAATTGGTCAGTAACGAGGTTTTGTTGTAAGTGTCGGAACGAAAAGACCTGGTGGTTGCGGAGACAAAGAGAGTGACGGCTAACGAGCGCATTGTACTGACCCACCCCCACCCCGCCCCACCCCTCGACATCCTGCCCCCGTGCCCTTGCCATGTGAAAAATCACAAAGAAACCCCATTTTAGCTGACGGCACGACGGCGTGCTCGGAGTGTAGTGTGTCAAGTTTGGACAGTTGAAGAGCTAAATTGAGGTAAATAAAAGTTGTGGGAACGTCCATGTGGTGTCCTTGGATTTTATATTTGGTTAAATAATGACTTCCTACACGTGTTGGATGTTATGGGAAGTAACTGAAAAAAAAAATATATATACGTATATATATTTGGTTGCAAAATGATGATTAAGGTTTCAATTGGTGGGTAATGTTGTTCTTGATAACTAAATTTATTTAAATTAATAAGGTTAATATTATTGTGATTAGTTTAATGACAATATGTTGTTCATATACTTAGCTAAATCAGTCACGGACAAACTGTAGCCGTTGTGCACTATTTAATAATCACCTGTGTCGCTTCTGAGAAAGCAATTATTCCATTATATTATATCGTTACTCCTGATCCTTCAAAACAATACGGTAGGTACGCTGTGAAATAAAAAACCAAAATCACAACTTTTGCCTAAACTTATATACTATATACCCCGTACATACAGTCAATATACCACATTGAAACGGTCTCAACCTTGAAATATTAATGAAGACGAATCTTATTCCGTCTGAAAACTCGCTGAAAACGGCTGAAACTCATAAACGTTTATACAAACAAAGGGTCGGTTACCACGATAATTTTCTTTTTTACAGCCACTGTGTTGGTGGCCTGTATTTTTTCAACAAAACATTGCGACCTTTTCAAAGTTTAAGCAAAACAATAAAAAGTCGGTTTTGCCATTTCCGCCTGGTTTTGGGAGAACATTTAAAATAAGAATAATGTGTTTCACGTCAGATCTTCTATTTTATCATTTTAAGTGATGTTAAAGTTTGTTTCTTTAACGTGAAAATTATTATCCGAGTATGAGACATGTATGTATTGTATGTTCTGTGGCGTTTTGTTTGTTTTCATATAGTTGGATTAGTTCAAATACCTCGTGATTCACATAATTTGCACTTAGTTCAACATGCAACATGTTGCATATTAATATTGGGTTACAGTTGTTGTGGGATTTGAATTTCCTAGACAGAAAAGTAATTTTGGAATAACTACAAACCTATTAAATAAATAAAAAAAACATCAGGCGGTGGCCTAATCTCTCAAATTTTTGATATTTCAACTGCACTAACGCTTGCCTGCATGCTTGACGTACAAAGCCGCTTGCAAAAATTGCTAAAACAAAACTAAGCTCTTTACTCTTGTTGCTTATTAAAAAAACTATCTTTTTGGCTGAGCTTAGTTGTATGGGATGTATCAAAGCTAGATGTTTCGTCTTTTTAACTTCTTTGGGGATAGAATATATTGCTAGGAACGAAGGCGTTTTAAGGGATTTTATTGCCTCTCAAGTGTTGTGCAACAGGCTCATGTTGTTTTAAAATAGTATTTAGACTCTTTCCGACTTTAAAAAGGTGGAGGTTCTCGTTTTGTAACGTACGTATTCATTTATTTATTTATAAATATAATGCATATACCTAGTTTATATTTGCTTGAGTTGTATCACATTAATTAATTTAGAATCACATGGGATCGCCTATTTTTTATTGTTAACCACACGGTGCAGTTTGTAGTTTTACCATAGTTTTTATATTTTTCTTAGTGTATGAACATATGCGATTTAGGTATGCCTTTACCAACGCTAGCAGAAATGACAAAGTGAGGCATCTTTCTGAAAGAAGAATTAAGAACAATTTCAACCAATTGTAGGATCAAGGCAGGCTGATAAATCCATGTCTCCAAGTAATTCTCTACACTCCCCTAATTCTACATCAGCTTAAAAGTCAAAACTAAAACTACCATAAAATGTTATCCGCATTCACCCTTTGTTAGTTCGCCGCGGTTACAGCGCCTAACTTTGGCAATTTCATCCCCAACGCAAACACGACTTTACGACTATTTACTTAGAGTTTCGTTTGCCGTATCTGTTTACACGGAAGGCTAGTTGGCTACGTACTACATATAGGACGAAATAATATATATTTTGTAAATAAAACTGTCTATAGTATGTTGATGTTCCTAAGGCGGTTCGTTATTCTGAATAAAGAAACGAGTTATTCGATTCGAATTAACGATAATTTCTTAGAGTAGTCTCTTAACATTACTCGTACTAACAGATTGTTCAGCTTCATATTCATACTGGTTACTCGGAATCCATAGACCTATGGGTATTTCCTCGCACATCATTATAAAGAACGATCAAGGGCTGAATAATGCCATAATAACGTTTACAAAATATATACATATCCTAATGTAAAGCACAGAATTACGGAACGATTCATCAGCTTATGGCAATTCAGTATACTTTGCGCGCGTTTCTATTTAACCGACTTCGAAAAAAGGAGAAGTGCCAAGTAAAACATGCAAAGTGATAAACCGAAGCGATTGGCGAAGTGCATCTATCGTGTAGTCCGATGCACAATTCGCCTCGCACTCGACAATTTTTGTATGAACTCGTTGTTTTAATGTCGCTATTATAGCAGCAAGGTATAACTTTTATGTTTACTTGGCACCAACTTCAACATTTTTCAAATACTATATTGTAACATACAACATTTATTTTTAGCTTTTAAGTTAGTGTTGCTTTTGAGATTTTTGAAGTCGTTTTTTTATATTTTTTATTTATTATTTATAGTGATTGTTGATTGTACACTTCTCAAATGTAAACCTGAGTCACTGCTTAACAATATGGATTGAAAACGTGAACCATTAGCAGCCGATACCATAAAGCACAAAATAAAATAAATTGAAAAACTAATCGCCCCCATTCTATCAAAATCTATTCCAATAACAAAAGTTCAATAATAGAAGTGATTAAATCGTTACAACATACCGGGAAGCCATCAAATGTTTTCAAAAACAATTTAGTCGTTAGTTAAATACTCACACATGAAAACTTATTGTATCACGCGACATGCCGTGCCTCCCGACACTGTCCGTCGCCATTACCACTACGGAACCATCCCCGTAACGACTGTATCGCGAATGTTGGCGAATGGATACTAGAATGACCTTGTCCTGAGTGGGTGATAGCACGGCATCCTGCGGCTGGTGCCGCATGCCCGACGCGTTTCGAATGGTGTTATTACCACTGTAAACTGCACTCATGGAACACAATTGGTAGTATTCAGCGTGAAATAGCATTACGTAGTCAACTATTTGGAAACTAAAATGACTGCTACCTCTGTAACGAGTTTACAAACGAATATTCCCTAGCGAGTCTTCAAAAACCATTCTTTATAGCTTAAATTTTGCATTTTCATACGACCAAAGGGCCAAACTTACGGCCTATACATGACAAGCGACATCATGGCAAACACAGACGTTGATGGCGAGATGAACTTAACTCCTTTAATAAAGACTGCGCCATATCAGCTCTCTATCTAAAGATCACTCTTCCTCCACCTAAGATGAGAGAGTTGGGAGGCCTATGCTCTGCAATGGGAAAAACGGGCTTTAAAAAAACTGAATAAATAATAATGAAACAGTAGCATCCTGTACCATAATAACAGTTACCTCCGATCAAATTCGCCTGTCAGTGGTAATGACTAAATTACCCCTATGGGCCCATTAATTAAACAGTTTTCGAGGGCTGCCCTTATTACACACTGGACATTTAAGGTCAGATCTGATGATGGAGTGGTCTTTTACTTTATTCGTATCAGCATGCAGCTCTTAAAGGGAGGGTAGCTTAAGGGTGAGGTTTACATAAACTAATGATACATATATTAATCAGATATTTATTCGAGGCACGGTGTAAAAATTTGCCAATCTTAACAATGTTCTTAATGGTCTCTTCATTTCCAGTAGGGAAGCCCCTTTCTATACATGTTCGATACATTGAGCTGTTTACAATAAAGCAACCATTACAGTACACAACCTTCTTGTCTAAAAATACGGCCATATTGCTCAAATGCTCATTGCTCTTGAAACAACTTATAACGCAAAACTAAACTTACAATTAGATACAGCTAGGTAGACTAATGGTACTTGTAAATACAAGGCCAGACATTTTGTATTTTAAGTACCGTATTGCTCGTAACAAAACATTCACAGCTGTCTATTTCGTGGTGGATGCTGATGTACAAAATGGCAAAATGATTTTTTTTTTAACATACATATATGCTGTGTTTTTGTTATATACTGCGTACTAAACGTGTATTTATTCATACAATTCAAACTAAAATATTTATGATCAAGTGACTGACTAGTTTTATAAAATATCATCGGCCATGTACACCCACGAGTTGCTTTACCAAGAAACTAAATGTTTCAAATAGTATAAAAACTCACTCAATAACATACATTACATATAAGTAATAAGATTATAGCTGCTTAGAAATCTACTATAAGGAATTTAAAAAAACCTTTTCATATTTCGAGAATAGAGGATTTATTTATTAAGTATCCTTTAACGTTAGGCAGTTGTTGGTGCCAACAATCTTTATTTTGACAATACCTAGTAAATCCGTTTGGTAAGAGTACAAAGGCTGACGGTTTCCAAACTCGATCACAGACTGTTTATCGCACAACCCAGTTCAATTATAACAATAAAACGAATTACGGAATATGAATTAATGTTGATACAATTCAGTTTACGAGTTTCACCCCCCGGCCACCCCCTTCTCTCGTGTACCAACTTAATTAGTGAAACTTTATGTTTTTAATAGCTTCCCGCGCGTTTCATTATGATGTTAATAGAATGGGATGAATCTTCAAAGTTTTAATTACTGATTGCTTTATGTTTGCGATAACGTTGCAATGTTTTTGATTTGTTTATTGATTGTATAACTGGATTCTAATCTACGTACTTCAAAGAAGGTATAATGTGTGAATATGTTTTTAAATGCCCAAACTATACAACGCAGTAAGACGCAGTTCCCGTACAATTTGAATCCTTATCGTATTCAAATTATACGGTTCTAACGGTTCCCAGAGCAGGACTGTGCTGGCATTAGAAATCATAACTGAAATAGCACATCGGCTCGCGAATTAACGTTTACCTAGTGCCAAAGCTTTGATATAACATAAACATATTTATTTATTTTTCATTACGGATCTAGTATCCATTCAATATACGTGCGGAATACTGGCAAAAGCGAATAATATGATATCAGTCACTGGCCACCTTGTCATAGCCACTTTCACTGTCACTGTCACTGTGTCAAATGAGTTACTCCCACTGGCTTAAATCATTTCATTTTTGCCAGAATCCCGCATGTCTTCTAATATAATCAATATAACGTATGTGAAAATCACTCGCATCCCTGCTCATCCCGGTCGGGTAATGGGGCGTAATGATTGAATTAAGCTGTGGCGTGGAGTTTACGCGACCATTATCCATCGGAACCCATCAGTCTGCCTCGCTCTGTGCCGACAAGGGTGGAGGATAACGAAATAACAGAATACAGTAAATACATCATAATCTCGTGGTGCTGATTTATTTCACCCATTAATTGCTTTGTTGAAAATAATTTATTCTTATTATGGTAACTTGTTTGTAAGTAATAGTACTGCTGGTACTATACTAACGTGCACAATAATACTTGTACCTATATGGTACAAGTATTGGTGTTATCAGTCGAGTATGAAAGTATGATGTTTAAAGTTTAGAATACTTGGTTATATACAGGATCCCTAGGGTCTCCTGCCCAGGGACTAAAGGCAGTAGACCCTGAGTAGCAAACATGATAGGCAGCAGCACCTAGTGTACGCACGCATAACGCGATCAGGAATCCGCTTGCCACGCGTGTTGATAGAGAAAATAGTTCTCAATCTATAATGGTGGACGCCCGCGACGACCGTTTAATAGACACAATAGATGTTCTATTGTGTTTCAGTTGAACCACTTGATGGGTTAATAGAACTTCCTAGCACCCAGTGGACGTTTAGAAACATTATAATCGATCTAGTCAACTTTGAACAGTTCACAAATAATGAAAACTTTATATATGTAACGATGCATTCAGGTAACATTACCCTGATTTACAGCACCACCGTATAGCCGTATATCTACAAGTAAGTGTCATTTCTGTCGGTTATAGAAGGGAAACCCTCACTTTATCAGCTGTTTACCTCACAACCTATATGTGAAGGTCAAAGAGGAAATGGGTACGTTATGGTGATGTAGATGGGACATAGACATCGCGATAGCGGACTCTGACAAGGAAATTTGTGAATGGTACATATATTTGCTGGAAGGAAGAAATTTTTGTTCTAACAACTGTAAGGCTTTATATGATTTATTAACTGTAGATATTTTCGAAAACAAAGTTGAATTAGATTCGAAACAAATATCATTAGACATTACTCGTACACTCTTAAAACAAGTATTCAAATTAAATTGCGGCATTCAGTGCATGAAAAGGTTTCAACATTTGCAACGAAAGTCCTGCTTTCAAGACAATTAAGATTTATTGAAAATCCGAGAAACTTTCTGAAATCCCAGACGTATGACGTCACTGTTGCCGCCATAATACAACCTTGTTTACTATCCGGCTACTTTTCTAATCTAGGTAAGCTCAGGCCAAGTTAGTGCGCAATGTGGACCGTTTGCCCAGCGCTGGGATTACAGTGAACCAGCCGGGATATAGTGTCCCACCAACTTAATTCTCTCCGTGGTCAAACGTTGGATTAAAGTTGAGCTGTTTACTTTGTGCCGTAGAGAGTAAATAAAAATATATGTGTGAATATATCTAAGTAAATAGTTCACGAGGCTTACTACTAGTATAGTTTATCATGAATAGGTAGTTTAAGATGAAATAAAGGTTACGGTGACGAAGACTTTGTAAAAAAAAATTTTTTTCTATATTCCTGGATGAGACAAAAATTTAAATTACAAAGTCTGAAGAAAAAAAATTCAGAATAAATTGAGATAGTCAAGCAAAACATAATTAGAATTTAAATGCATTTGTGTACATCTGCTTGAAGATTAATGTTCTTATATTATACGAACAGCAGAATCGAAGCCGGGGGTGAAAGTTTTGATAGACTAAACCGCCTATCTAGTGGTGCGTGTGCCATCCTGCTTGAGGATCAGCTGACCAGCAAACTACGAGCACTTTCATTTGAAAGGATATTTCCAATTTACTTGACTAAACAAACAAAAATAACTTCTAAATCTACGTCCACTCTACTGATGACTTGTTGGATAAGGATAATTATTATTATTTTATTAATGTTGCGTTGTGGCGTATACATTTCTAATTAAGATAAGTATCCTTATCTTGATTAGAAAACGATAATTTAATTAATTAAATGGGGAACTGAATGCCTTACGAGTGTATTTTACTACAGAACAGCCAATTCGTAATCGTGAGAAATATTGCTGCATAGGAGCAATAGTCCTATCATGACATTTAGTCACAAGCAGTCTGAAAATGAGAGCGTACATGCATAACTATGAGGAGTTAATGTAGGCGCTCGCTGCCACTGACGCTCTCATCCAACCACGCATTGATTACCCGACGCTCATCACGCTGACTGACATTTAATTAAAATATCTCAGCTGTGCCATGAATAATTTACACATTATGAAAATATTACATTATTTATCAGGAATTCGAATCAGTAGCAACTCACGTTAATGCTATTTACTTTATGTTATTTGGCAACCGAATTTATCAATTAATAAATAATTATTACAACTTAACTAATTGTCAATATTTGAAGGTGAACTCATAATGTAAAATCCTGATGCCCAAGTCTGATGACCGCAACGACAAATACATATGTTGTCTTAAAGAAAGTTTGCATTTGACAGTTGTGCCTGTAATACAAAAGAGTAAAGGTGATTCAATAAATGACATCTGAGACCCGTCGTATAGTTATTTGACTCCACAATCAGCAACCGGACCTAACAACAGTCCCGTAAAACACTTACCAAGAAGTAACAGTAACTACCGTTCACTACTCACTGACAACAATGACACAATACATAACTACACAATAAGTTGGTCCCACATCGGCTTACGACAATTTAATGGCGACCGACAAATTAGCCCGTAACTCATTTAGTGCGCAATCGAGTCGTCCCCTGGCCCCCCGGCAACGTCCCCTGCCCAACTGAGTGAAACAGGTATTATTGTTTGAGTAGTGTGTGTACGATTGACGACGTTAGTTTGGAAACTGTTTGGGTATGACGATTTTGTTTTGAGGTAAATAATGTATGGGGGACGTAATATGAGGAGTCTTTGAAGTTTCAGGGTAAATGGAATAAATTATCTTTCATTAGCTGAGACGATTTAGTCGTCAATGCCACTGTACCTAGACATCATATTTACCCATTCAATAAATAGATTCTCAGAAACACTATTTTAATGCGGTTTTATCAAATTTGGGTACTCCTAAGGATTGCAGAACCAAAATAGCAGTTACTACTAAACCCTTACATTTTTATAACTCTTATGCATATATATCTAGCTGAAACCAGAAAGCCTACGTGCATGTGCAATTTAGGTATTAATAACATTTTTTTCCATTTTCATTCCATTTAGGAATGAAACACAGCGGTGAAAACCTTTCCGGGTATTACAACCTATTATTCTGGAGACAATTTCATTTGGCCATAGTGCGTCATTCTTGATTACGGCCGCACCAAGTGAGTGCGCACAAGAAAGCTCTTCATTCATAAATATTTGAGTGGAGCAAAACAAAGGGTCCGCGGTACCAGACCAATGTATTGGCATACAGCCCTTTGATCAATGGCCATATACCCTCGTGTTTGTGTTCAAATATTTATGATATTTCCGAGGATCTTACTGCCGCAGGTTCGGGTGGAATTGATGTGTTTGTCCTCTTTGGGAGATGAGTCTGATTGAAATATTGGCAGTACTTTGTTATGTCAGTGTGTTATAGGTGGTGAGAGATGGAATAATGACAGAAAACGTTTCTTAGAATATTCATTACTTTTAATCATTCATGGAATATATTGTTTTTCGTGTGTGTAAAGATGGTGTGACAACATAAACATTGTTACTCATTACATTGTTTCTGTTGCACATCTTTAAAGTTTCTTTAAGGAGAGCAACACCTACACAATCAATATTATTTTGTTTTTAAAAACATTGCCCCACACTAGGAATAATTCCTGTATCGTGGGTGGTTTACAAACACATATATTCACAAACACAAAACCAAGACCCGAAACAACTATCTATAGATCATACAAATATTTGTTCCGTGCTGATATCGAACCCTTTACACGTAGCGTAGCAGTCGATCTCTTCACTCCACCAACCATGCCGTCGCGTATGAGAAAATACAAATAAGAAGTTGTGTCTAATTGACATAATAAGCTTACACCATTGTGGTAATACTTCTTTTATGTTCCCAGTTGCCGTTTACTGCAGAACAACCTCCTCATAAAACTTACCAAATATTTTAATACCAAAGCCCTTTTCATTACCTTCGATATTCCAACAAAAGATCCATATTTATGTAAGATCCATATATTTGCACTCACCAGCGATTTATTATAATTCAGCTCCTAGAAGCACTAATTCATCAGCAGATATGCAAAATTTCAGTGGCCGTTGTAATAAAGGACCCGTAACTTAGGAGCGCTCATAAATAATTTAATCAACACTTTGGAATTGTTTCATAAAATAAAGCTTTCTTTATTGTACTTGTTCACTTTAAACGGGTTAGGATCTCGATAATCGACGCGTGAATTTCACTTAAGAAAGTTTTTTGTAATAAATTGTTTTACAGCGCAATCTGTTGGCAGTAAATTAAAACATTCTGTTATTTATGGCTATGCACTCACTGTATACAAAACTTGTTCTTAAAAGTTCAATTCGTCTCGTAAAGTTATTTCAAATATTTTGTTTGTACAAAAAATATATTGTAGTACTAATATGATATTTTTTAAATCATTAAGTTTGATAAGAAGTAGGTACCGTTGAATTTTTTTTTATCGCTTCAATATCAACATCAAATCTCATTTCTCAAAAGTAACTTCGATTAGTGCGGAAGTCTTCATTACCGTATTTCTTCGCGCAGCATTTAATGTCGCATCAGTATTCACCCACAGCCTCCATAATCGACAAAGCGGGACCGGCGAAAACGTCACAAAGTTATGGTTGGCAAAGTTGCTCTACTCACGACTCGTGTTATTAGTTCCTTAAGTAGTTTTAATGCTTCTCCTACACAATAGGCTCTCTACAGTGTCTCTTACAAGTGAAACAAGATTAATAACCCTATTTGACCTTTATGACGACTTTAACGTGACACTGTATGAAGAACACCATGTATAAAAGATTCTCGTATTTGTTTTTCAAAAAAGGCACAGCACGGAGACTTTTTAACTATTCACCTATATTCAAGGGAATAAAATAAAATATCTTTAATTTTACTATGTATGGCTGCTGGCGTCTTTTCGGTCTTCTGTACAGAAGACGTTCATTATTTCTCTTTTGAGTTTTAAAACTTAACGTACCAACAATGAGAAGGTACAGGTTAACTACTACACCCTGATTTCACGCGAGCTTCACACCCTCACAAATTCTTTACGAGTCTCTTCGAATCGAGATCTTTAGGATCTTTGGGAATTTATATTTTAAGAATAACTTAAAGCTGGTATTCCCATATTCATTTTGAAAACCATTCAAACATTTTCTGTTCATAAATCTCCGAATATAGCTACGTGGCAGCCCTGTACATATAACATATTCAATTAGGCGCCGCGTAGACCCCGGCCGCGGCGCCCGCGCCCGCGCCGTGATGCATTGCGTACCACCCTTATTTGTTGAGGCTCAAACGTACTCCATAATTAGTCGTCATTGCGACTTGTTTCCGAGTTTCTTCGCATAATGATCATAATTGTACGGGTATGTCTTTTGTTTTTGTTGAAACATAGCTCAAGGGTGAATGTGATATGGGTGATATAATCTATATTATAATATATTAGGAAAACTTCACATATGATTTGTATCTTATGTGCCCAGTAAAAATGTTTATAATCAGAGTTCACATCAGAAAACGGTGATTACAATAACATTGACATAGTCAGGGCTAGATATAAAGAACAAAGTAGGTACGCCTCTTAATTGACTACGCCTTCTAAATTTATTGTGAACACAATATTTCTTATTGACAGTATTATATAAATCATTTCACAAAGCAATGACTTCATTCAAATGGTAATCCATGAAAATGAATAATACACTCGTGATTCAGATGTTAATATTTTTATCGACTTTCCAATGAACCGCGAATAGCTGTTAGGGGTGGTTCACCGAGCAATCACTGCTATTTGTCACTGTCCCATTCACCCACCATTGAACTTGTTCAATATAATTATATAATATATAGATCATTAATTAATTATACACCAGTAGCATTTGACTCGGTTCACACGGCCTTCGGGGATAGGTAAACATATTATAAACACTCAATTCCCATTAGGCGCTGGAATTCAGTTAGAATCATAACACGGTTAGCGATAACTAACTCGGCGCATGGTAACTGGTAAGTTGTGGATCAGTAGCGGAACGTGCTAACATATACTCTTACTTGTCTTCTAAGGAATCTATTGAAGCTATGAAACAGTTCACAAACCAAGAATTTGTATTAAGTTCCTAGTAAACGAGCTATGGCATTTCCTTCAAATGGCCATTCCAGACACAAGAATGTGTCAAGAGTTTAAAATAGATCTTGACCCTTGGGTTTGTTTCGGGATTTCTTGTAAGAAATACCGGCGCCATCTGTTATGTTAAAGAAAATCCTTAATAATGCATGATATACACCCATTCTGATACCTTCGCAACTTAAAGTATCTTTTCACGTCACAGAGAAAAAAATTGTATATACTATACTATATATCTATGGTGAACACGGATGAAATGAATAAATAAAGCTAAAACCTAAACATTTTAGTCAATAAGAAAAAGAAATACAATCAAACACATGTTGACGGGCGAAATCGTGGTTCAATGATAAATACAGCGACAGAGGTAAGACAAATGGCCGTGATCGCGAACATATCGGGCAAACAGTCCGCCGCCAGTGTCGACAGTATCGCCAGTGACGCCAGTGTCGGCGCTGTCACTACGACACTAGGGCTGACACCCACGCAAACATAAACTGGGATTAGAATTGTGCTTGATAAATTAGTAAGGGTACCTACTCGTATATTAAGACTAAACTGGTCCTTATGTACGAGGGTGAACGCTTAGATGATATTTCGGTCATTCAGAATTCTGTATTTGTTTTTAAATTTGCTAATAATATTTTATAGTGGCCAATGCATATTAATTAACCAATTTTCAATGCCACCTATCGCAGTCCACTCCCAGGTTGCGTCACAACAATCATATTAATGTAATTGTGGTTACATATTTGACGACACGGTTGGCGCAGTGTCTAAGCGATTAAATTTCTGCGCTACGTGTCGCGGGTTCGATCCCCGAAAGGAACAAATATTTGTATGATCTACAGATAGTTGTTTCGGGTCTGGTTGTGTGTGCATGTGACATGTATGTTTGTAAACTGTACCCACGATACAAGAGAACACCTAGTGTGAGGCAAAGATTAAAAAAAAAAACAAAAAAAAAACAACATGTGCTCTTTTAGTAAACCAGAGACAATTTATCGAAACAAATACCGATACAATATAGAATAGGTAGATACAGGTACATATTAATATAATCACTGTTTAAACAACATTAAAATGTACTTTATACTACATATTTAGCATTTATTAGTAGAGTATCTATATATCTTAAATTTAAAAGTTTATAAAACATAAATGTAGGCACATAGAACACACCAAGTTTGCCTAAACATACAAGCGAATAAATTCATTAATATGAACGAAATGGGGTAAAATCTATCTTTCTCAACCGCTGTACGTTGTACCTAAATTGTTACCCGGGGGCTTGTTTACCGGCACTTGCGCTAAATCGCTTGTTTAATCGAGTATCAGTTACCGCTCCGTGTACGTACGAGGTGCCTTTTGTTGGTACCTACTCTCAAGTACCGCCTACAGTCGTAAGTTTATATGCCACGTTTTGGGGCTCTCTCGTATTTAAGTTTTGTTCATGTATTTTCCTCTCAAGTTTTAAAATATACAACTTTATTTTAAATTAACTTTTGAAGCCTGCTTTAATTATTTTTAGGTCCATGAGAAATCAAAAACGTCTTGTATCATTAAATATAAGCAGTTGCTAATTAGCGCGAATAGAAAAGCATATAAAAACCGGTGTTTGACATTTACTCATTTTTTGACGTGTCAGCCCTGATTTCGTATCAGGCCTTCCAGATTGATGGTGGTATTAGGAGTGTAAGACAACGAGGCCGTATACACTGGCGGTTACAGCTGATGTAAAAACATCATTTATCTAACTGATAAGATCCTAATATATCGCCGGGACCGGAGTGATGCCGAGTGAAGATTGACTAGGATTGATAGGTATAGATAACAGGAAATCCGCAGTGTTAAAGTAGAAGTAGAATTATTAAGAATAAAGGGTTGCTACGACGTAGCGAGCGTCTCTACGTCGCTACGCTCTCGTAGCCGGTAATCAACTATCACTACGCAACTTAATCTTTAGATTTTGTTCAGCATTCCACTGTCGTGTTTTTGTGCATAATTTTTCAACTTATTTTTTCTTAACTTTATCAACGCTTATTTTACAATTTACAAGAGACGATCTCATCCTTATAATCTTTATCTAGGATAGGACTCTTTTGGATTACAAAGACTTTCAACGTTATTAAAGTAAAATAAGGAAGCAGTCGGCTACTTATTAAAGTGTCAGCAACACACCATCTAAAAGTCGATCTATCCTCTAAAACAAGGTTCCGTAAAGTGTGTGCCGCGGCACACTGTTGTACCGTGGTCATTAGTCGGTGTGCCTCGGAAAAATAAGGTTAATTACTAATAAATATTGGTTTGTTGATTATTATTAATAAATATTGTTTTGTTGATTAATAATATATGTTGATTTATATTATGTAAAAATTAATCTTTCATTTATGGTGTACCTCCAAAATTTTCCGATTTCCTAGATGTACCTTGAACACAAAAAGTTTGCGGATCACTGCTCTAAAAGACGTACTTTCGTATTTATAAACGCGCTATCTACATCCATAACTAAAACTTTATATTGCCTGTAGCCAACAGTAGTATGTGTTGGAAGCGATTATTTAATATTTAAAGTCTTTCTGAATTTAGCAACTAAAAACTCTACATCTTTTAATAAATTTTCACTGAAAGTTAAAGCTTGAAAATTCAATATCTATGTCAATATCTATTAAACCTATAAACCCTACCGGTCAACAAGCTTTATACAACAGCAATAAATATGAATCTAATTTGGTCCTTTGTCAACAAGGATTGTATAAGCCTTTGATCCGGAACTACGAGTAAATGGAAGTTGGGTTATCATGGCCCGTATAGTGCGCTGCAGCGCTGTCGCTTGCTAGACGTGGCGCCGACAAAGCGCTGCATCCAGGAATAGACAAACAGTGCGCCCGCTGAATTATAAAGTTCGGTACAAGTGCGGGCGCTGAGAGTTGGTTCACTTCGGGACCGGGTATTGCAATATTTTGGCAACGGAGAACTGTTTACTGTTGTTTTGTGTGTCAGTGTGTGTTTTATTATTGACGGCAGCGAAATGAAATAATTTTCTGCGATGTAAAACGGAGCTACTTTTACGGTTGATATTACAGTTACTTGAATTTTGCGACTAAATTTTTTCAAACTTTATACGGGCTGTTGTTTTATTTTATGAGTCATTTAGGTCTGTTTTTAGCTAATATTATTTATACGATATCAGCCAACAAATGTGCCACTGAGATGTGACATACATAAATACTTGGAAAGCGGATGCCAGCAACAAGCCAAAAAACACTTACAAATTTACCCGTTACAACGCCGTAATTCAAAACTTATCACATTTTATTACGCCTTCCAATCTTGCAGCAGTTAACATGACTTACCCGCAGAATAACTTCTAAACTTTAGCGATTAAACGTGTTCCGATAACCTCCATATAACTCCTGTGTTCGCCTACGTTGCCTGCAGTCCTGGTACCAAATGAACCGGCAATTGCTTTGGCTTTGACTCGCACATTCATCAGCCGTGCATCACTCTAATGAGTCCAGAATTCTTGCTGAATAGCTACCATTAGTTTGGGAGCGGTAATGTCCGCTGCTGGTATGAATGGAGATTAATCGTAGTAATGAATATTACACCTAGTGGATGGATTACCAGGAATGTTACCTTTACAAGTAACTGACGACACGGTTGGCGCACTGGCTATGTGATTAGCTTTCTGCGCTACATGTCGCGTGTTCGATCCCCGTACTGAACAAATATTTGTATGATCTACAGATAGTCGTTTCGGGTCTGGTTGTGTGTGCATGTGACATGTATGTTTGTAAACTGTACCCACGAAATAGGAGAACGTTTATTTAAAAAAAATATTGTAATAACATTCCTTGGTCTGACTTATTTATTTATTCATTGATAAAGTTATTCTGGAATCAAAAATGGTCTTTGTCTCAGCCTTTATAAGATTCCTTTATAACATATTCAGAACAACATTACATATATTCCAGAGAGGTAGTCTAGATTCATAATAAAAACGAGTGTACCTATACAACACAGAATCCTTGCCCATAACACCGTCGCACATAACCATTAGTCCCTCTTCTTTCGTAACTTCCGGTACAACTATGTGCGTTTCCCGCCCTTGGGGTGCAAGCAAGCGTCACTTCCCCTCGCGTGACCCTGACTCAGTTGCACCCTTCCGCTCAGCTGAGTGCCTCCCCGATCTAGCGCTCTAGGGTGCTCTTAAGATGATGTGTGACAAAATGCTGACTCCAGTGGTAACGGAGTACTCACTTGAATAGTGGGTCATGGTTCAAATTCTTGGCGTTTTTATTTAATACTAGCTGTGCCCGCGACTTCGTTCGCGTGCATGTCGGAACTTAACAATGTATTTTTTAGTGAAACTTACTCACTACTCACTTAACCCTATTATTTTCCAAAAATAAAAGATTTTTTCTAAAATAAAAGTAGCCTACGTTACTCCTTATTACATCAGCTACCTGCCAATAAAAGTCCCGTCAAAATCGGTCCAGCCATTTCAGAGATTAGCCTATACAAACAGACAGACAGACAAAAATTGTAAAAAATGTTATTTTGGTGTATGTACCGTATATATATTCATATGCATGTAGTAAAAAACGGTTATTTCAATATTACAAACAGACACTCCAATTTTATTTATATGTATAGATGAGCACTAACTGAAACTGAAATGCTTTTTTTATTTATTGTAACCGTAATGTAGAATGGTAAACCCGCAGTAATCCTGCACTCTCAGCATCCCGACTACCTTCTACCTATAGTTTATTGTTGAAGTCGTTCCGCAATTAACAACTGGGGTAGGGATTTAGATGCGTCAAAAGAATTTATTATAAGCAAGATTCAATTCCATTTCCATCTGTACAAGTTCCCATTACTTGAAATATATTATAATCTTATAATCGCACTGCCTCATTGGTTTAGTGGTCGAAAGCGCGACTGCTGAGCGTGAGGTCCTGGGTTCGATTCCCAGGTCGGGCATTGTTATTGGGGTTTTCTGTATGGAAATTCTCAGTAGCAGAACGGAGTCTGGAACTGTGCCCGGTAGATGGCAAAAGGCTCGCCCCCTATTACATAGGACTCAATAACAGCATCGGCGCGATGTGGGTGTACAATACTACACCTCTGCATAACCCTTCGGGGAATAAAAGCGTCATACTATACTTATAATTTTTCCGAGGATCACTTCAATATTATCTTTAATTACACCATACACACATGTATAAAAAACTATAACGCCATAAGTAGTTACTTATGTTCAGTAACAGTATGCCAATAAACAACTAAAAACTAAATTAGTCTTAATCAATCATTACTCCAAACTAACTACAAATTTAATCTAGCACTAAAAGGATTAATATTTCATTATCCAAAACAAGCCACATAGCTTGCGCCCTGCAATCTGCATCCTAGTACTAGGAGCACGGTCCATCCAACTTTCACACTGTGCACGTTAATAAATAGTTGTTGTTTGCGCTGGAAACACACGGCCGGGCGGTCGATGCGGGCACGCGCGCCCTCGTACGGAGCTGTGTGTGTCAATTGGTTGTGTTGTGTAAGTTTTAAGTACTAACTGCCGAACTTACTAGACTATGGAAGTGCTTTATTGATTTATAGGATGTTTAATTGCTTTTATTAGTACTACAAGTCTTGTTTAACTTGGATACCAATTATAATTAATTGGAGTGATAAAGTTTAATATCTAGTGTACACCATATGTGTGACGGTGTGGGTTTGAGAATTTTTTCTTTCTGTTATGTGACCTCTCACATACATTTGGAAACTGGTAAGCATTGGCATCCAGGTGGTCTGTGAAGGTATGCTATACAAAGACCCTCATCTCTCAGTCTTCAAGCGTTCGTTTTGAATATCACTGGGGACGACCTCGTCCTCGCGTCTGAACCCATGGTCTACAACCACCATTTCCATGGCTAACATCAGCAGCGTGTCCATCCAACTATTCCTTATATTTCCCAGTTAGAGCACATCGTTCTTAAACTCTTAACTGTTCATAATAGAGTTATTGGTGTAGAGTTGTTAACTAGAGGCAAGTATAACGCGTCACTTAGGAAATTGGCTCCTAATATGGAGCTTTATTGTCTCTCTCTCTCGCTCTAGTTGACTGTTTTAATTCAACTGCATTGCGTTTATGTGTGAATGGAACTTTTCGAGGCTGCAGCGTTATGGCGATTGAATCTTTAGCCTCTACTTGGTTTAGATGGTAGTTTTACGATGTACGAGGATTTTTTGTAAATATAACAACATGCTTCATCTTAAATATTCATATTCAATCTTATTTGTCATCATAACAACATGCTTCTTGAGTTCTCGAAATGTATGGAATAAAAAATAATTTTGGAAAATTTTAAGTATATATTTTTAACACCACACATTAATTAGTAACAACTATAAAGGACCTGAACAGTCAGTAAGCATCAACACTATATTGCCGACTAGTTAGTATCGCCTGAAGGTGATGAAAGATTCTCATGCTCGTAAGGACTCGACAGAAGAAGAAAAAAATATAAATTTTTCGTACTATACCGGTGATTTATATTTTTGTTCTCGTTGAAGCGCCCCATCGTCAATCGTCAAATTTATTACTTACCATGCCGTAGCCGCACTGGAGCTGCACCTACATTGTCACCACCTACTCAATACATACACACACACTATATGTACTCAAAGTGACGACACGGTTGGCGCAGTGGCTAAGTGATTAGCTTCTGCGCTAGGTGTCGCTGGTTCGATTCCCGCACGGAACAAATATTTGTATGATCTACGGATAGTTGTATCGCGTCTGGTTATGTGTGAATGTGACATGTTTGTTTGTAAACTGTACCCACGATACAGTAGAAACCCTAGAGTGGAGCAACGTTTTTAAAATATATATTTGAAAATTTAATATATGTTTATAAAAATATTTCGAACTATGTCAAACTGTCTGATACTCATTCTTTGAACACTAGGAATAAACACAACCTTGCTGTACATGCTACGCGCCTCCACAGAATAAGCAACTCGTTCATGGGACAATGTATATGCTTTTACAATAAACTTCCCAATGATATACGTAATTTAACATTAAAGAAGTTCAAAATTGTAATCAAATCTAAACTTTGTAAAAAAGGATACTATAAAATTCGGACTATTTAGATGACAAAAACGCTTGGGATTGAGCCGCTCTTTAGCCTTTCCTTTTTTTTTATATACAATTTTTGCCATTAATTATTATATTATTTACGTCATTGTTTTGATATTGTAATGTCGTTTAAATTGAAATTATTTCTTATACATATATAACCGCTATACATTGTAAATATGAGTGAGATCTAGGCTGAACGCTCTTAATTTCATTAATTCTCACGATAACTAATGCATGCTTGCACTCTGTTGCGACAGGTTAGCTCAAATAGTTATGGCACTTTCTTCAAAAGGCTATTCCACCCAATATTTGTCTCACATAAACCCTTACATCATTACAATCTGTCTGGACTTTAAAATAGACTTTGACCCCTGAGTTTGTTTCGGCGTTTCTTCTCAAGGATAGTCATAGGAAATGATAAATAATTTCATTTCATTTCAAAATAAAAACAAAGAGTGCTCGGTGTATAACCCCAACACTACACTGGGTTTACAATAAACACCGACATATTTCTATACGCAAAGGTATTTGTTTGTGCATTATTCATTTTTTGGGACATGCATTTTTAGCTTTGTTACGTTTTTTTTTATAAGTTTGCTGTACCGTGACCCCGGTGACGTGTCCACAAAAGTATTTCACCTTTTTAATTTATTATTTAAAAATAAAGACGTGTAGAAGTATTAAATAATATTATCTTTAAAACCTGGTACCAACTGATGGCATATTTGCAATGACTGTTAAAAATAATTTAATTCCTAACACATTGAAATGAATTCAAAACCTATCCGGCAGGTAACGAGTTGAAGACAAAACTCTTTGACTCAATACCTCAACTCGAGAGTCATACAACAATAATCATTAAGTAGTCTACCATTGTTGAATATCACGAATGCCGTAATTAAATCTAAAATAAGTCCTAATCTCTATAAATTCTGCTACCAACACAGAGCTAAGTGGCTTATAGACTCATCGAATCCGTATTTCAATAAAAACAATGTAAATTTAACTCAATACCGATCTATCGGGATCGTTTACCTGATTAACTTAATTAAAATTCTGAATCGAAATGTAAATCAAAATTCAAAATCCGAAAGTAATCCGAATATAATTCGCGGAATTTAAATTAACGAAATTAGTATTAATGAATGAAATGAATGATTGTCGGGTAACACATCGGCTCAGCAGTGATTGGGAACCATTAGTTAATGAGATAACGTTAAACCTCTTTGGTAGCACCGCCATGTTAATTAGCCGAACTATTCGGTAGGCTCGCATAATAACTGATTAATTACGTTCGGTACAGTTTTATAATTAGTTTCATTGATCAGTCGTTTATATCTAATACTATCAGTACTAAGTTCTGCTAATCTAATTTGTATTGGTGTCTGATAAAGCGTGGAGTCAATTACGATTTGGTTGATTAGCTCGTTCATTTTGATAATGGTTACTTTATTGGTTGTATGTTAGAGTAAGTATAAGATCTTGCATTCGGGCTTTTGGTTCTTCGATCACGTCAAATAATTTTCCGGTCTTGCCTGGAATTGTCCGACGAAGCATCTAACTTCGGATACAATAATATGATACTACCTAGTATAAAATCTACTCTAACTAATAAAAAGGATTACCAATAAAATAAAAATAGAAAAACATAAAAAACACGTCTCTCACTGGAACGACACCTCTGTTGATCCCACCGCAAATCAAACATGCAAGCGACATTATTGATATATTCAATGACGTCACACGCACGAATGAAACTAATATATACATAAATATTAGCGATCAACATCAAATATTGATCACGTCCAATTAAATAAACGTGTTCCAGAACACCCTTGATATTTTGTATGGATGCAGTTGTATTAATACTGAAATCCAATTGATTCGTTTAAAATTGATTCTAGCCTATATATATGGCGAGCGTCTTTACAAACAATGGTTATACTGAAGAGACATTCAATCTAAACGTGTGATTAAAATATTCGGGATCGTGAACACTAAATGTAATGCTCGACTGATTCTAGAAAGGCACGAATCGCCGAAACGGATTTGGCTGTGATCGTTTTGTGCATTCAACGAGTGAAAAAAACTTTTAATTGTTGTTTAAAAGACAATTGTATTCGTCAAAGATAATAAGATACCTAGAATATATCGCGTGGTAAAAACATCACTCTCTTTAACAACACAAAATAACAGTCATATCGGTAATGACAATAACCTAATGTCGCTTTGACTAAGCTCCTGTGCAGGGCGACGGTATCGATTTGGGATCAATATAAATATGTACTTCATTTTAAAACTCTTTATGAACTCTTATATTTTGTATATCAACCTAGGATTCATTTAATTATAAATGATCCCTCTCTAGTTCTTTCGTGTGATTGTCACCAGACATCTCGAAGCTAGCACATTATTGACCCACAAACTCTAATATTTTTACTTTATCTCTAAGCTCGGGTCACACAGATCTGTCTAAATTCCCGGGGCGGTTCAATACAAGGACTGATCCGCTCTAGATGGAGGACACGCTGCCTTTTGTCTTATGTAACTGAGCACTGAACCCTCAGATAATGCTGAAGAATATACATATTGGATGGCACTCGGTCAAGGAATTGAAAAACAAAATTGAAATATTCGATTGTGTATGTAGTTCTGGATGTACGGAATAAGAACTTGCAAAGATGGATTTTTTTGAAATATAATATGACATAGCATGCAATGCCTACAGAACAGTCCTGTGCCTATAGGACTGTGGTAATTGTCGCCATCGTTCCTAGTGACAAAGCTATTGAGACAAAGGAGGAGTCATGCACATTTTAAATTTCGCACTACAATTGAACATATCATTACATCAAAGCTCAATTACACACAAGTTGAAGGATTCTAACTCAAACTAAATTTTATATTTAATTTCAAACTAAATGTGGTCGCAGTTTAGTATCAAGGCAACATTTAAAAATGCGTGAACTGAAATATTTCCAGAGAGAATAAAATGGCACTGAAATGACATGCTAAAACTAGAATGATTTATCATGTTCATATTACATACTTAGTCTTTCTCTACTTTGCAAGATAAAAGTGGATCCCTCCGGTACAAACACGGGGAGCTTAAATAGGGCACAGGTGAGAATAAGTTACTCGTCCTTCGTCCATAGGCACCATTAAGCAGACCCTTCCCGTCATATAACTTGCTCCAAGATAAACGAATTGTCTCTGGAATCACCTGAGGACCCAATGTTTTCGTTTCCATCCCTCAATTAGATAATTGTTGCTACATGCTTAAATAAATTACCTTAAACTAATAAAACACTAATTCTCACTACTTAAGCAGCAAAGAATTTTCTTTCTCCGTTGCTTTTCCTACATTTTCTATCACTTACAAATGCTGTCGCTTAGCATAAATAAATGAGGAAAAGTTCCGACGATATGTCAATGTAATTTGGGAGTAGTTGCAGACGTCCGAACACCTACAGCATTAAATATCGACGACGCTACATCGGGTGAGCATGAAATATTCAGCGGCGAGCGAAGCGACGACGAGCGGCGCGCGGCGGCCCCGAGCCTCTAACTACGAGTACCACCCGCCTTCTACGTACGAACGAGCACATTCCACCGACTCACTATTCATTGCTCTCTCGAGCCTTGAATTCTGGAGTGGCGAATCTAAAAAGCAATGTATAGTCAGGTGCTGCGCAACTCGATTCGTCTCCGAATATTTTATACCCGAGCTCCTGTAAGCGCGGCTGATTGTCACCCGTCAAATTGTAACGCCGTATTTCTTACACTTTGCGAGGGATGTGGCCGCCTGAAGGCCGCCCCTTGTAAGCGCCGCTGTAGTTTATAGCCCGCAAAGGGTTCCCCGATATTGACAACCTTTTGTGAGAACTGTCTCTACGAAATATACGAAGAGATTCGACGGCAACGCTGAAATAAAGGGGCCGTTATGTGAACGGATCGGCGGAACCAAATGTTGGTCGCAAGCCAATTTTTTTACTAAGTCTCCATCATCCTGTTAGGGGCATGTTTGTCTATTACGATCCTCTTTCCCGACAGGGGGGGATTATCATTTTATTCTCGTAAAAAAGCTTAACTAAAATGAATTTAAATATCACTTTCTGGGACGTACAAATTCATTGTCACTTCAGGAACGATAGACTGAGTCCACGTGTCGTCGCTCCCAAAACTTTTCCCATTATTAAATTTTCGGGAGCGCAAGGGAGTCCCGATAATCCCCGTAATAAAAAGCCTTGCCAAAAGTGTATTAGATGTTAAAAACGTTAAGCAAAATCTTATTATAAGCAAATCTAATAGAAGGCGGTTTCCTTGGCCCCAGTGTGCTCACACAAACATGATTAGGGGCTGGGGAAGGCGGCCACGCATAATTGTTGCTATTGGGCTAATTTGGCGTCCATTACTTAAGAAGTAGCGCTTCAGATGTGTAATCGTATTACTCTTTTGTGGTTGCGCAGCCTTGCATTATTTGTTCGTGAATGTGGTGACTAGTGGTAGCCAGTGGAGACTAACATAAATGTAAGTTCAATTCATTTGTCTTTACAAATGAACTCAACATGCTACGAATGTATGTATAATGCCTCACATGTTTAAATGAGGAGATGAAGAACTCAGTCTTGTGAAATAAAGCTCTTCTTCAAAACACGTGTTTGACAAGTGAATATGAGAGGCGGTGCATTACATGAATTAGCATAACGTTCAGGAACTTGGGCGGTGTGCACACAAATGTTAATAAATTAAGTCGCGGCTCAGAGGACCCTTTCTTATAGGCTGTGAATAATTTGTGGCAGCCGGCGCGAGCTGAGTCAAGTTATAGGCTCAAGGTGAAATATTAAGTGTTAAAATTACATAATTATTTTTGTTATGCTTGTAATCTCTGAAGGGGTTTTGTTAAGAAGAGAATGTAATCTTCGTCGTCGTGTTTAAAATTTTAATGGAATTAAAAATATTCATCGTTTTCTTAAAGTTAAAAGCAAAAATAAATTTATCCTCAAAGGACCACCGGCAGGGAGGACAGAAGCTTCATTTAATAACTAACTTCATTTATTAATTGTTTTTTTTGTTTTAAGTTATCTATGCTATTATATCTTCAGTGTTTGCTTGTACCGTTTGGAGAGGGAAATCATAAATACAGCCTCTAAAGAAATCTCGCTTTTGCGAACACTTGAAGAGAGCTGGATTGTATTTCATTTAACCTGTAATGGTAAATGAACTTTGGTCAGTATATAATTACCAAAACCCATACCACGCTCTGCACTTTACTAACGTGCACTCATTTAGATGGGTTTTAAACGACTTCTAAAAAAGGGGGAGGTTCTCAATTCGACTGTATATTTTTTTTGTTTCTTGATATTTAGTGTTACTGAGTAATTTTAGTCTTCTTCGGCGGTGTCGTCATGTGCTCGGAACATGATAACCGCGCATACCGTGGTACTTAGTCAGCTAAGTGCGTTACTGAGCTGACTGTACATTGTTCACTGAACGTTTTAGGTGTCTTTCTATGCCTTCAAAACAACAATATAGAAAATATCTTGTGTCTCAAAAATCATGGGTCTTACTCAAAGCCACGATATAGATCAATTTACAATAAATCTGAACATTCATCATGTATCAGTTAATTCTGCAGTCCGCCAACCTAAAGAAAACGGAATGATTCAAAGCGCTATTTGTGTGACGTTGCAAGTGATACACGGGAGACCGTATTATGACGCGCCATGAATGCACGGAGCTGACAAGTGTAGAATGGTGGTGATGACCACGCCTGTTGTCCACGCAGGGTTAAGCTGAGGTGTAGTGTTGTGCAACCAAGTTTTGCCGATGGCATTATTAAGTCACATGTAATAGGGTCGAGCTTGTTGCCAACTACCGGAAACAATAACAATCTTTGAGTTGGTAGTGAGAATTTTCCTACAGAAAAAGCTAATGATACTTTAGCCAACCCGGGAATCGAATAATCGGAGATGACGCACAACAGCCGTGCTTATTAATACTAGATCAGTGAGGCCGAGAATACTGTGTGGATATTAATAGTAAAATACTCGTAGATCCTAGTTACATTTCAGCAGTTGGTAACTTGGGAACATACAGTTATTGTAGGAGCCCATCATGTAGTTCTGAACTTGCTCGTTGTGCTTTCGGCTTAATAAACTACATACATGCATTATTATTTCATTTTAATTTATCCCTATAGCAAGACTGTAGTACCTATTTTTACATAATGATAATGGATTGAGCATACGTACTGCTCAATCCATTATCCTTTGACGACACAGTTGGCGCATTGGCTAAGTGACTAGCTTTCTGCGCTTAGTGTCGCGGGTTTGATTCCCGCACGGAACAAATATTTGTATGATCTACAGATAGTTGTTTCGGGTCTGGTTGTGTGTGTATGTGACATGTATGTTTGTAAAAATGTACCCATGACACAGGAGAAATCCTAGTGTGGGACAATGTATTTAAAAAAAAAATATGTATAATGCAAGTAGAGTAGTTTTACCTAATACCTATTTTTTTCCAAGTTTTGTGCCCAATAGAGTCTTATTTGAATACAGCGCTTATGAAATATTTATTTTTGATTCGATTTTTAGTTTTCAGCTGAAATAAAGTTCAAGAACGATGTAATACTTGGGATGATAGGCGATCGACAGGCTGACACCTGTCACTTTGATGTAACTTAATAAAATATTGCTTAGCTATAATTGTGTATCAGTCAAGTAAAAATCAATGGAGGGCAATGCGTTACATACGAGTATATATGTATATTTCTACTGTATCATACATATTATCGACAAGACTCTTATTAGCCACATACTCGTACTATATACTCGTACTGGGTAATTAGATCACGATGACTCGTAATTATTTGAAGGTAAACATTATTAATATGACTTTGTTAACTTTGCTCAAACAGAAATATGATTTAGTAATATTTTTTTGGGAACAAAGTTAATGATAAATGTGCTCAATTATCGCTCATAATCTTGTTTCAAAGAAATCATCACTAATTCTGGTAAATAGTTCGATGTTGAATATAATCCACGAATTAGTTCACTCTGTAATAACTTAATTTTCGGAGTAATTTAGGATTAAAGAGCAGGTCTTACTACTATCTTGTTAACGTCTGCGGCTAAGCTTAGTGAACCGGTGACTTTACTGTTGTGTACAACACTGAAACTGTTTGTGTTAACATCACAATTATGTGTACATACACATATGTGTGGTACAGGTACCTAATTGACCAATATCAACCTTTTAAAGGATGCGAAGTGTGTAAGCTGTCCCTATTGTTATGCATATATGTATGTATGTTTGACTCCAATTGAGTCTGTTATTTTTTGCCTGTTTTTACAGGTTGATATCACGCATTAATATAACTAATTTAATTTTTTATTGTTACAGGTAAGCCAACACACCTCACCATCAACTTGTTCAAGTAAATAGCACAAATGCACTCCTGCATCAATTCTTGCAGGATTTATTTGGTATCTATTATGGTAAACACAATTATATTATTTTAAAAGATACATAATACCCCATTACTTAATCCCGAGGATTTAATTTAAATCTAAATTCTTCAGATACAAAGCCAACATCAAAATAAATTGTTTCTCAGAGAGAGAATAATAAAGCGAAAGATGATTGCTGTTATGTTTTATTTTACATTGGAAACAGTAACGAGCTTTCACTTTTATTCAATTTTAGACTCAGCACATTTATGATTAGAGTCGATTTTCCTATACCGAACCATCGGGCTCTGTAGTTGTCATCCCGAGAAACAATAGTGACAATTCCATAAAATAATAATTTGCACTTGTTAACGATAACAGTTTTTGTTTAATAAAACAATTTTGATTTTACGTATTAGTTACTGTGAGCGCTCCGTAGATATATGGATCACACTATATTTCGTGATTTATAGTTTTAAAACATTATACACTTTCCAATTTTATATTGAGTTGTAATTTTTTTAGGTATTTATTAAATACATATGTGAAATAAAGCCTCGATGGAAACGCAACAGTGACTGAGTCTTTGAAATTATGACCGAAATAACACACAGATAGAAAAAAAATCATAGCTCGACTTACATTGAATTACAGCAGCGATGGTTTACAATTCTCTTCAGATAATTATTTCTTCTTCAGATAATAATTATAATATTGATGTAGCTGATGTCCTTAAATTTCCCCACAAATAGTATCAAACTTGAATAAAAAGTTATGTGCGCTAACTCAAGACAGATAAGTAAATACAAGAAACTTGGTTTAGCTGAATTCATATTATAGTCGTAGGTAACACATTATTCCACATAAAATGTTTTAGTTCTGTGGACAAGATCACTTCACGTATAAATTGCACATTAGTGTACTTACTTTATTATTTTTCTTTACTGCTTTTTGACTTTAATTTGAATTAAAGGGACTTTGAGACTAATTTATCTTTATAAGTTGCGAATTTAGCAGTAATTAATTAACGTTAAAGACGTTTTAATTCCCACTTAGCAAATTAATAATCATATTTTCAATGTTAATTTTATTAAGTGGAGAGATACCTGTTTTAACTTTAGGAAAGTTACTTATTTGCTTTACAATGAATGCCGTGAATACAAATTGCTTGAATAGATGAAAAATGTTTCAATTTACTTTGCAAAATAAATGACGAGATTTTATTTGTAAGAATACAACCAAAGTCCAAGAAGAAACGCCTGTCTATTGTAGACTATGCTATAGTATTGTCTTAGATAGGACATCCTCGAATGAGATCACAACATATTAAGCGTCAGCAGTCAGTCGAATAGTTTTACTGCCAACCACCACAATTACTGCAGATTCTAGTCATATTTAAGACTGTCTCACCAACGTCAACTACCATCTATGACAGCAAAACATAAAGGAACGTCCGAAGTGCAATACCAGTTCTATTATAGAGCAAGCAGCCTCTATTCTATGCAATCAGCCATTCACTATGACCCATAGAGCATTCACAAGGCAATTGGGCCCGTATACACCTCTCCGTACCGTACAGCTTAAGGTGCCACCACACTCCCGATCGATACAAAACTGCAATTGGCCAGCGATAAATATTTATGGATGTCGCGTGATACGTACATTGGTACAATCAATTGATTGCTAGCCGTGATTGACGACCCGTCAATACGTTCGCTTGTACCGATAAATGATCGAGGACCACTCCAATGTTTTTGTTCAATCGTAAGAACTGATGGACGGCCGAATCAATCGGTATCAATCAATTGATGCTATTACAGCTGACACCTTGAGATATGAAGAGACTATTCAGGTAGGCTGATCTGCATTTAAATGTCTTGAAAGAGATAGTAATAGTTATGCTAATGGACGTTGGAAGTAAGATTAGCTGAAGATTGCTTCTCAAGTACGTATCGAACTCTATTATTGTTAGGGAATGGTTTCTCTCGTAATTTCCGGATCGCGTAGAAACAAAAGTAAGGCTCATGAATTCATGTTTTATGTATGTGGCACTTGACTTTTTTCGTAAACTGCTAAGCTGATTTTGATAAACGAAGTACTGTTCCATCTGTCTTAGTGGAACGAGAAAGTGCATTAACATTTTGCTTGTTTACTTTTTCTCAATTATTCCATTAAGTCTTAATAAATGTTCCCCTAGTAACACTGAAATTCAATACAAAATAAAATACGGAAAATATAACGTTTATTTTTAATGTTTATTGAAATGGAAAAAAGTTGCATCATAAATAAAGAATGATGAATATTGTTTTAGAATGTGACGTTTAAATAAATTAACGTCGACTTAATTAACGTCAGAATACTGGAGTGAGTCCGGGGCACTTCTGAGTTTTAACGGTTATAGGGTTATTGTGTTTATAATAATCCACAGAATAATATCATAATATCGCGAACAATTTACGTTTATGATCGCGAAGAGAGCAGCATGTGTGATCATAACACAGGGGCTACTTAGCTCGCATTATCGCGCGCCATACGCCGTAAGTCGGCATTACGGCAGTTACAACACAGGCTCCTACTTCTCGCCGCAAATAACAAAGTACAGAAGGTCCTTAAAACGCGAAATAATTGCCTACGTGTACGATTAAAAAGAAATGATCTTGAATCATGCCAGTCGTTATCGCACTGGCTTTGAGAAATGTGACACGAGAAATTCAAATAGATAATATGTTGTCGCGAATATGCAACGAATTACTAATCTAGCTGTTAACCGACCTGACTTTCGACTGTATCACATAAATACGGTTGTTTTACGCAGCTTATCGCAATGTACGTTGTATGCAACGCCGAATTGCACAGTGTAGGTACCCGTTGATTGTCCGTAAACGCAGATTAGGAGATCCGTAGTCTAATTACGTAAAAAAGCGACAGCAACGCGACAGCTACGCGACAAAAATCACTCACTGTCAGCCAATACATTATATGACATTAAAATTACGTTTGACAGAAGCTATCGCGCAATCTACGCCTGTCGCTACATCGGTAATTAGGCTGCCGATTCTTTAGTGATGACGTTACAGCCGACCAGCAGCCTAATTACGCCAGTCGCTACATCGGTAATTAGGCTGCGGCAGCCCAATTACCGATGTAGCGACAGGCGTAGATCGCGCAATACCTTCTGTATATTTCTGTCACGTGGCTGTTGCGTTGCTATCGCTTTTTTACGTAATTAGGCTGCCGAATAAATAAAGAATCACACCGAAATAGTCTCTGCGCAAATTTACACATCGCACATTACATACGAGTTGACCTTCTCTACCTATCTGTTTGTGCCTTCACAGAATAGACTCTCCATATTCCAGCTATAGACACAGTGCGTCTTCCCAAAATAATATCTTGTAAGAAAAAGGCCTTGTTATAGAAGTAAGTCCTCAGTAAACAACTGCGCGGGTAGTTATTGAATTGATATAGAAAAACTTTTGTATATGAAATGTATACCTTCCTTAATACGTTTTGTATGTTTGGTAGTTTTATTGTGTTTCATGGCCGTGTTTGGATATTTGGATATCAGACAAAAGAAGTTAGTAGTTGGATAGTAATGTTAAAATAATTAATTTAATGATTCATTACAAATTAAATCTTAGAGTTATTACTTGTTAATATACTCTATATTCCCCATTAATAATTCTTAGATTTAACAATTCACTAAATAATACGTATTCGAAAGTTGTCATGTTTGAATTTGACACCAGAAATCTAATCACACAACAGATTCACACAACCACACAACGTTCCTCTATCCAGTGAATTCTTTAAAACACAAAACACGACACCAAAACGAACTACTCTCAACCCTCGAAATAATAACGAAATAAAAAAGCAAACTATAAAAAGTTCCATTACAGTTTCTACGAGTGCACTCCAGTGCTGTGATTGTGGCCTCAAATATAACGGCCTGCCGCACTCTGGCCGCAAGCTTGGCGTAAAAACTAACGCCGGCCTTATTTCGGCTTGGTCTGATAATCTTTATTAATAGGAAACCCTTGGACTTTTTGTTGAGATATGAGGCTGTGGCCTGTTGGGCTTAGTGGTATGATCTTGTGGGTTAAATTGCTAAGTTATGACAGCTTTACTGAAAACACAAGTTACAAAGTTACAAGCTGCGGAATAAAGTTTGAAAGTATAATATAGCTATCATAATCAAGCAGTGTGCATAAGCAGTCATAAATTATTACAGATATTAAAAATGACCCAATAATACCAATCTGGTACATGCTATTATGACTAATCAATGTTTAATTAATTTCAAAGCACCTTAATTTAAAACCCATTATTGAAAGTTGAACCGACTGCCCTGTTACTGGAACGGCCTTAAAAACAAATGTGCCACTTAACAGAATCGGCACAAATTTGGTCGTTTCATTTCATTAAGGCTCACACACATTTACATAACTTCATATGTTAAAGGTATTCGTGTCGTGTAACCTTGTTTAACCGAGATTCGACCAGCTGTCCGGCGCCGTACAGAGCCGCCCGGCCGCTCTGTCCGGCAGGTGGAACTTTTAAATGGCGGTCGAGCGTTGCGTTGTGCAAAACTTTTAACGAGCTTCCGGCAAGCCGGGCCGTGCTGTTTAATCATAGTTTTAAATTGCAGTACACAAGGGCTCGCAAATACACATACCACAACTTTGTATGCTATGTTGTTTGTGACACAGATGCGTGCGACTTATTGCGTCGTTTATATAATGTGGCATAAACAGCCAATAATCGTGTATCGGCTGCTTGTCATTCTGCACGGAATACCAAGTCAAGAGAAAAGGTCTTTTCTGAAGCACGTAAACGATAGCCCAACGATCTATCTCACTGTTCATTTCTTAGATTACACGCCCCACTAAGTCCAGTTCAATGACTCCTTAAAGTGGACTGTCTGATAAAAACAATGAACACTCCCAGGCACCTGCATTCACTCTGTTTACGTTCCATTCCCTTGAATAAACAGATAATAACCAGTTAAATGGCAGTCGCGTTGACTGACAAAGTACAGGCGAATTTCATAAACAAACTTATGCAAATACGGCCACTGAAGTAGCTCCCCTTAAATATAAACCTGTGAGGCATCTAGAAAGACAAACGCGCCACCCGCTGTCGAACCAATATAAATTTTATTGCGTGGTAGTAAGATTGATTTTGTGGAGATAGAATTTGGGGTCATGACATAGCGAAGTGTTTACGTGCCGGCGAAAGTCGGAGTTGTTTGTTTTTTTTCTTTGGCTATAATTTCCGGATCGATGGTAATGTGTGAGACGGTAATAAATGGCGGGAGCGAGTGCTTTCCAACAGGCGACGGCGACGCGTCAGTGTCGCGACCTGTGCAAACAGTACAGAACGACCAATCCATACAATGGGCAATTAAATCGCTATCAAGATTGTATTAAATCAAAAATAAATTGGACGCCAAACTCAATAAATTATTGCTTAATCGTGTGCTGCGGAGTGGTTCTGAAGCCCAAGACACTGCTGACAAGTTTACATTACAAGCGGTTAACGCGGGTTTTGCAAGCTCGAGAATACGACGTCCATAATATACCGAAACAATTATAATCATTTAAATTAACAATTGTACTTGTTACGTAAGTTATAGAATAGTATATTACATGTAATTTAGGTTATAAATATTATTATTTAAGTTATTTAAAGTCATTAGTATTTTTTAAACATGTCGAAATAATAAATATAAATCGCTACGCTTTTCTGCTCGAATAGTTTATCTCTTTGTTGTTTTTTTAACGCTATACTTTACTTTGTAACACTAGGACTACTCTTGTATTGTGGGTTTAGAACACACACTTTTTACACTTTCACACATAACCAGTACCGAAACAACTACATATCTGTAGATCATACAAATATTTGTACCGTGCGAGGTTCGAACCCGCGACTCATAGCGCAGAAAACTAATTGACTAGTTACTGCGCCAAACGTGTCGTCGAAGGTACCACACGTTTGCGCGGAACTGTCGTTTTGCACAATCTTGAAGTAGACCTTCTGTAATTTCATAAATAGTGCGTACGTACCTACGTATCACACACCTGCATATGTTCCCACCGTCGACACACCAGGTGACAGTATCCCATGTTGTGACCCTGAAGCAACTTGATTGATGGAGAGAATTCGTAACAATAAATGATCTCTATAAACGGCTGTCGTTTTTTAATACTGACACGGATTTAGCTTACAATATAATAATAACATTACGCGTGTTATTCCGGACGGATAAGGAAGGTGTATCATTGGTGTACACTAGATAAACTTAATTTGTTATAGGTAAGATAAAAGACAAATATTTTATCGTGTAGCTCCATCCTACTATAATGAGCTCAATGCCCTGGATCGGGACAATGATCTGGAGAATACATAAGTAGGCCGCATAAAATACTCAAACCGTCAGGATAATTATAAAAGAAATGCCTATTGAATATAATCAAAAAATGTATCTATAATATCGATAAGTACCAAAAAGAACAAATCCTTCAAATACTTGTTCTTTAGAGCACCTGTTTTTCAGTCTGCAGTGCATAACGCTGATAACTTGCATAAAACCTCTACAGTACTTAACCAATAAGGGAAATTAGATGTAACTTTGTTTACCTATGCCCCTATATCAAACGTATACACTCCTGAGCATCCCACTTTGTATATTATTAACCGGTATTTTGTTTCATGTCAATTCACACGCGTATAGTAAGTAATGGTTCGTGTTAACCCTTCATCACTCAAAGGGTATCACTCATTACAGCCGCTACGGATTTAATTACACCATTCCTTTGAAATTACACCAACTACCAACTGTAAGGGTTAATTATTATGTTTGCAACTTCGTACTACCGTTCACTGGTGTATTTGTATTGGTCCTCGATTCAGTTCCCAAGTTGGAATTGCTTTATTTTTACAAAACTAAAATCTCAGTTATCCTTTAACCCCTCTAATATAAAACGCTGAATAAAGCTAAGTCAATCTTATCATAGTCAAAAAACGTGTTTTAAAACGCTGTTATTCATGAAAAATTGCTTTAAACGGCGATTATAACAAAGGGAAGTCAGTAATACTTTAAGTTTGTTGAGAATCACATAGGCCCTAAGCTAATTTTACCTATCTTTTTATATCATTCAATGCCCTCTGCTTATTACATCTTAAGGGTAGATGTAATACACATACGGAACATGATGTTCTGTTGAAAACAGCTATTTTCGCAGGATATTGTCAAAGTTTGATGTCGGAGTATAAAGAAAGATGTAGTATGTTGTTATCTCTTTACAAGTTGTCCGACTTACGGAAACAAATCGCTGCGGCGATTGCATGTTCTAGCAGGTTACAGAATTACCATTGCTATACTTGATACCTGTTTACATAAACCGCAATTTATTTATTTTTTCCCCGGTATTGAGCATCTCATATAAACGCACACCCTGAACCAGAACAACTATCTGTAAATCATACACAGACATCAGACAGGTTTTCCAGATTTGTATGATCTACAGATTGTCGAACCCCTATAGGAATCGAACCCACAACTCGTGGCGCAGAAAACTTCGCTTTCGCAGAAAAGTCGCTTACCCAAGCCGTCAATACAATATGAATAATATATAATGATAAAAAAATAATGAAACATCGACATTGTTGCGTTTGGCTTCCAGCCATAGTTTACCCAGACGCATACTTTTTTTTTGCTAAAACAACCGTCATTCCTTTTTTAGCAACCTATAATACTAGTGGGAAATATCTAGGCATAACCTATCTTATACCAGATGTCAATCACTTGGATGTCTGATTGTTCTCCGTGACGACTGTCACACATATTTGCATAACAATCGGGACAGCTTGACGTGCTTCGGGACGCGGAACTTACATATATACGGCATCGCGCCTTCACATAGTCTGAAACAACTGATATTAACAAATTGTCACATAATTATGTATTTGTTGACATATGACGACACGGTTGGCGCAGTGGTTGAGAGATCGACTGCTGAGCTACGTGTCGCGGGTTCGATTCCCGCGACTCGTAGAGTACCTGTGTTTGAGTTTGCGCACACACTTGTGCTCTATAATATCTCCTGCGTAGTTGGCTAATCTCTCGTGAGATTGGCCGCCGTGACCGAAATCGGTCAGGAGGACATTATAATGCATTTATTAGCATGACAGTACGAGAAATGGCCAAATTGGTTTATTTTTTGCCAACGCTATAAGGTTTATTGTAGCAACTGTTACCACAATTATTGACACTGCTATGAGTGATTTAGTGGTTAGATATATAACTGACGCTAACTGTAGAAAACAAGTAAATTAAGTGACTTATATGACGGGCTAAGTGAGGTATTAACAAATATTATAAGCACATCGTTCATCGCAGTGAAGAACGTGAAAGTTCCCGGTCTTAGTGAACCGCTACGGAATATGGTAGGAACGAAAGAAGTTTAGCCGTCAGTATGCTTTTAACATGCCCAATAGGTTTATTGGTATACATGTACCTATATATATGATATATAGGTACACAGGTGCAGTGGTAGACGTAACTAGTATAATAAAATATTCAGCACGTGTGGTCCTTAACTCAATCTTGGGTAGGCGACACTGATCTGTTAAAATAGATTATACCGTGCCGTCACCATATATGAAAATCAATTATCTTTGCTTTGACGAAGGTTACGCGGCTATAGGTATGTGAAAAAAGCCTTTATCAATTCAGTACATTTACGCAATAAAGAATATTAGTTACTTAAATTTTCCATAGCCAACCCCTTCCAATTCAAATCAATTACTGTAAATATCTGTGTCCGCATAGCATTTACATCGCAGACTGATCACGCCCCGACATAAACCAGAGCCGAATAATTTCCATATATTAAAGGATTCCAGCCGACAACCTTGTAACGGCGTCCACAATTAATATAAAAAAGCTCTTCGCCCTTCTAATGTAGAATGAATTGCTTATGGCGGGGCCCATACCGCCTCTCCACCCGCCCTCACAAAACTACTTTCTGCCTTCATCAACTTTACCTAGATACACATAAAGTTCAAATTGACATGTAGCGATCGCACGCGTAATCTTGTGCGATGCAGTGCTTTGACTTTTCACTCCATTTCACAAACGTTTTTATTATTGTAATTTTAGATCTCCGTTTTCCGTTAGTCACATTCCGGGGAATAAGTTTAGTTTTATCTGTTATGTAGGGCGACGGGCCTTTTTATGGGACATACGCAATGATGGCGACTGGTTATGGTATCGTGCTCGATAATCGTGGGGTCGGACTGCAAGCCGTCGATAACGTTGGAAGGTTTGGAAGTCAAGAATGATAACTGTTTCTTATACATGTTTAAGGTCGGTGAATACACCAACATTGTGCTAAATATGTTTAAATAAAAACGTCCAATCAATTTAAAGTTCAACTCAGTTTAAAATTCTAAAATTAATAGAATTTAAACTCAATGTCTAGTTTGTACCTATTGAAATTGGGTATTGTCTAAAAGTTGTATTTTTTTTTTTATTGTTTTCATACTCAGAAGGTAAGGCAATTCAGTTTGGTACATTCAAGATATATGATATTTATTGTTCAGGAATTTTGAAATGCGATCAGTTTTTCAATAATATATAAAAGCCCATCGTATCATAATTATCCTCTTACAACACCACACACTTACCTCTTAAACAAAAATGATTTCGTGCAGTAGAGCTGGTTTCTCGTTTCCCTCGCGTCAAATATATTTTTTCCGCGACACTAGAGTCGTATTCAGCGCGCCGCTTCCTGCGCCACCGAGCTCTTATTTCATAAAGTAGGGTTTCTACGCTTCGTATTTTAGTGTTGGGTTTTTAACACTGAATTTCTGCAAGTGACAATCCTATTCAAGTACTGTCATATAAAATTGGTAAAGAATCAAAGCTGATAAAGTGTGTTTATTTATTTTGGTATTCTTTATGATACACGGATTAACTAAGGACATATCTGTGCTTTTGAAATAAATGGTTTAAATGATAATTGCAGTTTTTATCTTATGACCTCTACAAGAAAGTTCAAGTGACATCCCTGTATGGTTTAGCAGTCGCTACTGGAAGTCACGTCTTGAATTGAAATCGATTGTTGATCTGATACATGCACACCTGCATCGTAGGCTTATATTCATTCAGGCTATTTTAGTGTACCATCCCTACAATAGAGCCTGTGGAAAATCCTAGGAAATTCTATATTTTGGAATGCTAAATTGAATTCTATTCTATAATAAAGTACAACTTTATTGGTATATGAGGTTTTACTACACCTTATATACCCACATTTTACGAGTACTTGTGGATCTACCTAGTATATACATATATATGAAATGTAAATTTAATAATATTATACTTTAATGCATAGTCTCCCTCACCCTAAAAAGTTACAGCTTCGCGTTGTACAGTCTGCAATAGTCGAACAAAAACGTCAGCAACTTTACCTTCCACGTAAAATAGTAACTCGACAGCGTCTAACCTCATTGCACGGCACGACACCGTCTCAAGTTCTCTGCCGCAGTCTCCTGCAGCCGTCTGGTCCTCAGGGACGCAGATACAGGACCGAGACGATCCCTGAACAGATGCATACAATATTGCACCGACACTTTTATATTTAAAGTTTATTTTGTTAGCAATTCTTGTCTCGGGATTGGTTGTATATTTTGAACCAGTTAATTGGCAGTGTCTAACATTATTACACTTCAGTCCGTCTCCGTCAACGACCTTATAAGACAAAAGCAATCCCTTTAAAATACATAAGTAATTTTACACGTACAATATTGGAACGAAAATTTTATATTTAAAGTTAATTTTCTTGGCAGATTTTGGTAAACAATATTATTAATATTTTTTTTAGTTACTACTACAAGAACATAACTTTATATCACGCCTGTATTCCCCAAAAGGTTAAGCAGGGGTGTACTATTGTACACCCACATTTCGTCGATGCTGATATTGACTCCCATTTACCGGGTACAGTTCCTGACTCCGTGCTGCTACTTTTTAATTCAAGAAATTCTTTAATTTCCATACAAAAAAACCCAATAACACTCTGCCCGACTCGGGAATCAAACCCAGTACTGCACGCTCAGCAGTCGCACCTGCGACCATTGGCCCCATGAGGCAGTAGGTACTGAGGAAAAGTTACCATTATTATCGAACGAATTGGCAATAGCTCACGAATTGGCAATATTTCAATGAAAATACTAAGGCCTTGCTTGCCCATCCCTGACACAGTCTCCTTTTGGTCAACATTATCATTTGCCGGGAAACATGATAAAACATTTATTATCACGCTGGTTATAAAATGGTGGTGGTGGGTAATAGGGACATATGCTTCACTTAATTAAACAAGTAAAACATGTACCCATTTAATACAACCACAATAAAAATATAACATTACCAACATTAACGATACGACTCGGTTCGATACAACGCTTTTATGAATCGCATTAAATCTAATTACTTTGGTAACCCCCCCACGCGTACCCCAGCACAAGATCGTAACGTACAAATTATTAATAAAAGGAAACAGCTCACTAAAACTACCAGGTATATATATTTGTTTATAAAAGTTTTGTGGTTATTATTGCGTGTAAAAGTTTATTGCACGTAAAGTAAGGTACAAAATTACGATTGTTATTCATGAGTTCCTTTAAATGCTGTGAGTGAGGCCTTTGGGAATGCAACTTCAAATGCTTTTTGCATATATGGTATGTACTTAAACCGGAGAAAAAAGAAGCCGTCATAAATATGCAAGATGTAAAATACTGAAAAATAGTCACCGACACATTATAATTTGATCACTTAAGCTCAAAAATATTAGTTTATTCATAATTTGTACACGAGAATAATGTTAGGTATTCCCCACAGTTTATGAGTGCTGCGGGTATACCCTTACATGTTAACAATTAATAACGATATAAGTTCAACATCCGGCCTTGCTTGTTAAACAGTAACTAATCTGATTAATCTGAGCCGTAATCAGTTATTACTACGATAGGTTAAAGTTATCTTAAACGCTGCTAATTTTCCATTAAAGAGGTGTTTAAAAGTTCACCGTGTCAATATTTCAAGTTTTCTTTGTAGTATTTTTTTACATTTCTTGGTACATTATAGTCAAAGGCGTCGGCTAATTAGCGTCGGATAGTTATGGACGTCGGATAGTTACAGGCGTCGGCTAATTATAGACGTCGGCTAGTTATAGACGTCGGCTAGTTATAGGCGTCGGCTAGTTATAGGCGTCGGCTATTTAAAAGCGTTGGCCTTATATAGGCGTCGACTAGCTAAAGGCGTTGGCTAGTTATAGGCGTCGGCTAGTTATAGGCGTCGGCTAGTTATAGGCGTCGGCTAGTTATAGGCGTCGGCTAGTTATAGGCGTCGGATAATTATAGGCGTCGGCTAGTTATAGGCGTCGGCTAGTTATAGACGTCGGCTAGTTATAGGCGTCGGCTAGTTATAGGCGTCGGCTAATTATAGGCGTCGGCTAGTTATAGGCGTCGGCTAGTTATAGGCGTCGGCTAGTTATAGACGTCGGCTAGTTATAGGCGTTGGACAATTATAGGTGTCGGCTAGTTATAGGCGTCGGCCAATTATAGGCGTCGGCTAGTTATAAGCGTCGGCTAGTTATAGGCGTCGGCTAGATATAGGCGTCGGCTAGCTATAGGCGTCGGCTAGTTATAGGCGTTGGCTAGTTATAGGCGTCGGCTAGTTATAGGCGTCGGCTAGTTATAGGCGTCGGCTAGTTACAGGCGTCGGCTAGTTATAGGCGTCGGCTAGTTATAGGCGTCGGATAATTATAGGCGTCGGCTAGTTATAGGCGTCGGCTAGTTATAGACGTCGGCTAGTTATAGACGTCGGCTAGTTATAGGCGTTGGACAATTATAGGCGTCGGCTAGTTATAGGCGTCGGCCAATTATAGGCGTCGGCTAGTTATAAGCGTCGGCTAGTTATAGGCGTCGGCTAGTTATAGGCGTCGGATAATTATAGGCGTCGGCTAGTTATAGGCGTCGGCTAGTTATAGACGTCGGCTAGTTATAGACGTCGGCTAGTTATAGGCGTTGGACAATTATAGGCGTCGGCTAGTTATAGGCGTCGGCCAATTATAGGCGTCGGCTAGTTATAAGCGTCGGCTAGTTATAGGCGTCGGCTAGTTATAGGCGTCGGCTAGCTATAGGCGTCGGCTAGTTATAGGCGTTGGCTAGTTATAGGCGTCGGCTAGTTATAGGCGTCGGCTAATTATAGGCGTCGGCTAGTTACAGGCGTCGGCTAGTTATAGGCGTCGGATAATTATAGGCGTCGGCTAGTTATAGACGTCAGCTAGCTATAGGCGTCGACTAGTTATAGGCGTCGGACAATTATAGGCGTCGGCTAGTTATAGGCGTCGGCTAGCTATAGGCGTCGGCTAGTTATAGGCGTCGGCTAGTTATAGGCGTCGGCTAGTTATAGGCGTCGGCTAGTTATAGACGTCGGCTAGTTATAGGCGTCGGCTTGTTATAGGCGTCGGCTAGTTATAGGCGTCGGCTAGCTATAGGCGTCGGCTAGTTATAGGCGTTGGACAATTATAGTCGTCGGCTAGTTACAGGCGTCGGCTAGTTATAGGCGTCGGATAATTATAGGCGTCGGATAATTATAGGCGTCGGCTAGTTATAGGCGTCGGCCAATTATAGGCGTCGGCTAGTTATAAGCGTCGGCTAGTTATAGGCGTCGGCTAGTTATAGGCGTCGGCTAGTTATAGGCGTCGGCTAGTTACAGGCGTCGGCTAGTTATAGGCGTCGCCTAGTTATAGACGTCGGCTAGTTATAGGCGTCGGCTAGTTATAGGCGTCGGCTAGTTATAGGCGTCGGCTAGTTATAGGCGTCGGATAATTATAGGCTTCGGATAATTATAGGCGTCGGCTAGATATAGGCGTCGGCCAATTATAGGCGTCGGCTAGTTATAGGCGTCGGCTAGTTATAGGCGTCGGCTAGTTATAGGCGTCGGCTAGTTACAGGCGTCGGCTAGTTATAGGCGTCGGCTACATATAGGCGTCGGCTAGATATAGGCGTCGGCTAGTTATAGGTGTCGGACAATTATAGACGTTGGCAAGTCATAGGCGTCGGCTAGTCATAGGCGTCGGCTAGATATAGACGTCGGATAATTATAGGCGTCGGCTAGCTATAGGCGTCGGCTAGTTATAGGCGTCGGCTAGTTATAGGCGTCGGCTAGTTATAGGCGTCGGCTAGTTACAGGCGTCGGCTAGTTATAGGCGTCGGCTAGTTACAGGCGTCGGCTAGTTATAGGCGTCGGATAATTATAGGCTTCGGATAATTATAGGCGTCGGCTAGATATAGGCGTCGGCCAATTATAGGCGTCGGCTAGTTATAGGCGTCGGCTAGTTATAGGCGTTGGCTAGTTATAGGCGTCGGCTAGTTATAGGCGTCGGCTAGTTATAGGCGTCGGCTAGTTACAGGCGTCGGCTAGTTATAGGCGTCGGCTAGTTATAGGCGTCGGATAATTATAGGCGTCGGCTAGTTATAGGCGTCGGCTAGTTATAGACGTCGGCTAGTTATAGACGTCGGCTAGTTATAGGCGTTGGACAATTATAGGCGTCGGCTAGTTATAGGCGTCGGCCAATTATAGGCGTCGGCTAGTTATAAGCATCGGCTAGTTATAGGCGTCGGCTAGTTATAGGCGTCGGATAATTATAGGCGTCGGCTAGTTATAGGCGTCGGCTAGTTATAGACGTCGGCTAGTTATAGACGTCGGCTAGTTATAGGCGTTGGACAATTATAGGCGTCGGCTAGTTATAGGCGTCGGCCAATTATAGGCGTCGGCTAGTTATAAGCGTCGGCTAGTTATAGGCGTCGGCTAGTTATAGGCGTCGGCTAGCTATAGGCGTCGGCTAGTTATAGGCGTTGGCTAGTTATAGGCGTCGGCTAGTTATAGGCGTCGGCTAATTATAGGCGTCGGCTAGTTACAGGCGTCGGCTAGTTATAGGCGTCGGATAATTATAGGCGTCGGCTAGTTATAGACGTCAGCTAGCTATAGGCGTCGACTAGTTATAGGCGTCGGACAATTATAGGCGTCGGCTAGTTATAGGCGTCGGCTAGCTATAGGCGTCGGCTAGTTATAGGCGTCGGCTAGTTATAGGCGTCGGCTAGTTATAGGCGTCGGCTAGTTATAGACGTCGGCTAGTTATAGGCGTCGGCTTGTTATAGTCGTCGGCTAGTTACAGGCGTCGGCTAGTTATAGGCGTCGGATAATTATAGGCGTCGGATAATTATAGGCGTCGGCTAGTTATAGGCGTCGGCCAATTATAGGCGTCGGCTAGTTATAAGCGTCGGCTAGTTATAGGCGTCGGCTAGTTATAGGCGTCGGCTAGTTATAGGCGTCGGCTAGTTATAGGCGTCGGCTAGTTACAGGCGTCGGCTAGTTATAGGCGTCGCCTAGTTATAGACGTCGGCTAGTTATAGGCGTCGGCTAGTTATAGGCGTCGGCTAGTTATAGGCGTCGGCTAGTTATAGGCGTCGGCTAGTTATAGGCGTCGGATAATTATAGGCTTCGGATAATTATAGGCGTCGGCTAGATATAGGCATCGGCTAGTTATAGGCGTCGGCTAGTCATAGGCGTCGGCTAGATATAGGCGTCGGCTAGTTATAGGCGTCGGCTAGTTATAGGCGTCGGCTACATATAGGCGTCGGCTAGATATAGGCGTCGGCTAGTTATAGGTGTCGGACAATTATACACGTTGGCAAGTCATAGGCGTCGGCTAGTCATAGGCGTCGGCTAGATATAGGCGTCGGCTAGATATAGGCGTCGGCTAGATATAGGCGTCGGCTAGATATAGGCGTCGGCTAGTTATAGGCGTCGGCTACATATAGGCGTCGGCTAGATATAGGCGTCGGCTAGTTATAGGTGTCGGACAATTATAGACGTTGGCAAGTCATAGGCGTCGGCTAGTCATAGGCGTCGGCTAGATATAGACGTCGGATAATTATAGGTGTCGGCTAGCTATAGGCGTCGGCTAGTTATAGGCGTCGGCTAGTTATAGGCGTCGGCTAGTTATAGGCGTCGGCTAGTTACAGGCGTCGGCTAGTTATAGGCGTCGGCTAGTTACAGGCGTCGGCTACTTATAGGCGTCGTATAATTATAGGCTTCGGATAATTATAGGCGTCGGCTAGATATAGGCGTCGGCCAATTATAGGCGTCGGCTAGTTATAGGCGTCGGCTAGTTATAGGCGTCGGCTAGTTATAGGCGTCGGCCAGTTATAGGCGTCGGCCAGTTATAGGCGTCGTCTAGATATAGGCGTCGGCTAGTTATAGGCGTCGGCTAGTTATAGGTGTCGGACAATTATAGGCGTTGGCAAGTCATAGGCGTCGGCTAGTCATAGGCGTCGGCTAGATATAGGCGTCGGCTAGTTATAGGCGTCGGCTAGCTATAGGCGTCGGCTAGTTATAGGCGTCGGCTAGATATAGGCGTCGGATAATTATAGGCGTCGGCTAGTTATAGACGTCAGCTAGCTATAGGCGTCGACTAGTTATAGGCGTCGGACAATTATAGGCGTCGGCTAGTTATAGGCGTCGGCTAGCTATAGGCGTCGGCTAGTTATAGGCGTCGGCTAGTTATAGGCGTCGGCTAGTTATAGGCGTCGGCTAGTTATAGGCGTCGGCTAGTTATAGGCGTCGGCTAGTTATAGGCGTCGGCTAGTTATAGGCGTCGGCTAGTTATAGGCGTCGGCTAGTTATAGGCGTCGGCTAGCTATAGGCGTCGGCTAGTTATAGGTGTCGGACAATTATAGGCGTTGTTCATCTAGATTTGTCAAATCGTATACTGTGCGTCGGCTAGTTAAAGGCGTCAGCTAGCTATAGGCGTCGGCTAGTTATAGGCGTCGGCTAGTTATAGGCGTCGGCTAGTTATAGGCGTCGGCTAGCTATAGGCGTCGGCTAGCTATAGGCGTCGGCTAGTTATAGGCGTCGGCTAGTTATAGACGTCGGCTAGTTATAGGCGTCGGCTAGTTATAGGCGTCGGCTAGTTATAGGCGTCGGCTTGTTATAGGCGTCGGCTAGTTATAGGCGTCGGCTAGTTATAGGCGTCGGCTAGTTATAGGCGTCGGCTAGTTATAGGCGTCGGCTAGTTATAGGCGTCGGCTAGTTATAGGCCTCGGCTTGTTATAGGCGTCGGCTAGTTATAGGCGTCGGCTAGTTATAGGCGTCGGCTAGTTATAGGCGTCGGCTAGCTATAGGCGTCGGCTAGTTATAGGTGTCGGACAATTATAGGCGTTGTTCATCTAGATTTGTCAAATCGTATACTGTGCGTCGGCTAGATATAGGCGTCGGCTAGATATAGGCGTCGGCTAGTCATAGGCGTCGGCTAGTCATAGGCGTCGGCTAGATATAGGCGTCGGCTAGATATAGGCGTCGGCTAGATATAGGCGTCGGATAATTATAGGCGTCGGCAAGTCATACGCGTCGGCTAGTCATAGGTGTCGGCTAGATATAGGCGTCGGATAATTATAGGCGTCGGCAAGTCATAGGCGTCGGATAATTATAGGCGTCGGCAAGTCATAGGCGTCGGCTAGATATAGGCGTCGGATAATTATAGGCGTGGGCAAGTCATAGGCGTCGGCTAGCCATAGGCGTTGGCTAGATATAGGCGTCGGCTAGTCATAGGCGTCAGCTAGTTACTATCTATAGAACTCGGCATTTATATGGACGCAGTTAAAATTAATAGTTTTATATATTGACGTCACGGTTGCTGCAGTGGCTGAGCGATTAGCTCTCTGCGTTTGGTGTCGCGAGTTAAAGGCGGGGCGAGCGACCTATGCCCTGAGAGATCGACGCTCAAAGATCCAACCACCGTCAAATCCTAGTGGCGGAATGGGGCGAGCGATTTGTGCACCCCAGTGCAGGACACACTGCGATAGCGGTGGTAAGACCCGTCATGGAGGAGTAGCTTCAGCCTTGTATTCCCCATGAAAGGAAAATCGTGTCGCGGGTTCGATTTCCGCAGGGAACAAATATTTGTATGATCCACAAATAGTTGTTTGGGGTCTGGTTGTGTGAGCATTGTGTGAGCATGTACCATGCATGTTTGTAAGCTGTACCCACGATACAAGAGAAATCCTAGGGTGGGCTACGTATTTTTAAAAAGAAAAGTAATCTTATTAAAAATTATTGTCCTGATAACCATCAAATGCCTATCAATTTTGTATAATTCCATTATGTTCGCTTTTAGAAAGCCTTTAAAGCAATAAATTTAAAAAAATACTTATCTTTTAATATTACCTAGATAAATTCAGTAACAAAAACCCTAGGACGTCAATCGCTTTAAGATTATCTTTGTGCGGATAGTTGTTTCACACGATACTTTCTGTAGTATTCTGTTTTAAAGTTTGCTTAAGGAATAAGATCTCAAATATTTGAACATACAAACAAATCTTATCAGCATCTAAATCATCGCGATCAAGGTCTTAAACACGATCTAATTCCGATCACACTGTATATGTGTTATAGGTACATTAGGTACCTACGTTGGTCGTTCGGTACGCATTTATTCAGGCACGTTTAGTGTTTCGTTTTATTCGAACATAAAGATTAGGCATAAGAGGTGCGCAGCTATTCGGCCTGGTGTCGTAAACCAGCCCTCAATTCGCAAAATGAGCAATGAAAGTTAACTCAGTTGCTAGCTCGGCGCCGAACCGATGCCGAATATATCCGAATATTATCGAATATTCCCGAATTGGGGCATGTTGCGAGGGACGCTGCGCGGCTTAATTTTTAATTTATGATCGTGTAATGGTGCGTTGCGATTCGGACCGGTTCGAACTGCAATTAACCGTATTGTGTGTATTGAATTGTAACAGCTTATTAGCTTCCTATTGTTGGGATATAATCAGCTGGCCAGTTATGTAAACACTATATTCATGGTGTTACTTGAATAAGGTCGGAATTCATAAATATTACGACTTTATTATTATTAAATATATAAAATTAAATTTAAACAAGTAACTGACATTGGGAATGGCATTATAACTTTTTATTTCAAATTATACTTTAATAATGACAGTTATACCAAACTCTGTTACTCAAAAGCACATAATATCTCCATTGGCCTGTTATTCTCAAAGAATCCGGCACAAACAAACATGGCCGGAACACGTTGTAGTGTGCTGCAAAGCGTTTAATTGCGTTACTCTGGAGCTGAGGACGAATAAACCGGGATTCTTTGCTTTTTCTCGCTCCGTTCAGCGCCTGTTAATTGCTATAAGCAAACAGCTACGTCGAGAGACGCACGCCTCGCACGCGTGTAGGGCTGCCACCAGTGCCAAGTACTGGAATACTCGACGAAACGACATATTCTCTTCAGTGTTATATTATAAATTAACTATCCCATTGGTCGCAACCGAGAGACTTCTGAGTGTGAGGTCCTGGATTCAATTCCCATGAGTTGATAAGGTAAGTAGGTAGATTGGAATTGTTCCCGGAAATAGGCTCGCTTTCCATTACACAGTACTCTTTTACGGCATAGACGAAATGTACGACATTACCCCTGTTCTTAACTTTTCGGGAATTAAAGATGTGATGCTACGTATGTAATTTTATCAAGTCGCTGCCATCAGCAACACCTTTTGTCAAGTGCAGTGAGGGTTAAAACTTATTTGTTGCATAAGGCCATTAAATGACAATGTAGATTTAACATCAAAAGTTAAAGAAAGTATTCAATTATAATGAACTGAAACAATAATGTATAGTGAACTGAATTATAAGCTTATAGGGATCAAATTATTTGTGTCAAGTTTTTTCCGGTAAGAAAGTAAAAAAGTCAGACACTATGAGCTTCTATAAGACATGCGAACGAGTTTGTTTAAAAAAATTACCGAAAACATTCCAAATCCGTGCGGTAACCCTAGTAGCAAGGCTCCATCTGCGAATTTAATTTTGTATTTGCTTCGTCGAAGGAATTCCTGCGCGGGCCGTCATATTTCAACCAGAGTACGCATCTTGTACCCGGCAGCCACACGGCCCAGTCACTTGAACAAACGCTGGATTACTTCGACACTTTCAAAAAGGCTACGCTACAGTAAATTACAGCCACGAAGAATGATAAAAACTGTATTACAGTTGGTTCTACAAGTATAGTTAATCAACTGACATTCCGTTCACGTACTAAAGAATTTTCAGTTCAACTTTCGTCAACTCTATTTGCCTAATTAATCCAATTTCAGTTTTTATTTGGTGAAACTGCATGCATAAATCCAATTCCCAAGAATCCCGCCGCCATTGGAGAACTTATTTAATTAAAACTTATCGAGTACGTTTGGAACAGTCGAGTAGGTAGTGGGTCGAGTAAAGGCGCAGTGTAAACGGACCACCAAACATAAGTTTGCCCCAAACCAATAACTTGTTCGAGTTTCGACGACTCCCAACGACCGACTGACGAAATTGCAATTTGTATCGACTCAACAAATTATAAATCCAAGACAATGTGACGTTTATTATTTTTTGACAAATGGCTTCTAGAAATTCGACGCAAAAGTTTTGATTTAAGATAGCTGCTCGTGTTCGATTACTTGGAGTCAGCCTTCCAGTACCGCCACTGAAGTGTAAAATTCCCTCTACAATTTCCAATACGACTAGAGTCCAATATTTGCCAAGCGTTCTCTGCTGACGTTACACCGAGTTTGCCAGTTATAATTGCACGTACTGCGTGACATGCTGTAGGATGCTCGGTTTTAATAAACTAAGCCTGCGGGTCATGTCGGTGTATGATGTTTAGGTACGTGTCATCACATCAGTTGCTAGCCACAGCAGCTGATGTGGTGACACGACAGTCTTGCACGTGTGACGTCATAATCGTGACGAACAACTCGGAACAATTCAATTTGTGGCATTTTAACGGTTTATGGGATGGAAAGATATTCAAGGAGAGACGATCCCCGCCGCCCGCGCCGCGCCGCAGACGAAGTACATCGCCGCGCCGCTAATGTCGCACGAAAAACGTTTACGACGCGAGCGAGCAATGTAACGTAATCTTAACGCGAGAAAATTAATCTAAATGGGCGTTTAAAACAAGCGACAAATGTGAGCCGATTTATGAGTGGAGGGTTGAGTCGTACAAAGGTGACGAAGTAATGATATCTTCAGCGTAAATTCTAAACTTAAAATTATATTAAAAAGGGAATGTACTCTTGTAAAATATCTCGAGCGTGTTAAATAAACAAGTTTACTATTAAGTTTCGTTTTAAAGCGTTAATTAATTTCTATCCAACTAAGCACAAGTGTTGCTGTCATCTCAGATTTAAAATTTTAAAAAAACTAACTATCTTTGTAGTTAGTTGTATTTAGACACGTCTAGACTCAAGCTCAGATAAAACAAACGCAATTAGTAATCACAGGGTGTTGATTGAATGGTATGAACACAAGGTTCTATGAAAGTTGTGACGAGAAACAAATATCGGCGTGGGGACTGGAGGTGCCACACTAAACTGAAATGGAGTTTGAAGACTAGATCAGTTATCAGTTTGCCTGTTTGTCAATTCAGTAACATAAATATATTGGATATTATAGAAACCAAATAGAGGGAGATGGGAGGCAAATATCTTTATTCCAATATCATAATTCTGAGGTCACTGTTTAGCCAGTCTGTGTACAATTATCCACGGAGTTTTTTGCAATCGGCATATTTCACGAGACGATTGGTCGAATGGATGAGCGATCGAATGCTGTTTTAATCGTCGCGGATTTGAATCCCGCACGGAACAAATATTTGGATGACCTACAGATAGTTGTTCTGAGTCTGAGTGTTTGTGCATATGAATATTTGTGTTTGTAAACGATACACAAAATATTTCTAATATGTACCATTATTAATTAAGAAAGTATTAACATGTCATCATCATCATCATCAGCCAGAAGACGTCCACTGCTGAACGAAGGCCTCCCCCGAGGGGGGGTTTGACATAATCCCCACGCTTGGGAGGCGGCTTGGGGATCGCAGTGGCTCACCGATTAGTGAGAAGACGCTGCTGCCCGTCCTCCGGTGTCTGGCCGCAGTTTTAGGACGTACCCGGGTCAAGTGGATGAAATGTCTTATCAAATCATTTACATTCAATTCTATAAATTGTGTATATGAAGTAACATGTGTTCTGCCCCAAACCTTGGAAGCTTACACTTAAGTTTTAAAGAAGCAGAAAAGGCGTACTTGAAAATATCTTACCACAATAAACATGTAACAATAATAAACTCGTATAAACTCAGAATCAGTTTCTCTGTCCATTTTCCGGTTCTGTACGTGAAGGCGTTACTATTCAAACAGCACTATTAGCTTGCATACGCTCGCAGCATGTGCAGCAAGTGCACAATATTAATATCCGGGACGTACAATTATGACCGCGCGGGCACCCCGGCGGCGGCGCGCGGCGGCCCAACCCGGGGTCCTCTAACACCCCGCGACCCCCGCGACCCCCACACGCTTTACACGTATGTGTTTCAAAGCATTATTGCATTTATTACTTCATAACTGTGTGAAATCTTAAAACAGAATTCGTATTTTCTTTTTGTGTTAGTGTGTGTTTGTGTTTTAAATGTGTGGAAATACGAAATAATTGATTTAATTTATTAATAGCTCACGACACGCATATCCTTGAGAAATTGCATTTTAAACATTTAAACAGTTAATTTTATTAGTGTACCCGAAGACAAAGATGTTAAATATTGTAGTTGTTCATGAATGGAGCAGGATTGTGCACCCAAAACTGTATGTTTAACGTCTTAGTCCAATTCCATCGTGCCTGCACAGTTGATAGGCGCACAAACGCAAACCGGTGTAGTCCAGCCACTAGCCGAACTGCTTCATCGAGTCCGCTTGTACTGGCCGTAAGTTATAGGATCCGGCGCCACTATACACGGTAAACTATTAGACAGAGCACTCCGTTCGGTTAGACGAGATCGGACTCCAGATGTCGATGATATTGTTCCGGCCGAGTGTTTGAGCGGGAATATTGAATGGATTGCCTCGTGAGAACATGGTAACCACAAGATCAGTTATTGTGTTATTCACGATACTTAATAGCCGAGGATTTCTTCTGCTAAATAGACCGCCAGCTTCTCGGTCATAAAAGTACCTTAAGCACGCTGTTGTGATGCTACTCATTGTAAACTGATTTTAAAGCTATTGAAATCTATATCTAGAATCGTTATAGCACCATACATGTAAAAAAATGTATCCTCTACTCCAAATTCAGTAGCTTCAGATTTATTTTATTTTTAATATACACGTCGAGGTATTAAAAATGAAACCTGTATCCTACCAGCTTATATCAACTTTTCCATCAATATACTCCGCTGAGAGCAGATGTAACAGCATTCGGCGCCATACGTTTTTGCTTGCGTGATTACATTTATCGAACAAGCAGCTAAATTAATTTCCATAGTACTGTGTTATTCACAACCAATAACGTGTTCTTACGTGGAATAATTTATTGTTAGATGGAAAATGTGCGGTTTCTTGTCTTAGTTCTAAGAAAAGTAAAATGTTTTATTACTGAAGTTCATAATAGCTATGCATTTCTAAGCATTCATCCCAGAGCACTACAATCACGAAATGAATGTATGTATCTACATGTGTATCATAAAAGTACTCTAGTTTTATGTCAAATAGCTTGAGAGAATACTTACAACATTATTATATAAACTGACTGTTAAAACGAGTTCAGTAGCAGAATCAATTCTACCTACATAAGCTCCATCGCTAGTCGCAATCACTATTCAGACATCGGTTCGTAGCTCGTCGAGGAAGGAACCGCTCGACGAGTAATCGACACTGGAAACATTCGATTCTGATGCAAATCGAGCGGCCTTACATCCGAACTTAATTTTATTTCATCTTACACCGCCGGCCCGCGTCGACGTCCGCACACAATCACTTTACATCACCCACCCCTGATTCAACGTGATCGGACCTCTCAGACTCAGAATCCACTATTATGCTTTACATTGCACGTTTACTAACAGATTGGTAGAATGAAAGCAGCGGCGACGGAGCGATGGAGGTGTTGTTCCGTGAGAGTGTCGCTGGCTAGGGCGGGTGCGCGCGCCGGCAATCGATACGGCCGCAGAGTCTGTGCCGACCTGGTTCCCTGCATACATGCACTCGCCTTGTAACCTATATCACTGCCCAAGTCTCGGCTGCGAGGCTCCAAGGTGACGATGGCGAAATTTACCGTACCGTACCTTACTTTTTAATCGTGAAACACGAAAAGTTTTGATGTAGGAAATTGTGAAGTATCAAGGCATATTTTTAAAAGAACTTTTCCTTAGGCGCGACGCTGTAGCGGAATTTTAAATAACTTGGTAATTTCTGTAGTTTTATGGTTATCTAGAAGTAGCGCTAGCGCCAGCACAATTAATTGTTCGTTGAGCACAACGATCCTATTCACAGCCCGCATCGTGCTCGATATTCATTTATGCGTGGTGTTCGTTATCTGATGTTGTATAGGAGGTTAATTTCATTTAAATAAGTTAATATTTTAATATCAGCTTCATTTATCTACATTTGACTGGAAACTCATTTAGATCTTGTCTGATATTAACTTTAGTCGTATACTCTATATTAGGATTTGTAACATACTGGTAACCCTGGCCGACCGTACAGTTTGAAAGTTGAAAGCTATATTAAATTACACTTTCCTCCCAGTTGACTCTTACAGCGCGTGGAGAAATGGGCCGCTTAGGTATTACTTGCGCGGAAACATGCATCACGTACTACACTCGCCTGCCTTCGATACCGGTAACAGCTATAACTTATATCAATTAAATATTTTTCAATTATATATGACAGATTTGAGAATTACGTTATTCTTACATTTGTTATTTGTATTTGTTTGGCGTTGTTTTACTCCAGTTGTTTGGCAATCGTAAGGTCGTAAAGAGACAACATGGTACTTATTTTGTATTCTGGCCAGTTGCTCAATTTAAGTTGAGCTGTAGTGGTCGGAACCTCCGACATATGTATGTACAAAAACGATATTTAACAATAATTATTATTTCTTTTATTTCTCTTTACATCTCGGTTCAGACTCATAGTATTCAAAATTTAATTCAATTCAGTCTGAATCAAGTAACGTCTCGCTGTCACAATATTGATAAACACTCCAATATATTACACTAGCGCTACTTTTTCAGCGAATAAAGTAAATCTAGTGTCAGATGAAGCGGAGCACCGAGCCGATACAAATTGGATTTATATTACAATATCTTAGTGAATTCGTAATATGAACACTGATAGAATACAGACTGAACATTTACATAACTAAGTGTGAATATTAGATATACTAGTCTAGGTCTAGTGTTTACTGACTGTTAAAGAGCCAATTTCAATATTGGATAGGAATCGTAGAACATAACCTGTCAAGTAGTCCTCTCAACATGGTCATCCACTTTGGGCACTAATCAATCCATCGAGTGACGCTAGGATACTCAATAGAAAATCTATTGTTTCTCGTTGCCGGGCGCCTCCTGTGTCGCTTCGTAAAGAAAGTTATATTAGAGTTAGAGATTACTCAGTTATTCATTTCCATATTTTTTACGAGTGAATGGAGTAAATTCCGTTCGCTATAAAATTTCGTTTCATAACTTAGATGAAGATATTACGTAAGGAACTTGTTATTTATGAATCAATTTAGTAATGGGGAAATTTAAAATTGTGCTCCGAGTATAAATTTGGCGATCTTTATGTGACACATTTAAAGAATATCTGCTCTCTTAATCCAAGGGCGGAGGTTTGGTTAGGTGAGATTAGGTCCTATGTCAGAATATTTGGTCGTAGTCTTGTAGTTGCTGTTTATATTACAAAAAAGTATAAAGAGTATAAAAGAACACTTACCAGGGATTACTTATGTAGTTAGGAAGTACGTAAGGCCTGCTTATTTAAAAATATTTTTTTGTGTACCATCCCTCGACTGTAGTGTTTTAGCACTGCGTTTTAATACATTCTTGGAAGTAAAAACTTGGTTATTTATGTAGCTCTCAAAACAAAATGTACTATATATTATTATCAGCGGCGTGCACAGAGTTTTTAGACAGAGTAGGCAGAAATTTTTAAAAGCTTACTTATCAACAATACCTACTGCATGTTGGTATTGGTTCGTCGTCTTGTCGATTAAGTAATGATGTATGTGATTTGCCACCTCAAATATCTCATAATAAATATTTATCTGTTATGTAGGCAGTGTCTTTTTGTCTTTATGAACCGCACGCCACTGACTATTATATATAGACCTATAAGAAAATATCTGTTCTCTAGGGGTGCAATTAAGCAACAAAAGGATTTAAGTATGTCCATATCTCAAACACATTATATTCACTTGAGACATCTAAGAAATATAAAGAACAAGAGTGAACAAATGATCAGCCCCCAGACGATCATACGGAGAAGAAAGAAATAAGCCACTTTTATTCAACTTCCAACTGGTTTTGCAAATAGAGGGATATTTTTCTCAACGAATGGATATTCTAGGCCGGCGGAGCGGAGTCTAGCCTAACCGGGTTTACGTAGGTAACTGGGTAACGCCTAGGTATAGCCATATATATATATATACCCGTGAAACAATTTTTGTTTATTTTCTGGTGGGCTAAGCCCGACGCAGACAGGATACTTTTGGCAATGGCAGTCGGAGGATGAATTACTTTTAGTTAGTAGATGCAGCGACTCCACGCTGAGGCCCACATAGTAAACACATGGATCCTGCATTTATTGCAATGTGTTGCTACCAAATGAATTTCTCCGCATGTGCAGAGTCGCTTTGCGTGTAAGCAAGGACTTAGCCGCCAAAATGTAATGCGACAACAATGTAAACGCAAAACATGCCGTCTTGGTACTAGCAGGGCTCCTGGATTCTCAGCATTCTGCATTTGGTCACGAGCCAAACGCTGACGATTTGGAAATCAGTAGTTATTGAGATCTAAAATCATTGTATGTGCGCGTTGGCGTTACACACTGGTAGTATCGGGTGAAGTCGGGTACGGCTGGGTTATATTTCGGGGTTTTGCGGGCTCGCGCCGAAATCTCGGGGGCTGTTATCGCGCTCCGCAGACAAATCGACTTGTTGTCCAATTTCACAATATAGTTTTTACACGCGTCTTCACCCTAAATAAATGCTAAGCAATGTGTAAAATTGTGACGTGACTTAAGTTGGTTGAATAGTATTGTTGGCTTATACTTCGAAATGATGTTTTTATTTTTCAATAAAAATATATCTTGCTGACAATATAATATTGAAGGTAAATAAAATACCACAGACCGACAAAATATCAAATAATTGAGTCAACCTCTTAATTAATTAGTTAATGTTCTCCCAATTACAATAATGCTCCAATTATTGTAATTGTAGACGGCGGGAAATTGACGCAACATTAATAAACAATGGTTGGACACAACACAGTCACATGTTACTCCACTAAAGGCTTACAAAGGATATTCAAAGAAAGCATTAGCAGATTAACAGCACACAATGCAGATATATGAAAGGACTATTTCATTTTGTATTATTAACAAAGACTGCCTAGTGTAGGATAAAGTGGCTTACAACGAGAAGCGCAAATGACAAACTAAATGCAAATCAGGTTCGTATTCACGCTCTCTACTCTAGAACAACGATGTCGGTCCGTTCGTATTTTGGTCCTGACATACAGACATTCGACACTACGTGAGGGACCTTACTTACTTTACCCACACATCAACTCCATTTCTGCGAATTCAGATGTGAGATTCTTATATGTAGCAATGCACACACGCTAAGTATACACATTATTAAACATTCGGATATAGTTTTATTGATAACGTTAGCTTTTATACCAGACCCAAATAGATTAGGGCGTACCTCTCTGTTTGATCCTCGAATAATTTTGCGAGGACTAGTTTACTCTAGGAAAAACTGTGTAACAACTAATAGCTAATGGCAAAAAGTGCAGCATCATCTATTCAAGTGAAGCGACTTTATAAAATCCTACATTTAATTTTCAGACATTATAAACGATTTAACACATATATGAATGTCCGACATTAACTGTCATATCAGTCTTCCGCGGTCACCTATTGAACACACCACTTTAAAAAATAAGCTATTACTACTTACCCTCATGAAACTGTTCTACGTCAGTTTCCTGTTTAATCAATCGTAAGTAAACTACGTAAATTCTATAAGCCGGTCAACAATTTTGATCCAGTGTTCACGATACACCACATTAATCCTTTATCGGTACAACGGGCGCCCCCGAGGGAAATAACAAACGCGCATGAATTTCACCGGTACATAATTAAAACGACAAATGCCCCCAATTATTGGAGCTGGCGCGGAACCTGGGACCGACAAACGACAAACGTTGGTGGAGTTCGTGACATGTTGGTCTTCTTCATCTTGCCATACTTCTGGCTATTTCTACAATTGGGTCAGGTTAAATAATTTATAGTTTAACACAAAGTGCCCTTGCCATTCTTTGATATTAATTAGAAGGCTTACATTATAATGATTATAGTCTGTCTTTTTGCCCTCACAAATTCAATTAAAACCTCAGAACATGGAGTGTAAAAGACGGAATAACACACAAACGTCCGCGTGTGTATATGTAGGAATCTGGAAAATATTTACTGATTGTACTTGCCACCAGTTCCTACAATAGTTCTCCAATTTTATGGCAAGCTAGTACATTTGGTGACACGAGAGCGAACATGTTTGCTTTTCGAACATATGTACATGCGGCTTGTAACCGCACGTGTACTATCTGTATATTTTCTGTAAGGTGCACACCCGAAGTCATGCGACAAGCTGTGTGGTTAGTGTCGTGTACAGCTATGACGCGTTGGATAAAGACCACGATACCTTGTGGCCAAATAAGGAATGATGCCAAACTTTACCGACCATTTGCGGAAATCAGCATCAATTGGCGTCATCAATTTGACGGCGCGTTAGTGCCGTGGTTGAGCGATCGACTGCTGCGCGACGTATGGCGGGTTCGATTCCCGCTCGGAACCAATAATTGTATGACCTACAGATTGTTGATCCGAGTCAGGATGTTTGTGTATTGATTGCAGAATCCCTGTGTTTGTAAACGCGCCCACGATACAGGGATTATTCTTAGTATGACTCAAAGTTTATAATATAAATAAGTAAATACATAGTCAACTTATGATAAACGCTGTTGGTACCTGTAACGAACATACATACATCTAAGAAATTTTATTTTATGTACATTATGTGCATTATATAATGTATATTGTTTGTATAACAATAAATAAATAAACACGTGTGTCCCTGAGTCGTGTCGTTTAATGATCACTTACACTCTATCTACCCAACCTACCCAAAATGTGTACTTAAGTCGTTCGTTTAACGTTTCTTTGTGATAGGTACCAAGAACAGCGTCTACGAGTATGTGCACCAATCGACGGCGATGTTTACTTACCCTCTGAGCGCTTTTAACAAATCTCTTCATCAACATAGTTTTGCCTCTTAATTGTTGTCAGTGTCAGTTCATCAGTGCCAGTAAATGCATTTTTTTCTTTCTGTTATACGTTTACTAGTAAAGCAAGCAACTATTGACGATGTTTTTCTTCAATTCTCTCGGCGAGATACAAAGTAGAAACAGCAAACATTTTCAAACATACACACAGACTGTTTGTGTGTTTGTGACAAACAATCTAGAAAACCAATATACCCGATCTCATACCTACACTTATTTTGCGATAGTCTGTATGGATATAGTCCTATCAATATTTTGAGAGTGTAAACCTCAAATACTTATGTGTGAATGCCAACAACAACGATTGGGGTCAACAGTCTGAAATTCGGTTAGCGACAGTGACATTCAATGTTCGCGAAGGATAGACGAAGATCGAGCCGCGTGGGAATATCACTTATTTTGTACTAAGCACTTGATTTTGTATGTTTGTGACTACATACTTTTAATTTTAAAAGTTTTTACTATTTTAAGTAGGACATAAAACTATTTTATATCTCCTGGAAGAGACATAAAATGCATTGAAGAGTCCACGTTTTCACTTTTCGTGCATAAAATGCTCTCTGCCATCAGATCTTTTTTCATTCAGAGCTCATCAGCGAGCGTGTCTATCTATTTACATGATACAGTATTATTTAGTGCCTGTTCTGGCATCGTCTTTTTTACGCCAGCCTTATTTATGTGGCCCCCGACCGGCTGGGGCCCATATCTGCGGCGATCCATCACAAGAACGACCGATATCGAGACAGTGTGCATGACAAACGACTCATGTAGCTCGCACACATGTAAATATCTCGCACACAATAATAGCGACCACTTAAAGTGTCATGCCGCATACCCACAGGGACCAAATGTACTCAAATTAGATTCCCGTGTAGAATTGCGGATCTAATTCTAGAATTTTCGGGTCGATTTGGTGAATTTATCTAATAAATGATGAATGCGTTGAATGTGTTCGGGTAAATTGCAACTGCCTGAGCCGTGCAGTTGTTTAGCTAAACATTCTGTATGTATCATATTGTGTGTGTGTGTGTGTGTGTATGTCATATATTACATACGTGTACACTAATTACTTCGTAGGCGTGAACAAAATGAATGCACTATTTGAATCGTCCAACAACTTTATACAGTAGGCAGACAATTACACAAAGTAGCGATGAGTGGTTTTATTAAATATCGTACTATTTAAATATCGTACTATTTAATAAAACCACGTATTCAGTATAACGTTCTGCAACTCTGCATATAATCCAATTAGCAGTTTAGCCTCAGGAAATATTTTTTCTTAAAACATATACAGTGGAAGAATTTGGGGGAGGCCTTTGCCCAACATTGGCAAAGTTTGGGCTGATAAAAAAAACACACATATTCAATGTCTAGGCGAATTTTGAAGACTGTAAACTTTTATTATTAAAATGATCATTATTCACGCGTGTTAAATTACGCTAGTATATTAATTTTATATGTTAAACTGATAATTCAGTTGTCAGTGTTTGTAATTCGATGTCCCTTCATTTAGGTGTACAAATATAAGAGGGAGAGGAAAACTATGCGAAAAGTAACATGCCAGAAAGCATTGATCTATTGTGTACGAGTGAGGAATGCTATAAATATGTGGTTTCATTTATTGTCGTATAGTCCACATGGTTGAATACTTCTATCTAACTAGTGAATCACGTCGTGTCGCTGTTAACGTATCACGCAGACGATCTGCAGCTGCGTCTTGTTTTCTCGCATTCATTTCATCGACTCGATCGAATTACATACAACATTTATAGCAGAACACCCTTACTATTTGTTCTCTCAAAACTCACTAATTTTAAACTTACAAAGCCTAATTTTAAGAATGTGTATTTCGTTCCTGATTCTATTTATCTGAAAACCAAGTCTAGAACCCTATCTAAACTGATAGGAATTAGCTGATATAGAAAATTAAGAAAATGTTTATTATTATGCTTATTGAGTTTTGACGTCTTCGTAAAGTATAAGTAATTAATCCATTACTAACCTAGCGAACTCACATGTGGTTTTAATAAGTATTTGTGACTAATCGACACAGCTTTAACTGGTCAGTGATAATAAACGTGATTTTTATGTATGACATCGTATGTTGTGTCGGCCATGTCACGTATGCCAATTAGCGTGTGAAGTGGGGAGGTGGATTTTTATCGAGTGCCTTGTATGACCAGTGCGGGGAAATTGTGCCGACGTGACTCGTACAACCAATTCGTTATAATTGAATGCACTGGTGCTGTGAATGTGTGAACACCACGCACGTCGTCATTTGCTTGGGTTCAATAATAATAATAATAATAATAATAATGTTTATTAAACCAACAAATGTTAACATGTTTTACATCCTCTTATCTATATATAAGCTTATCATAATGTTATTGAGGTTTATTGTTAGCCTCCGTTGCCAAACTAGGTTAAAAACCTGTGCTTCAGCCTACGGCGCCTCTGCCCTTCGGTCTGGAGTACATCCGATAAGGCTCAAATGAAGTGTACATTACAGTGCAATTAAAGTTACTTGAATACAGTAGAAAAAGAACTTAAATACTAAGTGTCGGATGTCCTCTGTGTGTGTGCAGTGAGGAAATGAATGGGTGAGTGTCAGAGGGTGTGTGAAAGTAACTTAGATTGTAGATTCTTGTGTTCATTAATTATTGTAGGACGGTAATCAGGGATTCAGTTTGATCGTAAGATAGAGTTTTGAGCCAATTAGATACAATTTTTTTAACATTAATTTTATTTAAAGAGTATATATCAATGATTTTATTTACTTTATTATAGATGTAAGAGCCTAAGAAGGGATAAAACCTACTCATGAAAGCCGTTTTGGAGTGTAGTGATCTCTCACATACAGCATAACTTCTTCTCTTGTTAATTTGTCGATTAGTATAATACAACGTAGCATGCTGTCTTAGTAAAATATTAAGCAAGAAAAGTTGTCGCACAGTGAGAACCTCACAGTACTGGTATAAGAGTGTTGTGGGGTATCGAAAAGGTTTAAAAGTAGAAAGTTTTAAAATTGTTCTTTGTGAAATCTCAAGCTGTTTAAGTGTCGTTTTTGGTGCACCTCCCCAAGATGAAATGCAGTAAGTTATCAGTGACTGGACAAGAGCAAAGTAAACTTGTTTAAGAATTTCAGGTGTCGCTACAGATCTCAAAGTTTTAAACACGTAAGTAAGTTTACGTATCCTTTTACTTAATGTAATGATATGGGTTTTAAAGTTAAGGTTTTCATCTATTGAGATGCCCAAGTATTTAATTACTTTTGCTCGTTCCAGTGGTTTACATAAACAATTATGGTTATGGTTTTGCAAATTATTCATTTTACAATTGTGAGCGATCAAATTTAAGTTAATGTTGGAAGAGGTACGAATAGAAAAAGCAAGGTATTTGGTTTTATCAACATTTAAGGATAACACATTATCATGTAGCCATTTAGTAACTTTGTCCAATGCATTCTGGGCAAGCTGAAATGTCTCATTCCATGTTTTAGCCGCGAAAATGAGAGCAGTGTCATCTGCGTATGAAATAATTTTACCATGAAATGAGGGTAAACTAAGGAGATCGTTTATATAAACGAGAAACAGGGTTGGCCCGAGTATACTACCCTGAGGTACACCGTAGGTCGTTTCAACCTCAGTACTGGCATAAGAACTAATAGTAACACGTTGAGATCTGTCCATTAAGTAGTCCTTTAACAGCTTAAGCTGATTTCCCCGGATACCAATTTTTTCCAATTTGTAAAGAAGGATTGGGACTGAGACCGTGTCGAATGCTTTGGCTAAATCTAAAAATACTGTTACACATTTGTTACCTTTATCAAGATTAGTAGTTATAAAGTTCGTGAGATTGCTGACTGCATCATCTGTCGATCTGCCACGACGAAAACCAAACTGATGATCAGATAGTACGCTATAGTTTTCTAAATAATTTACTAACCTGTTATTGATAATTTTTTCTAAAATTTTGTCTTGTCAATAAATGTTTAATATCGATTTTGATTTGAGTGTTGAATTGTTTATTGAAAAACTGATTTGTCAACTAAATTACATTTACATCAAACGGGTTTTGAGCTTTCAATTTATTTTTTTGACAGCAACCCAGCTCACGCTGCGAGCGCTGTAGCTGAAAGTATTTATTTATTTACCGTCTAAAAACAAGAGCTACTTATTAAAATAAAGTATAAAGAGCAATGAATAAATTGAAAAGTTCCACTGGTTCCATTGGTAGGGCTGATAAGTGTGTGCGGCAACATGGCGGGACTGTTTCATTTCGCGCCGAGCACCGAGCAAGAATCGGAAGCGAATCAATTTGTCCTTTGTGACCGTTCCACTGCGGAACATTTCTGCATTAAAACTCGCCGTTCTAATGCAAATGTTGGATTTAAAAGAGTCCCGGCTACCAGACCACTCCGCTCTTATTATTTAATCCGTCGTTAACTGGATCGAAGTCAGTTCACAATAAGTAACTGCCCGGTTCAACTAGTGCGCTGTAACGCTGCAGCGATTTATTTATGTATTTCCATTTTTCATTTTGCTTACGTTCGTATGTCCTATTTAGAACGATTAGAGGATGAAAATCAAGGATTCTGACATTAATGGGTTGAGCAGCACTTGGATGCGCTCCAAAAACGAGTGAATGAAATAAGAAGTATCTGTTACGGTCGATCGCGGCGCTTTATCGAGGGGCGGTGGCATGTATCGGTGCACGGCGACGCGACTGTTAAAAGGCGTCGTCTCGGGCCCATTGTGCGGGAGGAGTGGAGGGTGAAATGCAGACGTCTCACGTGCACAGTCGTGTGCATATGCGAGCACACGTACCGTCGCTGCCAGACGACTGCCATAATTATGATTACGCATAGTCGTGCGACTGTGTTCTGGGTTTTAGGGTGTTTCATATCCCGAAAGTTCTGGAGATGATAGTACAATAGACTCAATAGGTTTTAGTTTAGTAAAAGTGGTTGATTTTTCCAACTTTTGCTAAAATAAAGATAATTTTCTCTTCATTTTTTTCACTTTCACATAAAGATCAAACTTCGTCAAATTAGTTCCAAATTAATCATCCCTGACTGTGACATTTAGTAATCCTTTATAATATTCATTATTATAATTAATTGTTATTAAATGTATGTACGGTAACTGGTGGGGATGATACCCCACTCCTCGCAGATTCATTACCATCTGATACCTCGTGGAGTGTGAACGTTGTCACCAAGTGCTGTGTGTACCTAAATACCATTACTTTGAGTTGTTATTTACCTAGACCTAATCTGTGTATACCACACTGACCATTTGTAATGTAGCAAATATATAAAATTCTCACTACATAACTATACAATCATCACGTAAGTTACAAATACGAGATCTAGGTATTATACGCATTATAACAAATTCACTCTCCATTCTCCAGCCTATGAAAATAATCTAAGACGTCCAGCTTAAATCAAGTAACGAATTGTGTATATGAAATGAAATGAAATGAAATTATTTATTTTGCAATTAGGATTTTTCAATCACTTTTACACGTCTTTTTTAAACTAGATGGCGTCGGCATTTCCTATGACTATCCCTGAGAAGAAACGCCGAAACAAACTCAGGGGTCAAAGTCTATTTTAAAGTCCAGACAGATTGTATTGATGTAAAGGTTTATGTGAGACAAATATAGGGTGGAATAGCCTTTTGAAGAAAGTGCCATAACTATTTGAGCTAACCTGTCGCAACAGAGTGCAAGCATGCATCAGTTATCGTGAGAATTAATGAAATGAAGAGCGCTCAGCCTAGATCTCACTCACATTTACAATGTATAGCGGTTATATATAAGAAATAATTTCAATTTAAACGACATTACAATAACAAAATAATGAAGTAAATAATATAATAATTAATGGCAAAATTTGTATATAAAAAAAAAGGAAAGGCTAAAGAGCGGCTCAATCCCAAGCGTTTTTGTCATCTAAATAGTCCGAAATTTTATAGTATCCTTTTTTACAAAGTTTAGATTTAATTACAATTTTGAACTTCTTTAATGTTAAATTACGTATGTCATTGGGAAGCTTATTGTAAAAGCGTATACATTGTCCCATGAACGAGTTGCTTGTTCTGTGGAGGCGCGTAGCATGTACAGCAAGGTTGTGTTTATTCCTAGTGTTCAAAGAATGAGTATCAGACAGTTTGACAAAGTTAAATATATATATATATATATTTTTTTTTCAGATTACAATGGGCACAGAATTAATTTTTGCTTTATTGTTTCAGGTAAGCAAATAATTATCCGTCACGACTTCAGAATCCAGGCTTAAGGTACTAACCACACGATTTACAAATCATACACAATGTTAATAACATCTTAATCTTAAATCCATTCACAGAGCAGTTATTATGATCTTGAGATGCAAACACTTACTGCACATAAAAGAAAAACTAAACTTTCCTAATAACAAACTTTTAATTTACAAATAAAATGTTATCCTAACATTAACCTAGTTCAGTAACTTGCGGATCAAAGGTATCGCAAATTCGCAAATATTGGTAAACATATTGGTGACAAACAAAAGGTCGTAGCCAACTATCGACAAAGGCTTCAGGTGTAACGTAACAGAGGTTATTTTCACAAAAAAAAAATGATATTTTGTTACCATGGGTTAACCTTGGAATGAGAATTACTTTGATACAATACAATACAATACAATACACTTTATTGCACACCAATACAAAATGGAAACCAATGGCGATTTCTGCCAGACAACCTTAGGATGGACAGAGTAGCAGGTAAAAAGAGAAAGGGTAGTTCACGGTGCAACATAAATAAATATAAATATAAACTACATAAACAATACATATACATATATATATGGGTGTGTATAAATAAAAATTGGATACATAATGACTAAAATAAATACAATAATACATACAGTAAATAATAAGTAATCGTGATTATATTGACAACATTACATTGACAGGAAGTGTTCCTTGACTAGTTTTTTAAAAATATTATAATTTGATGTGTTGATCGTACAGTCAGGTACTGCGTAGACGAGTGACTAAACTTTGTATGTAAATATATCGCTGATGTGTGTAACTCTTAGGCCAATGTATTTTTTCTGTGGACACGATAAAAAACCTTAAAAGTCTCTATGTTTCTAGGATAATTGCTACGAATATAACACCGTTTTTTCTTTCCCAAAATACCTATATTATTTTACTGGTTTCATGTGAAAAATACCGATATAAAATCCGCAGTCTCTCTGCGCCGATATTTGTCGTGAACTCTTTACCTACATCGTATGACGACCCAGATATTGATGGGAGTTTTTATTAAAAAAACTACGGAGCTAAGAGGCAAACTTAAGAGAACAAATCAATGGAAAAGTTTATTTACAGACCCCGTCGCTTGCCAGCTTCTAAAACCTTACCCGAAACTTGGGACAAAGCCAGTGAACACATACACAAATAACACAAGTGTTTGTCCTTCGCACTATAAATCATAGATTTGTAAACAGTTGCTACGACGTAGCGCCCGGCTACAGAAGCTACGCTGTCGTAGCAGATGACCATGACGATTTGTATCTTTATAAATCACTCGTTCAAAACGTCACATGGCCATCACTCTTATACACATATTTTTATGACAGTCATATAATTTTTGAAATGATTGACTATATTAGTATTTAGCATGTTGAGTTCCCGGTATATGTGTATTCAGTAGGTTTAAAGGAAATATAAAATATCAATATTGTCATTTTAAACACCATATTAAGTCATGTCTAATTGATCTAGTGGTCGCAAGCGCGACTGTTGAGCATGAGGTCCTATGTTCGATTTTCGGGTCGGGCAAATGTGTTATTGGGTTTTTCTGTATGGAAATTCTCAGTAGCAGCACGGAGTCTGGAACTGTGCCCAGTAAATAGGCTCGCCCCCTTATTACATCGGACTCAATAACGGCCTTGGCCTTTAATGTGGGTGTATAGTAGTACACCTCTACCTCTCCCTTCATGATGCTATGTATTGCAGACTGTAATTTGCCTATAATTAACAGGTACTGCCACACACAGCACACAAACACAGTACACACGAAACATTTACGAGTACCTATAAAAACATTACTCATACTTCCACTCAACAGGAAAATATTACAAAGAAGAAAAAAAATTTGAAACCATACCTACCAACTTAAACAAAGGCAGTCGCACGTTTTCAGGGCTGTCACGTTCCAAAACTCGCCTTCAAACGAACTCGATTACTTAAAATATCCGTCGTCCGGAAACTAATAATCACTTTAGATTTCCATCGGCGTCTGCGCTAAAAAGATGAAGTAAGGCGAGATAGTCCCCATTGAACATTGAACTATTTCACAGGCGCGGAACAAAAGCTTTGTCCTCGGAGACTGCTGAAGTAATTGATGTTATCTGGAGTACGGACGACGGATGTTTTTCACTATAACCACTGAATAAAGATGCAGTAGGTCCACTGTTTACACTACATCCGAACGTTCGCTATTATAGGATAGCGAAACAGTCTTAAGCTTTTGCAGTTTGCTCAGCTTTTTGTCTTAAAACAATCGTCGAAGTACTCGTAGATAGATATTCTCAGCAGCAGCCCGGAGTTAACATGCTTAGTCCTATTACATGAGACTCCCTCTACTTTACACTTTCGGGAACACAGGCGTGATGCTACGAGTATGTGATCTCAACGCACACACACATAGTGTACATGTGTTCACAGAAATAGAAAGTTGAACCAGTCAGCGAAACAAGGTAGCGGGGCGGACCGGGGTGCGCGGTACTTAGGTATATTCAACCGAGGCGGAGGTTCTGTAAAGCCCAAACACACGTGAACAGTTTAAAATAATGAATAATGATGTCGTGAGTCACGTTATGTTTCGTCAGGCATCACAGATATGTAGTGGATCTTCTGCTTGCTGCTAGTTGTCGGTATTACCGGCTGGTTGACAAGCGCTTTGTGCGGACGGATAGATTCCTCGCCATTGTTTCTGTGAACGCGATTTGCATTGATTGCTGGCTGAAAGGAAGCTTTTTACGTAAACACCTAATGGTTTACTGTGAATACTGATGAAATAAAATGTACAATAAAATGTACTCCTAGAGGCATCATTGGTTAGTCATTGATTTAATATTAGGTACTCTTAATTACGTTATTAGTAAAGTTTTATTTCTGTATTGTTATTTCTTTTAGAAAGGAATCAAATATCTACCCGTGAACGACTCAAATATATTAAATTGGAACAGAATAAGAAAAATGTTAACATAATTCTGACGTTTCGTGACCTACCCTTGCATATTGTTTGATGACTGATATACGGAAAAATAACAATATGCTATAAGGATCTCACACATGTGTCACCACGGTATGTCAAAATAGTGCAAAACGCAGTCAGAGGTTGGGTCCAGTTGCATATTTTGAATACGTTGAGCGCACAGAATAATTGACTTAATTAATTAACATATTTGATACATCGCTGTCCACACAATTGTGCCGCGTATGAACTTGAACAGTATTACAAACAAAATAACCACATTGTTTACTGAGGTCTCACAATATGAAGCCAAAACAAATGAGACACAATCTCGACCCCTATCACTTTTTAAATTAACACTGTTACGATATCTCACAGTTCGCTCGCTCCATGTACAATACTGTGTTGTTATTTAGCCGTATCTGGTTACACCTAAAGGCTGGGTTCACACGGCACTATTTGATATTTTGATGTAATCCAACTTCTCGTATTCGAGACGCATTTCATATGGCGCCCATCCGATGTTATAGAAGCCACTGCCGTTGCTGATGCCGACCAGTTTCAGTAGCCTTAGAATAACATTAAAATATGTCAATCAGTCAGGAATCAAACACCACTGTCACGATGAACTAGTTCCGAGGTGAAAAAAAAACTTACTCAAATGCAATAAGATCGTCGTGTGAACGTGGCTGAAGTCGATCTTGATACACTTGAAAAAGTGGCACAAACTAGCCTGATGATGACAATTAGACAAGAAACAAAACAATAGCTAACGAGTCGAGGGTGCAAATGGGCGGGAGGGAAGGTGATTATCATCTGACGTACAACTCCTTAATGCCGGTAATAAGCGTTAAGGCGCATCTTCTGCCCTAATGTTAAGTTCGCCGGCTTTAGCCATTACATCAAAAAGGAAAGAAATTCAACTGCTACAGCTTGGTAAATATGTCCACTTTACTAAAATTATACACGGTTACTAGACTTGTTGTATTGTGTATATAAAGCTCTGACTGAATAATGCTACCTGCAGGTTGTGCTTGGTATATATGAGTTCTGTACCGCACTCACTTTGTCTGAAGTTAACCTTCTGTATCAATTCTATGATGAAGGTTTACTTCCACCAAATCGTATGACCGGTTTCATAATGTTGCTATTGGAAGTTGTTATCATTCGTAACAGAATAAGAGTCTCGGCTATGGTACTGTTATTGCTATATTATTTTATATTCATTTTGAATTTACACGGTACGTTTGGTTTAATAAGTGGGCTTTTTTCAGTTGGATACTTGGCTGACTCCCCCATGTTGCTTTCTACATAGCGTCAAAGACTGTTTTTTATTAACAAGAGAAAAGCTAAGCTCATTATTGGTACTTAAGAACTAGAGTTTTCAAGCTCGCATATTCACGCTATATTGAGAGCAGTATATGATAACCGACATACAACGACCGCCGCCGTCAACCTAACTTCAGATTTAACTAATTTTATGATTATAAACCGCAATACTTTTATATGTCTCATCGCAGAGATATACCAACCAACAAGGTTCAATGGTTAACGTACAAGTGAACGCCCAGGTGAACGTTGACATAAATCGCTAGTGATCCAAGCAGGTGTATATCCAAACGAACCCGGGCACAATCACTCCCGGGCGAGCCATTCGCCTACATTTTTAACACCCGACCCTCCAGCAAATTTAGGATCTGCCCTAATGTCACATGAGGGTAAAATGGCACATGGCGGGTAAGACACAATCTTGCGACGAATTAATATCGGCATTGGGGTTAGTTTCCGATGAAATAATAATCAACTTGGTTCAAGAATCCGATTAGTGAGAATTGGCGGACTGAAGACGTAAGACGATCTGTCGTTAATACTAATTGGTTTTAAAACTGACGATTATAACTAAGACGTCTTGGAAATACTTTATCTTACCCAATTTAAGAATGGTTTTCAATAAGACACATCGTGATTCGATGTGTCAATAATAATATAATTCGTCGGCACGGTTGGCGCAGTGGTTGAGAGATCGACTGCTGCGCTACGTGTCGCGGGTTCGATTTCCGCACGGAACAAATATTTGTATGATCTACAAATAGTTGTTTCGGGTCTGGATCTTCGTGTATGTAAATACACACCGTGCCTCGGAAAGCACGTAAAGCCGTTGGTCCTGCACCTGATCTCTCTCCGGTCGTGTCGGATTGCCGTCCCATCGGACTATGAGAGTGAAGGAACAGAGAGAGCACCTGTGTTTGCGCACACACTTGTGCTCTATAATATCTCCTGCGTAGTTGGCTAATCTCCGGTGAGATTGGCCGCCGTGACCGAAAATCGGTCAGGAGGACATTATTATTTTATTATTATTATTAATAATATAATAGTACTAGCTTCCGCTCGCGGCTTCGCCCGCGTGCATTTTCCCGAGATAAAAAGCCTATGTGCTATTCCAGACTATAATCTATCTCTGTGACAAATTTTATCCAGGTCCGTTCAGCCATTCTGGCGTGAAAGAGTAACAAAGATCCATCCATCCATCCATCCATCCTCACAAACTTTCGCATTTATAATATTAGTAGGATAGTAGGACTAGTAATTACTTCTAATTTAATTTTCACCAATATCAGTCTGAATCGTCCCTAATACGGTTCGTAATATTGTCGGTGTGTCCCGGACAGTGTCGGACGTTGTCAGCCTACCGGACAGGCGGGCGGCGGAATTTCATTACCACAGCCGTATATATCTTGAGATATCAAGATATAAACGACACACACTTGCTGATGGTAATCCAAAAAGTACTACTGAAATGTACATTTAAAAGGTAAAAAGTGCTTTAACTAACTTTAGATTTCAGTCATTTATTAGATTATTAGCTTAGTTGTTAATCTAATTGTGCGTGTTTTAGTGTGGGAGTAAAAGAGTACTTGAATAATTGTTGAGTGTTGTTTAATTTTGAATTTGTGTGTATATAAATGTGTATATATATAGTATTTGAGGCGATAAACGGTCTTCAAAGGTCAATCCCGGTCTTCAAAGTCGTTGCAACGGTGCAGCGCGGACGGCTACTACGCCGGGATTTCATTTCCGGTCCCACTTCACCAGAGACACGGCGACAATCTTCGAACAAGTGTATATTATTAATGGAAGAATCCAGTACCCAAGTCGATCGCTGTAGGAAATATACTAAACCGAATCTTGAAAGTCTTGTCTATGGAATATAGAAAAGTAATATGCTCGTCTATTGGTTGACTTAAAGCATTCCTCTTAGCTCCAGCAAAGTGAATGATTCGTACAGGTTTGGCGTAAACTGAAGTATTCGTATTTATTTCTCATCTTTAAGCTGTCCAGGCACCGGACGTCGCGTCCGCCATTATGGTCGCAACAACCAATGTGTTATATTTAAGATTGCTAGCTATGTGGCAGATGACAGTATATTTTCTGCAAAATAAAAAAATAAAAAAATCAGGCAACTGACTGAGTCCATAGTAACAAAAATAAAACCGATAAGGGCCGTGCCGACCGTAATCAGGCTTATAAAAAATAAACTACCGCTCTAAAAAATTAGTGGAATTGCAACTTTTTTCAATTGCAATTGCACACCCGCGGAACAAGATAACGAATAGACTAGATTGTCTCACGATAGCTAGCTAGAGAAGATACACACACTTGTTGTTGTATGACTAGTCTGATTATTGACAATCTTGATTATCGTGTGTGCACTGAACAGTTGTGTGTGCTGAGCTCACAAACTCTCAAAATATATGTTCCCAAATTACAGGAAATAAGTTTCAGCTACTGCGAGCGGTAATTTAAATCAAAATCAGCTTATGTTCAAACCTTTGAAGGTGGAAATTTAATGCTCTTATTAAACACGAAACCACAGGAAATATATACTACATTTATTTAAAGAAAATGAAAGTTTTAATGAAAAAATAATTAAACATTTAACTTTGACCGACGAAATATTCAATCTTTAAAAATGTTTAACTTTGAAATCGTCAAAATAATTCACATCAGATCGGCAAAATGAATTCAATCAAAATCGTATGAAGTTGTTGAATTTCTTTTTTGTATTAACGAAATTGTATCGCTATTTATAGAGAAAATTATTATTTTCTTTTTTTATTGGATATAGTTTCAGTTTGTACGCAACATGAGCTTAGTAAGCACGGACTTTATATTATTACAGTAACATAATAATGTATATTGTTGATATCGTTAGAATAGATAAATAAAATACGTTTTCCAGATATCTAACAGATACACGAAAGGTCACTGAACTTGCCCAGGGTCCTAGTATATTCTGGTTGGTCCTTTTCCCAGGTAATGTCAGGAAAGACAGGGGAGCGGGGGGGTACTTCTCCTTAACCGCAACATGTAGCGAAGGCTTAAGCGGACGATTTCCATTTGCGACCCTCTGCTATCAGCAGGAGTATCGGTCCATATTGATTTATGTAATTCGGTTATATTCAGGTCCTTGGGTACGTGAAAGTGTCTAGTTAGAGATACTAGGTGAAGGCACTTAAGGTTATAAGGTTATTTTCCTTACTATAATAGTATAGTAAGGAAAATAACCTTATCCACGTGGAACAACGTAACAGCGCCTTCACGTAACTGTTAAACAAATATAAGCACTATGATAACATTGTTCTACTATATCTTCTGGCTCAAAAATAATGATTACCTCAGTTCTCCATTTGGACACCTTAGCTCTTCTACTATGTCTGACGCCGACAGTACCGCAAATATTTTTTATGTTTCGGTAAACTTCAGATACGATGTAATGTTATTTTTGTCTTGTATTATTTATCATATTATCGTTTCGACTTTAGAACTCTTTACCTATATTCGGCATAATTTTGACTACACTGCCCTTTGGAAATTATACATATAGGTACAGAAGAATGATGCACTTTTTTTATTTATGAGCTATTAATGATGTTTAAATATAACACTTGCTTGTGATTAGTTCTGTGAATTCCGTTCACTGAAGAAAACCAAAAGCTTTTAGGGACAAACTGAAAACAAATCATTCTTTTCATTACACTTGGGGGGAAAAGGGACAGAGGTAATGTTTCTATATTACTTAGATTTTTCATAACTCTATACTCAGAAGAAAATGATATTATATGCAATAACGTTTTATGTAAAAAACTAATATCTGCTTAAATACATGGGTACTATTGAGTGAATATACAAATTACAAGTAGATTCAGATCCGATCGCAAGAGTACAGCTTGAGCATGCTATCAGAGCTATTTGTTAAATGAATCCGTTCTGCACTTAGGAAAGTTTTCATAATAAAATGGAGGCACTGACCCGAAGCGAGTGGGGAGGTAATTTTTATTTACTGGAACAATCTGGATCAGGGTGAATGGAAACAACAGCGTTATAAGTTTGTTCATAATGCTGGGAGAGCTGGAAAAATTGGACGAATAAACTAGATGACTATGTAGTGACTTTTTGTAAACGAACTAAAATGGATAATATTATGGACGTGATACTTCAAAATAAGTCTCCCTATCACACCCTTGGAATGTGTAAAGTCGTAGGTGCATTATAGACATGAATTTTGAGCTCAGAAATCAAACTTAGACATTTCTTAGTTCGCATAAGAATCGTAAAATGTGAGTGATCTGATTGAGTTATTGAGTGCCAACGCAGTCCGGGATATATAGTATATTATCAAATACGACTTCATTGAATGCCGTAGCGTCATCACCACTTTTTTTAAGCAAAATGCGTAGAAAAACTGCCACATTATTACCACTTTAAACCAGGGACGAAACACCTCTCGTTACATATGTTAAAAAAATGTTAAACGGAAAATTATCCTTTTGCGCGGGCGCGGCCGTTTATCTCAACTGTATGAACGAAGTTGTAATGAATCGACTTGGGACTCGGATCTCAGGGAAAATTGCTTCTATTTATGAATGGTCTTTCGATTTTATTCAACTATTCGTATTAGTTTTGCTCGTGTTCGCTGGATTGGAGATATTTATGATTTTTTGACATTTTATGTTGAATATGCATGAGAAATATTTTATGTTAGGATAATCGTATATTTGCATTCAATAGTATACGTGTGTACTTGACGCAGGATATCAAGTTCAAAAGTTTATATTCAGATTCATATTATTGGCAACCCTGTATTTAAGTTTCATAGCAGATTTCAAAATTTTCTAAGTAATGGAATAGGTACCATTACATTTTGTTTTTACTGTGTATCTTTTACAAACAGAATATAGATTAAATCAGCCAGATCTACGCTTTCACTAACGAAAATTGTATGTGTACTACAGATACCGCTGTCTTGATAACACTATCTTATTTGGTTTGAGACTTCCGATGTCTGTCTAAATTTTTCCATTCATATAAGAATGCATCATAAAACGTGTATTAGTATGGATAAAGTAAGATGAAACGTGATACATAAATCTTTTTGAAAGATATGAGCTAGTGAATTATGCAAAGGGCAGACGTTCGACCGCGACACTTGGGCCTTAGATCTAAACAATGATAAATATTTAGGTATTGATAAAAGTCTATTCTCTTTCTAGATAGAGCAAAGTGGCAGAGCATAGAGTCAGACACTAATGCCCATGCCACGTACATAGCGTTCGCTATAAATGTAAAACTATGCCGCGAAGGCTATCCAGTTATCCAATTTGTTGTCGAATCGCAGGAGAGTTCCCTCTATTTTACTTTGCCGCCACAATTTTCAATTTTGTTTGCGCACGGCGTCCAAAACGGCAGTTTAAATTTCGTTTTCCAAATAGAATTTTTATTTTTTAAAATACGCCCAAGGAAATCCGAGGTGCGAAATCAGGGATTCGCTTTGAAATGCTCGAGTGTATTTGGCGAGTGGCTGGGCCTGTGGCGAAGGAGTGCGGGGTGGGAGGAGATCGGGGGTTACAGGAGGGTAGGTGTCGTGTAGACAGGGGGTTGTATGCAGTGGCGCGTGCACGTCTGGTCGCCGGCGGGCGGCAGCAGCGGCGGCGCGGGCGCGGGGCCGTCGCCCCGGGCGCTCAGGCGACGTAAAGCCATTGACGACGACATCACCTGTCACGGCCGCACCGCAAGCGACGCCTTTTCAATAGCTGTTTGTTCAGGAGCTGTCTCTAACTTGAATCTTTTCCGACTTACTCAGGATTTCTTAGAGTTATTGTAAAGAAGAATGGAAAATGAATAGATTAACTTCAAAGTGAGGTTGAACAAGAAGTTATTTATAAAAATTCATCTCTTATTGTCTCTATGACATTTTTAATAAATGTGGAAATGTTAAAAGCCTTTATTTAGAAAATCCAAAGGCTTATGATTTGTAGAGATCTTCTCGGAATAAGCGAATCCCGTACATCACACGTAATAGTCTCTACATGATGTTTTATCTGACTTACAAACTTCTGACCAATATCAAAAGATCAGAACGTCGTATGGCAAAAACTCCATAAAAGTCTAACCTCTCCCCAAGGCACTTTATCATCGTCACAATTAGTCGTACAGCAGCGGATTTAAGAATCATCAACAACCAGGAAATCCCTGACACTCATAATCCGACCACCATTAAACCGACTGGCACTATACTGGCGACACCTGGTGGATCCGAGAGCCAAGCAAGCAGCGCCGGGACGCAAGCTTGCATGTCGACTTAAGCACGAATGAGCAGGGCTTAACGTCTCCAGAACATGGCTAATGACGTTTGTACAAGGATTTTGCTTCCCTGCAAATTGTTTATCAGAAAATCCCGGATGCTTGAAGAGAATTAGCAATGAAAAACCCCGCTGAACATTAAGCTCAGAGCCTTCATTTAAATTTTGTTTTCTGCATTATTACAGTACAAGTACATGTAAAAGTGTCCCTGAAATCATTCAAAATTGTTGTTGGTTCTCTGTAATTGTGACCAATCAAAAATCATATGAAACCACCAAAGTATCCTGCATACATCTTTTCATAATATTAGAAATATCATACATTGTATTTGGAATAAAACATAGTCACAAACATTGTAGGGGCAACATTTGAGTTGTGTGGCGCCCCCGGGACCAAAACCATCGAGTGTGTCTAAGTAAAAGTATTCCAAATGATGTACACAAAAACATGCTCCTCTCTGAACGACATTACGAACGAGCACAAAGACAAGCAGTACTCCCGCGGGACAAATTCACTCAGTAGGTACATACGAGTACATACCACTCGCAATATGACGGAACATTTTCCTGTGATGTTCGCCGCGAATCAATGATATGTGCTCCGATGACCACTTTGTGAGCGAAACAAATTATTGCGCCATTGTGACCGTTTTACACGGAGCGTTTTTATACAAACCAATATATTACAGATCGAAATCAGATAAATATGGATCTTTCGAGAGCGACGAAAGTAAGGCCGGATTAGTGGGACGAAGATTGGATTTACGCGACAGAGGACTAATTAGATATAAATGAACCTGACCTCGGCTTGGACCAAAAAAAGGTTTGTTCGGCCATGTTTGGGCGATGTCGAAACATGTCATGCAAAAAAATCTCTGAAAGAAAATTCGGCATTTCTGGAATTACTTCAGTGAGGAAATATAGCCAGAAGGGAGCGTAGTCGGATTTTCATTGAGCAGCGGCTAAAGTCCCTAATTAGCAGCGCCGTCGCTCCTTACATTCGAAAGCTCGTGTTTTTGGGTCATGGAACTTTTTCATCTACTACTTTTGAGCTTTCCATTTTATATTCATTCATGAGCTGACAATACATGTCCCGCACCATTTTTAATCAGTGTAAAGATAAAATCCGGCACATGTTTGCTTCGCATTCAAATATTACGTACATGAGATTACGAATTTACAAATTTCAAAGCTGAACCTTTACTATTAATTCTTAGAACTAATGTCAAAACCTAGAGTAGCTGTTGTTGAAAAGGTCTATGTCTGCCTGACAAGCTGGGCTCAATTAAAGTGATCGTTAAAAATTTTCTACGGCGTAAACCTGTACGATGTAAATGCTGTCAGTTATCTTTAGGTGTGTAGATCATGAAGTTACATAACCGAGATACGTTGAATTTATTTCCCTCATTAACATGCTTTCTCATAACCCCCTCCTTGACATTTTCCGTTCATATCTACCTGCAAGACATCGGAGATACAACGGATAAACTCCGAGTGACGCCTACAACCGGACTAGCCCAGTATTAACATAACAAAACTCTTCGTTTTCTATTCCCGCCTGAATACGGGCGGTTGCGCCGGGCGGGGGTAAATAGCGCGCAATGCACGTCAAGACACTCGAGTCTGTTGTTGCCCAATTGTATTCGGCGGTAATGGATGCGGGAATCTGAGCCGCATTGCCAGCATACTTGTTCACACGAACGTCGCGTCGCAGATTTGTTTGTAGGGTTGTGCATCACTCTTAAATAAATTGTAGATATCGATATTTGAAAAACGTATGAGAACATTGAGAACCAAATGTTCAAGCCTTCTTAAATCTCTTCTCACCGCCGTTGATTGTAGTGATCTAGGTAATAGAAGGCCTAAATTCTGCAGCGGAGTTTATCTAACGAGCTATTATGAATGTATAACTGACTTGTGTATGTAGAAATTAATGCAACCAAAAAATACATGAATAAACTTTAAAATTAGACTAGGAATGATAATTAAGTGCTTGAAAATGTCCAACATCTTTAAAAAAACAAAACAACAATTTTTTTTTTCTTTTCTTTTTAAACTTTGCCGCACACTGGGTATAATTTCTGTTTAGTGGGTGCGTTTACAAACACTTATATTACAACACTCAGACTCGAAACAACTGCCTGTAGCGCAGCAGTCGATCTTTCAACCACTGTGCTAACCATGCCATCAATCACACATTACTAAAGTAAATCATATTCATTCAATTACGTAGTAAAAATACACCCTCCTTGATCAAGCTTACATAAATAGTTATACATCATTGATGATATTGCGACGTAGTTGACCACGGGAACAATAACGTTTACAGTTATATTGGAGCCAGACATCGGGCTGGGCCCATTGTCTATATCCACAATCACTGTACGTATCGGTTATCATCTATACACAGTTATAATTCTATTAGCGAGAACTATTGATGGGTAATGTGACGCATATTCAATTATCCGCACTCGTGTCCAGTAAATATTTACGATCACACGTCCGTTGTTTAGCACATGAGTTAGTATCTTTTGCAGTGTTTTATGGTGAACGGAATGTTTGTTATTTAACTGGCGTACATACCTTAAACATAATGATAAATACAGCTTTATTTACAATGTAGTGTATTTTTTTTTTATTTAAATACATTTTACACATAGGGTACAAATGGCGGTTTTATCGCTAAAAGCAATTTCTTCCAGACAACGTGTATGGAAAGAATCATGGAAGAAAATATAGAGGGTATTGATTTCTCTGTTTTATTCTCCCCTCTCTCTCCTTTTAGCCATAATGGTGATTAATATTTATATTGATTAAGAGAATATACTTGGTGGGAGGGCAAGTAATGATCTTCTGCCATTCTTTTAAAGCAATCCAATGACTGAGCACGTCGCTCGCACAGTAGCCTGTACGGTAAATGAGTGGTCATAAAATGTTGTAGTCTGCTTAGGCATCTTTAGTTTTATGTTATCTGATGATCTTACTTTATTGATTATTGTCAAGATTGCTTACCTCGTAGTTATTTGTTAACTCCAACTAAATTCTCAATGATATTTGACGGTGACCTACTGCTTAGAGTTTGACTAACTTGTGATTGACTCTCAGTGGTAAACAATTAGGTACTTTGAAAGGTCTTCATGTTTTATTCATTTACTTGGTCTTTCGAGCCCGGTGTATATGTGGTTGATGCTCTCTCAACTCAACTCAGTTTTAAAGATTAGTTTTCAGACTAACGTCTTGTAGGCACTAATCGAGCATTTCCGCGGGTTTATCCCAGCGCTATTAGTAAACAAATGGAATACTTCAATCGTGGCATTCGGTCGGCATCGCACTAGCACACAACTGACTCAAGTCTCGTCGCTCACCTGTTTACACTCACAGGATTCACTGCTGAGCTTTTATTTGTACAGTAGCTGATGTTACGTAGATCTTAGATACTTACGCTGTTTTATTTGCAGAAAGATTTTTATAGCGTCAATAATAAAAAACACAAGACGAGTAGTTGTAGTAGACTAAAGACAGTAACAGTAAGTAAATATTAAATTACGACATATGAAAAATTGCCTAATTGCAATTTGTCATCTGCGACCTTTTGAAATCGAAATTCTCAAAGTTTAACCAACACAAATTTTCCTGCCATGCCGGTCGCTAACTCGACAAATATCCGCGTCGTCAGATGAGAGCAAGGCTGCTGTGCGGGGTGGGGTGGAGGTGTGACGTCACCTGTCTGCATGGCAAGACAAACGGCGCGGCTGCTCTACTGCGCACCCCTCGCTGGAATGCGAAACGGTGAGAACGAGAAATTTACACTGGTTTTAATTAGGTTTCGTTCCTAGCTCAGATATCTAATATTTGAAATAGCCACGATCCTATACACGACGTTGGCTAGAAAAATAAAACATCAAAAATGCAATATAGAGCTTCCAAAACTGCTAAAAGTCACGTTATACTATGTATATAATTTGAAACTGGTTACCTCACGAGGTATGCTGTTCCCATCGCGTGCGCCGCACTCCTAGCTGATATAACGTGTGATGACATATAGCTTAACACGAACCCATTCGGTTTGTTCACACGCTTTATTTATTGTTTATGAATCACGTCCGCAACCGGTTGATTTATTCATTTTAAATTTTATTTGAAAATTCATAGCGTGTCAGTGACAACCGCCAGCTCGTATGTTTCCATTGCGTAAAGAATAGCACCAGTTTAAACTACATGAATTCAAATAGTTACCTCACGGGAGCGTTGGTAAGCGATAGTTTCACGGCAATACATTACTTCTGTGACAGATAGTTTAGCGTCGTCGTGTCCGCTGTTGATTTATTTTATTTGGTGTTTAGTGGAACTGTAACTACGTGTCGGTAGCGCGCCCGCCCGTGACGCGCTGCCCGTGTGTTTCTAGTTTTCACAACCAGCTGCGCGTGACGACTGAAAAATAGCTGTATTTAAATTGCGTAGATTCAAATTGTTGTGTTGCAATAGCAATAGATAGATGGTGCAATAGTAATTTGTGCTGATGATTTAGTTTAGTTCATATTTTAATGTATCGCAATTAAAATTACGGATTTTTTACTAAAAATACATCAATCAGGTAAGTAGCAGGCTCGACAGTTTCTCTCTTTTATCTTTTATATGATATAATAACGGTGTAAGTATTAATCGTCTTTGGCTAGCGTCTTATTCAGCTGCAGCTAATATGATACACGTAGTCAGACAAAAGAGGATTGTGAACAGTTTCCCGCCAGTCGTGGCAGCAAGACAAACAAAGCGCAGTTATTAATAGTCGGTGTCGGCCACAGCGACCACCGCTCAGGGGTGCCACCTAACCATTTTACTTTCCAAGAGTTGGAAACTTAGGCGAACTCAAGAAAATCAAACAGTTAAATATCCTAATATTTTGGTGACTCGTTGAACAGTTCTCAGTTATGGTAGCAAGAGAAACAGATGCAGTCATAAAGGGTCAACCGTTTTAATATCCAAAATACCAAAGATCCGCTTTTTCTAAATAATATCGTAGTCCCTACAATAGTGGGTAGGTACCTACATCTCCTGTAACGTGGGTATTTTGACAACACGGTTAGCGCAGTGCTTGAGAGACCGATTACTGTGTTACGTTTGGCGGATTCGATCCTCGCACGGAACAAATATTTGTATGAACTACAGATAGTTGTTTCAGGTCTGGATCTTTGTGTACGTGAATATATGTGTTTATAAACGCATCTACGATATAGGAAGTAATAATAGTGTGAGGCAAAGTTTAAAAAAAAAGTTAAAGGTTTCCTATATGCCATACAAAAAAATATCCGGAAGGAATCAAATCTGCAACATCTAGCACAGAGAGTTAATTGGTTAGAGACTGTGGCAATGTCGTCATCCAAGTTATTACATCATAAAGATATACATAGAGATGCAATGTCTAAATATGTTGGCGAACAGTTTCTAGTAGTCGTGGAAGTAAGACAAACAAAGCGCAGTTATTAATAGTCGGTGTCGGCCGCAGCGACGTCCTCTCAGGGGTGCCACCTACACAGTTCACTTCACTTAGCCGATTACCGACTACCCCAATTTGGTTAGTATTATGTAAACACGATAAAAACACCCTGGAAGCAACATACATATGTTATCGCTAAACTGAAACAAGTATGTAGCAAGGCAAATACCCATATAATATGGAAATTGTATGACAAGAATAAGAGTTCACATGTATACAAATAACTTAATGTTCCTCCAAAATACATAAACTATGCCGTGGTTTTTGAAATTTCGGTTAATTCATTTCTATGTAAATACATCATTAAACTTGTTCCTGCACACACCTGTATCTTATTTAATTCAACTCTGCTTATCTTACGACTAAGGTGGAACTCGTGGTAACATACAACTTAATAAGATAAATGTTAATAAAGTAATCACACCGCGTGTCAGCCCTACATAGGTGGTCGCGTGCCGCCCCGGTAATCTGAGTCGGAAATCACCGCGCGTGGGCGACCAACCCAGGGGTTGCGGATACACTGCGCGTTTATTTACCAACCATGCTCGATGGTTTCAAACACTCGCAGCAATGTACGCCGAAGTTTAGTTTCGATGACTTGCTTCCGGCTTGTCTTTATGGAAAACAGAACTATTCCTTGTTTTTGCTCGAGTATTTATTGCACTAGTTCGTGTTTACTTTATAAATGTGAATTTAGGTTTAAATTTATATTACACTTTTCATGAATTAAGGGAAGGTTCAGTGTAGGTATTTACTAATATAGATGTATACAGTGACTGGGAAGAAATTGTTAAGAATCTGGTAATGTACATAATTTAAATCAGAGGCTAAGTAAATATTTCAACACTATTTCGTCGATATTTGACATGCTCATGGTTGTTTGACAATTTATTCACATCACGAGGAATTTATAAAATCTAGTGAGGCTGTTATGAGTCAGTGATGCAAAGTGGAAGAAGGAAAATAACCCGTAGGTACACAGTTTATTAACTGATAAAAAAATAGATTCCATTGTTCTTTACTCTTCGTCTATTTTGATCACTGTGATGTTGACTTCCTTATGACTATTTCGTATGAGCGCTCCCTAGTAACAGGAAAGAAAATGATACGCATTTGGAGGTAGAAAATACACGGAAAAACGGCCAATGACAAACACAGTTCTCTTAACCTTCACCTTCCTAGTAGTAAAACATAATAACAACCATATTGATGCCCTGATCCAATCGGGTGATAATGTTGAAAGCGTGTGACGTCACAAGCAGGTATATCGGTGGAAGGTTGGCAAAAACACGCGCATAAAGTAGAGGTAACGTCCCCAATCACATTATTGGGATAGACAGTAACGTGGTGACTAGGTAACATGCCATAACAGACATGCACACGATATACTATTTGTAGGTCGTATAGTCGGACACCGATTCTGTGTTCCACTGGCAAATACGCGTCTGTCAGATGAAATGTTACATATTTTCCTAGAACCTTTGTGTTCTTATTGTTTGTCACTTGTCATAGTTCCCTTTTCAGAAACATAATGTGATAAAGTTTTAAATATTTTATATAATTTTTCAAGCTCCCTTTTACCTGCAAATGTCTACGAGCTATATTTAAGTCAAATATTTTTATTTCAACTGAGCTTTACGGACGCTTTTAAAACGTTATGATTCTACAACAGTTGCGCTTTCGGGTGGATTAACAGACCTCTATGTGTATACCTATTACAAATTATATATTTAATGTACAGTATGGGAGGCGAAGCTTGTAGCTCAATGCTGACATCTGTTTGTGGTAACACCAACAGCTGGTTAGTACATTATCGAAATAGCTACACCATCTCATCACTACACTACTCAGCAGCTGTTTCAAAAAACTAAATTTGAAGTTATATGTTCAGATTTTGTTTTGGTAAGTAATTAATCCGTTTGCGAATACGACTTTAGCATAAAGCTATTGTTGTAGGTATCGTATAAATTATATTATATCTATAAAGTCGTACGCGTCGTCGCTTAAAGCTTAGCTAAACAAAACATATCACTTTACAGAGATGTCCTTTTCTAGGTCCGACACATTACCTACATAATACGTACTTGCGACATACAGCTGCCGTTATTTACGATCATAGTTTATTACCCTTTCAAAAGTGTAGCGAAATAATTATTATTATATTTCGTGGTAGTATATCTCATGGTCTTCTAGTTGAGGTCTATAAATACAGCTTACACACGTCATTTATATCATTTGGACTAGCCTTCGCCTGTATGTTTGCGTGTTAATATGAGTTCATTCCCATTTTACCTGGAGTAGCTTCTACGTCATAAATCCAATGTACTATCCCAACAAGTTTGAACCATTTCACATGGTACTGTAATAATTATGTTACCTAATTACTCTATATCATATAATATTGAATGATGCTTCATGGAATTAATTATCGCAACACTATAAAAACATCTCAAAGTTCATAGTATCGTAAAGTTTCATTACTTTGTTTTGTCACGATGACACACAGAAGGGTATACGCGTAAGTCATGTCATTAAATATAGTGAGTAACAAAATGTACCTATATAAAACAAGTCGTGGTGTGTGTTGTTATTAGCGCTCGGGAGGACGCTACTGCCTATCCTGTTAATGTAAACCCTAAAGATATAATAGCTGATAATTCATCCAACATGATAATTTATTTTACTTTATGACGGTTAACAACCCATTAACTAACAGAGATACAATTAAAATTCAAACATAACAAAGTTATCGTCACTTACGTGAATCCTTCTCATAGTAATTCTGATGTACCTCCCTACCAATAAAATCTTTGTCCGTTTTACCGTCGTTATGATGCCGGCTGCTCTTCTCAATCCGATTCATTCCTAATGATCATTGATACAGCACCCTGCGGCAGTCCGGCGGCGAACATAAGCCTACCCAGTAGCCACCGCGGCCATGCGACACGTCCGTCCTGCACTCATGAGTTATGGCGGCGGCGGGCGTGTCAACGAGCACTCTGACCACTCTCACGCAAATGAGTGTCACGCTGGTCAGGTCACGCGTGACCACGGGATATACACTTTTTGCGTGAACAGAGATAACTCGTAACTGCCCAGCCGTCGTGAACTGACTTAAAGCAAATGTGTTGAATCAAGCCATTTATTATGAGCTACAAACTAGTACATACCTTATTTATTGTTAATGCACTATGCTCCATTTAATATAACTGTAGAAAAAAGAGGTCCACCAAAGCATAAATACATATATTTTAACCATTTCTTTAACTTCATTCTCAGCTCTTCTTAACTGACTGTTAAGGTTCATAAAACCATTCCTGTGTTGAATTCCTATTGGAAGCAAACACGTTGATATATCCATAAATTATATTGCTAAAGTGGTTCTTATTTATTTAATATATTTACAATACATCATATACTCACTCAATTACTTACATACATAATATAATTCATTTGAGTAGAACAATAACTCTTTGTGTTAAATAAAACATAATGTTTAGTTTCTTGTAGTGCGATATGCAATCACCGACACTGACGGTCCCGACCGTGATCATTCTTTAATTTCCCTCAGGACCGTTCACTTTTAGTGCAGGTGACCATTTTCAGCAGTAGAATCCTCACAATATTCTACATCATAAGATACTCAGGGAAGTAGGCACAAACTTTCGCTGTACAATATATACGTACTATATTGCCTTTATCAGTACGCAACTTTCTCAGAATACGCGCGTTATCAGCGACTCGCGAACAAACAAACAGCGCCTCCACGGTCACGCATACACATCACTACTTACTTATAGTATATTGTGTACTTCGTCTGAGTGTTGTTGTTAACTTATTTCAAATTACTGCGATTATCGACTGGAACTTAAAGAAATTGGCAGCATTTGCCAACAGATGCTTGTTTTTGATTAGTTCCACAAAGTCATACTTTATGGCATAAAAGCGTAGTGAATTTATTCTCAAAAGTTATTATAATGTTGTGACAACATTGGCGCAGTCAAAATGCTTCGCTTTCTGAGCTACGAATCACGGATTCGATGAACCCATAGCAAAATATGCTTGTATTGTCTACAAAAAGTTGTTCGAGTTTAGGTATGTATGTATGCATGCACAGAGAGTGCTAGCAACGCATGTTTAAACATAAGCAATGATTAATTATAAAGTTCCTACGTAGTAACAAACTATACCGACGTAGTAATTTGTAGCTGTAGGTACATAACAGTTATATAGTAGTTTTAAAATAGGTGACATTTTTCAACATTAAGATTATAAAATAATGCAACAGTTATGGCTCATGAGCCCATAAATAACGCCAGTTTGCGTGTCCGTCATTCACAAGTACCATGGTAACCTATTTATATAGACCACACTGGTACCTCCAGTTATAAAGTTTAATCACTTTTGTTTATTACTCGTACAGTCGGCTGCGAAAGTTAATTAACTGTTAAATTGATAAATATATAAATCTGTTAATCTTATGTCTCGTAGCAATTTAATTGAAAACATATGATATCATACGATACTGTAGCACCTGGGGGTGCACTCTGGTGGGTAACGCACGAGTGATGTCATAGCTTGTGCCAACACGACAGAAGAAGAGGAAGAAGATACATGGAACTCCGTGCCTTAAAGCACGGTTTACGGGCAATCAGCAGCAGATTTAAAAAGTCTGAGAAGCAGTCTATGCTTAAGGTGAGGTCAGCTCCCAGTCTAACCAAACCGACTGTCATCGTACCAGACTGGGAGCTAACTTCAACATACTTGGGAAAAGGCTAAACAGGTGATAATTTAAGTACACCAATCCGAACATAAGCCTGAGAAGCATTCTGGCATACCCAGTGCCCACTCTATAACACTCACTACTTAGATCAATTATATTTTAAATGTCCTTATTATGTTGAATAGACAGTGAAAATATCATTTGTTTAGAAACATTAAACAACTCTACATGTATATTGACTGTTGTTGATGATTGTACGTTATTACAATCAACTGTAAAACTAATAAAACAAAACAGTTAACGATCGCTAAATGGTGATGTAGTGCTTGAATTGCTTGTTCTTTTAATTGTTGTTTTAAACTAAACCCACTTCTATATATAAATAGTAAAGATGAACACAACTGACTCACGGGTCTATGGTCCATTTATATAGACTAGACATTCGCAGTGGAATGACTCAAAAAAAAGTTAGAGGGATAGATTGTGGTTTCAGTATCTATCTAAGCTTCATACGCAGCGTGTAATGGATGAAAATCAGTACACTAGCCTTTAGGACAAGACCCGCGCAATTATGTAATTATCCACAACAATTACTTTGTTTTAATATCCCATGTCTTTACTTGTCACGTAGGTATCCAACCGCATGTAGGTACTGAAATGTACCACGAATAAAACTGCTGTAAAAATATTAAACTCTGTATTGAATGCAACGAGTTCCCCAATACAATTACTATTATTTTAATTCAACGTCCATCACTCAATAATAAATATTGACGTTCCTTCAAATACTTATTCTTTTTCTCAGTCTTTATATCAAAGACCGTATCCTATTATATAAAACCTCTACAGTACTATGCCTCAGGATTAATATTATAGCTATGTATTATAGCTTCTATCCTTTTCCCATTTTTAAAGCACATTATTAGTAAATATATATTAGACACCTCTGTTATAAATAAGCTAAATTAGTTTTCTTTTGTTAAGTTAGTCTTAGTAAGTAAGTTAGTCTTTGTTTTATCTCATCTATCTTGTACAACTCTTATATTTATGTATGCAGAGTTTAACTTTAAGTGATTGTATCATATAATTAGTGTAAACAGTTGTTGGTGAACTGATAAATAAATAGCTCACATCGTCACGAAATTAAAAGTAATCATAGAAAATACACCTTAAAAATAGTTTTATTAATCTACAAAACATAGTTCGTGTAAAAAAACTATAAGTCTACTCAGCCTTCAAAAGGGCCGCCCACACCTGGGATAATATCCTAATATCGTGCTACATTCAGAGCCGTCACGTCCACATGTGGAACGCCGCCATCTTGCCGTATTCAAGTTGCGTGCTGGTGCTAGGGCAGACATGTCCTAAAAACGACCAATTGCCGAATAACTTCACGTTTCGTTGGGAGATCCTTGGGAGCTGGCTAACATTATTTGATTTACAAAAAAATCGAAATCGGATACAATTATACTATTTGATATCAAGTAAAAATTGTGCGATAATATTTACTATGCAGTTACGGCGTTTATAACCAGCTAGCTAAGTGATAACAAACAAGTACCAACCTACACTTTCAATAGTAACTATTACGTTTTCTAGCCCCTATCTAGAAGTACGACACATCATTGTACAAATAGATACAAACGTTAACAATAAATAATATTATAAAAACGTATAGGTTCCCTGGTAGGGAACCTCGGGTCTGGGCGAACAATGACAGCCTACACAATAGGTTACCTAAGCGAGCTCTAGGGGGCTTATAATAACAAAAAACACAGAAGGTCTAATTCAGAAAAATTTTGTAATCATCTCGTACACATGGAAGACGATTTAAAAAATAAAAATTAGCTGAGCCGGCTCCTTCTAGCAAGACCGGGACGCTGTGACTCGATCCACCGAGTATGTCATGGCGCCTGTGGGAGCGTTCACAAACGACCAGGCCCCTCGCCGCCATTAGCTGCGCATTACCCGCTGGTGTATATATTTTTAAGATATCACACGCTATAAGTGTATAGCATGTGAAATCTACGCCTGCGATGATTTTAGACCACACTTTACGCTTCAGCGCAGACATTACAAAATTGGTGGGGGTTTGTACATCAAAATCAAGCATATAGATTCTAGGCTGACGAACCACATAACAGAAGATCCTTCGTTAATTGGTGACATGTTATTCAACTTACATCTGGAGAATCTGAAGCCCATTATGTTCCTATATAAAAAAGTAGGTCATTTGTGATGACACATATGTATTATGTAGGTATACTGGAGCGCCAACTTAAGTGAGTGTGAGTTTATTACCACGCATTATAAGAAGTGTGCCTTCTGCTGCTATATTAGTCTGTGTCAATAGGCTGGCAAACACAAAGTTTTTTATTACGGAACCCGGGACTCACTCTGCGGATCTATATAATTCACGAACGACGGAAAGTTTTTTTATATTTTTCTATACAAATGTACGACGCAGCTGTGGCGTTGGAGAATTGCTAATAGGGTTAAAAATTCAGGCCGATCTGCATCTTATCTGACTTTAGCTTAGTCGGTCTCTATGTAGATAATCTCTGTTCTCGACTATATTGGATCATATGGTGACAAAAGTACGCTCCCAATGCTGGATCCGTGGGTCCGATTGAAGGGTTAAGCTTTAGTCTCCCACGCTGGCTAGGTGCGAGTTAGCTGACTACACACACTATCTAGAATGGAGCCCTCCCAGGTGTGCAAACCCCACAATATTTTTTTTGACAATTTATACAAGTGATAATGTAATTCTGATCCGCATATGGATATGAAAATTCAGAGATCAGGTCAGGTACAGGGCCGGGATTAAAGTAATTTATAATCTAAATCCCTCTGCATGCAAGGTTGTATTTTTTTACGTTTCCTGGACAACATAACATAAATAACATAGCATCACGCCTGTATTCCCCTAAGGGTTAGGGCAGAGGTGTACTATTATTCATCCACATTTCGCCGATGCTGTTATTGAATCCCATGTAATAGGGGACGAACCTATTGCCATCTACCGGGCACAGTTCCAGACTCCGCGTTGCTACTGAGAATTTCCATACAAAAAACCAAATAAAGCCGCCCGACCCGGGAATCGAACCCAGGACCTCACGCTTAGCAGTCGCGCTTGCTACCACTGGACTAATGAGACTGTCAAGACCAATGAGGCAGTAGTCCTTAACAACTCCGTCGTAATATTATTTATATATATTTTTTCATTTGATGTTGGCATATCCGAAAAGCAGCGTATAACCTGAGAGAAATTCCACATTTTATTTTTAATATAAACACGAGCAGACTTTAGCAAATGGCACACAAAGCAGCATAAAACCAACCATTACTTTACACGTTTGCAGTACGTAAAACAATCAAAAATAAAAGTATCGCAGAAACACTAACAGGTATTTTCCTTGAAATACATACAAATAATACTTGAGACATAACTTTTGAGACCTCGGTCACAAAAATCCTACATAAATTGAACTCGAATACATTCAGATTCCAGCCATTGCTAAGCTAAATATAGCCTGTTTGAAGTCTCGCTGAGATCAGGCTTTCTTTGAGAAACCGCATTGTGAACCCTACCTATGCCTTATTTGAATATTTTTTCACAAAGCTGTGTTCTATTTTATTACGGTGCGCCTCGATTCATAACGTTTTAAAAGTGCCTGCAAAGGCCCATTTGAAATAAAAGACTTTGACTTTGATTGCTAAAGTTATAAAAAAATAGCTACGGGTTGACAAAACATCGATGACAGCAAGTTTTTAAATATAAAAATGTATGCTGAGTTAATCTCACAATTACTTTAAACTGATTCAATAGATATATTCGAAATAATGGAGATTGAATGGGAAAATATTCAATTTAGAATATTTTGATTGATCAAGTGTCAAGTGTATGTGTAATTGTATGTAGACGCTAATCAGCAATCATGTCTAAAGCGTTATTGAGTTGGTAACACTGAAGTAAAAACGAACGGTAACCGTAGCCAGCAGACCACGAAACATCAGCAAATGAAGTTCTGCACAAAAAGCGATACTTCCTGGCATGCGAAGGCATAATTAAGCGATAACTAACTAGGCTCGTCACCCGGCGCCGCCCGCCATTTGTCACGCGCACAAAAACGCCCGCGCTAATCGTGCTCGCTCCGTCTTCGCGGGAATCCTTCATTACCGCTCCAATATATACGCTAAGCCGGCGGGAATCCTCTGACCGCTGGTTAACATACTGTTTCCTGAGTTGTAAGTTAGACAAGGCAGGTTCGTTTGTCTATGGTTTTTTAATGGACGCTTTCACTCGAAATTTGTAGTGCCGTTTTTACACTGCAACAACAATTCATTGGAAGCGGGCGTCGTTGTTAGCGTCCAAAACTAAGAAAAACCAAGAAACAAGTTCTTACAAAGCAATTCTACACTCAGTAGTTTGAAGTAAAGTTAAAAATAAGTTGAAAGCAACGCTATTTGTTTCATGTAAAGCTATATTACTAATACAGATACATTAGTAAATAGGTCACAGTGTGATCCTAAACAAAGGGACTTATTGGTATGCAAGGAATAACTTAGTACCCGCAATATTAAATTATAACATATTCGTTTATAAAATCTACAAATATACCAGATAAGCTGAAATGCCTTTAATTAGTCACAAAATAAATTAAAACTGTCACCGTAAACATAATATTCTATGTATATATTAATAATATGTGAATTTGAACATTCCATTTATATGCATATCATAACGCGGTAAACGAGATGAAATTAAAGTCCGCCTTCAAACGAAGTGACCGCGTCACTCTGGCTTGGTCGGACCCGGGCCGGGGCGGAGCAAGGCCGGGTCATCACCACGAGCCCCAGATGTCGCTACAGTAATCCCTTAGACAGTTGCTGCCAAAAAGAAGATAGACGCCGAAGGACCACTCCAAAACAAAAATACGATGAATAAATAAACACAAACAGAACTCACGTATGATTAACATATATGGGTACTTGTAGTTTATGATAAATTAGTATAAATTAAGTTGCATGTATCTTTTCGTGCGTTATTGGGAGTGATACTTCTGTACTTTTTATTTTTATTTTGCCCTCATGTACGGTATACTAGAGGTTTTAAGGAAAGAAATTAGTTATTTATGCACAACACGGTCGGGCGGACAACTCTGAACAATATTAAAACCAACTAAGTTGGCACAAAGTCCTCTATATTTTTTGCTAGAAAAGGTTTTGTTTGCAAAAACTAGCACGTCACTCCTTATCAAGTCGGTCTCGGACGTCGATAGTCGCAGTGTCACCTTGGGTCGTTATCGCACGCTGCAGCTGCTTTGCTGATGACATTGGATTCATGAAGAGTGTCTTATATTATTTGTTGATTGTCGAATATTTAAATTACCTGTATGACAGGTTACAAAATTAAATATATAAAATATAACCTCTAAGTAGAGATCCGTAATATATATAAAGCAAAAAGTTATTAACTGAAACAAACATAATATGAATTTAAAATTATGAATCATAAATGATTACTTTATAAATTGTGTAGTAAATAAACAAAGCGGAACGGACGCAACCGCACAGGCGCCTGTCGGGGCAGTTCCACAAAACAAGTTAAAAAGTTTCCTTTTTCGCGAAAACATCATAAGCAGGCCAGGACGTCTCATTGTCGCTGCCGAAATAAGAACTTGGGTATGTCACAATGGATGAAATTACAGAAAGGCCACTCAAAACAAACTAGAGAACTCCCACTTAAATAAACGTTAAAATCAAAATAAAATTATAAATCTTGAATGGCCTGAATCGATAGGTTTTCGTTTATACCTCCTACATTCAACCTCGTGCATTGGTTTACACATTACATACAACGCTCTTCAACATGGAAGTACATAAACAATTCCTCTTATCTATTGTAGAATTCGGTGATAATCAAATAAATATCGTTATCGTCCGCTGGACTGGATATTAATCATAATATATACTTGGTTCTTTTTCTTTCTTCTTTTTAAAAAAAGTTGCTCCACACTAGGGTTTCTTCTGTATCGTGGGTACAGTTTACAAACATACATGTTACATGCACAGACAACCAGACTCGAAATAACTATCTATAGATCATACAAATATTTGTTCCGTGCGGGGATCGAACCCGATAGCAGTTGTATATATTATGTGCTTCACGCATGTTACAGGACTTGTCCTTCTGTGGCTGATGACTGTAACGTTACCTTATCCCTCCCTCGTGGCATCCCTCTTGGTCTTTGTCGTTTTTTCATTACGCCAGCCGCGAGTAGAGGGCGGATTAAATACTTTGACGCGGGTGTTTGCCGCGACGAGATTTGACAGTAGATCCCTTTACAGCCGCTCCTGATATTTTTGCTCTTATCTCAGTAATAATAAAGCTTAAATGTGTGTTGAACTGAACCTACACGTTTTCAATTACTTAAAGTTAGCTATATGATGCTGATGTACTCGTTAAATAAATTTAGAAGGAATCTTTGTCGTTCATCTTCACGAAGAAAAGGATTATGTAAGGGTCGTAGGATGTGGATGATTTGTTATTGAACACTATGATTAACGAACTAAAATGAAGTAAGACTTGTGGGATACATAGAAAGCGTGTACATACCTAAGTACATCTGGCGCACCTGGGTCACTGAGCACAGTCAGCCGTGTTGCGAACCAAGTTGAAAAATACCATCTTATAAACTTAACTTCACTTTATACTTCAACTTTGAAGTCGTATCTTGATAAAATTCTCGCTCGATTACGTACATATTTTGTAGCCATTGCTATTTATTTACCATCATACAATTTTCCTTTACTCTTCCCTTGATTATCCTAAAGTGAAATGCTCATTTTGTCGAAATTAAGCAACGAACGATATCTACGCAACTCGGTGATTAATTCTTCAGCGTCCCGGTCTGTTACCTGTCGCCCTCGCACAGATCAAATCAAAATTACAAATTATCACGAACAATGCAATTTCAACTTTCTCTCTGGGTCGGTTGAGATCATTTTCGCAGCACGTTTGAACCCGATTGAGCGATTGTATAATCCTTCCGAGTGCTTACCTTAGACACAAACAGATACGTTGGATTAAGACCTTTCAGACGATAGTAGACGTTAACTGGTGTATTTAAGAATGATAATTGCGCGTACGGTTCATAGAATAGTTATGACTTGACCAATCGTAGCTTTTATGTAATTGATGATAGCTGACCGTGATAAAATATAATTTCTCAATAACTTTAACCGTTTTTAAGGTAGAGGCAGTATACATATACATACCACCAAATGATGTTTTTCTTTTATTTAACTGTATTGTTGACCGCGCTTTTATTGTTCATTCATGGCAACATAGATATTTTTTACGTCAAAAATGAAATATGCAGTCGATTTTCCGATTTGAAAAAATACTTAAAAATCATAAAAAATATCATTATTAACATACTAAAAACGTATTACTTCGCCATGTCTAGTTTTCTCGGCCTTATAAAGGGTTAAGTGATACATTTAAATTATAGTGACAGCGACCGTATTGACATGTTCTCTGATTTCTAATCCTTTTTTATATGAAGCAGTGATAGCGTGGTTAATAGCTTGCCTTCCATACAGGAGGCATGTGCGGATCAGAATTTGATTATTACTTGCGTTTACGGTGAAGGAAAACATCATGAGGAAACCTGAACACCTGAGAGAGCTTCATAAAGTTCTTGATGGTGTGTGTAGTCCGGGCCAGCGTGCCACTGCTGTGCAGTAGCAGTGAGACAGTATTGAAATGTTTTTTTTTTTTTTTTTGTATGGATCTTATTTATCAGCCCTGAGTTTGGAAGTATGGTCAGTGGATGACCACAGGCTCCCCTGGTATTACACAAGAGTACACTATTGCTGCACTTTCTGAGCATATACAGGCGCAGTGCTATGTTATGTTTTAAAAATATTATTAATATTACTTGAACACGTTCCTGTCTGGCAGTTTCCTTTACAAGTTGAACGTTAGTTCTGAATATATTTCAACTACAGTACAGACTATTACTTATTGCAGCTGAAATCTTGTCAACTCAAATTTTCTCATGACTTGAGAAAAGACATCGCCTATTTACTCCAATAACGCTTGTTGAAACTTGCTTGTATTACATACACGCAAACGTAATGAAATATGTAAGTATTGTATAAACATGCGCACATGTATGCGCACACATGCACAAAATACGCGCACAAACATTTTTCCGCACGTATGACATCCCATTTCTGTCATTTTCCCCTTGGATTCACAAATGTTAAAGTGGGAAGAAGAACGTACTACGTACCTTTGAAGACTTTACAGATTGTGGAAGTCAAAACCAACGTCAAACTTGCATTGTGTTTTCGGTAAATGGCAAAAATAATAATATCAGTATTTAAACGTGGAGGACTACAGCTGTGGTACCTTGCTGACTGACCCTATTAGGTGTAACAAGGGTGATGTTTTGTAACCACAACTAAACTGTTATTGTGTGTGTTTTAATCGTATTTCATCGTGTAATGTACATGGCACGACTCAATGTGATGAAAAGACGCCATTTTCGGGGCACGATGTCGAGATAGGTTATCTTTTTTGTGAGGACTAGTGGGCGGAGGTCGCGGGTTGGTGGGGAGAGGGCAGTAGATTAGGACGGCTCTAGTTTAGTAAAAAAAGGTTAACATTCACTGCTATCTTGAGTTTATGGTGAAACGAAGTTTCGACATTTCAATGATAATAAAAGTAAAAACTCACATTTTCTTTGCAATCCTTGTCTGGACAGACTCCAATTTCATATGAATGTACAACAATAATGTACTCATCTTCATTATACAACTGTTCTAAAATAAGAAACTTTTCTATATTTTAAAACGGTAACGAGTATGTATGCTGAACAAAATGGGCGCAGAAACAATTGTCGTTATTTCATTTAACAATTAAAACTACAAATTACAATAGCTGTCATACAATATGTTGACAATTACTATCAAACTCACGTGGAAACCGAATACATTAACAGGCATTAATTAATCCTAACGTTAATCTAGTGCGGTTATTCAAAAAGCCCCATTACATTCATATTACCGCTCGTTTGTTGCTACGCCTAAGCTACGAGCCGCTACGAGCGGTAGAAGTGCTACGCACGCTACGTATCACGCGTAGCAATCATAGTGCGCGTAAAGGCATAGCAAAGCTTTGCGTAACTCTCTAATTAATCCCTACAATAATCAGGTCAGTAGCTTTACAAATTGTGACCTGGAAATACGTAAACGATTTGTTTTATTTATACTCATAAATCGCTTCAAATATTCATAACATTCCCCTCGGCTTGGTTTCGCAAAACAATTTGTGAAGACATATAATATCTCAGTGAGACTTGGCTCGGTCCCATTCTCTGGCACACGTGAACATTTGACATGGCAGCGATATCTTAACCAATTAATCTTGTTGACACGAGCGTGCAAAAAGCTATCAGTTGACCTCTGCCGCGACGTAAACAGATAACTTATCTGGGGTCATCCGAGCACACAAATTTCAGATGAATTACATGTTAAGGTTGGATTAGGGATGTATGGAGGCTGCACACGCGTGCGCGAATGAACTTCACATCTCCCCCCCTCCCCCCAGCTTGTACGATACGCTTCATACGTGCTGGTATAAGATCGTCCCACACGCTCAGATACCACACACAGTGCGCCAACGACCCAGAAATGCGCTTTAATTACCGCACAGTGACGCAGCCCGGTTATATATAGCCTCCTGCATTACCGCCTCATAACATTAATATACTTTATGACCCCCGGGTAATATCTTTTAAAATGTTTCAAAAGCCAATTCAGTTAATACCAAGAAGATGATAAATAAATGTATTTCCACTTATTTCTAAAGGAGATGCCTAGTTGCTCAACTAGTACGAGCGTCGCTTTGATAAAATAAAAAGCGAATCCTTTTTAGTGGTGTAACAATGGGAATCCCACTGCCGCAGTCAAAGGGTTAAGTAGAGTTTAAAAGAAAAAGGGAAAGCTGTAACGTAACCATTATGTGGGAGCATAACAATAGACCGCAGCGAGCGGGTTGTTGCGATGGCCGCTGAGTTTAAATATAAATATTGTACAGTTTAAAGCGCAGTACATGAACCTGAGCTATGAAGTACATATGGGTCATTATACAGCATACTCGATAATGTCCTACGATTAACTTAGTTAACTTTCCTTTACACCAGTGTAAATTCAGTTTCAATTTTTTCAGTAAGCGAAAAAGTAATAAAATCTAACTAACAGAAGTTGGTAAAACAATACCTTTTTTTAAATATTTTGTTCTTCATGAAGATAAGTACAAAAAAATATATTTTCCAACCTTTTTTAGTTCACGCTTACTTAAAAAGTAAACTATGAGTGGTTTTTCCTGTAGCTGCTGTATTTTAAGATTTCCCCCTACTCTTCCGGTTAAATAAAATGCTATGTATAATCTCAGCACTGATGGACATCGTCAAATGAAAACGGAGGTCATGATGATACACCACCAATAATCCACCCCTCGGAAAGGGTAAGCAGATGGGTCAGCTGGTCTAGTTTTTGCCGCTGACAAATGGCACCCATTCAACGTGTAATTACAAAGTATTTGCAATAGATGCAGCAATAGATGTTGTACACCATCTGTGTAATGATGATGCCGATCTTGAGGGGGATTGTTTTGGGCACCAGTATAAACTTATGAGAAAGATTCCTTGTGGCGGAAAGGCTTACGAATAGGAAGTTCTGTTTGACGTGTCTGACTCATTTTTTTACAGAAGAAACAATTACCGTAATTAATAAGGACACGACCTTCGACACGGGCATTGACCGAAATAAAACAAGGAAAAGATAAACCATGCCCCAAATGAATATCTTCGATGAGATATTGTTACAAAAAGGTTGATTGTTTACAAGAACAGGGTTAAACCACTCAGCGTTCCCGAAAAACGGAAATAATATCATAAGTCTGGGGCAAATCGCGCCTCATCAATATTTCACGGCGCCGGAGCAAAAAGGATACATAACATAATACCTCCTCTACCCGACACTGACAAACTATAGCACATAACGTGAAATATGCACAATGTTCCATTGAATATCGAAAGCCTATTTATTAAGCCCCGTTTGGAAGCTGTTGACACAAACAGGCGCTTGCGACGTTACTTCTTCCTAGCTTTAGGAGTTACTATCGCATGCTAGTAAGCCGGCTCAGAAGAGGAAAGGCGTTAGTGTCTGTTGTAAAAAATGTTTTTTTGTGGATGAAGGTGACATGAAAATGGTATAAGAATGGCTGTGTTGTGTATAGCGATAGTAAACAATATCTTATCGAGTTTGCTATACTGCAAGGTACTGGGGCGGCTTGTTCATGATGAATACAAAATTATACATGTATTATTTTGTTAGGCGCGTCGCAAGGTTAACCAATAGTATTTGAATAATATTGTAAGGTATTAAAGTGAGTTGTAGCGCACTTAATATTAAAGACCATCGCTGCCCGAGTCTAGACCCCAATTACAACATTTAAAGTATGCTTAAAACATAACGCATATATGGGTTTTAGCCTTAGTCCACCTCCATCACTAAACATCACATAAAAGTTTATCACTAATGTAATTACCATAATGATAACCTCCGAACGATATTTGCCCATCAACAGTTCCGACCGGAACTCTGCTCACCCTACAAAAGAAGTCAGCACTGACATAGATGGATATTTGAAGACAGGCTAATTAATATTTTCCCTAGTGAATAATCAGCGTTCCGCCGCCTGCGCAGTTTGTGTCTCCTGCGGATATTACTCACGTTATTTTTTTACTTGTGTGATCTTGTGACCACGTTAAAATATACCTACGGAAACTATATATTTACTAGTACAACACTGTTAGTTAAACTGTTACATTACTACAGACTGGATAATTAATATCACTTATATAGTACTTGTTAAACGATTCCATGTAAACACATCGTGTTCCCTTATATTAAATATCTACATATGTATATAGTTTGCCTTATAAGACTTCTGAGGCTCAGTTTAGCATTAAAGTAAATTCGCTCGAAAGAGAAACTCAATATTTAAGTTTTTAAAGTAATCTGCTAAAAAAAGGAAATAAATATACATACATAGCAGCACTTTGAGTCTTCAAAACTGTTAAGTTACTCGTTCCACTTTAACTTTGCAAAGTAAAAATAAGATAAATCGTAATTCATTAGGAATCGAATTCGCCCATTTTTTTTTTAGCAACCTGATGTTTGGAAACTTTTAGTATTTGATTTTTACAACACAAGCAATATTTAACCTTATATAAATGTTTATGTATGTAATCTTGATTTATAAAGCAAAGTTTACATGAATATTAGTTAGTACCTTCACTCCCTAGTCGAAAAGCATGGTTATCAAATAATATCCAATTGGTTGTTTGTTCGGTTGACTGTGAGCAACTTATCAGGTGCTGACTGCGCGCAGCACGACTGCTGCATGTGAGCTGCTGTTCACATTTCTTCAATCAATACTCGGAAAATAAGCCCCCGATAAATAGAGCTAGTAGACAATGTGTCACTAAACGTTACCGTTCGCGCTGTGAGCGTGCTCCGTTTTTTATTGTCGTTTAGTGACGAATTATGATGTTCTGATCGCACTCAAGACGGTTTAATTAATGCGGTTCTTTTTCTCACGACCTCATATTCGTCGTTAAAAATAGGAATTTATAAAAAAGAAATTCACTATCTGATAGCACAATAATCTCATAATACAAACGCTAATGATATATCCAGAGCGATTACGTACTTAAATGAAATGAAATTCAATCCAATTTTGATAACATATATTATTACATCTATAGATCAAGCGTATCAATAGGTTTCGTTAAATCATTTCACTCTTACGAAATATTCTTCAGTGATAGTCGATGAGAGCATTCGCGATATTTTTACTGCTCCAATGCTATACAATTTAGATTGAATTTCAAAATATACAACTAGAGCGGGCACGTACCAAGAGCCAACGTTATAGCACATTCACACTTTATTGCATGCTATGAAGTAATTTGGTGTAGGGCAAAAAGGCGCTATGAGTGATTTATGCCATAAAAGGATGAGATGAGTATGAGTATAAAGAATAGGCGGTGCTGATAGTTCGCGATCAGTCCCGCGGGAGCCATCACACGCAACGACCCTCATGACATCGTGCTGGCGAGATCCATCTACATCCTGGTTACTATTTTCCGAGCTTGACAAACTTCCGTGGCTCCATCGCGTACTAAGTTTTAAAAAGTAATCTGCGTGATATTGTAAGAAACATTCTGCATCTGTACAATCACAAATTTTTGTGTTCAGCCGTTAACCTCGAGACTGATAAACAAATATATATCTGTATACAAACAAGTAATATATCCCTACAGTACAATATAGTTACTGTAAGGATATGTTGATTTAGGCATACTGAATGGAGGTCATGTTGAAATATTTAACTTTTACTGGTATGAGATTACAAATGAATTGAATAAACTAACGACCTGACTGTACCGTTGCGGGGAGACAACTGCTGCGCCGCGCTAATACAATAGTGCGCCTGAGTTCACACAACTAATGCGTCACCAATGACCCTACATATACTACTAATACCTGTACTATATTTCTTAACCTGATGCTGCTACCTAATAACCCTCAGATTCAATGTCTCAGGTTCAACAGTCAACTTTATCCTCTCATAAAGTGAACTTAAATTTTTATTCTTATATGTATTTCTTCATTTGTTCTATTTCTCATTTTTATAAATAATAATTATAAATACTTTTATAATATTCATGATACTTTAATGAAAAAGTCTATCATAGTAAGTTCATAAATGTTGAAGTGCATCCAACGGAACCGGTAGGTACATACGCGAGCGCCAACATAAAACCTCTTAGCCCATTTTTCTTATTTCCTTCGCTCTCGTAATTTCTTTTTCACAATTTTTCGCTAAGACTTATTTTGTCGTAAAAAATAGCCTTACCGTATAATAAATGTGCGTAAAAAATATCGTGACCTCTAGAGAAGGATACTTGTCGAAGTACGAAGTAGTGAGGTGTAAGCGCGGGACCCGCGGGACGGTCCGGGATCACGACGCGCTACTGCGCTACTTGAGACAAATGTCCCCGCACACATGTCGCGATACGAGATCTATTGGATCTTACAACTTAGACTTACTTTGAAGGTTCTGAACTTTGTGATACTTGCTCAGTTTTTCTGTCTCAACTTGTACCGAATATATTATTGTTGTACTTATAGTGTCGACTGTGTAAAATTCGTGTTAACAGACGAGATGTTCAAATATATTTACCTACTTACCTACCTACAGACATTTTAGGTTCATTTTCACCGGAACGGTAAAATTATGACTACATAACACATGTATCAGAACAATCACAGTAGTCAATAAATATCGCACAAAATCACAGATAAAGCTAATGTAAAGTATATCATCCACTTCATTATTTTGTGATTAAGATTCTTAATTCTTACACAGAAGACTTTGGCCTTGAAGAAGAAGGACGTGAAAAGGAAGGTATATTATGAAACAATCACCAAGAACAAACAGTTGTACTGCAGTAAGTTAACTGCTAAGTAACATCAATAATATTTGGCAATACTTCAATGATCGATATTGGATGTTCGTGAAATTTTTTTGGCAAACAGAATAGCCGCTTGTATAAACTTGATATCTTTCCTCAACCTAAAAAAAGTTACTAAAATATTTCGTTAAAATTCGTCGAAATATGATACCGATGTCGAAATTTTGGAAATTAAATAAAAAAAAATACTACGCTTCTTTAAAAGATTATTAATGAGAATTAGAATCAAAGTCAAAGTCAAAGTCAAAGTCAAAGTTTTTTATTTCAAGTAGGCCTTTTCAGGCACTTTTAAAAAGTCGAGACTCTAGGCGCACGGTTCCAAAGGGGGTAGGTCCTATGGAGAAGAGACCGGCAAGAAACTCCATGGATACTCTTTTCAAAAACAAAAAGTTAATTTACAATTAAAATCTTAAATTAACATGCATTATATAAGAAAAAATACAAACTTAATAGAATGCTACTTACACAATGAGGCAATACAACATGAGTTAAACAATTGTTTCGAATATAAACTAAAAACGGGATAAACAGATCAAAGCGGATAAAACAGAAATAAAAAAAATACAAAAAAGAATACAAAATATTGAAACATCAAGAATGTCCAGATATGTAAAGTGAATCTAATATAAAATAGAATTAGTAGACACAATGGATAACCAGGGAAGCCACATGTGCAGAAGATATTCAACGCCACACGTCTCTATCGTCAACATAGTCTTTGATCCTATAATATGCTTTCTTTGTGAGAACAGATTTAACGTGGATTTTAAATTTCTTACCGGTAAGATCGGTTACAGTTTTCGGTAGCTTGTTATAGAAGCGTACACCGTGTCCTAAAAATGATTTATTTGTTTTAGTCAATCTAAATTTTGGCACCACTATTTTGTGTTTATTTCTAGTATTAATGTTGTGAACGTCGCTATTGATACTAAACATGTGAAGGTTCTTCCGAACGAACATTATATTTTCTAGAATGTAGAGGGACGGTAGTGTTAAAATATCGATTTCTTTAAAAAAATCCCGTAAAGACTCGCGTGGGCCCATGTTATAGATCGCACGGATCGCCCTCTTCTGTAATACAAAAATTGATTCTACATCCGCCGCTGATCCCCACAACAGAATGCCATAAGACATAATGCTATGAAAGTATGCGTAATATACCATTCGGGCAGTAGCTATATCTGTTAATTGTCTAATTTTTCTGACTGCAAAAGCCGCGGAACTTAGTCTCTTCGATAGAGCTGTGATGTGCGGACCCCACTGCAGCTTCGAATCTATTGTAATACCTAAGAACACTGTTTCGTTTATTAAATCAAGTTTATTGCCATCAAGCATTATGTTTAAGCTTACTTGGGGTACATTTGGCAAGGAGAACTTGAGACATTTTGTTTTAGTAGCGTTTAGTAATAAATTATTTGCTGCGAACCATTTAGAAAGGATATTTAAGCTATTGTTAACATGTATTACTTCGCTATCTTTTCTACTTATTTTAAAAATGAGGGAAGTATCATCCGCAAACAAAACAATATCAGCTATTCCGCTCATCATATATGGAAGATCATTAATATAAGCCAAGAACAGGAAAGGGCCAAGAATTGAGCCTTGTGGTACGCCCATTTTCACCAGAGACCCTTTAGATAAGACACCATTTACACTTATTTTTTGCTGTCTTTGTGATAGGTAGGATAGAACAAGATCGGCAGCTCGTTCACGAATTCCGTAATAGTTTAATTTGCGGATTAGTATAAAGTGGTCGACGCAGTCAAAAGCCTTAGAGAGATCACAAAAGACGCCAATTGCATCCTGTGAGCTCTCCCAGGATTCTAAAATATGAGTGATTAATTTCACTCCTGCGTCAGTAGTAGACCTACCCTTGGTGAAGCCGAACTGAGGAGTATGTAATAATCCATTGGAATTAAAATGTGAAAGCATTTGATCAAGCAAAATTTTTTCAAATATTTTACTTAATGCGGGGAGAACGGAGATTGGTCTATAATTGGAGGGATTATTCTTACAGCCTGATTTGAATATTGGTATGACCTTACTATGTTTCATCAAATCAGGAAACGTACCCTTATCTATGCATTGGTTGAATATGCCTGTAAGTATGGGGGCAATAGTATCAATAATATCTACAATAACTCTAACAGAGATGCCCCACAAGTCTTCAGTGTTTTTGATATTTAGGCTTTTAAATGCTGTTTTAATTGTACTTATACAGATAGGCTTGAATTTAAAGTTAGGCACATCTTTGCAGAAATTCTCTTTAAGTAGAGATTCAGCTAAAGTATAGGATGAGGCAAGAGTTTTTGTTAACTCTATAGGGATATTTGTAAAATAGTTTCCTAGTATGTTTGCGACTTCTAACTTATTAGTTTTAAAACCATCATGTGTTTTTAGAGACAAGTCGGTATCCCGCTGCTTGACATTTCCAGTTTCTGTATTTATTACCTGCCATACAGCCTTAATTTTATTACTAGAATTACCTATTTTATTATTTATCAACTTAGATTTAGCAATAGTACAAACTACCTTGAATAATTTGGAATAATTCCTAACATATTTATGGAATGCTTGATCAGAGGTGAATGATTTTTGATAGTATAAATCGTATAAATGATCCCTACTTTTCCTAATGCCTTTAGTAGCCCATTCATTAAATTTTGATTTATTAGTAATCTTGATCTTCTTAATTGGACATGTCTTATTAAATTCTTGGCATATTGTTGAGAATAGAGTGGAGTAATTTCTGTTGGGGTCTCTTGAATTATATGAAGAAGTAAAAACTTTGATTTCAACATTTTTGTTTAACGTCTGCAACTTATGTTTAGTTATAGGTCTAAATTCAATGATATTATTTATATTTTTCTTATCATTCCTTGATTCGAACTTAATTAGTTGACCCAAATGATCCGATCTGATACCGCTAATCAATGAGGACCCTTTTATCATGCAATTTGTGAAAACATTGTCTATGCATGAAGCTGAAGAATAGCTATAGTTAGTTAAAATCTTTGAAGTATATTATATTAGTATGTTAATGTTGTGCTAGGTACTACATTAATATACTAAATCGTACTTCAACGATTTCATTTGATTCATATTTATTGTTTTCTTTCTCAAGTGTGAAATATATTCGTGGTTATAATGGAATAGAGGTTATTTGTCAAGAGCTCAGGAGGCTGCCGAGAGAATAATGAGCATCAACTTGAAGGCGCACTTTTCCAACACTTACAATGCCTCAATTTGAAGTTGAAATCGTAAGCCTCGCACTAAAGACATTTTTAAATGTAATATAGATAGAGTCTTGCACTAAAATCGAAGTAGATATGTACTATACAAATGGTATATAAAATTTATATGACTCTGTAATGTTAATATTCATTTCGAGCCCAATTTCACTTCGTAATCCAAACAAAAATTGATGTCTACTACTTAATCTCGTTTATAGGAAGGCACGTGGCACCATAACGAAACCGTTCAACTTCGGAAATGTCGAAAATCTTTGCAAACTGTGGTACCGAGCGGAGAAACTTTGAACAAAAACAACTAATTGTCGCAATTTACTTTTACAAGAATTAGAAACATTTATAAATTCACAATTTTTGGAACGCCAAAACAAAGGTCTTGTTTTTATTTAAATAATTCATTAACACATTTTGATTCAATAATAATTAGACATTAATAATAAGGATTATAATAACGTAACTAAACAATAGTTTGTTTTGTTTCTAGGAAACTTTACAAAGGGGCAGCGATTAAGGACGTATTGCGCGAATGAAAGTTAAATATTTCAAGCTCGTAAATATTTAAAGCTTCGATTAAAAAGGGAAATGGCTCTTCGTGGTGTTTCGAGGCGCTTACTTCTGTGTTCCTCTTTATCTCTGCATTTTATAACTTATTCGTTGGTCCCGCGGCAAAGCCCGTATCAAAAAGGTTTTTAATTTTCCGGAATGAAGAGGACGCGTTGTACTTTTACGGGTCTCATGGAATTTACCTGCCAAATTTCATCAAATTCCATTCGCTACTTGAACGTCGAAGACGATATATAGATAAAAACCTCACTTACGCAATAAAGATATTAAAGTAGTAAATAAAGATATGTCCATTATAAGCAACAGTAGAGAGTTATACATATATTTTATTTTAATGTATTTTCTATATTATTGTAATGTTACCATTTCATTATAAGCGGGTGAAAAGACGTATATCCGAACTAGATGTCAATATACACAAAACACAGCGCCATAAAACCAAAGGTTATATGAATGAGGATCATGATTGTCATGTTTGCTGTTCATAGGCAAATGATGATCATAACAAGAAGCCCAGTAAACAATAGTATCAATTCGAGAGCTCGTAACAATCAAACAAACGGTTACGATTGTCAGAGCGACCTATATCCATCGTTTGATGTTTACTGCTTGCCTTTATTAATTCTGTATAATATACTCATAGTACACAACTAGCGACATCTACACGACACACTATATCACGAACGATGTCAAAGGGCTTTACGGAATTAATCCGACTGACTTTTGGCCGCATGATTGGCTCAGTGGCTAACCTCGTCAGGCCTTTAGCTTATACAATTGATCCACCACACCACACTGGACTACTGTTTATATACTGCTACAGACACCCACGATACAAGTAATCTTACAAAAATACACATTTACACTTATGTGATGTTTATGAATTGTATTTTTAGATAACCTGGAGCTATTCTTCCTGCTCAGTTCCAACTAGTGTTTGTGTTCCCCAAGGAATCCAAGTTAATAATAACTAATAGTATGAATGACTAACATCCACCTGAGACCCCTACCACCTACAAATGACCATGTCTATTCCGATCACGTCTTGCAAAGTGACAAACCACATTAACTTGTCAACAAAACATCACTCTCAATTAAAAACCTTTCCCAACGAGGGACGAGGATGAATGTCCCACTGACCACTGTCTCCCTCCCCATCTCTAACTATCCCCCTGCAAGGTCAGTAGTGACTCAAGTTCGGGTGGGTCCGGGTAACAGCCTATTAAAAGTTGGAGCAATGTCTTCCGTAACGCGCATGTCCGCGACGAGGGCGTACTTCAAGTGGGATTACTTACGACGTGCTACTTAATATGGTGTTTTAAAATTTAAAACAGTGATGGGAGCCTGTTGTAATGAATGTTCATGTGCCGGGTAAATTAGGATGCCTATATGTTGATAAGACGTTGTCAGTGTAAGGGTAAATAGAATAGAATAGAATACTCTTTATTGTACACAGATAAAAATATGGATACAACTTATGTATTAAAAGATATGTACAAAGAGCAGTCTTATCGCAGTCGGCGATCTCTACCAGACAACCTTAGGATGGACAAGAATAGAAGGCGAAAAGATAAGGGTAGTCTGTGGTGTAACAATTAATTAATAATTTAGTATGTATATATATTATAATAATAGTAAATAATTTGTATAATAATACATACTTAAATTCAGTTATAATATACCTAATTAAATATATAGGTAATGCTCTTTCACCAGTTTTTTTTTAAAGTTGATAATGTTTGAGCATGCCTCACTCTCACAATACTGCCGGCTTGCGCGTCCTCCTAATATAATATGTAATGGCAATAGCTAATTTACTCCCTCCACATCACAAAATGATAGCCAGCGCCAATGTTTTGTGCATAATATACAACACATTCTTATAAACGTATATTCAGCACTGCATGTGTACGGACACTGCATCTGAGTCATCTTGAATACAGGTGTGACAATCAAATGTGTCTTTTTATTAAATTGAAACTTCATATTATCCAGTCTGCCACTTCGATATAACGAACACGCAACATAGTTTGATTACTTGAACACAATAACTGATAACTTCAAAGACGTATTCTGATTCGTTAGGCAAGCCACTCGCGCGTACACGTCACTCACAGATAAACAAAGAGGTATCTTTATATTCTAAATATTGAATATTGAAATGAAGTGAAAAAACGGAATTATTCTTTTTTTTAGTAAATATTAAATATAAACTAGTAACTTTAAAATGCGCAAAGGTATGACACTACTCGGTACACTACTGTACAGTAAAGTTATCATGAACTAGGAAGAATAAAGTTAGTATTAACTTTCCTCTCGAATACAGTGCTGGTCCAGTTTCCGTCGGGAACCTTCTGTAAATAATCATTATGACCTTCCATCATAAGTTCATGGAGCTATCTTGCTATCGACGCATTTATAACTATATTCATCACGTGCTTCGTGTTTATCATTAGGCTTGATGCTAACGTATGCTGGTAAGTAAGCAGCAGGATACGTCAGATGTAAATAAGCGTCACTCGGGGGGCTGCTTCTGTACTCATCTTTATTATTGCTGCAGCATGCTAAACGAGTAATTAAGTGTTATAATCATGGAACAGCCTGCAATCCAGTCGGTAGCCGGTAACAGTATCATGACGGTCTGGTTCAGTTATATTGCACTCGTGTGTCTTCGCAATACGAATCTTCTAAATAATGTGTATCAAAATTAAGCCAAATGTGTTATTACAGGGTTGAAATACGACAATCTTACACTGATAACCGTGACATTAAACGTAATAGCGTGTCGTGTAGAGTAGCCTGCGCCGCGGTCGCGCCCGCCGCCCGCCGCCTGCCGCCCGCCGCCGGTTTAATGTCGCGTTCATATTTAACGGCCTCTGAGCAATATGCTCGCGAACCTGAACTCACTAACTACTTCATTAGACAGGGTTCGTAACGCCTAAGGTCATGCGCTAGCGCTAGACGTCATACGACGCAACGCGTTATATTCTTTAACAAGTCTTCTATTTGATTACTGTTATTTATTTAGTAAGGGTATATGCTACTTCATCAATATCTCATCTTCACAGTTTCAGAGAATATTGTTATAATCACCACCAAATAGTGTAATCCGCTGCCCATTTACATTTTATTATACATTCTTTACTATATTTTTACTGGTGTATGTACATAGGTCCACCAGTACAAATATACGTATAAAATATGCATCAACATATAAAACTATAATAATATATATTTTATATATACATAAATAAATATAATACAAACAATAACGAAATTACCGTATACATATTAACATGCAAGAGAAAAAATCAAATAATAATATTACAGTGACAGGTTTACTAATTCTGTCACGTCTTTTAAACATCGGCAATGACTGTACACGCGTAATAAAAATAATAACAACCAGTGAGGCATCCACAGCGGAGCCAGCGTGCAGCGGCCTGAACCGTACACTCTGAAGTTTTGATCTGATGTAAAATAAACTTTTACCAAATACCTTGGCAACGGCCTCCAGACTTACGAGTATCGTGCGTTACGACTAAATGTCGCATCGCATGTAAAGTATTTTATACGGAACGAGTGTTAGCGCCACTACCTAGACACATTCAAAACGTTTAGATATTGCTCTATGACGTTAAATTGCGTGTGTAGACTGGAGGATGTGTGATAGTTGGCAGCGGTCATTAACACCGAGGCTCGGGCTGGCGCTGGGCGCCACCCGCGGCGCATGATATTGTTTTAAGCTTTTGTTCAGCGGCTTGTAAGCCGCGTTAATGTATAAATAATTCTACGGGACACGATTACTGATTATCTTTTCGTAATCTCCAACACGTCTGTTGACCGAAACATTATCATTTTTATACTCGTGCGATGCCAATGTTTATTTTTGTACAACAAAATTGTCAACTACAGGCCGGGGTTGGCATTCGGCCCCGCCAAATGTAATAGAGACCCTTCTCTTAGTCGGACACATTTACCGATCATTCTCTGTGGTTTGATCCGTAGTTCGATTGATTGGACCATTTTGTGAAAAGTTTGACAATATTGATATAGAAGTGAGTATACAAAATAAGTTAGCAGTGCACTTCGGTTAATAATATTTATCAGCTAAAAGCCTTTGTGACGTAATGGATTTTGTTCGCAGAGTGTTATGCAGCTCACGACTCACAATTTTTCACTTTAGTAGATAAGTGCCGTAAAACATTAACCTCCCCACTTTATTAATAGCGCATCGAGTTCATATACTGTAAATATATTTCAGGTTATTATTGATATCTACTTGGGATTTCCAGGTAAAATAGTAATATTCCCGATTTAATTAAAAAATACTTATATTTGAATTACAGCAAATATGCGCTGCGACCATTTATTGCAGCAGTCGTGAGGAAGGCCGATGCCGCGAGGCTTCGTATAAATCAGATCTAATGAAGACTTAATTATCTTTTTCCAATAATTAATACTTCGAACAAATTAGAGTCGGCTTTAGTGTAATTAATATTAAGTATATATTGTAAACGTGAACAAATTATCGCAACTGTATCGCACCGCTCTTTGAAATAAAGTCCTTCTTTAATTAATGCTTCAACATTATTCTTGTTCTGTAATGAAAAGCTAGATAATAAATAAGTAAGCTCGTAATTACATGGAACAAAACGCACTATAGATAATTATAGAATTCGAAGCTTAGTGTCTTTTATATAATACACATTCAGCATTCATATAAAAAAGCAAGACAATATGATATTATATTTATAATTTACATATTAACCTGTTTTCAAAATATATGAAATTCAGATGACGTTTTCATTTTGACAGCTAGTTGAGTAAATAGTATATTGTTTAACATTAGCATGTAGTGCGGAGCTCATAAAATATCTGTACATACTCTATGTTTTATGGTATGGGTAGTTACTATTTCAATTTGATTAATTTTAGATTAAAAATATTGTCTGGTTGTTCTTCTTTTGGTTCGAAGAAACATGTCGGTTGATATAAGCGAAAAATAAATAGGTGAAGTAGAGATACAAACAATAATAAAGGGTAGGTACCTCTTGTAACAACGCATGTCTCCCTACGAGAGATACGTCGCTCTCCAAACAATAGTATCTAGAGCACCAGTTAGTATTTGCAATACGTATGCAGTGTACGTTAATGACATGATTGTATCGCGTAATCCGTAGTTTTACTACAACACGCAAAAATCACGTTACGTAATCTTACTTACAGTTGTACTAACTTCTGACTAAAACTGAGCTTAACATTTTCGTGAAATAATTATCACGAATAATGCTACTTTATACAAACATAGAGGACAGGAGGTTGCAGGTGAAGTATGCTCAGGAATTCAAAACATTCCCTCCTCCTTGGGTCTTTTAGGCACGAAGCGCAAGGTGATGATGAGTGTATATCGAGAACTCTGGTATACCCTTCGTGACTAACCACTGAGTGGTTAAACTGAACAAAGTTTGTTATGCCAATAGCTTTAACAGATCGATCTCATTAAACATTCTACACTAGGCTTCATGCGTAGTTTCGCGAAATTACTATTGTAAAAGAACAATATCATCAAAACTATTCACTAAGATTGCGTAATGTGACTGTCTTTACGCTATATTCGCCGAGTTTTCGAAAAAATCACGTATTACGTGACTCTACACCGACTTATATAATGCATCTAAGGGATTATGTAAAGAGTTTATGCACCTTCCTTCTGTGCAAGCAGCAGTACGATGGAGCTGTCACTAATTTATTTATCATTCATAAGATCGGTGTAAGTAGCTAGCATAAAAAAATATCATTTTAAAATGATTAATTAAATTAAAAAACTCATAAAGCATACCACCCAGTATTTTTAAAGATTATATTAAAGATTATATATTTGATTACCTTCTGACTTTGTTTTACAATGAGTGCCAATGACAGTCAATACAAAATTAAATGCATAACACAACATTTCCCAAGACAAAGCTGAGTGTTGCAATCTATGTCGTAACAGCGTTTACGCTTCGCTGCGACAATTTCATTACGTCAGGAGCGTCGTAGCAGCTACGGTGCTTCGCGGCTACGGCGTAGCAGCATCGCTACGAGTCGCAATCAAGTGATGTTGCGGTCGCTACGCTCAGCGGCAGCCGGTGTCTTTCCCGCAAGTGACTAACGTTGGCTTCAATCCCGTAACGTGCTATCTCGTGACGGGATTGTTCCAACACTAGTTTATTACATTTAAATGAATATTGCTTCGCATGCAATCTTGTTCGGTTTCTGTTAATTTCGTGAGATTTTGGGATCGTTTGACATGGCTTTACGTTATATCCGTGGTTTAGTAGCTAAATACATATATTTGTTTTATTCAATTGAGATTAAAATAATCAATTGACTTTCAATTACCTACATAACATACTTGGGACAACAAAATAACCCAAAATGTGACTATAGTGTAGAGCCTCCCGCACCACCGCAAGATATTATCTCGGCTAAAAGCAGATGAGCATTGTGCGTGAAGGTTGGCGGTGGACACAAGCCGCGACTTTTGTATCGAGCTCCCTTCTCCGATGGCCTCCCTACAATTTGCATCACAATCGCGAGCTTTCATTTAATTTATTGCTTCAATCTTAAGATGGCTCTGAAACATGGACTATTGTACGCCGGGTGATCAGGGTGGCGATTGAATTAAAACAACGCATTTTTTGGGATGAATATCTGTGCTATGTAGAGATAGTAGACTAGCAGTTGGGATAGTAAGCGAAGGCTAGATATAGCACTATCAATATTTACATTAATTCTACAATCATCTCGCGCTTATCAGCCTTCCTTTAATCAATAGACTAATAAGGCAGTCAGTTATTTAGTTTATTCAATTTAAATAATATTATAATACATTTCAAGAAAAAAAAAAATTTTTTGTTTACATGTAATCACAGCCGCACAACTTCAACACACTTTTGTAACTAATAAATCTTCAGCTGTTAAAATGTTCTAAATTTATTAGCACTACATTCTATTACACAAGTGTGTGCTACCCCTTGCCCTCAGGACTGTCTCTTGTCTTGTTACTTACGGAGTTCATTCAAGGCTGTTGACTTTCCACAATCATATTACTCTAAGGCCTTCTCCAAAATCTTCTCACTTAATGCAAAGAAATTAAGATCTACGTCTCTTTCTTAATCTATCATAATTTTCATTTTCGTTTTTCGGTAAATAAATGTTTAATTATAGAATGGTCATACCGATTCATTTTTACTGTCGTCTAATTAGTGTTTAGTTTACTAGAAACTGTTTATTATTTGTAACTTGCAAGCCCATATAGCAAACTTATATTTTATGAATCGCAAATACCAACTAAAGATCCAAAATCATAATCATCCATAACCATAATAAATATTTGATAACTTGAAACCGGCACCTTCCAGTATAAAGCTAACGTTCTGCCATTTCACCATTCGGGTCATTCAACAACTTTACGACCCCAAATTAATTGCCCCGACACCAATATCCATAACTTCGTAGCGCTACGGCGTAGAAGCCTCGTAGCCAAGACGTAGCAACCTCGTAGCCAAGCTGTAGCAGTGTCATAGCCCGAAAGCGGCCATCTTAGCATAATATGTACATGCAAACAAGGCTGTAAACTATTCAGTGATGTGTTTACAGGACATTCTCCAGGCCCGGTGAGCTGCCCCGACATTCGTCTCGATATATTGACACTGTACACTTGGCACTATATAGTGATTATCTTTCAATTTCAAATTAATTTTATGTAAATTTATGAACGATATATTCTAAACGTCACATTCTTTGTTTTCCATCGCAGTGTTATTTACATATTTTAAGCTTATTAGAAACTTTAGATGAAGTAAAAAAGGGATTTAAAAAAAGTACTAGGTACTTTTCGATTAAGTGAAATTACTGAATAAATTACACATAGCTGTTACATTATGAGTGGAACATGGGACAAGCATTAGGAATTGTTCGCGTGACCAACACACTGAGAAGTATCAGAGAAGACCTCAGAGACTGGACAACATAAGTTCAAAAAGAAACCCCTAATAACACGAACATCAAACTGGGCATAACGGAAGCGGAAGTAAGTCGATTACCTCGCAGCACGCTGTCCCCCGTACCCCGCCCCCCGACCGGCTACTACCCTTTGTTTCGAGGGTTTTTTCATTGGGGGTAAAACCTCAAGCTCGCAATTTTCCTAAAGAGGTTTTTAAGTGACAATTTGCGAGGATATTTCTGGTAACACAAAAATGACGTCCCATTTAAAAAATGTACAAATGTTTTTAAAACAAAAAAAAATATTAATGATTTCGTCCAGTCGGACAACGACGGTAAAATGTTTTTAATTGAACTCCATTTTAGAATGTTAACGATACTTGTCCCGGTACGAGAATATATCTAATATATTTAGTGGACATTATTCTTCGGCAAAATAAGGAATTCATCGTCTCGTCTAGAATCGTCGTAAAGAGAACATAACTTTCGAGTATGATATAAGTTGCCCTTAATCAGTGAACATATACAATATTCTTGCAATTGAGGATAGATATTTCCTCAATGATTAAATAAAAAGATCAATTACTATTGGTGACTCAACTGTACTGAACATGAAGTGGGTTCCGTACCTCAGACATGTAATTGTAATGATTATATTATTTGAGAGCTGTACGCATTCGATCCCACTTAAGTACTCCTCGGACGAAGCATCTTTGTATTTTTTTACATTAATGTTGTGATTATTTCAACTTTTATGAACACAAGTATAATAAAATTCTATTAACAGTGCTATCCTTTTTGTTATAGTTCAAGAGATCTAATATCACAAAACTGCAGGTGTATTTTAAAGATAAAACTCTATGGATTTTTTTTTTTGAAATAGGTATTACAGACACAATTCAAATAATAGTCATCAGTTGTCAGAAAACTTGCGAGGCTCAATAGATTGTACTTCCTAACAGGAAGGACAGATTTGACGACACGATTGGCGTAGTGGCTAAGCGATTAGCTTTCTGCGCTATGTGTCGCGGGTTCGATCCCCACAGGAACAAATATTTGTATGATCTACAGATAGTTGTTTCGGCAGCCTGATTATGTAAAAAAGCGACAGCAGCGCGATAGCCACGCGACTGCAATCTCACTGTCAGCCAATACATTATGTCATAAAAATGACGTTTGACAGAAGTTATCGCGCGATTTACGCCTGTCGCTACATCGGTAATTAGGCTGCCGGTCTGGTTGTGACATATATGTTTGTAAACTGTATCCACGATACAGGAGAAATCCTAGTGTGGAGAACGTTTCTAAAGAAAAAAAAATTAAGAAAATAAATAAAAAAATAGTTTCTCAACTCTAGGATTTCTCCTGTATCGTGGATACAGTTTACAAATATACATGTCACAACCAGACCCGAAACAAGCATCTGCAGATCATACAAATATTTGTTCCGTGCGGGAACCAAACCCGCGACACCTTGCTCAGAACGCCAACTGCGCCGTCATAAATATGTAATATGTTTATGTTCGACTAATATAAGTACAGCTATTAATAAAAAAATGTGTAGGCACTGTTTTAACACACTTTTTTTTTTGTACATCTGCCCTTTTAGGTCGTCAGATAGAATTGCAGGACAAGGATTTTAAATAAATAAAATAAATAATTGTGTATGTATGTAATCTCTCAGTATTCTCAACACTAAACAATGTGTTTGTAATTGTAAACTATTTAATAAATACGTTAACATTCGTATAATTATACATCATTGCATCAACTGGTGGCTGAGTGTGATCACTAGCCGGTACACAATATTAAATGCCCAAGTAACGGATTTACCTTAACTGATTCAAATACGTGTACCTATCGTATATCGTTCATGTAATCGAACGTAAATTTTTCTCCACAATGCAAAAGAAATCGAGCCCTTTAGCTAACATACCTATGTGAATGAATACACAGTATATATATAGACTCGCGACACGTAATTACATAAAATTGTAATAACGATCGTTACATAACATTGTCATAGCGAGGCATGCAACTCGCTATCGGCTGTTAATTCTCGATAATATGACAACTTACGCCACGCAAGTACTTGTGTACTTTCTTATCGCAAACTGAATAATCTCAGTATCTTCTACATAACGTACCACATACAAACTGCGCGGATAAATTGAAAGTAGCTTGAGATCAGAGATATACAACTACAGACTGTACTGGGGAAGGCGTAACGCCACAGATCGGCTCCTCGAAAGGGTCTCATCGTCAGCCTAAGCCTTCTCTTATCAGTTGAAGAGGCGCCCGCGCCGCGGACGTTTCACTTCGCAAGTTTTAATCTTTTAAGAGATACACGCGTTGTGTGTGTTTCGGTTTGAAACTTTTCCGATTGGGTTTAGTTTGTTTTCAACTGAATAAAGCTCTAAACTCAATGCTATACAGGGAAATAGATAGACTTTAGCATTCATAGCCAGTTAATTGAAATTTCACAAGTGAACGAGCGGTACTCTGTGCTCTTTGAAATTGTATTTCTTCACGAAAACGATTTATCTGAGTGACGGTTGCGGCAGCCTCTACATGAAGACGTGCCGTTGTATTGTTTGCTGCGAGCCGCCGGCGTGGCGCGCGGCGGTGCGGTTGCGGAGCGGCTACAGGATAAATATACCACTTAATGCGTCCACCCGGTACTACATTATCCGTGTGTTTTAAAATCTCTATTTTGTCTACTCGTTTTCTTTCAACTCCTTCCCTGCAGTGTAGCTTTTTTCCTACAAAATATAAAAACAATTTCTTGAGTTTATTATTTTTGACACAGAAAAATAAATAAAAGTAATTCACTCCGTCTTGGATGTTTCAGATTTTATTTACGTCTAAAATAAAAAAATGAAAATAAATTGTATGCGTCATCTTATTTCTTTCTAACTCTGCGTACCTTGAAAAAATTGATTGAAAGCTTGTCAATATTCCCTACTTCTAAATATTAATTTTCAGATCAAGGTCGAGTAATGACGTGACGCATACTTGGTTAACCTTCCTAGTATTTAGCCCATCCTCCTCAGAGACCAGAGATAATCAGTGTCGGGAATGTGAAGCAAATAGTTGGACCAGCAGGAGCCAGGAATTAGAGGCATGTAAACTAAATGAAAGCGGCGGTCGGCGGGCAGCGCGCCTGTTTACCCCACTTTACCGAGCTCGTAATTTAGTTTCATGTGCCACTCAATTTACAAGGCTATCAACGTTTTCTAAGCACGAACTATGTTGGGTTAGACCAAAACGTTAACATCGCTCTTGAAAGTAGATACTACAACGTAATATAATATGTACGTACAGTCCCTTTAACTTGAACTGATCAAACACAAAACAAATGAAATTAGTGATCTTTAAAATACTTTGCAGATTTCATTTGATTCTATTGTTTACCGTTGTTGAAGCCAGTGGGTACATTTGAGTGTTTATTGTTTGCCGGTAAGTATAAGTTCAGACTAAACAGTCAGACCACGTTTATTGCACACAGTATAAAATGGCGGTATTTCAGAACTTACATAAACCATGGCGTTATAACCTGCGCTCGTAAAACGGAAGCCAAAGCCTCGCGAGCTTTACTGACGGACGTGACGTATGTATTGTATTACGTGGAGGTTATCAGCACTTGAGTGTTTAAAAGAAGATTGTGAAATCTTTAGTTCGTTAGTAAAACCTGGGTTGGATCCCATCTTTAGGTTATTCGGAGTTTCTCTTCAGACGTAGTCTAGGCAGTTGGAAAACGCTGTCATCTACTGTTTTATATAATATAGGTTTATCCAATGTTAAAGAGTTTTAAAAACCTTATTCATTATTATTTCAGTCGTTCAAATGTGTTTATTTATACATATATTTTAATTATGTAGGACGTAAATAATGTTATGATGCAAAAGTCAATTTTCTCTTATAGCATTCTCATTTCTCTTGAGCAATCAATACCCGCTAAGAGATAAAGGTGACTTGTACCAATATACACACACACACACACACACACACACACATACCTACACACGACAAACGTTCATAGACTACACAGTGTGTTTTTATCGACACGCGGCGTCGCTGGCGTGAATAACAAGCGAATGGGGAGCAAATATCACCACTACATACATACGTACATTATTGCCTTAGTATTCAGGGAGGAACTCGCGTCCTTTCCTAGCTAGCTCAGTATTTACATAGCTACGATGTTCATGGTCGTTGTCAACATTGCGCTATGCTCCTTCGGGATTGAGCAACGTCAGGGATGCAGCGAATGTTGTATTATATCCAGATTTAAAGTGACGTCATAAGTTTTTATCTGCACTGGGTTTAAATGATTTCTTCAGATTAATATAACCCGGTCTAATATTCTGCACAAGGACTAAAATGGGGATCTCTCGGAGAGGACGCGTAGATCCCAATCCAGAGGGGCTAGTTGTATCAACCACCTTGTGTGTCAATAGTCGCTTCGGTAGAGGGTAAACAGAACAGTGGCAACCCTGCACAGTTGCGGTGCACGCACTTTAATAGCAATATTTGTATTTCATTTTGACAAGCATTCATTTGCAGAAAACTCTGACCTTTTTATGTAAAATTAAAATCAAGAGTTCAAGCGACATCTCTGGTGTATTGTGTGGGGAATTTTGTTGCGAGGCTACGAGGAAAGTGTCAATATGATGAGAATTTTTAATGGGACGATTGTTGGATCATTTCAGATTCCCAGAAAACAGCCGTTAAAGTAGACAGATAGTAGCTGTTTAAAAACCCCTATTTGCTATTACTTACATCCACCGTCATTGGAAATAAGCACTACTCACTCGCCACGATTTAATTTAACATCCATATTATAGGTAACTAGATGAAAGTACGATAGAATTATATTATAAGACGATCACACTATAATTGACAAATATAGAAAATCGTTGTTCCGTGTGATCCCCGCCCGGCGCTATCCGAATACTCGACATAGCTAAATAAGTCACGCTCACCTAAACAAGTTTCTTCTAGTCCTTTACCTTGTCCACTCCAATCTAATAACGATGGTTAGATGATCAATATTTTAAATTGTGTGATTACCTACCTACCACTTTTTTTTTTTCATTTTTACTTTTTCTTATTAGATTCTAACGTCATATCTGTACGCTCATAAACGTTAATTCTAAATATAGTTTCTCAGTAAGTGAATTATAGTATAACTCTTAGTGAGGAAATTAAGCTTTCTTGAACCATAAGATAATGAGTTTTGTGTAAACATTTCCATTATCGTATACTATTAAAAAATAAATATTATCAGACAGTTCCAGCCCATCAAAAATTTTAATAAACTTGCTTTGCATTGCACATTTTAATATGATATAACAGAAATATCGCGCTCCCTGTACAGTAAGTAAAGAACTATTACCTTGGACCTAGAGAAATATAATACTATCCATTACCAAAAACATCGGCGTCATCTATCTTTCTAGATACGGATAAACTAAAGTACAATGTAAACCCATTATCTTAGTAGCTAAAACACTTCATAAGCCTGCGTGTGCGTATCCTCCAGGGCACGTAACCTAATAATACGTTATTGTAACATTCGCAAAATAAAATATATGTAGGTTTACCTAATAATAGGTACTACACAAGTTTACATAAGTACACACACACACATACATGTAGTATCATGAGACTATCTATAACGATACATTCAATGCGCACAGACTTCAAAGCTGAATACAGGTATAATAAGTGAACCATTCGTACATATTTTGTATTTTTGTAACTAACTCAGTATAGTTGTTTGCAAGAGATCTACCACCGATTGTACTTTTCTTTTAATTTATTGTTAATATCCTATTTTTTACAAAGATGTTTGCAATAAAGAGAATTAATGTTGTGGTTTTATGTGGATTTATGTGCGCCTACGGTCTCGACTTTTAAAAAGTGCCTGAAAAGGCCTAATTGAAATAAAAATCTTTGACTTGTGTTATCTCAAGTTTATCTATTTGTATACCGCATAGTAACAGCCTTCACATAATCTGTAAATTATTGAATGAAGGTAATAACTAGCCGTAACTAGCCGCGGCGTTGACGTGGTGTTCTAATTAATACTTCGTGCGAACTCTCATAATTAATGATAGCGATATTTACTTCGTGTTACTGGCAACTTTTAACGATCTACTGCTGATCGTGGGCTTCCTTATCATATTGCTGTGGTTGCTACACCTGCGGGGAATGAATCGGTGATCGCAGTATATCGTTATTAGCATCACGCAGGACGGTGGTGCCTCCTCATAATCCCTCCATCGCCAGTTGCGACACCATCGTGTGAAGTCAGATCACTCTATAAATAAAAACTTGGACCTGTTAATATTTTAGAAATGTCAACTATTCTTCGAATATCACTTGAAATTCATTGACATAGCGTCGTGTGGCAATCCTTTCAGTCCCAACCACAAATATATTGAGCCACCTAAAAATAAAGGCAGGTGCAAAGGTGACCGAACTTCACAAACAAGCCCACGTTTGGCGAGGCCCACGCCGAACAAGTTCTAAAATACACCGAGCCTTTCAGCTAATGATAGAAATTAATGAATCCCGTTAAAGCTTGTAACTAAAGCATATTGTTTATTCATTAAAGTTGACAAATTAATAAGCGGCGGTTATTATATAGAGGGGAATCTCTCGGCGCCCGATGGATCATGAATGGAAGGAATTTTATCATAAGCTTGAGGACGCGCCGCCTCCGCCGCCGTCGAGAACTGGTGACGCTGCTATTGTAACATCGAGAGTTAACTTTAACGTTACAAAAGTGAATGTATATCGATCACTACCCAGATATTGTAGCTTATGGTCTAAGATGGTTCTCATTCTGGTGTTGAATGAATTCAGCAACAATATTTAAGGTTCTTGAAAGAACCAAAAAAATTATGTAATGCATAGCATGCTGACTTGTGAAGTTCTCATTTATGTTGTGTCTCGGGCAACTGTTTAACATAATGTTGTTTTATGTATGTACTGAAAAAGCGTTGTTCTTCTTAAGACGCTATCGAAATCATCCGTAACGGCAGTAAACACTTATGGTGGTGAAGCTTTAGGCTCAATCCTTCAGCGAAAATATAAGTACGAACAGTAGCTATACATATATGCTATCAAACATTACATGTGATGTTACAGTTTTCGTTAATAGCTCGCAGGTGTTGGTACACACATGAGGCATTAGCCAAGCTAGCAGGTTAGGTAACCACATGTTACCAGATGGTGCCACGCAATGTCTGAGAAGTTTAATTAGTTACTAACTTGTGAGACTGCCTGACTGTACAACAGATCACTTGCGTTCTCGTATCTGTGGCCGCAGTGCATTATAATTCTTAGAATTAAACTTAGTTAATACCCATAAAGTTTTGCACACACCTGTCGCTCGTCAATGGAATATTCAATTCGTCTTCAATCGCAATGTCAATATCGCAAATCAATCGTTTTATGTTTAATAGGTTATTATTTTAAATTCAGTGTAGTGGTAGCAGCACCTAAGTTGATGTAAATAATTATAAAACAGGCTAACTTGTGCACTAAAACCTGTTCACTGTCAACATTAAAAAACATCACTACATTAAATAAAATAAAAGAACAAATCACAGTAGAAAATAACAAAGTAATATTCTGCAAATTACAAAAATGTAAACAAAGACTGTGTGAATAGAAACACGAGATTAAACGACAAAACAACTTTCAACTAATATTACAAGAGAATCTTTGAACAAAGCGTTTAAAGATTAATCTGCGCCTGAGTTCGACATTCTCTTAACAGAAATACACCCAACACACTATTTAATCAGACATCATTACATCACAAGTAGGATCACCAAAAGTTAGCTGAATATTAGACATGTCTGACTTGTTACACCTTTGTCTGCCTAGGGACTCATTGTTAAGACCAATTTAAATTTTCACTAACAGGTGTATAGTACAGCGGGTGTTTGTTCAACAGTGGACAATGTTAAACCGATTGGTTTAATAGAAGTGTGGGGAAACGAGGTATGGTATTCCTCCATTGAAAAGGGAGGATCCTCCGACCAGGCAAGGTGGTTAGCTAGGCGGGCCGAAGCCCGACGATTGACGTCGGACATTCGTATATGTGTAAGAATCGTTTTAAACTTTCATAGTAAAATTCAGGGTTTGTTGTTGTAGCTTCATTCCGATAGATGGCGCGTTACTTTTTGCCATGTTGAGAGTAGTAGGCGTTACAGAAGCACACTTTTCAAAAAAAATCTATATAAATATAATATTGTAATATAAATATAAAATCTCAGAGGAAATGTCTATCCAACTTTCTATTTTCAATTCTGTTATCCTTTCAAAGTAAACGACTTAATTCAAGAACATGATGACGTCATGCCACTATTCAGTTCTCCAGTTGAAAAATAAACTAACGAACATAAAAGAATGGCGGCGCGCGGATCCTTTACAACTTCATGAGTGAGCAAAAAATGTAGTGGAAGGAATCCTTAAATACTTAGAAAACTCTGGTGGACTTGTCTGAACGCATTTTGTATCAACAACTTAATATTTTCTAATATTTACGTGGTTTAAAACTTTTATAATGATTACTTACTTAATGATACTATTTGTTTCGTGTTTACTGGATGGAAACTGGACTGGAGATTTGTAGTTAAACAAATTAAGGGCATAAAACTGGAAATGGGTATCCCCCTTTAAGTTTGTCTCTTTACGATTTCGTAATATATAATTTATTAAGAAAAACTTTACCATTTATTCACCACAAACATGTTTTAATAGTAATCTTTATAAACTCCACAAATTCAGTGACGTCACGAATGTAGCATTACAAAAGCCCTTAATGTCGAGATAAGTTCGTTTACCCATACAAACAAATAAGAAAAAAGGCTTGCATAATCAGACGGGCCCGTTCAAAATATAGGAGGAATTTAAACGGGTAAGTTAAATAAAAAAACGTAGAGTTTTAACGCAACCGAGATAATTAAAGAGCCGAAACCGGGAGCTCTACATGCCAACAGTAAATAAAAGGAATGAGTAATAAAGAGCCGTTCGCAATTTTCATAGAGACGGCTGATTTGCATGCCAATGGCCGCCGCGCCTAAAACAACCGCCGACGAATATTAATGCCAAAAAATACTTCAAACGAGCCCCACCGAGCCCCTTCGCGCCCCGCCGGGCCCTGTCGCGCCACGTGGCGCCCCTTTGAGCGCACATTCAATAACGCCTTACTGAGTGATCGGGCTCGGTTTCTCGACGTTTGAGCGTGATAAATGCCGCCACATCGCCGACCGACTTTTGTTAGCTTTGATGAATGTTTATAAATAATGCTATACATAGATGATTGCGACACTTCCTAAGGAAATCGCATCAATTCTAACATTTACACTGAAATATAAATATATGTAGGTATATTACTGATATTATTTAATAATAGCTTTGATCTTTCTTTTAACAATTTCGACAGACAGCGGCTTCATGAGGACATAATGTCATCTAAAATAGTTCGACGCTGAACTCGACAATACTGAAAGTATTTTGGATCCTGCGCGTGCTGCAGCGTCTGGGTCGCGAAAACATTGATGTTGGTGATCTCAATATTATTGGTGAACACGTAGATGCTGTGTTCACTGAATAACTTAATAAATGCCTTATGGTCGTTTCCCAGAGCACCTTAAAGATATATTTATATATGTTTTGCTTATATTTGTTTACCTAACATTGTGAGAGGCATATGTGACTTACCTCACGATATGTCGCCATCTTAACATATATCTCAACTGAAAGAAAAACTCTTCCCTTAGCAATTCGTTCTCGTTGTGTTCAGGTATCATGGATCCGTCACCGCGACCTGCACATCCTGACGGTGGGCGGCTACACATACACGTCGGATCAGCGGTTCCAGGCCACGCACTCGCCGCAGACGGACGACTGGACGCTGCACATCAAGTGGGCGCAGCAGCGAGACGCAGGCGTCTACGAGTGCCAAGTGTCTACCCAGCCGGTGCGCTCCTTCTTCGTTACGCTGCATGTCGTCGGTGAGTAAACAGCTTTATATTTAATAGTGGATGTTTTGAAGTGGTTAGCATGTTAAGGATGCCTTTGAAAACTTTGTTATTTAAACGTTGTCTACGGACGAAACAGAAATAATGATTCATTAGTGTGAAAATTATCTAGCTAGGTATCTAAATGTAAATCGAGGTTGAATATATTCTGTTCGCACTCCGGTTACGCTAGCTTTGCTATCCGAGATTTACATAAAATTATTATACCTCTCGTTGGTCACGGCGGGCGTCACGGCATCACAGCGCATCTCGAGCTCTCGACGTGAATGCTTTACCGCCATCTTACGTAACGTCGGATCTGTCGGATTAGTCGCGCGGACGCAACGCGTTTGCGTTGCGCGTCATCGACGCCGGGCGCCGGGGGGAGAAGGGGCGACGCGCGCGGGCTGAGGAGCGCGAACAATTTCAACAAACGGCGGCGACTCGAAAATGCGATGCGAAATCGGCACCGAGCCATTGTCACGGAACATTTTAACATATTTATTGGAGCGAATGGGCGTGCTTTGAATTAATCGGGTAGCTCGCGTGCCCAAAACACCAATTTGTTGTAAATCCAGAGATAAAAGGGAATGCTGTATGGCAGCTCCGCGACTACGCAGCGCTAACGGTACACTACGCTAAACCTTAATGGCTGCCTAAATACAAATGTAAACGTAATCTTCCTAAAAGCCCCAGCTTACATTTGTACTATTTTTAACACCGAAACTCATTTATACTCATTTATTATATTTTCAAATAGTATAACTCTAGTAAATATTCATCAGCATGTATTGTAGGCATCGTAACGTATCGTCTGCATCCGACGGACGTCGTCGTGCGATGTCGCCATTGCGAGACGCCAGGCGCGCGCGACCTCTCATTGTAACCACGTTAGTGACTCGATCGGAGCATGACAAGCGGCTCTTATAGTTTCTTACTCACTTTCAAAATTATAAGTATTTGGGTTACAACGTAGAGCGTATAGTCGATGCAGTATTGATAAAGTGATTGTGACTCTGTTCATATTTTAGGTACCGTATCTCCAAATAGAATTATTCTCCTTAGATCCCCCTAAAAACAGTAATAACAAGAACATGCGAGCAAAAATGCGATATAAACCTTTTCATATGAGCGCGTTAGGTCACGGTCTGCGAAGCTATCCGCCCGCGCTTCACTACGCCGTGTGAGGCTGGCCGCGAGCCAACTGTGCCAGCTCCTGAGTACATGTGGATGTCATACACCAACAGTTCACTATTGATACTGTTTTCAAGATTTTTGTCACTGACATGGGTCAGATGATCCAGTACAAAATTTTTGCATTAAATGGAACGTGGAACCTTCCACGTGTACTTCCAGCAAAACAAGAATAAACTTATTACAGAGAGAAATGATGACTCGATAAAAAAAAACGACTCCAGAGGAACCTCCTAATTTCCCCACGAATTTCCCTTTGATTCTTTGATATAGATAAGCATAGGTACTTACTTACTGAAAGATAAATTAATAACACAAACTACAGATAGTAAACAGTAATCAACAAACTGTTCGCTTGGAAATTGACTCAACGGGAATCAGTTACGTACTGATATAGACGAATATTTAATTAACGAAATTATTAAACTGAATGTGATGTTCCGACAGATTGCGACGAGATCTACCAGCGGATGTTCTCGGACGCAGGTCTGTGCCGCCCCACGCGGGCTTGTTTTAGCGTGTTGTTTGTTTGTGCGCTGCACACCCCACTAACTGTGAATGCGTTGTTTGTCTTCATTAGCGGCGGAAAAACAACGCCGTGCTATAAAACGTCCATCTGATTTGCTTCACGAGATCATGGCCACGGCCATATTACTTTACTGAGAACGACCACATCGAATCATAAATAAGATCTATTTAGGTATTTGGGAAATAATTACAATTATAATATTAATAGCCTCTTCCACAATATTGTGTAATTATCATGACTTTAATAAATAATTGGCTATTCTAGACTGTTCATCTCGCTTGTGCCTAGATATTCTGTTCAGTCGGTGAGGATTAATCCACCGGGACGCGCCATCTCCAATATTTTATAATCTTGCTGGAAATATTGAATCTATAAGTTGAATAACCTACAACAATGTCGTCGGTACTGATATAGAACTTGTTTCTAAGGTAACTGTAAACAGACCTCTTTTATTAATTATCAATTTTAAATCGCCTATAGATGTTTATTCCTTAATTAAAATTTAAATGACAGGTGACACGGGTCTAACGTATCGTTTTCCAGTAAATTAATATATCTCATCAGGATGACGCACGGGGTGTTTCTAACAAACTGGTGTACCTCGCGGTTCACCTTGAAGTGTGTGTGTGTGGTGAATACTAACCGCGTGCTGTAAATGCTATTATTTTGAGGTTTGTTGTTCGTATAACTTTATTAAGCTAACACTGTTCCATATTATAGTAAGGTATATATTTGCCTCTTCCAAATATTTTAAGTACCATAGAGACTATTTGAGATAAATTCCCATAAACAATAAATTCACATGATACAAGTGTTCAATATCCCGTAACTTTTGATCGTATAAACACCATGCATCAAACAGAATCCAATGCATAAACCCACAACAGTGAGCACTCAGCGGTGTTCACACATTGGATTCCGTGTTGTGACGTCACCGATCTGCAACCGTTTGTTAAATCCAATCTCCTTAATTGAATCCCATCCATTCCAATATGAAGGGGCCCAGTGTGCAGCAGGGCCCAGGGGGGCATGGAGCCCAGTGGGACAAACGTTATCACACGAGCTCTCAACACGTCCAATACTGTGGCGTTAAGATCCAGCGCAATAATAAGCAATTTATTTTCCGTCGGTGGTCGAGTGCGATCGCTGGGAGTTCAATTTTATGGAGTGTGCTCGTCGGAAGTAAGAGTATTACGACCGAAGACTGCCGACTCTCTAATTTGGTTTCAGTTGTTTGAGTAATGTTGTCGTGAGAATTTCACTACCTCCTAATTAATGGTCAAGACTGTAATATTAAAGTATCTAAACATATTTGTCACCTTAGTTAAGTACCATCCATTTACCATCAACAAAGCTACAGCGACATGTGCTCTGCTGCTTAAACCTGCGTGGTAGTATTTCTGAGCGTTGTGCGGAAACACCCTTGATAAATTATTTATAAAGTTCCACGACTCATTTCCTTCATCAATGCCTACTTGATTTAATACTAGTACTACAATAGTAGAGGTTCGTGTGGTATCACTTCACTCTATACTTTCAGCCGCACTAGTGATTGCTACTCGTTGTTACTCGTTGCCCTGGATTGAATATTCTGACTAATGAGAGAGCTTACTCTCATTGTTATCTTGTATCTTACCGTAAATGTATATATCGGTAGATTTTATATCTTTTATGTCTACTTTAACGACACCTTCATCATCAGATAAGAGCAGTCGTGATGAGTAACAGTATTCCATATGAGAATGAGAATATTTTATCCCGATCTTAATGACAGGATTAAACGCAAGCCTTTTAGCCTACAAAATCGTTGGAGCCACAGGCATAACTCTGTTCCAGTGAGATAAGCCTCAACTTTGGTCCAACACCAATAACAAGATGAACCGCCTCATCCCCTCGCACTCGCACAAATACATAAATCTCCCAGTCCCAGTGAATCACAGGAGAAATTCATATTTTTCTTCGACTGTGCTCTTGGCACCGCCATACTAAAGTTCCATGGAATTAATCAATTCAAAATGGTAATAAACTTCAAACGTTGGCGCGGCGAGGCGTCAGTATATTTTTTATTTCTTTAAGTTTAGCGCGGCCTGTAACGAGGTCCATTTGGAACGCAGACTGTGCGACTGTATTACTGAGAGCACTATATAATGTACGAGTATGTATAGCTTACTACATACAATTCATTATCGAAATATAAATGGAGTAAATACTTGAGAATGTAAATAGCTACTTTAACACGGATTACAATCTAGCTTACGATATCTGTTGAAAACTAATTTTAGCTTTAAACGTCAAATAGCTACTGAGTACGATGGGTCATAGTTTACTTTGAATCATAGGCAGACAGGTTTTCATATTTTCCTCATAGGTCCTCAAAAGACTCGAATTATAACATATTGGATAAAACCTTGCCAAAACCACCAGACTTTTATAGTCTGCCTACAACCCTCTCCAACAGTATAGTGGAAATATTACAAAATTAATTCAGTATTAAGTGCGAAATTAATTTATGATGGCATAATTAGGTTACGCTGTGGTTCGCGTGCGGTTGCGCTAGATAAAGTGGCTCGTGCGGCGTCTTCGCGATCTGCCGCCTCGCGGGGAATGTCGCGCCGAGCGGAGGGTATCGCGCGACTACGGGCTGCGCAAGGCATCGGTCGCACCTTCTACAAATACTTGCGTGCATAACTGCACGAGCTAACTGTGTCTTCCACATGGCAGACACAGTAAGCTCGTGCTAAATACAATAGCTTGCTGGTCTGGTGATATCACCAGTCACATAAAACAAATATGAATGTTACCTGCATCCTCACAAATGGTTGCATAACCCCAGTATTCTTCGCGTGTGGTCTTCGTAGAGTTAACAACGCTATATTATTAAATGTTAACTATGACTACCTCCGAATCTGAGCCAAGTGTTCACGGTCTGCAGCCGACTTGCTACAGCTGAAGTGAAAAGTAACTTACGTAAAGTAACCCCAGCCAATTTGTCTGTATATTCTATTATGTATCTTAAAGCTAGCATATACTTACCTGCATTGTACCTGAGTTGAATATTTTATGTTCGTAATTATGGTAATAGGACCTTCGCTATATTTTTTCGTCCCTCGCGTGTACTCTGGGGTCACAGATCGAGCGTCCCGTATAACCGGCATTAAATCCGTAATCTTATTAGGACCCACTTTCTAGCCGTAGTCCGGAAGAGAGATTACTATAGATAGGTATATTTTCTTAGAAGCGCACGAAAGACGTGGGCGAACAAAATTAGTGTCAATAATTTTTTTTAGTTTGTCGAATTAAGGTGTCAATACATATTGAAATAAACAATGCAGCTGCCAGGCAATCGCTTAATTGTATTAAAATATGACATGATCTTAAAATGTGACAACATGGTTGGCGCAGTGGCTAAGCAATTAGATTTCTGCGCTACGTGTCGCGAGTTCGATCCCCGCACGGAACAAATATTTGTATGATCTACAGATAGTTGTTTCGGGTCTGGTTGTCTGTGCATGTGACATGTATGTAAACTGTACCCACGATCCAAGAAACGAAAACCAAAGTTTAAAAAGTATATATTAATCAGTAGGTATACATATTTTAAAATAAATAACCTATGTACAACTTTACATGGAGATAGATCTAGTCCAGTATGCAATAATGAGGCAATTATAGTTAATGTTATCGTTATTACATATAATTTACGTGTAGTAAGACTTGTCCGTGATTTATAAATAATTATAAATGAATGAAACGTTAATAAGGCTCTTCTTGTATGGTTCGAAAAGTTGATCCTATGAAGCCGAACCGATAGGTAACTCCAAATATATGTATAACACAAAGTATTTATGTACAGATTTATTGATTGGAGACATGCTGCATAATTTTGTGACATTATAACAATAGTAAACATCAAAAATCTAAATTTTTTATTTCCAATAAATGATAACTATGAAAGAAAACGTCTCTCTAATAATTATTTAATGACTCCAAATCTTTTTTTCAACAAATAAATAAATTTTACTAAAGAACTTTCAGATTAAACGTATTAGGGTTAATAAGAGAGCTGTGTACTTGGATGTATCTGCGAACTCAAACATATTACCAGAACAGTGAAAGACACGAGACTTGACTACATATTTTACTTACGACAAATGTTTTAACTTATTTTGTATACAGAATATTAAATTCATACAGGGTGAAAGGCTGCTTATAATGATTCCCTATTTTGAACCTTAGATATTTTATTTTCCCGGAATTACGAATTAACGAGCACATCCGGCACGTGGCTATCTTTATTTCGCTAAGCTTAGTACAATATTTCCTTTGTTAACTTCGAGTATTATATGCACACCAGCTCTTTTGCAGTACTATCTTGGGATGAAATATAAATTAAATTCATTAAAGGTTCAAACTTTTCGAGAAATCATTATTATCATTTCTCTAATGGTGACTTATATAATAATACTTGTAAGATAAGTTTTAATATAATTAATGGTAATCAGCCCTGCAGGCTCTACAAACAAGTTACTAGTATAGTACGTATTACATCATCTTAGCTTCAGACACACGGTTGAACGGACGAGACCACGTCCTCGGGGGCTTGACTTAACGAAAAGGACAAGCCTCTGGACTCCACCGCGACTTAACTACTAGGAGGTACTGAAGCCCCACTCCTGGGAGACGGACGCGTGAATACTTGATACGAAAACTAACACAGAATGGTCTCTAACTACTGATATGTGTCAGCCTGCCGTCGCACATTTATACAAAGTGAACCTTCTTTTCTATCTGTTTAGTGGCACAAGTAAACTACTACGAGATTTATACTTTACCTAGTTATCGAACTGGAAGTAAAAGACTTCTGGAAGACGACTGGAATAAAAGGCTCGGTATCTACGGACAGACATTGTAGCGACTGGTTTGTGATTTTTGTGAGTGCCTTCTATAAGTTCTTAAATAGCTATAATGAATGTAGGTAATCGATGTTGATTTATTTTAGAATTTGATCTATATAAATAAAAATCAATTGTCGCATGTATGAAAGATAATCATTTAGAACAGCTTGACCGGACAAGGTTAGTATCACAGAAAATATTTGTTTAATCCACCGGAATAGTCAGAAATTTGGATGGTATTTTGTATGAAAATATCAATAAGAAATGTGACGTTCAGTTTGACAGTACTGCTGTCAGAATTAGTCAATTGCACCCGTGCGAAGCCGGGGCGAGTTGCTAGTATATAATAATAGTGAATGTAAAATTTGCTTTTAAAACAACAATTTTAACTTTTTGTGCTCGCGTTAATATATCCACATACACAGATATAATTTTTCAGAACAATGAACTGTTTACGAATGGTAAAGATCTGATTTAACCACTTGTTACTGAACAAATCACTTTAGAAATTAAATCTATTTCCGGAAATGAAGTCGACAAGTACAAACGTGGAGGCTTCAGTTAGTTAATTTACTTTTAATTCGGGCTTTTAATATCAATTAGTAGGTGGCGAGCTCGGAGCACTCGGAACAAGGCCGCGCACAAATTGATTGCTTTTTATTTAATATTTTATACACGTTTCAAATGAAATGAGTTGAAACATGTCATTTATGTTTATAGAGTTGTATCTTCAAGAGGGTATCACTAGTCTATATATCTATAAGTAAGTAATAAAATACAACACACTACGAAACAAACTAAAATGTACTATCAAGCCGACATTGCGTGCCAATAACTAATAACGAATATTCAAATATGGATACTTACATAAATTCAATCCATTCTCGGAAAACAACAAGAACACAGATATGTTAGCAACGCTAAGTGTTAACGGAACGCTTCGCCTGTTGGAACAAGCGCCGCCGCCACCAGATTGATCTGTTATATAATCACGTTAATGATTATATTAATTATTATATAAACACACATGTTATCGCACTCGCTAACTTTTCCCCGATAAAGCCCGCACACCGCTAATCCGGCCCGGTTCGACCTGTGCGGCCCGACCGGCGGCGGCTTACGGCCTCGTGTATCGCTCCATCTACTGTATACCGCCCATGTTTACATGTCTTATTGTTAATTTCAGGCGATGATATTTTAAACTTCACAACTTGTAAATCAAGACAACTTTAAGATACTCTGCAGAGATAAGCTTTGTCTGTGGCTTTTAAATATGGATGCGATTCATGCGATGTGCTGAAATATATAGCTTTGTTTAGCTGAATCTACTTTATTTGGTAATTATTCATGATACAACGAAGCTACGAAATTAGTTGATTGCGCGCTAATCCCGCCCTAGTGATCGGCGAAACTGACCCGAGGCCCACGAGTTAATAAATTGAACTAAAAGATTGGAACCTTTAATCCTGTTAATTGGTTAATGGAACATACAACCCAAATAATGCCTTTATGTTCATGCTATATTAAACGATAACTATACATGATCATCATTATGTCGAAAAATAAAAAGCGTGACGTATTTTTATCTGGCATCACCGATGGTAATCCGTCTGTCGCAGTGAATGGGTGTAATTTTTGGGAGGTTGCTCGAGACTCGCTATCACTAGATATAAAGAAAAAAATGTAAGTGATAAATCAAGGCGTGGATCGTAAGTTGTAGACATCAATAAAGGCGTGTTCGGCCGCGCATAACATCCGGGTACTGTGCGCGCGATCACCGCCGCGACGCGACTGCACACGCGACCCACACACCACTATAACTTATTACTTTTAACAATTATACTTTTTATTATCTCACCATTATTTTTGTTTTAGAATTTGACCCCAATTGCTAGTAGTTTGGACAATAAAACAGTTTATTGGGTCCACTTCCTCTTCCAGTTTCTTCGGAACGTTTTATAGTTTCGTAATTTCATACGAAACATAAAGCCTTTCGCTTTAGTTTCTGAAGAAATAATAACAAAGCTTACGTTAAGAAAATGAGGGTTTACACACAATAGCTTCTGTAAACTATCTTTGTATGTATGTATGTATGTACCTATGTATGTGTAGGTGTAGGAAATAATATTATGGTATTAGAATCTGCAGGAATATCAATTACTCGCTCAGCTCCGGATATAATTGAACAATCTCGTTGATTGGCGCCGTGACAACTGCCGTATGCCACACTCAACACACAGATCAGAAGTTCCACTTAGGTAATAAAATATAGGTATGAGCGATAGCATACGTCAAAAGTTGTCACAAGCCAAAGTAAAACTGTGCGATTAGCACGATGATACCCGATTCGTAACAGTCCCGGTCTGTTGAGCTGAGGGCTTTAACATAAGGTAACAATTGCATGCAGCATGTAAACAGGTTGTGTGTGTATGTGACATGTATGTTTGTAAACTGTACAAACGACACAGGAGAAATCATAGTGTGGGGCAATGTTTAAAAAAAAAAAAAAAAAAAACATTGTAAACAACAGGACTAGTTTATTATTTTGTTCCAACATGTTTGCCGCACAATGACGTTCAAATTGTTATTTAGGTATTGAAGTAAACCTCCAGTCATCTTAATTAGATTAGATCACAATAATTCAATCACAACTGTTTCCCATAATTCATAAACATAATTTAGTCACTGAATATATTAATCTTATGATTATAATTTGTTTGTATGAATATCATACAAACTTACAAAATCATACAAAATTTATATCAAGATAAAAGAAATTGGTCCGTTAGAATGTTTGTGACGTTATAATAAGTATTTTTATTTGACTCTTATTTTAAATACGGTACTTGTTTTGTGTCGTAAATGATCTGTGCCCTAGAAGAAAATACTCTTGCGCATTAGTGCAGTTCTAGACAGGTTAAGATTGGCCAAATGTTCGTCCAAAAATAAATATTTGATTTGTTATTTACAGATACAGAGCTTGAAAATGATGAGGCCTCTTTAAACACATTAAAACAGGGAAAAGTTTTGTCTGCGTACGATAGCACATTTCCGCCGAGTGAACCCATAAAACAGGCAGTCAAACACATAACATTCAATTTTTAGCGAGAGTACCGTTACGAGCTCTTAAAACACGCTGTATAATGTAATCGACGCCGACGCGGCGTAAATCACCCGCAGACGGTATAAACGTCGCGCGCAACGATTAGCCGCCGCGCTCCGAGTGCTCATTGCGCTCGCTCGCTCCACACCTTATTAACCTCGCTCGCTCAGCTCACTGACCGGCCGCGGCGCGTACAGTAGCTACATCATACAAGCGGGTTACATGTGGCTAATTGTCGCATTAGCGATGCCAAATGTTCGCGTTGTAGTTGATAATGTTTGAAGCGTTTGATGTTGAACGCGCCGCCCGCGCTAATGCGTTTAATTGCGGAGCAGTAGAAACCCATGCAAAACCTAATGTTCTGAATATGTGCATGTTTCAGCAAACCTACCACTAATAAATGCATTATACATATCGTTAATGGGATCTGTAATATAAGTTGCGTAATATGTATCTAAGGCTGAAAATAGCAGTGGCGATTGCTCCATCAACAAAAGCTAAGCTCTTAGGTAAATTAAAGAAGAAAAAAAAAATGTATTTATAACAAAAAAACGTCGAAATAATAATCCGTTTATTAAATTGTATCTAGGAATATATGTTCCATAATCGCTAGGGTTTGGGGTCGTAAGCTTCTTCCTCCTGCTTACTGAAAGCCAACGTGATTATATTAGTAAATCAAACAATGTCTGAAGTTTTTCATTTCATAACCTCAAGTGGAAGCGGCTCATCAACCCACTGAATATAATAAATATGATCGCTGAGTGCACGACCCGCTCTCAAGGAAAGAGAAGTGTCGCTCGGCGCCGCGCCCGGAGCCGACTCCAATATAAGCCGAGAAACTTTTTTGTATGGCTTTTAGATGACTTATGACCTCGTTATCTGGTTTTTGTGACAATCTTTCCTCCAACTTAAATGTAGGTCGCGCTGTCACTCTGTATCAGCAGCCTGTAGTCTGTAGTCTGTGTCCCGAATCAAAACATTAACATTAGTTTTATCGCACAGACGACATAAAATGGCTTAGCGAACATTCTTGATAGTGGAGCTTTGTACGTGTTTATTTTTACGAGATGTGTGCTCCGCCACTACTGCGAGCTCAAATGGGGCTGTACCCGCACAATCACGCCGCGTCGCCTTTACATTGAGATTTTATAACGTCTTTAGAACGTGTATCCACCTATCCAGTAGCTAGAGCTAAAGCAATATCCATAAAGGATTCAAAATCGTGAATATCATATAATTATAAGTTTAATGATCACAAACAATATTTTGCGAGAAATACCCGTGGCGTCGTCGTCGGCGTTTGTAATTAAAATACACACATAAAACTGTGCCTACCCACTTACGAATATGTAGGACGCATAAAGTGAAACACATCAAATCTGGCGCGACACGACGCGGCGCAGCTCTATATAGGATATATCACCACAGAGAGAACACGAACACAGTTATTGTTAAGCTAAAACAAATAATTAGTTAACTACGACTCCAATATTCTATGAAAGTAATAATAAGACCAGCCAAAGATAATGAGAAGTTTTTAAATCTTACAACCGTGTTTTGAAAGCTGCACTTAATGTGGCTACTTAAAGTGGAATCCGTAGACAACGGGCGGCGCTGAGTAATTCCTTAATCTATGGCCGCGTCTGCGTGATGAATGCCGCACGTCGCAGGCCGGAGCGCGGCGCGGCGCGGCGCGGCGTGGTGCGGGGCTAATGCACGCCCGCGAGCGCCGGATTTAAAAGCAAAACAAACATAATTATACAAGATGGAGTAGGAAAGAAGTGCACATACATTAGACCAGCTTTACAACTAGACGAGTACGAGGCAAATAGATACAAGCGAGGCGACTCGCTCTTCACAATGCTTAGTCATATTTGTAGTAGCTACGTTCGGGCTCTATTACGATTTACCAGCCATCTTTTCAATGAATAGTGAAATTTCAGCTTCCTAGACTTCATGGAACAGCACCTATTCAGAATGACATACATGCTACAACGTCCCATTGAATCACTCCTATGGTTCACCAATTGCAGTTTGGAACCAGCATGTTTGAATATACTTGTATGAAATAAGTTATTACTGCCATAAACCAATATTTGTGTTGGTATACCAATACACTTAGGAATCGAAATCCAATGTGTGCGTGTGCGCTTTGAGATAAATTCTGGTCGAACCCCGCGCGCCTACTATATGGATCTGTTCTTAAAGGTTTGGTACATTTATTTCAGTTTTAACTCTTCGTCTAAGAAATCGTATTTGGTTTCGGAGTCTACCTTTTAGACAGACAACCGTTATATTATTTTTAGGTAGTTACTTTACACGTCTGAAATTACTAGCGTAGGCTAAAATCCCCATTCCGACGTAAAACTGGCGTAAATGAAATAATAACATTCTCAGACAAAGCCCTCGGGCACACGAGTCATAAAGTAAATTCGTACGAAGCATCAAATATTAAAGGTTATTATACAAGCACAAGTTTTACTGCTCTCTGTTGCTCTGCAGGGAGCTGCATCCTGCTTATCATTATTCCACTGCAGCGCTGCGCACCTGTGTGTGCCAGCATTATTTAGCACAGCAAAAGACATATGAGTGCAGTAAAAATGTTAAGTGGCGTCTGCACCACAATGGAATTAATCCAACTATTTTTTACCTCTCATTTTACTGAGATATGAGATGCCCCTTAAGGAACATACGGTAACTCAAGTGGGAGTATCAACGCGCCGGAAAGCTTGCGTATCTCACCACTAATTACACATCCCGTACGATTAACAATTTGTTTATTTTTCTCTGTGCACAGTTTAAGGCTATCTTCGTTTCCAGTTACACAATGGCCAAGTGTATGTGAAAATGTTTTACAGAATAAAATTCACATCTGGTAATAATCGTTGTGACTATTGTTTCTCTGTTGGGAAATTAAGTAAAAATGGAATGTTAAATAAAATCCTAGTGGCACCAAGTTTTAATTAAAGCTGGACTCCAGATATTTTTATAACGGAAATTCTGGTAACATTAATAACCTCGTGGAAACTAGTGCGTTACTGAGGACGCGACGCTCTGCGCTTATAAATCTTTTGAAACGTTACGTTTTGCTTCTAAACTTGCATGCAGATGTTATTTGGACACTGCATGTATGAATGTAAATTCCAAGCGTGTATCGTGCTGCAGAATGTAAGCGAGACTTTAAAATTGTCGTCGTAAAATATAACACTCGCTTATCTATGATTCCGCTATCCGTAAGCTATCGGATCAAAAATTCGATCAGTTACGGTATTAACTGGTTTTTCCCATAAAATCGTTAAAATGGTGAGGTCTTAAACAACGGCAGGTCGCGGGAACCGAGCGCGCCTCAATCTAACGAATGGTCGCGATAACTCAGTCTCAGGCGACCGGTGCACACTGCTCGCCCGCGCCATGCGCCACCGCGCGCCGCCGCCGGCCACACGCGTGCTTTGCCACATATCGCCGCGCTGTGTGTCTTCATCATATATATTCTGGGCTAATGTGTCTTGCACTAGTGATCGGAACGACTACTTATGACTATCTGATGTAGATGGCCATTTTTAATGGTATATTTTTAAGATAGACATCGAAGTAAGCAATGAGAATGAGTTGTCAGATATATGTTATCTAAAAGATAGTGTGGTTGGTTTAAGATCACATTTCAAGAGTTTTCTCAGTGGTATGTATGTGTTGAGCCTCTAAATTGAAGCACTCAAACAAAAAAAAACTTTTAAATTAAAGAAGTTAGATTGGTGCCAAAAAAATAACAATTTTTAATCCCCTGTTCCACCTGTCCACCTTTTTCTTAACTTTTGCTCACGTTTTGAATCAAACACTTGCAGTTAGTAACTTACCCAATCTTCGACCAAAAAACCCTTAATCTTAGTAATAGGTCTTGATGGCTAGGTCTGAGCTGAGCTCAACGACCATTAGTCTCCGTCACCTCCACTGGCGACGGGACCCACTTCTGAACATGCATTAACTTGACAGAGATTTGTGACGCAGCTCATTTGGATCATACTCGTCCTGCGCTATGCACCCACATTACTCCAGTGGTTATTTGCTCTATTGTCTTAGCTGTCATACCTGTACGTAATCCTCGAGGAGACTTATAAGGACCCCTTCACTTTACGTTAATACGTGAAGAGGGTAACGAATGCGACTGTCTTTAACATGCATACCTATACGTACCTATAACTGTTCAGCGATTCAGGTGTTTGTGTTTCTCATAACCTTTAAAGCTGAATATCTAGGGCCTTTATAAAGAAGCCTACATCCAATAGTTCAGTACAATAGGGTGATCTAGGTTGCAATTCTTAAATTTAATGTGTGAAGTTTAAATTACATTTCGTGTGTCTACGAGCAAACCAACAATTTTACAAGCAACTAAAATCCACAAGAAACAACAAAGTTTCTTTTAAAAGCAGTAAGTATGTGTGTTAAATACTGCTTTTAAAAAAGTTGCAAGCGAGCCTCCATCGCGGATGAGGAAACTGCAGACCTTTGAGGAGAGTGATGTGATTATAAAGTACAAAACGATTTCCACTAGAATAGAATGGTGTTTAGTGGCCAGCGTCGTACAAAGAGCGTGGCCGGATGAACTTCTATAAAAGTTAGCATTAGCAGCTTACATAGCAAATTACTATCATCCTGCAATGTACAGAAGACATCCTGAGTTTAACACCCTCATACATACATGTTCCCAGAGTGAAAGGACCTCAATTACATTTATGTTCGAGCGATATAAGTTTAAAAAACGAAAGTAACCACTTAAACTGAATCGATAATTAAATGCCTTGACGCAACGAGGAACTACAAACATGAAAACCTGAAGCGACAACCCTAACTTTCTATGTACAGACAAATAATTCTTATAAATCGTTTATAGAGCGTCAAAAACCGAACAAAAAAAAACAAGTAGGCAGCTAATCTCTTAAAAATGCTTTCAAAACAAAGTGACAGCAGTCGAAAAGAGCTGCAGAAGTTAGTCCATAAATAAAACAATAAATATAATGCTATTGTGGACCAATTTATGATCCTACAACAACATATTTCATAGCTCCCGGGAGGGATAGGGTCACCATCAGTTATAAAATACATGTAACCTAAAGACTATGTAATATAATATAAAAATATATCTATGTATTATGTATTTACATCGAACGTTTCGATTCGTACAACAACGTGTGTGCAACGTTTATTTATATGGACAATCCGTCGTAAACGTGAAGTCATGGCGATGCGACCATGCCATTAGATGGAAAGTGAATTATGGTGCTCGTCGGCAGGGGATGCAACGGAACGGAACGGAACGAACCAATCGAGGCGAAGATGCTTTGACGCTATATTATATTACCTAGATTCGTTAAGCATTCACTTGCAGAGTGAAAACGTTGAATTTTGACGAACGTTGAACTCGACTTTGGAATGTGAAGCTATATCGGAGTTTTATGCTGATTAATAATATTTTGAAAAAAAACTGAAGCCTGGTTTCAGATGTACACTTCAATAGTAATTTATGAATATAGAATACTTCATTAATGTTTTAAACTCAAAAGTAACAAAGCAACCAATCTATTTTTTTGAATGTATGTATGTATGTTTTCGTTTTAATACTGAATATCGTATCTATTATTTATTAACGTCTAATGTAAATAATACATAAAGAAATATTCAAAACAATATTCCGAAACATTTTCCTGCATTATTATGTAAATAATTCACGTTTGCGTACTAGTGAGGTGAGCGTTATCAAATCCCGCGGATAAACGCGGGATCAGCGGCGATGCTCAACATAATGTGAGGGCGGGATTACGCGCTTGGCAGCCGCACCCTCGTGTCCGAGCGGACCCGGACTCGGGCCGGGGTTGCTGTGACCGCCATTGTTGCCAACGCACTAATGCGCGTTAAACTCACCTAATCTTGTCACAGCAATCATGCGAACAACCCTCAAGTTATCACATTTTAAACAAAGTTTAATCTAATCGAACATCATTCTGTAGCGTTACGTTTGTTAATGTGTTGTTGTCCCATCACTTGTACTGTTTCAACAAAAGACATTTAATTTTAGCAGTAATGAGGGAGCCCTAACTTCGGCGTTACAAGCAACAAACAAAGGCACCATTGAAACAAAAGACGATCTAGTTTAGAAGAAAACGTATCCAAGGAACAAGAATTAATTATAATGCTTAAGTCAAAGGGGATCAAGTGAAACATTTCACTTGAAGATCAAACCATTTTGATGTTGATCAGTGTCCTTCAGGCTTTTTCGTCCCTAAAGTTATTTGGTACCTCAGGAGCCAGGCTGCGCATGTCACACGAAGGCTTACCGTCACAAGTAAGTCGCGTCCCCTCGGCCGATTTCAATTACTCCTCTACTTTATCTCATTCATTTTTTACTAAGCCTCTCGGCTAGTTCGCCGCAGGTTCCGGAACGGCCGGAATGTCGTTCCGCCCATAAAGGGACGACTGGGGAATGTAGGCCGAATTCCGGATGGGAATAAATACGTAATTTGAGTCCCATATTGGTGTGTCGCAGTATCGCAGTGGCGTACAGAGTGAGCCGAGTAGTGGCTGAAGTAAAACTGTAATAACGAACACTAGCCCGCTGATACCAGGCTCCTTTATAAAAGTTATTAACAAGACGGCGAGTGAATTTATTCCTGGACCTCCGGGATTATGTCGAATAGAATTACTTTGACCCACTGAGCCTCCGCTCTACTCCCCTCGCCTCCGTCTAAACATAGCTCTTGTTGATACACAACTGTAGGTGACCCGAAATCGTAATTGTAAGGACATAACATGAAAACTAGACACGGCCAGACAGACACTCGAATGTTTCTTCATTTAGGTTGTAATTTTTCGGACATAATGCTCCAATCAATTGTTCTCCAATTTAGGTGGCTGGCACTCCATTAATACAATATTGTAATATCATCCCACACATAGCTGGACCAAGACGCTTCTCTCATAAAACACGGAATTTAATAGAATATGTGTATGTGCATACGACATGCTTTCAATTGAATTCCATGCCAGTATTCCAAGAAACTTATATATGAACAGAAGCCTGCCATTTCGTCAATCGTGAATAACGCTGAAAAGTGAACACCTTTATAGTTATAGTCTTAGAATTACAAGTATTCACTCTGAATGACTTGAGGCTATTTTATACTCCGTTTGGAATCTGTCACTAGCCTCGTACAAAAAAAATGAGTCAACAAGACTAACTGAATAAATAAATGAAAAAATTACATGAATTGAAAAATAATAACTTTCCTAATAATGTACATAATTAGGTACTCTACTGACAAACAAGATCTTCTTCACTCGTCACTGTATTCAAATCTCTACAATCGACTCTTCGGAAAAGGCTCTAGTCTATCTGGTCGAATTTCATTGGGACCTTTTACTGTTTTATTATATTGAGCGCAATTCAAACGTAAACCTGGACCAAAGTTGTTAACAGACAATGCCCAAACTCTCAAAAATTGTTGCATCTATTTGATATCAATCTTGAAAGTTTATCCAAATTCCTGTTGGTTAACCCTACTATATAAAAAGAATAAAATGCGGTTTTAACGAGAACTAGTTAATAACCGATGTAACATAATGTTCAGAGGATATTAAACTCGTCAGCGGCTAATGTATTCTGTATTGACTGATAAATCACCGCCAAACTGACTTTGGTAATATTGTTAGGTGAAATGTAATTTACATTTATAGCATCACCCCATATGTTTGCAGATTGCCTGCACGCTTATTACAATGCAAATAACCTAAAGCTCTGAAGATTACCGTACAGACTCCAATGCTCGAAGAATTGACGAACACCTATCAGCGCGCTTCCGTCCACTGGGCCGATGGCTGTTAATTTATTATATTATACTAGCTTCCGCCCGCGGCTTCGCCTGCGTGGATTATGAACCCGTGCATTTTTTCTGGATAAAAAGCAGCCTACAACATTCTGCAATAAAAAGTATATAAACATGCAAACATATTTTTTCAATTTGAATTGGTTGTTCCTGAGATTAGCGCGTTCAAATATACAAACAAATAATACCTTTATAATATATAAGTATACCTAGATACCCTGCGGTGTTACCCCCAGTTTAAAGTGACGCTGAACATGAGAAAAGTGATAAAAGTATTTATTTTTATAAATACTAATGTGCATTGTAAATATAGTATCGAATTAATTGTTCACTATTTTGGCAATAATAGCTTCCACATAAAAGGTAGATGTATGCTATCGCGGATATTTTTTTAGAACTGTTGAAGCGTGATATTCCCACCATTATCTTCACGTAACTCTAATGGTTTATGCAGCGCACGCCGAGATCGTTCTGAGACGGCAGAATTTTTCAGACACTTATCGGTATAATTTGGCCAATTTATACAATATCATTATAAATTATAGCCTATATGTAATTTTAATGTACATATAAACTATATTATTGTAAAGTTTCATCAAAACCGTTAAGTATTTTTTGCGTGAAAGAGTAACAAATATACATCCATGCTCACAAACTTTCGTGTTTATAATATTAGTAGGATTATCTTATTTATCTTAGTAGTCCTTGTGTAGTAGTGTAGTATATTGCTATGAAAGAGCATTTTTTTTTTAAAGAGTATCTATGGAGTTTCTTGTTGGTCTCCTCTCCATAGGATCAACCTACTTTGGAACCGTGCACCTAGATTCATAACGTTTTAAAAGTGCCTACAAACGCCCATTTGAAATAAAAAGCTTTGACTTCGCCTTTGACTGAGAAAACGAGGTATTTATTTATTAATCAATTGTTTAGTGTACAGAACATAGGTATTGGATTGGGATTGTAAACACGTAATCGAAAGCAATGTACTTGTACAAATAACGTTTGTATTGCATTTTGTTTATTGTCTAAGTACCGCGATGTTTGGCGCTCGATCGCGGAGTGTTTGCTGAGCGGAGTGTGTTTGTGCAAGTGAGCGGCCACGTTCAGCGTACGTTATGTACCAGTACGTACGTTTAGCGGACGTACGAGTTATGTACGTCCGCTGAACGTAGCCAGCGGGTAAGCAATAGCACACCACCGATTGATCCCGAATACATCGCTTAATAGAGTAAACTTAGGATTGCTTACTGGATTATTTACAAAATATTTAGCGATTTGAATAAATAATTGAAGCGTATTAAGACTTTATATGACCCGGGTACGTCTTAAAACTGCGGCCAGACACCGGAGGACGGGCAGCAGCGTCCTCTCACTAATCGGTGAGCCACTGCGATCCCCAAGCCGCCTGCCGAGCGTGGGGATTATGGCAAGCCCCCTTTGAGGGAGGCCTTCGTTCAGCAGTGGACGTCTTCTGGCTGATGATGATGATGATGATGATTAAGACTTTAATATATTTCAAAACAGCTAGTTCAGGAATTAGGATATCGTCATTAATCAAATTGGGTATCAATGATTTAATAATAATGATGCGTGAAGAGTATATTACAGTATATTTTATAGCATTTATAATGTGCCTACTTGCGCCTAATTATCTATCCATAATTGCTATACTGCTTGAAATAAATCATAAACGAATAGAACCGTGTTCAATAGTATTTCAATGAGAATAGTAAATATTAACTGGTATTAGCGAAAGTACTGGTACTGATACTGGCTACTAACTAGAGCGATCTACTGGCGCGGGCTACTGGTGCGAACAAGTGGCAATAAAAAGCGGAGTCCTACCGCCACCCAACTCGGAGTTTCACTTTGATAAGCGACCCGTGAAATGGGCTTACTGATAATGTTATATTATTTCCGCGCAGCTCTACATAACTATATAGTGGAGGAGTTCGTGTTCATGTTTTGCGCAATTTTCCATAACTTTCTCGAAGCTTACGTCGATGAATTCATGTGCGACGCGGTGGCTTCATGACTCGTCGCAAGTTCTTATGACCTGCCCACGTACCTACATAACAGCCGCCTCGTGTCGCCTAATGCCTCGTATGCCGCCTGCTGCCGCCTACAGCGCCGCGCGCCTCTGTCGATGGAGTTGTATTTTTTATTATGAACTAGTGGTAACAAATTATTGTATTTGGAAATTTTTTAATTACATTTTAACATATTTTATATATTTCAATAACTTGTGTAGACAGAATTTCTTTAAGTTTCATATGAAATAGCTCGATATACAGTAGATATTAATCTAATATTATTAGCTTCTTTTTTTAAAGTCATAGTAACTTTTCCACCTCAATCTAAGATAAGTTGAATGAAGAACCTTCTCCTAGAATTTCGTCGCTACGTCATCAACGGTCGTTGTTTTCCGCAAACTGCAGTTAAAACGCCATTACCGTCGTCAAGAAGACGAAACGCCTTTTATTTGCAATAAACGTTTTCCGAGTCCCGATGCCGCGTCCGACACGCGATTGAATTAATTCTAAATGGCGCAATCACCTTATTTACTTAAAGAAATTCTATTGCTATTGCTACATGCATCAAGCTTATTTGTGTCGCGTGACCTGGGATTCTGTCACCAGTTTATACAAAAAGTAAACACGTCTTGTATACTTCTCCCACATCAAGTATTTAACGAGATTGTTAAAAGAGATTTGAATTTTCAAAAGAGGATGTATTTCCATAGAGTTTCTTGCCGGTTCTTCTCCATAGGATCCACGTTTTGGAACCGTGCAACTAGATCCTATTAACGTTTTAACAGTGGCTGACATAAGTTTATTTGAAATAAAAACAATTCTATTCTGTACTAAACTAAGCCTAAAATGAGCAGCAGACATGAAGTGCTAATGGATAAGAAATTTGAAAGCTACGTACATAGAACTCAAGTAAATGGTGCAGGTAAGCAACAAAAGTGCTGCCATCTGTTCGTTAACGTATGCCTGCGGCGTCTTTTAATAGCAATTTTGGGTCCACCTGTGTGGATAAAAAGTTACAAGCGAGTAGTACAATGTAGTTGATTGTCAGGCAATAGCGAGCATCCCGCAACACTAACAGACACCAAAAGTATTGTGCAGTGCACAATACACACAGTGGGCGGCAGCGTCGATAAATGTTATTATACACAGTGGGGCACACATTGTGACTCCGCACTGTCACTACCGCAGCGCGGCGGCGCCGATACAATTAGTTATTCAGCTACCGTGGTTCAAACGGACTCTCAACGTACACAAACAATAGCTCAACGTACACGGTTAATGTGTTGAAATATTTCTTCATTCCAACCGCACAGAGATCAGAGCTGAAAGTATTTAAGAATTCAAATCAAGTTTCAATGATAAAATCCAAATCACATGCTTAAAAGGCGTGTATTCAACATAGACTATAGTTTTAGTTGGTACCATTTGATGTCAATATAAGACATCACCCTCAAAATGTCCACCCTTCACAGATTACGTATTTCGGATTATTGTAACAAACTATTATTGAAATATTCCCAGTTAGTGTCTGCCTTAGTTATCACTCACTGCGCCCGTGGTGTCGCCTCTGACGTGCCTGTCAATCACACTATAAGCATGTGCTTTAGTGAAGTCCAATGTACATCACTTTTGTTTCAGGTATTTTTTTTTTATATTTCAAGATGCTCATTCGAAATCGATATACGTATCTAAGTGTTATACATATATAATATCGTCTTTACACATCAAATATGATCCCATTGCAATCTATATCCTCCACTCGGCTCGCGGATAAGGGAACCATAAAGTATGTTATCTACTTTATAAATCCACTCGCATAATAACCCTTGTTGGATAAAACACGAGATAATATAACTGGATGTAGATTTATGACAAACATACACACCCGGAGGCGTATGCTGGGGAGGAGGAAAATGGCCGACGTTTTCTTTTTAAAATCGTTAACGAGTCGGTAAAGTATTTAGGAAGTAGGTACAGAAGGAAATACAAAGGAATGTTCTCCTGTTTTTTCTCAACGTCTGTCTTAAATGAAGCTCATTATTTATTTACCTGCTTAGTCACAAAAACTGTCGTGTTTATAAACGTTTCATAAATTATACCCGTCACTGTTACTGAAAATAAATTAAAACAGATTTTAAAACCACTGTAGTTATTATATGTTTCTAACAACTCGGTAACGTGTAAGGAGCTTACGTTTTAAGTACTTAACAATATTTTATTAAATGTCGATTACACTCATCTGTACATCAACTGGTACATAATGTCGCCAGAACAAAGAACAATAAAATGTATCTTCACATCTGCCATGAAATATTTTTAAGTACCTACACCTGCTGCGTAGCAGTGCAACAACAAAACCGGCAATCTACAACGTGACGATGACGTAACCTACATATAAATCCCATAAGGTATTTATTTAGGAGATGCGCAAGGACGTGTTGGTTGCAGTAATAGGCGCGAAGCAGCAACGCGTTGAGTGCACGTGTTGCGACGTTTTATTGGATTCCCGCAGTCGGCGGCGCCGCTCCTTGTCGCTCCTCGCTCCCCAGACCGCTCCCGTGCGGAAAATTTGTCTGTAATAGCGTTGCACTGTTCCAGATTTTAGTATAAGTGCTGTTGTTTTGAAACTAAGTGCTTTGTTTTTTTAGTTTAGTTACATGGAATCCGAATCTCTAAAATGAAACAAATTCCTTAAATACAGTTTGTTCTGTAAAGTGATTGCAAAACGGATACTCGGTATACATCGCTCCAACTAAGCGAATAAATTGCTAAAATAAAAACATAAAGTTAGCTAAGCTCGTGACATTCCGACGTAAAACCGCGACTATTCACGTCTTCCTTGTAAAAGCAGCAGCTAAAGCGAAACGAGTTATATTTGTCACCGCTACTTTATGCGCTCGTAAAACTGATGAGCGCGCAATGAGCGCAATGAGCGCGACGTGCGGCCGAGGAGGGACGCGCGGACACACGGAGCACATCTCACATTACTAAGCTATATTAATTATCCCCGGACAAAGACTAATGTTTACAACTACAAGACCACATTTGTAATCGGTTACAAAAACCGAATCTGCTTGTGTGCGCGTCTAAAATATACGCTGAATCATCTATATCACTCCACAATATTGCGCAAATTTGTACGTCTAGATTTCAAATCAACCGACACATGATACCCAACATTTTGCAGAACAAAACCCTTATTTACAATTTTACATACATACGTATACGTAGCGGCACGTGATTAGTTCTCACCAATAAACTTATTACAGAACTACACAAAGTATAGTATATAAAAGATACGTGTATAAAGAGGTTGAATCCGATACAAAACTATGTTTGTAACGTGTCGAACGCCAGGCGCCGTGAAAGTGCACCGGTACACAGCGAACTCGTGAAATGGATGCAATTTACGGCAGCTTGCATGTCGCCGCCCGCGCCACCGCCGACTTGAGTACATCACCAAATATGTAACAACGGAAGATTCACTCAGTACAATGCATCTGTAACAAGCTCAATGAGAGACGACACGGTTGGCGCAGTGGCTAAGCGATTAGCTTTCTACGATAAAGTCAAAGTCAAAGTCAAAGTTTTTTATTTCAAATGGGCCTTTGCAGGCACTTTTAAAACGTTATGAATCTAGGCGCACGGTTCCAAAGTGGGTGGGTCCTATGGAGAAGAGACCGGCAAGAAACTCCATGGATACTCTTTTAAAAATATTAGTTTACAATGAGTTGAAGCAATTTATAATAACAAAATAAAATAGAAAATACTCTTACAATGCAATATTACATTTCATGACATACAAGGACTACTATATAAGATAATAAAATAAAATAAATTAACATTTTCAAAATAAAATGTTCAAGTCTTTGTTTGTTAAACAAAAATGTATAACAATGTTATGTAAAAAAAAAAAAAAAAAAAGAAGAAAAAAAAATAATGTAATACAATAAAATAAAATAAAGTACACATAAGATATAAATGTCTAGTCATGCAGAAAACACCACAACTAGATTGTGGGGATTAGAAACAACTAGTCACCAGGGAAGCCACATGTGCAGAAGATAATTAACGCCATACGTTTCTAATTAACGCCATACGTTTCTAGCTGATATAGATATGAGTCGCGGGTTCGATCCCCGCACGGAACAAATATTTGTATGATCTACAGATAGTTGTTTCGGGTCTGGTTGTGTGCGCATGTGACACGTATGTTTGTAAACTGTACCCACGACACAGGAGAAATCCCAGTACGGGTACAACGGTACAACGATGTAAAAAAAACACGTAACAAACATCTAGCAGTTGTTTAAAAAAATATTTCCGTGATAGGTATATAATAAATTACTTTACTGAAAAAACTAGTTATTTTTATCTATGCATGTCGTTAGGAACATACCTTCTTATTTCGTATTTTGTGCATACCTATACATACAGTGATATCCGCATTAGGCACATTAGTAGAAATCACGTCTCGTCCCGTGACGCGATGTCATAGGGCCGTGTACGCACGTTCATTAAAATGTACGAGTACCTATCTAATTTTGACGCACCAACACCAGTCAGAGCGTTGCATGTTGGCAACAGTGTCGCTGCAGGTGACAGACACGATGCACGCGGAACAAAGAGCAAGGCTTCTACAGTCACTCCTTTGTGTCACGGAGTCGTGGCCTAGACGCGTAGCCCACACCGTCTGTAGCACACTCTTTATGAATATTCAATATATAAAGTGTACATTTAATGAGGATCTAGTTGGGATAAATCTTAATAAAACACATCAAACCTAATAAAACTCTATTGTATTTAATTCGCACAGTTATTACTCAATGCTCTTTGAAGATTTGAAAACTAGCCAATAGCAATAATGACGATCGAACCTGAATGGAAAAGTAACATAACCTTTCTCCTTATCGTTATGAAGACACATATCACTATATCGTAATATACTCAATCGTGGTCTTGATAAGTGATCGGCATTGCTAGTAGGCTACTAGGCTTGTAACCCCACAGGACGCCACAGTACCTACTAGCAGTAGGTACTGTGTAGTGAGCGTGAAGCGTATGACTGTGTGACGTAACAGCGCGCGGATTGTGCCGGCCGGGCGGCCGCGGCGTTATGTAGCGGTCACTAGTTGCGTAGTTGTCGCCCAAACCGAGTCACCGCCATACAGTAAGATACGGCAAGCGAAGTCACACATAGTTACGATGCTACTGATTAGATGGAGCGTCCTGTGGGTTTATTAGCTATCTGCAACTGAACTATAATTTGTAATTTGAGTGCGTTTGGCAGCACCATACCTAATGCCTATTCACTCGCGCCTTGAAGATGCTACCAAATAAATGCCAATAGTAGGTATGTGTCTGACAGATATTATTGGTTATTTGACAGCAACTCTTGTTACAATAAAACTTATGTTTGCGTCTATAATGTCGACGTCACTTGTGTCGTGGATTGTATGAAGTAAACCTTCTGAACTTTATCGTATGCATAGTTCACAGCTTGCCGTATCAAATGTATTACGGTAGGCCACAATTGGCCACAGTCATGTTGACATAGCGTATATAACAGCGGTACTACTTGTCCGTATAATCAAAGTTGTATCGCCAAAATTCACGTTGCGATAGCGACTATAACATGCTCATTTCGTTAATTGCTTTTGGAACAAATATTAATAAAACAGGCATAATCGTTAAAAGTTTCCGTCCGATAGCAGAATATTTGACCATAATATTAACTGCAGAGGGGATTTAACTAAGGCAAATTATGTACATTAAAATTAAGCGTTGATTGAGCAAGTAGGTAGTGTAGGTATCTTTATCACCATCGTCAGCTTGCATTTGTGCAAGTCATAGATAAATACTTCAGTTTGAATAGATACGAGTAGTGCTTGCATGTGACAAATGTTATGTAAGAACATAGTTATTATATATGTACAACTTACCTAATATATGAGTATATTTTGATACATATACATATTCTGGTTTGGTAGTAGTAACTATTTGACAGATAAGCTTTGATCGTGCTATCTATCTCGAACAACTAAATAAATGACCTTAAGAATACATTAGACTTATCTCATGTGTGCACCAAACATATAAACAGAAACAAAGCGACGTCGACGTGTAAACTGCGACAGGGACTAGGGGACGAGAGCGGGGGTGAGGAGCAGTGAGCGCGGGGGCGTGGGATAGCGGGGGCGTAAAGAAAACCTACTTCACCTTGTTTTTACGGTCACGAGATTTAATAACGAGGAATTTGCAGAACGGGCGCGTTTGACGCCCGCTCACAAGCCAAGCTATTTAATTCTCTAACACAAAGTAGGAAGGTTCAAAGTGGAATGCATCGAATCACTAGTATGTTGTAATGAGTTACCTAGGATTCAGAAAAGCTGAGTTGATTGTGCTCGTGAAGCGCTATCACCTAATGAATACGAGGGTAATTGGCCAGATATGGATAGATATAGAAAGCGTTTGCTTACGAACTACACGTGTCTAATAAACTAACATTAAAATCTTACCTAGCTTTCTTATAACTAGTTGTTATGAAGACAACTAAGTAATTGTTATCAGTTGAAAGTGTTATTTTTATCAAGTTGAAATAAATAGAATGAATATTGTGAACAAGTAGAAAATGTTTGTATGCCGATAACATTTTTGAAATTAACCCTATTATTACCTACTGCAATTTCCACTCAACAAAATAAGTTTAATACGATCCAGATAGTTTTAGTTCGGAATGTGATCTATTTTCCAGCAGTATTAGAAGAGGCGTGGAATGGATTTGAGCTGAGTATTGACCTAGATGCGTGACGCGCCAGTGCCGGACGATGCCGGACGACAGCCGTACGATTCCGGACGGCCGGACACGCGCATATTTATTGCGCGACGTGATGTCCCTCGCGACTCCGCAATACTGGGAAAGCAGCAAATATAGTTTGCGCTTTGTATATTTACGTTACGACTCTTATTGGATTTTCTTGTATAGGTATACGTACCCATTTCGAAATTAAATGCTTCCGTGTGTACTGTTCAAATGCTGGCAGCAAATAAGGTATCGTCACTTGGGGAAGTTCTTTTCAGGGACCACAACTAAGCATAGACGTTGAAGCTTATTAAAAAATGTATTTTCTAGTAATCAGCGTGTTACATAAGTTCAGGGTATTGATCACTCATTAGCACCCTGCTGCATAATTGCAAAAGAAAGGTAAAGGAGCACGTACCTATAGGATTTAGTTGGGTATACCCTAGCATTTAGCGTGCAGCGGAGACTCACTCGCGATAATTGATCAACTTACTAGTCATTAGGTAAATAAATTGTAAAACGCCACCAAAAAACTCGATAAATGATTTCTCTTTATATTGCAAAAAATAAAAGCGTTGAGCCAAATACATATTGAAAACTTTTAGCGCCGAATTAACCGAAATTTTACCACATCGTTATAAGCTCTAGAAAAGTTTAAGTCGCCGTTACTGTTAATTACTGGAATTTTTGTAAATTCATAGCGCCGACATATAGTTTATGCTCACTATTTTAAAAGCGAAAGTAACTCTGTCGGCCTGTTTGTTACCTTATCACGACTTAACCATTGACCCAACCGTACTTAATGTCATTTTACAAATAGGAAGCCTGGATCCTGCAGAAGGACATTGATTTATTTTTACTTTTGCATCAAAAATACTAATTAGATATTAAATACCAAACACACGCAGACACTATATTATATACATTATTTTTATATTTATCGCGACATTTTAAATATGGTTTTTTAGTTTTAGTTCAATAGTCTAAGCGCTAGCTCTTTATGCTTGTAACCGACTGTAACCTGTAGCCTGTAGCCTCTGTTAATCCCCTTTCTTCGTCCAGAATTGGTAACATTTTAAAATCTCATATCAACTGATGGTCAGTCAGTTGAGATTTCAAAATGTTACCAATCCCAGTAAACAAGCTGTTTCGCCATAAAATCTAAACTTGTATACATAATGCTAAAGCGTCATTTCAGCGAAAATATATTTATTATAAACATAAAATAAATTTTATACAAAAAATAAACAACTTTGATTTAAATAATTGAGTTTCGATAAATTAGTAAGAAGTATAATCCAGTACAAGGTATAATGTTCCAGGCAGCGACACACACACATATACATATTTCCATCATATTGAGAACAAAATGTAAAAGCTTAACACCTGGCTAGTACAATTTCCTGCACATCAGACGACACGGCCGGTGGCACGACGCGGGAGTAAATCTAATAACGACGTACATTGCGCGCTGCCTGCGGCGCTGCGCCGCACCATCTCGCTGTCAGCACACCGAGCGACAGACGCGCAGACGACCTTAACACAATCAGGAGGTGGAAAGAAACTGCAGTTTAATTCTTTTGTTTACAGACGGTATTTTTCTAAGTTTAATATTTATTTTCTTTATTATTAGACGTATTATGCAGTAGGAAAGGACCTAGATACAAACTAAGGTGCGAACATAATGGTTTCCACTTCCACCGTAACCACCGCGTGTTGTGTCACCGCACAGCTCTGGTACGAAGAAAACAAACTACCTTTATTTTTCAAGAGCTTGGAGTTCTAAATTTCATTCCCATCAATAGAAGTAGCTAATTGACGAACAGCTTTTAATAGTAATTATGATTCGCTAATTGGACCGCCGCCGCCGCAGCCGCCGCCGCCGCCGCCGCCGCCGCCGTGCGCTACGTGACACCGGCGCCAATTTTCGATAAAATACCAGAACACGAGCATGAGTACTTTCAGCTAAACTTTTCAATTGTGTTTTATCCGTAGATAAATTATACCCATGAACTTTCCGTAACGAATGGTTCAATTAAATTGAAACTTTGTCTGTCTGTTCAGTGATCGATTCCGTTTTGTTTTTGAAGCTTACATTTTGTTTACACAGAGCGTGGGTCGGAGCGGCGCCGCGCCAACTACCCGCACAAATAAAATAAAAATCCTCCTGAAAAATTGGAAATTCAATAACTCCCTCGCCGAGGAGCGATTTCCTCCCGACAGGCGACTTTAAAAATATGATAGATGATACATCGGCGGGTTTTTTCGCTTTCAACTTCAACTCGGAGATGTTAGCGCGCGTTTTGTTTGCTGATTTATTGGCGTCGGATTATATCCGCTACGGCTTATCGTCTCATCGTACCGCTCATCTTCGGTAAATTATTGCACTTTTATACTTTATTACTTTTACAAAAAATATTTTCAATTTCCCGTCGACAGTCTCGCGAAAAAGCTTTAATAATTCAGAAATTTGTAAACCTTCGGACGTCATTGAATATTCAACAGGCTGCCAGGACCAGAAACAGTCAAGATTAGCTTATTCATTATGAACGATAAGATCCATTACTTTAGGTATAGGATTAAGGATATAGACTATAGGATATAGGATTAGGGATTCAGGTATATCTTAGGCGTCCATGCGAAATATAAATCAAAGCACATAGTTCCGCCATGCCACTAGTTGGTGCCGCCTCTGCGTCGCTGAGAGCGCTCTATTGACACACGTCGCGCGGGGGATATCACGCTCCTCACAATCTCCGTAACCGTAACACATAGGAAGGTACAGAAGACTCACTCTCAAAAACCGTGAGAAGAAAATCTATTGCAAACAGACATTCACTAGGGAAATAAGAGAACAGTCTCGACCTACTACACGTACTTTAACATTGTTCAGGTGTATATTGCCCTATCGGGTCTGTATTGATGGCCCTTCTGTGCCATGTATGTTGTGATGTAGCTGCAACCCGGGGGCTGTTTGTCGCGAGTTAGCGATGCGTCACAATCACAACGCTGTGGTACTTCACTTTGAGCTCGGCAGCTGGGTGTGTGCGCCAAGTGTCACTTGATATTTACTTCGCCTTTTGAATGTAATTCCTCAAGATCCTTGTAATTAATGATTACTTGTGACGCCCTGTGATTTTTTAACATATATTTTCTGATGAAAACTGCGTCTCCGAGGCGCTATGGGGTCGATTCTACCAAGTCTCTAGCGCAGTAGCATTGTATGGTTTGCATCAAAACAATTCATAATCATTTTATATTAAAAGAAACAAATCGCATTGTCCACATACCGCAATTTAGCTACAAATAAGAGGTTCTCGTGGCATCAGACCGTGAAAAGAATGGTTGCGTCGTTCGTCTACTCATTTCCTGCGCTCACGGCACGAGATGAGCGATACATTATGAAAACGAGCCATGTTTAAGTAATGCGGGGCCGCATCGCACCCGGTCATGGCTTACCGTGGTGCCATATAAAACATAGCTTACAGAAGGCCTAATTCGGATAGCGATAACATATTTATATAATATTGTATGTTACGTCCGCGCCCGTAACGCCAAAGCCGAATATAGTTAATCAAAGCGCGATGATAGAAATGGGCCTTCTGCATCTCATTATTTTTGCTGATAAAGATGGAATAGGCGCAGTATTTTATATCATTTAACATTAAAAGCAATATAAAAATAGGTTTTCATATAAATATGTATTAATATTTCATGTCATTCTCATTAGCTGGAATAAAATTATATGTTCAAATACACGCAATTTATGAATAAACAAATAGATTTATTTTTAGAAATATATAAATAGTAAAAATAGTCGTAAACACATGTATTTCTGTATTTTAATCGCATTTGCAACTCATGTTTGTATTTGACCAGATTTCATACCAATAGAATTAATTAACTTGAATTTTCGATCGTCTTTATGTAGTCACTCCCATTATAATCAAAGTGATATGTACCTGTCCAAGTGTCCGTATCACTTCGCACATCGCGCCTCGCAGGCTGCGAACTAAACATACCTTTCCAAATGATCCGAGCTTTCTCATTAGTTACTACTGTTCTCCCTACTACACGATATCGTTAGCATCATGTAAAATACATTAATAGTACTCATGTATCCTCATCTCCCACGCCGAACTAATTCCTCCTCTCATTTGGATTCATAACTACGTAATATTACGAGCACTATTAATATAAGCAGTATTTATCTACATACACGTACTTATATATTGTATGTACGTAACACGTGATATTAGGTGCACGGTATTTACCGCCAACGCATACACCGCGCATCTCGTCGCGCACCAGTGTCATGCAGATTCCTGTATACAAGCTTAAGGCTCAAGCCGTGTATGTACGAGTACGTTGTGATACAGAACGCGTCTGAACTACTAACTAACTACGTAGATATATACATTTATCGCGCATTCTGGTGGCACACACGCGTAACATTGTCTTTTTACGCTTTTTCTCAACCGAATTATAACCCATAGTGGTCATAAACTCATGATGGACAAACAAAAATTAGTAGATCAGTGTGGAGACTGGCTCTTTACTAGTGTATAAAGTATTTGTGAGTAATTCCATTACTTGTAGACCATGTACAACGGTGACAGTGACGAGGGTCTGAAGCTATTGCCTCCGCTGCAGGTGTCCATGCTCTAATCACTCTCCATTAAATATCCTTTTGCGTAATTGATCTCAATTCTCGGTTTCTTGCGAAGTTTTATCTGAGTCGTTAAGGCGCACATTACCGCTGTGCGGAACTGTCGTATTAAGATGGTTACTCATTAGGCACGTCAGGACTCGTAAAAGTTTGCACAACACACTAGGCAGTTGGCAGGTAATCTGGAGTGTGTCTCATAAAAAGTGTTTCCATTAGCTCCCGGCCGCGGCCAGCTCGCGTCGCCTCCATAACTGTTTACGTGTGGTGTGGTGTGCGTGACACGGCGACGGCTAGGGCAGACGCAGCGCTGTGAACGGTTCTTGAACCTGGAATATAAATATTCTTTGGCTCTTATGATATGGTATATCTGCTCACAAGTGTTGCAATACCACGTAGTTTTTCACGATTCATTTTTTCCCCTTATTCACTCAAAGCTTTAAAATTACGTTGTCTTAAAATCTTTGCGTTTAAGATACTTTGATACAAGATGATCTCACAAACATTTGGTACTAGTTAAGCTTGAAAACGCTAAACTTAACGACATTCCGTCGGCGTCGTGAGGACCGTGGCAGGCTCGTCGCCGCATCGGATTACTCACACAGGTATTTTAAGTTCCCCACTTTATTTTACCTATTTAAAAGTGTTCCTTGCTTTCTTCTGTTAAAAAGAATAATATATTACTTGAAAACATATACTAGATATTTTGGGTGATATACTTTTCGTTATATCACCCAAAAAACCTGTGCATACCTATTTTATGTAAAACACGCCGCTTAATACGAGTTTATTCAATTGCTTGTATTATACGAGTATGTAGGTATAGCCTTTCCTTTACCTCGTTCCAAATATATTTCGCAACTGTTATTTACCCACGCAAGCTCCACATATCGTTTGTCTTACGGGATCATCATACATAGGTACAGCTTTGGACCAAACATGAATATTTCTATAAGAAACTTAACATCGTGCGAAATGGTGGTAACCCTGTAACGCGAGCGTGCGAATCGCGTGAATAAAGTAGATATAACCGGCGCGGGCGACACCTGGCTTGTTTATAACAATCACACACACGTAGGGAGCAGGCGAGAGGGGCTAAGAATTTCGCTTGTTAGAAAAGCTCGCACATTTTACACGGAGCCAGTAGCTTCGTACTGCCGCGGTGTACAAAGTTTACGAGGTTTACGCATCGCCGGCGTCAAGTGGCAACCACGGAACATTTTACGCTTATTTATTTACCTAATGGCTTGGATCCTTCACAAAATATGCTATAAACAATGGTTTGTATATTTCATTACCAACAAATTTAATTAGAAGCGGTTGTGATGCGACTTGATAATTTCCGGTTTATACGTGATCGTGAAGCACGTCCTCAAGTGAGATTGATCTGTGAGCAATTCGACGCCACAGTCCTTAATAGGATGTTACAAGTCCCTCCAATAACGCCAAATAACAATACGTACAGTGTTGAATTCTGGGCCACTGTATGTTGACGTGATGTTAACACTGATGTATTTGTTTGACACGATCTCTATGTGCGTAAGGTTGTGATCGCGCACGTTATGGAGAAAGCATTCTAAACGCGTAGTGTTTGCGGTGCAAATGTGACGCTCGGTGAGGTGGCCGGCTGCCAGCACGCTGCTCCGCTACTTCGCTGCGGTTAACGTTTCAACACTATTCAACTGTGGGCTATTTTCTCGCGGCTATTGATTACGCCTGCTACCGGGACTCGCTCCACTTCCGCGGTCGTGTTCACTTGCTCGCCCACACTTGTATTTAATGATTTAATATTTGGTCGGTAACTCAGTGCGACATTCCCGCCGCACAATTCAATAAACATTGAATCTCAAAGTTGCCTTAATAGGAAGATAATATTATATTGAATAGTCTAGTATACTTTTAGACTAGAGAATTGTATCGTCTTGAACATGTATGCAGCTTATTTGTTGTATTTCGTTGTGGCTTACATGATCTAAGAGTTCTTTTTGACTTTGATACATAGGTACTTTAAGTAACAAACATGTTGCAATGTATTATAGAACCGTGGTTTTGTCTAATCTCAGATCAAGCCTGTTAATAGACAATTTCAATAAACGTTCCTGGAAGATATTATATCACTTAACAAGATCAGTCCGTAACACCCAGCACCTAAGTAATAGTTCTCGTGGCGCAGCTTAGTGCAACAAAGAGCGAGCGTTTAAACCAATTAGCGGCGGAGCGGAGCGAGCAAAACCTGCCAAACAAAGTGCTCTGCGGCGGAGGGTTGAATAATTCTTTGGCAGCACGCTCCAGATCCGGACCGGACGCCAGAATTATGCGCGCCTTGTCACATCTTCAGTGTGCAATGCTCAACCAAGTATTGAACAGATTGAACTGGCCCTGGCATCGGCCTCCTAATGGACTTCTGAGGCGTAACAGAAACTTGTCGACTAGTATATTGAAATACCTACCAACTTGATGTTAACAAACTTCCACCCTCTTTTGAGACTCACTCACTGCTTTGTTAGAGAATGTTAACTACTTAATAAAATACAATAGTAGAGAAAATAGTAAAGTGGGCGGTAGTTTGTTGGTATGTAGTTAATAACTAAACAAACTAGGGAATATATTACGAGCGGTCATAAAAACTTGTAAACCTAATATAAAGTAATGGGCCTTGTACATGTTACTGTTTGATTTACTGGTTTTATAGCGCGAACTTGTATAGTTACTGACTGCGCGGACTTTTGACAGAAACGGTCCCTTATTATGTACCTACTGATGAGGACGGAAAGTGGTTGTGACGTCATAATCCGAGTCGCTGCGGACACACGTAAGATAGCAACGCGAAACGCAGCCAACGAGAGCTCATTAAAGAAATTCTCTAACACAAAGTGGGTCCAAATGGTCCCGTTCTTTGTGTTGCCGACTGAGTGAACCTCCACCCCCCGACCGCCGCGAAATATGACGTCATAAAGTACGGAATTAACTGAAATGGCCCGTGCCCCATGCGAGCCGAGCGCGACGATATCCAATTCGATTATTATACGTTTTATTTTAGGAAGCTATATTACGCTACAAGCTTTACAGGGACATTAATGGATATAATTGCATATTCATAATGGACCACATATTATACGCAATTTAATGTATGCACGTCTGTATTAGTGGGCTGCGACATAAATTAGAGCCATTCTGTATCCCGTGTATTACATACAGCACACTAGGAAAGTGGCTTTTTACCAAATAGCTCTCGCTCTTCTATATGTACTACGTATTCGTAAAACAAATAGCGAATAGTAGTGCAGGACGACTGCAATCAGTAAGTACTGTGGAGCTTAGAGTCAAATCCATAATCAATACTGATTACGAATTACCCTCTCTATCCGCTTCTCATTGCCCCATAGGTGTGTGGTCGCAAACACGACCGCTAAGCATGAGTTCTTGGGTTCGATTCCCGGGTCGAGCAAAGTTTTATTGGGTTTTTCTGTTTTGAAATTATCAGTAGCAGCATGGAGGCTGAAACTGCACCCTGTAAATAGCAATATTACGTGAGACTCAATAAAAGAAAGAAAAGACTCAAACGCATAGGCGAAATTTGCATGTACAGTACACCTCTGCCTTACTCTTCGGGAATACAGGTGTGGATACTATGTTCATATGTTATGTTATGTGCTCAGCGGCGTGCACACCGTTTTTAGACAGGGTAGGCAGAACATTTTAAAAGCTAACTTAGAAAACTTACCAAAAATACCTACTGCATGTTGGTTTTGGTTCGTCGTCTTGTCGATTAAATAATGATGTATGTGATTTGCCACCTCAAATTTCTTATAATAAATATTTATCTGAGTTATATAGGGTAGGCAGTGTCTTTTTGTCTGTGTGTTGTCTCTATCCGTGAGAAAGCGATTACTCACCCTAACTGTTTAAATGGAGTCGCTCCGCTATTCAAAAAAATCGCGGCCTATTGAACTGATCCGAGCCAACTCTTTATATATTTATAAAATCCTGTGAATATCAGCAAGCAACTGACCGCCCTTTCAGACGTCATGATTGAGTTGTTGACGCTCATCTGTCACCTGTTACTCCTCGTTTAACAAGCGGAAATTATAATGTTTATCAGCGAGGGTGCGTGCGGCGGACGTGGACTTAACTAAGGGCGGACGGTAGTCCACCTACGAAATAATTGAAATCAGAACGCTAATAACATCGTTCGAAAGGGAACTCGACGATCGCATCGTATTCAGACCGACGCCGACGCGCCGAACTATTACGAACAACAATTGTAGATCGTTCTTGTTGTGAAAATATCAAAGCGGCTTCGAACTCGGACCGTCCCCTATGAAATGCAGGCGTTCAACCGTTAGGATATCATGCTATAATATAAATAGTATGAAGTATAAAGAAGGTACAAAAACACGTACACGTATTAGTAAGTTTCATACGCTATTGGCGTGTTGTCATCATCTGGGTGCTGTGTTATATCGTACGATGACGTATTTAAACAAAGCTATTGTATTAGTCTGACTCAGATAGTGTTACCTAGTGTCGCGGTTGTACATTAATTAGTAACCCGAGCCGCACATTGCTCGCTCGTGATTATAATAGTTGGGACATGATGAATTCATTATGTAGTTGCGGTGTCGCCGTATGTATGTAGCGCCAAATGTACCTATGTGCACAGAACGTGGAATATGCCTGCATAATAATAATAATCATAATCATTTATTTATTTGTAAACATAGGTAGGTATTATTATATACAAGATCTTAAAAATTAGGTAGTGCGCTATGTTTTGTCAATTGACATACAAATTATTAAGAAAAGAAATATATTATACAATTAAAATATAAATTCATCACATTATTATTATGCAAGCAATTAATGCGCACCGGAATGATCAGCACAGAAGGCCAAACCAAAAAATAACATTAGCGTACATTTCAGTCGATTCAGTCAGGCGATTTCAGTCTCCGCCAGTACGTACTAGGTCCACTTGCAGCGGAACAGTCCTGACAGTGGCCACATTAATAGCCTACTGATCTTCCCGATTCTTTTTATCTTGTCACAAGCTGGTCGCATTAGTATAAGTATATATATGTGTAAAATGTAATGTTATTCCGTTAAAAGTGGATGAAATATGAAGAAACCGAATGTTGGTTGTGATTACGTTATCACCGGCCAGGAGTCACGTGACACTGTACAGCCTCTACTGTGACGTCACACGTCGCCACATTTCTCAGTTTGTTCCACCTCGCCAGTCTCCACGAAGGTTGGAGTAAACAAGTGACCTCATACAATTTTAGCTTTACGGCTTAACAAACACTTGGCGGAATGGGTGTAGCGCTAGTGTTTAATCCAAGTTGTGTATAAATGTGGCCGAGAGACGACCCTCCGCAGTAAACAAACACATACTTGATGTTGTCCACAAGTCGTAAAATTCTCATTTATACGTTTACAGCGCAATGAAAATGTTCTCAGAAAATTCATTCAAATTTGTATGACAGATAGTGTTTTACGTATAGATATCTGCTTGACGTATTGGTACGCCATCAAGCGGTGGGTTACGGGCGATCGGTGTCTGTATATACCTACTACTACAAAGTACCGAGCACGTGCGCAAGCGCCAGTCTGACACAGTTACGGAGTGGAGGGTAACCGCTGCTAAACGCCGCCATTTGCATTCAGCGATGTAATTAAGTGGATTCACGCGTTTATTCAGGGGCGTGCACTTGAAACTAAGTGCATCCAGCCGGCTATAATGAGGACAGCGAACTGCAAATGTGTCGCTCTAACCTCTCTCCCCTCCCCCGTACCCCGTACTTTGTCCCTCCTGCTGGCTGCCTCCCCTCGCGTCGCCTGCATAATGTATAACTCTCGTGAATTAAACCGTCGGCTTGGAGGCTACAGCGCCCGATACATACATCATATGCATGAAACTGTACCACGTCCATATAAAAGAGAAATAGAATGAAATGCCGATATCAAACGGGAGAGCGACGCGTGACTTTTGACTCTGCAGCGGAATCGCAAAACAAGATAAATAAAGCTTTCTGTCTGCGAAAAATATAGAGAATATTTTCGTATCTGGAGACGAATATCAAATCGAATCACTTGTGAACCAGGAGCGTGTTCACATTTAGTCGTACGCTGTTAGTGCCCCGACAGACGAGCACCGAGCACCACCCGCGGCGTCGCGCCGCGCCGCACCGCGCCGCACCGGAGCAAGCGGCGATGAAAACACTCTCTGAACATTTACATAACGATTGATATTCAGAGCAGACTCACGTCCCAATCTAATAATACTATCCTTACGATGTTAAAAGTGTATTAACTCAACGGCTGAATAGCTAAAAGGTTGGCGATTTTAGTTCTAGCCTTTATACGGTTACTATAATGATATACATTTAAATAATACATATGATTTAAATTAACTCCACCATCTGTCTGAGGATCTAACTATACATTAGCTGTGTGCACAACACGGCGACGCGCATGTCACCCACTCACATGAGTTTCTCATACATTGTCCACGAAGCGGCGAGAGATCTCTTGCGGCCACCAACAATACCAATGTCTGTGTTACGTCTCTTGACGGACCCTGAACGCACCTAATGATGTATCCTTGTACAAGACTACTCTGTAACGCGCCACTATCTTACCATAATTTCAATAGGTACTCAATATATTATTCTTCCCACAGTGTTGCATTCAGTGCAGTATATTTAGTTCAAAGTAACTAGGATGCTCTGACGGCGATGGCTGAAATATTTAAAGCTATCGGTAAAAGAACATTAATACCTCGAAATATTTCGATTCGAACATAATTAGGAACAAGTAAATACTAAAGAATTCAAATGTTCTGTCGTGTTGGCTTGAGAGAGTGACCAATGTTATCAGCATCAGTAACGAACTGTTGACTATATGTGTTGCAGTGCCATCAGCACGTATCCTGGGCGGACCGGACCTGCACGTGGACATGGGCTCCACCATCAACCTGACCTGCCTCATCCAGTTCTCCCCCGAGCCCCCTGCCTACATATTCTGGTACCACGAGGACGAGGTGAGCGGACGCAAAGTAATTATACTCATGGATTTTTTGTAGTAAGTATATGTTAGAATAGGATCTCTCCGTGCGGATTCCAAGAGGCGACTGCAAAAGATTTTATAGCCGTGAAAAACGGCACGCTAGTTGCTCTTCACAAAACTATAGAAATAAACAATATAAGCTCCCTGGAAACCGCATGATGCCCTAAGATCGGCCTCGAACTAAATTCTGAATATAACATTGCCTGTCATGTCAATAGTCAAATGACCTGTTGTAGGCATGAACAGCTCAATGTCAAAAAACGGAACCTGAACATTCGATAAAAGCCAACTTACATATATATACATTGGTAGTGCAGCACACACAATACAAGCCTAGTACCATACAGGATTTCTTTCACACTAGAAACTAGCCGTCTCAAGTAGACGCAAATAACGCTACGCGCATCGTACTAAGTGCGTAGCAAGTGCTACGCCTCGTAGCCGGCGAGTACTAGCACTAGTTACGAGTGATCTTCAAAGCGATCGCTTAAATTGTTATCTTCAACTTTAGACCGTTATGAACCGATATTTACTATGTCCATAAACTATTACTTATCGATGCAGTTTGTCCAACGATATCAGTACCTTATCTAGTACATTTGTCTTTCACCTGAGAAACGCCCGGGCGTGCCCTTAGCACTCATTACTACTAAATTGATTCTATCAGTAAAGTGACACAACCTCAAACGCGCGTTCTATTAAATTAATCGCTTAAAACAAGAGTTTGCGTGCGTTTAATCGTATTATCGGTTGGAAGTAATCCTGACATGACGCGTCCATGTTGTCGCGATGTATATTGTGCTAATGTTTGGAAACACACAGAACAGAGTTGTTTGTGTTGCAGTTGTATTGATTTCGCTTGAAAAGTAATGCACAAGTAGAAACATACACTGAATTTATTTTATCGATATAATTTTATATTTCTCCTAAGGATTCGAGTACGTACATAACATAACATACATTAATATTTGTCACAAAACACGAAAATAATAATACACAATTAAATAAAACACGCCAATAAATAAAACACAAAAAAGCTACATTCATAATGCGTGTTAAATTTTAATATTATCAGTATTATTATTAATACATCACGCAAATAACGATCAACTCGTTAAAGCTTAAAATTCCAACGAGAACGGAACATAACGCGCTCGTAAATATGATACGGAACGGAACGGTGGAATGTACTCCACTGTATTTGAATAAACACGATCGGATCGCGCACGCCCCTAATTATACGCACACTAAATTGTGTGGAAGCCTCGCCGCACCTCGCCTCGCCTCGCCTCGCCGAGTCGTGCGCTCAACTTGACGTATATAAATTTAGTATGGATGTCGCGCAACCGGCATATGTGCCTCGCACTTTATTACTTCACCCAGTGATTAATACGGTGGAATAATAACGCGTAGTTACGGACTTACAAACAAGTTGGGGCGGGGCAACGGCGGCGGCGATGGCGACGGCGGTGGCGCGACAAACTCACTATTCATAATTGAAAACCCACCGTCACAGCTATCCTCAACCTCACAAGATCAACTCGATCTAATCTCTATTACACAAGCCCGAGTAGTATATATTATATTAAGATATTCTTTGAGCTAGGTATAAAACATTGGCGTCCGAATTATTCTAACTCGGTATCGCAAATGAAATCTCCTGAAATATGCCTGCCGGTTCACATACTCTTCGTTCTTCTAAAAGTAGCTTTATGCCTAAATAGGCCGAGCTTTTGACTCTTGTGACGAAAATTTAAACAAACGAACAATAAAAAACCACTGTATTGATATGTAGTAGACGTGACATACGGACGACATTACATGTCCATTACGTGCGCAGTGTAAGGAGTTTAGCGATCAATTATGAAGGCAGTCGCGGTAATGGAGCTCGCATGGTTTCAATCGTGCCGTTGCACAGATAATTGGCTCGCTGCCAGGTGATGCGAGACGGCCAGTACACACTACACACACCCGAATACATACGCACACCCATACATACGGCAATAAATACTGTTTCATACTGAAACGAAATCTTTCAGTCCAATGTTCCAATGTTTCTTTCTTTATAATAACTTTGTTCTATATGCATAAGTATACAGTTGCAGTACTTAGAGCAGTTATAACAATGCGGGTGATCTTGCGCTGAAGCAGGTGATATCGTACGACTCATCGCGCGGCGGCGTGTCAGTGGTGACGGAGAAGGGCGCCGCCACCACGTCCTACCTGCTGGTGCAGGACGCCGCGCCCGCCGACTCCGGCCGCTACTCCTGCTCGCCCTCCAATGCCGAGGTCGCCTCCGTGCGCGTGCACGTGCTCAACGGTAAGTGTCCCGCGTGTGGTGATGCACCACGTCCTACCTGCTGGTGCAGGACACCGCGCCCGCCGACTCCGGCCGCTACTCCTGCTCGCCCTCCAACGCCGAGGTCGCGTCCGTGCGCGTGCACGTGCTCAACGGTAGGTGTCCCGCGTGTGGTGACGCACCACGTCCTACCTGCTGGTGCAGGACACCGCGCCCGCCGACTCCGGCCACTACTCCTGCTCGCCCTCCAACGCCGAGTTCGCCTCTGTCCTGCGTATGGTGACGCTTTATTAAACAAATTCGCGTTTTATAACTTTTAGTGTTACAAATATATTTAGTACCATGTCATAGAAATGTTGACATTTGCAGGCGAACGCCCGGCGGCGATGCAGACGGGCAGCGCGGGCCTATCGAACAGCTCGCGCTGCATCATGGCCCTGCTGGCTGTGTGCGTGCTGCACGCGCGACTGCTGCGCGCGCAGCTTGCCAGCTGATCGCGCGCGTGCGGCGTGCGGCGTGCGGCGTAGACACGCCTCGCGCCGTGCAGTCTAGTGTAGTGCACGCCCGGACTTACGGAACCCTCATGACGCATGGATTTGCGCGCGGAACACCAGTTTCACTAAAAGTTTTACTGCGAAAACTTAGTTTTCGACTAGCTAAGTAAACAAATAAAACTAATTAAGCAACTAACGTTAAGATTTTTATGTGAACCGAATAATGGTAACGTCAAATCACTGTGATTCATGTTCACTTGTCTGAAACCAATCTCGAAATAATAAAATTATTACTATGTGTTAACATAGAGATACAAACACACCGATGTGAGAAATTTTAATGAATTGAACTCTTAACATTATTATAGCGTTTGTTGCTACTAAATATTGTAAATATATTTATTGTTTTAATAACGTGAAAATAATGTATTTAATAAATAATATTGTCGTTAGAGAGATCACAGTTTATATGACACTCCTGTGTCACTAGTTTAATTCATTCCATTTCGATGTATGGAGACAGAGTTGCTCCACTTGGGAAATTCAACATTAGGGTGTGTCCACATCTACACACGCGCTATACACGCGTAGTGTGTGTTTGGTGCACGTACAGCAATTTGTGCGTCGTATGGGAGAGAGCCCGTACTGAGACAGCAGCAGCGGTTTATTTCTGTAATACATCACCGAATATGATACGAGACACTTGCTCTCTGTTACTACTATAATATACTCGTATGTCGTACCTGTGTATCTGTATCACCTTGCAACACAACTGTTAATAATATTCATCGCATATAATAACACAATTACATATACTAATAGGTACTTACAAAAACTAAATCTTTTAAACAAAGTAAAAACAACCAGTTGTTCCATCTGCTGTATTTTGTAAATTTTAAACTTGAAATGTTTAGAAAAATTGAAATTTTATGTCATGTTATCGTATTTAAACATTAAGTTAATAATTTATTATTTGTATGGTTTTATCTCATTTAATACTGACATCACGAAAATAAAGTGTAATTTTCAAAATCTAAAATAATGATACTTACTTATTTTTAAATTAATCGCGACAGATAGTTAAGTGAGTTCTGTGGAAGTCTCGCGATATCACCCATCAATACGCATGTGTAGCAAGATGGGCCATGCACGTGCTCGAATATTAAATGGTCGAGCTATGTGCATAATTGGACCTAGGCTCAATTTCATACATTATCGCACAATTACTTTTTTATATTTTACGTATACGGTGGGCAAAGAAGGATTTTCACTTTTAAAATCAAGACATTTGTGTTCAAATTCGCTACGCTACTTAATATTTACATGCAAGACTATCAACACAATTCTGTATAAGACATTGAGCACCAGACAGGTATATAATTGTTTGCCCACTGTACTTCAGTACTTATTGGTAAGGGGAGCTCACGTCACGTGCGCTCGCTGCACGGGCGGCGCGTGCGCACTCGTTGACTCTACTGTACTATACTAGTGATAATTCAATACTTTCTAACACTAGACTACTCGTTGATGTGAGGAGCGACGACTGCCGCTATACACTGTTTTATCTTCTTCTTTCCAATTTAAGTGCCAGGCACTTGTCGGTGTAGCATTTTCCATCCTGTTCTGTTCAAAGCTAGCTCCTTCACTTCTTTATATGTCACTGCATTTGCCTTCTCCTTCACTGTTTTATATTATTTCAAAAAACTAAATAGCGTTGAATAGCTAAACTAGTAAAGTAGTTAAATATAAAGAGGGCTGAAACATACTTTCGTTTGGATATCTTAACTCTAACAACGTGGCTAACTCAAGAACGTAGTTTGATTAATATATTATTACAACATTTTTTTAAGTGGAACAGACATCTGAATATTTCCAATATCTTTCGAATCTTTGCAGGTAACATAATAGACAATTTGATACAACTGTAGAGTCGCAGTCGTCGCTGGCCTGCCGTGTAATATATTATAGTAAATATAAAAATATTGTTCTGGCGTTTTTAAACGTTTAGTCATAAGTACAGAATGTAACAGATAGGTAATTGTAAATTACGAACATTCAAAATAAAATGTTTTTGTATAGAATACATTGTAAATATGAAATAGATACAAAGTTTTACAATAAATTGATGTAAGTAGCGATGGACACCACGATTGTATGATACGGAGACTATATGTATGTGAAACATAAAACTATATGTATGTATACATAAACAGAATAAGTTTGTTTTCAAATAAAATATTTAATATTTAAGTAAAGCCACATTTTATTCGGCACACGCTGAAACAATTCCACGAGTCACATTTATAATTGAAGCTGAAACTGAAACATTTTGAGGAAAACTTGTAACCGAGCCGAGCTCTGGTAACCTTTGTTATTGTTCCGTCACACGTCAGGCGACGTATGCTATCGTTTCATGATATTCGTCGACTATTTAAACACAAAAACAATATTATTATCAAGTATTCATATGACTGAATCAAAAAACAGATTGTACTGAACATTATCTTTACATACACATACATTAGTCGTACAGGCCATTAGCAGTTCAATGCCAAGTGTTTCCTTTGCCTTCAGAAGTGGAACAACTGCTAACAAGTAGCGCAGCACTGAGAGGCGCCTCCTCCTCGCTGGCACTAAATTGATCTCATTAGGGAGCGGACACAGGAACGCGGGAGCTTCCTCATTAAAAACGTCGCGATGATAAAACTTATGAAATTGTGGTTAATTACAGTGGTTAGGTGACTTGTACTCACTGACAGTCATCTGTGTCTATGGGACGCCGTAGATTCTCTTCAGCTTCCAGATCTCGTACCGCAAATAAATTAAGTTAGCTCGCTGGAGAATGTACTGAATAAGATGTTACATTTCATTGAGTTATTTTGTTAGTTAAGTAGAGACACATCGGAGATAAATTGGTTACAATTTTCAGTATTAATGTAGAATTGTGTATATTTGTGAGCCCCAGGCTACAGACGCAGCTGGAGTCAGCTTCGTAATAACAAATCTAGTTCATACAAGCGTCTGTACTGTACCCAACATATAGCGTCAGTGTATAACAAACGTACTACTATGAAACCCCTTCTACAATGTGTTGCGAACTTATTATGTTAAGTATATAACATTCGAATCTCAGTATCGGAATTAGGTATCTATCTGAACTAGTCGGCCGCGCCGCCTCCAGGCCTACGGAGTGCGGTGAGTACCTAATAGTTATGTACAGACGAGACATTAGCCTAGTATTACTAATACTATTTATTATGTGCTACTTCTAGTATCTAACAACTTTGGTTTGCCTAACAACTACCAATGTCTCACACGCGCTCTTAATTCTAATACATACATACATATATATACTGAATATTATTTACAAATGAACACTTAAGAAACGTTATCAGTATGAGTGGGCTGCCAAATGAAAGATCTTGGGTTAATTTCCAAGATTTTTCTATTGCGAAGTTTTAAATAACAGCCCGGAGTTTGAAATTATGCCCGGTCGATGGCAAAAAACATGTCAAGTATTGCGAAGTAGACACGAAACGCAAAATATATTTTTTTTTGCTTGGTGGCCGCGCCCGTCTGCCGCGCGCCTGCTGGGACTTAAGGAATAGCAGCATCGGTGAAATGTGAGTATTCAATAGACCTCTGCATAATCGTTCAGAGAATTCATCACGTTGCTATGTTCCGTTATACTAGAAGAAACCCCAATATAACCGTGACATGTAAAACACTTAGATCTCCTAACTTACTTCAAAATAGAAATCCAATAGAACGATCTGTACTTCATACCCAACGACTGTAAGTACTTATCACACCTAGGGGAAGTAATCCAGGCATTGTCAGTTCAATACTCGTAAAGCAGTTTCCGACATTATTTACAGCTGCAGTGATTGAACGTGTATTGAAGAGCAATTGAAATACATCGTCTGAATACTGATTTGGCCGTGTACTGTTGATGCTTAGACTTAAAATATCCATTTCGAGATTTCCAATCCAGTTCGATATTTTTAAAATTAAACATGAATGGCATTACTTGTATGGAAGTGTAATGTTCACTAAGTGTACAAACAGCCATAAATAAATAAAAATTATAATATTTACCATAGAGATTAGATATATTCAGCACTAAACTGACATGAATAGCGGTGGGCTGTTTCTCGGATAACGAAACGGAACTATCTACCGAATATCAATAGCGGTTATTATAACGTTAATGTTTTTCGCTTACCATCAGGCGATCTGTCTGCTCGTTTGCCGCTTATCCCATAAAACAAAAAAACGCGCTATTTTAGTAGAGACCAATAGCGGGATTTGCGGCACTCAACTACGGGTCGCGCGAGCCCGATAGTGTTTAGCAATGTAGGTATAACGAAACGTTGTGTGCGTTATGTTCGAGTGCAAAGCGATCGAGTTAGTTGTTAGCGGATAGATGTTAGCAATTTATTTCACAACGGTGAAACGAGCTATCCGCTATTGTGACGTTAGCTAGTTTCAATAACCTTTACGTCGCGCAACGACCACCGCTAGTCATGAATTTAACGTCACGTTTGGCGCAGTGGTTGAGAGATCGACTGCTATGCTACGTGTCGCGGGTTCGATTCCTACACGGAATAAATCTTTGTATGATCTACAGATTTAGAGTTATTCCAGATTTGGGTGTATGTCCATTTATATATGTGTTTGTAAACGCACCCACGATACAGGATTTATTCCTAGTGTGGGGCAACGTTTAAAAAATTAAGTGTTTGAATGATTCAAAACTGATCAAGTGTTCAAATATCTTATCATTATTATAAGTAGAGACCATTTTATTATGGACTATGGTGCGTATGTTTTCTCTGACTACCCTTCGCAATTTTCAATTTTTGACATCTGACAACAATCGTCAAAAAGTTGTAACCGCGCGCGTGCGCAGCGTTCGTCTCTCACTCATCCGCCTCATTAATCATTTGTGTAAAAATACATTTAAACTGTTTTTACATCTTCCTAACCTCTATTATGTGATGTTTGTAAACCAGTGTAAATCAAAATAAAAGAAAAGTGAACATCATAAAGTAATGGTGAACATTTGGTTGCTCGTCCACCGCAGCTGAATACAAAGGACTCAAACACCATGTAAGTAGTATTCATCTTCTTTTACAAGAAAATAAAACGAAAATCTTATTAAAACATTGCCATTTTCTGTATTATCTAAGTGTTGTTTGTGGCATTGTGATCACATAACCGACTAACTTACAGCAACAAATAACTGTTTCAACTTTTTCTCCCTCTGAAATAATAAACGAGATAATTTGATAAGACTCGTTTGACGACTTGTGCTGATATACTTTTTGGTAAACTATCTATATATAAAAGGAAAACTAACCTCGAAAACGTGTAAGGTACTATCTGATCTACTTTTGGTCGGCGATGCATATACCCGCAATTTAAAGATCAAAACGATGCTGGTACATTTTTAGATTTAATGTACACTAGCTTCCGCCCGCGGCTTCGCCCGCGTGGTTTACGAACCCGTACATTTTTCAGGGATAAAAAGTGAAAGCCTATGTGCTATTCCAGACTATAATCTATCTCTATGCCAAATTTCATCCAGATCCGTTCAGTAGTTTTTGCGTGAAAGAGTAACAAACATCCGTCCATCCATCCATCAAACATCAAACTTTCACATTTATAATATTAGTAGGAAGTAGGATAGTAGGGTTATATTTTGAAATTCAATGTCATATTGCTTGCTCGTAATATAGTTTGCTTATAATAGCAGCCTCGTTACAACATATAAGTTTATTGTGACGGTGATGTCGCACGCAAAACCTTAACTTCGTTCAATAGTCAACAGATAACATGTCGATAACATGTCGAGAAGGTGTCTGCAGTCAGACTATTACTATTGAAATATTTTCATGTAGATATTGTACGTATGTATATTCTCACGCCGCCATTTGTGTGGCTGTCAATAGTTCATAAATTAATAAGAACTCGCAGGTGAGGCCTCCCATAAACTGTACATTTATGTTGTGTTAATTCAATTTTCTGGTTGTAAAGCAGACGCGCTTTTGCCACAAAACTGAATTTGTATCGATTGGATTTAGTCTTTCCAATGTTTTAATACTCAGTAGGTATACCTACGTACAATGGGCGACATTGCCGGTGAACCACCTATAAGGCTAAAATCGCTTGCACCCAACTTGTGACCACAGCGAAAACCACGCCCTCTTAAAACCAGTTTTGTGCAACATACTTCCCGCCAATCTTTTGTTAGAAAATAATTTGTACTTCTTTAGTTGCTATGAATGAAACAGATAGTCAGTGTGCGAGCGAGAAAGTATTATCCATACCTATTAAATCCACTTCGCCTATTTATACGTAATAAATTGGGAGAAAACAGAGTGATCGGAGTGATTAACTTTGCTAGTTTCATTTATATTAATACCTAATCGCTGTACCTACAGAATAATAAATTACACTTTATGAAAGAACACTTTATGGAAAAACATAACATAAAATAGCAAGCATCACGCCTGTATCCCCGAAAGGTTAGACTAAGCCACAAAGGCGGATCTACCATTGTGTACCCACATTTCGCCGATGCTGTTATTAAGTCACGTAAGCCATGTAACAGGGGGCGAGCCTGTTGCCATCAACCGGGCATAACCCCAAACTCGGTGCTGCTACTGAGGATTTCTATACAGAAAAACCAAATAACAATTTCCCCGACCCGGGAACCGAATCCAGAACCTCACGCTCAGCAGTCGCGCTTGCGACCACTACACCATTGAGTCAGTTGTAAAAAATAAAATTTCAGATTTGTGAATTTGAGATTTGGGAATTTGGGAGGTTGATATTTGAGAGTGTGAGAAATTGTGATTTGAGGTTTGAGAATTTGAGAAATGGAAAATTTGAGATTTGAGAATTCGAGATTTGAGAATTTGAGGTTGATATTTGAGTTTGAGAATTTGAGAAATTGTGATTTTGAGAAATTGGAGAAGTTGAGATTTGAGAGGTTGATATTTGAGAGTTTGAGAATTTGAGATCTGAGAATTTGTGAGATTGAAAATTTGTTATTTGATTTGAGAATTTGAGTTTGAGAAGTTGAGATTTGAGAATTTGAGACATGAGAATTTGAGAACTTTAGATTTGATAATTGAGAAGGTTAGATTTGAGAGGTTGATATTTGAAAGTTTTAGAATTGAGAAGTTGAGATTTTAGAGGTTGATAATTGAGAAGTTGAGATTTGAGAGCTTGATGAGTTTGAGAATTTGTGATTTGAGAATTTGAGATATGAGAAGTAGAAATTTGAGATATTCGAGTTTGAGAATTTGAGAAATTGTGATTTGAGATTTGTGACTTAAGATTCTGACATTATTGAGAAGTTGAGATTTGAGAGTTTGAGATTTGAGAAGTTGAAATTTGAGATATTTGAGTTTGAGAATTTGAGAATTTGAGATTTGAGATTTGAGATTTGAGAAGTTGAAATTTGAGATATTTGAGTTTGAGAATTTGAGATTTGAGTTTTGAGAAGTTGAAATTTGAGAGCTTGATATTTGAGTTTGAGAATTTGTGATATGAGATTTGTGACTTAAGCTTTTCATACGTAACATCAGACTGCTCTGACACCCCCCACCACAGCCACCAGATTGACCCTGACACCCCCACCACAAACATTAACTGCTCTGACACCCCCAACACAATCATCAGACTGCTCTGACACCCCCACCACAACCACCCGACTGCTCTGATACCCCCAACACTACCACCCGACTGCTCTGACACCCCCCGCCACAACCATCCACCACAAACATCTGACACCTCTGACACCGACACCACAAACATCTGACACCTCTGACACCAACACCTCAAACATTAGACTGCTCTGACACCACCACCACAACCACCCGACTGCTCTGACACCCCCCGCCACAACCATCTGACGGCTCTGACACCACCAAACACAAACATCTGACACCTCTGACACCGACACCACAAACATCTGACACCTCTGACACCACAACCACCCGACTGCTCTGACACCCCCCGCCACAACCATCTGACGGCTCTGACACCACCAAACACAAACATTTGACACCTCTGACACTGACACCACAAACATCTGACACCTCTAACACCGACACCACAAACATTAGACTGCTCTGACAGCCCCAACACTACCACCCGACTGCTCTGACACCACCACCACAACCACCCGACTGCTCTGACACCCCCAACACTACCACCCGACTGCGCTGACACCCCCGCCACAAACATCTGACTGCTCTGACACCACCAAACACAAACATTTAACACCTCTGACACCGACACCACAAACATCTGACACCTCTGACACCGACACCACAAACATTAGACTGCTCTGACACCGACACCACAAACATCTGACACCTCTGACACCGACACCACAAACATCTGACACCTCTGACACCACAACCACCCGACTGCTCTGACACCCTCCGCCACAACCATCTGACGGCTCTGACACCATCCACCACAAACATCTGACACCTCTGACACCGACACCACAAACATCTGACACCTCTGACACCAACACCACAAACATTAGACTGCTCTGACACCACCACCACAACCACCCGACTGCTCTGACACCCCCCGCCACAACCATCTGACGGCTCTGACACCACCAAACACAAACATTTGACACCTCTGACACCGACACCACAAACATCTGACACCTCTGACACCGACACCATAAACATTAGACTGCTCTGACAGCCCCAACACTACCACCCGACTGCTCTGACACCACCACCACAACCACCCTACTGCTCTGACACCCCCACCACAAACATCTAACACCTCTGACACCGACACCACAAACATCTGACACCTCTGACACCGACACCAAAAACATCTGACACCTCTGACACTGACACCACAAACATTAGACTGCTCTGACACCACCACCACAACCACCCGACTGCTCTGACACCCCCAACACTACCACCCGACTGCGCTGACACCCCCGCCACAAACATCTGACTGCTCTGACACCACCCACCACAAAGATCTGACACCTCTGACACCGACACCACAAACATTAGACTGCTCTGACACCGACACCACAAACATCTGACACCTCTGACACCGACACCACAAACATCTGACACCTCTGACACCACAACCACCCGACTGCTCTGACACCCCCCGCCACAACCATCTGACGGCTCTGACACCACCAAACACAAACATTTGACACCTCTGACACCGACACCACAAACATCTGACACCTCTGACACCGACACCACAAACATTAGACTGCTCTGACAGCCCCAACACTACCACCCGACTGCTCTGACACCACCACCACAACCACCCGACGGCTCTGACACCACCAAACACAAACATTTGACACCTCTGACACCGACACCACAAACATCTGACACCTCTGACACCGACACCACAAACATTAGACTGCTCTGACAGCCCCAACACTACCACCCGACTGCTCTGACACCACCACCACAACCACCCGACTGCTCTGACACCCCCACCACAAACATCTGACACCTCTGACACCAACACCACAAACATCTGACACCTCTGACACCGACACCACAAACATTAGACGGCTCTGACACCACCACCACAACCACCCGACTGCTCTGACACCCCCAACACTACCACCCGACTGCGCTGACACCCCCGCCACAAACATCTGACTGCTCTGACACCACCCACCACAAAGATCTGACACCTCTGACACCGACACCATAAACATCTGACACCTCTGACACCGACACCACAAACATTAGACTGCTCTGACACCGACACCACAAACATCTGACACCTCTGACACCGACACCACAAACATCTGACACCTCTGACACCACAACCACCCGACTGCTCTGACACCCCCCGCCACAACCATCTGACGGCTCTGACACCATCCACCACAAACATCTGACACCTCTGACACCGACACCACAAACATCTGACACCTCTGACACCAACACCACAAACATTAGACTGCTCTGACACCACCACCACAACCACCCGACTGCTCTGACACCCCCCGCCACAACCATCTGACGGCTCTGACACCACCAAACACAAACATTTGACACCTCTGACACCGACACCACAAACATCTGACACCTCTGACACCGACACCATAAACATTAGACTGCTCTGACAGCCCCAACACTACCACCCGACTGCTCTGACACCACCACCACAACCACCCGACTGCTCTGACACCCCCACCACAAACATCTGACACCTCTGACACCGACACCACAAACATCTGACACCTCTGACACTGACACCACAAACATTAGACTGCTCTGACACCACCACCACAACCACCCGACTGCTCTGACACCCCCACCACAAACATCTGACACCTCTGACACCGACACCACAAATATCTGACACCTCTGACACCAACACCACAAACATCTGACACCTCTGACACCGACACCACAAACATCTGACACCTCTGACACCGACACCAAAAACATCTGACACCTCTGACACTGACACCACAAACATTAGACTGCTCTGACACCACCACCACAACCACCCGACTGCTCTGACACCCCCAACACTACCACCCGACTGCGCTGACACCCCCGCCACAAACATCTGACTGCTCTGACACCACCCACCACAAAGATCTGACACCTCTGACACCGACACCATAAACATCTGACACCTCTGACACCGACACCACAAACATTAGACTGCTCTGACACCGACACCACAAACATCTGACACCTCTGACACCGACACCACAAACATCTGACACCTCTGACACCACAACCACCCGACTGCTCTGACACCCCCCGCCACAACCATCTGACGGCTCTGACACCAACACCACAAACATTAGACTGCTCTGACACCACCACCACAACCACCCGACTGCTCTGACACCCCCCGCCACAACCATCTGACGGCTCTGACACCACCAAACACAAACATTTGACACCTCTGACACCGACACCACAAACATCTGACACCTCTGACACCGACACCATAAACATTAGACTGCTCTGACAGCCCCAACACTACCACCCGACTGCTCTGACACCCCCAACACTACCACCCGACTGCGCTGACACCCCCGCCACAAACATCTGACTGCTCTGACACCACCCACCACAAAGATCTGACACCTCTGACACCGACACCATAAACATCTGACACCTCTGACACCGACACCACAAACATTAGACTGCTCTGACACCGACACCACAAACATCTGACACCTCTGACACCGACACCACAAACATCTGACACCTCTGACACCACAACCACCCGACTGCTCTGACACCCCCCGCCACAACCATCTGACGGCTCTGACACCACCAAACACAAACATTTGACACCTCTGACACCGACACCACAAACATCTGACACCTCTGACACCGACACCACAAACATTAGACTGCTCTGACAGCCCCAACACTACCACCCGACTGCTCTGACACCACCACCACAACCACCCGACTGCTCTGACACCCCCACCACAAACATCTGACACCTCTGACACCCCCACCACAAACATCTGACACCTCTGACACCGACACCACAAACATCTGACACCTCTGACACTGACACCACAAACATTAGACTGCTCTGACACCACCACCACAACCACCCGACTGCTCTGACACCCCCACCACAAACATCTGACACCTCTGACACCGACACCACAAATATCTGACACCTCTGACACCAACACCACAAACATCTGACACCTCTGACACCGACACCACAAACATCTGACACCTCTGACACCGACACCAAAAACATCTGACACCTCTGACACTGACACCACAAACATTAGACTGCTCTGACACCACCACCACAACCACCCGACTGCTCTGACACCCCCAACACTACCACCCGACTGCGCTGACACCCCCGCCACAAACATCTGACTGCTCTGACACCACCCACCACAAAGATCTGACACCTCTGACACCGACACCATAAACATCTGACACCTCTGACACCGACACCACAAACATTAGACTGCTCTGACACCGACACCACAAACATCTGACACCTCTGACACCGACACCACAAACATCTGACACATCTGACACCACAACCACCCGACTGCTCTGACACCCCCCGCCACAACCATCTGACGGCTCTGACACCACCAAACACAAACATTTGACACCTCTGACACCGACACCACAAACATCTGACACCTCTGACACTGACACCACAAACATTAGACTGCTCTGACACCACCACCACAACCACCCGACTGCTCTGACACCCCCACCACAAACATCTGACACCTCTGACACCGACACCACAAACATCTGACACCTCTGACACCGACACCAAAAACATCTGACACCTCTGACACTGACACCACAAACATTAGACTGCTCTGAAACCACCACCACAACCACCCGACTGCTCTGACACCCCCACCACAAACATCTGACACCTCTGACACCGACACCACAAACATCTGACACCTCTGACACTGACACCACAAACATTAGACTGCTCTGACACCACCACCACAACCACCCGACTGCTCTGACACCCCCAACACTACCACCCGACTGCGCTGACACCCCCGCCACAAACATCTGACTGCTCTGACACCACCCACCACAAACATCTGACACCTCTGACACCGACACCACAAACATCTGACACCTCTGACACTGACACCACAAACATTAGACTGCTCTGACACCACCACCACAACCACCCGACTGCTCTGACACCACCACCACAACCACCCGACTGCTCTGACACCCCCACCACAAACATCTGACACCTCTGACACCAACACCACAAACATCTGACACCTCTGACACCGACACCAAAAACATCTGACACCTCTGACACTGACACCACAAACATTAGACTGCTCTGAAACCACCACCACAACCACCCGACTGCTCTGACACCCCCAACACTACCACCCGACTGCGCTGACACCCCCGCCACAAACATCTGACTGCTCTGACACCACCCACCACAAAGATCTGACACCTCTGACACCGACACCACAAACATTAGACTGCTCTGACAGCCCCAACACTACCACCCGACTGCTCTGACACCACCACCACAACCACCCGACTGCTCTGACACCCCCAACACTACCACCCGACTGCGCTGACACCCCCGCCACAAACATCTGACTGCTCTGACACCACCCACCACAAAGATCTGATATCTCTGACACCGACACCACAAACATCTGACACCTCTGACACCGACACCACTAACATCTGACACCTCTGACACCACAACCACCCGACTGCTCTGACACCCCCCGCCACAACCATCTGACGGCTCTGACACCACCAAACACAAACATTTGACACCTCTGACACCGACACCACAAACATCTGACACCTCTGACACCGACACCACAAACATTAGACTGCTCTGACAGCCCCAACACTACCACCCGACTGCTCTGACACCACCACCACAACCACCCGACTGCTCTGACACCCCCACCACAAACATCTGACACCTCTGACACCGACACCACAAACATCTGACACCTCTGACACCGACACCACAAACATTAGACTGCTCTGACAGCCCCAACACTACCACCCGACTGCTCTGACACCACCACCACAACCACCCGACTGCTCTGACACCATCCGCCACAAACATCTGACACCTCTGACACCGACACCACAAACATCTGACACCTCTGACACCGACACCACAAACATTAGACTGCTCTGACAGCCCCAACACTACCACCCGACTGCGCTGACACCACCACCACAACCTCCCCACAAACCACAAACATCTGACTGCTCTAACACCATCCACCACAAACATCTGACACCTCTGACACCGACACCACAAACATTAGACTGCTCTGACAGCCCCAACACTACCACCCGACTGCTCTGACACCTCTGACACCGACACCACAAACATCTGACACCTCTGACACCGACACCAAAAACATCTGATACCTCTGACACTGACGCCACAAACATTAGACTGCTCTGACACCACCACCACAACCACCCGACTGCTCTGACACCCCCACCACAACCAAACACAAACATCTGACACCGACACCACAAACATTAGACTGCTCTGACACCACCACCACAACCACCCGACTGCTCTGACACCCCCACCACAAACATCTGACGGCTCTGACACCACCAAACACAAATATCTGACACCTCTGACACCACCACCAAAGCATACCGACTGCTCTGACACCCCCCGCCACAACCACTCGACTGCGCTGACACCCCCGCCACAAACATCTGACTGCTCTGACACCACCCACCACAAACATCTGACTGCTCTAACACCATCCACCACAAACATCTGACACCTCTGACACCGACACCACAAACATTAGACTGCTCTGACAGCCCCAACACTACCACCCGACTGCTCTGACATAACCACCACAACCACCCGACTGCTCTGACACCCCCAACACTACCACCCGACCGCGCTGACACCCCCGCCACAAACATCTGACTGCTCTGACACCACCCACCACAAACATCTGAAACCTCTGACACCGACACAACAAACATTAGACTGCTCTGACACCCCCAACACAATCATCAGACTGCTCTGACACCACCACCAGAACCCACAGATTGACCCTGACACCACCACCAAAGCATACCGACTGCTCTGACACCCCCCGCCACAACCACTCTACTGCGCTGACACCCCCGCCACAAACATCTGACTGCTCTGACACCACCCACCACAAACATCTGACTGCTCTAACACCATCCACCACAAACATCTGACACCTCTGACACCGGCACCACAAACATTAGACTGCTCTGACACCACCACCACAACCACCCGACTGCGCTGACACCCCCGCCACAAACATCTGACTGCTCTGACACCACCCACAACAAACATCTGACTGCTCTGACACCGACACCACAAACATCTGACACCTCTGACACCGAGTCCACAAACATCTGACACCTCTGACACCGACACCACAAACATTAGACTGCTCTGACAGCCCCAACACTACCACCCGACTGCTCTGACACCACCACCACAACCACCCGACTGCTCTGACACCCCCAACACTACCACCCGACTGCGCTGACACCCCCGCCACAAACATCTGACTGCTCTGACACCACCCACCACAAAGATCTGACACCGACACCACAAACATCTGACACCTCTGACACCGACACCACAAACATTAGACTGCTCTGACAGCCCCAACACTACCACCCGACTGCTCTGACACCACCACCACAACCACCCGACTGCTCTGACACCCCCACCACAAACATCTGACACCTCTGACACCGACACCACAAACATCTGACACCTCTGACACTGACACCACAAACATTAGACTGCTCTGACACCACCACCACAACCACCCGACTGCTCTGACACCCCCACCACAAACATCTGACACCGACCCCACAAATATCTGACACCTCTGACACCAACACCACAAACATCTGACACCTCTGACACCGACACCAAAAACATCTGACACCTCTGACACTGACACCACAAACATTAGACTGCTCTGAAACCACCACCACAACCACCCGACTGCTCTGACACCCCCAACACTACCACCCGACTGCGCTGACACCCCCGCCACAAACATCTGACTGCTCTGACACCACCCACCACAAAGATCTGACACCTCTGACACCGACACCACAAACATCTGACACCTCTGACACCGACACCAAAAACATCTGACACCTCTGACACTGACACCACAAACATTAGACTGCTCTGACACCACCACCACAACCACCCGACTGCTCTGACACCCCCACCACAAACATCTGACACCTCTGACACCGACACCACAAACATCTGACACCTCTGACACTGACACCACAAACATGAGATTGCTCTGACACCACCACCACAACCATCTGACGGCTCTGACACCACCAAACACAAACATCTGACACCTCTGACACCGACACCACAAACATTAGACTGCTCTGACAGCCCCAACACTACCACCCGACTGCTCTGACACCTCTGACACCGACACCACAAACATCTGACACCTCTGACACCGACACCAAAAACATCTGACACCTCTGACACTGACACCACAAACATTAGACTGCTCTGACACCACCACCACAACCACCCCACTGCTCTGACACCCCCACCACAAACATCTGACGGCTCTGACACCACCAAACACAAATATCTGACACCTCTGACACCACCACCAAAGCATACCGACTGCTCTGACACCCCCCGCCACAACCACTCGACTGCGCTGACACCCCCGCCACAAACATCTGACTGCTCTGACACCACCCACCACAAACATCTGACTGCTCTAACACCATCCACCACAAACATCTGACACCTCTGACACCGACACCACAAACATTAGACTGCTCTGACAGCCCCAACACAATCATCAGACTGCTCTGACACCACCACCAGAACCCACAGATTGACCCTGACACCACCACCAAAGCATACCGACTGCTCTGACACCCCCCGCCACAACTACTCTACTGCGCTGACACCCCCGCCACAAACATCTGACTGCTCTGACACCACCCACCACAAACATCTGACCGCTCTAACACCATCCACCACAAACATCTGACACCTCTGACACCGGCACCACAAACATTAGACTGCTCTGACACCACCACCACAAGTATAAGTAGTATAAGTAGTGTCTAACTTTTATATGGGTTCCAGCGGTTTTGACGTTGTAGCGACTACTGCTCGCAATATCGGAGTGAAGCGACAACAGAAATTCCTCAATCACACTATGAGAGTTTACAACGATTCTAACACATATACGAATGTTCGACATTACCCGTCGGACTTCGGTCCGCCAGGCTGACCACCTTGCCTGGTCGCAGGATCTTCCCTTTTTATACGAGATTTGAGAATTTGGGATTTGAGATTTGAGAATTTGAGTTTTGAGAAGTTGAAAATTGAGATATTTGAGTTTGAGAATTTGTGATTTGAGATTTGAGAATTTGTGTTTTGAGATTTGATAGTTTGATATTTGAGAGCTTGAGAATTTGAGATTCGAGAATTTGTGATTTGAGAATTTGAGATATTTGAGTTTGAGAATTTGAGATTTAAGATTTGAGAATTTGAGTTTTGAGATATTTGAGTTTGAGAATTTGAGAATTTGAGATTAGAGAGTTTGATATTTAAGAGCTTGAGAATTTGAGATTCGAGAATTTGTGATTTAAGAATTTGAGATATTTGAGTTTGAGAAATAGAGAATTAGCGATTTGAGATTTGAGAAATTAAGATTTGGGAATTCGAGACTAGAGAATTTGAGATTTGAGAATTTGTGATTTGAGAATTGAGAAGTTGAGATTTTAGAGATTGATAATTTGAGATTCGAGACTTTGAGTTTTGAGAAGTTGAAATTTGAGAGCTTGATATTTGAGTTTGAGAATTTAAGAATTTGTGACTTGAGGTTTGAGAATTTGAGTTTTGAGAAGTTGAGATTTGAGTTTGAGAATTTGAGAATTTGTGACTTGAGGTTTGAGAAGTTGAGATTTGAGATTTGAGAGTTTGAGAATTAGAGAATTGAGAATTTGAGTTTTGAGATTTAATAGTTTGATATTTGAGAAGTTGAAATTTGAGATATTTGTGTTTGAGAATTAGAGAATTGAGACTTTGGGATTTGAGATTTGAGAATTTGAGTTTTGAGAAGTTGAAATTTGAGATATTTGAGTTTGAGAATTTGTGATTTGAGAATTTGAGTTTTGATAGTTTGATATTTGAGAGCTTGAGAATTTGTGATTTGAGATATTTGAGTTTGAGAATTTGAAATTTGAGATATTTGAGTTTGAGAATTTGTGATTGGAGAATTTGAGTTTTGAGATTTGATAGTTTGATATTTGAGAGCTTGAGAATTTGTGATTTGAGATATTTAAGTTTGAGAATTTGAGAATTTGAAATTTGAGATATTTGAGTTTGAGAATTTGTGATTGGAGATTTGAGAATTTGAGTTTTGAAATTAGAGAGTTTGATATTTGAGAGCTTGAGAATTTGAGATTCGAGAATTTGTGATTTGAGAATTTGAGATATTTGAGTTTGAGAATTTGAGAATTGAGAAGTTGTGATTTGAGAGGTTGATATTTGAAGGTTTGAGAATTGAGAAGTTGAGATTTTAGAGGTTGATAATTGATAAGTTGAGAGTTGACAGCTTAATATTTGAGTGATTGAGAATATAAAATTTGAGAGTTTAGAGGTTGATATTTGAGTTTGAGAATTTGAGAATTTGTGATTTGAGATTTGTGACTTAAGATTTTGAGAATTTTACATTTGATTATTGAGAAGTTGAGATTTGAGAGTTTGAGATTTGAGAATTTGAGAAATTGAGATTTGAGAGTTAGATATTTGAAATTTGAGAACTTGAAATTTGAGATATTTGAGTTTGAGAATTTTACATTTGATTATTGAGAAGTTGAGATTTGAGAGTTTGAGAGTTTTTGATTTGAGTAATTGAGATTTGAGAGTTTGATATTTGTGATTTGAGATTTGTGACTTTGAGAATTTTACATTTGATTTGAGAATTTGAGAAGTTGAGATTTGAGAGTTTGATATTTGAGAGCTTGAGAATTTGAGATTCGAGAATTTGTGATTTGAGATTTTGAGATATTTGAGTTTGAGAATTTGAGTTTTGAGAAGTTGAAATTTGAGATATTTGAGTTTGAGAATTAGAGAATTTCTGATTTGAGATTCGAGAATTTGAGTTTTGAGAAGTTGAGATTTGGGAATTTGAGACTTGAGAATTTGAGATTTGAGAATTCAGAATTCGAGACTTGAGAATTTGAGATTTGAGAATTTGAGATTTGAGAAGTTGAAATTTGAGAGGTTGATATTTGAGTTTGAGAATTTGAGAATTTGTGATTTGAGAATTTGTGATTTGAGAAATTGAGATTTGAGAATTTGAGATTTGAGAAGTTGAAATTTGAGAGGTTGATATTTGAGAGTTTGAGATTTGAGAATTTGTGATTTGAGAATTTGAGATTTGAGAAGTTGAAATTTGAGAATTTGTAACTTGAGAATTTGAGAATTTTAGATTTGAGAATTTGAGAATTTTAGATTTGATAATTGAGAAGTTGAGAATGTATTTTAGAAACAAAACAATAAAAATCGACTTAGTACTTTGTGTTGATAAAACTATATAAATTATAAATTACAAAACATTCAATAGCATGTTTCACTTATATAAATCGACATCGACTGATTTGGCTTCAAAACTTCTAAAATGCATTATACCATTCCATAAACATATTATACATGTAACAATAAATATTCCTGTTCGATTAATTTGTCTCGATGAATCTACTCAAATGATACTCGTAAGTATAATATTTCAAACAAATATTTTACTTACAGCCGTAAAAAAGCAATATACTGCGACGGTTCCGTTTGCGATTATTTTCAAATAATTTGGATTATAATAATACTAGCTAAACCTGGCCAAACTTCGCTGTGGCTCAGTCTGATATTAATATAAAAAATTGTGTTATTTATTTATATTTATTTTTGTTGTTAAAATCTTAATTAATTGACATGCCTATTTTAAAATAGTAATATATGTAAGGGAAAACATAGAGTGATACATATAGTCATTTGTCAGATATACTTTATGCTTGAGCCATAAAAGTCAAAACGTGTCATCAGAATTAGATACGAAAATAAATAATGCATGCGGAAGTTATTACTTCATATTACGTACTCTTACGATTGACATAAGAGTAAGTATGTGCGAAAGAAACAAATCTAAGTTTGTTTGTTTCTATTTCACTTTCTTTTCGAATCCCTGCGCCTGCCCCCGTTAAGCCTACATATGTAGGTCAGTGTGTCGCCGCGGTCCTGTGACGTCGCAAGCGTCATTATTTTACAATTTCAGAAGCGCAGGAGTTTCACCGCCTTTACTGTGATTTTGCGAAATTGGACGCTTTATTTTTATAGGGGCAGGACAGATAACGTAGCATAGGTAGTTGTAGTGAACAGTTAAGTGAATTGTGCGAAATTGGACGTTTACATTGGACGTTAGAATACATTAAATAGAGTGATTGTGATTAATAATTTGATAAATAATTATGCGAGGCCGACTGTGACTGTGTGTGGTGTGATCGTTTTTATTCAGCATTAATTGCGCCAAAAGATCTTTTCGTAATATGACACCGCGCTGTTGCCGCTCTTATCACAGGTATACTTATATCTGCTCTCATTGGCGGAAGCAAAATATAGGCGTGGTTAGTTCATCGCAAACCGTGCAAAGAATTTTGTTAGCAAAGTGTACTACCGCCAATGTCGCCCATTGTACATATCTCGTTCAACATATGGTGAAGATAATGAAGCAAAAAATATTGTCCACTAGTTTTGATATATTAATTATTATCTGTAAAGATAAACAAAATATGAGATTTCGTAATGTAAAATCACATTAGGGAATCCTAAGTACCTACTATTGTTTTTTTTTATAAACTCCATGTACCTCCGTTCTAATACTTGTATTTCTAATCTAAATAATACTTGTATTTCATTGCGTAATAAAAAACAACTAAACTATAACACCTAGGAGTACCAAAGCGCACAGGAAATGACCATGATAGATGTCATTCCATCTTCAATCACTCATAATAAAGTGATCGAAGTTATTCCATACAAATTTCTCGAACTTTTTTTTCTCCCTACTTATTAGTTTTATTACAAATGTCATAGAGAAGTTTTTAATAGTGATATTAAGCTGCTGATAACTGCACCGAGTTAATCTCTTCAATAGTGCGAGAGGCTTAGCGCTCCCCTTTTACTTTTGTGCTGCTATTAAACAACGGTTCTCTAAACTCAGAGACACTGAAATGAACATTTTAAAAGTGTTTAATAGTGTACCAAGAATATTCCCGATACTAAAGTACTGAGGGGGAAAAAGGAAACTACAAGTGTCATACAGTAACCATTTAAACCGATCTTATTTTTTGTAGCAGTTCTGTATTATATACTTTGAGTGTTGTAAATGCTGCGTGTGACAGCGGGGCGCGAGACGGAGTGGCACTGCGTGTCGCGCTGCGAGACGCCTCGCTTGTCGCCTGCCGCCTCCACCGCGCCGCGACACTACACTACACTTACGCAGTGACGAATGAAGTGTACCTACTTAATGTTTAGTTAACACCCTTCTGATGTATGTACACACACAACGTATTAAATAGGTACAGCATTAGCTAGGCTATTAACAAAGAGGAAAATCTATTACACAGTACTTCTTCCAATTTAGATGAAAGCAAAGTTTTTCCTGTTTCGTACTTACAGTGTACATATGTATGTACAATGGGCGACATTGGCGGTAGTACACTTTGCTAACAAAATTCTTTGCACGGTTTGCGATGAACTAACCACGCCTATATTTTGCTTCCGCCAATGAGAGCAGATATAAGTATACCTGTGATAAGAGCGGCAACAGCGCGGTGTCATATTACGACAAGATCTTTTGGCGCAATTAATGCTGAATAAAAACGATCACACCACACACAGTCACAGTCGCCCTCGCATAATTATTTATTAAATTATTAATCACAATCACTCTTTTTAATGTATTCTAACGTCCAATGTAAACGTCCAATTTTGCACAATTCACTTAACTGTTCACTAAGACTACCTATTCTACGTTACCTGTCCTGCCCCTATGAAAATAAAGCGTCCAATTTCGCAAAATCACAGTAAAGGCGGAGAAACTCCTGCGCTTCCGAAATTGTAAAATAATGACGCTTGCGACGTCACAGGACCGCGGCGACACACTGACCTACATATGTAGGCTTAACGGGGGCAGGCGCAGGGATTCGAAAAGAAAGTGAAATAGAAACAAACAAACTTAGATTTGTTTCTTTCGCACATACTTAATCTTCCATTGACGTAAGAGTACGTAATATGAAGTAATAATTTCCGCATGCATTATTTATTTTCGTATCTAATTCTGATGACACGCTTTGACTTTTATGGCTCAAGCATAAAGTATATCTGACAAATGATTATATGTATCACTGTTTTCCCTTACATATATTACTATTTTAAAATAGGCATGTCAATTAATTAAGATTTTAACAACAACATTAATATAAATAAATAACACAATTTTTTATATTAATATCAGACTGAGCCACAGCGAAGTTTGGCCAGGTTTAGCTAGTATTATTATAATCCAAATTATTTGAAAATAATCGCAAACGAAACCGTCGCAGTATATTAATTTTTTACCGCTGTAAGTAAAATATTTGTTTGAAATATTATACTTACGAGTATATCATTTGAGTAGATTCATCGAGACAAATTAATCGAACAGTAATATTTATTGTAAATATTTATTGAAATCTCAAATTCTCAAATCACAAATTCTCAGGTCTCAAATTCTCAAATCTGAAACTCTCAAATATCAACCTCTCAAATTTCAACTTCTCAAATCTCAATTTCTCAAATCACAAATTCTCAAATCACAAATTCTCAAATTCTCAAACTCAAATATCAACCTCTCAAAGTCTCGAATTCCCAAATCTCAACTTCTCAAAACTCAAATTCTCAAATCTCAAATCAGAAATTCTCTAATTCTCAAACTCAAATATCTCAAATTCTCAAATTCTCAAGCTCTCAAATATCAAACTCTCAAATCTCAACTTCTCAAATCAAATGTAAAATTCTCAAAATCTTAAGTCACAAATCTCAAATCACAAATATCAAACTTTCAAATCTCAATTACTCAAATCACAAACTCTCAAATCTCAACTTCTCAATAATCAAATGTAAAATTGTTGAAATAAATGAAAACAAGAGTAATATTAAACTATTTTATACGGATATATATGATAAAAATAAAAAACACATTGACAGCTAAGACGTTATCATCATAGAGTAAAAACCTAGCATGAAAACAGGTCGGTGTTTGTGTTCTACCCTATAGGTACTCCAACATCCTCTCCTGAACGCAAACCCATTGCGTTGGTAAAGAATGTATGCTTTGATCTAAGTAGTGGCTTCGTTAGTATGTCAGCAACCATATCTTCACTCTTCTTGTATATTACGGATACTTGATTGGTTGCACTTCTCCCTTATAAAATGATAGCGTACATCTATGTGTTTGCTTCGAGCATTATAACTTTCAGTACGTGAAATACTAATTGCACTTTGGTTATCACAGTACATGATGATGGGGATTTTGGCAAGTTCAGGCCAAAAATCCTCTTGTAATTGTTTTAGCCACAGCCCTTCTTGAACAGATGAGGCTAAAGACATATATTCTGCCTCAGTGCTTGATAAGGCTATTGTTTGCTGCCTTTTAGAGTACCAACTTATGGCAGCACCCTGAAAGAGAAAAACGTATCCTGAACAGGAACGTCGATCTTCAGAATGACTGGCCCAATCAGCATCGCAGTAGCCAATAACATCGTCTTCATTTCTTTTAAAAATTAATTTGTAATCTACAGTAGGTAAAAACCTAGCATGAAAACAGGTCGGTGTTTGTGTTCTACCCTATAGGTACTCCAACAAAAATTCTCAAACTCAAATATCTCAAATTTCAAATTCTCAAACTCAAATATCTCAAATTCTCAAATCACAAATTCTCGAATCTCAAATTCTCAAGCTTTCAAATATCAAACTATCAAATCTCAAAACTCAAATTCTCAAATCACAAATTCTCAAATTCTCAAACTCAAATATTCAAATTTCAACTTCTCAAAACTCAAATTCTCAAATCACAAATTCTCGAATCTCAAATTCTCAAGCTCTCAAATATCAAACTATCAAATCTCAAAACTCAAATTCTCAAATCACAAATTCTCAAATTCTCAAACTCAAATATCTCAAATTTCAACTTCTCAAAACTCAAATTCTCAAATCTCAAATCCCAAAGTCTCAATTCTCCAATTCTCAAACTGAAATATATCAAATTTCAATTTCTCAAAACTCAAATTCTCAAATCTCAAATTCTCAAATCTCAAATCTCAAATCTCAAATCTCAAATTCTCAAATCTCAAATCTCAAATCTCAAATTCTCAAATTCTCAAATTCTCAAATTCTCAAATTCTCAAATTCTCAAATTCTCAAATTCTCAAATTCTCAAATTCTCAAATTCTCAAATCTCAAATCTCAAATCTCAAATCTCAAATCTCAAATCTCAAATCTCAAATCTCAAATTCTCAAATCTCAAATCTCAAATTCTCAAATTCTCAAATCTCAAATTCTCAAATCTCAAATTCTCAAATCTCGTGTAAAAAGGGAAGATCCTCCGACCAGGCAAGGTGGTTAGCCTGGCGGACCGAAATCCGACGGGTAATGTCGAACATTCGTATATATATTAGAATCGTTGTAAACTCTCATAGTGTGATTGAGGAATTTCTGTTGTCGCTTCACTCCGATAGATGGCGCTTTACTTTTTGCCATGTTGCGAGCAGTAGTCGCTACAACGTCAAAACTGCTGGAACCCATATAAAAGTTAGACACAAATAGGTAAACGGCTAGTTTGTGTCGTTACCGTCTGTTATTATTGTCGATGAACTTGGGCCTCAGGAATTCAAAAGTTTAATAATTTGATTCAAAGGCACAATTGCCTCAGTGGCTAAGCGATTGGCTATCTGCGCTACGTCGCAAGTTCGATTACCACACACATATGATGATACAACAAAATGTTAGTACAAACATACACAAAGCATATCGTTCTACGACAGAGACAGAGTCAGAGTCAGAGCAGTCTGATGTTTGTGGTGGGGGTGTCAAAGCAGTCTGGTGGCTGTGGTTGGAGTGTTAGAGCATTCCGGTGGCTGTGGTGGGGGTGTCAGAGCAGTCTGTATTTGTGGTGGGGGGTGTCAGCAGTCGGGTGGTAGTGGTGGTGGTGTCAGAGCAGTCGGGTAGTTGTGGTGGTGGTATCAGGATCAATATGTTGGTTGTGTTGTGGGTGTCAGAGCAGTCCGATGTTTGTGGTGGTGGTGTCAGAGCAGTCTGATGTTTGTGGTGGGGGTGTCAGAGCAGACTGGTGGTTGTGGTGGGAGTGTCAGGTTCAATCTGGGGGTTGTAGTGGTGGTGTCAGAGCAGTCGGGTGGTTGTGGTGGCGGTGTCAGAGCAGTCTGATGTTTGTGGTGGTGGTGTCAGAGCAGTCTGATGTTTGTGGTGGAGGTGTCAGAGCAGACTGGTGGTAGTTTTAGGGGTGTCAGAGCAGTCTAATGATTGTGGTGTGGGTGTCAGAGCAGTCTGATGTTTGTGGTGTGGGTGTCAGAGCAGTCGGAAGGTTATGATGGGGGTGTTAGAGCAGTCGGCAGTTTGTGGTGGGGGTGTCAGAGCAGACTGGTGGTTGCGTGGGGGTGTCAGAGCAGACTGGTGGTAGTTTTGGGGGTGTCAGAGCAGTCAGATGTTTGGGGTGGGGGTGTCAGAGTAGACAGAGTAGACACATTCGACTTGACATTCGACTTGACTTTCGACTTGACTTTCGACTTGACTTTCGACTTGACTTTCGACTCGACTTGACTTGACTTGACATTCGACTTGACATTCGACTCGACTTGACTTTCGACTCGACTTGACATTCGACTTGACATTCGACTTGACATACGACTTGACATTCGACTTGAGATTCGACTTGACATTCGACTTGACTTCCAACTTGACTTTCGACTCGACTTTCGTCTCGACTTGACTTGACATTCGACTTGACATTCGATTTGACATTCGACTTGACTTAACTTTCGACTTGACTTTCGACTTGACATTCGACTTGACTTGACATTTGACTCGACTCGACTTGACTTGACTTTCGACTTGACTTGACATTCGACTCGACTTGACATTCGACTTGACATTCGATTGACTTTCGACTTGACATTCGACTTGACTTTCGACTTGACTTCACTTTCAACTCGACTTGACATTCGACTCTACTTGACTTGACTTGACATTCGACTTGACATTCGACTCGACTTGACTTTCGACTCGACTTGACATTCGACTTGACATTCGACTTGACATACGACTTGACATTCGACTTGACATTCGACTTGACTTCCAACTTGACTTTCGACTCGACTTTCGTCTCGACTTGACTTGACATTCGACTTGACATTCGATTTGACATTCGACTTGACTTAACTTTCGACTTGACATTCGACTTGACTTGACATTTGACTCGACTCGACTTGACTTGACTTTCGACTTGACTTGACATTCGACTCGACTTGACATTCGACTTGACATTCGATTGACTTTCGACTTGACATTCGACTTGACTTTCGACTTGACTTGACTTCACTTTCGACTCGACTTGACATTCGACTCTACTTGACATTCGATTGACTTTCCACTTGACATTCGATTTGACATTCGACTTGACTTGACTTTCTATTCGACTTGACTTTCGACTTGACTTTCGACTTGACTTGACTTTCGACTCGACTTGACTTTCTACTCGACTTTCGACTTGACTTTCGACTCGACTTGACTTTCTACTCGACTTTCGACTTGACTTTCTACTCGACTTTCGACTTGACTTTCGACTTGACATTTGACTCGACTTGACTTTCGACTCGACTTGACTTTCGACTCGACTTGACTTGACTTTCGACTCGACTTGACTTTCGACTTGACTTTAGACTTGACTTGACTTTCGACTCGAAATTCGACTTGACTTGACTTTCTATTCGACTTGACTTTCGACTCGACTTGACTTTCTACTCGACTTTCGACTTGACTTTCGACTCGACTTGACTTGCGACTTGACTTTCGGCTTGACTTTCGACTTGGCATTTGATTTGACATTAGACTCGACTCGACTTGACATTCGACTCGACTTGACTTTCGACTCGACTTGACTTTCGACTCGACTTGACATTCGACTCTACTTGACAAACGACTTGACATTCGATTGACTTTCCACTTGACATTCGATTTGACATTCGACTCGACTTGACTTTCGACTCGACGTGACTTGCGACTCGACTTAACTTTCGACTTGACATTCGACTTGACATTCGACTTGACATTCGACTTGACATTCGACTTGACATTCGACTTGACATTCGACTTGACATTCGACTTGACATTCGACTTGACATTCGACTTGACATTCGACTTGACATTCGACTTGACATTCGACTTGACATTCGACTTGACATTCGACTTGACATTCGACTTGACATTCGACTTGACATTCGACTTGATATTCGACTTGACATTCGACTTGACATTCGAATTGACATTCGACTTGACATTCGAATTGACATTCGACTTGACTTTCAACTTGACTTTCGACTTGACTTTCGACTCGACTTCACATTTGACTTGACATTCTACTTGACATTTGACATTCGACTCGACTTGACTTTCGACTTGATATTCGACTTGACTTGACTTTCGACTCGACGTGACTTGCGACTCGACTTAACTTTCGACTTGACATTCGACTTGACATTCGACTTGACATTCGAATTGACATTCGACTTGACTTTCAACTCAAACATAGAATGTGTGTGTTATTATTTGACAGTTATTATGATAATTTAAACATATTTTATTTTTATAAGTTCTTTCTAATATGTAAAAAAAATAACTAAACTATTTTTAAAACTAACTACTTATACTAATGTATCAAAAAAAATAAAAATAAAAAATAAATAAACAAATATGAAAAAAAAAAAAAAACCTATCCTAGACGAAAACTTGGGCGTCATAGTACTCCTCCACATCGCTGTCGAATGGTAACGTGCCCAGAAGACTGGCAGCATTACCACGTTGAATGGCAATGCTTATTCTTTGACCAAAGAATAGGCCAGCCCTCTGGTCACGTGTACTGTCGACCAAGCGTTTAGCAAGGTCTCTTAAAAAAGAGACGTGCATTCGGACCCCATGACCCGAGCGTTTCGACGCCAAAAGGCTCAAAAAAATAATTTCCTATGAGGTTATTATATTTGCGCCGTTTGAGTGTCTCTGCTGCTGCAGCGGCAGCGCCTGCGCAGCCAGCCGAGTCAGGAAGATGGGAAGGAGCAAGGGTGTCAACACAGGTTGCATCCCAAACCAGAGGCCTTCCCAGCTTCCATGGCAATAACGACATACCGTCTGGTCTCTTGCCATCGTCACGGGCCAGGCCATTGGGTTCTAAAACAGCTGGCACGCCGGCGGTGACAAGGGCGCGACGGATTATGTCGTTAATATCGGCATGCCGTGCAATGCGACCTGCACTTCTACAACAAGACAGGCCATGGTGCCCGAGGCAGTCGACAGCTTCACCACAGTGACATCGATGTGGAGCACCACAGGGAGCACCCAAGCGAAGGCAGGTAGCGAGCCGAAAGGTAGTGTCGTCCAACATAGTGCCTACGTTGGACGACAGAAGTGCCTGTAGCCAAAGACCCGATTCCCATTCCCCCACAGCTAGGAGACGAGCACGCTCAGCAGTATTGGTGGACGTATTAAGTAATTTATACCGTACCAAGCTGGAAAGCGGCTCATCCCACTGTCTCTGGGACGATGGGTTGACGGGCAAATTTGAATTCGGGCAGGCCATTTTCCAGGCGTTCACAGCGTCAGACAAACACGGTACCTCAAAATCAACCAGTATGGATGCTAACATTTTCCTGGTTAATTTCTCAGTGCTGTGGACTGAAGACAGAAACGCTGTTAAACTTACACTAGAAATTTTGCGACTCGACTTAACTTTCGACTTGACATTCGACTTGACTTTCGACTCGACTTGACTTTCGACTCGACTTGACTTTCGACTTGACTTTCGACTCGACTTGACTTGACTTTCGACTTGACTTGACATTCGACTTGACATTCGACTTGACATTCGACTTGACATTCGAATTTACATTCGACTTGACTTTCAACTTGACTTTCGACTTGACTTTCGACTCGACTTGACATTTGACTTGACATTCTACTTGGCATTTGAACTGACATTCGACTCGACTTGACATTTGACTTAACATTCTACTTGACATTTGACTTGACATTCGACTCGACTTGACTTTCGACTTGACTTTCGACTTGACTTGACTTTCGTCTCGACTTGACTTTCGACTTGACTTTCTACTCGACTTTCGACTTGACTTTCGACTCGACTTGCGACTTGACTTTCGACTCGACTTGACTTGACTTTCGACTCGACTTGACATTCGACTTGACTTTCGACTTGACATTCGACTTGACATTCGACTTGACTTTCGACTTGACATTCGACTTGACTTTCGACTTGACATTCGAATTGACATTCGACTTGACATGACATTCGACTTGACATTCGATTTGACATTCGACTCGACTTGACTTTCGACTTGACTTTCGACTTGAATTTCGACTTGACATTTGACACGACTTGACTTTCGACTCGACTTGACTTGACTTTCGACTCGACTTGACATTCTACTCGACTTTCGACTTGACTTTCGATTTGACTTTCGACTTGACATTCGACTTGACATTTGACTCGACTTGACTTTCGACTCGACTTGACTTGACTTTCGACTTGACATTCGACTTGACTTTCGACTCGACTTGACTTTCGACTTGACTTGACTTTCGACTTGACTTTCGACTTGACTTTCGACTCGACTTGCGACTTGACTTTCGACTCGACTTGACTTTCGACTTGACTTTCGACTTGACTTTCGACTCGACTTGACTTTCGATTTGACTTTCGATTTGACATTCGACTTGACATTTGACTCGACTTGACTTTCGACTCGACTTGACTTGACTTTCGACTCGACTTGACTTGACTTTCGACTTGACTTTCGACTTGACATTCGACTTGACTTTCGACTTGACTTTCGACTTGACTTTCGTCTTGACTTGACTTTCGACTTGACTTTCTACTCGACTTTCGACTTGACTTGACTTTCGACTCGACTTGCGACTTGACTTTCGACTCGACTTGACTTTCGACTCGACTTGACTTGACTTTCGACTCGACTTGACTTGACTTTCGACTCGACTTGACTTTCGACTTGACATTCGACTTGACATTCGACTTGACTTTCGACTTGACATTCGACTTGACTTTCGACTTGACATTCGAATTGACATTCGACTTGACATGACATTCGACTTGACATTCGACTTGACATTCGAATTGACATTCGATTTGACATTCGACTCGACTTAACTTGACTTTCGACTTGACTTGACTTTCAACTTGACTTGACTTTCGACTTGACTTTCGACTCGACTTGACTTTCTACTCGACTTTCGACTTGACTTTCGACTCGACTTGACATTTGACTTGACATTCTACTTGACATTTGACTTGACATTCGACTCGACTTGACTTTCGACTTGATATTTGACTTGACATTCGATTTGACTTTCGACTTGACATTCAACTTGACATTCGACTTGATTGACTCGACTTGACTTTCGACTCGACTTGACTTTCGACTCGACTTGACTTTCGACTCGACTTGACTTGACTTGACTTTCGATTTGACATTCGACTTGACATTCGACTTGACATTTGACTTGACATTCGACTTGACTTGACTTTCGACTTGAATTTCGACTTGACATTCGACTTGACATTTGACTCGACTTGACTTTCGACTCGACTTGACTTGACTTTCGACTTGACTTTCGATTTGGCTTTCGACTTGACATTCGACTTGACATTCGACTTGACATTTGACTCGACTTGACTTTCGACTTGACTTTCGACTCGACTTGACTTTCGTCTTGACTTGACTTTCGAGTCGACTTGACTTTCTACTCGACTTTCGACTTGACTTGACTTTCGACTCGACTTGCGACTTGACTTTCGACTCGACTTGACTTGACTTTCGACTCGACTTGACTTTCGACTTGACTTTCGACTTGACTTTCGATTTGACTTTCGACTTGACTTGACTTTCTACTCGACTTTCGACTTGACTTTCGACTTGACTTTCGACTTGACTTTCGATTTGACTTTCGACTTGACTTGACTTTCTACTCGACTTTCGACTTGACTTTCGACTCGACTTGACTTGCGACTTGACTTTGGACTTGACTTGACTTTCGACTTGACATTCGACTTGACATTTGACTCGACTTGACTTTCGACTCGACTTGACTTGACTTTCGACTTGACTTTCGACTTGATATTCCACTTGACATTCCACTTGACCTTCGATTTGACATTTGACTTTACATTTGACTTGACATTCGACTCGACTCGACTTAACTTTCGACTCGACTTTCGACTTGACATTCGACTTGACTTTCGACTTGACTTTCGACTTGATATTCGACTTGACTTGACTTTCGACTCGACTTGACATTCGACTCGACTTAACTTTCGACTTGACATTCGACTTGACATTCGACTTGACATTCGACTTGACATTCGAATTGACATTCGACTTGACTTTCAACTTGACTTTCGACTTGACTTTCGACTCGACTTGACATTTGACTTGACATTCTACTTGACATTTGACTTGACATTCGACTCGACTTGACTTTCGACTTGATATTTGACTTGACATTCGATTTGACTTTCGACTTGACATTCAACTTGACATTCGACTTGATTGACTCGACTTGACTTTCGACTCGACTTGACTTTCGACTCGACTTGACTTTCGACTTGACTTGACTTGACTTTCGATTTGACATTCGACTTGACATTCGACTTGACATTTGACTTGACATTCGACTTGACTTGACTTTCGACTTGACTTGACTTTCGACTTGACTTGACTTTCGACTTGACTTTCGACTCGACTTGACTTGACTTTCGACTTGACTTTCGACTCGACTTGACTTTCGACTTGACTTGACTTTCGATTTGACATTCGACTTGACATTCGACTTGACATTTGACTTGACATTCGACTTGACTTGACTTTCGACTTGACTTGACTTTCGACTTGACTTTCGACTCGACTTGACTTGACTTTCGACTTGACTTTCGACTCGACTTGACTTTCGACTCGACTTGACTTTCGACTTGACTTTCGATTTGACATTCGACTTGACATTCGACTTGACATTCGACTTGACATTTGACTTGACATTCGACTCGACTTAACTTTCGACTTGACATTCGACTTGACATTCGACTTGACATTCGACTTGACATTCGAATTGACATTCGACTTGACTTTCAACTTGACTTTCGACTTGACTTTCGACTCGACTTGACATTTGACTTGACATTCTACTTGACATTTGACTTGACATTCGACTCGACTTGACTTTCGACTTGATATTTGACTTGACATTCGATTTGACTTTCGACTTGACATTCAACTTGACATTCGACTTGATTGACTCGACTTGACTTTCGACTCGACTTGACTTTCGACTCGACTTGACTTTCGACTTGACTTGACTTGACTTTCGATTTGACATTCGACTTGACATTCGACTTGACATTTGACTTGACATTCGACTTGACTTGACTTTCGACTTGACTTGACTTTCGACTTGACTTTCGACTCGACTTGACTTGACTTTCGACTTGACTTTCGACTCGACTTGACTTTCGACTCGACTTGACTTTCGACTTGACTTTCGATTTGACATTCGACTTGACATTCGACTTGACATTTGACTTGACATTCGACTTGACTTGACTTTCGACTTGACTTGACTTTCGACTTGACTTTCGACTCGACTTGACTTGACTTTCGACTTGACTTTCGACTCGACTTGACTTTCGACTCGACTTGACTTTCGACTTGACTTTCGATTTGACATTCGACTTGACATTCGACTTGACATTTGACTTGACATTCGACTTGACTTGACTTTCGACTTGACTTTCGACTCGACTTGACTTGACTTTCGACTTGACTTTCGACTCGACTTGACTTTCGACTTGACTTGACTTGACTTTCGATTTGACATTCGACTTGACATTCGACTTGACATTTGACTTGACATTCGACTTGACTTGACTTTCGACTTGAATTTCGACTTGACATTTGACACGACTTGACTTTCGACTCGACTTGACTTGACTTTCGACTCGACTTGACTTTCGACTCGACTTGACTTGACTTTCGACTTGACTTGACTTTCGACTTGACTTTCGATTTGACTTTCGACTTGACATTCGACTTGACATTTGACTCGACTTGACTTTCGACTCGACTTGACTTGACTTTCGACTTGACATTCGACTTGACTTTCGACTCGACTTGACTTTCGACTTGACATTCGACTTGACTTGACTTTCGACTTGACTTTCGACTCGACTTGACTTTCTACTCGACTTTCGACTTGAGTTTCGATTTGACTTTCGACTTGACATTCGACTTGACACTCGACTTGACTTGACTTTCGACTTGACTTGACTTTCGACTTGACTTTCGACTCGACTTGACTTGACTTTCGACTTGACTTTCGACTCGACTTGACTTTCGACTCGACTTGACTTGACTTTCGACTTGACTTGACATTCGACTTGACATTCGACTTTACATTCGACTTGACATTCGAATTGACATTCGAATTGACTTTCAACTTGACTTTCGACTTGACTTTCGACTCGACTTGACATTTGACTTGACATTCTACTTGACATTTGAACTGACATTCGACTCGACTTGACATTTGACTTAACATTCTACTTGACATTTGACTTGACATTCGACTCGACTTGACTTTCGACTTGACTTTCGACTTGACTTGACTTTCGTCTTGACTTGACTTTCGACTTGACTTTCGACTCGACTTGACTTTCTACTCGACTTTCGACTTGACTTGACTTTCGACTCGACTTGACTTACGACTTGACTTTCGACTTGACATTCGACTTGACTTTCGACTCGACTTACGACTTGACTTTCGACTCAACTTGACTTTTGACTCGACTTGACTTTCGACTCGACTTGACTTTCGACTTGACTTTACTTTCGATTTGACATTTGACTTGACATTCGACTTGACATTTGACTTGACATTCGACTTGACTTGACTTTCGACTTGACTTTCGACTTGACATTCGACTTGACATTCGACTTGACATTCGACTTGACATTCTACTTGACATTTGACTTGACATTCGACTCGACTTGACTTTCGACTTGATATTTGACTTGACATTCGATTTGACATTCGACTTGACATTCGACTTGACATTCGACTTGACATTCGATTTGACATTCGACTCGACTTGACTTGACTTTCGACTTGACTTGACTTTCGACTTGACTTGACTTTCGACTTGACTTGACTTTCGACTTGACTTGACTTTCGACTTGACTTGACTTTCGACTCGACTTGACTTTCGACTGGACTTGACTTTCGACTTGACTTTCGACTCGACTTGACTTGACTATCGACTTGACTTTCGATTTGACTTTCGACTTGACATTCGACTTGACATTTGACTCGACTTGACTTTCGACTCGACTTAACTTGACTTTCGACTTGACTTTCGACTTGATATTCCACTTGACATTCCACTTGACCTTCGATTTGACATTTGACTTTACATTTGACTTGACATTCGACTCGACTCGACTTAACTTTCGACTCGACTTTCGACTTGACATTCGACTTGACTTTCGACTTGACTTTCGACTTGATATTCGACTTGACTTGACTTTCGACTCGACTTGACATTCGACTCGACTTAACTTTCGACTTGACATTCGACTTGACATTCGACTTGACATTCGACTTGACATTCGAATTGACATTCGACTTGACTTTCAACTTGACTTTCGACTTGACTTTCGACTCGACTTGACATTTGACTTGACATTCTACTTGACATTTGACTTGACATTCGACTCGACTTGACTTTCGACTTGATATTTGACTTGACATTCGATTTGACTTTCGACTTGACATTCAACTTGACATTCGACTTGATTGACTCGACTTGACTTTCGACTCGACTTGACTTTCGACTCGACTTGACTTTCGACTTGACTTGACTTGACTTTCGATTTGACATTCGACTTGACATTCGACTTGACATTTGACTTGACATTCGACTTGACTTGACTTTCGACTTGACTTGACTTTCGACTTGACTTTCGACTCGACTTGACTTGACTTTCGACTTGACTTTCGACTCGACTTGACTTTCGACTCGACTTGACTTTCGACTTGACTTGACTTTCGATTTGACATTCGACTTGACATTCGACTTGACATTTGACTTGACATTCGACTTGACTTGACTTTCGACTTGACTTGACTTTCGACTTGACTTTCGACTCGACTTGACTTGACTTTCGACTTGACTTTCGACTCGACTTGACTTTCGACTCGACTTGACTTTCGACTTGACTTTCGATTTGACATTCGACTTGACATTCGACTTGACATTTGACTTGACATTCGACTCGACTTAACTTTCGACTTGACATTCGACTTGACATTCGACTTGACATTCGACTTGACATTCGAATTGACATTCGACTTGACTTTCAACTTGACTTTCGACTTGACTTTCGACTCGACTTGACATTTGACTTGACATTCTACTTGACATTTGACTTGACATTCGACTCGACTTGACTTTCGACTTGATATTTGACTTGACATTCGATTTGACTTTCGACTTGACATTCAACTTGACATTCGACTTGATTGACTCGACTTGACTTTCGACTCGACTTGACTTTCGACTCGACTTGACTTTCGACTTGACTTGACTTGACTTTCGATTTGACATTCGACTTGACATTCGACTTGACATTTGACTTGACATTCGACTTGACTTGACTTTCGACTTGACTTGACTTTCGACTTGACTTTCGACTCGACTTGACTTGACTTTCGACTTGACTTTCGACTTGACTTTCGACTCGACTTGACTTTCGACTCGACTTGACTTTCGACTTGACTTTCGATTTGACATTCGACTTGACATTCGACTTGACATTTGACTTGACATTCGACTTGACTTGACTTTCGACTTGACTTGACTTTCGACTTGACTTTCGACTCGACTTGACTTGACTTTCGACTCGACTTGACTTTCGACTCGACTTGACTTTCGACTTGACTTTCGATTTGACATTCGACTTGACATTCGACTTGACATTTGACTTGACATTCGACTTGACTTGACTTTCGACTTGACTTGACTTTCGACTTGACTTTCGACTCGACTTGACTTGACTTTCGACTTGACTTTCGACTCGACTTGACTTTCGACTTGACTTGACTTGACTTTCGATTTGACATTCGACTTGACATTCGACTTGACATTTGACTTGACATTCGACTTGACTTGACTTTCGACTTGAATTTCGACTTGACATTTGACACGACTTGACTTTCGACTCGACTTGACTTGACTTTCGACTCGACTTGACTTTCGACTCGACTTGACTTGACTTTCGACTTGACTTGACTTTCGACTTGACTTTCGATTTGACTTTCGACTTGACATTCGACTTGACATTTGACTCGACTTGACTTTCGACTCGACTTGACTTGACTTTCGACTTGACTTTCGACTCGACTTGACTTTCGACTCGACTTGACTTGACTTTCGACTTGACTTGACATTCGACTTGACATTCGACTTTACATTCGACTTGACATTCGAATTGACATTCGAATTGACTTTCAACTTGACTTTCGACTTGACTTTCGACTCGACTTGACATTTGACTTGACATTCTACTTGACATTTGAACTGACATTCGACTCGACTTGACATTTGACTTAACATTCTACTTGACATTTGACTTGACATTCGACTCGACTTGACTTTCGACTTGACTTTCGACTTGACTTGACTTTCGTCTTGACTTGACTTTCGACTTGACTTGACTTTCTACTCGACTTTCGACTTGACTTGACTTTCGACTCGACTTGACTTACGACTTGACTTTCGACTTGACATTCGACTTGACTTTCGACTCGACTTACGACTTGACTTTCGACTCAACTTGACTTTTGACTCGACTTGACTTTCGACTCGACTTGACTTTCGACTTGACTTTACTTTCGATTTGACATTTGACTTGACATTCGACTTGACATTTGACTTGACATTCGACTTGACTTGACTTTCGACTTGACTTTCGACTTGACATTCGACTTGACATTCGACTTGACATTCTACTTGACATTTGACTTGACATTCGACTCGACTTGACTTTCGACTTGATATTTGACTTGACATTCGATTTGACATTCGACTTGACATTCGACTTGACATTCGACTTGACATTCGATTTGACATTCGACTCGACTTGACTTGACTTTCGACTTGACTTGACTTTCGACTTGACTTGACTTTCGACTTGACTTGACTTTCGACTTGACTTGACTTTCGACTCGACTTGACTTTCGACTGGACTTGACTTTCGACTTGACTTTCGACTCGACTTGACTTGTCTATCGACTTGACTTTCGATTTGACTTTCGACTTGACATTCGACTTGACATTTGACTCGACTTGACTTTCGACTCGACTTGACTTGACTTTCGACTTGACTTTCGACTTGATATTCCACTTGACATTCCACTTGACCTTCGATTTGACATTTGACTTTACATTTGACTTGACATTCGACTCGACTCGACTTAACTTTCGACTCGACTTTCGACTTGACATTCGACTTGACTTTCGACTTGACTTTCGACTTGATATTCGACTTGACTTGACTTTCGACTCGACTTGACATTCGACTCGACTTAACTTTCGACTTGACATTCGACTTGACATTCGACTTGACATTCGACTTGACATTCGAATTGACATTCGACTTGACTTTCAACTTGACTTTCGACTTGACTTTCGACTCGACTTGACATTTGACTTGACATTCTACTTGACATTTGACTTGACATTCGACTCGACTTGACTTTCGACTTGATATTTGACTTGACATTCGATTTGACTTTCGACTTGACATTCAACTTGACATTCGACTTGATTGACTCGACTTGACTTTCGACTCGACTTGACTTTCGACTCGACTTGACTTTCGACTTGACTTGACTTGACTTTCGATTTGACATTCGACTTGACATTCGACTTGACATTTGACTTGACATTCGACTTGACTTGACTTTCGACTTGACTTGACTTTCGACTTGACTTTCGACTCGACTTGACTTGACTTTCGACTTGACTTTCGACTCGACTTGACTTTCGACTCGACTTGACTTTCGACTTGACTTGACTTTCGATTTGACATTCGACTTGACATTCGACTTGACATTTGACTTGACATTCGACTTGACTTGACTTTCGACTTGACTTGACTTTCGACTTGACTTTCGACTCGACTTGACTTGACTTTCGACTTGACTTTCGACTCGACTTGACTTTCGACTCGACTTGACTTTCGACTTGACTTTCGATTTGACATTCGACTTGACATTCGACTTGACATTTGACTTGACATTCGACTCGACTTAACTTTCGACTTGACATTCGACTTGACATTCGACTTGACATTCGACTTGACATTCGAATTGACATTCGACTTGACTTTCAACTTGACTTTCGACTTGACTTTCGACTCGACTTGACATTTGACTTGACATTCTACTTGACATTTGACTTGACATTCGACTCGACTTGACTTTCGACTTGATATTTGACTTGACATTCGATTTGACTTTCGACTTGACATTCAACTTGACATTCGACTTGATTGACTCGACTTGACTTTCGACTCGACTTGACTTTCGACTCGACTTGACTTTCGACTTGACTTGACTTGACTTTCGATTTGACATTCGACTTGACATTCGACTTGACATTTGACTTGACATTCGACTTGACTTGACTTTCGACTTGACTTGACTTTCGACTTGACTTTCGACTCGACTTGACTTGACTTTCGACTTGACTTTCGACTCGACTTGACTTTCGACTCGACTTGACTTTCGACTTGACTTTCGATTTGACATTCGACTTGACATTCGACTTGACATTTGACTTGACATTCGACTTGACTTGACTTTCGACTTGACTTGACTTTCGACTTGACTTTCGACTCGACTTGACTTGACTTTCGACTTGACTTTCGACTCGACTTGACTTTCGACTCGACTTGACTTTCGACTTGACTTTCGATTTGACATTCGACTTGACATTCGACTTGACATTTGACTTGACATTCGACTTGACTTGACTTTCGACTTGACTTGACTTTCGACTTGACTTTCGACTCGACTTGACTTGACTTTCGACTTGACTTTCGACTCGACTTGACTTTCGACTTGACTTGACTTGACTTTCGATTTGACATTCGACTTGACATTCGACTTGACATTTGACTTGACATTCGACTTGACTTGACTTTCGACTTGAATTTCGACTTGACATTTGACACGACTTGACTTTCGACTCGACTTGACTTGACTTTCGACTCGACTTGACTTTCGACTCGACTTGACTTGACTTTCGACTTGACTTGACTTTCGACTTGACTTTCGATTTGACTTTCGACTTGACATTCGACTTGACATTTGACTCGACTTGACTTTCGACTCGACTTGACTTGACTTTCGACTTGACATTCGACTTGACTTTCGACTCGACTTGACTTTCGACTTGACATTCGACTTGACTTGACTTTCGACTTGACTTTCGACTCGACTTGACTTTCTACTCGACTTTCGACTTGAGTTTCGATTTGACTTTCGACTTGACATTCGACTTGACACTCGACTTGACTTGACTTTCGACTTGACTTGACTTTCGACTTGACTTTCGACTCGACTTGACTTGACTTTCGACTTGACTTTCGACTCGACTTGACTTTCGACTCGACTTGACTTGACTTTCGACTTGACTTGACATTCGACTTGACATTCGACTTTACATTCGACTTGACATTCGAATTGACATTCGAATTGACTTTCAACTTGACTTTCGACTTGACTTTCGACTCGACTTGACATTTGACTTGACATTCTACTTGACATTTGAACTGACATTCGACTCGACTTGACATTTGACTTAACATTCTACTTGACATTTGACTTGACATTCGACTCGACTTGACTTTCGACTTGACTTTCGACTTGACTTGACTTTCGTCTTGACTTGACTTTCGACTTGACTTTCGACTCGACTTGACTTTCTACTCGACTTTCGACTTGACTTGACTTTCGACTCGACTTGACTTACGACTTGACTTTCGACTTGACATTCGACTTGACTTTCGACTCGACTTACGACTTGACTTTCGACTCAACTTGACTTTTGACTCGACTTGACTTTCGACTCGACTTGACTTTCGACTTGACTTTACTTTCGATTTGACATTTGACTTGACATTCGACTTGACATTTGACTTGACATTCGACTTGACTTGACTTTCGACTTGACTTTCGACTTGACATTCGACTTGACATTCGACTTGACATTCTACTTGACATTTGACTTGACATTCGACTCGACTTGACTTTCGACTTGATATTTGACTTGACATTCGATTTGACATTCGACTTGACATTCGACTTGACATTCGACTTGACATTCGACTTGACATTCGACTTGACATTCGATTTGACATTCGACTCGACTTGACTTGACTTTCGACTTGACTTGACTTTCGACTTGACTTGACTTTCGACTTGACTTGACTTTCGACTTGACTTGACTTTCGACTTGACTTGACTTTCGACTCGACTTGACTTTCGACTGGACTTGACTTTCGACTTGACTTTCGACTCGACTTGACTTGACTATCGACTTGACTTTCGATTTGACTTTCGACTTGACATTCGACTTGACATTTGACTCGACTTGACTTTCGACTCGACTTGACTTGACTTTCGACTTGACATTCGACTTGACTTTCGACTCGACTTGACTTTCGACTTGACATTCGACTTGACTTGATTTTCGACTTGACTTGACTTTTTTCGACTTGACTTTCTACTCGACTTTCGACTTGACTTTCGACTCGACTTGCGACTTGACTTTCGACTCGACTTCACTTTCGACTCGACTTGACTTTCGACTTGACTTTCGACTTGACTTTCGATTTGACTTTCGACTTGACATTCGACTTGACATTCGACTTGATTGACTCGACTTGACTTTCGACTCGACTTGACTTTCGACTCGCCTTGACTTTCTACTCGACTTTCGACTTGACTTTCGATTTGACTTTCGACTTGACATTCGACTTGACATTCGACTTGACATTTGACTCGACTTGACTTTCGACTCGACTTGACTTTCGACTCGACTTGACTTTCGACTCGACTTGACTTGACTTTCGACTTGACTTTCGACTCGACTTGACTTTCGACTTGACTTTCGACTCGACTTGACTTGACTTTCGACTTGACTTGACTTTCGACTTGACTTTCGATTTGACTTTCGACTTGACATTCGACTTGACATTTGACTCGACTTGACTTTCGACTCGACTTTCGACTTGTCTTGACTTTCGACTCGACTTGCGACTTGACTTTCGACTCGACTTGCGACTTGACTTTCGACTTGACTTTCGATTTGACTTTCGACTTGACTTTCGATTTGACTTTCGACTTGACATTCGACTTGACATTCGACTTGATTGACTCGACTTGACTTTCGACTTGACTTGACTTTCGACTCGACTTGACTTTCGACTCGACTTGACTTGACATTCGACTTGACTTGACTTTCGCCTCGACTTGACTTACGACTTGACTTTCGACTTGACTTTCGACTTGACTTGACTTTCGACTCGACTTACGACTTGACTTTCGACTCAACTTGACTTTTGACTCGACTTGACTTTCGACTCGACTTGACTTTCGACTTGACTTGACTTTCGACTTGACTTGACTTTCGATTTGACATTCGACTTGACATTCGACTTGACATTTGACTTGACATTCGACTTGACTTGACTTTCGACTTGACTTTCGACTTGACATTCGACTTGACATTCGACTTGATATTCGACTTCACATTCGATTTGACATTCGACTTGACATTCGATTTGACATTCGACTTGACATTCGACTTGACTTTCGACTTACTTTCGACTTGACTTTCGACTTACTTTCGACTTGACTTTCGACTTGACTTTCGACTCGACTTGACTTACGACTTGACTTTCGACTTGACTTTCGACTTGACTTGACTTTCGACTCGACTTACGACTTGACTTTCGACTCAACTTGACTTTTGACTCGACTTGACTTTCGACTCGACTTGACTTTCGACTTGACTTGACTTTCGACTTGACTTGACTTTCGATTTGACATTCGACTTGACATTCGACTTGACATTTGACTTGACATTCGACTTGACTTGACTTTCGACTTGACTTTCGACTTGACATTCGACTTGACATTCGACTTGATATTCGACTTCACATTCGATTTGACATTCGACTTGACATTCGACTTGACATTCGACTTGACTTTCGACTTACTTTCGACTTGACTTTCGACTTACTTTCGACTTGACTTTCGACTTGACTTTCGACTCGACTTGACTTTCGACTCGACTTTCGACTCGACTTCGTCACAGCAGACTGGTGGTTGCGTGGGGGAGTCAGAGCAGACTGTTGGTTGTGGTGGGAGTGTCAGAGCAGTCAGATGTTTGTGAGGGGGGGGTGTCAGAGCAGACTGGTGGTTGTGGTGGGAGTGTCAGGTTCAAACTGGTGGTTGTAGTGGTGGTGTCAGAGCAGACTGGTGGTTGTGGTGGCGGTGTCAGAGCAGTCTGATGTCAAAGTCAAAGTCAAAGTCAAAGTTTTTTATTTCAAGTAGGCCTTTTCAGGCACTTTTAAAAAGTCGAGACTCTAGGCGCACGGTTCCAAAGGGGGTAGGTCCTATGGAGAAGGGACCGGCAAGAAACTCCATGGATACTCTTTTCAAAAACAATGTTGATGTTTGTGGAGGTGGTGTCAGAGCAGTCAGTTGTTTGTGTTTGGGGTGTCAGAGCAGACTGGTGGTTGTGGTGGGAGTGTCAGGTTCAAACTGGTGGTTGTAGTGGTGGTGTCAGAGCAGTCAGATGTTTGTGAGGGGGGGGGGGGGGGGGGGGGTGTCAGAGCAGACTGGTGGTTGTGGTGGGAGTGTCAGGTTCAAACTGGTGGTTGTAGTGGTGGTGTCAGAGCAGACTGGTGGTTGCGTGGGGGTTCCAGAGCAGACTGTTGGTTGTGGTGGGAGTGTCAGAGCAGTCAGATGTTTGTGAGGGGGGGGGCGTCAGAGCAGACTGGTGGTTGTGGTAGGAGTGTCAGGTTCAAACTGGTGGTTGTAGTGGTGGTGTCAGAGCAGACTGGTGGTTGCGTGGGGGTGTCAGAGCAGACTATTGGTTGTGGTGGGAGTGTCCGAGCAGTCAGATGTTTGTGAGGGGGGGGTGTCAGAGCAGACTGGTGGTAGTTTTGGGGGTGTCAGAGCAGTCTAATGATTGTGGTGTGGGTGTCAGAGCAGTCTGATATTTGTGGTGGCGGTGTCAAAGCAGTCTGATGTTTGTGGTGGTGGTGTCAGAGCAGTCAGTTGTTTGTGTTTGGGGTGTCAGGGTCAATCTGGTTGCTGTGGCGGGGGGTGTCAGAGCAGACTGGTGGTTGTGGTGAGAGTGTCAGGTTCAATCTGGGGGTTGTGGTGGTGGTGCCAGAGCAGTCGGGTGGTTGTGTTGGTGGTGTCAGAGCAGTCGGGTGGTTGTGTTGGTGGTTTCAGAGCAGTAGGGTGTTAGTGTTGGGGGTGTCAGAGCAGTCTAATGTTTGTGGTGTGGGTGTGAGAGCAGTGAGATGTTTGTGGTGGGTGGTGTCAGAGCAGTCAGATGTTTGTGGTGGGGGTGTCAGCGCAGTCGGGTGGTTGTGGCGGGGGGTGAAATCTCAAATCCAAACTCTCAAACCTCAAATCACAATTTCTCACACTCTCAAATATCAACCTCCCAAATTCCCAAATCTCAAATTCACAAATCTGAAATTTTATTTTTTACAGCTGACTCAATAGTGTAGTGGTCGCAAGCGCGACTGCTGTGCGTGAGGTTCTGGATTCGGTTCCCGGGTCGGGGAAATTGTTATTGGGTTTTTCTGTATAGAAATCCTCAGTAGCAGCACCGAGGGGTTGGGGTTATGCCCGGTTGATGGCAACAGGCTCGTCCCCTGTTACATGGCTTACGTGACTTAATAACAGCATCGGCGAAATGTGGGTGCACAATAGTAGATACGTCTTTGTGGCTTAGTCTAACCTTTCCGGGATACAGGCGTGATGCTTGCCATGTTATGTTTTTCCATAAAGTGTTCTTTCATAAAGTGTAATTTATTATTCTGTAGGTACAGCGATTAGGTATTAATATAAATAAAACTAGCAAAGTTAATCACTCCGATCACTCTGTCTTCTCCCAATTTATTACGTATAAATAGGCGAAGTGGATTTAATACGTATGGATAATACTTTCTCGCTCGCACACCGACTATCTGTTTCATTCATAGCAACTAAAGAAGTACAAATTATTTTCTAACAAAAGATTGGCGGGAAGTATGTTGCACAAAACTGGTTTTAAGAGGGCGTGGTTTTCGCTGTGGTCACAAGTTGGGTGCAAGCGATTTTAGCCTTATAGGTGGTTCACCGGTAATGTCGCCCATTGTACATATCTACATCTAACATGCACGTACACCTAGACAGAGAACTACCTAAAGGCTATGGTAACTAATATTTGTTACAAATGGAAATAAAACCCTTAGTGGTGAAATACAAACGAACTGATATGTAAATACAATTAAAAAAATTAATCGCTAGTACTACATCTTCGCAACTGCAGTCACGACGTAGTTCCGAAGGTTTTAACAGATGGCGCTAGTTTATTCCAGTACGATGTACCACTACGGATTATTGAATCACAACATGTACCTATTCCTTTGCCTAGCAGAAAGTATTCTCATTTGAGAATATAAGTGCGTCGCCTCGCTCCCACCTTTGGCTTCCCATAAGAGCGCCACCGGCGATCGCACCTCTATTCTTTTACTCGAACCTTTCTGAAAGAATACACATTGGGTACGTGTACACGAATCCGCAAAAAAACAATATCATTCAATTATAAACTGTAAATATTGAATATGACTGTTTGTGCGATTTAGCGACCACACAAGCTAAACCTTATTTTCTGTGGACTTGAGAACTAGTGTAGAGTTGATGAACGACAAATAAATCCAAACTATTTTGACGGCAACAATTAAAGGAGCAAAAGGCTATTTTAAAATCGTTTTGTTTACTGGTTAAGTTTAGATTCTTATGGCCTTCAATCGACCAGATAAACGCGGCAATCGGCAAATACCCGTTTTTTCTCGCGGATTGAACAATGTGTTAAACAATAAGCCTTAAATTTTGACTGTACAGTCCAACTGTACAGATAAAATGTTAGGTTAGGGTAGGTGAGTAAAACATTTTGTAGGCTGTATGGACGTTGTATTAATCAGTGCGTAGCGGCCTTTAAGTTCGTTAAATGTTTCGTGGCTAACATTTTTTTGTTTTTTGTGTTACTGACAGCAACCATTACTATGTGACCCTTAGCTGTGACTCAATGTACTGAAATAAAATATATTATTTACCTTTTTTTTCAATACTCCAAACTCAATAACTTTATTGCAACCCATAATGTATACAAAGGCTGGTGGGTAAAAATTAAAGAGAAACAATTATGGAACCTGTCGGGCACAGCAAGTTAGTTTTTTAGAGGAGAGGATGAAGAGCGCTTTTTAAAACATAATATATTGAAAAAGGCAGAAAATCTGATATTTATATATTTAAGTAAGTAGGTATTATTATTGTGTAGATTTATATTAATTTTATTTATTAATATTCATATATTTATTTATTGTTTATAATTTTATTCTAGATAATGTATTAATTTTTATTATTTATTTTATATATTAATTTATATATTAGCTGTAATTTTAATTAACTAAATTGTAAGTAGTTAAAGATATTGCACGGTAAGTAAGGTAAATAAATATATTTAAGTACTGCTTGTTTATCCTCGTTATTCCTATTACCCTAGTTGGAATTTATCTTTGAGGTATTCGTCAATTGTGTAATAACTTTTATCTAAGAGAAATCGTTTTAATTTATTGGTAAATATATTATTTGTTTCTGTGTTTTTTATGTATTCAGGTAATTTATTGTAGATTTTAATGGATGTAACAAACGCACTAGAGGAGTGCATTTTTAATCGTGAAGTTGGTAAATTGAGTCTGTTTCCAAGTCTAAGTTTGATTTTTGTTTGAATGTCTTCTCTTTTGCTGTAGAATTGTGGGTACTTCCTTACAAATTTGCAAATTTCAAATATATAGAGGCAGGGTAGCGTTAAGATGTTTAGTTCTTTGAAGTTTGGTTTACATGAGTGTCTTCGATGTTAATCAATATTCTTATTAGTTTCTTCTGTATTGTAAATAGCGAAGGCGCGTCTGTACTGTTACCCCATAATATAATTCCATATCTAAGCCAAGCGAACGAATACGCATAGTATGTTACTATTGCTGTTTTGAGGTCTGTTGTTTTCTTTATTTCTCTGAGGGCATATGCAAATTTAGATAACTTAGTTTTTAATTTATGTATGTGTGGTTTCCAGTCTATGTGTGTATCTATGTCTAAGCCTAAAAGGGTGAATTTATTAACTATTTCTAATTTGGATCCTTTGTATTCAAAATTTATATTTATGGGGGTTTTTTGTCGCGGGTGAAAAGTAATTATTTTTGTCTTATTAAAGTTAATTTCGAGGTTGTGTTCGTTCATCCAATATGTTGTGGTGTCAAGTATAGATGTTAGTGTTTGGTTTAAGTTTTGGTTATTGTTACATGATGTTAAAATAGAGACGTCTTCGGCAAACAATACGCACGTTTCGTTTATGTGGTTAGGGAGATCGTTTATGTAGACTAAGAACAGTAGGCATCCTATGACACTTCCCTGTGGTATGGAGGCGTTAACGGGTATATTTCGAGTTAACCTTATTTCGAGTTAATTCATCGCCCGCACAATACAGTTAACAGTGACCTTTTATTTTAACTGTCCACAGTGGAGTGCCGTACCTTAGTTGATTGATCGAACGATCGATTTATTTTAATAACATTTTTTTTGTGTCAATGTCTTTTAATGCTCATACCTTCCAAGCTCTAAGTATACATGGACGTGCACGAGGGGGTGGCCTCTTTACAGTCACTCCCTTCGGGAAGTGCCGATCGGCACGACACCGTGGTGGGCTTCGGTGCGGTCTTCTAAGAGTTCCCGAGGCCCGCCATATGGTGTCGAGGCGCACCACCGTGGTGAGTTTAGCCGGTAGGAGTCCGGCACACGGTATCGTAGTGTATCTTAAGATATACTGACGATGTGCAAAAGATACATGTATAATTATTTATCTTTTGCATATCATGCTTAGATAACAAGATTTTTTTTTTTTTAACAACCTTTTATTAACAAAAAGACTTCGTAAATAAATACATTATAAGAAAGCGTTGGATTGTGATCATAATACAATACCGTCAGATATCATCGTATCTTAGCCCGGAAGGTCGGTTAAGTGAAGTGGATATTTTTTGAATCTTTGTCCCACTCTACAAACACGACCTACACGACCTGTAGCAATCTGTTTGTGACAGGCGTAAATCGCGCGATAGCTACTGCCAAACATCATTTTTCTGTCATAATTATATTGGCCAACAGTGAGGCTGCTGTCACATTACCGTCGCGTTGCTGTCGCTTTTTTTTACGTAATTAGGGTGCCGGAACTAATATCTACAGGTCAGACAAAGATTTGAGACCCACCTACCGCAGCAGTAGACCGCTCAACTACTGCGCCAAACCTGCCTTCGGAGAATAGAATATAAATATCGAAGGTATATATTTAACATTCCACGCTATAATACTTATACATGTGGGGTTTAGATGAATGTTTGACTTAAACATGTCACCAAAACATTGTGATTAAACTTCTAGTTAAGTACTAGTAGCAAGTACCTAGTTGTCAACGCAGCTCCTAAAAGAAGCTTTTATGAGCTTTATTTATAAAATAAAAATGGTTTAATAATTGAACGGGCTCGAACCGTTTAAACACAAAATGTTGCATTAAGAATGCCTCTCTGGATCAATATACAACATGGACGAATGAATAATATTAATAATAATATGTAAAATATTGTTTTAATTTAAAATAACTTTACAACGCAGAGTAACTAATTACAGCTACAGCTGTAAAAAACTGTTCATATTTAAAACTTGCGCACGATTTTATTATTTACATGGTTTATGTGGGTAAGTAAAAACTTACAGCAATCAAACTTATTATTTAACGTACTGTTTTATTATCCTATCCTACTAATATTATAAATGCGAAAGTTTGTGAGGATAGTTGGATGGATGGATCTTTGTTACTCTTTCACGCCAGAACGGCTGAACGGATCTGGATGATTTTGGCACAGAGATAGATTATAGTCTGGAATAGCAGAAAAATGTACGGGTTCTTAACCTCGCGGGCGGAAGTTAGTTATGTATAAAAACCTCCTTCACCAGATTTGTTTACATTAAAATTATAAGGTCAAGGGCTCATGGTTGATGCATGGTTGGCGTTCTCATGATTGATGCATGGTATATTTCAGTGTTATGATGTTTATGTGACAACCACTTGCCGGAGACCCGGTCGGCCCGGTCGGCTATGGTGCGCCAGATCCATACACCCGAATGTACCCTCTTTGTCTCATCGTTAATGAGAATCGTAACAAATGTGCGCCCGGTGGGGTCATCTCTTATAATTATTATAATTAGCGCACGGCACCGCACCGCCACAACAGAAGGACCACTTCATATTATGTACGAAGTGAAGATGCAATGAATCATAGTTACCAATGTCACGGAAAAGACCAATAATATCGCAGAAAAACCTCAGTCATACAATATATTTTCAGTTACGAGAAAATATTGTCAAGCACAGATCACAATATTAAGCAGTTAAATTATGTAACAGTTTGCCTGGAGATTTAAAAGCGCTATTTACATAAAACGAAAACTATAAGCTTGAATATTTCCTACTAAGTGAATGTCTCTATTCTATCGATGAATTATTATTATTAAAAAATAATGTCTGTTTATAGCGATACATATAATAAAAAAAAACACCAGTGATACAAGGCAGTTAACAATTAAATTATTTTAATTTAATTGTTAACTGCCTGGTATCGATCTTGCTCTTTTTATTTTAATATAATATATTTGTATATGTATATGAATATATTTTAAAATCTGACTAAAATTTCATACATTGTTTTCGAACTAAACTAAATATTTGATATATATACAAACGTGCCAATACGATGCAAATTGTTAAATTAATAAATGACTGTAGAGAGCAGAGGGTCATCGACCTATCCGCTGCCGTGCTCGCGTTGTTGATTCCGTTCCACCTCTGATAGGGGAGCCCTGATTCCCATCAGTGGGATCTGTGACTATAGCTAGTGGTTTGCGACTGTTTGTATACTTTTGTTATGAGTGTCCTTCTGCAGCTAGTCGGCGTGTGCCCCAGTCAGCGCGTCGTCCATCTCTTACATCTACCGTCTATGTATCCGACGTCGTCGGATTACACGATGCCTTATAATTACGAACTTTTAATGATAATTTATGACCAACGTCCGGGGATCCTCACCGGCTTTTGAATTATTCTGTCTAATAAAAAGATTTTTGTATCTCCAGTATTACACCTTTGTCTTATATTTCAAAAATTTATACACATTCATAAACGAACTTATATAAAATTTTATATAACGTTATAAACTATTGAATGTGTGGCGTGCTTGACGTTACAGGCCGCCATTTTTCTCCGGAACACGGAAACGCTCTAAGCACAGGCACACGATTAGCCCTCTCTTACCCCCCGCAGCCCACAATATGCAATACACTAACGTAAACTATTCCATAACTTAACACTTCATACAACTATGAAAGGATCTAACTTCTTGAAAATATCGCTGTGACGTCAATATTATGGAAATCGTAGCACCCGCCTACGCGAAACCTACGCCGTAGACGCTATCGATACAATATTGTTCGTAATGATCACAAATATATTCTATTTATAAAATGTGCTACAGAAATAAATCAGAATAATTATTCTTTACAAACGCTTCACTAATAACTGCCATTGTAAACATATTTTTACAATGCGCATAGCATATTAATAAAATGAAATAAATCGATTTAGATTACAGTAAATGCGCGGCATATCACTTACTGCTTAGCGTTTCACAGACCACTACTAAAAAAAGGCAAGGAAAAGTTTTAAATAATTAAAATTTTTCTTCTCATATGGTTTGGAGCGGTAGCGCTTTCAAAGATTATGGTAGATTTTTAATTTTTAATATTTTATCCGAATCTTTTCACTTTTAATTGTCAAAGGAGGAATTTAGGGTTGCAGTATAACCAAAAATCTGCATAAGTTTGATGAATGCTGAGTGCGCCTGACCGGCCCGGGACGACTACCTCATGTTTTTATATCGCGACATTATTTTTTACTGCCCTCGAAGCCGCCCCGAGCAAGGTCAGGTGAGCACGTAAACTGCCAGCTGAGGTATAACACACGAGTAACTCATCTACAGAATCCCTTGACTCATACGCTTCTAATGCAGAATTAGTATTTTCTTGGTTATTAGACAAAACAATGCACGGTCCATAAAATGCCCGCCGCTTATTACGATATTAGTATAACAACCGCGTTTGGTTGCCGTCGCAACACTACAAAAAGGAGGTGGTTCCGAATTCGTTAAACATATGTATCATAGACATACCGAACTCTTAATCTCCCAGCGAGTTGCCGCCATGGCCCTGGCAGCAATACCACAGACACATCTGTATCGGAACAAGCCTCATTCACTGAATGCGGCTGTCCATAAGCTTACATACAGTAGTAAGCTGTACAATGTCCTGGCAGAGTGCCGCCGGCGCCGGCGCCGCCTCTACATCTGCAATACGAGCAACCACGCAGTCTAACACGACTCTCGTAATTATGTAACTGTACCTATACATTAAATACTAACAACAATGTCTCCGTCAAAATCTCACTGAACCACGTATAAAAGGAGAAAATATAGTTAAAAGAAACAGAACAAAGTCATACCGCTAACGCCCTGATGCTCTTCGGCCGACTCGCTATTTAGTAACAGTAATTAGCAGATGGGGTAACAGGTTCTTAACTATTTTAGTATCAATGCACATGCCACAATACACAAGACAATGTGTAGTGGTACACAGATACACACTGCTTCGATACTCTTCTAGCTTATGCTAAATGAAATTCTCTAATTATATTTTGAGCTGATTCGAAATTATTTGTTACAACTGTTTCGTGTCTTCGATAATATCATAATTACTGGCTTTAATTAATGAATCTAGTACAAACAAAATTCATTTACTTTAATTATTAAATAAATGGTTTCTCCAATATTTTCAGACGATGTCAAAGTAAAAGAAGTCTCTCAACTAAATAGTTGTTCAAATAACAGATTTAATTAACAAAGTTATGACTTATGTTGCAAGCGTGACTGTGCAACTATATCTGTACCTACGGTACGTACTCGTATACGAGTACATGCGAGTATATCGAAACACATTATATTATTGCGCTTTTACCGCAAGGGTGTGGTACGCAACCCTTGTGGTACGATGGCCTAAAGTTATCATAGGGTTTAAGATCAGTAGCAGCTAACACCCCTGAGCTCGGGTTATATAACACGGTCATATCAATTAATCAATCAATTTCATTGATTTCGCAGTCACTGATAATATAAATTGAATTTTGCGCGAAAAATTGAATTTTAATGAGTACTGAAAAATGTATACGTTGACTATTCTGAAACTGCTTCTCTTACTCTTCTCTCTCTCCACTCTTCTGACGTGGGGCTGCCAGAACAGCGCTACAAGGAACCTCTATGACATCGCTATAACTATTAGGATGTCCTTTCACGACATTCACGGAAGGGACGGGGTGGGCCTAATCATTACTGTTAACCACACTGCCGATAATATCACTGATACTGGATACCGTAACAATGCACTCCTACTTGCTAACGCGACGACTTCGTTAGTAAGAGAAGCGTCTGTAACAATTTTCCTGAGTGTGAATTGTTCAAGTTATCGCTGAACTAATTAGCTCGGCTGCAACGGTCACGACACGTTGTGTGAACTTAGACATTGTAGACGCAATCCGCGTCGGAGCGAAGTGTTCGCGCAGACGCTGCTCCTTACTGCCGATGCCACACGTGCCAAATATTAAGATTATAAAGTAATGTTTAACTTCTATCGTTATCGTTCGCGAGTTTCGCTACACCTTAAATTACTGACATAAATTAAATGTAACATTAATTTATATATTTACTCATTTTAACAGATTTTAAGTTACCATATGCGGGTTGTAACGGTAACGATCACACGTTTCCCAGGATACGGTGGGCTGGAGCTATTGCACACGGTGTATGTGTGCAGTGGTTTCTTTCGGCTAATATAGATTAGTCTACAGATCGATCTCGCCCGCTAAGCCGCTGCGTCCGATACGTCTCGCCGGCCTGTGCGCTGCTTAAAATGCAACCGTTGTACGGAAACCGGCTAAGCGGCTATATACGGCGGGCGCCCGCTTACTCGGCCGCGCGCTCCGCCCGGCGAGGCTGCAGGAGAGCGGTGTGGAACTGTGGAGCGACGCATTAGCCTCTCGACTCGAGAGCCAGTCTGGGGATAGGGGTGCCTCGATGCAATATCACTACCTTTTGTAGTACTTACGCCAGTAGTACTAGATCTAAGTGTATCTATAGTGTAAGGATTAAATAAAAAAATAAATGTTACAATTGTAATCTTATACGAATATTTTTTACAATGTTATATTTGTTAACTTCGTGCAATGACTCTACTAGATCATGTGACCATCAACAGTTCGCTTCATACGCCTTCGTTAAAGCGATTTTTTTCTATCCGATCTCTATAATATGTGATGACCTCTATAACAACCCTATGCCGGAGGCTGGTTGTACGGCGAAAGCCGAGATTAGCCGGATTGCGGCCGTGTGCGACTGAATCGGCACAAAATACATAGGTACAGAAAGGCAACAAACGATTCGCTCTAACGCACACTGACACGCATACTTGTCGTCGCTATGTCGTTGTCAACAGCGCAGGCGCGACAACGCGGCAATAACAAAGTGATTGCTAAAACACGGACAATCCGTGTCTGCTCCGATAGCGACTTTAGTTATTATATTTGTGTGTGTGTTCCTAGTAGTGTAGTGGGTGTTCTGTGCCCACCTTGTCATTGTGTGTGACCGGTGCGTCCCGGCCAGTACCCGTCGAGGTCTGCTGCAATGTGTGAACAGGCGCATGTAACGTTGGATCCGCGATTGCTGCATGCGTTTATCAAATACCTCCACTTGAATGCTATTTACATTAGTTACGACTTATTACGTAATTATGAAAACATTGAGATGGCACTGCAGCGCCCTCTGTGCCACTCCTAATACAAGGCTCAATTTAGAATATTTATTTATTTATAACAGCTTAAACTATCATTACAGGGTTTATCTTAATGCTGGTTTATATTACAGTAAAAAATGTTTAATTACCCAACTTGCTATCTTTATCTTTATACATTTACAACTGATATTTTAATATTTATCTAATGTAATGAAGCTATACAAACATTTGACTACAGCGTACCCTCTAATAAAACTAGTAACTTTTCAGTCGAGTACAGACTACTAGCAACGTGATCAGTTTTATCAAATAACAATATCATGTACCCACAGTCTACAGTTACAAAGTTACCTAACGTGAAGCTATGTAACATCAGCATCGGATTTGCTAGTAGATAACCTTTAAATTAAATCGCAATCGTTTGTAATTCATCCATAATGAACTTGGTAGTCCCATTCCTCCTTACTATTCTGTCTGGACTTTAAAATAGATCCGCAGAAGAAACGCCGAAACAAATTCAGTGGGTTTGTTTCAGCGTTTCTTTTCAAGGATAGTCATAGGAAATGCCAACGCCATCTAGTTTAAAAAAAAACGTGTTAAAGTGATTGAAAATTCTAATTGGATTCCTTTGGCACTTATTCAATGTTTGTTCTTAATCAATCGTGTGTATTCGTAGTACGCGGGAGGATTACGCCACCGTACTGCCGCCGCGTGCCGTTCCACGCCGACGCTCAATTGTAACTAGTGTTGCCAGGCGACCCGAGTTGCGCGGGACGTCCCGATTTTGAGGGGTCTACGAACGCGTCCCGATTTGCACCTGATCGGGACGCTAAATGTTCAGTGTATAGATAAATCAATAAATATATTAAAAACCATTATACCAAAAAATAATATGTAATTATGTATTACATCAGTCGCATTCGCATCAATATGTCGAGTACGACATGCTATGGCAACTTAGAACAAATCCCTTTTTAAATCAAAATAGCGCCATCTAGCCGTCAGATACCCAAAATAAAATCGTGAAAATGTTAAGTGTTGCAATACTAAAATATATTATTTCTATGCTGGAAAATTACGCAAAAAGAAATTATACCATTTTTTTATCATTGAATCTAAAATAGCTCATCAGAAATTAAAAGAATTTATTAATTATAACTTATGAATACTCGGTGGCGACCACGAACCGGAAGACGCAGCGTAGGAAGGTCTCCTACTAGGTGGACCGACGACATTGTGAGAGTCGCGGGCAACTGATGGATGCTAGTGGCGGAATGTCGTTCGATGTGGTGGTCTAAGGGGGAGGCCTTCGTTCAGCAGTGGACGTCTTCTGGCTGATGATGATGATGATGAATACTCAGTTGCATTAAAATAAAGAATAAAATAAATAAATTCGTTGATTAATTCCGATGCCTTTTCAAAGTATGGTAAGATTCTAATTTCTTAATGGCATCACTAAATCACTTAATTGCAAATGGCTGCGCGCGAGTGTTTTCTACTCGTGTCGGTTTTGTTTTGCTTAAATTGTTTAGAATAGAATAGAATAGAATATTTATTTATTTGCTCAGAATATAGGTATTTACATAAGGTGTTTACAGTAATATTAGAGAATCCTTGTACATTCTACCATTTTGGCATGCAAATATTGATGCAGTTCATCATAAAATATACAAACGTTACCCAGCACATACACAGCTATACACAGCTAAAATTTATCGGTTAGAAAATCTGATACGGAGTAGTAAAATTTGTTTATTAGTAGTACATTTAGTTTCTTTTTGAATGTTGTTACTGGTTCTCTTTTATGGAATTAGGAATGTGGTTGAAAATAGCCGGTGCCATACCAAAAACACTTTTCCTCAACAAAGCAGCCCTATATCCACCTGTGCGTAACACGTTTTGGTATTGAGATCGCAAAGTTACATTTCGGTGTCTGCTTTCCGATAAAGTTACAAACAGATGTTGATTACATTTAACAAAAAGTGCAATTTCAAAAATGTAACGGCTAGGAAATGTCAACAAATTATGACTTTTAAAAAATGGAACACAGCTGTCAGTTACCTTCAAACTAAATATTGCTCGTAGGCAGCGTTTTTGGGCTCTAAAAATACTCTCTCTTTCGGTACAATTGCCCCAAAATATAATATCAAACCTTAAGATAGAAACGACAAGACTATGATATGCTAGTAATACAGTTTTGATATTAACTTTTTTTTAAGATTATAAAGTGCATAGGCAGATGCGCTAAGTTTTTTAGTGATTTCTTCTGCTTGTGCCTTCCATGTCATTTGACTGTCAATTAGTATTCCTAGGAATTTTGTAACATCTACTCTGTCCACATTTTGATTATTATAATTAATATTAAGATCATTTATACGAATTCTTTGGTAAAAATGCATTATTTTGGTTTTCTGTATGTTTATTTGTAAGTTGTTACCAATTAGCCAATTTGTTATAACTTTAATGGTGTAGTTTATATCGTTTTCGTAATTTGCATTATTGTTGCATTTTATGAGTGCTGTACTATCGTCGGCAAACAGTACCATGGGATGATGGATTTGACGCGGAAGGTCGTTGATTTAAATTAAAAATAACAAAGGCCCCAAGACGCTTCCCTGTGATACACCGAGTTTAATTTTTCTACTGGAAGACAAGTACTTTTGTTCTAATTTAGACTTGATATTTATTTCGTAGATTTCTGTCATCTGCTTGCGACCGAATAAATATGTTTTTATTAGTTTCAGGATATTACCTCGGATGCCGTAGGCGTATGTTATGGTTGACTAAATCAAAAGCCTTCGACATATCTGTATATATAGCACATATAGGCGTTTTAGTATCAACATTCGACATAATAGTATTCAACAGGTCAAAAATTGCCATGTTTATATTCCTATTTTTCCTAAACCCGTATTGCTCATGGCAAAGTATATTAAATTTAGTCAGGAAAGCTGATATTGCTTCATAAATGGCTTTTTCTATTATTTTTGTTTCGCATGTGGATGTTCACGTTGAGTGTGTTATTTATTTAGGATGTCCTTAATTTTTCTCTAGTTAAAACAAAGAATTTGTTACATTATTTACTGTTTCTTATTAATACTAATGTATTATTTTATCTGCACAAACATTCTTATGTTACATAAATAATTATACTTTTAAAAAAATAAAAAAATAATTATACTTTAAGATACATTAATTTTCATTATTAATAAGATGTGTAACAAATTTTCTTGCTTTAGCACCACAATAACAATAAAATAATATAATCATACATCATATAAAGATAGCAATACCCACGTAAATGTAGCATTCTATAGATAGCTGTATACCTACGTATAGCTATATGTCATGGAGAAGTTTACCCTATCTGGCGGCCAGAGAGCGCCACTCCTTTAAGCATTGATAATACTCGAGTTGCCAGTCTATTTCCAGTATACTATTGTAGTCTTTGGAGTACGACAATGCGTTCAAAATCGTGCGCATCGCATCACTAGCTTGTTCTCTCTGTCTCGCTCAGAGCCGCGTCGTCCTCGTCCGTCATCATATAGCTTTATGTATGAAAAATTAAAAATTCATACATTCTTTGACAGCTCTATGAAGAAATGGGTAAAATAAAAGAAGTAGTGAAGACAGCAAGCCAAAATACAGAGATGATGCCGCTAAAAAATGGCACAATATTTTTAAAGACACTCAAGACTTAACCAATCTTCAAAAGTTAGTTTCGTTTATGGCTTCAAAACCGAGGCCCTAGTGTAAGTTTCTTTCGACAAACTTGAGTTAACGCATCGAACGCGTTCGGCGCTCCGATTGGTTCAGTTCGTGCTTTCCACCAATTGGAGCGCCGAACGCGTTCATCGAGTTAGTCAAAAGAAACTTACACTAAGGCCGCAGTATCAAACCCGGCAACGGAAAGTGTATTTTCCCAGGCCAATTTAATTTGGTCCGAGAGACGAAACCGTTTGACACTCGAACATGTCATAGCGAAAATACAAATTAAAACTAACTTTAGCGTGACGTGCAGTGAATTTTATAACTATGTTATAAAAAAACAAGGCAATCCTAAAGGCAGCAAAATGTAACGAAAAATACAATTTAAATAAAAAATAAATTATTTAAACTTATAAAACAGCGTCAATAATTATAATACAAAAGTACGATTTTATTGTAATATTTTGTCATTTCTATTCGTCCAGCAACTTATTGTACGATTAACATACGATTTACTAATAAAATTAATAGTAATATTAGTAGAAAATCGAATAAATTAAGGCTTTATTAAAAAAAAATTTTTGTTCCGATTTAAAACCCTGAATCCCGATTTGTTTTACCATCTGCCCCGATTTTAATCCAATCGGACCTGGCAACACTAATTGTAACCGACGGCGAAACGCGGCAGCGGCATGTGTAGCGTGTAGCTCTAGCGCGGCACGAGCGTGCGCCGTTGCACCCAGCAGGAAACGTCTCTGCTGTCATGTGTGTGATCAGTAGTTGTAGATGCATTAGCACGAACATTTGTGGTTGCACAACTTACAATGAGCGCAAAACATTATTAGAGAACTCAATTAGAGAATGCAGATATACTGCTTTGTGTACCATCTTGCATTGCGTCATCCATAATATTAAATAAAATAAATAAATTCAACCCATTACTGTCCCACTGCTGGGCAAGGGTCTCTTCTCAGAATGAGAAGGGGTAGGCCTTAGACCACCACGCTGGCCCTGTGCGGGTTGGCGAACTTCACACACCGTCGAGAACTTTATGGAGCCCTCTCAGGTGTGCAGGTTTCCTCACGATGTTTTTCCTTAACCTAAATGCAAGAGATAATAAAATTCTGATCCGCACATAATTCCGAAAAGTCAGAGGTGCGGGCCGGGTTTGAACGCAAACCCTCCTGCATGGAAGGCAAGCATTCAATTCACATTAATGTTTTCACAATTTATACGCCTTTGTGGTACATCACCTTAGATTTACTAACCTTTACTATTGAGACAACATTGTTTCCAGCTCCCCAGATTCGCTCGTCGTCCTTCAAGCATAGCTTTTAATTAAAGCGGTGGCAACAACGTCCAATTCAATTAATCTGCGCAACAATTAAACGCGCTAACAGGGCTATAATTGTGAAAGACATAATTCTGTTGAGGCTATGAGCCGCGACCACTGATGGCCGTGGGGCGATATAAACACTGAGGAGTTAAATTGATTCCTCTACTTCGTCCCATATTCTTCGTAGGATGCAGTGCGAATCCCCAATATTGTCATGATATTCTCTTGATTTTCCGCTTCTTCTTTATCATGCACAAGCACATGTGAATCGCTCCTGCCGTAATGGAAACATTAGCCAGTCAGCAATGTTGGTATCGAGGCAGACAAACTCAGGTCCCGTCACTCATGGAGGTCATTTCCTTGCACCTCAAACCCTTGATTTTCCGTGGAACACCTGTAGCAGTGGTATCCTGTCTGGAATAATTAATGGAATCAGGCGTTACTTTGCGGAAATCCATGATATATAAGATATACAACTAGAATATTTAGTTTGGACGCGAATTTTCGCGTCCAAGCGGTCGACGAGTCAACATCTCCTGAGGATGCTCCGTGGAGGGGCGAAACACGTGTCGAGGATCGGTTTGGTTGCATGTTACATTATTTCTATCACACCTTCTGCATATATTTGCGGGCGGGAGGGCGGTGCTGTGCATGCACCCAAACTTGCAGTAGTTTAGCGGAATTAAAACTAAATATTCTAGTTGTATATCTTATACTGTCTGGAATAGTTTCCACTGTTTACTTTTATAAGGCCTGATGTTTCAATGGCTATCTTGCTGTTCGATACACTAATTTTAAAGCAATTGGTTTCATGTATACTTATATTTGAATAACAATTACTTGAAAATAGCGCGTAGAATATAATTAAATGTAAAATGAATAGGTTGAAAAATTACCGACGTTAGGAATATTCCACTGGAAAGAAAATAAATGTCAATGCTCGAACGATTGCAAGAAAAAAGTCCTTTCAGCTCCAAGTCCCTGAAGATTGATGACGTAATGTCTGCTGCAGCCTCCCCGCGGAAGCCTATTCTACTATGAAACCCGACTACGCTCTATAAAACCTCATATTACTCAATAAACAAACGAAAACCACCTCAATGTACCCTTCAAACAAAGTCCATTTTCCAGTAGAATTCTGTACCAAGTTTTGTCAATACGAGGTGAGACTATTGAGTGAACACTTTACATTGCTAGTATAGTAAAGCGCTTCCCGACATCTCAAAATCATACCCAGTAATGTATGTCATGATGGCCGGGTCGGTTCTTTACCGTGATTTATGTAAAAGCGTGTTCGGTGGCGGGCTCAGTTTTTCTTACATTTTCGTCGTGATTCACTGGAACCACTTCATTACCTATTAGTGTAATACACATATTGAGTGGAAATGATTTGTGTCCAGTTCCTTGTTTCGTTTTTCAAGTTTAATTCAAGGGTCATAGTCAAAGCAATTTAAGCTCACGAAGTAAGACATCGTAGATATACATACATCACTACATATTATAAAACAAAGTCCCCCGCCGCGTCTGTCTGTCTGCTCGCGATAAACTTAAAGACTACTGAACGGATTTTAATGCGGTTTTCACCAATAGACAGAGTGGTTCATGAGGAAGGTTTACGTGTATAATTTGTTAAGGTTTTGTGTAAATGTTAAAAAAGTTGAAGATGTCAGAAAAAGTCATGCCGATTGGGAGCTTTACTGGCGTGCGCCGCCTAATGTTCGAAGCAACAGGTTGATATGACACTACAACAGAAAAAAAATGTAGGCGTACATGCTCTACTACCCGTGCGAAGCCGGGACGAGTCGCTAATACTATCTTATTTCTTCTGTTTATTATACTCTATTTTTAAATAATTATAGTAATGTACATATACTCGTATGTATGTGTTTCCTGGGTTGGGTAAAATGTTATTGGGTTTTTCTGTAAGGTAACTCTAAGTAGCAGCAAGGAGTCCAAAACTGTGTCCGGTGGATGACAACAGGCTCTCCCGTTATTACATGGGAATCAAAAACGGCATCGGTGAAATGTGGGTGTACAATAGTACACCTTCCACTTTACTTTTTTTTTGCTTAACTTCTGTCCCCAAGTAGTAACTGGCCTAGGTCCTAGTCATATTATGTCTATCTTACTTGTTTCAGTTTAAACACAATAATATCAATCAGTTATGTGAGGAGCAAGCATTGCTCACGTGTTCTATGCAGGCGTTCAATCGCTGTCGTATCGCTGTCATGGGTACTTGTCAGTACATCTAGTCTCCCACAACACATATTTGCTAAAGCTAGCTATGTTGTTTATTTACTGTTTTTATTGCCACTCGTCTGTTGTCATTGTCACGTGCTCGCAACACATCTCGTACGCAACTGTGTGTGTCAGCGTCGAGAGGCCTTCTCTGTCTCGTCTAGATTTGATTATGCCTCAGTATTTACACAGTTTAGACCACTGTATAGTGCCGGATTAACCACGTAGCAAGAGAAGCAATCGCTACGGGCCCCGCGCAAAAGGGAGCCCCGCGTATCCAAACCCGCCCACCTCCGCCTGAGCGTAATTTTATGAGTGAAACTTACTAAGAGGTGGTATATTGAATTTACTTGATGTCACAAAAACGTGAAACGTTACACCTGTTTTACGACTGAGACAATCCACGTCAGACAATCGGTAACCGATTATTTTGTTGGCGAAAATAAAACAGGATTTCACACGGTAAACGAATAAGTTCTACAAAAAGTCACTTTATACTTAAGAGCCCATAGCAGATCAAGGGCCCCTCTTAATAATTTGCTACGGACCCTGCGCTTGCTTACTCCGGCACTGCCACTGTATCTGTGCTAGTGCACATGTACACGTGGTGCGGGAGATGATTTTACCCTTAGACATAACTTACGTAACGAGCGCATATACAACGTAATTTGTATACAGATCACCATAGGTTAGGTTACTTATAGTTCAGTTACTAAGTGGGTGTAGCTGAGATTGATTGTTTAGGATTCGTTCGTTGTTTCATAAGGGGCCGTTCATTAATTACGTAAGGAACATTTTTGACTCTGTATTAGGTATAATTAAAAATAAGTTTTCAAATAATCGTTCTGAGAAAACAAATCAGTCACACAAACTACAAACGAATAATACTTTGCCCAAAATAAGGAACGACTAGAATTAAAATATTTAATCTCAAAGAAAATAAGTTAAACAGTAAAAACTGGTTCAGTTTAGATCATCAATCGTTGTCCGGACTAAACGGGTTAGCAAGCCATTTTGTCCAATCTGAGACAATTGATAGCTCATCAGATGCAGCGGTAGATGACACTTCGTCTGGCACGTCCGTTGGCACCTGAGCTTCTCTGCATCTTCCCCACCAGTTGGAGGATGAATCGTACAGCACAGCACATCTCTGCCGTGTTTCACGATTTTCGCTGCGATGCGCTGAGAGTGTCTGCAGCTGTTGTTGGCAGAGGTTCTGTTCAGACAAGGCGGCGGGAATGGACAGCGCGGTAGCGGTTATGCAATTGTGACTAATCATTCATTGCTATTATTGCGTGATAATATAAGGTTTTTTTTTTCAAATGATTAAGGTAACATTAATATACGAATAGAACGCAGTATAATTTTGATTTAAAATCTTGGAAATGTGTTAAAAAATTGACCCATTAAAGATTTTGAAAACTAAATAAGCAATAAAAAATTTCAGACTAAAAATAAGTATAAATAAAATTGTACATTAAAAAAGAAAAATTTGATTTCAGAGTTGTTTCTCCCAACGCTTAGCTCTCAAATATCCATCACTCTATGTAAGAAATCACACAACCCCCCTCCCCATCGGGACCTTTACGTAATTGATTGTTACACAAAATAAGCATGACTTGTTACAATCAGATAAATGATTCAATCGACTGCTGCTCATTGACTTGCGGTTTATGAATCATGTGAAAACAAACCAACAATTTTTTTTTTTTTATAAAATGGCTCACTCCATGGCCTTCCTTTCCCCTTTCCTCCATTTCTTGACCTTTAGATGTATGTGCCGTATAACTTCTTAGTCTGTGTCTTTGTCTTATTGGCTGTAGTGATGTGAAAACCGACACCAGCGCTATGCATGAGATAAAGACTATCAAATCTCATGTGGGTGAACGAGGTTAATGAGCGTAGCTCGGCCCGCGCCGTCCGCGCCAACCGCGCCGTCTGCGCCACCGCCAGCGAGACGGTGTCTAACGATGGGTCTTTGACGATTTTCGGTAACGTACCTACCTAAGTCGTTGATTTCAGTTCGTCATCTCGTTGAATGACTAGTTTAATTCATCAACTAATTAACGTGTTAACAGTTTCTATTAACCGCTATAATAGTCAAATTTCAACCCACGCACACGGGAATTAAAGTTCAAATTCACATGTTTTAACTTTCAGCGATACATTATTTGCAACTAGTTGAATTATTTGAGAATGAAGTAGCGTTCTCGTTTTAAAACGAGTAGTTGATTTTAACTAGTTGATTGATATGGTCGGCTGTTGACACCTTGACCGAAGATCTACCGTTGATTCAACTAGCTCGTAGATTGAACGCGCATCGTTTGTTGTTGTTTACCAGTTATACTCTCAGTATGTACCTACATGCTTGACTGCTGTGATCGTTTTCCTGTTTCGTCAGCGCGGGTTTTGCCGCTGTGCACTTTATCCCGATGCCGATGACGCAATGACAACTGGTACCTTTACAAGACTGAATGTTGTCAATATGCGATGAAGTTTAAATACCACACGATCTTCCTACAATCATATTATAATACAGGGTCATCAGTGGAATCTTCTATAAATAAAAATATAATTATATCCTGTATTCTTTAACAATACGATGACAAATAAGTGCGCAATCAACCATTTCTAAGGAAAAGATAAATAATATAATAATTATACTCGTGTAATTATGTACCTAAGTGTCGAACAATTAAAACATCAGCAACCTATCTTGGTTTTCTTTATCACGACAGGCTTTACTTTAGATCTTCAGTAGAACTAAATTTATTTTAATGTAGGGTCGCCAACCGTCCTGTTCTCCCAGGACATGTCCTGCATATTTGAAGTATCCTGGGTTGTCCTGGATAGTTATTATATATAGTCCTCCACGCCGAATCGGCGATGGCGACCCAAGCTAATTTCGAGCGTGTGCCCGTATATGACTCGCAAATCCGAATTTGCTCTTAAAAATTCGATCACAAGTGTGACAGTAAAGCTGACCAACATTATTGTACGTGTAATTATAGGAGGGCTTGGGTTGGGTCTTTCGTACTTGACGTTTGGTGTCAAGTTGTGACAAACGAGCGCTCTCAAAAACTTCAACGCCGATTTTGACATGTGAACGCCAGCCCGTCCGTTGTGATGCAAGCTGCTCCCATGTTTCCGCAGGTATATCACAGGCTAATAAGTTGCGCTTGAGCACGTCCTTGTAACGTAAGTACTGCCCTCCCTTGGTGCGTTTACCACTTGAAAGTTCTTGCACTTGAATAAAACACAGATTTAGGCAGCCTGCAGTTGTCCATACGCCAGATGTGCCCACACCACCTCAGTTGGGTTTTCATAAGTAGTGCTTCCATGCCAGGCAATTTAGAACGACGAAGCACTTCCGTGTTAGGGATACGGTTCTGCCATTTAATACGCAGAATGGAACGCAGACACCGCATATGCGGATAGTTATTAAGTAGCGTGCTGGGAAATATTTCAATGTTCGTTCCAATATTTAGCGTGACGTGTGTTCATCCTAATTTTATAAAAAAATAAACGACTCTCAGTAATACGAATAGGTACGCGTTGAATTCTTACTGATACAAAATGTATTGGATTTATAGAACAAATTAACCGTATCTATTGTTGTTAACCGTCGCCGTACAACTCGCTATTAACCACATTTAAACTATCATGTTGATAATGCGTCATGTTATCGTGTATGTGACACCCGTACCGGCGCTTGCGCACCGCTACCGCTGAGACGCTAGACTAGCCTAGTTGAGTAATTACAGAAAGAGAGAGAGAGAGTAATTACCACCTACTTACTACTAGTGTCCGAAACCAGGTGTCAGACTGTGAGGGGCATGGCCGTCCAGCGTAGAGTCATTCATAGCACTCATCTGTGAAGGTCGGAAGTAAAAGGAACCAGCAGACAGCACACAGCACATAGTGGCCTTCAGCAATAAACAGAACTGCAGGATGTCTCCTATCACAATATGTTATACATATTATTAAATACTTGGCACTTAGTAATCAATGGCCTCGCCTGTTTAAAATCAGTGGCCATTAAAATTGTTGTTTGTTCATAAATAAAACATGTTATCAGTTATCAGACCGTTTAGTTATCGTCATCATGACTAAGAGTCTAAAGGTGTTACGATATTATCGAAATGTCATCGTGACTCTAGGATGTTCTATTGTAATTTTTTTTATTCCTTTTATTTTGCGTAGGTATTATTTGCCTACTAAGTTAGTAGGCAAATAATACCTACGCAAAATAAAAGGAATAAAAAAAATTACAATAGAACATCCTAGAGTCACGATGACATTTCGATAATACTAACATATTTCCCACACATAGTTACCTTAAAACCCTGAAAGGCAAGCAGTGCGGCGGACATCGCTAGTCTATGAGAAATACCTACATCAATCTGGTCTGCTTTTATTTATATTTCAAGCTTTTGCCCCCGGCTTCACTCGCGTTAATTTAGATTTTGACAACCAGTTCAGGTTGTTGGTCAATATAGGAAGCATTAACGTTAATACGATTAACTTGGGTATTAAATTCAGATTACTAAACAAAAAGTGTGCATAGACAGTAAATTAGCTAGTTGATTTGAAAGACATGTAGCGCCATCTAGCGTACTAAAGCAATTGTGACCGTCGAAAGTTATTGTTCTTTCCCGCGAGAACAGAATTTTTTTTGGATGAAAGGTACCCTATGTCATTTTATGTACCCCTGACGACGTATATGTAAAATTTCATGTTGATCGGTTCAGTGATTTAGGTGTGAAAAGGTAACAAACAAACAAACTTACTTTCGCACTTATGATACTAGCTTCCGCCCGCAGCTTCGCCCGCGTAGGATACGAACACGTAATTTTTTTCGGGATATAAAGTAACCTATGTGCTATTCCAGACTATAATCTATCTCTGTGCTAAATCTCATCCAGATCCGTTCAGCCGTTCTACCGTGATTAAGTAACAAATATCCATCCATCTATCCATCCTCACAAACTTTCACATTTATAATATTAAAGTAGGATAATAGGATTAGTAGGATAGTAGGAAGTAGGATTAGTTAGGTTAGGTTAGTACCGACACGTATATAAACACATAGTCAAGTTTTTGTATTTCAACTGGGGCTTTGCAGGGATTTTCAAAACGTTGAGACTCTACGGGTAGGGTTCCAATAAGTGCGTTAGTCCTATAGAGAAGAGACCAGCAGGATACTACATGGATTAACCTTACCGTCTTCCGTCTGATCGAATCCTTAGCTGGTTCGTTTTCTTTTTATATGTTTTGCCACACTTGGGTTTCTTCTGTATTGTTGGTACTGAACATGTATTACATAAAAAAATACATGTTCAGTAACAACAATACCGAAGAAATCCAAAATAAAAGAGTGATATCATGAACATACACCCAGAACAATGCATGTTTCTGTAGGGCGTTAAATATTTTTGTACTTCTATGCACTGCGCCAATCGAATCGTCTCATACATTATTATATCTGTACCCTTAGTGTAAGTGTCTTTCAACAAATTCGATTTACTACATCGAACGCGTTCGGCGCTCCGATTGGTCCGTTTCGTGCTCTCCACCAATCGGAGCGCCGAACGCGTTCGATGTAGTAAATCGAATTTGTCGAAAGAAACTTACACTAGGGGTACTGTAACATATTCTTTTGTCATATACGATATCTTTTTCAATCCTCACTCGTTTAGACTCATATATAATACCTATGTTTAACATATACGTAAACGATCACAGTAATCACGTATATTTTAAACATTTACATAATGTAAGTTATTTGGATGTGTCCAGAGATTGGGACCGAATGTTGTGATTAAAAAAAAATACTAATGACTATGATAAAATAATAGATTAACAATAAACCATCTAATAAATGAAATTAAAATCAACAAAAACAAATATTTAGATGACCCATAGATTTTAGTTGTTTCTGGTCTGAATGTTGTGTATGTTTATATTTATAAACACCCTCAAGGTATGTACAATAATTGTTCCTAATTTGTTACTGTAAAGAACCAAAAATTAGACTTTGTCCACGCTAGCGATTATAACGTGGAAGATAATATACCTATATATATAAACCGTGCGCCTAGAGTCTCGACTTTTTAAAAGTGCCTGAAAAGGCCTACTTGAAATAAAAAACTTTGACTTTGACTTTAAATTATGTTAATCCGTAGGTACTAAATATGTTATCTTTATATCTTCAGTAACATCGTATTCTATTTGTATGGCTAGTAATCGCGTCACTGTGGTCACAGAGGCCAGCCCACCATCATAATAATTAAGTGTACTTGCCCCGAGGTCGTTCTGGCTCCTTCAACCACTTTGGCCGTCAAATCGGCGACCTGCTCCACTAATTATAATATATTATGCTAGCAAATAATGTATGGAACATAGATCAGATGTGTTGCATTCGCAACGATTTTGTCCAATAAATATATTATTAACAGTGGGTTCATCACAAGCCGAACTAAAAGTTCCATAAACTCCTATTTTATAATAGGTAAACCATTTCAATTTCTTTTTCTGTGTTCTTTTGAACGCTATGCGCTTTAAAAAAAAATACATTTCATAGCGAAGCCGGAGTTGAACTCTGATACTCGAAATATCGATTACTTGAATAAAAACATGATGTCCCAAAAATCAGGTTCATAACACACTATGGAACCTAGTGACGAACCTCGGCACTCTGCTCGTATCTGCAATGAATGATGATGAAGGTTTATTTTGTTCTAATCAAAACTGAATATTGATCAATTATTTATAAATAAATATGTTAAAACCATAGATTTAGAATGTAATAAGCGAAATTTTAAGTCTATGGTTAAAACAATACGGTAGTTGACTAGAGTTGACTACTAGTCATCTGAGTTACTTTTTATGAACTGTCAAAAACGACATTTTGTGGGCGTGTCGTCATAATTTTTCATTGCGATTGAAGTAATTATGGTGTAAATTAAAAATTGAAAATGCCAAAGATAAGCAAAAGATTAATCTTTACTGAGTTTTTAGAAGAAAAAATATTTACCAAACAAGATTTCAGAATTTAGTTTTGATGTAATCAACTAGCCTATTGTTAATAATACACAATAACAATATTGTGTTTTCTATTTACTACAGTAGGTACCCCGAGGATTGAAACGTCATTGCTATATATAAATCCGTAAAATTGTATAATGTATAAACGTATACCTACAGTATACAGCCCAAAGTGGCTTATAAGTACCCAGTAGATAAGCAAACTGTCCGACTTGTGTGTACCTATACGTAAATACGTAAAGGTTTTTATCAGCCAATCGTACATCAAAAAATATAGCGTAATATGTATTTTTCACAGTGTAATTGAATTGAATATACTTATTTCTAAGGATCTAGAAAAAAATTCAACGCCAAGTGTATTGTATTGAGCTCCAAGCTGAAGATTAATAACCGCGATATAGAGTACCTACTTACCTAATAATAACCGCACTGATAAGATTATCAACTTAGTGTTACAACTTTATGAAGTGATGGTAAACAAATAATTGTATTAGGTAGCGCATGGCGCAGATGGCGTAAGCGTAACGTGTGTGGAGTGCGCTGTTGCACAATTCAGAAAGACTCGCCATTCACACATGCTAAGCGCGTCTTGAATGGCACTAGTTATATTGATTTGATTGTAACTGTGGACACAAAGTTACTGACTTAAAGTGCACTTGCATACTGACCTAAATATCTATGGTATCGAACAACCATAAGTGACACATAACCAAAAAACCATAATTAAATAGAAATTTGTAGGTCGAAGTAATTAAGGGGCTTCTACGTACCCTACCCATAGTGACTGTGATACTTAAGACGCCATTTCCGTCATCAGAATTAATTCACTTCCTGAATCAGTGATACATGGAATAGATGTATTCAATCTTTTTTTTTATAGAATCTAAACTAATATGAATATGATGAATTATCATTATTTGAGCAACTAATGACGTGGTTTAGATGTCTTTTATCAGTTAAAAACAAGTCATTCTAAAACCTCGTTCGACCTTCAGCGAATTAAGTTGACATGCACGGTCAGCCACGAACACCGAATATACGAGTTCGTTGTTTTTTCAACAGAGTTGTTATGAAAACACGTAGGTATTATTTTTACGAACAACTCTCGTAACATGTGTGTTAGAGACAACATTCGGGCATTCCTACTCGTATTTAGTAGTAAACATTATGCAACTCGTTCATATCATTATTTTCACACGGCACTGAGTAAGTAATCAATGAACACACACGGAACCTCCGGTCCTCCATCCACGACCATTGCAGCAGCGCGGGCGAAACACAATTTTAAAAAATCATCAAAATTACAAAACAATTTAATTAAATATCACAATATTATATAAATTATGCATAAAACCTTTATGTACAACAAGCAGCCGTCTGTACCGGTAGACGTGTCCTCACACACATTCGCGTCGGTTACTGAAGCTGATAGCCGACCCCTCCGGAGCGGACAAGCCGGGCGCTAGCCGAACAGGTAGGAGTACAGTACCGTGACCACGACTCCCAGCAGCACGGGGAACTTCCATGAGCTCACGAAGCTGGCGTCGCTGTCGGCCTTGCTCTCCACCCAGGTAACCTTGCGCTTCTCAACGTGCACGCGGTCTGCCTCAACCACCTCGCCCACTACGTACTTCTTCATGAGGTCCTTGGCGTCCAGGCTGTGGCCGATGTCGTCGAAGTCCTCGGAGGCGTCCTTGCCGGCTACGTTGATGAGCACCTCGTGCCCTCCGGGGTGTTCGTCCAGAAACTCGGTGACATCGTATACCACGTTGTCTATGATGAACACGGTCTTAGCTCTGGTAGTCCACTTGGAGACTTCCTCCCGAGTGAATTGTCTGACGGTCATACTGGCAACACACGCGATGACTACGGAGCGCAGTGACGAACTGACGACGCGCGGCCGCCGGTACGCGGAGGAACGCGTGCGCCGGCGCCTCCCCCGCACCTCGCCGCGACGCACCGCTCGTTCCGCTGATAACCGTTTATCATAATATTATTGAAGATAAAGCGATACTCATGGTGACACAGCAGCTCTTCAACGTCACGATGCAACCGTTTACTATTTCACATGAGACACTCAACCTGCGGATCCCCGAACGTTAGGATTGGACTAACACACCACACATCAACCGAATGACCACTTCCCTATTCCAATGTGTTCTCGACGGCGAACTTTATAATCTGCCCTCGAATCAAGTTGCACCTTAGTGTAACCTCAACTGTCATCAAACTAGTGTCGGTACTCGTACCGTCCTCGGTTACATAGGTTACTTTCACTTTGTAATAACATCGCACTAATGATTCTGAAACCGCAGGTTACAAGGCGAAATAGTTAATCAAGCAGTGTAGCTAGATTAAGGTTACAAGTGTCGATAGTGCGTGTAGGTAGTGCCACCAATGTACCGGCCATTATGTATTTACAAAAGTTGCAATAGGCCGCAACTGGCCGCGGCCAGCCGCGCAATAAGTCGAGCCTTCTGATCACCATGTAGCCAAAGTCGCGTAATCGTAATAATTTTAACTTAAATGGTTTAAATTGATAGAACGAGGATATTTTTCCTCAAATAATAAAAAGTGTTTACAAATACGGAGACTAGAAAACTACAGCAACATAGCGGGTAGGTGATGCAAACCGGTGTCATGTCCCGCTATACCGGGACATGTCACCGGCTTGGATCTTCTGTCCCGGTCGTCCCGATGGATATACCAAATGTCCCGGTGATTAATATTGGGATTTATTGTTTGTAACGTAAAGCGCGCGCAGTGCGGCCCGCCCCGCGCGTCCTCGCTAAGTTCGTACAGTCAATCGATTTTATTTGAGGAACAAATGAAGAAAATAGAAAATTCTAATATTACTATCATTAAAGTCAAACTCTTAAACAGTCTTGAAGAATCCCTGTCAGAAGGAGCTGCTGCCAAGTTTTTAGGAATCCAAACAAAAATAGAATATGACAGGTTAACAACTATCCCCCAGCATTCAGATTTAATAAAATTATTTGACAAATATGTTGTTAATTATTACAAAACGGCTTTGGAATATTTACAACAGTGGAGTCCACTCATAAAGTTCGAAATATTAACATGGATAAACATTTCTGCTCCTCCTCAATGGTAAGATGTTGAAATGACAATGAATTATTTACAAGAAAGGGGCATAGTCATCGAGGATAGTGTATTAGATGAAACACCTCAGAAACTGATGTAAGAGATGATGAAGTTTGGACCAAAAAAGAAATGCACGTAAAAGGGTTAAATATATTTCTTCCAAGAGACGGAAGTGTTAACAGACTTTAATTTTAATGTGCCAATACGTATACGCTATACCTGGTCATAATGCCAATTTCGAAAGGATATTTTCTTTAGTTGTTGCACAGTGGACTAAAGAACGCAATCACCTGCAAATATAAACAGTCGAAAGCATCTTTCAGTTTCAAAATTACGTGAATTTCGGAATTTCATAAGTATGTTATGCGTAAACTAGACCTGAGGCAGCAGATTGATTACCAAAAACTTTATTTTATCAGGATGTTTTCGAGTTGTCCCGGTCAGTACTTAAACTATTATGGCAACGCTACACTAAGCGCATAGCCTTTTCTTTACAATTCGCAACTATTGATCTATTATTTAAACTTCGCGCCTGCAATACATAGGTGCGACTTGGGTTTTCCTCTGTTAATATAGATGTATGATCGCATGCGATGCTGAGGACGCGAATCGGCGCGCGCGGCCCGCACAGAGAAAGCAAATGAAAGTGACCAGCCGAGACCGAAGCGCCGACGTACGCTGCGAAACATGCGCATTCACATTCACATCGACCACCACAGCCGGCGGCCACCGCTGCCACATGCTAACCAAGTTATGTTTACATAGCACGTTCCATAAGCGGATCACACTGGTCTGCCAGGGAAAACTTGCAACCGTATTGGCTTCAGGTTTTTCCTGGTACGGTCAATCCATCAATACGAACAACTTTTATAATGGGACCAACACTGAAATCGCGAGTTCAGTATATTTAAGTTGACTCATATTGAACTATTTCAAATATTGAACAATTGTTTGACATTTTATATCGCGATTCAGTATTAGTCCCATACTAAAAGTTGTTCGTATTGATGAGTATGTATAGGGTTGCCATCTATTAAATCTACCAACCAGGACAACAAGCCTGAAAATCCCGGATTTTGGATCTTAAACCCCGGATATTTATACTTGTTTTTAACTTATTCAATAAAATAAAAACTAGTTTTAATTTTTATAATTAGACTTTTTGTTGTGATACAATTATAAGGCCTAACCCTTCTCATTCTGAGAAGAAACCCTTGCCCAGCAGTGGGACAGTAATGGGTTGAATTTTTTTTATTATAATTTTTTGACATCTTAAGACAAAATTCAGTCTTCTAAAAATAATAATATTTTTCTTTATAAAGAACGATTCTCATCAGATATCTTTAGTTCTCTCTTTCTCTTTAATTATAGCAAAAAATATTATTTTCTAACAAACAAAAATATTATTAACTTCTTTCTTTTTTAAATAAAACAAAAATAAATATCTTCTAACAAAATGAAAATCTTCTAAAATTGAACAAAACAAAACCACGCTCCCCGGACGCCCTCCAAACTAGGACAAATCCGGGAAAACCCGGACGGATGGCAACCCTAAGTATGTATAATGTTCTACAGTTGAGAAGATGGTATGGTTCTGGGTCGACAGGTCACATACATAACCAGCCTAGATGAGAACTAAAGCCGAGCTGGGACCCAATGTTGCCAAATGAACGACAATAGAGGTGCGTACGTTCAGTCTAGATCACTAATTTAAGAATAGAAATAGAACGGTTTGCACTTGCCAAAGCAAAAGATTCGGAAACATGGGACACCCTTCTTATCAGTGTAAATAATTATCTGGGTGACTGGACACCCGCTCGCGACAAGATCTATTTTTTTTTTACTGATAAGATATGCTAGCTAGTACGACCCCCCCCTCCCCTGAATATATTGTAAATTTAATCGAAATCCTTAGAGCCATTGTCAAGGACACGTTTATTAACAAATATATACTTATATTATGTAAATATTGCTCGTATATTAGTATAGGATACTGCTTAGTCACCATTACTGCACAGTTTTTTACAATATCAGCAAAACAACACACACACGTTAACCTCTAAATAGAGAATCAATTCTAGCTACGAGATACGTCAGCTACATAATCAGAAACCACATCCTCCTCCACACTGGTAGCCAGCTGCTCTGTGCTCTCTGAAACCTTCGACCTTTGCATTCCAACGATGGGGAGAGTACCCTATGCTTTGCTTTCCGATTGGTTCCCTTTCATCTTTCAAACAATAACAATTATGTACGTCAAACTCAAAAACATCATCGGCGAAATATTGAGAATACAGGAATGTATGTATGTAATACATGAATGTATGTATGTACGTTATGTTTATATTCACATCTACCGCAATCATATTTCTAGCATTTTGTTATTTGTTATTTTTAAAAAAATGTTGCCCCACTCTAGGATTTCTCCTGTATCGTGGGTACAGTTTACAAACAAACATGTCACATGCACAGACAACCAGACCCGAAACAACTATCTGTAGATCATACAAATATTTGTTCCGCGCGGGGATCGAACCCGCGACACCTAGCGCAGAAAGCTAATCGCTTAGCCACTGCGCCAACCGTGTCGTCCTTTTCGTTTTCAGAACCTTTTTTTTTTAATCTTTAAAGCAAATAATAAAATAGGATATTCTAATCTAATTTTTTTACGTAATCCAGGTTCCCCACATACAGTTTGGGAACCGCCGTGTACTTGTAAATGTTTATGATCCTTAAAATAAATAAGCTTATAAACTTAAATTTATTTTATTTAGCTTATCGCAGGAAAGTCCACTGCTGGACAGGGGTTTCTCCGAAATAGCGGTACAACATTCTCATTTTATTCTCTTTAAATTATTCTCTATTAAAAGTAACTGACGACTGACTACATAGTTACTTAAAAAAAAAAACAGGTAAGACTAATGATGGTGGTAAGGCGACCGCGACGCTAGAGGTGAGGCGCGGCGGAGGAAGCGCGGGCGCACGCATCAAACTGGTTGTCCTTGTCGATTGAGCACCGGTTTACCGCGAATTTAGAATTCGTGGCAACACAAGACTTCAGAATAATTTAACCCTCGATGATGAGCAAGCAAGACTCGCTATATTTCGATATAGTTGTAGAAGCTCCGAAAACTGTTTATGTGTGAATACAGAGGCTGAAATAGGCACATCAAGACAAACAGTTAAAACAATTAAATCTTCAAAATTAAGAGGAGAAAGAGTGGAACGACGCGCGACGCGGCATTACGACCTCAGCTTAGCAATTCTTTGTATTTGTTCGTCTATTTTAAAGAGACGTCTGCGAACACCTCCGCGGTTCCAGCATCGCGCGTTGTTCACTTTTGACGGGTATCAGTCCGGTCGGTCTGGACTGAAGAAATCGAAAGTGAACTGGATGAACGAGTTATGAGGGTAATTACATTCGTACTGTACGTGTCGTACGCAACGTAACCTCAACTCCTACTTTATATACTAATTAACCATATACACATATAAATTACACTTGTCACCGTCCATTTCGATAACAATACAATCGCTTCGTCTACAGCGTCGTATACATTTAAATACAATTAGTTTAGCGATTCGAGTGTGTGCGTAGCTGTCGGTGATACGCACTGACGTGCTAGGTACTATAATAAATATTTCATTATATAACGCCGTGAGAGAATCTTGCTCACCTTGAGCACTGAGCAGTGAGCGAGCGCATGACATCCCCAATAACCTACCCTACACGCTCACACAACCGCTAAATGAGATGCGAAGCAATGTATGTATCTACGTCAAAGTTATTGTACCCATATTTTTATGTAGTTCATGTAGGTAGAATCATATCGTAACTACGAACAGGTTCTATTGCAACTAACTGCCGCTGACGCAACCAGCAGCATATCGCGGCAGAGAAATAACACCACTAGCATTTAATTATTACAAGAACACAACCTTTATTCCTTTATAGTTAGGTATTTATAGAACATTAATTTCATGATTACTCAGATACAAATTTTCAAACTAATTAACGTCTCAGCACTGTACACCTTGACTTGACAGCATCGAGGCCGGGTGCTCCCGAATAAACCACAAAACCCCACCTTAACCTGTGATATGTCTCCACTGCTTATGTCCCCAAATCACTACACTCATCAAAAATATTTTCCAAGGGGTAGAATTCGTAAACCACGATATTCAACAGCTGGCCGCCGAACACTGTAGTCAGCGGAGCTCCACAGCTTCGGGACCAGGCTACGGAAACAGGTACAGGTAGAGCAGCGCAGCGAGCGTGGCCAGTACGACAGGTGGCCCCCACACGCTGGCTAGCGCTCCCAGCGTCAGCGGCTCAGCGGCCTCCAACGAAGCCGAGTCGCGCGTCCTCACCTCCCATTTGTCCTCGTCCACCACCTCGCCCACCACAAACTTCTCGCGCCAGTCGAGCGCGATATCGCTGTGGCCCACGTCGTGAAAGCACTGCGAAGCGTCCTTGCCGGCGTTGTCCAGCAGCACCTCCACGCCGCCCGGGTGATCATCTAGGAACTCTGTCACGTCGTACACCACGTTGTCGATGATGATGGCGGCGTCCCGCCTGTGGTTTCGTGCCTCGACCTCCTTGCGTGTGAACTTAGCGGTGGCCATGTTGCGCGCGGGCACTTCACTCGGCGTCTGACTGGGAACTGCCGGGGCTCGGGATGCGCGTGCGTCGGCGCAGGGTCGAGAAAATACACGTGTCCTTCACTTCGCTCACACCTGACCGAGTGACACAATGGCGCAGGAGACAATCACCGGAACGCGGCGCGCACTGACTGACCCGCGCAACGCACATCGCAATCAATTATTGCTCGGTGTGTCACTACCTTCCATATGCTAATTTATTTAATGTGCCATACGATTTCTTCCTAATATATTCTAAATGTTTTTCTGTGTACCTTCTCGAAAATATTTTTGAAACACAAAACGCTCGTCTCCAGTCTCCTCGTCGGCGGAAGTGCGGGGCCCGGTGGGGTACAACGTGACCTCAAACCCTTTATGATTTCTCCTTCCAAATAGCTTAGAAATTTATAGAGTAATCGAAACGAAAATACAATAGCACCCGTAAAGCCTAGACAACAAGGAAATTATGTAAACGAGCCTTCGTTGTTTACATTTGTGTTCGCTTTGCGGGAATTACAAGATATAAAGACGAGGACTCCCTCGTCTATAGTTGGAGGATCAGTCTTAACTCATAAATTATACTAACGAAGTAACGAGCCCAAGACTGACCATCACCACCCGCGGAGCAGCACCGCTCGCCTTATGTCGCATGCATAGCACACTTATTGGTGATGTGAGCAAACCAAAGACTTGATATTTGTCAGGTGAACTGGGGACTGAAAACCTGGGAAATTGCAGGGCAAAGGTAAATGTATAAGGTTGTAATCTTTTTAACATGCAATGGTGGAGCATCAGCATTCAACAAAGTACTGTGGTAAAGTTGTATCTCGGCAATAGACGAACAACGTGCTCTCGTTGGGGCAGTCGGTGGTCAGTCGGAGGAAGCGCAGGCGTGCAGATACGCGACTTTTAGTCCGTATAACGCACACTTAGCGTACGGTCGCGGTCATCCGCCTCCCATCGCCGATAGTTTGCCGTATGGATTCGTGAGTCGTCTGTATTATGTAGTAGGTATGCCAATTTGTGTCTGGATTAATTATTTCTTATATATTTAACCTTAACGAAATTAAATAAACACAAGATTTACTAAAAATATCAATATTTATAGTTACCAAAGAAATATTTAGTTTGAATTAATAATTCACCATCTGAAATTAATATTAGATCAATATAACACGAGATGAGAACATAAAAGTCTACTATTCCAAAAATAAAGTGCGTCGTCCTATATAGCGCAGCGACAATTTACGATCGCGATCCGAACAGTGAGGAATCAACAGTTTAGCCACGCCACCGGATAAGAATTAATGTAGCTAAGGCCGGACCGAAAGCCAGCCATTTAAATGCATTACTTTAAAGAAGCTAGAGACGAACGACCGAGTATTTCATTTCCGACAAAATCCTCTTCAAGTGGCATTATGACTTCCAATGTAATTGTTTTTTTTTTTTCTCAATAATAACACTGGATTCATATTACATATATTTGTAGAAGCGGCACAGAGATAAATTGAAGGAGAATAATTTTGTTGTTATTATTTATGAGTGTATGTCCTATTTTACCCTAATCCTAACTTCCTAACTAATATTATAAATGCGAAAGTGAGTTAGTTTGTTTATTTATGACGCTTTCACGCCTAAACCACTTAACCGATTTTAAAAATTCTTTCACCGATGGATAGCTACGTTATCAGCGATTAAAATAGGCTATATTTTATTTCCACGGGAACGGGAATCCTAACTAATTTTTTTTTTTTTTATAAATACGAATGCGAGTTTGTTTACGTTCATACTGTCAATGTCAAATATCAAATCAATGTCGCTCGCAACAGCGTAAGCGAAATTCTAAGTCTATGATGCTAGCAACCATAGATTTAGAGTAAGCGGAATCCTAAGCCTATGCTCGCAACTGACGTAATAGAACAAAATTAAAAATAAAATATTTGTAATGACCTCGTAATGACTACAGAGTTCAGGGACTCAACATATTATTTCGATGCTACAGAGGTATATAATATACTCTTTGACAAACTCTTTGAAAAGAACCTCAATAATGTTCAAACTTAAAAATTTATACGGTCGAATTTCGGCCGACTGGCTGGATTCGGTTACGCTTATAGAAGGCAATTTTATAAGATAGATTTTACCAATAGATTTTAGATCTAAGAAGATTGTTTGTTCTCAGAACTATATCAATATCCTACCATCCTATCCTATCCTATCCTACTGTAAATATAAATGCGAAAGTTTGTGAGGATGGACGGATGTATGTAATCGTATGTTTGTTACTCTTTCACGCAAAGCTGAACGGATCTGGATGAAATTTAGCGAAGAGATAGATTATAGTCTGGAATAGCAGATAAGCTACATTTTATCCCGGGAAAACACGGGCGGAGCCGCGGGCCGAAGCTAGTGGTTATATAATTTAGTTTAATATATACTTATAACATCACTTTGGACTATTCTATACGATGTAGTAATGTTATAAATAAATAAATAAATTTTTCTTACCATGAACTTTAGGAAATTCTTGGTAAACGGCAATACCGCAACGCAATGACTACTGAGACCGCTTGATAGGCGACAATAGATGAAACTTCGATATACTCATACTATTCTAATATCGATTATATCAAATACGATTTAGTAGTCTTTGAATATTATATTTAATTTATTTATCAATGAAAACTAAGTTATTGGGCAAACTTGCACAATAAGCGTTATTATATTTTTAGGCGGAACTTGATTTGATCTGTATAAAATCAAAGGAACTTTTATTGTAACTGGTATGTACACGAACTAAAATTCGGTACGATGATACAGAGCCCTCTGTCTGTTTCTATTAGGGTGTAACAGTCAGTAACAGGAGTATTAAGTAATTTATATCTTTGTTCCACTTTTCACATGTTGGGTTCCACCTGAGGAGAAGTAATAAATCGCTTTATAAGTACCTACTATTTTATTTAATACTGTACTTATTTCATAGTATGTAGGATAGGATTAATAAGATTGTTCATGTTGATGATTAAAAAGCACCCATTAGGCCAAATATAATCATAATGTACAAAGTTGCACAAAACGTAACTAGATGGCGTTGGCGTCGAAATAAAAGTCGCTATGGTTTCGTTGCATCGATTTGATTATACTCGGTTTGTTTAGGTACTTAACTAAAGATAAACAATCTTGATGTTACTTTTTACACAAACACATATTAAACAAATAAACTACTGCTTAAACTAGTGGTCAATTGATTTGGTAATCGTTATTGTTGTTTTACATTGGTTTTTAGTCGCGTTTTATTTTTAAACTGAGTTTTTAAACAAAATATATTAAAAAGACACATCAAGATTGTTTACCTTTAGTTAAGTACCTAAACAAACCGACTATAGGTGATTGTGAATTTTATTAAATACTAGCGGTGGGCTGCAGCGGCTTTCTTGGATAACGAAACGCAACTGTCTATCGGATATCAATAGTTGATTTTTAATTAAGTTTTTTAATTATACCTCGTGATAATTTTATCGCATTTGTTGAATTGCTCGAGCAAAAGCTTCGCGAATATTTCGATCTTGAAATAAATATTGTCAATGTTGGCAACGAAATACTTAAACTACTTAAACGTATTAAAGATTGTAAATTTAATATACCATGTGAGTGTTTCCCGTTAGATTATTTGAAAAAAAAACTATATGTTAGATTCAGAATTTACCACACCATTAAAAGAAATAAATTATTAAAAAACAAAAATTATAAAAAAAAATTATTAGAGTAAGTAATTTTTAAATTATTCTATCATACTGAATAATAATACTATTTAACAAATGTTTTGTTTAATTTGTCTTAGCCTATTGTGACAACCCTACCAAAATAGGTAACAATTTTGCACGTTCTTAAGAAGCTTTGCCTCTGTTCCGTTTATCTACTCATGTGGTAGTAGCGACCAATGGCGGGATTTACGGTAACTAAAGTGAATTATAAATAGACTGTTGCGGTGGTCGTTTTATTGAAACTAGCTAACGTCACAATAGCGAGTAGCTCGTTTTTCCGTTCTGATAGACGTAAAAAGTGAGCCATCGTGAGACGCCTGGCATAAATGAAACTCGAAATTATTTTATCTATTTCCATATTCATTGGTATTCACTGAATATGTATTTTTTAAATAAAGAACATACTCCTGAATATTTTGTTTTTGACCATACCAAATTAATATATAAAAAATGCATTAATGCATTTTTTACATTTTTGTTTCATACTAAATCACCACACAGTGTACACTTCGCCTTTCTGAATTAAGATTATGACAGTGGAACAAAAAAATAACAATAATAAATAGTACAAACATAAAATAAAAACAAAACATACAAAATGTACAATTGATATACCTAATTGTCATTAATTAATAAAATATCTATGTCAGTAAATCAAATAAAGGAGTAAAAATTTATAAATAAAGCACAAAAAAGAGCACAATAAACGTCATGTCATGCTCATCATATGATTTGGAATTGTCCTGTGTTTAACACGATGACCAACCGTTTTTATCATTTAAATAATCATTTATACAGTAATATGCCTTCTAAATAAGATAATGTTTAATAGTAACTTTAAAGTAATTTTCAGACAATTCTAGCAAATGCATTGGTATTTTGTTATAAATACGTATACCCAGCCCTACATACATGTAATAAACATACATTATGGAGGCGCATAATGTATGTTTATTACGTATATTGATGTTATGGACATCACTATTTTTTGTATACAAATGTATATTTTGCCTTACAAACATTAGGTATATTGGCATTAATATATTGAGATGCAGCAGTCAAAATACCAATGTCTTTAAAACGTTTTCTAACCGAAACTCTAGCTCCTAACTGGTATATGGCACGAACAGCTCTTTTCTGCAAAATAAAAATGCTTTCAATATCAGCAGCTCTGCCCCACAAAAGAATTCCGTAGGACATGATGCTGCGGAAATAGCTATAATAGACTAGTCGAGCTGTGTCTGTGTCTACGTCGATAAGTTGCCTCACTTTTCTGACAGCATAAGCAGCAGACCTGAATTTTCCCGCAAGACAATATATGTGTGCACCCCATTGCATTTTCGAATCTAATTTTATACTGAGGAATACTGTGGCATCTACAGTATCAAGAACTTCTTTGTTAAGTATTAATTTCGGTCCAAGATTTTTAACATTAGGTAAGGAAATTTAATACATTTAGTTTTTTTGGAATTTAATACCAAGTTATTAACGGTAAACCAGTGCGTAACCTGTGCAAGTGCACTATTCACATCATCAAAATGATCCCTATTTCTATCCACTTTAAATAAAAGTAAAGTGTCATCTGCAAACAGTACGACCTCATATATGTATTTTAGGGAGTACGGTAAATCATTTATATATATCAGAAATAAAAAAGGACCCAAAATTGAACCTTGTGGTACGCCCAGGTGAACAGGTAATCCAGAAGATTGAGCCCCGTTTATATCCACATATTGTACTCTACCACCTAAATAAGAAGTAATTACGCTAAGTGTCATATTCTTAATACCATAATCACCGAGTTTTGCGGGTAAGCGTGTCATGGTGAACGCAGTCGAACGCTTTAAAGAGATCACAGAAAACGCCGATGGCATTCTGCGATTTCTCCCATGCACTGTAGATGTGTTTAAGTAAGGCAACTCCCGCGTCCGTTGTTGAACGTCCCTTAGTAAAACCATACTGGTCAGTGTGAAGGAGGCTATTCAGATTAAAGTGTCTTAGTAACTGTTTCAGTATGATCTTTTCAAAAATTTTACTGAACGCTGGTAGTATAGAACTAGGTCAGTTCAGTCAGTTAAATAAGGAGCAACAACATCTATGATGCTTTTTAGGACTTTGACAGAAATACCCCATAAGTCACTAGTTCTTTTCGGGTCTAGCGATTTAAAAATGCTTACAATTTGACGACACGGTTGGCGCAGTGGCTAAGCGATTAGCTTTCTGCGCTACGTGTCGCGGGTTCGATCCCCGCACGGAACAAATATTTGTATGATCTACAGATAGTTGTTTCGGGTCTGGTTGTTTGTGCATGTGACATTTATGTTTGTAAACTGTACCCACGATACAGGAGAAATCCTAGTGTGGCGCAATGTTTTTATAAAAAAAAAAAAAAAAAAAATCATTAGATGTGACGTGACTAAATTCGAAAGTACAATTACATTCAGGCACGTTACTACGTAAGATTTTTTCAGCGTAAGATGGAGAAGAGTCCAAGGATCTGGTGGTAAAAATGGTCAAAGGTATGTTAGCAAAAGAGTTATTAAATTCTTATAAAAATCAAAATGTAAAACGAATACTTCTGTTTTTCTAAATAAATATTCAATAGGTGTTTTAAGCCATTTTTATCGAGAATTTTTGTATCCATAAAACTCAGATCGCTTAGGCTCCACCCACCACATCGCCATTTTATAGTTCCCGGAAGCTTCAAATGAAATTTTATGTTTCATATCCTCTCTATATACCTGATCAAAGTACTGTATGTATTGAGAACAAGTGTCGCCAACTTAGTGGATTTTCTACTAAAGTGGTGGTTTCGACCCCCGCAATAGTAGATAAATATTGCTTTTAGTGGCTAGTGATATTTTACGAGTGGTTCAATAAAATACTTTTAATTTACCTACAGTGTATGTTTACATGAATATTTTTTTTTAGACTAATTTTAGCCCTATTAAATCTTCCAAAGGCTGTTTTCATATATTTTTCTGTCTAACCGATTATTTTGTTTAGTGGAAAATTTAGTGATTATGAGAGTAGCTTCACTTTGCGTTGGTGGTTTTGGAGGTTGAAGCTGGTGTAAAGCTAGTTTAACTTTCCAGTATACTAATGTAGTCTTTGGCTTAACTGTTGGCAATATTGCTGAGAGCTGGTACTACCGATGTGTTCTATGATCCCAATGTCATCTGTTAATGTCATTCCGTCGGTCATATGGTCCATCCATAGTCAAATTCTTGCCCACAACTCTCAGAACTACTTAATTAAATTCAATAGATGGTTAAATTTATGGGTATTATTTTTCCGGAAAATATCATTTTTATAACACTGAAATTTTCTGATTTACGAAACACATATGAAAGAAGGAGATGCAACCTTTATTTTTTGTCCTTATCTGCGTGTCCGGTATTTTTAGCCACAAATTGTCAAATTTGACACTTGCGTGGTCAAACAAATATGCTAAAGTTGACACGTGATATAAATTTCGCTTAAATTTTAGTTTTCTTTATTAAATAATTTCATATAAAGTAGCAAGTGTGTCTCCAGAGTGTGTGGTGTGTGCACTATGGGATATCGCAGTGTTTTAGGCTTCAAAAACCGTAGCACACGAAAAAATCGTATATCGTGTATCGCGTATCATTTCACTCATAAGAAGACTGATTTCAATTTATTAGAGTTTCAATAACGTCGGAGATATCATTACAGATATCATGGGTAGGAACTGACACTACTCCTCGTTGAATTTACTGTGAAATTAATGTTTTATTTTGCATATTGTTTGTAACATAACTTAACACCTGAAACATTAGTGTTGCTAGTGTATTCTGTTATTTACCTCACCTCTGTTTCGTTACGCGACTTAGTGTATGATTATAATATGTATATGACGAGTTAATTATTGTTATACAGATAATTGTATACTGGTGTCATCTTTCGAGCTTTGGTTGAAATGCTAAACATTAATCACATAATTACATCACCCAAATTATTTTCATTAATTCGTTGGTTACTTAGATAATTGTTAAGTTTTTATTCTTTGTGGTTATTTTCACAGAATTATTTCGTTTAAGATTACTGGTAAATAATCTGTAGTTTATATGTTATATAAAAAATTTAAGTGGTAGTATGGCTATTGAACGTCTGAATGTAAATGGCGTTATGACGGAGCGTCACCATCGTTCCTATCATTGGTAACGAACTTGCCTGTATAGAGCAATATCTTTTGTGTTATATGACTTGAGAGTCATGGCTTGACAGATGTGGGAAGAAACACTTGGCAATATTTTGATATGCGTTTTTTTTAATATAAAGTTTGAGGTTCCTTAGCCTTACTTACCTTTTGATATATTATTTCTTTGGATACAATGTGTTTACATGATCATCGGTAAATAGTTTTATGTCCATAATATATTTCAGTAAAAGTTCCATAATATCTGTCAGTTCCATATTAGAAATGAAATTAATCTTAAACAATAATTACATTTATTTTATTAATATTTACAGGCGGAAATTCAGACTTATTAAAATATATATACAAGCTAAAAATATATAAATAAAAGTACAAACTGTTAAAAACGGGGAGGGGAAGAAATCATAGGGCATCGTAAAATTCGTTCACATCGCTGTCAACGGGAAAAGTGCCCAGAACATTTACCTGACACTAAAAGAAAATTTATTTAAGATAAATAATAATGTTATTCATAATAAAGATATTCTCATTATTATATACAACAATCAGGGTAAAAATAAATTTACGTTCAAAATAAGGGACATCGATTTTCCTGGCAACACCTATTGTCCGAGCGAGAAAGACTATAGTGGCCACCATAGATTTAGAATGTAAAGCGAAATTCTAAGTCTACGGTGGCCACGGTGACTACTCTATAGGTAGTTAATCTATGGTGGTAACAATTGTAACATTCTAAGTCTATGATTGTAACAAATAACAATACAAACAATACTGTTAATATTCACGCAATTGACGTATAACGTAGACTTACAGGTTATATTGGTAGTTGTAAGACAGTGCTAAATGCTAATCAAAAACTATATAATGCTTTAAATAGTATATTAACACTGCTCATATCTAAGTCATAAATCTGAAACTAACCACAAATAATATATAAAATGACTGAAGTTTTAAAAGGATAAGATCAGTAAAGACGCAAAACAAGATGAAGCTGGTATGTAATAGCCGCCGCCGGTAATCAAGTTAAAATATATGTAATTGTTGTGTAGAGTGTGGTTAACCCATCGTCCCGTAATCCACTAGTACTGCCTGAGCAGCGATGCGGCCAAGCCATGCTTCGTGCTGTCGTTCAAGGAGCTGCTGATCATGCTGGACTGCGGACTGTCAGCGCACTCCGTACTCAACTTCCTGCCGTTGCCGCCCGTACCCAGCACGCGCCTCGCCTCGCTGCCCAATTACACGCCGCCACATCTCAATGATCCACTACTCGAAGGGGTTTGTTTATTTTATTATTGAAACAAATATGATTTTTACATTAATTTAAAATACATTACAGATAACCACCGCTAAAAATCTGTGTTTTTACAAAATACTCGAGTGCTTCATATACCTTGTGTTTTAGATTTGCATGGGAAGGTAAGTTAATTTTATTTTTATTATGAACACGCTTTTATTAGCTTCACCTTTAACATAACAAACTAACTATGTAAACAAATCTTGAAATTTAAATTGGACCCACTCCTCCGTTTCCGATTAAGCTGAAAAAACTGCTAAGAAAATCAAAATTAGTCAAACTATAAGTTTTAAAAGTATGATAGTAGTTGTAAATATATAAAAAATTAGAAAAATCGTTAAAAGTTTAATAAATTCCAAGTACAATGGCAACTATGACTTAATGAGTTAAGTAATGAATAAAAAAGTGGGTGATTTGGACTATTCTTAAGTGGTTCTAAAAGGTCTGTACATGACCTTATCAAACCAACTAAGTGGCAGATTTGCACCACAGACTTTCCCTTCTTTACAATACAGATACAGATATGGCCATCTTTTGTTCAGGCATACTTCCATTCCAGACGATTAGCAGCTTGGTGCGGTTTTTTAAATAATTGCCTGTTGGTATTAGTCAGGTGCTCATTGAGATAGCCCGGCACTTGGATGCGGGGCTTTTCGCCTTCAGTGCGGTCACACAAAACATTCCCCACATGCCTAACAAAAACTATGTCTTGCTCAGCGAACTTCATCCCCAGTTTAATAGCAAGAGTGCTAAGCAACTTGGTCGGGTTTTCTCCACTAGACTCATTTAGCCCATCAAGGCATGAATTGTAAACATTAGTTTTTTTTTTTTTTTTTTTTTTTATATAAACCTTGCCCCACACTAGGATTTCTCCTGTGTCGTGGGTACAGTTTACAAACATACATGTCACACACACACACAACCAGACCCGAAACAACTATCTGTACATCATACAAATATTTGTTCCGTGCGGGGATCGAACCCGCGACACATAGCGCAGAAAGCTAATTGCTTAAACACTGCACCAACCGTGTCGTCGGTTAGAATAGACTGGAAGGAGATAGCTAGTGGTGAGCAACTCATCCTCTTAAGGTGGTGTCATTTTTACAACACCTGTTTGAAGCAAAGAAAGGCTCTGTGGACCTTGTTACAGATAGAAAATAATAAAATTAAATATTAGTGAAAAAAAAAGTTACATCATACCACAAACTGGGCATTTTTGTTATTTATAATATGAAATAAAATCATGATTAGATCATAAAAATGGTATGAAAAATGAACATCATAATATGCACTTTTAATCATTTTACTACTAATAAAATATTAAAATGTTGAATTATTTAATGATTCGATTTAATGATTTGATTGTTAGTTTAAATGTTTTATACTCCATACATGTTATATACTAATTACCCAAAGAATACTTTTTTTTATGATAATTAAACTAAAACAGTTAATCTGTATATTCAGCTTCTTGAAATGACTGGTTTCAACTTAACTCTTTGCTAGAGCACTTTAAAATTTGTTTGTAATATTAGGTTGAACATATAGAGGCATGAGGTATGATGTTCCTCCATTGAAAAGGCATGATCCTCCGACCAGGCAAGGTGGTTAGCCTGGCGGGCCGAAGCCTAACAATTGATGTTGGACATTCGTATATGTGTTAGAATTGTTGTAAACTTTCATAGTGCGATTCAGGGTTTGTTGTTGTAGCTTCACTCCAATAGATGGCACTTTACTTTTTGCCATTTTTGCAATTTACAAACATATTCCCACTGCCTACATTTATCTAAATAGTTTACCAAATTATTAAGATGTGAATATGTTAAATGGACCCGGGTACGTCCTAAAACTGCGACCAGACACCAGAGGGCAGCAGCGTCCTCTCACTAATCGGTGAGCCACTGGGATCCCCAAGCCGCCTGCCAAGCGTGGGGATTATGCCCCCCCCCCCCCCCCCCCCTATATTTTGAATCCAGTTTCAAAACGATTAATTTTAATGTTTCAGGAGTTGAAAGAATGCTGTGGGCGCGTTTTTGTGGACAGCATACCAGAATTTTGTCCTCCATTAGATAAGGTGGTGGATTTCTCCCAACTGGATGTGATCCTAATCTCTAACTACACATGCATGATGGCACTACCGTTCATCACCGAGGACACGGGTTTCAAGGGGCAGGTGTACGCCACCGAGCCCACGCTGCAGATCGGGCGCTTCTACCTGGAGGAGCTGGCCGAGTGGGTGTCGGGCGCGGGCGGGGCGGGCGGCGCGGGCGGCGCGGCGCGGCGCTGGAAGGAGCTGCTGCACGTGCTGCCGGCGCCGCTGGCGCTGGCCGCGCGCCCGCGCTCGTGGCGCCGCCTGTTCGCGCCCGCCAACATCGCGCGCGCGCTGGCCCGCGTGCGCGTGGTGGGCTACGACGAGCGCGTGGACATCTACGGCGCGCTCGACGCCACGGCCGTGAGCTCGGGCTTCTGCCTCGGCTCCGCCAACTGGGTGCTGCGCTCGGCGCACGAGAAGGTACGCGATTCGTTCGCCGACCGTCGGTGAGTATCGAGGCTACGAGTGCAGGTGCACGTCCTCCGGCAGGTGGCGTACGTGAGCGGCTCGTCCACGCTGACCACGCACCCGCGGCCCATCAACCAGGCGGCGCTGCGCGGCGCGGACGTGCTGGTGCTGGCGGCGCTGACGCAGACGCCGGCGCACAACCCGGACCACATGCTGGGCGACCTGTGCGTGCACGCCACGGTGACGCTGCGCGCGGGCGGCTCGGTGCTGCTGCCGGTGTACCCGTCGGGCGTGCTGTACGACCTGCTGGAGTGCCTGTCGGCGCACCTGGACGGCGCGGGGCTGTCGGCCGTGCCGCTGTACGTGGTGTCGCCCGTGGCCGACTCCTCGCTGGCCTACAGCAACATCCTGGCCGAGTGGGTCTCCGTCGGCAAGCAGGTCACTTTACTTTTTCTTCATTTACCATGGTTCAGTTCAGTTAAGCTTTAGATTGTTAATCGGTTGTAGATTCGAGCTTAAACAGACATTTTGATTCACAAGCATTGTAGAGACCGTTCAGTTAGTCTATATAATCTGTGTTGGCCTATTCATATTTCATTGTTAAATTCAGCCGAGAGTAGATTTATTTCAGATAGCCAATAAAACTCATGCTCTACTAGTACCATAGACTTAGAATTTCGCTAGGAGTACAGATTTTATAGTAAAATAGAGATATAGGGGCCAGAATCGCCGCATTCAATAATTCGTCCATAGTAGTAACTGTCAAACAGATGATTGTTACCTAACGTGAATAATGTTAAGGGGCGTCAATTGATTCAATATTTTAGAAATCCAAATGATTCATTTTTGAGCTAGAATTGAGAAACTTCTTTATACGGACCTAAGTCACGTTGTCTTGGTTTGCTTGTGAAGAACTCACTCCATATTTGATAATATTAATGATAAAAGATAAAAAAAAAGATAAAGATCATTTTATTTGTTGAAACATGAGTATACATACATACATATGCATGCAGGATGTTACAGAAATACAATAGACAGTCATGTTTAGCCTCTAAGATTACTAATTAGCCTTCGCCTTATTTTGTATTAAGAAATTATAAAATGATTCGAGAACAATATGTGCGCAGGCGCGCGTGTACCTGCCGGAGGAGCCGTTCCCTCACGCGGCGCTAGTGCGAGCGGGCCGCCTCAAGCACGCGCGCTCGCTGCACGACGACGCCTTCAGCGCCGACTTCCGACAGGTGGGCTGGGCTCGTTATATTAATAAGTTGAGCCAGTTGTGCGCAGGCGAGCGGGCCGCCTCAAGCACGCGCGCTCGCTGCACGACGACGCCTTCAGCGCCGACTTCCGACAGGTGGGCTGGGCTCGTTATATTAATAAGTTGAGCCAGTTGTGCGCAGGCGAGCGGGCCGCCTCAAGCACGCGCGCTCGCTGCACGACGACGCCTTCAGCGCCGACTTCCGACAGGTGGGCTGGGCTCGTTATATTAATAAGTTGAGCCAGTTGTGCGCAGGCGCGCGGGCCGCCTCAAGCACGCGCGCTCGCTGCACGACGACGCCTTCAGCGCCGACTTCCGACAGGTGGGCTGGGCTCGTTATATTAATAAGTTGAGCCAGTTGTGCGCAGGCGCGCGGGCCGCCTCAAGCACGCGCGCTCGCTGCACGACGACGCCTTCAGCGCCGACTTCCGACAGGTGGGCTGGGCTCGTTATATTAATAAGTTGAGCCAGTTGTGCGCAGGCGAGCGGGCCGCCTCAAGCACGCGCGCTCGCTGCACGACGACGCCTTCAGCGCCGACTTCCGACAGGTGGGCTGGGCTCGTTATATTAATAAGTTGAGCCAGTTGTGCGCAGGCGCGCGGGCCGCCTCAAGCACGCGCGCTCGCTGCACGACGACGCCTTCAGCGCCGACTTCCGACAGGTGGGCTGGGCTCGTTATATTAATAAGTTGAGCCAGTTGTGCGCAGGCGCGCGGGCCGCCTCAAGCACGCGCGCTCGCTGCACGACGACGCCTTCAGCGCCGACTTCCGACAGGTGGGCTGGGCTCGTTATATTAATAAGTTGAGCCAGTTGTGCGCAGGCGCGCGGGCCGCCTCAAGCACGCGCGCTCGCTGCACGACGACGCCTTCAGCGCCGACTTCCGACAGGTGGGCTGGGCTCGTTATATTAATAAGTTGAGCCAGTTGTGCGCAGGCGCGCGGGCCGCCTCAAGCACGCGCGCTCGCTGCACAGTTGTTGAATAGTGTATTACCTTAAGCTAACGCTCTTAAGGAATAGGTTTTACCTATCTGTTATTTCCAATCCGTATAATATAGATAGCTTTTCTGTACAGCCTTGTGTCGTGTTCTGCGGGCATCCGAGTTTACGTTTTGGCGCCGCAGTTCATCTCGTCGAGCTGTGGGCTTCGAACCCGGCGCATGCTATCATATTCACAGGTGAGTCGCAGCTCGCTGCGCCGCACAGTTCGCACCGCAGTATCTTTGGAGTCAATCGAGTATCGTCTGGTTTCGCAGAGCCGGATTTCCCGTATGCGGACGCGCTGGCGCCGTTCCAGCCGCTCGCCATGAAGGCGTTCCACTGCCCCATCGATACCTCGCTGAACTACTCGCAGGCCAACAAGCTGGTGCGCGAGCTGCGGCCGCGCGAGCTGGCGCTGCCCGAGCAGTACGCGCCGGCAGCGGGCGGCGCCGCCCCGCGGCCGCACATCGCGGCCGACGTGCCCACCGTGCTGCTGCGGCGCGGGGCGGCGCGCGCGTGCGGCGTGCGGCGCCAGCGCGCGCGCGCCTGGCTGGCGGGCGCGCTGGCGGCGCGCGTGGCCGTGCGCGACGTGCGCGCCGGCCTGCGCGCGGCCCCGCTGGCGGCGGCGCTGCGCGTGCGCGACAGCCGCGTGTCGCTGGACGAGCCGCCGCCGGGCGCGCCGGGCGCGGCCCCGCGGCCCGCAGCGCGCCTGGACTGGGCCGCGCCCGACGTGGACGCGCTCGTGCGCGCGCTGGCCCGCGAGGGCGTGGCGGACGCGCGCGTCGAGCGCGGCGCGGACGGCGCCATCGTGCACCTGCCGCGCCACGACACGCTGGTGCACGTGGAGCGGCACGCCACGCACGTCTTCTGTGAGGGCGACGCCGACGTGCGACAGGCGCTGCGCCGCGCCATCGCCGCCTGCCTGCCGCACGTGTAGCGACACTCCTGCACGTGTAGCGACACTCCTGCACGTGTAGCGACACTCCTGCACGTGGAGCGGCACGCCACGCACGTCTTCTGTGAGGGCGACGCCGACGTGCGACAGGCGCTGCGCCGCGCCATCGCCGCCTGCCTGCCGCACGTGTAGCGACACTCCTGCACGTGTAGCGACACTCCTGCACGTGTAGCGACACTCCTGCACGTGGAGCGGCACGCCACGCACGTCTTCTGTGAGGGCGACGCCGACGTGCGACAGGCGCTGCGCCGCGCCATCGCCGCCTGCCTGCCGCACGTGTAGCGACACTCCTGCACGTGTAGCGACACTCCTGCACGTGTAGCGACACTCCTGCACGTGGAGCGGCACGCCACGCACGTCTTCTGTGAGGGCGACGCCGACGTGCGACAGGCGCTGCGCCGCGCCATCGCCGCCTGCCTGCCGCACGTGTAGCGACACTCCTGCACGTGTAGCGACACTCCTGCACGTGTAGCGACACTCCTGCACGTGGAGCGGCACGCCACGCACGTCTTCTGTGAGGGCGACGCCGACGTGCGACAGGCGCTGCGCCGCGCCATCGCCGCCTGCCTGCCGCACGTGTAGCGACACTCCTGCACGTGTAGCGACACTCCTGCACGTGTAGCGACACTCCTGCACGTGGAGCGGCACGCCACGCACGTCTTCTGTGAGGGCGACGCCGACGTGCGACAGGCGCTGCGCCGCGCCATCGCCGCCTGCCTGCCGCACGTGTAGCGACACTCCTGCACGTGTAGCGACACTCCTGCACGTGTAGCGACACTCCTGCACGTGGAGCGGCACGCCACGCACGTCTTCTGTGAGGGCGACGCCGACGTGCGACAGGCGCTGCGCCGCGCCATCGCCGCCTGCCTGCCGCACGTGTAGCGACACTCCTGCACGTGTAGCGACACTCCTGCACGTGTAGCGACACTCCTGCACGTGGAGCGGCACGCCACGCACGTCTTCTGTGAGGGCGACGCCGACGTGCGACAGGCGCTGCGCCGCGCCATCGCCGCCTGCCTGCCGCACGTGTAGCGACACTCCTGCACGTGTAGCGACACTCCTGCACGTGTAGCGACACTCCTGCACGTGGAGCGGCACGCCACGCACGTCTTCTGTGAGGGCGACGCCGACGTGCGACAGGCGCTGCGCCGCGCCATCGCCGCCTGCCTGCCGCACGTGTAGCGACACTCCTGCACGTGTAGCGACACTCCTGCACGTGTAGCGACACTCCTGCACGTGGAGCGGCACGCCACGCACGTCTTCTGTGAGGGCGACGCCGACGTGCGACAGGCGCTGCGCCGCGCCATCGCCGCCTGCCTGCCGCACGTGTAGCGACACTCCTGCACGTGTAGCGACACTCCTGCACGTGTAGCGACACTCCTGCACGTGGAGTGACGCTCCTGCACGTGTACTGACACTCCTGCACGTGTAAAATTGGTTCCAATTCAAGTCCACGATCAACAAAATAGCGGAAGTGGCTAAATGTAAATAAATATTTTTTAAAGTTTAAATATCTTTTTTACCACGTAAACTCTATTATTTAAACTAAATCGACACTCACGTTTCAGAGGAACTTATTATTCAATTTTTAACCGACTCCAATAAAGGCGGAGGTTCTAAATTCCACTGTATGTTTTTTTTTTTTTTGTTGTATGTTACGCTTAAATTCAACGGCCGATCGATTTTAAAATTCTTTTTTTTTGTATTAAAAAGTATGCTCCTAATTTGGTCCTGGAATCCCTTTTTTTTTTTTACGTGTGGAAATGCTCATGCTTACCCGCCGCTCTGGGGATGACGACGGGTGATGTCGGACTTTTACCGACTAAATCCACACGGTGTTCCTGCGGCATACCTGTAGCGCCGGAGATATGGGATTCGCTCGCGCATTCACCGCACCCCCGGCAGGTATCAGCCCGCCAGTGGATGACCTGGCAGGCTCCGTCCCATTGTGCAGCTAATCTATAGCTGCACATCTTATAGAGGCGCGCGTGGAACACACTCGCGCCACCGTCTCAGGCTTGCTGCTGCTCGAGTGACGGACAACCCCAAATCCGCCACCCGCAGGCCACAACTCATGGGGGCCGGAGGTCATTTAACGCCCTCCGACGTCCGGTGCGTCTGCTGCGGGATGGAAGGGAGGAGGTAGCCTCCCTCTCCCTTTCAGCCGCCTCCTTAGCGAACATCACTTCTTCGCAAAAGGAGGCGACGGCTTCCCACGCTCTCTCACTTCCGACCATGTTTAGAACAACAGCCGGAAGCGAGAGGTCACCACTTACTACCGCAATGAGATCACGGCGCTGCCCCGCCCAGGCTAGGCACTCCTCCAGCGTATGCTGTGCCGTATCCTCGGGGCAGTCACCGCAGTGGTGACATACGGACGTCTGCTCCCGGCCTATACGACACAGATACTTCCCGAAGCAGCCGTGTCCCGAAAGTATCTGTGTCAGCCGGAAGGTGAGGGCGCTATGCTGCCTCTGCAGCCACTCCGCCATAACGGGTCTTACCGCCGCTATCGCAGCGTGCCCTGCATTGGGGTGCACAAGTCGCTCTCCCCATTCCGCTACCAGGATTTGACGGAGGTTGGATCTCTGTGCGTCGATCTCTCGGGGCACTGGTCTCTCGCCCCGCCTTTGCAACTCCTTGCGCCAGCGATATAGTGACGCAAGAGCCCTCGCTTCCAAATCCCAGGGTGGTGAACCGGCAAAAAGGCTTGCTGCCTCGAAGGAGATCGTACGGTATCCCCTTATAATTCTGACGGCCATGGCGCGCTGCGGTCTACGTAGTGCAGCGGCCTTGCGGGCCGTCAGGTTTTCCACCCACACTGGTGCACCGTAAACGGCCATGGACCGTACGATCCCCATGTAAAGTCTTCGGCAGGAAGTATTAGGCCCTCCCAAGTTAGGAAGCAGCCGTGCGAGTGCGGCCGCTGCTCCCATCAGTTTGGGGGCCAGACGCTGAAAGTGTGGCCCGAAGTTCCATCGGCTGTCGAGGGTGAGTCCGAGATACTTCATCGTTGCCTCGACGCCGATGTGGACGCCTCCCACTACGATGCCTAATTCCAAAGGTGGAGCGCGTCGAGGCCCATGGAAACACAGAGCCTGGGACTTATCCAGGGCCACTTCAAGACCCAATCGCCGGATTCTTCCAACGATCTGCGCTACACCAGCTGTTGCCAACATGGCTGCCTGCCGGTACGTTTTCCCCCCGCGCCGTAACCAGCGTGTCGTCGGCGTAGCAAGTTACGTCGATGCCATGAGGGAGCGCAGCGCGTAGAACCCAATCATAACCGATGTTCCACAGGAGAGGCCCCAAGACTGAACCCTGTGGAACACCGCACGACATCTCTCGCCGACCCCAGCTCTGCCGACCCGGATAGATGACGGCCCGTTCCGTTAGATAGGCCCCAACAACACGGCAAATGGTCCTGGGATCCTAGGGAAATCGAGGGATACCCTCAAATATTGTAGGACGAATAGCGCGTTTAAGCTTTTTTTTTCTTAATAAGTCAGAGATCACTCGATATATTTTGATGAGTCCCGTATTATTACATTTGGTGTAGAGGGTCTGATGATGGAGCCTCTCGTCAGTAGCTAGTAAACCCCTTGAGTTTGGGCTCATTTTAAACCGCAAAATAGCAAGACTATCACTGTATTAGTTACAATAGTCGTCTTAATCTTTCTATTTCTCGTAATGCCTTTTCATCATGTAGTCGGCCAAGTAATTTATTTGGTTTTAAATAACAAAGTGCAAGACCGTCTAAGGTTTTCACGCGTTTTGGGGCTATATACATTTGACCTTTGTAAAGTTTTTCAAGAGAAGCGTCCTTACTAGGTCTAAATTATTCCATCACTCATAATTGTAAAATAATTAAAAATTTTAACAAAAAAATTATTATCATTTATCCTCTATTCCTTTGGTATAAATAATTTTGAGAGAATCATCACCTGAAATATCAAACGTCCAACCTAGGTATCTTTTCTACAAACTCTATAGTGATAAATATATTCTAAAGTATATTAAGTCTCAGTCTCGTACTAGCTGCGATTCGATGCAGTCGTGCTGCTGACGCGTGTAATTTATTTAATACAAATCGTTTAAGCGCGACGCAAGCCGTTGCTAGTCTTTTTAATCGCCATGAGTGAACAACTTGTGGCGAATGAACTGCTGGCGTTCCTGCAGCAGAAACTGGACGTGATGGACGAGGTGTCCGCTGTCCAGATCTGCGCAACAAACTTCAGCGAGGATGACGTCGCTGCTTCCAAGCAGCTGCTGTACCGGTTGCTCAACAAGAGCGACCAGATGGTGTCCCGCCGGCGTGACGGGACTAAGAAGAGCATCCAAGACATCATCACGCTACTAAAGGAGACCGATCCGGACGACGTGCCAACGTTTGTGGCGAAGAATCTGAATAAGCTTCCGCCCGTCACCTTCGACCACGTCGACGTTACAAGCCTGTTGAAAGACATCGTCTTTCTAAAGCCAAGTCTTGCGGATGTGCAGAGGAAGTTAGATGCATCCCAAATTACTGTCGCCGATTTGAGCAGCGAACTCAATGAGTTGCGTAAATCGGCAACGGTAACTGGGTCACAGGCGGGTGCATCGAACGTAAACATGCGGCGCGGAGCGTGCCTCGATGTATCGAGTGCAAGTTTCGCGTCAGCAGTTTTGTCGACATCGCCGCTGTCACCGCCGAATGCTGAGCCGGCACAGTGCGCGCCTCGCGCGCCCCGCTGCCCCGCTCCCGTCACAGCCGCTCGACCGCTAGACAAGCTGCTTGATTCTGCAGCCTCGACGAAACATCAAGGTGTTCATCGAGATTACGCCGGCGTCGCCAGGAGCACAATCGGTGCTACTAAGAAGCCCGTGCCCGTAAAGGAACCGAATCGGGCTGACGATGATGGGTTCGTGACGGTGCAAAGGAGGAAGCGCCGTCAGCGAACAAACAAGAATCGCTGCGGCACGGCTCCTGCGGAGCCCAACATGAAAATACGTGCTGCAAAGCCGAACACCCCGGTGTACATCTCCCACCTAAACTACACCACTAAGCGGAGGACATTGTGGAGTACGTGCGTCAGAAGTTGAAGTACGCCCCGAGAGTGCAGCTGCTGGAGTCGCGCCATAGCGCCAACTTCAAAGCGTTCGTGGTGCGAGTGCCAACGTGTTTTCTGCACCTCGTGTTGGATGAGAACTTCCACAGGACGTGGTGTTCCGTCGCTTCCGCGGGCAAGTGCCACCCGAGCGCACAGTGACATAGTGTATAGGAAGTGATACTAACATAGATTTAAGGTTCTATATACTAACAAGTTTTGTATATAATAATATATATGTTAGTCTGTAAGGTATATATCTATGGGCCAATGTAGCCTGAAAATAAAGGTATTTTGATTTGATTTTGATAAAATAAATAAAACGCTCGGTTACAGTACATACATAGTTTATACGGTAAATAAATATTTAACACATTGTGATAAATCGACTACGTCCCAACGAATTAATTAAATTTAAGCGTCTTCAAAACAAGGTTTATCTTTAGACCTTGGAGCTAGTTTTTATATTAAGAACCTTACTGCAATCGATATCCAGTTTTTAATTTAATACAGTCAACTTAGTCCAATAATAAAATGTCTGTTTTGGTTTAAAGGGGCTATTGTACTCAACAATAAGATTTTTTTTTTTTGTATGGGACCATCTCTCGAATCTCAAAAAAATAAAGCCATCTGCTCCATACAAATAATTCAATATTACTAGACTTAAATGTATTGAACAGCAGTTTTTTTTTTACTTAGCCCATAAAGAGAACAATAGTGGAAAGGTAAGACTTCATATTTGTTCCATGCGGGAATCGAACCCGCGATATGAAGCGCAGAAAGCTAATCGCTTAGCCACTGCGCCAAGCGTGCCATCAACCTATATTTCAAATCAAAAAAGTGGAAAATTAGCTTACATTTCCAAATGAAAACTTATGAGCCTCGTCCAGACGGAACGCGCGGTCATTGTATGGTGCTGCAATAGTCACACGATGGCTATAGTGGGCACAGACCACAGTGCAACGCGAGTTGTTCTAGAGAGTAAACCAGACGTGTTTCAGAAGCTACAAACTATGGACTAGCATTTGCTATTGTTATTAGGCAGGTCATTATTGCATTTGTAGATAATCCATAATGGTCAATTTTTTACTTTATACGAAAAGCTGCGATTTATGCCTGCCCAAATTCTTGAATAAATTACGTCATTATGAAGTTAAACGGCGAACATGATCTGGATGTTTGTATGTACCCTCAGATACACGGAGCAGCTAAGGTGTCCATATAGAGCGAAACAACTTTGGTAATTACTTATTTTCGGCTCAGCAAAAGTATTTAAATATGTACAGTGAAACATTTTTCATATTAACCTTGTAGTTAAAAGTTAAAAAACAGTCTAAAAAGCTCATGTTATTGTTACAGAAAGTAAGTTTTGTATTTATAATAAAGTGCAAGTTTCATCGACGAAAGTTTATTTTCCCAAGTGCAACGATACAATGTGCAATTTAATTTAAATTCATAATATAATCATTTATTTACACTTGTACATATTAATTTGAATACTATGCAGAGTTGAAGATAATTAACAAAGATGTGCTTGACTATTACATCACCCGAGTTGTGTGCTGTGTATTGTAACGCAGACTGTATATGTTTAAAGATGTAATTAGATGGTCCCCGCTCGCTGCTGGACCTCGCTCGTGACAAGCTTGTACAACTACCAACTCTTTTAATCTCTTTAATATTATATTCTGTTAATGGAATAAAATATATATATGTATAGGGTGAATTTTTCAAGTTGGCGTGGATGGCCAAATCCTAAACTATAAGGAATAACTAAAAGTACTGAAAGCAGTCTCGAGCCCGAATTTGATAAAAACTAAAAGTGCATCATTGGATTTTTGAAAAAACGATATCCTTAGCAAGGAACCGAACACGTTGATTTTGGAAAAAAATAACACTCAGTATCGCTATTCCTTATAATTTCGAATTTGGCCATCCACGCTCACTTGAAAAATTCACTCGTACCTATATTTAATTATATTGAGTCATGGTTACATAATTTACATTTCATTCAGCATTAAAAGATATTTTCATTATAAGCAAATTGGAAGGCGAATACTGATATTCAGTCGCATTTGGTAAAAGGGATAGCCGGGCCGAACACAGAAGAACAAACACAAATCACTTGGTGTACTTATTCATTGCATTGAGCTAAACGTAACAAAAAATAATAGTGACGTCAGCTTCTGGCTACGATCTATGTTATCACTTGGTATTATACAATCAAAATATTCTGTTATATTCCTTTATTATTTCAATACATTTAAGTAAGTACCTAAATATAGTGACATAAAAGTAAATTTTTATACATGTCTTCATTTCGTTATGATCGGCTCTGAAATCATAAAGGTCTGCCCTTTTCTGGCGCTCGCCTCAAAACAACTTAGAAAATAATAAAAGGTTTTTATAAGAGATTCTTCTAAATATATAATTTATACATATAAGAATTTTAGACAACAATGAACCAAAATTTTCCACCATTCACGCCAATGTGTAGATAATGTTCTCGTAGTATGTTTGAAAGATATGTACCTACTTCGCACGGCGCATGGTAGATTTGGCCTGCTCACGCGATAACGCTTACACTCGTCTCTCTTCTATAAATGTGCCACTCAGAAGACTTTCTTAATGTGGATTGTGGTTACTATCTATCAAAATTAAAATGATATTACCGATAACCTAACAGACAAGTTCCCGCGATCCTGTGCCGCAGCTCACAGGTCAGGCTGCGTTGCGGGGCGCGCTCTACAGTACTAATTGTACATGCTCGTCGTACCTCATCCGCGAAATTAATGGGTATCTTGTGTCTAATTTCAACGCCAAAAATCATCGAAGTAGACGTCGCACTCCACATGGCCGGATCTTCTGCGATTCGTCGTCGACCGCCGACATTAATTAATGCTGTTATTTTATCAGTACTCGGAAAAGTATATTGAATTAAACAAAAATCGACGACAGCGGGGGGCATTCGAGTCGCAGAGCAGTAAACGTGGAGTGAAGCTCCAACGGAGGCTACTCAGCATGCGACACGCCTACGCGTTGAGGTCGATGTCGGCGAAGATGTCGCCGCGCGTGGCCACGGACAGCGCGTAGTGCGTGTTGAGCTGCAGCAGCAGCTCGCGCTCGTCCAGCATCTCCAGCGCCTCCACGCGCGCGCGGTCCTCCTCGGGGAAGGAGCGCCACACTGTCTCCATGTCCCAGGCGCGCGCCAGCTCGAAGCCCAGCGCGCGCAGCCGCTCCGCCTGCGCCGCCGGGGCGCGCGCCAGGCGCTCGCCGTCCAGCTGGCAGCCGCGCGCCGACAGGTTGCGCACCATGACCTCGCCGAACTTGTCGCCCAGGTTGCACTGCTCGTACACCAGCAGCGCGCAGCGCGGGAAGGCGCCGGCCAGGTGCGACAGCAGCGCCTCGGCGGCGTCGGGCCGCAGGTACACCAGCACGCACTCGGCCAGCAGCAGCGCGGGCGCGTGCGCACCGACTCCCGCGCCCGCCAGCTTGCGCCGCACTTCGGCCAGACAGCGCAGGTCGCAGCCCAGCAAGTGATACCCGTCCGAGTGCAGGTCGCCCTCGCGGATCATCACCTCGCCGTCTGACGATCCACAAATACTGTGCTTTTATTTCAGAACCAAATGCAAAGCTTATAAATATACCTACCATAATATATGTTTATAAAGCAGTTATAGCCTACACATTCAACCCCTTCCATGCAAGAGGGTCCGAGTTCAAACCTGATCAGCACCTCTGATTTTTCAGAATCATGTGCGGATCAGAATTTGCTTATCATTTACGTTTAACGGTGAAGGAAAAACATCGTGAGGAGACCTAATTAACATATCCGTAATTTTAGAAGCCCTAGCATTTATAGTGATAATACATATTTACTTGAAAATGTCAACCGCCTAAATACCCATAAAAAAGCCATCAACATTGGTCTGTTATTAGATTATATTATGGAAACAATATGTTGCACAGCTCAGCTTGTACATGCAATAGCTTAACATAATGGAACTAGTACTGTTAGTGTTTTAAAATTTCCTTAGATAGGTTAATCAAACTCCTAAGGTATGCCTCAGTGAGTCACCGTCTAGATGGTCTTTATGATTGTAACAAGTTTTAATTGCTTAGCTTCTTCATCAATACCCAGTAGAGTAGGTCTATCAAGATAAATATTCTGGAATATTTAAATCCAATGTAGAGAACCAGTTCTCAAAATTTTTATTATAGTACAGATTTTTAAAGATACCATTTCCTCAATCTCTGGTGCATGCAATGCAGACTAGTCAAAACATTATGTTATTTTGTATTATGTAGCTTTAATTAATGTAATTGGTCCCAGGAGGTTATAATTAAAGTAAAAATAAATAGATATTACTATTTTACTAGAGAACTAAAAGATTCTTACCTTCATTGGATATTTTCTGGAGAAGTTGTTTATTTCGCTTGATTATGTGACACTTTTTAGAAGTTACTGCTGGAAAGTCCAGTTCTATGAAATTGCCAACTGCCTGTGTGGTGTCCTTCAGGCGCCAGTATAATGTATCAAAGCCACAGCCCAAGTTTATAATCTGGCATTTGGTGCCACAGCGCTGAAATTATCATGTAGTATAATTTTATGACATGTAGCTCAAAAAGATTATATTATTTCGTTAGTAAGTATTTAGTATTTTAAGTATTTTTATTTATAATATATCATGGACTGAAGTCACCGCTAACCTCTAAGAATTGGTGAACAAACATCTCCATGGCCCTGACCCGGGCGTAGTAACCGCGGTTGATCTCGGGCGCCTTGCGGTCCGCGTGGCGTGCAAAATACGAGATGTAGTCATCCTTCCAGTATCCCAGCTCCACCGCGCACCGCTTGCACTCAGTAGCGTCTGTATTCGTCGCGATGATCGCCTCATCCTCCGCCGTCCATGATTTTATGTTATCCATCTTGTGAGCGCTAAATACACACCTTCAATTCTGTGTAATAACTTTCCAAAACATAACCAGATGCCAAAAACTCTTTCGAAATCACTATTATACGCAATACTCAGTTCTACGAACAAAAGTATAATATTTTATTTATGTATCTAGCAGCGAACCAAATACGATCAAATAATGACACTAATGACAGACAGGCAGGCATAGAGTAAGAAGATTCAGAAAAATAGAAATTGATAGAAATATACGTTTTGACGTCAAAATTATGTCAAATCCATAGACTTAGAATTTCGCTTACGCTAAAAGACCAACTAAGCGTGGAAAAGAAATATCTATGTCCACGGAGTAAATACAAAGAGGAGACGGCCTAAGCAACTATGCACTGTGATCCCAACTAGGTCCCTGACGTCATCACTTAGGCGTGGCCTTAGTCAGTGTACTGTTGGCGTTCGTCCTGAGCACAACTTTGTAAAAGTCCAGCGGAAACCTTGGTTTTCTAAATGTATCAAACTATCGAGAAGAACTGTCTCATCCTTGTGTAGACTAAGACTCGGCCACTGCTGTAGCCCAGTATTTCTCAGTAAGATACGAGTTCGCGACAATTCCCTGTGTGAATGTGGTCTTGAGGAGGGTACTTTGGACCATATATTTTTCTCTTGTCCGTTGAATCACCAATCCATTGATCTATACCGCATGCTCCCCAAAATTAAAATACCCCTCCCTATTAATTTTCACTCCCTTTTGACCTATTTTTCCCCTAATGTAATCAAAATTTTATCAAATTTTTTAGATGAAAATAATATTAAGTTGTAAATTGGGGTTATATGTGCAATAATATGTATCTATGTCTAATTGTGTTGTTCCAATTAATCATGTAACTAAAATAAAATAAAAATCTAAGTATATAAACATCCAATTGTTAACTAACAAAAATTGTCTCGTCCTTACAGCTACTAACATCTATCTACCACAAAGTACAAAGTTCGACGGTTACGTACTGCGCTGCCGCTCATGTGCCGTCTCAACATGACACTGGCAGAATAGTCGACCTCGACTCAATTGCCACAAGGGAAAAAAAAAAAAAAAAAGGACAAAAAATAAAGGTTGCATCTCCTTCTTTCATATGTGTTTCGTAATAAATGTTCCTTGTTTAACTTGCCGTGACGTCAGTTACGCTCTGTCTTTAGGTACTATGTCTATGGTTGTGAGAGTGTGGACTCGCACACTCCACAACTCTCTCTCGAGACTTTACGAAATAATAGAACAAGTCAAAGTTCCCCAAAAAGCTCAATCATTTGAAACAAAAGATCTTTCGCCAGTCGATTCTAATTCGCTCAACTTCAACCCGGCTGCGACCGCACCTGCCAACATCTATTTATCAACTTTTAATCTTACTGCTGGAAAAAAAATATGAAAGGTTTTTCACACTAAAAGGTTACTTTTTTATCCATTTCGGTAACTTTTGCCAAGAGCCATTAGGTGAGGTAGTGGTCAAACGCGTGCCTATCAAGAATAAAAAAAAACCAGCTGGCAACACTGCTTTGTGAGTATTGTGCAGTGTTGCCGAAAGTACGGCAATTGCCGTTTCGTACGGCAATTAAGCCTCTAAATCACACAATATACGGCATACGGCAGGATGCTCATTACCGTACTATAAAATACGGCAATCCGGCAATTGAATAAAAATCTTTTAAAGTCAAAAAAATCAAGAGGTGAAAAGAGTTTCAAATGTTTTTTTTTTCTTAAAAAAATTAAGCTTTGCCCATAGTATCGTATTTTTGCTTCTTGTCTTGCAACTAGATAACATAATAAATATAGCATAGCATCACGCTTGTATTCCCTGAAGGGTTAGGCACAGGTGTACCATTGCACACCCACATTTCGCGGATGCCGTTATTGAGTCCCATGTAATAGGGGGGCGAGCTTATTGCCGTCTATCGTGCGCAGTTCCAGACTCCGTGATGCTACTGAGAATTTCCATAGAGATAAACCCAATAACACTTTGCTCGACCAATTCAATTCAATTCAAAATTCATTTATTCAAAATAGACTACTACTAGTGCTTTTTGAACGTCAAACATATTATGGACAGAACTAATACGCCCGCCCTTGAAGGAATCCCCAAGGAATCGAACCCAGGACCTTACGCTCAACAATTGCGCTGGCGACAACTAAATTTATTGAGGCAGTCTAGACTGCCTCAACTAGATAATCTGTACTTTTTGCGTTAATCATAAATATTTATTGTTTTATCCGTATTTATTGTCCTTAGAAAGAATTGAGGCGGGAAATCCCTCCAGCCTAATTCTTTCACATTTAATGGAACAAGAAGAGTAAAGCTACTCTACTCAGTACACGAGAGAGTAAGTCAGTATACGTAATTTTATATCTTTTCTTTTTTTTATGTAAATGTACGGCAATTTATTTTAGAATACGGCAATTTTTACCCTCGTGTACGGTATCCCGAAATCTAGGCAGCGGCAACACTGGTATTGTGACTAGGGATGTTACGGAGGTTGATTTATCGGAGGCGGAATCGGAATCGGAGGTTCTCGTAGTGACCTCCGCGGAGTCGGAGGTGAATCGGAGTCGGAGTCGGAGCAAATCTACGAATGTAAAATATAAATAAATAAAAAAGAAGAAACTTGTCGCAACTCGTTCACTCTTCGTTCATCAGTTGCAAAGAACACATATACTCCGTCAGTTGTCAGTGTCACGTAGAAAGCGCTCGGTAGCGCTGCAGCGATAGAAAGTCATAACTTGTAACTCCGATATATACCTCCGTTTTGATATATCGGAACCGGATCCGGATTCGGAGGTGTCATTTTAATTTGAGGTTCCGACATATCGGATTCGGAGTCGAAGCTCCGTAACATCCCTAATTGTGACAGGACAGTAAGGCTAAAGGACACCGATATCCAAAGCCTTAATAAATTAAAAAAAAAAAAAAAAAAAAAAAAAAAAAAAAAAAAAAAGACAGGACAGTACATCGAGTTTTTTGTTGTGTTTAGTACTTGGGTGAAATTGATTTTCCCATGAAACCACTTCTGTATTTCATTATTTTACTTACAGAAACAGAGAGGTAGTCAACCGTGTTCTATAAATTGTAATTTATAAAACCATGTCATTTGATTCATTACCCGTCATCTTAGTTAGCGCTGCCAATCAGACCACTGCTACATCGCTGATTTCAGGTTTGTACATTAACAGTGATTCCTTGCAAACTATTGATAAAATAAATTATATATAATAATGGCTTATTTTAGAACTTATAGACAATGACGTTACGGACGATTACCACAAAGACACACAGTCTCCTGATCGTGTTTGGAGACTAGTGAACAAATACTATACGGTGAATGTCCGAGTACACCCGCTGACGGATGACGGGCGACTAGATGTGGATCCTAATGCTGTGGAGGCACACATCATTTACATCACAGAAGATGAGGTAAGTCATATTGTGAAATTCAAATATGTTCCACCCAATTTATTTGAAGGAAAATTATTCAGGAATACAGTCTTACAGGCTAAATATTTTTTTTTTCGAATTTTTAATCTTTCAAAGAAAATGACACACTCATATCATGCAAATGAAAAATATAGAAATAATATGTAATATTACTGTTAAAGATAAATGGTAAAAAATATTGCAATGACCTCAAAATAAAACTTCCATTTTATCTTATAAAACTCCCTAAAATACAGCTTTTTTTTATTAATTCTGCATTTTAGAATAGGTACAAATCACCATAATCAATTTACTAAATTACACTGGTCAACACTAATCACATGCCATATGAACACCAGTCAATCGTGTCTCCAATCGTGTCGGTTTATCATTGCATGTTTTACTTGGCACCAACTTCAATATTCTTCAACTACTATATTGTAGAATAAAATATTTATTTTTTGCTTTTTAGTTATTAGTTTTGTTTTTGAGTTTTTTGGAGTCGGTTTTTTTACAATTTTAAGTGATGGGTAGACCTAGTAAGGACGCTTCTCGTACGCACGTAACTATAGGCCGACCGTTTAACTCGCGTATCGCCTGCGCGGTAAGAAGGAAGCGGGGGGAGATGTTAGCGGATGGGTGAAAGGGGTGCGCGGAGAAGAGAGCTTACGTAAGCTCTGTGCTCCGCGCACCCCTTTCACTTGACGTCAAGTGCGGCAGTGCGCTGGCTGTGCTCGCAGCGCGCGGTTGGTATTTTTGTTATGGATGCTTGGACATTAACGCACAAGGTATACAACTGCCAAGATAAATCTCAAGATGAATCGCTCTTCCAGTTTTGCGAACAAAATTAACAAGCAAGCTAAACAAATAGAATACAATGTATATTCCTTTTTTAAAGCCACAAAACAAGATCATAATTCTACAGAGTATCTTGAATACGTAAACCTAAGCAAACTTGTTGCTAAAGCTACAGGACTTTCGGTGACTACCATATGTAAAATAATAAAAGAAGGAAATTAACTCAAACATGAACAAAATAATGTAAATTTTAAATCACTAAAAAAAATTAAACAAATCCGAAAGAAAAAAATTGAAGTTGACAGTTTTACAGAGGGCGTTGTTAGAAGAAAAATAACTCAATTTTATACGGTTTTTAAGAAGGTTCCTACATTAAAAATTTTGAATGCGAAACTCAGAGAAGAAGGGATTTTAAATTGTGGCCGAGAATATTTGAGAACATTGATTCATAAACTTGGCTTTCGATTTAAGAAATGTCAATCAAAAAGAAAATTACTGATTGAACAACCAAACATCGTATCGTGGCGGTGGCGTTATCTTAATGCGATAAAGAAGCACAGAAGAGATCAAAGAAACATTGTTTACCTCGATGAAACATATGTCAATTCGTCATTAAATGTACCAGCGTGTTGGCAATCCAATGAAGAACGAGGGGTGCTGTCGCATATTGGCAAAGGGCCACGTTTAATTATTGTACATGCTGGTGGACAAGCCGGATTTACCGATGGAGCTCTTTTAATTTTTAAATCCACAAGCAAAACCGGAGATTATCATAGCGATATGAATTTTAAACTTCAGCAAATGGACTAGAGAAAAGCTATTGCCAAATTTACCGCCAAGCTCAGTTATTATTATGGATAATGCCGCATACCACTCGGTACAAGAGGACAAAAGCCTACTATGACATCCACAAAAGCCACCATGCAGACCTGGCTGCAAAGACACAATGTTGAATTTGATACGTCTTTAAGAAAATGTGATTTATTGAATTTAATTAAACAACACGCGACAGAAAATACTTACAAAATAGATGAAATTTTAAAGGCGGCAGGTCATGAAGTCTTACGACTGCCTCCATATCATCCAGACTTGAACCCAATCGAATTGGTTTGGGGGAATATCAAAGGACAGCTCGCAAAAATTGAAATTGATTCTAATTTAGACAAAAAGAAAAATACACTGGATCTGTTATTTGCCGATTTCTCTGTAGAAAAATGGGTTAACTGCGATAAACATGTACAAACTATTGAAGATGAATATTGTCTGCACGATCGCATCGTTGATGAAGAGATGGACCGATTTATTATTAATTTGCAAGATTCTGACTCCTCAAGCTACTCAGACAGTGATGATGATCCAAGCGATATGGATATTAGTGACGAATAGTCCTATAAATTTTTTATCTGTGGTTAAATATTTCTTAAACGGAGTTAATTATTGTTTTATGATTTTGTACCTATGAAGCTATTATAAAATATTTGTAAAACTTAAAAATAAATACTTAAAAAAAAGATACTTATTATTTTATTCTTTACCAACAATGTCTATCTCGAGATAAATCTTTGGATTATTGACTCCGTGTGTAGCGTTACCCGCCCCCGCTCCCTTCTTACCGCGCAGGCGATACGCGAGTTAAACGTTCGGCCTATAATACAGTGATAGTCTTGCTTTTTAGCGGTTTAAAATGAGCCCAAACTCGAGGGGTTTACTAGTAGCTACTGAAGAGTTCCACCATCTATCTCCTGGCTCCATCATCAGACCGTCTATACCAAATGTTTTATATGGAGCTCATCAAAATATATCGAGTGATCCCAAACTCGGAAGTTTTATTCCCTAACTCTTTACCGTTGAGGAGTACTATGACATCCATCATCAGCTCAGCATCATGAAATGATGATTTTCAGACGCCAACACCTGACTTATTAAGAAAAAAAGCTCAAACGCACTATTTGTCCTACAATATTTGAGGGTATCCCTCGATTTCCCTAGTATCCCATCATCAGATCCTGACTTGGTGATAATGGGACCAAATGGGAAGCATACTCATTCAAACAAAAAAAGAATTTTTAAAATCGGTCCATAACTGACGGAATAATCGAGTAACAAACATAAAAAAAAAACAGTCGAATTGAGAACGTCCTCTTTTTTTGAAGTCGGTTAAAAAACAAAGACACAATATCACTAAACTTGTATTGGAGTTATCACCAGTATTTTGGTTTCACTGTGGTTCATCAAAACAAATCTTGGGCCCCTCATATTTGTTGCATAACTTGTATTAAGAATTTAACTGATTGGGAGAAAGGCCACCGCCATATGCCGTTTGTTGTACCTATGATTTGGACCAAAGATCACGTTTCGGATTGCTATTTTTGTCTTACAGATATAAAAGGTACTAATTTCAAAGAAAAGCACACGGTTACCTACCTAATTTACAGTCAGCTAAAAGACCAGCACTTCATAGTGACAATTTGCCTTGCCAGTTATATCTGCGCCTGTTGAGATTGAAGATTCACAGCCTTCCACTTCGAGCCAATCGCGGAGCTTTGATGACGAAGATGGCACTGAGTATGATGAAATCTCAACCAAGCCACATTTGATAACTCAAGCAGACCTAAATGACCTAGTTCGCGACTTGAATTTGTCAAAAAAGCAGTTTCTCAACATTTAACTTTTTTTGTTGCAAATTCATTCAAAGACCATTTTTTCAATCGGCATTTTTCAAGGTTAAAACGCCAGAACTATTTCCGAAAACTATCAGGAACTATAGAACTCAGCCGCATGCGACAGGAATTCGCATTTTTTTTTGATCTGCTGCAAAATGATCTGCTACGGGAAGTTAGCAGATCATTTTGTCAATCGGCTTTTTTCAAGGTTAAACGCCAGAACTATTTCTAAAAAGTATCAGGAACTGTAGAACTCTGCTGCATGCGAAGAGAACTCTCATTTATTTTTGATCTGCTGGACAATGATCTGCTAAGTTCACTCACATCAAATTTTCTAGGTAACCATAATCTGGAATGAGAGCTACAGAGAGTTTGTTAGCGAGCTGTTATTGGCTTATCAAGCATTGGGTTGCAACATGTCACTCAAGATTATTTTTTTAGACTCACACCTGGATTCTTTCCTGATAATTTGGGAGCTGTGAGCGATAAAGCACGGATAAAGGTTCCTTCAGGACATTTCACAGATGAAAAAGCGCTATTAGGGCAAATGAACCCCAAGAATGTTGGACGATTACTGCTGGACAATGAAAAGGGACCAACCAAGAGCTAAATATGCTAGAAAATCTATTTAAATTACATCAGTAATATAAAATTCTTGCCCAATAGATTTTTTTTAATTACTTGTTTTTACTAACAGTCACTCATCAAAGTAAAAAATATAAGTCAAGTACGTGTGGCACGACAAAGTTAAAATTTTGTCGACCAGTGTTATTATTTCCCTTATTTATACAATTACATATTTCTTTAAATTTATAAATATAATTAATAATAATAAAAGCTACACGGACGCTTTTTCCGGGCTCTTCATGGGCCCGATGTAGACTTCATAGCGTCCGTATCTTGGCTACGCTTCGGTGATCTCTTTGGGGAAACCGAAGGGTTTGTCTGTGCAATTATGGACGAAGTTATCTTGACGAATAACTACCGGAGATATATCATGAAAGACGGGACGGTTGACATATGTCGGGCATGTCACCATCCAGGTGAGTCTATCAGACATATCATATCTGGCTGTTCTCGTTTGGCTAACGGCGAGTACTTACACAGACATAACCAAGTGGCCAAGATCATCCACCAGCAACTTGCTCTGCAGTACAAACTTGTGGATCTTGAGGTACCGTACTACAAGTACGTGCCCGACTCAGTTCTCGAAAATGACCATGTCACGTTGTACTGGGATCGGTCTATCATCACTGACAGGACTATTGTAGCCAATAAGCCTGATATAGTGGTGATAGATCGATTAGCGCGCCGCACGATGATAATCGATATCGCCATTCCGCATGACGAGAATCTCGTGAAAGCTGAGAAAGAGAAACAAATGAAGTATCTCGACTTGGCGCACGAGGTTGTCGACATGTGGAATGTCGATTCGGCTATCGTCGTGCCGATTGTTGTGACGGCCAATGGCCTGATGGCCAAGAGCCTCGACCAACATCTCAAGAGGCTCTCGTTGGGCGGCTGGGTCAAGGGACTGATTCAGAAAGCGGTACTCCTTGATACGGCACGTATTGTGAGGAGGTTTCTGTCTCTGGAGCCCTAACCACCGGTAGCTTGGACCCTATTCCCGATACCGGTTGGTCCCTATTTTTTATATTTATAAATGTATTTTTTTTATTATATATATTTATAAATTTAAAAAGATATGTTATTAAATAAATAAAGGAGATAATAAAAAATACATTTATAAATATAAAAAAGTGACCAAACGGTATCGGAAATAGGGTCCAAGCTACTGGCGGTTAGGGATCCAGAAAGAGGAACCTCCTCACAATGTGAGCCGTATCGAGGAGACTCTGACTTCTCCGGAAGATTTTCCAAAAATATTTCTTTCATACCAATCTTGTCCTGACAGTTACAAACACAACATAAAAAGAATTAGCCAAATAGGTTCAGCCGTTCTGGAGTTATGCGCTTACATACATTTTTGGCAACTGATTTTCTTACACTAGGGCCTCTGTTTAGTTATCGTGTACTATTTACAAATACTCAATTAATCGAAATAAAATTTAAACGAACTACCTATTTAGACAACAAAATTCCCAAAATTATTAGTGATTAATATGTTTGCAAGTTAAGTGGCCCGGGTACGTCTTAAAACTACGGCCAGACACCGGAGGACGGGCAGCAGCGTCCTCTCACTAATCGGTGAGCCACTGCGATCCCCAAGCCGCCTGCCAAGCGTGGGGATTATGGCAAACCCCCCCCCTTGAGGGAGGCCTTCGTTCAGCAGTGGACGTATTCTGGCTGATGATGATGATGAGATATTTGTTCCGTGCTGAAATCAAACCAGCGACACGTAGCGCTTCAGTCGATCGCTCAACCACTACGCTAACCATGCCGTAATATATTGACAGGTTCAATTTATAGATACACTAGCTTTTTGAGCTAGGCCTTCGTTCAGCAGTGGACGTCTTACGGCTGATGATGATGAAGTTAAGTGGTTATGGATATTAACAGTTTCGAAAAGTGTAGTTTTTGAGTGAAATAGCGCACGCAAGGCCTAAACGCCCTTAATGGACAATCCCCTACATACCTATATTTACAACTTTCTACTTAAACATTCTATGTAACTCTCAAAATAGTCAATCAGTTAATTATGATAATGCTTTGGTAACAAATTTTGGTGTGGTTTGCAGCTGAGAGACGGTTGCGGAGCGTCGGGCGCGGAGCCGGCGGAAGCGCGCGCCGCGGGCGGGGCGGCAGTGTGGCGGCAGTGCGGCGTGCGCCTGCTGCTGCTGGCGGGCGAGCGCGAGCCCGCCGCGCTGCGCCGCTGGGCCGCGGCCGAGCGCGCCGACCTGGTGGCGCTGGCAGAGCGCGCGCCGCCGCGCCCCGAGCCCTTCGGCGGCGCGCACGGCGTGCTGCGCGCGCGCGCCGCCCTGCACGCGCACGCCTGGCGCGGCCTCGTGCGCACCGACCGCGCCGCCCCCGCCGCCCCCGCCGCCCCGCGCACAGGTCGGTGCTCCCGCGTCCCGGTCCGGCGCCGCCGACTACATACCTCCTACCTCGCGTTATACCTTAGTTTCATTTCTTTTTACACAGAGCCGAGTTCCGACTCGTCGTCGGGCGGGTCGGATGCTGAGGAGACTGAGGAGGAGCGCGCCGTCGAGCACGCGGAGGCTTTCGCAACCGCACTGGGTGCCTTGGGGCCAGCGCTAGCAGCACGCGAGCTCGGCGCGGACTCTCATGCGCCGCTGGAGGCGCGCCAGGCCCGCGCCGAGACGCTGGTGGCCGCGTTCTGTCGCGCGCTGGGTTACGAGCTGGACGCGTGCTGAGTGCGGCTGCATCGTAGGAGGGCTCGCATGCGTACGGAACACGTGCGGTTGCATCGCCGGAGGGTTCGCATGTGTGCGGAACACGTGCGGTTGCATCGCCGGAGGGCTCGCATGTGTGCGGAACACGTGCGGTTGCATCGCCGGAGGGTTCGCATGTGTGCGGAACACGTGCGGTTGCATCGCCGGAGGGTTCGCATGTGTGCGGAACACGTGCGGTTGCATCGCCGGAGGGTTCGCATGTGTGCGGACGACGCCCGCGACGCCTGCGACAACGATGGACGGCCTCACTTTTATCGTTACCGCCGTAAACCGTTATGTACCTATTTGTATAATATAAAGTCTATGTTTATTTAATCTAAAAAGTATTTTATATTGTTTTTTCTAAATTAATCAGGTAATATATTATATTATTATTTTTCTTATTATATACTAGCTATAACTGCGGTTTTTCCCAGGACAAAATGTTTCACTAAGGGCCGTGTTCACTAACAATTAGCAGTGTCGTTGCGCGACGTAAAGGTTATTGAAACTAGCTAACGTCACAGCGAATGCTCGTTTCACCATTCTAAAATAACCTGCTAACATCTATCCACAGAAAACACGTTAACATCTCAACTCGATCGCGTTGCACTCGAACACAACGCAGTCAATATTCGGAAATTCGTTGCACCCATAGTTGAGTGCCATAAATTCCGCTATTGGTCGCTACTAAAATAGCGCGTTTTAACAACAACCACTACTACTGATATCCGATAGACAGTTCCGTTTCGTTATCCAAGAAGCCACTACAGCCCACTGCTACTAACAATATAACAGATTTCCATTTACCTATACAAAAAGTCTGTGTTAAACGCCAAACGGATGATATTGACTTAAACATCTGTTATATTGTAGATGAACATGGGCCAAATTGGTGAGTTATTCTTAACTCTCGCAAAAACAGATTAACCCTTAAATGCATGATTTTTTTATTTTATTTAAAAAAAAAACATTTTGTTAGGTTTAATGGATGGATTCATGGAAAAATAATAAAAAAAGTATGCACTTTTTCAAGTATTTTTATATAAAAACAATATTATTATGTACAAATAGGGTACAAAATCCCAAAAACCCCAGGAGAGAAATGATACAGCACTTCCTCGGAACGGAGACAATTTTATTAATGATACTAGAGGTGTCACTAATATAATCATAATAGTTACTGGTAACATAATATTAAGTATTAATATGATAATAGATTATTCTCTATTTATGATAATAGTTAAATAACTATTCTAGTAAAAACGATTCAAGAATCAATGTACATAACGGTGATTAAACTTTTAAATACGCCAACGAACTAAACAACGTTGTCAACGTTGATTAGTTCCTAGTCCTAAGCCTAAAAGTATGAAGGAAATTTTAATGACCGTTTCGCGTAATATGTTAGTCGGTATCGATAATAGTGTAATCATACGACTGAGTACGTTAAATTAATAATATATATTATTGGGTAACGAATACTGAATCCGTAAACTATTATTTGACTATTAACGAGTAATAGTTATAATAATATAATATCAGTAAAGCGTTATATTTAATAATAGTATTACCAACTAATGACCCTGTTACCCCATCTCTAAATGATACTCATTTTAAACTACCAAATCGCGGTAACGAAACCATAGCGACTTCTAAAACGACGTCATCGCCATCTAGTTACGTCGGTGTTCAACTTTCGTTACATAATACATAAAAGGAAATTCAACATAGCGCCCACCAAAAGGATACAATCCTTTTAACACCACCCACCATGAGCAAACTTAGGACATACATCTTTATAAAACAAACCTTTGAAAGTCATCGTTGACAAATGTTGCAATATTTAACCTATGTAATAAAATAAACCAATATATTCAGGTAAGTACATAAACAAAGTATAAAAAAACAATTTAAAACAGTATGTGCCTACATAGTAAAAGTAATCAATCTGACATAGGTATTAAACATAACATTGATGTTGGACGCTTAAGTGTGCAATCTTTACAGCGAATAGTGACCACACGTGTAACATTGTCCTTTCCAGGGTGCAATTGTACTATTCGACCGTATAGCCATTTAGCTGGAGGTAAATTATCCTCCTTGACTAGTAAGATATCGTCCAACTTAAATTGTGGCATTCGAGTGGCCCATTTATATCTCTGAAAAAAGTAGGTTAAATATTCTTGATTCCACCGCCGCCAGAAGCTTTGCACCATTCTTTGTGTTAGTTGCCACCTTCGAAGTGTACTCATAGTTGAATCTTCATAATTGTAATCTGGTGGCACTACCAACGGTCCACCTATCAAAAAATAACCTAGTGTCAATGGCATGGTATCGTGTGGATCAGTGCTAGGCCGTGATAGTGGTTTAGAATTTAGACACGCTTCAATTTGGGAGAGTACAGTGGACATTTCCTCAAAGGTCAGCGTGGAATCCTCGATGACACGTTTCAGATGATGCTTTACACTCTTGCTTCCTGCTTCCCATAGTCATCCAAAATTAGGGGCATGGGGAGGAATGAAATGCCGCTCCGTTTGTGAATTCGCTAAGAAAGCTGCAACTTCTTTCAGTATCGAGTTCTCTTGAGCAAATAGAAGTTTAAGCTCTTTCGAAGCACCGACATAATTTGTCCCATTGTCACTCCAGACGTGGCTATATTGACCACATCTAGCAACAAAATGTTTAAAAGCAGCTAGAAAGCCCTCTGTTGTCATACCTGACACCTAAGTGAACCGCGCTTGTTGCCATACATACAAATAAACAAATGTATCCCTTGTAAGATCGTAGACCGCGACCCTTTGAGACTCGCAAGTTGCTGGGACCCACAGAGTCCACTCCTGTATACAAAAAAGGCTTGCTTGGAATAATTCTGCAGGATGGCAGTTCACCCATTAACTGATTTTTCGTCACAGCTGCGTAACGAATGCATGGGACACAAGTGTGAATGTGAGCTCGTACCAGATTCTTTACACTTGGTATCCAATACCTGCTCCTAATGAAATTAACCATCAGCTGCTGACCTCCATGAACGTTCTCTCGTGAGCATCTGCTACTATCAATTTAGCGAGAATTGACTTGGAAGGAACAACAACTGGATGTTTCATATCGGTGGATACTTGAGCATTCTGTATTCCACCACCGACACGCATTATTCCACCATTATCAATAAATGGTGACAAAGGAAATAAAATACTCTTTTTGTTTAAAAGTACTTTTGTTTCCAGGGCTTTTGTCTCTTCGCTAAATCACTGCCTTTGACATTTAGAAAGACAGATATTTAACGCCTCTTTCAACTTAGTTACAGACAGGGTTAAGATGATATGAGCTTTGCGATATAAGTATTGCGCGCGCGAACCGAACGGACGTCATTTGTGTTCGCTGTCGGAAAATTAAATTACATTAATTTATTGAAGTAAAATGTCTCGAAGTTGCAGTGGTTGTTGTGCGGATGTATTTGACATAGTGTTTATAAAGCGTTCAAAAAGTAACTGTAACAAGGTGTATGATTTAAAGTGCCTTGGAATATCTGTGGAAGCATTCGAGGATTTCACTCAGGAATATAAAAATCAATGGGTATGTCCTGAGTGTGTCTGTTCCCAACGCAAACCGAATCGAAACGCTGAAACACCTGTTAGTAGGATATCTGGCCAGGCCAACACCTTAACGATCAGCAGTAATGTCAACACTCAGCGCGGTAGTCGTATGAAGAACACGGAATCACCGGTGGCGGAAAACAAATGCCACTTGCTAGAAGAGCTAAAGGATTTTCGGTCGGAGGCATTGTTGCGCTTGGATAGTCAAGCAATTGTGATGAAAAAGATACAAGAATGTTGCAATTATACGAAAGATGAGTTGCAAGAATTGCGTAAATACGTGAAGGTACTTGAAGGGAAGGTTGTTCAGGTAGTTTCATTAGAGAATCGTATCAAAGAACTGACCAAGCGCAATCAATATTTGGAGTCAAAAACCCGGAGTGAGACTGGAAAAACTTCCAAAAAACCTATGAATTTTGCCGAAGTAGTTTGTAAACAACCAGATGATAACATAGGTAACACACTGGTCGCAGCTGTTAAAGAAAGTATGGCCACGAAAACTGTGGAAATACCAATGTGTGAACAAGTATCGATATCGCAGTTGCCGGAAACTGGATTTTGGAGTAGACAATAAGGCAGACGATACGGAGGAGTGGACGACAGTCAGCAAGAAGAAAGGGAAAATACAAAAGAAAGAGGTGAAGAGAGGCCAGAATTCGCGTTTTATGGAAATCCAAGCTTCAGAGCGAAAAAAACACCTTCACATTTGGCGATTACATCCGGAAACCACAGTTGAAGTATTAACAAATCACGTAAAAAAGTTTTGTGGTTCCAAAGTTAATGTGAAAATTGAAAAGATTCTGCATAAAACAGAGAGAGATTACGCTTTATTCATTATCAGTGGAACTGAAGGAGTTTATAATGAATTATGCCAACCTGAAGTATGGCCAATATATGCGGAATTTGCCGAATGGATTTGGTTTCGGAGATCGACAAACACTCAAAACGATAGAAAATAAAACTATGGAATTGTTATACAAAAATGCAAGAGGTCTACGTACAAAGTTAAACCAGTTTTACAACAAAATTGAAGCCTCGGGTACAGATTTATTTGCAATTACTGAAACAGGTTGTAATGAATTTATACCATAGAAATACTACCTATAGAAAGAGCGTAACTGAAGTCACGGCAAGTTAAACAAGGAACGTTTATTATGAATATGAATTTTTTGTCCTTATCTGCGTAGCCGGTATTTTTATGCTAAAGTAAAGTAAATTAAATATGCTAAAGTAAACACGAGATATAAACTTCGCTTAAATTTTAGTTTTCTGTAATAAATAAGTTCATATCACGACACGGTTGGCGCAGTGGCTAAGCGATTAGCTTTCTGCGCTACGTGTCGCAGGTTCGATCCCCGCACGGAACAAATATTTGTATGATCTACAAATAATTGTTTCGGGTCTGGGTGTTTGTGTATGTGAATATATGTGTTTGTAAACGCACCCACGATACAGGAATTATTCCTAGTGTGGGGCAACGTTTTTTTTTTTAAATACAAAAAAAATAATATAAAGTAGCATGTGTGTCTCCAGAGTGTGTGTGGTGTATGCGCTATGGGATATTGCACTGTTTTAGGCTGCAAAAACTGTAGCATACGAAAAGATGCCGTGCGTACCATTTCACTCGTAAGTAGATATAATTCAATTTATTAGAGTTTCAATAACGCCGGAGATATCATTACAGATATCATGGATAGGAACTGACTACTTATTGTTGAATATACTGTGAAATTAATGCATCATTTTGCTTATTGTTTGTAACCTAACCTAACACGTGAAATATTAAGTGTTGCTACTGTATTCTTTTATTTACCTCACTATCAATTCCAAGTAGTTTATACAAATTGAATATAAAAATTTAGGAATGTGTATTTTACAGGAATTGTACTAGTTTACAATAGATCTTGAGATGACAAAAAAATAAATTCACGCTACCGGGTGGCGAAATTGCTATTTATAAATAACCAATACGTAATTTTCATGAACCATTAAGGGACACTGAAATCTCAAATTATTTTAGTTTACAAATAAAAACCAAAATGTGCGTACTGAGTTTCCTTAGCCCGCCTACCTTTATGTAAATAAAACCTGAAATATATGAATCACTGTCAGTTAAATATTATGAATCTTAAACATTAATTAAATTTATACACATTTACCTGACAATAAAAGAAAATTTATTTAATATAAATAATAATGTTAATTATAATAAAGACATTCTCATTATTATATAAAACAATCAGGGTACAAATAAATTTACGTTCAAAATAAGGGACATTGATTTTCCTGGCAACACCTATTGTCCGAGCGAGAGAGACTATAGTGGTTACGGTGACTACTTATCTATAGGTAGTTAATCTATGATCTATACACAACGCGGAACTAGTACCACCAGCTTTAAAATACTACGAAGCGACCGAGTGGATGGGCGCAAGCAAGGAGGCGCGTTTCTAGTGGCCACACACCGCTTCGAGCTGCGTGAGGTAACGGCTGGAGACGTAAGCGTCGATAGTTGCGCCTTCGAAGTAATTTGTGGTACCGTACATTCGCGAAATAAATATTTGTTTTTGTGTTGCATTGTCTATATTCCACCGAACAGTACCGAAAATGATTACATGATTTTATAATATTAAGAATTATAGAACAGTTATTCCTCTGATTTGAAAAAATTATTGTTGTAGGAGATTTTAATTTGCATTCTTGTAATATAAATGTGATAAATTAGTATGAATACTTTGTATCTTTTTGCAAACTCAATCAGAGAAATAAGGTATCTAACTGTGGCTGTTAGATCTAGTAATGTGTTCGTTGGGTGTAGGCGAGGTGTGCGTGAACGAGGCGGACGAAGCGCTTGTGCCGGTTGACCCACACCATACGCCACTGGCAATATGCGAGGCGGACGAAGCGCTTGTGCTGGTTGACCCACACCATGCGCCACTGGCAATATGCGTGCCGGTAGGTAAGTGCACACGCGCCGACTTGATGGGCTGCAACGCCTCGCCACCGCCCGCTAATGCAAACACAAATAATTTGTGGCCGCAATGGAATTTCGCTAAAGCGGATTACAAATTGTTATATTCATTGCTAACATCAAACGATTGGAGTCCGCTATATTATTTAAGTGACCCTGAGGAAGTGTTAAATTACTTTTACGATACTATTAATAATATTTTTGACAGTTGCGTTCCAAAAAAAAAAGGCAAATACGTGTAAATTCTAGGTATGAGTATCCAGAATGGTACACGGGTGATATTATTCGTAACATTAAAAGGAAAGCAAGACTTCACAAGCAATATAAAAAAAGCAGGAGCAGTAGTGATTACGAAATGTTTGCTCAGAGTAGGGCCACGGTTAAGGCGATGATAGTTCGAGCTCATGATCACCATCAAGAGAAGATACAACAAAATTTTAAAATAGATCCAAGAGCTTTTTGGGATTATGTGACGGCTAAAATAGGTACGGTTAACAACAAAAAAATTATCAACAATGGGAACATTTTATCGGATTCAGAATGTGCAAAAGCGTTTGCTGAATATTTTTATTCCGTTTACAATACTCAGGAAGCACGACTGGATGTAGACGCAGCAATAGCAGCGAGTGGCGGAAGCAGCACGCGTGTTCATATTGGTCACCTCAAATTGAAACAGGTTTGTGACGCACTTGTTCGACTTAAACCAAACCGCTCCGCGGGTCCGGACGGCATTCCCGCTTTTGTGTTTAGGGACTGCCGAACTGTTTTAGCAAAGCCACTCTTACATCTGTATAACCAGTGCCTTGAAGCGTCATATTTTCCTAAGCGTTGGAAAATCACGCGTGTTATCCCGGTGCCCAAAGGAGAGGTTGGATCGGACGTAAGTGGCTATAGGTCGGTAGCAATCCTGTCTGCACCAGCGAAGGTTTTTGAATCGACGATTCATAAATGCGTATTTGAACAAATATCCCATTTGTTATCGGACGCTCATCACGGTTTTCAACCAACTCGCAGCACGACCAGTAATCTACTGAACTTAATGACGTATGTGGTTCCAAATGTGGATTCTGGAATACGAGCCGACGCTGCCTATTTTGATTACAAAAAAGCATTCGATTTGGTTGATAATGACATCTTATTAGCGAAGCTAGCAGCGGTCGGATGTACTCCTGAATTATTTAAGTTTTTTGTGAGCTATATGAGGGATCGACAGCAAGTCGTAGAATATGCGGGTTGTAAATCTGAGCCGTATTTTACTAGATCAGGAGTTAGCCAAGGAAGTAATTTGGGTCCTTTGCAGTTTATTATTATGATTAACGACCTGCCTGGTTTAGTCAGGGATGCCACCTGTCTGTTATTTGCGGACGATCTTAAGCTACTTATGGCCGTTAAAGATCAACGGGATTGTATGCGACTACAGCAAGATATAAACAGGATAGTCGAGTGGAGTAATAAAAATAAACTTATGTTTAACATAAAGAAATGCTCAATCATAACTTTTAGCAGAATGAGAGAGCCATATCACTACAATTACGTGCTGGGTGGTGCGTCAATGGAGCGGACTGATGTAGTACGCGATCTTGGAGTGCGCCTAAATACTGAGTGGACATTTCGTGATCACATCATAAATGTTTGTAAAAAGTCCTATAGAAGTTAGGTTTTATTCTTCGTCGTGCTAAAAGTTTCACGAGCATAAAAGCTATAGTTGCACTGTACAATGCTCTCATAAGAAGTCAGTTAGAGTTCAATGCTGTAGTATGGGCTCCACAGGAGGCTAAATATAGCCTCATGTTGGAGCGGATACAAAACAAATTCACGAGATATTTGTATTTAAAACTTTACGGGATCTATCCTTTTTATCCGTTGATGTACCCAACCTTGTTCGTTCTAGGTATGGTTGGGTACAACAAGTTGGAAACAAGAAGGGACTTGACTCTTGTCAAGTATATGTTTTGCATTTTAAGAGGTCAGACGTGTAATCCAGGTATATTGAAGGAGATATGCTTGTGTGTACCTGATAATTACCTACGTTTTACGGCGGAGGAGGCCGCGATTAATCGCAGTTCCGCTCGGGCGAACTAATTTGCTCGGCAAAGCACCCACGACACGCGCCTTGCATACACTCAATGAAGTCGCTGAAAGGATTGATTTGTTTTCCTGCTCTCTGAATGAATTTACAAAAAATTACATTATATGTGTTATGTTTTGCATAATGACCACACTACCGCATTGGGAATATCCTGTGATGATAGTTGTGAGAGATAAATAAATAAATAAAGATATTTATTCATTAACAGAAACCTCCTACAAAATGCAATGACTCGAACTAACCTACGCAGAGATGAAAACCTTGACCATAAGCCATCATCATCGTAATCTACCTGAACGCTTTGAACTTTGATCTTCTGCTCTAAGTTTCTACGGAAGTGTGTGGAATCTGGTCTTGGGTAGTTGACCTGATCATGACCTAACCACTTACGTCCTTGTTTCCACAGATCATTCTCGAGAAGAGCCTTGGGAGATATACCACGAGAAGCAATATCTGCGGGATTATCTTTGGACTGAACACGAGCCCACTGCGTGTTGTCAAGCAGATGGAGAATCTCTGGAGTACGATTGGCTACAAATGTTTTCATCGACTAGGATAATCATTCAATCAAGCCAATACAACCGTTGAATCCGTCCATGCATGCAAATTTATCTTTGGCACTACTAACACCTGGGCGACTTCAGTAAGCAATTTTGTTACTAAGACTGCTCCGCACAGCTCGAGACGTGGAATAGAAACTTGTTTTATAGGAGCCACCTTCGTCTTGGCAGTGAGGAGGTTACAATGAACGTTGCCTTCGGAATCGAAAATGCGACTATAGACGACAGCAGCATATGCCATGTTTGACGTGTCGCTGAAGCCGTGCAACTCGACTGTGACTTCATTGTCTCTCTTCGTAAACCATCTTGGTAAGTGAAAATTAATTAAATTTGATAACTCTCCTCTGTAAAACTCCCATTCTCGCAGGGGATCAAGTGGCAACTCGTCATCCCATCCTATGCCTGCTATCCATAGTTTCTGGATGAAAACCTTTGAGGTAATTATGCAGGGCGCTATCCAACCTAAAGGATCATATAAGCGCGATATCTCAGATATAATGCTTCTTTTAGTTTCAGGTGCCGCCGGAGGAGACATATTCACCGTGTAATCAAACTCGTCAGGGTTTCGGTTCCAGGGTAAGTCCCAAGATTTTGAGAACAGTATCTATTTTTATTTTTAGATTTCTGTTAACATCTTCCAAACCTTCTAGTAAATTAATCTTATTAATAGTCCATTTTTGCAATTTAAAGCCCCCCCTTTGTAATAACTCATTTAACTCTTTGTATAATTGTATAGCTTCTTTTTCAGATTGGCAGCCTGTCATCAAATCGTCCACATAAAAATCAATTTTAACTTTTTTATGATTATGATACTTATATCCTTCGTTACAAGCCGTTTGCTGCAGCGCCTTGACAGCCAAATAAGGAGCACAGGATGTGCCGAAGGTAGACAATACTTTGAAAATCCATGTGCTCTTCTGCAATCTTTATATGGCGGACGGCGGTACATCATTAGGATGTTCGCTGTCAAACACACAGGGTGTTTCCGCCATCTCTGTTTCTTTGGGTCTTCGCATCGGAAAGGTGTAGTAACTGCAAAGCAGTCCTCACACGCCTGTTCCTCTGTTATCAGAGGCTTTTTACTCAGCAATAGTTCTGAGAACAGCTCCCAATGTCGTTTCAGCATACCGTTCTCTTCGATCCGAGTGTGCATGGTAACAATAACATTGGGCTCATCTCGAAGACTACTTTTTCCCTCAACGTGGCCTGACACAATCCACCCTAAGCAAGTGTCTTGTGCAATTGTTGCGCCTTTAGGTCCCTTAATAAGACCTCCCTTTAAAATGTGGCAGTATATTTCAGCCCCCAACAAAATATAAATTTTGTTAAAATATGAATCGGCTAACTGCACATTACGTAGCTCTGGCCAATGATTGACCTCAAAACTTTTATCAGGCAAAACCGATGTCAGAGAGCTTTGAACATGCGCTGTCACTGCTATTGTATAAGATGGGTCATGGAGCGACTATATACAAATCCTTACCACATATCTATCTTGAAGTAACATCGCCATGACCACCTCCAATACCTGATATAGCACTTTTGGTGGCTATCTTTTTCACATATAGTAACTGCGCCGCTGCTTCGGTTATAAACGACGCCTGCGATCCCTGATCCATTTTTCGACAAGGCTCTCACCTGAGAGGACCCATTTTTCGACTCAGCTCTCACAAGAGCTGTGGCTAGAAGCACTTGTCCATGTGCTCTTCCTTTCGAAAAATGAGTTGCAATGTTTTATGGTGATCCCGTTCCAGATGCCTAATTATCGTACGTAATACATATAACTACATAAAAATAAGTACAACAATTACGTTATAATCGAATAACTATTTAAACTACTACGTTCAGTGGTAGAGTTCACGATTGGTGGAGAACACGAAACGGACCAATCGGAAGATCTAGTGTAAGTTTACGGTGTACACGCAGTGAAAGGGTTAACCCTGTATATATTATCGAACGCGTTCGGCGCTCCGATTGGTCCGTTTCAATCCAATCGGAGCACCGAACGCGTTCGATGTAGTAAATCGAATTTGTCGAAAGAAACTTACACTAGGGGTATAGATGTCACTAAGTGCAGGATGCAACAGGGTCGTACTCAGAATTTTCGTACCGAGGAGTAAAATGTTTTTCTTTTTATTTTCTTTTTTTTTTTGAACCATCTTGATACGTATTCTTTTTTTATTGAAATTGCAGTAATTGTATTATGAAAAATAAAATGTTAGAATAAAAAGGTTTTTGATGATTAACGAATGAAGAGTATTAGTTTTACTCTTATTTTTAAATGACTTATTTAGTTAAAAAGACTTATCAAGATTTTTTACAAAGCTAGTACTTTTAGAAAAATACACCTCCCATTTACGTGACAATCCATCCGAAACCATTAATGTCAAATAAATAAGTAATACCAGCATAGACTTAGAATTTCGAATCCCACCAAAAACATTTCATGTAAAATGTTGCCAAGACGACCACATAAGGTTTGCCCTGTGAAAAAGATATCAGATCTCATGTAGAGCCAAGCTTCTGAATCTACACGGCCTAACTCTACCGACCCTAACTTCACAAATTCTACATATCAGTAAAAATGTATGGCTTCGCCGTTTCGCTACCGTCGTGGAGGTGATGCGAATATTTAGTTTCAGAAGCTTGGCTCTACATGATATCTTTTTCACAGGGCAAACCTTATGTGGTCGTCTTGGCAACATTTTACATGAAATGTTTTTGGTGGGATTTCAGTTCTTTTTGTAAGTTGCTAGGCAGTCTTTTTAGTGTTTATTTTTTTCTTCATTTTTTGGGGTGTATTTCTTGCACATCAGCAGTGCCGGTTTCAATACTAGATTGATAACTATAACTTTTTTTATCCGTAATTATAAGTAAGTAATGTGAGTGTGCAGAAAATCCTAAATGTACGTAATAAAGTACCCAATCCTTTTTTTATAATACCTACTAGATTATTCAGAATAAAAAGTGTATCGTTATCAGATATTTTTGACTGAATCGACCTGAAAATCATTGGTTAATATTCATTAATAATAAAAAGTTTATTTATTATTAATGAATATTAACCAATTACCGATACATAAAATTATGCCCACTGAAATAAGCCGCAAAACTTATACGAAAAATATTGCATTCGCAACAAGACCGTCAACGACGTCTGTCCGCGTTCGGGTAGCGCACTCGAGGTCGCGCGGTTTTGACGCGGGGAGAGGGGAGAGGGGAGAGGGGCGAGTGAGTACGAGGCGTTCGTTTCGGTCGCGGTGGTAGTCGGTTTTGTTGTTTATAAATTAAATAGGTATTATTAATAAAATTATTTTAATTATATACCTAACTTTAGTATTATATCTTATCATTTTAATTAAGTACTTACAGTCGATTTGCTCACCTCGTCGTCAAAGGGTGTAAAGAACTGAGATCTACCATGAGACTCTTGACTAAGGCGGAGGTTCTTGTAAGTACTTATTAATAGGTTTTTTAGTTACTGTCTACAGTCCCGTGTAAACTTACATGTCCTAATTCATAAAATTGGTGAGTCTCATCCAAACGACGAAACACTTTGAGAAAAGGTAGGTAGGTAGTGCCCTTGCGCTTCGCTTGGCTCGTCTTGGCCGGGGCACTACCGTGCCCCCAGATACCAGACTAAATCAAAAGCCACATGACGCTAAAAAGCTTCATACTCAACATGACTCTTGTGATATGGTCAAGTAGGTAAAACTAATTTCAGAGGCAGAATAAATAATAGACAAATTATAAAGAAAAAAAAAAAATTATTAGCACAATTCAATTTCCTGCAAAAATAACTGATAATTATGACCCTGTCTTTTTGTTATGTTTATTGTTCATAGTTAACGGTAGATGGCGGCCTGTTTACAAAATTATATAATATATTAAAAAACTACAAAAATAATATTTTGGCGATTTGTAATATCATGTGATGTAAGTTCAGTACATATGATTATTAAAATATATTAATACTGAGCTCTACGTACCTAAATATTGTTAGTTCCCATGACACAAAGTGTCGCCATCAAATGTCGGGTAGAATTATATTCCTAACGCCGACACTAAGAGATTTTTCTAGAACTATTTTAATAAATTACGCATACAATTATTTACAAATGAAATGTGATGCCATCCATAGCATCAGAACGTCTATCCGAGTAGTTTTTACAAGATAAATCACAACACTTCATTCTTTCTTTCTTCTAGCGCGAATATACCGTAAAACGGGAACGTTTACAAAGTTGTGCACAGGTCGAGCGCCAACAATACACTAAGGCCACGCCTAGGTGATGACGTCATGACCTAGTTGAGAATCACAGTGCAGTTGCTTAGGCCGTCTCCTCTTTGTATTTACTCCGTGGTCATTCCTTTCTTCTTTAATCCTTCATTCATCAAACTTACCATGTCTTACAACCCTTACTGGGACTGGGTAATGGTTACACTCACTTATATTGCGTGGCTTTTTTACATTCTATAATATGTGGGATACAAAGAAAAATGTCCTCAAATGCTTAAATTATAATATAATAATAAATGATCTGAAATGCAACGAATGTAACGTGTATAATATAATAATACTATATATCTATCGAGCGTAACGCCCGTGACGGATGTACTAACAACTATTAAGGCCCATATTCACAAACAGGATTTAACCTAATTCGTGTGTAAAAATTAGATAACATTACAAAATTACAACGCGTGCGTTTATCGTCGTTAGTAACTATATTATGCAACCTTAATAATAAAATATAGCTATATTAAATTAAAAATATCTCTATTAAATGGTTAAATCACAGTGTACTAAAATAACTTACGATATGTAGCCGTCAGTGTAAAAAGCCTCGCTTTTACACAAATATTCGCGTGTACCTAACTAAGTGACACTTCGTTAGAAAATGATTAAGGCAAAGCTCACAACGCATGCGCGCGCCGATCGTCGCGCAGTCGAGTGCAGTCGCAGCGCAGTCGAGTGCAGTCGCAGTGCAGCCGGCGTCAGCAGTCGCGCGCCTCGTGCAGCAGCGCCGGGCGCGCCAGCAGCGCCGCGAAGTACTGCGCCGCCAGCCGCGCGATGTACTGGTCGTGCGCGCCGCGAGCTGGCCACCAGCCCTCCAGGAACCCGATGTGGCCCCCGCGCGCCGTCACCAGCAGCGCCACGCGCGCGCCGCGGCTCCCGGCGGCCTCGGCCTCCCGCACCGGGATGGCGCGCAGCGGCTGGAACGGGTCGTCGGCCGCGCACAGGCACAGCAGCGGCGCGCGCACGCCGCCCAGCTTGTCGCGCAGCGTGGCCGCGCGGTAGTACGCGTCCACCGACCCGAACCCGAAGTGCTTCGTGGTGAACGCCGCGTCGAACTCGCGCACCGAGCGCGCGCGCTCCACCACGCGCCAGTCCCACGGGCCGTCGCGCAGCGGCGCGTGCGCGCGCAGCGTGTTGCGCAGGTTGCGCGCCATGTGGTACGACAGCAGCGCGTTCAGCGGCGCGCGCTCCATGCACTCCGAGCCCTTGACCACGTCCAGCGGCGACGACACCACCAGCGCCGCGTGCACGGCCGCGCGCTCGCCGTGCTCGGCCAGGTAGTGGCCCAGGATCAGCCCGCCCAGCGACACGCCGGCCGCCAGCAGCGGCACGCCGCCGCACGACGCGCGCACCGCCTGCACCACCTCGGCCAGGTCCGAGTGGCTCACCGCGCAGTACAGCCGCGGCGTCTGCGGAAGGCCACGGGTACAGTGACGGCGCTGAGCCACGCTCGCAAGCGCCACACACACTCACCGTGAGCGGCAGGCCGCCCAGCCCGCGGTTGTTGAACACCACGCAGTGCGCGCGCAGCTCGGCGGCGGCGGCGGCCAGACAGCGCACGTAGTCGGCGTCGGCGCTGCCGGTGAGGCCGGGCAGCACGAGCAGCACGGCACGCGCCGGCGCGGTGCTGCTCTCCACCACCCAGTCCAGCGCCACCTGTCCGCCGTCCGACAGCCGCAGCACCTCACTGTAACACGGTTACATCCGATTTTTTTTTTAAGTTTCAATTTTTTTGTGTGTACTGCAAAATTAAACCTACCAAAGACAGATCATGCATAAAATGGTAATTATTTTTATTTAAATACAATAATTCCTTATGCACATTGGCCTTTTTGAAATTAAGTTCAAAATCGAGGATGAGTAAGAGGAGGCTAACACGCTTGGGGCCTATAAGTTCTAAAGAAATGATGCCACATTTTTTTTACTAGTCTGTGCTATCTGTGCATGTAGAAAGAATGTTTTATGAAGGTAGTGAAGGTTTGAACAAGACCAATAGAATACAAATGGAAATTTGATCAGAAAGTAGTAACATTCCCAGGTGTGCACCATGTAATAGACATGTTTATTAGTTACATATGTTTTATAAGATTAACATCCATTTTAACTATGGTGAGTGCACAGTCTTAAACAATAATAAATGGGTCTTTACAAAATTTCAAATTATAGGAACTCCTTGTAAAACTCTGAAACTCTAAAACAATAATCTATTTTAATATGATTTAGAAAATATTGCTATTGGCCTGATTTTATAAAAAAAAAAAAAATTGTCTCTCTTATTGTAAAGTTATTAATTTAAATCTAGCATGCAGACCAAACCAGAACTTACTACTGATATAATTTGTAGTACACCTCAGGTATTGGCTCCAGGATGTGTAGGAGTGGTGACAGATTGAAATTGGGAAGAGTAGCCGACATACATGAAACTTATTCTTGAAACAAAAATGTACTTGACATGTTAATGTGTCTGTCTATATAATGGGTCAGAAAACTTATTGGTATTTTCCTGAATAACGTAGTAACTCAACCTAAAACAACATTGCAAACCTTTGACTGCTATGTAATATATCTTCCGAACTCCACAGTGGAAGCTACATATATGATCTGATCCATTTACAATAACACTGCACAATATCTTTCATTACATAAACTGTGCTAAATAATGTATCAGTGTACAAAAAAGAGTATTCTAATCTAATCATTCCACAAATGTAAAATATTGATTAGGATACCTGAAGCACTGACCAAGTAATAAGTGTTAGTCCTCATCCAGGTTGCACTTTCAAAAATCCCTTCTAAACCACCACTGATCCCCAAGGGTGCTCTGTCTTACAATCCATGTACAGCTTTTAAATATATAATACAAATTCCAGATTCTTTATATTGGTGGTATTTTATAGTTTATGTTAAGCATATAATAAGTTAAATATGTTTCATTCCATAATGTGGACACATGGGCTTCTTCCATAAATTAATGGCTGTATCCATGACAAAAAGCTGTCTACGTTTTTCAATGATAACATTTTTATGTTATGTGATATGTAGAGTGTGCACTCTGTACCGCCGATATTTGACTGCTGGTAGTAGACGCGAACGTAATATTGAGCCGAGGACCGTCTGCAGCCGCGACTCGACGCACCACGGCGTTGGCCAGTAGTGTTCGCTCAGTAGCGGCACGTTCTCCTCCAGGAATCGGCGGAATTCACCTTCACGGCATATTAGTATGGGTTTCTGTTAAATAAAAACATTTATCAATTATAATGGTCAGCCTATTAAGAATCAGTGAGGTCCGACCAAAACCCACGAAGATAACAAAACAAAACGTGCTCAAGAACGTAGGAAATATTTTATCACAAGTAATGATCATTTTTACCTTGACCACTTCCACTAGATAATAGGTTATGTACAATATCGATAAAGAAAAACCTACTAATAGCTCTTTTTTTATTTCAAATATGTACATAAAAATACCTAACATGATTTGCGTAATAAGCTACAAAATAAATAATAAAACAAAATAATAAAAAACTCTATCAAAGTTCAACTCTCTGTTTTGATGTAATTTTGATTCGAAGTCCAGACCACAGATTACAATTGTTTGAGTTTGTATAATAGAAATTGTGAAGTCTATATATGTCAATGAATTGTCACATCTTTAGTGATGTTAAAATAGATATACAACGATTATACCTACCGAGGACTAAAAACCGTTTATGAGGAATAACAGGATATAGGCATTTACCAGTTATCTTTCAACTGCCTGCCTGATAATTTGTAAAAATAATAATAATAAGCCCGCAGGGCACCTTGAGGCGAGGTTACGGGGAGTAGCGACCCCGTGGTACCCGAGTGCTCCAGGGAAAAAACTCATCGTTCCTCACCTCCGGCTTGTCTTCATTTGCTGGCTGGAGTGAACAATGATGAGGAACAGGTCTCCCGCCTCTGTGTTGCCTTCATTGGCCGCCCAGAGTGGAGTCGTTAGAGCAGAGCTTTGCTCGTAGGGTGGATGCTGAGCGTAAGTGGCGAGTGGGCCAGTGATGGGACCCTCAGGAAGCAAGTGATCTGAGTTTAAAGTCCAGTGAAGTCTTTTCACTCTTTAGCTGCTCACGTCCCTGTTGCCCCTTTACTGCTTTAGTGAGTTGACAAGTCTTCGCCTGCCATTTTTACATGTTTTATTTGTTTGATTGTTTCGGCAGGCGCTATAGTTATCCATTACCCAGTCCACTACTATCCCATTACAATAACTCAAGTAGATTTTCTCCACGTTCTGCAATAGTCCTACAAATCCAGGGGTTGTAAGACCACAATACCACACAATAATAATAATAATCAGGGCCAGACGAACTGCACAATTTTTGGTTAAAATGGTTGCAGAGTTCACATACCCGTTTAGCATCGCAGTTTCAGTCGGCTTTAGAAGCTGAGTCGCTTTCACAGTTTCTAACAACAGGTGTTACCCACCTGCTCCATAAATCGGGCAGTACCACGTAACCCAAAAATTATAGACCGATCACAATGATCACATGTTTACCGACGGTCTATAAACTTCTTACATCTATGTATTTTGCGAGCTAAAATTAATTCACATATTGAAAATAACTCAATTATGTTTGCCTCTCAAAATGGATGTAAGATTGGGTCCCGAGGTACTATGGAGCTAATTCTCATCGACACGGTTATTAGCCAACAGGTTCGTAGATCTCGAAAGAATTTGTCGACATTTTGGATAGATTACAAGAAGGCCTACGACTTGGTCCCTCATACGTGGCTCATGAGGGTGCTGAAGTTGTATAAAATGAATACAACTCTACGCACCTTTCTTGCGTCATGTATGTATGCTTTTTGTCTGCGAACAAAATGGATTTCGCAAAAGCAAGACTATCAATATGGCTATCTACGATCTTCTTATTTGGATTTACAAAAATATGAACAATAGGACACCAGTAACAGCTATGTACATGGACATGACCAAGGCTTTCGACCATGTGGATCATACATTTCTGGTCGAAAAACTATATAGATACGGCATACGGGGTAATACTCTGGACTTGATAGAATCGTATTTAAGTCAGAGATTACAAATAACTGAAATAAACAGGCTTTCTTTTGCGACGGAAACTGAAGTGCAATATTTATCAAACCCGAGAGATGTTACATATGGCGTGCCGCAGGGAAGTGTTTTGGGTCCTTTGCTCTTCCTTATCTATATAAACGATTTACCAAAAGCTGTGAAAATTCCGTTGGTCCTTTTTGCTGATGACGGCACGGCTGTATTTTCTCCGACTGACATCAACACATTTGAAAATGACATAAACGATACTTTAAATGACATTATAAACTGGTTAACATGTAATAATCTTATAATTAATTTAGATAAAACAAAAATAGTCAGTTATTCTCAAAGAAAAACCCCTTTGACATTAAATGTAATATATGAAATGAATAAAATAAATGAAACAGATACCATCAAATTCTTAGGTCTATGGATTGACAAAAATATGTCATGGAAAACACAAATTGATACGGTGTGTAAAAAACTAAATAAATTTTCTTACGCTTTATACAGACTATCTAAGATTGTAAATCAAACAGCATTACTAACCGCTTATCATGCCTATGTAACGTCTACGCTTAGATATGGACTAATTTATTGGGGGAATGCTACAGACAAGACAACAACTCGCATTTAGGGCACAAAAGATAGCTGTATGCCATATTTTAAAAAGCTTAAGATTTTAACCTTTCCTACCCTCTACATCTATGAGGTCGCTACGTTCGTAAAAACCAATAAGGAAAGGTTTGGTAACTTGTACTCCCATCGACATGCCGACAAAATAGCAAATATGCCCTCAAAAACAGCTCTACTTTCTAAAAGTTTCTTCGGAATGTCCTCACGAATTTATGATAAGCTCCCTAAGCAAATAAGAGAAATTGAAGATATTAAATTCTTTAACAAAAAATTAAATGACTTCTTGGTAAATAGACCATATTATACAGTACATGAATTTTTGTCCGACAGATCCGTGATGAGTTAGTGCCAAACTGTTTTTGTGTTCTGATGCAAAATAAGAGCTATATATTTTTTAAATTAAAATGATTATTTATATAGAAATTAATATAATATATCACTTAAACTTACGTCTAAGATAACAGAAATTGTTTCAAACTATTGTATGCCTATAATGGTTGAGTAGTGCGAACGCACACCAAAATAACTCAATAACAACTCTGTAACCACTGTCTCACAATAAAGATCTTTGACTTTGACTTTGACTTTATGGGGAACGGTTCTTCGCCATTCAGGGTGTCGACAGATTGAAGGGAGCGACGAACCCATTAAAATCGAGGGGGAAAATATTTCAGGGTGACAGTTTGAGCCCACTTTGCTTTTGTTTAGCCTTAAACCCTTTGAGCACACTACAAGAGGGTTCGAAGCTGGGCTATCTTTTGCGGAAAGGAGGTCAGGTGATATCCCACATGCTTTATATGGATGATTTAAAACTGTTTACCCCCTACTAAATTGCAACTGATGAAGCTACTGAAATTAATTGAAACTTTCAGTAGCTCCATCAGAATAGAATTCGGTGTGGACAAATGTGCATGTAAAGCGAGGAGGGATTGTGGAATCCGAGGGACTTCAACTCTCGGATTCTATAAGCCTGAGATCACTCTCCGCAGGCGATACTTACAAATACCTGTGTCGGAGGTATTAGGCATTAGTGTGGCTGACATGAAGCAATCGTTACAGGAGCGTTTCTTTGGTCGCCTGAATAAGGTTCTTAAAAGTTCCTTATAAGGTGGCAATAAGGTTCGCGCCTTTAATGATTAGTTCATGCCAGTCCGATATACTCCTTTGGCATACTTAAGTGAACTTAAACTGAACTAGACTCCCTGGATAGGAGAGTCCGGACACTGCTGACCGCAGATCGGATGGATCGCCCACGATCGTCGGTGATGAAATTGTACATCCCACGGAAATGTGGAGGACGAGGCTTTTTAAATGCTAAGATGCTCATGCTTAAGATGCACAACCGTGAGGTGTGCAATCTCAGGAAATGATTCTTAAAAAATGAAGTGTGTATGTATCGAGTTGTGGTCGCAGTGGACAAAAGTCTCACCCCGCTGTCGTTGGCTAACGAGAACTGGCGCAAACCTGTGGTACTAACCAATGATCTCAAGGAGGTAATGCAAGGCAAGGAGCTACACGGACGCTTGTTCCAGGCTTTTCCCCATGAAAAGCCTGGAAAAAGCGTCCGTATCTTGGCTACGCTTCGATGATCTCTTTGGGCAAGGGTTTGTCTGTGCAATTATGGACGAAGTTATCTTGTCGAATAACTACCGGAGATATATCATGAAAGGCAGGACGGTTAACATATGTCGAGCATGTCACCATCCAGGTGAGTCTATTAGACATATCATAGCTGGCCGTTCTCGTTTGGCTAACGGCGAGTACTTGCACAGACAAAACCAAGTGGCCAAGATCATCCAGCACCAGCAAATTGCTTTGCAATACAAACTTGTTGATCTTGAGGTTCCGTACTACAAGTATGTGCCCGACCCAGTTGTCGAAAATGTCACGTTGTACTGGGATCGGTCTGTCATCACTGACAGGACTATTGTAGCCAATAAGTCTGATATAGTGGTGATAGATCGATTAGTGCGCCACACGATGATAATCGATATCGCCATTTCGCATGACGAGAATCTCGTGAAAGCTGAGAAAGAGAAACAAATGAAGTATCTCGACTTGGCGCACAAGGTTGTCGACATGTGGAATGTTGATTCAGCTATTGTTGACGGCCAATGGCCTGATGTCCTCGACCAACATCTCAAGAGGCTCTCGTTGCGAGGCTGGGTCAAGGGACTGATTAAAAAAGCTGTACTCCTTGATACGGTACGTATTGTGAGGAGATTTCTGTCTCTGGAGCCCTAACCACCGGTAGCTTGGACCCTGAGGCCCAAGTGCAAGTTTCTTTCGACAAATTCGATTATTAAAAAAAAAATATGCAAATGGTTATCTCAAATAATCATAGATGGCACTATTTCAATAATTCATCGAAAGTGCGCGAGTGTTAGGAGGAACTATACTCGATTTGTTTAGGTACTTAAATAAAGGTAAACAATCTTGATGTGACTTTTTACACAAACACATATTAAACAAATAAACTACTGCTTAAACTAGTGGTTCAATTGATTTGGTAATCGTTATTGTTGTTTTACATCGGTTTTAGTCGCATTTTATTTTTAAACTGAGTTTTTAAACAAAAAATATTAAAAAGACACATCAAGATTGTTTACCTTTAGTTAAGTACCTAAACAAACCGAGTATACATATAATAAGCTATAACGAATTGCATTAATATTAAATAGTGTTTATTGCTTATTTTGAAAATTAGCGTTACATTATATGCTTTTCGTTTAAACGCACATCTTTATCAATAGCGGATGTTAAAACACGCTATTTTAGTAGCGACCAATAGCGGGATTTACGGCACTCAACTACGAGTAGGCATGTTCACAACGGCTATAAAATATAAACGCGTTATAACGAAATGCTATGAATAAAGCGCAGAATATTTTTTTGTGCTATAATATAGCATTACAGCATTACAACTGCATTTGATAAATATTACTCGCATATCGCGCAGATCGCGGTACGCGTTCCGTGTTCGGCGTTGGAACAAAACGCTGTGTGATATTTTATTATAGTAATAAATATACGATCTCGTTGTTTCGTTGTTTATTGTGTCTAACACGTTGATAGTAATATATTAGGTATACGTACAATAATTTTATATTTTTTTCAAATAATCATAATTTGTTTAGAAAACGTGACGATGCTATTTTGCCAATTTGTATATTTGATATAAATTGTGCAGATTTGGCGAATTAAGTTCCTAGGTTTGCGGGAAACACCTAAAGTACAAAGATCTATCCAAAAAGACGTAGAGTTGGCAACGCTGCGCTAAGCGCAGATAGCAGACTGCGGTAAAAATATATAGCAGGCTATTATTGCTATATTTTTTTAACGACTATTTTTATTTGCTGTGTAATATAACGAACTAGCGGTGGGCTGTAGCATCTTTTTAGCGACTAATAGCGGGATAGCGGGATAGCGCGTTGCACATCAATGAGCAACACGTAATATGATAGTGAGGTTTTGATGAGCTTTTTTTTTTTTAGCTTACCTATTTACTCAAAATTCCCGAATTGTCGTTGTTGTCTCTTGGCGAGGATTAATGAACGGCTCCGTGAAGTTTTGATGAGCTTTTTTTTCTTTTTTTGGCTTTCACTGATGCTCAAATTTCGCGAATTGTCGTTGTTGTTCCAACATAAGCAAGAATGAATGGATTTTGGTGGCCCCGTAAGATTTTGATGACCTTTTTTTTTTTAGCTACCCTATTTACTCAAAATTCCCGAATTGTTGTTCGTTGTCGTTTCTTGGCGAGGACTAATGAACGACTCCGTGAAGTTTTGATGACCTTATTTTTTCTTTTAGCTTCATTGATGCACTTGCATTTCATTGGATAACGAAACGCAACTGTATATCGGATTCTTTGGATGTTAGCTACTTTAGCGTTAGCATGTTAGCAGGTTAGCAGGTTTTTCAAATAACCTGCTAACCGTTATTATGACGATAGCTCGTTTCAACAACGTTTAAGTTGCGCAACGACCACCGCTATAACGAACATCCCTCCTACCTAACACAGTATCACACATATCACAGTCACATCAAATTCAATATATGATAGCGACGTTTTATAAAAAGTCTCTTTGAGGTGATAGGTAGTGAAAGTTTTATTTTGTATTTCTGTTTTAATGTGGTTTATTTATTTTTAGTTATTTATTTTTTACTTTGTTATGGTCGTTTAGACAATATTGCCAAAGAATATTATACCGTACAAATTACATATATTGGGTGCTAAAATAAAAATGAAGGGTGCTAAGTTGATAACGTGTGCCAATCGTTGCTTATCCGGGAAATCGACTCAGCAGCTGCCCTTGCACAGGTAATTACAAAAACAGCCAGAACGATCGTATAACCCACAAGGTTATGACTATGCTTAGTCCACAGTCGCCTTGGACTTTGTACCACAACCTCAATATAGACAAATGAGGCGTCCTAATTTAAATATTATATCTCGGAATACAGCCAACAGTAGCACCAATGTGAATATGCCTAATTCTTGGTTTTATTCCAAATACAATAATAATTTGACTGAATTGAGATAAACTAAAACTATATTGTATTTTATGCTATCAATTGGAAGAATTTCAAGAACTGAGAATCATAAAAGCAGAAACCAGTAGAACTGCGCAATGTGGGTGGGATGGTATTTTATCAGTTTCCTGAGTAAAATTATTTCTCAATGTCCTCTAGACCTAAGCGGGTATTCTAGTCCAGAAATTTGAAAAAATCCATTTTCTTTTTATTTTTTGCATATTCTTGAAGTTTAGACCTTGAAGAATTTTTCAAAATTCGAATTATTTTCTGAGTTACTGTAACTTTTACAGTGTGGCAACTAACCCGGTCAGCTGTAAACTTTAAATGTGTTTTTCTCTAAACTCCTTTTTTTAACACGGTTGACATGATATTTCAAGTTCTAATGATCTGATTTACTTGAAATTTGGTTTATCAAATCATCACCATTCCATCACCACCATGTTCAGGGGGCGATCTAGACATTCCACTTGAAGGGCATTAGTAGGCAAGCACTTCAAAGTGCCTGTAATAATAGGAAAACATGTAGCTTAGATCCTATCTAATTTGGTGGCATGCAAATAACCATTCAAAGGTTGAAAGACTGCTTAGTTCCCTTTAGATACTCCCCCTAGTTTTATTATAGGTAGTCGTACTATAAATAATAATTTAAAAAATGGTTGAAATTACAATCATGTATTCACTGGATACATGTAGAAGGTACAAGGTGCGTGAAGTAAAATGATTCGTTTTTGCAATTAGGACTTAAAAGTCACTTTTACAGATTTATTTTGTATGCTAGATGACTTTGGCATTTAGTATGACCTCTGAGAAGAAACAAGGGTGATCCCTTATTTCTTGTTTATACCATGATTATATCAATATGGTATAAACAAGAAACAAGGGATCATCTTGGGACATTTGAAAATCCAGAAAATTTCTGTAATAATGTAGTGCTTATGAATTTAGATCAATGAACATAATAATAACATTTATATAGCCATGGTATCTGTGTGTAACGTGTGCATGTACCCACGCAGCGCGGCGCGATGCTTGGCGACGGAGGCACGCGAGGCGCCTGCGCCCGACAAGCGTAGCGCGGCGCGGCAGAGCGCATCCTTCACGCTCAACTTGTTCCGCGGCCGCTTGGAACCTGCGCAGGTTTTTCCTTTCCCGGAGCCGCTGTCTGATGACCAGCGCCAGACGCTGCAGGAGCTTGTGCCGCCCGTCGAAAAGTTCTTCCAGGAGGTATTGATGCTTTTTTTTTTGTTTCCACACATTATAGTAATATATTTATGTCATATCCTTTGCGGCGATGATGCAATGTTGCTACAGTTAGTGGTAACTCGGTTGGCAGGTAAACGACCCCGCCAAGAATGACGCGGACTCGCAGATCGAGGAGAACACAGTGGCTGGGTTGTGGGAGCTGGGCGCGTTCGGGCTGCAGGTGCCGGCCGAGATGGGCGGGCTCGGGCTGTCCAACACGCAGTACGCGCGGCTCGTGGAGGTACGTGCGGTGCCGGCGTGGGGGGCGTGGGGGCGTGGGGGGCGCGGCCGACTGACGTGTGTGTGTGCAGGTGGTGGGGGCGCACGACCTGGGCGTGGGCATCACGCTGGGCGCGCACCAGTCCATCGGGTTCAAGGGCATCCTGCTGTTCGGCTCGCCGGAGCAGAAGGCCAAGTACCTGCCGCGCGTGACGGGCGGGGAGTACGCCGCCTTCTGCCTCACCGAGCCCTCGTCCGGCTCCGACGCCGGCTCCATCAAGTGCGTTTTATCCCTGCTCTGCTAGCTTACGTTCATTATTCACAAGTACATATTATGCTGCTTTTGTTCAACGTTTGCTGTTTGCACAGAATCAAATACCTACATTATGGTGCATATTTTTAATGATCGGTCAGTGTGTGGACGTTGGTATTTTTATATTAATATTCATTATAAAGTAGGTATATTCTGGTATTGATTATATTGAGTTTTGAAAATACTTGTAATGAGGAACATGAACACAGGTAAGAGCCAGTCTTACAGTTACGTTCGCGTGTGGTGTTACAGGACGCGCGCGGTGCTGTCGCCGGATGGGCAGCACTATATCCTGAACGGCTCCAAGATCTGGATCAGCAACGGTGGCATCGCAGAGATCATGACGGTGTTTGCACAGACACCTATTGAAAAGGATGGCAAGACTGTCGATAAGGTGATCCACCTTCCTTGACGTGACGTCACACTCGTGTCGTCATGTATCTTAATCTCGTCCCTACTAGAAATATTATACACCATTTTGTGTGCAATGCGCAGGTGACGGCGTTCATCGTAGAGCGGGCGTTCGGCGGCGTGTCTTCGGGGCCGCCCGAGAACAAGATGGGCATCAAGTGCTCCAACACCACCGAGGTGTACTACGAGGACGTGCGCGTGCCCGTGGGCAACGTGCTGGGCGGCGTGGGCAACGGCTTCAAGGTGGCCATGAACATCCTGAACAACGGGCGCTTCGGCATGGCGGCCGCGCTGGCCGGCACGCAGCGAGCCGCGCTGCGCACTGCGGCCGAGCACGCTGCCACGCGCGTGCAGTTCGGCAAGCGCATCGCCGAATTCGGCACCATCCAGGAGAAGCTGGCGCGCATGGCGATGCTGCAGTACACCACCGAGTCGCTGGCCTACATGGTCAGCGGCAACATGGACTGCGGCGCGCAGGACTATCACCTCGAGGCCGCCATCTCCAAGGTACCGACTCTACTCTACCTACATACTTATGTGCAGTTTCATTGAAATCTGTTCGGCCGTACGCCACGTCATGTGGTAACAAAAAAAAACTCACTAATCGACCTCTGCATTCTCGAGGCCAGCATTCCTAGATAATAGCTTTTACATCACTAAAAGTAGGTCATTCATTGTTGTCAAATAAATTTGTCTGATTTTACTTCATTGGAAGCTATTACAATTTGAAATACGAACTACAGTAGTGGAAAAAATCAAGAGATCAATATTAATGCTTTAATTTTTTGGCTTAATTTTTTCCGCTAGTGTAAGATTTTCAAATAGATACTTTCAGAGCATGAGTGATGTAAAATATGATTAATATCGGACGATGAGTTTTGGGCATCCGTTACGAGCTGTAACACCATGCAGTGGTGCTGTGAGATGAGGTTTGGTGCTGCGTGCAGGTGTTCGCGTCGGATTCGGCGTGGACGGTGGTGGACGAGGCCATCCAGATCCTGGGCGGCATGGGCTTCATGAAGGCCACGGGGCTGGAGCGTGTGCTGCGCGACCTGCGCATCTTCCGCATCTTCGAGGGCACCAACGACATCCTGCGCCTGTTCGTGGCGCTCACCGGTTAGTGTCCACGTACTATTGCTAAATGATATAGTAGCAAGAAATCTTACGTATATGCTCTACGATATCAGGTGCTGAAAATGGTCGCCCTGCTTTGACTGGTGCTTAGTTTTACTCACTTTAGTATTGCGGGTAGCAGCCGGTAATGGACACTTGGATTTTTAAAGACTGGTAGGTTCTTTTTTGAAGACTTAATTTTTCACATTATGATATCGTGAATCGTAAGAAAATAAGGACCTGCAAGATAGACATTGGATTTTTGTATTGAATTGTACAGTTTTGCAGTGAATCAGTGAATGTAACTACATTACACAACTACATACAAAATATCTCCGAAAATGAAGGACCCTAAAAACATTTCCTATAAGTAAAACGGTTAAGGTCAAATGCATTGAGCTATTATTACTACGCATATAGAAGCTATCTTGAGCAAAAGCCATGCTCCAGTTTGTCCGCTGCAACGTTGAAACAATAATTAGTCGTCTAACCAGATAGTATAAACACGCAGCGCTAGAACGCTTCTAAGGTGTAGTTTTCTCGCGACCAAAAGGTTAAAAGCACCGTGATTTTCTTGGCGCTTACGCGTTTCGTTCAATGTTCTGCAACAACTTGTCGCTTCTATAGACCAAACGGCAGACGCAACATGGTGTCCGCAAAATATTTTGTTAGAATTAAATTTTAAAATGAATAATTATTATTCACCCATGGAAAGTTATTCCTTTGCACTTTGCGAATTATTAGTGTAATATCGTAACACACACGGTATATTTAATGCGTTTGAAGGTTTACGCAAGATTCACGCGCTCAAGAGCTAGTAAGCAACCGAGTGAAATGCGGCCGGACGGCTGCACTCGAACGGAACACAGCAGTGATGTGCGATGTCATCTTTATGCGTAGTAATAATAATAGGTGAACGGTGAAAAGTAAAGTATTGTCGTGGGCCGCAGGTATCCAGTTCGCGGGGTCGCACCTGCAGGAGCTGCAGCGCGCGTTCAAGAACCCCACGGCCAACCTGGGGCTGATCTTCAGCGAGGCGGGCCGGCGCGCCTCCGCCGCCGTCGGGCTGGCCCGCGGCCCCGAGCTGGCGCCGCATCTGGCGCCCGAGCTGCGCCCGCTCGGCGCCGAGCTGGCGCGCTGCGTGCTGGACCACGGCCGCAGCGTCGAGGCCGCGCTGCTGCGCCACGGCCGCCGCATCGTGGACGAGCAGTTCGTGCTCAACCGCCTGGCCGCGGCCGCCATCGACGCCTACACCACGGCGGCAGTACTGGCGCGCGCCTCCCGCGCCGCGCGCCTGCGCCTGCCGTCGGCGCCGCACGAGCTGCGCCTGGCGGAGGCGTGGGCGGAGGAGGCGCTGGCGCGCATGCCGCGGCTGCTGGCGGCGACGCGCGACACTCGCGAGCTGCGCCAGTTCGCGCGGCTGGCGGCGCTGGGCAGCTCCGTGGCGGCTGCGGGCGGACAGCCCACGCCCAACCCGCTCAACCTGTGACCGCCCCGACCGAACGTTCCCTAGTCTTAACTTATCTTTCAAAAAGTGTATATAATATTTTAGAAGTATATAAATATTTTTCTAAAAGACGTTCGTCGAATTTGTGACATCCGACTGATCGAACGATTCTGTTATGTTATGTCGGGCTGCCCGTTCAATATCGATGTACATATTATATTTAAGTAAAGCCGATTTGTCATAGTCGTAGGTGTATTCAAAGTGATGTAACATATTATTACATACAACTATCAGAACAATCTCCTCTCCCTATTTATTTTTATCTGTCTTGTTGTTCTTAGGCCCATTACAGACTACCGATGATAAATAATCGATATAAATAGAACGTAACTCATTAAAACAGTGAATAGGGTACAACATATCACAAGTGAACACATTAATGCAGGACGAGTGTACTTGTGTCCAACGAGTTGTGAAATAGCATCACCGTCTCGTTGATCGATGTTGTCGATCTACGTCACGGAGATCAGCAGAGAAAACATTGGTAGTCTGCGATAGGCCTCCCGAGCAGCGAATTCTAACACTAACACTATCGAATTCAGTCAAACTATGAAATCATAAGAATTTAAAAAAATAAATGTTTTTTATCATTGGTGAGTATATTTTTTATTCCCATCTTTATATTAACTACGCTTGAGCAGCTAATTGCCTCGTTACATGATACAGCAATGTGAGAGAGAAGAGTGCGCACATAAGCGGCTGATTACCCACTGACCCATATAAAACGAGTGTAAGAGATCAAAGTACTTTTTATTATTTTTTATGTGGGAAATCCGTCGGCGCACCGAGGGTAAGACATGACGCTCTATACTTATTGCGATATTAATGTTCCACATCTCCCAGCCTTGCCGTGACGGCTTTCTATTTAAGTGCAGCGATTATCAAAGCTAGTACTGTGGCCCTGCAGGATCAGTCATTTCATAATAAAATAATCATGTAAAAATGTATCTTTCGTAGAAAATATATAGGAGTTACATTATTTGTAATTTTCTCAGTTTTTGTTTTTTAATTTGTTGAGAAGTGTGTCTGTTCCGTTTTTCTATAGTTGGGGATTTTAATAAAAATTTGGTATTATTAAGACAGAACCGCTTCACGATTGGCGCAGTGGTTGAGAGATCATCTGCTGCGCTACGTGTCGCGGGTTCGATCCCCGCACGGCACAAATATTTGTATCATCTACAGATAGTTGTTTTGGATCTGGATCTTTGTGTACGTGAATATATGTGTTTGTTATCTCACCCACGATTTTTTTTAAAACACTAAGAAAGTAAAGAAAGAACTCCGCCAGTGGCGGTCGTAGGGGTCATGAACCCCCCCAAAATCATACACGTCAAATTGACAAATTTAGAAATAGACTAGTTACGAATTTATTTAAATAAATTATTAAGTTCCTGCTTATAACGAATCAATAATAGGTAGGTGTTTTTCATTTATAGTATTATATTTAATTTTTTTGTGCAATAAATTCTAATTTACTCAACTTATTTTACTGTTGCCTTGCTCTCTGTATAACAAAAAGGGAGGCCAATCCCTAATGCCCTCAGACACAGATTTAAAGAAATTAATATGCTAACTGTACCGTCACAATATATATTTGAAAATTAGATATATGTTTATAAAAATATTTCGAACTTTATCGAACTGTCTGATACTCATTCTTTGAACACTACGTATAAATACAACTTTACTGTATATGCTACGCGCCTACACAGAGTAAGCAACTCGTCCATGGGACAATATATACGCATTTACAATAAACTTCCCAATGATATACGTTATTTAACACTAAAGAAGTTCAAAAAAGGATACTATAAAATTTCGTTGTATTTAGATGACAAAAACGCTTGGGATTGAGCCGCTCTATAGCCTTTCCTTCTTCTTTTTATATTCAATTTTGCCATTAATTATTTTTATATTATTTACTTCATTATTTTGATATTGTAATGTCGTTTAAATTTAAATAATTTCTTATATATAACCGCTATACATTGTAAATGTGAGTGAGATCTAGGCTGAACGCTCTTAATTTCATTAATTCTTATGATAACTGATCCATGCTTGCCCTCTGTTGCGACAGGTCAGCTCAAATAGTTATGGCACTTTCATCAAAAGGCTATTCCACCCTATATTTGTCTCATATAAATCCTTACTTCATTACATTCTGCCTGGATTTTAAAATAGACCTTGACCCCTGTGTTTGTTTCGGCGTTTTTTCTCAAGGATAGTCATAAGAAATGCCGATGCCATCTAGTTTAAAAAAGAAGTGTAAAAGTGATTGAAAAATCCGAATTGAAAATAAATAATTTAATTTCATTGCCCCTAAGTATTGTGTCATCCTGTCCTGTTTAGTGAAAATTTAAGCAGCATTATTGATTCGCGTTTGCGTCCGCAAAACGCCCTCTGAAGCTATCAATGCATCAAACAAACAACAAGCATAGACAAAATGTCAGATGAATCGCAACACCTCAGTCCCCGTATAGGTACAGTGGCGTAGCTACCTTGGGTGGCACCCGGTGCCGAAGATGGTGGTGTCACCCCATCGAAAGTTAAAAGCAATTTATTTTATATGATAAACGTCATGGATCAGTTAATATTCTTATCAATTCGTATGTTATGTGTGTTAGTTAGGTTCACGAAGTAATGCCGGGCTTCTGGGCCTGTATGAAAGTACCGCCACTGACTGAGACATCAAGGATCTATCGCGTTACTATGGGTTGGGGAATCTCACATGACAGCGTCGTGCGCTTTTGGGTGAATATCCGAATTATACATAGAGCTGAGCTAGTGCTTGTGGGGGAAACCCGGTTTTTTTTTCTTAATGTTTGCATTTTGTTCTTGAAGTTGTCACCGGTGCAGCCCGCCCCTGCCGCCCTCTCCTAGCCACGCCACTGCCCCTATACATGTTCTACAATCACTCGAGATTAAAAACGCGAGCAAAATGTATGAGATTGGCATTTATGAATCACGTGACTACTGACTATTGAACATCGTGAATTCTGTACATTATGCGTTTCTATAAGAATAGAAACGCATAATGTACGTAATGTATGTAAGCAAGAGCTTCATCATAATTCCCTTCATAGTCAGTCTTTGATCTGTACAGATCAAAGTGTTCTCACTAAGGATGTGTGTGCAAACCGCAAACCCAAAAAAAGTGAAAGTCTCGTCAAAATCGGTCCAACTGTTTCGGAGATTAGCCTGAGAGAACACACAGAAAAAAATAGTTTTTTTGTTATATGAACCGTATGTGTATACTTATGCATTTAGTAAAAAGCTGTTATTTTGACATTACAAACAGACTCTTCAATTTTATTTATTTGTATAAATTATTAAAACGACGAAAAGATTAAAACAACTGGCATAATTTTTGGAATTTCATACATGGTTTATTTTTATTCTCCTATATTCTACTATTTACACGAAAATTATCTATATTCTACTTTTTCAAACTTCACCATTATGCTAAGATGCAAATATATTGTGGGAAAAGTTTAGTCGCTCACGATACAAGGAGGATAAGCAAATATTATATATATATAAAAAGATCCAGATATTGGCACAGTTCGCGGCATCCACGTTCTCGGTGATCCCGATTTCTTCATACACCCTACACCTCGATCTGCAGCGAGGAGTCCCACGCGCGCGCGTTCACCTGTCGCAGCGTGGAGCGCAGCGTCGCTCCCGGGCCCAGCGTCAGCGTCAGCGGGAACGACTCGCCGCGCGGCCGCGCATACAGCGCGTGCAGCGTCTGCTCCCAGCGCACCGGGCGCGACACGTGCCGCGCCAGCCCGCGCCGCACCGCGCCCGCGTCGCGGTACGCGGCCGCGGCCTCGCACGAGTACACCGGCACGCGCGGCGCGCGCACCTCCAGCGACTGCAGCGCCGAGCGCAGCGCCGCCTCCGCCTCCGCCATGAGGGGCGTGTGGAACGCGCCCTCCACGCGAACGCGCGCCGCGCGTCTCACGCCGTACTCGCCGCCCCGCGCTTCCAAAAACCGCAGCGCCTGTGAATATTAACGACGATGGTTAAGTCGGCCGAACTCGGAAGATTCGTGGCTCTTCCTCCATGCGGACAGCCTCACCTGTTCGTCGCCAGCGACCACTTTGCAGCCGGGGAACAGGTAGTTGGCGACCTGGCACACTGGCGCATCTATGCCGTGCTCGGCCGCGTGCTCGCGCGCTCGCAGAAGGGCGAAGGGCAGGCGCGCGTCGGGCGACAGCCACACCGTGAGCATGCCGCCTGGCCGCGTCGCCGATGCCGCGCGCATTGCGGCCGTGCGCAGCTCCACGAAGCGCAGCGCGCGCTCAAGCGACAGCGCGTCTGCGAACACGAGCGCAGCGATCTCGCCGAGAGAGAAGCCGGCGACGGCGCGCACGCGCTCCACGGCGGCGGGCCGTTCTTCGCGCACGCGTTCGAGCGCTGCCAGTGACGTTACGAGCACGGCAGTCTGGCACCGCCGCGTCAGTTCCTCCTCGGGACCCTCGGCACACACGCGCGCCACGTCCCACCTGCGCAATGCACATTAGTGTGTGAGTTCAAATTTGAGATTTTTAAGCCCTTTGTAATAAAAGTATAAGTGTATTACCCCACTACACTAGAGGCCAGATCGTAAAGTTGTTTGGCAGCAGGAATGTCCCAGAGGCGCCGACCCATGCCGACGTGCTGCGAGCCCTGGCCAGGAAACAGCAGTACTGTGGTATCGCGCGGCTCAACGCGGGCATCTGCCTTGCGCGCCTGCTTCTGCACCCGCGCTGCATACGGCTGCGTCGCCCAGCGCAGCTCGGGCTCTGCAGCCTCCACCTCGGCTTCGCCAAAAGAACTAGCATCGTCTAAAAGGCGACGAAGTGGAGTTTTATCTTTATCACCATCTGATTGCGATCCTTTAAAACGTTTTCTCGATGACATCCGCGGCGAATAAGCAGAAAGATACACCCGAGTGATACGCTGCATTGATTATGATTCCATTCATTCCAGTGATACGAAAACTAATTTTATCAGTCTTGGTGGAAACCTGATTGAACAATAATAATTAGTCACCATTTATTATTTGCATTGACGGCTGCAATCTAAATAATTATATTGTGGGATACATACAGTAAACACCTTTGTCACTGTTTGGTATACTTATTATGTTAAATAAAATTATATTGTTTTGAGGTTTGAGGCTTTTGAGGTTAGTAGTAGTACATATGTTTATAAGCTTAACTAGAGGTGTCACTAATATAATCATAATAGTTACTGGTAACATAATATAAAGTATTAATATGATAATAGATTATTCAAATCTGCAGTAATAGTGTTACTCAGTAATAGTCAAATAACTATTCTATGAGATTTGTAAATATAAAATCATGTAAAAACGAATCAAGAATCAATGTACATAACGGTGATTAAACTTTTAAATACGCCAACGAACTAAACAACGTTGACAGTCCTAAGCCTGTAAAAGTATGAAGGAAATTTTAATGACCGTTTCGCGTAATATGTTAGTCGGTATCGATAATAGTGTAATCATACGACTGAGTACGTTAAATGAATAATATATATTATTAAGTAACGAAAACTGAGTCCGTAAACTATTATTTGACTATTACCGAGTAATAGTTATAATAATATAATATCAGTAAAGCGTTATATTTAATAATAGTATTACCAACTAATGACACTATTGTCCCATCTCTAAGCTTTACCTTTTTTTTGGTACTCACTATCAAGCTAAGATAGAGAATTACTCATAGATGAACTACCTATAGATAAGTAGTCACCGTAACCACTATAGTCTCTCTCGCTCGGACAATAGGTGTTGCCAGGAAAATCAATGTCCCTAATTTTGAACGTAAATTTATTTTTACCCTGATTGTTTTATATAATAATGAGAATGTCTTTATTATAATTAACATTATTATTTATATTAAATAAATTTTCTTTTATTGTCAGGTAAATGTGTATAAATTTAATTAATGTTTAAGATTCATAATATTTAACTGACAGTGATTCATATATTTCAGGTTTTATTTACATAAAGGTAGGGGGGCTAAGGAAACTCAGTAAGCACATTCTGGTTTTTTGGTTTTTATTTGTGTACGAGTCATCGTACATTCTTTACGAAATATTTTATTATTGTAACTAGTTGTGCAACGCCGTAGGTATTGCTGACATTGTGACACACTTTTTCGTTACTATGAAGACTTTTGTACATAACATGATTTTATATAATTTTTAGTGTTAATAAATCGCTCTATGGTGTCGGTGGTGTTTACATTTTCACTGTTCCCTACAAACACATCGGGATCATACCGACTACACACAGCATCATAGGTACGAGAGCAAACAACCCGTACATTTTGGTCCTTCGAGCCGGATTTCGGTGGTATAAGAGGAAGTCTAACGAGGGTAAACCTGGATCGACTACTGCGAAGGATGAAACATCATCAATTGAGGTTAGAGTAGAACCCAAACGAGAGGATGATTCGAAACAAACAAAGAGGACTAACTTAGTACGACGCACTCAATCAAACGTGGACATCGCGACATCACCTGGACTTCCTAGAACCATCAAATTTAACCTTAGCGCTAGTACTAGTAACTTGTCAAATCAATAATTTTAAATTGTATAACTTATGTAACTTTACTATAACTTTTGACTTCATTTATTTTTATATACTTCTGACTTATATCCATTGTAATTGTCTTTTCTCTGTTTAGTGGGAAATATGTACGAGTCATCGTACATTCTTTACGAAATATTTTATTATTGTAACTAGTTGTGCAACGCCGTAGGTATTGCTGACATTGTGACACACTTTTTCGTTACTATGAAGACTTTTGTACATAACATGATTTTATATAATTTTTAGTGTTAATAAATCGCTCTATGGTGTCGGTGGTGTTTACATTTTCACTGTTCCCTACAAACACATCGGGATCATACCGACTACACACAGCATCATAGGTACGAGAGCAAACAACCCGTACAATTTGTAAACTAAAATAATTTGAGATGTCAGTGTCCCTTAACGGTTCATGAAAATTACGTATTGGTTATTTATAAATAGCAATTTTGCCACCCGGTAGCGTGAATTTATTTTTTTGTCATCTCAAGATCTACTGTAAACCAGTACAATTCCTGTAAAATACACATTCCTAAATTTTAATATTCAATTTGTGTAAACTACTTGGAATTGATAGTGAGGTAAATAAAAGAATACAGTAGCAACACTTAATATTTCACGTGTTAGGTTAGGTTACAAACAATAAGCAAAATGACGCATTCATTTCACAGTATATTCAACAACAAGTAGTCAGTTCCTATCCATGATATCTGTAATGATATCTCCTACGTTATTGAAACTTTAATAAATTGAATTATGTCTACTTACGAGTGAAATGGTACGCCCGGCATCTTTTCGTATGCTACAGTTTTTGCAGCCTAAAACAGTGCAATATCCCATAGCGCATACACCACACACACTCTGGAGACACACTTGCTACTTTACTTACTACAGAAAACTGAAATTTACGCGAAATTTATATCTCGTATTTACTTAAGCATGTATGTTTGACCACGCGAGTGTCAAATTTGACAATTTGTGGCTAAAAATACCGGTTACGCAGATAAGGACAAAAAATAAAGATTGCATCTCCTTCTTTCATGTGTTTCGTAATAAACGTTCCTTGTTTAACTTGCCGTGACGTCAGTTACACTCATTCTTTAAGTAGTATTTCTATGGAATTACTACTATATGATAGAGAGTTTATCCTTTGTCTAAGCTATCAAGAGCAAAATCTACTAAGTACGGGTTTTGGTCTTTTGAGCATAAGATTTATGCTCAATTGTTGCAACAGAAGTTCTGATTTTGAAATACATACTGATTTAAGACATACTTAAAATATAATTATAAATATAAATTACAAATCTAAGTCTATATAATTACATTTCTTTTTATCATATGTTTGTAATTTAATAATTTCCGGGGCGGCATCGGCAAGAGCCTTCATTGCCCAAGGTGTCTCCGTGCAATGTTTGATATCGATTATGGATTGGTTTAATTCGTGTAAACTGAGGAAATCCTATTACCTTTAAAATTACTCGCTTCAATAATCCACCCTGAATTTGTAGTGTTTTAACTGACCCTGCTACCCTGACTCCTCTCATTGAGTCTCAACTTTAAGACTGCAGGACTCCTCCTGCCCCTGCCTCTAGTAATAAATTGTTAATAACGAAAATCAACAAACACAATGTACTCTTGAAGGCGACAAAATATAGAGGATTTGGGAGCTAGGTACATTGTCGTGACATTATAAATTAAATGCTAATTAAATGTTGCTAAAATCAGCAAATACAAACATTATGTCAGCTCGCTTTCCTTGCCCTATACTATCTTAGTTAGAAAGAGACAAAATGATATTTGATGTTGCTACATCGATTTCACCAATAAATGTATAAGCAAAACTATATATAGTATTTAACGTCAACTCCATATATATACCGGTAAAAGCTGTCATTGTTCATCTTTTACATTCTAAATCTATGGAATATATAAGATCACCTTAGATTAGAGGATTGCTCTAACATGATCACAGCATAAATCTATTTATACTAGTAATTTTCTATCTTAGATTTATACATTTAATCTGTACTGTATTTTAGTGATGTGCCGAGTCGAGTCGGTTTACACGGTAATCGAATCATGAGTTGAAGATGCATGCACAAATTTGTTTTTTTTTTTGGAAGTATTTTTATGCGGAATCACATATGTACTTTATTTTATAGGAGTCGATTCATTGCTTGAGTAAACAGAGAATCGAGTACACCACAATAGAATCAAGTCAGCGAGTACAAAATCGATTCTTCCTGACTCGAGTACAGGAATCGAGTCCGGCGTACTCGGGTCAAAATAAATTGGTATTCGAGTAGGCGAGTCCAAAGCAGGAATCGAGTCTGACTCGAGTCAAGCCGTACTCGGCACTAGAGATGTGTAGGTCCGAGGATATTTCGGAGTCGGGTCCAGATGTACATCCAGCTCTAAAGATCTACATCCAGGTCCCGTGTCCGTCGGACCCATATGGGTCCGGCAGCCCAACCAAACCATGTCCAGCGGATGGCGGAGTGCGAGAATGGAATGCAAACGTCTTGATACCGATAGTTTGAGTTCCTTATTTATTTATGTACACACCACAAAAACACGATAATATAAATGTAAAAACGAAACATGAGCACAAAGGAACTATTTACCTATTTCTTAAGAAATTTAATTCCTTAATCAGTGTTTTTGATTATTTTTTCATTTTGATTAATTAATTAATATAGGCAAATATAATAATATGGCTCCTAGTTATTATTTACGATTGATATTTATTAAAATTAATATGGCACGAAATCAGTCTTAATTTATAAGTAGGTACTTACTAAGTACGTACAATTATAGTTATAAGGGACCGTTATCATAAATAATATTACGCTTAGAGCGAGCTGCGCGCCACAGTTTAAAACGTCCAATCAGCTCGCGTTCCGTTCCCCCGTACGTCTCACTCCAACCCGCCGTCCCCGGTCCGCTATTCTCGATTCCATAGATTAACTACCTATAGATAAGTAGTCACCGTAACCACTATAGTCTCTCTCGCTCGGACAATAGGTGTTGCCAGGAAAATCAATGTCCCTTATTTTGAACGTAAATTTATTTTTACCCTGATTGTTTTATATAATAATGAGAATGTATTTATTATAATTAACATTATTATTTATATTAAATAATTTTTCTTTTATTGTCAGGTAAATGTGTATAAATTTAATTAATGTTTAAGATTCATAATATTTAACTGACAGTGATTCATATATTTCAGGTTTTATTTACATAAAGGTAGGCGGGCTAAGGAAACTCAGTAAGCACATTCTGGTTTTTTGGTTTTTATTTGTAAACTAAAATAATTTGAGATGTCAGTGTCCCTTAACAGTTCATGAAAATTACGTATTGGTTATTTATAAATAGCAATTTTGCCACCCGGTAGCGTGAATTTATTTTTTTGTCATCTCAAGATCTACTGTAAACCAGTACAATTCCTGTCAAATACACATTCCTAAATTTTAATATTCAATTTGTATAAACTACTTGGAATTGATAGTGAGGTAAATAAAAGAATACAGTAGCAACACTTAATATTTCACGTGTTAGGTTAGGTTACAAACAATAAGCAAAATGACGCATTAATTTTACAGTATATTCAACAACAAGTAGTCAGTTCCTCTCCATGATATCTGTAATGATATCTCCGACGTTATTGAAACTCTAATAAATTGAATTATGTCTACTTACGAGTGAAATGATACACACGGAATCTTTTCGTATGCTACAGTTTTTGCAGCCTAAAACAGTGCAATATCCCATAGCGCATACACCACACACACTCTGGAGACACACTTGCTACTTTATATGAACTTATTTAATACAGAAAACTAAAATTTAAGCGAAATTTATATGTCGTGTTAACTTTAGCATATTTGTTTGACCACGCAAGTGTCAAATCTGACAATCTGTGGCTAAAAATATCGGCTACGCAGATAAGGACAAAAAATAAAAATTGCATCTCCTTCTTTCATATGTGTTTCGTAATAAACGTTCCTTGTTTAACTTGCCGTGACGTCAGTCTCGCTCATTCTTTAAGTAGTATTTCTATGCTCGATTCAGTTCCGTTGTTACCTCAGACAAATATCTGAGGTTGTTACCGCTCCGGTCTGTACCACAGATAATGTAATTCTACTATACTACTGTCAACTGTGACTACACTGGTACTGGCTACTGGTGGATGGGTGTCTCGAATTCGGTTGGATGTACATCCATCTTTAAAACGAGTGATGCGGGTCCGGGATTCGTATCCATCCGGACCTACACATCTCTACTCGGCAAATCGCTACTATATTTAATATGTACAGATCAAAGTATTTATACATTAATTAATAGTGACCGTAACAAGTATACCTAAATACTCACTAAAGCAACGAATACTTAAAGGCTAACACTTAAAGTTATATAAGAGCCTTTAATTTTTATCACATCATAATCTTTTATTATATCTAGTAACACTGTAGAAGTTTCTAATTCTCAATCACTCACTCATCAACCATTTAAATTTTTAGCCACAGCCAATCTAATAAATCAGCCATCCATCCAGTATCTCTGCTGGCGTATAATCCTGGTTTTGCAATTTAAGATTAATCGTTTGTGTTAGTTATTGACGTTGGTGCTATAAACCAAACATTACCTTTCTGGTGAAGAAACTCTGACATTGTGTTTTGGAATCGTTAGAAAGTTGGTGAGGAAATCAGTTTCAGTATGGTATTGTTTTGTGCATTGATACTATACATATTTTGTGGATTCCAAGTCGCGATGTTTGTCTGTTTGCGGAACAGAAACCTCAGTATTAAATTGAGCATGCTCTTATACAAATTAAGTATTATTTGATTGGGACGTTCATTTCGTTCTATTCACTTTCTTTTTACGTAGACCCAACCAAAGTAACCTAATTTTTAGATGAACTGTGTTCTGTTGAACAGAGTTCATCCTGTCAATCACCTGTAGGAGTAAAGTAAACACTGCCAAAATTATGATTTGCTGATTATTGATAAACAATATTTATAATAATTTAATTGCAGTAAAAATTGAAATAATATATATTTAAATTGTGCACTACTTTGGGTAGGATAAAAACTAATAACATAATGGTTGCCCCTCATTTATGTATCCTGGAGTTGGGAATTATGCTTTGTAAACATCAATAGGCTAGCCCATAATTAGGATATTTAAAATAGCATCAGCTTAATGTGGGAATGAAATGGGCATTTTTATGCCCCATATGTAGTTTATTTTGGTATGAAATTTAAAATTTTGGCTTCATTATCCACATGAAGTTGTGTTGTATTGGTAGGAATACTTATAAGTGAACAATTGTAAATAATTAATGATACCTATAAGGACTAATAAAATTACTTGATTTCATTTGTAGAATGAAGATGTCGTATGAAAATTTTTGTGTATTAATTTCAATTCCTCCAGTCACTGGGTATGCAGCTTTAAATTGTTAGGCATCTTGTGCAGTGTTGGTTAAAATATTCTTGTCATACAATATTCTGAATATAAAAATAATGACAACACATTATCATTTTGTAACTAATCTGCCAGATATTTAAAAATATGACTTAGTACTTAATAAATATTAAAGTCGAGCCTGAGTTTTTGACTTCACCAACATGCACCCATAACAATTTGGCAATATTGGATATAATACATGTAATGTAATGTAATAAAGGTCATAAATAAGTTTGCAGATCTTGCTTATTGGTCCACATTTTATACATGTTAGAAAACATTATTGATTGATGCCTGGTGAATATGAGGCTTCAGTCAAAATGTTCTGCATATCACAAATAAAAATTCTGAAGAAATATTATTATAATATATATATTAACTCTGTGGTATTGTAATCAGGATTGAAGGATGGCACGTGGACAGCAAAAACTTCAATCACAAGCAAAGGCTGCAGAAAAACAGTCCAAGCTTAAGAAGCAGCAGGGACACAGTGCCACCGACCAGAAGAAAGCTGCACAGAAAGCCCTTGTCCATGTGTGTGTGGTGTGCAAGGTAAACAAACTCATTGTACTTTCACAAAATAGACAGGACACAACATGTTTACTGTGGACATCATGCCCAAGCTAAATATACTGGTTCCCAGAAAAGAATGACCCCAAAGACTGCATGGTTGGTGTAGTCACTAAGTGATTAGCTTTCTGTACTTGTGTCACATGGATTATTTTAACATTTTTTTTTTAAAAAGTTGCCCCACACTAGGAATAATTCCTGTATCGTGGGTGCGTTTACAAACACATATATTCACATACACAAATGCCCAGACCCGAAACAATTATCTGTAGATCATACAAATATTTGTTCCGTGCGGGGATCGAACCCGCGACACTTAGCGCAGAAAGCTAATCGCGTAGCCACTACGCCAACCGTGTCGTCATCATATTTAGTATATCGCCACTGGAAATATGAATTACTGTAAGGGACCTAATGCAAGTTTTGGGAAATAGCAAAAATAAAACAAAAAACATTTTGGATAAAACCTTGTATTTCTTTCAACTTTAATGGTATCATAATAGTAAATATACCATTATTCTTATATTTTTGTGCTCTCTTTTTCCTATAAAACAGAATTTTGATAACTCTTGGTTTCAGAGATAGCCATTACTGTAAGGGAGGTATAGGAGGTAATTAAGGTAATTTTTTATCAGAAAAATCTTGTAAAGGCTGTTAAGTTTTGTAATATTTAGGGTATAATACCTTTGTATAATTATTTTATCTCGGTTTGAGAGTTACGCTAAGTGTATGTATTATATAAATTTGATGCTTGCTGTTTGGACTTAAACTTAACTAAAACTGTATAAATAACTCATTTTCGTCAATTTTTCCCGTACGTTAATTCACATTTCCGGTGACGATATACTATAGTATGATTTACAGGTACTTGTTTCGGGACTGGTTGTGTGTGCCTGTCACATGAATGTTTGTAAAATGTACCCATGATGCAGCAGTAGTCCTAGTGTGGGGAAACATTAATTTAAATGAAATGACCTCATGAATCATCAGTGTCCTAAAAGACAAGTAAAGTTTATATCTTAGGGAACAGCAGTAGCATTCTTCACGGTCTCAGTAACTTCACACTGCTATACATAACCCAACTGTTGTGTATATGGAAATGTCCTCCATGCAAGTTACTCATTGTTTCCTCTGGAGGCAATGTGCAACAGTAAAAGATATGTCCAGCAGGACATATCTTTAACTGTTGCAGGACACGTACTAATTGTTGTCTGGAATATCACTAGTTCATATATAATTTTATCCTGTCAAGTGATGCACAAATAGAAATTTTTTTGTTTGTTGCTGCCGGTTGCCTCCTTTCATAATGAGGTACAAACAATAATTTATTTTGTGTGCCACTGAACATGATAAATTTATTAAAAATACACAAATAAAATTAAGTAGAATGTGTTGGTTTCAGGCCCAGATGCCCGACCCTAAGACCTACAAACAACATTTTGAAAACAAGCATCCCAAGAATGACCTACCAGAAGACTTAAAAGCAATCTAACAATTTGACTTTGCTGTAGACTTAACATTTATTTAACTCTTAAGAATTGTAAAAATATCTCCTTAATGAAACGGCATTTGTTTATTTCATTACGTATGATGCTTTGTTTTTTTAATAACTAAATGGAATGAGCACTTGAATTCGCATGTTTTTTCTGATGCAATTTATTACGTTGTAACTAAGTGGTCCAGTATTGAAAGTAATTTGACCTGCTGGCTGGCTGCTGGCGAGGAGCAAGTGCCAAGTTAACATATGGACTGAGTGAAGTCATCACGCACATCGCCAACTGTCATACTTATTCCTATTAGATTTCATCCTTTTTTTGTGGGATTCTTCAACTCATTCGTGTATTTATTATTATAAATTGAACGGATGGATATATATATATTTTTTTTTATTCAGTTATGTATTCTTGGATACATATTTAAAACGGGTGCATTGATTTAAAATTTAATATAATAAGTATATTTATTATGTTTTAGTATCATTGATGGAAACCTAAAGGATTTGTTAATGATCGTCGTCATACGCTTCATAGTATAGAACCGTGTTAGGATAGAATTAAAGCAATAGATCTAACAATTAAAAGGGTGGTGTGGTCATGAAGTGTCGCTAGTATGGATAAGGTGTTACCTTTCTAGTTCCGATCCCTTTAAAAGAGTACCTAACTAAGGAGTTTCTTGCTGGGTCTTGTCCATGGAATGACCATTTGAACCAGCTAAAAGATTTGTTTTGTACCTACATTTAAATCGAGTAATATTCAATTATTATATATGGACAGCTGGATTTTTTTTATGGTTTCAGAGTTGGTTCCATAACTAAAAGTTTTTCATATATCGTCGCTCAGCCATGAAAACCTTGTTAGTGTAAAATACAACATTTAACAGGAGGAAAGAAAAATGGTCGGTTAAAAGTAACTATGGATTTTTAGGCCTTGGCAACGATAAACTTTACTGAGTTTCTCAGACGACATTGGCGGAATGAATCTCTATACAAGGTTCTCATTGTACTTCATAGGCAGCGCTAGGAGTATCTTAATTAAAAGTTTTTTGAACCAATTCGTGCTTTATGATATTCGAATTCAAACTTTTATTTGCTTTCCACAATGGTATAAATAGATGGTAAGTAAATGTGTATGACACTGTTGGGCACGCCAAAAAAATTAGGAGAGAGGAAGAACAATGGTAGGTAGGTACTTTTAACACTGGTAAGTAATTTTTATTCAAAGTATCTTATCTAAATATCCTTCCTACTAATATTATCGTTTGACTCGCGTATGGGCCGCGCGGCCCATATGACGTCATTCAAAAATAACTCTTATTATCCGGATGCCTAAGGTTCACTAAAAATTTACAGGATTTGTGACCTTGAGAGTAAAAAGGTACTAGCTTCCGCCCGCGTGGTTTACGAACCCGTACATTTTCCCGGGTTAAAAAGCCTATGTGCTATTCCAGACTATAATCTGTCTCTGTGCCAAATTTCATCCAGATCCGTTCAGCCGTTCTGGCGTGAAAGAGTAACAAAGATCCATCCATCCATCCTCACAAACTTTCACATCCAAATGTGGTTTGTGTGTGTGGGTTCGTAAACCACGCGGGAGGAAGCTAGTTTATAATATTAGTAGGAAGGATATTTGGAAAATAATTCTAATTTGTTCGACTTTAAAAGCAAACCCATTTTTACTGTTAATATGACCCTCCCAAAGTGTTTGGCTACGACAGTCTAATATCAAATCAGACTACCGATGTAAGAGCTATTAAGTTTGAAACAATAGGTATGGTATTGAAAAATGTTTTTTTTAATATACAGATACATACATAGTTGATGATTGATAATACATAATATTTTCTCTTTCATTTTCCGTCATTCTTACATAATGGTAGTGATAGCTTAGGTATTCTGTCCTAAAGGGAACAATACACAGGACGGGCCGGATCTTACAATTTTAAAAACCCTATTATTTGTTACATATTCCTTAGCAGCTCGGTTCTTGGAAATTATGTTCACAGATGTATGTCGTACGTTCTGTGTGAAAAGTTATTACAACAATGGGGATTTGTGCATTGTTGCTCCACGTCCCGATTATCTACATCATTAGTGTCGAATTCAAAGCTACGGGATAAATACTCGATCAAGCCTGCGGGTTGTCATAGGTCGATACGAACAGTGAAATTAGGATTTTATATTTAGGAAAAAAGATCTACGCTTCGCATCTGAGTCACGTTAAGAACTTAGCAGCCTAGGTATTTTGGTAAAGATCTGAAATGGCACCGATGTTGATCTGTCTGGCGTTAGCAATCCGAAAATACTCCAGAGTGCGAGGAATTTCTTTCAACATGTAGCAGGTATTATATTTGGTCGCAAATTTGGACTTAAGATTAAGATGAATTAAGTATTACGAAGTTCGCTCTTTAAGTATCTAATCATTTATCGCTTTACCATAAAGTGATAGAAACAACAAGGAAATTACATACACTTTGAACTAGGAAAATACGATCGAGCTCTTTGTACTATTAGTTATTATTGAGTATCAAGATTCAGTAAGATCCAGTTTCAAACAACAATGAACAAACCGTTCCCCAGCTCGGCGCTACATCTTCTCGTAGGTCTCGACATGGCCGCAAGCGCACGAGCGCGAATACTGGTCGGACTCCGCGTCATACTGCTCCACGCCAAACGCGTGCTCGTGCAGCGCGCGAGTGCGGTCGAACAGGCTCGAGCGCACATCCATGCGCAGCGCGCGCAGCCGTCGCGCCGTCTGCGAGTGCTTCGTGCGAGCGCGTGCCACCCCGCGTCGCACGCGCTCCTCCTCCAGCGCTTCCTCAGAGCCCCATACCTGAAGCGCTCGCGCCTCAACCTGCGCGCGCAGGTACAGCCGCATGTCGCCCAGCCGCGAGCCGTGCGGGTTGCGGCGCCGCACGTAACGCAATGCAGGCGGACGCAGGTCCAGATCGCAGTCCTTCAGGAGGAATGCGCTCTTGGCCTCGGTGCGCGTGAGGAGCGCGTGCGCGCCGTCGTCATCCCTGCGGCGAGCGGACTGTAAGTGAGGGCAGAGGTGACGCGAACGCCACACTTCGCCCCTCTACCGACCTGCATTCGTCGCACACGTGGTACCCGAAGGCGTCGAACAGGTAGGACTGTGGGAACAGCCGGTCGCAGTCCAGGCAGCGCGGGCGCTCGGTAGGGTCGACGATTGGCGCGGGCGGGGCGAGGGCGCGCGGTGCCGGCTCGGTCGCGTCGTCCTCCAGCAGGAAGCCACCCCCGCAGTCCGTCGGCGCGGCGCTGCGCGTGCTGACGCCTTCCCTGCGCGCCACGAGAGTTAGCAGAGCGTCACTGGGGTCCGAGCGGCATGTTGGCAATACAATGCTCACGTGTGTGGTCGTTGCACGAGGCGAGCGTCTCGGAGCGCGCGTGCCTTGAGTCGGTTACGTTCGGTGCGCGCACGCTGTGCGGCCGTCAGGGTGTCTCCTGCTTTAGTGTCTGTGGCATTCCTTTCAGTGCCGGAATCTGTGAGTGGCATGGTGTCACCTTCCACGGCAGCCATTGCCTTCATAATATTAAAAAACAACAATCACATTATTTATAATGGCCTCCATAGCTGATCAAATTCAGTTTCAAAAGTCATAAGAAGCAGCATGAGAAGTTAAACTGGGGCCAACCCATAATAGTATGGGTATGGTGTATGTGAGGGTATAGGCCGTTTCCAGAGTTACATTGTTGTGGTGCTGCAAGAAGAGTGAGGCTTCTATGTCTCTTCAAAAACAATGTTCTCTGAAGTTTTTGCACCATCTAAGCTTCCTAACAGACTGCATGTCTTTTACTTTCGAGGTTCTTCAGTTATTAGTTTAATAAAATAATAATACAACAGAAGTATTACTTACATTGTTTGTACCACTAAACTGTTTCCTGATGATGTTCAATGTTTAGACCACTTGAAAGTCTTTATACCTAATTATGTCATTGTAAACTAATTATTTAAGTAACATGTTCAATAGGGCACTTTAAATACAGACATAAATTAGAAACAGAATGTGCTTGTTTGGTCAGAGTCATCTTTGAGGCAGAGTTAGTCAAAGTTTAAAACAATAGATGCTTTGATTAAATATAAGGTAGATTAATAATGATGCACTTCAAATAAAAAGAATAAGCACTCATATTTTATCAACAACATCATAACTAATATACAGCCATGGCCAAAAGTATTAGGCACCCTAAAATTTACTGAGTTTTTCGTGTTGAAGGTGAAAAATAAAACTAATTTGTTTTCCAAATTACTATATTTACATAAAATAACAAAAATCACTAATATTTAGTTGGCCCACTCTTTGCACTGATCACAGCAGATATTTTTTTGGGCAAGCTGCTTACAAGCTTTTTACATACGGCTTCACTTATGGCGTCCCACTCTTGAATTAAAGCATTTTAAACGCTGTTTTGGATGTAATGCTGTGCTCTCTGACCTTGCGCTTTAGAATACCCCAAAGATGCTCGATAGGGTTCAGATCTGGGGATTGCGCCGTCCATTCTAACAAGACAATACTGTTGTTTCTAAACCAGCGCATGGTGGTCGCTGATTTATGACAAGGACCATTGTTTTGTTGGAATTTGACGGCATCCAAGTTTGTGTCGCCGAAAATGCGTGTAAGCAAAGGCAGTAGCGCAGTTTCGAGCAAATTTATGTACTTTTCACTGTTCATACAGCCTTCGAAAACGAACATTTGGCCGACACCATCAGCAGCCATGCAGCCCCAGATCATTATGCTACCTCCCCCGTGTTTAATAGAGGGCACCACGCGATCTGGATGATATTCCTCGCAGACGCGCCGCCTCGCGTAGGTTACACCCGCAGTTCCAAATAGCTGTAACAATGGAAAAAAGACGAGTTTAAATGTGTGCTCATTATTTTTATAAAAGCAGACTAAAATAAGAGTGATTAGTGTTATTGTTTCTAAGAAATAGTATAAAAGCTTACCTCAAAGTTTGATTCATCGGACCACACAACATTTGACCAATTCTCCTCCATGAAGTATTGGTATCGTAGAGCCCATTCTAAGCGGCTCTTTTTGTTATCTTCCGTGGGCCATGGCTTCTTTCTTGCTTTGTACCCCTTTAAATCCGCATCTACAAGCCTTCTTCTTGCCGTTTGAGCACTAATAGGGTATCCAATTTCTTCGGATAGGGCGGTAGTGAGCTCAGAAGAACTTTTTTTGCGGTCTTTCAGAGACTCACAGATAAGTTTTCTGTCCTGGCGCTCAGTAGTTACGCGTTTTCTGCCAATCCGTATTTTATTTGCATGGGAACCAGACTTCGCAAACCTTTTAATAGCAAATTGCACTGCGCACCGCGAACATTTCAAAAATTTGACAGTCTCTACTCGGGTCTTTCCTTGTTCATGTAACAACTGGATTTTAATACGTTTTTCGTAGCAAAGTTCACTCTTTTTCGGCATTTCCGATAAAGGAGAATGTCAATTTCACCACTAAATCACACTGACGCTTCTTGACACTATGAATAGCAAATGAAGACTGATAATATTTACGAATATTTTATTTTTTAAATACACGTAATTTGGGTTTAACTCGCCAGATTTTTTATGGCCCATAGAAATAGGTTATCTATTGTTTTAATTATTGTTTGACGGCACTGGCTTGGCTTTTGGTAAAAACATTTGCTGATTTTTTAAATACGTTTTGAGATATCTGTGTTTTATAGGGGTGCCTAATACTTTTGGCCATGGCTGTATGTCAATGCGGATTTGGTTTTCAAATTTCAGAGACAGAGACACGGATTATTATATTCAATATAGGATTTAATTTTATATTATTATAGGTATACCTAGGAAGGTTTCCGATTCCAATTTAAGTTTATGGCTCCACCGTTATTCTTATGAAGGTTTGTTGATACCTTAGATCTAGTTTCGACTTGATTATTTGACGGTTCATAGTCAGTGTTGCCAACCCTGTCGCACAGTAAAACTGCATATGACCGTAAACAAAACTGTAGAAAACTGTAAATGTAAAATAAATAAATCTAGATCGACAGTTTTTGTTTATTTCGTTTTTTAAGTTACAAATAAGAACGTACAATCTTGCAAAATTAGTCGATTTTACAATATAAATCATACTTTACAATTATAGAAGAAAATTTCAACAAGATAAGTTATCTATATGTTATAAAAATGAAATTTGGTGGCAAAATAAAACCCATAAATTTAACCATCTATTGAATTTAATGAAGTACTTCTGAGATTTGTGGATAAGAATATGACTGCGGATGGACCATATTACGGTCAGGATGACATTAATATATGGCTAGTGTTCTCTAAGGAAAAAAACTGTAGATTAGGGGTACTAAACTGAAAATGCGATGAATTGTATAAAATTGTAAATCTACAGTTAAAACTGTAGGGTTGGTAACCCTGTTTATTGTCATTAGACTTGTTGCTAGTTTTTAATTTTTTAAATAGTGATGTCCAACAAGACCCTAAAAGTAATATACCTTGATGTTATAATAGCGACATTGAAAAAACGAGTTCACGTAAAAATTGTCAAGCACGAGGCGAATTGTGCGTCGGACACGACAAACGCACTTCGCCAATCGTCTCGGTTTATCATTGTATGTTTTACTTGGCACCGACTTCAATATTCTTCAACTACTATATTGTATAATATAACATTTATTTTTGGCTTTTTAGTTAGTTTTGTTTCGTGTTACTGACGAGTTCCATTATATATCATCTCCTGGCTCCATCATCAGACCCGCTTTACCAAATGTTATATACGGGACTCATAAAAATATATTGAGTGATCCCAAGCTCGGAAGTTTCATTCCCTTACTTGTTACCGTTGAGGAGTACTATGACATCCATCATCAGCTTAGCATCATGAAATAGTGATTATCAGACGTCAACACCTGACTCATTAAGAAAAAAGTTCAAACGCGCTACTTATTTGTCCTACAATATTTGAGGGAATCTCTCGATTTCCCTGGGATCCCATCATCAGATCCTGACTTGGTGATAATGGGACCAAATGGGAAGCATACTCTTTCATAAATTATTAAATTATGCGCCTCCATCTGCCGTTTACACAAAGTACATAATTCGTTTGTAGGGCTGGGTATACGTATTTATAACAAAATACCAATGCATTTGCTAGAATTGTCTGAAAATTCCTTTAAAGTTACTATTAAACATTATCTTATTAAGAAGGCTTATTACTGTATAAATGATTATATAAATGATAAAAACGGTTGGTCATCGTGTTAAACGCAGGACAATTCCAAATTATATAATGAGCATGACATGACGTTTATTGTTCTCTTTTGTTTTTTTGTTTTGTGCTTTATTTTAATTTTTAATCCTTTATTTGATTTACTGACATAGATATTTTATTAATTAATGACAATCATATCAATTGTACATTTTGTATGTTTTGTTTTTATTTTATGTTTTATTATTTACCTTGCCCAACAGATTCCGAAACAATCCTGTACCCAACCACTTATTCCTTCCCAAAAACTAAACAATAGCTGTAGTCTGAAATCGTTTGCTATGCTTGACACTGATGAGTACGAAATAGCTCAAATTATCTCAGGACTAAAGGATGATTGTGCTGTAGGATGGGATAGCATAAGTAATAAGATCCTAAAACTTTTCAAGCATATTTTGGTACCTCATTTAACGCATATATTTCAACTTTGTTTATCTAAAGGAACTTTTCCTAAATGTTTAAAAAAGGCAGTTGTAATACCTATCTTTAAATCAGGAAGCAAAGATGTAGTTAACAATTATAGACCAATATCGTTACTTCCCTCGATATCAAAAATACTAGAGAAAATTATAAATATTAGACTCGTTAACTACCTTGAAAAAAATAATTTCCTTTCACCTGCACAATTTGGTTTTAGAGCCAAATTGTCAACAGCCGATGCGGTACTTAGCCTGACTAATTATGTCACTGAAGAACTTGGCAAAGGAAATCAATCCCTGGGAATTTTCCTTGATTTAGCCAAAGCTTTTGACGCTGTGCCTGTTTCTATACTTTTAAACAAATTAGAGACTCTAGGTATAAGAGGTACGCCCCTGAAACTCCTTGTTGACTACTTAAATGATCGATATCAATGTGTTAGAATTGATAATATTACGAGCGACGATCAGAAAAATACTGGTTTTGGTGTTCCACAGGGAAGCATTCTGGGCCCTACCCTATTCCTGATTTATATTAATGACTTGTATAATCTTAATATTAAACATGGCAAGATCATATCGTACGCTGACGACACGGCGTTAATATTTACCGCTAAAACTAGCAGCGAACTTTATGAGAACGCCCAACTAGGTTTTAATATTGTGAATAATTGGCTTCAGACTAACTTACTAACATTAAATGCTGACAAGACAAAATATATTCACTTCTGTATGCGCAAGCCTCAACTTAACTTTACTAACTACCATCTATACGCACATCAATGTGAAGATCGTTCAGTCAACATGTGTAATTGTCCAACTATCCTCAAAACTAGCAACATAAAATATCTCGGAGTTATAATCGACGAAACACTCTCCTTTAAATTACATATTGCCAATCTGGTTAAAAGATTGCGTAAATTAATATATGTATTTAAAAACCTACGTATAATCGCAGATTCAAAATTAATCACACAAATATATTTGGCTTTAGGCCAATCTATAATAAATTATTGTATTACCTCATGGGGTGGAGCACCAAAAACTAATATACTACCTATTGAACGAGCTCAGAGAGCAATTTTAAAGGTAGCTAACTTCCTTCCCTTTATCTATCCTACACAACAATTATATAAATCCTGCAATGTGCTGACTGTTCGACAACTTTTCATTATGCACATAATACTAAAACAGCATACAACGCTTACCTATAATGCTGACATTACAAATAAGAGACGGAATGATATAGTCTGCACTTCAAATTCAACCTCAAAACACGTGTTTATAAACAGTTTTTTTACGTTCTTAGGCCCGTTTCTGTATAATAGATTAAATAGAGAACTAAGTATTTATAAGTTAGATTATTTTAGCTGTAAAAAAATATTATGTAAATTTTTACAAAGTATTTCATACGAACAGACGGAAGACTTACTTGTAGTAGGCAAATAAATTTCTTAGATTATTACTATAACGCTAACCTAAATTATAATTACTACATACTTAATAATTATGTTACCTTGCTAATATAAGTTTATCATTTTTATTGTTAATTTATAAAACTGCATGTATGCACTTTCTAGCCTGAAACACAGGTTCAACCTAGTTCAGGCAAATATGCAACTTAGCTTTATTTTAATTGTAAGATACTTATTGTAAACTGCATTGGACTTTTTCTTAATAAACAATTATTATTTATTTATTTTTTGTTCCCCTGTCATTATCTTGATTCAGAGGCTTGGAGGTCTAATGGAGTTAACTGGTGATCATTGCAATTTCTATATTATTTTATTTTTATGTAATTCTCAGGTAGCAAATTCGTCATGCTCCCTTTGATGTCATTGCATGCGGTGGCGTCATGGGTCGGGTCACCTGCTTCCCTCTAAAATGGCGAGGCAGGTGATGGCTGATCTTTGCGTCATACTCGTGAACGGGTGCTGCTTGTGGTGACTGGTCGACTTGCTGGCTGAGATTAATGAATTTATAATTTAATTATTTACATACATGCATTTGCCTTGCATTTAATGGATCATAGTTCTGCATGCGTGAGCCGTAAAGCCCTTATGACTGCTATTCCAAAGCGATTGCAGGTGTGGGCGGGCGCGCTCTTCACACTTAGGTGTATGACATCTTTAAGACAACGGAGGCTATATTGCCTTATACCTTTTGGTGAAATGGTGTGCGCTAGCTCACACGTGGAAACGTTTTTGCTAAGCTTTAATTATTGTAATAGCATTCTTTAATTATATATTTTTTATTATTGTATAATGACAGACATGGGAGTGTTGCTGGGGAGTTTGTTGGGCCGTTTCTTCTCCCCAAGCTAAAACACATAGGAAGCGGTCAGGGGCGGGCGTATTAGTTCTGTCCATAATATGTTTGACGTTCAAAAAGCACTAGTAGTAGTCTATTTTGAATAAATGCATTTTGAATTTGAATTTGAATTTGAATCATAAAAAGGATTTTTAAAATCGGTTCATAATTGACGGAATAATCGAGTAACAAACATAAAAAAAAGAAGTCGGTTAAAAATGTTCTAGTTGATCCAACCGTCGATCGAAAATAGAGGACGTCAGTGTCGGTTTTTTAATAAAAAGAGCGTCGTTATCGGTTTTTGAAAATAGAGGGCGTCGGTGTCGGTTTTTGAAAATTAGTGGCGTCGTTATCGGTTTTTGAAAATAGAGGGCGTCAATGTCGGTTTTTTAATATAAAGTGCATCGGTGTCGGTTTTTTGTTAAAAAGTGCGTCGGAGTCGGTTTTTGAAAATTAGTGGCGTCGTTATCGGTTTTTGAAAATAGAGGGCGTCAGTGTCGGTTTTTAAATATAAAGGGCGTCGTTATCGGTTTTTGAAAATAGAGGGCGTCGGTGTCGGTTTTTTAAAATTAGTGGCGTCGTTATCGGTTTTTGAAAATAGAGGGCGTCAATGTCGGTTTTTTAATATAAAGTGCGTCGGTGTCGGTTTTTTGTTAAAAGTGCGTCGGAATCGGTTTTTGAAAATTAGTGGCATCGTTATCGGTTTTTGCAAATAGAGGGCATCAGTGTGGGTTTTTTAATATAAAGAGCGTCGTTATCGGTTTTTGATAAAAGAGGGCGTCGGTGTCGGTTTTTTAAAATTAGTGGCGTCGATATCGGTTTTTGAAAATTGAGGGCGTCGTTGTCGGTTTTTGAAAATAGAGGGCGTCAGTGTCGTTATTTTAGTATAAAGTGCGTCGGTATCGGTTTTTGAAAATAGAGGGAGTCGGTGTCGGTTTTTTTAAATTAGTAGCGTCTGTGTCGGTTTTTTAATACAAACGGCGTCGGTTTCGGTTTTTGAAAATTAGTGGCGTCGTTATCGGTGTTTGAAAATAGAGGGCGTCATTGTCGGTTTTTAAATATGAAGGGCGTCGTTATTGGTTTTTGAAAATAGAGGGCGTCGGTGTCGGTTTTTTAAAATTAGTGGCGTCGTTATCGGTTTTTAAATAGAGGGCGTCAATGTCGGTTTTTTAATATAAAGTGCGTCGGTGTCGGTTTTTTGTTAAAAAGAGCGTCGGAGTCGGTTTTTGAAAATTAGTGGCGTCGTTATCGGTTTTTGCAAAAAAAGGGCGTCAGTGTTGGTTTTTTAATATAAAGAGCGTCGTTATCGATTTTTGACAACAGAGGGCGTCGGTGTCGGTTTTTTAAAATTAGTGGCGTCGATATCGGTTTTTGAAAATTGAGGGGGTCGTTGTCTGTTTTTGAAAATAGAGGGCGTCAGTGTCGGTAATTTAATATAAAGTGCGTCGGTATCGGTTTTTGAAAATAGAGGGAGTCGGTGTCGGTTTTTTTAAATTAGTAGCGTCTGTGTCGGTTTTTTAATATAAACGGCGTCGGTTTCGGTTTTTGAAAATTAGTGGCGTCGTTATCGGTTTTTGAAAAAAGAGGCCGTCAGTGTCGGTTTTTAAATATAAAGGGCGTCGTTATCGGTTTTTGAAAATAGAGGGAGTCGGTGTCGGTTTTTTTAAATTAGTAGCGTCTGTGTCGGTTTTTTAATATAAACGGCGTCGGTTTCGGTTTTTGAAAATTAGTGGCGTCGTTATCGGTTTTTGAAAAAAGAGGCCGTCAGTGTCGGTTTTTAAATATAAAGGGCGTCGTTATCGGTTTTTGAAAATAGAGGGCGACAATGTCTGTTTTTTAATATAAAGTGCGTCGGTGTCGGTTTTTTGTTAAAAAGTGCGTCGGTGACGGTTTTTGAAAATAGAGGGCGTCAGTGTCGGTTTTTGAAAATTAGTGGCGACGTTATCGGTTTTTGAAAATAGAGGGCGTCAGTGTCGGTTTTTTAATATAAAGTGCGTCGGTGTCGGTTTTTTAAACTTAGTGGCGTCGTTATCGGTTTTTGAAAATAGAGGGCGTCAATGTCGGTTTTTTAATATAAAGTGCGTCGGTGTCGGTTTTTTGTTAAAAAGTGCGTCGGAGTCGGTTTTTGAAAATTAGTGGCATCGTTATCGGTTTTTGCAAATAAAGGGGGTCAGTGTGGGTTTTTTAATATAAAGAGCGTCGTTATCGGTTTTTGACAACAGAGGGCGTCGGTGTCGGTTTTCTAAAATTAGTGGCGTCGTTGTCGATTTTTGAAAATAGAGGGCGTCAGTGTCGGTATTTTAGTATAAAGTGCGTCGGTATCGGTTTTTGAAAATAGAGGGAGTCGGTGTCGGTTTTTTTAAATTAGTAGCGTCTGTGTCGGTTTTTTAATACAAACGGCGTCGGTTTCGGTTTTTGAAAATTAGTGGCGTCGTTATCGGTGTTTGAAAATAGAGGGCGCCAGTGTCGGTTTTTAAATATAAAGGGCGTCGTTATCGGTTTTTGAAAAAAGAGGGCGTCGGTGTCGGTTTTTTAAAATTAGTGGCGTCTTTATCGGTTTTTAAATAGAGGGCGTCAATGTCGGTTTTTTAATATAAAGTGCGTCGGTGTCGGTTTTTTGTTAAAAAGAGCGTCGGAGTCGGTTTTTGAAAATTAGTGGCGTCGTTATCGGTTTTTGAAAATAGAGGGCGTTGGTGTCGGTTTTTGAAAATTAGTGGCATCGATATCGGTTTTCGAAAATAGAGGGCGTCGGTGTCAGTTGTTTAATACAAAGTGCGTCGGTGTCGGTTTTTGAAAATAGAGGGCGTCAGTGTCGGTTTTTTAATATAAAGTGCGTCGGTATCGGTTTTTGAAAATAGAGGGCGTCAGTGTCGGTTGTTTTATATAAAGTGCGTCGGTGTCGGTTTTTGAAAATTAGTGGCGTCGTTATCGGTTTTTGAAAATAGAGGGTGTCAGTGTCGGTTTTTTAATATAAAGTGCGTCGGTGTCGGTTTTTGAAAATTAATGGCGTCGATATCGGTTTTTGAAAATAGAAGGCGTTGGTGTCGGTTTTTGAAAATTAGTGGCGTCGTTATCGGTTTTTCAAAATAGAGGGCGTCAGTGTCGGTTTTTTAATATAAAGTGCGTTCGTATCGGTTTTTGAAAATAGAGGGCGTCAGTGTCGGTTTTTTTAACTTAGTGGCGTCAGTGTCGGTTTTTTAATATTAAGTGCGTCGGTATCGGTTTTTGAAAAAAGAGGGCGTCAGTGTCGGTTTTTGAAAATTAGTGGCGTCGTTATCGGTTTTTGAAAATAGAGGGCGTTGGTGTCGGTTTTTGAAAATTAGTGGCATCGATATCGGTTTTCGAAAATAGAGGGCGTCGGTGTCAGTTGTTTAATACAAAGTGCGTCGGTGTCGGTTTTTGAAAATAGAGGGCGTCAGTGTCGGTTTTTTAATATAAAGTGCGTCGGTATCGGTTTTTGAAAATAGAGGGCGTCAGTGTCGGTTGTTTTATATAAAGTGCGTCGGTGTCGGTTTTTGAAAATTAGTGGCGTCGTTATCGGTTTTTGAAAATAGAGGGTGTCAGTGTCGGTTTTTTAATATAAAGTGCGTCGGTGTCGGTTTTTGAAAATTAATGGCGTCGATATCGGTTTTTGAAAATAGAAGGCGTTGGTGTCGGTTTTTGAAAATTAGTGGCGTCGTTATCGGTTTTTCAAAATAGAGGGCGTCAGTGTCGGTTTTTTAATATAAAGTGCGTTCGTATCGGTTTTTGAAAATAGAGGGCGTCAGTGTCGGTTTTTTTAACTTAGTGGCGTCAGTGTCGGTTTTTTAATATTAAGTGCGTCGGTATCGGTTTTTGAAAAAAGAGGGCGTCAGTGTCGGTTTTTGAAAATTAGTGGCGTCGTTATCGGTTTTTGAAAATAGAGGGCGTCAGTGTCTGTTATTTAATATAAAGGGCGTCAGTATCAGTTTTTGAAAATAGAGGGCGTCAGTGTCGGTTTTTTAATATAAACGGCGTCTGTTTCGGTTTTAGAAAATAGAGGGCGTCAGTGTCGGTTTTTTTAACTTAGTGGCGTCAGTGTCGGTTTTTTAATATTAAGTGCGTCAGTATCGGTTTTTGAAAATAGAGGGCGTCAGTGTCGGTTTTGTAATATTAAGGGCGTCGGTGTCGGTTTTTGAAAATTAGTGCCGCCGTTATCGGTTTTTGAAAATAGAGCGCGTCAGGGTCGGTTTTATAAAATTAGTGGCGTCAATGTCGGTTTTTTAAAATAAAGTGGCGTCGATATCGGTTTTTGAAAATAGAGGGCGTCGGTGTCTGTTTTCTGAAAATTAGTGGCGTCGTTATCGGTTTTTGAAAGTAGAGTGCGTCAGTGTCGGTTTTTTAATATAAAGTGCGTTCGTATCGGTTTTTGAAAATAGAGGGCGTCAGTGTCGGTTTTTGAAAATAGAGGGCGTCGGTGTCGGTTTTCTGAAAATTAGTGGCGTCGTTATCGGTTTTTGAAAATAGAGGGCGTCAGTGTCGGTTTTTTAATATAAAGTGCGTCGGTGTCGGTTTTTGAAAATTACAGGCGTCATTATCTGTTTTTGAAAAAAGAGGGCGTGAGTGTCGTTTTTTTAATATAAAGTGCGTTTGTATCGGTTTTTGAAAATAGAGGGCGTCAGTGTCGGTTTTTTTTATATAAAGTGCGTCGGTGTCAGTTTTTGAAAATTAGTGGCGTCGTTATCGGTTTTTGAAAGTAGACGGCGTCAGTGTCGGTTTTTTAATATAAACGGCGTCGGTTTCGGTTTTTGAAAATTAGTGGCGTCGTTATCGGTTTTTGAAAATAAAGAGCGTCCGTGTCGGTTTTTGAAAATTAGTGGCGTCGTTATCGGTTTTTGAAAATAGAGGGCGTATGTGTCGGTTTCATAATATAAAGTGCGTCGGTGTCGGTTTTAGAAAATAAGTGGCGTCAAACTTCATCATCATCACCACCGTCATCATTATCACCACCGTCATCATTATCATCGTCATTGTCATCATCATCGTCGTCATCATCATCATCACCACCGTCATCATCATAATCATCGTCGTCATCATCACCATCATCGTCATCACCACGCCACCACGCGAGTGTCGGTTTTTGAAAAACCGACACTGGCGCCCTCTATTTTCAAAAACCGATATCGACGCCACTAATTTTCAAAAACCGACACCGACGAATTCATATTAAAAAACCGACACTGACGCCGTCTATTTTCAAAAACCGATAACGACGCCACTAATTTCAAAAATTGCCACCGACGCCCTCTATTTAGAAAAACCCGACACCGACGCACTTTATATTAAAAAACCGACACTGACGCCACTAATCTTCAAAAACCGATACCGACGCACTTTATATAAAAAAACCGACACTGACGCCCTCTATTTTCAAAAACCGATACCGACGAAGGTGGTGATGGTGATGACCATAATGATGATGACGGTGGTGATGACGATGATGGTGATGATGACGAACGATGATTATGATGATGACGGTGGTGATGATGATGATGACGACGATGATGATGACAATGACGATGATAATGATGACGGTGGTGATAATGATGACGGTGGTGATGATGATGACGGTGATGATGATGATGAAGGTGGTGGTGATGATGATGATGAAGGTTTTTGAAAATTAGTGGCGTCGTTATCGGTTTTTGAAAATAGAGGGCGTCAGTGTCGGTTTTTTTTATATAAAGAGCGTAGGTGTCAGTTTTTGAAAATTAGTGGCGTCATTATCGGTTTTTGAAAGTAGACGGCGTCAGTGTCGGTTTTTTAATATAAACAGTCGGTTTCGGTTTTTGAAAATTAGTGGCGTCGTTATCGGTTTTTGAAAATAAAGGGCGTCAGTGTCGGTTTTTTAATATAAAGTGCGTCGGTGTCGGTTTTTGAAAATTAGTGGCGTCGTTATCGGTTTTTGAAAATAGAGGGCGTATGTGTCGGTTTTATAATATAAAGTGCGCCGGTGTCGGTTTTTGAAAATAAGTGGCGTCGACCTTCATCATCATCATCACCGTCATCATCATCACCACCGTCATCATTATCGTCGTCATTGTCATCATCATCGTCATCATCATCATCATCAGCACCGTCATCATCGTCGTCATCATCACCATCATCGTCATCATAACGCCACCACGCCAGTGTCGGTTTTTGAAAAACCGACACTGGCGCCCTCTATTTTCAAAAACCGATATCGACGCCACTAATTTTCAAAAACCGACACCGACGCACTTCATAATAAAAAACCGATACAGACGCCGTCTATATTCAAAAACCGATAACGACGCCACTAATTTTAAAAATCGCCACCGACGCCCTCTGTTTAAAAAAAAAAACCGACACCGACGCACTTTATATTAAAAAACCGACACTGACGCCACTAATCTTCAAAAACCGATACCGACGCACTTTATATAAAAAAACCGACACTGACGCCCTCTATTTTTAAAAACCGATACCGACGCACTTAATATTAAAAAACCGACACTGGCGCCCTCTATTTTCAAAAACCGATATCGACGCCACTAATTTTCAAAAACCGACACCGACACACTTTCTGATACGCGTGATGATGAAGGTGGTGATGATGATGAAGGTGGTGATGGTGATGACCATAATGATGATGACGGTGGTGATGACGATGATGGTGATGATGACGAACGATGATTATGATGATGACGGTGGTGATGATGATGATGACGACGATGATGATGACAATGACGATGATAATGATGACGGTGGTGATAATGATGACGGTGGTGATAATGATGACGGTGGTGATGATGATGACGGTGATGATGATGATGAAGGTTTTTGAAAATTAGTGGCATCGTTATCGGTTTTTGAAAATAGAGGGCGTCAGAGTCGGTTTTTTAAAATTAATGGCGTCAGTGTCGGTTCTTTAATATAAAGTGGATTGGTGTCGATTTTTGAAAATTAGTGGCGTCGTTATCGGTTTTTGAAAATAGAGGGCGTCAATGTCGGTTTTTTAATATAAAGTGCATCGGTGACGATTTTTTGTTAATAAGTGCGTCGGTGACAGTTTTTGAAAATAGAGGGCGTCAGTGTCGGTTTTTGAAAATTAGTGGCGACGTTATCGGTTTTTGAAAATAGAGGGCGTCAGTGTCGGTTTTTTAATATAAAGTGCGTCAATATCGGTTTTTGAAAATAGAGGGCGTCGTTATCGGTCTTTGAAAATTGAGGGCGTAGGTGTCGGTTTTTTGTTATAAAGTTCGTCGGTGTCGGTTTTTGAAAATAGAGGGCGTCGGTTTCGGTTTTTGAAAATAGAGGGCGTCGGTGGCGGTTTTTAAAATTAGTGGCGTCGTTATCTGTTTTTGAAAGTAGAGGGAGTCGGTGTCGGTTTTTTAATATAAACGGAATCGGTTTCGGCTTTTGAAAATTAGTGGCGTCGTTATCGGTTTTTGAAAATAGAGGGCGTCAATGTCGGTTTTTTAATATAAAGTGCGTCGGTGACGATTTTTTGTTAATAAGTGCGTCGGTGACAGTTTTTGAAAATAGAGGGCGTCAGTGTCGGTTTTTGAAAATTAGTGGCGACGTTATCGGTTTTTGAAAATAGAGGGCGTCAGTGTCGGTTTTTTAATATAAAGTGCGTCAATATCGGTTTTTGAAAATAGAGGGCGTCGTTATCGGTCTTTGAAAATTGAGGGCGTTGGTGTCGGTTTTTTGTTATAAAGTTCGTCGGTGTCGGTTTTTGAAAATAGAGGGCGTCGGTTTCGGTTTTTGAAAATAGAGGGCGTCGGTGGCGGTTTTTAAAATTAGTGGCGTCGTTATCTGTTTTTGAAAATAAAGGGAGTCGGTGTCGGTTTTTTAAAATTAGTGGCTTCAGTGTCGGTTTTTTAATATAAACGGAATCGGTTTCGGCTTTTGAAAATTAGTGGCGTCGTTATCGGTTTTTGAAAATAGAGGGCGTCAGTGTTGGTTTTTTTAATATGAGGTGCGTCGTTATTGGTTTTTGAAAATAGAGGGCGTCGGTGTCGGTATTTGAAAATTCGTTGCGTCGTTATCGGTTTTTGAAAATAGAGGGCGACAATATCGGTTTTTTAATATAAAATACGTCGGTGTCGGTTTTTTGTTAAAAAGAGTGTCGGTGACGATTTTAGAAAATAGAGGGCGTCAGTGTCGGTTTTTGAAAATTAGTGGCGACGTTATCGGTTTTTGAAAATAGAGGGCGTCAGTGTCGGTTTTTTAATATAAAGTGCGTCGGTGTCGGTTTTTGAAAATAAGTGGCGTCGTTATCGGTTTTTGAAAATAGAGGGCGTCAGTGTCTGTTTTTCAAAAACCGAAACCGACGCCGTTTATATTAAAAAACCGACACTGACGCTACTAATTTAAAAAAACCGACACCGACTCCCTCTACTTTCAAAAACCGATACCAACGCACTTTATATTAAAAAACCGACACTGGCGCCCTCTATTTTCAAAAACCGATATCGACGCCACTAATTTTCAAAAACCGACACCGACGCACTTCATATTAAAAAACCGACACAGACGCCGTCTATTTTCAAAAACCGATAACGACGCCACTAATTTTAAAAATCGCCACCGACGCCCTCTATTTAAAAAAAACCGACAACGACGCACTTTTTATTAAAAAACCGACAATGACGCCACTAATTTTCAAAAACCGATACCGACGCACTTTATATAAAAAAACTGAAACTGACGCCCTCTATTTTCAAAAACCGATACCGACGCACTTAATATTAAAAAACCGACACTGGCGCCCTCTATTTTCAAAAACCGATATCGACGCCACTAATTTTCAAAAATCGACACCGACGCACTTTATATTAAAAAACCGACACTGACGCCCTCTATTTTCAAAAACCGACACCGACGCACTTTCTGATAGGCGTGATGATGAAGGTGGTGATGATGATGAAGGTGGTGATGGTGATGACCATAATGATGACGATGATGGTGATGATGACGACGATGATTATGATGATGACGGTGGTGATGATGATGATGACGACGATGATGATGACAATGACGATGATAATGATGACGGTGGTGATAATGATGACGGTGGTGATGATGATGACGGTGATGATAATGATGAAGGTGGTGGTGATGATGATGATGAAGGTTTCTGAAAATTAGTGGCGTCGTTATCGGTTTTTGAAAATAGAGGGCGTCAGTGTCGGTTTTTTAATATAAAGTGCGTCGATATCGGTTTTTGAAAATAGAGGGCGTCGTTATCGGTCTTTGAAAATTGAGGGCGTCGGTGTCGGTTTTTTGTTATAAAGTTCGTCGGTGTCGGTTTTTGCAAATAGAGGGCGTCGGTTTCGGTTTTTGAAAATGGAGGGCGTCGGTGGCGGTTTTTAAAATTAGTGGCGTCGTTATCTGTTTTTGAAAATAGAGGGAGTCGGTGTCGGTTTTTTAAAATTAGTGGCTTCAGTGTCGGTTTTTTAATATAAACGGAATCGGTTTCGGCTTTTGAAAATTAGTGGCGTCGTTATCGGTTTTTGAAAATAGAGGGCGTCAGTGTTGGTTTTTTTAATATAAGGTGCGTCGTTATCGGTTTTTGAAAATATAGGGCGTCGGTGTCGGTATTTGAAAATTCGTTGCGTCGTTATCCGTTTTTGAAAATAGAGGGCGACAATATCGCGGTGGTGATGATGATGATGAAGGTTTCTGAAAATTAGTGGCGTCGTTATCGGTTTTTGAAAATAGAGGGCGTCAGTGTCTGTTGTTTAATATAAAGTGCGTCGTCGTCGGTTTTTGAAAATTAGTGGCGTCGTTATCGGTTTTTGAAAATATAGGGCGTCAGTGTCGACTTTTAAAATAAAGTGCGTCGGTGTCGGTTTTTTGTTAAAAAGTGTGTCGGTGACGGTTTTTGAAAATAGAGGGCTTCAGTGTCGGTTTTTGAAAATTAGTGGCGACGTTATCGGTTTTTGAAAATAGAGGGCGTCAGTGTCGGTTTTTTAATATAAAGTGCGTCGGTGTCGGTTTTTTGTTAAAAAAAGCGTCGGTGACGGTTTTTGAAAATTAGTGGCGTCGATATCGGTTTTTGAAAATAGAGGGCGTCGGTGTCGGTTTTTTAATATAAAGTGCGTCGGTGTCGGTTTTTGAAAATTAGTGGCGTCGATATCGGTTTTTGAAAATAGAGGGCGTCAGTGTCGGTTTTTTAATATAAAGTGCGTCGGTATCGGTTTTTGAAAATATAGGGCGTCAGTGTCGGTTTTTTATATAAAGTGCGTCGGTGTCCGTTTTTGAAAATTAGTGGCGTCGTTATCGGTTTTTGAAAATAGACGGCGTCAGTGTCGATTTTTTAATATAAAGTGCGTCGGTGTCGGTTTTTGAAAATTAGTGGCGACGTTATCGGTTTTTGAAAATAGAGGGCGTCAGTGTCGGTTTTTTAATATAAAGTGCGTCGGTGTCGGTTTTTGAAAATTAGTGGCGTCGTTATCAGTTTTCGAAAATAGAGGGCGTCAGTGTCGGTTTTTTAATATAAAGTGCGTCGGTGTTGGTTTTTGAAAATTGGTGGCGTCGTTATCGGTTTTTTAAAATAGAGGGCGTTAGTATCGGTTTTTTAATATAAAGTGCGTCGGTGTCGGTTTTTTGTTAAAATGTGCGTCGGTGACGGTTTTTGAAAATAGAGGGCTTCAGTGTCGGTTTTTGAAAATTAGTGGCGACGTTATCGGTTTTTGAAAATAGAGGGCGTCAGTGTCGGTTTTTTAATATAAAGTGCGTCGGTGTCGGTTTTTTGTTATAAAAAGCGTCGGTGACGGTTTTTGAAAATTAGTGGCGTCGATATCGGTTTTTGAAAATAGAGGGCGTCGGTGTCGGTTTTTTAATATAAAGTGCGTCGGTGTCGGTTTTTGAAAATTAGTGGCGTCGATATCGGTTTTTGAAAATAGAGGGCGTCAGTGTCGGTATTTGAAAATTCGTTGCGTCGTTATCGGTTTTTGAAAATAGAGGGCGACAATATCGGTTTTTTAATATAAAGTGCGTCGGTGTCGGTTTTTTGTTAAAAAGAGTGTCTTCAAAAACCGATATCGACGCCACTAATTTTCAAAAACCGACACCGACACACTTTCTGATACGCGTGATGATGAAGGTGGTGATGATGATGAAGGTGGTGATGGTGATGACCATAATGATGATGACGGTGGTGATGACGATGATGACGACGATGATGATGACAATGACGATGATAATGATGACGGTGGTGATAATGATGACGGTGGTGATAATGATGACGGTGGTGATGATGATGACGGTGATGATGATGATGAAGGTTTTTGAAAATTAGTGGCATCGTTATCGGTTTTTGAAAATAGAGGGCGTCAGAGTCGGTTTTTTAAAATTAATGGCGTCAGTGTCGGTTCTTTAATATAAAGTGGATTGGTGTCGATTTTTGAAAATTAGTGGCGTCGTTATCGGTTTTTGAAAATAGAGGGCGTCAATGTCGGTTTTTTAATATAAAGTGCGTCGGTGACGATTTTTTGTTAATAAGTGCGTCGGTGACGGTTTTTGAAAATAGAGGGCGTCAGTGTCGGTTATTGAAAATTAGTGGCGACGTTATCGGTTTTTGAAAATAGAGGGCGTCAGTGTCGGTTTTTTAATATAAAGTGCGTCAATATCGGTTTTTGAAAATAGAGGGCGTCGTTATCGGTCTTTGAAAATTGAGGGCGTCGGTGTCGGTTTTTTGTTATAAAGTTCGTCGGTGTCGGTTTTTGAAAATAGAGGGCGTCGGTTTCGGTTTTTGAAAATAGAGGGCGTCGGTGGCGGTTTTTAAAATTAGTGGCGTCGTTATCTGTTTTTGAAAATAGAGGGAGTAGGTGTCGGTTTTTTAAAATTAGTGGCTTCAGTGTCGGTTTTTTAATATAAACGGAATCGGTTTCGGCTTTTGAAAATTAGTGGCGTCGTTATCGGTTTTTGAAAATAGAGGGCGTCAGTGTTGGTTTTTTTAATATGAGGTGCGTCGTTATTGGTTTTTGAAAATAGAGGGCGTCGGTGTCGGTATTCGAAAATTCGTTGCGTCGTTATCGGTTTTTGAAAATAGAGGGCGACAATATCGGTTTTTTAATATAAAGTGCGTCGGTGTCGGTTTTTTGTTAAAAAGAGTGTCGGTGACGATTTTAGAAAATAGAGGGCGTCAGTGTCGGTTTTTGAAAATTAGTGGCGACGTTATCGGTTTTTGAAAATAGAGGGCGTCAGTGTCGGTTTTTTAATATAAAGTGCGTCGGTGTCGGTTTTGAAAATTAGTGGCGTCGGTTTCGGTTTTTGAAAATTAGTGGCGTCGATATCGCTTTTTGAAAAAAGAGGGCGTCAGTGTCGGTTTTTTAATACAAAGTGCGTCGGTGTCGGTTTTTGAAAATTAGTGGCGTCGATATCGGTTTTTGAAAATAGAGGGCGTCGGTGTCGGTTTTCTGAAAATTAGTGGCGACGTTATCGGTTTTTGAAAATAGAGGGCGTCAGTGTCGGTTTTTTAATATAAAGTGCGTCGGTGTCGGTTTGTGAACATAAGTGGCGTCGTTATCGGTTTTTGTAAATAGAGGGCGTCAGTGTCGGTTTTTTAATATAAAGTGCGTCGGTGTCGGTTTTTGAAAATTAGTGGCGTCGATATCGGTTTTTCAAAATAGAGGGCGTTGGTGTCGGTTTTCTGAAAATTAGTGGTGTCGTTATCGGTTTTTGAAGATAGAGGGCGTCAGTGTCGGTTTTTTAATATAAAGTGCGTCGGTGTCGGTTTTTTTTTTAAATGTGCGTCGGTGACGGTTTTTGAAAATAGAGGGTTTCAGTGTCGGTTTTTGAAAATTAGTGGCGACGTTATCGGTTTTTGAAAATAGAGGGCGTCAGTGTCGGTTTTTTAATATAAAGTGCGTCGGTGTCGGTTTTTTGTTAAAAAAAGCGTCGTTGACGGTTTTTGAAAATAGAGGGCTTCAGTGTCGGTTTTTGAAAATTAGTGGCGACGTTATCGGTTTCTGAAAATAGAGGGCGTCAGTGTCGGTTTTTTAAAATTAGTGGCTTCAGTGTCGGTTTTTTAATATAAACGGAATCGGTTTCGGCTTTTGAAAATTAGTGGCGTCGTTATCGGTTTTTGAAAATAGAGGGCGTCAGTGTTGGTTTTTTTAATATGAGGTGCGTCGTTATTGGTTTTTGAAAATAGAGGGCGTCGGTGTCGGTATTCGAAAATTCGTTGCGTCGTTATCGGTTTTTGAAAATAGAGGGCGACAATATCGGTTTTTTAATATAAAGTGCGTCGGTGTCGGTTTTTTGTTAAAAAGAGTGTCGGTGACGATTTTAGAAAATAGAGGGCGTCAGTGTCGGTTTTTGAAAATTAGTGGCGACGTTATCGGTTTTTGAAAATAGAGGGCGTCAGTGTCGGTTTTTTAATATAAATTGCGTCGGTGTCGGTTTTTGAAAATTAGTGGCGTCGGTTTCGGTTTTTGAAAATTAGTGGCGTCGATATCGCTTTTTGAAAAAAGAGGGCGTCAGTGTCGGTTTTTTAATACAAAGTGCGTCGGTGTCGGTTTTTGAAAATTAGTGGCGTCGATATCGGTTTTTGAAAATAGAGGGCGTCGGTGTCGGTTTTCTGAAAATTAGTGGCGACGTTATCGGTTTTTGAAAATAGAGGGCGTCAGTGTCGGTTTTTTAATATAAAGTGCGTCGGTGTCGGTTTGTGAACATAAGTGGCGTCGTTATCGGTTTTTGTAAATAGAGGGCGTCAGTGTCGGTTTTTTAATATAAAGTGCGTCGGTGTCGGTTTTTGAAAATTAGTGGCGTCGATATCGGTTTTTCAAAATAGAGGGCGTTGGTGTCGGTTTTCTGAAAATTAGTGGTGTCGTTATCGGTTTTTGAAGATAGAGGGCGTCAGTGTCGGTTTTTTAATATAAAGTGCGTCGGTGTCGGTTTTTTTTTTAAATGTGCGTCGGTGACGGTTTTTGAAAATAGAGGGTTTCAGTGTCGGTTTTTGAAAATTAGTGGCGACGTTATCGGTTTTTGAAAATAGAGGGCGTCAATGTCGGTTTTTTAATATAAAGTGCGTCGGTGTCGGTTTTTTGTTAAAAAAAGCGTCGTTGACGGTTTTTGAAAATAGAGGGCTTCAGTGTCGGTTTTTGAAAATTAGTGGCGACGTTATCGGTTTCTGAAAATAGAGGGCGTCAGTGTCGGTTTTTTAATATAAAGTGCGTCGGTGTAGGTTTTTGAAAATTAGTGGCGTCGTTATCGGTTTTTGAAAATAGAGGGCGTCAGTGTCGGTTTTTTAATATAAAGTGCGTCGGTGTCGGTTTTTGAAAATTAGTGGCGTCGATTTCGGTTTTTGAAAATAGAGGGCGTCAGTGTCGGTTTTTTAATATAAAGTGCGTCGGTGTCGGTTTTTTGTTAAAAAAAGCGTCGGTGACGGTTTTTGAAAATTAGTGGCGTCGATATCGGTTTTTGAAAATAGAGGGCGTCGGTGTCGGTTTTTTAATATAAAGTGCGTCGGTGTCGGTTTTTGAAAATTAGTGGCGTCGATATCGGTTTTTGAAAATAGAGGGCGTCAGTGTCGGTTTTTTAATATAAAGTGCGTCGGTATCGGTTTTTGAAAATATAGGGCGTCAGTGTCGGTATTTTATATAAAGTGCGTCGGTGTCCGTTTTTGAAAATTAGTGGCGTCGTTATCGGTTTTTGAAAATAGACGGCGTCAGTGTCGATTTTTTAATATAAAGTGCGTCGGTGTCGGTTTTTGAAAATTAGTGGCGACGTTATCGGTTTTTGAAAATAGAGGGCGTCAGTGTCGGTTTTTTAATATAAAGTGCGTCGGTGTCGGTTTTTGAAAATTAGTGGCGTCGTTATCAGTTTTCGAAAATAGAGGGCGTCAGTGTCGGTTTTTTAATATAAAGTGCGTCGGTGTTGGTTTTTGAAAATTGGTGGCGTCGTTATCGGTTTTTTAAAATAGAGGGCGTCAGTATCGGTTTTTTAATATAAAGTGCGTCGGTGTCGGTTTTTTGTTAAAATGTGCGTCGGTGACGGTTTTTGAAAATAGAGGGCTTCAGTGTCGGTTTTTGAAAATTAGTGGCGACGTTATCGGTTTTTGAAAATAGAGGGCGTCAGTGTCGGTTTTTTAATATAAAGTGCGTCGGTGTCGGTTTTTTGTTAAAAAAAGCGTCGGTGACGGTTTTTGAAAATTAGTGGCGTCGATATCGGTTTTTGAAAATAGAGGGCGTCGGTGTCGGTTTTTTAATATAAAGTGCGTCGGTGTCGGTTTTTGAAAATTAGTGGCGTCGATATCGGTTTTTGAAAATAGAGGGCGTCAGTGTCGGTATTTGAAAATTCGTTGCGTCGTTATCGGTTTTTGAAAATAGAGGGCGACAATATCGGTTTTTTAATATAAAGTGCGTCGGTGTCGGTTTTTTGTTAAAAAGAGTGTCTTCAAAAACCGATATCGACGCCACTAATTTTCAAAAACCGACACCGACACACTTTCTGATACGCGTGATGATGAAGGTGGTGATGGTGATGACCATAATGATGATGACGGTGGTGATGACGATGATGACGACGATGATGATGACAATGACGATGATAATGATGACGGTGGTGATAATGATGACGGTGGTGATAATGATGACGGTGGTGATGATGATGACGGTGATGATGATGATGAAGGTTTTTGAAAATTAGTGGCATCGTTATCGGTTTTTGAAAATAGAGGGCGTCAGAGTCGGTTTTTTAAAATTAATGGCGTCAGTGTCGGTTCTTTAATATAAAGTGGATTGGTGTCGATTTTTGAAAATTAGTGGCGTCGTTATCGGTTTTTGAAAATAGAGGGCGTCAATGTCGGTTTTTTAATATAAAGTGCGTCGGTGACGATTTTTTGTTAATAAGTGCGTCGGTGACGGTTTTTGAAAATAGAGGGCGTGTTTATTGAGTATAACTTATGTTCTAAACATCCATCCTTTATGTAAGAAATAGTACTAGTACTAGATAATAGATGGCGCTGTACTGTTAATTACCGTTTTCTGAATCGCGGTGTTAAGATTTTTCTACAAATCATGACCTTTCAACGTAATTAATATAGTAAATTGTCTTGCTCTGGACTTTTGTTTTATTCCTTCGGGAGATCTTTTTGAGACGTGTACAAGTGGTCCTTCGGAACCGGATAAAGGATTGGTGTACAGTGTCTTTGGTGCAGTGGAGTGTGCAGTAGTGTTGTGACGCGAGCAGTAAGTGAAGCAGCGAAATTATTGCTCGCGGCTGGCACTAAGCAGCCTGAGTGGATCGACGAACTGGTTGACGCATGCTGTGTGGCCAGCGGCGTAGCGGCGGATAGTGCAGGTTGGCGTGAGCAGCAGTTGCAGTGCGGGGGGAGGCACCCTCTAACCCTTACGACGACCTACGTTCTACGTCAGTGAAAGTGAGTGATGGGAAGACAATCTGTGAGTACTTTGAAGTGATTAATAACTTAGAACATAGACAATTGAAAGAATTAAATTGATGACACATAAATCAAACACGGTTGGACTTTATTAACACATAGGATATTTGGACTTATAACTTTAACGTGTGCATGGACTTAGAATAATTTACATAAAAAGTGAGCGACGGGGAACCTATGCCCAAATTTGAAACAGTGTTTATTGGTGTTAAAGACTTGTAAAATTCTATGCATTACTGATTACGAACTTAGAAAAATCCACTGATTATCATAAGAATATTGTGTTCAAATAAGTGTTTATCGTGTAGAAAAGATGGAAGCTTTGAGTAACTTGCAATTTAATTTGTATTCTTCAATAAGTAAAGCCAAATCTAACTTTAAAAAAACGCCTAAGGAACGTTTGACCAGTTCCTATATTGAAACAAGATTGGAGAGTTTAGAAGCTAACTGGTTATCATTTTCTGAAACTCATTCAAGAATTGTATCAGCAGTTAAGTTAATTGAATTTGAAAAATCGGATTATAACACTAAAAATTTATATGAGAACACTGAAGAATTGTTTATTGACTACAAAACTGATTTGAAGGAAGCCTTAAAGAAAATTGTAAAAACAGATAGTTCTAATAAATTAGTTTCTGAATGTTCTTCAAGGGGTTCTAGCGAAACGTGTTCAGTGAAGTTACCAAAGATTGAATTGCCAACTTTTACAGGAAATTATTCGGAATGGATTAGTTTTCGAGATTTATTCCAGTCCCTAATACATAAGAATAAGCTTTTGGATGACGTTCAGAAGCTGCATTATCTAAAAACTCACTTGTCTGGAGAGGCTGAAGGTCTCTTACGGCACATCCCGATAACTAGTAGTAACTATTCAATCTGTTGGGCTCAATTGGAGAAAAGATACAATAATAAAAAATACTTAGCAAACTGCATACTAAAACGTTTTATGAGTCAAAGAAATATTGTAACTGAATCTTCTAATGCACTAAAAGAATTATTGGATACTTCCAATGAATGTTTGCACGCTTTAGGCAATTTAGGCATTAATGTTGATAATTGGGACATTGTGATAATATATATTTTGAGTTTAAAATTAGATAGTGAATCACGTAAACAATGGGAAGTAAAAATTAGTGATTGTTCAGATGAGTTACCTAAATTTAGTCAATTTAAATCTTTCCTTGAGCAAAGATTTAGAGCTTTGGAATTCTTGGACAATAAGATTCAGCGTAATGTTTCCAATCGTAATGTTTCAGTTAAATCGTTCCATACATCAACAATATCTTGTGCTTTTTGTCAAGAAAATCATAAAATTGCCAATTGTAAAAAGTTCGCTAAACTCGATATGGATAAACGTCGTAATTTTGTCCAAACAAACGGTTTATGTTATAATTGCTTAGGTGCCAATCACTCCGTATACTCATGTCACCAATCCTCAAGATGTAATTTATGTAAAAGGAAACACCATTCTCTTCTTCATCTCAAAAATGTCTCCAAACCAGCTGAACCAGCCGATAACGTTGTGGAAAGTAGCGTCTCTAATATAGCAACCACATCACCCCAGAGTAATTCCACCAATATTGTAAGTTGTTTCACAAATAATCACAGCCAAGTACTATTGGCTACTGCATTAATTGCAGCGGAGTCGAGAAGCGGCACTGCTATTGTATTAAGATCCTTGTTAGACCAGGGATCTCAGGCTTCGTTTGTGACGGAGTCCGCAGTCCAACTACTGGGCCTGAAAAAGATACCAACTAAAGGTATCATCTCAGGTATAGACGGTGATCAGGGCCATTCGGTGATTTGTAATGCGATGGTTCTCATAAAGATCAAATCACGCGTCGACCCTAGTTTTACTATTGATGTCAAAGCTTATGTTTTAAAGAAATTAACGACTCTGTTACCGATAAGAAAGGTTATGGCATCAGTTTTAACCACAATCTCGTCTATGGAATTAGCAGATCCTTCGTTTGATATGCCAAACAAGATCGATCTGCTTCTAGGAGCAGAAATATATGGCCAGATTTTGTTAGAAGGTTTAATCAGAGGTCCACCAGGTCTTCCTGTAGCGCAGAATACTAGACTTGGTTGGATCTTATCTGGCGAAGTTAGAGAACAAATCAACCATAGCGAGACATGCCACAACATAATAGTTAGTTTGCATTCTACTCACATAAGTGAGGATGAACTTTTGAAAAGATTCTGGGAGCTTGAATCTGAGCACAATAACTGCGATCGTGATAAGATTTATTTGACTCCAGAAGAGCAGAAGTGCGAAGATTTATTTTTAACCACAACCAAACGAGACCAATCTGGTACCTACATCGTGAGGTTACCCTTTAAATCAAGCGATCCTACGTGCAAATACGGCGGATCAAAAGAAATAGCTCTCAAGCGATTTTTGACGTTAGAAAAACGATTCATCAAGAATCCAGAATTCAAGGCGCAGTACTCAGCGGTTATAAATGAGTACTTAGCTCTAAATCATATGGATATAGTACAGAATGATGATAAAAAAGACGCTGTATATTTGCCGCATCATGCCGTCATTCGGAACGAGAAAAGCACAACAAAGGTACGTATCGTATTTGATGCTTCGTGTGTAGGTAATAATGGTGTATCATTGAATGACGATCTAATGGTGGGTCCGCCACTGCAACCTGAGCTTCGTCACATCGTCATGCGTTGGCGTTGTTATCCCATCTGCCTTGTGGCGGACATTGTTAAGATGTATAGGCAGGTTAAGGTATCCGATGACCATACAGATTTTCAGCGTATTCTATGGCGTGAGAATCCCGATGCTGAAATCCAGCACCTTCGTCATTTACGAGTAACATTTGGCACATCATCGGCACCTTACCTGGCAGTACGGTCATTGCAACAATTAGCTCACGACGAAGGTACAGAATTTCCTTTAGCAAAGAATCGTGTTCTGTCAGATTTCTATATGGATGACCTCATGACGGGATGCCACAACATGGAAGAGGGATTAAAAATCTATAAACAGATGACAGATATGCTCAGTCGTGGAGGATTTCAGTTGCAAAAGTGGACCAGTAACCACAAGGAATTATTAGGATTAATCGAAGATGGTACACAAATCTCACAAACTCAAGAGAACATGGAACTAAAAACAGATGCTATTTCAAAGATTTTAGGTCTATCTTGGAATCAGGACGACGATGAATTCGAGTATACAATTCAACTTACTGAATTAGAATTGCCAGTGACAAAGCGAAAGGTTATTTCAGACATAGCTCGACTATTTGATCCTCTTGGATGGTTAGCACCAGTTATAATTACTGCAAAGGTGTTCATTCAAAGAATATGGATGGCCGGAATCGGATGGGACGAGGAACTTCCTTCATCACTACTGAGAGACTGGACTGACTTTCGAAAGGATCTATCTAAACTAATCAAGTTTCGTCTACCTCGATGGATCAACTCGACCCAACATAACAGAGTTTTAGAATTGCATGGGTTTTCGGATGCATCCAATATTGCATACGCCGCCGTTGTATACGTCCGCATCATCGATCAAGATGGAAATATTCATGCAAGTTTGGTGACTTCAAAAACTAAGGTTGCACCTATAAAACAGGTATCTGTACCGCGTTTAGAACTTTGCGGAGCTGTTTTAGTAGCAAAACTTCTTCAAGAGGTCGCTAAAATTCTGGACGTATCTAAGCAGCATCTGCATGCGTGGACAGATTCTTCCGTCGTCTTAGCGTGGCTCAGCAGTCACCCCAGTCGCTGGAAAACTTTTATCGCTAACCGAGTTTCCGAAATACTTACTATTATGGATAGAAGTCAATGGTCACATATATCAACCACGGAAAACCCAGCGGATTGTGCATCTCGTGGAACAAAACCTTCAGAGTGTATTGATATGCAACTTTGGAAAAAGGGTCCTAAATGGCTACAAAATGAAAGGATAGATTACAAGAAGGAAAAACTACAGGAAACTACATTAGAAGAAAGAAAAATTAAAATGAAATGTCATGCAACTACTAAGGATGATGATAATATATTAACTAGATTTTCTAAGTTTAATAGATTAGTAAGAGTAATAGCCTATTGCAGGAGATTTTTACGAATGAAGGTAGCTGAACGTGATAAAAATAAAATTACTGCTTGGTTAACTACAAATGAATTAAATGAAGCTGTACTTACCTGTGTGAGGCTCTGCCAATACAATAATTTTAGAGATGAAATTGAATCTGTAAAAAAAGGGCGTAAATTAAATAAAGCAAGTAGACTTACCTCATTGATTCCCTTTCTTGACGATGACGGTATTCTTAGAGTTGGCGGCCGTTTGCATAGGGCTCCTATTAATGAGAACATGAAGCACCCTATGCTTATCCCCCACAAGTCACACTTTACTAACCTCTTGATTGCGGAAGCTCACGAGAGAACTTTGCACGGTGGACCACAACTAATGCTCAATTATTTACGGTCCAAATATTGGATATTGAATGCAAAAACTCTCGTGAGGCATTATGTTCACAAGTGTGTTATGTGTATTCGGTACTCGAACCAAATAAATCAACAAATGATGGGCCAATTGCCCAAAGCCAGGGTCTCTTCTCAGAAACCTTTTCAGTGCAGTGGCGTGGACTACGCAGGTCCAATAAGTATTCGTACCACAAAGGGTCGCGGTTATCACTCCACTAAAGGATATATTTGTCTGTTTGTCTGTATGTCGACCCGAGCTATCCATCTTGAAGTTGTTAGTGATATGACGGCTCAAGGTTTTCTTGGAGCATTTAAACGTTTCGTAGCTAGACGTGGCCGGGTGGTGGATTTGTGGAGTGATAACGGGACCACATTTGTTGGGAGTGCCAAGGAATTGCGAATGCTATTCAACGCGGAAAGATCTACGGTCGTATCGTAAATAGCCGACTTCCTGTCTACAAATGGTACGACTTGGCATTTTATACCTCCCCATTCTCCAAACTTTGGAGGATTGTGGGAGGCTGGTGTCAAGTCTACAAAGCACCATTTAAAGAGAATAATAGGCAACAGCACATTGACATTTGAAGAAATGACAACTGTGCTGTCCCAAATTGAAGCCTGTTTAAATTCCAGGCCGATTTCTCAGATGTCCGATAACCCAGAGGATGCGTGTCCATTGACCCCCGGACACTTCCTTGTTGGTGAGCCTCTAGTGACTGTACCTGATGTAAATTATGAAAATTCAAATATTAGTAGCTTAAAGAGGTGGCACTTCGCACAGAGGATGGTACAAGATTTTTGGAGGAGGTGGTCACTGGAATATTTGACTCAATTGCAGCATCGATATAAATGGACAGATCGTAAACCCGAACCTAATATTGGAGACGTTGTTCTGGTGAAGGATGATGGTCTTCCCCCTGCTAGATGGCTTTACGGAATTATAATTAAAAAACACCCGGGTTTGGACAATCTTACTAGAGTAGTAACCTTAAAATGTAAGAATACTGAGATCAAAAGACCGGTATCTAAATTAATTATATTACCTGTTACGACTTAGTTTAAGGCTTAGCGGCCCATGATAAAGTTTGGGTTTGCATGCATGATTTTTTGTATATTTTATTTTTGTTGATATTGTTTACACCTTTTTGTTAGTGTTTATTTACGCATTCAGTCATGATATTGTATTTGTGCTATGGTAGGTGGCCATAATGAACTATCAATTTAGATTGTTATAATTATATGTAGTTGATGGACAAGCTGTCCATAGTGGGCGGCATGTTTATTGAGTATAACTTATGTTCTAAACATCCATCCTTTATGTAAGAAATAATACTAGTACTAGATAATAGATGGCGCTGTACTGTTAATTACCGTTTTCTGAATCGCGGTGTTAAGATTTTTCTACAAATCATGACCTTTCAACGTAATTAATATAATAAATTGTCTTGCTCTGGACTTTTGTTTTATTCCTTCGGGAGATCTTTTTGAGACGTGTACAGGGCGTCAGTGTCGGTTATTGAAAATTAGTGGCGACGTTATCGGTTTTTGAAAATAGAGGGCGTCAGTGTCGGTTTTTTAATATAAAGTGCGTCAATATCGGTTTTTGAAAATAGAGGGCGTCGTTATCGGTCTTTGAAAATTGAGGGCGTCGGTGTCGGTTTTTTGTTATAAAATTCGTCGGTGTCGGTTTTTGAAAATAGAGGGCGTCGGTTTCGGTTTTTGAAAATAGAGGGCGTCGGTGGCGGTTTTTAAAATTAGTGGCGTCGTTATCTGTTTTTGAAAATAGAGGGAGTCGGTGTCGGTTTTTTAAAATTAGTGGCTTCAGTGTCGGTTTTTTAATATAAACGGAATCGGTTTCGGCTTTTGAAAATTAGTGGCGTCGTTATCGGTTTTTGAAAATAGAGGGCGTCAGTGTTGGTTTTTTTAATATAAGGTGCGTCGTTATTGGTTTTTGAAAATAGAGGGCGTCGGTGTCGGTATTCGAAAATTCGTTGCGTCGTTATCGGTTTTTGAAAATAGAGGGCGACAATATCGGTTTTTTAATATAAAGTGCGTCGGTGTCGGTTTTTTGTTAAAAAGAGTGTCGGTGACGATTTTAGAAAATAGAGGGCGTCAGTGTCGGTTTTTGAAAATTAGTGGCGACGTTATCGGTTTTTGAAAATAGAGGGCGTCAGTGTCGGTTTTTTAATATAAAGTGCGTCGGTGTCGGTTTTTGAAAATTAGTGGCGTCGGTTTCGGTTTTTGAAAATTAGTGGCGTCGATATCGCTTTTTGAAAAAAGAGGGCGTCAGTGTCGGTTTTTTAATACAAAGTGCGTCGGTGTCGGTTTTTGAAAATTAGTGGCGTCGATATCGGTTTTTGAAAATAGAGGGCGTCGGTGTCGGTTTTCTGAAAATTAGTGGCGACGTTATCGGTTTTTGAAAATAGAGGGCGTCAGTGTCGGTTTTTTAATATAAAGTGCGTCGGTGTCGGTTTGTGAACATAAGTGGCGTCGTTATCGGTTTTTGAAAATAGAGGGCGTCGGTGGCGGTTTTTAAAATTAGTGGCGTCGTTATCTGTTTTTGAAAATAGAGGGAGTCGGTGTCGGTTTTTTAAAATTAGTGGCTTCAGTGTCGGTTTTTTAATATAAACGGAATCGGTTTCGGCTTTTGAAAATTAGTGGCGTCGTTATCGGTTTTTGAAAATAGAGGGCGTCAGTGTTGGTTTTTTTAATATGAGGTGCGTCGTTATTGGTTTTTGAAAATAGAGCGCGTCGGTGTCGGTATTCGAAAATTCGTTGCGTCGTTATCGGTTTTTGAAAATAGAGGGCGACAATATCGGTTTTTTAATATAAAGTGCGTCGGTGTCGGTTTTTTGTTAAAAAGAGTGTCGGTGACGATTTTAGAAAATAGAGGGCGTCAGTGTCGGTTTTTGAAAATTAGTGGCGACGTTATCGGTTTTTGAAAATAGAGGGCGTCAGTGTCGGTTTTTTAATATAAAGTGCGTCGGTGTCGGTTTTTGAAAATTAGTGGCGTCGGTTTCGGTTTTTGAAAATTAGTGGCGTCGATATCGCTTTTTGAAAAAAGAGGGCGTCAGTGTCGGTTTTTTAATACAAAGTGCGTCGGTGTCGGTTTTTGAAAATTAGTGGCGTCGATATCGGTTTTTGAAAATAGAGGGCGTCGGTGTCGGTTTTCTGAAAATTAGTGGCGACGTTATCGGTTTTTGAAAATAGAGGGCGTCAGTGTCGGTTTTTTAATATAAAGTGCGTCGGTGTCGGTTTGTGAACATAAGTGGCGTCGTTATCGGTTTTTGTAAATAGAGGGCGTAAGTGTCGGTTTTTTAATATAAAGTGCGTCGGTGTCGGTTTTTGAAAATTAGTGGCGTCGATATCGGTTTTTCAAAATAGAGGGCGTTGGTGTCGGTTTTCTGAAAATTAGTGGTGTCGTTATCGGTTTTTGAAGATAGAGGGCGTCAGTGTCGGTTTTTTAATATAAAGTGCGTCGGTGTCGGTTTTTTTTTTAAATGTGCGTCGGTGACGGTTTTTGAAAATAGAGGGTTTCAGTGTCGGTTTTTGAAAATTAGTGGCGACGTTATCGGTTTTTGAAAATAGAGGGCGTCAGTGTCGGTTTTTTAATATAAAGTGCGCCGGTGTCGGTTTTTTGTTAAAAAAAGCGTCGTTGACGGTTTTTGAAAATAGAGGGCTTCAGTGTCGGTTTTTGAAAATTAGTGGCGACGTTATCGGTTTCTGAAAATAGAGGGCGTCAGTATCGGTTTTTTAAAATTAGTGGCTTCAGTGTCGATTTTTTAATATAAAGTGCGTCGGTGTCGTTTTTTGAAAATTAGTGACGTCGTTATCCGTTTTTGAAAATAAAGGGCGTCAGTGTCGGTTTTTTAATATAAAGTGCGTCGGTGTTGGTTTTTGAAAATAGAGGGCGTCAGTGTCGGTTTTTTAATATAAAGTGCGTCGGTGTCGGTTGTTGAAAATCAGTGGCGTCGATATCGGTTTTTGAAAATAGATGGCGTCAGTGTCGGTTTTCTGAAAATTAGTGGCGTCGTTATCGGTTTTTGAAAATAAAGGGCGTCAGTGTCGGTTTTTTAATATAAAGTGCGTCGGTGTCGGTTTTTTGTTAAAAAGTGCGTCGGTGACCGTTTTTGAAAATAGAGGGCTTCAGTGTCGGTTTTTGAAAATAAGTGGCGACGTTATCGGTTTTTGAAAATTAGTGGCGTCGATATCGCTTTTTGAAAAAAGAGGGCGTCAGTGTCGGTTTTTTAATACAAAGTGCGTCGGTGTCGGTTTTTGAAAATTAGTGGCGTCGATATCGGTTTTTGAAAATAGAGGGCGTCGGTGTCGGTTTTCTGAAAATTAGTGGCGACGTTATCGGTTTTTGAAAATAGAGGGCGTCAGTGTCGGTTTTTTAATATAAAGTGCGTCGGTGTCGGTTTGTGAACATAAGTGGCGTCGTTATCGGTTTTTGTAAATAGAGGGCGTCAGTGTCGGTTTTTTAATATAAAGTGCGTCGGTGTCGGTTTTTGAAAATTAGTGGCGTCGATATCGGTTTTTCAAAATAGAGGGCGTTGGTGTCGGTTTTCTGAAAATTAGTGGTGTCGTTATCGGTTTTTGAAGATAGAGGGCGTCAGTGTCGGTTTTTTAATATAAAGTGCGTCGGTGTCGGTTTTTTTTTTAAATGTGCGTCGGTGACGGTTTTTGAAAAAAGAGGGTTTCAGTGTCGGTTTTTGAAAATTAGTGGCAACGTTATCGGTTTTTGAAAATAGAGGGCGTCAGTGTCGGTTTTTTAATATAAAGTGCGTCGGTGTCGGTTTTTTGTTAAAAAAAGCATCGTTGACGGTTTTTGAAAATAGAGGGCTTCAGTGTCGGTTTTTGAAAATTAGTGGCGACGTTATCGGTTTCTAAAAATAGAGGGCGTCAGTGTCGGTTTTTTAATATAAAGTGCGTCGGTGTAGGTTTTTGAAAATTAGTGGCGTCGTTATCGGTTTTTGAAAATAGAGGGCGTCAGTGTCGGTTTTTTAATATAAAGTGCGTCGGTGTCGGTTTATGAAAATTAGTGGCGTCGATTTCGGTTTTTGAAAATAGAGGGCGTCAGTGTCGGTTTTTTATTATAAAGTGCGTCGGTATCGGTTTTTGAAAATTAGTGGCGTCGTTATCGGTTTTTGAAAATAGAGGGCGTCAGTGTCGGTTTTTTAATATAAAGTGCGTCGGTGTCGGTTTTTGAAAATTAGTGGCGTCGGTTTCGGTTTTTGAAAATTAGTGGCGTCGATATCGCTTTTTGAAAAAAGAGGGCGTCAGTGTCGGTTTTTTAATACAAAGTGCGTCGGTGTCGGTTTTTGAAAATTAGTGGCGTCGATATCGGTTTTTGAAAATAGAGGGCGTCGGTGTCGGTTTTCTGAAAATTAGTGGCGACGTTATCGGTTTTTGAAAATAGAGGGCGTCAGTGTCGGTTTTTTAATATAAAGTGCGTCGGTGTCGGTTTGTGAACATAAGTGGCGTCGTTATCGGTTTTTGTAAATAGAGGGCGTCAGTGTCGGTTTTTTAATATAAAGTGCGTCGGTGTCGGTTTTTGAAAATTAGTGGCGTCGATATCGGTTTTTGAAAATAGAGGGCGTCGGTGTCGGTTTTCTGAAAATTAGTGGCGACGTTATCGGTTTTTGAAAATAGAGGGCGTCAGTGTCGGTTTTTTAATATAAAGTGCGTCGGTGTCGGTTTGTGAACATAAGTGGCGTCGTTATCGGTTTTTGTAAATAGAGGGCGTCAGTGTCGGTTTTTTAATATAAAGTGCGTCGGTGTCGGTTTTTTGTTAAAAAGAGTGTCGGTGACGATTTTAGAAAATAGAGGGCGTCAGTGTCGGTTTTTGAAAATTAGTGGCGACGTTATCGGTTTTTGAAAATAGAGGGCGTCAGTGTCGGTTTTTTAATATAAAGTGCGTCGGTGTCGGTTTTTGAAAATTAGTGGCGTCGATATCGGTTTTTGAAAATAGAGGGCGTCGGTGTCGGTTTTCTGAAAATTAGTGGTGTCGCTATCGGTTTTTGAAAATAGAGGGCGTCAGTGTCGGTTTTTGAAAATAGAGGGCGTCGTTATCGGTTTTTGAAAATTAGTGGCGTCGTTATCGGTTTTTGAAAATAGAGCACGTCAGTCGGTTTTTTAAAATTAATGGCGTCAGTGTCGGTTCTTTAATATAAAGTGGGTTGGTGTCGATTTTTGAAAATTAGTGGCGTCATTATCGGTTTTTGAAAATAGAGGGCGTCAGTGTCGGTTTTTTAATATAAAGTGCGTCGGTGTCGGTTTTTGAAAATTAGTGGCGTCGGTTTCGGTTTTTGAAAATTAGTGGCGTCGATATCGGTTTTTGAAAAAAGAGGGCGTCGGTGTCGGTTTTTTAATATAAAGTGCGTCGGTGTCGGTTTTTGAAAATTAGTGGCGTCGATATCGGTTTTTCAAAATAGAGGGCGTTGGTGTCGGTTTTCTGAAAATTAGTGGTGTCGTTATCGGTTTTTGAAGATAGAGGGCGTCAGTGTCGGTTTTTTAATATAAAGTGCGTCGGTGTCGGTTTTTTTTTTAAATGTGCGTCGGTGACGGTTTTTGAAAATAGAGGGTTTCAGTGTCGGTTTTTGAAAATTAGTGGCGACGTTATCGGTTTTTGAAAATAGAGGGCGTCAGTGTCGGTTTTTTAATATAAAGTGCGTCGGTGTCGGTTTTTGAAAATAAGTGGCGTCGATATCGGTTTTTCAAAATAGAGGGCGTCAGTGTCGGTTTTTTCATATAAAGTGCGTCGGTATCGGTTTTTGAAAATATAGGGCGTCAGTGTCGGTTTTTTATACAAAATGCGTCGGTGTCCGTTTTTGAAAATTAGTGGCGTCGTTATCGGTTTTTGAAAAAAGAGGGCGTCTGTGTCGATTTTTTAATATAAAGTGCGTCGGTGACGTTTTTTGAAAATTAGTGACGTCGTTATCCGTTTTTGAAAATAAAGGGCGTCAGTGTCGGTTTTTTAATATAAAGTGCGTCGGTGTTGGTTTTTGAAAATAGAGGGCGTCAGTGTGGGTTTTTTATTATAAAGTGCGTCGGTATCGGTTTTTGAAAATTAGTGGCGTCGTTATCGGTTTTTGAAAATAGAGGGCGTCAGTGTCGGTTTTTTAATATAAAATGCGTCGGTGTCGGTTGTTGAAAATCAGTGGCGTCGATATCGGTTTTTGAAAATAGAGGGCGTCAGTGTCGGTTTTCTGAAAATTAGTGGCGACGTTATCGGTTTTTGAAAATAGAGGGTGTCAGTGTCGGTTTTTTAATATAAAGTGCGTCGGTGTCGGTTTTTTGTTAAAAAAAAGCATCGTTGACGGTTTTTGAAAATAGAGGGCTTCAGTGTCGGTTTTTGAAAATTAGTGGCGACGTTATCGGTTTCTAAAAATAGAGGGCGTCAGTGTCGGTTTTTTAATATAAAGTGCGTCGGTGTAGGTTTTTGAAAATTAGTGGCGTCGTTATCGGTTTTTGAAAATAGAGGGCGTCAGTGTCGGTTTTTTAATATAAAGTGCGTCGGTGTCGGTTTTTGAAAATTAGTGGCGTCGATTTCGGTTTTTGAAAATAGAGGGCGTCAGTGTCGGTTTTTTATTATAAAGTGCGTCGGTGTCGGTTTTTGAAAATTAGTGGCGTCGATATCGGTTTTTCAAAATAGAGGGCGTTGGTGTCGGTTTTCTGAAAATTAGTGGTGTCGTTATCGGTTTTTGAAGATAGAGGGCGTCAGTGTCGGTTTTTTAATATAAAGTGCGTCGGTGTCGGTTTTTTTTTTAAATGTGCGTCGGTGACGGTTTTTGAAAATAGAGGGTTTCAGTGTCGGTTTTTGAAAATTAGTGGCGACGTTATCGGTTTTTGAAAATAGAGGGCGTCAGTGTCGGTTTTTTAATATAAAGTGCGTCGGTGTCGGTTTTTGAAAATAAGTGGCGTCGATATCGGTTTTTCAAAATAGAGGGCGTCAGTGTCGGTTTTTTCATATAAAGTGCGTCGGTATCGGTTTTTGAAAATATAGGGCGTCAGTGTCGGTTTTTTATACAAAATGCGTCGGTGTCCGTTTTTGAAAATTAGTGGCGTCGTTATCGGTTTTTGAAAAAAGAGGGCGTCTGTGTCGATTTTTTAATATAAAGTGCGTCGGTGACGTTTTTTGAAAATTAGTGACGTCGTTATCCGTTTTTGAAAATAAAGGGCGTCAGTGTCGGTTTTTCAATATAAAGTGCGTCGGTGTTGGTTTTTGAAAATAGAGGGCGTCAGTGTGGGTTTTTTATTATAAAGTGCGTCGGTATCGGTTTTTGAAAATTAGTGGCGTCGTTATCGGTTTTTGAAAATAGAGGGCGTCAGTGTCGGTTTTTTAATATAAAATGCGTCGGTGTCGGTTGTTGAAAATCAGTGGCGTCGATATCGGTTTTTGAAAATAGAGGGCGTCAGTGTCGGTTTTCTGAAAATTAGTGGCGACGTTATCGGTTTTTGAAAATAGAGGGTGTCAGTGTCGGTTTTTTAATATAAAGTGCGTCGGTGTCGGTTTTTTGTTAAAAAAAGCATCGTTGACGGTTTTTGAAAATAGAGGGCTTCAGTGTCGGTTTTTGAAAATTAGTGGCGACGTTATCGGTTTCTAAAAATAGAGGGCGTCAGTGTCGGTTTTTTAATATAAAGTGCGTCGGTGTAGGTTTTTGAAAATTAGTGGCGTCGTTATCGGTTTTTGAAAATAGAGGGCGTCAGTGTCGGTTTTTTAATATAAAGTGCGTCGGTGTCGGTTTTTGAAAATTAGTGGCGTCGATTTCGGTTTTTGAAAATAGAGGGCGTCAGTGTCGGTTTTTTATTATAAAGTGCGTCGGTATCGGTTTTTGAAAATTAGTGGCGTCGTTATCGGTTTTTGAAAATAGAGGGCGTCAGTGTCGGTTTTTTAATATAAAGTGCGTCGGTGTCGGTTGTTGAAAATCAGTGGCGTCGATATCGGTTTTTGAAAATAGATGGCGTCAGTGTCGGTTTTCTGAAAATTAGTGGCGTCGTTATCGGTTTTTGAAAATAAAGGGCGTCAGTGTCGGTTTTTTAATATAAAGTGCGTCGGTGTCGGTTTTTTGTTAAAAAGTGCGTCGGTGACCGTTTTTGAAAATAGAGGGCTTCAGGGTCGGTTTTTGAAAATAAGTGGCGACGTTATCGGTTTTTGAAAATAGAGGGCGTCAGTGTCGGTTTTTTAATATAAAGTGCGTCGGTGTCGGTTTTTGAAAATTAGTGGCGTCGGTTTCGGTTTTTGAAAATTAGTGGCGTCGATATCGGTTTTTGAAAAAAGAGGGCGTCAGTGTCGGTTTTTTAATATAAAGTGCGTCGGTGTCGGTTTTTGAAAATTAGTGGCGCCGATATCGGTTTTTGAAAATACAGGGCGTCGGTGTCGGTTTTCTGAAAATTAGTGGCGTCGTTATCGATTTTCGAAAATAGAGGGCGTCAGTGTCGGTTTTTTAATATAAAGTGCGTCGGTGTCGGTTTTCTGAAAATTAGTGGTGTCGCTATCGGTTTTTGAAAATAGAGGGCGTCAGTGTCGGTTTTTTAATATAAAGTGCGTCGGTGTCGGTTTTTTGTTTAAATGTGCGTCGGTGACGGTTTTTGAAAATAGCGGGATTCAGTGTCGGTTTTTGAAAATTAGTGGCGACGTTATCGGTTTTTGAAAATAGAGGGCGTCAGTGTCGGTTTTTTAATATAAAGTGCGTCGGTGTCGGTTTTTGAAAATTAGTGGCATCGGTTTCGGTTTTTGAAAATTAGTGGCGTCGGTGTCGGTTTTCTGAAAATTAGTGGCTTCGTTATCGGTTTTTGAAAATAGAGGGCGTCAGTATCGGTTTTTTAATATAAAGTGCGTCGGTGTCGGTTTTTTGTTAAAATGTGCGTCGGTGACGGTTTTTGAAAATAGAGGGCTTCAGTGTCGGTTTTTGAAAATTAGTGGCGTCGTTATCGGTTTTTGAAAATAAAGGGGGTCAGTGTCCGTTTTTTAATATAAAGTGCGTCGGTGTCGGTTTTTGAAAATTAGTGGCGTCGATATCGGTTTTTGAAAAAAGAGGGCGTCAGTGTCGGTTTTTTAATATAAAGTGCGTCGGTGTCGGTTTTTGAAAATTAGTGGCGCCGATATCGGTTTTTGAAAATACAGGGCGTCGGTGTCGGTTTTCTGAAAATTAGTGGCGTCGTTATCGATTTTCGAAAATAGAGGGCGTCAGTGTCGGTTTTTTAATATAAAGTGCGTCGGTGTCGGTTTTCTGAAAATTAGTGGTGTCGCTATCGGTTTTTGAAAATAGAGGGCGTCAGTGTCGGTTTTTTAATATAAAGTGCGTCGGTGTCGGTTTTTTGTTAAAAAGTGCGTCGGTGACGGTTTTTGAAAATAGAGGGCTTCAGTGTCGGTTTTTGAAAATTAGTGGCGACGTTATCGGTTTTTGAAAATAGAGGGCGTCAGTGTCGGTTTTTTTATATAAAGTGCGTCGGTGTCGGTTTTTGAAAATTAGTGGCGTCGGTTTCGGTTTTTGAAAATTAGTGGCGTCGATATCGGTTTTTGAAAAAAGAGGGCGTCAGTGTCGGTTTTTTAATATAAAGTGCGTCGGTGTCGGTTTTTGAAAATTAGTGGCGCCGATATCGGTTTTTGAAAATACAGGGCGTCGGTGTCGGTTTTCTGAAAATTAGTGGCGTCGTTATCGATTTTTGAAAATAGAGGGCTTCAGTGTCGGTTTTTTAATATAAAGAGCGTCGTTATCGGTTTTTGAAAATAGATGGCGTCGGTGTCGGTTTTTGAAAATTTGTGGCGTCGTTATCGGTTTTTGAAAATAGAGGGCGTCAGTGTCGGTTTTTTTATATAAAGTGCGTCGGTGTCGGTTTTTGAAAATTAGTGGCGTCGGTTTCGGTTTTTGAAAATTAGTGGCGTCGATATCGGTTTTTGAAAAAAGAGGGCGTCAGTGTCGGTTTTTTAATTTAAAGTGCGTCGGTGTCGGTTTTTTGTTAAAAAAAGCGTCGGTGACGGTTTTTGAAAATTAGTGGCGTCGATATCGGTTTTTGAAAATAGAGGGCGTTGGTGTCGGTTTTCTGAAAATTAGTGGCGTCGTTATCGGTTTTTGAAAATAGACGGCGTCGTTATCGGTTTTTGAAAATAGAGGGCGTCGGTGTCGGTTTTTTGTTAAAAAGTGCGTCGGTGATGGTTTTTGAAAATAGAGGGCTTCAGTGTCGGTTTTTGAAAATTACTGGCGACGTTATCGGTTTTTGAAAATAGAGGGCGTCAGTGTCGGTTTTTTAATATAAATTGCGTCGGTGTCGGTTTTTGAAAATTAGTGGTATCGGTTTCGCTTTTTGAAAATTAGTGGCGTCGGTGTCGGTTTTCTGAAAATTAGTGGCTTCGTTATCGGTTTTTGAAAATAGAGGGCGTCAGTATCGGTTTTTTAATATAAAGTGCGTCGGTGTCGGTTTTTTGTTAAAATGTGCGTCGGTGACGGTTTTTGAAAATAGAGGGCTTCAGTGTCGGTTTTTGAAAATTAGTGGCGACGTTATCGGTTTTTGAAAATAGAGGGCGTCAGTGTTGGTTTTTTAATATAAAGTGCGTCGGTGTCAGTTTTTGAAAATTAGTGGCGTCGGTTTCGGTTTTTGAGAATTAGTGGCGTCGATATCGGTTTTTGAAAATAGAGGGCGTCAGTGTCGGTTTTTTAATATAAAGTGCGTCGGTGTTGGTTTTTGAAAATTAGTGGCGTCGATATCGGTTTTTGAAAATAGAGGGCGTCGGTGTCTGTTTTCTGAAAATTAGTGGTGTCGTTATCGGTTTTTGAAAATAGAGGGCGTCAGTGTCGGTTTTTTAATATAAAGTGCGTCGGTGTCGGTTTTTTGTTTAAATGTTCGTCGGTGACGGTTTTTGAAAATAGAGGGTTTCAGTGTCGGTTTTTGAAAATAAGTGGCGAGGTTATCGGTTTTTGAAAATAGAGGGCGTCAGTGTCGGTTTTGTAATATAAAGTGCGTCGGTTTCGGTTTTTGAAAATTAGTGGCGTCGGTTTCGGTTTTTGAAAATTAGTGGCGTCGATATCGGTTTTTGAAAAAAGAGGGCGTCAGTGTCGGTTTTTTAATATAAAGTGCTTCGGGGTCGGTTTCTGAAAATTAGTGGCGTCGTTATCAGTTTTTGAAAATAGAGGGCGTCAGTGTCGGTTTTTTAATATAAAGTGCGTCGGTGTTGGTTTTTGAAAATTAGTGGCGTCGATATCGGTTTTTGAAAATAGAGGGCGTTGGTGTCGGTTTTCTGAAAATTAGTGGCGTCGTTATCGGTTTTTGAAAATAGACGGCGTCAGTGTCGGTTTTTTAATATAAAGTGCGTCGGTGTCGGTTTTTTGTTAAAAAGTGCGTCGGTGACGGTTTTTGAAAATAGAGGGCTTCAGTGTCGATTTTTAAAATTAGTGGCGACGTTATCGGTTTTTGAAAATAGAGGGCGTCAGTGTCGGTTTTTTAATATAAAGTGCGTCGGTGTCGGTTTTTGAAAATTAGTGGCGTCGGTTTCGGTTTTTGAAAATTAGTGGCGTCGATATCGGTTTTTGAAAAAAGAGGGCGTCAGTGTCGGTTTTTTAGTATAAAGTTCGTCGGTGTCGGTTTTTGAAAATTAGTGGCGTCGATATCGGTTTTTGAAAATAGAGGGCGTCGGTGTCGGTTTTCTGAAAATTAGAGGCGTCGTTATCGGTTTTTGAAAATAGAGGGCGTCAGTTTCGGTTTTTTAATATAAAGTGCGTCGGTGTCGGTTTTTTGTTAAAAAAAGCGTCGTTGACGGTTTTTGAAAATAGAGGGCTTCAGTGTCGGTATTTTGAAAATTAGTGGCGACGTTATCGGTTTCTGAAAATAGAGGGCGTCAGTGTCGGTTTTTTAATATAAAGTGCGTCGGTGTAGGTTTTTGAAAATTAGTGGCGTCGTTATCGGTTTTTGAAAATAGAGGGCGTCAGTGTCGGTTTTTTAATATAAAGTGCGTCGGTGTCGGTTTTTGAAAATTAGTGGCGTCGATTTCTGTTTTTGAAAATAGAGGGCGTCAGTGTCGGTTTTTTATTATAAAGTGCGTCGGTATCGGTTTTTGAAAATTAGTGGCGTCGTTATCGGTTTTTGAAAATAGAGGGCGTCAGTGTCGGTTTTTTAATATAAAGTGCGTCGGTGTCGGTTGTTGAAAATCAGTGGCGTCGATATCGGTTTTTGAAAATAGATGGCGTCAGTGTCGGTTTTCTGAAAATTAGTGGCGTCGTTATCGGTTTTTGAAAATAAAGGGCGTCAGTGTCGGTTTTTTAATATAAAGTGCGTCGGTGTCGGTTTTTTGTTAAAAAGTGCGTCGGTGACCGTTTTTGAAAATAGAGGGCTTCAGTGTCGGTTTTTGAAAATTAGTGGCGTCGTTATCGGTTTTTGAAAATAGAGGGCGTCAGTGTCGGTTTTTTAATATAAAGTGCGTCGGTGTCGGTTTTTTGTTAAAAAAAGAGTCGTTATCGGTTTTTGAAAATTAGTGGCGTCGATATCGGTTTTTGAAAATAGAGGGCGTCAGTGTCGGTTTTTTAATATAAAGTGCGTCGGTGTCGGTTTTTCAACATTAGTGACGTCGGTTTCGGTTTTTGAAAATTAGTGGCGTCGTTATCAGTTTTTGAAAATAGAGGGCGTCAGTGTCGGTTTTTTAATATAAAGTGCGTCGGTGTTGGTTTTTGAAAATTAGTGGCGTCGATATCGGTTTTTGAAAATAGAGGGCGTCGGTGTCGGTTTTCTGAAAATTAGTGGCGTCGTTATCGGTTTTTGAAAATAGAGGGCGTCGGTGTCGGTTTTCTGAAAATTAGTGGCGTCGTTATCGGTTTTTGAAAATAGAGGGCTTCAGTGTCAGTTTTTTAATATAAAGAGCGTCGTTATCGGTTTTTGAAAATAGATGGCGTCGGTGTCGGTTTTTGAAAATTTGTGGCGTCGTTATCGGTTTTTGAAAATAGAGGGTGTCAATATCGGTTTTTTAATATAAAGGGCGTCGGTGTGGGTTTTTTGTTAAAAAGTGCGTCGTTGACAGTTTTTGAAAATAGAGGGGGTCAGTGTCGGTTTTTGAAAATTAGTGGCGACGTTATCGGTTTTTGAAAATAGAGGGCGTCAGTGTCGGTTTTTTAATATAAAGTGCGTCGGTGTCGGTTTTTGAAAATCAGTGGCGTTGATATCGGTTTTTGAAAATAGAGGGCGTCAGTGTCGGTTTTCTGAAAATTAGTGGCGTTGTTATCGGTTTTTGAAAATAAAGGGCGTCAGTGTCGGTTTTTTAATATAAAGTGCGTCGGTGTCAGTTTTTTTAAATAGAGGGCGTCGGTGGCGGTTTTTAAAATTAGTGGCTTAGTTATCGGTTTTTCAAAATAGACGGTGTCAGTGTCGGTTTTTTAATATAAAGTGCGTCGGTGTCGGTTTTTGAAAATTAGTGGCGTCGTTATCGGTTTTTGAAAATAGAGCACGTCAGTGTCGGTTTTTTAAAATTAATGGCGTCAGTGTCGGTTCTTTAATATAAAGTGGGTTGGTGTCGATTTCTGAAAATTAGTGGCTTCGTTATCGGTATTTGAAAATAGAGGGCGTCAGTATCGGTTTTTTAATATAAAGTGCGTCGGTGTCGGTTTTTTGTTAAAATGTGCGTCGGTGACGGTTTTTGAAAATAGAGGGCTTCAGTGTCGGTTTTTGAAAATTAGTGGCGTCGTTATCGGTTTTTGAAAATAGAGGGCGTCAGTGTCGGTTTTCTGAAAATTAGTGGCGTCGTTATCGATTTTTGAAAATAGAGGGCTTCAGTGTCAGTTTTTTAATACAAAGAGCGTCGTTATCGGTTTTTGAAAATAGATGGCGTCGGTGTCGGTTTTTGAAAATTTGTGGCGTCGTTATCGGTTTTTGAAAATAGAGGGCGTCAGTGTCGTTTTTTTAATATAAAGTGCGTCGGTGTCGGTTTTTGAAAATTAGTGGCGCCGATATCGGTTTTTGAAAATAGAGGGCGTCGGTGTCGGTATTCTGAAAATTGGTGGCGTCGTTATCGGTTTTTAAAAATAGAGGGCGTCAGTGTCAGTTTGTTAATACAAAGAGCGTCGTTATCGGTTTTTGAAAATAGATGGCGCCGGTGTCGGTTTTTGAAAATTTGTGGCGTCGTTATCGGTTTTTGAAAATAGAGGGCGTCAGTGTCGTTTTTTTTAATATAAAGTGCGTCGGTGTCGGTTTTTGAAAATTAGTGGCGCCGATATCGGTTTTTGAAAATAGAGGGCGTCGGTGTCGGTATTCTGAAAATTGGTGGCGTCGTTATCGGTTTTTAAAAATAGAGGGCGTCAGTGTCGGTTTTTTAATATAAAGTGCGTCGGTGTCGGTTTTTTGTTAAAAAAAGCGTCGGTGACGGTTTTTGAAAATTAGTAGCGTCGATATCGGTTTTTGAAAATAGAGGGCGTTGGTGTCGGTTTTCTGAAAATTAGTGGCGTCGTTATCGGTTTTTGAAAATAGACGGCGTCAGTGTCGGTTTTTTAATATAAAGTGCGTCGGTGTCGGTTTTTTGTTAAAAAGTGCGTCGGTGACGGTTTTTGAAAATAGAGGGCTTCAGTGTCGGTTTTTGAAAATTAGTGGCGACGTTATCGGTTTTTTAAAATAGAGGGCGTCAGTGTCGGTTTTTTAATATAAAGTGCGTCGGTGTCGGTTTTTGAACATAAGTGGCGTCGGTTTCGGTTTTTGAAAATTGGTGGCGTCGTTATCGGTTTTTGAAAATAGAGGGCGTCAGTGTCGGTTTTTTAATATAAAGTGCGTCGGTGTCGGTTTTTGAACATAAGTGGCGTCGGTTTCGGTTTTTGAAAATTGGTGGCGTCGTTATCGGTTTTTGAAAATAGAGGGCGTCAGTGTCGGTTTTTTAACATAAAGTGCGTCGATATCGGTTTTTGAAAATAGAGGGCGTCGTTATCGGTTTTTGAAAATTAGTGGCGTCGTTATCGGTTTTTGAAAATAGAGCACGTCAGTGTCGGTTTTTTAAAATTAATGGCGTCTGTGTCGGTTCTTTAATATAAAGTGGGTTGGTGTCGATTTTTGAAAATTAGTGGCGTCGTTATCGGTTTTTAAAATAGAGGGCGTCAGTGTCGGTTTTTTAATATAAAGTGCGTCGGTGTCGGTTTTTGAAAATTAGTGGCGTCGGTTTCGGTTTTTGAAAATTAGTGGCGTCGATATCGGTTTTTGAAAAAAGAGGGCGTCAGTGTCGGTTTTTTAATATAAAGTGCGTCGGTGTCGGTTTTTGAAAATTAGTAGCGCCGATATCGGTTTTTGAAAATAGAGGGCGTCGGTGTCGGTTTTCTGAAAATTAGTGGCGTCGTTATCGGTTTTTGAAAATAGAGGGCGTCGGTGTCGGTTTTCTGAAAATTAGTGGCGTCGTTATCGGTTTTTGAAAATAGAGGGCTTCAGTGTCAGTTTTTTAATATAAAGAGCGTCGTTATCGGTTTTTGAAAATAGATGGCGTCGGTGTCGGTTTTTGAAAATTTGTGGCGTCGTTATCGGTTTTTGAAAATAGAGGGTGTCAATATCGGTTTTTTAATATAAAGGGCGTCGGTGTGGGTTTTTTGTTAAAAAGTGCGTCGTTGACAGTTTTTGAAAATAGAGGGGGTCAGTGTCGGTTTTTGAAAATTAGTGGCGACGTTATCGGTTTTTGAAAATAGAGGGCGTCAGTGTCGGTTTTTTAATATAAAGTGCGTCGGTGTCGGTTTTTGAAAATCAGTGGCGTTGATATCGGTTTTTGAAAATAGAGGGCGTCAGTGTCGGTTTTCTGAAAATTAGTGGCGTTGTTATCGGTTTTTGAAAATAAAGGGCGTCAGTGTCGGTTTTTTAATATAAAGTGCGTCGGTGTCGGTTTTTTTAAATAGAGGGCGTCGGTGGCGGTTTTTAAAATTAGTGGCTTCGTTATCGGTTTTTCAAAATAGACGGTGTCAGTGTCGGTTTTTTAATATAAAGTGCGTCGGTGTCGGTTTTTGAAAATTAGTGGCGTCGTTATCGGTTTTTGAAAATAGAGCACGTCAGTGTCGGTTTTTTAAAATTAATGGCGTCAGTGTCGGTTCTTTAATATAAAGTGGGTTGGTGTCGATTTCTGAAAATTAGTGGCTTCGTTATCGGTATTTGAAAATAGAGGGCGTCAGTATCGGTTTTTTAATATAAAGTGCGTCGGTGTCGGTTTTTTGTTAAAATGTGCGTCGGTGACGGTTTTTGAAAATAGAGGGCTTCAGTGTCGGTTTTTGAAAATTAGTGGCGACGTTATCGGTTTTTGAAAATAGAGGGCGTCAGTGTTGGTTTTTTAATATAAAGTGCGTCGGTGTCGGTTTTTGAAAATTAGTGGCTTCGTTATCGGTTTTTCAAAATAGACGGTGTCAATGTCGGTTTTTTAATATAAAGTGCGTCGGTGTTGGTTTTTGAAAATTAGTGGCGTTGTTATCGGTTTTTGAAAATAGAGCGGATCAGTGTCGGTTTTTTAAAATTAGTGGCGCCAGTGTCGGTTCCTTAATATAAAGTGGGTTGGTGTCGGTTTTTGAAAATTAGTGTCGTCGTTATCGGTTTTTGAAAATAGAGCTCGTCTGTGTCGGTTTTTTAAAATTAATGGCGTCAGTGTCGGTTCTTTAATATAACGTGGGTTGGTGTCGGTTTTTTGAAAATTAGTGGCGTCGTTATCGGTTTTTGAAAATAGAGGGCGTCAATGTCGTTTTTTTAATATAAAGTGCGTCGGTGTCGGTTTATTGTTAATAAGTGCATCGGTGACGGTTTTTGAAAATAGAGGGCGTCAGTGTCGGTTTTTTAATATAAAGTGCGTCGATATCGGTTTTTGAAAATAGAGGGCGTCGTTATCGGTTTTTGAAAATTGTGGGCGTCGTTATCGGTTTTTGAAAATAGAGCACGTCAGTGTCGGTTTTTTAAAATTAATGGCGTCTGTGTCGGTTCTTTAATATAAAGTGGGTTGGTGTCGATTTTTGAAAATTAGTGGCGTCGTTATCGGTTTTTAAAATAGAGGGCGTCAGTGTCGGTTTTTTAATATAAAGTGCGTCGGTGTCGGTTTTTGAAAATTAGTGGCGTCGGTTTCGGCTTTTGAAAATTAGTGGCGTCGTTATCGGTTTTTGAAAATAGAGGGCGTCAATGTCGGTTTTTTAATATAAGGTGCGTCGTTATCGGTTTATGAAAATAGAGGGCGTCGGTGTCGGTATTTGAAAATTCGTTGCGTCGTTATCGGTTTTTGAAAATAGAGGGCGACAATGTCGGTTTTTTAATATAAAGTGCGTCGGTGTCGGTTTTTTGTTAAAAAGTGTGTCGGTGACGATTTTTGAAAATAGAGAGCGTCAGTGTCCGTTTTTGAAAATTAGTGGCGACGTTATCGGTTTTTGAAAATAGAGGGCGTCAGTGTCGGTTTTTTAATATAAAGTGCGTCGGTGTCGGTTTTTGAAAATTAGTGGCGTCGTTATCGGTTTTTGAAAATAGACGGCGTCGTTATCGGTTTTTGAAAATAGAGGGCGTCGGTGTCGGTTTTTTGTTAAAAAGTGCGTCGGTGATGGTTTTTGAAAATAGAGGGATTCAGTGTCGGTTTTTGAAAATTAGTGGCGACGTTATCGGTTTTTGAAAATAGAGGGCGTCAGTGTCGGTTTTTTAATATAAAGTGCGTCGGTGTCGGTTTTTGAAAATTAGTGGCATCGGTTTCGGTTTTTGAAAATTAGTGGCGTCGGTGTCGGTTTTCTGAAAATTAGTGGCTTCGTTATCGGTTTTTGAAAATAGAGGGCGTCAGTATCGGTTTTTTAATATAAAGTGCGTCGGTGTCGGTTTTTTGTTAAAATGTGCGTCGGTGACGGTTTTTGAAAATAGAGGGCTTCAGTGTCGGTTTTTGAAAATTAGTGGCGACGTTATCGGTTTTAGAAAATAGAGGGCGTCAGTGTTGGTTTTTTAATATAAAGTGCGTCGGTGTCGGTTTTTGAAAATTAGTGGCGTCGGTTTCGGTTTTTGAGAATTAGTGGCGTCGATATCGGTTTTTGAAAAAAGAGGGCGTCAGTGTCGGTTTTTTAATATAAAGTGCGTCGGTGTCGGTTTTTGAAAATTAGAGGCGTCGTTATCGGTTTTTGAAAATAGAGGGCGTCAGTGTTGGTTTTTTAATATAAAGTGCGTCGGTGTCGGTTTTTTGTTAAAAAAAGCGTCGGTGACGGTTTTTGAAAATAGAGGGCTTCAGTGTCGGTTTTTGAAAATTAGTGGCGACGTTATCGGTTTTTGAAAATAGAGGGCGTCAGTGTCGGTTTTTTAATATAAAGTGCGTCGGGGTCGGTTTTTGAAAATTAGTGGCGTCGTTATCGGTTTTTGAAAATAGAGGGCGTCAGTGTTGGTTTTTTAATATAAAGTGCGTCGGTGTCGGTTTTTGAAAATTACTGGCGTCGATATCGGTTTTTGAAAATAGAGGGCGTCAGTGTCGGTTTTTTATTATAAAGTGCGTCGGTATCGGTTTTTGAAAATTAGTGGCGTCGGTATCGGTTTTTGAAAAAAGAGGGCGTCAATGTCGGTTTTTTAATATAAAGTGCGTCAATGTCGGTTGTTGAAAATCAGTGGCGTCGATATCGGTTTTTGAAAAAAGATGGCGTCAGTGTCGGTTTTCTGAAAATTAGTGGCGTCGTTATCGGTTTTTGAAAATAAAGGGCGTCCGTGTCGGTTTTTTAATATAAAGTGCGTCGGTGTCGGTTTTTTGTTAAAAAGTGCGTCGGTGACGGTTTTTGAAAATAGAGGGCTTCAGTGTCGGTTTTTGAAAATAAGTAGCGACGTTATCGGTTTTTGAAAATAGAGGGCGTCAGTGTCGGTTTTTTAATATAAAGTGCGTCGGTGTCGGTTTTTGAACATAAGTGGCGTCGGTTTCGGTTTTTGAAAATTAGTGGCGTCGTTATCGGCTTTTGAAAATAGAGGGCGTCAGTGTCGGTTTTTTAATATAAAGTGCGTCGGTGTTGGTTTTTGAAAATTAGTGGCGTCGATATCGGTTTTTGAAAATAGAGGGCGTCGGTGTCTGTTTTCTGAAAATTAGTGGTGTCGTTATCGGTTTTTTAAAATAGAGGGCGTCAGTGTCGGTTTTTTAATATAAAGTGCGTCGGTGTCGGTTTTTTGTTTAAATGTTCGTCGGTGACGGTTTTTGAAAATAGAGGGTTTCAGTGTCGGTTTTTGAAAATTAGTGGCGACGTTATCGGTATTTGAAAATAGAGGGCGTCAGTGTCGGTTTTTTAATATAAAGTGCGTCGGTTTCGGTTTTTGAAAATTAGTGGCGACGTTATCGGTTTTTGAAAATAGAGGGCGTCAGTGTCGGTTTTTTAATATAAAGTGCGTCGGTGTCGCTTTTTGGAAATTAGTGGCGTCGGTTTCGGTTTTTGAAAATTAGTGGCGTCGATATCGGTGTTTGAAAAAAGAGGGCGTCAGTGTCGGTTTTTTAATATAAAGTTCGTCGGTGTCGGTTTTTGAAAATTAGTGGCGTCGATATCGGTTTTTGAAAATAGAGGGCGTCGGTGTCGGTTTTCTGAAAATTAGAGGCGTCGTTATCGGTTTTTGAAAATAGAGGGCGTCAGTGTCGGTTTTTTAATATAAAGTGCGTCGGTGTCGGTATTTTGTTAAAAAAAGCGTCGTTGACGGTTTTTGAAAATAGAGGGCTTCAGTGTCGGTTTTTGAAAATTAGTGGCGACGTTATCGGTTTCTGAAAATAGAGGGCGTCAGTGTCGGTTTTTTAATATAAAGTGCGTCGGTGTAGGTTTTTGAAAATTAGTGGCGTCGTTATCGGTTTTTGAAAATAGAGGGCGTCAGTGTCGGTTTTTTAATATAAAGTGCGTCGGTGTCGGTTTTTGAAAATTAGTGGCGTCGATTTCGGTTTTTGAAAATAGAGGGCGTCAGTGTCGGTTTTTTATTATAAAGTGCGTCGGTATCGGTTTTTTGTTAAAAAGTGCGTCGGTGTCGGTTTTTGAAAATTAGTAGCGACGTTATCGGTTTTTGAAAATAGAGGGCGTCAATGTCGGTTTTTTAATATAAAGTGCGTCGGTGTCGGTTTTTGAACATAAGTGGCGTCGGTTTCGGTTTTTGAAAATTAGTGGCGTCGTTATCGGCTTTTGAAAATAGAGGGCGTCAGTGTCGGTTTTTTAATATAAAGTGCGTCGGTGTTGGTTTTTGAAAATTAGTGGCGTCGATATCGGTTTTTGAAAATAGAGGGCGTCGGTGTCTGTTTTCTGAAAATTAGTGGTGTCGTTATCGGTTTTTGAAAATAGAGGGCGTCAGTGTCGGTTTTTTAATATAGAGTGCGTCGGTGTCGGTTTTTTGTTTAAATGTTCGTCGGTGACGGTTTTTGAAAATAAAGGGTTTCAGTGTCGGTTTTTGAAAATTAGTGGCGACGTTATCGGTATTTGAAAATAGAGGGCATCAGTGTCGGTTTTTTAATATAAAGTGCGTCGGTTTCGGTTTTTGAAAATTAGTGGCGTCGGTTTCGGTTTTTGAAAAAAGAGGGCGTCTGTGTCGGTTTTTTAATATAAAGTGCTTCGGGGTCGGTTTCTGAAAATTAGTGGCGTCGTTATCAGTTTTTGAAAATAGAGGGCGTCAGTGTCGTTTTTTTAATAAAAAGTGCGTCGGTGTTGGTTTTTGAAAATTAGTGGCGTCGATATCGGTTTTTGAAAATAGAGGGCGTTGGTGTCGGTTTTCTGAAAATTAGTGGCGTCGTTATCGGTTTTTGAAAATAGACGGCGTCAGTGTCGGTTTTTTAATATAAAGTGCGTCGGTGTCGGTTTTTTGTAAAAAGTGCGTCGGTGACGGTTTTTGAAAATAGAGGGCTTCAGTGTCGATTTTTAAAATTAGTGGCGACGTTATCGGTTTTTGAAAATAGAGGGCGTCAGTGTCGGTTTTTTGTTAAAAAGTGCGTCGGTGATGGTTTTTGAAAATAGAGGGATTCAGTGTCGGTTTTTGAAAATTAGTGGCGTCGATATCGGTTTTTAAAAAAAGAGGGCGTCAGTGTCGGTTTTTTAATATAAAGTTCGTCGGTGTCGGTTTTTGAAAATTAGTGGCGTCGATATCGGTTTTTGAAAATAGAGGGCGTCGGTGTCGGTTTTCTGAAAATTAGAGGCGTCGTTATCGGTTTTTGAAAATAGAGGGCGTCAGTGTCGGTTTTTTAATATAAAGTGCGTCGGTGTCGGTTTTTTGTTAAAAAAAGCGTCGGTGACGGTTTTTGAAAATAGAGGGCTTCAGTGTCGGTTTTTGAAAATTAGTGGCGACGTTATCGGTTTTTGAAAATAGAGGGCGTCAGTGTCGGTTTTTTAATATAAAGTGCGTCGGTGTCGGTTTTTGAAAATTAGAGGCGTCGTTATCGGTTTTTGAAAATAGAGGGCGTCAGTGTCGGTTTTTTAATATAAAGTGCGTCGGTGTCGGTTTTTTGTTCAAAAAAGCGTCGGTGACGGTTTTTGAAAATAGAGGGCTTCAGTGTCGGTTTTTGAAAATTAGTGGCGACGTTATCGGTTTTTGAAAATAGAGGGCGTCAGTGTCGGTTTTTTAATATAAAGTGCGTCGGTGTCGGTTTTTGAAAATTAGTGGCGTCGTTATCGGTTTTTGAAAATAGAGGGCGTCAGTGTCCGTTTTTTAATATAAAGTGCGTCGGTGTTGGTTTTTGAAAATTAGTGGCGTCGATATCGGTTTTTGAAAATAGAGGGCGTCGGTGTCTGTTTTCTGAAAATTAGTGGTGTCGTTATCGGTTTTTGAAAATAGAGGGCGTCAGTGTCGGTTTTTTAATATAGAGTGCGTCGGTGTCGGTTTTTTGTTTAAATGTTCGTCGGTGACGGTTTTTGAAAATAAAGGGTTTCAGTGTCGGTTTTTGAAAATTAGTGGCGACGTTATCGGTATTTGAAAATAGAGGGCATCAGTGTCGGTTTTTTAATATAAAGTGCGTCGGTTTCGGTTTTTGAAAATTAGTGGCGTCGGTTTCGGTTTTTGAAAAAAGAGGGCGTCTGTGTCGGTTTTTTAATATAAAGTGCTTCGGGGTCGGTTTCTGAAAATTAGTGGCGTCGTTATCAGTTTTTGAAAATAGAGGGCGTCAGTGTCGTTTTTTTAATAAAAAGTGCGTCGGTGTTGGTTTTTGAAAATTAGTGGCGTCGATATCGGTTTTTGAAAATAGAGGGCGTTGGTGTCGGTTTTCTGAAAATTAGTGGCGTCGTTATCGGTTTTTGAAAATAGACGGCGTCAGTGTCGGTTTTTTAATATAAAGTGCGTCGGTGTCGGTTTTTTGTAAAAAGTGCGTCGGTGACGGTTTTTGAAAATAGAGGGCTTCAGTGTCGATTTTTAAAATTAGTGGCGACGTTATCGGTTTTTGAAAATAGAGGGCGTCAGTGTCGGTTTTTTGTTAAAAAGTGCGTCGGTGATGGTTTTTGAAAATAGAGGGATTCAGTGTCGGTTTTTGAAAATTAGTGGCGTCGATATCGGTTTTTAAAAAAAGAGGGCGTCAGTGTCGGTTTTTTAATATAAAGTTCGTCGGTGTCGGTTTTTGAAAATTAGTGGCGTCGATATCGGTTTTTGAAAATAGAGGGCGTCGGTGTCGGTTTTCTGAAAATTAGAGGCGTCGTTATCGGTTTTTGAAAATAGAGGGCGTCAGTGTCGGTTTTTTAATATAAAGTGCGTCGGTGTCGGTTTTTTGTTAAAAAAAGCGTCGGTGACGGTTTTTGAAAATAGAGGGCTTCAGTGTCGGTTTTTGAAAATTAGTGGCGACGTTATCGGTTTTTGAAAATAGAGGGCGTCAGTGTCGGTTTTTTAATATAAAGTGCGTCGGTGTCGGTTTTTGAAAATTAGAGGCGTCGTTATCGGTTTTTGAAAATAGAGGGCGTCAGTGTCGGTTTTTTAATATAAAGTGCGTCGGTGTCGGTTTTTTGTTCAAAAAAGCGTCGGTGACGGTTTTTGAAAATAGAGGGCTTCAGTGTCGGTTTTTGAAAATTAGTGGCGACGTTATCGGTTTTTGAAAATAGAGGGCGTCAGTGTCGGTTTTTTAATATAAAGTGCGTCGGTGTCGGTTTTTGAAAATTAGTGGCGTCGTTATCGGTTTTTGAAAATAGAGGGCGTCAGTGTCCGTTTTTTAATATAAAGTGCGTCGGTGTCGGTTTTTGAAAATTAGTGGCGTCGATATCGGTTTTTGAAAATAGAGGGCGTCAGTGTCGGTTTTTTATTATAAAGTGCGTCGGTATCGGTTTTTGAAAATTAGTGGCGTCGTTATCGGTTTTTGAAAATAGAGGGCGTCAGTGTCGGTTTTTTAATATAAAGTGCGTCGGTGTCGGTTGTTGAAAATCAGTGGCGTCGATATCGGTTTTTGAAAATAGATGGCGTCAGTGTCGGTTTTCTGAAAATTAGTGGCATCGTTATCGGTTTTTGAAAATAAAGGGCGTCCGTGTCGGTTTTTTAATATAAAGTGCGTCGGTGTCGGTTTTTTGTTTAAATGTTCGTCGGTGACGGTTTTTGAAAATAGAGGGTTTCAGTGTCGGTTTTTGAAAATTAGTGGCGACGTTATCAGTTTTTGAAAATAGAGGGCGTCAGTGTCGGTTTTTTAATATAAAGTGCGTCGGTGTTGGTTTTTGAAAATTAGTGGCGTCGATATCGGTTTTTGAAAATAGAGGGCGTTGGTGTCGGTTTTCTGAAAATTAGTGGCGTCGTTATCGGTTTTTGAAAATAGACGGCGTCAGTGTCGGTTTTTTAATATAAAGTGCGTCGGTGTCGGTTTTTTGTTAAAAAGTGCGTCGGTGACGGTTTTTGAAAATAGAGGGCTTCAGTGTCGGTTTTTGAAAATTAGTGGCGACGTTATCGGTTTTTTAAAATAGAGGGCGTCAGTGTCGGTTTTTTAATATAAAGTGCGTCGGTGTCGGTTTTTGAAAATTAGTGGCGTTCGTTTCGGTTTTTGAAAATTAGTGGCGTCGATATCGGTTTTTGAAAAAAGAGGGCGTCAGTGTCGGTTTTTTAATATAAAGTGCGTCGGTGTCGGTTTTTGAAAATTAGTGGCGTCGATATCGGTTTTTGAAAATAGAGGGCTTCAGTGTCGGTTTTTGAAAATTAGTAGCGACGTTATCGGTTTTTGAAAATAGAGGGCGTTAGTGTCGGTTTTTTAATATAAAGTGCGTCGGTGTCGGTTTTTGAACATAAGTGGCGTCGGTTTCGGTTTTTGAAAATTAGTGGCGTCGTTATCGGTTTTTGAAAATAGAGGCCGTCAGTGTCGGTTTTTTAATATAAAGTGCGTCGGTGTTGGTTTTTGAAAATTAGTGGCGTCGATATCGGTTTTTGAAAATAGAGGGCGTCAGTGTAGGTTTTTTAATATAAAGTGCGTCGGTGTCGGTTTTTTCTTTAAATGTTCGTCGGTGACGGTTTTTGAAAATAGAGGGTTTCAGTGTCGGTTTCTGAAAATTAGTGGCGTCGTTATCAGTTTTTGAAAATAGAGGGCGTCAGTGTCGGTTTTTTAATATAAAGTGCGTCGGTGTTGGTTTTTGAAAATTACTGGCGTCGATATCGGTTTTTGAAAATAGAGGGCGTTGGTGTCGGTTTTCTGAAAATTAGTGGCGTCGTTATCGGTTTTTGAAAATAGACGGCGTCAGTGTCGGTTTTTTAATATAAAGTGCGTCGGTGTCGGTTTTTTGTTAAAAAGTGCGTCGGTGACGGTTTTTGAAAATAGAGGGCTTCAGTGTCGGTTTTTGAAAATTAGTGGCGACGTTATCGGTTTTTTAAAATAGAGGGCGTCAGTGTCGGTTTTTTAATATAAAGTGCGTCGGTGTCGGTTTTTGAAAATTAGTGGCGTCGGTTTCGGTTTTTGAAAATTAGTGGCGTCGATATCGGTTTTTGAAAAAAGAGGGCGTCAGTGTCGGTTTTTTAATATAAAGTGCGTCGGTGTCGGTTTTTGAAAATTAGTGGCGTCGATATCGGTTTTTGAAAATAGAGGGCGTCGGTGTCGGTTTTCTGAAAATTAGAGGCGTCGTTATCGGTTTTTAAAAATAGAGGGCGTCTGTGTCGGTTTTTTAATATATAGTGCGTCGGTGTCGGTTTTTTGTTAAAAAAAGCGTCGTTGACGGTTTTTGAAAATAGAGGGCTTCAGTGTCGGTTTTTGAAAATTAGTGGCGACATTATCGGTTTCTGAAAATAGAGGGCGTCAGTGTCGGTTTTTTAATATAAAGTGCGTCGGTGTAGGTTTTTGAAAATTAGTGGCGTCGTTATCGGTTTTTGAAAATAGAGGGCGTCAGTGTCGGTTTTTTAATATAAAGTGCGTCGGTGTCGGTTTTTGAAAATTAGTGGCGTCGATTTCGGTTTTTGAAAATACAGGGCGTCAGTGTCGGTTTTTTATTATAAAGTGCGTCGGTATCGGTTTTTGAAAATTAGTGGCGTCGTTATCGGTTTTTGAAAATAGAGGGCGTCAGTGTCGGTTTTTTAATATAAAGTGCGTCGGTGTCGGTTGTTGAAAATCAGTGGCGTCGATATCGGTTTTTTAAAAAAGATGGCGTCAGTGTCGGTTTTCTGAAAATTAGTGGCGTCGTTATCGGTTTTTAAAATAAAGGGCGTCAGTGTCGGTTTTTTAATATAAAGTTCGTCGGTGTCGGTTTTTTGTTAAAAAGTGCGTCGGTGACCGTTTTTGAAAATAGAGCGCTTCAGTGTCGGTTTTTGAAAATAAGTGGCGACGTTATCGGTTCTTGAAAATAGAGGGCGTCAGTGTCGGTTTTTTAATATAAAGTGCGTCGGTGTCGGTTTTTGAACATAAGTGGCGTCGGTTTCGGTTTTTGAAAATTGGTGGCGTCGTTATCGGTTTTTGAAAATAGAGGGCGTCAGTGTCGGTTTTTTAACATAAAGTGCGTCGATATCGGTTTTTGAAAATAGAGGGCGTCGTTATCGGTTTTTGAAAATTAGTGGCGTCGTTATCGGTTTTTGAAAATAGAGCACGTCAGTGTCGGTTTTTTAAAATTAATGGCGTCTGTGTCGGTTCTTTAATATAAAGTGGGTTGGTGTCGATTTTTGAAAATTAGTGGCGTCGTTATCGTTTTTTAAAATAGAGGGCGTCAGTGTCGGTTTTTTAATATAAAGTGCGTCGGTGTCGGTTTTTGAAAATTAGTGGCGTCGGTTTCGGTTTTTGAAAATTAGTGGCGTCGATATCGGTTTTTGAAAAAAGAGGGCGTCAGTGTCGGTTTTTTAATATAAAGTGCGTCGGTGTCGGTTTTTGAAAATTAGTAGCGCCGATATCGGTTTTTGAAAATAGAGGGCGTCGGTGTCGGTTTTCTGAAAATTAGTGGCGTCGTTATCGGTTTTTGAAAATAGAGGGCGTCGGTGTCGGTTTTCTGAAAATTAGTGGCGTCGTTGTCGGTTTTTGAAAATTTGTGGCGTCGTTATCGGTTTTTGAAAATAGAGGGTGTCAATATCGGTTTTTTAATATAAAGGGCGTCGGTGTGAGTTTTTTGTTAAAAAGTGCGTCGTTGACAGTTTTTGAAAATAGAGGGGGTCAGTGTCGGTTTTTGAAAATTAGTGGCGACGTTATCGGTTTTTGAAAATAGAGGGCGTCAGTGTCGGTTTTTTAATATAAAGTGCGTCGGTGTCGGTTTTTGAAAATCAGTGGCGTTGATATCGGTTTTTGAAAATAGAGGGCGTCAGTGTCGGTTTTCTGAAAATTAGTGGCGTTGTTATCGGTTTTTGAAAATAAAGGGCGTCAGTGTCGGTTTTTTAATATAAAGTGCGTCGGTGTCGGTTTTTTTAAATAGAGGGCGTCTGTGGCGGTTTTTAAAATTAGTGGCTTCGTTATCGGTTTTTCAAAATAGAGCACGTCAGTGTCGGTTTTTTAAAATTAATGGCGTCAGTGTCGGTTCTTTAATATAAAGTGGGTTGGTGTCGATTTCTGAAAATTAGTGGCTTCGTTATCGGTATTTGAAAATAGAGGGCGTCAGTATCGGTTTTTTAATATAAAGTGCGTCGGTGTCGGTTTTTTGTTAAAATGTGCGTCGGTGACGGTTTTTGAAAATAGAGGGCTTCAGTGTCGGTTTTTGAAAATTAGTGGCGACGTTATCGGTTTTTGAAAATAGAGGGCGTCAGTGTTGGTTTTTTAATATAAAGTGCGTCGGTGTTGGTTTTTGAAAATTAGTGGCGTTGTTATCGGTTTTTGAAAATAGAGCGGATCAGTGTCGGTTTTTTAAAATTAGTGGCGCCAGTGTCGGTTCCTTAATATAAAGTGGGTTGGTGTCGGTTTTTGAAAATTAGTGTCGTCGTTATCGGTTTTTGAAAATAGAGCTCGTCTGTGTCGGTTTTTTAAAATTAATGGCGTCAGTGTCGGTTCTTTAATATAACGTGGGTTGGTGTCGGTTTTTTGAAAATTAGTGGCGTCGTTATCGGTTTTTAAAAATAGAGGGCGTCAATGTCGGTTTTTTAATATAAAGTGCGTCGGTGTCGGTTTATTGTTAATAAGTGCATCGGTGACGGTTTTTGAAAATAGAGGGCGTCAGTGTCGGTTTTTTAATATAAAGTGCGTCGATATCGGTTTTTGAAAATAGAGGGCGTCGTTATCGGTTTTTGAAAATTGTGGGCGTCGGTGTCGGTTTTTTGTTATAAAGTTCGTCGGTGTCGGTTTTTGAAAATAGAGGGCGTCGGTGTCGGTTTTTGAAAATAGAGGGCGTCGGTGGCGGTTTTTAAAATTAGTGGCGTTGTTATCGGTTTTTTAAAATAGACGGCGTCAGTGTCGGTTTTTTAAAATTAGTGGCGTCAGTGTTGGTTTTTTAATATAAACGGCGTCGGTTTCGGCTTTTGAAAATTAGTGGCGTCGTTATCGGTTTTTGAAAATAGAGGGCGTCAATGTCGGTTTTTTAATATAAGGTGCGTCGTTATCGGTTTATGAAAATAGAGGGCGTCGGTGTCGGTATTTGAAAATTCGTTGCGTCGTTATCGGTTTTTGAAAATAGAGGGCGACAATGTCGGTTTTTTAATATTAAGTGCGTCGGTGTCGGTTTTTTGTTAAAAAGTGTGTCGGTGACGATTTTTGAAAATAGAGAGCGTCAGTGTCCGTTTTTGAAAATTAGTGGCGACGTTATCGGTTTTTGAAAATAGAGGGCGTCAGTGTCGGTTTTTTAATATAAAGTGCGACGGTGTCGGTTTTTGAAAATAAGTGGCGTCGTTATCGGTTTTTGAAAATAGAGGGCGTCAGTGTCGGTTTTTCAAAAACCGAAACCGACGCCGTTTATTTTAAAAAACCGACACTGACGCTACTAATTTTAAAAAACCGACACCGACTCCCTCTACTTTCAAAAACCGATACCGACGCGCTTTATATAAAAAAACCGACACTGACGCCCTCTATTTTCATAAACCGATACCGACGCACTTTATATTAAAAAACCGACACTGACGCCCTCTATTTTCATAAACCGATACCGACGCACTTTATATTAAAAAACCGACACTGGCGCCCTCTATTTTCAAAAATCGTCACCGACACACTTTTTAACAAAAAACCGACACCGACGCACTTTATATTAAAAAACCGACATTGTCGACCTCTATTTTCAAAAACCGATAACGACGCAACGAAGTTTCAAATACTTAAAT